>OZ010799.1:59395421-68684157 GCA_963932465.1 Maratus speciosus | reverse complement strand
TGTACTATTTTGAAAAAATATTAAGCGAATGATTTCTGTTAAAACATGGAGCTATTATAAACTATATTTAATTTTAAGTATCTATATTAATGTTACAAACAAATGAAGGTGTATAAAGATAGCCGCTTTTTTTTTTTTTTTTTTTTTTTTTTTTGGCGAGTTTCTTTAATGATGGCATCTTTTTACTTAATTTGTGTATCATTTCGCGATAGTGACGTCCTATGAATACTTTAGTGTAGCTGTTTAAGAGTGAATCGTAAATGTGGAATTCTTAAACGGATGCGAATGACGTCATTTTACATAAAGTAAAAGCATGTGCATTAAGTCTTAAAATTGAAATATGTTTTGTACTATTTATATATACATAAATATTTTTTTTTCATTAGGGGCGACACTAAATTCTGAAAAAGCAAAATTCCTGTTTTCTAGTTTGTTTTTTTTAACAGCCTTAAGATAAACATGAATATTTATAAAAGACTGGGGGTTTACTTTTCTTTATACTTATTTAAAATATTACTTGAATATGTACTGCTAAGCTCTCGTATCTTGGCAGACGGTTTTGGAAGAATCTATTTCTGACCGGGAGTTTCAGGGTCAAAGGTTGCCACGTACAAGTGCGTAATTGGCGAGCGGTCAGTTCGCCAATTCCCGGAAATAGGGGTTTGCATATGCAGTACTAGTTTAGTACAGGTTTACTCTTATCTGTTATCTCTGAGTTTAGTATTTCAGGTCGAAGCGCATGCTTGCATTTGAAGCTGATCTCTCCTCTTTCTTTTTAGATTATTATTATTATTATTATTATTATTATTATCGATTTTCGTCTTGGCAAAATGGAAGAGAAAAAGAAAATTATTCATTCCAATGAGTGAAATGTTATTTTGAAAGTTTTGAAATTTTTTGAGGAGGAAGCAAAGTTGGAAAATCCAAAGATTCCTATTAAACAGGCTCAGAAGAGAGCGGCTGCTGCAACTGGGGTGTCATTGCGAACAATTGCACGAATTAAGAAAGAGGCTATGCTTTCTCCCATTCTACAATCCCCTGGTAAACGAAGGAGACCTCAAAAAAATCGTAATGTATCATTAAATATAGATGATTTTGATCTTTGTGTTATTCGACAAACGGTAAGTGAGTTTTATAAAAATAATAGGATGCCTTATCTGGATGCTCTATTGCTCGCTATAAGAGAAAAAATAAAATTTCCTTGGAAAAGAGAAGCCTTGCGAAGAATACTGCATAAAATCTGATTTCGGTGGAAACGTTGTCAAGACAAAAGAAAAATAAGTATGGAAAGGCAAGATATTGTACACTGGAGAATTAAATATTTATGTGAAATAAGGCAACATAGGAATAATAAGAGGCCGATTATACATATAGGCGAAACATGGATTGATAGTAACATGAGTTTTGGAAAATGCTGGCAGCTTGGAAAAACTGGAGCATATATTAAAAAAAATGCAGGAAGCCGGTTAATCGTAGTACATGCCGGTAACGAAGATGGTTTTATACCAGGCGCAAGCTTGGTATTCAAATCTGGAACCGTTTCAGGCGATTACCACGGGCAAATGAATTTTGATAATTTTTCAAAGTGGTTGAAGGAAAAATTGCTCCCGAACATCCCAGCTAATAGTGTCATTTGTATGGACAATGCTCCTTACCATACAAAAATTCTGAACAAAACACCATCAAAATATGCCACAAAAAAGGAACTATCTTTATGGTTAACAGAAAACCAAATTCCACACACTATTGCAATGAGAAAAGTAGACCTATATGATTTGGTAGTCGCAAATGCACCCCCCACAAAAAGGTACTGTGTCGATGAATTTTTAAAAGAGAGAGGACACGATGTATTGAGAATACCACCATATCATTGCGATTTAAATGCCATTGAATTTGCATGGGCTGATACAAAACGCTACATCAAAAACAGAAATGTAAATTCAGAACTTAATTTAACTGAAATGAAAAAATTAACTTTCGAAGCTTTTTCGAGCATAACGAAGAATGAATGGTCGAAATATTGTCAGCGAGTAATTAACATAGAAAATGAATATTGGAAAACAGACAATATAGTAGAGCAAAAGATAGAAAATATCAGTTTTGTTGTAGGAGGTGAAAATGACTCTGATACTTCAACCGAACTGGCGAATCCGACATAAATTATGACACTGATTCTACCATAAGTGACACTGAAATGTCGTAAGAAAAGTTTTTATACAAGTTTTAGAAAGATAAATCTCTTTCTGAACTAAAAAAAAAAAAAAACAGTCCTTTTCAGGACTAAAAAAGCCCTTTCGGGGGCTAAGCCCTATTCAGGGCGAAAATTAAAAGAAAGAAAAACCACAAAACACATTTATTTATTTTAGATCAGAGTCCTGCGCGGGTCGATTTCTACCCGACTCGAACCCGCAGATTCCATTTTAAGTCAATCCACAACCCGATCCGAACCCACAAAAATAATTTTCGGCAACCCACAACCCGACCCAAACCAGCAAAAATAATTTCAGGCAACCCGACCCGAACCCGCAATGTAAGCAAATCATGTTTTAATACTATTATGTAAAATAATCTACAATCGTATCTTTAAGGACAGTTTTTTCAACGGTCCGGGCTGATAAACAAAATAAACGGGCCCGACCGGAAAAAAAATTGAATGGCGTTGCTAGGCCGGGCCGATAACTATAATTAAGTGGGTCTACCGGCCCAATATAAATATTTAGACGAAGGCGTTAAAATTATATACGGACCGTGCCAAGCTAGAACCAAACTTTTAAGTTTTACACGGGACTGAACGGAACGGGGCGGGCCGTTTCCGGGCATGGAAATTCCGGCCCGTGTACACCTCTAATTCTCTAATACCATTTTTATGTTTTACATAGAAGAATGAACAAACTATATTCTTTAATATTCAACTTCTAAATGGTACAAAACTAAAACTGTAATCTTTAAATATGCTTTAAAATTAGTTGCTGTTTCAAAAGTTCTACTTATAACGATACACCTTGTTTTACAGAATTGACCATCTGTCTTTAGTTTATCAGCCGTTATTAGTTTGAAAATTTTCCCGTCTAACATAGTGCATCGCATATCACCACAATTTAATTATTAACTTGATATATTAGGCAGGAAGGACCATTTAGCGTTTTGTTGCATATTGTATTTTTAAAATACGGTAAAAATATAATGCGGTTTGTTATTTCGAAGACTCGTGAAAGGATGAGATGACTAAAGATAAAACAGACAGGCACACATTTTACTTTTTTGAAACTTTGATCTGGGGTTTTAACTTAACTGCTGTTAAACTTTGAATTAGGCTTTAAACGGGAAAAAATATTTTCAACATTCTTTTAAAAAAGCGGGTCAACCCGAACCCGACCCGCAAGAGTAAAAGAGCCAACCCGAACCCAAAACAGTAAAAACCAACCCGACCCTCACCAAAAAAATTTAAAGTCAACCTGACCTGAAACGGGAAAATATAGTCCCGACATGACCCGAACTGCGGGTCGGGTCGGGTTCGGGTAAAAGACGGTAACCTGACCGATGCAGGACTCTATTTTAGATCTTCTCCCTTCTCTTTTATTTATTCTGAAAATTTCTTCATAATATTGTAGTAAAATATTTCTTATCTATGAGCATCAATTCTTTCACTTGCTTTGAAATCGTCATTAAGAGACTTCATTAAGAATATGGCTATTGGCTATGTGCTTTTACAATTCATTCCGATCACTAGTATCATCTTTTTTATTGTCAGAATCATTGCTTCAGTTTTCAAATACCATAATTATTAATAAAAGTATTGCTGTTAGGAATGACCACAGCTAAACGATACATTTATATTTTTTTACAAAATACATTTCTGCTCATGATTGTCACTATGTAGGCTAACGCGCCAATTATGGATGCCATTCTCCCTTGTACGTTACAACCTTTACCGATTATCCAGAATAGAATCGTCCGAGTCTCCCCACTTGAAATGCCAAGATATCGGAGTGCCACAGTATATATTGCATGTGATATGCAGCACTGTAATTGACAACAATGAATAAGAGAGACATCACACTTTTGTTTAGCAACTACTTTTGTTTACCAGAAATGGTTAACTATATGAAATTAAATGAGTAACAGAAAAGCATAATTTAAAAACTTATTATTAATTATTCAATATAAAGCAATTTCTTACCTGCTTATTTCCAGCATACATGAATGCATCGCTACTGTCAACAACAAGCTCCATATCCTGGACACTTGTGGATCGATTATGTATGGTATACGTTATAGTCAATGGTGTGCGAACCCAACCATGAGCTGGAGTGTCTAATTCTAAATAAATTGGAGCCTTGATGGCATCAATAACAGGAAGAAGGATTTTCGTTTCTACTGAGTAGCTGGGATTATCCACAGATTCCCTAAATAATAATTAATGAATATAATTAATCTTCCTCTATAAAAGAAAACACAAACATGCACACCTGTTGATATACCTGCCAACTTTTAAAGAAAAACATAATAAAGGGATTCTTCTACAGTCCTGCGTTAGCATGCAGTTAAAAATCATAGATAAACATAAAAAAGCTACAAGGACAGAGGATAAAACATACCTTTTATAAAAGTATATATATATTAACTACCTAAGCACAAAAGATATTTCATACAGATATAATATCATTCATGCAGATCTATATTTTTTATAAATCCTTATATCATCAATATATCTTGAAGCATTAAAATAATTACCATCATTGCTAATTGATGTTATTTTTTTTTTAGGTAAATAAATTTACATATGAGTATTTACTGTAACAACAGATTTAGCTTTCAATAAAAATTCTTCACAGATTTTTTTATGAAATATATGGTTTTATTATGAAAATTTATTAAATATTATATGCATATTTTAAATACTCAACAAAAAGGGAGAAATGTTTGAACATGAGGGAAGAAGGGGGATGACTTTGGCAGGTATGCAATACAAATTGCTGAAGGATACAACAGAATTATACTTTTGAAAAATTATTACAACAAAATTCAAATTCCACAGAATTCAATGAAATGTGTACAATTGTAGCAAGAAATGTAGGAAAAAAAATAAGATATAAATACTGATAATTTTATGAAAATTTTTATAACTTTTAGTAAAAATACTAAGAGCAAATTTAGAATGTCATATAAAATATCTTTTCTCGTTTTAAAGGGTAATATTTGAAGACAAAAAATCCTGCAACAGAATATGTAAACTTTTCCCAAAAATTCTTAAAAAATAACTTACTCAAAAAGAAAAAAGAAATATAAACAATTATGGCAAGAAATACGAACTCAGTATAAAAATTACAATTTTGAACAATTACAAATCTTCATAACATTTTTATTCTGCAGTTACATTACCATATTTTTTTCTATTTTTATTCATATTATTTCAGTTCGTTTATTTATTTTTCAAATTTTAAATAACATAAAACTTTTAAAAAGGTGTTAACATAATGGTCAACCGTATTTTTTTACACCAAGTCTAATAATCATATTTTGAATGAAAAATATTACTTAATAAAAGGAAATCTATTATGTATCACATAGAAACAAGGAACATTTTACTAATCAAATTTTCTGGATCAAAACAGGTTTGTTTGACTTGAAAAAATAGGAAGTCAGCAGCTGTATATTAATAAGCTAATGATATAAGAAACAATGTAAACTAAAATTAATTAACAAAACAGAAATTTTTACTTTTATAACATAGGTGAAAAAATGCTGTAAAATTCCATTTCTTTATTTTTAAATAAGATTTTCTGAAAATTTTGGTATGAATTCAACATTACAGGAATGCAATTATTTGCCCCTGAAAGAGTTAACATTGGAAAGGTAAAAGGCATTAAATTTTTCATTGTTTTAAGCACACATATTTTTGCATGTATGCACACAGTGTTACATGTGTCATCATTATAGCAATTAAACAATTAATATCTGGTCTTAACTTTATAATATAATGATTACAAGGAAAGCGAAGATAAAAAATTATTTTCCTTTTTAAATACTATTTATAGAAACTTATACAATTCAAAAATTAAATAAAAATGAAATCAGATTTCTATTTTGAATGAACTGTGTTCAATATTTAGAAATCCACTGTATTTACATACTTAAAGATAATCTGGATAAATTGGTATCTATAACTATAGCAATATATGTTTATTTATCATTTTAAATATTGTTATATTAAAAACATTTACCTTTTAAAAACAGCAGTATAAATTTAGATAGAAAAGTTAAGTGACTGGGGAAATAAAATAATATAAATACCTTTTCCATTTTAGAGTATATGTTCCCAAATTGATTTTAAAAGGACAATCCACCATGGAAACTAGGATGAAACATTCTGTACCAGCTTCATTGTTTTTTAATTTTACTGAATAAAATAAAATTAAAGTATGATTATTTAATGAAGCACAGAAAGAGGTAAAATATCACAAGTACAGAAAAATCAAGAGTCCATGGAATAAAACATTTCAATTCATAGAAATCAATTTATAATAAACTGACAATTTTGCATCTCCTTATTCCACGTTTTTCTTAATTTTTAAAAACTATGTTCCTAATGTTATGATATAACATAAATTTTTTTTTATATACAAGGGTTAAATGCAAATAGCAATCATCATGTCGAAGAAATGTAAAGTTAGAACAACTATAATGTCTCGATTGTATGCAGGACAAACTGATAAAGCAATTGCAGTCTTCAATAACATAATTTTATACACATTGTTTAGAATGTGAAGAGGTGTAAATGTAAAATGCTGATCCTGATACCTTTACACTGACAAGAAAAACAAATATGGTACACAAACATCACTCAATGGTTGCATGATATTTGGATTTTTGCCAATCTTGAATATCTTATACCTTTTCCTTGCAGGTACAGTAACATCAAGTCAGTGTTTACACTTTTTTCATGTTATAGAGGAATTGTGTCATGTCATAAATGAATGTTATTGAAATTTGAAATTCCTTTAGAAATATTTTCTGCATGGAGTCTGGAAACCACAGTTGCTCTAATTTATGTTTTCGTCATGATGACTGCTATCAACATTTAACACTTTTATATGGGGAAAAAAAAAAAAAAAAACCTAATGTTAAATCAAAACCTTAAGAACATACATTATCAAATTTATAAGAAATACATGAAATAAAAAGATGCAAAGTTATTGCCAATTTATTGCTAGCACCTTGTACAGAAAAACACAAATTAAAGTTTATCACCTCATAAATAAAGAGATAATTGAGCAAAGGAAAAGCTAATTTTATGTGAACTAATAATATTTCAAACAGAAAATGATAGCAAATTAATTCAAAATTTCCCTCATTACATAACAATTCAAGTGCATAAAAAGTTTACTGAAACATTTTTTTCTCCTGGACCCTTCAAATTTGAATGCATTTCACTTTAATTTACATCATGGGTGCAAGTAGCTCATCCAAGTCAACACTGAAATATTTCTCAGGTGTCACCCAGCCAGCTGAAAGCTTTCTAGATGTCTTGCAATATGATTATAGTTGATATTTTAAAGAAATTATTAAAAGCAACTATTAAAAGTTTCTGCATATGAAATTTCTATTATTTAAGGAGATAAAACTGAATTTATTATTGTGCCATAAATATGCACATTAAACACACAAGCATGTAGTTATCGAACAACTATATCTATAAACTGAAAAAAAAAAAAAAAAAAAAAAAAAAAAGATATTACCCAACTTTTATTCAAACTATTTTTCAAAATACAGGTGGTAAAGATTTCATATAGACTGGATTTAAATTACTATTAAATAATTTTAAATGATGAAAAACTCCCCATTTTTTAATTTAATTTTCTGAGACAGGAAGGCAAATTTAATTTAATCTATTTTTTAAGTTTCGATTTCAACCTCAAGAATTTCTCTAAGACTGAAGGTCTTGCATCTATGATTTAGATATATACAGGAGATATAAAAATTTTAAAACTCAGAAATGCTAATTAAAAAAAAAGTTGATTTTTGTTTACTTACAATCTTTAACAAGTGACGTTACATTGTCATCAACAAACTGCAACTGAGGTGGCTAGAATAAAAAGAAAGGCATAAAACACATTAATTTCAACTCTACACAACTAACTCATTCAAATCAGGAATGCATATGGAAAGTAATTGAAAGGTAACAAAGCTCTTTTGCAACTTTCAAAGTTGCAAAAAATAGACCACCACTCAAACATACTGTCTTTTTAACCCTCTGAGCGTCTTGAGGGCTTTCCTGCATTTTCATAAAAATGCGTATAAAAATAATTTTAATTTAAATTTTCTTTCCCTGTTTGTTTCTAAAATACACTCCATGTCCCCTTAATTGAAAAACATTTAAAAATACAATTCTGTTTAAAATGTTTTTTCTACAACAGATTTAAGTTGTTTTTGGGATACGGAAAAATACGCCCAAACCGCTCAGAGGGTTAAGTGTAACAGCGTTTTCAAATACTCTAACAGAAGTTTTTATTTTAAACATGGAGATTAAGTTACCTTTATTTTGACCATCAGAACCAACATTTATTATTAATGCACACAAAATGTGTATTAATACGTATAAATTTATAGAGTTTTAGAGTTAAAGGAGTTAATGAGTGCATGTTGACAATTCCTGCTTTCTTCTGAAATTTTATAAATCCCATTAAATAACATAACGTAAAAGTATGAATAAAGCACATTAAATTTCATATGAAAATATGCAAAATCTGATGTTTTGCAGTCATTTAAGAAGTCAAAGATTTCCTTTTAAACCAAGTGTAATTAAATTTAAACAATTTATCAGCAGTAAAAAAAAAATGACAAAAATGTATCAATCAATATCCGTGAAAGTACTTACCAATTCTAGCTTTGATTCTTCTAAGTGAACTGGCACAGTAGAGTATGTATGAATGTCAATCTTTAATACAAAAGGCTCCTCGATGCGAACTGCTTGTTGTTCTTCAAACTGAGGAGGGGGTAGGGAGAATTAAGAAAGAACAGAGAATAAAAAGTAAAAATAAAAACAACTGGATAATAATTCTTAAAATACTACAAATATTTAACTTTTAAATGTAAAATGAACTATTTTTTACTGGAAAGAATGTGTATGCTAAGAAATAAAACTAGAAAAATCCAGGAAAATAAGAGAAAAAAAAAATAGTATTTTTATAACATAAGAAAAAAAAAAAAATCTACATAAATAATACATTAAAGGGCAATTTAAAAATTTTCTGTTTCATAAGATCACTTACTGCTATCATACTCTTTGCAAAATTGTGTGATTTCAAATATTTTCTGAAATTTACGAAAATGGCATTCACTCAATAAATTAATATAAACTCAATTTCCTTTATACATAGGGTGCATATGATAATATCATTCAACCTAAGGGAAATTTTAAAATGAAAAAAAAAGTACAAGTAATTGTAGATTCTAATAAGTTATATATTTTTTTAATTAATTCTTTTTCATTTAAAAGCTTTCATCACATATTGCATCAACATCAAATCTTTTAATTCATCCACCTCATAATGACATCTAAAATATTCTCTGAAAATTTCATTAAATTATCTTAACCATTACTTGAGACACCGTGATAGCAGCACATCCCCCCCCCCCCCCGCCCCCCACACACACAAAATATTCAAGTAACGTGGGTAAAAATATTAGCTAAAAATACATCGTATCAGCAACAAATTTTCCTCCTTAAACCCCCTAAAAATTTCATATAATAAAGAAACAAATGGATGCTTCAAATGAGCAAATAAAAATAACTTTATTGGTTTAGAGATTTTTAAAATGAGTTTAAAATTTTAAAAAATACAACAATAAAAGACTTTTTAATTTTAAAATTTTAAAACTTATAAATTAAGCATTGAAATTTAAAGAATAAAAGTGAAATAAGATACAATAACTACAACAACAACAAAAAAGAAGGAAAGAATAAGAAAAGAAAACATGCCAGTGAAATATTTCTTTTACAGGATTTGGATAGATAGCATTTTGGTTTTTATTACGTACAGTTTTCACAATATATCATTTTGGTTGTTATTACATACAGTTTTCACAATATAAGTTAATGATTACACTAGTTTGCATGATATCAGATGATTAAAAACCAATGACTGTCCTTTTAATGCATTTTGTTATGCTGATTACAGAACTGTTTTTAGTTTTCTTCTATCACATATAGTTGGTTTGCAATCAACCCGACTGATTTTGAAGATTCATCACTGAGAACAAGCATTATGTGGTAGTCACACATAACGTAAATGTACTTCTGGATACTTGCCAACTTATCTAACGAATTTTAAAGTACAGCCTGATTGGCATGAACCACTCATAAACCCCCCAAAAATTTTGCTCCCATCATTACACATCAAATTAGGGTTAATGAAGCAATTTGTAAAGGCTCTACCTCAAGATGGGTATTGCTTCAAGTACATTACTATGAAATTTCCCTTCATCACACACGAAAAATTAAAAGCTGGAATTTTCATTGGTCCTCAAATACAAAAACTGATGAGGCACAAAGATTTTGAAAGAACGACGAATGAGATAGAAAAAGACGCATGGACCGCCCTCAAATGTGTTACCGAAAACTTTCTAGGGAATAAGAAAGATCCAAATTACAGGAATATTGTTCAAACAATTATGGAAATTTTCAAGAAGTTGGGCTGTAATATGAGTGTAAAAATGCACTCTCTGCATTCCCATATCAACTACTTTCAAGAAAATCTGGGACATTACAGTGAAGAGCACAGTGAGCGCTTTCACCGGGATATCAAAGAGATGGAGAATAGGTACTGGGGAAAATGGAATGTAAATAGGACGTCAGACTACTGTTGGATGTTGAAGAGAGAAGGAGGATCTGCAAGGAAGATAAAAAGAAGAAAGTTTGTTTAATTGAACACTGTTTGCTTTCCGTTTAATTAAAGAAATACCATGAATATATAAGGACATTTTTTACAGCATTTTTAACGTGTTAATGAAATACTTTGTATGAAATTGTGATAAATTATTGATTGCATTAATTAAAATATTGAAAACATAAATTCTTTTTTTTTTTGTAAAATCCTCACGTGATAGACAAAAATGGAAGTCATTTCCGGAATCAGCATCAAAAATTGATTCAGGTAAACTTGATGATAAGAAATCACCTGACAAAAAGTTTTAAAATGCAGGCTAGTGTTATTTTACGTTTTATACTTCAGTGCTACTAAAAAAATAATAAATTTATTTCATGAGTTACAAAGGAAAACTAATTTCATTCTGCCATATATTATTCCACTACAAAGTTTTGGCTAATTTACTTTCAAAGTATATACATTATGTTGATAACATCAAAGTAATTGAAAATATATATATATATACAGGGTCATTCATAATTCCCTCCGGGGTTTCGAAACGTTATAGTAAAAAAACGAAGACGAATATGAAAAAAAGAAACATATGAAATTATTCCGAAACTATTCAAGCTTTACTTACATACATTACAGGTGTTCTATGTGTGAACCCTTGGTCACACAGCATACATCAATGCGATAGTCCAGTTCCTGCCATACTCTACTCAACATGGTACTGTCTATGTTATTGATAGCACATGTTATCCTTTCACGCAGGTCAGCTAAATCACGTGGCATAGGTTGTACAAAAACCTGGTCTTTCACATACCCTCACAAGAAAAAGTCACACGGTGTTAAATCCGGTGACCGTGGAGGCCACTTTAGAAGAGGTACGTCATCTTCAGAAGCTCGTCCAATCTATCGATGAGGTAAGTGTGTGTTCAGGTATTCACGCACATTACACAAAAAATGGGGAGGAGCACCGTCTTGTTGAAATACGAAATCATCCTCATGTTCCTCTAACTGCGGCATTAGCCACAGCTGCAACATATCCAGGTACACTACACTGGTAATGGTCTTCTCTGTAAAAAAGAATGGCCCATAAACACGTGAGGAGGGCATAGCGCAAAACACGTTAACTTTTGGGAAATCCCAATAGTGTTCCACTACAGAATGGGGATTTCCAGTGCCCCAAATGTGTACGTTGTGGCGGTTGACAGTGCCACACATGTGAAATGTGCTTTCATCACTAAAAATCAATTTCGACATTAGTGTTTCACGTTCATGGACATCAATGCAAAACGTGAAATGCAATCTGCTGGAGTCAACGCTTGCACCAGTCCCAATCTGTACGGCTTCAAACAAAGACGTTTTCGCAGAATTCGCCACACTGTTGGTTGAGAGATCCCCAATTCTCGGCTTCCGCTAGCGGTTGATTTCGTCAGGCTTCTTAAAAACGTTTCCCGTACATGATCTACGGTGTCCGCAGATGGACCAGGCCGACCACTTTGTTTCCTGTCACATAGGCATCCCGTTTTTTTAAATTTCCGGTACCACACATGAATTGTTTTGTCAGTTGGTCCCTGTTTTCGATATTTATTACGAAAGGCCCGTTGAATTGACACCACTGATTCAGATTTTGCAAACTCCAACACACAAAAAGCTTTCTCTTCGCCTGTAAATGCCATTTTTCTTTACTACAACTGACATCAATACAGATGTTACTGCCATCTACCGGAAACTAATTAAATTAAAACTTGAATAGTTTCGGAATAATTTCATATGTTTCTTTTTTTCATATTCGTCTTCGTTTTTTTACTATAATGTTTCGAAACCTCGGAGGGAATTATGAATGACCCTGTATGTATAAATTTTAAAAAAAAATAGGGATATTTTTCATGAGACATGAAAGAATTTGAAAATATGGTAAAATAACCTTATCAATCTATACTAATAAAAGAACAAATCGCTCTGTCTGTCTGTGTGCAATGGCTAACAAAATCTACGGTACGCATAAGGCTCAAAAATTTTTTGAAGCTAGCCCAAAGTGCCTCATGATGCACCATACCTTCAGAATTTCAATATTCTAATTATCAGCTGAGTAATTAATTAATATTTGGACATCACTCCCATAAAAAAGTAGCTATTTCATCTCCAGTCATGAACGTGCATGCCTAGTACACATCCCTATGAAATTGAATGTAAATTTTGATTGAATTCACAAGTCGCCTTGGCTCGATCGGTAAAGCGTCAGCTTGCCAAAGTGAAGGACTGTAGATCGAAACTCGCTAGGACCAAAGATGAATTTTTCTCTTTTATAAGAAATTTCATATTTTTTCTGAAATTTTTATGTGTCTCATTTTTATATATAAGAAATTTTATGTATGCAAGCTCATTTTTATATATAAGAAAATAAAAATAAATTTTCGCACAGTCGTTTAAAAATGAATCACCAGTGTCAAAATTATTAAAATTAGATTAAAAAAATATGCATATAAATTAGACATTTCCTCTTGAAATAAATATTAAGGGTGCAAATAATAATTATAACGTTGAATTTCGGAACTTGCATGTATCTGTGTATTGAAAATTTCGGAAAATCTCCATACTAGGTTATACTGATCCTAAATAATCCACTATCCTTACACAAAAGATTGTTTTGTATAGTGCTGCCATCTTCTGAGTATTTTGCAGACTATAAGATACTCCTATACCGATTTTTTAATTTGCAGGAAAATTCAGCGTATTGTTCAGCTGTTATAAAGTGGATCAACACCCTCATATTTTTATTGGGGCCCTACGACCCTTTTTTGATTTAGCATTTCTTTAAAATATTAATATAACGAATAATTCATACCCTATGATTAAATTTAACTAATTGAAGATCTATCGCACTTTGATTCTTGGAATCTTCTCCCCGCACCAATATCCTCTTATTTATACTGGACCCTAGGGCCCTGATCTAAGCATTGCCCCCCATTTTTTGCGCATTTCTTTAAAATTTTATTCTAATCATTGATTGATACTCTATGCTTAATTTTGAATAATTGAAGATCTAAAGTGATAAGAACTTAGATCTTTTAACAAGTTTTCATGTTAGGGCCCTTATCAGTTAGCCGTCTTTGGGCCCTTTGTTATAGGTCCCTTAAAAACGGTCCAATTCACTAGCTTCATTTTTTAAACAATTTCTTAAGTCCTCCTGCTACTACATGAATGACAAAAAAATTTCCCAGACTTCAACTACTACCGATTTTGAATATTAATCTGCTTCTTGGTGTCTTTGTTGCAGCTTCTTTAAAAACTATCCGATTCTATTAAAATTTTCTTTAACATAGTTTCATAGTCCTCCAGCTACTTTAAAACTATAAAAAGATTTTCTTATACCGAACTCCATTCCAGTTAAGACCCTGGCCTCCAGGGCCCGGTCTTTCTTTATACCTCAGCAACCACTTTTTCAAACATTAATCTCCTTTTTCAGCATCAACTTACGTTTACAAACTACAGCCATAAATTAAAAATCGTGTTACTTTAAAGGTAACTTTAGATAATGGATTTCATCCGTTTATTAAATATTGTGTTAATGTTAAAAGTAATTCATGAAATTTATAAGGGAAGGGGGCATTTTCCACCGCTTGGGGGCATATTCTTTCCTCAGATTCTAAGGACCCAATTTCAACGAAATTTGGTTCATTGAACTTAGATTACAATTCGACTACTTTCTGTATTATTAAATTTTACCTTACACTTCAGTTACCAACATTTTCTAACATTAATGATGCATTCTTTTTTTTAATTACTACGAGATTTGGCTCACTCAACTTGGTTTTCGATTGTCTCCGGCAGGTGCAGAGCACTTCAGGTACATGCTGCCCTAGGTAATGGGGACCTAGGTTACAGGTTCATTCGGAAAGAAGTTTGTTGGGAACACTCTAGAAGCTGCGGAAGGCTATACAGGCCTCCGAAATTAGGTTAATTTAAAAGAATTTCAAATGATATAAAATCATACAAAATTCAGTTTTGTTTAAGGTTATTATTTACGGACCCCGGGCAAGTCTGCTAGTAAAGAATAAAGATATTAATCACACATCTTTTTAAAATACCATAAGATAAAAAAAAAAAAAAATTCATGTAACTTACTTTCATATTTAGTAGCTTAACAACAAACTCAAATGGTTCAATGGAAAACACATCTAAATCTTGAGATTTTTTACAGGAACAATTTAAAGGTTGATCATCTGTTTCTATTTTTATATCATAAGTAACCTGCAATTTTTTTTGTTCTTTAAATAAACAGTTTTTTGAAAGTATGATTACATTATATACATTTAACAATTTCGTTTATAATTTTAAAAAATACCTGAGTAAAATTAGCATACCTCAAATACCAATTTTCTTTCAGCTATTTCTGTCACTTTCATATAAATATACTTTTGAACCTATAAAAAAAGGTATCACATATAAAAATTTAGTTGAATATCTTGAAGTATTTAACATTAAATACCAATTCATTTATTTCTATAAATATTCAAAGATGAAAATAAAAAGTTTTAGATTTTATAAACTTAATATTTTCAGATAAGTTTATTGCAACTTGGGAAATTTTTATAGATATTTCACACAACGTATTTTTTTTAGTGTTTGATTCAAAGTCATGAAAGGAAATTAAAGTTTGTACACTGAAACTCCAATTATTCAGACTAATGTTCTGTACATAATTTGGATATGCAAAAATTCAGTTAATTGAAGCAATCATAAAAAAAAATTATGTTGTTAATAAAAAGTTCTCTACAATGGCTTTTGTTTAATAAAAAGGTATCTAGCTTACATTAAGCTTACCTTTAAATAAAATCACTTTTGTTACTTTTAATATGGTACTTATATACATTTTGATGTGTTAGTTCAATATGTCTGACAAAGTTAAGGGGCTACTTTAACCACACGAAGACACCTGCAAACTAATGTTAAAGCTACATTCAATGGCTAACCATGGTCGAACTCTACAAAGACCATTTTTTTACTTTTTTGATTTCGGTTGCAGTTTTTTTTTTATTCCATCTCACTTTCAAAACCAGTTCCGAAAGTCAAAGTGTGCTCATGGGGAAAAAAAAAAAAAAAACTGCAACAAAATTTGGAAAAGTAAAAAAAGGTCTTTGTACAGATCAACCTCAGCTATCTAATGTTAAAAAAATCATTTAAAAATATTGAAATACAAACTATATACCTTAAAAGAACCCTCTCATACATTAAACATTAGCCTGTGAGCATCTTCGTGTGACTGAAGTAGCCCTTAAAATTATTTTGCCATAAATCTAACTTAGAATTACCCAAATATAGACTTTGAAAATTCCAATTGAATGTAAATTTTAAGATTTAATTAAATAAGAATTTTAAGGATTTTTTTTTTTAAAACATGAATACATATATTTGCATTTCAACAAGGTTTATCTTTCCTTAAAAGTAATTTTTAATTCTCCTATATCGATCTGAATAACTGAAGTTCAGATAATGAAGAAATTTTGCTGTTATTCAATCCCAAAGTTTTTACTGGAGGGATGAATTTTCTGGCTTAGTACCTCTCTCCTTTTTACCAATCTAAACAATAAATGTGCTCTGTAAGCAACAGATCACAATAGGTTCCTATCATTTTTAATAAAATGTGGACAAGCACATTAATTTTACTTCCAAATACCTCTGGATAATGTTTTATGGATTTAATCCACTTTGATTGTGAACTCTTGGAATATAACACACAAATTTACACACAACATACATAAAACATGGTAAAGTAAAGTACACTTTGCATTTTTATAAAAGGAAATGTTACCTTTTCTCCAGGTTCTATGTTGCCCAATGAAATGTCCTTTAAGTATTGAACTAACTGTTCAGAGTTCTCAGGTTTTTCAGTTAAATGGGCTGCAGGGAGAAACATTTTAAAGGTTTTTCATACATAAATATTATATAGATAATTTTTAAATAGCAACAAAGGTGAAAATCAGAAATTTTCACAAAACTGAAATTTAGTCATATGCTTTGTAACACTTAGATAAAACATATATAACACTCAGTTAGCTTTCATGTTCATTTTTAAAGAAAAAATTCCCAGAATTATTTTCTAGGATAACTTTTCTATATCAATAAACAATGAAGCACTTTTATTGACTTTCCGAACACTTTATATATGAGGGGTGGTCAAAAAGTTCCCCAAATTTCATTTTAACTCGTATCATAATATAGATACACATTTACTTAATCACCTACAAAGTAGGCTCTGTCAAATCACAACCACTAGCTCCACTGCTCCTGTCATTGCTGGAAACAACAATGAAAGTCCTATTGAGGTATCTTCCCAAGTTCATCCATTGGCGTTGGTTTTGATGTCTTCTACCATGTCAAAGCAATTACTTTTGAGCCCCATTTTAATCTTGGAGAAGAGCCAGAAATCTGATGATGCTAAATCCAGTGAATAGGGAGGCCGGTGGAGGAGTGGGATGTTTTTTTTCTGCAAGCCATGTCTGCACAGTAATCGATGTGTGGGAGGGAGCATTATCATGATGTAGTGACCATCCTCCTTGTCATTTGGCAGGACGTTTTCTTCAGATTGCCTGCTTCAGTCTTTTTAAAACTTGCATATACAAAGGGCTGTTAACAGTTTGTCAGGCTGGTACAAATTCATGGCACATCAGACCTTTGTTGTTGAAAAATGCAATGAACATCACTTTTGTTTTGGATTTGACATGACGTGATCTCTTTGAATGAGGAGAGAACGTTGTGTGCCATTCTGATGGCTGCATCTTTACCTCCAGGTCACAAGCATACACCCAGGTCTCATCACCAGTAACGATTGTCTCAAGAAACGCCTGGTCATCTGTGCTTTTTTCAAAACATTCAGCCGCAGTCAACTTTCGAGTTTCCATTTGATCCATATTCAGCAGCCAATACAAACTTTGTACCGACACATTTTATCTTCAAATCATCTAAAAGGATTGTGTGAACGGATCTATGAGGTCCCCACTTCTTGTGCCAACTTGTCGATGGTCATTCTTTGGTCTCATCTGATTAACTGTTTCACTTGCTCGACCATTCCTTCATTTCTGGAGGTAGAAGGTCTCCCAGCTCTCGTCTTCCAACGATTCCTGTTCACACCAAAATCTTGAAAAGAGCTTCTAAATGGCTGTTTTCTTTAGAGAATCGTCACCGTAAACTGTTTGTAAGGCTAACAAAGTCGCTGAAGCAGATTTCTCCAATCTGCACGTAAACTTGATGTGCACCGTTTTCTCGAACTTTGACATCGCACCAACTGATCACCACATATTCCTACCTTCAGCTACAATGCTGTTATGAATTCCGGTAGTAAAAAAATACAGTGGTAGTAAACAAATTATTTACATTGAGGTATTAAAGAGTTACAACACAATTCCGTGACCTTTTTGACTGCCCCTAGTAGACTACTATGTACTCAAATAAATAGCAAAATAAAAACTTAGATCCTAATTTTACAAAGGGGAAAGGCTGTTTCCATTGGTGAAATCTGGTGACCTCATATTTTTCTAAAATCATGACACAATTTTGAAAGAATTTTCATTCTGCTCATATGGAGATTAAGGCCTGTCAATTAAAATAAATGCCGAAATTGAATTTACATAGCCATGCTAATGGGAGTTTTAAATTATTTTAAATGTAGATTTTCACCATTTTTCCTCAACAAAATGTAATAATTAAATTTCCATATGCTTTTATCACATTAATAAAACTCACTGTGAATTTTTGTCTTTGCTTATTTTTATGAAAAAAAAAAGTTTTACTAAATAAAATCCTGTCACATTCTGGTGAAACATTATTCTTGTATTGACATAAAGTGAGCATGAGCAATAAAAATAGTTAATTGAATAAATGAGCTAAAAAGAAAATACTTATAAATTTGCTTTGGTCACAAAATGGTTAAAAAATGATTTAGATACCACACCTGTTATCTGATTTGTTCAAAAATGTATACAGTTCTTGCAGAAGTCGTCTGTAACATATTTGGTAAATGAGAGCTTAATTGAAAATACCATTTGGTTATTATCAAATTCACTCACAAACACACACACATACATCATGATTACAATACTTTCCTCACATTATATATGCCTAGAAAGAAAAAATAAATGGTGTCCTTTTCCAAAGTAACAGAAGTTTTTGCAAGGAGTTTTGAAGGAGATTATGGACTTTCCCCTCAAAATAATTCTTAACACCAAAATATTTCCCCTTAGTTTTTTCGGAGGCATATGAACCATGTTATGAAACAGAGAAGAATTTTTTTTTTTTATTATGTTCTACCTTCCTAAATATAACAAAGATGGAACTTTGTAACAGAACAGAAAACTTCCACCTATGATGAGCAAATGTCGGGCATGAATAAATATAGAGACAAAAATAAAATAAGAATATCAGTGAAATAAAGTGATAGAAACTACTTACTGCTATCATGTACAAACTGCTCTTGACCCTCTTTCAATGCAACAGTCAGTTTTACGTTGTCGATCTTGTTGACTTCATCATTTTTTATGGTCAAATAAAACACATAAAATTCATTTACTAGAACAGGTGGTTCATGGTGAATATTAATGCTGATTTGTGCATTTCTTGGCAATATCCTGTCACGAAAGAATAATATCATGAAAGCATAGCAGTTATACCCACTCAGTATATAATTTTAAAAATGTAATAAAACTAGCAAAAGCCATGCTTTGTTTGGATTCACGAAGCATTATTTGGCTAAGATGCTGTATATTCCCTCATCCGCCATCTTGAATTTCTTGGCGATTTTTTGTTGGCATTTACTGATAAGGTTTATTGAATATTAATAAAAACATTGTTTGAATGATGTTATATTTCAGGTTTATATTTTATTATTTACATTTTATTTTCGTTAAGCCTAAAATATGCATAAATTGCTGCTTGGCGACATTTACTACTTGGCGGAAAAAGGGTTTCCATGCCAAGAAAAAAACCAAGATGGCAGACGAGGGAATATACAGCATATGTTCCCATTATTTAATAAGATAAATATTTGAAAGTAACAAAATTTTTTTACATTATTCTTGCATCTTTATTAAGCAAAAAAAAAAAAAAAAAAAAAAAAAAAAACGTTATTTTATGTTTCAGAGCATTTTAATTTTAGAAATGTAAATTCAGCCAAATAATTAAGAATTTCCTCGGAATTTTTTATTTATGATATAAGACTGGTATAAATAAAAATATTTTCGAGACAAAATTTTACAAAATATTTATGTAACGAATTTAACAATTAATTTTATTTGTTTACAATTCTTTTGTTGCCACTTTACAAAAAAAAATCATAATATAATTATTTTAAAATGCGTAAGTATCGTCTGCGTAAATGGTTTCACATAAGACTAAATTGTGTATTTGAATTCTTAACACTGAAAAATACTTTTATAATTGAATGTAAATAATTGAATTTTCACAAATTTTATTTCATTAAAAATATGCTATAATTTTCATTAAAAAAAGGTATTTTAAAAATTTCATAAAAGAAATCATAACTCCATGATTTATTTTTTCTTCTGAAAATATATATGTTTCCTTTTTTATTTGCAAAAATGGGTCCGTAATGGAAAAACATGCAAAATAAATTAATTAAAAAAAAATTAACATTATTCTGTAAAAAAAAAAATAATATTGTGCAAATCTACAGATTGTAATTTATTTTTATGTTTAATTTCAAGTGAAAATACTGAATAGTTTTTTATTTTGTAAAGTGTACGACAAAATGCAATTTGTGTAGCCTAGTAGAGGATTCGCTTCGCTCATCCTAATAAACATACATTTATCTAAGGGTGCAACAAATATCCATTAGAGATACTGTATCTGGCCAGTATGCTGGATAATTGGCAATCAATTTGGCCAGAAATAAGGCCATACTACAGCTTTACAGTTCTTTGAACTCAAGTTAAAATCTCTAGATTATAAAGCGAATAGTTTAATCGTGCAAAATATAATGCATTCCTTTATTAAACTAAATATAATTCACTTATATTTATGGCAACACAAAGGCTGAAGAATATACCTGTTGATCCTAAAAAAGTGCTTCGGAAGCTGAGAAGAATTTGTCCTCACACAACAAACGTACTAATGACGATGGTCAGTTACTAATGTAAATTTATATCCTAAAAGATAGTTCCTGAAACTGATCACTTCAAAAACTAAGACCATTTTTACCCTTACCAATAAATCTAGATACTTAGAAGCTCTATTTATACCTTTCAAAATCCTATCAATCTCTCTTTGAAAAATAGCAGAAGTGAAGGCAATGCCTAAAGCAAATCGGGTGTAATGAAGAAGGACTGTGCCCACCAACAAGTATCTTGACTCTTCATCAGGTTCTAGCTGGCAATATGCACCCCCTTCATGATTTTGTGAATGAAGCAGCCCCAGACAACTGTGCAAATAAGTCCTCAATTTTCAGAAGGGGAAGCTCTGTTGCTTTATTAGAGGTCAATTTAAAGTTGCTACGGATTCACATCTGTGCATCTTGCTTCAGAACAGAAACAAGTAGAGCTACTCAATCTGAAGTTTTCACAGGCTCTAAAATACCATCTGCAATGAGGCAGTCAATCTTCACCATTTTGCTCTTTATAGGTCAGGAAGAGCTTGGAAGAGCTTTGGAATTGCATCTTTCTTACAGGTAAGATGAAGAACTTTGAATTCTTTCACTAACCCAATTCTTGTTAGAATACTTCTTTGAATTTTTCCTAGAGTCCATCTAATGTAAGTTGACTCAAACTTACTTTATGCAAAAACTGTGATTCACATTTGACTCAAAAGCATTCTTCAGATCTAGTGGAACAATCCAGTTCCAACCAGCTACACTTTTATAGTCTTGATTAACTACCAGCAAAAAAATAAAAAATAAAAAAATTCTGTTCTTGACTTGAACACAATATTTGCCACTGCCTAAACATTAATAGGATGATTAGTACATGATTGTAACTTGATCTCTATTTGATCCAATGAAAGACGAAATCTTCTAATTTTTTCAAACTTTATTAAAGGCGTCTATGAAAATGGTGCTCCAAAGTTGACTTCAAAAGTACTTAATCTTAATTGGAGGATAATTTTTCTTCAACATTCCCCATATGGAACATGGTATATTGTTTGCATTTTATGGCTTCTTTACCTTCAATTAAAAGATTGACTTTTGGTCTGTTACTGCCTTTATTTTTGGACAAACATGCTTTTGATAAAAGTCCAGTTTTGTTACAGATGTGGCAGGTTATGTTCTTATGTCTGTATTCTGATGGCTGGTGCCTGGGATTGGTACAACAAAAATAGAACTTTCCTGCATCTAAGGCATTTGAAATGGATGTCGATTTCACAATTTTGGGCTTCCGCAGTCTTTGTGCATTAACTTATAATTTCTGAAACTGGAAATATCTTCAGATCAATTGCATTACTTGCTGCTACTTCCAAAGGGGCTCTAAATAAGTTCAAAATATCCTTTTTGAGAAGAGTCTTTTTTTATAGAACCCTTCTATCACTGATGACCCTTTTATTCTAGAGTCAGTACTAGCAAGGGATAATGAAGCACCAAGTATTTCTTATTTTTTACTTACTTTCCTTTCTGGCATGCAAGTAACCAATGTGACATTTGTTTTCATTTACCAACTGCTCAGTTGAGTTATTTGGTTATGGCATGTTCGTTTGCCGCATTTGACAATTTTGAGTTGCGATTGCATTCGGATTCTTCTTAATTTATTTCATATTTAAAATTTCCTTTTCCATTCAATTCTAACTTTAAATCATGTTTTAGTTATCTTTAGCCTTTTTACAAGTTTTCTAGTAATTTTGTAATATTTAACTTTTTCTTTTCATTGGTTGTGTTTTCGCTCATAATTTAAAAGGCCAGCAATGTTGTTTTTCGATGTATCAGTGTGTTCTTCCATATTCAGCCTGATCTCAAGTAAAGGTGTGAATTATTGGAAATGATTACGTGAAATGTTTTGACAATGTTGTCTTAATTTAAAGGTGTGAATTATTGGAAATGATTACGTGAAATGTTTTGACAATGTTGTCTTAATTTAAAGTTTTTTTTTTCTGTGTCAAAATGGTACAGAGTAATGTTAGAATAAAACTGCTGCCTCACTGTTGAAGTTCAGGAGGATATTGTATGTATGAGCCATTTCTTATTTACAAATATCAACTCAACTGCTCACTTATCATGTGTATAAAAACAAAGCCATGTTTCTCCTTCTACCAGTAAAGATTCATCACCACAATAAACATATTGAACTGACAACTTTCACGTACTTCTTAAAGAAGTTTTACACGAATCATTGATGCCTACTGTAAGTAGTTTTAACTTTAATTTTTCATAATAATTTTAATAATCAATATTTTTTATTTCCTTATTAAAAAACCTAAGATTTTTTACTTCTTTAATTAAATCAAAACTTAAAATTGTTTCTCTAGAATTTAAAACATTTCTTATATTGATCATTGTTATTTTTTTTGTATCATAAACATACTTTATAGAGCAGCAATAATCACCTGATCTCCACATTTATGGGTCGAATCTTAAAAATACACTTTTTTTCTGTTGTTATTGTTCTCCAAAATATATAATCTAATGCCTATTACAAAATAAACTACTAATTAAAGTAATTAACTCTTAAAATAGAGTACCTAAATATTGCTCATCTGCAAGAAAAGTGACACAGCTCGACGAAAGTAAATTTCACAGGAGAGGCAAAAGAAACTTTGCATGATTTTACTGTAACATGGAATTATAGCACTTAGCTCTGCATGAAGAAGTAAAAATGCGCATAAAAGTGTAAAACCCTTAAGAATGAAGATGTAGATGTGGTTTGGAAGATTGAATCATTTTACCTCCTCACACAATCCACCCCCTTTCTGTGATCACCAATGGACATATAGCAAAATAAAGCAATTTTCTATATAACTACACTTAAAAAACTTTTTCTGTAGCAAAACATACCTATGACAGACCTATTAGGGTAATAAAAATGCAAAATGAATTTTTGCAAGATGTGTCACTTTTCTTGCAGGTGAGCGATATTTGAGTCCACCCTTAAATGGATATAAGCCAAATTTTTTAATTTCTACCGTTACTGTAATGATAACTTGTTTATAGCGATTTTTTTCTTAGATTCCAATAACTAGCATTGCTATTTCCTCTATATGGGCCTTTCATGACAACCTAGAAAATTATTTTCATGGAGTTTGAGATGCTACAAAGAAAGAAAGCAAGCAGATACAGAGGGAGCAATAAATAAATTATTTAATTAAAAATTAGATTCTGTTAGTTGCTAGTATTGTCCCTTTAATTAACAAATAAATTCACTTAACTTGCACTACTCATCAACCAAGTTATCATGTGACTAACTATGTTATTTTTCTTATCTGTTGTAGTTCATGAGAAACTTTAAAAGGTGGATTGAATGTTTATTTAGATTTTAGAACTATTATTACCTGGCAGTAGATTTAGGGATGATATTCTGGAATGTTGGATCATCTCCAAAATAGCCAGCTTTAA
The DNA here is from genome assembly GCA_963932465.1 of Maratus speciosus. NCBI lineage: Eukaryota > Metazoa > Arthropoda > Arachnida > Araneae > Salticidae > Maratus > Maratus speciosus. Next base: position 68,659,734 of record OZ010799.1, on the reverse strand, counting down.
GGGAGTTTCCATATGGCATTATAGTGGCATGAGAATCAGGGGGAGCTGTCCAGTGCAAAACTGCACACAAATAGTCAACAGAGCCCATCTGAAGAGCTACAGATGTTATCTACGTGAATTTAAAAAAAAAAAATTAAAAATTAGCAAAGAGCTTTATTACTATCTATATATTATATCTTAAACAAACATAAATGGCAAAGAAAGCGGCATTATTTCTACATTGGTGAATGATCCTATACAGTCCTATACAAACAAATGCAAACTAAGCTGCTATCATGTTGATTTTGATTGGCTTGCTGTCCCATGTGTGGTATTACAAATTATAATTGTAGTATTGAAATTATAATTGGGTTATAATGAAAGGTAAATAGTCATGAAGTTCTTTTTAAAGAATATTGTGTTGTGTTTTTGCAAAACCCATTTCGTTCTTTGCAGCCAAGCAGTTGTAAGAATAAAAATAATAGGAAACTTCTTACTTGTATAGTGTTAACTGTAAACAAATGATGAGGAGACTTAATAACAAATCAAAGCTTTATTCCATCTTTATTTATAGAAGAGAAGAAAAGGCCTTCACCCATTGGTCACTGTTCTTAAATTAATTCTTTGGCCAATAAAATAATCTATTCCTCTTGAAGAACATTTTTGAAAAGTAATGTGCAGCACTAAGTAAATTTTCTATCGATAAAAATTTCAATTAAAAATTTTCCACGACATCAGGAAATAAATCAAAAAGGTATTTAACAACGAAGACATTGTCTTCGGATACCGTTCGTTAGACCCCACATCCGCAGGCAAGCAGGCTGGAGCCTGTGATCTTTTTAAAACAAAAACTATGTCATGACAGCTTCACCAACTAAACAGATTCTGATTTAAAATTAACAAAATTTTTAATTTATACTAAGTAATAGGATCGACAAAAGTATCGGAAAGAAAAGATTTAAATCTATTAGAGAATTAAAATAATTAGGCAATATCTTAATAAGCAAATACGAAAGAATGTATTTAAAAACTTTTACTTTTATTTGCGATCGTCAAATAAACACGCCTCTGAAAGCGTGAGCCACTACGCAATGCATGCGTCACGAGAGATGAGAGGGAGCGACAGCGCTTCGATGATGTCAGCACAATATGTGCAGATAGGAGCGGAGAAAGACTTCAGCTAAGAGAGCGATGATACAGAGGAATTCGCCGATGTACGACTGATACAAAATGCTTGTGGAAAAATAAATATGAATTTAAATTTAAACAACACTGATGTATAAGGCCAAAAGAAATAAAAAAGTAACATGATTTAAACACTGTGAGATTTCATCTCACACCATGTAATCAAGTTCGAAAATGAATCATCAGAATATTATCAGATATGTTAGAAAAAGAACTTAGAAGAGAACTGGAAGTGTTATTGAAGCTTTTGAATAATATCAAGAAAAGGAAAAATAACTGGATTGGTGTCAGTATTTAAGAGAAGATCAGGAGTGAGGAGGGGAGGGGATTTTGTTAAGCATCAGCTAGTTTTGATCATATTGCTATGATCAGGGAGCAATATGATAAGGGATGCCTTCAGGAAAGATTTTTGAACGGAAAGTGATCTGAATTATTGTTTTGGTACAAGAAAAACTTGTACAGTCACACAGCTCAGACTATACTAGCATCAGTCCTGCTAACTTGGCTCAAGCAGAGGTGTAGTCGTAAAAGGCACAGAGAGTATACGCTCAAAGCAGAGGGTATACGCTCAAGGCAGAGCGTATGCCCTAGAGTGTATATACTATAGATTTCTTGAGATACAGAGAATATACGGTGTTCCTTAAAAAAATCCAGAAGGTATATGTCGTATATCCCCGTATACCCTCCACTACACCCCTGGGATCAAGCTCCTCATTTTGCGACCAACATGGTGCCTGACTAGGTCTGGATCACTAGTCTGAATGGGCCCCCCTAGAAAATCTAGATCAGATTGCACATGATCAGAAATGTGGTTTAAACTGAATGTGCCTGTCATTATATAACTGCCAATTAAATTGTGTTTTGTCAAATAATACTTGCCAAAATACATTGATTGGTGGAAAGCCAGATTACGAAAGATTAATTAAAGAGTTTAGGGAAAGCAAAAATAGGTTAGCTAATAGGTAATCTGCGACTGAGTCCACAGTTAAGGTTGGTGTTAAATATGAGCAATGCTAGCAACAAAACACTCTACTGCACCAACACACTCGTTAAAATATCCTAATTGACAGTTGACGTTGGCCTGATTGTAGAAAATTAATTAATTAGATTTTTAAATCTCTGGATAGGTGAGTATGTTACAAATGAAATGCTTATGGACATGGAGCATAACATTTGAAGAGAGTTAAGCAGTTTTTGTCAAGCACTAAGCTGGAAGGCTGGAAGTTTAACCATTAAAGATGACAATACAATGATCATTTTATTATAAAAAAATTATTATACTAGGTGTGTATTTGAACTTTTGCATGATATGTAAATATGTGTCAAATTTGCTTAACAGGTTTTAAATTAAGTAACTCATCCCTTGTTAACCTATTAAACGAATAATTTATTTTAAAAAATCTACTACTGGGTGCGTAATTGGAATTGGCAATGACATATATATCTTTCAAACTTGCTTAAAAGATTAAAAAATCATACAACACACACACACACACACCAAAAAAAAAAAATAATAAAAAAAAAAATAAAATGATAAAAGTCTTACACAATGGGTATCATTTTCCCAAAGCATTAAATGCCTAGGAATTTAAAAATTAATATTTAAGTCTTTTAAGTATTTAAACTCTGTGGAAAGAAAATCAGATTTGTGATTAACAACCATAGATGATGTCCCTTTTCATGCCATTTTCTTCAAATACTTTTTGTAAGCTAACATGAAGCATAACTTTGAACTTAGTTTAAAACAAAATAAATAGCAGCTGACAAAAATACACATTTTATTAAAATAATTATGATGAGGTGAAGTTAAATATTATTAATACTACAGTAAGATTACAATAGTAGCAATGACCGAGCTAAGCTCGGTCAAAATTAGCCTTGTGTTCAATTCGATATTTTATTTTTACTATATCATTCTTGCTGTTTAAATACAATTGGTATGATCCTGAGACATAGTGACCCAAAATGACCCATTAACTGAATTTTTTTTTAACATGCGACCTAACCAATTCTCTTCTAGAACTCGAAAACGATAGAATACAAAATTTAATAAAAAATTGTTAAAGTCATTTTATAGATAAAATTAGCTTGACTCACGGTAACCCAAAGAGACCCACTAATCTAAATTTATCGAACATGTGACCTATCCCAATGGTCTTCTCGTGCTGGGAAGCAGTGTAGTAAAAAAAATTTCAAAATCGTTTGAGCCATTTTTTAGATACAATTAGCTTGACCCACAGTGACCCAAAAATGACCCAATAATCGAATTTTCTCGAACATGTGGCTTAACCCAATGGTCTTCTCATGCTCAGAAACGATATAATACAAAATTTTATCAAAATGTTTTGAGCCTTTTTTTAGATACAATTAGCTTGACTCACAGTGACCCAAAAATGACCCACTAATCGAATTTTCTCGAAGATGCAACTTAGCCCAATAGTCTTCTCATACCCAGAAACGGTATATTACAAAATTTTGTCAAAATCGTTTGAGTCGTTTTTTAGATACATTTATCTTGACCCATAGTGACTCAAAAATGAGCCACTAATCTAATTTTCTTGAACATGTGACTTAGCCCAATGGTCTTCTCATGCTCAGAAACGATATAATAGAAAGTTTTGTCAAAATGTTTTGAGCTGTTTCTTTAGATACAATTAGCTTGACCCACAGTGACCCAAAAATGATCCAGTAATTGAATTTTCTCGAACATGTGACTTAGCCCACACGTCTTCTTATGCTCAGAAATGATATAATACAAAATTTTGTCAAAATTATTTGAGTCGTTTTTTCAATACAATTAGCTTGACCCACAGTGACCCAAAAATGACCCACAAATCGAATTTTCTCGAGCATGTGACTTAGCCTGATGGTCTTCTCATGCCTAGAAACGCTATGATACAAAATTTTGTCAAAATCATTCAACTTGTTTTTTTAGATACAATTAGCTTGGCCCACAGTGAGCCAAAATGACACACTAATTGATTTTTCTCGAACATGTGACTTAGTCCAGTGGTCATCTCATGCTCAGAAGTGGTATGGTACAAAATTATGTCAAAATGTTTGAGCCTTTTTTTTAGATTCAATTAGTTTGACACCTGGCCCATTGTGACCCAAAATGAGCCACTAATCGAATTTTCTTGAACATGTGACCTAGCCCAATGGTATTCTTGTACCCAAAAACGATAGAAAGCAAAACTTCAACAAAATCGTTATTAGCTGGATCCATTTTGACCCAAAATGACCCACTAATCGAATTTTCTCGAACACATGACCTAGCCCAATGGTCTTCTTGTGCCTGAAAATGGTAAAATACAAAATTTAATCAAAATCGTTAGAGCCATTTTTAAGATAAAATTTACACACACACACAATTTTTGCTTTATATAAGATAGTAACTTAGATGCACATAATCCAAAAATTGTATAAATACAGTTTATAAATAAAGTTCACTGCTGAAAAGTAGTTGAAAAATTAATTAAAATAGTATAAATATTTTAAAATAAAGAATTAAGATGACTTGAAGTAAAATATTACTGATTAAACAAAACAGTAAGATGACATGAAAATTACAAACAGAAAATAAAATTAAAAGACAGAAAATTGCCATTTACATAAAAGTGCAAAATATACTGCAGATTTAAAGTGGAAAAACTTATACAAATGTTGAATTTTATTGACAGGTTCATTTTACTGTTTACAAGAGTAAAAAAATGCTTACTTGTATAGTTTTTCCAATATCGTTCAAATCCGGAATAAAGCTAAATGTATATGTGTGTGTATTTCGTGGGACAAGATACAACTTATGCATGTTAGCATCATCTCCATGACTTATTCGATTATTAGCAGAGGGCACTTCACAAAATTTATTATAGTACTAGAAAAAGAAAAAAAAAAACATACATACACACATATATTTACAATATGCCTTCATTTGATTGAAATGTCAAACAGAGTAACTGAGTTCCTTCTCACCTCATTGTTAAACAAAACAGTCAACTTTGAGAAAGACATCGGTTGTGGGCAGTTCATCCTAAAAAAGCAATAAATTATATTAATATTCTAATAATTCTTACAACAGAAATTTGCTACATAAAATGGTAAACCAATGAACAGAAGAAGCATTTTTAATAACTAATTACTTTAACAATGAAAAAATATATATATATAACAATGCACACATGCTTCAAACAAAAAGACAGACGGTGAATTCATTTTCAAGTTGATAAAGAAAACTAAACTTACCATTTACCCTCCCCATTTATTTTAGAAAGACAATTAGATGATATGCACAATTATTTCAGATTTTGCTTTGAAGAGGCAAAAAATTCTTTCATTTGACATAGTAAATACAAATTTTCTGTTCACTTGAAATGATCAATTGAGTTGATGCAAAAGTTCATCCTATTTTTGATGATCAATGTCAATACATCACAAAACCAATGATTATTTGTTTCACACATGAAAATTTTGATTCTGTTTGAAAGAAGGAACTTCAGTGACTACTTGAGAAAAAAATTATGTTAGGTTTTGTTATTAAAATTTTATTAAGCAATAAAAATGGCAGAAAATAAGGAGCAATTTCAACATTTTTTTTTTTTTTTCAAAATGTTTCTAAGATGCAAAAGAAGACGTGTGCAGCATATGGAAAGGCTGGTACTGATAATTTCACAGAGTTTTTAGTAAGTAGTTCAGGATGTTTTGAGAAAACAATTTTAATCTTAGAGATGCACCACATTCTGAAGAACAAACTAAGACTGATGGCAACAAAATATTGGCACAATTAAAATTGGTCATCATAGAACAACTCGGGAGATTGAAGAAATTCTCAGTCAACCATTCAGAAGTATTAAGGAAATTACAACAACTTAGAATGGTTAGCAAGACTGATTTATGGATATCAGATGAGTTAATGAAGAGGAATCTGAAAGATGATTTCCTTTTGTAATTCTCTATTGAATTGATCCTTTTTTAATGCAATGAGTACAGATGATCGGAAATAGATTTTGTTTAACAAGTTGAAAGCATAGGAGATCATGGTCTAAATCCACAGATTTCTCTTGAACCACTACAAAAGGCAATTTACTTCCAAAGAAGGATTTTTTATGCATTTCGTGAGACTGGAAGCGATTGTCAGAGTTGTATAATATAGATGCACGTGTGAACGCCGTGCGCGGAAAATTTTCTGAAAAATTCAGAACTTTGCAGAAAAAAATTAAGAAAAGGAAAATGTATCTTTTGTTTTTGTAACTTTTTTTAAATACCAAAAATTTTAAATATTCCTCAATCTTATGTACGATTTATGTATTGTTTGTCTACAATTCAAAGTTTGAAGATTCAAAACATTGTTGTGACATCCCAGACCCTTTTTTCTATTTTCCGCAGACTAAAACTTGTTGCCGATCGGAAGAATTCTCCCCTTCCTATCATGGATTTTTACTTTATTATTTTTTAATTAAAATAATTATTCTTTAATTAATATTAATAAATTTTTAATTTAAATAGCAATATAATAATAGCAATATTTTAAAATAATTTATTAATATTGCTATTATTTATATAGCAATATAATAATAGCAATATTTTAAACTATGGTTTTCAATTCATATTGTCAGAATAATATAACACTTAATTTTATTAAACATTAAATTAATTTGCAGAAAATTTTTGACCTAATATTTATGTGCGCGGAAAGTTTTTCGTTTTATACAAGTCTGGCGATTGTGATCTGTTACCTGAATCCAGACCATTAATTTTGCAGAAATATTGTTTCTACTTAAATGAATCATAGCAAGCAAGCAATCAGAAGTGGCTTGAATGGCCAGAATGTGCATTGTGTGAACAAATTAGTAGGGATGCAACGAATATTCGGTTGATATTTGGTATTCGGCTTAAAAGCGGAATATTCAGTTTCGAAAAGCTCAGCCAAATACTAAAACAAAATCATTTATATTTATAATAAATAATATCTATTGATGTATTTTAAATAACATAGTGATAGGTTTATGTTACACATTAAAATGTTTATTAAATTTATAATATAATTTTATTTCAAATATTTACAAATTTAATAATCATTTGAATTTTCTTAACATGCATACATGAAAAATAATATTATTTAAAGTAAATTTAATTATTTGAATTTTATATATATTATACAAATGATTTTATTATGCTTAAGTAATACACATTCAATAGAATTTGCTTTCCACCACTTTAGTGGACATTTATTTATATCTAAGAGTGATTTATGGAAATAACTGCTGTTCATCATTTGTAAAGGCTGAAATTTGTTATCTGTTTTGTTTTCGTTAGTAGTTGAAATCTGCATAAAGCAATCCCAAAATGGTGGTATTTGGAATCTCACTGTCTGATATAGCAGTCATAAGTAGAATCAGTCGAGATTTTAGCTTGAGATGATTTTCTTCAGCTTTATAAAAAAATTGCAAATTTAAACCTCGGGTCTGGAAAAGTTGAAATGCAAAAATGTCCATTATCAAGAATATTTTTAAAGCATGCATTCATGTTTTGAGCCAGGCAATCATTAAATATTCCAACACTAAAATATTCATTCCCTTCTCCAAGCTTTGACGAATAAAGTTTCCGCCATTGGAATAACTTCCGAAATAAGTGATGTTATTGAACTAGTTTTTACTGTAACTTGTTCTAAACGTTTCAATAAACTTGAACTGAAAGAAACCATTGATTTGAATTAACACTAATTTAAATTTTGTTTTTAATTGTCTTTAAGCCTGAATATGTTTAATAAAAATTGTATGAAGATATCAATATACAGGCAAAGTTCTTTAATCCGCACAAGTTGGGACCAAAGGTTGTGCAGATTATAGAATATTGCGGATTATGGAGTATTATAGATTATATCTCATTTTCTTATTTCTGGACACTATTTTAATTCCATATTCAGTATAACATGAAAAGAAAAATATGAAATATAATAATTAATTTTTCGGGACACTATTTTAATTTCCATAATCAGTGACATGAAAAGAAATGAACATGACATTCAACATGAAAAGAAAAATATGAAATATAATAATTAATTTAATATGCTATCTCAAAAAATGCATTTTTCAAATTCTTGTATTAAAAATTTGATTATATTCACTTTTATATTTAAAATTTTCAGATATTTCTTTTAAAAAATCATTTTTGGATCAAGAATTTGCAAATTTGTTTAATTGTTTACATTCATTAAGCAATGCGAATTATAGAAAATTGCGGATTATGGGTGTGCGGATTATAGATCCTTGACTGTATATTATTTTGGTTTAAATCAGAATTCATTATTTAATATTCGGCGGCCGAATATTAGGTATTCAGTTATTCGGCCAAACCACTATTCATTGCATCACTACAAATTAGATGGTAAAGCCTTACTTTTCTTAAAGGACTTGAAAAATCACCTGGATCAATACTTTAGCTAGAAACTTCAGATATTCTCACCTAAAAACAAGAATGTTTAAACACACAATAAAATACATAAGGTAATATGAACAGACATATATGTTTTGTGAGTTCCAGGACTCACATCATCAGTGTATAAAATAATGTATAATGTGAGTCCTGGAACTCACGAAACATATACGTCTGTTCACATTGCCTTATGTATTTTACTGTGCATTTAAACGTTGTTTTTAGGTGATTTATATTTCCACACAAGTTTTTATTTACTACTTCAAATATTATCTTAGCAGGGGTTATGCAGCTACCATAAAGATGGAGAAAGGTGATCAAGCAAAATGGCACATTAATTTTTAGTAATTTTTTTTTCTATTTTTGTCAAGAAAGTGGGACGGATCTTTGCATCAACTCAATATTCATTCATAATTCATAGAGATTTTTAACAGATTTTTTTTACTGTTATAATTTATTTACACATAATTATCAACATAAAAGTGAAAACATTGGACCTAATAATTTGAAAACATAGAAACAGAAAATGACAAAAAAAAGTCTGAAAGGGGGACAACTGATCTATTCTGCCCTACCTAATGGTGCTACTGGTGGGGATAGGGAGTGTGAGAGCAATTTATTTTTATCCAAGGGAGTCCCATGTTTAAGATAACTTGAGACTGAGATGTTGGGTTTAGATTTATGGTTAAGATATGAAAATAAAAAGAAAAATATAATTAAAAGTTATCTTCCATGTGAGGTTCAGTGGGCCTTGTTTCCCTGACAAAAATCCTTAGTTCCTTTTCTGGTACTGTTATATTAAATCACTCTAGAAGAAAAAAAATATTAGTATTGTTTCTTTTTTTTTAAATCATCCGAGAAAAAGAAAATTTAGCTAATTAAATTTGTAAATCCCGGTGCAGTTTCTTTCCATGAATGAGAACTAAATTTCTAAATTATTAGGAGGGAGGGGGGGGGGGAGGGGGGGAGAGAGAGAGAGAGAGAGAGAGAGGCACAAATCTGATATAAGTGAGAATTCTGATATTATATACTTAATTGTAAAGTGGTACAGTTCAAAATGTGATGTCTTTAGATAAGTCAACTAATGTTTTCAAGTTGTTTTCTAAGAGAGATTAATTAATAAAGTTTGTATCAAAAGGATATTATCATATGAACCAAATTATGTCTGTTTATTTATTGATTTGTGGATGATGGTGCTTTAGAAACATTATACTTGTAAAAATGATAAAACAGCAATCTAAGAAATGCCAAATTCATCTTAAATAACACATACAGTTTTTTGAAAATTAATTCTATCTTTCATATAAGACCTGTTCTTGAAGTAAACATATTTATGAAACAACTAACTGCTACCTGTAACTTCATTCAAGTGATATTCGAAGAACTAAATAGACTAATTAAGCAAAGCATTGACAACTGAAAAATAAAAAATATGTATAATGAACTGCCTATAGCATTTTGTAGAAGATGAATTTCTGGTTGTCCCATGTAGTACACTTATTCTTTTAAAAATTAAGCCTTCAGTTACAACTTGCAGAATATGTATAACAAACTGTCTATGGCACCTTCTGTAGATAGTTGGAAATTTTAACAACTTTTACAACTGCTTGCAATTTTTGGGATTGCAGAGTCTGTCTATACTTTAATAGCTTTCTTTTCCATGTGCTAAAAGTTTTAAGTTTTCCCTTAAGGCAGTTAAGTCTTTTGAAGATGTGGCAACAATAAAAACAAAGGACAAATTTTTTTATGAAGCAATATCAAGCAATTATTTGTTGAAATATTTATTGTTACATTAAAAAAGTATATTCGTTTGAATAATAATAATAATAATAATAAAAATCAGACTCACACTTATCTATATCTTTATAAAGTCATGATAATGGAGGAACAGACAAACTTTCACATTAATTATCTTAGTACAGATAAATCAATCTAACAATAAATTTTTCAGGATAAATGAAAATACTGTGTATTTAAAAAGAAGTAATTTGAAACCTTAATTTTACACAAATATCAAATATTTCTTTAAACAAAAATGACACCATGGGTAAAAAAAAAATAAATAGCTTAACACATAAAATGTAATATTTTATATTAATGAGTTGTGAGTTAGTTTTGTTTACATCCACAAAACATTAAAGATCTGTCATTAAATTATTTTGTCTACAAGATACTATAACAAATATCAAGTTTTGCTATTGAAATAAAAATAACAATATATATATATATATATATATATATAGCCCCTGATATACTATTTCTTTCAGGCAACAATTAAAGTGTCATCACTAAAAAATAACGTTGCGTTACATAAGCCAGCTGTAAAATGAAGCAGAATGATCACTGTACAGTTAAATACTGATGATCTCTACGACAATTTTTTAAACTTCTAAGCATCACAAATTTTCAATTTTAACACCTTCATATAAAGAAAAAAAAAGTACTTTTAACTGCGATTTGCTTGAAAACCGCATCTCAATTTATTTTTGAGACATTAATTTTTTTGTAGTTCTTAACGTAGCCACGATTTCTGTATAAAGTAAAGGGAAAATAGTAGATTACTATATCTTTTTGTTGACATTTTCTCATAACAACTGAAAAAAAAAAAAAATAATAATAATTAAAATATACTATTTTGATAAAATAAAAATGAATGATTTTTGATAAAACATGGAGCTATTATAAACTATATTTAATTTTAAGTATCCATATTAATGTTAAAAACAAATGAAGGCATATGAGTCATTAAAAATAACCGATTTTTTTTTCCTTTTTTTTTTTTCTTTTTGACGGGTTTGTGTAATATTCTGCGATAGTGACGTCATATGGATACTTTTCTATAGATGTTGTTTAAGACTGGATCGTAAATGTGGAATTTCAGCAGATGCAAATGACGTCATTTTATATAAAATAAAAGCGTGTATTTTAAGTCTTAAAACTGAAATACATTTTCACTTTTGAAAATAACGCAATTGAAATCACACACTGATAAAGCACAAAGTTTTACAAATATTTAGAGTGTCTTTATAGAAGAGCAGTATAAAAGCGTGTATTTTAAGTCTTAAAACTGAAATACATTTTCACTTTTGAAAATAACGCAATTGAAATCACACACTGATAAAGCACAAAGTTTTACAAATATTTAGAGTGTCTTTATAGAAGAGCAGTGACCCTTAGCTTAAAATAATATTTTTTTGAGAGTTAGACCAACCAACATATAAGATGCATTTTTTTATTGTAACTAATTTTGTAGGTTTATTATAAATTAATGAAGCAGTTTCTTCTTAAACATCTTCTTTTGTCAAAATTCGACAAATTCCACTTTGGAATACTACTTTTTTTTTTTTTTTTTTTTTTTTTTCCAATTGGGGAGACATTAAATTCTGAAAAAGCAGAATTCCTGCTTCCAGCCTGTTTTTCTTCTTCTTCTTCTTCTTCTTTTTTTTTTTTTTTTTTGTGATACAGAAAAAGTTATACATCATTCAAATATACATCATTTAAACATACTGAAAAGTAAAACTCAAATTTTAAAAAAAATGATAAACGATTATAGATTTCTGGTAAAGAATTAGTTGTAATAATTTTCCAAATCTTCTGGGTTATATATATTTTTTAAATTGATAAAATAACTTTTCAATTCTAAAACCAATAGGATAAAAAGAAAGGGTGGTGAATAAATAAAAATATATCAATTATTTTACTTTGTATATTTAACTATAACAGAAAGTTACATGCAATTAATGATATGTGTGAGAAGAAAGAGACATTACAAAAGTTTTAGTTTGCTATTCATTAATTTTCACAGAGAAAAATTTTAGTACTATAAAAGTTTACAAAGCATAAAAAAAGGTTATTAACACAAATATCAATTATAAAAATTCATTAACAAATATCTTAGCATGTTATTACCAATTAAATTTCACGAAACATTTTAAAAAACATTATTTTGGCAGTAAACTTCAAATGAGTACAGAATGGAAAAGCAGAAAAATAAATCTATTTTTTTCTCCCTAAATTTATATGCAAACATTAGAATTACATGTTTCAGTAAGCATTTGGACACTATTTAGTTTGTTCAATTAATCAACATTAAAAAATACATAAAATAAAACTAAAATTAAAAATTTCCATAACCAAAGAATATTTTCTTACCTCAGATATACTGTTACAGTGACTCTTTGATCAGCCATATAATTTTCTGATACAAATACTGCTTTACATTCAACTAAAAAAGAAGCAAATTTACTTTTGAAGTGAAATATATACTAATACATTGCAATCAACTAAACTGTTAGCAAATTTTCTAGGTAATTTATATTAATAAAAGATTTTGTCTGTTTGTTGGTAAAGGCTAACAAAATAAAATCCAAATAAACCTGACTCCAATTTTTAATTTTTTGATAATTAGCTAAGATATTAATTAAAAACCCTCAGCAGGGACGCTGTAGAGTTAATAAATAAAAAAAAAAAAAAAACCCAAAAAAGTGTTTATGGTATCTTTCTGACTGGTGGTACTTTTCATTTAAAAAGAAAGAAAGAAAGAAAAAGAATATTTACTAATTAAAAAAATTATTTTCTGTCTTTTATGAAAAATTATTTTATGTCTTTTTAACTTGCAATTCTGGGCCCTCGATAGGGTTAAGAAAAAAACAAAAGTACCTATTTTTAATGGGTGGGTACTTTCCTGATTATATATATATATATATATATATATACATACATACAGGGTCCGACAAACCCCGGTGACTAAAAAAGTCCTCTTGGCGACTAACATTTTAACCTACTTTTAATTTAAATTTTTTTCCTTTAACCAAAAAAATTCCATGTGAAAAAATATTTATTTTTAATAGAGAGATTATTTGCAGTGGAAGAAAATACACCATACCAACGCAATAACTCTCCCTAATTTTTCAGAAATCAGAGTTTTTCCTAAGCTAAACTAAAGTGCATGTTGAAAGAGCACTGCTTAGATTAGAAAACTTTAAAAATTATCCAGCAGAAAATTAAAAAAAAATTTAAATGATGTTTCATTAAGTGGAATGTTCCAAAATGTGCAGTTGTCAGATATATCTCACAAAAAATGGCAAATGGACAAATGGTATTTCAAATCAAAATCTCAAAGGCACTGTTAATTTATGTATATAATTTCTTGTTGGGAATTAAAGGTAAGGATATTAATTTGTCAATACATTTGTTTTGTAATGTTTAATTTTATAGTTTATTTCTATTTAATTTTTACAATGTAAAAGTAGTATTATCTTAAAATTTTTGCTCAGTTTGATTTTTTTATTCAATAGTTAACTTGTTCACCGCATAATGACACATAGATCCCTCAAAAATAGCCGAATACGATTATTAGTAGCCAGTGTTCCATTTTGTAGTGAATGCGTTAATGTAAGAGAAATGATCCTTCAATCTGGCTCCTAAGAATTTTTCCTGGTGCCTAAGAATTTTCAACTTTTGTCAGTCACTGTATATATATATATATAACTAGAAAGGTAGCCCGTCAAAAATGACGGAAATTTAGATATAAAGATATATACAACTCATGTGCAAGAATATGAGTTTTTCTCGCTTGTTCCTCAGTGATAGATGAAAATAACACATTTTAAAAACGAAACACACTTGTGAAAAACTGTGCACAGTAGACCACTAATCTGCACAGTTTGGTTCCAAGTAGTGTGCGGATTTGAGGCTTTTTGCGATCATGTCTATTCAATCTTTGTTTACATTTTTTTTAAATTCATATATTGGACAATTTAGATTGGAAATTCTTAAAAACAAATAAATTACATACTTGAAGTAAGGTAAAAACTATTAAACTATCGTATATGATTTAATAAAATGGTACTATGTGGTATTATATGCGTGTGCTTCACGATCTTGGTGAAATTGGCTGCAACTTGTCATACTCATAATTGTGTGGACCGCTATAGCAAAGAACCGCTATAGTAACCAGTTTTTAATAAAATTTTTGATATACAGTAGTTTACAAAAACTTGTGTAAAATTGCTGGCCGTTCTGATGTTATGTCAGTCCTATGAATAATATTTGTAACACTGAAGAGTTTCCATGTATATGTGGAATTGAGAAAAGCTTCTCCAAAAGAAAGGTCCTGAAATGACATTGTATTTCCTCTAACTTCAAAGTTTAATCGAACCCTGATGTTGTTTACTGATATCTAATAAATACAGTCATTTTGAATATTACAACAGAATTAAACAGTTAAACTTACTTAAGATAAGCCCGCTGTTACGTCAATGCTATTGTTTAGTATTAAGAAAGAAAATTATTTAAATTTTTCAAATCATGCATTTATAATTCTTTTCATTATTTAATAACTATATAATGAAAAAATATGCTTTTGTTTTTAGTTCATAAGTATGACAATAAAGTAATGTAACTAAGAGATATTTCAAAATAAAATCTTTGAGAATTGAAACCATAAACAAACGATACCGCCATTATTTTACCTACTATGACGTCATAAGAATATTGTCCATTGATTGGTGGAGAATCTAATTTGTGAATGATTACCTCAATGGTTCAATATTTTTTATGGTTCACGATGAATGAATCACTTGTGTTTGTTTAGGTTTATGGAATGAGGTATTAAACTGTCAACCTAATTTCAACTGAAGTTATCCTAGGATATATGTACTTTTTAATTGAAATTAAAAACAATGCTTTGATCTTGAAATAAAATGTTTCAGTTTATATAATTGGTTATTTCTATTATTTATTTATTTAGGCACATTATAGCGCATTTTTTAAAAAAGCTTGGCGCAATTCGGGCTCCAGAAAGTGAGATATGCTGCCAAAATATATAAACAGCTACGAAAACAAACCTGATGAATTTTAATTTTTGTTTATACATGTATTTATTAATTATTTATTTAGGTACTTTTCCACTATAGGGCACTTTGCATTTTTAGAAAAAGCTTGGCGCAATTCGGGCATCAGAAAGTGAGATATGTTGCCAAAATATAGGGAAGAGTTCCATATTCCATGCTGGGTTTTTTTCGCGAGCTTTTATTTTTGGCATTAATTGAATCGATGTGGTTGCGATCTTCAGCCTTTGGGGTTGCTTTTTTTCTGAAATGTACTTTATTCATATTTTTTTGTGTAATTTTTTTGCATTTATAGCATATTTTTTTTTCGGAAAAATCTATAACTTTTGTTTTAATTTGACATATATAATAAATATATAAAATTATACATAAGCGCATAATATTTATTTATAGGTATATATATTATGTATGTATAAGGCATATCTCTATATGTAATATATATACATAAAATAAAACTATCTGTATAAACATCGTATTTTTTTTAACATGCGACATATATAACATTTATTAAATATATATATGTTTATAAATATTTAAAGACAATGTTTTTCAGCCACCTTGAAAATTTGTTATAAGATGCTAAAATGGCTTTTTGGCACCATTTTGATTCCTTCGCCAATTGCGTCAACCAGCACAGGATATGGAACTCTTCCCAAAATATATAAAGAGCTATGAAAAGAAATCTAATGAACTTTTATTTTTCTTTATATATGTATTTATGGCACAGATGTCATATACGTACCATATTGGCGCGATTTTTTTCAGATGCCAATGTCATATACGCAGCAGGTACTTAACTGGTGCCAAAGAGTCCATATTTTGCTTGATATGGTAGCCGGGAAGTTGTTGTTTATGCTGTTGATGTTTTCGCCAAATAGGCGTCAGAAAAAAATCGCACCAATATGTTGCGTATATGACACCTGTGCCATATTTATATACATACTAGGGGGCTCTGCCCCCTGCAAGCTATGCTCGCCAACCCCCATTCAGACACCGCAGAATCTAAAAGCACGCTAATTTGATCGGTTTTAAAAAGATTAGAGAAGATTGAATATAATTGAAAAAACCTATAGCGATCTCCCTGTAAATGGGTTTCCATTCAATTCCCTTTGATTGCAAAAATTTAAGGCCAAATCATTTGCTATTAAGACATCCAACGGTTGTTTTCGTGTTTGATTAAAGAAGACCAGTTAAACATTTGAAAGGAAGTTAAAATAAAATGAATTAAGTAAACAGAGTCTTTGCCTCCTGGTATTTTTTAACGGCGTTATAAAACGATTGACATAATACAATTTACTACAATTACTACAATTTACCGCTTTAACCCCTTTAAGGGCGGTAGTTCATTTTTGGACCACTTAATTTTAATTCTTAAATGCACCAGAATATTGGAATGAAAAATTTCCTTTTATTATTAAGGGAACAAAAGCATTTTCATATTTCGAAATTTGTTTGTAAATTCTGGTGTTATTTACTGATTTCAACATTTTACAAATAGCCCTGAATAGCCTACCTTGCCCCTGAAAGAGTTAAACGCATATTAATGTATTTATTATTTTAAAGTTTCCTTTCTCTTTTAATATTCACGTGTAAATACAATTTTCAAGACATAATTTTCAATATTTTCCTGCTTGTAACACGTACTCATTTAATAGTAATTTTAAAGGGGTTTTTTTCTATTTTTAATAGTCACGTGTAAATAAATTTTTAATCGTTAGGAAATATTTTTCTTTGCGCTGTTTTTAGAATTGAAAATAAACTCTATAATAATATCCTAAGTCATGTGACTATTATCAACAATTCTGGGCGGATTCCTTCGCTTTTTATATTCCAGGCGGTCATTTTGGTACTTTAATGTTAGCCAGACATAGGCGATAAGTCGCCAAATATTATTCTATCGCCATGATTTCACTTATATTACAATAGCCCAAGTCATGTAACTGACATAAACAATTACAACACTTCGCTTTTCCTAAGAAAGGTTTCCATTTTGATTAAAGAATCAAAGTTATTTTTTCGAATAAAACTACATAAAAGATGCCATGATCACAAAGAATTCTTGATACTTTTATGTTAGCCGGGTGAAAATCTCGCCAATAGCTTTTTTTAACTCACCAGTTAGCATTTTTTTATTTTTCGAGTGGTAAATTAAAATGGTACTACTTGGTTATCCCATCGACCAAAAATCTATCGCCAGAATATAAGATTTAATGGTTGATCGTAAATGTCACATTCACTTGACTGTAAGGAAGTTACACGTGTTTACGCCACCAAGGGATTTTTATTTTGACGTTTTATTTTTATTTTTATCAATGCTAGGCACAGATGTCATATACGCCCCATATTGGCGCGACTTTTTTCCGACGGCAATTTGGCGAAAACATCAACAGCATAAACAACAACGTCCGGGTTACCATATGAAGCAAAATAACGACGCTTTGGCGCCAGTTAAGTACCCGTTGCATATATGACATTGGCGTCAGAAAAAAATCGCGCCAATATGGGACGTATATGACATCTGTGCCCAATGCTATACTAATTTATTTCGGCACAGATGTCATATACTCCCCATATTGGCGCGGTTTTTTTCCGACGCCATTTTAGCGAAAACATCACCACCATAAACAACAACATCCGGATTACCATATCAAGCAAAATAACTATACTTTGGCGTCAGTTAACCTTTAACCGGAATCGCTAAATTGTTCCACATTAGTGGAATCTTATGTCCAAAAGGACCCTTTAATTAAAATCAAAGTTATTTTCTAATATATATGAAATTACCACTTAGATGGGTTATAAGCGCACTGAAAAAAGTTTCATGTACTATATAAATCAACTTTTATTCATATATATCTTGAAATTATACATTTTTTTTTAAATTTAGTTCTTTAAGCGTTGATGCACGCGTTTTGAAATTAAACGTTTTTTTTTTGTCGTTGCCCGGTCAAAATGGACACATGATTCCGGTTAACAGTTAAGTACCTTTGCGTATACGACATTGGCGTTAGAAAAAACCGCGCTAATATGGGGCGTATATGACATCTGTGCGTTTATTTGTTCTTTCGTTATTTAAAATAAAAATTACGTCAATTTGTATAATTTGGTGAGTGCTTTGGTGATTTATATAATTTGGCGAAATTGGTCGACTGGATAACTAAAAGTACATTTAAAACATTGCTTTGAATTTGAAATTAAATGTCAGGATTTCTTGCAATATTTAATCGGGTTTGGCGTGGGGGTTTTTTTACGGCAATTTGGCGAAAACCTCGTTTTCGAATACCAGTTACATATATATATATTTAAATTATTTTCTATTGTTTTTATTAAAATGAACTAATAATAAATAAAAATAATTAATTAATAACTATAGAACAAAGCAATTTATAACTGTTTTTTTGTTTTAAATAAAAAGAAAATAAAGGAAAATAAACCTTTATTAATAAATATATAACAGTAGTCGGGTTACCATGTCAGGCAAAATAACGCCCTTTGGCGCTATTTAGGTAACCCGGTGCGTATATGACATATTTTTCTTTTCGTTTCATTTTAAAAAAAGAAAGAAGTTAAAGCCATTGATTTTTAAATTTTCAGTTTGAAATGAAAGCTTTGTATTAAATAAAATGGTAATGAAATAATAAAAAAAAAAAAAACATTGTTCTTAGCATAGATTCAAGTGAGGCCAAATTAATTTAAAATAATAACCCTTTCTGAAATACGAAAAGAAATATCAGTTATGATTAAAATTTGAGTTGCCATCATTAGAAAAATGTATATAAAATTAGAAAAAAATTAATATTTCGAAAACTAATTTGAATTTAAAAATTCTAATACCAGTTTTGAAATCTGCAGATCAATATTGATTTTTGGTGTTAATTTCATCGCAAAGTATTCCATATTTTAGAAGAAATCGCCGTGAAACATAATCAGTTGTTTAATCAGTCGATTCATACTTGCGTTTCATACTTCCGTTTCATAAAATGCGTTTCATTGGGATTTTATATATATAGGGTAGAAAAAAAATCATTTCTAACTATATATAATATTTTTTTTATATACAAATTACGGCACAGATGTGATATATGCACTGGGTTACTAACTGACGCCAAAATGGTGTTATTTTGCCTCATATGGTAACCCGGCTATTGTTATTTATTTATTAATTAATAACTTGTTTATTTACTTTTATTTTCTTTTTTTAATTATATAAACTATTTTGTTCTATAGTTATTAATTAAACTTTTATTTATTTATCGTTATTTCCTTTTCAAAATGATAGCATATAATTTAAATATATATATGTAACTGGTATTCGAAAGCGAGTTTTTGCCAAATTGGTGTCAGAAACAAAAACATGCCAAACCTGATGCGTATATGACATCTGTGCAGAAATTACTTCTGTTTATTTATAAAAATGGGTAAATAGCTTTTTTTACATTAAATAAATTGCATACATAAGGAACAAATTTGTTGTGAGTATGAAACAGTAAATAGGTTGTCAGAAAATACGTTGGCAAACTTCTTTCTCGCCAAGAAACTTTTCTCTGAAGTACTGTACATAAGCGATGATTGTAGGAAATGCATTTTTAATTATGATATGCGCTTTTATGTTTCACTATATTTATGCATACTATACTGTGTGTATAAATGCCATTGATATACAGGGCTACACAAAGGAATTCGTAAGGGTTACTGAGTATGAGACTAAATTGCTTAAAGGTGGTTTTTAAAGGAGTTATGCATTTTTACGATGAACTGCATTTAGTTTACTAAGAAATGTTTATTGAATATAGATAAAATGATATACAGGGTCATGCAAAGAATTGGATACATAACCGTCTATGGATGATAATATTTGGAAATGTGATTTCAGTAGTTTTAAGAGTGGTTTAGTTTGAATTAAATTTTAGCTAAATAGTGGCGTGTAATAACGATACTATTGGCTTTGGACGGTAACTGCTAAAATCAATTTTTAAAATTTTTTATGCATTTTCTAAAATGTTTACTTAGTTATCTTATTTCCTTATTTCCCTAAATAACGAAGTTTTGTTAAAGTATTCAGGAAGTGTTGGAAAGTGTTTCATATTCTATGCTTAATGCATGCTTTTTCTTTCTTGTTTAGACTTATTTTGCATTTATTTTATTCTTATTTTTTTAGTCTTAAACTGCTTTATAGAAACTTTAATATTTAATGTTTAAACTTTCACTCCCCCCCCCCCACCTTAAATATAGTACAAACTATAGTGCACATAGCGCAAAATAATAGACAATTTGGTACTTTTCCACTATAGAGGCTTTGGCGTTTTTTTAAAAAGCCTGGTGTAATTCGGGCATCAGAAAGTGAGATTTGTTGTCAAATCATATAAACAGTTTTGAAAACAAACTTGATGAGCTTTTTTGTTTTTTTATATATGTATTGATGTTTTTTATGTACAAATTACTTCTGCTTTTGTATAAAATTAGGTAACTGGCTTTTTTATGTTAAATAAATCGTATAAATATCGAAAAAAATGAGTGTGTACATAAAATGAAACAGTGAACAGGTTCCCGGAAAATATGTTGCCAAATTTCCTTTTTTGCCAAGGCACCTATACTGGAAAAGTACCTAAAGAACATTAAAATCGCCCAGTTAGGAGCTCAGAGAGTACAGCGTCGTCTATTGGCGGTTATTTTATTAGTAACATCGGGAGGAAGATGTAAGGATGTACATTTTTGTATATTACATTTTAAATTCTCACCCATCGATTTTGAAACAAATGGGTACGTGTGATCACAGATCGCACAGAGGGTTTCGATTAATATTCCTTTCAAAATACTTTATACTTTTGAAAAATCTGTTAGTTCCACATTTCGCAACCAGGGGCGCACTCTATTCTAAACAAACCTCTATCCGAACGAAACTCCGTTTTATATACTATCCGTAGATATATTAGTCAAGGGGATTGGCCCGATAGCACCCGAGATAAGACGGCGCCACTGACGGTAAAAAGTGGAACAAAAATATGTAAGGCTATGGTGCATAATATGAAAGAATGGCCAAAAGGGTGTCGGGTAAAGTTGGAAAAGTGCTCCACGGGTGAAAAGGGAGGAGGTTAGAAAAATTGCTTAAAATACACAAGTTAGAGCAGGAGGAGTAAATAATATAAGACTTTTCGGAAATTTTATGATTTGCCGTATGGTCAGAGGTATTCAGCTGTACATATGCAAAAATCCATGTCTCAAACTTAATTAGGGGCTCTCTTAGAAAGAATTGCTTAAAATACATATGTGGTAGCTAAAAGGGTTAAACGTAACATTTTTTCAAGATTTTATGATTTGTCGCCTAGCTTCAGGTGTTCTGCTATAAGTATGCAAAATTTCAAATCTCCGATTTAATAAGGGGGTCAGTTAGAAAGAATTGCTTAAAATACGCATGTGGTAGCCCAAAGGGTTAAATGTACGAATTTTTTCAAAATTTTATGATTTGTCGTATGATGTGTGGTGTTCAGCTATAACTATGCAAAAATTTCACGCCTCCAACCTAAATAAGGGCTCACTTAGAAAGAATTGTTTAAAATACAAATGTGGGAGCCCAAAGGGTTAAATCTACGGCTTTTTCAAAATTGGTTTGTCATTTGATGTGAGGTGTTCAGCTATAAGTATGTGAAATTTCATGCCTGAAACCTAATTAGAGGCTCACATAGAAAGAATTGTTTAAAATACACATGTCGGAGCCCAAAGGGTTAAATGTACGAGTTTTACAAAATTTTATGGTTTGTTATTTGATGTGAGGTGCTCAGTTATAAGTATGCAAAATTTCGCGCCTCCAACCTAATTAGGGACTCGCTTAGAAAAAATTGTTTAAAATAAACACGTGGGAGCTTGAAGGGTTAAATGTACGACTTTTACAAAATTTTATGGTTTGTTATTTGATGTGAGGGGTTCAGCTATAAGTATGCAAAATTTCACGCCTCCAACCTAACTAGGTGCTCACTTAGAAAGAGTTGTTTAAAATACACATGTGGGAGCACAAAGGGCTAAATGTATGGATTTTTCAAAATTGGTTTGTCATTTGATGTGAGATGTTCAGCTATAAGTACGCAAAATTTCACGCCTCCAACCTAATTAGGGGCTCACTTAAAAAGAATTGTTTAAAATACACATGTGGAGCCCAAAGGGTTAAATGTACGACTAAAAAGAAATTTTATGGTTTGTCATTTGATGTGAGGTGTTCAGCTATAAGTATGCAAAAATTCACGCCTCCAACCTAAATAGGGGCTCACTTAGAAAGAATTGTTTAAAAAGTATGCAAAATTTCACTTCTCCAACCAAAAATAGGGGCTCTAGTCCAGTCATTTGGTAGAAAATAGGGGAAAGTTTTGGTGTAGTTTTGATATTTGGTGCCTTTATGTTTTTTGGGTCGCTGAATGCGAATCTGAAGTTTGCCAACAAAATTTATCCCGGGAAACACATTTTTTTGGCAAAAAACTGAAAAAAAAAACAGGATTTTCTTTGTTTTTTCAAAAGAACTTCAAAATTATGCATTTTACGGAAAAGTCTTTAATACATAAATTAAAGAGGATAAAATGTCCCACATTTTACGTACTAAAAGTTTTTTTCTCTGATCAATAGTTTAGCCGTGACAATGCCGCAAAAATGGGTGTGAAAATAAAAAAAATATTTTTGGCGTCAATTAGTGATGCAACGAATAGTGGTTTTGCCGAATAACCGAATACCGAATATTCGGCCAAGTTGCAGCCGAATATTCGGCCTATTCGGCCGCCGAATAATGAACTTATTTTTGCCTAAAAACAAAATATAGTATGCACTATATGCACAATTCTTGTATATTTCACAATTAAAATGTATTGTTTTCTTTAAAAAAATTATTTATATACAAATTTTTAATTTTTTAAAGCATTATTTTACTCTGAAATAATATTCGGCTATGTTCGGCCTAAAAATTGCCTCAATAATATAATTCAGACCCTCCACCCCCCCCCCCCCCAAAAAAAAAAAAAAAAAAAAAAAAAAATTCTTAGCAAAAGTTCCTCATCAGGTACTGTCTACTTATATTTTAATAGATATTATGTGTGCTGTTGTTACATTTTAAAATAATGACAAAACTTTTAAAGTACTTGGAAACATAAGTTTCAGCTTTCAGATGAAATAAAATAAAAAATAAGAAATCTTAATATCTTAAGAAAAAACACTGATAGAAAGGGTGAAAGGAATATCCTCTAAAATGGTGGAAAGAAATCATTGTAGACTTTATAAAGTTCACAATTAACAAAATTTTTATTTATCTTTATTATTATTTTTTTTCTTTGCTGTCAGCAGTGAAGCCTCTATAGAAAGTGACCCTCAATGTGAAGAAGTAAAAGAAATTAGTAATTTTCTTTCCCAGCCACTACTAGAAAGAGAACAGTGTCCTTTGGAGTGGTGGGTGAAAAATTCGGAAGACTGTCCAAACCTTTCACAATTAGCCGAAAAGTACCTTTCTGCACCAGGAAGTACCACATATAGTGAGAGATTATTTTCAGAAGCAGGTAACATTTATAATTAAAAAAAAAAAAGAAAGAAAAAGAAATAGACTATCACCTGAGAATGCTGAATTATTGTTATTTCTGCATCAAAATCTACGTTTATTGAAAACACTTTAACTGTTTTTTAAGGCATTACAATGCTTTTCTTGAAAAAAAAAATCTAAAACGTAAATGCATACTAATTAAAAGAATTTAGTATTTACATTTCTTTCATTAATAAAAAATAATAGTAACAGACTTAAAAAAATCACTTAAAATTATATTTAACTTTTAAGCGTATTTTACTAAAAAAAAAATCCCCTTAAGTATTGCAACATATACGACTTAAATATATTATACATATAATACATCTATATCTAATCAATCATATATTTATGTTCTTTATAGGTATAATTCAAAATACCATTATTGAAAGAAATATTTTTTTATGTAACAAGGGTTAAATGTTAAACTTCCCATTATGATTTAAAAAAAATTGAATTACCTTGTACAGCTGTATTAAAACAATTTTGAATAGATTAATTTTAAATTTAACAGATTATGTTATCTTATTACAGATACTTTTTGTACTTACTGATACAGCATAAATTTTTTTTAACATGATTCCTAAATTAGCCTCATATATAAAAATGGGTAGATAAAACCCATTCGGAGTATGAAAATTAATGGGAAAAAAAAGTGTTAGTTAATTTCAAATAAAATTTTCATTATATATGGTGAATATAAATTGTCAAATTAAAAATTTATACTGTGTAAATGTAAAAACATTTATTACAGTATTATTCGGCCAAGGCCGAATAATGGACTTGATATTCGGCCGAAGCCGAATATTCGGCAGACAGGCCGAATGGGCCGAATATTCGTTGCATCTCTAGCGTCAATATAGTCGCACCGCCATGAAATTGAAAAATGTTATTGATATTCACTATTGAATGTTAGATATTATAAAATGTTGCATGCAGCAGTCATAATTTCGTTACAGGGTCATTCAAAAGTACTTCATTATATTACGGCCTATGGGGAAAAATTGTTTGTGTTTTTTTTTTTTTTCTTTCAATAATGTTTCATAATTTCAAACACTTTGAAATTTATATACATATCTATGAAGTGCACTACAAGATGATTTCTTATAGAATATGGTATGAGTAGTATTTATCGATCATTTACAGGGACACTAAAAAGAATTATGTTACATTACGGTCTATGGAGAAAAATTGTTTGTGGTGTATTTTGTTCATGTTACACCTTTTCAAAAGTATTTAAATTGATATATATCTCCGAGGTGCTCTATAAGATGCTTAATAGTGAATATGATGTACCATTGATCTTTCATATACAGGGGCACACAAAATAAATCAGTTATATTTTTCTCTGTATGAACAATAATTGATGGAAGTGCATTTTCAGTTGTGGAACACTTTTTAAATTTTAAAAATTGCATACTATTTAGCATGTATAAATTCTATAAATCATATATAGGGCTGCACAAGACATCTATATACCCGCTTATTGCCGGAAATTGCTAACGAGGAATTTTCAACTGTGCTATGCGTTCACTAACAGTTCTAAATTTTAGCATATTGTGAATTATATGATAAATCTATAGTTCATATACAGGGATCTACAAAATTTTCAGCTATTTTTTCGATTTTGGTTGAAATTTTGTTTTCAAACGTGTTATATGTTTCACAAATTATTACTTAGACACCGTTTTTCACGTTATTAAACTATGAAGTTTTATTATAGTAGCCCGAATGCTTTCAAAAATGTTCCATAATCTGATTGGCGCATGATTTTACGTTCTTCTTGATAATTTTAATGATACTTTCTTAACGGTATGGAAGCTAAAATGATAAAACTATTTTTGTATTATTATAACAAATTCTGAAATTTCTTTTTCTAAAATTTAAGGTACGAGACAAACAGTCGACAGCATTAATGAAAATTGCTGTGTTGCATATTCTGTTGTATATTCATATTTATTTCTGCACAAACCTTACAGGACCTAACAGGAACCTTATGTAAAGATAGGGAATCATAAGATATCATGATTAATATATCATGAGAAAATGCCTACATTATGTTTTGCATTGTATCAAATCTGAATTTGGAGAATTTGTCTGGATCAATTTTGTAACCACTCAGAATTTGCAGCCAAGTAATATATTTTAAATGATTTTGTCCCGATATATCTACATACAACTGGCAATTTTTGTCCAAATTTGGTCATAAATTTAAACATTTCGCTCTTGCAAAACTTCATGTGCTCTTCATTGTAATTTTCCTCTATAAACAAAATATTTTGAACCAAATTCACATTTAAATTACATTTTAATTCTTGTTGCCGTTGCATAATGGTGCAAAAGTTTATTTATGTGGCTAACTTAAATTCTGCTGTCTTTGATTTTAAAAAAAAAATGGTACTTGAACTAAAATGTCAAGAAAAAGTCATGCCAGAAGGTATCAAATATTTTTTATTACAAAAACATTTATTTTATACTGTTGGTAGTAATAAAAACACCACTAATTCTATACGTCTATTTTCTATGCTGTAGATGTCGGTGAAAAGCAGGGACCCTCAAGTAAAAGAAAGCGGAAATAATATTTTTTTGTTTTTTAAATAAATGTACTTACTAATGTACATGTTTATTTATAATTAAATAATGATTCATAATAAGTCGTCCTATTTATTATCAGCAACTTCATTGTAAAATGTAGTCATTCATATAATCTTCAGTATAATTTATAGTCAATTCTTGTGTAAAATGGTCACTTTTTATGTTAAATCTACGTACAGCCTCGTAATTCCCGTTTTCTCTGAATTTTTTGATTTTCACTCCCATTTTTGTGGCGTTGTCACGGCTAAACCATAGATCAGAGAAAAAAACTTTTAATACATAAAATGTAGGAAATTTTATCCTCTTTAATTTATGTACTGAGGACTTTTACGTAAAATGTATAATTTTGAAGTTATTTGATAAAAAAACAAAGAAAATCCCGTTTTTTTTTCCTGTTTTTTGCCAAAAAAACATGTTTCCCGGGATAAATTTTGTTGGCAAACTTCAGATTCGTGTTCAGCGACCCACAAAACATAAAGGCACCAAATATCAAAACTACACCAAAACTTTCCTCTATTTGTCCTTTTTGAGCACCTAATGCCTGGACTACTCAGTTAGAAAGAATTGTCTAAAATACACATTTGGGAGCCCAAAGGGTTAAATATACGACTTTTTCAAAATTTTATGGTTTGTCATTTGATGTGAGGTGTTCAGCTATAAGTATGCAAAATCTCACGCCTCCAACCTCATTAGGGGCTCACTAAGAAAGAATTGTTTAAAATACACATGTGGGAGCCCAAAGGGTTAAATGTACGACTTTTTCAAAATTTTATGGTTTGTTATTTGATGTGAGGTGTTCAGCTTCAAGTATGCAAAATTTCACGCCTCAAACCTCATTAGGGGCTCACTTAGAAAGAATTGTTTAAAATACACATGTGGGAGACCAAAGGGTTAAATATACGACTTTATCAAAATTTTAGGGTTTGTCATTTGATGTGAGGTGTTCAGCTATAAGTATGCATAAATTCATGCCTCCAACCTAATTACGGGCTCACTTAGAAAGAATTGTTTAAAATGCACGTTTGGGAGCCTAAAGGGTTAAATGTACGTCTTTTTCAAATTTTTATGATTTCTTGTTTGATGTGAGGTGTTCAGCTATAATTATGCCAAATTTCACGCCTCCAACCTAATTAGGGACTCACTTTGAAAGAATTGTTTAAAATACACATGTGGGAGCGCAGAGGGTTAAATGTACGACTTTTTCAAAATTTTATGATTTCTTGTTTGATGTGAGGTGTTCAGCTATAAGTATACAAACTTTCACGCCTCCAACCTAATTAGGATTCACTTTGAAAGAAATACACATTTCGCCGTTTAAAATACACATTTCTCAAGTTGGCCAACATTTGGCACTACTGTGGTAACACTGCATTTGTATTTTTCAACAATTACTCATTTCAATGAGGCGGTCCTACCGGAATTGTGAGGGACACACATAGACTTGGATCTTATATAAACTAGGGGATCGAACCCGAGCTCCTCGGGTTACAGACTACAGATGAAAACCATTTCTTTTTTAAAACTCTAATTATTTTTTACATGTAATATATACTTTAGACTGCCCACTAACATCAAAAAGAATTTTTATATGAAAAATATCAATTATGCAATCAAATAAAGTTTTGAAATTTATTAAAAGCAATACTTTCACATGTCACGGCATGCCAGGATAATTATCCCAAGATTTTACGACTTACGTCAGTCTTTCCGATCATTTTGGTGCTTTAAGTGCGTTGTCCAATCACATGTCTGTTAAATTTGTTTCTTATTTACATTATTTTATTTATTTTTCTAAAGAGGAGGTTTTAATTTCATTATGGAATATTAGATGGAAACAAATGCTGAATTTTTTACATTGCTTTAAGGTCAAGCGGATTAACCTTTCGTAATCAAGCTACACGTGATAGAGATAAATTAAAAAATAATTTATGCTTGAAAATCTATATATATATTACGCTATCGTACATGGCACAGAAATCGCGATTATTTGTTAATTGTTTAATGACAACTCCCGAATGAAACACATCTCATTGGTTACTGTCTAATATTATTAAAAAAGGAATAACAATAAATAAATAAAAAAGTTCAATTAATAACTATAGAACAAAACAATTTATGAACAATAAAGTTTATTTATTTTAATTTTATTTAAATTTATAAACAATTTATAAACAATAAAAAAAATAATTTATTAATAAATAAACAACAACATCATGGTTACCATATCAAGCAAAATATCGACACTTTAGTGCTAGTTAAATACCCCGGTGCATATATGACATTGGTGTCAGAAAAAAGTCGCGCCAACGTAGTGACACCTGTGCCATATTTTATTCATCTAATTTAAAATACAATAAATAAATAAATAAATGAAGGAACTTTTCCGGTATAGGTACTCGGCGAAATAGAGAAAAGGTCCATGGCGAGAAACGAATTTTTTTCTGGCAACCGATTTAATCAAAATATTTTTTTCAAATAAAACTACATAAAAGTTGCCCTGATCGCAAAGAGTTCGCTCTTTTATGTTAGCTGGTTGCAATTCTCACCAATAGCATTTTTTAATTCGCCAGCAGCATTTTTTATTTTTCGAGGGGTAAATTAAAACAATGCTCTATGTTGAAATTAAAGAGTTTATGGTGTTATTTATTCTTTTTCTTTTCTTTTTCTTTTTTTAAAGAATTCTTTTTTTTTTTTTAATGAAAGTCATGAATTTTAAAGATTTCAGTTTTAAATTAAAGTTATCCATTCTAAATAAAATGAGTGAAATGTTTGTATTTTAATCTGAATTAACGAAATATGGAAAAAAATGCGATGGGTACAATGTTTGGCGATTTATTACCTGTTCCCGACTAACATAAAAATAGAGAGTTCTCGATTTCTCTATCAGAATCTTCCAATTTGGTGAAGGATTGAGCAAGTAAATTAAATTATGAATAAAAGTAATAGGTGTTAGAAAGTGAATAATGATTTACCGAAATTGCAAGACATGGTGAAATAATTACAGCTGTGTTTCAAGATTGCATTTGAAAGATGAAATCGTTTTTTATCTGAGTGAAGAGCAACTACCCATTTCTCCCTCTTTACACGTGCAGAGAGAAAAAAAAAGGAATTTCCAACATCTGGTATACATAAAAGTGTTGCACAACGAGATGCAATAAGAAAGACTAATGAACTGAAAACTTTTCTTTCTTTTTTTAGTCAGTCTCTAAATATATGCCCTAAGCAAAACACGCAGTGTGTCTGCGCTCTGAAAAATCTTAAAGAAATAATATGTTAATTAAATATATAACTTTGAATGTAAATTTAATTTTAACTTTATATATGTTCATTTAATTAAATAGTGTAGTCCTGTGATCCTGTGCCCTTTTTTTTGTTACTGAGTGGAATATTTTCGTGCTGATTCACTTTGGATTTTTATAGCAGGTTGGATTACCTTACGCGGATTCGATCAACGCTGAAAATAAAGGTAGGAGCATGCCAATTTTATCTTTCTCCTTTATTGTGAAGATGTTAAAAGGGAAAACATTATTTTCTAAATATAATTCATGAAGAGAAGCTCAGTTATTTAACTGCCGTGATTTCACAATAAAATTCAACAGATTATGAGAACAGACTGAAGGCTGTGAACACGGCAAGTTACCGCTCTCTTCTATTTAAACTATTGTGACAATAAATGAAAATAAACGAAAACTCTTGAAAGTTAAGAAACTAAAATAAAAGAAACCTTTTAAAGATAAAACAATGGCCTCCTCCCTAAAAGAAACCTTTAATATCGAAAAATTAAATCCGCATAACTATGCCCAATGGAGTTTTAAAACCCAGATGCTCCTAATGAGGGAAGATTTATTTAATTATACACAGGATGACCCCCCAACACCATTAACTACTGAGTGGACTAAGCGAGATAATCGTGCTAGGGCTACAATTATATTAACTTTAGAAGACTCACAACTTATTTATGTGAAAAATGAAACGACAGCCAAGACAACTTGGAATGTTTTAAAAACTATACACGAGCGTGCAAACCTTTCGAGCAAATTATATTTACTCAGAAAGTTATACAGTATAAAACTCGGGGAAAACGGAGATATGATAAGTCATATCGTAAAAATACTAGAAACAGCCGACAGATTAAAGGCGATAGGGGAAGAAATTAAGGACACGCATTTATCCGCGTTACTTTTATGCTCCCTCCCACCGAGTTATGATACTTTGATTATCGCACTTGAAGCGAGAAATGAAGAGGAGTTAAACTCTGAATTTATAAAAGGAAAATTGACCGATGAGTATCAAAGGAGACAAGATAGCTCGAATAATACGTCGCGCGAAAATGCGTACAAAGCAGAAAAAAATAATACTAAACCACAATATCGCAAACAAGAACAAAATATGTTTTGTACATATTGTAAAAGACGAAATCACATAAAATTAAATTGTTGGTTCCTTAAGAATAAAAATTCAAATTCTAAAAACCAAACAATGAATAAAGGGAGACAGAATGCTGCATTATGTTCTGAAACGAACAAAATCACTCCGGAAGTAGAAGTACAAACAAACACACAGACTCTGGGGAATAGTAGCAAAGAAAACAAAACCACTTTAGATACAAAGGTGTCTCAAAACAATTGTTCCTTTTACGTGAACATTGAAAATAAATCTACCTGGATAATTGATTCAGGGAGCTCTTCACACCTTTGTAACGACATAAACCTATTCAGTGACATTGATACAAATAATAAGAACACAGTCACGATTGCAAACGGAAAAATTCTTGCTTCACACGGGACAGGCACAATAAAATTACAAACACAATCAAACGACATTACTTTAAATGAAGTTTTGTACGTGCCAGAAATACAGTCAAATTCAATGTCTGTTAATAAAGCAGTGAAGCATGGGTGTAAACTCATTTTTGAAAACGAAACCTGTAAATTAATCCAAAACGGCATAACCTTTATAGAAGGGAAAATTAAAGGTAATTTATATGAAGTAGACCTTTACAAACATAAACAAGTAAACTATGCGAATTTAGCTCATCAATGCAAGAATAAAA
Organism: Maratus speciosus; assembly: GCA_963932465.1. NCBI lineage: Eukaryota > Metazoa > Arthropoda > Arachnida > Araneae > Salticidae > Maratus > Maratus speciosus. The sequence continues at coordinate 68,628,092 of OZ010799.1, read as the reverse complement.
ACTGTATTGAACTCATGCATAGGAGATTCGGACACAGAGATATAAATGCTTTAAAGCAACTGCAAACTAAAAGTTTAGCAACAGGTTTTAATATGGAAAATTGTAAACATGAAGTAATATGCGAAAGTTGCATAAAATGTAAATTAACAAATGCTCCGTATCCTAAACAAGCTACAAACAAAGCTAGTAAAATTCTCGATTTGGTTCATTCTGATGTATGTGGCCCGATGCCAACAGAAAGTATGGGAGGAAAGAAATTCTTTCTCACATTTACTGATGATTTCAGTAGATTTACAATGGTATTTCTTTTATCAAAGAAAAGTGAAGTCATCACTAAACTAAAAGAGTACGTAGCCATAACGAAAAATAAATTCGGTCGCAATATAAAGGAATTAAGAACTGACAACGGCGGGGAATATACCAGTGATGAGATAGAAAATTACTTAAAAGAAGCAGGTATACACCATCAGCTAACCATGCCAAATTCTCCAGCTCAAAACGGTGTTTCGGAGAGGAAGAATCGTACACTAGTTGAAATGACGCGATGCCTGTTATCGGAAGCGAAACTACCTCAGAAGTTTTGGGGTGAAGCTCTAAATACAGCGGTATACTTAACTAATCGACTCCCCACGAAAGCTCACAATTCTACTCCATACCAATTATGGACAAATAAAATACCGGATTTAAGCAACATTAGAATGTTTGGCTGCAAAGCTTACGCTTATCTCGACAAATCCCAAAGAAGAAAACTTGATGATAAAGCGATTGAAGGAATTTTTGTCGGTTACGACAATAGATCTAAAAGTTATAGGATCTATACTGGTAATAATAAAATTATACGAGCAAGAACCGTCAGATTTCTAGAAAACTTTAATTCAAACACAACACCAAATTTAAATCTGAAAAATGATAGCGAAGTTCAGAAACAACCCGAAAAAGCAGGGGAAAATTCCTCAGAAATTATAATAAGTATGCAGAAAGAAAAACAAACAGACAGTGAGGAAAATACAACAAATGAACCTAGAAGATCACAAAGATCGAATAGAGGTGTTCCACCAGACAGACTCGCATACATTACTAAAGAAAATAAAATTATAGAGCCGAAAAATTTCGAAGATATTAAAAATCTAAACAATCCACATGAGAAAAACCAATGGTACGAAGCAACTAGTGAAGAAATTGCTTCATTAATAAAAAATAACACCTGGGATCTAGTTGATCCTCCACCAGGCGTAAAAGTAATTGGAAATAAGTGGGTTTTTACGGTTAAATATAATTCAAATGGAGAAATTAATAAATACAAAGCGCGTTTGGTAGCGAAAGGCTATTCTCAAAAATTTGGTAGTGACTATTATGAAACCTTTGCACCAGTAGTAGCATATACAACGCTAAGAGCATTTCTAGCGTGTGCAGCTCACAAAAACTTAAATGTAAACCATTTAGATATTAAAACCGCGTTTCTCCATGGAAATTTAGAAGAAGTTGTTTATATGTCGCAACCAGAAGGACATATTAAACCGGGTGAAGAAAATAAAGTATGTAAGCTAAGAAAGGCTATATATGGCCTAAAACAAGCAGCAAGAGCATGGAATATTAAAATAGCTGAAAGTTTAAACAAACTAGGTTTTGTGCAAAGCACCGCTGATCCATGTCTCTTCACACGAGAAACTAACGGAAATAAAACTTATATCATCATTTATGTCGACGATCTGTTAATTTCAGGAGATACTAAGGAAATAAATGAAATAATGAAACAACTTAGTAAAGAATACGAAGTGAAAAATTTAGGTATGGTAAATTACTACTTAGGGATAAACATAAAAAGAATTAAAGAAGGAACTTATGCACTCGATCAGGAAAATAAAATAAAAGAACTGATTGAAAAATTTAATTTAAAGGACTCTAAACCTTGTGATACTCCGATGGAGGCAGGTTACTTAAACTTAGATGACGATGAAAATTTACTACCTAATAATCATAAGTATAGACAAGCCATAGGGGCATTGCTATACATAGCTACGATAACTCGTCCAGATATTTCAGCGGCTATTAACATCCTTAGTCGCAGAAATGAGAAACCAAGAGAAAAAGACTGGAGGGCAGTCAAGAGGGTTATAAGATATTTAAAAACAACACAAGAATTAAAATTAGTTATAAGCAACGAATATGATCCGATTCTGACGACATTTGCAGATTCAGATTGGGCAGGAGATAAAAGTGATCGAAAATCAACCACAGGAAATTTAAGTAAATTAGGAAATGCAGCGATTTCCTGGTCAACAAAAAAGCAAAACTCAGTTGTATTATCATCTGCTGAGGCTGAGTATATTTCCGCAGCCACATCAGCACAAGAAACCATATGGTTGATAAAGCTATTAAAGGATCTAGATTTAAACCAAAACCTACCAATTATTCTGTATGAGGATAATGTGTCACGCATCAAGATGACTCAAAATTATAAACATCATTCAAAAACAAAGCACGTGGATATCAAATTTAATTCAATTAAAGATTTACGAGAGAAGGGAATCATAGAATTAGAATATTGTCCCAGTAAGGAAATGACTGCAGACATCTTTACGAAGCCCCTTCCCAAACCTGACTTTATCAAACACAGAGACAACTTGAACTTAAGAACTATTGCAACTTCAGAAATCAAGCAGGGGTGTTAGAAAGTGAATAATGATTTACCGAAATTGCAAGACATGGTGAAATAATTACAGCTGTGTTTCAAGATTGCATTTGAAAGATGAAATCGTTTTTTATCTGAGTGAAGAGCAACTACCCATTTCTCCCTCTTTACACGTGCAGAGAGAAAAAAAAAGGAATTTCCAACATCTGGTATACATAAAAGTGTTGCACAACGAGATGCAATAAGAAAGACTAATGAACTGAAAACTTTTCTTTCTTTTTTTAGTCAGTCTCTAAATATATGCCCTAAGCAAAACACGCAGTGTGTCTGCGCTCTGAAAAATCTTAAAGAAATAATATGTTAATTAAATATATAACTTTGAATGTAAATTTAATTTTAACTTTATATATGTTCATTTAATTAAATAGTGTAGTCCTGTGATCCTGTGCCCTTTTTTTTGTTACTGAGTGGAATATTTTCGTGCTGATTCACTTTGGATTTTTATAGCAGGTTGGATTACCTTACGCGGATTAGATCAACGCTGAAAATAAAGGTAGGAGCATGCCAATTTTATCTTTCTCCTTTATTGTGAAGATGTTAAAAGGGGAAACATTATTTTCTAAATATAATTCATGAAGAGAAGCTCAGTTATTTAACTGCCGTGATTTCACAATAAAATTCAACAATAGGATACAATGCCTAGCATACATTTAAGGGAGGCCAAACTGGTCGCCACGGGCGGCTAGTCTATATTATAAAGGACAAACATATCTGTGGTTGGTTGGTTGGTTGTATTGGGTTTTATGGCGCAAAATCCTTATAGGGACATGCTGCGCCAAACAAAAAGTGAGTCAAGAAAAAACAATGAAATGAGATAAAATGTAAACTGAAAAGCCATCTGGATGGGATACCCATCCAGATGTAGTTGCCAAACAAGGGTAAAAATCCAAAGTAAAAATAGAAACCCAGTAAAGCAAAGTAAACGGAAGCTAAGCAAAGATAAAGCAAAGCTATCTGGATGGGGTTTCCATCCAGATGTCAATAAAGTCAAACTTATGAAGCTTATAAAAACTAAATCTCAAAATAAAAACACGCGTGTTTTAAAAAAAGTAAAGAGTGCCCCATGAGGTGTTTCCCCAATGAGGTTTGTCAAGATTGGTGATGATGTGTTAAAATATATTCTATATAAATGCCGGAGGCTCAGACAATCAGTTAAGACATGATGAATGGTCAGGTAATCAAAATGACAATGTGGACACATGGGTGCATCCTCCCGAAGTAAAAGATGTTTATGAGTGATTCTTGAATGTCCAATTCTCAGACGAGTCAGAATAACATCAGTTTTTCTTGGATAAATCGGAAACCAGGTCATTATTGTTGGTTTGGTATGGTGCAGTTTATTATTGTATTCCAAATCCCAACTCTCTTGCCATTTATCAAACATATCTGTGCGTAACGCATACGTCATTTTGCGAATGGCAACACTTTGAAATTTGAAATAAAATTTTGGTTTTGCAATTTTCTCTATTGCAAATTTTTAAACTTCTAAACATCGCACATTTTAATTTTTTACACTGTCGTATAAGGAAAAAAATGCTCTTTTAAATGCAATTTGTTTGAAAGCTGTATCTCAATTTATTTTTGAGATATTAATTTTTTTGTAGTTTTTAATATCATTTTTCTTAATGTGGCAACTAAAGTACCTCATTTGTATTGAAAGTCATTGAAAGTAATCGGAAAATAGTCGAAAATAGGAGGTACTGCATCTTTTTGTTGCCATTTTCTCATAAAACCTGAGAAAAAAAAAGTTGAAATTAAAATACGGGTTATGTCAAGAATATTGTCTGTTATACCGTGATAATGATGTCATATGCATACTTTTCTAAAAACGAATTTTAAGACTGGATTGCTTTAGCGGATGCAAATGATGTCATTTTATAAAAAAGAGTGTATTTTAATTCTTAAACCTGAATTATGTTTTGTAGAAGTGCGTCATTTTCACAGCCCAGCTGCTTTGAAATTCTTCCCAGGTGAAAATGCTTCACTTTTGAAAGTAATGTAATCGAAATCACACACTGATAAAACGCAATGTTTTACAAAAATTTAGAGTGTCTTCATAAAATAGATGTGACATGCAAATAATAGCGATTTATATTACAGAAATTGGTGATTCTTGCCTGGATGGATTTGCTCCGCCAAGTTAGACAAGCAAACAAATAATTCTTTGTTTAAAATAATATCGTGTTCCTGAAGTTTTTGTCGAAAATTCTCTCGAATAATAAAATTTTAATGCTATTCTTTAGGACATTCTACTATAATTTTATCAAAATAACATAATTTGCTTAATTTTTCCTAATTTTATATTACCTATATATTTAAAACACAAGTGTGTTTTTTAGTCATCTGCCCTGATCTTTCTGCTGAACCAATTTTACTAATATATATATATATTTTAACTGAAAGCTCTTCCTTCGTAGATGTGATCGTACTATCTATTTTTTTTTTAAATATCCCCACTTTTATATTTTAATTTTAAAAGTATTTTATGAAATTTCTTCAAAATGATGAAAATTAGATAGCTTACATTATTGCAGGCAAGAGAGAAATAATGAGGTATTTTTAACTTTATTCATGCTATTTTCTTATAAAAATTCAAAATTGTTGATAAAAATTGTTGTATAGGGTTTAGTGGCACAAAATCCCATTAGGAGCAGATTATTATATTAGGGGCACAATAACAGAAAATGACATACTGCTTTTGAAAACAGGCATTTTCCCTCATAAATTTTCTATATTGTTTTTCCTTCTGCATGTGTACTGATACTAAGTTTCAGACGCTAGGCGAAATGCTTATTTAAGTGAAAATGAAGTCATATTTAAAAGAAAACGATCATTTTCTTAGATAAAACTAAACATTTTAACACAAATGCCTAAAAAACATAAATTACAGAAATTTTTACTCTCCGGAATTGAGATTAGAATCTCAAGTAAAGTTTGTTCACATAAAATATGTTGCTGACAATAGTGACTTCAAGTTTTGAGTTAAAATGATTTTTAAATGATTAAACAAAATACAAATTTTTAAAAGATGATGAATATGGATATGAGAAGTGCGTATGCAAATTTTGAGAAGGTGAAAATTGCTGTTTTCATTCCAGAAATCCAAGCATAAGAGCCTCAATTGATAACAACATCCTAATAACTGATCTTTATTATATCTTACTGATTAAGTATCTATATTATGAAGAACAAATGTATCTGTGCGTAACGCTGGCATCATTTAGCAAATGACAACACTTCACGATCAAATTTCGGTCTTGAAATTTTCGCTACTGCAATTTTTTAATCTTTTGACCATCGTATCATTTTCAATTTTCGTTGCATAGGGAAAAAAAAAATTACTTTAAAATGCAATTTGTTTAAAAACTGTATTCATTGATTGATGTATTATATTTTCTAAAATAATTTTTAAGCAGGATTTCTTTTAAGTTTATCTTATCACGTGCCAGTTTCAATACATAATAATAATAAACATTTTGCACATAAAGCAACAAGCATTTTTCAGCATTTGTTTCTGACTATTTTTGCATAACGAAATTAATACTTCCTTTATAAACAAATAAAAGAACAATATCAAAAAACTACCAATCTAATATATTTGTGAAAGACAAATTAATGGAATTAATACTTCTTTTATAAACAAATAAAAGAATAATATTGAAAAAACACAAATCTAACATATTTGTAATCGTACAATTTAAATTTTTAGATCACCAAATAGGATTTTTTTTTCAAATGGAATTTGTTTGCAAAGTTCATCTCAGTTTACTGATTGTCTATGGTTTTAAAAACAATTTTAAGGCATGGAGTATTTTTTAATTTATCTATATCGCGTGGAGCTCTATTACGAAAGATTAATCCGTTTGCCCTTAAAACAAAATAAAGAGTTCATCATTTTCTTACGGCTAATATCCATTAAAAAACTTCCCTATGAATAAATAAATAAAATAATATAAATAAAACACAAATTTACCAGACATATATAAGCTCTGAAATTATCAGAATATAAAAGGATGCCATAAGTAGCAAAATCTTGGCAAATAACTCTTAGCATGCAGCTAATAAGAAAGCATCGCTTTTGATAAATTAAAAAAATTTATTTGATTGTATAATTCGTATTTTCCATATGAAAAATGCTTTTTTAATTAAAGTGGTCAATCTGAAAAATTTATTGCATATAAAAAAATTATTAGTTTTCAATAAAAAAAAAATTTTTTCACCTATATTCTTTAACCCGGGAAGCCCGGGTACGATCCCCTAGTTATTTTAAAAACCTAGTTATTTTAAATAACTCAGACAATTAAGATACAATTTTCAAACAAATTGCATTTGAAAGTAAATTTTTTTTCTCTATTTGACGGTTTAAAAATTGAAAATGTACGATATTTAGAAATTAAAAAAATCGCTGACATAGCACATATTTTATTTTCAATATTTTTTTTCAGTTTTTATGAGAAAATGGAAACAAAAATGCACAGAAATATAATATTTTCTTTCCTCCGTGATTATTTTCCCTTTACTTTCAACACTTTCAACCCTTCACGACTTTCAACAGAAATGGAGTTCTTCAGTTGCCATAATTACAAAAAAAGTATTAAAAATTACACAAAATTACTATCTCAAAATTAAATTGAGATACAGCTTTCAAACAAATTGCATTTAAAAGAGCATTTTTTTCTTTATACGACAGTGTAAAAATTTAAAATGTGCGATGTCTAGAAGTTTAAAAATTTGCAGTAGAGAAAATTGCAAAACCAAAATTGTATTTCAAATTTCAAAGTGTTGCCATTCGCAGAATGACGTATGCGTTACGCACAGATATGTTTGTCCTTTATAATATAGATAGACTAGACAGTACTTTTGTGTGGGCTAATGATGATAGTTGATTTGCTAATATCATTTATATATACTTAACTTTAAAACTGATATTTTTTACTTAAAAGCTCTATAGAATGATCAAAAATGATATTATTAACTAGAAGTGAAAAATAGATATATAACTAGATTTTTTTGGTTCATAAAATGAGTAAAGAAACACAACTATAGTTGCAAAAGAAACAATTATCTACTTTTTTTTTAATCAGATGATTAAAACAGATAGTAAGGTTGGGACCCGTTTAATACATGATCACACTTAATATGCAGACTTTTTTCTGAGTACTTGAGCATCACCCATAAGACTAATGCAAAAATATCACGTTTAGTACTTGGACGGTTATTACGTGATCTCACTTAATACGCGATAGATTTTCGGTACTTTGAAGGAAAAAATCAAACCTAAGACACAAATTCATTGATCAACATGCAAATTCTTCCTCTTTTCTCCAGTATTCCCAGTTTAGCAGATTTTTTTTATTCAGATAACAAACACTGTTTCTGAAAAGCAATATTTACTTTATTTAATGACAGATAAATTAAGGCAAACATTATTTTTGAAAATAGTGATAGATATTTGAATTTAAAAAACCCTACTAAATTAGCAGCACTGCAATTTTTCTTTGATCCCACATCCTAACATTGTTTGTCTCTTCCTTTGTGTATGTTTTTTCAGTCTTAGAGAGAGAAAGACAAATTCAGGATACTCAGATACATAACATTATACAATTTTTATGGTTAGAAATGATTATATCCATTATATATTAGATTTTAAATGTACGTTATATCACTGCTATGTTTTATAATGTGTATTATAGGCAAAGAAATAAAATATGAGAGTGGTAAAGATTAAACAAATATGAGTGTGGTTTTATAATTCTTTTACAAGTTCTATGTTTTCTTTACTTTTTGCTATGCTAACAATATTTTTTTTTTTACACAAAGATTAATAAGGATAGTTTTTTCTTACTATATTAAAAATGAAAGAGAGATTATAATGGTATTCCTTATCGCAAGTACTATATATGATTTTAATAACTGAATTGTTCTTTAAAGACTTAATACTTTTCTTCGTGTTAAAATAATTTGTCTAGTAAGACAATTATTGTTGCTTTATTTTTGTTTGTAACGTATTAATGACAATAAAGCCATGTTTGAATTAATATTTATTTTCAGTTATTATTCCAATCAGTCCTATAAAATGAAATGATTAAAGTTGAATAAATTAAACTTTAATCTAAATGTACATAAAAGACACAATTTTCGACCATAAACATATAAATGAAAGCTCTAAGGTTCATTTAAACAATTAGATGTGCAAATAAGCTTAGTTTATGCAATATCATTACACAAATCAGGTTTAATATGCAATCCTGCTTAATACACAACTTTTGTCCACTCCCTTGAAACACATCTTAACCGTGTTTAAAAGTAGTTTACTGACAAGGAGAAAACAAATTTTGTTGTTAAACAACTCTATATCATTAATCATCTGATCAAGAGAGCAGATAATTCATTGCTATCAAAAATACAGTTATGTTACTTTATTCATTTTCTGGGGGAAATATGAAGATGATTTTGTTCTAGATACCCACAGCCTGATTGAATTTTTAAAAAACTGTAAATATATAACTGTAAATAAATATAATTAACTCACATCTAGAAATAAAAATTATAAATAATAAAACAGATAAATTTTTGGAAAAGCTGTTACATAATGCAGTAGAAAACCTACTAACTTAAAATCCACCAATGATTTAAATTCACACAACTTCTCAGATATAAACAATCAAACATTTTAAGTTAATTTATATTTATCTATTAACAGAGTTCTTAAATTATGTTCCAAGTATTACCTATAGCAAAATCAAAACTCACTTTTGAAATTCAAGTGGTTTATAAGCTGGTTTGGGCCAGATAATTAGGAAATATTCTATTTCATATGCTGGACACATGATGCTGGTAAAATACATTGGTATGTGCTGACAACATTTCAAATAAATGTAAAATATGATAAAATTGTAAATAATGCAATTAAACAATATTACATCATATTCTATTGACAGGCATGAAAATAGGTTGAAGAAAAAAAGAAAATTGAAAAATTTCTAATTGTGTATTATCTCTCATAAATTAGCCATACTTTAGCAGATATTCTCATGTCTAATTGAGTAAAAGTTGTCATAACTTAACCACTTTTTGAAATGATAGATTTTAATCTTCCCTTCTAAGAAAAAACAGAAGATATTTTTCTCCAGCTAAATATTTTTGGCACAGATGTGACCTTTGTCCAAGCAATATCTCAATCACAACGAAATTATCCAAACACATTTATTTATATATCAGTGGATCAAAATATTCTACCATAAAAAAGAACATTCTACAAACTTTCTTTCCTTTGAAAAGTCTAAACAGACACCATAAACAACTTCATTTGTGTGATTTTCAGATGCTCATAGTGTAAGATAGACTTTGATTTGACAACTCTTTTTTCTACAATTTTTGTAACATATGAACAAAAGCAAACTCCAAGGTCTGAAAAGACAAAAAAGTCAAAGAAAAGTTTTTCTGATGCCTCCCTTTCCCATTTTACCTGAACTTACAGATTAGTACCTAATGACGGGTAATAAAATTGCTTAGACTGTTTTAAAAAGTATTCTGATAATGGTTTGGATAATTCTAAAAAATAAAAGAAAACTGTTGGATTAACTTAATATCTTAAACCTTTAGAGCATGTTTTACTGACCGAGAATTAAAGATTTTGTACAAATATTACAGGGAGGGGGAGAGAAAAAAAATAGACCATATTAAGAATCTTTAGGTCTTTGTAAATTTTAAATATATTAATTTTCTTTTCAAGATATACAAGATTGTAACTTTTTTTTTTTTTTTTTTTTTTTTTTTGACAAAACACATTTTATTTTAAATTTAACACTCTAGTATGCCTCTATTTGAGTCCTGCTTTCGTTTATTACATCACAAATCATGAAAATCACATAAAGGAAATATTTTGGATTATTATGAATTCATTGCAGCCATTTAAGAGAGAATTTCAAGAGCTATTATAAGATTTGAAGATCCTTACAAAAATAATTGATCTTCCTTTTAATTTTCAATTCATTCCCAGAATCCCATTTTCTCAAAATCTTTTCATGAAAAATACTGCTTTTATAACTTTTCATTTTAAATTTATTGCTTATTTTTCTAATTTATTTTAAAAAGGAATTTTATTCAGGTAAAATTAGAAAGAAGAAAATAGACCATATTAAGAATTTTTAGAATAAATTTTAGGTCTTTGTAAATTTTAAATATATTAATTTTCTTTCCAAGTCATACAAAATTGTAACCCTTTCGTTTTCTTTTCTTTCTTTCTTTTTTTAAATTTAACACTCTATTATGCTTCTATTTGAGTCTTGCTTTCATCTATTACATTACAATACATGAAAATCACATAAAAGAAATATTTTGGGTTATTCAATGAGCCGTATAAATATTATTACAAACTCATGAATTCATTGCAGCCATTTAAGAGAGAATTTCAAGAGCTATTATAAGATTTTCAGATCCTTAGAAAAATAATTCCTATTCCTTTAAATTTTTAATTCATTCGCAGACCACAATTTAAGAATCCCTAGTATTGATCCCCCCCCCCCCCCTTCCCTCAAAATCTGTTCATGAAAAATACTGCTTTTATAATTTTTCATTTTAAATTTATTGCTTATTTTTCTAATTTATTTTTAAAAGGAATTTTTTTCAGGTAAAATTAGAAAGAAGAAAAAAATAGACCATATTAAGAATTTTTAGAATAAATTTTAGGTCTATGTAAATTTTAAATATATTAATTTTCTTTCCAAGTTATACAAAATTGTAACTCTAACGTTTTCTTTTCTTTCTTTCTTTTAGGTAGATTTCGTATGAAATACTACCTATTGGCGTCGTTCCTATGTTGGAATTTCTGAAAAATTTTTGCAGATCTATACCGATCACGACCCCTAGAGCCCAAAACCACCCTCAGTAAAAAACTTTATATTTCTATCTATCTATGTATGTATCTATCTATGTTAGAGGTCTGCACGGGCCGGAATTTCCAGGCCCGGGCCCGGCCCAGCCCGAACGAAAGCTATCTTGGCCCGGCCCGGTGTAAAAATTGGAAGTTCGGCCCGAGCCCGGCCCGTTTGCATTTTTACAGTTCTCGGCCCGGCCCGGCCCGGTGTAAAAATTGGAAGTTCGGCCCGAGCCCGGCCCGTTTGCATTTTTACAGTTCTCGGCCCGGCCCGGCCCGGCCCGTACAAAAATCAGTGAAAACAGGCCCGGCCCGACACAATTTCTACAAAAAAAAAAAAAATTCATTTTTTCTCAACATACAATTACGATTCTTTTAATGAATACTACATACATATTTATGGGAACATTTTGCAGTATATTTTACATTACTATGATGTTCGCAAAACAGAAAACACACAATAGTAAACATTAACGATTACTTACAGTGTTTTAGTCATCGTGTCTACAGACATTTCAAAATGGAAATAAGGATTCATTAAAAGATTAATGTAGTTCATCAGAATAAAGGATTAAAAACATGATAACTTTTGAAGCTGTATAATAAAAGGTAGATTTGTGAAAATATTTCTCTCATTTTTAAGGCTTTTCTCAAATCCAAAGAAGCTACATTTCGACACATTTATGAATTCTTTTCTTTTCGGAAACGCGTAAGATTGGCAGGTATTCTTATTCAGAAGCTATGTAAATGTCGTTTTTTTTCATAGATAAAAGCAATATATCTTTCTGAAAATACTGTCAAAGTTAGAGTTTTGAATTGAATTTCCGGCAGCAATGGCACAGGAAAGGAGAAAAACATACAGTCACGTGAGAGGAATCTCTGTTTCTCTGTAAGTAATTTATCAAATATGGAAAAAGCTATTCGTTTCCAAATGCCTTCAATAGGCAGGCCTGTCAATTTTATGCCTTTATAGTTAAAAATTTTGTCAGAAAATGTGTCTGAAAGCTTCGCATTGTTGAGCAGTGAATATGAAAACCACCTTTATATTTCTAAAGATACTGTTAAGAGAAGTTCATTACCACTATTAATACTACAAACACAATGACTGTTCTGCACATCTTGAGATTGATTAAGACCAGTTCTGTCCCGGCACGAGTCTGCTGAAAAAAAAATTAAACTCGGAATCAGACATCTTGCAACTGTACGATGCCGATCTCTACGATGGACATGTTACATTTCTGTATTGATGTTGTTAAACTCGCATCGGATCGTGACACACATTTATACTTCTCGAGAAAATCACATTCATTGAAAATGGCTCGTATTTTATCTGCTTCGCTTAAATTCTTATATCGGGCCGACAGGCCCGATTAATTTTTTTGCCGGCCCGGCCCGTTGAAAAAATTGTCCTAATTCTGCCGGGCCGGGTACGGGCCAAGCCCGGGCCCGTGCAGACCTCTAATCTATGTATATATATCACTTTCTTCTGGACACGATAACTTCCACAATTCTGCACTAATCTCTTCCAAACTGATACATAAAATCAAGGGGCATAAAATTTTGGTCAAGTTCATTAATGGGCAAAATCGGACCAAAGGGATGGAAATAGGGAGGGGTTTTTTGAAAACCGAACACCCCCCCCCCCCCCCCCATAACTTCTTAATTTTTGTACATATCAAATCAGTTTAAAGTTTTTATTACTTCTAAAAATAGGGCCAAAAATTTATGTATCACAGATTTTTGATAAGTTAAAAATGGGCTCAAGGGGTACAAAAAATAGGGTTTTTGGGAGAAAAAAATCATAACTTCGTCAATTCTCAAGATATCAAATCCAATTAATTTTATCATGAATCTCCTTAACATTATCTACAACTTTTATATTCACAAGTTTTTGATAGGAACAATTCGTACCACAAAAAAAAAAAATTTAAAAACGAAAACAAAAGGGCGCTTGAAGAAGAAAAAAATCCATAACTCCATCAATTCAAAAGATATAAAATCCCCATGGATTTATCATATATCTTCTTAATATTGTCTACAACATCTATATAGACAAGTTTTGGATAGTACCAATTCTTACAGCAAAAACAAATTAAAAATACATAGCGGTTGAAGAAAAAAATCATCTTAGTAAGGGTGTATTCAAATCCAAACTGCTTATTTTCTGACTCATTTTACAATTCATTTTTACTCTCAAAGGCTTCTAATTGGTATCTTTTCTTACTCAGAAACTATATAATGTACCGTAATGGACAATTTTTTGATAGAGGCAGAATATATTTTAAAACATGCTGTCAAAGTGGGCCTTTTGAACCGAATTTCCCGAAGCGGATTGTGTTGGAAAAATCATCGTATTAATGGAGTATTCAAATCCAAACTGCCTATTTTCTGACTCAGTTTTAAATTCATTTTTGCTCTCAAATGCATTTAATTGGTAGATTCGTTTATTCAGAAACTATATAACGTACCGTAATGATCGATTTTTTTACAGAGGCAGAATATATTTTAAAAAATGATGTCAAAGTGGGCATTTTGAACGGAATTTCCGGAAGCGATTGCGTTAGAAACGGCAAATACTGTCTTACTGAGAAAATAATTGTTTATATATCAAGTTTTAATTAATTGAATGAAAATTAAAAACACAGGTCGCTTATAAATCTTTTCAAAAATCACGTCAACAAGCTTCATGTTTTTCCTATTAAAAATGAATCTGGAGTTATGCCAGAAAATTTCGAGTTGTTGAGCATGGAAAAGTTTTTTTTTTAATACCGCCCTAACATGATTCCGATAAAACCACTTATTATATAAAAAGCAAATACTCGTCAAAAGCGGCCAGATAAAATTGTTAAATTGGGTTTATCTCTAATCATGATTTGGTTTTTGTTTGTGAAATTAGTATACTTAACTTCGAAATCTACCTCCGCCTGTAGGCCGGGCCGGCACAGATTTTTTTAAAATTTAACACTCTATTATGCTTCTATTTCAGTCATGCTTTCATCTATTACATTACAATACATGAAAATCACATAAAAGAAATATTTTGGGTTATTCAATGAGCCGTATAAATATTATTACAAACTCATGAATTCATTGCAGCCATTTAAGAGAGAATTTCAAGAGCTATTATAAGATTTTCAGATCCTTAGAAAAATAATTCATATTCCTTTAAATTTTTAATTCATTCGCAGACCACAATTTAAGAATCCCTAGTAGTGATTTCCCACCCCCCACCTTTCCCTCAAAATCTTTTCATGAAAAATACTGCTTTTATAACTTTTCATTTTAAATTTATTGCTTATTTTTCTAATTTATTTTAAAAAGGAATTTTTTTTTCAGGTAAATTTAGAAAGAAGAAAAAAATAGACCATATTAAGAATATTTAGAATAAATTTTAGGTCTTTGTAAATTTTAAATATATTAATTTTCTTTTCAAGTCATACAAAATTGTAACCCTTTCGTTTTCTTTTCTTTCTTTCTTTTTTTAAATTTAACACTCTATTATGCTTCTATTTGAGTCATGCTTTCATCATTACATTACAATACATGAAAATCACATAAAAGAAATATTTTGGGTTATTCAATGAGCCGTATAAATATTATTACAAACCCATGAATTCATTGCAGCCATTTAAGAGAGAATTTCAAGAGCTATTATAAGATTTTCAGATCCTTAGAAAAATAATTCCTATTCCTTTAAATTTTTAATTCATTCGCAGACCACAATTTAAGAATCCCTAGTATTGATTCCCCCCTTCCCTCAAAATCTTTTCATGAAAAATACTGCTTTTATAACTTTTCATTTTAAATTTATTGCTTATTTTTCTAATTTATTTTTAAAAGGAATTTTTTTCAGGTAAAATTAGAAAGAAGAAAAAAATAAACCATATTAAGAATTTTTAGAATAAATTTTAGGTCTTTGTAAATGTTAAATATATTTGTCGAAGCACAGCTCCGGCTTCCCTGCAAAAATTACACTTATTGTTAACACGATAGCGTCGAAAATATTTAACGCATCGACACACAAAATGAGTTGGATGTTGGTAGTGCCAAAATCTCGGCGCGTATTGAAAATCATAAATATTCGACAACCCCAACAGCCTGAAATGTCGGCTCAAAATTTTCCCATAGAGATAACATTGCGAGTTTAATTCTATATATTTGAAAGATAAGGCTTTCTTTTTTTAGTCATCTACCTTGAGCTTTTTTTGAACCAATTTTAATAAATCTTTTTTTTAAATGAAAGCTGCTTCTTTGTAGATTTGCCCGCACTAGCTATTTTTTTAAAAATATTCCCATTTTTATACTTAAATTTAAAATTTAAAAATTTTCTATGAATTTGTTTCAAAATGGTAGCAATTGGAATACTTCCATTGTTGTAAGAAAGGAAAAATAATAAGGTTTGCTTATCTTTAATGATGCCATTTTCTCATAAAATTCAAAATAGACTTTCTGAAAAAAAAATGAACAGAAAATGACGTCATGCTTTAATAAAATACTCATGTTTTCTGCAAAAAGCTGTTATAATTCAATTCTTTTTCGTTCATTGAGTTTGAGACGCTTGGTGAAATGCTTCAATGAGCCAAAATGACATCATATTTAAATGAAAACGATCATTTTCTCTGATAAAAGTAAATATTTTACTATGAACGCCTCTAAAAGATATAAATTCCTGGAATTTTACTCGCCGATACATAGATTAGAATCACAAGTCAAGAGTGCGAATGCTCACATGCAAAGTCGTAGTTGACAAACTTGATTTCAAGTTTAGAAATATATGTATTAATCACACATTGCACATTGTAATATTTTTGAAATGGTGAATGTAAATATAAGAGATACATATGCAAATTATGAGACGGTGAAAATAACATTAAGTTTAGATTTTACGCGAAAAATAATTCCATGATTGACTTAAGGTGAAATCATTGTTTTAAATTTTCTATCAGCAATTTTAAACGGCTCAGATGTCATATACGCCTCATATTGGCGCGACCTTTTTCCCACACCAATACGTAACGGGTACTTAACTGGCGCCAAAGTGTCGTTATTTTACTTGATATGGTAACTCAGATGTTATTGTTTGTGCTGTTGAAGTTTTCGCCGAATTAGCGTGGGAAAAATGTCGCGCCAATATGCGACATCTGTGCCTTTTAAAAATACAGCCTTAATGGGTAATTTCATCAAAATTACATATCTTGATTAGGTATAATAAATAATACAGTTTAATTTTTCAATATTTCTAACTGTCGAAGTGTATGGAATTAGTATTTTGGTAACTTTAAGTTAAAAATAATATTTGTTTTAAGAGACTAAATAGTAACCTACGTATGAGTTCAGTTTTAAACAATTTCTTTCATCAAAATTCGACGAGGTTCATCCCGTTATTAATTAAAACATTAGCTCCATTGCTGTAAATTATGCATTTTAACATCATACGGATCATTATGGAGTCGAATGTTGAAGTGAATGTTCATACATTGGTGACCTGAGATATACATTGACCCCCCCTTTCAGAAGTTTTACATTCTACGTATGTAACAACCACTATTTTTTTTTCGAACTTTTCATTCTTTGTAAGCTTCCAAATCTATGCAATTCATTTTGAATTTTAAATTAAGAGAAACGAAAAGAAAATCGAATACGGAAAATACGATTTTGGGCATAAGTTGAATGGCTACGAGTGATACTCAAAGAAATCGAGAAAAATATAATATCATGTATGCATTACTTATATGTATGTATTCTTATGTATGTATGTTTGTATTCAGACGAATGTATGTTTATATTGGGAAATTTTCGTAATCGGTTTGTAGACAATTTCATAATTTACTGAGCATTGTTTGATGGGCAAATTTAACAATTTGGTTGCGGTGCCAATTACTGAAGATTACTCAATTTTTTTAATTCATCGTAAGTGAATATATTTTAACTGAAATGCAAGTGAACATTCTGAAGTAAATGAGATAAGCATTTTTTTTTTTTTTTTTGTCAAGATGTACACTAGAAAACAGAAATATGTAGATCACAAAATAAAAAATTCCTGTACGGGTTGGAAAAGTTAGCTTCCTTATTTCTTGCTTTTAAGATTTTAGCTAATTTTATTTGAAAACACGAAGTTAAAATGTGAAGAACCCGGTTAGCGAAGAATCATCATCACTGAATTTCAATGGGAATTTCGCCAAATTAGTCAGATGCAGCCAAATTGGCATAATTTGTGACGACATATTTTTGGTCGCCAAACTTGGCGATATTTCGTTCAAATGTCGCGAAGCTTAGCGATAAATTCGACGTTAATGTATATAACTATGATCGCTTATGCTTATGATCAGAGAAATGGATACAACAATGAAAGATAATTCGTGCGAAATCATATTCACTAAAAGTCGTAAATCAATCCCTGATTTTTTTTTAATCTGTTGCCTAGATTTAGTGTACATTTTAAGAAATATACATATTTTTATATGTGCAACGTTATACACAGAAGTTTCGAAAATGACGGTTAAAAGAAAGTAATTCAAATGTATAGAGTTATTCAGATTAATTCTATGTGGAAAAGTCGCATAAAAATAACCCAGATGCTTCTGAATATTTTCCGAATAATGATATAACAACAACTCAGATGAATAAAGATATCAAGTTTGATAGAGGAGTATACCAGACTATCTATGAGTGTGTGTTACATACATGTTACAAACCTTTACTTGTTGCCATATTAAATAAGTGTGGGCTGTGCCAGACAAGCAAGTCTTTGAAGGAGCTTTGAAGTTTTCTGCCGCTAATTCGACATCGGACTTACAGATGAGCAGCAGAAGATACGTCAGTTATGCACTGAACAGCTTTTGTCTTTGCAAACAAAGACTACAAATTTCCCTAAGTCAACATTTATAATTTGAAAAGGAAGAGCTGTAAAATGTACAAAAATCAAAGAAATTAGTAAAACAATCATAGCGCAGTTAGGATCAGAAGCTATCATTCTTTTGGCACGAACAGGTACTGCTGCATTTAATGTCAAAAACAAGGTAACTCACTCAGTGCTTAAAGAACCAACGTGTTTTAAATTATTCGCTAATTTAAAAAGTCAGCAATAAATCTACAGCTCAGAATGGATACAGTGTTATATCTCATTATTGACGAATTTTCAATGATAGGATGTCGTCTTATGGCGGACCTTGAACAAAGATGTGGCGAAGGCAAAATAGATAACATTTAGGTAGTTACGTTTAGGTAGTTACGTATTAGGTAGTTACATTGCGTAAAAGACATCCCTCTATATAAGAGACATTCTTTAAAAGTCATTTTGATTCTTCGCGGACAAAAAATGCTAGTTCATTGAGCCAAAATAAGAGAAAAAATAGACAAGACTCATTGAGACAAAACTACGATCAGCAGACACAGTTCTGAAAGACTCTGAACTTACTTTGCGTGAGCCAAGTTTTTGACTACCTCTCACCCCTTATGCAACGACACAAAGATATACTGCTTTCGGCTAACTTGAATGATTTGAAGGTGCCATATGTCTTTTTCTCAAAACCAAGCAAGCTAAAGAAAATAATCAAGAAGTACTTCTTAAATCAAAGCGGGGGGCAATAAACAAGAATTTTAGCAGATCACAATGATTAAATAGCAAGATGGAGTGAAGATGATCACGCATCTGGACTTCAGTCTAGACATTCCTCAACAGCTGGATGCAGGGTTATGCATTATGCTACATACCAATATCTGAACGGAGTGAGGATTGGTAAACGTAAGTAAGATAAAAAAAAAAATATTGCTTATGGCCCACAATTTCAACCTCGAAGCCTGCCACAGGCCATAATAGTTCATTTTGTTGAGTATCATGAGCCATTTCTAACTGTATTTTTTTAATCAAATCTATTTGTAAATATTGGAAAGAAGAAAAAGCCTCATTCTCACGAAGTTAGTTAGTTACCTTTAACTGTTGCATACCTTGCCACCATACATAGATTCTCGAGTTTAACATTGCCAAAAACTGATGTGGATATTCATCTAAAGGTGTTGTCACATAAAACAACTTATGTCATTTTTACTGTAGTTTGTCATTTAGAGAAAGTTCTAATGGAAGCAATTTTTGCTAAGGACAGGCTTTACCCAAATTAGAAGTATGGGAGCACTTGCTGACAGATTAGCATTTGTGCATTACCCGAGGCAACTGACGACTGAATTAAACACTTTGAAATGAAGTATTGATGATTGTTATTTCAAACTTACTTTTATACTATTAAACTGTAATCTAGAAGATAAAACATTTTTTTAAATAATACCTTTTAAGTTTACGCGCCTCCATGCTCCGACACTTCGGCCTGACGAATACTAGTAATTTTCTTTCCAAGTTATACAAAATTGTAACCCTTTCGTTTTCCTTTCTTTTTTTAAATTTAACACTCTATTATGCTTCTATTTGAGTCATGCTTTCGTCTATTACATGACAATACATGAAAATCACACAAAGGAAATATTTTGGGTTATTCAATGAGCCGTATAAATATTATTACAAACTCATGAATTCATTGCAGCCATTTAAGAGAGAATTTCAAGAGCTATTATAAGATTTTCAGATCCATAGAAAAATAATTCATATTCCTTTAAATTTTTAATTCATTCGCAGACCACAGTTTAAGAATCCCTAGTATTGATTCCCCCCCAACCTCAAAATCTTTTTATGAAAAATACTGCTTTTATAACTTTTCATTTTAAACTAGTGTAAATGCCCATCCTAGAATGGTAGGTAAAAATTGTGTTTTTCACTTAAAATTTGAAAAAACTGATAAAAATATAATTGACAATATTATACAATATTAGCGTTTGGATGAGCAAAGGTCGGCTAGTTTATGTTCTAATAAACACACTATTAGCATTTAGAATACTTCTGTGTAAACCAGGCTTTCTGGCTAATATACATGTTATGTTTTAAAAGCTTTACATAATATTTCCCATTTAAAATTTACATAAATTTAAATTTTTATAATTTGTTTATTTTAATAAACAACTTCAAATTACGATCTTTCAATTTGACAGCAAATTTTACTAAGTTTTTAAATATTAAAATCTAAAATCTTTATTTTTAATTATTTTAATTTGGAATCATGTTTATTGTATTCTAATATTTTTTCTCATTCCTCTGGTAAAATTTCAGCGCAATTGCTTGTATAAGGTTACCAGATAAACGAGAAAATGATTTCTAAACTCTTCTTTATTTATAATTGCTTTCTATTCATACTTTGCCTCAAAAAAGCAATCTCCTAGTTCAGACTATGTTTCGTATCATTGGAATGCACCGGAAATTCCATTACTACGTCATAAGACTCACAAACAGCAGGCTTTTGCTCCTGCCCATGAGACTGTTGCCATTCCACATTTAAAATTCTAGCATAAAAATATTTTCGCCGGCTTGCTATCGACAGACCGTCTTTTGGAATATTCTGATTGGCTTATTTCGACGAGAGCGTTCTCCGATTTCGACAGGCGTTTCAAAAAAGAGGCAGTTGGTTACTTTTGCGAGAATAAGAAGGAACATATTTTGGCTCGGGAAGTTTCCCCTTTCGCTGTTGGGCCAAGATGCCCAACGGGTGCTTACTTTTCTACTGATGAGCTTTTTTAAAGAATGTGTGACTCATCCCTTTGTAATTTAATTCAGCATTATCTTGCCTACTTCATTTCGTCGACTTCAGCTAAGATTGTTTTACTTCAACATTATCTTGCCTACTCCGTCTCGTCGATTTCAGCTAAGATTATTCATCCCGATTTATGTAGTGGCCGTAATACTACAAGTACAATTCAATTTTTATCTTTGAAGAGAGCACTTAAGAAAGCCTGCTAACTCCCCTTTCAAAGAACTCTCGAAATCGCTTGAGAGAACAGCAATTGTGCAAATGGGCATAGTTTTTCCCTCAAGTCATACATTTTGCAATTGACACTTCCTTCAGAAAATAAAGATTAGTTTTGAAGCTATACATTCCTAATCTGAAAACTCATTTGTTTACCAAATCTAAAAAAATTCCCGCTAAGTGAACATTCTAGTTTACAGAAACTTTAATAAATTAAACATGAAGACGTTAATTTCTCTACATTTACAAGAAAATGATTAAAATTCCTAAAACTTATCAGAACTGAAAATTAAATTCAATAACATACTCTTCCCTTTCAGCAAACAATAATTTTTGAAGATATTTAATGTCTGTTATAATTAGCAATAATATTTAAGAAATCCGGATCCGGAAATATGATATTTAATAATGTTTAATAAATAATATTTATGTGTAAATCATTCTTATCATTTAGTGTGGTGTGTTATTTCTCTTGATATGCATCAAATGGGGTGAGTAATGATAGTTTTCCTTGTTTATGTTTAAAGAGTATTTTTTTCAGATTTAATTTAATTTAATTACAACGCATTTTGGCCCACTATACATCCGGCCATGGTGTGATTCTGGAAGGTGTGAATTGGATTTATTTTGGTTCAATTTGAATTTTTCAATTGAATTTTCGCTCCATTTTACATATTCCAGGGTCACATTACAATACGATAACAAAATCAAAATTTCTTAAATAAAACAAAAATTTAACAAATATGTAATAAAACTGTGTAATTAATCTGCTGCAACTATTGAAATAATACTAACAATTGATACTAATTTTTTTATAACACTTTGAAATTGTATTTTTATTGTTTACTCCCCCCCCCCCCACACACACACACACAAAAGAGATATATAACGAGATCAACAAATATGAAAGGCACATTATTTACTAAGAAGCTGATTTTCTGTGCCATGTGACTTAAGTGAAAAGTACAAAGTGATTTTTTTTGTAAAGATTTGTTTATGGCTTATAAAGCCAGATATTTTCGCAAAAATGGTGGCATTGCAGTTCGAGATGAACAATTGTTCCTTTAAATCTTAATTTTAATTAACACAGTATTTTACTTTTTATCTTTTCAGTTTTTTTTTCTTTTCATGCTATGATAAATTTATCTATTTTCATACTTTGTGGTTAAAAAAAATTTTTTTATTACTTCAAATTATTATTTTACTGCTTCTTATAAGATGTGACAGCCTGAAGAGTGTGCCTTAATAAAAATTATAGTATTTTTTAAAGCTTTTAACTTGCAGCAGTAAATCTAAGCTGCTCTGTGCATGATATCGTTTAAAAGGTAAGTGTTTTGATTAATTTCAGTTCATAGTTATTTTATGTATGTCTATATACTTTAACATTTTCATGCATGACAAGGATTTGCTTGGTTTAATATTTATCTTGAAAGATACTAGTCTGGCATTCCTTGTTGCTGTTTGATAAGCAAAAAGCCTTTTTTTTAAAAAAAATTTTATCTATGCTTGTCTCTGGTACATTTGATTTTTTTTTTTTTTTTTTTTTTTTTTTTTTTTTTTTCAGTTATGAATGTCATATTTTTTTTAAGGAAAAGTGTCTTTAATTTTAATTTCATTTCTATTTTGATTGAAAAGAAATGTATTTGTAATTATCTCATTTGGGAATATTTAATATGTTAGTTAATATTTTTTTCTGCTTTAAAAAAAAAAAAAAAAAAAAAAAAAGATAAGTGGTTTGGTACAGGATTACTTTTGTAATGTAATGTAAAATTTACGAATAATTCAGATGCATTTCTCAGTTATAAAAAAAAAGAACAGCATATTTTTTTAAAGTTTCGTTTGATTTGTATAAGATACGCACTGAATGTCTTGCATTGGCACATTGCCGCACTTCCAGAGATAATAGGTTGTCTTTATTGTCTCTCTTGGCCAGGAAGTGCTGCCCTGTGTTGTGTTATCGTCTGTTGGATGTAAATTACGCTGGTTCGTATGTTGTCTGTTGACAGTATGATTTGAATAGCACATTTGTGTTTCAGTGCAACATATTTAGTAATGTCTCTTTTAAGAGTAGTTCTCTAGTGCTTATTATTATTTTTTTGTTGTTGTTAGTTAAGAAGTTGTCATTCAGCCTTTCCCAAAATATAAATATAAAAAAAAGTCTATATATATATTTATTTTATATTGTGTATAACTTGCTTTTAAATACTTTTTTTTACACAATTAAATCTTGGACACACTTTTGCAATTTTTTTATAGTTAATATATTTTTATATGCAGAAAATTTTATGTTTTATGACTTTATTATAAATTTTGTGCACTGATTAAGAGTAATGTGAAATGTGTTGGATTTGGATATAGGTGACAATTTAGAAGAGCATGTGAACAAGTAACATTTTCTTATTTGGATGTGGGCACTTGATTAGAAAGTTACATGCAATTGGCGTAATCATAATAATAAAAAAAAAAAAATGTTTTTTTTCTCTTTTACATAAATTGTTTTATTGGATTGTGAACTTCGGCAAAATATTTAGTAATCTTAGATTAGTTTATCCTGGCATACATTTAGTTTAGGCATATTACATAGCTCGAGTCATCATGTCATTGTTACAAAAAAAATGTTTTTTTTTTTTTGTCTCCCTTTTGGTTCTAGTTTGCTTTTGCAAAATAAATAAGATGTACAACATACGTTTGGAGTATAGTTTTAAACAGTTATTTTTTTTATGTTTCTCAATGACATACATTCACTTGATACAGTGTTTTGTTTTTTGTGTAAGTTTGATTGCTAGTACCTCTGTCATGTTTTATGTGGGATACTTCAGTCATTGTGCTATTTTCCATGGGATAGCAAAATGTCTGAGGTGTGTATTTCGATCTATG
This sequence comes from Maratus speciosus, assembly GCA_963932465.1. NCBI lineage: Eukaryota > Metazoa > Arthropoda > Arachnida > Araneae > Salticidae > Maratus > Maratus speciosus. The sequence continues at coordinate 68,603,800 of OZ010799.1, read as the reverse complement.
GTTAAGCAAGTTGGCCGCTAGCTTAATCAGGGATCGGATATTTTTCCTAACATGATTCATAGAGTTACACTAATATTAATTTCACATGCTGGTGTATTGTTCTTTTTTTTAAATTGCTAAAATTCACCTGTAATTGTTTCATAATGCTGATTATGGATACCACTTTTTCACTAGTTTACACATTTTCACTAACTTGCTATGGGCAGATAGCATTGTTAGGTATTAATCACACGTTTTTTTTTCCTCTCATGCACATGGTTGTTGTGATGTCATGTTTAGCCTGGTACTTCACACATACACACACACACATTTACTCGTTCAGTTTAACTGATTTTGTTCTATTTCAAGTAACACTCACCATGGTTAAGGACATTAATGACTATCTATGCATGTATTGGTTTCTTTTTATCAGCATTTGTGTTAGCTTAAAATTGCATTTTTTTTCACTGCATTCACAACTTCGTATTTGTTTTTTTTAGATAGATTTGTTTTAATGTAAGATTTTTTTTTTTTTTTTTTTGGTATGTTTAAAAATTTGCAGAAATTATGTTATAATTTAACTATTGTACATTGATTGCACATACATCTTAAATTTTTATGCAAGAGATAATTATTTGGGTGTACATTTTTTTTACACATACAGTTAATATACTGTTTAATTTCATTGTTTACGCACGGCTGGTGACTCGTTGCTATTTTATTCATAACATAAGGTAATTTTACTATCACTGACATGATATTTGATTTCGGTAAGAGTTGTTTTTTATAAAATTTATTCAAATGCATAATGTGAGCTGTTATGTACATTTTATTTTTCTTAAAAAGGCTATTCACATATAGTCATTAAACTAAATCTTTGGCATTATTTTCACATTTTAAATTTTTATTTTGTGAGTTAAAGTCTCACAAGTGTCTTGTGACAGATACATACACTCATATGACATAAGGTATATAGCTTGTTATTTTAGCTATTCATTCTTCTCTTTCATTCCTTTTTACTTGGAACATATTTGGCTTGCCATATATTCTACATTTTTAGTGTAGGACTATGCAATCTGTGAGCACTTGTGCATTTTATGCACACTTCTGTTAACCTAATACAGTAATAACTTTGGCAGATACAACTTTATTTTAATTTTAACCCTTAGTCAACCATTTATTCAACTTTTTTTCACAAGTAGTTCATATGTTGGATATTTGTTTGTGTTACGCATCATTTGCTTATTTAGAATACATTTTGGTGCATTCATATTCATACATTTCAATAGTTCATGTGTTGATTTACATAGTTTGTTCATTTGCTTTTACACATTGTACTTTGCTAGCGATTTATTCGGCAGTATTGCTTTTTGTTTTGTTTTTTTCTTACAAGTAGTTCATTATGTAGTACACACTGGCTGATTTAGAGTTTAACCAGAGTTTACACACACATTACAAGTAGTTCATTTGTTTTATTAACCCTCATTCATTACATTTTGATGATTAACTCATTAATTATATAATTGAATCTCACTCGTATGCAAGTGTTTTGGGTTATTACACACATACTGTCTGTTTATTTTGTTGGCAAATACATTACAATTTTAGTTCATTGTGACATTACTACATATAGTTCAGGTGAAATTATACAATTCTTGGTGTAACTATTCTGTATCTTTGTAGGTCTAACTGATTGTCAATTGTACGTTCTTTTTACACGCAGTGTTTATGCGAATGTTCATAGGTATGTCAATATTACAATGTTGAGTTTCTTACAAAGGTTTTGCTCGTTTGGTGTACTTGTGGATGCTTGCAAATGACCCTCCCTCACAACTTCGCTTGGCGTGCAACACCTACAATATTTTTTTACAAAGGTTTCTACAATGTTTTACAATGGATTGTTCCTACAATGGTATATTTTTGCAGCATGCTATGCAAATTAAGTTATTTTCATACATTTACATGTGCAATTGTTTGGTTAGTGGGGCCCAGTACAGTTCTTGGAACATAATGTTCATGTGTTTACTTACACATGTCTATGCTTGCGTACACATTTGCTCATGTGTTTATTTCAGGTAGTTCATGAGTTTGGAGTCTCTTTTTCCCTCCCTTCACACACATACAGTTTTCTCCTTTTACTTTTCTATCTTTTAAATTTTACACCATGTTTCAATAATAAAATAATCTATTTTGTTTAATTTTAACAAGTTTATATTTTTTTGTGTTTGCATAATGTCATAACATATCAATGACACCATCACTTTGTCTATGTACAAAGATTTTAAAGTTACTAGGAGTTATCCGTCACATGACATATTAAACTACACATACATTTCGAATTTGTTTACTTTGAACATGTAACATTTTTTTACACTTTCATTGGATACTTTTTACTGGAATGTGGCAGATCGAGTAAGGTATCTTGTACACTATATAAAATTGTATACAATTTCTTATTGAGTTTTTTTAATAATTTTGCCAGGAGTTAAATTTTATTCAATACACTGAAAGTCAGGATGGCAGGGTGAAAATTCATAAAATACTAAATTATAATATACTTTGATTTTTTTTTTTAAAGCGGTAACTTAGTTAAATTGCAGGAATCTAAAAAAAAAAAAAACTACCCCTTGTTGTTTAAGGCAAAAGCCATAAGCTGACGCCATTATAATTCAAAATATTTCAATATTTAGGACTACACTTGTTTGAGCGCGTGCAGCTTGAACATTTTTTTTGTCTCTGGTAGTCCTGTGCGTTATCCACAAATTTTTTGTTTCTTATGCCAGTAATGAAGCAACCTAAGATATTACAAATAGGCTTCAATTTTATGAAAGGATTCACCTTTCCTTAAAGTTAAAAAATTTTTTTACTGGTGTATTTGTCTTCTGTATTTTTATTTGCTTGCATTTTATAGTATTATGATCTCATGTAAGATCAAATTTTGAGAAGTGGTAAATACAGTTAATGTAAATGCTTCTCTATATGAATATATACATGGCTAAAAATGCTGGTACCAGCGCCACAAACACAATGCCACAAAAATTAAATATAGGATCCTATGTCATCAACAAATGTGGCACTTTTATTTTGTGGAAGATATAATTTGAAAAAAAGATTAATGTGTCAACTTAAATAGTTGTTTTTATTTTGTAATGGTACATATTCTGTAAGTGCGAAGGTGGACAAAGGGGTGTTGATAGAAAGCTGCAACGTACACGTTGCATCTTTCTTCGGGTGTCCCGGTGAGATATGTGACAGAGATCGCTCACATATACTTTTTTTTTTTGTTAAAAATTAAGTTAATTCATTTATTTTGGCTTTTGAAACATGTCGTTTTTTCCCTTCGTTAGGTAAAATTTATTATTTAACTCAACGCTTAAAATCTATTTCGAATCTTATCTGTTCGTTTTTTCTTTCTTTCATTAATCTCGAAGGTATTGCAGTAATTTTCACTTCAGAATTTATTATTGGTTCTCAATAACATTTGCGGCCGTTAACATAAAATAAAATAAAAACAGAAGAGTTAAAACCACCTGCTTTTGATTTCAAGGCATGTTATTTTGTTTTTTTCTTTTGCATCGCCAGCGATAGATATAATTAGGTCTCATTCCTTTTTAGTAAAAGTGACCGTTGAAATAATATATCAAAAGTGTAAAATGAAAGTTTTTTGAGGCTGTCTTCGAAATCACTTTTCATGTATGTTAATGTATTTGTCAGTTGTGTTAAAATTTATATCTTTCTCAGTATTTCACAATTTTAAGTAGCAATCATCTAACATAATCATTTGTTTTGATAATTTATTGCCGGCTTTATGGCGTCAAGGATATATACATATGTAGTACCGTTAGTTTCTGGCAACCTTTCTGCATCACGTGATTTATTTATTGTTTTTGTCGGGGTGCTGGATTCTGGGCTAATCATTTTGCCGTGTAAATATGACCCTTTGTCTGCTCTTCGTGCACTTTTCTAATGCTGAAATCTGGCGATGTTGTTGCGCCAAGTCTTATATGTTTCTTATGAAATCACACACTTCACCTCTGCTCTTGCTACTGATAACACTGCAATACTTTGCTTCCACGGGTGCCACCACTAACTCTACATCTTAGCCTTAATAAAGATTCTTTTCCATGGAAATTTCTGCTGATTATTGCCTGGTGGACATTTTTTACAGGAAACGGATTACTCTAACTGGGTTTGCGACATAATACATCGTTGTTGTACTACCAACTTCTTCCATATAAAACGGCCTGCAACATCATTACATCCGGCTATCAACGAATCCACAGTTTTATAAATGCCTTTTAGTGTTTCGCAACCTTAATTTTTATATATCTATGTAGTTTTTAAATTATTGTAATACAAAGAAGAATCAAACATAGTTAATGCCCATTTTTAATAGCTGTACAAAGAAGTTTTTATTTAATGTATCAAATGAAAATAATCGTTTATCCTTTCTTTCACAAACAACGCAAACTTTGACGAACAACAAACGCTGTTTGAATGCGGTAAGCAGCATTTCCCCAGCATGTTGTTTTCTCTATACAATCTTTGCATCACATTTCAGCAGAAACAAATTTACCAAAGTGTCTCGGGAAGAACCTCCCCTCCCCACAAAAAAGTACCTCCGAAAGCATTGTTAAAATGTTCTTTGCGCCTATTGGTGTTTTTCTTCTGTTTACCCGTGGCTGACATCACATGAGTAAGCACTTGTATAGGACAGCAAGTGACGTCATTTATATCGTCTCCTATAATTTTCATAGCTCCATGGTTTAATTTTTTTTTTCAATGAATCACACGAATGACTCGTTACCACATTCTTTTTAACGCTCCATGTTTACATTTGTGCTTCGTTTTTTTTTTTTCAACTCAATTTCTGAAATGTTTTTCAACTGTGTAAATCATTGAAATTTTTTTAGTTTTAAATATTTTATAGAAAATTATGTTGAACAGAAGGGATTTCAGGTAGAAAAGATTTGTACTTAAGCAGATAAGTTTTCTCATACACATCTCAAATCGAAATTGATAGGTTCGTCCCAGATTCGTTACACTGGGTTTTATTATATAGAGATTTATTGCTTTTTAATATCTATTTTTCTGATTTATTTAAAGAAGAAATTTTTTTCAGATAATATTGATTTACAGAATAATTTTACTTGACATATAACAGGGAATCATTTATCATCAAACTTTAAATGTGTTAAAAAAATTATGCACTTATTTAAATTTTATACAGTGGAACCTCGCTTATCCATAGTTCGATTAACAGGATATAACCTGTGGTGCTATCTATGTAAGGCAGGAAGTTTTATTCATTTATTTTAATTAATTAATTTATTTTATTATTATTATTATTATTTTTAAATAACAGAAAATAGATGTGCATTTTTGGCCTTATTATATGTTTATTACATTCTAAAGTGGTAATCATTTGAGGCATAGTCTTACTAATTCTTTCTATTTCAATGAAGCCCTTCTAATTTTATGTGAAGCCGTGTTGTGTTTACAAATGTGAATTTAAAATAAGTACAACATTTTTTTAAATTCGAAGTCTCATAATATTTTTCAAAGCCCATAACATATCATTATGCTCTGAGTCTGAAAATATGTTTATACTGTAATATTTCTTTATATTATAAAACTTATAATTAACAAATTTCTCTAGAATTTGATTAAACAAGAATTTTGATTAACCAGGTCAACTTGCCCCATCACTATCCCAGATAATTGAGGTTCCACTGTGCGTTTTAGATCAAAAGAAATATAACATAATCAATAATATAAGATGTATGAGCTAATCCACATTTTAAGTACAAAATCATTGAAATGCAGACTTACTAAAAGGAACTACAGAAGCCATTTGGATAGTAAATATTAAGGGATCTTTAAGAGAACTAGCTGCTTCCTTCCATAGCTTTTCGGCCTCTTTGTTATCCTGTTCAGGCACTCCTGGCATAGGAAATAAAGATTTACCCTAAAGGAAAGAAAAATTATTAAGATCTAATTTCGAAAATGGCATATTTAAATATTTAAAAAAGCATAAAAAAAGGAGCTTAAAAAATTTAAGAATTCCTAAATAGATATCTATAGAATTAAAAGGCATATTATAATAATTACTACTATTATTATGACAAATGTTTAATTTAAGTATATGTTTAGGGGTGCTGTGAGACAGGACAGATTGAAAAACACTGGTTTAGAAGCTTAATTCTTTCTGTTAATTTGATACTAAGATTCATCATACATAAAAAACATTCATCATACATAAAAAACAAAGTCCCTGAAATTAGATTAATACAGATACAAATGGTGTTAACCCAGTAATGCCAACTGAGATAAAATCATTTAATGGAAATAAAACTAATTATTAATTAATTAAACCCTTCAATGGCTACTCTGATATAGTGTGAGATAGAAGATCATCTCATTTTCGGAGACACCGAGATAAGTTGGGGATCAAGACTGTGTTATTTTCGGCAGACCGACTTTTGATGAACAGACGTTTGATTTTATTAGCTCCTTTCATGTCAATTGGTTTCTTCTGTTCGGTTGGTTTGGCAGAAAGGAAAGGGAACTGTCTTGCACCATTGACTTATCTAGGGGCTACTATTAAAGTGGTTAATATCATTTATTAAATGTGATTAAATGAGATAAAACAGTTTAATAAAATGTCTTTTTGAAGTATCGCATTTTAAAAAAGGATGTTTTAGCACCGTTATCGAACATTTTCTTACTTTGTTTATAAGATCAGGCCCAGTGCTAATGGGTTAAAGCTAGTTGTCTACAGCAACACACTGGGGAACTTCCAATCTGCACAAGATTTCTGTTAAATTTGAATTTTTATCTTCTAGACCACAGTTTTTAATTATTTAAAACAAAAAGAAAATCTCCCTTCCTCAAAACAACATTATTAGAATAGTTTAACAAACAGAGCTTATAAGTTAATGTCATATAAATGATTGTTGCTATAATTAGCAACTATCTTAAGGGAAATTTCTTAAATATTGCACTGGTTTGAACATGATTTTTAAAATAAGAAAATTATGAAGAAAATTATTTTTTTCCACCTCACAAAAAATAGTTATCAAAATTATACTTTTAAAAACACATTTGGAAAATACATTTACCTGTAAGATATTACTGATGTTATTCTGAACTATAGACTTTTCATCTGTACTACAAATTATCCCTGCAATTTAAAGTTAAGGAGCAATAGGAAAATATTAAACAGCAGAAAAAGCACAAAAATAACATGATATATTAACCCTTCACTTCTGAAAGAACTTTTTGTGTCTCTTTGTTTCATAATCTCTTTATTCTAAAAAAAAGTAGCTGCTATTGCCATAATTAAAATTATTATGACCTCTTCACTTTCTCGGCTTATGTTGCAAAAACAATTGCACATAAAAAAATGAAGCTAGTAATTTTATAGAGAAATGTATGATAAACATACTGAAGCAGACAGTATTTAAATAAAATTTAAAAAAGCATGATTTAATGTTTAATTCAGTCAAGGTAGTTCAGTAAAAAAGGTTTTACAGGATCAAAAACTATACGTAGCAATTTAACCATCTTTTGCAGGCATATATATCGCTAGATTGTGGTGTGTAGTACCCAATAATTTTTTAAGGGTTTTTTCAATTTTTTATTCAAAATTTCATTTTTTGAAAAGAAATTTAATTTACAGTTAGAAATGGTTGTTTTTTTATTTATCACTGCCAGATTTTAAAAAGACTAATTAATAATATTTATAAGCAGTTTTTAATTGAAAAACCTATTTACACATGAGACATGAATCTTAAATTAGAGAAATAAAACTAAAATAATTAAATTATGTGTGAAAAGCTTTTAATGGTTAAAATTATGTCATATTATATATAGGGTTTACGTAGTCTGGAAAGGGGCTGCAAGTGTAGCTTGTAGGGGATGGAGCCCCCAGTTCTTTAAAAAATCACCCCAGGTACATTTAGACCCATCTGTTAAATAAACTATTTTAAATAAATAAATCTACATAGTAAAACACTTATCTTATTTTAACATCACAGGAAACTTGTTTTATCAAGACATGTAAATACCATAGTACCCCTGACTTACGTCACCCCGCATTTACATCGTCTGGCCTGAAAAAAAAAATTGCCCCGTTTTCTTCGCAGAGACTAAGAAAACGTCTGAAAATTGTGATTCTGTATCTCTCCTAATTGATGAAATTGTCAAAAATGAAAGAAAATTATATTTAGAAATGGATGCTGGATATGTTGTTGAACTCATAAATTCCCCTGATCCTGAATTAACCACCAACGAACTTATTGAATTAAAGAAACAAAGTACTGTCGAACAAAAAGATGAAGATTTTGAACCAACTGAAAAGATAATGACAGTTTCAAAATCAACTCAGGACTAAAGTTACTAAAGCTGGAATGACGGTTCTTGAAGATATTAATTCGGAGCAGCAGAGAGTAGCAATGATTAGAAAAAGTTTAGAAAACTCACTTTGCTGTTACAAAGAGCTTCTAAGATTTAAAAAAAAAAAAAAAAAAAAAAAAAAAAAAAAAAAAAAAAAAAAAAAATTGTTGGTTCAAACTTTATTGCAAGATTTTTTTCCCATGCTCAAAGATTCGAACAGAGAAGCTAAAAGAAATATAAATTGTAAATTAACAACACTGAGTTATTACAAATTCTTGTACTGCAAAAGCATTTTTTTGCTAATGTTAAATGTATGTAACAGAATATACAATAGTAATATAGATAATATAGTAATAGTAATACAGTAATATAGAACAGAATATGTTCATAAGATTTTGGTGAATTTTTATTACTTATCCTTGTTTGCTTATCTAAATATACCTCAACTTAAGTCATTTTTAACTTACATCGCTAGTCTTGGAACGAATTGCTGACTTAAATCGAGGTATTATTGTAATATTAATCCATAACCTAACAGCTTGAGATGAATGATCACTTAAAAAACTTTCAAAACCACAGTTCAATATCATGACTACATTGGAAGTGATGGAATAATAGCTCTCACAATTAGCTGTGAAGAGCACGATGCAATACAATTATATATACGTTCTAAAAGATCATCTCACAAAACACATCTCAAGAGCCATCTTTAGTTTTTTTAATATATTTAGTGAAAGAGTTATTTTTATACACAATGTCAGTTCATGATGAAGTTTACTTTATCCCTGATTCACATGTTACCAGATGTTAGGGAAAAACAGAACTACTTCCATCGTTCAAGCTTTACCGGAGAAACTACAGTCAAGGACTCGTCTACTGTGATAGCGATATTACTCCTCATTAGTTAAAACATTTCAGTGTCTTGACATTGAACAAACTTTAAAAGATTGAAGCAAACCATCTGTTAGTTCCCAAACTTAAAAGGTATAATAAAATTTGTCGGGAAAAGATTACATTCAACAATATCAATATCTTGAAACCACAAAAACCCATTTCTGCAACATACTTTATGGAATAACTACTTCAAGAAAAGTCAAACCTCTTCTGACAAACTAAAGAGACAAGTGGCCCAGAATGTCGAGATACCAAATTATATACAGTACAGAACCATTTATCCGGAATGCTTGGGGTCAGACATATTCCAGATAACTGGTTTTTCCGGTTAACTGGTTGTGCATTAAAGCAGCATCCATTTGATAAGTTTTGTGGAATATGTGTGGTTGTGGCATTATTTCTCATTTTAAATTATTAGATTACTTGAATTAAAAATCAATGCAAGAAAGATCAAAAGTTAGCTAGAGTTTAAAAGAAGGTAATTTATGGGAATCCCTTAGGAACAAAAATTCTATAGTTTCCTCAGCATAAAAATTAAAACATCTAAAATACGACTAAATGTGATGACAAAAAATACTAGATGTTGTCATCAAATTATACAATTGTTTCAAGCAAAGCCTATGTCAAACTGGCAATGCATGACACATTTTTCTGCAAAGATTCTGAAATCAGTCTATCAGAAATATCATTCCGGATAACTGGTTTTCAGGTTAACTGGTTTCCGGATAAATGGTTCCATACTGTATATGCCTTTCGGAGACATGCCAAACAATCTACTACGCATCATGAGACAACGCCCCCTACTTCTCGAAAGTATGGAGCGATTATGTCAGATTGCATATGCAAATCACGGCTGAGACAGATCACTACCACTATTTCAAACCAGTGATGAGAACTATTAAGGAAAAAGAAGAGAGAGAAAGATCGTAGATATAAAGTGATGTTTCCTGATAAGAGAGAGTGTTTTTGAACTAAATAAACTATGAATGAATTGAATACTTTTAAGTTGCAACTAAAGAAACTTTAATAAAGGCTTTATTTAAAAATAACTGGAATTTTTATTCATAAATCTGCACCATTTTACAACAATTGCATTTTAATTTACATAATTTTCACTCCTTTTTCATTTATTTTGGACAACAGATTGCCTACTGACTTAGTAATAATTTATGGTAGGGTGAGACTGAGATAAAGTTTTTGATGAAAAGTTGTGTCCGAGTATTTTGTTATTTAAATAAGTTTTTCATGATAAAAAAAACAAATGACAACTATGAAAATTCTAATTGGATTTTTATTCTGGATTTTTAATCTTGTCAAAAAGTTGTAATTGGATTTATATCTGGATTTTTAATCTGGAATTTTTATTCATAAATCTGCACCATTTTACAACAATTGCATTTTAATTTACATAATTTTCACTCCTTTTTCATTTATTTTGGACAACAGATTGCCTACTGACTTAGTAATAATTTATGGTAGGGTGAGACTGAGATAAAGTTTTTGATGAAAAGTTGTGTCCGAGTATTTTGTTATTTAAATAAGTTTTTCATGATAAAAAAAACAAATGACAACTATGAAAATTCTAAGAATTGTCTTTTTAAAATATTTGGTCTTTATTTAATTGCATCAATAGGAATGAGCTCTAGGAATCTAAAAATTTGTGGAAATTCTAATATACATGCATACACACACATATACATGTGGTATAGATTTAAAAATAATGAAAATGAACTCAAAGAACCACAAAATGTTAAAATATGCCAATATCTCCATAATCGGGTTTTTATGATGATTACATTTCTTACACTGTATGTGTACAAAAACTGTTTAATACAGTGACATTAAATTTACACCATGCTCATGTCAAACAATACTCATTAAAACACACCAATTATCTGTAAACCCGATTACGGAAATTTCCATATACAAACATACATACATGTGAATGCAAACATCCATACATATGAATACATGCATACATATATATAATGAATACAGACATGAAAATATATTTTTCTTGATTTCTTTAGTTATTAACAATTAGCATGCAGTGAATACGGAAGTACCCAAATTCTTATTCTTCATATTTGTATTTGATTTCTTTTCTTTTTATAAATACAAAATTCAAACCCAATTACAATAATTGGAAGTTATAAAGAATGGATGGTTTAATTTGGCTAGCTATCAACTCCCACTTTCAAAAAACAGTGCTTGTTACGTATCTAAGAAGTAAAACTTCTAAATGTCAGTCTATATCATAAAGCACAAATGTGTGTGTCAGTAATGTTGACGTCATAATAATGCATACAACAACAAGGTTAAAATGCATAAGTTACAAAATCGAACTAGTGTATTAAATAATAATTCAAACAATCACAATGTTATTCCTATGGGAAAATTGAAAAGTCTTGTGTTAACATTTCAAGGCATTAGGGTTGATGAATATTTCTTATTTTTAATCTCTGGTGAGATTTTGGCATTACTGACCTCGTCCAATTTTGGTGTCAATGCCACTAATATTTTGGGTGCTCTCAAGCTATCATGCTAACAAAAGTATAATTTTTTACAGGAAGCTGGAGCTGTGCTCCAACAATAATCGCCTTAGAATAGAAATACAGAACTTTTTCAGAATTGAAACTTTCCATTCTATGTTTTATTTTGTTTTCAATCAAAAAAGCTGAACTGTAATAAATGGAAATTGATTATTCATCCAAAAATGGTGAAACATGATAAAGTAAAATATCTATATATCATTCAAAATTTTATTACAGCGAATCAATGTGTTAAATAAGTATTATAACTTTTTTTTTTTGTTTTGTACTTTAATTAACCGTCAGGTCATAAAGAGTTAATTGACACTAGTACATGGTATTTCAAAAAACTATTCAAAATTTTATTACAGCGAATCAATGTGTTAAATAAGTATTATAACTTTTTTTTTTGTTTTGTACTTTAATTAACCGTCAGGTCATAAAGAGTTAATTGACACTAGTACATGGTATTTCAAAAAACTATACAAAACTTACATGAATGCAAAGTGATTCACAATGCTAAAAAATGTAAAGAATGTAATGTTAAGATTACACAGAATATCAAAATTAGGACACATTTTTCAAGAAAATCAAATGAATTTAGACATGAATTTATCATCTGCAATATAATTATCCATAAGTGAAGGATACAGTTGCTAATCATTTCTAATCCCAGAGAAATATATTCTTGTATGTTAGCTGACAGATAAGCAGATCGTAATGCTGTAGACAAAATGCTTGAAACAATAGGGCGCCACTTTTCAGTTCGATAGTCCCAAAGAACATGTTTCAATAAGCTAAAATAATTGAAATTTAGTTACATTTTAAAAATTTAATTGTATATTAAATTCAGAAGAATGCTGACATATTAAGTCTTTTATAAATTAACAAAATTTTATTTAACAAAGCTAATTGATTTACACATACGTTAAAGTTTTAAATATTAAAATTCAAAGTCTAAATAACTGGCATGACGTTTTTTAACTGTTTGAAAAAATATTAAATAGCATCAAAATACAAGCACATAATAACTGACTGCCATCAAAGGCAATTTACTTCTATAGATAAAGGATAGATGAACTATTTCTATTTATAATTAGAAGATTTAAAACTTTTATGTGTACATTGATAAAATTCATTATATGACTGTACTTTAAGATTTAAAATTTTATACACATGTTTCTATATTTTTCTTTAAAATATATTAAAATCTAAGGGATAGCTATACAATAGCTAAATTTTTTGGTTTATAAAATGTAAACACAACATTTATGAAAGTCATCTAAATGCACAAAACATGCATAATTTTTCTTAATTTCTTACATTTTAGCTGAATTTAAACAAATAAATATAAATGTATATATTTTTAAAAAGATGCTTTCATTAAAATCCACAAAAATGGAGAAAATATATGTTTTTTTTAAATGCACTAAAAAGTAGAAAAGTCTTGAAAAAAAAAAAAAAACCCTTAAAAGCACAGAGTTTAAATTAAATTGCTGTGAGCTTGATTATAGAAGATAATGGATTTAAATGGGAATTTTGCCAAATTAGCCAGGTATCGGCATCGGCAAGCTGGCTTCATATATGGCAACTTATTTGTGTCACCAAATTTGGCGATATTTCGCCAAGCACCCAAAATTTGCTGATATTTTGCCACAATGGCTAACATTTTGTGCTATTGTGGTAATCCTGTCATTTGTACTTTTCAACAAATACTCCTTGTTGAAGCTGGTGCTGATTTATCCATGGGAAATCAAACGTAACCATTAAGTAAATTTGCTCAAATTTGCCCCCTCAGGGATCGAATTTTAAAAAATCAATGTCCAATTCAAGTATTGCCCTCAGGATATATATCCCAAATTTTCAAGCTGTATGTCAACAGGAAGTGGATGAAAAATGAGTCACAAGATTTGACTGCCACACACAAACATAATTGTAAGTTAAAAGAAAGCATGTAATAATAAAAGAAACATATGTATAAAATTTCAAAATCATTACTCTTAATGATATGAAATTATCACATATGTTAATTCTAAAATATGCATTTCCCAAATATTCAATTTAATATCAACGTTAAATCATGGTGTCCACAGAAACTCAGAATTTATTTTCCCTCACTAAGTTAAAAAAATGGTCATGTTGCATTTCAACAGAATGCAACATAAACACAGTAATTAGACACTTAACTATCATTTATACAATTATAACAGATAATATATATATATATAAATGTTTATACTATTAAAAAAAACATTAAAAATTATTTAACTGAAACTATTTCTTCTGCACTACTATTCAACTTAACGATCAGGTGAAAAAAATAATAAAAATTTATTTTAAGAAATAGACAAGTACATAAATTAATGAGTACAAATAATTTATTAGAATGTTAAAAGAAAAAAAAATCATTCACATACTAGGGTCACGCGGGGTAATTCCTGGTCAAAAAGCATCAACATCTAATTATTATAAAAACTATTAAAGGTATTGCTCCCAATTTTTTTGTGGAATAAGCCCCCTCTGATGGCTATATTATAAAATGCTTACTTAAATATATATGTACTTATAATTAAAATAATTATAATTTTTAAATGACCAAGAATTACCCCGGAAATGGGGTAATTCTTGGTCATTTCTGGGGTAATTATCGGTCGGCATCCTTTTTCATGTAAATAAAGTAGTACAGATAATTTTTTTATGACTGAGTAATAAAATAAGTAGAATCAATCTTTTAAAAGTTTTATTCATCTCATAATTGTGGAACAATAAAGCATAGACTTTGTTTTGGGCATAAATACAGAGTTATTTGATGTGCAAAAGACACTTGTCTATTTTACAAAACATTAATTAGCCAAAGAATTTTTATGCATTTTTACAACATTATAGGCAGAATTTATTAGTTCATTGGTATCCGGTGAGATTTATTAAAAACTTGCAAATTTATTGGTCCATAAAAAATGTAACTGAATGTTTGTTATCAATTTTATTTTACTTAGGCCAGTTGAAGTTTTCGGCTTCCTTTTCAAGAAATTTTCAATACAGACCTTTAATATAATACACAGCATAATAATTAGGTTCCTCTATTGCATTATGCATATTTTTATGCATCATTTTGGCATTTTGCTTTACAATGAGATAGTATTTCTATTTAAATTGTTCAGTCATAGAGTATGTCTTATTCTCTGAGCAATTCCTGTTTTCTTCTTTTAAAAGTGTTTAATATAAATAGAGGAAAATTTTATAATCTTTTTTAAAGACTGTGATATGTCATTAGTTGAAATAAAAAAATTAATGATAATGATTTGTTGTAAAATGTGTAAAAATCAAGATTGAAGTTTTGCAGAAATTTGAGTAGCATTTTTGAATATAATTTTTTAAATATTTAATTTCAACTAAATGAATAATTAAAGCATACATTTCAAAGCAAAGAATTCAAAGTATCTTTGAGATTCTTTACAGTTTCATAAATTGTTATTTTTATAACAAAAGCGAAAATGATCAAGCATTACCTTAGAAACTCAGTGACCAGGAATTACTACGGGTGACTCTACTTTATTAAGAACTACAATTAACTAAAATGTGGTGAACAGTGTGGTTGCAATTAATTCTCAAAGGGTTTGTGATAATTAAAATAACTGAATATGACTATAAAAAGGAATTAAATGATGATAAAAACATTGACCAGGAATTACCCCAGTGACCAAGATTTACCCCAGATACATGAGGCAATATTTGACCAACTTCTGTAAATTATTTAAAATAGTATAAAAAATTTCAAGAATATTTTTTAATAACTAAAGTAGTTGGTAATTGAACCAAAAAGAAAGAAAAGAAAAATATTTAAAATTTGAGTTGTAACAAAGATCTTTGTAAAAATGTATCATAACCAAGACCAATGTTATTTTACAGAAATTTAACAAGCCATTTCAAAAAGATTTTTTTTTTCAAAATAAATAAACAATAAACTCATAATTAAGTAACAAATTCCAATGAGGATAGTTCAGCATACCCCTGTGATTTTTTTCATTTTTATGAAGCGTTCTTAAAGCATAAAAAGGACTGTGACCAGGAATTACCCCAGAAACTTGCTGACCAGGAATTACCCCGGGTAACCCTAATTATAATATATATTTTTAAAAGCTCCTTTTTATCTTCCTGACCAATTTTTTTTTTCTTTTTTTCTCCAATTTTCCTTTTTTGTAAAAAGAAAGAAAAAAGGGAAAAAAAAATGTTGCTGCTATTTTCATTTCCTTGAATTTATTGTCGGAGCACAGCTCCGGCTTCCCTGCAAAAATTACACTTATTGTTAACACGATAGCGTCCAAAATATTTGCCGTATCGACACAAAAAATTAAATGGACGTTGGTAGTGCCAAAATCTTGGTGCGTATTGAAAATCATAAATATTCATCAACCCTAACGGCATGAAATGTCTGCTCAAAATTTTCCCATAGAGATAACATTGCGGGTTTAAATCTATATATTTGAAAGATAAGGCTTTTTTCTTTTGTGACATCTACCTTGAGCTTTTTTCTGAACCAATTTTAATAATTCTTTTTTTTAAATGAAAGCTGTTTCTTTGTAGATTTGCGGCACTAGCTATTTTTTTTTAAATATTCCAATTCTTATATTTAAATTTAAAATTTAAAAAATTTCTATGACTTTTTTTTTTTTTTTTTTAATGGTAGCAATTGGATTACTTCCATTGTTGTAAAGAAAAGAAAATTAATAAAGTATGTTTATCTTTATTGATGCCAATTTCTAATAAAATTTAAAATTAACTTTGTAAAAAAAAGGGAACAGAAAATGACGTCATGCTTTAAAGAAACACTAAATGTTTCCTCAAAAAGTTATTACAATTCAATACTTTTTCACTCCACTGAGTTTGAGATGCTATGTAAAATGCTTCAATGAGGCAAAGTGACATCATATTTAAATGAAAACCATCATTTTTTCTGATAAAAAGAAATATTTTACTATGAACGCCTCTAAAAGATATAAATTTCTGGAATTTTACTCGCCGATACCCAGATTAGAATCACAAGTCAATAGTGCGAATGTTCACATGCAAAGTCGTAGTTAGCAAACATGATTTCAAGTTTGGAAATATATGCATTAATAACTTATTGCGTACTGCGATATTTTTGAAATGGTGAATGTAAATTTGAGAGATCTGTATGTAAATTTTGAGACGATGAATGTTGACGTTAAGTTTAGGTTTCACGCGAAAAATAATTCTATGACTGGTTCATGCTGAAATCATTTTTGCTGATTTTCAATCGGTAAATTCAAACATAAGAGCCTCAATGGGTAATTTCATCATAATTACTTATCTTGGTTAGGTATACTAATACATTTTAATTTAATACGTTGAACAGTCGAAATTTATGGAATTAGTATTTTGGTAACTTTAAATTCAAAATAATATTTGTTGAGAGTAATTATTAACTATTGTATGAGTTCCTTTTTAAACAATTTCTTTCGTGTAAATACGACGGGTTTCATCTCGTTATTAAACAAAACATTAGCTCCATTGTTGTAAATTATGCATTTTAATCTCATCCAAATCGTTATGGCGTCGTCAATATTTGTGACCTGAGATATAGATTGACTTTCAGAAGTTTTACTTTCTACGTCCGAAACGACCACTTTTTCTTTTTTTTTTTCAGTGCAAACCTTTCATTCTCCATAACCTACCAAATCGATACAATTCATTTTGAATTTTAAATTAAGAGAAATGAAAAGAAATCGAATACGAGGAATACGATTTTGGGTCTTAGCCACATGGTAACGGATTTCGTATTAGCCGCATGGCTACGAGTGATAAATCATAGAAATCGAGAAAAATATAACAAGGTTTTGTACGGATCAGGGTATTTTCCTGGAGTGTTTCCAGTATTTTTTTTATAGAAAAAGAAATCTAGGCTAAACTGGTGAAATTTCACATTCTTATAAGGAGAGATTTTCTGTAAGAAAATAGCGGTGCAGAAGAATTTCCTGGTCGCAAAATTCCAGGAGTTGTACGAACCCTGATATAATGTCATGTATGCATTACTTATATGTATGTATTCTTATGTATGTATGTTTATATTCAGACGTATGCATGTTTGTATTGGGAAATTTCCGCAATCGGGTTTGTAGACAATTTCATAATCTAGCGAGCATTGTTTGATGGGCAAATTTAACCATTTGCTGCCGGTCCCAATTACAGAAGGTTACTCATTTTTTTTTTAATTCACTGTAAGTGAATGTGCTGCAACTGAAATGCACATGGACATTATCCGTAATCTTCCAAATCGGTGCAATTCATTTTGAATTTTAAATTAAGAGAAATGAAAAGAAATCGAATACGGAGAATACGATTTCGTTTATTAGCCGCATGGTAACAATTTCAGTATTAGCCCTATGGCTACGAATGATAATCAAAGAAATCGAGTAAAATATAATGTCATCTATGTATTACTTATATGTACGTATTCTTATGTATGTATGGTTGTATTAAAACATATATATGTTTGTATTGGGAAATTTCCGTATTCGGGTTTGTAGACAATTTCATAATTTAGTGAGCGTTGTTTGATGCGCAAATTTAACTATTTGGTAGCGGTCCCTATTTTAGAAGGTTATTAATTTTTCTTTTTAATTCACCATAAGTGAATGTGCTGCAACTGACATGCAAGTCAACATTTTCCATAACCTACCAAATCGATGCGATTCACTTTGAATTTTAAACAAGTAATATAAAAATTTTGTTTTTAAAGTCAATTCCTACTTATGTCATAAAAGAAAAATTAAATATAATCCCTTAAGCTAATATTAGTTTTTGTCGCATTAAAATATCTCAATTTGTTGATTTTCTATAAGCAAGTAGGTTTACAATGGAAGTCTATGGGAATTTGGCGAAATATTAGAGATATCGCCAAGTTGGCGTCACTTTTGGTGACTCATTTTGGTCACCAAATTTGGTGATATATCGCCAAGTTGGTGGCAAACTTGGCGGTCCAGTACAAGTTTATCCAGTATCCAAGTTTATCCAGTACATCCAGTACAAGTTTAAAAAAATTTATTTCAACTTCATAGGATGAATAATAAGCATTTTATTAACAATTGAAAATTTGAACAAGATATATATATATAAATAAATAAATATAGGGAGAGTGTGAACTAATAGTAGGAATTGAATTAAAAGAAATAAAAAGAATACGGAGAATACGATTTTGGATGCTAGTTGCATGATAACAGATTCAGTATTAACCACATGACAACGAATGATAATAAAAGAAGTCGAGAAAAAAATAATGTTATGTATGTATTACTTATATGTATGTATTCTTATGTATGTTTTTATTCAGAGGTATGTATGTTTGTATTAGGAAATTTCCGTAATCGGGTTGGTAGAAAATTTCATAATTTAGTGAGCGCTGTTTTATATCAAATATAAGCATTTGGTAGTGGTCCCAATTACAGAAGGTTACTCATTTTTTTTAAATTCACCGTAAGTGAATTTGTTGAAACTGAAATGCGAGTGAACATTCTGAAGTGAATGAGATAAGCATTTTTGGCCTAGATGTACACTTGAAAACAGAAATATGTAGATAACAAAATAAAAAAGTCCTAAAAGCGTAAAAAAAAGGTAGCTTACTTATTTCTTGATTTTAAGATTTTAGCTAATTTTACAGTAAAACACTAAGCTAAAATGTGAAGAACCTGATTAGAGAAGAATCATCAGTGCTGAATTTCAGTGGAAATTTCACCAAATTTGGCAGCTACAGCCAAATTCGCTGCATTTATATCAACATATTTTTGGTCGCCAAATTTGGCGAAATTTAACTTTGATGTTAATGTATATGACTATATAGTTTTATGCTTATAATCGGAAAATGGATACAACAATGAAATATAACTCGTGAGAAATCAACTTCACTAAAAGTCATAAATAATTCAGTGATTTTTTTTAACCTGTTGCCTAGATGTAGTGTACATTTTAAGAAATGTACATATTTCTATATGTGTAACATTATACACAAAAGTTTCGAAAATGCCGGTTAAAAGAAAGCAATTGAGATGAAAAGAGTTATTCAGCGTAATTCTATGTGGAAAAGTCATGTAAAAATAACCCAGCTTCCTACGAGTAATTACGCGAGTAACGATATAACAATAACTCAAATGAATAAAAGTATAAAGTTTGATAGAGGAGTATAGTAGATTACCCATGTGTGCACGTGTTACAAACCTTTCCCTTATACCATATTAAATAAGTCTGGGCTATGCAAAGACATGCAAGTCTTTGAAGGAGCATTGAAGTTTTCTGCCGTTAGCTCGATGGATCCAGTTCCAATTTTTGATTGTCTCAAAGATCGGAGCTACATTAAACAAATTAAAATCGCTCAACACATCCCCAGTGGTTATTCTTTCTCTTTATCGTAGACTCTCTTATTCAATGAATTCTCTTTACTTTTAACATTTCTGAATTATTTTAAAGAACAACAAATCACGCTGCACGAAAATTTTGATAATTTTAACATCAGATTTACAGACGAGCAGCAGAAAATACTTTAGTTATGCACAGCACAGCTTTCGTCGTTGCAAACAAAAGTTATAATTTTCCCTAAGTCAACTTTTATTATTGGAAAAGCAAGAGCTGGAAAAAGTAGGATAATCAAAGAAATATCTCTATTCTAAAAAAAAGTAACTACCGCTGTCACCGCCGCCGCCGGTTTTGAATTTTTTGTGACCGGAGGTCTTTCTTCGTTAATATTAAGAAAAATAATGCATGCAAAAATATGAAAATCGGTGGTTTTATACAGAAATGTTTGATAAGCACGCTGATGCAGATAGTTTTCAAATCAAAGAATTATTTTAAGAGATATTTAATGCTAAAGTTGGACAAAATCATTTCACTAAAAAAGTTTTATAGCAGCAAAAACTATACATGGCAGTGTAATCATTTTTAGATCATTTTATGCGTTAGAATTTGCCGGAGTGCAGATTGCATTAATTTTTTTTATTTTGACTCATTTTTTGAGGTTTTATTTCTATTTTAAATTCAAATTTTCAGCATTTCTTGAGATATTTTTTACAGATTTTAGAAAGTGATATTAATTTAAACTGTTGCCAACTGTATAAACAGCGGAAACAATAATGTTTGCTTCAAAAAAAATATTAATACGTGTAATAAATTAAAAATTTATTTACACGTGACTATTATAAACAGGAAAAAACATTTGAATTAGAATTAAATAATTATGTACAAAAAACAGGAACTTATTAAAAATTACATCATAAAACTATAATTACACTTGAATTTTAAAAGAGAAAGGAATTTGTAAAATAATAAATTTATTAACATGCGTTAGAAGTCTTAAATAGGAGAAATTACGTCATATTTACGTCACATTACAGTTATTACATAAAACGAACACAAAATAATATTGCAAAACGGTTTGAATTTAGAAATTGCGCTAGACATTTATTTGATATTTTGAGCGGATAATTTTCAACTATTTTTCTTAAGAAAGCGCAAATAATATTTCATTT
Organism: Maratus speciosus; assembly: GCA_963932465.1. Lineage (NCBI taxonomy): Eukaryota > Metazoa > Arthropoda > Arachnida > Araneae > Salticidae > Maratus > Maratus speciosus. The sequence goes on along the minus strand of OZ010799.1, from coordinate 68,582,463 downwards.
CTAACACAAGCATTTTCACGTGAATATTAAAAAGAGAAAGAATAATTTGGTCAAAATTCGGTCAGATTAAAAACGATTAATTTAAAATGTCTCATTTAAAAAGAACTTTCTTTTCGCTTTGTTAAAAAAGACAATTTTTCTGTTGACAACTGTTGTTCTCTGTTTTCTGTTGTTCTCTGAGACAAAGATTCTGTTTACTTAATTCCTTTTATACTAGCTTATTTTGAAATGTTGTTACACGTGTCTACGTCATCAAGTTAATTTTATTTCGACGTTTTATTTGTATTTTTATTAATGTTGTACTAATTTATTTGTTCTTTCGTTATTTAAAATAAAAATTATGTCAATTTGTATAATTTGGCGAGTGGTTTGGCGATTTATATAATTTGGCGAAATTAGTCGACGGGATAATCAAGTAGTACCGCAGCGGATTTGGCGTTAAAATTTCCCCAATCAAAGAGAAATGAATAGAAATCTGTTTATAGGGAGATCGCCACTGTTTTTTAAATTATAATTCACTCTTTCGAAATCTTTTTAAAGCCGATCACATTAGCGTGCATTTAGAGTCTGCGGTGTCTGGACGGGGGTTGGCGAGCGTAGCTCGTAGGGGGCCGAGCCCCCTAGTTATTAAAACAATCATAGAGCATTTATGATCAGAAGCTGTCATTCTTTTGGCACTAACAGATACTGCTGCACTTAATGTCGAAGGAAAGTTAATTCACTCAGTGCTTAAAAAACCACCATGTTTTAAATAGTTCACTGATTTAAAAAGTCAGGCAGAAAGAAATCTACAGCTCAGCATGGATACAGTATTATTTATCTTTATGGACGAATTTTCAATTGTCGTCTTATGACTGAACTTTAACAAAGATGTCGCAAAGGTACTTTGTTTAAATCCTTGGAGGTATTAGGTAGTTACATTGCGTAAAAGACATCCCTCTATATAAGAGACATTCTATAAAAGACATTTTGGCTCTTCGCAGACAAAAAATGCTTAAAGCTTTTGAAAATTGCTTCACATTAACAAACTCATTCAGACAAAATGACAATCAGCAAAGACAGTACTGAAAGACTCTATATTCGCTTTGCGTGGGTCAAGTTTCAGACTACTCTCATCCCTTATGCAATGGTAGAAAGCTACACTGCTTCCGGCTCAACTTGAATGATTTCAAGATGTTACATATCTTTTTCCAAAAACAAGCAAGCGAAAGAACATAATCAAAAAGTACTTCTTAAATCAAAGTGGTCAATGACAAGAATGTTAGCAGACCACAATAATTAAAAGTAAGAGGTAGTGAAGATGACCACGTGTTTGAACTTCAGGCTGGACTTTTTTCAGAAGTTGGATGCAGAGTTATGTTACATACCAAGGCCCTGATTATGACTAATTGATGCCCTGGGCAAAGATAAATTAGGGGGCCCCATTTGATATTTTACATCTTTTTAAGTTGTTCTACACACAACATAATATCAAATAAAATACATTCTACTACCCAAGTAGAAAATGTTTTTTCAATAAATCTCAAAAGATGGCAATTTGGGGTTTTTTTTTTCATATTTAAGTCAAAGTTAAAAGAAAAAACTTTGAATACGGAAAAAAATTATCTCATGTCAATTAGAACTGATTATTTTCTACCACTAAAGTTTAGATATGATTTACGTTCATTGCTAATAAAAGCTATTAAAATCAAAATATTCTTTCATATTTAATAGCAGTTGAGGTTTGCTTTGCGAAAGCATTGAGTTCATAAGCTGTGAGTTCAAAATGAAATTTGTTTTTCGGAAAGTTTAGTAGAATCTTTTAAAAATGAAATTTGTATTTTATATTTGAAAATTTCCAGATTTGGAATTGGGGGGAAAAAAGTAAACATTTTATAAATTAATATATGATTTGGGGGCCCCTGGGCAAAGTCCCGATTTGCCCATGCGATAATAAGGGCCTGTACATACCAATATCTGGATGGAGTGGGGTTTGATAAGCGGTGTACTGAGCACAGTAAAAGATACTGTCTATGACCCAAAATTTCAACCCCCAGGCTTGCCACGGGCTATAATGGTTCATTTTGTTGATTATCATGTCACAAATTAGCATTTGAGCATTACCTGAGGCAACTGATGACTGAATTAAACACTAGAAAATGAAGATTCAACGGGTGTTATTTCAAATTTAATTTTGTACTATTAAGCAGTAATCATGAAAATTAAACTTTTTTTTTAAATTTTAAAATGTTATGTGTTAAGTTTATACGACTCCATGCTCCGACATTTCGGCCTGACGGATACTAGTAGAATGTGGTCAACATGAAAATTGAAAATACAACTGAAGCCATATTGAAAACTTGTTATGACATACTTTGTTTGTTGTTCAGGGAGGAGAGGATGAAAGAAAAGCATTTTCAATGAATTAAATTAAAAATTGATTATTTCAAAAATTTAAGGTGGAAGTGCACCCTTAAAGGAACAATCTTAAGGCCCACACTTTAAGAATATCACATTCACAAATTAATATTAAACCAGTAGAAGTGTTCTCACAAATTTCTCATTTTCATTTGAATTTTTAATGATTCTTTTGCATAGGACATCTGATGTCAAAGGCTAATGTGATAATTTTAGACTTTTTATTTCTGTTGAAGTTTTGTTCTGAGCAGACTTTCAATTTCTGAATCAAAGAGGATTGAGGTACTGTTTCCTTTATACCCTTGCAAAATCAATACAAGCAAAATTTAGAAATTTTTAGGAGCTAAAAACGAGTCATTGACCTAGGATAACTTATGCAAAAACAAGCTCTTAAGATTCAGCAGAGCACAAAATATAAAACAAATAAGTAAAATAATATCATTAAAAGTTACTTACTTTAGATAATCCATATTACTAAAACAAAATGTTTATAGGTCTGTTTGTCCATACTCTCATGCTGTGATGGGAAAAGGACAGTCCATATCTCGTGAACAGATCTGCCGTGAAGTGACTCTTCGCGGTGACGATTTTGGATGAAAGAGACCGCATCATTGGTGTTTAAAATAAATGAGTCAATGCATTCTTCAAAAACCGAATGAGATTGGGAGGGGGGGGGGGACATCGCTGGGATTTTTAGGTCATAAACAAGATTTTAAATGGAATGGTCTAAAAGTGGAGTTTTTTTTTAAGCCCGATTCTTAAACATTTTGTGTAAATCCTAAGAAATCTAAAAAAAGATTTTTTTTTTTTTGGTCAGTCTTCCGAGATTTTTCTGTCCTCGGGAATTTTCAAAAGCCGGAATTCCGGCCTGTGGCTGGAAAACTTGCACCCATGGACCAGTGCTATGACATTGGCCATGAAAGTACTCCAAGACCCAAAAGCCCCTTGAAGAGATTTTTTTTTTTTTTATTTGATTTAGATTTTTTTTCAAATTGAGTTTTAAAGGATTTTTTACTTAATTTTACACCTTTTCTTTTACTATTTGAATCTTTGTTTTAAAATATAACATAATTTCAGTCTTTACAGCACAGAATAGAACAAAAAATGCACTTTCAGATAAAGTTTATCTCAAAACTGTAATAAACTTTATGAATTTTTAATGATTAACTTAAAAACATTGTTTGCTTTTAATTTCAATAAATGTCAAATTGCAATCGATTACTTTGTTTCGCCATTTTGTTTCTTTAAACAGCACTGAGACACTAATAATGATACTTCTTTTATTTTTCTCTAAATTTTGGGAAAATAAAAAATACCAAACTATATATGCACAGCAAAAATTCTGAGACTTAAAAAAAGTTTTAAAGAAAGATGTTTTAGATGCACATTTTATTTTTAAAATGAATTAATTTCAATGGTGGATTTTTGCCATTTAGTCACTTTAATAGTTTTACAGACTGGTTTATCTGTGAAATTTTAGAAAAAAAATTACCTTTGTGGTATGGGGCTTTAATCTTATTCTAGGCTGAAAATAAAAGTGAAAATGCATCTTCTTTACACAATTATTGTACTATGTATCCTTATTATGGATGAAATTCTTGATATACTTTTACATACAGTCATGTTCATCGATATAAGCATTGCGTCTTACTATGTTTAAGATTGATGAGTGTTTTTGTTTTCATTCTATCTGTGTGTAGAACAACTTTACTGCTAGTCTATCTATATTATAAAGGACAAACATATCTGTGCGTAACGCATACGACATTCTGCGAATGGCAACACTTTGAAGTGTGAAATGAAATTTCGCTTTTGCAATTTTTGCTACAGCAAATTTTTAAACTTCTAAACATCCCACATTTTAAAATGTTTACACCGACGTACGCAGAAAAAAATTTACTTTTAAATGCAATTTGTTTGAAAGCTGTATCTCAATTTATTTTTGAGATATTAATTTTTTTATAGTTTTTAATACCAATTTTCTAATCATGGCAACTGAAGTACTTCATTTCTATTAAAAGTGGATTAGTTATCTTTATTGATTATATTCTTACTGATGCCATTTTCTCATTACAATTAAAAATATATTTTTACAAATTTGAACAGAAAATGACGTTACGCTTTAAAAAAGACACAATTTCCCTGATGATGCTGTTATATTTCACTATTTTTTCATTTCGCTGATATTGAGTTTGAGTCAATAGGCAAAATATTTCAGCAACTGAAAATGACGTCATATTTAAAATTAAACGATAATTTTATTTGATAAAACGAGATATTTCTCCTTGAATACGTCTAAAAGTTATAAATTTCTGGAATTTTTACGCGCAGGTACAGAGATTATACTAAGACCTCAAATGACGAGTGGAAATTTTAACATGAAAAGTTGTAATAGTTAACAAACGTAACTTCAAGCTTGAAAATATATTTATTAATAACTTATTGCGCATTAAAATGTTTTTAAATGGTTAATATGGATGTGAAACGTGGAAAATTACTTGATTTGGTTTAGATGTGAAGGTAGAAAAATTCTATGATTATGTCAAGGTGAAATCCTTTTTGCGGATTTTTCATTCCATAATACCAAGCATCAATTAATAACTTAATCAAAATTACTTATCTTGATCATATTTTACTGATGACGTATATGAATTAAGTTTAATTTTTCAATAATTTTAACAGTTGAAGTTTATGGAAAAAGTATTTTGTTAATCTTAGGTTAAAATATATCTTTGGAGAGTTAAATTAACAAGTGTAAGATGTTTTTTTTTATTCTAATTATTGTTGTTGATGTATTATAAATTTAATGCAACAGTTCCTTTGTAAACATTTTCTTTCGTCGAAATTCGTCGGGTTCCACCTCGTACTAATAAAAGAACAGATCGCTCTGTGTGTGTGTGTGTCAGCGATGGCTAACGAAATTTATGGCACGTACGAGGCTCAAAATTTTTTTGAGTGTAGCCCAAAGTATCTCATGATGCACCTGAGTTTCAGAATTTAAAAATTTTAATTAACAGCTGAGTAATTAATTACCAACCGCGACTCACTCTCATCAAGCAGCCGAATTAAAAAAGTATTTCTTTCTTCAAAACCACAGATTGACTAGAATGAGACCCCGATCTAAGGCTAGAGGTTTACAGAAGGGAAGTTCGGTCGTTCATTTTGGCGGGAAGCAGGTGTTGTCATCTTTCAGACATGCCGGCACTGTGGTTTTTCGAGGTAGGATATTTTAATATGAAATTTAAATTTTTTAAATATTAAATTTTTAGATTAAATTTTTTGGCATCCTGACGTGAAATTCTTCGCAAATTTCATACATACCCAATTCAAACTCCTAGCTTAATTACAAGCTGAGATATTAATCGCGAACAATTGCTACATTTTCATTGGCAGTTAATTCACCGGGTTCCTACATTTCAAAATACACTAAGAGTTTTTAAGGGACGTTATACATTTTTTATTATTGCTTTTATCGAGTTGAAATTAGCACACCTATGAGTATTTTAAGCGACGAATCCAAATATTCTTTGAAAAACAACAGCAATTAGTGAATATAAATTAATTAACAATTTAAATTTTTTGGGTGTTTTTATCGGCAGCTGTTTGATAAATCATTTGAGCATAGACTGTAAATGGGGGGGGGGGGGGAGAACTACTTTTGATAAAATATTCCAGTTAGTCCACGTGACGAATATTATTATGATAAAGACTAGCGTGCTTCACCTGCTATCGCATAATTTGTATTTGTTAGATTTGTGTAATTGGTAGGGAGGGAGGGAACTACTTTTGATTAAATATCCCAGTTAGTTTGCATGACAGATATTATTATGACAAAGACTAACGTGCTTCGCCCGCTATCGCATAGTTTCAGTGCGTGCACAGCTGATGTAAAATGATATGCATTCTTCCAGCCAGTGTTGAATTCAGGTGGTAGGCCGGGAAGGGACATCCCCCCCCCCCCCCCCGGAGTCACAGAAGCCCCTCCCGGAAAAAAGCATCTGAATTCAACACTGCTTCCAGCGAAATTAAAAATATCCCAGTTAGTCCACATGACAGACCTTATTATGACAAAGACTAGCATGCTTCGCCCGCTATCGCATAATTTGTATTTGTTAGATTTGTGTAATTGGTAGGGGGGGAGAGAACTACATTTGATTAAATATCCCAGTTAGTCCGCATAACAGATATTATTATGACAAAGACTAGCGTGCCTTACCCGCTATCACATAATTTCAGTACGTGTGCAGCTGATGTAAAATGATGCATTCTTCCAGGGAAATTGAAAAGCATGCTGTGCCCACTATCGCATTATTTGTATTTGTTATATTTGTGTAATTGGTAAAGGGGGGGGGAGCTACTTTTGATTAAATGTCCCAGTTAGTCCGCATAACAGATATTATTATGACAAAGACTAGCGTGCCTCGCCCGCTATCGCATAATTTCAGTGCGTGTGCAGTTGATGTAAAATGAGATGCATTCTTCCAGCGAAATTGAAAAGCCTGGTTCGCCTGCTATCGCATAATTTGTATTTGTTAGATTTGTGTAATTGGTAGGGTGGAAGGGAACTACTTCTGATTAAAAATCCCAGTTAGTCCACATGACATATATTATTATGATAAAGACTAGCGTGCTTTGCCCGCTATCGCATAATTTGTATCTGTTAGGTTTGTGGAAATGGAAGGGAAGGGGGGGGAAGGAACTACTTTTGATTAAATATCCCAGTTAGTCCGCATGGCAGATATTATTATGACGATGACTAGCGTGCTTCACCTGCTATCGCATAATTTCAGTGCATGCGCAGCAGATATAATATGAGATGCATTCTTCAAATTTAAGGTTTATTTTAGAATATTATTATATGCACGGGCAACGTCGGGTGGGTCTGCTAGTATATAAATAATTAGAAGTACAATTGAAATGCTAACTGTAAATAAAATATTCAAAATAAGGAAAAAAAAACGAAAACAATATTACAATTTAAGTAATTTATAATATTATCTTTTATACATACGTTAAAGCTTGTTTGTAGTCTTTATAAAAATAATATTCTTCACCCATTTCAACAGCTGCAGAGATATAGAACAACCAAATTATAAAGGAATTGAGATAGTATGTAAAGGTTTAGAAACAAATATTGTAAAATTTTACACAAAAGAAGAAATTGTAAATATGAAAATATAAATCGCATAATTCTATTAAACAAAAACCTAATATGAAAAAAAATAAAAAAACAAAATTTATTTCCTATATTGTTTAAGCCCAAGAAGGGACAGATATTAAGATATTTCATTCAATTTGTTCTACATTTAATGTTAAATTTTTTTAACCAATAAGTTAAATCAATTGAACATTAAAAAATAAAAATAAAATTCATACAACACAATACTTTAAACACCCTAAAAACTTAGATTCCATTCAAATGAAATCAAAATAAATCTTAGACTTTTCCATTTTTTCAGTTATAAATATTTGTATTGCAGATTTTTGTATTATTTTTATGATGATTGTACATAAAATGATAAGATACATGCGAAATACAAAACTAAGTCTAAGATTTATTTCGATTTCATTTGAACGGAATCTAAGTTTTTAGCGTGTTTAAAATATCATGTTGTATGAATTTTATTTTTATTTTTTAATGTTCAATTGGTTTAACTTATTTGTTACAAAAATTTAACATTGAATGTAGGACGAGTTGAATGAAATATCTTAATATCTGTCCCTTCTCGGGCTTAAACAATGTAGGAAATAAATTTTGCTTTTTTAATTTGTTCTTCAAATTAGGTTTTTGTTTAATATGTCAAGTTTTTTAATAACTACTGCATTCAGATGAACACATTTCAAAATTAATGGAGGGTACCATCATCAGGCTTTGATTCATGCGGTATCGTATCACAATTTGTGATGCAATTTACCCATGTATAATTCAAAATGTTTCACCAGTGCAGTAATGCAGTGTACTTTGGACAAAAACTTCCAATCTGAACGTAAAAAATCTGTTTGAAAATGTCATTTTTATTTCTACTATGACGCCATATACAACTTCTTTTTAATTCTTAGAAAAAACTATTTTAGTAATTTTTCCCGCAAAAATCATTCAACTAAAAATAGACAAATTATTATTATGGCTTTTGAATTATTGGGAACAATGAAAAAAAAAAATGTTAAATTTTATTGGAAAAATGTCCGTTGATTCTCAATAAAAAAAGCGAAATTTGGAATTATTAAGAAAAATATTTGAAAAATGTAAATAAAAATTAGCCCATGTTACTCTCTGGGTTATAATTCACCCACATACAAAAGCATTTTAACATTCGTTTTGACCCTAGCATCCGGCAAACATTTTCATACTTTAAATTTATAATATTATTAGAATTAGTTAAGAAAAAAAATGAGTGGCAACAGGGGCAAAAAGGTGGGAAGAAAAAAATGAAAAAGTTATGAGCTCCATAGGCTTTTTTTATGCTAAATTAACATTGAGAAGTGACACTGGAAATAAATAAGTATTGTGCTGCCGTGCAATACTTAAATATCAATCTTTCTTAATATTTTCTAAAGTTACTAAAAAAGTATCAATATCTTTATTTTGCCTATCTATCAGCTAGAATTATAGTTAAAATTCAGCATTTTATTAAAATGGATTCTAGCATAATTTCTAATAACATTAATTACAGTGAACAAAAAATCTTCTTTCAGGATAACATCATGAATAGATTAGTGTTGTTAAATTGTTATACAGGGTGCGCATAAAAGAATGTCGCAGTCATAAATTTTGACAGTATCAACTAATTCAGTATTTTATTAAAATGGATTCTAGCATAATTTCTAATAACATTAATTACAGTGAACAAAAAAATTTCTTTCAGGATAACATCATGAATAGCTTATTGTTGTTAAATTGTTATACAGGGTGCCCATAAAAGAATGTCCCAGTCATAAATTTTGACAGTATCAACTAATTCAGTATTTTATTAAAATGGATTCTAGCATAATTTCTAATAACATTAATTACAGTGAACAAAAAAATTTCTTTCAGGATAACATCATGAATAGATTATTGTTGTTAAATTGTTATACAGGGTGCCCATAAAAGAATGTCCCAGTCATAAATTTTGACAGTATCAATTAATTCAGTATTTTATTAAAATGGATTCTAGCATGATTTCTAATAACATTAATTACAGTGAACAAAAAATCTTCTTTCAGGATAACATCATGAATAGATTAGTCTTGTTAAATTGTTATAGAGGGTGCCCATAAAAGAATGTCCCAGTCATAAATTTTGACAGTATCAACTAATTCAGTATTTTATCAAAATAGATTCTAGCACAATTTCTAATAACATTAACTACAGTGAACAAAAAATTTTCTTTCAGGATAACATCATGAATAGATTATTGTTGGTAAATTGTTATACAGGGTGCCCATAAAAGAATGTTCCAGTTATAAATTTTAATAGTATCAACTGTAAGCATTGTAGAATGTTGATTCAAGGTCACAAATTATTATTATATATATAATAGCGCTAAGTGTATAACGCTTCCGGAGTGAACTCATCCGGATCTCGATAACCACTTCGCTTTTGCATATTCCATTCAGCCATTTTTGTTCAAAATTATTTTTTTAGAATAAAACTTCATAAAGGTTACATTTTTAGAAAGATTATTCAAAATAAATTAACATTTGAGAGATGACCTACATTCTATTATGTATATATTCTGAGATAACTTCAGTTGAAATTCTGATTGGTAGCTCAATCTCTCCCTGCATGGAAGTAAATAAACAATTGATTCATTCGTCTTGAACTTTTAAAATATTAAAACATGGAGATAATTGTTCGCAAAGCGAATTCGCTCCTGGTGTTGAAAAAATAAATTGCATTCATTGTGAACATGGAGCTATGAAGATTATTCATATAATTTCTATTCATCGCTCCATGGTTGAGAATGTTTATGCTTTGTTGGTGTCATCTATCGGTAGTTAAAATAAAAAAAGAAAATTTCTTTTGAACAAGTTCTTTGAATTCTGAAGATATTGGGAAAAAAATGAATTATATGAATATATAATGCCGTGTACCATATATATATGTATATATATATATATATATCAATGCAAATAAAATTTTGTATTTTGTAGGGAAAACAAATCTGTAATTTTATAAAAGAATTTGAGAAAAAAAATCTGTTGATGTAATTAATAGTTGCAATTTACTTATGTGATAAAAGATTATTTTTAATGATCAAAATTTATTACAGGTTTCTTTATGCATGTTTTAAAATAATGAGGATATAATCTGAGATAAACTTTTTAAAATTTCAGTTATATAATAATTATTTTGGCGCCAGCTATCAGCAATTAATCAAAACAAATAAACTTTCTGTTGAAATTGTGTATTATTCTGCATGTTATCAACTTTGTTTGCATTATATATAATAGGGCTAAGCGTGACCATAGAGAAATAATTCATTCTTTGGAGTGGTATCACGAGTGAATGTTTACTGTTTAGATTTGATTTTTTAATCTTATAACGTGTGTTCTTTTTTACTGTCAGCTAACAAATTGATTTGTAATTGCAGTCTTAGTTTTTTTTTTTCTTTTAAGAAATTCATGGTTATTGATTTTTTTAAATGCAATGAATGAAGACGAAAGTTAATTGACACTATCTTTTAAAATAAGATTATTAGTACTAATTTGCATGTTTTTGTGAAATAGTTCTTCAAATTTTGTGAGTGAAGTTCATTTGCATATTCTATATCATTATTTTACCAATTCAGTTAATAATTTTCTTGCAAATTAAGTTTCAATGAAAACTGGGCTGTTTTTATAATTATTTTACCTCACCTGACCGTATTAGTCAGATAAGATAAAATTTCTTCTGTCATAACTCTTTTTAGAATGCAATGCTATATCATTCTTTTGAAAATACAAACACGTCATTCTGACGGGCTATCTTCTAGTAAAGAATAACTCAAGAAGCGCATTTGGGAGTACTGCTTTGTTATTTACTCACTTGCAGTGGCAAATACACAAAATGGTGAGTGCTGAGCGTAAAGCGTTATTGCTGGACTGAAGATTTAAAAGCCATTAGAGCCATGCGATTTTTTGCTTTGGAGCTTTATAAAAGATAGTGTCTATGTTTCGCAGCTACCTAATGATATGCCAGAGTTGAGACACAGAATTGAAAAGGCTATTGCTTTCATGAATCTGGACTTGTTAACCGAAGTGTAGGAAGTGTTATGTTGTAAAAGCTTTACATAACATTCCTCACTTAAAATTTACATAAAATTTAAATTTGTTTATTTTAATAAACTACTTCAAATGACTATCTTTCAATTTGACAGCATATTTTACTAAGTTTTTAAATAGTAAATTCTAAATCTTTATCCTTAATTATTTTAATTTAAAATTAAATTTATTGTATTTTATTATTTTTTCATATTCCTCTGGTAAAGTTTCAGAATAATTGCTAAAATAGCTTGCCAGAGAAACGGGATTATAATTCCTACACTTCTCCTCATTTTAATGGTTTTCTATTCACTCCGTGTCTCAAAAAAGCAATCTTTTTAGCTCAGAAAATGCTCTTATCTCGATATACACCGGAAATTCCATTTGACGTCACAAGAACTCACAGGAGGCAAAACATTCCTTTCCTCCTGCTTCATGAGAGTGTTGCCATTCCACGGTGATTATTCAGCCGCTAAAACATTTTCCATCAATTCATTATCGATATTCCGGCCTTTGGAGTTTTCTGGTTGGCTAGTTTTGCCGAGATCGTTCTCCCGATTTTGGCAGGTGTTTTCAAAAAAGTTTCAGTTTTAGAATTTTATCGGAAGATACAAGACCGACTTTTGGATCAGCGACTCTATATTTTTTTTTGCTGCTGGGCCTTTGGCCCGGCGAGCATCTCCAGTCAGCAATAGCCATTTCCAATTAATAACGTGATGTTTGAAGGAATTTCAGTTATAAGGATTAGTGAAAAAGTATTCACAAATGGCTTTTCATTCCGAAATCTTGGAGATTATTTCATACAGCGAAAGACTCGCAAGAAGTTTAAATAACTTATAATCACTGCATTACTTCGCTCTTTAGAGATGATCACCTTCAGATGTTCGTTGACGATCGATTAGTTCTCTGGAATAAAGAAATCTCAATTCAGATAATGCTGCTGTGAATTTCAGATCGCATGGATCTTTACTATATTTACCCTATGTTTCAAGTTTCGTAATATTCCTTCGTAGATATTATTATGCACTTCAAATATTCAACTGCATATATTCGCTCATTACGAACTTTCATCTGACGCCTGCCATTACAATAACAGTACATACTACCCCTTCCTTCACTTTAGATACTTTGTTAGGAAATGACTATTTTATTTAAAAGGAACATTAGCCAAAGCATTTAAAATAGATTTGCTAAAAATATGATTTAAATCAGTAATCAATATATCTACACTTCATTATGATATAATATTTTATGATTTTAACAAATAATATATTTACCTGTTCCCGGATCCGGTTTTAATATAATAACAATGTTAAATAAATACGTTTGATGTAAATTTTGGTTCTAATTATTTGCTTATCTTTATTTTCTGTATCATTATCAGCCATATGGGGTGAGTAAACAGAATTTTCCTTATTTATGTTTAAAAAGTTTCTTTTTCAGATTTAGTTTAATTTAATTACAACGTGTACTCGTTTTTCACTATACATGACGGCCGTAGTGTAATTTTGGGGAATGTGAATTGAATTTATTTCGATTAGATTTGAATATTTCTTATCGAATTTCCGTTCCAATTTGCATATCCCGGAGTTACAGTACAGGAAGAATTGGACTTAGGTTGGATATGTGCCATTATAGATAAAGGTGCATATATTAAACATTTGTAAGAAAAATTAGGTTAGTTTATCTTCAATTTGACGTATTATTTGTTGTAAATAGTCTGTTATGCAACCAACCTCTTTTTAACCTTTTTCTAAAGTAAAGTGAAGTGACGAGACTGTGTCCCCAACAGTAAGCGAATGGAAGTGAAGAGAGGAGACCGGGCAGTAGCGGTGGTTTTCGGGGATGTGTACGATGCGAGAATGCATCTGAGTTAATATTGGTTTCGTTTGAGAAATATTATGTGTTGTTTTGGTGACGTATTGTTGTTCATAAATTATAGTAAAATTGTATATAGTTCTCGGCAAGTGTAAATACTGTAAATATAGGATTTTCTGTTTAATAGACTTTTCATATAAAAATTCTAGTGCCATTATCGGTTGTCGTGACATTACATTGTCTAAATTAAACTGTTACAACATACCATTGAAACTGGAACATTCTTTTATGGACACCTGCATTGAACAAAAATCCTAACATGCAGTTAATTCTGACTCTGGGAAGTTCATTACAAGAAAAAATCCCTGAAACCACTAAAGATTTAATATTAAAAAAACCTCAAAGCATTGAGAAATTTTAATGAATTTAGGCTACTTTAAGTTAAATTTTAATAAATTTTACTTTTTCAAACTCAAATATATTTTTACTATGTTTACTGATGTTGTTTTTAATAAAATATGACTCTATAAAATTCCCAAATGAAAATAAGCAGTTTTACTTAGATATTTTTGTTCATCTTCAATGTAATATCAGAAAAAGAAAATAGTACTCTATATACACATTATGGTGCACATTCAAAGACTATAATATATGATTAAGTTAGCAACTCATGACAAAAGTTATATACTCTAATGAGAAACTCAAAAGAAAGAATCATTTATAAACACCATAGCAGCTTTTACAAACTAAGATGCCTATGTTTTTGTTTTGTTTATGTATGAGATGTTATGTAATCTTCTGATTGCTATTTCTTCCTTAAGAACGGTAGTGAGTTATGAAAATTTTAACAAAGTGCTCTTTGTCTTATTTAAAATATATATATATATCAAATTGTAATTAAATATTTTACTTTTTATAAAAAGTAAAAAATTCAAATATTGTCCATGAACAAAGAACACAAAATAACACAGAAATTACATAAAATAACAGTTAAATTTAATTATACAGCACAAATAATGGCAAAAGCTGCCACATATCACTTTCATCTTCTTTCATATAAATTGATCTTTTAAGAGGCTCCAAGGCTAAGTGCTGATTTCTCACAAAAGATATTATATGAGACTTAGGGTTAAATTATTTTACAGCAGTGGTTCTCAACTTTATTGGGTAGACTTTTGTACATTAGATTGTATGGAAAAAGGATATACATACTTTATTAGCATACACAGCTAACACATGCGTACAATAATTGTTAATGCGAAAGTACAATAATCACAAAACAAAACTTCCTTTTACTACATTTGGTAAAATAGATTCATTAATGGATTGACTATTTAAAAGATGCAGTTTAAAAATGAAAGGGATTCATACCATTGTTTTTCAGCAATGAAGGAATTCATATTGAGTTGGAACCTATTAATTTTAGCTTAAAGCTGATCTTTACACAAAGTTTAAAACATTATCTTTACACAAATTTAATTTATCTGTAATTTTTCAAAATTTTTATTTTTGTTTAAAGTTTTCCCATATTGTTGAAAAAAGTGATAATATATTTTTGATGACCTACCAAAACATTGCTGGTGACCTCTAATTAGTCAAGACCCTTAATTTGGACACAGCTGTTTTAAAGGTTTCCTATTTAACCCTTAAATGCCTGGTGTTGCTTTTCGGCAGCATACCCATTTAGGCTCTAAAATACTATTAGAATAATATTTAAGCTATAATGCCTAATGTTGCCGATAAAATGCAGTCTGAAAATATTATTAAATCGATTTTCAACATTTAGATGGCAACACTTGTGCTATTTAAGAATAAAGATAAATTTATTTTTTCAAATGTTTCTACTTGTTCTTTTTGTTTTGTTTGAAAGTTTGCGAAATACCCTATTTTGACCTGCAGTGAGCAAGTAAAATTTATTTCTTATTAAAGTTCCTAAAATTCTTGTGTGTTTAATATTGTAGAATTTTATCAAAGGAAATTATTTTTTCAATTAAACATCAGTATTGCCGATTAGTAACAAACTGTTTTTTAGCCGTAAACTATACTTAAACAAAATATGATTTTTTAAAGTATTTTTCCCATGATTTATTTAAAAAATGAAAGCCGAAAAACATTATTACAATTATTTTTGAAAAATCAGGCATTTAAGGGTTAAGGAAATTGTCATTAAATGAGAAATAGACTGTACAATCAAAAAACAAGTTACCGTATTTTCGGGAATACCCGCCGCACCCACCGTAAGCGCCGCACCAATGAAAATCTGTTTTAAAAAAAAGTTTATCGACGTAAACGCCGCACCATCGTAAGCGCCGCACCCGAGGAGCTGATATTTGTACAATCTAAATTCCGGAATCGTTTCGACCGCGGCTTTTCCGGATTTTAGAGGTCTTGAAATATCGTATAGAGACACTTAGAGGTCTGCACGGGCCGAAATTTCCAGGCCCGGCCCGAAAATTCTAGGTCGGGACTGCCCGACCCGTATAAAAAAATTCGTCCCGGGACTGCCCGATTCGCAGAAAAAATTCGGAACGGACCAGCCCGATACAGAAATTAAAAGTTCGGTCCAGCCCGTACAAAAGAAATATTGGCCCGACCCGGTAAAAAATTTAAAAGTTCGGCCCGGCCCGAGACTGGCTCGGAAAAAAGTTAAAATCTCGGCTCAGCCCGAGTGAATTTCTACAAAACATTGATGAAGTGCCGCAGGCTGTGATATTTATTTATTTAATGAATCTCTATTTCTTGTATGTAAATGTTTCAGTTATCATTACTATTATTAATCCAAATTCTATGTATTGAATTGTTTTAAAAATCTGAAAAATGTTATACAGTAAAATCTGCTAAGATAAAAAAGAAAAAAAAAGCGTTATAGACAAGATCCTCAACACGTTGTTCAGTTTAAAACAGGATTCCGTCATAGGCAGGTTCTTTTCACTCGTTTTACTATATTTTAATTTAGCTATATTTTAATTAGCGTATGAAATCTACTACTCTTTAAAAAGAATAAATTTTTAATGTTTAATTGTAAAATAATGGCGATTTAAAAATGTATGCATTTTTTGCAAACATTTTTGGTCCAGGCCTAATTTTACTGACCTTTGAACGGACCAGGCCACGACGAGACAATGATTTTCATACGGGCTTTTTCAAAACTAGGACTGAAAATTTTGGATCGTGAAGACTAGGAATGAAACCAGTCCCGGCTCTGTACAGAAAAAATAAGTTAGGTCCGTCCCGGTCCGGCCCGGCCCGATCTTTCAGGAAAAAGTAAGGCCTTAACCCGGCACGGACAGAACCTTCAGAAAAGAGTATGGCCCGGCCCGTGCAGATCTCACACTGCCGAAACCACTTTAGGATAACTAGAAACTCTCCTTTTTTCTTTTTTTTTAAACAGTTCACCTATTGATAACTCTTTCATTGATTCTGTTTGTGGCAGATTTTATTTTTTATTTGCTACATACGCATCTTTTCTTGAAAAAATAATTTTGTAAGTTTTAAAAATATTTCTTGCTCAGAATTTAGACTTTCCTTTTCATCATAAGTTATGATATATATCTTCATAATAATTATCATCATATAATAAGTTTAAGGAAAGAGAAGAAAATTTACGAATCCACTTTGCATTAAAAAAATCTCTTATCTCGTTACCTCGTTTTTTTCCACTGCATTCAAAGTTCTTTTCAAAGAAGCAAAACTGAAACTATTACACGTCAAGGTCATAGGGCAATGTGTCGGAGAACGTTCGGTCCGAGGAGATGGAGTGAATTTGAAATCAAATGTGTTAATCTTTTTAGTTGAGTCAAGAGTTAACAAAATTACATGTTAGTTTTTTAGTTATAATACTTGAGTGATTTTATTAGGCGCTTCTTTAAAAATAAAGATTATAAACATGAAAAAAAAAAAAAGATAAAATAAGCATTTTTGTTGAGAACTCTTCGTAACGAAACGATTTTTAACCATATCAGCGTAAAAACCATTGTTTTGAAGAAATTCAGTTGGGTCGAACCGAGATTTTAAATGTTTTCCGGGCCAGGCCAAACTTTTAGCTTTTAAGCCCGACCATTAATTAATTAATTTATTTTTTGTACGGGCCGGGCCGATTTTTTTTCGCCCTATGGTTCGGCTACTTCACTCAAGGGTAAACGCCCGTTCGCTAATGTTAATCCTATGGAATAATTTTTTTTTAATACATGATTCGCATTTCAATATGCTGAAATGATTTTTTTTTTTTTTTTTTTTTTTTGCGTCGAATAGCTGAGGTCGATCTCTAAAAAGACCTTTTTCGATTTTGTTTACAGATGTTTTTCGTAGTATACTTCGACTTTCGGAATGAGTTTCAAAAGTAAAAGTATTCTAGAAAAAAAAAAAAAACCTTTAAATACAATCGAAAAAGTAAAAATGACTCTTTGTAGAGACCGATCTCAGCTATCCAATGCAAAAAAAATCATTTAAAAATAATAGAATGCGAACAACATATTTAAAAAAAAATTTCTTTCTTAGGATTTACATTAACGAGCCGGTGTTTTTGCGCGAGCAAAATAGCCCAATATTTATATTGCGGAAGTCGGCCCACTTAATTTGTTATATTGGTCAGGACCGTTTCTTTTGTTGTTCGCCCGATCCGGCTCATTAAAAAAACTGTACCAATTCTGCTGACCCGGCCGGTTTCAAAGTTTGAATTCATTTTGTCTGGTCGAGTCGGATACGGCTTCTATTTTAGGGGCCAAGTTTATAGAGTCTGGTACTGAAAAAAAAAATGTAGAAAAATCTTGCTCTTCAGTGTTTTTACTATGTATTAGGAGACCCATTCCACAAAAGTTCTATGCCGGGATTTGGTATTTCTCTAGTTAGAGACCAGTAATTTCACAGAGTGAGCACTCTGTGAGCAGTTTTGCTTTGCAAGTGGAAGGAAAGGGTGTTTATTAGAAGAAAAGCTCGCGACAGCTGTACATTGCAGTATCCGGAGGGTAAAGTAATTATTGACGGATGGGCGGAAAATGTAATCATTTTTAACTTGAGAACCAGTGAGACAAATGTTATTCATCCCGCTGATTGTTTAAAAATAAACAAAACAAATAACATTTCTCGGACATCTGCGGTTGAGGGACATTTTCTAAAATTTTGGTACCAATTCGAGAGCATGAAACTATTGATCAAAGGGGGGGAAATGGCGTCATAAAATATCGGTTTGACAAAAAGAAAAAAAAAAAGCCATAAGACATTGCTGTAAAAGAAAAAAAAATCATCTTATCCGCCGCCCTGGCGTAAGAGCCGCACTTAGAATATTTTATACTTTCAAACTCGTATGCGCCGCGGCTCATACGCCCGAAAATACGGTACTTCTTGCAACTTTCAGTTTTGGTTTGATTTGACCAAATTGATACATTAAATCAGAAATATGCTGTACAGTCAAAGCACAAGTTACTTCCTGCATCATTTAGTTTTGTTTTGCATTTGTCTGGAAACTGATATATGCAAGACAAGTGAAATAAGTAAAAATGCAAAAAAAAACAAAGGAACAAAGGGCTCACAAATTAGAGATAGATTTAACAAAGGCCACTTGAACACCCGCGAACTGCCCATAGGTCACCACTGCTTACGGCAGAATTTAGTGTTATACATTTTCATTAAGTATATGAAAAGAATTCATAAAATCATAAAATGAATTCAAGTATTCATAAATTCCATTCAGAGAAAATAGAAATCAATATCATCACAAATCAAGTCTTACTTAATTGTCTTTTCATTCTAGGGCACTTGTACTTCTTAAATTGGGCAACAGCACTACTCAGTAGAGGAATAATAAGCATCTAAAATATATATAATTAACTTACTATTATAATATTGATTTACATGTGTATATATATTTGAAATAAAAAGCACCAAATATTATTTTTATTAATTAATCAATACTGTAAAAAAATTACACGTTAAAAGATAACCAGTAAAATATTTTTTTAGATTTACTGATTAAGATTGCATGAAAGATATATTTGCAAAACTTCTAGGTTTGTAAATTTACTTTTTATGTTTCATATACAAATAATAATATCTGGCATAATTTTATTTTTTACTGTTAGAAAATGTTAAGTGAACCATACTTCATTAAAAAAAGTCAGGGAGGATTCTTTTTTCTACTCTTGTCTTATAGGCAGGTGAAAAAAATTATCTCTATCCCCACCCCCAAAGTGAATAAGTCTCCCTTAAAATAAAAAATATATGTAGGAAAAATATACAAGTCAGACTATTAGCACTATTTCTATGAGTGTCAAATGAACCTTTTAAAAGATTTCGATTTATGTTTATTTTACTTGTAATTTTTAAATCTAATATAATAAGTATAAAAAAAAGTCTTCAATGTATTAAAAAAGGTTTGTGATTGTTTTAATCTAAAAATTACAAATAAAATAACTTGAAGTCGAAATCTTTTAAAAGGGTGTCATTTGACACCGTTAGAAACAATGTTAATTAGTTTTTTAATTAATCACCTCACTTTGGATACAGTTTGGCAGGGAAGCCAGTTTAGCCACTTTTATCCCTCAATTAATAAAATCACATGGCCTTTTTGATCTAGCAACCCTACGGAGACAAGGAATTTCTAATATACTTTGTGGATGGAAGCTAACATCTTTTTTAAATTTCTTCAGCGATTTGATTCATAGTTGGAAAGGGAAAAACGAAAAGTTACTTTTATTCATTTACCAATGCCCTGCTCACCTTCGGTCTTCTCAAAGCTCAGCGCTACAAAAGTTGTTGTTTTTTTTCGAAGGATGTTGAAAATGATTCATCTTCTTCCGAAGGTCAGCCACTATTAGATGAAGAATGGACTGCTATGTACGGGGGAATAATTAATTTTAATGATTTCGTGAATATCGATGAAAATGTAAGAACGGCAGAAATGGCAGACATACAAGAAATGGCCACAGAAATTCAAAATGATGCTAATCTAGATGAATCAGATAATGAAGAAAATGTAGAAACACATCCACCGACTTTTGCAAAGGCAATAGATGCCCTAAAAATTCTTTGTTACTACATTCAATGAACTGATATATCTGCTATTTTTACAAAAAGCGATTTTTAGGGACAGACATTAAGCTCATAAACACACTTCAATATTAAACTATTCAAAAAAGTAAGGTATGAAATTAGAATTTTGAGATATACATATTTAATATTTGAATTGGTAAACCATTAACAATCTAAGTGAATCGTACATTTTTATTATTATTTTGTATGTTATTTAACCATTTAAAGATTAATGTTGTGTTAACATTCATTTCAAATTTAATTTTTACTTGAATTTCATTTATGCGTCATTTTTCATCATAGACCGGGATGTGGTAGCACAGAGATTCACCTCATCGAGTTCACGGCTGAAATTACAGAATTAGTTAAACCTTGATTCACATATTAAAACTCAATCCGTCTGCCAGGTCATATCTTGGTGGAAAACACCTAAAAACCCAATTTTAGTGGTTGGCTCGTAGGTTTACCATTGTGTTTTCCTGCTCCCAGTCCTCCATGTTTTCGTATCTTTGCTGCCGTCTCCTGGTCTATCAGTCCCTTGCACTGACACATAAGTGAAAGATTACTGTATATTGGAATTATTTATTTATAAATATATATATAGAATATTTTAATTACTATTTGGAAATTATTTTTTATTAATACAATTATTTTATCATTTAAAATGTAAATAATTCCCCCGCCCCTTAAAAAAAAACTACCTCTACAAAAAGCACTTACACTTTGATTAAAAACACAATTTTAAGATAAAGTTTATTTATAATTCAACGATAACACATTGCTTTGTGTGTGGGTGATTTAAAACTGGCTTTTCTCCTTTGCATTGATTTATAAACACAGTACCACTTACCGGGTGTCCCAAAAAGGACTGACTGATTTTAAAATTCAATAACTTCCAAACGGTGACAGATATTAAAAAAATTCTTGCAGGAGGGTTATGCATAAAGTCAAAAGTTTTTTTTTACAGTGATTTTCGATTTTAGTTCGAATTACAAAAAATAGATGGCGCTGCGATCAATAGAGGCTAAATTCAGGCTCGATTTTTGGTACTTCGTGGCCCGGATAATACATTTCCATCTCCTTTTTCTGCATGGAACAACAGAAAGGTCCAAAAACCGAGCCTGTATTTAGCGACTATTGCTTACAGCGCCATCTATTGTTTGTAATTCGAACTAAAATCGAAAATCACTGTAATAAAACTTTTGACTTTATGCATAACCCTCCTGCAAGAATTTTTTTAATATCTGTCACCGTTTAGAAGTTATTGAATTTTAAAATCAGTCAGTCCTTTTTGGGACACCCGGTATTTATATGGTATATATATATATATATATATTTATTGCTCATTTTGTAAAATAAATGAAACTGACAATAATATTAACATAACTCGGGCTACTTGAACCACCCCTCCCACCCCATACACACACAAATGTTTTAAATCAGTTCTGAATCTAGGTGCAAAGTAGATTATTGTTGAACATGCAATGGAATGAAACTATACTCTCAATAAAGTAGATACAGGGCTGATTTAAAACACTTTTTTGTTTGTTTGTTTGTTTTTGGACCCAAGTAGCGCAATGGGTTCCAAGTAACCTTGATTTATACCCTTTTTTATTAATCATGATTAATATCTTAACAGAAACAACTTAAAAATTAATATGAAGATAATATATGTAAAAACATATATAAAAGATACGAATATGTAAAAGATATTAATATATAATAGAAACACATACTGAATGGTTTACTTCATGGAATTCTTTATACTTCAGAGCAAGGATTCCCTGCAATTCTCTTTGAGGGTCTGGTGGTTCTAAACCTTAAGTAATACAAAAATACTTGCATGCGAATGTTACATAGAGAAATACAAAAAAGAATATTGTGAAAAAATTATATTCTAACAAGAAAATTTTACAAATACAAATTATTCTTCCATATTTCAGCATGTGTTGTAAATATAAATTCCAAATAACTCTTAATAAGAGCATTTTGATATTTTGAAACATAATGGTTTGTTCTGAAGTGATTGAAAAAAAACTTCTTAAATTTCTACGGAAAAAATGAGGTTTAAACTTTATTTTCTCTATGTTACATGATGATGATGATATTTTTTTAAGAGAATCATCTGATTTGTTTGTTTTTTGAAAATTACACTTCTTATACAATGATTTTAGAAGTAAAAAATTGTGTAGCATGTAGAATATAAAAGCAAAGCAAAGAAATAAAAACCACAAAATAATAAAAAGAATTTGTTTACTGATATTAGTTCTAGTCCAATATTCATGATAAAATATTCTTTCAAATTTAGCAAACAGCTAAAAAAAATGGCATTATTCTGACAATGATAAGTGAAATTATATTTATAGAATTAAACTATATACATATACATATATATATATATATATATACATTAGCTTTTACTGAAAAAGTATTAAGAAACTTACACTTCTTAAAAATTAAGTTAAATATTTGAAAATTATTTTGTAATCAAATGGAAGCTTATCATAAATAATACATTTTTAGATAACATATTCAACCTTAAGAAAGGAAATTTGTTACCACCAAATGATAATAAGATCTATGAAAATAAAACTGATGACCTATTACGCTTGAGCTTGTTTATTAAATAAACTTTTGCTCATTCTATATATATTACAAAATGAGATTTGTATAATTAATATTGGATGAATAACTGCTGCTTGTATACATAACATAAATTGTCTAAATACTGAACAAGTGTATGAAACAGCAAATAGGTTCATGGGTGCCCACAAGGCAGGGAAGGAGAGAGCAATTACCTCACCCTAGATTTTCCAATTTCATTACTAAATTTTCTTTTAACCTCATGATTCAAAAAAATAATAATAAAAGTATTTTCTTCCCAAGTGACTTAAAAGAAATAAACACTAGGAGAAAAGGGAATACAGAATTTTTCCTCAAGAGTGATTATTCCATAAACCTCCCATAGACAACTTTTTTTTTTTTCTTTGGACGATCAAAAGCTTTCAATAATGTCCAAAAACTACCTATTAAACAGGCTGTTCTGGACACAGAAATCATGATGAAAAAGATATAAACTGTATCAATTCTTTATTTTAGATAAAGTCAGCAGAAGCTTACTTCTGAATTTCTTTTAATATTTCTCAATTGTTTATTTCTGTATTGCTTTTCATGTCGATATGTTTAAAAATTGTCTTGCACAGCATGTTTTATCAAAAACAAATTCTTAGTTTATCTGATTTCATATTTAAACTCTCCATTTTAAAAATACTGTTTTGAAATTAGGCACATCTGTTCCAAAATTTTGTTCCTCTCTAGATTTTGTTCTATGGGCACCCATGAATAAGTTGCCACGAAATACTTGTTTAAATGTTCCATCTTAGGCCCCTATAAAAAGGAAGTATCCATTTAAAAAACATTGTTTTTAAATTAGGCACATTTGTCCCAAAATTTTGTTCCTCTCTGGATTTTAATCTATGTGCACCCATGAATAAGTTGTCAGGAAGAATTTGTTTAAATGTTCTATCGTAACCCCCTATAAAAAAAAAAAAGCAACTATAACTACTTTTTAAAAAAAAATTACTTACTCTGACAACATGGTCTCCATGGTCGTTGACCATAAAATTCTAATGTATCTGCTCCTTCCAACACTTCAAAGCCAGGAGGTTCTTGAACAGACTAAACAAATTTTGAAAGAAAAAAATAAATGAATGCACCTAATATAAATAATCACTGTTATTACAAGAGTGAATGTGAGTTTATTTTTAAATATCTGAAATTTTTGCAGTAAGGAAAGGTAAAAATTCTGCATGTCCCTAACATTCGCGAGTTTTGATTATTCGCGAAGTTAAAAATAAAGAACATTTCAACATTCACGAATACTTAACTTGGTTATTTGCAAATTTTGTTTTATAAAGAATATTTCTTTACAAAGTAAACTCATTTTGCTTTAAATCAATTCTATAAACTATCTGACACTGGACAGATGCATTGTACTGTACAGCCTAATTTCCGAGAATTTTGACCTTTGTATTGAGGCAAAATATAGGGACCAGTGGTTATAATGCAATCAAAATTATAATGAATGCTTATAATATAGTTGAATATTAAAATAATCTTACAATTATAATTACAAAGTAAACTCATTTTGCTTTAAATCAATTCTATAAACTATCTGACACTGGACAGATGCATTGTACTGTACAGCCTAATTTCCGAGAATTTTGGCCTTTGTATTGAGGCAAAATATAGGGACCAGTGGTTATAATGCAATCAAAATTATAATGAATGCTTATAATATAGTTGAATATTAAAATAATTAAGTAAAGTAATAAAATAAAATAATAAAAATTAAGATGATTTTAACCACTTCAATGTTTGTCCTGAGATAAATCAAGTGTAAAAGCACTTTTTCCTTGTACATGCTGCCGATGAAGTGGTTAAGAATAATTAAATTATTATAAGTACATGTCAAGTAAATAATTAATAATCTATAATTAAATATGCACCATAAAGATAAAATTATCTTGAATTTTTCAATGCAACTTGCTTTATAAAGGTAACTTAATAATTCCCATCAAAATCATAAGTTTTATTTCAGGTTTAGCTAGACTTAATAACCAAAAAAGTGTCATTAATACATGAATATATTTGGTAAAAAGATTGTGATTACCAAAGATATCAACAATATCTTGAATTTTTTCAAAAATAAATTTATATTTCCTTTATGAAAAAACATGAATTCAATCACATTAATGAGAATTATGTTTAAAATACATACAGAATGACATAAAAATCACAAAGTCTGTAATTTTGACCGTAAATCTGAACTAAAAGTTTCATTGTTTACATCTGTGATGATGTGCAGATTTTAGGGTCGCAGATTTGAGGGAGTCTACTGTAGAACATTATTCTTAAAAGTGAATCATTTACAGTTATTAAAATTTTCTTTGAATAATAAAATACTGACTCACTTTACATAACTTATAACACAATAGTTTGCGATTAGATGCATGGTTCGCAGCTTGTTGATAATAGAATCCTGGATGCTGGGTCTGAATTGCATTTAAACCTTGCTGGACCGCATCTTCAAATAAATCTCCAAAGTGACTAAACCTAAAATGATATAAACATAGCATAAAATGTATTTTGAGGCAGAAAAAAATAGATTTGTAAATGTTATACTTTAAAATAATGTTATTTTACCATACAGAAAACACCCCTGCTTATGAACATTTGAGTTATAATTTCTTGGAGATATGATATATTGTAAGATGACAAAAACATGTTTAGCTTCACATGCATCATTTTAATTAAATGAAATCTGACAGTAAAGAATGAATGATAAAAATTAATAAATACAGCCTCACATTCACTTGGTGTCAGTGATGTTACTTTCATTACATTTTCGTTAAACAAAATCAAAACCAAGCAGTGTGATTTAACTTAAATAATGATGGAAGTTTGAAGAAACAGACTGGTCTTTATTTAGTTAAACAAGTCGGAAATTGCACGTCAAACGTGGCAAATGAGGTGCGTTCGTACTATAACTAGTTTGATAAATATTCAGATCTTGATACAATAGCTGTTGCATTCTTATGCAAAAATGCATGAATACAAAATTTATTATGATTCTATATATTAAATTCAGTAACATGGAAATAATAGGACATCATCACCATGGCAACCTAGAATCATTACCTATCATGGGATATCATTGAATTAATTATGTATGACATGATTAAATAGAAAGAAGAAAACTTTTATTAATATCTTTTTAAGTTTTGATTCGATT
Source organism: Maratus speciosus (assembly GCA_963932465.1). NCBI lineage: Eukaryota > Metazoa > Arthropoda > Arachnida > Araneae > Salticidae > Maratus > Maratus speciosus. Next base: position 68,556,203 of record OZ010799.1, on the reverse strand, counting down.
TTCATAAAATTTGAAATGACTCGACTAAATTCTGCAATGATTATATATATATTAAATTTCAAATCATTTGGTTGGGTAGTTTTTGTGCTGTTATATGTCGACCGACGGATGGACAGACCAGACGACTATAGGTGCTACATATTTATATGACTATGAAGACTTGAATAAAAAAGGGAACAAATACAATTCGGACAGATGGACCAGACAGACAGACCAGACGACGGCTGTAGGTGCTACATATGTATATAATTATGAAGACTCACATAAAAAAAAGGGAACAAATACAAGTAATAAATATAACATGTTTTTCTTTTTCCCATTTAATTGATGTTATTTATTTTTTTATAGGCAATAAAAAAGCCTTAAGTGCAGTCATAAACATTAATTTGGTGCCCTCAAATTATCATCCCTTTTTTAATAAATATTCACTTATTAGAGTTTTCACTTTGCATCACCATTATTAATATGATTGTATATAAATTTTCACATCATTCCTATTATTGCACATTTTTGAAAGGAAGAATACTGTAATCTTAAAAATACTTCGTAACATTCTACAGGATGAAACATAAGTCTCCATACAAATAGTTAAAGTGATGATTAATTTATTTTTTGTTATCAGGAAGGTGAACTGATTGAAAAGAGATGCCACTAACGAAGGAAGAACATATTGACATTATTCTGTTGGTTAAGATTGGTGTTACCCTTCATATAGAAGGTACCTTCAATGAAATACATAGAATACAAATTAGAAGTCTGCACAGGCAAAATTTCCAGGCCTGGGCCCGGCCTGACTCATAGGGAAAAAAATTCAGCCAGATACTAAAATTAAAAATTCAGCCTGGCCCAGAAAAAAGTTAAAATCTCGGCCCGAGCCCAGCGTGGCCCGAGTGAATTTCGACAACATTGTTTTTACGTCAATTCGGTTAAAAATTTGTCTCGTATGAGGAGTTCTGACCAAAAATATTTATCTTAACTTTTTTTTTTATGTTTATAATCTTCATTTTTATAGAAGTGACGCAGACTGCAATATTTATTTATTTTTATTTTATGAATCTCTATTTCTTGTATGTAAATGTTTCCGTTATCATTAATATTGTTAATCCATATTCCATGTATTGAAGTGTTAAAAATCTGAAAAATGCTATACAGTCGAACTTGGATAATTCAAACGTCTTTAATTAGAATTCGTGGATAATTCGAAGTTTTTTGTCAGTCCCTTGAAACTTGTATTCAGTTAATGCTAAAAAAATCTTGGTTATTTCAAAGTCCAACTTCTTTAATTCGAAGTTTTTACCCTTTCAAAAATGACAAAAATCTAGTTTCAATACAGTTTATTTGAAAAGCGGCCGTGTTTTTTTCAGCTATTGGGGAAATTTCGAAGCCCAACTTCTTTAATTCGAAGTTTTTACCCTTTCAAAAATGACAAAATCTAGTTTCAATGCAGTTGTTTGAAAAGTGGCCACGTTATTTTCAGCTATTGTGGAAAATTCTTTAGGGAAGAGAAGGGGGTGGGAGAATATTCTTATCTGTTCTAGGAAACAGAGCAGGGATAAAGGGAGGAGGAACGAACGCCTTTTTCCTTGTAAGTGACACATGCTACTGTCGCCAGTGCGATAAATCATAGATGACACACGTTGCAATTCCTTCGAAACCAGGACTATAATCGCTTGAGTTTTCTTCATTGTGCTTTTAGTTTTTGTGGTGAGAGTTCAGTGCAAGCATGTCGTTGAGTAAGCCCCGTGCCTCGTATAAAACCTTATCTTTCGATGAAAAAATTGCTGTGATTCGTGAGGTAGAAAAGGGTGTAAAGAAGAAATGCATCATCGCAAAAGAGTATGGAATAGCACCTAACACTCTTTCGACCTTTTTAAAAAATAAAGAAAAAAATTTGAAATCTAATCGAAATCGCAAACGAGCTAGAGAACCCGATAATCCTGATGTGGACGAGTGTGTCTTGAAGTGGTTTAAGCAAGCGCAGGGCAAAAACATCCCTCTCAGTGGAACTCTTGTTCGTGCAAAAGCGGAAGAATTTGCTGTCAGCTTAGGAAACAACAATTTCAAAGCAAGCTCCGGATGGTTAGACGGATTTAAGGAAAGAAACGAAATTTCCTTTAAGTCTGTGTGTGGTGAAAGTTCAAGCGTGGACCAAGATGCAGCAAATGAGTGGAAAGGAAAAGTTGTTCAAATCATTGAGCATACACAGGACAGAAACATTTTTAATGTCGACGAAACTGGACTTTTTTTCAAATGTACCCCTGCAAAAACTTTGGATTTTAAAGGTGAAAAATGTAGTGGGGAAAACCGCTGTAAAGACCGAATAACCCTACTTGTGGGAGCAAACATGGACGGCACTGAGAAGTTACCTTTACTGATGATTGGAAAAATCAAGAAATCCAAGGTGTTTTAACAATGTCAGAACAAAGCCTATAGAATACCGTTCTAACACGAAAGCCTGCATGACAGGGAATCTTTTTGAAGAATGGCTTCTAGATCTCAATCGCACGTACCAAAGAAAAAACAGAAAAATCATCCTGTTTATCGATAACTGCGCGGCCCATAAATTGATACCCGCTATGGAAAATGTCACGGTCGAATTTTTTCCGCCAAACATGACCTCAGTGGTGCAACCAATGGATCAAGGCATCATTAAAAATCTGAAGCATTTCTACAGATGCCTAGTCGTTCAACACCTCCTTAATGAATCTTCCCAAAAGCTTCCCATTACTCTCCTCGATGCATCAAGAATGTGTTTAAATGCATGGTCCAAAGTGAGCCAAAAAACAATAGCAAACTGTTTCCGGAAAGCAGGATTCATCAGGAACACTGTCCCTAGCGAGCTTTTAGAAGAAGAAAATTTACCTCCCACAGTTGCATGGGAAGACAGCATACCATTTGATGATTACGTCGACATTGATAAAAACATAGACATTTGTGGAGAGCTGTCTGATACAGATATTCTATCAGAAGTTCTAAACAATAAGAACATTACAACAGAAGATGATGAAGATATTGAAGATGAGGTAGAAGAACAGAGAACGATTCCAACTTCAAGTGAGGCAGTCTTTCATCTAGCCGAATATCGTCGATATGTAGAAGGACAATCTAACGTGAGTGAAGCTGTGTTTCGAGCTGTAGATATCCTTGATGATTTTGTTAAAAAGAATCAAGTAAGCTCTTTAAAGCAATCTGAAATATCTCAATATTTTAAAAAGCTGTAATTTTTTATTTAAAATTAATAAACACATTTTTTTTGCAATTTCTGTTGCGATTGATTATTTTACGACATAAAAATTTTTTGGATAATTCAAAGTTTTGCAGTGGTCCCTTGCACTTCGAATTATCCAAGTTCGACTGTACAGTAAAATCTTCTAAGACGGAACTGCACAGAAAAGAAAAAAAAATATGTTACAGACAAGTTCCCTTCTTAGCAAGTATAAATGTATTATATATTCTTTTCTGACATATTAGTATATTAATTTTGGATGGATCAACATGTTTTTCAGTTTAAAACAGGGTTCCGTCATAGGCAGGTTTTTTTTCCCACGTTTTACTATATTTTAATTCAGCTATATTTTAATGAGCGTAGAAATTTACTATTCTTTAAAAAGAATAAATTTTAATGTTTAAGTGTAGAATAATGGTAATTTAAAAATGTATGCATTTTTTGCAAAAATTTTTAGGCCAGGCCTAATTTTACTGACCTTTGAATGGGCCAGGCCACGCTGAGACACTGATTTTTATACGGACTGGGTCAAAACTAGGACTGAAAATTTTGGGCCATAAAGACTAGGGTTGGGTTGATTTTTGACAGCCAATTATCTACACTAGGGATATAGGCCCGGGAGGAGTGCCCTCCGTGGGGGTCTTTCTAAGGGAACCTAATCCGTATTAACGCATGGAAGATCCACGGCTCGAAGAAAACCACGAAAACTCCGAACGATTAGGCCGACGGGCGCGATTGGGATCATAAAGACTAGGAATGAAACCAATTCTGGCTCTGTACACAAAAAATAAGTTAGGCACGGCCCGAGTGCCGTGAATAAAAATAGGCCCGAACCCGGCCCGTGCAGATCTCTAACACAGATAACCCATGACAATGTGGTAAAAGTTAGCAAGAAATTCAAAAGAACAGGTTCCGTAGGCGATGCAAGTAGATCTGGAAAACCAAAGACGGCAACAGATCATAATAGCTTGCCAACAAGTAACAGGAGAAAGATTGTCATGAGTTTTCAAAAACTGATAAGAGCAACCAGTCATTGTGTGTCGACATAGAAGGGAGCCATGCAGAACATATCCTATAACTGTAGCATAATTTGATAACATTTATACGAATAAAGACTAGGTAATAAAGACAAACAATAGTTATCACCTTCATCATTTGTATGGAGACTTATTACTCACCCTGTATTCTGTATATAAAAGATCATCTTAATAATTCTTTTTTTTCAAAATGAAACGAGAAAAATAGAGAAATAGCAGTTAACTTATATCAATAATTATATTATTACAAAAACTAAACTGGCTTATCCAAAAAATAAATAAAAATGGAACATGTACATAGTAGGTGAGATGCAATTTACATCAATGAATGTGACATCAGGCTTATCCTCTACTGGTATTAAACACACTATTCGGTTACAGATTTTATTAAACGAAAAATGGTTGATAGGAAAGTAAAAGTAGAATTAAAGAAGAAAAAAAATCCTGCTTCAAGCATAAATTATGAAACACTTTCAAACACATTCAGAATATTGCAATGAAACTTTGCATTTAATAAGGTGAAAGAAGATATCCAGATAAACAATTTAGAAAATACATTACACATATGAATATCCAATTTCAACAAATACTTTCCATAGTGGAAAAAATAGTTCAATTCTTTTGTGTAGCCATAGATATGATTTATAGATTTGTATATATATACTATATGGCCATTAACCACTAGACACTTTCAATTTTAGATATTTTGTCGAATATTTAAAGACAAATACTTCACAGATTCTACTGGAACTTCAGGATTATGAAGGATACGTTTTACCTCATATTTATCAATGACAATTTGATCAGGATGACAATTAGGGGCCAATAAAGAATTGAAGAAAAATAATATTTAGGATCACAATGTAAAATAAAATGCACGAAATGAACTATCGCTACAGCATAAGAATAAGTGGATATTGCACAATATGTGTAAGAATAGCACATATATTCATGGAAATATAGCAATTTTTTTTTAAGTTCATAGTGCTGACTCTAGAAAAAAAGGGCCACCAAGCAGGAATTTTTCAAAAAGGGCACATTATTCTAAAAAAGAGGGCACACTTGTACCTTGTTCACAAAAAATATTTTGAACTGGTTTGTTTAGCGTCCTCTAATAGAATTTGCAATATTTTCCTGCAATCAATTGAATTTCGCGATTCTCACCCTCTCCATCAACTGATGAATTTCATGATTTTTTTTCCAGCAACTTATCGGCGAGTTTCACATTTTTTTCGTAACCAACAGAAGAATTTCGCTATTTTTTCTCATGACTGAATGCTGAATTTAACGTTTTCCGCAGATATTTTAAAATAAAGGCGTAAGATATGTAACAAAAAAGGAACACGCTTTTCAATTCCTAATCATACCTGCAAAGTGTATCCCTTTAAGAATAAAAGAAAGAGTCTGTGAATATGTCAGAAAGCTTCGCGTTGCTCGAAAAAATAAATTGCTGAGCAGTTAATAGAAATAATGATTAAAAGAAAGAGAACAGAAGGTAAAACCCTTCCTTTCCTGACTATTAAAAAAGATAATTGGTATCTTCGATGTTAATTAGCTAATTTCGTTCAAATTTGCAGACAGCTGAAATAATAATAAATTGGACTGTGTACCAGATTTTTATTAAAATATGATAAGTTATAAGAAAATTATAACCCCATAAAAAAAGCACCCACTATTACACACACAGGGAAAAAAGTTGACTATGACCTCGGTTTGTTTATTTAACTCTGAGAACCGGACGCTGAGAGAATTAAATAAGCTTTCCATTTGAAAAATTTAAAAATAAAATAGCTAATTTTAATTACTATTTCCAACAACAATCGCAGTAAATAGTTTCAACAAAACTACTTAGTGCAGCAAAACTCAGGAAAATGAATATTTATTTTAAACATATCTTTTTTATCACGATAATACTTCATTTTACACTTTGCAATGCAGTATGCAGTTGCTGCACTTGTTTTTCGCATGGATAGTATGGATTAGATCTTGACATGTGAATCATACAAAGAAACAGAACTTCTGTTTCCCAAAGTCACTTTTTTTTTCTTTTATTGCTGGAATAAAAAGTAAAAAGGCAAACTATTTTGAAACAAACAAAGGGTGCAAAGAAGTAACTGGGAAGGGTTTTTCCAAGGCCAAAAAGGGCAGAGCACATTTGCACTAAAAACAAAAAGGGCATGGTGTCCTTTTATCTGTGCATGCGTGAATGATAACAAAGATTTTTTTTTTCATGCTTTAATAGTCAACTTTATGGAGCAATTCATATAAAAAAGTCAGTCAAATATCGTGAAAATTTCGAAAGGTATAAGCAATAGAGTGAGCTGATTTTTAGTTGCTCTCTAAAAGCAGCTGAATGATAACGGATTTTCCATAAATTGTGATTTTTAATTTTTATATTTTTTCATTTTCATTTTTTATTGATGCTATAGTTTTTCTTGGAAAACCACCATAACGAGCCTATTCCAAGAAAAAAAAAGAAGCATCAAAATTGAAGCATTTGTTCTAAAATCTGCTCATTGACATTCATTAAATATTAACTCCTTTGTTGAAAGTCAGTTGACAAAAAATGACAATTTGTGGAAAATTCCTTATCGTTCAAGCTGCTTTTAGAGAGCAACTAAAAATCCTCTCACTCTACTGCCGAAATCTTTCTTAATTTTCAGGATATTCAGGATAGGAGGATATCAGGATAGAGTTCATTATTAAATCATTAAAACAAATCTTTGTTATCATTCGTGCATGCACACATAAAAAATATTTCATACAACTGCTCATATTTCATCAAATGTTATGTATATAATAATATTCCAATTGTACTATACTGTTTCTACTACATTTTATTCATACATTTTATTTTACAGGGTGATCCCAAATATTATTATTTTTCTTCGATTTTTTGTTGCTCCTCAAATCGTCCTGATCAAATCATCGTTGATAAATATGCAGTCAAACATATTCTTCATAATCCTGAAGTTCCAGAAGAATCTGATGAGTATACCTTTAAATATTCAACAAAATGTCTAAAATGGAAAATACCTAGTGGTTAAAGGCCAGATAGTATACATATTACATTGTAAACTAAAATTTATTTCTGGCATAAAACCCATAACAGTTGAAAATTAACCTACAAAAACTTTCTTCAACAGACACAAATGTATGTGAATTCTCTTGTAACACCTATATAATATCTACAGATTTTTATGCATATCACATTAGGATAAAATTCAATTCAGGTAAAAAATTCATAATACAAGTTAAAAAACACGTTCGGCAATTACCATCCATCAACAACAATATTTAAAATCTTTGCATAACGCTGTATATGAATTTATTTATGTTCTACAAACATCTCTTAATATACTAAATTCCTTATTAATGTTGGAAAATTCATAGCATAATTGACAAGAAAGAAAAATCAAGGATATATCATAAAACACTTTCCAAAATATTCAGAATCATGTAACAAACTTTATCGTTTAATAAGGTGAAAGATAATGTCTAAGTAAACAATTTGGAAAACACATAATACATTTGAAAGCCCAAATTCGGCATTTACCATCCACAGTCAGAAAAATATCCAAATTCTTTAGTTACATGAATGCATACCACAATTAAAACCACACTTCCAGCAATTATCGCTTGTAGACAGTACTGTAACTGAATTCTTATTCTTTAGGTTTGATAGTATCATATAGCTTTGATTTGCAGGGATAAATTTTTCCTTATCTTCGTACAAATACAAGTATACTTTTTGTGTTCTTTATTATATTTTCATGATTATATTTAATGAAGATGTCTTTGCAAAGGATGGAGATCTTATTACAAGAAATACATCAAAAATTAGAAAAATATAGTCTAAAATCTTAGGTATGCATTATACACCAGAATACACAGTATTCTTTATTGGATCACTTTAGAAATAAAGAAACAAACAAATATTTTTCTAATACCTGTTGCAATAATTCTGTACGCAGGAGGTCCATTGTCTTAAAAATAAGTGTTGATTATCATAATATGTCTTTGCAATATTATGATTCCTCCCATGAATGGATTTGCTAAATTTGAGAAGGAAATGGAGTGTTTCATCTTTCTTAAAGGGTCTAAAACATCCTCAAGCTTTTAACACACAAATAATCTCAATTACTGGCAGAAAAGCTGGTAAGGTATGTTACAATGGGCCATTTGGCCTAATTGGTTGTTTTATTGGATATAAAAATAATGCTGTATGAACGGTTACATGTGTCAGACTTATTTAATTGGTCATTATAATGAAAAATTCACTGTCATTATAATTTTTCAGTCAGTCAGTGGACAGTCATTATAATTTTTCTTCCCTCCACTTTATGCAATTCAAGTATGAATTTTTGAACATACCTTAAAAAAACGATAAAAAGGAGAAAATCAAAGTTGAAATTATTTTAAAAATACAAAGAAAAGAACTCAAGGGGAGGAAACAGAAAAACTAAAAATTTCTTCTAAAAAAGAAACATACTGCTTTGACATCCATGCACTGTGTTCAAATGCTAGTTCAGAATGACCAACTTTATTTTTAAATATGTCTACATGATTCCTAAACTGGGCAATTGCATCCACAGGAGCTCCAATGTTCAGAAAAGACAGCCGACACATCTAAAAAAAATTTTTAAATACTTCAGAATTTCCCAAATAAAAAAAAAAATTAAAAAGAAAAATCAATTCTTAGAATAACATTTGCATGTACAATGGAACTACTAAACTAATTTTCATAGCATGTGACCAAAAATATACAGAAAAGAAAGACAAAAATATATTTACCGTATATCTTGGCATATAACACGCACTTTTGATGCTGAAAAATCACTTCATTTTTCCGTGTGTGTGTTATCCACCGAATATAAAATGGTTGTTGTAAAATCATAAGGGGAAAACATTCCAAATTTTTAGAGTTATATTTAAATGCACTTATATGTCAATATAAACAAATAAACCTACCGTATATATTTTCTAACAAACTTAATGTTCCTTATCAGCTAACATGAAAAGTTCGTTGTACTCATTCTCACTTATATTTCCGGGAATGTCGTTTTCTTCCCCACTGTCGCTTTCATGTATTTTATCCCCATCGTCGCTTTCATTTAGCCATAAATAGTCATCCTCGGTACTGTCAAGTTAATTTGATATCCCACATTAAAAAAAATATTTAACAATTATTTCCTGTCTGATTTTATTCATGATGTTGTAATCCATTTACACATTTGCATAAATGACGCACGTCGCATATTTCTTCCTTTCGTAATTTTTTACTCCTTCTAGCATCCATGTGTTCCACTGCCGCATGCATGTTCACAATACCCACTCATTTCAGTTCCTGAACCGTTCTGATTGGCTCCCCAGCTTCAAATATCCGGACCATACTGACTTTGAAAGTCTTGCAAGTGATGGTTAGTGAATTAAAGTTTTGTTCTTTAAGCTATTTCAGAGTGAGTTCGCAGCAGCTATGTGTGTATGTCGTCTGTTTCCAGTACTGTGGTACCCCAGTTCGAATACAAACAGTGGAAAGTTTAAAAAAAATATTTTTTTTTTTTTCAATATTTAAATTATAAAATTATAATATGAATGAAGAAAATAGGAATTTTTTATTTTTCAATATTTCATTAAATTAAAAAAAATATATTTAAACAATATTAGCAATTTAAAAAATGTTCTAAATATTCGTTATAGAGATTGCAGTTTTAATCAATTTCATGCATTTTACAGATAACTATTTTGAGGGTTAGATGTATAAATTGATTTTTATTATTTTGTCTTTTTCATGGCCAAAAAGCACTCATGCATGAACAAGAAAAAAAAATATACAAAGTTTGCAAGCTTTAGCACAAATAATACTGATATTCTTAAAAGTGTGTAAGGCGCATACAATTTGCTTTATTGTGCTTGCAGAAATTGAAAAAAAAAAAAAGAAAAAAGATAAATGTCCGTAAATTATCATGAACATATGTATTTATATAATTTTCAGAATCATCATTAAATTGTGTGCATCAAAAAGTATGCGATGCATGATGCAGTCGATCACCACTTCCAAGTCAGTACGGTCTGAATCTAGCCAACCAATGAGAACGGCTTGAGATACGAACCGAATAGGTATTGTGAATATGCCTGCCTGCCTTAAACTTTCTTTGAAAGGTTTGTTTATTGAAACATCTAACAGTCAAACTAATGAAGTCAGTCCACCATACTGCCAAATCTCTATTAGATTCCTTACATTTTTTTTTAATTCAATCTTTTCTATGGGATCAAAACATATTCCAAACTAAGAGATTTTCTGGTTTTCTTAAGCTCCTGGATGCTTTTCCCAAAAGATCTGAGTATTCGCGCAGATGGGGAGGAAGAAAGTTTGAGTACATAATAAACAGGACCTGCTTCAAACCAGATTTTTTGGGGATGGGTTATTTAGATTCCAATGGATAGGAATTGAGTAGGCTGGAAGAGATCACGTTTGCATGTCGCACAGAAAAGACACATTATTTGAAGTTGGGTAACCTGGTATTTCTTGTTTCTTTTCGTGGGAAAAACTTGATGCATGTTATACAGCAGTATATGCCTGAAATAAAAATATATACTCTCAAATTAGTGATGTGTGTTATATGCCGTGATATACAGTAATTATTTAAAAGACAACACTGTGAGTTATTGGCATTTTATGTAACTTCACAACCTATGATACACAATTTTCCCACATTGCAGGAGTTAGAAGTGTAATTGCAGGAGGTGTTATATGCAGGACATTTAACATAATCCCATGGGAAAGCCCACTCAGAATTGGGAAAGGTCAAGGACATTCAAGTGTTTTATTCTAAAACTTACATTTTCCTGTGGTTAAAAGCTAAATAGCTAAAAATCTTTTAAGAATGTTTCATTAAACATATCTGTTCAGACATTAAAATCACTACAAAGTGAGGAACAAAAATTCATATTTACATAAGCATCTTGTTATACATGAAACAATGCAGAATGAATAGAGTTCCTACTGAAGTCATTATGCTTCAGTTTACCTCTTATTGACAGTGATCAGTCAGATGTTCTTATTGCATAGATGTCAGGCAATTGTGGAATTTCTTTCAAATTCCTGAGCACTGGAATGGTAGAATAGCAAGCCAAGGTTAGTAGAGAAGGAGGAAAAGTCCCCAGAACCATACATTTCTTTTCTTTTTTTTAATGTAAATTAAGTGTTTCAAAAATAAATATGAAAGGATTAGGAAAAGTTACAAAAAATAGAAGTTTGCTGATAAAATTTAAAATTTTGAGTATATGCCGGCAAGGATTTGACGGCTAACTTCAGCAGCCAATGAGGATGTCAAGCACAACGAATCAAATTGCCAGGAAAGATCGAGAAAGAGAAAGAGTTGTGACATCAGTGTACTCTGACGTCAGAGAGCTGTAGCAGTGAGAGTCTCTTTTGGATTTGACAGCTAACTTCATCAGCCAATGAGGCTTCAGAGCGCATCGAATCAAATTCCTTCATCTGAAAAAGAGAGGCAGAGGACCGGGAATTCCTGAAATTATTAGAAAAACATGAAAAAAAGAGAATTTTGATAGAAAGCGGATGTTTACCGGTGCCAAATGCGTAGGCAGGAACGATGTCGAGGAAATACATTAAAAAAATAAGAGAATAGAGTTTAAAATAAAGGGAAAATTTAAACAAGGTTAGAATTTAGAAAAACCGCAATGATGCGTTTAAGGTGGTTCATGCCTCCTTCTTTTGGAAGGGGGGACAAAACCGTCATCACGACTAACGATGACTAGCAGTCTTTTTTTACCAACAGCATTGTTAATACTATAAGTTTTAATTGACCGCAATGCTTCTTTGGGTATAAGAATACGATCTCTATGAAAATTTTGTGCAAGTTTTTTAATAACTTGCGAGGTTGGTCGAATATTGAGATCCTTGTGAATGACATTGTTCTGGACGAACGTAGTTGCAGTGACAGCCTGTCTTAAAATAGTATTCTGACTCTGAGTGATTTGAAGTTTTTGCAACTGAGTTTCGCAAACAGATCCCCAAACGATTCACCCATAAGTCATGGTAGATCTGATAAAGGATTTATATAGCAATAACTTGTTAGAAATTGACAGACAGCTATGCCAGGCTAATAAAGATTTGAGGGAGGCCTTGGCAGCAGTAGTTTTTGAACGTGCATTGTAAATCTGCCTTTGCCAATTTAATTTAGAATCCAGGTAAATTCCTAGATATTTATAATCGTTGACCCAGGGTATATCTTCGTTATTAAGAGAGAGGTTAATGTCTGGAGTGATAGTTTTTTTTTACGAAAATCATGGCAACACTTTTCGCAACATTTACTTTTATACATCATTTCCTAAGCCAGACAGAAAGGGTCTGGATATATGATTGGAGTTGTTCAATCACAATGCTTAGTGAGATGTTTCTGAAGAGAATGACCATGTCATACCCACATAATGCTAAGAGGATGCGGGAAATCTTTGGTATGTCATTAATATAAATGTTGAAGAGCCAGGTGCTAGTTAATGCCCCTTGGGGTACGTCCGCCTCGATAATGCGAGAAGAAGAGATAGAATGGTGTACTCTAACAGAGAAGGGTCTTTTTTTTAGATATTTATAAATAATGAGAATAAATTGAGGGGGGACTTTAAGAATTATTAGTTTATAAATTAAAGCTTCATGCCAAACTCTGTCGAAAGCTTTTGCAATGTCTATGAATACAACACCAGTTTTTGGTTTACTGAGAAAACCCTCATGAATGAGTTCAGCTACCTTCCAAAGCTGGTGTTGCATAGACTGTTTGGGCCGAAACCCGAACTGCTCCAGTATAATAATCGATATGGCAGTAACAAACTCTTTCAGATGGTTTGAAAGTATGTATTCATAGATCTTGGAAATACAGGAAAGTAAAAGAAATAGGTCGAAAGCTAAAAGGAGCATGGTGGTCCTGCCCAGGTTTTGGGATTAGTACTACCAGCAGTCGGGAAACATACGTAAGTTAAGCATAGTATTAATTAGAATAGTTAAGAATAATATAAAATTTATGGGAAGATACATTAACATATTAGTAGAAATGCAGTCGAGGCCAGGTCAGGTGATTTATTCTTTTTAAGATTCCCAGTATAAGCTACAACCTCGGAAGGGGTTGCAGGAGTGGTTATACATGAGATTAACTCAATTCAACCAACAAATCTCATACAAAAATTCGTTAACGATATTTGAATCAACAGAAATAGCTGCTGATTTCCCAAAAAAATTTGAGCTATGCACCTTAATTCATCTGCATTATCTTATTTTCTATTTATATTTTCTATGTATTGAACTAAACAGTACCCAAGAAAGGAGATATTGGTGTACTTAAAATCAGCATAATTTCATAAAACTGGAGAGAGAAGTAACTTCAAAGTGTAAGCAGCACATTTTGAGTGGTTTTGTAAAGAATTATTCATGAATAAGCAATTTAATTTAATGATAAATAAGGAGTTGTTCATGTCCATATGACAATTGAGCATTGATGTAAATGATGTAATTAAGAACACTAAAACAGTGCACAATTTTTATCAATAACACAGTATTTTTCATATATATTGAACATTTTTGCACACATATTGAGAACATTTAAGCATTAAAGACACTTTTTTAATAACTGACATTTACACTATTTATCAGACATTATTGCATGTATTTTCTTCTCCAGGCAGTTACTCCACAGTATATATAAATGAATATCTTTAAAAATCAATTAATTTGCTTTCTAAAATTTAAAAAACTTTATTATCTGTAAGATAAATTGGTCAGCCTTTATAAAAATACCAAAGTATCTTATATACAGAAACAATAGACATGACATTTTAAAAAATATGTCAACAAGTTCACAGACAATACAAAATATACTACAAAAACATTTTCACTTGATTTTCAAAATGCCTTTGCTTCCTTATTTATCTTGTTTAAGATTGACAGTTTCCCATAGTTTTCATTTCATTATTATTACGTTTTATTAACATGTTAACATTAACTGTCAAACTTAAACAAGATAAATAAGGAAGCAAAGGCATTTAAAAATCCCAAATGATGATGCTCCAGCTGGAGCGAAAATGTTTTTGTAGTATATTTTGTATTATCTGTGAACTTGTTGACATATTTCTTAAAATGTCATGTATATTGTTTTTGCATGTAACATACAGGGTGTCCGAGAAAGATCCGTACAACTTCAAAAATTTATTGAAAAAGAAACAATAGGGTTACAGCGCAACTAATTAGTACATTAGATAGAATAACTCAAAAAGTTTTTTTTTTCCTATAACTTAAGTTATTACCTTAGGAAATTTCTACATGAGACCCTTTCGTAGCACGAACAATATCAAGACGATATTCCAATTCCATCCACGACCGTTTCAGCATGCTAACATCAACAGTAGCTACAGCTGTTTGGATGTTTTGCTTTAATTCTTCGAGACTGTTAACTTGCGTTCGGTATACAGTATCTTTAACATAACCCCAAAAGAAAAAATCCAGTGGTGTTAGGTCAGGAGACCGGGGTGGCCATGCAATGGGACCATCCCTGCCAATCCAACGCTGTGGAAAAGAATTATTCAGCGACTCACGAACTGTCAATCCCAAATGAGGAGTCTTGTTGGAAAAGGACATTCGGTTGAAGGTCTTGCAGTTGTGGGAATGCATAAATCTCAAGCATATCTAAGTAGGTACTTGAGGTCACAGTCGTTTCTGAGAAAAAAAAAGGTCCAAGGATGCGATCGTGAAGCAATCCGCACCACACGTTCACCTTTTCACTGCTCCGTTGGAGTTCACGTACGGCATGTGGTTGTTCGGAGCCCCAAAATCGAACGTTATGTTTATTGACCATTCCGGACACATGAAACGTTGATTCATGGAACAGATTGGAAAACAGTATTCGTTTCAGAAAATGTTCATCGGCATCCAAACGATGCAGGATATCAACTGCAAATCCATAACGCTTCGCATAATCATCCGGATGTAACGCATGCAGAATCTGAACTTTGTAGGCTGTAAGTCGCAATCGTTTATGAAGCACATCGTGTACAGTGGATCTTGGCATTTGTAGCTCCCGGGATGCTTGTCGAACTGATTTTGTAGAGCTCCTACGAAAAGTTTCACGTATTCGTTCCACACTTTCTTCGCTAGCTCTAGGGTGACCATATCCTTTTTTATGTTCCACACTACCTGTTGTCATAAATTTGTGATACCACTCACAAATGCTTGACCGAGATGGTGGCGATTCCCCATACGTCGTTCGATAATTCCGTTGTGTTTGTGTATCGGATTTTGTTTCGATAAACCACGCAACACATTGAGCTTTTTTCACGCGATCCGCCACTGAAATAACTAAAATGCTTTAATATTCCTTTGCATGACATGTAGCGCCATCTATGGTCAGAAACATACTGCAGAAAAAAACTTTTTGAGTTATTCTATCTAATGTCCTAATTAGTTTCGCTGTTACCCTACTGTTTCTTTTTCAATAAATTTTTGAAGTTGTACGGATCTTTCTCGGACACCCTGTATTTTAATATAGTTTTTATAAAGGCTGACCAATATATCTTACAGATAATAAAGTTTTTTAAATTTTAAAAAGCAAAATAATTGATTTTTAAAGATAAACATTTATGTATACTGTGGAGTAACTGTTTGGAGAAGAAAATATATGCAATAATGTCCGATAAATTGGTACATAAATAGTTAAATTGTAAAACAGACATTAAAAACTAAAGATGTAGATCCTAATTTTTTTTTTTTTAACTGACATTTATTTTTAAATCATTTCTTACATGAAAATGACCTAACTGACAAATTTCATATGCTTACATTTAAAAAATATAGCATTTATGTAGTTCTTTTTTCTCCCATTTCTACTAAAATGACTGGAAATGAAGCATAAAAAATTATGGTTTTGTCCAATTATATGAAAATTAATAAATTTCTCATAACCGTTACACAAATTTAAAATCAACATAATTTCACAAAATTGGTGGTAGAAGCTCAAAGTGAAAGTAACACATTTCGAGTGGTTTTAGAAAATAATATTTGTAAATCAGCATTTTAATTTAATGATAAATATAAATTGCTACTTAATGCTAAGACTATGGGCGAACTGAACATCCATGTATACCCTGCAGGCCTAAAGAGAGATAAGATACTAAAATGTCCTAAAAAGAAACTAAAATGCCAAAAAAAGATATTACAATGCTAAAAAAGAAACAAAAAACACAAATTTGTCCTATTACACGAATATTTTTAGCAAAGAAGTGACGCAATTGATTCCATATCAAATCTTGCATCAGTTTGGGCGACCAGATTTTATCCACATCTGTTGCCACTAATTTTTTCCCATTGCAGGTAAAGTTAACTGATGGCTTTGTGTCTGGGTCAAGTTTTGATTTTTGCAGTTCGAGTTCAGGTTAACATGATTTTTCAAATGAAAGTCCAGAATATTGTTACAGATGAAAAACAATACAGTTGAATATGAATGATTCTTTACATGTTCATTTTTCGATATAAAAGAAAAAATTGACAAATACAGATATTATAATTTCAGATTTTCATAATTACAAATTGTGGATCAATTCTCTTTCATTGTGTTTGTGGGTTTCAGGTTTCATTGCGAGTGGACAAAATTTTTTGCCCAATTTGGATCAGGCTACGCATTAGCAAAGGTTTTTGTCTGGATCAAGTGGTGTTGTAAACTAACTTTAAATACATTTTGAGAGTTCATGTTGAATATAACCTGATCTGTGCATGACTCTAATTCAGGTTGGATCTAAGCTAAATTTTTAATGTGGGTCGAGATGGCACTAATTGTTTCGGTTAGGTTTTGATTATAGCGTGTTTGGTTTGGGTAAAACAAATTTTTAAAAAGAAATAGCAGAATATTGTTTTAGTTGAAAAATTTTATCAGAATGTTCATGATATGAAATTATGTCGACAAAAAAAAAAAGTTTTTATTGCAGATGTTAAATTTAGAACAGCTGCTTTCCAGAAAAATATTGCAAAACAGCCACTAGGAAAGAATTTCACATAAATAAATTCCTTGTTCGATACTGGAGCAAACAACAACAAAAAAAAGAACTTAGCAAAGCAAATAAAAGAATGATGCTTTCAATGGAATGGAAGAAGAACTTATGAAATATCTTGAGAAAATATGGAATAATTTTTGCACTGCACCATCAGAAATGTTAAAACTGTTTTGAACAAATTTATTTTTAATATTTGTTCATTAAAATGTCAGAACTATCTTACAGAAAATCCTTTCTTTAATTATTCTTGAATTTTCCTCCAAAAAAATTTAATATGAATAAATACTTAAAACAAATATGCATATTCTATGCACCTCCTACTTTTTCATCAAAGAGGGAAGTATGCAAAGGGAGGGAAAGTATGCAAAATATGCGAGTAAATACAATATTCCACACTAAAGTGTTTTCAAGCAAGGGTTTTTTTTATTTTGTTTTTTTCTTCCAAAAAGTGGGAGACTCTGCATTCTATCAGTAATAACTTTGAATTCAGGGGACGGCATTAGAAGAGTGACATACCTTTCCTGCCAGAACACTGAAGTGGGGAGACATACCCACACACCCCCACCACCCAAAGATTGTGATTTTGCACTTACATATATGCCTGGAAGAGTAATTTAACCCAACCCTGTACTGGAACTACAGGAATCATATACAGGAAAATAACTCTAAAATCAACACTCTGAAAATCAGATGCCATCTTCTGGAGATTCCAAATTATTTTGGTTATTACAATAGTGATAAATGTTGATTTCGTTTAAGTTTCTGCTGCTGCAGGAAGTCTCACAGATGGACATTTTTAAAGAGAAGAATTTGCTAGTATTCGATTTTGTTGTTGTTGTTGTTTAGATTAATTAAAGTGTTGCAGTTCAGGCAGTTTAGTAGGTCAACAAAAATAGGGAGTTGATGTTTTTGCTAATTCAGGCCGATGAAAATTATAGTTTAGTTTGGTGGTCAAATATCAGGTTGACAACAAATGGAACAAATATGCTTTGATTAAGGCATTATAAGTCAGTACCAGAACACCTGCAATCTGAAAACTTTCCACTATAGCTGTTATTAGTACTTCTTGATAATAAATGCCTCGCTATAAATGTTTCACTGTTTCGCAATAAACCTTACCAGTGTTTATAATGTTATTTGTTTTAAAAATCATTTTATTTATTACAGCATTATAATAGCAGTTGTTCTATAATTTAAAAAATAAATTAGCTAACTCTAATTTCATATACTACCAAAAGATTTTTTTACCAGATAAAAAGAAGTCTATACTTAGACATAACACAAGGAAAGAAAATAGGGTGGAATTTTCAGATTCTAACTAAAAACTTTAATGGGTGTTTGAAAAGTGAGGTTATATTAAATGAGATTCTAAAAAATATTGTGCAGTTAGCATAATTCTAGCGTGAACTTTACATGAAAGAATACACGACACGAAAGGAAGTCTTATAATTTGACCACGCTTTTGGAGAAAAATTAGTATTATGCCAATAAAAATGTATTCAGCGTCTTACCCATACATAAAATGAATACTCGCACAATATAAGTGGAATAAGTTAATGTAAATTTGGGTAAAGGGGGGGGGGGGAGGTGATAGCAACAACAACAACAAAAAAAATTTTTAAAGGATGATCGAAAAAAAGAGACAAAATCTGAACAAAATAGACTAAAGACAAATGCAAAAAACAGGAAAAATGAGCCACTCGAAAGCTGACATTGCAATTCAAAATACTAAAAGTATTAAATTTTAATCAATAACAAAGTGTATTTTCATGTGCATTGAACATTTCTGAACACATATTAAGAATTTTTAAGCAATTAAAAACATTTTCTTGACAATTTATGATCATTTTAAAAGACCATGTCTCATGTGAACATGACCTAAATAGGGATTTTCAAATGTTAATATTTGTAACATATATATTAAAGTTACACAATAAATATACACAAAAAATATTAATATTTTTGAATGCTATTTTTAAAAAGTACATCTAAAAATAACATTCATGCCATTTTTTTCCAAAATAAAGTTCCTACATTTTAATAATTAAAGTAGTCCACTTGCAAGTCAGGAGTGAAGTAGCAAAGTGTTTTGTGACAGGAATGGTATCTTGTAATATTAATAAAATTAAACTACTAAAACTACCTTATAATTTATAAATCCAGCAACTGTCTTAATTTCATGCATATTTGCATCAGATGCTCTAACTTCCATCAAATTAGCATAAGCCTGTTTATAGTTTCTGCAAAAATATATAAATTTATTAAATATAATGCTAAAAAAACATACAGGTTTAATTTATTATAAAAAAAAAACACAAAAGTCAATTTTTCCAAAAAATTATAAATAAATTTTGTTTTTACTCTAAGAGAAAGGAGTTTTGACATTTTAAATATCTTAATTAAAAAAATTTGTGGCGACACAAGATGCTTTTATGTGTTTAATATTTGAAGTATTGTACAAACTAGAAGAAATTTTATAGGAGTGCTTGCACTGTTACTTAAAAAATCCTTAAATTATATGAAAAGGAAAACAGGGCCCGAAATACAATTAAAATTTTTGATTAATTTTGAATGTAACCAAAAATATATACTATATCTATAATACAGCTGTCAAACATTCTTATTTCTGAGCAGGGTTGGCAAAAAACCAGGTTTTTTCGAAAAAACAAAAAAAAAAACAGTTTATTTGGTTTAAACCAGGGTTTTTTTTGTTTAAATCGTTTTTTTTTTTTTTTTTTAAATCTTTCCTTATAACATATACATGCATATTTATTGATAAAAATAGGCATTGTTGGATATATAAGTAGTATAACTTCATTTGAAAATAATTTAAATTACTCTGTTTCTGAGTACAACTAATTCCAAATGATGACCTTTGCCTTATTAAATCCCAAATTTCTTCCGTTAATAAAGTTGATAATTCCTTTTGTAAATAGTGATACTCAAAAATCAGAAGGTTTGGGAGTTTGCTATAAGTTCTTTTAAAAAATTAAAAATACTCTTAAATAACTGAAAATATTTTTAAAAAATTTTGAAGAAATTTTGTTTTCTATGAAATAAAGTTTTGTAATTTTAAATGCCTTAATTAAGAGAATTCACAGAATCACAACATGTTATTGTGTGTTTAATGTTTAATATTTGAATATTAAACACATAAAAACAAGATAAATTAAAAAAAAATTGAAAAAAAATTAACAGATCTTGAAAAAATTCTTGAAGTACTTTAGAAAAAAATTCCTGAAATCAAGAGAAATTCTTACAAATACCAATGTTTATATACACTAAAAAGGATTACATTTTTCAAACAACAAAATAAAAATAAAATAAAGATTATATTTATGTAGTCATATGCTAATGAAAATTGAAGATTTTTCATACAATATATCAGTAAAATATACAACAAATGATAAAATCTATGACAGTTTAAATGTTAATTATTATTCATTAATTATTATTAATTATGTTAGTTATTATTAAACAAGTAATTTTGAAAAAAACAACAACAACAACAAAAAAAAAACAATGTGACTGTTTCTTAATAAAAAACTTTCTTAAAAAATAACTGTTTGAAATTGTGCAAAAAACTCATGCATAACACTGATTTATTATTATTATTTACTTATTGAGTACCTGTTCTCATATTTTATCGAGAATAATTTGTCACAAGAGAGTATTTTTTGTGACAACTACATTCAATTTAATCTATGTTGTTGCCATTTGAGTGTCTTTATAAATAAAAAAGGGGTGACATATACACATGGTATACATTCAGAGTGAAAGATTTTGTCTACACTGTTGAAACCCATATTCCAGAACTTGGAGGTACTCAATCGGAGAAGTCAACAAAGAACAAATAATGTGCCACAAGAGAGTATTTTTTGTGACAACTACATTCAATTTAATCTATGTTGTTGCCATTTGAGTGCAAATAATTGAGTGATAAATAAAAAAAAAGGGGGTGACATATACCTATGGCCTATGATGTTCAGAATGGAAGTTTTTGTCTAAACTGTTGAAACCCATATTCCAGAACTTGGCGATACTCGATCGGAGAAGTGAACTAAGAACAAACATTAGCTTGGTTATAATAGAAGGCTCACTAAATTTTTATCAAAAGTATTCTTGATGAATCAAATTTTACTGTTCATATGTTGCCACTATCTTACACATAAAGGTACTCCTCTAGGTGTTCATCTGTCATGATTTAGTGCAAAATCCTCTCAACCAATTAAATTTTATTTCGCATGTGCAACCTCTCACATTCATAAAGGCAATCTATTGCTCATCACTCATATATAAAACACAGATGCGTCATTGTAAAAAAAAAATAAATATGGTATGAGAAATACTTTTAGCTTAAAACATTTCTCTTGTGTACTAGAATTGTAGTGGAAAAAGTATATTCAAATTCATTCAGTGGTTGTGAGAAAATTGAGGATATACATACATAAATACACACAACACATACATAACATCCAAAAAATAAAAGTTTCTTTTTTTGAAATCGTTTAATAAAAGAAATATCTTTTAATAAATATTGACTAATAATAAAAAAGAAATATACAGTAATCCCTTTTATGGTGTGCCTTGTTACATTGCTCATTTGGACATTTCAGTGTCTTTATATATCATGAAAAAAGATACAGTAAAACTTGTGAAAACAGAGCCTGTCTATAATAATATCCTGTTTTAAATGGAAATATTTTATGGGCCATATGGAAAGAGCACCATACCTGCTAATACACTAATAGAGATTAGTTCGGGCTCTTTTCTTCAGAGTCCTATCCCAACAATTCAAAATCTGAGGCAAAAAAAAAAAAAAATTATCAAAGTTTTGAGCCCAATACTGAAAGTAAACAGTAGAAAATTGTTAATAATATTTAAAAATTGTTTGAAGATTAATTTTTTCATCTAAAAATATCTGCTTACATAGAAAGAATTATTAATCCTAAATTCTCTTCCACAATGATGCTTTGTGGTTTAAATATCACTAAAAAACTGTTTAAAATAGCAATTTTTTTAATTTATACCAACCACTAGCAGAAATCTACAAAAGTCACAATTCTTATTCTTTTAAAGCAGGCATCCGGGGGCACCAGTGCTCCATTTGATGGATTTCTTGGTGCTGTGATAAACACTACTTTATTAAAAAAAAATTGTGAATGGCAATGTTAAACAAGATTTGCCATTCATTATTAGTTTTGGCTTTGGAAGGTCCTTTCAAAGATAACCAGAATTAATACTAGGACATTATCTACCATTGATTTGTAAGCTCCTGGTCTGTTTACTAGCCAATTAGATTTTTTTTTTTTATGTTACATGGTTTCTAGAATTAAAGGAAGATTTTTTTTTAATATTTCAGTAATACAGATGCAAGGAATTATGTAAAAAAAACAATATAAAAAGATTCTTGAGACCAAATGGGACACTCTGGGCTGAGGCTCATTGGTGATAGGTTCATTTCCCAACAAGATAACAACCTAGATATATTTTGAAATTATGCAGAGGCTAATTAGAACGAAAGAAGTGGTAGGTGTATTAAAAAACATGGTGTGGCCACCTCAGAGCAACGATTTCAATCCAATAGAATTTTTATGGGAAGAACTCAATAGAAACATTCGTGATCGGTGTCCCATATCACATGAAGACATGTGGAAGGTCTTAAATGAAAGCTGGAACAATATACCACAAGACACAATTGATAAATTGATTGCTTGTAGGCTGAGACTGGTGAAAAAAATTAAAATGCAAAGGAGAATTTTTCGATGAAAAATCAATTTAAGCTGTTTTTACCATTAAAAAATGTAAGTTAAAAGCAATAACTGATAATTTGTCTATATTTAGATTAGTTTTACTTCACAGGTTGCAGATTTTGTGATGATTAAACTTTTTTCTGAAAATACCAAGTTACAAGTTCTTGAATTTTATTTTATTTTCTCGCTTTTCTTAGCGTGAAAACTTTTGATCCTCAAACTTTTGGCCGGAAGCGTACATTCATTTAAAAATATATTTAATATTTAAATAAAGAATTAAAAATAAGAAGATTGATAGGTTGAATGAGTGATAAGACCTCAGATAACTAGTTGAGGAAATGTAATTTCCCAAAACTTTTTCTATTTTCAACATTTGAGATTATTATATTGAATAACAGAAACATTAAATAAATTAAAATTTTCTCGTAGTTAATGCAAATATCTATTAATAAATACTGGTTTAAAATATTTTTTCTTGTTTGTCAACTAGCATTTGGCAAGCTTTTTATTTTTCCTTTTTTTCAATTTGTTAATAAATAAAATTTTCATTTTGAGTCTAAGCCCGAAGACTGATATGAAAATTGAGCTTGGGCTTGCCAGGCATCTCTACCTGATAAGATGGATGTCTCTGTAAAGTGAAACTTTTCCTTGATTTTAGGAATTCTGTTGCCACAGGTTATACTGCATGTTCTATCTTAAATGCAAATTTTAGATATTTGTATTTGTATATTGATTACAAGAGTGTCTTGTAGTTTATTTTCTTTAAAAAATTGTAATGAAACTGAATCTTTGCTTTAATTATGTATTTTTATGCTTGGGAATTCCAAATTCAACAAGTTTAATGAATTCTACATTTACCCATAGTATTTTTGTACATTTATTATCATTTTTCTAAAAAAATCCAGAAGTATAAACAAAAAAAAAAAAAAAAAAAGTTTATTCAAAAAGAAATTTACATTCTTTAAACAGGCAAAAACTTTTGATTTGGTCATTTACATAAATTACTCAAAATCTAATTTTACAAAAGAAAACAGAAATGGACATACTTCATGGCACCGGCAATGTCCTGCTTTAATTCTGTAAGAAATGCTATCTTGAACTGATGTCTTACAAAAAGGAGCTAGAAACAAAGAAAAAAAATATAACTGTTGAAAATTTATAACCAAACTTTTTATATTTCACACTTAAGGGTAAAAGTGATTGAAAACAAGCTTGATGTATAAGCCCATCAATTTGAATCCATTAAAGTAAAAAAATATTGTACTGATTCCATAAAATTAATATAAAATTACTAAAATATCATGATCTTATTCAGGAGCAAAAATACTAGATGCTCCAAAAGTCCTGTTTGCACAATGTTCCTGTTTGCCCTGTTTCACTGAAGGTCGGGGATTTACATTACATCTATGGGAGTTTCCCTTCTTCACACTTCATTTTCTTTGGTGATACTAAGCCTGATATAGCATAAAACAGCACATCAACAACAATGGCTGCTACCTTGAACTATATCTTGTTTTTCAGTATATGTAAAAATTGAAGATTTCTTCAATAAATCTGTGATTTCATGGGGCCCTCACAACCAGAAATCACCCAGTGTATATTGGTGGTGTGATGCTAATTTTGTATTGTTATGGGTTATATACATACTTCACTTCCATGGCATTACCTGCAAGAATGCCCTCGTTCTCTACTGTTGAGATTTTGAACTATTTTTTTAACATGATATAAAATTCCTTATCAGGGTGAATACATATATCTGCAAATCTGTTAAACCCATACACCTTTTTTTTTTAAATCATATTTAACTTTTGCTCCTAACTTTTGAAACACCCAAAAGAACAACACACATACATGGTCACATACAACCAAATGCACTGTAACCATGTATTTTGTTGATGCACTTTTATATAAAATAAAGGTAAAAATATACCTAATGACTAATATTAATATTATATTATCATTACAACATTCAATTTTTAAATTGCCATTTATACAATGCCTCACTTTAAACTTTAATTTAGAAATGATGAAATAAAATAAATGAAGAACAGAAAAATATTATGTTATTTCTTCTTAACAATACTTACTTAAAACCAAAAGCGAGATAATTTTTTAAAAATAAAAATTTGCATTTCACTAAAAATTCTACGAGTTGACTCGTTAATCACAAAACTGTGAATCAGCCAGCAAAATAATGTAAGTCAAATAAGAAAAAAGAATCATGAGTGATTTTGTTTAAAACTAAGTATATTTATTAAGACATTGACATGTTGCACACAGCTCATATATTAAAATATGTTGAAAGTGGAGACTTTCATTCTCAGCTACCATCTATAAATAAAATAATATTGTGATGAAAATATACATATTACTTTTATTGTTCCATTCTCTCAAAATCCTTAAGACTTAAAGATACAGGAAACTGGTGACAGTTTTGCCAAACATTAATAATTTTTTTCAATAAGCCCTGTTTTTTGTGACAAAGATACTGTTTCAGGGCAAGAAGAATGATTCTGTTATTAAGGAAGAGTCAAGGAGAAGTTCAAATTAGAGGTCTGCACGGGCCAAAATTTCCAGCCCCGGTCTGGTAAAAAAGTTAAAAGTTTGACCCAAGCACGGCCCGGCCTGAGTGAATTTCTGCAAGACATTGATTTTTATGTTGATTTGGTTAAAAATTTGTCTTGTACGACGAGTTCTGACCAAAATTATTTATCATAACTTTTT
Organism: Maratus speciosus; assembly: GCA_963932465.1. Lineage (NCBI taxonomy): Eukaryota > Metazoa > Arthropoda > Arachnida > Araneae > Salticidae > Maratus > Maratus speciosus. The sequence goes on along the minus strand of OZ010799.1, from coordinate 68,530,410 downwards.
TTTTTTTCATGTTTATAATCTTCATCTTTATAGAAGTGCGGCAGGCTGCAATATTTATTTTTTTAATGTATCTCCATTTCTTGTATGTAAATGTTTCAGTTATCATTAATATTGTTAATCCATATTCTGTGTATTGAAATGTTAAAAATCTGAAAAATGCTATAAATTAAAATCTTTTAAGACTGGATTTCATAGAAAAAGAAAAAAATGTGTCATAGACAAGTTCCATTCTTAGCAAGTTTAAATGTATTATATATTCTTTTCTTGTGTATTAGTATATTATAACCATTCTACTTTCCATAAGTAGAGGCTACAATCTTTAAAAAGGGACTCATCACTTAAAATAAGAAACACTACTCTATACTTTAGTACAAAGTAATGTTTAATGAATATCTGTACTATAAGACATATTATTTACATGATTACTTTACATATTTACAGTACCAAAACTCAGAAGAAATCCGTTGAAAACATTTTATCATTTTTCCTTCTCTCAAAACAATCTCCGGGGAAAAAAAAAAAACAAGACGGCTTGCATATCTAACACCTCCACTCTCTCGTTCTAATCGTGTCTCATGAACAACTGTGAGGGAAAGCTAAAATCCGCATGGAATCATGGGAAAAACCTATTTGGGCAGCCCACTAAAATTAGAGTCTGTCGTTTAGTGCTGCCATCTAGGAGAGCAATATTTAAATATTTGTTACATCCTCACCCTCTGGTTCCTTAGACGTCTCGGCAAGGGACCAGGAACATTTTTCTTTGGCCTACCACGTTTCCTAAGTGGACTAACTGGTTGTCGGTAACATTGTTACAAAGTTTTAGAGCAGATATATGGTAAGTTCCTAAGGGAACTTCGGGAGCTTGTAAACTGGCAACTTCATAGGAAGTAGGCGACCGCTGTGTGAGCACTACATAGGGTCCGTCACGTCGAGGACTGAATTTGGTGGTTCTTTTCTGACCAGCCTTGCTAACGGGATTGATTTCTACCCATACATGGTCACCAGGAGAGTACTGAGATCCTTCTATCCGTTTTCTGTCCACATACTGTTTTCTTTTGCGTTGTTCGACTAAATCTTTCACTTGCTTAGTGAATTTAGCAAATTTCTTTGGTTTCGGGTTTATCTCAATGGAGACTGTACCGATTTCACAGGAGCGCAGGGTGGCTCCTCCCCCTGGCTGAAAGATGGGGTCATACCCTTTCAGCAAGTAATTTAATTCTGACTTCTGGCCAGAACATTCAAGAGGCTTTGGAACAGGATCTGCAAAACCATACTTTATATGTGGCATATCGCCGAAGTACCAACGTTTGTTCTTAACGTCTGGTACAAACCCTGATTTATCAAGAAAGTCTCTTCCTAAAAGGGTTCTGTTCCCTTTAGCTTTAGGTAACACAATAAAATCTGTACGAAATTTTCTTCCTTCAATTTCTACAGTAACAGTCGTGGTCAAACTGTCTTCTTTTGACCGTTGGCTATTTGCTAAGGACATGTTCAGAGAGGTCTTCTGAAACTTTGCACCTTTTTCTTTTAACACAGAATACAATGATTTACTAGCCAAGATGCGACTAAATCCGGTATCTATGCAGGCTGTGCCATGGACGCCATTAATTTTCAGGTTTACTGTGGTTAAAGGTGTGGTTGTGGTTGAGTACGTGTATATCTGGATTTGCTCAAACTGAGAAGATTCAGTTTTTATCACAGGGTTGCACGTAGGGCACTTAGCACGGATAAAGCCGGGAGCACCACAACCATAACATTTCAAGGCAGGGCGATCTACAATCAGTGGTGAAGGATTCACCTTTCCATTGTCTGATGGGGTTGTCTTCTTTGAGTAGAAGGATTCATTCGGAACCGTTATATTAAAAGAGCTTGAGGGAACGGTCTCTTTCTGTTTTGACCAGTTTTTATTTTTCTGGTGGATTTCCACTACTTTGGATTTTACGGGATTTTCTCTTAGGACATCGTAAGCATCTAGCTTGTCTACTAATGCATTTGGATCATTTAAATCAGCCCAAACGTCTAAGAAATGTTGTCTATGCTGTGGGGAGCACCTTTTCTTTAATTTGTCAGATAAAATAAGATTTTTCAAATCTTCGAATGAAGTTATGTTGAGCTCAGATAGCCAACCTTCAAAGTAGGTTCTAAGCTCGAAAAAATAATCTTTCCAGGTACTTTCTGGAATTTTCTTATGCTGAACGAACAGGATTCTAAATTTTTTAGTGGTCAATTTGAATCGTTTCAACAACATCGCCTTGATGTGTTGGTAGTCCTGGGCCTTTTCTTCCGGTTCCCTAGCAATGAGTCTAGCAATATCACTAGGTAAAGCGCTTATGAGATACGTAATCCAATTTTCTTCCGGAACCCCTAGGACCTTTAACTGTCGCTTACACAGCACTAAGATGTTCATATCATCTTTGTTTGGGCAAAAACAGGGAATCAATTTTTGTAGGTCGATTCGCGGTTTTTCGTAAGTGCACCTATTATTTTCTAACTCCGAGTTAGATGCCGAGGTCGAATGAGTAAGGCGTAATTTTTCGAGTTCGAAAGTCCGTTCGTGCTCTAAATTTTCTTGTTCGATTTTACGTTGTTCTTGTTCGAAAACACGTTGATTTTCTAAATCTAAGCGCTCTTGTTCAGCTTTCCTATTCTCGACTATAGTTATAAGTAAGTTTTTAGTATAATCTTCCTCGTAATCAGCGTGCGTTGTAATTAAATTATGTAAATCGACCATTTTCATTTCTTCGGTGGCAGTTAAGCCTAACTCATCGCAAAGGACGCGTAGATCCTCTTTTTTGCCCTTCCCAAAAAATGCCATTTTGTTTAAATTTAACAAAATTAACAACCAAAATAAAATTTTGATTTAAAAAATTCACTTCAAGAACTAGAATTTGAATTTAAAATTTCAAACAAAATTTTCAAGAACAAGAATTTCAAGTTAAAAATTTCAATTAAAAATTTTCAATTTCAAGAACAAAATTTTAGATTTTTCTACGCAAACCTATCCTTACACTCAGGGATTTCTTCTTGACAGAAATCATAACACACTAAAAAAAATATGTATATATTCAAAATACAATATAAATATAAATGCAAATTAATATAGTATCACAAAATATAAAACTTTATTTATTTATTCTTTCCTCCGGAACGTAACCCAAAATTGAACTATTTCAATTTATCGTTACATAATACAATATTACTATACTTTTAAGAAAACACACAAAAAAAAAAAAAAAAATTCTAAAACTTCAATATTAATTTTCAAAATAAAACAAAACTAAATTATAACTATACCGTTCTTAACTTTCAATTTCTTTTAAGAAAAGAAAGAAAAAAAATAATATTACATTAAGCAAGAATTTTTTAAAAAACTTTCTTCTCAAAAGGACACTTTCTATTTTTTGTTCTAAGAATGCAATTATTCAAAATTAATTAAAATTACTTTACTAGCAAAGTAATTCAAAATTGTTCTCAAAAGAACACAATTTTCTTCTGTTCCAGGAAACAAAATTCCTCTCTTTGTTTTTTTTTTTGTTTTTTTTTACCTTTTAAAACCAATTCAAATTAACCTATAAGAAAACTTATTCTTATAAAAGCTCTGTTCAGAACTTAATTTCATAACTTAATAAATCAACGTTATTCAAAATGAAACTCAACTTAGTAAGAAAGAAAAGAAAAAAAAAATATTTATTCTATCTTAAATATCTGTCAAACGATACCATTTTAATAAAATACAGTTTATTAAATTCAAAATGAAAAAGTTTTCTCAAATTAGAACGCAAAATATAATTTTCACATCAGTAAGCAAAATATATCTTAACAGAACAAACTTTGTTCTTAAACCACCCTTAATCTAAACTGATCAAAGATTTTTGCTTTCAAAATTTAATTCTTACAGAAAACTTTTACGTTATGTAAGATTTCTAACTTCAGAACATTTTTACCTCGTCTGTATGTCATGACAAAACAGGCACAAATTATTTTCTTTAAGAGAAAATTATATACTTTCACAAATACTATCTTAAACAATTTTAATATCAAAAAGTTTAATAACATAAAATAAACAATATGAGAAAAGTTTACTAAAATAAAATTATAACCTTATCTTCTTATTACTGCTGTACGCATCCATATTTTTATCTTGAAGAACTATAATACACTTTCTGCTCCGAAGTCGACGTTCGGTTAGTAAAGTATGAGAACACTTTCACACTACTATTTGACGCCTACATGAAGCTCATGTAGAACAACGATCGTTATTTTCCTTCAAGACTATTGAGAACACACGGCATATTTTAATTTGCCTTAGCTTGTATCACAGAAGCGACGTTAGTTGCAACACATGATAAAATACTTCGATAAAGCACCATCTTCTTTCGAAGGATATATTTCATTTCGAAATAGCTGAGAACAAACGGTGATAAAATACTTCCATAAAGCACCATCTTTCTTTACTCGGTCGGTCGTAGATTCAGGGCCCAAAGTTGGGTAGCCATTTATAACCATTCTACTTTCCATAAGTAGAGGCTACAATCTTTAAAAAGGGACTCATCACTTAAAATAAGAAACGCCACTCTATACTTTAGTACAAAGTAATGTTTAATGAATATCTGTACTATAAGACATATTATTTACATGATTACTTTACATATACCAAAACTCAGAAGAAATCCGTTGAAAACATTTTATCATTTTTCCTTCTCTCAAAACAATCTCCAGGGAAAAAAAAACAACAACAAATGGCTTGCATATCTAACACCTCTACATTCTCTCGTTCCAATCGTGTCTCATGAACGACTGCGAGGGAAAGCTAAAATCCGCATGGAATCATGGGAAAAACCTATTTGGGCAGCCTGCTAAAATTAAGAGTCTGTCGTTTAATGCTGCCATCTAGGAGAGCAATATTTAAATTTTTGTTACAATATTAATTTTGCATGGATCAACACTTTTTCAGTTTAAAACAGGACTCCGTCATAGGCAGGTTTTATCACACGTTTTACTATATTTTAATAAGAGTAGAAATCTACTATTGTTTAAAAAGAACATATTTTAATGTTTAAGTGTAGAATAATGGTGATTTAAGAATGTATGCATTTCTTGCAAAAATTTTTGGGCCATGCCTAATTTTACTGACTTTTGAACGGACCAGGCCACACCGAGACAATGATTTGTTCTGATTAAATACTATATAGCAGAGTGCAATTACTTTAAAAATTAATGAATTCTAACTGTCTTTAATTTCTTAACACAATACCTATTAACTCCCATCTTCTTAGTAGAAAATAAAATGTCTACTTACAAATTTGAAGAGACTTGTAGAAGAAATGAGATAGATGACTCACAATGATACATACTAGAAATGAAGACTTCATTAAATAAAAACTAAGAGCTTTTTATTATTATGTTCAATTTTACAACATCAACACTAAAGCAAGAACTAGATGACATGAATGAGAAACTCTCTCATTTTATAATGGTTTGCAACCAATCACAACTAGCCAGCACATGCTGAAACTCTTTTGCATAAACAGCAGAAAGTTGAGTAACACTGTGCAACCTGAAAAACATGTCAACAAAGTTTAACTGATACCTTGTTGGTAACCAACCAACCATTCAATCAATTAACTATGAATTTAACTGAAAACCATAAAACAAAATGTAAACAATATGGATGCCAGCATGCTGTTGAAGTTAAGTGTTAGGGTTAGTTTTGTTAGTAAGTTAGTAGTTTTTATCATTGAAATAAAGTAAAAGGTACCTTTTTAAATAAAACACTTAATACAAGAAATAAAGTTGAAAAATGATGGAAAAAAACTTAATAAAAAGTGTGGTTCTTCCACATGATTTTCATGCGGGCTGGGTCAAAATTAGGATTGGAAATTTTGGGCCATGAAGACATGAAACCAGTCCTGGCTCTGTACAGAAAAAATAAGTTAGGCCTGGCCGTGCAATATCTTTCAGGAAAAAATGCCCAGACCCTAAAGAGTAGTCACTAGGCCCAGCCCGAGACTTCAGGAAAAAGTGTGGCCTGGACCCAGACCGAAAAGAGAGGAGACCAGGCCCGGCTTCCGTAAATGAAAATAGGCCAGGCCGGTCTCAAGCCAGCCTGTGCAGATCTCTAGTTCAAATTTCAAACACAGGATTTGCATTTTACTTAAAATTTTATGAGTTAATCTGACTTGCCAATTGCAAAACTGTGAATCAGTCAGCAAAACAATGTGATTCAAATGAGAAAAAAAATTCACAAGTATTTTTTTTCTTTTGCTATTGTTTTTAAAAACTAATTATATTTATCACATGGGAAACTGGCGAAACTATTGTCACACATTGATAAATTTTTCCTAGAAGGCATAGAAAATAAAGTTAATTTTAGAAAATATGAAACAAAATCAATTCTTAATAAACACAGGTTGCAATTAGTTTTTTGGAAGACTTTTTCTCTTCTAATCCAACAACTAAAATAATTCACCACTTTTCTCTTTTTGTTACTGATAAAAGAGAGCAAGGTCACAGGAATGGAGATTGGAAGAACAAACAATGAGATTCCAATTAGAATATGCAAAAGAGTATTTTGAATTCAATTCAAAATTGATTTCAAATTCAAACTCAGGAGTATTTTATATTTCGAAAATTGTATTTTGATATTTTTTTAATCAGGGAAATGGGAGATGGAGGGAAGAAAGTCAATTTGCAAGTCAATTGTTGATTCGCTATTGTACAATTTGTGAGTCATGTTCCACGAATTTTCTGGGATTTACATTTATTCTTAAAATATATGTAAACACAGACCATGAACAGCAGGATATGGCACCATTGTAGAACATGCACTTCTTGAATGCGGACACCATATTCACATAGTGATCAAAGTTAAGTGATCAAAAGTTAAGCATTTTATTTTTCTCTTTTTGTATTTTATGATAAATAAAATATTACTTTGTTAAACATACTAAATAACATAAATTTTGTAATGACAAAGAAAAAACTACAGTTTACATAAACATAAATACAAATACAACACAAATGTAAATACCAAAATTTAAACTCCAAATTAAGAATTTAAAAAATTAATTACAATCGTACAATAAAGAAATTGTCAAATATGCACATTAAAGCAAAATTTGATATATCTAATATCACATAATCAATGACAATCTTTATTCATTTAATACTGTCAATGACATTAAAAAAATATATATTTTGACATTAAACTTTGGAGAAATTATAAACAATATAGTTGAAATATGAAGTCATTTCATTTTCATATCTTCTTACACATAGATTTCTTAATCATTTTTATTAGAGTTCTGTACTTAAAAAGTAAAAACAGAACCATTATAAGATCACTCCTGTGTCTGTCCGTCTGTAATATTTGTAACCTTCGATGTCGGGATCGCAGATTGATTACCAGAAAAATAAATTTAAAATTACAATTAAAAATGCTATTGAAAGATCTGGTAACCTAAATGCCATTCCGACACCACGTATGGCCGTGATCGTAAGTCGCGATCGTTAACTAGGCAACGTGAAAATTAAGAATTAAGTTAATTGAATTTATTAAAGAATAATTAAGTTGCCTTAAATACAGGGTTCGTTGATATATATTGATGGATATATATCATGATATATATCTTGATATATATCCGATATTTATTTTTAAAATATCAAGATTTTTGATATTTTCGATATTTTCAAATTCTTGATATTTATTTTCAAAATATCAAGATGTTTGATATTTTGTATATTTGATATTTATTTTCAAAATATCAAGATGTTTGATATTTTGTATATTTGATATTTATTTTCAAAATATCACTGAGCAAGATAATTTTTATGTTTTCACATTCAAAGCAAGTGTCAATGAAATTTCTACCTGTTATTGACTGTGTCATTCTGTAGATAATGAACATTTGCCTCTGGCAATAACTTTTTTAGGAAAAGAAGAAAAGAAATCTTTTCCAAGCTTTATGTTTGAAACTTTTATTTTTAAATGTAGAACTTATAATTATGTGCGACAGTTAATTCAAAACAGCCATTGAAAGATAAAATGTAATTTAGATAATCATTTATATATAGCCAGGGATCGTTGATATATCATCATCATCAACCGTTTTCAATCCACTGCTGGATGTAGTTCTCCCCCAGATTTTTCCTATGTTTCCTGTCAAGTGCTTTAGTCATCCAATTTACACTGGCTACTTTTCTGATTTCATCACTCCATCTTACTTGAGGTCATCTTCTTGGCCATTTTACATCTCTGGGATACCACTGTAGGGTGTTTGTGCTCCATTTATTTTCGTTGATATATATCAGTGGATAATATATAACCGATATTTATTTTCAAAATATCAAGACTTTTGATATTTTCATATACTTGATATTTATTTTTAATATCAAGATGTTTCATATTTTCTGCATTTGATATTTATTTTCAAAATATGAATGTGCGCTAGATATTTTGATATTTTCAGTCGTATGCTGTATTTGTAATATTTCAGTGTAAATGAAATGAATTTTCAACTGTTATTGACTATGTGAATCTGATAAAGAACTTTTGTCTCTTCTGGATGTGACTTTTTTAGCCAAAAAAGAAAACGAATATATTTTTCAAGCTTTGGATTTGAAGCTTTTATTTTTAAATGTTGAACTAATAATTATGTGGGACATAATTAATTCAGAACAACCATTGAAAGATAAACTGACTAATTTAAGCAGTTATATTAGAAAATAATCTTTTCTCAAGTTTTGGTTCAGTTGAGTTTAAACTATACAACATGTTAGCAGAGATATGTGTAGGAAAATTTTAGGTCCTTTAAAGGACTCTTCACAAAATAATTTATCTTAAAACAGGACCCTTAACAAAAATTTTTATTCACAAACAGGACCCTTCAAAAAACATTTTATCCCAAAACAGGACCCTTCACAAAATTATTTGTCTCTTAAAAAGATCTTTCACAGAATTTTTCACCTTCAAATTGAACTTTTCACAAATTTAGTCAATTAAAAATAAAATCTGGCCTGTAAGTAAGCAATTGAACTCATCAAAGAGCAGGGTTGCCGGCTTTTAGCCAGGCCAAAAAAAGCCGGCCGGCTTTTTTTGGTTTTAACCGCTTAAAAAATGCCAGCTTTAATTTTTCAAAAAGGTGGTTTATAGATAATTCATATAAAATTTGGATTAATTTATTTTTAATACACTTATAAATATTTTCTACTAAAAAAAATATAAACTTCTATTAAATTTTGTCAAATAAATAAGACCTTATAACTGCTAGAATGCAACTGTGAAGGTATAATGTCTGAAAAAAAAATTGTGAATATTCAGAAGAATACATTAAATTAGACTCTAGACTCTAGAGTATTGGTTTGGAATACTTTATCATGACTCTACACATACCACACATTTTAAAGATTATATGAAAGAATAAGAAAATGTCACACATTAAAATAGAAACATTCTTACATATACTGATATTGACTTTTAAAATTGATTAAAGCTAAATACCTTATATGTATATAATAACTGAAATTATCTTATATAATACTCAAGCAATAATAAGCAATCAATATATAAAAAATACTTTAAAAAATGATACATGTAAAAAGTTTTTCTGCTACTAAGCTGTTATGTAACTTATTCCAGATATGTCCATACTGACAGATTAAAATCGTAGAATGAACGATGTTGAAAGAGAAATTAGGAAGGATATAACATTCGAGGAAATTTTAGTACATGTAAGTGCATAAAATAAAGAGAACAATTGAAAAAAAAATTCTCCAAATAAAACTTGAATTAGAATTTTGAAAAGCTAGTTGCTATTTAAAATAGTGCATATTCATGCATAAATTAATGCATATGTTATTCATAATACTATTTTAATAGAGAGAAATTATGTTTTTATTAAATGACTTTATGCATGATTTTAAATAAATGTTTATGAAAAATAAAATAAGACTTGTATTATTAATATCCCTTAAAATTAGTTAATAAAATATATAACTAAGCAACCATTGTCCTTTTTAATTATAAAGCAGTAAAAATGAAAAAAAGATTGTTAAGGTCAGTGTAAACCAGACAAAGCAATTGGTATGACCTTTTATTCCAATATTAATGTCCTCATTATTGAAAAATTGAGTTATATTGATTTCTACCTCAATTAAATGTCTTTAAAACTAATTAAAAAACACATAAAAATGTGTCATTTATAATTAAAATGCTTCACTGTATAAAAGCCAATTTTGGCGAAAAAATGCCAATTTCGGCCAAAAAAAGCCGGTTAAAACCAATAAAAGCCACCGGCGTGGCTTTTTTAAATTTTAGCCGGCTTTTTTGCAACCCTGTCGAAGAGCGTATTACTGAGCTTTTTAAATATGAAGGATAGAACATGAAGACATCGATAATTTAAAATTCTCAAAATTATCGCTAGAATTTTCACAAAAATAAGAAAACTTCACAATTTCACAAAAACAGGACCCTGTGAGAAAAGTCTGGACAGACCCCTGGTTAGGAAATGTGAAATAAGACATTTTATACTTTGTTAAATTTTTTCAGTTAAAAATACTTTTTTGTATTTAAAATTTTGTTTTAAAAATATCTGATTTTTTTATACTTGATCTTGATATTGAATCCTGTAGTTAGTTTTTTTTATAAGTGTATAAAGCCAATTGTTACTGTTTTCAATTACAGTACCGGACCTCAAATCCGGACTGGTCGGGACCGCGGCCGTTCCGGATTTCGGAATTTTCCGGATTTTAGGTCCTCAACCAAAACAATAAATAAACAGATATAGTACATGCCCTTGGCAAAATTTTACATGCCACGAAGCAATCTATACCGCGAATTGCCATGTTAGGCTTAGTGTAAATAAAACCAAAAATACAAATTACAAAAAGTAATTCAAAATAAAAATAAGTTTAAAAAAAAATACTATTACTGCATATTTTTAGAAATATTAAAGCATTTTTTAGAAAATGAAAATGCGTTGTTGCTCGCGAGTTAGGCCTAGGAATCTATATCGCGGATTGCCATATGAGGTATAAGTAAACAAACATAAATATAAATTAAAAAAAAATTAAAATAAGGATAAGAGTTTTTCTAATCCTGCACATCACATTATCAGAGTTGCATAATATAGACGCACGCGCGCACGCCGTGCGCGGAAAATTTTCCGCAAAGTTCCGAACTTTGCGGAAAATTTCTTAGAGAAAAAAAAAAAATAAATTTTGTTCTTTAATACCGAAAAATTAAAAATGTTCCTCAACTTTATGTACGATTTATTTATTGTTTGACAGGGGTGATTCTGTTCCGAATTTTCCGAAAATTTAAGGCATTCGGTCCCGAAAATTAAAACAAATCGGCCGTCAGTCCAAAAATTCAGATATAAAAAATATCACTGAAATATATTGCGGATTTCAACAAATGGTCGCCAAAAATAAACCAATTTCGTGAATCGTTCGCAGAAAAAATACACACTTTTGTCAAAACATCGCGGAAAAAACGCGAATTTCATTAAAGGACCGCAGAGAAAACGCGAATTTCTTTAAAGAATCGTGGGAAAAAAAATATTCTTTTATCAAGGAATCGCAGAAAAAATGCAAATTACATCAAAGAAGCGCAGGATAAAAAACGAATTTCGTAAAAGCATAGCGGAAAAAGCGCGAATTTTGTCAAAGGTTCGTGAAAAAAAAAACGCAAATTTCGTAAAATAATCGCGGGAAAAAACTAATTTCGTTAAAGGTTCGCGAAAGAAACACAAATTTCGTAAAAGGGTCGCGGAAAAAGCGCGCGTTTCGTCAAGGAATCGCGAAAGAAACAGGAATTTCTTCAAAAGGCCACAGAAAAAACGCGAATATCGTCAAAGGATCGCGAAAAAAACAAATTTCATCCAAAAATACGTAAAAAAACAAATTTCGCAAAAGCATAGCGGAAAAAGCAAGAATTTTGTCAAAAGATTGCGAAAAAATGCAAATTTCGTCAAAGAACCGCGGAAAAAAAATAATTTCGTTAAAGGATCGCGAAAAAACGCGAATTTCGTCAAAAATATCACGAAAAAAACGCGAATTTCGTCAAAAGATCGCGAAAAATGCAAATTTCGTCAAAGGATAAGAGAAAAAAAGTGCAAATGCCGTCAAAGAATCGCGAAAAAACCCGCAAATGTCGCGGAAAATCGAAAATTTCGTTAAATGATCGTGGAAAAAATGAGAATTTCGTCAAAATACCACAATAAAAAATCATCTGTCTCTTTAATGATGATACCTATGAATGGACCTCTCCTTACAAAATGCGATTCAATTGTTTCAGAAGCAATGTCCATTATTGCATTTTGTGAGAAGAGGTCAAAATATTAAGGATTGGGCTGTTTCTAAATGCATTGACAAAATAACTGACAAGAATTCACCCCTTCTTATCATGGATTTTTAGCTTTATAATTTTTTAGCCAACATAATTATTCTGTAATTAATATTAATGCATTTTAAATTAAATTAAATAATTTATTATATTTAATCATAATATTTTCGTAATTATTTTGAAACTACTGTTTAAAATTCATACCGTCAAAATAGCATAACACGTTATTTTATTAAACATTAAAGTAATTTGCAGAAAATTTTTGAGCCAATATTATGTGCGCAGAAAGTTTTTGGTTTTATACAAGTCTGCACATTATTAGGAACATAAAAACATTTTTTAGAAAATGAAAATACATCGTTGTTTGCGAGAACCGAATTAGGCTAATTGACGAATTTCTTTCAAATTTTCAGCAAGTTACAATAATAGTGAATCAGCTTGTGTAACAAATTTTTATTAAATTATGATAAGTTATTAGAAAGCTAGGGTACCTCTAAAAAAAAAAAAAAAAGACCACTAGATGAAAAGAAAAACGACATATCTATCCGCTGTTTGTTTTGCTTATTCAACATGTTTATTTAACTGCGTGAAGTGGAAAGTCAACGTTATCAGAATGTGATCATTAGCTTTCGGTAGACAGCTTGTTTTGTTATGGAGAAAGGAACTTTGCATAGATTTTTTTTTCTCTTTGAGTTAAAGAAAAGAATTTTTTGGTACGGTGCTTACAAACAGAATTTTTTCGAAAAATGAAATTTGTTGAACATATTAAAAGTGGAGGGAGGGCGTTGTAAAATATTTTTATATATAAATATTATAAATATATTCTACGAACCTTTTTAAAAATAATTCTTTCTTGTGGTTATTTATTTATTCTTTTTACATTTTCTATATAATTGAGAGAAAAGGGTTTCTTTTTAAAATAAATTTAAAATGTGTGCACACACTAACTACGATAATTCTGTTAGAAAATTTGGATTAAAACTAATGAATGAAAAACATTGCAATAAAATAAAATTGCTGAGTCTAGTTTGGCTCGGCACTGCGTTATGCGCGCACGTAGCGCCATCTATGGACATTTTTACGAAATATTTATTCGAGATCATCGCGGAATTTCAGTTTTCTTTTTTTCATTCCGGATTTTAGGATTCCGGATTTGAGGTCCGGTACTGTAGTTCACTTCCATTTTGTTCTAAATGAAAATAAAAAACAAAAAAAAAGAAATATAAAGATAAATACATTTTTAGAATATTGTTTGATTAAGTTTTTATGTTAAGTGCAATATATTTTAGTTTCTAATCTATATTGTACTCAAAAACATTTATTATCAGCGGTAAGTTGGCTGCTTTGAAAATATCGGATATATATCAAAAATATCGGATATATATCAAAATATCGGATATTTTTGATATTTTCGAAAATATCATGATATTTACGAACCCTGCTTAAATATAATCAAAGCTGAAAAGAAAAATAAAATAAACTACTCACCCATGGAAGAAACAGATGACACACATAATTAACTTAAACCAATGTTTATTTTGGTAAACATATCAAAATTAAGGAACTGCGCAGACCCCTACAAATATTAAGTATTAATTTATATAAAAATATGTATGATCTATCACAAAGAATATTATCTTTTAAACAGATGATATTTATATTCGTGGAATTTGTGAATGGGTTGTAGGCAAAAACATTTAAACAGAATTTGATCTAAATCAGAGTGACTATTAGTAGTAGAAGAAGCTTAATTGATGAATAATTGGAGATTGTCCGATAATATGGCTAAAATGGATCATCAGTTCGTCATTATTGCAGAAAAGTCTCACATCTTTACGAAGCTAACATATTCATTCCTATAAGATAGGGATCCATTCTGATTCGTTCAGTATTTGCCAGCACGTAAAGGTGGCTGCATTCAATCTTCCTTAAACGTATAACTGCGACGGAATAATTTGAAAAGTGATTTTTCGTTACCATATCCATGTCAGAAGAGATGGAGGAATACTTTCCAGAACAAGTTGAAATCCTCCGTTTTCATTGAATATAATCCATGAGCTGACTTAAATGTTCAGATTCTCACAAGTTCTCAGATTAGCATTAGCCGTGTTACATACCGATAGCATCTTCATAGTATTATCCTCCAACTATTTTCATACAGTATTTTTATTTTATCCGATTAATGAAATTTAAAAATGTAGAATTAAATGAATTTAAAAGGTGATCGGCCCTCAACCCGTATAGTTAAAGGACCGATTATAAAAAAAAATTATTGTTTCTTGGAGCAATGATGCGTGCTTGCTCGCACATCACCGTCCAGAAGAAGAGAGCCAGAAAAAACCCCATAGAATATTTCGAAAAAGACGCTCAAAATTAAGAGAACCAATCAGTGTTCCCCAAAAACAATTCAACAGCGTGCGATCACTGAACCCGTCATGAGATCGCAACTCCCCCGAGCAAAAATGGCGTCTTTTGAGAAGTCGCGATGTAGTTTCGCATCGGTGAAGAAACGAAATCATGGCGAATTCGGTGCATCTTAAAATGGACGGCGCGCGTATTTAAAAGAAGCGAAAATAAATAAAACTTAAAATTCGGATAACTCGCGATCTATTGCATCAAAATAGATGAAATTTTGTCTGCTGAAAGTAAATAATTATTTAAATCAAATAAATATATTTTGCAATGAATTTAATGAATATTTAAGAATTTTTAAAAGGTTAATATTAAAGACTTAGAACTTTTTGTAAACAATCTAGAAATCACTGATAAATAAATTATTTAATAGATATTAGAATCAAATTTTAGTAGTTAGAAATATTAACGTAATATAGATATTTTAAATTGTTATTTGGAAAGATAAATAAAGTTTTTGAATTGATTAAATTTTTATTAATTAAATAAATAATGGTTGACAGATTTAATATTGTTAAACTAATTGGAAAGTATGATGTAACACCGTCCGCCTGTCTGTCACAGCCATTTTACTCGCAAACTATGGAACGTGGAAAGTTCAAATTCGGGAAAGTAATAAAGACCATTGACCCACATATTTTCAGATTAATAAACATTCATAAATATATTTAGTAAAAAAGTAAGGGGCTAATTATGCAACTTGAAAAAGAAAATCTTTTCTTTGTATATCATGTGGGTTATCCTGTGAAAGCTTTTGTAACGCTGAACTCAAAAATACATTCCTTTTAATTTTAGGTATTATATTTTCAAAGATATTGTTGAAAATGTAGCGCAAAAATATGTTCCCCCCATCTAATTCCGAATCTACTGAAACTAAAATTATGAAAAAATTAGAGGTACTAGACGTTAATATAAACCTTGCCAGAAAATTATAGCGATTACCCTAGGTCACATAGTTTTTGAGTAATTAGCATTTTTCTGTTATACACAAATTTCGATTTACGGGCATTCAGAAAAATTGTTGAGCATCGCTGAATATACCTATCGTTGCAGAAGAATAAAAGCATTGTTGATAATGATTTTTTAAAAAAAAATCATCGGTAATTAGCCGAGATATTAACCCTTAAAGGTACGGTCAGTTTGGACATACATAAGGACAGGGCGGCTTACAGTTTGGACATACATAAGGACAGGGGCGGCTTACAGTTTGGACATACATAAGGACAGGGGCAGCTTACTCTATGCCTAGTTAACAACATATATAATGATATATATGTGTAATGTAATGCCCAGTAACAGTATAAAAGCAATAAACGTCAAATTGTTAAAAATATACTAATTTAAGGGGTCTCGGGACTCTAAAATGTGGAAAAAATGAAAAAAAGACCATTTTCAAACATTTATATATATATTTTTTAAATATATATATATAATACAATTACAAATTCGTATATTTATTCTACAGAACCCTCTTTGCTCAAGTAATGCTCGCACTTGACCGTTTATTTATTTACATATTTATTATCAATCTATTTCAGCTTCAATCTGTAGAGATTGTGATTTTCTTCATTTTTGGGGTACATTAAAAACTCTGTTTACATGCACCCCACTGATGGAAACTGGTTGTACTCAAGAATCACATTACCAATACATCAATGCAGCCAATAGTAGGAAAATGCCAGTGCAGATGCACAGACTGAATTTAAATATCAAACAGATGTCTATCCTGTAACCAAAGGCAACCACACAGAAAATTTGTCATGATATAAACCAAAATACAGATACTTAAAAATGAGTATTTTCATGTTCATTCACTGTTCCATGTGCAATATATTTTTTTTAAATATAGCATTTTAAAACCCAATAAATCATTTATAATCATTCTGTATATATATTAACATACTTGCATTTTATTGCACTTTTTTTTTTTTTTTTTTTTTTTTTTTTTTTTGAGAGGCATGGGGAATTATTTCTTTTGGACCAAATGTTGGGAATGTGAAATATATGTAAGATATGTTTGTTGTTGTTAATTTTTCTTGAAAGAAAATAAAAGCAATGATATTTTTTAAAATTAATACAAAATGTTAATAAATAATTAGCATTAAATATGCGTGCATTAATAAATAATTAGCATTATAATGTTTATATAATGAGCAATTTTTCATGCATGTAATTAACATTTCAGATGATATATAGTTCAACAATCATTATGACTTTTTTTAAATTCTTTGTAATTTATAGCTCTATTTGAAAGGGTTTTGTAGCTTACAAACCATGAATTTCTTTAATGCTTTTACTTGCTTTGCTTACTGCATACTTTTTGTTTGTACCACTATCTGATAAATGCTTTATTTACATTAGATGCTCTTTTATTAATACTTTTTCAGCAATGAAAACTGCTATACTTTTAAAATCTGCAGTGATGTTGCCCTTTTTTTAACTCTTTCTAAATTTAGTGCATAAACAATCTAAATAAATATGGGCATACCTCAAATTAGATTAATTAATTTTCAACAGCAAGTTCTAATATGTCATAGCATTAATGATCAACAGAAAACAACACTATTCCAGCATATAAAAAGAAAAAATAGTGGAAAATAAAATAGCAAACTTGCTCTTTTTGATATATAGAACCAAACTTAAAAATGGTTTTAAATCATATTGTGAAATGAATAATTCCCAAGTCACATGCGACTAGATCAATATAAAAATCCATTTCATTTATTAAAATCATCTCATATACTTCATGCAAAAATTACACAGTTTTTTTTTTCTTTTTAGCAAAATTCTTTTTCAAAAGTATGGGATAAAAAAAAATATATGTAGAGCTGCTTAAATTATGCTAATAAATGTAATAATTTCGTACGAAGGTAGATTCTAAAGAATTTTTTTACAATTTAAAATATATCAGTTGTATGTTCTTTCAAAAGTCAAATAAATAGTACAAATAGTCAAAATCATTTTCTAGATCTTTAAGTAAAATTTCACATAAGTGAAAAAAATAAATAAATACAGTGGGTGATCGGTTATCGAACCTAAGGGGACCGGGAAAGCCCTATCTCCGTCATGTTAAATTCACCAACTTTATGTACCTTTTTCTCAGAAATAGTGAAAGATAGAGGTCTAGATTTTTTAGAGTAGTTAAAATAACATGATTTACGTATTTTAAAAGACCATTTTCTTTCCAAGTGAAACTCAAAATTAATTATTTATTGAAAGTCATTTTTAAATTACCATTTTTGGTAAGATTTCACGGCCTAAAATAAATAATTCTCAACAAATCATTAAATCCCTGTGTTAAAGTATACAATATATCATTATATAAGTATTAAATAAAAATCTGAGTTCTTAAGTTTAATAGATATATTGAAAAAAAGGAACATAAACATGAAAAATCCAAGTTTTCAGAAAAAGTCAATTAAAGATTTAAATGGCCATTAAGCTGTGAAGTACTCTTAGAAAGAATGATTAATTTCAACACTTATTTTTTTATATATAAACATGTGTGACACATCGTTGGAAAGATAAAAGTTTAAACTATTTAATGATATAAAAAAAGTAAAAATCGATTTTTTAGCTGAATTTTGCTTTCCCGGTCCCCTTAATCTGTTCCAAAAAAAGTGTTTGCTAACTGAATTGTTCATTAACCGATCATAGATCCAGTATAGATTCATATGGAAATTCAATTAGTTCGTTCTTAAAAGCTAAATAATATATAAAAAATAATATATATGTTCCCTTTATAATAGGGTTAATATACGTTTTTATGCAATATGAACAGATCATATTGACGGCATTAAATGGTATCAATTTGTCATTTTGACCTCTCAAAAACTGCTTAGTTCTCTAAAACATCGTTTTTACTGCATGGCCCGATAAAGCTCAAGTAGAGCCTAGAACCTATAAATAATTTATGAACTAAATTTCAAAATTCATTTGCAATTAAAAATATTACTTTAAAAAGAGATGCAAAATATAAAAAAAACCTTAAAAAAGGCCTTAAAAATGCAGGCCCTGAACCCCCGGTAGCTCATGAATTAATTACGCATACATATACAACTGTTAAAATGTTCTCTAAGTTGACAATAAATGCAATTAAATACAGCTCAGCATTGCTTCTTCTTGGCTTTGTGTTGAAAAGTGTTTGTTCATTATCTGAAAATAAAAATCTCTCACGAAAGTGTTCGTTAACCGATCATCCACTGTAAATAAAACTAAAAGAACTATCAATAGAAAAATGTCAGTGCTAAAAGGTCATCCATATATGATGTCACACTTTTTTCAATATTTTTGACTCCCCCTCCCCCCTTTTGTCACAAAGTGTCACACTTCACCATACCCCTCCCCCCCCCCCACACCCTCTTGTCCCATGTCACGCTATATTACATAAACATATACTTGCAGTTCAAAAACAAAGTACTATGTTATACCTCTTGTCCCATGTCACGCTATATTACATAAACATATACTTGCAGTTCAAAAACAAAGTACTATGTTATAGATCATATTTCAAATTTTATTTTGAAACTTTTAACTATGTGTTTTAATGACATTTGTGAGAATAATAATAAAAATGATTTGTGTACTTATTTTGTATGAAATAAGATTAAGATTTACAATAAAAAACATAATTAATATACAATAGTAATAAAATATCAATATGAAAGAACAATTAAAAACAGTAGTATTTTTGAATTTGAAATGGAGTTTAATATATTTGTCTTTAAATGTTATCTTTACTGTATGAACACAAAATACTTTAATTTCAAAATAACTTTAAAATTTAATCTTCTGATTGTAATGCTTTTATTTTAATAAAATGTGTGATGTCACACTTCTTCTTCCCCCCCCCCCCCCCCTCCAAGCGTGACATCATTTGTGGATGGCCCCTAAGCTAACTGACACAAGAATTACAATGCAGTTTAAATAATATATGAATTTCATTAATATAAAGGTAGAGTCAGAAAAAAAGAATACTTTACACATTTTAATCACCAAATTCTCCCAGAGAAAATAGCCATTCAATTGAAAATTATGTATTCTTTCAATTGATGTTATTAAAAAAAAAGAAAAGGGTCGTCTTCATAGTGAAATTGTACCAAACTCTGAAATTTTCAATACAAACACCTAAGTCTGACATCATATTTGACTTTTTTGGAAATTTTTACTTTAGGATATTAAATGAAAGGTAATTTGGTCAAGTAGTTTAGGAATTATGCAGGTTTAAAGCTGGGAATTTCTAAAGTTAATTTGTAATATTGCAAAACAGATTTAAAAAATTACAGGTTACAATTCATATTTATATTTTGAAAATATATATATATATTAATTAATTTTCAAAGAAAAAAAAAAGAATTGAATTCTGAGAATATTTTAACAGATTTTTTTTTGTTTTTTAAGCAAATATGCAAACCCAAAATTACAAGTTATTCCACCAAATAGTTTTGAGTCATTCCAGTTAATACGTTTTGCTCGGGACCGGACAACAAAACATAGAACTCAGTAAAATGTACAACTCAACTAATGGTCCACTGGAACCATTTTTAAAAATAAATCATGAAAATTTACCTTTTATATTGAAAACTGAAGTTTTGTATGTATTACTGCACTCAAGACATAAATTCGCGGAAATATAAAGGAGTAAAAAACAAAGGTACATAAGAAAAGTACACATGAAGTTATTTTATCATAAAAGCTTTATTAAAAATATTTTTTGCATATGTAGGGTACTCAAAAGAAGTCACTAGAATTGCTTTGGCGTGTAAATCATTTATCAAAAAACATTTCAGCAGTTTCCTAAATTTTATTGAAATAATCACTAATCTTGTATTGTTCATGTCGTCAGTCGGCAAAGACAGAAAGCAAGGTGTAGCAAAAATTCTGAAATTATTTTCAGCAAAACGTAAAAGTGACACAAAATTTCATCCGGAAACATAAAAACCTAACATATAACTGAGGGATACATATAACTCAAAAATGAATAACTCAGCTAATTTTTTAATGGCAAACGACCGGGACCGCTGAGTTGAGATGTATAACTAAAGGGAAACATACAACTCAGGTAACGTATAAACGGAGTTCCACTACATGATGTCAAAATCAGAGTTCCTACAGAAAATGTCCGAATTTGGTACAGTTTCACTACAAAGACAACCCTAACCTTTTTTTCCCCCCCACATAAATTCAAAGACATAATTTTTAGTCGAATGGCTATTTCCATTTGTTTCCAGGACAATTTAGTGATTAAAATGCACAGAGTGTTCTCTGGGTTTGTTTAGTCAATTATGTAAGCAATCACTTACTTGATGGGTTGTCTTATTTAAATGGTCCTTATGATTTTTAATTCTTCGACTTTCATGGTGATAGTAGGTCTGTGCCAACTCATAGAAAGCATTTTGTAAACTGCAATATATGTGTGTATATATATATATATATATATATATATATATATATATATTCATTAGTTAAAAAAAAGAATATTTTATATGATAATGACATAAATATTAAATATAATAAGAGAACAATGTAAGCTGCTTACATTTTAATAAATATATGATATACACAGCAAAATTTCCAAAATGAAAAGACACAAAAAGACAGAAAAATGTTAATAAAAAGAGAAGAAAATAGAATTTTTTAAATTGTCCATTTGAAAAGTGTTAAATTAACATTGAGTTTTCGATAGTTATGGTGAAAAATATTTTTCTTAAATTCCAATACATTTTTTACATTTAATATATTTTTTTAGTTTGCCAGGTGCTAGTACTAAAAAGCATTTTTATATGAAAAGTATCAATAATGTATTCAAATAAAATTTTGAAATTTTTTAAAAGTGATATTTTTGTATCAGCCACGTGTCATGAGTTAATATCCGAAGAATCACCAAAGATTTTGCTACTTACAGTAGCCTTTTTTATTTTAATATCAGTGGTTTAAGAACATTGTTTGATAGCATATCTGTAAAATTTGGGTTTTATTTATAATATTTTATTTATTTATTGATGAAGTTTTAATTTCATTATAGATTATTAGCTGGAAACAAATGCTGAACAATTAAATTATTTTAAGAACAAATCTTTCGTAACTGGGCTGCATACAATAGAGATAGATTTTTTTTTAATTTCATGGTAGAAAATTATTCTAAAAACCATAAAAAATTCAGTAAACTGAGAAAGAGTTTTAAAATAAATCACACTTGAAAGAACATTCCCCCCCTATTCGATGGCATAAGAATAAGAATTGAAATTATGTGGTGTTTAGAAATAAACAAATTTGTGGTAAAACCAAAATTCATTAGTCAAGTGTTGTCACTGTCAATATGGCACAAGCACTAATCATGGACAACTTTTTGCTTTATAGTATAGATTGAACATTTCATTAATATAGCCAATTATTTTCAATTTATTTAATACTAATGAATGTAAAAACCACTATAGAATACAGATTTATTTTTAAATGATTCTATATATTTTATTTTCCAGCATTTTAGGGGGTCATCTATAATTATGACACATTTTAAGGTGGCGGGTTGTCCACAAATTGTGAGATAGTATGCAGAGCGAGGGGGTGGGTTGGGTTAACAGAATGTGACATCACATCTAAAGTACGAAAACAATTAGGTAGTTGTTATTTGCAAGCAGCATAACAAAGTTTATTAAAAAATATGTACATATTTTTATTCAGGTAAAATTGGGTATATTTTTTCTTTTACTTTGAATTGTAAAAGTTTCAAGAAAAATCATACAATATCTTAACAGATTTATGGTATTTATATCAATAGGTACACATCACAACAAGTTCGAAAGTGACAACCTGTGACACAGTGTAGGTGTAAAAAGAAAGCATGAAATTTGTGTGACGTAATTACCGGATGATCCCTTATTCATCTGTGTTATAAAATCACAAATAATAATCATATTAAAATTTCAGAAAATTAATTTTTTTAAGATACACAGCAGAATCCTTAATTATCTGTCACTCAAGGAAGCAATGGTATGTCAGTTTCACCCAGGTATAAAAACGGGCAGGGTACTGCTGGTGGGGAAAGGGCACTTTTTCGATTTCTAAGGGCACTTTTTTATTTTTAAAGGCATTTTTAATGTTTAAAAGTCAAAGAACTCTTTTCAAAAAACAATGAGTCACTTTTTGCTATGATAGCAAATTTTTCAATACAAAACACAGTAAGGGGACAATTTTTTTTTTTTTTTTTTTTTTTTTTTTGAGGGGCAAGAAAAGAGCTACTTCTTGAATCAAGGTGCAGCATCCCCCTGAAACTGTCTGGCAGAAACTTTGGGTATATTGAAAAATCAAATCGTCAGAAGGTAATTATGAGATGCATTTCCTAATTGAACAAACATTAAAATAAAACTAAAAAAAAAGCTACTATCATAATGTAAACAAATTACTGTTATCAAAAAAGATATATTATAAATAAATAAAAGGCAAATTTATAGAGAAATTTCTGTAATTATGTACCTTGTATTTTTTGTCATAAGTACAAACAATTTCAGATGAAGGAAATCAGTGATGCATGTTAGAAGTGATAGTGAGAAAAGAAGCTATTTTTGTGATAAAAAGTTAGAATATGTATGGGCATTTTGTTGGTTGGAATTGTTTCATATTTCTGAAACTTTTATCTATTTTAAATGATAACTGTGTCAAAATTTTGCTATTTAGTACAGCAGCTGCACTAAAAATATTCTCAAATGTGTTGTATTTTTTATGATACGTCTTTTTGTTTTGTTACACTGTTATAAATTTTACCAAGATTTTTAAAATAATAATAAATTAGATAACCATTTATATGTATCAATAGAGATGATTAACTTTAATAATATTCACATGCAGAGAAAAATATCGAAAAATATTTAAAGAATGTAAGTGTCAATTAGAGTCATGCATCGGGTCAGGTAACCTGATACCCAAATCTGGCTCAAGTAGGATCGGCGTTAATTTTTCTTACAGCAGATCAAGTTGACTTTAATTATAACGAGTTTGGGTCAGTCTTGGGTTGACCCATTTTTTCAAAAAGTGTTGAATATTTTTTCATATGAAAAAAACTATATATTTGAACATTAGTGAGCGTATATATATATATATGTTTATTTTTCAGCATGAAACATAAAACTGATATTAGATATATAATTATAAACTACATTTCTATAGTTGAATTAAAATACGGATTAATTTTTTTCCATTGTGGGTTCAGTATGGTTTGAAATTGGATTGAAGCTTTGAGTTGGGTTTCCTTTCCTTCTAGAATTTTTGGGTTTGTGTCGGGCATAACAACTTACACAGAATTTCAGTACTAATTAATCATGAAACAATAGGATTATTTCATAAAACTATCTAGCAAGCATTATTTAATACAATAAGACAAAGATAAGAAAATCTATTATATATTTAAAAAAATCTATTATTTTCAAAAACAGATTTAATTTTATATTCCGTATTTTTCACACATTTTTTTATATTAAAAAAAAACTTTTATAATGCAAAACTTTTTTGTTTTTGATCTCGTAGTATATTATATTTTATTACATTTTATTTTTATCCATATAATTTTTCTTATTTTCAATTGATTCTTCTGGATTATCGTAAAATATATAGTAAATATCGTCTTCTTTTCCACTTTTTGAAAAGATCCTATTAAATATTCTTCATTTGACTATGCAAAATTCAAAAAATAAAGCAGAGTAAAACAAATATGTATATATACCCATTAGATTATTACAGAAATAAATATTTAAAAAATGATATTATATGAATTAATATATCTACTTGCTGAGATGCCCGCACAAAACAAATTCATCAAAGAACCATATAACAGCAGCG
This sequence comes from Maratus speciosus, assembly GCA_963932465.1. Taxonomy (NCBI): domain Eukaryota; kingdom Metazoa; phylum Arthropoda; class Arachnida; order Araneae; family Salticidae; genus Maratus; species Maratus speciosus. The sequence goes on along the minus strand of OZ010799.1, from coordinate 68,505,821 downwards.
GAAATTGGTGAAATTTGTTTTTAATCTGAATGAGAAAGTTCAACTGAAGAAAAACAATGACCTTCAGACAGTTTCAGCGCCATCATTGAGAACAATTTAAAAAATACATCTTTTGTTATAAAATGCATGCATCTACTGGAAGGTTAAAAGAATTTATAATCTACTGAAATAATTTAATATGGTTTTAATCACTTTATTAGCACTTTCCATGTTTAAAGCTTTTTATAATTACAGTAGAGAGCCAGAAATCCGCACTGTTTGGGAGAAAGGGTTGTGTGGATTTTAGGTCATAAAAAGAACAATAATTAATAAAGGTTTAAATAGGACAAATAAAATGAAATAACATTAATAGCAACACACTTTTATATTAGATTATTTAATTATAAATGAAAATTTTAATAAACAACCACAAAAAAAAAAGAATATCTGAAAACAATGTAAACAAAACAACTTATTTTTTAAACTTTGAAAACATTTCCAAACTCTTCCAAATTTAAACCTTCATCAAACTGAATTTTCTCAGAATTATCCAAGTCATCATCATCATTAGAATTGCTTTTGGCTGGATTCAAAACGATACTTCATCAGATACTTTCACATACTTCATCAGAAAAAAATATTGAAAAACAACTTAAATGATGAATAAAAATGTCTCACATGTGATTAGATACAGATAAACAGACAGCAGAGTCAATATCACTGAAATTCCTAAATATATTTCTCAAACCAATCAACACACATGTGCATACTCAGTCTTCTTCTCTTCACTTGAGTCCCAATTTTCGCTGCATTCTTTGTAAACAGAGAGGAAAACGTCCTGAATCAATCATTCGCTTTATAATGACATCATCATTTTTTTCAAACTTCATTCTTTTAGCGCCACGGAGGAAAGATGCTTACATCTGCAAACCTGTGCGGATTTCAAACTCTGGCGGATTTTAGGTCGGCAGATTTGTGGCGCTCTACTGTACTTATAAGTAAAAAAATACTAATAAACTTTCTTGCAAAATTTTTAAATACAGCGAGTGGCAGATTTCTCAAGTAGGTTTGAAGAATACAGCAGCAAATACTTGAGAAGGAAACATTTTTCAAAAATGCTGTAACAAATAATAATATTTTATTTATTTAATATTAAATAACATTATTTCTTTCCTCTTTTTTTTTTTTTTTTTTGTAAATAATGGTGGAGAACAGAAACTATAAACATCATAGTTCGGCAATTTTGCTCAGTCTGACTCGGATTTAATAATATAAACTAAAAAATTCTGTGTATTTTCATCACATTACAAATTAGAATTATTCACAAATAAGCAATAAAAGTGTAAATTTTTTTATAGTGCTAGGCACTAATTATACCATGTTACAGTATATTTTATGCATAACTGTAGATAAGAATGGTAGAATTTGTAGATAAGAAATGTAGGCATTGGCATTTTTAAATACCTATCTAACAATTATATAGTTAAATAACATTTATGTATTATTTTTTATTTATACTAATCTCATTCTTATTTTACTCAAAAATTAGGACCTTAATTCCAGCTTAGTAAGTATCTGAAAGGTGTATCATAGGCAGCAAATAATGTTAGCCTACAGATGGCAAATTTCTAAATCTGCTACTAAATAGAGCCATAAACACCTCTTAGATATAACATTAAAAGTCAGGTGATGAAATATGCGAGATATGGTGGTTACAGTTATCAAGTATTTCATATGATCAAGCATCAGATCATCAACAGTCTACTGTATATATATATCTAAATATTCATTTTGCACTCAGTCAAAAAAGAAAAAATATTATAAACAGTTTTTATTTTTCTCTTCCTCTAGTAACAACAAAAACAACATAGGAAAGAGCATAATATTATTCGGTACTACTTAGTTATTCCGTCGACCAATTTCGCCAAACTATATAAATCGCCAAACCACTCGCCAAATTATGCAAATTGACATAATTTTTATTTTAAATAACGAAAGAACAAATAAATTAGTATAACATTAATAAAAATACAAATAAAATGTCAAAATAAAAATCACTTGATGACGTAAACACGTGTAACTTGCCTAAAGTCAAGTGAATGTGACATTTATGACCAACCATTATTGGCATTTAATCTTATAGTTTAGTGATAGATTTTTGGTCAATGGAATAACTTAGTAGTACCTATTATTCATAATCACAAGTTCTCATGAAAATATTTTATCGCTTTTAAGTTAAAAAAATTTGTAGATATAACAAATAAAAATGTTTTTTTAATAAACTAGCCAGTTACATAAATATAATTTTTTTTTAAATTCTACTTGTTTACTTTGACATAAACCTTTTACAGTAAATAAAATGTTTCACCAAACAATGTGACTTAGGCTAGTAATGGATCAGCATAACATCACACTCTCTACTGTCAACTGTAGTGCTGCACACCACAAACGATATACATATTCTATTTTTAACACTTTCCAACATAGTTGAAAAGTATTCGACTTCTGTTTGTCTGTCGTCTGGCCATGCACTTGAAAAAATATACTCGGATTGCTATGTAACTGGCATATATTATTAAGGTTTACTATAGCATGTTTTCTATTGAAAATGGGAGTGTGTAGCATTTATAGTTTCTTCAGAAGGATACTCAAAAGAATTCGTTTACATTATGGTCTTTGGAGAAAAATCATTTGGGTATACAGGTATACCTAGGTTTCAGTATACATTGGTTTTTGTTGGCTTCGGTTTTCATCGATTTTTTCCATGAAAAATGTGTCTCGGTTTTCGTCGGTTGCCTCAGATTTCGTCAGTGTACTCTAGTGACCTTGCTACATTTTCCCTAAATAAACGGGGTGACCACACGTTCTGCTCAGTGTGGTGTTGTTTCTCATCGTATGTGCATCGCCCTGGACGTCTAGGCCAACAATTTCGTTTATTTCCAGGGTAGTTTTGTTCATTTTTTATTGATTGCATGTGATCCATCATGGGACCAAAGAAAGTTTCCAGATCCAGGAGATCCTACAGATGTGGTGCAGTCAATTATTGATTTTGGGAAGTCCATGGGTTTGGAGGTGAGTGGTGAGGATATGGAAGAGCTGGTGAATGAACACAGTGAAGAACTTCCCACTGAAGAGCTGTAAGTCCTTCAACTAGAAGTGCAACAGACGACAGACGAGGAGGGAGAGACAGGGGAGAATGTGCCTTCTTCAGAGATTAAAGACATCTTCTCTATATTGAGTAAGGTACAGGGCTTTATGGTGAAAAATCACCCAGACAAAGCTGTTGCAAGCCATGTCTGCAACCCCAGAAGCAGAATTTTCTATGCCAGTCTGCAGCAAACTAAAATTTATCTGCGACCCAATAAGCCTACTATCATAAGAAATAACAGAAACACTTAAAGTAAGCAAAATTTCCATTTATAAAGAAAATATAATTTATAAGGATACAAGAAATACCATAAATCTAGAGACTTAAAGCAAATTTCAGCTATTTTTTAAGCCCAGTATTTCTTTTTAAGTTGGTGAATTAATCTGCAAGGTTTAAAATAATCTGCAGCGCCCGCTTCCGTGCTTCACTGTTTCTGCTACTGGGTCTGCAACTTATTTAATGATAATATCTTGCCCCATTTTAGGCAAATCTTAAAGAGGCGACAGAAACAGACCACTTTTTGAAGGCATAGGTCCTCTGACTCTTAGCTAGTCCTACTGCCAAAAGACCAAAAAGGGAAGTGACCCCAGATATTGTGCCTTGATAACATATGCCAAGAACACTATATTAATTTTTTATTACTTTAAGTACTAAACGCTATACATATTCCCTATAAAATGGGGTTTTTTTATTATTTTGGAGTGTTTAGAACAAATTAATTTTATTTACGAAGATTCATATGAAAAAAATTGCCTCGGTTTTCGTCAGTTTCAGATTTCGCCGATTGTTTTTGAACGGATTATCTGAGGAAACTGAACACTGAGGTATCACTGTATTTTAATGATGTTAACATACTTCAAATATAATGAAATTCATATGGATTTCTGAGATGTGCTTTCTGTAGAATATAGAGTGGAAAGCATTCATAATAGATTTACAGGGTCACACAAAAGAATTCAGTTACAAAATGATCTATGGGAAAAATTTGTTTGCAATAAATTTTAATGATATTACACTATTTCAAAAATAATGATGTTAATATACATTATTGAGGTGCATAACAAGATGCTTACTGTACAATATGACCAGGGGTCGATCCAGGCAAAATTTGGGGCCTATTTAGGGCCCTTCCACAAAAAATTATTTAATAAAATAAGCCTCTTCACAAAAATGAACTTAATAAAATAAGCCCCTTCACAAAATTCCTTTTAATAAAATAGGTTCCCTACATAACATTCTTTTTCATAAAAACTGTTTTAAAATGTGTAATTTGTAAATAAAACCAGGTCACGAAAAACAAAAACTTTAGCAAGGGGATTTAAAGAAGTTTTTGTTGATAAATTCTTGGTTTGAATTTGAGTAACTGGATTTCAACTTTTGTTACAGAATGTTATTTTTCACAAAAATAGCTTTTACTTTTCACAAAATGGGCTCCAAGAATAAAAACCTGCATCAACCCATGATGACATAACAGCTATTGTTCATTTACAGGAAAACACAAAAATTTCAGTCATAGTACTATTTATGAACAAAAAATGCAGAAAGTGCTTATTCAGTTGTGGTATGCATTTTTAAGTTAAATTACATTTTTGCATACTATGTAGTACATATATATTCAATAGATCATGTACAGAACTTTGTAAAACAATTAGTAAGCATTACTGTATATGAACGTGAATTGCTCAAGGTTAACGGAGCTCATTAAATGCAGAAAAGAACAGTGATTCAAGCAAAAGATAGTGATCACAAATACATATCTTATAAAACCTTCACAGTTTCCTATCAAAATTTAATGAAATGAAGGAAAGATATTAAGAATATTGTATTCTTACATTACGCTTATCCATAATTGGCTTTAAGTAGGGATGCACCAAATATTTGGTATCTATTCGGTATTCAGCCGTGTTATCAAATATTCAGTTTGGCCGAATACAGACCTGACAACCTTTTAAAATGAGAAATCGTAGCACACAAAATTTAAATTAATTTGGAGGTTGGTTGGTTGGTTTTTCGTGTTTTGCAGCCACCTTTTGACATTCGTAAAAGGAATAAGGTTTCAGTCTTTCAACTCAATATAGTAAATTTTTTCCTCTGAAAATTTATACACACGATTTTTAGAGTTTCTTCTCGTTTTGAAGCGTTTTTTTTTACATTTGTAAAAGGAGTTTGGTTTCAATTTTTTAGCCCAGTGCAGTAAATTTTGACAAAATTCGCGATTTATTTCCCGCGATCATTTCAGGATATTCACAGTTTTTTCCCACAATCGTAATTCACATTTTTCTATCACGATTCTTTGTTGAAATCCGCACTTTTCACCATGAACTTTTGACGAATCGCATTTTTACCATGATCCTTTGACGAATTTTGCGTTTTCTCTCCACGATCTTTCGATGAAATTTGCGTTTTCTTACTTATCTTTCGATGAAATTTGAATTTTCTTACTGATCTTTTGACGACATTAGCGTTTTCTTTCTGCGATATTTGAACAAAATTCGCATTTTTACCACGATCCTTTGACGAAATTTATTTTCTTCTGCAACCAATTAACGAAATTGATTTTTTTTACACGGTCATTTGTCGAAATTTGCGGGAGTTTATCGCAACCGATCGGCAAAATTTTCGATATCTTTTCTCGACCAATTAACAAAATTCACTACTCATTTCTGCGACCTTTTGACGAAATTTGCAATATTTTTCTCTCGATAGTTTACTGAAATGCGTGATTTTTTGCGCAATCTTCAGACGAAATTCGCAATTTCTTTCTAAACTCTCAACGAAATTAAAGATTTTATTTGGCGACCAATTGAAGATAATTACTATTTGTTTGAGATCTTTGAAGAAATTCTCAACTTTTTCCGCGATCGATTCTTGAATTAATTTAGGGAAATTCCATAAAAGAAAAAAAAATCACGGGCTTTCAAGAAATTTCAAAATATACTCGCAAAAAAATCATAAGTATGTATGGAAGAATTTGCAGGGAGAATTACTGCACAGCATTTTTCATTATGCAGGACTTTTCTTTTCCATGTGCAAATCGTGCGATTTTGCACACTATTTCAAACCTTGCCCCTCAAAGAACCAGCTCCCCACCTCCAGAAATTCTTAACATGGCACCCCGTTTCTAAGGAAGGGAATTCTTGTATAAATATTTACAGAAACACAATTCACTCTTGGTTAATATATACATAAAGAGGGTTTTACGTTAAAAAAGTTTGTTTCGCAGCACAGATTTTTTTCCCCCATGAGCATTTTTTAATGTCCGAATTTTTGGACTAATGACCAATGTTTTAAAACTTTTGGAAATGAATACTTTGAATTTTCGGAACAGAATTACTCTTGAAAAATATGTTGCGCGGGATAAAAATCGCAACTAGAAACAAAAAGTGCATTTGTGTTTTTTGCAAAAAAAATCGTAGTTTAAGACCGATTTTCGTAACATCGTAGTTTATAGGTCCAAATCGTAGCAACTACGATTTTTTCGTAGCAGTTGGCAGGTCTGCAAATATCAAACTATTCGGTATGCCGAATATCGAAATATTTGGCCAAAATGTATACTTAAGAAAAAAAAAAATTTAAACATATTTTTTAAAACCTTATACAACTTATAAAGATATTCAGAATAATTAGAAATAAAATCATATTTAAATAAAATAGAATGTTTGTTAAGTATTATTTAAGAAAATTAACCAATCACGAGGATTTTCATAGGAATTATATATGTATAAATGCAAGTTCCTGAACACTGTCCAGTAAATAATCTGTTTCTTGCTAAGATTTTAAGAACAACGTTTAGAATCTCTGAAAATGATCACCCACTCCAGACACCGATCTAGGAAGCATTTAAAAATTTCCTTGCTTAATCAAAGGGAGTAGAGCAGATTTGAATAGATTATATTACTTATTTACCTTTACTTTAGTCTCTTCCTGACAAACAAATAATACATGATCCTATACAATTTTTCTTTCAATTTTTTCACAATTTCTCTTTGATTTTTAAATGTTTATTTTAGAATTTAAGAAATTTTTATTCATTTGTTTTATTTCACAGAAGAAGACATGAAATTTAAAATTTTATTAATTAAAAAAAAGCTTTATAACTATCCCCTTCTTAATTTTTTTCAGCATAAAGTTTACTTGAAAAAAGCTCTTATTTATCAAAATGAAAGTTTCTGTTTTAAATGTTATGTAAAATTGTCTTAAAATTTAACATTTTAATACCTTTAAACTTTGAAATATAAAAGTATTTGACAAGCCGAATATTCGGTATTCAGCCTAACAGTTAGTATTCGGCCAAAATCACTACTCGATGCATCCCTAGCTTTAAGTAACACTGATTGGCAATATGTATATTGCCAACAGAAAGAGATTGACATGAAAGTAAAAAAGCATCATAAAATGTAACTGTGATTCATTTTCCATTAATAATTCAAAATATACTAATTGAAACTTAAGATAACATAGACACTAACCGTAACGTGTAACCATACAAATGATCAGAATGGGGCAAAACAAACAAGGTTTTTCCCGATAAGTCACAGGCACTACACAAAGAAGCCGCTCTTTCGGCTGCTATCTGGTCATCAGCTGTAATACATGAAAAGAAAGTCTCAAATTACATGACAAGTTAAATATAATATATACAATATAGTCAACTCCTTCAAATCAGTACAGCTTGGGACAAAAGGTTGTACAAATTATAGAATTTTGTGGATTATAGGTCATTACTTTGTTCAGGGTTGCTACCCATATAGGAGAATGAAATTCTCTGACTTTTCCAGGTGCATTTTATGAAAATTTCATTCTAGCGGTGTAATGTGAACTGGACAAGACGACAGTAAAATAAATATTGTACCACGTGAAAATATAAACATTTTCAAATATATGTCACAATTAAAATTTTCACATATGCACCTCACACACAAAAAAATGCTCTTAAGACTGCAATAGAAATTGCTTCCCTTAATAATTTCTGAGTATTTCAAAGTAAGTGTCCTGTAAAATGAAAAAAATATATACAGTAGAAGACCTTTATAATGCAAAACTAAAAACGCAAGGTTGTGCGTTACATAGAATTTTGCGTTATATGAATCACATCATTAAATTCACCCTGTAAACATGGCCAAATATGTCTGAAACATATCAAAATACATTAGAATATCTTTATACTGCATTCCTTGTTACCAAAAGTTATTCAAATTATAAATTTTTGCATAATATAGGTCAGACATTGTTAAATTTATTTTATAAGCATGATCCAAACATAACTGACACAACCATCCCTTATATTAGACATTTTCAAAAATGTTTATTGTAATAATAGTACTTTTTCAGTAAAAATGTCTTAAATTAAGAGATAAAGTTGAACTAATGTATCAAATTTAGTCTTCTAGAGAGTAGCAATATTTTACAATGTGAAAATGCAGGTGCTTTTTATCTACAAAAATCATTGTTTACATCTGAGAAGTTGTGCGTTATATGGAGAATTGCGTTATATAGAATTGTGTTATAAAGATCTTCTACTGTATACATATAGTACAATATTTTTGCATTGAATGATAATTTACTTCACCATCTATCACAATCTCACTTATGTTCAACTTTAGGCAAAGGGGGTTGAGAAGTAAACATTTCAGGGTGAAGGTTAAGCAGATTTGAAATGATTTATTAGTTATATTAAATGTCAATAAAAAAATATTGCAGAAAAATTTCAAAAAATTATATTAAACAGTTAAAATTTTTAAAGTATGTGTGGAGATGACAGTTGGAAAAAAGAAAAGAGGAAGAAAAAGGGAAGAGGAAATTTTAAGAGGTGATTAAATAAAACTTATTTGCAGAAACATGGAAGATGTTTCTCATTTGCCATGGGACAAAGGTTGTACTTATTTGGCAACCTCCATGAAATTTTATTAAATTCCCTGACTTTTCCAGGATTTTGGATAAAATATAGAAATTCCCTGACTTATTGGACAAATTTCTTAATTCCCTAACTTTTCCAGGTTCTCCAGGTTTTCCAGGTAGCGTAGCAACCCTGTTTGTTTACATTTTTTTTCTCCTGTAATTTTACAATAAATTAATTATTAATGCATAAATTAATCGATAAAAAATAAAGATATTGTAACACATTATAATATTAAAAACACATTATACTGAAGGAAAAATTATTTAAATTTTATTTTACAATTTCTTTTGTTTGTTTTTATAATTTTGTAGGATAGTATCAATTGTCATTTGTTTTAGAATTTTTTTCCTATAACTTTTCTTGGCATCTATGTATAGTCATTATTCCTTGCTTCGAAACAAACTATTACTGAAGAAAATCCAGATATTTATTGGTCATAGCCAAACTCTGCTAAAGAGTTACTTTTTCACCTTCATAATCAAACTCTGTGTCAGAATTATCCTGATTTTCAGTGGAGTTTAACAGAATAGTAAATATTTCAAATGTAAATCAAATTTCAAATTATTTGCTTAAAAGGTGCAAGGGCCAACCCAGTGAAAAAGATTCCACGCCGGAACTTGAACCCGGGCCCATCAGTATAGCGCACTGATGTTCTACCGACTAAACCACATGGAACGATACCCAGCCTGGAATTTCTCACTATGACAGGTTGGCAAGGCTACAAACGCAGCACAAGATGGAATATTTTTCTGTGAGCCACCGACATGGGGCAAACACAGACACATAATTAAATCCAGCATCGATAGAATCTATATTAATATCTGGAAATTTTTCCAGAGAGAGACATTCACCTTGCATACAATATTTCAAATGAAAATCAAATTTCAAATTATTTGCTTAAAAGGTGCAAAGGCCAACGCAGTGAAAAATATTCCATGCCGGAACTCGAACCCAGGGCATCAGTATAGCGCACCGACATTGTACCGACTAAACCACATGGAACGATACCTAGCCTGGAATTTCTCACTATTAGAGGTTGGCAAGGCTACAAACGCAGCACAAGATGGAATATTTTTCCGTGAGCCACCGACATGGGACAAACACATTGATTTTCATTTGAAATATTGTATGCAAGACGAATGTCTCTCTCTGGAAAAAAATTTACAAATATTAATATAGATTCTATCGATGCTGGATTTAATTATGTGTCTGTGTTTGCCCCATGTCGGTGGCTCACGGAAAAATATTCCATCTTGTGCTGCGTTTGTAGTCTTGCCAACCTGTAATAGTGAGAAATTCCAGGCTAGGTATCGTTCCAGGTGGTTTAGTCGGTAGAATGTCAGTGCGCTATACTGATGGCCCGGGTTCGAGTCCCGGCATGGAATCTTTTTCACTGGGTTGGCCTTTCCGGCTTTTAAGCAAATAATTTGAAATTTGATTTTCATTTGAAATATTGTATGCAAGGCGAATGTCTTTCTCTGGAAAAATTTCCAAATATTAATATAGATTCTATCGATGCTGGATTTAATTATGTGTCTGTGTTTGCTCCATGTCGGTGGCTCACGGAAAAATATTCCATCTTGTGCTGCGTTTGTAGCCTTGCCAACCTGTAATAGTGAGAAATTCCAGGCTGGGTATCGTTCCACGTAGTTTAGTTGGTAGAACGTCAGTGCGCTATACTGATGGCCCGGGTTCGAGTCCCGGCATGGAATCTTTTTCACTGGGTTGGCCTTTGCGCCTTTTAAGCAAATAATTTGAAATTTGATTTTCATTTGCAATATTGTATGCAAAGCGAATGTCTCTCTCTGGAAAAATTTCCAAATATTAATATAGAATAGTAAATGTCATCATCTGTGAAACTCTCTGTAACCAGAGCTTCATCTTAGGAGAACATCCAATCAAGTACAACAGCTATTAAATTCTTTGCAAAACACAAAACTTCTGCAGATTTCTGCTTTGCACTTTCCAAAAAAAGTGTCCTGATTTTTTACTCTTTTTTTTAAATTTTTTTTTTCATTTGAAAAGTAAAGTTTTACTTCATTGAAGTGCAAAAATTTAAGGGGGAAAACTTAATACAGATTGTCGATCAAATTTCCGCCATTCTTAATTCCTCTCACAAAGTTATCGTGAATTTTCGTTGTTTACATCAGAAACAGTGTGCAGATTAGAGAATCATGGATTTGAAGGAGTTGATTGTATATTTTTAAGTAAATGAAATGGCTAGACAAACATTAGAGACAAAATTGCGGAAATTTGTTGGAGAAAAGTGTATTTATGAAATTTGTGGTTCCATAAATAGACGTTCTTTTTTGGAGTAGCATTATAAAACTATTTATCAATGGATAAAATAATTTAATCAAGGATTTATTACAAACAAGTTTGTCCACCTGTCTATATTTAATCAAAATTTACAGCTAATGAAACAGAAAAAGGAGGCAGATTTTGCTTAGTTTGAAATGAAATAGTTTTACTTCAACTGATTACAACAAATAAAAGTTTTGAAAATTTAGAGAGCCAATCAGATAAGAACCTTTGATGTCCTGAATTAGAGCTAAGAGAATATTTTATTAATATGTTACATTATTTCTATAAAGTTGGTTGAGGTTTTTGTTATATGTGTAAGTGCTCTTTTTTTTTACTGAGCTTGTAAAACATGATAAATTTAAAGAAATGGTTCAATGACTAGTAACACTGGTGTAAATCGTACTATTAAGTAAAGTGAGCAATAGTTATAAATAAAAGTTTACTTTTCCAAATGAAGTGAAAAAGTGTACAGGCCAGGAATTGATTCCCAAACCAGTCAACAAAATTCACCCAGACAACCTATTGCCAAAAGGTTGTCTGAGTGATTTATGCTGGTTAGACGTCATTCCAGGTAGCTCAATTGGAAGAGCATTAGTAAATTAAGGCAAAGGTTCTAGGTTCGTTTCATGGACTGGACAATTTTCCACTCAGTTGGAAAAATTTTGACTTGTATGGTATCTTTACCAATGACTATGATTGAGTTTAACATACTTATCTCTCTATACTAAAAAAAGTAGTCAACATACTTCCATACAAAGTTATGGCAAAATAATATAAAAAGAGTAAAGAATTATATATAGATATCAGTTTTAAAAATTACTAAAAAAATTTGCACAAAATGAATAAAAAAGCAGATTTTTTAAAAACAAAAAGATTTTTCATTATTTTGATTTTGATTACAGAATTTAACAAAAAGGAATTTTGTATTTTTTCAGATGAAAAATTGTAACATATTTTATTTAAAAAAAAAAAAAAAAAAAAAAAAAAAAAAAAACTTCAATGCACAATTTTTGTAACAGAGATTTAGGATGGGATGGAAAGAATGTATGCTGCACCACAGTGTAACATGCACTTGTACATTCTGGTTTTTAGTACCTCATTTTGCAAGAAAATTTCTAATAAAAAATCAGGAGGAAGAGACATTAGGAGACACATTTCAAACAGATTTTATTATATTAGAATCTAATTAGTACATACTGAAATAGCACAATATTCACTGTGTACTGTTGCATGATTTTGTAAATTTAAATAGAAAAAAAAAAAACATCCAATGGTTTGAAACAGTGACCAATTCAAATGGTCATATATACAGAGGTCATTCCAATCCCAAATACTCATATAATCACATGCACTCTAACTTTTTAAAAAAGGGGGGCAATTAAATCTCTAATACTATTAATGTCCGTAATCGTCTGTCTGTATGTTGGTAACACTCGCCCGTGTCACCGGAACTACTTTTCTCACAGGCGACGCAGAGGGTCTTATAATATGTCGATTCGGGCTGCCATTTTCCGAGAAAAACGGACTTTGTGGTTTTGAGAAAATCCCGCCGTAATTACGGACGTCATTAGCTAATTAACAACTCATTATCGGTGGAAAATCCTTTCAAAATTGAATCCGAGACTCGACATCATTAAATTTCCTTCCCAACCCCTCAATATACACCTTAAAATAAAGGTAAAGTAAATTCCGAACTGAATAACATACAAGCTTAGATTTACAAGGCACGACCATAAAGTTATGACCGTTTTTATTGAACTTTTTAATTTAAGCCACTACCCCTTACATAATACACCTTAAATTAAAGGTATTAAAATTTCCGAACTGAAAATCATGTTAAATAAGCTTTACGGGTTCTTTCCAGAAAGTTGTGGCCAAAAAAAGCAAATTTCTCCCAAATTTTTTTTTTTTAAAGACAATAACTCGGTAATTTTTGCCCCTATAAGTAGGAAGTTCCGCCTTAGATAAAGTTCTAATCAAACTGCTGGGCATCACGAGCCCAGTTTGTCCCCATCTTTCTCTTCTGCCTCCCCCCCTCTCAGCGTGCCCATAAAGGGTTAACTTTTGCAACTTCTTCTGGTTTTGACTTAACTCAGCGGTGTTTCATATCAAACTGTTGGACATCACAAGCCCAGTTTGTCCCCCCTCTTGCTACTATGTTTATGCATCTCCAGTGTCCATCCCCCCAATTCCCCCCCCCCCCCCCCCCACTTTTCTGTATTTATCTGTTACCTGCCATGTGATATATCATAGAAAAGGTCTGTGAAGGTTGATTCAAGTTATGCATCTTCGGTTTTCATCCCCTCCTTTTCACCCCCCCTAGAGGGGCACTTTTCTAAATTTCTTAAAATATTAGTTAGGACCGCCACCTTCCCGACCCATGTATCTACGGAAAGTTCTTTTTATTAAATGTTATGAACTATCTCAAAGTTTCAAACAGATCACATTGTTAGATTTCTAATTTTAACTATATCGTGTTATGTTAGTTCCACATTCCACCACCAGGGAGCGCGTAGATGTGTCTTGAAACTTTAAGATACTTCATAACATATTGAGATATATGCTACTTATTAAATATAAAAATGTCACAAGTTTAGTAACCACTATTTCTGAATAGTAATTTGTGCAAATATCTTAAATTCTTGCTTAAGACCGCCACCACCTCGAGTAACATATCTACTGGTAGGTTGTTTAACGGACTTTCCTTTCGACACAGTTTTGTTATGAATAGAGAGTGCTCCCTGGTGGTGGAATGTGGAACTAATAGAATTCTTGGTTAAGACCGCCACCATCCCGACCCATGTACCTACGGAAAGGTTGCGTGAAGGCGTTTTGTTAAGAAATGTTTTTGTTAAGAATACAGTGCGCTCCCTGGTGGTGGAATACGGAACTAACATAACGCTATTTTGTTAAAATTAGGCAATCTAACAAGGCGATCTGTTTAACATATCTACTGATAGTTTGTTTAACGGACTTTCCTTCCGATACAGTTTTGTTATGAATAGAGAGTGCTCCCTGGTGGTGGAATGTGGAACTAACAGAATTCTTGGTTAAGACCGCCACCTTTCCGACCCATGTATCTACGGAAAGTTTGCGTGAAGGTGTTTTGTTCAGACATGTTTTTGTTAAGAATAGAGTGCGCTCCCTGGTGGTAGAATGTGGAACTAACATAACACGATTTTGTTAAATTTAGGAAATATAACAAGGCGATCTGCTTGCGACCCCAGTGACAGAAAGTTTTGTAGCTGTCTGCGACGAGCTTTTAAAATTTCATAATCTGTCTGCAAATTTTGCATGTCATTTAAATGAATAAATAATAAATTAAACTAGGAATTTTTTATCATTTTATTTAAAACATGGTCAGCATGATGCATTCTCATTAATTTTGCTTATAACTTTTAATCATCTAACTTCTTGTAGAATTTCTAAAGTGTGAAGGATAAGCAGAACCACACATAGTCAATAACGATGCTTTTAAAAACCTTCGGAAGCTTCAGAGGCCTCAACTGCAAAAAGTAATGAGTTTTTTCTAAAACCCTTGAATGAAATTAGTTTTTTTTTCCAATCCTTTGACAAAATTCCTGTTTTTTCGCGCACTTCTGATGAAATTCGCATTTTTTCCCCAACCCTTTGACGAATTTTGCGTTTTTTCGCGATCCCTTGACAAAATTCGCATTTTTTTGCGGCCTTTTGAGGAAATAATTTTTTTGTAGTTCTTTGGTGATATTAACGTTTTTTTCCATGGCTTTTTGACGAATTTCTCGTTTTTGCCGCAATTTTTGGACGAAATTTGCGTTTTTTTTTCATGATCCCTTGACAAAATTCGAATTTTTCTTTTCTGCGTCCTTTTTAGGAAATTATTTTTTTTGTAATTCTTCGGTGAAATTCACGTTTTTTCCATGGCTTTTTGACAAATTTCGCGTTTTCCCGTAATTTTTGGACGAAATTTGCAGGGATTTTTTGCTATCTTTTGACAATATTTGCGTTTTTTTTCCACAATCCTATGTCGAAATTTGCATTTGTTCCGCGATCCTTTGATGAAATTTGCGTTTTTTTCATGATCCTCTGACGTAATTCGCATTTTCCGTGATCTTTTGATGAAATTTGTGTTGTATCCGCGATCCTTTGACGAAATTTGCATTTTGTTCGCGATCCTTTGACAAAATTCGCGTTTGTTTCACGATCCCTTGACGAAATTTGCGTTTGTTTCACGATCCTTTGCTGAAATTCCCGCTTTTTACGCAATCTTTTGCCGAAATTCACTCTTTTTACCCGATTTTTTGCCAAAATTAACGTTTTTTACCCTTTTATCTTTTGCCGAAATTAAAGCTTTTAACGCGATCTTTTGCCGAAATTCACACTTTTTACGCGATCTTTTGCCGGAATTCACATCATTATCACGATCTTTTGCCGAAATTCACATCATTAACACGATCTTTTGCCAAAATTCACGCTTTTTACGCGATATTTTGCCGAAATTTGCGGCTTTTTGACAAATTTCGCGTTTTCCCGTAATTTTTGGACGAAATTTGCGGGGATTTTTTGCTATCTTTTGACAATATTTGCTTTTTTTTCCACAATCCTATGTCGAAATTTGCATTTGTTCCGTGATCCTTTGATGAAATTTGCGTTTTTTTCATGATCCTCTGACGTAATTCGCATTTTCCGCGATCTTTTGATGAAATTTGCGTTGTATCCGCGATCCTTTGACGAAATTTGCGTTTTGTTCGCGATCCTTTGACAAAATTCGCGTTTGTTTCACGATCCCTTGACGTAATTTGCGTTTGTTTCACGATCCTTTGCCGAAATTCGCGCTTTTTACGCAATCTTTTGCCGAAATTCACTCTTTTTACCCGATTTTTTGCCAAAATTCACGTTTTTTACCCTTTTATCTTTTGCCGAAATTAAAGCTTTTAACGCGATCTTTTGCCGAAATTCACACTTTTTACGCGATCTTTTGCCGGAATTCACATCATTAACACGATCTTTTGCCGAAATTCACATCATTAACACGATCTTTTGCCGAAATTAGCGCTTTTTACGCGATCTTTTGCCAAAATTCACGCTTTTTACGCGATCTTTTGCCGAAATTCGCTCTTTTCACGCGATATTTTGCTAAAATTCGCGTTTTTTTCGCATGAAAAAATTGTCCGAAAGTTGCGGACAATTTTTTAAATTGATTTCATTAGTGCAGACAATAATTGTCCGCGAAAGATTTTTTTGTCCGCGACTATGTCGCCGTGTCGCGGTGTTTCTGCCACTGGGCTTGCGACTTTAAGATAGTTCATAACACATTGAGATATATGCTACTTATTAAACATAAAAATGTCAAAAGTTTAGTTACCACTATTTCCGAATAGTAATTTGTGCAAATATCTTAAATTCTTGCTTAAGACCGCAACCACCTCGAGTAACATATCTACTGATAGGTTGTTTAACGGACTTTCCTTCCACTCCAGTTTTGTTATGAATAGTGTGCGCTCCCTCGTGGTAGAATGTGGAACTAACATAACGCGATTTTGTTAAATTCAGGAAATATAACAAGGCGATCTGCTTGAAACTTTAAGATAGTTCATAACACGTTGATATACATACTACTTATTAAATATAAAAATGTCAAAAGTTTAGTCACCACTATTTCTGAATAGTAATTTCTGCAAGCATCTTAAATTCTTGCTTAAGACCGCCACCACCTTGACTAACATATCTACTGACAGGTTGTTTACCGGACTTTCCTTCCGAGACAGTTTTGTTATAAATAGAGTGCGCTCCCTGGTGGTGGAATGTTGAACTAACAGAATTTTTTGTTAAGACCGCCACCTTCCCGACACATTTATCTGTGGAAATGTTGCGTGAAGGCGTTTCGTTTAGATATGTATTTGTTAAGAATACAGTGCGCTCCCTGGTGGTGGAATCCAGAACTAACATAACGCGATTTTGTTAAAATTAAGCAATCTAAGAAGGCGATCTGTTTAACATATCTACTGATAGGTTGTTTAACGGACTTTCCTTCCGAGACAGTTTTGTTATGAATAGTGTGCGCCCCCTGGTGGTGAACTTTTTTACAAGACTGTGCAGTCGTGCGCAGCAGGCCTGCTATACGGTGCCGTAGGCAGCGGGGACCCGGTTCGACATTCATTCGAGCGCGATAGACTTTTTAAAAAGAGTTTGCAGTGCGTGCACAGCACGTCTGCTATAAGGTGCCGTAGGCAGCGAGGACCAGGTTCAACTTTCGTTATAGCGAAAGGCTTTTTTAAAATTGTTTGCAGTGCGTGCGCTGCACGCCTGCAATACGGTGCCGAAGGCATCGGGAACCCGGTTCAACTTTTGTTCGAGCGCGATACGCTTTTTTAAAGAGTTTACAGTGCGTACGCAGCACGCCTGCTATACGATGCCGTAGGCAGCGGGGACCCGGTTGGATTTTTGTTTGAGCGAGATTGCCTTTCTTACAAGATTTTGCTGTGCGTGCGCAGCACGCCTACTATACGGTGTCATAGGCAGCGGGGACCCAGTTCGATTTTCGTTCACTCGAGGTTCGTTCGCAGGCGAGTTACGTTCTTTCGAGATTTTATAAAAAAGGAGGGGCCCGCTAGCGGGCGAAGCCAGCTAGTATGATAAGAAAGTTGTAAATTTGTAATTTAAAAAAAAACTAGAGTAATATTTAGAAAAACTACAGGGAAATACAAACCACCAGGTAAAGCAGCTCTTTTCTGAATCAAAACAAGTGCAACCCGAGTACTTCTACCTTGAAGGCTTTCTCTAAAAAATAATGTAATAATATTTATTCTTCTTTTAACTATAATGGCATCAATGAACTATCTATAAACAAATTATAAATTAAATTCATTTCATGAAAAATGTAAAGAAAAATAGTAATAAAACAAACCTCAAAATCTCCAATTTGTTGGCACATTCTAAACGTTTTTCAGTCCACTGTGGACTGTCCCAATCTAAATCAACAAACAATACAGCTACAGCAGGGACTTCTGTCAAATGCTTAGAAAGCCAGTTCGTTTTCAAAATTCCTTTAGGAACGTACCAATCATAAGAAGTACGCTGAAAGAAACAGAAGCTAAAATAAGATTTGTTTCCTAATCTTACCAAAAAAATTTTTTAAAGCTTAAAGATTTAGAGAAAAACAAATATAATAAAATAAGTCATAGAATGAATAACAGCAGATATTGGCATAAGTATTTTAAATAAAAGACAACACTAGAATAAACATATTTTTTAATCAGCGCAACCTGCTGTTGTGGTTACTTACAACCACTGCCATATTTTTATTTAATTTCATTTAGAAAATATTTTTATTAATCTTATATTCATTTAAATTTAATATCTGCATTCTAAAATTATTTTAATTCCCTTTTTTTTCAACCTTCCCCTGTAAGTTTTTCTTTCTGGCATAGCATTTCATTCATTTTAAAATCATAAACATCGTTTTGAAATCTGTACTTCCGGTAAAAGAATTATCTAGAAAGTTCCATATCTTTCTATTTGTGAAGTCATATCCTTTTGTAGCTCTGCCCCTTAGTCAATAATATTTAAATCATTTTAATTCGTAACTCTTTACTACTGTTTGGCATCTTATCTCAGTGAAATCTATCAAATTTTCTTTTTTTAAAGCAGCTTTTTTATATTCTTTAGCATTGCATCTTATGCCAATGCAGGTCACCTGTATGTTCGTTCTGCCAAAGTTGGCGTGTTTCAAGTATTATAGCAACCCCCCTTTACTCCTCTTTTCAGAGAGCTTGTGCGCGTTCAGTTGAGTTGGGATTTCAATGCAGAATGGCTGCCCTTTTGCCGTTCTGTGAAGAATTATGTCCGCACCTGCATGAGTGCTCTGTCAACGAACGCAGAGAATGGGTGGATGCCTCTTCCCCTTCTACCAAAAAAATAATAAACAGATTTCGTATCTAAAGTAAGAAATATTAAAAGTGCAAGAATATCTCTTCAAGATTGTGTAATCGGCTGCATAGTTTCGTCTTTTTTCTTTTTGTGGCGAGATTCTTTGATCAGTTACTTCTGATTCTTCAGTAAGATGTGGATAAAAATTCTGTTGACGGCATTATTCTTATTTTTATTCTAATGGTGCTTTTATTTTGAGTCGTAGAATTGTGATGCTAAAAAAATCATCTAAATGCCTGTGCCTCCACACTCCCCAAAGGAAAAAAATATTTTATTTTATTTAGTAAGAACGTAGATTGTATGTGTCCATCATAAAAAAAGTACATTTAAAAGAATAAGAGGTGTACTCTACGATAATGCGCTATGTTCTGCAAGAAAAATTGCTTCATAAATAAAAAATTTTCAAGGAAGATTTGTCATCTGTTTATTTCCTTTCTGCAAATGTCTCCATCATTTTCTGTTCTTTCAGGTGAATGCAGGTAACGCTTTTACCTTTTATTGTTTTGTTCTCAATTACCAAATGTATGATAAGTAAATTCAGATTTTTTTAAATTAATGACTGTTATGTCAAAGTGGTCTTTTGTGGACACAACAAAATGTTATAACACTATACGATTGATCCTACAAAAATGATTTCTGGATTTATTAATTGGAATTTCAATATCCAAAATAACTTTACAATACTATTCTTTCACCTCCTATCTCCAAACACAACACCTGCAACCACAGCAATCATTTTACTTGCAACCCATCACACATTATGAAGATAATCGAATTTCAAAATTTATGATTTGTAAAATTCTCGGAATCTTCTTATGCTGTTTTAACAGTTCAGACAAATTATTCATACTGGAATTTTAGACTTGTTATAACTCAACATTTTACATTTTTAAATATTGAATTTAAATATCTTTTTAATTTACAATGAAGAATGTAAAAAAAGTAATGCATTTATTGAGAATAATTTTATTGAAAAGATATATTTTATTAAATTATGTAACAGGTACACTTAATATGTGCAATGCTGCTTCAGCTAAGGTATTAGTACTACGTAGGTCACTCCTATAAAGGGACCATATTCTCTAATCGTCCTCATAGGACTTTTCTTTGCCACACACTTTTCTATGCACTCTTTTTCACTGTAGTAAATAACCACATATGTCTTAAGTTGGGTGCTATCTAATTTCATATGATGACCAGTTTCATAATAGAGGTCAACCATCAAAAGTAAATCTGGTAGTTTCAAGGTTCAGTTGGCAATAAATAAATAAATAAATAAATAAAATAATGAAAAAATAAATAAAAGAGAAAGAAAAAAAAATCCCCAAACATTTTAATCACCAAATTGTCTCATTAAAAAAAGCAAAATAGTGATTTGACTGGAAATTATATATTCTTTCAATTTACATTTTTTTTTTTTTTTTTTTTTTTTCCATTCATCGTCTTCATGCTGAAATTGTACAAAACTTTGAAATTTTCAATTTGAACACCTGATTTTGACATCACATTTGGCCTTGTTGTTAAATTTTACTTTAAGGACACTGAATGGGAGTCACTCAGTTAAGTAGTATTGGAATTATGAAGATTTAAAATTTGGACCTCCTAATGTTACATTTGTGTTTAATTGTGCAGTGCAAGTAGTTTTATAAACATAAATCTAGAACTACTTTCCAGAATAAGCTATAAATTTATAATTCACATGTCTGAAGCCTTTAGAAAGCGATTTTATTTTTTTTAAATTAATATGCTGCAATTCATAATTTTTCCGAAAAAATACATATTTTTAATTTTTAAAAGAAAGCATTAATTTTAACCTATGATTTTTTTTAACAAAAATCTATTTCTAGAAGCTTTAATTATGATAATTTAAAATTACAACTCATTCTGCCATGTAGTTATTGAGCTATGCTTAAAAAAAACTATCCACATTTCAATCTGTTTTTCAACAATTACAAATGGATTTAACATTGGAATTCCAAATTTTAAACCTTGATAATTCCTAAACTACTTGAACGAATAACTTGTCATTTGCCATCCTTAGGTAAAATTTACAGAAAAAAACCAAATGTTGTGTCAAAATTAAAAATTTCAAAGTTTGGTAAATTTTCAGTAGTTAAAAAATATAAATTGAAAATTTCATAACTTCCAGTTGGAATGGCTATTTCTGTTTTTATCTCTGAAAATTTAGACATTAAAGTGTTTTGTTGTTTATTGGCATGCAAGATTCATTGGATTGAAGGGATTCATATAGCTCTACATTTTTTTTAAAAATGAAAACCATTTTTTTTTCAGTATAAATCCAAAACACATCACATAAGAGTTTTCTCCTTAGCTGATAAGTTTCTTCACTAACTACCATAATTTCTAATATAAACTTATTATCTTTTATGCTTTTAACTCTTTATATAGTTCTTTGAAACATATACTTTGAACATAATAGCATTGTATCCACAATGGGCCAATAACAAAATAATTTTTTAATAGCTATTAAAATTCAGGAAAATTAGCGTAAATTCGAGGATTTTGCGCCCCTTGGGGCGCATGAAGATATCGATTCAAGGGGCGAATTTTTTTTTTTACATAATAAGCAATACAATACACAACTTTCGCACACCGGGCCGAATTTGAATTTAAAAAAAAGTTTTTTATGATCCACCCTAGTGTATAAATGGTTACTTTGTTTGATGGCCCTCACTATATCAATTACATTTGTTTTTAAAAAAATGTTTAATTGATTGGCATCTTAAAATATCAGAACATAGTAAATGGAAAAGATGGGCAAGGCCACTGAATCATACAACATGCAGATATTTTTCTCCAGCTAAACCGAAAGCTGCCATCATATTTGGAACATTGTAACCTATGATTTCAAAAATTTCTTGAAGATTAGGATATTTTACAATGAAATATGAAAACACCCAGTTTTTGATTAATTATCAGAGTTGGGCAAATTTGTAATCTCGATTATCCACAATGTAATTATAAGCTGATTGCATATACCGTATATCCCGGCGTATAACACACATCACTAATTTGACAGTATATATTTTTATTTCAAGCATATACTGCTGTATAACACGCATCAAGTTTTCCCCGCGAAAACAAACCAAAAATACTTAGACCAAAAAATGTTAACATTCCAGAAGTTTGTCATTGATAAACGAAAGAAGAAAAACTATGATTGTCTCAAATTGGAAACATGGACGATATGCCAATAATGTTTGATATAACAGGAATCAAAAGTGTAGAAACAAAAGAAGTAAAAACTGTTCCATTTAAAAGTACGAAACACGAAAAATCCCGCTTCACAGTGGCCCTTTCTTGCTTAGCTAAAATACCAAATTAAAACCAATGGTAATTTTCAAATGGAATCAAAGACACTTGGTAATTTCCCAAATGGTGTTTTTGTTCATATCCACGAGAAGGGCTGAATGGGTGAAAATCGGTTAAAATTGTGGATAAAAAAAGTTTTGGAAAAGCATCCAGCAGCTTTAAGAAAACCAGAAAATCACTTAGTTTGAGATATGTTTAGATCCCATAGAACAAACATAATTTAAAAAAAAGAATAAATGAATCTAATCATATTTATGGCTAGATGAAAGCGACAGTGAGGATAAAATACACGAAAGCAACAGTTGGTGAAGAAGATGACATTCTCGAAAACATAAATGAGAACGAGTATAACGAACATTTCATGTTAGCTGATAAGAAAGATTAAGTTTGTTTTGAAATATATATTGTAAGTTTCTTTGTTTATATTGATTTATAAATGCATATAGCTCTAAATATCTAGAATGTTTTCTACTTCTGATTTTACATCAACCATGTTATATTCAGTGTATAACACATGGAAAAATGAAGTGATTTTTTAGTGTCAAAAGTGCGTGTTATACGCCGGGATATACGGTAATTGATTATAGTTACACACGATCAAACGCAGAAACTTTGCCAAATAATGTGATGAGGCTGGTTCAGGCTACAGTGCTGCAAGAATTTTTTATGACATGTAATTTTAACTATAATTAATATAAACAATTAAAATGTAGTTACATTGCAGATAATTGCAATTACAAATTAGCCCAACTGTGGTATTTACCCTAGGCTTGTGTAAATATCCGGGTATATACACAAAAAATAAATACCTACCTGCTGGGTACTTACTCTTCCTACATCACTGTATTGAACTCATAATTAATCATACTGACAAGAAGTTTAGCATTATTTTTATAAACTAGGGGGCCCTGCCCCCTATGAGCTATGCTCGCCAATGCTTGTTCAGACACCGCAGACTCTAACAGCACGCTAATTTGATTGTCATTAAAAAGATTTCTGAAGATTGAATTATAATTAAAATAAACAGTTAAGTGGGAGTATTACTCATGCACAAAGGGTTCTGCACAATAAATATATTAATTAGTAACTGTATTATACAAAAAAAATCATTGCAAAAAGAATAATAAGACTGTAAAAAACCATACAACATAGGGTTGGGTATAGCTGTATATACTAGAAAAGTGTAAATGGATATACCAAGAAAGTTCAGAGAGATGTGAATCCTAAATATTATCAAATATTGCTATTCTGTATAAGTCTTTTTTTAATCTTATTCTAATCTGTTTGTGATAACCTTAATTTGGTGCTGACATAAAAGTAGTGCATATTTATAAAGTTCATTTAGCATTTCATAAATCCAAATTTGGCATAATAATGATCTTTTCTTTTTACAGTGTACCTAAAACAAATCCTTTGTTCAAAGTTTAAACTTGGCATCATATTTTCTGTTTCAGATTTCACATTGATTTTTTTTTCTACTTTATGTACATGATGAATTATTAAAACAAATTTGGAAATATGGCCTACAATGTAGAGTGTGACATCATAAAGATAATTAAAAATATTCTTAAGAAACATTGTAAGAAATAGTTATGAAAGACGTTTCAGAACATATTTTCTGTTTCAGATTTCATATTGATTTTTTTATACTTTTATGTACATGGTGAATTATTAAAACAAATTAGGAAATATGGTCTACAATGTAGAGTCTAATAAAATAATTAAAAATATTTTTAAGAAACACTGTAAGAAATAGTTATGAAGAATTGTTATGAAACACACTAAAAATATTCTTATAAACATAAACAAAGTATTATATTATTTACTGTTACGCTATTTATTTTTTCACTGTATTATACATTCATGCTTTATAAGGTTGGTGATGACTTTGGTAAAATCATGACTGCAACATTCGCAAATAGTAATTGGGAGGGGAGAGAGAGAGAGCAGTAAATGCTCTAATAAGGAAATACTTCTGTGCAGGAGTACATGAATTACACAAGTACCGTATTTTCCTGCATATAATCCATAGATTATCTGTTAAAAAACCTCAAAATTTTTAAGTGCGAATTATCTGCTGAAATTCTTTTTAAGCACAAGTTCATGTCAGATGTATCCAGTTTCTACCGGCACACAGTGGAGTATTTGACCTAAAAACCTGGCCAAAAATGCAAAAATTAAAATTTTGTCAACAATTGTAAAAATCATATTTTTTTAATAGCTAACTAATTGGTGCATCGATCTATGTCTATTTTAGGAACCTGAGTTATATCCGGTGGCTCCTGGTCTCAGTTGAAGAGGAAGTTTCTTTCCGAGAAGACGTGTTTTTTTGTTGTATTTTGGCATTGTTCTTATGTTTAAATATAATTTTTTTGTGGCTCAATGAATTGTTGAATTGAAACTAAACAGGGCTTATGTGTTTAACAAAGGTCAGAGCTTAGTGTTAAACTATGCGTTAATTTAAACAGTTTCGTTTTTAATGTAATAAAAAAACATTAAATGTGTAAAAGGGTTATTTTTAAAGCGTTTTTGGCTCTAATTTATACATATCAAAAGCTTTTTAAATATATGCCATGCTTTGTCCGGCCATATTTGAATTATAATGGTACAAGTCTTGAGTGTCAATTTCTGCAAAAAAAATCTTCCGCATATTGTTGCTATTTTTTTTTTTCAGGATGACTATTTAAATGCTCTGTTTTGCAGCCACCGAATTGAAGAGATAATAGCCATATATTTACTGTTGTATTGCAGGTTTTTAGCTCACAGGATATTACCAGAGAGCTTTTGCACCTACATATTCTGTCTGTATGTATGTATGCAACTCAATATCTTTTGATAGAAATATCCGATCGCCTTCAAAATGTATATACTTATTTATTGAAAAAGGGTTCCCTAATTAGGTCTTGGGACTCATGTGTGTAACATAAGGAGAGAAAGGAGGGAATTAACCCTTTCGAGGGCGGTGTCCTTAAAAAGGGATACCTAATTTTAATTCCAAAACTGACAAACGGCACCGAGAAAATTTTATTAAAATTTTCTTTTTATAATGTACATGAAAATAGGCAACTTCATATTTTCTAATAACTCCATTTACCAACTAAAAAGAGCAAGCCATACAGTAGCGAGGTCCTACAACTTCTTCTTCCAGCAAGGTCTGATGGTAGTCCCGATAAAAGCCAAGAAGAGAGTGGTGAAGAAGAATTCTGAAGAGTCATTTTGAAACTGGCAATATATTAAATACATTCAAAAACTCGAAACTGGTAGACGGGAAGTGCTGGGTTCGATCCCAATCGCGCCCGTCGGCCTAATCGTTCGGAGTTTTCGTGGTTTTCTTCGAACCATGGATTTCCATGCGTTAATACGGGTTAGGTTCCCTTAGAAAGACCCCCACGAAGGGCACTCCCCCTTGGGTGTATATCCCTAGTGTAGATAATCGGCCGTCACAAAATCAACCAACCAACCAACCATTCAAAAACTAGCAATCTATACTATATAGACTCCACTTTACTGAACCTACTATTAAATATAACACTATTAACAGGGTTGGCTTTTTACCGGTAAAAACTGGTTTTTACCAGGACATGGTAAAAACTAGGTTTTCACCGGTAAAAACCTGGGAAAAAGTAATAAAAACCTTAGGATACAATAAACTCTACTTGTAGTCATTAAACTGCATTTTAACTAATACTATTGATAAAAACTGTATTTTCATGTAAATGACGTCTTTTTATATAGAGAGAGAACTTGTTAGTTGTTTTTGATTTTAAAAAGTATTAATATTATATAATGTGTGGGATAAAAATATCATCAACAATGCAACTTTGACTGTAATTGTTTTTATCTCAATATGAAGGTTGAAGTTCAACTAAATGCCAAGTAAAAAGATTTTAGCAAGAATTCTAGATGAATTCCAATATTTATGTTTACAAGCATATTATATTATCAATTTGGTTGAATTGCCGTGACCTACTAAACATATTATTTAAGTAAATAATAAATGTTGTATAAAATTGAAAAGCTAATAGATATATTCATTTGTAGTTATAAGCCAAGTGAATCTTTAAGTTGTAAGATATAAATCCTACATACATAAAAAGAGATGTGAAATAAAAAATTAGTCAATTCTCGAAAGCTGCTGATAAAGTGCTTTAATCGGAGATTTTACCACATTTTCTATTCCCCATCAATAAATAGAACAAAATATGTTCAGTATCCGTTTTACAAAGCAGGTTTCCATTTCCTTTTGATGAATGGTAATGGATTTGGCTTTAGAACCCTTTCATTTTTTAGAATGTATGACAGATGCAGATCAATGCACAAAAATCAAGATTTATTAAGTGAAGCACAAAAGGAAATGGCAAGGGATTGGCTCATAGATTTTATTCACCTGTTGGCATGTGAAGCTGAAGAAGTAACTAACTATTTCCAAGAAGTTTCTTTGAAACAAAAGATGTAAAAGCCAAAGTTTGGTGGAAAGTATTAAAAAACAAAAAAATTAATCTGTCAGATCTATTAATGGGTCGGATAAATTAATCGGAAATGTACTTGAGAATTTTTGTGCAGCCCTGTATATGATCTATAGAATGTATCCACACAAAGTAATATTTTTAAAAATATTGTTCTATTTTAAAACGCCTATCACAACTACAAACGCACTTCCGGTAATTATTGGTCATAAACTTCAATAGTTAAAAATTTATTCTTCAGCCATATTCTTTTGTGTGTCCCTGTAAATGAATGATATATTCTATGCACACCATATTCTACAATAAGTGCCTTAGTACACCTTAGTGTTGTATATAAGTTTCAGCATGTTTAAAAGTGTGATATCATTAAAATACAGAACAAACAATTTTTCCCCATAGACCATAATGTAAGGGAATTCTTTTGGGTGTCTCTGTAAATGAACCGTAAAGGCTATAGACTTTATTTGCAATACTAAACATGCCATAGTGATACCCAATAACATCTAAGAATTTCAAGCCAATCGAACTATATTTACATCGAAAAATATTTTTGACCAGGACTTCGAGTCAAATACTCCACTGTGCGACAGTCATAAAATAAAAATGTAAACAGCTATCGCACGATTGTCTGCTATCGACCGTTCGCGAAGTTGCTCGTGATTGGTTCACACGTGAAGTGTATGTGCTAGTGGGAGTGGCTTCCAATTTTTATGTTATATTTTTTTAGCCTTTTGGCAACTTGCTTCTATGAAGAACAAAACGTTTCTCCACTCATCTCTTTAAAAAATTGCTATTTCAATCATTTAGCTGAATGAAACATAAACAAACAACTTTGAAACATCGTGTATTGTTATAATAATGTCTAAGAGAAAACGTATTAGTTACCTGCAAAATTTAAAGTGAACATTTTTAAAACAGCGGAAGATGTTGAAGATGATTTAAAAATAGCAATTATTCTTAAATTATTTGTTTTCTCAAGAAATTCTATGCTTTAGATATGATTCAATGAAAACAAGCATTTGCATTTTTTAACTTGTAATTATTTTACAATTATTTTTATTTTATTTGCTGGTATTTTATTACAATTAAGATTATACGCTGGTGCAGATTATCTGCTGAAATTTTTTTTAAGGGCTAAAAATTGCGACTGCAGATTATACGGCACTGCAGATTATATGCAGGAAAATACGGTACTAACATTTATTTTAGAAAGAACACAAATACACTAAAACATTTTAAATGCATTGAAAAATTTCTAGTACCTTAGGTTTAGCTTTAGGAAATTCCTGTCCAATTGGTAAAAGCTTTAAGAACAAAGGAACTCTATCCTGCCGAGTTGCAATAAATGAATCCCATATTGTTCGATGAATGGGATTGCTATCAACATCAAGTCCAGTTACAGAAACATAAGCTGTAGGATTAGCAGTTAACTCAGGTGGAAGATCTCCAATATCAAGAAGAGGCATTTCAAATCTAAAAATATTTAATATAAAATAATTTTCTGTTTAAATATTTAAACAATTATATTTTTACAGCTGTTTTAGAAAATTTATAAATTGATGAAGATTTTTGATAATTGTTAATTTTCATTGTTATTTGTAATAAAATGTAACACTAAAAAATAAACAAGCATATGAAAACAACAATGTTCATTAGAAAAAAATCATCTCTGATTAGAAGATTTTAATAATTGTTGCACTAAAACATGCTATTTGCTAAAATAGGGTATTTTGATATGGCTTAATTATGGATGATTCCCCTAATTTTATACTGCAGCAAAGGTATCTCTATCTATCTTAGGCCGTAACTTCAAAAAAAAAAACAAGCATATGTATCGGTCATAATTTATTTAAATGTTAAACTGGAAATAAAATAAGATAAAAACTGATCTTGCATTACTTGTGTGTTTAAAATTTTCAATAACTTGATGATTTTTGGATACATTTTTGTTATACCAACACCATTCTGAAATGTATGCTAATATGCCATTTATTTCAACCCTAACCATACAAAGGATTCAGGTTTATGGACTCCAAATGATTTTCCATGATTTCACAGATTTTCTTAGGTATTCATCAAGTATTTTGAAAGAAAATGAAAACAGCTTTTCATGCAGGAAATGTGAAGGTTTTTTTTCTTCTTTTTTAAGGTTTCATAAAGTTTTATTATAATACATTAAGGTAAATTATTATCATTAAAAGAGCTTTAATGCAGCCAGAAATCCATAGAGGGGAGAGGGAGAACAACAGAGTGCAATTTGCCTTGGGACCCTGGTTAAGATGAAAATAAGCACTCACCAGTTGCGACGCGGCCATTAAACTTGAAAAACTGATGATTAAAGATACGGAAAGAACCGGCCAAATGCATGATTTTACGATTTGATCTTTCCCCATTCCTTTCTCCCTTACACCTTGGACATTTCTGATTTCACATTGCACCGGCAATTCAATGATCTTTTCATTCTCATACCTGCTAGTCAGTGGATAAACAAACCTATTTTAGTACAGTCAGTATTTATTTAGTACATAAATTACTTGTTTACTGTAAAGTCATTATATATATTTTTTAATTAAATATTAAGTGACACAAAGTTACTTACTGGCTACTAAAGAAATTGTTCTCATTAGCCTGTAACTGGCTACTAAAAATAACCAACTTACCGGCCAATGGCTACTAAACAACCCAGTAGCAGAAAGTTATGGTTGTGTCTGCGACAGCAATTTATGAGATGAAAATTATCTGCGGGAGTAGCATGTTACATTTTCTTATGTACAAACATTATGAGTGTTAAAATAAACAGCGTTCTTACTGATTAATACCAGGGGTGATTCTGAGTTTTAAAAAAATTCTGAAATTCACAGCAAATTTTCTGAAAGGTTACAACAGAGGGGGGGGGGGTTGACAGGGAGCGAAAATCCACTACCGGCACTAATTATGTGTTTTTCTTCGCGATCTTTTAACGAAAATTGCCGTTTTTCTCGAACTTTTGACGAAAATTGCCGTTTTTCGTGATCTTTTTGACGAAATCTGCTGTTTTTTAGCGATCTTTTAACGAAATCTGCTGCTTTTTCGCGATCTTATGAGGAAATTTCTCGTTTCTTTCGTGATCTTTTGATGAAATTTGCCGTTTTTTTTTCGCGATCCTTTGGCAAAAAGTAGCTTTTTTTCGCAATCCTTTACGAAATTTGCGTTTTTTCCTCGATTCTTTGACGAACTTCGTGTTTTTTCCGCGATTCTGTGACAGAAATTTGCGTTTTTTTCGGAGCCTCTGGGGCAAAATTCACATTTTTCCCGGAATCTTTTGACGAAATTTACGTTTTTACAGCAATCCTTTGGCAGAAATTTACGTTTTTCGCAATCTTTTGACGAAATTCCGCAAATTTAATTCCGATCTTTTAACATAAATTTTCTTTTTTTCGTGACCCTTTGACAGTAATCTTCGTTTTTCGTGATCCTTTGACAGAAATTTGTGTTTTTTCGCGATCGTTTTACAGAAATTTGCCTTTTTTCGCGATCGTTTTGCAGAAATTTGCATTTTTTCCGCGATTGTCTGACTAAATTCGTGTTTTTTCCTCGATCCTTTGATAAAATTCAATTTTCTCCCGCATTTTCGTGACAGAAATTTGCGTTTTTCTTGCGCCCCTGGAACGAAATTCACGTTTTTTAAGGGATTTTTGGATAAAATTCAAGTTTGTACAACGATTTTTAGGCAGAAATTTACATTTTTCAAGATCTTTTCACGAAATTCCGCGTTCTTTCCGGAGTCCTTTGACAGAAATTTGCGTTTTATCGCGATCCTTTGACATAAATTTCCGTTTTATTTCGCGATCCTTTGACATAAATTTCCGTTTTTTTCGCGATCCTTTGACTAAATTTGTGTTTTCCCCAAAATCCTTTAATTAAATTCGCGTTCTTTCCACGATCCTTTTACTAAATTCGGATTCTTTCCGCGATCCTTTGACGAAATTCTTGTTTTTTCTGCGATCCTGTGACAGAAATTTGCATTTTTTCTGCAACCCTGGGACGAAATTCATGTTTTTCTCCGGGCTCTTTTGACGAAATTCGCGTTTTTATAGCGACCCTTTGGCTATAAATTACCGATTTTTTATGCGAACAATTGTCGAAATAGATATTTTTCGGCGACCATTTGTCGAATTCGCGATATTTTTTCTCAGAATTTTCTCTACTTTTTTTTTTTTTTTTTTTTTAAGGAAATACTTTTTTTTTTCCTTCAAGTTGGCAAATTTATCTGCAAGGTCCAAAATAAATCTGCGATGCACGTCGCGCACTTTCTGCTACCGGGCTAAACAATAGTCCTTATTTTTATCTTTAGCCCCTGGTTATTTTTAGAATAAGGTTTAGGAGATTAAAAGTACAGGTGCAGCTAGTAAAATGCATAATTTGACCATCCTTTATCAGAAATGACTGCAAGTTTTCATGAAAATTCTCCTTTCAAATAGCAAATGAAAGATGCATAATTCATAATTATTTATTTGAAATTTCTATGCGATTAAAAAAACATGCTTTATTTTATTTTTAACACGTTATGATTTTCCAGGAAAAATATTAGAAATTCTGAAAACTCACAATCTTATGGGGAATGGAAAGGGAAGAAGGAGAAAGTAGGCAATTTTCAGGTTCTAGACTTTGGCCAACATCTGTATAGGATGATAGCTAAAAATTATTACCATCTTATTTTCAAGTACTATACCAAGTTGATACATGTACCAAATTAAAACAGATGAAAAGAAATTAAATTAAAAGAATGTTTTAATAGGGCTAGAAAAATAAAAATTAGCCAATTTAGAAATGTAGTAGGTATGTAATTTTGCAATAATTATATCTATAATTTTAAAATCGCTCTTTGTTATTTCAAAATCAACATTTTGGTAGCTATGACGGTTAGTAACGAGTGTAAATTTTCTATACAAATCAAAATATTTTTTTATTTAAATTAAAATGATACTGGATTCTGAAATCTGCATGCATTAACATACAAAATAGCATCAATTAATATAGCATTTTGAGATTCCGATAGCAACCATCAACAAAATAATAATAATAATAAACTGATACATGCTGGAATATTTTTAATTAGGTAAATTTTAATCAGAGCTATGGATATTTTTTAAATCATGCAAGTAGATGTTTCCATTTACAAATAATAGTAATAAAAACATTACACACACTCCTTGAAAAATTAATGTAATGCAATCGATTTATTGCATACATTATGAAGAGTAATGGCTTACATCGCTTTGCCTTTAGGGGAGAGTGGGGTGAAATGGGACAGCAGGTTTTTCCCTTTATGTATCATTCTAAACATTTCATCAATCACACATTAGATGAAGCAATGGTACCCCAATCTTCAGTTGAAAAAAAGTAGCTGATCTGAGTAAGTTTGTGATTGTATAACGAAAAAGTTTATTTCAAGAACCAAAAGTAAATTTGCTTCATATACTTTTTCAGGGTGGCTACAGAAATTCTAAGAAAAAGTTCCCTGATTTTTCCATGATTTCTCTAACTATCTTTATCAGACTTCCCTGATTTCCATTATTAACAATACACATACGGTATTTTTTCATGTATGCCGATTCCTTGTATAACACACCTATACAGCTTGCTAATATCGCATTTGGGAGAAAAAACAAGAGAAAAACATAAAAATTGCCTAATTTTCATTATGTATTGGTTGACAGTTTTATAAATCCGAACTCAAAATTGAGTCCAACAACTTTATGTAGTGGCCAATGGATACAGGTTGACCAGAAAATTTCCTCATTTTCTGAAAAATATTCAATTCCTTATCTACATCTGATGGGATAGCTATTCGATTAAGCTGGCCACCTGGTCAGGTTATGCTAATGTATCATTTAAAATATATATTTATCATACATTGTTTTATAGCTGTCCCATATCTCCCTGTTAGTGGGGAGGTACGGATACATTTTGAAATTTACAATTTCTTTATTGATAAAATTGTTTCTGCAAATTCTGTTTCCATATTGTTCAAGGAGATTAGAAAGTGTTTCATTTTGTATTCTATATATCGAAATTTTTATGCCAAACAAAGTTTATTTTCTTATTTTTGTAAAAAGTGTCCCATTCCTCCCCACTCTCTCTTAACTAAAATTATTAGGGTTTTTTTAATTTTGCGTTTTCACTTACAATTTGACAAAACTAAACAAATTCTATTAAGAACAAAAATTAAACTAAAACTCATTTTTTTCTAAACTGTATCATTAATTATGGGTACGTTAAATGAATTTTATTGAAATTTTTATTTCGATAGTATATTACAGTTTAATAAAGCACAAATGGGTAAACATAAATAGCGAAAACCGTAACAGAAACCCCATTACGAAAGTTTATGCAATATTACTTTGAAACTGGTATTCTGGCATAAAATGATCATGTGTCACAATGAACTAAATTAGCTCACTGATTGTAGAATGAAGATATTCAAAATTCTCAAACTTTTATTTAAAGGTAAACATGATGAGCTAGTGGACGAGAATGATACTGTCTGCGGAAGAATGATTCAAATGATTCACATGATGATTGAATGGCTACCTTATTCAGATCAAAAATTGTTATTTCTTTTTTAAAATAGGCATTTAATGTCTTTTATGAAATGCAAATTATTTTATTGATTTATTTTAAAGAACACTTTCAGGAAATATAACATATTTGGCATTATTTATATATTTGAAAAGTACTTCTACTTCACCTACGGAAATTCTGACATCAAAGCCGCTGCCGCTACTAACTGCAAAACTTTGAACCGTTTGATTTATATGATCATGTTGTGTTATGTTTATTGTTTAATTTTTCTACAGACAGCGTGATTTTGTGTTTTGAAAATCATCATTCCATAGCAACTTATATTTTACAATTGTTTTGTTTTAAAAGTTTTGCGATCGGTTGAAAATGGCTAAGTATGAGCAAGGAGATTTGATTTTTGGTAAGGTGCGAGGATACCCGCCATGGCCAGCACGCATCGAGGCTCCAAAACCTGGTCAGAAAATACCACCTAACAAATATCCAGTATTTTTCTTTGGAACCTATGAAACAGCCATTGTTCAAACAAAGGACATTTTTCCCTATGAAAAATTTAAAGAAAAATATGGTAAGCCCCAAAAAAGACGATTTTTCAATGAAGGTTTGGAGGAAATTGAAAACAATCCTACAGTACAAGGTCCCAGCACTACTAATGATCAACCCCCGGCTGATGAGGAGGAAGAAATTTCAGTTGATGATGAAGAAGAAGATGAAGAGGTGAAGGAAGATAAAAAGAAGGAGGAGGTAAAAGAAGAAAAAAAAAAGGAAGCCCCAAAAAAGAAAGAAGAGAAAAAGGTTAAACCTAAACCTCCCCAGAAACGCAAAAGGTCTTTAAAAGCTGCTGAGCCTGAGCGAAGTCGTAGTGGTCGTATGATCAAAAGGAAAAAATTTAGCTCTGAAAGCGAAGGATCTGATAGTGATGAAGAAGGTAGTAAAGAAGACAAGCCGGAGAAGAATACAGAGAGCAAAGAAAAGTCAGAATCTGAGAAATCTTCAGACAGTGAAGCTGAAGAAAAAAAAACTCCTCAGTCTGAAAAATCTGAAGAATCCGATTCTGAATCAGAAGAAGAACCATTGGTGAAGAAAGTAGAAAAGTCAGATAAGAAAAAGAAAGATACTAAAGTGGAAGAAAAGACATCTAGTGTAGCTAAAAAAGAAGATGAAGAGCCTGTTTCAACCAAATCTAAGAAAAGTAATGTCTCTTTGTCTACTGATAATGGTGAGTATAACAATGTTTCAGTATCTTTAGAGAAATTGAGCAATGAAAAGTTTAATGAAGCAATGGGTAAAAAAAGTAAAGATAAAAAAGAACCTGAAGAAACTGCTCTTAAAAGTAAAGTTGATGAAAAGCCTTCCAAAACTAAAAGTGAAGAAAAGCCACCAAAATCTAAAAGTGAAGAAAAGCCATCAAAATCTAAAAGTGAAGAAAAGCCGTCAAAATCTAAAGTTGAAGAAAAACCACCAAAACCTAAAACTGAAGAAAAGAAGGAGAAAATCAGTAAACCTAAACCAGCTGATGAAAAAAGTGCCAAAAATAAAATTCCTGAAGATAAAGAAAAGAAATCTTCAAAAAGTAAATCTGATGATAAATCTAAAGATAAAAAGTCAAAATCAAAGCATGAAGATATACAGAATGATAAAGAGGCAAATGAGAAAAAGCATTCAACAGTTGAAAAAACGTCAAAGAAACATAAATCCGAAGTAAATGATGATCAAGACAAAAAAAGTAAAGAGAAAATACCTGAGGAAGAGGATAAAATGAAGAAAAAAATTGAAAAGAAACTTGAGGAAAAAGAAGAAAAAAAAAAATTGAAATATGCAATGAAGAAAAAGGAAAAACTAGAAAAACTTAAAATTGACAGTGAAATAATCTCAAAATTGTCTGAGATTGATACAAGGATAAAGACTAATTTGAATTATACCAGATTGGACGTTCAAGCATCTTTAGATGCAATGAGTGAACTAGAAACTGTGCCTTTAAACACAGCAATTTTAAAAAAGAATCCTGATGTTTTCGTTACATTGAAAAAATGCCGTAAATTCAATAAGAGTGAGGAAGTACGGCAGAAAGCCGAATATTTATATAACAAATTTAAGATCAATTTTATTGGTCTGGATAAAGATACCACAAATGTGTCTGAAAAAGAAAATAAAAAGTTAGAACAGTCTTCGATTGAACCGAAAACTGAAAGTGAGATGGACGTTTCTCAAAGTGAGGAAGAAAAGACATGAAATTTTACCTCTTAGAAATTTTCGTGCAGGTAATGTGGTTTTTCATTTTAAGTTATTATAATTTATATAGTGTTACTAGTAGGTCATTATAAAAGTATGTACTACCCTGCCATTTTTTAAAATAATGAAATTGATCTGGGATGTACTCAGAAATGCTTATAAAAATCTCCATAACACAGTATTATTAAATTTGTGCATCTATACAAAAGAGCTTGCACAAATCTTAAAGCTTTCTCGCTTATATAAAATAAAAAAAAAAGAACTTTATAAAAAAAAAAAGAACTTTATTCAGTTATATATATATGTTTTTTCTTATTTATTAATGATGATTTTTAACCCCTTATCTGTCTCTCGTCAAACATGTGACAGAGATTTCTTTTTTTTTTTTTTTCTATACAATTGACTTGCTTGCATTTTCTGCGAATCAGTGCTCTTCTTCTGTTTAAGTAATATTCTTTTTAATGAGTGGATCCCGCATTTTCTCCTTCTGGACTTAGTTTATTATTACTTTGTTTTTTGATGAATGTAAAAAACAATTGTTTTTTTTTTAAGTTTTAGCTTTTAATTTGTACTAAGTCTGAAAATATGGATGTGTTATTATCCCAGGGTCTGTCATCTTGGACTTTTTTCTTGGCTTGAATTAAAAATTATTTTTTTTTAATAGTTATAATTATTATATTCCAGTTTTTTCAATATTATATTAACCTACCAACAATATTTAACCATTGGCGACATTACTACTTGGCGAAAAAGGAGTTTTCATGCATGAAAAAAATCCAAGATGGCCGACCTCGGGATAATAACACATCTAAGCCGAAAATATTTATAATCAGCAGCAAATTGACTAGTTTGAAAATAGAGACGCAACAGATTTCAGTTTGGCCGTATACCGGATACCCGGCGTAATTTGCAGCCGGAAATCTGACCGCAGTATATTTTGATCTGTCCTTTTGTAATTTTTATTTACTTTTAAAGAAATTAAGTGTGGGTTTACATAGTATTTTAATATGTTATTTTATTTTCAATCTGATTTTTAAAATTTCTATTAAGTTATTCTCATAATTATTTAAAAGTTTTAATGCCAATATTATAATTACCTACATTATTTTTAAATCATAAGTTATAATAATTTCGCTAAGATGTTATATATTCCCGCGGTCGCCATCTTGGATTTCTCGGTGATGTTTTGTTGGCATTTATCGATAAGGCAATCCCGATGACGACGAGTGGCATGTTCTGGTAACCCTGTTAAGCCTAACATGCACATAAATCTGCTTGGCAGAAAAGGGTTTTTTATAGCAGGAAAAAATCCAAGATCCACTGCAGAAGGAAAAAAAGTTGCTGAAGTATTATCATTTTTGTATATAATGTATATGTTAAATGTATTGTAAATAATAAATCTTGAAATTGTTCTTGTGTGTGAAACAGTGAATAGGCTGCCAGAAAGCAGCGGTGAAAATTCTTGGTTTGCTTCCTGCTATTGAGTTGCTGATGAAAAGTTTCGGTATACTACTTCGTTATCCGGTTAACCAAAAAACTATCACCAAACTATAAGATTAAAAATGCCAATAATGGCTGATCGTAAATGTCACATTCATTTGACATTAAACATGTTATATGTGTTTGGGCTTAGATGCCGTATGTTGCCTCAGCCGTTGTCTTGAATTGTTTGGTGATTTTTTGTTGACAGTGTTTGTGGATATGGCAACCTCGATATGTGGAACCCTGTGTGACGTGTTGTGTTCTGGCAACCCGTGAGAAGTGGTGGATTTTGTGAATGTATTTGATATCGTGCTGTGTCATTCTGTCTTTTTATTTTTATGTTAAATTTATTGGATGTATTTCACTGACTATGGTTTCTGTAATCCGTTTAAACGCTTTTGCTGAAGTAATTAAGTAATATGAGGAAATTTTGACAAGAAAAGTAGGTTTGTTTATAGTGTGCCAATGCGTATTCATAAGCCTATTTTGGAAAATGAGGGTGATGTTATGAGAGAGATTTTGTGCTGGTGCTGGAGCTTTCAAGAAAGCAGATGTCTGTTAAGGTATGTTGATAATTTTATGTATATTTTGCTGCTTTAAGAGTTTTTTACATTTTGAGATTGCTAGAAAGCGAGAACTGCTGAATTTTGAGAATGCTACACCGCAAGAAGTGCTGAATGCAGTGATGGTTTTTTTTTTTTTTTTCGATTAATGTGCGCGAAGCGCTCATACAAAATCATCGATTGCCACTTTAGCGAGTTTCGTTTTTTATGTATATTTTGCTGCTTTAAGAGTTTTTTACATTTTGAGATTGCTAGAAAGCGAGAACTGCTGAATTTTGAGAATGCTACATCGCAAAGAGTGCTGAATGCAGTGATTTTTTTTTTTTTTTTCGGTTAATGTGCGCAAAGCGCTCATACAAGATTACTGATTGCCACTTTAGCGAATTTTGTTTATTATTTACATTTTATTTTAGTTAAGCGAAACATGCGTATAAACCGGTGCTTGACGACATTTACAACTTGGCAGAAAAGGGGTTTTCACGCCAAGAAAAATTCCAAGATGGTGGTCGTGGGAACTAATGACATCTGTTCCGTTCTTTCTTTATTTAAAGTAAAAATTATGTCAATTTGACGAAATGGGTTGACGGAACGGAATAATCATGTAGTGCAAAATTTCAGTGACGCCAACTTATATGGGCCCACCCAATAATTTGATCTCTCCCTACTCAATTTCAGTTGATTTAATTCGTAATTTATTTTTTTATTTATTTAATTGCTGAAAAAGTAAAATTTGGTTTTATTAAGATTCTCAAAATAATTTTTTTCGAAAAGTAGTAAGGACATCAATTAGACATACAGGTGCACTGAAAACCCCTTCAGCAGATGTATAGTTACATTTCTTACGAAAGCAAATTTCTTTCATATTTTGCCATCTGTTTTGAATTAATAAAGCACTTAGGTGATTAAAATTAGAGTTGTACCGAGTAGGGATTGACCGAAGCAGCAATTTTGCCGAATACCGAAGCTTCGGTCGAAGTGTGTACTGAAGCTTCGGTATTCGGCAACCGAATACTTGAAACTTTTTAATACGCATTTTTGCATATATTAGCTTTTTTAATAAGCTTTAATTGAAACTAAATTCTCAATAATTTAATTCAGTTATGTTTTTATTCTTAAATTTAATTACACAAAAAAATTTAATGACTTCTTTCCACTCACAAATTCATTAATCCATCACTTATTTCTTATTATTTTATCACTAGTCAATACCCAAAATAACCTATGAAAGTATTAAACTATACAGGGTATTATTAAGGATAAGAATTATCAGAAAAACAAAAGTTCATTCAAATACAAAGAAACAATGTTGTCATTAAGCTGATTTACTGATTGTCTAAGTCTAATTATAAACATATTGAATAGAAATGTTCTCAAAATACAAAAGGTACCTATCATATCAATTTGTACATTTAACTATTTTCTGTAAAATTATTGATAGAATATTTATATTTTGATTAATATTTTAACATTGTGGTGATGAAGAAAAGAAATTTGAGCGATTTTGATATAATGGCTATAAAAGTATAGGATTAGGCATAGGGGTATACTTATTTGATGCGTGTATTTTCTTTAATATGCACCTTAGATATACAGATATGATCTCTGATATACTTATTTGATGTGTATATAAGGAAAATACACATTAAATAAATTTAAATTTAAAAAAAACTAATGTAGAAGTAAATAAAATTAAATGATAAGGGAAAGATGCACATCTGCCTTACTTTTTTTTTTCTCTGTTGTAGACAGTTGT
Organism: Maratus speciosus; assembly: GCA_963932465.1. Taxonomy (NCBI): domain Eukaryota; kingdom Metazoa; phylum Arthropoda; class Arachnida; order Araneae; family Salticidae; genus Maratus; species Maratus speciosus. The sequence continues at coordinate 68,466,193 of OZ010799.1, read as the reverse complement.
TTTGATTTGACACCTATGTAGACTATTTTAGGAAGGGAAATGGTTTTTTTTTTTTTATTAAAAATGGCCTTTGACTTGTTTTTTGTAGTGCAGCTGAACTCTGAACTCATGCACATAATATTGAAACTTATTGTTTAGTCTATTCTTCTGCTAAGTAAAAGAGAATTCTTCTACTTCTAAGAAAATACTTATCTGCAATTATTCGGCCGAAGCCGAATATTCGGTTTACATGCCGAATACCGAATCAACTATTCGGTATTCGGTCAATCCCTAGTACCGAGTATTCGATACTCGGTGAAATTTTGGCTGAGTACTCGGCCAATACCGAGTAGTTGTAAGAATTTCCTTTTTTAAGCATATGAATTTAAAACTGATCTGTAAAAAGTTATTCGAATATCAATGTATAATCTATGCAATAATTCATAAAACTATTTACTCGGTATTTAACAATATGTCTACAAAACAGGGTTGGCACGATTTAAACCAAGTGGTTTAAACCATGGTTAAAACCACGGTTTAAACCAATTGGTTTTTTTGTCAAAAAAACCATTTGGTTTTTTTAGAAAAAATCTAATATAATATTTTATCTTTTTTGTAATTTAATTGTTTTAAATTATAGATAGAAGTAAATTCTACTTTTAACACTTCATCTCAGCAGTCAACATGAGACATAATGAGCCTAGCTCATGTTTCTATGCATGTAGAATGAAAATTAGCATGTGCTGATGAACATATCTGGTACCCTAAATATCTTTCTTAAAACATGTGAAATTAGAAAAGATAAAATAGATAAATAATATTCAATATTTAGCATAAAATATTTTCATTTAAAAAATGCAGATTTTTTACAGCAGTTAATAACAAAATACAGTGATCTTTAAGATTTTGGTTAAGTTGTAAAAGAAAATTTTCTGGATTGCAATTGGGGAAGATTATCCTTAAAGAATTTAAAAGAGTAACTTAAGATATCAAATTGAATAACACAGCTTGCAAAAATTGAGTGCTAGTTATAGCATTTCAATAATACCAATCAATCTTTTCTGTTAGTTACTGAATCTAATGGCCATAAATGTTGACTTGGACACTTGGAGTTATCACTCAGAAAACAAAATAACCGGAAGTATTTGGATATTAAAATAATAATAATAATAATAACAACCACAGAATAATATATTATATTCATGAAACTGCATCAAATGTTTATTTGATTGATTATTATATTATTAATCAAAGGATTCTTCATACGATTTTCAAGGTATCAATGCTTCACTGTGTAGAGCAGTTTACTTTGAACATGACATAGCTGTTACTAATAATGTTTAAATTAGAAATGATTTCAATTTTCTATATAATTGACTGTAATTATTTAATTTAAATATTTTCAAAAGTTATATTACTTATATAATATCCAAAAATGTTTATTTTATCAACGGACATGCATCTGTATGCAATAGGAAATTATATTTAAAATAACCCGGTTTAAACCAAAAAAACCTGGTTTAAACCAAATAAATCGGTTTTTTTGGTTTTTTACAAAAAAACCTGGTTTTTTTCCAACCCTGCTACAAAATATAGAAAAAGTTAAGAACAAAAACCCTCATAAAATAATTCCAGATTAAAATTTAGTTTCACATTTATACAAATAAAAATATGTTCTTTTTAAATATATAGGAAAACAGAAAAGACTATTATTTTGGATTAGGGATTGACCGAATACCGAATAGTTGATTTGGTATTCGGTGGTTCGGCATGTAAACCGAATATTTGGCTTCAGCTGAATAATTGCAGTTAAGTATTTTCTTAGAAGTAGAAGAATTCTCTTTTACTTACCAGTAGAATAATCCTAAACAATGAGTTTCAATATTATGTGCATGAGTTCAGAGTTCAGCTGCACTACAAAAAATAAGTCAAAGGCCATTTTTAATTTTAAAAAAACTTTTTCCTTCCTAAAATAGTCTACATAGGTGTGAAATCAAAACAACTGTCTACAACAGAGAAAAAAAAAGTAAGGAAGATGCGCATCTTTCCCTTATCATTTAATTTTATTTACATCTACATTAGTTTTTTTAATTTAAATTTATTTAATGTGTATTTTCCTTAATATACACATCAAATAAGTATATCAGAGATCATATCTGTATATCTAAGGTGTATATTAAAGAAAATACACACATCAAGTAAGTAGGGATTGACCGAATCAGCAATTTTGCCGAATACCGAAGCTTCGGTCAAAGTGTACACCGAATATTCGGTATTCGGCAACCGAATACTTAAAAATTTTTAATACACATTTTTTGCATATATTAGCTTTTTTAATAAACTTTAATTAAAATTAAATTCTTAATAATTTAATTCAGTTACATTTTTATTCTTAAATCTAATTACACAAAAAAATTTAATGACTTCTTTCAACTCACAAATTCATTAACCCATCACTTATTTTTTATTATTTTATCACTAGTCAATATCCAAATTAACCCAATGAAAGTATTAAACTATACAGGCTATTATTAAGGATAAGGATTGTCAGAAAAACAAAAGTTCATTCAAATAAAAAGAAACAATGTTGTCATTAAGCTGATTTACTGATTGTCTAATTATATACACATTGAATTGGAATGTTCTCAAATACAAAAGGTATCATATCAATTTGTACATTTAACTATTTTCTGAGAAAATATTGATACATATTTATATTTTGATTAATATTTATCACTGTGGTGATGAAGATAAATTTGAGCGATTTTAATTTTAATGGTTATAAAAGCTATAGGATAGGCATAGGAGTATACTTATTTGATGCATGTATTTTCTTTAATATAAACCTTAGATATACAGAGATGAACTCTGATATACTTATTTGAGGTGTATATTAAAGAGAATGCACATTAAATAAATTTAAATTGAAAAAACTAATATAGAAATAATTAAAATTAAATGGTAATGGAAAGATGCCCATATTCCTTACTTTTTTTTCCTATATCGTAGACAGTTGTTCTGATTTCACCCCTATATAGACTATTTTAGGAAAGAAAAAAAAGTTTTTTTGTAATTAAAAATGGCCTTTGACTTGTTTTTGGTAGTGCAGCTGAACTTTGAACTCATGCACATAATATTGAAACTCACCATTTAGCCTATTCTACTTCTAAGTAAAAGAGAATTCTTCTACTTCTAAGAAAACACTTATCTGCAATTATTCGGCCGAAGCCGAATATTCGGTTTACATACCGAATACCGAATCGACTATTCGGTCAATCCCTACAAGTAAGCATACCCCTATGCCTATCCTATAGCTTTTATAACCATTATATCAAAATTGCTCAAATTTATTTTCTTCATCACCACAGTGTTAAAATATTTATCAAAATATAAATATTCTATCAATAATTTGACAGAAAATAGTTAAATGTACAAATTGATATGATATCTTTTGTATTTTGAGAACACTCCTATTCAATATGTTTATAATTAGACTTAGACAGTCAGTAAATCAGCTTAATGACAACATTGTTTCTTTGTATTTGAATGAACTTTTGGTTTTCTGACAATCCTTATTCTTAATAATACCCTGTATAATTTACTACTTTCATAGGTTATTTTTGGGTATTGACTAGTGATAAAATAATAAAAAATAAATGATGGGTTAATGAATTTGTGAGCGGAAAGAAATCATTAAATTTTTTTTGTGTAATTAGATTTAAGAATAAAAATGTACTGAATTAAATTATTGAGAATTTAATCTGAAAGCTTATTAAAAAAGCTAATATAGGCAAAATTGCTGCTTCGGTCAATCCCTATTTTGGATACTGAAAATACAATAAATGTAACAAAGAATTAATAATTACATTTATTATATTTCAAATTATGGTGCAAAAACGCCAAACGTTCTACATTATCAGTAGACAGGGCATTTCTTTTACTACTATAAATTTGGCCTGCTTCTGAAAATATACATTCAGAATAAACAGTGGTTGAAGGTGCACATAAGAATTTTTTTACAAGGTTGCACATAATCAGAAAAGTCCTCCCACCGCCACCATGCAAATGGAGTGTTAGTTTTACATAGGTCTTCTGTTAAGAAAGCCTGTATCTCTTTTTGTACCTCTCTTTTTATTTTTCTCTTTTTTATTTTTAATCAAAAGAAAATAAGGTACAGTTATAAAATAAATATGAAATGTTTTGCATTATTCAATGAATTGTTACAGTAACCAATAAACTTTTTGATTTACAGATTTCAGGTATCGGAATAAATTGGAAGGTTGAAAAATGTTTTAATTTAATATTGGTTAATAATTGTACTTGTTATGCATCAATTCTCCTTTTTTTTTTGCTACTGTTTTAAATTGTCTTTAAAGGGGGCACAAATAAATTTCAAATTTAATTAGTTAATTTTTAAATATACTATATATGTATACAGGTATATTTAAATATATATGTACACCTAAGTTCACATTATGTGCACATCAGTGTTTTTTTTTTTTTTTTTTTTTTTTTTTTTTTTTTTTTTTTTTTACAACTACTCGGTACTCGGCTCCTCGGCCAAAGTACTACTTGGTACACCACTAATTAAAATGTATGCTTTTTTGACATTTAGTTTTTTCACTTTCAATATAGTTAGTGATTCCAATGTTATTTAAAATAAACATTAATGTATTTATTTATAAGGAAGAACTTATAAGAATATAATTGAATAACATTTTTTATATATAATAATTAAAAAAATTTCTTAGAAAAAACATAATTTCGAGTTATCATCTTTAGTCATTCGCTCCTCCTCCCACTCTCTCTCCACACACATACACAATAAGGAAAAAAAATTATGTGTTATTTTACCCAAGACTTTTTGAGCCCACCCAATGTTTTTGAAAAGTTAGCACCACTGCCAAATTTTACATCTTTTAAAAATTATCTTTGATACGTAAAAATCTTTATTAATTTATTATGGCTACTTTGTAATATTTTATCAGTCAATCTTTATTATCAGTTTTTTGTAATTCTTTTATTGTCAGTTAGATAATTAAGTGGAATTAAATTTAAATTATAATTTTAAGTTTTTAAAATTTTAATTTGTATTAATAAATTTAATACAGCTTAATAAATTTAATTTGTAAATATAATTTATTTTGAATAAATTTCAATAATTAAATTTAAAAATTCATATTTTTTAACAGGGTTGGAAAAAAACCGGGTTTTTTTTTGTAAAAAACCAAAAAAACCAGTTTATTTGGTTTAAACCAGGTTTTTTTAAATATAATTTCCTATTGCATACAGATGCATATCTGGTGATAAAATAAACAGTTTTGGATATTATATAAGTTATATAACTTTTGAAAATATTTAAATTAAATAATTACAGTCAATTATATAGAAAATTGAAATCATTTCTAATTTAAACATTATTAGTAACAGCTATGTCTTATGTTCAAAGTACACTAGTAAACTGCTCTACACAGTGAAACATTGATACCTTGAAAATCGTATAAAGAATCCTTTGATTAATAATATAATAATCAATCAATAAACATTTGATGCAGTTTCATGAATATAATATATTATTCTGTGGTTGTTGTTATTATTATTTTTTTAATATCCAAATACTTCTGGTTATTTTGTTTTCTGAGTGATAACTCCAAGTGTCCAAGGCAACATTTTTGGCCATTAGATTCAGCAACTAACAGAAAAGATTGATTGGTATCATCGAAATGCTATAACTAGCACTCAATTTTTGCAAGCTGTGTTATTCAATTTAATATCTTAAGTTACTCTTTTAAATTCTTTAAGGATAATCTTCCCCAATCCCAATCCAGAAAATTTTCTTTTACAACTTAACCAAAATCTTAAAGATCGTTGTATTTTGTTATTAACTACTGTAAATAATCTGCATTTTTTAAATGAAAATATTTTATGCTAAATATTGAATATTATTTATCTGTTTTATCTTTTCTAATTTCACATGTTTTAAGAAAAATCTTTAGGGTACCAGATATGTTCATCAGCACATGCTAATTTTCATTCTACATGCATAGAAACATGACCTAGGCTCATTATGTCTCATGTTGACTGCTGAGATGAAGTGTTAAAAGTAGAATTTACTTCTATCTATAATTTAAAACAATTAAATTACAAAAAAAAAGAAAATATTATATTAGATTTTTTCTAAAAAAAATCAAATGGTTTTTTTTTGACAAAAAAACCAATTGGTTTAAACCATGGTTAAAACCACTTGGTTTAAACCGTGCCAACCCTGTTTTTTAATGATTAAAAAGCAAACATTTATTAAATGCAATAATAAATCTCCTAAGCTTACATAAAAATATTTAAAATGTCAAAACTTTAGTGACATATAAATATAAAATTTAACAAAATTAATTTATTGAAGTTTACATCTTTTAATCCTTGATACATAAAAATCTTTATTAATTTATTATAGGTTGCTTTGTAATTTTGGTACTACTTAGTTATCCAGACGACCAATTTCTATAGGTCAAAATTGGGGAATTTCATTAGCGGCCACTGGCCGGTAGGACTAATTTTTAAAGTGGCCACTTTCTTTAAACTAGTGGCCACTTTTTTATTTCAAAATGCTAAACAGTAAAATTTCTATAAGTATTAATCTAAAACTGAGTAGCCCAAATAAACATGTTAATATAAATATACTGGAACCAAAAAAAGTAGAATCCTTGATGAAATGCAAGAAAATGTTATTATCTCCTTGTAAAAAAGTGGCCGCTGATAGACAATGTTTCACTAGCCACTTTTTTTCATCTACTGGCCCTGTGGCCGGTGGCTAGTGCTAATTTTGACTTTTACCAATTTCACCAAATTATGCAAATTGACATAATTTTTATTTTAAGTAACAAAAAAACAAGTACATTAATATAACATTAATAAAAATACAAATAAAAACGTCAAAATAAAAATCACTTGCTTGATGACTTAAACATGTGTAACTTGATTAAAGTCAAGTGAATGTGACATTTACGATCAACCATTATTGGCATTTAATCTTATAGTTTGGCGATAGATTTTTGGTCGACGGGATAACTAAGTAGTACCATAATTTTTTATTGTAAATATAATACAGTTAGTTAAGTTAAATTTTAAAATTCACATGACTTATAAAATAAGGTATTTTCTGAATAAATAAATAAATAAATTTCTTTAATAATTAAAGTGCAATAATAATATTTTCTTAACTTACATTAAAAACTTTTAAACTTTTTACTTTAGTAACAGATAAATATAAAATTCACAGAATTAATTTATTAAAGTTTCATCTTTTAAAATTATCCTTGTTACATCAAAATCTTTATAAATTTATTATTGTTTGCTTTGTAATTTTTATTGTAAATACAGTACTGTTTATTAAATTATTTTTTTTTTATTCACATAACTTATAAGATATATATATTTTTTTTTTTAATAAATTTCGGAACTACTTAATTATTCCGTCAACCAATTTCATCAAATTATGCAATTGTTGCCATTCTAAAATTTTAAGTTAGAAAAATTGATGAATTAAAAAATTTTTTAAATCACTAATGAATATGGCTACTTTAAAAATGATGACATTTACGTATGCCGTAGCGACATACCAAATATAAAATTTCATTTATTCAGAAGATTTTGGACAAAAGAATACTAAGAATTGTTTGCATGTTTAAAGGTAGAATTATTAAGTAAAGCCATAAACTAAAAGATATTTTTAAGATACTGCGTTTGTGAATAAAATTTAATGGTACTTGTTAGTTATCCCGTTGACCAGTTTCAGCAAATTATATAACTCGCCAAATTATACAAATTGGCATAATTTTTATTTTAAATAACGAAAGATCAATTAAATTAGCAAAACATTAATAAAAATACAAATATAACGTCGAATTAAAAATCACTTGATGACGTAACAAATACATGATCATGTTTAATGTCTGCCATTGTTGACATTTAATCTTACAATTTGGTCGACGGGATAACTAACAAGTACCAATTTAATTATTTTAAACGTAATAATCAAATACATTAAGTGGTATAAAAATATCAATGGTCACATAAGAATCTATACTCTTTATTTGGTAAAGAAATGTAGACGGGCAGTGACCCGGAGCCGAACAATTTTTGATGCTCCAGCTCCGCTCCTAGAGAATATACTGTGGCTCCGGCTCCAACTCGGCTCCGACTTCACGCTTTTGAGTTGCAGATTTTAATTTACATGTTTAATTTTTTGCTCACAAATACTTTCTACCTCGTTAAAGATCTGACAAAATGCATTTTTCTTCTCATCAAACTTCAAATATGCTTGTTCAGAAAGTATGACATCTTTTAGCTTTTGCTTTTAAAATAGAAAGTTTGGTGGAATTTTAAACACAAAAATCTTAAATTTCTTCTACACTTTTCAAACAGCCAAAATTGTACAACTACACATGTAAACAACAGGCGACCATATTTGTTTTCGAATAGTGTTGCCACTTAGTTCAAGTAGAAAGTAGAAGTAAAGTAGTGTTACCATGTTTTGAGAAGGTTTCCTTCTCTAATAATAATAATAAAAACCTAAAAAAGGATATAATTAAAATACTGAATAATGATGTACAGTAGAAGATCTTTATAACGCAAACCTAAAAACGCAAGGTTGTGTGTTATATAGAATTTTGCATTATATGGATCACATTTCACACATCATTAAATTTACCTTATAAACACGACCATATAAATCTGAAACATACCAAAATACATTAGAGTATCTTTATACTGCACTTCTTGTCACCAGGAATTATCCAAATTATAAATTTTTGCATTATATGATCCTTTTATATTGTTTATTTTATAAACATGGTCCAACTATACCTGGACCCAATCATTCATTATATTACTCATTTCCAAAAATATAATATTTATTGTAATAATAGCAATTTTTTTTCATTAAAAAGTTTTGAATTAAGGAGATAAAGTTGAATTAATGTATCAAATGTAGTTTTCTAGAGAGTAGCAATTTTTACGATGTGGGATTTCAGGTGCTTCTTACCTGCAAAATTCATTGTTTACATCTGAGAAGTTGTGCGTTATATGGAGAATTGCATTATATAGAATCGCACTATAAAGATCTTCTACTGTAATTAAAATATTTTGAGCCTAGATATTTAAAAGACTGAAAAAAAAAAAAAAAAAAGATTTAAAAGAATATTAAAAACTAAAGGAGCCCTGGAGCTGGGGAAAATTTAGAGCTCCAGCTCCAGGGAAAACACAGCTCCGGAGCGCTCTGGCTCCGGGCTCCAGCTCCAGCTCCGGGTCCCTGTAGACGGGTATAACTATGAAATAACTAAATAAACTACATAGTATCTATTATATTTTTTCTCTTTTAATATTTTGACAGCTTTCGAAATCCTTGGTGGTCCGCTGGTCTGAGACCACTAAAAATTAAATCGGACCACTAATTAAAAAAATTTTGTGGTCCACAACAGGGTTGCCGGCTTTTAGCCAGGTCCAAAAAAAGCCGGCCGGCTTTTTTTTTGTTTTAACCACTTTAAGAAAGCCTTTTTTTAAAGTTAATTTACAACTAATTCATATTAAATTGGGTTTAATTTATTTTTAATGAACTTATAAATATTTTCTACTAAAAAAATTATAAATTTCTATTAAATTTGTTAAATAAATAAGTCTTTATAGCTGCTAGAAGGCAATTGTGAAGCATTATGGCTGAAAAAATTTATAAATATTGAAAAGAATATAAATTATACTCCAAAGTGGTGTTTTGAAATTCTGTGTTAAATAGCTCATCATAACTGTACCTTTTTGAGATTATATTTAATTAAATAATGAATGACAAAATGTAACTCATCAAAATGGAAATTTTCTTACATGTCCGTATGGAAAGATTAAGTCACAGAATGAACAATGTTGAAAGAGAAATTAGGAAGGATATAATATTTGAGGAGAGTTTAGTACGCAAGTGTATAAAATAGAGAAATCAATTAAACAACAACCAAACAAAAAGAATGTTCTACAAAAAATTTTGTTTAATTAAAATTTTGAAAAATTTGTTGCTATTTAATAGAGTGCATATTCATACATAAATTCATGCATGTGCTACCCATAATACTGTTTTTAATGGTGAGAAATGGTATATGATTTTAAATGTTTATAAGAAATAAAATAAGACGTATATTAATAGTTCTTAAAATTTGTTATGTAATAAAACAGGTAACTAAGTAACCACTGCCCTCTTTAATTTTATAAAGCAGTAAAAATGGGGGTGAAGTGGAATTAAAGGTCATTGTAAACCAGCAGTTGGTTTGGCCCTTTTAAAATTTAGCTAACATATTTGCAATTCTAAATACAAATCACTAGCAGCTGCATTTATGTGTTTTTGCAGTATTAATGTCTTCATTATTTAGAAATTGAGTTATTTATTAAATTCTAAGTCAATTAAATGTCATTAAAACTAATTAAAAAAACACTTAAAAATGTGTAATTTATAATTAAAATACTTCACTGTATAAAAGCCAATTATGGCCAAAAAAAGCTGGTTAAAACCAATAAAAGCCACCAGCATGGCTTTTTTTAATTTTAGCCGGCTTTTTTGCAACCCTGCTTCGCAGGACCAGTAACTTTTTCCCCTCTTTGACAGGTAAACGTAAATTTTCGCATCCCTGAGAAAACTGCAACCAAACACAAACCACAAAATTTTATTTTATTTAAAATAAAATAAAAAATAAATAATTGCATTAACTGACATTGCATTACAGTCAGTTGAAATAAATAATCAGAAATAAAATACATATAATTAATAATTTTATAGTTTTTGTTTATGTACTGTTTATTTAATTTTTAGCAAATTATAATTTTACATTTTATTATACCGAAACTTTTGTGTAACTGAAAGGAAGTTTTGTTTATATTCTAGGAGGAGAGGGGGGGGTGTGTCACTCAAAAGGTTAAAGGTACTTAATAGAATTTTATGTAGCGGGTCAGTGGCGATGTCTGTGGACCAGTAAACTCTGATGTTTACTGGTCCTTGGGACTAGAGATGCAATGATTATTCGGTCGTAGCCGAATAATCGGCCCATTTGGCTTATGTGCCGAATAATCGGCTTTGGCCGAATATCAAGTCCATTATTTGGCCTTGGCCGAATAATACTGTAAAAATTGTTTTTATACAGTCGAACCTCTATTTAATGAAGTCGCTAAATCCCGGAACAAGTTCGTTATATGGAAAATTCGTTAAATAGAGATTCACCTTTTAAAATACTTTAAACTACATAAAACAGATTTTAAATTCATAAACACTAAATATTTTTACTAAAATTAATTAATCACATTTTTTTAAAATAAATCATATCGGTTTGTTTTATTTATTTTACCCACCAATATCCATCATCAATTCGTTTTTTCTATGTGTTTAAATCTTTGAAATTTGCAAGAAAAACTAAACATTGTCTGGGAATACACAGTGTTTTCTGTTTAAAGTAAATCAGTTTTACATTAAAATTAGCGAATTTTAATGACCGTATCATATTTATTGTTATTATAACAAATAATTTTAACCATACATTAACATATGCGTCCTTAAATTTAGTTTCTGAAAAACTGTTAATTTTGTCTGAGATTTTTCTTTTAAAAAGTAGTTTCTCTCCTAATACGTCTCGCATCTTTGCAATGCACCAAAAACCCCTTCATGCGTATTTTCTTCTAACTATAATCAGAGTCAGATAATATAGACGAATGCCGTTCGCAGAAAATTTTCAAATTTAACAGACAGTTCTGATGGTTTTTTTTTTTTTTTTTTTACAAATTTTTCATAAAAAAAAATTAAGACCCCAGGCGGAGAACCTGCGCGAGGCCCGTCGCAGACTTGTGAGAAGGTCTGCAGATAAAAAAAGCTATCTAGAAATTATTTGCCATGTACCATAGAAGAAGCGCTGTGGCATATATATTTTTAAAACTTAAAAATATTGGAAGTGCGGGGCTTATGCCGGAATGGCAGGCTCAGATACAATGCTTCGGTAGCAGAAACAGTGCAGCACCGAAGCAGGTGCTGCAGATTATTTTAGGCTTTGCAGATTAATTTAACAGATTAAAAATAAATTTTGTGTTGAAAAGTAAATGTTAGATGTTGATCTCTTTTAAATAAAGTTTATTTGGTTGGAAATTTTAGCGAATGTTTATGCGCTTGGTTAGCATTTCTCTGCGATTTGCAGTGACTTTTTTACATTCGAAAGGGGAATTCGGTTTTAATATCTTAGTAAACATTATCCTCTTTTCAATAAAGTCTAATTCAGAAAACTGGAGGGGGGGGGGGGGTGGTGAGAGCATGTAACGTAATGTGAGGGATTGGAAAGAAGACTTTTTCACTTTTGCTGTTAGTCGCGATATAGGACTTAGGAGGGGTGTGGCGTTTTTCTGCAGAAAATTTTTAAGAAATTATTTAAGTTTGCAGACAGTTTTACATTTTATCTAAGTCTGACTATAATCTGCGTCAGATTGTTTCAAATGATTTTAGCATTTCATCATACGAAGTTTTATTAATTCCTGCATCATGATATTTCCATCATCATCATATTCGTCTTCATCGCAATTCATTGCTGTATTGTTTTTATTTTTCACACTGTCGAAAATATCCAATTCGGATAGTGTTTCCAAGGTCTCAATTTCAGAATTAAGTGAAATATAATCATCAATCAGCACATCATGGTTAATTTCTTTTTTTTTTCATTTGTATCCACATTTTTTTAAGTTACTGTAAGGGATTATCGTCTTCGTCCTCCGTACTTACTGAATTCTTCTCACTGCTGACAAAGAAGATGCCTGGTAAAATCAGTTCAAGGCCACTGAACATCATAAAATGTGTTTAAAGAAAGAATAAGTTTGAAATGTCCAGAAATATTTTAAGAAATGGGGAGAAAAAGAAATTTAGATCACAAGAAATAATTCGTTAAATAGAGAATGCACTTCGCTATTTGGAGGTTATTTTACGAAGAAATTCGCAAGATGTTCTTGGTTCCAAGGAAAAGTTCGCAAAATAGAGGTTCGTTAAATAGAGGTCCGACTGTATTTGCACAGTAAAACTTTTTAATTTGACAATTTATATTCCTCATGTTTGATGAAAATTTTATTTGAAATTAACAAACACTTTTTCTCTAACTTTCATACCCTGAATGGGTTTTATCTACCCATTTTTATATAAGAGGGTTATTTAGGAATCATGTTAAAACTTTTAGGCAGTATTTATAAGTACAAAAAGTATCTGTAATAAGCTAATGTAATCTGTTAAATTTAAAATTAATCTATTCAAAATTTTCCTACAAGTAAATTCTATTTTTTTTTTTTATTTAAAGCATAATGGGAAGTTTAATATTTATCCCTTGTTACATTAAAAAATCTTTCTTTCAATGATATTTTTAATTAGACCTATAAAGAACATAAATATATACTATAGATTAGATATAGATGTATTCTATTTGTATCGATAACAAAAATATTTGTCTTATATGCTGCAACACTTAAGTTTTTTTAGGAAAATGTGCTTAAAAGTTAAATATAATTTAAGTAATTTAAGTGTGTTACTATTTTTTTATTAAATAATGAAAGAAACGTAAGTACTAAATCCTTTTAATTAGTATGTACATTTTACATCAGTATTTAATTTAGATTTTCTTTCATCTGAAACTTGAAATTTATGTTGCCTAGTAGTACTTTTAAAATTTTGTGATTATTTTAAAATGTACATCAATGATTTTTCTTAAGATACTAAGATTTCTTATTTTTTATTTTCTTTCATCTGAAAGTTGAAATTTATATTTTCTAGTACTTTAAAATGTAACAACAACATACATAATATCTACTAAAAGGTAACTGTACAGTACCTGAGAAGGAACTTTTGCTAAGATTTTTTTTCTTTGGGGGGGGGGGGGGTGCAAATTATATTATTGAGGCAGTTTTTAGGCCGGACATAGACGAATATTTTTTCAGAATAAAATAATGCTTTAAAAAATTAAATTTGCATATAAATAATTTTTTTTTAAAGAAAATAATACATTTTAATTGTGAAATATATAAGAATTGTGCATATAATGCATACTATATTTTGATTTTAGTCAAAAATGAGTTCATTATTTGGCGGCTGAATTATCGGCCAAACCATTATTCGTTGCATCACTACTTGGGACCAGTGACTTTTTTTAACAATTCTACTGCTGTTATGCAGTAATTTTTTATTGGCATAAATTTTATTTTAAATAATGAAGGAACAAATAAATTAGTAAAACTCATAAAAATACAAATAAAACGTTGAATTAGAAATCACTTGATGGTGTACACATTTAGAGTGCAATGTCAAGTGAATGTGACATTTACAATAAGACATTATTGGCATTTAATCTTTAGTTTGGTGATTGTTTTTTTGTTGACGGGATAATCAAGTAGCTCCCTAAATTTCTAATTATTAAAATTCTTAACTTACATTAAAAATATTATTTTGTTAGAACTTTAGTAACATATAACAGGGGCTGCGCTAACCGTTCGCCTACTCGCCAAATGCGAATACATTGTGAAATTGGTGAGAAAAAAATTATTATGGCAAAAAAGTTGGTGAATGATTTCTTTGGAACTCTTGTTGTGTAATCATGTTTTGGAACATAAAGGAATTTCCGTTTTTAGCACGAGTTCGCGTACGGCCGTATTTCCAGCCTATATTCCTTCTATTCTTCTTGGCCGACCTATTAGGGGTGATTCTGTTCTGATTTTTCCGAAAATTAAAAAAAAAAAAAATCGGTCATCAATCCCAAAATTCGGACATAAAAAAATATTGCGAATTTCGACAAATGGTCGCCAAAAAAAATAAATTTTGTCAATTGTTTGTAGAAAAATCACAAATTTCGTCAAAGGATCACGGGGAAAACACAATTTTCGTCAAAGAATCTCTGGAAATTGCCAAATTTTTGTCATAAGATCGTGGAAAACCCTACAATTTCTGTCTAAATATCGCAAAAAAAAAACCCGCAAATTTTGTCAAAAGATCACAAAAAACTGCAAATTTCATCAAAAGATTGCGAAAAAAACACACATTTTATCAAAAGATCGTGAGAAAATCACAAATATCAAAAGAGCAAAAAACCCTGCAAATTTCGCCAAGAGATCGCAAAAAACCCACAAATTTTGACAAAAGATCGCAAAAAAGCCCTCAAATTTCGTCAAAAAAAAACCCGCAAAATTAGTGCCAAGAGTGGATTTCCCCCCTCTACTGTAACTAGCTAATGTACCCGGCGTTGCCCGGAATTTTAAGAATGTTTGTTTTCAAAAATCAATTTAAAATTAATTTTATTTTAAATGAATTCTATGAGTTTTATTTTTAGAAAATTTGAAATCTTTATTATAGGGACCTAAACCTTTGTGGAAATTCTAATATACGCGCGTACATACACATATATATAGGGGAGACTTGAAACAAAATTTTAAAAAAATGTTTCCAGTTATTATTAAAGGACCATGTGTCTTTCTTGTTGTAGTATTTTTTTTTATTTTTGAAAAACCATTTTAAAAATAAAGATAAATTGTTTTCCAAAAAATAATAAAAGGATCAAGTCTCCCTAGTTGCAGAGAGACTTGATCCTTTAAACAGATGCATTGAAATGATTCAAATTAAGTAGTAGAAATCAAATTTATTGTTGACTAACAGGTAAAAAGGGAGAAAAACACAATTAAGGATCCAAAAACATTTTCAAAGTTTGAAAAATCAAATGTAAATATTGGAATTATTGCAGTTCGAAGAATTCCACCAAGCATGGTTGATTTTGGTACTTTTTTGACGATGTCATTAATGTTCACAACACTATTATCAACATTTTCTGGATAAATAAATTGGTCGAAATTAATTCCTCGTTTTCTTAGAAAATTGATTTCACATTCAGATGATAAAATCTTCTTTTAAATTTTTCCTATGAAAGGACTAATTTTCTTCTTTCTCAGAAATCGCACAATGCCAAAGTCATTTTCATCAGTCAACAAATTTTTTGAATCTTCAATGATTTCATCAGAATGTTCATCAAGTGGATCTGGGTCGGTTGAATCATAAACACTATAACTGCTTTTATAACTTTCTGAAGGTTTGGGTCTTTTATTTTTAGTGTTTTTACTAGTGGTGTACCGAGTAGTACTATGGTACTCGGCCGAGTACCGAATACCAAGTAGTTGTGTAATAAGGGAAAAAAATGCTGATGTGCACATAATGCGAGCTTAGGTGTACATATGTGTGTACATATATATATATAGCTGTGTGTACATATATATAATATACATATATAGTATATATAACTAATTAAATTTGAAATTTATTTGTGCACCTTTTAAAGACAATTTTTGACAACTCAAATCAGTAGCATTAAAACAGTAGCAAAAAAAGAAGAATTGACACATAACAAGTACAATTATTAACCAATATAAAATTAAAATATTCTTAAACTTTCCAATTTATTCAGATACCTGAAATCTGTCTATCAAAAATAAAAATGTTTATTGGTTACTGTAACAATTCATTGAATAATGCAAAACATTTCATATTTATTTTGTAACTGTACCTTACTTTCTTTTGATTAAAAATAAAAAAGAGAAAATAAAAAGAGAGGTGCAAAAAGCATTACAGGCTTTCTTAACAGAAGACTTATGTAAAACTGACACTCCATTTGCATGGTGTGTATGTGTGTGTGTGTGGGGGGGGGGGGGGGACTTTTCCGATTATGTGCAACCTTGCAAAAAAATTCTTATGTGCACCTTCAACCACTGTGTTTTCCTATATATTTAAAATGAACTTATTTTTATTTGTATAAATGTGAAACTAAATTTTAATCTGGAATTATTTTATGAGGGTTTTTGTTCTTAACTTTTTCTATATTTTGTAGACATATTGTTAAATACCGAGTAAATAGTTTTATGAATTATTGCATAGATTATAGGGGAAGACGGGGTACAATGAAACATTACTTGTAAAATTAGTCAAATTTGTCATAGAGAGTTGCAGTTTATATATATGTTATACAACTATATGTTCCAATTACTGATGTGATTTGGATACATTCACACTTCTACAACAGTAGCAATAGAAGATTATTGCTTTTACGCCATTGAAAGTAACTTTCTTTACTAAAAGTAATTTTGTTTATTTTTCTTTGTTGTTATATGTAATAATTATTTTTTCTATACATTGTTTTCCTTGGGTTGTTGTCTTCATACCTCCAAAACCAAACTAAAAAAAATAAATATTAGAAGTTTGAAAATAAATTTTTATTTAGTAACCTCAGTGCGGGGTACAATGAAACACTTGCAGACGGGGTACAATGAAACATGTTTTATTATAGTAATAAAAGTAGTAAATATAATATATTAGAAGTAAGAGTAGGAAAACAGAAAAAAAAAAGAGTTTTGTTCTAACCAGGTCAGTAAAAAATGCTCTTGTTAAGCAATTAAAAAACAAAGAGAAAAAAAGCTGAGAAGGGATTGTTTTTTAAACAAACTCTGCCTGCTACAGACTCTGATGATGATCCAGATTTTTTTCCAGGCCCATCTGGTCATCGAGGTACTAAGAATGAGATATTCACACACAACATATATGGCACAAGCAGTATCCGTATAAATGAAAACATAAGGAAATATATACTGTTGGAGAAATCATACATTTAAATGAAGTCAAATGTGAAATACTTGATATAAAGACTCCAACCTAGGTTGTTTTTTTTTTTTTTGTTTTTTTCTCTTCTTTTTTAGAAACTTACATTTAAAAAAAAAAACTCATTCTGTTGAAACTACCACCCCATATTCCTTCAGGATCAACTGAAATATAAACAGAAATGCTAATTTTTGATACTGACTTGCGCCAATTTAATGTAAAATGAAAGGCATTTCTTAAACTAATAGAAATTTCTTATTTTTCATCTTAGACTATACTATTTTTATCAATTTCCTTATTAATCAAGTTTTGTTTTTGTATTTATCTCATTTTTCATAAAATAAACTATACTGGGTGAAAATTGCTTCTATCATTTGGAGTGTTTCATTGTACCCCAGTATGTGTTTCATTGTACCCCGGCATACGGGGTACAATGAAACACTGTAAGACATTTATTTTTTGTTATTTTTCAAGCATAAAGATATTGTTTAGAACCTAATAAAAATTTATTTAGATGGGGAAAATACAAGATTAAAAATATGCATTAATTATATTTTTGTGCATGCAAAATTGTGGATAGGAAAAAAAAAATAGTAAATTTTGTTTCATTGTACCCCGTCTTCCCCTACATTGATATTCGAATCACTTTTTACTAGTGATGCAACGAATAGTGGTTTGGCCGAATAACCGAATACCGAATATTCGGCCAAGTTACAGCCGAATATTCGGCCGCCGAATAATGAACTTATTTTTGCCTAAAATCAAAATATAGTATGCACTATATGCACAATTCTTGTATATTTCACAACTAAAATGTATTGTTTTCTTTTAAAAAATTATTTATATACAAATTTTTAATTTTTTAAAGCATTATTTTACTCTGAAAAAATATTCGGCCTAAAAATTGCCTCAATAATATAATTCAGACCCCCCCCCCCCCCCCAAAAAAAAAAAAAAAAAAAAAAAATTCTTAGCAAAAGTTCCTCATCAGGTACTGTCTAGTTACATTTTAATAGATATTATGTGTGTTGTTGTTACATTTTAAAATAATGACAAAATTTTAAACGTACTAGGAAAATAAGTTTCAGCTTTCAGATGAAAAAAAAATAAAAAATAAGAAATCTTAATATCTTAAGAAAAACCACTGATAGAAAGGGTGAAAGGAATATCCTCTAAAATGGTGGAAAGAAATCATTGTAGACTTTATAAAGCTCACAAATAACAAAATTTTTATTTATCTTTATTATTATTTTTTTTTTCCTTTGCTGTCAGCAGTGAAGCCTCTATAGAAAGTGCCCCTCAATGTGAAGAAGTAAAAGAAATTAGTAATTTTCTTTCCCAGCCACTACTAGAAAGACAACAGTGTCCTTTGGAGTGGTGGACAAAAAATTCGGAAGACTTTCCAAACCTTTCACAATTAGCCAAAAAGTACCTTTCTGCACCAGGAAGTACCATATATAGTGAGAGATTATTTTTAGAAGCAGGTAACATTTACAAAAAAGAAATAGGCTATCACCTGAGAATGCTGAATTATTATTTCTGCATCACAATCTACGTTTATTGAAAACATTTTTTAAAATGTTTTTTAAGGCATTACAGTGCTATTCTTGAAAAAAAAATCTAAAACGTAAATGCATACTAATTAAAAGAATTTAGTATTTACATTTCTTTCATTATTTAATAAGAAATAGTAACAGACTTAAAAAAAAATCACTTAAATTATATATTTAACTTTTAAGCGTATTTTACTATAAAAAAACCCCCTTAAGTATTGCAACATATACGACTTAAATATCTAATCAATCACATATATTTATGTTCCTTATAGGTATAATTCAAAATATTATTGAAAGAAATATTTTTTTATGTAACAAGGGTTAAATGTTAAACTTCCCATTATGATAAAAAAAAATTTGAATTAGCTTGTACAGCTGTATTAAAACAATTTTGAATAGATTAATTTTAAATTTGACAGATTATGTTAGCTTATTACAGATACTTTTTGTACTTACTGATACAGCATAAAATTTTTTTAACATGATTCCTAAATTAGCCTCTTATATAAAAATGGGTAGATAAAACCCATTCGGAGTATGAAAGTTAATGGAAAAAAGTGTTAGTTAATTTCCAATAAAATGTTCATTATATATGATGAATATAAATTGTCAAATTAAAAAGTTATAATGTGTAAATATAAAAACATTTATTACAGTATTATTCGGCCAAGGCCGAATAATGGACTTGATATTCGGCCGAAGCCGAATATTCGGCAGACAGGCCGAATATTCGTTGCATCTCTACTTTTTACAGATCAGTTTTAAATTCATATGCTTAAAAAATGAAATTCTTACAACTACTCGGCATTGGCCGAGTACTCGGCCAAAATTTCGCCGAGTATTTACCAAATACTCGGCAGAGGTCTGCACGGTCCGGAATTTCCAGGCCCGGCCCGGTGTAAAAATTGAAAGTTCGGCCCGGCCCGTTTACATTTTTACCGTTCTCGGCCAGGCCCGGCTAAATTTCTACAAGAAATTCCGTTTTTTCTCGAGATACAATTAAGATTCTTTTAATGAATACTACATGCATATTTATGGGAACATTTCACAGTATATTTTAAATTACTATGTGTTCGCAAAATAGAAAACACACAATAGTAAACGTTAACGATTACTTACAGTGTTTTAGTCAACGTCTCTACAGATGTTTCAAAATTTAAATAAGGGTTCATTAAAAGATTATTGTAGTTTAGAATAAAGGGTTAAAAAACATGATAACTTTTGAAGCTTATAATAAAAGGTAGATTTGTGAAAATATTTCTCAAGAAAGGCTTTTCTCAAATCCAAAGGAGCTACATTTTGATACATTTATGAATTCATTTCTTTTCGGAAATGCATGAGATTGGCAGGTATTCTTATTCAGAAACCATGTAAATGCCATTTTTTTCTTAGATAAAAGTAATATATCTTTCAGAAAATACTGCCAAAGTTAGTGTTTTGAATCGAATTTCCGGAAGCGATAGCACAGGAAGGGTCGTACAGTCACGTGACAAGAGTCTCTTATCTCTGTACGTAATTTATGAAAAACGGAAACGCTATTTGATCCCAAATGTCTTCAGTACTCAGGCCTGTCAATTTTATGCCATTATAGTTAAAAATGAGTCAGAAAATGTATCTGAGAGTTTCGCAGTAAATAAGAGAACCACCTTAAGGTACATTTCCAAAGATACTGTTAACAAAAGTTCATTATCGCTATTAATACTTTTACAAAACATAATGCCTGTCCTACACATCCTGAGAACGATTAAGACCAGTTCCGTCCCGGCACAAGTCTGCCGAAAAAATTAAACCTGGGATCAGGCATCATGTAACTGTACGATGCCGATCTCTACGATGGACATGTTGACATTTCTGTATTGATGTTGTTAAACTCGCATCGGCTCGTAACGCACATTTATACTTGTCGAAAAAGTCATATGCATTGGAAATGACCTCGTATTTTATCTGCTCCTCCCAAATTCTTATATCGGGCCGATATGCCCGATTAATTTTTTTTATTGGCCCGGCCCTGCAGGCCCGTTCAATTTTTTTGCCGGCCCGGCCCATTTATTTTGTCTGTCGTCCTGGCCCGGTCCATTGAAAAAAATTGTCCTAATCCTGCCGGCCCGGCCCGTTTGAAAATTCTCCTCCATTCCGCCGGGTACGGGCCTCGAGCCAAGCCCGGGCACGTGCAGACCTCTAGTACTCAGTACAGCTCTAGTTTTTACTTTTTTTTCTTGAGATGAAATGAGTTTTTCCCGATTTCTGTTTTTTATTCAGGTGGCAATCTTATATTTCTTCTTCATTCTGTCTTTTAGTTGGTATGCTTGTTAAAATTTTTGAAGAACCTTTTTTCATTTCTTTAGATTTTCCCATTTTTGATAATGAAACTTTAGGGAAGGCTTGTATGTTTTCTGGTGTCACTATGTTTGGTTTAACAGTAATTTTTTTACTGCTTGTTGGAGTTAATGGTTGATTTGAGACGAAAGATGATAAAAAATCATCTTCAGAAATTCCTATTTAAAGGATATATTCCAGTGATTTTAAACCCATTTATTATGTTAGTTGTCACCATGGCTTTAGGATAGGCAATTCCGATCAGTTCAGCAATTTTATAAATTGTTGTCCTTTGAGCAGGATGATTAGTCATCCAGTCTTGAGCAGCCACATTATTAAAATATCTTTTAAGTGGTCCATATACAGTACGATCCAGAGGTTGCAATTTGTGAGAAGTGTGCAGTGATATTTTTAACAAAATTATTACATTTTCTTTGGCATAATTCAAATTCTCAATGCTTATATAGTTACCATGATTATTTTTTATGATTAACACTTTACTGTTTTGATTATAATATCTTACATTCTTTAACAAGTGCTGTAAAATTTTTGCAAAGTTAGACGTATGTCTCACATGTGCATTCATCCACCATGTGCTTGCTAACGATCACATGCAGCCACATATTAACTTTCTATCTTTGTCAACCATCTAAAATCAAGGCAACCATATTCTAACTGATACAGATAATATCTAAATGTCACAATGAGAAGTAGGGGATTATAAAATTTAACATTAATTTAGCTTAACTTTGGTTTGGGGACACTTGATCCCCAATATCAAGTCTCCCCATACAACAGGGATCAAGTGTCCCTAATGTGCATGTTTGTGAGAAAAAAATGCTAAATCAAAAATAAAGAAACTGTATTGGATTTAAATAACAACATTTAAGCAGTGGGGAAAATGTTAGCATAATATATCAATGAAATTAAGTAATTTAGTTATATTTAGCAAAAATATGAAACTCAAACTACCTACTCAAAAAGAAGTTTAATTGTAAGAAAACAGAGATTCCTTTCTTGCAACAAAAATAAAAATGACTGAATGGAATTATGTTGCTAGATCTATTGATAAGAAATCACTTTATTAATGTTTCCCGTTTCAAAGATTTAATTGCATTTTTTCTCTGGTTTTAGACCTAGGGATCAACTCTCCCAAGTCTCACCTATATGAAAATGAAATAGATTTAAAAATGGCGAAAACAAATTCAGATAATCTCAAAATGTTAAAGTAGGCCAATATTTCCATAATCTGGCTTTTATCATGTTTCAATACGTTTTTTCAAACAAGCTCAAACTATTTATTTCATTTTTTATGTGGAAATCTTGCAATAGAAAAGTTATTGCGTAATATTCACTTTTTTTAAAAAATCGTCGAACTATTTTGTCGAACAAAAGATCTTGAAATAACCGCAAGTTTTGTCAAAAGAACTCGAAATAACCGCAAGTTTCGTCAAAAGATAGCGAAATGAACACAAATTTGTCAAAAGATCGCGTAAGAACCGCAAGTTTCGTCAAAAGACTGCGAAATGAACGCAAAATTTGTCAAAAGATCGAGAAAGAACCGCAAGTTTCGTCAAAAGATCGCAAAAGAACCGCAAGTTTTCTCAAAAGATCGAGAAAGAATGTCAAGTATCATCAAAAGATCACGAAGGAACGGCAAGTTTCGTCAAAAGATCGCGAAAGAATGGCAAGTTTCGTCAAAAGATTGCAAAATGAACGCAAATTTGTCAAAAGATTGCAAAATGAACGCAAGTTTCTTCAAAAGAACACGAAATGAACACATGTTTTGTCAAAAGATCGCGAAATGAATGCGTGTTTTGTCAAAAGATCGTGAAATAAACCACATTTCGTCAAAAGATCGCGAAAAGAATGCAAACTTTGTCAAAAGGGGCAAAAAAAAATCGCAAATTTCGTTAAAAGATTGCAAAAAAATCGCAAATTTCGTCAAAAGATCATGAAAGAACTGTGAATATTGTTAAACGATCGCAAAACAACCGCGAATTTCATCAAAAGGAAGGCGAAACAACCGCAAAACTCCTCAAAATATCGTGAAAAAATGGCAAATTTCATCAAAAGGTCGCTAAAAAACGCAAATTTCATGAAAGGATCGCGAAAAAAACATAGTTAGTGCTGGGAGTGGATTTCCCCCACTCTGCTGTAACCTTTCGGAAAATTTGTAGTGAATTTCAGATTTTTTTTTTTTTACTCAGAATCACCCTGTCATATATACTTGCGCACAAGTTGAGAAATATTGGAAAAATAAATTTTCAATACCTACCGTAATACAGCATTTACTTATAACATATCGTAAAATTTTGGGGAAATTTTCATGTGGATTGGGGGAAATGTTGGGAGTAGATACATTTTCTGCACCCCTGCTTTTCGGTTAGCCGGGCGCTGGTGTTATACAGGGTGTCCGGTCTCAACGGTGTCCAGTGGTTAATTCTTATAGCACAAAATTAGCACTCGCCAGGCGTTGAAAACACTTAAAACGTGGCAATTAACTTTATTGTCCTCACTCGCCAAACTCAATGGGCACCACTCGCCATACGCGATGGTTGAAAGATCGATGCCAGGGAGGAAAGGGGTGAAATTCGTTCGGAATTTGCGGCGTCCAAATTGGCGATTCTCCCGAACGTAAGAGAAGAAAGTAGCAGGGGTGATTCTATCTCGAATTTTCCGAAAATTTAAGTCATTCGGTTCCGGAAAAAAAAACGGTCATCAGCCCGAAAATTCGGACATAAAAATATCGCTAATTTCGATATGGTCGCCAAAAAAAAAAAAAAAAAAAAATCAATTTCGTCAATCGTTCGCAGAAAAAAATCGATTCCGTTAAAGAATCGCGAAAAAACGGGAATTTCGCCCTAGGACCACGTAAAAAACGTGAATTACATCAAAACTTCGCGGAAAAACACAAATTTCGTCAAAAAAATCACGGAAAAACACTAATTTCGTCAAAGAATCGTGAAAAAGAATCACAAAATTCTTCAAAGTATCGCGAAAAAACGCAAATTTCGTGAAAAGATCACAGAAAAAACGCAAATTTCATGCAACTTCAGTGACAAAATCGCGGAAAAAATGCAAATTTCATCTAAAGATCGCAGAAAAAACACAATTTCGAGAAAAGATCGCGGGAAAATGTAAATTTCGTGAAAAGATCGCGGAAAAAACGCAAATTTCGTCAAAAGATCACAGAAAAAACGCAAATTTCGTCAAAAGATCGTAGAATAAACGCAAATTTCGTCAAAAGATCGTGGAGAAAACATAAAAGAGTAAACGCAGATTTCGTCAAAAGATCGTGAAAAATACACAAATTTCGAGAAAAGATCGTGGAAAAAACGCAAATTTTGTCAAAAGATTGTGAAAATGAAACGCAAATTTCACGAAAAGATTGCGGAAAAAACATAAATTTCATCAAAAGATCGTGGAAAAAACGCAAATTTCGTTAAAAGATCGCCTAAAAATGCAAATTTTGTCAAAAAATCTTGAAAAAAATGCAAATATTTTCAAAGAATGGTGAAAAAACCCCTCAAATTTCGTTAAAAGATTACAAAAAAAAAACAATTTTGGGAAAAGATAGCAGAAAAAACACAGATTTCGTCAAAAGATTGCGTAAAAATGCAGAAGGTCACAAAAAAACGTGAATTTCGCCAAAAAATCGCAAAAAAAAAAAAAAAAAAACCGAGAAATTCGTTAAATGGTCGCAGAAAAATGCATATTAGTAAGTGCCGAGGGAGGGAGGGGGTCTTCCTCTGTATAGCACAAAATTAGCACTCTCCACTCGCCAAGCGTGATGGTTGAAAGATCGATGCCAGGGAGGAAAGGGGTGAAATTTGTTTGGAATTTACGGCGTCCAAATCGGCAATTCTCCTGAACGTAAGAAAAAAAAGTAGCAGGGGTGATTCTGTCTCGAATTTTCCGAAAATTTAAGGCATTCGGTTCCAGGGGAAAAAAAAAAAAAAACGGTCATCAGTCCGAAAATTCGGTATGGTCCGAAAATCTGCTAATTTCGATATGGTCGCCGAAAATAATCAATTTCGTCAACTGTTCATAAAAAAAAATCATCAATTCCGTCAAAGAATCGCGAAAAAGCATGAATTTTGCCCAAGGACCACGTAAAAAACGCGAATTACGTCGAAAAACGCAAATTTCTTGAAAAGATCGCGAAAAAAACACAAAATTCGTGTAAATATAGCGGAAAAAATCAAATTTTGACAAAGAATTGCGAAAAAGAATCACAAAATTCTTCTAAGTATCGCGGAAATACGCAAATTTCGTAAAAAGGTCGCGGAAAAAACGCAAATTTCGTGAAAAGATCGTGGAAAAAAACGCAAATTTCATGAAAAGATCGCGGAAAAACGCAAATTTCGTGACAAAAACGCGGAAAAAACAAGAATTTCGTCAAAAGATCGCGGAAAAACACAAATTTCGAGAAAAGATCGCGGGAAAACGCAAATTTCATCAAAAGATCGCTGAAAAAACACAAATTTCGAGAAAATATCGTGGAAAATGCAAATTTCGTGACAAAAATGCGGAAAAAACAAGAATTTCGTCAAAAGATCGCGGAAAAACACGAATTTCGAGAAAAGATCGCGGGAAAACGCAAATTTCGTCAAAAGATCGCGGAAAAAACACAACTTTCAAGAAAAGATCGTGGAAAAAATGCAAATTTCATGAAAAGATCGCGGAAAAACACAAATTTCATGAAAAGATCGTGGAAAAAACGCAAATTTCATGAAAAGATCGCGGAAAAATGCAAATTTCGTGACAAAAACGCAGAAAAAACAAGAATTTCGTCAAAAGATCGTGGAAAAACACAAATTTCGATAAAAGATCGTGGAAAACGCAAATTTCGTGACAAAAATGCGGAAAAAACAAGAATTTCGTCAAAAGATCGCGGAAAAACACAAATTTCGAGAAAAGATCGTGGAAAACGCAAATTTCGTGACAAAAATGCGGAAAAAACAAGAATTTCGTCAAAAGATCGCGGAAAAACACGAATTTCGAGAAAAGATCGCGGGAAAACGCAAATTTCGTCAAAAGATCGCGGAAAAAACACAACTTTCAAGAAAAGATCGTGGAAAAAATGCAAATTTCGTGAAAAGATCGTGGAAAAACACAAATTTCGTGAAAAGATCGCGGAGAAAGCGTAAATTATGTGAAAAGATCGCAGAGAAAACGTAACTTTCATGAAAAGATCGCGGAGAAAACGCAACTTTCGTCAAGATATCGTGAAAAAACGCAAATTTCACGAAAAGATCGCGGAAAAAACAAATTTCATCAAAAGATAGCGGAAAAAAATGCAAATTTCGTCAAAAGATCGCCTAAAACGCAAATTTTGTCAAAAAATCTTGAAAAAAAAAAATGCAAATATTTTCAAAGAATGGCGAAAAAAAACCACAAATTTCATTAAAAGATTACAAAAAAACGCAATTTTGTGAAAAGATCGCGGAAAAAAGGCAGGTTTCATCAAAAGATCGCGAAAAAACGCAGATTTTGCAAAAGGTCACGAAAAAACGTGAATTTCGTCAAAAGATCGCGAAAAAAACGCTAAATTCGTTAAATGGTCGCAGAAAAATGCATATTAGTTAGTGCCGGGGGGGGGGGGGGGGTCCCTTCTGCGGTAACCTTTCTGAAAATTTCCTGTGAATTTATTTCATTGCAATTAATAGTAAACATAAAATTTTTCAGTTGAGTGTAATCATATCTAATAGTAATTAATATATATTAATAAATTACAATGTTGATAGTTAGAAAAAGCACAATTTTGTATGGAGCGTACATAACTTTGTTACTGGCCAGTGGTTAAAAAAAACTGGCCGGTGAAAAAAATAAGTGCAGTGGCCAGTGGGTAAAAATGTTAATTTTGACCTATAGCAGAGGGTATACGGAGCTTCTTAAAAACCCCATTACATCCCTGGTTAAAAGTAGAAATTATTTATATCCAATCATTTGAAACACTTAAATTGCAAAAATGAGAAAATATTATATTAGATTTTTTCTAAAAAACCAGTTGGTTAGCCAATCGATTTAAACCATGCCACCCCTGCTGGTAACAGAATAAAATCATAGTGCAAAACCACAATCCCAATGTAGGAATGCAAGAAAAACAAAGGCTTACTAAACACAATAGCCATGATACAACAAAGAAAACTCACAGCCAATCATTCATTAGCATACAGAACACAGAGTAACCAATGGAGAGAATTTCTTATGATTGTTATCATTGAGGCATAATGTAATCCTTAGTACAACTTAACTAATCAAGTAATCTAAGTAGTAAAAGTTATTTTTAGCTCTCATCTACCATTTTGGCTATTTTTAAAAATAAAAGGCTTGGAAAAGATGAAGACAGAAAACTAACTACTTTTTTTTCCCCCAGCTATTTTTTAAAAAATTAGTTAGTCTGCCATGTAGATTTAAATCGTATAAGAAAAGTTTGATTGACTAAAAATGTCTGTCACTTTACAAGTTTATTAATTCATGATTTTTCTAAAGTTTTGCTTGTAGCTTCTGCATAACTTGGATTTTGCATTTTTCAATATTGTGTAAAATAAATGAAAACATTAGGGAAAAAGAGAGAAAAACCAGATGAAAAAAAACCAGCATGGTTTTTTTTTTTTTTTTTTAAACCAGCTTGGTTTAAACCAAACAACCCTGCCTCTTCCTGTTGCTCTGTATTCAGTAGTTTTTTCAATCGAACTTAGACCTTTCAGAACACAATTTATGAAAACAATTATGTGTTTTATTACTGGTGTTTATGATTTTGTGTATTTGGGAGCATGAAAAAATTAATACTGTGTTGCATTTTTACTGTAAAATTATTTACAACTACTTGATTAAATTAGTACTGCTAAAAAAAGGGTATAGATTAAAAGCAGACAGCCTTGGTATTATTATTTCTACTGTATTATTTTCTTTTGTGACATTAATTTTTTTTTTTTTTCTTTCAGATTCGATTCTTCAGTTTTGACATTTATATTTAGCTTTGGAATCTTTATACATAGGTCATTTTAACTGCTAAAAGCATGCTTTGAAGAAATCTACCGTTCTTTCAATATTCTGTTGTCACTCATCATGTTTGTGTAATACAATGTTTTTGTTTTACGATCTGTTTGTCTGAAATGTGTCTACCTGGGAATTGCAGGTAACCATTTCTTTTAAAATTGCAATAAATTAAATAAAGAAAATGCATTTTTTGTTTTACGTTAATGTTTCCTATCTTTTTTTTTTACGAGTATTGTTTGCTTTATCACATTTAAGTTATTTTATAATGAAAAAATTCATGCTTTTTTTATTCTGACATCTTGAGTTTCTATTTATGTAAATTGAATGTGCTTCCCTCTCGCCCCCCCCCCCCCCCCAAAAAAAAAAAATCTGAAAACAATATAATAAAACCTGAAATACTAAAAGGATTTACCAACCAGATATCATTGCCCCCACTCCCTAATGAAAGTACTGTATATCCCCATGCTTATTTGTATGAGGACGCACCAGATAGCATTTTGCCGAATTTTTGGCTATTCAGTTGCTGAATAATGAATGAATTTTTACATGAAAGCAAGATATTTATTTAAAAAAAGGGAAGAAGAAATTATAATTTCATGGTTGTAATTTTGGCCGGTAAAAACTAATTTTCATCAGATCAGTGGTTAAAATTAGTTTTTTAACCTATCAAAAGTGGTTGAAACTATATTAAATAACTGTACATGAATTATTCAAAGTGTATTTGGATATTAATATCATATATATTTTAATTACTATTATCATCATTTTAATAATTATTAAATATAGATGGAACTCTTAGCTTTATCAAGTAGACTACTTACAAGGGAACCACTTTTGAAGCAGCTCGCACCTAGCATTGAGATCTGGTGCATTTTGTAGCCTATACATAAAAGTTAGAGAACCAGTAAATTTTCTCTGTTAAAATCATATTTTATTTATTTTTTATACTTTTAATTTTTATTTGGATTTTTATTGTTAATTTCACGCTAAAAGTGAGTTAAGTCACCAAGTATGGTGATACAAATTTTTTGCCGTCTTTATCCCTGGAGTATGTGACGGAATTGTACAGTACGTGTTAGAATTAAATCGGATTGCGGTTTGTTTAATAATTGATAACATAAGAAACAACAATTAGATTGTTATTGATTTCTTTTTCCTATTCTGACAATAAATATATAAATAGTAAATATATTTCTGTTAAAAACTTTCATGATCATTAAAAATTATTATTATTTTTTTTTTTTAGAGAAATACAATATAAGCAAACGATTTTCTTTTGAAGTCAGATGGAATAAAGTTTTGAATGTTTAAAATGAAATGTGTCTTTTGGTAAAAGTAAGCTTTTAACTGCGAGATATTGCTATTTAGTTAAGTTATAAATTATTAGTGTAAATAAAAAAGTAGTTAATATGAATTAAATGATATTCTAAAAATGAAAGCAGTAAATAATATTCATATTCAGTCTACTCTAAATATAGCAATAAAAAAGTATGGAACTGCACCAACAACTATTACAGAAAATGAATTTGAAAAAAAGTAAAGGAATTTTATCTGCAATCAAAAAATTAGTCTTCAATTCTGAATCCGACGGTTAAAGAAAATATGGATATTTATTTCTAGCACTGATTTTTCGCCAACTGATGATTTAAATGACCAATTTATTTCTACTTTATTTATAATGGTAAATATATTGTAGGAAAATTAATATTTTTATTACTGTATCTAATTAGGTCAGACATTACAATTTCTAGTGAAGTCCAAACCACTGCTCACACATAACAAGCAGCTAAGACATTCAGCTAGGATTACTGGAAATTCTATTGGGCAAAAAAAGTAAACTTTTTCCCCATCAAAATATGTAATTATAATATTCCAACTTTTCAAAATCAATTTCGTAGGTTCTTGAAGGTATTTAATTTTTTTTTCAATATTTTATACTTATTATTATTGACTAATTTCTATTCTTAACTGCTTAAAAAAAAAAATCTATGTTAATAGCCTGATAAGTGGTCTCGAAAATTGCATTTTCAGAAAGTTATGCTGCTGTAAAATCAAAAAAATATAATTTTAACAGAAACATTTTATCAATTCTCAAACTTTGTAATATAAGGCTTTAAAATGAACCAGATCTCAATGCTAGGTGGGAGCTGCACCAAAAGTGTTTCCCTTGTTAGAAATTAAAATGTTTCCAAGGAATACTGAAAACTCCTTAAATAAATAAAATTATAGTGAAACCTCCTTAAACGATCATTTTTTCATGGAATGAAATTTATTCCCATAGGCTCAATACTAATTTTACCTCCATTTCAGAGACCATCCCAGTTGAACTTCCTCCATGAGCGACCAATTTCTTTGAAGAAGATTCCGTTTTTTCTTGGTCGCTTGAAGAAGGTTTTATTAGAAAAATAATTCTGAAGAGTGCATTATTCATTAAACTTCTAAACTAAGTTTAGATTTTTTTTTTTTTTATCCCGGTAACTTTTAAGTGTAACCCTTTGTGCCTTTTTAGGCAATGAATTTAACTCTGATGACAAATTAAGAATGACAGTCAATAAATTCCTCTGTCCTATTCTGTCGGAAAACTCCCAAAGAAATAGATAAAGTAATGAAATCATCATTATTTAGTGTTGACTCTAGAAAAAAAGGGCCGCCAGGTGGGAATTTTTCAAAAAGCGAACACTATTCTATAAAAAGGGAACAACTATTCTAAAAAAGGTTAAATTTTTTCAAAAAGGGAACACTATTTTAAAAAGAAAGGCCATACTTGCACCTTGTTCACAAAAAATATTTTGAACTGGTTTGTTTACAGTCCCCTAGAATTTGTGATATTTTCCCGGGATCAATTGAATGGCCATGGGGCTCATAGGAAGTGTTAAAAAGGGCAGCAGGGTGCATCGGAAGGGTTTAAAAAAGCCGCCGAGCACAAAAAAGAAATAAAGAGGGGCACTGCGCCCTGCTAAAGCGGCTTAGTGTCAACATTATTATTTGTGTCTGTCCAAAAAAAATTGCATTTATTTACTGAACTTCAAGGACTGGGAAATAAAAGTTATGAAAGATAAAACTGTAAAATCAAAGCAAAGGTCAATGTATTCATTTTGTAAACTCTCCAGTAATTAACTTTTGTTTTGATACTTAAATTTTTATATTTTTTCTAATGGGAAAAATAAATTTTAGTAACATTGTTACCCTTTATCAACAATTAAAATCTAGATTTAAACATGACCACCATCCCAGTAGCAGAAACAGTGAAGCACGGAAGCGGGCGCTACAGATTATTTTAAACCTTGCAGATTAATTCACCAACTTAAAAAGAAATGCTGGGCTTAAAAAATGACTGAAATTTGCTTTAAGTCTCTAGATTTATGGTATTTGTTGTATCCTTATATTATATTTTCTTTATAAATGGAAATTTTGCTTACTTTAAGTGTTTCTGTTATTTCTTATGATAGTAGGCTTAATGGGTCGCGGATAAATTTTAGTTTGCTGCAGGCTGACACAGAAAATTTTGCTTCTGGGACCACCATTAAGAGACTGCCTCTCGGAGCAACCAATTTTCATTGGAACGGAACGTGGTCGCTTTAGGGAGGTTTTACTGTACTTCTGAAAAACTCCTTAAATTATAGCGAAGGAAAATTTAGTTTTGATCAATGATTTAATTCAAGTGTACAACAGTAGTAAATGGAAACTTATATTTTACATGACAAATAACGCTGCTTGTATTAGCATCTCTTAAGGGTGCTGGTCATTGGCGGAAAATATCGCGTTCAGCTCATATAGTAGACTGTTTCTACCCCCCCTACGAGCTGTCAGAGAGGCGTGTACTTTTAATAGCCGTGAAGTCCAAGAGATATTATCGGCTATCTATTGACAAAATTTATTAGCCAGTAGGAACGGAAAGTTCTCCCATAGCAGCTATTTTTGTTAGTAGGGAAATACTACAATTTCTTTTGCACTTTTTAAAATACACGAGATCACATTGAACAATTTTACTGTTATTATTATTATTACAGCAACGCAACCGGGAATTCCATCAAAGAATAAATTTCAATTGAATAATTTCGACTTTTATAAATGCCTAAATTTTAGAAAAGGTTTGATAAAAATTTAAATATGCAATAAAAATTGATTCAGTGTAATTCTCCTGTCTAAAATGATTTTGATGTTTCACCGTACTTTATATTATGTTTATTATATGTTCATGTTTACCTTCAAATTTAACCATCCTAAATTTTAAACAAATAGTTATTAAACCAACTTGTCTATAACTCGTTTTCATAATTGAATTACGTAATATTCAGTGTTTGTGATTTTTTTCCTTTGTTTATGTAAAGCAACATTAATTTACTACTGAAAAATCAAAGCACAATTGATTATAATTAATTACTGTAATATGTATTTTTTTTTTAAATGTTTGTTTATAGATAAAAATATTATTATAAATCATCAGGTAAAGAAAATATGGACAGAGTGAAGATTTTAGTCTGAGTTACACATTCATTCTTCAATATGATATATTTAAAAATATTTCACAAATTTATTGAACACTTTAAAATTCGATGTTTCGTTGAGATTTTGGACCTATTTTTATAAACGATAATAGATACAGCCATCGGTATTTCTCACTGGGTAAGACAAAGAAGCTGAATTCTCAATGTAGTAACCCCCCCTCCTCCACCTAAAAGCGAAAAAAAATAAAAGGTTGTAAGAGAATTTTATCAAAATATCTCCGATTACTGAAGTTATTCAATATATTGGCACGTATTTAAGTATTTATATAATGAAATTAAACTACAGTGCAAAATGAACATAAATTATACAAAAAATACTCCAAGTAGTGTTTTTTAATACAGCTTTATTTGACAAAAGCATAATATAAGATTTCCAATAACTCAAGTTAACGGCCATAAATTCGAATTTTGAAAGTTATTTCATTTAATTTGATCATCTTTTAATAAAATTTACATTATTAAAGAATATTGAAAATTGCGAATTTCAATACATGTAACGATATCTTCCTTAATTCTCTATTCAATCAAAGGATACAATATTAAATATAGATACAACATACATCAATGTATATACGATTCACAAAGACAAAATATCAAAGTATAATATTAATATGTATAGATATGAGGGGAAAAAAATCATTAAATGAATATTAGTATTGCGCATGCTAAGTACACCCCCCCCCCCCCGCCCCCGCCCCTCCTACTCAACCTTGCTCCCACCAAAAATATCTAACAATATTAACTGAAAGGAAAGTAAAAACATAATATGTTTGCTCTGCGTATTTAAATTTTCAAATAATATTAGTTTTTTTAAATTATGTGATTGTAAATTTTAATTAAAGATGTGGAATGCTTCCTCAAAAAATTATTATTTTTATATTTTCCCCCAAAACTTTGTTAACCTTGCCTTGAGTTTATAAGAATTTTGTTATATTAAACAAAGAAACTAACTATATTTTCTGTATTTATATAGTTACATCCGAATGTAAATATTACCCGAACTTTCTTTTTTCTTACAGAGTATTTAAATAAAGCACATTTTTTTTTTTCCTTTATGTAGATTAAAACTTAGCACTGAAAATTATTTAAAAAACATTAATTACCCAAAATATACCATAGTAGTTTTCTCATACATTAGGAAGGTTCACAGCTATCTTCCACACAATTTAACAATTTCTTTTCTTTTTTTTTCTTTTTCTGATCATTTTTTAATAAAATTGACATTATTAATAAATATCCAAAATTGCTAAGCTCAATACATATAATTAATTTTCAGTTAATTCTGGCATTGTCATCTATTTAATTAAAGGATACAATATTCAATATAAATGCAATAAAGCTGCAGCAACATATATATGATTCACAAAAACAAAATGCCAGAGTATAATATTAATACATTGTACAAGTGAGACAAAAAAAACCATTGAATGAAAATGTGTAATGTGCATGCTGAGTTCACACCCATCCCTCGACTTACTTCCACCAAAAATATCCATAACAATATTAACTGAAAGTGAAAACAAGAAACATAATATGTTTGCGCTGCATATTTAAATTTTCAATTAATATTCATTTTTTAAATTATGTGATTATAAAATGTGTGTGTGTTTAAAATGCTCAAAAAGGAAACTAAAAAGAAAAAGTTGACTGTGATAGCGTGACGCAGCGTATACAAGTTGTTCACTCTCAACGGTGTCCAATGTCTGATTCCTAAACCGTTAGTCATAGACATATAGTTCTAATTACAAAAATGTTTTAAATGAAGTAAAGAAGTATTTTAAAAGCGATTTCGGTCAATAAAAAGATTTTTTTTTTTAAATATGAAATTTTATTTTTTATACTGTCTCATGCCCCGGGTCCTATAAGTAATATTTAGTAAAATTTTCCAATATTACACTGACAAGTAAGACAAAAAAAAAAGCCATTATTCCACGATTAAAACTGACCTAATATCTGTTTAAAGTTGGAGCATATTTTTTGCTGTGAAATAGTGGTCATTCACAAATTTAGTAGAAATATCGTCAGCTGTATTTAAAAAAAATAGTTGAGAGTAAAATTGCAATATAAATTTGAAATCTATAATCATTCCGACATATTAATGCAAAATATACAATTTGTACTAAACAAATAAGAGGGGAAAAATAACTGAATTTTTGTTAAATAAGATTATGAACAGCAACAGCTTCATTTCTTTACAAAATTATACATATTATAAAATGCTATTAGGTTGCAAAATTTGAGTTGTGTTATGTTCCTTAGCTTTTGATAATTGACTGTATGTATTTTGTAGCGAAGAAACCGGAATTGACTCTCCTTTTTTTACAAGCACGTAAAGATTTTTTACAAATCATAATAGCATAAAAATCATGAATTTCAAAGTTTCATAACTCTGTCAATTTCAGTGTTAGATGAACATATATTTTTGTTGAGTTTCATGAGTTATTTTGACTTTATTTTTAGTGTAACAGGAAGTTTTTGCTAAATATCACTTATAGAACGTATATATATTTCGAAATTTTTTAAGAAATATTTTTATTGACCCAGATCGCTTGCTTCTTTACATCATTTAAAACATTTTATGTAATTGGAACTATATGTTTATGACTAACGGTTTAGGAACCAGCCATTGGACATCGTTGAGAGTGGAACCATGTATAATTGAATTTGGAATAGCCACTTTTTTTTATATTTCTTCGAATTTCTTTTTCTTCTTTTTATATGCTTCCATTGCATCTAAAATGCGTTTTGATTCTCTTATTGGAATGGTTCTCGTGTAGCGGGGATCTATTAGTTCTGGCAAAAGGCAGCTAAAATAAAATTCTTTAAGTTTATTCTCCATTTCTTTTTTCCAAAATTCGTCATCCCTTTCGATTTTTTCTATTTTCATACCCTTCGGGGTCCAAAACACAAAAAGACAATGCATTTTTTTTTGTTATATGTAACTGTCCTTGTATCTGAAAAAAATACTGGTGCTTCTTATTTACTTCTTTTATCGCTGTTCTGTCTTTATTAATTTTCCAAAAGGTGAATTTTCGCTTTAGAATAGCCTCATTGGGATATAAATTTTCACACGATGATGGACATTTTATTTCTACGATGCAATCACTGTTTTTGGTAATACAAACGTGTTGCACCTAAAAAATGAAGTTCTTCATCGACAAATAATCCGCATTCTAATATTTTGATGTTTCCTGATGTTTCAATGTTTGCTTTTGCATCTCTTTCATGCATTTTACCATACTGCATTCGCCGCGTATTTATATTGGAATATAAAGTCCGTTTTATGATACTTGTGCAGCTTGTATGTGGTAATTTATTGCATACTGCGCCAAAATTTGACGCTGTTAGTAACTTTCGACGCTCTTCCATCCATAATGGACGTTCTTTCATATGTTTGCAGTGATATTATACATTTATTATTCACATATTTTACTGATTTTAATGAAGAAAAGTCAATAAAATACTATTAAACATGAAATAGCTTTATACCAAAAAGCATTTTAAGCAAATATTATATAAAAGTGTTTAATAATAGCTTTTTGTTACATAATGCATTTTCCTGCACTTGCCCCCTGTATGGGAAAAGAGTAAGCAGAAATAAGTTCTTATCAACAAAACAAGTGGCCAATATTCTTCCCATTTTTTTACGAGTTAAAAAACAAGTATAATTTCGAACCTGGTTACTCTAACAACGCATTTTATGCTCATATGGCAGAAGAATAGGAATGCCAAATGTTGGGATATTCCATATTTTGGAATAAAATTATTTTATAATTATTTAATGGTTTTAGTAACAACTTTGTACTTTCATAAAAAATAGATAGCAGACTAAGCAAAAAGTTAAAAGACTATTTTGATGAAAAAAAAAAAATGCTTAGATAAAAAATGATAAAGATTATCAAAATACACCTCCTCCTACAGATACATTACGATATCAAATGCCAGAGTCCCCCTCCCTCTAAAGTGATATCGTTATATATGTACAGCCCCTAAGATATTTACGTATTTTTTTTTACTTCTCGATGATATAACAGCAAAATTTCAGATAGAAAATAAAAGAAACAAAATATAGAAGGAAATATATGAAGCGTAACAGATGAAAAATGTATGCTTTGAACACTAAATTCATTGAAAAAATAAACTCATTTACAAAATCTACATATATCATATACATTTTGATTATACATAAAAATTACATTTTTTTCTTATTTACATAAGTAGATAACTTAATCATACATATTGCATCTTTCATAAAATTTTAAAATGCTCAAAAAAGAAAAAAGTTGACTGTGATAGCCTGATGCAGCATATACAGTGTGCTGACTATCGGCGAGCTGTATAGCACCTCCCGTGTATGCAGCCGAAGGCACTGGGTCCTCCAACATGATGATCGTTTGTAAAGATTTGTGTTTTAAAATATAAAATCCTTCAACACTGATTTTGGCATGTTTGAAATAATTATCACGGCCCAAGGCAACAACTGGCGGGTCAGCGAATACATAATAATTAATCATAATTTATTTCTGTAAATCACACACACTTTATATATATATATATATTCAATTAAAAAATAAATATTTGAGTATAATTTTAATACGTAAAAAAAAGAAAAAGAAAAAAATATTTAAATAATAAGAAAGAAAAATCATGCACCAAGCATAGATTATAAAACACTTCCAAAATGTTTTATCAAGACTTCGCCGTTTAATAATGTAAATAAGATACCCAAGAAAACATTTTAGAAATAGCGCATTTGAAAATCGGATATCAGTAATTACCGTCCACAGTCGAAAAGGTACTTTAATTCGTCTCTGCAGCTCTGTATATGATCTATATATTTGTACATATTCTACACAGTCTGCTAAAATTTAGTATAATAAGAAAACGCTTAACACAGTTAAAAATTCACTACCAATAGGCAGAAACATACTTGAATTCTTTTGTACAGCCCTGTACATTACATATACATTTTTATGCACGTAATATAAAAAGTTGAAATGTAATTCAGGCAAAAACACTCTTAAAACTCTTCACTCCTCATTTTTATTTATTTATTTTTCTACTCTCCCATTACCTCCCTACCCTTCCTTTCCTTTTCTTCCTGCACACTGAGTTTGAAATACCGTATTTTATGGAAGAAACGCCGCACCCGTCGTAAACGTTGCACTCCTCAAATTGGCCTGAATAAGCTTAAAAATATCGTAAACGCTGCATCCATCGGAATGCTACTTTTGTCGACAGCCTCACATTGACCTAACTTTAATCAAAGTTTTCTTAGCAGTGTATTAGGATGCCTCGTTTTTAATATCTTAAGATGTCTGAAGTTTTATTTAAAATATTTAAATTCGATTTTAAATATTTTTATGAATTTTTAAATTAAGGAAACTCAGTTGGTATTTAAGAAAAATCGTAAACGCCGCACTTGGAAAAAAATTAACTTTTAAACTCGTAAACGCCTCAGCGTTTCTTCCATAAAATACGGTACTATATTATTTTGGAATATCTAATTGTATATAATTTTCTAAAAATCTGCTGCCACATGCCGAAACCCCTCGCCATTTGAATGTGTAAATACTGTATTTAAGAAATTGATACTCTATACTAACCCTTTCGGGACGGGTGAGCATATATGCATCGTCAAAAGGTTCATGTGGAATCTGTTTTTTGAACCATTAATAAATTATTTTTTTGTCCTTTTTAATTACAGTTTTGTTTGGTATTTTACAAGTAAAGGGAACGATTTAAAAAAAGCGGTGCCATCCAAATAAAATTTGTGCAAGGGATTCCGTCTCGAAAGGGTTAAAAAAAGGCCTATTATAATTCAATAGTTTATAGGTCTTTAAATATATATATATATTTTTTTGTTTTGATCCTTGAAACTCTTTGATTTATATTTAAAGAAACGAATACTAACCCTAAATGAATATTTTGACATAGGTGAAAAACTTTAATTCACCTTTTAAAAAAATATTTTGTGAAAAAAAAAACATAAACGGTTTAAATTAAAATTATTACTCTAAAAATAAGAGTAATGAGAATTAAGATTTTTTTTTATTGTTAAATGCAATTTGATGTATTTTTCCGTTATAATAACTTAGCTACATAGCTAATATAAATACAATCTAAAATTGAATATAAGAATTTAAAACGTGAATAATTGTGAAAAACTATAATAGAGCTTATTGGAAAATTATTGAAATGAACTACATAAAGATTTAAAATAATCAATTTAAAAGCATGGAAAGAAATTTTAGTTATAAAATTACGATTCCTGAAAATTAAATGCACTTCTAAGCAGGGCCCGACCTCTGAAGCTATGGGAAGCACAGCTTCATTTCGGTTCCCCCTTTCATCCAAGAAGGGTTTTCTAAATTGAAACTCACAAATGCTATAAATATTACTCCAAAGAGTGGCTTATTTGAGTTCACATATGGCCATAAAAGGTTTAAATTAAAATGAAACACATATAGCTAATAAAACAACATTTTATGTTCTCTTATATATATTATGAACAGGAAAATTGGACACAATCAAGAAAAATATGGAAAAATAATTTTGCATAGCATTGACATAAAAATGTTGAATTCAGCATGTATGCTCAATATAAAATATCAATATTTTGAAATACTTCTTTCAGTTTAAGTTACTAATATTTTATGTTGTGCATACAAGTCAAATTCAATATGTAAAATAAACATACATCTAAAATAATGGACAAACTGAAGAATTGTGATCATGTGGCTTAAACTACTGGTGTATTATGTACATGAAAAATTAATGTGTTATGATAGACATTTTCATGAAACTCTTATAAATACACACACACAAACACATTTATATATACAATTTTTGAATGGAATTAATTTAATATAACATTTGGGGCCTCCTGTTTTCTCAGTTTCGAGTCATGTTTTCTCAATTTCGAGCCCCTTCAAAATTTTCTGAGGGAAGCTAAACCTAAACGTGCCTGTTTGGTTATCAAGGCCTGCTAAATTGACTTTGAAAACTTCTATATCTCTCAGCTATTTCTATCCCCTCTAACTATTCCCCCGACCCAACTTTTATTACTCCGGAGTCCGAGCAAACGCAACGGGGTGTCGCTCCCCATGGAGTGATGGATTATATCGAGGGGGAAGACACTGAAATCATCATAATAGAAATATATGCGTTTTGTTTTAATTATAGCTCCCTCCCTAATTAATTTCAATGAAATATTTTTATATCCATGGATAAATTGGAAACTGTACATTTTTTCGTGTTTTTTTTTTTCAATTTCCAAACGACCTAATAGAACTGCCATAATTTACAATTTAATGAGAGGTAGAAATTATTTTGGTCATTCTCCGAGTATTTCACGTAAAACCAAATATTTAAAATTATTTTTAATGTAAAATGAAAACTAGGATGAAAAGTGACAAGTTTTAAGAATTGCATACAGAAAACAAAATTCGAAAATCTTAATTTTTTCATGAGATATCCTTAGAAAAGTGAGAAAAAATATTCCCATAGGTTTACATGGAGAACGGAAAACGGGATTGTAAGTGATCAGCACCCTTAAGCATGTATGACACGAAAGAGTAACCTTTAAAGACAGTAAAATAAAATTCTGCTCATATTTTAAAAGATAGTTTAAGTGATTACTGCCATTCTAAACGGGGAAAAAAATAATAATAATAAACTTACCTATTTTTTTGTATGTGTCGTGTGATTTTCTTCTTTATAAAATATAAGTGCATCTGATCTGTATATATGACCATTGGTCACTGTATAAAATAGTTTAAGTTTGCTGGAAATTTTGTACTCAAATTTACATAACCAGTAAGCATCAGGGCTCAAAATGAACGCCATGGGTGCAAGACCTTCAGTGACTTCCTCAGGCTTTGCACAAATGCATCTCCAACATGAGTGACCATTTTCACCGAAGGGCCTGGATGACCAGTTCGTTGTCCATCACACAAGCAATTGCTTTTCTCAAATTTCCAAAACCACACATGAATTGTTTTGTCTGTTAGTGGTTGCAATCTGTGTTTTGTATGACATTTTCTTTGACCTGTCAAAACCGATTGACTTTTCACAAATTCTAACATGCAGTAAGCTTTCCATGAGCCTGTAAATGCCATTATCTTATGTGCAAAATTTTCAAAAGTGTGTTTTTCGGTTATTTTCAAGTGAAGTAGTGGTGCCATCTACTAACTCATTTGTAAAACAAAACTTGTTATGTTTCTTTCTCCAGTAAAGCCAACTTTGTTGCTGTATTGGTAATATATATATATATATATATATTTAACCATTTGGAAAAATGGTTATTGTCCTCAGTCAAGGTAGGAAATCAAAAACATATCTGAAGCTTTTTATTAGTTGAATCTGCATTTTATTCGTTTTCTGATTGGTCTATACAGTAATCTATATTTTCCCTTTACTTTCAACAGAGATGGATACTTCTGTTGCCACTATGACAAAAAAGTAATAAAAACTACAAAAAAAAAAAAAAAACTCAAAACAAATTGAGATACAGTTTTCATAACAAATTGTATTTAAAAGTACATTTTTTTTCTCAATACGACGGTGTAAAAAGTAATATTGTGGGATGTTTAGAAATTTAAGAATGCAGGGATGAGATTCTTCCGACTTTTATCGGAGTTTCCGACTTTTCGTAATTTTTTTATTTTTATCTGAAGAATTAAAAAAAAAAACCCACTTTTGCCGTTTTTTTCTTTTTGGCAGCAAAAAAATGCGCTAAACGAGACACATCGCGCCAGAATTGCATAGCATTTTCTCCGCTATTCTTTTGCGAAATTCGCGTATTTTCCTGGATCTTTTGACGAAAATCGCGTATTTTCAGCTTTCC
Organism: Maratus speciosus; assembly: GCA_963932465.1. Lineage (NCBI taxonomy): Eukaryota > Metazoa > Arthropoda > Arachnida > Araneae > Salticidae > Maratus > Maratus speciosus. The sequence goes on along the minus strand of OZ010799.1, from coordinate 68,424,307 downwards.
TTTGACGAAATTCGCGTTTTTTTCGCGATCCTTTGACGAAATTCGCGTTTTTTTTTCGCGATCCTTTGACGAAATTCGCTTTTTTGCAGCCTTTTGACGATTCACGTTTTCCCCCTCTATCCTTTAATTAAATTAGTGTTTTTTCAGCGGCTCTTTCACGAAATTTGCGTTTTTCCGCGATCCTTTGCCGAAATTGCTTTTTTTTCTTCACGATCTTTTGACAAAATTCGCGTTTTTTCCATGATCTTTTGATGAAATTCGTGTTTCTTCTGCCTTTTTTGACAAAATTCGCATTTTTTCCTAGATCTTTTGGCGAAAATCGCGTATTTTCCGCTTTCCTTTGACGAAATTCGTGTTTTTTTTTCCCAATCCTTTGACGAAATTCGCTTTTTTTGCAGCCTTTTGACTATTTACGTTTTTTCCTCTATCCTTTAAGTAAGTTCGTGTTTTTTCCGCGGCTCTTTCATGAAATTTCCGTTTTCCTTTGCCGAAATTCGTTTTCCTTCTTCACAATCTTTTGCCGAAATTCGTTTTTCTTCTTCACAATCTTTTGACGAATTTCGCGTTTTCTCCGCGGTCTTTTGACGAAATTAGCTTTTTTCCGCGATCTTTTGACGAAACTCGCGTTTTTTCCGCGATCTTTTGACAAAATTCCCGTTTTTTTTCGATCTTTTGACAAAATTCGCGTTTTTTCCACGATCTTTTGACGGAATTCGCGTTTTTCCAGCGACCATTTGACGAAATCCACATTTTTTTCGAGCCTTTTGAGAAAATTTGTGTTTTTTGCCTGTTTTGAGCAAAATATGATTTCGCGCGTGGTCTTTTTAGTTTTTTACCAGATTTTAGCTTACGCGTATTTTCAGACTTTTTGTTCTTTACCCACTCTCATGCCTGAGAATGAAATTTCATTTAAAATTAGTCCAGGAATATTAATGTTTAATCCATGGCGTACGTAATGTATGACCAGCTCCGTAGAAGTTTAAAAATTTACAGCACCGAAAGATGTACGTAATGTATGATCAACTCCGTGCAGTTTTTTTATGTCTTAAAATTTAGTCTTTGAAAAAATCATTTTCCAAATGGTCGTTATAATTTGTTAAATTGCATTTCTTTTTTTTTTTTTTTTTTAATTATAAGCCTTTCAAACCTCGGAGGGAATTGTGACACACATTTGTCTATACTTTCAAAAAAAAAAAAAAAAATTTAGTCAACGATAATTTTAAAATAGCATTCTTGTTCATGGATTTTTCCATTTTGAGCCCTGGAAAGCAGTATGTTGTGAATACGGCGCAGTTTTAACACTAGCTATTAGATTTTTAATTTTCAAGAATCTGTTTTCTATCTAAATGAGACATTAAAAATTAGGGTGTGTGTGTGTCTTACACAAGAGTATGGCATACATGAAAGAAATATGGTAATCCCTTTAAAATTCTTGTATTTCTTAGAATTTTTCTTGACTCCTTGGATTTTTTTTCTTCTCAAGTCAGCATGAACCCTGTTTATGTAATAACATTTCGAACGGAAGCATGTTTCCAAAATCTTAATACATTACGATCAGGGGTGGACGGTATTTACTGTCTGATGGTTTAAACCGGTTTTTACCAGGGTTTTTACTAGGGATGCACCGAATAGTGATTTTGGCCGAATACCGAATATTCGACTAGCCGAATAGTAACCGCTAGGCCGAATACCGAATATTCGGCCTGCCGAATAGTGACTTCGGCCGAATACCGAATATTCGGCTTGTCGAATACTTTTATATTTCAAAGTTTAAAGGCATTAAAATGTTAAATTTTAAAACAATTTTACATAATATTTAAAACAAACTTTTATTCTAATAAACAAGAGTTTTTTTTCAAGCAAACTTTATGCTGAAAAAAATCTGCTTTGAGTTATTCAAGAACAGGATAGTTATAAAAAAATTTTTAATTTTTATGGCTTCTTCTGAGAATTAAAACAAATGAATAAAATTTTCTTAAATTCTAAAACAAACATTTTAAAATCAAAGAGAAATTGTGAAAAAATTGGAAGAGAAATTGTACAGGTACATATATTTGCTTGTCAGGAAGAGACTAAAGTAAAAGTTAATAAATAATACAATCGATTCAAATTTTATATGGGGGCAAGAATAACAGTTCTACTCCCTTTGATCAAGCAAGTAAGTTTTTAAATGCATCCTAGATCAGTGTCTGGAGTGGACAATCATTTTCAGAGGTTATAAACGTTGTTCTTAAAAACTTAGCAAGAAACAGATTATTTATTGGACAATGTTGAGTAACTTGCATTTGTACATGATTCTTACGAAAATCCTCATGATTGGTTAATTTTCTTAAATAATACTTAACAAACAGCAAATAAATAATGTAAAAACCTTCTCTTTTATTTAAACGAGTTGGAACCCGTCGAAATTCGACGAATTAAAATGTTTAGAATGTAACAGTTAGATCGAATTTATAATAAACCTACAAAAATAATTACAATTAATAATTCATCTTTGGTTGTCTAACTCTTAAAGCAAATTATGTTTTTAACCTAAAATTACGAAAATATTATTTTCACAAACTTCAACTGCTTAAATTATTGAAAAATTAAACTGTATTAGAATGTGTAATCAAGATGAGTAATTATGTTGAAGTTATCGATTGAGGCTCTTATGTTTCTTTTTACGGAATGAAAAATGAGTAAAAAGTTTTTCGCTTTGTCACATCATAAAATTTTCCCCCATAAAACCTAAACTATACGTTATTTTCACATTCTCAAAATTTACATACGCACCACTCAAATTCACAATTTAAAAATATTTTAATGCGCAATACATTATTAATGAATGTATTTCCAAACTTAAAGTCACGTTTGCCCGGTACAACTTTTCATGTGAACATTCGCACGAACTTTAAGTTCTAATCTCAGTACCCGCGAAAATTTACCATTCAGAAATTTGCCTTTAGTTGCCATAGTATTGGCCATTTAGTATTGGTCAAACATTTAGTTCTATCAAGGAAAATGTTCGTTTTGTTTTAAATATGACATCATTTTTACTCCCTGAATCATTTTGCCTAGCGTCTCAAACTCAATATCAGCATGATGCAAAAATATTGAAATACCTTCTTCAATCTTTTGATTTATGAAGAAGAATGCGTGTTTTTTTTTAATGGCTGACGTCATTTTCTGTTCAAAAATTAGAAAAAAGTTACTTTTATTTGTAATGTGAAAATGGCATCAATAAGGATATAATCAATAAAAATAAATAAACCATGACTATTTTCCCTTTACTTTTAATAGGAATGGAGTACTTCAGTTGCCACAATTACAAAATTGGTACTAAAAACTATAAAAAAAATTAATATCTCAAAAATAAATTGAGATAGAGCTTTCAAACAAATTACATTTAAAAGTACATTTTTTTCCATATACGACGGTGTACAAATTGAAATGCGTTACGCACATATATGTTTGTCCTTTATAATATAGATAGAGTAATTCGGATACAATATAGTATCTGAAATCTTTTCAAATACACCGCAAACAATTCCCTCTATACCATTATGAACGGAATTCTTTTGTGTGACCCTGTAAATGAACAATAACCATTCTTTGCTCCGCATATTCAATAGAATGCATATTTTAGTGGAATTCATAAATGAATATTAATTTTACTATGTTTGAAAGAGTGTAACACCATTAAAAATTATTTGAAACGATTTTTTCCCATTGGCCGTAATGTAACGGAAAACTTTTGACTGTCCCTGTAAATGAACTAAACATGCTACAAACTTCAGTTGAAATAGGGAACGTGCTATGGTAGAGGTCACTAACATCCAAAAATTTCAGAACGATCTGAGCATATTTACGAGAGTTAGAGCGTGGACAGACGGACAGACAAACCGAAGTCATAAACACTTTTCAACTTTGTTGCAAAGTGTTAAAAATGATGGACGCATTAGAGAAAGGAAGTGCACTGACGAAAATCATCATCGAAAATACCTTTATTTATCATGAAATTCTCTTGAAAAAAAGGGCATATTTGTAGAGTACACCCAGGGCTCGCACCGTTCCTAAAATTTTCGCACTTTTCTACCAGTATTTTAAATAAGAATTCTTCATCGTATATTCTTTTAAAATTTATCATAGAATCATACAACAAAGATTATCGTTTTAATTTAGTGGTAGCAAAGTGCGAAAATTTTAGGATCGCTGCGAGCCCTGTACACCTCTTATACAGTCGAACCTCTATTTAACGAAGTCGCTAAATCCCGGAAAAAAGTTCGTTATATGGAAAATTCGTTAAATAGAGATTCACCTTTTAGAATATTTTAAACTGCATAAAACAGATTTTAAATTCATAAACACTAAATATTTTTACTAGAAGTAATTAATCACATTTTTTAAAATAAATTATATCGATTTGTTTTATTTATTTTACCCACCAATATCCATCATCAATTCATTTTTAGGTGCGTTCGTAATTATATAAATACGTAGCACCTATAGTCGTCGTTCAGTCCGTCCGTCTGTCCGTCCGTCTGTCCGCATGTAACAGAGCAAAAACTACCCAACCGAATGGTCTGAAATTTCAAATATATGATTGTTGCAGAATTTTGTCGAGCCATTTCAAATTTTATGAAAATCGGATGTATAGTTTAATTACAGGGACAGTCAAAAGTTTTTCTTTACATTACGGCCAATGGGAAAAATTATTGCAAGTGCATTTTAATGATATTACAGCCTTCCGAATGATCTGAAATTTTAAAGATATAACTGTTGCAAAATTTTGTCGAGCCCTTTCAAATTTTAGGAAAATCGGATGTATAGTTTAATTACAGGGACAGTCAAAAGTTTTTCCTTACATTACGGCCAATGGGAAAAATTATTGCAAGTGCATTTTAATGATATTAGAGCCTTCCGAATGATCTGAAATTTTAAAGATATAACTGTTGCAAAATTTTGTCGAGCCCTTTCAAATATTAGGAAAATCGGATGTATAGTTTAATTACAGGGACAGTCAAAAGTTTTTCTTTACATTACGGCCAATGGGAAAAATTATTGCAAGTGCATTTTAATGATATGAGAGCCTTCCGAATGATCTGAAATTTTAAAGATATAACTGTTGCAAAATTTTGTCGAGCCCTTTCAAATTTTAGAAAAATCGGATGAATAGTTTAATTACAGGGACAGTCAAAAGTTTTTCTTTACATTACGGCCAATGGGAAAAATTATTGCAAGTGCATTTTAATGATATTACAGCCTTCCGAATGGTCTGAAATTTTAAAGATATAATTGTTGCAAAATTTTGTTGAGCTATTTCAAATTTTAGGAAAATCGGATGTATAGTTTAACTACAGGGACAGTCAAAAGTGTTCCGTTACATTACGGGGAATGGGAAAAAAATATTGGAAGTGCATTTTAATGATGTATCAGACTATGCGCTTTATGAAGTGCAAAAAATTATACATTCAGTACAATATGGGGTGCAAAAAATAATTATAAAACTAGTTATAGTACGAACGCACCTCATTTGCCACGTTTGACGAGCAATTTCCAACTTGTTTCTATGGGTTTAAATCTTTGAAATCTGCGAGGAAAACAAAACATTGTCCGGGAATACACTGTATTTTCTGTTTAAAGTGAATAGTTTTACATTAAAATTAACGAATTTTAATGACATTATCGTATTTATTATTATTGTAACAAGTAATTTTAATTATACATTAACATATGCGCCCTTAAATTTAATTTCTGATAAACTCTGTTAATATTGCCTGAGTTTTTTATTTAAAAAAGTGCTTTCTCTCATAATTCGTCTCGTATCTTTGCAATGCACCAAAAACTCCTTCATGCGTATTTTCTTCTAACTATAATCTGCGTCGGATTGTTTCGAATGATGTTAGCATTTCATCATACGAAGTTTTGTTAATTCCTGCATAATGATCATTTCCATCATCATCAAATTCGTCTTTATCGCAATTCATTGTTGTATAGTTTTTATTTTTCACACTATCGAAAATAACCAATTCGGATAGTGTTTCCGAGGTCTCAATTTCAGAATTAAGTGAAATACAATCATCAATCAGCACATCATGGTTAATTTCTCCTCTTTTTCCCACTATATCCACATTTTTTTATGTTACCCTAAGGGATTACCGTCTTCATCCTCCGTACTTACCGAATTCTCACTGCTGACAAAGAAGGCGCCAGATAAAACCAGTTCAAGGCCATTGAACATCATAAAATGTGTTTAAAGAAAGAATAAGTTTGAAATGTTCAGAAATATTTTGAGAAATGGGGAGAAAAAAAATTTTTGATCACAAGAAAAAGTTCGTTAAATAGAGAATGCACTTTGCTATTTGGAGGTTATTTTACGAAGAAATTTGCAAAATGTCCTTAGTTCCAAGGAAAAGTTCGCAAAATAGAGAAATTCGCAAAATAGAAGTTCGTTAAATAGAGGTCCGACTGTATTTAGATGTACTTTTTTCATGATGAAAAAGACACAATCGATGTTTTTTATAAGCACTTATGTATGAGAAAATATAATATTTCTCTTGGGGAGTGTGGAGCACACGTCTAAATAAAAAAGAAAAGTGCCCAGCTAAACTGATGGCATTGAGCTCACAGACTATTCCCACTAATTGTATATTATACTCTTATTTTAAAGGATAATGCCCCTCAAAAAAATAAGTGAAGGGGAATCAGCCCCCGTTTGCCCCTTTATACTTAACCAGTGAACCTCCAAATCTAATCAGGGAAGCTCCTTATCATAATAAACCGGTATACCAAACTTGGAGCAAATCGAATAATCTTGCAAAAAAAAAAACATTTATCTAAATTAAGGGGGTGGACTAATCCCCCTTTATCCTTAACCAATTAATCGCCAAAACGAATCAGGGAAGCTCCTTAACATAATAAACAGGTATACCAACTTCGGAGCAAATCGAATCATTCTGCATGAAAAACCCATTTATCTAAATTAAGAGGGGCGGGCTAACTTCCTTTTTCCCCCTTTACCCTTAACCAATGAACCCCAAAACTAATCAGGGAAGTTCCTTAACATAATAAACCGGTATACCAAATTCGGAGTAAATCGAATGATTCTGCATGAAAAACCCATTTATCTGAATTAAGGGGGATGGACTAACCCCGTTTTTCCCCCTTTACCCTTAACCAATGAACCCCCAAAACTAATCAGGGAAGTTCCTTAACATAATAAACCACTATACCAAATTCGGAGCAAATCGAATCATTCTGCATGAAAAACACATTTATCTGAATTAAGGGGGGTGGACTAACCCGGTTTTCCCCCCTTTATCCTTAACCAATGAACTCCCAAAACTAATCAGGGAAGTTCCTTAACATAATAAACCGGTATACCAAATTGGGAGCAAATTGAATGATTCTGCATGAAAAACCCATTTATCTGAATTAAGGGGGTGGACTAACCCCGTTTTTCCCCCTTTACCCTTAACCAATGAACCCCCAAAACTAATCAGGGAAGTTCCTTAACATAATAAACCGCTATACCAAATTCGGAGCAAATCGAATCATTCTGCATGAAAAACACATTTATCTGAATTAAGGGGGGTGGACTAACCCCGTTTTTCCCCCTTTATCCTTAACCAAAGAACTCCCAAAACTAATCAGGGAAGTTCCTTAACATAATAAACCGGTATACCAAATTCGGAGCAAATTGAATGATTCTGCATGAAAAACCCATTTATCTGAATTAAGGGGGTGGACTAACCCCGTTTTTCCCCCTTTACCCTTAACCAATGAACCCCCAAAACTAATCAGGGAAGTTCCTTAACATAATAAACCGCTATACCAAATTCGGAGCAAATCGAATCATTCTGCATGAAAAACACATTTATCTGAATTAAGGGGGGTGGACTAACCCCGTTTTCCCCCCTTTATCCTTAACCAATGAACTCCCAAAACTAATCAGGGATGTTCCTTAACATAATAAACCGGTATATCAAATTCGGAGCAAATCGAATCATTCTGCATGAAAAACCCATTTATCTGAATTAAGGGGGTGGGGTGTGGACTAACCCCGTTTTTCCCCCTTTATCCTTAACCAATGAACTCCAAAAACTAATCAGGGAAGCGCCTTATCACGGTGAACCTAGGAAAAAATTTTGAAGCAAATCGGATGTTTCTATCAAGAGTTATCGCGTTACGTACATACGTACGTACGTACATACATACATACAGAACGGGCGGGCACATTAGCTCTCAGGCTTTGATAGCCTGTGAGCTAAAAACAAAGCATTAAGATGATTTTTAGCAACCATTCAGAATTCCGAACAACAGCACCACTTGAATAAAAAAATAACAATAGCTCATGCCATAGAGCCATAAGTAGGATTCTACCCACTTATTATTATTAAAAAAATCGCCGTTGCAAGAAAATTATGCAGCCGATCACTCTATCTTAAAAAATATTCTTTCATTTTATTGCTTTCGCTGCACGCAGAAGATTATTTGTAGAAGGGGAAAACCGCTACGATTCTGCATTGAAAACCGAACCAGATTGACTGCGCAAAGTCGCTGCGATGTAAAAGGGAGAAAGGGTTGCCGAAATAAATGAAAGACGCTAATATGGTAGGAACAAAGATACTAGAGCTTTGCGTTGGCATAAATTGCAATGCTAAAGCATATAAAAACTGCTTTAAATTAGAGGAAATTTTATAGATTTCATAAAGATACGATGCCAAATAGTAGTAAAGTGTTACAATTTTTGAAATTACGTATTAAACTGAATTAAATTTTATTGGCTAAGGTACGGAGCTACAAAGAGGAAATTACCTCAGAAATAGAAGGTCGTAGAAAGTTCCAGAGAATTCATTTGCCGGAAGTACAGATTTCAAAACTATGTTTATGATTTTAAAATGAAACGAAATGTCGCCTCAGATGAGAATCCTCAAGCGTCACTTTTGAAATGATGCAGGTTGTCAAGGCAAAACGAAAACATTTTTATACATATTGATTCTGACCCTCCAACCATTATTCTAGCCTTCTCTATAGGCTAATTCCATGAAAACTTGTCATGTCTGTCACACAGCTGAAAATAGCTATGCTTGTTGGGCATCATTATTTTCGAAGTGTTTGCTTCGCGTTATTCAACTGATGAGATATGTCCGATAAAATTAGTCACATTTTCCGTTCTAAAATACTGGTAGCCAAAAATCATAGTATGTGACAGACATGACAAGTTTTTATGGAATTAGCCTATAGTCAAAATTCCCTAAATAGTAACCTTATTTTTCGACTTTTGGCCAGATTTTCGGGATTTTGCCCCACTGTGTGCCGCCTGGAATATAAAAAGCGAAGGGATCCGCCCGAAACCGTTGATGATAGTCGCATGACTTAGGCTATTATTATAGAGATTGTTTTCATTTCTAAAAACAGTGCAAAGAATAATATTTCCTAACGATTAAAAATTTATTTACGCGTGACTATTAAAAACAGAAAAAAAAAAACTTTAAAATTACTATTAAATGAGTACGTGCTAAATGCAGGAAAATATTGAAAATTGTATTTACACGTAAATATTAAAAGAGAAAGAAAACTGTAAAATAATAAATACATTAATATTATAGGTGCAGATTCCCAAAAATTTTAAGGAGCCAGTGGCTCCTAAACACCAAAAATCTAGTCACCACTTTGGCTCCTAATCAAAATCTAGTGGCCACACTGTGAAACAAATTCATAAAACAGTAGTGTTTATATGGAAAAAACTTAACAAAAAACTCAGGAATTCAAAATGAAAAATAGTTTAATTAATAAATACACATGTACAACAAAACACAGACTAATTACAACAAATGTATATATCTAATTTAATCCTAAAATTCTTGAAACTTTGATCTTAAAAGAATATAATATAAATCTGGAAAAATCCGAAGATAAAATTGGACAAGATACAACTGAATTACAAAACATGTATAAGCTAAGCAGTCATGATAATGGGAAATATTAGGAAAACTTTATTTCTTATTTTGATTTTGTCATATGAAAGTATACATATAAAAAAAATTTAGGAATGTGTAAGATTATTTTGCACTATAAAATTCTCGCACTTACAGAAAACATTTACAAAGCAAGAATATACCTCGCGTTATGTATTTTTTCTTGCGAGTTTTTTTTTTTATTTTTGTTCTTTTTTCTTCAGAGTTCGGAATCCTCTATCCTCGGGCCTCCATGATCCAAAGCCCTTAAATAATTTCCATCGCATCGAGAACTTTGGACTGTCTCGTGAGCAGATCTGCAGTAAAAGAGTATTTATTTTAACTCAGGATTTCGGATGAAACCTTCGAAGAAGTGCTTGCTTTCGCTGGTGCTTAAAGTAGAAGCTTTACCATGTGCAGAGCTTCGCAGCTGCTAAGCTTTGTAGTGGAGCGGACATGCGCAGAATTATATTCGAACATAATGTTCGGAAAGAAAGCAGTACATCACAGGGGCAGCGTTCACGACGGTAACTGAGATCGCAAAAATTCCCTGACTTTTTATCAAGGTCATATTTCTCAGCCAGTGAAAAGAGAAGGTGCTTTTCTATTTGCAAAAGAAAAAAAATCTGCGACGGATATTGGGAAAACTGGAAATTGATCTCTGGCGACTAAAACATTGAAAGTTAGTCACCACGTGGCGACTGGCGACCGTAAATCTGCACCTGTAATTAATATACGTTTAACCCTTTCAGGGGCAAGGTACTTCTATTCGTAAAATGTTGAAATCAGTGAATGGCACTAGAATTTACAAACAAATTTCGAAATACGAAAATGCTTTTGTTCACTTACTTGATCACCCGACCGGAGCACCAACCAAAGAATGGCATAGGATGTAACGCTCCGGTGGAAAATCCCCACAACAATCACCGATGCCGGACATCGGAAAGCACCCAAAATAACAAGGAAAAAGGCACATATTCTGACGAACTTACATAGTAAATCGTAAATTTACAAAACAATTGATGTTGCTTTCATCATAATAATAAAAATAAAAACAAAAGTGAAGTGACTTAAATGTATAACAAAAGTTAAGACTATAAATCCTTGTTCAAGATTATGAAGTGTAAATGTTCATAAAAGTTCACTGTTCACTAATGTTCAAATGAGTTCAGTGTTCGAAAGAAAAATGTTCATAAAAGTTTTATATAAGAAAAACTAACTTGAAGAAAGATCACCATAATGTTCAGACCTCAAGAGAAAATCGCCGCCAACAAAAATGTCAGGCAAAGGACAGTTACTATAAAAGGCACAATGTTGAGCCTTTGATGTAGTGTCAGAAAACCACGTAATGTCCGTAGCGAACCACTGATGAGTATTAACAGTATGATAGAAGTAAATAGTTACAGTGTAAAAATTATCAAAATTTATACCTAATAAATGAGTATTCCCTATTAAGTGCGTTGTACATACAGTTTTCTATAGTTTGAACGGGTGATGAGAACGTTTCGAATGTTCCATCTCAGTGTACAATTCCTGTTGAATTTAAATGTACAAGGCATTAACGGACAATGTCCAAACAAATAATGTTGTATACTTCCTACATCACCACAGTTACACCTGTTATTTGGGCGTTTTCCTATTTTAAACAGATACTGTGGAAATGCTCCATGTGAAGAAAGAAAATAACCTATCACCTGGGATTCACATAGAAATAAATCGACCCTGTTTAATATCGCATAAGTATCTCTTCCCTTCTCCGAATTTTCCCAAGAAACCTGCCATTGATCATGTAGAAGTGTTTTAAAATGACGCTTTAAAATAGAAGTTGGTGCAGGAATGCGTAGAACTTTATCATACAGATCATTTATAATAACTGATTTTGCCAACATGTCCGCTCTTTCATTTCCTGATATTCCAACAGGCGATTTTATCCAGCCAATATATATGACTTTATTATGTAACAGGCGCAAAGAGTTAAAGATATTAAAAAGCTGACCGTTAGATGGAAATAAGCGCTGAAGAGCCTAAATTGATGACAAGCTGTCAATATAAAGATGAAATGAATCATGCGGGGAGCCGATGCACCAACTGATAGCCTCGTCTATCGCAGCCAATTCTGCTTGAAAAACAAAGTTATAGTCATGTAATTTTAATTTTTTTCACTTACTTACTTTTGTTCACTTACTTAATAAAAGGGAAATTTTCATTCCAATATTCTGGTGCCAATGTGGCATTTAGGAATTAAAATTAAGTGGTCCAAAAATGAACCACCGCCCTTGAAGGGGTTAAAGCAGAAAATTGTAGTAAATTGTATTACGTCTATTGTTTTATAACGCTGTTAAAAAATACCAGGAGGGAAAGACTCTGTTTACTTCATTAATTTATTACTTTGTTAATTCCTTTTAGCTTCTTTTCAAATGTTTAACTGATCTTCTTTAATCAAACACGAAAACAACCTTTGGATGTCTTAACAGCAACTGATTTGGCCTTAAATTTTTGAAATCAAAGGGAATTGAATCGAAACCCGTTTACAGGGACATCGCTACAGGTTCATTATAATTCAGTCTTCTCTAATCTTTTTAAAACCGATCAGATTAGCGTGCTTTTAAATTCTGCGGTGTCTGAACGGGGGTTGGCGAGCGTAGCTTTTCAGAGGCAGAGTCCCCTAATATATATATATATATATATATATATATATATATACAGGACTATTCTAAATTGTTTTTACAAAATAAGAGGGGTGATAGTATCCAGATGAGCAATAATTACCATAGAATATGGGGTCGCAAACTTCTTATTTAGTCACAAATACACGGTGTTTCACCCTAACTGAAGTCGGCTTGTCGGTCATAATTTTGCAAAAAAAAAAAAAAAAAAAAAAAAAAAAAAAAAATATTGCAGAAAAATTGCAAAGATTGCCCTTGAAATGCCAGTTCCCTTGATGCCAGAAGACCTTGTTTTGTATAAAATGTTGATGACATCACAAAAAGTTCTCGAAAAACAGGGTGCTCACGCAATCGATGATTACGTATGAACTGATAATCACAGTCCAAGATGTGGAGCATGAAATGTATACTGCTGGCACGTATAATGGACACTCTACCACTTTTTTTTTTTTTTTTTTTTTTTTGGTATTATCATATTTACAACAAAGGTGAGCATGTCTATTAGTAGTTTCATCATAGTATACTTCAGTTTTCTGAAAATTATTACCGTCAACCAAAGTTAAATTATTTTAAAACACCCTGTACTTTTGATTAAATGGGTGGTTTGCGACCCTATGTTCAATGGTAATTATTGCTCGTTTGAATGAGTACTATCACCCCTCTTATTTTGTATAAACAATTTAGAATCACCCTGTATATTTTGTCAATTCATACTCAATTAATTCAAAATTATACCGAGGTTTCACTGATAAATGAAAAAGTTAGGTATTATATATAAGAAAATTAGACTTTTAAACTGTTCTCCAAAAAATAAATAAATCAATCAATAAAGCTTGGAAAACCCTGGGTTTTAGACTAGTAGGCCCAGTGGATGGATTGTTTTTTTTTTTTTTTTTTAGGTAGATTTCGTAAGAAATACTACCTATTGCAGTCGTTACCATGGTGCGACTTTTGAAAAATTCCTTCATAACTTTTCATTATAGGAACCCAAAACCACCACCACCTAAAAAGTTTATATACATATATATGTATGTATGTATGTATGTACTAAATTTTGTCCGCACGATAAAAGTCGCAATTATGCACGGATCGTCTTCAAACTCGCCAACAACTTTGAGATGGCTAATATCTCGGCGGGGATTGAAAATGGGTAAAATCGGACCAAGGGAATGGAAATGGGGAGGGTTCAAAAATTTGAATACCATCTTAATATGATTCCGATAAAATCAGCTCTTACACAACAATAACAGAAAAAAATAAATATTTTTCGTTATTGCAGTTGCCAACAATTAAAAAAAAAAGCAATAAAATTCTCACCACAACAATTGCTTTTCTTTTGCGAGAATTTCACGTGAAAAATTAAATAAAATAAATAGTTTGACGAATTGAAAACAAATTGAATATTACGTCGTAAGTTTCCTAGAGCAAGATTTCCGCATGAAAACTCAAAATGAAATAAATAGTTTGACGAATTAAAAAACAACAACAAAATATTGCGTCATATTGGAAATAAAATGGACCTCAGCAGGTGAATATGTAACGTCATGTGAGTTTGAAGAAACGTATTAAAACATGATAAAAACCCGAATATGGAAATATTAACTTATTTATCACTTTGAGGTTCTCTGAATTTGCTTTAGCTATTTTTTAAACCTATTCCATATGCTTGCGTGTGTGTATTCGTGTATAGAATTTTCACAAAATGTTTAGCTCCCTAGAGCTCATTCTTAGTGGAGGAACTGGGTTTATCTCTAATCTTGATTTAAATTTTGTTGGTTAATTTAGTACTTAACTTCGAAATCTACCTCCGCCTGTAGGCCCGAGCCGGCAGGGATTTTTTTTTTTAAAAACGGGTTTTTTCAAATCCTGTAACTTAAGTAACTCTACTTAAGTAGTCCAAGGTACTGTTACTTCTACTTTCAACTACCCTAATAATTATTGGCTTTCCCATTTCAAACAAAGTGACGTATTTGTATGAATGAACAGCAATTATTTATAAAAATATTCTCTGATGATGACCGCGGGAAATGCAGTCCGAAAGTACTAAGAAGCTTTCAAAGTAAAACGGTGAACTTTTAAAGTTCATATTGTGTATTTTGTTATTGAATCAATGTGAAATATTGCATTTTGTCTTGTGATTTTATTCCCAATAAGTATTTGAATGTAAAAAAAGAAAACTTTTAACAACCTTTGACACTGATATCTATATTTAAAAAAATAATCATTTTGGTGATACTAGTTTGAACATGAATTTGTTTATAATGATTAGGCCAAGAAGAAAATACTGATGTCCATTGAACTAATTTTCACTGCAAGAAGTTAATATAGTAACCAAACGATCAAAGTAGAGAAAGTCTTTTAAATTTTTAAGTAAAAATTCTGTTGATCTTCCACGAAGCAGAGAGAGAGAAGAGAGCATAATCAAGCTCCCTTCTGAGATCACATGTCATACACTGATGCCCCATACCCAAGAAGCAAGAAACCGTCTACCAGGAAAACAGACTTGCATGGTGTAAGAAAGGATGCTTTGATTGGTGGAAAAAGCCACAAAACATAACCCGAAATGATTAAATGTTAACCTTACATCCGGCGTAAAAAAAATAGCATAAACCTGACCTGAGCTGCGATTCGAGTTCGGATAAAATCGGGTTACCCGACCCGATACAGGATTGTAATTTCCAATCATCCTGAAAACCACCAAAAAAAAAAAAATTCTTAGACCCGCAACTTGACACGAAAAAAAAAAAAAAAAAAAACAAGGACGAAGTAACACTTTTCAACACATTCAGTATACTGTCAGAGAACTTCACAGTTTATTAAGGTGAAATAGGATGTCTAAATAAACAATTTGAAAAACTCATTACCGCATTCGAAAACCCAATTTCTGCTATTACAATCATGCTGGGAAAATATCAGTTTTATTTTATTTTCTGCAGCCCTATATACGATCTATGGATATGCATGTATACTAGGAAATATACTTGAGAACTTTTGTGCAGCCCTGTATAAGATCTTTAGAATTTACCCACACCAAGTAATATTAAAGACTAGAAAACAGGAATTCTGCTTTTTCAGAATTTAGTGTCGCCCCCGATGAAAAAAAATATATGTATATATAAATAGTACAAAACATATTTCAATTTTAAGACTTAAAGCACAAACTTTTATTTTATGTAAAATGACGTCATTCGAATCCGCTTAAGAATTACATATTTACTATTCACTCTTAAACATCTACAGTAAAGCATGCATAGGATGTCACTATCTCAAAATAATACACAAATGCAACAAAAAAGATGCCGTCATTAAAGAAACTGGACAAAAAAAAAAAAAAAAAAAAAAAAAAAAAACTATGTAATGATTCATAGGTATTCATTTGTTTGTAACATTAATATAGACGATTTCAGTCGTGACGTCAGTCATGACGTTTTCATTGGAAACTGACTCCAAACAAACGGTTGCTATGCTGTATGTTCTATTTTGTTTGTGTGTTGCAGATATATCTTATATCTATATCTCACATTTAAGTGTTTTAATACTTGATATGTACTGGTAACATTTTCCAAGATTAAAGGATTAAAAAGAAATGACGCATAGCAACCGTTTGTTTGGAGTCAGTTTCCAACCAAAACGTCATGACTGACGTCACACTGAAAGGGTCTACAGATACTTAAAATTAAATATAGTTTATAATAGCTCCATGTTTTATTATTCGTTCATATTTTTTTCAAAATAGCACGTATTTTAATTAAATTTTCTTTCGGTTGTTATGAGAAACTGGCAACAAAAAGATATAATTGCTATTTTTCAACTATTTTCCCTTTACTTTCGATATAAATGGAGTACTTGAGTTGTCAAAATTAAACAAATGGTGCTAAAAACTACAAAAAAAATAATATTTCAAAAATAAATGGAGATACAGTTTTCAAACAAATTGCATTTAAAAATACTTTTTTTTTTCTCAATACGACGGTATAAACATTGAAAATGTGCGATGCTTAGAAATTAAAAAAATTGCTATAGAGCATTTAATTATACAATAATACATCTGCTTTGTTTATTGCTAGCGTCTGTAAGGTAACGTTATTTTTTGGAGACAAAATAAGCTGGGAGAAAGAAATAGCATACCGTTCCGGGGACTAAAAAAAAAAAAAATAAAAAACGCATACCACAGCTGAAAACGCACTTCCAGCAATTATTGAACTTCAATAGTTAAATTTCTTCTGTAGCCAAATTCTTTGTATGTCGCTGTAAAATAGCGATATATTCTATGCACACCATATTCTACCCTGAGCACCGTAGTACACCCCGGTGATATGCATGCATTTCAGTATGTTTAAAATAGTGTGATGTGATATTAAAATACGCCGCAAACGATTTCCCCCCATAGACTGTAATGTAACGGAATTTTTTTGAGTGTCTCTGTGAATGAACTGTAAATGCTGTACACTTCCTTTTTAATACCCAATAACATGAATGAATTTCATATGGCAGTCGGACTATATTTATGCGAGTTAGAGCACAGACGGACAGACAAACAAACCGAATTCAAAAACACTTTTCAACTTCGTTGGAAAGTGTTAATGAATCCCACTTATATAAAATGCAAATGAGAATTTCGTTCCGGAAGCTTATAATTTAAGTTCTGCTGAGTGGATTTTGATGGAACTTGGACTGTGAGTTAGATAATTTATCAGGAAAGATTTTAGTGTATAATATATCATTCTAATGTTGCTCAATTATAGAATTATGGTGGAAAATTCTATAATCAGATAAACCCAATTATGAATGATTAGCTTTTTAAGGAAGATTTTGCTAAATAGATTTCAATGGAATTTGCATTGTTAGTTACACAATTTTTCAAAAAGATTTTAGTAAGTAGCATAATGTTCTATGTTGCTTAGTTAGTTATGTAGATATTCGATTCAAAATTCGTTTGGAGAAAATGGCCAGCGTAAAAAACAGAGCATGCTTATTTTAATAAAATTATAACTAGTATGTTGTGGCCATCACAAAACTTTCTTCTATATAAATCACGTCAATTAAATCATTTTAATAGTACAAGAAATTACATCCATTTAGCACCAATTCATATCAAAGTATATCTGAATTTGAAGTTTGATGAAAATTCGTGCATTAGTTCTTGAGATAGAGCTATAGGGGAAATTCTGAAAAATGTAGCATAGCAGCGCTACCTGTCGAGCGATTTGCACCAAAATATAAAGAGCACTAATTCATATCGAGGTATACCTGAATCTCAAGTTTGTTGAAAATCCAAGCATTAGTTCTTGAGATAGAGATATTGCGGAAATCGCAAAACTACAGCATAGCAGCGCCACCTGTTGAGCGATTTTCACCAAACCATAAACAGCACTAATTCATATCCAGGTATATCTGAATCTGAAGTTTGTTGAAAACCAAAGCATTAGTTCTTGAGATAGATTGCGGAAATCGCAAAAATACAGCATAGCAGCACCACCTGTTGAGCGATTTACACCAAAATGTACAAAATGTCAAATCATGTCAAGGACTAACTGAATCTGAAGTTAGATGAAAATTCGTGTATTATTTCTTGAGATAGAGCTATTGCAAAAATCGTGTAAATCCTGCAAAATTCAGCATAGCAGCGCCATCTGTTGGGCGATTTACACCAAAACGTTACCAGCACCAATTCATATCAAGTAATAACTAAATCTGAAGTTTGATGAAAATTCGTGCAATATTTCTTGAGATAAAGCTATTGAGAAAATCGTGTAAATCCTGCAAAATGCAGCGTAGCAGCGCAATCTGTTGGGCGATTTACACCAAAACGTTACCAGCGCCAATTCATATTAAGGAATAACTAAATCAGAAATTTGATGAAAATCCGTGCATTAGTTCTTGAGATAGAGCTATTACAGAAGTCGCGAAAAATGCAGCATAGCAGCGCAAACTGTTAGGCGATATACACCAAAAACTAATCAGCACCAATTTATATTAGGTACTACTATAATATACATTTTTATTCAATTCCGTGCATTAGTTCTTGAGATAGAGCACCCAAAAAATTTGTGTCACATACAGACAGACAGACTCACAGAATCACAGACTTACAGACACGCATTTTGTAAAAACATGTTTTTCGGAATGTCTGACTCTTTAAACATGTAAATCCGTCAAAAACCGGAAGTTCAAAATTTTCCTGAATCCAATACTTTCTTCTTGTAAAGATAGAAGAAATTAAAAATGTATAAATCTATGATTGTGAAAAAAATCTGAAATCTTTATTTCAGCTCTTCATTAAGAATGAGCTCTAGGGACCTAAACCTTTGTGGAAATTCTAATATACACGCATACATACACACGTATACATCAGGTTGTAACGAAATATTTCCGCTAAAAACAGTTCTTAATAAAGTTAGAAAAAAAATCATGAAAGTAGTGCCTTTAGTGTGGGTAGTAATCACCACCCGAATCTATGATTTTCTGCCAAGGTTTTGGTAGTTTTTCAAAGCTTCCGGCTCAGAAACTTTCGGGCCGCGGGTCCAAAAACAGATCAACCTCATTTCGCTTGTCCTGTGCAGAATTAAAGATAGCACCAGCAAGATGTAGCTGCAAGTATGAAAAAAGGTAGTAGTCCGAAGAAGTGATGTCGGAGCTATATGTTGGGTGTGGCAAAAGATCCCATTTGAGTCCACACAGAGTCCAGCCGGTGAAAGCCGACATGTGTGATCTAGCATTATCTTGATGAAACATTATCTTCTTGCGCCGGAACTTATTTTGGCATTTTACCTTGATAGCAGCGTCAACACGGACTAGCATCTTACTGTACACCTTACTGTCAATGGTTTTACCTTTTTCCAGATACTCTTTGTGGATAATACAACAGCAATCCAACCAGATACAAAGCACTATCTTTTTGTTAGTCAAATTGCGCTTTGCGACGCTGCGGACGGGCTCACACTGGGCGTAGAGCAACCCCTTTTTACTTTATTCTATCTTTACAAGAAGAAAGTATTGGATTCGTGAAAATTTTCGACTTTCGGTTTTCGACGGATTTACACGTTTTAGGGGTCAGAGAACCCGAAAAACATGTTTTTACAAAATGTCTGTCTGTGAGTCTGTATGTGACACAAATTTTGTGGGCGCTCTACCTCAAGAACTAATGCACGGAATTTAATAAAAATTGATATTCAGTTAGTCCTTGATATAAATTGGTGCTGATTAGTTTTTGGTGTAAATCGCTCAACAGGTGGCGCTACTATGCAGCCTTTTTCACGATTTCCGCAGTAGCTCAATCTCCAGAACTAATGCACGGATGGATTTTCATCAAACTTCAGATTCGGTTAGTCCTTGACATGAATTGATGTTTTGTACATTTTGGTGTAAATCGCTCAACAGGTGGCTCTACCTCAAGAACTAATGCACGGAATTTAATAAAAATTGATATTCAGTTAGTCCTTGATATAAATTGGTGCTGATTAGTTTTTGGTGTAAATCGCTCAACAGGTGGCGCTACTATGCAGCCTTTTTCACGATTTCCGCAGTAGCTCAATCTCCAGAACTAATGCACGGATGGATTTTCATCAAACTTCAGATTCGGTTAGTCCTTGACATGAATTGATGTTTTGTACATTTTGGTGTAAATCGCTCAACAGGTGGCGCTGCTATGCTGCACTTTTCAGAATTTCCATTATAGCTGTATCTCAAGAACTAATGCAACAATTTTCAGCAAACTTCAGAATCAGTTAATCCTTGATATGAATTGACATTTTATACATTTTGGTGTAAATAGCTCAACAGGTGGCGCTGCTATACAGCATTTTTCATGATTTCTGCAATAGCTCTCTCTCAAGAACTAATGGATACATTTTCATCAAACTTCAGATTCAGTTACTCTTTGATATGAAATGATGCTGACTACGTCTTGGTGAATATCGCCCAATAGGTGGCGCTGCTGTGCTGCATTTTGCACTATTTCCTCAATAGCTCTATCTCAAGAACTAATGCACGAATTTTCATCAAACTTCAGATTCAAGTACACCTTGATAAATGTTGATGCTGATTATGTGGTTGTGTAAATTGCTCAACAGGTGGCGCTGTTATGCTGAATTTGTCATGATTTGCGCAATAGCTCTATCTCAAGAACTAATGCACGGATTTTCCCCAAACTTCATATTCAGTTAGACATTGACATAAGTTGATGATAATTAGGTTCTGGTGTAAATCACCCAATAGGTGGCGCTACTATGCTGCATTTTTATGGATTTACACGATTTCAGAGACAGTAATATGTCAAGAACTAATGCACGGAATTTCATCTTTTTAGAATCCTCATGATGAGCATAGATGCACTGTGATAATGAATTTTGAAGTATTGACAAGTATGAGATAGAAGAAAGTTTTGTGATGGCCACAAACATACTAGTTCGGCTTGTGTTGTTGAAGTGAATCCACTTTTCGTCACAAGTGTCGAAACGGTCCGGAAATTTGTCCTTGCGTTGATATTCGAGCAGATTAGTGCAGACCTGAACACGTCTGTCCTTATCTGCTTGAGTCAGCTCATGCGGCACCCAGCGATTGAACTTGTACGTCAAATTTATGCAATGCATAGCGCAGCTAATGGACATGGCACTAACGTCTAACTGCTTAGCTAGCTCTTGAGCGGTTGAATACTGATATTCTTCCACAAGTTCTCGCAGGCGGGCGTCATCAACATCAGTAGGCCGGTCAGAGCGATCTGCTTCTTGAATGTCATAGTCCTTGTTTTTGAACTTTCGGTTCCGAAACTTCACAGTGTCATATGATTCAACAGTAGTGCACACATGATTCGGTGATATTGTGTAGCTGACTTTTTGCAACAGAACTGGAAGTAAATGCTGGTTCTAATCTGGTAGCGTGATAGTTCCATTTCAGACACCCTGTATTTAATGTTAACGATATTTGTTTACAAATTTCACAACACAGTGTTATAAAGCAAGTCTCTTTCTTTCAAATGCCAAAAATCGTTTGACAAAATATGAGCAAATACGACAACGCGAACTGTTTGAAAAGACGATGCAGTGAAACCCGCTTAAGAAGTTTCCCAAGGGAGTGGAGGGGAAAAACTTCTTAAACGGGAAATTAGCATTTTTTGAAAAAAATCAATAGTTTAAATATTGATATTCAGAAGAGGGTTTATTTTACCTTAGTACAATAATACAAAGAGTACTTTCTATAAAATTGAGTTTTCTTAAGAAATTTAAATTACTTTGCACACTTAAAAAATTAGCTAATAAAGTAAAAATGCATAATACCTTAGAAACTCTTTATTTAATCCAAGACAAGAAATTTCTCTTTAAGAGTGATTTGATATGTTTTTGAAAAAAAAAAAAAAAATCGGTTATAGTTTTTAGTTTCTGTTTTTTTTTTCGGCAACCTTTAATCAATAACTTTTCTTCCATAACTTCATATTTTCCTCTTTTCACATTTTTAATTTTACGAGATTTTTCAGAACAGTTTAAAATGAGATCTCGTTTTGCTAGAATTCCATTCAGAGTAGCCACTGGTATGTTCAACTTCTTTACAATTTCAACTCTTGTTGTTTTGGCGTTACTATCAACTTCTTTCAAATTTTTGATTTTGTCTTCAATTGACAAGGCTTTCCTTGTAATTGCCTTGCCCGACATTTTTGGGGAAAAAAAACAGAATTTTTTGTCCGTGTATTTTCTAACGAGAAAGCTTTGGTGTTATGCACTTTACACTGACTTAAAAACTGCGAAATGAATAAACCAAACGCAGATTTGGTACATTACACTTATGGAATATGGTGGTGGGAAAGAATCTGTTGTAACTATTGAACTGAAAGAACCACCCATCGGTAGGGCTGAGCAATTCCCTTTTCTCTTATCAGTCACTATTGTTACAGTGACGAGAGGCCCATCCTCTACCCACATTCCATTTCCATCAAACACGTTAAACAGATTTTAAGGTGAAATAGAGGTGACCACATCTGCTATCAGTCCTAAACATTGACCTTTTTGAATAGCGAAGAATAATAAAGAAAGAGATTTCAGCACAGAAAATAAAATAATAATCAAAAAGACAAAATAAACGAGCTTTGAAAGTAAAAATGGAAGGAAAAATAAAACTTTTTAAGCGGGAAAGAGTTTCGAACAAAACTTCTTAAACGAGTTATTTTAGTGTTGTAAGAATAAGAGAAAAATGGGAATCGAAAATATAAACTTCTTAAACGGGAAAACTTCTTAAGCGGGAACTTCTTAAACGGGTTTTACTGTATTAGCTGTGGCGGGAAACTTTCGTTACAACCTGATATATGAAATAGATTTAAAAATGGTGAAAACAAATTCAGAGAACCTCAAATTGTTAAAAATGCCAACATTTCCATAATAGGGTTTTTATCATATTTCAATACGGTTTTTCAAGTTCATATGACGTTATATATCTACCTGCTGAAGTGCATTATCTTTTCAATAAGACGTAATATTCACTTTTTAAGAGATTCGTTAAACTATTTATTTCATTTTCATTTTTTACGTGGAAATCTTACAATAGAAAAATAATTGTTGTGGTAAAAATTTTATTGTGGATTTTTAATTATTGGCAACTGCTATAACGAAAATGTTTAAAGTTGATAGGAAATTGCTGTTATGTTGGTGGTTTTTTATTAATTAAAAATTACCTATACATTGCTTCGATTCCGGATTACTTTAGTTGCCGCGGCCATGTTTTAATACACATGTACGTAACATTTCTGGCTTCCAAACTGTGTATTTGTATAGAATTACAGGCAGACAAACTTTCATTTTTATGTATTAGATTAATCATTTTCTAAACCTGGAATGTATGTTTTTTCAGATGCTATCAATTCTAAAGTAAACATTTTCGAGTTCAAGAAACACTTTCTTTTACGACAAACGTGATAAACTAACAGTATTAATATTAGCAATTAAAATTAGTATTCTTTTGTTACTCTTGTATGTATATAATTCAATTATGCAGCTGAAAATATTTAATTGAAAGTAAATAACATCCTAAAATCCGATATTCCGGTTTGAGAAAACTGATTAATACACTATAAAGAATTACTTGAACATTTCCGAAAATTAGTGGTAACAAAAAAAAATTAAGTAAAAAAATGATATAACGTATTAATTTCTTGAAATCCTTAAATTCACCATACATTAACAAGTTTAAAAATTTGTAAACATAAACAAGGTTCAAATTACTTAAACGTGGTTTTTTATTGAAGGTGCTTTTGCGAATAGAAAAATATCTTTAAGTAATTTGAATACTATTTGTGTTTACAAAGTTTTAAAAAAGAAGCATTGTTTTTATAAATTCTTCTATAAATATCGAGACTGTATAGGTTTTCGTGGATCTCTAATCATACAGAAAATTATACTAAATAAGTGTATTTATATATAATTCAATTCTGTTATTTTTTTTAAATGAAAATAAAGAAAAGCGGTGTTCATATTTTATCAGATTTGGGTTAAAAGAGCAATTTAAATAGGCTTTACGAAATATTTAATGTTTACTCCAGATAGAGTCTTTACACTCATTATATCTAAATATCTACCCTATCTTCTATATTATAAAGGACAAACATATCTGTGCGTAACGCATACGTCATTCTGCGAATGGCAACACTTTGAAATTTAAAATAAAACTTTGGTTTTGCAATTTTCTCTACTGCAATTTTTTAAACTTCTAAACATCGCACATTTTAAATTTTTGCACCGTCATATAAGGAAAAAAATGCTCTTTTAAATGCAATTTGTTTGAAAGCTGTATCTCAATTTATTTTTGAGATATTAATTTTTTTGTAGTTTTTAATACATTTTTTATAATTGTGGCAACTGAAGTACTCCATTTCTGTTGAAAGTCATGGAGGGTTGAAAGTAGAGGGCAAATAATCACGGAGGAAAGAACTTTTGTTGCCATCTTCTCATAAAAACTGAAAAAAACCTGAAATTATGATGCGTGCTATGTCAGCGATTTTTTAAGTTTCCAAATATCGCACATTTTAAATTGTTACACCGTCAAATAGAGAAAAAAATCTACTTTCAAATGCAATTTGTTTGAAAATTGTATCTTAATTGACTGATTTATTACGGTTTTTAAAATAACTAGGCGCCCGTGGCGACCAGTTTGGTCTCCCTTAAATGTATGCTAGGCATTGTATCATGTTATTTTTATTCATAATTTAATTTACTTGCTCAATCCTTCGCCAAATCGGAAGATTCTGAAGGAGAAATCAAGAACTCGGTATTTTTATATTAGTCGGGGACAGGTCAAATTGCCAAATATTGTACCCGTCGCATTTTTTCATATTTCATAAATTTAGATTAAAATATAATCCTTTCACTAAGTTTAAAATGGATAACTTTAATTTAAAACTTAAACCTTTCAAATTCATGAATTTCACTTAAAAAAAATTCTTTAAAAAAAGAAAAGAAAAGAATAAATACTATACACCATTTAATTCAACATGAAAGCATTGTTTTAATTTACTCCTCGAAAAATAAAAAATGCTGCTGGCGAGTTAAAAAATGCTATTGGCGAGAACTGCGTCCAGCTAACATGAAAGTACGAACTTTTTGCGATCATAGGAACTTTCATGTAGTTTTATTCGAAAAAAATATTTTGATGAAATAGGTTGCCAGAAAATACGTTGCCAAATTTCTTTTCTCGCCATGGACCTTTTCTTTATTTCGCCAAGTACCTATACTGGAAAAATACCTTTATTTATATATTGCATTTTAAATGAGATGAATAAAAGACGGCACAGATGTCATATACGCACCACGTTGGCGCGATTTTTTTCTGACGCCAATGTCATATACGCACCGGGGTATTTAACTGGCGCCAAAGTGTCGTTATTTTTCTTGATATGGTAACCCGGATGTTGTTGTTTATTTATTAATGAATTGTTTATTTACTTTTATTTTTTTTTAATTATATAAATTGTTTTGTTCTATAGTTATTAATTAAACTTTTTTTTATTTATTGTTATTCCCTTTTTAAAAATATTACACAATAACAAATGAGATGCGTTTCATTCAGGTGTTGCCATTAAACAATTAACAAATAATCGCGATTTCTGGGCCACGTACGATAGCATAATATATATATATAGATTTTCAAGTATGAATTATTTTTAAATTTATCTATCACGTGTAGCTGCTCGATTACGAAAGATTAATCCGCTTGCCCTTAAAACAATGCAAAAAGTTCAGCATTTGTTTCCGTCTAATGTTCCATAACAAAATTAAAACTTCCTCTATAGAAAAATAAATAAAATAATGTAAATAAGAAACAAATTTAACAGACATGTGATTGAACCCCGCGCTTAAAGCACTGAAATGATCGGAAAGACTGCCGTAAGTCGCAAAATCTTTGGCTAATAACTCCTGTCATGCGGTGACATGTAAAAGTATCGCTTTTAATAAATTTTAAAACTCTATTTGACTGCATAATTGATATTTTCAGATAAAAATTCTTTTTGATGTTAGTGGGCAATCTAATATATATATTACATGTAAAAAAAAAAAAAAAAAAAAAAAAAAGAATGATTTTCACCTATGCTCTGTAACCCGAGGAGCTCGGGTTCGATCCCCTAGTATATATAAAATCCAAATGAAACTATTTCATGAAACGACTGAAATTAAACGAATTTATGAAACGATCTTTTGAAACGACTTATGATTTTATAAAACGACTTTATTTTATGAAAACGGCACCAGAATTCACAAACAAATTTCGAAATACGAAAATGCTTTTGTTCCCTTACTTAATAAAAGGAAAAATTTCATTGCAATATTCTGGTGCCAATGTGGCATTTAAGAATTAAAATTAAGCGGTTCAAAAATGAACCACCGCCCTTGAAGGGGTTAAAGCAGCAAATTTTAGTAATTGTAGTAAATTGTATTATGTCAATCGTTTTATAACGCTCTTAAAAAATGCCGAGAGGCAAAGACTCTGTTTTCTTAATTAATTTTATTTTAGCTTCTTTTAAAATGTCTAACTGATTTTCTTTAATCAAACACGAAAACAACCGTTGGATGTCTTAACAGCAACTGATTTGGCCTTAAATTTTCGAAATCAAAGGGAATTGAATGGAAACCCGTTTACAGAGAGATTGCTACAGGTTTTTCCATTATAATTCAATCTTCTCTAATCTTTTTAAAATCAATCAGATTAGAGTGCTTTTAGATTCTGTGGTGTCTGAACGGGGATGGCGAGCGTAGCTTGCAGGGGGCAGAGCCCCCTAATATATATATATAGTATTTCTTATATAAAATGAAACTAAAAGTGCTATATTTCATTACCTGAAAACTATCCAAATATTTTATCTTAAAAATTATTATTATTTTAGCTTCTCTTAATCAATCTTTTTAACACTTTCCAACATAGTTGAAAAGTGTTTATGAATTCGGTTTGTCTGTCCCTCTGTCCCCGCTCTAACTCGTATAAATATATTCAGATTGTCATGAAATTGATATATGTTATTGGGGTTTACCATGGCATGCTAGGTATTGAAAATGAAAAATGTTGAGTTTACGTTTCATTTATAAAACTAGTCGGATGTACCAATCCCAAAACTTTCTTCGATCTCATACTTGTTAATACTTGAAAATTCGCTATCACACTGCCAAAATTAAACGGCAATCTATGCCCATCATTAGGATTCTAAAGATATGAAATTCCGTGCATTAGTTCTTGAGATATGGCTATCTCTGAAATCTTGTAAATTCAGCATAGTAGCGCCACCTATTGGGTTCTTTACACCAAAACCTATGTTACATCAAAACCACCAAGCAACCACTTATGTCAAAGTCTAACTGAATCTGAAGTTTGGGGAAAATCCGTGCATTAGTTTTTGAGATAGAGTTACTGCGATAATCATGAAAATTTCAGCATAGCAGCGCCACCTATTGGATGATTAACACCAAAACCTAATTAGCAACAACTTGTGTTAACATCTAACTAAATCTGAAGTTAGATGAAAATTCGTGCAATCGTTTTTGAGATAGAGCTATTGCGGTAATCGTGCAAAATGCAGCACAGCAGCGCCACCTGTTGAGCGATTTACACCAACACGTAATCAGCATCAAGTCATATGAAGGACTAACTGAATCTGAAGTTTCATGAAAATCCATGCATTAGTTCCTGAGATAGAGCCATTGCGGAAATCGTACAAAATGCAGCATAGCAGCGCCACCTGTGGAGCGATTTACACCAAAATGTACAAAACTCCAATTCATGTCAAGGACTAACTGAATCTGAAGTTTGATGAAAATCCGTGCATTAGTTGTGGAGATTGAGCTATTGCGGAAATCGTGAAAAAGGCTGCATAGCAGCGCCACCTGTTGAGCGATTTACACCAAAAACTAAGCAGCACCAATTTATATCAGGGGCTAACAGAATATAAATTTTTATTAAATTCCGTGCTTTAGTTCTTGAGATAGAGCGCCCACAAAATTTGTGTCACACACAGACAGACATTTTGTAAAAACATGTTTTTCGGGTTCTCTGACCCCTAAAACGTGTAAATCCGTCGAAAACCGGAATTCGAAAATTTTCATGAATCCAATACTTTCTTCTTGTAAAGATAGAAGAAAGTAAAAATGTAGTCTGCAATTATATCTCTAATATTAATTTTATTTTATGTAGAGATATGAACAAATATATATATATAAATATATGTACCCGTTAATGTTCAAGTATATCGCATATTTCGTCTGAAAATATTCAAAATTTCTTTGAAAAATCGGGTCAACACGAACTTGGACTCGATTTAGAGAAAAACCAACCCATGCGTGAAACAAATATAGCTCTTTGGTTACAGGACAGGATTGGCGACTACTTTTATATTCAATCGTACCACAACTTTGAAAAAAAATTCTTTAAGGTAGATTTCTCTTGAAAATATCGTAATATAATGTGTATGGCAGAGATTAGTTTTCAAAAAGTAGTAGGATAAAAATAGTCCGCATCAAGAAAATAGCTCCAATTTAAACAGGTATTCGTCTTAACAAGTATAATTACATGGTGTTTTTAAGATAGAAACTTTTTTTTTTTTTTTGCCAAATAATTCTCTTTTTTTGACAGGTTTCGTTTTCACAAGTTTTACAATAAATGTAATATATATAAGTAGTATAGAAAAGGGTGTTCGATTCCGGCGGTGGGAGGTGAGAGGTGAGGAGGGAGGAGGAAATCGTACTATAGTACGAGAGGGTTTAAGAAGAGTGTTAGGAAAGGAGATAAGATAGGATAGTGAGATAAAATAAGGTGATAGTGAGATAAGATAAGCTGATAGTGAGATAAGAGTAAAGTGTGGAAAGATCATGCTATAGTAGGAGAGTATTAGTTTAGGAAGAAAATTATAGATAGTTTTCGAACGTAAGGAGTCGATCTAGATCATACTATAGTATGATAGGGTAGAAGGGGACTAAATTTTTAGACGGGGCTTAATTTTTCGTAGCATCTTAGAGTTTAAACGAATGTCCATATAAGGTAATGTTATACTGTAACATAAGAGTTTGGGTCTTTTTGAGAGGAAACTTATTTTTTGGAATCGACTTAGGGTTTGGACATGAAAATGCTAGGTGGCGCCCTCTACCGGCGGGAATTGGAAACTATTGTAATTAGGTTTTTTTCATAAAAATTTCACTTGGATCGAACCTGTAACAAAATAGTCTCTTGACTTGATAATTTGAAGTAGGTTTAACTGATCAAGGCAAGAAACTATACCTGTAAGTCGAGATTTTCGATGTTTCAAGGCAAAAATTGTGGCCCTCTCATCTATGGGCGTTGGTTTGTCGGTTACTTAAGATAAGTTTTGAGAATTACTTTAATGTATACGACTTTATCGATTTTACATGCGAGAGTAGAGTCATTCTACCATCCCTCAGTTTCGAACTTCGTAACAAATTTCATTTTTGTAACTGATATCCTATGCACTATTTGAGAATTACTTTAATGTATACGATTTTTATTTTTAATTTAACTGATTCGAATCAATGTATACGATTTTAATTTAAGTTTAACTGATTCGATCTATTCTACGCACGAGAGTAGGTTCATCTTACCAAACCCTGGTTTCGAACCTGCGAACTATGATTCAAATTTCATTTTTTGTGGCTGATACGCTGTGCATTGGGCAAACCGTGCCCCAACATTTACTAATATATTTTTGAATACTCTCTTTTCTAAATACTTATCATTTTATTATGCTTTCGTTTAATATTAATTTAACTTAACAGGAGTTATAATTGCATCACAACATTTAAAATTCTGATAGTTTTTATTTTTTTAATTTTCGGCTATGTCTTCTTGAAAAGGAAGTATGTAGGGGGGCTAAATTTTTAGGGGTTCAAAAGTCACTTTTTTTAATAACTGATATGCTATCCAATGCCCAGACTGAATCTCTAACGTTTACTTGCATGCTTTTAAACATTATCTTTCGCAAACATTCGATAAGTAATCAGCCTTTTCAACAAAAACTAACTATTATGTAAATAATGATACTCATTGATTTTAAGGGAGATTATTTCACAAGTACACAAATTTTAAGAAAGGAGATTTTTTAACATTCCAATTAAATTAATTATGTACATTACTTTTTAACACACTACTGTAATTTAAATATATTATTTAGTCACTAACCCTGATATTTTTTCAGAGTAAAAGTTTTATAAGCATCGAAGAAATATCTCTTATTTTAAATAACTTAATTTTTGATTGCAAACCATTTTGCATGTTTTTGTAAATAAGTTCTTTATGAAGTATACAACACTTTATTTTAAAGATCATTAAACCCAAAGCCTTGCAATTTATTCTTGATTTAATTAAATTTGTATCACAAATGTGTTAACATATGCAATTGATATTATTGAAAAGTCTTTATCAAAGTCTAATACTAATGACTTTTATAAATTAACGATTAAAAAATACATGGTTTCTAAATGGTTAAATGGTTTCTTTGCGTCATTGTGTCCAAACTACGTGAAATGTATGAAAAAGGATAGTTTGACGCAAAGAAACCATTTACATAAATCTTACTCACAATTTTGAATAGCGTGACACAAAAGATAAATCAATTTATTGAAATAAATACATTTCAATGCATAGTATAGATTCAATGAAAGTGATATATTTAACAGTGAAATGGAAAATTAAAAGTATTGTGTAGATGTAAAAAAATATTTTAACCAAGTCAAAAATAATTTAAATTGAATTTTAAAACAAACCTTTTAAAGTCACATCAAGGCGTCACTTAAATTTTATATCATATCTTTTAAAACTCATATTTTGAATTTATGAGAGATGTAAATGATAAAGCAACAGCGAATAAAATTTTATGAAGCTTTTCATGTTGAACATAACTTTTGCACATGCGATTATAAATAAAACAAAAATAAAATGATGAAATAAATACAAATATATTTTTTAAGAAATAGCATAACGTCACTCAAAATTTGATATCAGTATTTTTAAGTTCCATATTTAAAATTCTTAGAGCATAAGATAAAGTGCTGCGTCAGAAACTTTTAACCCGTCAAGGGTTTTTGCATTGATAATGTGTTTACATGTGACTATTTTATTCACCAAGCAACATTCAATTTTAATTTAAATTTCCTACAACAAACTATTTGGCTGTCAATATGCGGCAGAAATCTATATTTAAATACTGCTACATTGAATGCATGTTTTGAAACGAAATGTATTGACCCCGAGTAAGTAGATAGGTTTACAATCTTAGCCTATGGGAATTTGGCGAAATGTTAGAGATATCGCCAAGGTGGCGTCACTTTTGGCGACTAATTTTGGTCACCAAATTTGGCGATATATCGCCGTATTGGCGAGAAACTTGGCGGTATTTGACGACAGAACAGCGTCCCCTCCTACGGCAAATTAAAATTTCGCCTATTAGACGTAATGTTAAAGTAAAAATGGACACCCCCAGGTGAGAAATTCATCGACTTTCACAATTTTTTTATTTTATTCCTTAGTTTAATAGTGTAAACGAACTTCGCACCGAATTTGAAGTCTGTAGCTGGAGTAGATATATGAGATCTTTTTGATGAGTGAGTCAGTCAGTCAGTCAGTGATAATATTATAGATTATCAGACATTTTCAAATGTCATTATCTCGGAAACTAATTATGCGTTATTTATAAAATTTTGGATTTTAGGTAATTAGGGTGGCCTTACTACACGTTTCGTATAACAAGTACGTAGGTCTCATAGATTTTCAGTAGTAGAACATTGAAATTTGACGAAAACAGCTCGAAATGTTCGTGTAAATAACACACGGCTATGTCAGGCGAACTTGGCTGACACACTGCCGTGTGTCTAGATACAGGGTGTTATCAACACACTCAGTCTAACATCACGCAGGCGCTCAGCAGTTTTTATGCAAGCGAATCAAACATACTATCAGCACAGGCTCGATTGCGCCTGAATAAGCAGAACTACATTTGCGATATGCAATATGGAAATCTCTACTTTTTATATAATGGGAGGAAATGGGGGAGAGGGAAGGTTCAAAATAGAATGATGGGATAACATTAAAAGTGAACTTCATTTATGATTTCACATCTCCAATACTTCTGCAGTGTAACTGATAATGCAGGATTATCTAGTCAAAAGTATGAGTAATGTTCTCTTCAATGCTTACGAGATATATTTTTGAATAGGAAACATATCATGACCCTGTGTTCTCGAACGAGATTGCTGCATCCAGTGATTTTTTTTCTTTTTTTCATAGGAGCGAAGTGTTTATACATTAATTATAATGACTGCGACATTATTGAGTTCAAAGTATCTATATAATAAAAGCCTAAGTCATGTGACTGTCATCAATACTTCCGGGATACCCGCTTCACTTTCTATAAGCCAAGCTGCCAATTTAGTATTTTAATGTTAGCCAGGCGCAGGTGATGAGTCGCCAAATATCATATAGATTATCATTATAAAGCGCAAAGCATTTGGCTGTCATCAACAGTTTGCAACAGGATAAAACTGCATAAAAGTTATACTTTTAGAAAGATCGTATTCAAAAGTTTATTATGTTTGAGAAATTAGCTACATTCAAATAACTATTTATTCTGAGATAACTTCAGTTGAAATGACATTGACAGTCCAATATCTGTTTCCACCAAAGTAAACACAAAAGATTCGTTCTTCATTGAGCGAAAAAAATATTAATCTATGGAAGTAATCATTCACACAGCAAGCTCTCCAACAATGAATTTGTGCAAAAATAATTCCCGCCTTTAACCCCTTGGGGACGAGCGACACGTATACGTCAGAAGTATAGTGACCCATGTATTTTTGTTAAATATTACAAAAGAAATTGAAGCAATATGGCAGGAAGTTTACCTAATATTGCAGCATTTGAACCGGGATCAAATCCATCCGAGTCATGGCGGTATTGGAGGCAAGATTTTGAAGATTACATAGAAGCTTTGAAATATGCAGGTGAATCCGAAAAAACAAAAACAGCGCTCTTCCGACATGTTGGCGGTGATGAGTTAAAAAAGCAATTTCGTGCATTTGATCTGAAGCCAGAAGGAGGAGCCAGTGAAATAACATTGAAGCAAATTTTGGACGAATTTGATAAATATTTTCAGGACTATGTGAATGAGATATATGCTTCATTTAAATTTTTAGAAATCAAGCAAGAAAGTGAAGAAAAATTTGCGGACTATTATTCATGTTTACGTAGAGCCGTTATTGAATGCAATTACGGCAACCTTGCGGATCGGATGCTTCGTGATAAAATCATTCAAGGGTTGGCTGATAAATCGCTACAAGAGCGATTAATTCGCGAAACTAGTAGAAAGAAGAAGACGTTGCAAGAAATTGTTGCTGAATGTAAAACGGCCGAGCACAGTAAAGTGCAGGCCGCGGAAATGTGCGATAAAATCAGCAGATTGAATGTCGATGCAATGAAGTCGAAGGATGGCCGTGCACGATATCATAAAAGAGAAATATTTTGTAAATACTGTGGCAGATCTCACGAACCAAAGAAATGTCCAGCCTTCGGTACAAAATGCAGAAACTGTGAAGGAAAAAACCATTGGTCGAAAGTATGTCGGAATAAAGTAAACAACAGTCAACAGGTGCGTCGACTAAATGCAGTGGAACGGAATAATGACAGTCATACAGAGTTTGTTTATTTGGGTGAACTGAAATATATAAATGAACTTGAGAGTAAAAAATCAAATTCTGTATGGCTACAAAAATTAAAAAGTAAATGGAAATGATGTTATATTTAAGCTAGATACAGGTTCTCAAGTCAATGTTATTCCAAAGAGTCAAATATTAAAATGGAGTGAAAAGCCAATGGTGAGAAAATGCAAACAACCTATACTGGATTACTGTGACAACGTTGTACCAATTCTAGGTGAGTGTTTGCTTAATTGCAAAACCTTAAAGAAAGATATGAAATGTAAATTTTTAGTAACCTCTTTAAATGCTAGTCCAATATTAGGGCTCGAAGCCTGTGAGAAATTAGAACTTATCCAAAGACTTAATAATGTTATAAAGCCCATGTATAATTTTTTCCATCAAACACCAGAAGATATTGTCCAGCAGTTTTCTGATGTATTTACAGGAATTGGTCGCTTGAACCGTGTTGTAAAAATAAAATTAAAAGACCACTATATTCCTCACATAGCGGCCCCACGTAAGATACCACTTGCTCTACATGACAAAGTAAAAAATGAGTTGCAGAATATGGTAGAATCTGGAATAATTGCAAAAGTGGATGAACCAACAGAATGGGTAAATAATATGGTTGTCATTAACTCGCCTAAAAAATTGCGCATCTGTTTAGATCCAAGGCCTCTAAATGAAGTAATTCGTCGACCTCACTACCCTATACCAACAGCTGATAGTCTTATTGCACGACTTCAAGGATGTAAAATATTTACTATCCTAGATGCAAAAAATGGTTTTTGGCAATTGCCATTAGATAGAGAATCTTCATATTTAACTACATTTACAACACCTTGGGGACCCCGGATGTCCCCGGAAAACTTCTTCTGATAACCGATACGCTTTCTCGTGCTCAGTTAGTCAAAGAATATTTTGCCGATGAGGAAGAATCATCTCATGCATCAGCTAACAAGTGGAGAGAATATGCAACATTTACGACCAATGACAATGAATTGCAAGATGTTTTATACCACATACAAAATGGTTGGCCTGAAAGAAAAAATACACGAAATTTCGCTAAGCCCTATTGGCATTGCAAAGAAGAATTGTACTGTACAGATGAAGGTATAATTTGTCGCGGTAAAAGACTTGTTGTGCCAAAGATCGCAAGAGCAGAAATATTACAAAAGTTGCATTTAACACATAGGGGTATAATGGCTTGTAAAACGAAAGCAAGAGAATATTTTTATTGGCCATCAATGAACTGTGACATTGAAACTTTTATTGAGAAATGTAAAACTTGCCAGCAACATCAGCGTAACAATCAAAAGGAAGTTTTGCTTGATCAAGATGTTCCAGAGAAGCCCTGGCAAAAGGTTGGCTGTGATTTTTTTTATCTAAAAGGCCAGCAATATCTGTTATTAATTGATTATTTCTCAAAATATGCTGAAGTCCAAATAGTTAAGAATAATACTGCACCAAATGTCATAATTGCCTTCAAATCTATTTTTGCAAGACATGGAATTCCAGAGGAGTTGGTCAGCGATGGGGGACCACCATTCAATTCAGAGGAAGTGAAAATTTTTTTTAAAGAATGGAATGTGGAACATAACCTCACATCACCATACTTTCCTAGAGCTAACGGTCAAGCTGAAAGAGCCGTGCAAACAATAAAAAAATCCCTAATTAAGGCATTACAGGATGGAAAAGATCTATATATGGTCTTATTAGACTATCGTATTCAACCATCTCAAAATATCCCCTCTCCAGCTGAACTATTAATGGGCAGACGACTGAGGTCTCTTTTGCCATGTCATCCAGAAAAACTTAGGCCAAATTTTCCGTTAGCTGAAGCAAAGGAGTCTTTAGAGAAGCGACAGATGTTTCAAAATAAATATGCTAACAAGCATAGTGCACAACTCTCAAATTTGAAAGATAAGGCAAGAGTTTGGTTTCGCCAAAAGATGAACGAACCATGGAAGCAAGGAACTGTCGTTCAGGTTGGTCCTCAGCCTCGATCCTACATTATTAAAGGGATAGATGGTAATATTTACAGAAGAAATAGATTTTACATCCGCCCTGATAAATCCGAATTAAATCAATCTGTGAGATCAGTAGAAGATTTTTATCCAGCAACTACAGATTAAGATACAATAGATAATAAAACAGCTAAGTTACAAACGGTGTTGCCTCAAGTGCCTCTACGGAAATCTTCAAGAACAATTATAAAACCTCAACGCTATAGAGACAACTAAACTAAACTATGTTAAATTTAGAACTTTAAATGATTTATAATTTTTAATACTTTTTAAATATCCATTGCCTTCATAACTCTCTTGTTTATTTAAAAAAAGGGGCATGTAATGTATTTTAATAGGTTTGCACCTGATGGCAGTACATACTATGTAATAGTACTACTACTTTAACTTGGTGGTTAACTTGATGTTCTGATAAAATGGCTAACTAAGATATATCAATTTAATCAGCGCATTTTCTCGATTCAAGAAGACACAAAAATTTCTGTTTCTGAAAAACGGTGAAAAATGATTAAAAATTTCGTAAAAGGCTCCCGTCCCGAAGGGGTTAAGCCAATCAAAGTTCAGCATCTTATTCTGTTAGGTAAACTGGTATACAAATCAACTTCTTTCACGATATTTTCTTCAAAAACAAACCCAACTCATGTAAAAGTATATACTTAATAAATGACATTTCGAATCGCATAGCCAAATAATTTGATATTTATGTATTATCCGTGCCACGAGGATAGATCACCGTAGATGATTGTTAATAGCCAATCATATTTACCTTTGTCAATATCGCATTCAAAACAGTGATTTAATATACTTTTATTAAGTAAGAGGATTAAAAATGGTAACTAATATTGAAGCAATCTAAAATTATACAAAACAATAATTAAACACTTAACAAAAATAAATGATATTGACGTCACATTCACTTGACGTCAGATTAGTTCACGTGTTTGTTACGTCATGAAGTGATTTTTAATTCGACATTTATATGTATTTTTAATTATGTTTTACAGATTTATTAGTTTTTCTCTATCAATTACGTCATTAAACGTGGGCGCCATGATATTAAAAGAGTACAAACATTCAAAAAATGTGATGATGCATTAGTACAATAGATCAGTTTCAACCGTTTTAACTGAAAGTGTCCATTTATTTTATTGGGCGTTTGGCGAATAGTTTGGCGATAGTTTTTTTTTTTTCCATAGGAAGTGATCGACGGGATAATGGAGAACAACTCTAAAAAGATACTATTAAAAATATTGTCTTAATGTAAGTGTGAGTATTATTAAAGGCTTTTCACCAAAAAATTCATTGCCTAAATCCTATTAGCTAAAATACGCCATTTGGCTAGGGACCCATTTACGGAAGATTACTTAATAGGTTTAAAAATCTCCTCATTAGTGAACGTATTGCAACTGATAAGCAAACGAACAAGAAGCATAACTAAGCGGTTTTCCGAAAAAGAAAAAAAAAACTCAACTAAAAATATCGAAATGCTGCGATGATCGCGAAGTGTTCTTGAGTTCTCTATCAGAATCTCTTGATTTGGCGAAGAATTAAGCATATAAGATAAATTATGAATAAAAGTAACATGTTGTAATGCATAGCATACTGTAGAGAATTTGAAGAAAGAAATCCTTGAAATTTTCTTATTTTTATTTCACAACACAAAAACAAATCTTGACATTCACGAAAACTTAACACACAATGAAACATACAGTTCTGGTTTCAGAATCAAATTTCTCTAGTTAAAATTAACACTCTAATTAGTATGCTTTCATCACATGAAAGCCTTAAATTACATTATAAAAATATATCCCCTGCCTAAACTGGGTGCAGATAATTAAATAGAATAAAGAAAGACAATAATGCAGCAGGAGCAACATTCTCCATACCACACTCTCAGGAAAACCAAACATCAACTCACTGATGATGTCATAATTAAGATTTCACAACAGCACAGAATGCATAGTGCTGCCATCTGTCAAAAAACAGAATAACTAGAATCTTATATTTGATTCTTAAGCAGTTCAGCACTGAACATACTCCCACCCATCAAGAAGCTATTCTTGATGCAAAGGAAGTAAACAAAGTTTTACAATAGGTCTTTTAAAAATACCCCTAGCGGTTTCAACAGTTACTACACGGACTATATCATCCTTACCTGGATGAATTTCAATAATTTTGCCTAATGGCCAAACAGAAGGAGGAACATTATCCTCTTTCAAAATTACTACATCATTTACTTTAAAATTTTCAGTATTTACTCTCCATTTTTTTCTATTTTGCAGAGTACTCAAATAATCAATACTCCACCTTTTCCAAAAACATAATTTCAATTTTTGTACAATATCCCAACGAGATCGTAAAGACAAATTTTCCTCATTTAAAGGTTCAGCTGGAGAAGTTATGACATCACCAGTTAAAAAATGAGATGGAGTCAATATATTTATACCTTCTGAATTGTTATCACTATCAATTGCCACTAATGGTCTAGAATTCAAGATGGCTTCAATTTGAGTTAAAAATGTATAAAGTTCCTCAAAAGTTAGATTAGTATTTCCAATTACACGTTTGATATGAAATTTTACAGAACGAACAGCGGCTTCCCACAGTCCACCAAAATGCGGACTCACTGGAGGAATCATATGCCACTCAATGTTTCTTTGAGACAAAAAATAACAAATTTTTTCATTTCTTTCAATTGAACAAATAAATTTATATAAATCTGAGAGTTGCCTTTTAGCACCTACAAATGTTGTGGCATTATCACTATACACATGTTGAGGAGCTCCTCTTCGAGAGCAAAATCTGTTTAATGAAGCAATAAATGCCTCGGAGGTTAAATCACTCACCAACTCTAAATGTAGAGCTTTAGTTGCAAAACAAACAAATAGAACAATAAAGCATTTAGTAGTTTTCGCTCCTCTACCTCGATATTTCAAAATATTAATAGGCCCTGCATAATCGATTCCACATGCAGAAAATGGCCTGTTAGGAGTGACTCTGTTAAGAGGAAGATCCCCCATTAACTGTTTGGAAGAAGCTGCTCTATATCTACAGCAGGTAACACATTTATGAATACAATTTTTAATTATCTTCTTGGCACATACAATCCAATAACTCTGTCTAATGATACCCATTAACAAATTTAACCCAGCATGAAAATGCATAACATGAAAATATTTAACAATTAGCACACTTAGTTTATGTTGAGTTGGCAAAATGACAGGATGTTTTGCATTGTACTGGAGGGGTGAATTTCTCAGCCTACCTCCCACCCTAAGTAAACCATCACTATCAATAAAAGGACAAAGTGAAAAAAGAGAACTTTTTTTAGAAACTGGTCTGTTTGATCTAATACAACTAATTTCATCTGCGAAATATAGCTGCTGAATATAAGAAATAATCAAATTACCTGAATGTCTTCTTTCGTTTGTCGATAAAGGAAGAAATTTACCTTTACTCAAAGGACTGGTGTTCATTTTGCCAACTTTCTGTTTGCAATTTCTCACAAACCTAATACAAAAAGCTAAAACAACAACAATTTTAGTAAAAGAAGAATATTTTTCAAAAAGTAAATCAATCAAAGAATTATTCACAGTTACTGGAAAACAAAATTTAGAGTTCTTTTTCTCTTTATTTACAGTGTCTAAATTAGTTTTTATTTGAGGTTGTTCAGGCCAATGTTCTTGACTTAAAGAAAGCCTTTTTTGGGCCCTCCCACCAAAGGGAACAATCGGGAAGAT
Organism: Maratus speciosus; assembly: GCA_963932465.1. Classification (NCBI taxonomy): domain Eukaryota; kingdom Metazoa; phylum Arthropoda; class Arachnida; order Araneae; family Salticidae; genus Maratus; species Maratus speciosus. Next base: position 68,384,772 of record OZ010799.1, on the reverse strand, counting down.
CCTTAGGAGATAAACCTCTAGAAGCAATGTCAGCTGGATTTTCCTTGCCTGGAACATACCTCCAACAGTCAGATGGAACAGAGTCTAGAATTTCTGAGGTTCTATTGGCCACATAAGGTTTCCAACACCTAGGATGAGATGACAGCCATGATAGAACTACTTGCGAGTCGGTCCAAGCATAAAACTTAATAATGAAGGTATTCAAAATAGTCACTAATGCAGAATATAGTCTGGAAAGTAGTAAAGCACCATTGAGCTCAAGCCTTGGAATGGAAACTGATTTAAGGGGTGCTACCTTGCTTTTAGCAACTAAAATGGTCACCTTTGACTTCACTTCACCAGGTTGAACCACATGTATGATGGCGGCATATGCTGATTCTGATGCATCGCTAAATCCATGTAAAATGAGCTCTTTACTGGAAACTTGGATCCATCGGGGAATTCTAATAGAGCAAACTTGTTCAAATTCCTCTTGGAATTTCTTCCAATTTGCTTGGAAATTTTCAGGAAGAGCAGTATCCCAGTCTAACTTCATCAACCACAATTGCTGGTAAAACATTTTTATAGAGACAGTACATGGAGCCAAAAATCCTAATGGATCAAATAATTTGGCAGATTGTGAAAGAAATTTTCTTTTAGTTATGTTATCATCAAATTGTAAATTAACTTTAAAGACAAAAACATCATTTGAAGAATCCCAAATAAGCCCTAAGGCTTTGGAACAGTCATCAGGATGAATTTCTAAATTTGTTGACTCAAGAGAATTTGAAGATAAATGATTCACTACATCAACTACATCGGAAGAATTAAATCTCCACTTCCGTAAATGAAAACCTCTATTTTCTAAAGCCAGTGAAAGTTTCTCAACCATTTTAAAAGCTTCTTCGCTTGAGATTGCACCGGACATACAATCATCAACATAGAAACTATCTTTAATTATTGAAGCTGTTACAGGATCATTCTTTTCAATATCCTTTCCAATTTGAAATAGGCAACGAGTAGCTAAAAATGGAGCTGATGATGTACCATATGTAATAGTTCGTAGCCTGTATTCCTTTATAGCTGAGTATGCTGAGTCACGCCAAACAATACGCTGTAAATCTTGATCTTCTGGAGCAATCAAAACTTGTCTATACATCTGCTGAATATCAGCGGTAAAAGCAATGGGATTTGCTCTAAATCTTATCAAAATGGTAAAAAGATTTGGTTGTGGAATTTGTCCAACAGCTAAAACAGAATTTAACGAATTAGCATTAGGAGGTTTGCATGAACCATCAAACACCACACGTAACTTTGTTGAAATAGAGTCGCTTTTTATAACAGAATGATGCGGAAAATAATATACTTTGTTGCTTGCAGGATTTGAGTTTTTGTCGATAAGTGTCATATGACCAAGGTCTTCATATTGCTTCATAAAATTTCTATACTCATTTTCAAAATTTTTATCAAATTGAAATTTTCTCTCCATAGCAAACAAACGTGACACTGCCATGGATTTAGAATCGCCTAATGACATCACATCTTTATAAACTGGCAATTTAACTTCAAATCTACCTTCTGGTGTTACCTTGTAAGTTGAACAAAAATGTTGTTCACAAAATTCTTCTTCCTCAGACAAATGGGGTTTATTAACATCTATTTCTTCTGCTTGCCAAAATTTTTGTAATAATAGATCAACATTGGATTCGTTTTCAACACTAAGAAAATGAGATTGAATACTAGAAGAATATTTACATTTAGGTTCCAATTTTCCGGCTACCATCCAACCAAACATAGTGTTTTGGGCAATTGGCTCATTCTCGGTACTAACAATTCTACCATATCTTAAAATAGTAAAGAAACAGTCAGATCCCAAAATAATATCACATTCCTGTGGTTTCATGAAATCTTCATCTGCTAACGTAATATTTTTAAGATACTCTATATTTTTCGTATCAAGTAATTCTGCAGGTAATTGAGATGTCACTTTAGGCAGGATGTATGCCTGAACCTTTAAGGACTCAGTAGAAAGCTTTGAACCTACTGTAAGAGTTACTGAACCACGAGTTTGTCCAGCCAATACTCCAGCAATTCCATTTAATCGAATTCTGTCATTCATTCTTTTTAACCCTAAAGTTCTTATGACATTTTCACTAACAAAAGAACATTCTGAACCAGAATCGAGTAGAGCTCTAAAAGAGTAAGGTTTATTTTCATTATTATATAAGAGAACTTTAGCAGTAGGTAGGAAAGAAACACATTTTGAATTATTGAAAGAAGCACTAGAATTAATTTGTAATTCGTGAGATGTTGACTCCTGTACAAATTCTTTATTTGAATGGTGGTTTTTATTCTCAGATGAATTTGGAAAAACTTTATTTTCAAACTTAGCAGTGCAAGCATTATTACTTTTATTCTCTTCATGTAAGAGTGTATTATGTTTACTTTCACATTTAAAGCATTTCAAATGAGAATTTGGACATTCCTTAACTTTATGAGAGTTTAAACATAAAAAACAACAGTTATTACGCTTAATAAAGTTCTTTCGAGCAACAACATCCATGGATTTAAATTTAACACATTTATAGAGCGGATGTATTCCTTGACACTTTAAGCACACCTTTGAATGCTTATCATTGGAACTGTACTTGGAACCAACAAAATTTGAACTTTTGGAATGTTTCACATCACTTTCATTGTTAGAGATGAGCTCTAAAGAAGAACATCTTGCACTTAAGAAATCAAAAAATTCTTTCAAAGTGGGAAATTCATTTTCTGTACTTTCAATGGGCCAAAGTCTTCGACTTTCCGGATCAAGTTTTTGAAATAACAAATATATTAACCATGGGTCTCTATTTGTAGCTTCATCACCAACAGCTTTCAAACCCCTAATAACTTCATCACTAGTATTCAGCAAATTTCTTATATTTATCCTATTAGGATGCAGAACTGATTTTTGTTCTAAAAATAATTTAATCAAAGAATTAACAATTTGTTTCTTTTTATCATATCGATTTAATAACTTTTCCCAAGCTTCTTGATAAGATTCATTAGAAAGGGGAATATGCTTAATTAATGTAGATGGTTCTTCAGAAAGTAACCCTTTAAGATACTGGAATTTCTGAATGTTACTTAAACTTACTTGTGAATGGACAGTGGAAACAAACATATCCTTAAAATTTGTCCATTCTGAAAACTTTCCAGAAAATACTGGAATACTCAATTTTGGTAGTCTAATATGACATTGATTAGGAATAGTAACAGAAGAACCTTGCACAGAATTGTGTGTTGCAACATTAACAACTTCTGAAGGATTCAAAGAATCTAGTTTGTTTTGATATTTAGTTTTTAACTGAAAATACCTGTCTTCAAATTCTGCTAATTCAGAATCATCATCATTTAAACAAGAATCTAATCTTAAGAACTCTTTAAGTAAATCATCTAATCTTTGTAATCTAATCAAAATTTCATTTTTAGTATTCACATTATCAAAACAATTCTCTAATCTAGTTACAGAGCCTTTCACCCTACCTCTCTCAATTTTAATTTGAGCAGATTTTTTCTCATAATCCTCCATTTTACACAATAACTTATAAGCAGAATAATTTCCAAAATAAATTAATCAGATAACTTGAAAACAAAACTAATCAAAATTACTTCAAAATCAAAAGTAATCAGAATTGCTTCAAAACAAAACTAATCAAATTAAGTTCAGAAACAGAAGTAACTGAATTAAATTCAAAAACAGAACAAATCAAAGTCAAAAACAGAACTACTATAAAATGTTCATAATTATTCTTTCATACAAACAATAGAATTTTCTGTTCTCAAATGTGCATAAAATTAAAAATCTTCAAAATTCTTCAATGTAAAATAATAATTCACCATAATAATTAAATATTCAAATATTTCAAGCAAATAAATCATAATGTTCTTGAGAACAACAAGTAAATAAATCATAATAATCTTGAGAACAATTTTCTTTTCCAAGAACTATCAAAACATAATATTGTAGAATACTATTTTTTCTTATTTTATCAATTCAATAAAGAAGATACCAGATTGTTCTCATATTCTAAAATAATATCTTGCTAAATGCAACTTCAGTAGAAAAATTAAGCTTTAGCATCAAAGAACAATTTCAAAACAAAGCAAGTACTCACATATCTCGCCTAAGTGCCTCCAATTTTCTTTATGTAGAGAATTTGAAGAAAGAAATCCTTGAAATTTTCTTATTTTTATTTCACAACACAAAAACAAATCTTGACATTCACGAAAACTTAACACACAATGAAACATACAGTTCTGGTTTCAGAATCAAATTTCTCTAGTTAAAATTAACACTCTAATTAGTATGCTTTCATCACATGAAAGCCTTAAATTACATTATAAAAATATATCCCCTGCCTAAACTGGGTGCAGATAATTAAATAGAATAAAGAAAGACAATAATGCAGCAGGAGCAACATTCTCCATACCACACTCTCAGGAAAACCAAACATCAACTCACTGATGATGTCATAATTAAGATTTCACAACAGCACAGAATGCATAGTGCTGCCATCTGTCAAAAAACAGAATAACTAGAATCTTATATTTGATTCTTAAGCAGTTCAGCACTGAACACATACATTTAAGGGAGACCAAACTGGTCGCCATAGGCGGCTAGTTTTTAAGATTCTTCAAGCTTGCTGTATCCAGTTATTTGTTTGTTTGTTTTTGTGGCAAAGAATTGCTCATACAATTGTTATAATGATTATGGCATTTCCAAATTTCATATGATTTTGTATATTTCAAATTCTCAATTACCAGTTTCTTACTGTTCTATAATATTTTTACACACCCGTTATTAAACTTCTCATACAAGCTATTTATAATGACTAGCAGTGGAGATCGCATACTACATCAATAATAATGTTAATAAAACATTCTTGATTTTAAAAAACTTTATAGTTACTAGGGGATCGTACCCGGGCTTCCCGTGTTCAAGAATATAGGTGAATACATTTTTTTTAATTGAAAACTAATATTTTTTTATATGCAATATTTTTTTTAGATTCCCAATTACATTAAAAAAGCATTTTTCATATGGAAAATACGAATTATACAATCAAATAAATTTTTGAAATTTATCAAAAGCGATATTTTCTTATTAGCCGCATGCTAAGAGTTATTTGACCAAGATTTTGCTACTTATGGCATCCTTATATATTCTGATAATTTCAGAGCTTATACATGTCTGTTAAATTTGTGTTTTATTTATATTATCTTATTTAAGTATTGCGCGGCAGCGCAATACTTATTTATTTCCAGTGTCACTTCTCAATGTTAATTTAACATAGAAAAGCCTATGGAGATCATAACTTTTTCATTTTTTCTTCCCACCTTTTTGTCCCTGATGCCACTCATTTTTTATTCTTTACTAATTCTAATGATATTATAAATTTAAAGTGTAAAAACGTTTGCCTGACGTCAGGGTCAAAACGAATGGTAAAATGTTTTTGCATATGGGTGAATTATAACCCAGAGAGGACCAATTGTATGGGCCAATTTTTTTTTTACATTATTCAAATATTTTTCATAATAGTTCCAAGTTTCGCTTTTTCATTGAGAATCAACGGACATTTTTCATAGAAAATGTAACATTTTTTCTTCATTCTTGCAAAAATTTCAAAAGCCATAATAATAATTTACTTCTTTTTAGTTGAAATAGTTCCACGTGAAATATTAAATTGTTCTAGTTTTTTTTTTCAAGAATTAAAAAGATGAATATGGCGTCATAGTGGAAATAAAAAGGACATTTTCAGAATAAGTTTTTGCTTTGGTCAAGTTTATGTTAGTAAAAAGTTTCAAATGGATAGCTAATTTTACGCAGGTAGCGAACTTAGTGAGGAATTACGTAACTTAAATTTTAAAATGTATTTTTTTCCGAGGTGAGAACTATTTATACCCCAATTTAAACTTAGGTAATGATTTTCTGATGTGTTTACATCACCCCTTGGCAGAGAATAAGATAACAAAATTTAAATAAAACTTTTATTTTCTATTTTTTACTGTATCACAGCAATAATATTGTTAAATATTAGCAGTAAGGATTCAACACAATTTATTTTTGCATTCATAGCGTTCCTGAGTGGGAAATAGGGTATCTAAATTTAAGTGAAGTTAATTTTTTTTTTCAATTCCTACTATTAGCTCACACTCTCCCTATATTTATTTATATATTTATCTTGTACAAATTTCCAATCGTTAATAAAATACTCATTATTCATCCTATCAGGTTGAAATAAATTTTTTTAAACTTGTACTGGATGACAATTGATGTTTATAAAGTTTTTTCAAATATTAATTAATTAAATAAATTTTAATTAATTAATTTTAGTTTTGCATGGGAAACAAAATGGCGGCCATTGGTTATTGAAGTTCAATGAAATTATTTTCAATAAGGGGTTACCATAGGGGGGACCCTGTTCTGTCGCCAAATACCGCCAAGTTTGTCGCCAACTTGGCAATATATCGCCAAATTTGGCGGCGAAAATGAGCTGCCAAAAGTGACGCCAACTTGGCGATATCTGTAATATTTCGCCAAATTCCCATAGAGTTCCATTGTAAACCTACTTGCTTATAGAAAATCAACAAATTGAGATATTTTAATGCAACAAAAACTCATATTAGCTTGATTATATTAAATTTTTCTTTAATGGCCTAAGTAGGAATTGACTTTAAAAACAAAATTTTTATATTACTTGTTCATGTTTTGATTATAGATTTTTTACGTTCAGATTGGAAGTTTTTGTCCAAACTACAACAACCTGCATAACTACAGTGGTGAAATATTTTGAATTATACATTGATAAACTGCTTGTGATGCAATACCGCATACATCAAAGCCTGATGATGATACTCTCTGTTAATTTTGAAATGCGTTCGTCTGAATGCAGTAGTTATTAAAACACTTGACATATTAAACAAAAACATAATTTGAAGAACAAATTAAAAAAAAAAAAAATTATTTCCTACATTGTTTAAGCCCGAGAAGGGACAGATATTAAGATCTTTCATTCAATTAGTTCTACATTTAATGTTAAATTTTTGTAACAAATTAGTTAAGCCAATTGAAGATTAAAAAATAAAAATAAAATTCGTACAATATGATACTTAAAACACCCTAAAAAATTAGATTCCGTTCAAATGAAATCGAAATAAATCTTAGACTTTTTTTTAAGTTTTGTATTTTGCATGCATCTTATCATTTTATGTAACAATTGTCATAAACAAAATACAAAATCTGCAATACAAGAATTTTCAATTAAAAATGGAAGAAGTCTAAGATTTATTTCGATTCACGATGAAATTTGATCGTGAAGTGTTGCCATTCGCAAAATGACACCAGCGTTACACACAGATACTTTTGTTCTTTATAATATAGATACTTAATCAGTAAAATATAATAAAGATTGGTTATTAGGATGTGGTTATCAATTGAGGCTCTTATGTTGGTATTCCGGAATGAAAAACAGCAATTTTCACCTTCTTAAAATTTGCATACGCACTTCTCATATCCATATTCATCATTTATAAAAAATTTGTATTTTGTTTGATCATTTAAAAATCATTTTAACTCAAAACTTGAGGTCACGATTGTCAGCAACATCTTTTATGTGAACAGACGCACTCTTTACTGAGATCCTAATCTCAATTCCGGAGAGTAAAAATTTCCATAATTTATGTTTTTTAGACGCATTTGTGTTAAAATGTTTAGTTTTATCTAGGAAAATGATCATTTTCTTTTAAATATGACTTCATTTTCACTTAAATAAGCATTTCGCCTAATGTCTGAAACATAGTATCAGTACACATGCAGAAGGAAAAACAATATAGAAAATTTATGAGGAAAAATGCGTGTTTTCAAAAGCAGTATGTCATTTTCCGTTATTATGCCCCTAATATAATATTCTGCTCCTAATGGGATTTTGCAACACTAAACTTTATACAATTTTTATAAACAATTTTGAATTTTTATCTGAAAATAGCATGAATAAAAATAAAAATACCTCATTATTTTTCTCGTCTGCAGTAATGAAAGCTATCTAATTTTCACCATTATGAAGAAATTTCATAAATTGCTTTTAAAATTAAAATATAAAAGTGGGGATATAAAAAAAAAAAACAGATAGTGCGATCACATATACAAATGAAGAGCCTTCAGTTTAAAAAATATATATATTAGTAAAATTGGTTCAGCAGAAAGATCAGGGCAGATGACTAAAAAACACATTTGTGTTTTAAATATATAGATTATCTAAAATTAGGAAAAATTATGTTATGTTGATAAAATTTTAGTAGAATGTCCTAAAGAATAGCATTAAAATTTTATTATTCGAGGGAATTTTGGACAAAAATGTCAGGAATATAATATTATTTTAAACCACGAATTTATTTGTTTGCTCTCGTCTAACTCGGCGAAGCAAATCCATCCAGCAGAGAATCATCAATTTCTGTAACATAAATCGCTATTATTTGCATGTCACCTCTCTTTTATAAAGACACTCTAAATTTTTGTAAAACATTGCGTTTTATAAGTGTGTGATTTCGACTAGGACTTCCCTCAGAGGGATTAGTCTGAGCGATATTGCTGAGAACATAGATTTAATAATAACATGTGGAAGCAAAAAAATGAGATGTTATCTTTAATTGTCCATATACTGCGATAAATTGAAATGATGAAAATAAATGAATCGTAGAATTACAAAATCTTATATATAAATTCGTATACACTGTTTAAAAAAATGGGAAATCAAACCATTCAAGACAGCCATGCATGGATATAAAATTGAAAGTACGCAATATATTAAAAGTAAAATAGAAAATGAAACACTAAATTACTTATATCGGAATTTTAACTGTATAAAATGATGTCCAGAGCATAATCAGACGCTCCGCACCAATTTGAGGATGGAGGCCTTTTTTCCTCGTGGAGGAAGGTTGTTCCAAGGAAATAACGCTATTTTGAGATCATTTGAGGTCATGCCGGCAAAAGCTGTAGCGAATACCTCATAGCTTAAAATTAAATTAAATTAAAACCAATTTGAGTAACTTTAAATGACAAATATATGATGTTTAAAAAGAAGGGACTATACTTTATATGGTGTATTCTCCCAAGGAATAGTTAATATTGTACAATATCTGTTTTCCACGGATGCAATGAGTTTGTCGATAACATTTAAGGACTTCTCTCCTCAAAATCTGATATAGTATCAAAGTACCGAATACATCAACAGTGGCATGCAATGCTTCGTTAGAGTGTGTTTTAGATATATGCTCGATCCGATTTAAATGATGAGTGTATGCTGGCCACTACATACGCAGTATTGTTTTGTTTTCAAACATATTCTGCACAAGTTGAGCTGTATTTAGCATGTATTAAATAAAAGAAATCGGCAATGATTACAATATAAAGTATGACACAAGATCTGAATATATCGTCTGCATAACTTTTGAGCTGTCAAAGTGTCATTTGAAGTAATTTACAAATCCATACATATTTATTCAGCAAATCATGCAAGCTAACATACGCCAATATGAACCCGATTATGAAATTTCACCAGAATAAGTTAATATATAAAAAATCTACTAATGATAATTGTGAATATGACCTTATGATAAAATATCTAGAAAAATGAATCAGATAAAAAAATCATATCACATTTAAAACGGCACTTCCCTCTGTTAGTGGCCTTGGCGAGAGAGAGAAAAGCCTAGAGAAGGAACACTTTAACAAGTACTTTCGGGCAACCTACTCACTGTTTCATACAGGTCTTTATTCAATATTTACACAATTTATTTAATGCTAGGTGGGTATCTATCAGTTTTGTTGCATTTAAATTGCATGTTTTGCGGAGGAAAAGCAGCATTATGAAATATTTAAAGTTGCTGTACCTAATAATTCCAAATTAATGGTATTTGAGATTGCTTTCCGTTAATTTCATCATTTTAAATTTTTTAGAAACCATTCATAGAGACAATTGTATATTTTAAAACAAACCCGCAGCAAAATTTCAAGATTTTGGGCTCAGCAGTAACACAGAAATAGAAAAATTTCGAAAGTTTTTTGTTTCTGCACTCTTTTATATAGCGACATTTTTAGAAATTGTTCTATTGCGAGAATTTACGCCATGATATATACAGCCATGTCAATTTTCATGTTTATACTCATAACAATTCCATGTACTTCGTTACTTAGATCATCTTTAGATCTTTTTCCGCTTTGTTTAGTCTTTCAATTTCTTAGAATCCGTTCTACAACGAGCATTTACACCTTATTAATTACTACCATGCCAAAGTTCTAGTTTCTAACCCCAACAGTATCCCAGAAATTTCAGTATTCCAAATAAATCATAGTTTAGAACCTTTCTAGAAATTTTTACGTTTATCCGTCAAATAAAACCTTTTAGAGAGCGTTCATTACGAGTATTTACATCTTAAAAGTAACTACCGCACCAAATTTAAAGTTTCTAACCCAATCAATATCGCAGAAATCGCAATTTTAGAACTTTTTTGCTCCTGCAGCGATGTAGGTTCTTGCACTGACATAAAATAGTCTTTTTTTCGGAGCAGAGATGGCCACCAACATTTTTTTTAAGTTGGCTATGTAGTTTCAGAGATAACACCTCACAAACGTACAAGCATTAACGCTTTATAATATTAGAATTAGATGTACAGATACAAAAGCCATTTATCTATTACAAACTAAAGTGCCCGGCGTTGCCCAGAATTTGAAGGATGTTTGTTCTGAAAATCAATTTCAAAATTTAACATACAACACAAAACAAACATTAAAAAAAGCAGTCGAAATGTTGTATGAATGAATCATATGAAAACGGTATATAAAAATGTATAAATGTATATAACAGACGTAAAGGAATACAGATATAAATGAACTCATTTCAATTTATAATTGGAGCAATAATGTTAAAATACGCCAATATTTCCCTAAACAGGTTTTTATCATTCTTCAATACATTTTTCACACTCATATGACGTTATACTATATTCACCACGTCCTTTATATTTCCAATATGAAGTAATATTTTCCTCTTTCACGAGGAAACATTGAAATAGAAAAGTTATGAAGTTATATTCACTTTCATTTAAATTCGTCAAACTATTTATTTCATTTTCATTTTTCACGTGAATATCTTGCAATAGAAAAGTTATGACGTAATATTCACCTTTTTTTAAATTCGGCAAACTATTTATTTCATTTTCATTTTTCACGTGGAAATCTTGCAGTAGAAAATTAATTGTTGTAGTAATAATTTTACTGTGTTTTTTAATTGTTGGCAACTGCTATAACGAAAAGTGTTTAAATTTGATAAGAAATTGCTGTTAAATTGGTGGTTTTTTTATTAATTAAAAATTAACTATAAATTATTTGGATTCCGGATTACTTTAGTTGCCTCGGCCATGTTTTAATACACATCTACGTATATTTTCACAACTTTGGCTTCCAAATTGTGGGTTTTTATAGAATTACAAACAGACAGATAGACAAGTTTTCATTTTTATATATCTCTCTATTCTAAAAAAAGTAACTAACGCTGTCACCGCCGCCGCCGCCGCCGCCGGTTTTGAATTTTTTGTGACAGGAGGTCTTTCTTCGTTAATATTAAGAAAACTATTGCATACAAAAATATGAAAATCGGTGGTATTATAGCGAAATGTTTGATCAATACGCTGATGCATACAGTTTTCAAATCGAAGAATTATTTAAAAAGATATTTAATGCTAAAGTTGGATAAAATCGTTCCATTAAAAAAGTTTTACAGGAGCAAAAACTATACATGGGGATTTAATCATTTTTAGATCATTTTATTCAATAGAAGATCTCGGTGTGCAGATTCCATTAATTGTTTTAATTTGACTCATTGTTTGAGGGTTTATTTCTATTTTAAATTCAAATATTCAGCATTTCGACACATATTTTTTACATATTTTAGAAAATGGTATTAATTTAAACTGTTGCCAACTGTATAAACAGTACAAACAATATTGTTTGCTTCAAATAAAAAAAATATTGACACGTTACTATTATAAACAGAAAAAACCCCCTTCAAATTAGAATTAAATAATTAGGTATAAAAAGCAGGCACTTATTGGAAATTACGCCATAAAAACTATATTTACATGTGAATTTTAAAAGAGAAAGGATATTGTAAAATAAATTCATTAACATGCGTTAGAAGTCTGAAATAGAAGAAATTACGTCACATTACACTTATTATGCAAAATGAATAAAAAATAGTATTGCAAAACTGTTTAAATTTAAAAATTGCGCGAGACAAAATATTAAAGGATAAATATTAGATTTTTTCAAAATTTTATTATTTGTCGTTTGATGTGAGGCGTTCAGCTATAAGTATGCAAAATTTCATGTCTCCAACTTCATTAGAGGCTGAGTTAGAAAAATTGCTTAAAATACACAAGTTAGAGCCCAGAGGGTTAAATAATAGACTTTTTCAAAATTTTATTATATGTCGTTTAATGTGAGGTGTTCAGCTATAAGTATGCAAAATTTCACGTCACCAACTTAATTAGGGGCTGAGTTAGAAAAATTGTTTAAAATACATAAGTTAGAGCCGAGAGGGTTAAATATTAGACTTTTTCAAAATTTTATTATTTGTCGTTTGATGTGAGGTGTTCAGCTATAAGTATGCAAAATGTCATGTCTCCAACTTAATTAGGGGCTAAGTTAGAGAAATTGTTTAAAATATACAAGTTAGAGCCCAGAGAGTTAAATATTAGACTTTTTCAAAATTTTATTATTTGTCGTTTGATGTGAGGTGTTCAGTTATAAGTATGCAAAATTTCATGTCTCCAACTTAATTAGGGGCTGAGTTAGAAAAATTGCTTAAAATACAGAAGTTAGAGACTGGTGGGTTAAATATGACTTTTTCAAAATTTTATGATTTATCGTGTTGTCGCAAGTGTTCAGCTATAAGTATGCAAAATTTCATGCCTACAACTTAATTAGGGGCTGAGTTAGAAAAATTGCTTAAAATACAGAAGATAGAGACCGGAGGGTTAAATATGACTCTTTCAAAAATTTATGATTTATCGTGTTATTGAAAGTGTTCAGCTATAAGTATGCAAACTTTCATGTCTCCAACTTAATTAGGGGCTGAGTTAGAAAAATTGCTTAAAATACACAAGTTAGAGCCCAGAGGGTTAAATATTAGACCTTTTTCAAAATTTTATTATTTGTCGTTTGATGTGAGCTGTTCAGCTATAAGTATGCAAAATTTCATGTCTCCAACTTAATTAGGGGCTGAATTAGAAAAATTGCTTAAAATACACAAGTTAGACCACAGAGGGTTAAATATTAGACTTTTTCAAAATTTTATTATTTGTCGCTTGATGTGAGGTGTTCAGTTATAGTATGCAAAATTTCATGTCTCCAACTTAATTAGGGACTGAGTTAGAAAAATTGCTTAAAATACAGAAGTTAGAGACTGGTGGGTTAAATATGACTTTTTCAAAATTTTATGATTTATCGTGTTGTCGCAAGTGTTCAGCTATAAGTATGCAAAATTTCATGTCTCCAACTTCATTAGGGGCTGAGTTAGAAAAATTGTTTAAAAGTTGTTAGTTAGATTTTATGATTTATCGTGTTGTCGCAAGTGTTCAGCTATAAGTATGCAAAATTTCATGCCTCCAACTTAATTAGGGGCTGAGTTAGAAAAATTGTTTAAAAATTGTTAGTTAGAGCCCACAGGGTTAAATAATAGACCTTTTTCAAAATTTTATTATTTGCCGTTTGATGTGGCGTTCAGCTATTTGTACGCAAATTTTCAAGTCCCCGACATATATAGTTTCTGAGAACGGGCTCCGTGACAGACGGACAGACAGACAAAGGAGTGAGACAGGTAGGGTTTTGTTAGATGAACGAAACTCTAAAAACATGCTGCGGATGACTGTAACAACATCCGAAAATTACATTACCATCAGCGATCTACCAATCCCGAATTTACCTTATATTCGTTTCATATATCCTTATTCTTTTGTGCGGCCCTGTAAAATAACTATCAATAATATATACAGTAAAACCTCTGAATAGCGGACACGTCGAGAATGTAGAATTTGCCTTTTATTTGGAGGTGTCCGCTACTGAGAGTAAAACATGTACAGTTATTTAAGTGTTGGTAATCGAAAAAAATGTCCGCTAAATAGAGGTATCCGCTAATCGGGTGTGTCCGTTATGGAGGTTTTACCAGTAAAACCTCTGAATAGCGAGCACCTCGGGAGGGCAGAATTTGTCCTCTATTTGGAGGTGTCCGCTACTGAGAGTTAAAAATGTACAGTTATTTAAGGGTTGGTAATCGAAAAAATGCCCGCTAAATAGAGGTGTCCACTAATCGGGTGTGTCCGTCATGGAGGTTTTACTGCATAATAATATCATCATTTACAAGATAATTGGATGCTGTATAAATAGACAGACAGACATCCAGAGAAAGATAACATGCCGGAGCAATAAACACTCATGTCTTTTGTTTCAATCATCCACAATTGTATGTCATACAACAGGCTAAAAATGGTCACCGTGGTACGGAGTACTGTATTATTATTTGTTTGCCCACCAAAACTGATTGCCACGGGTTGTTGCAAGGTTTGTGATCACGTGGTTGAAACTGATCTATTCACTATTACTGCGTGCGTATTAGGTAGCTTTCATTACAAAAAGCTACCTATTGCAGCCGTTCGGAGGAAAGCGATTTCAAAATATTTTGGTATATTTTCATCGATCATGACCCCCAGACCCCGAAACCACCCTCCGTTCAAAATTGACATATATATATATATATATATATATCTGACCTTTGTCACACTGTAACTCTCGTATTTATGAACCGATTTAGATGTAATTCGGTGTGTACATAGTACATATCAATGTCTCGACCGAGTTCTTTGGCCAGCTTCATCCGCCATTTTGTTCCAAAATGGCGGCCATTTAAAATTTTTAAAAAAATTTAAAATTTGAAATGTGTTACCAAAAAATTGAAAATGGAAAAATGTTTTTTTCTTATGTATTTGACCTTTATACAAAGATTCCGGAGCAGTTTTTGTTTCGTCTATATCTTAAATAAAAAAGAAAAGTGTCCAGCTAAACTGATGGCATTGAGCTCACAGCCTATTCACACTAATTGTATATTATACTCTTATTTTAAAGAATAATGCCTCTCAAAAAAAAATAAGTGAAGGGGAATTAACCCCCGTTTCCCCCTTTATTCTTAACCAGTGAACCTCCAAATCGAATCAGGCAAGCTCCTTATCATAATAAACCGGTATACCAAATTTGGAGCAAAGCGAATAATTCTGCAGGAAAAACCCGTTTATATAAATTAAGGGGGTGGACTAGCCCCCCTTTATCCTTAACCAATGAACCCCTAAAACTAATCACGGAAGTTCCTTAACATAATAAACCGGTATACCAACTTCGGAGCAAATCGAATCATTCTGCATGAAAAACGCATTTATCTAAATTAAGAGGGCGGGCTAACCTCCCTTTTCCCCCTTTATCCTTAACCAGTCAACCCCCAAAACTAATCAGGAATGTTCCTTAACATAATAAACCGGTATACCAAATTCGGAGCAAATCGAATCATTCTGCATGAAAAACCCATTTATCTGAATTAAAAGGGGTGGACTAACCATCCTTTTCCCCCTTTATCCTTAACCAATGAACACCCAAAACTAATCAGGGAAGTTCCGTAACATAATAAACCGGTATACCGAATTCGGAGCAAATCGAATGATTCTGCATGAAAAAACCATTTATCTGAATTAAGGGGGGTGAACTAACCCCGTTTTTCCCCCTTTATCCTTAACCAATGAACCCCCAAAACTAATCAGGGAAGTTCCTTAACATAATAAACCGGTATACCAAATTCGGAGCAAATCGAATGATTCTGCATGAAAACCCCATTTATCTGAATTAAGGGGGTGGACTAACCCCTCTTTTCCCCTTTATCCTTAACCAATGAACCCCCAAAACTAATCAGGGAAGTTCCTTAACATAATAAACCGGTATACCAAATTCGGAGCAAATCGAATGATTCTGCATTAAAAAACCATTTATCTGAATTAAGGGGGGTGAACTAACCCCGTTTTCCCCCCCTTTATCCTTAACCAATGAACTCCCAAAACTAATCAGGGAAGTTCCTTAACATAATAAACCGGTATACCAAATTCGGGGCAAATCGAATGATTCTTCATGAAAAACCCGTTTATATAAATTAAGAGGGGTGGAGTAGCCCCCCTTCCCCCTTTATCCTTAACCAATGAACCCCTAAAACTAATCACGGAAGTTCCTTAACATAATAAACCGGTATAGCAACTTCGGAGCAAATCGAATCATTCTGCATGAAAAACGCATTTATCTAAATTAAGAGGGCGGGCTAACCTCCCTTTTCCCCCTTTATCCTTAACCAGTGAACCCCCAAAACTAATCAGGAAAGTTCCTTAACATAATAAACCGGTATACCAAATTCGGAGCAAATCGAATCATTCTGCATGAAAAACCCATTTATCTGAATTAAAAGGGGTGGACTAACCATCCTTTTCCCCCTTTATCCTTAACCAATGAACACCCAAAACTAATCAGGGAAGTTCCGTAACATAATAAACCGGTATACCGAATTCGGAGCAAATCGAATGATTCTGCATGAAAAAACCATTTATCTGAATTAAGGGGGGGTGAACTAACCCCGTTTTTCCCCCTTTATCCTTAACCAATGAACCCCCAAAACTAATCAGGGAAGTTCCTTAACATAATAAACCGGTATACCAAATTCGGAGCAAATCGAATGATTCTGCATGAAAAACCCATTTATCTGAATTAAAGGGGGTGGACTTACCCCCCTTTTCCCCTTTATCCTTAACCAAGGAACCCCCAAAACTAATCAGGGAAGTTCCTTAACACAATAAACCGGTATACCAAATTCGGAGCAAATCGAATGATTCTGCATGAAAAACCCATTTATCTGAATTAAGGGGTTGGACTAACCCCGTTTTTCCCCCTTTATCCTTAACCAATGAACTCCCAAAACTAATCAGGGAAGCGCCTTATCACAATGAACCTAGAAAAATTTTTTGAAGCAAATCGGATGTTCCTATCAGAGTTATCGCGTAACGTACATACATACATACATACGTACATAGTACATACAGAACGGGCGGGCACATTAGCTCTCAGGCTTTGATAGCCTGTGAGCTAAAAATGGCTCTGTTACAACATTTTGAATTTCTAGCGTGGCCGACATTTTGAAACGTCCTCAATTTTGTCACGCGATAAAAGGCGTATTTATGAACCGATTTGGATGTAACTTCGTTTATACATAGTACATACCAATGTCTCGACCGAGTTCGTTGGCCAGCTTCATCCGCCATCTTGTTTAAAAATGGCGGTCATTTAAATTTTTTAAGAAAATTTGAAATTTGAAATGTGGTACCAAAAAATTGAAAATTGAACAAATATTTTTTGATTATGTGTTTGACCTTGATAAAAAGACTCGGGAGCAGTTTTTGTTTCGTCTATATCTTAAAAAATGGCTGAGTTATAGCATTTTGAATTTCTAGCGTGGCTGACATTTTGACACGTCCTGATTTTTGTCACGTGATAACGGGCGTATTTATGAACCGATTTGGATGTACCTCGGTGTGTACATAGTACATACAAATATCTCGACCGTGTTCGTTGTCCAGCTTCATCCGCCATTTTGTTTCAAAATGGCGGCCATTTAAAAAATTAAAAAAAAATTAAAATTTAAAATGAGATACCAAAAAACTGGAAAATGAAAAAGATTTTTTTCGTATGTGTTTGACCTTAATACAAAAATTCCGGAACAGTTTTTGTTTCGTCTATATCTAAAGAAATGGCTGAGTTATAACATTTTGAATTTCTATTGTGGCTGACATTTTAAAACGACCTGATTTTTGTCACGCGATAACAGGCGTATTTATGAACCGATTTGCATGTAACTTGGTCTGTACGTAATACATACCAATGTCTCGACAGAGTTCGTTGGCCAGCTTCATTCGCCATCTTGGTTCAAAAGGATTGCCATTTTTAAAAAATTTAATTTAAAATGAGGTATTAAAAAAATTGGAAATGAAAAAGATTTTTTTTATGTGTTTGGCATTGATACAAAGATTCCGGAGCAGTTTTTGTTTCTGAAAATGTGTTATTTTGTTTATATCTTAAAAAATGGTTGAATTATAGCACTTTGAATTTCTAGCATGGCTAACATTTTGAAACGATCTTGTATTTGTCACGCGATAACACACGTATTCGCCTATTTCGATGTAAGAAGGCATGTGGATAGTATACATCAATATCTCGACCAAGTTCGCTGGCCAGCTTCATCAGACATCTTGTTTCAAAATGGCGGCCATTAAATAAAAATATATATATATTTAAAGTGAGGTGCAAAAAAATTAGAAATTGAAAAAGGTTTCTTTCTTAAGTATTTGACCTTGATATAAGGATTCAGGAGCATTTTTTGTTTGTCTTTATCTTAAAAAATGGCTCAGATATAGCAGTTTCAATTTCTAATGTGGGTGACATTTTGAAAAATCTGATTTTTTGCATGCGACAGCACTTGTATATATCAACCGATTCCGATGTGAGTGAGCATGTGCACAGCAATTACTAAGGTCTCGACCAAGTTCACTGGTTAGCCTCATCCACCATGTTGTCTTAAAATGGCAGGCACTTTAAGAAATCGACGAATTTGGCAGCCAAATATAAGTTACTTTAAAGAAAAGCAGCTTGGATAATGCTGACTAATTTCGCGAAATTCTCATTCATAATGATTTAGTATTGATAAAAATTAGTATTGAATCTCCTATATTCGGTTTCCACTAAATTGAGCTTCGTGTGTTTGAATAATATAAGTTGGCTTTTTTAAAATAAGGAATATGAAAGCTACCTCTTCCTCCCGGCACTGGCCGGAAGGACTTTTTTTTTTTTCATTTGCTCCATGTGTTCAAACCAGTTGTCTACGAAAACATCAACCGGTGAAAGTGACGTACACCAAATTTCTGTGACGTATGCCGATAAATTGTTCTTTTTTATCAGTTTTTTTTAAATATAATTTTTAAACGGTTTGGAACTTATTTTTCATAGTAGGTGCATTCAGTAGGTGGCACTCATAGGTACCTTCTGGTGCAATCAGAAACGAAATCCGACAAATATTTTTTGAGTTATGCTTGACGAAAGGTTTGTATTAGGCTTTTTTTTAGTAGGACATGGCGTTAATATCCATCGTAGCTGTAATGTGTCCGGACAGTAATATTACGCTGAGTATTAGCCTTCGCTTCGCTCAGACAATTACATTATTTTCAAAAGTGAAGCATTTTCACCTGTGAAGAATTTCAAAGCAGCTGGACTATGAAAATGACGCACTTCTACAAAACATAATTCAGGTTTAAGAATTATTATTATTAAGTTTATAAAATGACGTCATTTGCATCCGCTAAAGTAATCCACTTTTACAGTCCAGTTTTAACTTCGTGTATAGAAAAGTATGCATATGACGTCATTATCACGGAATAACAGACAATATTCTTGACATAACCCATATTTTAATTTCAACTTTTTTTTCAGGTTTTATGATAAAGTGGCAACAAAAAGATACAGTATCGCCTATTTTCGACTATTTTCCGTTTACTTTCAATGACTTTTAATAGAAATGGGGTACTTTTGTTCCCACGATAAGAAAAATGTTATTAAAAGCTACAAAAAAATTAATATCTCTAAAATAAATTGAGATACAGCTTTCAAACAAATAGCATTTAAAAGAGAATATTTTTGCTTATACGACGGTGTAAAAGTTTAAAATGCGCGATGTTTAGAAATTTAAAAATTTGCGGTAGAGAAAATTGCAAAACCAAAATTTTATTTCAGATTTCAAAGTGCTGTCGTTTGCAAAATGACGTATGCGTTACGCACAGATATGTTTGTCCTTTATAATATAGATTTGAAATTTAGAATTGTAATACAGTTAAACCTCAATATTTCTAACATTAAAGGAAGCAAAACAAATTTCAACGATTAAGATTTAACGGAACAACATAAGTTGTAAACCCTATGGAGAATGACTGAAGTTTTTGTACCTTTACCTTGGAAACTACTGAAACAATTGAAATCATTTTTTGGTGTAATTAGCTATGTTTTGATCACATTTTTCTTGAAAAATTTAGTCCTTTTTAGTAATGTTAATTTAAAAACAAGAGAAAAATTTGTTAGCAAAAATGCATTTTTTTTTCTCGCCAAACAATCAATTTATAGTTTTTCTACTGGAAAACTGTAAAATAAACTATTGGAATCCCTTCAGCAGTTCTGAAAAAAGGTGTACTTCAATATCAGCTGCTTTCGATAGGATTTCCCCCAGTGTTGTTGTCCCTTTAATTTAAAATAAATTTTAGAGTATTGATGCATGCAAAATTGTTCTTGAAATAGATAATAATAAAAATATTATGTAAGATCACTGCTTAATATCAGGGATGATTCTGTTCCGAATTTTCTGAAAAAATTAGGTAGTCATTTCCGAAAATTTAAAAAAATCGGTTATAAATCCGAAAATTCGGACATAAAATATATCGCGAATTTCGACAAATGGCCGCCGAAAAAAAATCAATTTCGTCAATCATTCGAAGAAAAATCGCCAATTTCGTCAAAGAATCGAGAAAAAACTCACATTTCGTCGAAGGATCGCGAAAACCCAGGAATCACCGAAAAAATGCGAATTTAGTCAAAGTATTGAGGAAAAAACGCAAATTTCGTAAAGGATCGCGAAAAAACAGCAATTTTTGTCAAAGGATCGCGAAAAAAAAGCACATTTCATCAAAAGATCGCGAAGAAAAAGAGAAATTTCGTCATAAGATCGCTAAAAAACAGCAAGTTTCGTCATAAGATCGCTAAAAAACAGCAAGTTTCGTCATAAGATCGCGAAAAAAAGAACTTAGACAAAAAGTGCAAAAACAAACGGCAGATTTCGTCAAAGGATCGCGAAAAACTCAAATTTCATCAAAAGGGCGCGAAGAAAAACACATATAAACACACTGATGCTTCTCCTTATGGTATCTCTGCAGTTCTTTCGTATATGATGCCAGATAACACTGAAAAACCTATTGGGTTTCTGTCCAGAACTTTGAATAATGTAGAAAAACGGTATAGAGGCATTATCTATTATATTTGGTGTGAAGAAATTTTTTCAATATTTGTATGTAACATATTTACGTTATTTACTGACAGTAAACCTTTAGTGTCTATTTTTTCTCTTTCTAAAAGTATTCCTGTTTTATCGGCCGCTAGAATACAACGATATGCAATTTATTTACAAACTTTTCAATATGATATCCGTTATAAGAAAACTACTGAACACGGAAATGTTGATGCGCTTTCACGACTTCCTTTACGTAGTGAAGATTTACCTCAACAATTTAATTCAAATGATGTAATTGATGAATCTGAAATTCTTCAAATTAATCAATTCTCTATTTTACCTTTAACTTCTAAATCTATTGCTTCAGCTACAAAATCCGATCCCCTTTTATAGCAAATTTTTCATCACCTCATTTCTGGTTCTGAAATTCCTAAAGATTTACTTTTTGGCGGTAAGCAAGAAGAATTTGCTCTTCAACATAGTTTTATTTTAAAAGGGTGTAGAGTAGTTATCCCAGAAATTCATAGAAAGCAAGTATTAAAAAAATTACACTTTATATATTTTGATATAGTGAAAATGAAGTCTTTATCCCGTAGTTTTGTATGGTGGCAGGTAGCAAATTCACAATCACTCAACGTCCCAGCGCGCTTGACGCTAGCATCTGTAGCCAAAAGGGCTTTGGCGAGAAAATGAACTTCGACGCGCAATCAAGTCTGAAGCTAATTTCGACCTTTGATATTTCGTCCATTTGACCACGTATATTTTGTTTATGGAATACTTGCAAGAATACGAGGCGAAATAATAAATGCTTATTTCATCGTCTGAATAATTATATATGCATTATGAACAAGGGAAGTATTTAATCTTATAGATATATGTTCTATAAGTCTGACCTTTCTTCTTCCAAGCTAAACTATTTATTTATGGAGTTTTATATGTACCATGTGCTGCCATCTAGTGTCACTAAATACATTACAACAATCATTCCTGAATAATGCATTTGTGGAATATATGCATGCATACATATTGTGAACAAGTGAAATGCTTAATCTTATTGGCCCACTCCATAACTTTGACCTTTCTTCAAATTATAACCATAAATAAATGAAATTCACTATAATTATCTTAGTTACTAGTTTAGAGTATGCTACAGGGTGTTTCACAAAGGACCCCTAACTTTAAAAATCAATAACTCGGAAACGGTGGTAGATGGAAACATGAAACCAGTGGTATGTTTAATAAAAATACGTAAGAATCTGATACAGAAACTTTAAGTGTTCTAGTTACAAATAGCGCCGATAGATGGTGCTGCGATAAATAGGCTGTATCACATTAAAAGTGATTCAAAATGTGCACCTTTTACACAACAGACATGTCACAAACGCAGAATAAAATTGTCAGTTACTCTCTGCAGTGTGTCACCGGTAATCGACACACGAGCTTGACAAATAGCCTCTTCAAGCTCGCCGAGTGTTAAAGGATTATTCCGGTAAACAATGTCCTTTAGTGGGCCTCACAAAAAGTAATCGCAGGGAGTGAGGTCGGGTGAATAGGTTGGGTTGGGTTGGGTTGATTGTTGACGGCCAATTATCTACACGAGGGATATGGGCCCTAGGGAGAGTGCCTTCCGTGGAGGTCTTTCTAAGGGAACCTAATCCGTATTAACGCATGGAAATCCACGGTTCGAAGAAAACCACGAAAACTCCGAACGATTAGGCCGACGGGCGCGATTGGGTTCGAACCCAGCACCTCCCGTCTACCAGCTTTGAGAGCAGAACCTCTCGGCCACTGGTGGGGCCGTCGGGTGAATAGGAGAGCACTTCATGCCTTTTCCTTTCACTGTTGAATAGTTCAACCCAATAATTCTATCGTCGAAGTATTCGTCCAGAAAATTAAAAACATCTTGTGTACGATGCGGACGAGCCCCATCTTGCATGAACCACAACGTGCCTGGTCGATCGTCTAACGCTTGTTGAGTGGTGACAAAGTGTTTCAAAAGCGCAATATACCACTCAGTCATCACCGTTTCTCGCAAGAAAAAGAGCATAATAATGTCTTTGCGACAGATTGCAGCCCAAACTTTAAGTTTTTGACTATAAAGTGGTCGTGCATGAGTCAAATGTGGATTTTCTGTGCACCAAAATCGCCAATTGTGTCTGGTAACGACACCATCCAGATAAAAATGGGCATCATCCGTAAACAATATTCGGCCGACATCGAAACCAGAATCATCAATCTTGTCGAGCATCTCGTTAGCGAAATCTTCTCGTTGTCGTTCAGCTCGAACTGCTATGGCGTTCCGGTATTGAATTTTTTAAGGAAACATGCGTAATGTTTCCGCAAGATCCTGTACGTGCTGGATGGCTTGATATCCGGATTCAGCTGCACGTCTGCGGACAGATTTATTCGGATTACGCTCAATAACTGCAGCAAGTGTCGTAGAATTTTCAGGAGTAACCACGCAATGGGTCCTACTCACATTATCGACTAACGCATCGGCCACGTTGCCTGTCTGTTGAAATTTTTTGATAAGCTCACGAATTGTTTTCCCATCTGGGCCTTTTGCGACTTGAAATCGCGTTTGAAAACTTCTCCTCAGTAGGACTCATTTAATCGGTGCTACAACACAATAAACACACGTTCCTCCACGGTATACATGACTTTCGGAATTATTTTCACTATACGCTAATAGCGGTTAGATTTCAATGGCGGAATCTTCGACGGCTAGTCGTTCTATGGTTCTAAACTCTCTTTAGAATGATTCTCAGCGCCATCTATCGGCACAATTTTGAACAAAATTTTGAGATTCATGTATAATATTCTTATGATTTTGTAATAAATATACCACTGGTTCAATTTTTATCTATCACCATTTCCGAATTATTAATTTCCTTCGTGAAACACTTTGTAAGATAAGCGCTTCGTTGCTGATTGATAACAGGTTAGAAAATATCCAAAAATGGACCCCCTTCCCCGCTCAAAGTTTTTGGTTCATAAAAAAAAGAGGAAATAAAAATTTAAATTTTTATTAATTTTTTTCTCATAACTCACCTTTGTATGCTATAATGTTTTTATTGTTGACAATTGCTGGCATTTTTTTCCATAGTAATAGAAAACTTTGAATTTTACTTTGATTTTTATATGCATTTACAAAATTGCATTTATTTTAAAGCTTTTAAGGCCAGTATCCATAAATGGAATGCCCAATTACTCTTCTTTTATGAACTACTATCAAATTTATTTGAAAAATTAAAACTTATGCTTAATTATGATGAATTTGAAAAAGTAAAAATCTAATCATGCTCATTATTGAATTTGTGGTATTCTTGCAGTTCTGTATTATTCCTTTACAATGTACACTGCTCAAAACAATTAAAGGATATTGCAGTTTTAGGTGGATTTTGTATCTGGTAAACTGTTTAGCTGATTGATACATGGTCGACAGACATAGTAGGTTATATGAGAATAAATTACACATGTTTGGCAGAAAAAAATGCATTTTATTGCGCATTTGTGTACTAAAGGAAAAAAACACAATTTGTGCATATGAGAAAAAAAGAATAAGAAAAGGTGTTTTCTTCAAAGAAAATCATTTTCAGTAGGGGGTATGGTTTCCACGGGCGGCCAGCAACGTTGAACACCTTTGAGGCATGGACTCAATGAGGCTATTAATGACGAGTTGGGGTATTCTGCCCCACTCTTCCAGAAGAGCTCTTTCCAGTTCTTGGAGAGTTTGTGGGGGTTGTTGGCGGCCAGAAACTCGTCTTCCTAGAGCGTCCCAAACGTGCTCGATTGGATTCATGTCTGGAGAACACGCTGGCTATTCCATTCGAACGATTCCTTCCTCGAAAAGGAAATCCTCCACCAGGTTTGCACGATGTGGCCTGCAGTTATCGTCCATTAAAATGAAGTTATCTCCGATTGCTGCAGCGTAAGGGACTGCAATAGGTCTGAGGATCTCATCCCTATATCGGCGACCAGTCAGAGCTCCATCTCGAATGATGTAGAGGTCAGTGCGCCCGTCAATGGAGATGCCACCATACACCAACACTCCTCCACCGCCAAATCTGACACTTTCGTGCACGAACGCAGGATTATTCCTACTGCCACGGTCCCTCCAGATGAAAATACGCCTATTATCCGGATGCACAGAAAAACGGGACTCGTCAGAAAACAGAATATTGCTCCATTCATTTCTCCTCCAGTTGACATGCTCGGTTGCCCACTCCCTGCGGTCGCGACGATGCCTTGATGTTAATCTAACACATACCATCGGTCGGCGAGCATACAGACCTACAGCATGGAGCCGGTTTCGGACAGTGTGAGTTGAAATCGTGGTGCCTGTAGCCGAGCGAAGGTGTTGTTGGAGAAGAGTAGCGTTCATGGTTCGGTGTCTCCGAGCTGTTAACGCTAAATACCGATCTTCATTGGGCGTTGTTGCCCGTCTACGACCTTGCCCTGGTCTTTGGCCTGCACATCCATTCTCCAAAAAACGGTTCCAGATCCTGGAAATGACAATTTGTGATACTTCAATGGCTTGCGCTACTTCGGCTTGAGTTTGGCCCCCTTCTAACCTACCAACAATTCTCAAAGCTTCTGAATCTGTCAAATGACTTCGCTGAGACACCGTACTCATCGAAACAAAGCAATCACTGAATGCCGATCATCCTTGTCTTCATTCTCTTTTATCCAGTTGAAAGTCAAATTTCATTCGCTGCCGCTGAAGCGACGTTTTTGACATCGAACTAAAAATTTGCATACTCTACAGTTTGAAAACCAGAAAAATTTGCATTTGTGATTGTCTTCTTCTATTTTCGGCAAAAAAAATTTCTTTTATATCTTTATTTTATATAAAACTTCAAATATCCTTTAATTGTTTTGAGCAGTGTATTTCATACTATCAATGTTTAACAACCTGTTTTTTAAATAAATTCAATAATAAACAAAAACGGAAAATCATGTGTCCAGCATAGATTATGGAACATTTTCCAACACATTGAGAAAAGTGTAACAAAATTTCACGGTTTATTAAGATGAAAGATGATACCTAAATAAACAATTTGAAAAACGCATGACGCATTTGAAAACCTAATTTCTGCGATTACCATCAACAGTCTGAAAATATCAGACTTTTTTTTTCAGCCCCTGCATATGATCTATAGATTTATATGTATACTACATAGTATGCTAAAAGTTAATTCAGTTAAATATGTAACACAGTTGAAAAATCCCCCTTTAAAACTTTCCGCCAATAAACGAAAATGTACTTGAGATCTTTTGTACAGCCCTGTATATAATCTATAGAACATATACACACCAGGTAAAATGAAAAAAAAAATACAGTAAACTCTGTCTAAGGCGGAATCGATCGGGACTGAGAAAATTTTCCGTGGTAGACAATATTCCGACTTATGCAAAAAAAGCTCCCCTCCCCCCCCCCCCCCCAAAAAAAAAAAAAATCCATCGAATTTGATGATTTTTTATTAATTTTCCTGACTCGAAAATCGGTTGAAAACTGAAATTCGGAAAGATCTTTTGTCTTTATAGATAAATGAGAAACGCTATTCAATTTCTTAGTACTGCTGTAATACATGCGAATTGGAAGTTTACACACACACACACACACAAAAAAAAAAGAAACAAACAAACAAACCAATAAACTTCGAGAATGAGACAGAACGCTATAACTTTGAATTTGAGTACATCCTTAAAGTATAATATCTTGCACTGTCGAAAATATATATTTTGATAAATGTTCATTCTACTAGAAATATTAACTTTTAAATATAATTTTCGACATGAAAAAATGGCACAAGCATAAATTCCTTAAAATTTAAACAGTTTCTGTCCTTTTGAATTAACGTTTTCAAAGTGTTACGGAATTTAACTAACATGCCCGACATTGAGTATTTGACTTATCAGTTTTAAAGTTTAATAAACAAAATGACTTTCATTTTTAAATTATCCTTTTTTCCGCCTTATGCAAAATGTTGGTTTCGGTGGGACCTTAAATTGCTTTCCGTTTCCGCGTTAGACAGATTCCACCTTATGCAACATGAATTAATGTAATTTTCTATGGGTTCGCCGGGACTTGAAAAATTTTCCGCGGTAGACAGATTTCCGGCTTATACAGAGTTCGCCTTAGACAGAATTTACTGTAATAAATAAAAAACGCGTACCACAGTTGAAAACGTACTTCCAATTATTGTTCAAGGAGTACTGTAGTCATTGTCTTTTGTGTGTGTTTTGTAAATGAACACCCTATTCTACAGTTACGTATTGCAGTACACCTCATATATGTATGTATACAAGAAAGATAGCCCGTCAAGAATGACGGAAAATGAAAAGTCAAGATATATACAGTTTTCTGAATTTCGCCAAGGTCCCTATACTGGAAAAGTACCGAGAATTTAATTTCTGTATTTGGCTATGTAAAGCACATTAAAATAGGGCAGTTAGGAGCTCTGACAGTACAGCGCCGCCTAATGGTGGTTATTTTATTAGTAGCATAGGATTGAAGATGTGAAAACGTACATTTTCGTACATTACACTTTAAATTCTGACCCATAGATTTTGAAAAAAAAACCTTAAATGCACGGTGTTTATTAAATTTCGGTGAGCTCGATTATGAAAAATTAGTGGGTTTAAATGGGAATTTCGCCAAATTAGCCAGCTATCGCCAAGTTGGTGTCATATATAACAACTTATTTTTGACCGTATTTGGCGAAATATCGCCAAATTGGCAATACCTCAGCAAGTTGGTCAAAATTTGGCTGTATTGTGGCTGCTATTAGTACTTTTCAACAATTTCTCATTGTTGAAGCTCTTACCGATTTCTCCGTAGGAATCCTAACATGGCCGCGATGAATGAGGTGGTCCAACCGGAATTGTCAGGGACACACAGACACTTGGATTTTATATAAATAGATATAAATTTCGATATGTTTAAAATAATGTAATATCATTAAAATTAAAATACACCGCAAACAAATTTTCCACCACAGACCATATGAATAGGAAATCTTTTGAGTGTCTCTGTAAACGAACCGTAAATGCTACACATTTATTTTCAATAAAGAACATTCCATAGTAAACCCCCAAAACATGTATGACAAACCGAGTTCGTAAATACTTTTCAACTTTGTTGATCTATCTTAATTAACTATGCCAACTATTGTTTAAATTATTACACCTTCATAAAGCTAGAAACATACAGTTTAAATTTTTCAGTGTCATCCTTACTTTGTAACGGTAATCGTATTGTAACAGCATCAATAATAGAGTTTGTATAATCAATGCTACAACTTGTGTAGACTGAATTAATCTGCAAGTGGGGAAAAAGTCTCTTTGAACTCTGTAAGCCAGTGGTTCCCAACGTGGGGCGTACGCCCCACTGGGGGGCAATTCCAAATTTGTTATTGACTAATTCGCTATCAGGTTCTTGTATCTTTTTTATATAACGTTGCAGACGAAAAATAAATGGAATGCAAGCAAAATTTAAACAATCGGTTTTTGTTATTGAATTTTTAAATTGTTCTTAATGAAAAGTTTAAAATAGACTTAACATCAGAATAATTATATGAATAGATATTTTTTAATATTTTGACATCGTTTTGTAGTATAAAATCTCACTATAATTTTTCTGGGACTGAATTTTACAATTTTTCGAAAGTTTTCGATTATTTACTGAATGAGCTTTCTACTTCTACTCGCTCTTCTATATGTCACACGAAGATTTTTTTACATGGGAAAGTACTTAAAAGTATGTATAAATTTGACTGTCTTGGACATATTTAACCTAAAATATATATGAAATATCTGAACAAGGTACTGCCTACTTTATAAATCTCAAATAGCATATAAATATCTATGGCTCTAGTGCAGGCATCCTGCACAGTAAATAAATTTACATGATGTCATATTCATTTTAAATTTTGATAATACATGGAAGACAACTAATCACATTGGACAAGAAAAATCAGAAAAATGTGTTGTGATGGAGAATGATACTCAAATTTGATAAAGATAGAATCTTGAAATGCTTCTTCTGTATTGTGTTATCCATAAAAAAAAATTAGTGTCTAAAGATTTTCCACCAGTTCTTAATAAGTTAGAAAAATGAATTATAAACTGTGTTAATGTTATCAATTTCAACGTTAAATGCAAGTCTCTCTTCAGGATATTTAGTGAAGTTAAAAATGCAGACCGTATAACACTTTTCTTTAACATTGAGATAAGTTGGAAAAGTACAACAAAACTGTTTTTGGTGCAAAGGCGAAGATATATAATCTCATTGCATACATAAAATATGTTAAAAAAAACATCTGTGACAGAAGATTGACCTCTTTAATAAGTAAAAATTGGTTAAATGAATAGTTATAATGCGACTCTATTACGCTTCCACCGTGTGATTAGAGTTTGCTTTTTTAAATAATAAGAGACGTAATTTACATATTAAGGGGGGGGGGGACATAGTGACTTTACAGAGGATTTTGTGGGGCGTGACCAATAAAAGTTTGGGAACCACTGCTGTAAGCGTATCCAATATATTCATATAAAGCGGATATAAATATTCTCACATGCAAACTTCGAACTATGGTACTAGGAACAGAATGCAGCATGAAAGTATGCACGTCGAAATTCCTTTTTTCGCCAAAGCTCTTGGCTACAGGGGTTGGCGTGAAGCGCGCTGGGACGTTGAGTGTTTGTGAATTTGGAGCCAGGTATAGACTATAGGTGTAGATTCCCAAATTTTCTAAGGAGTTAGTGACTCCTAAACCCAAAAAATCCAGTCGTCACATTGTGAAAAAATTACATAAAAGCAATAATGTTTATATGGGAAAAAAACTGAGGTATTCAAAGTGGAAAATAATTTGTTTAATGTATACACATATACAACAAATCATAGACTAAATATATCAAATGTGTACATTTATTTAATCACAACATTCTTTTAATTTGTGTATAAATTAAGTGTAATATAAATTTAAAACTATGTACAGTTCAGAATATAAAGTTGGGCAAGATACAGGTTAAAAAATATGCATAAACTAAGTAATCACGGTAGTGGAGAATATTAGGAAAACAATATTTTTTATTTTCATTTTATCCTACAAGAGCAGGTATTAAAAAAAATGTGAATGTGTAAGTATTATTATTTTGCACTATAAAAATCAAAATACAAGTCAAACACTTGTTTTTGAAGAACACACAAGAAAAATTATCTTTAAAAAAATCTTATCCCAGACTATTACAAGGATGATTCTGTTCCGAATTTTCCGAAAATTTAAAGCATTCGGTTCCGAAAATTAGGACATAAAAAAACGCGAATTTTGACAAATGTTCTCTGAAAAAATCAATTTCGTTCATCATTCACACAAAAAATTACCAAATTTCGCAAAGGATGGAGAAAAGATAACGCGAATTTCGTCAAAAATCGCAAAAAACGCAAATTTCGACCAAGAATCGCAAAACAGCGAATTCCGTCAAAGACTGGAGAAAAAACGCGCATTTCGTCGAAAAACCGGAATTCCGTCAGAGGATCGCGGAAAAAAATGAGAATTTCATCAAAGAATCCCCCCCCCAAAAAACCCCGCAAATTTCGTCAAATGATTATGAAAAGAAAAAACTCTGATTTCATCAAAGGATCGTGGAAAAAAGCTAATTTTGTCAAAGGATCGCAAACACAACGCGAATTTCATCAAAAGATTTCAGAAAAAACGTGAATTTTGTCAAAGAATCGTACAAAACCTCCCGCAAATTTCGTCAAATGATCGCGAAAAAAATGGCCGATATTCCCGTTTTTTCTGAGACCGGTTGACGAAATTCAATTCTTTGGTTTGTTGATATTTGCGGTTTTTTCGGGAGGAAATGGTGGAATTTCCTTCTTTTTTTTCCTTTGACCGGTTGACAAAATTCGTGATTTTTTCTATCGAGCGATTGATAAAAATCGTGTTTTTTTTTCTATCGACCGATTGACGAAAATCACGGTTTATTTCACGACTGGTTGGCGAAATTTTCGGTTTTATTCCGATTGATGAAATTCATCGTTTTATTTGGCTAGGGATCGACGAAATTTGTCGGATTTTTTCCATAACGGATTTTACAAAGTTCATGACCGATGACGAATTGATTTTGCGGAAATCTGCCAAATAAATAAATAATAATTCGAGGAATTCTGCTAATTCGTAGAAGAATTGCATGCCTATATCTAGTGTCTACCTGTAAGAACATATCAGAATAATCCTAGAGCTACAAATTTAATGAGTGGGCCCACACGTATTCTTTTCTCGGCTCAAATTTTTCTGCCTCTCAAGCTAACATCGCAGTTTTTCAAAAGAAAACAATAAATTTACGATTCCGCTGAAATGTGGCGTCCATGTTTAATCATATTTTTACTTTCTTCTATCTTTACAAGAAGAAAGTATTGGTTGCATGAAAATTTTCGAATTCCAGTTTTTGACGGATTTACACGTTTTATGGGTCAGAGATTTCAAAAAACATGTTTTTACAAAATGTCTATCTGTCTGTCTGTCTGTATGTAACACAAATTCTGTGGGCGCTCTATCTCAAGAACTAATGCATGGAATTTAATAAAAATTTATATTCAGATAGTCCCTGATATAGATTGGTGCTGATTAGTTTTTGGTGTAAATCGCCCTGCAGGTGGCGCTGCTATGTAGCATTTGCAGGATTTCCGCAAAAGCTCTGTCTCAAGAACTAATGCACGGATTTTTTTTATAAAACTTCAGATTCCGTTAGTCTTGACATGAATGGATGCTCTTTACGATTTAGTGTAAATTGCCAAACAGGTGGCGCTGTTATGCTGCATTTTGCAGGATTTACACTATTTTCGCAGTAGCTCTATCTCAAGAACTAATGCACACATTTTCATCAAACTTCGGATTTAGTTAGTCCTTCATATGAAATGATGCTAATTAAGTGTTGGTGTAAATCGCCCAATAGGTGGCGCTGCTGTGCTGCATTTTGAACTATTTCCTCAATAGCTCAATCTCAAGAACTAATGCACGAATTTTCATCAAACTTCAGATTTAAGTATAACTTGATTAATATTGTTGCTGATTATGTGTTGTTGCAAATCGCTCAACAGCTGACGCTTCTATGCTGCATTTGTCATGATTTGCGCAATACCTCTATCTCAAGAACTAATGCACGAATTTTCATCAAACTTCAGATTTAAGTATAACTTGATTAATATTGCTGCTGATTATGTGTTGTTGCAAATCGCTCAACAGCTGACGCTTCTATGCTGCATTTGTCATGATTTGCGCAATACCTCTATCTCAAGAACTAATGCACGAATTTTCATCAAACTTCAGATTTAAGTATAACTTGATTAATATTGCTGCTGATTATGTGTTGTTCCAAATCGCTCAACAGCTGACGCTTCTATGCTGCATTTGTCATGATTTGCGCAATACCTCTATCTCAAGAACTAATGCACGAATTTTCCTCAAACTTCATATTCAGTTAGACGTTGACATAAGTTGGTGATAATTAGGTTTTGGTGTAAATAACCCAATAGGTGGCGCTGCTATGCTGCATTTACACGATTTCAGTGACAGTCATACCTCGAGAACTAATGCACGGAATTTCATATTTTTAGAATTCTCATGATGAACACAGATTGCCATTTAATTGGGCACTGAGATAGTGAATTTTGAAGCATTGACATGTATGAGATAGAAGAAAGTTTTGTGATGGCCACAACATACTAGTTTAATTATGGACAATAAGGAAAAAGGGAAAGCGGTAAATATCGTGGGGTTATGGGTGAGACATAATCCCGCGATTGATAAGAAAAAAAAATCATCCGAAAATCATTCGCGAAAAAGCGGTATTCCTGTAAGAAGCATGGCGACTTAGACGCCGAAAGTTAGTCGACAAAGCAAAACATTTAGTCGCGACGGGCGACTGTGAATCTGCACCTGTAGATATTGAAGATCTTGCACGAAATTGCACTATTTGCGTAAATTTGAAAAATAATCCTCCAAAATTGATACACATCATTGGGAATTTTGATCCTGTTATGGGAAAAATGCTTCTCTTAGTGGTTGATGCCCATAACAAATGGCCAGAAGTTTTTATTGTTCCTAGTACAACTACAGAAAATACAATTTGTCTCTCTTCACTTTTTGTACGATACGGTTTTCCTATTTCTTTAGTATCAGATAATGCTAAACAGTTTACATGTGCAGAATTTGAGACACTTTTGAAAAATCATGGTGTCAAACATAAGTTCAGTGCTCCATACTATCCAGCTACAAATGGACAGGCGGAGAGATATGTGCAAATTCTCAAACGGGAATTAAAAACCTTAGCTTCAGAAGCAAATAAAACTTTGCAAATAAAATTAAATAGCTTCCTTTTGCAATATAGGAAGATGCCTCATATTACAACGGGGGAGAGTCCTGCACAAAGCGATATAAGTAAGCGTACAAACTTAGTACTGGAATCGGGCGTAAATTAACACAGTTGCGCCATCTTGTGGACGAGGTGATACTCCACATACGCGGGCTTTTACTGTGACGTCATATATGACAGGATATCTACCATCTGCGCATATTTTCTAAATCTTTAGTCCTTCATGGAACTGAATTTTGTTTACCACATTTATTGCAAAATAATGGCGTAGCGAGAGAGGCGTCCAGATGCACTTGACATCACGAAGTCTTCTTCGCCTTGTCAAAGACATTTCAGCTATTAATCAAAGTGAAAAAAACTTTACAACTTTAGTGGTGTGAAGTAAGAAAACAGTTAGGCATCTTTCTGTAGTTTAACACCGTCCGCTACGTGGTGTGCGACCTTGATTGATGTGACCTCGCCTGTAATCTTGCGGTTACCTCTCCCATTTAAGATAGGACGCTTACTTATATCGCTTTGGTCCTGCATCTTTATTTCTAAAACGTCATATAAGAACAAAAATAGATTTTATAGTGCCAAATGTTACAAATTTTGTTCATGATAAACAAGATGCGAAAAAGTCCAAAGTTAAAATAAAAGAATTGGAAATTAACCAGAAGGTAGCTGTAAGAAATTATACTCCAGAAGCCAAGTAGAAAATTGGTCGAATAATAGCAAGAGAAGGAAAATTACATTATAGAGTTCAAGTTGGTTCGAATACTTGGAAAAGGCATGTTGATCAAATAACTAATGTAGCTTCAGAGATTTCTTTAGTTAATGATCCAAATTCTGAAGAATGTGATACAGGAATTTTCAGAAGTGATAATGCAATAGCGAAACAAGGTGATTCTCCAACAATACAGCCTAGTATCACAGATCTGCAACATGTTGACTCTCATGATCCAAATACTCCAGGTCCTACACCAACTGACTTTCATTATCCTGATTCTTCAAGTCCTAAATCAACTTATTCTGAGTCAATACTTCCAAAACCTTCTGTTCCCACTAGTTCAATAGAACTTTTAAAAACTAATTCTTCTTCTTTTCCACAGGTACTGAGAAGATCCGATAGGTACAGAAGAGCTCCTGACTGACTAAATTATTAAGTGGGGGAGAGCTGTCATGGTTTGTGTATCAATTTCAAAAATTCTCTCCAGAATTCATTAAATAAGTATCGGAATATTCTGTTCTATTACTTCTGTCATGTGACGTCTTGTAAACCAGTGATGTGATTTGTTTGTGAAGTGTTTATTAAATATTAAATATTTACGTGTGCTACCTCTAATTTCAAATGGTGTTAATTATTAGTTAATTAGTTACTAAAGATAGTATAGTTGAGAAGTAATTAAGTTTGCAAAAAAGGAAAATGGATTAATTATTCATCAAATCAATTTTTCCAAAATAAATTAAACATACAAACCTGAAACAAACAAACTAAAGACTATGTTTATTACATTAATACTCAGAAAATAGAGTACTTCTATGTTAGCTTGGTGACGTGATAAATCGCCATATATTGTTCCTATTGACATAATTCATATTGCATTAATTTAATTTAAAATATAAAACTTTAAACCATTTTATTTAAAAAGCACAGCTTTTATTTAAAATATAAACATTCAAAATACATATATTGCATTCAATTAAAATACATGCCTTTCACCCATTTCCTTTAAAATACATAAAAATAATAATAAATACCAACAAAAACGTAATTTGAAGAACAAATAAAATATATATATGTTTCCTAGATTGTTTAAGCCCGAGAAGAGGCAGATATTAAGATATTTCATTTAATTAGTTCTACATTTAATGTTAAATTTTTGTTACAAATAAGTTAAGTCATTTGAAGATTAAAAAATAAAAATAAAATTCATACAATATGATACTTAAAACACCCTAAAAAAGTAGATTCTGTTCAAATGAAATTGAAATAAATCTTAGCCTTCTTCCATTTTTAATTGAAAATATTTGTATTGCAGATTTTGTATTGATGTTTATGACGATTTACAAGATGCATGCAAAATACAAAACTATAAAAAAAGTCTAAGATTTATTTAGATTTCATCTGAACGGAATCTAATTTTTGGGAGTATTTTAAGTATCATATTGTATGAATTTTATTTTATTTTTTAATCTTCAATTAACTTAACTTATTTATTACAAAAATTTAACATTAAATGTAGAACTAATTAAATGAAGTATCTTAATATCTGTCCCTTCTCGGGCTTAAGCAATCTAGGAAATATATATTTTTTATTTATTTGTTCTTCAAATTACATTTTTGTTTAATATGTCAAGTTTTTAAATAACTACTGCATTCAGACGAACTCATTTCAAAATTAATGGAGGGTATCATCATCAGGCTTTGGTGAATGCGGTATTGCATCACAATGTGTGATGCAGTTTACCAATGTATGCATAATTCAAAATATTTCACCACTGCATTAATGCAGGTTGCTACAGTTTGGAAAAAATTCCCTATCTGAACGTAAAAAATCTATAATCAAAACATAAAAATTAAACTCACTTAAATTTAGATACCCTATTTCCCACTCAAGAACGCTATGAATGCAAAAATAAATTGTGTTGAATCCTTATTGCTAATATTTAACAATATTATAGCTGTGATAGAGTAAAAAAATAAAAAAAAAAAGTTTTACTTAAATTTTGTTACCTTATTCCCTCCCAAGGGGTGATGTAAACACAAGAGAAAATTATTACCTAAGTTTAACTTGTCATATAAATAGTTCCCATCTTGGAAAAAAAAATACATTCTAAAATTTAAGTTATGTAATTCCTCACTAAGTTCGCTACCTGCGTAAAAATAGCTGTCCTTTTGAAACTTTTTAATGAAACATAGACTTGACCAAAGCAAAAACGTATTCTGAAAATGTCCTTTTATTGTCCTTTTATATTTCCACTATGACGCCATATTCATCTTTTTAATTCTTAAAAGAACTATTTCAATTTAATTTTTCACGTGGAAATCTTTCAACTAGAAAGAGATAAATTATTTTTACATTTTGAATTATTTGCAACAATGAAGAAAAAACGTTAAATTTTGTAGAAAAAATGTCCGTTAATTCTGTATGAAAAAAGCTAAATTTGGTATTAGTAAGAAAAATATTTTAAAAGTGTAAATAAAAATTAACCCAAATTTCTCTCTTGGTTATAATTCACCCATATGGAAAGGCATTTTATCGACCGTTTTGACCCTGACGTCAGACAAGCATTTTTACACTTTAAATTTATAATATCAATAGGGGGCTTTGCCCCCTTCAAGCTACACTCGCCAACCCCCGTTCAGACACCGCAGAATCTAAAAGCACGCTAATTTGATCGGTTTTTAAAAGATGAGAGAAGATTGAATATAATGAAAACACCTATAGCGATCTCCCTGTAAATGGGTTTCCATTCAATTCCTTTGATTTCGAAAATTTAAGGCCGACTCAGTTTCTGTTAAGACATCCAATGGTTGTTTTCGTGTTTGATTAAAAAAGACCAGTTAAACATTTGAAAAGAAGCTAAAATAAAATGAATTAAGTAAACAGAGTCTTTGCCTCCCGGTATTTTTTAACAGCGTTATAAAACGATTGACATAATACAATTTACTACAATTTACTGCTTTAACCCCTTCAAGGGTGGTGGTTCATTTTTGGACCATTTAATTTTAACTCTTAAATGCTACATTGGCACCAGAATATTGGAATGAAAATTTTCCTTTTATTAATTAAGTGAACGAAAAGCATTTCCGTATTTCGAAATTTGTTTGTAAATTCCGGTGCCATTCACTGATTTCAACATTTTACGAATAGAAGTACCTTGCCCCTGAAAGGGTTAAACGCATATTAATGTATTTATTATTTTAAAGTTTCCTTTCTCTTTTAATATTCACGTGTAAATACAATTTTTAAGACATAATTTTCAATATTTTCCTGCTTTTAACACGTACTCATTTAATAGTAATTTTAAAGTTTTTTTTCTGTTTTTAATAGCCACGTGTAAATAAATTTTTAATCGTTAGGAAATATTATTCTTTGCGCTGTTTTTAGAATTGAAAATAATCTCTATAATAGGTGACAAGTCGCCAAATATTATTATATCACCATCATTTCCCCTTTTCATAAGAAAGGTTTCCATTTTGATTAACCCCTTCGGCCTTTTACGAAAATTTTAATCTTTTGTCACCGTTTTTTAAAAACAGAAATTTGTGTGTTCTTGAATCGAGAAAATGCGCTGATTAAATAAAGCAAATTTTACAGTAAAATTTTACTGGTGAGAAAAAACAAGGATTCTGAGCGCTTTATGCGGCACGTATACGTGCCGCTCGTCCCCAAGGGGTTAAAGAATCAAAACTATTTTTTTTTTTTTAAAATAAAACTACATAAAAGTTGCCATGATCGCAAAGAATTCTTGGTACTTTTAATATTAACCGGGTGCAAATCTCGCCAATAGCTTTTTTTTTTTTTTTTTAACTCGGCAGTTAGCATTTTTTTTTTTTTCGAGTGGTAAATTAAAACGGCACTACTTGGTTATCCCATCGACCAAAAATCTATCGCCAGACTATAAGAAGCCAGTAATGGTTGAGAGTAAATGTCGCATTCCCTTGACTGTAAGGAAGTTACACGTGTTTGCGCCATCAAGTGATTTTTATTTTGACGTTTTCTTTGTATTTTTATTAATGTTATACTAATTTATTTGTTCTTTCGTTATTTAAAATAAAAATCACGTCAACTTGTATAATTTGGCGAGTGGTTTGGCGATATTGGTCGACGGGATAACTAAGTAGTACCATTAAAACATTGCTTTGAATTTGAAATTAAATGTCATGATTTGTTGTATTATTTAATATTTAACACAGATGTCATATACGCACCAGGTTTGAAGAGATTTTCTTTTTCTTTTTTTTTTTTTTTTTTTACGACAATTTGGCGAAAACCTCGTTTTCGAATACCAGTTACATATGTATTTTTAAATTATTTTATATTATTTTTTAAATGAAATAACTATAAATAAAAAAAATAGTTAATAACTATAGAACAAAACAATTTATAACATTTCTTTTAAATAAAAAGAAAATAAATATCAATAAACATTTATTAATAAATAAGCAACAATAGCCTTTTTACCATGTCATGAAAAATAACGCCATTTTGGCGCCAATTAGCTACCCGGTGCGTATATCACATCTGCGCCTAATATTTTTCGTTTCGTTTCGTTTAAAAAAAAAGAAAGAAGTCAAAACCATTAATTTTAAATGTTTCAATTTTAATTGAAAGTTTTGTATTAAATAAAATGTTAATGAAATAAAAAAAAATAGCATTGTTCTTAGCATACATTTAAGAGAGGCCAAACTGGGCACCAAATTAGTTTAAAATAATAACCTTTTCTAAAATATGAAGAAAAAAAATCTGTTATGATTAAAATTTGAGTTGCCATCATTAGAGAAAAGCATTTAAAATTAGAAAAAAAATTAATATTTTGAAAACTAATTCGAATTAAAAATTTCTAATACCAGTTTTGAGATATGCGGATCAATACGGATTCTTGGTGTTAATTTCATCACAAAGTATTCCTTATTTTAGGAAAAATCGCCGTGAAACATAATCAGTTGTTTAATCCAATCGTTTCATATATTCGTTTCATTTCAGCCATTTCATAAACTCGTTTCATTAGGATTTTATATATATAGGGTAGATTAGTATTATTAAAGATTTAAAAAATTGTGGCATCAGGGACCAAAAGGTAGGAAGAAAAAAAATGAAAAAGTTATGAGCTCCATAGGCTTTTCTATGTTAAATTAACATTGAGAAGTGACACTGGAAATAAATAAGTATGTATAAAAAAAGCGAAATTTGGAATTATTAAGAAAAATATTTGAATAATGCAAATAAAAATTAGTCCATGTTATTCTCTTGGTTATAATTCACCCATATGGAAAGGCATTTTATCATCTGTTTTGACCCTGACGCCAGACAAACATTTTTACACTTTAAATTTATAATATCATTAGAATTAGTAAAAATTAAAGAAATTGTGGCATCAGGGACAAAAAGGTGGGAAGAAAATATGAAAAAAATATGAGCTCCATAGGCTTTTCTATGTTAAATTAGCATTGAGAAGTGACACTGGAAATAAAAAAGTATTGCGCTGGCGCGCAATACATAAATAGGATTTTATTTCAACTGTAAAGTAATTTTTCTAAATCACACACACGAAAAAATAACTACTATTGGCGAAAAAAACCCTGTTATTGGCGAGATTTGTCCCCGGATAACGTAAAAGTATCGAAAATAGACTTGTGTTTTCTAAATTAAAAACCATTTGTGGAAAATAAACATTAATCTTAATTAAAAGCGATATTATTGGAACACAATCATTAGAAAATTTTATTAAAACCACATTGCCTCTACATCTACATTTAACTTTGAACCCTTTCGCTTTTGTGAACTGTGATTGGTTGTCTAATTTTTCTTTGTTTTTTTATTTTGCAGTTTCTGGGTAGTTGTAGAAATGAAACCGTCATATTAACATGTAATTTCTTTAGCGCGTGTAAATAATATATGTTTTTTGTGTGTACGAAAGTTGTCTGTCTGAGTTTACGAGTTATTTATTGATTTATGAAGACGAAAAGAATTTTAAGGACCACGCCGTGCATCCCACATCGAACCCTCAAGGTAAGAGCTTAATTTATTATGATTTTATATGAAATAAAGTTACCGTTCTTACCTATTTTGAATAAGAAATTTCAGGGAAGAGTCCCATAACCTGTGCCGAAAGATTTGGCGATTTTTTTGGCGCGCTTTGTTTGGCGATAAATGTTTCGATCTGGTTTAAGTTTGTTCATCGGATTTCGGATCGTTGGAACGGCTTTAGGGTTGCTTTTTTTCGGAAATGCCTTTTTAAAACCGGACAACTGGTTGACGTGAGATCTTGAAGCTTATTGGTTTACTAGTATCACGGGAACTGATAGTCAGCAAATTTTGAATTCGGTTAGATAAGAATTTGCTCCGACGCCACACTGACACTCGCATTCGGATTACTCTCTGTGCTGGTCGATGTAAGTAAAGTCTCGTTAATTTTTCCAAGATTGCGGAAAAACATCATTTTTAAATCTTTATATTATTTATAAATCAATGATTTTACACCATTTTTAAAAACAGAAAATGATGTAAAAACATTGATTTATAAATTACATAAAGATTTAAAAACGAAGTTTTTGCGCCACTTTGAAAATTTCTTCCGATGCAATTGCTCGAATTTTAGCAGCATTCTAAATAAATCTAAACATGTGTTTTTTCAGATGATAGTTGCTACCCTGCTTCAGACCCTAAATGGGATCATTTTATAAACATTAAATTCTTACTGTTTTTTTTGTGTGTAAGCATTTTTAAATTATTTTTATACATTTTTTCTATGTTTCTATGTTCCATCTTTTCTATTATTTCTTTAAATTATTTTTATACATTTTTTTCTATTTTTATACATCTTTTTTATACTTTTTTTCTTTTTGGTAGTTGTGAGCGGGATTTTACCTGCATTAAAAATAATAGTTTTTGAAATATTGTTGAAATTTATAAAAAGTTTCTTGTCCTATCTTGTTTGCGTGGGTATTAATCTACTTAGAAATGAAGACAAGGTTTTAACACGGATGCACATCAATTTACTAAGACAACACGGACATAAATTACACGAATAAATATAACATATTTCACTATATGCTCAATCGGCATACCACCTAAACATAGCCATTTTATATACAATACTTATTCCATAATCTCGTTCACAGTATATTCAGAATTTAGCTCGCTCAGGATATTAATAGAAACCATGGAGTAAATGTCACTATTCAGACACCACATCTCCTCCCCCTTTACAGGTCAAGCTTCTTGGGTGGTCTGCGAACTCTCTGAGAACGTCGGGGTATCATAGTCGGGCTTGCTTGAATCGGTGGAGCATCTGTCGAAGCAGGTACTGGGGATGAACTATTTGACTGATGGGTTGGGGAAGTCAGATCCTTACTCGGGACATCAGCAGTTGAAGGTGACGCTACAGGTTTGTCACTGGAGATCGGAACAATAATACTTTCAGCATTCAGATGTTCCGGTTCTGAAGAAGTCTCTTTAAACTTTGTCGATGGAGATCTTCGATATTCATTCGATGTAGAATAATTCTTCTGCACTTGTTCACCTACTGGACGGATTTGGTCAACATGGCGTCTTACGAGTGTACCTTGAACATCGATTGTATAATGAATAGCACCATCTTTATTAATTATTCTTCCAAATTTCCATTTCGAATTTGCCGATTTATAATCTCTTACTGCTACAGAATCACCGATGTCAAAATTTCTATCTCTAAATTCATATACTCCTTTTCGTACTTTTTCTTGAATCCTCGATTGTAGTTGAAATAATAGTAAATCAATCCTACTTCGGATATCTCTTTTTAAAAATAACATAGCTGGGCTGTGATTTGTTGTTGCATTTGGTGCTTTTCTGTATTGAAGCAAAAATGTACTCAATTTTTGTTGTATACTTCCTTCATAACTCTGCATGGCTCGCAGCGACTGTTTTACCATATGGACATAGCGTTCAGCTTGGCCATTACTTGATGGTTTAAATGGTGCGGACGTTTTGTGCTTGATACCATTCCTTCGCATGAATCTCTGAAATTCATCAGACGAGAATTGTGGTTCGTTATCACTGACAAGAACTAATGGCAATCCAAATCTCGCAAAACTGTCTCGTAGACATTCAATTGTTTTCTTCGCTGTGGTAATCTTCATCGGATATACTTCTAACCACTTAGAGTGAGCATCAACTATCACCAAAAACATGTGCTCAAATAAAGGACCGGCAAAATCAACATGTATATGTTCCCATGGCATGCTGGGATACTCCCAGTAATGAACTTTGGCCTTTGTTGGATCAGTCTTGTGTCTGGCACAATCAGCGCAATTTCTAGCTGCTTCTTCTATATCGTTGTCAATCCCTTTCCAATAGACGAATGATCTTGCGATTGCTTTCATTTTGACAATGCCTAAGTGTCCTTGATGCAGTTCTTCCAGAACACGCTTTTGATATTTCTTCGGAACACACACTCTTTGTCCGTACATGATACATCCATCTTCAATGGTATATTGTGCTTCTCTTCCCTGCAAATTCTGACCTTTTCGTAAGGCTTGTAAAAGTGGACCCAATTCTTCATCTCTCCACGTTTCTTCTCGTAATTCCTTTGAAGTAACTGGTAACGTTTCAATTTGTGACATCTGGAATATGGTAATGTCATCTTTCACTTCCAGTTCTTCCGAAGTTTTAGGCAATCTTGACAAAAAGTCTGCATTTCCATGATCATTAGTTTTTCGGAAAACTATGTCAAATTGGAAGGATTGCAAAATTAATGCATAATGTAGTAATCTGGTAGCTGTTAATACGGGTAATCCTCGTTTCGATCCAAAAATTGCTACTAGAGGTTTGTGGTCAGTTATTAACGTAAA
Source organism: Maratus speciosus (assembly GCA_963932465.1). Lineage (NCBI taxonomy): Eukaryota > Metazoa > Arthropoda > Arachnida > Araneae > Salticidae > Maratus > Maratus speciosus. The sequence continues at coordinate 68,341,644 of OZ010799.1, read as the reverse complement.
CCTTCTTCCTTTTAGGTACAGGTAAATCTTTTATACTGCCCATACAATTGCTAAGGCCTCTTTGTCGATTTGAGAATATTTCTGTTCAGTCCTCGTTAAGGTTTTGGATGCAAAAGCTATTGGCCGTTCAGACCCATCTGGATATCGATGAGACAAGACACAACCAACACCTACTGGAGATGCATCACTTGCCAACGTTAAGGGAAGTTTCGGATCATAGTGAACTAAAACGTTTTCTGAACAGATTTCCTTTTTTATTTGCTCAAAGGCAACTTGACAACTCTTTGACCATTTAAATTTCACATCTTTTCTTGTCAAATTATTAAGAGGATTTGCTATAGTTGCCAAATTTTTACAGAATTTTCCATAAAACGTTACTAATCCAAGGAAACTCTTCACTTCTTGTACATTCTTAGGTACAGGAGCTTTTAAGATTGCTGAAACCTTCTCGTCGGTTTTATGTATCCCATTTGTATCTATTTTATGACCTAGAAATTTTATTTCATTTTGAAAGAACTGACTCTTACTTAGATTAAGTTTTAGATCATGCTCTTTACATTTTTTGAAAAACAGCTCTAAAGCTTTAAGATGTGACATTTCGTCATTTCCTGTTATTCTAGCATCATCCATGAATACTTTAACCCATTCGATACCTTGGAACAAGCCATCTACGTACCGCTGCCAAATTGCAGGCGCTCCATTTAACCCAAACATTAGTCTCTTGCAAATATACAATCCTTTATGGGTATTTATTGTTAACAGTTTCTGACTTTCTGGATCTACCTTCATTTGCAAATATGCATGTTTGAAATCTAATTTTGAGAATTGTTTTCCCCCATTCAAACTTGCGAATATCTCCTCTAATCGTGGCAAAGGGTGTTGTGGTATGATTAAATTAGGATTTAAGGTTACGGTATAATCGGCACATAATCGTATACTGCCATCCGATTTTACGACTGGTACTACTGGTGTTGCCCATTCAGAGCTTTCAACCTTTTCTAAAATACCTTCTTTTTCTAATCTATCTGTAGCGGGTTAAATACAATCTGAACTGTTTTAATTTTATACATTAACTTTTATTTTATTTCATTTGTTTTTTACAACTCAACTCAACATAAAAAGGAGTTGGCTCCTTACCTGTAACTGACGGCATTCTGTTGTTGCCACTCACGCAGAGTTGTCTGACATGCGTTCATGAAGTGCTGATCCTTAAACGTATTTTTCTGTTTTAATAATAATGTTTTTATTGTTTAAGTTTTAACTTGTCTGTGTTTATTTAAACACTTCAGCAACACACCATCACCTAGAGAAGACTTTTGAATCTTTCGCAACGGAAATGTGGCTAGCTGAACAAGTGTACCCACATATCTATTTCATCTTCAACTCTGCTCTTTAATGCAAATGGAACTGTTCTAACTCTGCAAAATATGGGTTTAACATCCGGTTTAAGTTCGAGCTTAGCTTCATAATTATTTATTTCCCTGAGTTTATCATCAAAAATATCTTTATATTGTTCCAACAGATCTTTTAAGTTCAGTTTAGTCGTAGCTCTTAATGCCTTAATAGCATTCCAGTCTAGACTAATTTTGTGAAGCCATTCACGGCCAAAAATGGTATCCAAGTTCTCCTTAACAATGTATAAGTTCAAATCCGAAATCTGGTTTTTATATTGAACTCTAACTGTAACATACCCCATAGGTACTAATGATTCACCATTATAAGTTTTAAAAACTATATCAGTCGGTTGAATCTGTTTCTTTGAAATTTTTCTAAAATTACTTATACTCATAACACTGACTGCTCCACCAGTATCTAATTCCATAGAACAAATCTTTCCGTCAAGTTTCAGAGTAATCATTATCGGAGGTCGTTTCGGTTTTTCCTCGCGTAATGTACAATCAGTGGTATTTAAACCAAACAACGGAACCTGGACATTATTTTCCTTTAAATTTACTTGTTTTTGTTTAACTGGTCTAGCATTCGCCTTTTTTGCTGCGAAACACGCTTTTTTATGTGCCCAATTTTTGAACAAAAGTTGCACTTACTCGAAATAAATCTACATTTTTCTTTGACATGATCCGTGCCTGTACATCGCGTGCAAAATAAAGATTTCCGCAAAGTGTATTTTTCTATACCATTGTTTCTTTACTGCATGAACTGCATTTATTTCACGGCCCATAATATCATTTGCCCCCTTAAATGCCTTTTCCATAGCTAAAGCTATTTGCAAAGTTTTATCCAGATCTATATTATCTTCTTCAAATAATCTATCTAGAATTATTTTATCGCGTAATCCACTAACAAAAACATCACGTAACATGATATTTAACATATTACTTTCATAATCGCAATTAATTGCTAGTGCTCGGAGTTCCGCTATATAATTATTAATACTCTCCCCTTCATGCTGTTTACGATTCAGAAACTTATGTCGGGAAGGTATAATCAATGGCTTTGGGGTCAAATGCTTTTTCAAAATATCTTTCAATTTATCTAAGCTTTGCGCAGAAGGAATTTCTGGAGACAACAAATTTTTTAGTAACTGATACAATTTAGGACTTAGAGAAGAAATAAACACTTTAGCCCTAACGTCTTCCGGGACTTTTTGAACATCTAAGTATGTGAGAAATCTTTCGAAAAAACTATCGAAATTTTCATATTCTTCATTAAATTTTTCAAATTGAACAGTTACTTTATGAGAAACGCTCTCTTTATTTTGAAGAGCAAGAATCAATTCTCGATTCTGTTTCAACAATTCTTGTATTTGTTGTTCCATAATTCAATTTAATTAAAAGATGAAAATGAAAGTTTTACCTTTAGCCGTCTTCGTACAGATCTATTTTTTATTTATCGTCGCCAGCTGTCCTATCTTGTTTGCGTGGGTATTAATCTACTTAGAAATGAAGACAAGGTTTTAACAAGGATGCACATCAATTTACTAAGACAACATGGACATAAATTACACGAATAAATATAACATATTTCACTGTATGCTCAATCGGCATACCACCTAAACATAGCCATTTTATATACAATACTTATTCCATAATCTCGTATTCTCTCGTATTAATTCCATATCTCGTATTAATTCCATAATCTCGGGGGGCAAGACAAGGTTTTAACAAGGATGCACATCAATTTACTAAGACAACACGGACATAAATTACACGAATAAATATAACATATTTCACTGTATGCTCAATCGGCATACCACCTAAACATAGCCATTTTATATACAATACTTATTCCATAATCTCGTTCACAGTATATTCAGAATTTAGCTCGCTCAGGATATTAATAGAAACCATGGAGTAAATGTCACTATTCAGACACCACATTTCTGGCCAGTTTTTTTCTCTTTTTTTATTGTCGAAAATGTTTTAAGAACGGGGGGTTCAGGGGGGCTCTGCCCCCCTGACAATAACAAGTATTAATCTCAAAAAGGACATTTATTTAGAATGCTGCTAAAATTTGTGTAATTGTATCGGAAAAAAATTTCCAAGATGGCGCAAAAACTTCGTTTTTAAATCTTTGTGTAATTTATAAATCCATGTTTTTATATCATTTTCTATCTTTAAAAATGGTGCAAAATGATTGATTTATAATTAATATAAAGATTTAAAAATGATGTTTTTCTGCAATCTTGGAAAATTTTTCATGTCGCCAAAACGGCGTTTTGGCGAGATTTTTTTTCGCCAAAAATCTTCCGGCACAGGATATGGAACTCATCCCAAATTTCACATGGCATCCCTGTGAGGGATGTACGGTGTTGGTAAAATATTTGTCTTTTGAGATTATTTAGAAATATTTGAAAGAGTACTATTTAGAAAGACTCAATTGAACTATTTAGAAAGATATTTGAACATTATTATTTTGACTCGCACAGAAAAATATTATGTCAGACAGCGAAAATTTAGAAGTTCTTAAAAAAAGAAGGACAATTTTTCGATCTGCAGTCACTAAAATTTTGAATAAAATTGAAACTTCGATTAAATCAGACGATGTGTCTGTTGAAGAATTGCAAGAATACGTAGAAGGAGTTACTGACAAATTTAATTCATTAAAAATTACGGATAATTCAATTGAATTATTGGTCAATCCAGATGATTTAGAAAAAGATTTAGAGGCGGCTGAAAAATATGCCGAAAACGTAATCTTATGGAAATCACGCGCGAATAAGAAAATTAGAGAATTAAATGCAGGACTTTTAAATTTTAAGTCAAAACAAGAAGTAAATAATGAACATTTTTCAGACAGTGTTCTTAATGACAAAGTAAGCAGTTCTGTAAGGGTGAAACTCCCGAAATTGAATATACCTATATTTGATGGTAATATAAATGAATGGCTTTCTTTTTGGAGCAGTTTCGAATCTGCCATTCATGATAATAAGTCATTAAATAAAGTCGATAAATTTAACTATTTAAGATCACAATTACGCAGTACGGCTCTAAGTACAATTGAAGGTTTTCCTGTTTCTGAAAAAAATTATGATGCGGCAGTTGAACTATTAAAAACTAGATTTGGCAATAAGCAACTACTGATTCATAATCACATGAGCAATCTTTTGGCTGTCAAACCGTTAAGAAATTCAGCGGATATTTATGCGTTCCGAAGATATTTTGACAAATTATCCGTTGAACTAAGAAGTTTGGAAAGTCTCGGTACAGAAATAAAACAAATTTCGAGTGTACTGTGTACTACGATATTAAAAACAATTCCGAAAGATCTGTTAATTGAACTTAATAAATCTGAAAATGAAAAGGGCTATTATGCAATAGAGGAATTAATGAATTTTTTATGTGCTTGTTTAAAAGCAAGAGAAAAGGCAACTCTAGTGTCAAACTCAATTTATGAAGATAGGAAAATTTATACTCCTCCTGATAACAAAAACATTCATCCTTTTCGCGCTAATAAGCAGAAAAGCTATCCCACGGCAAATGAGTTAATATCAACAAACAATAAAGAGGATTCGGCCGTATTAAGTTGTGTGTTTTGTGAATCATCTAAACATGCATCTGTTAATTGCGAACTTGCAGCTGGCTTATCTATTGAAGAGAGAAAAAATATTCTTTTGAAAAAGGGAGCTTGTTTTAAGTGTTTAGAAATTAAAAAGCATTTATCACGTTTTTGTAAAAGAAATATAAAATGCCTAAATTGTTATGGGAACCATAATTTATTATTTTGTTATAAGAAATTAAAAAATGAAAAATCTAAAGAACAGACCGAAATGTCGGATACTGCCCTTTTTGCGAACGAAAGTTTACCGAACACTGTTTATTTGCAAACTTTATATGTATATGTAAGAAATAATGGTTTTGAATATGTAGTGCGCGCCCTTTTAGATACGGCGTCTTCAAAATCTTATATTTCAAAATTCGTAGCTAATAAAATGGAATTAAGAAGTTTAAGAAAGGTCAGAATCACCCACGGGCTATTTGGAGGTACCGAAACAACAGTGGATCATAATTGTTATTCTGTCAATTTAAGGGGTTTAAGGGAAGGTAAAAGGATAAAAATTGAGGTCATGGAACAAGAAAAAATTTGTGCTAACGTACCCAAGATTAGAGATATTAATTGTATTAAGGAATTAAAAGGAAAAAATATCTTTTTGAGCGATATCTGTCCTGAAAGTAGAAAATGTTTATATGAACAAGATTCAAACGAAATCCATGTACTATTGGGAGCAGATGTTGTGGGAAATTTGTTTACGGGTAAAATAGAAAATCTTTCTTGCGGTTTAGTTGCGATGCATACAACACTTGGGTGGACTACTATGGGTAAAATTGGCGATAATGAAAGGGATAGTTCTCTTTTGGTCCTTTCATTATATGTAAATGATGCCAAAATTACGGATTTGTGGAATTTAGATTCTTTAGGCATAGTAGATCCGGCGGAAAAACAATCTAAAGAAGAAGTCCAAAAATTAGTTTTGGAGCATTTTAAAGAAACTGTAAGTCGCGAAACTGATGGTAGGTATAAAGTTTGTCTTCCATGGTTAAACGAGCATCCTCCTATTCAAAGTAATAAAGATTTGGCGATAAAGCGCCTGCAAAATAATATTAAGAATCTCAACTCCTGCGGTTTATTAAAAGACTACGAAGCAGTTTTAAATGAATGGGAAGCTGAAGGGGTTATTGAAAAGGTGAAAGGGGAGGAAAAGCTTAACACTAAAGTACATTATCTCCCTCATAGAGTTGTAATCAAGCCTACTTCTACGACCAAAATTAGGCCGGTATTCGATGATTCAGCACATGTTAGGGGTTCTGTTTCCATAAATGATTGTATAGAAAAGGGACCTAATCTAATTGAACTAATTCCTTCTGTCCTAAATCGATTTAGAGTGGGAAAGATAGGTGCTGTAGCAGATATTCGCAGGGCATTTTTACAGATATCTCTAAATGAAAAGGATAGAGATTATTTACGCTTTTTCTGGTGGAGAGACGGGAATTCCGAAAACCTTGAAATTTATAGACATTGTCGGGTGGTCTTCGGGATCAGTTGTAGTCCTTTCCTGTTGGCTGCTACTCTCACACATCATTTAGATCAAGCACCTGAGAATATTAAAGGCATTGCTGTAAAACTTAAGGAATCATTTTATGTAGATAATTGTGTAACTAGTGTAGAGTCGTTAGAAGAGTTAGAATATTTTAGAACTGAAGCGCGAAAACTCTTAGCATCAGCGCAATTTGATCTACGTGGTTGGTGTTATAATCAGTGCGCGGAATTTGCATTAGGCAATAATGAGAAAGATCATTTGAAGGATGAGAATGAGAATAAAATCCCGTTACTCGGTTTAATGTGGGACACCGAAAGGGACACATTATCGTGCGATTTTCGGAGTTTTAAATTGGAAAATGAGTCCATCACAAAAAGAACGATTTTGTCCTTAACGCATAAAATATTCGATCCCATCGGTTTCACTTATCCCGTGACCTTAATTCCAAAATTACTTTTACAGAAATGCTGGAAAATAAAGGCTTCATGGGACTCCAAACTTCCCGATGAGATAGTTAAGGAATTTAAAAAATGGACTAACCAAATTAAAGATTTAGGAAATCTTGAGATTCCGCGAAGATTGTCTAACGTATCAGTAAATATTGGAAAATTATCTCTACATATTTTCTGTGACGCGAGTAAATTTTCATATGCTACATGCATTTATCTAAGAAATGAAGTATCAAATTATGTTACTTGCCAACTTATTCAGGCCCGTTCTGGAGTAGCTCCTCTAAAGGACATTTCTATTCCACGTCTTGAGTTATTAGCCTGTTGCATTGGAGCTAGATTATCTAATAGCATTAAAAACGATTTAAAATTAGAAAATGTTGATACTTTCTACTGGTCGGATTCAATGGATGCACTGTATTGGATAACACGGGAAGGTCCTTGGGCGACATTTGTAGAAAATAGAGTTAGGGAAATTCGAAAGCTTACCCCCACCTCTTCGTGGAATTTCGTACCTGGGCATATGAATCCAGCAGATTTACCATCTCGTGGTTGTTGTGCAAAATCTCTTGTAAAATCTCAATGGTGGCTAGGGCCGACATGGCTTTCGGATTCAAAAGGAAATTGGCCTGACACCAACATTTTGCCTAACATGGACATAGTGAATGCAGAAAAAAGAAAAACAATTGTGACCGCTTCTAACCTAGAGATTAATGAACCCCAATTTTATAGCCGCTATTCCTCGTACATTAAAATTTTGCGAGTTACTGGTTGGATTTTGCGATTTTGTCAAAATTCGAAAAAGGGTAGCGCCGACAGAATATTCGGTCAATTAACCAACAGCGAATTGAAAAAAGCCGAATGGTTATTTTGAAAATGGTTCAAAGGGAATCATTTGTGAATGTACATGATGAAAAATCAAAATGTTTACGCACTTTTACAGATTCGGAAGGTATCATAAGAGTAAAAACAAAAATTTTCCAACGGGAAGATGAGTTTAATTTTAGATTACCAGTATTATTACCTTCAGATCATCATGTCGTAGAACATCTTATATTTTCGAAACATCTAGAATTGGGGCATTGTGGCGTACCATTGCTGATGTCTGTGTTAAGAGAAAATTATTGGGTACTGAAGAGTCGGAAAACAATTAAAAAAGTAATTAATAAATGTACCGTTTGCAAAAGGCACTCATCAAAACCACCTGAAGTAGAAGAAAGTACCTTACGTGTTGAACGAATTCGAGATGCTGCTATTTTTGAAATAGTAGGTGTAGATCTGTGTGGCCCTCTTTATTTGAAGAATCAATCCAAAGTCTGGATTTTAATAGTCACATGTGCAATTTTTAGAGCAGTACATTTCGAGCTTTTAAATGCTATTTCGACCGACAGTTTTATTCTTGGACTTACTAGGTTCATTTCTAGAAGAGGCCGTCCTTCAGTAATATATTCGGACAACGGCACCAATTTTACTGGCTGTCATAATTTATTAAAAACAATTGACTTCGAAAATGTGAAAACTGTTATTGTTTTTTCACGTATAGAATGGCGATTTATTCCACCTTCTGCACCTTGGTGGGGTGGATTTTGGGAAAGACTCGTCGGAATTCTGAAACGAATGTTGAGAAGAGTACTAGGAAAATCATCTTTAAACTATGAAGAGTTATTAACAGTGATTTGTGATTGTGAGGGTATTATAAATTCACGCCCTTTAACTTATGTTACCGATAACAATGAAGATCTTAGACCGATAACTCCTGCAATGTTTTTGCAAGAACTAACCGAGATAGGAATGTCCGAATTAGAGTTTCTGGATCATAAGAAAATAAACCATCGTTACAATTATAGAGTTAAAGTTAGAAATGACTTAAAGTCAAGATTCCGAAACGAATATCTAGGCTCCTTGAAAAATTCCTCAGTTAGCGGCCAAAAAGCAAGACCTTTGTGTGTTGGGGATGTTGTCCTCATCTGGACTGACAATTCCAGCCGAATAAATTGGCCACTTGGGAAAATTATAGAACTTTATCCCAGTCAAGACGGGGTTGTACGGGTAGTGAAGTTGAAGACTGCGTCCGGAATATTGGTTCGTCCAGTAAAGAAACTCTGTCTTTTGGAGGTGAGTGGAAGCCCCGAAAATCGAAGTGATGCAGTACTGCAGGACCGTTTGACTACTCGCCGGGGGCGAATTGTACGTCCTCCAGATAGATTCAAGTACAGTGATGCCTCAAGTTGAGTTCTGTCCCCCAGTGAACTCAAAAGGGGGAGTGTGGAAAATAAACATTAATCTTAATTAAAAGCGATATTATTGGAACACAATCATTAGAAAATTTTATTAAAACCACATTGCCTCTACATCTACATTTAACTTTGAACCCTTTCGCTTTTGTGAACTGTGATTGGTTGTCTAATTTTTCTTTGTTTTTTTTATTTTGCAGTTTCTGGGTAGTTGTAGAAATGAAACCGTCATATTAACATGTAATTTCTTTAGCGCGTGTAAATAATATATGTTTTTTGTGTGTACGAAAGTTGTCTGTCTGAGTTTACGAGTTATTTATTGATTTATGAAGACGAAAAGAATTTTAAGGACCACGCCGTGCATCCCACATCGAACCCTCAAGGTAAGAGCTTAATTTATTATGATTTTATATGAAATAAAGTTACCGTTCTTACCTATTTTGAATAAGAAATTTCACACCATTTCCATTAGTTCATAGACGAATGACGTCAAAGGCATATTAATGCTACAGGAGTTAAAATATTCAATGCGCGAAAGTTTTTAAATTTTTATCAATGAATTTTCAAAAATGAATGATTCACTACACATTGTTTACATTTATAAAATTAGTCACAATTTCTGAAATGTTGGTTTGTTTGTATCGGTACTCTATTGGAGGTAGAAAAATACAATTTTTTACCTTTCTAATGCAGTTTGTCTAACAATTTTCTGACAAATACTTTTCGAGCTATTAATTTTTTCAGTAACTTCAAATGTTTAATTTTTCCGAGATTAATCCGTGGCATCGATTAGCGAAAAAGGCCAGTCGTCAGCAATGCGTAGCTCTTTATTAAAGAGGATTACTTCCAGAGAAAATGCCAAAAATTTACGTATGACAGATTGTTGATAGAATTAAAAAAAACTTCGTCAATTCTCAAGGTATCAAATCCAATTCAATTTATTATAAATATTCTTAATATTATCTACAACTTTTATATTGACAAGTTTTTGATAGGACCAACTGTTACCGCAAGAAAAAAAAACGAAATAAACAAGAAAGAAAAATCATACGTTAAGCATAGATTATGAAACACTTTCCAACACTTCCTGAATGCTTTAAAAAAACTTCGTTATTAAGGAAATAAGGTAAGTAAGATAACTTAGTAAACATTTTAGAAAACACATAAAACATTTATAAAACTGATTTCAGCGGTTATTGTCCATAGCCAAATATGATTCCAATTCTTTTGAACAGCCCTGCATTTGATCTGTAGGTTGATATATGTACTATATAATGGTAAAATTTAGTTTAGCAAGAAAACGCATAACAGGTTGAAATTTCTCTTTCAGCGATTTATACTAATAGATGGAGACATAGTAGTTTACTTTTGTACAACCCTGTAGTTAACCTAGTACCTTTATTACAAGCCCCTATTTAGCTAACATTTTATTCAAACTAAAACACTTTTAAAATTACTGAAATCACATTTCCAGAAATTATCATCCATAGACGGCCATGTATCCAATTCTTTGCGTGACCCTGTGTATCATTTTATCTATATTCTACAAACATTTCTTAATAAACTAAATGCAGTTCAGCGTATAAATGCATAACTCATTTAAAAGCTACCTTTAAGCAATTTAAGCTCATACTCAGTAACCCGTGCTAATTCTTTTCTGTAACCCTGTATATGAACTATAGCATTTATACACACAATATAGTATGCATAAATACAGTGAAAATGAAAAGCGCATATCATAATTAGTATTCTACAGAATGGATATTTTAGTGCCCTTCATAAATGTATATCAATTTTATTATTTATTTGAAAGGGTGTAACACCAATAAAAGTCATTTGAAACGATTTTTTCCCATTGGCCGTAATGTAATGGAATTCTTTTGTGTGGCCCTGTAAATGAATAAAATCTATTCTTTGCACCGCATAGTCTATAGAATGCATATTTTTCTGCCCTTCATAAATGTATATCAATTTTATTATGTTTAAAAGGGTGTAACACCCTTAAAAATCATTTGAAACGATTTTTTTCCATTGGCCGTAATGTAACGGAATTTTTTTGTGTGGCCCTGTAAATGAATAATAACTATTCTTTCCACCGCATTTTCTATAGAATGCACATTTTAGTGTCCTTCATAAATGTATATCAATTTTATTATGTTTGATAGGGTGTAACACCAATAAAAATCATTTGAAACGATTATTTTCCTTTCGCCATAATGTAACGGAATTATTTTGTGTAGCCCTGTAAATAAATATAAACTATTATTTGCACCGCATAGTCTATACAATTCATATTTTAGTGCCCTTCACAAATGCATATCAATTTTATTATGTTTGAAAGGGTCAAGGGTGTAACACCATTAAAAATCACTTGAAACAATTTTTTCCTATTGGCCATAATGTGACGGAATTCTTTTGTGTGGCCCTGAAGATGAATATTAACTATCCATGCACCGCATATTCTACAGGATGCATATTTTAGTGCCCTTCATAAATGTATATAAATTTTATTATGTTTGAAAGGATGTAATGCCAATAAAAATCATTTGAAACGATTTTTTCCCATTGGCCGTAATATAACGGAATTATTTTGTGCGGCGCTGTAAATATATATAAACTATTCTTTGCACCGCATAGTCTATAGAATGCATATTTTTATTTCATGTTTGTGTGATAGTACGTAAGAATGCAATTATTAAATTATCAGTAGAACATATTTTACAATTGATGTTCTGTTTATGGGGTGAAGGTCAATGCGGTACGATGATTTTTTTTGGGGGGGTGGGGGGAGGGATTTGTGTCATTGGGTTTGGAAGGGGGATGGTCACTACTGGACTCTAAATAGATATTGAGATAGAGGACTAAAAGTTTCAGTGACTGAATCACTTATGGACTTTAATAAGTGAATATAACTGAATTACTCTGAATTATCGATAAAAGAGAAAATCTTATCTTATTGTAATCTGTATCTTATTGTTAGACTAGTATATAACACCCGCGAAAAATGACAGAATGTTCATGTGCATCTAATTTTCATAAGACTTCATACAAACAAACAACATGAAGATTTTGTTATTGAAAAGTTTGTATTGCAGAAAAGTACATTTCAAAAATGACTACTGATTGCTAAAAATACAAATGATGAGGATATTTTTCATTATTTTTCTTTTATCTGAAACAATGGAAGTAATTCAATGGCCACCATTTTGAAGAAATTTCATTAAAAACTTTAAAAAAAAAAAAAAAAAAAAACCCCAGCTAGTGCTGGAACATCTACAAATAAACAGCTTTCATTTAAAAAAAAATAATAATTAGCAAAATTGATTCAGTAGAAAACTCAGGGCAGATGGCTAAAAAAATATCCTTGTGTTTTAAATACATAGATCGTACGGTTCGCCCGGAATGGTTACCTACAGGGTTCTCGCTGGCTTCTGACCAACATTAGCGATTTAGCGAATAAAAAATAAAAAACAGTAGCCAAATGAAAAAAAAAAATGTTAGCAAAATAGATTCGGCATGAAACACTGAAAAAAATCTATCTTTAACCCCTTATTAATCATTTGGAAAAATGGTTATTGTTCTCGTCAGGGTAGGAAATCAAAAGCATATCTGAAGGTTTTTATTGGTTTAATCCGCATTTTATTCTTTTGTGATTGGTCTATACAGTAATCTGTATTCCCCTTTACTTTCAACAGAGATGGATACCTTCTGTTGCCACTATGACAAAAAAGTAATAAAAACTACAAAAAAAATTAATAACTCTGAAACAAATTGAGATACAGCTTTCAAACAAATTGCATTTAAAAGTACATTTTTTTTCTCTCTCCGACGGCGTAAAAAGTAATATTGTCGGATGTTTAGAAGTTTAAGAATGAAATTTCATTTAAAATTGGTCGTCAGATTACTTGGAAATCTGACGATGGAAAAGCCTTTTCCCGAACAGCCAATGAAATGCTTGGATAAAACGTAAGTTTCAGGTGGATAATAACTAATGAAAATGAAAGAAAATTAATAACAATATCTGCCAAAGAGTTAATTTTAATTTGTAAGATTTTCACGTGCAAAAGAAAAATGGAATAAGCCAATTAAAAATAAAAAAAAAAGGATAAATAGGACAGGAATGAATACATATAAATATTTCACACCAAATACGAGTCGCAGGCGATTTTTGTCGCTTGGAATTTTTACGTCTAATAACACTATTAATATTTAATTCATGGCGTACATAATATATGATCAACTCCGTGCGTTTTTTTATGTCTTAAATTTTAGACTTTGAAAAAATCATTTTCCAAATGGTCGTTGTAATTTGTTAAATTGCTTTTTTTTTATTGTATACTTTTTTTTTTCAATATGTTCTAAAATAACCCAATGTTTTGTAATTACTTATAAAATAGAAATTCGACTATCCGCTACAGTAACTATTAAAAATAAATAAATTCTAAATCTCTCCTAAATATGTAAATGTTTCATACATGCTTTTAGCAGTCAAAATAAAAATTCAAAACAGCTATGTTTGATTTATCGTTGTGAAAATATACACTAAAAATTGCCATGCGATTTCGACTCTAACTGATAGAAAAATTTGACCGGCCAATGATACTTTGCATACAACTAATAAATAGCATGGTAAATGGCTAATTTCAAAGCCGCATTCTAACGAAACTTTTCTCTATTTGACGCTTGATGCGAGTCATTTTGTTTGTGTTTTTACCTGCGCGACGACGACACACAGATAGTGATTGACAGAGATAAACCTATCGCATAATCCTTTCTGTGTCTTTGGCTATTACGAAACTGAATAGATGTTGCATATTGAGTCTGTATTTCTATAAATAGAGTAATGTAAATAGCACAGTGCGATTGAACATGAAAAGCGACATCAATCGTTTAGTAACGCGGATAAGAATCACGACTGTATTGGCGCGCGCACACACACACACACAAAAGAAAAAACAGAAATTGAGCACTCCCAATTTGGCGAATATGAGTGTTCGTTTACTCGCCAAATGAAACATTTTATCGCGATTTGGCGCAATGGCGAGCGGCAGCAAGAACCCTGGTTACCTGCACTTTGATTTTATATAAGTAGATTTTATTATTGCAACTTTATATTGTTATCCTATACTCATACTTTATTATTTATGATTTAGCATTAGAAAGCTAAACTTATTGTAATTATTAGCAAACAATTATTGTAACTCATTATTTCTTATTCTTGAAAGTGTAAATATTTAAAGCAGTTCCCACCTAGTCGCGTTTTTTAAAATTAATTATTAACTTTGTTTTTGGTTAACAGAATTAAGAGCTATAGAACATTTTCATATGATGACCAGGTGGCTGTATTATAATCCGAGTTTCTGCTTTTTCTCCCAATGAATTTGTAGGTCAGTTCACTACCAGTTCATACATTTTTTAGGGAAGGGGGATTTGTTACATTATTAGATCATCCGTCACGATATTTCCCTTTTTTATCCTAAATTACTGCCATATTCACTAATTCCTTATCTATAATAAAAGAATGTAATTAAATTTAAAAAATCAAAAAACCCGACTGCGAAAAAGCGAACTAATTAATTATTTCTCATCAATGTGAAACTATTTTTTTATATTACATATATATTTTTTTATTTACTTGTATTGATGGCTTTTAAGTTTGCTTTTAATTGTTAGTTCCTATCTATAAACACTGTTTTGATGAGGTCTATAGATGTCTATGATGGTTAGAGTGGCAGTAAAGCTAGAGATCCTACCTTCACAACTTCCAGGTTGTGTAATATTTAAAAGGATCTTCTGACTGTAAAATAGTCAATGAAACATCGTCTTCATTTTGAAAGACCTATCCAATGATATGCCACTCAATAGGATGCGTAAATTTTTTTTTTTCGTCTCTACCGCCATTTTGTATTTTACGGCCGTCATTTTGAATTTGTAAAAACAAAATCTATCCTATAACCCTCGGACGATTAAGACGAATTTATAGAGACCTCATTCATTAAAATCCATCCAGCTGTTGGGATGTTTCGAGGGTATAAAGAAATCCACATACCCAGATATGCGTAAAACACATAACCCTTCTTTTCAGTCGGGTAATAATAAGGAAAGAAGTTTGTTTGTGAGTGTGTCGATGGTGTTCTGAAGAGACCGCTGCACGTAGAGCTAGAAAATTTGGCGAAAAGCTACGTCTATATATGAAGTTTTGCACCTCGAAGCCCGATTTTCGATTTTTTGATTAGATTTTTTTATTTAATTTTTTATGCGATTTTTAGCGCTTTTTTAAGTTTCGAGGCGATTTTTCCACATTAGTGAAAAGAATATGGTTTCTTTTTTTTAATCCAATATAGTAAATTTTGTTCTCTTTTCAAAAAAGTTTATTCGGAATTCGTAGAGCGATTTTTGAATTTTTAGCGAATTTTTTATGCGATTATTGAACAGCAATTAATGCATCTCCATACCTATAAAGGCGTTACCGTAGGGGAGACACTGTTCTGTCGCCAAATACCGCCAAGTTTGTCGCCAACTTGACAATATATAGCCAAATTTGGTGACCAAAATGAGCCGCCAAAAGTGACGCCAACTTGGCGATATCTCTAATATTTCGCCAAATTTCCATAGACTTCCATTGTAAACCAATAGGGATTACTTGCTTACAGAAAATCAACAAATTGAGATATTTTAATGCAACAAAAACTAATATTAACTTAAGGGATTATATTAATTATATTTAAGAGAACCTAAGTAAATTAAATTATGAATAAAAGTAACATGATACAATGCTTAGCATGCTTTCCCAAACATACATTTTAAGAGAGTCCGTAGGTCAAAGGAATTAGATTTGAAACTTTCATCCAATTATAGTAAATTTTGATTTTCGTGATTTTTGGACTTTTTGTGATTTTTAATTCGATTTTTTAGTTTCTTCGCGATCTGCTGCAATTTTTTGACATTCCATTTTTGACCTATCTATATTATAAAGGACAAACATACCTGTGCGTAACGCATACGTCATTTTGCGGGCAACAATTTGAAATTTGAAATAAAATTTAGGTTTTGCAATTATATATTAAACTTCTAAACATCGCATATTTTAAATTTTAACACCGTCGTATAAGGAAAAAAATGCTCTTTTAAATGCAATTTACTTGAAAGCTGTATCTCAATTTGTTTTTAAGATATTAATTTTTTTGTAGTTTTTAATACAAATTTTGTAATCGTGGCAACTGAAGTACTCCATTTATATTGAAATTGAAAGTAAAGGGAAAATAGTCGTGGTTTATTATTTTTATTGATTATATCCTTATTGATGCCATTTTCACATTACAAATAAAAGTAACTTTTTTATAATTTTTGAACAGAAAATGATGTCAGACATTAAAAAAGAACACGCATTTTTGTTCATAAATCAGTTACATTTCAATATTTTTACATTACGCTGATACTGAGTTGGAGACGCTAGGCAAAATGATTCCGTGAGTAAAAATTATGTCATATTTAAAACAATACGATCATTTATTTTGATAAAACTAAATATTTGACCGATACTAAATGGTCAATATGACAATTAAAGGCAAATTTCTGAATATTTTTTTTTCGCGGGTATTGAGACTAGAACTTAAAGTTCACATGAAAAGTTGCATCGGACAAACGTGACTTTAAGTTTGGAAATACATTCATTAATAATCTACTGCGCGTTAAAATACTTTCAAATTGTGAATTTGAGTGGTGCGTATGTAAATTATGAGAATGTGAAAATAACGTACAGTTTAGATTTTATGGGGGAAAATTTTATGATGTGACAAAGCGAAATACTTTTTATTGATTTTTCATCCCGTAAAAACAAACATAAGAGCCTCAATCGATAAATTCATCATAATTACTCATTTTGATTACGTATTATAATAGAGTTTAATTTTTCAATAATTTAAGCAGTTGAAGTTTGTGGAAATAATATTTTGGCAATTTTAGGTAAAAAATAGTATTTGTTTTAAGAAAGAGTGAGACAACCAATGTTAGATGAATTTTTAATTGTAATTATTTTTGTAGGTTTATTATAAATTCGATCTGAAGTTCCTTTCTAACGTTTTAGTTCGTCGAATTTCGACGGGTTGCAACTCGTAATACTAAAGTAATTTCTGCCCTCATTTCAATAAAGTTCATTCGGATTTCGTATAGCAATTTTCGAATTTTTCGGTTATTTTGTATGTGATTTTTAGAGTATTTTAGCGATTTCCTACCATTTTTCCACATTAGTAAAAGGAATCAACTTTCAATCTTCGAACACAATATATATATTTTTAACGACGCGAAAAATTTTAAATCGCTGCACAAATTTCGAAAAGAGAAATTTGTGCAGCGATTTAAAATTTTTCGCGATATCTTATTGTGATTTTTAGAGCTTTTTCAATTCATGCTGTTTTTTGACGTACCCGGGAAACGCCGGGCAAGTTAGCTAGTTCTTTTATAATATCTATCGTTAATTCTATTAAATTCCTCTTAAATTAATTATTGTCTTGCTCGATTTACTTAAAAATAAAGCTTTTAGTTATTCATAAATTATATCATGATTTCCGATCATTTCTGTGAATTCGAATGTTTTTTTCAAGAGCCATTTCTTTTTTATTCCGAGATTATTTTCGCGCCTTGGGGTATTTTTTACTATAAAATGCGTCCGCTTCAGACTCTTTCTTTGCTTTATCATCCTCATTGATCGTGTCGTAGACTGCACGCGTATCCCTTATTTTCGCACTGGCTAGAACGCGCACTACGTAATGATTTTGTATTTCTCCGCGTGTCACAAAAAGCAGATGCACGCGAGCTTCCGACAGATGTTGGTCGAGTTTCCAGTTGTAAACAGCCCCCTGGCTGTGCGTTCTACTCCTCATGTATTCTAATATTTTACCTTAATAATTTATTCCAAAGTTGTGCTAGATCGCTAGGATGTATCTTAAGAACATGTAATAATCTCGAGACAACTCATCGTCTTTGAGACGGCAATACATTTTTAAGTAATGTGTGGACTTCTATGATGATTACTTAAATAAAATTATGGAGCTCTAACTCGTCTTGTTTTTTCCTCCTGGAGAAATACCCACTGATTTCACTCCTTTCCTTGTTCAGCCCCTACGCGACTTGCAAACCATATTATTATGCTTCCAATCGACGAATACTTTTGCTACATTAATTCTGCGCCAATGAAAAATGCTGCTTACTTCATTATTCATTCATTCATTCGAAAACTGCTGAAGATTGGAGCTACGCTTATGTTTTAGGCTTAACTGAGGCAACGCTTACCGACACATCAGAACTGTGAGTAATATCCGAGATATATCTTAAACCCTTCCGAGATCTTCCAGCGATTTTTATTTTATCGAAGGAATCAACAGTCGGAAGAAAGTATAAGTGCATTCATTGCAGAATTAAGGAAGCTATCCGAACACTGTAATTTCAGCGCGTCGTTAGATGTCATGCTCCGAGATAGGTTGGTGTGCGGTATGAGAGATGAAGCCCTCCAACGACGTTTACTCGCCGAAACATCGTTGACGTTTGCTCAAGCACTAGATAAGGCTTTGGCGGCAGAAACGGCTAATTCTCATGTAAAAGGGATTAGAGGATCTGGAACTATTTCAGTTATGCCTCTTGGCAGGAGATAAAATCGAAATCAAAGGCAATCTCAGAAAGAAAATTGTGCTGGTTGTGGACGCAACCATCCAAGAGCACTGTGAAAATTTAAAGTTGTTGAATGCCATGCCTGCAAAAAGAAGGGCCACATACAAAAAGTCTATCGGAACAAATCAAATTTCTCTAGGAAAACAGTACATGAACAGAAGCTGCAAAATAGTGACTCTGATTCCTCCATCACAAAGAGTTTATACACCGTCCATTTGAAAAATGTGTTCCTCAACAGTATGGAAACACCAAACATGAATGTCAAAGACTATAATAAACAACCAGTAGAAATCTTGGGTCGGTGTCAAGTTAGGGTTAAATATGCTTCATATGACCGGGAACTTCCATTTCTTATTGCTAAAAAGAAACGTCAAGGACTTCTAGATCTAAATTGGTTCGAACCATTAGGAATAAATGTAACAGGCATCCATAGAATACAGCATTCTACTTTGGATGATGTCCTGAGTGAATTCTCTGATGTTTTCAAGGAAGAACTGGGAAAGTTTACAGGTACACCTATCAAGTTACATTTGGATCCCTCAGTTCGTCCAATTCAGCTGAAATTTGAATCATACCATTTGCTCTAAGACGCAGGATTGAGAAGGAAGTGCAACGATTACAAGACCAGGGAGTTCTTGAACCAGTCAATTACTCTGATTGGACAACTCCTGTAGTTCCTGTCCTGAAATCTAATGGAGAGATTAGGTTATGTGGTGACTATAAATGTACAGTCATCAAGGCTTTAGGCACCCATCCATATCCAGTACCGGCAGTAAATCAAATTCTTGCAGAATTAACAGGAGGCTGACATTTCATAAAACTTGATTTGTCCCAAGCATATCTCCAATTAGTCGTGGATGAATCTTCTGCCATGGCACAGACAGTTGTGACACATCGTGGAGCATTCAAGTACAATCGCCCCCAATTTGGCATTTCCACAGCTCCTGGAATATTCCAACGGTTCATTGAGACTCGCAAACATACCAGGAGTGTTTCCATGCTATGATGATGTCTTGATCAAAGGTTCTACAGAAGAAAAACTAGCCAAGCGATTTCGTGAAGCTCTTGGTCGATTCTCTAAGGCTGGGTTACGTTTAAACAAAAATAAATGTATTATTGGAACTTCAAAAATTGAATTCTTAGGTTATGAAATCAACGAGAGAGGTATTAAACCCACAAAGGACAAAGTAAAAACTATTCAAGAAGCACCTACGCCAACAAAGAGAGGGGAACTCCAAGCATTTTTGGGTTTACTGAACTTTTATCATGTCTTTCTACAAAATAAAGCAACAGTGGCAGAGCCTCTTCATCGCTTGCTAGACAAGGGAGCAGTGTGGAAATGGGAGAAAAGCCACGAAGAAGCTTTTAATAAGGTTAAAAAACTCTTATCAAGTGATTCCCTTCTTGTACATTTCGATGAAAAGAAACCAATCATCCTGACATGTGATGCTTCCCAGTATGATGTTGGCGCTGTCCTCAGCCACAAATTGTCAGAGGGAGTTTAAGCTCCAGTGGCATTCAAGAACGATGAACCCAACAGAGCGTCGGTATGCCCAGATAGACAAAGAAGCCTTGGCCATTATTCAAGGGGTTAAGAAGTTTCACAACTACCTTTATGGGCAGAAATTCGAAATAAGAACTGACCACAAGCCTTTACTGGGCCTCCTGGACAGCGATAAACCCACACTAACAATGCTGTCCCCAAGAATGCAGTGGTGGTCCCTAGTTTTAAGCTCCTTTGATTACCATCTTGTATACCAACCTGGCAAATTGATTTCAAATGCAGATGGACTTAGTCGTCTACCTCATCGATCATGCTGGCCTTTTCAGGGATCCTTTTTCCTCATTGTCGTTGATACATACTCAAAATGGCTAGAGGTTATTAAGGTATCGTCAACAGACTCACCTTGTGCTACTGAAGCTTTGAGGAAGCTTTTTGGCTCACATGGTATTCCTGACACCATAGTCTCAGATAACGGACCCATCGTCTGAATTTGAACTGTTCCTTATGAGAAGCGAAATCCATCATACATTCACAGCTCCTGGACATCCTTCATAAAACGGACAAGCAGAACGGATGGTGCAGACAACGAAAGATGCACTTCGAAGAATTGTTTCGGAGAATTGGAATACTAGACTTGCATCATTCTTATTAGCATAACATACTACGCCTAATTCTGCTACCAATGTTTCTCCAGCAGAGCTGCTTATGAACCGTCGTTTAAAAACCTGCCTGGACAGGATCCATACAGATTTTTCGGAGCCTATTCCTAAGGATCTGTCTAAATCAAGATTCCAGATGTTTGCACCTCTAGACTTGGTATATGCTCGAGGATTCCACCCTCACGACAAATGGGTAACCAGCTACAATAATAGAAGTAACTAGCTGGCTTCGCCCGCTAGCGGGCCCCTCCTTTTTTATAAAATCTCGAAAGAACGTAACTTGCCTGCGAACGAACCTCGAACCTGAAAAATCGAGTTCGAACGAAAGTCGTACCGGGTCCCCGCTCCCTTCGGCACCGTATAGCTGCGCACGAACTACAAACTCTTTTAAAAAAGCCTTTCGTTGTAACGAAAGTCGAACCTGGTCCTCGCTGCCTACGGCACCGTATAGCAGGCGTGCTGCGCACGCACTGCAAACACTTTTTAAAAAGCCTTTCGCTATAACTAAAGTTGAACCTGGTCCTCGCTGCCTACGGGACCTTATAGCAGGCGTGCTGCAAACTCTTTTTAAAAAGCCTATCGCGCAATAACGAAAGTCCAACCTGGTTCACGCTACATTTTTTTATACTTTTCTTATGTAAACTGTCTTAAACTTTTAAACAGATCGCCTTGTTAGATTTCTTAATTTAAATGGAATCGCGGTCTGTTAGTTCCACATTCCACCACCAGGGAGCGCAGTGTATTCTTAGCAAAACTGTATCTGACTGAAAGTCCGTTAAACAACCTATCAGTAGATATGTTATTCGAGGTGTTTGCGGTCTTAAGTAAGAATTTAGTATATTTGCTGAAATTGCTATTCGGAAATACTGGTAACTTAACTTTAGACATTTTCATATTTAATAAGTAGCAGTTATCTGAAGACTCCGTCAGAAAACCGGATCAGAAACGGTCAGAAAGGCAAAGGTAAAAAAAAAGAAATATTTCGTCCCTCCTCCTCCCCCCTCCTGCCTGAAATTTCACGCGTCATTTTATATAATTTTTTTCTTATGTGTTATAAACTATCATGAAGTTTCAAACAGATTGCTTTGTTAGATTTCCTACTTTAAATGAAATCGCGGTATGTAAGTTCCACATAATTATAGGGGCAAAAATTACCGAGTTGTTGTCATAACTTCATGGTCGTGCCTCGTAAGTCAAAGCTTGCATGTTATTCAGTTCGGAATTTACTTTACCTTTATTTTAAGGTGTATATTGAGGTGGTGCGTAGGAAATTTAATGCGATTTCGCTTTATCTCCCAGATTGAAAGGATTTTCCTTCGATAATGAGTTGTTAATTAGCTAATAACTTCGGTAATTACCGCGGGATTTTTTCGAAACCACAAAGTCCGTTTTTCTGAGAAAACGGCGGCCCGAATCGACATATAATAAGACCCTCTGCGTCGCCTGAGAGAAAAGTAGTTCCGGCGACACGGTCGAGTGTTACCAACATACAGACAGACGTTTACGGACATTAATAGTAGTAGAGATTAGCCCCACAGTGTATGAGGTTTTAACGGATAAAGGTCTTGTGTGGAAAAGACACATTGACCAACTAACACGACGCCTGGGCAGTCCTCAACATATGACAGACTCTGGTAGTTCTTCAACATATCCATCTAATGTCCCAACACCTTCACCGTTGATGTCAGAATCAGTAGGAGACAGCGAGAACTCTGAGCCAGCAGGAGGCAAACAGGATCCTGTTCTGTCGACAAAGGACGTGGTTTCAGAGCCTAGGAAGATGGACAGTTTAATTGGGACTGCACCTGCAGGGGTTGGAACGTTGCCAGATGTTGCAAGTCCAGTGGTTCTTCCATCGAGACCAGTCAGAGCTAAACATCCACCAACCTGGCTAAAGGACTACGTTACATAGGGGTGAGGAATGTTATGTATTGTAACACACTTTTATTCTACCGGAGTGGCAACAGGGGCACCAACGAAATATGTAAATATACTTGGTTGTCACTGCTAGATAGCTATGTTTCTGGATAGTAATCTAATATAATAAATAGGTTTAAGTTGCATTAGTATTAACTATTTATGTCTCAGTTAATACTTAATAATATGCGGCTCATATCCTCATTGCTGACTTTCACCTGCTAACTGCTATTCATCATTCATCCATTCTATTTCAATATGCACAGACGGATCGGCACGATTCTTCAATTTACGTAGCATAAGCCAGTCTGGATTCTCCACCTTCTCCCCTTTCTACATTTTTACAACAATATTCCTCTACACTACTCTCCTTTTTTCCATCGCATTTTTCTTTTTACGTTATATATATATATATATATATATAAATTTCGGGGTGCGGATCCACGCCTGTCTCTAATCTTGATTTAGTTTTTGTTGGTGAAATTAGAATTTAATTTCGAAATCTACCTGCGCCTGTAGGCAGTGGCGTAGCCAGGATTTCATTTCGGGAGGGGTCCAAAATTTTTCCTTCAGGTTTTATACACTATGACGCAAAAGTTTAGACAATGAAGAAATTCTTACATACTTTGAAAAATATTTATTCAATTTTCAAATCACTGCTTGAAATTAATGTGCTGTACATATAAACAATATTTATAACAAAGAAAAGTGGAATTGTGCATATTGCAATAAATTAAATGGTAACAAAAATAAACTGCTGTTTCAAAAGTTTAGACACAAATTAAATAAAATCGAAATAAACAATTTTTAAAACCTGGTTGCGCATCCATGCTTATGTATTACGTCATATACACGAGATTGCATGGAAGAAACTAAATCTTGCATAGTTTGTGGATCGATGTCGTACCATGCATTCTCAATAGATGTCTTAAGTTCCTTTTTCAGAAGAGTATTGTCTAGCGTTGCTATAAACTTTGCGACACATGATGCTCCAAAGGTTTCCTATAGGGTTAAGATCTGGGCTACATGCTGGCCAGTCGAGAACTCTTATATTATGGGAATTAAACCAAGATTTTGAATGTTTTGCAGTGTGAATTGAAGCATTGTCTTGCTGAAATTCTCACTGAGGACCCCCTAGAAGCTCAGCAAATGGCAGTAGGTTTTCTTCTAATGTCTGTGTATAATGCTGTGAAGTTTGACGACCACTGGTGAAGGTCAGAGATACTTGTCCATTATAGCAAAAGGCTGCCCAAACCATCACCGAGCCCCCTCCTTGTCTGCGACTAAAAAAACGTCGAGGTTCCTTCCGCAAGTCATGCCAATACGATAAACAACCATCTGGACCATCCAGATTCCACTTTTTTTCATCGCTAAATATGACTGACTGCCATTTCTCTCCATATGACATATGCTTTCGAGCCCACATAAGTCTTTGTAACTTATGATGTGGTTTCAGAGCTGGTTTCTTCTGCATTTTGCTATAAACGATTGTTCCTTTTTCCAAAATTCGTCTACGAATCGTATCCTTTGATACAGAGAGTCCCGATGAGCTTTGAACTCCACGTACGCTCATTTGTTGAGTACTCGCTAGTCTTTGTATCAGGCGATCCTCTCGTACATTTGTCACACGTGGCCTCCCAGACCGACATTTTGCTTTATATTCGGAACCACTCGATAAAACTCGATAAATAGATTTTTTTGACCTATTAATAATAGCAGAAATTTCAGAAACGCTCTTCCCTTCACCTTTCAACTGCCAAATCCTTGAAACCTTATTCACTTGAATTTCTTTAGCTCTCGGCATGTCGACTATGAAGCGCAATCGTTTGCAGAACTTAAGTACTCCAAATTTGTGACATCATCGATTCTAAATTTGCATATGCCAGCGAATATTCAAAGAAATTTAGAATAGTGTCTAAACTTTTGCGACAAGCACATTTGAATTTTTATGAAAAAAATTAGTATTATAGCAAATAAAACGACTGTCTTTTGTACATGGCATTTTAAATCAGTTTTTGAATATATTTACAGGTTTTTGTAATTCTGACGTCATAATTCTACATTTTAAAGCTGAATGACGTCATTGTCTAAACTTTTGCGTCATAGTGTATATAGTAACTAGGGGGCTCTGCCCCCTACGAGCTACGCTCGCCAACCCCCCGTTCAGACACCGCAGACTCTAAAATCACGCTAATTTGATCGGCTTTAAAAAGATTTCGGAAAATTGAATTATAATTTAAAAAACAGTGGCTACCTCCCTATAAACGAGTTTCTATTCATTTCTCTTTCATTGGAAAATTTTAGGGCCAAATCAGCTGCTGTACATAAAAGTGCATAAAAGATACAATGGCTGTTTTCGTCTTCGATTAAATAAAATCAGTGAAACATTTCAAAATAAGCTAAAAAAATGAATTAAGTAAACAGATTCTTTGTCTCCCAGTATTTTCTAATAAAGCGAAAGAAAGTTCTTTTAAATAAGACATTTTAAATTAATCGTTTTTAATCTGACGTAATTTTGACCAAACTATTCTTTCTCCTTTTAATATTCATGTGAAAATACTTTTGTTAAAAATGAAATATTATTTGCGCTGTCCTAAAAAAATAATTGAAAAGAATCAATATCAAATATCAAATAAATGTCTCGCGCAATTTCTAAATTTAAACTGTTTTGCAATATTATTTTTTGTTCATTTTATGTAATAACTGTAATGTGACGTAAATGTGACGAATTTCTCCTATTTAAGACTTCTAACGCATGTTAATGAATTTATTATTTTACAATATCCTTTCTCTTTTAAAATTCACTTGTAAATATAGTTTTTATGACGTAATTTTTAATAAGTTCCTGCTTTTCATACATAATTATTTAATTCTAATTAGAAATTTTTTTTCTGTTTATAATAGTGACGTGTAAATAAATTTTTAATTTGAAGCAAACATTATTATTTACGCTGTTTATACAGTTGGCAACAGTTTAAATTAATACCATTTTCTAAAATATGTAAAATATATCTCTTGAAATGCGGAAAATTTGAATTTAAAGTAGAAATAAAACCTCAAAAAATGAGTCAAATTAAAAAAAGAAATACAGTCTGCACACCGGGAACTTCAAGCGTATAAAATGATCTAAAAATGATTAAATTCCTATGTGTAGTTTTTGCTCCTATAAAACTTTTTTAGTGGAACGATTTTGTCGAAATTTAGTGTTAAATATCACTTAAAATAATTCTTCGATTTGAAAACTGTCTGCATCAGCGTGTTTATCAAACATTTCTCTATAATACCACCGATTTTCATATTTTTGTATAATATGTTTCTTAATATTAACGAAGAAAGACCTCCGGTCACAAAAAATTCAAAACCGGCGGCGGTGACAGCGGTAGTTACTTTTTTTAAGAATAGAGAGAAACTTGTCAAGATGAAATCAGAAATATTGGTTAAAATTTCCGTTTTACACAGGTTTACGTGCTTGCAGTTGTAACTGTATAGTATTCTTTTCGATAGCACTGTGGAACATTTCCGTTTATGACAGATTTTCGTTATAGGCAGGTTCCATTTTTATAAGTTATAAATATACTTATTTATGTTATATGAATAGAAAAACCTGTCAAAATAGTAATTATTTCTAACGGAATCCTGCCTTAAACGGAAGCGTTACATGGTCTTAATATGAATTTCGATACAATTAGATTTGCTAAAAACGCTCTTTAGTGAAACACAGTAAAACCCCTCAAAGCGGAATCTTTCTATAACGGAGTCTTGTCTGAAACGGAAGAGTTTCAGGATCTCGACGAAACGAACAACAAGTCCTATTGAGATAGTGCATTTTAGAAGTGTAATTAATTACACTTCTTTAAACGTAAGCCTGTCTAAAACTTTTTTCCAGTTTCTTGCGATCACGTCTTGACAGGATTGACTGTGTATGTATAATATATGTATTTCGAGTAACTTTAAGAATGTAGGTATAAATTTATCTAATTTCTTAATTTAAAAAAAAGCATGGATAAAAAAAAGTAAGATCAATCTCTATAACTGCAACTAATAATACATTGAAGTTACTTTAATATTTACCAGTGAAAAAGATTTTACAAACATTATGATGTAAAAAATTGAGCGCATATGAAGAGTATTAATTTATTTAATAATTTATTTAAATCAAGTTTCATAATACATAACATTTGCCTACAATAAAGGTAGGAGCAAGTGGTTAAGTTTAAAACAGTAATTTCCATGTTTAATTTCTTGCCATTGAATTAAGAATTTGTATTGTAATAGATATTGGATAACGATTTCACATAAATGCCAATCGCGTGAGCCGTTATTTGCGAGTTTTAGAGATAAGGTTTTAATCTTTAAGAAAAAGATCTTGTAATTTCAGCTAAAGAAATTAGTAATGTAAGAAGCACACGCATCAAATATAGTTCATGCCAGGTTTACCAGTTTAGCCTTCACTTTTAATTCGAAATTTCAAATTCACACCGGAAATTTTGAAAGAATAATCTTTACTTTTTGTAATCACAAAATTTCTGTCATTAAATAAAGCAAAATACGCTATTTTTATTTTCTGGTGCGAATTTGGATTTTCTTAATAAAAATGGAAGCCAAACTGGCAACCCTTGTCCCTACTGGAAAAAATGGTTTCTTACAATTGTCTAAAACAGCCATAATTCTTTTGGACTTCTATGTTTCATGTCTCGCCATTTTTGATACCATATACAATCTAATCGTTGCTTCCGATATCTGGTCGTCTTTGGAAGTTAAATTTTTGTAACAAATTTATTTGTGATGGATTAGCACGTTTTTGGAAGTATTAGGAAGCTTAAAAAATAATGGTGGTTTCTGTTACTGTAGTTCCCAACCAATTTATTTTAGGTGGTTCGAAACAGTTTTAGAGCATTCTCAAAGTTCAGCAGTAAGCACCGGACTTTGGTACGTGAATTAGTCTCAATTTATGTTTTCGATTTCTCATTGTTAAAGACAAAATGTCGCACAAGATCTTCTCAATTCACAAAATTCTTATTGCCATCATGAAATTTCTTGAAGCAATGTTAAACTGGGCATTCATAATTAGTAATTGGGGTCAAAGGCAATGTTGAATCCAGACATTTTTTTCGGTTGGGATTTCTGCAGCTGTGGAACGGACACTTCGGACTTCCGTAGAGGGTGTAGCACTTCTAGACCATTAATAAGCATGAACCCCCAAATCTATCGATTGCATCCTTAAACAACTTGACATGAGGATAAAAATCCTCACCTCTATATATTTCAGAGTTCACATTTGCACTGGTAAAAATGCGTATGTCATTGCGGCTATTGGAAATTATGCCCGCCCATACCATGATTCCACGACCTTTGTATCGATACTTTTCACGGATGTTTGCAGCTTTATTGCATGTGTTTTTCCTCTCCGTATGGTAACACGTCTGCAATAATTCTGCAAACAAAATCAGAATTCATCGGTAAAGAGAACTCGCTCCAGTCCGTAGTACTCCAATGACGATGATCTCTGCACCACTTTAACCGGGCGCATTTCGCTGCCGGAGTTAGTGAAAATACAAATCATGGGTTTCCTTATATGCAGCCTGTTACTCACAGTAAATCTGGAAATGTCGAGTTCCTGTTGCTGCAGCAAACTCCCTTGCAATCTGAACTGACGTCAGTTGCCTGTTTCTTAGTAATCGTTGCCAAATAACGGTCCTGAGAATCTATAGTGACAGGTTTTTTACCTTAACCTGGTTGTCTGTGCACATTACCAGTGTCTGTTAACCGTTTCCTACATCGTGTTTCCATATTCTTGACGACGCTTTTGGCTATTTTTAAGTATTTACAGACCCCTGAGAGTGTCTGTCCTGCTCCTGCTTCCATTCTACCTATCGCACGCCATTTCTCGCAATCGGTCAGATGTCATCTGGACGATATATTCCACCTACTAGAAGCGAAAATTTTACCCAACTACACGTACAATCCTTTTCACACGTGAACCGAAGGAACGGGCTGAAAAATTTGCCTATTTTTCTGTAGCGAAGGTTAATCCCATTGGACTACGTGATAACGTTGACATTGAATTACGAATCAATCACCTTTCATTGAAGTTTCGTAATAGAATTAACATTAAGCACTTTTATGATAATCTTTATGGTTGTTCCTTTAATTTTTTTCGCCAGTGTATTTTGAAAGCAATAACAAATAACCAGTCCAAAAATAAAGTTACTCTTATTAATTGCTTGCAGCAGATTTAAAATAATTGATAATATTGACCATTATAAAGTGAACAAAGATAAAAGTCGCGAAACTCAACCAATGTGCCATTATTGCGTTCGTGTAAACTCGTCTTTTCCCATAAGTGTCGGCAACAATTGGTTCCATGGAAGTCCAAGATAAAGAAATTTTCTTTTAATCTAGTTGTCGGAGCTCAGCTCCGGCTTCCCTGCAAAAATTACACTTATTGTTAACACGATAGCGTCCAAAATATTTGACGGATCGACACAAAAAATGAGCTGGACGTTGGTAGGGCCAAAATCTCGGCGCGTATTGAAAATCATAAATATTCGTCAACCCTAACAGCCTGAAATGTCGGCTCAAAATTTTCCCATAGAGATAACATTGCGAGTTTAATTCTATATATTTGAAAAATAAGGCTTTTTTTTTTTAGTCATGTACCTTGAGCTTTTTTTGCACCAATTTTAATAGCTCTTTTTTTTAATGAAAGCTATTTCTTTGTAGATTTGCCCGCGCTAGTTATTTTTTTTTAAATATTCCCAATTTTATATTTAAATTTAAAATTTAAAAAATTTCTATGAATTTGTTTCAAAATGGTAGCAATTGGGTTACATCCATTGTTGTAAAGAAAGGAAAAATAATAAGGTTTGCTTATCTTTATTGATGCCATTTTCTCATAAAACTCAAGATAAACTTTCTGAAAAAATTGAACAAAAAATGACGTCATGATTTAATAAAATACTCATGTTTTCCGCCAAACGCTGTTATAATTCAATTTTTTTTCATTCATTGAGTTTGAGACACTTGGTGAAATACTTCAATGAGGCAAAATGACATCATATTTAAATGAAAACGATCATTTTCTCTGATAAAAGTAAATATTTTACTATGAACGTCTCTAAAAGATATAAATTTCTGGAATTTTACTCGCCGATACTATTAAAAAATTATTAGTATTCTTATATGCAGAGTATGATAGCTTTGAGTCGATTGATAATTAAATTAAGTACACATTAATAAAAAAGAAAGGAACGCATTATTTAGAAAAGAAACTTACGAAATGAATTTTAATAACATCAATATGGATAACAGAACAGCCCATCTATTACATTTTCTATCAGATACAACGAGTTTAGTTGTCTGTTACTAATGAACAACTCATCAATGCATAATGTCATAAGTTCACGTGAGACAAAGTATGAATTAACATAAAACAAAAACTATATTTTAACACTTTCCCTTGTTAATTACATATTTAGTCTTTAGCCTGATAATCCCATTTGATCACACAATATCAGTAATCGAGCTTTGGCTAACGTCTTGGTTATAATATCTGCAATCTGTTTCTCAGTTGAAATTTGCTCTACAACTAACTTTCCTTCTAATACCTTCTCACGAACGAAGAAATGCTTTATTTCTATATGTTTTGTTCTCCTGTGATATTCTGGATTATGGGCAAGTTTTACAGCTGCACTATTGTCTACTTGAAGAATAGGTATTTCTTTTAGTTGTACTATTCCTTCATACAATCTTCTGAGCCAAATAATTTCTTTAGTTGTTTCAGATGCTGCTATAACTTCAGCCTCTGTTGTTGAAGTAGCCACGATGGTTTGTCTTTGACTGCGCCACGAGATTGCACCTCCAGCATATATTATCACTGACCCAGATGTTGATCTTCCAGTTTTTATGCATCCTCCAAAATCTGCATCACTGTAACACTTTAATACTCTATTTGAATTTGTTGCGCGATAAGTAATACCAAAATTTCTTGTTTTTGATATGTAGCGAAAAACTCTCTTTACTCTCACTACATCTTCAGCAGATGGGTTTTCTAGTGTTCTTGATAAAACTCCTACGCTGTAAGCTAGATCTGGTCTCGTCCCTACCATTAGGTACATTAGAGCTCCAACTGCTTGTCTATACGGAAAAATAACTTTCTTAGATTCTTCAGTATTTTGCGATCGTGATTTCTTTAACATCGGTGTTGCTACTGGCTTGCAATTTTCAAATCCAAATCTCTTAAGAATTTTCTTGGCATATCCTTTTTGACTAATAGTAATATCTCCGTTTTTCTGATATTCAATTTCAAGCCCTAAAAAACAAGAAGCTTTTCCAGTAACTATCTTGAATCTGACTTTTAACTTTTCAATGAAGATTTCGCACTCTTGTTGATCATTTGCAACAATTAATCCATCATCTACGTACAATGCTATAATTAACTTTTTGCCATTCTTCTCTCGAATGTATAGACATGGATCGGCATCACTCACTTTGAAATCAAGTTTTAATAAAAATTGACCAAAACACTTATTCCAACAACGTGGAGCTTGTTTTAAACCATACAAACTTCGCTTGAGCTTGCATACTCTCTTTGTTCCGTCCTCATATCCTTCTGGTTGTTGCATGTAGATTGTTTCTTCTAATTCTCCATACAAAAATGCTGTAGATACATCAAATTGTGATAAATACATTTTTTCTTCTGCTGCTATACACAATACGGCTCGTACTGTTTCTAATTTTGCTACTGGACTAAAAGTTTCAATATAATCAATGCATTGACGTTGACTATAACCTTTTATAACAAGCCTGACTTTATACTTGTTAATACTGCCATCTGGATTTGTTTTGATTCTATAAACCCACTTACATGGTATAGCTTTGGCACCTTCTGGTAAATTGACTAATTCCCAGGTCTCATTTTCTTTTAAAGATTTTATTTCATTTTCCATAGCTTTCTTCCAATTAGAACTTTCTTTGCTGTTGATTGCTTCTATGTATGTTTCAGGATTTTCATTTTCATAAATTAATGACTCAGCTTCCATTATATAATCATCAAACCTTGCAGGCTTTCGAATCTTGTCACGTTCTCTCAATTGCATATCATGTGATGGTTTAACTTCTTCATCACTATCAACATCGCTGTCACTTAAATCATCTTGCTTTTCATCTTCTTCAAGTTGTTCATCTTCATACTTTCCCTGATTAGAAAGATTACTTGTATTTTCTTGCTTATTGTCGTTGAATGGTAAATGAACTGAATTATCACATTTATTCAATTTTTCATGAAAAATGACATCTCTAGAAAAAATCATCTTGTTTTCTTCTTTAATCCAAATTCTGTAACGCTCATCAGAATCGTAACCTACAAGATAACCTTTGATAGCTTTCTTCTCCATTTTTCTTCGCTTTTGTACTGGAATATGAGCATAACATGTAGAACCTATTACACGTAAATGCTTTATTCTAGGTTTCTTCTTGATCCACAATTCATAAGGACTAACTCCCTCTACTGAAGATTTTCCCGTTCTATTTAGGATATATATCACAGAAGATACTGGTTCAGCCCACATTGCATCCGGAAAACTAATTTCAGGATTCGAATATTTAAATGTTCTTGCCATTTCTACAATTGTTCTGTTCTCTCTTTCACTTGATCCATTCTGTTGTGGCGTAAAAGGTGCTGTAGGTCTTTTTGTAATTCCTTCTTCACGTAGAATTGCTTCAATTTCTTTATTGTCAAATTCTCCTCCATTATCGCTCAAAAATTCTTTAATTTTGTGTCCCATAGTTTTGGCATGAGCAAGCATATGTTTTAACATATTATTAACTTCTGACTTCTCTCTTATGATGTAACCATACCTAAACTTTGTGAAGCTATCTTTAAATACAACTAAGTATCGTTTCTTCTGAAAAGATTCAGGAAACGGGCCACAGACATCAGCCGAAATAAGTTCACCTGGTTCTGTTGCTTTCTTTCTGTTTCCAAAAGGTAAGCGGTGTGCTTTTCCATAAATGCATGGTTCACATAATTTATTTTCCAGTTGAACTTTGATTCCTAACTCTTTTTCAAGCTTTTGTTTGATGTGACATTTATCTTGATGACCCCATCTTTCATGATAAAGTTGTAATAAAGAATAGTTTTTCTGAGTATTGTTTATTTCTAAAATTTGCTTTGGCATGATTGGCTCAATTATTGCCTTAAACAAAGATCCAGATACATTGCGTGTTCCATATAGTACCACTTGATCATTTATCTTTAACCAACATTCAGTAGATGTCGATCGAAATTCACTGTCTTGATTTCTGTCTTGAGCAGCCAACACTGAAAATAAATTTTTGTTGACTTCGGGTACATACCAGACATCCTTCAGCTGAATTTCTTGACACTTTCCTCCAGCAAAAGATTTAAAACGAATAGTTTCTTTTCCGATTGCAGCCAATCTTTCCTTTCCAGCAGCCTTAATGCTACAAGGACTAAGAAATTGCGTGAAATCAGTAAAGTACTCTGAACAGTTCGTGATATGTTGAGTTGCTCCATTATCAATCCAAAACGCTGTTGAATCTGCTTCCGAAGTATACGTTTCGACAGAAATAGACATCGCTGCACCACTAGCGGTTTTCTTTATATATTTAGTATCAGTACTTGGCGACTTTTTGGCTGGTTTTCCATCGGAAATCCATTTTCTACAATTTCTTACCCAGTGACCTTGACGGTTACAGTAGTTACAAATGTCAGCTCTATATGACTTCTTGATAAATTTGGAATTTTTATCTTTATTCTGTTTTTCTAATCTTGAAGCTGCTAGTGCTTCCTGAACAGCAATATCGCCGTTTTCAACTTTGATGAAATTTCTCTCAAACATACAAAGTTGCTCTGTTAATTCATCAAATGTTCTGTCTTCGTTTTTAGACAACAACATCCAGCTAGACTTAAAGGTTTCAAATTTTCGCGGTAAAATTTGCAATACTTTACAAACTAACATTAAATCAGGTAACTTATTTACACCAATATCTTTAAGTCCGTTATTTAATTCACTCCAAATGGATCTTAACTTAGCTATGTGAGTTGATACATCATCGCCTAACGCCCAGTTAAATGCGAAAAATTCTGTACATATCTTAAATAACTGATCTTTTGACGTTGCTTCAAAATGATGCTTTAACGCTTCCCACATTTCATGTGCTGTTTCTTTATCCATAATCTTTTGATAAACTACATCAGTTACGGTACTTGCTATCACGGATTTTACGTAACTGTTAGCTTTACGATACAAATCAGAACTTACTTTATGTTCCTTGATTTCTCTATCTTCAGCAGTGCTACTTAATGGTTCAGGTTTCTTTAATTTACCATCCATAACATCAAGTGCTCCTTCGTGATAATCAAGTAAATCTCCAATCTTGCGTTTCCATATTGGCCAGTCTACTACACTAGTCAATAACTTAACTTGCTTTGTTAAATCCATTTCTTCTTAAACTTTAATGCGATTTCAAAATATTTTAATGATAATCTTCTCTACTAAAATAAACTAATGTTTTACTTCACTTGCTATGAGCAAAACCTAATTTATCTATATCTAATTCTAATCAATCAGACTTGAGTTAACTAGCGCAATTCAAAGCGAACTGCAAAGCCCATAACCTATTAAAAAATTATTAGTATTCTTATATGCAGAGTATGATAGCTTTGAGTCGATTGATAATTAAATTAAGTACACATTAATAAAAAAGAAAGGAACGCATTATTTAGAAAAGAAACTTACGAAATGAATTTTAATAACATCAATATGGATAACAGAACAGCCATTTCATCTATTACATTTTCTATCAGATACAACGAGTTTAGTTGTCTGTTACTAATGAACAACTCATCAATGCATAATGTCATAAGTTCACGTGAGACAAAATATGAATTAACATAAAACAAAAACTATATTTTAACAGATACAGATATTAGAATCACAAGTCAAGAGTGCGAATGTTCGCATGCAAAGTCGTAGTTGGCAAACTTGATTTCAAGTTTAGAAATATATGTATCAAGACTCCCTTATCATATTATCATATATATAATTCTTGATATGTATTAATCACATATTGTGCATTGTAATATTTTTGAAATGGTGAATGTAAATATAAGAGATGCGTATGCAAATTATGAGACGGTGAAAATAACATAAAGTTTAAGATTTTAAGCTAAAAATAATTCCATGATTAACTTAATGTGAAATCATTTTTTAATTTTTTCAATCGGCAATTTTAAACGGCACAGATGACGATGCGCGATTTTTTTCTGACGCCAATGTCATATACGCAACGGGTACTTAACTGACGCCAAAGTGTCGTTATTTTGCTTGATATGATAACCCGGATGTTATTGTTTGTGCTGTTGAAGTTTTCCCCGAATTGGCGTAGGAAAAAAATCGCGCCAATATGGGGCGTATATGACATCTGTGCCTTTTAAACATAACAGCCTCAATGGGTAATTTCATCAAAATTACATCTCGTGATTAGGTATAATAAATAATGTAGTTTAATTTTTTAATATTTTGAACAGTCGAAGGGTATGGAATTAGTATTTTGGTAACTTTAAGTTAAAAATAATATTTGTTTTAAGAAACTACATAGCTATGTATGAGTTCGTTTTTAAACAATTTCTTTCGTCGAAATTCGACGAGATTCATCCCGTTATTAATTAAAATATTAGCTCCATTGCTGTAAATTATGCATTTTAACCTCATACGGATCATTACGGAGTCGAACGTTGTAGTCGATGTTCATACATTGGTGACCTGAGATATAGATTGACCCCCCCCCCCCCTTTCAGAAGTTTTACGTTCTACGTATGTAACAACCACTATTTTTTTTCGAACTTTTCATTCTTTGTAAGCTTCCAAATCGATGCAATTCATTTTAATTTTAAATTAAGAGAAACGAAAAGAAAATCGAAAACGGAAAATACGATTTTGGGCATTAGTCGAATGGCTACGAGTGATACTCAAAGAAATCGAGAAAAATATAATGTCATGTATGCATTACTTATATGTATGTATGTTTGTATTCAACCGAATGTATGTTTCTATTGGGAAATTTTCGTAATCGGGTTTGTAGACAAATTCATAATTTACTGAGCATTGTTTGATGCGCAAATGTAACAATTTGGTAGCGGTCCCAATTACTGACGATTACTCAATTTTTTTTTAATTCATCGTAAGTGAGTATATTTCAAATGAAATGCAAGTGAACATTCTGAAGTAAATGATCTAAGCATTTTTTTGTCAAGATGTACACTAGAAAACAGAAATATGTAGATTACAAAATAAAAAATTCCTGTACGGGTTGGAAAAGGTAGCTTACCTATTTCTTGGTTTTAAGATTTTAGCTAATTTTACTGGAGAACACGGAGTTAAAATGTGAAGAACCCGGTTAGAGAAGCATCATCAGTACTAAATTTCAATGGAAATTTCGCCAAATTAGTCAGATTCAGCCAATTTGGCTTAATTTGTGACGACATATTTTTGGTCGCCAAATTTGGCTATATTTCGTCCAAATGTCGCGAAGCTTAGCGATATATGCGACGTTAATGTATATGACTATGATCGCTTATGCTTATGATCGGAAAAATGGATACAACATGAAAGATAATTCGTGAGAAATCATGTTCATTAAAAGTCATAAATTAATCCCTGATTTTTTTTAATCTGCTGCCTAGATTTAGTGTACATTTTAAGAAATATACATATTTTATATGTGCAACGTTATACACAGAAGTTTCGAAAATGACGGTTAAAAGAAAGTAATTCAAATGTATAGAGTTATTCAGCTTAATTCTATGTGGAAAAGTCGCATAAAAAAAACCCAGATCCTTCCTAATATTTTCATAATAACGATATAACAACAACGCAGATAAATAAAGGTATCAAGTTTGATAGAGGAGTATAGCAGACTATCTATGAGTGTGTGTTACATACGTGTTACAAACCTTTACCTGTTGCCATATTAAATAAGTGTGGGCTGTGCCAGACAAGCAAGTCTTTGAAGGAGCTTTGAAGTTTTTTGCCGCTAACTCGATGGATCAAGTTCTCAAAGATCGGAGCTAAATTTAAAAAAATCGAAATCTATCAAATACATCCGGGGGTAATTCTTTATCTTTACCGTAGATTCTCTTATCCAATGGTTTATTTTTACTTTTAACATTTCTGAATTATTATAAAGAACAACAAATTATGCTGCCTTCAGTTATGCACTGAACAGCTTTTGTCTTTGCAAACAAAAGTTACAAATTTCCCTAAATCAACTTTTATTATTGGAAAAGGAAGAGCTGTAAAATGTACCAAAATCAAAGAAATTAGTAAAACAAACATAGAGCAGTTAGGATCAGAAATTATCATTCTTTTGGCACTAACAGGTGCTGCTGCATTTAATGTCAAAGACAAGGTAACTCACTCAGTGCTTAAAGAACCAACGTGTTTTAAATAGTTCGCTGATTTAAAAAGTCAGCAATACATCTACAGCTCAGAATGGATACAGTGTTATTTCTCATTATTGACAAATTTTCAATGATAGGATGTCGTCTTATGGCTGACCTTGAACAAAGATATCGCGAAGCTAAAATAGATACCATTTAGCCTTTTAGAGACTTATTTGTTTAAATCCTTGTACGTATTAGGTAGTTACATCGCGTGAAAGACGTCCCTCTATATAAGAGACATTCTTAAAAAGTCATTTTGATTCTTCGCGGACAAAAAATGCTTAGAGCATTTAAAAAATGCTTCACATTAACAAACTCATTGAGATAAAACGACGATCATCAGGCACAATTCCGAAAGACTCTGAACTCACTTTGCGTGAGTCAAGTTTTTGACTACCTCTCACCAAAGATATACTGCTTTCGGCTAACTTGAATGATTTGAAGTTGCCATATGTGTTTTTCTCAAAACCAAGTAAGCTAAAGAATATAATCAAGAAGTACTTCTTAAATCAAAGCGGGGACCAATAAACAAGAATTTTAGCAGATCACAATGATTAAATAGCAAGATGGAGTGTAGATGATCACGCGTCTGGACTTCAGTCTAGACTTTCCTCAGCAGCTAGATGCAGGGTCATGCATTATGCTACATACCAATATCTGAACGGAGTAAGAATTGGTAAACGTAAGTACGATGAAATATATTGCCTAATAAAATGGCCCACGTTTTCAACCTCGAGGTTTGCCACAGGCCGTAATAGTTCATTTTGTTGAGTATCATGAGCCATTTCTAACTGTATTTTTTTTTATCAAACCTATTTGTAAATATTGGAAAGAAGAAAAAGCCTCATTCACACGAAATTAGTTACCTTTAACTGTTGCATACCTTGCCACCATGTGGCCGCCCCTCCGGGTGGTTCCGACCCGACCCCTTGAGTGGGGGAGGTGACCGGAAGCTCGGCAGAGTTCGTTGTGTACGAATGCGAGGGGGCCGGATGGGGACGAATCGCCACCTCCTCGAGAGGCTCCTCTCCGACAGGCGTTGAGCACGGTGGCCACGGTTAACGGACGTTGTGCATAGGGCCGGTGCTCGCTTCGGCGGGCCCCGGAGAGCGGTCCTCCGGCACCCGGGTTCTCTGGGCAAGCCGGGTATCGACGATCCATAGGTCGATCCCGGTGCCGGTCTAAGGGCCGGACGGTGTCGCCGGGCAAAGACTAGCTAAGGCGATAGGACCCCATCCACCAATTGACTAAGAGGGAGCCTGAAGTATGAGTGAGGGCTTTGTAGTGGAAAGTCCTCGGTGCTCGCTAGTGACGACGGGGCTCGCGGGAACGCCATGCAGGGACTCGGAGCAACCGAAGGGCGAGGGTTTCGGACAGCGCCCAGGTTACTTTATGACTTGGGTGGCTCATCCCTCCGAGGACCTCAGCTGGAGCAGTTGTGAGCCGACCCTTAGGGTGGTAGGGTTTGGCGGTGTCCCCGTTGACCAAGGAGCGGTCGCGTGGGGAGGCCAGTATGGTTCTGGTTGCTCCATGTCGTGTCGTGACCCTTGGGAGGGGGTCGGCCGGCAGGTCCACCATCGAACACTATTCCCGCAGCAGGGAAACGCGCCGGAGGCTCGCCGGTAACGCGGCGGCTCATCGTGCCTCGGGTGAACTCTTGGTTCGATCCAGGTCCTCCGTGTCTATGCGGCACCGGAGTTTTCCTCGCTTGGTGATGAGGACCTAGAGGTGTCTCCACCTAACTTTCGAACGCACTAACAAAGGTAGCGGTCGGACACTGCACGGGGTCAGGGGCCTTCGGGCCTGGGTACCCTCGACGGCCGTGAGGTAAGGTAGTGGCGGGCGGGCTTCTGTCGGCCTCCACTGGCTTCTCTGTCTTAGGATGGGGTCGAGTCGGTGGGGGCTGGCGGGACTCCGTTCCGTCCAACCCCCTAGCGAGGCGGAGTCTATTCCGTCTGGGTGGAGCTTTCCGTGCCCGCCTGGGGTCGCTAACGGCACCTAGTCTGGGCCAACTGGTTCCCGGCGTGATCCACGAGGGGTTCCGTCGGTTGGTCCGGGTGGCTTGGGCGAAAAGCCAGGAGCTGGGTCGCTTTACGGCCGGAGGGACTTTCCCCGCCCTCCCTGGTCTTCGAGTTAGGGGCTCTTCAATAACTTTCCTATCGGCTGGCCCACAAAAATGTCTCTGCCGGAAAATGGTATCTGATCTTGGGGGCCTTCCGTAAATTAAATTCGGGTCGGGAAGCCTCGGTTCAGTCCGTGGGCCCAGCGTCTCTGTAGGCGTCTGGTTCCTGCGATGGCTTGCGGGGTCTACCGGCTCGAGTAACCAAGTTTAGGGACCACTTGGTTTTTCTAGCTGGGTGGTGAGGACTATCGTAGCGATTGTTCACCAACTTGGGAATAGCCGGCGTGACGTGCGCTGGGCAATGCGCCGGCCTGACCGAAGTTTGCGTGGGTTTCCGCTCTGTTGGAGCTTGTCTGGCGGCGAGCTTCGGGACGCGCCGCGGGGCTCGTTTCACGGGTGGTTCCTTGCGTTGACAAATGGGCCTCTTGAGGGCCTGGGACCGGGAGATGGCAACCCCGTCATACCTTGCCACCATACATAGATCCTCGAGTTTAACATTGTCAAAAACTGCTGTGGATATCCATCTAAAGGCGTTGTCACATGAAACAACTTATGTCATTTTTACTGTAGTTTGTCATTTAGAGAAAGTTCTAATGGAAGCAATTTTCGCTAAGGACAGGCTTTACCCAAATTAGAAGTATGGGAGCATTTGCTGACAGATTAGAATTTGTGCATTGCCCGAGGCAACTGACGACTGAGTTAAACACTTTAAAATGAGATATCGACGATTGTTATTTCAAACTTACTTTTATACTATTAAACAGCAATCTAGAAAATAAAACATTTTTTTAAATATCTTTTAAGTTTATGCGCCTCCATGCTCCGACATTTCGGCCTGACGGATACTAGTTACAGTAAATTTGTGTAAACGGAATAGCAGGTGTACTTGCATAGTTATCCTCACTGAACTCTATCCTTCCGTCTCGGGACATTAAAATGTTTCCCTTTACGAGAGGATTCTGTGTTCACAGAAAACCTGCCAAGAAGGAATCACAATTGGAACAAGTTTAATTTCAGATAGGTATAAAATGTTAGCAAGCATAAATATATAGTGTTGTTTTCGTCGAATCTTGAATTGTTTTCCTTTGAGATAGGTCATCTTCACCGATTTTACTGTAACATATTTATGCTCCTCTGAGGTGTACTATAAAGTAGTGATGGGCGATAACGAGATGTTTTTCTCGATTTTCTCGATTCTATGGACATCTCGATATTTTTCGATTGTGTAAATTTTTTCTCGATGACTACAGTTTGCAAATTTCTTTTATAAATCATATATTATGTATTATATAAGTCATAGATTTATCAAGAATCGTCTGCGGGTGAACTGGAATGAGTCGGCGTTAATAAAGACTAGGTGACTTCGACCGCTAGCGGGACCCTCCTTTAATCGGGGCCCCTAATTTATACGTAATCTTGTAATATGAAATCACGAACAGGTTACCCGCTATATACGGCACTGATATATGATAGCAGGCGGGTGTGGTGTGCACGCACGGCAAAATCTTGTAA
This sequence comes from Maratus speciosus, assembly GCA_963932465.1. Taxonomy (NCBI): domain Eukaryota; kingdom Metazoa; phylum Arthropoda; class Arachnida; order Araneae; family Salticidae; genus Maratus; species Maratus speciosus. Next base: position 68,300,618 of record OZ010799.1, on the reverse strand, counting down.
AAAATATAATATCGAAACGAATGAACCTCGGACCAGATCTCTTGGGGGAGGGGTCAAAGCGAGCGGAGGAGCAGAGCAGCTGCATAATATGATTAACTCGTCACAGGTCTTTAGGCCTTTCCAACCATATGTCACATAAGAAGTCTGGATCTGAATTTATAAAAATACCCTCCCCGTGGGGGCAAAGGGGGAGAGGGGTGCGGGAGGTGGATAACATGAGTAAGTGGTCATAAGCCTTTCCAACAATATGTCACATGAGGGGTTTCGGCTAAATTTAGAAAAACACCCCTTGGGGGAAAAGTGGGGGGGGGCGGTCATCGGAAGTGCATTACATCAATAAGTAGTCACAGACCTTCCCAACGATATCTCACATGTGGGGTCTTGGCTAAATTTGGAAAAGTGTCCCCCGGGCGGGGCAAAATGGGGGATGGACACCGGAGAAGCATAACATCAATAAGTAGTCACAGACCTTTCCAACGATATCTCACATGAGGGGTCTTGGCTAAATTTGAAAAAGTGTCCCCCGAGAGGGGCAAATTGGGGGAGACTGTCACCGGAGGTGCATAACATCAATAAATAGTCACAGACCTTTCCAACGATATCTCACATGAGGGGTCTTGGCTAAATTTGGAAAAGTGCCCCCCCCGGGGGGGGGGGTGAGTGGTGGTGGGCACACCGTAGGTACATAACATCAATAAGTAGTCACAGACCTTTCCAACGATATCTCACACGAGGGGTCTTGACTAAATTTGAAAAAGTGTCCCCCGGGGGTGCAAAGAGGGGGGGGGACTGTCACCGGAAGTGCATAACATCAATAAGTAGTCACAGACCTTTTCAACGATATCTCACAAGAGGGGTATTGACTAAATTTTAAAAAGTGTCCTCCGGGGGGGGGCAAAGTGGGGGGGGGGCACCGGAAGTGCATAGCATCAATAAGTAGTCACAAACCTTTCCAACGATATGTCACATGAGGGGTCTTGGCTAAATTTGGAAAAGTGTCCTGAAATTTCATATATTATAAATAATATTTAGCAAAGGACTCCATAAAAGAATCCGATCTAAAATGATAAAAACGGAAAAAACTACCCTCGCAGTGGGGGCCAAATTGGGGAGGGGAGGAAGAAAGTCTCATAATATGAAAGAGTCATCCGAGAACTTACCGATGACGTATCACATGACTGGTCCAAAAAAGTTTGAAAATTGCTCCCCCTCCCTCCCCCCGTGGGCCCACTCTTTCGCCCCGGAGTTCACACAGCCGCCACTTTAAAATTTTTATGTTCAATAAATAATATTTACCGGAAGACTGCATAAAAAACCCACATCTAAAGTGATATTTAAATTTATTATAGAAATTGGCTACGGTTTTAAAAATTTGATCGCCTCTTCCCCATCCCCCTTTGGGCGAAGAAAGGTTCATAGTATGAAAGAGTGGTCAAAGGGCTTTTCGATTATATGCCACAGGAAGGGTTCGGTAAAATTTTTAAAATTGCACCCCGCATGGCTCCACTCTCACGTCCTCCTCCCTCAAAATCACCCGACCCACCTTCCTCTTTGAAATTTTTATATTTAATAAATAATTTTTATCGGAGGGCTCCAGATATGTGACATCTTGGTAGGGCTAAAATAAGAGAAACTTTGAAAATTAGGGCTTCATTTCACAGCTCATTGTCATGCCTCTTTCTGTATCTCGTCCCTTGGTACTCTCGATAAATTTTCTTATTTTTCTTCTCTGCCGAGGACGAGAGAAATCCTCGAAAAGCTTCTCATAGCGAAATGTTGAAAAGCGCGAGAGAAATCCTCGAAAGGCTTTTCATTGGGAGATTTCGAAAAGCACGAGAGAAACCAGCGAGAGGCTTCCCATCGGGAAAGGTTGAAAACAGCGAGATAAACTCTCGAGAGACTTTCCATCCCGAAAGGTTTAAAACCGCGAGAGAACCAACCATCGAGCAGCTTCCCATCTGGAAGCGTCGAAATGCTGGAAAAATCATCGAGATGAGATTTGCCGAAATGCGAGATGGAAATGAAGTTTTCAGAGTCAAACTTACCGCATTTCTGGTTTAAGTCATAATTTCTCAAAGGAGTCCATCTGCTTATCCAATCTCTTTTTAGCTCTCAGGCTATCTAAGCCTGAGAGCTAATGTACCCGTCGGTTCTGTGTGTACGCATGTATGTACGTACGTACGTATGTACGTAACGCGATAACTCTTGATTAAAATGTACGATTTGCTTCAATTTTTTTTATGTTCATTCTGATAAGGCGTTCCGCTGATTAGTTTTGACGGTTCATTGGTTAAGGATAAAGGGAGAGAAGGGGGGCTGCCCCCCCTCCTTAATTTAGATAAATAGGTTTTTCATGCAGAATTATTCGATTTGCTCCAAATTTCGTATACCGGTTTATTATGTTAAGGAGCTTCCCTGATTAAACTTGGAGGTTCATTAGTTAAGTATGAAGGGGGGAAAGGGGGGTAGACACCCTCCTTAATTTAGATAAATGGGTTTTTCATGCAGAATTATTCGATTTGTTCCAAATTTGGTATACCGGTTCATTATGTTAAGAAGTTGCCTTGATTAGATTTGGAGGTTTACGGGTTAAGTATAAAGGGAGAGAAGGGGGCTGGACCCCCCCCCCCCTTAATATAGATAAATGGGCTTTTCATGCAGAATTATTCGATTTGCTCCAAATTTGGTATACCGGTTTATTATGTTAAGGAGCTTCCCTGATTAAACTTGGAAGTTCATTGGTTAAGGATAAAGGGGGAGTAGGGGGGCTGGTCCGCCCCCCCTTAATTTAGATAAATGGGTTTTTCATGCAGAATTATTCGATTTGTTCCAAATTTGGTATACCGGTTTATTATGTTAAGGAGCTTCCCCGATTAAACTTGGAAGTTCTTTAGTTAATTATAAAGGGGGGAAAGGGGGGTAGACCCCCTCCTTAATTTAGATAAATAGGTTTTTCATGCAGAATTATTCGATTTGCTCCAAATTTCGTATACCGGTTTATTATGTTAAGGAGCTTCCCTGATTAAACTTGGAGGTTCATTAGTTAAGTATGAAGGGGGGAAAGGGGGGGTAGACCCCCTCCTTAATTTAGATAAATGGGTTTTTCATGCAGAATTATTCGATTTGCTCCAAATTTGGTATACCGGTTCATTATGTTAAGAAGTTGCCTTGATTAGATTTGGATGTTTACGGGTTAAGTATAAAGGGGAGGGGCTAGTCTCCCCCTTAATTTAGATAAAAGAGTTTTTCATGCAGAATTATTCGATTTGCTTCAAATTTAATATACCGATTTATTCCGATAAGGCGCTTCCTTCATTAGATTTGGAGGTTCATTGGTTAAGTATACAAGGGCGAAATGGGGGCAAGTCCCCTCCCCTTAAATTAGATAAATGGATTTTCGTGGAGAATTATTCAATTTACTTTAATTTTTTTTTTCTATGTTCGTTCTGATAAGGAGCTTTCCTGATTAGATTTGGAGGTTCTTTAGTTAAGTATAAAAGGGTTAAATTGGTTAGACCACCCTTAATTTATCGATATGTTTCTTTTTTTTCATGCAGAATTATCTGATTTGCTTCAAATTTGATTTACTGAAGGTTGATTTGATATAGTTAAGGAGTTTCTCTGATTAGATTTGGAGGTTCATTGGTTAAGTATAAAAGAGGCAAACGGGGGATATTTCCCTTCATTTATTTTTTGAGGGACATTATTCTTTGAAATAAGAGTATAATATGCAATTAGTGTGAATAACCTGTGAGCTCAATGCCATCAGTTTAACTGGCACTTATCTTTTTATTGCTATTAACCGATGTGGGTTATGAAGCATAGTGGTTTATGTATTCAGTTCTGTATAGTCCTAGTTTCAAACTTTACTGTTAAATTTAGTGTCATTTTGCCCCGAATTTTCAATGTTTCTCTTATTTTAGCTCTGCCAAGCTGCCCCATACCTGGAGACTCAGATAAATACTATTTATTAAATACAAAAAGTTCAAAGAGGAAGGTGAGTGAATTCTGGTGGGCGCGAGGGTGGACAAAGGGGGGGGGGGACGGGTAATTTTCAAACTTTTACCAAATTTCTCATTGACATATCATCGGAAAGTCCTTTCACCATTCTTTTATATTATGAACCTTTATCCTCCCAGAGTTGAATTACGGAAGGGGGCGGGGGGGGGGGAGCGGTGCGGAGGTGAATTTTTTTTTAATTGTAGAGATTTCTACAATAAATATCATTAAATGAGGTTTTTTAATGGAGCTCTCCGATAAATATTATTTATTAAATATAAAATTCTAAAAGTGGGGCTGCGTGATTTCCGGGTATATTCTGGGATAAAAGAGGGAACCCACGTGGGAGGGGTAGATTTCAAACTTTTTTTGGACCAGTCATTTGGTATATCATCGGAAAGTTTTCGGTTATCATCGGAAAGTTACTCTTTCATATTATGAACCTTTCTTTTTCCCTCCCTAGTTTGGCGCCCCGAGAGAGGCACTTTTCGAACTTTTTTGAAATGGTAGCGTTTTTAAACATTTTAGATCGGATTTTTTTACGGAGCCCTCCGATAAATAATTTTTAATATATGAAAATTTCAAAGAGAAGGATGGGCAGGGTATATTTCGGGGGGCACGATAATTGGAATCCTGGGAGTTGGGACTCTTTTCTATAATTTGTTGACACCCCTCATGTGATATATCATTGGAAAGCTCTGTGACTACTATTTCATTTTATATATCGCCCGCGCCCCTCCCCTTACTTTGCCCCCGTGGGGGGGGCACTTTTCTAAATTTAGCCGACACCCCTCATGTGACATATCGTTGGAAAGTCCTGTGACCACTTATTCATATTATGCACTTTCCTTGCCCCTCCCCCCCTACTTTGCTCCCGCGGGGGTTCGTTTAATGTATTCCAGTCGAAGACTTTCTAAAAATGGGGAAATTAAAGATCCAATCCCAAATGACGTAGAAAAATCGATAAAAAATTTTGATCCCTTTTATCATCCTTTAGTTCATGTTTTTGCCCCTAGGGGGTGCTTTTTATTCTTATTTTTTTAGCCCTTTTGGTGCTAATTGCCGAAAAATTCTAATTTTTAATACTTAAACTCCCCTTACCGCTTCATAGCTACTCGCGTTTTTTCAGCTTTTTTCAACCAGGGGGCAACCTTACAAGACTTTTCCAATCTTATGGCTCCTTTATAGCCTCCCTTTGGTTTGTTGTTTTTTTATTCCATCTGTTTTCAGTTACCCTATATTTAATAAAATCTGCCTTATATATATGTAAAAACAATGATTTCAATAATCGATTCCAGAACATCTCCTTTGTAGATTCTCGAAAGTAATCGAATACTGTATCGATTGTGTATTTTACGATAACGATTTTTTTCGATTGATAAATTTTCGAGAATCGTCCATCACTAAGCCCTATCACTACTATGAAATTGTCGGCCAGAATAATAGCTAAGTTTTCCAATAACTGTTTTTAGCTTTTTTCGTTATAATCGATTGTAAAACATCTCGATTGTAGATTCTAGGAATTAATCGATGGCTGTATCGATTGTGATTTTTTACGATGACGATTTTTCTCGATTGTCGAATTCTCGAGAATCGCCCATCACTACTATAAAGTGAGTACGTTTTAGCCGTTTTAATGGATAATGTGAAGACGGAAAGTGTTTATAACAGAAACTTTTCTAAAACGGAAATGTTCATAGTCCCGGCGAAAGACATACCTTTTAATTATACCTTCCAAGAAGAACACTTGTTTAAAGCGGAATTTTTCATAGGTTCTTTTTGATTCCATCTTAGCCGTTCTTACTGTTGTATCCATGATTCAGTAAACTGGTTTTTTGTTCGGGAAGGGGGGGGGCGAACCCCCTGGACCCCCCCCCTTGGCTACGCCACTGCCTGTAGGCCGAGCCGCTAGGGATTTTTTCTTTTATTATTATTGTAAGCAGAGAATGATAAACACAGCATCTTATGCGCAATTAAAAATAAGAAAAATTAAATTGTTTAAGTTTTCTCTCGAAAAGTACTCTTTTGAATACCTTAAAATCATTTTATTAATCTAAATGAACACAGAATCTAAATGATCTCTAACGAGCTCACTGATAAACACTCCAATTGCTTAATGAAGAGAAGAAACGATGTTAAAAACAAGAAACACTAGCTTTTACTTAGCGTCAATCATAGACTTCTAATATAACTGGACCGAGCTGGACGCAGAAACGGTAACATTTTCTTGCATTAGAGATCATGCTTACCACTATCACGTAATGGTGGGAGGATAGCGCGCCAAACCGACTGGTATGTCGTCTGCGTGCATCCGGAGCTTGACAGCAGGAACAGAAATTTGCCAACAAAGAGATCACCGCCAAAAAATGACAACCTTTTGGCAAAGTGTCAAACATGTCTGTTTCAAGTAACTGTGGGAAGAAGATTCGTTCTCTACGTAATTCCTCCTCCAAGACGTCAATGAATGGCTTCATTTTATCGCCAAACCCGATTTTGTCTAAAATCCTCTCCTCGCCAGTGGCTCCACCAATTAAATTTGCCAGCGCCGCGCCTACAAAACATGTGCAATTAAAGACACCAATTCATCACTACGGCCTTCTTCGCGCATGAGGTTGTTAGAAAATATATAAAATCAACAAGATTAGTGAAATCCCGTTTTCAATAAAACACAAGTAAAAATTGACAGGTTGATATTTCCTTAATTGCCGCTAGCTTTAGCAATGCCAAATCGATTTGTCCGTGATTTGCTATCTCGATCAAACATACAAAATTACAACTCAAAGAATGCAGCTAAATGGATTTTTTTTTTCTTTTTGTGACTGAATTGTGTTTTAATTTGAAATGTACTTATAACATTTGAATTATTTTGATTATCAAATTCATCGACTATTTTCACAACAAGTACCGTCATTGCGATCTTGTTTTTCTGTAATATGAAAAAAATGTTTAGGCCTAAATATTCCTCGGGAAAAGCTCAGTTTGACTCAAGAAAATCATCAATTTGGCGGTCTGTTTTTGAGCAATTTCCATCCAAAGTATTTTTGAAATATCAAAATGTATCGAACAGTTTCTTTAATTTTTGTTTTTTTTTCACCTTAAATTAACAAAATGTTTAGGAGGTAGAGTCGCCCAAAACACAGTACTGGCTTAGTTTTATAATGAGTGATATTTTCTTCTCTGCAAGTATTAAGAAACTAATATAACGTTTGTCGATTTTCTGTACTACATCGTTAAACCCAGTGTCAACCGACCCCAGTTGGGGTAACAGGGTGTTTATTAAACGTGCAATATTTGTGATTATTCAAATGCAATTTGATATGTGCATTATTTGTTTCTTTCACGCGAAGGTTGAACTGAAAATTCACAATATTTTCATAATCCTTAAAGGTGGTAAGAAATCTTGCTACACTAAGGGATTAAAATGCTACTGAAGTCAGCCGCTACTCTACCTTCAAGATATGAATCATTTGTACCTCGATCTGTACGATTTAGCTTAGTATGCAGTTGAAAAATTCTGTACATTCATTTTACATACACCGAGAAAGGAATGGTCCTAAAACAAAATATTTTGTGACCACGAGTACATGTATTATTAACACGGTTTAATTTACAGTAGGTTAATTATTTAAAATTTAAGGTACTTGCGTATTAATACGCATTCATAATTATGAGTGCTCTGAAGATAGTCAAAAATGGTTGTCAATTTACAATCTTATTTGTTGGTGCCAATTACGTTCAAAACAGTAATTTACACCATTAAATAATACCATTATTGTAAATGGGAGATAAACTAACAATAAATAAATAATAAAAAAAACCCTACAAAGTATTATAAACAAACAACATGGATTGCCAAAAGATAAGGATTACTGTAATTAGTATTAATGGCCCAGCTGTATTTTCAAGGCACGGATAATAAGAGGTAAGTACATTTATTTATTTTATCCCAGAGGAAGACTACGATGTCAAACCAGTCGGATATTAACCACAGACTTGTCTGTGATATTAACCAGCGCCCCCTAGATTATTCAAGCCAGAGTACTGGAATCGTGACGTCACCTTAAGAGTCACGATTTTACTCAGCTTCTCCATAGAAAAGTATTGAGAATTGGCATGACTTCTATAAAAATGGATTATTTTCACAATGTTAAAGGTCTCTAATCGGTATGTATTGCTTTAATTTATAATCTGTAGAGTTTTATGATCATTTAGAGATATTATTTTATGGATTTCATGAATTTTTTATTAGTTAAATTTATTATTATTTCTTGCTCTATCATTTTCGTGCTACAGCTTCATGTGCGTGTTTAAGCCTAACGATAAATTGCTATATAGTTTCATGCTTTCATAAATAAACTTGTTGTATGGCTTTTGTCGATGCTATAGACTATTTATTTAATCAATCCATAGATCAAGTACGCTGTTAACAGTTTTTTTTTCAGCCATAGAATTGTGTTAAATTGTGTATTCGATTAAAAATAGATCTGTATAAAAATAATTCGTGTATTTGCTTAACATGTAGCTTATGTTTACTTTTTAAATTCTTTCTAAGAATAAGAAAGTTTTGTAAGACAATCTTACGAAGTTAAATTTTTTCTTTTCAAAAATATTTTTAATTTCTCATTTTAATAAGCTTTAGTGGTTTTGTTTATTTCCCAATGTTTTTGCGTTTTGACTTCCATTAATGTCTTTTTATGTTTTGATTAATTTTAAAGCTTAAGATTGCTAGTGCTCTTTAGATGATTATTTTTACTTTCTCATTTTAATAAGCTTTAGTGGTTTTATTTCCCAATGCTTTTGCATCTTGACTTACATTAATGTCTTTTATGTTTTGATTAATTTTAAAGCTTAAGATAGCTAGTGTTCTTCAGATGATTATTTTAACAGTAAAACATACACATTCTTTATTATAAAGTTATTTTTGAAATAGGTAGGTTTATGCTTGGGGTTTTTTTACTTTATCAATATGCAACTTCCCTAATTTCTTTTAGTTCCTATAAGATGTATTCACAGTCCTTCACAGAAAATTCATATTAAAAATATTTTATTAAACTTTTTAAAACAGTCAATTTTGCATTTTGCTGAAATATTTTAAATATGCTAACATCCAATACCTGTCTTCCCATTTTTTTCAAGTCAAATATATGTTATGAACAAAAAGTTTTACTTCAATGCAATCAAATAAGTACCAAATAAAAACAAGACTTTTTAAATTTTTTTTTTTTTGTTGTTGTTTAAGTTTAAGAAATTATTTGCTAAATAAATCCTAGTTTGTATATATTTATAAATTTTTTAGAATTTATTAAAAATCTTTCATTGTAAATATAGGTTTAAAATTTTAGTTATCCCGCCAACCAATTTCGCCAAATTATATAAATCGCCAAATTATACACATTGACATAATTTTTATTTTAAATAATGAAAGAACAAATAAATTAGTAAAACATTAATAAAAATACAAATAAAACGTCAAATTAATGGTTTTATTGGCATTTAATCTTACAATTAATTAATGGCAACTATTATTGGCATTTAATCTTACAATTTGGCGACAGTAATTTGGTTGACGGGATAACTAAGAAGTACCAAAATTTATTGACTGAGTTTTAAACATTTATTTTTTATTTTCAGAATCTTAACATTATGGTCTTCACAAGTAAATGAGGATGTCTTCTCTTCGAACTACTTTGTGGCCAAAAATGTGTCGTAGAGTGAATGTTGAGTATATTTTACATCGCATTCCTCAGTGACACTTCTCCGGCCTGCTTTTCTCTCGTAGAAATCCTTGTCAGTTGTCCAAGCAGAATGTCTTTGTCTTTTTACATCTCTTCATGATAATGTGTCCAATACTTTAGGTATGTCTTAAAATATTAATACATTTGTTATTTTTAATCTGAACTATTGTAGAAGTATCTCATGAAGTATAAGCTTTTAATTTTACTTGTTAACATGCTTAAAATGACTGTTTAGATCCCAATTTCTGTTTTACACTTGTCTTTTGTTTATTCATATTTATAACATTTTTTCTAAAATTTAAATTAATTGAATTCACATTACTCATTTATTAATTGTTTGTTATAAGATAGATTAAAACTATATACAAAAGTATTTACTTTTTTAATTAGTTCACAGATAAAGCTGAAGATTATATTTGATGTCTGAATCATCTTTTAATCCTGTTTTTATTTTTTATTCATTCGTTTATTTTAAGAGGTCAGAAAAAAAATCTTAGGAGGATATACTGGTTTAACATTTGTTTGTCTTAGTCATAATTTAGTTTTTCATTTATTATAAATCAAGTATAATTTAATTACTTGTGATTTGTCATTCATTAATTTACTTTACCAGTTAAACTATGATAAAAAATAGCAAGTACTGTTCCCTACTGTTTAACCCATTAACGACGGAATTATTTTTCTCTTTAAAATAGAAATTTCCTATTTCACACTGCTTTTTTAGAATAATAATTTTATTCTTAGTTTCTTTTATAAAAGTAGGCGAATATTTCTCTTGAGAATTACTGGTAAGGAAACAACAAACGCATTGACAGCTATGCTCTGACCATATGGTAACACTAGGCCTTTATGGGTTAATGTATCAATTTGTCTAATCAAAATGAATTTTAAATAGGAATATACCTAATCATTAATGGTACGTCATTTTCTTAAGTTTGAGAAGAGGTTTTTTATTTTATTATTATTATTATTATTTTTTTTTTTACTTTTGTTTTAAGGACGTACAGATTGTTCATGAAATGGATTTAATACTTTAGATATTTTTTAGCTGAAATTCTTCATAATATTTTACTAAAAATATTTATTATACTTTCAATCTTAAATTGATATATTTAATATGCAGGTTTATCCAGAAAAAAAAATGCTTTAACAAATCACTCCCTGTTATTCAAAACTAAAAAAGTTGAAATGAGCGGGAAAAATTTTTAAATTAAGATTTATTTTGAATCATTTTGTGATTAAAAACTTAAAATCTGACATCGCTTCTACTCCTAAAATGTAAATGCTCATATAGATTAAATATGAGAAATTTAAAAGGCAGCAGGAGCAAAATCTATATTAAAATTGCGATTTCTGAAATATTGCTAGGGCTAGAAACTTGAAGTTTAGCATGATGGTTACTTTTTAGATGTAAATGCTCATTGAAAATGGTTTTTAACTATTCAAAATTTGAAATTGAAATGAGCAAAGAATGTTGTAAAAAAATTTATATGGAATTATCAGGAATAGAAATTTGAAATTTTGGCATGGCTGTTTCTTTTAAGATAAATGCTCGCACAGGACATTTTTTAAAAATTCGAAATTTAAAAGGCAACAGGAGCAAAAAATGTTCTAAAATTGCAGTTCTTAGGAATTGCTTGTTTAAATGCTTGGTGTATTTAATGAATTTAAAGTTAATAAAAAAATAGTTCATTTATATTTACAGTTTCACCTGTTGGGTAAGTTTCAAGTATGTTTTAAAAGCAAATTAAGAAGAGGTTATAATATTTCAATATCAATGTGGCTTTCATGACTATAATACTCTTCTTTTATTGTTTTCAATACTATTAATTTCATTGTTGATTTAAGTACCCTAATTTCCTGCCTATAATCTGCGGATTATACGTTAAACTTTTTCTTGTAATGTGGATTACACACCGCCGCGGATCATCTGTGTTTTTTTCTTACACGATACCTTCCTAAATGTCAATAAATGTAATTTTTTAAGCAAATTTACAAATATCTTTCTTTAAATCAACAGATGGCGCCACCCGATTCATATTCATTGGGTGATGAGAATAATCGCTTTTGGATTCTGATTTTGATGGATTTAATTAAATTATTTTATTAAGTGTATCCGATTTTTAACGTTTATATAATAAATTATTTAGTATTGTTTATATTTTTGCCGTACAAGTTAGAGATGTAACATAATGAGTAAGTTTCTATTTTCATTATTATAATTTTTGAATAAATATTAAAAACAGTGCAACTTATTAAATCTGCGTTAATTTTCAAATGAAGTCCTTTGATTAAATTAAAACATCGGTACTTTTCGGTTAATCGGGCGCCAGTGTTATATATACATATATATATAAATGTATGTATATATACATATATATATGTGTGTATATATACAATATGTGTATATCTATATAAATGTATATTTACATATATGTATGTATATAAATATGTATATATAATAGTGGCGTCCGGCTAACCGAAAAGTACCAAAACATCTTTTCACTTCATATGTTTTTTATTTATTTTTTATCGGTAGATGCAATATTAGTGTATTCTGAGATAATGCTTGCTTGATTTCCAATATTTTTCTCGTAGTTCGGTAGATGGTGCCATCATTGCAGATGTTAAAAGCATATAGACTCATTAAGACCGAATCATATTAAAATAAAAATACGACAAAAAAAACTAGTTTAAGGAATTTATATTTCATTTAAATAAATTATTAAGTATTGTTTATATTTTTGGCGTACAAGTTTGTGATGTAACATAATGGGTAAGTTTCTATTTTCATTATTATCATTTTTGAATAAACATTAAAATCAGTGCAACTTATTAAATCTGTGTTAATTTTTAAATGAAGACGTTTCATTAAGTTAAAATATCTTTTCATTTCATATGTTTTTTATTTATTTTTTATTAGAAAATATAATATTAGTGTATTCTGGTATAATGCTTGCTTGATTTTCAATATTTTTTTCGTTGTTCGGTAAATGGCGCCATCACTGCAGATGTTAAAAGCATATCATATAGACTCATTAACCCCCTGACCGCCGAGCAAATGGGCAAAATTGTAATGTTGTTTTCTCTGTAATTATTTTTAAATGTTAAAAAAAGTTTATTTTTCTAACACGATATAATTTTTTTATTTTTTTTTAGTCTTATAAGCCTTGAGAATATTAATCATAGCTTTATTTTTTAAAACTGGGTTATATCTGTAGAATTATATTAATTTAAATAATACTGCTATTGCAGTGAAACCTACAGTTTAGTGAACGGATATATCAGTTCGCGGCGGTGAGGAGGTTAAGGGCGAATTATATTAAAATAAAAATAAGACGAAAAAAACTAGTTTAAGGAATTTAGATTTCATTTAAAAATATGTAATTAACTTATTTAATTATAATTTTTATACTAAGTTGTAATATAATCCTTTCAAATTTATTCTTACTTGTGTGTACTTAATAGAATTGCAAATATCTTTGTACTGAATTTTCTATTTTTTATTTATTTATTTATCAAGAGATATATTAAATACAAACATTAAAAATGAAAATATTTTACACTAGATTCAATATTTTGTCCTTTGTGGCTCAAACTTAGTCCTGTGGATCTTGTGAATTTTTTTAATGAAAATTTCACCTGCGGATTATACAATGTTTCCCCCCCAAAATATCATGAAATTGACACCTGCGGATTATAGGCAGGAAATTAGGGTATTCTTAATCAGACCTTAACTTTGAGTTTGAACCAATTTTAATCACATTAAATTTTGTTCAAAACTACATAATCATTAATTCATATATTTTAATTTGAATGTGCATAAAAAGCTTTGGGGCCTTTTCTGCTGTTTTCTGTCCATTCCTGGAAAGACAAAATCTGTTCTGTTATTTATAATTATTTTAATTTATGTTGAAGCATCTAAAATGCCATTTTTTTAGGCATTCTTAGTATTTTTAGGGCACAGATGTCATATATGCCCCATATTGGCACGATTTGTTTCTGGCGGCAATGTCATATACACACCGGGTATTTAACTGGCACCAAAGTGTCGTTATTTTGCTTGATATGGTAACAAGGTTTTCGCCAAATTGGCGACGGAAAAAAATCGTGCCAATGACATCTGTACCATTTTTAGATGTCGTGTTTGTGCCACAGTGTTATATACATTTCACTTTATTCCAAATTAAGTTTGCGCTACAGTAGACTCCCTCAAATCCGCACAGTTTGGGACTAGAGGTTGTGCGGATTTTAGAATTTTGCAGTTTTCTGGTCATTGATTTGTTTACATTTTTGAAACATTAATTTGGTTGGTAGTTAAGCAAGGGGAATTATAATGAATGCTTACAATAAAGTGAAACATTAAAATAAGTAAAGTATTAACATAATTTATTAGTTTAAAAGTAAGTAATTATTAAAATAATTATGGAAAATAAAAATTTAGAAAAATATTAAATTATTACTGATGCAATCGATTCAATAAGTCCTATGCTGCCATCTACTGGCAAAGTGATCGTAAGATCGATACGTCATCATATAGATACGCTAATTTATATAAAAATCAAAAGTAATGTAAATTCATTTTGTAATAAATCAGCTGTAACAGCCAAAAAAGAATTCAAAAAATTTAGTAAAAAAAAAAAAAACATTGCAGTAGTTGCTGATTTCATCGTCATATTGAATTTTGTTCTTGCAATTTAACTGTAAATTTCATTGTTTACATCTGAAAAAATAAGCGAATTTTAGGGTCGCAGTTTTAAGGGAGTCTACTGTATATATTTCTACTATTAAAAGAAAATAAAGCTTTTGCATTGAGGAAAAGACTTATATAACTAGAGAAAATCTCCTAATTTTTTTCTTTAGAACTTGGAAAATTCGGCATTTTTTATATTATAGTGTTTTGTTCTTAATATTATATAACTAATACTGCTTTTTAGGGTTAACTGTTTGTCACGGAGAAAATTGATACACAGAATTCTTACACTGTTATTTCTAAACAAACTTTATGATCTATTTCTATAACTTTTGTAATAGAAATTTAGCACAAACTTTATTGTTTAGTTTGAAAATAGTCGGGTTTTTTTTTTGTTTTTTTTTTTTTTGTAACATTTCTTCTGAGGCGAACATTCAATCGTACTGATAATATTAAATGTTTTATATTACTTTGTTATACTAAATTAAATTCTAAGGCTGACTCTGTGTAAGCCAGAAGAAATCTGTCTAACACGAACAATTTTCAAAGTCCTAGCGAACCCATAGCAAATAACATTAATTCATGCTCTGTAAGCCGGAATCTGCCTAACGTGGAAACAGAAAGGATATAAATTTAAGGTTCCACCAAACCCAAAATTTTGCATAAGGCGGAAAAAGTGATATTTAAAAAATGAAGTGCATTTGATTTATGAAACTTTAAAACTGATATATATAGATCAAATAGTCTTGAATATTTTAATTAAATTTCGTAATACATTAATAAAGTTAACTCAGAAGAATCATATTTAAATTTATGATAAAATATGGTAATTTTTTTACCATATGTATTCAGTAAGACAATGTGACTTAAAGTATGGTACTGAAGAATGCTTGTTAAACCAAAAGAAAAAGCAAGCATCTATAAAATATTATTTTCCGACTTTACTTTGTTAAAGATGAGTATGTGATTGTATTTGTTAAAGTGAATATTTTTCATTAAATTCCAGAATTGAAGCAATATCCAGTTGATACTATTTATTTCAGTGTTCAAATAATGTTTTTCAAGAATATTAAAGAAAATAAATTTAATAAAAAGTTTAATTTCATCAAAAATTTAATTTTAAAGAAGAATACTAAAGGTTATGAACATAAAAATATATAAAACTAGTGCATTTTAAAAATTTTATTTATTTTTTTATTTTGGGAGAGTTGCATAAGGCAGAATATTGTCTACGGCAGAAAATTTCCTCGGTCTTGATTGACAGCACTATGTGAAGGGGGGGGGGGGAGTGCAAAATTTATACTATCAACTCCAGAGTTTCCCCCAGACAGTTTCAGGATGGTGATGCACCCTGCCTGCTCTTAGGTTTACAAAATAGCACCCCTCTTGCCCCTCATTTAAAAAATTAGCTCCCTTGTTGCCCCCACTTGAAAAAAGTGCCTTTACTCCTTTGTTTATTAAAAAATTTACTTGCATAGTAAAAATTGACTCATTGCTGTCTTTAAAATAGTGTTCTGTCTATTAAATATTAAAAAGTAGTTTTAAAAATCAAAAGAATACTTTAAAAATTTCAAGAAATGCCCTTAAGAATCCAAAAGTGCCCTTTTCCCACAAGCAGCACCCTGCCCTTTTTTTTAACCTGGGGAAAACTCTGATCAACTCGTTTTTTTATTTATTTATTTTGGATATTGATTATTTTCGGAGATTTTTTTTTTCAAGGTTATTCTTTTTTCTATTTTTATTTGTAAAAAAAAACATATATAATATGCATCTTTGGAATTTTTCCCCAATGTAATTACGTACATTTTTATTTTCAAAGTTATTGCATTGTCCCCTACCCTAACTTTAAAAAGAAATTTCTGACTAAGGCTTGGAGGAAAATGACTTTTTCCATTTTAAGAACAAAAACAAAAGCATTTTAAGTTATGTGCAGTGCAAAAAATCTTAATAAGGAAAATGACTTTTAAACTAATAGCGTTTCCAAACTGAAGCTCTTTTTTGTGTGTATTTTGGCTAATTACAAAAGTATTTTCATGGTCTTTATTTTAAAGTGTTCAGAACTGATTATTGTTTATAAGTATATAGTTTTGTAAAATGATAATAATAAAATGTTAACACCCGTATGGTCCCGTAGCAGATTTGTTTTCTACTTCTGTTCATATATACTGACGATTTTTGTAATAGACCGAAATTTAGCCGATACCTTTTTGCTGTTGGGAGTCATTCTGGATAAAATGTTAAATTGTAGGTAATTTTAAATGTAAACGCTGTTATATATATAATACTAACATACTTTAATCGAATTTATTACAAATTGAATATTGTTCTCATGGTTTTATAACTCTGAGATTTACACTTTTTCTTTATTTTAAAACAAAAATAAGTTTTTTCCTCTTCATATATTGTATTGATTAACATCAAATCAATGGTCAAGGAAAAAGAATAACAAATACATTTTTTCTAAATAACATATTATTTAAATTTTCATAAATAAATTAATGACTAATCTGGCCCTTTTTACTCTTTTCTACGAATGACAAATAAAATTACCATAAAATAAGATAATGATTCTCAAACTGTGAGTTGTGACCCCTGGGAACCGTTATGTGGAAATAATGTTAGGGATTTTTCTTTTTTATTTCATCATGAATGCTGCACATTTATGAAGTCACTTTCATTTGTAAGTAGATATAATTGTCATGTATTGTTATTCTGATAAAGAGCAATCGAACAGTGTTTCCTCTTTTTCTATAAACGTATCAAATACCTCCGATAACAGAGTCAAATTTTTAATTTAATTTGATTTTTAGGGACTCATCAGGAAAGATTGTTATTCAGAAAGAATCGATTATAGTTAAAGATATACACCTTTTATAGGAAACTTAAAAACATTGATCGCTTCAGAATATAAATATTAATTTTTGTAAATTTCATTCAGTTTTTTATAAAAATGCCTAGTTGCAAACTATTTCTTTTTTAAGTTAACATGATTTCCGAATCATAATTCTTACCATATTTAATAGCATAATTCTGCGATTAATTAACATTAAGATTAGGCAAAGATTTCTATGCAGATAGATGAATTAAATTTTTTTATTTTGCTAAATAAATCCTTTAAAATTTGCAAATAATGTATAAAATATAAATATGTGGATTGAAGTGACAGCGTGAGGGTGGGAGAAGCTATGGTTGTTAGTACTGCAGAATATTAGGGCTCCGGTACTTTTTTTTTTAGTTAGAAATTAGGCATTGCTAACAAATGAAAATGGTTAGAAAAAATCTGTCTCTGTGGCGAAACATCACAATCTATAGGAAATAAATAGAATTTTCTCTTATGTTATTTAGTTTTTCGGAATTTCTAAATTAAAATTAAACCCTTTTAAAATTGTTAGGTACACACGAAATATTTATTCAATAGAATTTATTTCTGTTTCAGCACTTTATCAAGTTTGTGACAACTGTCATAAAGAGAAAGAGGGGTGGGTGTGCCAAATTGAAACTTTGCCCCGGCGCAGTTTTCTCTTCACACGGCCCGGCTGATTGATTCCACATTAGACAGAGTTTGCTGTACTCCTGTTATCTTACTATTCTAATTACACTTTTTTAAGTGTCGCGACTTGCCTAACGTTGGAAACACTTGTTTGTGGCCCACAAGAATAAAAGGTTGAGTATGGCTGGTATAATGCAATCGTTAAATTTCATTATGAATGCATAAAAATGTATATGTAAAGTTGTATAAATGTATTTATTTAACTTACAGTTACTTAAGCTAATTTAATATGAAAAGTAGAAATTTTTTTCACATGAAGAGTACTTATCATAAAAATGTATTTAAAATATAAAAGAATATATAAAATAGTACTTTTTTCCCCAATACGACAGTATGAAAATTGAAAATGTGTGATGCTTAGAAGTCTAAAAAATTGCAGTAGAGTATTCAACCATACAATGATACATCTGCTTTGTTTTACGGCTGGCTTATACAATGGAAAGTTATTTTTTAGAGACGACACTTTAATTAATGGCCGAAAGAATTACCATATGATACGTCGTCATTGAGATTGCAGGTTCGGTAAATTCAAATTATTTCATAGTGCATCGAAGAATAAAATCGTTTTCATAACTTAGTTCTAATATATATCAAATTCGTAACTTGAATAAGTAAACACACTCTACAGTTCAAATTAAACTTCTTTCTTAAAAAACAACTATGTACATTTTATTTACAAAACAATATTAAATATTATTATTACTCTCATTTGAGAGTTCTGTTTTTTACCGATACACCGGTTCAAATCAAAAGTTACATCTACACTGAAAAGAAAATCGGAAAACAATAAAAAGGGGGTTGCCACAGTGCCGACTAACAGAAAATGGCAAGCATCGCCAAGTTGGCATTCTCAACACCATATCAGGGGCTAAAAAAAAGACATATTTTATAAATTTTCTGTGATTATTTAAGTTTAAAAACTATGTCCAAAATAAAACCTAGTTTTTCTATAATTATAAATAATTCTGTAGAAAGTACTAAAAATCTTTCATCTTAAAATTTGTCCATTGAGTTTTAAACATTTATGTTTTCTTTCCAGAATCTTAACATTATAGTCTTCACAAGTCAATCAGAATGTCATCACTTCAATCATATGGCCATGAAGCTTTTGAGGCCAAAAAAGTGTCTCAGAATGCATGTTGAAAAATTTTTACATCACATTCCTCAGTGACACTTCTCTGGCCTAATTTTCTTCTTAAAAATTCTTGTCCGTTTTCCAAGCCCAATGTCTTCATTCAGCCTTATTCTGCTCTTCATGAATAACACTTCAGGAATATCTTAACACTTTGCTGTCCGCACGATTCGTAAATATTTATTCGCTTGGCTCCAGCAGCTCTAATTCGGATCACTTGACTTGTCGCCGGAATATATCTTGAATGAAGAACTGCATCCCGTAATCGAATCACACATCATCCGAATGAGTATGCCATATTTCGTAATTTTCGACAGATTGTAAACTTTAAAATTCAACCGTCCACGCAACGGTATCATTCCTTCATCAATTGAAATGTTTTGACTTAGATTAAAATTTTCTTTAAACTTTTTGGAAAAGTAATCAATTATGAATTGCACTTTGAAAAGCCGGTCGGCATTATTCGGTTTATTGTTGTTGTCAGAAAAATGTAAAAATGATAATATTTGTCTGAATCGGTTGCGGGACATCGTTTTGCGAAATATCGGTGTGTCTATCAACGGATTCGTTGACCAATAATCATCGATCCTTGCTTTTTTTACAATACCCATAAGGATAGCAAGCCCAAATCATTTTCTCAGTTTGAGTGCCGTAACATCCACAAATTTGGCATTTTTTTTATCCTGTTTCCTTTTATCGCAATTTTGACTGTGGTACTTGTTGGTTTCATTGCAAATGTATTCAAATAAATCATTTCCAATACATAATCCTGTGATATCCTCGATGCTCTGCGTATCCTTGGGAAATATGTTTGGACCCAGAGATCCTTCAAATTCATTATTGGTCCTCGGTAAATCAAACTCTGACCATTGTGCACTGTCTTCTTCGTCTGATTCATCCGAATCAGTTGGCAACCGTAGCATTCGCCGAATTCTTCTTGGAAATATTTCACTATCTTCCGACGATTCTGCTTCACTTTTTTGATTTTCAATGTCTTCCCAATCGGGCAAGTCGTTCGGAACGTCAGACAAGACGTCCGTGCATTCGTCATAAATATTTGTATCGTCTCCTCCGTCTGCCATGATAAAAGGGCACAAGAACTTATACAAATAAAAAACTTGATTGTTACTGAAACAAAGCACCAGCAGAAAGCAAAAGATACTAAAGTGCTGTCGCCGAACACTGAGCGATACTGTGCTCACGACATCACTGTGGTGTCGCCGGCCGTTGGCAGCTAATTTGTGCACGACACCACTGTGGTGTCACCAGCCGTTGACCGCTAGTTTGCGCACGTCACCACTGTGGTGTCGCCGGACGGCATAGTGTTAAAATATTAATATATGTATTTGGCACTAATGCACCATGATTGGCATTTACTTTTTTTTTTGAGGGGGGGGGGGGAAGGGGAAGCGGGGCATTTTGGTGAGAAATTCCCATTTTCGCATATCTGTTAGGGCAAGCATGTAAAAATAGCATGTTAGTTTTACTTATTATGAAATTGCTTATTTTTATATAAAAACTCAAATTTTTATATAATAGTTAATACAACCTGTTTTACTTGGTTGCCTACATAGGAAAATCTCACAAAAATTGCTGGGTTGTCCAGGCATAAAATCGCCATTTTAGTACCAAAAAGATACTGTGCTGCATCTGAGAACCATATTTTTGTTATTTCTAATTAGATTTGTTTCCATAGCTATAGTAGGAAGATATCGTGAAGTATAAAATTTTATTTTCATACATTATTATGCTTAAATGATCATGTTTGAGCCCCAATTTCTATATTTTGCCCTCACCTTTAATATAATATGAATTTATTACATAAAAAATTGAGAACTTAGAAAAAATTTAGAAGACAAAAAAAAAAAAAAAAAAAAAAAAAGACAGACAATATAAATACACATTACTTTTATTATAATCACACAATATTATATACATTTGTACATATGTTTTGTAATTCCTGATATCCAGAATGTAAAGCAATATTACAATATACACAATTATTAAGAATATAATAAAGTGTTGCAACAACATGTACATTTATGTGTTACATAAATTTTTAAAACATTATTTCATATGATTTACATCATGATGAGATGTTTTTGCAATACAAAAGAAAGTCTTTTGAAATTTCACAAATAAAAAAAAAATATTATTTTAAAGCATTAATATTTAGCATACACAAAAATTTAATAGTGCATCGGTAATATCATTGAACTGTGCATGATAACATAGTGTACATATTTATAGTATTACTTTTTTTTATGAAATGATTTAATTTTTAATATAATAAATCAATTTAAACAAAGTCACTGATCATATCAGCTTCTAAAATTTATATTTTTAAAGCCTTAACAATGAAGCTCTCAAAATTTTTCATCGTAATAATGTAAAACTATTGTTTTAATTCACAATTATTTTTATTTTGAATAAAAATAAATATATATTGATACCTCTAATTTCCTTGAACTTTCATATGAGGATTACATTGCTGTATAATCATAATTTCAGTGAGTTACACATAAGAAATAAGATTAAGACACAAGAAATATGTACAGTACCTATATTCTTTAGAAAGTGCCAATGACAAAATAATAAACACAACTTTTTGTTTTAAATCAAAAGAGAGATATAAATAATTCAATAAACAGATTTTTAATGACTCTTTATATGTTTGAAAACATTCTAATTATAGTAATAGATATACTTTGTTAAATAAAATATATTATAGTTAACTTTGATAAATGAAGATCAGAAAACTTCATATCATTATATAATATTAACTTAATAATCATTAATTTGAAGTTTTCTTCTTTGAATTTGTTTAATGAGACAGTTTAACTTTTCAACAGTTTTTTTTATTTTAAAAAATATGGTTCAAATAGGGAACTCATTGTCTTTCAATGTTCAACTAAAAGTACATTTTAAGAAAAAAAAATTAAATGAATATTTACTTAAAATTTTTATAGTTTAAGAAAATTTAATTTTTTTTTTGAAATGTCTACTACTTTTTTTAAATATTAATATTTTTACCCCTTTTTTTATTTTTATTATTATTATTATTATTTTAGATTTTCAAATGTGTAGTGCACAAGACTGCATATGGATTTTTAGATTAATCTAATATATATAACATAATTTTTTTTACTGATATAGGGTATATGTGCCTGTAAATGACTTATTCCGACACGTTTTGACCAGTTCATTTATTTCTTTTTCTTGTATGAAACTGTCTAAAAAAGTGAATAGCGCTGCATTTGTGTGAAGATTGGATTTTTTAAAAAAAATCTTTACATACCTTATTATCAAATTCATAATGAACGAAAGCTAACAAATTGGCATTATTGGAAACGTCTAAACTCTGATCTACCTGTAATGTGAAATAAGGACTTTATACGTTCAATTCATTGGCTCTCAACATTTTTTCATAATTCGGAGATTCTGTTCTTAACAGTATCATTAGATGATGAAATTAAATATAGATATTTTATTTTAGATAAATAATTGAATAAAATGTTTGTAGTGTGGTACATGAAATTATACACTTCCCATTACTTTTAACACTTAAACTGTCTGAAACTACTTGATATATTACTTGTAGTAATCAGTATTGCAAATATGAAACTGGAGGTTGAATGATTTAAATACTAAATAAAATGATTTCAAAATAAAACTGCATAACTGATGTTTGAAGCCACTGATCTGCAGATTTACTAGTTTCATAATTAAATTACTACTATAAATTTAATATTATAGTATTTTTTTATGTACAGAATAGTTTTGTCAGAAATGAATAATCAAACATTTAAAACAGATTTTTTCTTCAACTTGTGTACTTAATAAATTGTCTTTAAATAAAGACATTTTTTAAGGCATATCTCCCATTTAAATAAATAAGAGAGAGTTTGAACCCAATGAGCCCCTCCTTTCCCTAGGCCCTTTAAGAATATTTTCTGCTTCTAATAGATTTGATTAATTGTCATATTATAAAGTATTCAAGGAAAATATATATAAAAAAAAATAATAATGGTTTAATTACAACATTAAAAAATTTATTAATCACATGAAATTAATTAAAAGCAGCTATTTATAAAAATTTTGTTCTTATTACATTCTGGTAAGTTCATTTCAAAGATTAAATTTAACTACTTAGCATTTCAGTTAAAATGAGATTTTATGCACTATGAACATTACTGAAATAGCACTTTAAGGCAGACGGACGTCTTTTTGCACACTTTTTTCCTTACGTATTATCCCTACACAATGCTAGCAGCATTGTGTAGGGATAATACATAAGGAGAAAAGCATGCAAAAAGACGTTCGTCTGACATTAGCCTTAGTAATGTCCATAACTGGAAGTTGACTAATTAAGCATTCCAATAATGGACACTGGTCTTAAAATGCTGAAAATAAATAACATTTTGTAAATAGCCATTAGTGTATAAAATTCAAAGATTTATATTACTACAAAAACATGCAAATTTTGCAAGAAAATCAATATATAAATTTATTTAAGTGAAGTCAGTTCTTAACATGTTCATTAAGATTTTCACTGAAAAACAATGGAACACCAAAACATTGTATTTACTGATTGGTTTGATTAAGAAGTCAACAATATCCCAGATTATAAAATGTGCAAGGAGGAGTTATGAAAAAAATATATAAAAGCAAAATTTTTATTGTTTATTTTTTTATAAACAAAAAACTTGGTGAGGTATCCGTTACTGGCACATCTACCCTATATAATGTAAAACAATGAAATCTAACACATCTTCATATAGTTTTATTTAAAAAAAATAATAATAACCTGAAGGCTAATTCCATGTGTAGATTTATCAGATATATAATTAAAAACATATACAAAAAAAATTAAATATCTATCTCAAATACAAAAAAATCCTTAGCATTTTTAAAACATGAAAGTGAAGAAAATATGAACATGGAGAAAAAGCCACTTAAAGATTTTATTTGTGTAGGGAATTGGAGTAGGTGTATTAACAAAATTTCGCGATATTATTGCTGTATGGTTAAAAATGAGGTGTCTAAATATTCACAATTAAACAGGCTTTCATTTAATATTTAAAAACAAAAATTGATTTTTTGATCAATGTTGAGGTAAACTGTCCCCATAATTAGATAAGAAAAAAAAAAAATCATAACCTTTATACATGAATATTGTATTTATTTTTACAAAGTACTTCAAATTATTTTTAATCCAAATTTACATGCAATTACAGAAAAATATTAAAATGTTCTAGTAGAAATGTTTCTATATAATAATAGAATATAAACATTAGAAATGTTCATATAATGTAAATAAAACATTGCTATCAAATTTTAAACATAAAGAATATATACATACATTTAAAAAACTGACAGTTGAACAATAATAAATATACAGTTCACATACAAATAGATAAAAAAAAATCAAGGATACATGCATAAATTATACAGACTTGTTTAAGCTGAAATGGTGCTTTGTATCAGAAGCAGAAAAAATAATTTCGTAAAACTTATTCATTGTAATGATTAACATTACATTAACGTTTGAAGATATTGGATGCTAAAATAAATCTCTTATGAAATGTAATGAAAAACAGAAACATTCAGCTTAAAATGAAACTCAAGCATATTTACATTTAAATAGTGTTCTGTGCTAGAAAATGACAGTCTTTATATTAACACTTCTCACTGCATATATTGTAAATGTAAACTGATTATTTTATAATGGAACCATATAAATTTTATATTATGAAGGACAGTACAAAACTTTGCAAGTTATGGTATAAAAGTATCTGCTTTGATTAACAGAATAAAACGACCCCCCCCCCCCCCCACACACACACATTATATGAATTTTAAGGTTGAATGCAATAATATAAAAAAATTAAGTAATTTTACAAGCATAACATCTGAGTTGACAATTTTTTAAATAAAAATCAGGAAATTCAGCCTAAAACTATCCAAATTATTTCCACCAAATTATTAAATCAACTTCATAAACAACCTGTATTTTAAACCATATTTCCTATAAAAAAAAAAAAAAAAAAAAAACTCTTTAACAATTAAATAAATGCTGAATAAGACTGCAGTAAAAAAAATATGTATCTATCTATATATATATAATAAATAATGTAAATAAAAATATAAACAAATATAAATAATAATACTATAAATAAATATAAATAATGATATAAATAATACTATAAATAATAATATAAATAAATATAAATAATACTATAAAAATATAAATAATATTATAAATAAATATAAATTATACTATAAAAATATAAATAATAATATAAATAAATAATATAAATTTTATTGCACTAAAATGTTTAAATTAATTCTGCAATGTCTGTAATTTTCGTTTTTGGTTTTTATTAACTTGTTGCAGATCATTTTTTTTCTTCACATAGTTATTTAATAATATATTTGTTGTGCTAAATAAAATTTTCTGCTTAACACTATCTGAATTGTGTTGAGCACATGTGAAAATAGAGTGGAAAACTTCAGTTTTATTTAATTGTTTGGTTACTAAATTAACAAAATATGATCTTTGATTATCAATACGTAAAAATTTTTCCTCCAAACTTGACGATAAAATTTTGTTAATTAAATTATAACAATAATGCACAATTATTACAATTTCCAGTATTGGGTATTTCAAAGCACCCCTATCAGCAGAAGCAATTAACTTGTACAGATAGATCATCATGGCAAACCAAATCTTTATCCAAAGACAATAGACCATGACAATCCGTACATTTTAAATGCTTGCATACTACATATACACAATAGCCAGAAATAAATGTAATAATTGGCATTACTGACTCGTCATCATCTACATCTAAATCTATATAATTAAAATCTGAATTGTCCTCTATGGTTATTTCCTCCATTTCATTCCATGGTAATGGAACATCAATTTTTTCGATTGAAATTTCCCCAAATTTTTTGGAAGATAATGATAAAGGTAAATATTTCTGTAATCGTAATTTTGACTCACATTCAAAAATCTGACGAAGAGATACATTATACTGACTACCTGCTAAATATCTATATTTGCTTAATCTTTTTTCTAATGGATCAGTCTGAACCTTTCCACAAAGAAAATACTTAAATCCTAGTTCATTTATGCAGTAGTCAGCCATATTACGGAGTGCATTCGTAGTCTGTGTAATTGCTGCATGTGTGTCTTTAGTTAAAATTCCTGAAGTACAGTTACTTTTTTCCCAGATATCCAACCAATCTAAAAATGAATCAAGAAATTTGACATTTTCATCCTCTAAAGATGTTATCGGCTTCATAAGAATTTCTCTTTTATGGTGCCCCTTATTTGGAGTTTTCACATTGACTATTTCCCACCACTTTGAAATTAAATCTATATAATTAGCTGTGTCATCAAAAAACTGGAGATTGTATTTGGGTCCCAATTCTTTAAGAGAATTGACAACCCTAGCATTAAATACCTTTAGTGCAAGTTTTACATTTTGTCTTTCAAAAGACGAAGGATGAAGTGATTTGAAAGTAAGTGAGTAATTGTAAGTCAAAAGCTTATTGCATTCTTTTTCATACAGTTTTTCTAAAGTGTCAAATGATGCTGTTTTTATGTTTATTTCGGGAATTGCATCAAAATCTGGATAAAACATGCATTTTCCAGCATTCTTCTGGTTAAGCCAATTATTCCTAACACATTTCAAAATATGGACCGAATCTATAACATAAAATAATGGCCTACCCCCACCCTTTGGATGTAAATATACAGGGCTGACCCTTCCATCCTTAGCAAAATAAGACATTGACTTTCGATTGACAGAAAGATTGTCTGTAGTAACAGCAATAACGAAATAGCCAATGTCTTCGAGTCCCATAATAACTTTTTTAATCATTAAATGTAACTCTTCAGCATCTATTGTCTTTACTGGCAAAATATGAACGACATCTTTATGAGGTGAAAGTAAACTGCTAACCATGAAAACATGGGCACTTGATGCAGCAATGCTTGCATTGTATGCCATGCCCACAACGTTACCCCCCTTATAATAAAAAAAAACGTTTAAGATGAATCTCATCTACTATCAATATAACAATATTTTCATGACTTTCGAGGGTATGAAACATACCTTTTGCATACATTAAAAAATTAGGATCAGATTGCTCATAAAGTGGATTTACATTTGATTTAGCACAAATATTTTGAATAGTTTTAGGATGAGGCAATATGATAGTTCCTGAACTTTTTATGAAATTATACCCATGCGTCGATATTGTATGAAAAATAACAGAAAAAATAGCCAACTCAGGGGAGTAGCGGCGCTTTGCTTTATCAGTAGCAATAAGTGTAACCTGCTCTGAAAGAAAATCGATGGCATTTTCATTCTCTGGAAAATAATTTTTCAGGTCATTTAGCAATTCTTGAGTAAGCTTTGATACAGATATACCATAATTTGTCTGCTTTCCAGTACTGATAGCCTCAACATAATCTAAAATTTTAAGTAGTTCCCTAAAATCACTTACATTTACTGGCAAAATGTTGCCTTCATATGCAGTCAATTCTGTGCTACCAAAAAAAATCGATGCCTCTAATTTATCATTTATTGTCACAGAACACTTAATAAATGGAGCATTCTCATGAGTTATCATAAGGAACATTGTGATTGTTCCTTTTTTCACTACAGTCCACAAAGAAGAGATATTTTGAGCATCCAAACACTTCAAAAAATCATCATAATTTGAAAATTGAAATTTTCTATTTTCAGCTTCAACATTAATTACACTTTGTTGCAGAGCTGAAGAAAGTTGTTCGTCTTCCCTCCGTCTTCGTTTTATTTCTGGATCCTCCCGAATTGATATATCTTTAGAGAGATATTTTGGCAAATCAGGAAAAATTGAAGGGACTGCATCCACTTTTAATCGGAATCTCTCAAGGGGAACAGTTATAACTTTCCCCGTCTTTTCATCAAAAATGCTTGTTTCTTTAATAATACTTCCTTCTGGAAAGTGACGCTCACAAACCTGAAATTCAAAATTACATATATAGAAGAAAGGAAATTTATCAAGCTCCCTAAACTTGCAGATTTAATAATGTAGTACTTTTGAAGAACTATAAAATTGAGGAATGAACACAGATGATAAGATTTAAAAGGGGGGGGGGGGATTAATGAAAAGGGTGTGTACAAGATTGATCATTTAGTGGACAATACTATTAATTTTGGTTAAAAATTACAATTTTATTGAATTTTTATACACACTTCCTTGTAACTCATACATAGAAAAGACTTGCATAACATTGCAATCACAAATCAAATATAAAATTATTATGTTTTAATTTATTAAATCCTAAGTTCACATATCATGAAAACTATGTACAAAGGAGTACATGAATAATTAAACAATTTCTCTTTAACCAAGTTCTAAAAAAAAAAAAAAAAATACTAAATGCAAATACTAAAAGCAGATAATTCATACTGTTATAAATTGGAAGACAGAGGATGCATAAAAAGAAGACACGTTAAAGCAGAGAGACTGGCTTTTAGACAGGCCAAAAAAAGCTGGATGGCTTTTCTGGGTTTTAACCACTTAAAAAAAGCCGGCTTTAATTGAAAAAGCTGCTTTTTATTTTTTTAAAGTTAGTTTGCAGCTAATTCATATTAAATTTGGATTAATTTATTTTTAATACACTTATAAATATATTCTACTAAGAAAATTATAAGTTTCTATTGAATTTATCAAATAAATAAGTCTTTATAACTGCTAGAAGGCAACTGTGAAGGCATTACATGCCTGAAAAAAACAAAAAAAAAAAACAATATAAATATCAAAAGGAATATAAATTATACTCCAAAGTGGTGTTTTGAAATTCTATATTACATAGCTCTGAATATACGAGGGTGTATCAATAAGTTTTTGCCCTCACATAGAAATAATTGAGTGAAATTTATGAAATTGCTATACTGTATTAGTCCTTTTCTATATAGTCACCGTGCACAATAACACATTTCTGCAAACGGTACTTCAAAGAGAGGGGGGGGGGGATGTATTCCAGGAGGCATGAGAGTAGACCCAAAGGAGGACATTTTTTAAACATTTACTGGCCCCACATGTGACATATTGTTGAAAAGGCCCGTGACCACTTATTCATGCTATACTCCTCCCAAGCCCCTCCCCCCAAATTTACACTCGGGGGACACTTTTCTAAATTTGGCGAACATCATTCATGCCCCCTGGAAGGAGAGGGGCAAATTTGGGAGGTGCATAGCGTGAATGCAGAGATATCTAAAAAAATGTTCTCCAAATAAAATTTGTTGAATTAAAATTTTGAAAAGTGTATTGCTATTTAAAAGAATGTACTGATTTTAACAGGTGTTTTTATTATGACTTTATGTATGATTTAGATTTTAAATGTTTATGAGAAATAAAATAAGACTTGTATATTAATAGCTCTTAAAATTAGTTAAGTAATAAAACATGTAATATAGTAACCACCTCTTTAATTTTATAAAGCAGTAAATATGGAAAAAAGGGTGGGATTAAAGGTCAGTGTAAACCAGATAAAGCAGTTGGTATAGCTCGTTTAAAATTTAGCTGACATATTTGCAATTCTGACTACAAATCACTAACAGCTCCATATTTGTGTGCCTTCATTATTGAGAAATTGGGTTATTTATTAAATTCTAAGTTAATTAAATGTCATTAAAACTAATTAGAAGCACTTAAAAATGTATAGTTCAAAATTAAAAGCCAATTTTGGCCAAAAAAAAGCCGGTTAAAACCAATAAAAGCCCCTGGTATGTCTATTTTAAATTTTAGCCAGCTTTTTTGCAACCCTGCTTTAAAGATGGTCATTGTGAACTAACTCATATAGCCATGCTTCTATGAAAATAAGTCTTTTTGAT
Organism: Maratus speciosus; assembly: GCA_963932465.1. Lineage (NCBI taxonomy): Eukaryota > Metazoa > Arthropoda > Arachnida > Araneae > Salticidae > Maratus > Maratus speciosus. The sequence goes on along the minus strand of OZ010799.1, from coordinate 68,270,611 downwards.
TTCTATTTAACTATTTTATTGATTTTGCTTCAGCAACATAAAATTTTCATAAAATTAAAGTAGCTTGATGGCATATAGCTATCAAAAGTTAAATTTAATTAAATAATTATTATTTGTTTTTGAAAAAAAAAAAAAAAAAAGCTTTTTTAGCAAAAGAAAAATAAATGTTTAAAAGTAGCAAGCCTTTTTTTATAAATTCATTAGCCTATTTTAATGCTTTCAACAACATTATTAAGTTCACTGATAAATCTTAATTTACAGAAAGTACATTTCAACCACTGAGCTCCATATACAACAGGAGATCTGTCTTTTTATTTCCCAACGTGATTTCCAGCAGTCAGTGTGGAAGGATACAGTAACGGTAATTTTAGTTTGCATCTATGGCAAAAAATACTGTTTATCAAATTTCCTTACATGATTAGAGAATCATTTAATAATTTCATAAATATAACTTAAGTAGAGAAACCCAAATTAGTAGATACAAATATAGGATAAATAGTAAATGAGAGCACTAATATCTAACATTGAAAATGCAAACTAGTTTTTATTTTTGTCTTCCAAGCTTTTGACGCTGAGAACTCCTCTTATATGTGGAGCTCAGTGATTTCAACACAAGTAACTTTACATGTTATGTCTAATTCTAATTGATGAGGTATTAAAATTCAAAGAAAAAAAAAAGAAAACTGTTTTGTCATTAATAGTAAAGCAATACAAACACTATTCAAAGAACAAACTCGAATAAACTAAATTACCCTCGAAGATGCTGTAACTATCAAGTTTTCCCGGGGTATTGCAGCAGTCCATTTTTTTAAGTTTTCCGGATGCTTGTTCTTATTTGGGAATGTAAATGTCTTGGCTGTAGGTTCACCAGGATAATTTACTCGACATCCAGGAACTACACAGTGATATGGCATGTTGTATTCTGTTAGAAACAATATACATTATTACATTTATTGATTTACAAGCAAGTAACATTAGCTTAAAATGAAATTGGATACTTTTCCATTAGTGGTGCACTGGATCAATTCTATGAACAAGTTACATTAACTGTTGTGTTGGGAGATAATAAATAAAATTGCCTTATAAAATCCAATGTATAAATTATAAATAACATTGGTTTTGCAGATATGCAACACAGTGATACAAAGGCTTAAACGTGATTCACTGAACTCCACAGGTGCAAGATCTTCACGGCAGAAGTAACTAAATTAAAGAAGCAGTTAATTCAGATTTTTTTAAAAAAGTAAAAGAAATGCGAGCTTCTGGAAATCAAGTTTCATTATGTAAAACTTTTTCTTTGGTCATACCAACTTTTTGAAGCTTCAGGATACAGGATACACTTATCATATGATTTTATAACAAAAACTAATAATCAGAATTACTTTGTCTTAAAAACATGTAATCATAGAGTGACCATAATTTATCAATTGCCAAATTGTTCAATCTTTCCAAAACCTATGACCAGTTTATTTTTTTTTTAAATGTTCCACTAATAAAAAAATAATTTATAGGTGGCATTAAATAATTTGATTACACTTGTGGACATGAAATAAGTAGCTTACTGCATTTAACACTCTAATGCAACACATACAACTAATCTTGTACTAACAGAGAAGTATTGAAACTGTTTGCTTCTTCATACACACTAGCAGGGATGACTGAGCTCAGCTCGGTCAAAATTAACCTTGTGTTCAATTCGTTATTTTATTCTCATTGTATCATTCATTCTTGCTGTTTAGATACAATTGGCATGATCCTGAGACATAGTGACCCAAAATGACCCACTAACAGAATTTTTTTTAACATGCGACCTAACCAATACTCTTCTCGAACCCGAAAACGATAGAATACAAAATTTAGTCAAAACCGTTAAAGTCGTTTTATAGATAGAATTAACTTGACCCACAGTAACCCACTAATCTAAATTTATTGAACATTTGACCTATCCCAATGGCCTTCTCATGCTGATGTAATAAAAATTTTTGAGCTGTTTTTTAGATACAATTAGCTTGACCCACAGTGACCCACTAATCAAATTTTCTCGAACATGTTGCCTTAGCCCAATGGTCTTTTCATGCTCAGAAACGGTATAATACAAAATTTTGTCAAAATGTTTTGAGCCTTTTTTTTAGATACAATTAGCTTTTGATGTGAATTAATATTGAACCTTCATGAGGAAAGTTTTATAAAATTTTGTCAAAATGTTTTGAGCCTTTTTTTAAGATACAATTAGCTTTTGATGTGAATTAATATTGAACCTTCATGAGGAAAGTTTTATTGAATAATTCAAGAAAAATATATCTCATCTTTATTTATGCATAATTTATTATATATTATTTACTTGATCTTTATTTTTAATAATCATTTTTTAAATTATCTTACTTTTAATCCTTTTAGTTTATTACTTAATTATTTTAATATTTTACTATATTGCAAGCATTCCTTATAATTTTGATTGCATTATTACATTCAAATTACTGTTTAAAAATGTAAAAAAAAACAAAAGACCAGAAATCCGCAAAATTCTAAAATCTGCACAACCTCTGATCCCAAGCTTTGCGGAGTTGAGGGAGTCTACTTTATAACTTAATATTAAATAAACTACTAAAAGTTTTAATTTTAAGTGTGACCAGGGTTTGGTGATATGTATCAAAAGATATATATCCAGTATTTATTTTCAAAAATAACATTGTGTGGTATAAAGGAAGTTTTCTTCTGTTATTGACTGTCGTTCTACAGATAAAGAACTTTTGCCTTTAAAAGAATTTTTATTCCTCCCCCGACAACGATAACATCGGGGTGTAGCTACAAATATTTTTTTGGGGGGACATTTATAAAATTTCCCAACTTTAAACAAATTGCTTTACTTTCAAACTGAAATTATATGTTCAATGTGTGTTTAATGATACTTATATGTAAAAAATCTTTTCCAAAGAAATACACAAACTAAAAACAAAAATTATAATTACTTGTTCATTTAATAAATGTTTAAATACACCTCTTTCATTTAAATAATTAAAATCAAAACTAAATTAATTTCTATTTTCCTATCTTGGAATCTTTGAGAATGAAAATATTATGATACACAGTTGCTAAATGAATAGTTAAGGAAGTAATTTCAAACAATACTGTAAATGTAAGATTTAAACCTAGAAAAATAACATATATTTAGAGAAAACCAGCATTAGCCTAAGGTTTGCAAATTTTTTGTCTTCTATTGTGTACAAGTCATAATTGCACTTCATTTGAAAATACCATCATGTTAGTTTGAGAAAGGAACAAAGTTTTGGAGGAAATAAAGGGAATAGATTAGACACACTGCTGATGGACAACAGTAGGGAAATTAAGGTCTCGTAGATGTATGATATTTTTGTAGCACAGAGAAACACATTTGACAAATTGAGTCTGGCTGCTTTTGTCTTTCTTTTGATAATTTAACTTGTTTATTGGTACAGAACTCAGAAAAGTAGTTAGTAAAACAATAAAAATTTCATTTTTTTTTCTTTTACCATTATTAAAAAATAAAAAAGTCCTTCGAGAATCTAGAATTTCCTAAGTTCACATATATTGGTGAGGGGGAGGCTCCCCTCTTCCCATCGCAACACCTCTGATAACATCTTTTCAAATCTATGTTTGAAGCTGGATTTTTAAACTTAAAATCGATAATTATATGGGACAAAATTTATTTGAAACCACCAATGAAAGAAAACCTCCCAAAATGTACATATTCAATAAAAAATTTTCCCATAAAAATATTTTGTTTTTCAAGACAAATGTTATCATTTTTAGAAACTTATCACTTACTGAAAGTAAAAATCAGCAGTGACCCAGCTACATTATATTTATTTTTTTTCAGAAACAACATCATTATGGAGGTGAACTTTGTTACAGTTATGTTTGGGTAAGTGAGACAAAGCATAAAAAACTATTCTATTAGATATATAACTAAGGACCAATTTTATATAAGAATGCATAATGAATTTATTTGGAACGAATAATAATAATAAAAAAAAAAAAAAATCCATCATCTCGAATCTAGTGTTCAAAATTAGCAGTCATTTGTCGTCAAATGCAACTAAATTATTGCATTTGATGACTACAAAATTATTCTTGTTTGTGAAATTTGGCACCTATTTTTTTTAAACATTTATTTAACAAATAGCAATATATATATATATATATATTAGTCCACCTTTTAATTTCATGATGCATTATTATTATTTTTTTTTCTAAACAGTAAATTCAATAGTAACTAAAAACATTGGATAAAATTTTGTTTTGGATTTTCTATCAAGTTTTAATTTTGTTTTACATAATTTAGTGCACTTTTCTATTAATTTCTAAACATAGTAATAATTAAAAATGATTTATATCAGTTTTATAGTTTCTTCAGTTGTTATAATCATAGAGATTAAGAACTTCAATAATTTTAAATAAAAACAAGTATTTGTGCTTTTCTAAAAAGTAGCTTCCAATATATGCTTAAAGTAAGGTTAAATGAATTTTAGAAATTACAACTAAAAATTTTAATTTGGAGCCTAAGATATTTACGGTATATAGTTGTCATTTGATGCCTACATTTTATTTTGCAATTTCTATCACTGTTCCTATCTGGAGCTTCTTTTCATCACCCATCTATTACATGTTATTCAGTTCTTCTCTTTTAAAGTTTTAAAATTCTTTGATTTACAGTCATTGTAAATTCTTGTTAAGCATTTTTCTCTGAAATATACATTTTCAAAATTAAGAGTTTCATGGAGATGAGGAACATGCGCTAAATATTAACCTACATATTTTTTTTTTTTTTTTTGAGAATTTTTATTTTTTGTTCTTTAAATCAACATCTTTTGATATAATTACATAAGCATAATATCTTAGTGTTGATTTAGTCACCTTGAATTACAGTTCATGGATGTGAGAATCTCCAATAACCATGGTTGTTTTTTTTATAAGAAAATCTAATACCCGAGTATAAAAACAAATTTCTGATTTATAATTTAACAACAGCAAATATACTAGGACTGACTAACTTCAGCATCATGAGAAATAAAATCAGATGTTTGCCATTTATTAACATGAAAATGCAACTTAATGTTTAGTTCATGGAAGTGAGAATTTTTTGTGACATTCCTTTCTATACTCAGAAAAAACAAAAATACAAAGAAAGTAACTATGCTCTTGAGATAGTAATAGCCAGAATAATTATTTAACTATGTATTTTTTTTCAATTAAATAAGTAATCAAACATTTTCCTTAATAACCTGTGTGTGTGACATGACACAGAGGCGAGATCTTGCATACTGTGTACTAAGAAATAAAAAATATAAACTATAAAAAATGTATGCAGACAACACATTTAGTCTTCTTTCACTTTCAATAAAAAACAAATTAATTCAAAAATTTTAATGTCAAATACTGAAAAAAGCTTTGTGACTGGAATAGTATACTTTTTGGAGAACGATCCACATAAGCTTTAAGATGAAATCTTTTAAAAACAAATTATTTTGCATTTAAAATTTTGTTGTATAAAACAATTTTCTTCATGCTAAATCCAATAATTTCATTTTTGTAAGTATAAAAAAATTGGGAACAGATGTCATATTCGCCCCATATTGGCGCGATTTTTTTCGGTTGCCAATTTGGCGAAAACATCAACAGCATAAACAACATAATCCGGGTTTCCACATCAAACCCTTTGGCGCAAGTTAAGTACCCGTTTCCTATATGATTTTGGCGACAAAAAAATCGCGCCAATATGGGGCGAATATGACATCTGTACCAAAAATTGTTTTCAGTTTCTTGATCTTCAATTTTATTACTCAAAGGAAAAATACATTTAGAATGTTCCTTAATTAAGTGTTGATGCTAAGTGCAATATATTTTAGTTTCTAATTTATATAAAGTCTGGAAATGTTTTTAAAACATCAATAAGTGTGTAATGCAAAAAAGACCTGATAGTTGTATACCTGAAAACATACCTATTTAAAAAATCTTAGGTGTGACTATGATGCCTTTCGATATGATATTTATTACCTCATACAGAAATTAAATAGGATTTGAAAAGTTAAAACATTTAAGTTATCTGGATTCATGTTTTGTTGTTTGACAAAATGTTAATCCTCTGCTTACCAGACAGGTAAATTCAAAATGATTGATGATTTTCTCATGGAAAATACAGAAAATTAGTATATTTTGGAATCAAATATATTTTACATAGTACCTACTTAGTAGTATATTTATAGTCTGGTAGAGTAGAAGTCAATTAGTATTATAGAGAAACAAGCATGTTTAATTCTTTAGAATATTTAACTTATTAAAAATAAAAGAATGAAAAAAAAAAACTTTTATATCAGAACATAGCAACAGAAAATAATAATTCAAGACATACCTGAGGAGCTAATGTCATCGTAATGAAAATCAAAAGATGTCAAGACATGCATATACTTACGAAAATTTGAATATCATCAGTCATTATACATTACTTTAGGAAGTAGAGTCAACAGGCAGCAAGAGAGAAGAAAATTGGCCAGAGCAATGACACTGAGGAATGCGAAATGAAAAACACTCAACATCCACTCAGTGGCACAATGTTGGCCTCAAGAAGTGGTGGAAGAATTGTTACGATTATAGGAATAAGATTCTGAAAAGAAATAATAAATACTTAAAACTAACCAGGCAAAGTTTTAAACATGTTTAGAATAAAAGATTATGAACACATGCTAAAGAATTATTAATAGATATTCATCAAGATACTACGCAGGCATTTATAAGAATCTAGTTACAACTAAACAATTATATATTACTTTAAAATCCCAATATAATACCATTTTAAATTCTCTGAAAAAATATTTAAAAGAATTTTATAAACAATAACAAAAACATACTTTATACAAAATCTGCGAATATATTGTGAATTACATGGAACTGCTAAATCCTATCACTATTAGAAATTAAAAGTATTCTTGGAAATAAATATTAATACGTGCGATTGACCTGCAAAATGTTTTTATTGAGACAAATTAAAAGTCAACATAGGCTACATGCTAACAAATCCAAAAATTGTTTAATATAGAAAACACCAATTTTCAATCGAATATGCACAAAACAAATCTGAAAGTGAATTCGATCTATTGACAAAATCGTTTAAAGTGAAGTAACAAAACAATTTTAGTTTAGAGAAAATGAAACTATATAGCAATTTCATGTTAGGCTTAACAACGCTCACCCAGCACTAGCACAAACATGACAGATAAAAAAAAATACAAATTTAAAATAATAATAATTTGATAAAATGTATGAAATTACATGTCTAAATGTTCGCAATACTCTAAAGATTATAAATAAAAGCAATACATACCGATTAGAGATTTGTAACAGAATTAAAATAATTCTTTTTATAGATGTTTGGTACTTCTGTAATGCTTTGCTATGGCCAAGCTCAGCAAAATCGTGACTCTTACGATGACGTCACGAGAAAATTTTATTGCACTACTCCGGCTTGAATAATCTAGGGGGCGCTGTATTAACGAACCCTTACCTAGGGCTACTATAAAACCGGCTGACTCGTCAAACATTTTGTTTCCTATTTAGACCAATCAGCGATCGTTACCCACACGGCTAGAAGTTTCTTTCGCCAATTGTTCTTCTCCTACCGCCAATTTTTTTCAAAACGATTTATTTCATTGTTAATCTTAGAAATATGCTGCAAATTTTAAAGTAGTCCTTTAATGTGGCTAGGAAGTTTTGAGGAAATGAACATCGAATCGAGAACAACAGTAAATGATACTTTAAAACCTATCTTTCGCCAAATTAACATTTTTGGCGATTACGATAATTTGGCGGGAAGTGCTCGAATCGCAATGAAATGCTATAAAATAAAAATAGGGAAGATAAAGAAGAAAAAAACTGAAAAATTCCTGTCTTATAGATCTGATTTGCTTTTTGAAAATTTCTTGTCCTTCCTCGTTTCGCACGGTTTCGTTTAGTACAATTGGCGAAGCCGTAGAATAGATAGAATCGATATATATTCAGAATAGTTAGAATCTAACTATTCTGAAAATCTGATAAAAAACATTTTAATAACTCCCTCGCGATGAAGTCGATTTTAGGCGTGTCGGAAATTTTTCACAAAATGTTTATATTAATTTCTCGTGTAAAAGCTTAAAAATTTCGTCGCCAAAGACGTTTCATCGCGTGATAAATCTTTGATCTTGTAATTAACAGGAGAAATTTAATGATATTCATTTGGGAAAATCAAAAATAAGTAAAATGTGTCCAAAATATATATATATAAAAGCATTTCAATTCATATTATTCTCGATATTATTTGAGAAGAAGATATGAATTACAAAAATTACTTTGGTACTGTTGGCGACGGTTGCGGTTCATACTTTTTATTGGTAGAAATGAAATGGCAGATATGATGTTTGAGTTTGTTGTTTATTTATATTTTGAGGAATAATAAGCGTGGTATTTCGTTTCATATTTTCCCATTTCGTCAGTTTTAAGCATACAAATGTAAAATCGATTTCATTTTTAATTTCTTTCTTAAATGTTATTGAAAAATGTGATTTATTAACCACTTATAGTAATACTTTTAATGAAGCTATTATTAGTAACTTACTGATGATGAAAGATTAGAATTGAGACTTGTTATATAAATATTAATCTTTGTCGAATATCGTAGTGGCATTATGGCTTCTAAATCAGTTTTAGTCAAAACAAACGAACGACCTAATAATCGTTTAGAGTGCCCTATATGTAAAGAAAGATTTTGGCTAAGATGTAAATATGATGATCATGTGGCCACTCATGAACTTTCTAGAGTATCTTGTAATATATGCAGTAAAGGTTTTTATGATCAGATACTTTTAGATGAACATTATCTAACTCACACAAATGTCATAAAAACATATAACTGCAAACAATGTGAAAGGAAATTTTTACAGAAATTTCAATTGGAACAACATATGCAGTTCCATAAACCTGTAGATTTAAAACCTTTTGTAGTTAATAAAAAGAAAAGTGTTCACTTTAACAAAGTTACACATGTTAAAAACATAATAGATGATACATCTGATTCAGAAGAGTTTCATACATCTGATTCAGATGATGAAGAGGAATGTAATATTTCTGATTTTGAAGATTACTCACCTACAAATAAAATAGTTCAAACTCGGTCTGGTCGAGTAGTAAAGCGAAAAAAATTATTTGATGAAGAGGAAACAGAAATTAAACATAAATCTCCTAAACTAGAACAAGCATACACTGGAAGATCTATAATTATGGAATATAAACATCAGAAAAATGAATCCTCTAAAATATCAAATATGGATGCAGTACAGAAATCTCCTAAACCAAAACAAGTATATGCTAAAAAATCTACAGTTACTGAATATAATAGCCAAATGAAGCAATCCTCGAAAACTTCAGCTATTGATGTAGTGCAAAATAATATTGAAAAGAAGCTATCGGAATATAATAGCCAAATGAAGCAATCCTCGAAAACTTCAGCTATTGATGTAGTGCAAAATAATATCGAAAAGAAGCTATCGGAATATAATAGCCAAATGAAGCAATCCTCGAAAACTTCAGCTATTGATGTAGTGCAAAATAAGATTGAAAAGAAGCTATCGGTAGTTGTTGAAAAGATGCCTCATCATATATATGCAAAATATATAAAGAAAGGAAATGTCACCACAGAAAATCAGTCTAATTTTGGTAGCCCACAGGAATCTCCAAAAGTTATTGCTTCAAGTATTGCAAAAAATCCTAATAATTTAGCGACTAGTGTTTCAAATAATTCTGTAAATGGTAAAAAATTTAATTCCTGTAAAGGTAAGCGAAAACAGTTAGGTTTTGAAAATGTTCAAGAATTGTCAAAAGTTATGTCTCCAAATCTTGCTAAGACACCTCGTAATTCAACTACTTGTGATTCTATAACTAAAAAAAGATCAGAATCTTCTAAATTTACAAATAAAAATATTGCTAATAATAGTCAATCTTGCTCAAAAACAGTTGGTAAATTTTCTAGTAGAAACAGTAAACTACCTGGTGATAGTGTTAAACCCCTTTGCAAAGGAACAAATAACCTCAATAAATCCATATTATCAACTATTTCGCAAGCTTCTGCATATAAATCTCCAACTTGTAAAGAATATGTGTATGTTGGTCCTAATCCTGATTTTCATAAAATCAAGCAAGCTATAGAAGAGGTAAGTACTATGTCAAATCATGAAACATCTTTTTGTAATAATAATTCATTGAAACAGTTTGAAAGAATGGCTCAGAGCAAAAGTGTTTTAAATTCACCAAATTCTAATATGAGTAGTAAAAGCAATATGCTGTTATCCAATAATGCATCAATAACTTCATTTGATGCAAAATCTGATAAATTGGGTGCAAAAGACCCTGTTAGTCCCATAAACTCTCTAAACAGTAATAACTCTCAAAATGTTAATCAGTTAAATGGAAGTATACCAGATGAAGAAGGTATTCTTGAAAAAAAAATTGTAAGAGGTATAACTGTTGTCAAAGTTACTGAAGAATATATGAAAAAAATACAAAGCAATCCCTTAAATCAGTCAAGAGTTCCATCTATACAGAATCTCCATTCCCCTAGTCAACAGATGATTGAAACTGTGGGTGCTTCACATTTGACTGCTGATTTAAATAAAAGTTCAAATGCTGCTGTCAGCACGTCAGTTGAAGCTAATCTAATTAACAAAGTAACAAAAACTTGTCAAGGAAGTTTGGTTGAAACTCCAGTTGCTGATTCCTTTAGTAAATCATTAAACCATTCAAAAGTATCCACACCTAATAAACAATTACCAGAAATTGCATTCGCTAATGCTTCATCTGTAATTTTAAATGAAAGCTTAACTTTATCTGCTGAAAACAATTTAGCTTCTAAAGTTGAAATTGATATAAAAACTTGCCAAGGAAGTTCAATGGAAACCCCAATTGTTGATTTCCCCAGTATATTAGAGCATGCAGAAGTGTCTGGGAAACATCTGGCTTCTAATTTAAATGAATCTGTGACTGCCCCTTGTGAGAATTTGGAAAGTCAGAAATCAAATGCTATAGCTAGTACTTCAATTGAGACTAATAATAACATAATGAAAACTTGTCAAACAAATTCTGTTGTAACTCCAATCGTTTATCCCTCTAGCAGTTCATTGGAACAATCAAAAGTATTACCCATGCAATATTTTCAATTACCTAATAACCAAGTAGCATGGACAGCATCTGCTAATGCTTCACCTGCAGTTGCAAATTCAAACACTCAACCTTTCCTTGCAGGAACACAGGAAACTGTAAATGAAAGTCAGATATCTATAACTTCAGTTAAACCTTATAAAGTTAATAACACAAAACAAGCTTATCAAAGCAATTCAATTCAGTCTCAAGTTGTTTATCCTATTTATTTATTACATACTAGCACACCAACAATACAAAGTCCAAGTGTCTCTTTACTACAGACAGGAATACCAACTGTACAAAGTCCAAATGCCTCTTTAGTACACACGGAAACACCAACTGTACAAAGTCCAACTGTCTCTTTAGTACATACGGAAATACCAACCATACAAAGCCTAGATACCTCTTTAGTACATTCAGAAATAGCTGTAGAAAGTCCAGTCTCTGTAGTGTTTACAACAATACAAACCTTTCAAAGCCCAACTGCTTCTGTAGTACATTCAAAAATTCAAACACAGCAAACTACAAAATTTCCAATTAAAAAAAATGAAACACCTGGTAATGCATTACACATAAATAAAAACCCTTTATCTAAAAGAAAATACAAAACAAAGAAAAGTGTTCTTGAGGAACCATATTGTTTTACTGATACTTCATTTGAATTTAAAAAAAATAATTTGAAAACATATCAAAAAGTAGCAGTTGAAAATACACAAATATTACCTCAAATCAATTTAAACAAATTACAAACAGAAAACAATACAGAGAATTTAATAACTGAATCTGAACAAGAACGTAAAAATCAACTTAATGATAGTATAAAGTCTGACAATGGCAATTGCAAAGACAAAGTTATGGAAGATGCTGTTAGCTGTAACTCAACTTTACCTAAAAGAATAAGAATGACAAGGGAATGTCTTTTCGAACCATTTGCTTTTACTGATAATTCGTTTGAATTTAATAAAAATAATTTAAAAACATATAAAAAAGTAGCAGTTGAAAATACACAAATATTATCTCAAAACAATTTAAACAAATTACAAACTGAAAACATTGCAGAGAATTCAATAGCTGAATCTGAACAAAAACATACAAATGAACTTAATGATAGTATAAAAATAATCAATGACAATTGCAAAGACAATTTTCCTGAAGATGCTGTTAACAGTAATAAAAATGATAACTTAATTGAAGAAATTCAAGTTAGTCATAATGAAAAAGATGAAAATGAACAAACTTTTACTCAAACTACTTTGAACATACCACAAATAGAGAATATTACAATCGAAGTGTTTGATTGTTTCCAAACCAAACCTGTAAAAAATAGTAGCCAAAATAATCATTGCAATGATGATAAATTACATAAAGACAAATACAGGAATGAAAATGAAGTTGAAATTTCACCTGAAATAAATAGAAACTTAGCTATTACTGATGAAAATAAAGAATTAGCAAAACAAAGTCACGAAATTATTCCTGTTATTACAAATTCATTTACGATTAACGACGATTGCTTTGAAAAATTTGAAGAAAATTTAGTTGAAGAAACTATAGTTACCCTGGATGAAAATATACAGGTAGCACAACAAAGTAATATGAATGATTTACTTGCTGTGAAACCAACTGATGATAGCAGAACTAAATCTGTAGGAAAAGAAATTAAAAAGAGATTAAGGTCACATGCAAACAAATGTGAAAGCAATCAGACTGAGCCAACTATTACTATACCTAATAAAAATAAACAAACGTCTTTAAAAAGAAGCCATGCATCATCATCCAAGACTGTTAAAAAACAAAAAGTTGTACGAAAAAGAACCAAACGTAGTGAAATAAATGAAAAGAAATCAAAAGATGTAAAGAATCGTACTGATCTTCTGTCTAACGTTAGTCTTAATAGAAATAATGAAAGTAAGGAAACTTCACCAAAAAGTAATCCAGATAACAAGTTATCTAAAAACTTGCACAAAAAGTTACTTCAGCGTTACCAAGCTAAGCTTGAAGAAAAAGAGCGTAAAAAGAAAGAAAAATATGAACTTAAGAAAAAAATCAAGTATGTGCAACATTTTTTATCTTCTCCGTCCAGGGATTCTAATGAGGAAAATTTTAGCAAAGGAATGTTACCATCCTCAAATATTTCTGTTAATGATATTGTTAAAATATCTGAGAAGTGCGCCGCAGAAACACAAAAACAGACCTGTGTATCACAGGTAATTGGAACTGTTTTAACTGTGCCAAGTGATTCAAAAGATTCTACTGATTCTTCTTTTAGTGGTTTCGGTAATGACTCGCAAAAGAAAAATGAATCTGAAAACTCTAAACATGTTAAGGAAACCCGAGCCATTGCAAAAGCTCGTTCTATCACATTAAAATTTAATAAAGATTTGAATGAAAATGAATCTTTGCAATTGTTGGATGAATTAGATGAATTAATTGACACTTATAATATAGGAGATAAGTGCCCGTTTCTTGATAAAACTATTAGATTTTGTTGTCTCTTTGTGGATAGTTACAAAGTTAGACAAAAAGCAATTTCTTTGCGTAATAAACTTAAAAACATGAAATCAAGTTGAGCTTATTGAATTGTAGTTAAATGTTTTTAGGATTTATATTTAAAATATATTCAAATATTTTCTTCTCTTTTTAAAAATTGTGTGTTATGAAAATGAATAATATTGTTAAACGATAAAATTGTTGAGTTTTTCTAGATTATCTTGATATTTTATTTGTGGTTATTTTAAACTCATTAGATAGATATGCAGCTCAAAGAAATAACGCACGATGCATAGAATCTTGTAGATGTTATTGTATTTTCTGTATCAAATGTCATAATCAGATTCTTGTCATTTTTTCTTACATTTACAAAAAATGTATTTTTTCAAAATGAAAGTTATTGAAAAAAAAAACAAACTTTGAACCAATTCAGGGACATACTGGTGAGAAATTTTAAATCATTAATCTGTCTTTCACTTTTTATGCACATTTTAGATTTTATATAAAATTTTGGTACTTCTCCATTATATCCTGTCAACCATTTTGCATGAAAAAATACTCTTGCCAAACTATTTGTCAGGCTCTAACGTCCAATAAACAAGTGGAAGAATGTTGGAATTGGAATATGAAAAAAAAATTACAATAAATTTGGAAAAGATCCACTCAGTAAAGAGACAACCTTCAGTAACTTTAAACAGTAAATTTTATAATATATTAACCCATTAACTGCCAAAACTATAAAGTAAGAAATTTCAAATATCTTGTTGAAAGTTGTTAGCCACCACAATATTCAGAAAGGTAATTTTCACTTTACCAAAATTTTTGCCAATAAATAAGGCAATTTTTTAAATTCTAAAATAGTGGTTACAAAGTAATTAATTTAAGCATGAGCAATTATTATTTTGGCTGTTGCGTGAACGCAATACCAGCGTGTAATGGGTTAATGAAGAAAGAAAAAAAAATGTTAGACACTTGTTTATTTACATTATTTTCCTCGGCTGGTAAATATGTTTGTGATGTCAGTTGAAGCTGATATTATTGATCTTAGTACGTAACTATTGCATCACAACATTTTTTCAATGCTTTTTTTCTTTCATTCTCAAATTGTCACCATTTAAGAACATAATTGTTATTTTGATTAACGAATAAATCTGTAAAAAATCTTTAAAAATATAGATAAACGTCGAATTAAAAATCATTTGATGATATAAAAAATATATGTGTAACGCATCTGATGTCAAATGAATGTTGGGCTTAGCTGTATTGTCTCACACCCGCTATCTTGGATTTTTTTCTTGCTTGATGAAAAGTCTTTTTTTCGCCAAGTAGTAAATGTCGCCAATGGTTAAATATTGTTGACAGATTAATATAATATTGAAAAAACTGGAGTATAATAATTATAACTATTAATTAAAAAACAAATTTTAGTTCACGCCAAGAAAAAAATCCAGGATTTTTTTTCTTGCATGAAAAGTCCTTTTTCGCCAAATAGTAAATGTCGCCAATGGTTAAATATTGTTCATAGATTAATATAATATTGAAAAAACTGGAGTATAATAATTATAACTACTAATTAAAAAACAATTTTTAATTCACGCCAAGGGAAAAAATCCAAGATGGCAGATGCGAGATTATAATACATCTGTTCCAAATGTTGCACCATGAAGTCACAATCATGCAATTTTCGTGTTAAATCCTATAGTTTGGCGATAGTTCTTTTCGTGGAAAGTGGTCAACAAGATAATGAAAAGTACTAAAATTTTTAAATACTAGAAGTTTATAGTTTAAAATTTTTTTTTGCTTCTTTGTTATGGATTGTTTTGTATCAATAAATCCCAAGATCATTTGAAATGAATATGGTTGATATTTTGTAAGAATTATTGGATCACGAATATGAATAAATATTGATATATTACTTAAATTTTAGAATTAATAATGTAGCATGCCAAGGAAGTAAAAAATCTTGATCCTTATATGCTGTTAAACTTATTTTATTTTTCTTACTGAATACAATATTGATTTTTTTATTTTTATAGTTTTTGTATTTTAGATATCTCCAGTCACATTTCATGGTAAGTTTTTTGGCAACAAAAGAAAAAAAAACCTTAATGCTATTAAGATGATGAGGCCAAATTCAAATTGTAATGAAAATATATGCTAGTAATAAAAAACCCCCTTGAAACATAGAAGTTAAAATGCTTAATTAACAGCATTTTATTGGTAAACTTCTGTATTTAGGCATATTACCCTCCCCCCCCCCCCCCCAAAAAAAAAAAAAGAAAAAAAAATTCTGACAACCAGTGTTTTGTTTTTCTTGGTTGGGGTGGAAATGCATACAAGTTTTTTGGAATCTAATGGCAGGAAATCAAAATTTTTAAATTTTGCAATGTACCACGAAGTAGCACGAAATATATTATAAACACTAATGCAATTTGCTGTGTTTAGTCTGTTTCAACAAGAAAAAGCATGTTTTGTGTTTCAAAGAATGGAATGTTTTTGAAAATTGAACATGCTATTGTCATCACTTGCATAATTTGTGATCATTTGGGAAATGAAATTGAATATTTTATTTCCCAACTTTGAACTTATTTATATACAGACAAATAAATATAAATAAGTTCACTACTACATAGGTGCAAATTATTCAGACAATTTTCAAAAACTTTAGTTAAAAACTTAATTGTTCTCTATCATTTACGGAATGCTTTTGTGGCATGGTTAATATCACTACAACTTAACATGTAGATTGATAAAAGGCAAAATTAGCACTAGCCATCGGCCACAGGGCCACTAAATGAGAAAAAGGGGCTATTAAAAAACTGTTTGTCTGCAGCCACCTTATGGCCACTTTCCTTCAAGGCGAGAGTAAAATTTTCTTGCATTCCATCAGGGATTTCTACTTTTTCTGGTTGCAATCAGGGTTGGGTTTAAGCCGTCAAAAACCAGTTTTTGACATGACATAGGTTTAAACCACGTTTTAAGTGGTTTTAACCGTCAAAAACATTAGTATTTAAATATGGTCAGGACAGCAACAAAAAACTTGTTGTTATAGCAAGATACAACATTGTTTTGTATTTAATGATTGTGCACTTTAGTTTAAGCATTTATTTTACTGTAATCAAATATTAAATTATAATTTATTTTTTTGTTTATGACTAAATTGCCCAACTTTTTTATGTGTATTTTTGTTGTGGCTTTTCAGCATACTTGGTTGCATTTCTTATTTAAAAAAATGTATATATATAGCAGGGTTCGCACAGACTCCTTGGAAACTCCTTAGAAATGAAAACATTCCCAAGTAGTACTTAGAACTACTTGGATAAGCAAACCGCTCCTTAGAAACTCCTTAAATTGTATTGCGGCTTCGGACGCAAGCGATATTGCTGATGAGGGGGGAAAAAATCGTGATTGTAAAACGCACGGTAAAATCATCTGAGCGTCATTCATCTGAAGCACAGCATTGATTGGGTAGGATAATCTTAATAGCAGGGCTCCCACTAGATCCGTTTTTCAATTATTAGGTCCGTAAAGTCCGTTTTTCGACACTGTTAGCCGACCTTTATTTTAAATTTTATCGATGTTTGGCATTTAGCCAAGAATCGCAGAAAAATCGCGTTTTTCGCAAATTAGTTCCAAAAAATACCGTCAAATTTCGTCAATCGATCACGGGAAAAAATTCGTAAATTTTGTCAAAGGATCGTGAAAAACGCAAATTTCTCCAACAGATCGCGGAAAAATTCGTAAATTTTGTCAAAGGATCGTGAAAAAACGCGAATTTCTTCAAAAGACGCGAAAACACGCGAATTTACTCAAAGGATCGCGAAAAAAAAAACAGATTTTCTCAAAAGATCGCATAAAACGCGGATTTTCTCAAAGGATCGCGAAAAAACACGAATTTCTTGAAAAGATCGCGAAAAACACGCGAATTTCCTCAAAGGATCGCGAAAAACACGCGGTTTTCATCAAAAGATCACTAAAAAACGTCAGTTTCGTCAAACAATCGAAATAAAACGCGAATTCCTTTAGAACATCGTGAAAAAATGCGAATTTCCTCAGAAGATCGCGAAAAAACGCGAATTTCTCCAGAAGATTGCGAAAAACACGAATTTCCCCCAGAAAATCACGAAAAACACGCGAATTTCGACAAAGGATCACGAAAAACACGCTGTTTCCATCAAAAGATCGCAAAAAAAAAAAAAAAACCCCGTCAGATTCGTTAGGCTGAATCCATATCAACTCAGGCAGGGGGGTTACCTTCATAGTCTCAGAAGTTTTTGAATTGAACATATGTTAAAATTTAAGAAAAAGTAAGATACTTGTATATTTTCATTTTGCCCCAAAAAATTCCTGGCCCGAGATACAGGCCGCCAAAGATGACATCCCCGGTATCCTTTCTCATTCGCGATTTTCGATAAAAATTTTAAAGTGCTCTATCTCTAGAACGGTGCAAGATATTTTGCTGCGGTTTATTTTATTTTAAAGATAATATTCTTCTGTTTAAAATGATATACCCAATTTTGAAAAATGTATTCAACTTTTCTTGTGGCAACCTTTTGAAAAAAAAAATTTTTTTTCAAAAAAAATTTTTTTTTCGAAAATGCCAATCCTAAAAATTTTGATTTTTTTGCTGTTGATCAATACCATTGGGAACTATCTTCACAGTAAAGGAGAACTTCCACTTTTGAGTTTAACAAATTTTAGAAACATTTAAAAAATTCAGAGAATTTTACAGGAACTGTATATATACAGTTCCAGTAAAAGTCACTGAATTTTTGTTTATTTGTATCATATTTGTAAGGATAAGCCTACTATATATCCTAAACAAGTTAGAAATTGCAATATCAAATGCGGCAAATGAGGTGCATGCGTACTATAACTAGTTTTATAAATATTCAGATCTTGGTGCAATAAATTACACTCTTGGGCAAAAAGGGCATGAATACAAAATTTATTATGATTCTACATATTAAATTCAGTAATACGGAAGTAATATGAATTAATCTTAAAAGGACTTAATCGCCATGGCAACCTAGAATCATTGCCTATCATGGTATATCATTGAATCAATTATGTATTATAGGATTTTTAAATAGAATGAAGAAAACTTTTATTAATGTCTTTTATGTTTTAATTTGATTTTCATAGCATTTGAAGCGATACATACTTTATTTTCAATACCGAACATAGTAAAACAATCTCAATAACCTATATCAATTACACAGCAATACAAATTATATTAATACAAGTTAGAGTTCAGACAGATGGGCAGACAAATCGAATCCCTAAAGACTTTCAACTATGTTGGAAATTGTTAAAAACACATAAATGGGTCGGAATTTGACTTTTAGAAATTTATGTCAATAGACGGAAGCATACTTGAATACTTTCATACAACCCTGTATTTTACCTACATACATGCCACTATTTAGCTAATATTTAATTAAGATTAAAACATCCTTAAAACCAGTGAAATCACACTTCCAGAGATTATCATCCATAGACGGCCATGTATCTAATTCTTTGTGTGGGCCTGTATATCATTTTATCTATATTCTCCAAACATATCTTAGTATACTAAATGTAGTTCAGTGTAAAAATACATAACTCATTTAAAAATCACCTTTAAGCTACTTTCATTCATACTCAGTAAACCCTTAAGATTTCTTTTGTGTAGCCCTGTATATGATCTACAGCCTTTATACACATAACGTAATATGGAAATATTTAATTAAACTTAAAAACTCATATCGCAACTAAAAATGCACCTCTAGCAATCATCACTAACAGTATTTCCAATAAGGTAAAGTATCTGAAATCTTTTGTGTGTCCCTGTAAACACTATGCACTTTCTATGACACAGGAAGTAATTTTTTGTAAATCTCTGCAATAAAGTATGTATCACTTCAAATGCTATGAAAATCAAATTAAAACATAAAAGACATTAATAAAAGTTTTCTTCATTCTATTTAAAAATCCTATAATACATAATTGATTCAATGATATACCATGATAGGCAATGATTCTAGGTTGCCATGACGATTAAGTCCTTTTAAGATGGATTCATATTACTTCTGTATTACTGAATTTAATATATGGTATTATAGTAAATTTTGTATTCATGCCTTTTTGCCAAAGAGTGTAACACTTATTGCACCAAGATCTGAATATTTATAAAACTAGTTAATACTATGCACGCACCTCATTTGCCACATTTGATATTGCAATTTCTAACTTGTTTATGATATATAGTAGGCTTATCCTTACAAATATGATACAAATAAGCAAAAATTCAGTGACTTTTACTGGAACTGTATATATACAGTTCCTGTAAAATTCTGAATTTTTTAAATGTTTCTAAAATTTGTTAAACTCAAAAGTGGAAGTTCTCCTTTACAGTGAAGATAGTTCCCAATGGTATTGATCAACAGCAAAAAAATCAAAATTTTTAGGATTGGCATTTTCAAAAAAAAAATTTTTTTTTGAAAAAAAATTTTTTTTTTCAAAAGGTTGCCACAAGAAAAGTTGAATACATTTTTCAAAATTGGGTATATCATTTTAAACAGAAGAATATTATCTTTAAAATAAAAAAAACCGTAACAAAACATCTTGCACCGTTCTAGAGATAGAGCACTTTAAAATTTTTATCGAAAATGGCGAATTGGAAATGGTGCCCGGGAAGCCATCTTTGGCGGCCTGTATCTCGGGCCAGGAATTTTTTTGGGCAAAACCAAAATATACAAGTATTTTATTTTTTATTGAATTTTAACATATGTTCAATTCAAAAACTTCTGAGACTATGAAGGTAAGATTTTTTCTTTGGCTGCCTGAATTGACATGGATCATACCGTTAAACAATCAAAATAAAACGCGAATTCCTTTAAAAGATCGCGGAAAAAAAACGTGAATTTCCCCCAGAAGATCGTATTGTTGTTTTCTTGTATGTTGCGTTTAGCATTCTTTTTTTTTTTTTTTTTTTTTTTTTTTTTTTTGCCTCTTAAAATTTTTTTTAATATGTATCAGTATCACGTATACGATATACATAATAAGTGTTTGGGATTTGACTAATCTCTATCTATATGACCTAGGGATGATTCTAATCAGAATTTTCCGAAATTGTAAGGCATTCATTTCCGAAAATTATAAAAACTCGGTTACCAATCCGAAAATTCGGACATATGGTCGCCGGAAAAAATTAATTTTGTAAATCGTTTGCAGAAAAATCGCCAATTTCGCCAAAGAATCGCGGGGAAAAGGCAAATTTCGTCAAAGAATCGCGAAAAATCCCGCAAATTTCGTCTAAAGATCACGAAAACTCCCACAAATTTCATCTAAAGATCGCGAAAAAACGGCAAATTTCGTCAAAAGATCGCGGAAAAACCACAAATTTCGTGAAAAGATTGTGAAAAATCAACAAATTTTGTCAAAAGATCTCGAAAAACCCCACAAATTTCATCGAAAGATCGCAAAAAACCAAAAATTTCGTCAAAAGATCGCGAAAAAACAACAAATTTTGTCAAAAGATCGCGAAAAAACACACACATTTCGTCAAAAGACCACGAAAAAAAGCGAATTTCGTCAAAGAATCGCGGAAAAAATCTCATCTAGTGTCAGGAGTGGATTTCTCCCTACTCACCCCTCTGGTGTAACTTTTCAGAAGATTTGCTGTGAATTTCAGAATTTTTTTTTTTTACCCAGAACCACCCCTGTGACATGACCATTGGTCACTGCATAAAAATGTTGATTGTCCATTTTGTATTTAAACTTACGAAATCAGTAAGCAATATATTGTGAATACGGTGCAATTTCAGCACTAACAATTTTAGATTCTAATACAGTAAAATTTGTTTTTGAAATGTTTTTCTCTCCAAATTGGGCATTAAAAATTGGAGTATGCATACCACATAATGATGCAGCACATAAAAACATTGACAACAACAACAAAATGGCAAATCCTTAAAACTTTTTGGACTCCTTGGATTTTTTGGGTACTCCTTGGATTTTTTCTTCCCAACTCTGTATGAACCCTGATATAGACAAACTTTTTATAATAATAAGCAATTATAACAAATGAAATCGATCATGATAACATAAAAATAGATTATATTAAATATTGTTGATAAGTTTAATATAATATTGAAAAAACTGGAATACAGTAGACTCCCTCAAATCCACACAGCTTGGGACCAGAGGTTGTGCGGATTTTAGAATTTTGCGGATTTCTGGTCATTGATTTGTTTACATTTTTGAAACATTAATTTGATTGGTAGTTAAGCAAGGGAAATTATAATGAATGCTTACAATGAAGTGAAACATTAAAATAAGTAAAATATTAAAGTAATTTATTAGTTTAAAAGTAAGTAATTATTAAAATAATTATGTAAAATAAAAATATTACGATTGAAATCGATTGAATTCGATTCCAAAAGTCCTATGCTGCCATCTAGTGATAGCAAGGAGAACAGTGTTAATGCTATTATCAGTATATATAGCTTATTGGGCTCACTGTAACTTTTTTCATTGTTATTTAGAGTCCTGAATTAGAGTGTGAATTCTTATACTGCTTTGTATGTTTAGAAATAAATTTGTCTATAATTTAAAAAAAAAATTCCGCGAACAATAATTTTAAAATAGCGTTCCGGTTCGTGGATTTTTCCATTTCGAACCCTGGAATTTTTGATATAGATATGCTAATTTATATCAAAATCAAAAGTAATGTAAATTTATTTAGTAATAAATCAGCTGTAATAGCCAAAAGAGAATGATTAACAAAAAATTTAGTAAAAAAAACATTGCGGTAGTCGCCGATTTCGGCGCCATCTTGAATTTTGTTCCTGCAACTTAACTGTAAATTTCATTGTTTACATCTGAAAAAATACGCGGATTTTAGGTGTTCGCGGATTTTAGGGTCGCAGATTTAAGGGAGTCTACTGTATAATAATTATAACTATTAATTAAAAAACAATTTTTAAAGAAATTCTCTGTAAGGGTGTTCATTACTGGCACATCTACCCTATATACAGTCTTTAACAGAAATATTTTCTCTGCAGCATTTTTTCCCCCTCATTTAGTACAAACACAGAACAATAAAAATAACATTTATTTTACAAATGAGAAAAGAATGAAATGTTAGGATAAAATGATAAAATATGATATTTTAATCCTTTTATCCCAATATTAATTTTTGTTAGTGACTGACAATCACCTCTTATTGGTGAAATTATTTTATTTATGGAATATCTCCTAAAATTAGGGACAAATGAATAATTCGCCATACAAATAAGAAAAAAAAAAAAAATGCTTAACTTAGTTTGAAACCTGTTTCTAAAGTGAAAGTATATGGAATATCTCCTAACATTGGGGACAAATGAATAATTCACAATATTAATAAGAAAAAAAAAAAAAAAAAAGCTTAGTTTGAAACCTGTTCCAAAAGTAAAAGTATCCTAATAATAATAATAAAAAAAAAAAAAATAACTGCAAGCGAGATCGAAAAATTGAAAAACGGCCTTTGTAGAGATCAACATTAGTTATCCAATGTAAAAAACATTTAAAAATATTGAAATATTAAACAAAATTTCTACCATAGAATTGACATTATGGAGGTTTTCATTTCTACTTTGAAAAAAATCATTAAAAAGTATGAAATTTCAAACAAGATACTTTAAAAAAATTCTCCGTAGGATTAACATTAGCAGGCGGGTGTTTTCACATTAGTGAAGATAGCTCCTTAAACAACCCCATCCATAAGAACATAATAGGGGGAAAGCAAGAAAAATTGGTTTTGTTGCAATAGCAATACTGTTTTGTACTGGAAGGGAATCTTTGAATTTGCTCTATCTTAAGGAAATTATATATACGCTCATTAGATACCAATTGTGATAGATTACTCTGTGCTTCTAGCCATAAAAAAAAAAATGAAAATATCTAAACAATTTATCTCTGCAAAATTTAGATTAAACCTATCTAGTTTTAATGATTACAAATAATTAAGGATTTATTAACTGTTCATCTTAAAGGCATACATTAATGATGAACTAAATCATTAAATAAGAGTTAGGTAATTTTTATTCACAAATTAAAAAAAAAAAAAATCATGCAACAATCAACTTGCAGTTTACCATATTCTATGCAAATAGGTTTCAAGAATGTATTTCTGCAGTTTATATCCCACAGCTTTAATGTATTTATGCAGTTTTACTTAGAATTTATTGTTTAAAGCCTAACTCTGCTAAATAATTCTTTTGGTATTATTTTTATTAAAACTAGGTTTTTGACACTTTTTGACATTTTTGACAGAAAGGTTTTTGACACGGCGGTTTTAACCATGGTTAAAATCGGTTTAAACCCCGTCGCATGTCAAAAACTTGCCAACCCTGGTTGCAATATATATTATATTGACATATTTATTTGGGGGATTCAATTTTAGATTACTACCAATAGAAATTTTAACAAAAGTTTAGTGTTTAGTACTTTTAAATCAAAAAGTAGCCGCTCTAGTTTAAAGTAAGTGGCCACTTATAAAACTGGTTCTACTGGCTACTAATGAAATTTCCCAGCTTTCTCTTTACAGATAGACTGGATTTCATTTTTTATAATATTTCAAGTTAAAACAATTGTAGTAGTAATAATAATAATAAAATATGAATTATAATTTTTTAGTAATATGTACTACTTTTTAATTATTTTTATTTCTAGAAAAACATTGGTACTTTTTTATGTTAGCCAGGCACTAGTTATCGCCAAATTTTTTAAATCCTGCCAATTGTGTAACATTAGTAAATATTTTAATATTGCAATGACAAGTATAATTGAATGAATGAATAAATGAAAATATTTTGACAAAAAATAATTAAGATTAGTTATAAAAGGTTTGATCATTTCAATTATAGTATCTTAAAAACTTAGCTAAACATAGCTAAAAAATAATCATGGTAAAATACACAAACATATATTATCAATATAAGTAGCAAAATCTCGTATAATTGGGTCTGTTAATGATTAGGCTTAGTCAATAACAGAAGTACAGTAGACTCCCTCAAATCCGCAACCCTAAAATCTGCACATCATCACAGATGTAAACAATGAAACTTTCAGTTCAGATGTAGGGGAAAAATTACAGAATTTTTTTTATTTTTATATCATTCAGTAGGCATTTTAATATGTAATTCTTGATAATATGACTGAACTCATGGTTTTTCATGAAGGATGTATTTTCTGAAAAAAATCAAGATATTGCCGATTCCCGGTAGCAAAAAGTTCGAGACGGGAGACGAACGTCTCAAATTTTATTTTCTCTTTTGCAGATTCTTTTTCATCGAACCTTTATTTTGCTTCATATTATGTTTAGCTCTTTATTACTTAATGCAAAAAGTTAAGATTATTATTACCGTATTTTCGGGTGTATAGCCCGCGGGTTATACAAGAAAAAAAACATTTGGAACAGCCACTGCGGCTTATACACGGTGCGGATTATACAAAGATTTTTTTTTTTTTTTTAAGAAACGGAAAATCGCGATTTTTCTATAATTTTTAAACCCGAAAAAATTTCAAAAATCGTCGAAATTTGGGAATTTTTTTCGCTATGCCGCGAAATTTAAATAATTTTCCCGTGTTTGTAATTTTTTTTACTGTTTAAATGCTATTATTATTTATTTCTGTTTTTGGAAATAGAGATATTATTGGTTTGTTTATGACGGACTCGGAAACTTCCGCTTTTGAAGGATTTTCCGATTCCAGTGATTAAAATAAATATTTTTGAGTGAATTACTGTGTGCCTTTTTATACAGTAGTTTTATATTACTTATAGTAATTATTATTTAAAATAATAAAAACATATTTTCTTAGTGGTAAAATGCTATTAATGGCTCCAGTTGTATATTACATCCAGTTCTCTCAAAGTTACTGTTGTGATAATTTACCTATTATCTGCTGCTGCAATTCAAAAAATTAAACTGAGATAAATGGTATTTAATGTTTGCCAAAAATGTATGCAATTAGCACAATAATTACATTTACTTTTTGACATGAAAAAAAAAATATTGTGGAAAAATTTGTGTATTGTGTTGCTTATGATAGCTAATTATCTACGAAATGGGCCCGGAGAGGCGGGGATGCCCTCCGTGGAGGTCTTTCTAACGGAACCTAACCCGTATTTACGCACAAAAATCCAAGTTTAGAAGAAAACTCCGAACGATTAGGCTGACGGGCACGATTGGGTTCGAACCCAGGACCTCCCGTCTACCAGCTTTTGAGAGCAGAACCTCTCGGCCACTGGTGGGGTGTAGAAAAACGAAAATATTTCTTGAATTACCTCTGACAATAATTTTGTTATTTTTAAAGGAAAAATAAAGTGACTTTTTTTTTCAGACTATAATGATAATAATAAATAAGTTAAAATCTGGTTTTATTATTATGGAATTATTAAAAAAAAGATTTTAGTACCGTAATTTATGGAAGAAACGCCGCGACGTGTACGTGTTTTAAATTGAAATTTCAAGCGATGCGGCATTTCTGGGCGTTTACGCGCAATTAAAATTTTTTTTTCACTCCCAAAAATTCAGATAGCAAAGATGAGAAATTTCATATTAATGAGATTTTAAAATAATGTGGGCAAGTCGAAATTTTTAGACCCAGGCGATCGAAATATATTGGCCCTGCCTGGGCTAAACTTGAACCATTTATGCTAAAAATTTGGCCCATCCAGCCAAGAAAAATCAATTAAATCAAGTCCGGGATCCTATAAATAAAATTATTTAAGATATATTTTTTACATACTCATGCGAACATTTTGCAGCTTAAACTAGTATGTCCACAATCTATGAAATATGGAATGGCAACATTATTGATTACTTAGAGAAATGCATTTAAATGATAACACATTAGAAATATAATGTAGTTTAAAATGGAAGAAAAATATTTAAGAAAAAATAATTTTGAAGTTCTATAAAGATTTTTTAAAAATATGTTTCTCCATAATTTAATAAAATTAAATAAATTTCTAAAGATTTCGTCGAACAAAGGAAAAATTTCACTGTTATTTTCACAAAAACCTGCCGGTTTAACATGGCCCTGAAAAAAAAATGTAGTTCTCCAGTCCCAGCCCAGAGCGGCCGCAGATAAAAATGAAGCTTGATCGCGGTCCGGCCCGAGTCTAATAAAAAGAGATTAACCAGGTCCATGTAGATCTCTAATGTGTACGTTTTAAGTGAAAATCCTATAAAAATGATTTAAAACAATATTCATAGGATACAAAAAACAAATTAGTGGATATAATTTTTTTTTAAATGCTTAATATTCCATATTTTCTAAGAAAATAATCTATTTGTAAAAAATGTATTTTTCTAGAAAAAATACATTTCCCCCCCTCTATCCATAACAAAACAATAGCATGTAAAATCAGATTACAAGATCAAATGTTGGACTCTACTCTGAACCTGAACTGCAAGGTCCGGATTGTATCCTATCCGAATCCGAAAATTCTACTTTAAGTCAACTCGAGACCCGACAAGAACAAATTTTGTCAACCGAAATATTAAAACCAGAAACTAAAATGAAGAAAAGTTAATCCATATTTTAATGCATTTACGGAAAAGTAGTCTATAATTATGTTTTTCTTGTATCAAATTATTTCGGCTTTTACCATTTTAACAAATATTCAGCAGCATCTTTTGGAGAAAAAAAAAAGTTAACTCGAACGAATCAAATTCCAACCCGACCCACGTCAAAAGAAAGAAAGAAAAAAAAATCCCGCCAACCCGATCTGAACTTTAGTCGGGCTCTGGTACTATCCGATTACCCGACCCAATGCAAGATTCAATTCTGTACCAAGTGAATGAAATAAATATAAAATATAACTTTTAAATGTTCATGCAAGAAGTATTTTTAAAACATCTACAATAACGCCAAATATTCTCAAAAACGACCATAAAATAAATCAGATTAAATTGCATTGTTAAATCATCTTGTATTTAAGAAACAGCACAGTGATGGTAAGTTTTTTTTTTTTTTTTTTCTTTCTTGGTAATCATTTCGTGTATAAATGCTTTTAAAGCAAAATCTTCTAATTGAAATCTACATTTATTTCTTTGAGATTCTGACAGCTAAAAAGTTCCAAACAGAGCGAGAGAAGATGGGGGAAAAAAAAAAGAAAATAGCTTTAGGATCGCACGTGATATCTTTTCAAAGTGGTTAGCATGAATCATATAATGTTTATAATCCTTATCTTTCCACAGAAAAAGAAATAATAAAAGTAGGACATGAAATTTCTTGCAGATTGATTGGAATTAAATAAAACTGATTCGAATTAAATAAAAAGTTTTGTTTTTTTCTGATAACTTTATTGTAAAACACACATACACACATAAATAACGGCTGCATTCACTATAAGTCATTTTTAATTTTAAATGTATAAAACTATTGCCACATTTATTAATACTTAACGAAATCGAACAGCGTTTTTCAGTTTTTGATAAGGGAAAAAACATTTAGAAAATGCTGAAAGTTGATTTTTTAACTGCATTTCCAGATGAGACAGTTCGGGAAAGGTCATCATCAAATAGCAATCGCTTATAACTTATGATATAATACATTTATCGAAATTGGAAAAACGCATTCGATTTCAAATCACTTTGATAGATATGACAGCAGATTCCATGCTTTTCCGTTTAAAAATGAGTTTAAAATTCTCGATGAATTATTGTGCGAGGTTTCTTTTTAATACCCCTCTTTAAAAAATCAAAAACATCTGCATTCCCGATCTACAAATTCTTTTAGAAATGATTAAAATGAGAATTTTTATATCTTATTCAATTGACGAAACGGGATGTGATAACGTTATTTTATTTGTACATAGCGCTAAATATTAAAATTAATACGTTTATTATCTATTTGTAAATAATTTTAATATATGGCACTGCGAAAATAAATGTCATTTTAGCATGTCGTCATTTTAATGTCGTTCGAGCACGCTATTTAAGATACTTGAGTTAAAGTTGAGAGTGCTAACGCCCAATCGTTTTCATGACGCTCTTTAGTGTATAGAAAAGTTTACTCAATTTTAATGGGATTTTTTCTTTTAAATATTATTTATAATGAATTATTAATTTTGAATATTGTACTTATATTATTTATATCAAATTAATAATTTCATATTTCCAGAGCTCCCACTCAATTTGTGTAGTAAAAAAGGGGACCAAAAGGGAGCACATATTTTGTAAAAAAAAGAGATCAAAAGGAAACTATTTTCGCAAATCGCAAAATAAAATAAACAAGGAAACCCTCCTTTCCTTCAATTGTCACTAATTAATAAATGTTCAAAGTATAATTTGTTATAAAGAAAACGCTTGCTCCGATTCAAATTCTGAAATTCATCATCTTAAAGCCATTGTTATTGGTAGACGTTACAAATCTTCTAAGACAGATTGAATGTCACGAATTTTTCCACGACTATTTAAAGAAATTTGCGTATTTTTCGGGATCCTTTGATGAAATTTATATGTTTTTCACTATCTCTTGACGAAATTAAAAGTTTTAAAAATCTTTTGACGAAATTTTTTTTTTTTTTTTTTTTCGATTTTTTGACGAAATTCGTGCTTTTTTCTGCAGTCTTTTGACCATTTTCTTTTGCAATATTTTGATGAAATTCGCGTTCTTCTCGCAATCTTTTGACAAAATTGACGTTTTTTCGCGGTCCTTTGACGAAATTCGCGTGTGTTTTCGATTTTTTGGCGAAATTTGCATTTTATTGAGAGACCTTTTGCCGAAATTCGCGTGTTTTTTGCCACCTTTTGACGAAAATCACGTTTTCCGCGATTCTTTGACAAAACTTTCGTTTTATTGAGATCTTTTTACAAAATTCTCGTTTTATTTCGCGATCCTTTGCCGAGATTTGCGTGTTTTTTGCGATCCTTTGTTGTAATTTGCGACCTTTTGACGAAAAACGCGTTTTTGGCTATTCTTTGACAAAACTTGCGTTTTTTTTCGCAATCTTTTGAGGATTTTTTTTTTTTTTTTTTTTTGCGATCTTTTGACCGCTTTTTTTCTTTCTATCTTTTGACCGTGTTTTTTTCGATCTTTTAACGAAATTCACGATCTTTTGAAGAAATTTGTGCATTTTCGCAATCCTTTGACAAAATTGGCGATTATTTTCGTGATCAATTAACGAAATTTAGTGGTATTTTTTGGAACATGTTTGCGAAAAGCGCGATTTTTCCGCGATGCTCGCCTAATTGCCAAACATCGGTAAAATTTTAAATAAAAGTCGGTTAAAAGTGTCAAAAAACGGACTTTACGGACCTAACAATGAAAAAACTGACCAATACGGACTACAAGCAAAAAACGGATCTAGTGGGAGCCCTGTAATTTTGGTGCTTGTGGTTTTTAAAATTTCAGTTTAATTAATTTTTTTGTTCCAAAATCATTCGCGATATACCAAGGTAATAATGCGCACCATATGCCGGAATTTAAGCTGCAAATTTCACGTAATTTTAGTGTAGTTTTTCGTATTTATATTATTTAAATTATATTAATAATTTCGAATTTTGCATTTAAGTTATTTATTTCTAATTAATAATTTCATTTTTATGATTTATTTAATTCTTCTTATTAATGTGTTTCTGTTTAGCACGCCATTCGCGATTACCGCAGAAATTTCACATGCGGCGTAAACCCTAGTCGAAATATACATTCGTAGATGGTGTATAGCTCGTGGGCTATACAACGATGCAGCTCCGCGGCTTATACACGAACTTTTTTATGGTACTGCTCGATTTAGGGGTGCAGGCTATACACCCGAAAATACAGTAATAAAAATTTATAAAATGCCTAAAAACGCTACAGGTAAGTGATTGTTTGATTAATTAACGCTTTAATTGTAAAAATATTTTACCTGAAGATTATTTTTTGTCCCTGAAGTATCTGTCGCAGACACCTGGAGAATTTTCTGCTACTGGGGCCGATATTAATAGTAATTGCAATATTCTTACCAAATATATTTATGTACCTATTAATCTAGCTTTTTTGGTTATTAAGACTGGCTAAACCTGAAATAAAACTTCCTTACTTTATGATTTTGATGTGAATTAGTAGGGTACCTTTTTGTGCAAAGCATTATTGAATAATTCAAGGAAAATGTATCTCATCTTTATTATGCATGTTTAGTTATACATTATTTATTAATTACTTACCTTTAGTTTTAATGTTTTAATTCTTCTTAAAATTATCTTACTTTTAATCATTTTAGTTCACTACTTTACATAATTATTTTGATATTTTGCAAGCATTCATTATAATTTCAATTGCATTGTTGCATTCAAATTACTGTTTAAAAAATGTGAACAAAGCAAAGGCCTGAAATGTGCAAAATTCTAAAATCTGCACAACGTCTGGTCCCAAGCTGTGCAGATTTGAGGGAGTCTACTGTATATTTAAATAAGAGATCATAAACTAGAAACATTTTATTTCATAATGAAAGTATCATATTATTTAATTTTATATACACAAAAATAGAAGGTTATATTACAGTAGACTCCCTTAAATCCACACAGCTTGGGACCACAGGTCATGGGTATTTTAGAATTTTGCAGATTTCTGGCCTTTACACTTTTTAAACAGTAATTTGAATGTAATAATGCAATCTAAATTATAACGAATAAATACAATATAGTAAAATATTAAAATAATTAAGTAAAAAAAAACTAAAATGATAAGACGTAAAATCTCTCTATTCTAAAAAAAAGTAACTACCGCTGTCACCACCGCCGCCGCCGGTTTTGAATTTTTTGTGACCGGGGGTCTTTCTTTGTTAATATTAAAAAAAACTGTTGCATACGGGTCAATCCATGTGAAATCATCCAGAAAAAGTAAAAAATGTTGCTCAATATTTTTGATTTTTTTTATTCTTTACCACTTAATTTACTGTACTTTTAGGAGTCTAAAACAAGGATTAAAAATTTTTTAAACCTTTTGAATTTTTTTGGGCATCCATTTTTTGTCATGTCAGAAATGGTTTTTCATGAAAATAGTGCTTTACGGAAACCCTTATAACTTTTTTATTTCTAAACATATCAAAATGATTTAAAAACCATTATATTGAGTAAAGAATGAACAAAATTTTGATAATAGGTATTTTTATGATAATGATTAAAAAAATTGCATAAAATGAGATTAAATGTATCATTTTTACAGCGAAAAATTGAATTTTTGACATAAAAATTTTAATGGAAGAAAGAACTTCAGCACCTTTATATATTTTTTTCTGAATATATACCTTATTGAACTATTCTCAGAAGAAATATGAAACAGTTTGAGTTATTCCTTCGTTTACTATGATTAGTCAAACTTGGCATCTCAGCACCAAAATGCTAAGTTTGAAGTTCAATACCTAAAAAAGGACTGGATAAAATTTTATGAAAATTTAGCAGGATAACCTTCTTTTAGATGTAAATATGTGGCAAAAATATTATGAGTGATATTTATGTAGTTTTAGAAATATGGAACTTCGAAATTCGCTTAAAAATCACATTTATTTATACAATTTTTCACAAGAAGAACTCCTCTTAATGCATAATTTATTATTCTCATTACTTCAAATGTTGCTTTTTAAGGTACACATATTTTTCTTACGTAGAATACTTAATACTTAAATTTACTTTACACACATAGAAATAAATATCAGAGATATTTCATTGCAAAATGTCTCGGTAATGTTGTAGCTGTGTCCAGTGACTGGAGTTAGTTTCCGAAGCACGTTACTTAGTGATACCCAGATTGTATCATTTTTGGACAGTTGAAAAGATGTTTTCAGTCCATATGGGGTGAAAAAAAGTGAAGGAATAGGTCACTGTTTTCTTCACTTAGCTCAAGAATTTTTCCAACCCATCACTTTTTATCATAAATGCATGCAATATAATTGCAAAGCAATTCATTTACTTTGAATGATAGTGAGCTTTTCCAAATTTTTGAAATATTGTGATCATTATATTGTTCACATGTAGATGTTACAAAGCATCTGATATCACTTTCACTTAATGGTATAAATTGGTGACATGCACATGTTCCTGGAATCCGTTGATAGAATTGGAACCCAATTTTATAATTTTTTCTCATTTTCTTCGATTTCTTCTCTTGAAATATATAGATAAGTAACCCCAGAAATGTTCTGAGAACAACACTCAAACATATCTTTTGGTGTTAAAATTTGGTTTGTGTATGGTCGCTGTAAGGAAATTCTAGTTATCTCTCTCTCTGTCATTCCACCTATCTCATCACAGTCATTTTTTCCGTGGGAAGAGGCGAAGAAATTCCATTCTGATTTTATCCCAAAATCCTTGAAATTATGATACACATTCACAAAATTCTTCTTGTTTTTATACTGGCTGCTTGAACCATCAGTAAAATAAATATCTTTATCAATGACAGAAGGGACAATGTTTTTGATGTCGTCAATTAAGTGTTTCTGAAAAGTGTGAAAAGCAATTGCATCATGCACCAAATGATCGCTAATTATACATAGATTCCTGCAACAAACTTTTGTCTCATTTTTGTATACAAATGGGTGTATTGTAGCCTGTTGATTATTCCAGTGGTAACTCTGGATTGCATCTTGAATCGTAAATGTGTAATTTTCAGCAAAATCTGCTGGAAAAATACATTTTTTTCAAGTTAATTTCTTTTAACTCCTGGAAGTACTGAGACTGTGTTTTATCAGTAAAATGGTGAGTTTTAAAAGCCAGTAACTTTTCTACTAAAGACCCTAAAAATTCGTCAGTTGCCTTTATCTGGGTTACAGTTTAAACTGTAACATATTATACACTGGCACATTAAAAATAAATAGGACAGGATATGAAAACTTGTTCTCAGTCATAGAATTTAATAGAAGTTTACAAGTAAAGACGTGATATTATTTGCAAATTTGTTCTTAATCATAAAATTAATACTTACTTTCAATTAATGCTAGCTTAAAATTAAATGAAATATTAAATCTGTGAGCATAAATTAAGTTTTAATCTAATTACTTTTATGTAAAAAAGTTATTTATATTTATAAAAGAGGCATTTGAAGAAATGAGCAGAATGTATTACGCATTATGAGTTCTTCATGGTGTGGAAATATATGTAAGCAAACGGATTTTCAAGCCAATTTCGAGGCTCCATATTTATAAAACCACATGCATATCACTCATAATACTTTTGCTACATGTTTACATCTATAAGAAGGTTATCCAGCTAAATTTTCATAAAATTTTATCTAGTCCTTTTTTAGGTATTGCACTTCAAACTTAGCATTTTGGCGCTGAGATGCCAAGTTTGACTAATCATAGTAAAAGAAGGAATAACTCAAACTGTTTCATATTTCTTCTGAGAATAGTTCAATAAGGTATATATTCAGAAAAAAATATATAAAGGTGCCGAAGTTCTATCTTCCATTAAAATTTTTATGTCAAAAATTCAATTTTTCGCTGTAAAAATTGTACATTTAATCTCATTTTATGCAATTTTTTTAATCATTATCATAAAAATACCTATTATCAAAATTTAGTTCATTCTCTACTCAATATAATGGTTTTTAAATCATTTTGATATGTTTAGAAATAAAAAAGTTATAAGGGTTTCCGTAAAGTAATATTTTCATGAAAAACCATTTCTGACATGACAAAAATGGCTGCCAAAAAAAATTTGAAAGGTTTAAAATTTTTTTAATCTTTGTTTTAGACTCTTAAAAGCACAGTAAATTAACTGGTAAAGAATAAAAAAAATCAAAAATATTGAGCAACATGGTCTGGATGATTTCACATGGATTGACCCATACAAAAATATGAAAATCGGTAGTATTATAGAAAAATGTTTGATAAAAACGCTGATGCAGACAGTTTTCAAATCGAAGAATTATTTTAAGAGATATTTAATGCCAAAGTTGGACAAAACCATTCCATTAAAAAAGTTTTATAGGAGCAAAAACTGTACATAGGAATTTAATCATTTTTAGATCATTTTATGCGTCAGAATTTCCCGGTGTGCAGATTGCAGTTAGTTTTTTAATTTGAATAATTTTTCGAGGTTTTATTTCTATTTTAAATTCAGATTTTCAGCATTTCCAGAGATATTTTTTACAAATTTTAGAAAATTGTATCAATTTAAACTGTTGCCAACTGTATAAAAGCGCAAACAGTAATGTTTGCTTCAAATTAAAAATTTATTTTACACGTGACTATTATAAACAAAAAATATAAAAATCAGGAATTCATTGAAAATTACGTCATAAAAACTATAGTTACACGTGAATTTTAAATGAGAAAGAATATTGTGAAATAATAAATTCAGTAACATGCGTTAGAAGTCCTAAATAGGAGAATTTATGTCATATTACACTTATTACGTAAAATGAACAAAAAATAATATTGCAAAACAGTTTTAATTTAAAAATTGCGCGAGACATTTACTTGACATTTTAAGATGATCATAATATTTCATTTCTAACAAAAGTATTTTGACGTGAATATTAAAAAGAGAAAGAAAAGTTTGGTAAAAATTACGTCAGATTATAATTGTCAGATTCAAATTATAATTCAATCTTCTGAAATCTTTTTAAAGGCGATCAAATTAACGTGCTGTTAGAGTCTGCGGTGTCTGAACGGGGGTTGACGAGCGTAGCTCGTAGGGGGCAGAGCCCCCTAGTAATTTAAAAAATGGCTAAATCATTAAAAGTAAAGGTCAAGTAAATAATAATGTATAATTAAATCTGCATAATAAAGATAAGATACATTTCCCTTGAATTATTGAATGAAACTTGCCTCATTAGGGTGGTTACAAGCAACATGGGGAAAAATTTTTTTAACGTTTTCTTCGGGGGGACCCTCCTAAAAGTTGCCAATTAGTTAGAAAATGAGATTGGCAAAGCTTCAGCTGAAATAAATAACATTAACCCGTGCCTCATCGAGGTTGAATTCTTGAAAATTTGCAATTTTTGGCAAAAGATTGTCGTTTTTCTTTCTTTACGTGAAAAATATTTGTCTTAGAAACCTGATTCTTGTTTTATTTCATAGAAATTGTTGTTGCCTTGAACTTTTACTCTGATGAAAACTTATATTTAATGAACATTTAGTATTTTTCAGGACATCTAGTGAACCATACCCTCAAACTCTGCATTTTTGAAACATAGGTAAAAAATGATAAATTAAAAATTTTATTACTTTTGATAATTTTTTTGTGTTATTTTTATTAATAGGTAAAAATAAGTGAACAATTTTTGTAACTTTAAAAATATTTCACGAATTATAATTGATTATTAGTTATCTACCTCTGTGTCTAGTAAGAAAGAGCTTCTCAATTTGTATTGCAGTTGAACCTCTGAATTTCTCTTTTTATTACAAGGCTGTTTTTGTTATCTGTTATGGTTATCTATTTTTAGAATTGACGAAACATTCCGTAAAACCCCTTCCCCTTCTTGATATGATGGCAGAAATGTAAGATTTTTTAAATTGGCCACATGTCTCATCAAATCATCGACAGTAAGCAGCCAAGTAATTGTCAAGTTTTATGTATTTTATTTCATAATATTCGCAAAATGAACTGAACGCCAGAGAAGCTGCTAGACTTAGAATACATCCACTAGCTAACCACAGACATCGACTCTGCAAATAACTGTTTCGTAAACAAAAAACTGAGCTCATCAAAAACAGATTTTAAAATTCCCGTTTAGAGAGAACTGTTGTTCACTGGGGTGGAAAACTGCTTCACCATTTTTTGAATAAAGGAAATGTAGAGTGGATAAAAGTTTTAATTAGTTGTGGGGATGAAGAACAGTTACTACGAGTTCCTCAATTTCAAAAATAGTATCGGAATAATTCAGACGAAAGCTGTATTTTCAGCAGTTGAAGAGTGGGAGGAAGTTGGTAAAATCCAGGCAATATTTTTTGATACAACTGCAGTAAACACGGGTCGCCTCAGAGGAACCTGCATTTTTCTATAGCAATTGTTAAAGGAAAAGTCTTCTATATTCACCATGCCGCCACCATAATTTAGAAATTTTCCTAAAAGCTGTTCTTGATTTTAAAATGGGCATAATCACTGCCCCTCAGCCAAATATTTAAGAAAAAGCCAATTCTGATTGGGTGGTCTAAATTAAACCAGAGTAAGTATACAAATGCTATTGAAGATGAAATACTAGGTATAAATAGTTAATTCAGAAGAAATTTCAAATTTTCTTACAGGAACTTTTAAAAATTAACAGCTCAGGGACGATTATAAAGAGTTTATCCAACTTTGTTTAATTTTTATAGAACTCCTTCCTGCAAAAGACTTTTTTTCAGAGCACCTGGTGCTTTTAATCATGTCAGATGGATGGCGGCACAGGCCATTCATTCTCTCAAAATACATTGTTTCAGGGATCATCTATCAATAACAAATTTAGAAAAAGAAGGTATCAGAGATCTTTTCTTATTTTTAATCAATATTTATGTAAAAGCGTGCTTCAATCAGGGTTGCTGGCTTTTAGCCAGGCCAAAAAAAGCCGGCTTTTATTGGTAGAAGTCAGTTTTTATTTTTTAAAGTTGGTTTACAGTAAATTTGTTTTAAATTTGGATCAATTAATTTTTAATACATTTATAAATATTTTCTACTAAAAAAAATACTAGATTTCTATTAAATTTTATCAAATA
Source organism: Maratus speciosus (assembly GCA_963932465.1). Taxonomy (NCBI): domain Eukaryota; kingdom Metazoa; phylum Arthropoda; class Arachnida; order Araneae; family Salticidae; genus Maratus; species Maratus speciosus. The sequence goes on along the minus strand of OZ010799.1, from coordinate 68,233,269 downwards.
AATAAGTCTTTATAACTTCTAGAAGACAACTGTGAACGCATTATCTCTGAAAAAGAAAAAAAAATATATAAACATTGAAAAGGATATATGTTAGGCTCCAAACTGGTGTTTTGAAATTCTATATTATATAGCTCCACATATACTACACATTTTAAAGATTATATTTAATTAAATCTGTTCTTAACTGCTCTGCTCAACAAGCGCAAAATGTTTTGACACATTTACAAATTCATTTTTTAACGGAAAGATGTAAAATTCGAAAGCCTGACCATGAAACATGAAAGCGATTTGGAATCGAACTGTGTTTTCCATTTTTTGATCCATTAATTACCTATGGAGCTATAAAGAGATTTTGATCACGTGACAAACACGTTTTTTCACCCTTTTCTGAGTGGTTTCTTGTTTCGTGTGGAAATTCAGTTCAAAACGCTCACTTTGACACTATTTTCTGAAAAATCTATTGCGTTTGCAAAAAAAAAAAAAACCCAGAAAAAACAGTGCAATTACATAGTTTCTGAACAACATCTGCTAGTTTCATGCATTTCTGAACAAAAATAAATTAAAACTTAGGTCAGAAAGTTGCCATTTTGGATTTAACAGCCTTAATGACAAAATATAACATATCAAAATGGAAACGAGAAATTAGAAAAGATGTTTTATTTGAGGAGAGTGGTACATAAGTGTATAAAAAAATAGAGCATTTAAACAAAAACAAAAAAAAAATTATCACAATAAAATTTTGAAAAGCTTGTTGCTACGCATATTCATGCATATGCTTATTCATAATGTTTTTAATAGTGAGAAATGGTGGTGTTTATTAATATGACTATGTATAATTTTAAATGTTTGCTAGAAATAAAATAAGACTTGTATGTTAATAGCTCTTAAAATTAAGTAATAAAACATAACTAAGTAACCATTCTCCTCTTTAATTTTATAAAGCAGTAAAAATAAAAAAATTGGCAGTTGGTATGGCCCTATTAAAATTTAGCAGACATATTTGCAATTCTGCATACAAATCACTAGCAAAATCATCTAAGTTTTATTCCAGTATTATGTCCTCATTATTGAGAAATTGGGTTACTTATTAAAAATCAATTAAATGCCATTAAAACTAATTAAAAACACTTTAAAATGTGTAGTTTATAATTACAATGCTTTATTGCATAAAAGCCAATTATGGCCAAAAAAGCCAATTTTGGCCAAAAAAAGCCGGTTAAAACCAATAAAAGCCACCGGCCTGGCTTTTTTTAATTTTAGCCGGCTTTTTTGCAACCCTGGCTTCAATACTTCCACTGCCACTTTAGCCCCCAATTCAAGACCTGTAAATAATAAAATCACTTGTTCACTACAGAAAATTTGATAAATAGGTTACAGACAAAGCACTTGCTAAAATGACAAACCGCCTTTGGTATCTTAACTCAGATCAAGTTTCATTTTTAGATAATACTTTGGTAAAAAAGTCAACATAAGCCACCTTATCTAAGCCATTACCACTTTAATTCTTTCCGGCTCAGTCTCCCATGTCGGGACCATCTAATTTTAATTCCAAACTTACAAACGGCACGAAGAATATTTTAATAAAATTTTGCTTTTACAATGACAGGTTAAAGTACAGGCAAAGTTCTTTAATCCGCACAAGTTGGGACCAAAGGTTGTGCAGATTAGGGAATATTGCGGATTATGGAGTATTATGGATTATATGTCTTTTTCTTATTTCTGGACACTATTTTAAATATGATATATAATAATTAATTTAATATGCTATCTCAAAAATTGCATTTTTCAAATTCTTGCATTAAAAAATTGATTGTATTCACTTTTATATTTAAATTTTTCAGATATTTCTTTAAAAAAATCATTTTTGGATCAAGAATTTGTTTAATTGTTTACATTCATTAAGCAATGCGAATTATAGGAAATTGCGGATTACGGGAGTGCGGATTATAGATCCTTTACTGTAATTTGTTTTTAATTTCTAAAAAAGTCGTTTGTAAATTCCAGGGTAGACAATCATTTCATCCTTTTACGAACAGAATTTTTCTGTGCCGGAAAGGGTTAACGTGACAGTTGTAAGGGAAAATAATTTATTTTCTTTATTATGCCTCCTTTCTTGTAACACAACTTTAATAATACAGTACAGGACCCATTATCCGGAATTCCAAAATCCGGAAGGACCCGAAATCCGGAAAAAAAATTTGAAAATTTCCTAAATTTGTAAATTTTTACTAAAATTTTGCAATTTTTGCAATTTTTCGAAAATTTTAGATTTGTAATTTTTTTTTTTTGGTCTATTGTGTTGCAAAGTGTAACCACTAAAATATGCTACATCAGTGATGGGGGAACACGGTTGTCCCCCCCCCCCCCCCCCGAAATTAAAAAAAAAATAATTTTTTTTTGTCAAATTTTAGTTTAAAATTTATATTACGATTCGTTTTTTAAAAAATCATCAGATATTTCACATCCTCTCTCTCGCACTTTGACAAAATATTATGGCTACACAATTGTGTTACTTGAATCAGGGGTGATTCTGAGTAAAAAAAAAAAAAAAAAAATCTGAAATTAACAGCAATTTTTTTTTCCTCTGCACTAATTATGAGTTTTTTCTGCAATCTTTTAACGAAATTCTCGTTTGTACACGATCGATTCACGAAATTAAGGGGTTTTTTTGTGATCCTTTGAGCAAATATTTTTTGCTATCTTTTGAAGAAATTTGCGAGTTTTTTTACCGAGATTTTGACGAAATGTGCGTTTTTTTCCCGTGATCCATTGACTAAATTTGCGTGTTTTTCGCGATTTTTTGAAGAATTTTTTTTTTTTTATCTTTTGACGAAATTTTCGGTTTTATTCGCGATCTTTTGAGAAATTTGCAGTTTTTTTCTCGATTTTATGACGAAATTTGCGGATTTTTTGCGATCTTTTGACGAAATTGCGGGGTGTTTTTTCGATCCTTTGAAGAAATTTGTGTTTTTTCGTGATTCTTTGACGAAATTTGCGTTTTTCCCGCGATTTTTTTGACGGAATTCGGGAGGACCCGAAATCCGGAAAATTCCAAAATCCGGAAAGCCTTCGGTCCCGAGGATTCCGGATAATAGGTCCTGTACTGTAAAATGCAATTGAGCATTATTTGCTCTCATTTCTATACTTCCTTTGCCCTCCCTTTTTTTTTTAAATTCGATTTTTTCCTTTTCTTTGGAATTTTTTTTAATCAAACGCTTTATTGGACTTCACAAAAGGAAAAAAAGAAAAACAAAAGGTGGAAAGCAGATGAAATGGAATGTTACAATTTTTTTTCGCTTTTTCCTAAAAAGTCAATTTTTAGGATCCAGGTGAAGTCTGGTCCTGAAAAATGTGCATATTTTTAAATCTATACATTTTTAGAAAAAATGGTGTGTGGTTCTTCAAAGCAAAACGTTTTTTTATAAAATGAGACCTGCATTATGTTTCTACGTTCAATTGTATTCATTTCATGAAGGAAAAACAGCATTTTTTTGCGAAAAATCACGTTTTTTTCAAACTTAAACCTCAATGAGGCACGGGTTAATATTATCAAATGAGCTGAAACTTAGCCAATCTCATTTTCTAGTCAGTTGACAACTTTTTGGGGGGTTCCCCCAAAAAAATTCGAAAATTGATTTCTTGTGACCATCCTATTGCCTCATAATGGTACCCTATTAATTCACATCAAAATCATAAAGTAAGGAAGTTTTATTTCAGGTTTAACCAGTCTTAATAAACAAAAAATCTCTATTAACGCATAAAAAAATTTGGTAAAAAGATTGTGATTACCAAAGACATCAGCAATATCTTTATTTATTTATTTTTTTTTTTTTTCAGAAATCAATAGTATTTTGTTCATGAAAAACTATGAGTTCAGTCATATAATAGAGAATTAATTGCATATTAAACTACAAACAGAATGATATAAAACTAAAAAAAATTCTTAAATTTTGCCCCTACATCTGAACTGAAAGTTTCATTTTTTACATCTGCGATGATGTGCGGATTTCAGGCATTTGCAGATTTTACAGTTGCAGATTTGAGGGAGTCTACTGTATTTAATGTCCCAAAATCTTTTTATATAATTCAGAATTTTAAAAAATGGATAGTTAGTTCCCCTTCTCCACATGAATTCAGCCAAGTATGATTCTAAGTGATGACAGACTATACCATGTTGTTTTTTGTTATGACATTTTGAAACACAATTTAATAAACTCAATCGAGATAATTCAAACCATGTTTCTTGCCGAATTTACTGCAACAAATACGAACATTGCATTTCCATCGATTGCTATCGCTTTATTCCATGTCCTTTCATACAAAATATCATTTCAACGTAAAATATCCTTTTATTGCACAAAAAAAAAGTTGCAGTTTGTTCTTCTGATGTTGCGTAAGGTGGCTGACCAGGAAGGGTTTCCCTTTTGCTGAAATTTACATGCAAATTAGGTGCCTAAGATGCATCTTTGGTTGCGAAAAAAGTTATTGAGAAAATGAGGCCCAAAATAACCAATAAGTATATAAGTATTTTGATAATAAAAGTTTTAGAGCATGAAAATTGCTTGCATTGTAATTTCCTTTATATATATATGATTATTATTTTTTGAATTGTGAGTGATTATTATTTTTTGAATCATGAATGATTATTATTTTTTTTTTAAATTATGAATGAATTATTATTATTTTTTGAATCATGAATGATTATTATTATTTTTTGAATTATGAATGAATGATTATTATTTTTTTTGTTGAACAAACATAAGATTTCTATGTTTATGTCTTCTAATTTATTATTAGTAGTAAAAGTATCAGAATTATTAAGAGTGTTATGGTTGTATCCTTTAACAAGATCTGAGAACAATATCATTGTGAAAACTGTTATATAAATTACTCATAAAGCAAAATCTATTCTGGTAGCTTTGAAGTTTTTTCATAATTTTTCAAAAACTATGGAATTTTTTTGAAACATTTTGCCACAGTGCCCCAGCATATATCTTTTCTTTAGTGTTCCTGTTAGGTCATTGTTTAACCCATAATCACACGCGCTGGGATACCCAGTCACATTTTTTCTTTATAAAAAAAAGGATACATTTTTTTAGGACGCTTCTGACCTGCCTTGTATCTTTCAAGGTCGAGAAGGGGTGGGTGAAGCAATGTCTTTTCTTTGTTCGCTAGGAGGGGAGAAATATACCTCTTGGGATTAAATAATCCTGCGTGTCTAAAAATGTTTCATTTGGATGCATTCTTTTCTTATAGGATAACACACACTAAAATAATTTTAATGAAAGACTAACATAAAAGCTACTTGTATATATTGATGAAAGGGTATTAAATGTAATTACAGTGAAACCCCGATTTAACGTTATTCAAGTGACCATACAGAAATGACGCTAAATGCGAGAAAACATTAAATCGGGGCAAGACGAAAACAAAACATTGAGCGTGAAAGAAAGACTAATTTAGGTAAGATACGTTTTATTTTTTGATTTACAATGATTTATACATAATTTTTCTAAATTATGTTTTAAAGAATTGGGTTATTTTATTTTAAGTATTGTGTTTAGTAGCTACACACAAATCTAAACTTAGAGGATATTTTTTGTAAGCTTTTTTATCGGTCTTCACCATTTCAAAGGAATAATCTATATTTTACCAACATATTGTACCATCTAAAATTAATAAAACATTTCTAACGAATGCTATCAGTTCCGTTCTAGTACAAAAAGTATAATTGAATAAATTTAAAAAGTATTGGTACAGATGGAAGAAAGGGGGGGGGGGGGGCGAGGGTTTCGAATATTGCACCCACAATTGGCAAGAAAAACAAAAATAGAAGAGAATCTGAATTTTGAGCGTATTGATAAAAAAAAAATATTTATTTTCATCTCAATTTTTTACTATTTTAGAAAAATTTCGTGGAGTTTTTACCGCTGAAAAAACATTCAATGCGGGAAATATTTCAAAATGCTAACGTTAAATCCGGGATTTTTTAACACTACAAATATAGGAAATTAATTGGGATTAGTGAAAAATGACGTTATATGCGGGAAATCGTTAAATACAGGTTACTGTAAATCGGGGTTTCACTGTAATATCAATTTTGTGAAATAATTTATCTTTTAAAATGTAAAACAAATCGTTCGCATATTTTCTTAAAAAAAAAAAAAACGTGGTTTTTACAGAAACTTTACCAAATCTGATAATAAATATGAAAAGCATAATTTTTTTCTCTAAAAGAAATAGTACTGATGCATTTTACAAAGAACTGTAGATTTGTTTTTAAAACGCATTTAGTCAAAAATATATGGGAGACAAAATGGGGTGAGATTTATCCATGCATGTAGTAACGTAAAGGAAAGGCTTGCATGTGCTGACGGGTTAAGGATGCAGTATTGTGCCCTTTTTATCTTAGGCAAAATACATCATGTATTATACCAAGAGATTGCCTGTAAAAAATCCACATATCACAGTATTTTTTTTAAATCTGTACGAATACCAGAAAGCTTTGCTAGGAAAAACATAAGAGATTATTATGCAATCATATTGTAATTCTTTCTCTGTTTATCATTCATTAAATCATTTGAAATTAATGTTACTTTATCATGTCTGAAATTTTTATATATTTGTTACATGATTACTGTACTATATAGTTGAAACTTGCATCATGTCTATTGTTCATAAAATTCTTAGGTTTTGCAGAACATCATTTGAGAACTGCTGGTAGTAGCCATAATCATTGGTGATTGTATTTTTTTCTTTTACTAGAATGGTGATTTTTTTTGTCTTAATATACATTCTAAATTTACCTGAAATGATTACATATATATAAGAATTAGCTCATTAATAACGTTTTGGGATGATAAAATATAAATTCACAAACAAAATTTTCTCTATACAGTAAACTCCCGATTATCTGCATAATTGAGTGGCGTGACTGTCGCGGATAAGCCAGTTTCGCAGATAATCCACAAAATTTTGAAAAAAGGGAACGAATCAACACAAATATGTACTTGAACAATTTATACACATAATAGGTAACATAAACATACATTTGAACTATTTGCACGCACTGTGGGTAACATAAACATACATTTGAACAATTTATATGCACTGTGGGTAACATAAACATACTTATTACTTGAGTGATAATAAAATTATTCACTACTTACAAACTTGTAGATTTACTTCTTCAAAAAATCAGTCAAAAGTTTTTTTTTTTTTTTTTGTATAGAAACACTTCTTCTTTATTTGGGATTGAAGTTCTTTTAGCACTATTTTATCACAAAGTTACGCGTCATCTCCTTCCTCTAGATACTCAATAAGGCCTTCAACGTGAGCTAAAGTTGCATCATGGCTCACCTTCTTTTGTACCTTACCGTCTTTCTCATCACTCTCTTCCAAATTCATACTTAACGCTTCTTCTACAATTTGTTCATCAGTTACATGCTTGAAACCTGGATTGTTAGTGTCACAATTAATCCATTCAATATTATCTTCATGGACAACCACTAGCAACAGATGTTGCTAAATTCGCTAAATCATGAACGGAAACTTCTTCCTTTTCAGATTCTACTAGAGATTTTTCTACACTTGGCAAAATCTTCCGCAAGGGCTTCACTAATGTTGATTTCTGAACCGATTCCCAAGCACTGTTTACATCGTAAATGCTATCGAGAATCGTGTAATCTTTGAGGAAGCTTTTAAGACCATCTCCCTCTTTTCTGCCAGTATCTTTTCTTTTTTTCTCCAATTATTTCAATCTGTATTTTTTCTTAATTGAAGCGATTGCGCCCTGGTCCATAAGCTGGATAAAAGCTGTGACATTGGGAGACAAAAATTTTGTAAAAATATTTCCATCTTCCGATTTCAATTGTTATTCTCCAGGGTGGGATGGGGCGTTGTCAATTAGCAATACAACTCTCTGGGGTAAATTTTGAGACACCATTTGCTCTGCTTTATGCACGTCACTGTTCCACATTTTCAAATGGAATTTCTGTTTAGCAAAAAGGGTCAAAAACTCATCTTACATCGCAGAAATAAGTTTCATCTCACGGTTAGGAAAGAAAAAAAAAAAAGAAAGAAATTTAGGTTCGTGGATAACCCGCAAAGCGGATAATCCATTCACGGATAATCAGGAGTTTACTGCATATATTTAAAATGGGAAAAAAAAAAAAAAAAAAAAAAAAAAAAAATTATGAAAAATTGTCAGACTATCATAATGGGCCATTCTATCTGAAGTTAGATCAGGATTTTAGTTTTATTCTTGTCATGCTTGGTTAAAACTTGATTACTTTAATTTATCAGATCCTAAGCAGCAAGAAAAAAAAGCTATTAAAGTTTTTCTAAATTTCAAACTGTCTACTTTCTAACATATTCGCAAAGTTATTCTCATTCTTAAATGTATGAAATTTGCATGTATTTATTCAGAAATTAAAAAATTTAATGCGATTTTCCATTTTTCGATAAAAATCAAGAGTATTTCAGAAGGTGCTGTCAAAGTTGGTGTTTTAAGCCTTTTTTCTGGATGCAACAGTCTAAGAAAAGTTGGCGGCAATAATTGACTATAATTCAAGATGTAATACATTTATCAAAAAAATTAAAACTGTTCATTGATCCTTATACCTGCAAATTGCATGATTTTACTTATAAAAATAGCACCATGTATGTGTCAGAATGTTTCATTTCGTTGAACAGTAATTTTTTGTTGTTGAGAAATGTAAGAAATAATCTAAGCTTATTAATTTTATTACTAAATAAACTTCCATTAGAGTTTCTTCAAACCTTATATTGTAATTTTTAAGTATTAATTACTGTATCATAGATAGTGAAACATATTTGTGTAGCATTGATTCAAGTCATTTAGTCTTACAATATATGTAAGGTCTTGCCTAAATTGCCTTTTTTTTCTGTTGGCCATTTTCTATAAAGAACAACTGTAAAAACTAGGGATGCACCGAATATTTGGTATTCGGCCATGAAGCTGAATGTTCGATTTGGCCGAATATCAAAGTATTCGGTATGCCAAATATTCGGCTTGGCCGAATAGCAAATTATTTGGCATGCCGAATATCGAAATATTCGACCGAACCGAATACTTAAAAAAAACTTTTAAAAATTATTTTTTAAAACCTTATACAACTTCTACGTTTAACAGTCAACTTATAAAGATATTCAGAATAATCACAAACAGAATCATATTTAAATAAAAGAGAATGTTTTTACATTATTTATTTGCTGTTTGTTAAGTATTATTTAAGAAAATTAACCAATCATGAGGATTTTCATAGGAATTAATTATGTACAAATGCAAGTTCCTCAACATTGTCCAGTAAATAATCTGTTTCTTGCTAAGATTTTAGGAACAACGTTTACAACCTCTGAAAATGATTGCCCACTCCAGACACTGATGTAGGATGCATTTAAAAACTTACTTGCTTGATCAAAGGGAGTAGAACAGTTATTCTTGCTAAGTTGTCACTATATAAAATTTGAAGCAATTATATTATTTATTAACTTTTACTTTAGTCTCTTCCTGACAAGCAAATTACAAGTACCTGTACAATTTTTCTTCCAATTTTTTCACAGTTTCTCTTCGATTTTAAAATGTTTGTTTTAGAAATTAAGAAAATTTTATTCATTTGTTTTAATTTTCAGAAGAAGCCATGAAATTTAAAATTTTATTAATTAAATTTTTTTTATAACTATCCTGTTCTTAAATAACTCAAAGCAGATTTTTTTCAGCATAAAGTCTGCTTGAAAAAAGCTCTTGTTTATTAGAATAAAAGTTTCTGTTTTAAATATTATGTAAAATTGTTTTAAAATTTAACATTTTAATGCCTTTAAACTTTAAAACATAAAAGTATTCGGCTAGCCGAATATTCGGTATTCAGCCAAAATCACTATTCGGTGCATCCCTAGTAAAAACTAAACAGTGAGATTTAATGGCAAAAATGCATACAGGACCATCACTAAGACTTTTTATTGCAGGGGGGGGACCTTAAATTGCCAAGTCAAATTTCAACATTTACTAACTAGTTTTATAATTTTGCAAAGTTACCACGATTAGAAAATGTAATATAGTTCTTTGTAAAAAGTTTAATAATATTCCCAATTAGATTTGTAACTTTTGCCGTCTGTCAGAAATTGAAAGTGTATTATACTTTTTATTAAAATTTTAAACAAATTTGCCAAGGGTCATTTGCATTGTTAAATGTATAAGCAGATATAACATATACAAAAATCATATGTAACAGACATAAAGTATATAAAATATGCATATAAATTAAATAAAGCTTTGAAATTGTTAGCCAAAATTTGTTGAACCGCATCTCTTTTTTAATAAATATTTGCTTATTGCAGTTTTTAACATTAAATCACCATTTTTATCTGTTTGCAGATAAAGTCTCATATTATGCTTATGCTTATTAATGCACATTTTTTTTTTTTTTTTTTTTAATGGCAGAATTACATAATCTTAAACAGTTTATTGCCTAAAGTTCTGTAAATACAAAATTCCAGATCTTTCTTATTTTTTTTTTCTAAATGTGAGAGAAATATAGCATTTAACTTATGTCTTATATTAGAAAAATGAAACTGGCTTATCCACAAAATAAATAAAAATGGAATACAGTAGAATCCCTCAAATCTACACAGCTTGGGACAAGAGGTTGTGTAGATTTTAGAATTTTGTGAATTTCTGGTCATTGCTTTGTTTACATTTTTTAAACAGTAATTTGAATGTAATAATGCACTCAAAATTATAACGAATGTTTACAATATAGTAAAATATTAAAACAATCATGTAATAAAGTAAAATGATAAAAATTAAGATAATTTTAAAAATCATTAAACGTAAAGATCAAGTAAATAGTTAATAATCAGCAATATCGTGAATTTTTTCAGAAATAAATTTATACTTTTTTCATGGAAAAGCACAAGTAACAAGAATTACATATAAAAATGCATATGGAATGATGTAAAAATGAAAAAGTCTCTAATTTTTTCTGTACATCTGAAGTGAAGGTTTCATTGTTTACATCTGCGATGATGTGCGGATTTTAGGTGTTTGCAGATTTTAGAGTTGTGGATTTGAGAGAGTCTACATATACTGTGTGCTAGTGCTACATTAGAAGTTAAACATGACATCACACTTTTGTATTATTGGTATTAAATCACATTGTTTGGTGGGTTTTTTTTTTAATAGAAAGTGGTCAACAGGAAAATAAACAAGTACCATATATAATTTAATTCAAGTGTATATAATCATTTTATAATTATTAAATATGTATAAAACGTATTGTTATATTTTTAAATGCCTTGTTTATAGACTGTGTAAATATACAGATGTAAAAATAAACTTCATTTTATCCAATACAAAGTTTTTATGTTTCATGTAGAATTATTGAAACAGACATAAATTATTAATATATGATAAGTAATTTCTAAAATTGTTTGGAATCTTTTACATTTAATTTGATTTTTTTTAAAAAATGACAAAACAATTTTTATGAGTTTTTTCCAAATAACATTTTTACAATGCTTTTAACATTCAAATTTACTTATAATTTTAAATCATTTGTGTTTTTTTTATTAACAACTTAATATTCACTCTATATTTCTTTAAGTTCACTTAACTTTTAGAAATATCATATATAATACAGTCACCTCTCATTTATATGTGATTTTTGCAAGGTCCCATCATGAGGAATAGGAAAATAATACTATACATCTCTCACTTATAAGCGCCACTTTGAATTGTCTTTCTCAGTTGTACACGGAAATAACAGACTTTTTGAAAGAATTTGATAAAAAAAGGCTAAAACAAAAGAAAAGTTCTGCTATTTATGGATCAGTGTCCCGTCCATCCTTCAGATCTCCCATTGCTGACACATACACAAGTTCTATGTTTTCCTGCAAATTGTACTAGCTGACCCCAGCCATTAGATCTATTTATAATAAGGTCAGTTAAAGCGCAGTATAGGAAAGATTTGGTATGAAGAATGTTTATATCCCAGTGCAGAAAAAGGAATTCAAGAAAATTTGGTTTCTGGATGCTATGCATAAAGCGGCAATGGTGTCACGAAATGAACGACTAGTAGAAACTGGAAAATTAAAACAGTGATAGTTTCGGACGGGACATCAAAAATTGAACGAATTGCCGTAGGAATAAAAGGGTTATATCAAATTAAAGGGAATAACAAATGCTGAATAATGGGAACGATGAAACAATTAAATATTAAAGGGAAATTACAAAAAAGGCTAAATTTAAGTTTAAAAATGGGAGATATCGCCACGTGCAAATGCTGGATCGCAATTGCAACAAAAATGGCACGTTCACAATGTTACAGGCTCATTTTTCTAAAAATAAGTCAATTGGAAATATCATTCTGGACAACTTGTTTCCCGATAAATGGTTCCATTCTGTATATCATGTATATGTAAGTTTTACATCGTATGTGTGCCTATGTCGTATAACTATAGCATATAGGTCATACAATTTGGTGTTACATCTTGGTTGCTTATCAATTCGTCCTTAGGTGCCACTATAACAAGGAAGTACCCAGTTTTTAATCACGTATTTTAACCATATTTAAAGCTTTGTACAGTTGCTTCTCTCTATTCTAAAAAAAAGTAACCACCGCCGCCGGTTTTGAATTTTTTGTGACCGGAGGTCTTTCTTCGTTAATATTAAAAAAACTGTTGCATACAAAAATATGAAAATTGGTAGTGTTATAGAAAAATGTTTGATAAACATGCTGATGCAGACCGTTTTCAAATCGAAGAATTATTTTAAGAGATATTTAATGCCAAAGTTAGACAAAATCGTTCCATTAAAAAAGTTTTATAGGAGCAAAAACTGTACATAGGAATTTAATCATTTTTAGATCATTTTATGCGTCAGAATTTCCCGGTGTGCAGATTGCAGTTAGTTTTTTAATTTGAATAATTTTTCGAGGTTTTATTTCTATTTTAAATTCAAATTTTCAGCATTTCGAGAGATATTTTTTACAAATTTTAGAAAATTGTATTAATTTAAACTGTTGCCAACTGTATAATCAGCGAAACCAGTAATGTTTGCTTCAAATTAAAAATTTATTTTACACGTGACTATTATAAACAAAAAATATAAAAAGCAGGAACTCATTGAAAATTACGTCATAAAACTATAGTTACACGTGAATTTTAAATGAGAAAGAATATTGTAAAATAATAAATTCAGTAACATGCGTTAGAAGTCCTAAATAGGAGAATTTACGTCATATTACACTTATTACGTAAAATGAACAAAAAATAATATTGCAAAACAGTTTTAATTTAAAAATTGCATGAGACATTTACTTGACATTTTAAGATGATCATAATATTTCATTTCTAACAAAAGTATTTTGACGTGAATATTAAAAAGAGAAAGAAAAGTTTGGTGAAAATTACGTCAGAATATAATTGTCAGATTCAAATTATAATTCAATCTTCCGAAATCTTTTTAAAGGCGATCAAATTAGCATGCTGTTAGAGTCTGCGGTGTCTGAACAGGGGTTGACGAGCGTAGCTCGTAGGGGGCAGAGCCCCCTAGTATAAATAAAAAAAAAATAAATTTTTGAAATGCAGCACAAGCACTCATGATGAGATGTGTGAAAGATGTCGATTAATCGAGTATGTCAGAGTCAGATAATCAATTGTATTATACAATAGTGTGGATAATCGGTAGTCTTATTGTAATAATCGTCAAATAAGTTCAAGTTAGCCTGATTTTTAGAAATGCAATCAACAGCAATGCACATCTAGTATCAATGCAAAAACCCTTGACGGGTTAAAAGTTTCTGACGCAGCACTTAATCTTATGCTCTAAGAATTTTAAATATGGAACTTAAAAATACTGATATCAAATTTTGAGTGACGTTATGCTATTTCTTAAAAAATATATTTGTATTTATTTCATCATTTTATTTTTGTTTTATTTATAATCGCATATGCAAAAGTTATGTTCAACATGTAAAGCTGCATAAAATTTTATTCGCTGTTACTTTATCATTTACATCTCTCATAAATTCAAAATATGAGTTTTAAAAGATATGATATAAAATTTAAGTGACGCCTCTTGATGTGACCTTAAAAGGTTTGTTTTAAAATTCAATTTAAATTATTTTTGACTTGGTTAAAATATATTTTTACATCTACACAATACTTTTAATTTTCCAATTCACTGTTAAATATATCACTTTCATTGAATCTATACTATGCATTGAAATGTATTTATTTCAATAAATTGATTTATCTTTTGTGTCACGCTATTCAAAATTGTGAGTAAGATTTATGTAAAGGGTTTATTTGCGTCAAACTATCCTTTTTCATACATTTCACATAGTTTTGATACAATGACGCAAAGAAACCATTTACATAAATCTTACTCACAATTTTGAATAGCGTAACACAAAAGATAAATCAATTTATTGAAATAAATACATTTCAATGCATAGTATAGATTCAATGAAAGTGATATATTTAACAGTGAATTGGAAAATTAAAAGTATTGTGTAGATGTAAAAATATATTTTAACCAAGTCAAAAATAATTTAAAATGAATTTTAAAACAAACCTTTTAAGGTCACATCAAGGCATCACTTAAATTTTATATCATATCTTTTAAAACTCATATTTTGAATTTATGAGAGGTGTAAATGATAAAGCAACAGCGAATAAAATTTTATGCAGCTTTACATGTTGAACATAACTTTTGCATATGCGATTATAAATAAAACAAAAATAAAATGATGAAATAAATACAAATATATTTTTAAAGAAATAGCATAACGTCACTCAAAATTTGATATCATTATTTTTAAGTTCCATATTTAAAATTCTTAGAGCATAAGATAAAATGCTGCGTCAAAAACGTTTAACCCGTCAAGGGTTTTTGCATTGATATCATTACTTTTTTGAGGTTAGTGATAAAATGATTAAAAAAAAGATACTTATGGGATTTAATGCAGATTTAATTTTTACTATTTTATTACAATTTTCTTTATAGCAGTTTGTATAAAAAAAACAAGTGGGTAGGTATGATCGCAGATCGCACAGAGGGTTTCATTTGA
Organism: Maratus speciosus; assembly: GCA_963932465.1. Lineage (NCBI taxonomy): Eukaryota > Metazoa > Arthropoda > Arachnida > Araneae > Salticidae > Maratus > Maratus speciosus. The sequence continues at coordinate 68,218,177 of OZ010799.1, read as the reverse complement.
TATTCCTTTAAAAACACTTTATCCTTAAATTAATAAATCTAAAATGTTAATTTATAATTATTAAATCCTTACATAGATGGTGCACCAATAGTTCCAATTTTCATGGGGCAGGGAACGCACTCTTTTAAACAAACCACCTTCCAATTGAAGTCATCAAAAACCAAGTTGAATAAGCCAGACCCCGTTGTGTTGTTTGACAAACAGCAGTCTCATGTCCCCTCCTTCCCCCCTTTTTCAAAATTTTTCAAACCAGTACCTAAGAATGGAACCAAAATAATTTTTTCTCTTCAGAAATTACGAAAAAAAAAAAAAAAATAGTATGCAGTACTCATAAATTTACTTTAATGCTATATAGGGTGATTATTAAGTTAATTATAACGTTTGGAATCTGTTGCATTGATGTCCAAAAGGTAGTTTCTGAGTTATAGAAGCTGGACCCATAAGGCGCCATAGCGGGCGAAGCCCGCTAGTGTCTATCATAATATCTGCCATGTGGACTAATTGCGATATTTAATCAAAATAGCCCCCCCCCCCTCCTCATCCCCGGAAATATAACAAATACAAAATGTGTCTTTATAAACCTATCGTAAAATAAGTTTTTATTTCTTTTTCCCTAAAAAAAAACATGATTTTTATATCCGTAACGTAAATAGCAGACGAAGCCCGCTAGTTCCTATCATAATATATATTTTTAATAATTTTATATAGTCTATAATAAAAATCAGATTTAAAATAGCCTAGTTCCATGAGTACTTGTAGTGTCAGTCACATGCTATGATTTTTGGATACCAGTATTTTAGAACAGGAAAATGTGACTTATTTTATCGGAGATATCTCATTAATTGAATAAGGCGAAGCAAACTTTTTGAAAAAAAGGTGGCCAACAAGCATAGCAGTTATCAGCTATGTGACTTTGTGCTAAAGTCCATTAATTTGATCTGCTTTAAAAAGATTACGGAAGATTGAATTATAGTAGAACATGGATTAACCGAGCTTCGATTAATCGAGGTTTCTGTTAACTGAGCCGATAACAAAGTCTGATTTTTTTCCCTTTTGAATGAGCCTTAAAAATGACCACACTTTTTAGCTCACTGTCCGTGCTATATACAGGTCCTTCTGCCCCCAAAAGCACTCAACTCCAAAGAAACATTGGACCCTGAGAAGTCAACAGCGAACAATGCTTTGTTTCCAGTACTATGTGAACTTTCATAAATTTTTCAATTTGCTTTTTAAAATTTACTACTGGTAGTTGATTTTCTTTTTAAATTTGTTAAGCTGTGAAACAGAACTTTACATATATTTATTTTTATTATTTAAAAACTGTTCTATATTTTTTCAAAAACGTGATGTTAAATTCACAAGCACGGCGAGTTTTTACACACCGTTTCTATTAACCGAGATTTCTGATATCCGAGGTACTAACAGTCCCAATTAGCTCGGGTAATCGAGGCTGCACTGTATAATTAAAAAATCAATGGCGATCTTACTGTAAACGGGTTTCCCTTTTACTGAGGGATTTCAAGGCTGAATCAGCTGCTGTTAGTTACTGTTTCTGTGCTTGATTAAATAAGATTAGTTAAACATTTGAAAATTACCAAATATACAAGGAACTAAGTCAACAGAGTCTTTGCTTTATGGTATTTTTTTAACAATGCTATAAGAAAATGATTTTAAATGTGAAGTTTTAAATCTGAGAATAATTTTCACCAAACTTTCCTTTCTCTTTGTAACATTCAACTGAAAATATTTTTATTATTCGAAAGATAATATTATTTGCGCTACCTTAAAATTGGCATCTATAGTTAAAAATATCATCTCGAAATTTGAAATAAATCTCTCATATAAATATATTTTTAAATTTAAACTGTTTTGCAATATTATTATTTGGCCACTTTGGCCAATATGACGTAATTTCCTCCATTTACGACTTTTAACGCATATCAATGAATTAATTATTTAAAATTTTTCTTTTTCTTTTAATATTCACGTGTAAATATAATTTTTATGACATAATTTTCAATGTTTTCCTGCTTTTAATGCGTAATCATTTAATTCTAATTTGAAAATAATTGATTATTTTATAATTTTCTTTCATTTTAAATAAGCATGTCTAAAAACAATTTTTATGACGTAATGTTTAATATTTTCCTGCTTTTAACACGTTATCATTTAATTCTAATTTAAAAGGATTTTTTCTGTTTATAATAGCCACGTGTGAATAAATTTTTAATTTAAAGGATATATTATTCTTTGCGCTGTTTTAACAATTGGCAACAATTTAAAATAACCTTTTCTAAAATATGTAAAAAATATCTCTGGAAATTCTGAAAATTTTAATTTAAAATTGAAATAAACCGTCAAAAAATTAGGCAAGTTAAAAATAATAAACACACTCTGCAAACCTCGAGTTTCTATTGAATGATTAAATTGAATGAAAATGATTAAATACCCATGTATAGTTTTTTTTCCCTATAAAACTTTTTTAATGAACAATTTTATCCAGATTTAACATTAAGTATCTCTTAAAATAATTCTTTGATTTAAAAACTGTCTACTTCAACATGTTTATCAAACATTTCTCTATAATACTACCCATTTTAATATTTTTGTATGCAGTAATTTTCTTAATATTTGCGAGATAGACCTCCAGTCACAAAAGATTCTTTCAAAGCGGCGATGACAGCGTTAGTTATTTTTTTTCCGAATAAGAGACAAAATGTAGTACGCAATTGCGTCAAAAGATGGCGACTCCAGAATTCTGATATGATCATTATGTAAACTGTAAATATTGCAAGGCTAAATAAAAACAATTGTCTCGGGGTTATCAAAACTTCATTGTTATATATAAATAAAACATTTCAACTAAATTATTTATTATAAAAGAATTATTACATCACAGTAGTTTTTCTTGCTAGGAAAATAATAATAAAAATATTATGGATGTCAGTGATTATATATTGATTGAGCATCATAATATTAAAAAATTATATTATAAAAAGGAGAGCTGAAATGAATTATTTTTTTACGTTTCTGATCGTGTAATTTATATTCAAATAATTATTAATGTATATTTTTTGTAAAGTGATTGGAATTAAATATATTTATAAAATTTATGGTAATATTTTTATTGTTGAAAAATTGCCAAGAAATAATTATCATCAAATTGGCGTCATTATAATTGTAATTTTATTTAACTTAATAACAATTAAAAAATTACAACGGAACTGAGAATAATGGTCAACTAACAGACTTAAAAAACAACAACAACAAAAAAAAACAAGTTGGAAATTGCTCGTGAAACGTGGCAAATGAGGTGCGTTCGTACTATAACTAGTTTTAAAATTATTTTTTGCACCCCATATTGTACTGAATGTATAATTTTTTGCACTTCATAACGTGCATAGTCTGATACATCATTAAAATGCACTTCCAATAATTTTTTCGGAACACTTTTGACTGTCCCTGTAATTAAACTATACATCCGATTTTCCTAAAATTTGAAATAGCTCAACAAAATTTTGCAACAATTATATCTTTAAAATTTCAGACCATTCGGAAGGCTGTAATATCATTAAAATGCACTTGCAATAATTTTTCCCATTGGCCGTAATGTAAAGAAAAACTTTTGGCTGTCCCTATAATTAAACTATACACCCGATTTTCCTAAAATTTGAAATGGCTTGACAAAATTTTGCAACGATTATATCTTTAAAATTTCAGATCATTCGGAAGGCTCTAATACCATTAAAATCCACTTGCAATAATTTTTCCCATTGGCCGTAATGTAAAGAAAAACTTTTGACTGTCCCTGTAATTAAACTATACGTCCGATTTTCCTAAAATTTGAAATGGCTCGACAAAATTTTGCAACAATTATATCTTTAAAATTTCAGATCATTCAGAAGGCTCTAATATCATTAAAATCCACTTGCAATAATTTTTTCCATTGGCCGTAATGTAAAGAAAAACTTTTGACTGTCCCTGTAATTAAACTATACATCCGATTTTCATAAAATTTGAAATGGCTCGACAAAATTTTGCAACAATCACATATTTGAAATTTCAGACTATTCGGTTGTGTAGTTTTTGCTCTGTTACATGCGGACAGACGGACGGACGGACGGACTGAACGACGACTATAGGTGCTACGTATTTATATAATTACGAACGCACCTAAAAACAGATTTACATGTGAAAACAAGTACCAGCGAGTATCGAACTGCCTATCATAAGATTAGTAGACGATGGCCCTTAACCACTCAGCCAGTGGGAGGACAAATTTTTCTCCTCAAAAGTGGTTAAAAAGAAAGCATGTGTATGAATACAGTGTCATGCATTTCCGGTGAAATTTCCATAGGATGGCGAAGAAATATAGTCCGATTTTTCATGCACATTATAAAACGAACAAGAGTCTTGCTGGAAGCAAGTAAATTGTTATTTGCTTCATCTGAAACATATTTATTTGATTTTTAAAAAATCGCCCGTGTCATTTTCGAGAGAAAAAAAAATCGAATTATTTAATGAACGAGAGTTTTCGCAAAAACAACCAATATGTTATTCCCTTCATATAAAACAAATTCATATTATATATCAATTTAAAGAAAATCACCCGAACCGATTTTGAAATTAGGAACTTCTTTCATACCGTACCATCACTTTCGCTTTAAAAATGGCTATTTGGATCTCAAAATATACTGCATGTAGAAATGTAAAAATTTCAGTATACGATTAGACTGCTGATGGACTGTTCTAAAAAAATCAGAACAATAGGATCTGTATCTGCTGAGTTATTAAAAGGCGGCTTTTCACATTTTCTTTGATGTCGAGTTAGCCGTATATATGAGTTCCGCCTTCTACGATACGATTTTAGGCTTAAGGCTGCGTCACTCGGAATACTACCGTCTTCCATGATAAATTAAAATGTCTTTTAGTAACTGAATAAATTAGAGTTATTATCAGTAATAACTTGAAAATTCTCACAAGGCTTGAAGATCTGTAATTGATTAACCTTTAACTGATGTGACTACAATTTGTCACACAACTGATGTGATCCGGTCTCTCAGACCCCTCGAATAAAATGAATAAAAAAAATAACTCAAATGGTTTTGGTTGAATTTACTTAAATTTTGTTCTAACAATATCGTTATACTTCTCTTAGGAGCATGTGAATTAAATTGCATGATAAAAGTATTTTATTCATATTATATAACTTCAGTACAGAAAAGTAAAAAGCTGTAAAAGTGTTTACAGCTGGGAGTCGCGGGGTCTGGGAGACCGCGTGACATCAGTTAAAGGTTAAGATGCTTTTAAGAATCCCAGTCGAAAATTCTATGTAGTTGAATTTTAAGTAATAAACTGACTGAAAATAATATTTTTTGAGATGGAAATTGAACAATAAGGATAATATGTTCCTTCCATGAATTCTTAATGTGATTAAATTAGTACATAGTAAAAAACATCAAACATTTTCAAGATAAAGACCAGTCATGTTCTATAAACTAAGATTGGTCATATTTTTATTTTATGCAGTATTTACCGATAAAAAGTAACTGTTCTTTTAATACACAAAACAGCATTATGAAGCACCAAAAAATTCATCAAATATTGCATATCCATTTTGATTGCATTCAGCTTGCCATTATCAGTAAACTCTGTCTAAGATTTTAAGGTCCTGCAGAACACTTTTCTATACAGTAAATTCTGTCTAAGGCAGAATACTGTGTACCATTGAAAGTTTTCTCAGTACCGTTCAATTTTGCTTTAAACAGGGTTTACAGACTTGCTATTAGCCTAGTACCATGCCGTATTAACTAGAAATGCATTGAATATTCGGTATTCAGCCATACTATCAAATTCAGTTAGGATGAATATCAAAATATTTGGTCTGCTGAATATTCATTTTACCGAATACTTAAAGAAAATGTTTTACAAAATATTTTTTTAAATCTTAGCTAACTTCTATTTTTATCTGTCACTAAATAAAGATATTCAGAATAGTTAATATGTGATTTATCACATATTAACTAAGCATAGAATCAACAGAATGAAAAATGTCCAAGCTGGGAATGGAACCCGGAACCCTTAGAATAGCGCTTCAAGTGCTCTACCATTTAAACTACGAGGATGATACCCTGCTTAGCATCTGTCAGTCACATACGTTGGTTGGACTGCAACTACAGCACAATATGGAATAGTGTTCATGAGCACACAATCCAGTGGCAAATCAAGAGACACAAATAAACCCAGGATTGGTGAACACATGTATAATTTTAATTAATTTTCAGCAGTGAAATTACGCTCGAAATTATTGAATATTTAATATGTGATTTATCACATTGCTAACTAAGCGTAGAACCAATAAAGGGGAAAATGCCCCAACCGGGAACCAAACCCGGAACCCTTGAGAGAGCCCTTCACGTGCTCTACCATTTAAGCTACGAGGATGATAGCCAGCTTAGCATCTCTGTCACATATGTTTGTAAGGTTGCAACTACAACACAAGATGGAATAGTCTTCACGAGCACACAATCCTGCGGCGAACATGAGACACAAATAAACTCAACATCGGTGAACACATATATAATCTTAATTAATTTTCAGCAGTGAAATCATGTTTGAAATTACTGAATATTTAATACGTGCTTTGTCACATTGCTAACTAAGCATAGAACCAACAGAATGAAAAATGTCCAATCTGGGAATTGAACCCGGAACCCTTGGAATGTAAGTGAGAGAAGTTAAGCTGGGTATTGTCCTCGTAGTTTAAATGGTAGAGCACTTGGAGCACTATTCCAAAGGTTCCGGGTTCTAAACTGTTTGAATTTTTCCATATATGATAAGCTTCCAAAAAATTTAACAATTTGGCCAGCATGTACAACTTTTCAAAGATATGGCTCCAATTCTTCTAATTCATTTCTTCCCTCCCCCCCCCCCTTTTCTCCTCTTTGTTTAAACTTTCCCGCAGTAGCTGGGCAATTATGATTGGTTTCCTCGTGTGCGCGAGAGATCGACTCCAAGATGGTTATTTCTCATCGGTGTATCGCTATTTCGCCATTGGCAGCGAGCTGTGAGGTGAGCCTCTCTCTCTTTCCCCCCTTTTAATCAACATTTTAAATTTTATTTTAAACACTGATGATGAAGCCTTAAAGGCTTTGAAACAGCTGTATGCGGTTTCTACATACTTTTATCTGTGCTTTTTAATGTTTGTTTTTCTTTCTTAATATATTGACACAAAGTACAATCCTTCCCCCTCTTTATGCATTTGTAAACAAAATGGAACAAACTTTCAGAGGTGATAATAGGCATAATGACAAACAGTTTTTGAACAGGAAATCAGGATCACAATCCACTTTTATTCATTCAAAAATACAGTGTATCTTACTCCAAGTTGAACTTGTACTTTTTGTTTGTAACTTTAACAATAATGAAGATATTGTAACAATATTTTCAACAGACTTACTTTGCTTTCTGTGGAATAAGAGGTAGAGTTCTAGAAATTGCCACCATTCAAATCTAAACAACACTGAGATAGACATTATGTTATTCAGAATGCAACTGACAGTACATATACTGTATCACAATTCAGTCACTTTCAATGATGTCATCAGATTTCATACAAAGCAAAGTTAATGTGACGAAACTCTCGTTAAAATATCTCTATTACTGTTGAAGTTGCGAACAAAAATTCAGGTTCAGCTTGTAGTGAAACACCCTGTATTTTTGATTGTGATGCTGGTTTACTTCCTGTATAGAAAGTGTTTGTTTTATTGCATTATTTCCGCTGAAAGTTTGTTCTAAAATTTTAACAAAACCCTGTATATTTTCAACCTTTGGCAATAACCGCTCACTTTAAACACTGTTCTGTGGTGCATTTAAAAACTTTCTTGCTAAGTTGCTATCATTTAAGTAGATTTTTTTCTTTTTAAGTCCATTCACAAATAAACACTAGATGACTATAAAATTTTATTCCTTTATTTTAATTAACAGAATAAACCATGAAGTTTAAAGTTTTATTAATTAAAAAGTTTTAAGACTATCCTTTTCTTAAAAAATAACTTAAAAGCATAGATCTTTTTTCAGTGTAATTATAGTATAAAGGTTTTGTTCATCAAAATAGAAGTATTAGTGTTAAATATGATCTAAAATTGCTTTAAAATTTAAATTTCGAAAACCTTTAGACCATGAAATATAGAAGTATTCAGCCAAATAGTTGCTATTCAGCCGAAATCATTGATCGCATCCCTAATATTTACTCGCATATTTTGTGAATTTTTTTCAAAATCATTTCTTCAGTGCCTAAAGTAGAGAATGCGAAAAATATGTCAGTTATTTCTAAAAAATATTTATTGATATTAAATTTCCTTGGAAAAAAAACTTAAGAGTAATTAAAGAAATGTCTCTCTTTAAGATAATTATAATATTTGTAAAAGTAATTAATATTAAAAATAAATACAGTTACAACAGCTAAGTGTCATTTAAAAACAGGTTGAGCACATTTCCTTTTTTTATGAGTATTCTAAGATAATAATAATAATAAAAACTAAATTGGCGACAGAACATTAGTAGAATTTAAAAACTCAGTTTCTATATTTTCTGCAAAGTAAACGGCTCTAAATTTAACATTGCTATAAAACATACTTTTTTAGCCATTATAATTTCACAGCACAAACAATATGATCAAATGTCTTAATTTAGACAATTTCCAAAAGGAAGTATTAATATATCACATGTCTATTGATATAGCATTATTGGTCTGAATTCTTGGAGCAGTTAAAAATAGAAAATTGTAGGATACAAACACAAAGAGCAGAATATGCTCCTTTGGATACACAAAACTAAACTCAAAATTGACTTTAAATCTGATTATGAAATGAAAATTACTAGGATTATATGCAGTTGGATTAATTTGAAACCTTGACCTCCCACTGGTGTTTTTTTTTTTTTTAACTAGTAATATTTGAGAAAGAAATTCATGGTAGGTTTCTGACACAATTGCAAAAAAAAAAAAAAGAAGAAAAAGAAACGTGTTTCCTGGTATGTTTCTATGAAATTTGTAAAGAAGACTTTTCTTTAAAAAAAAGCGATGTTAAAAAAATGGACCAAGTGAAAGGCCTGTGAATCCTATGCTAAGCTTACCAATCGTTTCGTCCTTTTACCAAAAATAAACTAATTGGATGTGCCAATCCCAAAACTTTCTTCTATCTCATGTATTTTAATATTTCAAAATGTTGTTACAAATTTCAATATTTCATTTTTATTAGTTCAATACTGTATCAACTTCGAAAGAAAATTACACAAAAATTGCTATTATAGTGCCCCCCTTTCGGCAGAATATTTCCAAATTCAGGGAGGACTTTCTTGCTATGGCCAAAAATATGTGCAAAAAATTTGGTTCAATTCTATGCATAACTTCATACACTTTTCGATAGTACAATATTCAAAATGCCACAAAAGTCGATATTACAGTGCCCCTTTACAGGCAGATTTTTTCCAAATTAATAGAGGACCTACTTGCCATAGCCACAAACTTTTGGTTCAATTCTATATGTAACTTCATACATTTTTCGATGGTACAATATTCAAAATACCACAAAAATCGCTATTACAGCGCCCCCTACTGGCAGATTTTTTCCAAATTAATGGAGGACCTGCTTGCCATAGCCACAAACTTAAAAAAAAAAAAAAAATTGGTTCAATTCTATGCACAACTTCATGCACTTTTCAATGATACAATGGCGACATACGGACACACAGACATTTTCTATAAACATGTTTTTTGGGATCTGTCTCCTAAAACGCGTAAATCCGTCGAAAAAATTTTCGATTACAATACTTTCTTCTAGTGAAGATAGATGAAAGTAATAATCAGTAAAACCTAGCATTTACCAAAATGATCCGGTAAAAGCACACAGTAGAAAAGTTAGGAGCATATTTCGAGCTTTTACCATCTATCTCTGGTAAATGCTAGAATTTACTGGTAAAACCTAGGATTTACCAGATTTCAGGCTTTTACAGTGACATATATATTGAGAAGTCTGTTTATGCAAAATTATCATATAAAAATATGACTGTTACCAATCAATTGGTAATATTTTCTACTAATTTATGCTATATGTAAATTTTAATTAGAAGGTCATATACATACAGAAATTATACCAAACTGGAACATTTTCAATATTAACGCCTAATTTTAACATCGTATTTGGATTCTTCAGTAAATTTTACCTTAGGATACCAAACGGTAAGTCATTCGGTTAAGTAGTTTAGGAATTATGCGGGTTTAAAATTTGGAATTCCTAATATTAAATTCATTTTTAATTGTAGCAAAGCAGATTTGCAATGCAAATAGTTTTTAAAGCATAGTTCAAAAACTAGTTTGCGAAATGAGCTGTAATTTTGGATTCTCATAGTCAAAGCCTCTAGAAATAAATTTCTGATAAAAATTCATAAGTTACGATTAATATTTTTTTTATAAACTAATTTAGAAAATAAATATTTAAAAAATGTATACATATGAATTGCAACTAATGAATTTTTTAACAGAAATACTATATAGAAGCTTCAAATATGTGAATCTGAAATTATAACCTATTCTGACAAGTAGTTTTGAGTTCTGATTAAAAGCAATCTGCATTGCAATTTTTTTACAATGATTAAAAATGAATTTAATAATTAGGAATTCAGAAATTTAAAATTATATAATTCCTAAGCTACTGGATCAAATGACTCCTTGGGTATATTCTACGATAAAATTTACCAAAGAGTTCAAATATATAAAAATTAGCTGTTACTATTGTGAATTTTAAAGTTTGTTACAATTTCTATATATAGATGGCCTTTTAAGGAAAGTTTAAGTACACACTAATCAGTAGATAAATTGATTGGTACCAAGCACATTTCTATACGATGATTTGCAGGAGAGTTATTAGGGAATGACGACTTTTTTTTTTTTTTTTTTTTTTTCCAGGGCTGTACATTTAAGATTGCAAAATTGTCATACATGAATGTCATTCATTTACATAATTGTATACTTAAATGTAATACTTAAAAGATAAGTACAATGGAACTTCAATAAGTCTACTCTTCATAAGGATCAATAATTACAGGGTGTTCAGATATTAATTTGAAAAACTCAGCGATAGGGTTGTTAAGAAGCGTCAAGACGACCAAAAATTGTAATGGTACATGGTCTCGCAAACCATTTATTTAGTCACAAATACAGTGTTCCACTCTACCGAAACTCAGGTTAATGGTAATAATTTTGAGTAAAATAAAAATATTGCAATGAAAATGTAACTATATGCATTTTGTTTTATATGAAATGAGATGAGATAACACCATGAAAAGTTCTGAAAAACAAGTTTATCATGCAATCAATGATACTGTTTGAACTGATAATTGCAGTCCAAAATGTGGAGCGCCAAGTGCATACCGTTGGCACGTATTAGAGGTCTGCACGGGCCGGAATTTCCAGGCCCGGGCCCGGCCCGGCCCGAACGAAAGCTATCTTCGCCCGGCCCGGCCCGGAGTAAAAATTGACAGTTCGGCCGGAGCCCGGCCCGGCCCGTTTGCATTTTTACAGTTCTCGGCCCGGCCCGACCCGACACAATTTCTACAAAAAAAAAAAAAAAAGAAATCCATTTTTTTCTCAACATACAATTAAGATTCTTTTAATGAATACTACATACATATTTATGGAAACATTTTACAGTATATTTTACATTACTATGATGTTCGCAAAACAGAAAACACACAATAGTAAATATTAACGGTTACTTACAGTGTTTTAGTCATCGTGTCTACAGACGTTTCAAAATGGAAATAAGGATTCATTAAAAGATTAATGTACTTCAGAATAAAGGATTAAAAACATGATAACTTTTGAAGCTGTATAATAAAAAGTAGATTTGTGAAAATATTTCTCTCATTTTTAAGGCTTTTCTCAAATCCAAAGGAGCTACATTTCGACACATTTATGAATTCTTTTCTTTTCGGAAACGCGTAAGATTGGCAGGTATTCTAATTCAGAAGCTATGTAAATGTGTTTTTTTTTTCATAGATAAAAGCAATATATCTTTCTGAAAATACTGTCAAAGTTAGCGTTTTGAATCGAATTTCCGGAAGCGATAGCACAGGAAAGGAGAAAAACGTACAGTCACGTGACATGAATCTCTGTTATCTCTGTAAGTAATTTATCAAATATGGAAAAAGCTATTCGTTTCCAAATGCCTTCAATAGGCAGGCCTGTCAATTTTATGCCTTTATAGTTAAACATTTTGTCAGAAAATGTGTCTGAAAGCTTCGCATTGTTGAGCAGTGAATATGAGAACCACCTTAAGGTATATTTCCAAAGATACTGTTAAGAGAAGTTCATTATCACTATTAATACTACAAAACACTGTTCTACACATCCTGAGATCGATTAAGACCACTTCCGTCCCGGCACGAGTCTGCTGAAAAAAAAAATAAACTCGGAATCAGACATTTTGTAACTGTACGATGCCAGTCTCTACGATGGACGTGTTACATTTCTGTATTGATGTTGTTAAGCTCGCATCGGCTCATGACACACATTTATTCTTCTCGAAAAAATCATATTCATTGAAAACGGCTCGTATTTTATCTGCTTCGCTTAAATTCTTATATCGGGCCGTTAGGCCCGATTAATTTTTTTGCCGGCCCGGCCCGCTTATTTTGTCTGTCGGCCTGGCCCGTTGAAAAAATTGTCCTAATTCTGCCGGCCCGGCCCGGCCCGTTTGAAAATTCGCCTTCATTCCGCCGGGTACGGGCCTCGGGCCAAGCCCGGGCCCGTGCAGACCTCTAGCACGTATAACGGATATACCAGTTTTTGTTGATGATGTCATATTTGCAACAGAGGTGAGCATATCTATTAAATGTCTCATTATAATATACTTCAGTTTTCTGAAAGTTATTACTGTCAACCCGAGTTCAGTTAGGGGAAACACCCTGTATTTTTAATTAAATAGGTGGTTTGTGACACCGTGTTCAATTGCAATTTTTGTTCCTCTCTATGTCTGCAAATAACCCTCTGAGTTTGTCGGATGAATATCTGAACACCCCATATGTTGGTTTAAGTAGATATTGCATTAATGAATTTCTACATAATTTCTTACTTAAAAATCTACTTTAAAGATTGTTTATGTTAGTATGATTTTTAAATCATAAAACACGTGATAGATATTTGAATTATTAAAACAATTGAATGACTCCATTCAGTAAATCGCTTTCCATTTATTTCTAAGTCAAAGAGTTACAATAACTGATAAAGAATAAGGTGGAAAACATTTCTTTAATACAATAGATGTAATTTTGAGAAATAAAGTTAAGCTAACTTAATATTTGCTAAAAGTGATAAAAATACATTTAAAAGGCAAATAAATACCTTTATTTATTTAGATCGACACGTTTCATTGCTCTGACGGACACAATCTCAAGATCTATAATGATACAAATATTTTTATATTGAAAACTGGTAAACAAAAGTCACGCGAACTCATGCATAATGAAATTAACTGCAATATGAAAAATGGATATTAGTGAGCGTGAATTATTTTATATTATTGTTTCATTATTCTGCAGAGCATCTCTTTCCAAATTTTACGAAGCTCCATGGAGGCTGAATCATTGCATATATTCTCACTGCGTAAAATGATTGCTATTGATTCTCGTATAATGGATGGCAAATAAAATCTTGATGGATGAATTATTCTACTATTTTAAAAATTAATCTGCAAAGGTTCTTTTTTATACAGTCTGGTTAAAGCTGTAGTTTTCTTGTTGTATTTGATGTCTGCTATATGTTTTTTTATCCTAGTTTTAAGCTTTCTGTTTTTCATTTTTGCGAAAATATTTGTATCATTATACATCTTGAAATATTGACGTCAGAGCGCTGAAATATGTCAATCTAAATAAATAAAAGATATTTATTTGCCTTTTAAATGTATTTTTATCACTTTTAGAAAATATTAAGTTAGTTTGATGTTTCAAGTGATTTTCATATACAGGCATCCCCCAACTTACGTAAGTAATATGTTCCACAAACTTTTACATAAGTCGAATTTGTAAATTGATTAGGTGCGTAATAGACAGGGCAGCACAGACAACCAACCACCTCATCGAGTTCACGGCTGAAGTTCCAGAATTAGTTAAAACTCGATACGTATATTAAAATGCAATCAGTCTGCCAAGTCATATCTTGGTGGAAAACACCTGAAAACCTGATATTAGTGGTCAACTTGTAGGTTTACCATTGTGTTTTCCAGCACCCAAAAGTATCAAAACATGGGGGACTGGGAGCAGGAAAACGCAATAGTAAACGTACGAGTCAACCTTTAATATCGGTTTTCAGGTTTTTCCACCAAGATAGGACTTGGCAGATCGATCGCATTTTAATATGCGTATCGAGTTTTAACTAATTTTAGAATTTTAGCTGTGTTTTTGATGAGGTGATTGTCTGTGCTGCCGGCTCCTGGTCTATAAGAACTGCAATATTTTTTAACGGCTTAGAATTTAGTACAGTATTTTATTTATGAATATTTTATATATATATATATATTATTTACATAGTATTATTTTATAAATAATGCCTCGTGCAGCAGTATTTACTAAGATATAAACTATAAAAGTATGAACATTATATAAAAACAAACTGAAAGAACACTTTTAAAATAAAAACCTCTTATGGAATATGGGATTTAAAAACTTAACATTGATGAATTGATTTAAATTTAATTTTCAATCTACATCAAACGAACAGGTGAAGCTATAAGAAAAAATACACCCATTCCTCTTCATCGAAACTTTAAAATTAGCTTTCATTCTGGTTTCAATTCAGCTAATTGTTAAAGAACATAACCATAACATAATTATTACGGTTGAACCCCAGATTTTTTTTGTCTCATTTTAATAAGATTTGAGTTTGTTTTGTTAAAAATTTGATTGTATACCCCCAAAAATATATAGTTCTAACTAATATATAAAACTATATTATGGTTGTGGCTTTTATCTGCACATTTTATTTATAAAATAATTACCAAAAGAATGCAAATGCATATCAAACACACTAGTGTGTTCATAAATGTAATTTTCGAGATTTATTATGGAACTGCAAATTTATGTAGGTCACATAATATGTAAGTCGAGGGATGCCTGTATAATTTTATAAATACAATGAAAAAGCAATTTTTAAAGATTAGTTGTGATAGAATATTTGAAATTATGGTCAACCTGAGTTTCTGCTAAAATTTGCCAAGTTAATGAGATTCTTTCTCATTGAAGTTAACATTGTAAAAACCACATGAATAAGTAATGTTCGAGTTACCCAGGTGTTGAATTATCGTTGTTCCACTGTATTTCATTCATAGTTAAAAAGAATCGAATGAAAGCATTTACTACTCGACAGAATTAATAAAAAAAGTTTATTTTGAAATATTCATTATGTAAAGATACAGCTTTTCATTATTCAACAAAGATGTAATCCAGGTCCTTTGCCTTCAGCTCCTATTTGAAAAATACAATAAATATGAAAAGTCTGATATATGGACACAAGAATAGAACAAAAAGAAAAATACATAGTTTATAAAATTGTGTAAGAAAAAAAAAAACCTGCATTGCTGAGAGATTGCTTTTATAGGGCAGATTATTATGGGGTTAAGATTATTTTTATCTTTTTTCATGCAATTTAAACAGTTTTGTTAATTTAAAAAATCAATATATTTTTTCATATTTGGCTATGTGTGAATATAAGCAGGGGTGTAGTGAAGGGTATATGGAGGAATACACCATATACCTTCTGGATTTTTTTAAGAAGCTCCATCTGTTTCTCAAATAAAATTCTAGTGCATACTCTAGTTATGAACATTGATTATTCTAGCATATACCTTCTGTTTTTTTTTCACAACTACAATACTCAATATAAGTACAAGCTAATACGGAGTGCATCCATTAGTGATTTCACTGCCTAGGAATGTCAGAAACCTTTATACCAGCACTGACCATCCTGTTGCTAAAAATAAAATAAATCTTCTGCTGTGTGTTTGGTTACATATATCAATATACTCTAATTTAAAAAAAATATACACTTTTCTGAGATTTCTTTGTAAAATATACAGTATTCAGTGTTGTAGTCATAAACAACCAGAGTGTATATGCTATAGGCAGAGAGTATGCACCAGAAGGTATATGCTATAGCTTTATTTGAGAAACAGGGGTATACAGTGTATACTACCCACTCTATCGCTGGTAGTATTACTAACTTACTTGGGTTCTTTTTTTTTATTTTGATATTTAATATTAATTAATGTTTTATAGTTTACATCTGTCAAACTTTGAAAAACATATCTGTACCTTGGAACAAAAAGGGCCAATGTCCATTTTTCTCAAATGGCAGGAAACCCAATTTAAGTTTGACACATTACATTAACAGTAAGTAACACTGGCCTTGGCAAAATATTTTGTTTTCAATTATCTAATATTGGGAGGACTTTGGCCCTTTTAACAATTACTTTATATCATATCCTGAATTCATTTGTGCATATAACTCAATTTTGGACATTGGCCCTTTTTGTTCCAAGGTACAGATATTATCATACATATACTGTAGTTACATACATCATAACTACATATGTCATTTGTAATTAAAATCATTTATAACCTATTGTAATTAAAATCATTTTCCAAATGTTTAAGCATATGTTGAAACTTAAAAAGATTTACAACTTAGTGGATTTTTGGAGAGTGGGGAATTGGAGAGTTTTAAAAAATCTCACTTACTAGTATATTGAGAATTTTAGAAAATATTACTTTCTTGTTTTTGAGGGCTTAAAAGAGAGATGCATTAAAGTAATAGATATAGTGAATTTTTGATAAGTCGAATATCCATTTAAATTAAAAGTTTTCATGAAGTCCCCAAAACCCTTTATTAAAATTAAATATTAAACCTCATCATTCTGTTGAAATCTACATCTTTTCAGTCTATTTTTCCAACAAAGAAGTATCAGTATTGGGACTAATTTCTTAATTTTTCGGCCACCACTACAGAATACTGGCACTTTTTGTTAAGTAAAACTTCTCTGCATTCCCTTTCCGGTTTTGAAGGACTCTTTATCTTTTTAATTCCCATCTCGGTCACTGGCATTCATCTGCCCTTTCCCATTCACTTCTCTTTTATGCTATCCTTTAAAATAGACTCTGCCGAAGCAGATTTAAATGTGATGTGATGGCAAATTTAAAGCCAGACACAACAGTGTGTTTTGTATATTACATGGTGAAGCAAAATTTGTGTCTGTAACACCTGTGAGAAGAATGTAAAACAGTTTCTTCATCCAAATTTCTTGCAGGCTATAAAACAGACGACCTTTTTAACATAGAGCAAAATAGGAGTTTTTTACAATCCTAACAAGATCATGATGTTTAAGGGGAAATCATATTACGAAGGAAAGCTAAGTATAGAACGTTTAACTGTGCTTGTCAGAATAAATGCTTCTGTAACAGAGAAATTACCTTTACTGGTTATTGCTAAGTACAAAAATTCTCAGTTTCAAGAAAAAATCACTTCCCATACAGTACAGATCAAATAAAAAGTCTTGAATGACTATGATATTGTTTGAGGTGTATATATCATAAATTTGGATGTAATATTTCCCAAGAAAAAGCATAAAGTGTTGATCTTCGTTGATCAGTTCACAGTGAACTTGAAGTATATCAAGATAAGAATTTTTCTTTTCTCACACAACTTGTAAACTGCAGTCAGCAGACCAGAAAATAAATAAATGAGTTGTAAATTTCCAACTGGGTGAAAACTGGCAGGGCCAGGATTCGAATCAGGGATTGGCTGAAGCTGCCAATGGAGCTATCCTGGATGAATCTGGAGGACCTAATTCACTGAGCTAATTTTATTGATCATAGCATCTGGTTTGATATATGAATCAGCTCAATAGAATAAATCACAGGTAATGAAACTCCAGTAAATGCTGGATACATAATCTAGAATAACACTAGCTTGCATTTTTAAACTTTTTGTCAGATGATTTCTTATGAACAAGTTTTTCTGAATCAATTTTTGATGCTGATTCTAGAAATAACTTCTATTTTTGTCTATCACGTCAGGATTTTACAAAAAATGAGAAGTTACCTTTTCAATATTTTAATTAATGCAATAAAAAATTTATCACAATTTCACACAAAGTATTTCATTAAACACATTAAAAATACAGTAAAAAACGTCCTTATAAGTTCATGAAATTTCTTTAATAAAGCGAAAAGCAAGCAGTTTTCAATTAAACAAATTTTCTTCTTTTTGACTTTCTTGTAGATCCTTTTTCATCGTTTATGTCCCTCTTCAACAGCCAACAGTAGTCTGCCATCATATTTACATTCTATCTTCTCTTGTGCTCTTCAATGTAATGTCCTAGATTTTCTGGAAAGTAGTCATTTTTGGCAATGCAGAAATGCATTTTTACACTCATATTACAGCCCAACTTCTTGAAAATTTCCAGCATTGTTTCAACAATATTCCTGTAATTTGGATCTTTCTTATTCCCTAGAAAGTTTCCGATAATACATTTAAAAGCGGTCCATGCATCTTTTTCTGTCTCATTCATCATTTTTTCAAAATCCTTGTCCTTCATCAGTTTTTTGATTTGAGGACCAATGAAAATTTCAGCTTTTGATTTTTCGTGTGCGATGAAGGAAAATTTACGTTATGTGACATAATGCTTGTTCTCAGCAATCAACTCGGGTTGATTGCAAACAAACTACAGTAAACTCTGTCTAAGGCGGAATCGGTCAGGACTGAGAAAAATTTCCGTGGTAGACAATATTCCGGCTTATGCAAAAAAGCTCCACCCCACAAAAAAAAAAAAATCCCTGGAAGATGACGATCATTTATTGATTCTCCTGACTAGAAAATCGGTTGAAAACTGAAATTCTGAAAGATCCTTTGTCTTTTTAAAGATAAATGAGAAACTTTATTCAATTTCTTAGTACTGCTGTAATACATTCATACTGGAAGTTTATACACACCAAAAAAAAAAACCTTCGAGAATGAGAAAGAATGCTATAATTTTGAATTTGAGTACAATCTTAAAGTATAATATATTGTACTTTCGAAAATACGTAATCATTTTCATAAATGTTCATTTTACTATATTTCAAATGAAAATCAAATTTCAAAGCAATTGCTTAATAGGCGCAAAGGCCAACATAGTGAAAAAGATTCCAAGCCGGGACTCGAACCCGGGCCATCAGTATAGCGCACTGACGTTCTACCGACTAAACCACTTGGAACGATACCCAGCAAGGAAAATTTCTCACTATTATATGTTGGCAAGGCTACAAACGCAGCACAAGATGGAATATTTACCGTGAGCCACCAACCTGAGGCAAACACGGAATATAATATATGCCTCAGGTTGGTGGCTCACGGTAAATATTCCATCTTGTGCTGCGTTTGTAGCCTTGCCAACATATAATAGTGAGAAATTTTCCTTGCTGGGTATCGTTCCAAGTGGTTTAGTCGGTAGAACGTCAGTGCGCTATACTGATGGCCCGGGTTCGAGTCCCGGCTTGGAATCTTTTTCACTATGTTGGCCTTTGCGCCTATTAAGCAATTGCTTTGAAATTTGATTTTCATTTGAAATATTGTATCCAAGGCGAATGTTTCCCTCTGGAATTATTTCCATGTATTAATATAGTTCATTTTACTAGAAATATTAACTTTTAGATGCAATTTTGCATATGAAAAAATGGCATAAGCATAAATTTCTTAAAATTTAAAGTTTCTGTTCTTTTGAATTAACTTTTTTAAAAGCTTACGGAATTTCAGCTAACATGCTCGACATTGAGTTATTTGACTTATCAGTTTTAAAGTTTAATAAACAAAACGCTTTTCTTTTTTAAATTATCCTTTTTCCGCCTTATGCGAAATTTTGGTTTCGGTGGGACCTTAAAATCCTTTCCGTTTCCGCATCAGACAGATTCCGCCTTATGCAGCATGAATTAATGTAATTTTCTATGGGCTCGCCGGGACTTGAAAAAATTTCCGCGGTAGACAGATTTCTGGCTTATATAGAGTCTGCCTCAGACAGAATTTACTGTATACGTGATACAAGAAAACTAAGAACAGTTTTGTAATCAGCATAAAAAGATGCATTAAGGACAATCATTGGTTTTTAATTATCTGATATCATGCAGACTAGTGTAATTAAATGTTTAAAACATTCCAACAGAAAATGTCTAGTGAGAAAAGAAATGAAGGATGACAAATATGGAATAAAAAGTGGGATGTGTAAGAAGCAATTAGACTGATTTTACCTGGAACAATGATGTAAAACAAACCACTATTGAAAATTGCTCCAACAGATGTGGCTTACTTGCAAGCAATGCAGACTCATGTCTTTGAGTGAAAATATAAGGCCAAGTTATTTCAGAAGATAATGATACTGAGTTTTTGAATATTGACAAAAACATTGCAGTTTCTGGAGAAGTTAGTGATACAAATATAATTGAAGCAATAAAAAGGGTAGAGAATGATCCTAAATATGAAGAAGTAAATTGCGTTTCACCTTCAAACAATCAAAGCACATCCAGGGGTGCAGAAAATGTTTATACTTCCAACATTTCCACCAATCCACATGAAAATTTCCCCAAAATTTTATGGTATGTTATAGGTAAAATGCTGTATTACCGTAGGTATAGAAAATTTATTTTTCCAATATTTCTCAAATTATGCACGAGTATATATGGCAGGGGTGATTCTCAGTGACAAATTTTTTTTTTTTTTAATTTACAGCAAATTTTCTGAAAGGTTACAGCAGAGTAGGGGAAGGGTTCACTCCCACACTATGTTTTTTTTCGCGGCCTTTTGACGAAATTCATGATCTTTTGACAAAATTTACGTTTTTTAGCAATTTTTTGATGAAATTTGCAGTTATTTCGCCTTTTTTTAATGTAATTTTTGGGTATTTCACCCTCTTTTGACGAAATTCGAGATGGTTTTCCCATCTTTTGATGAAATTTGCAGTTGTTTTGCGATTGTTTGATGAAATTCGCAGTTGCTTTGCGATCGTTCGATGAAATTCGCGGTCGTTCTGAGATCATTTGATGAAATTTGTGGTTTTTTGCATTCTTTTAACAAAATTTGCAGTTGTTTCGCAATCTTTTGACGAAATTTGTGTTCCTTTTGAGATCTTTTGATGCAATTTGCAATCATTTCGTGAACTTTTGATGAAATTTGCAATCATTTCGTGAACTTTTGATGAAATTTGCGTTCTTTTGATGAAATTCGTGGTTATTTCACCATGTTTTGAAGAAATTCGTAGTTATTTCACCCCTTTTGATGAAATTCACGGTTTTCTCGTGATCTTTTGGCAAAGTTCGCGGTTGTTTTGTGATCTTTTGACGAAATTTGCTGTTTTTTCAGAATCTTTTGACAAAATGTGCGTTTATTTCACGATCTTTTGACAAAATTTGCATTCATTTTGCAATTTTTTGATGAAATGCAGCTCTTTCGCGATCTTTTGCCGAAATTTGCAGTTCTTTCGCAATCGTTTGACGAAACTTGTGTTAGGGGTTAGCACAAATACTAACTCCCCAACTTCTGACACATGTAACACTAATTTAAAAACTTTAAGCAGAATGTGCAGCTAAGCAGATCTGAGGATGTATTTGAAAAATATGTAAATGAAGAGAAAAATGTAGCATGTTAAAATATCTTCCATTAAACATCTGTAAAATGATAAACTGAAGAAAGTAATGTTAAAAATGCAATGAAGTCATTAACCACTCACGTATATTTCCATAGCACAAACTTCCTTTATTCTTCTTATAATTCACATTAAAAGTTCCAAGTTAAAACAGTTCTTTAAAAATAAATCATAAATATACGAACAGCAGATGAACGATAATTTGTTTCATAAATATATCTGACATTAAACTATGTCATTAGAAGCCATGACGATTAAAGATAAAAATAACGAAATTAAAAAATGACGATGATTGAAAGTAAATAAAACAATAACAAGCTGCGTAGATGAATAATTACCACGAAACCAACACAGCGTCCCGAGAAACAACCGAAGTTGTTCTCGTATCTCGAGCCTTAGCTTAAAAACAAGTTGTCCTTTCCCTCCAAAAGAGACAGCTTAAATACGGCAAAAAGATCGGCATGTGTCGATACCCCATTCACTAGAATGATCCATGACATCGTGATTCGCTGATGGCGAATGGTGTCAACTAATTCCTTCATAACTTTTACAGCTGCCATATATCGAAAGAAAAACAAACTGCGTAATTTGAACTCCTGAAATGAACTATGACGCGTGACTATCATGATTATCCGAGAACTGTAAACAAAAGTACGAAGTTTTAAAAGTACTGATCTACCATAAGGAGAAAAACCCTGAGAGGGGTTGCTTCTTCAGAAGATACCAACTGGGAGAGGTGTGTTGGAATCGGAGGAGGTTACAGTCTTGGCGCGATTAGCATTCGTTTGATGCTCTCCTCTTTTGTTCTATTTTCTCTTTTTGACAACACGAATATATCGAATTTAATAATACTAGGGGATCGTACCTGGGTTCTCAGAGTTACAGAGTATAGGAGAAAACCTTTTTCTCTAATAAGTCTAATACTTTTTTACATGTATTATATTTTTAAGTTTGCCCACTAACACCGAAATGCATTTTTATCTGAGGAATGTTAATATGCAATCAAATAAAGTTCCGAAAATTATTAAAAGCTTTTGTATTAGTCGCATGCCAGGAATTATTAGCCGAAGATTGTGCTAGCACGACAATCTTTTTGATTCTGATCTTTTCAGTGCTTTAAGCGAGTAGTTCAATTACATGTCTGTTAAATTTGTATTTTATTTATATCAACAATCTAGCTACTTTCTGACACATTCCTGAATTAGTGTTTATTCGTAAACGCATAACACTGCCAAATTTTCTTTTCAAGAAGCTATGGAATCAAACAGTGTTTTCGAATTTCTGACAAAATTTTAATGATACTCATATCTTAAGAACTTAATGCACATAATTTCCTCAAATTTCATATTCTGTTGACGTAAGTTTGTTCTGATTAGGCTACGCCAATTTATTATTAAGGGTGTTGTTCTCAAATCCAAAAGGGAGAAACTTTATGACATAAGTTTTAATTCATTTTTGTTGGAAAATGCATGAAAAAATGCATAGCAGTTGTTGTTGTTCAGAAACTATGTAATCGAGCTGTTTTTTCCGTTTTTTCAAACGCAATATATCTTTCAGAAAATAGTGTCAAAATGGACGTTTTAAACCGAATTTCCGCGCGAAAGTAGAATAACACTCACGAAAGGTCGAAAAACGTGTTTGTCATGTGATCGAAATTGCTTATAACTCAATAGGTAATTTATTGATCAAAAAATGGAAAACAGTTCAATTCCAAATCGCTTCCATGGCCAAGCTTTCCAATTTTATATCTTTCCGTTAAAAAACGAATTTGTAAATGTCTCAAAACGTTTTGCGCTTGTTGAGCAGAGCAGTTAAGAACAGCCGTGCTGTATTAACATGTATGAGATAGAAAAAAGTTTTGGAATTGCACATCCGACTAGTTACTTTGTATTATAGGATTTAATTTTCTACCGAATAAAGCACGGTTTTCCCTAGATCCAAACGACAGTAAAGGTGCCATTTTTTTACTTAAGGGCAAAAAGGGCATATTTTTAAGGGAGGGGCAAATGGGGATATTTCTTAAACCAAAATGGCAATTAGGGTACCTGAAACTGCTTAGGGGAAACTCAGAAAAAAAAATGAATGCCTTCTTAATAATGCAAAAAAATCATAAATTGCGTATATGTTTTATAGAATAAATATGTTATGGATGTAAAATTACAGAAGGAATTATGTGTGTTGGTGTAATTCTTTTTTTCATATTTTATATTTTATCAATATAAAAGTCCTGGATGATTTGTCTTATAGAAAATTTATTGAAATCATCAATAATACAGTTCCGAATTTCCGGTCTTTTCCTGGAATAGACAAAATATTATCATCACTCTGCTCCAGTTTACTCACTTCATGTTTAATTTTTTCACAGTAGATTGGGACACTCCTGTTGCTTCAGCTGCTCTTTTAGTAGCTTGGGAAATCGGTATTTTCAAAGATTTTGCAGCAGCCTCCGCTTTCAAGAAACTATTCACGTTACTGACTATTTCACGTGCTTGGGAATGCAGTGTTTTCCCTTTCTTAAAAGTGGATGTTATTTTAACGATAGGGAATCTGAGAGTGGTATACAGTCTCAGATAGCAATGATTAAAAGTTAAATCAGTGGGAAAATATAAAATTAAATGCGCAATAATGAGGAGAGAAGAATATAACCGTCTGGCGATGGCAAGAACACAAAGCATACTGCGTTTTTCTCCCCTTGTTTTCGCGCCTAGTATATACAAAAGAAACCAACAATACTACGGTCATCTGAAAATGAAGTGGAAGAGTCCGTTTCTATAGTGACCACGGGGAGGAAGACATTTCTCAGGGTCTTTCTCGTTACGGGTAAACAGTAAATTGTAACTCAAGGAAACTGATAAAGATGGATAATTAACTAAAGGATAAATGGATTAAAGCAAGATAAAAGGTAAGTTTATTTCCAGAATGTTTTATATTTAAATAAAGTTACTTTGATAAATAAAGATATGATAACTTAAAGACTGCCAATTATACTGTCAAAGTAAAAAGTTATTGAATACGAATAGAGACATTGAGACTAGAGAAATGGGCTTGTTAGAATTTCCTAACAACTTGCAGTTCTTTTGTGATCTTTTAATGAAATTTGCGGTTATTTTGCGATCTTTTGATGAAACTTGCGGTTCATGCACGATCTTTTGACGAAATGTGCAGTTACTTTGCGATCTTTTGATGAAATTCGAGGTTTTTTCATGTTCCTTTGACAAAATTTGCAATAATTTTGCGATTTTGTGACAAAAAGCTTGTTTTTTTCGTAATTCTTTCACAAAATTCGCTGTATTTTTATATCTGAATTGATGACCAATTTTTTTTTTTTAAAGATTGATGACTGTTTTTTTTAAAATTTTCGGAGAATTTGGAACAGAAACACCCCTGATATACAGTACATATTATTCTGAGATCGAGTTAGATCTTTTTATTTGTAGTCAAATTTTTCTATCTCAGGGAATTATGGAATTTGTTGTTAAAATCGAAATCAATTGTATATGGTTCTGCAAAATTTCCCCAGGTGGTTAAAATTTCCCCCGATTCTAGATCGCTGGACTGGACATATTCTGCATCCCTCAGCGCATCCAGCTTTGGCAACACTATAGAAATATCTTGGAAGTACAGACAGTGCTGGACAATGCTCTTTTTTTTTTTTTTTTTTGGTTTACAAAAAGTGAGTAATTTTCTAACCTGCAAAAGACAAAAAATTTCCTTCAAATAGTCATCCTGAACAAGTTGTTTTCGGAAATTTTGAGTTTGTAAGTACCTTTCTTGTACTACTAAATTTTATTTTGCCGCAGGTTGACGCTATTCTTTTTCTAGCAGATCAGGTTGACTTTAAATGTTTCGCGTTGGGATTTGACTCTCGTGGTCCAAGTTTGGGTTGACCTAATTTTTTGAAAAGTCTAGAATATTGTTTTCAGAATGAAAACAAACAAATTATATCAGGTTGTAACGAAAGTTTCCCGTAACAGTTAATATCGTCTTTTCAAACAGTTCGCGTTGTCGTATTTGCTCATATTTTGTCAAACGATTTTTGGCATTTGAAAGAAAGAGACTTGCTTTATAACACTGTGTTGTGAAATTTGTAAAAAAATATCGTTAACATTAAATACAGGGTGTCTGAAATGGAACTATCATGCTACCAGATTAGAACCAGCATTTACTTCTAGTTCTGTTGCAAAAAGTCAGCTACAGAATGTTACCAAATGATGTGTACAGCTTTAGGTACTACTGTTGAATCATATGACACTGTGAAGTTTTGGTACTGAAAGTTCAAAAACAAGGACTATGACATTCAAGAAGCAGAGCGCTCTGGCCGGCCTACTGATGTTGATGAGGCCGGCCTGCGAGAACTTGTGGAAGAATATCAGTATTCAACCACTCAAGAGTTTGCTAAGCAGTTAGACGTTAGTGTCATGTCCATTAGCCACTCTATGCATTGCATAAATTTGACGTACAAGTTCAATCGCTGGGTGTCGCATGAGCTGACTCAAGCAGATAAGTGCAGATGTGTTCATGTCTGCACTAATCTGCTCGAATATCAACACAAGGACAAAATTCTGGACCGTTTCGTCACTTGTAATGAAAAGTAGATTCACTTCAACAATACAAGCCGAAAAAGGGGTTGCTCTACGCCCGGTGAGCCCGTCGGCAGCTTTGCAAAGCGCAATTTGACTAACAAAAAGATAATGCTTTGTATCTGGTGGGATTGCCGTGGTATTATCCACAAAGAGTATCTGGAAAAAGGTAAAACCATGGACAGTAAGGTATACAGCAAGATGCTAGTCCATGTTGACGCTGCTATCAAGGTAAAATGTCAAAATGAGTTCCAGTGGAAGAAGATAATGTTTCATCAAGATAATGCTAGATCACATATGTCGGCATTCACTGGCTGGACTCTGTATGAATTCCAATGGGGTCTTTTGCCACATCTACCATATAGCCCCGTGATCACTTCTTCGGACTACTACCTTTTTTCACACTTGCAGCTACATCTTGCTGGTGCTATCTTTAATTCTGCACAGGTTGCCCGAAATGAGGTTGATCTGTTTTTGGCCCCGTGGCCTCCAAGTTTCTGGGACGAAGGCTTTGAAAAACTACCAAAACCTTGGCATAAAATCATATATTTGGGTGGTGATTACTACCCTCACTAAAGGCACTGCTTTCATGCTTTTTTTTCTAAGTTTATTAAGAACTTTTTTTGGCGGAAAACTTTCGTTACAACCTGATATATTTGCACATTAATGAGTATTATATGTTCAGCAAAAGACTTTGCATATAGTACTGTCTATGAACAATAATTGCTGAAAATGCATTTTCAGTTGTCATATGCATTTTTAAATTTAACAATTTTTTTGCATATTACTTAGTGTGTATAAATTTTATAGAACATATACAGAGCTGTACAAAACATCTCCAGTCCATTTCCGTTTATTGATGGAAATTGCTGAAAGAGAATTTTCAGTTGTGCTTCACTAAACTAAATTTTAGCATGTTATCTAGTATATATACTAATCTGTAAATCATATACAGGACTGCACAAAAAATTCAGAATTTTTTTTTTTTGGACTATTAACCCCTATGTGACGAGCGACCGGTATTCATGCCACGTAAGGTGCTCAGAATCAGTGATTATTCTCACCAATAAATTTTTATTGCAAATTTTGCCTTATTTAATCCAAGCATTTTTTCGATTCAATGAAGCAAAAATTTCTGTTTTAAAAAACCAGTGATAAAAGATTAAAAATTCTGTAAAAGATGCTCGTCCCGAAGGGGTTAATGTTAATTGATGAAATTAGGTTTTCAAATGTGGTATGCATTTTATAAACTGTTTACTTAGACATAATCTTTCACTTTATTAAACAATAAAGTTTTATTACAGTATTCTGAATGTGTTGGAAAGTGTTTCATAATCTATGCTTGACACATTATTTTTTTGTTCTAGTTTTTATTGAAACAGAAAATCTTGCATGAATAAATGATTACTATTATTGGTTTACTACATTTGAAATAAAACTGGGATTGGTATTCATCTAACAAAAAAGCTTAAAAAAAAAAAGTGTTTCATGCTAGTTCTGATAGAGACAGCTCTGTGCTAATTCCTTAATCATCATACTGAAATTATTTATTATAAACTTACTTTTCAAACTTCCAAAATATGCAGCATATGTAGCTTGACCAGTAACTTCTCCCAAATCAGCCGGATTCCTTCGGATCGTATGTACATGAAAACGAGATCCATCTTCTCTAGGAAAACCAAATGCTTCTACTTCTACTATGTGATAATTTATTAGGCTGGAATAGTTGTAATGGGAAATTATTCAAATTTAAAGATATAAAATTATCATACAATAAAAAATAATCTCTAAACTGTACATTGTAAAATACCATTAAAATATTATAATAAAATTGCATTATACAGAAATTAAGGCAGTTCAAATCTCCTGTTCAACAATGCAAAACTTTCTGACACTTTTTTAAATAAAAAAGACATAAAATCAGCAGACCTGACTATTGAGGCAATTTGGAATTGAAATGAGATTTCCATTTTTTGATAAATTACTTATTGAGTTATAAGCAATTGTGGTCACCTGATGACTGGTTTTCCTCCTTTCTCACACTGCTGCATTTAAAAATTTGGTTCAAAACACCCACTTTGAAAGTGTTTTCTGAAAGATCTTCTGCCTTTATCAAAAAATAGAAAATATCTTTCGATTACATAGTTTTTGAATATGAAAACCTGCCAATTTCATGCTTTTTTGAGCAAAAATGATTTGAAAAAAATGTCAGAAAGAAGCTTTTCTGAATTTGAAAACAGCCTTAAAAAAAGCATAAATAAGCTCAGTAGAATTAGTGTATACCTATTTTATGGTTTTTGAAACCCATTTTTCAAAGAAAAATAAGTAAAAATAAAAGGATAAAAAAAAACAAAACCTGCAGAAGTAGTGCATGTACTCACTGGTGCAGCAAAGGGAGGGGAATATTTAAATGTTAAAGAAGACCTTTTGCATGTTTGGAAATTTGACACTTATAAAATAGCCAATAAACCAAAACGTAATACATAAAACCTGTAATAAAGATATTAAATCACCAATAGAAACAGACCATGCAAAGAATTTGCACTTGAACCATTGTATTAGAAACCATGCAATGTCTCAAAGATATCAAAATATATTAGAATATCTTTATATTGCATTCCTTGTTACCAGGAGTTATCCAGATTATAAGTATTTGCCTAGTATAGATATTTCACTTGTTAAATTTACTTTATAAATATGGTCCAAATATGTCTGTACTAAATCATTCATTATATTACTCATTTAAAAATTTATTGTAAGAATAGCAATTTTTTCATTAAAAAGCTCTGAATTAAGGAAATTTAATTGAACTAATGCATCAACTTTAGTCCTCTAGAGAATCACAATTTTGTACAATGTGGGAATCCAGGTGCTTCGTAACTGCAAAATTCATTGTTTACATCTGAGAAGTTGTGCATTATATAGAGAATTGTGTTATATAGAATTGCATTATAAAGATCTTCTACTGTACTAAAAATTTCCCTGAAAAAAAATATCTTTCTAACAGTGAGTGCAAATCTTGTTAAAATTCATTGAGCAGAACTCAAGTTATAAGCAGTCAGAACAAAATTTCCATTCACATTTTATACATATAATAGATGAAGCATTAACACACTACTCTATCTCTGTATTTCAATTTCTTTTCTGGATTAAAAAAAAATATATATATTAATAAAAACATGAAATTTTATCAAGAAATCATTATTATCATATTTTATTGATAAATGGAACAATTTTATATAAATTTAGTGAAATTTAACAAAACTGGTTAACACTCCTAAAATAAATACAATCACTATCACAATTTCCCTTACATATGGTGTATACATATACATACATATATATGGTGTATGCCAGGGATGGCGAACCTATGGCACGCGTGCCGGACTTGGCACATAAGAAAACTTCTCTGGCACGCGTAAAAAATTACAGATTATATTCAGTTTATGGAGAACAATCCATTTTATGTTTTTTTTTACAAAAAATATAGTTTTGTGTAACAGATATACAATTTACATTAAAA
This sequence comes from Maratus speciosus, assembly GCA_963932465.1. Lineage (NCBI taxonomy): Eukaryota > Metazoa > Arthropoda > Arachnida > Araneae > Salticidae > Maratus > Maratus speciosus. Next base: position 68,188,352 of record OZ010799.1, on the reverse strand, counting down.
TACTCCGTTACTTTTGAATGAATTAAGGTAGTACAGATTTAAATGAAAGCAGCCTGTAGAATCATTTTCTCCCCAAACCATTTAATATTGTAGTGTTTTCCGAATTGTTTTGCTTCTCTATCAAATTTCAAAAGGTTTCATTTTTGAAAATTGAATTTTAAGAGATAGTTTGCATAGTAATATACCTAACTGACACGCTTCTATTTCAGATTAGGTTTTATTTTATTTAGGTTTATGGTTTTAAGTTATTTTAAGTTTTATTTGATTTAGGTTTTAATTTTGAAAAATGAAAATTGAATTTTAACTGTTAGTGCAAATAATTATGTATCTATTGAACCTGCTTCTACCTGAAGAACTGAAAATGAATCAAATTCGGAAGTATACAATAAAAGAAAAACTCATTTATAGATTATTAGTATGGAATTCGATGCGACATGGCTATATTATTGAGTAAATACAGTATAATAAATAAGTTAGAATCGAATTTAGTATGCGTAAAAATATCTAAGTAAAATTTCTATAAAAATTAATTTTTGGATTTTATCCAAGTTTAAATATTTCTGGCACGTTAGAATGCTGATACAAAATAATTTTGAATTTTTTGGCACGCATGCCCAAAAAGGTTCGCCATCCCTGGTGTATGCATTCTCCAAAATGAACTAAAATCTAAGGGAAATTTTAAATGGAAAGAAAATAAAGGTGATTTTATATTATATTACACACATGAGAGATTTGTTTTTATCTTCAGTATAGCTTTTAATGTTTCTGAAAATAGGGGTCATATTGGGCCCATGCTATTTTTTACAGAATGAAAGATTGTGCTCTTATAAATATATAGAAGCAGAGAAAGTACAAGAAGGTCAGTATGACAACAATCTCCAAAAACATTAAAAATTATACTAAATAAGACAAATAAATTGTTGGTATGTGTAATAGTGAATAAGGGATGCCATGAAAGAAAATATACATAAAAGGACAATGTAATTCATGATCGTTAAAAAACTTCAAGGTTTTACAGATGGCTGCTTCAAATAATCTCTTGAATTCATAAAAGAGTTAAATCTTGGATTCATAAAAGAGTTAAGTATAAAGTATTTATTATCCTACTATATTTATTTATCATAATATCATTTGAAGGAAACAAAAAAAAAAAAAAACAGTTTTAAAATGTCATGTACATTATAATAAGTAATAAAAACTAATTAAAAAATATTTTTTGTTGCTTACATAGTTCCTAATATGTATTTCAAATTGGAGTTATTTGGAACCTACAGTATTACACTCCCCCCCCCCCAAAAAAAACCCCCTCTTAAATCAGTCCTGGAGCAAATTGTTCATTGTTGATGCATTTTCGTTATTGCTTAGCCAATCACCTATATCTGTATTTTCGACATTTAATCCATTTTCAGATTTTGTCTGATCAGAAAAAAGAAGGTAAATTTTCAAATAGGACAGGCGATAAAAACAAAAAGTTAGACAGGCCAGCCAGGACAATAAAAAAATTAAGTGAACTGACTGGCCCGATATAACAAATTTAAAAGGATCAAACTAAGCCGATAAAATATGAACGATTATTAACGGGTATGACTGAGGCAAGAATAAATATAAACGATTTGAAACCCACCGAATGAAAATTTTTAAAGGAACGGATTGACTGAATTTATAAAAAATTAACAAAAATAATTATAATAATTAATATTGGCAAACCTAACTCTTAAAACAAATATAATTTTAAACTAAAGTTTATTTACAACTTTTCAAATCATTGAAAAATTCCTATATGTAATCAGTAACATGCTATTAAGATAATGAAATTATGAGGTTATTAATTGAAGCTTTGATATTTGGTATTATGTAATGAAAAATCAACGAAAATTGTGCCACTATGACACAATTATAATTTTTGTTTTTAACGAATCCAAAAGTAACATCTTTTTCAACATTGCAAAATTTACATGCATACTTTTCAGATTCATATTCACTATGTTAAAAGTATTTTAATGTATAATAGATTATTCATTAACTCTACCCCCTATGAGTTACACTCAGGCTTCACTGACTCCAAAAACATGGCAATGTGCCCTGTTTAAAAAATATTACTAGGTTATGGAAGATTGAATGATATTATCATAATAGCAGCAGCTATCTTCTGTAATCAGATTGTTCATCCTCATCTTCTGAGCTGCTACTAGCATTATCGGCAGTTCTATTTAGCACAGTGACAGTGGTCTCGCTGTGCGTTAAATTGTTCATTGTTGATGCATTTTTGTTATTGCTTAGCCAATCACCTATATCCGTATTTTCGACACTTAATCCATTTTCAGATTTTGTGTGTTCAATCAGCTCATAAATTACAGTCTTTTCAAGACAAATTTCAAAGCCTGAAAATTCTTCCTCATCATTCATGTCATAGTTGCCGAAAATTCATTCCCGCCATATATTGTGTCATGCATTTGCCAAAGTTGTTCCCGTTGCTATGCAACAGTGCAGCTCCCAGAAAATTTGTTCAGGAAATAATCGCCTCTGACGAATGAAAGAAAAATATTCCTTTTTGCATTGTTACTTTTGATCTTGAAGTTTTTAATTCATAAAGAATTGCTATTTTTATTCTCCCATAACTTGAAAGTGTAAAAGAAAAAGGAAGGGGAAAGATGATTTTGATGCCGGATTTTTGAAGTCATACTGTATATATATATATATATATATATATATATATATAAACAGCCAAACATGTCATAGGCTAATTGAGAAATCAGGCTCTTTGCAAAGGGCCTAGGCTGTTTGCAAAGAGCCGGGCTAATTGGAGATTCATCTCCCTTTTTCCAATTAGCCTGATATTTTTCAGGCTTATTGCAAACAGACTAGACAGCATTAGGCTAATTGAAAAATAACCACTTATTTCTGAAAAACGGTGATTTTTTTAGGCTTATAACCCATAACCCGACTCCAACCCAAAAATAAATTACAACAGACCGTGCCCCGATCCGAGCAAGACAAAAGAATTTCTGTCAACACGCAACCCGAGCAGAACCTGATAAAAAAAGCCTGAAATCTGACCCGAACCAAATATGATAACCGACAAAAATATTCTAAAGCACCATCACCCGATCCGAGTAAGACAAAATAATTTCCGTGAACACGCAACCAAAACCGAACCTAAAATTCCACTAGAAAAAATCCAAAATCTGACATGAACCAAATCTGAGCCCGACAAAAATATTCCACAGAACCATAACCCGAAACGAACCTAAAAATTCCATTTCAAAAAACCTGAAATCTGACCCGAACCAAATCTGAATCTGACAAATATATCCCAAAAAACCACGACCCAATACGAGCAAGACAAAATAATTTCCATGGACACACAGCACGACCCGAACCGAAACTGAACCCGACAAAAATATTCCAAAGAACCACAACCCGATCCGAGGAAGACAAAATAATTTCTGTGGACACGTAACCCGATCCAAACCTAAAAATTTAGTTTGAAAATATCCAAAATATGACCCGAACCAAATATGATAACCAACAAAAATATTAAAAAAAACCATAACCCTATCTAAGCAAGACAAAATAATTTTCGTGGACACGTAACCCGACCCAAACCTAAAAATTCCATTTGAAAAAAACCTGAAATCTGACCCGAATCAAATCTGAATCCGACAAAAATATACCCAGAAACCATAACCCGATCCCAGCAAGACAAAATAATTTCCGTGGGCATGCAACCCGACCCGAACCTAAAAATTTTGTTTGAAAAAAAACCCGAAATATGGACCGAACCAAATATGATAACCAATAAAAATATCCTAAAGAACCATAACCCGATCCGAGCAAGACAAAATAATTTCCGTGGACACGCAACCCGACCCGAACCTAAAAATTCCATTAGAAAAAACCTGAAATCTAAACCAAACCAAATCTGAATCCGACAAAAATATTCCAAACAAACATAACCAGATCCCAGCAAGACAAAATAATTTCCGTCGTCATGCAACCCGATCCGAACCTGAAAGTTCGGATCGGGATTCATACCAAATATGATAACCAATAAAAATATCCTAAAGAACCATAACCCGATCCGAGCAAGACAAAATAATTTCCGTGGACACGCAACCCGACCCGAACCTAAAAATTCCATTAGAAAAAACCTGAAATCTAAACCAAACCAAATCTGAATCCGACAAAAATATTCCAAACAAACATAACCAGATCCCAGCAAGACAAAATAATTTCCGTCGTCATGCAACCCGATCCGAACCTGAAAGTTCTACTTGCAGTTAACCCGAAACCTGAACAGCACCCATAATAAAAATACATAAGCCCGTATCCCGATCCGAGCAAGGCAAATCAATTTCCGTGTACACGCAATGTGACCAGAATTATAAAATTCCATTTGAAGTCAACCTAAAACCAGACCGGAACCCGATCTGAAAATGACAAAAGTATTTTAAAGAACTATAACCCGATGCGAGCAAAACAAAATAATTTCTGTCGACAGGCAACCCAATAAGAACCTGAAAGTTCAAATTGAACTGAATCCGAACCTGAAAGTTCTAATTGAACTCAATCCGAAAATCGATCTGAAACCTGGTTATGGTCGGTATTCGGGTTTACTTCAAATGGAACATCAGGGCTCATACAGAGTTGGGAAGAAAAAATCCAAGGAGTACCGAAAAAATCTAAGGAGTCCAAAAAATTTTAAGGATTTGCCATTATTTGTTGTTGTTGCTTTTATGTGCAGCATCATTATGTGGTATGCACACTCCAATTTTTAATGCCCAATTTACAGACAAAAATTAATTTTACTCTATTAGAATCTAATTGTTAGTGCTGAAATTGCACAGTATTCACAATATATTGCTTACTGATTTCGTAAGTTTAAATGCAAAATAGACAAACTTTTTTATGCAGCGACCAATGGTCATATAAACAGAGATTACCCCAAACACTTATTATGTATATCACATACATGATGCATCTTAAAGAAAATTTTAAAAGGTAAAAAAAAAAAGAATGCTAAACGCAACATACAAGAAAAAATATAACAAGTTTTGAATTTATTCTTTTAGAACAGCGGTAATCGGTTTTTTTAAAAGCGAAACTTTGACGAAAATCGCGAATTTCGTCAAAGGATCGCGAAAAACACGCGATCTGTTGAGGAAATTCGCGTTTTTTCCCGATCTTCTGGGGGAGAAATTCTAGTTTTTTCACCATATTTTAATGGAATTGCATTTTTTTTCGATCGTTTGATGAAACTGTTATTTTATTCGCGATCTTTTGATGGAAACCGCGTGTTTTTCGCGATCCTTTGACGAAATTCGCGTGTTTTTCGGGATTTTCTTGAGGAAATTCGCATTTTTTGCGATCTTTTGAAGAAATTCGCGTGTTTTTCGCGATCTTCTGGGAGAAATTCGCGTGTTTTTCCCGATCTTTTAATGGAATTCGCATTTGATTTTGATCGTTTGACGAAACTGACGTTTTTCTCGCGATTTTTTAAGGAAACCGCGTGTTTTTCGCGATCTTTTGAGAAAATTCGCGTGTTTTTCGAGATCTTTTGAGGAAATTCGTGTGATTTTCTGGGGGAAGCTTTCGATTTTTTTCGCGATTTTCTGGGGGAAATTCGCGTATTTTTCGCGATCTTCTAGCGGAAATTCGTGTTTTTTAGCGATCTTTTAATGGAATTAACGTTTTATATCGATCGCAAGCTGGCGTTTTTTACGCAATCTTTTGATAAAAAACCACGTATTTTTCAAGATCCTTTGAGGAAATTCGCGTGGTTTTTCGCGATTTTTCGAGGGAGTTCGCGTGTTTTTTGCGATTTTTTGAGGAAATTCGCATTCTTCGCGATCTTTTGACTAAATTCGCGAGCTTCTGGGGTAAATTCGCCTTTATTTTCGCGATCTGCTGGGAGATATGCGCGTTTTTTCGCGGTCTTTTAATGGAATTCGCGTTTTATTTCGATCGTTTGACGAAACTGACGTTTTTTTCGCGACCTTTTAATAGAAACCGCGTGATTTTCGCGCCCCTTTGACGAAATTCGCGTATTTTTCGCGATCTTTTGAGAAAATTCGCGTGTTGTTTGCTATCTTCTGGAAGAAATTTGCGTTTTTTCGCTATTTTCTGGTAGAAATTTGCGTTTTTTTCGCGATCTTCTGGGAGAAATTCGCAATCTTTTAATAGAATTCGCGTTTTATTTCGATCGTTTGACGAAACTAATGTTTCTTTCGCGATCTTTTGATGGAAATCGCGATCTTTTGATTCGTGTTTTTCGCGATCTTTTGTCAAAATTTGCGTGTTTTTCGCAATCTTTAAAGAAAATTCGCCTGTTTTTAGCGATCTTTCGAGGAAATTCGCGTGTGTTTCACGATTTTTCGAGGAAATTCGTGTGTGTTTCGCGATTTTTTGAGGATATTCGCGTGTGTTTCGCGATATTTTGAGGGAATTCGCATTTTTCACGATCTTCTGGGAGAAATTCGAGTTTTTTCGCGATCTTCTGAGGGAAATTGGGAGTTTTTCGCGATCTTTTGATGGAAACCACGTGTTTTTCGCGATCCTTTAACGAAATTCACGTGTTTTTCGCGATCTTTTGAGGAAATCCGCTTTTTTTCTCGATCTTTTAACGAAATTCCCTTTTTTTCGTGATCCTTTGAGTAAATTCGCGTTTTTCCGCGATAATTTCGTGTTTTTCGCGATCGATTGACGAAATTCGACAGTATTTTTGGGGCATATCGGCGAAAAATGCGGTTTTTCCGAGATTCTTGGCTAGATGCTAAACATCGATAAAATTTAAAATAAAGACCGGGTAACAGTGTTGAAAAACGAACTTTACGGACCTAATAATTGAAAAACGGACCTAGTGGGAGTCCTGCTATAAGATTATCCTAACCAATCAATGCTGTTCTTCAGACGATAAATGACGTGCATAAAGGATTTACCGTGCGTTTTACAATCCCGATTTTTTTCCCTCGGCAGCAATATCGCTTGCGTCCGAAGCCACAATACAATTTAAGGAGTTTCTAAGGAGTGGTTTGCTTATCTAAGTAGTTCTAAGTACTACTTGGGAATGTTTTCAATTCTAAGGAGTTTCCAAGGAGTCTAAGGAGTCTGTGCGAACCCTGAACATTTAAGTTTGGATCCGGTTGTGTGTCGACGGAAATAATTTTGTCTTGCTCAGATCTGGTTACGGTTCTTTAAAATATTTTTGTTGTTTTCAGATCAGGATCGGGTCTGGTGTCAGGTTGACTTCAAATGGAATTTTCAGATTCTGGTCGTATTGCGTGTACACGGAAATTAATTTGCCTTGCTTCAATTGGGATAGGGCCTGATGTATTTTTATTTCAGGTACTGTTCGGGGTTCGAGTTAACTTCAAGTAAAACTTTTATGTTCGAATCGGGTCACATGCCGACGGAAATTATTTTGTCTTGCTGGGTTCCAGTAATGGTTCATTGGAATATTTTTGCCGGATTCAGATTTGGTTTAGTTCAGATTTCGGGTTTTTTCTAATGGAATTTTTAGGTTAGGGTTGGGTTGCGTGTCCACGGAAATTATTTTGTCTTGCTTAGATCAAGTTATGGTTTTTTAGAATATTTTTGCCCGTTATTATATTTGGTTCGAGTCATATTTCGGGTTTTTTAACTAAATTTTTAAGTTCGGAACGGGTTACATGTCCACAGAAATTATTTTGTCTTGCTCGTATCGGGTTATGGTTCTTTGGAATATTTTTGTTGGGTTCAGATTCGGTGTGTGTCAGATTTTGAGTTTTTTCTAATGGAATATTTAAGGTCGGGTGGTGTTGCGTGTCCACGGAAATTATTTTATCTTGCTCGGATCAGGTTATGGTTCTTTAGGATATTTTTATCGGTTATCATATTTGGTTCGGTCCATATTTCGCGGTTTTTTTCAAACAAAATTTTTAGGTTTGGGTCGGGTTGTGTGTCCATGGAAATTATTTTGTCTTTCTGGGATCGGCTTATGGTTTTTGGGGATATTTTTGTCGGATTCAGATTTTGTTCGGGTCAGATTTCAGGTTTTTTTCAAATGGAATTTTTAGGTTCGTGTCGGGTTGCATGTCTACGGAAATTATTTTGTCTTGCTCAGATCAGGTTATGGTTTTTTAGAATATTTTTGTCGATTATCATATTTGGTTTGGGTCATATTTTGGGTTTTTTCAAACTAAATTTTTAGGTTCGGATCGGGTTGTGTGTCCACAGAAATTATTTTGTCTTACTCGGATCAGGTTATGGCTCTTTGAAATATTTTTGTCGGGTTCAGATTCGGTTCGTGTTAGATTTTGGGTTTTTTCTAATGGAATTTTCCAGTTCGGTCGGGTTGCGTATCCACGGAAATTATTTTGTCTTGCTCAGATCGGGTTATGTTTTTGTAGAATATTTTTGTCGGTTATCATATTTGGTTCGGGTCATATTTCGGGGGTTTTTTTAAACAAAATTTTCAGGTTCTGGTTGGGTTGTGTATCCACAGAATTTATTTTGTCTTGCTCGGGTCGAGTTATTGTTCTAGAATATTTTTGTCGGGTTCAGATTTGGTTCATGTCAGATTTCAGGTTTTTTCTAATGAGATTTTTAGGTTCAGGTGTGGTTGCGTGTTCACAGAAATTATTTTGTCTCGGATCGGGTTATGGTGCTTTTGTATATTTTTGTCGGTTATCATATTTGGTTCGCCTCAGATGTCATTTTTTTAAAATCAGATTCTGCTCGCGTTGCGTGTCGACAGAAATTATTTTGTCTTGCTTGGATCGGGGCACTGTCTGTTGTAATTTATTTTTGTGTTCGGGCCGGGTTATTTGGTTAATAAGCCTAAAAAATCACCCTGATTGAGAAATAAGGGGTCATTTTTCAATTAGACTAACACTGTCTAGGCTCTTTGCAATAAGCCTAAAAAATATCAGGCTAATTGGAAAAAGGGAGATTACTCTCCAATTAGCCCGACTCTTTGCAAACAGCCTAGGCTCTTTGCAAAGAGCCTGATTTCTCAATTAGCCTACTATATATATATATATATACTAGTATATAACCCGTCAAAAGTGACGGAATGTTGATATGCGCTTCATTTTTATAAGATTTCATACAAACAAACAGAATGAAGGTTTTATTATTAAAGGGTTTGTATTGTAGAAAATGACAAAATCAAAGTTATTATTATTATTTCTTTCGTAAAATTTTAATTCAATTTTATCAATGTTTAAGAGCTTAGCTTATATCCATTTGAAATTTGCTTGCATTGAAGATAAAATTGATGTTTCTTATCAAATGTAATTAATATGTAACGAATATACAATGCCATGTACTACATATATTAATTAATTACATCATTGCACATAAAATTTTGATTTTCAACATTGTAAAATTTTAACATAACCTTGGAGTGAAAACAAAATTGTAATTTAATAAGAGAATGTGAAAAAACAATTTTCTCAGACTAATGCAGTCACGATAACATCTTATATTTCATAACACCTGGAGAAAAAAAATCATTTTATTTATAATGCAAACAAAATTTAAATTCTATCAAAGGTATAACAAAAGAAAATTTCATTTTATTTATATTGAATGAAATTTTAAAATTACATAACGAAAACATTTAAAAAATGATCTCGAATTACATCGTGACGTCCTCTTGTATTTTTTAAAAATAAAAAACTATAATTTTAGTCTGAAGTTCCATCATTTATATTCATTGTCGAGAGATGGCGCCAAAACAACGTTGAAATAAAGCGTAGTTCATACAGAGAGTCGTTCATTTGTTTCTAAATTTGGAATCTGTGCTTATAAATGGTAATTGTATTAGTTTGTTTATATCGATAATCTGTTGTTGGTAGCTGGGTATTTTTAAATTAGAACTTAAATGATTATAATTGTATTGTTTGTGAAGCTTTTAGAGAAAATGAAGAAGAATAGATGTGTTACAACGTGGATTATTATACGTCGAACAATTGCCTTATTCACGGGATCAAAATGCTTAAGCCTAACATGGCTGCAATATTTTTTTTTTTTTTTGAGGATGAGTGCGATTTTCAGGGTCCGGATGAGTTCAGTCCGGAACTGTTATACACTTAGCGCTATTATATATATAATAACGATAAGAATGGCGATAATTTTTAACAACTTAAGAATTTAGTATAGTATCTTATTCATGAATATATATATATATATTATTTACAGAATATTATTTTATGAATAAAGCATCATGCAGCAATATTTACTCAGATATAAACTATGAAAATATGAAAAAATATAAAAAAAAACTGAAAGAAAACTTTTCATATAAAAAAACCTTTTATGGAATGCAGGATTCATAAATTTAACATTGGTGAATTGATTTAAACAATTTTCAATCTACATTAAACGAACAGATGAAGATAAAAGAAAAAAACACTCGTTCCTCTTCATCGAAACTTTAAAATTACCTTTCGTTCTGGTTTGAATTTAGGTAATATTATTGTTATGGTTGAATCCAAGATTTTTTGTCTCATTTTAATCAGATTTGAGTTTGTTTTGTTAAAGGTTTGATTGTACATTCACCCCCAAAATATAACTCTCTCTAATATATAAAACTATACTATGGTTGTTGCTTTTATCTGAATACCGTATTTTATGGAAGAAAGGCCGCACCCGTCGTAAACGCCGCACTCCTCAAATTGGCCTGAACAAGCTTAAAAATATCGTAATAGCCGCACCCGTCGTAAACGCTGCATCCATCGGAACGCTACTTTTGTCGACAGCGTCACATTGACTTAACTTTAATCAAAGTTTTCTGAGCAATGTAGGATGCCTCGTTTTTAATATCTTAAGATGTCTGAAGTTTTATTTAAAATATTTAAATCCGATTTTAAATATTTTTATGAATTTTTAAATTAAGAAAACTCAGTTGGTATTTAAAAAAATCATAAACGCTGCATATGGTGTAAATGCCTCACTTGGGAAAAAATTAATTTTTTAACTCGTAAACGCCGCGGCATTTCTTCCATAAAATACGGTATTTTATTTATAAAATAAATATTAAACATATGCAAATTTATATTAAACGTGCTTGTGTGATTATAAATGTAATTTTCGAGATTTATTATGTAACTGCGAATTTATGTAAGTCGAGGGATGGCTTTACTTTTATGTTATCTGGGGGCAAATCACGCCAATAATGTTTTTTTAGCCAATAGTTGTTATTTTTTCTCATGTGTAATTCTGAAACAATGCTTTGAAGTTGAAATAAAATGCTATGTTATTTATTATTATTATTATTATTGAGTATTTTAAAGGAAATGAGTGAAAGGCATTTATTTTAATTGTACACAATATATGTATTTTGATTGTTTGTATTTTTTAAAAAAAGCTATGCTTTTTAAATGAAATGAGTTGAAGGTTTACATTTTAAGCAAATTAATGCAATATGAATGATGTCAATGGGAACATTATTTGGCAATTTATCACATCGGCAAGCAAACATAAAAGTACTCTATTTTCTGAGTATCTATATTATAAAGGACAAACATATCTGTGCGTAACGCATACATCATTCTGAAAATGGCAACACTATGAAATTTCGGTTTTGCAATTTTCGCTAGTGCAAATTTTCAAACTCTTAAACATCGCACAGTTTCAATTTTTACATCGTCATATAGGGGAAAAAAATGTACTTTTAAATGCACTTTGTTTTGAAAGCTCTATCTCAATTTATTTTTGAGATATTGATTTTTTTATAGTTTTTAGCACCAATTTTGTAATTGTGGCATCTGAAGCACTCCATTTCTATTAAAAGTAAAGGGAAAATAGTCATGGTTTATTTATTTTTATTGATTATATCCTTATTGATGCCATTTTCATATTACAAATAAAAGTAACTTTTTCCTAATTTTTGAACAGAAAATGACGTCAGCCATAAAAAAAACTCATTCTTCTTCATAAATCAAAAGATTGAAGAAGATATTTCAATATTTTTACATTTCGCTGATACTGAGTTTGAGGCGCTAGGCAAAATGATTCAGTGAGTAAAAACGATGTCATATTTAAAACAAAACGATCATTTTCTTTGATAAAACTAAATATTTGACCAATACTAAATGGCCAACACTATGGCAACTAAAGGTAAATTTTCGCGGGTACTGAGATTAGAACTTAAATTTTATGCGAATGTTCACATGAAAAGTTGTATTGGACAAACGTGACTTTAAGTTTGGCAATACATTCATTAATAATGTATTGTGCGTTAATAATACTTTAAAATTGTGAATTTGAGTGGTGCGTATGTAAAATTTGAGAATGTGAAAATAACGTACAGTTTAGATTTTATGGGGGGGGGGGGGGGGATTTTATGATGTGACAAAGTGAAATCCTTTTTACTGATTTTTCATCCCGTAAAAACAAACGTAAGAGCCTCAATCGATAACTTCAACATAATTACTCATATTGATTACATATTTTAATACAGTTTAATTTTTCAATAATTTAAGCAGTTGAAGTTTTAGGAAATAATATTTTGGTAATTTTAGGTTAAAAACATTTGTTTTAAGAGTTAGATAACCAATTAAGATGAATTTTTTATTGTAATTATTTTTGTAGGTTTATTATAAATTTGATCTAACAGTTCCATTCTAAACATTTTAATTTGTCGAATTTCGATGGGTTCCAACTCGTTAATGTAATAAACATAGTCTTTAGTTTGTTTGTTTCAGGTTGGTATGTTTAATTTATTTTGAAAAAATTGATTTGATGAATCATTGATCCATTTTCCATTTTTTTTTTTTTTTAAGTTAATCACTTCTCAAACATTACATAATTTTAAATTTTACACCGTTGAATGGGGTGGGTGTCAAAAGTAAAATGTTTGAAAACTGTATTTCAATTTACTGACTTTCTATGATTTTTAAACCAAATAGCTCGATTACGGAATAATAGTATATGAATATTTTTATGAATTATTTCAAATTTTAAGGGAAATTTTAAGGGTGATTTTTACCCACCGTCCTAGGACGGGCGTTTATACACTAGTAAAAAATAAATCAGTAAAACATCATTAAAAATATAGATAAATGTCTAATTAAAAATCACTTGATGACATAACAAACATGTGTAACGCATCTCACATTACATGAAGTGATGCCGTGATCATGCATTTTTGACATTTAATCCTATAGTTTGGCGATAGTTCTTTTTGTGGAAAATGGTCGACGGAATAATAGAGAAGTATAAAAAATAGTTTAATTTTTTTCATTTTTGATTACTCACATCAAGATCATAAAGATATGAAAATCTTGTTCCCGATTTTACCTTGGATCCGAAATTAGACAGCCAATGACATTATCGAATCCTAAGTTAGATGCAGCAATAGCAGCTACAGCCATTGTATTAGTATTGTGAGGAGCTAAAGCACAGATATCACGTACAGGACCTGTTATAATAAACACAAACACTTAATAAGGAATTTACAAAATAATGCAAAGAATTAACAGAAAAAGTTGAAAAAAAGGTTTTTTATTGTTTGTAACATATAGGGGAGATGGGGGATGAATGGGACATTTTCACAAAAATATTTATTTTAAATACTTTTTTAAATTATTATCAATATTATATATCAGATTTCATACATTAGGTATTTGACTACATCTATGCACAATATTTATTCTAGATTATGACTATACAGTAAAATATTATAAAATAAAAAAAGAGCTCCTCTCTGTCTCAATCATCCCCATAGCAGGGATGAATAGGACACAAATATTTTCCTCCCTGTATTCAACGTTACATAATTAAAATTTTAAATTATAAACTTATATGTAATTATATTTGTAATTTATGATCTTACACTATGGCTGCTATATCTCAGCGTTGGTAAACACTTCTTTTACAGAAGTTTTAACTTGTAATGCAAACTTCAGCTGTTCCTTTTTCCTTCTTCCGAGATGTTTTAAATATGAAATGAAAGTGGAAAATTTCTTTGAAATACGGCATAGCTAATAATTTTCATTCACAACTGAAATTATATTATGGGGAGTGGAAATTTACTTAAGCAAAAGTTCAAAATTCAATATAACTTCCCCTTTTTGATCAATAAAATATACTATTTTTAATAATTTTATCTATTTTGATAAAGTTTAAATAGCAATTTTTTTTGATTAAATATTTAACCTTTATTACAATACAATAAATTAAAACTGAATATAATGTTTAATAATAAATAACCTATATATTACGAATACTGTTTAATACTAATAATTAACATAAATTATTAATTTGTCAACCTATATAATATTATTTAGTTAAAAAATATTTTTTTAACATCTCTAGGGAGAATGAGACTGTCCCATTCATCCCCATTCGCAAATGTCCCAATCATCCCCATGATGTATATATTCAATTGTCAGCCATTTTGCCTCAGAAATTATTTTGTCACAATGGTTACAATTTTCATTCATTTTAATTACCAATACTGAATCTTCAAATAAATAACTTCAATATATCTTAATTGTTTATATTGTATAAGATATTTTACAACTTCAAATGTAAAAAAAAATTACTTTTAAGCAGAGTTTCAGGAAATGCAACTTTGAAGAAAAATGAAAAAAGCCATGTAGTTTTCCTTTTGGTTCTAAAGCACACTATGGTAGTGCTATATACGTGAATAGGAAACAACTAAAAAAAAATGTTTATTGCCTGAAATATTGAGAATGTCCCATCCATCCCTTGTCTCATTCATCAGTGAAATATATATAATAGGGTGTTTTATTTTTTAAGGCAAAAAATAAAACGTAAATTTTTTACAGACTTTGCCCCGAGTCAAAGTGATATAAAAGATATATAGGCCAAATTTCATTAAAATCGAATAATATTTAGGGGTTGCACACTTTGATCAGTTTTGTAAAAGTATACAAAAATACGATTTTTTAATGTAATTACTTTTATTGGAAAAACTAGAAATCACAAACTCCAAATAATACTGAAACTGGACACTAAGATTAATACCTAGCATAATATGCAAAACATGTGTTATATTGATCAACTTTGAACATTGCAATCTCTCCTTTTTTCACTTGGTGATGACTTTTCTGTGATGCTCGACTACCCTCAACAAGAATTTTTTTTGTTGTTTGTCCCTGACCAATTCATTTAATCAGACCAATTCCTCTTTCTGTTGTATCATTGACCACAATAAGAGCGTTTGTTCACATGGCTTCTGAAGAGAATCGTTGCAGTATTCTGTCACATTGTGGATCCCAAACAATTCAAAGAACGTCTTTGTTTTATTAGTAACGAAATGATTCAGGTCTTTTCCTTCAAAAACTAGGTTTTTATCTGAAATAGTTCCATTAACCTTTTTCTTTACAGGTTTGGTTTCTAAATTTAGAGTCATATTTTCTGTATTAGCCGGAGTAATACATAAGTCCAAAAAAGCCAATCCTTTCTTTTTTTCTAAAAGAAACCAAAGGTATTTGTATCAACTTAGTAACTGTGAGAGCACTTTTTTTGACATCTGCATCTGGATAAGTGTTCAGAAGCTACAGCATATCCAAATCCTTCTTTGGAGCCCATCGACTTACAATTGGCTCAAGCCAAAAGTGAACATATATGATGCTGACACAATGTGCAACTCTTTTCATTCCTTTCAATTCTCGTTGAGGAATATTCAACTGTTTAGAGAAGCATACAATTTTAAGTGCATATACTGCCTTTGCCACATACCTTGCTTGATGCAGAGCCTCTGGGATCCTGAAACTGAAGTCGTTTTTAGACAAAACTTCTAGATACAGGAGTAAGAATTGTAATAACTCTTTGTAATCTTCTCTTAGATGACTTCTATCTTTTTGGACATTTTGGAGGTAGTTAACATTAACACGTTTGTACACTTGGTTCTTTTTTTTTTTTTTTGAGGTGAAAACCTTGTCAAATCCACTAACTGTTGAACTTCATATCATCTTCTCTTTGTGATCTATAAAATTCTTTATCTTCTTGTGAGATGCTAGTCATGCCCATCACATTTTGCCAGGAAATGTCAAATAACTTGACGAGGTCACCTTTCCAAATTTGCTGTTTCATATTTGCTTTATCCGTGTTTCTTGATTTCTCTTTACTCAGGTTTTGTTATTCTTTGTACATCTTCTGCAAATCAGCACTGATATTCTCCTCCGTCTTAACAGAAATATTTGCTTTCTTCTACACTTCCTATAGTTTAGTCCTGGTAGATTTAGCAGAATCCAAAAGTCTTTCTTTCATTTCCTTGTGATGGTAAATAAAACTAAGAGTACTTGTTCCTTTGCAGGGAGTCGAGCTAAAAAAAGCTCATCACTAGGCACCTTTCATAGCCGTCAAATTCTTCTTAGGGTTCCCATTTTAAAGTTCAATTACCTTCAAAAGATGAAAGAAACACACGAGAAGCCCATTAGTACAAAGTACTTCAATATTAGAAATTTCACTAATTTAAGATAAAAGTAACCAAAGTGTGCAACCTCTAAATATTATCCAATCTTCTTGAAATTTGGGATATATATCTTTTATGTCAGTTAGACTCGAGGCGCAAGCAAAATCATATCTTTGGAAAAATGAAACACACTAATATATAACAGTGAAATATATATATCTTCCACATTTTTTCACACTTCCTACTTTTAGAAACGAAGAAATAGTGAAAGAAAGTGTGCAAAATAAGGGAGTAAATACTTAAATATGGTAGGGGAGAGTTGGGAGGAATGGGACAGCAGCATTTATGTCCAAAATAACTGTTAGCATTTAGTTCTAGTTTGTCCATTAGATGGAGCATCTATAGCCTCATGTTTGATTCTAATTGTTACACCAGCTGTATTATTGTTTGTATTTAAAAGGGAAAATTTTATTTTCATACTTCAGAAGTAAGTACAAATTCTTATTATTTCAATGATTTTTTTCAATTATATTATATTTAAAATAAAAATATTATAATTGTATAATAAACTTAAAGATATAGTGTTTGTAAATTAGCAGTCAAATAAAGCCTAAATGTAGCATGCTATATATAATAAGCCTTTTTAAAAAAATATTTAGCAGAGGGAGGAATGGGACATGTTCTCAAATACCTTTGAGTCCTTCCAATATGCACCCATATCCCAAAGCATCACCAAATTTTTGTTGCATGACTCTACAGATGAAGACTTTTGATTTGATTACTCACAATGATAATGAAATTGCTGAAGAATTTGATTGATTAACTGATGATCCAAAATTAAGATAAATGACTTTGTACTTGTTAAATTTTTGACGAAGACAGTTGTTTATTATATTGGCAGAGTTGGGGATATAGACAGTGATAAGGAGTTTATCATATCCAAAAATGATGAAAAAAAATTTTTTCACTTCCCACAAGAAAATGACTTCAGTGGAGTAGAGAAAAGGGATATCATAATGAAATTGCATCAACCACAAATAATTTGTGGTACCAGCCGAGCGCAGTCCTACTTTGCTTTCAGTGTTGACTCATCAAAATACAATATGTGTTAATTTAATTTTTTTCAAACAGTGTCCTATTCCTTCCTCATGTGCGTCCCATACCTCACTCATGTGAGGGAGGTGTGGGACAAAAATGTTAACATTTTAAAACATGCAAATAAAAGCCAGTTGTTTGTATTTCACAGTGTTTGTATTTTTTAAACATAGCTTAAGTAACATACTATTAGATTTTTATAAGCTGTACTCTTGGTAAAACATAAGTAGTGAATTAAAAAATAAATTGTGAAATCTGTCCCACTCCTCCCAACTCTCCCCTAATTACTTTAACCCTTTATGTATTGAATTATGAATTCACGGAAATTTTATCTTCTAAAGCATTTTTGTGATTTGTTTAAACAACATTAGAAGATTTACATAATCATTTAATAAATTTTAGAAGGATTAATTAAATTTGAATTTATAAGGATTTTGTGCAATATTTATAACCCTACTCAAATCTTTTATATTAAATATTTTTCTTAGTATTTTGTAGAATTAGGAAATGTTCAAATATAATGTTCTTACAATAGAAATATTTCCGAATTGAAATCCCCCCCCCCCCCCCCAGCACCAAGAAAGCTGAAAAGATGCAAAGGCAAAAGAAATCATCCTTTTAAAAATATTTTTGTTTTGTGCAACCAATAATGCTTTTGGAAAAAGATAAAGTACTGTATCTATAGCTCATTCTAAATGGTATTACAACTAATAGATGTATTAAATGAATTTTATAACAAGTTATTTTAAAGTATTTATAAGTACAGTAGAGCGCCACAAATTCACCAGAGTCCGAAATCCACACAAGTTTACAAATGTAAACATCTTTCCTCCGTGGCGCTAAAAGAATGAAGTTGAGAGAAAATGATTATGTCATTCAAAGCAAATGATTGATTCAGGATGTTTTCATCTCGTTTTCAAGAGAAGAAGACTGAGTATGCACATGTGTGTTGATTGGTTTAAGAAATATATTTGGGAATTTCAGTGACATTGACTCTGCTATCTGTTTATCTGTATCTAATCCCGTTCAAGATCTTCTTATTCATCATTTAAATTGTTTTTCAATATTTTTTTCTGGTGAATTATCATTTTGAATCCAGCCAAAAGCAATTCTGATGATGGTGACTTAGGTAATTCTGAGAAAATTCAGTTTGATGAAGGTTTAAATTTGGGAGAGAAATACCTTGAATTCTTAAAGCAACAAAATTGTGTAATTGAGCAGGAACTAATGACTATCTATAACCTGAAAAAAAAAAAAAAAACTTAAACTAGAACAAACTAAAGTTTTGAAACAGGCCACAATAGAACAATTTCAAAGTTTAAAAATAAGTTGTTTTGTTTATATTGTTTCAGATATTCTTTCTTTTCTGTTTATTAAAATTTTCATTTATAATTAAATAATTTAATAATCTAATATAAAAGTGTGTTGCTATCAATTTTGTTTTATTTTATTTGTCTTATTTGTTTTTTAAACCTTTATTAATTATTGTTCTTTTTATGACCTAAAATCCGCACAATGCCTTCTCCCAAACAGTGCGGATTTCTGCCTCTCTTCTGTACCGTCAGTAGATAAAGGGTTAAATAGAATAAACAATGTGTATTAAAATATTTCATGATATTAATAAAGATATATTGAGTTAGTTAAATTTAAATAACACAAAACTTAATTGTAACACTTAATCAGTCATAAAATAACATATCTGAAATAGCAAAATACAGTAGATCTTTATAACGCAATTCTATATAACGCAATTCTCCATATAACGCACAACTCCTCAGATGTAAACAATGATTTTTGCAGTTAAAAAGCACCTGCATTTTCACATTGTAAAATATTGCTATTCTCTAGAGGACTAAATTTGATACATTAGTTCAACTTTATCTTCTAATGTAAGACCTTTTTACTGAAAAAAAGGCTATTATTACAATAAACATTTTTGAAAATGTCTAATATAAGGGATGGTTGTGTCAGTTATATTTGGATTATGTTTATAAAGTAAATTTAACAATGTCTGACCTATATTATGCAAAAATTTATAATTTGAATAACTGTTGGTAATGAGGAATGCAGTACAAAGCTATTCTAATGTATTTTGAAGTGTTTCAGACATATTTGGCCATGTTTACAAGGTGAATTTAATGGTGTGATCCATATAACGCAAAATTCTATATAACGCACAACCTTGCGTTTTTAGGTTTGCGTTATAAAGATCTTCTACTGTACTTAACGATCTAATTATGGGTACTTCTTTGTTATAGGGGCTATAGTTACTTCTTTGTTAAAATGGCACTGTTGAATTTAGTGAGAAAAGCAACATTTTGAAAAACACTTTCTGTGGCGATAATAAAATGATTGATGTGATCGTAAAAGGGTTAAGTACACATTGTGAAGTTCTTTTGATAAAAACCATTGATCGTTAAAGAAATAATAAAACAGTAGAATTCTTACTTTGCAGGAGTCAGTGAAGAGGCAAACTGATGAAACAAATAATATTCTTTATTTCAGGCGTTAGTAGCAATAGAAGGTTATGAAAGTTCTTGCTTCTGGTCACCATTTCAAAATAAAAGAACTGAATCTTTTAAGAAGAGAAAAATAACAGCCAACATAGAATAATTCCATGGGATTCCTTTTAATGAGAGTAACACATCTTTAAAGATTAAGAGAAGAGAAAGAACATATCCACATAACTAAAATATGACCCATAGTACGGCAAACTTATTCGGCCAAAAAGCAGCACGGCATTCGAACGGCCGGCGGACCGGCGCTCTGATAAAACTACATTGAAAAACTACATCTTTTCAGCACAACTTCAAACCAAATTCTGATTTTAAAATTAACGAGTTTTAGTACTTAAATGATGAATACAGGGACTTCAAAAGTTAGAGAAAGAAAAGATTTAAATCTATTAGAGAATTTTAAAAATTAAGCAATATCTTAATAAACAAATCCGAAAGAATACATTTAAAAAGTTTTACTTCTATTCGCACTACGATCGGCGATTAGACACACCTCCGAAAAGATTGACATTCATTCAAAGCTGACGCCGTGAGACACTTGCTCCGATGACGTCATCACAATACGTGTAGATTCGAAAGGAGAAGCACCCCATGCCAGGCACAGCCAAACGTCAGAGAATTCTCCAATGTGTGGTTGAAACTAAAATCGCCCGCACAAAAATAAATATGGACATAATGAAGGGAACCAATATATATATTTTTTTCCAACTGGATTATATCATATTCAAAGCTGGAGTAGCACAGTTGAAGTTTATTCCAACAGAGCGAAAAATGTCCAGACCAGGGATCGAACCTGGATACTTGGCGTACCGTGCCAATGCCTTACCTGTTAGGCTATCCGGACCGATATCTGGCTGACATAATTCACTCTTATTACTCTTATGCTACTCCAGCTTTGAATATGATATAATCCAGTTGGAAAAAATATTGGTTCTCTTCATTATGACCTAATTACATGGTATACAGAAGTTTCCGTGTTAAAGTAGTTTCATCATGTAAATGCTATAGTTATAGCTCGGATGAATGAAATAGCGCTGCAGTTCGCAGCCAAGTCCAACTAATAAGAGTGAATTATGTCAGCCAGGTATCGGTCCGGATAGCCTAACAGGTAAGGCATTGGCACAGTACGCCAAGTATCCAGGTTCGATCCCTGGTCTGGACATTTTTCGCTCTGTTGGAATAAACTTCAACTGTGCTACTCCAGCTTTGAATATGATATAATCCAGTTGGAAAAAATATTGGTTCCCTTCATTATGACCTAATTACATGGTATACAGGAGTTTCCGTGTTAAAGTAGTTTCATCATGTAAATGCTATAGTTATAGCTCGGATGAATGAAATAGCGCTGCAGTTCGCAACCAAGTCCAACTAATAAGAGTGAATTATGTCAGCCAGGTATTGGTCCGGATAGCCTAACAGGTAAGGCATTGGCACGGTACGCCAAGTATCCAGGTTTGATCCCTGGTCTGGACATTTTTCGCTCTGTTGGAATAAACTTCAACTGTGCTACTCCAGCTTTGAATAAGATAAATATGGATTTAAGATTAAAGAACATTGATGTATAAGGCCAAAAGAAATAATTATTGCGGTCAATCATAACGATGGATTTAAATAGACATCGATGCAAAAAAAAAAAAAAAGCTGAAAGGGAATTAAATAAACCAAATTTAAATACTGTGAGAAGTATTCTTACACTTTCTTGCAACCATTATTTGCATTTTAAAAATGTCATCATATTGCTATAGCTTTATGAAATAATTATTAGTATATCAAATACATAAACTATTTGTTTTATATTTATACCATTTAATACATACAACAAGAAGCAATTTGTCTAAGGTGGTTCTCAAGTTCACTGCTCAACAGGCAAGAAATTTTCTGACACATTTACTAACTCATTTTTAAATGTAAAAACACAAAATTGGCAGGGCTGACTATTGAAACAATTTGGAATCAAAATTATTTTTCCCGTTTTTTCATAAATAAATTTCTTATTGAATTATGAGCAAGTTTGGGTCATGTGACAACTGGTTTTTGCCCTTTCATTCTGAAATTAGGTTCAAAACGCTAACTTTGACAGTACTTTCAGAAAAATCTTTTACGTTTACCAAAAAATGGAAAACATCTTTTGATTACAAAGTTTCTGAATAACAACATCTGCCAATTTATGCGTTTCCGAACAAAGATGAATTAAAACTAGTGTCATAAAGTTGCCAATTTGGATTTGAGAACAGCCATAATTATACATAAATAAGCCATATAATAATATAATACAAAAAATATATAAATAACACGTATAAGATTAGAATTTTTTTAATTCGTCACCATTTTATTTTCACGATGGTTTATAATGTTTGGCACATAATCACACATTGTTAAAACTAAGTTATGACAAAGCCCTTATAATAAAGAAGTACCTAATTATGTAAAATGAAAGAATGGTTCTGTAAACTTCAGTAAACTTGCCTTCAAACAAAGTAACAGGATTGTCTTTCACCTGCATGTTTTTCTCTTTCAAATGGCCTTCTAACTTTAGACTCAAAGGATGCTTCCGCATTGTTACAGTCAATGACTAAAATTTAGATAAGAAAAAATATAATTTTCATAAAAGGATCCATTCAATAGTGATGATATTTTCTTCCACTCCATGCAATAACTATAATACATACTGGTTCATAAGAGAAATGAGTTTAAGCTCTTTTTTTCAGAGCCTTGAAATTCCAACACCATTTTTCACTAATTTCCCCATTTTATTTTTATGATGGTTTATAATATTTGGCACATAATCGCACATTCTTAAAACTGAGTTATACCAAAGCCCCTATAATAAAGAAGTGAGTGCCTAATTATGTATAATGAAAGAATGACTCTGTAAACTTCAGTAAACTTGCCTTCAAACAAAGTAACAGGATTGTCTTTCACTTGCATGTTTTTCTCTTTCAAATGGCCTTCTAACTTTAGACTCAAAAAATGCTTCCACAAATTTAGATAAGAAAAAATATAATTTTCATAAAAGGATCCATTTAATATTGATGATATTTTTTCCACTCCAAGCAATAACTACGAGGGCTGTTTTTTAAGTAAGGTCCATTTTGTTGTACACACGGTGGCGTGCACGCCGCAACGAGTGCAAGAACAACTGTGCTCAGTTGCAGCTGTGTAGGTAGCCTGTATTGTCTGTTCTGTTTCTTTAAAATGTTCAAGATTATCGAATTGCCCAGCCCGTGCAGGTACGGTCAGTGCAGTGTTGCCAGATTGGGGACTTTTTTAATTCAGATTAATTGACTGTCACCACTTTTTTAAACTAGCGTCATTCTCCTTATTTTTCAGAATTTTTAATCTATTTTTAAATAGGCCGAATATTTCTATTTCAAAAAAGCGGTGGCAATCGACAATCTGGGGACAAAAAAGTCCCCAATCTGGCAACACTGGGTCAGTGATACGTCTTTTGTCAAAAGGTGCGGCATGCTAACAGAGGGAATTTTGCTACTCCGTGGCAATGCCAGACCTCACACCGCAGCTCGGACCTGAGCTTTGTTGGACTCTTTAGGCTGGGAAGTTTTGGACACCCCCCACCCCCCTACAGCCCTGATCTTGTGCTGAGCGATTTCCATCTTTTCTGCTATCTCAAACATCATCTCGGCAGCAACCACTACAATGATGACAGACGTGAAATGGACTGTGACCCTCTTGGTTATCGGAGCAGGTGGCAAGTTTCTATGAAGAGGTTTTTCTAAATCTAGATATAAGGTATAATAAGTGTTTAAACAAACTTGGCATCTATGTTGAAAAATAGAAAAATGTATGTAGAATCTGAAAATGATTTTGGTTTTTGAAAATTTTCTTTCGTTTGGTTTTTATTTTCATACGGACCTTATTTATAAAACAACCCTCATATAATACATACTGGTACATAAGAGAATTGAGTTTAAGCTCTTTTTTTCAGAGCCTTGAAATTTCAACCTGACAAATTTTGTGTCATCCAGAGCCAGAGCCTAAGCCTGATACTGAAAGTATGCAGTAGAAAATAGTTAATAAAATTTTTGTTTCTAGATTAATTTTCTCATTTAAAAATACCTTCTTACGTAAAAAAAAAAGGTACTACTTGATTATCCTGTTGACCAAAAAGCTGTCACCAAACTCTGAGTTTAAATGCTAATAATGGATGATCGTAAATGTCATGTTCACTTGACATGATTTCTGAAAGGAAGCACAGATTCACCCCTTCAGATCATTAATAAATAGGAAATCTGAAAACTTATGAGGAAGACACTTTGATGCTCTGGGAAAAGTGGATGTCTCTCCACCCTTATGAATTCCTCACTGGTTAAAAGCGCTTTTAACCCCTTACCTGTTTCTTTTTTTTTTGACACAATTAAAAATAACGACCCAGCACCACTTTATTTTTTTTTTACTACTAAAACATTTGGCTTTGTACAATCAAAAAAGGTATGTCATTTAACTAGGGATGCACCGAATATTCGGTATTTTTTCGGTTTGGTCGAATATTAAATTATTCGGTTTGGCCGAATATTGAATACTAAAAAAAAAACTTTTAAAACATACTTTTAAAAACCTTATACAACTTCTACGTTTATAAAGATATTTAGAATAATTAGAAACAGAATCATATTTAAATAAAAAATGCTTTTACATTATTTATTTGCTGTTTGTGAAGTATTATTTAAGAAAATTAACCAATGACAAGGATTTTCATAGGAATTAATTATGTACAAATGCAAGTTCCTGAACATTGTCCAGTAAATAATCTGTTTCTTGCTAAGATTTTAAGAACAACGTTTACAATCTCTGAAAATGATTGCCCACTTCAGACACCGATCTAAGATGCATTAAAAAACTTCCTTGCTTAATCAAAGGGAGTAGAACAGTTATTCTTGCTAAATTGTCACTATATAAAATTTGAATATATTGTATTATTTATTTACTTTTACTTTAGTCTCTTCCTGACAAGCAATATATGATCTTGTACAATTTTTCTTCTAATTTTTTCACAATTTCTCTTTGATTTTAAAATGTTTTGTTTTAGAATTTAAGAAAATTTTATTCATTTGTTTTAATTCTCAGAAGAAGCCAAGAAACACAAAATTTTATTAATTAAAATGTTTTATAACTATCCTCTTCTTAAAAAAACTCAAAGCAGATATTTTTAAGCATAAAGTTTACTTGGAAAAAGCTCTTGTTTATTAGAATAAAAGTTTCTGTTTTAATATTATGTAAAATTGTTTTAAAATTTAACATTTTGTTGCCTTTAAACTTTAAAATATAAAAGTATTCGACAATCCAAATATTCGGTATTCGGGCGAATAGTTAGTATTCGACAGGCCAAATATTCAGTATTCGACCTAGCAGTTACTATTCGGCAAGCGGAATATTCGGTATTTGGTTCGCCTGTAGGCCAAATATTCGGTATTCGGACGAAATCACTATTCGGTGCATCCCTACATTTAATAAACCAAAAATTATTGTTAAAATTAAGTGATATCCAAAAGCTTTTAGTATCTAAGATAGCAAACTCTTTTTGCCTGAGCGGCACTTGGGCAAAACAGTTAAGGGGTTAATTTTTAAAAAAATGTGGCGAGGGAGCATCACACATTCAGATCGTTAATAAAAGAAAATCTGAAAATTTAAGGGAAAGACACGCTGATGCTGTGAGGGAGGTGAATGTCTCTTCACCCTTATGAATTCATCACAGATTAAAAGTGTTTTTAATTTAATAAAACAGAAAAATCTGGAAAAATGAACAATTAATTAGAGTGATTCTCAAACTTAAACATGATCCACTTTAAAGTTTGAAAAACTGCCAAGACCTACCTAATACATAGTAGGGATGCACCGGATATTGATTTTGCCGGATATCGGATACCGGATATCCGAAGCTCCTTTGCCTGCCGGATTCGGATATCCGGCCGGATATCCGATCGGATATCCGGCACTAGATATGTTTTTAGTTATATGGGGAATTATTTCCTTATATAACGCCATCTCAGAACAATAAATTACAAGCATGTTTCACACATCATTAAAACATTTTAAATGTATTGAAATATAGTGCTGTCCTCTAAAAAAAACCCACAGGAAAATGTATCCTAAAAAAAACCCACCCTAGAACTTCATCAAAAAAAATCACTGAAGTAAAATTTTCTTTTTGTCCTGTTTCTATATGCCATTTACAATAATAAAATGATTTAAAATTACTTTAGAAGTGTTTATTTATTTTTTTTTAAAATAATCTAATAATACAGAATTCTAGCAAAAAAAAGAGCTTCATTTTCACAGTTTTTCTTGTTATAATACGACATGTTACAATGATGTACATCAGTTTTTAGATGTTTTTATGTTAAACCATTAATATGTGAGTAAAATGCACCATTTTCAGCTAATTATATTATGTTTGGCTCAGCTTGTGACCTTTTGAAAACAGAGGTAAAAAAAACCCATGCGGGAACTAAAAAAAACCCCACTTTATTATATATATAAATAAATGGTGGTGCATATATTTTTTCTTTAAAATATTAATTAAAGGGGAAAAAAACAATAAATTATGCAAATTTAATGCATATTTTGCATTTCTAGGAATTTGTACAAGTTATGTCATATCTCCCCCCCCCCCCTTTGTTTTTGCAAAAATAAAACCCATCCACTTTTTTTTATGTGCACAAAAGATATCCTTTTACTTTTATATCATACATTGTTTTAATGTTTACAAGCTTATTTTATTTTAATCATTATTTTGCTTTTTTATGCAAATTTTATTAGGCGATTCTCAAGTTCACTGTTCAACAAGGACGAAACTTTCTGACACATTTACTCATTTTTAAACATAAAGGTACAAATTTGACTAAGCGATTTGAAATCGAAATGAGTTTTACGTTTTTGATAAATTACTTATTGAGTTACAAGCGATTTTGGGTCCCATGACGACTGGTTTTTCACCTCTCTTTGGATATTTTTTCTCCTTTTGTCAGGAAATTTGGTTCAAAACGGCAACTTTGTCATTATTTTCTGAAAGATCTTTTATGTTTACCAAAAAATGGAACATTTCTGTAGTTTCTGAATAACACAGTGCCAATTTCAGGCATTTCTACTTTCTGAACAAAGATTAATTAAAACTTGTGTGATTAAGTTGCCCTTTTGGATTTGATTGCAAAAAAAACTGAAAAAAAAAAACTTTTTCTTTTGCAGAATTGTGTTTTAAAAATAATTAATATTGAAAAAAAAATACTTTGCTGTCTAATATTTTGATTTCTAGAAGTGTTTTTACATGTGGGTTTTTTTTAGGTAACATGGGTTATTTTTAGGAAAAAGTGGGTTTTTTTCAAATTCTTATTTAATTGACTGCCATTTTGTAATATATTGACAAAATCAAAAATACTATACATTAAAATCTTAGTCAGAACAAGCTGTGAAAATGTAGCTACTTCAAATTGTTTTGTATTTTTTGTATTTTAGAGAAAAATTCAAAAAGTGGGTTCTTTTTAGAGGACAGCACAATATAATTTACAAAAACTATATCTCTTTGAATATCAGGGCTTGAAATTCAAGTTTTCCCCAGGAGAAGAGTTTCTCACCCAACATTTAAAAATGCAGGGGAGTTGAACTGTTAGAAAAGAAAAAAAATATCTTTAAACCCCGTTATTTTTTATGTGCCACTTAAAGAATTACATTTATACAGACATGACAAAATACCATTAAAATAATTTAAATTAACAACTCAAGATAATTATCCAAAATGTTTATTTTTATTAAAACAAAGGAACAGAATCAAGTTTTATATACTGGGTGTCCTAAAAAGGACTGACTGATTTTAAAATTCAATAACTTGTAAACGGTGACAGATATTTAAAAATTTCTTGCAGGAGGCTTATGTACACTGTCAAAATTTTTATTACAGTGATTTTCGATTTTAGTTCGAATTACAAACAATAGATGGCACTGTAAGCAATAGTCGCTAAATACAGGCTCGATTTTTGGTGCTTTCTCTTGTTCCATGCAGAAAAAGGAGATGAAAATGTATTATCCGGGCCACGAAGTACCAAAAATCGAGCCTGAATTTAGCGTCTATTCATCGCAGCACCATCTATTGTTTGTAATTCGAACTAAAATTGAAAATCACTGTAAAAAAAACTTTTGACCTTATGCATAACCCTCCTGCAAGAATTTTTTAAATATCTGCCACCGTTTACAAGCTATTGAATTTTAAAATCAGTCAATCCTTTTTAGGACACCCGGTATATACCATGTCTATCTTTCAACTTTCACCTAATGTTATGAGCAATTAACAGTTGGGTTCCTAAATGAATTTCTTAATTTAGATTTTATTCCATTTTGCGTGATTTAGCCTCTTTCACAAGTTACACTTTTGACAAACAGCACATACCAACTTTTATAACTTTAGAAATTATCGAAAACGCATGGTTATGCTCTGTTAAAAAATTTTAGAAAACTTTGCAAAATCTGATGTGCATTAATTTTTAACAGTAAGTTAAAAATGCATGAATAATGCATATCGGTGATTCTATTGTCAATATCCTACGGTGATTGTATGTCGCTTCTGAACAAACTTGTTTTATTATATCCTTAATGGAATTATAGTCAAAACTGTAGTCCCTGGTATTTTTGTTAATTGAACTATGTTCTATGCATTGGAATTTTAAATCCATATCCAAAGTTTTAAAAGGAAATAGTCATTGATTTTTTCTATTACACGATAAAAGGTTGATTCCAAAAAGTCATATCCTAATCTGTGAATTGCAAGAATCAACTAGTTTGTTATTTCTAAACATGTTTTTTTAAGTTCAACCAATTTTTTTTTTCTTCATGTGCACCACAAGTGTAATCTCATTTTGTTGAGTGCTGACTATTGGCCAATTTGGTAGGGCTCGGTCTCCGGTGGTCATTACTGCCCTTTTAGTTATTTGCTATTTTGGGCATAGGGAAAAAACATCGCAATATATAAATCGGTCATAAAAAAAAATATCGCCGATTTTGTCAATCATGGTGAAAATAAATAAAAAAAATTGTCGACCAGTCGCAAGAAGAAAACTGAAGTGCAGGGGAAATCGGCAGCGGGAAAATATCACAAAATTCGTCAATCGATCTGTCATGAGCAAATATCGTGAAATTCCTCAGCCGGTCACAGAGAAAAAACGCAAAAATTTTCAATCGGATGCAGAAAAACAATCGTTACTTTCATCAGTATGTCGCAAGAACAAACAGGGAAATTTGCCAATCAGTCACAGAATAAAATTGCTATATTTATCAATTGATCTCGAGAAAAAAAAAAAAAAAATTATGAAATTCATCGATCGGTCTCTAGAAAAAATTGTGAAATTCGTCAGTCGGTCGTGGAGAAAAAGTACAAAATTTTTCAGTCAGATGCAGAAAAACAACCAGGAATTTTGTCAATCTGTCGTAAGAAGAAACTGAAATCTGCCCATCAATAGTAGAAAATATCATGAAATTTGTTAGTCGGTGCTGAGACTTGCTCGTCATTTTACAAAGAAACATTTTCGGAAAATGATTTTTTGGAAACAGGAGCCGCCCACTCACAATAGGGCATAATAAATAGGGCACAAATCCTGCCATCCCGCTTCGAAATTCAACCCCTGTATCTGCCATTCAAGCCCTGTAATGTATATTAATAATATTGCATAAAAAATGTAATTTAAACATTAAAGTATTCTGTTTATTTGTACAATGAAATGCTGATAATTGCTACTGGATTTGAATATAAGATTGCCTATATCGATAATTGCTAATGATTAATTTGTTAATTTGTACAAAAAATTTTAACCAATTAATATGTGTATAATTGTAGAGTATTTTCACAAAGAAATACTACATACTTTCTTTTTATAATTTAAACATAAAATATCTACTAATACCCATGATTAAAGAGTTATTTTCTCCAAACATAGGTTTAGTTGATGCCCTCTGTTTTAATTATTTAATATTGTTTTTGCTCTAAGTCACGTTTAGTTTTATTTTAAGTAAAATTATTTTTATATTTAAAAGTAAAAAGAAAATTACTTTTAATTTTAAATATTTATAATGAAGTTACAAAAACAACTAGTTGGATTTGCCAATCACAAAACTTTCTTCCATCTCATACATCTTAATATTTCAAAAAGTAGTTCCAAATATTAATACTTCAATATTATTAGTTCAATATTATACCAACTTTGATTTTGGTCTAAAATTTCTGCTTCAGTCAATCAGAATAAGAATAAGTTAATCTCGATCATATTTATTAAAATCAAAAAATTTTTCGTTATTCTGTTATACATCAGCTGTTTGTGAATAGCCAGCTTAGCAGGATGCGAAGTTCCCTTCGCTTCATGATCCGCCAATATACAGTACAAAAAAAACTGCAAAAAAATCGAGAAAATTTTACCAAAATCTCTGTTACAGTGCCACCTTCTAGCGGAATATTTCCAAATTCAAGGAGAAACTGCTGGCTATAGTCAAAAATATACACCACAAAATTAGTTCAATTCTATGCTTAACTTCATACACTTTTCAATGGTAAAATAATGAAAATAACACAAAAATCCGTATTATAGCGCCCCCTTCCAGCAGAAATTTTCAAATTGAAGAAGGACCTGCTGGCCATAGCCAAAAACACACCCCCGAAAAATTGGTTCAATCCTATACATAACTTCATACACTTTTCGATGGTACAAGAATGAAAGTGGCACAAAAATCGCTATTACAGCACCCCCCCCCCCCCTTCCAGTGGATTGTTTCCATATTGAAGAAGGGCCGCCTGGCTATAGCCAAAAACATTCGCAAAAAAATTGGTTCAATTCTATGCATAACTTCATTACGATGGCAAAAATCGCTATTATTGGAAATATCCCCATCCTGGCAGAATATTTCTTATTTAAGGAGAACCTGCTGGACATAGCCAAAAGCAAATACAAAAAATTTTGTTCAATTATATGGATAACTTCATACACTTTTCGATGGTACAATAATGAAAATGGCACAAAAATTGCGATTACCGTGCCCCCCCCCCCCCTTCCAGTGGAATGTTTCCATATTGAAGGAGTGCGGCCTGGCTATAGCCAAAAACATTCACAAACTAGTCGGATGTACCAATCCCAAAACTTTCTTCTATCTCATACATGTTAATACTTCAAAATTCACTATCACACTGCCAACATTAAATGGCAATCTATGCATCTCATGAGGATTCAAACGATATGAAATTCCGCGCATTAGTTCTTGAGATATGACTATCGCTGAAATCGTCTAAATTCAGCAAAATGCTGCCTAGCAGCGCCACCTATTGGGTGATTTATACCAAATCCTAATCAGCAACGATTTATGTCAACGTCTGACTGAATCTGAAGTTTGGAGAAAATCCGTACATTAGTTTTTGAGATAGAGCAATAGCGAAAATCGTGAAAATTTCTGCATAGCAGCGCCACCAATTGGGTGATTAACACCAAAACCTAATTAACAACAACTTGTGTCAACATACAACTAAATCTGAAGTTAGATGAAAATTGGTCCATTAGTTCTATTGATAGAGCTATTGAGGCAATCGTGGAAAAGGCGGCAGAGAAGCGCCACCTGTTGGGCGATTTACACCAACACCTAATCAGTAGCAAGTCATATCAAGGACTAACTTAATCTGAAGTTTGATGAAAATCCGTGCATTAGTTCTTAAGATAGAGCTATTGGGGAAATCGTGTAAATCCTGCAAAATTCATCATAACAGCGCCACCTGTTGGGTGATTTACACCAAAACGTAATCATCATCAATTCATATCAAGGACTAACTAAATCTGAAGTTTGATCAAAATCCGTGCATTAGTTCTTGAGATAGAGCTATTGCGAAAATCGTGAAAAATGCAGCATTGAAGCGCCACCTGTTGAGCGATTTACACCAAAAACTAATCAGCATCAATTTGTATTAGGCACTAACTGAATATCAATTTTTATTAAATTCCGTGCATTAGTTCTTGAGATAGAGCGCCCACAAAATTTGTGTCACATACACACAGACAGACAGACTCACAGAGTCACAGACAGACATTTTGTAAAAACATGTTTTTTGGAATCTCTGACCCCTAAAACGTGTAAATCCGTCGAAAACCGGAATTCGAAAATTTTCATGAATCCAATACTTTCTTCTTGTAAAGATAGAAGAAAGTAAAAAATGGTTCAATTCTATGCATAACTTCATTCACTTTTCGATGATCCGATGGCGACATACGGACAGACAGACATTTTGTATAAACATGTTTTGGGATATCTGACCCCTAAAACATCTAAATCCGTCGAAAACCAGAAATCGAAAAAAATTCTATTACAATACTTTCTTCTAAAAATAGGCCTGTTTAATTGTTAAACTTAAAAGAAAGAAAGAAAATTAAAGTCATACTTTAATAAACAACTTCAAATTTTGTTTTACACTCTGAAAGTAAAGGTACAATTTTCTAAACGAAGTAAATGTAAATTCTTAAATTTATTATAAAGAGTTCAAATATCAATGTTAGGAAAGCTGGCAATTCTTTAAACTTTTGAGAATTACCTTTTACTCATGAATAGTGAACTTATTTCATATTTTACATTATAAACAAAATTATTCGGCATTGTTTGGGGTCAAACGATTTCTGTTATCCTTATATATTCGCTTTGCTGCACTCTGCCGGATATCCGGCAGAGAAGTCGGATATCCGGTGATTGTGATTCGGATATCCGACGGTATTTCGGATATTGTAAAATCAGCCGGATATGCCAGATATCGGATATTTGCCGGATATCCGTTGCATCCCTAATACATAGGTATACATAGTCTTTTACATAATCTATCCTCAGAAAAAGGCAAGATTTCATACAAAGCATACACATGAGAACAGTAATAGGTAATTCTAATGCGAAAGTGGCATAATCATGAAATGAGATCTTTTTTACTACATAAGGAAAAAAAAAATAGATAGTTAGGTATTATCAGTACCTTAAAGATAGATCGCCAAAAATGGTTGTCAATTGCCAATTTTGTTTATTGTTGCTAATCACATTCAAAACAGTAATGTAATATTATTAATTTGATAACATTGTTAAAAATGTTAAATAATACAAAAATAAATATCAGAAACTAAAATAAATAAATAACAAAAACTATAAAATATAATAATAATAAAAAAATAAACTATAAACTGCATGTTTGCCAAAAAATAATGGCTACTATATTTTATATTATCTGCACCATTATTGGTGCAATTGTATCTTCAGGGCACAGATATTTCTATTTCTAGCTAAAAACTTTAGATTAAGAAACTGACATTGTAAATATTTCACAAATTAATATTTCACTGTTTTCATTTAAAAAATTATTAACTGATGCTAAAATTTGTCTTGAATCCAGTAGAAAATGTTTATTTATATATATTCTAAGAAAGTTATATAGAATTAATGATTTTAGTTACTTTTTAGTACATATGTTCTAAGAGTGTTACATAGAATTAATGATTTTAGTTACTTTTCAAGATATGAGAATTTGAAAAAAGAAAGTTGTCTGGACATGTCCTATATACTGTTTGATTTCGAGAGAAAAAAAATCAGAAAAAAAAAATCGAAAAATAGTGAAATTTAAAATATGGCTAAAACTGCATATTAAAATCTAATTAAGTATATGCCGGCAAAAAATTGTAAAAAAAAAAGTCTAATAAAAAAACTTATTTATTTAGTGCTATAAACAATTCAATCCTTAACTAGTACAATCCTGCATGTGTTAACATTTAAAGGGTATCAGCTGACCCACCGAGCATTGTTCAGGCCCATGAAATAGCTATGTATAATTTTGCAGCTCAATATTGAGCAATCAGTTATTATAAGTGATAAATGGTGCCTCTCACATATTTTTAACATCAAGTTCAGGTAAGAAAATCCGTATGTAAAACTAATAACAAACATCATACGAATTGAATTTTTCTAACAGAGTGAAAATGAACAAGTCAGGGTTCAAAACCAGAAACTTGACTTAAATTGCCAAAGCTCTAGCGCTTGAGCAATCGGAGACGACAACTGACAGGCACATTTTACTCAGACAACCTTATTGGCAATAGCATCTGGTCTGCCATGTAGACAACTCAACAGATATACCCACCGGTTGTCAGTCCAGATAGCTCAAACGGTAGAAAACAAAGTTCTAAGTCTGAATCCCAGTTTGAGCATTTTTTCACTCATCTGGAAAAATTCAATTCGTATGATGTCCCCACCAATCAGTATAATTTAGAAAAAATAATAGTGTAATAACGAATGTGTTATGTAGTTTGTAATTTCTGACTGATTGATAAATTAAGCATTACTTAATTTTTAAACTTTATTTTGGCTCAGTTTGTAGATTTTTCAATAAAATAACATTATTTTTTAATAAATAAAGTTTGGAAAATACAGCTAATATAAGAATCAAATTTCAAGATCCTTAAGTAACCTTTAATAGAAAAACTAAAAATTTCTCAATGGATTTAAAATTTTTATGATTTTTTGCCATAAAGAAATTAAGCTAGATGAACGACAAAATACTATTAACCACTAACCAGTCTTCATCATCAGACAAGCAAGTAAATACTTAATAATAATAAAAACAAAGGGTTTCATCCACAATTTTTCTTAATTCATGCACAAGCTTTTAGCGAAAAAATATGTTTTCAATTTTACAAAATATTGTTATACAGTAAACTCTGTCTAAGGCGGAATCGATCGGGACTGAGAAAATTTTCTGTGGTAGACAATATTCCGGCTTATGCAAAAAAGCTCACCCCCCTCAAAAGAAAAAAAAAAAAAAAAAGAAACAACCCTCGAATTTGATGATTTTTTATTGATTTTCCTGACTTGAAAATCAGTTGAAAGCTGAAATTCAGAAAGATCTTTTGTCTTTATAGATAAATGAGAAACGCTATTCAATTTCTTAGTACTGCTGTAATACATGTGAATTGGAAGTTTACACACACACACACACACACAAAAAAAAAAAAAAAAAAAAAAAAAGAAAAAAGAAAAAAAACTTAATAAACTTCGAGAATGAGACAGAACGTTATAACTTTGAATTTGAATACATCCTTAAAGTATAATATATTGCACTTTCAAAAATATATATTTTGATAAATGTTCATTCTACTAGAAATATAAACTTTTAAATGTAATTTTGCATATGAAAAAATGGCACAAGCATAAATTCCTTAAAATTTAAATAGTTTCTGTCCTTTTGAATTAACTTTTTCAAAGTGTTACGGAATTTAACTAACATGCACGACATTGAGTATTTGGCTTATCAGTTTTAAAGTTTAATAAACGAAATGCCTTTCATTTTTAAATTATCCTTTTTTCTGTCTTATGCAAAATTTTGGTTTCGGTGGGACCTTAAAATGCTTTCCGTTTCCGCGTTAGACAGATTCCGCCTTATGGAGCATGAATTAATGTCATTTCCTATGGGTTCGCCGGGACTTGAAAATTTTTCTGCGGTAGACAGATTTACGGCTTATACAGAGTCGGCCTTAGACAGAATTTACTGTACAAATTATATTTCAAATTCAGAAAGAATCCTAGAATTCAAATGTCTAATAAACAATCATAAGGCTTTTTTAACATTTTAAAATGACAGAAAGAAATTAAAACTGAACACATAATAAACAATCAGCAACAAAATACGTTCTAAAACTATAATATTAAAATCGGTTTAAATACATATTTACTTTTAGCTGTTTGGCATCAGACATTTTTTGGATATCTTCACCTCCCCAGAAAGCTCCACTAGGAACATATAAACCATGGTCAGTAGCAGCATCTTGCAATTCTTTTAGCAAATTTTCGTCACAAAGAGCAGTTGGAGAACCTATCTGAAATCATACATATATATTATAATGACGTCCATATAGACTATTAGATCATTATGTTATAGCTTCAGTATATATTTCACAGCCTAAGAAGGGCTGCTCACACGAGGAAGACCAAGTCTGTAGAGATGGATGACTTATTAATACCTTGTATATTAAAAAAAAATGATAATACACATTTCAGCTAGAACTCAACTTACTGGTCACCTGACAGGGGGTGGGGTGAAAAATACTATGGCCTTGGGCCAGAAATTCACAAAACAAAACCCTTGTTCATGGAGAACAGTATATATTTATATAGTCTGTCATTAAATGGGCACCAAATGTATAAACTGCTAAATTCTGTATGAAAAATCACTTAAAACTATCCAAATTTAGCTAATACTTGCTAAAACTGATATAAAATATACACTTAAGAGCCCACTTCAGCCACGGGAAGAAAAGAAAATGCTAATGGGGCATCTATGGGGGCGTTATTTTCAAATTTCTCGCTTTGATTTTAATATTTTTGAATGATTTTTTTTACATAGGGTAGTTGAGACGATCTACAACTGGGCTAATTTATACTTTTTCTATTTTGGTTTTAATAATTTAAAAAAAAAAAAATTATTTTCACTTTCAAACCCGATTCTGAAATTGAAGCTATTCTAATATAGAAAAAATTTAACCAAAATCAAAAAAGTAAAAACTAGCCTGATTGTCGATCGTCCTCAACTATCCTATGCAAAAAAAAAATCATTCAAAAATATTAAAACCAAAGCGAGAAATTTGAAAATAATGCCCTATAGACTTAACATTAGCATTTTCCTTTTTTCCTGTGACTGAAGTGGACTCTTAAGGGGCTACTTCAGTCATGCGGAAATACATGTTTGCTAATGTTAATCCAATGGGAGAATTCTTTTAAGATATCTCGTTTGCACTTAAATATTTTTAAATCACTTTTTTTTGCATTGGATAGCTGAGGTCGATCTCTACAAAGGTTTTTGCTTTTTCGATTTTGTTTACAGGTATTTTTTAGGAGAAGGCTTTCACTTTTGAAACCAGTGTCCTAATTAAAAATACCTGTAAACAAAATCGAAAAAGTAAAACACGGCCTTTGTACAGATTGACTTCAACTGTTCAATACAAAAAAATAATCATTTAAAAATATTAAAATACAAACGAGATATCTTAAAAAAATTTTCCCATTGGATTAACATTAGCGAACGGGTGCTTTCCCATGACTGAAATAGCCTCTTAAAAGGCATTTTAATACCTTTACTCAGATTAACATATGTTTCATTGCTCAGACAGTGACATGCTCAAGCTGTTTGTTAATATAAATATTTTTGGAAAAATTTTAAAAACAAGAAATTGGTAAATAAAATCACGAGACCACACATATAATGAAAAACAAGTTAAAACATAAAATAAAATAAAAAGGAAAATGGATATTTGTGAATGTGGATTAATTTATACTATTTTTCTTATTCTGCAGAGCATCCTTTTCCAAATTTTAGGCAACTCAATTGAGGCTGAATCAATTATTAAGAATTTTAAAAAAAGTACGAAGAACATTCATAATGACTGAGCATCCCTTGAGTCACCTAAAATTTGAAAAGAGATGCTTCATGCAGAATAAAAAACAATAGTATAAAGTAATTCACGTTCACAAATACCCATTTTTATTTTATCTTTGCACTTGTTTTTCATTATACGTGTGGTCTCGTAATTTTATTTACCAATTTCTTGTTTTCAAATTTTTTGTGAAAATATTTGTACCAACAAATATCTTGAGAATGTCGCCATCTGGGGGATGAAGTGTGTATTGATCTGAATAAAGGCTTAATTTGGATGTTAAATTCTGTTTGACAAATGGAATAACCTATTTATAAAAAAAAAAAAATCACCTTTTTAAAATTATTTCTCCTTTCAAGATTTCTTTTTTCAACGAATAAGTTTTTGTTTTTTTAATATGGCTTACACAATTTGGTAACCTGCTAAAGAATGATACACACCAAAACCTGATTTCAAATACTCACATTTCTTTCATAGCTGCTATTCAATTTATAAATGCTTGTGTACATCCATAGATATCTGCAAAAATTCTGTGAATCATACTAGATTGAATTTATATAATGTCATTGATATATATATAAAAAATAGATATTTTCGAGTATGCTAAATGAAACCATATGCCAGCTGCACAATAAAATATTAATTACAGTAGAAGATCTTTATAACGCAAACCTAAAAACGCAAGGTTGTGCGTTATATAGAATTTTGCGTTATATGAATTACATTATTAAATTCACCTTGTAAACATGGCCAAATATGTCTGAAACACATCAAAATACATTAGAATATCTTTATACTGCATTCCTTGTTACCAAGAGTTATCCAAATTATAAATTTTTGCATAATATCGGTCAGACATTGTTAAATTTACTTTATAAACATGATCCAAATATAACTGACACAACTATCCCTTATATTAGACATTTTCAAAAATGTTTAGTGTAATAATAGCATTTTTTCAGTAAAAAGGTCTTAAATTAGAAGATAAAGTTGAACTAATGTATCAAATTTAGTCCTCTAGAGAGTTGCAATATTTTACAATGTGAAAATGCAGGTGCTTTTTAACTGCAAAAATCATTGTTTACATCTGAGAAGTTGTGCGTTATATGGAGAATTGCGTTATATAGAATTACGTTATAAAGATCTTCTACTGTATTTTCTTTTATTTGTGGATTTCATCTACATATTGTATATACAGTGGGCACTCTCAAATCCGCACAGGTTGGGACCAGAGGCTGTGTGGATTTTAGAACTTTGCATATTTCAGGTCATTGCTTTGTTTACATTTTTTAAACAGTAATTTGAACGAAACAATGCAATCAAAATTATAATAACTGGTTGCAATATAGTAAAATATTAAAATAATTAAGTAAAATAATAAAATAATAAAAAGTAACATAATTTTAAAAATGATTAAATTATTAAAAGTAAAGTTCAAGTAAATAATTAATAATGTATAATAAAACAGGCATGATAAAGATGAAATACATTTTCCCTTGTCCTCATAAAGTACCCTATTAATTTACATCGAAATCATAAAGTAAGGAAATTTTGTTTCAGGTTTAGCCAGTCTCAATAACCAAAAAAGCTTGATTAATACATAATTATATTTGGTAAAAAGATTGGGTACTTGTTAGTTATCCCGTCGGCCAAATTACTGTCGCCAAATTGTAAGATTAAATGTCAATAATGGTTGATTGTAAATGTCACATTCACTTGACAACACGTGTTTACGTCATCAAATGATTTTTATTTCGACATTTTATTTGTATTTTTATTAATATTATACTAATTTATTTGTTTTTTCATTATTTAAAATAAAAATTATGTCAGTTTGTACAATTTGGCAAGTGGTTTGGCGATTTACATAATTTGGCGAAATTGGTCGACAGGATAACTAACAAGTACCAAAGATTGTGATTGCCAGTGATATTATTTGT
Organism: Maratus speciosus; assembly: GCA_963932465.1. Lineage (NCBI taxonomy): Eukaryota > Metazoa > Arthropoda > Arachnida > Araneae > Salticidae > Maratus > Maratus speciosus. The sequence goes on along the minus strand of OZ010799.1, from coordinate 68,149,006 downwards.
TACAGTTTAACCTACATACACTAATTTACACGTAAAAATATTTTAAATCAATTTTAGTACTAAACTATTTTTTCTCACAAAAATAGAATACAAACTATTTATGCACTTGTAAATTAACATTTTATGAATTAAAAGATACAATATATAACTGAAATCATATCCACAAAAACATGTTTTTAAAATTTTTAAATTTCAATAGGTTAACTTAACAACATTTTGAAAATTGAAATGCTACCATGTAACAAATTTCATGTTAAAATATCAATTTTACAGAAAATGATAATTCTTATAGAGAATTTATTTATAAGAAAACTTTTGCACAAAACATTTGCTTTATCTGCCAAAGCAATGATGTGTTTGTGGTCTGCAGAAAAAAAGTAAAAATTAACCTGTGAAAAAAAAGGCAAAATTTTTGTCATGAACCAGTTATTTATGGCAACCATAGTAATTGTATAGTTTATTTATACATAGTAATTAATTATATTGTAAATATTATTACATAATAATTGTATAGTATAGTAACTGTATAGTTTTGGGAAGGTTATAAAAGTTTTCAATCTCTTGTTTTGTACTTGTACTTGTTCTTTTTTTTTTTTTTTTTTTTTCACATTCTGTATATAGATATTTTTATATTCTATTCTTAAAATCAAAATTATTCCGTTTAAAAAAAAAAAAATATCTGGTATTCATAACTTACTTTAAAAATTTATCTGCATAATGTAAGTAATATTTCTGTATTATTTCTTATTAATTGAATTTTATGATCTGATTTTCTGTATTAGAAGCTAAATTTATTAAAATCAAAAGTTATTTATGTGATTTTTAATATTCCTTTAATTTTCAATTATTTTTGTATGTTAATGTGCTGAAAACAACATTACTGGCTGAAATCAATCATAATTACAAAACTATGAGGAAATTTCATTATTGAAATTACAGTAAACTCCCGACTATTTGGCCTAATGTGGTGGAAGGATAGGCCGGATAGCAAAAAAGCCGAATAGGCCGGAGTTATATAAATATTTACTCACTTCCTGCCCCCTTCCCTCATTATATTAAAAACGCATGTTACACATTTTAAGATTTTCACACAGTTTCAAAATAAGCAAAACATTAACGTGAAACGTAAGCCTAATTCATAAAAAAAAAAATGAGTAAATCATTTTTTACTGTTTATTAATAAATGATTGCAGCAATATGAAAAGTTATGCACAAGATAAAAGAGTCAAAATTTAGTTTTTGAAAAAGTCCTTGGTAGATGACTGCTTCTACCTGTTAGCCCTCTTCCGCCAGACAATGCCCCTCCATTTATGTAAGCAGATAGTATCAGCTCTCGTTGCTGCCTCCTGCTAACTTGTACTTTTTCCTGCTTAGTCGCTACAATCTTTTTCCCTCTTTATCACCCATTTCGTTAATCTTCGATAAATAAACACAAAGCACACCAAAAGACTATACGAAAGTAACCAGGATAAGCGGAAAATATCGCCCGCACTTGTTAACATCCGTTGCACAACTGACGAAACAGGTTATCAAGCCTTAACACCCCCCCCTCCCTCCCTTCTTGTCTCTCTCTGCTATTGCATTCTGCAATCTCTTCTTGCTCCTTCCTGTCGTGAGTTAGCACTTTCCTATGGACGGGAACCTTCCTGTCTCGGCTGCTTGAAACATTCATCATTTTTTTTACTAGGCTGGATAATCGGGAGTTTACTGTAATTGTAATTACAAAAACTACAAAAAATTTCATTTTGAAATATAGTGATAACTTTAAAAACTTTTACATTAACTATTTTAAAGTGCCAATAAAATCACTTTAGTTTTGAAAGCAACAACTGTATTGGTTTATCACGGAGTTTCAGATTGACGATAATTTTCAAAAATGCCATTTTGGAAAAAAATCGACAAGTTCATCCTGTGAACCACAAACACATCTGTTCCAGCATATAGATGAAAATAAGTACTCACCAGTTGTCACTCGGGGATTAAACTTGAAAAACTGGTGATTAAAAATATGGAAAGAACTGGTCAAATGCAGGATTTTTTAATTTGATCTTTCCCAATTCATTCTTTCCCTACACCTCAGACGTTTCTGATTTCACATTGCACTGGCAATTCGACAATCTTTTCATTCTCATACCTGCTAGTCAGTGGATAAACATACCCATTTTATTATTATCTGACCTTAATTCTTAGACAAATAATTAAAAGAAAACATACTTATGTAATTAGCTAGTTAAGCGCCTAAGCTTAGTGGTACTTATGAGGTTAACTACATAAGCATTTTGTATATAACTTTGCTGCGAGCTTATTTTAAAATAGAATGGAAATCTGTATTTCAAGTTTTTTCAAAATATAAATTAAAATATTTTTAGGTACTTTTCAGTTAGCTGGGCGCCAGTGTTATATATACACACATATATATACATACTATACACACATATATGTATATATACTTATAAATATATATATGTAGGGAGAATGGGACACTTTTTACAAAAATAAGAAAATCAACTTTGTTTGTCACAAAAACAAAAAAATTGATATATATAATACAAAATGAAACACTTTCTAATGTCCTTGAACAATATAGAAACATAATTTGCAGAAACAATTTTATATTTAAAGAAATTGTAAATTTCAAAATATGTCCCATACCTCCTTAGCTATAAAACAATGTATGATAAGACACAAATAGTCTAGTGTCGACTATATATAGTACAGTCTAATAAAGATTGATAATGTCTGTGCTACAATATCAAATCAGTACCTTGATCATTGGAAAGAAAATTCAGGATTGTCAGTCAGAGATGACATTAAAAAATCATCAGTTCAATTCAGGGCAGAAACTAAGAGGGGGCATGTGCCCCGGGTGCCAGAACGAAGGGATGCCAAATGAAGAATTATATCTTTGGAATAGATCATTTTCTTCTGATGGACTAATGGCAATGGCTTCCATTATTATGAAACAGTCGTTATAAATAAGTGTTAGGTGAAGATGAAAGAGCAGCCGTAAAAAGTTAGAACTCTGATTTTCTGGTCAGAATAAAGGGAAAAAAATGGGTATAATTTTTTTTGAAAAAAAAAAAAAAAAATATGACCATTTTTTTTCCCACCTATTCTGACCAGAAAATCAGAGTTCTAACTTTTTACAGCTGCTTTTTCATCTTCACCTAACACTTCATTTATGATGACTGTTTCATAATAATGGAAGCCATCAGTCCATCAGAAGAAAATAACTTGGTCAAAGCGGAAACTCGGTTAGGCGGGACTCTGATAATCGGACTGTACTGTATATTTCATTTTAAAAATTATCTTTAGAATACTTTTGTTGGTGTTCAGAGGGGAATCATGACCCCTATGACCTCTCCCTTGGATCCACCATTGTAGATTACATAGTTCAGTATTACATATATTATGATTACATATTTTAAATTTTAAAATAATTCTCTTTGTAAATATACTTTTCGGAAGAGAGAGGGGGGGGGGTGGGGTTGTGTGTGGATATCTCATTCTTAGTACCTCTATGATCAGCTGGAGCTGGAAAAAAATCTGGATCATCGTAATCTTCATCAGAGTCTGTACCAGGCAGAGTTCGTTTTGAAAACAATCCCTTCTTAGCTTTTTTTCTCTTTCTATTTTTTAATTGCTTAACAAGAGCATTTTTTACTGGCCTGGTTAGAACAAAACTCTTTTTTTCTGTTTTCCTACTCTTACTTCTAATATATTCTATTTACTACTTTTATTACTAAAATAAAACATGTTTCATTGTACCCCATACTTAGGTTACTAAGTAAAAATTTATTTTCAAACTTCTAATTTTTTTTTTTTTTGGTTTTGGAGGTATGAAGACAACAAACCAAAGATAACAATGTGAATGTATCGAAATCACATCAGTAATTGGAATATGATAAGTTGTATAACATATATATATATACAGGGCTCGAAATGGAAAAATTCACGAACCGGAGCGCTATTTCAAAATTATTGTCGACTATTTTTTTTCTTTCTTTTCTTTTTCTCTTTAAGTTTAATACACTCCCGATTATCCGAGTTTCCGCTTTGACCGAATTATTTCCTTCTGATGGACTGATGGATTCCATTATTATGAAACAGCCATTATAAATGAAGTGAAAAAAAATTAGGGCCATTTTTTTCCCCATTCTGACCAGAAATTCAGAGTCCTAACTTTTTACGACTGCTCTTTCATCTTCACCTAACACTTCATTTATAATGCCTGTTTCATAATAACGGAAGCCATCAGTCCATCAGAAGAAAATGATCCATTCCAAAGGTAAATTCGATTGAAAAAACTATTTTATACTTTGAGCAGAAAGAAGAGCCTACACCTGCAATTTTCATGACACTAATAGAATCACATAGCTGTCAATGTGTACGGTTTTGTTACCTCTGATATTGAATACAAATTTTTGCCATATTTAATCGTTGACAATTGTTAGATTTCGATGATTGAATTAGGCAAAATCTACTGGTAAGTTTTAGATGTAAGAAAAAAATCTTAGAAATTGGTAGCTATGTAGTAGCCAGGGTTCGTAAATATCATGATATTTTCGAAAATATCAAAAATATCCGATATTTTGATATATATCCGATATTTTCGATATATATCCGATATTTTCAAAATGACCAACTTACTGTTGATAATAAATATTTTCAAGCATAATATAAATTAGAAAGTAAAAGATTTTTAGATTAGAGAGTAAAAGAAAAAAAAAGTGTTTTGAACATGAAAACTTAATAAAACAGTATTCTAAAAAGGTGTTTTTTTTCTCACTAAAACAAAATCAACTAATTGAAAACAGAAATAGTTTGCTTTATACCAGAGATACAAGCACTGAACTAAAAATGGCTGATTTTAAAGACTAAAATTTAATAATATTTTTTGCTGTACTATGTCTCCGAAATCTTGTCATTAAATAAGGCGAGAAATACTATTAAATTTAGTGGTACCAATCGGTCAATTGTGGTGCAGCGCTTTCATCCTTGTTATACACACACACACACATTAAAAAATAATAATAATAATAATGTAGGATTCAGTATGAAGTAAATTTTATATAACAAAATTTTAGAAGCAAAATAGTTTTTCTTTTTTTAATTGAAAACTTAACATAAATGTGATGCTGTCTTCTTTTTTATTCCCTAAGTTAAACTGAACTAAAAACCCCAAAAATTCTTTTTAAATGTAGCTATAAATAACTGATTATCTAAATTAGACAATTTAATTTCAATGGCTGTTCTGAATTAGTTCTTTATGTTTATGATCAGATTTGTTGTATATAATCTACAGAACAACAGTCAATAACAATTGAAAATTTCATTTACACTTATTTTGACTGAAAATATCAAAAATATCTTGCACAGTGAGATTTTGAAAATAAATATCAAAGATAGTAAAATATACAAAATATCAAACATCTTGATATTTTGAAAATGAATATCAAATATATGAAAATATCAAACATCCTGATATTTCGAAAATGAATATCAAATATATGAAAATATCAAACATCCTGATATTCTGAAAATAAATATCAAATAAATGAAAATATCGAAAATATCAAATATCTTGATATTTTGAAAATAAATATCGGATATATATCATGATATATATCAAGATATATATCCATTGATATATATCAACGAACCCTGGAGTAGCGTAATATAGTAGAAAAAAAAAGCAGCAAAATTGACCTTCAACAAACAAAAAACTATCAAGGGCTTGGTCAAAGAAACAATTTCACTCCTCGTATTTCTTAAAAGTAACGGAAATGTACATCAAAGAAATGTTACTAAGTACCATAAAAATGTATGAATTCACTGAAAATTTATATTTCATCTCTTTTGTTGGTGACGATTTGTGTAAATCCGGTTTATACGAGTTTTTTGCTTATCCGAGGAGAGGTTGGTCCCTATTAACTCGGATAATCGGGACTTTACTGTATAGCAAATTTACATTTAATTGTAGAGAAACCAATTAAAAAAAATGCATTCAAGATTCTAAATAATTAGAAAAAAACAGAGAGCATAGTAAGCTATATGCATGAAACTGTAATAATATTTTTTAATAATTCCACGAACCGGAACACTATTTTCCATACTTTCACGAACCGGAACAATATTTGCCACAATTTCATGAACCGGAACATCGTTCCGGTTTGCTCCGGTACATTTCGAGCTCTGTATATATAAAGTGCAAGTCTCTGTGACAAATTTGACTGATTTTACAAGTAATGTTTCATTGTACCCCATCTTCCTCTACCAATTTTTATTTAGTACATAAATTACTTGTTTACTGTAAGCTCATTATGTTATTTTTAAATTAAATATTCATTGATATTATAAATGTACTTACTATCTACTAAAGAAATTATTCTCACTAGCCAATAACTGGCTACTAAAAAAAATCAACCTAGTGACCAGTGGATACTAAGCAAAATTCCTTATTTTCATCTTTATTCCAACAGTGTATCAAAATTAATACAGAATTATTTCATACCATGTAGTCACAATGATTTAAAATTATCTTCCCATAGCACTTGGTTATTGCAGGATGGGCAACTTCTACAACAATATCAGGCTTAGTCTCAGCAAAATTACTGATGTCATCCAAAATATATCTTTCATCAAGATCTATTTTAGAACTAGTTCTATTCCATATAAAAGCCAATTCATATTTAGGACTATTTAAAATAAGTGAAGCAAGATATTTTCCTACAAAAATAAAATTTACATTAAAATAGCAATTTAAAAAATGATCTAATTAACAAACAAATCATGAATAAACAAAATTTTACATTATTTATTAGCAGGATTTTCGGCAAGTTTTTAATTTTTATCTTGTATTTCAAATATACTAATGTATTGTGATCACCATTTCTAAGACCAAACGATTTCTTTCAAAAAAGAAGGGAAAACATAGAATGATATAAATCTCAAGTACCATTTTGTATACTTAACAATATATAGTAAAATTATATTTTAAACAAAAGGGGAAAAATTAACTTTCTAGAAAAGATTAAAATCACCTAAATTTCCATAACCTATAATTCCTACTCTACGCGCCATCCTAATGATATAGACTATCGAAAATATATCGACGTAGTTGTATGTGCCTAATCAGTAAATCAGCGAAATATCATAGGTATTAGGCAATAATAGATTGATAAGAATGATTTACTTTTTAGTTTTTTTAAAAATAAAAGCACTTATTGCTGCTTTTAAATGACGTCAAAAGAGTTCTGAAGCGAAAGCTTACCCAGTTCGGAATAATTTCATTTAGTTTTAAAAAATTCCTTTAGAAATACATCAAAAATAAAATCACACACATAATTTATATTTGAACATTATTAGAAAGAACAAAGAAACGAAAAAAGAAACTGCCGAATTTTCGATTTATTTAGGATCGAATATTCGAATATGTACAGTTTTATCGAAAAAAATAATTATATCGAATATGATAAATTTGACTTTGAACTGGTTCCGTGTTGCAAACTAAGATAGCAGAAAAATTAATATTTAAATGTAATAACATCAGATAATTTGGAGTTACGTTTTTCGTATTGGTAATTATTCTAAAACACGATCTGTGTGTATGCACATTTTAAAGTCACAGAGCAGAGCAAACGAAAAACTTATAAGCACAATTTGTAGTGTCGCCATCTAGGGACTATAATTCAGTTTAATTTTACTAAATCATTAGTTTTGCTTATCAAGAACTCCTTCAGTCTATAATAACGTAGAATATTTTTGTTAGGGCTACAAAGGCTTTAGTATTATTTATAATTTTATGTATTTTAATTACTATGCATGGTCTATTTTAACAGGGGCAGGAAGTTGTAGCAAGGAAATTAAAATATGAAAACAAAAAAATGCAAGGTAAACTTAAAAATTAAGTGCAGGGTAGCTTGCACCATTACTTGAAAAGTCTTGAAATTATGTGAAAGAATAATAAAATTAAAATAAATTGATGATGTTTTTAATTATGAGTTTTTAAAAATAAGATAAGCGATACTATTGAAATTTTATGATTATCTTTTATTGTAAAAAAGAAAATATACCATATAATACACCTTAAAATTTTAGTTCTGAGTAAAGAAAAAAAAAAAAAAAGCAATTTAACAAATTACGACTATTTGGAAAATGACTTTTTCAAAGATTAAAATTTAAGACATAAAAAATCGCACCGAGTTGATCCTACATTACGTACGCCATGAATTAAACATTAATAAGTGTTATTATGGTGTTATTACACGAGGGGTCAAAGTCGCTTCAAATTCCATTTCAAGCGACAAAAATCTCCTGCGACTCGTACGTATTATCCACCTGAAACTTACGGATTATCCAAGCATTTCATTGGCTGTTCGGGAAAAGGCTTTTCCATCGTCAGATTTCCAAGAAATCTGACGACACATTTTAAATGAAATTTCATTCTTAAACTTCTAAACATCCGACAATATTACCTTTTTACACCGTCGGATAGAGAAAAAAATGTACTTTTAAATGCAATTTGTTTGAAAGCTGTATCTCAATTTGTTTCTGAGTTGTTAATTTTTTTTTTTGTAGTTTTTATTATTTATTTGTCATAGTGGCAACAGAAGGTATCCATCATTGTTGAATGTAAAAGGAAATACAGATTACTGTATAGACCAATCAGAACACGAATACAATGCGGGTTAAACCAATAAAAACCTTCAGATATGCTTCTGATTTCCTATCCTGACAGAGAACAATAACCATTTTTTCAAATGGTTTAAAAAAAAAAAAAAAAAAAAAACCCATTAAATTCGCAATAACTTTGATCTCCGACGCATTTTTTGAATAGTTATTACTTTTTCAAATTGTATATTGAAATTTTTAAAATTCTGAGTCATCTACAGATTTTGTTGATATTTGCAAATTACAAAAAAAAAAAAAAAAAAAAAGGTATAAAAAAAAACGCCATTCTGCAAATAAATAAAATCTTCCAGCAAGGCTGTTATTATTGGAGAAAATTCGTAAATATCTGAAATGATTGAATGAGACCAGAATTTTCAAACAAATGTATTTGAAAATAAGTAAAAGCTTTTCTTCCCGTACGTAATAAAAGGAAAATTTTCATTTCAAAATTCTGATGCCAACGTGACATTCAGGGATTAAAATTAAGTGGTACAAAAATGAACCACCACGCTTCAAGGGGTTAATAGAATAAACAGACCTCGCCGAACTTGGGTGATTGATTTTCTTAGTTTTGCATATTTATTTAGGTTACTGCAAATGTTACTTACATTATTGTTACGTCACGTGTTGATGTATTAAAAAATACATGCTTGAAAGTTAACAACTGTATTTGAAAATGTATTTTCCTAAATGTTTGTATGTTGTCCCCCTTCCTCCCTTTTTTGCACCCGGGGCAAACATGGATTTTATCCCCCTCCTCTGCAAAATATATTTACAAAGAGAATTTTACTAATTTTCTAATAGCCGACTTATTTTAAAATTTGAAATATGCAACCATAAAATATGTAATACTGAACAACGTAATCTGCTTTGTCAAATATTGATTCATTGAAATCTTGAAAACGGAATCGAAAAATATTCCGCTTTATGCAGGATTCTTATGCCATATCATCCTTAGATTCTTCTATGTTTTGGCATACCCCAGGCAGGACGAATTTAACAATGCCGTGCTGAAAATAGATGTGAGAAAAATAGACAAACAAAATCTTCATTTGGCGCCCCTTCATTCTGGCGCAAGGGGCACATGCCCCCTCTGCTCCCCCCCCTTAGTTTCGGTCCTGCCCTTTCTGCTGCCAGTACCCCTTCCACCCATGCAAAAATCAAACTATATCATTAGAAAACTAATGATTAAAATTTTATTATAACAACTTAGCATTCTATTGTTTTCAAAATAAATTATTAACATTTTCGTCATAACGTGGCAACCAGACCGTAGCCGAGAGCCAAGGTGAGGAGCTGGACGTGAATTCCTCCGGTCTTTTCTATTCCTCTTTCCCCACCACTGTATTAATTGATTAAGCCATTACATAGTGACCCACTCTTCCAAAGAGCCGCTAGTATCAATTTCCAACTCATAATTTTATCGGACAAGTCAAAATGGCCGATGTTTTGAAATTATATTACACGGTGCTTATGACAAAATTTCTTGTTCGAATCGACTATTATCAATTTTGGCAAGGGTCAAAATGACCCCCTAACGGCGGTTCTAGTGTTAAGCAGGAGTCGCATTATATAGGGAAAATTTTGATGTTCCTACCAGAGCCCTTAATCAGTAATCTTCATGATCACTTTATTTAAGTTAGGCGCATCCCACACTAAGGCGCGCCACACACCAGGGAGACATGCGGCAGAAAAGCGTGAGGCATGCGACATTTTCACCCTCTTAACAAAGAAAAAACCGGTTTGAACAGCAGAATTTGCCTCATGTCTCACGATTATTGTCGCATGTCTCTCTGGTGTGTGGCGCGCCTTTAAGAAGACAGGAAACATGTCGCACAACATTTGGGAGAAAAAACCGGTCGAAACAAAGAAGAAAGTTGATTGAAACCTGTTTTAAACCAGTTTTTCCCCTGAATTCAAGCGACATGTTTTACATGTCGCCTTAGTGTGGGATGCGCCTTATGCTATAGTATTATGCTATAATATACGATGAAAATATTATTCTCAAAATAGTGGTACGAACAAAAAAAGTTTCGCTATAGAATGCGACCCCTATATAAGAAATTAGGATTATGATAATGACGGAGATACGCAAAAATAAGTTATATTATCCGTTTTGTCATGAAGCGAAATGTATTTCAGTTATTCCATATTCTTTTATTTAATTAATTGGATGAATCTCAAAATGAAAGAAAAATAATCTCTATATAATAAAAGCCAGTGTAACGCTGGGCGGGCGAATCCATCAATCTTACCAGTCACCCAGGAAGAGACTGAAGGGGAAAAGGATCCATTCTCCCATTGGTTAACAAGAAACAAGAATCCAGCGATTACTTCTCAAGGTTACAAGTTCTGATAATTGAGCAGTAGTAGACACTTCTTCCTAACAAATCAGTGCAAGGCACACAGGGGCGTAAACCACCCTGGTCGTGTAGGGGGGTGTAGACTCATAAATTTCCGACTCCAAGAAGAAAAATTTCCGAGTACTATTGCCAACAAAATGCCGACTAATTAATATATATATATATATATATATACACACACTCATGTCCAAAAGTTTAGCATAGGGGTGCACAACCTTTTTAACAGAAGGGCCGCTTATAAAAATTTTTGAGTTGCGGAGGGCCACATCAGAAACACGGGGAGAATTCTATTGCTGGGAGGTGATCTGTGGCCTATAATCAGAAAAAAAATATGGTTTCAGAGGAGAGGGTGGGGGGGGGGGGTAATTTTACCACTCTAGGTTTCCCTACCCGGTCAACATATCCAATTCAGTTGGCAAGGATATATCAACAGCTTACGTTTGTATATATAACAAAGATATAGCAAGTATTATTTAGAAGGACTGGTAATATTCCTTGACTTTATTCGGGGAAGTAAATTTTGTTTATTTAAAAGTGTAAAAAACAAACATAGGCATGAAAGTGGCTAATAGTGCCGAAAAAAATGTGAAATTTATGAACGAAGGGGAGATGAGGAGCCGATGAACGAAATTTGCGATTTTTCCGCGCCCGATCAACGAAATTTTCGATTTTTTTCTTGCACCTGATTGATAAAATTCGCAATTTTCTCGAAGCCGGTCGACGAAATTCGCGTTTTTCCGAGCCTGATCGACATAATTCGCGATTTTTCGGAGCTCGATCGACAAAACTCGCGATTTTTCCGAGCCCGGTCGACAAAATTTGCGATTTTTCCACCCCTGATTGACAAAATTCGCGAATTTTTCCTCGTCCGATGAACGAAATTAGCGATTCTTAACTGACTAACGAAATTTGCAATTTTTTTCCCGCGGTAAATTGACGAAATTCGCGCTATTTTCTCGCAATAAACTGACGAAACTCGTGATTTGTACGCAGCCGATCAACGAAATTTTCAATTTTCCGCGCATCATTGAGAAAATTCGCTATTGTTTCGTGCATGATCAACGAAATTTGCGATTTTTCCGTGCCTGATCGACAAAATTCGCGATTTTTTTTCGTGCCCGACCAACGAAATTTGAGATTTTCCCGCTCCTAATAGAAAAGATTTGTAATTTATTCGCCCCCGATCGACGAAATTCGTGATTTTTTCTCGCAACTGAAGAAACTCGTGATTTTTACGCAGCCAATCAACAAAATTTACAATTTTTCCGCGTATCATCAACAAAATTGACGATTTTTTCGTACCCGAATAATGAAATTTGCGATTTTCCGCGCCTGATTGATAAAATTCGCGATTTTTCCGTGCCGGACCAACGAAATGCTCGATTTTTCCGATCTCGATCAACAAAACTCGCGATTTTTCCTTGCCCGATAGGTCAAATTTGCAGTTTTTTCTGCGCCTCATCGACAAAATTCGCGATTTTTCCGTCCTTGATTAACGAAATTTGCTATTTTTCCGCGCCTGATGGACAAAATACACGATTTTTCCGCACCCGATCAACGAAATTCCCGATTCTAAACTGACTGACGAATTTTTCATTTTTTCTCGCGGCAAATTGATGAAATTCACGATTTTTTTCTTACGACCTATGGACAAAACTTTTTTTTTTTCCATAATGACAATTGACAATTTTTTTGCAGTTATAAATTGACGAAGTTCGCGGGCCACACGTAAGCCCATCGCGGGCCACTTTTGGCCCGCGGGCCACAGGTTGTGCATCCCTAGTTTAGCATATATGATAAAAACGAAGAAAGTATATCGCAAATATCTTACGAAATTATTAAACTTTATAGATGATAAATGAAAGTCTCAATATAATTATGACTGAGCGTATTGAGATAGTCAAATAGGTTTTAAAGCGCTGATGTTGATTCCTTTTGAATTATTAATGTATGTCTCTAAAAATTAGTGGTGAAGTACTATGATGAATATGTGTAGAAAATTGCGGTTTGGAACTCCAAACTGCTTTGTTTGATAGCGATATATCTTGTTTCTAAATGTACAAAATTTGATGAAACTGGAGGATTGAAGAGCTGGGAATTCGATGCCCGTTTTTTTTTTTTTTTTTTTTTTTTTTTTTTTTTTTTTTTTTACCAATAAAGGGCTTAATGCATTTTATTTTTTCTGTGTATGGCATATTTATTCACATAGACTCCACTCCGGATAAAAATTCAAATTCTGAATTAAGCATAAGGAATCCTGTTACCCGTGTACGATGTACGTCTACAACATAAAAAAAAAAGGTCAAAATTTAAAAGATTGAAAATTTTCGAATGAACAAAACTTATATTCATTTCTTAGTACTTCAATAAAAGTTAATCAAATTTTGTACGTTTAGTAACAAGATATATCGCTATGTAACAAAGCAGTTATTGATTCCAATCCGTATTTTCCTATACATATTAATCATGGACTTTCTTCCCTAATTTTTAGATAAATTTATTAATAATTCGAAAAGAATCGACATCAGCGCTTTAAAATTATTTGACTATCTCAATACGATACCCGAAGTCATAATTATCTTCTGAATTTCATCTATAAAATTTAATAATTTCGTAAGATATTTAACACTCCCTTTCTACGTTTTTGTCATGTACGCTAAAATTTTGGACATGAGTGTATATACATATGGGTCTTGCTTCTGGAGAAACTTACTTTACAAATACTAGGGGATCGTACCCGGGCTTCCCGGGTTAAAGAATATAGGTGAAAACATTTTTTAAAATTGAAAATTAATAATTATTTTATATGCAATACATTTTTTAGATTGCCCACTTACATTTAAAAAAAGCCTCTTTCATATGAAAAATGCGAATTATACAATCAAATAAATTTTTGAAATTTATCAAAAGCAATATTTTCTTATTTGCCGCATGCTAAGAGTTATTTGACCAAGATTTTGCTACTTATGGCATCCTTTTATATTCTGATAATTTCAGAGCTTATACATGTCTGTTAAATTTGTGTTTTATTTATATTATTTTATTTATTTATTCATAGGGAAGTTTTTTTTTTTTAAATGGATATTAGCCGAAAGAAAATGATGAACTCTTTATTTTTTTAAGGGATTAATCTTCCGTAATCGAACTCTGCGCGATATAGATCAATTTAAAAATATTTCATGCTTTAAAATTCTTTTTAAAACCATAGAAAATCAGTAAACTGAGATGAACTTTGCAAACAAATTCCATTTGAAAAAAAACTCCTATTTGGTGATCTAAAAATTTAAATTGTACGATTACAAATATGTAAGATTTGTGTTTTTACAATATTATTATTTTATTTGTTTATAAAAGAAGTATCAATTTCGTTAATTTTTCTTTCACAAATATGTTAGATTGGTGTTTTTTTTAATATTAATCTGTTATTTTTTTTTTTATAAAGGAAGTATTAATTTCGTTATGCAAAAATAGTCAGAAACAAATGCTGAAAAATGTTTGTTGCTTTATGTGCAAAATGTTTATTATTATTATGTATTGAAACCGGCACGTGATAAGATAAACTTTAAAAAAAAAATCATGCTTAAAAATTATTTTAGAAAATATAATACATCAGTCAATTAAGATGCAGTTTTTAAACAAATTGCATTTGAAAGTAAATTTTTTCCCTATGCGGCGAAAATTGAAAATGTACGATGGTCAGAAGATTAAAAAATTGCAGTCGCGAAAATTTCCAGACCGAAATTTGACCGTGAAGTATTGCCATTTGCAAAATGACGTCAGCGTTACGCACAGATACGTTTGTTCTTTATAATATAGATACTTAATCAGTAAAATATAATAAAGATCAGTTATTAGGATGTGGTTATCAATTGAGGATCTTATGCTTGGTATTCCGGAATGAAAAACAGCAATTTTCACCTTCTCAAAAACTGCATACGCACTTCTCATATCCATATTCATCATTAAAAAAAAATATATATTTTGTTTGACCATTTAAAAATCATTTTAACTCAAAACTGGAAGTCACGATTGTCAGCAACATGTTTTATGTGAACAGACGCCCCCTTTACTTGAGATTCTAATCTCAATTCCGGAGAGTAAAAATTTCTGTAATTTAAGTTTTTTAGACTCATTTGTGTTAAAATGTTTAGTTTTATCTAAGAAAATGATCGTTTTCTTTTAAATAGGACTTCATTTTCATTTAAATAAGCATTTCGCCTAGTCTCAGAAATTTAGTATCAGTACAAATGCAGAAGGAAAAACAGTATAGAAAATTTATGAGGAAAAATGCGTGTTTTCAAAAGCAGTATGTCATTTTCCGTTATTATGCCCCTAATATAATATTCTGCTCCTAATGGAATTTTGCGACACTAAACCTTATATAACAATTTTCATCATCAATTTTGCATTTTTATCAGAAAATAGCATGAATAAAGATAAAAAATACCTCATTATTTCTCTCTTGTCTGCAATAATAAAAGCTATCTAATTTTCACCATTTTGAAGAAATTTCATAAAATGCTTTTAAAATTTAAATATAAAAGTGGGGATACTTAAAAAAAACAAAAAAAAAAACAAAAAAAAAACAGATAGTACGATTACATCTACAAATGAAGAGATTTCAGCTTAAAAAATATATTAGTAAAAATGGCTCAGCAGAAAGATCAGGGCAGATGACTAAAAACCACGCTTGTGTTTTAAATATATAGATTACATAAAATTAGGAAAAATTAACTTAAGCAAATTATGTTATTTTGATAAAATTATAGTAGAATGTCCTAAAGAATAGCATTAAAATTTTATTATTCTAGAGAAATTTGGACAAAAATTTCAGGAACATGATATTATTTTAAACCACGAATTGTTTGTTTGCTTGTCTAACTCGGCGAAGCAAATCCATCCAGGCGAGAATCATCAATTTCTGTAATATAAATCACTATTAATTGCATGTCACCTCTATTCTATAAAGACACTCTAAATTTTTGTAAAATATTGCGTTTTATCAGTGTGTGATTTCGATTACATTATTTTCAAAATGAAGCATTTCACCTGTATGGAATTTCAAAGCAGCTGTGCTGTGAATATGATGCACTTCTACAAAACATAATTTAGGTTTAAGAATTAAAATACACGCTTTAAAAATAAAAATGATGTCATTTGCATCCACTAAGGCAATCCACTTTCATAATCTAGTCTTAAACTTCGTCTATAGAAAAGTATGCATATGACGTCATTATCACGGAATAACAGATAATATTCTTGACATAGCCCCTATTTTAATTTCAACTTTTTTTTTTTTTCAGGTTTTATGAGACAATGGCAACAAAAAGATACAGTATCTCCAATTTTCGACTATTTTCCGTTTACTTTCAAGGACTTTCAATAGAAATGGGGACTTTTGTTGCCACGATAAGAAAAAATGATAATAAAAACTACAAAAAAATTAATATCTCAAAAATAAATTGAGATACAGCTTTCAAACAAATTGCATTTAAAAGAGCATTTTTTTCCTTATACGACGGTGTAAAAATTTAAAATGTGCGATGTTTAAAAGTTTAAAAATTTGCAGTAGAGAAAATTACAAAACCAAAATTTTATTTCAAATTTCAAAGTGTTGCCATTCGCAAAATGACGTATGCGTTACGCAAAGATATGTTTGTCTTTTATAATATAGATACCAATAAGAGGTTAATATTAATCACAAATGAAAACTTGTTTATAAGTAATTTCAACATATACTTTTAAACATTGTGATCATCAGGAAAAGCTTGGATTACGTACGAATAAATTTAATTTAAGATTATCATCTAAATATATTAATAAAATAATAATAATGACTATAATACAATATTATTTGAATAATTGTTGTACAATTGCAATTTGAATTATTAAATTTTATTTGTGCTTTTGTAACAAAATTCACACTTTTATAGCACGATTAACACGATTAGCCCATTTTTCAAGAACAGTGGACAGATCTATATTGTCTGTTAATTCTTTGTGGTAACTGAAAAGCATCAATGATTCCAATCTGTCATCAGCCATAGTTGATCTAATAGCAGTCTTTATAAATTTTAGTCTGCTAAAAGCTCTTTCATTAGATGCAACTGTCACCGGAGCTGTCAACAGAATTTGGTAACATTGATGAACTAAGGGAAAGACACTTTTGTTCTTGGAAGCAAATTCCGCTGCTTCTGAAAATTGAAATCTGTTTGCTTGGGGAATATTTTAAAGACAAAAATGCGCCAAAAATACGGGATTTCTTAATTCTTTCTAACGATATACTTTAAAGCGGGGTAAAAATTTGTTGTCACTCCTGTTTTTTCCAACTAAACAAAATTCAGTAATAATAATAATATAAAAAAAAATCGAATACAATTGAGAAAGGAAAAAGAAAACGAAAGTATTATTTCTGATACAAGTTAACTCGTATAGATTGTAAAATATCCAGATTATTTCGAGATGAAAATTCAAAGTATTTGGGTGTTTCAATTTCATTCGGTATCATATAAATTTCTTGAAACGCATTTTTAAATCAATCTAAAATTACGTAAAAAAGTAAAAAAAAAAAATTAACATCTTTTTTTTAATAAAATAAAAAGAAAACACAAAATTAGTAGAAAAAATAAAACCATAATTATTTTCGATTAAAGGTAAAATTCGTGTAGAGTGGAAAATATCCAGATTTTGATAGGGTAAAGTACTAAATATTTGCAATTCAGTTTTGAATTTTCATCGGATATCACCTAAATTCCGTGATACACATTTCTAACTAAATTTAAAGTTAGATAAAAAAAAAAAAGAAGTTTCTTCACTTCAATCAATATGTCTTAAAATTTCCAGACTAAACTAAAAACTTTCCGACTATAAATAAATACAGCTGGATCTCGATATCTCGAAGCCAAAGGGAACAGAAAAAAGTTCGGAATATCAAAGTTTTCGATCAAAATATCAAGGTTACAAATAATATTAACCTTTCTGGAATATGTATATAAATATTTTGTTTCTTCATATCGAGGTTTTCGAGTTCACAATATTTGACAAGTCAAAGTTTTTCTGAATAGTTTTAATCACAAAAATAAAATCCGTAATATTTCCGACTAAGTATAAATTTATATAGGTTTTCTTCGTTCTAAATTGTTTTTTCTAATTTTCTAATTAAAAACTACAAGGGAAAAAAATCCGACTAAGAATAAAATTTTATATGTTTCCTTCGCTCTAACTTGTTTTTCTTATTTACTAATTAAAAACTACAAAAACACTTCTCCAATTCATAAGTTTTTATACGTTAATGCCATTTTCTTTCGACTAAACTTACTTTTTTCCGATCGAACGGGAATTTTTCCGACTGATTTTTCCTTTTTCCAATTTATAAGTTTTTATAGGTTAATGCCATTTTTTCCGACTAAACGGGAAATTTTCCGACTGATTTTTTCGTAGGGGGGGGGGGGGGTAAATCGCCAAGTGTCACTTGAGATTATTTCAAGTAATAATAAAGGACTTTACGTTGTAAAATCGATACAAAACAAATAGGTGTTGCTATCCAACGTACAATTTATTCACAAGTTTAACATAAAACTCTATCGACAACAAACTCTTTACATGCTACATTTTGAAATCAATTCAAAAAACAAAACAGTCTAACGGAAACCTCTACTCCCAAATAAACGGTTCAGGAGCGCCATCTTCTAACCAAAGATACAAACGTAGAAAGAAATGCATAAAAAGGTTTTTTCTGCATTTCTTTCTACGTTTGTATCTTTGGTTAAAAGATAGCGCCACTGAACTGTTTATTTGGGAGTAAGAGGTTTCCGTTATACTGTTTTGTTTTTTGAATTGATTTCAAAATGTAGCATGTAAAGAGTTTGTTGTCGATTTATATTTTAGAAAATTTTTCTCCTGATGAAGGTTTTAAAGATTAAACCGAAAAATAAATTGTACGTTGGATAGCAACACCTATTTGTTTTGAATTATTTCAAGTATTAAGTTGCAATCATATTAAATTTTCTTTGCGACATGTAAGGAATTTTAATTTATTTCTCATATAAAGTGATTCACGGAAAACAATGATATGGTATTTTTAAAAATATCCTTTTTTTTTCCTGCAAAAAATTGATAAAACTGACTTTCTTTTAAAAAAGTAATCAATTTAAATATTTTAGGCTTATTATTTTGTAACTTACTTATTACTTATATTTTCCTTTTCTATATACAGGTGTATGTAAATTTAAACTTAAAAAAAAAACATATTTCATATTTTAAAAGTAAAAAATTAATGCTTATACGAAAAGTAAAATTAATAATTTTTGATTTATAGCTTTGCATCAGGAGGACAGAAGCGTAGGGGATTAGACGGTTGGGATTCAACCCGAGATACTTATTTATTAATCAATATACATATTTAAAAAAAATTGGAGGGGGAGGAAGGGGGGGGGCGGTTAAACGATAAAATGCAATTTCAAAGTGTTATTAAAAAAATAGTATTATTTCAATAGTTGCAGTAGACTGTTTTAATTACGCACTTTTATTACATATTTATTAAATTTTTGTTTTATTAAGAAATCTTAATTTTGTTATAGTAGTACATTAGCCGGAAAACTTGGTTTACCCAGAAATATTGTAAATGTTAATTGTGTGTTTATTAGAACATAAACTAGCCGAACTTTGCTCATCTAAACGTTTCCATATTGTCATTTTTTTATCAGTTTTTCAAGTTTTAAGTGAAAAACACAATTTTTACCCACCGTCCTAGGACGAGCATTTACACTAGTATTATATAATAAATGTACACTTAATTCTGTTTTACACGACTATAGGTTTAATCATTTATGGACATTGAATACCATCGTTTTAGCTTTATAATATCGGAGAAATCTACGATTAAATATGGCTTAGAAGACTAATTAAATTATTAATGTTCAATGCCTATAAATCTTTAAATCTACAGTCCTTTAAAAACAAAATTACGTGTACCATTAAAACTAGTCGGATGTACCAATCCCAAAACTTTCTTCTATCTTATACATGTTGATACTTCAAAATTTGCTATCACACTGTCAAAATTAAATGGCAATCGTGAGGATTCTAAAAATATGAAATTCTGTGGATTAGTTCTTGAGATACAACTCTCGCTGAAATTGTGTAAATCCAACAAAATTCAGCCTAGCAGCGCCACCTATTGGGTGATTTACACCAAAATCTAATCAGCAACAACTTATGTCAACGTCTAACTGAATTTGAAGTTTGGGGAAAATCCGTGCAACAGCTTTTGAGATAAAGCTATTGAGAAAATCGTGAAAATTCCATCATAGCAGCGTTCAAGCATTCCACCTATTGCGCGAATAACAAAAGAGCCTAATCAGCAAAAACTTGTGTCAACGTCTAACTGAATCTGAAGTTGATGAAAATTCGTGCATTAGTTCTTGAAATAGAAATATTGCGAGAATCGTGAAAAATGCGGCACAGCAGCGCCGCCTGTTGGCCGATTTACACAACACATAATCAGCACCAATTCATGTCAAGGACAAACTAAATCTGAAGTTTGATCAAAATACGTGCATTAGTTCTCGAGATAGAGCTATTGCGGAAATCGTGTAAATCCTACAAAATGCAGTATAACAGCGCCACCTGTTTGCGATTTACACCAAAATGTAATCAGCACCAATTCATATGAAGGACTAATTGAATCTGAAGTTTGATGAAATTCCGTGTATTAATTCTTGAGATAGCGCTATTGCAGAAATCGCCAACAATACAGCATAGCAGAGCTACCTGTCTGGCGATTTACACCAAAAACTAATCAGTGCCAGTTTATATTTGGGACTACATGATTATAAATTTTTATTAAATTCCGTGCATTAGTTCTTGAGATAGAGCGCCCACAAAATTTGTGCCACATACATATACACAGACAGACAGTTACACACCCACAGACAGACATTTTATAAAAACATGTTTTTCGGGAACTCTGACCCCTCAAACGTGTAAATCCGTCTAAAAGCGGGTCGAAAATTTTCACGAATCCCATACATTCTTCTTGTAAAGATTGAAGAAAGTAAAAAGGAAGCAGATATTACAGGGATCAAAATGGTGATTAATCTAAGATAAATATTTACATAATCTGTACTTAACAGAAATTCAACCATTCTGAATGGTGTACGAAAAATAACGCGTTCGTCTGATTGGAGCTTTCGTAAAAAAGAATATGTGGAAAATTGGCGGGCTGGTTAATTGGCGTGTTTGTATATAAACATGTTTTTTCCTGATACAAAATTTTAAATCAGAAAAAAAGGAAAACAAAAATAAGTTCTACTTCTTTTGAATTTATTTTGAGTTAATAAAAGAAAATAATGTTCTAATGAAATTTCCGATTGAGGAGGAAAGAGTTTTTATATAACATAATTTTAGTTATATTACCGAAAAAGATATACAAGTAGGAGAGCTAGGGGATGAATGAGACATTCTCAATATTTCAAGCAATAAACATTTTTACTTTCTTCTATCTTTAGAAGAAAAAAGTATTGGATTCGTGAAAAATTTCGAATTCCGGTTTTCGACGGATTTACACTTTTTATGGTTCAGAGATTCCGAAAAACCTGTTTTTACAAAATGTCTGTCTGTGTGTCTGTATGTGACACAAATTTTGTGGGCGCTCTATCTCAAGAATTAAAGAACGGAGTTTCGTAAAACTTCAGATTCAGTTAGTCTTTGATATAATTTCGTGCTGATTACTTTTTGTGTAAATTGTCGAACAGGTGGCACTGCTACGCTGCATCATTTATGCTTATTGCAATAGCTCTATCTCTAGAACTAATGCACGAATTTCCAACAGTTAGTCCTGAGTCCTGATATAAATTGGTGCTGTTTAGTTTTTGGTGTAAATTGATCAACAGGTGGCGCTGATATGCTGCATTTTTCCTGATTCCCACAATAGTTTTATCTCAAGAAGTAATGCACGGATTTTAATCAAACTTCCGATTCAGTTACAAATTGACTGAAGTTGTTGCTTATTAGGTTTTGGTATATATCGCCCAACAGGTGGCGCTGCTATGCAGAATTTTTTATGATTTTCGTTTTATCTCCAGAAGTAATGCACGGATTTTCCCTTTTTTTAATTTTAGACACTATGTACAATTAATTAAATTTCTGATTTTTGTAAATGTACAAATGATGCAATTATGCTTAATTTAACCCTTTCTACCACTGTGTTGCATATCTGCAACATACTCAAAAGTCAATGTCACTTATACTGAGGGCTTTAAAAGACGATTATATTTATTGCTGCTATCTCCCAAAATAGCAGTTAATATAAATTGTTCACAGAATTCTCAAAAGACGGCGATAGCGGTTTAATTTTTCACGCGAAAGTTTTATTTATCATTTCAGCAGTTTCTCATCATTTTTTCTAAAATTAAGTACATACGTTTTGTAAAATTAAAAAGACTGGAGCCGGCCAAATATAGATTTTTTACATAGGTAATTTCGTATTGTTTACAAATCTGTATTAGAAAATCGATGATGCAGTTTTCGCACGGCTTAGAGAATTGCCAGTTCAGGAAATTCTTCGGTTTAAGTTTAAGTTATTTAAGCTATGAGGTATTGGCTACGGCTTTTGCCGGCATGACCTCAAATGATCTCAAAATGGCGTTATTTCCTTGGAACAACCTTCTTCCACGAGGAAAAAAGGCAGAACCAATACTTCGGTACCAGTTTTTTGTTACATAAAATCTCCTTTCAAATAAGTCGAAATTTCGCGCATAGGCAAAGTTGATATGATTTTAAAGGCTCTCCATCTTTTCTAATTTTTTTAATTTTTAACTCTTAATCTTGTAACTTATGTATCATAATTTTCTAACTTGCATAACCAAAAGCTAATGGATCCGACTACCAACTTCTCTGGAACCAATCAAATTTAAGAACGCTTCACAAGTTCCGCCACTTTTACCCAGCCCTTATCAGTACACCAAATTTCAGTGCGCAGAGCTCATTTTTCACAGTGGCAACATAATTTCTGAACTCGCTTTTAAAATGTACGTGAAAAAAATCTTTTACATTTTTTAAATAATTAAATTAATAATTTTGAATGTAAATTTTCGTGTTATTTAATGGCTTTAATATATTAACAACATAAGCACTTAGTCCCTGAAAGTGTTAAAAGAGTAGGTATCCTTGAATTTATATATAATGTTCTTCCAAATGAAAAGTTAATTCCAAATGAGAAGTTAAATTAATTTTCCTTTCCTCAGTGAATGTTTGGTAAGATTAAAGTAATTTTAACCCTTTGGTTTGATAAAAATGTACTTAAAAGCTTCTTCAGATTTAAAACCCAGATTTCATACAAAATTGTCGGTCGCCAATATGTTAAGTTCAGTAAAACATTTTAAACTCAAATGAAGGGGCGGAGCTTCGTTACTAGGGCCCATTCTATGCATGGTTCTTTGATTCTATGCATTGACATGACACCTTAGACGATACTTAGACCTTAGAATGACAGCAATTGAATCTTTATTATAAAACACGCTTTAAAGGAAAGCTATTGAGCTCCGCCAAATAATTATTTGCCTTAGGTAGAAAAATGTAACAGTGGTACTGTTTCTGATCAACAAATAGTGTTTTTAGAAACTGTCGCCTCTGTTTATGGATGATATATATATATATATATATATATATATATAAATCCTCACTATCTTATACAATAATTACGTTTAATTTTAGTAGTTTAAGTACTAGTAGGAGAGCTGTTGAACATTTTTGAGTAGGTATTTGAGGCACCCTGAAAATTTGTGCAACACTTCTTTTGTAATGCCTGAATACAAAATCGAATGTCTGGCTGAAGGATCGTGGCCCAAAAACTGTGCCAGACACGTGTCAAGTGCCATTTGGCACTTGACACGTGTCAAAATTGCCGACTAAAGTGTCTGTCATTTTCAAAATATTTTTTTCTAAGCATAAATATTATTCTGCCTCAATCTCAGCGTGCCTCAAATACCTTTTTTGGGCAGTCAAAAAATGGCACTTGACACGTGTCTGACACAGTTTTTGGGCCGACTAAAGTGTCTGTCGTTTTCAAAATTTTTTTTCTAAGTATAAATATTATTCTGTCTCAATCTCAGCGTGCCTCAAATACCTTTTTTTTGGGTAGTCAAAAAATGGCACTTGACACGTGTCTGGCACAGTTTTTGGGCCACGATCCTTCAGCCAGACATTCGATTTTGTATTCAGCCATTACAAAAGAAGTGTTGCACAAATTTTCAGGGTGCCTCAAATACCTTCCCTAAAATGTTTAACAGCTCTTGAACTATACTGTTCTGTGAAGTTTTCATTTCTCCTGATCTCATTGTGTACTTTTTTTTGTTGCTGTTATTGCGTTGTGTGGTTGAAATATTTGTAAAATGCTTTGCTCATTTTTATGCTTCTCATTATACTTCACGGTACGCTCAAGGTTCTTCTACATAAGGTTGTTCCATTTGAAGGATAGCCAATCAGAGTAGAGCAGGACTGAAACGTCACGTGGCGGACAAGATCGGAGAGAGACCGGCCGTGACAATGTAAATAGATGAGTAAAAGAACTGAATATGAAGTAAATAATTTTTTAAAAAACAGATCCTCGAAAGTAAATTGTACGAAATCACTTTCCTTAAAATAATTTGTTCAAACACTGATTGGAGTTAGTTAAATATAACATACATAATGGTTAAATAATATCGCGATACATTTGTTTCATTCAAATCTTCAGTAAATTCGTGAAAAAAATTACATTTTTAATGCGTAAAAGTACAAATGAAAACTTTTAAACTATTGTAAAATAAAATGAATGGATGAATTATATGGATATGATGACACAGCAGTAATAATAAAAAGACTAGAATTATCAAACAGAATAAATTAAACAAAACTCACATCAAAACTTTTAACAATAATCGTTTGTCCGATTACTAGATATAAGTTTTCAAAAAATTTCGAATGTCACTATGCTTATTCAGGATCAAAATCAATATGATTCAAATATCTGTAACAATATATATACACGGGGCTTAGTTTCTAGCAAAAAAAAAAAAAAAAAAAAAAAAAAAAAGTACCGGAGCTCTAATACAGGGCTCGCACCGTTCCTAAAATTTTCGCACTTTGCTACCAGTATTTTAAATAAGAATTCTTCCTGGTAGATTCCTTTAACATCTATTATAGAACTATACAACAAAGATTACCGTTTTAATTTAGTGGTAGCAAAGTGCGAAAATTTTAGGAACGCTGCGAGCCCTGCTAATATTCTGCAGTAATAACAACAAAGTTTATAATCCCCCTGCCCCCCCCCCCCCCCCACATACGCATATTTATATTTCATACAGTATTTCAAATTTTAAAGCAATTTCGTCTTCCTCAAAAAGAAATTTATATTTTTGACATATCGTTAGACATTAATATCTAATAAATTCTAATAAATGAACAGAGCAAAAACATTAAAATCAGGAGTGGGAAATTTTCAGAAAACCCTAATCGTCAGGGACTTCTTTGTATTGGTGCGCAGTATTTATAAACTCTGGTCTGTTCTGACTAATATTTAAATGTTCACTAAAAATAAAGAAGTAAGTACTGGAGTGGCGCTCCTGTGATATTCGGAGCAAATTAAGGACCGTGCAGAGCTAGAAAGTTAATCAGAGAGAATATTTTAAAAACACGAACAAAAAGCAGCGAGTAAAAACGGCAGAAACAGTTGCGACTAATTCTGACATTCCTCATCGCCATTCTGAAACCATTGAAAAAAAAAAAAAAACTTACACAGGACACACTATGTCACATACGTAAGCGCTTTGGTAGGAAAGAACGCAAAAGATTAGAGATGGGAAAGAAAGAAATAAAAATTTAGGCTTTGATTTTTTAGAAACACTATTTCCGCTAAATTCCGGAGTGAGCGCCGGTGAATTCAGACCAATATTTAAATTTCCACTAGAAACAAAGAAGTAGCGGACCTGTAATCAAACAGAATATATTAACGATAATATCCAACGCAAATTAAGCGCTGCTTATAGGCTAATACTTCAACCCTACATTAATTTTCATCTTAAATTTCTGCTTCATTTTATTAATCAGAGTAACACGAATATAATATTTAATAAAATAAATATCATCGTTATTCTGTTTGCGAATCGTCAGGTTAGCTAGATACGAAGTGCATATTGCTGCATCAGCAGCCGATGTACAACAAAACTACGGAAAATCGAGAAAATCGCAAAAAAATCATTATCACAGCGCTCCCTTCCAGGGTTACATATCCATTTTCAACTGGGATCTGGTGTCAATAGTCAAAAATATGCGTATGAAGTTTGGTTCAAATCTATGCCTAACTTTGTATGCTTTCCGGTGAATCAATAATGAAAATGGAACAAAAATCGCTATTACAGCGCCCCCTCCCGGCAGAATATCCCCAAATTTAACTTTGACATGCTGGCCATAGTCAAAAATACATAACTTCGTATACTTTCCGATGATATAATGAGACATACATATATACGGACAGACAGATATTTTGTAAAAACATGTTTTTCGGGATTTCTGACATTTAAAACGTGTAAATCCGTCGAAAACTGGAAGTCTCGAACTGGAAGTTCGAGATTTTCGACTACAATACGTTCTTCTGTTATAGATAAAAGAAAGTAAAAAAAGATAATGCTAAAGAAAATATTTTAATAGAGGAATTTTTTTTTTAAGGTAAAAAAAATCCCTATAACAAAAGAAAAATTTTAAATTTTTTATGCAATTTTTGACGTTTTCTTTTTTAAATTTTTGCGGCGATTTTTCCAAATGAGTAAAAGGAATCCGGCTTTATTTTTTTAGCCCACTATTGTATTAAATCTTGTCATTTTTTTCAATAAAGTTTATTCGGAGTTCGTACAGAGATTTTCGCATTTTTCTCGAATTTTTTATGCGAATTTTAGAATTTTGAGATTTGTAAAAGGAACTCGGTTCGGTTTCCAACTTTTAGCGAAATATAATAAATTTTCTCCTCTGCGAGTTTCGAACTTTTTTTCCCCCACTGACTTCATGGCGGTTTGTCTGCATTTGTGAAAGAAATCTGGTTTTAATCTTTTATTCTAATATAGTAAATGCTGTTCTCTTTTTTTTTTTTTTTTTGTTTCATTAAAGTTTATTCTGAATTTCTCGGG
The DNA here is from genome assembly GCA_963932465.1 of Maratus speciosus. Taxonomy (NCBI): domain Eukaryota; kingdom Metazoa; phylum Arthropoda; class Arachnida; order Araneae; family Salticidae; genus Maratus; species Maratus speciosus. Next base: position 68,121,810 of record OZ010799.1, on the reverse strand, counting down.
ATTCTTTTATGCAGTTCTTAGAGATTTTCGCGTTCTGCAGGAATTTTTTGACGCTCGTAAAAGGAATTCGGTTTTGAAATTGTAGCTTAGTATAGTAAATTTTGTCCTTTGCGATTTTCCAGAATAATAATCGCCAGTTAACAAAATGCCCGGATTTTGAAGAATTCGGAATTTCGACTTCCGGATTTGAGACTCTGTACTGTATTGTTAAATCTGTATACGTGCTCTCCGAGAGTTATTAGAACACGTTGATATAGTGCATTCACTAGGTTTTTTTTTTAAAAAAAGGCTGTTAAAATAATATAAAAATTAAAATCATTCAGAGAAAAAAAATCCAACGCAGAACAGCATACAGAATACTATTGAAACAAGCGAAGCGAGGCGAGGTGAATCTGTCCGCCACGTGACGTAATGCGCGAGCAGTTAAAGAATCTTTACAGTTGGCGCATCGCACGAATGGTACCCCCCTGGGTACGCTCTTTTCCTATAATACCACAACATTAAAGGTTATCAAAATCTATTAATTTTTGCTGGTGTAGAATTAACTAATTAAAACACAAAAACATTATAAATGTAATTATGTCACATAAAGTCTCTTTGAAATATGGTGTATCTAACTCGTGATTTATTTTCAGTCTAAAAAGTCTTTTTTTGTGTTTGTACGTGTGCGTGTGTGTATGTACATTATACACGAATAAATCGTCTTTCACAGAAAAAAGATTTATTTTTAACAGTCAATTACAGAAATTGACTACTAAAATAGCAGAATTGTCGTTCAAAATGCATGTTTTCGAAAGATAAACATATTTTTGCTGTTAGATTTTAGTATTTTTCTGTAAAATTAGCGCATTTTTTATACAAATTTTATAATTATGCTTCCGCTTCCGTCGAAGTGTTGTACACATAAATCAAATGAAAACTCAGTACAAAAATGTATAAGTTTATATAACAGACGCAAAATAATACAGCTATAAATGAACTTATTTCCATTCATCATTGGAGCAATAATGTTAAAATACGCCAATATTTCCATAACCGAGTTTTTATTATGCTTCAATGCATTTTTTCAAACTTATATGACGTTACAGTAGCGCTCAAAAGTATTTTGACAACATTATATTCTCTCTTATTTTATTTAATATAAAAATGTAAAAGAAAATATATTCCCTATAATTGAGACCACCATGACTGCAATTATTCAAATGTATGAAGTTTCAACTTGTTTGTTTACATTCGGCGCCACCGAAGAAATATGACTCCTCCTTAGCTCAAAAGTATTTTGACAATTAGTTTGCATTTAATTGTTGAAGGTGTCAGTGGCGCTATAGCTTCGATTAATGTTTATATCGACTTATTGTGATCATTTTTAAATGCCGAAATGTAAAAAAATATTGCAGTGATTCTAGAAAAGCCGTTGTAAATGCACTTAAGAAAGGTAGACTGCAAGCAGAATTAGCTCGTTTTTTTAACGTGTCTCGGCAACTTGTTATTACATGGAATAAAGTTTTTAATAAACAGAAATACATCGAAAATAAGCCTCCAAGTGGCCATCCGAAAAAAACAACTTGCAATGTTGACTGTATTATAAAAATGATATCTACAAGTGATTGTCGTAAGTCCGCTGTAATAATAAAAAATGAATTGAAAGAAAATTACGGCATAGACATACACGTTTCATCAGTCAAACGACTCCTAAACCTCTATGGTTTGCATGGCAGAAGATCAGCAAAAACACGTTTGTTATCTACTAAGAATAGGAAGGCTAAAGTTGCATTCGTAAAACAGCATAACCCTTTCAGGGGCAAAGCAATTCCATTCCTAAAGTGTTGAAATTTGAAATTAATGACTGAGAACAGAATTTTGGTTTAAAAAATTAGGTTTATTTTCTGTGTGAAATTTAGCTTTTTCTAATTTACAAATAAATTTGTTTTCAAATTCCGGTGTCAGTCATTAATTTCAACGCTTTAACAATGGAATTGCTTTACCCCTGAAAGGCTTATGCTGTTTTACAAATGCGATTCTAGCCTTCTTATTCTTAGTAGATAACAAACGTGTTTTTGCTGGTCTTCTGTCATGTAAACCATAGAGGTTTAGGAGTCGTTTGACTGATGAAACGTGTATGTCTATGCCGTAATTTTCTTTCAATTCATTTTTTATTATCACAGCGGTCTTACGGCAATCACTTGTAGATATCATTTTTATAATACAGCCAACATTGCAAGTTGTTTTTTTCGGATGGCCACTTTGAGGCTTATTCTCGATGTATTTCTGTTTATTAAAAATTTTATTCCATGTGATAACAAGTTGCCGAGACACGTTAAAAGAACGAGCTAATTCTGCTTGCAGTCTACCTTTCTTAACCCTTTAACTGTTTCTTTGTTTTTTACACAATAAATTAAAAATCAGGACCTGCCACCACTTTTTTTTTTTGCTAAAATATTTGGCTTTGTACAATTGGAAAAAAGTACGCCTTTTAACAAATCAAAAATTACCGTTAAAATTAACTGGTATCCAAAAGCTTTTAATATCGAAGTCAGAAAACACTTTGTGCTCGAGAGGCACTCGGGCACGACAGTTAAGGGGTTAAGTGCATTTGCAGCGGCTTTTCTAGAATCACTTCAATATTTTTTACATTTTGGCATTTAAAAATAATCACAATAAGTCGATATAAACACTAATCGAAGCTATAGCGCCACTGACACCTTCAACAATTAAATGCAAACTAATTGTCAAAATACTTTTGAGTTAAGGAGGAGTCATATTTTTTCGGTGGCGCCGAATGTAAACAAACAAGTTGAAACTTGATACATTTGAATAACTGCAGTCATAGTGTTCTCAATTATAGGGAATATATTTTCTTTTACATTTTTATATAAAATAAAATAAGAGAGAAGATAAGGTTGTCAAAATACTTTTGAGCGCTACTGTATATATTCACCACGTTGAATCAAAGTGAAAAATTGCGTTTCGTCTTATGATTTTATTCGCCAAACCAATTATTTCATTTTTTCCCGTGGAAATATTGCAATAGAAAAGTAATTGTTGTGGTAAGAATTTTATCGTGGATTTTTAATTGTTGGCAACAGCTATAACGAAAAATGTTTAAATTTGATTGGAAATTGCTGTTAAATTTGTGGTTTTTTATTAATTAAAAATTCACTACAAATATTTCAGATTCCTGATTACTTTAGTTGACTTGGCCCTGTTTTAATACACATGTACGTAACTTTTCAGAATTCTGGCTTCCAAACTCTGGATTTGTATAGCATTACAGACAGACAAATTTTCTTTTCTAACTATTAGATATATAAGGTTTAGAAACCTTATTTTAATATTTTTCTTCTTCGGAATATGTTTATAAGATCTTAGTTTATGCATAACAAAAACGTACAAAACTTGCTTGATGTGAAGTAAATAAACTATCGAATGTTAGGATGTGTTCATCAGTCTGTATTAAAATACTCGAAATTATCGAGATCAAGCATAGGCAAAACACACTGTCTCGATAGAGGTCTCTGATTAACTTATGATCTAATGCAAAAAGCTAGTTAAAGACATGGAAGATATAGCTGGCAATTTCGTGGTTCGTGTAAGGCATCACTTTATTTACAAACCGTTGTCATAAAAATCATGTAAACAATAGGAGCCTACCCTTGTTCACATTTGCCCGGCGCCGATTCTATCACAGGCGTTAAAAAAAAAAAAAAAAAAAAAAAAAACTACCGTTAATGTCTGTTTGCAAAAGAAATCATGGACTGCCAAAGCCAAATGCTAGGGGCAGAAGCTTTGTATACAGGTACAGGAATGTTTGATTAAAATTGTGCTTGAGCCTACCCTTGTTCCCATTTGCCCGGCACCGATTCTATCACAGGCGTTTAAAAAAACTACCGTTAATGTCTGTTTGCAAAAGAAATCATGGACTGCCAAAGCCAAATGCTAGGGGCGGAAGCTCTGTATACAGGTACAGGAATGCTTGATTAAAATTGTGCTTATATAACTATAATTTAATCGGACAAGTAATCTTGCACGATACTTTAAAATTTCAGTGTACTCATACTCATATTACCTTGTATACCTTAAATTGAGTGTTGCCAGATAGTCAAAGGTCAATTTCCCCCAAAAGTTCTGAAATTTCCCCCAAATCAGTGTTTTTTTCCGCAAAAGTCCCCAACTCAGTTTTTACTCCAAAAGGGAATTTTTAAATTTTCAATTTACCTCTATAAAAAATATGTAAGTAGTTTAAGCTCAAAAATTTTCCCCAAATCAAGCCTTTTTTTGAAAAAATTCCCCATTTACAATAAACAATCTTTTAAACTGGGCCGAATGCATATTCTGTAGCTACATTAAGAGAATGAGAGATATATTTTCCAGTGACAAGTTATTTTACGTTTGTTTTTAAAGTATTGTCTAACAATGTTCGTCTATTGTTATATTAGCTCCATAACTTTAGACTTTAGACAATCTCTTATCAGTCAGGATTTGAATGAATCCGAGATGGTATGCTGTTTTAATTTTCTTGTCATCCCTATACTGAAGTACATAATCATAATGCAAAGTATTTTCTCTGTAGCATTCGATGTGTTTTTGTATATCATATAAGAGAAAAATATTTGTTTTCCACATATTTAAATTAAATTTTTTTAAAGTACGGCGAAAACATTTTTCGTAAGTCCTGCAGATTCAGTCACGTGCAGGTTTAAGCTGCTTAAGACTTTAGAGTCTGATGCATCTATAATACGTGTAAACTGTAATCTAGTAAACAACGAACACGATCACATCCGAGAGAATAATGATTGATATTTCTGATTTCTGGATTGTATTTTCGTTTTCCAAATCAAAATTCAGTTCGAGACAGATTCAGTTTTTATACAGGACTAAAAGAAATCTTTACGGAAAATAGAAAAAAAAAAAATCCCCAAATTTTCCTCCAAAATTTTTTGTAGTCCCCCAAAAAATCCCCCAAAATGGGGACAAAATCCCCAATCTGGCAACACTCCTTATATTTGCCAAATACAATTATTAATTAAATATTCCATAATTTTTATGGTGTGAACATTTATAGTTTACTGATGTTAAAGAAATTTAAATTTTGGTTAATTAACACTTGAACGCCCGGAAATTTTGTTCAAATTTCATAAAAATATTTGACACCAAAATTTTTATTTTAAATTATCTAATTGATTTATTTAACGTGCTCTGCGTGGTTTTAATTTAACTTACTTTATGAAACAAATTCTGGTTCCAGTTGACATTTAATCACATTGTTGGAGTCGAATCGACTCCTTCCGGGCGTTCTAGTGTTAATATACGTTAACTGTTAGTAATCAACAGCATCAAATTAGCATTTCAAATTTCACAAAATTATAACCAGGGGTCGCATTATATACTGAAAATTTTATTTTTCTTGCCAGAACCTTTATCAGTCATGATCATTTTATTTAAGCTATGCTATAGAAAGGTACGATGAAGATGTTATTTTCAAAATAGTGGCAGGAGCAATAAAATTTTCCCTACAGAATGCGACTCCTGTATAAGAAATTAAGATTATGATAATGACAGAGATGCGCAAAAATAAGTTATTCCATTACCCTTTTTGTCATGCACTTCAGTTATTCCACATTCTTTTATTTAATTAATTTGATGAATCTCAAAATGAAAGAAAAAAAAATTATATAGTAAAAGTACACTTAATTGTGTTTTACACGACTGTAGGATTAATTATTTATGGACATTGAATACCATTGTTTCATCTTTATTTAGTGAATGAAATCTACGATTAAATATGGCTTAGAGGACTAATTAAAATTCTAATGTTCAATGCCATTTCAAATCGCCAAGGTGGTGCCGCTCGACATTTTAATTTTCCTAATCTTTTAACAAAGTTTTCTTCAAACTTTCCTGAGTTCAAAAACATGATATATATATATATATTTATTTATTTATCATATAGTTTTTTGGCGATGGCCATTTATATCAAGTTATTCAGCCATTTTTGAGTAAAAAGCGTGTTTTACGAAAAATGCTGTAAATAATTTATTTTTATACCTATTAAGATGAATGAAAAACCAAAATGATCAGCATAAAAATGTCTACATCTTATGTAGGTATAAAATTTTCATTTGACTTAAGGATGTATATTAAAAACATGTTTAAAAACCGAAATAAATGGTTAAACGCCACATTTCGCTGCCGTTATTTTTTATGAGGAGATCAGACTTACCTTAAATATTTTTTTTCTGACAAAAATCTCTTATAGTACTACTTCTTTTTACAAAGATCATTTTTTTTTTTTTTTTTTTTTTTTTGCGCAGCACATTAAAAACTGTGTTAAGTCCGATTTTAGCAATTTTCACTAATTAATATCTCAAAAAGGAACTCTATAAAAAAACTAAAAATTTCGGATAATCTTTCTAGTGAAAAGTTAAATTGTAAATTTTATGATTAAGATTTAACTGTGGCAGTATTCTGCCCTTAACGGAACAAACCTAGTAGGAACCACCCGTTCAAGTAATCCATACCGATGTTCAACAGTTTCCAATTCTGCCCCAGAAACGGAATTTGCAAACAACGTTCAACCTCTTCCTTTCAAGGTTAACCAGTTTCGAGTAGACCCTCTAGAATTTCGACCAGTCGCTTCCAAGGACACATGTGGTCCGTTTATTTACCTGAAATTTGAACATGTGTGTTTACGTGCGACTCCTTTAAAAAGAGACCTTTATTTGGCACTATGATTATAAATCTTATAATATATTTATAATTACTTAAAAGGTGACAAAAACATATAAAAAAAAAAAATATAAAAATATTATTTATTGTAACCTGAGATCTGTCGAACACACATGCGTTCATTTCCAAAGGGAAAAAAGATGATTGACTGAATAGAAATACGTTTAAAAAACAAAAAACAAAAATAGTACGCATGCGCAAGCGGAGTTCAGTCTATTTCTCTACAGAGGGGTGAAAATATCAGTTTATATTATCAGGAGGTCGTGAAATATTTAGGACATTGTACCAAATTGAGGGAATATTATAGGAAAGGACATCGTTACAAACATTATCACTTCTAATTTGATTGAAAGAATTGATTCACAGCAAAATTGATCCTATTCCCGATTATGAAAAAGCTGGAGTCTACATCATCCCATTCAGCACAAAACAGCATAAGAGTTTATTTTATATTGGTATGACATGTCGAAAATTTAAGGAAAGATTAAAAGAGCACATTTCTGATATCAAGTTTAACAAACCAAATACAGCTTTATCCAGATTGCATCAAACAGAAAATATTAAGATAAACTTCGAAAAAGCTAAAATTATCAATTCAACGTCTAACCCACTACTCGTCAATAATCCGTGAATCCATTGAAATTTTAATTAGAAGTGATAATGTTTGTAACGATATCCTTTCGTATAATATTCCCGCAATTTGGTACAATAGCCTAAATATTTCACGACCTCCTGATAATATGAACTGATATTTTCACCCCTCTGCAGAGAAATAGACTGAACTCCGTTTGCGCATGCGTACTATTTTTGTTTTTGTTTTTATAACGTATTTCTATTCAGTCAATCATCTTTTTTCCCTTTGAAAGATCTCGGGTTACATTAAATAATGTTTTTATATGTTTTTGTCACCTTTTAAGTAATTATAAATATATTATAAGATTTATTAATAACAAGGTGAAAATTCACGACACTAGTGTTTAAAACAGTGTTTTGACTCTATTGACAATGATTATAGATTGTTTTTTTTATATATTGACTAGGGCACTCTGCCCCCTGCAAGCTACGCTTGCCAACCCCCGTTCAGACACCGCAGAATCAGCCCGCTAATTTGATCGGTTTTAAAAAGATTAGAGAAGATTGAATTATAATGAAAAAACCTATAGCGATCTCCCTGTAAATGGGTTTCCATTCAATTCCCTTTGATTGCGAAATCTTAAGGCCGATTCAGTTGCTGTTAAGACATCCAATGGTTGTTTTTGTGTTTGATTAAAAAAGATCAGTTAAACATTTAAAAAGAAGCTAAAATAAAAGGAATTAAGTAAACAGAGTCTTTGCCTCCAGGTATTTTTTAACCGCGTTATAAAACGATTGACATAATACAATTTACTATAATTACAACAATTTACTGGTTTAACCCCTTCAAGGGTGGTGGTTCATTTTTGGACCACTTAATTTTAATTCTTAAATGCCACATTGGCACCAGAATATTAGAATGAAAATTTTCCTTTTATTAAGTAAGTGAACAAAAGCATTTCCGTATTTCGAAATTTGTTTGTAAATTCTGGTGCCATTCACTGATTTCAATATTTTACGAATAGAAGTACCTTGATAGGGACCCCTGAAAGGGTTAAACGCATATTAATGTATTTATTATTTTAAAGTTTCCTTTCTCTTTTAATATTCACGTGTAAATACAATTTTCAAGACATAATTTTCAATATTTTTCTGCTTTTAACGCGTACTTATTTAATAGTAATTTTAAAGTTTTTTTTTCTGTTTTTAATAGTCACGTGTAAATAGTTCACGTGTAAATCGTTAGGAAATATTATTCTTTGAGCTGTTTTTAGAATTGAAAACAATCTCTATAATAGGGATAAGTCGTCAAATATTTTTCTATAGTCATCATTTCCCCTTTTCATAGGAAAGGTTTCCATTTTGATTAAAGAATAAATGTTATTTTTTCAAATAAAACTACATAAAAGTTGCCATGATCGAAAACAATTCTTGGTATTTTTATGTTAGCCGGGTGCAAATCTCGCCAATAGCTTTTTTTTTTTAAACTCGTCAGTTAGCATTTTTTTATTTTTCGAGTGGTAAATTAAAACGATACTACTTGGTTATCCCATCGACCAAAAATCTATCGCCAAACTATAAGATTAAATGCCAATAATGGTTGATCGTAAATGTTTTATTCACTTGACTGTAAGAAAGTTACACGTGTTTACGTCATCAAGTGATTTTTATTTCGACGTTTTATTTGTATTTTTATTAATGTTATACTAATTTATTTGTTCTTTCGTTATTTAAAATAAAAATTACGTCAATTTGTAGAATTTGGTGAGCGGTTTGAATAATTTGGCAAAATTGGTCGACGGGATAACTAAGTAGTACCAATAAAACATTATTTTGAATTTGAAATTAAACGTCAGGATTTGTTGCATTATTTAATCGGGTTTGGCGTGATTTTTTTTTACGACAATTTGCCGAAAACCTCGTTTTCGAATACCAGTTACATATGTATTTTTAAATTATTTTCTATTATTTTAAAAATGAAATAACAATAAATAAATAAAAAATTAATTAATAACTATAGAACAAAACAATTTATAACATTTTTTTAATAGAAAGAAAATAAATGTAAATAAACATTTATTAATAAATAAGCAACAAGAGAAGCGTTACCATGTCAGGCAAAATAACGCCATTTTGGCGCCAATTAGGTACCCCGGTGCGTATATGACATCTGCGCCTAATATTTTTCTTTTCGTTTCGTTTAAAAAAGAAAAGAAAGAGGTGAAAGCCATTAATTTTAAATGTTTCCGTTTTAAATGAAAGTTTCGTATTAAATCAAATGATAACGAATTACACACACACACACAAAAAAAAAAGAGCATTGTTCTTAGCATAGATTTAAGGGAGGCCAAACTGGTCGCCATATTAGTTTAAAATAATAACCCTTTCCTGAAATATGAAAAAAAAATATATCTGTAATGATTAAAATTTGAGTTACCATCATTAGAAGAAAGCATTTAAAATTAGAAAAAAATTAATATTTCGAAAACTAATTCGAATTTAAAAAATCAAATACCAGTTTTGAGATCTGCGGATCAATACGGATTTTTGAAGTTAATGTCCTCCCAAAATATTCCATATTTTAGGAGAAATCGCCGTGAAACATAATCAGTCTTTTCAAAGAATCGTTTCATAAATTCGTTTCATTTCAGCCGTTTCATATATCCGTTTCACAAATTCGTTTCAGTAGGATTTTATATGTATATAGGGTAGATATAAAGGGAATTATATAATATCGCTATAAACAGTGTGTAAAGTTGTAATAGGTGGTGAGTTATAAATAATCTTTACGAAGTTTTAAGATACAATTATATTATTTTTAATATTACTTAGATTAAAATTAAGGGATTATTTGAACAAAAACTATTTGCAATTAAACTTTTAGATTAGTACAATTTTTAATCTTCTAAAAATTATATTTTAGCAGGAAGGTTTTATTTTTTTTCAATATAAGTTTTAAAATACAAGCTATATCAGCCAAATAATTGAAAAATTATGTTTCACGCATAATAATTATTTTACATTTACAATTACCGTATATACTCGTGTATAAGTCGAAGAAATTTTAGACAAAATTTGGGAGTTGAAAATGAGGGGTCGACTTATACACGAGAAAAAAAAAAAAAAAAAAAAATGCAGATTAATTGGCGAATGGCGCCCATTCGCCGATTAGTCTGCGATTTTTTCTTTCAGTCTTTTAAGTAATTACGTGAGAGATAAAAGCGGACAATGGTCATTTCCTAGTGACTGACAAACAAAGCTCAATGTCCCTGTAATTGTTTTGCACCTATTTTCTCTTGGGACAGAAAACCCTTCAATACATTCCTTTCAGCATTTTAATCCCCTTTTTAAAAAGAGTCCAACTTGAGAATGCTTCTAGATATCTTTCTTAAAAGTTTTATAATACAAAGAAATACTATTTTTTAGCAGTTGAAGAAGTTGTTTACCCTTGTAAATAATGCCTGAAATCTTTTTAATTATCATTGAACTGATGTGAATAGGTTTCAAAATAGTTTAAGCTTCTTCGGTTATACATAATTATACAGTTTTAAAACGTTGAATTAAAAAAAAAAATCTGATTAGAAACGTAAAAAATTTACTAATTTAATGAAAATTTATTATTTTTTTTTTATCCTCGATTACAAATCATTTTTCAACATGCGATCAGAAATGTGGTTCGATCTATACACGAAAATTCAATTTTTTTTTTAAATTTTGCTTAAGAATGGGGGGGGGGGGGTCGACTTATACACGAGTATATACGGTACATAATTTTTATTAAAATTTAGATTAAAATCAGGGGATTATTTAAACAAAAACCATTTGTAATTGCACTTTTGGATTAGTGCAATAAGTTTTAATCTCAAAAATATATTTTAGCATAAAGATTTTTTTTTTATAATAAAAGTTTTAAAATACAAGCTATATTAGCCAAATAATTGAAAAACTATGCTTCACCCACAATTAATTTACATTTAATTTAAGGTAAAACTATTTCTAGTTATGAACAAATCTAACAAAACTGAAAAAAAAAAAATAACAATAGTACAATGCGAATATACATTTAACAAAAAATAGGTCTATCTATCCTCATTTACAATAGATGCATATATAAGCACCATCTTAAACCGACACAGATAATGCTTTCCGGCTGCTTATAGCAGTCGGATGAATGGAGAATATTCCAAATCTGGGTTCGAGGCTGAAAAAAGTCACGTGATACCGGTAATTTACCCAAAGAACTTCTAACTGATAAGAAGGGGGGCTACTACTGCTTTCCGCATGAACTGCTTCACCGGCTGGCGAGGGTTTTTCATTACGTCTACGGAGCCTTCCCTTCTTTACGCTAGAAGTTTTTACCTTGACCACGTGATCAAAACGTAGATGGAATATCCTCCATTGTGGTGTTGGGTACTCAGGTATCATATCAGGGCTACCACAGGCGAGTATTTTTCAATTCTATCTCACACCATTTTTATAAAACAAAAAGTTTACACATACACTTTGACAACATCTGCAAGGGAAATATGCTACAAAATTTACTTTCTTAAAATAGTGATGCGATTAGAATAGAAAAATAGTCGTTTGTGGCAGCCCTGCATACATATTATACATCCCATACTAATTCTAGATTTCCAATTATAGAGCATTTTAAGATTTAATTTTTCTTTAAAACTTCAACAAGGAGAAATGTACAAGTTCTTACTCGTCTGTTGAATTTTTGGAATTTTAACATCTACGCCTGCGAATTAAACACATATTTTATCTTATTGCATATGACAAATTAATTTTACCGGTATCAGTGAAATATATCTATCATCTGCTCGCCGTGTTGTTTTGGGCCTCACTTGTTTGTTGGATTTTTGGAATTTCGATACTTGCGAGTAGAGTCCTGCATCGGGCCGGGTCGGGTTGGCGCTATATTTTCCAGTTGCGGATCGGGTCGGATCGAGTTGACTTCAACTTTTTTGTTGCGTCATACTTGAAACAAAAAAAGGGAATATTTTTTTATTATACATAAAGCATGAATATCTGTTACGTTAATAAGAGGTTTTTTGTCAAAAATGACGTAATAATTATACGGAATAATAATGAAAAATAATTATATTATTAAGAAAATATTTTGCTTAGAAAAATATGACGTTATATTTGAAATAAAACAAGCATTTTCAAGTATTCGTTAAAAATACAAGGGGCATGAATATCGCAGTAACTAATGAAAATAGATAAATAATGATGTCATACTTAAAATGAACAACAGAAATACATTTTTCTAATATTGATTACAATTTATGAATATAAGTTACATACAAATGAGAGTTTTCATTCAAAATTCAAGACATTTTCTTGTGGAAAAAAGGGGGAAATAAAACGGATTAATATATTTTTTGACGCTATGCCCTCTTTGAAAAAAAAAAAGTAAATTTTCCAAAAACTAAAAACACATTTTTACACATTAAAGCATCAGGACTGAATTTATTCCACAGAAGCTAAAATCGTCTGTCAACATATTGACATTTACAGCCAAGGATCTAAATATAACTTCCGTGAATTTAAGAGGATAGTTATTTCCCCCTATTCGTACGAATTGAATTTTAAAAAAGCATTACTATTTTAATTAATAATTTTTAAATGTTGGCAGATTAAACGTTTCAGAAAGGTGTTTTGAGTAAAAAGTTTTATCGGGTAAAATAGTGTATATTTTTTCATATAAAGTGTTCATTTTTATTAGAACGTATTAATATATATTTATTTCAATTTTTCCAAAGTGATGTCATTTTTAATTCACCAGCTTCGTAATTAGGAACAAAATCTTATAATAAAATACTTTTCAGAAATAATGTTTTGCATCATAAGTCGCATAATTTCGGAATGCAATTTTAGCTTACATTATAAATAAAATTTCTTACTTGAAATTTAGTATTTAATAAAATTAATATTTCAATGTTTATTTAAATGTTTATTTAAATGTACAATAATATTAGATTTCCATAAGCGATTACATGTTTTAAATAAATTAAAATACATATTTTTACATGATTCATTAAGTAAAAAAATATTAATACAAACTTTAAAACATACTTTCTATCATTTATGTTGTATAAGTGAATGAACGGTAAATATATCATCTGACGCTACATCTATATTTTTCCAAGAATACCCAGTCCTCCATGTTTTCATACTTTTGCGTGCAGGAAAACACAATAGTAAACCAACGAATTAACCACTGAAATCGGGTTTTCGAATGTTTTTCATCAAGATATGACTTGGCTGACCGACTGAGTTTTAATATGCGGATCGAGTTTTAACTAATTTTGGAATTCCAACCATGAACTCGATGAGGTGATTGTCCGTGTTGCTGCCTCCCGGTCTATTTGTATATGTGCCCGCACTTGATATTTAAAAATATATTCGGTTTTTTATATTTTTATTTTTATTTTAATTTTAAATAATGTTAACCAACGAATTAACCACTGAAATCGGGTTTTCGAATGTTTTTCATCAAGATATGACTTGGCTGACCGACTGAGTTTTAATATGCGGATCGAGTTTTAACTAATTTTGGAATTCCAGCCATGAACTCGATGAGGTGATTGTCCGTGTTGCTGCCTCCCGGTCTATTTGTATATGTGCCCGCACTTGGTATTTAAAAATATATTCGGTTTTTTATATTTTTATTTTAATTTTAAATAATGTTAACCAACGAATTAACCACTGAAATCGGGTTTTCGAATGTTTTTCATCAAGATATGACTTGGCTGACCGACTGAGTTTTAATATGCGGATCGAGTTTTAACTAATTTTGGAATTCCAGCCATGAACTCGATGAGGTGATTGTCCGTGTTGCTGCCTCCCGGTCTATTTGTATATGTGCCCGCACTTGGTATTTAAAAATATATTCGGTTTTTTATATTTTTATTTTAATTTTAAATAATGTTAACCAACGAATTAACCACTGAAATCGGGTTTTCGAATGTTTTTCATCAAGATATGACTTGGCTGACCGACTGAGTTTTAATATGCGGATCGAGTTTTAACTAATTTTGGAATTCCAGCCATGAACTCGATGAGGTGATTGTCCGTGTTGCTGCCTCCCGGTCTATTTGTATATGTGCCCGCACTTGGTATTTAAAAATATATTCGGTTTTTTATATTTTTATTTTAATTTTAAATAATGTTAACCAACGAATTAACCACTGAAATCGGGTTTTCGAATGTTTTTCATCAAGATATGACTTGGCTGACCGACTGAGTTTTAATATGCGGATCGAGTTTTAACTAATTTTGGAATTCCAGCCATGAACTCGATGAGGTGATTGTCCGTGTTGCTGCCCCCCGGTCTATTTGTATATGTGCCCGCACTTGGTATTTAAAAATATATTCGGTTTTTTATATTTTTATTTTAATTTTAAATAATGTTAACCAACGAATTAACCACTGAAATCGGGTTTTCGAATGTTTTTCATCAAGATATGACTTGGCTGACCGACTGAGTTTTAATATGCGGATCGAGTTTTAACTAATTTTGGAATTCCAGCCATGAACTCGATGAGGTGATTGTCCGTGTTGCTGCCTCCCGGTCTATTTGTATATGTGCCCGCACTTGGTATTTAAAAATATAATCGTTTTTTTATATTTTTATTTTAATTTTAAATAATGTTAAATAATGTTTAAATAATTTTAGGAAGTTTCTTCACAGTACTGGGAACTGGGTTACTTCCATTGTTACACAGAAAGGGAAACTATCGGAATTACTATATCATTACGGCAGGCATTTTCTCATTGCAATTAAAAATAATTGTGTTTCTTTTTACTCATTTTTATTTATAAAGCTATTACATTTCAATATTTTTTAGATTACGCTGACAATGAGATTGAGAAGTTCATCTCAAATGGCTTCAGTTAGCTAAAATGATCTCATAGTAAAAAGGAAATTAGTATTTTCTTTGGTAAAACTAAATATTTTACAACGAATGCATCGAAAAGAATAAATTCCTGGATTTCGCTGGAACTGAGGTTAGAAGATCAAGTCAAGAGTGCGAATGTTCACATGCAAAATTGTAACTGATAAAAATGGGATCATGTTTGGAAATATATTTATTTGTAATCTATTGCACATTAAAATGTTTTTAAAATAGAGAATATGAATATGTAAATTACGCATGTAAATTTTGCGACAGTGAAAATGACGTAATTTTTAGATTTCGTTGTAAAAAAAAAAAAAAAATATGATTGTGTCATAGTGGCGCAACTTTCTTCGATTTTTCATTTCGCAATTTCAAAGATCAAAGCTTCAATTGATAACTTCCTAATTTATAATCTGAACATCAGGTTACTGATTACTTATAGTAATAAAGTTTAATTTTTCAATAATTTGAGTAGTTAAAGTTAAACTTTAGTTATAAATAATATTTGTTTTATAAGTTAGGCCAGATTAACTCATAATATTGATTATTTATTGTAATTATTTTTGTACGTTTTGTATAACTTCAATCTAACAGTTCTTTGAAACATCTCTTCGTTAGTCGAATTCAACAAGTTCCAATACGTAAAATATAATAAATATAAATGATAAAATAGAATAACAGCGATGTAAATTTATTCATCATTTAATTTTAGAAAAGGCGTATGAAATTTCAAGCTCATGAAAGAAATTTAAATCTACCCTATATATATAAAATCCTAATGAAACGAATTTATGAAACGAATATATGAAATGGCTGAAATGTAACGATTCTTTGAATCGAATGATTAAACAACTGATTATGTTTCATGGCGATTTCTCCTAAAATATGGAATACTTTGCGATGAAATTAACACCAAAAATCAATATTGATCCGCAGATTTCAAAACTGGTATTAGAATTTTTAAATTCGAATTAGTTTTCGAAATATTAATTTTTTTCTAATTTTATATACATTTTTCTAATGATGGCAACTCAAATTTTAATCAAACAGATATTTTTTTTTTCAGATTTTAGAAAAGGTTACTATTTTAAACTAATTTGACGAGAAGTTTGGCCTCCCTTAAATGTATGCTAAGAAATGTATCATGTTACTTTTATTCATAATTCAATTTGTATTTCATTATCATTTTATTTAATACAAACAGAAACATTTAAAATAAATGGCTTTCACTTCTTTATTTTTTTTTTAAACGAAATGAAAAGAAAAATATTAGGCACAGAGGTCATATACGCACCGGGGTACCTAATTGGCGCCAAAATGGCATTATTTTGATTGACCTGGTAACCTGGCTATTGTTGTTTATTTAATAATAAGTGTTTATTTACTTTATTTTCTTTTTTTAAATTACATAAATTGTTTTGTTCTATAGTTAATTATTTTTTTTGGTTATTTTCCTTTAAAAATAAAAAATAATAGAGCATAATTAAAAAATACGGTACTACTTAGTTATTCCATCGACCCATTTCGCCAAATTATATAAATCGCCAAACCACTCGCCAAATTATACAAATTGACATAATTTTTATTTTAAATAACGAAAGAACAAAGAAAATAGTATAACATTAATAAATATACAAATAAAACGTCGAAATAAAAATCACTTGATGACGTAAAGACGTGTAACTTTCTTAAAGTCAAGTGAATGTGACATTTATCAACCATTATTGGCATTTAATCTTATAGTTTGGTGATAGATTTTTGGTCGACGGGATAACTAAGTAGTACCAAAAATACATATGTAACTGGTATTCGAAAACGAGGATTTCGCCAAATTTTCGTAAAAAAAATCACGCCAAACCGGGTGCGTATATGGCATCTGGCCAAATATTAAATGATGTAACAAACGACGACATTTAATTTCAACTTCAAAGCAATGTTTTAATTTACCACTCGAAAAATAAAAAAAACTGCTAACTGGCGAGTAGAAAAATAGTTATTGGCGAGATTTGCACCCGGTTAGTGTAACAGTACCAAGAAATCTTTGCGACAATGCTTTTATGTAGTATTAGTCAAAAAAAAAAAAATTGATTTTTTTAATCGAAATGGAAAACTTTCGGCACAGATGACACATACGGTCCCATATTGGCGCTATTTTTTTCTGACGCCAATGTCATATACGCAACGGGTACTTAACTGGCGCCATAGTATCGTTATTTTGCTTGATTTGATAAGCCGGATGTTGTTGTTTATGCTGTTGATCTTTTCCCCAAATTAGCGTCGGAAAAAAATCGCGCCAATATGGGGCCGTATATGATATCTGAGCCAAACTTTCATATGAAAAGCGAAGGGATCAGAGCGTATTTATTTATGGCAGTTACATGACTTGAACTATTATGATATAGATGAAATGATGGCGATAGAATAATATTTGGCGACTTATCACCTGTACCTGGCTAATAATAAAGAACCAAATTGGCACCAGGAATATAAAAAGCGAAGTGGTTCGCCCGGAACTCTTGATGATAGTCACATGACTTAGGCTATTGTTATAGAAATTGTTTTAAAATACCGGGAGACAAAGACTCTGTACACTTAATTCCTTTTATTTTTAGCTTCTTTTCAAACGTTTAACCGATCCTCTTTAATCAAACACGAAAACAACCATTGGATGTCTTAACAGCAACTGATTCGACCTTAAATTTTTGAAATCAAAGGAAATTTAATGGAAACCCGTTTACAGGGAGATCTGCACAGCTTTTTTCAGTATAATTCAATCCCCTATAATATTTTTTAAACCGATCAGATTAGCGTGCTTTTAGATTCTGCGGTGTCTCAACGGGGGTTGGCAAGCGTAGCTTGCAGGGGGCAGAGCCCCCTAGTGATCCTATAAAAACAAAAATAGGCAAATTGGGAGTTTCAGAAGTTTTTCTACTATAAAATATGATAAATGGTTAATTGTATATGCTTTTAATTATCAAAATTCGTTGCTTAATTAATGCATTTAGTCTTCTTTAAGTGTTACGTGAACGAAGTCACGGGTAACAGCTAGTTAAAGAATAGAGATTTGTTAATTCTTCTATGAAAAATATTAAAATGTTGTTAGAGATACAGTTGTAAATTTTTTTCATAATGGCATTAAAATATGATTTACTTCTCTTTCATTGCGGGTTCGGATCGGGTTGCGGTTGATTTATCCAGATTTAATAGGGAATATCTCTTTTTAAGACTGCTACAAAACACGAGCGTCTGGGGAGAGAACGACTGCTAACAGTACAACTTAGAAAAAATTCTCCTTCCTTTTTCAGCTGTGAAGAAAAGGGAAAATCTACTGCGTTCTTCCCTCAGCCTCATGTTGCTTTCCCTTTTTGCTTGCATTTGTTATTCGATTATGGAAATTGTTAAAATTATAAACAGCGAAGAATAATTTGAACAACACAGAAAAAAAAAAAAAAAAAAAACATCGAATTTGCAAAAAATGAAATGTTTTCTAAAGGAAATTGCCCCACCAGTGGCTGAGAGGTTCTGCTCTCGAAGCTGGTAGAAGGGAGGTGCTGGGTTCGAACCCAATCGCGCCCGTCGGCCTAATCGTTCGGAGTTTTCGTGGTTTTCTTCGAACCGTGGATTTTCCATGCGTTAATACGGATTAGGTTCCCTTAGAAAGACCTCCACGGAAGGCACTCCCCCTAGGGCCCATATCCCTCGTGTAGATAATTGGCCGTCAACAATCAACCCAACTCTAAAGGAAATAATTTTTAAAAAAATAGAATTCTAGTAATGGCTGTTATTTATCTGAAAACCTTTTGTTAGATAAATCTGATATAATATTTTTATAGCTTCATATTTTATTATTATAATATTTTAATATATTTTTGTAACAGACTTAAAAAATAAGTAGTTTTGTCAATTCTCCAGTATTCTTTATAGATAATATATTTATTCGAAATAAGCACTCATCATATCCTTCTTTTTTTCTTTTGTGTGTGTGTGAGGGGGTGGGGGGTAAGCTTGTGTAAAATTTTACAGCTAAAGGATTTTTGTAACTTTTGTACTTTTTTTTAAAAATATTTTATAATATCTTACTGACATATTATTAAATGGTTTTATGAAGGAAAATGACTTAATAAAGGATAAATGTAATTATTGCAATAAGATTTGAAAAGTTAATTTAAAAATTATTAAGAAGATTTTAAACCACACTTCCTTTTAATTTCTTACACCATTCTCTTTCATATTTTTAATTCTGTGTGCGCTCTATAACCGTAAGGACCAAATTTCCGAATAGTTAATTATTTAACCCTTTATGCCCCGACTCTACTTTAACTTTACGTTACTTTACGTTACGACTTTACGTTAACGACGTTACGTTAAAGTTACGTTACGACGTTAACGTAACGTTACGTTAAAGTTACGTTACGTTACGTTAAGTTACTTACGTTACTTACGTAAGTAAGTACTTAAAGTTACTTACGTTAAAGTAAGTAAGTACTTAAGTAAGTACTTAAGTACGTAAGTACTTAAGTACTTAATAGTAAGTACTTAATATAATAAACAATATAGTAATAAATAATATAATAATATATAATAGTAATAATAATTAATATATAATAATAATAATAATATATAATAATAATATATAATAATAATATATAATATATAATATAATATATAATATATTATATATATAATATAATATATTATATATATAATATAATATATTATATATTATTATATATATATAATATATATAATATATAATATATAATATATAATATAATAATAATATATAATATATATAATAATAATATATAATATATAATAATAATATATAATAATAATTAATATATAATAATATATAATAGTAATAATAATATAGTAATATAGTATATAAATAATATAGTAAGTACTAATAGTAAGTACTTAAGTAAGTACTTAAAGTTACTTAAAGTTACTTACGTTACGTTAAAGTTACGTTACGACTTTACGTTAACTTTACGTTACGACTTTACTTTACGTTAGGTTACTCTAAAGTACCATAACGTAAGAGTTATAGGTACTTTACGTTATCTTATTCCAAAAGCATTATTGGTTGAACAAAACAAAACTATTCTTAAAAGGATGATTTTTTTTTTCTCTCCTCTCTTTAGCTTTTTTGACTTTGGAAGTTTGAGGGTGAAGAGTTTCAGCAGTGGCGTGGCGTCCGGTCATCGCTGGATGCGGCGATGACCAAGCAATATTTTAAAACTCTTAATAAGCTTTTAAAACTCTACGATCCAGTTTTAGCAGAACATTTGGAGTTCATGTATAAGTGAAGGTAAGATTTAAAGTTTCTTTTTTGAACATTCAACCATTGAATTTTAGAGTTAATAATTTTTCACCACAAACTTAAATAATTGCGATGACCACCGAAAATTTTCACGCCACGCCACTGAGTTTCAGTTCGGAATTATTCCTATATTTCTATTGTAAGAGTATTGTATTTGTACATTTTCTAATTCTATAAAATGGTAAAAAAAAATATTTAAAATAAAAGATTTGAATGAAGTTATAAATATTGCACAAAATTCCTATAAATACAAATTTAATTAATTGTCTTTAAATTGCAAAATCCTTCTAAAATTTATGAAATGTGTGTGCAAATCTTCTAATGTAGTTTCAAAAATTCGCAAAAAAATGTTTTAGAAGATGAAATTTTCATGAATTCATAATTTGGGACATAAAGAGTTAAAAAAAAATAAATGAAATGTCATGACATGTTGTAAAAATAATGTACAAACGACTATTTGCTCAATATTTTTATTTAAAAAAAATACTAAGCAAATACTCATCAACAGTCAATTTATATTAAGGAAAATCCTGTCCTTAATTTTATGAACCATGAGGATTATCCATTTAAAAACCGAGTTAATTGAAAAACAGGTCGAAGATTTAACATTTTAATGTTTAATCACACTGATATATATAGATACAAAAGAAAGAAAAAAGAACTTTGCAACTTGGGAAGGGAAATTCCGTTTAATGTCAAATAGATGCGGTAAATTAAACAGGAAAATTGACATTTTCGTCATTTATGTAAGTTAAAGAATTTAAACCGAACTCTCCCCCCCCCCCCCCTCCTTCCTACTTAATCTAATAAACATAATCCTTAAAATATTATCTCATATCTCCTTCAGAAAATCATTTAATGATATATTAAAAAAGCATTGTAAAATATTCAAATCGAATTCCCCAAACTGGAAATATTGACATAAGTTTGCAAAAAAAAAAAAAAAAAAAAGTATACGATGAGGTTGGTGCTAATCTTAACAAAATATCAAACATTTACGACAATTGGCCTTATTTAAAAAAAGAATAGGTAAACAGTAAACACACAGAAAGGTAAATGGTTAATATATAAAACTTAATAAAAAATGAAAACGGTAAAAATGAATTTTCCGATATGAAAAAGTTGAAAAAAAAATCAGTATTTCGTGGACACAGATTTTTTAATATAGTTATATATATAATATTAATTGCCAAATAACTATCTATTTATATAAAATCCAAGTCTCTGTGTGTCCCTCACGATTCCGGTAGGACCGCCTCATTGAAATGAGCAATTGTTGAAAAATACTAATGCAGGGTTACCACAGTAGCGCTCAATGTTAGCCAACTTGGCGATAGCTGGCTAATTTGGCGAATTTCCCATTTAAAACCATCATTCTTTGATAAAAGAGGTCACTGAAATTTAATTTAAACTCCGCTCTTTTAAAATATTTTTTCAAAATCTATGGGTGAGAATTTAAAGTACATCTTTACATCTTCCTCCCGATGCTACTAATAAAATAACCGCCAACAGACGACGCTGTACTGTGTGATCTCCTAACTGCGCGATTTTAAAGTCCTTTAGGTACTTTTCCAGTATAGCTGCCTTGGCGAAAAAAGAAATTTGGCAACATATTTTCCGGGAACCTATCCATTGTTTCATTTTATATACATACGCATTTTTTTTCGATATTAATACGATTTATTTAACATTAAAAAGCCGTTTCTCTAATTTTTTACAGAAACAGATGTAATTTGTACATAAAAAACATCAATAATATACATATAAAATAAATATATAACACAAACAAAAACGCTCATCAAGTTTGTTTTCATAGCTGTTTATATGATTTGACAAAAAGTCTCGATACTTTTCCGTTATACGGACACGATGCCAAAATGTATGCTAATGTGCCAATTATTTCAAAATGCTAAAAGATATTTGTAATTTTATGCCAGCAGTTTAATATGAGTTTTATTTTATTACTTTATTTTATAACAGTTATTTGTTCACTTATTTTAAGTATATATTTGTGATTTAATGAAATAGTTCGTAAAAGTCTGTAATTTTCAAATGTTATATTTTTCAAATGCTCACTTTACTGTCGACAATGTTTTTTCTTTTATTTTTCAAATGTTTCAATTCCCGTGATTTTCATTTTGCGCCAACTATTACGCTTGGCGACAATGGTGTCAGTATAACGGAAAAGTACCCAAATCTCACTTTCTGATCCCGAATTACACCAAGCTTTTTTTAAAAAACACCAAAGCCCCTACAGTGGACAAGTACCAAACTGTCTATTATTTAGCGCTATCTGTGTCATAGTTTGTATTATATGCAAGGGGGGGGGGGGGGAGCGAAGTGTTTAAACATTAAATATTAACGTTTCGGCACAGATGTCATATACGATTTTTTTCTTACGATTTTTTTCTTACGCCAATGTCATATACACAAAGGGTACTTAACTGGCGCCAAAGTGTCGTTATTTTGCTTGATATGGTAACCCGGATGTTGTTGTTTATGCTGTTGATGTTTTCGCCAAATTGGCGTCGGAAAAAAATCGCGCCAATATGGGTCGTATATGACATCTGTGCCAAAATGTATATAAAGCAGTATAAGACTAAAAAATTAAGAATAAAATAAATGCAAAATAAGACTAAACAAGAAAGAAAAATCATGCGTTAAGCATAAAATATGAAACACTTTCCAACACATCCTGAATGCTTTAACAAAACTTCGTTATTTAAGGAAATAAGGTAAATAAGATAACTAAGTAAACATTTTAGAAAACACATAAAAAAATTTAAAAATTGATTTCAGCAGTTACCGTCCTTAGCCAATAGTGCCGTTATTACATGCCACTATTTAGCTAAAATTTAATTTAAACAACTCTTAAAACTACTGAAATCACATTTCCAGATATTATCATCCATAGACGGTTATGTATCCAATTCTTTGCGTGACCCTGTATATCATTTTATCTATTTTCTACAAACATTTCTTAGTAAACTAAATGCAGTTCAGCGTAAAAATGCATAACTACTTTAAAAACCACCTTTAAGCAATTTACTGTCATATTCAGTAACCCTTACGAATTCTTTTGTGTAGCCTTGCATATGAACCTGCATTTAACACACAGTATAGTATGCATAAATGTAGTGAAACATAAAAGCACATATCATAATTAAAAATGCATTTCCAGCAATCATCGCTTATGTACAATTCTTCGGAGAAAAGTTTCTTGGCGAGAAAGAAGTTTGCCAACGTATTTTCTGACAACCTACTTACTGCTTCATACTCACAAGCAAATTTTTATATATGTATACAATTTATTTAATATATAAAAAGCTATTTACCCATTTTTATAAAGAAACGGAAGTAATTTTTGCACAGATGTTATATACGTATCGGCGTTGGCGTGATTTTTCTCTGACGCCAATTTGGGTTCCAGTTCTTTCGAATACCAGTTATATATTTTTTAATTATTTGCTATCATTTTGAAAAGGAAATAACTATACATAAATAAAAGTTTGATTAATAACTGTAGAACAAAACAGTTTATATAATAATAAAAAAAAGTAAATAAACAATTTATTAATAAATAAAAAACAATAGCCGGGTTACCATAGCAGGCAAAATAACACCATTTTAACGCCAATTAGGGATCCCGGTGCATATCTGAAATCTGTGCCGTAATTTGTATATAAAAAATATTATATATATTTAAAAACGATTTTTCTATGTATATAAGTGCATATATAAACAAAAACAAAAGTTCATTAGATTTGTTTTCACAGCTGTTTATATATTTTGGCAACACATCTCATTTTCTAATGCCCGAATTGCGCCAAGCTTTTTTTTTTAATGCGCTATAATAGAAAAGTACCTAAATAAATAATGGTACTTATCGGTTAGCCGGGCGCCAGTGTTATATTTACATACATATATACATATATATGCACATATATGTACATATATATATGTACACACACACACATAAATATAGGCATACATATGTATATATGTGTGTACATATATGTGTATATATATGTATATATGTATGTAAATATAACACTGGCTCCCGGCTAACCGAAAAGTACCTAAATAATTAATAGAAATAACCAATTATACAAACTAAAACTTTTTATGGCACAGATGTCATATTCGCCCCATATTGGTGCGATTTTTTTGGATTGCCAATTTGGCGAAAACATCAACAGCATAAACAACATAATCCGGTTACCACATCAAGCAAAATAACGACACTTTGGCGCCAGTTAAGTATCCGTTGCGTATATGACATTGGCGTCAGAAAAAAATCGCGCCAATATGGGGCGAATATGACATCTGTGTCCTTTTTATTTCGAGATCAAAGCATTGTTTTTAATTTCAATTAAAAATACATATATCCTTGGATAACTTCAGTTGAAATATCTCATTCCATAAAACTAAACAAAAACAAGCGATTCATTCATCGTGAAATGTAAAAAATATTAAATCATTGAGGTAATCATTCACAAAGTAAGTTCTCCAACAATCAATGGACAATATTCTTATGACGTCATAGTAGGTAAAATGGTGGCGGTATCGTTTGTTTATGGTTTGAATTCACAAAGATTTAATTTTGCAATGTCTCTTAGTTACATTATTTTATTGTCATATTTATGAGCTCAGAACAAAAGCATATTTTTTCAATATTTAGTTATTAAAGACGGAAAAAAATTATAAATGCATGATTTGAAAAATTTAAATAATTTTCTTTCTTAATACTAAAAAATAACATCGGGAAGTAACAGCGGGTTTAAATTAAATAAGTTTAACTGTTTAATTCTGTTGTAATATTCAAAATAACTTTATTTATTAGATTTCGGTAAATAACATCAGGGCCCGATTAAAATTTGAAGTTAGAGGAATTACAATGTCATTTCAGAACCTTTATTTTGGAGAAGCTTTTCTAAATTCCACATATACATGGAAACTCTTCAGTGTTACAAATATTATTCCTAGGACTGACATGACATGAGAACAGCCTGCAATTTTACACAAGTTTTTGAAAACTACTTTTTATCAGAAATTTTATTAAAAACTGGTTACTCTCTTTTTTGTTATAGTGGCCCACACTATTAGAATTATGACAAGTTGCAGCCAATTTCGCCAACGTCGTAACAAAGATCGTGAAGCACACACATATAATACCATATAATACCATTTCATGAAATCGTATACGATAATTTAATTGTTTTTACCTTACTTCTAGTGTGTAATTTATTTATTTTTAAGGCTTAACAATCCAAATTGTCCAATACATGAATTTAAAAAAAATGTAAACAAAGATTGAATAGACATGACCGCAAAAAGCCTCAAATGTGCACAAAACTGGGAACCAAACTGTGCAGATTAGAGGTCTTCTACTGCACACAGTTTTTCATAAATGTGTTTCGTTCTTAAAATGTGTTATTTTCATCTATCACTACGGAACAAGCGAGGAAACTCATATTCTTGCATATGAGTATATATCTTTATATCTAAATTTCCGTCATTTTTGACGGGCTACCTTTCTAGTATTATATATAAATATATGCAGAAATGACAAATCTACTTATTTTTTATTTTAAATATGTTAATATTTATATAATGAAATATTATAATATTAAAATATGAAGCTATAATTATAAAAATAATTTTTACAGATTTATATATAAAAGGTTTTTATATAAATAACAGCCATTCTTCTTTTTTATTTATTTCCTTTTAAAAATATGTTATTTATTTTTGAAAAAAATCATTTTTTTCTGAGAATCAAATTATAAAATTCAACATTCGACATTTTTTATTTATAATTTTAATGTTCCCATAACTGGATAATTATTGCAAGCGAAAAGGGAAAGTTACACAAGGTTGAGGGAAGAACGCAGACTGTTTCCTTCCTTTCTTCCCTGTTGAAATGGAAGCCGAATTTTTTCTAAGTGCTACTATTAGAAGTCGTTCTCTCCCCAGACGATCGTCTACAAAACAAGGAGAACCGCATAAGTTCTCACTCGTGATTTGAAATCTTTGCTCTAAAACTGATAGAAAAGGAACCACATATTCTTTTCTTTTGAGTAATAATTGTTTATTTTACTGGTATGAATAAAATATATATATCGTCTAGTCATTTTGTTAATTTGGCAAAACCAAACAGAAACGTTCAGATTAAACTCCAAGTGGTTTGTGTTTGACGTATTCAAGGTGCATTTTTTTTTTTTTTTAAACTACACAGACAATATCCTTTAATATGTTGAGGAATTTAAGAGGTGAAATCCTTTTTGACTGTTTTCTTTCAAAAACTGTAATTAGTGAGTTTTAGCATCTAATTTTGTTCTGAATTTTGTTCCAGATTTAGAATTAAACGCACACACACACACACACACAAAAAAAAAACACTATTAAAAACAGTAATTTTTCAAAGAAGTAACTCGCTGTTTGTATTTTTAAAATCTCTAAACATAAAGCGCGAATGTTTCATTTATGTAAAATTAAGTAAAGAAAATCTAAATAAGTAAATAAATACAAATAAATACAAATAAATAAATAAGACATCCTGACTATGATGAATAATAATCACCTAATTTTTATGCATTGAAAATGGGTACAAATATTCAGAGTTTTTCAATGACAATTAATATTTGTTTTCTAAATTTCAGATGTT
Organism: Maratus speciosus; assembly: GCA_963932465.1. Lineage (NCBI taxonomy): Eukaryota > Metazoa > Arthropoda > Arachnida > Araneae > Salticidae > Maratus > Maratus speciosus. The sequence continues at coordinate 68,094,614 of OZ010799.1, read as the reverse complement.
CATTATATTCCTTAACAAACAGCCTATGGTCCGAAATTTCCCGGCTGTAACATTATCCTCTGTTTGTAAATGTCAGAAAAAAGTGAAAACGTTTTTATTACTGTACTCGACTTCGCGCTACTTTTTATATTTAAACTCCGCCCATCGCCAGTGTGACATTGTATCTCAAATAAAAGTTTAAAAAGTGATAAGTTTAAACACTGAAATGTATTTCAAATACTAATTACCCATGTATTGTAATATATTGGATTCGTATTTATTTGAAGGACTATACATAGCGATACTATCTACTACGCGCACCACATTAGACACTACAAGTTTACTCAGCTCGAAAACTCAAAAAAAAAAAAAAAAAAAAAAAAAAGCAATTTAACAAATTACAACGACCATTTGGAAAATGATTTTTTCAAAGACTAAAATTTAAGACATAAAAAATGCCACGGAATTGATCATACATTACGTACGCCATGAATTAAACATTGATAGTGTTATTACACGTAAAAATTGAAAGCGACAAAAATCGCTTGCGACTCGTCAGATTTCCTGAAACTTACGTATTATCCATCTGAAACTTACGTATTATCCAAGCATTTCATTGGCTGTTCGGGAAAAGGCTTTTCCATCGTCAGATTTCCACAATTTTAAATGAAATTTCATTCTTAAACTTCTAAACATCCCACAATATTACTTTTACACCGTCGTACAGAGAAAAAAAATGTACTTTTAAATGCAATTTGTTTGAAAGCTGTATCTCAATTTGTTTCTGAGTTATTAAATTTTTTTGTAGTTTTTATTACTTTTTTGTCATAGTGGCAACAGAAGGTATCCATCTCTGTTGAAATTAAAGGGAAATACAGATTACTGTATGTACCAATCAAAAAACGAAAAAAATGCAGATTAAACCAATCAAAAGCTTCAGATATGCTTTTTCAGATTTCCTACCCTGACGAGGACAATAACCATTTTTCCAAATGGTTAAAAAAACAAAAACAACACGGTTTTAATTAAAGCCCAAAGGCAAAAATGCATATCTAAATACTTCTATTTGGCACTGCAGAACATGTTACACACCTCATGCGATATAGATATAAATATCGATGATTTGAAATTGTGTTACGTCGAAAAATTCTTATCGTCGTCTTATACTCCGAAAAATTCTTACGTAGACTTGCATAAGTGGATCAGCAAAGTAAAAACAATGTTTAGGGCGGAGTATCTGCAAGCTTCAAATGTAGAATTGTGTAACTCCGCTATTAAAATTTTATCCGCCTTTTATTCTTTGCATCCATGTTTATCCAGCGTTTCCCCCCTATAATTTTCATTACATTAATTAATCGCAATCTTTATACAGGCATACTATCTAATACGCGCACAACATTAGATACTACAAGATTACTCAACTCAAAAATTCAAACTATGATACAAAACATAATTTTAAGTAAGACCCAAAGATAAAAATGTATATCTGAATACTGGGCCTGTATAACATCTACACTCCTCAATCCTCATAATATATATATGTAAATATCGGTAATTTGTAATTTTTTAACCTTTTCATAAAAATCTGCTCTTAAAAATTCCGATAGTAAACCATAAGCATAAGGAAAGTAAAGGCAATTTTAGGGCGGAGTACCTTCAGGTTACAAATTTGGAATTGTGTATCTCCATTATTAAAATTTTATCCGTCTTTTTTCTTTTGATGTATTTTTATCCAGCATTTTCAACCTATAATTTTCATTTTATTGATTAATTTTAAAAACTTTCTAGGCTATTTATTATGATAAACTGGTAAGGAAAAAAGTGGGTGGACAGTGCATGCGCAATTTGAATAGCAGGATCCGCCCCTGGCGTACACGTTGAATGTTAATCAAAATCTGGTAACGGCACTCGAGACATGATATCTACCCTATATATATAAAATCCTAATGAAACGAATATATGAAACGGCTGAAATGTAACGATTCTTTGAATCGACTCATTAAACAACTGATTAAGTTTCACGGCGATTTCTCCTAAAATATGGAATACTTTGCGATGAAATTAACACCAAAAATCAATATTGATCCGCAGATTTCAAAACTGGTATTAGAATTTTAAAATTCGAATTAGTTTTCGAAATATTAATTTTTTTCTAATTTTATATACATTTTTCTAATGATGGCAACTCAAATTTTAATAAAACATATATTTCTTTTTCAGATTTTAGAAAAGGTTACTATTTTAAACTAATTTGGTGAGAAGTTTGGCCTCCCTTAAATGTATGCTAAGAAATGTATCATCTTACTTTTATTCATAATTCAATTTGTATTTCATTATCATTTTATTTAATACAAACAGAAACATTTGAAATAAATGGCTTTCACTTCTTTATTTTTTTTAAACGAAATGAAAAGAAAATTAATAGGCACAGATGTCATATACGCACCGGGGTACCTAATTGGCGCCAAAATGGCATTATTTTGGTTGACATGGTAACCCGGCTATTGTTGTTTATTTAATAATGTTTATTTATTTTATTTTCTTTTTTAAATTAAATAAATTGTTTTGTTCTATAGTTAATTATTTTTTTGGTTATTTTCCTTTAAAAAAATAATAGAAAATAATTAAGAAATACGGTACTACTTAGTTATTCCATCGACCCATTTCGCCAATTTATATAAATCGCCAAACCACTCGCCAAATTATACAAATTGACAAAATTTTTATTTTAAATAACGAAAGAACAAAGAAAACAGTATAACATTAATAAATATACAAATTAAACGTCGAAATAAAAATCACTTGATGATGTAAAGACGTGTAACTTGCTTAAAGTCAAGTGAATGTGAGGTTTATCAATCATTATTGGCATTTAATCTTATAGTTTGGTGATAGATTTTTGTTCGATGGGATAACTAAGTAGTACCAAAAATACACATGTATCTGGTATTCGAAAACGAGGGTTTCGCCAAATTTTCGTAAAAAAAATCACGCCAAACCGGGTGCGTTTATGGCATCTGGCCAAATATTAAATGATGTAACAAACGATGACATTTAATTTCAACTTCAAAGCAATGTTTTAATTTACCACTCGAAAAAAAAAAAAAAAATGCTAACTGGCGAGTTGAAAAATAGTTATTTTCGAGATTTGCACCCGGTTAGCGTAACAGTACCAAGAATTCTTTGCGATAATGCTTTTATGTAGTATTATTCGAAAAAAAAAAAAATTGATTTTTTAAAATCGAAATGGAAAACTTTCAGCACAGATGCTACACACGGTCCCATATTGGCGCTATTTTTTTCTGACGCCAATGTCATATACGCAACGGATACTTAACTGGCGCCATAGTATCGTTATTTTGCTTGATTTGATAAGCCGGATGTTGTTGTTCATGCTGTTGATCTTTTCCCCAAATTAGCGTCGGAAAAAAATCGCGCCAATATGGGGCCGTATATGATATCTGGGCCAAACTTTCATATGAAAAGCGAAGGGATCAGAGCTTACTTATGGCAGTTACATGACTTGGACTATTATAATATAGATGAAATGATGGCGATAGAATAATATTTGGCAACTTATCACCTGTACCTGGCTAATATTAAAGTACCAAAATGGCACCAGGAATATAAAAAGCGAAGTGGTTCGCACGGAACTCTTGATGATAGTCACATGGCTTAGGCTATTGTTATAGAAATTGTTTTAAAATACCCTGAGACAAAGACTCTGTACACTTAATTCCTTTTATTTTTAGCTTCTTTTCAAACGTTTAACTGATCCTCTTTAACCCTCCGTCTACCAGACGGGTCCATTGGACCCGACAGGTACATACAAAATATTCATTCAAACCAGAAATTTCTTTAAAATAAACTAAGTATATAAACCAGACAAAAGTAAGGTAAATAAATAAGTTAAATAGTTTTAAATAAAAATTCTGGTGTAGAACGTTTTATTAAAACTTGAATAAAATTCCCGGTAGATCTAGGGTTAATCCAACACGAAAACAATCATTGGATGTCTTAACAGCAACTGATTCGGCCTTAAATTTTTGAAATCAAAGGAAATTGAATGGAAACCCGTTTACAGTGCACAGATTTTTTCAGTATAATTCAATCTTCTATAATATTTTTTAAACCGATCAGATTAGCGTATTTTTAGATTCTGCGGTGTCTGAACGGGGGTTGACGAGCGTAGCTTGCAGGGGGCAGAGCCCCCTAGTATATTATATAATGCATATTAACTATCATCAGTTTTTGTCATATTTGTCATTGAAAGAAGGCTATAAAAAAAAATCCCTGCCGACTCGGCCTACAGGCGGAGGTAGATTCCGAAGTTAAGAACTAATTTCACCAACGAAAACTAAATCAAGATTAGAGATAAACCCAGTTTAACAATTTGATCTGACCGCTTTTGATGAATTTTTAATTTCATTTCTCTATAAGAGCTGTTTTTAACAGAATCATATTAAGGCGGTATTCAAAAAATTATTTTTCCACGCTCAACAACTGGAAATTTTCAGATTCATTTAAAATTTATTCAGTTTCATTACTTTTAAAAGTAAAAACATGAAACTGGCTGACGTGATTTTTTGAACAGATTTATAAATGACCTGCGTTTTTGTTTTTCGTTCAATATGTTAGAAGTTGATTTACAAACAATTATTTTCTCAGTACGACCATTTTTTTCGCTTCCAGCACTATCGTTTCCGGAAACTCGGTTCAAAATGCCCACTTTGACAGTATTTTAAAAATATATTCTGCCTTAATCACAAAATCATCTAATACAGCTTCTGAATAAGAGAACCTGCCAATCGGATGCGTTTGAGAACCAAATTGAATTAAAAAATGAGTTAGAAAATAAGTCGTTTGGATTTGAGTACACCCTTAATACGATATTTTTTCGTCAACCCTTATTTTTGTTTAATTTGTTTTTGCTGTAAGAGTTGGTCCTATCAAAAACTTGTCAGTATTAAAGTTGTAGATAGTATTGAGAAGATGTATAATAAATTTAAGCGGATTGGATATCTTGTGAATTGACGATGTTATAAATTTATTTCTTCTTCAACCACTGTACTTTTTTCGTCTTTATTGTATGTTTACATAGAAGTCACTCTTCGAAGCTTCGAACGAGGCGCTAGTCATTGGAATGCGGGAATAACCATTTTAAAATTGGACGAGGAGAGCTTAGTACCATACAGGCGCTCACTCGTTATTTGAAAAAAAATTACAGGTTGTCTACATGTAACGTTTAAAAGACACATGTTTTTATTATAAATAAATATCATCTTAATTTTACCGGTTTGAGTTGAATATTTATATAATGTTCTCATTGCATTAACGGGGTCCGGGACACATTTTCAAAATTTTTTTATTTATTGAGTTAAAATTTTGAATTTTTTTTGTGATGGTTAACCATATCATTTGTAAACAAAATCAAATGATAAAACTTCTCATAGCTTTAAAAAAAAAATTTTTAATTTAAAATTTATGAAAAAAGTGGTATAGCTTAAAATCGTTATAACTCGAAATATTATTTGTAGAATTTAAATTGTTTTTCATTTAAATAAACAGAAATATATATTTTTTAATTTAGAGCCAACATTTTAAAAAATATTAATTTAAAAAAAAAATTAAAAATATTTAACGAAAAAATTACAAAAAAAGTGGTGCAACTTTAAAAAAAAAAATCATATTTTCAAAAGTAAATATTTTTTTTTCAAATATGCTGGCTCAGAAGTAAAGTAAAATAATTGAAAAAGATATGTTCCGAGTTTCAACCCTGTATCTTTAACGGCTCTCGAGTTGTAAGAATTTAAATATGAGAAATGGTGAAAAAACCTATCATGAAGAAAAACGCAATTTCACAAGAACTCGTTTCCTTGACAACCATTGCTTGAAAGGCAGATTTTGAAAACAAACCAAAACGAAAAAATTAATATTTCCTGTTCTAATTAAGATAGAAACATGATTTAAACATCATTTTAAGCAGAAAATGGCAGAGAAATTTTTAATACAATAAAAAAAAAATTGAAAATTTGAAGATTTTTGTGTCCCGGACCCCCTTAATTCGAGCAATGCCAAGGCACGGCCAGACTGATGCACTAGCGCTTAGCGGCCAGTTCAATTCGAAGGATTTCATGGAAACGCTCTATAATGACGAACTTGTGAGAGGGCGCCACATACTCTCCTCAAATTTTGTACCGTACCACGGCCAGACTGATGCACTAGCGCTTAGATCAGTCTGGCCGTGGCCAAGGGTAAACTTTTAGATTTCATGTATTCAATGTGCAGTCTTTTTCTTTTTCTCTCTTTTCCGGAAGAGCTAAAGAGAACAATTGTTTGGGAAATATCTGTTTCGAAAGTATTTTCAATTCAAGCAGAGATCTAATGAAATTTAAACCTTAAATCCTTCGTGATTGCTTGAACAAACGTGTTGAAAAGAGATGAAAATCACTGCAGGCTCCTAAAATTTCCTGTCTACTCGAGATTGATCTATAGGTTCAAAAAACGTTATAACATCGAAAATAAGTATAAAAGTAAAAATTGTTTTAAAAAACCACCACTCTTTTAAAAGGTTTCCTTTATAATTATATATATAATGGCGCAAAGTGTATAACGCTTCCGGAGTGAACTCATCCGGATCTTGATAATTTTTCTTTAAAATCAGCCATTTTATTTCGGCCATGTTAGGCTTAAGCATTCCGATGCCGTATTATAAGTCAAACAACTGCCTTATTTAATCTACGTTGTATAACATATATAATTCTTCAGTTTTTTAAAACCTTCAAAAACTATAAAATCATCATATATATTAAAACGCGAAGGTAAAATTTTAAGAAGACCCATTTCGAGACATCTGCACATGTATCAACCCTGTTCAATTTAGAAGGGTTGAGAACGAGTTCTCGGTGGCTGAGCGGTCTAACGCAGCAGTTTAAAACGCCGATATTTTGTAGTGGATAGCAGGTTCGAGTTCGAATCCAACGCCCGCCAAATTGATTTTTGTAATATTTTTCGCGATAAGTTTTTTCAATAATGACATATTTTTTTAGGAGAAGAAGTAATATGATTTTTATTTTATTATTATTATTATTATTTGAATGCTTTATAATTAAATAAAATTTAACGCTGAACAATATTTAAAATAATAATTTTATATTTAAAATATTTAAGCTAAAATATTTTTAATGTAATTATCAATTAAATAAATTAAGCTGATCAACATTTTTTGTTATATCACCTGACCATTATCAAGAATATAGGTGTGTGTCAGAAAGAAAGGCCTGCCTTTCTTTTCCTTAAAAAAAAGAAAACGGAAAAAAAAAAGATATTCATATAAGAACTATTAAAAAAATTACCTTGATATCCATTGTTTAATATTTAAAAAATGTATAAAAATGTAAAATAAAATTCAAGTAATAAAAATTATATGCTGCACCAAGTTTGAAATTTGGTCTTTTAGAGAATGAGATTTATAAAAATAAAATTCATGGCAGCTTTTAATGGTCATGTAGTTAAAAAAATCATAATAAATAAATAAAAATAAATACTGTTATTTTTTCGAAAAAAATGAGACCATATTAATTAAAAATAAATGCTCTACCCACTATTTTTAGTTAAATTTCTGGTAAAAAGAAGCATAATTAGTTGTAAATTATAAAGTTAAAATTCTGTGACTTCATTGAATAGGTTTGGCTGACTGTACCCTCTACCACATTAAAGAAATAGGAATCACTTATGCATTATAGAAATTTGTCACAATTTTAATAATTAATTTAAAAGCATTGCATTAAAAATTCAAGAATTTTTCTAATGAAACATTCAAGTTATTTACCGTTAAATCTTGACGGGTACCATCTAGTCTAATATATAAAAATAAAAATTTGTCTGGCTGTAATTCTATATAAATCCACAGTTGGAAGCCAGAATTGTGAAATGTTACGTACATGTATATTAAAACACGGCCGAGGCAACTAAAGTAATCCGGAATCGAAATAATTTATAGTTAATTTTTAATTAATAAAAAAACACCAATTTAACAGCAATTTCCTATCAAATTTAAACATTTTTCGTTATAGCAGTTGCCAACCATTAAAAATTCACAATAAAATTCTCACCACAACAATTACTTTTCTATTGTAAGATTTCCACGTGAAAAATGAAATGGAAATAAATAGTTTGACGAATTTTTTAAAAAACAGTGAATATTACATCATATTGTAAATATAATGGACGTCAGCAGGTGAATATATTATAACGTCATATGAGTTTGAAAAAAACGTATTGAAACATGATAAAAACCCGATTATGGAAATAGTGGTATATTTTAATATTCTGAGGTTAGCTGAATTTGTTTTCGCCATTTTTAAATCTATTCCATATATTTACGAGTGTGTATAGGTGTATATTAGAATGTCCACAAAGGTTTACGTCCCTAGAGCTCATTCTTAGTGAAGAGCTGAAATAAAGTTTCAGATTTAAAAAAAATAAAATTCATAGAATTCTTGTACTTGCCATTTTTTTTTTAATTCATGGAAAAATTATTTAAATAACAAAAAAAAAAAAAAACTCGGAGACAACTTTTCAGCAAAAGGTTTTACTCTCGGTCTCAATCCAGATCACTGTATGTTTAATTTTGAAATTGATTTTTCAAAACAAACCTTCTAAAAATTCCGGGCAACGCCGGGTACTGTTGCTAGTAATCGCTAATTTGACGCGGGCCCCGAATCCGAGTATGGAAAATTCACCAGTTTTCTTTACGCATGATAAAAGACGAGATCTAGTGAATTTATTAAAAATATATGTAATTTTTCTATTTTAATAGAAGAAAGAGAAGAAAACAGGAAAGAAAAAACCCCACATTATTTAAACTAGCTTTTTAAAATTTCTAAATTTATATCTCAACGTATTCTCATAATAATTTAATATGAAATTATTAATTAATAAAATTGCATTTAAAAAAAATCTTGCATCTTATTTGTTATTTATATATTAAAGATTTTAATATTCACAATAATATTTCGTTATTGCACTTTCACAGCCAGTTGGTCTATTTTGCCAAGCGTGGATTAGTGGCGTAATTAAATCCATTGTTGTTGTAACTGGTATGCAATTGTAATAACTATAAAGAATATTTGGCGATTCATCACCTGTGGCGGGCTAACGGAAAAAGGCTTTAAAATTAATGTATTCATTTGTAATTAAGTTCTAATAATATTAAAATTAATGATCGACCGAAGCAGGTTTTCAAGGCCGAAACCGAATTTCAGTAATCTTCCTATTTTCGGCCGAAAACGAAAATGCTTCCACAAATTTTTAAAGTAATTAATAGTTACATAAATATACATAATTATAAATTAATTATACAACAATAATATTGTTATAACAATAGTATGCGGGCATTCAATTATCTAAAACACGCAATCTCTCTAATATAGGATATCTAAAAGATTCTCACGTAAGCATCAGAGTGTTGTTCGGTAAACTCTAGAATAATGCTGAAAAGTGTTTATGAAGATTTTACCACTTATCTATTCATTACAAATTATTTCTATTACACATCTACTTTGTAGTCTCCTTCCATGATAAAATACTCCATGAAATTTTCTAAATATATATAATTATTTATTAATTATACGTGTTTATTAAATATACATAATTATTAATCATGGAAGACGATAGTATTCCAGTGACGCAGCCTTAAACCTAAAATCGTATCGTATCGTATCGTAGAATTCGTAGATGGCGGTCATATATACAACTAACTCGACTTCAAAGAAAACGCGAAAAGCCGCCTTTCAAGAACTCGGCGAATATAGCTCTTATTATTTTGATTTTTTCAGAACAGTCTTATTTCTGCAGTTTAAGGTGCATCCCACACTAAGGCGACACATAAGACATGTCGCTTGAATTCGCTGAAAAAACTGGTTTAAAACAGGTTTGAAACAACGTCGTTCTTTGTTTAGACCGGTTTTTGCTCTACATGTTTCTGCTACATGTCGCTTGTCGTCTCAGTGTGGGATGCGCCTAATGCTATTCTGAAATTTTTACATTTCTACGTGCAGTATATTTTGAGATCTCGAAACCCATTTTTAAAGTTACTTGGTATGTAAGAAGTTCCTAATTTCCATTTCTGGAAAACGGTTCTAACGATTTTCTTTAAATTCATATATAATAGAAATATGTTTTATGTGAAGGGAATAAGATAACATTCGTTTCCGGGAAAACTCTAATTTTCTTTTTAATTCACTTTTATTTTCCTCCGAAAAAGATCTTATTAAAATTAATATACAATATGAATCTATTTTAGATGAACCGAATAAGATCATTTTTGTTTCCAAGAAGACTCTTATTCGTTTTATAATAAGCATGAAAAATCGGATTATATTTTTCCACTATTTATGGGAATTTCACCGAAAATGTGCCTATTGTATTCATGCGCTTAATTTCTTCTGACCAACGCTTAGTGAAAAGTTTACGAACCTTCCGTAGCTCAGTGGGTTAAGTGCGTGCCTCGCAATACATAGGTTGCGAGGTCTTGTCCTCTTTGAAGCAGCAAGCACTTTTTTTTTTTTTATCAAAGTAAATTTGATTTTGTTTCTATAAAAATATATTTATTTATTTTGATTTTTTTCTTTAAGAGTTTCACATATCACTATTTCGTGACAATTTTTCAGACAATAAAAATACTGTAAAATCTGTCTAAGGCGGACTCTGTGTAAGCCGGAAATGTGCCTACCGCGGAAAGACTTTCAAGTTTCGGCGAATCCATTCAAAATAACATTAATACGTGCTCCATAAGCCGGAATCTGCCTAACGCGGAAACGGAAAGGGTTTTAAGGTCCGCCGAAAGCCAATTTTTACATAAGACGTTTGGTTGATTTGGTTGATTTTTGACGGTCGATTATCTACACTAGGGATATAGACCCGAGGGGGGAGTGCCCTTCGTGGGGGTCTTTCTAAGGGAACCTAACCCGTATTTGCGCATGGAAATCCATGGCTCGAATTTACATAAGACGGAAAAAAGAATATTTTAATACCGAAAAGCATTCGGTAAAGGGAGCTTTAAAACTGATAGATAGATCAAATACATATAATAAATAAATACATATAAAATACAATATAAATAAAAGCACATTTTTATGCATTCATTTGTTTACAGAGAGATAATTTTAATTTTGAAATTTTTCAGATTTAATGATAAGGAAAAGAAAATACGCAGTTTCTATTTGTTCAATCTACAACAGTTTCTTTGTATTTACAATTTTTAACACAAATAAATTTCTGTTTTTCTACGGTACATAAATTTAAATTATGCGTTTTTATTTTTTCCATTATCCTTATAATAAAAAAAGAAAAAAAGACCGGCCGTAATTCTTCCATTACCTTTATAATAATAATAATATTAAATACGTGCTGTTATTCTAACTGTAAATGGAAGACTACGAGATTTTTAAAAAATGTCATACATTCAAAATTTTGCAAAAAAATGCAAATAAATTGCAGTTTTATACTTTTATCTTTGGGGGAGGGAGAGGGTGCTCAAACAAAGGTTTATTAAACCATCTCTGTAAATCAAAAGAGCATAAAATGCAAAATTTGTCATGTAAATTTATTTTTTTAAACATATTTAAATTATTTTTTAGTTTCAGAACAACAACAGCAACAAAAAAATATACCTTGCAAACTTCCCATGTACTCACAGAAAAAATTAAACTAAATAAAACCTGGAATTAAATAATTCAGTTGGCTAAATAAATTATTAAACCATTGCCTTGCATTAAAAAAATTACAAGGTACAAAATATAATTAAAATCTGTTTCTTAAATAATTTAAGTTGGTAGTTAAATACATCAATAATTAAATGATTTTCTGCATGGTATCGCCATCTGTTGGCTAAATTCAGCATTAATAATAAATGGGAAATGTATTCACAGAAAAAATTAAGTGAAATAAAAATTCAAATCAAATAATTCAGTTGGCTAACTAAATTATTAAACCGTTGCCTATCATTAAGAATTTCAAGGTACAAAATATAATTAAAATCTGTTTTTGAAGTAATTTAAGTTGTTTGTTACATGGTTAATTAAATTCATCAATAATTAAATGCTTCTCTGCATGGTATCGCCATCTATTTGCTAAATTCAGCATTAACAATAAATGGGGGGGATATTACAATAAAATTTTCTTTTCAATAATGGGAGCAATAATAATGTATTTTATGCATTTTATACAGTTGTATCCAGTAAATCTAATATCCTACCACTCCAATACAACTAAAAATTGAACATTTACATTAAAGTAGCAATACATGTTATGTCACATGTTAGTGTTATGTTAGATGTTGATAGATTAAAAACTTACATGATGGAAAATTATTTCTTAAAAAATAAAAAATCAGTAATTTCCCAAATAAATTTTATTTGAAAGTATTTTTTTGCTTACAATTTTATTGTATTTTAAATAAAAAGTTTTAAAGAGTAATATTTCTTTATATATTTTTTAAGAAAGTAAACTTTTTACATAGTAAGTTTTAACAAAGCTTTCTATATCTGTAACAAACCATAACCCCCCACATTTTGTATATTACTTCCATATGTTACTAAAAAGTTCTTTAAAAAAAATCAAATAGCACAACACTCTTTACAATTGAAGTATGAGGTATGCTCTTTTGAGGGGGGGGGGGGGAGGGAATTAAAGGTGAATGGAAATCACGATTATGAGTTCCTATCATTAGTCTTTATTATTATTTTTTTTTAATCTTTTTATTATTAACTTAAAAAAAACGAATGATATCAATTAAAAAACCCTTAACGGGTTAAAAGTTTGTGACGCAGCACTTTATCTCATTGCTACAAGAATTTTAAATATGGAACTTAAAAATAATGATATCAAATTTTAAGTGACGCTATATTATTTATTTCATCATTTTATTTTTGTTTTATTTATAATTGCATGCGTAAGAATTATGTTAAATTTAAAAGGACGTATAAAAATTTATTCATTGATGCGTTATCATTCACATTTTTTATAAATTCAAACTATGAGTTTGAAAAGATATGATATCAAAATTTAAGTGACGCCTTGATGTAGCCTTAAACAATTTGTTTTAAAATTCAATTTTAATTGTTTTCGATTTGGCTAAATATATTTACACATCTAACCAAAACTTTTAATTTTCCAATACACTGTTAAAAATACCACTTTCACTGAACCTGTACAATGCACTGTAATGTATTTATATGAATAAATTGATTTATCTTTTGTGCCACGCTATCCAAAATCAAAAGCAAAATTTATGTAAGGGATTTCTTTGCGTCATTGTATCCAAACTAAGCGAAATATATGCAAATGGATATTATGACGCAAAGAAATCATTTACATAAATTTTACTTTTGATTTTGGATAGCGTGGCACAAAAGATAAATCAATTTATTCATATAAATACATTACAGTGCACTGTACAGGTTCAGTGAAAGTGGTATTTTTAACAGTGTATTGGAAAACTAAAAGTTTTGGTTAGATGTGTAAATATATTTAGCCAATTCGAAAACAATTAAAATTGAATTTTAAAACAAATTGTTTAAGGCTACATCAAGGCGTCACTTAAATTTTGATATCATATCTTTTAAAACTCATAGTTTGAATTTATGAAAAATGTGAATGATAACGCATCAATGAATAAATTTTTATACGTCCTTTTAAATTTAACATAATTCTTACGCATGCAATTATAAATAAAACAAAAATAAAATGATGAAATAAATAATATAGCGTCACTTAAAATTTGATATCATTATTTTTAAGTTCCATATTTAAAATTCTTATAGCAATGAGATAAAGTGCTGCGTCACAAACTTTTAACCCGTTAAGGGTTTATTAATTGATTAATTATACGTGTAGCCCAAGTTTGCTCTGTGTGCCTCTGACCAAAACTTTTTATTTTCATATAAAATAGAAGGTAATTAATTCATCAACGACACAGGATTATTTTCTAATTTCACGAATTTCATCTAATTAAAAAATGGTTTAGGTATAAATACTTGGATTTATCTTTTATAATGATTTTTCTCACCAATCATCTGTTATACAGGGTGGTTATAATTAAACTTCCCCTATAAACAGCATCCTACAGCGCAAACGGGTGAACGGAATGCAAAGAAATTTGTTATATAGACTATACACGAGATGAGCTCACGGAATTTCGAAAAAAAGTTCCAAAATGTCCACCAGAGGGCGCCTTTTCCGGAAAAGCATTAAATTAAACACAATTAACGGCCAAAACAGAATCCAGAAACAATATTAACATTTATTGACAATTCTGGACTCTGTTTTGGCTGTTTATTATGTTAAATTTAATGTTTTTTCCGGAAAAGCGCCCTCTGGTGGACTTTTTGGAACTAAATTTTTTTTTTCGAAACTCCTTGAGCGCATCTCGTGCATAGTCTACATGCCAAATTTCATTGCATTTCGTTCAACCGTTTGCCCTGTAGGATGCTGTTTATAGGGAAAGTTTAATTATAACCACCCTGTACTAGAACTTTTTCAAAGAGTATTAGTAACACGACTGCGGTTTCAAACTAAAATCTTTCTATTACTGTTAAGTGTGCATAATGCAGTTAATGAGCAATAAAAAACGTCTTCAAGGTTCAGCTATATATGCATTACTTGCTTTATAATTTGCATTCACGCCTTGAATCAGCCATGACTGATAATTATAAACAGTGAAGTTCATAGCAATAAATAAAGAGTGCCTCATTATGAGCCGATACAGCTCAAATCAATGAGGAATGCTGAAAATTTGCGAAAGAAGAAACGAGATTCTTGGAAAACAGATAGTTTCGGTCTGGCCGAATTTTCGACAGCATTTTGGGTCAAAAACGAAACAGAATTTTCGGCCGATTTCTAATTAAAATGTTGTATTGTCAATGGAAGCACATCTGCGAACACAATTTTTACAATTCCAGTATACCAGGAAGTGAATGAAAAGTCGACCAGGCCCTTTTTATAGCATGGGAAATCGGGACTTTGCCCATGGGCCCCAGACCTCAAGGGGCCCCCAAATTCATACATTATATTATAAAATATTTACTTTTTTCCCAATTCGAACTTTTCCATAAGTTGAAGTTATTAAATTCATCTTAAAGTAATATAACAAGTTGCTAAAGTTATATAAAAGAGTTTTGTTCTGTACTAAGAAAAAAAAAAAAGAGTATTTTTATTAAGGTACTCAATTTAGAATTGACAGAGCTAGGAATTTTCTTCTATTTAAAATCCAAGGTGCAAAAATATTGTTTATGCATTACACCAAGGCATACTTGATTTACTAGGTAAGCCCATTTGCGTTTAATGTATGAAGCCACTCACCAGAGGCTACATAGGCTATATGCATTACCTATAGACATATGACTGACCATCAGTTCTATTTGAATAATCTTGAAATGATTCGAATGGGGCCCCCTAATTTATCTTTGCCCAGGGAACCAATTAGTCATGATCGGGGCCTGAAGTCGACTACAGAATTCTATCTTTACATACAAAAACAAAGTTGATTTAAATAAAAGAAGGAATATCAAACACTCTTGGAATTCCGGCTATCTATCTATATATTATCATATCATATCATATCATATCTATACTTCCTATTATAAAGAGGAAAAAATCGTTTATTTGTCGGAGGTAAGCTCTGGAACTACCGAACCGATTCCAAAAGTAATGGTATCAAAATGATGGTGTTAGTCCAACTTAGAACATAGGCTATATCTTATGTCGGTGCCACTACCACAAAGGGGGTGTAGGAGCAAAAAACGTTCTAAAAATGCGATTTTAGCGTTACTGAAGGGCCTAGAAATATAAAATTTTGAATATTAGTTACTTATAAGATATAAATGATGTCTAAGAACAGTTCTTAAACAATTCGAAATTTAAAAGGGGTGAAAATGCACAAAAAGCGTTCTATAAAACGTTCTAAATGGTAGTTTCTAAACAATCTCAGGAAATACCAAACCGATTTAAAAAGTATTGGTGTCAAAATGATGGTGACAACGCTTGCTTCAAGATAGGCTATGTTTTATGTCGATGCCACTACCCCAAAGTGGGTGCAGGAGCAAAAAACGTTCTAAAAATGCGATTTTTGCGTTACTGAAATGCCTAGAAATATGAAATTTGAAATATTAGCTACTTATTAGATATAAAGGATTTTTAAGAACAGTTCTTAAACAATTCGAAATTTGAAAGTGGTGAAAATGCGCGAAAATCGTTCTAAAAAACGTTCTAAATGGTGGTTTCTACACAATCTCTGGAAATACCAAACCGATTTAAAAAATAATGGTGTCAAAATAATGGTGTCAAAATAAGGGTGTCAAAATGACGGTGATAACACTTGCTCCAACATAGGCTATGTTTTATGTCGGTGCCACTACCCGAAAGGGGGTGCTGGAGCAAAAAACGTTCTAAAAATGCGACTTTTGCGTTACCGAAGGTCCTAGAAATATGAAACTTGAAATATTAGCTACTTATTAGATATAAAGGATTTCTAAGATCAGTTCTTAAACAATTCGAAATTTAAAAGGGGTCAAAATGTGCGAAAAGCGTTCTGAAAAACGTTCTAATGGTGGTTTCTACACAATCTCAGGAAATATCAAACCGATCTAAAAAATAATGGCGTCAAAATGATGGTGAAAACCCTTGCTCTAACATAGGCGATGTTTTATGTCGGTGCCACTACCCCAAAGGGGGTGCAGGAGCAAAAAACTTTCTAAATTGCAGCTTTTGCGTTACGGAAGGGCCTAGAATCGTGAAATTTGGAATGGTAGGTAGTTATAAGATATCAATGATCTCTAAGGACATTTCCTAAAAAAAATCGAAATTTAAAAGGGGGTCAAAATGCGCAAAAAGCATTGTAAAAAACTTTCTAAATTGCGATTTCTATGCAATCTCAGGAAGTACTGAACCCATTTCAAATATAATGGTGTAAAAATGACGGTGACAGATCTTGCTCCAAGATAAGTTATATTTTATATCTGTTTCCACTACCCCAGAGGAGCAAAATGCGCGAAAAGCGTTCTAAAAACGTTCTAAATGCCGATTTGTCGGCAATATCTCAGAAAGAACGAATCTGATTTCAAACGCAATGGTAGGAAATTGATGCTGACCGACTCTGCTCTAACATAGACGCTATTTTATGTCGGTATCACTACCACCAAGACGTTGCAGGAGCAAAAAAGCGTTCTAAATTTCGATTTTTGTGATCGGTAGGGGCTAGCAACTTAAAATTAGGCAAGGTACATATGTATTACATAACAGTTTCGAAAAAATTGGACGTTTAAAAAGGGGTGAAAATGCGAAAAAGCGTCCTAAAAACGTTCTAAATTGCGATTTCTACTCAATCTAAGGGAATACCAAAGCTATTTCAAAAGTAATGGTTGCAAATCAATGGTGACAGTCCCTGCTATAACATAGGTTATATTTTATGTTGCTGTCACTACCATCTGAGGGTTTCAAAAGCAAAACATGTTCTAATTTGCATTTTTTGCAACACTGAGGGGTCTAACACTTTGAAGTATGGCATGGTATTTACTTACAAGATGCAACTGCTTTCTAAGAGTAGTCGAAAGAAAATTCCAAATTTAAAAAAAATGAAGTGAGTGAAAAGCGTTATAAATTACAATTTTTAAGCAAACTTATAAATTACCAAACCGATTAAAAAAATAATGATGACAAATTTTGGTGATAGAACCTGCTCAAACATAAGCTATATTTTATGTCTGTTCCACTTCCACCAGAGGGTTGCAGGAGCTAAAAACTTTCTAAATTGCGATTTCTGTGATACTGAAAAGGCTAGAAACTTTAAATATGAAATGGTAGTTACTTATAAAATATAAATGCCCTCGAAGGAACGTCGAAAATAAATTCGAATTATAAAGGGGTGAAGCGAAGGGGAGGTGCAAAAAGCATTCTAAAAAAGTTCTAAATTACGATTCTATGCAATTTCAGGGAATATAAACCGATTATAAAAGTAATATTGCGAATCAATGGTAACAGTCTCTGATCGTACACAGGCTGTATGTTATGCCGGTGATTCTACCACCTGGGGTTCACAGGAACAACAAACGTTCTAAAAAGGGCTTTAAAAGCTTTTTAAATTACGCTTCTGTGGAATATTAGGAAATAACAAACCGATTTCAAAATTAATGTTGGCAAATTAATGGTGACAGTTCCTGTTTCAACATAGCCCTTTATGTTGAGAGAGGTGGTAGGACTTGGAATTTGACATGATGGTTAATTTTAAGATGTAAGAAGATGGTTTCTAAAAAATTCAAAACTTCAAATGAATACTGAAATGAGCGTATTAATTGAGCATAAAAGTTTCAAAATATTTTCTAAATTATTATTTATTTATTTATTTTTATTTCATTTTATTAATTTAAGTCTCATTTCTGCCTAATGCAGTGTAATAAGGATGTTTAATCAAACTGTGTTTTAAATAGTAATTTTTGAATTATACCTAAAAGTAATAAGTACCTTTTAATAAAATAAAATATTACCTTTTAATAAAATAAAAATTTAGTTAGTACCGTTTAATAAAAATTAGACATATAAATATCACTTGGCATATTTCAAATATTACGCGAGCAAAGCCGCGGGGTTTGCTAGTATATTATAAAGCAGTAAGATCTAAAAGTTCCGCCCGAATGTTTTCAAAAACTACCCGGTGGATTTTTTTGCAAATAGTGTCATTCGATAGAGAATATTCACGTGGTGGTTTATGAGTAAAATATACAGGGATAACTATGATTTTTGGTAACAAATTTCGTATTTTATTGGTATTTTGAACGAAAAGGTTGCCAGCGGTCATTTTTTGGCGAAAGGTTTGTTGGTTAAAGAATTGAAATAGTTATCCGTCCGTTAGAAAATAATACAAATAACTCGCAAATAAGTGAAAAAAAAAATACTGATATTTAATTAAAAAAGACAATAAAAAAAGTTTTAATGAGACACAATATTATAAAACGAAAATATTTAATTTAAACATGAAATAAATATTTTTAATGATTAACAATATAATTTATTGTGAAATTTTACAGTTTATACAATATTTGGCGAATTATCGCCTGCGTTACGTTAAAAAAATGAATCTGAAAATTTCATTAGACTAATTTTGAATTAATTTTTTTTTTTTTTAGTTCTTTTCTTTTCTTTTCTTTTTTTTTTTTAATCTAACTGCCACGGCATGTGATTTACAGGAGAAATAAGCAGATGTAATTGTAAAAGTTACTGTATTTACGATTTCTAATTTATGTTTGTCGCCAAACAATATTTAGCTAATTTTTTTAACGCCAAAAATGCACGAGCGTGACATTACCTTGAGGAATTTCGCAATAATGGTGTTTTTTCAAGTGACCGAGATCATTTTTGGAGTACATTTATATATTCAATTATAAGTTATATATATATTAGTTAATATTTTAAAATTAGAATCAAATATCTAAATTTTAGTTTGAATTTCTGCCGCACATACATATTATAAAATAAGTTCATACTTTTTAAAAAGCTTTTCGCCGTAATTACGGAAGCATATGATTTTTATACATTCCAACTCAGATCAAGGATTATTATCCTTTTTTTTTTTTCTTTTTTAGAAAATATTATTGTTTATTTCTTTGTCGATAAAGCCAATTTCACGTATAGGAAAATTCGGTACTATTTGGTTATCCCATTGACCCAAAATCTATCGCCAAACTATAAGATTAAATGCCAATAATGATTGATCGTAAATGTCACAATCACTTGACTTTAAACAAAGTTACACGCGTTTACGTCATCAAGTGATTTTTATTTCGACGTTTTATTTGTATTTTTATTAATGTTATACTAATTTATTTGTTCTTTCATTATTTAAAAAAAAAAATCAATTTGTATAATTTGACGAGTGATTTGGCGCTTTATATAATTTGGCGAAATTGGTCGACGGGATAACTAAGTAGTACCAAAAATTCACAATTTCAAAATTTAGGAACTGAAAATTATTCTTAAGGAAATTTATACAATCATCTGTTATTACTATAAAAAAAATCATCTTTTTTAAATAAAAATTGCTTGCTGAGAAAAAATTGCAAATCTTTTTTAATTTGTTATGTCTTCATATTTTCCCCTTTGTTAGGTAATATTTTAAAAGATATTGGGCTAATCTTAGATATTTAAAAGCACATAAATTAATGTCTGAATTCCAATTTTATATTATTATTATTATTATTTATTAATTGTTATTATTATTATTAATAATATAATTTTCGATAATCATGTCACCACCAAATGGCATATTTACTATATTATTGGAAGCTTTGTTAGCACAGATGTCATATACGCTCCATGGATCAAATGGGCTCCAAAATGGCGTTATTTTGCCTGACATGGTAACCCGGCTATTGTTGTTTGTTTATTAATAAATTGTTTATTTACCTTTATTTTCTTTTTTAAAATTATATAAATCGTTTTTTTCTACAGTTATTAATTAAACTTTTTTTTATTTATTGTTATTTCTGCTTAAAATAATAGAAAATAATTTAAATATATATATGTAACTGGTATTCGAAAACGATATTTTCGCCAAGTTGGCGTGAAAAAAAATCCCGCCAAACGAGGTATGTATATGATATCTGTGCCTAACAATTATTTACATTATTGTGATTACTTAGTATCAGACAACAGGTTGAAGAGTATCTGGTATATTTTTATTATATGGGCTTTGGCGAGATAGGGAAAAAGGCCTTGGCGAGTGAAGTGAATTTTTTGTATATTTACTGGCAACCTATTTACTTTTCATATTCATATAAGCATTTTTTTCAATATTTATGATATTTATTTAATATAAAGAAGAGCTATTTATCGACATTTTAATACGAACAGAAATAGTTTGCAGTACTTCTTGATTATGCCGTCGACCAAAAAAATATCGCCAAATTATAAAATTAAATGCTAATAATGGGTGATCGTAACTGTCAAATTTACTTGACGTTAGACACTTTACACATGTTTTTTACGTCATCAAGTGATTTTTAATTCCACGTTTTATTTTTATTAATGTTTTAATAATTTATTTGGTACTTCTTAGTTATCCCGTCGACCAATTTCGCCAAATTATATAAATGGCCAAAACCACTCGCCAAATTATACACATTGACAAATTTTATTTTAAATAACGAAAGAACAAATAAATTAGTAAAACATTAATAAAAATACAAATAAAACTTCGAATTAATGGTTTTATTGGCCATTATTGGCATTTAATCTTACAATTAATTAATTAATGGCAATGATTATTGGCATTTAATCTTACAATTTCGTGTCAGTAATTTGGTCGACGGAAAAACTAAGAAGTACCATTTATTTTTTCTTTCGTTGTCTATAGTAATAAAAGAACGCATCGTTCTGTCTGTCTGTGTGTCTGTCTGTATGCGATGGCTAGCGAAATCTACCGCACGTAGAAGTCTGAAAATTTAGGTGAGGTTAGTTCAAGACAGATCCTGATGCACCTGAGGTTCGGATTTTTAATTATTTAAGGGCAGGGCCCTTGGGCCCCTTAAACATTTTATGCACAGAATTGTTAATAACTTTCCTCCTTTTTATTCAATCTTCTTCGTTCTGGGGTAGCATTCACCATATAAATAGTTATTCTCGCTATTCTACTTTCCAGTTATGTCCCTGGATCCTTGGGGCACGATACAGGGCCCCTTGATTTTTTGCGCTAATAAATTGTTAATAAATTGCTTCCCTTTAATCCTATCTTCATTTTTGGGGTCTTTTTTCCATTTAGTTATTATCACGTTTCTACATTCCAGTTAAAACCCTGGGGCCCCCTAGGGAATCGCAGGGCCCAGTCCAGGGTCCCTTGAACTTTTTGAGCGCCAAGCATTTTTCACTCCCTAATTTTGTCATCTTCTAAGCGAATAATTTTATAGTTGAGTCGTGGGTTTTTATTCCTGAACCTACACCCCCATATTTTTATTGGGGCCCTAGGGCCCTTTTTAAACATTTTCCCAATATTTCGTGCATTTCTTTAAAATATTATTCTAATGAATAATTCATATCCTATGCTTAATTTTGACTGAAGTTCTAAAGCGCTAAGTACTAAGACATTTTAACATGTTTTCATGTTAGGGCCCTTTTTTAACTTTGAATTGGACCATTTTGGGCCTCCTATTGTAGCTCCCTTAAAAATGGTCCAATTCTCTAGCTTTTTTTTCTAACAACTTCTTAGGTCCTCCAGCTACTAAATGAACGACAAAACAATTTCTCAGACTTCAGCTACCACCAATTTTGAATATTAATAGCCTTCTTGGAGCCCTTGGGGCGGATTTTTTTAAAAGGATCCGAATTTATTGAAATTTTCTTTAACATAGTTCTAGAATCCTGTGATTACTTTAATAACTACTAAAAATATCTTTATACCCAATAACATGCCAGTTAAGCCCTGGCCTTTTGGGACCCGTTTTCGGACCCTTTGAAATTTTTGCATCATAAATTGTTAATTAATTGCCCCCTCTTAATAAAATCTTCATTTTTGGAACCCTTTTTCCATTTAGTTATTCTCCCGTTTATACATTCCAGTTAAGACCCTGGGGCCCCTGTGGTCCCGTAGGGCCCAAGGGCTCGATCCAAGGCCTTTGAACATTTTGTGCGCCATGCATATTGCATCAACTAATTTCCTCACCTTCTCAGTGCATAATTTTAAAGTTGAGTCTTGCACTCTTCTTCCAGGACCAACACCCTCATTTTTTTATTGGGGCCCTTTTTTACGCATTTAATTAAAATATTATTCTAACGGAAAATTAATACCCTATGCTTAATTTTGACTATATGTAGATCTTAAGAGTTAAGTATTAAGATATTTTAATATGTTTTCATTTCAGGGACCTGCCTTTAACAGTTAGTTCTCCCCTTTTTGGGCCCTCTATTATAGCCCTCTTAAAAATGGTCCAATTCAGTAGCTTTTATTCTAACAACTTCTTAGGTCCTCCAACTATTACATGAACGACAGAAAATTTTCAGTCTTCAGTTACCACCAATTTTGAATATTAAATCGAACTTCTTGGGCCCTTGGTTTTCTTTAAAAATGATCTGAATGCTTGCAATTTTCTTTAACATAGTTCTAGCGTCTTCTGATTACTTTAAAAACTACTCAAAAGTATCTTTTTACCAAACTACATGCAAGTCCCTGACCCCTTGGAGCCCGGTACAGGGCCCTTAAAGCTTTTGCAGTATAAATTGTCCCTCTTAATCTTTATTTTTGGCTGCTTCATTTTCCATTTAGTTATTCTCCTGTTTCTATAATCCAGTTAAAATCTTGATGCAACCTAGGGTCCCGTTTGGCCCGATCCGGGGCCCCTTGAACTTTTTGTGTGCCACGTATTTTTTACCCCCCTAATTTTATCAGCTTCTCATTGCATAATATTAAAATTGAGTCTCGGACTCTTCTCCCTAGACCAACACCCGCATATATAAATTTCTGGGTCCTAGGGCCCCTTTTTAAGCATTTATCCGATTTTTTCGCATTTGTTTAAAATATTATTCTAATGATTAATTCATACTCTTTGCTTAATTTTGCCCGGTGATTCTTTATACCTTAGCTACCACATTTTTCGAACATTAATCTCCTTTTCCAGCATCAACTTACGTCTACTCACTACAGCCGTAAATTAAAAATCGCGTTACTTTAGATAAGGGATTTCATCCGTTTATTAAATATCGTGTTAATGTTAAAAGTAATTCATGAAATTTACAAGGGGAGGGGGCATCTTCCACCGCTTGGGGAAGCATTCTTTCCTCGGGTTCTAAGGGGCCAATTTCAACGGGATTTGGTTCATTCAACTTAGATTACAATTCAGCTACTCTCTGTATTATGAAATTTTATCCTTAGGCTTCAGTTATCCACATTTTCTAACGATTATAACGGTTCTTAATTATTAATGGTGCATTCTTTTTTTGGATTCTATCAGTTTGATTACTACGAGGTTTCGCTCACTCAACTTGGTTTTTGATTGTCTCCGGCATGTGCGGGTCACTTCCTGTAAATGCTGCCATAGGTAGCGGGGACCCAGGTTACAGGTTCGTTCGGAAAGAAGTTTGTTGGAAACACACTAGACGCTGCGGAAGGCAATGGGGATACCGAAATAAGGTTCATTTAAAAGAATTTCAAAAGATATAAAATCATACAAACTTGAGTTTTGCTTTAGGTAATTATTTACAAACCCCGGGCAACGCTGGGCAAGTCAGCTAGTATATTATAAAGCAGTAAGCTCAAAAAGATCCGCTCGAGTGTTTTCAAAAACTACCCGGTGGATTTTTTTCCAAATTGTATCATTCGATAGGAAATATTCCCGGGGTGGTTTATGAGAAAATATACACAGATAGCTATGATTTTTGATAATATATTTCGTATTTTACTGCTATTTTGAACGAAAAGGTTGCCAGTGATTATCTTTTGGCGAAAGGTTTGTTGATTAAAGAATTAAGATGGCTATATCTGTTAGGAAATAATACAAACACCTCGCGAATAAATGAAAAACATACTGATATTTAATTTAAAAAACAACAACAAAAAATGTTTTAATAAGACATAATATTATAAAACGAAAATATTTAATTTAAACATGGAATAAATATTTGTAATGCTTAAAGTATAAATTATTGTGAAATTTTACAATTAGTACAATATTTGGCGAATTATCGCTTGCGATAGGTTAAATAAATGAATCTAAAAATTTGATTTGATAATTTTGAATGGAATTTTTTTTTCTTTTTAGCTCTTTTATTGCATGCGCCAGGTTAATAAAAACGTGTCTGAAAACTTGATGAAATAAAATCTAGGTTACATTCTTTATTAGTCTTTTTCTTTTTACTTTTGTCAATTTAATAATTATTTTTATATAATTCTCCCATCATATGATTTACAAGAAAAACTAGAAGTATTTGTAAAAATGACTGTATTGAGTTACATGCTATTTATTTATTACCTTCGTCGCCAAACAATGCAATTTTAAGCCAAATAAGACAAAAGTGTGAAATAAGACGAGAGAAGAGCATTTCGGAGTACATTTTTATATTCAACCGTAAATTATATAAAAAGCAGTTAAAATTATAATTATGTAGTCAATCATTTAAATTTTACTGTAGATGTCTTCCATATACACACATATTCTAAAATAATTTACTTTCAAAGATTTAAAATATTTTTTACCATACTATGGAATACCATTACTATGGAAACATGCGTTTTGTTTTCCTCAAGCATGTGATTTCTATATCCTCGAACTCAGATCATTACTTATTAATTGAATATTGTGTATTATGTTATTTTTTTTAACATGCTGAACATATTGTCGATTTCACTTATAGGAATATTCACTGCTTTAAAAGTTAGGATATAAGAATATTGTTAAGAAGATTTCTGCAATTATACGTTATTACTATAAAAAAATGCAATTTAACAAATTACGACGACCATTTGGAAAATGATTTTTTCAAAGACTAAAATTTAAGACATAAACAGTCGCGTGATGTTGATCATACATTACGTACTCCACGGATTACATTTTTCGGTGCCGTAAATTTTTAAACTTCTACGGAGCTGACCATACATTAAGTACGTCATGGATTAAAGATTAATATTTATAGACCAATTTTAAATGAAATCTCATTCTTAAACTTCTAAACATCCCACAATATTACTTTTTACACAGTCGTATAGAGAAAAAAATGTACTTTTAAATGCAATTTTTTTAAAAGTTGTATCTCAATTTGTTTCTGAGTTATTAATTTGTTTTTGTAGAAGTATCCATCTCTGTTGAAAGTAAACGGAAAATACAGATTACTGTATAGACCAATCCAATCAGAAAACAAATAAAATGCGGTATTCAACTAATAAAACGCTTCAGATATGCTTTTGATTTCCTACCCTGACCGAGGACAATAACCATTTTTCCAAATGGGTAATACAATAAATAAATAAAATAAACATTTTGCAATAAATATTGCTTGCTAATATGTCATTTCTTTTTAGCTTTTTTTGCATAACTTTCTTTTGCTTAACCATTGTTTAAAAAAATGCTTTATTCAACATATTGGACTAATCTTACGGAATCGTGTCACCTGCCAACGAGCATGTTGCATGGCGTATCAAAATTCAAAAGATTAGACAGATTTTGAAATTAGCGATTACTAAATTATGGTTTTTCATAATGAAGCAAATAAACAAAAGAAGATTTATTATTATTTATTTATTACCTCAAATTATTTTACTCTAAAAAAAAACAAAAAACAAAAACAAAACAATACTTTCAATGTAGGGGAAAAAACTTTATGGTTCCAATGGTGGCAAATGGAATAATGCCCATGGACTTATCATTTCAGCCTAGATAGGATTAAATTACCTGGAATTTCGATCAGTATAAAGCGAATTGTCCTGACGCGCACTCTAGCAGCTAAACACAGCAACAAATTAAAAGTAATTTTCATAATCTGGGTTATTTTCACAACAGACGGAAGATTAATTTACTCTTAAATATAAAGAAAATAGCAGGCCTATTTGTTTGTCCGTGTTATTATGCTCTTTAGAAAAATGCTAAATAAATATTCGGTTCAGGTATTCACCAAAATGCATATTGCTAAAATTTTTGTATAACTAACTTTATTTATCATTGTCAGTTCTTAACCCTGGTACATGTGCAACAATATTGTTGCATCAGTTTTAATGTTTGACGTGAACCCTCACAATAACGTCGATTACGGATGATTATAAAGATTTTATTGGATGCATGAGGTTTATTTTTCTACAAGATTAAGTCATCGAGTTTTTTCCCGGGTTAACGGTTACATGATTTCAACTGGTCTATAAAATGAAAAGACAGTGAAAATGACGTCATTTTAGATTTATTCAGGCAATTCAGCTTTAAAAATACACATTTTTATGTTTCACTTTTCTTTTAAATATGAAAGTTCTTCTTTGTCTGCAAATAATTTATTACTTTTTTGACAGCATTTACCCTGCTAGAATCCAAAGAGGGAAAAGAGTAGTAGCACAAGAGGGTATTTATTAAGAAATATAACTAACATCCAGTGAGACTGTATTTCAGCTACCAGAATCACATATTGCGCGAGCTGAGAGGCCAGGAGATCAAGGACAAACAAACGAAAATACACCACCCGAGCATAATTCAAGTTCAATGGTAAATCTATGCAATCATTGTAATGCATCTCTAATTTAATATTGTCAGATATGAGAACATTTTAATTCCTATTGTCATAACGGCCTCATTTCTGTACCAAAAGTGCACTGTGAATAATCAACTAAAAGAACTGCTTCTTAATAGCTAAATTTTGTCCGACACATAAGGTAATATAATATCGCAATGGCGTTCGCATCTTTTCAGCAACGCGGAAGGACATTCAAGCTAAAGGTCCATTTAAACAATATATACAAGTTCGAATTCACCATTTCGCTTATTTCAAGGTTTATTTGGAAATACTGACCAGCGCAGCGGGCATAGCCAGCTAGTCTATTATAAAGCAGTAAGATCAATAAGTTCCGCTCGAGTGTTTTCAAAAACTACTAGTTGGATTTTTTTGCAAGTTATATCATTCGATAACGAATATTCACGTGGTGGTTTATGAGAAAATATACAGAGATAGCTATGATTTTTGGTAATAAATTTCGTATTTTAATGTTATTTGAAGGAAAGGGTTGCCAGTGATTATATTTTGGCGAAAAGTTTGTTGATTAGAGAATTGAAATGACTATATCCGTTAGACAAACACAAAGCGATATAAGTAAGCGTCCTATCTGAAATGGGAGAAGTAACCGCAAGATTAAAAGCGAGGTCACATCAATCAAGGTCACGCGCCACGTAGCGGATGGAGTGTGAGCTACAGGTAAATACCTAACTGTTTTCTTACTCACACCACTAAAATTGTAAAGTTTTTTTCACCTTCATTAATAAATGAAATGATTCTGATAAGGCGAAGGAAACTTCGTGGTATCGAGTGCACTTGGATGCCCCTATCGCTACGCCATTATTTTGCAATAAATGTGGCAAACAAAGTTCATATACATGAGTGACTAAAGATTTAGAAAATATTCGCCACACTAACAGCCCGCGTATGTGGATTATCACTCCGTCCGCAAGATGGCGCAACTGTGTTAAGTTACGCCCGATTCCAGCATTAAGTTTGCACGCTTACTTATATCGCTTTGGACAAACATTTCGCAAATAAATGAAAAAAAAAATACTGATATTTAATTTAAAAAGACAACAAAGAAAATGTTTTAATAAGACATAATATTATAAAACGAAAATATTTAATTTAAACATGAAATAAATATTTGTAATACTTAAAATATAATTTATTGTGAGATTTTACAGTTGATACAATATTTGGCGAATTATCGGCCACCTTACGTTAAAAAAAGAAATCTGAAAATTTGATTAGACTAATTTTGAATTGCTACATTTTTTTTTCTTTTTAGTTTTTTCTTTTCATTTTTATCTAACTATTTAGTTCACATAATGTGATTTATAGGAGAAACAAGCAGATGCAACTGTAAATAATACTGTAATTATTGTGAGTTACATATTATGTGTTTCTTTACGATTTTTATTTTTCGTTTGTCGCCAAACAATATGATTTTAAGCCAAAAATGCATAAGCGTGACATTAGCTTGAGGATTTGTGGTTGTTCAAGTGGACGAGATCAACATTTTTATATTCGATTATAAATGATATAGATATCAGTTAATATTTTAAAAATGGAATCAAATATTTAAAATTTTGTTTGAATTTCTGCCACATATACATATTGTAAAATCCTTTCAGGCTAGATGCTGTATATTCAAGCGGACGCCATCTTGGATGTTTTGAGATTTCTTGGCGATTTTTTGTTGACGATGTTTTACATTTTGTTTTCGTTAAGCCTTTCATGAGCATAAATTGTTGCTGGGTGACATTTACTACTTGGCGGAAAAGGGGTTTCCACGACAAGAAAAAATCCCAGATGGCTGCCGAGGGAATATATGACATCTGTTCGTAATTTCATACTTAAAAAAAATTTTTTTTCGACGTAATTACGGAAGCATGTGATTTTTATAGACTCCAATTCAGATCAATGAATATTATCCTTTTTTTTCTTTTTTGAAAATGTTATTGTTTATTTAATATTTCTTTGGCCATGACGCCAATTTCACGTACAGGGAAATTCACAATTTCAAAATTTAGGAACTGAAAACTATTCTTAAGGAAATTTATGCAATCATGTGTTATTACTATAAAAAAACTCAAAATTTTGAAATAAAAATTGGGTACTTTTTGGTTAGCCGGGCGCCACTGTTATATATACATGTATATATATACACAAATGTATGTATATACATCTATATACATATACAAATATGTGGATACACATGTATATATGTGTATATATACAATATATGTATACATACGCATCTATGTATGTATATATATGTATATATAACACTGACGCCCGGTTAACTGGAAAGTACCAAAAATTGCTTGCTGAAAAAAAAATTGCAAATCTTTTTTAATTCGTTATTTCTTCTTTGTTTTTCTTCATATTCCCCCCTCTGTTAGGTAATATTTTAAAAGATATTAGACTAATCTTCGATATTTAAAAGTACATAAAGTAACGTCTGAATTCCATATTATTATTATTATTATTATTATTATTGGAACGGAATTCATATACGCTCCAAGGTACCTAATGGACTCCAAAATGGCGTTATTTTGCCTGACATGGTAACTAACATGGCTATTGTTGTTTATTTAATAAATCATTTATTCTTATTTCCCTTTTTTACAATTAAATAAATTATTTTCTGTCTAAAGTTATTAATTAATTTTTTAATGTATTGTTATTTCCTTTTAAAATAATAGAATTTTTGAAGTGAAAACTTCTTTAGGAGCGTTGAGCTTTTTTTGAGATGGGGAAAAACCACTGATTTCGAGACACTGTAACGTAACAACATGCTAGCATTTTGACACATAGACACTAGCGCGCCAAGCGGTGAATGACAGGAATTTTTCCCTCTTCAGCTCAATCCGCAAAAGAAGAAGGAAGCTAAAACTCACTTTTTCTCCCGGCGTATTGCTAAAACAAATTATTATTTTGTTTTTCGTCAGTTAAAATGAATTATACCGTATTCGTGACCTACCTATTTCGTGTAACTAAAAACCGATAACGCTGTATTTTATCGTGTTGATGGTCTGGTCAATAACCAACAGTATTGGCGGGAATTTCGATTACGGAAGATAAAATACGGGGCACAGATGTCAGATACGCACTTGGGTACCTAATTGACACCAAAATGGCGGTACTTTATTTTACAAGGTAACCCGGCTACTCTTGCTTATTTATTAATAAATTGTTCATTTACTTTTATTTTATTATTTTAAATTGTACAATTGTTTTGTTCTGTAGTTATTAATGAAATTACCGTTTACTTTTTAAAACAATAGAAAATAATTTAAAAATATATATTGTAACTGGTATTGGAAAACGGGCTTTCGCCAAATTGACGTTAAAAAATTGCGCCAAACCTGTTATTTTAAATTGTACAATTGTTTTTTTCTATAGTTATTAATGAAATTGCCGTTTATTTATTGTTGTTTACTTTTTAAAACAATAGAAAATAATTTAAAAATATATATTGTAACTGGTATTGGAAAACGGGCTTTCGCCAAATTGACGTTAAAAAATCGCGCCAAACCTGGTTCGTATATCACATCTCTGCCAAATTCTCGGTTTTTTGATTTTTCGACTTTTTATCCAAATTTTCCGGATTTTTTAAATTTTCCCTTTCATTGTATCCCAAACACTACCTTCATACCAAATTTCAAGATTCTAGGGATACAGGACGTACCTCTGAGTTTTGATGATCGGTGAATCAGTGTCGAAAAGGCGAAAGTTTAAGTTCATATATCTTCTGAAATAAAAAAAGATAGAAACGTGAAATTTCAGCATTTAGTTCCATTTCCCCATTACTTTAGATTTACGAAGTTTCAAGTTTCTGGGAATCACCAACACAAAGATATTGGGGGTCAAAAGTACCCTGAGTTGCTTCCAGAAAAAGATGCTTACGGCTGTGCTTTCAAGACTTGGCAGGGGCACTGCCGTCTCCCCAGATGCTTTCATTAGTGCTGCTACACAATTCAACGCATAAAACATTTCCTGACGATTAAAAAAACACACACGTAATTGTTGAAGTTTTCTCTTCTATTGGCACTCCCGGAGTGCCACTGTTTTTTTTTTTTTTTTTTTTTTTTTAATAAGTATACATATATGTAACTGGTATTTGAAAACTATGTTTTCGCCAAACTGTTGTGAAAAAAAAAATGTGCCAAACCCGGTACGTATATGACATCTGTGTCTAATAGTTAGGCAAGAGTTCCATTTCCTGTTCTGGTTTTTTGGCGATCTTTTTTTTGGTGATAAATGTTTCAATGTGATTGTTGCGATCTTCAGCATTTTGGGTTGCGTTTTTCTCTGAATGCTACTGGTGGATAAGTAATAATTTTGCGTGCATATTTTTTATAATTATTTTTTGAAATTTATAATTTTCTGGAATTTTTTTGTTTAAGCAATATTTTTCTGTGAATGTAAATGTTCTTTAACGTGAAAAATTCTTTATGCAAATATATTTTTCTTGGGGTACTACTTGATTATCACGTCGACCAATTTCGCCAAACTATTCGCCAACGCCAAATTATACAAATTTTTATTTCAAATAAGGACAGAACAAATAAATTAGTAAAACCTTAATAAAAATGCAAGTAAAAAGCCGAATTAAAATTAATTTGATGACGTAACAAATACGTGTAAGGTGTTTAATGTCAAGTAATATGACATTTACGATCATCCATTATTGGCATTTAATCTTATATTTTGGCGATAGTATTTTGGTCGATGGGATAATCAAGTAGCACCTTTTAATTTTATTCAAAAAATTTAGCTTTAAAAATCCACTTTTTTTACTTCACTGTTCGAATAAATATATAAGTTAAATGCTCATCATTGTCTGCAAATAATTCTTTAAATTTTTTATTCTATTTATTCTGCTGGAATAGACAGATGGAAAACAGTAGTAGACCTGCCAGAAGAGGACGTTTATTAAAAAATTTAATGTAACATGTAATGAGATTGAATTTAAGCTACCAGAACCACATATAGCGCAAGTTGAGATGCCGGGAGTTCAATAACAAACAAATGAAAATGAACAATCGGAATGTTCTTAAAGTTCAAAAATCAATCTCTTCAATCATTGTAATGCTCTCTAATTTAACAGTGTGATGACTAGAGAATACTTTAATCTACTAAAAAACAACTTTTCAAAAGTAAAAAAAAAGCCAAGCAAAAAAAAAAAAAAAAAAAAAAAAAAAAAAAAAAAAAAAAAAAAAAAAAAAAGAAAAAGGGGAAAGTTGTGGCTAAAAAATAGTGTGATATCAAATTTCCAAGCTTATATTATGGTACTTATTTAACATTTTTTATTAAAAATTTACCATACGTAAGTCGAGTACCTAAGTATGCGTTGATAGAAGAGAAAGCCTTTTCTCCTTTACTAAATACATCATAACGTGTTTCTGAAAATTAATTTTTTTTAATTATGCATGATGGGCTTGGCGGCCATTTTTCCATATTTTACACAAATTTCTAAGCACACAAGTACATTGTTAAGATCGGAAATTCGAAATTGTTGCTAAAGCAAACATTTTATGCTTTTAATTTATGGAAATGAGTGCCTAGAAATTTGTGTCTGAAAATAAAGTTGAAGTAACTTCAGGTTTCATCTTATGATTCTTTTTTTTTCGGAGGGGGTTATTTAATTAGTTAAAGCAGTAAAAATCAATTTATTTTTTTCAAAATAAAAGACAATCTTAATTTATCTGTCTGTAGCCAAAACTAGAAGTTCAAAATTGTTAATAATGCAAACATATTACGAGCTTGTCTGCTTAGAAATTTGTGTAAAATATGGAAAGATGGCCGCCAAGCCCATCATGCATAATTTAAAAAAAATTAAGTTTCAGAAACACGTTATGATGTATTTAGTAAAGGAGAAAAGGCTTTCTATCAACGCATACTTAGGTACTCGACTTACGTATGGTAAATTTTTAATAAAAAATGTTAAATAAGTACCACAATATAAGCTTGGAAATTTGATATCACACTATTTTTTAGCCACAACTTTCCCCTTTTTCTTTTCTTTTTTTTTTTTTTGCTTGGCTTTTTTTTTTTACTTTTGAAAAGTTGTTTTTTAGTAGATATCAGTCCCCTTTTTTAAACAGATTATATATAATTGAAATAATTCTACTCGCTAAAATTAGTCCTTGTATAGCCTTTATCAGCAGGGAACAAACACAATAGTATACATTTTGTTTACCTATCATTCATTATTTAGAGTAATTAATAATTTAAAAGTAAGGAAAGTCAATTTCTTCTTTCAAGGTATCAGTCTTTCTCAATTTATATCTAATTAAAATTTTCTATGAAGGATGAAAATTTAGTAAAAATCAAATAGAGTCAAAATAAAATATATATTTACAGTTAGTCTGTCAGTAATTGTTTGTTCTAACTTTTTTTTGCTGATGGTTTTGCAAAATAAATTTACCTTTACAAATACCTACGGATAATCCGAGAATGAAGCCCCGCAGGCATCTAAAGAATCGAAGATCTGTCTAAAGAAGTAAATCTAGCAATTCTAGACATGATGAGGAAACATTTTTGATAAAAAAAATCTAAAAATTTAAAGATATAAACTGTACATCTTCATTTAGATCGTGTTATAGAGAAGAAAGAATAAATATGTAATTTTACTCAAGTCTGTTTATCCATACCTATTTGCATAAATGTGAGAATATAATTTCGTATAAAAATTCCCGTAAATTGATTATCTTTAATAGTCTATTATTAAAGCCGCATAAACATTAGAATTAAATTTTTTCCAGTTAAAAATTGCCTAAAATCTATAGTCTTATCGTTCGTCAAATTTGTTTTATGTTTTTTTTTAATACCCAGGCACCTTTTCTAAACTCTGACAAAAGATCACAGAAATACTGAAGTTATCCAAATACTTATATCTTTCTATCTTTTTTTTTTCTTATGGGGTGGGAGGGGTGAGGAAGGGCGCTTACGAACTTCGTTTTGTTCTTAGAATTCTGAATTAATCATTGAAAAGATCTACCTACATAAGTCTTGTTGCAGAATTTGCATTAGCTAAGAGTTGCATCAACTTATACATCATGTGAATATATTAAATTACTTTTGTAAAATACTAGATGGGAGCCATTGATATTTTCAGAGAATTTGCCTACATTTTAAACTTAAGTCATTTACAAATATTCATTCATTTTCTATACGAATTAAAGAAGTCGTTCTTTCCATGGCAACTGTACCTTTCACTATTGCTTGTTTGTTTGTTTGTTTTATTGAACACATATATATCAGATCATGTGGGGATCACGGAGGGAACCTGCCCCTACCTACGCTCTCAAGCGTTTAGCGGCGTGGTGTCTTATCCACTCAGCCACTGTGGGCTAAAATTGCTTTCTCTAATACCCAGATACTCAAATTTAACCAGCTGCGCTTATAATTATGCTCATAACAGTGTACATATATATGTAAGAGTGGTGACATATGCACAAGTAGTGTACTCATATTCAAGTTTTTGTCCAAAGTACAGTAACTCAGTTTTCAGTAATAGACGTGGAAGATTTCGATTAAACTAACCAGAAAAGTTAAAAAACATTGGCTTTCTGATTTGATTTTATTCAAAATCGTCTCAACCAACCAAAGTTAATGTCCGGGATCCAGACAAATTTTTCTCTGTTCGTAAAATTAGATTGACCAATCAGTAGCCTCCATCCTTGCAGGCTTTTCGGTGTTTACTGCAAACATAAAAATGTTTTCAAAAATACAGGCTTCTGATTGATCAATCTCATCTCGCTAATAGCATAAAATCTATCTTGATCCCGGCCTATTCAACGCCCTTTAAATATTCGAGAAAGCCTTGACACGCGTCAGGGAAATATCACACAAAGCAGGCAAAACAAAGAAGAAAAATCATTTATTGGCTCGTTCATATCCATGAGCCAATGAATGATTTTGTTCTTTTGCTTTGCCTGCTTTGTGTGATGTTTTCGTGACGCGTGTCAAGACTTTCTCAAATATCTAGGGGGCGTTGGTTTATTTCACCATCATGAAGATATGAAGGGAGAGGAGCAGACATGTTAATCTTGCCGTGTGAAAAACTACATACCAAAAAAACGAGTTCTTTCCTCGTCTTCTGCCCTTTTCTCTCTTGATTTTGACCGATAGCAGCTCATTTAGCAGTCTCCAGTGCAAGATGAAACTATATATGGAGGACGCAACGGGAGTGTGTTAGCGTGACCAATGACATAATAGGCCAGTTCATGACGTTTAAAAATCACACGGAGTTGGATCATCTTTACACGATGATTAGTACAAAGCGGTGCGTCAATTTTTTTTTGTCCATTGCCGTGTACAGATAATCAACTCCGTGTGACGTGATGAGCTGGACGCACTTTAGGAACAGCTTCAAATGATGTCATATATATCTACTTCGAGGCTAACGAAAAAGACAGGCCACCGCGGTGAGTCTGATTCTTCTTTTTTATAGACCGCTGGAGTCACGTGATGCTCGATTGCACCAATGAAGGTGTGGGAAAAGAGCATCACGTGACTCCAGCGGTCTGTATAAAAAGAAGAATCGGACCCACTGCGGTAGCCTGTCTTTCTCGTTAGCCTCGATCTACTTCGAGGCAAACGAAAAAGACAGGCTACCGCGGTGCTACAGCGTCTAGAATATATAGTGTGGAAATCCAATCAGTCGATCACAGCGATATCTGCAGGATATTTCCCAAAACTCCAAGACAATTTGGTCAAGACGCTGTAACATTTTCTTTTTTTTACGTTTTATTAATATACATCTGACCCGTGTGCTTGGCGTCAAACCCGCTGTAATAATACCATGTTTACTTTGAAATTTGAAAATATATCGCAGATGTCGCTGCGATCATCTCCCTGGATTTCAGCGTCAGTGCACATTTAAGGGATACACTTCTTAGCGGTTCTTGGATAGCAAATTCCCACATTATGTATTCTAGACGCTGTAGCGGTGCATTACACATGTATCTTTCTTCTTTAAAAAATATGCTGCAGATGTCGATGCAAATGAGTGTTTGGAATTCGACATCGTTTTACATTTAAGGGATTCAATACTTCCGCGCTTTTTTAAGTATTGCTGGATAGTCGATTTCTACAACATATAATCTAGACGCTATAACGGAGCTATAGTTTCTAGAAGATATAGTTTAAAAATCGGCTTATTAAAAAGGTGCTAAAAAATTGTATCCCATAAATGTTGAACGAGGCTGAACGACGAATGTCGATTACAGCGACATACGGTAATTCCAACGTAACTATTTCAAAAGAAAACGTTTCGCTCAGAGAAGATCTAGAAAATGTTGCTCCTATCGACATTTGCTCCTATCGACGTTCTTGCCTTGACCATGTGATCATAACGTAGATTGAATATCCTCTATTCAAGAAAGCGAATTGCCGTACTTTCGACAAAAACTTGAAATGAGCATGCCTCCTGTGCATATATCACCACTCTTATGTATAAAGGCTCTCTTTTATGGTGTTGTTTCTGATACAGTGCCTAGAATACCTAGTGTGGAAATATGCTATCCAAACAGTTCTAAAAATTTGTATCACTTAAATGTGCGACGATACTGCTAAAATTTCAAGTGTCGATCGCAGCGACATCTGCGGGATTTTCGTATTACTATTATTACATTGTATAGACTAGCAATATCTTGCAGTTGTAGAAAATATCCTTCAGATGTCGCTGCGATCTGCATATTGCAGCAGTATCATTGCACATTTAAGGGATACAATATTTTAGCACTTTTTTAAGTATTACAGGGTTAGCCGATTTCAACACTATATATTCTAGGCGCTATAGTTTCTGAGCGCTGTTGGTTAAATTTCGATATTTTTGTTTTAGAGTGAGCAATAGAGAAAAGTACTAAAACTATTGAAACAACAACTTCTTTAATATTGAAATGTATAGCAAAGGAGTTCAGAATCAATGCCTTAAATAGTTTCGAATATGCACTGTTGTTATGACATGAATACCCTTCCTGGATGTGGAAATGCAAAATTGTGTTCAACATAATTGGCCGCAATTTAGATAGATTTTTCGCTGTTAGCGAAACGAGATTCATCAATCAGAAGCTTGCACTTTTGCGAACTTTTCGCTGTTTGCAGCAATGCAGGCTATTGATTGGTGAATCTCGTTTCGCTAACAGCGAAAAATCTATCTGGATCCCAACCTAGATTTCTGTAAACATTGCACTTCCTCCATGGCACTAAGAAAATGACTCAAAACTTTTATGACTTAGGCCGGGATCCAGAAACAGCAAAAATTCTCAAACATTCTGGCTTCTGATTGGTCAAACGAATTTCGCTAACAGCGAAAACTCCATCTGGATCTCGGCCATAGTTTTCTTCGATGAAATCAATGCAAAAGGATAATATAAAAGAACAGGGCGCGTCCAGAGCAGCCACCGGTTAGTGACCGGTGAGATCGGTTAGTCACCAAGGCGTTCAGTGCTGCTAACCGGGTCGCAACCAATGTCGTTCAGCGCAAGTAACCAAAGTGATCGGTGAGAGACCGAACTAACCGAAGAAAATTCTTGGTTAGTTGGGTCACGTGATCGGTTACATGAAAGTTTATTTACATTTGCGTCGTACATGATGAAACAATAATAAAAGAATAATTACGGCAACGTAATGCAGATGGCGCCAATAGTAAATAACACCAGTGCCGTCCAGTAGGTCTGTCGAACGGTTAGAGACCGGTCACTTACCGTGACGTCACGTAACCAATCTCACCGGTGACTTTGGTGAGGTCTGCTGGACTGGCCCATAGTATAAGACTTCTAAAATGGTTTGGCGGGTTTATCGCTGTTTGGCATAATTTATAAACTTTAGAATTAATTAACAGTTTTTCGCTAATTAAGAATAGAAAATTTGTATTTTTAAAGCTGAATTTTATAAAAGCACGTAGATTGAGTAAATAACTGCCCAAAAATGCAATCCTTACTTTTTTATGTCCATTATTTAAGTCTCTACCTCGATTGAAGTATAAGTTGTGACGAAGAAAATAAATTTGTCATTTTCAGTATATCGACGTTATTTTAAAAAATCTATATCTCTGTTTATAATTAATTTATGAGGATGCATTTGGTCTCAAATTGAAGATGTTTTCCATTAGGTCCTTCTGGTTTTGGTTTTATTTTTCTGCGATGATTGGTTCTTTTGATATGGGAAATTTTACGCTGGCATGTTTGGTCGATTTAACATGGAGAAGCTGTCTTCAGTATAATAAGCAGTTACGGTGTCTTGGGTTTTATTCTTGGCGTTTGTTTGTTTGGCGAGGTTAGATTTTTTTTCAGCTTGGCTTGGCAGAACGACCGTCCTGCTTGATTCCTGTTGTCATAACTGTCTCATTTCTGTACCAAACTCTACTTTAAATGGTCAACTAAAAGTGTTGTTCCTTAATTGTCCAAATTTTGTCTAAGGCATAAGATAGTATAATATTCCAATGAAGTTAGCATCGTTTTCAGCAATGCAGAAGGACATTCCAAGTGATGGTCTTTACTGCTTTAAAATAGAAGGTTAAGAATCACAATTTCGTTTGATTCAAGATTCGTTTGGAAAATGGACCAGCGCAGCGGGCATAGCCTGCTAGTTAATATTATAAAGGACAAACATATCTGTGCGTAACGCATACGTCATTCTGCGAATGGCAACACTTTCAAATTTGAAATGAGTTTTCGTTTTGCAATTTTCGCTACTGAAAATTTTAAAATTTCTACACATCGCACATTTTTAGTTTTTATACCGCCGTATAAGGAAAAAAATGTACTCTTAAATGCAATTTGTTTGAAAGCTATATCTCAATTTATTTTTGAGATATTAATTTTTTTTATAGTTTTTAGTACCAATTTTGCAATTGTGGCAACAGAAGTACACCATTTCTATAAAAAGTAAAGGGAAAATAGTAGATTACCGTACTTTTTTGTTGCCATTTCCTCATTAAAAGACATGCTATGTCAAAAATATCGTCTGAATCCGGTGAATTTTGATTTTATTTCGTTTCTATTCATCAATTAAATGTTTCTTAGTTTCTTAGCAAAAATATTTTACAAATGACATAACACTTTCTCTTTAAGAAAATTTATTTCAAACAATTGTGTATTAAGTAATTGTTGTTTACGGCACAATTACTTATTTTGTATCAGAAAGCTGAAAGAATGCAATTTTATTTATGCGTGTGTAATAATATTTTTCAAATTTTGAAAAAATGATTTCTGATAATGACTTCTGATAAAACATTGAGCTATTATAAACAAAAACAAGTGAAAGCATATGTAACATTAAATACCGGATTTTTTTCTTAACGAGATTCTTGATATTGCTTTTTGTCGTGTTTGTGTATTATTCTGCAATAATTGCGCCATTTCAATACTTTTCTATATATGTAGGATGGTCTACAAAATTTCAGAATTACTAGAAGTTCTGTACTGTATAGATGTTGTTTAAGACTGGATCATAAAAGTGGAATTCTTTAGCGGACGAAAATGCTGTCATTTTATAAAAAAGCATGTTTTTTAATTCTTAAAACTGAAATACGTTTCGTAGAAGTACGTCATTTCATCCCAGCTCCATTGAAATTCTTCATAGGGGAAAAAAACTTCTTTTAAAAATAACGTAATTGAAAGTACAGGCTGATAAAACGCAATGTTTTACATAAATTTACAGTGTCTGTAACTAATTTTATTGGTTTATTATAAATCAATGAAACAGTTCTTTCTTAAACATTTTCTTTCGTCGATGTTTGACGGTCTCACCTCGTAGTTTTTAATTTTCAAAATACAAACATTAGCTTTAAGGGGACGAGAGACCTTTAAAATCAATTTTTTATTTTTTGTAAATTTAACTTTAAATATTATTCAAGGGTATATTATATGCATTATGGCATACATTTATCGCAAAAAAAAAAATAATTTTTTTTCTTACCTTTACATTCAAATATATAAAATTCGATGCACAGTTTTATTTATATATATAAACCAAACTTGTATAAAAAATATTGGAGATTTTCATTGATATTCAGTTCGCATGGGGCATTTTGAAAAATTCTAAAATAATACGAAAAATTATTTTTCTTTCAAAAAAAATTTTTTTTAATTTTTTTTTGGGGGATAAATGTATGCTATAATGCACATAATGTACCCTTGAATAATATTTAAAGTGAAATTTACAAAAAAAAAAAATCGATTTTAAAGGTCTTAATGCCAATAGCACCTTAGCATTGAACTTTCTTGAAAATTTAGCCATTTATCTTAATCGTGAAGTTATTGTTAACTAAAATCTGATTCTACCATGCCCTCTGCAGCTTGGAACAAGTCGAAAATTGCACGTCAAACGTGGCAAGTGAAATACGTTCGTACTATAATTAGTTTTATAAATATTTTGTGCATCACATATTGTACTGAATGTATATTTTAGGAACTTCATAAGTGCATATCAATTTCATTCTGTTCGAAAGGCTGTAATATCATTAAAATGCACTTGAAGCAATTTTTTCCCATTGACCGTAATATAACGAAAAATTTTTGACTGTCCCTCTAATTAAACTATACATCCTATTTTCATAAAATTTGAAGTGTCTCGACAAAATTTTACAGCATTTATATATTTAAATTTTCAAATCATTCGGTTGGGTAGTTTTTGCTCTGTTATATGCGGACGGACAGACAGACGGACCGAAAGATGACTATAGATGCTACGTATTTATATAATTACGAACGCACCTAAAAACCGTTCTAGTGTTTATGGTATAGTATATATGTCGTAGGCTAACTGCGAAATCCGGCCCTTTTCAAAGAGCCTAGGCTGTTTGTAAAGAGACCGGCTAAATGGAGAATCATCTCCCTTTTTCCAATCGGCCTGATGTTTTTCAGGCTTATTGCAAAGAGCCTAAGCAGTTTTAGGCTAATTGGAAAACGATCATTTGTTTCTCAATCAGCTTGATATTTTTCAGGGTTATTGCTAATAGTCTGTGGAGAGTTAGGCTATTTGGAAATTATCGATTTATGTCTCAATTAGTTTGACTTTTTTTAGACTCATTACAATGAACGTACACAATTTTAGACCAATTAAAAAATGACCACCTGTTTGTCCAGACAGCCTAGTTTCATCCAGATTTATTACAATATGTCCAATATAGTAAATGTTTATTTATACTTTTAGTATAATATATAAGAGAAGGAATTTAAAACGCTTATGAAAATGTATAATATTATATTCACTAACCTTAGTATATATATATAGTATACCAATATAACACAATATTCACTAACCATAGACTAGGTGTCTAAGGATAGTGAATATCATAAGTCCGGAGTATAAACCACTGCAGAAATAACTTTGTTTCGTACCAGAAATTGTATTTAATAAAAAGTATCTTATTTCTAATTGGCACTTATTTGACTTCATTCATTAAGTAAAGTTCCTGGTTTGGGACAGACTTATTTACGCCGCAGCTTACACGCGAAAAATTACTTTCATTTTTATTTTTAGGATATTTTTTTCGCAAACACACCGTGAAGAACTATCAATAAAATTTGCAGATAAGGTAGATTTTTTATTTTTTCCCAGCATTATAGAGAGGGATAGAGAAAACTTACATAAGAAAAAAATTGATTATAATGAAATCTGCAGCTGGTGCAAATTTTTAATGCATTCCCAACATTAAACAGAAAAAAAGAGTTGCTTAAAAAGTTAATTATAAAAAATGTGGAAGAAAATTTCTTGAATAATAAAATCTGCAGATTAGGCAGATTTTTATGTCTATCTTGTGTCATGTAGAAAAATGGGTTGCTGAATGAAAGTAATTATAAAACATATATGAGAAAATTGCTGTATCAATAAAATCTGCAGAAGAGGCAGATTTTTAATTCTTTCAAACATACAGAAAATGTCTTCATAAATGAAATAAGTTAAAAACAAGAAAGAAAAATCATGCGTTAAGCATAGATTATGAAACACTTTCCAACACTTCCTGAATGCTTTAACAAAACTTCGTTATTTAGGGAAATAAGGTAAATAAGATAACTAAGTAAACATTTTATAAAACGCATAAAACATTTGAAAAACTGATTTCAGTAGTTACCGTCCATAGCCAAATATGTATTCCAATTCTTTTGAACAGCCCTGTATTTGATCTGTAGGTTAATATATATACTATATAATGAGAAAATTTAGTTTAGCAAGAAAATGCATAACTGGTTGAAATTCATCTTTCAGCAATTTATACTAACAGATGGAAACCTACTTGAAAATTTTTGAACAGCCCTGTAGTTTACCCTGTAGTTGTACCTAGTACCTTTATTACATGCAATTATTTAGCTAAAATTTAGTTCAAACTAAAACACTCTTAAAATTACTGAAATTACATTTCCAGAAATTATCACCCATAGACGGCCATGTATCCAACTCTTTGCGTGGCCCTGTATATCATTTTATCTATATTCTACAAATATTTCTTAGTAAACTAAATTCAGTTCAGCGTAAAAATGCATAACTCCTTTAAAACCCACTTTTAAGCAATTTATGCTCATACTCAATAACCTTTACGAATTCATTTCTGTAGCCCTGTATATGAGCTATAGCATTTATACGCACTTTATAGTATGCTTAAATATTGTGAGAAAAGCGCATATCATAATTAAAAATGCACTTCGAGCAATCATTACTAATATACAGTAATTCGGTTACAACATAGTATCTGAAACCTTTTTAAATACACCGCAAACAATTCCCCCTATACCATTATGGACGGAATTATTTTGTGTGGCCCTGTAAATGAACAATAACTATTCTTTCACCGCATATTCAACAGAATGCATATTTTAGTGGACTTCATAAATGAATATCAATTTTACTATGTTTGAAAGAGTGTAACACAATTAAAAATCATTTGAAACGATTTTTTCCCATTGGTCGTAATGTAACGGAAAACTTTTGACTATCCCTGTAAATGAACCAAACATGCTACAAACTTCATTTGAAATAGGGAACGTGCTATGGTCACTAACATCCAAAAATTTCAGAACGATCCGAGCATATTTACGAGAGTTAGAGCGTGGACAGACGGCCAGGCGGACAGACAAACCGAAGTCATAAACACTTTTCAACTTTGTTGGAAAGTGTTAAAAATGTGTCAGAAAATCTATGTAATAATGAAATCTGCAAATGAGGCAGATTTTTAATGTTTTCCCAGTCTTATGAAGAAAAGACGGAACGCCGAATGAAATTTATTATGAAATACATATACGAAAATTTCTGTAATCATGAAATCTGCAGATTAGTCAGTTTTTTGTGTTTGTCCAGTTTTACGCAGAGAAGAAAGGTTGCTAACTGAAAATAATTATAAAACATATTCATAACATAGAAAGTAATAACTATAAATAAAAACTTTCTCATCTGCAGGATTAATATATTGTGAATAATCTCTGATATTCAGGAGCATTGCGAATTGATTTTTAAGTGAACTACAGACTGAAAATTAGTATTCACTCATCTCAGGTAATCAGGCGATTAAATGACATCTGTCAGTACGGAAGTTTTCGTATACTTTCTGTGACTAACTTCATTCAGCAGTCCATCATCTCTACGCAATGCTGAAAAAATACTAAAAATTTGCATCATCTGGAGATGTTAGTGATACAGCAAATTTCTAATTTATATTTTTATAATTATATACATTCAGTCATCCATTTTCACTACGTATACCAGGGAAAACGAGAAAAATTTGCCTCAACCGCAGATTTAATCATAGTTATTTTCAATAGCAATCCATCTTCCATTCGTAATGGAGAATAAAAATTTAAAGCTCTGTCTCATCTGCAGATTTCATTGATACAGACATTTTTCTTATTTAAATTTTATGTTTTAAATAAATTCACCAACCTATCTTCCTTACGTAACTCTGGGAAAATATTAAAAATCAGGCTCATCTGCAGATTTCATTATTGCAGATTTTTTTATTTATTTATTTATTTATTTTTTATATTTATTTTCATTGACGTAATGCTGAGAAAACATTAAAAATCTACATCAACAGCAGATTAAAAAAATATAGCAATTTTTTCATCCGCAGATTTAATCATAGTTATTTTCAATAGCGATCCATCTTCCATTCGTAATGGAGAATAAAAATTTAAAGCTCTGTCTCATCTGCAGATTTCATTGATACAGACATTTTTCTTATTTAAATTTTATGTTTAATTTAATTCACCAACCTATCTTCCTTACGTAACTCTGGGAAAATATTAAAAATCAGGCACATCTGCAGATTTCATTATTGCAGATTTTTTTTTATTTTTTTATTTTTTATATTCATTTTCATTGACGTAATGCTGAGAAAACATTAAAAATCTACATCAACTGCAGACTTAAAAAATATAGCAATTTTTTCATCTGCAGATTTAATTATAGCTATTTACAATAGCAATCCATCTTCCATTCGTAATGGAGAATAAAAATTTAAAGCTCTGTCTCATCTACAGATTTCATTGGTACAGAGATTTTTCTTATTTAAATTTTATGTTTAA
This sequence comes from Maratus speciosus, assembly GCA_963932465.1. Lineage (NCBI taxonomy): Eukaryota > Metazoa > Arthropoda > Arachnida > Araneae > Salticidae > Maratus > Maratus speciosus. Next base: position 68,049,867 of record OZ010799.1, on the reverse strand, counting down.
TTTAATTCAGCAACTTATCTTCCTTACGTAACTCCGGGAAAATATTAAAATTAAAAATCAGGCTCATCTGCAGATTTCATTATTGCAGATTTTTTTTTAAAATATTTATTTTCATTGACGTAATGCTGAGAAAACATTAAAAATCTACATTAACTGCAGATTTAAAAAATATAGCAATTTTTTCATCCGCAGATTTAATCATAGTTATTTTCAATAGCAATCCATCTTCCATTCGTAATGGAGAATAAAAATTTAAAGCTCTGTCTCATCTGCAGATTTCATTGATACAGACATTTTTCTTATTTAAATTTTATGTTTAATTTAATTCACCAACCTATCTTCCTTACGTAACTCTGGGAAAATATTAAAAATCAGGCTCATCTGCAGATTTCATTATTGCAGATTTTTGTTTTATTTTTTTATTTTTTATATTTATTTTAATTGACGTAATGCTGAGAAAACATTAAAAATCTACATCAACTGCAGATTTAAAAAATGTACCATTTTTTTCATCCGCAGATTTAATTATAGTTATTTTCAATAGCAATCCATCTTCCATTCGTAATGGAGAATAAAAATTTAAAGCTCTGTCTCATCTGCAGATTTCATTGATACAGACATTTTTCTTATTTAAATTTTATGTTCAATTTAATTCACCAACCTATCTTCCTTACGTAACTCTGGGAAAATATTAAAAATCAGGCTCATCTGCAGATTTCATTATTGCAGATTTTTTTTATTTTTATTTTTTTTTTTTACATTTATTTTCATTGACGTAATGCTGAGGAAACATTAAAAATCTACAGCAACTGCAGATTTAAAAAATATAGCAATTTTTTCATCCGCAGATTTAGTTATAGTTATTTTCAATAGCAATCCATCTTCCATTCGTAATGGAGAATAAAAATTTAAAGCTCTGTCTCATCTGCAAATTTCATTGGTACAGAGATTTTTCTAATTTAAATTTTATGTTTAATTTAATTCAGCAACTTATCTTCCTTACGTAACTGCGGGAAAATATTAAAATTAAAAATCAGGCTCATCTGCAGATTTCATTATTGCAGATTTTTTTTCCCATTGACGTAATGCTGAGAAAACATTAAAAAAATACACCAACTGCAGATTTAAGAAATATAGCAATTTTTTCATCCGCAGATTTAATCATAGTTATTTTCAATAGCAATCCATCTTCCATTCGTAATGGAGAATAAAAATTTAAAGCTCTGTCTCATCTGCAGATTTCATTGATACAGACATTTTTCTTATTTAAATTTTATGTTTAATTTAATTCACCAACCTATCTTCCTTACGTAACTCTGGGAAAATATTAAAAATCCGGCTCATCTGCAGATTTCGATATTGCAGATTTTTTTTTTTTATATTTATTTTCATTGACGTAATGCTGAGAAAACATTCAAAATCTACATCAACTTCAGATTTAAAAAATGTAGCAATTTTTTCATCCGCAGATTTAATTATAGTTATTTTCAATAGCAATCCATCTTCCATTCTTAATGGAGAATAAAAATTTAAAGCTCTGTCTCATCTGCAGATTTCATTTGTACAGAGATTTTTCTTATTTAAATTTTATGTTTAATATAATTCAGCAACTTATCTTCCTTACGTAACTCCGGGAAAATATTAAAATTAAAAATCAGGCTCATCTGCAGATTTCATTATTGCAGATTTTTTTTATTTTTATTTTTTTTTTTACATTTATTTTCATTGACGTAATGCTGAGGAAACATTAAAAATCTACAGCAACTACAGATTTAAAAAATATAGCAATTTTTTCATCCGCAGATTTAGTTATAGTTATTTTCAATAGCAATCCATCTTCCATTCGTAATGGAGAATAAAAATTTAAAGCTCTGTCTCATCTGCAAATTTCATTGGTACAGAGATTTTTCTAATTTAAATTTTATGTTTAATTTAATTCAGCAACTTATCTTCCTTACGTAACTGCGGGAAAATATTAAAATTAAAAATCAGGCTCATCTGCAGATTTCATTATTGCAGATTTTTTTTTCCCATTGACGTAATGCTGAGAAAACATTAAAAAAATACACCAACTGCAGATTTAAGAAATATAGCAATTTTTTCATCCGCAGATTTAATCATAGTTATTTTCAATAGCAATCCATCTTCCATTCGTAATGGAGAATAAAAATTTAAAGCTCTGTCTCATCTGCAGATTTCATTAATACAGACATTTTTCTTATTTAAATTTTATGTTTAATTTAATTCACCAACCTATCTTCCTTACGTAACTCTGGGAAAATATTAAAAATCCGGCTCATCTGCAGATTTCATTATTGCAGATTTTTTTTTTTTATTTATTTATTTTCATTGACGTAATGCTGAGAAAACATTCAAAATCTACATCAACTTCAGATTTAAAAAATGTAGCAATTTTTTCATCCGCAGATTTAATTATAGTTATTTTCAATAGCAATCCATCTTCCATTCTTAATGGAGAATAAAAATTTAAAGCTCTGTCTCATCTGCAGATTTCATTTGTACAGAGAGTTTTCTTATTTAAATTTTATGTTTAATATAATTCAGCAACTTATCTTCCTTACGTAACTCCGGGAAAATATTAAAATTAAAAATCAGGCTCATCTGCAGATTTCATTATTGCAGATTTTTTTTTTTAAATATTTATTTTCATTGGCGTAATGCTGAGAAAACATTAAAAATCTACATTAACTGCAGATTTAAAAAATATAGCAATTTTTTCATCCGCAGATTTAATCATATTTATTTTCAATAGCAATCAATCTTCCATTCGTAATGGAGAATAAAAATTTAAAGCTCTGTCTCATCTGCAGATTTCATTGATACAGACATTTTTCTTATTTAAATTTTATGTTTAATTTAATTCACCAACCTATCTTCCTTACGTAACTCTGGGAAAATATTAAAAATCAGGCTCATCTGCAGATTTCATTATTGCAAATTTTTGTTTTATTTTTTTATTTTTTATATTTATTTTCATTGACGTAATGCTGAGAAAACATTAAAAATCTACATCAACTGCAGATTTAAAAAATATAGCGTTTTTTTTCATCCGCAGATTTAATTATAGTTATTTTCAATAGCAATCTATCTTCCATTCGTAATGGAGAATAAAAATTTAAAGCTCTGTCTCATCTGCAGATTTCATTGATACAGACATTTTTCTTATTTAAATTTTATGTTTAATTTAATTCACCAACCTACCTTCCTTACGCAACTCTGGGAAAATATTAACAATCAGGCTCATCTGCAGATTTCATTATTGCAGATTTATTTTATTTTATTTTTTATTTTTTATATTTATTTTCATTGACGTAATGCTGAGAAAACATTAAAAATCTACATCAACTGCAGATTTAAAAAATATAGCATTTTTTTTCATCCGCAGATTTAATTATAGTTATTTTCAATAGCAATCCATCTTCCATTCGTAATGGAAAATAAAAATTTAAAGCTCTGTCTCATCTGCAGATTTCATTGATACAGACATTTTTCATATTTAAATTTTATGTTTAATTTAATTCACCAACCTATCTTCCTTACGTAACTCTGGGAAAATATTAAAAATCAGGCTCATCTGCAGATTTCATTATTGCAGATTTTTTTATTTATTTATTTATTTATTTTCATTGACGTAATGCTGAGAAAACATTAAAAATCTACATCAACTGCAGATTTAAAAAATATAGCATTTCTTTCACCCGCAGATTTAATCATAGTTTTTTTCAATAGCAATCCATCTTCCGTTCGTAATGGAGAATAAAAATTTAAAGCTCTGTCTCATCTGCAGATTTCATTGGTACAGAGGTTTTCTTATTTAAATTTTATGTTTAATTTAATTCAGCAACTTATCTTCCTTACGTAACTCCGGGAAAATATTAAAATTAAAAATCAGGCTCATCTGCAGATTTCATTATTGCAGATTTTTTTTTTTAAATATTTATTTTCATTGACGTAATGCTGAGAAAACTTTAAAAATCTACATTAACTGCAGATTTAAAAAATATAGCAATTTTTTCATACGCAGATTTAATCATAGTTATTTTCAATAGCAATCCATCTTCCATTCGTAATGGAGAATAAAAATTTAAAGCTCTGTCTCATCTGCAGATTTCATTGATACAGACATTTTTCTTATTTAAATTTTATGTTTAATTTAATTCACCAACCTATCTTCCTTACGTAACTCTGGGAAAATATTAAAAATCAGGCTCATCTGCAGATTTCATTATTGCAGATTTTTTTTATTTATTTATTTATTTTTTTACATTTATTTTCATTGACGTAATGCTGAGGAAACATTAAAAATCTACAGCAACTGCAGATTTAAAAAATATAGCAATTTTTTCATCCGCAGATTTAGTTATAGTTATTTTCAATAGCAATCCATCTTCCATTCGTAATGGAGAATAAAAATTTAAAGCTCTGTCTCATCTGCAAATTTCATTGGTACAGAAATTTTTCTAATTTAAATTTTATGTTTAATTCAATTCAGCAACTTATCTTCCTTACGTAACTGCGGGAAAATATTAAAATTAAAAATCAGGCTCATCTGCAGATTTCGTTATTGCAGATTTTTTTTTTTCCCATTGACGTAATGCTGAGAAATCATTAAAAAAATACACCAACTTCAGATTTAAAAAATATAGCAATTTTTTCATCCGCAGATTTAATCATAGTTATTTTCAATAGCAATCCATCTTCCATTCGTAATGGAGAATAAAAATTTAAAGCTCTGTCTCATCTGCAGATTTCATTGATACAGACATTTTTCTTATTTAAATTTTATGTTTAATTTAATTCACCAACCTATCTTCCTTACGTAACTCTGGGAAAATATTAAAAATCCGGCTCATCTGCAGATTTCATTATTGCAGATTTTTTTTTTTTTTATATTTATTTTCATTGACGTAATGCTGAGAAAACATTCAAAATCTACATCAACTTCAGATTTAAAAAATGTAGCAATTTTTTCATCCGCAGATTTAATTATAGTTATTTTCAATAGCAATCCATCTTCCATTCTTAATGGAGAATAAAAATTTAAAGCTCTGTCTCATCTGCAGATTTCATTTGTACAGAGATTTTTCTTATTTAAATTTTATGTTTAATATAATTCAGCAACTTATCTTCCTTACGTAACTCCGGGAAAATATTAAAATTAAAAATCAGGCTCATCTGCAGATTTCATTATTGCAGATTTTTTTTTAAAATATTTATTTTCATTGGCGTAATGCTGAGAAAACATTAAAAATCTACATTAACTGCAGATTTAAAAAATATAGCAATTTTTTCATCCGCAGATTTAATCATATTTATTTTCAATAGCAATCCATCTTCCATTCGTAATGGAGAATAAAAATTTAAAGCTCTGTCTCATCTGCAGATTTCATTGATACAGACATTTTTCTTATTTAAATTTTATGTTTAATTTAATTCACCAACCTATCTTCCTTACGTAACTCTGGGAAAATATTAAAAATCAGGCTCATCTGCAGATTTCATTATTGCAAATTTTTGTTTTATTTTTTTATTTTTTTATATTTATTTTCATTGACGTAATGCTGAGAAAACATTAAAAATCTACATCAACTGCAGATTTAAAAAATATAGCGTTTTTTTTCATCCGCAGATTTAATTATAGTTATTTTCAATAGCAATCCATCTTCCATTCGTAATGGAGAATAAAAATTTAAAGCTCCGTCTCATCTGCAGATTTCATTGATACAGACATTTTTCTTATTTAAATTTTATGTTTAATTTAATTCACCAACCTACCTTCCTTACGCAACTCTGGGAAAATATTAACAATCAGGCTCATCTGCAGATTTCATTATTGCAGATTTATTTTATTTTATTTTTTATTTTTTATATTTATTTTCATTGACGTAATGCTGAGAAAACATTAAAAATCTACATCAACTGCAGATTTAAAAAATATAGCATTTTTTTTCATCCGCAGATTTAATTATAGTTATTTTCAATAGCAATCCATCTTCCATTCGTAATGGAAAATAAAAATTTAAAGCTCTGTCTCATCTGCAGATTTCATTGATACAGACATTTTTCATATTTAAATTTTATGTTTAATTTAATTCACCAACCTATCTTCCTTACGTAACTCTGGGAAAATATTAAAAATCAGGCTCATCTGCAGATTTCATTATTGCAGATTTTTTTATTTATTTATTTATTTATTTTCATTGACGTAATGCTGAGAAAACATTAAAAATCTACATCAACTGCAGATTTAAAAAATATAGCAATTTTTTCATCCGCAGATTTAATCATAGTTATTTTCAATAGCAATCCATCTTCCATTCGTACTGGAGAATAAAAATTTAAAGCTCTGTCTCATCTGCAGATTTCATTGGTACAGAGATTTTTCTAATTTAAATTTTATGTTTAATTTAATTCAGACACTTATCTTCCTTACGTAACTCTGGGAAAATATTAAAATTAAAAATCAGGCTCATCTGCAGATTTCATTATTGCAGATTTTTTTTTTTTTTTAATATTTATTTTTATTGACGTAATGCTGAGAAAACATTAAAAATCTACATCAACTGCAGATTTAAAAAATATAGCAATTCTTTCACCCGCAGATTTAATCATAGTTTTTTTCAATAGCAATCCATCTTCCGTTCGTAATGGAGAATAAAAATTTAAAGCTCTGTCTCATCTGCAGATTTCATTGGTACAGAGGTTTTCTTATTTAAATTTTATGTTTAATTTAATTCAGCAACTTATCTTCCTTACGTAACTCCGGGAAAATATTAAAATTAAAAATCAGGCTCATCTGCAGATTTCATTATTGCAGATTTTTTTTTTTAAATATTTATTTTCATTGACGTAATGCTGAGAAAACTTTAAAAATCTACATTAACTGCAGATTTAAAAAATATAGCAATTTTTTCATCCGCAGATTTAATCATAGTTATTTTCAATAGCAATCCATCTTCCATTCGTAATGGAGAATAAAATTTAAAGCTCTGTCTCATCTGCAGATTTCATTGATACAGACATTTTTCTTATTTAAATTTTATGTTTAATTTAATTCACCAACCTATCTTCCTTACGTAACTCTGGGAAAATATTAAAAATCAGGCTCATCTGCAGATTTCATTATTGCAGATTTTTGTTTTATTTTTTTATTTTTTATATTTATTTTAATTGACGTAATGCTGAGAAAACATTAAAAATCTACATCAACTGCAGATTTAAAAAATGTACTATTTTTTTCATCCGCAGATTTAATTATAGTTATTTTCAATAGCAATCCATCTTCCATTCGTAATGGAGAATAAAAATTTAAAGCTCTGTCTCATCTGCAGATTTCATTGATACAGACATTTTTCTTATTTAAATTTTATGTTTAATTTAATTCACCAACCTATCTTCCTTACGTAACTCTGGGAAAATATTAAAAATCAGGCTCATCTGCAGATTTCATTATTGCAAATTTTTGTTTTATTTTTTTATTTTTTATATTTATTTTCATTGACGTAATGATGAGGAAACATTAAAAATCTACAGCAACTGCAGATTTAAAAAATATAGCAATTTTTTCATCCGCAGATTTAGTTATAGTTATTTTCAATAGCAATCCATCTTCCATTCGTAATGGAGAATAAAAATTTAAAGCTCTGTCTCATCTGCAGATTTCATTGATACAGACATTTTTCTTATTTAAATTTTATGTTTAATTTAATTCACCAACCTACCTTCCTTACGCAACTCTGGGAAAATATTAACAATCAGGCTCATCTGCAGATTTCATTATTGCAGATTTATTTTATTTTATTTTTTATTTTTTATATTTATTTTCATTGACGTAATGCTGAGAAAACATTAAAAATCTACATCAACTGCAGATTTAAAAAATATAGCATTTTTTTTCATCCGCAGATTTAATTATAGTTATTTTCAATAGCAATCCATCTTCCATTCGTAATGGAAAATAAAAATTTAAAGCTCTGTCTCATCTGCAGATTTCATTGATACAGACATTTTTCATATTTAAATTTTATGTTTAATTTAATTCACCAACCTATCTTCCTTACGTAACTCTGGGAAAATATTAAAAATCAGGCTCATCTGCAGATTTCATTATTGCAGATTTTTTTATTTATTTATTTATTTATTTTCATTGACGTAATGCTGAGAAAACATTAAAAATCTACATCAACTGCAGATTTAAAAAATATAGCAATTTTTTCATCCGCAGATTTAATCATAGTTATTTTCAATAGCAATCCATCTTCCATTCGTACTGGAGAATAAAAATTTAAAGCTCTGTCTCATCTGCAGATTTCATTGGTACAGAGATTTTTCTAATTTAAATTTTATGTTTAATTTAATTCAGACACTTATCTTCCTTACGTAACTCTGGGAAAATATTAAAATTAAAAATCAGGCTCATCTGCAGATTTCATTATTGCAGATTTTTTTTTTTTTTTAATATTTATTTTTATTGACGTAATGCTGAGAAAACATTAAAAATCTACATCAACTGCAGATTTAAAAAATATAGCAATTCTTTCACCCGCAGATTTAATCATAGTTTTTTTCAATAGCAATCCATCTTCCGTTCGTAATGGAGAATAAAAATTTAAAGCTCTGTCTCATCTGCAGATTTCATTGGTACAGAGGTTTTCTTATTTAAATTTTATGTTTAATTTAATTCAGCAACTTATCTTCCTTACGTAACTCCGGGAAAATATTAAAATTAAAAATCAGGCTCATCTGCAGATTTCATTATTGCAGATTTTTTTTTTAAATATTTATTTTCATTGACGTAATGCTGAGAAAACTTTAAAAATCTACATTAACTGCAGATTTAAAAAATATAGCAATTTTTTCATCCGCAGATTTAATCATAGTTATTTTCAATAGCAATCCATCTTCCATTCGTAATGGAGAATAAAAATTTAAAGCTCTGTCTCATCTGCAGATTTCATTGATACAGACATTTTTCTTATTTAAATTTTATGTTTAATTTAATTCACCAACCTATCTTCCTTACGTAACTCTGGGAAAATATTAAAAATCAGGCTCATCTGCAGATTTCATTATTGCAGATTTTTGTTTTATTTTTTTATTTTTTATATTTATTTTAATTGACGTAATGCTGAGAAAACATTAAAAATCTACATCAACTGCAGATTTAAAAAATGTACTATTTTTTTCATCCGCAGATTTAATTATAGTTATTTTCAATAGCAATCCATCTTCCATTCGTAATGGAGAATAAAAATTTAAAGCTCTGTCTCATCTGCAGATTTCATTGATACAGACATTTTTCTTATTTAAATTTTATGTTTAATTTAATTCACCAACCTATCTTCCTTACGTAACTCTGGGAAAATATTAAAAATCAGGCTCATCTGCAGATTTCATTATTGCAGATTTTTTTTCCCCATTGACGTAATGCTGAGAAAACATTAAAAAAATACACCAACTGCAGATTTAAGAAATATAGCAATTTTTTCATCCGCAGATTTAATCATAGTTATTTTCAATAGCAATCCATCTTCCATTCGTAATGGAGAATAAAAATTTAAAGCTCTGTCTCATCTGCAGATTTCATTGATACAGACATTTTTCTTATTTAAATTTTATGTTTAATTTAATTCACCAACCTATCTTCCTTACGTAACTCTGGGAAAATATTAAAAATCCGGCTCATCTGCAGATTTCGATATTGCAGATTTTTTTTTTTTATATTTATTTTCATTGACGTAATGCTGAGAAAACATTCAAAATCTACATCAACTTCAGATTTAAAAAATGTAGCAATTTTTTCATCCGCAGATTTAATTATAGTTATTTTCAATAGCAATCCATCTTCCATTCTTAATGGAGAATAAAAATTTAAAGCTCTGTCTCATCTGCAGATTTCATTTGTACAGAGATTTTTCTTATTTAAATTTTATGTTTAATATAATTCAGCAACTTATCTTCCTTACGTAACTCCGGGAAAATATTAAAATTAAAAATCAGGCTCATCTGCAGATTTCATTATTGCAGATTTTTTTTATTTTTATTTTTTTTTTTACATTTATTTTCATTGACGTAATGCTGAGGAAACATTAAAAATCTACAGCAACTGCAGATTTAAAAAATATAGCAATTTTTTCATCCGCAGATTTAGTTATAGTTATTTTCAATAGCAATCCATCTTCCATTCGTAATGGAGAATAAAAATTTAAAGCTCTGTCTCATCTGCAAATTTCATTGGTACAGAGATTTTTCTAATTTAAATTTTATGTTTAATTTAATTCAGCAACTTATCTTCCTTACGTAACTGCGGGAAAATATTAAAATTAAAAATCAGGCTCATCTGCAGATTTCATTATTGCAGATTTTTTTTTTCCCATTGACGTAATGCTGAGAAAACATTAAAAAAATACACCAACTGCAGATTTAAGAAATATAGCAATTTTTTCATCCGCAGATTTAATCATAGTTATTTTCAATAGCAATCCATCTTCCATTCGTAATGGAGAATAAAAATTTAAAGCTCTGTCTCATCTGCAGATTTCATTAATACAGACATTTTTCTTATTTAAATTTTATGTTTAATTTAATTCACCAACCTATCTTCCTTACGTAACTCTGGGAAAATATTAAAAATCAGGCTCATCTGCAGATTTCATTATTGCAAATTTTTGTTTTATTTTTTTATTTTTTATATTTATTTTCATTGACGTAATGCTGAGAAAACATTAAAAATCTACATCAACTGCAGATTTAAAAAATATAGCGTTTTTTTTCATCCGCAGATTTAATTATAGTTATTTTCAATAGCAATCCATCTTCCATTCGTAATGGAGAATAAAAATTTAAAGCTCTGTCTCATCTGCAGATTTCATTGATACAGACATTTTTCTTATTTAAATTTTATGTTTAATTTAATTCACCAACCTACCTTCCTTACGCAACTCTGGGAAAATATTAACAATCAGGCTCATCTGCAGATTTCATTATTGCAGATTTTTTTTATTTTATTTTTTATTTTTTATATTTATTTTCATTGACGTAATGCTGAGAAAACATTAAAAATCTACATCAACTGCAGATTTAAAAAATATAGCATTTTTTTTCATCCGCAGATTTAATTATAGTTATTTTCAATAGCAATCCATCTTCCATTCGTAATGGAAAATAAAAATTTAAAGCTCTGTCTCATCTGCAGATTTCATTGATACAGACATTTTTCATATTTAAATTTTATGTTTAATTTAATTCACCAACCTATCTTCCTTACGTAACTCTGGGAAAATATTAAAAATCAGGCTCATCTGCAGATTTCATTATTGCAGATTTTTTTATTTATTTATTTATTTATTTTCATTGACGTAATGCTGAGAAAACATTAAAAATCTACATCAACTGCAGATTTAAAAAATATAGCAATTCTTTCACCCGCAGATTTAATCATAGTTTTTTTCAATAGCAATCCATCTTCCGTTCGTAATGGAGAATAAAAATTTAAAGCTCTGTCTCATCTGCAGATTTCATTGGTACAGAGGTTTTCTTATTTAAATTTTATGTTTAATTTAATTCAGCAACTTATCTTCCTTACGTAACTCCGGGAAAATATTAAAATTAAAAATCAGGCTCATCTGCAGATTTCATTATTGCAGATTTTTTTTTTAAATATTTATTTTCATTGACGTAATGCTGAGAAAACTTTAAAAATCTACATTAACTGCAGATTTAAAAAATATAGCAATTTTTTCATCCGCAGATTTAATCATAGTTATTTTCAATAGCAATCCATCTTCCATTCGTAATGGAGAATAAAAATTTAAAGCTCTGTCTCATCTGCAGATTTCATTGATACAGACATTTTTCTTATTTAAATTTTATGTTTAATTTAATTCACCAACCTATCTTCCTTACGTAACTCTGGGAAAATATTAAAAATCAGGCTCATCTGCAGATTTCATTATTGCAGATTTTTGTTTTATTTTTTTATTTTTTATATTTATTTTAATTGACGTAATGCTGAGAAAACATTAAAAATCTACATCAACTGCAGATTTAAAAAATATAGCATTTTTTTTCATCCGCAGATTTAATTATAGTTATTTTCAATAGCAATCCATCTTCCATTCGTAATGGAAAATAAAAATTTAAAGCTCTGTCTCATCTGCAGATTTCATTGATACAGACATTTTTCATATTTAAATTTTATGTTTAATTTAATTCACCAACCTATCTTCCTTACGTAACTCTGGGAAAATATTAAAAATCAGGCTCATCTGCAGATTTCATTATTGCAGATTTTTTTATTTATTTATTTATTTATTTTCATTGACGTAATGCTGAGAAAACATTAAAAATCTACATCAACTGCAGATTTAAAAAATATAGCAATTCTTTCACCCGCAGATTTAATCATAGTTTTTTTCAATAGCAATCCATCTTCCGTTCGTAATGGAGAATAAAAATTTAAAGCTCTGTCTCATCTGCAGATTTCATTGGTACAGAGGTTTTCTTATTTAAATTTTATGTTTAATTTAATTCAGCAACTTATCTTCCTTACGTAACTCCGGGAAAATATTAAAATTAAAAATCAGGCTCATCTGCAGATTTCATTATTGCAGATTTTTTTTTTTAAATATTTATTTTCATTGACGTAATGCTGAGAAAACTTTAAAAATCTACATTAACTGCAGATTTAAAAAATATAGCAATTTTTTCATCCGCAGATTTAATCATAGTTATTTTCAATAGCAATCCATCTTCCATTCGTAATGGAGAATAAAAATTTAAAGCTCTGTCTCATCTGCAGATTTCATTGATACAGACATTTTTCTTATTTAAATTTTATGTTTAATTTAATTCACCAACCTATCTTCCTTACGTAACTCTGGGAAAATATTAAAAATCAGGCTCATCTGCAGATTTCATTATTGCAGATTTTTGTTTTATTTTTTTATTTTTTATATTTATTTTAATTGACGTAATGCTGAGAAAACATTAAAAATCTACATCAACTGCATATTTAAAAAATGTACCATTTTTTTCATCCGCAGATTTAATTATAGTTATTTTCAATAGCAATCCATCTTCCATTCGTAATGGAGAATAAAAATTTAAAGCTCTGTCTCATCTGCAGATTTCATTGATACAGACATTTTTCTTATTTAAATTTTATGTTCAATTTAATTCACCAACCTATCTTCCTTACGTAACTCTGGGAAAATATTAAAAATCAGGCTCATCTGCAGATTTCATTATTGCAGATTTTTTTTATTTATTTATTTTTTTTTTTTACATTTATTTTCATTGACGTAATGCTGAGGAAACATTAAAAATCTACAGCAACTGCAGATTTAAAAAATATAGCAATTTTTTCATCCGCAGATTTAGTTATAGTTATTTTCAATAGCAATCCATCTTCCATTCGTAATGGAGAATAAAAATTTAAAGCTCTGTCTCATCTGCAAATTTCATTGGTACAGAAATTTTTCTAATTTAAATTTTATGTTTAATTCAATTCAGCAACTTATCTTCCTTACGTAACTGCGGGAAAATATTAAAATTAAAAATCAGGCTCATCTGCAGATTTCGTTATTGCAGATTTTTTTTTTTCCCATTGACGTAATGCTGAGAAAACATTAAAAAAATACACCAACTTCAGATTTAAAAAATATAGCAATTTTTTCATCCGCAGATTTAATCATAGTTATTTTCAATAGCAATCCATCTTCCATTCGTAATGGAGAATAAAAATTTAAAGCTCTGTCTCATCTGCAGATTTCATTGATACAGACATTTTTCTTATTTAAATTTTATGTTTAATTTAATTCACCAACCTATCTTCCTTACGTAACTCTGGGAAAATATTAAAAATCCGGCTCATCTGCAGATTTCATTATTGCAGATTTTTTTTTTTTATATTTATTTTCATTGACGTAATGCTGAGAAAACATTCAAAATCTACATCAACTTCAGATTTAAAAAATGTAGCAATTTTTTCATCCGCAGATTTAATTATAGTTATTTTCAATAGCAATCCATCTTCCATTCTTAATGGAGAATAAAAATTTAAAGCTCTGTCTCATCTGCAGATTTCATTTGTACAGAGATTTTTCTTATTTAAATTTTATGTTTAATATAATTCAGCAACTTATCTTCCTTACGTAACTCCGGGAAAATATTAAAATTAAAAATCAGGCTCATCTGCAGATTTCATTATTGCAGATTTTTTTTTAAAATATTTATTTTCATTGGCGTAATGCTGAGAAAACATTAAAAATCTACATTAACTGCAGATTTAAAAAATATAGCAATTTTTTCATCCGCAGATTTAATCATATTTATTTTCAATAGCAATCCATCTTCCATTCGTAATGGAGAATAAAAATTTAAAGCTCTGTCTCATCTGCAGATTTCATTGATACAGACATTTTTCTTATTTAAATTTTATGTTTAATTTAATTCACCAACCTATCTTCCTTACGTAACTCTGGGAAAATATTAAAAATCAGGCTCATCTGCAGATTTCATTATTGCAAATTTTTGTTTTATTTTTTTATTTTTTATATTTATTTTCATTGACGTAATGCTGAGAAAACATTAAAAATCTACATCAACTGCAGATTTAAAAAATATAGCGTTTTTTTTCATCCGCAGATTTAATTATAGTTATTTTCAATAGCAATCCATCTTCCATTCGTAATGGAGAATAAAAATTTAAAGCTCTGTCTCATCTGCAGATTTCATTGATACAGACATTTTTCTTATTTAAATTTTATGTTTAATTTAATTCACCAACCTACCTTCCTTACGCAACTCTGGGAAAATATTAACAATCAGGCTCATCTGCAGATTTCATTATTGCAGATTTTTTTTATTTTATTTTTTATTTTTTATATTTATTTTCATTGACGTAATGCTGAGAAAACATTAAAAATCTACATCAACTGCAGATTTAAAAAATATAGCATTTTTTTTCATCCGCAGATTTAATTATAGTTATTTTCAATAGCAATCCATCTTCCATTCGTAATGGAAAATAAAAATTTAAAGCTCTGTCTCATCTGCAGATTTCATTGATACAGACATTTTTCATATTTAAATTTTATGTTTAATTTAATTCACCAACCTATCTTCCTTACGTAACTCTGGGAAAATATTAAAAATCAGGCTCATCTGCAGATTTCATTATTGCAGATTTTTTTATTTATTTATTTATTTATTTTCATTGACGTAATGCTGAGAAAACATTAAAAATCTACATCAACTGCAGATTTAAAAAATATAGCAATTTTTTCATCCGCAGATTTAATCATAGTTATTTTCAATAGCAATCCATCTTCCATTCGTACTGGAGAATAAAAATTTAAAGCTCTGTCTCATCTGCAGATTTCATTGGTACAGAGGTTTTCTTATTTAAATTTTATGTTTAATTTAATTCAGCAACTTATCTTCCTTACGTAACTCCGGGAAAATATTAAAATTAAAAATCAGGCTCATCTGCAGATTTCATTATTGCAGATTTTTTTTTTTAAATATTTATTTTCATTGACGTAATGCTGAGAAAACTTTAAAAATCTACATTAACTGCAGATTTAAAAAATATAGCAATTTTTTCATCCGCAGATTTAATCATAGTTATTTTCAATAGCAATCCATCTTCCATTCGTAATGGAGAATAAAAATTTAAAGCTCTGTCTCATCTGCAGATTTCATTGATACAGACATTTTTCTTATTTAAATTTTATGTTTAATTTAATTCACCAACCTATCTTCCTTACGTAACTCTGGGAAAATATTAAAAATCAGGCTCATCTGCAGATTTCATTATTGCAGATTTTTGTTTTATTTTTTTATTTTTTATATTTATTTTAATTGACGTAATGCTGAGAAAACATTAAAAATCTACATCAACTGCAGATTTAAAAAATGTACCATTTTTTTCATCCGCAGATTTAATTATAGTTATTTTCAATAGCAATCCATCTTCCATTCGTAATGGAGAATAAAAATTTAAAGCTCTGTCTCATCTGCAGATTTCATTGATACAGACATTTTTCTTATTTAAATTTTATGTTCAATTTAATTCACCAACCTATCTTCCTTACGTAACTCTGGGAAAATATTAAAAATCAGGCTCATCTGCAGATTTCATTATTGCAGATTTTTTTATTTATTTTATTTTTTTTTTTTTACATTTATTTTCATTGACGTAATGCTGAGGAAACATTAAAAATCTACAGCAACTGCAGATTTAAAAAATATAGCAATTTTTTCATCCGCAGATTTAGTTATAGTTATTTTCAATAGCAATCCATCTTCCATTCGTAATGGAGAATAAAAATTTAAAGCTCTGTCTCATCTGCAAATTTCATTGGTACAGAGATTTTTCTAATTTAAATTTTATGTTTAATTTAATTCAGCAACTTATCTTCCTTACGTAACTGCGGGAAAATATTAAAATTAAAAATCAGGCTCATCTGCAGATTTCATTATTGCAGATTTTTTTTTCCCATTGACGTAATGCTGAGAAAACATTAAAAAAATACACCAACTGCAGATTTAAGAAATATAGCAATTTTTTCATCCGCAGATTTAATCATAGTTATTTTCAATAGCAATCCATCTTCCATTCGTAATGGAGAATAAAAATTTAAAGCTCTGTCTCATCTGCAGATTTCATTGATACAGACATTTTTCTTATTTAAATTTTATGTTTAATTTAATTCACCAACCTATCTTCCTTACGTAACTCTGGGAAAATATTAAAAATCCGGCTCATCTGCAGATTTCGATATTGCAGATTTTTTTTTTTTTATTTATTTTCATTGACGTAATGCTGAGAAAACATTCAAAATCTACATCAACTTCAGATTTAAAAAATGTAGCAATTTTTTCATCCGCAGATTTAATTATAGTTATTTTCAATAGCAATCCATCTTCCATTCTTAATGGAGAATAAAAATTTAAAGCTCTGTCTCATCTGCAGATTTCATTTGTACAGAGATTTTTCTTATTTAAATTTTATGTTTAATATAATTCAGCAACTTATCTTCCTTACGTAACTCCGGGAAAATATTAAAATTAAAAATCAGGCTCATCTGCAGATTTCATTATTGCAGATTTTTTTTTAAATATTTATTTTCATTGGCGTAATGCTGAGAAAACATTAAAAATCTACATTAACTGCAGATTTAAAAAATATAGCAATTTTTTCATCCGCAGATTTAATCATATTTATTTTCAATAGCAATCAATCTTCCATTCGTAATGGAGAATAAAAATTTAAAGCTCTGTCTCATCTGCAGATTTCATTGATACAGACATTTTTCTTATTTAAATTTTATGTTTAATTTAATTCACCAACCTATCTTCCTTACGTAACTCTGGGAAAATATTAAAAATCAGGCTCATCTGCAGATTTCATTATTGCAAATTTTTGTTTTATTTTTTTATTTTTTATATTTATTTTCATTGACGTAATGCTGAGAAAACATTAAAAATCTACATCAACTGCAGATTTAAAAAATATAGCGTTTTTTTTCATCCGCAGATTTAATTATAGTTATTTTCAATAGCAATCCATCTTCCATTCGTAATGGAGAATAAAAATTTAAAGCTCTGTCTCATCTGCAGATTTCATTGATACAGACATTTTTCTTATTTAAATTTTATGTTTAATTTAATTCACCAACCTACCTTCCTTACGCAACTCTGGGAAAATATTAACAATCAGGCTCATCTGCAGATTTCATTATTGCAGATTTTTTTTATTTTATTTTTTATTTTTTATATTTATTTTCATTGACGTAATGCTGAGAAAACATTAAAAATCTACATCAACTGCAGATTTAAAAAATATAGCATTTTTTTTCATCCGCAGATTTAATTATAGTTATTTTCAATAGCAATCCATCTTCCATTCGTAATGGAAAATAAAAATTTAAAGCTCTGTCTCATCTGCAGATTTCATTGATACAGACATTTTTCATATTTAAATTTTATGTTTAATTTAATTCACCAACCTATCTTCCTTACGTAACTCTGGGAAAATATTAAAAATCAGGCTCATCTGCAGATTTCATTATTGCAGATTTATTTATTTATTTATTTATTTATTTTCATTGACGTAATGCTGAGAAAACATTAAAAATCTACATCAACTGCAGATTTAAAAAATATAGCAATTCTTTCACCCGCAGATTTAATCATAGTTTTTTTCAATAGCAATCCATCTTCCGTTCGTAATGGAGAATAAAAATTTAAAGCTCTGTCTCATCTGCAGATTTCATTGGTACAGAGGTTTTCTTATTTAAATTTTATGTTTAATTTAATTCAGCAACTTATCTTCCTTACGTAACTCCGGGAAAATATTAAAATTAAAAATCAGGCTCATCTGCAGATTTCATTATTGCAGATTTTTTTTTTTAAATATTTATTTTCATTGACGTAATGCTGAGAAAACTTTAAAAATCTACATTAACTGCAGATTTAAAAAATATAGCAATTTTTTCATCCGCAGATTTAATCATAGTTATTTTCAATAGCAATCCATCTTCCATTCGTAATGGAGAATAAAAATTTAAAGCTCTGTCTCATCTGCAGATTTCATTGATACAGACATTTTTCTTATTTAAATTTTATGTTTAATTTAATTCACCAACCTATCTTCCTTACGTAACTCTGGGAAAATATTAAAAATCAGGCTCATCTGCAGATTTCATTATTGCAGATTTTTGTTTTATTTTTTTATTTTTTATATTTATTTTAATTGACGTAATGCTGAGAAAACATTAAAAATCTACATCAACTGCAGATTTAAAAAATGTACTATTTTTTTCATCCGCAGATTTAATTATAGTTATTTTCAATAGCAATCCATCTTCCATTCGTAATGGAGAATAAAAATTTAAAGCTCTGTCTCATCTGCAGATTTCATTGATACAGACATTTTTCTTATTTAAATTTTATGTTTAATTTAATTCACCAACCTATCTTCCTTACGTAACTCTGGGAAAATATTAAAAATCAGGCTCATCTGCAGATTTCATTATTGCAAATTTTTGTTTTATTTTTTTATTTTTTATATTTATTTTCATTGACGTAATGCTGAGGAAACATTAAAAATCTACAGCAACTGCAGATTTAAAAAATATAGCAATTTTTTCATCCGCAGATTTAGTTATAGTTATTTTCAATAGCAATCCATCTTCCATTCGTAATGGAGAATAAAAATTTAAAGCTCTGTCTCATCTGCAAATTTCATTGGTACAGAGATTTTTCTAATTTAAATTTTATGTTTAATTTAATTCAGCAACTTATCTTCCTTACGTAACTGCGGGAAAATATTAAAATTAAAAATCAGGCTCATCTGCAGATTTCATTATTGCAGATTTTTTTTCCCCATTGACGTAATGCTGAGAAAACATTAAAAAAATACACCAACTGCAGATTTAAGAAATATAGCAATTTTTTCATCCGCAGATTTAATCATAGTTATTTTCAATAGCAATCCATCTTCCATTCGTAATGGAGAATAAAAATTTAAAGCTCTGTCTCATCTGCAGATTTCATTGATACAGACATTTTTCTTGTTTAAATTTTATGTTTAATTTAATTCACCAACCTATCTTCCTTACGTAACTCTGGGAAAATATTAAAAATCCGGCTCATCTGCAGATTTCGATATTGCAGATTTCGATATTGCAGATTTTTTTTTTTTTATATTTATTTTCATTGACGTAATGCTGAGAAAACATTCAAAATCTACATCAACTTCAGATTTAAAAAATGTAGCAATTTTTTCATCCGCAGATTTAATTATAGTTATTTTCAATAGCAATCCATCTTCCATTCTTAATGGAGAATAAAAATTTAAAGCTCTGTCTCATCTGCAGATTTCATTTGTACAGAGATTTTTCTTATTTAAATTTTATGTTTAATATAATTCAGCAACTTATCTTCCTTACGTAACTCCGGGAAAATATTAAAATTAAAAATCAGGCTCATCTGCAGATTTCATTATTGCAGATTTTTTTTATTTTTATTTTTTTTTTTACATTTATTTTCATTGACGTAATGCTGAGGAAACATTAAAAATCTACAGCAACTGCAGATTTAAAAAATATAGCAATTTTTTCATCCGCAGATTTAGTTATAGTTATTTTCAATAGCAATCCATCTTCCATTCGTAATGGAGAATAAAAATTTAAAGCTCTGTCTCATCTGCAAATTTCATTGGTACAGAGATTTTTCTAATTTAAATTTTATGTTTAATTTAATTCAGCAACTTATCTTCCTTACGTAACTGCGGGAAAATATTAAAATTAAAAATCAGGCTCATCTGCAGATTTCATTATTGCAGATTTTTTTTTCCCATTGACGTAATGCTGAGAAAACATTAAAAAAATACACCAACTGCAGATTTAAGAAATATAGCAATTTTTTCATCCGCAGATTTAATCATAGTTATTTTCAATAGCAATCCATCTTCCATTCGTAATGGAGAATAAAAATTTAAAGCTCTGTCTCATCTGCAGATTTCATTAATACAGACATTTTTCTTATTTAAATTTTATGTTTAATTTAATTCACCAACCTATCTTCCTTACGTAACTCTGGGAAAATATTAAAAATCAGGCTCATCTGCAGATTTCATTATTGCAAATTTTTGTTTTATTTTTTAATTTTTTATATTTATTTTCATTGACGTAATGCTGAGAAAACATTAAAAATCTACATCAACTGCAGATTTAAAAAATATAGCGTTTTTTTTCATCCGCAGATTTAATTATAGTTATTTTCAATAGCAATCCATCTTCCATTCGTAATGGAGAATAAAAATTTAAAGCTCTGTCTCATCTGCAGATTTCATTGATACAGACATTTTTCTTATTTAAATTTTATGTTTAATTTAATTCACCAACCTACCTTCCTTACGCAACTCTGGGAAAATATTAACAATCAGGCTCATCTGCAGATTTCATTATTGCAGATTTTTTTTATTTTATTTTTTATTTTTTATATTTATTTTCATTGACGTAATGCTGAGAAAACATTAAAAATCTACATCAACTGCAGATTTAAAAAATATAGCATTTTTTTTCATCCGCAGATTTAATTATAGTTATTTTCAATAGCAATCCATCTTCCATTCGTAATGGAAAATAAAAATTTAAAGCTCTGTCTCATCTGCAGATTTCATTGATACAGACATTTTTCATATTTAAATTTTATGTTTAATTTAATTCACCAACCTATCTTCCTTACGTAACTCTGGGAAAATATTAAAAATCAGGCTCATCTGCAGATTTCATTATTGCAGATTTATTTATTTATTTATTTATTTATTTTCATTGACGTAATGCTGAGAAAACATTAAAAATCTACATCAACTGCAGATTTAAAAAATATAGCAATTCTTTCACCCGCAGATTTAATCATAGTTTTTTTCAATAGCAATCCATCTTCCGTTCGTAATGGAGAATAAAAATTTAAAGCTCTGTCTCATCTGCAGATTTCATTGGTACAGAGGTTTTCTTATTTAAATTTTATGTTTAATTTAATTCAGCAACTTATCTTCCTTACGTAACTCCGGGAAAATATTAAAATTAAAAATCAGGCTCATCTGCAGATTTCATTATTGCAGATTTTTTTTTTAAATATTTATTTTCATTGACGTAATGCTGAGAAAACTTTAAAAATCTACATTAACTGCAGATTTAAAAAATATAGCAATTTTTTCATCCGCAGATTTAATCATAGTTATTTTCAATAGCAATCCATCTTCCATTCGTAATGGAGAATAAAAATTTAAAGCTCTGTCTCATCTGCAGATTTCATTGATACAGACATTTTTCTTATTTAAATTTTATGTTTAATTTAATTCACCAACCTATCTTCCTTACGTAACTCTGGGAAAATATTAAAAATCAGGCTCATCTGCAGATTTCATTATTGCAGATTTTTGTTTTATTTTTTTATTTTTTATATTTATTTTAATTGACGTAATGCTGAGAAAACATTAAAAATCTACATCAACTGCAGATTTAAAAAATATAGCATTTTTTTTCATCCGCAGATTTAATTATAGTTATTTTCAATAGCAATCCATCTTCCATTCGTAATGGAAAATAAAAATTTAAAGCTCTGTCTCATCTGCAGATTTCATTGATACAGACATTTTTCATATTTAAATTTTATGTTTAATTTAATTCACCAACCTATCTTCCTTACGTAACTCTGGGAAAATATTAAAAATCCGGCTCATCTGCAGATTTCGATATTGCAGATTTCGATATTGCAGATTTTTTTTTTTTTATATTTATTTTCATTGACGTAATGCTGAGAAAACATTCAAAATCTACATCAACTTCAGATTTAAAAAATGTAGCAATTTTTTCATCCGCAGATTTAATTATAGTTATTTTCAATAGCAATCCATCTTCCATTCTTAATGGAGAATAAAAATTTAAAGCTCTGTCTCATCTGCAGATTTCATTTGTACAGAGATTTTTCTTATTTAAATTTTATGTTTAATATAATTCAGCAACTTATCTTCCTTACGTAACTCCGGGAAAATATTAAAATTAAAAATCAGGCTCATCTGCAGATTTCATTATTGCAGATTTTTTTTATTTTTATTTTTTTTTTTACATTTATTTTCATTGACGTAATGCTGAGGAAACATTAAAAATCTACAGCAACTGCAGATTTAAAAAATATAGCAATTTTTTCATCCGCAGATTTAGTTATAGTTATTTTCAATAGCAATCCATCTTCCATTCGTAATGGAGAATAAAAATTTAAAGCTCTGTCTCATCTGCAAATTTCATTGGTACAGAGATTTTTCTAATTTAAATTTTATGTTTAATTTAATTCAGCAACTTATCTTCCTTACGTAACTGCGGGAAAATATTAAAATTAAAAATCAGGCTCATCTGCAGATTTCATTATTGCAGATTTTTTTTTCCCATTGACGTAATGCTGAGAAAACATTAAAAAAATACACCAACTGCAGATTTAAGAAATATAGCAATTTTTTCATCCGCAGATTTAATCATAGTTATTTTCAATAGCAATCCATCTTCCATTCGTAATGGAGAATAAAAATTTAAAGCTCTGTCTCATCTGCAGATTTCATTAATACAGACATTTTTCTTATTTAAATTTTATGTTTAATTTAATTCACCAACCTATCTTCCTTACGTAACTCTGGGAAAATATTAAAAATCAGGCTCATCTGCAGATTTCATTATTGCAAATTTTTGTTTTATTTTTTAATTTTTTATATTTATTTTCATTGACGTAATGCTGAGAAAACATTAAAAATCTACATCAACTGCAGATTTAAAAAATATAGCGTTTTTTTTCATCCGCAGATTTAATTATAGTTATTTTCAATAGCAATCCATCTTCCATTCGTAATGGAGAATAAAAATTTAAAGCTCTGTCTCATCTGCAGATTTCATTGATACAGACATTTTTCTTATTTAAATTTTATGTTTAATTTAATTCACCAACCTACCTTCCTTACGCAACTCTGGGAAAATATTAACAATCAGGCTCATCTGCAGATTTCATTATTGCAGATTTTTTTTATTTTATTTTTTATTTTTTATATTTATTTTCATTGACGTAATGCTGAGAAAACATTAAAAATCTACATCAACTGCAGATTTAAAAAATATAGCATTTTTTTTCATCCGCAGATTTAATTATAGTTATTTTCAATAGCAATCCATCTTCCATTCGTAATGGAAAATAAAAATTTAAAGCTCTGTCTCATCTGCAGATTTCATTGATACAGACATTTTTCATATTTAAATTTTATGTTTAATTTAATTCACCAACCTATCTTCCTTACGTAACTCTGGGAAAATATTAAAAATCAGGCTCATCTGCAGATTTCATTATTGCAGATTTATTTATTTATTTATTTATTTATTTTCATTGACGTAATGCTGAGAAAACATTAAAAATCTACATCAACTGCAGATTTAAAAAATATAGCAATTCTTTCACCCGCAGATTTAATCATAGTTTTTTTCAATAGCAATCCATCTTCCGTTCGTAATGGAGAATAAAAATTTAAAGCTCTGTCTCATCTGCAGATTTCATTGGTACAGAGGTTTTCTTATTTAAATTTTATGTTTAATTTAATTCAGCAACTTATCTTCCTTACGTAACTCCGGGAAAATATTAAAATTAAAAATCAGGCTCATCTGCAGATTTCATTATTGCAGATTTTTTTTTTAAATATTTATTTTCATTGACGTAATGCTGAGAAAACTTTAAAAATCTACATTAACTGCAGATTTAAAAAATATAGCAATTTTTTCATCCGCAGATTTAATCATAGTTATTTTCAATAGCAATCCATCTTCCATTCGTAATGGAGAATAAAAATTTAAAGCTCTGTCTCATCTGCAGATTTCATTGATACAGACATTTTTCTTATTTAAATTTTATGTTTAATTTAATTCACCAACCTATCTTCCTTACGTAACTCTGGGAAAATATTAAAAATCAGGCTCATCTGCAGATTTCATTATTGCAGATTTTTGTTTTATTTTTTTATTTTTTATATTTATTTTAATTGACGTAATGCTGAGAAAACATTAAAAATCTACATCAACTGCAGATTTAAAAAATATAGCATTTTTTTTCATCCGCAGATTTAATTATAGTTATTTTCAATAGCAATCCATCTTCCATTCGTAATGGAAAATAAAAATTTAAAGCTCTGTCTCATCTGCAGATTTCATTGATACAGACATTTTTCATATTTAAATTTTATGTTTAATTTAATTCACCAACCTATCTTCCTTACGTAACTCTGGGAAAATATTAAAAATCAGGCTCATCTGCAGATTTCATTATTGCAGATTTTTTTATTTATTTATTTATTTATTTTCATTGACGTAATGCTGAGAAAACATTAAAAATCTACATCAACTGCAGATTTAAAAAATATAGCAATTCTTTCACCCGCAGATTTAATCATAGTTTTTTTCAATAGCAATCCATCTTCCGTTCGTAATGGAGAATAAAAATTTAAAGCTCTGTCTCATCTGCAGATTTCATTGGTACAGAGGTTTTCTTATTTAAATTTTATGTTTAATTTAATTCAGCAACTTATCTTCCTTACGTAACTCCGGGAAAATATTAAAATTAAAAATCAGGCTCATCTGCAGATTTCATTATTGCAGATTTTTTTTTTTAAATATTTATTTTCATTGACGTAATGCTGAGAAAACTTTAAAAATCTACATTAACTGCAGATTTAAAAAATATAGCAATTTTTTCATCCGCAGATTTAATCATAGTTATTTTCAATAGCAATCCATCTTCCATTCGTAATGGAGAATAAAAATTTAAAGCTCTGTCTCATCTGCAGATTTCATTGATACAGACATTTTTCTTATTTAAATTTTATGTTTAATTTAATTCACCAACCTATCTTCCTTACGTAACTCTGGGAAAATATTAAAAATCAGGCTCATCTGCAGATTTCATTATTGCAGATTTTTGTTTTATTTTTTTATTTTTTATATTTATTTTAATTGACGTAATGCTGAGAAAACATTAAAAATCTACATCAACTGCATATTTAAAAAATGTACCATTTTTTTCATCCGCAGATTTAATTATAGTTATTTTCAATAGCAATCCATCTTCCATTCGTAATGGAGAATAAAAATTTAAAGCTCTGTCTCATCTGCAGATTTCATTGATACAGACATTTTTCTTATTTAAATTTTATGTTCAATTTAATTCACCAACCTATCTTCCTTACGTAACTCTGGGAAAATATTAAAAATCAGGCTCATCTGCAGATTTCATTATTGCAGATTTTTTTTATTTATTTATTTTTTTTTTTTACATTTATTTTCATTGACGTAATGCTGAGGAAACATTAAAAATCTACAGCAACTGCAGATTTAAAAAATATAGCAATTTTTTCATCCGCAGATTTAGTTATAGTTATTTTCAATAGCAATCCATCTTCCATTCGTAATGGAGAATAAAAATTTAAAGCTCTGTCTCATCTGCAAATTTCATTGGTACAGAAATTTTTCTAATTTAAATTTTATGTTTAATTCAATTCAGCAACTTATCTTCCTTACGTAACTGCGGGAAAATATTAAAATTAAAAATCAGGCTCATCTGCAGATTTCGTTATTGCAGATTTTTTTTTTTCCCATTGACGTAATGCTGAGAAAACATTAAAAAAATACACCAACTTCAGATTTAAAAAATATAGCAATTTTTTCATCCGCAGATTTAATCATAGTTATTTTCAATAGCAATCCATCTTCCATTCGTAATGGAGAATAAAAATTTAAAGCTCTGTCTCATCTGCAGATTTCATTGATACAGACATTTTTCTTATTTAAATTTTATGTTTAATTTAATTCACCAACCTATCTTCCTTACGTAACTCTGGGAAAATATTAAAAATCCGGCTCATCTGCAGATTTCATTATTGCAGATTTTTTTTTTTTATATTTATTTTCATTGACGTAATGCTGAGAAAACATTCAAAATCTACATCAACTTCAGATTTAAAAAATGTAGCAATTTTTTCATCCGCAGATTTAATTATAGTTATTTTCAATAGCAATCCATCTTCCATTCTTAATGGAGAATAAAAATTTAAAGCTCTGTCTCATCTGCAGATTTCATTTGTACAGAGATTTTTCTTATTTAAATTTTATGTTTAATATAATTCAGCAACTTATCTTCCTTACGTAACTCCGGGAAAATATTAAAATTAAAAATCAGGCTCATCTGCAGATTTCATTATTGCAGATTTTTTTTAAAAATATTTATTTTCATTGGCGTAATGCTGAGAAAACATTAAAAATCTACATTAACTGCAGATTTAAAAAATATAGCAATTTTTTCATCCGCAGATTTAATCATATTTATTTTCAATAGCAATCCATCTTCCATTCGTAATGGAGAATAAAAATTTAAAGCTCTGTCTCATCTGCAGATTTCATTGATACAGACATTTTTCTTATTTAAATTTTATGTTTAATTTAATTCACCAACCTATCTTCCTTACGTAACTCTGGGAAAATATTAAAAATCAGGCTCATCTGCAGATTTCATTATTGCAAATTTTTGTTTTATTTTTTTATTTTTTATATTTATTTTCATTGACGTAATGCTGAGAAAACATTAAAAATCTACATCAACTGCAGATTTAAAAAATATAGCGTTTTTTTTCATCCGCAGATTTAATTATAGTTATTTTCAATAGCAATCCATCTTCCATTCGTAATGGAGAATAAAAATTTAAAGCTCTGTCTCATCTGCAGATTTCATTGATACAGACATTTTTCTTATTTAAATTTTATGTTTAATTTAATTCACCAACCTACCTTCCTTACGCAACTCTGGGAAAATATTAACAATCAGGCTCATCTGCAGATTTCATTATTGCAGATTTTTTTTATTTTATTTTTTATTTTTTATATTTATTTTTATTGACGTAATGCTGAGAAAACATTAAAAATCTACATCAACTGCAGATTTAAAAAATATAGCATTTTTTTTCATCCGCAGATTTAATTATAGTTATTTTCAATAGCAATCCATCTTCCATTCGTAATGGAAAATAAAAATTTAAAGCTCTGTCTCATCTGCAGATTTCATTGATACAGACATTTTTCATATTTAAATTTTATGTTTAATTTAATTCACCAACCTATCTTCCTTACGTAACTCTGGGAAAATATTAAAAATCAGGCTCATCTGCAGATATCATTATTGCAGATTTTTTTATTTATTTATTTATTTATTTTCATTGACGTAATGCTGAGAAAACATTAAAAATCTACATCAACTGCAGATTTAAAAAATATAGCAATTTTTTCATCCGCAGATTTAATCATAGTTATTTTCAATAGCAATCCATCTTCCATTCGTACTGGAGAATAAAAATTTAAAGCTCTGTCTCATCTGCAGATTTCATTGGTACAGAGATTTTTCTAATTTAAATTTTATGTTTAATTTAATTCAGACACTTATCTTCCTTACGTAACTCTGGGAAAATATTAAAATTAAAAATCAGGCTCATCTGCAGATTTCATTATTGCAGATTTTTTTTTTTTTTTTTTAATATTTATTTTTATTGACGTAATGCTGAGAAAACATTAAAAATCTACATCAACTGCAGATTTAAAAAATATAGCAATTCTTTCACCCGCAGATTTAATCATAGTTTTTTTCAATAGCAATCCATCTTCCGTTCGTAATGGAGAATAAAAATTTAAAGCTCTGTCTCATCTGCAGATTTCATTGGTACAGAGGTTTTCTTATTTAAATTTTATGTTTAATTTAATTCAGCAACTTATCTTCCTTACGTAACTCCGGGAAAATATTAAAATTAAAAATCAGGCTCATCTGCAGATTTCATTATTGCAGATTTTTTTTTTTAAATATTTATTTTCATTGACGTAATGCTGAGAAAACTTTAAAAATCTACATTAACTGCAGATTTAAAAAATATAGCAATTTTTTCATCCGCAGATTTAATCATAGTTATTTTCAATAGCAATCCATCTTCCATTCGTAATGGAGAATAAAAATTTAAAGCTCTGTCTCATCTGCAGATTTCATTGATACAGACATTTTTCTTATTTAAATTTTATGTTTAATTTAATTCACCAACCTATCTTCCTTACGTAACTCTGGGAAAATATTAAAAATCAGGCTCATCTGCAGATTTCATTATTGCAGATTTTTGTTTTATTTTTTTATTTTTTATATTTATTTTAATTGACGTAATGCTGAGAAAACATTAAAAATCTACATCAACTGCAGATTTAAAAAATGTACCATTTTTTTCATCCGCAGATTTAATTATAGTTATTTTCAATAGCAATCCATCTTCCATTCGTAATGGAGAATAAAAATTTAAAGCTCTGTCTCATCTGCAGATTTCATTGATACAGACATTTTTCTTATTTAAATTTTATGTTCAATTTAATTCACCAACCTATCTTCCTTACGTAACTCTGGGAAAATATTAAAAATCAGGCTCATCTGCAGATTTCATTATTGCAGATTTTTTTTATTTTTATTTTTTTTTTTTACATTTATTTTCATTGACGTAATGCTGAGGAAACATTAAAAATCTACAGCAACTGCAGATTTAAAAAATATAGCAATTTTTTCATCCGCAGATTTAGTTATAGTTATTTTCAATAGCAATCCATCTTCCATTCGTAATGGAGAATAAAAATTTAAAGCTCTGTCTCATCTGCAAATTTCATTGGTACAGAGATTTTTCTAATTTAAATTTTATGTTTAATTTAATTCAGCAACTTATCTTCCTTACGTAACTGCGGGAAAATATTAAAATTAAAAATCAGGCTCATCTGCAGATTTCATTATTGCAGATTTTTTTTTCCCATTGACGTAATGCTGAGAAAACATTAAAAAAATACACCAACTGCAGATTTAAGAAATATAGCAATTTTTTCATCCGCAGATTTAATCATAGTTATTTTCAATAGCAATCCATCTTCCATTCGTAATGGAGAATAAAAATTTAAAGCTCTGTCTCATCTGCAGATTTCATTGATACAGACATTTTTCTTATTTAAATTTTATGTTTAATTTAATTCACCAACCTATCTTCCTTACGTAACTCTGGGAAAATATTAAAAATCCGGCTCATCTGCAGATTTCGATATTGCAGATTTTTTTTTTTTTATTTATTTTCATTGACGTAATGCTGAGAAAACATTCAAAATCTACATCAACTTCAGATTTAAAAAATGTAGCAATTTTTTCATCCGCAGATTTAATTATAGTTATTTTCAATAGCAATCCATCTTCCATTCTTAATGGAGAATAAAAATTTAAAGCTCTGTCTCATCTGCAGATTTCATTTGTACAGAGATTTTTCTTATTTAAATTTTATGTTTAATATAATTCAGCAACTTATCTTCCTTACGTAACTCCGGGAAAATATTAAAATTAAAAATCAGGCTCATCTGCAGATTTCATTATTGCAGATTTTTTTTTTTAAATATTTATTTTCATTGGCGTAATGCTGAGAAAACATTAAAAATCTACATTAACTGCAGATTTAAAAAATATAGCAATTTTTTCATCCGCAGATTTAATCATATTTATTTTCAATAGCAATCAATCTTCCATTCGTAATGGAGAATAAAAATTTAAAGCTCTGTCTCATCTGCAGATTTCATTGATACAGACATTTTTCTTATTTAAATTTTATGTTTAATTTAATTCACCAACCTATCTTCCTTACGTAACTCTGGGAAAATATTAAAAATCAGGCTCATCTGCAGATTTCATTATTGCAAATTTTTGTTTTATTTTTTTATTTTTTATATTTATTTTCATTGACGTAATGCTGAGAAAACATTAAAAATCTACATCAACTGCAGATTTAAAAAATATAGCGTTTTTTTTCATCCGCAGATTTAATTATAGTTATTTTCAATAGCAATCTATCTTCCATTCGTAATGGAGAATAAAAATTTAAAGCTCTGTCTCATCTGCAGATTTCATTGATACAGACATTTTTCTTATTTAAATTTTATGTTTAATTTAATTCACCAACCTACCTTCCTTACGCAACTCTGGGAAAATATTAACAATCAGGCTCATCTGCAGATTTCATTATTGCAGATTTATTTTATTTTATTTTTTATTTTTTATATTTATTTTCATTGACGTAATGCTGAGAAAACATTAAAAATCTACATCAACTGCAGATTTAAAAAATATAGCATTTTTTTTCATCCGCAGATTTAATTATAGTTATTTTCAATAGCAATCCATCTTCCATTCGTAATGGAAAATAAAAATTTAAAGCTCTGTCTCATCTGCAGATTTCATTGATACAGACATTTTTCATATTTAAATTTTATGTTTAATTTAATTCACCAACCTATCTTCCTTACGTAACTCTGGGAAAATATTAAAAATCAGGCTCATCTGCAGATTTCATTATTGCAGATTTTTTTATTTATTTATTTATTTATTTTCATTGACGTAATGCTGAGAAAACATTAAAAATCTACATCAACTGCAGATTTAAAAAATATAGCATTTCTTTCACCCGCAGATTTAATCATAGTTTTTTTCAATAGCAATCCATCTTCCGTTCGTAATGGAGAATAAAAATTTAAAGCTCTGTCTCATCTGCAGATTTCATTGGTACAGAGGTTTTCTTATTTAAATTTTATGTTTAATTTAATTCAGCAACTTATCTTCCTTACGTAACTCCGGGAAAATATTAAAATTAAAAATCAGGCTCATCTGCAGATTTCATTATTGCAGATTTTTTTTTTTTAAATATTTATTTTCATTGACGTAATGCTGAGAAAACTTTAAAAATCTACATTAACTGCAGATTTAAAAAATATAGCAATTTTTTCATACGCAGATTTAATCATAGTTATTTTCAATAGCAATCCATCTTCCATTCGTAATGGAGAATAAAAATTTAAAGCTCTGTCTCATCTGCAGATTTCATTGATACAGACATTTTTCTTATTTAAATTTTATGTTTAATTTAATTCACCAACCTATCTTCCTTACGTAACTCTGGGAAAATATTAAAAATCAGGCTCATCTGCAGATTTCATTATTGCAGATTTTTTTTATTTATTTATTTATTTTTTTACATTTATTTTCATTGACGTAATGCTGAGGAAACATTAAAAATCTACAGCAACTGCAGATTTAAAAAATATAGCAATTTTTTCATCCGCAGATTTAGTTATAGTTATTTTCAATAGCAATCCATCTTCCATTCGTAATGGAGAATAAAAATTTAAAGCTCTGTCTCATCTGCAAATTTCATTGGTACAGAAATTTTTCTAATTTAAATTTTATGTTTAATTCAATTCAGCAACTTATCTTCCTTACGTAACTGCGGGAAAATATTAAAATTAAAAATCAGGCTCATCTGCAGATTTCGTTATTGCAGATTTTTTTTTTTTCCCATTGACGTAATGCTGAGAAATCATTAAAAAAATACACCAACTTCAGATTTAAAAAATATAGCAATTTTTTCATCCGCAGATTTAATCATAGTTATTTTCAATAGCAATCCATCTTCCATTCGTAATGGAGAATAAAAATTTAAAGCTCTGTCTCATCTGCAGATTTCATTGATACAGACATTTTTCTTATTTAAATTTTATGTTTAATTTAATTCACCAACCTATCTTCCTTACGTAACTCTGGGAAAATATTAAAAATCCGGCTCATCTGCAGATTTCATTATTGCAGATTTTTTTTTTTTTTATATTTATTTTCATTGACGTAATGCTGAGAAAACATTCAAAATCTACATCAACTTCAGATTTAAAAAATGTAGCAATTTTTTCATCCGCAGATTTAATTATAGTTATTTTCAATAGCAATCCATCTTCCATTCTTAATGGAGAATAAAAATTTAAAGCTCTGTCTCATCTGCAGATTTCATTTGTACAGAGATTTTTCTTATTTAAATTTTATGTTTAATATAATTCAGCAACTTATCTTCCTTACGTAACTCCGGGAAAATATTAAAATTAAAAATCAGGCTCATCTGCAGATTTCATTATTGCAGATTTTTTTTTAAAATATTTATTTTCATTGGCGTAATGCTGAGAAAACATTAAAAATCTACATTAACTGCAGATTTAAAAAATATAGCAATTTTTTCATCCGCAGATTTAATCATATTTATTTTCAATAGCAATCCATCTTCCATTCGTAATGGAGAATAAAAATTTAAAGCTCTGTCTCATCTGCAGATTTCATTGATACAGACATTTTTCTTATTTAAATTTTATGTTTAATTTAATTCACCAACCTATCTTCCTTACGTAACTCTGGGAAAATATTAAAAATCAGGCTCATCTGCAGATTTCATTATTGCAAATTTTTGTTTTATTTTTTTATTTTTTTATATTTATTTTCATTGACGTAATGCTGAGAAAACATTAAAAATCTACATCAACTGCAGATTTAAAAAATATAGCGTTTTTTTTCATCCGCAGATTTAATTATAGTTATTTTCAATAGCAATCCATCTTCCATTCGTAATGGAGAATAAAAATTTAAAGCTCCGTCTCATCTGCAGATTTCATTGATACAGACATTTTTCTTATTTAAATTTTATGTTTAATTTAATTCACCAACCTACCTTCCTTACGCAACTCTGGGAAAATATTAACAATCAGGCTCATCTGCAGATTTCATTATTGCAGATTTATTTTATTTTATTTTTTATTTTTTATATTTATTTTCATTGACGTAATGCTGAGAAAACATTAAAAATCTACATCAACTGCAGATTTAAAAAATATAGCATTTTTTTTCATCCGCAGATTTAATTATAGTTATTTTCAATAGCAATCCATCTTCCATTCGTAATGGAAAATAAAAATTTAAAGCTCTGTCTCATCTGCAGATTTCATTGATACAGACATTTTTCATATTTAAATTTTATGTTTAATTTAATTCACCAACCTATCTTCCTTACGTAACTCTGGGAAAATATTAAAAATCAGGCTCATCTGCAGATTTCATTATTGCAGATTTTTTTATTTATTTATTTATTTATTTTCATTGACGTAATGCTGAGAAAACATTAAAAATCTACATCAACTGCAGATTTAAAAAATATAGCAATTTTTTCATCCGCAGATTTAATCATAGTTATTTTCAATAGCAATCCATCTTCCATTCGTACTGGAGAATAAAAATTTAAAGCTCTGTCTCATCTGCAGATTTCATTGGTACAGAGATTTTTCTAATTTAAATTTTATGTTTAATTTAATTCAGACACTTATCTTCCTTACGTAACTCTGGGAAAATATTAAAATTAAAAATCAGGCTCATCTGCAGATTTCATTATTGCAGATTTTTTTTTTTTTTTAATATTTATTTTTATTGACGTAATGCTGAGAAAACATTAAAAATCTACATCAACTGCAGATTTAAAAAATATAGCAATTCTTTCACCCGCAGATTTAATCATAGTTTTTTTCAATAGCAATCCATCTTCCGTTCGTAATGGAGAATAAAAATTTAAAGCTCTGTCTCATCTGCAGATTTCATTGGTACAGAGGTTTTCTTATTTAAATTTTATGTTTAATTTAATTCAGCAACTTATCTTCCTTACGTAACTCCGGGAAAATATTAAAATTAAAAATCAGGCTCATCTGCAGATTTCATTATTGCAGATTTTTTTTTTTAAATATTTATTTTCATTGACGTAATGCTGAGAAAACTTTAAAAATCTACATTAACTGCAGATTTAAAAAATATAGCAATTTTTTCATCCGCAGATTTAATCATAGTTATTTTCAATAGCAATCCATCTTCCATTCGTAATGGAGAATAAAATTTAAAGCTCTGTCTCATCTGCAGATTTCATTGATACAGACATTTTTCTTATTTAAATTTTATGTTTAATTTAATTCACCAACCTATCTTCCTTACGTAACTCTGGGAAAATATTAAAAATCAGGCTCATCTGCAGATTTCATTATTGCAGATTTTTTTATTTATTTATTTATTTATTTTCATTGACGTAATGCTGAGAAAACATTAAAAATCTACATCAACTGCAGATTTAAAAAATATAGCAATTTTTTCATCCGCAGATTTAATCATAGTTATTTTCAATAGCAATCCATCTTCCATTCGTACTGGAGAATAAAAATTTAAAGCTCTGTCTCATCTGCAGATTTCATTGGTACAGAGATTTTTCTAATTTAAATTTTATGTTTAATTTAATTCAGACACTTATCTTCCTTACGTAACTCTGGGAAAATATTAAAATTAAAAATCAGGCTCATCTGCAGATTTCATTATTGCAGATTTTTTTTTTTTTTTAATATTTATTTTTATTGACGTAATGCTGAGAAAACATTAAAAATCTACATCAACTGCAGATTTAAAAAATATAGCAATTCTTTCACCCGCAGATTTAATCATAGTTTTTTTCAATAGCAATCCATCTTCCGTTCGTAATGGAGAATAAAAATTTAAAGCTCTGTCTCATCTGCAGATTTCATTGGTACAGAGGTTTTCTTATTTAAATTTTATGTTTAATTTAATTCAGCAACTTATCTTCCTTACGTAACTCCGGGAAAATATTAAAATTAAAAATCAGGCTCATCTGCAGATTTCATTATTGCAGATTTTTTTTTTTAAATATTTATTTTCATTGACGTAATGCTGAGAAAACTTTAAAAATCTACATTAACTGCAGATTTAAAAAATATAGCAATTTTTTCATCCGCAGATTTAATCATAGTTATTTTCAATAGCAATCCATCTTCCATTCGTAATGGAGAATAAAATTTAAAGCTCTGTCTCATCTGCAGATTTCATTGATACAGACATTTTTCTTATTTAAATTTTATGTTTAATTTAATTCACCAACCTATCTTCCTTACGTAACTCTGGGAAAATATTAAAAATCAGGCTCATCTGCAGATTTCATTATTGCAGATTTTTGTTTTATTTTTTTATTTTTTATATTTATTTTAATTGACGTAATGCTGAGAAAACATTAAAAATCTACATCAACTGCAGATTTAAAAAATGTACTATTTTTTTCATCCGCAGATTTAATTATAGTTATTTTCAATAGCAATCCATCTTCCATTCGTAATGGAGAATAAAAATTTAAAGCTCTGTCTCATCTGCAGATTTCATTGATACAGACATTTTTCTTATTTAAATTTTATGTTTAATTTAATTCACCAACCTATCTTCCTTACGTAACTCTGGGAAAATATTAAAAATCAGGCTCATCTGCAGATTTCATTATTGCAAATTTTTGTTTTATTTTTTTATTTTTTATATTTATTTTCATTGACGTAATGCTGAGGAAACATTAAAAATCTACAGCAACTGCAGATTTAAAAAATATAGCAATTTTTTCATCCGCAGATTTAGTTATAGTTATTTTCAATAGCAATCCATCTTCCATTCGTAATGGAGAATAAAAATTTAAAGCTCTGTCTCATCTGCAGATTTCATTGATACAGACATTTTTCTTATTTAAATTTTATGTTTAATTTAATTCACCAACCTACCTTCCTTACGCAACTCTGGGAAAATATTAACAATCAGGCTCATCTGCAGATTTCATTATTGCAGATTTATTTTATTTTATTTTTTATTTTTTATATTTATTTTCATTGACGTAATGCTGAGAAAACATTAAAAATCTACATCAACTGCAGATTTAAAAAATATAGCATTTTTTTTCATCCGCAGATTTAATTATAGTTATTTTCAATAGCAATCCATCTTCCATTCGTAATGGAAAATAAAAATTTAAAGCTCTGTCTCATCTGCAGATTTCATTGATACAGACATTTTTCATATTTAAATTTTATGTTTAATTTAATTCACCAACCTATCTTCCTTACGTAACTCTGGGAAAATATTAAAAATCAGGCTCATCTGCAGATTTCATTATTGCAGATTTTTTTATTTATTTATTTATTTATTTTCATTGACGTAATGCTGAGAAAACATTAAAAATCTACATCAACTGCAGATTTAAAAAATATAGCAATTTTTTCATCCGCAGATTTAATCATAGTTATTTTCAATAGCAATCCATCTTCCATTCGTACTGGAGAATAAAAATTTAAAGCTCTGTCTCATCTGCAGATTTCATTGGTACAGAGATTTTTCTAATTTAAATTTTATGTTTAATTTAATTCAGACACTTATCTTCCTTACGTAACTCTGGGAAAATATTAAAATTAAAAATCAGGCTCATCTGCAGATTTCATTATTGCAGATTTTTTTTTTTTTTTAATATTTATTTTTATTGACGTAATGCTGAGAAAACATTAAAAATCTACATCAACTGCAGATTTAAAAAATATAGCAATTCTTTCACCCGCAGATTTAATCATAGTTTTTTTCAATAGCAATCCATCTTCCGTTCGTAATGGAGAATAAAAATTTAAAGCTCTGTCTCATCTGCAGATTTCATTGGTACAGAGGTTTTCTTATTTAAATTTTATGTTTAATTTAATTCAGCAACTTATCTTCCTTACGTAACTCCGGGAAAATATTAAAATTAAAAATCAGGCTCATCTGCAGATTTCATTATTGCAGATTTTTTTTTTAAATATTTATTTTCATTGACGTAATGCTGAGAAAACTTTAAAAATCTACATTAACTGCAGATTTAAAAAATATAGCAATTTTTTCATCCGCAGATTTAATCATAGTTATTTTCAATAGCAATCCATCTTCCATTCGTAATGGAGAATAAAAATTTAAAGCTCTGTCTCATCTGCAGATTTCATTGATACAGACATTTTTCTTATTTAAATTTTATGTTTAATTTAATTCACCAACCTATCTTCCTTACGTAACTCTGGGAAAATATTAAAAATCAGGCTCATCTGCAGATTTCATTATTGCAGATTTTTGTTTTATTTTTTTATTTTTTATATTTATTTTAATTGACGTAATGCTGAGAAAACATTAAAAATCTACATCAACTGCAGATTTAAAAAATGTACTATTTTTTTCATCCGCAGATTTAATTATAGTTATTTTCAATAGCAATCCATCTTCCATTCGTAATGGAGAATAAAAATTTAAAGCTCTGTCTCATCTGCAGATTTCATTGATACAGACATTTTTCTTATTTAAATTTTATGTTTAATTTAATTCACCAACCTATCTTCCTTACGTAACTCTGGGAAAATATTAAAAATCAGGCTCATCTGCAGATTTCATTATTGCAGATTTTTTTTCCCCATTGACGTAATGCTGAGAAAACATTAAAAAAATACACCAACTGCAGATTTAAGAAATATAGCAATTTTTTCATCCGCAGATTTAATCATAGTTATTTTCAATAGCAATCCATCTTCCATTCGTAATGGAGAATAAAAATTTAAAGCTCTGTCTCATCTGCAGATTTCATTGATACAGACATTTTTCTTATTTAAATTTTATGTTTAATTTAATTCACCAACCTATCTTCCTTACGTAACTCTGGGAAAATATTAAAAATCCGGCTCATCTGCAGATTTCGATATTGCAGATTTTTTTTTTTTATATTTATTTTCATTGACGTAATGCTGAGAAAACATTCAAAATCTACATCAACTTCAGATTTAAAAAATGTAGCAATTTTTTCATCCGCAGATTTAATTATAGTTATTTTCAATAGCAATCCATCTTCCATTCTTAATGGAGAATAAAAATTTAAAGCTCTGTCTCATCTGCAGATTTCATTTGTACAGAGATTTTTCTTATTTAAATTTTATGTTTAATATAATTCAGCAACTTATCTTCCTTACGTAACTCCGGGAAAATATTAAAATTAAAAATCAGGCTCATCTGCAGATTTCATTATTGCAGATTTTTTTTATTTTTATTTTTTTTTTTACATTTATTTTCATTGACGTAATGCTGAGGAAACATTAAAAATCTACAGCAACTGCAGATTTAAAAAATATAGCAATTTTTTCATCCGCAGATTTAGTTATAGTTATTTTCAATAGCAATCCATCTTCCATTCGTAATGGAGAATAAAAATTTAAAGCTCTGTCTCATCTGCAAATTTCATTGGTACAGAGATTTTTCTAATTTAAATTTTATGTTTAATTTAATTCAGCAACTTATCTTCCTTACGTAACTGCGGGAAAATATTAAAATTAAAAATCAGGCTCATCTGCAGATTTCATTATTGCAGATTTTTTTTTTCCCATTGACGTAATGCTGAGAAAACATTAAAAAAATACACCAACTGCAGATTTAAGAAATATAGCAATTTTTTCATCCGCAGATTTAATCATAGTTATTTTCAATAGCAATCCATCTTCCATTCGTAATGGAGAATAAAAATTTAAAGCTCTGTCTCATCTGCAGATTTCATTAATACAGACATTTTTCTTATTTAAATTTTATGTTTAATTTAATTCACCAACCTATCTTCCTTACGTAACTCTGGGAAAATATTAAAAATCAGGCTCATCTGCAGATTTCATTATTGCAAATTTTTGTTTTATTTTTTTATTTTTTATATTTATTTTCATTGACGTAATGCTGAGAAAACATTAAAAATCTACATCAACTGCAGATTTAAAAAATATAGCGTTTTTTTTCATCCGCAGATTTAATTATAGTTATTTTCAATAGCAATCCATCTTCCATTCGTAATGGAGAATAAAAATTTAAAGCTCTGTCTCATCTGCAGATTTCATTGATACAGACATTTTTCTTATTTAAATTTTATGTTTAATTTAATTCACCAACCTACCTTCCTTACGCAACTCTGGGAAAATATTAACAATCAGGCTCATCTGCAGATTTCATTATTGCAGATTTTTTTTATTTTATTTTTTATTTTTTATATTTATTTTCATTGACGTAATGCTGAGAAAACATTAAAAATCTACATCAACTGCAGATTTAAAAAATATAGCATTTTTTTTCATCCGCAGATTTAATTATAGTTATTTTCAATAGCAATCCATCTTCCATTCGTAATGGAAAATAAAAATTTAAAGCTCTGTCTCATCTGCAGATTTCATTGATACAGACATTTTTCATATTTAAATTTTATGTTTAATTTAATTCACCAACCTATCTTCCTTACGTAACTCTGGGAAAATATTAAAAATCAGGCTCATCTGCAGATTTCATTATTGCAGATTTTTTTATTTATTTATTTATTTATTTTCATTGACGTAATGCTGAGAAAACATTAAAAATCTACATCAACTGCAGATTTAAAAAATATAGCAATTCTTTCACCCGCAGATTTAATCATAGTTTTTTTCAATAGCAATCCATCTTCCGTTCGTAATGGAGAATAAAAATTTAAAGCTCTGTCTCATCTGCAGATTTCATTGGTACAGAGGTTTTCTTATTTAAATTTTATGTTTAATTTAATTCAGCAACTTATCTTCCTTACGTAACTCCGGGAAAATATTAAAATTAAAAATCAGGCTCATCTGCAGATTTCATTATTGCAGATTTTTTTTTTAAATATTTATTTTCATTGACGTAATGCTGAGAAAACTTTAAAAATCTACATTAACTGCAGATTTAAAAAATATAGCAATTTTTTCATCCGCAGATTTAATCATAGTTATTTTCAATAGCAATCCATCTTCCATTCGTAATGGAGAATAAAAATTTAAAGCTCTGTCTCATCTGCAGATTTCATTGATACAGACATTTTTCTTATTTAAATTTTATGTTTAATTTAATTCACCAACCTATCTTCCTTACGTAACTCTGGGAAAATATTAAAAATCAGGCTCATCTGCAGATTTCATTATTGCAGATTTTTGTTTTATTTTTTTATTTTTTATATTTATTTTAATTGACGTAATGCTGAGAAAACATTAAAAATCTACATCAACTGCAGATTTAAAAAATATAGCATTTTTTTTCATCCGCAGATTTAATTATAGTTATTTTCAATAGCAATCCATCTTCCATTCGTAATGGAAAATAAAAATTTAAAGCTCTGTCTCATCTGCAGATTTCATTGATACAGACATTTTTCATATTTAAATTTTATGTTTAATTTAATTCACCAACCTATCTTCCTTACGTAACTCTGGGAAAATATTAAAAATCAGGCTCATCTGCAGATTTCATTATTGCAGATTTTTTTATTTATTTATTTATTTATTTTCATTGACGTAATGCTGAGAAAACATTAAAAATCTACATCAACTGCAGATTTAAAAAATATAGCAATTCTTTCACCCGCAGATTTAATCATAGTTTTTTTCAATAGCAATCCATCTTCCGTTCGTAATGGAGAATAAAAATTTAAAGCTCTGTCTCATCTGCAGATTTCATTGGTACAGAGGTTTTCTTATTTAAATTTTATGTTTAATTTAATTCAGCAACTTATCTTCCTTACGTAACTCCGGGAAAATATTAAAATTAAAAATCAGGCTCATCTGCAGATTTCATTATTGCAGATTTTTTTTTTTAAATATTTATTTTCATTGACGTAATGCTGAGAAAACTTTAAAAATCTACATTAACTGCAGATTTAAAAAATATAGCAATTTTTTCATCCGCAGATTTAATCATAGTTATTTTCAATAGCAATCCATCTTCCATTCGTAATGGAGAATAAAAATTTAAAGCTCTGTCTCATCTGCAGATTTCATTGATACAGACATTTTTCTTATTTAAATTTTATGTTTAATTTAATTCACCAACCTATCTTCCTTACGTAACTCTGGGAAAATATTAAAAATCAGGCTCATCTGCAGATTTCATTATTGCAGATTTTTGTTTTATTTTTTTATTTTTTATATTTATTTTAATTGACGTAATGCTGAGAAAACATTAAAAATCTACATCAACTGCATATTTAAAAAATGTACCATTTTTTTCATCCGCAGATTTAATTATAGTTATTTTCAATAGCAATCCATCTTCCATTCGTAATGGAGAATAAAAATTTAAAGCTCTGTCTCATCTGCAGATTTCATTGATACAGACATTTTTCTTATTTAAATTTTATGTTCAATTTAATTCACCAACCTATCTTCCTTACGTAACTCTGGGAAAATATTAAAAATCAGGCTCATCTGCAGATTTCATTATTGCAGATTTTTTTTATTTATTTATTTTTTTTTTTTACATTTATTTTCATTGACGTAATGCTGAGGAAACATTAAAAATCTACAGCAACTGCAGATTTAAAAAATATAGCAATTTTTTCATCCGCAGATTTAGTTATAGTTATTTTCAATAGCAAT
Organism: Maratus speciosus; assembly: GCA_963932465.1. Taxonomy (NCBI): domain Eukaryota; kingdom Metazoa; phylum Arthropoda; class Arachnida; order Araneae; family Salticidae; genus Maratus; species Maratus speciosus. The sequence continues at coordinate 68,008,078 of OZ010799.1, read as the reverse complement.
CCATCTTCCATTCGTAATGGAGAATAAAAATTTAAAGCTCTGTCTCATCTGCAAATTTCATTGGTACAGAAATTTTTCTAATTTAAATTTTATGTTTAATTCAATTCAGCAACTTATCTTCCTTACGTAACTGCGGGAAAATATTAAAATTAAAAATCAGGCTCATCTGCAGATTTCGTTATTGCAGATTTTTTTTTTTCCCATTGACGTAATGCTGAGAAAACATTAAAAAAATACACCAACTTCAGATTTAAAAAATATAGCAATTTTTTCATCCGCAGATTTAATCATAGTTATTTTCAATAGCAATCCATCTTCCATTCGTAATGGAGAATAAAAATTTAAAGCTCTGTCTCATCTGCAGATTTCATTGATACAGACATTTTTCTTATTTAAATTTTATGTTTAATTTAATTCACCAACCTATCTTCCTTACGTAACTCTGGGAAAATATTAAAAATCCGGCTCATCTGCAGATTTCATTATTGCAGATTTTTTTTTTTTATATTTATTTTCATTGACGTAATGCTGAGAAAACATTCAAAATCTACATCAACTTCAGATTTAAAAAATGTAGCAATTTTTTCATCCGCAGATTTAATTATAGTTATTTTCAATAGCAATCCATCTTCCATTCTTAATGGAGAATAAAAATTTAAAGCTCTGTCTCATCTGCAGATTTCATTTGTACAGAGATTTTTCTTATTTAAATTTTATGTTTAATATAATTCAGCAACTTATCTTCCTTACGTAACTCCGGGAAAATATTAAAATTAAAAATCAGGCTCATCTGCAGATTTCATTATTGCAGATTTTTTTTAAAAATATTTATTTTCATTGGCGTAATGCTGAGAAAACATTAAAAATCTACATTAACTGCAGATTTAAAAAATATAGCAATTTTTTCATCCGCAGATTTAATCATATTTATTTTCAATAGCAATCCATCTTCCATTCGTAATGGAGAATAAAAATTTAAAGCTCTGTCTCATCTGCAGATTTCATTGATACAGACATTTTTCTTATTTAAATTTTATGTTTAATTTAATTCACCAACCTATCTTCCTTACGTAACTCTGGGAAAATATTAAAAATCAGGCTCATCTGCAGATTTCATTATTGCAAATTTTTGTTTTATTTTTTTATTTTTTATATTTATTTTCATTGACGTAATGCTGAGAAAACATTAAAAATCTACATCAACTGCAGATTTAAAAAATATAGCGTTTTTTTTCATCCGCAGATTTAATTATAGTTATTTTCAATAGCAATCCATCTTCCATTCGTAATGGAGAATAAAAATTTAAAGCTCTGTCTCATCTGCAGATTTCATTGATACAGACATTTTTCTTATTTAAATTTTATGTTTAATTTAATTCACCAACCTACCTTCCTTACGCAACTCTGGGAAAATATTAACAATCAGGCTCATCTGCAGATTTCATTATTGCAGATTTTTTTTATTTTATTTTTTATTTTTTATATTTATTTTCATTGACGTAATGCTGAGAAAACATTAAAAATCTACATCAACTGCAGATTTAAAAAATATAGCATTTTTTTTCATCCGCAGATTTAATTATAGTTATTTTCAATAGCAATCCATCTTCCATTCGTAATGGAAAATAAAAATTTAAAGCTCTGTCTCATCTGCAGATTTCATTGATACAGACATTTTTCATATTTAAATTTTATGTTTAATTTAATTCACCAACCTATCTTCCTTACGTAACTCTGGGAAAATATTAAAAATCAGGCTCATCTGCAGATTTCATTATTGCAGATTTTTTTATTTATTTATTTATTTATTTTCATTGACGTAATGCTGAGAAAACATTAAAAATCTACATCAACTGCAGATTTAAAAAATATAGCAATTTTTTCATCCGCAGATTTAATCATAGTTATTTTCAATAGCAATCCATCTTCCATTCGTACTGGAGAATAAAAATTTAAAGCTCTGTCTCATCTGCAGATTTCATTGGTACAGAGGTTTTCTTATTTAAATTTTATGTTTAATTTAATTCAGCAACTTATCTTCCTTACGTAACTCCGGGAAAATATTAAAATTAAAAATCAGGCTCATCTGCAGATTTCATTATTGCAGATTTTTTTTTTTAAATATTTATTTTCATTGACGTAATGCTGAGAAAACTTTAAAAATCTACATTAACTGCAGATTTAAAAAATATAGCAATTTTTTCATCCGCAGATTTAATCATAGTTATTTTCAATAGCAATCCATCTTCCATTCGTAATGGAGAATAAAAATTTAAAGCTCTGTCTCATCTGCAGATTTCATTGATACAGACATTTTTCTTATTTAAATTTTATGTTTAATTTAATTCACCAACCTATCTTCCTTACGTAACTCTGGGAAAATATTAAAAATCAGGCTCATCTGCAGATTTCATTATTGCAGATTTTTGTTTTATTTTTTTATTTTTTATATTTATTTTAATTGACGTAATGCTGAGAAAACATTAAAAATCTACATCAACTGCAGATTTAAAAAATGTACCATTTTTTTCATCCGCAGATTTAATTATAGTTATTTTCAATAGCAATCCATCTTCCATTCGTAATGGAGAATAAAAATTTAAAGCTCTGTCTCATCTGCAGATTTCATTGATACAGACATTTTTCTTATTTAAATTTTATGTTCAATTTAATTCACCAACCTATCTTCCTTACGTAACTCTGGGAAAATATTAAAAATCAGGCTCATCTGCAGATTTCATTATTGCAGATTTTTTTATTTATTTTATTTTTTTTTTTTTACATTTATTTTCATTGACGTAATGCTGAGGAAACATTAAAAATCTACAGCAACTGCAGATTTAAAAAATATAGCAATTTTTTCATCCGCAGATTTAGTTATAGTTATTTTCAATAGCAATCCATCTTCCATTCGTAATGGAGAATAAAAATTTAAAGCTCTGTCTCATCTGCAAATTTCATTGGTACAGAGATTTTTCTAATTTAAATTTTATGTTTAATTTAATTCAGCAACTTATCTTCCTTACGTAACTGCGGGAAAATATTAAAATTAAAAATCAGGCTCATCTGCAGATTTCATTATTGCAGATTTTTTTTTCCCATTGACGTAATGCTGAGAAAACATTAAAAAAATACACCAACTGCAGATTTAAGAAATATAGCAATTTTTTCATCCGCAGATTTAATCATAGTTATTTTCAATAGCAATCCATCTTCCATTCGTAATGGAGAATAAAAATTTAAAGCTCTGTCTCATCTGCAGATTTCATTGATACAGACATTTTTCTTATTTAAATTTTATGTTTAATTTAATTCACCAACCTATCTTCCTTACGTAACTCTGGGAAAATATTAAAAATCCGGCTCATCTGCAGATTTCGATATTGCAGATTTTTTTTTTTTTTTTTATTTTCATTGACGTAATGCTGAGAAAACATTCAAAATCTACATCAACTTCAGATTTAAAAAATGTAGCAATTTTTTCATCCGCAGATTTAATTATAGTTATTTTCAATAGCAATCCATCTTCCATTCTTAATGGAGAATAAAAATTTAAAGCTCTGTCTCATCTGCAGATTTCATTTGTACAGAGATTTTTCTTATTTAAATTTTATGTTTAATATAATTCAGCAACTTATCTTCCTTACGTAACTCCGGGAAAATATTAAAATTAAAAATCAGGCTCATCTGCAGATTTCATTATTGCAGATTTTTTTTTTAAATATTTATTTTCATTGGCGTAATGCTGAGAAAACATTAAAAATCTACATTAACTGCAGATTTAAAAAATATAGCAATTTTTTCATCCGCAGATTTAATCATATTTATTTTCAATAGCAATCAATCTTCCATTCGTAATGGAGAATAAAAATTTAAAGCTCTGTCTCATCTGCAGATTTCATTGATACAGACATTTTTCTTATTTAAATTTTATGTTTAATTTAATTCACCAACCTATCTTCCTTACGTAACTCTGGGAAAATATTAAAAATCAGGCTCATCTGCAGATTTCATTATTGCAAATTTTTGTTTTATTTTTTTATTTTTTATATTTATTTTCATTGACGTAATGCTGAGAAAACATTAAAAATCTACATCAACTGCAGATTTAAAAAATATAGCGTTTTTTTTCATCCGCAGATTTAATTATAGTTATTTTCAATAGCAATCCATCTTCCATTCGTAATGGAGAATAAAAATTTAAAGCTCTGTCTCATCTGCAGATTTCATTGATACAGACATTTTTCTTATTTAAATTTTATGTTTAATTTAATTCACCAACCTACCTTCCTTACGCAACTCTGGGAAAATATTAACAATCAGGCTCATCTGCAGATTTCATTATTGCAGATTTTTTTTATTTTATTTTTTATTTTTTATATTTATTTTCATTGACGTAATGCTGAGAAAACATTAAAAATCTACATCAACTGCAGATTTAAAAAATATAGCATTTTTTTTCATCCGCAGATTTAATTATAGTTATTTTCAATAGCAATCCATCTTCCATTCGTAATGGAAAATAAAAATTTAAAGCTCTGTCTCATCTGCAGATTTCATTGATACAGACATTTTTCATATTTAAATTTTATGTTTAATTTAATTCACCAACCTATCTTCCTTACGTAACTCTGGGAAAATATTAAAAATCAGGCTCATCTGCAGATTTCATTATTGCAGATTTTTTTATTTATTTATTTATTTATTTTCATTGACGTAATGCTGAGAAAACATTAAAAATCTACATCAACTGCAGATTTAAAAAATATAGCAATTCTTTCACCCGCAGATTTAATCATAGTTTTTTTCAATAGCAATCCATCTTCCGTTCGTAATGGAGAATAAAAATTTAAAGCTCTGTCTCATCTGCAGATTTCATTGGTACAGAGGTTTTCTTATTTAAATTTTATGTTTAATTTAATTCAGCAACTTATCTTCCTTACGTAACTCCGGGAAAATATTAAAATTAAAAATCAGGCTCATCTGCAGATTTCATTATTGCAGATTTTTTTTTTTAAATATTTATTTTCATTGACGTAATGCTGAGAAAACTTTAAAAATCTACATTAACTGCAGATTTAAAAAATATAGCAATTTTTTCATCCGCAGATTTAATCATAGTTATTTTCAATAGCAATCCATCTTCCATTCGTAATGGAGAATAAAAATTTAAAGCTCTGTCTCATCTGCAGATTTCATTGATACAGACATTTTTCTTATTTAAATTTTATGTTTAATTTAATTCACCAACCTATCTTCCTTACGTAACTCTGGGAAAATATTAAAAATCAGGCTCATCTGCAGATTTCATTATTGCAGATTTTTGTTTTATTTTTTTATTTTTTATATTTATTTTAATTGACGTAATGCTGAGAAAACATTAAAAATCTACATCAACTGCAGATTTAAAAAATGTACTATTTTTTTCATCCGCAGATTTAATTATAGTTATTTTCAATAGCAATCCATCTTCCATTCGTAATGGAGAATAAAAATTTAAAGCTCTGTCTCATCTGCAGATTTCATTGATACAGACATTTTTCTTATTTAAATTTTATGTTTAATTTAATTCACCAACCTATCTTCCTTACGTAACTCTGGGAAAATATTAAAAATCAGGCTCATCTGCAGATTTCATTATTGCAAATTTTTGTTTTATTTTTTTATTTTTTATATTTATTTTCATTGACGTAATGCTGAGGAAACATTAAAAATCTACAGCAACTGCAGATTTAAAAAATATAGCAATTTTTTCATCCGCAGATTTAGTTATAGTTATTTTCAATAGCAATCCATCTTCCATTCGTAATGGAGAATAAAAATTTAAAGCTCTGTCTCATCTGCAAATTTCATTGGTACAGAGATTTTTCTAATTTAAATTTTATGTTTAATTTAATTCAGCAACTTATCTTCCTTACGTAACTGCGGGAAAATATTAAAATTAAAAATCAGGCTCATCTGCAGATTTCATTATTGCAGATTTTTTTTCCCCATTGACGTAATGCTGAGAAAACATTAAAAAAATACACCAACTGCAGATTTAAGAAATATAGCAATTTTTTCATCCGCAGATTTAATCATAGTTATTTTCAATAGCAATCCATCTTCCATTCGTAATGGAGAATAAAAATTTAAAGCTCTGTCTCATCTGCAGATTTCATTGATACAGACATTTTTCTTGTTTAAATTTTATGTTTAATTTAATTCACCAACCTATCTTCCTTACGTAACTCTGGGAAAATATTAAAAATCCGGCTCATCTGCAGATTTCGATATTGCAGATTTCGATATTGCAGATTTTTTTTTTTTTATATTTATTTTCATTGACGTAATGCTGAGAAAACATTCAAAATCTACATCAACTTCAGATTTAAAAAATGTAGCAATTTTTTCATCCGCAGATTTAATTATAGTTATTTTCAATAGCAATCCATCTTCCATTCTTAATGGAGAATAAAAATTTAAAGCTCTGTCTCATCTGCAGATTTCATTTGTACAGAGATTTTTCTTATTTAAATTTTATGTTTAATATAATTCAGCAACTTATCTTCCTTACGTAACTCCGGGAAAATATTAAAATTAAAAATCAGGCTCATCTGCAGATTTCATTATTGCAGATTTTTTTTATTTTTATTTTTTTTTTTACATTTATTTTCATTGACGTAATGCTGAGGAAACATTAAAAATCTACAGCAACTGCAGATTTAAAAAATATAGCAATTTTTTCATCCGCAGATTTAGTTATAGTTATTTTCAATAGCAATCCATCTTCCATTCGTAATGGAGAATAAAAATTTAAAGCTCTGTCTCATCTGCAAATTTCATTGGTACAGAGATTTTTCTAATTTAAATTTTATGTTTAATTTAATTCAGCAACTTATCTTCCTTACGTAACTGCGGGAAAATATTAAAATTAAAAATCAGGCTCATCTGCAGATTTCATTATTGCAGATTTTTTTTCCCATTGACGTAATGCTGAGAAAACATTAAAAAAATACACCAACTGCAGATTTAAGAAATATAGCAATTTTTTCATCCGCAGATTTAATCATAGTTATTTTCAATAGCAATCCATCTTCCATTCGTAATGGAGAATAAAAATTTAAAGCTCTGTCTCATCTGCAGATTTCATTAATACAGACATTTTTCTTATTTAAATTTTATGTTTAATTTAATTCACCAACCTATCTTCCTTACGTAACTCTGGGAAAATATTAAAAATCAGGCTCATCTGCAGATTTCATTATTGCAAATTTTTGTTTTATTTTTTTATTTTTTATATTTATTTTCATTGACGTAATGCTGAGAAAACATTAAAAATCTACATCAACTGCAGATTTAAAAAATATAGCGTTTTTTTTCATCCGCAGATTTAATTATAGTTATTTTCAATAGCAATCCATCTTCCATTCGTAATGGAGAATAAAAATTTAAAGCTCTGTCTCATCTGCAGATTTCATTGATACAGACATTTTTCTTATTTAAATTTTATGTTTAATTTAATTCACCAACCTACCTTCCTTACGCAACTCTGGGAAAATATTAACAATCAGGCTCATCTGCAGATTTCATTATTGCAGATTTTTTTTATTTTATTTTTTATTTTTTATATTTATTTTCATTGACGTAATGCTGAGAAAACATTAAAAATCTACATCAACTGCAGATTTAAAAAATATAGCATTTTTTTTCATCCGCAGATTTAATTATAGTTATTTTCAATAGCAATCCATCTTCCATTCGTAATGGAAAATAAAAATTTAAAGCTCTGTCTCATCTGCAGATTTCATTGATACAGACATTTTTCATATTTAAATTTTATGTTTAATTTAATTCACCAACCTATCTTCCTTACGTAACTCTGGGAAAATATTAAAAATCAGGCTCATCTGCAGATTTCATTATTGCAGATTTATTTATTTATTTATTTATTTATTTTCATTGACGTAATGCTGAGAAAACATTAAAAATCTACATCAACTGCAGATTTAAAAAATATAGCAATTCTTTCACCCGCAGATTTAATCATAGTTTTTTTCAATAGCAATCCATCTTCCGTTCGTAATGGAGAATAAAAATTTAAAGCTCTGTCTCATCTGCAGATTTCATTGGTACAGAGGTTTTCTTATTTAAATTTTATGTTTAATTTAATTCAGCAACTTATCTTCCTTACGTAACTCCGGGAAAATATTAAAATTAAAAATCAGGCTCATCTGCAGATTTCATTATTGCAGATTTTTTTTTTAAATATTTATTTTCATTGACGTAATGCTGAGAAAACTTTAAAAATCTACATTAACTGCAGATTTAAAAAATATAGCAATTTTTTCATCCGCAGATTTAATCATAGTTATTTTCAATAGCAATCCATCTTCCATTCGTAATGGAGAATAAAAATTTAAAGCTCTGTCTCATCTGCAGATTTCATTGATACAGACATTTTTCTTATTTAAATTTTATGTTTAATTTAATTCACTAACCTATCTTCCTTACGTAACTCTGGGAAAATATTAAAAATCAGGCTCATCTGCAGATTTCATTATTGCAGATTTTTGTTTTATTTTTTTATTTTTTATATTTATTTTAATTGACGTAATGCTGAGAAAACATTAAAAATCTACATCAACTGCAGATTTAAAAAATATAGCATTTTTTTTCATCCGCAGATTTAATTATAGTTATTTTCAATAGCAATCCATCTTCCATTCGTAATGGAAAATAAAAATTTAAAGCTCTGTCTCATCTGCAGATTTCATTGATACAGACATTTTTCATATTTAAATTTTATGTTTAATTTAATTCACCAACCTATCTTCCTTACGTAACTCTGGGAAAATATTAAAAATCAGGCTCATCTGCAGATTTCATTATTGCAGATTTTTTTATTTATTTATTTATTTATTTTCATTGACGTAATGCTGAGAAAACATTAAAAATCTACATCAACTGCAGATTTAAAAAATATAGCAATTCTTTCACCCGCAGATTTAATCATAGTTTTTTTCAATAGCAATCCATCTTCCGTTCGTAATGGAGAATAAAAATTTAAAGCTCTGTCTCATCTGCAGATTTCATTGGTACAGAGGTTTTCTTATTTAAATTTTATGTTTAATTTAATTCAGCAACTTATCTTCCTTACGTAACTCCGGGAAAATATTAAAATTAAAAATCAGGCTCATCTGCAGATTTCATTATTGCAGATTTTTTTTTTTAAATATTTATTTTCATTGACGTAATGCTGAGAAAACTTTAAAAATCTACATTAACTGCAGATTTAAAAAATATAGCAATTTTTTCATCCGCAGATTTAATCATAGTTATTTTCAATAGCAATCCATCTTCCATTCGTAATGGAGAATAAAAATTTAAAGCTCTGTCTCATCTGCAGATTTCATTGATACAGACATTTTTCTTATTTAAATTTTATGTTTAATTTAATTCACCAACCTATCTTCCTTACGTAACTCTGGGAAAATATTAAAAATCAGGCTCATCTGCAGATTTCATTATTGCAGATTTTTGTTTTATTTTTTTATTTTTTATATTTATTTTAATTGACGTAATGCTGAGAAAACATTAAAAATCTACATCAACTGCATATTTAAAAAATGTACCATTTTTTTCATCCGCAGATTTAATTATAGTTATTTTCAATAGCAATCCATCTTCCATTCGTAATGGAGAATAAAAATTTAAAGCTCTGTCTCATCTGCAGATTTCATTGATACAGACATTTTTCTTATTTAAATTTTATGTTCAATTTAATTCACCAACCTATCTTCCTTACGTAACTCTGGGAAAATATTAAAAATCAGGCTCATCTGCAGATTTCATTATTGCAGATTTTTTTTATTTATTTATTTTTTTTTTTTACATTTATTTTCATTGACGTAATGCTGAGGAAACATTAAAAATCTACAGCAACTGCAGATTTAAAAAATATAGCAATTTTTTCATCCGCAGATTTAGTTATAGTTATTTTCAATAGCAATCCATCTTCCATTCGTAATGGAGAATAAAAATTTAAAGCTCTGTCTCATCTGCAAATTTCATTGGTACAGAAATTTTTCTAATTTAAATTTTATGTTTAATTCAATTCAGCAACTTATCTTCCTTACGTAACTGCGGGAAAATATTAAAATTAAAAATCAGGCTCATCTGCAGATTTCGTTATTGCAGATTTTTTTTTTTCCCATTGACGTAATGCTGAGAAAACATTAAAAAAATACACCAACTTCAGATTTAAAAAATATAGCAATTTTTTCATCCGCAGATTTAATCATAGTTATTTTCAATAGCAATCCATCTTCCATTCGTAATGGAGAATAAAAATTTAAAGCTCTGTCTCATCTGCAGATTTCATTGATACAGACATTTTTCTTATTTAAATTTTATGTTTAATTTAATTCACCAACCTATCTTCCTTACGTAACTCTGGGAAAATATTAAAAATCCGGCTCATCTGCAGATTTCATTATTGCAGATTTTTTTTTTTTATATTTATTTTCATTGACGTAATGCTGAGAAAACATTCAAAATCTACATCAACTTCAGATTTAAAAAATGTAGCAATTTTTTCATCCGCAGATTTAATTATAGTTATTTTCAATAGCAATCCATCTTCCATTCTTAATGGAGAATAAAAATTTAAAGCTCTGTCTCATCTGCAGATTTCATTTGTACAGAGATTTTTCTTATTTAAATTTTATGTTTAATATAATTCAGCAACTTATCTTCCTTACGTAACTCCGGGAAAATATTAAAATTAAAAATCAGGCTCATCTGCAGATTTCATTATTGCAGATTTTTTTTAAAAATATTTATTTTCATTGGCGTAATGCTGAGAAAACATTAAAAATCTACATTAACTGCAGATTTAAAAAATATAGCAATTTTTTCATCCGCAGATTTAATCATATTTATTTTCAATAGCAATCCATCTTCCATTCGTAATGGAGAATAAAAATTTAAAGCTCTGTCTCATCTGCAGATTTCATTGATACAGACATTTTTCTTATTTAAATTTTATGTTTAATTTAATTCACCAACCTATCTTCCTTACGTAACTCTGGGAAAATATTAAAAATCAGGCTCATCTGCAGATTTCATTATTGCAAATTTTTGTTTTATTTTTTTATTTTTTATATTTATTTTCATTGACGTAATGCTGAGAAAACATTAAAAATCTACATCAACTGCAGATTTAAAAAATATAGCGTTTTTTTTCATCCGCAGATTTAATTATAGTTATTTTCAATAGCAATCCATCTTCCATTCGTAATGGAGAATAAAAATTTAAAGCTCTGTCTCATCTGCAGATTTCATTGATACAGACATTTTTCTTATTTAAATTTTATGTTTAATTTAATTCACCAACCTACCTTCCTTACGCAACTCTGGGAAAATATTAACAATCAGGCTCATCTGCAGATTTCATTATTGCAGATTTTTTTTATTTTATTTTTTATTTTTTATATTTATTTTCATTGACGTAATGCTGAGAAAACATTAAAAATCTACATCAACTGCAGATTTAAAAAATATAGCATTTTTTTTCATCCGCAGATTTAATTATAGTTATTTTCAATAGCAATCCATCTTCCATTCGTAATGGAAAATAAAAATTTAAAGCTCTGTCTCATCTGCAGATTTCATTGATACAGACATTTTTCATATTTAAATTTTATGTTTAATTTAATTCACCAACCTATCTTCCTTACGTAACTCTGGGAAAATATTAAAAATCAGGCTCATCTGCAGATATCATTATTGCAGATTTTTTTATTTATTTATTTATTTATTTTCATTGACGTAATGCTGAGAAAACATTAAAAATCTACATCAACTGCAGATTTAAAAAATATAGCAATTTTTTCATCCGCAGATTTAATCATAGTTATTTTCAATAGCAATCCATCTTCCATTCGTACTGGAGAATAAAAATTTAAAGCTCTGTCTCATCTGCAGATTTCATTGGTACAGAGATTTTTCTAATTTAAATTTTATGTTTAATTTAATTCAGACACTTATCTTCCTTACGTAACTCTGGGAAAATATTAAAATTAAAAATCAGGCTCATCTGCAGATTTCATTATTGCAGATTTTTTTTTTTTTTTTTTAATATTTATTTTTATTGACGTAATGCTGAGAAAACATTAAAAATCTACATCAACTGCAGATTTAAAAAATATAGCAATTCTTTCACCCGCAGATTTAATCATAGTTTTTTTCAATAGCAATCCATCTTCCGTTCGTAATGGAGAATAAAAATTTAAAGCTCTGTCTCATCTGCAGATTTCATTGGTACAGAGGTTTTCTTATTTAAATTTTATGTTTAATTTAATTCAGCAACTTATCTTCCTTACGTAACTCCGGGAAAATATTAAAATTAAAAATCAGGCTCATCTGCAGATTTCATTATTGCAGATTTTTTTTTTTAAATATTTATTTTCATTGACGTAATGCTGAGAAAACTTTAAAAATCTACATTAACTGCAGATTTAAAAAATATAGCAATTTTTTCATCCGCAGATTTAATCATAGTTATTTTCAATAGCAATCCATCTTCCATTCGTAATGGAGAATAAAAATTTAAAGCTCTGTCTCATCTGCAGATTTCATTGATACAGACATTTTTCTTATTTAAATTTTATGTTTAATTTAATTCACCAACCTATCTTCCTTACGTAACTCTGGGAAAATATTAAAAATCAGGCTCATCTGCAGATTTCATTATTGCAGATTTTTGTTTTATTTTTTTATTTTTTATATTTATTTTAATTGACGTAATGCTGAGAAAACATTAAAAATCTACATCAACTGCAGATTTAAAAAATGTACCATTTTTTTCATCCGCAGATTTAATTATAGTTATTTTCAATAGCAATCCATCTTCCATTCGTAATGGAGAATAAAAATTTAAAGCTCTGTCTCATCTGCAGATTTCATTGATACAGACATTTTTCTTATTTAAATTTTATGTTCAATTTAATTCACCAACCTATCTTCCTTACGTAACTCTGGGAAAATATTAAAAATCAGGCTCATCTGCAGATTTCATTATTGCAGATTTTTTTTATTTTTATTTTTTTTTTTTACATTTATTTTCATTGACGTAATGCTGAGGAAACATTAAAAATCTACAGCAACTGCAGATTTAAAAAATATAGCAATTTTTTCATCCGCAGATTTAGTTATAGTTATTTTCAATAGCAATCCATCTTCCATTCGTAATGGAGAATAAAAATTTAAAGCTCTGTCTCATCTGCAAATTTCATTGGTACAGAGATTTTTCTAATTTAAATTTTATGTTTAATTTAATTCAGCAACTTATCTTCCTTACGTAACTGCGGGAAAATATTAAAATTAAAAATCAGGCTCATCTGCAGATTTCATTATTGCAGATTTTTTTTTCCCATTGACGTAATGCTGAGAAAACATTAAAAAAATACACCAACTGCAGATTTAAGAAATATAGCAATTTTTTCATCCGCAGATTTAATCATAGTTATTTTCAATAGCAATCCATCTTCCATTCGTAATGGAGAATAAAAATTTAAAGCTCTGTCTCATCTGCAGATTTCATTGATACAGACATTTTTCTTATTTAAATTTTATGTTTAATTTAATTCACCAACCTATCTTCCTTACGTAACTCTGGGAAAATATTAAAAATCCGGCTCATCTGCAGATTTCGATATTGCAGATTTTTTTTTTTTTATTTATTTTCATTGACGTAATGCTGAGAAAACATTCAAAATCTACATCAACTTCAGATTTAAAAAATGTAGCAATTTTTTCATCCGCAGATTTAATTATAGTTATTTTCAATAGCAATCCATCTTCCATTCTTAATGGAGAATAAAAATTTAAAGCTCTGTCTCATCTGCAGATTTCATTTGTACAGAGATTTTTCTTATTTAAATTTTATGTTTAATATAATTCAGCAACTTATCTTCCTTACGTAACTCCGGGAAAATATTAAAATTAAAAATCAGGCTCATCTGCAGATTTCATTATTGCAGATTTTTTTTTTAAATATTTATTTTCATTGGCGTAATGCTGAGAAAACATTAAAAATCTACATTAACTGCAGATTTAAAAAATATAGCAATTTTTTCATCCGCAGATTTAATCATATTTATTTTCAATAGCAATCAATCTTCCATTCGTAATGGAGAATAAAAATTTAAAGCTCTGTCTCATCTGCAGATTTCATTGATACAGACATTTTTCTTATTTAAATTTTATGTTTAATTTAATTCACCAACCTATCTTCCTTACGTAACTCTGGGAAAATATTAAAAATCAGGCTCATCTGCAGATTTCATTATTGCAAATTTTTGTTTTATTTTTTTATTTTTTATATTTATTTTCATTGACGTAATGCTGAGAAAACATTAAAAATCTACATCAACTGCAGATTTAAAAAATATAGCGTTTTTTTTCATCCGCAGATTTAATTATAGTTATTTTCAATAGCAATCCATCTTCCATTCGTAATGGAGAATAAAAATTTAAAGCTCTGTCTCATCTGCAGATTTCATTGATACAGACATTTTTCTTATTTAAATTTTATGTTTAATTTAATTCACCAACCTACCTTCCTTACGCAACTCTGGGAAAATATTAACAATCAGGCTCATCTGCAGATTTCATTATTGCAGATTTTTTTTATTTTATTTTTTATTTTTTATATTTATTTTCATTGACGTAATGCTGAGAAAACATTAAAAATCTACATCAACTGCAGATTTAAAAAATATAGCATTTTTTTTCATCCGCAGATTTAATTATAGTTATTTTCAATAGCAATCCATCTTCCATTCGTAATGGAAAATAAAAATTTAAAGCTCTGTCTCATCTGCAGATTTCATTGATACAGACATTTTTCATATTTAAATTTTATGTTTAATTTAATTCACCAACCTATCTTCCTTACGTAACTCTGGGAAAATATTAAAAATCAGGCTCATCTGCAGATTTCATTATTGCAGATTTTTTTATTTATTTATTTATTTATTTTCATTGACGTAATGCTGAGAAAACATTAAAAATCTACATCAACTGCAGATTTAAAAAATATAGCAATTCTTTCACCCGCAGATTTAATCATAGTTTTTTTCAATAGCAATCCATCTTCCGTTCGTAATGGAGAATAAAAATTTAAAGCTCTGTCTCATCTGCAGATTTCATTGGTACAGAGGTTTTCTTATTTAAATTTTATGTTTAATTTAATTCAGCAACTTATCTTCCTTACGTAACTCCGGGAAAATATTAAAATTAAAAATCAGGCTCATCTGCAGATTTCATTATTGCAGATTTTTTTTTTTTAATATTTATTTTCATTGACGTAATGCTGAGAAAACTTTAAAAATCTACATTAACTGCAGATTTAAAAAATATAGCAATTTTTTCATCCGCAGATTTAATCATAGTTATTTTCAATAGCAATCCATCTTCCATTCGTAATGGAGAATAAAAATTTAAAGCTCTGTCTCATCTGCAGATTTCATTGATACAGACATTTTTCTTATTTAAATTTTATGTTTAATTTAATTCACCAACCTATCTTCCTTACGTAACTCTGGGAAAATATTAAAAATCAGGCTCATCTGCAGATTTCATTATTGCAGATTTTTGTTTTATTTTTTTATTTTTTATATTTATTTTAATTGACGTAATGCTGAGAAAACATTAAAAATCTACATCAACTGCATATTTAAAAAATGTACCATTTTTTTCATCCGCAGATTTAATTATACTTATTTTCAATAGCAATCCATCTTCCATTCGTAATGGAGAATAAAAATTTAAAGCTCTGTCTCATCTGCAGATTTCATTGATACAGACATTTTTCTTATTTAAATTTTATGTTCAATTTAATTCACCAACCTATCTTCCTTACGTAACTCTGGGAAAATATTAAAAATCAGGCTCATCTGCAGATTTCATTATTGCAGATTTTTTTTATTTATTTTTTTTTTTTTTACATTTATTTTCATTGACGTAATGCTGAGGAAACATTAAAAATCTACATTAACTGCAGATTTAAAAAATATAGCAATTTTTTCATCCGCAGATTTAATCATATTTATTTTCAATAGCAATCCATCTTCCATTCGTAATGGAGAATAAAAATTTAAAGCTCTGTCTCATCTGCAGATTTCATTGATACAGACATTTTTCTTATTTAAATTTTATGTTTAATTTAATTCACCAACCTATCTTCCTTACGTAACTCTGGGAAAATATTAAAAATCAGGCTCATCTGCAGATTTCATTATTGCAAATTTTTGTTTTATTTTTTTATTTTTTATATTTATTTTCATTGACGTAATGCTGAGAAAACATTAAAAATCTACATCAACTGCAGATTTAAAAAATATAGCGTTTTTTTTCATCCGCAGATTTAATTATATTTATTTTCAATAGCAATCCATCTTCCATTCGTAATGGAGAATAAAAATTTAAAGCTCTGTCTCATCTGCAGATTTCATTGATACAGACATTTTTCTTATTTAAATTTTATGTTTAATTTAATTCACCAACCTATCTTCCTTACGTAACTCTGGGAAAATATTAAAAATCCGGCTCATCTGCAGATTTCATTATTGCAGATTTTTTTTTTTTTTATATTTATTTTCATTGACGTAATGCTGAGAAAACATTCAAAATCTACATCAACTTCAGATTTAAAAAATGTAGCAATTTTTTCATCCGCAGATTTAATTATAGTTATTTTCAATAGCAATCCATCTTCCATTCTTAATGGAGAATAAAAATTTAAAGCTCTGTCTCATCTGCAGATTTCATTTGTACAGAGATTTTTCTTATTTAAATTTTATGTTTAATATAATTCAGCAACTTATCTTCCTTACGTAACTCCGGGAAAATATTAAAATTAAAAATCAGGCTCATCTGCAGATTTCATTATTGCAGATTTTTTTTTTAAATATTTATTTTCATTGGCGTAATGCTGAGAAAACATTAAAAATCTACATTAACTGCAGATTTAAAAAATATAGCAATTTTTTCATCCGCAGATTTAATCATATTTATTTTCAATAGCAATCCATCTTCCATTCGTAATGGAGAATAAAAATTTAAAGCTCTGTCTCATCTGCAGATTTCATTGATACAGACATTTTTCTTATTTAAATTTTATGTTTAATTTAATTCACCAACCTATCTTCCTTACGTAACTCTGGGAAAATATTAAAAATCAGGCTCATCTGCAGATTTCATTATTGCAAATTTTTGTTTTATTTTTTTATTTTTTATATTTATTTTCATTGACGTAATGCTGAGAAAACATTAAAAATCTACATCAACTGCAGATTTAAAAAATATAGCGTTTTTTTTCATCCGCAGATTTAATTATAGTTATTTTCAATAGCAATCCTTCTTCCATTCGTAATGGAGAATAAAAATTTAAAGCTCTGTCTCATCTGCAGATTTCATTGATACAGACATTTTTCTTATTTAAATTTTATGTTTAATTTAATTCACCAACCTACCTTCCTTACGCAACTCTGGGAAAATATTAACAATCAGGCTCATCTGCAGATTTCATTATTGCAGATTTTTTTTATTTTATTTTTTATTTTTTATATTTATTTTCATTGACGTAATGCTGAGAAAACATTAAAAATCTACATCAACTGCAGATTTAAAAAATATAGCATTTTTTTTCATCCGCAGATTTAATTATAGTTATTTTCAATAGCAATCCATCTTCCATTCGTAATGGAAAATAAAAATTTAAAGCTCTGTCTCATCTGCAGATTTCATTGATACAGACATTTTTCATATTTAAATTTTATGTTTAATTTAATTCACCAACCTATCTTCCTTACGTAACTCTGGGAAAATATTAAAAATCAGGCTCATCTGCAGATTTCATTATTGCAGATTTTTTTATTTATTTATTTATTTATTTTCATTGACGTAATGCTGAGAAAACATTAAAAATCTACATCAACTGCAGATTTAAAAAATATAGCAATTTTTTCATCCGCAGATTTAATCATAGTTATTTTCAATAGCAATCCATCTTCCATTCGTACTGGAGAATAAAAATTTAAAGCTCTGTCTCATCTGCAGATTTCATTGGTACAGAGATTTTTCTAATTTAAATTTTATGTTTAATTTAATTCAGACACTTATCTTCCTTACGTAACTCTGGGAAAATATTAAAATTAAAAATCAGGCTCATCTGCAGATTTCATTATTGCAGATTTTTTTTTTTTTTAATATTTATTTTTATTGACGTAATGCTGAGAAAACATTAAAAATCTACATCAACTGCAGATTTAAAAAATATAGCAATTTTTTCATCCGCAGATTTAATCATAGTTATTTTCAATAGCAATCCATCTTCCATTCGTAATGGAGAATAAAAATTTAAAGCTCTGTCTCATCTGCAGATTTCATTGATACAGACATTTTTCTTATTTAAATTTTATGTTTAATTTAATTCACCAACCTATCTTCCTTACGTAACTCTGGGAAAATATTAAAAATCAGGCTCATCTGCAGATTTCATTATTGCAGATTTTTGTTTTATTTTTTTATTTTTTATATTTATTTTAATTGACGTAATGCTGAGAAAACATTAAAAATCTACATCAACTGCATATTTAAAAAATGTACCATTTTTTTCATCCGCAGATTTAATTATACTTATTTTCAATAGCAATCCATCTTCCATTCGTAATGGAGAATAAAAATTTAAAGCTCTGTCTCATCTGCAAATTTCATTGGTACAGAAATTTTTCTAATTTAAATTTTATGTTTAATTCAATTCAGCAACTTATCTTCCTTACGTAACTGCGGGAAAATATTAAAATTAAAAATCAGGCTCATCTGCAGATTTCGTTATTGCAGATTTTTTTTTTCCCATTGACGTAATGCTGAGAAAACATTAAAAAAATACACCAACTTCAGATTTAAAAAATATAGCAATTTTTTCATCCGCAGATTTAATCATAGTTATTTTCAATAGCAATCCATCTTCCATTCGTAATGGAGAATAAAAATTTAAAGCTCTGTCTCATCTGCAGATTTCATTGATACAGACATTTTTCTTATTTAAATTTTATGTTTAATTTAATTCACCAACCTATCTTCCTTACGTAACTCTGGGAAAATATTAAAAATCCGGCTCATCTGCAGATTTCATTATTGCAGATTTTTTTTTTTTTTTTATATTTATTTTCATTGACGTAATGCTGAGAAAACATTCAAAATCTACATCAACTTCAGATTTAAAAAATGTAGCAATTTTTTCATCCGCAGATTTAATTATAGTTATTTTCAATAGCAATCCATCTTCCATTCTTAATGGAGAATAAAAATTTAAAGCTCTGTCTCATCTGCAGATTTCATTTGTACAGAGATTTTTCTTATTTAAATTTTATGTTTAATATAATTCAGCAACTTATCTTCCTTACGTAACTCCGGGAAAATATTAAAATTAAAAATCAGGCTCATCTGCAGATTTCATTATTGCAAATTTTTGTTTTATTTTTTTATTTTTTATATTTATTTTCATTGACGTAATGCTGAGAAAACATTAAAAATCTACATCAACTGCAGATTTAAAAAATATAGCGTTTTTTTTTCATCCGCAGATTTAATTATAGTTATTTTCAATAGCAATCCATCTTCCATTCGTAATGGAGAATAAAAATTTAAAGCTCTGTCTCATCTGCAGATTTCATTGATACAGACATTTTTCTTATTTAAATTTTATGTTTAATTTAATTCACCAACCTATCTTCCTTACGTAACTCTGGGAAAATATTAAAAATCAGGCTCATCTGCAGATTTCATTATTGCAGATATATTTATTTATTTATTTATTTATTTTCATTGACGTAATGCTGAGAAAACATTAAAAATCTACATCAACTGCAGATTTAAAAAATATAGCAATTTTTTCATCCGCAGATTTAATCATAGTTATTTTCAATAGCAATCCATCTTCCATTCGGACTGGAGAATAAAAATTTAAAGCTCTGTCTCATCTGCAGATTTCATTGGTACAGAGATTTTTCTAATTTAAATTTTATGTTTAATTTAATTCAGCAACTTATCTTCCTTACGTAACTCTGGGAAAATATTAAAATTAAAAATCAGGCTCATCTGCAGATTTCATTATTGCAGATTTTTTTTTTTTAATATTTATTTTTATTGACGTAATGCTGAGAAAACATTAAAAATCTACATCAACTGCAGATTTAAAAAATATAGCAATTTTTTCATCCGCAGATTTAATCATAGTTATTTTCAATAGCAATCCATCTTCCATTCGGACTGGAGAATAAAAATTTAAAGCTCTGTCTCATCTGCAGATTTCATTGATACAGACATTTTTCTTATTTAAATTTTATGTTTAATTTAATTCATCAACCTATCTTCCTTACGTAACTCTGGGAACATATTAAAAATCAGGCTCATCTGCAGATTTCATTATTGCAGATTTTTTTTTTTCATTGACGTAATGCTGAGAAAACATTAAAAATCTACATCAACTGCAGATTTAAAAAATATAGCTATTTTTTCATCCGCAGATTTAATTATAGTTATTTTCAATAGCAATCCATCTTCCATTCGTAATGGAGAATAAAAATTTAAAGCTCTGTCTCATCTGCAGATTTCATTGATACAGACATTTTTCTCATTTAAATTTTATGTTTAATTTAATTCACCAACCTATCTCCCTTACGTAAGCCTGGGAAAATATTAAAAATCAGGCTCCTCTGCAGATTTCATTATTGCAGATTTATTTATTTATTTTTTATTTATTTTCATTGACGTAATGCTGAGAAAACATTAAAAATCTACATCAACTGCAGATTTAAAAAATATAGCAATTTTTTCATCCGCAGATTTAATCATAGTTATTTTCAATAGCAATCCATCTTCCATTCGGACTGGAGAATAAAAATTTAAAGCTCTGTCTCATCTGCAGATTTCATTGATACAGACATTTTTCTTATTTAAATTTTATGTTTAATTTAATTCATCAACCTATCTTCCTTACGTAACTCTGGGAACATATTAAAAATCAGGCTCATCTGCAGATTTCATTATTGCAGATTTTTTTTTTTTTCATTGACGTAATGCTGAGAAAACATTAAAAATCTACATCAACTGCAGATTTAAAAAATATAGCAATTTTTTCATCCGCAGATTTAATTATAGTTATTTTCAATAGCAATCCATCTTCCATTCGTAATGGAGAATAAAAATTTAAAGCTCTGTCTCATCTGCAGATTTCATTGATACAGACATTTTTCTCATTTAAATTTTATGTTTAATTTAATTCACCAACCTATCTTCCTTACGTAAGCCTGGGAAAATATTAAAAATCAGGCTCATCTGCAGATTTCATTATTGCACATTTTTTTTTTCCATTGACGTAATGCTGAGAAAACATTAAAAATCTACATCAACTGCTGATTTAAAAAATATAGCAATTTTTCTCATCCGCAGATTTAATTATAGTTATTTTCAATAGCAATCCATCTTCCATTCGTAATGGAGAATAAAAATTTAAAGCTCTGTCTCATGTGCAGATTTCATTGGTACAGAGATTTTTCTTATTTAAATTTTATGTTTAATTTAATTCACCAACCTATCTTCCTTACGTAACTCTGGGAAAATATTAAAAATCAGGATCATCTGCAGATTTCATTATTGCAGATTTATTTATTTATTTATTTATTTATTTTCATTGACGTAATGCTGAGAAAACATTAAAAATCTACATCAACTGCAGATTTAAAAAATATAGCAATTTTTTCATCCGCAGATTTAATTATAGTTATTTTCAATAGCAATCCATCTTCCATTCGTAATGGAAAATAAAAATTTAAAGCTCTGTCTCATCTGCAGATTTCATTGATACAGACATTTTTCATATTTAAATTTTATGTTTAATTTAATTCACCAACCTATCTTCCTTACGTAACTCTGGGAAAATATTAAAAATCAGGCTCATCTGCAGATTTCATTATTGCAGATTTATTTATTTATTTATTTATTTATCTTCATTGACGTAATGCTGAGAAAACATTAAAAATCTACATCAACTGCAGATTTAAAAAATATAGCAATTTTTTCATCCGCAGATTTAATCATAGTTATTTTCAATAGCAATCCATCTTCCATTCGTACTGGAGAATAAAAATTTAAAGCTCTGTCTCATCTGCAGATTTCATTGGTACAGAGATTTTTCTAATTTAAATTTTATGTTTAATTTAATTCAGCAACTTATCTTCCTTACGTAACTCTGGGAAAATATTAAAATTAAAAATCAGGCTCATCTGCAGATTTCATTATTGCAGATTTTTTTTTTTTAATATTTATTTTTATTGACGTAATGCTGAGAAAACATTAAAAATCTACATCAACTGCAGATTTAAAAAATATAGCAATTCTTTCATCCGCAGATTTAATCATAGTTTTTTTCAATAGCAATCCATCTTCCGTTCGTAATGGAGAATAAAAATTTAAAAATCTGTCTCATCTGCAGATTTCATTGATACAGACATTTTTCTTATTTAAATTTTATGTTTAATTTAATTCATCAACCTATCTTATTTACGTAACTCTGGGAACATATTAAAAATCAGGCTCATCTGCAGATTTCATTATTGCAGATTTTTTTTTTTTTCATTGACGTAATGCTGAGAAAACATTAAAAATCTACATCAACTGCAGATTTAAAAAATATAGCAATTTTTTCATCCGCAGATTTAATTATAGTTATTTTCAATAGCAATCCATCTTCCATTCGTAATGGAGAATAAAAATTTAAAGCTCTGTCTCATCTGCAGATTTCATTGATACAGACATTTTTCTCATTTAAATTTTATGTTTAATTTAATTCACCAACCTATCTTCCTTACGTAAGCCTGGGAAAATATTAAAAATCAGGCTCATCTGCAGATTTCATTATTGCAGATTTTTTTTTTCCATTGACGTAATGCTGAGAAAACATTAAAAATCTACATCAACTACAGATTTAAAAAATATAGCAATTTTTTCATCCGCAGATTTAATTATAGTTATTTTCAATAGCAATCCATCTTCCATTCGTAATGGAAAATAAAAATTTAAAGCTCTGTCTCATCTGCAGATTTCATTGATACAGACATTTTTCATATTTAAATTTTATGTTTAATTTAATTCACCAACCTATCTTCCTTACGTAACTCTGGGAAAATATTAAAAATCAGGCTCATCTGCAGATTTCATTATTGCAGATTTATTTATTTATTTATTTATTTATCTTCATTGACGTAATGCTGAGAAAACATTAAAAATCTACATCAACTGCAGATTTAAAAAATATAGCAATTTTTTCATCCGCAGATTTAATCATAGTTATTTTCAATAGCAATCCATCTTCCATTCGTACTGGAGAATAAAAATTTAAAGCTCTGTCTCATCTGCAGATTTCATTGGTACAGAGATTTTTCTAATTTAAATTTTATGTTTAATTTAATTCAGCAACTTATCTTCCTTACGTAACTCTGGGAAAATATTAAAATTAAAAATCAGGCTCATCTGCAGATTTCATTATTGCAGATTTTTTTTTTTTAATATTTATTTTTATTGACGTAATGCTGAGAAAACATTAAAAATCTACATCAACTGCAGATTTAAAAAATATAGCAATTCTTTCATCCGCAGATTTAATCATAGTTTTTTTCAATAGCAATCCATCTTCCGTTCGTAATGGAGAATAAAAATTTAAAAATCTGTCTCATCTGCAGATTTCATTGATACAGACATTTTTCTTATTTAAATTTTATGTTTAATTTAATTCATCAACCTATCTTCCTTACGTAACTCTGGGAACATATTAAAAATCAGGCTCATCTGCAGATTTCATTATTGCAGATTTTTTTTTTTTTCATTGACGTAATGCTGAGAAAACATTAAAAATCTACATCAACTGCAGATTTAAAAAATATAGCAATTTTTTCATCCGCAGATTTAATTATAGTTATTTTCAATAGCAATCCATCTTCCATTCGTAATGGAGAATAAAAATTTAAAGCTCTGTCTCATCTGCAGATTTCATTGATACAGACATTTTTCTCATTTAAATTTTATGTTTAATTTAATTCACCAACCTATCTTCCTTACGTAAGCCTGGGAAAATATTAAAAATCAGGCTCATCTGCAGATTTCATTATTGCACATTTTTTTTTTTCCATTGACGTAATGCTGAGAAAACATTAAAAATCTACATCAACTGCTGATTTAAAAAATATAGCAATTTTTTTCATCCGCAGATTTAATTATAGTTATTTTCAATAGCAATCCATCTTCCATTCGTAATGGAGAATAAAAATTTAAAGCTCTGTCTCATGTGCAGATTTCATTGGTACAGAGATTTTTCTTATTTAAATTTTATGTTTAATTTAATTCACCAACCTATCTTCCTTACGTAACTCTGGGAAAATATTAAAAATCAGGATCATCTGCAGATTTCATTATTGCAGATTTATTTATTTATTTATTTATTTATTTTCATTGACGTAATGCTGAGAAAACATTAAAAATCTACATCAACTGCAGATTTAAAAAATATAGCAATTTTTTCATCCGCAGATTTAATTATAGTTATTTTCAATAGCAATCCATCTTCCATTCGTAATGGAAAATAAAAATTTAAAGCTCTGTCTCATCTGCAGATTTCATTGATACAGACATTTTTCATATTTAAATTTTATGTTTAATTTAATTCACCAACCTATCTTCCTTACGTAACTCTGGGAAAATATTAAAAATCAGGCTCATCTGCAGATTTCATTATTGCAGATTTATTTATTTATTTATTTATTTATCTTCATCAACGTAATGCTGAGAAAACATTAAAAATCTACATCAACTGCAGATTTAAAAAATATAGCAATTTTTTCATCCGCAGATTTAATCATAGTTATTTTCAATAGCAATCCATCTTCCATTCGTACTGGAGAATAAAAATTTAAAGCTCTGTCTCATCTGCAGATTTCATTGGTACAGAGATTTTTCTAATTTAAATTTTATGTTTAATTTAATTCAGCAACTTATCTTCCTTACGTAACTCTGGGAAAATATTAAAATTAAAAATCAGGCTCATCTGCAGATTTCATTATTGCAGATTTTTTTTTTTTAATATTTATTTTTATTGACGTAATGCTGAGAAAACATTAAAAATCTACATCAACTGCAGATTTAAAAAATATAGCAATTCTTTCATCCGCAGATTTAATCATAGTTTTTTTCAATAGCAATCCATCTTCCGTTCGTAATGGAGAATAAAAATTTAAAAATCTGTCTCATCTGCAGATTTCATTGATACAGACATTTTTCTTATTTAAATTTTATGTTTAATTTAATTCATCAACCTATCTTATTTACGTAACTCTGGGAACATATTAAAAATCAGGCTCATCTGCAGATTTCATTATTGCAGATTTTTTTTTTTCATTGACGTAATGCTGAGAAAACATTAAAAATCTACATCAACTGCAGATTTAAAAAATATAGCAATTTTTTCATCCGCAGATTTAATTATAGTTATTTTCAATAGCAATCCATCTTCCATTCGTAATGGAGAATAAAAATTTAAAGCTCTGTCTCATCTGCAGATTTCATTGATACAGACATTTTTCTCATTTAAATTTTATGTTTAATTTAATTCACCAACCTATCTTCCTTACGTAAGCCTGGGAAAATATTAAAAATCAGGCTCATCTGCAGATTTCATTATTGCAGATTTTTTTTTTCCATTGACGTAATGCTGAGAAAACATTAAAAATCTACATCAACTACAGATTTAAAAAATATAGCAATTTTTTCATCCGCAGATTTAATTATAGTTATTTTCAATAGCAATCCATCTTCCATTCGTAATGGAAAATAAAAATTTAAAGCTCTGTCTCATCTGCAGATTTCATTGATACAGACATTTTTCATATTTAAATTTTATGTTTAATTTAATTCACCAACCTATCTTCCTTACGTAACTCTGGGAAAATATTAAAAATCAGGCTCATCTGCAGATTTCATTATTGCAGATTTATTTATTTATTTATTTATTTATCTTCATTGACGTAATGCTGAGAAAACATTAAAAATCTACATCAACTGCAGATTTAAAAAATATAGCAATTTTTTCATCCGCAGATTTAATCATAGTTATTTTCAATAGCAATCCATCTTCCATTCGTACTGGAGAATAAAAATTTAAAGCTCTGTCTCATCTGCAGATTTCATTGGTACAGAGATTTTTCTAATTTAAATTTTATGTTTAATTTAATTCAGCAACTTATCTTCCTTACGTAACTCTGGGAAAATATTAAAATTAAAAATCAGGCTCATCTGCAGATTTCATTATTGCAGATTTTTTTTTTTTAATATTTATTTTTATTGACGTAATGCTGAGAAAACATTAAAAATCTACATCAACTGCAGATTTAAAAAATATAGCAATTCTTTCATCCGCAGATTTAATCATAGTTTTTTTCAATAGCAATCCATCTTCCGTTCGTAATGGAGAATAAAAATTTAAAAATCTGTCTCATCTGCAGATTTCATTGATACAGACATTTTTCTTATTTAAATTTTATGTTTAATTTAATTCATCAACCTATCTTATTTACGTAACTCTGGGAACATATTAAAAATCAGGCTCATCTGCAGATTTCATTATTGCAGATTTTTTTTTTTCATTGACGTAATGCTGAGAAAACATTAAAAATCTACATCAACTGCAGATTTAAAAAATATAGCAATTTTTTCATCCGCAGATTTAATTATAGTTATTTTCAATAGCAATCCATCTTCCATTCGTAATGGAGAATAAAAATTTAAAGCTCTGTCTCATCTGCAGATTTCATTGATACAGACATTTTTCTCATTTAAATTTTATGTTTAATTTAATTCACCAACCTATCTTCCTTACGTAAGCCTGGGAAAATATTAAAAATCAGGCTCATCTGCAGATTTCATTATTGCAGATTTTTTTTTTTCCATTGACGTAATGCTGAGAAAACATTAAAAATCTACATCAACTGCTGATTTAAAAAATATAGCAATTTTTTTCATCCGCAGATTTAATTATAGTTATTTTCAATAGCAATCCATCTTCCATTCGTAATGGAGAATAAAAATTTAAAGCTCTATCTCATGTGCAGATTTCATTGGTACAGAGATTTTTCTTATTTAAATTTTATGTTTAATTTAATTCAGCAACTTATCTTCCTTATGTAACTCCGGGAAAGTATTAAAATTAAAAATCAGGCTCATCTGCAGATTTCATTATTGCAGATTTTTTTTAAATATATTTTTTATGCTAGGAGAACATTAAAAATCTGCATCAACTGCAGATTTGAAAAATATAGCAATTTTTTTATACATATTTTATAACCATTTTCATTTAGCATCCCATCTTCTTTGCTTAATACGGACATTATTTTGTCTCATCTGTAGATTTTATTAATATTTGTGCACGGACCGTTAGCGAAAAATAAACCCTTAAAATAAAAATAAAGTATTCACTAACCTTAGACACCTACTCGCGTTAATGAAATCTGCCAATAAGACAGTTTTCTTATACACTTTTATAAGCATTTTAAGTTCCACTTCCTATTTTTTACCAAAGTATGCTTAAAAATCCTCTACCTTGGACTTATTGAAATAAACCAGGATGAAACTAGGCTGTTTGGAGAATCAGGTGGTCATCGGGGGGTCATTTTGGATCATTTTCTAATTTTTCTAAAACTTGATATGCTCATTGCAATGCGTCTGAAAAAAAAAAATCAAGCTCATTGAGAAATAAATGATTATTTTCCAATTAGCCTGAAGCTGCTTAGCCGTTTTGCAATAAGCTTGAAAAACATCAGGACGGTTGGAAAAGGGACATGATTCTCCAATTACCCGGTCTCTTTACAAACAGCCTAGGCTCTTTGCAAAGAGCCGGATTTCGCAATTAGCCTACGACATATACATTATATGATTTAAATTACTTAATGTTAGTTTGGTATTTATATTTATGCATGTAATTTTTTTATATTTTGATGTATTATAAATTTGTATTAATTTTTTTTATTTATGTATTAATTTACTTACTTTTTATTATTTTCATCCTTAGTTTTAATTTTATTTAAATTTATTATTACTTTTTTCCTCCTTCTTAATTTTTTAAAAACTTTTATTTATATACTAGGGGGCTCTGCCCCCTCCAAGCTACGCTCGCCAACCCCCGTTCAGACACCGCAGAATCTAAAAACACGCTGATCTGATGGGTTTTAAAAATATTAGAGAAGATTGAATTATACTGAAAAAAGCTGTGCAGATCTCCCTGTAAACGGGTTTCCATTCAGTTCCCTTTGATTGCAAAAATGTAAGGGCGAATCATTTGCTGTTAAGACATAAAATGGCTGTTTTCATTTTTGATTAAAGAGGATTAGTTAAACATTTGAAAAGTAGCTAAAATAAAATGAATTAAGTATACAGTCTTTGCCTCCCGGTATTTTATCTATAACAATAGCCTAAGACCCTAAGTCATGTGACTATCATCAATAGTTCCGGGCGGACCACTTCGCTTTTTATACTCTAGGTACCATTTTGGTACTTTAATGTCAACCAGGCACAAGTGATAAGTCGCCAAATATTATTCTATCGCCATCATTTCATCAATATTATAATAGTTCAAGTCATCAACTGCCATAAACAAATACGGTCTGATCCCTTCGCCTTTCATATGAAAGTTTGGCACAGATGGCATATATTGGCGCGATTTTTTCCCGACGCCAATTTGAGGAACGCATCAACAGCATAAACAACAACATCCGGCTTACCATATCAAGCAAAATAACGATACTTTGGCGCTAGTTAAGTGCCCGTTCCGTATATGACATTGGCGTCAGAAAACAATCGCGCCAATATGGGTCCGTATGTTTTCCATTTTGATTAAAAAATCAAAAAAAATTTTTTTCGAATAAAACTACATAAAAGTTGCTATGGTCGCAAAGAATCCTTGGTACTGTTACTCTAGCCGGATGCAAATCTCGCCAATAGCTTTTTTTCAACTCGCCAGTTAGCATTTTTTTTTTTCGAGGGGTGATATTTGGCCAGATGCCACATACTAGATGGCCAGATGCCACCGCAGGTTTGGCGTGATTTTTTTTTTTTTTTTTTTTTTTTTTTTTTTTTTTTTTTTTTTTTTTTTTACGAAAATTTGGCGAAAACCCCGTTTTCAAATACCAGTTATACATGCATTTTTGGTATTACTTAGTTATCCCGTCGACCAAAAATTTATCGCCAAACTATAAGATTAAATGCCAATAATGGTTGATCGTAAATGTCACATTCACTTGACTTTAACCAAGTTACACGTGTTTACGTCATCAAGTGATTTTTATTTCGACGTTTTATTTGAATATTTATTAATGTTATACAAATTTATTTGTTCTTTCGTTATTTAAAATAAAAATTATGTCAATTTGTATAATTTGGCGATTTATATAATTTGGCGAAATTGGTCGGCGGAATAACTAAGTAGTACCGTATTTTTAAATTATTTTCTATTATTTTCTAAAGGAAATAAAAAAAATAAATAACTATCGAACAAAATAATTTATATAATTTAAAAAAAGAAATAAAAGTAAATAAACATGTATTATTAAATAAACAACAATAGCCGGGTTACCATGTCAATCACAATAATGCCATTTTGGCGCCAATTAGGTACCCCGGTGCGTAGATAACATCTGTGCCTACTTTTTTTCTTTCCGTTTTTTTTTTAAGAAAGAAGTGAAAGCCATCAATTTTAAATAAAATGAATGAAAGGATTATATTTTAAATGAAATTAATGAAATATAAAAAAAAAAAAAAAAATGCGAGGGGGAAAATTGTTTGGCGATTTATCACCTGCGTCTCGCTAACATAAAAATACCGCCAGAATTGATTTCTCTATCAGAATCTTTCGATTTGGCGAAAGATTGCTGAAATAAATTGAATTATGAATAAAAGTAGCATAATACATTTCTTAGCATACATTTAAGGGGGGCCAAACTGGTCGCCAAATTAGTTTAAAATAATAACCTTTTCTGAAATACGAAAAAAAATCTGTTATGATTAAAATTTGAGTTGCCATTATTAGAAAAATGTATTTAAAATTAGAAAAAAATTAATATTTCGAAAACTAATTCGAATTTAAAAAATTTAGTACCAGTTTTGAGATCTGCGGATCAATACTGATTTTTGGTGTTAATTTCATCGCAAAGTATTCCATATTTTAGGAGAAATCGCCGTGAAACATAATCAGTTGTTTAATCAGTCGTTTCAAAGAATCGTTACATAAATTCGTTTCATTTCAGCCGTTTCACATATCCGTTTCATAAATTCGTTTCATTAAGATTTTATATATATAGGGTATATTTAATTTAATTTAACTGTATTTAATTAATTAATTGATTAATTCATTTTTTAATCAATATTATTTGTTTTTTTTTTCTCATATATTTTATAGATCTGTATGTTTTCCTTTAACATTTTGGCTGTAATTTTCTTAATTTAGTTAATTTTCTGTAATTTTCTTAGTTTTTGCAAAAAACTGAGGGCGACTGTACGAAAATTCGGAGAAAGAAACCAGACTGGAACGGGCATTCATTTTCAAATATTTGACAGTAATACAAGGAGTATGAAAGTAAGTAAGTACAGAAAACCGGTGAATAGGACATCACTGAAAGAATTAAAAAGAAATTTATATCACGTCATACAGGTCGTAATATGGACATTTTCGGATATTTGACAATAATACAAGGAAAAAAATATGAATAAGAGTAAGTACAAAAAGCAGATAAATATGACGTCATAGTTGAAATAAAACGAACATTTCCAAATATTTCTAAATAATACAAGGAGTTAATATAAGAAGTACAGAAAGCAGGTAAATATGACGTGATATTTGAAACGAATAAATGGTTAATGGCTTTTACAGGAGAAAGGGATGTCGTGAATGATTTTTCATTTATAAAAGTCCTTCCGGCCAGTGCCGGGAGGAAGAGGTAGCTTTCATATTCCTTATTTTTAAAAAGCTAGCTTATGTTATTCAAACACACGAAGCTCAATTTAGTGGAAACCGATTATAGAAGATTCAATACTAATTTTTATCAATACTAAATCATTATGAATGAAAATTTCGCGAAATTAGTCAGCTTTATCCAAGCTGATTTTATTTAAAGTAACTTATATTTGGTTGCCAAATTCGGCGATATCTTGAAGTGCCTGCCATTTTAAGACAACATGGTGGATGAGGCTAACCAGTGAACTTGGTCGAATGCTCACTCACATTGGAATCGGTTGATATATACGAGTGCTGTCGCAGGCAAAAAATCAGATTTTTCAAAATGTCACCCACATAAACAAATTCAAACTGTTATATCTCAGCCATTTTTTTAAGATAAAGACAAAATAAACAAGTTGGAAATTGCTCGTCAAACGTGGCAAATGAGGTGCGTTCGTACTATAACTAGTTTTATAATTCTTTTTTGCACCCCATATTGTACTGAATGTATAATTTTTTGCACTTCATAAAGCGCATAGTCTGATACATCATTAAAATGCACTTCCAATATTTTTTTCCCATTCCCCGTAATGTAACGGAACACTTTTGACTGTCCCTGTAATTAAACTATACATCCGATTTTCCTAAAATTTGAAATAGCTCAACAAAATTTTGCAACAATTATATCTTTAAAATTTCAGACCATTCGGAAGGCTGTAATATCATTAAAATGCACTTGCAATAATCTTTTCCATTGGCCGTAATGTAAAGAAAAACTTTTGACTGTCCCTGTAATTAAAATATGCATCCGATTTTCCTAAAGTTTGAAAGGGCTCGACAAAATTTTGCAACAGTTATATCTTTAAAATTTCAGATCATTCGGAAGGCTGTAATATCATTAAAATGCACTTGCAATAATTTTTCCCATTGGCCGTAATGTAAAGAAAAACTTTTGACTGTCCCTGTAATTAAACTATACATCCGATTTTTCTAAAATTTGAAAGGGCTCGACAAAATTTTGCAACAGTTATATCTTTAAAATTTCAGATCATTCGGAAGGCTCTCATATCATTAAAATGCACTTGCAATAATTTTTCCCATTGGCCGTAATGTAAAGAAAAACTTTTGACTGTCCCTGTAATTAAACTATACATCCGATTTTCCTAAAATTTGAAAGGGCTCGACAAAATTTTGCAACAGTTATATCTTTAAAATTTCAGATCATTCGGAAGGCTCTAATATCATTAAAATGCACTTGCAATAATTTTTCCCATTGGCCGTAATGTAAGGAAAAACTTTTGACTGTCCCTGTAATTAAACTATACATCCGATTTTCTTAAAATTTGAAAGGGCTCGACAAAATTCTGCAACAGTTATATCTTTAAAATTTCAGATCATTCGGAAGGCTGTAATATCATTAAAATGCACTTGCAATAATTTTTCCCATTGGCCGTAATGTAAAGAAAAACTTTTGACTGTCCCTGTAATTAAACTATACATCCGATTTTCATAAAATTTGAAATGGCTCGACAAAGTTTTGCAACAATCATATATTTGAAATTTCAGACCATTCGGTTGGGTAGTTTTTGCTCTGTTACATGCGGACAGACGGACGGACGGACGGACAGACGGACAGACGGACGGACAGACGGACGGACTGAACGACGACTATAGGTGCTACGTATTTATATAATTACGAACGCACCTAAAAATGCTTCGGAATCCTTATATCAAGGTCAAATACTTAAGAACTTTTAGGTAGCTTTCATTACAAAAAGCTACCTATTGCAGCCGTTCGGAGGAAAGCGATTTCAAAAAATTTTGGTATATTTTCATCGATCATGACCCCCAGACCCCGAAACCACCCTCCGTTCAAAAGTTGATATATATATATATATATATATATATATATATATATCCATATATATATATATATATCTGACATTTGTCATACTGTAACTCTCGAATTTATGAGCCGATTTGGATGTAATTCGGTATGTACATAGTACATACCAATGTCTCGACCGAGTTCGTTGGCCAGCTTCATCCGCCATTTTGTTTCAAAATGGCGGCCATTTAAAATTTTCTTAAAAATTTTAAATTTTAAATGTGGTACCAAAGAATTGAAAATGGAAAAATATTTTTTTCTTATGTATTTGACCTTTATACAAAGATTCCGGAGCAGTTTTTGTTTCGCCTATATCTTAAAAAATGGCTGAGTTATAGCATTTTGAATTTTTAGCGTGGCTGACATTTTGAAACGTCCTGAATTTTGTCACGCGATAAAAGGCGTATTTATGAACCGATTTGGATGTAACTTCGTTTGTACATAGTACATACCAATGTCTCGACCGAGTTCGTTGGTCAGCTTCATCTGCCATCTTGTTTAAAAATGGCAGCCATTTAAATTTTTAAGAAAAATTTAAATTTCAAATGTGGTACCAAAAAATTGAAAATTGAAAAAATATTTTTTTGTTATGTATTTGACCTTAATACAAAGATTCGGGAGCAGTTTTTGTTTCGTTTATATCTCAAGAAATGGTTGAGTTATAGCATTTTGAATTTCTAGCGCGGCTGACATTTTGAAACGTCCTGATATTTGTCACGTGATAACAGGCGTATTTATGAACCGATTTGGATGTACTTTGGTGTGTACATAGTACATACAAATATCTCGACCGAGTTCGTTGGCCAGCTTCATCCGCCATCTTGTTTCAAAATGGCGGCCATTTAAATAAATTTAAAAAATTTAAAATTTAAAATGAGATACCAAAATATTGGAAAATGAAAAAGATTTTTTTTTTGTATGTGTTTGACCTTAATACAAAGATCCCGGAACAGTTTTTGTTTCGTCTATATCTAAAAAAAAATGGCTGAGTTATAGCGTTTTGAATTTCTATTGTGGCTGACATTTTAAAACGACCTGATTTTTTTCACGCGATAACAAGCGTATTTATGAACCGATTTGGATGTTACTTGGTTTGTACATAGTACATACCAATGTCTCGACCGAGTTCGTTGGCCAGCTTCATTCGCCATCTTGTTTCAAAAGGGTTGCCATTTAAAAAAATTAAATTTAAAATTTAAAATGAGGTATTAAAAAATCGGAAAATGAAAAAGATTTTTTAATGTGTTTGACCTCGATACAAAGATTCCGGAGCTGATTTTGTTTCTGGAAATTTGTTCTTTTGTTTATATCTTACAAAATGGTTGAATTATAGCACTTTGAATTTCTAGTATGGATAACATTTTGAAACGATTTTGTACTTGTCACGCGATAACACACGTATTCGCCTATTTCCATGTGAGAAAGCATGTGGATAGTATACATCAACATCTCAGCCAAATATAAGTTACTTTAAATAAAAGCAGCTTGGATAAAGCTGACTAATTTCGTGAAATTCTCATTCATAATGATTTAGTATTGATAAAAATTAGTATTGAATCTCCTATATTCGGTTTCCACTAAATTGAGCTTCGTGTGTTTGAATAATATAGGTTGGCTTTTTTAAAATATGGTATTTGAAAGCTACCTCTTCCTCCCGGCACTGGCCGGAAGGACTTTTTCAATTTCTAATTTCTTTGCACCTCACTTTAAATATAATTTTTTTTTAATTTAATGGCCGCCATTTTGAAACAAGATGGCGGATGAGGCTGGCCAGCGAACTTGGCCGAGACATTGCTATATGCCATCCACATGCCTTCTTACATCCAAATCGGTTCATAAAGTCTCTTATCGCCTGACAAAAATCAGGTCGTTTCAAAATGTCAGCCACAATAGAAATTCAAAATGCTATAACTCAGCCATTTTCTTAGATATGGACGAAATAAGAACTGTTCCGGAATCTTTGTATTAAGGTCAAACACATAAGGAAAAAAATCTTTTTCATTTTCCAATTTTTTGGCACAACATTTCAAATTTTAAATTAAAAAAAAAAATTAAATGGCCGCCATTTTGAAACAAGATGGCAGATGAAGCTGGCCAACGAACTCGGTCGAGACATTGGTATGTACTATGTACACACGAAGGTACATCCATATTGGTTCATAAATACGCCTGTTATCGCGTGACAAATATCAGGACGTTTCAAAATGTCAGCTACGCTAGAAATTCAAAGTGCTATAACTCAGCCATTTTTTAAGATATAGACGAAACAAAAACTGCTCCGGAATCTTCGTATCAAGGTCAAACACATAAGAAAAAAATAATTTTCCATATTCAAATTTTTTGGAACCACATTTCAAATTTTAAATTTTTAAGAAAATTTTAAATGGCCGCCATTTTGAAACAAGATGGCGGATGAAGCTGACGAACAAACTTGGTCGAGATATTGGTATGTACTATGTACACACGAAGGTACATCCATATCGGTTCATAAATACGCCTGTTATCTTGTGACAAAAATCAGGACGTTTCAAAATGTCAGCTACGCTAGAAATTCAAAGTGCTATAACTCAGCCATTTTTTAAGATATAGACAAAACAAAAACTGCTCCGGAATCTTTGTATCAAGGTCAAACACATAAGTAAAAAATATTTTTCCATTTTCAAATTTTTGGTACCACATTTCAAATTTTAAATTTTTTTTTAATTTAAATGGCCGCCATTTTGAAAGGAGATGGCGGATGAAGCTGACCAACGAATTCGGTCGAGACATTGGTATGTACTATGTACACACCAAGTTTCATCCAAATCGGTTCATAAATACGAGAGTTACAGTGTGACAAAGATCAGATATATATATATATATGGATATATATATATATATATATATATATATATATATATATATATATAAACTTTTGAACGGAGGGTGGTTTCGGGGTCTGGGGGTCATGATCGACGAAAATATACCAAAATTTTTTGAAATCGCTTTCCTCCGAACGGCTGCAATAGGTAGCTTTTTGTAATGAAAGCTACCCAAAAACGAGAATTTTCATGTTTCTTTCATTTTTTTTTTTTTTTTTTTTTTAACAATCAAGATATTTACTTAGGCTAAGGGCGCATTATTTTTAAAATACTGGTATAAAAGCAAAAATTTTTAACATTTTCAATAAATAAAAAAAAACGGCATATGGAGCCTGTCTGAAAAGTATCCGAGTTTTGGCCGAAAAAAATATATAAGGTGTCTGACGTGAATGGGACCCGTATCCTTCAAAGCGTTATAAGTAAGCGTACAAAGTTAATGCTGGAATCTGCCGTAAATTGACACAGCTGCGCCATCTTGTGGATGGAGTGCATAACGCAAATACGCGGGTTTTTAGTATGACGTCACATATGACAGAACGGGGCTAACGAAAAAGACGGGCTACCGCGCTTCTCCAATTTCGAGCAGTCACGTGACGTTCCCGGTCTCAGCTGAGCTACGCAAATCAATTGACAAAATAGATTATTCTCCCGACTTTAGATTGCTATCTCATCAAAACCATCCTGTAATTCAATAAAATTCGTTATTTTATCAATCATGATATCAATCATCTTATAAAAATTCCAAAACACTAGCATAAATTTAAGTTTATTATATAAAATCATTTGTAAACAGCTATAATGTTGTAAAAAGGGAAAAAAAATCAACTGAGCTTTTTATGGCCTAGAAATAATTATTTTAAACAGGCCAAATTCACAAACCTACTTAAGAATGATTTAACTAACACATACACTTTCAAAGCTATAACAGAATTTTAAGTTATTGAAAAAAAGAAAATGATTGTCGAAAGAAAAGAGAAAAATAAGAGAGATTTTTTTTTTCAAACAGGATCTTTATTCACTAAATATTAATACATCCGCATGAACTTGGCCACCATAAACATATTTTACTTAATCTTTTTGTAAAAAGATTAAAATTTCGAAAAAAAAAATTCTTCTAAATTATTTAAAATTTTGAAAACTTTAGTCTAAAAATAAGTATTTAAAAATAATTAAATGTGTTTAATATTTACTTCTGGGTAGAATAGTTAAAAACAAAAATAAAACAATTTTAACACACAAAATACCTAAAAATTAAAAAAGAACGAAAAAATTTTCTAGACCCCTGAATTATAATTGTAAAATCTTACAAACATTCGAAACCACTGGCATCATTTTAAGAATATCGCATAAAATAATTTATAAACAGACATAATGTTGTCAAAAGTAAAAAAAATCAACTGAGCTTTTTATACTCTAGAAATAATTATTGTAAATAAACGTAAATTGAAGACGGACTATTTAAGAATGATTTATTTAACATATAAAAATTTCAAAGCTTTAACACAAATTTATGTGATTAAAAAAATGCAATTGTCAAAAACAGATAAAAAGTGAGATTTTTTTTTTTTTCAAATGAGCATTTTATACTTTAAATATCAATATGTCTGCACGAAAATTATTCACGATCATCATACACATATTTAATTTAATATATAATCTAAACAGCTTTGGTATAAAAATAAGTACTTAAAAATAATTTCATGCGTTCAAATATTTACTGCTGGGCATAAGAGTTAAAGATCAAAATAAAACAATTTTAGCACACTAAACATCTAAAAATTGGAATCTTTTAACCAGAAGATTTCTCAAGCAGTAAAAGTATGGTTGTAAAATCTTATAAAAAGTTCAATCCCTAGCATCATTTTAAGTATATCAAACAAAATAATTTGTAAGGAGATAATAATGTTGCCAAAAATGGGGAAACAATCGACTGGACATTTTAATCCTATAAATAAACATTGTAAACACCGCAAAATTAAACACGACTACTTAATAATGATTTAAACAATTTCAAAGATATAAACATTTTAAATTAAAAAAATTAATAAAAATTTCGAAGATGTAGTACACTTTTAAGTTATTGAAAAAAACATGATCGTTGAAAGAAAAGCGAAAATAAGAGTTTATTTTATTTTTTTTTTTCAAACAGGATTTTTATACACTAAATATTAATATTTGTCCACGAAAATTATACATGATCGTCACATACATATTTTATTTATTATGTAAAATTTTAAAAACTTTAATACAAAACTATGTATTTAAAAAAATGTGCTCGATATTTATTTTTCAGCATAATAGTTAAAAACGGAAGTAAAACAATTTTAGCACACAAGAATATCTAAAAATTAATATTCTCGCATCAAAAATTTTTCCCCAAGCCGTAGAATTATGATTCTCAGATCTTATAAAAAAAATTCAAAACACTGACGTAATTTTATGTATATTAAGTAAAATAATTTGTAACTATAGATATAAGTTATCAAAAGTGAAAAAAAAAACTGAGCTAATTGTCAGCTAGAAATCATTGTAAACACACCATAGACTACTTAAGAATGATTTTTTAACACATAAACATTTTACAGCTGTGGAAAAATTTTAAGTTATTGGGAAAATTACACCAGAATCGTATATTATTATCTACTAAAACATTTGTTAGATCTTCTAGATTACTATTGCTACGAACTACTTTATTGCAAAAATAAAAGTTATCGGCAATGTGCTTGTAAACTAAACAAATTCACTAGAAGGAAAGCTTTACCAGGAGGATGTATATAATTTAGCGTTAATAAATACTTAATTTAGATTTCATCTTTTGTTACAAAATTTAATATTTTAACAGAAGGTTGCAGAACGTAAAAAGTCCTTGTATTTACCCCTTAATAAAACATAAAAATCTCATCTACAGAAAATCCTCTTGAAAGGAAAAATAAATAAATAAATAAATTGCAAATAAATAAATGAAAATAACATTCATTCGATGAACACATAAAAAATATATGAATCATTTAATGAAACCAAAAGGTAAAAACACCACAGGGTAATATCACGAGCTTAATGTTCAGAGCAAATAATATTGATGTAATTAATGATTACTGAATGTTATTAATTTTTTTCTTTTCCTGCTTTTATTGAAAATGAAAAACATTTAGTATAAATAGTGCATGTAAAGATTAATTCATTTAAAATAATTTATGTTTACCTAAAGAATACAACACATACAATCATATGAATACATCAGACATCAATCACACTATAACAGTAAAATGGATTACTTACATTCGACAGATTAGCATAATGATGTATCCACGCTCTCGTCGTATTACAATAAACCTTATTTACCAGATTTTTTGCAAAATATTTTTGTTACAGTTTGTTTTAATGAAAATATGAGTATTTAAAAAATAGTCGCAATGTCATTTTAATTTCGGGAGAAAAATCACTAATGCTACGTAAACATTATTGCCTTTTGCCCCGAAACTAAAATGACATTGCAACTATTTTTTTAAATACACATTTTTTTCATCAAAACAAGCTGTAACAAAAATATTTTGCAATAAATATGGTAAACAGGATTAATCTTCCATGAGTGACTAAATATTTGAAATTCATGATTAAAATTTTAACAGGTATTCTCTAAAATGGCTTTGTCTGCTTTTCCGTCTATAACTCTTAAATTGTAAATATCTTCAAATAGACCTGAATTTTATGCAAGCTATTCAGGGTAAAAGAAAACCATTTTTGTTAATAAAAGTTACAGGCGTAACTTTTCTTTCCGTGGTTTTTTTTCCACATTGGAAGAAACTTGCCCACCTTGGGTTTATGTTATTATTTATTAGTAAAAAATATGTATTTAAAAACTAATGAGCGAAATGCATGTGTTTAAATTGGTGTAATATACGAGTATGTATGTATTTTAAATAAAGTTATATTTTTCAAATGACGAGTATATTTTTAAAATGATGATTTTATATTTTAAATGAAATGAATGCAACATAAACGCTGGTGATGGGGGAAATATATGACGGGTTATGAACTGCGGCCAGCTAACATAATAGTACCTTTTTTACACTCTTTATTTAATCTAACCCTGTTCATATATATAAAAAGATTTTTAAAAAATTAATCGATTTTTAACTCCCAGATATGCTAGAAACATAAAAATTATGTACATAGATGTGTTTTTGGTAGCAATACAACATTTTAGTATTTTTATAACTTGATTATAATTTACCAAATTAATTTTAGGGCATTTTTACGTTATCTAAACGCAGCTGACATAACTCCTTAAACATTCTTTATGGTTGTTACAACTGTATACAAGATACAACAATCGAATTATGTAAAAAACCACGCTCTCTAAAATATACTAGCTGGTTGTGAAATTGCAAAAGAGAAATACTTTAACCCTTTAAGCATCTTAAACGCGATTTTCAGTCATATTAATTTTTAATTCAAACGCTGCTTTAAGCATTTTTTTTATAATAATGTTAATTTTTTTCCACTGGAAAAGATAAATAAATATATAAGGTAATCAAATACAAATTCACATAACAATTAGTCTCATAGTTATTATTTTGCGAATCGTTAAACATATATAAAAAAATTGCCGGATGCTTAAAGAGTTATAAACACTAAAAAGTAGAAAATAAAATATAATATCCCCATTAAAATTCTATTGATACAAAGCACAGTTTTTTTTATTTTACTTTGCTTCCTAAATTTGGTTCATATCGAAAGCAATAGGTATAATAAAAGTGGCACATAAATACGTTCTCAGAAAAAATGAAAAAAAAAATACATTTATTAAATAATGAATAACAGCTGATACATTTATAGCAACGTTTTTTTTCTTCAATTTTCCACAACTAGTAAAACAGAACAGCAAAAATTTAATATTAATATTATAATGTGAACGAGAATAATATTTCAAAAGTAAAACTGGAAACAGTACTTAGAGCCAGATATATTTCCAGATTCAATATTTCCAGAGCATTGAGAAGTTTTTAAAACTATTTACAGATAATATAAATTTAGAAACAAAGTTAAAAACGCCAGAATATGTAAATTATGAGCAGACTATTTTCGGTAACATTACATTTAGCGCACCGTCCTCAGTGCACTATTCACTCAGTTCGGTACCTTCTTAAGTTTTGTCTATTTTTGAAGGTGGTATTCATGAAGGATTCATGTCGAATCCGCCGAATCCATCCCCTTAGCTCCCCTGCGGTTACTAGACGAACGAATAGTGATAAAAAAAGAGGGGAAGTTAAAAATTAAAATACCGAATAGAGATAAGGAGAGTTTCTTTTGCTTTTAACTACAGACTACTATTTGGTTTTCAAAACACTATTCGATAATCTTATTTTATGGAAAATGTAATTTTAAAAACATCTGTTTAACAATTCGCAATAAATATAATTCAATTCTAAAAGTCCACGTATTATTGTATCTTTGCTAATACGAATACAATCTCAAAAAAAGACGGGAATTTAAATTTTTAACACTCATTTAACACTAGAACGCCCGGATGGAGTCGAACCGGCTTTGCCCGTATGATTAAATGTCAACTGGACCCAGAAATTCTTTCATAAAATAAGTTAAATTTAAAACACGCAGATTTATGTTAAATAAATCTTTCAAATAATTTAAAAAATTCTATTTTTTAAAACATCGAATCTCTCTATTCTAAAAAAAAAAGTAACTTACGCTGTCACCGCCGCCACCGGTTTTGAATTTTTTGTGACCGGAGGTCTTTCTCCGTTAATACTGCATGCAAAAATATGAAAATCGGCGGTATTATAGAGAAATGTTTGATAAACACGCTGGTGCAGACAGTTTTCAAATCGAATAATTATTTTAAGAGATATTTAATGCCAAAGTTGGACAAAATCGTTCCATTAAAAAAGTTTTATAGGAGCAAAAACTATACATGGGAATTCATTCATTTTTAGATCATTTTATACGTTAGAATTTCCCGGTGTGCAGACTGCATTCACTTTATTAATTTGACTCATTTTTTGAGGTTTTATTTCTATTTTAAATTCAAATTTTCAGCATTTCGAGAGATATTTTTTACTTATTTTAGAAATTAGTATTAATTTAAACTGTTGCCAACTGTATAAACAGCGCAAATAATAATGTTTGCTTCAAATTAAAAATTTATTTTACACGTGACTATTACAGAAAAAAAAACTTTCAAATTAGGATTAAATAATCACGTATGAAAAGCAGGAACTTATTGAAAATACTTCATAAGAACTACACTTACACGTGAATTTTAAAAGAGAAAGGATATTGTAAAATAATAAATTCATTAACATGCGTTAGAAGCCTTAAATAGGAGAAATTACGTCACATTTACGCCACGTTACACTTATTACGTAAAATGAACAAAAAGTAATATTGCAAAACAATTTAATTTTAAAAACTGCGCGAGACATTATTTTGATATTTTGAGATTATATTAATAAGATTAATATTAATTTTATTGAACGCGTTTAGACTGCTTTCAAGCGACTATTTAGTAATTTAATAAAAATAAAAAAGATTACAAGCTGAAAATGAAGTGTCATCGACAAAAAATATGATTTGAAAGAGAAAAATCTGTGAAGCAGAAAATAAAGAAATTGCTTAAATGGTTTGTTAAGATTCGTTAACTTCTGTGTCGTTTCCGTCAAAAGAAGGCATTGTGAAATATATTTGCATTTTGATGCAGATTTGCTTATTATATTAGCTTATTTTGAAATGTTTAACTGATTTTATTTAATCAAAGACGAAAACAGCTATTGTATCTTTTAACAGCAGCTGATTTTTCCTTAAAATTCTCCAATCGAAGAGAAATGAATAGAAACCCGTTTATAGGGAGATCGCCACTGTTTTTTTAAAATTATAATTAAATCTTTCAAAATCTGTTTAAAGCCGATTAAATTAGCGTGCTTTTAGAGA
Source organism: Maratus speciosus (assembly GCA_963932465.1). Taxonomy (NCBI): domain Eukaryota; kingdom Metazoa; phylum Arthropoda; class Arachnida; order Araneae; family Salticidae; genus Maratus; species Maratus speciosus. Next base: position 67,965,300 of record OZ010799.1, on the reverse strand, counting down.
CTGCGGTGTCTGAACGGGGGTTGGCTAGCGTAGCTCGTAAGGGGCCGAGCCCCCTCGTTAAAAAAAAAAAATTCTGGTGTCAAATATTTTATGAAACTTGAATAAAATTTCCGGGCGTTTGTTAATACGAAATGAACATTCGTAGCTTTTAGTTTTTTCCTCGTGATTTTGTGACAGTTGTCATTTTTTGAAATTTTTTTCCGAAACTAGAGAACGATTTTCACTTATCCCAGAAATCTATTATTTGTTTTCTTTGTTTTTAAATATCATAATAGCCGTTTAAAAAAACATGTTAATTGAGCTTAATCTGATTCGATAAAGCAATTAATTTTGGATCTGGTTCATAAAATTTGATAACGTGGATTAATTATTGATTCAAAAACCGGTAATTATTGATTTTTTTCTCTCCGTTTTTTTTTTTTTTTTTGCTGGTGTGTGTGTGTGTGTGGGGGGGGGGGGGGGGGCGAAAATCCTTCTTCGTTGCGCCACTGTTTTAACCTAGTTTGAAAAATTATTTCGTGTGATACTGTTTTAAATAAATATTTTTTCAACAAAATTAATTTATAAAAATTATTAATATGTAAATGATTATTTTGCATCCTAGTATCCAAATTAAGTGAAATGTATGAGAATGGATAATATGACGCAAAGAAATCCTTTGCATAAATTTTTGTTATGGTTCTGAATAGCATGGGGCAAAAGATAAACCACATTATTGAATAATTATATTTCAATGCATAACATAGTTTCAGTGAAAGTGATATACCTAACAGTGTATTGGAAAATTACAGTATAGTTTGGTTGCGTAAATATATTTTAGAAGAAAAAAACGAAAAATAATTTAAATTGAATCTTAAAACAAGCCTATTAAAGTCACACCAAAATGTCATTCGAATTTTAATATCATACCTTTTCAAACTCATTTTGAATTTATAAGAGAGTTAATGAAAAACCATCAGCGAATACGTTTCATACATCTTTTAATGTTGAACATAATTTTTGCATATGCGATTATTAAAAAAAAAAAAAAAATGATGAAATAAATCATGCGTATACTACATATTAATTAATAGGATAAGGGTCCCTCAAGATTTGATATTAATTTCAAGATCCATATATAAAATTTTTAGAGCCATAAGATTAAGTGCTGGATCACAAACTTTTAACCTATTTTGATATCATTACTTTATTTAAGTTTTTTTTTTTTTTTTTTTTTTTTTTTACCTTTTTACATAAAACAGGATAGACTCAAAGACAAAACATCTTTTATTTAATTGATTCAGAAAAAAAATCTGAAATCTGCTATCTAAGCGGCGCCGCAGCAACACTTTTTGGCGACTGCTGCGAAAACTCTTGTTAATTTTTTTGTAGATGGTTGCGCATTAATGTTTCAATTAATAAAATTATAATTATTATATTTATAGAAATGATAAAAACGTCACATAAGTAATTTCATCAGTTAACACAAATAACAAATCAATCAAATATCATGGCAAGAAATTTTGCATTTCAACCAATAAAAATTGCTGTTAATACCATAAATCAAAATTTACATGTATGTAAGTGCTTATGCTAATCAAAACAAATTATGAATATGGGTGAAAACTATTAATTTATGCACACAAAGTAAATATGAGAATGACCAGTTTTATATCTGAAATTATATTTGAAATCCACAAAATAGCAACATTAAATTTAAATATCATTTTTAAATTGAATGCTTTTTACGAACTTGCTTTTTACAAACTTATCGTAGTTAAATTTTTATAAACATAATCATTTAAGCTAAAACACGTATTTAAAGTACTTTTCGTTTATTCATTAAGCAAAGCCACCAAAGAAACTTTACAAATTAGGTTCACTTTATATTTCCATGCTTTTTCATACCGTTTTAAAAAATGTTTTTTAAACACAATTTAATCACTAATTTTAATTGTCTGATTAAAATCGTTGACATCCTCATTAAAAGTATTAATATTATTATTATTTTTAAAAATTAAGATCAAATTTGGAGTTTATTTTTATTTTTATAGTACTGGCTGCTTTTCCCTTATGAAAAAATACTTTTTTTTTCTATTTGAGGTTATTGTTTTTTTAACATTTATTAAATTTAATTATATTTTGTCCTTGAATGTTGAACTCTGGGTTAAATACAAAAAAGTAACTTTCAACTATCTTACATATACTTTTATCTTTCAATGTATCCCAAAAAATCTTTGTTTTTCATTTACATGAATTTATTTAATTTGTGTATATATAGTCGTTTTCCACCACAATTTCAAAAGGTAATACTTATTAACTCTTTATCGCTTTATTTAATTGCAAAGTTTCTGCTATTAAATAAGACAAATTTTCTACATTGAATTAGTGGTAATTTGTTGGCTCACGGACTGAATACCTTAGAACCTACTAAAAGCAAATGTGTAGAATTAATTAAATTTAAAATGTGTAGAAATCTTATTAAATTTGTAAAGTTTTAGTTTCAAAATGTTCATAATTGACAGAACTTTAGCACATTAAGATTCAGTGAAAGCATATAGTTTAAAGAAGTATTGTACTGATTGATGTGTTTGAACACTAAATTTTGACGTAATTAATGAAAATTTACATCAACAAATTTTTCAGAAGGACATGTTTTTACAAAATGGAATATATCAGTTAAAGTTTTATTATTATTATTATTATTTTAATTCTTTTACCTTTAAAAATTTTGCACGTAACGGTTTGCACAAAATAAAACCTAAAGCTGAGTACATGGATTAAAATCAACGCATTATAACTAATATATATATAATCTTATTTCCCGTGAAAATTCACTAGGCTGTCTGAAAAAAGAGTTATATATTGTAAGAGATTATATTACCTTAAACTGAGTAATTATTTATATTTAAAAAAGATTGATATATATATATGTAATTTAAATATTTTTGATTATAAAAGAAAATTAAGCATTTTTGTTTTTGTTTTTGTTAGCCACAAAATAATTGAAATCTTATTACCTTGAAAATTTAAGAGATTTAGAACATTTTAATCACCAGAATATTGATTTTTCGAAAAATTATATATGAAAGAACAATATAGTATTTTATTGCATTTTAAAACATATTGCATAAAAATATTTCTATTATTGCGTAAGTTATGACTAAAAAAATATGTCCATCATTTTCACTGCAAACAATGATTAAAAAAGACACCTTTAAAGTTATTTTTCTCAAAAAGAAAAAAAATTTTTTTTTCTTTTGCGCACAAGATTTAGTTTACATTATTTAATATTTTTGCATGCAATCTTTACGAATTTAGATATTATATCTACAACTTAAGATTGGATCTAAATTTGTGCATATTTTAGTAAATTTTCTATTTTAAAAGTATTGTTGAAAGACTAGAATTACAAACGGAATTTGGTTCAGTTTTAATATAATTCTTGCGTTACAGGTATCAGCGAGAACATAGCAATAGTATTTATTTAGAATTTTTTTTTTTTTATCTTGCTGAGATTCAGAACTGAACATTGGCACTATGCGACTCCTATATGATCCCTTACATTTCCCCATCTTAATTATTTTCGGGCTCATGTCCTTTCCTAACGGAAGTACTTGTCAGACAATTTGATCGACGAGAATTCGGCGAATTAGGAATCTACGTTCATGAAGCACCAGTCATTTTAATGATCGCAGCATATTCGGAAAATTCTATTAAGTTTCTCTGCAGGGACTCCAATTTGGATTTTTACCAGAATCTACTCAAGCCTGGCACCTGTAAAGACAAAGATGAATCAAGTTTTTAGGTAGATTTCGTAAGAAATACTACCTATTGCAGTCGTTACCATGGTGCGACTTTTGAAAAATTCCTTCATAACTTTTCATTATAGGACCCCAGGAACCCAAAACCACCCCCACCTAAAAAGTTTATATATATATATATATATATATGTATGTATGTATGTACTAAATTTTGTCCGCACGATAAAAGTCGCAATTATGCACGGATCGTCTTCAAACTCGCCAACAACTTTGAGATGGCTAATGTCTCGGCGGGGATTGAAAATGGGCAAAATCGGCCCAAGGGAATGGAAATGGGGAGGGTTAAAAATTTTGAATACCGTCTTAACATGATTCTGATAAAACAAGCTCTTTCGCAACAATGGCAGGAAAAAATAAATACTTTTCGTTATAGCAGTTGCCAACAATTAAAAAAAGCAATAAAATTCTCACCACAACAATTGCTTTTCTTTGCAAGATATTCACGTGAAAATTAAATTAAATAAACAATTTTACGAATTGAAAACAAATTGAATATTACGTCATAAGTTTTCTAGAGCAAGATTTTTGCATGAAAACTCAAAATAAAATAAATAATTTGACGAATTAAAAAAAAAAAAAAATCAAAATATTGCGTCATAATAGAAATATAATGGACCTCGGCAGGTGAATATGTAAAGTCATGTGAGTTTGAAGAAACGTATTAAAACATGATAAAAACCCGACTATGGAAATATTAAAATATTTTAACACTTTGAGGCTCTCTGAATTTACTTTAGCCATTTTTAACCCTATTCCATATACATGCGTGTGTGTATTCGTGTATATTAGAATTTTCACAAAATGTTTAGCTCACTAGAGCTCATTCTTAGTGAAGGAACTGGGTTTATCTCTAATCTTGATTTAAGTTTTGTTGATTTAGTACTTAACTTCGAAATCTACCTCCGCCTGTAGGCCCTATCCGGCAGGGATTTTTTTTTTTTAAATATCTAACTTTCTAAAATAAAATAAGAAAAAAATTATGCGTCATGCATAGATTATGAAGCACTTTCCAATACTACTAGAATTTTTTAATGAAATTTCATTTTTTGATAGGTTGAGAAAAATAACAGCATAACACAGTTAAAAATCAATTTTAGAAATTACTATTTTCCGCAATACATTATCGTGTAATATAGTATGTATCCCTCTAAACGTACTATAAATGTTACACACCCCATATTCAATAATGTCCTATAATAATAAGCCTCAATAACATGTACCGTACATTATGTGAAAATTCAAATAGATTTACGAAGGTTGGACAGACATACAAGCAAACCAAAGTTATAAATATTTTTCGGTAGTTTACCACTATAGGGGACTAAGTGATTATTTAAGAAGTTTGGTGCAATTCGGACTTCAGAAAGTGAAATTGGTTGTCAAATGAAATAAACAGCATGAAAACAAACCTAATGAACTTTACACACACACACACACACACACACACACACACATATATATATATATATATATATATATAAACATTGTATTTATTTATGTATATTATTATTGTTTTTCTTTATATACCATTTACTTCAGCTTGCATAAAAAGAGATTCTTTGTATTAAATAAATTGTATAAATATTGAAAAAAAAATTATTGTGTATATGACACATTGAATAGTTTGCAATGCAATATGTTACCAAATTTCCTTCCCTAACCAAGGCCATTTCCTCTATCTCGGCAATGCTCTATTCTGGAAAAGTACCCATTTTCCAAATATGTTGGAAAATGTTAATTAGTTGGAAGTGTTAATTAAAAAGGAAATTTTTCTCTATTTCAAATCTGAAATTTTAAAAATATAAGATAGGTGCTTTTTTCTTTTACCGGGTCCCAGGTATGACTCGGCAAGTCACCAAGATTTATTGCCAATTTATAAGATGTATATGACATTATAATCATATTATATGATATATACGGCATTTCATGATATATATTATAGTCATACATGACGCACATATGTGACATAGGTATAAGTCGTATTATAATGTGCATATGACATATAAAACGGAAATATTACGTATATATTGAAGTATATAAAAAATGTATGAACGTTTGGAGTATATATATATATATACATAATTTTGGCGATGATCTTCGAGAAATCGTAATTTTAACCTTGGCATAATCATAAACGTGGACGTCGCTATTACAAAGAATTACCAACACTAATTTAATGAACCTTAAAAACATGTAAAGTAATGTTTATGGGAGTTAAAAATGTGATTCACCGAATTCTTACCAATTGAATCAATTTTACAAAATAAATTATATAAAAAATATATAAAGCAAACAAACAGAAAATAGCGATCATTACCTATTTTAACAACTCTCTCTATTTTTTTTTTTTTTTTTTTTTTTTTTTTTTTTTTTATCCCACAGTAAACTGTCAAATAAAATGTTATAAGGTGAATATATTTCCACAAAAGCCCACTAAAATACGTTGCGAACTTAAAATAATAGATATTTTAATTTGCAATTTATTATATAATCGTTTGAAAAAATAATTAAACACGTTTTTAATAGTGCAATAGTTACAATTTATTAGCTAACAACTTTTAATCAAAAATTTGGGAGTCAAAACAAAAATCATAAAAAGTGTAAGGCACTTATAAAATATTTTTGCGCAATCGTGTTGTATGAAAAATACTGGCGTAAAAGATGAATGATGCTACCAATTAACTGTATTGTTGAAAAAAGAAGAAAAGCAGCGCCTATAATTTTATAGGCAACTTTGCAAAAGAGTTGTCATTAAACGTACCGAGACGCATTCACTAAAGACTTCAAGCACAATGGGCACATTTAATACCCATATTATAATTCTTATACAGTTGAAACAATATTGTTGCTAGCATTTTTTTTTTTTTCAGTAACCCCCGTATGATGCGCTGAAATTTATTTCCACATCTAAAATACGTGTAATCTGCTGTGTTTATCAAAATAATACAGCCGTTTTAAAATATCTCAAAAAAAAAAAAAATCTATATATATATATATATATATGTGCGTATAAAGGAATTGTTCGTTTAATAATATATATGATTTCAGTTATTGGCAATTGTTGCGTGTTTCATAAGCCTTTTTAAAATCTTTGTTTGGAGAATGTTCCGCAATCGCGTTATTTCGATAAAAGTTACTTTCAATTTCTAACCATTATTTAATTTTTATACAGTTACAGATGTATACTGTTTTCTCATTTGATGCCAATCATGGCTATCAACCCGATTACGGAAAGTTATCCATTTTACCCCTGCGAAGAACGGGTGTAAGATAATAAATGTTTAATTGAACATACCACGTACTGTTTGTAAATATTTTATATTTCATTCCAATTTTTGAAGTTTCTTGTATACTTTGTATGCTTTCTGTAATGTTATTCACCAATGCGAAGTGCAGGTATCCCATGAAAACTATTTTTCCTGGATATGACACAATGACCGACATATTTCTAGATTAAAAAAAAAAAAAAAGTAATTTGTTGATTTTAGGAATTTTTTTAAAGCTGTTGTCTAAAATTCTCAAAATATTTAAAAATATAAATAATCAATTATTTTTGGTTTAATAGTACAAGAATTACTGCTTGCATTTTAAATTAAAGTGGATCCTAATGTAAAATTAAATGAGTTTTAAATGGAATGAATGAAATGTTTGTATTTTAAATATTATAAATAAAATTCGATCAAGAGAATATTCGGAAATTTATCGCCTGCGCCCGGTAAATAAAAAATATGCCTTAAAATTAATTAAATAATTTTTACTTAAACTCTAAGCATAATAAAACGTTTAATTCTCATCGGAAATACACATGAGTATATATTTTTTATAAATTTATCGTATCAGGAATTGAGTTAAAAACGCTGCTACAAAATTCTATCTTTATATATTATAGTAACTAAATTTTATGTGAACTTGTTCATTGCATTACAAAAACATAATTAAAATAGAACGTATTAAAATTAGTGACATTTAATAATATATATTAAATAATATTTTTTATTTTTTATAAATGATAATAAAACACAAAACTAACCTGTTTTTTTCTTTTGGGAAGCGAAACAAATGAAATCTCTCAGTTATTTTTGCAATTTTGAAAACTGCAATAATTAGAACGCCAAGGTGACATTTTATCAAATACTATTAGTTTATAAAAGAACCGTTTTTGTTTAAATAACTTACTTCAATTAATAAATTAAATAATGGCGAATAAATAAATGGAATTAGCTATACTTCCAACAATTATGTACCGCAGACGACAAACAAATAAAATCACGGCTGCGCGTGCGCATAGTTATTTCATAGATATCGAACTGATAGATCACCCACAAAGGGGAAAGAAGTTAATAATCCTCTTGTAGTTCACTCCGTCCGCTGGGTGGCGTATGACTTTGATTGACGTGACCTCGCCTTTAATCTTGCTGATACCTTTCCCATTTAAGATGGGACGCTTACTTATAACGCTTTGCGTATCCTTTTCAAAGTAAGCGCCTCGCGCCTCCACACTCTTATCCTACCGTTCCTTACACTGCCGAAAACACTTCTGGAAGGCTGCTTTTGGAATGGTGTTCAACTCCGCCGTCGCGTTCTGCATATCTCATCTCTACTGTCAAAACGGGATCTATCAATGGCGCCTTCAATTTCGGAAACAAACAGAAGTTTCAAGGAATCTGGAAAGTGATAGGTGTAATTACCTTCTGCCTGTCTTGCTACTGTTCGGGAATTTATCCTCTACATTTCACTTTTACTTAATATATCTATCTCCTCTATATTAATCTTTATTAAACAATACATTTATTTCTTTATTTATCTGTGATAAAATATCTTCTATTAATATTAAGTCAAACATAACTCCACTTACCTTATTACTTTCTTCTATCTTTACAAGAAGAAAGTATTGGATCCGTGAAAATTTTCGACTTTCGGTTTTCGACGGATTTACACGTTTTAGGGGTCAGAGAACCCAAAAAACATGTTTTTACAAAATGTCTGTCTGTGAGTCTGTGAATCTGTTACTCTGTCTGTCTGTATGTGACACAAATTTTATGGGCACTCTATCTCAAGAACTAATGCACGAAATTTAATAAAAATTTATATTCAGTTAGTCCCTGATATAAATTGGTGCTGATTAGTTTTTGGTGTAAATCTCTCAACAGGTGGCGCTGCTATGCAGCCTTTTTCATGATTTCCGCAATAGCTCAATCTCCAGAACTAATGCACGGATTTTCCTCAAACTTCAGATTCAGTTAGTCCTTGACATGAATTGAAGTTTTGAACATTTTGGTGTAAATCACTCAACAGGTGGCGCTGCTATACTGCATTTTTTACAATTTCCGCAATAGCTCTATCTCAACAACTAATGCTTGGAAAATCAACAAACTTCAGATTCAAGTATACTTTGATATAAATTAGTGCTGTTTGTGTTTTGGTGCAAATCGCTCAACAGGTGGCACTGCTATGCTGCACTTTTCAGAATTTCCATTATAGCTGTATCTCAAGAACTAATGCAACAATTTTAACCAAACTTCAGAATCAGTTAATCCTTGATATGAATTGACATTTTGGTGTAAATTGCTCAACAGGTGGCGCTGCAATACAGCATTTTTCCTGATTTCTGCAATAGCTCTATCTCAAGAACTAATGGACACATTTTCATCAAACTTCAGATTCAGTTACTCTTTGATATGAAATGATGCTGACTACGTGTTGGTGAATATCGTCCAATAGGTGGCGCTGCTGTGCTGCATTTTGCACTATTTCCTCAATAGCTCTATCTCAAGAACTAATGCACGAATTTTCATCAAACTTCAGATTCAAGTACACTTTGATAAATGTTGATGCTGATTATGTGGTTGTGTAAATCGCTCAACAGGTGGCGCTATTATGCTGCATTTTTCATCATTTGCGCAATAACTCTATCTCAAGAACTAATGCACGGATTTCCCCAAACTTCATTTTCAGTTAGACATTGACATAAGTTGATGATAATTAGGTTCTGGTGTAAATCACCCAATAGGTGGCGCTGCTATGGTGCATTTTGATAGATTTATACGATTTTAGGGACAGTAATATCTCAAGAACTAATGCACGGAATTTCATCTTTTTAGAATCCTCATGATGAGCATAGATGCACTGTGATAATGAATTTTGAAGTATTGACAAGTATGAGATAGAAGAAAGTTTTGGATGGCCACAACATACTAGTATTAACTTCTGTTATCATATCTTTAATTTATTTACTTTGTTTACTTTATCGCACTTTCTTTCTTGCTTCCGTTTTTCAGCCATCTGTTTTCCATGCATTCAACAGCACGTAACTCTTTCGAATGACGATAGTTTCACGATCGCCGCCAGATGGCGTCGCGTCTCTCATTTGAGTCTACGGCACATCGGATGTACGACGTTTCGTCACGATGTTTTCCTTCTGGAATCATCTGCTGCTGCTCCTTGAATTGCGTGATTAGAAGTTATTCGTTTTCCCAATTCATATAAATATGGATATGATTTTCCTGCTTACTTACCTACCTTCTAACCACCCTTTAATTTTGGTGCTTTCATCTTAACAAACGGCTGTCCTCTGATGTTTTTAAAATGGTGTTTGGTGTCAGACTGGAGTTTTGTATATTTTTAACCAGTTAATATTTTTCCTGATTGACTTTGAAGTTTGCCGCTAGGAGTTTACATGTGTGAGTCTGATGGTTTCGTCTTCGACTCTGGATTTGTGTATGGATTCTGTGTTAGGTGTTTCTAAAGGAACATCGATTAGTGAGTCATCGTTGTCTGGAAGATCGAAGTGAAATTATTCATTTATCTTTTCCTGTGTTTTGTTTAAAGTTTCTCGCGACATTCTCCGCTGAAATAATATATGTTATAAAGAAGTTTTTCTCCGATGCGATTTCGTATTGAAAGTAATAGCTCAACGTGTTTTTCAAGTAGTTTGTGAATATATGTGAGTAATGTGGAAATTTACAGATCAGCGGTCACTTGATGATAAATCACCCTATTTCTCACATGGCATGAGGTTGGTTTTATTCATTGTTAAATATACTTTCCTGAATGTTTTATCGTATAAATACTTTAACAATTCAATATGTTTTGTTTAAAGATCTGCTTACGGTTTACTGAATTAAGGTATAGTTAAACTTATATATTGTTTTTATCTTTTGCTTAATAAACGTTAGACTGTTTTTTATATTTACTTTGTATTTATTTTCGCCACCATACATTTTTATATTTCTTTAGCTATTTGAAGTAAAGATTTGGTTTCTTCTTTTTCATAACTTTAAGCTTAACAGTTTTAGGGACGTTAGCTTAAGTTCTCATTGTGCATCATTTAATCTCTGCTAAATTTCAATCCTTATTTAAATTTAATCACATCAGAAAGTAGGGAGGTGGGCGAACGACTGGAATTCCTGTTTCGCCAAGAAATTCTGAATCAGGTGCGGCGAACGAGCAGAAGCATTGATGAATCTTACGACACTAGATGAATCTTACGAGTTGTTTCGCTTTGAGAATCACCAAGCTTTGGCAAAGTTTGGTGCAGTAGGGGAGACCGGGACTAGTAGGCGCAGTTTTTAATTATTGATTTTAATTAATTTTTATTTAAGTATTTTAAGAAACTTTAAGTGCACTTTTAAAGAACAGTCATTTGGCTATAAATCCCCGGAGTTTTGAATTTGTAGTTTATGTTTAGCGGGTACCTGTAGTAAAAGGAAAATTCTGCACCAACCTACCCCGTCACGGGGCAAGTTGCCTATACCTATGGGGTAAGTTGCCACACGCTTTATAAAAAATTAAATGAAACTCAAATAAGACACGCAGTTAAGAGAAATCAATTTCATTATTACCAGTAAGTTTAAATAAAGGCGTTATCGCCGTGCATTATAAATTCTAAATTATACAGACATAAAAATAATGAATAAAACATTAACAATGAGTAACTTCTATCCTACTCGATATCATCACCAGAGTTACAGTGTTCACAAATAAAAAATCGATTGTATCCGTTTAGGCAAGCCTCATGTGCCCAAAACTTGCATTGCAACCACTTTTTTCTTTGTTTGCTGTATTTAAAGCTACCAGCACACAGCAGACACCGAGTCAACTTGCCCCGTGTTCAATGCGCCTACTAGCCCCATAATAAATTTCTTCACAAATGGGAGACGTAACCATTTAAACATAAATAATCCAAGTAAATCACATACGGGGTAGGTACAGTTAATCATACACTAAAAAAAATTGCACAAGCTAAATCGCAATTATTAAGATAAGTATTAGAAATTAGAAAAATAATGAAACAACAAAACATTACTTATGAGTGCAAAAAATAGAAAAATCGTAATAAATGTCCACTGCACGTAGATAACGGTACAAAACTACAATGGAGATTGTAAAAAGCAAGAAGGAAGGTACTCTGTGACTGGTTGCGCAATCTATCCACAAGCAGGCGATTTATGAGGACTGCGCCTACTTACCCCTATAGCCAACTAGCCTCGGTCTTCCTTACCTTTGTTTAACCCGTTCAGTTATCCTGAGAGAAATCAAAACCCGACGATCACGTATAACAGCATCTCACTAGGCGGCCAGCAAGCAACGACTGGCTCACTGCAACCGAGAAAAAATTCAAGCATGCGCATTAAGCCGTATCCTTCCAATGTGCACAGTGGCGCCGCTGTCACTACTCCGCGCAGCAAAAATCAAGGTAGGATAATTATCAGAAAAACCTCGTATTTGTGCAGCATTCATATACTAAAGAAAAAATATATACAGGATGTTTCATAAAAGATGGGCAAAACTTTAAGTGGTGATAGTACACATCCAAACAAACAACTTTCATCAAAGAATGCATGGTCGGGATTAAAACGGGAAGGTGCTCGAGGACGCCGAAGGTGATGTTATACGAGGCAAAAGCACACAAAGAAAGCTTAAGTGACAAAAGCAAGTTGGAAAGCCGCTCTCCGTACAATCATTGAGCCTCTGAGTCATTTACATTTGCAATTCCGTTGAAAAAATGCATATCAGCGTTTTCCCTATAAGTGAAGAACAACATCTTTCGATACGTTCCTATCGCGATTGACAGTTAGTTGAGCACTCGGATCAGCGGCTTTTCTGCATTAATCGAGGCGAAATTTTGCATGTGTGCTGTTCTTCTTTCCGTATTACATTTGCATTTTTTTAAATGAAGCAACGCGTTTAACGATATATAAGTATACTACATCAAAAGCCGCTTGCAGAACCTTTCGTAAAATATCTCATTCATCGCTGTGCCTTTAGTATGTGCAGAGGAAAAAGGATGTTGACACCAGAAATAATATATAAGATGGTTTTTACCTGCCTTCCGTAACCCGGGAAAACCGGATTTATGCCCTAGTATACATAAAATATCATTTGTTGTGGTGAAATACTTTGCCCATTTCTCGCAAAAAATAAATTACTTATGATTAAAGTATTTTGATACGATAAAACGCTAAGAAACGTGGCGACGAAAAAGCGGTTATTTCTCTTTTACCGAGAGCAACCTGTAGTTTATTTAGAAAATCAAATCTGCTAAACCTATTCTTAGCCGGCTTCGTTATTTGTTGTGGTGTGAAAAATTTTACCTATTTCCACAAAAAAGGAATTTTTTATGATTACAATATTTCGATACTGTGATTTTTTTGATGATGTTACAATAATTTTACTGATGTAACAGCGCGTCTTGATGCGATATTTCATTTTTAGAGAGAGCAGTGGATTAGCGCTGCTGGAACACGAACCAGGGATCTTATGATAAGGAGGCGAGAACGTTAGTGCCGAGCAAAAAGCCAAGACAGTTACTCTAAGCTAGTAACTCGATTTATACTGATCATGTGAGATGAGATCGCAACACACTCCATCCCTAGTGAGAAAGACATTTTGTTCATGTCTGACGAGCGATATGCACTCGTGAGTGATGTTGTCGTACGCATGTGTGATGCGCAGTATGACAGGCTTATGTGCTGTGAGCGTTTCACAGGCTTTGCTTGCTGGAGATGATTTATTTGGTGCTGCCATCTGTTGGTTAGGAGAAGAGATGATTGCTGTTGAAGGTTGTTGTTTGCGTGTTTGTCCGGGTCACCACTTTAGAGAGAGCAGTGGATTGGTTCCGCTGGGATACGAACCAGGGATCTCATGATCAGGAAGCGAGAACGTCAGCGTCGAGCAAAAGGCCAAGCCAGTTATTCTAAGCTAGTAACTCGATTTATACTGATCATGTGAGATGAGATTGCTACACATTCATTGATCGGAGGAGGGGTTGGTTGAGATATAAAATTCGCTAACTTTTTGCTAATCTTTTGATAATTTTTTTTTTCAAAAATGATTTTGCAGCGTGAAATTATTTAGACAAAAGACAACGGCGTGCTGCTGAAACAGTGGACGAAATAATTGAAAGAAAATCCATTCAGTGCAAATGCTTTGCGCGGGATCAGCTAGCATCCACAGGTTTGAGCGAGTCACAGGCCTTTTCTATCAACGGCAAAATAGCTTATCCAACGAAGGCGAAACAGTGTGAATTCACAGTTTGGATTGAACATCCCTGATCTTAGCTGTAAGAGTGAAAATATGACTGAGGTGTGCGAGTTTTAGCGCAGATGCTTTGCGCGGGATCAACTAGCATCCACAGGCTTAGGCGAGACATAGAACATTCCGATCAACAGCAAAATAAACTTATCAAGGCGAAACTGTGTGAATTCACAATTTGAAGTGAACATCCCGGAACATAGCTGTGAAAATATGACTGAGGTGTGTGAGTTTTAGTTGCAGGCGGTTTGAGCGGGATAAGCTAGTTAAAAATAATGGTTTGAGCGGGATCAGCTAGTTAAAAATAATTAAAAAACACACTTTTTTCCCACATAGCAATTTTAGTTTGCAGAAAATTTACAGCAGTCTAGCTTTGCAAACCTGCAAAGTTGCAGCAAGTTCAGCATGACAAGACTGAAAGTTCATAACAAGACAGCAGCAAGATAACGCAAACGCCGAAATCACCACACTTTGAACTTGCAGCTAACTTGTGATGCAAGTTAAATTCTTGCAGTATCAAATTTATTGCAAATTAATAGCAAACAAGTAGAAAATTTAGTTCTGTCATGACTAAACTACTGCAAATTCTCTGCAAGTTAGTAGAAAATTTAGTTTTGTCTTGTCAAAAATACTGTAAAGTTATTGCAAAGTAGTAATCTTGTCATGCCACACTATCTGTTTCAACTGTTACATTATAAGTTTAACTTCTTCAGGTCTACTGATTCATATGCACTGATGTATACGCACCCTCAGAGGGTGTATGCATCGTTTTTATCACCATTAACAAATAAAGGTAATTTTTGTACTTTTAAATTCAAGTCTTTTTTGGTATTTGATAAGTATAGCGTTTAAAAAAAGTGGTGCCAAACGAATAAAATTTGTGTAAGGGATGTAGTCCCGAAAGGCTTAAAAATCATAGACTCGAATGGGGTTAAAGGTAAAAATAAATAAATAAATATCAACTAAAACTATATTTTAGAAAAATCCATTTAAAAATTTAAAATTTCAATATAAATTTAAAATGGCCGAAGACGTAAACATAACTTAGTAAATTAACATAACTTTTTAATTTGTGAGAATTTTTTATGAAATAAGTTGTAGATTATAGATAAAATGTTGCTTTACAAAAATTTACTACATTTAAAGAGTTAAAATAATAAATATCTTTTTCTGGGTTCCTTAACTTAACCAATCAATGAAACTGAGATTCTATAACAGTAACAATGATGTGTGTGTGTCTTGTCTTTGAGTAGCACCCAATTTCTGAGCATGCGCTGATTGTCTATTCTCTCAACAGAGGGATTTTTTGCTTTCGTCACTTTCGTGAATTTAAGACCAGTCTTGCATCAGTTTCATAACAAACTACTCATGCAAGTGGATGATGATATACCTTGCGGGAGATTTGCTACGAATTTGTCAAGTCAAATTTGTCACGGCAAGACAATATCAGAAAAAAAAATCAAACTTGCTGCTAATGTGCATGCAATCTGGGTTATAAGCATTTAATATTTATCTCAAAAATCACTCCTAATTTCAGGGCTGCAACTGATATAGTTCCAAAAAATGTCTGTCACGTTAATTCATCCCATATTTAAAATTCACCACTTTAATTTAGGCTTGATGGAAAACCTGAACTAGTGAATTATAATAAAAAAAAATATAAATGGAAGCTCTGGAACTGAAGGCTTAAAATGAAACCGATTAATAAAATAACCGTTTCTCTTTCATATGAAGCTTTAACACCCATATGAATCCTGTTATTTTATTAGATTTTACATTCTCAAAGAAGTACGAAAGCGTTTAACCATATCGCAATAAAAATTTTACATGTGACCTGCGTTTCATGAAATTGATAAGCACGACGGTGTGGAAAAATTCTCACGTGGGTCACGATCCATTTATTTTTCATAATGTGGTGATTGTCATAAGATGGATAAGTATAAAAGTAAAAATAGTTTGAAACAGGAACGAAAAATCATGCATACAGCATAGATTATGAAACACTTTCCAACACATTCACAATAGTATAACAAAACATCATAGTTTACTAAAGTGAAAGATGACGTCTAAATGAGCAATTTCGAAAACGCATAACCATAACGTATTTGAAAATCCAATTTCTGCTATTGCCATGAATAGTCGAGAAAATACACGATTTTTTTTGCACAGCCCTGTATATGATCTATGCATATGTATATATACTACATAGTATGCTAAAAGTTAGTTCAGTTAAACGCATAACACAGTTGAAAATTTTCATTCAGCAATTTTCGCCAATAAACGATGTTGTTGAGAACTTTTGTGCAGCCCTGTATATAATCTATAGAATTCGTAAACACAAAGTAATATTTAAATAATAGTTAAATTGAAAAACACATTCTACAACTGAAAATACACTTCTAACAATTATTGTTCGTAGGTTTCGATGGCTCAGTTATTGTTCATTTTCTTCTGTAGCCAAATTCTTTTGCGTGTCCCTGTAAATGAACGATGAATTCTATGCACACCATATTCTATAATAAGAACATTGTAGTAAATTAAGGCCATTCAAATGAAGGTATGATGTTATTTTAACACACATTTAGTTAAAGTTTATATGTATATATTTATGAAAATTATACATTATCTGGTTAGATTGACGTGGATTTCAAAAACTCAAAAATCTATCAGTTGAATTTGAATTTTTATTCAATTATAAAAGCAAAGTACACGTGTTATTTTTTTCTTAAAATTATTGTACTGTTTTTTAGGGAGTGGCAACACGAAAGAAATGATTGAATTAGAAAATTAGAAAATAAAAAAGAAAAGATTTCTGTAATTTTATGGAGACATTATAAAAGACAAATTCGATTATCTCAACGACCGTCAAACATACAAAGATAAAATATCTAAATTCAGTTCTAACAAGAGGATTAAAATAAACAAAAAACGAAGTTAATCCACCCACTGGATCGTTAGCTAAACTTTGTTGAACTTTGCGTCTTCATTTTTTCGTTTAAAGTTCCCCAGGGACCTCAAGGTAAAGGACCTCAGTGATATATATCAATTTCAACATTTTAAAATGGGTGTAATATAATTAAAATACACTGCAAACGATCTTCCCCAATAGGAATTCTTTTGAGTGTCCCTGTAGATGAACCGTAAAGGCTACACACTTAATTTTCAAGGCGAATATGCCACAGTAAACTCCAATATCATATATCCATTTCATGCAAGCGGACTATATTTACGCGAGTTAGAGCACGGACAGACAGACCGAGTTCATGAACACTTTTCAACTATGTTGGAATGTGTTAAAACAAACATGCTTTTATAAGCACTTAATGTTTATATTAAAAATCTTTTTTATTACTTTCTTTTATCTTTGCAAGAAGAAAGTGTTGGATTCATGAAAATTTTCGACTTTCGGTTTTCGACGGATTTACACGTTTTAGGGGTCAGAGATTCCGAAAAACATGCTTTTACAAAATGTCTGTCTGTGAGTCTGTGAGTCTGGTTCTGTTTGTCTGTCTGTATGTATGTGACACATTTTTTGTGGGCGCTCTATCTCAAGAACTAATGCACAGAATTTAATAAAAATTTATATTCAGTTAGTCCCTGATATAAATTGGTGCTGATTAGTTTTTGGTGTAAATCGCTCAACAGGTGGTGCTGTTATGTAGCATTTTTCACGATTTCCACAATAGCTCTATCTCCAGAACTAATGCATGGATTTTCATCAAACTTCAGATTCAGTTAGTCTTTGACATGAATTGACGTTTTATACATTTTAGTGTAAATCGCTCAACAGGTGGCGCTGCTATGCTGCATTTTTTGCGATTTCCGCAGTAGCTCTATATCAAGAACAAATGCTTGGATTTTCAACAAACTTCAGATTCAGGTATACTTGGATATGAATTAGTGCTGTTTATGTTTTGGTGTAAATCGTTCAACACGTGGCGCTGCTATGCTGCATTTTTCAGAATTTCCACTGTAGCTCTATCTTCGTAACTAATTCACGGATTTTCATCAACTTCCGATTCAGTTAGTCTTTGACATGAATTGACGTTTTATACATTTTGGTGTAAATCGCACAACAGGTGGCGCTGCTATGTTGCTTTTTTTGCGATTTCCGCAATAGCTCTATCTCAAGAACTAATGCCTGGATTTTCAACTAACTTCAAATTCAGGTATACCTTGATATGAGTTAGTGCTGTTTATGTTTAGGTGCAAATCGCTCAACAGGTGGCACTGCTATGCTGCATTTTTCAGAATTTCCACAATAGCTCAATCTCCAGAACTAAAGCACGGATTTTCATCAACTTCAGATTCAGTTAGTCCTTGATATGAATTCATGTTTTATACATTTCAGTGTAAATCGCTCAACAGCTTGCGCTGCTATGCTGCATTTTTCAGAATTTCCATTATAACTCTATCTCAATAGCTAATGCACAAATTTTCATCAAACTTCAGATTCAGGCATACTTTGATATCAATTAGTGCTGTTTATGTTTTGGTGTAAATCGCTCAACTGTTGATACTGCTATGCTACATTTTTCAGAATTTCCGCTATAGCTCTATCTCAAGAACTAATGCACGAATTTTCATCAAACTTCAAATTCAGATATACTTTGATATGAATTGGTACTAAATTGATGTAATTTCTTGTACTATTTAAATGATTTAATTGGTGTGATTTATATAGAAGAAAGTTTTGTGATGACCACAACATACTAGTTTTCATGAGTGGAATTCATGTTGTTTAAAAAAAAATTTCGTTACAATACATTAATTTCGCGTGGTTTGTACACTTTGTAGAAAGCGCGAATCAGTGAATTAAAAATGTATATATTTTTAAATTTTGCCTTATTTCTTTTTACATCCTTCTATCTTTACAAGAAGAAAGTATTGGATTCGTGAAAATTGTCGATTTCCGGTTCTCGACAGATTTATACGTTTAAGAAGGTCCGGAACACGATTTGACTGTTTTTAGAAAATGACTGTCTGTGAGTTTGTATGTGCCAAGAACTTTGTAGGAGCTCTATCTTAAGAACTAATGCACGGAATTTAACTAAATTTTAGATTCAGTTAGACCTTAATATAAATTGGTACTGAGTAGTTTTTGGTGTAAATCACCGCTACTATGCTGCATTTTTTCACGATTTCCACAAAAGGTCTATCTGAAGGACTAATGTACAGATTTTCATCAAACTTCAGACTCTATTAGACGTTGACATAATTCGTTGCTCATTATGTTTTGAGTAAATCTAACAGCTGTGCTACATTTTTCAGTATTTAACATGATGTTAGTGATGTCATTATATCTCAACGACGAACATACGGAATTTCATCAAATTTCATATTCTGTTAGACCTTGCCATAAAGTTGATTCTGATTGGGTTTTCGTGTAAAACACATAAAATGGGGCGTTGCATTTTTTACGATTTTCGCGATAGTTATACCTCAAAAACTAATGCACGGAATTTAATTAAACTTCATATTCTGTTACATTTTCACATAAATGGACCCTCATTGGGCTTGAGTGTATACTGTCCAACATGTGTCGCTTTTATGATCTTTGGGCTGGGAATTTTGGTTGTAGAGATCCATAAGGGTAGTTGCTGAAATTCAATGATTCGCTTTAAAAATGCGATACTTATGTATCGTGTTTGAATAAACACAATTTAAAACCTATACCTTTAGAATCCTTATGATTGGCATAGATTATCTTTTAATTTTTGCACTGTGATAGCGAATTTTGAATTATTAACATGTATGAGGCAGAAGAAAATTTTGTTACTGATACATACGATACACTCTAAATAAAAAGGAGTGACTATTCACTCCAGAGGAGTGAATAGTTACTCTATAGCAGAGTCAAAATATGCCCAACCTCTTTAGAGTGACTATTCACTCTGAGCAAAAGTGAAATTTTTGACTCTCTGAAAGAGTGACTATTCACTCCTGGGAAGTGAATATTCACTTTAAACAGGGGTGGATAATCACTCTTTCGGAGGAGTGATTATTCACTCTTGCTAAAGGAGTGCGGTTTTTCACCCCTGGTAGGAGTGAATAGTCACTCTTTCATAGAAGTGAATGTTCATTTTTTATGGAGTCAATTCTTTTTCTATTTTGCTTTTATGGGCATTTTAAAAGAATCACATCTTTTACAGCATGCAATGAAAATAGATACAAGCGTGGTAAAGAGTGGAATAAAATACTTTATCAGCAATATTTATTTAATTCATAGTTTGTAACACTAATTGAACTTTTAAGGAAAAAATCAGTTAAAGCTACATATGAATTTAATTTAGATGACTGACAGAAATAAACTAATATATTTAATTCCAATTTTATCCTTTGTGTTTGCTTTTATTGCATACCCTATAAAAATATGACTTTTAAAGTTTTATAAATAACTTTTTAATAGGTGGATATTATATGTTTAACAATGTTTGATGTCATTTTAATTTTTGGTTTTAAATATAAATTCCTATCTTTTTACCGTACCTTTTCCGTAAATTATTGCTATTTTTGCAAAGTCCTATTGTTCTAAAATATTTTTCATTTTTTTTTTTACTTAAAAACAATGTTTATAAACTTACATATTTTTTAAAAAAATGAGTTCTAAGTATGATTTAAATATTAAGAATGTGTATTTTTTTCCGCTTTTGTTTTATTTAATATGATCATGTAGTCTAAATTTTAAGTTCTCTGGAATATGTATATATATTTCTTTTAAACATATTCTTTAACTTAATCATGATTTCTAATTTTGGCCCATTATTGTTGAAAACAATACTTATTAATGAAACGACACGGTAAGTCATATTTAATTTCAATTTTTTATTCCCGTAGATATTATACTTTGGGAATATGAGCAAAATAGATTTGATCTGTTTTATAGGAAAAGATTGACCTAGGAAATAGAAAAAAATAAATATAAAAATAAGCACACTACATTTATTTGTATCTGTATGAATTTTAATAAAAATAAAGTGAATGACTGCATATAAAAGTTCTTATTGTTTGAAAAACATTTTAACGTAAAAAAGTAGTTATTAATTTCTTTAAAAAAATATTCAGTCCTAAATTATGTAAGAAAATATGAACTTTTTAAAAAATATACTAAAGCTGTCTTATCGATAAACTTCAAAACAGGCATAAAAAAATTTTATTTCAATGCTTAAATATCATGTTTTATTTTTTAGTGCCAAAAATTACGTGCATCAAAAACGTAGAAAATGCGTTTAAATTGAAGGAAATTTAATAACTGATGCAGAATGTCTATAATTTGTTTTTTATATTACTCAGTCTCGAAATTTTAAAATCATAACCCGCAGAAAAATGTTTAGATACAATTTAAAAAAATTAATATACAGTAAAATCTTCCTAAAACGACCATGTACTGTTCAAATAAAATTGGCCTCTCCGAGAAGTGGTCTCTTAATGGAGGTCATGTTTAAATCTAGATTTTAATTGTTGAGAAATGGTAACAATGTTACTTAAATTTATTTTTCACACTAGGAAAAAAAAATTATGTATCAAAATAAAAGTTAATTACATAAGTTAATTACTGCAGAGTTTAAAAAATGAACACATTGAGCTTTGCTTTAATTTTACAGTTTTATATTTTATAATTTTTATTTCCAAGTCCTTTCGAAGTTCAGTAAATAAATGCAATTATTTGTGGACGGGAACAAATAATGACGATTTCATTACTTTATCTATTTCTTTGAGAGTTTTCCGACACAACAGGGCAGAGGAGTTTATTAACCGTCAGTCTTAATTTGTAATCAGAGTTAAATTCATTGCCTAAAAAGGCACAAAGGGGTTTAAACACAGAAGTTTGATGAATAATGCACTCTCCGGAATTATTTTTTTAATAAAACCTTCTTCAAGCGACCAGGAAAAAACGGAATTTATTTCATTTTCTTCAAAGAAATTGGTCTCTCATGGAGGGGGTTCAATTGGGATGGTCTCTGAATGAAGGTCAAATTAGTATTGAGCCTATGGGAATAAATTTCGTTCCATGAAAAAATGGTCGTTGAGGGAGGTGGTCGCCTAATAGAGTTGGTCGCACAGGGAGGTTTCACTGTACCAACCTTTCCATAATATCATAAACATCAAATATCATATTTAACTCCGAAACAATAATAAATACTCTTAACTGTATATAATCCGAAATCAAAATTAAACCAAAAAAAAAAAAAAAACTCATAGAACGGCAAATTAACGTTTTCGAATGTGTCTGCTACGATTGAGAAAATCTATCTTCTCTTATGAGTCAGTCACCCTTTCAAACGAAAGAGATAAAACTTCTTTGTTTTGGTCGTTGGTAAAAGTTTTATAATTTGCAAACACAGCATTGAAAGGGAATAAAAAAATATTTTCACTCATTTTTTTTTTAAATTCACATTTCCCGAATGAAGTTTGGATTATTTTTTTGCTAAGCATTGTGCGCTTAGAGGTCTGCACGGGCCGAAATTTCCAAGGACCCGTCCCGACTCATAGAAAAAAAATTCGGCCCGGCCCGTAAAAAAAATTGGTCCGGCCCGGTAAAAAACTTAAAAGTTCTGCCCGAGCCCGGCCCGGAAAAATGTTAAAATCTCGGCCCGAGTGAATTTCAACAAATCATTGATTTTTTATTTTTTTGAAGTGTTAAAAATCTGGAAAATGCTATACAGTAAGATGGAATTGTATAGAAAAGAAAAAAAAATGCGTTATAGACAAGTTCGCTTCTTAGCGAGTGTAAATGTATTATATATTCTTTTCTTATGTATTAGCATATTAATTATGCATGGATCAATACGTTAGTGAGTTTAAAACTGGGTTCCGTCATACGCAGGTTCTTTTCACACGTTTTACTATGTTTTAATTTAGCTATATTTTAATAAGCGCAGAAATCTAGTGTTCTTTAAAAATAATAAATTTTAATGTTTAAGGGTAGAATAATGACGATTTAAAAATGTATGCATTTTTTGCAAACATTTTTGGGCCAGACCTAATTTTACTGACCTTTGAATAGACCAGGCCACGGTGAGACAATGATTTTCATACGGGTTGGGTCAAAATTAGGACTGAAAATTTAGGGTCGTGAAGACTCGGAATGAACCAGTCCCGACTTTGTACAGAAAAAATAAGCTAGGCCCGGCCCGAACCTTCAGAAAAAAGTGTGGCCCGGGACCGGCCCGAGTTCCGTGAGTGAAAATCGGTTCGAGCACGAGCCGGCCCGTGCAGATCTCTAGTGCATATTCAATTGTTAAAAGAATTTGTTTCAAATCGCTACATGAAGAAATATAACAGACAATCACTTTTGAATACTCTAACGATTAATCTTTTTCTATACAACATACAACTATTTAGTACATAATCTTAACATATCTACACGAATAAATGGTTAAAATTAAATAAGACTTACCTTTATTTTATGAATTCCATTAAGAATAATTTTAATGATATCCTAATCTGTTAATCCTAAGATGGCGGTCCAGACGAAAATGTGATCATTTTTCTTATCTTACGAGGGCGCTGCCGCCTTGCTGTTCTGATTGGCTAATAAGCAATGCATACGCAAGCCACTCTTTCGGGAGTGACAACTTCACTCTCGATAACGGAGTGAGATATTGCACTCCTTTCTAGAGAGTGGGAAATTCCACTCTTTAAGGGGTGTATTTTTACAAAATTCACTCCAAAAAGAGTGAAAAGACCTGTCACTCTTTCAAAGAGTGAACTTTTCACTCCCCCCAGTTTTAGAGTGTAAGTTTACATAAGACAAAAGCAAAGAAAAAACTCATTATTTAAACTACTTATTACGGATTTTCAAAATTGTTTTCTCAACGTATAGTCATCTATTTATATAAAATTCAAGTCTCTGTGTGTCCCTCACAATTCCGGTTGCACCACCTTATTAATCACGGCCATGTTAGGCTTCCTATGGAGAAATTGGTATCAGCTTCAACAATGAGTAATTGTTGAAAAGTACTAATAAAGCGTTACTACAATAGTGCCAAATTTTGACCAACTTGGCAAAATATCGCCAAGTTTGGCGAAATACCTCAAAATGTGGCAATAAAAATAAGTTTCCATATATGAAGCCAACATGGCGATAGCTGGCTAATTTAGCAAAATTCCCATTGAAACCCATTAATCTTTATAATCTAGCTCACCACAATTTAATTTAAACTGAGCGCATTTACGTTTTTTTTTTCAAAATCTATGGGTCAGAATTTAAAGAGTAATATACGAAAATGTACGTCTTTACACCTTCATCCCGATGCTACTAATAAAATAACTGCCACTAGACGATGCTGTACTATCTGAGCTCCTAACTATCCGATTTGAATTTGCTTTACATAGCCGGATGCAGAAATTAAATTCTCGGTACTTTTCCAGGATAGGGGTCTTCGCGAAATAGAAAAAACTTCCTTGGCGAAGAAGGAAGTTTGGCAACCTATATTCTGGCAACCAATTCACTGTTTCATTTCATATACACACGCATTTTTTTCAATATTTATACAATTTATTCAATATAAAGAAGCCATTTATCAAATTTTATGCAGAAAGATAAGTAATTAGTTCATATAAAACAACAATAATAAACATTTAACTAAAATACATGTATAAACAAACGAAAAATTTCATCAAGTTTGTTTTCATAGCTGTTTATATCATTTGGAAACAAATCTCACTTTCTGATGCCCGAATTACGCGAAGCATTTACAAAAAAAATATAGTGGAAAAGTACTAAATTCCCTATTATTTTGCACTATCTGCACCATAGTTTGTACAGTGTTAAAGGGGGGGGGGTGGCGAAAGTATAAATTTTAAATTTTAAAATTTCTATAAAGCACTGTAAGACTAAAAATTTTACAAAAAAAATTTGAAAATAAAATAAATATATTTTTTTAAGACATGTTTTCGTTAACATTCGTAGAAATGAAGAAAATACATATATATGTTTAAATGCAGTAAAGAGTAGAAAATAATTATGGGGCCATAAAAGAAATTGTTTTATTTTCTCCTGTCCAAGAAAAAAATGAAAGCGTGGGTGCCAACTTTACACACATATATTACATATATATAGCAAGGTCATCATTTAAATAATAAAGAGGTTTTACAAGAAAAACATCGCATATCCTAAAGTTTTGTGGTCAAATTTTACTTTACCCTAAATTGCATTTTTAATGTATTCATTACATACATAATTTTTCATAAATGTGTTTCGTTTTTAAAATGTGTTATTTTCACTATCACTGCGAAACAAGCGAGTAAAACGCATTATTGGTCATGTGTTGTATATATCTTTATATCCCATTTTCCGTCATTTTTGACGGGCTATCTTTCTAGTAACATAATGATATTAAACAACTAAATAATAAAATAGAATTTTTTTAAACATATTACACTCTTTACTTTTTATTTATTTTTTCTACTTTTTAGTGATTTTCGAATTTTGACTGTATTGAGTGATAGTTAATGACATATTTATGGTAATCTTTACAGAAATTTCGGGGGGGGGGGGTTAAATATACGGTCATTTTCACATGTTTCATTTTCCATTTTGTTCCCTCCTTGACTCAGACTAGAACCCAGAATGAAAAAAGAATCTGAAAAAGAAATTTTTTTCTCCCATATAAAAATAAATTAAACAATTAAATTTAATTAATGAATTAATATTTGAAAAAACTGTATTAACATCAAGTGTCATCCACTACAAGTTAAAAAAAAATGTATTTGAACTTGAGTGGATGAATAATAAGTATTTTATTAACGATTGAAAAATTGAACAAGATATATAAATATATACAGGGAGAGTGTGAACTAATAGTAGGAATTGAAAAAAATATAGCAATTTTAAACTTCGAGTTTTAAACTTTCATGTTCTTGTTGCTATAATTAGAGAATGTTCTTATTCAGCATTAATATTTAATGCTGTGCTATCCCAGTGAGACCCTTGCGATCCATTTAACAGTGAAATGGAACAGGGATGTTAAGGAAGGAAGGAAGGCACGATAAGGATGGGACGGTAAGGAAAATTACCACCTATTTTTAGGCAAGTCATGTTAAGTCTACGTGATAGCCACAATGTTCATTGATTTTCAGCAACAGTTATTTACACTGAACTAAATACATAAAAAAAAATTTACCTCTAAAATTGCAGAAATAAATCTTGGAAGCGGCAAGATTATCAATAAAGCCACTATGCTTGAATATTTAAATGCTGATTTAAATTCTGCATTAAATTTCCTGTCAAAGAATTGCAGCCAGTTTTTCTCTAGCATACTTCTGCATGAGAAAAAAGTTGAAAAAAATTTTGTGGCTGGATCTGGAGCATAGATATATCTATGATCTAGAGTGATTTTCTGCATAAATGTAGCAAGATGGACGGTAAGGAATCTAAAGTCCAGGGACAGAGTTAAAAGAAAAATAATAACCGTACAAATGTGTGCAGGTTAATTTTTTGCTATATATTTATATAAAACAATAGTCCCAGTTTCGGAAAAAAAAACGTCGAATTACTTTTATTGAAACTATTATATACAGACAACTCCAAACTTAAAAATTAGCATTAGGGACACGGGAAGGTAAGGAATTCATGATACATTTTGAACCCCAACATCGTCCAAAACTTATTTATCTCGTTAATATTGTTATAAGAAGATGCAATGGCATATTTTTAAATTTAAAAAACATAAAAGCCTCATGAATATGTGCTAAAATAAAAATTATTATTCAGGGACTTAAAAGTCAAGATTATGTGAGAATGTCTCATATAATGAATTTTTTTTATATATATACAGTGAACCTACTCTTTCGACTGGGCCGAAAAGATTTGTTTTATTAGTTTTGTTAAAAAAAAAGAAGCATAAAAGCGTTTAACTACATCGCAATAAAATATTTCATATGCGACCTGCGTTTCATGAAATTGAGAACCATGACAGTGTAAAAAATTGTCACGTGGGTCATGATCCATTTTTTCTTCTTCTCCTAATGAGGTGATTAGCATAGGGTGAAAAAGGCGATTCTTTTCTTGTGAGATCACACGCAATTTTTGCTGGTTTTTCCAGAAATAATACAAACGAAAAATGATGTCAGCTTTTCAAGATCAACTATGATGTAACGAACAATTCATCTAGACGTTGAAAAGAAAGAACGCCTGACCCGATTTAATCTTTTTGGTATTTGCAGCGTATGTTAAACGATTTAATCTCTATTTGGAAACTTTTAGAATTAATATGAAATTCGTATAAAATGAATACTCCGTAAACTTTGTTTGCTATATGAATATTAATTTCAAGAGTTCAGTAAAATTATGTGGAACTCGAATTTTAATCGGCTGAATAAATTCTATTTTTTTTTTTACATTCTTTTATTTAACTTAACCCCTTACCGCATACAGTGTAATATACAGCACATACTGAATTTACTGTAGTTCTGCAGTTGTTTTTAATCGCAGAAGTTCCAGTCTTCTTCGTTCAATACGTCAGTGGATGACGCATATGATGCCAACAGGTGATGCCTCCTTGGGAGCGGATTTTGGCGCAGAAAAAAAGAGACGAACTATGAGAAATTTATAGTTGTTACTTTGTGTTCCTCGATAGTGAATATTTTTCTGACTTTTGTATGGAAAAAAGAAGAATACTGGGCTGGAAAAAATTCAGCTGTGTTTGTAAGTATCTTGTGAATAATATATCATGATGGTAACACATTGTAGAAATGCAAACATATGTAGTACGTAAAAATCGGTACGTGCCACATGCGTCACGCCAAGCATTGACAGGTTGTATTTTTCCATTGTGGTTGAAATGTGTATTTGTTTATTCACCATCTTAACCCCTTCGGGACGAGCGTCTTTTACAGAATTTTTTATCTTTAATCACCGGTTTTTTAAAAGAGAATTTTTCGACTAATTGAATCGGGAAAATGCTCGGATTAAATAAGGCAAAATTTACACTATAAATTTACTGTTGAGAATAATCCCCGATTCTGAGCACCTTACGCGGCATGAATACCAGTCACTCGTCCCTAAAGGGTTAAATGTGTTCATTCGTATGATAATCGAAAAATGAATATCCCCATGTTTTATTTCAGATATGGATGCTGCCCAGGAATGAAACCCAGGCTATTTATGGTTCTTCCTCTAATACTATCAGGAATCTTGCTGCAGGAGACGAGAGTGAATTGTCAGACCTCTCTGATGATGATATGGCACTGGACGATACAAGTTACTTTGATATTTTTGCAACAGATTCCGGAGAAGTAGGATCAACATCACATCGCAAACAAGGAATTGTTATAACGGACCCGGATAACGCAACAGACTCTGAAGCCAGATGTTCCATTATCGCTTTTGCGTAAGAAGCAGGAAGAAGAGAAAACTTGTGCATCTATGAATGTGAAGAATGTGATGTGGAGAACTAGACGTCTGAAAAAAGTTCGGATGATAGTAGTCGCTAATGCATGGTGTGACACATGTGACACGAACTTAAATCGGCCTTAAATTAAGGTGGATTTGAAAAGTTCGAATTTTGAGTGATTATTGATCATGTTAGATTATTGATGAGCGTTTGATGCAGTCATATATTTTAAATACAGTAAAACCCGGATGTAACGCTCTTTTGTGGGACCGGGCTAGAAGAGCGTTAAAAGCGGGAAAGCGTTAAATGCGGGAGAAGGTTTTCGGCATTCTAAAATTGAGAATAATAGGTTATCTGCTTTAAATAATGCGGGGAATCATTTTTGTGTATTATTTAAAGTAAGAAACTCCACAGCATAGGTACAAAAACGTTTCCTTCCTTTAAAATATCACAAATTTACATAGTCATAGTGTTTACAAAGTGTATTATTATTTCAAATCTGAATAAGTAAAAGAACTGTTAGCATTAAAACAAAAGCTACAAAATATATTTAACATTTCTAATAGGAACTTATATCCTTATATTTAACATAAAATAAAATTATGAACGAAACTAATAATAATATTTCGTAAAAAAAAAAAGTGTAACATTTGTATTCTTGATCACCACTATGAGGACTATAAACTTTCACATACTGTTTATTCTGTTTTAGAGAAAAACTCTTCGAGTTTCGTCTGACGGGTGGGCGAACGGCCACATAAAAGAGCGTTTTCTGATTTGTTTCTGTGTCTTAATATATCTTCATGTGAAGCGGCAGTATCTACTGAAGCGGTGTATAGGCGGATAGTGCTAAAAGCTTCCATTACTTCAGCTATCGTTGGGATGCGCCCTTGAACATCGCCATCAGCAACTTCCCCAGGGCCATCTTCTTCTGCGGCATCCTGTACAGTGTCTCCTAAAATGTCGCCAATGCTCCTAAAGTTGCTTGTGATAACGTCTTTATCAATGTTAATCTCTTCGTTCCCTGCGTCCACATATGTGGACTTTCATTTTGCCCCGTTTTATTACTGATACCCGAACGTAATTACAATTTCGAAATCAGAATGATATGTTTCGAAGTTTAAGGATTCGAAGGAAGGATTCTACTATTGCAAATAAATTAAAAATCTCGATCTGAAGTCAAATGGGAGAAGATATAACTCAGTAATAATGAATAATATTGCATTAATACTCAGTACGAAGTGGTTACGATAGTTCTGAAGACCGTGTGCGTTTTCTGCAAGATGCTCGCAAACAGCTTGGCGTCCTCGTCGCCAATAGGATCTGACCCCTCTTCAGTCGCATCCATATCATCGTCGGCGTCCGTTATGACGCCTGCCTTTTTAACCCTCCGAGAGTCTTGCAAAAGGGTAAAATTGTAATGTTGTCTTCTTTGCATTTTGTTTCAAATGCTAAGAAAATATGATTCTTTCAACATTATAAAAAAAAAACTCAATTACAAATATGAATGTAATCCTTGAGAGTATTAACCATTCTTCAATTAATTTAAAATTCATTAAATCAATAGAATTATATTATCTTAAATATTGCTTGTATTGCTGTGAAACCTGAAGCTTAGTGAACGGAATATTACGCCCCAAACAGTTAGAGGGTTAAAGCAATTTTGAATTATTTTAGGTTCGACTGCTGCATCCCAAGCAGCGCTAGGGAAGTTCTTGGCGTCGAGGAGAGTAACAGAAGATCGTCTACTTTTATTTTCCATTTCATGTAGAAATCGTTTTACGATACGTTTGCGATAATGTTGTTTTAAAACCTTTATGATCCCTTGATCCATCGGTTGAAGTATGCTTGTGGTGTTTGCAGGTAAAAATTCCAGAGAGACGTTTGAAATATCTGGTATTTCTTGGGGATGCGCTGCGCAGTTGTCTAAGAATAGTATAACATACCTATTTTACTTCCGCATCTCGGCATCTAAATCAGAAACATATTTAATGAACTGGGGACCCGTCATCCAAGCCTTACTTTGATGTGCATAGTCGCAGGGCACTCGTTTGATGTTCTTGAAACAGCGAGGTTGGTCGATTTTCCAATAACCAGAGGCTTGGGTTTGTCGCTCCCATCGGCGTTGGAACAAACAAGCACAGTCGCACGTTCTTTACTGAGCTTCCCTCCATGGCACTGCTCATCTTTTAACGTTAAGGAGTTATCAGGTATCGCTTTAAAAAATAAACCAAATTCGTCGGTGTAATAAATATCACAACTGGCGCAGTTTTTGATAAGCATTGGAACACTGTTCTTTTTTCAAAATTCTGCATTTTCTATGTTCACGGCAGTGAATTCTCCACAAAGCTCCCTGCACACAATGCCGTGGTGGGTTCAAAATCGGTCTAACCACCCATTAGATGGACTAAAATCTTCCATTATTAGCTTTTGGGCTACTTCTGCAGCTTTTTCTTTAACTATGGTTCCGCTGATAGGTATGTTACAGTGTCTTGACTCAAGAATCCACTTGTACATAACTTTTTCTAAATCTTCATATTTTCCTGTTTTCATATTTTCCTTGGGCCACCAACTGAAGCATTTTTTCAATATATTTTCTGTTTTGAAGAAGAGTCCGAAGAGACGACGCGACGGCGAGATATTCATAAACGCAAAATCTTTCTGGCTCAGAATAGGTGATTTTTTTGTCATAATTTTTTAGAATTTCTAATTTTTTCGAAAGTGTCAACATTTTTCTTTTCATACTCTTAGCTTCCATGTTGCACCTAATTGTAGTCGGCAGCGATGCTACGTGCTTATGTGTAAATGAAAAAAGCGAAAACAGTTTGTGTGAAGAAAGAGACAGGTGCTGCTGAGATGGACGGCATAAATTCTTCTTTTCTCTGATCCAATGAGGAAAGACCGCCGCGCCGGCTGATTTTTTTTTTACTTAGTCTTTGGGCGTTGGCTGGCTGCCAATTCCACGTATCCTCTCTTTCTCTCTCTCTCTCTTTGTACGGGCGAGAAAATGAGAACTCCGGATGTAAACCAAAGTACCAAAGCGTAATATCCGGGATTTCTTTGTTCAAAGCGGGAAAGCGTTAAAAACGGGGAGCGTTAAATGCGAGGAATTTTTACATTGTTCTTATGGGTATAGTTCAAGGGACCGGGACAAATGAGCGTAAAAGGCGTTTTAAGCGGTGAGCGTTATAGCCGAGTTTTACTGTATCTCATCGGGAAATTAATATTTTAAACTTATTTTTTTGTGTACTCTTCTTAAAGGATGTCTCTTTTTTTCTTAGTTCTCAAAATATTTCTAAAATATATGCTTATTTTTATATGAAGTTTTAAAATCTTACGCACAGTTCGTCCGCTTTTAACACAAAAATATATTAAATTAAACATAGATTTTAGAAATAGTTTGTGAACCAAGAAAAAAAAATAAACATCTTTTAAGAAGAGTGCAAAGAAAAAAGGTGCTAAAAGTATTAATTTCCTGTGGAGATATTTTAAATACACGAATGCTTTCTATGCCCATAGAGTTAGAATTAGTGAGGGGAATTCGGAAGTTGAGTGACTAGAAGCCTTAAGGGAAGGTTCTACTTTGGGTCCAAATTTTTTTGATTTTGTATTTTTAGCATCCCTCACGTGCGTAGATTAACACCCAAAAGTCGTTCTGTGATATTCCAATTCTTTACAGTATTTTTGGCTAGTTGAATGTAACGCTATTGTAAAAATTTAAACTTGTTTTACTCTGAACTCTGTTTTTTAAACTGGGCGATCCTTTTTCTCGAAAACTATTGGACCGATTTCTTATATTTTTTGTTTTACAGAACTAGCTAATTGTTTTTGCTGGAACTTATACTCCAAAAATTATAATTTTCATTATTCAATATTTTTCAATATTTTCTCGCAGAAGGAAAAAAAAGGGGGAAATAGTGACCCTTTTTTATTGAAATGACTGTCATTTTGTCAAAAATCAACTTTTTAAACTAAATGTTGGAATAAGCCCCAAAGAATTTAATAAAACAACTAACTAAACTCTGTTGGCTATACGATCCATGAAGGATCAAAGCGTGCAGTGTCCATCCTTTTTTTTTTTTTACCCTGGGCACCGAGGTGCTATACAACATACGTCCAGGCCTTGTGGTCAGCCGATTACCATGTTCTTACCAGATACCTAAGATATCTCAGGCCGCCGAACTCTCTCAGAGAGTTCCACAAACTCTCTCAGTGAGTTTCTACTTTCTTCGGCTAAATACAGGCACAGGCTATATACAGGTCTCACTCTCGTTGGCTATAAAGCTTCGCTTTTACTGATTGACTGTTGCGGCCGGTTTTGTTTTAAGAGCATGAGCATGCTTTGCATTTGTTCAGGTCGCAGACACAGTGATCGTCACCGAGTATCTTAGGCAAGTTTTTCGATGTCAACAGGCATTCAATTCCGAGAGGGTACCACTTCAAAAATGGCGGTCTAAGATATCTTAAGTATCCGGTGCGAACAGGGTATAACGCAGTACCCTCGTATTTAAATTCCAAGCTTTCAAGCTAGCTTGGTACTCATTTTATCGACCCCGAAGGGATGAAGGACTGAGGGAACCTTGTCCAGTTGGGGGTCATACTCTCGACATGCAGCGCGACAGTCAGCGATGACAGCGATGACCACCTCGGGAACTCAGCTTTCGCTTTAGAGTGTTAGTGCAATCCCGAGGGGCAGACCACATCCACTCCTCCCGACTCTCAACCAGAGTCTGAGAGGGAGCGTCGGGTCCCTGGACGTGATGACCACTACGCTAGTGGGTTTAAATGCTAGTGGGTTAGAATTTAATGCCCTTTCATAATAGGTGACCCAATTTGTTTGAGATGCTTGTGACCGGAGAAAAACGACCGTCCGATTGGAATTGGAAGTCCATGGCGCGCACTTGCAGTTACACAAGACATATTATTAACTTTTTTACAATTTTGCTTTTAAATACATAATTGAAATGTCAATAAATATAAGGCAAAAAGCTGTAAGGTGATATGTGTTCTCTTTGTAATCGGAAAAAATCGTAAAATTCACGTAATTTTAGGCCAAAGAAGTAGACCCGCCCCCCTCTTAATTTCGTTCAGATGGTATGTACAGATGGGAATTTTACAATCAATTCTTCACTCAGTTCCTGATAGGCTAGAATTACAAAAAATTATGTACAAACGTGTGTT
The DNA here is from genome assembly GCA_963932465.1 of Maratus speciosus. Lineage (NCBI taxonomy): Eukaryota > Metazoa > Arthropoda > Arachnida > Araneae > Salticidae > Maratus > Maratus speciosus. The sequence continues at coordinate 67,931,444 of OZ010799.1, read as the reverse complement.
TCCGATGACAGTATAGAATTTTGTAATTTTTTCACCCACTTCCTGATAGGCTAGAGCTATAAAAATTTAAGTACAAACCAATGACAATACGGAATTTTTTAATCAGTTTTTCACCAACTTCCTGACAGGCCAGAATTATACAAAATTATGTTTGAACATGCGTTTCCGACGACAATATGGCATATTGTAGTAAAATTGTTACCCACTTCCTGGTAGGCTAGAATTATAAAAATATGGGTAAAAACCGATGGCAATATGGAATATTGTAATCAGTTTCTCGTCCACTTCCTGATAGACTAAAATTATAAAAAGAACAAAAAATGTACAAACGTGTGTTTCCGATGACAATATGGAATTTTGTAATCAATTTTTCACCCAGTTTCTGACAGGCTAGAATTATAAAAAAATATTTACAAACTTGTGTTTTCGATGACAGTACGATATTTCCATATTTTCATAACTTAATTAGCAATTAATCGATTGTCAATAATGGCCCTCATCAGTGTGACGTCGCGGATAACCCAGCTCAGCGTATCAACCGCAAATTTGATCCATACAAACCGACAGAGTTCAGTGAAGGATAGAGAGGCAATGTGTTGGTTTGGCGTGAAGCTAAAAATGCACTCCTGAAACCGGTTAAAATCGGCCACAATTCGGCCCAAACATGTGCGACTCGCTTTGAAAACTTTTCCCCGCCCAATGAATTCAGCCCTAGTTCCACGTACTTGTCTTGTTTGGGCCGAATGATTTGAGCGACTATTAGCTTCATATTGTAAGTCGCTTTGACGGCATAGTGCATCTCTAATATACTCTGAACTCTATGATTTTTGATGATCGAATTTGCGTTTGATACGCGGAGTTCAGTTGCGTGTGACGTTACCACTGATGGGATCTACATAAAAGTAGATGAAACAGCACCGTAAAACTGGCGTTAAACCCCAATTAAATAATAAAACTTTGCATAAATCCCCATAAAAAATAAAAGCACACAGGGACACAGGGCGCGTTTCGAGATGGAAAGTTTAACAGACCGTCATCAGCAAAGTAAACACGTGTCCGTAAGGGCACAAAGTCACAAATGAAATGTTCATCTATGTTCATTCTTTTTCGTTTGGTGTTCACACCTCCGAGTCTTTCAGGAATATTGGGTATTCAGGACACTTATAGGAGCACCGGGTCCTTTGCCTTAAGCCACAGTTTTCCGGCTGTGCTTTTGCTTTAACTTCGCTTCCGCAAGTGCGATACCATTGTCAAGAAAAGTGCATTTCGATTCATAAAACTGAAACATTTTAATACAATTCCATCAAAATTATATCATTTTTATTAACTTTCCACTTTAATAGTTTAGAAATTAAGATCTCAGATGAACGTGAAGCTTTCACTCAAGGCATTTAAGACCGTAAGACCTTGGCATATACCAGGGTGGCAAACAGAGTTGACAGTTTGGCCTCCATTTTTGTTTTCCCAGAAATTCAGAATTCATACCGCAAATTTCGAAAGAAGAATTTTTGCTTTTGGTAATCACGAAATGTCTGTCATCCGTGGATAAAGAAAAAATTACTATTCGTAATTTCTGGTATGAAATCGGAATTTATGAATAAAAAAGGAGTCTAAGATGGCGAACCTTTTCTTATCCGCGTGTCAAATATTTTGTCGAAAAATATTTTACATGGCCATGACGGGCCAACTATAAAACAAATTTAGTGGATAAAAAAATAATGAGTCAAAATCACTCAAATTTTTACTTTCTTCTATCTTTACAAGAAGAAAGTATTGGATTCATGAAAATTTTCGAATTCCGGTTTTCGACGGATTTACACGTTTTAGAGGTCAGAGAACCCGAAAAACATGTTTTTAGAAAATGTCTGTCTGTGACTCTGTGAGTCTGTCTGTCTGTCTGTGTGTATGTGACACAAATTTTGTGGGCGCTCTATCTCAAGAACTAATGCACGGAATTTAATAAAAATTGATATTCAGTTAGTCCCTAATACAAATTGATGCTGATTAGTTTTTGGTGCAAATCGCTCAACAGATGGCGCTGCTATGCTGCATTTTGTATGATTTCCAAAATGGCTCTATCTCAAGAACTAATGCACGGATTTTCATAAAACTTCAGATTCTGTTAGTCCTTGATATGACTTGATGCTGATTACGTGTTGGTGCAAATCGCTCAACAGGTGGCGCTGCTATGCTGCATTTTTATGATTTCCGCAATGGCTCTATCTCAAGAACTAAAGCACGGATTTTCATGAAACTTCAGATTCAGTTAGTCCTTGATAAGACTTGATGCTGATTACATGTTGGTGCAAATCGCTCAAAAGGTGGCGCTGCTATGCTGCATTTTTTACAATTCCCACAGTGGCTCTATCTCAAGAATTAATGCACGGATTTTCATCAAACTTCAGATTCAGTTAATCCTTGACATGAATTGAAGTTTTGTACAGTTTGGTGTAAATCGCTCAGCAGGTGGCGCTGCTATACTGCATTTTTTACAATTTCCGCAATAGCTCTATCTCAACAACTAATGGTTGGATTTTCAACAAACTTCAGATTCATGTATACTTTGATATGAATTAGTGCTGTTTGTGTTTTGGTTCAAATCGCTCAACAGGTGGCGCTGCTATGCTGCACTTTTCAGAATTTCCATTATAGCGGTATCTGAAGAACTAATGCAACAATTTTCACTAAACTTCAGAATCAGTTAATCCTTGATATGAATTGACATTTTGTACATTTTGGTGTAAATCGCTCAACAGGTGGCGCTGCTATACAGCATTTTTCACGATTTCTTCAATCGCTGTATTTCAAGAACTAATGGACATATTTTCATCAAATTTCAGATTCAGTTACTCTTTGATATGAAATGATGCTGACTACGTGTTGGTGAATATCGCCCAATAGGTGGCGCTGCTATGCTGCATTTTACACTATTTCCTCAATAGCTCTATCTCAAGAACTAATGCACGAATTTTCATCAAACTTCAGATTCAAGTATACCTTGATAAATGTTGATACTGATTATGTGGTTGTGTAAATCGCTCAACAGGTGGCTCTGTTATGCTGCATTTGTCATGATTTGAGCAATAGCTCTATCTTAGGAACTAATGCACGGATTTTCCCCGAACTTCATATTCAGTTAGACATTGACACATGTGGATGATAATTAGGGTCTGGTGTAAATCACCCAATAGGTGGCGCTGCTTTGCTGCATTTTGATGGATTTACACGATTTCATGGACAGTAATATCTCAAGAACTAATGCACGGAATTTCATCTTTTTAGAATCCTCATGATGAGCATAGATGCACTGTGATAATGAATTTTGAAGTATTGACAAGTATGAGATAGAAGAAAGTTTTGTGATGGCCACAACATACTAGTTTTATTAGTATTTAAAATATACTTGTAACATATATGTAATTGTTACACTGTAATAATTCCAGCAACAGTTACAGTTTAGAAAGTAACAGAAAAAATTAATGCGAATAATCGCGATTTTTAGCGTTCGATTAGGTATTTCTTCCGGGCAACAATTAAAGTCCCCCCCCCCCCCCCCCAAAAAAAAAAAAAAAAACGTTCCGTTACATAAACCAGCCGTAAAACGAATCAGATGTATCATTGTATGGTTAAATATTGATAATCTCTACTACAATTTTTTCAACTTCTAAGCACCACACATTTTCAATTTTTACACCTTCGTACAGGTAAAAAAAGTACTTTTAACTGCAATTTGTTTTAAAACTGAATCTCAATTTATTTTTGAGATATTAATTTTTTGTTGCTTTTAATCCCATTTTTGTAATGATGGCAACCGAAATACTCCATTTCTTTAGAAAGTAAAAGGGAAATAGTAGGTTATTATATCTTTTTGTTTTCATTTTCTCATAAAAACTGAAAAAAAAAAAATGTAATTAAAATACGCGCTATTTTGAAAAAATATAAATGAATGATTTCTGAGCTATTATAAACTATATTTAATTTTAAGAATACATATTGATTTTACAAACAAATGAAGGCATATGGATCATTAGATAGACGATTTTTTTTTGTCGTGTTTACGACATCGCTTTTTGCTGGGCTTGTGTGTTATTCCGGGATAGTGACGCCCTATGCGTAGTTTATAATAGGTGTTGTTTAAGACTGGATCGTAAATGTGGAATTTTTCAGCGGATGCAAATGACGTCATTTTATATAAAGGGTGTATTTTAAGTCGTAAAACTGAAATAAGTTTTGTAGAAGTACATCCTTTTGAACCCAGTGGCTTTGAAATTCTTCACAGGTGGAAATGCTTCACTTTTGAAATTAACGCACTGATAAAACGCAAAGTTTTACAAAAAATCAGAGTGTCTTTATAGAACAGCAGTGACATTTACGTTAAAACAATATTTGTTTGAGAGTTAGACTAACTAATATAAGATGCATTTTTTATTGTAACTAATTTTGTCGGTTTATTATAACTTAATGAAACAGTTCCTTCTTAAACATTTTCTTTCATCGAAATCCGATGGGTTCCACCTTGTAATTATAATATATATTTTTTCTTTTCACTTTGAGGGCGACACTAAATTCTGAAAAAGCAGAATTTCCGCTTGTTTTTTTTATATTATTTTTTTAGATGAATAGTTAATATATGTTTCATGTTTAGTTGCTCTTAACAAAATGCAAACGGAACTGAAATCATATGGCAAGTGTTTCTAATTGTGTCTATTATTATTATTATTATTATTATTATTATTATACCATTATTCCTATTTGAAAATAATGACTCAGAGACACCGACAAAAAAAAATATAACTAGAGAACAGGAATTCTGCTTTTTCAGAATTTATTGTCGCCCCCGGCATTTCCATTACTTTATTTTCTTCTGATGGACTGGTGGCTTAAGAATTCCACACTTACGATCTACTCTTAAACATCTACAGTAAAGCATGCATAGCACATCACTATCGCGAAATAATGCACAAATGCAGCAAAAAGATGCCGTCATTCAAGAACATCGACAAAAAAAAAAAAAAAAAAAAAAAAACGGCTGATTCATAGATACTTAAAATTAAATATAGTTTATAATAGCTCCATTGTTTTAACAGAAATCATTCGTTTATATTTTTTTCAAAATAGCACGTATTTTAATTACATTTTCTTTCAGTTGTTATGAGAAAATGGCAACAAAAATATATAACTACTATTTTAGAGCTATTTTTTCTTTACTTTCTACAGAAATAGAGTACTTCCGTTGCCAATATTAAGCAAATGTCGCTAAAAACTACAAAAAAAAAAAAAAAATAATAATAATATTTCAAAAATAAATGGAGATACAGTTTTCAAACAAAATGCATTTAAAAGAACATTTTTATTCCAATACGACGGTATAAAAATCGAAAATGTGCGATGCTTTGAAGTTTAAAAAATTGCTATAGCGTATTTAATCGTAGTTGTTTTACGGCTGGCTTCTGTAAGGTAACGTTATTTTTTGGAATACACAAAATAAGCTGGGAGAAAGGAATAGCATACTGTACCGGGGGCTAAAAAATGTAAATGACAGCTTCTTTAATTAGCTCTGAAAGTAAATTCCAAGTTATCATCCTTTTATTATTGAAATTTTTGCTTATGAGGCTTTTCCTTTTCGGTAGTTTCCAAATCTTTCTTTTCGCCGATGTTGAAATAGATTGGAACTCAATAAGCTGCAACTGAAATTGTATAATTTCCAATTAGATAAGATCAGCTTATTTAAATTCGTGTATTTTGTTCCTATATTTTGATTTAGAATCTGAATCAACACCGTATCGAAAATATTCTGTCACGTGCTTCAGCTCCGCCGCCCCTGGCGTATGCCCATGTGCAAACTTCGATAACTTAACTTAAACAAGTTACACTGGTTGACTTACAGATGTTGACTAGTTAATCAACATTCATGAGCGCCGGCAAAGAGTGGCAAAGAAGGGTCATTATCCCTCTCCGGATTTCGAAACTTAAATAAATTTATCTCAAATCCTTCTCTCTATAAAAAAAAGTTTTGATTTGGAAATGGACCAATGAAAATCTGAGTAGATATTCCGGGTAGATCGGCATCCAATTTGAATGCTTAAGCATGGCCTTTCGTAGTTAATATTAAAAAAACTGTTGCATACAAAAATATGAAAATCCGTGGTATTATAGAGAAATGTTTGATAAACACGCTGATGCAGACAGTTTTCAAATCGAAAAATTATTTTAAGAGATATTTAATGCTAAAGTTGGACAAAACCGTTCCATTAAAAAAGTTTTATTGGAGCAAAAACTATACATGAGAACTTAATCATTTTTCGATCATTTTATACGTTATAAGTTCCCGGTGTGCAGATTGCATTTAATTTTTCTAATTTGACTCATTTTTTGGGGTTTTATTTCTATTTTAAATTCAAATTTTCAGCATTTCGAGAGATATTTTTTACAAATTTTAGAAAGTGTTATTAATTTAAACTGTTGCCATTTGTATAAACAGCGCAAACAATAATGTTTACTTCAAATTAAAAATTTATTTACACGTGACTATTACAAATAGAAAGAAAAACTTTAAAATTAGAATTAAATGATCACATGTTAAAAGCAGGAAAATTACGTCATAAAAACCATATTTACACTTGAATTTTAAAAAAGAAACAAAATCTTAAAATAAAAATATCATTATTATGCGTTAAAACTTGTAAATGGAGGAAATTACGTCATATTTAAAATGGCCAAAAAATATGGCAAAACAATTTAAATTGAACAATATATTTGCGCGAGATATTTTGAGATAATCCTTTCAACTATTATCGTGAATTCGAAGACAGCGCAAATAATATTTACTTCTAACAACAAAAGTATTTTCACGTGAATATTAATAAGAGAAATAAAACTTTTGTGTAAATTACGTCAGATTTGAAACGATACATTTAAAATGAATTATTTAAAAGAACTATCTTATAGCGCTGTTAAAAAATACTGGGAGACAATGGCACTGTTTACTTAATTCCTTTTACATTAGCTTATTTTCAAATGTTTAACTAATTTTTTTAATTAAATACGAAAACAGCCATTGTATCTCTTAACTGCAGCAGATTTGGTCTTAAAGGAAAACGAATGGGAACCCGTTTACAAAGAGATCGCTACTGTTTTTTTTTTTAAATTTTAATTCAATATTTTTAAAGCCGATCAAATTAGCGTGCTTTTCGGATTTTGGTGTGCCTGAACGAGGGTTGGCGAGCGTAGCTCGTAGGGTTAAAAAAAAAAACTTTAGAGCAGAATATTACATGTATGCATATATACCCATATATATGGGAAGCAAATTTACTATTTTAAACCAATAATTTTATATACCGGGTATCCTAAAAAGGATTGACTGATTTTAAAATTCTATAACTCGCAAACGGTGACATACTTAAAAAATTCTTGCAGGAGAGTTATGCATGCCGTCAGGAGTTTTTTTTTCCCGTTTTCTCGAATTTAGTTCGAATTACAAACAATAGACGGCGCTGCAAGCAATAGGCCCTAAATTCAAGCTGTATTTTTTTTTTTTTTTTGCATTTCTCTTCTCCCATGCCAAAAAAAGGAGATTAAAATCTATTGAGTGGGCCAAAAATCAAGCCTGGATTTAGCGCATACTGCTCGCAGCGCCATCTATTGTTTGTAATTCGAATTAAATTCGAGAATCACAGTAAAAAAACTCCTGACGTCATACATGCCGCTCCTGCAAGAATTTTTTAAATATTTGTCACCATTTGCAAGTTATTGAATTTTAAAATCAGTCAGTCCTTTTTAGGACACCCGATATCTGGAGCGTATTTAACCCTTACCGGCGCGGTGTCCTTAAAAAAGGACACCTAATTTTAATTCCAAAACTGACAAACGGCACCAAGAATATTTAACTAAAATTTTCTTATATTGTACATGAAAATAAGGAAGTTCCTATTTTCTAATATATTCGTTTATAAATTGCGCCAGTCCATTATTTCATCAGTTTATAAACAGAATTACTCCGCGCCGGTAAGGGTTAAATAGTTAAAGACATGCATTTAATTATGCCAATTCGATCTCTTCAGTGCAATAGGAAAAAAATTCTTGATAGTCTGTTACTGTAGTAACTTCTCTATTTCTTAAATTTAAATGTATGGTCACTGAAAAGTGCCTTTTTCTTTTCTATTCTTTCTTTCTTTCTTCTTCTTCTTTTTTTTTTTTTTTATTTTTATTGGAAGGTTAGAGTTTAGTCTCGGTAGCTTTTTCTCCAATTTAGGTACAAATGGAATATTTTCTTTTTTCATGTCAATAAGTTTTCTTTTTTATTTAATCTTTTTTCTCTATTTTACTTTAATTAGACTTTACTTCTTAATTATTATAGTAATTTTAACTCCAGTTATACTTAATCTTTCTTAATGGCTCTCCTAATAAATTTCAGGTAATTAGGAAATAAATTTAGTTAAACAGAATTATCATATCATAAAGATAAAGATATGATAGTTCATATTATGATATGATATGATAGTATCATATCATATATCAAGACATAACTGCCAATCAAGCAGTTCTAATTTCTTGCAAAACTAGCCGCCTTTGGCGAGCAGTTTGATTCTCCCTGAAATATATGCTAATTATTGCATTTCATAATTTAATTTACTGCCTTAAGTCTTCACCGAATCGGAAGATTCAGATTGAGAAATAAATAAATCTGTATTTTTATGTTAACCGGGTGCAGGTGATAAATCGCCAAATATCCAAAATCCCATCGCATTTTTTTACTTTCTTCTATCTTGACAAGAAGAAAGTATTGGTTTCATGAAAATTTTCGAATTCCAGTTTTCGACGGATTTATACGTTTTAGGGGTCAGAGATTCCAAAAAACATGTTTTTACAAAATGTCTGTCTGTCTGTCCGTCCGTCTGTCTGTCTGTATGTGACACAAATTTTGTGGGCGCTCTATCTCAAGAACTAATGCACGGAATTTAATAAAAAATTATATTTAGGTAGTCCCTGATATAGATTGGTGCTGATTAGTTTTTGGTGTAAATCGCCCTGCAGGTGGCGCTGCTATGTAGCATTTTTCAGGATTTCCGCAAAAGCTCTATCTCAAGAACTAATGCACGGATTTTTATAAAATTTCCGATTCCGTTAATCCTTGATATGAATTGGTGCTGGTAACGTTTTGGTGCAAATCGCCCAACAGATGGCGCTGCTATGCTGCATTTTGAAGCATTTACACGATTTTCGTAATAGCTCAATCTCAAGAAATAATGCACGGATTTTCATCAAACTTCAGATTCTGTTAGTGCTTGACATGAATTTACGTTTTGCCTCTTGTGGTGTAAATCGCTCAACAGGTGGCGCTGCTATGCTGCATTTTTTGAGATTTCCGCAATAGCTCTATCTCAAGAACTAATACTTGGGTTTTCAACAAACTTCAGATTCAGGTATACCTGGATATGAATTAGTGCTGTTTATGTTTTGGTGTAAATCGCTCAACAGGTGGCGCTGCTATGCAGCATTTTTCACGATTTCCACAATAGCTCAATGTCCAGAACTAATGCACGGATTTTCATCAAACTTTAGATTCAGTTAGTCCTTGATATGAAATGATGTTTTGTACCTTTTCGTTTAAATCGCTCAACAGGTGGCGCTGCTGTGCTGCATTTTTTGTGATTCCCACAATAGCTCTAGCTCCAGAACTAATGCACCGATTTTCATCAAACTTCAGATTCCGGTATACCTTAATATGAATTAGTGCTGTTTGTGTTTTGGTGCAAATCGCCCAACAGGTGGCGCTGCTATGCTGATTTTTTCAGAATTTCCCCTACAGCTCTATCTCAATAACTAATGCACGAATTTTCATCAAACTTCGAATTCAGGTATACTTTGATACGAATTGGTTTTAAATTGATGTAATTTCTTATACTATTTAAATGATTTAATTGATGCGATTTATATAGAAAAAAGTTTTGTGATGGCCACAACATACTAGTTTTTCATTAATTTCATTTAAAATATAATCCTTTCATTCATTTTATTTAAAATACATAACTATAATATTAAACAAAAACATTTAAAATACACAATTTTCACTTTAAAAAAAAGGGTAAAGCAATAAATGATATCATAAACCAATCTGTTTAATTTCAACATCAAACTACTGTTTTTAGTTTTATACGTGAAAAATAAAAAAAAATGCTCCTGGCGAGTTAAAAAAAAAGAAAAAAGTATACTAGAAAAGTATGAATGGGTATACCATAAAAGTTCGAAGATATATGAAACCTAAATAATATCAAATATCGCTATTCTGTATAACTCTTTTGTTAATCTTATCCTAATCTGTTTATGATGATCTTAATTTGGTACTGACAATAAAAGTAGTGCCTATATAAACTTCATTTGGAATTTCATAAAACTAAATTCAATGTAGTAATAGTCTTTTCTTTTTACAGTGTATTTAAAACAAAACAAGCGCGCTTCGAAAGGAGGTCGCAAAGTTGCAATGCCGTCTTGGTCCGTTCCACGTTTTTCCAAATAGGTTTTTAATGAACTTTTAAAGACACGGGAGGCGTATTGAGAGAGCCACTCAATGCAAACTAGTCGCGAATCCCATAGTATTTATGTGATTAATTCTAATTAAAGTAGTCTGTTTTAAACAATTTGATGTTTATTGCTTTTATACTGCTACTGGGCATTGCATTACACAAAGATATAATTAAAAGTTGTTATCATATATATATATAAACTCGGTTTATGGCGTCAGATGCCGCCATCCGAAGAATCGCCAAGAGTCTTTTTCCATTGCTTCCGGTCAAGGTTCCATTCCTCTTCCAGACCTCTATCCCTCATTGCCTTTGAGATATCATTCATCCAGGTCTTTCGTGGTCTTCCCCGTTTCCTTTTTTTTGTTTGTTTCATAGTTGAATGTTATTTTGGGTAGTCTTTCATTATTCATTCTTTTGACATGACCATACCAGATTAATTGCTTTTTTTGAATATCATCTAGTATGGTTCCCTTTATTTTCATCATTTCCTTGATTCTGTCATTTCTTACTCTTTCTATTCTTGATATCCTGCATGATCTTCTTAGGGCGTCCATTTCTACTGCCGCTAATTTGTTTCTGTCTGTCTCCATAATTCTCCATCCTTCTGCTCCATATAACGATATGCTCTTTACAGCGATGACAGCGATGACCACCTCGGGAACTCAGCTTTCGCTTTAGAGTGTTAGTGCAATCCCGAGGGGTAGACCACATCCACTCCTAGAGTTGTATATATTATACTTTCTTTTCCTAGAGATCTCCTTACTCCACCAAATAGAATTTAATATTTTTACAGCCTTTTTCCCCTGACAAATTCTGTATTTAATTTCCTGTGAGTCTCTTCCTTCTCTATTAATGTCTACACCTAAATATCTATAATGCTTACAGCTTTCTATTTTTATGTTATTAGTTAGCTTTAGGTCTGTCTCATTTCCTCCTATACATAGATATTTAGTCTTGCTAATGTTGTTATCTAGTGATTTAAAAAATAAAAATAAAATTTATTCATCCCAAGTAACTTAAAATAATTCCACACCTAGAGAAAATGTAACCGAGGTCTCTTCGTCATGGAAGCTGTTTTACTGAACCCCCCTCCGCTTCGTGTAAAAAAGTTTTTTGTATTTTATTAGGTGCGTTCGTAATTATATAAATACGAACCTATAGTCGTCGTCTGGTCTGTCCATCTGTCTGTGCGCATATAACAGCGCAAAAATTACCCAACCGAATGGTTTGAAATTTAATATGTATAATCGTTGCAGAATTTTGTCGAGACATTTCCAATTTTATGATAATCGAATCAAAACTTATTAATTCAGTGATATCCAATGATAGATAATGATTCTAGGTTGCCATGGTGATGATGTCTTATTTAAAATGGAGTCCTATTATTTGCGTATCACTGAATTTAATATAATTGTAATAAATTTTGTTTTCATGCATTTTTGCATAAGAGTACAACAGCTATTGCACCAAGATCTGACTATTTATAAAACTAGTTATAGTAAGAACGCACCTCATTTGCCACGTTTGAGATACAATTTCCGACTTGTTAACACTTTCCAACATAGCTGAAAAGTGTTTATGAATTCGGTTTGTCTGTTTGTCTGCTTGACCGCGCTCTAGCTCGCGTAAATAAAGTCCGATTGCCATGAAATTAATATCAAAGGACCAAACATATTCTTTTAAATTATTTAATAAACCTGGATTAAATATAATTATATACAAATAAGGTTGGAGTTGAACAGACGCGTGTACAGACGCGCCAGTTTGAGACAGACGTATTCATCCTGGCAATAGGTGAAGTCTGATGACACAAACCATTTTGACCAGTACTTAAGCAAAATAGTTGCTGATCATGCTACATCATAACAAGGAAATTGTGCAGAGTAGCTAATTTTCTGGTATGACAACAAATGATGACTTCGCTCCTTTCTTTTATAAGGAACTTTTGTTGTGGCAGCGCCATTTAATGCTGACTCTGAGTGTTGCTATAGGTTGCTGTTTCTAGATTTGTTATGCATCACCACTATCGGCCTGTGACCTTAGCTATTTGTGACAGCAGTGTGCGAAGAGAAAACTGCTCCTGGGGCAAAGTTTCAATTTGGCGCCCCCCTCTCCCCCCCCACACACACAGATGCACACTTTTTCTTCACGACATGTGTCACAAAATTGAAAAGTGGAGAAACAGAAATAAATTCTATTGAATACATATTTCGCATTTATTTTGGAACTTAATGCTTAATTTTAATTCAGAAACTCCAAACAACTAAATTACATAAGAGAAAATTGCACTTGGATTTTGGCAAAGAGAATCTAGGAAATCAGTGTAGAAAAATGTATCTAACAGTACAGTACAGCAGTTTACAACACTTTTGTATTCCCAGAAGAAAACCTCATGCCAGTTTGAGAGCATATGTTTTTGTCACAAGCACAGAATGAAAATTATAGCCTCAGAAAAGAGAAGGGTAACGAAAGAGACTAAGACAAAAACCTAAAACAAGTTTTGAACAGAAAGAAGTGCTTATTCGTAAATTTGTATTTGGGTGCAGGGTAAGGGACCATGCTATGCACATATACCTTTGAAACGAAAAATGAACATACTTTTATTGGAATTTTTTTTTCCAATATGTATTTTTTTTGCAAAAAAGAAAAAGAAAAAAGGGTTTGTAGTATAAATTTGGCGCCCCCTCAATTTTCGCGCCCGGGGCGACTGCCCCCTTAGCCCCCCGCTTCGCACGGGCCTGATCTCTAACATTAATATATGTTATCGGGGTTTACTATGGTATATTCACTATTGAAAATGAAGTATGTAGCATTTGCAGTTCATTTACACAGACACACTCAAAGGAATTCCGTTACATGGCTTAAATTTGTGTTTTATTTTAATTTAATTTTTTTTTTATTTATTGGTTGATGAATGTTTTAATTTCGTTACAGAATATAAGCTGGAAACAAATGATGAGCTATTTATATTAATTTAAGTGCAAACAGATTTATCGTTCGTAATCGTCTGCCCGCGATAGAGATAGATTGAAAAAAAAATCATGTTTGAAAACTGTTTTTAAAACAATAAAAATTGCATAAATTGCGATACAGTTTTCAAACAAATTGCATTTGAAAGTACATTTTTTCGGCGTTGTAAAAATTGAAAATGTGCGATAAGTAAAAGTTTAAAATATTGCAATAAAATTTAATAAAAAAAAATTGTAATTTAATAGATTACAACGACCATTTGGAATTTTTTTTTGACTTAATATTTACTTAGTTTTAATTTTGGGGCATTTAGACAAGAGAAGCCGAGAAAGATAATAGGTTAAAAATCGACCGATTGTAAAACGCCGTGGCTAGTGGGTTGGAGACCCTCGAGACATGGCCTTTTACTATCAATCGATTAAACATTAGATTGTTTCCTTTTTCGCGTTCGTCTTTTATTCTGAAATCGATTTTCATGGGCTACATAATCAGTTGAAGACCTCGATTTTCATGGCCTACATAATCAGTTGAAGACCTCGATTTTTGCTTTGCAAGACGATTTTCATTTCGGCGTCGCTCTTTGGCTTTGGATTTTTCCATATCCGATAATTTGCGCCTACCCATTTTGTAACTTTTTCAATTTTTAACGATTTTATGCCTTTCGATTACCTATTCAAATAAAAATTCTTCTAAAAGTAAAGCACATCGTTGAATTTCGTTAAAATAAAATAAAATGCGAGCATCATTTGGCCCCATCCTCGATCGAAAACAACAACCATTTCCAAACGGTTAATAAAAGTTTAATTTAATCGTCTGCTGTTGCCACCGTCAGAGTGACGTCAGTGTTCCGCATGGACACGCCTGTCCTTTATAATATAGATAGATAATAGATATTAATGTTTTTTTTTCATATGTTCAAAGTTTCAGCATCTCTTTCATTTCCATTAAAAAAGAATATTTTTTTAGCCTTGAACGCAAACTCAATTTGAAGCCTATGCCATTACTACAGATAATCTTAAATATTTCGCGAAAATCAGAACACGTGGGATACATTACCGCTAACAACCCCGTAGTGAAAACAAAAAACAAAACAAAAACAATTAAAAAAAAAAAAAACATGCTGAGTTTCTAAGTGGAAAAGAACACCCTTTTTGAATCATTTGTTGTTATTGCACCTAACTTTCAAACCTACAAGGGGAGGAGTGCATCCGCTGAAGACAGTGAAGGTGGTATGAGTAAAACTCGCATGTGGAGGAATCATAAAATGTAACAATGAATGCCATTGTGGGTGGAATGGTATAAAGTTATACTCATTAAGGAAAGCTAAATGTTATATAATCATAGGTGGATCTGGAGAAGTTTTTCTGCAGGGAGTCTCGAGAGTTCATTATAAGTGTTCTTGGCTGACTAACAAACACATTCTTCAATACTGTTGCCAGTTCTACTTAATAAAAAAGGGGACAGGTAGATATAAAAAATCAGAACAAAGGCTTCTAAAGTGGGACATATAAATCCAGTAAATTTTTTGAAAATAATATAAGCATAATAATAAAAACTAGCAAACATATTCTTCATTAGTGTTGCTAGATCTTCTTTAAGAAGGAACGGGACAGAGAGATAAGAAAAAGCGAGACATAAAAATATATAGCAGAAAAATTTGAAAACGGAACCTGTCCCTAATGTAATCTTGTCTTAAACGTAAAAAATTCCTGCTTCCTACGGAAGGAATACCATACAATTCTGTTTTGCCTGCTATTAAAGAAAGGTGTATAAAACGAAATATTTTTTTCGTCACTTGACTTTTCGCCTTAGTAGGTCTTACTGTACTAAATAAACGCAATACTCTGATAGAGTAAAATCTGTGAAAACGAGGTCTCTAGGAACCTAAATACAATTCCGTTTTGAAGAGGTTACCGATAGAACAGTTATAATTGTGGGTATTCATGCCGCAAGGACTAAGAAATTTTTACATTTAACACAATATTCTGTCAATAAATAGGTTCCGTTTTCACACTAAACAAAAACCTGTTACATTTGCAGAAGCTCTTTAGCAGGGAGTCCCGAGGGTTCATTATAAGCGCTTTTGGCTGACTAAAAAACATATTCTTCTATAGTGCTGCCAGTATCACTTTCACAAAAAACGGGACACATAGATAAAAAAAGCGGGACATAAAAATAGAGTAAATTGTTTGAAACCGAAACCGGCATATAACCTCATTTGTTGTTACTGCACTCAACTTTCAAGCTTAGACGGAGAGGAGTGCAGCCGTTGAAGATAGTGAAGGTGGTATGAGTAAAACCCGCTTGTGGAGGAATCATAAAATGTGACAATGAATGCCATTGTGGGTAGAATGGCATAAAGTTATACTCATTAAGGAAAGCTAAATGTTATATAATCATAGGTGGATCTGGAGAAGCTTTTCTGCAGGGAGTCCCGAGAGTTCATTATAAGTGTTCTTGGCTGATTAACAAACACATTCTTCAATATTGTTGCTAGTTCCACTTAATAAAAAGGGGGACAGGTAGATATAAAAAGCAGAACAAAGGCTTCTAAAGTGGGACATATAAATCCAGTAAATTTTTTGAAAATAATATAGACATAACTAAGGGGCTCTGCCTCCTGCAAGCTACGCTCGCCAACCCACGTTCAGACACCGCAGAATCTAAAAGCACGCTAATTTCATCTGTTTTAAAAATATTAGAGAAGATTCAATTATAATAAAAAAACATGTACCGATCTCCCTGTAAACGTATTTCCATTCAATTCCCTTTGATTGCGAAAATTTAAGGCCGAATCAGTTGCTGTTAAGACATCCAATGGTTGTTTTCGTGTTTGAATAAAGAAGATCAGTTAAACATTTGAAAAGAAGCTAAAATAAAATGAATTAAATAAACAGTCTTTGCCTCCCGGTATTTTTTAACAGTGTTATAAAACGATTGACATAATACAATTTACTACAATTACTACAGTTTACTGCTTTATACGTACTTTATACTACGTATTTCCATTCAATTCCCTTTGATTGCGAAAATTTAAGGCCGAATCAGTTGCTGTTAAGACATCCAATGGAATCCAAGAATCCTACTAAGGCGAAAAGTCAAGTGACGAAAAAAATATTTCGTTTTATACACCTTTCTTTAATAGCAGGCAAAACAGAATTGTATGGTATTCCTTCCGTAGGAAGCAGGAATTTTTTACGTTTAAGACAAGATTACATTAGGGACAGGTTCCGTTTTCAAATTTTTCTGCTGTATATTTTTATGTCTCGCTTTTTCTTATCTCTCTATCCCGTTCCTTCTTAAAGAAGATCTAGCAACACTAATGAAGAATATGTTTGCTAGTTTTTATTATTATGCTTATATTATTTTCAAAAAAGTTACTGGATTTATATGTATTACTGTATACCCTTTCAAGGGTTGGTGGTTCATTTTTGGACCATTTAATTTTGATTCTTAAATGCCACATTGGCACCAGAATATTGGAATGAAAATTTTCCTTTTATTAAGTGAACAAAAGCATTTTCGTATTTCAAAATAAATTTGTTTGTAAATTCTGGTGCCATTCACTGATTTCAACATTTTACGAATAGAAGTACCTTGCCTCTGAAAGGGTTAAACAAATATTAATGTATTTATTATTTTAAAGTTTCCTTTCTCTTTTAAGATTTACATGTAAATACAATTTTCAAGACATAATTTTCTGCTTTTACACGCACTCATTTAATAGTAATTTTAAAGTTTTTTTTTCTGTTTTTAATAGTCACGTGTAAATAAATTTTTAATCGTAAGGAAATAGTATTCTTTCCGCTGTTTTTAGAATTGAAAACAATATCTATAATACTAGTTTAAGTCATATGACATCAACAGTTACGAGCGGATCCCTTCGCTTTTTATATTCCAGGCGACCATTTTGGTACTTTAATGTTAGCCAGCCACAGGTGACAAGTCGCTAAATATTATTCTATCGCCATCATTTCACTTATATTATAACAATCCAAGTCATGTAACTGCCATAAACAATTGCGGGCTGATCCCTTTGCTTTTCATATGAAAGGTTTCCATTTTCATTAAAGAATCAAATTTTTCTTACGTCAGATTTAAAACGATACATTTAAAATGACTTATTTAAAAGAACTTTCTTATAGCGTTGTTATGAAATACCTGAAGGCAATGACTTTGTTTACTTGATATATTTTACATTAGCTTATTTTAAAAATTTTAACTAATTTTTTTTTAAATCAAAGACGAAAACATCCATTGTATCACTTAACAGCAGTTGATTTGGTCTTAAAAATCCCAATCAAAGGAAAACAAAAGGAAACCCGTTTACAGAGAGATCGGCACTGTTTTTTAAAATTATAATTCAATCTTTTTAAAGCCGATCAAATTAGCCTGGTTTAAGAATCTGGGGTGTCTGAACGGGGGTTGGCGAGCACAGCCGCTGTCATCGAAATACTCAAGACTAGAGGACACGAGTTGTGACGTCATCACTAATCGACCGACTTCTCACAAGTGTTGGAATTTACACAGGAAAATTTTGAATAGCAATTTTCTTTTATTTTATTTGTGGCATATCTATCATCTTATAAAAGAATAATAACTGTTTAAACTTACTGGAGAATTTGGAATACCCCAACAAAAAATCAGCAAGATGCGGCAACAATGTGGCATTCCGCATCTGACTGAATTTTTATTTAGGGATTCCGAATTCTCACCAGTAAGTTTAAATACTTATTATTGTTTTATAAGATGATAGATATTCCATAAATAAAATAAAAGAAAATTGCTATTCAAAATTTTCTGATGTGAATTCCAACACTAGTGAGAAGTCGGTCGATTAGTGATGACTCTTGATGATACTCTAGATGATGATACTTAGGTCGACTAGTACAACTCGTGTCCTCTGGCCTTGAGTATTTCTATGGCAGCGACATGGCTCGTAGGGGGCAGAGCCCCCTAGTGTGAACAAAAAAAAATAAGAACAAGTTAATCGTATAGTTAAAGATAATCAATGATTTTCTACCATCTGTTAAATGACTAATTGAAAAAAAAAAAACCTAATGCACACAGAGATTTTAATTCATAAAGGAGGCATATAGCAATAAACGCAAGTAGATATTTTGAACGTTACAGCTCATTTCCTCAAAATGATAATTGTGTCACTTACCACCTTTATCGTCTGAAATACGACTTTTTCTTTTAAATTACCACACGTTCGTAACACATTAAAAATAACAAGTTTTTAAAGTATTACAAAAGATTGTTTCAATAAATCTTCTATCAACATAAACAAAAACATTCAAACAGAGAGATGAAAAAAAAAAGTATTACCATCTTGGGGATTTATTTTCACGATACAATAAACAATGTGATTCCCAGACGATTATTTTTATTCTTTCGTCAAATTTTAATACGGTCATTGACTATTGTCTGTGGTGAAACAGTGAAAGTGACAATAAGGTAGTTGTGGGCTGTTTTAGAACAATGCGAATGTATCCGGAATTAAATATGCTGATTTACTCCTTTTTACATTTTCCGACAGTCTTCCTTGTTTTATTAAATTATTTCCACCTTATGATACTAGAAATCTTTGAGCTGTTAAAATACGTTACAAAATTCAGTTAAAATCCATTTATAAAACTTCTCAGTTTTTCAAAATATCCCAAACAAACAAACACAAAACATCCAAACCTTTTTTGGGTACTTTCGTACTTTTTGAACACTTTCGAACACTAGCCGTCCCTTGGCGAGAAGTTTGGTCTCCCTTAAATTTATGATGAGTATTGTATCGTTTTAACTTTTATTCATAATTTAAATTACTTGCTCAATCCTTCGCAAAATCGGAAGATTCTGATACAGAAATCAAGAGCTCGATATAAATATATCTATTTTTTTATGGTAGACGAGCGCAGGTGATAAATCGCCACACATTGTTCCCGTCGCATTTTTTCGTATTTCATTAATATAATTTAAAATATAATCCTTTCACTCATTTTATTTAAAAAACATAACTTTAATTTAAAACTGAAACATTTAAAATTTATGATTTTCACTTATTTCTTACTTTTCCTTTTTTAAATTAAGAAAGAGAACAGAGAAAAGAAAAAAATTCTAACTGGCGAGTTAAAAATGCTATTGGCGAAATTTGCGCCCGCCTAACATACCGAGACTTCTTTGCGACCATGGCAACTTTTATGTAGTTTTATTCTAAACAATAATTTTGATTAAAAATGGCCACTTTGTATGTGGAAAGCCAAGCAGTCAGCCCATAATTGTTTATGACAATCACACGACTTGGTCTATTATAATATAGATGATGTTGGTGCCGCAACCAAACCAGAAGGTTTCAGGAGCAAAAAACACACTAAATTGCGATTTATGTGATACTAAAGAGGCTAGATACATTAAATATGGAATGATAGTTACTTTTAGCATATAAATGCCCTCTAAGAACAGTCGAAAGTAAATTCGAATTAAAAAGGGGTGAAGCGAAGGGGAGGAGCGAAAAGCGTTCTAAAAAAGTCCTAAATTACGATTTCTATGCAATCTCACGAAATATGAACCGATTTTAAAAGTAATAGTTGCCAATCAATGGCGACAGTCTCTGATCCTACACAGGCTATAATTTATGCCGGTGACTCTACCACCTGGGGTTGACAGGAACAACAAATGTCCTAAAAAGTCCTTTAAAAGCTATTTAAATTATGTTTCTGTGGAACATTAGGAAATACCAAACCGATTTTAAAGTTAATGTTGGCAAATTAATGGTGGTAGTCCCTATTTCAACATGGCATTTTATGTTGAGAGAAATGGTAGACCGTTAGACAAGAAGCTTGGAATTTGACATGATGGCTAATTTTAAGATGTAAGAAGATGATTTCTAAAAAATTCAAAACTGCAAATGAATACTGAAGTGAGCGTATTAATTGGGCATAAAAGTTTGAAAATATTTTCTAAATTATCATTTATTTAGTTTTAGTTCTTTTTATTATTTTAAGTCTCATTTCTGCCTAATGCAGTGTAATGATAAAGTTTAGTCATACTGTGTTTTAAATAGTAATTTTTGAATTATTCATAGAAGTATAATTTCTTTTAATAAAAATTAGACATATAAATATCGTTTGGCATATTTGAACCATTGCGCGAGCAAAGCCGCGGGGTTTGCTAGTAGATGATAATTGCTGAAATTGTGTTTTCCAATGTGTTATACGTTTTTTAAATTGTTTACTTACAGGTCATTTTTTATCCCTATTAAGCTACGAAATTTTGTTACAGTGTTCGGAATGTGTTAGAAAGTGTTGCATAACCTATGCTTGTCGCTTGATTTTTCTTTCTTGTTTTAACTGAAAACTCTAATAGATTTTTCACATTAAAAGTTTTTTCTCAATTTCTCACTAACAATATCAAACTTCATTTCTGTTCGAAAGATATCAACAAAGTATTCAAAGAAAATTTTATTAAAAACGATACTTTCGTATTAACCCATGCCAGAAATTAATAGACGAAGAGACTGAGAAGATTTCTCTACTTACAACAGCCTTTATGATTCTGTGTGTCTGAATTTTTTAAATGAATAATAATTGTGGCTTTTTCATTATTCTGCCAGCAGTTGAGTATAAATAACAAATTTGTTATTCTATCTGATTCTGAAGCCTTTCCACTGTCAGTACTAGTAACGTAAAGGAGCCTGGGATTCTCGCTTTCTGTTCAAAGTTTTTTTTAAGAATTGCTGGAAAACGAAAGTCATGTCTTTCTGTCATAGTTGTGCGATAGTCATTTACAGTGACACTCAAAAGAATTCCGTTATATTGCGGCCTATGGGGAAAAATTGTCTGTGGTGTATTTTAATGATATTACATTATTTAAAACATATTGAAAACTATATATAAGGTGGTCCTAAAAAAACTTTGCCAATATATGGACCTCTAGCGGCTGATCCGTTCAACCGATCGAGATTAGATTTCAGATATAGTTATTCAGAGATATGAGTTCGAGATTATGGGAATGGCAACAAAATGGCGCTCACGGTTACGGTTATAGCTACAGAAATTCAAAATTTTCGAATGGCAACGCCAATTTTTTCCTGTCGCAAAATGTTCAGCGCATGCGAAAACCCTAAAGAGCGTTGGAACGGTACGTGTATCACAAAAAACGGACGTGTTATACACACACAAAAACAGCTCTGCAAACGAGCAAAAAAAACCATGATTGGGGCGCACGGATGAAATTTGCATATGACAAAGGCAAGACACCAATCACTGATTGCTACACATATCGGAGAAAAGAAAACTTTTTTTGGATTACATGTTTTCCACATGGTTGTCATCACAGGCAATTACGTATTGCAAGCGGGAGACTGTGGACAATGCATCCAAAAATAACATAGCATGAGGGATGTTTGCTATCTCACATTTGGTAAAGTCTTTCAAATCCGGCAAAGTACAGTCTAGATTTCAGATATCCCCAGAACCAGAAATCCATAGGAGTGAGGTTGGGGAGTCGCGAAAACCCCGGAAATGGAAAATGGTGTAAGTTGACGTGACCGCCAAAATGGTCCAGGACCTTGTGAACGGACTTATATGTGGATATGCGATATCTTGTATCCAAACGATGTCATTCAGTACATTTCGCTGCAGCTATTCTAGTATATCGTAATTTTGTAGCATAGCTGTATAGCGAGAGCCTGTCCCAGAGAAAACTAAATCACGCAGAGCTTGTGGGGTACATGGGCCACGTATTTGGTGATGGTTTCGACGGTAATCACGCAAGACTTCCGCGGCCTTCATCCCATTTTTATAATAAGTTTTACAAATTCATCACGAACTTTCGCTGGCAGAGTCATTTCATCAGCATGTATGAGCTCCCGGCTGAAGAAACAACATTCCCACACCACTTTTTATCCATTTTCCAAGTTGAATATCTATCGACTTGCGTTCTGTGATTGGTGTCTTGCCTCTGTCATGCGCAATTTTTTTTCGCGCGCCGATTCATGTTTTTTAGGCCGTTCGTAGAGCCAATTTTTGTGTGCGCATAACGCGTCCGTTTCTTGTGATACACACACCGTTCCAACTTTTTTTAGGGTTTTCACATGCGCTGAGCATTTTGCGACGGGAAAAAATGGGTGTTGCTATTCGAAAATTTCAAGTTTCTGAGCCTATAACCGTAACCGTGAGCGCCATTTTATTGCTGTTCACAGAATCTCGAGCTCATACCTTTGAATAACTATATCTGAAATTTCATCTCGATCGGTTGAACGGACCGGCTGCTAGAGGGTCATATATCGGCAAAGTTTTTTTTATGACCACCCTGTATATCACTGAGGTGTACTATAAGCCGTTTACTAGAATCAGGCGTGCATATAATTTATTGTTCATTTACAGGGGTACACAAAAGAATTAGCTACAGTACTGCCTATGAAGAATAATTGCTGAAAGTGCGTTTTCAGTTGTAGTGCGCACTTTAAAATTTAACTATTTTTTTTTTTTATATTACTTCATTTGTAGAAATTCGATAGATCACATACAAGAACAAGGCTACACAAAAGATCTCAAAAACACTTCCGTTTATTGAAAAGGAAATTGCTGAAATGGGAATTTTCAACTGTGCTATGCGTTTAATTGAACTAACATTTAGCATACTATGTGTCATACATATCAATCTATAGTTCATATACAGGGCTGCTCAAAAAATTTGGATATTTTACAACCATTGATGGTAATTACAGAAAATGGGTTTTCAAATGCGTTATGCGTTTTCTAAATTGTATTTTTAGACACCTTTCAGCTTAATAAACTATAATTTTTTTCACAGTGTGTGTTCTGAATGTGTTGGAAAGTGTTTCATAATCACTGCTGGACACATTATTTTTCGTTCTTGTTAAATGTTATTAATAATTTTCTACTGCTTACTTTCGGTATCGGACTCGGGGCCTGATGATAAAAAATATTTCAGGCTCGGAATCTGCAAAAAAGAGTTCGACCTCATCTTCACTAATAGTGTTGCCAGGTGTCCCGATTTACGCGGGACGTCCCGATTTTCAGTGGCTCCAAGACCTGTCCCGTGTAAGTACTGCGCGAGATGCTAAAAAGTCCTAATTTTTCATGATGCACAAATTGTTTTACATTTCTTTTCGCAGCATACTATTCGTTAATCTGTTTTGAATGGAATTGAATACAATAAAAGCCGTGAATACAGAACCTGCCTAATAACAGAATTTTTTTTATAGTTTTTTGTATAGGCATACCTTACAAATCTAACTGCCTTTGCGGAAGGCTGTCCAAAACAGAATTTTTTTCGGTAATGATAATTCTGTTTTCACCGGTGTTACTGTACTTTACCTGTGAAACGGGACCTGTTTATAACGGCATATCTATCTATATTATAAAGGACAAACATATCTGTGCGTAACGCATACGTCATTTTGCGAATGGCATCACTTTGAAATTTGAAATGAAATTTTGGTTTTGCAATTTTTTCTACTGCAAATTAACTTCTAAACATCGCACATTTTAAATTTTTACACCATCGTATAAGGAAAAAATGCTCTTTAAAATGCAATTTGTTTGAAAGCTGTATCTCAATTAATTTTTGAAATATTAATTTTTTTGCAGTTTTTAATACCATTTTTTCTTATCGTGGCAACAAAAGTACCCCATTTCTATTGAAAGTCATTGAAAGTAAACGGAAAATAATTGAAAATAGGAGATACTGTATCTTTTTGTTGCCATTTTCTCATAAAACCTGAAAAAAAAGTTGAAAATAAAATATGGGCTATGCCAAGAATATTGTCTGTTATTCCGTGATAATGACGTCGTATGCATCTTTTCTATAGACGAAGTTTAAGACTGGGTTGTAAAAGTAGATTGCTTTAGCGGATGCAAATGACGTCATTTTATAAAAAAGCGTGTATTTTAATTCTTAAACCTGAATTATGTTTTGTAGAAGTGCGTCAGTTTCACAGCCCAGCTGCTTTGAAATTCTTCACAGGTGAAAATGCTTCACTTTTGAAAATAATGTAATCGAAAGCACACACTGATAAACGCAATGTTTTATAAAAATGTAGAGTGTCTTTATAAAAGAGAGGTGACATGCAAATAATAGCGATTTACATTACAGAAATTGATGATTCTCGCCTGGATGGATTTGCTTCGCCGAGTTAGACAAGCAAACAAATAATTCGTGGTTTAAAATAATATCGTGTTCCTGAAGTATTTGTCGAAAATTCTCTCGAATAATAAAATTTTAATGCTATTCTTTAGGACATTCTACTATAATTTTATCAAAATAACATAATTTGCTTAATTTAACTTTTCCTAATTTTATATAATCTATATATTTAAAACACAAGTGTGTTTTTTAGTCATCTGCCCTGATCTTTCTGCTGAACCAATTTTACTAATATATATATATATATTTTAACTGAAAGCTCTTCCTTTGTAGATGTGATCGCACTATCTGTTTTTTTGAAATGTCCCCACTTTTATATTTTAATTTTAAAAGCATTTTATGAAATTTCTTCAAAATGATGAAAATTAGATAGCTTTCATTGCTGCAGACAAGAGAGAAATGATGAGGTATTTTAAACTTTATTCATGCTATTTTCTGATAAACATTCAAAATTGTTGATAAAAATTGTTCTACAGGGTTTAGTGGCGCGAAATCCCAAGAGCCATAAGAGCCTCAATTGATAACCACATCCTAATAACTGATCTTTATTATATTTTACTGATTATGTATCTATATTATAAAGAACAAACGTATCTGTGCGTAACGCTGACGTCATTTTGCGAATGGCAATACTTCACGATCAAATTTCGGTCTTGAAATTTTCGCTACTGTAATTTTTCAATCTTCTGACCATCGTACATTTTAAATTTTTGTCACATAGGGAAATAAATGTACTTTCAAATGTAATTTGTTTAAAAACTGTATTCATTGACTGATGTATTATATTTTCTAATTTAATTTATAAGCATGATTTTTTTAAAAGTTTATCTTATCACGTGCCGGTTTCAATACATAAAATAATAAACATTTTGCACATAAAGCAACAAACATTTTTCAGCATTTGTTTCTGACTATTTTTGCATAATGAAATTAATACTTCCTTTATAAGCAAATAAAAGAATAATATTTAAATAAAAAAGAAAAGTGCCCAGCTAAACTGCATTGGGCTCAATAAATGGCATTGAGCTCACAGGCTATTCACACTAATTGTATATTATACACTTATTTTAAAGAATAATGCCCCTCAAAAAAATAAGTGAAGGGGAATTAGTCCCCCGTTTCCCCCTTTATACTTAACCAGTGAACCTCCAAATCTAATCAGGGAAGCCCCTTATCATAATAAACCGGTATACCAAATTTGGAGCAAATCGAATAATCCTTCAAAAAAAAAAACATTTATCTAAATTAAGGGGGTGGACTAGCCCCCCTTTATCTTTAACCAGTGAATCGCCAAAACGAATCAGGGAAGCTCCTTAACATAATAAACCGGTATACCAAATTTGGAGCAGCGAATAATTCTGCATGAAAAACCGTTTATATAAATTAAGGGGGTGGCCTAGCCCCCCTTCCCCCTTTATCTTTAACCAATAAACCCCCAAAACTAATCAAGGAATTTCCTTAACATAATAAACCGGTCTACCGACTTCGGAGCAAATCGAATCATTCTGCATGAAAAACCCATTTATCTAAATTAAGAGGGGCTGGCTAACATCCCTTTTCCCCCTTTATCCTTAACCAATGAACCCCCAAAACTAATAAGGGAAGTTCCTTAACATAATAAACCGCTATACTAAATTCGGAGCATATCGAATCATTCTGCATGAAAAACCCAATTATCTGAATTAAGGGGGTGGATTAGCCCCCCTTTTCCCCCTTTATTCTTAACTAATGAACCCCCAAAACTATTCAGGGAAGTTCCTTAACATAATAAACCGGTATACCAAATTCGGAGCAAATCGAATCATTCTGCATGAAAACCCATTTCTCTGAATTAAAAGGGGTGAACTAACCCCGTTTCTCCCGCCGTATCCTTAACCAATGAACTCCCAAAACTAATCAGGGAAGTTCCTTAACATAATAAACCGGTATACCAAATCGGAGCCAATCGAATGATTCTGCATGAAATACCCATTTATCTGAATTAAGGGGGTGGACAAACCCCCCTTTTCCCCCTTTATACTTAACCAGTGAACCTCCAAATCTAATCAGGGAAGCTCCTTATCATAATAAACCGGTATACCATATTTGGAGCAAATCGAATAATCTTGCAAAAAGAATAAATATTTATCTAAATTAAGGGGGTGGACTAGCCCCCCTTTATCCTTAACCAATGAATCGCCAAAACGAATCAGGGAGGCTCCTTAACATAAAAAACCGGTATACCAAATTCGGAGCAAATCGAATGATTCTGCGTGAAAAACCCCATTTATCTGAATTAAGGGGTGGACTAGCCCCCCTTTCCCCCTTTATCCTTAACCAATGAAACCCCAAAACTAATCAGGGAAGTTCCTTAACATAATAAACCGGTATACCAACTTCGGAGCAAATCGAATCATTCTGCGTGAAAAACCCATTTATCAAAATTAAGAGGGGCGGGCTAACCTCCCTTTTCCCCCTTTATCCTTAACCAATGAACCCCCAAAACTAATCAGGGAAGTTCCTTAACATAATAAACCGGTATACCAAATTCGGAGCAAATCGAATGATTCTGCATGAAAAACCCATTTATCTGAATTAAGGGGGTGGACTAACCCCGTTTCCCCCCCTTTATCCTTAACCAATGAACTCCCAAAACTAATCAGGGAAGTTCCTTAACATAATAAACCGGTATACCAAATTCGGAGCCAATCGAATGATTTTGCATGAAATACCCATTTATCTGAATTAAGGGGGTGGACAAACCCCCCTTTTCCCCCTTTATCCTTAACCAATGAACCCCCAAAACTAGTCAGGGATGTCCCTTAACATTATAAACCGGTATACCAAATTTGGAGCAAATCGAATAATCTTGCAAAAAAAATAAACATTTATCTAAATTAAGGGGGTGGACTAGCCCCCCTTTATCCTTAACCAATGAATCGCGAAAACGAATCAGGGAAGCTCCTTAACATAATAAACCG
The DNA here is from genome assembly GCA_963932465.1 of Maratus speciosus. Classification (NCBI taxonomy): domain Eukaryota; kingdom Metazoa; phylum Arthropoda; class Arachnida; order Araneae; family Salticidae; genus Maratus; species Maratus speciosus. The sequence goes on along the minus strand of OZ010799.1, from coordinate 67,903,825 downwards.
GTATACCAAATTCGGAGCAAATCGAATCATTCTGCATGAAAAACACATTTATCTGAATTAAGGGGGGTGGACTAACCCCGTTTTCCCCCCTTTAACCTTGACCAATGAACCCCCAAAACTAATCAATGAAGTTCCTTAACATAATAAACCGGTATACCAAATTCGGAGCAAATCGAATCATTCTGCATGAAAAACACATTTATCTGAATTAAGGGGGGTGGACTAACTCCGTTTTTCCCCCTTTATCCTTAACCAATGAATCGCCAAAACGAATCAGGGAAGCTCCTTAACATAATAAACAGGTATACCAAATTCGGAGCAAATCGAATCATTCTGCATGAAAAACCCATTTATCTGAATTATAGGGGGGGGGGGGGGACTAACCCCATTTTCCCACCTTTATCCTTAACCAATGAACTCCCAAAAACTAATCAGGGAAGTTCCTTAACATAATAAACCGGTATACCAAATTCGGAGCAAATCGAATGATTCTGCATGAAAAACCCATTTATCTGAATTAAGGGGGTGGACTAACCCCCCTTTTCCCCCTTTATCCTTAACCAATGAACCCCCAAAACTAATCAGGGAAGTTCCTTAGCATAATAAACCGGTATACCAAATTCGGAGCAAATTGAATGACTCTGCATGAAAAACCCATTTATCTGAATTAAGGGGGTGGACTAACCCCCCTTTTCCCCCTTTATCCTTAACCAATGAACCCCCAAAACTAATCAGGGATGTCCCTTAACATTATAAACCGGTATACCAAATTCGGAGCAAATCGAATGATTCTGCATGAAAAACCCATTTTTCTGAATTAGGGGGGGGGGGGGGGGGTGGACTAACCCCGTTTTTACCCCTTTATCCTTAACCAATGAACTCCCAAAACTAATCAGGGAAGCGCCTTATCACAATGAACCTAGGAAAAAATTTTGAAGCAAATCGGATGTTTCTATCAAGAGTTATCGCGTTACGTACATACATACATACGTACGTACGTACATACATACATACATACATACATACAGAACGGGCGGGCACATTAGCTCTCAGGCTTTGATAGCCTGTGAGCTAAAAACCACCAAACTAGCATATTTGTGAAAGATAAATTAACAAAATTAATACTTCTTTTATAAATAAATAAAAGAATAATATTGAGAAAACACAAATCTAACATATGTGTAATCGTACAATTTAAATTTTTAGATCGCCAAATAGGATTTTTTTTTTCAAATGGAGTTTGTTTGCAAAGTTCATCTCAGTTTACTGATTGTCTATGGTTTTAATAAACAATTTTAAAGCATGAAATATTTTTTAATTTATCGATATCGGGCGGAGCTCGATTACGAAAGATTAATCCGTTTGCCCTTAAAACAGAATAAAGAGGTCATCATTTTCTTACGGCTAATTTCCATTAAAAAAAACTTCCCTATGAATAAATAAATAAAATAACATAAATAAAACACAAATTTACCAGACATGTATATGCTCTGAAATTATCAGAATATAAAAGGATGCCATAAGTAGTAAAATCTTGGCAAATAACTCTTAGCATACGGCTAATAAGAAAATATCGCTTTTGATAAATTTCAAAAATGTATTTGATTGTGTAATTCGTATTTTCCATATGAAAAATGCTTTTTTAATGGAAGTGGTCAATCTAAAAAATTTATTGCATATAAAAAAATTATTAGTTTTCAATTAAAAAAAAAATCACCTATATTCTTTAACCCGAGAAGCCCGGGTACGATCCCCTAGTTTATTTAAAAGTAAAAAAAACAAGTTGGAAATTGCTCGTCAAACGTGGCAAATGAGGTGCGTTCGTACTATAACAAGTTTTATAATTATTTTTTGCACCCCATATTGTACTGAATGTATAATTTTTTGCACTTCATAAAGTCCATAGGCTTTAACATCATTAAAATGCACTCCCAATAATTTTTTCCCATTCCCCGAACACTTTTGACTGTCCCTGTAATTAAACTATACATCCAATTTTCCTAAAATTTGAAATGGCTCGACAAAATTTTGTAACAATTATATATTTAAAATTTCAGACCATTTGGAAGGCTGTAACATCATTAAAATGCACTTGCAATAATTTTTCCCATTGGCCGTAATGTAAAGAAAAACTTTTGATTGTCCCTGTAATTAAACTATACATCTGATTTTCCTAAAATTTGAAATGGCTCGACAAAATTTTGCAACAATTATATCTTTAAAATTTCAGACCATTCGAAAGGCTGTAACATCATTAAAATGCACTTGCAATAATTTTTCCCATTGGCCGTAATGTAAAGAAAAAGTTTTGACTGTCCCTGTAATTAAACTATACATCCGATTTTCATAAAATTTGAAATGGCTCGACAAAATTTTGCAACAATCTTATATTTCAAATTTCAGACCATTCGGTTGGGTAGTTTTTGCTCTGTTATATGCGGACAGACAGACGGACGGACAGACGGACGGACAGACGGACGGACGGACTGAACGACGACTATAGGTGCTACGTATTTATATAATTACGAACGCACCTAAAAATGTATTGTTCCAGCTATTCCTCTTTCACTAGTTTCACTGTGTACGATTGTTGTTTATTTAGTGTAGCAAAACCTGTTAAGACAAAATCAAAATACATCGGTGAAAAATATCGTTTTGAACAGGTTTCGTCTTATCAGATATAATTATATAGTAGGCTTACCGTAGGGATAAGGAAATTTTTATATTTAAAACAGGATTCCGTTATAGACAGGTTCTATTTTAATACTTTTTAGTGTGTTTTTGTGTCCCGGTTTAGAAGTCGTTGCCCCGCTTTTTGCGATACTGGACCAGGTAACACTATCTACTAAGCACATGTTCGTGAAGAATTTTAGGTGTTAGCTCGTAATAACTCGAACATAAGGATTTTATCTCCAATTAAAGCAATGTTGAAGTATGAGTATTGTTTTAGGAATTATTGGGCCAGTGGTTTTGAGTCTTATGTGATTAAAGAAGTTAAGCTGTGTAGAGTTGGAATCCTAAAATCGTGATGCGATACCTGAGGGGAAATATAGCAAATGAATAGATAGACTAAGGAGAAATATACAGGGCGCCTTAAAATAGATTGATGGTTTTAAAAATGCAGTGACAAGTAAGCAGTAACAGATAAGACTCTTGCACGGGCCGGATTTTACTCCACCCAAACTTTCTATTAAAGCAAAAATACAAGAAATAAGAGCTTACTTTTAATGTTGAAACAAAAAATACATATCACGTTTTTTAAGATATTAGTAGATCACGACATGTACTCCTTTATTTGTTCATCGGATAAAGAGACGAAAGTCCAATTCAATCCACGTACAGTTCAAAATATCCAATATAACCAAAAGGAAGGCTTCGTTAATGCGTTGTTTGAGCTCACGCACACATGATACCTTTTTCTTATAAATGATATTCTTAACGAACCCTTAAAGACAAAAATAGCAAGATGAGCTCTCAGATCAAGAGAAAGAGGTGGTCACCGTGTGCAGCAAGCCTTCCACATTGGACCACCGTGTCCAATCCAATATCCTGGAAAATGGTGATATAAAGACTATCGTACATTCAAATCCAAAACCCTGTTCAGATTGGATACATAAGCTATCTTAGGTCGGCATTTTTGGGGTGGCCCTTTTCTGGAATTGAAATCCTGTTTACATCGTAAAACTAATCTAAGATAAATCAATGAACGTCATTGTGTCTGAGTTGAACAAATGTAATGTGTGCGCATGCGCATAAAATAAAACTTGCAGTTAGCCAGCCAATCAGTTAAGGGTGTATTCGAAAAAATATTTTTCCACCCTCAACAGCTCGAAATTTTCTGATACATTTTCAGACTCATTTTTAAAAGTAAAAACATGAAACTTGCTGGGGTGATTTCTGAAGACATGTTTGACATGCCGTGTGATTTCATTTTCAGCTGAATTAATTAGAATTTGATTTTTAAACAATTATTTTCTCAGTATGACCATTTTTTTCATTCCCAGATCGCCCGCTTCGGAGAATTCGGTTCAAAACGCTAACTTTGATAGCGTTTTTTACAGTATTTTCTGCATTTATCAAAAAATTAAGAAGCACGGCACATTATATAGTTTCTAAATAAGAGAATTTCCCAGTTTGATGCGTTTGAGAGCAAAAATGAATTTTAAAATGAATCAGAAAATAAGCAGTTTGGATCGGAATACACCCTTAAAGCGAAGCCTTACATCCAATCAGAGTGAGTGGTAGTGGCTCTGTCTAGCCGAAGAAAGTTGCAACTCACAGAGAATTTGTGGAGCTTTCTCAGAGAGTTCAGTGGTCTAAAATATCTTAAGTATCCGATTTGAACGGGGCAAAGGTCAATGCGGAGGAGCCCCGTCCGCTGATATCCGAACCCTCAAGCGCAGACGCACCTTGGCGAAAGACGGTGCGTGCCAAATGATATTGGGAGAGGAGCACTTTGCGCGCGTGCGCTCGTTGACATCGACATTACTGACAATGCATTTCAATTTATGTTAATTCAAAGGCTATTCTGTTTCCAAAAACTCTTTTACATCACTTATAAATAGGGATTTAGCGTTTAAAAATTTATTACTCTTATAAGAATGATGACAACCATTCAGATTTATGGAAATTTATAATTTGTTCGCCTCTAATAAATGTTTTAAAATGATTTATACCATTGACAAACATGTAAAATGGAAATGGATATTTTAAAAACAAGTATAAATTGGTAAATCTGAATCTATTTATTTAAAAATATTAGTGATCGATGAATACTGCTACTCATTGAAAAAAATAATCTATCTATCTATCTTCGGTACTAACAATGTACTGTGTTAATAAACAATGAATTTATCAAAATCTTTTTAATGAATGGCGAACTTTCAAAATACGTAAGCATTTCTTTTTTTAATAGAAAATGGGGTCATCAAAAATCCGTTTGATTTAAGTATTTCTTTAATACATTATCTGGATTCACCTTAAATCAGTCTGACTGTTAAACTGAAAAATTAAAAAATATTAAATCAATATTTAACTTTCATTAAAAGCACCCCCCCCCCCCCCAACCATCTCCTAAAAAAATTAAATGAAAAATAAATAAGTTGCTCTGAAAATCCAACATCTAAATTGCACTTGCAATGCTTCCATGTTAGGATGGTAAACCATTCAGCATCAAATCAAACTGCTATAAGGTGCTTCTTAAAGATAAAGAACTGTAATTTATGGTAGAATTTCTAAACTTAAGCTTATATTTTAAATGTATTGACTTGAACTGAAAAATAAGGAGGAAAAAAATATGTTACTACAAAAAAACAAACAAAAAAAAAACCAGTTAAACTTCAGCTTTTTATTTTCAGAACATCACACACACACACACACACACAAAAAAAAACCTTTAAATGCTTATATGAAGTAACTGGGTGTAGAATAGTTTTTTATGAAAAAAATTAAATATTGATAATAGTTGAACAATTAAAGTACTCAAAAATACTCAGAATGTCAGAGATCTATTCGTAATTTCATGATATTGGATACAGTAATTTTATATATTTCATTAATGTGGTCTTAAATAAATTATCTCTGTGAAATAGAAAAGGAAATAACGCAATTACAGTTCTTTTTTGACAAAATGAACAAATACAGTAAAAATTCATCCTTATTATAAATAATATAATATCAAAGTTATGATATCCAAGAATTTCACCAGATTTACATATGTACATTAGGAGTGTGAAATATTCATTTGTACACTACGTTTGAAAAACGTTTTATAGGGAATGTAAAAAGTCATCCACATTTGAAAGGGGGGTGCTAGCTGAAATATCAATTTTAATACTTGAATTTTTCAAAAATTTGAAGATTGTACTTTCTGTAAAACAGCATTTGATGACAAAATGAAGAAGAATAACATTTATAGCACAAAAAGTGTTCTTATTTTGTACCATTATGTGTAGAATTTTTAAACATTAAATTATATGATGATATATTTATTAATCTCTTAATTGGTGTTTTTGAACTATGTTAATGAAGAACCATTAACATAGCTTACTAAATCACAACTCTTACATTATTACAAACTTTCATTCAGCCACAATGCAAAATATTTTCAATGTTTTATTATTAGTTATGTTCTATTATATTGGAGATTCATAAAACATTCATAAAGATAAGACACATTTATAAATTTCAAAATATCGTTTCAAAAAATGCGATCTATTAACATTGTTAATAATGCATAATTTGTAGTATTAAGGAGTTCAAAATAAGGTCTCTTTTGAAGTATTAATTTCATGATTAAAGACAAGCTCTAAAAAAGAATCTTTTGATAGTAAAAAGCATTTTGAATAATTAGAATTATTTTTTTCATTTATATTTTATGAAGTTTATTATTTATTATGTATGCATTGAAATTACTTCAAAATTATTATAAAAAGCCGAGCAAATTAATGAATTACATGTTAATAAAAATAAATTTTCAGTGAAACTTTTAAATTCTTTCTTGCTCACAAAAAGTTTGACAACAGAGGGGAAAAAATCAAAACAAATTCATAACTTAAACATTTTATGATTCACCGTTTTTTAAAATCATGTAATATTAAACTATTTTTTGGTGGTTAATAATCAAAACTTTGACCTGATATGAGAAAACTGAATACACTCTAAATAAAAAGGAGTGACTATTCACTCCGGAGGAGTGAATAGTCACTCCTGGAAAGTGAATATTCACTCTAAACAGGAGTGGATAATCACTTTTTCGGAGGAGTGACTATTCACTCTTGCTAAAGGAGTGCGGTTTTTCACCCCTGGTAGGAGTGAATAGTCACTCTTTCATAAAAGTGAATGTTCATTTTTTATGTAGTCGTTTTTTTTTTCGCTTCTATGGGCATTTTAAAATAATCACATCTTTTACAGCATGCAATGAAAATAGATACAAGCGTAGTAAAGATTGGAATAAAATACTTTATTAGCAATATTTATTTAATTCATAGTTTGTAACACTAATTGAACTTTTGGGGAAAAATTCAGTTAAAGTTACATACGAATTTAAATTAGATTACTAATAGTAATAAACTAAAATATTTTATTCCAATCTTATCCTTTTTGTTTGCTTTTATTGCATACCCTATAAAGATATTACTTTTAAAGTTTTATTAATAACTTTTTAATCAGCGGATGTTATATGTTTAACAATGTTTGATTTGATTTTAATTTTTGTTTTAAATATAAAACCGTACTTTTTCTTTAAATTATTGCTATTTTTGCAAAGTCCTATTGTTCTAAAATATTTTTAATTTTTCCATTTAAAAAACAATACTTATAAACTCACATCTTTTTTAAATAAGTTCTAAGCATGATTTAAATATTAAGAATGTATATATATATTTTATCCGCTGTCATTTGCTTTTGTTTTATTTAATATGAACATGGAGTCTAAAGTTAAACTTTTAAGTTCTCTGGAATATGTATATATTTTTCTTTTAAACATATTCCTTAACTTAATCATGATTTCTAATTTTCGTCCGTCATTGCTGAAAAATGAAATTAATACAATACTTATTAATGAAATGACGCGATAAGCCATGTTTAATTTAATTTTTTTATTCGCGTAGATATTGTATTTTGTGAAAATGAGCAAAATAGATTTTATATGTTTTATAGGAAAATATTGACCTCGGAAATAGAAACAAGTTGGAAATTGCTCGTCAAACGAGGCAAATGAAGTGCGTTTGTACTATAACTAATTTTATAAATATATTTTGCACCGCATATTGTGCTGAATGTATATTTTGGTGAACTTTATAAGTGCATATCAATTTCATTCTGTTCAAAAGACTGTAACATCATTAAAATGCACTTGAAATAATTTTTTCCCATTAACCTTAAAGTTAACGGAAAGCTTTTGACTCCCTGTAATTAAACTGTACATCCGATTTTCATAAAATCTGAAACGAGTCGACAAAATTTTGCAACAATTAAATAGGGTAGATTTGCCAGTAATGGACACTCTTAAGGAATTTCTTTTAAAATTATTTTTTTATTAATAGTTATAACTATTACATTCCAGTTTTTTCAATATTATATTGATCTATCAACAATATTTAACCATTCTTATAGTCCCATTTCCCAATGTGAATCGAAATTTAATTTTAAATAACAGAAATATATCAAAACACCCAAAAGCCCAGTAATGGACACCCTCTGGCCCAGTAATGGACACCCCATAAAAAGTAATAAATATAATTGTTTTTATGACTGTATTTAGAACTAGAATTTAATGAAAACATACTAATGAAACAAAATGGTTATTTTCAAATAAATTTAACAATAGTCGTCGTTTAGTCTGTCTGTCAGTGTTGATTTCAGGGGGTGGTCCGGGGGGGGGGGATTTCCCCTCCGGAAGATTTGAGATTTTGTGTTTTCAATGGTCAAAAAGGGCAATCCCCCCCGGAACTCTATAATGTCTCCCCCCCTCGGAACCACAGAAATCCCTCCCGGAGATAAGGGTCTGAATTCAACACCCGCATATAACAGAGCAAAAACTACCCAACCGAATGGTCTGAAATTTTAAATATATAATTGGTGCAAACTTTTGTCGAGTCATTTCAAATTTCATAAAAATCGGATGTATAGTTTAATTACAGGGACAGTCAAAAGTTTTCCGTTACATTACGGCCAATGGGAATAAATTATTGCAAGTACATTTTAATGATGTTACAGCCTTCCGAATGATTTAAAATTTTAAATATATATTTGTTGCAAAATTTTGTAGACTCATTTCAAATTTCAGGAAAATCGGATGCATAGTTTAATTGCAAGGACAGTCAAAAGTTTTCCATTACATGACGGCCAATGGAAAAAAAAATATTTTAAGTGCATTTTAATGATGTTACAGCCTTTCAGAACAGAATGAAATGGATATGCACTTATGTATTGCACTAAAATATACATTCAGTACAATATGCGGTGCAAAAATATTTTTAAAACTAGTTATAGTACGAACGCACCTCATTTGCCACGTTTGGTGAGCAATTTCCAACTTGTTTCATTATCTATTAAACATAAGAACTCAGATTTTTTTTTAATACTTATACTATGTTATATTGTATACACAGGGATGTAATGATTTGTTGAGAATTATTTATTTTAGGCAGTGAAATCTTACCAGAAAGTGCTAATTTAAAAATGACTTTCAATAAATAATTAATCATTAATTTTGAATTTTACTTAGAACGAAAATGGTCTGTTAAAATACGTAAAACATGTTATTCAAACTAGTCTAAAAAATCTAGACCTCTATCTTTCACCATTTCTGATAAAAATGTACATAAAGTTGGTGAATTTAACATGGCGGAGATACGGCTTTCCCGGTCCCCTTAAAACAATTACATTTCAGTCCGCTACATGAAGAAATCTCACAATCACTTTAGAACGAAAATGGTCAGTTAAAAAACGTAAAGCATGTTATTCAAACTACTCTAAAAAATCTAGACCTCTATCTTTCACCATTTCTGAGGAAAAGGTACATAAAGTTGGTGAATTTAACATGGCGGAGATACGGCTTTCCCGGTCCCCTTAAAACAATTACATTTCAGATCGCTACATGAAGAAATCTCACAATCACTTATGAATACTTCACGATCAATCTTTTGCTATACAAACATACAACTATTTAGCTCATAATCTGGACATTCCACATATCTACACGGATAAATGCTTAAAATTAAACAAGACTTACCTTCATTTTATGTATTCCAAAGCATAATTTTAATGATATCCTAATCTGTTAATCTTAAAATGGCGGACGAAAAAGTGATAATTTTTCTTATCTTTAAAGGGTGTCGTCACCTTGCTGCTCTGATTGGTTAATAAGCAATGCACACGTAAGTCACTCTTCATTCAGGAGTGAGACATCTCACTCCTTTCTAGAGAGTGGAAAACTCCACTCTTTAAGGAGTGTATTTTTATAAAACTCACTCCAAAAAGAGTAAAAATGCCTGTCACTCTTTCAAAAAGTGAACTTTTCACTCCTCTCATGGGAGGAGTGAAAAGTTCACTTTTTGATTAAAATTGCAATTTTAGAGTGTAATAGATAAAAGAATATGAATAATATTAAAGTATTATAAGCTGCAGGAGTATCCTAATTAAATAAGACCCACACAGTTATTTGTTTATTTGGTGCGAAAGCATTTTACTTTCGCAAGATTAAAGTCGTAATTGTCAATATCAAAATTCTAATGATGTCTTATCTTAAAACTGCATTATGCAGTCATTCAAAGTAATATATCATATCTAAAAAGTATAACACGCCGAACTGAAAATAATGCAGCTGGGCACGCGCGGAAAATGCTCTTCTTCCAAAATCATGGCACCCACCGTCTTTCGCCAAGGTGCGTCTACGCTTGAGGGTTCGGATATTAGCGCCCCGCTATACTAGAAAATGATGCATTTTTCTGTGGCGCTGCTTTTTCCTGTGGTGTAGCCATTTCTGCTACTTTCCGTACTAAATGACATTTCTCATCGTACGAGACACTTAGCGCCATTTATCGTTAAGATTACAAACTTTAAATCTTTGAGGTCTGAGCATTTTCGACTACATATCTCCCTCTGGAATGAGGGTATTTAGTACTTTTCATAATTAAAAAAAAAAAAAATACTTGGAAGATGTGTATTTTCATAATTTCTTTTATTATAAACTTCAAATTGTTCTTATTCCTAATGAAGGAACTATTTAAATGTACTAAAAATTAATATTTAATGAGAAATTATTGAAAAAAGCATGTTTTATATTTAAAAAAAAGTTCCGCATGAGAAAACATAATTTTTTAGCATAAAATTTTACAGAGACTTAAATAAAAACTTACCCAAATATTGTACCAATATCTGAAAATAGGTTTTCTTTGTATCTAAACACTATTTAATAAAATTTGATTTTGTGTGGTACATTGCAAAGCACAAAGAGCAACACCACAAGGTTTGCAATAAGTTTGAGTTAAGCTCTAATTATAGATATTACCATATACTTACTTCTGTTTAGTGCTGCCACCTATATATTCCACCTATATATTTTTTCAAAAAAAAAAAAAAAAAAAAAAGGTCCGTAGATAATATCTGACAAGACCGCGAACATATATAGTAGGTACTTTTATAGCTCAGAGAGTTAAAAGTTGACCCCGAGAGATTCTCCGACTTAGTTCGCTTCACCGAAGACGGGAACCCGAGTGACACTCGGGCTTAGACTTCAAAGTGTTAACATTTTGTCCACCTCCTAATAAGAAAAATACGAAATTGTTTTAACTCCTTTCCTTTAACAGAATATTGAAGTTGTCTATTCCATTTGTGAACACTTTGTATTTCGAACTAAAACAAGGGTACGAATAAAGAATTTCTTGACCATACATTATTCTTCTGAACCTATTATCGCTGATTGAATTTTTAAAAAATTCTCAGTTTATTTTAGGTCAATGTCTATAAAGGTATGTTCCTACCTTCGGGAAACTTTTTTTGAAAAATATGAAATTTTTATCAAACATATTGTTTTTAGTTAAAACAGGGAATAAAACTATGAATTCATATAATTTTTTTACATTATTTAACTTAAATTTTCAAATTTAGGCGATACTTAGTCAAACTTTAGTAAAGAAAATGCGTTTATGCCAAACCTTCTGTAACGGAATCTATTCAATATGTTTCACTTTTTTTTCCAACAATATATTAGCAATTCTCTTACCTTTGTTATGAAGCAAAAGATTTGCAATACCTCTTAAATTTACTAATACATACCAAATTTTGTATACAAAACTTGATTTTTGAAAAAAAAGTGTATTTTTCAATACAACTAGCTCTTAAATTAATATATACAAAGTTACAAGCTATATTTTGCTTCATAACATACCAACAGATAAGCAGAACCTTGTTATACAATTTTATTTCAATACCTTAAAAACTTTTTAAGAAATGATGTTTCTCGTAAACGTAGACAATGAAAAACTCAGTTTTCCAGAAAACGCAAATTAAGATTTTGATAGAGCACACAAAATTATGTATAAAATTTACAACTTTAAAATCCATCATATTTGTAGGTGCTTATGTATTTGTGTATATATTATATGTAATATATTTGTGTATTAAAATGTATCGTTTATCTTTCTGTGGCTCTTTAAACGGTCACTTCAGGTTTCAGAAAGTTCATTTCCGGTTTATATTTTGGGCTATAACTTTGCTTCTTATTATCGCTGAACCAAAAGTAAGGCATTTTTGGAATCATAAATGTTTGAACTTTAATTCAAAAAAAAAAAAAAAAAAAAAAAAAAAAAAAATCGAACATTTTTGCAAAAACAGCGATTTTAGGGTAGGCACATACCTTAAGTCTCTAAAAAAAATGATAGAATAAAAAAGTTTTAAAACAGAATCGAAAACTGAACACAATTTATAATTAATTTAAAAGAGAACTATTACAATTTTATAATACACACGCCACACATACACACGGACATATATAATGCAGTTTTTTTGCGATTTCTCGCATTATATTAAAACTATGAATTGCAAAAACAGACTTATCGCATGACTGACGCTTGAAATGATTTGGTGGATTAGGTGTGTCTTCGAACAATCGAGTTAAGTTACTAAAAGGTGGGAGTAACATGATCATGATGTTGCCATGTCGTGCGCAGAATTTTTGTCTCGAACCAGGAAGCAAAGAACTCGCCACTTCCTTATCGTCTTAGTGGTGCCTTGATTTATCTATCAAAAATTTTTTTGTGTCAATTTTTTCTTTGCGCGTGTGAAAATTACGACTGCTATCGTGAAATCCCTATAAAAAAGATATATTTCTTAGGTATTTTTTGATTATCTAGGTTAATAAACGATGCAAGAGCTTTGAAAGAGGTGCAATACCGCTTTTTACGTATTTTTCTCCAATCAGCTGGGATCAAAGCTCTTTATAATAGGAGGTGCGATACGTGTCAAGCAGAGTCGCAGTCGTAAAAAAATCAGAGAGTATACGCTATAGGCAAAGAATATACACTAGAGCCATGAACGTTCATGGCTAGAGTATAGGCTACAGCTTTATTATAGAACAGATGGTATATGGAGCTTTTTTAAAAATCTTGAAGGTATACGGCGTATACCTCCGTGTACCCTCCACTAATCCCTTGGTATGACGTGTCTTGCACCCAGAACCCAAGTTTACAGATCTAGCCAGTGATGCAGTTGATATTTAGCCCATAGTTTTTCATCTCGAAAGACTTATAGACTCCTTGCATTGACGTCACGTTGCTATTAGGAGCGACTGATACTATTGTATCTGGAGCACAGTACTGCCCGTTTGCCGTTAAAAGCACGTGTTATCTTTCTGTTTAATTTAGATCTTTCTCATTTTTATTATTATAATGCAAATAAGTTTAATAAGTCAAATAGAGAGCACCACATTCGCCTTGTGTTTGGGCGCCATACGAAGCGATGCCAGACATGTGACGCCATGTGCAACCCGTCTATTAACACTGAAAGCACACATGAGAAATCAATACACTAAACTGAAAGAAAAAATTGCTTAAATGTACAACATTGAATAAATACACATATTTTTAGTTCTATTGTAACACAGAATTACAATAGAACTTCACCATTGGTTCAAATTTGTGCAGAAATCACCAGTGCTATATATCAAAATAACAGAATGTGTGCGGATACTGGAAAATAATCAACTAATTTTCCAAAACTCACAAATGCCAATAGATGAACAAGATTAACACTGACTAGTTACATCAAAAAACCTATATTATACGTTTCAGTTATAAACCTAACAGAACCTTCAACAAATGTGTAAGGAGAACTAATGTAAAAACATTTTTAAGTGCCTTAATTATGTGAATAATGTGTTTCAGATGTGTTAAAACCGTTAAAAAATGTGTTGTAATCAGCTTTACTAATATAATCATCAACTATATATTAATTAATATTTCTATTAATTCACTCCAATGGATTTAGAGATACTATGGAGATACCTGAAATCCAAAGTGCATGCATTTGATCTACGTCTGATTATATTTGTCATGTGTTGTTAGTCTGTATTGTGATTGCCATGTGTTGTTAGTCTGTATTGTAATTTTTTTCTCCTTTTTTAAAAAATTAAATTAGCAGTGCGGGATCTACTGGCCTATGCCGATGATGGGTTATCCCGCGTTGCAGAAACTGTAATACAGAATTATGAAAAAAAAAAATAATAAAATCCTAGCAATATCTTCCTAACCTTTTAAAAATTTATTTTTTTTTTAATTTTTAGAAAATTTCATGCTTTTGCCAGACAGCATACACTCAATTCAACTAAATATATTTCAATTTAGTTTATGTTACATTCTACTAGTACACTTACCTGTGCAAGGAACTAGGAGTTTTACAATATCTTCAAAATTAACTGAAATATTTCAAAATATGTCAAAACAATTACATTATCGCACAGAGCTTAGATTGTAGTTCAGAACATAGTAAATAATATGGAAAGCACTGTGACAAAATTTCACTGAAATACGTTTAAAGCCGTTTATGAAATGAAGTTTATAAAACATGAAGATAGCAGAAAAGTTGATTTTGCAGAAAGATTTCTTTCATATCTTTCAGATAGATACAAAATTAATCTAAAAGTGTCAATTAAGGGTTGGGATGATTTTTGACGGCCAATTATCTACTCGAGGGATATAGGCCCCAGGTGGTAGTGCCCTTCGTGGGGGTCTTTCTAAGGGATCCCAACCCGTATTTATGCATGGAAATCCATGGTTCGAAGAAAACCACGAAAACTACGAATGATTAGGCCGACGGGCACGATTGGGTTCGAACCCAACACCTCCCGTCTACCAGCTTCGAGAGCAGAACCTCTCGGCCACTGGTGGGGCATCAATTAAGGAAAGACACGACTGGGACGCCACGCCCAATTACATTGATTTAACTCTAACATTTTATACCCATTTATCATCTGTAACTAAATTTATCCAAGTGTTTCTATATACTACTTTAATTTATGTGTTTGATAAAATTGTCTAAGAATATCACGCAAGTTAGAAATGTCTAAGTTTTTTAGCTCTCGGAAAAATTGTACTTTTCAGCTAAAACCCCCATTAACTCCTAATGTACTCGAGCAATTTCGATAAAAACATTTTTGGTGGTAGATAATAAATATTAGATCATATGTGGCAGACAGTTAAAAATTTTTTAATTAGTTTCAGAAAAAAAAAAAATTCTGAAAAATGGAAAATTTTTGAAAAATTGCCATTGCTCTAAAATAAAAAGTTTTAGTCGCAGAAAAAATCTATCAGCTAAAAGTCTTGAGCATAATACAGTGAATATGAACTCCGAATTTCATCAAAATATGTCGGGTAGTTTAGGAGGAAACGAGTCTCAAATAGCGCACATTTCCCATAGGATTGCACCCAGTCTCGTCTTTCCTTCAGGTTTATTAGTGTTTTATGTAAAAAGTAACAAAAGGATGCCTAGAAAATTTTGTTTACATTTCTCCTGGTCTTCCTACCCCCATTTCCGATACTTGACTCATTACTTCCTGTTTATTAAATTGGCCATAACTGCTCTTCCAGTAATCATATAAATAAATTAAAACAGATTTGAAATCATATACGATTACTGTTTCAAGTAAAACAATAAAACAGGAATTCTACTTTTTCAGAATTTAGTGTAGCCTCCGATGAAAAAAAATATATATATGAATAGTACAAAACATATTTCAATTTTAAGACGCTTTTATTTTATGTAAAATGACGTCATTCGCATCGGCTTAAGAATTCCACATTTACGATCCACTCTTAAACATCTACAGTAAAGTATGCTTAGGGCGTCACTATCGCGAAATAATACACAAATGCAGCAAAAAGATGCCGTCATTAAAGAAACTCAAAAAAAAAAAAAAAGAAAAAAAAATCCTAGAAAACAGGAATTCTGCTTTTTCAGAATTTAGTGTCGCCCCCGATGAAAAAAAAAATATGTATATATAAATAGTACAAAACATACTTCAATTTAAAGACTTAAAACACACGCTTTTATTTTATGTAAAATATCGTCATTCGCATCCGCTTAAGAATTCCACATTTACGATCCACTCTTAAACATCTACAGTAAAGCATGCATAGGATGTCACTATTGCAAAATATACACAAATGCAGCAAAAAAATGCCGTCATTAAAGAAACTCGGCAAAATAAACGCTATCTAATGATTCATAGGCTTTCATTTGTTTGTAACATTAATATAGATAACTTAAAATTAAATATGGTATATAACTCCATGTTTTAACAGAAATTATTCGTTTATATTTTTCAAAATAGCACGTATTTTAATTACATTTTCTTTCGGTTGTTATGAGAAAATGGCAACAAAAAGATATAATTGCTATTTTTCAACTATTTTCTCTTTACTTTCTACATAAATGGAGTACTTGAGTTGCCAAAATTAAAGAAATGGTGCTAAATACTACAAAAAATTAATATTTCAAAAATCAATGGAGATACAGTTTTCAGACAAATTTAGTATTCATGCAATTTTTCATAAGAGTGCAATAGCCATTGCACCAGGATCTGAATATTTATCAAACTAGTTATAATTCAATGCACCTGATTTACCACGTTTGACGCACAATTTTCGACTTGTTAAACTCGGTGACTTTCAAAAATTGTCGTATTAAAAAATTATCCCATATTTCTGAAAAAAATTTCTATAAATGACATGTATCAGCAAATAATACAAATAATAAGTTTAACTATTTAAAGAAATAAATGTTTATTTATTTAAATATAAGAAAATTCTTTAAAATATTGTTAATAACCGTTTGCAAGTAACTTATAATAACAAAATAGATAATCTTGCATAAATTTAATGAAGCGAGACATTTCGGAAGTCAATTCGTATTCTAGTTGACATCGGAATATTACAAGGTAATTTCCAAGCTCTTTATGTTCTTACACTCTAAAAATTAAATGCGTAAATTTATACATTAAAACAGGCATATGATGATACAAAAATGATTGGCTTATATGTGTAAAGTGGCGTGTAAATTGCTAAATAGACGCGTGGTGTGTCAATTTCAAAATACATATAGTCCTGTGTATTTTGATAACACATTAAGCTGCTAAAGTGTGTAAAAAGTTATCAGATAACTCTGAAATATACAGTTTAATATGTAAATTGCACATGAATACACATTATTTCTATGTAATATACAAAAACAATAGATTTTGTGTACATAGTACCTAACATTACAATTTGGGATGTAAATTTTGAGCTAAATATTTTTATGGTCTCACAAAAATTGCATTAAAAACAAACTAATGTACTTGGTGTGTTTGTTCTCCTTCCAGTAGATTTGTTTTGAAACTACAAAATAGTATTACCTTAATTTACAAGTAACAGGATCGTCTTAAATTATATTTACTGAATGCCATCTCTCTGTTAGAGTTCTTTTGAAGTCTTAAGGGAACTTCTACATTAGGAGATAAAAAAAGCACTTTTTATGATTTTTATGTAAGAAAACTGCATGATGGATTTTTTTGAAATTTTAACAGTTTATTGTACATATCTTAAGTTATACACAAGATTTTTTTAAATTAGATTTTGTTACTTCTACTCTAAGTTATAAACAAATATATTAAACTGCTTTGGAAAATTTCGTCTAGACGGTGGGCATGATAGCGCCTTGTAGAATTATCTGAAACACAAAAATAAGTTTTTTTCGTAAACTTCGTGAGTATAGCTTCTAGTTAAATTAAAGGAACCCATATATTTGTTTTTTAAAAAAGTTATGTAATGGCTGATTTAAAAAAAAAGTTTTTTTTTGTAAAAAAAAATTCGTTTTTATTTGTTAATAACTTTTTTAAAATAATTTTAGTACAAGCTTTAATTAATATCGAAGGCAATTAAATAAGCTTTAATTTAAAAAAAAATCAAGATGATCCATTGAGTAGTTTTTTTTTTAAATCTTACACACCGTGTCAAAAAATGTGGTTTTACACATTTGTTTATAACTTAGAGTAGAAGCAACAAAATCTAATAAAAAAAATTCTTGTGTATACCTTAAGATATGTACAATAAACTGTTAAAATTTCAAAAAGATCCGTCGTGCAGTTTTTTTACAAAAAAATCATGAAAAAGTGCTTTTTTTTTGTCTCCTAATGTAGAAGGTCCCCTTAATATCGTATGCACAATTTATGCACAGAAGCTGTATAATCTAAATAAATACACTGTAAAAGGAAAATTAGTTAAAATACAGAATTTGTGACCATATTACAAGTACTTATTATAAGAGTACTATTATAAGTACTATTTCCATATTTTGGCGGATTTTTTTTTTTTTTTGTATTAATTTGAGTCACAAATTTTCAAAGGTGCATCTTCATCAAGAGAAGAAATTCTCTCTTTAACACTTTCAAGG
Source organism: Maratus speciosus (assembly GCA_963932465.1). Taxonomy (NCBI): domain Eukaryota; kingdom Metazoa; phylum Arthropoda; class Arachnida; order Araneae; family Salticidae; genus Maratus; species Maratus speciosus. Next base: position 67,885,396 of record OZ010799.1, on the reverse strand, counting down.
GCGGTGGTTCATTTTTGGACCACTTAATTTTAATTCCTAAATGCCACATTGCCACCAGAATATTAGAATGAAACTTTCCCTAATATTAAGTACGAAAACAAAAGCATTTGTTTATTTTGTAATAAATCTGTTTGTAAATTCCGGTGTTATTCCTCCATTTCAGCATTTTACGAGGTAGAAGTACTTTGCCCCTGAAAGGGTTAATTCAACCTATAGTAAACAAACAATACTTACCGAAACGGAATACGAACTGAGGAACTGCAACTTTCCAAAACACCACCTCGAGCATTTAGCTACTATTACACAAGCCAAGTTTTCAAGTATTAATATTTATTGTGTTCACATAAGTACACATATTTCTATGTAATATTCTGCTCTTGCACATATTTCTGTGTAATATTCTTACATATAATCCCGTGTAATATTCTGTTCTTACCCATATACCTGTGTAATATTATTGCACATACTTAGGTGTAATATTACTGCACATACTTAGGTGTAATATTATTGCACATACTTAGGTGTAATATTATTGCACATACTTAGGTGTAATATGCAAAATACATAGTACTTCGTGTAAAATGCAAAATTTTCAAATTTACATTAACACTCCAATTCTGTTAAATCCATACAATTTTTTTACATTTACACACTTGTTTAAGTTTTTGAAGTGGTAACAAATTACACGCTTCTATTATGCCGATAAATACACATAAATACAGGTAAAGTTTTAGAAGAGTAAATTTTACGACAAATGTTTAATTTTATAAATTTACACATGTACTTATGCAAAAATGACTAATTTATACATTTATTTTTTATAGTGTGTATTAAACATTACATCACAATATTTTTAAAAATTACATTACATTATTCTAGTTCATGTATCATATATCGCATACGTTTTTATGCCATTGTCATAATGATTATAAGCCTTTTTAACATTTTCCGACATAGTTGAAAACTGTTTATGACTTCGGTTTGTCTGTCCGTCAGTTTGTCTGTCCAGCACATTGTGCTGTTAATTTTACGCAACTACTGTATTTTCCATGTTTATATAGTCAGGAAACCAAAGAAAGATACAGCACATTCACAGTGATCGAGTTTGTTCTGGCAAATTTACAGTGGTATTTTTACAGTGTAAAACAAAGCAGTACGATTAAATACTCTATAGCAATTTTTTAAGCTTCTAAGCATCGCACTTTTTCAATTTTTATACCATCGTATTGGAGAAAAAAGTACTTTTAAAGGCAATTTGTTTGAAAACGACATCTCCATTTATTTTTGAAATATTAATTTTTCTTTTTTAGTTTTTGGAGCCATTTGCTTAATACTGGCAACAGAAGTGCTCCATTTCTGTAGAAAGTAAAGGAAAAATAGTTGTAAAATATTAATTATATATTTTTATGCCATTTTGTCATAACAACCGAAAGAAAATGTAATTAAAATACGTGTTTTTTTTTTTTTTTTTTGAAAAAATATAAACGAATGATTTATGTTAAAACATGAAGCTAATGAAGGTCTATGAATCATTAGACAGCCGTTTTTTTTTTTTTTTAGCACCCGGTACGGTGTGCTATTTCTTTCTCCCAGCTTATTTTGTGTCCAAAAAATAACGTTACCTTAAGAAGCCAGCAATAAACAAAGCAGATGTATCATTGTACAATCAAACACTCTATAGCATTAAAAAAAAAATTAAGTATCGCACATTTTTAATTTTTATACCGTCGTATTGAAAAAAAAAAGTATTTTTAAATGCAACTTGTTGTTAACTGCAATTAAAACATGAATATATTGAATATTTCATGAGATATGTGCATTTTTATGAGATAATTTTTAACTGCGCATGCGCGGAAAATTTCAAAATTTTTATATCATAATTTGGTAGTCAGTATTTTGGGGCAACTTCTATAAAAAGTCCAGTCAAATGTTGTGAAAACTTAGAAAGATATAGTGAGCTGATTGAAAAGTTGTGGAAAATCCCTTATAATAAAGCTATTTTTAGGAAGCAACTCATTATATCGACCCTATCTTTGTGAATTTTCGCGATATTTGACTGGACTTTTTATATAAGTTGCCCCAAAATACTGACTACCAAATTATGATGTAAAAATGTTGAAATCTTCCGCGCATGCGCAGTTAAAAATTATCTCATAAAAATGCCCATATCTCATCAAATATTCAATATATCCATGTTTTAATTGCAGTATACTGTTGCTACTATTCTTTGGCAAGTTTTCGGAACGTTGTGTTAAATTTGGTTAAAAACTCTGTGTGCTATAAGCAAAAAAACTTTTGAATTTTTCACAGACACAATAACATTTTCACGAATATGAGTGCTATGCTTACACAAATGCACACAGACGTTGAACAGGACCCAAATAGTCATTTAACTCAGTGACAAACCATTTCCAGCATCTTCTGTTGCATAGCTGATCGCAAATATTATTTTATTATTAAATTTATTATTAGCCCCGTAATTGTCGGCCCGACTAAATCTTGACCAAGAAATATGAAATCAAACATGTTCTTTTCATCCCAGAAGTTCAAGAACAATTCGCCAATAATTTTTGTAGATATTCAACAAAACGTGTGCAATCGAAAGCATCCAGTCCCTGTACCTTAACTTTTGAAGGCCAGTGTATTAAATTCAGTAATACGGAAATAATAGGACTCCATCTTAAATAGGTCGTCATCACCACGGCAACCTATTACGGGGCATCATTGGATTAATTACGTATGATAGGATTTAATAGAATGAAGGACACTTATATTAATATCTTTTTAAGTTTTGATTCAATTTTCATAAAATTTGAAATGACTCAACAATGTTCTGCAGCGATTATTATATCTTAAATTTCAAACCATTCGGTTGGATAGTTTTGCACTGTTATATGCGGACAGACGGACAGACAGATGGGCGGACCAGACGATAACTATAGGTGCTTCGTATTTATATAAATACGAACGCACCTAAAACTAAATAAATTAGAATACGAACGCACCTAAAACTAAATAAATTAGAAAATTCAATGTCTAGAAATCACATTCACGTCCGAAATTTGTTCTATTTTAAACCCCGCTTATATAAGCTTGAAAAAGCATTTTTTTTCCTCGACCAAAAATATCATATTTATTAAAAAAATATTTCTAACATAACAAAGGTCTAATATAATGAGTTAGACAACCTCAAAGCAATAATTAAATAAGAGAGACAAAACGAACAATGTCGTTTGAGCTTTAAATCCACCCTCATTACCTCTTCGTACTTCCTGCAATCACATCGTTAATGTGAATGCCTTAGGAAGTGAAAGTAGAAGTTCATGAAATAACTTGTTCATGTTCAGAATAGAAAAAAAAGTTAATTCCTCTTTTATTCTCATTATACGGATAAAAAGAAAAATTTAAGACCTTTACAGCTTTCTTCAAACAAAGAAATCTTTCCACAGCATGAATACTTCGAATCATTCAAATTCATTTTCTTCAGAAGAATGTTATGACGTCACTTTTTTCTGTCGATGACCTCATTTTAAAGTTCTCTTGATCATCACCTAGTTTCTCTGTTCAAATGAAATCCTGCGTCATTTACTTCGAAGGCGGCTTTAAAGCGGTTTTAGGTGGTTTTAGGCGCATCAATGATTCTTTTTTTGCGCATAGTCATGCAAACATATTGTGAAGTCACGTGAAAATTATCGGGAAAGTGTTTCCAACACGTTTCAGAAAATGTCATAAAACGATTCACTAATTGAAGCCAGACCCGTCCTATTTGATGGTCTGTGAAAAGAGTCCTGTTGCAACTTTTTAACGGTTATTATATATATTTCAAAACCTACTTTAAAAAAGAATTGCTATTTTTATCATATTTTATCTTATCCTCTTTAATAACTAGTTTTATATATAGTTGCAACAGCGAAACCAAGATGGAAGACAACTGTCTACTTCCTCGTATTTTCCGTTCATCTTCTCGGTTACAGCTAATAATAAAAAAAAGATTTTGCTTTTTATTTTTGGCTTCGTGAGGGTCGATTGCTTCAACGAAACAAAGCTGACCAACTATATTTATGACTGACATACATAAAGACAACGCTCAATTTTTAAAGGCTAAGGCTTTCACTTGCTATTTCGATATAAAAATTAATTTTAGCTCAGCATTTTAAAATTCAATTCGAATAAGTTTATATTTAATTCGCTAACAACCTATCTGGTGAAATTTGTAGGAAATTTCTAAGCATTTTCTTTTTTAGTTTCACGGAATAAATATTTGTATATTCTAAGAAAGAATATTTATTCTATAGTGTTTTGCGTATTATACAGGATGTTTCAAAAGTCGACCGACAAATTAAGAGGGGTGATAGAAATCATCAAGAGAATGAAAAATTACCATAGAACATGGGGTCGCAAACCACGTATTTAATCACAAATACAGGTTGTTCTACCCTAACTCACTTTGTGTTGACGGTAATGACGTTCAGAAAACTGAAGTATATCATAATGAAATTTTTAATAGATATGCTCACCTTTGTTATATATAAGACAACATAAAACTAGTCGGATGTACCAATCCCAAATCTTTCTTCTATCTCATTAAGTCAATACTTCAAAATTCTCTTTCACAGTGCCAAAATTAAATGGCAATCTATGCTCATCATGAGGATTCTTAACAGATGAAATTCTGATTGAAATTCTATCACTGAAATCGTATAAATGCAGCATAGCAGCGCCACCTATAGGGATTTACACCAGAACCTAATCATCAACAACTTATGTCAACGTCTAACTGAATATGAAGTTTGGGGAAAATTTGTGCATTAGTTCTTACGATAGAGCTATTGCGCAAATCATGACAAATACAGCATAGCAACGTCACCTGTTGAGCGATTAACACCAACACATAATCAGCAGCAATATTAATCAAGGTATACTTGAATCTGCAATTTGAGGAAAATTCGTGCATTAGTTCTTGAGATATTAGCTATTGGGGAAATCGTACAAAATGCAGCACAGAAGTGCCACCTATTGGGCGATTTACACCAACACATAGTCAGCATCATTTCATATCAAGGACTAACTGAATCTGAAGTTTGATGAAAATGTGTGCATTAGTTTTTGAGATAGAGCTATTGAGGAAATCGTGTAAATCTAGCAAAATGCAGCATAGCAGCGCCATCTGTTGGGCGATTTACACCAAAACGTAAACAGTACCAACTCATATCAAAGACTAACTTAATCTGGAGTTTAACGAAAATCCGTGCATTAGTTCTAGAGTTATTGCGTAAATCCTACAAAATGGAGCATAGCAGCGACACCTTTTCGGCGATTTACACCAAAAACTAATCAGCACCAATTTATATCAGGGACTACCTGAATATAAATTTTTATTAAATTCCGCACATTAGTTCTTGAGATAGGGACCACAAAATTTGTGTCACACATAGACAGACAGACAGATTCACAGACTCACAGATCGACATTTTGTAAAAGCATGTTTTTCGGAATCTCTGACCCCTAAAATGTTAAATCCATAGAAAAAAAAATCCATCTGAAGTCGAAAATTTTCACGAATCCAATACTTTCTTCTTGTAAAGATAGAAGAGAGTAAAAATGTGGTAGGCGTTTCCATTATACGCGTCCGCAGTAGGCACTTGACACTCCACATTTTGTAATGTTATAACTTTTCCCATAAAACAAGGTATATATCGTTGCATTTTCATTGCAATGTTTTTATTTTTCTCAAAATTATTGCCGTCAACCCAAGTTCAGTTAGGATGAAACACCCAGTATTTGTGACTAAATCAGTGATTTGCGACCCCATGTTCTATGGCAATTTTTCACCCTCTTGATGCCTTCTATCACCCCTCTTAATTTGTCTGTCGAATTTTGGAACACCCTGTATTACCGATCATTATAACTACTTTAGCATTGTTCAATGAAGTACGTATGCTAAACGAGCTCGATAATTAGTACGTACGATTTGAATACTCTTGATTCAAAATTTCCTAAACAATTTCCTCAAAAAATGGCCTATACAATTTTAAAAAATGCCTTTAAAATTAAAAAAAAAATGACGTTATTTTCTAATATATCTATGTTTAAATACTTTATCCAACATTAGTTAAGGCGTGCTCTGGGCGTGGAAGATAGAATGTAAAATTTCCAAATGTGAGAAACAACAAGGCATAAAAAGATACAAACAAATTTTTTTTTCCGCATTCCATTCTTATAGATTAGGAGTTGTCAATTTCTGTACACATACAAAAATATCCCTGTAAAATTACGGCCACAGGCTGGCAGCAGAGATTCCAGTCATACCCCGTAAAAAAAAAAAAAAAAAAAAAAAAAAAATCCATATCCAATTGCCAATCCGTATTCTTGCCAACAGATGGGCTAAAACTGTAAAAATATGTGGATTGCCCTTAATTTTCTTAGTATCTAAGGGATAAGGCCGCTTATTTAATAGATCAGACCGTTTTTCATCAAAGAAGGCTATTGCCCGCGAAAATTGAAGGGCAAACACTCATAAATTTACAGTTTTTTCTGAGAGTGTAGTATCTTGTATGCGTGTGAATTTCTGAAGTATTTTTGAATTCGCACCTGTCAAAGTCACATATTTATTTATATGTGTGTTTGCACATAGCATAAACGTGTACAATCCCACATATCAATTGTTATGGATGCATATGTGCAAGTTTTTCAACTGTAAACGGTAACAAAGCTTCTTTAGATATAAAAATTACAAAAAAATTGCACAATGCCCAGAAATTTCGTGTTTTTCAGTATCAATGAATACTTAACTACTTATGTGTGGAGCAGACAGCTTAAGAGAAAACTCTACTTTTGCTAGAAAACCTTTTCTTTTAATCAAAACCAACATTTATTGCCTACAGATGCAATAGATGCACAAATGCACTCCATGAGACGGCCATGACCATTTGGTTAGAGGCAACTATATGTCTTGTGGGTTTGGATATATCCACATCCTAAATTATGCTATATTCAAAGTATTACAGTAAAACCTCCCTAAAGCGACCACATTCCGTTCTAATAAAAGTTGGTCGCTCCGAGAGGTGGTCTTTTAATGGAGGTCATGTTTAAATCTAGTTTTAATTGTTGAAAAAGGGTAGCGATTAATGTTACTAAAATCTATTTTTCACATTAAGAAAAAAATATACAAATTTAGGTATCAAAACAAAAACAAGTTAATTACTGCATAGTTAAAAAAAATGAATACATTGACGTGTCCTTTGGTTTTACGGTTTTATTTTTTATAACTTTTATTTCCAAGTCCTTTCGAAGTTCACTAAATAGAGGCCATTTTTTGCACGTAGGACAAATAATGACGATTTCATTAATTTATCTATCTCTTTGAGAGTTTACTGACAGAATAGGGCAGGTGAGTTTATTGACGGTCGTTCTTAATTTGTCATCAGAGTTAAATTCGTTGCTTAAATAGGCACAAAGGGGTTTAAATACTTAAAAGTTACCGAAATAATTAAAAAAAATATCTGAACTTTGTTTAGAAATCTTTCTTCAAAAGAAATTGGTCTTTCATGGAGGGAGTTCAACTGAAATTGTCTCTGAACGGAAGTAAAATTAGTATTGAGCCTATAAAAATAAGTTTCGTTCCATGAATAAATGGTCTTTCTGGGAGGTGGTCGCACAGGGAGGTTTTACTGTATTAAGTTTCTATAGTACATACACAATTTAGCTTATACTGCAGACTCCCTCAAATCCGCAATCACAAAATCCGTAAACGCCTGAAATCCGCACATCATCGCAGATGTAAACAATGAAACTTTCAGTTCAGATGTAGGGGCAAAATTACAGAATTTTTTAGTTTTATATCATTCCGTTTGTATCTTAATATATAATTAATTCTCTATAGTATGACTGAACTCATGGTTTTTAATGAAGGAAGTAAAATTTATTTTTGAAGAAAAAAGATAAAGATGTGTAACCTTAAATAAAACCTTCAGGTTTTAATTATATTGAGATAAAGATGTTGCTGATATTAGTAATCAGAATCTTTTAACAAATCTTTTTATGTATTAATCGAAATTTTTTGGTTATTGCGACTAGCTAAGCATGAAATAAAACTGCCTTACTTTATGATTTTGATGTGAATTAATAGGGTACCATTATGAGGAAATTTTCATTCAATAATTGAAGGAAAATCTATCTTATCTTTATTATGCAGATGTTATTATAAATTATTAATTATTTACTTGACCTTTACTTTTACTAATTTAATCATTTTTACTTTCTTCTATCTTTACAAGAAGAAAGTATTGGATTCATGAAAATTTTCGAATTCCGGTTTTCGACGGATTTACACGTTTTAGAGGTCAGAGAACCTCAAAAACATGTTTTTACAAAATGTCTGTCTGTGAGTCTGTCTGTCTGTCTGTCTGTCTGTCCATCTGTCTGTGTGTCTGTGTGTGACATAAATTTTGTGGGCGCTCTATCTCAAGAACTAATGCACGGAATTTAATAAAAATTCATATTCAGTTAGTCCCTGATACAAATTGATGCTGATTAGTTTTTGGTGCAAATCGCTCAACAGGTGGCGCTGCTATGCTGCATTTTTATGATTTCCGAAATGGCTCTATCTCAAGAACTAATGCACGGATTTTCATGAAACTTCAGATTCAGTTAGTCCTTGATAAGACTTGATGCTGATTACGTGTTGGTGCAAATCGCTCCACAGGTGGTGCTGCTATGCTGCATTTTTTACAATTTCCGCAGTGGCTCTATCTCAAGAACTAATGCACGGATTTTCATCAAACTTCAGATTCAGTTAATCCTTGACATGAATTGATGTTTTGTGCAGTTTGGTGTAAATCGCTCAACAGGTGGCGCTGCTATACTGCATTTTTTACAATTTCCGCAATAGCGCTATCTCAACAACTAATGCTTGGATTTTCAACAAACTTCAGATTCATGTATACTTTGATATAAATTAGTAGTCGTTGAGCCAGAAGCCAAAATTAGTGATTTTGGTTTCATCTCTGAGGACTTGAAGATATATACCTTTTTGAATTCACAATGGTCCAACGAGTTCATTTTATGATGATACTATGAAAATTGTGGTAGCTTATAGACGCCATATTGGAAAGATGAGCGCCATCTATCGCACATAAATACATATGATTATTTTGCCAGTATCACATAATTAAAGAGATTTCAATGTCAAAATGGAAAGAACAAATATTGTTAAACATACAACGTTATACTGAGTATATATTTATTAAGATTTCATTTTAATATGATGCTTATCTTTACATTTAACTTTATGTTTATTAACATTTTCAATGGAATAAACAGTTCAAAAGACATTTGTGATGAAAGAAAACCGAAATCTTGTTTTGCATTTTAATGCATATTATTTTCATGTGGTAAGACACAGCAATTCAATAAAAAATTAATACTGGTGAAACTATTGTACTTATTCTGTTAAGAATTAGCCCGTTAGGCACCACGGGTGCATATATGCATTTTCGGAAACGTGTTTCCACCGCTTGTTTTTGATACCACTAAGAAAGAAAAGTAACATTTTCCTTATTTAATTAGATATTTTCTTGATTGCTAAGCTAAATTTAATTGTTTGACAAAAAGTGGTGTCAATCGAGTAAAATTCAGGTAAAAGATGCTGGTCTCAAATGGGTTAATAAATAACAGAAATCTTAGTCTTCTTCACAGCTATCATCATCATCGGTTGACATTCCTGTGTCAAGATAACTTCCATCGTCATATAACATTTCTATATTCTGCATATGCTTGTATATCTGAGGTTATTAAAAAGACACATGTTCTTGAACAAGAACATGACATATCAGTTCCAAAAGAGCTTCAGGAGCAGGAAGACTGCCATTCCACTGGACCTCTACATAGCCTTTTCCTTTACTATCTGTTCCAAAAATCCAACCATATTTATCTGGGGATAGAAGATCAGGATCGGCCTGTAAGCACTTCATCCGTGGTTCCACAGACTCCTTTTTAAGAGAAAAAATATATAGAATATAGCGCAATTCATTGATGTCTGAGTATTTGTGCTTTCCATAATAGAGATGGCATATTTACGACTTAAACTGTTTGTTTCCTCTGATATATCAACTGCAGTATCAAGCGACTTAAGCGCATTTCGAAATTCAGTGTTCTGAATCATCCTTTTCCCTTGCCTGCAAAAGCACTTACTGTATCGCCTGCGACAGTGAATGTATTTCAGGTGATGCATTACATACCGCTTTACCTAGAAGTCCATGTATCCTACTCAAGTTGTAGTACTTTACTTTACCCTGTCATTGGATCCATATTTTACAAATATTAATCCTTTCTAGATTTTCAAATCGTTTTCTAAAGAAAACAGTATGATAACTGCCACATGAGTATCTACAGAGATAATAATAATATTTCTAAATCCAGACGCTAAAGCATGGTGTGCGCGAAATAAAAGTCGCGTATAACCTCTTCTTGGAAGCAGGTCTATTTAGAGTATTCTTCAACTAGTTATTTCGTGAATTTATAGCATTTTTCTCCGTAGATAACGTACATCATTCGTGTATTCAACTATTTCAGATAATGTTCATTTTGCCATTCTTAAGAAATGAAATGTATAAGTTCTTTCTTGTTCTCCTTATCAGATAGAAACTGCTTCCATTTTCGTACTGGGTGACCAGGAGTATATAACTTTTATAGCATTACCAACAGTTTATATTTTTTGTTCGTTTCTTTTTATTGACACCTGCTATGTGTATCAAATACAACGTCTGTTCTTTGAGAGGATGTAGAATCTTGTATTATTTTAGAAAACAGATTATTTGCTAGTTGTCCAAATGATTGTAACTCCTGCGGTAGCTTTGAACAAAGCATATTCCGTCAATGATATTAACAACACCATCATTTGCATTCTTTCAACAGTCTCAATTTTGTCATAACATACATCAGTTTGATTTTTCAGTTTTCGCATTAAACCATCAAGTGTTGCTAAGGACTATGAAAGAAGCCCTAGGTGGTAGGAAAAGACAGTTCTCATATCGAAATTTCTTCGCTCTGCAATGATTGTTATCTGAGCAAACAGATTTCTTTCTGGCTAGGCAACAAACTCTGATTTATTAAATTTTACACTTTGTTTCTTCTTAAAGTCATAAAATGTCTTTAGCTTCTTTATCTTTGGGGGTTTGAAAAACCTGTCTGGCTTTGAGTCTTCAGGCAGATATTCTCTCTTGAAAGTTTGGTAAGATTCTTCACCCATCTCATGAGCATTGACCATGTCTCCGACAATTTCTAGATTTGTCATTGCTCCAGTTTATTCTATTAACATATCTGGATTTATCCAAATCATGTTCTGTAAATATGAGATATCACGTTCATCTTTCTGGATCCTGCTTAAAGACAGATCTGGATGTAGAACTAATTTTGGTTCTTTCAAGAATCAGGTGAAGAAATGCTTCCCTGATATCAAAAATATCTGTCGATTGTGGCAGGTCTTTGACTGAACTTCTTTGTACCTTTTGACACGTGCATGTCTTTACTTATTGTCTCTTCTATCGCCCAATTAATTTAATAGCATGCAAAACCAAGAAAATCTTTCAATCATCCTGTTTATTGGCGGCCATTTTCCAATATGGCATCCATTAGCTACTCTGTTTTTGAATGTTTCATGGATAAAGGTCATTCTGATGTTGTGGTGAATCAAAAAATGTGTGATTTATCAAGTCCGCTGGCATGAAACCACAAGAGTCCCTGGCTCAACGACGGCGGCCATTTTCCAATATGGCGCCCATAACCTACCCTGGTTTTGAATGTATCATAGATAAATGACATGCTGTTGTTGTGGGGAATTAAAAAATATATGGTTTACCAAATCCGCTGACATGAAACCACTCGAACTCCTGATTCAACGACGGCGGCCATTTTCCAATATGGCGCCCATAAGCTACCCTGGTTTCGAAAGTATCATGAATAAATGAGGTACTGTTGTTGTGGTGAATCCAAAAATATATAGTTTACCAAGTCCGCTGACATGGAACCACATGAGCCCCTGGCTCAACGACTATAGTGCTGATTACGTTTTGGTGCAAATCGCTCAACAGGTGGCGCTGCTATGCTGCACTTTTCAGAATTTCCATTATAGCGGTATCTGAAGAATTAATGCAACAATTTTCACTAAACTTCAGAATCAGTTAATCCTTGATATGAATTGACATTTTGTACATTTTGGTGTAAATCGCTCAACAGGTGGCGCTGCTATACAGCATTTTTCACGATTTCTGCAATCACTGTATCTCAAGAACTAATGGACATATTTTCATCAAACTTCAGATTCAGTTACTCTTTGATATGAAATGATACTGACTACGTGTTGGTGAATATCGCCCAATAGGTGCCTCTGCTATGCTGCATTTTGCACTATTTCCTCAATAGCTCTATCTCAAGAACTAATGCACGAATTTTCATCAAACTTCAGATTCAAGTACACCTTGATAAATGTTGATACTGATTATGTGGTTGTGTAAATCGCTCAACAGGTGACGCTGTTATGCTGCATTTGTCATGATTTGCGCAATAGCTCTATCTTAGGAACTAATGCACGGATTTTCCCCAAACTTCATATTCAGTTAGATATTGACATATGTTGATGATAATTAGGTTCTGGTGTAAATCACCCAATAGGTGGCGCTGCTATGCTGCATTTTGATGGATTTACACGATTTCATGGACAGTAATATCTCAAGAACTAATGCACGGAATTTCATCTTTTTAGAATCCTCATGATGAGCATAGATGCACTGTGATAATGAATTTTGAAGTATTGACAAATATGAGATAGAAGAAAGTTTTGTGATAGCCACAACATACTAGTTTAAATTATCTTACTTCTTATCATTTTAGTTTATTACTTTACTTAATTATTTAATATTTTACTATATTGCAAGGATTCTTTATAATTTTGATTGCATTATTACATTGAAATTACTGTTTAAAAAGTGTAAACAAAGCAATGACCAGAAATCCACAAAATTCTAAAATCCGCACTACCTCTGGTCTCGAGCTGTGCAGATTTGAGGGAATCTACTGTATTATAATACGAGCAAAAATTGTATGTGTGTATGTATGTAAATTTTATCTTAAAAACGGCTCTAACGATTTTGACTAAATTTTGTATTTTATCAATTTTGGGCACGGGAAAAACATTGGGCTAGGTCATGTGTTCGAGAAAATTCGATTAGTGAGTCATTTTGGGTCATAATGTGTCAGGGTAAAGCTAATTATATCTAAATAAGTTGGAAATTGCTCGTCAAACGTGGCAAATGGGGTGCGTTCGTACTATAACTAGTTTTATAATTATTTTTTGCACCCCATATTGTACTGAATGTATACTTTTTTGCACTTCATAAAGCGCATAGTCTGATACATCATTAAAATGCACTTCCAATAATTTTTTCCCATTCCCCGTAATGTAACGGAACACTTTTGACTGTCCTTGTAATTAAACTTTACATCCGATTTTCCTAAAATTTGAAATAGCTCAACAAAACTTTGCAACAATTATATCTTTAAAATTTCAGACCATTCGGAAGGCTGTAATATCATTAAAATGCACTTGCAATAATTTTTCCCATTCCCCGTAATGTAACGGAACACTTTCGACTGTCCCTGTAATTAAACTATACATCCGATTTTCCTAAAATTTGAAATAGCTCAACAAAACTTTGCAACAATTATATCTTTAAAATTTCAGACCATTCGGAAGGCTGTAATATCATTAAAATGCACTTGCAATAATTTTTCCCATTGGCCGTAATGTAAAGAAAAACTTTTGACTGTCCCTGTAATTAAACTATGCATCCGATTTTCCTAAAATTTGAAATGGCTCGACAAAATTTTGCAACAGTTATATCTTTAAAATTTCAGATCATTCGGAAGGCTCTAATATCATTAAAATGCACTTTCAATAATTTTTCCCATTGGCCGTAATGTAAAGAAAAACTTTTGACTGTCCCTGTAATTAAACTATACATCCGATTTTCCTAAAATTTGAAATGGCTCGACAAAATTTTGCAACAGTTATATCTTTAAAATTTCAGATCATTCGGAAGGCTGTAATATCATTAAAATGCACTTGCAATAATTTTTCCCATTGGCCGTAATGTAAAGAAAAACTTTTGACTGTCCCTGTAATTAAACTATACATCCGATTTTCCTAAAATTTGAAATAGCTCAACAAAACTTTGCAACAATTATATCTTTAAAATTTCAGACCATTCGGAAGGCTGTAATATCATTAAAATGCACTTTCAATAATTTTTCCCATTGGCCGTAATGTAAAGAAAAACTTTTGACTGTCCCTGTAATTAAACTATACATCCGATTTTCCTAAAATTTGAAATGGCTCGACAAAATTTTGCAACAGTTATATCTTTAAAATTTCAGATCATTCGGAAGGCTGTAATATCATTAAAATGCACTTGCAATAATTTTTCCCATTGGCCGTAATGTAAAGAAAAACTTTTGACTGTCCCTGTAATTAAACTATACATCCGATTTTCCTAAAATTTGAAATGGCTCGACAAAATTTTGCAACAGTTATATCTTTAAAATTTCAGATCATTCGGAAGGCTGTAATATCATTAAAATGCACTTGCAATAATTTTTCCCATTGGCCGTAATGTAAAGAAAAACTTTTGACTGTCCCTGTAATTAAACTATACATCCGATTTTCCTAAAATTTGAAATGGCTCGACAAAATTTTGCAACAGTTATATCTTTAAAATTTCAGATCATTCGGAAGGCTGTAATATCATTAAAATGCACTTGCAATAATTTTTCCCATTGGCCGTAATGTAAAGAAAAACTTTTGACTGTCCCTGTAATTAAACTATACATCCGATTTTCCTAAAATTTGAAATGGCTCGACAAAATTTTGCAACAATCATATATTTGAAATTTCAGACCATTCGGTTGGGTAGTTTTTGCTCTGTTACATGCGGCAGACGGACGGACAGACGGACGGACAGACGGACGGACGGACAGACGGACGGACGGACTGAACGACGACTATAGGTGCTACGTATTTATATAATTACGAACGCACCTAAAAACGGCTCAATCGATTTCGACTAAATTTTATATCCAACCATTTTTGGGCACGAGAAAACTATTGGGCTAGGTTGCATGTTCGAGAAATATCGATTAGTGGGTCATTTTTGGGTCACTTTGGGTCAAGCTAATTTTATCTAAAAAACGGTTCTAACGAATTTGACTAAATTTTGTAATCTACTGTTTTGTATTACGAGAAGACCAATGGGCTAAGTCACATGTTAGAGAAAATTCGATTAGTAGGTCATTTTTGGGCAACTGTGGGTCAAGTTAAGTTTATCAAAAAAATGGCTCTAACGATTTTTTGTATTCTATCGTTTTCGGGCACGATAACACCATTGGGCAAGGTCGCATGTTCAAGAAAATTTTATGAGTGAGTCATTTTGGGTCACAATGGATCAGGGTCAAGCTAATTGAATCTAAAAAAGTCTCAACGCATTTTGTAATATATCGTTTCTGGACATGAGATGACCATTGGGCTAAGTCACATATTCGAGAAAAATCGATTAGTGGGTCATTTTTGGGTCACTGTGGGTCAAGCTAATTGTATCTAAAAAAAAAGGCTCAAAACCTTTTCACAAAACTTCGTATTATATCGTTTCTGAGCATAAGAAGAACATTGAGCTAAGTCACATGTTCGAGAGATTCGATTACTGGGTCAGTTTTGGGTCACTATGGGTCAAGCTAATTGTATCTAAAAAATGGCTTAAACGGATTTGACAATTTTTTTTATTACACAGTTTCCGAGCACAAGAAGACTATTGGGATAGCTCACACGTTCGATAAATTTAGATTAGTGGATCCTTTTTGGGGTACCGTGGGCCAAGCTAATTTTATCTATAAAACGACTTTAACGATTTTGACTGAATTTTGTAATCTATCGTTTTCGGGTTTGAGAAGAACATTGGTTAGGTCGCATGTTTGAAAAAAATTCGGTTAGTGGGTCATTTTGGATCACTATGGCTAAGGATCATGCCAATTGTATCTAAACAGCAAGAATGATAGAGTTAGCATAAAATATCGAATTGAACTCAAGGCGAATTTTCACCGAGGTTAGCTCGGTTATCCCCGCTAGTATAATATATATACTACACAATGCAAAATACACAGGGCTCATAGTTAAAAAATAATAATAAAATAATAATAATAATAATAAATGGCAAACAAGAAGCAGGAATTCTGTCTTTTCAGAATTTAGTGTTTGAGATTGGGTACGTAAGTTTACGGAATTTATATATATATATATATATGTAATACGCCTAAAAAAACTTTCTATTTGAGAAGCATTTCCGTCTAAACCGCAATCTCGTACGTCAATTATTTTATTTTTAATTGAGTTTAAATTGTGTCAAGGACTTTTAGCCAAGAATGTAAATTTCCGCTTCCCCTAACAATTCATCACCATGTTGCTTTACTACAAATTGTTGCGCAACGTACAGTTCCAAAAATTGTGCTAAGGGATCCGTCTATAAATTATGAAATAGCACAACCACTTCACTAAGACCGCTATAATTAGTAGTTATTTTGATGGAGAAACGCATACCATACCTCAGATACTAATATTTTTTTCGTATTTACTGTTTAAACTTAAAAGACTGAAATTTCCAGTTTGACTATGTTTAGCCATGAGTATTAAAGGGAGGTTACCGTTAATCGGCCCAAAAAAAGTAGGTCAACTTCGAGATTTTTTTTTTTTTAATTAAAGAATAAAGTAACACACAAACTGAATTTACCCACTTATTATTCATAGTTTTTACTACAAAAGTATTTTTATTATACAATAATTATTAAAATTGATGGTGATATTGCCAGTTGCATATGGGTATGCCGTGAGTGCATCTCCCTGCGTCATGTACAGAGGCGTCGCGATGGGGGGGTTATGGGGGGGGGGGGGAGCCTCCCACCCAATATATGTGAACTTGGGAAATTTTACCTTAGAGTTGGGAAATTATAGATTTTTGAAGCACTTTTTTTTCCTTTTTTTCTTTTTTTTTTTTAAATAATAATAATAATAATTAAAAAAAAAATATTGTTTTGCTGATTACTTTTCTGAGTTCTGTAATAGTAAAATAGTTAAACTTTCAAAAGAAATACAGAAAGCAGCCATACTCAATTTCTTATTATGTTTCTCTGTGCTAGGAAAATATCATACATCTACCAGACCTGAATTTCTCTACTGTTGTTCATTAACAGTGTCTCTAATTTCCTCCAAAAGTTTGTTCCTTTCTCCAAAATCTAAAAATATGAGCCTATTTTCATATGAAGTACGATTATGATTCGTACACAATTGAAGACAAAAACTTTCACTAAATGAAACAATAATTAGAATTGTTGTGTTTTTAGTTTAAGCATTTTTCTTTGGAAATAATTTTTTCTTTGGATAAGTATCATTATCATTAAACATACATTGGGCATATCAGTTTAGTTGGAAAATAGAGCAATTTGTTTCACGTTGGGAAATTTTTGAATTATAAGTTGGGAAATTTTTGAACCCCCCCCCCCCCCCTGAAAAAATTTTTGCAGCTACACCCCTGGTCATGTAGAGAAAATCTTCTCAAAGTCATCTGAAACAAACGAAAACAAATTTCCCCAAAAACGTATCGAATTTGAGGTGGGACGGGAGCGGGGAATGAAGTTATTCTTAATGAAATAGAATGAAATTCGGTAAAAGGGTAACAAAAAGTGCCGTTTTTTCGCACTGTTTTCTCCCACTTCTGTGTGGCTATTCTTATTATGTATTATTATTATTATTATTATTATTATTATTATTATTATTATTATTATTATTATTATTATGTTTGCTATTATTATTATTATTATTATTATTATACATGAAAAGTTTATGGCCCAACAAAATAAACAATCCGCGCTCGCTTTCAATTGACTGTGACTTCTTAAATATTTCGTTGCACTCTTCCTTAGCCCACACACTGATGAATTTTTCCGGATCCACGATCACCACTCGTACAGACTTACGAAAAATGCCCTTTTATTCGATAGGCTGTCACCACCGATGTAAATACGTGATATCGGACACGATGTGAAAAGGACTATCCAAAACACTAAACTGATTCAATTAATATTGAAGAACAATTCATTTACAAGCTACTTACAAAACACAACATTATTTACATTTAAGGGCTTGGATATAGACAATCCGGCCAGATATTAAGTTATATATCAAGTACTTTCTGTGCGCTGGGTCAACTTATTAAAATACCCTATTTCCTTCTCACCTTACGGTATTTCATCAGTTTTATTGGAGGATAACGTTGGACCTCCCGTTGCGTACACTTTCTCGACACAGTACTTCAGCTTTTTCCCGCAACTCACCAAACTCCACTCCAGAACACTCAACCGAAAACACTTACAACCTTTCCATCCAAGGTCTACGGCAGAACTCCCCTGTTTCTCTCTCAACCATGCCTAAAAGAAAAGATTCCGGGGATTCCTTCCTCCCCACATGGAACCTTCTCTTATCTAAAACTTTCCCCTTCCCGTGGCGTCCACCATATCACTAGATAGTCCGTGAACTTCTTTGTTTGCTTTATTTGAGGTATACGTTCTTGAATAGAAAGGGAAATTGAAATTCCTCGATGCAATGGAGCTTGTTTATACAATATTATCTAACTAAAATAGCTCGGATCATCTTCAAGATAGGGAAAAATATTACTTTAAAACCCAGATACGCAGAAAGTGACACATATGTAATACAATAGATAAGTAAAAAGATAACATAAAATAATAGCAGCCTTAATTAGTTACATGCTCATCAGCGTCAGAAACCTGATATACTTCGTAACCGTTCTAAGGGCTTATTCTATGCCCTATGAAAATTCGGAAAATGTAAAATAAATAAATAAATAAAATCGATTTTTTATGAACATTAACCTCTCCTTAATAGAGCATATTAGCACATACTCCAAAAAATTGCTGATATAAACTTAAATTCCTTTGATATCCTGCAAGGAAATTTATATTTTGGTGCTGCAAAATATATGCAATGCCTCTTGAAACATGGCTTTTAAACGTCTAATCACATTTTCAGAATTGATTTAAATTCCAAATATATTAAATTATGTATCATTTTAAAGACAATTTTAAGTAAAATTCAGAAAAATTATTGTTTTAAATCATACAATACATCAACTATTTTAAAAGTTAAGAAAAAACAAACGACTCATAAAAACTATAACTAACCCGTGAAAAATTGCAATTGATTCTTTAAAAATTCATTAGTGGGTATAAAACAAACGATATTTTGTAATTTTACCTTATTATTATTATTATTATTATTATTATTATACAGGGTGTCCCGTAAATCTGTCCACATTTCCGAAAACCTCTAAAATATTAACAAATTGTCCTATCGGAGTACGATTTGCATCATAATAAGACGAGTAAAAGTGTATAAAAGTGTAGGAATTTTGTGGAAAAAGAAATAAAAGTAAAAATAGTGTATTTTTCTCCTTAAAATACTCTTTTATAAGCATCATTCAACGTTTATCTGAACACTAAACCAGTGTTTCCCAATATTTTATTGGCTACGCGCGCTCCACCAAAGTATTTATAAATTCATGATGTCCCCTCCCCACCGCACTGTGCAACATACGAGTATATCTCTTATTATTCAAAAAGTGAACATTGTTCATACAGAGGAAACATAATAGGGTCTTAACAATAATTATTCCTCTCACATTTTTTAACACATCAAAGATTCAACACATCAAAGAAATATTTTCTGTCACAAATTTGTTTTTAAACCTTTGAAGGGCGGCTACTTTCATTTAATTCCAAACTGCTGAATGGTACACAGATTTTTGAATAAGAATTTGTTTTTGTAATATTCGTGAAGAAAAGAAATTATTAATTTTCAATTTAATTTGTTCGTTAATTTTGGTGTCATTCAATGCAATGAGGTTATACACCTTCTCTTTTATGACAAAAAGAGATTTATTTTTCTTTTCCAATGTGCCTCAGTGTTAACGAAAAGTGTTATAGTCGCTCGTTAGTGTGTTAAAAATTACGCATTATTTCGCGCAAAATTATGCCTTTAACTTCATTTTTACTTACAAAAAACAAGTTAAATAAAAGAGTATACAGAATAGTTTAAATTTTATTTGAACATTTTTGTTCAAAAATATTCCAAATTATCTTTGAATTATATTTTACTACAACAATTCTTACCATTTGACAAGTCTTTTGGTGCAAAGCAGACTCCAGTACGAGAATTTGTTAAATTTATATGAATTTTTGAAATATGAACATACTTATGGGTCTCTTTGGACTTTTTCTTCTATTGCCACAAAAAATCAAACTCTTTGACAAATCTTTTGTTGCACACCTAGCTCCGATATGGCAGTTTACTAAAACTTTTATGAATAGTTGAAAAATGAACGGACACAAACTAGTTGTAGATGCCAATCCCAAAACTTTCTTCTATCTCGTACATCTTAATACTTCAAAAAGTAGTTACACAAGTGAATACTTCAAAATTATTAGTTCAATGCTATACCAACTTTGATTTCCATCTTAAATTTCTGCTTCAGTCAATCAATTGGTGTAAAAACGAGTTAATATTGATCATGATATTTATTAAAATGAACAGCTTTTCCTTATTCTGTTGTCATCAGCTGTTTGCAAATAGCCGGCATAGCAGGGTGCGAGTTCCCGTCGCTGCACGAGCCGCCGATGAACAATAGAATTGCAAAAAAATCGAGAAATTTATACAAAAATTGCTATCACAGCACCCTTATTCAGCTGAATATTTCCAAATTCAAGAAGGACCTGCTTGCCATAGCCAAAAATATGCACAAACTAGTTGGATGTGCCAATCCCAAAACTTTCTTCTATCTTATACATCGTAATCATTCAAAAACTAGTTACACATGTTAATACTTGAATAATATTAGTTTATTACTATACCAACTTTGATTTTCATCTTAAATTCCTGCTTCAGTCAATTAAATGAACTAAAAACGAGTTAATCTATATCATGATATTTGTTAAAATTAATAGTTTTTCCTTATTCTGTTGTTATCAGATGTTTGCGAATAGCTGGCTTAGCAGGAAGTGAGTTCCCGCCTTTGCACGAGCCGCCGATGGACAATAAAACTACGAAAAATCAAGAAAAGTATACAAAAATCGCTATCACAGAGCCCCTTTACCGCGCGATATTTCCAAATTCAAGGAGGACCTGTTGGCCAAAGCCAAAAACATGCACAAAAAATTTGGTTCAATTGTAGGCATAATTTTATGCACTTTTAGATTGTACAATAAAGAAAATGGTACAGACATCGTAATTATAGCGCTCCCTACCAGCGGAATTTTTCCAAATTCAGGGAGGACCTTAATGCCATGACCAAAAAGAAGCACAAAAAATTTGGCTCAATTCTATGCATAATTTCATATACTTTTCGATGATACAATATTCAAAATGGCACAAAAATCGCTATTAAAGCGCCCCCTGCAGGCGAATTTTTTCCAAATTAAGGAAGGACTTGCTTGCCATAGCCAAGAACTTAAAATAAAAATTTGGTTCAATTCTATGCATAACTTCATACACTTTTCGATGGTACAATATGCAAAATCGCTATTAAAGCGTCCCCCTAGCAGCGAATTTTTTTCCAAATTCAGGGAGGACCTACTTGTTATACCATAAACTTAAAATAAAAATTTGGTTCAATTCTATGCATAACTTCATACACTTTTGGATTGTACAATATTCAAAATCGCACAAAAAACGATGTTACAGCACCCCTATCGGCGAATTTTTGCCAAAACAAGGGAGGACGTACCTGCCATATTCAAAAACTTAAAATGAAAATTTGGTTCAATTCTATGCATAGCTTCATACACTTTTGGATGGTACAATATTCAAAATCGCACAAAAGTCACTATTACAGCGCCCCCTACCGGCGAATTTTTTCGAAATTCAGGGAGGATCTACCTGCCATATCCAAAAACTTAAAATAAAATCTTGGTTCAATTCTATGCATAACTTCATAACCTTTTGATGGTACAATGGCGACAGACAGACGGACACACGGACAGACAGACATTTTCTATAAACATGTTTTTTGGGATCTCTGACCCCTAAAACATGTAAATCCGTCGAAAACCGGAAGTCGAAAAAAATTTCGATTACAGTACTTTCTTCTATTGAAGATAGAAGAAAGTAAAAATTTGGTTCAATTCTATGCATAATTTTATACACTTTTCGATGGTACAATGAAAAAAATGGCAAAAAAATGGCAAAAAAAAAAAAAAAAAAAAATGCTATTCCAGCGACGCCTTCAGGCGAAATATTTTTCAAATTCAAGTAGAAACTGCCATAGCCAAAAATACAAAAAATTCGTTTTAATTCTATGCATAATTTCATACACTTTTTGATGATACAATATTGAAAATGGCAGAAAAATTGCTATTACAGCGCTCCCTTCCGGCGGACTATTTCCAAATTGAAGGAAGACCTGCTGGTCATAGCAAAAAGCATACACAAAACATTTGGTTCGATTCTATGGATAACTTCATACACTTTTTGATGGTACAATAATGAAAATAGCATAAAAATCGCTATAACAGCGCCCCCTTCTGCCGAAATATTCCTAAACTGAAGGAGGATCTCTGCTTGTCACAGCCAAAAACATACACAAAGAAATTGGTTCAATTCTAAGCATCACTTCATGCACTTTTCGGTGGTACAATTGCGACACACGGACAGACAGACATTTTGTGTAAACATGTTTTTTGGGATGTCTGACCCCTAAAACGTATAAATCCGTCGAACACCGGAAGTCGAAAAAAATGTCGATTATAATACTTTCTTCTTTTGAAGATAGAAAAAAGTAAAATCAAACGATAAAAAATTAAACAAATAATCTTTGTTAAGAATCTTTGTTATGAATTTGCTTTGCACTTTTTTTCCGCTGTCTCATGCACGATCTTTAGAACAATGTTGTTTTTCCAATTTATTTTTATTTTTATTCTCTTTAAAATAATCTAAAAATTATTTTTTAACAACAAGTTTTTTTTCTTTCTAAAATCTACAAATAATCTTTGCTAAGAATCTTTGTCATGATTTCGCTTTAAGGTTTCTTTCCAATTACTTTACATGTTGTTTCTTAAAATCTTTTTTATTTTTTATTTTCTTTAAAATATTTCGGAAGTGATTTGTTATTTATCAACTTTTTCTTCAAGTTAATTTTTTAAAACTACAAATAATCTTTGTTATAATTTTGCTTTACGGTTTTTTCCGATTTCTTTGTAATAATGTTGTTTCCCAGAAAAAAAAAAAAAAAAAAAAAAAAAAAAAAAAAAAAAATCTTTAAAAGAATCTTGGAATCGATTTATTATTTATCAATTTTTGCTTTAGATTAATTTTAAAAAGCTACAAGTAACCTTTGTTAAAATTCTTTGTTATGATTTTGCTTCAGGGTTTCTTTCCAACTTGTTTACATAATGTTCTTTTTCCAAATCTTTTTTTTTTCTTTAGAAGAATCTTGGAATTTATTTGTCACTTATCAACTTTTGTTTCAAGTTATTTTTTTAAACCTACAAATAATCTTTGTTATATTTAACTTTATAGTTTCTTTCCGATTTCTCTGCAACAAAGTTTATCCAAATCTTTTTCTATTTTTATTTTCCTTAAAAGAATCTTGGAAATGATTTGCTACTTATCAACTTCTGCTTTTGGTTAATATTTAAAATATGCAGATAACACTAGTCCGACCAAAATCCTCTCTGTAAAAATAATAGTTGATTCGTATAGATTTCGCACTGCTAAAGAAAAATATAGTAACGGAATTATTGTATCACGTACTATTTTTTTGGTAGGAGGGTTTCCTTTTAAAATTAAGGTATTTTATATCTTGCTAAAACATAAGTAGAAATTTTGTAAAACCTAAAATGTAGATAATAATATGTAAATTATCTTTAAATAAATGTATAAATACGATTACCCGTGTTACAGCTGCATAAGGAATGAAAATATATTAGTGGATAGCAAATAGTAAGTTCGGAAACGAAAGGGTTGTGAGGGGAAGGGGGGAGACATAAAAAGAAAAATGCACGATACGAGTATCAACAAACTAGATTTTCATGCTATATTTTATCAATTTGATATCTAAGATAGTGAAAGCACTCTTTTGATGATTTCAATTTTATCTAGCATTGCAAGTTACTATAATAATCTTTCACTGTTTGTCATTATTATAAAACTGTTTATCGGAAAAAGGGTACGTGCTGGAGCAGTTTGTATAACATATTTAGAACTAGGAATATTAGATCTGTACATTTTATATATTTACTTTGCAGGTAGGATTTTTTTTTCTTTTTTTGCCGGCTAGTGTAATTTTTAGTAAGAATCCTTGTTATGATTTTGCTTTACGGTTTCTTTCTGATTTCATTACAATAATGTTGTATTGCCAAATCTCTTTTTATTTTTTATTTTCTTTACATGAATCTTGGAATTGATTTGCTATTTATCAACTTTTGCTTTAGGCTAAGTTTTAAAATATGCAAAAAATCTTTGTAAAAAGAGTCTTTGTTATGTTATAATGTTCACCGCTGCTTTCCAAATTATTTACAATAATGTTGTTACAACAACATGTATAATAATCACTTATAAATCGATTAAGATAAATAATGCTATACAGATAAAGATATTTATCACTTTTTATAGCATTATTTAACTTAATAATGTTGTTTTTGTAATAATAAAAAATTTCTTTAAAAGAATCATGGACTTTATACATTTACAACTTTGTATTAAATTAATTTTCAAAATCTACTAAGAATCATTGTTATGATTTTATGGTTTACGGTTTCTTTACAATGATGCTGTTTCTCCAAATATTTTTATTTATTTTTTAATTTTAAAATATCACAGAATTTATTAGTTACTTATTAAATTTTGCTTTCAGTTAATTTTTAAAATCTACAAATAATCTTTGTTACGATTTTGCTTTATAGACTCTTTCCATTTTTTTTTTTTTTACAATAATGTTGATTCTCCAAATCTCTTTTTTCTTTTTTAAAAGAATCTTGGAACTGATTTGTTATTTATCAACTAGGTTTAGAATAATTTTTCATATATGAACATAGTATTTGTTAAGACTCTTTGTAATGATTTTGCTTTACGGTTTCTATCTAATTTCTTTACAATAATGTTGTTTCGCCAATTTTTTTTAAAATTTATTTTCTTTAAAAGAATTTTCGAAATGATTTGATACTTATCAACTTCTGCTTTTGGTTAATATCAGTGGTGGAAAATTGGCGCAGAGGTGGAGCCTATTGACACCACTAAAATTTTATAGTATTATTCAGTTTAATAAAAACTCAGAAATTTGATAATTATATAAGAGGCAAAATACTACTATAATTTAGTGGTGTCAATAGGCTCCACCTTTGCGCCAGTTTTCCACCACTGTTAATATTTAAAATATGCAGATAACACTAGTCCGACCAAAATCCTCTCTGTAAAAATAATAGTTGATTCGTATAGATTTCGCACTGCTAAAGAAAAATATAGTAACGGAATTATTGTATCACGTACTATTTTTTTGGTAGGAGGGTTTCCTTTTAAAATTAAGGTATTTTATATCTTGCTAAAACATAAGTAGAAATTTTGTAAAACCTAAAATGTAGATAATAATATGTAAATTATCTTTAAATAAATGTATAAATACGATTACCCGTGTTACAGCTGCATAAGGAATGAAAATATATTAGTGGATAGCAAATAGTAAGTTCGGAAACGAAAGGGTTGTGAGGGGAAGGGGGGAGACATAAAAAGAAAAATGCACGATACGAGTATCAACAAACTAGATTTTCATGCTATATTTTATCAATTTGATATCTAAGATAGTGAAAGCACTCTTTTGATGATTTCAATTTTATCTAGCATTGCAAGTTACTATAATAATCTTTCACTGTTTGTCATTATTATAAAACTGTTTATCGGAAAAAGGGTACGTGCTGGAGCAGTTTGTGTAACATATTTAGAACTAGGAATATTAGATCTGTACATTTTATATATTTACTTTGCAGGTAGGATTTTTTTTTCTTTTTTTGCCGGCTAGTGTAATTTTTAGTAAGAATCCTTGTTATGATTTTGCTTTACGGTTTCTTTCTGATTTCATTACAATAATGTTGTATTGCCAAATCTCTTTTTATTTTTTATTTTCTTTACATGAATCTTGGAATTGATTTGCTATTTATCAACTTTTGCTTTAGGCTAAGTTTTAAAATATGCAAAAAATCTTTGTAAAAAGAGTCTTTGTTATGTTATAATGTTCACCGCTGCTTTCCAAATTATTTACAATAATGTTGTTACAACAACATGTATAATAATCACTTATAAATCGATTAAGATAAATAATGCTATACAGATAAAGATATTTATCACTTTTTATAGCATTATTTAACTTAATAATGTTGTTTTTGTAATAATAAAAAATTTCTTTAAAAGAATCTTGGACTTTATACATTTACAACTTTGTATTAAATTAATTTTCAAAATCTACTAAGAATCATTGTTATGATTTTATGGTTTACGGTTTCTTTACAATGATGCTGTTTCTCCAAATATTTTTATTTATTTTTTAATTTTAAAATATCACAGAATTTATTAGTTACTTATTAAATTTTGCTTTCAGTTAATTTTTAAAATCTACAAATAATCTTTGTTACGATTTTGCTTTATAGACTCTTTCCATTTTTTTTTTTTTTACAATAATGTTGATTCTCCAAATCTCTTTTTTCTTTTTAAAAAGAATCTTGGAACTGATTTGTTATTTATCAACTAGGTTTAGAATAATTTTTCATATATGAACATAGTATTTGTTAAGACTCTTTGTAATGATTTTGCTTTACGGTTTCTATCTAATTTCTTTACAATAATGTTGTTTCGCCAATTTTTTTTAAAATTTATTTTCTTTAAAAGAATTTTCGAAATGATTTGATACTTATCAACTTCTGCTTTTGGTTAATATCAGTGGTGGAAAATTGGCGCAGAGGTGGAGCCTATTGACACCACTAAAATTTTATAGTATTATTCAGTTTAATAAAAACTCAGAAATTTGATAATTATATAAGAGGCAAAATACTACTATAATTTAGTGGTGTCAATAGGCTCCACCTTTGCGCCAGTTTTCCACCACTGTTAATATTTAAAATATGCAGATAACACTAGTCCGACCAAAATCCTCTCTGTAAAAATAATAGTTGATTCGTATAGATTTCGCACTGCTAAAGAAAAATATAGTAACGGAATTATTGTATCACGTACTATTTTTTTGGTAGGAGGGTTTCCTTTTAAAATTAAGGTATTTTATATCTTGCTAAAACATAAGTAGAAATTTTGTAAAACCTAAAATGTAGATAATAATATGTAAATTATCTTTAAATAAATGTATAAATACGATTACCCGTGTTACAGCTGCATAAGGAATGAAAATATATTAGTGGATAGCAAATAGTAAGTTCGGAAACGAAAGGGTTGTGAGGGGAAGGGGGGAGACATAAAAAGAAAAATGCACGATACGAGTATCAACAAACTAGATTTTCATGCTATATTTTATCAATTTGATATCTAAGATAGTGAAAGCACTCTTTTGATGATTTCAATTTTATCTAGCATTGCAAGTTACTATAATAATCTTTCACTGTTTGTCATTATTATAAAACTGTTTATCGGAAAAAGGGTACGTGCTGGAGCAGTTTGTGTAACATATTTAGAACTAGGAATATTAGATCTGTACATTTTATATATTTACTTTGCAGGTAGGATTTTTTTTTCTTTTTTTGCCGGCTAGTGTAATTTTTAGTAAGAATCCTTGTTATGATTTTGCTTTACGGTTTCTTTCTGATTTCATTACAATAATGTTGTATTGCCAAATCTCTTTTTATTTTTTATTTTCTTTACATGAATCTTGGAATTGATTTGCTATTTATCAACTTTTGCTTTAGGCTAAGTTTTAAAATATGCAAAAAATCTTTGTAAAAAGAGTCTTTGTTATGTTATAATGTTCACCGCTGCTTTCCAAATTATTTACAATAATGTTGTTACAACAACATGTATAATAATCACTTATAAATCGATTAAGATAAATATACAGATAAAGATATTTATCACTTTTTATAGCATTATTTAACTTAATAATGTTGTTTTTGTAATAATAAAAAATTTCTTTAAAAGAATCTTGGACTTTATACATTTACAACTTTGTATTAAATTAATTTTCAAAATCTACTAAGAATCATTGTTATGATTTTATGGTTTACGGTTTCTTTACAATGATGCTGTTTCTCCAAATATTTTTATTTATTTTTTAATTTTAAAATATCACAGAATTTATTAGTTACTTATTAAATTTTGCTTTCAGTTAATTTTTAAAATCTACAAATAATCTTTGTTACGATTTTGCTTTATAGACTCTTTCCATTTTTTTTTTTTTTACAATAATGTTGATTCTCCAAATCTCTTTTTTCTTTTTTAAAAGAATCTTGGAACTGATTTGTTATTTATCAACTAGGTTTAGAATAATTTTTCATATATGAACATAGTATTTGTTAAGACTCTTTGTAATGATTTTGCTTTACGGTTTCTATCTAATTTCTTTACAATAATGTTGTTTCGCCAATTTTTTTTAAAATTTATTTTCTTTAAAAGAATTTTCGAAATGATTTGATACTTATCAACTTCTGCTTTTGGTTAATATCAGTGGTGGAAAATTGGCGCAGAGGTGGAGCCTATTGACACCACTAAAATTTTATAGTATTATTCAGTTTAATAAAAACTCAGAAATTTGATAATTATATAAGAGGCAAAATACTACTATAATTTAGTGGTGTCAATAGGCTCCACCTTTGCGCCAGTTTTCCACCACTGTTAATATTTAAAATATGCAGATAACACTAGTCCGACCAAAATCCTCTCTGTAAAAATAATAGTTGATTCGTATAGATTTCGCATTGCTAAAGAAAAATATAGTAACGGAATTATTGTATCACGTACTATTTTTTTGGTAGGAGGGTTTCCTTTTAAAATTAAGGTATTTTATATCTTGCTAAAACATAAGTAGAAATTTTGTAAAACCTAAAATGTAGATAATAATATGTAAATTATCTTTAAATAAATGTATAAATACGATTACCCGTGTTACAGCTGCATAAGGAATGAAAATATATTAGTGGATAGCAAATAGTAAGTTCGGAAACGAAAGGGTTGTGAGGGGAAGGGGGGAGACATAAAAAGAAAAATGCACGATACGAGTATCAACAAACTAGATTTTCATGCTATATTTTATCAATTTGATATCTAAGATAGTGAAAGCACTCTTTTGATGATTTCAATTTTATCTAGCATTGCAAGTTACTATAATAATCTTTCACTGTTTGTCATTATTATAAAACTGTTTATCGGAAAAAGGGTACGTGCTGGAGCAGTTTGTGTAACATATTTAGAACTAGGAATATTAGATCTGTACATTTTATATATTTACTTTGCAGGTAGGATTTTTTTTTCTTTTTTTGCCGGCTAGTGTAATTTTTAGTAAGAATCCTTGTTATGATTTTGCTTTACGGTTTCTTTCTGATTTCATTACAATAATGTTGTATTGCCAAATCTCTTTTTATTTTTTATTTTCTTTACATGAATCTTGGAATTGATTTGCTATTTATCAACTTTTGCTTTAGGCTAAGTTTTAAAATATGCAAAAAATCTTTGTAAAAAGAGTCTTTGTTATGTTATAATGTTCACCGCTGCTTTCCAAATTATTTACAATAATGTTGTTACAACAACATGTATAATAATCACTTATAAATCGATTAAGATAAATAATGCTATACAGATAAAGATATTTATCACTTTTTATAGCATTATTTAACTTAATAATGTTGTTTTTGTAATAAAAAAAAATTTCTTTAAAAGAATCATGGACTTTATACATTTACAACTTTGTATTAAATTAATTTTCAAAATCTACTAAGAATCATTGTTATGATTTTATGGTTTACGGTTTCTTTACAATGATGCTGTTTCTCCAAATATTTTTATTTATTTTTTAATTTTAAAATATCACAGAATTTATTAGTTACTTATTAAATTTTGCTTTCAGTTAATTTTTAAAATCTACAAATAATCTTTGTTACGATTTTGCTTTATAGACTCTTTCCATTTTTTTTTTTTTTTTTTTACAATAATGTTGATTCTCCAAATCTCTTTTTTCTTTTTTAAAAGAATCTTGGAACTGATTTGTTATTTATCAACTAGGTTTAGAATAATTTTTCATATATGAACATAGTATTTGTTAAGACTCTTTGTAATGATTTTGCTTTACGGTTTCTATCTAATTTCTTTACAATAATGTTGTTTCGCCAATTTTTTTTAAAATTTATTTTCTTTAAAAGAATTTTCGAAATGATTTGATACTTATCAACTTCTGCTTTTGGTTAATATCAGTGGTGGAAAATTGGCGCAGAGGTGGAGCCTATTGACACCACTAAAATTTTATAGTATTATTCAGTTTAATAAAAACTCAGAAATTTGATAATTATATAAGAGGCAAAATACTACTATAATTTAGCGGTGTCAATAGGCTCCACCTTTGCGCCAGTTTTCCACCACTGTTAATATTTAAAATATGCAGATAACACTAGTCCGACCAAAATCCTCTCTGTAAAAATAATAGTTGATTCGTATAGATTTCGCACTGCTAAAGAAAAAATATAGTAACGGAATTATTGTATCACGTACTATTTTTTTGGTAGGAGGGTTTCCTTTTAAAATTAAGGTATTTTATATCTTGCTAAAACATAAGTAGAAATTTTGTAAAACCTAAAATGTAGATAATAATATGTAAATTATCTTTAAATAAATGTATAAATACGATTACCCGTGTTACAGCTGCATAAGGAATGAAAATATATTAGTGGATAGCAAATAGTAAGTTCGGAAACGAAAGGGTTGTGAGGGGAAGGGGGGAGACATAAAAAGAAAAATGCACGATACGAGTATCAACAAACTAGATTTTCATGCTATATTTTATCAATTTGATATCTAAGATAGTGAAAGCACTCTTTTGATGATTTCAATTTTATCTAGCATTGCAAGTTACTATAATAATCTTTCACTGTTTGTCATTATTATAAAACTGTTTATCGGAAAAAGGGTACGTGCTGGAGCAGTTTGTGTAACATATTTAGAACTAGGAATATTAGATCTGTACATTTTATATATTTACTTTGCAGGTAGGATTTTTTTTTCTTTTTTTGCCGGCTAGTGTAATTTTTAGTAAGAATCCTTGTTATGATTTTGCTTTACGGTTTCTTTCTGATTTCATTACAATAATGTTGTATTGCCAAATCTCTTTTTATTTTTTATTTTCTTTACATGAATCTTGGAATTGATTTGCTATTTATCAACTTTTGCTTTAGGCTAAGTTTTAAAATATGCAAAAAATCTTTGTAAAAAGAGTCTTTGTTATGTTATAATGTTCACCGCTGCTTTCCAAATTATTTACAATAATGTTGTTACAACAACATGTATAATAATCACTTATAAATCGATTAAGATAAATAATGCTATACAGATAAAGATATTTATCACTTTTTATAGCATTATTTAACTTAATAATGTTGTTTTTGTAATAATAAAAAATTTCTTTAAAAGAATCTTGGACTTTATACATTTACAACTTTGTATTAAATTAATTTTCAAAATCTACTAAGAATCATTGTTATGATTTTATGGTTTACGGTTTCTTTACAATGATGCTGTTTCTCCAAATATTTTTATTTATTTTTTAATTTTAAAATATCACAGAATTTATTAGTTACTTATTAAATTTTGCTTTCAGTTAATTTTTAAAATCTACAAATAATCTTTGTTACGATTTTGCTTTATAGACTCTTTCCATTTTTTTTTTTTTTACAATAATGTTGATTCTCCAAATCTCTTTTTTCTTTTTTAAAAGAATCTTGGAACTGATTTGTTATTTATCAACTAGGTTTAGAATAATTTTTCATATATGAACATAGTATTTGTTAAGACTCTTTGTAATGATTTTGCTTTACGGTTTCTATCTAATTTCTTTACAATAATGTTGTTTCGCCAATTTTTTTTAAAATTTATTTTCTTTAAAAGAATTTTCGAAATGATTTGATACTTATCAACTTCTGCTTTTGGTTAATATCAGTGGTGGAAAATTGGCGCAGAGGTGGAGCCTATTGACACCACTAAAATTTTATAGTATTATTCAGTTTAATAAAAACTCAGAAATTTGATAATTATATAAGAGGCAAAATACTACTATAATTTAGTGGTGTCAATAGGCTCCACCTTTGCGCCAGTTTTCCACCACTGTTAATATTTAAAATATGCAGATAACACTAGTCCGACCAAAATCCTCTCTGTAAAAATAATAGTTGATTCGTATAGATTTCGCACTGCTAAAGAAAAATATAGTAACGGAATTATTGTATCACGTACTATTTTTTTGGTAGGAGGGTTTCCTTTTAAAATTAAGGTATTTTATATCTTGCTAAAACATAAGTAGAAATTTTGTAAAACCTAAAATGTAGATAATAATATGTAAATTATCTTTAAATAAATGTATAAATACGATTACCCGTGTTACAGCTGCATAAGGAATGAAAATATATTAGTGGATAGCAAATAGTAAGTTCGGAAACGAAAGGGTTGTGAGGGGAAGGGGGGAGACATAAAAAGAAAAATGCACGATACGAGTATCAACAAACTAGATTTTCATGCTATATTTTATCAATTTGATATCTAAGATAGTGAAAGCACTCTTTTGATGATTTCAATTTTATCTAGCATTGCAAGTTACTATAATAATCTTTCACTGTTTGTCATTATTATAAAACTGTTTATCGGAAAAAGGGTACGTGCTGGAGCAGTTTGTGTAACATATTTAGAACTAGGAATATTAGATCTGTACATTTTATATATTTACTTTGCAGGTAGGATTTTTTTTTCTTTTTTTGCCGGCTAGTGTAATTTTTAGTAAGAATCCTTGTTATGATTTTGCTTTACGGTTTCTTTCTGATTTCATTACAATAATGTTGTATTGCCAAATCTCTTTTTATTTTTTATTTTCTTTACATGAATCTTGGAATTGATTTGCTATTTATCAACTTTTGCTTTAGGCTAAGTTTTAAAATATGCAAAAAATCTTTGTAAAAAGAGTCTTTGTTATGTTATAATGTTCACCGCTGCTTTCCAAATTATTTACAATAATGTTGTTACAACAACATGTATAATAATCACTTATAAATCGATTAAGATAAATAATGCTATACAGATAAAGATATTTATCACTTTTTATAGCATTATTTAACTTAATAATGTTGTTTTTGTAATAAAAAAAAATTTCTTTAAAAGAATCATGGACTTTATACATTTACAACTTTGTATTAAATTAATTTTCAAAATCTACTAAGAATCATTGTTATGATTTTATGGTTTACGGTTTCTTTACAATGATGCTGTTTCTCCAAATATTTTTATTTATTTTTTAATTTTAAAATATCACAGAATTTATTAGTTACTTATTAAATTTTGCTTTCAGTTAATTTTTAAAATCTACAAATAATCTTTGTTACGATTTTGCTTTATAGACTCTTTCCATTTTTTTTTTTTTTTTTTTTACAATAATGTTGATTCTCCAAATCTCTTTTTTCTTTTTTAAAAGAATCTTGGAACTGATTTGTTATTTATCAACTAGGTTTAGAATAATTTTTCATATATGAACATAGTATTTGTTAAGACTCTTTGTAATGATTTTGCTTTACGGTTTCTATCTAATTTCTTTACAATAATGTTGTTTCGCCAATTTTTTTTAAAATTTATTTTCTTTAAAAGAATTTTCGAATTGATTTATTATTTATCAACTTTTTCTTTAAGTTAATTGTTAAAATCTAATAAAAATTTTTGTTATTTTTTTTCTGACAGTACTTTCCAATTTCTCTTCAGTAATGTTGTTTCTCTAAATCTTTTTTTTTTTTCATATTTTATTTTTTATTTTATTTAAAAAAAATCTTGGAATTGATATGTTATTTATAAACTTTTTTAAAGTTAATTTTTAAAACCTATAAACCATCTTTATTATGTGTTTGCTTTACAGTTTCTTTACAATAATGTTGCTTTTCTAAATATTATTTTATAATTTTAATTTCTTTAAAAGAATCTTGGAATTGATTTGTGATTTATCAACTTTTGCTTTAGGTTAAATTTTAAAACATCATATAAACTTTGTTAAGCATCTTTGTTATTATTTTGTATTAAGATTTTTTTCGATTTCTTTTCAATAATATTGTTTTTTAAATCTTTTTATATTTTTTATTTTCTTTAAAAGAATCTCGCAATTATATGTTACTTATCAACTTTTGCTTTAAGAAAAATTTCATAATCTACCACGAATTTTTGTCATAATTTTGCTTTAAGATTTCGTTCGAATTTCTTTCCAATAATGTTGTTTTTCTAAATCTTCTTATATTTGTCATAATTTTGCTTTAAGATTTCGTTCCAATTCCTTTTTTAAAATCTACGAATAATCTTTGTTACGATTTTGCTTTACGGTAATTTGCAATTTCTGATCGATAATGTTGTTTTTCGAAAAAAAAAAAAAATTAATGTTTTATTTTTCATTTTCTTTTAAATCATCTTTAAATTTATATACTATTTATCAACTTTTTCAAGTTAATTTTAAAATCTATAAATAATCTTTTTTTATGATTTTGCTCTACAATTTCTTTGCACTTTCTTTAGAATAATGCTGTTTTTTCCAAATATTAATTAATTTTTTTTTCTTAAAAGAAATCTTGGAATTAATTTGTTATTTATCAACTTTTGCTTTAAGTTAGTTTTTCAAATATACCGAAAATATATACAAAAATATATAAATATATACATTTCAAATATATACAAATAATCTTTGTTACTATTTTGTTTTAAGATTTTTTTCCAATTTCTTTTCAATAATTTTATTAAATTTATTTTTTTTATTTTTAACAGGGGTTGTTAAACTTTACAGCTTTATAGATTTAATGCAATCCAGAGGGGACACACATATTACAATTCAATTACATTCATTTGTAGTACATACAGTTTTATATTTGATTTAGCATTCGTTGAAAAGAGGCAGCAAAAAACAAAACAAAACACATTTATACATACATACACATCCATATATATATATAGCACATATACATATCTATACATACATACATATACACACACATGTATGCACACATAACAAGTCAAAGTAAAGAGCGTCATACTGTAGAAAAGCAAAAAGAAGAAATAAAAAGTTAAAAGGAGGAAGCAAAGCATTTTGAAAAATTCGTTCATTAATCTTGATGAAATTGATACAATTTGAGATTCGATCCAGGAGAATTGACCGATGTCAGGAGATATTAAAACCAATCTTTTAAAGACATCTATGATGAATTTTTGATACTCCAACATATATAAGACATAGGAGTTACACGATTGTAGAATTATTATTATTTTTTTTTTTACACATGCAACATTTTAATTCCACCCACAACATTTATCTAACGATTTTTTATAGATAAAAAATTTAACTGGAAAAAATATACATGCCTGTTTTGATACTTTGAGGTAAATGTAATTCCTTTTTTGAAATTTTGTCAATTATGTTCAATTTCAAACTCAATCGTACCTTTTAAGAAGAAGGTAAAAAGTAATTTGTCAGTGGCTAACAAAAATTAAACATGCAACATTAATTAATTAAAAAAAATCAAACTTGCTTCACCCAAAAAGATATTTCAGGGTTTTTAATGTACCAGACATAATTAATTCAATTTTAAGAGTCCTCCACTTTCTGTCCATTTCTAAATGACACTGTCGCGAGGAACTGTGTCAATGTCCCAAAAATGTCGCTCACCTTCCCTTGTTTGCTTTCATTTCTATCGAATTTGGAAATCGAAAAATCGTCGTTCATTCCTTGAAGGATACATTTTCCCGATCGGGGTTTGGTTTTCACAAGGATTCTTTTACAGTAGACGCTTCCTCGTTGATTTCTAATTACGCAGAGCACTGCCCCCAGATGCAAATGCACTTACTTTTTCTGTCTGCGTTGACATTTCCGCGAATTGAAAGAGATTCAAGGGTAATTAAGAATGTTTAGTTTAATTTCTCAACACATACATCCATGCAGATGGTATTTTTTTTCTGGTTATTCTAAATATCAATGCGTATAAATGATTTTGTTAAAGTGGTCCAGGACATAAAAAAATTGAAAAAAAAAAAAATCACATTTTAACTTTACTTAAAAAATATTCTAGAATTTACAGCTATAACCAACCTGTGAGTCACCGATCTTTTAAGCGCGAGCTTACACTGTAAAAAAGGGCAAATGGCTTTTTAGCTAGGAAAATAATATTACCACTACGTTTTCTTTACCAGTATGCGTTAGTCCTCAAAACGCTTATTTATATAATGAAGTAAAAAAAAATATTTAAAAAAATTGTAAAATAATAAAATAAATAACTTTGTTACATTAAAAAAGAATATATCAAGATTAATATAATCAGCATTGTCGATATAACAAGCCTAAAACGTAATAATATAATAATTCAGAATTTCCAAGCTGAAAAAAAAAACAACAGATTTAAAAAAAAAATGTGAACGTTTTTCAATGCAAAAGCGTTTTACTTTTTTAAAATCGAAAAGTAAATATGTAGTACAAATTTAACTCATTTCAAATACGCAGTTAAAAATTTATTGCTGGGTTGAACCATCTTTTGGTGCTGCAGTAGCTGCAACTATAAGATGATGAAATCTCGTACCAACATATGGATGGAGCTAACAAGGAAGGTCTCCATACGGGCATATTCAGAAAAATCCGAAAAAATTACAAAGTGTTCTTCTCATGTGGATATATATGTTTATAAAATTTTTTTTGGCGGAACCGCGATAGAACGTTCGTAAAAAAATAAAGAAAATTTCGTTTATTTGGCGATTTATCATCGGTTGGCGATGAAATGAAATTTCGAAAAATACTTTTTTATGCCGAATACCCTTTAAGATAAAAATGTTTCATGTTGAACTTGCTTAAATAAATTTAATGTAAATGACTTTAGTTTTGTCAGTTTTAGATTGATTTAACTATAGTTTTGTCATATATATATTTATAATGAAAGTTAAATATAAAATTTCATGAATTAAAACAAAATTAAAATAAATTAAAATTGCTTCAATGTCTCAAAATTAAGTCCAATTGATCACTTTAGATTCAATTCTGTTGCTATGGAAACAACGAATTCTTTGAAATGAATAACTAGTAAATGAATCTTGCCTTTATTTTGGAATACGCTTAAATATATGAAAGTATTTTTTATATATGAAATTGCTTTTAAAGTAATAAAATTAAATAACAAGCAACATAAATATGTAATACGAAAAAATGCATTTATAAAACTCTCTCATTGTTTAAGATTAAATTCATTAAATACTATTTACACGCATTCTAAAAATCAATTAACAATCAATTTTCAGGTGCACTAAAATCGTTTGCTTTTGGCTAGGAAAAGTATTGCTCGCCAAATAGCTTGACGCTTTCGCCTTTTCGCGCCAAATACTCGAAAGTATTTTATTTTTTTACAGACTTTCTACTGTAATTCCGCCGCTAAATTTGACTGATCCTTTATTACATACATAAGTAGTTTGATTAGTATTTTTTTTCAAAATATTCTGAGTATGCCCAGTATGGAGACCTTCCTTGTAAGATCCAACCGGAGCTACGAGATTTCACCGTCTTATGGTTGAAGCTGTTGCAACCCCCAAAAGTTGGTTCAATCCAGCACAAAATTTTTAACAGAGTAAAATTAGAGGTGAGGGGCTGTACATATATAACGTTATCAACTTTTTGGCAATTTTGAATCCCTTCCCCCCTTACGATATCATGCGTTACCATTCCTCGAAATCCCCCTCCCCCTCCCTAAAATAATATCGTTATCAGTGTCATAAAAAAAAATCAAATGATATACAGATTATACATTTATTATTAGCAGGCTTTACTGATTTAAATGAAGAGAAAAAGTTCTTGAAACATCACTATTATATATGAAATAACTTTATATCAAATAACACTAAGAAATACTTACTAGTTAAAAGTATTTATTAATAGCTTTTTGTTACATAATGCATTCAACAGCAGTATTGTCTTCTTGCACGGATGGTAGGCAAAACTTCTTATACAAAAACAAAACAAACAAACAAACAAACAAACGAAAAAAGAAACAGATGGACAATATTCTTCCCTTTTTTAGGTGCGTTCGTAATTATATAAATACGTAGCACCTATAGTCGTCGTTCAGTCCGTCTGTCTGTCCGTCCGTCCGCATATAACAGAGAAAAAACTACCCGACCGAATGATCTGAAATTTTTAATATATAATTGCTGCAAAATTTTGTCGAGCCATTTCCAATTTTATGA
This sequence comes from Maratus speciosus, assembly GCA_963932465.1. NCBI lineage: Eukaryota > Metazoa > Arthropoda > Arachnida > Araneae > Salticidae > Maratus > Maratus speciosus. The sequence continues at coordinate 67,846,815 of OZ010799.1, read as the reverse complement.
AAATCGGATGTATAGCTTAATTACAGGGACAGTCAAAAGTTTTTCTTTACATTACGGCCAATGGGAAAAATTATTGCAAGTGAATTTTAATGATGTTACAGACTTCCGAATGGTCTGAAATTTTTAATATATAATTGCTGCAAAATTTTGTCGAGCCATTTCCAATTTTATGAAAATCGGATGTATAGTTTAATTACAGGGACACCCAAAAGTTTTCCGTTACATTACAGCCAATGGGAAAAAATTATAGCAAATGCATTTTAATGATTTTACAGCCTTCCGAATGGTCTGAAATTTTTAATATATAATTGCTGCAAAATTTTGTCGAGCCATTTCCAATTTTATGAAAATCGGATGTATAGTTTAATTACAGGGACACCCAAAAGTTTTCCGTTACATTATGGCCAATGGGAAAAAATTATTGCAAATGCATTTTAATGATTTTACAGCCTTCCGAATGGTCTGAAATTTTAAATATATAATTGCTGCAAAATTTTGTCGAGCCATTTCAAATTTTATGAAAATCGAATGTATAGTTTAATTACAGGGACAGTCAAAAGTTTTCCGTTACATTACGGGGAATGGGGAAAAAATTATTGTAAGTGCATTTTAATGATGTTTAAGACTATGCACTTATGAAGCGCAAAAAAATATACATTCAGTACAATATGGGGTGCAAAAAATAATTATAAAACTAGTTATAGTAGAACGCACCTCATTTGCCACGTTTGACGAGCAGTTTCCAACTTGTTTTTATTAGTAAACATAACAAGTAACATTTCGAACCTAGCTTCTCTAACAATGAATTACATGTGTGGCAGAAGAATAGGAATGGTGACCGTTGGAATATTCCATATTTTGGACCGAAATGATTTTATAATCATTTAATGGTTTTAATAATAACTTTGTATTTTCATAAAAATGGATATCAGATTATACCGACGTAAGGAAAAAAATACCAAAAAAAGAAACTTTTCGTTGGATCAAAAATGATAACGATCTCAAAAGACAAATCGTCCCTCCCCTAAAGATATATTTCGATATCAAGTACCACCGCCTCCCCCCTAAAGTGATAACGTTATATAGATTCACAGTCCCGGAAGTTTAAAAAATATATACATTAGTCTGTAAAAAGAACTTTCGACTAAGCCAATAGCAATGAGGAAATTTTAACATAATTTTACATTAATTATAAATAGCAAACCGGATTTTGTCCTCCTAAAATTATATTATAAAAAATAGTAAAGGTCTTAAGTCTTTTAAGCATGTCATTTTTTAAAAATATGGATTAATGATTGTGTATTTACACTGTAAAAAGAGACAAAGATTTGTTAATCTACGAAGTCATAATATAACTACTAACTAAAATATACAATAAACGCTTCCAAATTGTCCACCATTTCAAAAAACATTCTTTATCTTTACATATCACTGATACCAATTTATTTTCGAGATTTATAGAAAGATTTATAAACTGAACTTCCCCCTCCCAAATTTACTAACTAATTTTTGATTGCAGTGGCGTGAAACTGAAATAATTTACATCTATAATGAAATGAAAAAGGCATTCAGAATAATTAATTTTCTATCATGGAAGACAGAAAAGATAGCACATTTTAAGGGATGACGTATGAATGCTGAAATTTATTTTACAAATCCTTGTGATAGTTTCAGAAATATGAAATTAGCACATTTATCAAGCCCCTCATTTTACTTACTGGTTTTCAATTTCAGTGGCGTTGAATTGAAATAAATTACATCTGTACTTACATGAAACTAGTATGTTGTGGCCATCACAAAACTTTCTTCTATTTAAATCCCATAAACATCACTAATTGATATCAAGGTATAGCTGAATCTGAAGTTTGATGAAAATTCGAAAATTAGTTCTTGAAATACAGCTATAGTGGAAATTCGGGAAAATGCAGTATAGCAGCGCCACCTGTTAAGCGATTTGCACCAAAACATAAACAGCACTAATTCATATCAAGCTATACCTCAATCTGAAATTTGTTGAAAATCCAAGCATTAGTTCTCGAGATAGAACTATTGCGAAAACTGAAAAATATGCAGCATAGCAGCGCCATCTCTTGAGTGATTTACACCAAAATGTATAAAACGTCAATTCATGTCAAGGACTAACTGAATTTGAAGTTTGATGAAAATCCGTGCATTAGTTCTGGAGATTGAGTTATTGCGGAAATCGCTAAAAATGCTGCATGCAACGCCTCCTGTTGAGCAATTTATACCAAAATGTATAAAACGTCAATTCATGTCAAGGACTAATTATCTGAAGTTTGACTAAAATCCGTGCATTATAGTTCTGGAGATTGAGCTATTGCGGAAGTCATGAAAAATGCTGCATAGCAGCGCCACCTGTTGAGCGATTTACACCAAAAACTAATCAGCGGCAATTTATGTCAGGGAATAACTGAATATAAATTTTTATTAAATTACGTGTATTAGTTCTTGAGATAGAGCGCTCGCAAAACTCGCGTCACATACAGACAGACAGTCTCACAGACAGACCTTTTGTAAAAACATGTTTGTGGAATCTCTGACCCCTAAAACGTGTAAATCCGTCGAAAACCGAAAGTCGAAAATTTTCACGAATCCAATACTTTCTTCTTGTAAAGACAGAAGAAAGTAAAAAAAGAGTTCAGCATAATCAATTTTCTTTCACTGAATACAAAAAGATGGCACATTTTAACCGATGACATATTTCTGTATGCCTTAACTTATGTAACAAACTTTTCAAACAGTTTGAGAAATATGAAATTAGCAAATTTATGGAACCCGCAGTTTACTTACTGATTTTCGATTGCAGTGGCGTGATACTGAAATATGTGACATCTGAACGCAAATGAAAGATGTGGTTAAGTGTGATCGCAGATCGCACAGAGGGTTTCGTCTAATATCTCTTTTAAAACACTTTATTCTTAATTAATAAATCATATTGTTAATTTATAATTATTAAACCGTTACATAAATGACAGAACAATTAAATTTTATTTAAAAATAATTAAAAAAATATTTTTAGACCAAATTAAAAATATTCAAGTAAAGTTATTTAAATAAAATTAAAAGATCTAATATTTTTAAATTCAGCAATTTCAATAGAATTAAAAAATCCTAATATTTTTAAATTCAGCAATTTCAAAAATTTAGCAGAGGTATAAATAAAATATAATTTTTTAAAAAGAAAAAAATATTTAAAACATATTTAAAATGTTGAAATAATTCCGAAACAATCCATATTAATTCTTTCACTTTTCCAAACACTTACTAGATGGCGCTAAAAAGGGATGTTAACATCTATTAAAATTCCAAAAAACCAGTAAAAGGGCTAAGAAATACCAAATTTCTTTTAATTAAATCCATCGAATCGAACCTGGAACCTTTCGGTTAGAAATAACACGCTCTACCATAGGACTATCGAGTTCACGAAAAGATGGTCGAAATTAAGATTGTGTTTTGAAATCGCAAAAATAGTGGGGGCATTAATTTATTTAATTAAAATTACGTAACTTTTTTCAAAATTTTATGATTTTGGGTATCAGAGGAGGTATTCAGCTGTACGAGCGCTGTGACGGACAGACAGAGAAGCGAGACTGTAAGGGTTTCGTAAGATAAAGGAAACCCTAAAAAGTGTTCAGAATAATTAATTTTCCTTCAATGAAGATAGAAAAAATAGAACATTTAAGCGATGACGTGTGAATTCTAAAACTTATAAAATCTTCAAACAGTTTCAGAAATATGAAATTAGCAGACTTATCAATCCTCGAAGTCTACTGACAGATTTTCGATTACAATGGCATCATGACACTGAAATTACACATGTACTTAAAAGAAAAGAACGTTCAGCATAATTTTCTTTCACTTAAAACAGAAAATGTAGCATTTTTTAAGCAATGACGTATGAATGTCTAAACCTACATAACAAACTCTTCAAATAGTTTCAGAAATATGAAATTAACAGATATATCAAGCCCCACAGTTTACAAACTGATTTCTGATTATTGTGGCTTGACACCTAAATCAATTACATCTGTACTCAAATGAAAAAAGTGTTCAGAATAATTAATTTTCCTTCAATGAAGATGGAAAAGATGGCACATTTAAGCGGTGACGTGTGAATGCTGAATATTATATTATAAACTCTTCAAACAGTTTCAGAAATATGAGATTAGCAGACTCATCAATCCTCGAAGCCTACTGGTAGATTTTCGATTATAATGGCAGGACACTGAAATTACACCTGTACTGAAAAGAAAAGAGTGTTCAGCATAATTAATTTTCTTTCACTGAAGACAGAAAATATAGCATTTTTTAAGCAATGGCATATGAATGTTTAAACCTATATAACAAACTCTTCAAATAGTTTCAGAAATATGAAATTAATAGATATATCAAGCCCTACAGTTTGCAAACTGATTTCTGATTATAGTGGCTTGACACCTAAATAAATTACATCTATACTCAAATGAAAAAAAGCGTCCAGCATAATTAATATTCCATCACTAAAGACAGAAAAGATATCACATTTTAAGCGATGACGTATGGATGCTTAAACTTATATAACATACTTTTCAAACAGTTTCAGAAATATGAAATTAGCAGTTATGTTAAACCTCACAGTTTGCGAGGTGATTTTCGATTACAGTGGCTTGACACTGAAATAAAGTATATCTGTACCCAAATGAAAAACGTGTTGAGAATAATCAATTTTCCTTCACTAAATCAATAATAACTAAACTAATAATCACTAAACTTCACTAAACTAATAAACAATTTTCCTTCAACTTATATAACAAATATTTTAAATAGTTTTGAAATTAGCAGATTTATCAAACCCCTCAGTATACGGACTGATTTTTAATTACAGTGGCCTGTCACTGAAATAAATCACATCTGTATTACATTTGATAAAAATGTCCAGCATAATTAATTTTCTTTCACTGAAGACAGAAAAGATAGCACATTTTAAGCGGTGACGCATGGATGTCTTAACTTATACAACAAACTCCTCGAACAGTTTCAGAAATATGAAATTAGCAGATTTGTTAAAACTCACTGTTTACTTATTGATTTTCGATTACAGTGGCGTGGCACTGAAATAAAGTACATGTGTACTCAAATGATAAAAGCGTTGTGAATAACGAATTTTCCTTCACCAAAGACAGAAAAGATAACACATTTTAAGCGATGACACATTGAATGCTTAAACTTATATAACAAATACTTTAAATAGTTTTGAAATTAGCAGATTTATCAAGCCCCTCAGTTTTCGGACAGATTTTTAATTACAGTGGCCTGTCACTGAAATAAATTACATCTGTACTCAAATGATAAAAATGTTCAGCATAATCAAATTTCCTTCACTGAAGAAGGAAATGTATCACATTTTAAGCGGTAACGCATGGATGCCTTATATAACAAACTCTTCGAACAGTTTCAGAAATAAGAAATTAGCAGATTTGTTAAAACCCACTGTTTACTTATGGTTCCATTACAGTGGCGTGACACTAAAATAAAGTGCATCTGTACTCAAATGAAAAAAGTGTTGTGAATAATGAATTTTCCTTCACCAAAAACAGAAAAGATAACTCATTTTAAGCGATGACACATTGACTGCTTAAACTTATATAACAAATATTTTAAATAGTTTTGAATTTAGCAGATTTATCAAGCTCCGTAGTTTACAGACTGATTTTTAATTACATTGGCGTGACACTGATATAAATTACGTCTGCACTCAAATGATAAAAACGTTTAGCATAATCAATTTTCTTTCACTGAAGACGGAAAATATAGCACATTTTAAGCGGTGACGCATGAATGCTTAAACTTATATAACAATACTTTATCCTAGGCAATCGAAATCCTGTTTACGTAGGCGTAAATAGGAACAGAATAATACTCTCCTCTCAACGCATATTGGAACAGCAAAAGAACAAAATCTACAAGAGAGATAATTCTCTCGTTCAAGGGACCACATTCCAGTTTTCATTCTCTGAGGCATGAAGAAAAAATTTTCAGCATCCTCCCCGATCTTGCTGATCCCTGGCGTGACCTTTGATCCCTTTTGGATGTAGCCTATCCGGTTCGGTGATGGATCCTTGCAAAGATTGGGGTCACAAGAAGATGCGGAGGAAATCTGGTTACAGTAAAAAACAAGTAGCCGCAGAGAACGTATAATAAATGATGGGAAATCTTGTAAATTTTTGTTTATTCATTTTTCATCTATTGTTTTCAAAATTAAGAATGTTCGTATAGTTATGGAATAACAATGACAAGTGACTTCACAAACACATGTTATATTAAAAACTATTTACAAATCCGGCATTAAGGCTATTCTGAACTGCTCTGCCCAACAAGCGCAAAACGTTTTGACACATTTACAAATTCATTTTTTAACGGAAAGATATAAAAATGGAAGGCCTGCCTGTGGAAGCGATTTGGAATCGAGCTGCGTTTTCCCTTTTTTGATAAATAAATGACCTATTGAGTTATAAGTTATTTTGATCACGTGAAAAACACGTTTTTCACTTCTTCTTGAGTGGTTATTCTTCTTTCGCGCAGAAATTCGGTTGAAAACGTCCACTTTGACACTATTTTCTGAGAGATCTATTGCATTTGCAAAAAAAAAAAAAAAAAAAAAAAAAAAAAAAAAAGAAAAGAAAAGAAAAAACAGTTCGATTACATAGCTTCTGAACAGCAACACCTAGTTTCGTGCATTTCCGAACAAAAATAAATTAAAACTTATGTCATAAAGTTGCCCGTTTGAATTTGAGAACAACCTTCAATTCATTACATTTGTATCACACTGATATCGTGAGTAATATTATAGTAATTAAAAACATAATTTCATCATATTGCGATGCGAGTTGAAAATACATATTGTAAACACAGATCCAAGATGTGAAGACGATTCATTGTTGTCAGTAGTGTTGCTAAGTGGGCTGCGTAAATCGGATCTTCAAATGATCTAGGCACCAGTATTTTAAAGTGATTTTATTTGCCTTATCGAATGGCAGAATTATCTGCGATTAAAGATGGCGAAATAAACTGTAAGAAATTGGTGGTGCGCATTTGGAGGCCTGATTTACGCGGGACACTTGGCAATACTAGTTGTCACTGCCATTGTTCAACCTGAAGCAGTTAGAAGTTATAATAGTTCTTTTTGCGGTGGGAAAAAAATTCTAAGGTTGAAGTTGTGGTACTTAAAGCTGTTCTCAAATTCAAAAGGGCAACTTCCTGACATAAGTTTTAATTTATTTTTGTTCGAAAATGCATGAAACTAGCTGGTGTTGTTGTTCAGAAACTATGTCATCGAGCTGTTTTTTCCATTTTTTTTTTTTTTTTTTTTGCAAACGCAATAGATCTTTCAGAAAATAATGTCAAAGTGGACCTTTTGAACTGAATTTCCGCGCGAAAGCAGAAAAATCATTCAAGAGCGGGCGAAAAACGGTGTTGTCACGTGATTGATATCGCTTATAACTCAATGGGTAATTGATTGATCAAAAAATGGAAAAAACAGTTCAATTCCAAATCGCTTCTATGGACAGGCTTGCCAATTTTATATCTTTCTGTTAAAAAATGAATTTATAAATGTGTCAGAACGTTTTGCGCTTGTTCAGCGGAGCAGTTAAGAACAGCCTTAACAAAAGATAAAATTTACATAAAAAAAACTACAACCATGTCTACGCTAAAAATAGGGGAACTAGGAGCAATATGTTTTGCAATGACAGTGCTTGCTTGCCAGTATTCCCTCAATAGTATTTCCTCAACAAATGCCGAATATCTCCCCACGCATTGATAATAATAGATGACAAAGGAAAAAGTCGGAAATTGTTCATCAAACGTGACAAATGAGGTGCTTTCGTACTATAACTTGTTTTAAAAACGTTCAGATCTTGGTGCAATAGCTGTTGCACTCTTATACAAAAATACATTATTAAAAAAATTATTACGAATATATATATTAAATTCATTAATACGGAAATAATAAGAATCTATCTTAAATAGGAGATAATCCACATGGCAAGCTAGAATCATTACCTATCATTGAATACCATTGAATTAATTACGTATGATAGGATTTAATAGAATAATCACCATGGTCAACGAAGACTCATTACCTATCATGGGATATCGTTGAATTAATTATGTATGATAGCATTTAATAGAATGATGATAATTTTTGTTAATATTTTTTTAAGTCTTGATTCGATTTTCATAAAATTTGCAATGACTCGGCAAAATTCTGCAACGATTATATACACTATATTGCCATTAATGACCGGCAACTTTCAATTTTAGACATCTTGTCGGATATTTAGAAAAATACGTGACAGATTATTCAAGAATTTCAAGATTAAAAACAACAAGTATGACCTCATATGTAGCAATGTCGATTTGTTAAGGGGGGCCAACAAAAAATCAAAGAGAAAAAATAATACCCTGTAAAATATGATGATACACATATGATAACATATGTGATCACCCTGTAAAATAAAATGCACGAAATGATCTACCGCTACCGAATATAAATAAACAGACATTGTGAAATATGTATATTCTTTTGAGTAAGAATAGCACGTATATTAATAGAGATATAGCGATTTATTTAAAAAAAATTAAAAATTCTTGCATGTTTTCTGTTTATAACATGCAGGGTTTTCAACCAAATTTAACGCCGGTTTCAGAAAAATTGACAAAATATAGTAGAAACAATATAGCGTAATTGGAATATAAATCTATTAAATATTTTACGAAATATGAGCACTTGTATGAAATAATTTTTATCTGCGCATGCGCCAACGATAACACGGATCATTTTACATAATTTAATAGTCAACTCTATGGAGCAACTTATTAAAAAAATCTAGACAAATAGCGTAAAAATTCAGAAAGATATCGGCGTTAAAGTGAGCAAATTTTTAGTTGTTCTCTAAAAGCAGCTGAATGATAAGGGATTTTACACAAATTGTCACTTTTTATTAACTGACTTTCAGAAAAATTTAGTATTTAGTGAGTATCAACGAGTAGATTTGGAAAAAATGCTTCGATTTTGATACTTCTTTTGATCATGGTATAGGCTCGTTCTGGTGGTTATCCAAGAAGAACTAAAGCATCAATAAAAATTAAAATTAAAAAAAATTAAAATTAAAAATGACAATTTGCGGAAAATCCCTTATCATTCAGCTGCTTTTAGAGAACAAATAAAAATTTGCTCACTCTAACGCCGATAGCTTTCTGAATTTTTACGATATTTGACTAGACTTTTTTTGTAAGTTGCTCCATAGAGTTGACTATTAAATTATGTAAAATGATCCTTGTTATCGTTCACGCATGCGCAGATAAAAATTATTTCATACAACTGCTCATATTTCCTAAAATATTTAATATATTTGTATTCCAATTGCACTATATTGTTTCTACTATATTTTGTCAATTTTTCTGAAACCGGAGTTAAATTTGGTTGAAAATCCTGCATGTTATAAGCAAAAAACATGCAAGAATTTTTTAATTTTTTAAATAAATCGCTATATCTCTATTACTATACAGGCTATTCTTACACAAAAGAATACACATATTTCACAATGTCTGCTTATTTATATTCTGTAGCGATAGATCATTTCGTGCATTTTATTCTACAGGGTGATCCCAAGTATTGTTTTTTTCTTTGATTTTTTGCTGGCCCCCTAATTGCCCCCCTTATCAAATCGACATTGTTAAATATGAGGTCATACCGGTTCTTTTCAGTCCTGAAATTCCAGAAGAATCTGTCAAGTATATTTCTAAATATTTGACAAAATGTCTAAAATTGAAAGTTGCCGGTCATTAATGGCAATATAGTGTATATTACATTTCAGACCATTCCGTTGGGTAGTTTTTGCGCTGTTATATGCGGACGTACGGACAGACGGACGGACCAAACGACGACTATAAGTGCTTCGTATTTACATAATTATGAACGCAACTATAAACTGCATGCTTAAAACGCAAAGAATCTTAAGAAATAATTCTCAAAACATAATGATTAATTGGCCCCGACCGAAATGGGTCATTTTTGGATATACACTTTTTGAAACCTTCCACTTTTGAATTTGCTTCGTGTGTAAATGGAAAACCACATTTGCCAGGAAAAAGTACATAAGTACACATTAAAAAAAAAAAAAAAAAAAAAAAAAAAAAGACTCAACTAAAGCGGAAAGTAAACAAGAAAGAAAAATCATACGTCAGGCATAGAAAATGGTACACTTTCCAATACATTCCGAATAATTTAACATAGCTTCACCAGATAAAGTTAAAAAATGCTATAAAAAGTGATAGAAAATCTTTATTAAGATTGACGATCGTTTCGTTGCACAAACGGCAACATTTTCAATCTTTCATATTTGAAACGCGAAAATATTTTCTTATCAAACACTTCAAACGTATTCATTCCAGCATCGAAGAAATGTTATAAACACATGTATAATAATCACTTATCTTCTATTATATATATAAAATCCAAACGGAAATTTCGTTCCGAACGCCGAGATTTCGAGTTCTACCGCATGGATTTTTACGGAACTTATACCGGTAGATAGGTATCGTTCCAGGGAAGGTTTTAAGCTATAACACATCATTCTACCTAGATTGGTTATAGAATTGGTACGGAAAATTCTATTATTTTGGACTTTGTTACTTCATATTTCCTTAAATATCTGGGCTCCTATTGGTCGTAGAGCTTAGATCTCGCGCCAAAAGTAGCTCCGAAGCACCCAAGCAAACTTTTCCCCGCGATTATTTTGCCGTCTTCCGATTTCCTCTAACTCTATTAGGGGCCCGCGTAGGGCCCCTTTAAAATATTTTTCGTAGTAATTTCAGCAATTATCTTAAATTATTGGTTAAGACCGCCACCCTCCCGATTCATGTATCTACGGAAAGGTTGCATGAAGGAGTTTCGTTCAGATACACTTTCGTTAAGAATAGAGTGCGCTCCCTGGTGGTGGAATGTGCAACTAACATAACGCGATATTGTTAAAATTAGGAAATCTAACAATGCGATCTGTTTTAAACTTTGAGATAGTTCATAACACATAATCTATTATCTATTCTATTATATATATATAAAATCTATTATCTATTCTATTATATATATAAAATCCAAACGGAAATTTCGTTCCAAACGCCTAGATTTCGAGTTTTACTGCACGGATTTTTACGGAACCTATACCGTTAGATAGGTATTGTTTCAGGGAAGGTTTTAAGCTATAACACATTATTCTACCTATATTAGTTTTAAAATTATGACGGAAAATTCTGTTATTTTGGGCGATAAGGTTACCATTTTATTTCTTGGCGAAATTCATCGTTGATAAAAAAAATTGAAACGGCTATTAAACCTCGAAAAATAAAAGAAAGACTGTTACTAATTTTATTTAAATGAAAAAAAAAAAGAAAAAAAGAAGAAAATCCGTTTTAATGAGGGATAATATTAAAAAACGGAAACATTTAATCAAAACCTGAAAGAAATATTTGTAATGCTTAAAAATTAATTTAATAAGAAATATTACACTTGATACGCAATATTTGGCACTTTATCGCTTGCGTTAGATATGGAAACGAATCAGAAAATTTGATTAGATGAAATTTTAACGACATTTTCTTTCTGTTCTGTTCTGTTCTTTTTTTTTTTATATCTAATTGTCCCATCACGTGACTTATAGAAGAAACAAGCAGATGTAATTGTGAGTCACACGTGTAATTACTATTTGTTTCTTTACAATTTTTTATTTTTCTTTTGTCGCCAAACAATGTGATTTTAAGCTAAAAATGCATAAGCGTGACATTAGCTTGAGGATGTTCTCACAAATAGTGTTTTTTTAGGTGAAAGAGATCATTTTTTGAGTACATTTTCATATTCAATTGTAACTTATATAGATATCAGTTAATATTTTAAAAATGGAATCGAATACTTAAATTTTAGTGTGAATTTCTGCCACACATGCATATTGTAAAATAATTTCATACTTTTTAAAATGTTTTTCGCCGTAATTCCGAAAGCATGTGATATTTATAAACTCGAACTCAGATCAACGAATATTACCCATTTTATTTTAGCAAATATGATATTATCTATTTTCTCAAGTCATATCGCCAATTTCATTTATAGGAAAATTCACAGATTCGAAATCTAGGAAATAAAGATAATTTTTAAGGAAATTTATGTTTTAATACGTTATTACTATGGAAAAATTCAACATTTTGAAAAAAAAAATTACAAGTCTTTTGTAATTCGTCATTTCTTCTTCGTCTTTCTTCGTACTTTCTCCTCTGTTATGTAATATTTCAAATGATATTGGACTAATTTTCGGTCATCGATTCACCGCAAAATCGCATATCTAATATAGTATATAAAATAAAGTCTGGATTAGGGGACTAATTAACGCACAGCGCAAACTACTGAACCTAAAATCTTGAAAATCGTGGTAAAAATATTTCTTATGACATAAACTTCTGCTAAGAAAGGATTTTCTAAAGTGTCACCCCTAATGGTTTTTGCACGGGGAGAGGAAAAAAATCAAATAACAAAATTATGCGTCAAATGATAGCATATTTTAATGTAGTTTTGTATGCTACCAAATAAATTTTTGTAAGTCCAACAGTTCATGACACATTTCATATTTTTCGAATTTGGCGGCGTCTTTGGCATCTAAACCTCAAAATATCTATCATTACATCCGTTACTCTAGCAACGGAAAAAATGCAAATCAACCCTTTTGGCTAAAAAATAAAAAAGGCTCTATGAGTTTGAAATAAAAATGCAAGCATCTTAATTTTTAAAAAAAAATAGTGATTTTATGTAAAATAAAAGGGAAAAAATCACTGAGAATTTAGCGTTATAAAACAAAAATGGAAAAGGTACTACTTAGATATTCCGTCGACCAAAAATCTATCGTCAAACTATAAGATTAAATGCCAATAATGGTTGGTCGTAAATATCAAATTCACTTGAATTTAAACAAACTACACGTGTTTACGTCATCAAGAGATTTTAATTTCGACGTTTTATTTGTATTTTTATTAATGTTATACTAATTTATTTGTTATTTCGTTATTTAAAATAAAGATTATGTCAATTTATATAATTTGGCGAATGGTTTGGCGATTTATATAATTTGGCGAAATTGGTCGACGGGATAACAAGTAGTACCAATGAAAATATTTAAGTATGAAAGCAATGTTTGTAACGACTTAAAAATTATTTTCATATATATAAACGCTGTTTATGGCGTCAGATGCCGTCATCCGAAGAATCTACAAGAGTCTTTTTCCATTTTTCCCGGTCATAGGTTCCTCAATGAAAGAAATTGGAATTGGAATAATATTGTGTGATTTATAAATTGCTCCTTGATAAGAAGAAAAAATGGTTACATTTATAACAACCGTGCGCACATCTCGCTGATAGCATTTTTAAAATTCCCAGTAGCAGTAGTTACATTTTGCGTATGTAAATTAAAAATATTTTTTTGCTTTTAATTATGGCATTATTTCCTGTTATTGTTTATCTTTTCAGTTTTTTAAATGAAATTGTATAAGGCATGCATTTTAAATTAAATGAGTGAAAAGTTTGTGTTTTAAATGAAAATAATAAAATAAGAATATGCTATGAAAACAATCTTTATTGATTTATTACCTGCGCCCGGCTGACATAAAAGTATCACAAAAGCCACATATTCACTTTTCTTTGAGTAGTTGCTCATGAGAATTCAAGTTAACCTTCCGTAATCGGATACTTCACATATTGGTGTATTAGCTTTAATGTTGAAAGCATCGTTTTTGTTTGAAGCAAAAACTTTACTATGAATTCTATTACACAAAATCGCATCATCATCATCTACTATATATTTACAACGGAAATTTGTATTTCATTCCGATTGTTTATAATACTTTCGTAGGATATACCACAATTAGTTAGGTAATAAATTTGGAAAAGTTTTAGTGTATACATATTGTTCAAGGTTACTTAGTTATAGAGCAACAGTAAAAGTTCAAAAATTAAGTGAACCTGATTATGAAAGTTTAGCCTTTTTAAAAAAATCTACAGGACATATTTTGTTACAAGTGGCCCTGTTGCATGACTTTTAGGAATGGTGTTAGTATATACGATTTCATTATATGTTGATTAGTTACAGAGGTATTAATTCCTGTTGTCATAACGGTCTCATTACCCGACCATAAGTTCGCTGTTTATAATCAACTAAAACAATTACTTCTTAATTGCTAAATTTTGTCCAACGCTTAAGATAACATTATATCGCAATGGCGTTCGCATCGTTTTCAGTAATGTGCAAGGTCAAGCTGAAGATCCATATTGTTTAAAATACAAGTTCAAATTCACCATTTAGTTTAATCCAAGGTTCATTTAGAAATATTGACCAGCGCAGCGGGCATAGCCTGCTAGTAAACAGATAAAGTTAAAAGTCTTAATAAAGATTTTCTATCACTTTTTATAGCATTTTTTAACTGTTTATAGATGATTATTATACATGTGTTTATAACTTCACCATTTAATAAGGTGAAATAGTGTCTCATAAAACAAAGTTTAACTAGTTCAGGAGGCCTACAGAAATTTGAAAAACGCATAACACATTTGAAAACACAGTTTCGGTAATTTGCATCTATAATCGGAAAATTATACGAATTTTTTGTGCAGCCCTGTACATGATCTATAAAAACGTATGTTTACTACATAGCATACAACAATTTACTTCACTTAGAAAACACATAAAACAGTTGAAAATTCCCCCCCCCCCTCCCAGCAATTTCTGCCAATAAGCAGAAATGTACTCCAATTCTTTTGTGCAGCCCTGTATATGATCGATGGAATTTATACACATCAAGTAATATGCAAAAAATTAGTTAAATTTAAGCGCGCACATCAAAATTGAAAACGTACTTACCTCAACTATTGCTTAAAGATGCTTAAAGACTACTATAGCCGAATTCTTTGGTGCGTCTCTGTTACAGAACGAAAAGTGCTATAAACACCATATTGTATACTCAGCCTCTTATTGTGAACCTTCACGCCCTGACTATCGCAAGGGCACCCGGGGCCCATGCAGTGGGCACGAAATTTCTGAGGGGCACAAAATTTTTCAGAATCCCATCTAAATTTCCATAAAAAAATCATAATTGCGAAAAATGTAATATTTGATATATTAATACGATGAAATGACAAAAATATATCTCAATATATGATTAAAAGCATATTTCAATAAATAATAGACAAAAAAAAATATTTTTTTTTATACCTAGAACAATTTTTCAATTTTCCAGAAAACTCAATTTTTTTAAGTTGTCACTTTTTGAATAAATGTGTAATATGTAAAAAACTAGTACCGTATATACTCGCGTATAGGTCGGCTCGCGTATAAGTCGACCCCCTAACTTTCGAATGCAAATTCTGCAAAAAATCAAAAATCCGCGTATAAGTCGACCCCCTAACTTTTTACTTCAATTTTGCACAAAATCAAACCAAATATTTCACTTGCCTATGCGAAAAAGCAATAAGTAAATAAAAATAAATCATTGAGAATTTTTTTAATGATAAATTATTATTATTTGTACATTTTCTGTAATATTTTATTATTCATACACATAAACAGTCAGAATTTTGCAATATTCGAAGTTTTATTTTTTATTTTTTAATTGACTCGCGTATAAGTCGACCCTCCAAATTTGCTTGCCAAAAATTGTCAGAAATTCCTCGACTTATACGCGAGTATATACGGTATTTGTAAATCAATCGGTCTAAGGGGGCACGAAAAATTGCAAGTGCCCTGGGCACAGAAACTTGCTAGTCGGTCCCTGCCTTTGTTATATAAATTTCGATATATTTGAAATAGTATAACATCATAAAAATACATTGCAAACGATTTTTCCCCATTGACCATAATGTAACGGAAGTTTTTTTAATGTCGCTGCAAACGAACTGTAACTGCTACACACTTCATTTTGTATACCGAATATATCATGGCAAACCTCAATAACATATATCAGTTAAATGGCAATCCAAGTATATTTACGTGAGTTACAGCGCGGACAGGTCAGACAGACAAACCGACTTCAAAAACGCTTTTTAACTATGTTGGAAATGGTTAAAAAGAGGAATGATTTTTCTTTCTTGAATGAACACCAACCTGTTGTAGCAAACTGGTATTCATCTTTGGGTTAAAATGCCGGTGACATCAAAAGCTCCGTCATCGCGGAATTGATTTTTTTTTTTTTTTTTTTTTTTTATGTAAATCGATAGTAAATAGTCATACGAACAAAGTGAGCTAGGTATGACTAGGTTTGACAAGCCGAAAATATGCTTAATTACATTAATTATTATTAAAACGTTATAATGTTTTTCCGTCATCACGGATTTTGATCACTCTTAGACCATTTTATAGAAAATTTAGAGAGTACACTCTCAGAAACGCTTTCTTCAATTTACAGAAATATCCCTGGCAGCATTGCTACCGGTTTATACCCGCGAATTGAAGAAATTTACATTCTTTTTTATATATTTTACATGCTATTATTTTTTTAATACTCCAAAAAATAAATTGAGAATACGTTTAAATGAATGAGAAAATTGCTACTTTATTAAATTCGAAAGCATTATTTTTGTTTGTTTGTTTTTAAATAAATTAGAAATTTTAATTTATTGAATTTTCGGTTTTTCATTTTTAAAATAAATTCCAGCTTTCGTATTAACCCCCCAGCCACGGGCGACATTTTCATTTTCTTGGATAAAACTGCGGCATATTTTTAAGTGTTGCAAGTAAGTTGCTTTTTTAAAATTCAGATTGTTTGATTCCCACCATTGTTTTGAAGTAGAAATAGTTACTTTATTTAATTATAGATTAGATAATGCGAGAATAAGCCGAATTTTACGCTTTTTAAAAAGTAGTGGGACTCAAGCCATCTGAATAATAATTAAAAAAATGTAGCCCACTGGCAACACTGGAAGGCGAAAATAGCGTGCCCCTCCGCGGAATTGCATAGAATATGTATAAGGCGAGGCTAACGAAAAAGACAGGCTACCGCGGTGCATCCCAAATGTCTTTTTTTACAGACCGCTAGAGTGACGTGATGCTCTTGTCGTACACCTCTATTGGTGAATTCGAACATCACGTGACTCCTGCGGTCTGTAAAAAAAGATACGTGGAATGCACCGCGGTAATTTGTCTTTTTCGTTAAGCCTCGGTGAAACGCGACATGAGCGATACCCGCGGTTGGAGGGTTAGTACAGCCAATACGCACGTGTGCAAGGAATAAATGGAATTTCCCCCACTTTTTCAGACTTCCGAGAAGAATTAACAGAAAAAGCATGTTTTCTAGGAGTACGGAAATTATTTGTTTTAGAATGGCGGTACTTTAGTGGCATACAGACGAATTTTTCTGACAGTGTATCTTCAACTATCCAAAGTTATTGCCGATCTCTGAAGGAAAGACTGCCAAACAGCTAACCTGAATTGCCCCGGTACAAAACAGGCGCAGACCTTCCTCTTTTGACTTTGCCTTGGAAAACCACAATTGCCACCAAAAAGTCACACACACACACACATATGTATAAAATACACCGTCAAAAAGGAAATAAAAAAATAGAAGTTTTTTTTTATGTAATGGTCATCAGCCTGTTGGATCCAGCTGGTCGTCATTTTTGTAACTAAAATTTGATTAAACGAAATTGGTTTAAGATAAAATTTATAAGTTATATTAAAAGAGTTATTTTTCATCCCAGTACCTTGTATATGCTATTTTAAAGATGTACAGCAATGATATGCATATAACTAATATTCGTATTTAACTCATATCATAAAATAACTAAAGGCTCAGTACAATGCTTCTAGAGAGAAAGTTTCTATCAATTTAACAAGATTCCTCTGTACATATAACAGGGAAAAAATACGCTACTAGCAGGAATGTTCTGTAAAATCTACAGGATAATTTTAGAGCGTATCTTCAGCTATCCAAAATTATTGCCGATCCCTGAAGGAAAGACTGTCAAACAGCTAACCTTAATTGCCCCGGTACAAAACAGGCACAGGCCTTCCTCTTTTGACCTTGCCTTGGAAAACCACAATTGCCACCAAAAAGTCACACACACACACACACATATATATATAAGACACCGTCAAAAGGGAAAGCAAAAAAGAGAAATTATTTTTCTTTCATGTAATGATCATCAACCTGTTGGAGCCAGATGGTCGTCATCGAAAGAGAAAAGATGTCCCTACGTCTTCTGGGTCACTGGGATACGGAAAGAGGCCGCGGAAAATTCTAGGTGGAAAAAAGAAGAGTAGTATACGTTCTTTTAGGGGCGTAGAAGAGATTACCAGGTGTTTGAAAGGGAAAACCAAGATTATACTTGTTGAATTACTATAATGCTTGGAAAGATAATTCTGTCACTGATATCAAACCAGTCTTAGAGGGGGCTAATACAGGGTGTTCAATTAAATTATTTGATTTAAAAATAACTTTTGATATCTTCTGACTTAGTTGATTTTAAACTTACTTATTATCCGGGTCAAAAAGATACACTGTCAATAATGGTAAACATTTAAAAATATATCAGTGATATTTATTGCCAATGCTTATTATACTCAAACTTCAATTTCAGTGTTTTATCACAAGCAAATTTTTTATATATAAAACACTGCCGGTGAAATGTGATAAAAAATTAATTGCAAGAAGGTTTAAATTCAAACGTAGTTTATAAAATTCATGTAGAGGGTCAATGGTCTTCTTTTAGTTGGTGAAGAGAGTCAGTGGAACAAACAAAGTTTAAGAAACGCTGCTCACGGGGAAGCGAAAATAACTAAGCCTGTTACAGGGCCCCAAGAACATAACGTCAAATGACCAACAGATAAAATTACTCCCCCCCACCCCCCAACTCTCTCTCAATACAGATTCATGTAACAAAAAGCGCATGCGAAAATGATGCTCAAATGGCTAAGTTTTCACAATTGTTACATAAATTTAGAACATGGATACATTCGATTTTCATGCAAAGATGCACTGTTGAACAAAAAGAATATTTTCAAAATCACACTGAGTTATTGCGATTTAAAGAGAGTTTTGTAGGTATTTTAAAGTTGTTCTCAGAAAAATGTTTGTTTTCACACAAAACACACGCTTTTATTTTATATAAAATGACGTCATTCGCATCCTCTGAAGAATTTCTCATTTACGATTCAGTCTTAAACGACATCTACAGTAAAGTATGCATAAGACGTCACTATCGCTGAATAATACGCACACACGCAAAAAAACAAACAGATGTCGTCACTCAAAAAACTCGAAAGAAAGAAAAAAAAAACCTGGCTACTTAATGATTTATATGCTTTCATTTGTTTGTAAGATACATAATTAAATTAAATACAGTTTATAATAGCTCCATGTTTTATGAGAAATCATTCATTCATATTTTCTCCAAATAGCACGTATTTTAATTGAATTTTTATTCAGTAGTTATGTATGAGAAAATGGGAACAAAAAGGTATAATTACTATTTTCCAACTATTTTTACTTTACTATTTTACAGAAATGGAGTACTTCAGTTGCCAACATTAAACAAAGGTCGCTAAAAACAACAAAAAAATTAATATTTCAAAAATAAATGGAGATGTAGTTTTTAAACAAATTGCAGTAAAGAGTACTTTTTAGATCACAGGCTATCAAAGCCTGAGAGCTTATGTGGACGACGGTTCTGTATGTACGTACGTATGTATGTACAGTCGTGGAAAAAAAAAGTAAACACCCCCTACTAACTCCTCAACAAATTATCGTAGACGAAAGTAACTGGTACCGGGCGGTTGGAAATAAAGTCTACTTTTAAATGGTGTGTATAAAATTTGCTTAGGGGGCCATATACATATTAAAACGAATCCAAACTTCATTTTTTTTCAATGGCAGTACCCAAATTTAACGAGATATTTCAAATCTTCGGTTCAAAATATGCCTAGAAACCAAATTTCAAGTCATTCGAATGATAAGTTTTTGAATTATAGACATTCAAAATTTAGTACTTGTAATGTTAAATTACATTTTCATATTTTTATTTATAACTCCTGAAATTATGCTCCTAATGAGCTAATTTTTAGTGTAGCAATAATACTAATATACCCAAACATAAATACGCTGAATTTGTAATTTTTACAATTTTATGATATGAATTATGATATTAATATTCGAAAAAATTATGAATTGCAACCTACAATTTTTTTGATGGATTTAGATTCATTAAGTCCTGCTTTATGGAAATCCAAAATTTGACATTTTTCCTTCAAGTAGTTTTCAAATTATGCTTAAAAAACGGCAAAGTGATGGTTTAAGGGGCCGTCTATGATAGAAGTGAGTAAATTTTTTAAATTTATTCTGCTATCCTGTAATCAAACAGGTTTCATTGACGCTTAAACGTGCCTTGATCAAGAAGGCGGCTCTCTCGGTTAACAATCGAGTTCGGAACTTCAATTTGGACACAGCCCTTAAAATACTCTCGTTTTAAAATAATTAATTTCTCGGAAACTTACGGCACGAATTGCATAAAAATTTGTTTATAGGCTAATTGAAAGGTGTAGCGTTCATTTATGCTGTCAGAATTCTGTACTGCTATTGAAAAAAACAAAGTTATGGTTCGTTTTAATATGTAGATGGCCCCTTAAACAAATTTTATATACATCATTTAAAAGTAGACTTTATTTCCAATCGTTCGGTACCAGTAACTTTCTTCTACGATAATTTGTTGAGAAGTTTGTAGGGGGTGTTTACTTTTTCTTTTCCACGACTGTACGTACGTATGTACGTACGTAACGCGATAACTCTTGATAGAAACATCCAATTTGCTTCAAATTTTTTTTCTAGTTTTGTTCTGATAAGGTGCTTCCCTGAATAGTTTTGGGGGTTCTTTGGTTAAGGATAAAGGGGGAAAAGGGGAATTAGTCCACCCCCCTTAATTCAGATAAATGGGTTTTTCATGCAGAATTATTCGATTTGCTCCGAAGTTAGTATACCGGTTTATTATGTTAAAGAACTTCCCTGAATAGTTTTGGGGGTTCATTGGATAAGGATAAAGGGGAAAAAGGGGGGTTAGTCCACCCCCCCCTTAATTAAGATAAATGGGTTTTTCATGCAGAATTATTCGATTTGCCCCGAAGTTGGTATACCGGTTTATTATGTTAAGGAACTTCCCTGATTAGTTTTGGGGGTTCATTGGTTAAGGATAAAGGGGAAAAAGGGGGGTTAATCCCCCCCCCCTTAATTCAGATAAATGGGTTTTTCATGCAGAATTATTCGATTTGCTCCGAAGTTGGTATACCGGTTTATTATGTTAAGGAACTTCCCTGATTAGTTTTGGGGGTTCGTTGGTTAAGGATAAAGGGGGAAGGGAGGTTAGTCCACCCCCCATAATTCAGATAAATGAGTTTTTCATACAGAATTATTCGATTTGCTCCGAAGTTGGTATACCGGTTTATTATGTGAAGGAACTTCCCTGATTAGTTTTGGGGGTTCATTGGTTAAGAATAAAGGGGAAAAGGGGGCTAGTTCCCCCCCCCCCCTTAATTTAGATAAATGGGTTTTTCATGCAGAATTATTCGATTTGCTCCAAATTTGGTATACCGGTTTATTATGTTCAGGAGCTTCCTTGATTAGTTTTGAGGGTTCATTGGTTAAGTATAAAGGGGGAAAAGGGGGGTTAGTCCACTCCCTTTAATTCTGATAAATGGGTTTTTCAGGCAGAATTATTCGATTTCTGAATTTGGTATACCGGTTTATTATGTTAAGAAACTTCCCTGATTAGTTTTGGGGGTTCATTGGTTAAGGAAAAAGGAGGGCTAGTCCACCCCTCCTTAATTTAGATAAATGGGTTTTTCATGCAGGATTATTCGATTTGCTCCAAATTTGGTATACCGGTTTATTATGTTAAGGAGCTTTCCGATTAGGTTTGGGGGTTCATTGGTTAAGGATAAAGGGGGAAAAGGGGGCTAGTGAACCCCCCTTAATTTAGATAAATGAGTTTTTCATACAGAATTATTCGATTTGCTCCAATTTGGTATACCGGTTTATTATGTTAAGCAGCTTCCCTGATTAAATTTGGAGGTTCATTGGTTAAGTATAAAGGGAGAAACGGGGGCTAATCCCCCTTCACTTAATTTTTTGAGGGACATTATTCTTTAAAATAACAGTATAATATACAATTAGTGCGAATAGCCTGTGAGCTCAATGCCATCAGTTTAGCTCGGCACTTTTCTTTTTTTTATTTTCCAATACGACGCACAGTGTAAGATTTCACGAATCTAGCGGGTCAAAATTCAATTTATGAAAATTATATAAAAGTAATAAAATTGATCTTATTAGAGATAAAATGGTTATGCATTATGAAAAAATACAGTGAAACCTCCCTGTGCGACCACCTCCTTGAACGACCATTTTTTCATGGAACGAAATTTATTCCCATACGCTCAATACTAATTTTACCTCCATTCAGAGACCATCTTAGTTGGACTCCCTCCATGAGCGACCAATTTCTTTGAAGAGAACGAAACAAATTCCGTTTTTTCCTGGTCGCTTGAAGAAGGTTTTATTTAAAAAATAATTCCGGAAAGCGCATTATTCATTAAACTTCTAAACTAAGTTTAATTTTTTTTTTAAATCCCGGTAACTTTTATGGGTTTAAACCCCTTTGTGCCTTTTTTTGCGATGCTAATGTCATGATTTGTAATGCTTAAAGGCAGATATATTGCTAGCGGCCACTGCAGCATCCTTAAAAAAATCTTCCTTTTTCTATGTCCTACATTAATATTATCTTGCCATTGTTTTGGAGTTTTAATAATAATTCTCTTTTAAGAATAAATCTTTCAATTATATTTATTTTCTTTCTGCGATACTTCATTTTTCTTCAGGTTTTCGGAGCTGCTATCTCTTTACATCAAATCTATAATCAATATGTAAGAGGCATTCCAATAATCTTAATGGTGCATGTTGTGCCGATAAGCTCCAAGAAAATTTGTGAGTATTATTCGTATATTATCGAATCATTTTTAAGTTATTCACCACCTTGAATTTTCCGTTACAGACATTGCATTTTTAAGTTGCTTTATTTCAAGATAGAATGCTGCACATTGTGCTATCTACCACCGTGTCTTCAAATTTGTGCTCTATGTCATACGTCTGAACATTGAATTCTACTACAGTTAGTGCAAGAGCTATAAAGATTTAATTTCTGATAATTTCAAATTCTTCTGTTATTGACTGATCAGTTTCCATGATGAACTTAAACTTTATAGATCTAGAGTAAGAAGTAGATGATGGCTGTGGATTTACCCATTATAAAATTTTGATTTTCTTCATTACAGCCCTTTTTCATATGACGAGTATCCGGTTTTTTGAACGATTTTTTAAATTTTCGTTGCTCTTTAGGGGCTTTCAGATATATTTTTTAACATATCCATAGCATCCTTTTCTTAATCTGGTCTAACATAACAGATGAGCAATGTTGAAGATTATATTTGTGTAATAAATAGTCTATCAGGTTATTTTTAGAATTAAAGGGGGATGGTTCATGTCTAGTAACATAATTTTTTAAAATCTCATATAATTCTCTTTTCGAAATTTACACTTCCGTACCTGATAAAAAATTACTTATATTCAAGAGTTGCAAATAGTGGCAGCTGAAATTGATTTATTCTATATCTATATGCATACATATTTACGAAGAAAATTATATTACAATGTACAATCGTGCACAAAATTTTTGGCAGCTTTTTAAAATTTAGCATATGCTATTAAATTTTTAAATAATTTTTATATTGACTTAAAAAATTATTTTTTAAATATAACACTTCTAAATAACTATTGTAACAGTAAGATATAAAGTATCTACATTGTTGCAAAGATTCCATACTATCATTAAAAAATATTTACAAAATAAGTATGTTTTTAGCCAAAAAATATCAATGGCAATTACAACTACAGAATCGCCATTCTAAAAAGGTTGAAGGAAAATTTGGTTTTTGAGCCGATTTTTGATAGTGTTGTTGTGGAGTTAGGCTGCTATCACTGTACATTTTTTTTCCTCCAATGTGTTAGATGTTATTTGAAACATCTAAAAATGAAATTATTCCAAGTCGATTTTTGGACTTTTTCCCGCTAGATTTGCAAAATCTTACACTGTGCGAAGGTATAAAAATCGAAAATGTGCGATGCTTAGAAGTTTAAGAAATTGCTATAGATATAAATAGGTATTTAACTGTACAATGATACATCTGCTTTGTTTTACGGCTGGACACGAAACGTTATTTTTGGAGATGACAATTTAACCCTGTCCAAGCCCGGCTTAATACGTTCACTAAGCTCAGGTTTCACTGAAATATAAACATTATTTTAAATAATATAACTCGGTTTATTTAATGCAGTTTTAATACATTAAACAATTATTAATATCCTCGAGGATTACATTCATTGGAATTTTTTTATATTCGTTGAAAGAATAATCTTTTTTTAGCATTTAAAATAAAATACAGAGAAAACATCATTTCAATTTTGATCTTTTGCAAGACTGTCAGAGGGTTAATTAGCTGGGAGAAAGAAATAGCATATAGGGGGCTAACAAGGTTTAATTTTTTTAAGTATTGGTGCCAATAGCATATAAAAATAGTCGCCAGTGGCAGCCTTGAGTAAAGGAATATTGATAGATTATTCATGAGAACAAAACTAATTTATGCGACCCTATATAAAGTTATTAGTAAATAAATGAAAGTTAACAAAAAAAAAAAAAAATGCGTACGATATGATGATGACTATTTTCTAAATGAAAAATACTATAGCATATTTTTGTGACTTTTGGTAGTTTCTTTATTGAAAAGGAAATTGATACTACTATTCGGGGTAGAGTCCTGCATGAGGTCGGGTTAGCCGCTTTTGCCCAAACCCGATCCAACCCGCGGTTCGGGTCGGGTCGGGTCGGCGCTATATTTTTCAGTTGCGAGTTGGGTCGGGTTGACTTAAACTTTTTTGTTGCGGGTTGGGTTCGGGTCGGGTTGGCTTTCATTGTTTCGGGTTCGGATAGGCTTTTTTGGCTCTTGCGGGTCGATTTCGGGTTGACCCGATTTTCTAAAAGAATGTCCAAAATATTTTTTTCACGTTAAAAGTCTATTAAACCTCAGATCAAAGTTTCATGAAAGCAAAATGCGTCTAGTCTTAGAATTAGTTTCTGGAAGTTAATATAAACATACTTTTTCAACTAATGGTACGATAAGGATTATAACGAGTGGCAGCTGCAGTGCTAAAGCATATTTTCTGAATAGTTACAATTCTAATGTTCTAGTCTTGATACTTCTAACGTTGTTATGACAAAAATCTACTGTGTGATAGACAGGAAGACAGGAAAAATATTTAGAGTTTTGCTGCGTATTGTATTTTTAAAGTACGATAAGGCAGAATGCTAATTGTGTAATACAAGGTGTACCGTTACAAATGGAACTCTTGAAATTTTAAAGCATATTTAAAGATTAGGTTTTTAATTTTATACCGTTACATATAGATTGAAATATTATTTTTCTACTTTCTTTGTTTTCATTGTATCAAAGTTCGGGTAAAATTTATCATACCTGTGATATTCATATAATAGAGCCGTATACCTTGCACGGCTCGGGTACAACCCGAACTGTGCAGGACTCTAATTCAAATACGTATTTCTTTTCATCTGAAACATAGTTGTGGTCAAACTTTTTCTGAAAAGACCAAGAATTTTTCTAGTGTGAACCCGACCTACAGAAAGTCAAGTAGATTCATTCCGAGACGAAAAATCAAAATTCGGGTTAACCCGACCCGTTGTTTGACTCTATTCAACGATCCCCAGGTGTCCTCTCTTCAGAGGTTTTACTATATTTGAATATTAAAGAATATAGATTTGTTAATTCTTCTATGGAAAATATAATGGTATTAGAGATACAATTGTAGAATTTGTTTCATAATGGCATTAAAACATCATTTACCTTTCCTTCATTGCGGGTTCTGGTCGGGTTGCGGGTCGAGGAATTTTTTTTGTCGGGTTCGGGTCGTGTTGCACCCGACCTGTGTAGGACTCTAATTCGGGGTCTTTATAATTGCGAAGTTGGGTTGTACCCGTTGCATCTCTCCTCCCTCCATGGCTGACCCAATAAATAAACTGAAATTTGTTCGTATATAATGCTCATCTTAGGGGCGGTACATAAATGATGTTACACTTTTTTTCACTATTTTTGACCCCCTCTCCCCCTTTGTCACAAAGTGTCACACTTCACCATACGCCCCCCCCCCCTCCCATTGTCACATATCACGTTATATTACATAGACATATACTTGCAGTTCAGAAACAAAGCATTACGTTATAGATCATATTTCAAAGTTTGTTTTTAAACTTTAACTATGTGTTTTAACGACATTTGTGAGCATAACAATAAGAATGATTCGTGTACTTATTTTGTATGAAATTAGATTAAGGTTTATAACAAAAACATAATTAATATATAATAGTAATAAAATATTAATACGAAAGAGCAGTTGAAAACAGTCGTATTTTGTAATTTGAAATGGAATTTAATATATTTGGCTTTAAATCTACTTTATAAACACAAAATACTTTAATTTCAAAATAACTTCAAAATTTAATCTCCTGATTTTTAATGCTATTATTTTGACCAAAATGTGTGATGTCACATTTCTTCTTACTCCCTCCCAACCCCCCCCTGTCACAAACTGTCACAATTTCACGAACCCCCCCCCCCCCTCCCCACCTCCAAGCGTGACATCATTTGTGGAAGACCCCTTATGGGGTCTTAGGTCTTTAAACCTTCAAGAATTCAATCGTTGAAAATATATGATAAATATATTAAAGAACAATCATTTCTGAACACGTTAAAACAAAATGAATGACACTCTTAATAGTAGTTAAATATGGAATATTTTCGAAGACAAGTTTAAAGTCCTTTTTCTCAAAATGAGATTTTATGCATTATGCGCAAGGTAGTTAAGAAATTAAAAACAAAATGAACGTATTATGGAAATTTTCTGGTTATATAATGTATGGTAGGCTCTTTAAAGAGAAAATTAAATTTTCATCGTTTTTTTTTGTTAAAATAATCTTTTCTCTTGATGTTATATCTAAATTTATGAAAATGTTATATGAGCTCGATACAGTTTTCCTTCTATATATAAAAAAAAGTTTTGATTTGGAAATGGACCAATGAAAATCTGCGTAGATATTCCGGGTAGATCGGTATGCAATTTGAATGCTTAAGCATGGCCTTTCATCCTTAATATTAAAAAAACTGTTGCATACAAAAATATGAAAATCGTTGGTATTATAGAGAAATGTTTGATAAACACGCTGATGCAGACTGTTTTCAAATCTAAGAATTATTTTAAGATATATTTAATGCTAAAGTTGGACAAAATTGTTCCATTAAAACAGTTTTATTGGAGCAAAAACTATACATGAGAATTTAATCATTTTTAGATGATTTTATACGTTATAAGTTCCCGATGTGGAGATTGCATTTATTTTTCTTATTTGACTCATTTTTTGAGGTTTTATTTCTATTTTAAATTCAAATTTTCAGCATTTCGAGAGCTATTTTTTACAAATTTTAGAAAATGTTATTAATTTAAACTGTTGCCAATTGTATAAACAGCGCAAACAATAATGTTTACTTCAAATTAAAAAATTATTTACACGTGACTATTACAAACAGAAAAAAACTTTAAAATTAGAATTAAATGATTACATGTTAAAAGCAGGAAAATTACGTCATAAGAACCATATTTACACTTGAATTTTAAAAGATAAACAAAATCTTAAAATAAAAAAATCATTATTATGCGTTAAAACTTGTAATTGGAGGAAATTACGTCATGTTTAAAGTGGCCAAAAGATATGGCAAAACAATTTAAATTGAAAAATATATTTGCTCGAGATATTTTGAGATAATCTTTTCAACTATTATCGGGAATTTGAAGACAGCGCAAATAATATTTCCTTCTAACAGCAAAAGTATTTTCACGTGAATATTAATAAGAGAAATAAAACTTTGGTGTAAATTACGTCAGATTTGAAACGATACATTTAAAATGAATTATTTAAAAGAACTATCTTATAGCGCTGTTAAAAAATACCGGGAGACAATGACACTGTTTACTTAATTCATTTTACATTAGCTTATTTTCAAATGTTTAACTAATTTTTTTAATTAGATACGAAAACAGCCATTGTATCTATAACAGCAGCAGATTTGGTCTTAAAAATCCCCAATTCAAGGAAAACGAATGGAAACCAGTTTACAGAAAGATCGCTACTGTTTTTTTTTTTTTTTTTGTTTAATTCAATATTTTTAAACCCGATCAAATTAGTGTGCTTTTTGGATTTTGGTGTGCCTGAACGGGGGTTGGCGAACGTAGCTCGTAGGGGACAGAGCCCTAGTGTTTTTAAAACATAAAAATGCTATAAATAAACATCTTTTATGTTAATCGCACTCTCAAGCATAATTATATACGAAACATTTTGCTTTATAATAAGAAATATAAGTTATATAAGAAATTCTTTTATAATCATGCGGGCCACCTGTTATTTAAATTTTTTGTTCGTCAACTTTAATAGCCCCCATAACGATTAATTTTCTCCAATATGATCTGGAAAAAAAATGAAATGAAAGAAAAACCACGTATATGTTAAAAAGCAGTAAACCAACGTTTAAAATGCACAAATAATGGATGAAAAGCAGCAAACAGCTGTTTCGAATCTACAGCGAGATTCTTCTTCAGTGCAAGATAGGGAAAAAGGAACAGCGTGCTAGAAAAAGCAAGGCTGAGCAAAATGATAGACAGAGACGCGCTGCCTTATATACCCTATGCGGGTATCGAAAGCGCCAGAAACAACCAATGGGAGAGAAGCAGTGGAAACGACTGGGTGGGCCTAGTAGCGACATCTACCGGAGAAGGAGAGAAAAAGAAACCAAAAAAGGGGAAATTAAATTAATGCTTTCCAAATACTTGGAAAATCTGGAGTACTAGATAAGTCATTGACTAAAGAGTGAGAATTTTTAATGATGTGGTAAGCTTCCCAAAAATCAAGATCAAGGTTAGAAGAACATTTTTGGATAATGGTGGCTGAGGAAAAATCGAACCTATGTTGAGAAGTCCAAGAATGTTGAGCAATGGAAGAACGTTTGAGCTCCTGATTTTTAACATAACCTTCATGCTCTTTTAAACGAAATCTAAGAGCACGTTTAGTCTGGCCAATATAAGAAAGGCCACACTGGCAAGAGATTTGGTAAATACCCCAGTTGTCAAGGCGATCAACGGGGTGTTTGAGATTTGAAAAAGTGATTTTATTAACAGGAGAAAAAATAACATTAAAATCAAACTTTCTTAGGATTTTAGCAACTTGCTGACTAATTTTAGGAAAAAATGGCAACACAACTGAAGTATTAGAGTTGGAATTAGAATGCTTTTCAGAATGGACGGATTTCGTCAATTTCTTATAAATAGAATCAATAATATTAGAGGAATAACCACGATCAACAGCAATAGCTTTGATGTAATTAAGTTCAGCACTAAGTAACTGAGGAGTGGAACAAATATTGGTAGCCCGAAAAACAAAAGTATTGAAAGCAGCGAATTTCTGGTTAGGGGGGTGAGAAGAATGCCTGTGAGGTGGGAGACTGACAGCAAAAGGTTTACGAAAGACGGTAGTCTGAAAGCCATTTTCACTACGAATAACAAGGACATCGAGGAAAGAAAGACAGTTATTGGTCTCAATTTCAGAGGTAAATTGAATGCAGGGATCAATGGAATTCATAATAGAGAGAATATGATTAATATCCGAATTTATTTCAACCAGGACATAAACATCATCAACATAACGAACATAGAACGGAAATTTTAAAATTTCAAAAAGTTTGACCTCAAAATAGTGCATATAAATATCGCATAAAATTGGACTAAGAGGATTACCCATAGCCAAACCACCAATCATGCGGAAGAAATTACCATTGAAAACAAAAGTATTATGCGACAAGCAAGCGCGAGTGAGAAGGATAAGTTCCCCGATTTCAAAATAGGAGAAATGGAATTCACAAAGCCTGTTCTTGAGGCAATCTAAAGCCCCCTCAACCGGAACTTTTGTAAATAATGATTTAACATCAAAAGAAACCATCATGTGACCCTGCGGCTTAAAATTATGAAGTTTTTTAACAAAATCAAAAGAATTCTTAACAGTGAAACAGTTACTGCTCAAAAGTGGGGAAAAAACAGAAACTAAATATTTGGCAAGCTTATAAGAAGCTGTACCGATACTAGAGACAATAGGTCTAAAAGGAATGTCAGGTTTATGGACCTTAGGTAAAGCATAAAACCTGGCACAATGCGCAATAGATGGAATAAGAGACTTCTTAAAGTTAGCAGGAATAATGGAAGAAGACTTGATGGCAGACTTAATAGAGTTAATTTCACTAGTGGAAGGGTCTTTGCGGATGTCCACATAAGGACCATCTTTAATTAATTTAAGAGATTTTTCCAAATACGAAGATTTGTCGAGAAGAACAATCTGACCACCTTTGTCAGCCTTTGGTAATGATTAAGTTTGGATCAGAACACAAATTTTTCAGACATTGTTTAACTGGATTTTTAAGATTGGGCTTATAAACATTAGAATTGAAATCAACAGTATTGGCAATGAGATGCCTGATGGACTCTTTTTGAGAAGAAGATAGAGCGCTATGCTTAAAGGCCCTTTCAATAGGAGCAGTTAGATTAGGTAAAGAAGGAAAAGCAGAGACAGAGAAATTGTTATTCAATTTGAGAGCATCGAGCTGATTGTCACTTAAAGAAACACTAGAAAGATTGACAACAACATTTTGGTTAACAACAGGCAAATTGCTAGAGTTGTTAACGACAGAACTTTTACAAAGTGCATTAAATTTCTTCTTTAAAACCGAACAATGAACAGAAGAAGCTGTGAGAACTCTACTCCATGACCTTCTGTCTATAGACTCAAAATCAGGTGTAGAATTAGAGAGGCTGATATGTAAGGAATATAACTCGCGTTCTATATGAGCAATTTTATGGCGAGTCTCTTGAATCAAAGCTCTTAAAAGAGCTAATTTAGAACGAAATAAGACCTTGTCAATTCTATTAGAAGAAAATAAATTACAACGTATAGAAATGAAATTAGGAATAACCTTCTTACGCCTACAGTCAAGTAGGAAATGTAAGTGTTCCAAAAACCTGTACTTTTTAAATCGTAAATTACAAAATCTATTAATTTGAGACATTGCGGGAAAAAAATAATAAAAAATATTTGTTCCACTCCTCAGTTACTTAGTGCTGAACTTAATTACATCAAAGCTATTGCTGTTGATCGTGGTTATTCCTCTAATATTATTGATTCTATTTATAAGAAATTGACGAAATCCGTCCATTCTGAAAAGCATTCTAATTCCAACTCTAATACTTCAGTTGTGTTGCCATTTTTTCCTAAAATTAGTCAGCAAGTTGCTAAAATCCTAAGAAGGTTTGATTTTAATGTTATTTTTTCTCCTGTTAATAAAATCACTTTTTCAAATCTCAAACACCCCGTTGATCGCCTTGACAACTGGGGTATTTACCAAATCGCTTGCTAGTGTGGCCTTTCTTATATTGGCCAGACTAAACGTGCTCTTAGATTTCGTTTAAAAGAGCATGAAGGTTATGTTAAAAATCAGGAGCTCAAACGTTCTTCTATTGCTCAACATTCTTGGACTTCTCAACATAGGTTCGATTTTTCCTCAGCCACCATTATCCAAAATGTTCTTCTAACCTTGATCTTGATTTTTGGGAAGCTTACCACATCATTAAAAATTCTCACTCTTTAGTCAATGACTTATCTAGTACTCCAGATTTTCCAAGTATTTGGAAAGCATTAATTTAATTTCCCCTTTTTTGGTTTCTTTTTCTCTCCTTCTCCGGTAGATGTCGCTACTTGTCCACCCAGTCGTTTCCACTGCTTCTCTCTCATTGGTTGTTTCTGGCGCTTTCGATACCCGCATAGGGTATATAAGGCAGCGCGTCTCTGTCTATCATTTTGCTCAGCCTTGCTTTTTCTAGCACGCTGTTCCTTTTTCCCTATCTTGCACTGAAGAAGAATCTCGCTGTAGATTCGAAACAGCTGTTTGCTGCTTTTCATCCATTATTTGTGCATTTTAAACGTTGGTTTACTGCTTTTTAATATTCCTGCACAAAGGCTATAATTGCTATTTCACGTATATGTTATCACCTTCAAAAACTGTGTTTTTGTAATGCATACTTTTTAAGATATAAAAAGACAAAAGATATATTTTTTTTTCACTTTTCGACATTTTAAAAGTCGTATAGCTCTTTAACAGGAAGTACTCCCAATATGGCTTGATTTTGGCGGTATTTTGGGGGTTTTCTTTTTTTAATGATGCGCAAAAAAAAGGGTTTTTGGAATACAATTTATTGAACTTTCGTTAAAGTGTGTTAATATTTTCATACAAAAGTATTGATATTTTAATTCATCTAAACTTCTCCAAAGTTCACTACGCACTGCGGGTACAGTAAATAGGTGTAAGTGATTGTGATCACAATGAAACAAAAAATTCCCACGGATTCTCAAAAATGAATCAAATTAATTAAAATAATAAAACTTTGTAAATAATCACCATAAAACAAAAACAATACATAGGACGCGTTTCGAGCTAAAAATATAACATCTCGTCATCAGCTACAGTAAACACGCATCCGTGAGCGGACAAGGTCAAAAATGAACTGAAAGGTATAGAATGTTACAAAGAATGCGACAGATGGCGCTAGCTGAAAGGAGCGCATGCAGAAGAGAAAGGTGTTGCCAAAAAGATAGAAGAGAAATTGATAGGAAAAAAATGGAAATAAAAGAAATAAACAAAAAAAAAAAAATAAATAAAAGAAGTAAATTAAAAAATATAAATAATAATAATAAAGAAAGAAATATAAAAGAATAAAACCAAAAGATCTTTTTTTTTAACAAAATAAAATGAAAAGAAACAAGAGAAGAGGGAAAACAATTACAAAAGTAATTTCCACGTTG
Source organism: Maratus speciosus (assembly GCA_963932465.1). Classification (NCBI taxonomy): domain Eukaryota; kingdom Metazoa; phylum Arthropoda; class Arachnida; order Araneae; family Salticidae; genus Maratus; species Maratus speciosus. The sequence continues at coordinate 67,813,670 of OZ010799.1, read as the reverse complement.
GAGATAGGAAAGGAGATGATGGGAGGTCATTGACAAGATTAGCAGAATTTTTAGAAATAAAATATGCTTTATGAAAATCCAAGTGAGAGGGAGAGGCAGGGGAAGAAATATTTTTGGCCATGGAGAAATTGAAACAATGACTGGAAGATCAACAGTGAGAAGCAATCGAAAATTTAGAGATTTCTTGATTTGCAATATACCTCTGATGCTCACCTAATCTGAATTTTAAAGCTCTCTTTGTTTGACCAATATAACCTAAATTGCAAGAGCAAGGAATAAAATAAACACCCCACCGGTTCTCAGTAGAAATAGGATCTTTTAGAGAAGAGAATTTAATTTTATTCATAGGTTTGAAGATAACTTTAAAATTAAAACGAGAAAGGATTTTAGCAATTTTGAAACAGAGAAGAGAATAAAAGGGCAAAACTATTATACAGTTAAAATTAAGAGGATTATTTGAATCAGAAAAAGGACGTTCAGGCTTATTAAATTTATACAAAGCTTTATCAGTCAAAGAGGGATTATAACCACGAGCAAGGGCAAGAGATTTGAGATAATTAATTTCATTATTCAGAGCAGAAGAGTCAGAACAAATGCGTAACACCCTAAAAACAAAAGTATAAAAGGACGCCACTTTTTGTTGAGGAGGGTGATTTGAAAGAGCATGCGGAGGAAGAGATACAGCGAAAGGTTTTCTATAAACGGAGGTAGAGAACCGATCTGGGTGTTTCGAAACCAAGACGTCATGGAAAGGAAGAGAATTGTTCTCTTCGACTTCGTACACAGTTTTTATTATTTTAATTGCTTCATATCGCCAGTTTTCGGTGCTGTTTCGATCTATCAAATTAGTTGGATGATAGTCTTCAAATTAACAAGATAAATGAAAATTCCACAAAATGTAGGTTGTTTGGAGTTTGAGGTCAATTTTTGGCACTAATTTGTCATTTTAAAACTGTTTAAAAATGAAAATTATTTAAAAAAATATTTCTTTAAGGTTTGTCCTCCGATTAAAAAAGTTTAGTTTATATGAAAAAAAAATCGATAGTTTGAACTGTTTAAACGTGAGAACGTACACACATTAAAAAAAAAATTGTTTCAAGAAAATTGCAATTAAAGTTTTGATTAACCCTCTTGTCAACTATGACATCAGCCCGTTAAACTGGGCTTAACTTAAACTGGGGTTAACTTAAACTGGTGTTAAATATTGGGTGAAATAAAAAACGATTTTGATCGCATATTCTAGATTAAACACTTTAAAAGTTCATAAAAAAAAGATTTAAAAAAATGTTTTTTGAAAGAACTTCTCGCAAAGTAACTTTCACGTTGCTAAAGAACAATGGGACACTTTATAAACTATGGAAACAGTTAATCACCAGTCATAATTCTCAACCACTTGCCGCTTCTAGCTGTTTAAATTATAATTGCTTGCTTACCTTTTGATTTTAAGATAGTTACACTTATATTTTCGCATAAAAAAATAACATTTTTCCTTTAAATAGTAATCGTTCTTCATATTTTATGTGATATTTCCTAATAACAATAAAAGAAAAAAACCTTTCTCATAAAAAAATTTAATAATAATTTCAATTTTTTAGACGCTTTTCCAAATGTTGCTCCCATTTCAACCTGTTATGTCCCAAAATTATGAAATTATGAAAATTTCAAATTCTAAAGGATTTTTCCCGAATTTTTTTAAATTCATTAGAAGATTTACACAATCAATTAATAAATTTTAGAATGATATTGCCAATTAGAATTAACGAACGAAATATTTATCTATTGGGCTTTTGTAGAATATTTATAACTCGATTCAAATTTTTTATATAAAATAATTTTATAGAATTATAGAATGAAGTATTTTATAGAATTAGGAAATGTACAAATATAATGCCCTTACAATAGAAATATAGAAATAATTAAGGTCTGAAACTCTGCATTCCCCAAACTTCCGACATAAAAAAAGCTATGAAATTGAAAGACAAATAATCCTTTTAAAAACATTTTTGTCTTATGCAACAAATAAATGTTTTGGAACAAGATAAAGTAAAGCATCTCTAACTTATTGTGAGTGGTTATACTGCTAATCGATGTATTAAATGAATTTTATAACAAGTTTTTTTTTTTAATGGTACTTTAACGTACCATCGGGACATAAATGGTTAAATCCTTTTCATGTTATGAAAGTTCAATCGGTGGTTTATAAACTATGTAAACAATTACTAATCAGTCATCAATCTCAATCACTTCTTGCCTCCGGCTGTTTAAAGAGTATGTGTGAGTGGTGGTTAATTGCTTTTTAGCTCACAGGCTATCAAAGCCTGAGAGCTAATGTGCCCGCCCGTTCTGTATGTATGTATGTATGTATGTATGTATGTACGTACGTATGTACGTAACGCGATAACTCTTGATAGAAACATCCGATTTGCTTCAAAATTTTTTCCTAGGTTCATTGTGATAAGGCGCTTCCCTGATTAGTTTTGGGAGTTCATCGGTTAAGGATAAAGGGGGGAAAACGGGGTTAGTCCACCGCCCCCCCCCCCTTAATTCAGAAAAATGGGTTTTTCATGCAGAATCATTCGATTCGCTCCGAATTAGGTATACCGGTTTATTATGTTAAAGGAACATCCCTGATTAGTTTTGGGGGTTCATTGGTTAAGGATAAAGGGGGAAAAACGGGGTTAGTCCACCCCCCACCCCCCTCCACCCTTAATTCAGAAAAATGGGTTTTTCATGCGGAATCATTCGATTTGCTCCGAATTTGGTATACCGGTTTATTATGTTAAGGAACATCCCTGATTAGTTTTGGCGATTCATTAGTTAAGGATAAAGGGAGAAAAGGGGGGTTAGTCCCCACCCCCTTAATTCAGAAAAATGGGTTTTTCATGCAGATTCATTTAATTTGCTCCGAATTTGGTATACCGGTTTATTAAGTTAAGGAACATCCCTGATTAGTTTTGGGAGTTCATTGGTTAAGGATAAAGGGGGAAAACGGGGTTAGTCCCCCCCCCCCCTTAATTCAGAAAAATGGGTCTTTCATGCAGAATCATTCGATTAGCTCCGAATTTGGTATACCGGTTTATTATGTTAAGGAACATCCCTGATTAGTTTTGGGGGTTCATTGGTTAAGGATAAAGGGTGAAAATGGGGGTTAGTCTCCCCCTTAATTCAGAAAAATAGGTTTTTCATGCAGAATCATTTAATTTGCTCCGAATTTGGTATACCGGTTTATTATGTTAAGGAACATCCCTGATTAGTTTTGGGAGTTCATTGGTTAAGGATAAAGGGGGGGAAACGGGGTTAGTCCACCCCACCTTAATTCAGAAAAATGGGTTTTTCATGCAGAATCATTCGATTTGCTCCGAATTTGGTATACCGGTTTATTATGTTAAGGAACATCCCTGATTAGTTTTGGGGGGTCATTGGTTAAGGATAAAGGGGGGAAAACGGGGTTAGTCCACCCCCCCCCCTTTATTCAGAAAAATGGGTTTTTCATGCAGAATCATTCGATTTGCTCCGAATTTGGTATACCGGTTTATTATGTTAAGGAACATCCCTGATTAGTTTTGGGGGTTCATTGGTTAAGGATAAAGGGGGGGGGAAACGGGGTTAGTCCACCCCACCTTAATTCAGAAAAGGGGGTTTTTCATGCAGAATCATTCGATTTTCTCCGAATTTGGTATACCTTTTTATTATGTTAAGGAACATCCCTGATTAGTTTTGGGGGTTCATTGGTTAAGGATAAAGGGGGAAAAGGGGGGTTAGTCCCGCCCCCCTTAATTCAGAAAAATGGGTTTTTCATGCAGAATCATTCGATTTGCTCCGAATTAGGTATACCGGTTTATTATGTTAAGGAACATCCCTGATTAGTTTTGGGGGTTCATTGGTTAAGGATAAAGGGGGAAAACGGGGTTAGTCCACCCCCCTTAATTCAGAAAAATGGGTTTTTCATGCAGAATCATTCGATTTGCTCTGAATTTGTTATACAGGTTTATTATGTTAAGGAACATCCCTGATTAGTTTTGGGGGTTCATTGGTTAAGGATAAAGGGGGAAAAGGGGGGTTAGTGCCCCCCTTAATTCAGAAAAATGGGTTTTTCATGCAGAATCATTTAATTTGCTCTGAATTTGGTATACCGTTTTATTATGTTAAGGAACATCCCTGATTAGTTTTGGGAGTTCATTGGTTAAGGATAAAGGGGGAAAAACGGGGTTAGTCCACCCCCACCCCCCCTTAATTAAAAAAATGGGTTTTTCATGCAGAATCATTCGATTTGCTCCGAATTTGGTATACCGGTTTATTATATTAAGGAACATCCCTGATTAGTTTTGGAGGTTCATTAGTTAAGAATAAAGGGGGGAAAGGGGGCTAGTGCACCCCTTTTAATCCAGATAAATGGGTATTTCATGCAGAATTATTCGAATTGCTCCGAATTTGGTATACCGGTTTATTATGTTAAGGAACTTCCCTGATTAATTTTGGGGGTTCATTGGTTAAGAATAAAGGGGGAAAAGGGGGCTAGTCCACCTCCTTAATTCAGATAATCGGGTTTTTCATGCAGACTGATTTGATTTGCTCCGAATTTAGTATACCGGTTTATTATGTTAAGGAACTTCCCTGATTAGTTTTGGGGGTTCATTAGTTAAGAATAAAGGAGGGGAAAGGGAGCTAGTCCACCCCTTTTAATTCAGATAAATAAGTATTTTATGCAGGATGATTCGATTTGCTCCGAAGTTGGTATACCGGTTTATTATGTTAAGGAACTTCCTTGATTAGTTTTGGGGGTTTATTGGTTAAAGATAAAGGGGGAAGGGGGGCTAGGCCACCCCCCTTAATTTATATAAACACGTTTTTCATTCAGAATTATTCGCGTTGCTCCAAATTTGGTATACCGGTTTATTATGTTAAGGAGCTTCCCTGATTCGTTTTGGCAATTCATTGGTTAAAGATAAAGGGGGAAGGGGGGCTAGGCCACCCCCCTTAATTTATATAAACGGGTTTTTCATGCAGAATTATTCGCGTTGCTCCAAATTTGTTATACCGGTTTATTATGTTAAGGAGCTTCCCTGATTCGTTTTGGCGATTCATTGGTTAAAGATAAAGGGGGCTAGTCCACCCCCTTAATTTAGATAAATGTTCTTTTTGCAGAATTATTTGATTTGCTCCAAATTTGGTATACCGGTTTATTATGATAAGGGGCTTCCCTGATTAGATTTGGAGGTTCACTGGTTAAGTATAAAGGGGGAAACGGGGGCTAATTCCCCTTCACTTATTTTTTTGAGGGGCATTATTTTTTAAAATAAATGTATAATATACAATTAGTGTTGTTATGTAATAACATCCTTTCCAATTAAAATTAATTTAAAAAGTTATTTTAAAATATTTAAATTAAATAAAAAAACTTCTTTACTTTCAAATTTTAAATTCTACCTTTAAATATTCATTAATTTTTGTTAAGTTCGTTTTTCAGTTAAATTTCACTTAAAAACAATTTAATTTAATCGCCATAAAAGATCGTCAAAAATTATCAATAATAAAATAATAAATCTTAAAATTAATACTTTCTACCGTAATAGAATATTTTTATAATAATTTTCAAATCTAAAATTTATCACTTAACGTTATTTTATTCAAACACTTTTATTACTCTGTGTGGCATCGTCGATTTTAAATCAGCCAATCAACGACGTCCGTTCCTAACAGCGGGTTCGTTGATAGCGTCATCTCGCTCTCTTGGGCTTTGGACGGCGACGTGCCAAGAAGGGCATGGAGCTGCTCCGCAAAATTCTTCCTTTTTTACCGTTGGATTAAACAGATCCTTTGGTTCTTTTGTTTCTCATGATTTTGCCTTTAAAAGGAAATATCCTAATCAAAAGGGTGCTATAAAGTTAATGTCTACGAATTAGTGATTATCGGAAACTTCGTAATAACGTTGAAGATAGCGGTGTCAAACCGTTACAGAAGAGTTACAATCAAATTTTTTGGAGTCACGGAATTTAAGTGAAAGAAAATTCCCACTTAGAAAAATTATAGTGGAGAGAAAAATAAATGTGTTACAAGAAGCATACTGGATAATGGTATTGGGATTTAATAGTTTCCTGAATATTTTACAAGATGTTGGTATGTAATCTTCATTCTTATACTAACTCTACGTAATTATGGATAAACGCCCTTTCCATTACAATTAATTTTTTTTGTCATCGTAAGGCTAATAAACTGATGATCTATCTTTCGTAAATTATGCTGGATGACAACAAAAAATACAGTGATCCAAAGACTGCAATTTGACTTTGAACTTATTTTCAGAATAATGGACTCAACTACGAATCCCGATGCTTCAAAATTCGTAAATAATGATTAACTTGTTCAAACAAATTTAATTAATTGATCTCAGAAAAGTAAATGTTAATTAATCCATATTGATAAATAAGTATCAATGTTATTCTAAAAAAAAAGGTAAAAATGTATGTCATGAATGAGTGATTTATTAATATTTGTATGATAAGTGTGCACTTCTCTCCCCCCCCTTTCCCCCATTCAATAAATATAATATTTTAATAAAGGAAATTGTTTATTTAAATATATTTGTGTATTTTCCTGTGTTTCGATTTATGTGTCTCTTAATATTATCGTGAAGTGCCAAATTAATTTATTGCAATGAAATATTATAGAATTATTAAATATAAACATTTAAAGGTAAATATTTAACACTTGGCACAATTTAAATATGTTCAACATATACAATTTTCAAGCAAGAAATATTTTCATAGCTCAGGTGAGTCTAAAGTTTATTATTTATATTTTACCATGAAGTTACCAAGTTATATTTATTTACATCTCTCACATGCAATGATCATTAACCACTAACGATCATTACTCGGCCATTATTAACAGTAAACTTTCTTTTTCTCTTTTCTAATTCTTATTAAAAATCCCACAATGTATTTTACTCCCAATTTTAATTAATTTAAATTCCCTTTCTCTCTTCCTCTTGTTTTATTTATTTTTTTTTCTACCTAACAAGTGTGAATAGCCTGTGAGTTCAATGCCATCAGTTTAGCTGGGCACTTTTCTTTTTTATTTACCTTTTGTTTCTTTAGATAAATACATTTTTGTTTTTACCACAAATGGAAATCAATTTTCTGAAAATAGTAACCGGTTGTTTTAAATATTTTTGGTGATATTACGCTATAACAAAGAAAAATTAACTTCTGTCAAAATATTTTTGAATAACCATTTGAATAAACTGCTTTCATCTTCTTCATTTGACAGATCCTTATGATAGATCAAATATTGACTTTAAAAATTATGAAAACAACCAATCATCCTTCATCAATCTCAATCACTTTTGACCTGTGGCTGCTTAAAATGCATAAATGATTAATTGCTTACTCATTTTTCTCTCTATAGACAACTATTTTTCCCATTTTTGCCTAAACAAAAATAGAAATTGATTTTTTTGAAGTAGTAGTTCAATTTTAAATACTTTGAATGACATTTCACCTTAAAAAATCTCTCATATAAAAATTTTAAAATCTCAACGCCATTTTTTTTGTTATACTATTGTCATTTCAAATTACTTTCATGTTATGAAAAACATTTTTGATTCTATAAACTATGGAAACAGTTAATAATCAGTCACCAATCCCAATCTCTTGTTGCCTCCGGCTCGGCTGTTTAAAGAATATATATGAGTGATGGGTAATTGCTTTTTTACCTTTTGTTTCTGTAGATAACTACATTTCTATTTTTAAAACAAATGAAATGGAAATTAATTTTCTCGAAATAGTAACTGTTTGTTTTGAATATTTTTGGTGATATTCCGCTATTATAATGAAAAGTAAACTTCTGGCAAAAATTTTTGAATAATCCCTCGACAAATTGCTTTCATCTTTTCCTTTTGAAAGATACTTATGATAGATCAAAGATTGACTTTAAAAATTATGAAATTAACCAATCATCCGTCATCAATTCAATCACTTTTGATCTTCGGCTTCTTAAAATGCATAAATGATTAATTGCTGACTCATTTTCCTCTCTATAGACAACTATTTCTCCCTTTTCACCTCAATAAAAATAGAAATGGATTTTCCCGAACTAGTAGTTTAATTTTTAAATATATTTTGATTGTATTTCAACTTAAAAAATTTGAAAATCTCAACGCCATTTTTTCCCCTTATGCTATTACATTTCAAATTACTTTTATGTTATGATAAACATTTTGTGATTCTATAAACTATGGAAACAGTTAATAATCAGTCACAAATCCCAGTCACTTGTTGCCTTCGGCTCGGCTGTTTAAAGAATATGTGTGAGGGATTGTTATTTGCTTTTTTACCTTTTATTTCTATAGATAACTACGTATCTATTTTTACCACAATAAAATGGAAATTAATTTTCTTCAAATAGTAACCGGTTGTTTTAAATATTTTTGGTGATATTATGCTATAACAAAGAAAAATTAGCTTCTGTCAAAATATTTTTGAATAACCCATTGCCAAACTGCTTTTATCTTCATCCTCTGAAAGATCCTTATCAAAGATTGACTTTAAAAATTATAAAATCAACCAATGATTCTTCATCAATCTCAATCACTTTTGATCTTCGGCTGTTTAAAATGCATAAATGTTTAATTGCTTATTCATTTTCCTCTCTATAGACAACTATTTTTCCATTTTTACCTCAATAAAAATAGAAATGGATTTTTTTGTAGTAGTAGTTTAATTTTAAATATTTTGATCTTACCTTATATTCACCTTAAAAAATCTCTCATGTAAAAATTTTAAAATCTCAACGCCATTTTTTTCTTATATTATTGTCATTTCAAATTACTTTTATGTTATGAAAAACATTTTGTGATTCTATAAACTATGGAAACAGTTAATAATCAGTCACCAATCTCAATCACTTGTTGCCTCCAGCTCGACTGTATAGAGAACATGTGTGAGTGATGGTTAATTGCTTTTTTACCTTTTATTTCTATACACTGTTAAAAACTTTGCAGCATTCTGGCAGGTCATTCGACCGTTTTTTGAAAAAACGGTTTCATAACCATAATTTAACTAAATTCTGACCATAAAATGGCCAATAATATGGTCAGAATAGTGTTAAAATTACGGTTGTGTAACCGTTTTCGGAAAAAACGACCAAATGACCTGCCAGAATGCTGCAAACTTTTAACAGTGTAGATAACTACATTTCTATTTTTACCACAAATGGAATGGAAATTAATCTCTCACCTTAAAAAATCTCTCATATAAAAATTTTAAAATCTCAAAGCCATTTTTTTCTTATACTATTGTCATTTCGAATTATTTTTATGTTATGAAAAAGATTTTGTGATTCTATAAACTATGAAAACAGTTAATAATCAGTCACCAATCCCAATCACTTGTTGCCTCCTGCTCAGCTGTTTAAAGAATATGTGTGAGTGATGGTTAATGCTTTTTACCTTTTATTTCTATAGATAAATATATTTCTGTTTTTACCACAAATGAAATGGAAATTAATTTTCTGGAAATAGTAACCGTTTATTTTGAATATTTTTGTTGATGTTCCTCTATAGTAAAGAAAAGTAAACTTCTGTCAAAATTGTTTGAATAATCCATCGACAAACTGCTTTCATCTTGTCTCTTTGAAAGATCTTTATGATAGATCAAAGATTGACATTAAAATTTATGAAAACAATCAATCATCAGTCATCAATCTCAATCACTTTTAACCTTCGGCTGCTTAAAATTCATAGGAGTGTAATGATTAATTGCTTACCCATTTTCCTCTCTATAGATAAATATTTTTTTAATTTTTACCTCAATAAAAATAGAAATTTATTTTGAAGTAGCAGTTTAATTTTAAATATTCTGGATGATATTTCATCTTAAAAAATCTTTCATATAAAAATTTGCATATCTCAACGCCATGTTTTTCTTATATTGCTGTCCTCTTAAATCACTTTCGTGTTATGAAAGATCATTTTGTGATTGAACAAACTATGTAAACAGTTAATCATCAGTCACCTGCGGCCCCCGGCTGTTTGAAGAATATAAATGCGTGCAGATTTCTTGATCGCTTATCTATAGATAACTATTTCTATTTTTAATTTTTTTTTTTTTTTTTTTTTTTTTACCCCATAAGTGTTTTACCTCAAGAGATTTTTAGATAACTATTTCTAAATATATATTTTTTAAGTTACCCCTTTTTTGTACCTGAATAAAAATAGAACTTTACTTTCTTAAAATATTAACCAAAAAATATTTAATCTTTAAATATGACAAAAAGTTGTCTGAACTATTTTTGCTTATTACCTAAGGCAACTACGAAATTTATTCTAAATTGATAAAATAAGTTATTTAAAATAAATAAATGAATGAATGAATAAATAAATTTTGAAAAAAATAAACATGATTACAAGGAAATACCCACTAACAACACAAGAAAACAAGGTAGGAATGAAGCTCAATTGATAAAATAAATTATTTCGGAAAAAGGAAAAATAATGAATGAAATGTAGTTTGAAAAAAATCTGATAATTACCGGACTGCCAAGAAGGGTTATGTGTTTCACGCGTATCTGGGTATGTGGATTTCTTTATACCCTCGAAACATCCCAACGACTGGATGGATTTTAATGAATGAGGTTTCTATCAATTCGTCTTAACTGTCCGATGGTTATAGGCTAGGTTTTGTTTTTATAAATTCAAAATGGCGGCCGTAAAATACAAAATGGCGGTAGAGGCAAAAAAAAATTTACGCACCCTATTGAGTGGCATACCATTGGATAGGTCTTTCAAAATGAAGACGATGTTTCATTGCCTATTTTACAGTCAGAAGCTCCGTTTAAATATTATACAACCTGGAAGTTGTGTAGGTAGGACCTCTGGCTTTACTGAAACTCTATAAATTATTCCCTATCAATTTGATGCAATGAAATTAAAGCTTATTTCGTTATTATTAGTGATTTGGGAAATATAATAAATTCGTAAATTGTGTATGTAAAAATACGTGATTAATTCGTAATAAGTTTGTAGATTATATACGTAATAATAGGTGATTAATTCGTAACAAATTTGAGATTAAGAGATTTCAGATTCTTGATTATTTTCATTTTATAGGTAACTATTTGTTTATTTTGTCTCTATAAAGATCGGAATTAATTTTTACGCAACAGCAATTGTTTAGCTTTAAATACTTTAAGAGGTCGTTTTATTTTATAAAATTAGATCATTAAAAATTTATAAAAAAAAAGTTGTTTGAAAGGTTTTTACTTATACCACTCAAGAGGACACGATAAAAATGAAGCTAAATGGATAAAATAAATGATAGAATTATTATTATTTAAAATCTCATAATGTTTATTATCTATGAATCTGACAGATCAATCTTCATTCAAGTTCAATAAATCATTAACTACAAATTTGATGCAATGACATTGAGGCTTATTTTCTTACTATTGATTGGTGAATTATTCGTAATAAATTCGTAAATTGTATGCGTAAAAATGCGCGATTAATCTAATATATAAAAATGAAAATTTGTCTGTCTGTCTATATATATCCACAGTTTGGAAGCCAGAATTGTGAAACGTTACGTACATGTGTATTAAAACACGTCCGAGGCAACTAAAATAATCCGGAATCGAAATAATTTATAGTTTATTTTTTATTAATAAATAACCATCAATTTAACAGCAATTTCCCAACAAATTTAAACATTTTTCGCTATAGCAGTTGTCAAGAATTAAAAATCACAATAAAATTCTTACCATAACAATTACTTTTCTATTGTAAGATTTCCTTGTGATAAATGAAAAAGAAAGAAATAGTGTGGCAAATTTAAGAAATAGTAAATATTACGTCATAACTTTTCTATTGCAAGATTTCCACTTGAAAAATGAAAATGAAATAAAGTACTTTTTTTAAAGTTTTGTATTTTGCATGTACCTTATCATATTATGTACAATCGTCATAAACATAATGCAAAATCTGCAGCACAAATATTTACAACTTAAAAATGGAAAAAGTCTGAGATTTATTTCAATTTCATTTGAACGGAATCTAAGTATGTAGATGTTTAAAGCATTATATTGTATGAATTTCATTTTTATTTTTTAATGTTCAATTGGTTTAGCTTATTTGTTACAAAAAATTAACATTAAATGTAGAACGAATTGAATGAAATATCTTAATATCTGCCCCTTCTCGGGCTTAAACAATTTAGGGAATAAATTTTGTTTTTTTAATTTGTTCTGCAAATTAGGTTTTTGTTTAATATGTCAAGTTTTTAATAACTACTGCATTCAGACAAACACATTTCAAAATTAATGGGGGGTATCATCATCAGGCTTTGATTTGTGCGATATCGCATCACGATTTGTGATGCAATTTACCTATGTATAATTCAAAATGTTTCACCAGTGCAGTAATGCTGGTTGTTGTAGTTTGGTCAAAAAATTACAACCTGAACTTAAAAAATCTGCTTGAAAATGTAATTTTTTTTCCACTATGACGTCATATTCATCTCCTTTTTAATTCTTAAAAAAAAAAAAAAAAAAAAAAAAAAAAAAACTATTTCAGTTTCTTCAGTTTCATGTTTCAATTGAAAATCATTCAACTAAAAATAGGGAAATTATTATTACGGCTTTTGAATTATTTACAACAATGAAGGAAAATTGTTAAATTTTATTAGAAAATGTCCGTTGATTCTCAAAGAAAAAAGCGAAATTTGAAATTATAAAGAAAAATATTTGAATAATGTAAATAAAAATTAGCCCATGTTACTCTCTAGATTATAATCCACCTATATGCAAAGGCATTTTATGATCCGTTTTGATCTTGACGTCTGGCAAATGTTTTTACACTTTGAATTTATAATATTATTAGAATTAGCAAAGAATTAAAAATGAGTGGCATCAGGGACAAAAAGGTGGGAAGAAAAAATGAAAAAGTTATGATCTCCATAGACTTTTCTAAGTTAAATTAACATTGAGAAGTGACACTGGAAATAAATAAGTATTGCGCTGCCGCGCAATACTTAAATTAACGTGTGTGTATGCGTGTATATTAGAATTTCCACAAATGTATAGGTCCCTAAACCTCGTTCTTAGTGAAGAACTAAAATAAAGATGGCTTTACTTTTTTTTTAATTGTTTGCTTTATACTGTATGTTTAATTTTGAAATTGATTGAAAAAAATTCTGGGCAACGCCGGGTACTTTAGTTAGTTCGTAACAAATATGTAGACTATATACATAACAATGCACGATTAATTAGTAATAAATTGAAGATTAATTGCTTGGTTGTTTTTATATTCATAGCTAACTATATACCTATTTTTACCTTTATAAAGGTCGAAATTTTTTTCGCAATAATAATTGCTTACCTTTAAATACATTGAGAGGTATTTGTATTTCACAAAATTAGGAAAAGGTTTTTTTTTTTAAAGCTGTTGGAAAGTTTCTTATACTTATTACGCAAGGCAACGGGATAAAATAAACCAATCTGGAAATAAAAATTAAATTAAAAAACTCAACTGCGTAAAAAGTGAACTAATTAATTTTTTCTCATCAATAATAAACTATTTTTGTATTACTCGCCTATTTTTTAATTTAGTTGTATTGATGGCTTTTAAGGTGTGTTTAATTGTTAGTTTCTATCTATAAACACTGTTTTGATGAGGCCTACACATGTCTAGGATGGTTAGGGCTGTAGTAAAGCTAAAGATCGTACCTACACAACTTCCAGGTTATGTAATATTTAAACGGAGCTTCTAACTGTAAAATAGTCAATGAAACATCGTCTTCATTTTGAAAAACCTATCGAATGATATGCCACTCAATATCATGCATAATTTTTTTCCGTGTCTACCGCCATTTTGTATTTTACGTCCGCCATTTTGAATTTATAAAAACAAAACCTAGCCTATCACCATCGGACGGATAAGACGAATCGACAGAGACCTCATTCATTAAAATCCATCCAGTGGTTGAGATGTTTCGGGGGTATAAAGAAACCCACATACCCAGATAAGCGTGAAACACATAACCCTTCTTGGCAGCCGGGTAAAAAAAAAGTGACAATGGAAAAATTCGTTAAAATCAATAATATTGGTATCTACGAATGTAATAGACCAACCTTCATCCAACAATAAACTATTCACTGTAAATTTCATGCAATGACATTGAGTCTTATTTCGTTATGATCTGCAGTAGTGTTGCCAGGTAACCCGATTTATGCGGAATGTCCTGAATTTCAGGGTTTCAGGTACCTGTCCCGCGTAACGGGACGCCAAAAGTCCAGATTTTCCAGAATGCACAAATTCTTTTAATGCTGTTCTGAAATCCCCTGCTCAGCAACGTGAAACTTTCTGACGCATTTTCTGGCTCATTAAGTGCGTTCGTAATTATGTCAATACGTAGCATCTATTGTCGTCGTTCGGTCTGTCTGTCTGTCCGTCTGCATATAGCAGAGCAAAAACTACCCAACCGAATGGTCTGAAATTTTAAATATATAATTGTTGCAAAATTTTGTCGCGTCATTTCAAATTTTATGAAAATCGGATGTACAGTTTAATGACAGGGACAGTCAAAAGTTTCCCGTTACATGACGGCCAATGGGAAAAAATCATTTCAAGTGCATGGTGTTACAGCCTTTCGAACAGAATGAAATTGATATGCACTTATGAAATTTACTAAAATATACATTCTGTATAATATGCAGTGCAAAAAATATTTATAAAACTAGTTATAGTACGAACGCACCTCATTTGCCACATTTGACGTGCAATTTCCAACTTGTTATATTATAGTCGTCGTTCGGTCCGTCTGTATGTTAGTCCTTCCGCGGAGAAACAGAGCAGAAATTACCCAACCGAATGGTCTGAAATTTTAAATATATAATTGTTGCAAAATTTTATCGAGTCATTTCAAATTTTATGAAAATCGGATGTATAGTTTAATGACAGGGACAGTCAAAAGTTTTCCGTTACATTACGGCTAATGGGGAAAAATTATTTCAAGTGCATTTTAATGATGTTACAGCCTTTCGAACAAAATAAAACTGATGTGCATTTATGAAGTGCAGTAAAATATACATTCAGTACAATATGCAGTGCAAAAAATATTTATAAAACTAGTTACGGTACGAACGCACCTCATTTGCCACGTTTGATGTGCAATTTTCAACTTTTTTTTAACGTAAAAGCATAAAATTAGCAGGCCTGACTATTTAAACGATTTGGAATCGCAATAAGTTTTTCATCTTATGATAAATAAATTACCTATCGAGTTATAACCAATTTTGTTCACGTGACGACCTGTTTTTCTCCTTTTTCGCTGTATCAGTCCAGAAATTCGGTCCAAAACGCCCATTTTGACAGTATTTTCTGAAGATTTTCTACCATTATCAAAAAAAGGAAAACGTCTTTCGATTACATAGTTTTTGAGTAGAAACTCCTGCCATTTTCATGAGGTTCCGAACAAAAGTGAATGTGAAAATGTGTCAGGAAGTTTTGATTTGAAAACAAGTTTAAATTTCTTTTAAGTACCATGTTATTCGTTAGTGCTCCGTGGTCTACGCCGAGTGGAATTAACCTACAACCCCTAATCTACAACTACGTGTGAGACACGTGGTCTTGTATTCGGGCCAAAACTGATTATCACGGGCCTGGCCCGTAGTACATCAGTCGAGCTAAATGTAAATATTACGGGCATGGCCCCTGGTATAGTGATCGAGTCAAATGTAAATATCACGGGCATGGCCCGTGGTGCGACAGTAAAAGGTAACGGGTTTACTAATAAACCTTTTGTGGCATATCTACCACAATTATTACATCAGGTTTTAATTACTTATCAAATATTCCACTAAATTAAACCACTTGTATCTTATTTATTTACATTCCGAAAACAGTCATGCCTAGTGGACTACTTTTTTAAAATTCAGATTTCTTAATTGGCACCATTTTTCTTGAAATGGTAAAATTCCCCTTATTTTCGACTTCATTAATATGTCATTAAATAAGTCGAATTTCCCTATTTCAAAAAAGTTGTGCCAAACAAGAAATAAGTAACATTTAACATTACAATAACAAATAACAAGTAACCATATAATTTGTGCTTGGTCCTTTGATGTAATATTATTGAGGTTTTATTTCGTTGTTATCTGCAACTACGATCAATATTCCCTACTGAGACTTTCTGGTTCGGCTGCATCATTAAATCATGACCCCAAAACTGCTTCTCCTATCATCGGTCAAAGAGAGATTTTGCAAAATTTTGACAAGAACATGTAACACTAATTTTTGAAAATCTGTCCTTGAAACGGCTTCTGACCGGATTCCGTTTCATCTCTGTATCTTTCTTGGAAGGTACATACTTCATTTTTTACCTGATCCAAGTTTTTTCTGCCGGTATGCTTTGATTAATGACAATTTAATACCTATCTATCTTACTATATGTATTGTAGAAACGCCCAATTTTTAAAAATTAATGATGAGCAGTTGCGAAATATCACAATAATTGACTGGATCATTCTCTATTCAAATAAAGAGATTTTTAGTCGTTGTTTTATTTAAATACTAATTATCCTTCTCTATAGTTGAAAGTTCGTACGATTAGTTTTCAAATGCAACTAAATTATTGCATTCCACGACCACAGAATTATGCTCAATCTATGTTAATGCATGGAAAATATTCCAGAGAGAAACATTCGCCTTGCATACAATATTTCAAATGAAAAACAAATTTAAAGTAATTGCTTAAAAGGCGCAAAGGCCAACATAGTACAAAATATATAATATAATTGGTGAGAAATTTTCCAGGCTGGGTATCGTTCCATGTGGTTTAGTCGGTAACACGTCAGTGAGCTATACTGATGGCCCGCGGTCGAGTCCCGGCATGGAATCTTTTTTACTATGTTGGCCTTTTCGTCTTTTAAGCAATTACTTTGAAATTTGTTTTTCATTTGAAATTAAGCTCAATCTTCAAATTTGGCGCCTAGCTTTCTTTCACTATAATTTTTGCTTATCAAACGCTCTCATTCTTTTTTAGTGTAAGTCCCCCCTCCCAGCATCTGTTTTTGATAAAAGATTGGAAAGTGGCAGATGTCTTTTCGACCCACCGAATACGGTGAGCGTTTGTGTATTGATACAGTATAGTTAGTATACAAATATCGGGTGTCCTAAAAAGGACTGACTGATTTTAAAATTCAATAACTTGCAAACGGTGACAGATATTTTAAAAATTCTTGCAGGAGGGTTATGCATGAGGTCAAAAGTGTTTTTACAGTGATTTTCGATTTTTAGTTCGAATTACAAACAATAGATGGCGCTGCGATCAATAGACGCTAAATTCAGGCTCGATTTTTGGTCTTTCGGGACCCACTTAATACATTTCCATCTCCTTATTCCGCATGGAAGAAGAGATCGACCAAAAATCGAGCCTGCTTTTAGCGCCTATTGCTTACAGCGCCATCTATTGTTTGTAATTCGAACTAAAATCGAAAATCACTGTAAAAAAACTTTTGATCTTATGCATAATGCTCGTGCAAGAATTTTTTAAATATCTGTCACCGTTTGCAAGTTATTGAATTTTAAAATCAGTCAGTCCTTTTTAGGACACCCGGTATAGGATAGCCATAAGGCGCAACAACAGGGGGTCTCGAGAAAGTAAGTCGCAAAGTTTACGCTACAGTTTATAATCGGATAAATTTCCTTCTTTGGTAAGCGGCTCAGTAGCATGGTCGCCAGCATACCGGATTTGAGAGTTTTCTTTGTCAGTTCGAATCTTTTTCAGACTTATTTTTCGGAACGAAAATGTCCATCAAATATTTTTGAACCGCAATTGAAAACTATGTATAATAATTGACAGTTACGAAAAATATAAATTAAATATACGTTTTGTAGCACATAAGTGCATTTTTAACTACGAAATTTTGCATGTTCAAATATATAATAAAACTAGTATGTTGTGGCCATCACAAAACTTTCTTCTATATAAATCACGTCAGTTAAATCATTTAAATAGTAAAAGAAATTACATCAATTTAGCACCAATTCATATCAAAGTGTATCTGAATTTCAAGTTTGATAAAAATTCGTGCCTTAGTTCTCGAGATAGAGCTATAGCGGAAATTCTGAAAAATGTAGCATAGCAGCGTCACCTGTTGAGTGATTTACACCAATACATAAACAGCAATAATTGATATCCAGGTATACATGGATCTGAAGTTCGTTGAAAATCCCAGCTTTAGTTCTTGAGATAGAGCTTTTGCGGAAATTACAAAAACAGCATAGCAGCGCCACCTATTGTGCGATTTACACCAAACTGTATAAAATGTCAATTCATGTCAAGGACTAACTGATTCTAAAGTTTGATGAAAATTCGTGCATTAGTTCTTGAGCTACACCTATAGTGGAAATTCTGAAAAATGCAACATAGCAGCGCCACCTTTTGAGCGATTTACACCAAAATGTACAAAATGACAATTCATGTCAAGGATTAACTGATTCTGAAGTTTGGTGAAAATTATTGCATTAGTTCTTGAGATACAGCTATAATGGAAATTCTGAAAAGTGCAGCATAGCAGCGCCACCTGTTGAGCGATTTGCACCAAAACACAGACAGCACTAATTCATATCAAAGTATACTTGAATCTGAAGTTTGATGAAAATCCAAGCATTAGTTGTTGAGATAGAGCTATTGCGGAAATCGTAAAAATGCAGTATAGCAGCGCCACCTGTTGAGCGATTTACACCAAAATGTACAAAACTTCAACTCATGTGAAGGACTAACTGAATCTGAAGTTTGATGAAAATCCGTGCATTAGTTCTGGAGATTGAGATATTGCGGAAATTGTGAAAAGGCTGCATAGCAGCGTCACCTGTTGAGCGATTTACACCAAAAACTAATCAGCACCAATTTATATCAGGGACTAACTGAATATAATTTTTTATTAAATTCCGTGCATTAGTTCTTGAGATAGAGCGCCCACAAAAGTTGTGTCACATACAGACAGACAGACTCACAGACAGACATTTTGTAAAAATATATTTTTCATTACCTCTGTACCCTAAAACGTGTAAATCCGTCGAAAACCGAAAGTTGAAAAATTTCACGAATCCAATACTTTCTTCTTGTAAAGATAGAAGAACGTAAAAATAGGCATATTTATAGGTCTGTAGACAAGAATTTTTCGTTGTTATTTAAAATTGTTTGCAGTTATTTTAATGAATATCTAATATTTTCAACAAAGAAATAAAATACGTGAACAAATATATTATTTTAATTTTGTTTACTTATGCAAATACTTTAAATATTTCATGGTTTATTAAAAATATGCTTTTATATTTTTAATGTGATTTTTGATAGTCTGGGAATTTGGATTTTTTTATTACAAATGTCTACGTAGTAATTTTTTTAGCAACTCAATTTTTTCTCCTGATGTTTTATTATATAATGCAGTTTAATTATATAAATACAATTTTAACTGTGAATCTTTGCATGTAATAATAATAATAAACAAAAAAAAGTTAATCGGAACTTTTATAGACCATAAAATTACGCTACTTTAAAATTTTATTTACTGTTATTTACATAAATAACCTGTTAATCTTCACATAATGATTTAAAATAGCGTGAAATAAATTAAAATACGTTATATAAAATTATAACATGCTGCTTTACTTTTTAAATTGCAATTTTTCGATTATCGTAATAATGTATAAATGTATCGTTTTTTAAAAACTAACTTTTTAACTTTTGAATTTTTTAAATCTTTGATTATTATGCTTATAGTTAAAATAACTGTCTATGTGCTTAAAAATAAGTTTAAAAAATATATTGAATTGCTGAAAATAGTTATTAAGTAGGCATTAACTACAAAATCAAGAATAAGAAAAAAAATCCATTTTAAAATTCAAAACAATATTTTTACAAAATCATGAAATCTTTGAAATCTTTGCATAATGGAACAAAATAAAAATAATATATTTATTCACGTATTAATATTACATATTTTTATTTATTTTTCTGTGAAAAATAGATTATTCATTGAAATAACTAACTAAATTTAAATAACAACAAAAAATTTCTGGTCTATGGACACATAAATTTGCTTTTTTTTTCTTTTCATTAAATATTTAAACATGCAAAATTTCATAGTTAAAAATGCATTTATATGCTACAAAACATGCATTTAATTTATATTTTTCGAAAATTTCAATTATTATACATAGTTTTTCAATCGCGGTTCGAAAATGATGGAAATTTTCGTTCCGAAAAATAAGTCTAAGCGGGATTCGAACTGACAAAGAAAAATCTCAAACCCGGTATGCTGAAGAACATGCAACAGAGCCGCTTGACAAGGAAGGAAATTTATCCGATTATAAACTATAGCGTAAACTTTGCAACTTATTTTCTCGAGACTTCCTGGGTGTTGAACCTTATGACTGTCATATATTTATATACTTACTTTATCGATGCACAAACGTTCATCGTATTCGGTGAGTCCAACCTCGGACCCTCTCCTTGTTAGACTCCCTTGCATATGTCAATCAACTCTAAGTTGACGTCACTTTCATCTAGAATAACTGATAACACTGACGTTAGCGATTACACCCCTAAAATTTTTGCACACCTTGTTCAAAAATATGGTACAAAATTGGAAGTTCAAATCAATGTAGTGCAGATTTATAGCTTGTAGGTGAGCTTTAAAATAGCAGGAACAGATGTCATAAATTCCCGGAGCCACCATCTTGGAATTTTTCTTGGCGTGAAAACCCCTTTTCCACCAAGTAGTAAATGTCGCCAAACACCGGTTTATACGCATGTTAGGCTTAACGAAAATAAAACGTAAATAATAAACAAAACTCGCTAAAGTGGCAATCAGTAATCGTTGTATGAGCGTTACGCGCTCATTAACCGAAAAAAAATCACGGATTCAGCAGTTTTCGCTGTGTAGCATTCTCAAAATTCAGCAGTTCTCGCTGTGTAGCCATCTCAAAATGTAAAAAACTCGAAAGGCAAACAAATATACCTAAAATTATCAACATACCTTAACAGACACTCGCTAAAGTGGCAATCAGTAATCGTTTTATGAGCGCTAAGCGCTCATTAACTGAAAAAAACATCACTGGATTCAGCATTTCTCGCTGTGTAGCATTCTCAAAATTCAGCAGTTCTCGCTGTGTAGCTATCTAAAAATGTAAAAAACTCGAAAGGCAATCAAATATACATAAAATTATCAACATACCTTAACAGACATCTGCTTTCTTCAAAGCTCAAGCACGAAATACTGTCATAGCATCACCGTCATTTTAAAAAATAGGCTTATGAATATGCATTGACACTCTGTAAAAAAACCTCCTTTTTTCGTCAGAATTTCCTCAAATTTCTTAATTAGTTCAGCAAGAGCGTTTAAACGGCCTACAGAAACCATAGTCAATCAAATAAATCCAATAAATTTAACATAAAAACAAAAAGACAGGACAATACAACACGAAATCAAACCACATCCACAATATCCTAGCCGAAAATGACCTTCTTAGGGGTTGCCAGAATACGACACGCCAAACACACACGTTACGCGGGGTTCCACATATCGATAAACATCGCCAACATAAAATCGCCAAGAAATCTCAAAACATCTAAGATGGCGGCCATCCGGGAATATAACGCATCTAAGCCAAATGACGAAACACGATGTATCTTCCGACTTTGTATTACTATTTGCATCCCTGATTGTATCTAAATGTTCAAATTTTATTCCTATGGACATAATTGCTTGATAATCTGTTTTTCTAAAAGCTTTATAAAAATAATAAGTTAACCCTTTCTGTCCCGAATTACAAATAAGAAATTTGCTCATCTTCAATAATTATATTCGTTAATGTCTGAAGATATCCAAAACAACTTACATAATACAATTTAATTTTCAGATAGATTTTTAAATAAAACTGATTTAATAAATCGGTAGTTAATCGGTAGTTAGAGATTTTTTTTTTTTTTTTTTTTTTTTTTGTAAAATATTTACAAGAATAATTAGATTATTTAACAAAAAATACTGTTATGGAAACCTCGCAATTCTAAAAGAACAATGAAAATAAATGTATTGTGATCCTATCTGTAACTCAGAAGTGTTTTGTAGTAGCAATTTTTTTGTAAAACATTTTTTAATAGTAGAAAAAGCTAAATTCCTGTAAATGGTTGAGAAAATAACCACATTTAACCCTTAAATGCGTGATTTCTTTTATTTTGTTTCGAAAAAAATATATATGATTCTCTGAAAGGTTTATTACACGGGGAAAATAACGAAAAAAATCAGACATAGATTTTTTATATAATACGTCAATCTTTTCTTCTGTTGCACATCTGCAATACAAGTAAAAACTACTGTCTTGTGGCTGTTTTACGCTAAAATATTGCAAATTAGTAAATATTTTAATAAGTATGTCTCCAAATATCTTATTTTATATAATTATTTATTTTGTAAAACTTAACCTTTAACCCTTTAATTCCCATGATAGAATACGTTGTAGAAATTACGTAGTTCAGAGAATCTGACTTTACACCAGAAAGTTTCAAGGTTAATTTCGCTTTATTTAAATACGGAATGCCTGTTATTAATTATAGCAGATATTGCTATTTTAATTTTCTGGTGTGAATTAGGTATATACGAATAAAAAAATCTATTAAATTCAAAACACTGTTGTTTGCATATATGCAAAGCTGTGCACTGAAGGATTAAAGATATTTAGCTTCGACTGTTTAGCTATGCTTACTGAATGGGGTACAGTAAAGTATTTTGTGTGAAAAGTGCCATATAGTACACTTTTATTAGTAGACGAATTAAATAAATTTTATATTGCATTTTCTTTTATGGGGCTTAAAAGTGCCGTCGGGGCATAAAGGGTTAAACACTTTTTCTAGACTCCAAATATTATAGTTCAATCAGGTTTCACCCTTTTATAGAAATCCAATTTTTATTTTGTTTTAGTGATTAACACAGAGATAAAAGTGTTTAATATGTACACTTGTTCCCCCCCCCCCCCCCCCGCCTTAACACATAAAAGTAAAAATAATATTATTCTTAACCAATTAACCGCTGGTGTTGCGTACACGCAACAGTAAAAATAAATGCCCATGATTAAATTTACTATGATGCTACCACTATTTATAAATAAAAAAAAAAAAAAATAGCTTTATTTAACAAGAGAAACTTCGATCATTAAATAAAACGAAGATTTTCTTTCAAAATTTGTGGTGGCAAACGTTTTTCTTCAAAAAAGTTGATCATCCCTATGTTATAGTTTCGGCGGTTAATGGGTTAACATGGTTGCGAAAAGAAATGAGAAAATATTAAAATGTAAAATAAATTGCAACCATGAAATGTAGTTTGGCACCTAGAAAAAAAAAATAGGTGTCATTTGACGCCTTACTTAAAGTTCCTAATTTCTAATCCTGTTCGTAGGGTCTGTTTGTGAATACTGTGTGTAACTTTAAGATTGAAGACGAATCGTTTCCTTTTCGTATATTTTATCACACAGCCCACAAATGTTACAATCATAAAACACTGATAAAGATATGAAGATACGAGTATTTGATGACTTTAGGGTAATAACCCGCTATTAGATTAATTGACATTCGTAAAACATATTGTGGGGAATATTCCCGCTATAAGCAAACAGAATAATTGGGGATAAGACCAGCTATAACAGAAACCGAATGATTGGGGATGAGACCCGCTAAAACCACAACGTGCTACAATGGCAGCTAAAGAACAACAGAACTGGATCACATGACCGCAAAGCTGCGGAGCTTGTTCGGCATGCGCACAAGGTCCGAACACAGTCCATGAATTTGAGTACCTCTATTTCTATACAATCTTCACCTAGAATCTTCTCTTGACAGCTTGAATCGTCTCTTGGTTTTCAGGTGTCATAATTTTAGAGATTTAAAATAAATGAAAATAAAAAAATAATTCCTTTTTAAACACTCTTTTATACGCCTTCAATATTCATCTTGAAACTCTCGTCTAATTTCATAACTGGAATTCATGATTTGTCTAAAAAAATTACTGAACCAAAATGTAAGTTTGGTATGGGTAGCGAACAACCGAATCCCGATTATGGAAATTTCACCGTTTTTTTTTTTTTTTTTTTTACGCATAGTACAAAATACAAGCTAGGGAAATTATTAAAAAAAATTGTAATTTTTGCCCTGTTTCGTTTCAAGTAGATTTCGTAAGAAATACTACCGATTACATTCTACCCTATGTTGGAATTTCTGAAAAATTTTTGCAGATCTATGCCGATCATGATCCCTAGAACCTACCCACCCTCAGTACAAAACTTTATACGTCTATCCGTCTATTTATCTGTCTATCTATATCACTTTTTTATGGACTCGATAACTGCCATAATTATGCACAAATCTCTTCCAAACTGATACATAAAATCAATGGGCAGAAAATCTCAGTCAAGTTCGTTAATCAGCAAAATCGGTCCAAGGGGGTAAAAATAGGGAAGGATTTTATGAAATCAGATAAAAAAAAACATAACCTCTTAATTACAATACATATCAAATCAGTTTAAAGTTATTATTTACTTCTAGGAAAAGGGCCAAAAACTTATGTATCACAGTTTTTGATAAAATGAAAAATGGGCTCAAGGGGCGAAAAAATAAAATTGTAAGGAGAAAAAAATTCATAACTTCGTCAATTATCAAGATATCAAATCCAATTAAATTTATCATAAATTTTCTTAATATTATTTACAACTTTTATATCGACAAGTTTTTGATAGCGCCAATTCTTACTGCAAAATAAATTAAAAACGAAAACAAAAACGGGGGGGTGGGGGTGGCGGGGATCGAAGAAGAAAAAATCAATACCTTCGTCAATTCACAAGATATCAAATCTGCATGAATTTATTATATATATTTTTAATATTATCTACAACTTTTATATTGACAACTTTTTGATAGAACAAATTATTACAGCAAAAACAAATTAAAAATACATATAGGTTGGAGAAAAAAAAATATCGTATTAAGGATGTACTCAAATCCAAGCTGCTTATTTTCTGAATTATTTTTAAATTCATCTTTTGAATTTTAAACGCATCCAATTGGTAGATTCTCTTATTCAGAAACGATATAATGTGTCGTAGTGATCACATTTTTGATAGAGGCAGAATATATTTTTAAAAATGATGTCAAAGTGGGCATTTTGAACCGAATTTCTCGAAGTGATTATGTTGGAAACGAAAAATATGGTCCTACTGAGAAAATAATTGTTTATAAATAAAGTTCTAATTAATTGAACGAAAAATAAAAACACAGGTCACTTGTAAATCTCTTAAAAAATCACGTCAGCAAGTTTCATGTTTTTCCTTTTAAAAATGAATCTGAGAATGTGTCAGAAAATTCCGAGTTGTTGAGCATGGAAAAATATTTCTTGAACACTGCCTTAACATGATTCTGATAAAACCAGCCCTTATATAAAAGTGAAATTAAAAACTCGTCAAAAGCGGCCAGATAAAATTGTTAAAGTGGGTTTATCTCTAATTATGATTTAGTTTTTGTTGGTGGTACTGAACTTCGAAATCTACCTGCGCGTGTAGGCCGAGCCGGCAGGGAATTTTTTTTATTATATGTTCTACATTTAATATGTAAAATATTTCGTTCTTGCCGTTTCATAGCACGTTGGTTGATTTTGGCAAGCGTAACGCAGCTGTGCTGTAAATTTCGATCAATTTATTTGTATCAATAGTGAGCGTTATATGCAGGAATATACGGTAAAAATAAATGCAAAGACATATCATGTCATTGTGACATATCATGTCACATGTTATTAGTAAGCCAGATACGAAAGCGTAAAACCTCTCGCTGCGCATCCCGCGATTTCCACGAGCAACGTAAAAGTAGCAATATTTGCGCAAATCACGATTTCCGCTATCTTTTTTTTCCCGATCTAATTCTATATTAAAAGAAGAAAGAAAAAAATCATGCGTCAAGCATAGATTAGGAAACAGTGTCCAACACATTCAGAATTATGTAACAAAACTGCACCGTTAATAAAATTAAAATATTACGTCTAATTCAACACTATGGTAACACATAACACATTTCAAAACCCATTTTCAGCTGTTCCCATCAACAATCGTAAAATTATCCGAATTTTTTCAGCAGCCCTGGATATGATATATAGATTTGTATCTATTAACTACATGCATGCAAAAATTTTGTTCACTTAAGAAACACATGTACTTCAGTTGAAAATTCCTCTTCAGCAATTTCATCTAAGGAGAATGGTATGTGAATACTTTTGTGCAGCCCCGTATATGATGTATAGAATTTATATATAAAGAGTAACATGCAAAAAATTAATTAAATTTAAAAGCGCATACCGAATTTTAAACCGTACACTCCAGGAATCATTACTCAAAGACAGTACTGTAACCGATTTCTTTTGTGTGTCCCTGTAAATGAATAAAAAATGCTATTAATGCCCTGTTTTAACGTGATCATACTGAAAGTCAGTGATTTATATCAGTTTCAATACATTTGAAATAGCATAATGTCATTAAAATACTTTGCAAAGGATTTTTCCTCCATATACCATAATGTAATGGAATACTTTTGAGTGCCCCTGTAAATGAACTATTAATCCTACATAAGTATTAAAATAACTTCTTAAAACACCATCAGAAACTTTAAATGAGCTAGGCCTTTCGAAAGATCTGAGTCTTTCTTGGTCAGGTGCAAAGAAGGTGTGCTTCTACTATGAAAGCAGCAGCAAGACTGAAATGAGAGATAAGGGAAGGGAAAACAAGCTGAAGAAACAACCAATAGGAAATTAGAAATCAACAGCCAATAGGAAAGCAGAAGACAACACCCAATCACAGAAGAGTATAATCAAAACAGAAGAACACAGAGTAGAAGAGGAAAAAGGGAGAAAAAAATTTAACTAAAGTTTGCATCACTCAAACTACTTTTGAATTTAATAATAAATTTTTCAAACAATCAGACGGCTTAAGTATGGATAATCCCTTACCTCCAATTCTCTGTGATATTTATATGCATTATTTTGAAGAGAAGTGATTGAATCTGGTTAATTTTAAATGTTGGATGCGTTATGTCGACGATACTTTTGTTTTAGTTGATAATCCTTTTGATATTTCTGCCATCCTTCAAACTGTCAATTATATCGACCCACATATTCAGTTTACTTTTGAGTTAGAAAATTGTAATAAACTTCCTTTCCTTGATGTTTTAGTTACCAAGTGTGATTCTTCTTTCAAAACTTGTGTTTATAGAAAACCTTTTTCTGTCTCTAATCCACCTCATGCTCTCTCAAATCATCCTGTCAACCAAAAAATCGGTGTTTTTTACACATATGTAAATCGTGCTCTGAAAATTTGTCCCGACTCTGCATCCCTTAAGGATGAACTTAATTACTTACAAACTGTTGCTGTCAAAAGAGATTTCAATCCTTCTGTTATCAATAATGCTGTGAAGAAATTCAATAGACAGTCTAATAAATCTATTCTTTCCAAATCTGTCAAAAGCAAACCTTATAATTTGGTTGTCCTTCCCTTTTATCCTCCTTTATGTTTCAAATTAGCTAAAGTTTTACGTCGTTTCAATTTTAACGTTATCTTTAAACCTTTCAATAAATTAAAATTTCCCTCCACTAAATCTCCCATTCCTGATCTTCGTAAATGGGGAATTTATAATGTTCCTTGTAACGGCTGTGATTTATCTTATATTGGTCAAACTAAAAGAAATCTTGAAATCCATTTAAAAGAACTCTCTCGTTATGTAATTAATCACGAAATTTGTAAATCTTCTATTGCCAAGCACTCTTGAGATTCCGGCCATAGTTTTAATTTTCAAAATGCTAAAATTATCTTTAATGCCAATAGTATATCTGAATTGGACTTTTTTGAAAATTTAGCTATTTATCTTAATCGTGAAATTATTGTTAATGATAAATCTGATTCCACAATGCTCTCTGCAGCTTGGAAAAACCTTTTCAGTACTACCATATAATTTATTTTTGTATTAATTAATATTAGTCCGTTTGTATATTTTATTCATTTATTTATTTTTATTTCATGTGTTCAAATATTTTAATATGCGTGTGCGTTTTCCCTTTATTATAATTCCTTTTTATTTTCATGCGGTTTTTTCCCCAATTTGCTTCCTTTTTGACTCTTCTACTCTATGTTCTTCTGTTTTGATTATACTCTTCTGTGATTGGGTGTTGTCTTCTGCTTTCCTATTGGCTGTTGATCTCTAATTTCCTATTGGCTGTTTCTTCAGCTGGTTTTCCCTTCCCTTATCTCTCATTTCAGTCTTGCTGCTGCTTTCATAGTAGAAGCACGTCTTCTTTGCGCCTGACAAAGAAAGACTCAGATCTTTCGAAAGCCCTAGCGTATTTAAAGTTTTTGATGGTGTTTTAAGAATTTATTTTAATACTTATTGGTTCACACCAGTTTCAAGTTATTTGCTTTAATCCTACATAATTCATCTACAATACCAAACATGTTTTGGTGACCATAAATAATCTTTATCAATCGCATGGCAATCCGAGTATATTTACGGGAGTTAGAGCATGGACAAACCGAATGCATAAACACTTTTCAACTTTGTTGGAAAGTGTTAAAAAGAACTCTTTTACGATAAATTTTACATACTTTAACTCAAAATATATGTAAATTTGAAATATGTAATAAAATAAATGCTAAATTTTTTAACTTATTTTGACTTAAAGGGGGAAAAAAAGCAGCGAGAGGGTTAATATTATAGCAAGATTTTCCAATTTTACCAGAAACCTTTCTCAGAATCTACCTATCAGACTAGATACTACGCACATACATCAGATATTGCTGTCTTTAAAAGGCTTAAATAATGTTTATTAGTTTTTAATGCGTGCATATCTTTCTACCAATTAATTTGTCACATATTTCACTGTAATTAACATATTAATCGATCTTAGATAGAGGCAAACGGCCTTAGTGTGAAAATGGAGGAAAAAGTTATACCGATGAATATTCATGAACATCTGCTTTCAACCTTATCGAAGGCCATCTCTTTTTAAATATCCGCCTGTTCAGAATAGATCATTTATGGTAACTTGTATGCAAGTCCTGTGTCTATGGTAGTTAAAGTAAAAGTGTTCCAGTCATTTCTCTGACAGCTTAATTATAAATGTGTGATGTGCAGTTGAGTCTGCGTGTTCGAATAGCCATTTTGCATAGATCAAGAGCCGTTAAAGTGGTCGATTTACCCTCCCCACAGAGGTATGACATTGAAAGGGGTCGATTCGGGATCGGGGGTTGATGGAAGAAATTATTTTAATTTGTAGGAATATTTAATAAGTACGATATTCTTTTATGGGTTCTCAGAACTTCTAAAGTTTCAAAATTTTCAAAAAATTAATTTTTTTAGATCTTAAACTCCTATTTTTTTCTGAACATTTTGATGTAATCTTTCCATGAAATTCACATTAGAACAGAAGTTATGGCTTTTAGAATTATACCCGCTCAGTAGCTGAAGCAGCGTTTCCGAAACTTTGAAGCCATTTTTCTCCAAATGAAGTTTTCGGGCATAACGCGCAGGATATCTCAAAAACTTCTGATTATTTTTTCATGAAATTTTCAAAATATATGTTTCATATTAGTCTGTATAAACTGAACCTAAAACTTCACTTTTATAGTTCAATAAAATATTTTTTAAGGTGATTATACTGTTGAAATTTTTCAAAAATTTGTATTAGCTAAATACAACTTTGTATTAAAAATATAAAAGTACTTCAAATATAAATTTATTTAGGTTCAGGGTAATTATTACAATAGGGAGTATAATTAGGCACAAAAAATTCATCCTAGCTGCAAAATTTATTTTGTAATCATGCTCGTAAGCTGTTATACCAATTTTCTGCTCGACAAATATCTGACAGTTTGGAGCCCCCTATAACTATTAATTCTGCATCTTTCAATTTTTTTAAGCACATGAAATAAAAGAAAATACTTATATCTTTTAATCCCAATAAATATTGTGTTTTTAAATCATTTACATTTTAAGATATTAAATGTTGAAAATTGTCTTTTTTTTCTTTTATTTCCAATTTAAAGAGTCCTGAGACCCCTTAACTAAGGTAACAACAGTACAAATACCTAGCGTATCCGCGTTCACGGACCTTCCCCGAAGTTTTGTTATATTTTTCAACGTAAAAGTTCTCTGTGTATGTACAGAGAATCCTAAAATGAACTTTGAACATTTTAAAATATCCATATAACAGGCAAAAGTGGTAGCTGTTGAAGTTATTCTTGCCGCAGCTTAATGTGTGAAGTTGAGTCTTTACTACGTTTCTTTGTTTCAGTACCAAATATCACTGATACATGGCGCAGCTCTGTCTCAAAATTTAAAACTGCTTAAATTGAACTTGCAATTTCCAAACACAGCCTTTTATTTGCCGTTTGAACTACTAGACAGAATGAAAGTTAAAAACGAATTTGAACTTTGATTCATTTTTATATGCTTTATCGTTCTAACAGTTTGTGACAACGTAGTGCAATCTATCGGTGACATTTGAAACCAAAAAAATGAAGGCGTTGCAAAGAAATTCTCTACTTCACGCATGACTATTTTGCAAGAATAACTTCAATAGACGTCATAATTTACTTTTATTTATTGCTGATGAATTAAAAAAAAATCCCAATTTATTTTAGCACATCCTGTAGTATCTTCTCTGTCACTAACAAAGCTTATGGGGGATTTTTTGCTAAGTCGCATTTTTACACTTGTCTTTAAATGTAACTAAATTAATACATGATGTATAAATTTAACCAGAGAAATGTGAAATATTTTCTGTATTGTTGCAGATTGCAGATATGAGCCTGAAATGGTATGGTGAAGTCATCGTACAATATTATTTCATTTGATCACATCAAAATTTAGAAAAAAAAATTTCCGAATAGAAGAGGTTTTTCCCGTTGCTTTTTTTCGCTAAACCATGAAAATTTCCGCTTTGATTTGCCCTCTTTAACCCCAAAATAAGTAAAATTAACCAATCTAACATAAAAGCTATTCGAAATCCTTCTACAAAAGTTTCATTTTCGTCAGATAAGATGGTGTGCGGGGAACTCTGCTCTGCATTTTTTTTTCGCTTTAGAAACGGATTTTTTACGTATGTACTCCCCCTCCCACAAAGATGTAGGACAGCTGTATTGTAGTTAGTAAATGGCACCGCATTTCCAACAGTAACGTATATTTTCCGTTTATAAATAATACAAAAGCTGAATTCTAGTAAACACACTGTGAATTATTTAAAATAGTATAAGATAAAAAGAGATTCAAGCAGACTACAGGTAATGTGACGTGTTTAAACAGACTAATTTTCTAGACTACACAAGACTACTGTGCATTCTTTGTGCAGGAATTACACATGCTTCCCATAGGAAGAACCAATCAGTAAACTACACTTTGGTTATAATATCTATTATTCTGATTACAATGACATCACATGCGCATTAACTATACGTTAGCAGATGGGCAGCTCTGCTAGTGAGCAACCAATCACATTGAACCAGTGGTGAGGTTTCACCAACTCGCGAAAAGCTAAAATCCAAGCCTGATGCAAACCTGAGTGCGTCCACAAAATTTTGCTTATTTTGAACGATCAGCGTAAAACAATTTTTAAAACATATCATTTAAAAAAAAAATAATGAAATTTAACAATTAAAAGACATTAAATGCTAAAAAAAAACTAACAACATTTTTTCTTTTTTTATTAGGGGGCTTTGCACCCTGAAATCCTCGTCTAAAATAAATTTTAAAAACTTGAACGTAAAAAGAAACTTCTAAAAAATTTCTTTCTCTAAATGTTTAATTATTATAATTCACTTGTGATGAATACATTTTACTATTTTTTTCAAACTGATTAGAGAAAAAGAAAATTTAGTTAATTAAATTTCAAAATAATTTGTAAAAATAAAATGTATGTAGTTATAATCATACCCCAAGAAAGATTTCTACAGAACCATTTTTTGGTATATATCCTACGTTCTAGAATTTTTTGCAAAGCTTTACCGTTATCAGACTGTTGATTGGTTGCTCGTTATTCAAGCTTCCCAGCTGCACTTTATCCATTGCACCAAAATTTGAATGAACGCTACTTTTACGGATAATTCGAAGGAATTTTTTGGAAAACGCCAAAATTAGATTAGCTGAGACTCTGCTGCAATGTTTGTTTTCTTTAGGGATTATGCTTGTTGATAAACCGTCTTAATTTTCTGATCCTCTGCGAATTCTTTGTGCAGGAACCTTCCTATAAAACAGGCCAATCTGTTGATCATATTCTGCTTAAACAGTTCACGACGTCACGTGCACTTTATGCAATAGACAAACATTCAATTTAAAACTATGGTTAGCTTACTAATTAGTCAAACCAGAGAGCTAACCCTCAGGTTGAATCCAGTTTCAATATGTACTATAAGTTCAGATGTATAGAATACTCTCAGAATTTTAAAAGAAAAAAGAAAAAAATCATTCTTCAAGCATAGATTATAAAACACTTTCCAATACACTTCCAATAATATAACAAAACTTCTTCATTTAATAAGATAAAATATGATGCTTGTTGATAAACCGTCTTAATTTTCTGATCCTCTGCGAATTCTTTGTGCAGGAACCTTCCTATAAAACAGGCCAATCTGTTGATCATATTCTGCTTAAACAGTTCACGACGTTAAGCACGACGTTAAGCACGACAATGCATCCAACCACATTGAAACGCATACCACATTTGAAAACACAAATTTCAGTTCTTTTCACAAATTCTTTGAGCAACCTACTATACGATAAATAGATTTGTATCTGTTGACTACATGCATGCCAAAATTTAGTTCAGTTAGAAAATACATACTTCACTTCAAAATTCCCCTTCAGCCGTTTCCACTAATAAGGAGAATGGTACGAGAATTCTTTTGTTCGGCCCTGTATACGATATATAGAATTTACATACAGCGAGTAACATGTAAAAAAATAGCTAAATTTAAAATCGCACACCGAAATTGAAAACGCACTTCCAGCAATTATTGTTCAAAGACAGTACTATAAACTATATATAAAAAACACTTCAAAACATCAAAGTATTCATTGATTGATATAAGTGATAAACAAATTTTAAAATGGCAAAATACCTTTATTTATTTACAGTTCTCATTAATTGCTATAAGCAATAAACATAAATTTTAAAACGGCAAAATTTATGTGTTTGCCGTTCATTGGTTCAGTATAAAGGGAGGAACGGGGGGCTAATTCCCCTTAATTTAGCTAAAAGGGTTTTTCATGCAGAATTATGCAGGAAGGAAAATGTAAATAGATACTTTCATTCAAGTGTCGGTTTTTTTCTTTTAGTAACGGAAATGTAAATAAATAAAGGTATTTTGCCGTTTTAAAATTTACGTTTATCACATATAGCAATTAATAAGTACTTTGACAGTACTATAGCCGATTTCTTTGGCGTGTCCCTGTAAATGAACGACAAAAATGCAATGAATGCCCTATTTTATCGTAATCAACTTGTAGTGAAAGTCAGAGATTTATATCAATTTAAATACATTTGAAATAGCGTAATGTCAATAAAATACTCTCCAAATGATTTTCGCCCATAACTTAATGATAATAATAATACCACTCTTTTGAGTGTCCCTGTAAATGAACTATTAGTGGTACACACTTCATATGCAATACCGAACATGCCATGGTAAGCACCATTAACATTTTTCAATTGCATGATAATCCGAGTGTATTTATGCGAGTTAGAGCGTGAACAGACGGACAGATAAACCGAATTCATAAACATTTTCAACTTTGTTGGGAAGTGTTAAAAAATATAGATTGCGCTTTTCCACGCATGTACTAAGTAAAGTAGATAAAAATGACATAAAGCTGGGTAGGATAGATTATAGCATAGAATTATACAAGAACCTTAGTTCTTACTTCCATGGTTTACAGACGGAACATTCTCCAATGTAGTTTCTTTTTTTACTTTCTTTTATCTTCAATAAAAGAAAGTATTGTAATCGAAATTTTTTTCGATTTCCGGTTTTCGACGGATTTACACGTTTTAGGGGTCATAGATCCCATAAAACATGTTTATAGAAAATGTCTGTCTGTCCGTGTGTCCGTATGTCCTGTCCATGTGTCAGTATGTCGCCATTGTACCATCGGAAAGTGTATGAAGTTATGCATAGAATTGAACCAATATTTTTTTTAAGTTTGTGGCTATAGCAAGCAGGTCCTCCATTAATTTGGAAAAAATCCGCCGGTAGGGGGCGCTGTAATATCGATTTTTGTGGCATTTTGAAAATTGTACCATCGAAAAGTGTATGAAGTTATGCATAGAACTGAACCAAATTTTTTAAATAAGATTTTGGCTATGGCAAGCAGGTCCTCCCTTAATTTCGAAAAAATCCGCCGGTAGGAGGCGCTGTAATGGCGATCTTTGTGCGTTTTTGTGTCATTTTGAATATGTTACCGTCGAAAAGTGTATGAAGTTATGCATAGAATTGAACCATTTTTTTTGCGTATGTTTTTGGCCATAGCAAGAAAGTCCTCCCTGAAATTGGAAATATTCGGCTGAAAGGGGGGGCACTATAATAGCAATTTTTGTGTAATTTTCTTTCGAAGTTGATATAGTATTGAACTAATAAAAATGAAATATTGACATTTGTAACAACAGTTTGAAATATTAAAATATGTGAGATAGAAGAAAGTTTTGGGATTGGCACATCCAACTAGTTGAATGATGAAAATGAATATTCTCATTCAAGTGTCGGCTTTTTCTTTTAGCAAAATTTCTATCAATACAATCTGTACTTCTTAATGATATAGTAGGATCGAGAAATTTTTTCAATTTATTTAATTGTTTGACTGAATATATTTGAATAAATTGTATACAATGTAAAGTTTAAATGCATTCAAGAACAACTTGTAACTTACGGCATGTAAATGACCCTGCATTAATCGGCTGGTTTTCCCGAACACTTCATGTAAAATTCTTCGCACGTCATCCTCTTTTAAATGCATGCAATCTCGAAAAATTATAAAAATAACCTGTTTATATAACATTATATGCGTAAAAATGCCGTAAAACCGGTTGAAAAATACATGGGATCTTTTAAAAAGAAACCTAACTTAAGCACATCTGAAAATTTACCTTATAACAGTCGCATCTGTTTCAAAGTTTAACAGTTTTTAGCTCACAGGCTGTCAAAGCCTTCATATTTGGCATACACGTTTATTCTGATAAGGCGCTTCTCTGATTAGATTTGGAGGTTCATTGGTTAAGTATACAGGGTGGAAACGGGGGGATAATTAGTTTGAATATGAATTCAATTGAATTCCAATTAGTGTAAATAGCCTGTGAGCTCAATGCCATCAGTTTAACTGGACACTTTTCTGTTTATCTTTGTTGATATTACTTTATCCGAAATTTAAATCAAGTGCAGTAAATAAAATTTCTACAGCCTTGGCACCATCTTCCGGTGTTTGTTATGGGCTTACGGTCTGGAACCTCTGGAACAAGTTCTTCGTTCTTGAATGCCTATATCATTCTAATTGGAATACTTTCAACGTCTTTTTAGCTCTAGCTATTCTATTTCTTTCGGGCAACAATTAAAGTATCGTCCCTAAAAAATAACGTTAC
Source organism: Maratus speciosus (assembly GCA_963932465.1). Lineage (NCBI taxonomy): Eukaryota > Metazoa > Arthropoda > Arachnida > Araneae > Salticidae > Maratus > Maratus speciosus. The sequence goes on along the minus strand of OZ010799.1, from coordinate 67,777,967 downwards.
GTTACATAAGTCAGCCGTAAAACGAAGCAGATGTATCATTGTGCGGTTAAATACTGAAATTTTGCAATTTTTTAAACTTTTTTAAACGTCGCACATTTTCGGTTTTTACACCTTCGTAAAGGAAAAAAAAGTACTTTTAACTGCAATTTATTTGAAAACTGCATCTCAATTTATTTTTGAAATATTGATTTTTTTTTGTAGTTTTTAATGCAATTTATTTAATGGTGGCAATTGAAGTACTCTATATCTGTAGAAAGTAAAGGGGAAATACTTGGAAAATAATAGATTACTATATATTTTTGTTGCCATTTTCTCACAAAAACTGAAAAAAAAAATGTAATTAAAATACGTGCTATTTTGAAAAATATATAAATGAATGATTTCTGATAAAACATGGAGCTATTATTATAAACTATATTTAATTTCAAATATCCATATTAATGCTACAAACAAATGAAGTCATATGAGTCCTTAGATAGCCAATTTTTTTTTTTTTCGAGCTTACGAGATCACTTTTTGCTGGGGTTTGTGTATTATTCCGCGATAGGGACATCGTATGCATACTTTTCTATAGATGTTGTTTAAGACTGGATCGTAAATGTGGAATTTTTCAGAGGAATGCAAATGACGTAATTTTATATAAGATAAAAGCATGTATTTTAAGTCTTAAAACTGAAATAAGTTTTGTAGAAGTGAACCATTTTCACTCCAGCGGCTTTGAAATTCTTCACAGGCGGAAATGCTTCACTTTTGAAAATAACGCAATTCAAATTACACATTGATAAAACGCAAAGTTTTACAAATATTTAGATTGTCTTTATAGAAGAGCAGCGAGCTTTATGTTAAAATAATATTTGTTTGAGAGTTAGACTAACCAATATAAGATGCATTTTTAATTGTAACTAATTTTGTAGGTTTATTATAAATTAATGAAACAGTTCCTTCTTCATTTTCTTTCGCCGAAATTTGACGGGTTCCTCCTCATTATATTAATAACTAGCTAAAGCACCCGGCGTTGCCCGGAATTTCAAGAATATTTGTTTTGAGAAATCAATTTTAAAATTAAACATACAGCATAAAACAAACAATAGAAAAAAAGCACCAAAGCCATCTTTATTTCAGCTCTTCACTAAGAATGTGCTCTAGGGACCTAAACCTTTGTGGAAATTCTAATATACACGCATACACACACGTATATATATGGACTAGATTTAAAAATGACGAAAACAAATTCAGCGAACCTCAAAATGTTAAAATACGCCAACTTTTCCATAATCGGGTTTTTATCATGTTTCAATACATTTCTTCAAACTCATATAACGTTATATATTCACCTGCTGACGTCCATTGTATTTCCAATATGACGTAATATTAACTTTTTTTAAAATTCGTCAAACTATTTATTTCATTTTCATTTTTCACGTGGAACTTGCAATAGATAACTAATTGTTTTGGTAAGAATTTTATTGTGGATTTTCAATTGTTGGCAACAACTATAAAAAAAAAGTTTAAATTTCATAGGAAATTGAGGATTTTTTATTAATTAAAAATTAACTATATATTATTTCGATTCCGGATTACTTTAGTTGCCTCGGTCTTGTTTTAATACACATGTACGTAACATTTCACAATTCTGGTTTCTAAACTGTGGATTTGTATAGAATTACAGACAGAGAGACAGACAAATTTTCATTATTATATATTAGATAATTTTTTTTTCCTTGGGAGTGCCACTAAATTGTGAAAAAAAAAACAGAATTCCTGCTTCCTGCTTGTTTCTCTACCTTAGTTTATAGGGGATGTTTGGCACGCATTCGATCTTAAATCGTAGAACATGTAAACATCAGTAGACAACGATCTACACCAATGGTACGCGACCTTTTGAATCTCACAGACCACTAAATTCGTAATTTGAAATCCTTCGGGCCACTATTATCAATTTTTTAAAAACATAAATACAGGTGATGGACAAAAACATGTAAACACCTTGTAAAACCTTGCGTTTGAAAGGTGTTTCCATACTTTTGTCTAGCCCTCCTACATTTTTACAATAGAGATAAGATAACCTCCATTTTAGTAATATAAAATGCACATATTTAACAAAATTATAAATGCTCCTTTAATTGCCGAAACGTTATTGAAGGCTTATTGTGGAGACACGAAATTTTTTGATTTCCGTCTGTCCATCTGTCTGTCTGTCAACTGCCGCAAAAAGCATCCGTTTAACTTGAAATTAAGTGAGTATGTTGGTGAGGTACCCAGATTTAGCTGTATAGTTTTTTGTTATATTTGGTTCATTTGGTCTTAAAATATAGAATATTTTATTTTGAGCAATAATGTTTTTCTGTGGCAATTCAGACGATTTTTCCATTTTTATTTGTTGAAAGGAAATGACTCATATGATTGATGGATTTAAATGATAAATTATGGATGATGAAATTTCCTAATTTGATTCATACATTAGTCATATTAGTTTGAAATTTTGTCTATACATTTGTCAGAGTTTTTAAATTCGGCGTATAACTTAAGAAGGGATTATATATACACTATATGACCATTAATGACTGGCAACTTTCAATTTTAGGCATTTTGTTGAATATTTAGAAATATACTTGTCACATTCTTCTGGAATTTCAGGATTAAAAAGAACAGGTAAGACCTCATATTCATCAATGCGAATTTGATAAGGGGGCAATTCGGGGGCCAACAAAAAATCAAAGTAAAAAAAAATAATACTTGGGGTCACCCTGTAAAGTAAAATGCACGAAATGATCTAATCGTTACATAATATAAATAAACAGACATTGTGCAATATGTGTATTCATTTGTGTAAGAATAGCAAGTAGTATATTAAGAGAAATATAGCGATTTTTTTTTTATTATTAAAAAAAAAATCTTGCATGTTTTTTGCTTATAACATGCAGGGTTTTCAACCAAATTTAACGCCAGTTTCAGAAAAATTGACAAAATGTAGTGCACAATATATTGCAATTGAAATATAAATACATTAAATATTGTAGAAAATATCAACAGTTGTATGAAATAATTTTTATCAGAGCGTGCGCGAACGATAACAAGGATCTTTTTACATAATTTAACAGTCAACTCTATGGAGCAACTTATTAAAAAAAATCCAGTCAAATATCGTAAAGATTCAGAAAGATATCGGCGTTAAAGTGAGCTAATTTTTAGTTGTTCGCTAAAACTAGCTGAATGATAAGGGATTGTCCACAAGTTGTCAATTTTAATTAATTTTTTTTTTCATTTTTTATTGATGCCTTAGCTCTTCTTGGATAACCACTAGAACGAGCCTATACCATGATAAAAGGAAGTATCGAAATTGAAGCATTTTTTTCCAAATCTACTCGTTGATAGTCTCTAAATACTAACTTTTTTCTGAAAGTAAGTTAATAAAAAATGACAATTTGTGGAAAATCCCTTATCATTCAGCTGCTTTTAGAAAACAACTAAAAATTAGCTCACTCTAACGCCAATATCTTTCTGAATTTTTACGATATTTGACTGGATTTTTTTAATAAGTTGCTCCATGGAGCGGACTGTTAAATTATGTAAAAAGATCCTTGTTGCCGTTCGCGCATGCGCAGGTAAAAATTATTTCATACAATTGCTCATATTTCCTAAAATATTTAATATATTTATATTCTAATTGCACTATATTGTTTCTACTATAGTTTGTCAATTTTTCTGAAACCGGCGTTAAATTTGGTTGAAAACCCTGCGTGTTATAAGCAAAAAGCATGCAAGAATTTTTTTAATTTAAAAAAAAAATCGCTATATTTCTCTTAATATACGTGCTATTCTTACACAAATGAATACACATATTGCACAATGTCTGTTTATTTATATTCTGTAGCGATTAGATCATTTCGTGCATTTTATTTTACAGGGTGATCCCAAGTGTTATTTTTTTCTTTGATTTTTTGCTGTCCCCCTAGTTGTCCTGTCCCCCTAATTGTCCTCCTTATCAAATCGACGTTGATAAATATGAGGTAAAACTTGTTCTTTTTAATCCTGAAATTCCAGAAGAATCTGACAAGTATATTTCTAGATATTCGAAAAAATGTCTAAAATTGAAAGTTGCCAGTCATTAATGGTCATATAGTGTACGTGTTCCAATAATATAAAATATTTTCTTTTATAAATTCATTTCTTTTAAAAGTACATATTTCATTGTTTCAATTTTCTTTTAATTGTTAACTAGTAACGGAACTACAACTAAAAATATCATAAATGTGAAAGTATGTATATTTGTTTGAAGTCAAATCAACACCAAAAGGGATGAATTAGTGCTTTTGTGTCTTTACATATAGATGGATTTTACCCCAGAAATAAAGACAGACTAATGTTCTATTTATTTTGTTCAAATATTTTTCTTATAAATTAAAAAGTTTATTATTTTCATAAAGAATAAATTGACATTTTCCTATAAAATTTAACAATCTTTTTTCACCGTTGCCAAGAAAATCAGATTCCGGAATAATAATTTATCTAAACAGTCAATTTTGATTTGAAAGATTTTAATGTGCAAGAGGAAAACTAAATAAAAAATAGACATGAATACATCTTCATATTGGAAATAAAATGAAAATATGAAAAGAAGGTGAATTTGACCTGATATATCAAAAATAAAACGAATACGCTTTGAGGTTGAAATAAAAGGGCCTTGTGTTATGATATTAATTCTTATTATTTTTTTAAATGTTACCAATATCTCACGGGCTTATCGTCTGCATACGGCTAACAGAAATGTTTAATTTTTAATCGAAAATTTCTATAAAAAATTAAAAAAAAAAGACAAATAGACAGTAAATGTCAAAATTTTGCGCCACAAAATTATCTCTGTCGAAAATGGCGTCATTGTATCGGGAAATAAATATTTTCATTCTTAAAATCCAATCATTAACTAGATTGCCTGAAAAAATATTTTTTGATGAGTGTAACTTCTTAAATGCCGTCTCATTTCAGAAAATATGGATGAAAATTATTTTATTTTTAAAAGGAAATTACATTTTCGTTCATAAAACCTAAACTTTTAATATAATTGCGTTAATGTAAATCATTTTCTGTCCGCCGGTATTAAAAAATAAGGCTCGGAAGTGTAAAAAGAAATCTTAGATTTACGTTAACCATTAACCCTTTATCTACTGACGGTACTTATAAGTACCACTCACTTTAAACTTTTATACCACAGTGAATATTACTAATATTCTAATGATACTTTGCAAAAAACGTTCTTTTAACTCCACTTTATCCGTATAAATGACAGCAGTAGTTCTAGATTTATTATTTTAGAGAGGAATGATGCTATCTTTGAAGCAGTCGATGCGTTTTGTGCCGACATTTCGTACAGATTGCCACGCTCGTCTTTTCATTGCTACAAACACAGTAAAGGATACAAGATAACTGTTAGATTTTTTTTAATGTGTTTATTAGGATCTTAGAATACAATTTGACTAGCTATTTTAGGTGGGCGGTGTATGTATTTGATTTAACAGTGGAATTACTCGGTGGTACTTATAAGTACCGTCAGTACACTGGGTGTTGGAGAAATTCTTCTTGTTTACTTTTCGTCTGTGTAGTTATCCATCATTTCCATCTGCTTTAAAATGTAATTACTAAAATATAGAGTAGTAATGATTTCTGTGGTATTTCTTTTCTGTTTCAATGATATTTTTTTATAGGAAATCGAAAAAGTTGTGGCACCGGCTCGTTTTTGCAATGCTAGAAATTGCATATGTAAATTCATATATTGCATATGTGGAGATGCGAGAAAACATGTTGTCCCTGGAATATTGACGTCGCATAACTAAAGGACTGCTAACAAGATCGAAACCTAAAGAAAAAAGTTTTTTTAACCCTTTCAGGAGCAAAGCATTTTCAATTCTAAAGTGTTAAAATAAATGATTGGCACCGGAATTTACCAAACGCTTTATTTGTAAATATGAAAAAGCCTATATTTCACATACTTATTAAATCGAAAATATTTTCTGGTGCCAGTTGAAATACCTTGTAGGTTTTCTGTTACGATATTTTAGTCATAGTGTACTGACTGTACTTTAAAGTACCACTTTAATTAATTACCTCTAAATAATTAAATTTCTCACGGGTGAGTATTTTTTTAATGTTTATCCTTTAATTTTCATTGTAGTAACTGAGAAAAAAATATTACATGAAAAAAATTGCAGTAGATCATAATGCCGTAGATAAAGGGTTAACACAATCAATAAAAAGTTATATATGTAAATTTAATGAAACCACGGGGGGTTCAAGGGGGTCCGCCCCCTGAAGAAATCTACTTTATTATCTAAAAAAATACTAGAATTAGTAGCTCATGAAAATTTCAGAATATCCTTACATAGCGCTTTTAATTTAACGCTTATAATGTTTGAAAACTTCGTATTTTTTTTTCTTATAAATAATTACGTAACTTGAAAACTTTAAATTGCTGTTTGCAGGAAGTTGAATATTACCCAAAGTGTGCTTAAAAACAGTGATTTGCAGAGCTGACGTTGAGGCTTCTGATCTGCAGATTTACTAGTTATAAGAAAATCGTAAATACCTTAAAAATTATGAATTTAAACAAATACATTATGCTAAAAGTTACGCACATTAAAATACAATCAATATCAACATTTTATTTCGCATCTGCGAACGTCTTCAGGATGTTATGATACACATAAGCCTAAAATTTAAAAAAAATGAATGCCATTAAGTAGCTGTTTAATCACAACAGAAATCTTTAAAGATCGCTAATTGTAACAAAGTTATTAAAGTTGGTTAAACTAGTACGAAATAATCGAAGCTTATTTAAGAAATATACATTTTAAAATATTATTAATAATTATTATTAATATCTTATAAAAAATTATAAGAATATAGAAGTAGTTAGTAAAATAAATGAAGTAAGTTCACTCTTACATTGTTTAAGTTTAAGATAACTTTTAAACATATTTGTTTTGTTCAACTTCTTCCTGGAACAGCATGCCTATAAAACCCATATCAACCAAACAACTTACGTTGTATATTATGAGCAAAGTATGCGGTAAGAACAACAAATATAAAAATTTTCGCTAAAATTATACGAATATAGACGTACTAAAATAAGTGAAGCAAGATCACTCTTGCGTTGTGTATTATAAACAAAATAATACGTTGAAGCAAAGTGTATATAAATTTTGCGCTAAAATGATAAGAATATAGAAGTAGTAAAATAAATGAATTAAGTTCATTCTTACATTGTTTAGGTTTAAGATAATTTTTTAAAAATATTTGTTTTGTTCAACTTCTTCCTGGAACAGCATGCCTAAAAAACCCCAATCAACCAAACAACTTACGTTGTATATTATAAGCAAAGTATGCGGTAAGAGCAAAGTATATATAAAATTTTTCGCTAAAATTATACGAATATAGACTTACTAAAATAAGTGAAGCAAGATCATTCTTGCGTTGTGTATTATAAACAAAGTAATACGTTGAAGCAAAGTGTATATAAATTTTGCGCTAAAATGATAAGAATATAGAAGTAGTAAAATAAATGAAGTAAGTTCACTCTTACATTGTTAAGGTTTAAGATAACTTTTTAAACATATTTGTTTTGTTCAACTTCTTCCTGGAACAGCATGCCTATAAAAACCAAATCAACCAAACAACTTACGTTGTATATTATGAGCAAAGTATGCGGTAAGAGCAAAGTATATATAAAATTTTTCGCTAAAATTATACGAATATAGACTTACTAAAATAAGTGAAGCAAGATCATTCTTGCGTTGTGTATTATAAACAAAGTAATACGTTGAAGCAAAGTGTATATAAATTTTGCGCTAAAATGATAAGAATATAGAAGTAGTAAAATAAATGAAGTAAGTTCACTCTTACATTGTTAAGGTTTAAGATAACTTTTTAAACATATTTGTTTTGTTCAACTTCTTCCTGGAACAGCATGCCTATAAAAACCAAATCAACCAAACAACTTACGTTGTATATTATGAGCAAAGTATGCGGTAAGAGCAAAGTATATATAAAATTTTTCGCTAAAATTATACGAATATAGACTTACTAAAATAAGTGAAGCAAGATCATTCTTGCGTTGTGTATTATAAACAAAGTAATACGTTGAAGCAAAGTGTATATAAATTTTGCGCTAAAATGATAAGAATGTAGAAGTAGTAAAATAAATGAAGTAAGTTCACTCTTACATTGTTAAGGTTTAAGATAACTTTTTAAACATATTTGTTTTGTTCAACTTCTTCCTGGAACAGCATGCCTATAAAACCCCAATCAACCAAACAACTTACGTTGTGTATTATGAGCAAAGTATGCGGTAAGAGCAAAGTATATATAAAAATTTTCGCTAAAATTATACGAATATAGACTTACTAAAATAAGTGAAGCAAGATCATTCTTGCGTTGTGTATTATAAATAAAGTAACACGTTGAAGCAAAGTGTATATAAATTTTGCGCTAAAATGATAAGAATATAGAAGTAGTAAAATAAATGAAGTACGTTCACTCTTACATTGTTTAGGTTTAAGATAACTTTTTAAACATATTTGTTTTGTTCCACTTCTTCTTGGCAGGGTTGTCAGATTTGGCTTTTTTTCAACACTTTCCAACAAAGTTGAAAAGTTTATGCATTCGGTTTGTCTGTCCGTCTGTCCGCGCTGTAACTTCTGTAAATATACTCGGATTTTAATACAATTGATAAACTTTATTTAGCATCACTTAAGCCTGTTTGGTATTGTATATGAGGTATGTGGGATTAATAGTTCATTTATAGGGGCACCCAAAAGAATTCCACTACATAATGGTATATGGGAGAAAATCGTTTGCAGAGTATTTTAATGACATTACGCTATTTCAATTGTATTGAAACTGATATAAATCACTGAACATTTCACTACAAGGCGATTACGATAGAATAGGGCATTCATAGCATTTGTCGTTCATTACAGGGACACGCAAAAGAAATCGGTTACAGAAATGTCTTTAAGTAATAATGGCTGGAAGTGCGTTTTCAATTTCGGCATGTGTGCTTTTAAATTTAACTTTTTTTTTTTTCATTTTACCAGTTGTATATAAATGCTGTACCTCATATACAGGGCTGCAGAAAAGAATTCACGTGCCCTTCTTCTTATTAGCGGAAATTGCTGAAGGGGAAATTTCAACTAAGGCATATGAATTTCTTAACCGAACTAAATTTTGGCAGGTATACAGGGCTGCTCAAAGAATTAGGATAATTTTCCGATTGTAGATGGGAACAGCTGAAATTGGGTTTTCAAGTGTGTTATGCGTTTCCATTGGGTTGAATAGACATAATATTTTAACTTATTAAACGGTGTAGTTTTGTTACATTATTCTGAATCTGTTGGAAAGCGTTTCATAATCTAGGCTTGAAGCATGATTTTTTTCTTTCTTGTTTTATTCTAAAATTTTACATTCACACCAAAAATTGTGTATTGTATTAGTATTTTTCTTTTATTTAATGACAGACATTTTGTGATCACCTTAATTAAAAATTCTTCTTTCATAATTTCCGATGCGAATTCGAAATTTTTAAATTGAAAGCAGAGGCCAAACTGTTAACACAGCTTCCTGGTGTGGCATGTTCCTAAAGGGATTTTATGCCTATAAACAGCATGCCTATAAAACCCCAATCAACCAAACAACTTACGTTGTGTATTATGAGCAAAGTATGCGGTAAGGGCAATGTATATATACAATTTTGCACTAAAATTATACGAATACAGAAGTACTAAAATTTAAGAAAGTTCACTCTTACGTTGTGTATTATAAACTAAGTGTATATAAATTTCGCGCTAAATTTATAAGAATATAGTAGTTGTTAGTAAAATAAATGAAGCAAATTCATTCTTACATTCTTAGGTTTAAGATAACTTTTTAAACATATTTGTTTTGTTCCACTTCTTCCTGGCGCAGCATGTCCCTAAAGGGACTTTGTGTCATAAAACCCCAATCAACCAAAAACTTACGTTGTGTATTATGAGCAAAGTATGCGGTAAGAACAAAGTTTATATAAAATTTTGCTCCAAAATTATACAAATATAGAAGTGATAATGTAAGTGAAGTAATCTCACTCATATGTTGTGCATTAAAGTCAAATATACGATGAGAAATGTGTATATAAATTTCGCACCAAAATTATAAGGATATAGAAGTAAGTAAAATAAATTAAATAAGTACAATTTTACGTTGTGTATATGAACAAAATATATAGTACCGTTCCCCGGTGTAGATAAATATTTTAAAACAAAGTTTCCAATCGAAAAAAGTATACATTACAGACACCTTAATTTTACAGTATTTTAATTATGTACGAAATATACATAATTGAATAATTAATTTGAGAAAAAAAATATGTGTCGAGATTTCTACAGATTATTATTATTTTTTCAAATTTCCATATTTTCTGGCATTAAAATAGTATTACACACGAAATATTTTTTTACCTCTTTTTCCTATCAAAAACAAGATCTACTTTATACACGAGGGACCATTATCTATCTATATAATAAAGGACAAACATATATGTGCGTAACGCATACGTCATTTTGCGAATGGCAACACTTTGAAATTTGAAATAAAATTTTGGTTTTGCAATTTTCTCTGCTGCAAATTTTTAAACTTCTAAACATCGCACATTTTAATTTTTTACACCGTCGTATAAGAAAAAAATGCTCTTTTAAATGTAATTTGTTTGAAAGCAGTATCTCAATTTATTTTTGAGATATTAATTTTTTTGTAGATTTTAACACCATTTTTCTTATCGTGGCAACAAAAGTACCCCATTTCTATTGAAAGTCATTGAAAGTAAACGGAAAATAGTCGAAAATAGGAGATACTGTATCTTTTTGTTGCCATTTTCTCATAAAACCTGAAAAAAAAGTTAAAAATAAAATATGGACTATGTCAAGAATATTGTCTGTTATTCCGTGATAATGATGTCATATGCATACTTTTCTGTAGACGAAGCTTAAGACTGAATTGTAACATTTTAATTTTTTACACCGCCGTATAAGAAAAAAATGCTCTTTTAAATGCAATTTGTTTGAAAGCAGTATCTCAATTTATTTTTGATATATTAATTTTTTTGTAGATTTTAACACCATTTTTCTTATCGTGGCAACAAAAGTACCCCATTTCTATTGAAAGTCATTGAAAGTAAACGGAAAATAGTCGAAAATAGGAGATACTGTATCTTTTTGTTGCCATTTTTTCATAAAACCTGAAAAAAAAGTTTAAAAAAAATATGGGCTATGTCAAGAATATTGTCTGTTATTCCGTGATAATGACGTCATATGCATACTTTTCTGTAGACGAAGTTTAAGACTGAATTGTAAAAGTGGATTGCTTTAGTGGATGAAAATGACGTCATTTTATAAAAAAACGTGTATTTTAATTCTTAAACCTGAATTATGTTTTGTAGAAGTGCGTCATTTTCACAGCCCAGCTGCTTTGAAATTCTTCACAGGTGAAAATGCTTCGCTTTTGAAAATAATGTAATCGAAATCACACACTGATAAAACACAATGTTTTACAAAAATTTAGAGTGTCGTTATAAAAGAGGGGTGACATGCAAATAATAGCGATTTATGTTACAGAAATTGATGATTCTCGCCTGGATGGATTTGCTTCGCCGAGTTAGACAAGCAAACAAATAATTCGTGGTTTAAAATAATACCATGTTCCTGAAGTTTTTGTCAAAAATTCTCTCGAATAATAAAATTTTAATGCTATTCTTTAGGACATTCTACTATAATTTTATCAAAATAACATAATTTGCTTAATTTAATTTTTCCTAATTTTATATAATCTATATATTTAATACACAAGTGTGTTTTTTAATCATCTGCCCTGATGTTTCTGCTGAACCAATTTTACTATTTTTTTTTTAACTGAAAGCTCTTCATTTGTAGATGTGATCGCACTATCTGTTTCTTTTTTAATATCCGCACTTTTATATTTTAATTTTAAAAGCATTTTATGAAATTTCTTCAAATTTGAAAATTAGATTGGTAAAAATTAGATATTTCACAAATATATATTCTAAAAACACACTCAAAATATATATTAAACATTTAATTGCTAAAAAGGACGTCAAATGTTAATAAAATACATTAAAAGATCTTAATAATTTGATATGTTTCGATTGAATTTACTCAATCATCATCAGAAAAACAAATAAACACTAAGATGGAAAATGACAATAAACTATTACAAATGAAATTTAAAAATAAATAAATAAAAATCACGCGCGTAATATTTTAAGATGTTTCACGTTGCCCTATTTTATTTTCAAATTATCTAACAATTCAATCCAAATATTTGGGATTTGAAATGACAAGGAATCATTGCAGACCATTGAGTTTCTGACGTAAATTTCAATAGATTCTCTAATAAAAAGTTGCAAATAAAAATCTGACCTATAAATTAATCTACTTTCATTAAACAAAATATTTATGTTTTCTATTTTATTTAACCTAGATAATGCGGTTTTACCTCTATTAAATTTTATGTGAGCAATGTGTTCTTTACATCTCACTTTGAATTTTCTCTGAGTCATGCCAATATAATAATTTCTATAACCACCTTCTTTAAGAAAAGGAATGATATAAACACCGGAAAGGTCAAATTTGTCAATAGGGTCAATTCCAGTGGTTAAAATTGATTTTAATTTTGGAGGGGGTCTAGCAATTAAATTTAAATCAAACTTTTTTAGTTGAGTTTTAGCGGATTCGAAGAAATTTGGATAATAATTTATAAGCACCCTTTTCATGTTATTTTCTCTGTCGGTTTTATTCTCAAAAACTGCATCGTTCATTTTGTTAATAAGCTTCTTAATTAATTTATTAACTATTTGAACTTGATATCCGTTGTTAATAGCTATTGTTTTAATTTTATCTAATTCATCATTTAAATTTTCAGGGGAACAAATTCTAAAAGTTATTTTTATCTCTAATTTTTAGAATCTCAAGTAAAGAGTGCGTCTATTCACATAAAAGATGTTGCTGACAATCGTAACTTCAAGTTTTGAGTTAAAATGATTTTTAAATGATCAAACATAATACAATTTTTTTTTAATGATGAATATGGATATGAGACGTGCGTATGCAATTTTTGTTTGTTTTTCATTCCGGAATACCAAGAATAAGAGCCTAAATTGATAACCACATCCTAATAACTGATCTTTTTTATATTTTACTTATTAAGTATCTATATTATAAAGAACAAACGTATATGTGCGTAACGCTGACGTCATTTCGCAAATGGCAATACTTCACGATCAAATTTCGGTCTTGAAATTTTCGTTACTGCAATTTTTTAATCTTTTGACCAACGTACATTTTTAATTTTCATGGCATGGGAAAAAATTTACTTTCAAATGCAATTTGTTTAAAAATTGTATATTAATTGACTGATATATTATATTTTCTAAAATAATTTTTAAGCGTGATTTTTTTAAAGTTTATCTTATCAGGTGCCGATTTCAATACATAATAATAATAAACATTTTGCACATAAAGCAACAAACATTTTTCAGCATTTGTTTCTGACTATTTTTGCCTAACGAAATTAATACTTCCTTTATAAACAAATAAAAGAATAATATTAAAAAACCCACCAATCTAACATATTTGTGAAAGACAAATTAACGAAATTAATACTTCTTTTATAAACAAATAAAAGAATAATATTGAAAAAACACAAATCTAACATTTTTGTAATCGTACAATTAAAATTTTTAGATCATCAAATAGGATTTTTTTTCATATGGAATTTGTTTGCAAAGTTCATCTCAGTTTACTGATTGCCTATGGTTTTAAAAACAATTTTAAAGCATGAAATATTTTTTAATTTATCTATATCGCACGGAGATCGATTACGAAAGATTAATCTGTTTGCCCTTAAAACAAAATAAAGAGTTCATCATTTTCTTACGGCTAATATCCATTAAAAAAACTTCCCTGTGAATAAATAAATAAAATAATATAAATAAAACACAAATTTAACATACCTGTATAAACTATGAAATTATCAGAACATAAAAGGATGCCATAAGTAGCAAAATCTTGGTCAAATAACTCTTAGCATGCGGCTAATAAGGAAATATCGCTTTTGATAAATTTCAAAAATTTATTTGATTATATAATTCGTATTTTCCATATGAAAAATGCTTTTTTAATGTAAGTGGGCAATCTGAAAAAATTATTGCATATAAAAAAATTATTAGTTTTCAATTAAAAAGAATGTTTTCACCTAAATTCTTAACCCGGGAAGCCCGGGTACGACCCCTAGTATATTTAAAAGACAAGGCTGTTTTTTTAGTCATCTGGACTGATCTTTCTACTGAACAGATTTTGACAATTATTTTTTTAATGAAAGCGCCCTATTTGTAGCTGTGCCCGCACTCTCAATTTTTAAAAACAAATCCCATGTTTATTTTTATATTTTTATTTAAAAAGCCCTTTATAAAATTTCTTCACATGGGAGGCAACCGGGTTACTTCCATTGTCGAAGAGAGAAGGGAAACAAAGAAAATTACCATATCATTACTGATGCCATTTTCGTATTACAATTAAAAATAACTTTTTAAAAACTTTTGAACAGAAAATGACGTCACGATTTTTACTCATAAAGCTGTTACACTTCAATATTTTTTTCATTCCGCTGATAATGAGATTAAAACGCTAATCGGAGAGGGCTTCAGTAACTGAAAATGATGTCATACTAAAAATGAAATGAGTATTTTCTGCGATAAAACTAAATATTTTACTACAAATGAGTCTAAAAGTAAATTTCTTGAATTGAACGGCACCCAGATTAGAACCTTAAGTCAAGAGTATGAAAGTTTACACGCAAAATTTTAACCGATAAACGTGGCATCAAGTTTGGGAATATACTATTTATTAATAATCTATTGCACGTTAAAATATTTTTAAAATAGTGAATATGAATATGAAAAGTATTCTTGTAAATTTTGCAACGGTGAAAAAGGTTATTTTTAGGTTTTGCTGAAAACAAAATTATAATTGTTTCTTAGTGGCTCAGTTTTCGTTGATTTTTTATTACGTAATACCAAAAGTGAAAACCTCAGCAATTAGTAACATCACAATTTTATTACCTTAATTGCATGTTATTGATTACTTATAGGAATAAAGTTTAATTTTTCAATAATCTGAATAATTGAAATTAAACTTTAATTAAAAATAATATTTGTTTTGAGAGTTAGGTTAGCCAATGTAATATTGATTAATTAATGTAATTATTTTTTGTTAAATTCAGTCAATCACTTCTTTTAAAATTTTCCATTCGTCGAATTCGACGGGTTTCCACTCGTATACTAGTAAATACAGTGCATTCAACAGCGACTTCTGATACGGCAATATGAACCAAATGACCCTACATTAACTGGCTGGTTATCCCCAAATAATTCATGTAAAAATTTATCGCACGTCATCCCTATTAAATCTATGCGCACACGAAATTATAAAAATAACCCGTTTGTATAACATCACACGCATAACTATGCCACAAAACCGGCTTTACAAAAAAAGAAGGAAATCTTTAAAAAATACTCCAAGTAAACGCGTCTGGAAATCTACCAAACAACATTCGTATCTATTTCAAAGTTTAACAGTTCCTTTGTTAAGATTACTTCATCCGAAATTTGAATCAAGTGCAATAAATAAAACTTGTACAGCCTTGGCACCATCTTCTAGGGTTTGTTATGGGCTTATGGTGTGGAACAAGTTCTCCGTTCTTCAATACCGATATGATCCTAATTTGAATATATTTAACTTTTTCCTTCACTACTTTAGCTTATAGATGATGTTCAATATATTGCGCAAGAAGCTGAACCGCTGCAGGCTAGAAATTCCAGCTTCTGCCAGTTCTTTTTCACTTGAAATTATCGAAGAAGAATCCATGGTGGATCTTCAAGGGAGGGGCGGTATTACAAATTTGGCATTATTATGTAAGGATGGATTTAAAATCCCCCTGAATATAGAACACCTCAACAGTATTTATACAGAATACGTTCCATATAACGAAAGTCCATTAAAACGACTTTTTCATGATAGCGGTCGATCAAAAAAAATCCGATAGGCAGAATATGCAGAATAACTTTTACACTAAACAGAACACACAATTAGATCAAACATCCTAATAAAACAAGCCTTGCTATAAAAAGTGATAAAATAGCTTGATTCGATTGACGAACGTTTCATAGCACAATATAATAAAGAAAATATTTTCACATACTTAAAAAAAAATATGTGAAAATATAATTTATTTTTTAAATAATGTGAAAATATTTTCTATCATGAATGATTTTGAAAATGTCACCGTTTGTGCGATGAAATGTTCGCCAATCTTAATAAAGTTATTTTATCACTTTTTGTAGCATTATTTAACTTAGTCTGTTTATAAGTGATTATTATACATGTTGTTAAAACAAGTCTTTTTAGATTTTCTACCAAAATTGCATAGTCGGCAACCTCCCTATTTTTTAATACCAATATTTTGATAAAGAAATACTTCTTTTATGCAATCGCACAACTTCTGCAATTAAATAAAGCGAATGTTTTTGTAAGAATTTACTAGTATTAAAAAAATCAGGAGATTAGCAATAATGTAATTTTTTGAGGTTGTGCTGTAAAGAATCCTGTAAAGCTCGAGGATGTTTCGAGTCTTTCAAAAAGAGAAAAAAACAAGAAAGAAAAATCTTGCGTTCAGCATAGATTATGTAACACTCTCCAACACATTCAGAGTACTGTAATAAAACTTGTGAAAACAATACGTAGCAAGAATGCGATGTATAAATAACTAATTTGAAAACTCATAACCGATTTAAAAATCATTTTCTGCTATGATAATTAATAGTAAAAAAATATCATTTTTTGTGCAGACCTGTATATGATCGATGGATTTGTATGTATACTACATAGTTTTCTAAAAGTTATTTTATTGAAATAAACAACACAGTTGAAAATTTCCATTCAACAATTTCCGTGAATAAACGGAAATGTACTTGAGAAATTTCTTTCAGCCCTGTATATGATCTATAAAATTTATCCACACCAAGTGATATTTTAAAAAAATATTTCAATTTAAAAACGTGTACCATAGCTGAAAACGCACTTCCAGCAATTATTGTTCATAAACTTCAATAGTTGAATTCTCATCTGTAGCCAAATTCTTTTGTGCGTCCCTGTAAATGAACTTTGTATTCTATGCGCACCCTATTCTACAGTAAACGCCGTGTAGTTTGCCTCAATGATATATATAAATTTCGGTATGTTTAAAATAGCGTAATATCATTAAATTGTACCGCAAACGATTTTTCCCCATAGGCCGTAATGTAACAGAATTTTTTGAGTGTCTCTGTTAAATGAACCTTAAACGCTATACACTTCATCTTCAATACCGAACATGCTATAGTGATACCCAACAATATCTATCAATTTCATGGCAATCGGACTATATTTACGTGAGTTAGAGCACGGACGGACAAACAGACAGACAAAACGAATTCCTAAAAACTTTTCAACTTTGTTGGAAAGTGTTAAAATTATTTTTCCTTAAATTTAACCATTGTTTCGCACGTCTTGGGTGAAAAAGACTTATTATTGCCGTCTATGCCTGTTCGGACAAGAGAACCATTTTTGGCTAGGTTCGCATCTAGCATTGTGACCTGCTACATTCTATAGCTCTATAGATCAAAGTTAGAGAACTGAAAAAATTTGTCTTCAAAAATCGTATTATACAGTATACCCGCTAAAGTTCCTTGCCTCTTTCTTAACTTCGGAACGGCTGCTGTTAAATATATTCTTAAAAATGGTGTCTAGGTATGGTAAAGTAGCCATGCGTTACTGAATGAACCTACCGCCTACGGCGCTACCTAATGGAAAACTGCGGAGTTAGCATTCCTATCTCGAAAACGGAAAGAGATAGGGGAAAAAAGGATTTACAAAGTTGTAGAGCATCATCGATTTAGTACGAAAAGACACTTTGTGGACATTAATGCGAAGAATAGAACGGTTAAAACGTGCATTTGTTTCGTCGGGATTTTCTACACAGTGACGTCAGGAAACTTGAACGGAAGAAGAAAAGATTATCTTTCGGATAAATGTGCATCTAAATGTGCATTCTAGCTGACGGTGAGAAGTTTGAATATATTAAATAAATGTATATTGTTATAACTAGTTGTTTCTTTTTTTCTTTCTAACATCGTTTTGTCACTTCACAGTGTAGGAAATCACGAAAAAACAAATCCGCATTTTAACCATTCTATTTTTCGCATTAATGTCCACAAGGTGTCTTTTCGTACTAAATCGATGATGCTCTACAACTTTATGAATCACTTTTTCACTTATTTCTTTCCGTTTTCGAGGTACGAATGCTAACTCCGCAGTTTTCCACCAGGTGGCGCCGTAGGCCATTTCATTCTGTAGCGCATGGCTGCTTTACTATACCTAGACACCGCTTTCATGAGTATAGCGGCAGCCGTTCCGAAGTTAAGAAGGTGGCAAGGGACTTTAGTGGGCACACTGTATGTGTAGGGGAGACTAGGGAGGGTTGACCCAGTTTTTACAAAATGATTTTTTATTTTTTTAAATATTGAAAGCAGAATAAAGTTTTATATATCATTTTAATCCTTATACAATCAGTTATCAAAATAAAATTGCTGCATAAGTGTAACATATAAGAAATTTGAAAAATGATTGATTTTAATCATGAAAAAATAATGGGTCAAGGCTCCCCACATATGAGAGGGTTGACCCACTGTATGGGAGGCTTGACCCACTTTGTTTTATATTGCAGTATTTGTGAAGAAAAATAAAATCAGTTTAGAAAAAGCAAAATAACTTTATTCTACATGCTTTAATTATTATCATTATTATTTTTAAATATGAGGCTTAAACAAACCTGTAAAGACGCAATCGCAAATCAGAGGAGAATAATTTTGTTTTAAACAGGATTTTGTCTGAGCAGGTATAATTGTACAGCAGGGAAAATGAAATTTTAACATTTAAAAGGCAGTATTCTGTTAGAGACAGGTTCCGTTTTCATAGTGTTTCATGCTGTTATGTCCGGATTTAGGGGCCACTGTCTCGCTTTTTTGACCTCCTTGTTCTATTTTTTGTGACACTCGATCTGACAACTCTAGTTGTCACATAGTTTGGCTTCATCTCACTATATTCACCCTGGTGAAATTTTCTACATACTTTCCTAAAGTTTTTCGATCGATGCTATGTTCATTTGCAACTGTATGAGTACTTAACATATATTTAACAGGACTTAAACCTTTAAGGGGCAAAGTACTTTCAGTACTAAAATGTTGAAATAAATGACTGGCACCGGAATTTACGAACAAATTTATATGGAAATAAGAAAAAGGCTATATTTCACATGCATATTAAATGAAAAGATTTTAGCAAAATTCTGGTGCCATCGTGATGTTTCGGAATTAAAAGTAAGTGGTTTTATAAACATACCAGTGCCCCTCAAAGGGTTAAGACTGCTGCTTTCATCCCTTCTAGTGCTTTCTAGTCTTTCCCAATGTTTTTATTTACCTATTGTAAGTAATATTTAAATGGAAAAAAGTTGCTATCAACTTTCCCATTTTCTAGCAATTTTTCACATTTTTCGATAGTCAGTTTTAAACATTTTCTTTTCCATCATACCATTTTACTGAAGTTTTACAGAATAAATTTACATTCTTTTATGTATATACCATTAACTTTTCATTATGCACAGTGTAAGATTTCAAAAACCACTTAATTAAGGGAGCATTGAACATCTGGTCAACCCTCCCTCGCATTGACTGGGTCGAGCCTCCCTACAGGGGCCTTTTCTAAAGAATACCACATTGTTTTATTAAGCCTGACTTACTGTACAGTTCCGGAATGAAAACTCGATATTTCTGCATTACTTTAAACCTACTTACTTAAATTTCTATAATATATTTTATCTGAAAAAAAGCTTACAAAATATTTCTAAAATACACAACTTTTTGGATGAAAATGCTTCACAATTGATTTTTTTCAACTGCGTGATGAACCCTAGTGATACTTTAATTTCCATTTGCGTTGTTTGTTTTTTTTTAATTTTTAAGTGGTACTTTTTTATTGCCAATTCTTCCTAACACTTATGATAAGTGCCCAATATCTTTTACGTGACTTCTTTATTTGCTTATACAAGTCTTAGTTTATACACCAGAGAAATAAATCTGATGTTTTTAGAGAGTACTGGTACCTGGCCTTTCTGCAAAGCCAAAATAGTGGCCGGTTGCCGCTTCTTCACGTCAGTAGGGGGACCGGAGTCTTGCCTAATACTTTGGGGTGAGCCGACGAAAATTTTTGGGGGTAAGATGCCGGTTATTTTCCCTTGGGATAAGATGCCGTTATTTTCCATTGTGGTCAAATGCCTAGTTGTTTCTTGATTGTTTAATTTATTCTTGGCTGTTAACTAACCTGTAAACAATTTTAATAAGATAATTTAAATCAGTGATTAAATCGTGATTTTAATCAACTGATTAAAAAAAAAACATTGACTAAAATTATAAATTTTCTAAATGGTTAAAATGACATAAATAAATATTAAAATCTAAGGTGAATATAATTTGAAAGGTTTCTATGTGTATTCTGCCTTATAAATAAACTTTATTGGCCTTATAAATAATTGTTTAATAATTATTAATTTTAAACATTGTTAAAATTTTTTTGTTAAATGCAGTTATAAATAATTTTAATAAATGTAAATATCGGTAGTATATAATATAGTTTTAGATAACTAGGGGGCTCTGCCCCCTACGAGCTACGCTCGCCAATCCCCGTTCAGGGACACCAAAATCCAAAAAGCACGCTAATTTGATCGGCTTTAAAAATATTGAATTTAAAAAAAAAAAAAAAAAAAAAAAAAAAAAAAAAAAAAAAAAACAGTAGCGATCTTTCTGTAAACGGGTTTCCATTCGTTTTTCTTGGATTGGGGATTTTTAAGACCATATCTGCTGCTGTTAAAAGATACAATGGCTGTTTTCGTATTTAATTAAAAAAATTAGTTAAACATTCGAAAATAAGCTAATGCAAAATGAATTAAGTAAACAGTGTCATTGTCTCCCGGCATTTTTTAACAGCGCTATAAGATAGTTCTTTTAAATAATTCATTTTAAATGTATCGTTTTAAATCTGACGTAATTTACACCAAAGTTTTATTTCTCTTATTAATATTCACTTGAAAATACTTTTGTTGTTAGAAGGAAATATTATTTGCTCTGTCTTCGAATTCCCGATAATAGTTGAAAATATTATCTCAAAATATCAAGTAAATGTCTCGCGCAGATATATTTTTTAATTTAAATTGTTTTGCCATATTTCTTGGCCATTTTAAATATGACGTAATTTCCTACATTTACAGGTTTTAACGCATAGTAATGATTTTTTTTTTTTTTTAACATTTTGTTTCTCTTTTAAAATTCCAGTGTAAATAGGGTTCTTATGACGCAATTTTCCTGCTTTTAACATGTAATCATTTAATTTTAAATTTAATTTTTTTTTCTGTTTACAATAGTTCCGTGTAAATAAATTTTTAATTTGAAGTAAACAATATTGTTTGCGCTGTTTATAAAGTTGGCAACAGTTTAAATTAGTAATATTTTTTAAATTTGTAAAAAATATCTCTCGAAATACTGAAAATTTGAATTTAAAATAGAAATAAAACCTCAAAAAATAGTCAAATAAAAAAAAAATAAATGCAATCTGCACACCGGGAACTTATAACCTATAAAATGATCTAAAAATGATTAAATTCTCATGTATAGTTTTTGCTCCAATAAAACTTTTTTAATGGAACGATTTTGTCCAACTTTAGCCTTAAATAGCTCTGAAAGTAATTCTTCGATTTGAAAACTGTCTGCATCAGCGTGTTTATCAAATAATTCTTTATAATACCACCGATTTCCATATATTTGTATACGACAGTTTTTTAAATATTAACGAAGAAAGGCCATGCTCAAGGCATACTTAGATACTACAACAGGCAGACTGATTTGCGTTTAATGTATGAAGTCGCTCGCCAGAGGACTCTGATACCCTGCCCAAAATTGAAATTTGACTCTGACCGTAATTGAAACAACCTAGGAAGGGTAGATATGTAAACAAACACCAAAATTACGTCATGTCGCCATGGTTACGTTTACAATTCTGCTGACATTCCAATCAAGCTTAGAAATGACAGATAATTCGAATACAGATGTTAAGGGTTATTATAAACTGTCCATATCAATGTAAATGTAAAGTTCTATTTATTTAAGTGACTAATGTAATGTGTTTCTCTTTAAAACTGTTAAACCAACACACATAAAAATATATAAATAAAAAAACACACGCTTAGTCTAAAACCTCAATGTCACAAATTTATTTGGTACCACTTAGTTATCCCGTCGACCAATTTCGCCAAATTATGTAAATCGCTAAAACACTCGCCAAATTATACAAATTGACATAATTTTTATTTTAAATAACGAAAGAACAAATAAATTAGTATAACATTAATAAATATACAAATAAAACGTCGAAATAAAAATCACTTGATGACATAAACACGTGTAACTTGCTTACAGTTAAGTGAATGTGACATTTACGATCAAGCATTATTGACATTTAATCTTATAGTTTGGTGATAGATTTTTGGTCGACGGGATAACTAAGTACCATTTATTTACTATTTTCACTGCTGAAACAATAAAACTGATGGAAATTTTTTTTAATATATTAAAATACTCATAAAATTGCTTATAATAATTAATAAATGTAATTTATTAAGTAACAAATACCCTTACATGATTTAATCAAAATTGCTTGGATAACATAGAATATTGCAACGATATTTAAATCCGTGATCACCATTTCTTTCTCTGATTAAAAATAAGAATATTTAATGTTTAAGGAAGATCGGCTTTTTTCTTCTTCTTCTTCTTCTTGGTTCGGGATATTAAAAACAAATATTTTGCCGGTAACAGTAAATTAATCAAAAATAGCTGCTTCAAGTCAGTTATGAGAACTGTAGTTTGATAAAAAATCAAATTTTAATTGTAAAACGTGTATATGAAACCAAGCTATTTTTATATAAATACGGGACATTCAAAAAAGAATAACAGAACCGGCATTTTTCATGAATGAACCAAACGATCAAGGTAAACAATAAATAATTTAGCTAATCTTAAAGGTATGTGTAACACTAAAATGCTACAATTTGTGTAAAATAGCCTTTTAAATCGAAGGAAATTGAAGAATATAAATATTTAATTTATTACATGAAAATACGATCAATGATTCTGAAACCTCGACGATGAGAAACAAGCTTCTATCTGGGCAGGGTATAAATGTAAACAAAGAGCACGTTGTGAAGTTTTGGTTCAGGGTTTGAAGTTGGATCCGACTTCACTTTTTCGGTGAAATGCGCGGTCCGTTATATATCATAGTAGGCTATGGCCATGCTTAACCCAAGACTCCCTTATCATAAAACAGACTTGACAATCCGGAGAAAGTCTATGGGTGAAAATGTCCCCGATAATTGGCAACTTATTAGCTGACTTTGTCCCGTAAGTTAAGCCACCTGGTGTATACTCCTAGTAATACTCCATAAACAAATGCATAGTAAAAAATTGAAAATGTTGTGGTATTGGCAAAATTGTATAAAATATTTTTCGAATTCCAGTAAAATAAAGGCGTAAAAGAAATATTTCGCACAATTATGTTCTGGCTTTAAAAAATGAAACATATCAAAAATGAAGATTTAAATATAAGATTTATTGATATTTTTTCAGGGTACTTATTAGTTATCCCGTCGACCAATTTCGCCAAATTATATAAATCGCCAAACTACTCGCCAAGTTCTACAAATTGACACAATTTTTTATTTTAAATAACGAAAAAAAAACAAATAAATTAGTATAACATTAATAAAAATACAAATAAAACGTCGAAATATTGGTTTTATTGGCCATTATTGGCATTTAATCTTACAATTTGGCGACAGTAATTTGGTCGACGGGATAACTAACAAGTACCATTTTCAGTATATAGGACTTTGCGGGTTATTTTTTTTTAAATCTTGGCACAATTTGGGCTTCGGAAAGAGCGATTTGTTGCCGATTGATATAAACAGTTATGAAAAGAAAACTTATGAACTGTCAGCTTGTTTTATAAGAATTTACGGCACAGATGTCATATATATTGGCGCGATTTTTTTCCGACGCCAATTTTGCGAAAACCTCGTTACCATATCACCTATATCCGGATAACCTTATCAAGCAAAATAACGACACTTTGGTACCAGTTAAGTATCCGGTGCGTATATGACATTGGCGCCAGAAAAAAATCTCGCCAATATGACATCTGTGCCGAATTTACATGTATAAATTTAGTTTCTCGATATTATTATTGTTTTTTATATACGATTTGCTTATTTTTGTATATAAAATAGATAAATGCCTTTTTTATATTAAATAAATTGTACAAATATTGGAAAATATTGCTTCTTTATGTGAAACAGTGAATATGCTTCCAGAAATTACGTTGCCAAATTTTCTTCTCTCGCCAAAGCCCCTATACTTGAAAAATACCGATTTATCATTATATAATGTAGTATTAGTTAATGTTCTGTAATCTGTTCCACAGTCAAAGTTGACTGCAAAAACGCGATGCTGGAATAATGTGGTATCAAGTATACGGTTTAAAAATAAAATTAATTTTGCGCCAAACTACACTTACGCCAATTGGCTCTAGGTCTGATTAAGGAAGAATACTCAAATTAAGATTTACAAACACCAAAATCGTAGCATGACTAGAATACGGTATTTGCGGAAAGTTGAGGGACATGTATAAATTTAAGTGATTTTTAAACTTTATTTTTCCAATTTTTTAAGTGTTTATGACTTCAGTCTGTTTTTTTGTGTATCTATGCGTGTTTTAACTTTCCTAAAATACTTTGATACATTTTAGTAAAACTTACATAACATATGTGAGTTAAAACAAGGAAATTAATTACGCACCAAACTATGCCTGCCAAGATATGCCAATTGGCTGTGGAGCCAATTATGAAACTTTCCCTAGATTAATACATACAAACTTTATATGAAAAAACAGTGAAGCTTTCATCTAAAGTATGTTAAACTGAAATGATCCCCCATACTTTCAAAAATAAAACAAATGATAGGCCAATAAATAAATAAATGAGACTGTGCATTGAAACAAATTGAAGGAGCGATGTTAAATTAATACTGTAAGGTGAAATTAATTGTGAAAAGAAAAGAAATAGCATAAATAAAATAAATCACATATTTGAAAATATAAAAGAGAAAATGAAATATTTTACATTTTCCGGATCTAGATGCTATCCATTTATTTCAATAACTAATATAACTGAGAAATTCATGGTAAAATAATTTTCTTTCCTGATTATTATTATTATTATTATTATCATCATTTATTTACATAACGGAATACAGCAGTAAACATTTTTTGTTTAACAGTAAAATAAGTTCATTTTTTAAATAAAATGTCTAGAACATATGAAAATTTTAAGATTAACAACTATCATTTGCAAACTACAAAGCACATCGTAAAGAAAATGGTAAAAGACAAATGGGAAACAAATTAAAAAATATTTCTGTTTCTCACGTTAGATGGCGCTAGTCACGGGAAACCATGTGGTTTCTAACCACGTGTACAGCGGACAAAGGAAACTTAGCGATTGCGAGGCCTGTTATTTCGATAAGGAGGCCTTGGCTTAAGCATTTAAATTGGATGAGTTCTACCCGGAATAGCTACGCAGATTTTCATTGGTCCATTTCCAAATCAAAACTTTTTTTTATATATAGAAGGACTAGGGGTTTCTGCCTCCTACGAGCTATGCTCGTCAACCTCCATCCAGACACCGTAGACTCTAAAAACACGCTAATTTGATCTGCTTTGAAAAGATTACGGAACATTAAATCATAATTAAACGACTAGTGGCGATCTCCTGTAATCAGGTCTCCATTAACTTCTCTTTGTCTGAATGATTTTAAGACAGAATCAATTGCTGTCGAGACAGCTAACTGCTACTTTCGTGATTGATTAAATAAAATGAACCCAACAATTTAAAGTTAGCTTGCATAAAATGGCTAAATAAATAATTTTATAAAGACGCTATAAGAAATTTATTTTAAATTAGATATTTTAAATGTGTCGTTTTACATATGACGTAATTTTCACCAAAGTTTTTTTTTCTCATTTTAATATCCAAATAAAAATAATTTTAAAGGCCTATAAAATCCAAACTAAATCGGTGTGACAATAGCAACTGCGAATTTCCATGTGTTTCAAGCCCTTCTAAAAACGAATTAGATAAAAAGTCAAAGGATAGAAAGAGAGAATCTGCAACTGACGATGATATGGATGATGATTAAATTCCCTCCCAAGATTCAGAACACGAGGATTTTTTTAAGTGAATGAGAATGATTGTTCAGAGTGTCTAGTAGAGTGCAATAAAACCTCGGGAAATCGTGATAGAATCAAGTGCATTCAGTGAAACTATTGGTTAGATAAAAGCTGTTCAATGTTCCTAAACAAATGTGCAGTTTATGGCAGACCTGAGATATTGCTAAAAAGTACAAAGGGACATAGGAAAAACATTAACAAAAAAGCTTGACTCTAAAGCACTTTATCACAGTGGCTTTACCGTAGTTAAACTTGTTATAATGTTTAAAAATAGGCATACTTAAGAGTCATAATTCTTTTAAATGTTAAGTAGAAGATAATATATTAAATAAATATACACAACCAAATATATTAACATAACATAAATAATTATATAACAAATAAATATTAGATTGTTCTTTTATTATATTGCCAACGTTTGTTACATTCATATTTTTGCAATTTCTTAATATTAAGTCAGTTAACAACTTATTATGTCTAAAATATTAAAGTTACTTTTATTTGTCCCATTATATTTTATACTGCTTCACAAAAATTATTGTTTACATTGAAACTCCATAAGGCATCTTAATCCTAGATAGTTGGCCATCTTATCCATACCTATAGGTGTGTTACGGCATCTTACCCATACCTATAGGTAAGAGGCCGAAATGCAACTGTTTACAAAAACAAAATTTTCGATGCTTTCTATAATATCTGTAAAATGAAATAAGTTTTTAAATCATACATAAGAGTCTAAACTTTAACAAGAAATCAATGAATAACAAATATAAACAACAGGCGATTTTTAAAACAATTAAGTCAAAAACTTCGGCATTTTCACCCAATCTACGCTATTTAATTCTTTGTTTTTGAACTAATTTGTATTTCAATATACACGGGCTGAGGTATCGTTTTCTATTTCTCGTGACCGTGATATTGCCTTGCTGAAATTTAAAAGCATTACACTTCCGGGAGAAAAACCTCTGAAGCCAGATAAATTAGCTGGCATTTTCATACGAAGTCTGGGAAACAGTGTTTGTTTACAAGATTTATATTTGAGTAAATTATGGATTCTGATGAATTAAGCATTTCTGATGATAATTTGAATATTAGTGAATTCGGCAGTGATTCTGAAGGAAGAAAATTTTCTGACGGTTCAGTTTCAGATAATGAATCTGATAATATCAATGATGGAGCAGTACTGTTATCTTGTCTTGTAAGACATTAATTTTTATGATGTAGAACAAACATTAAGGAAAAAAATTCACGCATTGGCTGTGCTGCAAATGTGAAAATGTTCTGTAACATCTAATTTTTTAGCTTGAAACGTACAACTAATTGCATATTTTATTTAAAAAATCTTATAATTATTCAATTTCTGCAATAAAAAAATAGGTACTTTTTAAAAAATGTTTTTATAAATATTAAGCGATTCTTAAGGGGGTTAGCACCACTTCTCGAAAACTTGACAAAGAACAGTTGAACCAGTACACTGCAATTAAAACATGAATATATTGAATATTTGATGAGACATGGACATTGGTATGAAATAATTTTTAACACGTTGAGTACCATGGTGACTGACACTGAAGCTGAAAAATTTATAATGTTTTCAGTAATTTTTAAGAAAGTATAATATTGTAATACTAGGCTGAGCAAAAAGTTCTGGGAAATTTGTGAAAGTTGCGTTATTATGCGCAAATTAACAACAAAAGCAACAAGGACTATTCTTCAAAGTCGAGACCATCATAGTCCACGACTTTCTGCCATCGTTCTGCCAGATCCCGAATTTGCTGGAAGTACCATGGCGGCTCCTTGGAATCGAAACACTCTTGACCTGCTTCTTCAACTTCATTAAAGGATTCAAATCGACGGCCTTTGAAAAAGTGATGCATTGATCGAAAGAGGCCATAATCGGATGGAGCCACGTCTGGACTGTACCACTAGTACTCCTATATAAGATACAAATTCTGGTAAATATTAGATTAAAACTTTCCCAGAACTTTTTGCTCAACCTAATAAATAAAAGGCAAGTAAATTTTACATGCATTTTCGGTAATTACTTAAAACAATATGTATATATTTAGTTTTATATCATATCTTAGACCGTCAGTCATCGGTGAATGACCTGTTCTAAGAGGAAAGTTCAGTGTCAGTCATCGGTGACTGACGTGGCGCTTAACGTGTTAACTGCGCATGTGGTGAAGATTCTAAAATTTCTAGTTCATAATTTGGTAGTCAGCTATTTAGGGCAACTTATATATAAAAATTTCATTCAAATATTGCGAAAATTCAGAAAGATACGGGTGATATAGTGAGTTGCTTTTTAAGGGGTCAGGTACCTTTGAAAGTGTCCAAAAATATTTTTTTTACTTAATAGCTTATATTAAAATGTTATTCTTAAAGAACATTTAAAAAGAAACCCCATGCAAAAATTCGCTTTAGAAGGAAAGTTATGACGAAAATAGTTTGAGCTCTCTTTATGTTATCAAGGGGCAATTGGATCTTTAAAGTCAATTTTCTCAAAACGTTGAATTTGGTCACTGCGCGCATGATTTCTAAGAAATGGCTGGATAGAATTTAATGAAATTTTAAATGAAAGTAACAATCTTATAGATGTACAAAATGACCTGCTATTATGTTCATCAAGTAAAAAATTTAGAAATTATGACTATTTTTATACAAAAATAATTTCAAAATTTTGCGATTTTTGATTTTACATTTATTTTCTCAAAAACTAATCATTATATTTTTTTCAGTGTAGGTCATTTTAAACACATATTATATCTCTACTCAATAAAAAATTTTGGGCTCACTCTAACGATTCATTTATGAGAAATCATGCGCGCAAGACATATAAGTTCAATTCGTTTATTAAAAAACATTAAATTTCAAATGAAGTTAAAAAAAAAACTTTATATGCATCTAGACTTTTTTTCAGAACATTAACGCTTACCCTATGACTCTTTTAATATGTATTTAAAATTTCATGTCCAAAAGTTAATCAGATGCGGAGTTATAGCAATCCATACCAATGTCTCATTTGCATGCATTTTCTCAGCTTCAAAGGTACCTGACCCCTTAAAAGTAACATTATTATAAGGGATTTTCCACTATTATAAGGGATTTGACAATTAGACTTACTGTATCGTTGATACCTTTCTGAGTTTTTATGGTATTTGACTGGACTTTTTATATAAGTTGCCCTAAATAGCTGGCTGCCAAATTATGACATAAACATTTTGTCATCTTTCATGCATGTGCAGTTAAAAATTAAAACATGCATTTCCTATATCTCATCAAATAATCAATATATTCATGTTTTAATTGCAGTATACTGTTTCTAGTGTTTGTTTTTCAAGTTTATGGAAAGTGGTGTTAAATATGGTTGAAAACTCTGTATGCTAAAATAAAAAAATATTTGAATTTTTTACTGAAATGTTAGCATCTTCCTGAATATGCATGCTATGCTTACATAAAGGCACACAAACGTTGAACTGGACCCACATAGTCATTTGCTTCATTGACAGCCATTTTGAGCATTTTCTATTAGATGGGTGATCGCAAATATTATTTTATTATTAAATTTACTATTCACCTCCTAACTGTCCTCGCAACTAAATCGTCGCTGAAAATTATGCAGTTAAACATGTTCTTTACATCCTAGAAGTTCAAGGAAGTTCCTCACAATTCCTGAAGAATTTTAATAGACATTCGACAAACCGTGTAAAATCGAAAGCATCCGGTCACTGCAACTTAATTTTTTGACATGAGTGTATATGTTCCATATTTGCATACAGTCATTTACGTTTACATAATTTTTAATTAATGTGCACAAATTGTAGGGCCGCATGCGACCCCGAGTAATGTTATAAGAACCACTGCTTTCAAAGATGAGAAAAAAAAAAGAAAGAGAGATTTTGAGGGTTCCGTACTTAAAAAGTAAAAACGGAATCATTATAAGATCACTCCTGTGTCTGTCTGTCTGTCACAGTCACTTTACTCGTAAACTATGGAACGTGGAAAGTTCAAATTGGGGGAAATAATAAAGACTATTGATCCACATATTTACAGATTAATAAATATTCATAAACATATTTAGGAAAAATGCATTGGGGGTAATTAAGTTACTTGAAAAAAGAAATCTTTTCTTTGTATATCGTGTGGGGTATCGTGTGAAACCTCTCGTAACGCCGAACTCAAAAATACATTTCTTTTAATTTTCGGTATTATATTTTCAAAGATACGATCGAAAATGTAGTGTAAAAATATGTCCCCCCCCCCCCCCATCTAATTCCGAATCTACTGAAACTAAAATTCTGAAAAGATTAGAGGTAGTAGACGTTAGTTTAAACCTTGCAGGAAAATTATAGCGATTGCCATAGGTCACTTGGTTTTTGAGAAAATCGCATTTTTCCGTTACACACAAATTTCGATTTACGGGCATTCAGCAAAAGTGTTGAGCAGCGCTAGAGGTACCTATCGTAGCAAAAGTATAAAAGCATTGTTGATCATGAATTTCATAAAAAATCGTCGGTAATTAGCCGAGATATTAACCGTTAAAGACACGGACGGTTTGGACATACATAACGACAGGGATGGCGTACTCTATGCTCCATCACTTTTAAAGCCTAGATAACAAATTTTAAGGATATATTTGTGTAATGCAATGCCCAGTAACAGTATAAAAGCAATAAACGTCAAATTGTTAAAAACAGATTAATTTAATGAGAATTAATCACATAAATACTATGGGATTCGCGACTAGTTTGCATTGAGTGGCTCTCTCAATACATCTACTGTGTCTTTAAAGGTTAACTAAAAACCTGTATTGAAAAACGCGGCACAGACCAAAGCGGCGTTGCTACTTTGCTACCTCCTTTCGAAGCTTAGCTAAATGCCAAGTTTAAACTTTGAACAAGGCTTTTGTTTTAGATACACTGTAAAAAGAAAAGATTATTACGACGCTGAATTTAGTTTTATGAAATGCCAAATGAAGTTTAAATATGCACTACTTTTCTTGTCAGTGCCGAATTAAATTCATCATGAACAGATTAGGATACGATTTAAATAAGACTTATACAGAATAGCAATATTTGATATTATTTAGGCTTCATATCTCTTTGAACTTTTAAGGTATACCCATTCATACTTTTCTAGTATATATACAGCTATACCAAACCCTACGTTGTATAGTTTTTACGAAGTCTTATTTTTCTTTAAAAACGATTGTTTTAATAATACAGTTCAAAATTCATATACTTATTGTACGGAACCGTATGAGCGCGAGTAATTCTGGCACTTGATCGTTTATTTTATAAATGATAACTCCATGCAAATTCTAAATTCTAACTTCTAAGTTGTACCTTTTTCTAAGTCTGAGAAATTTGTTTCAGGAAATGATTTCTCAATTAGCAATTAAACCGACGTTTCCCATTCTGTGGTCCCAGATAAATTTCTATGTATTTCTCGATCATACGAAACGTTTTATATTTTATCACACAAAGAAATATTTTTTATGTGTCAAGGTTTATATCAGGAGTGTGCAACTTTTCGGTTTCCTTGTGTCAAGTTTGAAAAAAGAAAAAGTGTTAACAGCCACACATAAAATATTCTAACAGTTTCTTCGGTTGATGAGATGATTTCTTTTTTCTCAAAAAAAAATTTAACTTTCATCTCTGCAAAACTAGTGAAATGGTTTGAAAGTTCACAAGATTTTTCTTGAATAGAGAACGATTATGCTAATAGCACATTTAATCAAGGTTGCTTAAAGATATTTATCTTTTTACTTTTCTACTTACTAAACGTCTATGAAAAAAGACGTTTCTTTATCATAAATATTTATCCTTCAGTTCAGAAAAACTGAAGAAATGACCTAGAGCAGTGATTCTCAAATTCACCAAAATTGTTCTCCAATGGACAATTGAAGTCGCTTAGGTGGCGATCAAGAGTGAAAATTACTTTGAGATGCGATTTTATATAATTTTAGGTGATAAGCATTCTTTGTGCACTTATCCTCCTCAGTCCTGGAGTATTACATGTGATACTTCCAAACCGAGGAAGATATAAACTGAACTGTTTGATTTTCTTTACATTTTTAATATACTTCTACATAGCTGAATGTTTCTGGCTTTTGTTCAAAACCAATAAATGGCGGCACTGATGCTTATTTCGTCATAAAATAAGTGTTATTTTCATCTGAGTTAGTAAAATGCATTCCAGACAGTGTGTCCAAGAAAGAAAGAAATTTTCACAATTAATTAACTTAAAGGGACGAGGGACCTTTAATCTATATATATAAAATAAGAGATGTCTGTCTGCCTGCCTGCCTGACTGCGGAAAGCTCCGAAATTATAACACCTAGACCTCTGAAATTTTTGTCATGTGTAGATTCTATTACCGGAAAGTGCACTTCACCGCCGGATTTTAAAATTTCAATTTAGATATTTAAAAAAAAATTAAAACGTAATTAAAACGTTATGTGTTAGAGGCTATTTACAGCTCTAAGCCAATCCGCGGCAATGAAGAAGCCAGCCAATGAGAGCAGGTGGTAAATATGAGGTACAGCGACTGCATTTCCTAGCCGAACTGAAGCGGGAAATTGCACTGTTTATTTCTCATGCTTTTTTTTTTGTTGTTATTATAAGATTTAATCTTATTGACATTATTTTATAATGATTTTTATATTGTTTATAATATAAAATGATATTGTTATAAAGAAACTAATACAATTCACGTAAGTTACTTTAAATTGTATTCGTTCTTCATATTTACATACGCGTAGTCGCCCAAGAATGAAATAGTATAATGTTTCTTGAACTTTGTTTTCTGGGATCTTAAAGTAATTATTTTTTTTTTCAAATTTGCTGAATTAACGCTTCACTGAATGTTTTCATTTCTTAGCAAAAATGGAGCTGTACATTTTATAGTAAAGTGTAAGATAAAAACTGTACTTTCTATGAAATGGAAACATTCAGTAAATAATTTCCGTTCTCGGGTGAAAGAGATGTATGTTGTCATCGCCCAAGAATAGGAATAAAACAAACATTTCTTTTCAGAGGAAATGAATGAAGTTATTTGGGTTTTTCTTTTATCTTTTTTTTCCCACTTCCCCATATATTATGAGTTTCATAACAAATTCCAATGAAAACATATTTTTTACACTTTACTGAATGTTTTCATTATTTATCAAAGTCATGATATGTAGCAAGCACAGGGATCTGTTTAGGAAAAATTGGGTTCTTTAAAGGACCCCTCACAAAAATTTTCATTTCAAAACAGGACCCTTCACAACATTTTTCATGTCAAAATTGGACCCTTCACAACATTTTTTATGTCAAAACTGGACCCTGCACAAATTTTTTCAAATCAAAGCAGGATCCTTCACAAAACTTTTCACCTTAAAAAAAGGACCCTTCACAAAATTCTTTGTCATAAAAGTAGGCTTTTTACAAACTTTTTCACCTGAAAACTAAACTTTCACTTTACAATTATGTTTATCTCTTTATTACTTAATACAAAACTAAGATTATTATCTATAAAAATTAATAAAATGCTTAAAGACATTGCAGGTAAGTGGTGGTTTGATTAATTAATGCTTCAATTGTAAAATATTTTACCAGCAGATTATTTTCTGCCACTGAAGTATCTGTCACAGACACTTGGAGAATTTTCTGCAACTGTGATGCCAGGCATAGCAGTTTAAAATTTAGGCGTAATTCAATGAAGAGAAATTGAGATTTTTTTTCTGTCGCCATTTGTCAAAGTTCCCGATATTTCTCAGCGACAGATTGGAAAAATTTAGCGTGTGCTTCTGCACTCTTTTGTCAAAATTTGCTATACATTTCCGCGATCTTTTGATGAAATTTGCAATTTATTCCCTCGACTGTTTATCGAATTTTGTGTTTTATTTTTATAGTGATTGTTTTTACAAGATCGTTTCATGAAATTCGTGTTTTTTTTTTTTTTTTTTTTTTTTTTTTTTTGCGGCCATTAGCCAAACTTTGCTATGCGTTTCTGCGATCTTTTGATGAAATGTACAATATTTTTCGTCGTTTACTGAAATTCACGTTTTTTTTTTCATCGATCGTTTCACAAAATGCACGATTCCCCCCTTGCCCCCCAAATCATTTCATGAAATTTGCATTTTTTTTTCAACGATCAGTGATAAAATATGTGTTTTTCTTTTCTGCAGCCATTTGTCGAAGTTCCCGATATTTCTCAGCGACAGATTGGCGAAATTGGCATATGCTTCTGCACTTTTTTGAAGAAATTTGCCATACATTTCCGCGATCTTTTGATGAAATTTGCAGTTTCCTCGACTGGTTATCGAAATTTGTGTTTTATTTTTACAGTGATTGTTTTTATAAGATCGTTTCATAAAATTCGAGTTTTTTTTTCAACGATCTGTGACGAAATTTGGGGTTTTTTTTGCGTCATTTAGCCAAAGATTAGACAAACTTTGCTATGCGTTTCTGCTATCTTTTGATGAAATGTACAATATTTTTCTTCGTTTACTGAAATTCACGTTTTTTTCAGCGATCGTTTCACAAAATGCATGATATCCCCCCCCCCCCTCCCAAATCGTTTCACGAAATTTGCAGTTTTTTTTCATGATTTTTTTCATCAGTGACAAAATTTGTTTTTCTTTTCCGTGGCCATTTGTCGAAGTTTGCGATATTTCTCAGTGACATATTGCCAAAATTTGTAATCTGCACTCTTTAGACAAACTTTGCTATGCGTTTCTGCGATCTTTTGATGAAATTTGCAATATTTTTCTTCGTTTACTGAAATTCGCGCTTTTTTTCAGCGATCGTTTCACAAAATGCACGATCCCCCCCCCCCCCCCCCCAAATCGTTTCATGAAATTTGCGGGGTTTTTTTTAACGATCAGAGACAAAATTTGTGTTTTTCTTTTCTGCGGCCATTTTTCGAAATTCCCGATATTTCTCAGCGACAGATTGGCAAAATTCGTAATGTGCACTCTTTAGACAAACTTAGCTATGCGTTTCTGTGATCTTTTGATGAAATTTGCAATATTTTTCTTCGTTTACTGAAATTCGTGCTTTTTTTCAGCGATCGTTTCACAAAATGCACGATTCCCCCCCCCCCCCCCCCAAAAAAAAATCGTTTCATGAAATTTGCGGGGTTTTTTTTAACGATCAGTGACAAAATTTGTGTTTTTCTTTTCCGCGGCCATTTGTCGAAATTCCCGATATTTCTCAGCGACAGATCGGCAAAATTCGTAATGTGCACTCTTTAGACAAACTTTGCTATGCGTTTCTGTGATCTTTTGATGAAATTTGCAATACTTTTCTTTGTTTACTGAAATTCACGTTTTGTTTTTCAGCAATCGTTTCACAAATTACACGATTCTCTTCCCCCCCCCCCCAAATTGTTTCTTGAAATTTGCATTTTTTTTTGTTAACGATCAGTGACAAATTTGTGTTTTCTTTCCCGCGGCCATTTGTCGAAGTTCCCGATATTTCTCAACGACAGATTGGCAAAATTGGCATATGCTTCTGCACTTTTTTGACGAAATTTGCCGTGCATTTCCACGATCTTTTGATGAAATTTGCAATATTTTTCTTCCATTGTTTACTGAAATTCGCGGGGTTTTTTTCAGCAATCGTTTGACGAATTTCGCGTTTTTTTTCAATGATCTATGACGAAATTTGTAATTTTTTTTTTGGCGACTATTTGCCAAAGTTCCCGATATTTCTCAGCGACAGATTGGCAAAATTCAGTGTGCGCTTCTGCACTCTTTTGTCAAAATTTGCTATAAGTTTCCGCGATCTTCTGATGAAATTTGCAGTTTCCTCGACTGTTTATCGAAATTTGTGTTTTATTTTTATAGTGATTGGTTTTACAAGATCGTTTCACGAAGTTCGTCTTTTTTTTTTCTTTTTCACCGATCTGTGACAAAATTTGTGATTTTTTTTTTTTTTTTTTTTTTTTTTTTTTTATGCACCCATTTGACGAAGTTCCCAAAATTTCTCAGCGAGAGATTGGCAAAATTCGGCATATGCATCTGCACTCTTTGGACAAACTTTGCTGCGCATTTCCGCAATCTTTTGATGAAATTTGCAATATTTTCCATCGATTGTTTACCGAAATTTGTTTTTTCTTTATAGTGATTGTTATTTTCAAGATTGTTTGACGAAATTCGCGTTTTTTTTTCAACGATATGTGACGAAGTTTGTGATTATTTTTTTTCTGCGACTATTTGTCGAAGTTCCCGATATTTGTCAGCGACATATTGGCAAAATTTGTAATGTGCACTCTTTAGACAAACTTTGCTATGCGTTTCTGCGATCTTTTGATGAAATTTGCAACATTTTTCTCTGTTTACTGAAATTCACGTTTTTTTTTCAGTGATCATTTCACAAAAGGCACGGTCCCCCTCCCCCCCTCCCCCCCCAAATCGTTTCACAAAATTTTCATTTTTTTTTTCAACGATTAGTGACAAAATTTGTTTTTCTTTTCCGCGTCCATTTTTTTTCAACGATCTGTGACGAAATTTGTGATTTTTTTTTTTTTTCGACCATTTGCCAAAGTTCCTGATATTTTTCAGCGACAGATTGGCAAATTTGGCATATGCTTCTGCATTTTTTTGATAAAATTTGCTATGCATTTCCGCGATCTTTTGCTGAAATTTGCAATATTTTTCTTCGATTGTTTACTGAAATTCGAGGGCTGTTTTCAGTGATCGTTTCACGAAATGCACGATTTTTTCCCAAGATTGGCGAAATTTGCATTTTTTTTTTCTATTATCTAAGACGAATTTGATTTTTTTTTCTGCGACTATTTGTCGAAGTTCCTGATATTCCTGAGTGACAGATTGGCAAAATTCAACATGTGCTTCTGCGATCTTTTGATGAAATTTGCAATTTTTTTCTTCGATTGTTTCACAAAATTCATGATTATTTTTCCAAGATCGTTGGATGAAATTAGTTTTTTTTTTTTTTTTTTTTTTTTTTTTTTAATGGTTATTTCACAATTTTTTTCAACGATCTGTGACAAAATTTGTGATTTTTTTATGCACCTACTTCACGAAGTTTCCAAAATATCTCAGCGAGAGATTGGCAAAATTCGGCATATGCATCTGCGCTCTTTGGACAAACTTTGCTGTGCATTTCCGCAATCTTTTGATGAAATTTGCAATATTTTTCTTCGATTGTTTACCGAAATTTGTTTTTTCTTTATAGTGATTGTTATTTTCAAGATTGTTTGACGAAATTCGCGTTTTTTTTTTCAGTGATCATTTCACAAAAGGCACGGTCCCCCTCCCCCCCCCCCCAAATCGTTTCACAAAATTTTCATTTTTTTTTCAACGATCAGTGACAAAATTTGTTTTTCTTTTCCGCGTCCATTTTTTTTTCAACGATCTGTGACGAAATTTGTGATTTTATTTATTTATTTTTTTTCGACCATTTGCCAAAGTTCCTGATATTTTTCAGCGACAGATTGGCAAAATTTGGCATATGCTTCTGCATTTTTTTGACAAAATTTGCTATGCATTTCCGCGATCTTTTGCTGAATTTTGCAATATTTTTCTTCGATTGTTTACTGAAATTCGAGGGCTATTTTCAGCGATCGTTTCACGAAATGCACGATTTATTCCCAAGATTGGCGAAATTTGCATTTTTTTTTCTATTATCTAAGACGAATTTGATTTTTTTTTCTGCGACTATTTATCGAAGTTCCTGATATTCCTGAGTGACAGATTGGCAAGATTCAATATGCGCTTCTGCGATCTTTTAATGAAATTTGCAATTTTTTTCTTCGATTGTTTCACAAAATTCATGATTATTTTTCCAAGATCGTTGGATGAAATTCTTTTTTTTTTTTTTTTTTTTTTTTTTTTAATGGTTATTTCACAATTTTTTTCAACGATCTGTGACAAAATTTGTGATTTTTTTTATGCACCTATTTGACGAAGTTCCCAACATTTCTCAGCGAGAGATTGGCAAAATTCGGCATATGCATCTGCGCTCTTTGGACAAACTTTGCTGTGCATTTCCGCAATCGTTTGATGAAATTTGCAATATTTTCCTTCGATTGTTTACCAAAATTTGTTTTTTCTTTATAGTGATTGTTATTTTCAAGATTGTTTGACGAAATTCGCGGTTTTTTTTAACGATGTGTGACGAAGTTTGTGATTATTTTTTTTCTGCGACTATTTGTCGAAGTTCCCGATATTTCTCAGCGACATATTGGCAAAATTTGTAATGTGCACTCTTTAGACAAACTTTGCTATGCGTTTCTGCGATCTTTTGATGAAATTTGCAACATTTTTCTTTGTTTACTGAAATTCACTTTTTTTTTCAGCGATCATTTCACAAAAGGCACGATCCTCCTCCCCCCCCCCCCCCAAATCGTTTCACGAAATTTGCATTTTTTTTTCACGATTTTTTTTTCAACGATCAGTGACAAAATTTGTTTTTCTTTTCCGCGTCCATTTTTTTTCAACGATCTATGACAAAATTTGTGATTTTATTTATTTTATTTTTTTTCGACCATTTGCCAAAGTTCCTGATATTTTTCAGCGACAGATTGGCAAAATTTGGCATATGCTTCTGCATTTTTTTTGACAAAATTTTCTATGCATTTCCGCGATCTTTTGCTGAAATTTGCAATATTTTTCTTCGATTGTTTACTGAAATTCGAGGGCTGTTTTCAGCGATCGTTTCACGAAATGCAGGATTTTTTTCCAAGATTGGCGAAATTTGCATTTTTTTCCAATTATCTGTGACGAATTTGATTTTTTTTCTGCGACTATTTGTCGAAGTTCCTCATATTCCTGAGTGACAGATTGGCAAAATTCAACATGTGCTTCTGCGATCTTTTGATGAAATTTGCAATTTTTTTCTTCGATTGTTTCACAAAATTCATGATTATTTTTCCAAGATCGTTGGATGAAATTAGTTTTTTTTATGATCATTTCACAATTTTTTTGGACGATCTATTACAAAATTTGTGACAATTTATCGCATGTTATGTGTTCACCGTTCATGGGTGTCTAAAAATGTAGTCAACAACATTAACAGGAAGATAGATTATAATTAACAAACACTCAAAATTTTCGTTTTATTGAATTATGCCTAAACTTTACACTGCCCTTTCAATGTGAAAACATTCAATAAAGTATAACATATGTTTTCATTAGGATGAGAGAATATTAACAAAAGAATAAGAACTGAGTGAAAAATCCTTGAGTTCATGAAATACTTAATATGGTGTGCATTTTGTGATATATTATGAGTTTTATAAGAATCGCACGTGAATGGACTCTTATCGCTCAAAAACGGAAATTATTTACTTCATAGAAAGTTCAAAAAACACGTTCCATGCTTGGGCGACTATGCATATGTAAATTGCCATTAACACGAAGAACGAATACAATTGAAATTAACTTACGTGAATGATAACACTTTAAAATTTTAAAGAAGGTGGGAGAGTTGAATTTCGAGTTTGGAAGGCAGGTGACGATAATTGTCCTTTCAACTGTAGCGTTTTCTACGATGAGTATCCTTTATATGTTGTTTTCTGACAGAGGTCGTTTTAAAGCTTTTGGCCTGTACATTACTAAGCAGTCACTCCTCTCCTCTTAACTAATTTTTTCATCAGTAGAGGGTGTTTTAAAATTTTAATTTGTTCATGACTATGGCATACAATTTTACAAAAATTTATGAATAAAATTTCACAACATCTCAACAATTTGCAACTGCTTCTCCCCCATTTTCACACTGTGAGTGGGTACGTATTTCAGACAAAATCGAGTTACATATGAAATCATATAAATTAAAGGTTTCTTTATAAATATTACCACGGACCCGGTCAACGCCGGGCGGATCAGCTAGTATATATATATATTTTAATTTCACTTTATATATCATTAAAGGGTACATTATATGCATTATGGCATACATTTATGCCAAAAAAAAATTGTGAAAAAAAAAAGAATTTTCCGAAATATTTTAGAATTTTTCAAAATGCTCCATGCGAACTCAATATCAATGAAAACACCCAATATTTTTTATATAAGTTTGGTTTATATACATAAACAAAACTGTGCATTGAATTTTATATATTCGAATATAAAGGTAAGAAAAAAAATATTTTCTAATTTTTTTGAAATTTTGAGGCTCAAAATTTTTAAAAATTTAGAAAATATTTTTTTTTCTTACATTTATATTCAAATATATAAAAATAGATACACAGTTCTGTTTATATATATAAACCAAACTTATATAAAAAATATTGGGGATTTTCATCGTTATTGAGTTCGCATGGAGCATTTTGAAAAGTTCTATTACGAAAAATTCCTTTTTTTCCTTCATTTTTTTTTTTTTTTTTGTGATATATGTATGCTATAATGCATATAGTGTATACTTGAATGATATTTAAAGTGAAATTAAAAAAAATAATAAAAAATTGATTTTAAAGGTGCCTCGTCCTCTTAAACGCTTTACAATAAAAAATTTTGAGGATTTGTAAATCATTGATTAAAGGTCTTCAATTTGTTGCTGCCTAATTTAGGTTATAGATAATTAAATTGGTATTTTAAGGGTGTTAGTAATTTTTGATTCGTATTTGTGAACCTAAATTACCAGCCCCCTACCAGTATTAATTTCAGAAAAAGGGCTCCTTCTGTCATCTATGGTGTTCTTTTGTTTGTGCAAAATCAATGAATTCGCATTCGCAGTGTTATCTTACCTTCGGGTCTGAAGGCGTTATATAAATATTTACACACATATATATAGTATATATATATGTGTGTGTGTGTGTGTGTGTGTGTGTGTGTGTGTTACGGTCAATTTGACAAATTCGGTTATTATTAATAATAACCGGTTATTATTAATAACAAACGCGT
This sequence comes from Maratus speciosus, assembly GCA_963932465.1. Taxonomy (NCBI): domain Eukaryota; kingdom Metazoa; phylum Arthropoda; class Arachnida; order Araneae; family Salticidae; genus Maratus; species Maratus speciosus. The sequence continues at coordinate 67,736,588 of OZ010799.1, read as the reverse complement.
CTTTTGGTAAATATGATAAATATTGCATATTAATCATATTTGCCGGTTATTATAAATAATTACCATGAAGTTCGGTCAATATGATTAATTTAGCTTAGTAAGGGATATGTTTTTTACTGGAACATGTGCTATTATAACTGTGAAGCTAATAACAAAAATAATTGTTAAGAGACAATAATACTCATTCAAAAAGTGTGTCCTATTAATAGAACACCAAATCCTAAGGAGTTTAAGATAATTATTTTTATAATTACTGAATCAGTTAGGTAAAGATCTTAACACTGAAATAATGAAAGAATAAATAATTCAGTTTTAAAGTGCATACTTTTAGCAATGGATATTTAAAAAAATGCAGCATAAGTTGAAAGTTTAAAATTTCGACTCCTATTAAATTAATTTTAACATAAAACAAATATACTAAGAGAAGTTACTGTCGGAATGATCCAATTCTTGCACTAATATAATAGAATAAAAAACGAAGAAACGAGGTAGGTCATATGTTCTTCACCAGCACAGAAGTGCCAAATTAGACAGCCATCGAAGAGTCGAAGAAAGTGTATCTTGTCAATAAGAAAGATGGACTGAGGGTTCCAAAAACAGTATTATTATTTTATAACGAATAGCAAATTGCAAAGAAATTACGTTAGAAATTCAATATTAGTACATTTATAACAAATTATTTTCTTGGCAGGAAGGGATATCGTGGCATCTGGAATTACAAAGAGTTTTTGATTTTTTACATTTGCAGAAAATTGAGTTACAATTGGCTTTACAATTGCAATATTGAAATCCTTTACAACCTAGGTTGGAATTCTTAGGAGAACATTCTCTTGGATTTACAGTACAACCTCGATATTTCGAATCTGTGGGGAAGAGAAAAAAATTCGAGATATAGAGGTTTCGAGTTATCAAGGTTTTGGCAAAATTTAAAAATCTAATCTCACAAACTGCGTTTTTCTGTGAAAAATAAGATTCGTCAAAAACTACTCATAATCTACTAATAATTAACAAATTACACTTCTTAAAGTTTTAACAATTTCAAAATTATGTTATACACAAACTTGTTTTGATTAAATGATATCCTATTCGTCATTAAGAAATGACTAATTGGATATTATTCAGAAGTTTCTCACAATTTGGGCTCAATCATCAACTTTGAAGCTACGAATTATCTCCTAGTTCAGGGACGGCGAACCTATGGCATGCGTGCCACTTTTGGCACGGCATTGCTTGTGGCTCTAAATCAAAATAAAGCGAGATTACACAAAATTGCGACTGATCTTTTCCAAATTCGATTAAATGGAAATTGCAAAACTTTAATTGCGGCATATTATGTTCCAATCAAATTAATTATGGTCTCAAAATTGTTTCAAACAAAGACGATATTTGAAAACTATCGACAAGAATTGGTTATTAGACATGACTAAATTCTAATGATAAAATTATAGCAACTTTGAATATATTTCAGAGCTATTCAAAGAAACTGGTGTTTGCCATTTTAACAGCTTCTCTGCCTATCTATGCTTTCAAGCCACTGTTTTCACAAATGAATAATATCAAAACTCATACTGAAAGCACTTGTTAGATAAATCCGGCGTTTAGTTTGCATTAAAATTAACCTGATATTAAGATGCAACAACAGAAATCAAATTACATAGCATTAATTTTTTTAATTAATTTCTAAAATATATTTATTACCATAATTATTATAGTGTAATACCTACATGTATGTTCCTCATATTTTTTAAATCAAAAGAAAATTTTAGGCAATTTTAATCCATTATTTTTCCACCTACTAAATTTGTTTCTTAGTTGGCACGTCATGGTCACGTAAAATATTTTTGATCAAATTTGGCGCGCGGCAACAAAAAGGTTCGCCAACCCTGTCTAGTTGAATAGTTGTCGATGGTTGTCCTGGTCGAAACTTCGAAATCGTGTTTGGCGGCAAAAATTTAACAGCGATATTTTTTAGCATTGGAAGATTAGAGTGGGCTTTTCAATTGTCTATGAAGAAGAGAATTGGATTTTACTTTTAGCCATTGTTTTACCGATTCCTACCAGCCAATCGGCAAAAATTGCGTTTGCCATTGGAGCCTTTATTTTTCACCTGTACAGCATTAGAAATGACTTAATTTTAGCAAAGCACCTCGGCTCTTTAGATCGCCCTATCATAAGAGGAGGAAGCTTTTCTTTACCACTTTGATTTTCCGCCAAAAGCACAATTACATGAAGTTTACTTGGTTTGCCACGTCGGATTTCTTCAACTTTAAATGCAGACGTTTTATTGGGAAAACTATGGTACAATAATACAGTCTCATCTGCGTTAAACACATCATCTGCTTTATAGTCTTTTAAAAGAGAAGGAAGTTCTGAGAGCCACTCTTCGCAGGTAGCTGAATCACCCGATGCACTTTCACTGCAAAGTTTCCAAAAAACGATGTTGTCCCTTTTTTCGGTTTTAAAAGCCTTCCATTCTTACCCTTTAAGTTCTTTGTATCAACAAAGGGATAAAAGAATGTGAATCCAGCATCCAGATCAAACTAGTTCTACAGCTGACAATAGCCGAAAGTAAAAAGTCAAACTAATTTCTGTGGAAAACATTTCGACATATCAAGAGTTTTGGAAAATATATTTCGAGATAACTATGGAAAATACATAAGAATTTTGATGGAAATGCAGGGTAAATTTCTTTTTTCGAGATATCAAGGGTTTCGAGATAAGGAGGTTCGAGATATCGAAATCCGACTTCACTGGAAGTTCCTAAATTAAATTAAAGCTTCCTTGCAGACAGTAAAATCTTTCATTGTGTAAAATTGATTTCAAATGCCATGATTTGTCCTGAGTTCATATAAATTTTCCTTTTCCTTAGAAATTATAACAGCTAAAATATTTCGCTATCATCCTCACCCATATGTACCTTTGGTATGGTTATTCGGATGGTTTCTCTTGAAAACTTTAACTTCGAAAGCCGTAACATTTTTTCTCCTCGTTTATTTACTGGCTGTTTAACAGAGCGTCGAGCAGCTTCTTGAATATTTTTCGACTTCATCTTGTGAAAAAGAAGAGTCTTCCTTGTTTTCTTTAAAATCTTCCATTTCAACATCACCGGAACTTTTCTTCTCTTTGTTATTTCATAATTATGTTGTTCCCCTTCAATTTGGCGAACATTCTGATTACCGTTTTTGACTGAAGCTAGAACAGTTCAGGCCAAATCTTCGTTTGAATTATCCAGTTCGACGTCCATTTTATCAGCATTCATTGAGCCTATATCCTCATACTCGGCTGAAATTGCTTTCTGAAGTTGTATATCGTTACTAGACTGCTTTCTTATGCAACAAGTTCTTCAATTGTAATTCTTGTCAAGGTATCGACGGGCAAATAGTTATTAAACATACATTCGCTTTATAGCCAAATAAAGTTTCATAAGGACTGTGATATATTCCAGAGTGATGTTCTCCATTTTTCATAAATTGAATGAATTTTATTCCTTCTGATCACTTTGTTGTATTGTTAATCTTGGTTTGCTCTTTCAGTTGAACCTTGGGATTGACTGTGTGTTGGTCTTTCATGAAAACTTTTCAGTAGATTCTACATTCCACAAACTTCTTCAATAATTTTAATTGCAAATTCTCGTCCATTGTTACTTTGCAAGACGCACGGTGCACCAAATATTGTGAACACATCTATTAGGTGATTACTTCCTCGGCTCGTCTAGCTTTTAACGCTCTTAATCGGATAAATTTCGAACACACAACAACAATAACATAAAATTCACACTACTTGGCGCTCAAAACATTCGAAACTGGTAAAAGACAAATATTAGTGAGCTTCCCGAAGGATGCGGCCGCCTGCATCTAAAATAAACTATCAACTGATATCGTTAAGTTGTTGCCAACAGACAAAATCACACTTGCACTCTCACAAAAGCTGTTATGCGATTGCACAATAGTGAGGCGCTGACACGGAATAAATATACGCATACGTAATGAAAATCTCAAGCTGAAGGAGTGAAATTTATTATATTGATCGAACTTGATTGGTAATTATGAATAATAATCGGTTAATTTGATAAATTCTGATAAATTAATCATATTAACCGGTTTATTTGGATAGTATTTGGTAATTATTAATAATAACCGGTTATTATTAATAACCGATTATTATTATTAACCGATTAATAAAATTGACCGTAACATATATATAATTTAAATAGTGCTTAACAGTGTAAAGTTATAGAGAGGCTTCCGAGTTACCAGCAACTTTCTAAAATTTAAAGAATAGGATAAATTATATTAAAGCAAGATCGTAAAATCATGCATTAAGCATAGATTATGAAACAATTTCCAACACATTCAGAATTCTAGAATAAAACTTCTCTTTTAAAACTATTAAAATGACTTTGAGACTGATAAATTCTCTGCGTAGAAAATGATTATTCTAATTGGATAATTGATTAAGAAAATAGATAAGAGCTTTCTTTTAACTTTTCTATTTCAAGCCAAAAACGCATTTTTCCCCTTTCGAAAACGATTAACTTTCAATTTTTCAAAACTAGTTAAATCATGTTGATACCTTGTTTATTTCTAAATATAGATTTACTACTCTTACTGCAATGGTGATCAAGCTACTTATAGGCAAGATTCTTTTTTACTGTTTTATTTCAAAGTATAGATTTTTTTAAAGCGGGTCCGGGACACAAAAATCTTCATATTTTGCAAAGACATTTTATTTCATAAAAACATTCTCGTTTTTTCCTGCTTAAAATGACATTTAAATCATGTTTCTATCTGAATTAGAACAAAAAAAATATTAATTTTTTCGTTTTCGTTTGTTTTCAAAATCTTGCTTTCAAGCAATGGCTTCTTGTAAAAATGCATTTTTCTGCATGATAGGTTTTTTCACCATTTCTCATATCTAAATTCTTATAAATCGAGAACCGTTAAAGACACAGGGTTCAAATTTGGGACACATCTTTTTCAATTATTTTATTTTAATTTTGATTCAGCATTTTTGAAAAAAATATTTACTTTTGAAAATATGATTTTTTTTTTTTTTTAAGTTGCACCACTTTTTTTGAAATTTTTTCGTTAAATATTTTTAATTTTTTTATAAATTAATATTTTTTAAAATGCTGAATCAAAATTAAAACATATAATTCTGTTTATTTAAATGAAAAAAAAAATTGAAATTCTATAAATAATATTTCGAGTTATAACGATTTTAAATTACCCCACATTTTAAATAAATTTTAAATTTAAATTAACAAAAATCTGAAAAGTTTTATCATGTGATTTTGTTTACAAATGATAAGGTTAACGATCACAAAAAAAATTCAGAATTTTATCTGAATAAATAAAAATTACTTTAAAATGTGTCCCGGACCGCCTTAATTAGAAAATAATTAACTCTTTATGCCCCGACGATACTTTAAATTACCACAGTTTTGTATCCTAATAAAGAGACACTCATTGAAAGCATTCGCAATGGTACAGTCATGGAAAAAAAGTAAACACTCCCTACTAACTCTGAAAAATATTATCGTAGAAGAAAATTACTGGTACCACACGATTGGTAATAAAGTCTACTTTTAAATGATGTATATAAAATTAGCTTAATTTGCCATCTACAGACCAAAACGAACCATAACTTTGTTTTTTTCAATAGCTGTACACAATTCTGACAGCATAAATGAACTCCACACCCTTCAATTAGCCTAAAAACAAATTTTTATGCAATTCGTGCCATAAGTTCCCGAGAAATTAATTGTTTTAAAACGAGCGTATTTTAGGGGCTGTGAAGTTCGGTACTCGACTGTTGACCGAGAGAGCCCCCCTCTTTATCAAGCCATCTTAAGCCCCTCTCAAGCAGTCATTGAAGATTGCTAGATCACAGGATAGCATAAGAAATTGCAAAATATCTAGTCACTTCTATCATAACATCATAAACCATCATTTTGCCGTGTTTTAAGTGTAATTTGAAAACTACTCGGAAGAAAAATATGAAATTTTGGATTTCCATAAAGCAGGACTTAATAAATCTAAATCCATCAAAAAAATTGTAGGTTGCACTTCATAATTTTTTAGAATAGTAATTTCATAATTCATATCATAAAATTATGAAAATTGCAAATTTAACGTGTTTATGTTTGGGTATTTTAGTATTATTCCTACACAAAAAATTAGAACATTAAGAGTCTAATTTCAGGAGATATTAATGAAAATGTAATTGAACATTAGAAGCACTGAATTTTGAATGTTTATAATTCAAAAACTTATCATTTAAATGAGTTGAAATTTGGTGTTTAGGCATAGTTTGAACCGAAGATTTGAAATATCATCTCGTTAAAATTGGGTATTGCCATCGAAAAAAATGAAGTTTGGGTTTGTTTTAATATGTAGATGGCCCCTAAGCACATTTTATATACATCATTTAAAAGTAGACTTTATTTCCAATCGTTAGGTAGCAGTAACTTTCTTTTGCGATAATTTGTTGAGGAGTTAGTAGGGGGTGTTTACTTTTTTTTTTTTTTTTCACGACTGTACACAATTGATTATTCAGTGTTTTACTTTAAAGCAAAGATAACTTTTCTTCCTCGAAAATAATTAACTTTCAATTTTTTAAACTAGTATAAATACCTGGAGGTTCATAAACTTTTTTCTGAATACCAAACGATTATATTCCAATTTAAAAATTGATGAAGCAAACTGATAACGGCTTTCTTTTAACCTTTCTATTTCAAGACAAAAATGTACCTTTTTTCCCCTCGAAAACGATTAACTTTCAATTTTTTAAAACTAGTTAAATAATGTGGAGATTCTTTTGCGTATTTCTAAAAATATAAAACGACTTTTCTAACCGCAACGGTGATCAAGTTACTTGTAGGCAATTGTCCTTTTTCCTTTTTTATTTAAAAGCATTGATGATTTTTTTGTTATTGTTGTTAACGAAAACGTTTAACTTTCAATTTTGGAAAACTAGTAAATTGACTTGGAGGCACGTAACCATTTTTGAATAGAGTACGCGATTACCCTAATTGCATAACTGATCAAGCTGTTTGTAAACAGTTTTTTTCTCTAACTGCTTTACTGCTTAGCAAAAGTGAAGCTTCTTTCTGAAAACTGATTAACTTTCAATTTTACAAAACTAGTGTCCATGAAAAGTGAATCAGATCGATTTTCACATGCGATGATTCACGATTACCTGCATGATTAAATTATGATTTGAAATGGGCATCCAGAACTGTTAGTTCTTTCGAAACAAAATAAAAAATGTACTTAAGAAATCGAACGCTTAACGAGAAATATTTTAAGTTCATCGATAAGTGCTCAAGGTGAAACGTTTCAGTGTAGAAATAATCTGTTGATTTTACAGTAGTAGTAAAAAATTTTCAGCCAAGAAGACTTTAAAAAGCTATGTATTTTACAAGAAATCATGATTTGATGTGGGCATCCAGAAACAAAATAATAAAATGTGCTTAAGAAATTGAACGCTTAACGAGAAATATTTTAAGTTCATGGATAAGTGCTCAAGGCAGAACATTACAGTGTAAAAATAATCTGTTGATTTTACAGAAGTAATAAAAAACTTTCAGCCAAGACGACTATAAAAAGCTGTCTATTTTACAGTAAATCATGATTTGAAGTGGGCATCCAGAACTGTTAGCTCTTCCGAAACAAAATAAAAAATATGTACAGTCGTGGAAAAAAAAAAGTAAACACCCCCTACTAACTCCTCAACAAATTATCATAGAAGAAAGTTACTGGTACCGAACGATTGGAAATAAAGTCTACTTTTAAATGATGTATATAAAATTTGCTTAGGGGGGCACCTACATATTAAAACGGACCATAACTTTGTTTTTTTTCAATAGCAGTACCCAATTCTGACAGCATAAATGAACTCTACACCCTTCAATTAGCCTAAAAACGAATTTTTATGCAAATCGTACTATAAGTTTCCGATAAATTAATTATTTTAAAACGAGTGTCTTTTAAGGGCTGTATCCAAATTGAAGTTCCGTACTGGATTGTTAACCGAGAGAGCCGCTTCCTTGATCAAGGCACCTTAAGCGCCACTCAAGGAGTCAATGAAGCGTGTTAGATTACAGTACGGCAGAATAAATTTCAAAATGTCTACTCACTTCCATCATAGACGGCCCCTTAAACCATCATTTTGCCGTTTTTTAAGCATAATTTGAAAACTACTTGGAAGAAAAATGCGAAATTTTTGAATTTCCATAAAGCAGGACTTAATAAATCTAAATCCATCAAAAAAATTGTAGGTTGCAATTCATAATTTTTTCGAATATTTATTTCATAATTCATAATTCATATCATAAAATTATAAAAATTGCAAATTCAGCTTATTTATGTTTGGGTATATTAGTATTATTACCACAAAAAAAATTAGCACATTAGGAGCATAATTTCGGGAGATATAAATAAAAATATGAAAATATAATTTAACATTAGAAGCACTAAATTTTGAATGTTTATAATTCAAAAACTTATCATTCAAATGACTTGAAATTTGGTGTCTAGGCATAGTTTGAACCGAAGATTTGAAATATCTCGTTAAAATTGGGTATTGTGATTGAAAAAAAATGAAGTTAGGATTCGTTTTAATATGTAGATCACCCCCTAAGAAAATTTTATATACATCATTTAAAAGTAGACTTTATTTCCAATCGTTCGGTACCAGTAACTTTCTTCTATGATGATTTGTTGAGGAGTTAGTAGGGGGTGTTTACTTTTTTTTTTCCACGACTGTACTTAAGAAATCGAACGCTTAACGAGAAATATTTTAAGTTCATAGATAAGTGTTCAAGGTAGAGGTCTGCACGGGCCCGGGCTTGGCCCGAGGCCCGTACCCGGGCCGGGCCGGCAAAAAAATTGAACGGGCCTGCAGGGCCAGGCCGGGCCGATAAAAAAAATTAATCGGGCCTATCGGCCCGATATAAGATTTTAAGTGGAGCAGATAAAATACGAGGTCATTTCCAATGAATATGACTTTTTCGAGAAGTATAAATGTGCGTTACGAGCCGATGCGAGTTTAATAACATCAATACAGAAATGTAACATGTCCATCGTACAGATCGGCATCGTACAGTTACATGATGCCTGATCCCGGGTTTAATTTATTCGGCAGACTTGTGCCGGGACGGAACTGGTCTTAATCTTTCTCAGGATATGTAGGATAGGCATTATGTTTTGTAAAAGTATTAATAGCGATAATGAACTTCTGTTAACAGTATCTTTGGAAATGTACCTTAAGGTGGTTCTCATATTTACTGCTCAACAATGCGAAACTCTCAGACACATTTTCTGACTCATTTTTAACTATAAAGGCATAAAATTGACAGGCCTGAGTATTGAAGGCATTTGGGATCGAATAGCGTTTCCATTTTTCATAAATTACGTACAGAGATAACAGAGACTCTTGTCACGTGACTGTACGTTTTCTCCTTTCTTGTGCTATCGCTTCCGGAAATTCGATTCAAAACGCTAACTTTGGCAGTATTTTCTGAAAGATATATTAATTTTATCTAAGAAAAAAACGGCATTTACATGGTTTCTGAATAAGAATACCTGCCAATCTCATGCGTTTCCGAAAAGAAATGAATTCATAAATGTATCAAAATGTAGCTCCTTTGGATTTGAGGAAAGCCTTAAAAATGACAGAAATATTTTCACAAATCTACCTTTTATTATAAGCTTCAAAAGTTATCATGTTTTTTAACCCTTTATTCTAAACTACAATAATCTTTTAATGAACCCTTATTTAAATTTTGAAACGTCTGTAGAGACGTTGACTAAAACACTGTAAGTAATCGTTAACGTTTACTATTGTGTGTTTTCTATTTTGCGAACACATAGTAATTTAAAATATACTGTAAAATGTTCCCATAAATATGCATGCACTGTTAAAAATTTGCAGCTTTCTGGCAGGTCATTTGACCGTTTTTTCCGAAAACGGTTACAAAACCGTAATTTTAACACTATTCTGACCATATTATTGGCCATTTTATGGTCAGAATATAGTTGAATTATGATTATGAAACCGTTTTTTCAAAAAACGGTCGAATGACCTGCCAGAATGCTGCAAAATTTTTAACAGTGTGTAGTATTCATTAAAAGAATCTTAATTGTATGTCGAGAAAAAACGGAATTTTTTGTAGAAATTTAGTCGGGCCGGGCCTGTTTTCACTGATTTTTGTACAGGCCTGGCCGAGAACGGTAAAAATGTAAACGGGCCGGGCCGGGCTCGGGCCGAACTTTCAATTTTTACACCGGGCCGGGCCGGGCCAAAATGGCTTTCCTTCGGGGCGGGCTGGGCCCGGGCCTGGAAATTCCGGCCCGTGCAGACCTCTAGTTCAAGGTGAAATATTACAGTGTAAAAATAATCTGTTGTTTTCACAGTAGTAATAAAAAACTTTCAGCAAAGAAAACTGTAAAAAGCTGTTTATCTGACAGAAAATATTTGCTTTCAACAAGAAAATATAGCACTTAGCTGTTAAAGTAAGAGTAGGTGGGATTTTTTTTTCATACTTTTCTTACGCCTGTGCTCTATAGTTGTGAGGAACATATTTTAAAAAAGTTAATTATAGACGAGTCGAAACCCGTTGAATTCGACGAATGAAAATGTTTAAAAGAACTGATTCAATGAATTTATAAAAATAATGACAATAAATAATCAATCTTATATTGGCTGGCCCAATTCTTAAAACAGATATTATTTTTTTGAACTTTTCAAATTATTGAAAAATTAAACTTTATACCTATACGTAATCAGTAATCAGTAATCTGCAATTAAGATAAGAATTTATGAAGTTAATAATCTCTACACTCCCAGGACGTAGGCTGCGTACGTCCTCTCATTTCAGTAATCAGCGACTAGGGCATGCGCTGCGTACGTGCTCTCGTTTCAGTAATCAGTGACCATTACGTTCACTACACGAGGCAACGAGAAAGACAGACTACCGCAGTGCATTCCACGTATCTTTTTTTACAGACCGCTGGAGTCACGTGATGATCGAATGCACCATAGATTAACGATCAAGATGGGACATTTACGGCAAAATCTGTAATGGCAACAGTACTAGCGTCACTACCGATAAGGGGGAAGAATGGACTTTATTCCAAATCTGGGTTCGAGGCTGAAAAAGGTCACGTGATACAGGTAATTTACCCAAAGAACTTCTAACTGATAAGAAGGGAGGCTACTACTGCTTTCCGCATGAACTGTTTCACTGGCTGGCGAGGGTTTTTCATTACGTCTACGGAGCCTTCCCTTCTTTACGCTAGAAGTTTTTACCTTGACCACGTGATCAAAACGTAGATGGAATATCCTCCATTAAAAAGCTTTCGAAATTTACCTATGTTGAAGAAATATGTTTACCCTCTATGCTTTGAATATCTGGTCTTTCCTAAAACGAAGCAGGTGTTAGACGATATTCGATTCATGCTTGTGTTATTTATTTAGCTGCTTTTTTTTACCGTATTTGTATTGGCCACCTTTAACTTACAAAATGATAATTAGAGTAATAATATAAAGAAAAACCCTAGAAAATCTGTTAATAACATAAATATGTAAGTTTATGAGATTAAATTGTAAAAAATCAAATACAGGTATTGTATTAATTTATTCATATCGAATAAAACTTTATTGAGTGTAATGTCAGCACTTCTATTTATTTTTAACTGTTAGATTTATATAATTCTAAAAATTTGTCGAAATGAATTTTTTCCCATCTGTAATTTTATTATTATTTCTTATATGTTAATATTATAAATATTATTGAATTGATTGTACGTTATTTACATTAAAAACAATATTTTGATTTTATCTGTAAGAAAGTGAAAATGCGTAAATTTTAAAAGATTATTGAAACGATTGTTTAATACGTTAAACTTCATAAATTAATAAAACATCGGCCATAAAAATTTTCCTACCGAATGGGAATATTTATGAAATTTTCTGGGTTTTGTAGAGTGCAATACTTCATATATTTTTTTATTACACCATTACTTTATGTAGCTTTAAATCCAATTATATCATATTTACTTCATATATAGCATTCAAGACGAAATTTTTACCCTGTTTTTCGTTGCACTTATATCGTTCATTCATCATGTAAAAAAAAAAAATAATAATAATAAAAAAAATAAATAAATAAAAGAAAAAAAAGCATATACCCGTGCATGAACATAGAATCGATATTAGATATATAAAATAGAATAGCTATTCTATGTCCATATATCGGTGTAAGATTCTATTGAAAACGTAACCATGAAACAATAAAAAAAGAAAGAACACAATAAGATAGATGCTCAATGATAAAAATCATTGTCAGTAAAGGGGCTACGATCGCAATCGCATTACCATTACGCTCTATGGAAATGTTCCATCTTGTATGTTAATCTATGGAATGAACCAATGAAGGTGTGTGAAAAGGACATCACGTCACTTCAGCGGTCTGTAATAAAAGACACGCGGGATGCACCACGGTAGCCTGTCTCTTTCGTTAGCCTCGTTCACTACACATCTTACGTCATTATAAGAAAGGCAAATAAGCTTTCGACTACCACTGTTAAAAAATATCGTGAAAAATTACCACTGTTTTTAAAGGCTATCTATTTTCTGACCAATGAGAACGCTCCAAGGGCGTTTATATAGAATTCTCATTGGTCAGAAAATAGATAGCCTTTAAAAACAGAGGTAAGTTTTCGCGAAATTTTTAACAGTGGTTGTCGGAAGTGTGTCGATAGCAAATTCGACAAACTATCTATGCAATCGCGTAGATTGCAACGTCGATAAACAATATCGACACCAAGAGAGTAGGCGCAAACCGTGCAAACTGTTTAAAATTTCTAACAGTAAGCTGCTAGAGGGCGAAAGGAGTGGCGAAAAATAAATTAGTATAATTAATAGGGAAGAGATAGGCGTGGAGAGTGCTTTGGTAATCCTAAAGTGGAACCAACATAATAGTCACGTGTTTACAATAGTCACGTGACTTTTACCACCAATGGCTAGCATATGTTTGCGAAAGGAAAATAAACAAATTACCGTACCGTTAAATTAAAGTGAGAATCTTCTTTTACTAATTTAAAACAGGTTTTAAGTTGCTTTGTTTTATTTCGTTTATATTTTTGCACTACTTCACATGCATAACGTGGATGCTGAGTATTTTTATATATATTTTTTTTCCACGAACGGCAATAATTTTCGAATTGCCAAGCAAGCGATAACGAGCGAAATCTGGAAACCTTTACATGAGTAGGGCCGGTCATGTTGATGCCGCTTTCAAGGGAATTCTCTACGGAAAGCACACTCCACCCCTATTTCTTCTCTGTGGTATAATTACTTCCAAAATGAAAACGTCGCGTCGGTAGAGATTCGACTGTTGTGTGTGTTCGCACTTTTATATTTGTCATGGATGGTGAAAATAGTGATGATGAAGATTATATTCAAGAGAGTGAGGACGATTCCGAGACCAGTGACTCAGAATTTGAAGACGTTTCAGATGAAGATGTGGAAGCCAGAACAGTTGGCGATTGGATCTATGTTGTTGATCTTTTTTGTGATAGTGGTGAAACGGAATTGAAAGAATTTGAAAATGGATTTGATATCCACACAGCCGTGGACATGGCAGAAATGGTAAGTTCCCGAAAATGCTTTAAACTATTTTTTCGAATGTAGTACACCATCTATGTAAATGGACCAATGAGCGTGCAAACCAGTACTTTGAAGAAACTAACTATCGCTCCTTGAAAGTTCATGGGCTGACATGGCGTGAAGTGACAATATCGGAAATGTATATATTTTTCGCATATATTTTTTTGATAGGGCTTGTACGCCTTCCAGAAATGAGTGACTATTGGTGGTCTACTAAATTGTGTTGCGGACCGAAATGTTTTTATGGTAAAATTATGAGTCGAAATCATTTTCAAAGTATTTTTTAAATTTTGCGTATTTCGAACCCACAAGCAGGGAGAAAAGGGTACCCAGTCACTCGATTTGCACAGTATTTGGCAATATTGCGGGAGTGTAGTCAACTGATTTTGGACCAAGTGAACATATTGCAATTGACGAGTGTTTGATGTTGTACAAGGGGCGACTGCATTTCCGGCAATTCATAAAATATAAAAGATCAAGTTTTGGGTTGAAACTTTTTTGCTTATGTTCAAGTGATCCCAGATTTCAAGGATACACATGGAATTTTTCATTGTATAATGACAAGGATATTTATGAAATGCGGTTGCTTCCAGATTCAACGGATATCCCAGTATCGGAAAGAATTATACTGTACTTAGCTCAGGATCTTCTCAATGAAGGGAAGCACATTGTTGTTGATAATTGGTACCTATCTGTGCGTCTTTGTGAGAATTTATTAAAACATGACACTTGTGTAACTGGAACCATCCGGACTAACTGCGGTGTACCAAAGAAGCTTGTGAAAGAACCACTTGCTAAGAGAGCGTCCTTATTTTTACGAAATGGTAACAACCTTTTAGTAAGATTCAAAATTAAAAGAGATATATACGTTCTGACATCACGGTATGATGTGAAAATGTATGATATATAAAATAAATTCCTGAGTTTTATGTATATACTGTATGTATATAATGTGCAAGTTTTATATATTATTTTACATGTATCATGATAATGTTGTAAATCCTTTAACGACCTTAAATTCATTACTATTATATCACGGAAGTTATGAAATGATTTATGTCACAAACATTTTACACCGCACTGCCTAGTATATAGCATTCATCTGCGAAATTAAGCCTGAGAGTGAAGTGGCTAATTGAGGCTTAGATCTTTGGTATTACATAATGAAAAAGCAACGAAAATGGCTCCACTATGGCACAATCTTCTTCTTCTTCTTCTTCTTTTTTTTTTTTTTTTTTTTTTTTTTTTGAAGGAAATCTAAAAATAGCGTCGTTTTCACCGTCACAAAATTTACTTGCCTACTATTCATATTCATATTCACTATTTTAAAAGTAATTTAAAGTGCAGTAGATTATTAATAAATATAGTCCCAAACTTGATGTCACGTTTGCCAGTTATAATTTTGCTTGTGAACATTCGCACTCTTGACTTGAGTTTTTAATCTGAGTGCTGGCGAAATCCAGAAATTCACGCTTTCAAATGCATTTGTTGTAAAATATTTAGTTTTATCAAAGAAAATACTCGTTTCGTTTTTTATGACGCCATTTTCACTCACTGAGGCTCTCTGAGATGAGCGTCTAAATTTCAGTATCATCGGAATGAAGAAAATATTGAAATGTAATAACTTTATGAGCAAAAACGCGTTTTTTTTCATCGTGACCTGATTTTCCGTTTACAATTTAAAAAAAAAGTTATTTTTAATTGTAATGTTAAATGGCATCCGTAATGGTATGGTAATTTCCATTGTTTCCCGTCTCTCTTCAACAACGGAAGCAAACTGTTTTTCCCCATAAATCGTAATGGAAAGGAATTCTTTTGGGTGTCTCTGTAAATGAATCGTAAATTCTATACACTTCATCTTCAATACTGAACATGCCATAACATCTATAAGTTTCGTGGCAACAGGACTATATTTAGGCGAGTTAGAACACTGACGGACAGACAGACTAACAAACCGAATCCATAAGAGTGTTAAAAATAGTCCCAATGGAGGCAGAAATGGGATTTATCCACGCATTTGCCTACGCATCTACGAACCAATTTAAATTTTGTTGTTAATAAATCAATTTTCATCAACATCCAGCCTCAAATATTTTGTAGAGAAGATATGTTATAACTTATGTCTTTTCTCTTTTTACTTTCTTCTATCTTTACAAGAAGAAAGTATTGGTTTCATGAAAATTTTCAGATTCCAGTTTTCGACGGATTTACACGTTTTATAAGTCAGAGATTCCAAAAAACATGTTTTTACAAAATGTCTGTCTGTGAGTCTGTCTGTCTGTCTATCCGTCTTTCTGCCTGTCTATATGTGACACAAATTTTGTGGGCGCTCTATCTCAAGAACTACTCCACGGAATTTAATAAAAATTTATTCAGGTAGTCCCTGATATAGATTGGTGCTGATTAGTTTTTGGTGTAAATCGCCCTGCAGGTGGCGCTGCTATGAAGCATTTTGCAGGATTTCCGCAAAAGCTCTATCTCAAGAACTAGTGCACGGATTTTTATAAAACTTCAGATTCTGTTAGTCCTTGACATGAATGGATGCTGTTTACGTTTTGGTGTAAATCGCCCAACAGGTGGCACTGCTATGCTGCATTTTGCAGGATTTACACTATTTTCACAGTAGCTCTATTTCAAGATCTAATGCACACATTTTCATCAAACTTGGGATTTAGTTAGTCCTTCATATGAAATGATGCTGACTACGTTTTGGTGTAAATCGCCCAATAGGTGGCGCTGCTGTGCTGCATTTTGAACTATTTCCTCAATAGCTCTATCTCAAGAACTAATGCACGAATTTTCATCAAACTTCAGATTTAAGTATAACTTGATTAATATTGCTGCTGATTATGTGTTGTTGCAAATCGCTCAACATGTGGCGCTTCTATGCTGCATTTGTCATGATTTGCGCACTACCTCTATCTCAAGAACTAATGCACGAATTTACCTCAAACTTCATATTCAGTTAGACGTTGACATAAGTTGGTGATAATTAGGTTCTGGTGTGAATAACCCAATAGGTGGCGCTGCTATGCTGCATTTTGCTGGATTTACACGATTTCAGTGACAGTCATACCTCGAGAACTAATGCACGGAATTTCATATTTTTAGAATTCTCATGATGAACACAGATTGCATTTAATTTGGCACTGAGATAGTGAATTTTAAAGTATTGACATGTATGTGATAGAAGAAAGTTTTGTGATGGCCACAACATACTAGTTTTGTTTATGATTTAGCTTTTAAAAATATTGATATTCCTAAAAAACTGCAAAAATGATATTTGCAATTAATAATGAAAATTTGATACTTCGATAACACTACACTCTAAATGAAAAGGAGTGCACTCTATCGCAGTGTCAAAATATGTTCAACCTCCTTAGAGTGACTATTCACTCTGAGCAAACGGGGAATCATTGACTCTGAAGAGCGAATAGCTACTCATGGGCAGTGAATATTCATTCTAAACAGGGGTGGATAATCACTTTTTCAGAGGAGTGACTATTCACTCTTGTTAAAGGAGTGTGTTTTTGCACCCCTAGTAGGAGTGAATAGGCACTTTTTCATAGGAGTGAGTGTTAATTTTTTTTGGAGTGAATCCTTTTTACTTTCTTCTATCTTTACAAGAATATTGGATTCTTGAAAATTTTCGACTTTCGATTTTCGACGGATTTACACGTTTTAGGGGTCAGAGATTCCGAAGAACATGTTTTTACAAAATGTCTGTCTGTGAGTCTGTTTGTCTGTCTGTATGTGACACAAATTTTGTGGGCGCTCTATTTCAAGAACTAATGCACGTAATTTAATAAAAATTTATATTCAGTTAGTTCCTGATATAAATTGGTGCTGATTAGTTTTAGGTGTAAATCGTTCAACAGGTGGCGCTGCTATGCGGCCTTTTTCACGATTTCCGCAATAGCTCAATCTCCAGAACTAATACACGGATTTTCATCAAACGTCAGATTCCGTTAGTCCTTGACATGAATTGAAGTTTTGTACATTTTGGTCTAAATCGCTCAACAGGTGGCGCTGCTATACTGCATTTTTTACGATTTCCGCAATAGCTCTATCTCAACAACTAATGCTTGGATTTTCATCAAACTTCAGATTCAAGTATTCTTTGATATGAATTAGTGCTGTTTGTGTTTTGGTGCAAATCGCTCAACAGGTGGCGTTGCTATGCTGCACTTTTCAGAATTTCCATTATAGCTGTATCTCAAGAACTAATGCAATAATTTTCACCAAACTTCAAAATCAGTTAATCCTTGACATGAATTGTCAATTTGTGCATTTTGGTGTAAATCGCTCAACAGGTGGCGCTGCTATGCTGTATTTTTCAGAATTTCCACTATAGGTGTATCTCAAGAGCTAATGCACGAATTTTCATCAAACTTTAGAATCAGTTAGCTCTTGACCATGAATTGACATTTTATACAGTTTGGTGTAAATCGTTCAATAGGTGGCGCTGCTATGCTGTTTTTTGTGATTTCCGCAATAGCTCTATCTCAAGAACTAATTTTGGATTTTCAACGAACTCCAGATCCATGTATACCTGGATATCAATTATTGCTGTTTATGTATTGGTGTAAATCACTCAACAGGCTGCTATGCTACATTTTTCAGAATTTTCGCTATAGCTCTATCTCGAGAACTAAGGCGCGAATTTTTATCAAACTTGAAATTCAGATACACTTTGATATGAATTGGTGCTAAATTGATGTAATTTCTTGTACTATTTAAATGATTTAATTGATGTGATTTACATAGAAGAAAGTTTTGTAATGGCCACAACATACTAGTTTTTATGTTGCTTTTATGAGCATTTTAAAAGAATCGTATCGTTTAGAACATGCAATGAAAATAGATACAAGCGTGGTAAAGACTGGAATAAAATACTTTAGTGGCAATATTTATTTAATTCATAGTTTGTAACACTAATTGAACTTTTAAGGTAAAATTTGATTAAAGTTGCATATGAATTAAATTAGATTACTGACAGAAATAATCTAGAATATTTTATTCCAATCTTATCCCTTGTGTTTACTTTCAATGCATGTCCAATACATATATGATAGATTTAAAATGCCCATAAGGGCAAGTAGTTAACGGAAATCTTAATCAGTTAATATTATTTCTTTCTTTTCGGATACCCATTAAGTTGTATTTAGTATTTTAATAATTCCTGCGATGTACGTTAATTATGTTTTTTTTTTCATGTGTAATTCAAGTTTTAAATATTTCGATCTTAGTACGTATTCATTGCCAATGAATTTAAATCTGATTAAACGTTATTGTTTACTGTTTTTAAGTTACTTTTAAGGTTTTATTAATAACTGGATGTTATATGATTAACAACGTGTGATTTCATTTAAAATTTTGTTTTATATATAAAATCTTATCCTTTTAGCTTACTTTTCAGTAAAGTAAGCTTCAGTTTTTCGCTATTTTGCAGAAGCCTATTGTTCTAAAATATTTTTAATTTTTCCGCTAAAAACACAATGTTTATAAACTCGCATCTGTTTTTAATAAGTTTTAAGCTTGATCTAAATATTAAGAATGTGTAAGGTTTTTTTGTTTTTACTGTTGTGATTTGTATTTGTGTTTTATTAAATTCAGCGACGTGGAGCCTAGATTTTTTATATTCCCTGGAATATGTTTATATTTTTCTTTTGAACACTCTGCCCCCCTGCTCGCTACGATAACCAACCCCCAGCGTAATCGCTTCGCGATTCCATTCGGTATCGCGAACCAATCCCTATATTTTAGGCAACCACAGACGTAATTGTTCCGCGTTTCCATTCACGATAGCTTCGCGATCCTTTATTTTCTATGCATTCAATTTTTAGATTCCAAACGCAGATGACCCCCTTCCCCCCCTTTCTCATTAGTCCCTTTCATTTCACCCCCTGCTCGCTAAGCAAACTAACCCCCAGCGTAATCGCTTCGCGATTCCGTTCGGTATCACGGAGCAATCCCTAATTTTAGCCAACCACAGACGTAATTGTTCCGCGTTTCCATTCTGGATAGCTTCGCGATCCGTTATTTTCTATGCAAGCAATTTTTAGGTTCCAAACGCAGATGCTCCCTCTTCCCTCCTTTTCTCATTAGTTAATGGAAATTATCTTATTTCTGTAAAAATCCCTTTTGCCTTCGACCCCTAAAAAACCCCCAAAAACAGAAGTCTATCGAAATGCAGAAGATTCTCCCCTTTCCCCACCCATCATATCTAAATTCTCTACTTTCATGGTTTTCGCCACGCAAATTTCCCGTTAAGAAAAGACAGAAAGCTCTGACCAATGGAAATTGGTCAGAGCCGGTCAAATGGACCGTTTCGTGGTACGCAGATTTTCATTGGTCCATTTCCAAATCATTACTTTTTAAGTGCGTTCGTAATTATATAAATACGTAGCACCTATAGTCTTCGTTCGGTCCGTCTGTCCATCCGTCTGCATATAACAGAGCAAAAACTACCCAACCGAATGGTTTGAAATTTTAAATATATAATTGTTGTAAAACTTTGTTGAGTCATATCGAACTTTATGAAAATCGGACGTATAGTTTTATTACAGGGACAGTCAAAAGTTTTCCGTTACATTACGGCCAATGGGAAAAATTATTTCAAGTGCATTTTAATGATGTTACAGCCTTTCGAACACAATAAAATTGATATGCACTTATGGAGTGCACTAAAATATACATCCAGTACAATATATGGTGCAAAAATTATTTATAAAACTAGTTATAGTACGAACGCACCTCATTTGCCACGTTTGATGTGCAATTTCCAACTTGTCTTTATATATAGAAGGATATTTCTTAACTTAATTATGATTTCGAATTTTCTTCCGCTATTGCTGAAAAACGGATATTAATGCAACGCTTATTTATGGAACGACGTAAGTCATATTTAATTTAATTTTTTTATTCCCATATATATTGTATTTTGTGAATATGAGCTAAATTGATTTCTTATGTTGTATAGGAAAAAACTGATCTAGGATATATAGTCCAGGCAATAGAGACCCTATAGGGGCTCTACATAGCAAAATTCATGGCAGTTCTGGAAAAAGGCTTACTATATGTTTTTTGGGTCGCTGAATCCAAATTTTTAACTTACCACCAAAATTTCCCCCGGCAACTCCCAAATTTTGGTAAAATGCCCCCCCAAAAAAGATTTTTATTAAAAAAAATCAAAACTGCCTGATAAAAATGCATGCCTTAGTTCTTGAGATAGAGCTATAGCGGAAAAAAATTTAGCACCAAAATGTAGCATAGCAGCGCCACCGGTTGAGTGATTTACACCAATACATAAACAACAATAATTGATATCCAGGTATACATGGATTTGAAGTTCGTTGAAGATCCAAGCATTAGTTCTTGAGATAGAGCTATTGCGGAAATCACAAAAAACAGCATGGCAGCGCCACCTATTGAGCGATTTACACCAAACTGTATAAAATGGCAATTCATGTCAAGGACTAACTGATTCTAAAATTTGATGAAAATTCGTGCATTAGTGCTTGAGTTACACCTATAGTGGAAATTCTGAAAACCACAGCATAGCAGCGCCACCTATTGAGCGATTTACACCAAAATGTACAAAATGTCAATACATGTCAAGGATTAACTGATTTTGAAGTTTGGTGAAAATTATTGCATTAGTTCTTGAGATACAGCTATAATGGAAATTCTGAAAAGTGCAGCATAGCAGCGTCACCTGTTGAGCGATTTGCACCAAAAGACAAACAGCACTAATTCATATCAAAGTATACTTGAATCTGCAGTTTGATGAAAATCCAAGCATTAGTTGTTGAGATAGAGCTATTGCGGAAATCGTAAAAAATACAGTATAGCAGCGCCACCTGTTGAGCGATGTAAACCAAAATGTACAAAACTTCAATTCATTTCAAGGACTAACTGAATCTGAATTTTGATGAAAATCCGTGCATTAGTTCTGGAGATTGAGTTATTGCGGAAATCGTGAAAAAGGCTGCATAGCAGCGCCACCTGTTGAGCGATTGGCACCAAAAACTAATCAACTCCAATTTGTATCAGGGACTAACTGAATATAATTTTTTATTAAATTCCGTGCATTAGTTCTTGAGATAGAGCGCCCACAAAATTTGTGTCACATACAGACAGAGAGACAGACTCACAGACAGACATTTTCTAAAAACATGTTTTTCGGAATCTCTGACCCCTGAAACGTGTAAATCCGTCGAAAACCGAAAGTCGAAAATTTTTACGAATCCAATACTTTCTTCTTGTAAAGATAGAAGAAAGTAAAAATCAGAGATACATTTTTCATATAATACGTCAATCTTTTCTTCTGTTGCACATCAGCAATACAAGTAAAAACTACTGTCGTGTGGCTGTTTTACTTTAAAATAATGCAAATTAGTAAGTACTTTAATAAGTATGTCTCCAAATACTTTATATTATATAATTATTTATTTTATAAAACTTAATCTTTAACCCTTTAATTCCCATGAAAGAATACGTTCCAGAAATTACGTAGTTCAGAGAATCTGGCTTCAGGAAGTTTCAATGATTAATTTCGCTTTATTTAAATACGGAATGTCTGTTTTTTAATTAAAGCAAATATTGCTATTTTAATTTTCTGGTGTTAATTAGGTATATGCGAATTAAAAAAATCTATTTAATTCAAAACATCGTTGTTTGCATATATGCAAAGCTGCGCACTAAAGGGCTAATGTTCACTTAGGTACGCTTAAAAATATATATAAGTTCACTTACCTTGAACTTTTGAAAAATTTCTTAAACGCAATGTTTGACACAGTGAATTAATTAATTAGTCTATTTTTTCAATTATATATTTTTAAAATACCTATGCAGTATCATTTTAAAATAATTGCATTTCATATAAACTTTAAAAGTATATAATTGACAAAATAAACTAATTCATGAATTTACTATAACATGCGCTGTGTTTTTAAAATTTCTGAAGGAGTTCAAGGTAAGTGAACATATAATTTTCTTGAAAATTGTATTTAAGTGGGTATTAATTAGTATTTGTTTTTCATGCAAAAACCCTTTATCATTTAAACAACCTTTCAACAAGTATTTTTTTTTATAAAATGAATTTTGAATTTATGCTGAACACAATTATGCATCATATTGCAATATTAAAAAAAAAAAAAAAAAAAAAAGATTGTACACGATATATTGTGGGTAACTACATTTTAGATTCTTTAAAATTAAAATCCTTATATAGTTAGTAATTTTCACATCATTAAAAATACGTACGTCAAGTTTAAGAGCACAAATGAGGAAAACAGTCTGAGATTAAGATTGCTGAAGTCTGGGCTAGATCCAGTTAAAATATTAAATTTCAGTTAAAGTTTATAAAAAGAAAATTATTAAGATTTTACATCCATTTCTCAACGTTTACATGATTGTTACATGGCAGGGAATTTTTCAGCATAAATATCAGTATTCTCTTATAAAAAAAAAAAAAAAAAAAAAAAAAAAAAAAAAAAAAAAACCTCGTTTTATTCAATGGCTCGATTGAAATTAGGCGAATTTTTCTATAAGAAAATACTGATATATTCCTTAAAAAAATACCAGCATTGAATAAGGCGAATTTTTCTATAAGAAAATAATGGTATTTTCCTTAAAAAATACCAGCATCGAATAAGGCGAATTTTTCTATAAGAAAATACTGGTATTTTCCTTAAAAATTCTCTGAGCAGTATCACTAGCATTTTTAGCTCTAATTTAGATATATTGATTTAGATATAAAGGCGTGCCAGGGTTTGCTGGACCATTTTCGAAGAATAGTCGTATTACTTACAGTTTTGAGGGGGGAAAAATATTCCACATATAGTTGCCATTTTAAATGTAAATCGTTTCGGTAATTTCTTCATAATACTCAAAAACCAGAATCTCTATACGGCAACACAACTTCAGAGACTCAATTTTGCTAAACACTAAATGCAAACAATACATATATTAATAAATTGGTTAATATAAATAATTAAAAGTTTACATGTAGTAAAATTAACCACGTTTAATTAAACATTATACTTGTAAGTAAAACAACTCCATTAACAATTACCTTCCTCTTATAAACAGAAAAAAGTTAAGTAAACTTTGTATTATATATATATTTTTTAATTAAATGCATACCGTTATGTGTATATAACATTAATTAAATGTATGTACGAGTATGATACTATTAGTCCCTTAATAGATGACTTGCAAATTATGAAATAAAATTTTGGAATCATCCACACTCTTAAATCAAAAGAACGAATTATTAACTCAACAAAAGAACGAAAAGTTTTACGCGTGTTTTTGTTCTTTCTGAGTATCTGTTTTATCAAAAAGAGACATTTTCCACAAAAAACTGGTTTGCCAAATCATCTCTTTAGGAGTAGCATCCCAGGGCAGCTCATTTCAGATCGGAATAGAAAATTATCTCTAAAAGAGCGGTTTAAGAAGCTTCCCTATTGGTTGAAATCCTGTAACGCGATATATAGTTTGACAGAGGGAGAACCGTTTTGAAAAGGGAATCGCTTATTTATTTCAAGCGTCAAAGCTTAGCGTTACCTACATGATTAAAACAACAATATTACAATTATAATTTGATTGATTTAAAAATGGCATAGAATAAGATAGATGGATTATGCCCACGAAAGCAGGAGGGGGGGTGGGGCAATCATCACAAACAACTGGATAAATTTCGTTTTTGTTTCCCAGCTAAAACCAAGATGGCTACCGACGATTCTAGGATTTTACTGATTCTGAAAATTCTAAGGTAAAGTACGCTGTTTTATTTCATCTTTCTTGTAATTCCTTCGCCATTCCTTGTTGTATTTTCACATTGTATATATGATTTTTTGCGTTATTTAACGTTATTACTTTTAAACCAGAAACATGAACTTCTTAAATTACTTTTTTTTCTTTTTTTTTAATGCGTCTGTTCCATAATTTTTATAATCGATAAAATGCACTTAGATATGTAGTTTTCTCGTATTCAAATTGTGCAAAATTTCGCTAATTGGTATTTACATTATTAAACATATATCACTTTGTGCTTATATTATTGATTATTAATATACTACTTTGCTCATGACACTCAGAAATATTTGCGTAACACAACCCATGATTATAAAAATTATTAAATTATTATTAACTTATGATATATGTTCTATTTTTTTTTTTTTTTTTTTTTTTTTTTAATGTTTCAGTAAGTACAAGTATTTAATAAATTGTGTTCATTTAGATAGTTGTAAAAATCTACACTTTATTTATTATTTTTTTAATTGCCACAGTATTATGTAAATAGTACGAAATGTAAAAGATAATTTTAAAAAAGTATCAGAGAATAATAGATTAGTAAAAAATATTATCAATTTATTTTATTTTTATGACACAATTAGCTTGACCTTTTTTTAAATTATGATTTTGTGAATTTTTATTTTTGTGTTATACTTCGCTCTGTTCATATTCAAAAGTTTAACTAAAAAAAGTCTGCAGTTATGTAACACATGAATTCTATATTCCATAATTATTTATCTGTGTCATAAGCAAAATATATTATTAAGTATAATAATATCAGATATAATTAAAGAAATCGACATTTCCGGATTAAAACTAATAACGTTAAAATTATATATACAATGTGAAAATATTAAAAAGAAAAAAAATTATAATAAGAAAGATAAAGTAAACGCAGCGCACTTCAGGATATTGACAAGGTAGAAAACCTTGTCTTGTTATGGCGCGAACTATCTTTTATTATTATTATTATTTTATTTATCTTTCGGAAATGAAAAACAAAATTTCTTCTGCATCTAGATTAAAATAAAACAAAATGGAGTTTTAAAAATAATACATTTTGCAAACTGGGGAGTTATATATGTTAAAAAACAAAATAAAAAAAAATTCTGGAAATAAGAGGGAAATAATTTATTTTGCCTATTAAATTTGACAAAAAAAGGGGTTTAAAAATGACTTGTCAATAATGAGTGCAGTCACTCGTTTTGCCTATTAATTTAGTCGAAAAAAAGAACGAAAACAGCTTATCAAAAAGGAATGAAAAAAAAAAACCACTCCGCAAGATGGATGAAATTCACTCCTATAGGATAAGTGCATTTTCAATACTGAAAAGGAGTGAAAATACACTTAGTCGGAGTTAAAATCGCTGAATTTTTTTAAGAGAGCACGCATGCGCAGTTAAAAATTATTTCATACAAATGCCTATATCTCGTCCAAAATTCAATATATTCGTGTTTTAATTGCAGTATACTGTTTCTACTCTTCGTTTTAAAGTTTTCGGAAAGTGTTGTTAAATTTGGTTGAAAACTCCGTATTCTATAAACAAAAAACATTTGAATTTTTCCCAGAAACGTTAACACTTTTAACGAATATGCGTAAAAGTGTTAACGTTTAGACAAATGCACACAAACGTTAAGCAAGACCCACATAGTCATTTTCTACAGTTACAGGCCGTTTTTGGCATTTTCTATTAGATGGGTGATCGCAAACATTATTTTATCATTAAATTGATTGTTGGCCCACTAATTGTTCCCGCGACTCCATTGAAAATGATTGAGTCAAACATGTTCTTTAAGAAAGACAAACCAGTAGCGGGACACTTAAGGACATTTATCGAATTATTATTGAGTGTTAGTGAATTCCAAAAGATATATATATATATAGCTTAGTTCTAATCTTCATGCATCAGAATAAACATTCAAAGTTTCAAAATATATTTTTCGAAAAAAAAAAATGAAAAAAAAAATATTACATTCTTCTACGCTCCAGTAGCGGGCTTAGTCAATTTCTGATGCATGAATCTTTAAATTTTTGGCTTATCCAACAAATTATTTACAATTTAAGGGGACAAGGGACCTTAAAAACCTTAAAAATCAATTTTTTTTATTTTTTGTGAATTTCACTTTAAATATTATTCAAGGGTACATTATATGCATTATGGCATGCATTTATCACAAAAAAAAATTTAAAAAAAATTATTTTTGAGGGAAAAAAATGGAATTTTACGCGTCGTCTTAGAAATCTTCGAAATGCCCCCTGCGCGTTCCATATCAATGAAAATCTCCAATATTTTTTTTTTATATAAAAGTTTGGTTTATATCTATAAATAATACTGTGCATCGAATTTTACATAATTGAATATAAAGGTAAGAAAAAAAAAATCAAAAATTTTCGAAAAAATTTCAAATTTTTTCAAAAATTTTTTTCCTTTATATTCAAATATATAAAATTCAATGCACAGTTTTATTTTCCTATATAAACCAAACTTTCATAAAAAAAAATATTGGAGAATTTCATTGATATGGAACGCGCATGGGGCATTTCGAAGATTTCTAAGACAACGCGTAAAATTCCATTTTTTTTTCTCAAAAATAATTTTTTTTTAAATTTCTTTGTGATAAATTCATGCCATAATGCATATAATGAACCCTTCAGTAATATTTAAAGTGAAATTTACAAAAAAAAATTCAAAAGTTTTGAATTTTTTCGAAAAAATTTCATTTTTTTTTTCTTTTTTAACCTTTATATTCAAATATATAAAATTCGATGCACAGTTTTATTTATATGTATAAACCAAATTTTTATAAAAATTATTGGGGATTTTCATTGATATGGAACGTGCAGAGTGCATTTCGAAGATTTCTAAGATAGTAAAATTAGTATAGACAGTACAATAAGTAAAATTCCATTTTTTTTCTCAAAAATAATTTTTTTTGTGATAAATGCATGCCATAATGCATATAATGTACCCTTAAATAATATTTAAAGTGAAATTTACAGAAAAAAAATTGATTTTTAAGGTTTTTAAGGTCTCTCGTGCCCTTAATACAGTATTTCAACAGTAGTTTATTTAAAAATAAAACCTAATATTAAAGAAAAAATGTTTTAAACAAAAACTTATCTCTTAATGCAATTTCTAAGAATTTGACAAAAAAAATCTGTGTTTAAAGACACTCTAGAAAATAAACAAATGTAACAGCAAAAAAAAAAAAAAAAAAAAAAAAAAAAAAAAAAAAAAAAACAATTATTCCAAACACTTTATGGAAAATTACCAATTAAAGATGACAATCAGATTTCTTTCAGTCGTTATGCAGAAATACAATTTGGGCTTCTTTTTAAAATTTAAAAATTTGTGGCCTATTACTGGTATGTGACTCACTATAGGTGCAATTACCTTATATTCTCGAAGTACAAGGACAATTCGTCAAGAATTTTAGCAGGTATTCGACAAAATGTGTACTATCGAAAACATCCGGTCACAGTCCCTTAATTTTTAGACGTCAGTGTAATTCTGATTTTGATATTTTAAAATTTCGAATTGATTAACTTATTTATGCCAAATTAAAAATAAAAGTTTGAAATATTTTTTGTTTGAATATAATTTCTGACTTTATTTTTTAATATTTTGCAATATCTATAATTAGACATCTTATGATAATTTTAATTTAAAATATAGTTTTTGCTCAATTCTTAGGTCAATATTTGTACAAAGCGAAAAAACCCTTCAGATTAAATAACTTGGTGTACAGATAAAAAAAATATTTGGTCGCCGGTGGCGACCACATTTGCCAAGCCCTGGGCCAGTGTTTAGTGTTGCCTGGTGTGATGAGGGCTCTAAATACTCTGGACACCACCAATTTCTTACAATTTATTCGCCATCTCTTTAATTGCAGATAATTCTGCCATTAGATAAGGCGAAGAAAATTACTTTAACCCTCTAGTGCATACTATTGCCAATTGGCAACAAATTAAATTTTTTCTCCTTATCCCTTATTTACCATTGCCTCTTGATAACTTTATGCTTTACGTATTCATTTTGACCCTATACTTAGGTTTAGTTCATTACAAATACCATAAGTGATAATAGTTGTTTATCAGTTACAAATAAAAAGCAACCTTTGAAGCCTTTCCTTTTCCTACACATAGATGGAAATCTAACACAAATAA
Source organism: Maratus speciosus (assembly GCA_963932465.1). Lineage (NCBI taxonomy): Eukaryota > Metazoa > Arthropoda > Arachnida > Araneae > Salticidae > Maratus > Maratus speciosus. Next base: position 67,707,944 of record OZ010799.1, on the reverse strand, counting down.
AAAGTAACCTTTGAAGCCTTTCATTTTCCTACACATAGATGGGTTTCTAACACAAATAAAAAATATTTAAATTGCAAAATTTCATCTAAAAAAATCATTTTCAAAAGAATATGCTTTTAAAAGTTCACTGTTAAAAATTTGCAGCATTCTGGCAGGCCATTTGACCGTTTTCCTCCGAAAACGGTTACACAACCGTAATTTTAACACTATTCTGACCATATTATTGGCCATTTTATGGTCAGAATATAGTTAAATTATGGTTATGAAACCGTTTTTTCAAAAAACGGTCGAATGACCTGCCAGAATGTTGCAAAATTGTTACCAGTGTTATTTTAAATAATTTTCAGTAAAGGTTTTTGGAACAAATATTGTTGTATGCATGCGAATATACATTTGTTGCCATTTGGTAACACCATGAATTGAGTTCCGCTTTTATTTAAATTTTTAGTATTCTCTTCAATGAATCTCTTCAATTCTTCTTCATCTTCCTTTTTGTCTATTTTTTCATCAAAAAATTTGTTCTGATAAAGCCTCGTCATCTTCAATATATATTTTAAAGCAAAGGCACTAGAAAATTTATTAACAGAAGAAATATGGATTGTATTGACAAGTGAAAGTGGCATTTATTACTATGACAGCGATGACGATCCACCTTTTGATCCAAACCTTCTGTTCAAAAACGATTCAGGCACTTATGAAGAGACAGATTGTGATTTACAAGCAGATAAATCAGCTAATGGAATTGACTAGAATGTTGATGCAAACGTTGGGATAGGGATTATTCCATCCACATCAATACAAAAACAGTCAGGTATACATGTCAGCAAGCTCTGTGTTGGTGTAACGATGCCTGTTGCTCGAAAGACGATTCAAGACAGCGAAGCGCTTTCATCCGCCTAACTCAATAGCCCCCTCTACTGCCTCAACGCTACATTTCCGCACCCACATTCCTATACGAAATCTGCTTATTTAGGCCCCCTCTAACTGTCTTTACATTTTTGACATATAGTTCTAAACCACCCTGCATATATAGATATGTATACATTTTACTTATAGTATATATATTATTGTTTTTTATACAATTTAATTCTGTTTGTATATAAAAATATTTAAATGGCTTCTTTACATTAAACAAATTTGAAGAAAATATGCAGGAAAATTTCCTTCTCTCTCCATTATCTCTATCTCGAACAAGACCCCTATACTAGAAAAATGCCGTTTAAATTTGTGAGGTAATGTAGATTTATCAACCAGAGACTAGAAGTATTGTAGTTACAAATACAAGCTAAAATTCGAAATTATTTAAATTTCATCAAATATAATGATAAAAAAACAATTACAAAACTACAGACAATTAAATAGTTAAAAGCCTATACAAATCATTTAAAAAAACACTAAACGTAATAAAATCACAAGACAAAACGCAATTTTTCACCTTGATTCAAACATAAAATATGTAACGTGAACTTTAAAAACTTCACTGTCTTACTTAAAAGGCGACTAAAATAATGAAAAAGATGTTACAAGTTAAAAATATACATTTTATTTAAAACTTCTTAGTACTTTCAAGCTTTCCAAGTTCATAACTAAATGTTGTTTACACTAGATTAATTTTAACACAATTATTCTAATTGGTAAATAAATCATGTCAGATACACCAATTAGAATAATTGTGTTAAAATTAATCTAGTGTAATTACGTACCCAGCGATTTCTGGAGTTCCATTACCTGCGATTTATTCTGTTGAGCTGAACCAGATTTCAGACCAGATGCTATGATTAAGGTTAGCTGGGTGAAAAAGTTCCACCAGTGTCGTCCGGGATAGCTCAGTTGGTAGAGCATTGGCGGCTTCAGCCAAGAGATCCCTGGTTCGAATCCTGGTCCGGACATTTTTCGCCCACTTGGAAATTTACATCTGATATAAATGTTGTTTATTTATACGAATACGTCACTTTGTTTTGAAAATGAGAGAGTCAATAATTACTAGAGTTGAAAGTGGTGAAAGTTATTGGCTGTCTCATTTTCAAAACAAAGTGACGTATTTGTATAAATAAACAACATTGGGTTATTAAAATATTCTCTGATGATGAGCTTGGAAAGCTTGAAAGTAGTAAGAAGTTTTTAATAAAATGTATATTTTGAACTTGTAACATCTTTTTTCATTATTTTAGTCGCCTTTTAAGTAAGATAGTGAGCTTTTTAAAGTTCACATTATATATTTTATATTTTATAACATTAAACGTTTTGAACTTTTTCAAAGTTCCTCTTTAGTAATGAAATTAAACACAAAATCACGAGAGATAACATAATTCAACTTGCTGTTAAGAGCATGTGCCACAAACAATTAAACACTGAGATGGGTAACTGAGTCAGGTTAAAATGGTATATTTTGGTGTTGGGGGGGGGGGGGGGCATACCATCATACTATAAATACACCATTTTAACCTGACTCAATTACGCATCTCCGTATTTAATTGTTTGTGTCACATGCTCTCAACTACACTGTTAAAAATATCGTGAAAAATTACCTCCGTTTTTAAAGGCTATCTATTTTCTGACCAATGAGAAGTCTACATAAACGCTTTTGGAACATTTTCATTGGTCAGAAAATAGATAGCCTTTAAAAACAGAGGTAATTTTTCACAATATTTTTAACAGTGTACAAGTTAAATTGTGGTATCTCTCGTGATTTTGTGTTTATTTATATTACTGAAGAGGAACTTTGAAAAAGTTCGAAACATTTAAGGCTGTTCTCAAGCTCACTGCTCAAAAGCGCGAAACTTTCTGACGCAATGACGGGTTTATTGCGTAAAGGTGGTACGTAAAATTGGCAGACTGTCTACGGAAGCGATTTGGAATCGAAATGAGCTCTTCATTTTTTGATAAATAAATTACCTATCGAGATATAAGCGATTTTGATCACGTGACAAGACGTTTTTCTACCTTCACTGACTGGTTTTTCTTCTTTCGTCTGAAAATTCGGTTTAAAATGGCAAGATTGATAGTATTTTCTGAAAGATCTATTGCGATTACAAAAAAAAAAAAAAAAAAAAAAAAAAACGGAAAACGTTTTTGGATTACATAGTTTTGGAATAACAACACCTGCCAGTTTGAAGCGCTTCCGAACAAAAATGAATTAAAATTTAAGTCATAAGGTAGCCCCTTTGGATTTGAGAACGGTCTTAATGTTTTTTAAAATGGTTTTTGTGTGCTTTTCAACAATTTAATTGAATTGTCTGCATTTTTGTAATTGTTTTTAATTCATTATGAACAGACGTAATACCATTTTCACTTTAAATATAATAAACAAGTTAACCATGCTGTTTTACTGTCTGACCCCCACTGATTTCTGTCGGAAAATCTAGGGTCTCGAGAAGTCCCTGTGGTGAAATATTAATCTCTAGTTTATTCAAAGGATTTTCGTAGACATCGTGTCTTTACTGCTCTACAAACTCAACGTTCCAGTGGCGTGATTTCTACTCCAAGAAGATTTTGACAATGAAGCTGGACAAGTAGGTAGGTCAGTGACGTCAGACAATTTCTACGTCACCGTTCCGGTTCCTCCATATATAGAGGAATGGGGTCCACAGATCCAGTTTCTGAACTGTTGCCACCATGATAGGATCAAAGTGGATAGTGTTCCTCGGACTTTTTAGCACTGGAGGTAAGAGAGATTCATTTACGTAATTTTTCCGGTGGTACGATTCTCGAATATTCCTTGAAAGTTTTATTTTTTAGAATGTACGCAGGTGATAAGTATTTTTAAATGCATTTTAGGTTACGTAACCACATTTATACAAAGCGGATTAACATCAAAACAAAAAAAAATTAAAAATTTTTAATATCTAAATGTATGTCAACATATTGTATTTTTGAATTTGCAATTAAGATTTATCCACGATTTTCCTCGTTTGTCTAGAATTTTCAAGAATTTTTAATTCCTACTTATGGTACATAACACACTACATAAAAAATATAAAATGTACTTTCATTTACAATTTACTAATAATATATGTTTAATACTCATCCTCTATTAAATACGTTTACGTAATTTTTCCGGTGATACGATTCTCGAATATACTTTGAAAGTTTTGTTTTTACAATGAACGCATATGATAAGTATTTTTAAATACATTTTAGGTTACATAACCACATTTATTTAAAGCGGATTAACATCAAAACAAGAAAAAATGAAATGTTTTTTTTTTTTTTTTTTATCTAAATGTATGTCAACATATTGTATTTTTGAATTTAAGATTTACCCACGGTTTTCTTCGTTTTCTAGAATTTTCAAAAATATTTAATTCCTACTTATGGTGCATAACATACTACATTAAAAATATAAAATGTACTTTCATTTACAATTTACTAATAATGTATGTTTAATACTCATCCCCTATTAAATTTTGACAGATTTTTTTTAAATATATTTTTCAAGATTAAAGAAAAAATGAAAGAAATTTCGATAATGAAAATGGCAACAAAATTAGTTTTGGTGTCTATGTATGTTTATGTAGTGAAATTTGAAATTCATAGTTTTAATTTTTTTTCCGGTGATACAATTCTGGAATATACCTTGAAAGTTTTATTTTTACAATGAGCGCATGCGATAAGTATTTTTAAATGCATTTTAGGTTACATAACCACATTTACTCAAGGCGGATTAACAACACAACATGAAAAAATGAAATGTTTTTTATATCTAAATGTATGTCAACATATTGTATTTTTGAATTTGCATTTAAGATTTACCCACGATTTTTCTCGTTTGTCTAGAATTTTCAAGAATTTTTAATTCCTACTTATGGTGCATAACGCACTACATTGAAAATATAAAATGTACTTTCATTTACAATTTACTAATAATAAATGTTTAACACTCATCCCATATTAAATTTGATTGATTTTTTAAATATATTTTTCAAGCTTAAGGAGTCACAGGACCTTTAAACTTTGAAAGACTTAATTTTTTCGTATTTAATTTATTCTGAATTTTTAAACGTTTTATGAACAATATGCAAAAAACCGCATTCAAAAATCTGAATTATTCCTTGAATTATAAATCCTGTATAGACATCTAGTATAATGGAAGATATTTTTATATTGAAACTTTAAGATGCGTTTTCTCATATTAGTATATTTTGAGTTTGCGCTCATTATTACTTTCAATTTATATAAGCTACAGTGTTTAAAATTTAACCATCTATGCGCGTCTTCATAGTTTATACGCTAAAGCCAAAATAATTGACATACTTTTTTTTTGTTGTTGTTGTAGTTTTTGCACTTGAAAAATAAGATTTTTTTTTCGAATTTTTTTAAATTGTGTGTTAAAAATGAATTTTAAACGATACTTTGTGTGTATATTTTGGTTTTAAGTTATAGATAAGTGTGTTATGATTCTATTTTAAGCAAAAATAGGACAAAATTCTATATGCACAATTTCTAATTTTATCATGTGTGCAGAACTTAATTATTTTAATTCACGTTATAGTAATATGAATTATAAAAACTAAAATTAAATCTTACTTTTGTAAATACAACATTTATTTTTCTGTGTAATATTTTTAAGGATATATACTGTAGGCAGAAGGGAAAAAGAAAATTCTTAATTGCATATTATTTGAGCTTTCCTACTTTGAACATGCTCGTGTTTTTGATCGTTTTCGGCAATCTCAAAGGTTCTGTGCCCCTTTAAGGAAAAAATGAAAGAAACTTCAATAATCAAAATGACAACAAAATTAGTTTTTGTTTTATCTATATAATCAAGCTGATATTGTGAAATTTAAAATTCATAATCAGAATTTATTTGATGGTATCCACAATTAGTCCGGTTAACTGAACTTTGACTGTTTATGCAATTAGCGATAATGCTCTATTATAGTTCGGAAAGGTTGAACATAGAAAGATTGATAGTTTAGCCTTCATGGAAACATTCCGTTCCGTACTGTTTTAATAATTAAATGCGACTTTAGAGAACTTCAAATTTCACAACTTTTTACTTTCTTCTGTCTTCAATAGAAGAAAGTTTTGTAATCGAAATTTTCCGGTTTTCGACGGATTTACACGTTTCAGGGGTCAGAGATACCAAAATACATGTTTATAGAAAATGTCTGTCTGTCAGTGTGCCCATGTTGTGTCCGTGTGTCCGTATGTCGTTATTGTACCATCAAAAAGCGTATGAAGTTATGCATAGAATTGAACCAAATTTTTTTTGTGTGTTTTTGATTATGGCAAGCAGGTCCTCCCTTAATTCGAAAAGTTTCCGACGGAAGGGGGTGCTGTAATAGCGATTTTTGTGCCATTTTTATTATTTTATCATCGAAAAGTGTATGAAGTTATGCATAGAATTGAACCAAATATTTTGTGTATGTTTTTGGCTATGTCAAGCAGGTCCTCCTTGAATTTGGAAATATTCCGCCAACAGGGAACACTGTAATAGGGATTTTTGTATAATTTTCTTGATTATTCTTAGTTCTATTGTACGCCGGAGGATCGTAAAACGGGAACTTCGCATCATAATAAGCCGGCTTTTCGCGAACAGCTGATGCACAAAAGAATAACGGAAAACTATTGATTTTAATAAATATTCGATTCAGACGGACTGAAACAGAAATTTAAGATGAAAGTCAAAGTTGGTATAGTGCTGAGCTAATAATATTGAAGTATTAACATGTGTTACTACTTTTTGAAGCATTAAGATGTATGAGATAAGTTTTGGGATTGGCACATCCAACTAGTTTGTTATTGTTGTTGATGGTGTTATTAGTATTCATCCAGTTATCAGAATTTCCGAATATCCGGATTATGTCTAGAACACATTAATCCGGATAATTGGACTTTGACTGTATCTAACATTAGCGTATATCTGTATCGTGGTAATGTTCGGAAAGGTTAAACATAGGCAGACGTATTGTTTAGCATTCTCGGCAACATTCCCTTTCGTATTATTTTATTAAACAAAAGCGATTTCAGAGAACTATTATTTCACAACATTTTTTTCTTGTTGTTGTTGTTAGTATTCATCCATTTATCAGGATTTTCGCATATCCGGATTATGTCCCCGGAAACACATTATTCTGGATAATTGTACGTTGACTGTATATGCAATTATAGATAATGTGGCAATGTTCGGAATGGTTGAACATAGGCAGACGGATTTTTTTAGCATTCTCGGTAACATTCCCTTCCGTACTGTTTTATTAAGCAAAAGCGACTCCAGAGAACCACAACATTTTTGCTTGTTGTTGTTTTTAGTATTCATCGATTTATCAGGATTATCGCATACCCGGATTATGTCCTCGGAAACACATTATTCCAGATAATTGAACTTTGACTGTATCTGCAATTAGTGATGATGTGGCAATGTTCGAAAAGGTTGAACATAGCCAGACGGAATTTTTATCATTCTCGGGAACTTTCCCTTCCGTACTGTTTTAATAAACGAATGCGACTTCAGAGAACTTTTATTTCACAACATTTTCTTCTTGTTGTGTTGTTTTTAGTATTCATCCATTTATCAGGATTTTTGCATATCCGGATTATGTCCAGAAACACATTAGTCCAGATAGTTGTACTTTGACTGTATATGCACTTAGCGATAATGTGACAATGCTCGGAAAGGTTGAACAATGGCGGACGAATTGTTTAGCATTCTCGGCAACATTCCCTTCCGTACAGTTTTATTAAACAAAAGCGACTTCAGAGAACTTTTATTTTAGAACATTTTTTCCTTGTTGTTGTTGTTAGTATTCATCCATTTATCAGGATTTTCCCCTATCCGGGTTATGTCCAGAAATACATTATTTCGGATAATTGAACTTTGACTGCGATGACAACTTTGATCGTATATGCAATTGGAGATAATGTGGCAATGTTCGGAAAGGTTGAACATAGGCAGACGGATTGTTTAGCATTCTTGGCAACTTTCCCTTCCGTACTGTTTTAATAAACGAATGCGACTTCAGAGAACTTTTATTTCACAACATTTTTTTCTTGTTGTTGTTGTTAGTATTTATCCATTTATCAGGATTTTTGCATATCCAGATTATGTCCAGAAACACATTAGTCCAGATAGTTGTAATTTGATTGTATATGCACTTAGCGATAACGTGACAATGTTAAGAAAGGTTGAACAATGAGATGCGGATTTTTTAGCATTCTCAGTAACATTCCCTTCCGTAGTGTTTTAATAAACAAATGCGACTTTAGAGAACTTTTATTTCACAACATTTCTTTCTTGTTGTTGTTAGTATTCATCCATTTATCGGGACTTTCGCAAATCCGGATTACGTCCAAAAACATATTATTTAGGATAATTGAACTTTGTATATGCAATTAGAGATAATGTGGCAACGTTTGGAAAAGTTGAACATAGGCAGACGGATTATTTAGCATTCTCGACAACATTCCTTTCAGTACTGTTATATAAATTGTGATAATGTTCGATGACAATTACATTGAGGTTTGTAAGGAGAGGTACCTTCGCCGAGAAAAAAATATGGTTCTGGCATCTAGAATCTAAATTATGGCTGTAGAAAAAATAGTTCCATGTCATCCTTATAAGTTCTATTTCCCTTTGCTGGAGAGTTATAGAGTCTCCTACTAGAATTCAAGAGGGTTTTCCTATATTTTCGTGGTCAAACGTATTTAAAAATCTCTGAAATAGATGCGAACACAAGAGGTTAATTTTAGTAACTATAATTCTAGTTTATGAAACCATTCCAGAAATCAAGCGATAATTCCCCCCTATTGAAAAGATTCATTATCGTTTCGTCACCTAAAAAACAAGAGACTAGAAATTCCAGATCATTTCGTCTATTCAGCTTAGTTGTTTACCCGATTCTCATAGCTCGGAAATCTATATTTCTAGTTTAGAGATTCAGAAAATGACTACATATGGTGAAGGTGGTTCTAGGTGAAGGCGGTATTTTTTTTTTCTTTCAGTGTTGAGAAGAAGTGTATTTAAGTATTTCAATAAGCATTATATTATTTTAAGAAAATATTGAGACTAATTGCAATGAAGGTAACATCATACAGGTAGTATGTGGCTCATGTGTATTAGGTCATAGCATTTTCACGCTGAAGTACAACTCTAGGTCCTTGCACGGAAAAACAGATGTTTGCTAAAGTAACTGATAATTTTTTTGTTTGCTTTCTTCTTATTCCTTTGAATTCAGGAAGATTATATAACTTAAATGTCTTATATCATTCGTTATCCAATAATTAGCAGGAATGGGAGTGGACCCATTTAATACAAAATTTAATTTATTGTTTATAATTCTATAAAGTACGATAATTAACTTTTATAATAGAAATAACAACGTTAACTTTAGGAAATAACTTTTGTGCTAATTGAATACTTAATGAATTCTTTAAAATGTAAATTTTTTATTTAAATTTATTTTACATTAAAATGATATGCGTTATTAAAACACAAAAAATATATATTAAATAAATAAGATCTAATAAATTTTGTTTTGTGAAGATTATAGGACATTTAAAATATAATTATTAAGATGAAGCTTAGTGCGATATAATAGAAATGTAAAAATATCAACGTTAAAAGCACCAACAATTTTAAATTTTAAGCATACCGGTTTCGGTAGCATATAGTGTACTTTCCTCGGTGCTGAGGATGGCGGAAATTTGCTCACATATAAAGGAGAGATAGGATTCAAGTTAAAGGTTTATTGACTAATAAATCTTTTTATAAAAAAACAATAACCAATTTATAAAATTTTTGAAAATGTTGTTAATTGTGAATTCGCTATTCCCCCTTATCAGTTTTTTGGAAATATTACATAAAAACCTTCTTTCTTTATTTTTTAAAGCTTTTTTTCACTACTTCGGTTCCATTTATCATCTATTTTCCTATTGGCTGCTACCTGCAATTATCTGTTTTCCCATTGGTCAATAAACCTTCAACTTGAATCCCCATTTCTCCTATATACGTGAACAAATTTCCGTCATCCTTAGCATTGAGAACAGTACGCTATATGCTATCGAAACCGGTATGCATAAAATTTAAAATTATTGGTGCTTTTAACGTTGATATTTTTATATTTCCATTTTAGAATATACCGGGTGTCCCAAAAAGGACTGACTGATTTTAAAATTCAATAACTTGCAAACGGTGACAGATATTAAAAAAATTCTTGCAGGAGGGTTATGCATAAGGTCAAAAGTTTTATTACAGTGATTTTCAATTTTAGTTCGATTTACAAACAATAGATGGCGCTGTAAGCAATAGTCGCTAAATACAGGCTCGATTTTTGATCCTTTATCTTGTTCCATGCAGAAAAAGGAGATGGAAATGTATTATCCGGGCCACGAAGTACCAAAAATCGAGCCTGAATTTAGCGACTATTGCTTACAGCGCCATCTATTGTTTGTAAATCGAACTAAAATTGAAAATCACTGTAATAAAACTTTTGACCTTATGCATAACCCTCCTGCAAGAATTTTTTTAATATCTGTCACCGTTTGCAAGTTATTGAATTTTAAAATCAGTCAGTCCTTTTTGGGACACCCGGTATTTGCTGCTTACTTTTAATGAGTTTACGTATTAAAATAAAAATATTAGATATATATATTTTTAATCTTACAAAAAACATTTTAAAGTAATTTTGGTTCATTATTATTTGATAAAATAATTTTTTTAGTTGTTGGCGCGGCATGATCAAGTAAAATATTTTTTGGGAAATATTTAGCGCACGGGTGAAAAAATGCTCATCGTCCCTGTTCTAGATTTACTCTACGCTGAGTTATCGTGTCCTCCGCTCGGTCTCTTTTTTCGATGCACTCACGCCCATCAGCTCTCAAGCCACTATTTTTTATGTATCAACTAAAAAAATAGTTAGTTTTCTATTGTAATATATGTATAATAATTCAGTATAAATGGATTTTTAAAAACGCTTCGCATTTCTTAGGGGAAAAACGAAGAAAATTTATATTTCAGGGGGTCAAAATGCTGCTATTCCTTACTTTAGTTATAGTAGAAATTTATTTAAAATTTACATGTTTAAGGCACATGTTGTTTTCTTTCAGCTAGCAAGTGCTTGTTGTTAAACCGGTTTTTCAAAGGCATACGCTGTTATACAACACCTGCTCTCGTGAAAATACCGAAGTAAATTCGCGCGCGGTCAGTATTTTATATGGTCATTCCTGGAAACGCAATCCTGTTGTGGCGCTTTGTCGATGCCATAAGACCGGCACGTAAAATCAGTGGTACGGAGAGTCCTCACGGTAGGGGGTAGGTTGATGGGAGAGAAGTGCCAATCAGGGGTATCCCCTCTTTTGAGTAAACTCTGCGTTAGTCGCATATATATCTATGTGATACAAGCAGTCATTTTCTCCTAGTAAGTTTTGAATACATTAGCTGATGCGACTGCCGCAGATGAAAAATTGATACCTGTAGGACAAAAGTAAAAGGAGCCACAGATTCCGAATCTGCTTGGTTTGAACGTGCCTCGTCAAATGGAAGATCCACTCTCACCATCTAACCCTTTTGATACCTGGTCTGATGTCTTTAATCGGACAGGAGAAGTCATACCAACACTTATTCTTTGTTTATAACATCTTTCATCAATTATCATCAATTATTCATCAATAAAAATATTAGATATATATATTTTTAATCTTACAAAAAACATTTTAAAGTAATTTTGGTTCATTATTATTTGATAAAATAATTTTTTTAGTTGTTGGCGCGGCATGATCAAGTAAAATATTTTTTGGGAAATATTTAGCGCACGGGTGAAAAAATGCTCATCGTCCCTGTTCTAGATTTACTATACGCTGAGTTATCGTGTCCTCCGCTCGGTCCGTCTCGGTCTCACAGATTCCAAATCTGCTTGGTTTGAACGTGCCTCGTCAAATGGAAGATCCACTCTCACCATCTAACCCTTTTGATACCTGGTCTGATGTCTTTAATCGGACAGGAGAAGTCATACCAACACTTATTCTTTGTTTATAACATCTTTCATCAATTGTTATAATTAATTTCCCTTATTAATTTAGCTATATAAAAGCAAAGTTAATAGCTTACCAGCATTTGCTATGAATTCATTAAAGCCGGTTGGCAAGAAAACTTGCCATGTAAGACGAACAAAATTTTTAAATTACAGTTTAGTATTTTAGTTTGGAAATTTTCACATTATCTAATCTCAGGTTTTGAGCGATTAAATAATTCAAAATTACAAAGTCGCAAAAACTGGTGTCGAAGAACTAAAAGAAGTGCAAAAGGAGGCTCGTCGTTAATGGGTTAAACTGATTTTATTCATTTAAAAAAAAGTAAAACCTTTTAATTCGCAAGTAACCGGAAAGCTTTTTTTAAAACTCGTTTTTATTTTAAATCGGTATCCAGGGGAAAAAAAATCAAACAATTTTTCTATAGATTATAATAGGGATTATTAAAATGTTGAGAAAATACGGGGTAAAAAAGAGAACTTTTCTTAAAATTATATATATTTTTAATTTTTTATAATTTCTTATAATTTTTACTTTTAACCCTAATTAATGTCATTTAAATATCTCATCATGACCAGATACATCTGCCATTGTACAACACAGAGTATTGTATAAAACTATACATGCGATTTGGTATATTTGATTTGCAATATCACTGCAGGAGGTACCCTCAGTGAGACTAAATGATCTTTATTCTATCGTTAAAAAAAAGGCTTCCAAAACAGTTTGCACTTGAATCCGCCCTCCTCTCACCGTTCTTGAAGTGGCTCCCGCGGGACTTAAAGATCGTTTTTTTTTTATCGTTGCAAAAATCATGAGCCCTAAAAATGTTTGTTGCGCCGAAACGATTTTCAGGAAAAACCGACTCTGTGCGAGGCCATGAGGGGTGCTATGGGTGCAATGCACTCAGGTCTCATACATATAAAGACCCCAATAAGATTATATTTTGTTTTGTGAAAGTGATGGTCCTAAATAAGTTGCGCCCGATTCGCACATATAAAGCCTTCTATGATACTTTTTAGATGCGTTCGTAATTATATAAATACGTAGTCGTCTTCTGGTCCGTCCGTCTGTCCGTCTGCCCGTATATAACGGCGCAGAAACTACCCAACCAAATAGATTGAATTTTAATATATATAATATTTGCAGATTTTTGTTGCGTCATTTCAAATTTTATGAAAATCGAATCAAATCTTTAAAAAATATTAGTAAAAGTTTTCTTCATTCTATTAAATTCTATCCCACGTAATTAATTCAATGATATCCCATGAGGTAAGGATTCTACGATGCTATGGTGATTACGCCCTATTTAAGAATCGAGTCCTGTTATTTCCGCATTACTGACTTTAAAATCTAAAAGCGTTATAAATTTTGTATTCGTGCATTTTTGCATAAGAGTGCAACAGCTATTGCACCAAGATTTAAATATTTATAAAACTAGTTATAGTACGAACGCACCTCATTTGCCACGTTTGACGTACAATTTCCGACTTGTTTTTTACTATCTTTGAAAGCCATTTAAGGCTCTAAAAAGTTTCTTGCACGCGCACTCCTTTAAGGAAAACGCCGATTCTATGTCATGGATTACTTTATCTGGCGTAAAAAAGAAAAAAAAATAAACAAAAAGGGATTACGTCAACAATTAATTTTTTCAACAGTGTAAAAAGTTAAAAATTGAAGTTAATATATATATTGAAGTTTTTTCCTACTACCGTTTGAAGTAATAAATGTCTCTACAATTACATAAATTAGCTAATATATAATTGATTTTATTTGTAATTATTTTTGAAAATTTATTTTAAGTTCATCTAACATTTCCTTCTTAAGGTCTTTTATTCCGCCACATTTTAATGAATATCGCATATTAAATTTTCAACTTCCAATTTTGTTTTCAATAGTACTTCCTCAAACATTCATTTCTCCATACTCAACTCTAACAATTGCATTTGCCCTTAATTTTGAATATTCAATTTCAACTTCCACATTACATTGCATTACGGTACCATTATTTCAAAAATTTAATCAATCGAAATTTAGATAGATAAACTAATATATAATTGATCTTTATTCGTAATTATTTTCGAAAATTTGTTATAAGTTCAACTAACATTTCGTTATTAAACTTTTTCATTCCGCCACATTTTAATGAATATCACGTATTAAATTGACAACTTCCAACTTTTTATTCTATAGTACTTCCTCCAACATTCACTTCTCTGTGCTCAAGTCTAACAACTGCATTTACCCATAATTTTGAATATTCATTTGCAAATTCCGCATTTCTTGGCTTATGTTTATATGTTTCTGGAATTACATAGATTTGTTAATATATAATTGAATTTTATTCGCAATTATTTTTGAAAATTTATTATAAGTTCATCTAACATTTAAATATTAAACTTCTTTTTATTTCGCCACATTTTAATGAGTATCACATACTAAATTGACAACTTTCAACTTTTTTTTCAATAGTACTTCCTCAAACATTCACTCTACGCTCAACTCTAACAACTTCATTTGCCCTTAATTTTGAATATTTAGTTGTAAATTCTACATTTCATGGCTTATGATTACATATTTGTAGAATATTAATATATAATTGATTTTTATTCGTAATCATTTTTGAAAATTTATTTAAAAGTTCATCTAACATTTCGTTATTAAACATTTTTATTCCGCCACATTTTAATGAATACACGTATTAAATTGACAACTTCCAACTTTTTGTTCAATAGTACTTCCTCAAACATTGACATCTCTATGCTCAACTCTAACAACTGCATTTGCCCTTAATTTTGAATATTCAGTGGCAAATTCCCCATTTCATGGCTTATGTTTATATGTTTCTAGAATTACATAGATTTGTTAATTTATAATCGATTTTTATTCACAATTATTTTTTTAATTTATCATAAGTTTATCTAACATTTTATTATGAAACTTTTTTATTTCTCCACATTTTAATGAATATCACACATTAAATCAAACTTTTTTTCAATAGTACTTCCTCAAACATTCACTTCGCTATGCTCAACTCTAACAATTGCATTTGCCCTTAATTTTGAATATTCAGTTGCAAATTCCACATTTCATGGCTTTTCGATACCATTGTTTCAAACATTTAATCCATCAAAATTTCCTACTTATCTATTTTTCCTTGAAATCATTTGGTATGATAAATGTCCTTTGTATAGTTCATTCTTTGTTTATGCATTTTGTATCTTTTGGGGGGATTATATGTAAATATATATGCACATATATAATAACATCCTTTTCGAAGTTTATTGCAGTGTGTAAAAAACTGAATGGTGCTTTTATTGAACAAAATAAAAAAAAATACACTAATTTCAGATAAATTCTCGCTTATTTTTCAACTTTGAATTGTACTGAAACTTTTGAAAATTCATCACCGTTCTGAATATTTTTTTAACTTAAATCGGCTGCATATACTTAGCTTACAAAATTTATTTATCACTGCAATCCATCTAAATTTAAAATTTTAATGGGTTTGAAAAAAAAAAAGGCGCTTCAAAAATATTCAGTTCAGAATAAAATATTCCGAAATTGCTTTTATTTCTATGACTTTGAAAAGCTTTATGATCATTAAAATGCAATTTGAACAATAAAAATTTGTAAATTGTTTGGTAGTTTTTATACTATGATTTGCGCCACAGTTAGTAGGCGGGTATAAGTTCCAACATAGTTGAAAAGTGTTTAGGAATTCGGTTTGTCTGTCCGTCCACCCTCTAACTCGGATTATCATGTAATCTATTATGTTATTGAGGTTTACCATGGCTTGTTCGATATTAGAAATAAAGTGTGTAGCATTTAAATTTCCTATACGGGGCACTCAAACCATTCCGTTACATTCTGGTCATTGGGGAGGGGGGGGGGATTGTTTGCAGTGTATTTTAATGATGTTACATCATTTCAAATATATTGAAACTGATATACACCGCTGATTTCCACCACAGGACACTTAATATGGAATATGGCGTTCATAGAACTTATTGTTCATTTACACACAAAAGAAATCTGTTACAGTACTGTCTTTTAACAATAACTACTGGAAGCGCCTTTCCAATATCGGTATGCGTTTTTAAATTTAACTGTTTTTCTTTGCGTATTATCCTGCGTTTATAAATTCCATCATATACAGGACTGCGCAAAAGAATTCGAGTCGATATCCGCTTACTGACGGAAATTGCTGAAGAGGAATTTTCAATCGTGTTATATGTTTCCTAACTGGATTAAATTTTTCAATACCGTGAAGTATATATAAAAATCTACAGATTATATACAGGGATGCACAAAAGAATGGCAATTACTGAAATTGTTTTTTTTTAAATGTGTTATAAGTTTTTCAAATTATTTATTTAGCCCTTTAAGGCATGATTTTTTATTTTGGTCGGAAAACATTACATTTGAGTCTATTTTTAGGGTCCCGTACTTAAAAAGTGAAAATCGAACCATTATAAGATCACTCCTGTGTCTGTCTGTCTGTCACAGCCATTTAACTCGCAAACTGTGGAACGTGGAAAGTTCAAATTGGGGGATGTAAGAAAGACTACTGATCTACATATTTACGGATTATTAAACATTCACAAATATATTTAGGAAAAATGTACAGTGGCTCATTAAGTGACTTGAAAGAAAAAATCTTTTCTTTGTATATCGTATGGGGTATCCTGTGAAAGGTTTCGTAATGCTGAACTCAAAAATACATTTCATTTAATTTTAGGTACTATATTTTAGGAGATATCGTCGAAACTGTAGTGTAAAATATGTCCCCCCCCCCCCTCATCTATTTCCGAATCTACTGAAACTAAAATTATGAAAAAAATAGAGATAGTAGACGTTACTTTAAACCTTGCAGGAAAATTATAGCGTCGTATAGGTCGCCCTAGGTCACATAGTTTTTGAGATAAGCCCATTTTTCCGTTACACACAAATTTCGATTTGCGGGCGTTCAGCAAAGGTGTTGAGGAGCGCTGGAGGTACCTATCGTAACAGAAGTATAAAAGCGTTGTTGATCTTGATTTTCGAAAAAAATCGTCGGTAATTAGCCGAGATAGTAACCCATAAAGACACGGACGGTTTGGACATACATAATAACATGGGCGTCGTACTCTATCTACTATCGGCTTTTAAAGCATAAATAACAACTTTTAATGATATATTTGTGTAATGCAATGCCCAGTAGCAGTATAAAAGCAATAAACGTCAAATTGTTAAAAATAGACTAATTTAATTAGAATTAATCACATAAATACTATGGGATTCGCGACTAGTTTGCATTGAGTGGATCTCTCAATACGCCTCCCGTGTATTTAAAAGTTAATTAGAAACGTAAATGGCAAAACGCGGCACGGACCAAGGCGGCGTTGCAACTTTGCGACCTCCTTTCGAAGCGCGCTTAGCACAATGTTAAGTTTAAACTTTGAACAAGTGTTTTGTTGTAGCTACACTGTAAAAAGAAATGATTATTACTACACTGAATTCAGTTTTATGAAATTCCAAATGAAGTTTAAATATGGACTACTTTTATTGTCAGTACCGAAATAAGTTCATCATAAATAGATTAGGATAAGATTAAAAAAAGAATTATACAGAATAGCAATATTTGATATTATTTAGGCTTCATATCTCTTTGAACTTTTATGGTATACCCATTCATACTTTTCTAGTATATGGAGCTATACCCAACCCTAGGTTGTATAGTTTTTTACAAAGTCTTATTATTGTTTTAGCAACAATTTTTTTTTATAATACAGTTAATAATTCATATATTTATTGTACGGAACTCTCTGAGCACGAATAATACTCACACTTCCCCGTTTATTGTTAATTATCCATTAGAAAAATAGTGAAAAAATTTGTTTATGTTTTTGTTGGACATAATGCCATCATGTTACTCCTGAGTTACATAACAAAAGTTGCTCAAAAATGATAATTTTTAATTATATACTTACTTTAAAGTGCTTACACTGTACAATAACAATTATTCAACAATATAATAATTTTTACAATGATTTTAATAGTTTACAGAATTAATAACGACTACCTTATAAAGAGAGAGAAAAAAACGCCAGTCGAGCACATTCTAAGCAGTATCAAGAAAAAATGTAGTAAAAAATCAGAAGAAAAACAGACTTCACGACCTTACATCCATGTTGTCACACGTAACACATAATATTTCACAAAAAGACCAATAAAATACCCCAAAGCAAAATGAAGATCATGTAATTCCTGAGTTTGGCTATGCATTTAAGTGTTAAACATCGTCTTTCATCTATTAAAAGTTGAAATTTTGTTACAATATTCTGAAATGTGGTGAAAGTGTTTCATAATATGTGCATGACGCATGTCTTTCCTTTCTTGTTTTTTCCTAGACAGTACATTTATGTCATCTTCTATAACTGAATTAACAATTCATTGTATCAACCTCATGAAAAGTCAGAAATAAGAAACTCTTGAGTTATAAATGGGGTTACTAAACACTTTCCTGTTTTAAAAGGCACGTTACCTACTTTTTACTTCCCAGTAACGTTAGCTGCAACTTTATTTCCCAACTTTCTATTTACTATTCTTCTTTTTCCGTAGTTAATAGTTATTCTTTTAAAACCATAAAATAAGCTTTGGGCACGGCAGTTAAGTGAATGATCAAGGAAAGCCTTAAAGCTGTGTTTCAAACGCAATAGCGTGGATAAATGAAGCAAATGTTTGAGAAAAATGTTGTTTATTTTTAAAAAGTTTTTAAAAGCACATTTTTCACTGAATATTAAAATGTTAATTTATTTAATGACAGATTCTATTCTTAACTGGGGATAACAACAAGGTTACGTATCAAACTCTAGAAATACTATTAATTTATTTATACTTTGCACCAGCAGCACTTTTTCTTGCATTCAAGAAGAAAGGATAAACTTTATAAATTTGTATCTAACGGACGGTTACAAAATACGGTTACACTAAAAAAAAAAAATAATAATAAATAATAAAGAAAAATATGAATTAATTTTAATCGCTTGGCAAAACAATTTATCTACTTTTAAAATAATTTATCTCTCTATTTATGGGATGAGCAATTTCCTATTAGTGCAGATGATTTTTATATAAAGCCAAAATTTAGAATTCTTTTTAAAGATGGAAGCCAAAAGAATGGCGGTCAAACAGCTGTTTGATCGCGTAGCTTCTGTTCTTAACTGGGAATAACAACAAGATTACTTACAAACTGCTAGTTACTACTAGCTATACTGCGTAAAAAATATTATTAATATATGTATACTCTGTACCAGAAACTCTTTTTCTTGCATTCAAGAAGAAATAATAAACTTTATAAAATTGTATCTACAAGATTGTTACAAAATACTGTTACACTCCCAAAAATAAGAATTAATTTTAATCGTTTTGTAAAACAAGTTATATCTCTATTTATTGGATAGGCAATGAAAAATTTAGAATTATTTTAAAGATATAAAGTCGTCAAGATGATGGTTAAATAGCTTTTTGGTTGTGGATTCTATTTTTTACTGAGGATAACAACAAGGTTACATGAAAATTGCTATTTATACTGCATGAGAAATATTATTCATTTATTTATACTTTGTACCAGAAACTCTTTTTCTTGAATTCAAGAACATATAATAAACTTTATAAATTTGTATCTACAAAGTGGCTACAAAATACTGTTACACTCCCAAAAGTAAGAATTAATTTTAATCGTTTGGCAAAGCAAGTTATCTCTCTATTTCTGCGATAGACAATTTTCTATTAGTGCAGATTATTTTTATATAAAGCAAACATTTAGAATTATTTTAAAGATAAAAAACGAAAGAATGATGGTTAAACAGCTCTTTGATTCTGGATAACAACAACTGGATTTTTAACAGGGGGTAGCAACAAGGTTACACGAAAACTGCTTGTTAAACTATGTAAGAAATATTAAATTATTTATACTCTGTATCAGCAACTATTTTTCTTGTATTCAAGGGGAATTAATAAACTTTATTAATTTGTATCTACATGGTGGCTACAAAACAATGTAACACTCCAAAAAATAAGAATTAATTTTACTCATTTGATAATACATTTTACATGACTAAATAAAAATAAATAAAGGAAGACAGACTTGAATACACTTTAAAAATAAAATTTTATAAAGGAATGTTAAAATTCTAGTGCTAAATTCACCTTGAGTAAATAATTAAAATTCATATAAAGCACAAATAAAATGTATTAAAATTACTTGTAGGTGCATACATGTAATATAAAATTATTTAAACTACATTAAAATACTATAAAAATATCTTAAAAATCCATTAAAATCTCAACAACGTTTTCAGCCAAATTCACACGCCCATGTTCAATGGTTATTTAAATGTTGGTATTTCAGGAACTCAAAAGTTATTGAAATATAATAATTGAAATATAATTTAAATAACCCCTGAAGATGGCGGTGTGAATTTGGCTGAAAATGTTTTTGGGATTTTAATGGATTTTTAAGGTATTTTGATGTACAAGGTAGCCATAATTAAACTGACTGTACTCAGAGGGTTCTGTAGCGCGATCTAATTGAGAGAATGACGCCAAATTTTGTAAGAAGATTAAACAAGACGGGAAACGTAGGAAAAAAATAGTTCCAAAAGTCACCGCTAGGGGAATATGTGGCGCTGTGTAACGGAAAATAGAGTATTATTGCCATATTGAACTTGAATTAAATCGTTAAATGTGCTAACTCAGAAGTAATTTTATTTCAATATTGATTCTGCATTTTTTAACTCTCTTTTTTGTTACATAGCGCCACAAATTCTCCTAGCGGTAAGTTTTGGAACTATTTTTTTTTTCGCGGAATCCTTCGTCCCCCGTCTTGCTTAATCTTCTTACAAAATTTGGCGTCATTATCTGAATTAGATCGCACTACAGAACACTCTGAGTACTGTCAGTTTAATTATGGCCACATTGTATTTTAAATAATTTTATATTATATGTATGCACCTACAAGCAATTTTAAAACATTTGTTATTTATGCGAATTTTAATAAAATATTATGTTAAAGTGCATTCAAGTCTGTCTTACTTTTACTTATTTTTATTAAGTCATATAATTTTTTTTTAATTCAGACGTTAAATGTATGTGTATTGAAAAAACAATTTATCTCCCTATTTCTGCGACAGGCAATTTTCTATTAGTGCAGATGATTTTTGTATAAAGCAAAAATTTTAAGTTATTTTAAAGATGGAATAAAAAAAAAAAAACGGTGGCTAAACAGCTCTTTGGTGGTGTATTCTGTTCTAGACTAATCTTACAAAGGTTCAAAAACTTAATTTTTTTTATGTCATCGGTGCCTTTAATTACCTACTGTCAGATGCCAAAATAATTTTAATTCAATAATATTTTTTTCAAAAATGTGCATTTTTATTACGTGCGTTGAATCTCGCAAGGAATTTTGCGACAACATTTTAATTAACAGTTTACATAACAACTCTCTAAATCATTTTATATTGTAAAACTGTATAAATTAGTTATTTTTCGAAATTGTCTGGATCTGTATTTGTTTTCTTTAGAGTGCAAATTGAAAAAAAAAAATTCTGTTGTCAGTGTCCTTATACCCGCTCTCAGATTCCAAATAAATTAAAATGAATTACAATTTTAAAAATATATGTATTTTTCTCAGATGCATTCAATACCACAAGGAATTCAACAAAAAATTTTTACTTAACAGTTTACGTAACTCTCTGAGTTTTTAAGTGAAAAACTATGTAAATTAGTTGTTTTTCGAAACTTTCTGTGTCTTGTTTTCTTAAGTGCAAAATTCAAAATTCAAAAATTTTGATTTTTTAAGTTCAAAATTCAAAAATTTAGATTTTTTATGCCGTCGGTGTCTTTAATTACCAATTTTTCAAATGCGAAAAGAAATTAAATTCAATTAAAATTCACAAAATATATGTATTTACATCAGATACGTTGAATTCCGCAAGAAATTTGGTGAAAATATTTCACTCAACAGTTTACATATAAGAGATCTCTAAGTGATTTTACATTGCAAAACTATATAAATTAGTAGTTTTTAGAACTTTTCTGTGTCTGTGTTTTTCAATAAATTCAAAATTAAAAAAATTAATTTTTTTATTTTGTCGGTGCCTTAATTATCCGCTCTCAGATGCCAAAAGAAATTAAAATTCACAAAATATATGTATTTTTATCAGGTGCTTTGAATACCGCAAGGAGTTTAACGAAATGTTTTACATAATTGTTAGTACAGTAGGATCTCATTACAATGAATTTCACTTTTACGAATTTTCCAGTTTAACGAATATTACTTGGATTTTTAGAAAAAATACTATTACCCTATTTCATTAAAAAAATATTTATTTTAAGGAATTTTTCAGTATAGCGATTTAATCAATGCTCCCCAGAGATTCGTTGTGACGAAATTTTTCTGTATTACATGCTCTTATTAACACTAAACGTACCGATATTTTTTTATACCTATTCCTACCGGAAGTGGTCAAATGACCCCTGTATAAAAAATTATCTATTTTACAATGTTTTGCGAAAAATATATCAGTTGATACACTTTAGTGTATGAATAAAATATTTGTTTCAAATAATTATTGCAAATTGTTTATTTATTAAAGTAAAAAAGAATTATAATTAAGCAAAATTTAAAAAAAAAATTAATTATTTCAAGCAATTCAAAAATTTAATAAACAAATATTGTGAAAATTTGTTTTACGTTCACCACATATTTTTAAGATTATTTCGTTCTCGATATAACCTGAAATGGTCAAACTAGGATTTCATTCGGGGTAAAGTCAATTTCTAATTGTAACATCACACATTAACCCATTCGAGGGCGGTGCCCTTAAAAAAAGGACACCTAATTTTAATTCCAAAATTTACAATTGACACCAAGAATATTTAATTAAAATTTTCCTTTTATAATGTACGTGAAAATAAGCAAGTTTGTATGTTCTAATAAATTCGTTAATAAATTCTGGTGTAAGTCCGTTATTTCATCAGTTTATAAACAGAATTACTCCGCACCGGAAAGGGTTAACAAATATGATGCAATAAAGTAGAATAAATGATGTAATAGCAAAAATACGCAATTTACTAATTTTTTTTACAAAATGAAACATTTATATCTTTTTGATTTCACATAAATTTATTTAGAGGTCAAATGACCCCTTGCGTTAGTTAAGCCTAAAAATATTTTTTTTCTAGGCAAAAAAAAAAATAGTTCGGAGATGAGGCATTTTAAGGAATAATATGACCATATATTTTAATAAAAGTCGTGAAATATAAAGAAATTTCGTAATGTTTTAGTTTAATAAATTCCAAAAACAAATTCAAAAAGGGTCATTTGACCCCCCGCGGTAGCTTTAGAGTTAAACAAGTTAAAATTTCAATTAAAAAAAAAAAAAGATCTCATTGCAATACACCTATCATGCTTAATCGATAACCAGTTACTTTATAAAGTATGTCATAACTGAGTATATTGGATAAACAACTTAAGGTAGATGAACTTATGTTACATAACAAGCAAGTAAACAGAATAGGCTTTTAATAATGTAAGTTTTATCAAAGAAAATCGAGCTTGCATTCGAAAAACATAAAAATCTCAACGTGTGCATACTTCTAAGTTTACATGATCTTTCTTAATTATCATACTGTTAGTTTTGATTCTAATGTGAGTAACAAATGTAACATGTATATTTCTCTTTTAAACACTTTACAACAAAGCTGAAAAGTGTTTATGAATTTGGTTTGTCTGGCCGTCTGTCCATCTGTCAGTCTATCCACGTAAACAGACTCGGATTCTCATGCAATATATATATATGTTAATGATGTTTACCATGGCATATTCGGTGTTGAATACGAAGTTCACATACGAAGTGCATTAATAGTTTATTTACAGGGGCACTCAAAAGAATTCCGTTATATTAGGGTCAATCGGGAAAAATCCTTTGCAGTGTATTCCAATGACATTACGCTTTTGGAGTGTATTGAAATGGATATAAATCACTGAATTTCACTACGAGGTGATTACTATAGAATAGGACATTCATAGCATTTATTGTTCCTTTACAGGGACGCACAAAAGAAATCGGTTACAGTACTGCCTTTGAGCAATAATTGCTGCACGTGTGTTTTCAATTTCGGTATGCGCTTTTAAATGTAACAATTTTTTTGCATGTTACTCGTTGTGTATAAATTCTATACCTCGTACAGGGCTTCACAAAATAATTCACGTACCATTCTCCTTATTGCGGAAATAGTTGAAGGAGAAATTTCAACTGTGGTATGTATTTCCTACATGAACTAAATATTTGATTGCATTTACTTTATAGATACAAGTATATACCGGGTGTCCTAAAAAGGACTGACTGATTTTAATATTCAATAACTTGCAAACGGTGACAGATATTTAAAAAATTCTTGCAGGAGCGTTATGCATAAGGTCAAAAGTTTTTTCACAGTGATTTTAGATTTTAGTTCAAATTACAAATATTAGATGCCGCTGTAAGCAGTAAGCGCTAAAAACAGGCTCGATTTTTTGGTCGATCTCTTCTTTCATGGTGAAAAAGGAGATGGAAATGTATTAAGTGGGTCCCGAAGGACCAAAAATCGAGCCTGAATTTAGCGTCTATTGACCGCAACGCCATCTATTGTTTGTAATTCGAACTAAAATCGAAAATCATTGTAAACAAACTTTTGACCTCATTCATAACCCTCCTGCAAGAATTTTTTAAATATCTGTCACCGTTTGCAAGTTATTGAATTTTAAAATCAGCCAGTCCTTTTTAGGACACCCGGTATATATCACATACAGGGCTTCTCAAAGGATTCGGATAATTTTCCGACTATTGATGAGAATTGCTGAGATTGGGTTTTCAAATGTGTTAGGGGCTATACATATATAACGTTATCAACTTTTGGTAATTTTAGACTCCCTTCCCCGCTTACGATATCATACGTTATCATTCCTTGAACCCCCCCCCCCCCCCCCGACCTAGTGATATCGTTATCAGTGTCTAAAAATTCTTTTGGTTGTTGCATTTTGTTCTTTCATTTGCAATGACATGAAGCTATTGTTATTTGCTCACTTTATTGATTCAAATGAAGAGAAGTCAATAAAATGTCACTAGAAATAATTTTATATCAAAGAAACTTTAAAAAGAAATAGTTACTTTTTAAAACTGTTTAATAGTACATTTTTATTGCATAATGCATTCAACAGAATAAATGTCTTCTTGCACTTGCCCCCTCAAGGAGAGGAGGGGTGCAGGCAGAACTTTTTATCAACAAAACAGGTGCACAACATTCTTTTTCTTTACTTTACTGGTAAACACAAGTATTACTTCAAACGTACTCCGCACCTGGTTTCTCGGAACAGGGGATATGCATACACATATGACAAAAAAATAGTAAAGCTAAACGTTGAGGTATTCCATATTTTGGAATTAAATAATTTTATAATCATTTAATGATTTTAATAATAACTCTGTATTTTCATAAAAATGGATAACATACTACTAAAGATTTCAGACTTTTTTGATGTAAAGAACAAATTATAAATAAAAAGAGAATCTTGGTTGGATCAAAAATGATAACGATATCAAAAGACAACTCCCTTCCACCTAAAGATATCTTACGATATCATGCACCAAAACCCCCCTCCTCCCTAAAGTGATAACGTTATATATGCACAGCCCCTTATGCGTTTCCAAATGGCTCAATTAGACACTCTATTTCAACTTATTAAATGGTGAAGTTTTTTTACTTTATTCTGAATGTGATGGGAAGGTTATATATGCACAGCCCCTTATGCGTTTCCAAATGGCTCAATTAGACACTCTATTTCAACTTATTAAATGGTGAAGTTTTTTTACTTTATTCTGAATGTGATGGGAAGGGTTTCATAATCTATACTTGACGCATGATTTTTATTTCTTGAATATTTATTAATTGAATAGGGTAAACAATTGCAAGTTTTAATTTATTTTCTCTAATAAAATTATGTGAAAGTCTTTTGTTTTCAAATATTATTTACATGAATGAAGGTCAGATTATAAAACTTAATGATTTAATTGTACATTTTGTCTATTGCTATCGTTGATATAATATAGAAATCAATATATTTACGAAAAAAATTGAGCAGATTATATTCTGTAGAACACAGAAATTTTCTTTATTCTAAAATAAACACGAACAAAAAAAATCATGCGTCCAGCATAGATTATGTAACAATTTCCAACACTTTCAGAATATTGCAATAAAACTTAACAGTTTATTAAGGTGAAAGAAGTCCAAATAAACAACTTAGAAAATGCAGTTGAAAACACAATTACTGCATTAGTTATCAATAGTCGGAAAAATATCCGAATATTTTGTTCAGCCCTGTATATGCTCTACAGATTTGTATGTATACCACGTCGTATGCTAAAAGTTAGTTCTCAGAACTCTTAAAACTTCGAAATTTTAATTTTTCACTTCTATTTTTTGCTGAACTTTTTGATATAATTGTTTCTTTGAAATTCCTATTAGAACAGAATTTATGGCTTTTTGAATTATTCCCGCTCAATAGCTGAAGCGGCGTTACCGAAACTTAGAAGTCATTTTTCTGTAAATGGCGTTTTTGAGCATAACGCGCACGATGACTTAAAAACTTTTGAATATTTTTTCACGAAATTTTCAAAACATATGTTTCATGTGTGTCTGTATAAACTGAACCTAAAATTTTCTTTTCGTTGTTCAAAAAAATATATTTTTAGGTGATTGTACTGTTGAAATTTTCAAAATTTTGCATTAGTTAAATACAACATTTTATTAAAATATTCAAATGCTTCAAATACAAATTCATTTAGGTTCAGGGTAATTATTACAATCTGAAGTATAAGTAGGCACTAAAGTTTTCATTCTACTTGCAAAATTTTTTTGTAATCCTGCGCGTAAGCTGTTATACCAGTTAACTGCTCGTCAATTGTCTGACAGTTTACAGCCCCATATAAATGCTAATTCTGCATCTCGCAATTTTTTTAAATGCATGAAATGAAAGAACATACTTATATCTTTTATTTCAATAAAAATTGTGTGCTAAAATCATATACATTTTAAAACATTAAATGTTGAAAATGGTTTTTTTTTTTTTCAATTTTAAGAGTACTGAGACCCCTTAATAGGTAAAGCACAGTACGTCAAGGTATCGAGATTCGATCCCTGGTATGGACGCATAGCACAGTTCGAAATTTATATTCAGCAATTTCCATTGATAAATAAAAATGCACTTGAGAACTTATGTGTAGTCCTGTATAGGGTCTATAGAACTTATACACACCAAGAATTATGCAAAAAATAGTTAAATTTTATAATGCGTATCACAGCTGAAAATGCATTTCCAGCAATTATTCTTCATAGGCAGTATTGTAACCAAATACTTAAGTGCATCCCTCTAATGAACGATAAATGATATGCACACCAGATTCTACACTAAGCGTTTCGTAGTACACCTCAGTGATATATCCAAATTTTAATATATTTAAAATAGGAATACCACTAAAATACACCGCAGATACTTTTTCCAGATACGCGCTGTAATGTAACGGAATTCTTTTGGGTGTCCCTGAGAATGAACCGTAAATGCTACATTCGTCATTTTCAATTAGCGAAAACGCCATATTTCTTAATAATGCAGCCGAACAAGAAAGCTGCAGTGGGCAGCCTTGATCATAATTGCTCATTAGTGTTACCAGAGTCTTGAGACCCCTTAAACCTTTTTAAATTAACCATGCGCTTCAATTTAAAAAATATTTTCTACATTTTTTTTCCCTATTTAACCTATTTATTCCCTATTTTCCCTTTTTATCCTATTATTCCCTATTTATTATCTATTTATATTCAACCCTATTTTCCTATTTTTCCTATTTATTTAACTATTTCCCTGTAAATGAACGATAAATGATATGTACACCAGATTCTACATAGTAAGCGTTTCGCAATACACCTCAGTGATATATCCAAATTTTAATATATTCAAAATAGGGATACCACTAAAATACACCGCAGATGCTTTTTCCCCATACGCTGTAATGTAACGGAATTCTTTTGAGTGTTCCTGAGAATGAACCGTAAATGCTACATTCGTCATTTTCAATTGGCGAAAACGCCATAGTTCTTAATAATGCAGCCGAACAAGAAAGCTGCAGTGGGCAGACTTGATCATAATTGCTTATTAGTGTTACCAGAGTCTTGAGACCCCTTAAACCTTTTTTAATTAACCATGCGTTTCAATTTTAAAAATATTTTCTACATTTTTTTTCCCCTTTTATTACTTGAAAGCACTTTATTAAAAAATTCGTGCATCTGTTTTTTAAAATGTAACCGACTGACACTATTTAAAAAATATAATAATAAAAAGCGGAACAAAACGGAATTTTTATTTAACTCTTAAATGCATAGTGTAGAAGGAGTTACATTATTATTTTTTTTTTTTTTTTGCCATTTGGAGCTTTCTATTGGTCTTTTGGTGAAATATTATGTATTACTTCCGTATGATAACATGTATTTAAGGTCGTTTTTGTTCTGATTTGTGATCACGGGGATGTTAGAACGTCTTTTGCTGATACTGCTTGCAGTATACTCGACTGGCGTTTTTTCTCTACCTTCATATGGTAGTCATTATTAATTCTGAAAACTATTAAAAGCATTATAAAAATTATTACATCGATGTATAGTTGTTATTGTGAAGTGTAAACACTTTAAAGTTTGTATATAATTCAAAATCATTTTTTGAGCCATTTTTAGGTGCGTTCGTAATTATATAAATACGTAGCACCTATAGTCGTCGTTCAGTCCGTCTGTCCGTCTGTCCGTCCGCTTATAACAGAGCAAAAACTACCCAACCGAATGATCTGAAATTTTAAATATATGATTGCTGCAGAATTTTGTCGAGCCATTTCAAATTTTATGAAAATCGGATGTATAGTTTAATTACAGGGACAGTCAAAAATTTTTCTTTACATTACGGCCAATGGGGAAAATTATTGCAAGTTCATTTTAATGATGTTACAGCCTTCCGAATGGTCTGAAATTTTAAATATATCATTGTTGCAGAATTTTGTCGAGCTATTTAAAATTTTATGAAAATCGGATGTATAGTTTAATTACAGGGACAATCAAATTTTTTCTTTACATTACGGGCAGTAGGAAAAATGCTTGCAAGTGCGTTTTAATGATGTTACAGCCTTCCGAGAGGTCTGAAATTTTAAATATATGATTGTTGCAAAAGTTTGTCGAGCCATTTCAAATTTTATGAAAATCGGATGTATAGCTTAATTACAGGGATAGTCAAAATTTTTCCGTTTCATTACAGGGAATGGGAAAAAATTATTACAGTGTATTTTAATGATGTTACAGACTATGCACTTACGAAGTGCAAAAAACTATACATTCAGTACAATATGGGGTGCAAAAAATAATTATAAAACTAGCTATAGTACGAACGCACCACATTTGCCACGTTTGACGAGCAATTTCCAACTTGTTGTTATTATTATGATATTATGTCAAACAGAAGCATAAATAAATTTTTCACTATTTTTCTAGTGGATAATTAACAAAAATAGACTCAAATATAATTTTTTTCCGAACAAAAAAACAACAACAACAAAAAAACATGCATTAAATGGTCAAGTTCCATTCGATGGAATCTAACGCATAGCATGGTACTAAAATTTTTTTTTTAAGAATTTGTGCATCATGAAAAATCGGGACTTTCGGTGACCCGCGCAGTGCTTACGGGGGTCCGGGACACAAAAATCTTCGAATTTTCTAAAAAAATTGTATTGCATTAAAAATGTCTCTGTTTTTTTCTGCCTAAAAGGACGTATAAATCATGTTTATATCTTAATTGGAATAGGAAATATTTATTTTTTCGTTTTGGTTTGTTTTCAAAATCTAGCTTTCAAGTAATAGTTGTCGTGAAAACGATTTCTTGTGAAAATGCGTTATTCTTCTTGATGGATTTTTTCAAAATTTCTCGAATTTAAATTGTTATAAGTCAAGAACTGGTAAAGATAAACGGTTCAAACTTGGAACATGTCTTTTTTAATTGGTTTACTTTAATTTTGATTCAGAAAATTTGAAAAAAATATTTACTTTTGAAAATATGACTTTTTTTTTAAAAGTTACATCATTTCTTTTTCTTTTTTTGAAATTTTTACTTCAAATATTTTTAATTTTTATTTACATTAACATTTTTAAAAGTACTGAATCAAAATTCAAACTTATATATTTCTGTTTATTTAAATGAAAACAAATTGAAATGCTACAAATATTATTTCGAGTTACAACGATTTTAAATTGCCATACTTTTTTAATAAATTTTAAATTTAAAAAAATGATAAGTTTTATCACGTGATTTTGTTTAGAAATAATATGGTTAATCATCACAGAAAATTTCAAAATTTTAACTCAATAAATAAAAATTATTTTAAAATGTGTCCCGGACCTCCTTAAGTGGGACAGATCTTGGCACCCTGAAAATCGGGACACCTAGCAACACTATCTGTAATCCTGTAAGGCAGTGTTAGATCCCCTGGTTATTTTAAAATCCGTTTCATATTGCTTCGGATATTGGTCGTCTTTATCGAATGTTATCGTACTTTCGATTTTCCTTAAAGCTTCGACTGCGTGCTCGTTTTTAAACAGTGCCAGAAACGAGAGATTAATGTTTACTCGGACCGGCCATGCGTAGCATATTTATTCTTGAGCATTTTAGATATAGTGTATTATTTTTTTGTATGTATTCTCTATCGGGTTGCTCCAATTTACTTCCTGTTTCATTTTTAGTATTTTTCTTTCTTTTTTCTTTTTTGGAGAGTTCAATATCCTGTAAGAGACAGGCGGAGATTTGCTATTTCTTATTAGTTGGATAAGAAAACAGAGCTGAAATTTTGTGAGAGGGATATGTCAACTTTTTTAATGTATTTTAAATAATTAAATATTATAAAACTTGTGGGCGAATTAGGGGTTATCCATTAATTACTCTACACAAATTTCGTGGGTTTTTTTTTTTTTGATACCACACTCCCCTCCCCCCATATCACAGGTTCTGACACTCGAGTGTTACTCCTCCCTATCCCCCCCTCATCCTGTTGTGACGTCACCTATTTTCTCAGCTTTTAATGTCGATCTAATTCAGGGAACAAATTAAAATAAATCTTATAAAATTTCTCACATTTTCATTGGTTGTGATACTTTTGGAACCGGTTACAATCGGTTCTGGAAATGTAACTATCCTCATTTCAAAAAACTATGACCAAAATCAAAAAAGTGCAAGCGCACAATTAAAGTTATCGACCTCAGGTACCCTATGCAGTAAAAGTTATTTAAAAATATTAAAATGCGAACGAGGAATCTGTAAACATCGCTGCCGTAGGATTAACATTAGCTGGAGCGTTTCTTCGCGTGACTAGTGTACGCTGTTGATCAGTGAAATCTCAACTTCCGATCGGTAATGTTAAACCTATGGGCGTGTAATGCATTCGTATTTTTAAAATATCTCACCAGGAAATCAATATTTTTAACTTATTTTTTTCTGCTTACTCTGGAATTTTTAGCATATGTAAGCAGAATTCTAAGCTAACGGTTGGACCACTGTTGGGCGATAGTTGGCAAATCATTCATTGGCCAATGGTTCGGAAAGGTTGACATTTCTTACCATTGGTCAATATGGGATAACAATTAGTCAATATTGGCCCAACCATTTTGCGCTACTTCGGAAAGCAAAGTTTTGTTCAGGAAATTTTTCAAGTGCGCTAAGACAAATCTTTAAAGATTAAAATTAAAATTCTTGGACACATTTTAAAATTCAATATAAAATCAAGTAATTGTCGTACAGGAGAACGACTCGGACTAAAATACTTCTCGGGATGAAAAGTTTTCTTCAAGTTAATGGAAATAATTAGTTCTGAATTTCGATCATAGATGGCATCACTTGGCTGTAGGTATGCTTGCTTTCAAACATGTGTTTCAAATGTGTGGCTGTGACGCAGAAATGACGACTTCCAGCTCTGGAGTCATCATTTCTGTGTCACAGCATCAAAATTAATAGGAAAGTCAGGAAAAACGCATGTTTGAAAACAAACTTACATACGTCCAAGTGATGCCATCTATGATCAAAATTTAGAACTAATTATTTTTATCCACTTGAAGAAAAGTTTTCATTATGGGAAGCATATTAATCCAAGTCACACTCCTGTACGACAATTACTTGATTTTATATTGAATTCTAAAATGTGCCCAGGAATTTTAAGACACCCTGTATTTTGATTAATATCAAAACAAATAATAACGTAATCTTAAATAAAAATGTATACCATTAGTTTCATTTTTACGCTCTTTTATTTAACCCAACCTGGGTTTTGTATGTATAGAGGGAATTTTGTAATCGATTTTTAACCCACTTCTTGGTATGCTGTAATTATAAAAATTATGTACAAAGATGTGTTTCCGAAAAAAATACAGCATTTTAATATTTTTACAACTTAAATATAAAGTAATATATCAATTTTAAGAAGTTTGACCGTTAGCCCGCTACAAATGATTCATCGCACAATATTTTCTATAACTCATACAATTTTGTACGAGCTGATGCTGAAACAACACTGAATTTAATGATATCCTAATAAACGCTCGCTGAAATATACCCAAAGGCTGTGAAACTGCAACAATGAAACATTTTAAAAGCAATGAAGTATAAAACAGATTAGAAATAAAAAAGAAAGAGCGTAATTAAAAAAAAATATATGCTCTTAAGAATTAACAATTTAATAATAATTAATTTACAGTTATACGTTGGGAAAATCAATTTTGAAATCGAAAAAAGATAATTTAAATGATGTTTCATCTTTTCTTTCTTGTTTTCCTACCTTGAGAAATAGGCAGAGCAAAAATGATATATTTAATAAATTCACTTGCTCGCGTTTTCTAACAAGCGTAAAAAAAAGCAGTGAGTTTTTCATAATCGAATTTGGTGCCTAAGCCAACTTACGGAAATTTTAAGGGAAAAACATGAATTGCAGTAAAAAAATTAAGTGTGATATTTAGGATAAACATTGAATGCCTATAAAGAAGTATTAAAAAATAAATAAAAAACTATGTTTACTTTAATACTTTTTCAGCTTAAATTTTGGAGCATAGTTAACATCGACCAAAGCATAAAAATCAGTTGACGTGACAGTTAAGCTGTAACCTAAAAAGCTTGAATTCCAAGTTCTACATTTCGCACCTGTTTCGGGGCCAATATCGGATGCGCCAAGGGCTGCGTGCGAATAATCGAGGGCGTCAACTCGATCGTAAGTGGGGAAAAATTCGGGCGGAGTATTAACTGTCACCGCGTTGTAAATGGCATCCATGTACTGTAACTCATTCCAGTTTTTTCTTCTTTATTCGTGAAACTAAAAGTAAATTGAGCGAAAGAGATTGTGGGGTCACCAGGGTGATGCAAGAGTAAAAGCAGATGAGCAATTAATTGCCTTGGAAGGCTTTGAATTTTTTTCAAAATACAAGGTATCGCCAAAACGTCGGTAAAACCTTTATATGGAAATAGCGTACACTACCACCAGGGGCGTAGCCACAGATATTTTTTCGGGGGGGGAGAGAATTCGAAAATTTCCCAACTTGAAACAAATTACTCCAATTTTTGACTAAAATTATATGCACAACGTGTGTAATAATTATAATAATATTTTTGCATAAAAAATTCCTTTCCAAAGAAAAATTCTGAAACTGAAAACATAAAAATTCTAATTATGGGTTCGTTTACTAAAAAAATAAATACGCTTTTTACTTTCTTCTATCTTTACAAGAAGAAAGTATTGAATTCGTGAAAAAATTCGACTTCCGGTATTAGACTGATTTATACGTTTTAGTAAGTCCTGAACACGATTCTGTCTGTCTATATGTGATACAAATTTTGTGGGCAATCTAACACAAGAATTAATGCACGAAATTTAATAAAACTTTAGAGATTCACTTATACAGTCGACCCCGTTAACGCGAACACTCAAGGGGAAACTTTTTTTGTTCGTATTAAAAGTAGTTCGTGTTATCGGAACTTAACTACATTACATACAACTGGACGAGGCAATCGGAAACAGTTCGTGTTAACGAGGTTTGACTGTACCTTGATAAAAATTGGTGCTGATTTGTTTTTGGTGTAAATCGTCCAACAGGTGGCACTGCTATGCGGCATTTTTCACGATTTACATGATTTTAGCGATAATTATATCTCAAGAACTATTGCACGGAATTTTCTCAAACGTCATATTCTGTTAAACCTTGACATACTTTGATGCAGATTAGCTTTTTATGTATATCATATAGCAGGTGGCGCTGCTATGCAGCATTTTTCACGATTTTGCGATAGCTGTATTCCAAAAACTAATGCACGGAATTTAGTCAAACTTCATATCCCACATAAGTAGCAGTTCCACATAAATAGATCCTTATTAGGCTTGGGTCTATACTGTCCAAAGCTATCGCTTTTGTGCATTTTGAGTAAGGAATTTTGATTGCAGACATCTAAGAGGCTGGGTGCCAAAATTAAATTATTTGTTTGAAAAATGCTATGCTTATATCTCCTTTTTAAATGCACACAATTCAACAAATCTATACCTTTGGAGTTTGTTATTGTAGTCAAAGAATTGTCATTTAATATTTGCACTGTGATTGCAAATTTTGAGGCATTAACATGTATGGAGTAGAAGAAAATTTTGGGATTGGCACATCCGACTGGTTTTCACTTAATATTAATTCTTGATTCTTGTGGTCTTTAAAGAAGCCCACCTGTTAATAACATCGCTTAGTTTAATAAAATTCCCTATTTCACCTTCATATTTTAAAAAGCGCTGTCAAGTGTTTAGGCTGTCAAGTCTGTCATCCCTCATTGCAGCTTGCAATATATATTTTTTAAATTTTTATTTGACTAAAGATTCTTTCATTAGATGCAACGCCAAAAAGATAAGCTACTGTGAATGTTAAGGTACAAGTATATAGTTTGACGGCGTGACCCAAATAGTCTTTGAATTTCATGGCATGAGGAAAAGGTTTGTTAAGTGAGTTGGGATTTGGGTTATTTCTATTTGACTCTGCAAGTCATGTACATCCGGTTTCTCATATCCAGGTGGAAACATTATTAACTTTTCCCTTGCACAATTATAATTTAAATATGGAATGCATTGCTGCAATATTCTCTTGATATAGGGAACATTGTCATTTAAGCCCATTACTAAATTCCCGAAATTTTCTTGTATTTCTTATAATTCTTTACTGTAAAACTTACGTGTATCAATGTCCATTGTTGTTCTATTATTTTTATCTATTGCCTTTGGTGAAACCGTTTTCCTACGGTGCTTTCGAAACTCAGCTTCTCCGGTCACATCCTAATATTCATAATTGTTTGTGAGCTTGTCTGTAAGGAAATTTTTATTTCTTCAAAATTTTATTCAAGTGCAACGTGTCAGTGTTACAGTGCATGTCGATTTTTTCCTCAGTTGATGGGCTGCTTTCATGGTCATATTTCTGTTCCAAATTTAAATCGTCCATTTTTTACCTGTTTCATCCTCGAATGGATTTTTAGATGCTCCAAAATCTTGCACGAAAACTCTTTTTCTATTATGAAGGGTTTCTTCGTGCTGAAATTTATAGTAACTTTTTAGAACAGCTTTAAACACAGACACTGGACTTTTGGTTTAAAATTTTATAAACACATATAAATATAAACGAACAGGCCTGATATATATTTCCGCACACAAATAAAAGTAAAATGTGACAAATTTATCTAAACTAACGACTTCTTATATCCGCATTTGCTCATATAACGCTTTTTACTTGACAGCGAAGGGTTAACTAATTTTTGCGGCAAAAAAATCACGAGAATGAGTAAAATATTGTCCAAAAATCGCAAAATTAGTCAAAAAAGTTGTGAAAACTCATCAAATCTTCTTGCCCATAGCTGTGATTCAAGTTAGTTACTACATTCCTTTCTGTTGTGCTATAAGTGATCTCCAATTTTCAAAAGAAGCTGCAATCCCTTTGGATTAAAATAGCTGGATTCTCTTTTGGGAGGAGAAGGGGAGGTAGGGTGAAATTTTTGAGAAAGGAACAAAGTTTTGGAGGAAACAAAGGAACTGGTTAGTAGGGTGGGTCGAAAAAAAAGAAATTTTTGATTTTCGTGACGCTTTAGTGCGGAAAAGTTGCCTATTGTAATAAGAAGAAAAACGGCATTTTTTTTTTTTTTTTTTTATCGGTTAACATCTTCCATTCGCGCATCGTACTTAAATTTGATGAAAATTTTCAAAAATCGCGCCTTTTCTCTAATTTTTTAAAGTTAATTAAAACTTTAAAAATAAACACGATTTAGCTTTTTATGCTTGTTTCATAGTTTACATAACCTAAATAAATTAAATTCTAATCAATAATCTAATTTTTTCGTTCGCGCAACATCTTAGAAAAAAACATAAATTTAGCAATTTTTCACAATTTTCATAGTGCAACTCTTCGCTCGTTTTGCTAGAACAAAACGACCCAAAACTCACCAGGTGGAGGTGGTTGCACGTAGAGTTCCACCTCCGCCTACCCAACAAACCATCCAATTGTTGGGTGTGGCATTTACATTATATTTGCAATTATTTACAAAGGTTTACTATAGAGTAGCATTCTTTGGCTGACTGTGTTTACTGGCTTACTACTACACATTTAAAGTCTGCTTTTTGAAGAAATGAGGCATAACCGATTTAGACTTCGGTGTTGTTCGGATATAGCCATCTCTATCTTCATGTCAATATAATTTATTCGAGGTCTCTGTTACAAGTTTGACACACATCTTAACAATCTCGGTGTGGCAGGGAAACATTTGTATTTACCTGTTGAGAGTAGTGTCAGAAGTGATGAACTATTTAACATCATCTTCACTCAGGTCCCGCGGCATTGGGGAAGAATACACCGCACAAGAATTCGAATTAATAATTTCTATTTAATCGGAAGCTTGAAAGTTTCCATTCGGTGGCATTGCATTTCTAACAGTCATCTTCTTTGGGGAGGTTTGTCTTGCTTTTACGATCCTTCTGTAACGAGTATCCCGAATACGTTTTCTTTAATCGACAATCATTGCCAACAGAACATTTTCTGGGTGTGCAAAAAACGCAATTCGTTCTATTACTGGATCCACAACTTGTAGTAATTCGTCGGATAAATAGCGTGATGTTTGGATTGCTTGAAATACATGTTTTAGTCCGTCAGTAAAATATTTGCTTATTTTATGGCAAATTATACAAGCATGTATGATTTTATGATGAAGCCAACTATTTCTTATAAGTTTACGCATGAATCTGATACAATCTAAGGATTCGGTCGGTTGGCCACACTTAGTCATCTGGAATCGGACAAAGTACCAGGATCCCAATTCGCCAAGTCTTCTGGACAATGTCCAAGGTGACTGCATTCAAAATGTCCCAAAAATACCGTTGTTATTAGCTCAAAAAAGTCCTGCCTATATCGAAAATCGAACAATCTGCGTGTTCACAATCGACCACAGGTGGTTTTTCATAGCAAGTGAGCTTCTACCTGATTGACGCACTAAAAGATCTAGGCCCTTCAGTTCGACCGTGAATATGTTGGAACATTTGATGATAAGAAAGCTCATTAAAATGCCGGATGCTTTTGCTCCACATTTTATTATTTTATAGTCGGTGGAAAGCACCATTATTCCATCCAGTGTTTGTTACAGTACCATCACACCCTACTACTTCTAGTTTTTCTAGTGATATTAATAGTTCAGACAAGCAAGACATAAATCTTTGACTTATATCATTTGATGAACTCGAGGAAATAGATACATGTCCAATATAAGTTGATCCAGATTCCTGGATAAGAGAATAGTGTTCTTATTTCACATTCCAGTGAAATTGCTTGGCATTAAATTTTTCACCGAACAAAGTATTTCATTTTTGTCTGTCAAAAAAGACTCGAACTTTCCCGGGTGTGAATCAGCTTTTCAAATCCGTCCTTAAACGACTCTTGTCTCTTTTTATTTTACACTTATCAACCACATCAGAACTGTGCCGGATAACTGTGAATTTAACTTGTTTACTGTTGCAGTACTCAAAATAATCACCAAAATAATAAAAATTTTGTAATTTTTTTACTATTACTTTTAAAAAAGAAAATGTCTCAAAAATTAGAATTTCCCAACTCTAAGCTCAAATTTCCCAACTTCACATATATTGGGGGGAGGCTCCCCCCCCCCCCATGGCGACGCCTCTGACTACCACAAACAATTTTTGTGTAGGAAAATAATCGCAATTCCTTTATACAGCCAAAAATACAGGGCGTCTCATCTTAATGAAATTTTCAACTGACTTACATTGATCTGTGTGAAACGCGATTACATTAAAAAACCCGAAAGAACATAGAATTCTATCAGTGATTGTGCAAAGTTCAATAATGCAAAGGAGTCGTCGACATAGCGGATGTTTTGCATTATTGAACTCTGATGATCTTAATCTTACTAATATTCTCTATATTATGAATTCTATAGATGAACATATTCAGCTCACTTTCGAACTCGAAAATAACAGTCGTTTACCCTTCCTTGAAGTTGTGGTTTTCCGCGAAAATAACTTGGTTCACACGACTGTTTACCGTAAACCATTCGCAGTATCTTTACCACCACATCGCCTTTCATCCCATTCACCTAATCAAAAGTTGGCTGCCTTTAACAGTTATGTCCACCGGGCTTTAAATATCTGTTCTTCCGACGGTTTACTAAAAACAGAATTAGATTACATTAAATCCATTGTCATTGATCGAGGTTTTACAGCTGAAAGCGTCGATTCCATTCATAATAAACTAAGTAAACGTACTCACTCCAGGGTTAATATTGTCGGCAATGAAAATTTAATTAGACTTCCACATTTTCCGAAAATAAGCCATCAAATTTCTAAAATCTTGAGAAAATTCGACTTTAAGGTAGTTTATACTCCTTTTAACAAAATTCAATTCACAAATCCGCAACATCCAAAATTGGGGTATTTACAGGATATCTTGTGAATGCAATAAAATGTACATTGGTCAAACGAAGCGAGCCTTTAAGATCCGTTTGGGGGAGCATAAAACTTGTGTTAAAACTTGTGATATCTAACGCTCCGCTATTGCCAACCACTGCTGGTCCAACAATAATAATTTTAAATTTTCGAAGCCTCCATAGTAAAGAAATGCTCATCAATTTTCGATCTTGACTTCTGGGAAGCTTATCACATATGGAAAAATTCAAACAGTTTAGTTAACGATTTATCCAGTACGCCCCCTTTTTCAAAGATATGGTTTAAATTTCTATAATACGTTCTCTTCACTCCCCCCCCCCCCCCCACTTTTTCTCCTCTCAGTTTGAACTCTTCCAGAGCAATTGGACGATTTTGATTGGTCTCCCTGAGTGTGGACTCCGTGGCTGTTTGTCAGCCGTATGTCGCATTTCGCCATTGACAGTAGAGCTGTAAGATACGCCTTTCTGTTCCCCCCTGTCCCCCCTCCTTTTTTACTCAGAGTTTTAATTTTTAAGCACTGATGATGAAACCTTAGAGGTTTCGAAACAGCTGTATGTTTTTTAAACATATTTATATTTGTGTCTTTATACGTTGTTTCTCTTTCTTAATATATCGGCACAAAGTACAATCGTTCCCCACATTTTATTGCGACATATTTTTGTCATTTCATGTTATTAATATCACAAATATTACATTTTCTCACAATTATTTTACTTTTTAATGGAAATTTAGATGAAATTACGAAAAATTTCGTGTCCCTCAAAAATTTCGTGCTTAGGGCATTGGCCCTGCTAGCCCGTGCGATAGTCAAGCCTGCATGTAGCCCCCCCCCCCCTTTCCCCTATGAAATTTAAAATTTCAAAATATTTAAAAATTACATATTAATTCAATACAATTATAAATTAAGATTATAGAATAAAATTTAAATATATAATCAAGCAATATTATATAAACCATGCAATCTTAGTGAAATTTACATAACTCTTTCTTCATAACATACAGCATAATCCTATACACGTAGCTTATATATGTATATTAATATAGACTTATATTCAAATTTATATTTATTTACACCACTTGTTTATTCATCTGAGACATTTTTGT
This sequence comes from Maratus speciosus, assembly GCA_963932465.1. Lineage (NCBI taxonomy): Eukaryota > Metazoa > Arthropoda > Arachnida > Araneae > Salticidae > Maratus > Maratus speciosus. The sequence goes on along the minus strand of OZ010799.1, from coordinate 67,667,763 downwards.
GACATGCGTCTAAAACGTTTTAGATACTCCATTGTTTTGTCATATTAATTTTAAGAACTTGTATTAAAATGTATGTACCTATTTTAAAAATTTTGGCATTATGATCATTCTGTATTTTTATCAAAACTTTTTGAAGGACAAAATGAAAGGAAGATCATAACGTCAAAATAAAGATAATTAATAACTGATAACTAATTTGATTCTTGTAGGCGGCTATGGATACCCTCCTGCCTTTCTAACTTTTCAACTATATAATCCATAACGTGAACCTCATGAATCATACTAAACAATTGAATATTAGATTCATAAGAGATTCATGTTCTGTGATACTTTGTATCGCTTTTGAATCATCCCTACATCATATGCGACGAGATTGGTGGATTTTGCTGTAATAAGTCAAAATAAAATATACATTATGAACTTTAAAAAGCTCGCCGTTTTACTTAAAAGGCGACGAAAATAATAAAATAGATGTTACAAATTAAAAATATTCATTTTATTTAAAAACTTCTTGGTACTTCCAGCCTGCATTTTCCGCGGCCATCATCAGAGAATATTTTTATAATTAATTGCTATTCAGAAAGAAGATCAAATGTTGTAAAAAGTTTTAAATAAAATGCATATTTTCATCTTGTAACAATTACTTTATTATTTTCATCGCCTTTAAAGGAAAACGGTGAGCTTTTTAAAGTTCATATTGTGTATTTTGTGATAGAATCAAGGTGGAATATTGCATTTCGTCTTATGATTTTATTTATAAGTCAAAATATTTCTGCTAACCGGACACTAATCTTTCAACTGAATCCCAACTAGTGTTGAATTCAGGGGGTGGCTTGGGGAGGACATCTCCCCCCTCCCCCCCGGAACAATGAAATTTTCCCCCGGACTATTTGATTGTATGTCCCTGACTATTTGAGATTTTGTGCTTTCAATAGTTAAAAAGTGATATTTCCCCCCCCCGTAATTCTATAATGCCCCCCCCCCCAGAGGCACACAAAATCCCTGCCGGAGAAAAGTATCTAAATTTAACAATAATCCCGACAATTTACTGTATGCGATGTAACAATCTATATAAATGAACCATTTACAGTTTTTTTTTTCTCCAATATCAAGTCTGTCTTTCTCGGTCTTTCCAAACTTCTTTCGAATGATTTTTTATATGTAAAGTATTACATGTACAATAAATATTTAAAAAAGTTTACAGTTTTAAATTATGCCGGACATAGAATTATTTGCCCATCAAAAGTATTTTTTATATTTATTACTGAAGCCGCTAGTCAAAGAAAGTCCCATAAAGAAAACAAAAAGTGCGTCCTAAGAAATGGTACGAAATATAGATATTCCATCTTGATAAATTTTTGTTTTCTCTTGACAAAAGAGCTTCTCTATAATTAAATAATTCTATTATGCATATTTTGGCATAAAAATTCCTCTTTCTTTTTATCAAAACAATTTGAAGGTCAAAATGAAAGAATAGGTAACTCGTTAGATTAATAAATAAATAAAAACATACAACCTTGCTTAATGGTATACAAAACACGAACTTTAATAAGCTAAAAGATAAATTGTACGTTTCGAGCTGTTTCTACAGCCGTCTTCAGGAAATATGAGGGTTAAATGGCTAAAAGTTCAGAGATGAAGGCTTCCTGTGCAAGAGATAATTTGTCGAACATTGACTAAAGATGTGAAAACAAAAATGTAGTGGTACCATCCAGTGAAAATAAATACTTATTAATGAAATGAGTCCAAATAAATCAAAAGTTTGATTTAAGAAATTCATTAGATTAATTTTAATTTTGTATGGGCTGCAGCATCTTTCTATAACTTCAACCGCATGATTCGGAGCTAGAAACTCATAAATCATATTAAAGAATTACATATCAAATTCACACGAGATTCACGTTCTGTGTTACCTTCTTGATATTACAGGAATCACCCCCTGCATCATACACAGTAAAACTAAAAGTTTTTTTCTGTAACAAGTCAGAATATTTCCCAGAGGTCACGAATGACCTCTAACCAAGCAGTAATCTTCCGACTAAATCCCACCAATTTACCGTTAGAAACAACAATCTGTATAAATCAACCATTTGCATTGCTTTTCCCCAATCTAAAGTATGTCTTTCTCAAGTCTTTCCAACTAGTCTTTTGAATGATTTTTTTTAATCCGTAAAATAAAACATGTATAACAAATATCATTCCACCTCGTTGTTTTTGTTTTCCATATTTCTAAAGAGCTTCTCTACCATTAAATATATCTATTATGTATATTTCGAAATAATATTAAAACATTTTGAAGGACAAAATGGAAGAATGCATAGCTCATTATACTAATTTTATTCTTGTATGAGTCTATAGCGTCTCTTTCTAAAATTTCAACTGCATAACCCAGAGCTTGAACCTCATAAATCACATTAAACAATTTCATATTAAATTCATACGAGATTCACGTTCTGTAATACTTTCTTGATATTATAAAAATCACCCCTGCATCATGTACGATATGACTGAAAGATTTTTCTGTAACAAGTCATAATATTTCCGAGAGGTCACAAATGACCTCTAACCGTTCCGATGACCTCTAACAGCCTTCAGACTGAATTTCAGCAATTTACGACTGAAAAAAATATTTGTATAAATCAACTACTTACAAAAAAAAAATTTCCCGGGATCAAGTCTATCTTCTCTAGTCTTTCCAACAATACTTTAGAAAATATTACATGTATGGCAAACAATATTCCATTTCGATGAATTTTCGTTTTCTTTTGCCTAAAGATTTTCTCTATCATTACTTAAATCTATTCTGTATATTTTGACATAAAAATCGTTCTTTATTTGTATTAAAACATTTTGAAGGACAAAATGAAACAATACCTAGCTCATTATACTAATTTTATTCTTGTATGAGTCTATAGCGTCTTTCTAAAATTTCAAATGCATAACCCGGAGCTTGAACCTCATAAATCACATTAAACAATTACATATTAAATTTATACGAGATTCACGTTCTGTGATACTTTCTTGATATTATAAGAATCACCCCTGCATCATGCACGATAAGACTGAAGGATTTTTCTGTAACAAGTCAGAATATTTCCGAGAGGTCACGGATGACCTCTAACCGGACAGTAATCTTCCGACTGAATCCCAGCAGTTTACCGTCTGAACCAACAATCTGTATAAATCAACCATTTACAACACTTTTTCCAAGGATCAAGTCCGTCTTTCCCCAATGATCTAATTCAGGTCAAGGAAGTTGGCATTGGGCTCAACGTAATTCTGGTCACGGAATATTTCAGAATAACGGATGTGGTTTAGCTGTCGTGTGTGACTTCCTCCATGCATTTTCCTCATGTCCATCTATGTTGTTTCGTTTTGGCAAGTGAATAAAAAAACGAACATTGAAGACATTTTTTTTTTTTTTTTTTTTTTTTTTGGAATTCATTGCACATGATCCATGTCCGTTGTGAAGGATATATCAATCAAATATCTCCCCATATTTCAAGCATCAATAGTCATAATATATTAAGCAAAAATACGGCATATCTGTATCGATCAATCATTTTGTAATAAGGAGCAACAAAATTTGCTGAAGAGTAATAAATAAGTAAAAATATTTCTTCCTATTATAAAAATATCCTAATTTAAAGTAATTAATATGCTCTTTTTGCGAGGGTGGGGGGGGTGTATTTTGTTTTTTATAGTGAAAAATAAAGGAGATTTAAAGATAAAATTTTCGTTCAAATTCATTTCACATGAACCATGTCTGTTGTGAAGGATGTATCAATCAATTATCTCCCCATATTTCAAGCATCACTACTCATAGTATTCTAGGCAAATAAATATGGTACGGCATACATGCATCGATCAATTAAACATTTCTTATGAGCGTAAAAATACGGTAGTTTAAAGAAATTGATATGATGTCTTTTTTAAAAGAATTGTTTTGTTTTTTCTAGTGAAAAATAAATGAGATTTGAAGATAAAATTTTCTTTCAAATTCATTACATTTGATCCATGTTCATTGTGAAGGATATATCAAAGAATTATCTCTCCATGTTTCACGCATTAACAATAGTCATAATATGCTAGGAAAATGGATAACATACGGCAAACGAACTAATACCTGAATCGAACTATCATTTTGTAATGTTTAACAACATAATATGCTGAAGAAAGATAAATAAGTAAAAACATTTTTTATGAGTATATAAATATGCTAGTTTAAAGAAATTGAAATGCTGTTTCTTTTTAAAGAGTTATTTCGTTTTTTTTTCTATTAAAAAAAAGTAAAAAATAAATGAGATCTAAAGTTAAAATTTTCGTTCAAATTCATTTCACATGATCCATGTCCGTTGTGAAGGATATATCAATTAGTTATCTCCCCATATTACAAGCACCAATACTCATAGAATTCTAGGCAAATAAATATAGTACGGCATACCTGTATCGATCAATCAAACATTTCTTTTGAGTGTAAAAATAGGATAGCTTAACGAAATTGATATGCTGTCTTTGTTTAAGAATTATTTTGTTTATCCTAGTGAAAAATAAATGAGATTTGAAGACAAAATTTTCCTTCAAATTAATTGCATTTGATCCATGTTCATTGTGAAGGATATATCAAACAATTATCTCTCCATGTTTCAGGCATTAATAGCCATAATATGCTAGGAAAATGGATAACATACGGCATACGAACTAATATCTGAATCGAACTATCATTTTGTAATGTTGAACAACATAATACACTGACGAAAGATAAATAAGTAAAAACATTTCTTATGAGTATAAAAATATGGTAGTTTAAAGAAATTGAAATGCTGTTTCTTTTTAAAGAGTTATTTCATTTTTTCTATTGAAAAAAAAATGAGATTTGAAGATAAAAGTTTCTTTCAAATTTCCTTGCACGTGATCCATGTTCATTGTTAAAGATAATTATCTCTATATATTTCACGCAGCAATAGTCATTATATGCTAGGCAAATAGATAGCGTACGACATACAAACTAATGCCTAAATCGATCGATTATTTTATAATGATGAACAACATAATTCGCTGAAGAGAGATTAATAAGTAAAAACATTTCTTATGAGTATAAATATACGGTAGTTTAAAGAAATTGATTTGCTGTTTTTTGTTAGAGTTATTTAATTACTCTTTTGTTTGTTTACAACTTACTTTTGTTCCTCTTTTTCTAAAACTTTAGTCAATGTAGTTATTACATGTCATTACCAAGTCTATTATTGCTGAAATGCATGTTTAATTATTTAACTTTTCTGAATGAATTATAAAAAAGGTTTGAGGTTGCTTTCAAAATAAGAATACCGCAAGCTTTTAATTGTTACAGTTTAGCCCTAAAATAGGCTTAGCGCTAAAAATATCACTACCGTAGTCGTTACAAAGACGTTATGATTTCAAAAACATGATAATGATATTTTTATAAATTCATTATTATTCGTTAGCAAAAATTGTTTTTATTTTATTATATAGAGTAATTTTAGCTAAAAATCAGTAATTAAAATAATAATACACCCCCCCCCCCCAAAAAAAAAAAGGCTTAACGTTAAAAATAACCTTAACGTGATCGTTGCAAGTTACAAGGGTGTTTATCGTTTCAAAAACATGATAATGACATGTTTATAAATTCATTATTATTCATTAATAAGTATTACCGTTATTTTATTATATAGAGTAATTTTACTTGAAAATCAGTAATTAGAAAAATATAATTAATTTTTCTCCCTAAAATAGGCTCAACGTTAAAAATATCACTACCGTAGTCGTTACAAGTTACAATGATGTTTTGAAGTTATGGTTTCAAAAACATGATAATGAGATTTTTCTGCATTTTTATAAATATATTATTATTCGTTAGCAACAATTGTCGTTATTTTATTGTATAGAGTAATTTCAGCTAAAAATCAGTAATTAAAATAATATTTTTCACCCTAAAAGAGGATTAACATTAAAAATATCAGTAACGTGGTCTATACAAGTTGCAAGGACGCTTCGGAGTTATGGTTTCAAAAACATGATAATCACATTTTTAGACATTTTTATTAATTTATTATCATTCGTTGGTAACAATTGTCAATTTTTTATCATCTAGAGTCATTATAATTAAAAATCAGTATTTATTTTTATTTTTATTTCATTTTCATTTTTTTAAGCCAAAATGTACAATTATCACAGAATGATCCTTGTAAATTCAAAACTGGACACTTATTTGAACCTGTTTTTCTTTTAACTAGACACTTATATTAACCTGTTTATATGCATGTAATGACAGCAACAAAAAAACTAAAAAAAACTAAAAAAAACTAAAATTAATTAAAATAAGCAAGCAGAAATATCAAACTAGTATTCCTTTTTAAAACAAGGATATTCAAAGAATATAACAGAAGTGACCCTGATAACTCCTGTTTGTAAACATCCGAATTAAAAACACACATCATACCTTCTTTCTCTGAATGCTATTCATGACTTTTTTCACAGTCTACAAATTGCAATTAACCTTCAACTAGAAATTAAGTTCATTATTTTCTTAATCTTTCGTATTGCCATAAACCACAGCTAAATCTTCCAAATGTGCCATCTTGCTTGCTATTATCTTCGTTTAGCTCTCAGGTTTTCTCATGTGTGACTGTATCCGTGCCTTTTTAATGCGATAAAAATACATCTTCCATTGCTGTGAACTTGACCGCTTTAACAGCTTGGATATGTCTGGCTTTTTCAGAATGTAGGTTGACGCTGTTTAATTTTTTTTTTCCATCATATAACAATGCTTCTAAATTCTTTGTCTTTAACAATCATTGAAATTTATTTTAGGGTAATCTAAGTCTAAATCAGAAATTTCGTGTTTATTTAGTTTTTAATTAAAAAATGAGATAAATTTTGAAAAACAAATATCGTGTCGTATGGTATCTTGTCAAAAAAATTCATTTTGCGAAATGTTTCCTCAGCATATATTGTATAAAAATGCATTTCTTGACAATGACAGAAATTTAGATTAAGTTAATCTAAGACTAAAGCTTGAATTTCAAGATTGTTTAATTATTAAATAAAATTGAAAGAAATTTTGAAAAAAAAAAAATCATGTCCCATGATGTTGGATGCTTTTTACTTTCTTCTATCTCCAATAGAAGAAAGTATTGTAATCGAAATTTTTTTCGACGGATTTACACGTTTTAGGGGTCATAGATCCCAAAAAACATGTTTATAGAAAATGTCTGTCTGTCCGTGTGTCCGTCTGTCTGTCGCCATTGTACCATCAAAAAGTGTATGAAGTTCTACATAGAGTTGAACCAAATTTTTATTTTAAGTTTTTGGCTATGGCAAGCAGATCCTCCCTGAATTTGGAAAACATTCACCGGTAGGGGGCGCTGTAATAGCGATTTTTGTACGATTTTGAATATTGTACCATCCAAAAGTGTATGAACTTATGCATAGAATTGAACAAAATTTTTATTTTAAGTTTTTGGACATGGCAAGTAGGTCCTCCCTGAATTTGGAAAAAAATCGCCGGTAGGGAGCGCTGTAACAGCGATTTTTGTGCCATTTTGAATATTGTACCATCGAAAAGTGTATGAAGTTATGCATAGAATTGAGCCAAATTTTTTGTGTTTGTTTTTGGTCATGGCACGGAGGTCCTCCCTGAATTTGGAAAAGTTCCGCAGGAAGGGGGCGCTATAATTGCTATGTCTGCACCATTTTCATTATTGTACCATCGAAAAGTGTATGAATTTATGCATAGAATTGAACAAAATTTTTTGTGTATGTTTCTGGCTATGGCAAGCAAGTCTTCCCTGAACTTGAAAAAATTTCGCCAGAAGTGGGCGCTATAATTGGATCTCTGTGCCATTTTCATTATTGTACCATCGAAAAGTGTATGAATTTATGCATAGAATTGAACAAAAATTTTTGTGTACGTTTCTGGCTATGGCAACTAGGTCCTCCCTGAATTTGAAAAAAATCTGCCGGAAGGGGGCGCTGTAATAACGATGTTTGTGCCATTTTCTTTATTGTACAATCGAAAAGTGTATAAAATTATGCGTACAATTGAACCAAATTTTTTGTGCATGTTATGGCTTTAGCCAACAGGTCTCCTTGAATTTGGAAATATCGCGCGGTAAAGGGGCTCTATGATAGCAATTTTCGTATACTTTCTTGATTTTTCGCAGTTCTATTGTCCATCGGCGGCTCGTGCAAAGGCGGGAACTCGCTTCCTGCTAAGCCGGCTATTCGCAAACATCTGATAACAACAGAATAGGGAAAAACTAATAATTTTAACAAATATCATGATATAGATTAACTCGTTTTTAGTTCGTTTAATTGACTGAAGCAGAAATTTAAGATGAAAATCAAAGTTGCTATAGTATTGAACTAATAATATTGAACTATATTAACATGTGTAACTAGTTTTTGAAATATTAAGATGTATAAGATAGAAGAAAGTTTTGGGATTGGCACATCCAACTAGTTTTCTGTAAAATCATTTTTTCAGTGTAAATTTTTTTTAATATTATTTAAATAAAATTTTCCAATAAAATTTTCATTAAGAAATCGATAAAAGACATAACTGAGTGTAATCCCATACAACTGTTACCATTAAAGACATTTTGTAAATATTTTGTCTTTCTTATTATTTATTAAATTAATTTTTTTAAATTGTCTAAAAAAATCATCAAACCGATATTTCAATCAAATCAACTTTAGCTACAACCATGGGTGAAAAAATGAAAAAAAAAAAAAAAAGTAAAAACCATAAGGAATCACATATTTCATTTCTTTAAAAGAAATATATTAATATATTGAAAATCTCGTTCTTACATACATTTTAAATGTGATATTATGTTCAAGTAGAAAAAATTTCAAATACTTTCATAAAAAAACGGTATTGCTTTGGGATTTTGAAGGTAAAAAGAAATTTAAAACCTAAACAGGGATAAATGCATATAAAGTAGCCATATAGGGCATAAATTTCTTTTTACTCTAAACATTCAGCAAAAAACAGACAAAAATTTCAAATAAGATAGTTTCCTAAGTAATTACTTTACAAATCCCTTTTTCCAGATGCAGTAAAGAGTTTTTACTCCCCCCCTCCCCGCCTAACACCACGCCTGAAGAAAAAATTAGCCGGAAGTGTCAATCCCATAACAATCTCTTATCTCATACATGTTAATACTTAAAAAATTGCTATCGCAGTGCCAAACATAAATGGCAATCTATCCCCGTCATGCGGATTGTAAAGGTATGAACTTTCGTGCTTTAGTTCTTGAGATATGACTATCGCTTAATTCGTGTAAATCCTACAAAAGGCAGCATAGCAGCGCCACCTGTTGGTTAATTTACACTAAAACCTGATCAGCAATAACTTATCTCGAAGACTAACTGAATCTGAAGTTTAATGAAAATCCGTGCATTAGATTTTGAGATAAAGCAGTTGCGAAAATCGTGAAAAATTTAGCATAGCTGTGTCACCTAGTGGACGATTAACACCGAAACCTTATCAGCGACGACTTCTCTAACTGAATATGAAGTCAGATGAAAATGCATGTATTAGTTCTTGAGATAAAGCTATTGCAGAAATCGTGAAAAATGCAACATAGCAGCACCCCCTGTTGGGCGATTTACAACAAAAACTAATCAGTACCATTTTATATAAGGTGCTAACTGAATATAATTTTTTGATTAAATTCCGTGCATTAGTTCTTGAGATATAGCGTCCACAAAATTTGTGTCACATACAGACAGACAGACAGAGTCACAGACTCACATACAGACATTTTCTAAAAACATGATTTTTTGGGATCTCTGACTCCTAAAAGGTGTAAATCCGTCGAAAATCGGAAGTCGAAAAGTTTCACTTATCCAGTACTTTCTTCTTGTAAAGATAGAAGAAAGTAACAAAGAGTTAAACAAACGATAAAAGCTTTCATGACAGTTTCCGTGTTTGGTGAAATATATTTTTTACTTACTTCTTTTAAGTTAAAGTTTACTTAAACACACATTTGAATAATTGTGCAATTATAAACTTAACCTTGTGATCTTTTTCTTTTCTTCAATTATTGAGGGAGGAATACATGGAAACAGTATTTTCTCGCACAAGTTACGGTCATAGTTTAATATATTGTGTAAGCTTAAATTTGGCCTTAGTCGTTTCAAACTGTAATTATGTACACGAATTCGTCAAACTGGAATTTTGTTTTTTTTTTATTATACATTAAATGAAAAAAATAACGAAAAATAAAATAAACTTATTGTTTAGTCCAACAGCTGTAACTTAACCTTCAACGATATTGTTTAGTTTTGTACTATAGGGTTAATATTAAAAAATTCTGCAGTTTTTACTAGAATGAGATAAAAACTTGCAAATTACTTTAACTTATACATGTACACCTACGTATGTAAAATATGTAAATAATATATCTTGATAGTTGTTTTTTCTTTGAAAGTGCATAATATTTCAGATTTCCTGTAAATTTTATTAAGGGATATCTGACGCACATTTTTGTTTTCCATCCTTTAATTTTTGAAAGAAAAAATATTAATGCTATTGTGAAGTTTAGATAGATTACTGAACTCTGGAAATAATTTAAAAATAGCTATTAACTTAAGCATACTTTTTAACTTCTTTTGTTTTTAGAGATATAAATTTTAAAAAATAGAATATATTATCGCTCATAATCAATCAATGTTACAATAATACATAACTTTACATATATTTACTTTACACAACTTCACAATGTTACAATAAAGCATTCTTTTTTATTTCTTTTGTTTTTACAGTTATATTTATATATAAAAAAATCGAATATATTACCGCCCATAATCAATCAATGTTACAATAATACACACTGTGTTTAAAACAGTGATCCATTTAGCATGATTGCACATCAATAAGACGTGAGCTAAAATGAACGGATATTTGAACTTTCTATTTTTTTATTCATTCTTTATAGCTGTCTTGTTATTACGGATACCATAATTAGCACCGTATATTCACTTCCACTATCACATTTGATAATTCACCTTTAGCTGTAGCAATCATTGTCTACACGGAAATATTTTTATAAGTATGTAAAATTATGCGATTGGAGAGAGGAAACATAGAGAATATTTATGTTATCGTAGTGACCGAATCAAAAGGAATAGTCCGAGAGGCAATCAATTTTAGCGTCTGTGATTTTGTTGAATATGATAAATTAGATAGTACGGATAACGAAACTGGCAATTAGCTGCCGTACCAGTGGGGGAAGGTTTTGCCATAGAAACATCACACACCTAGTTGCTATGTGAAATGAATGCCAACCTTATTACTGATAGTATATCCGAATCGGTATAACATCAGTAATTGGGTTTCCATTCTTTTTACACTGTAGCAAGGCGTTTGATGTTGCTATGAAAACACCTCCACTAGTACGCCAGCTGACTAGCAACTTTGTTATCTGTTATCTATACCATCTATTCTATCATGTACAACAAAATCATTTACGCTAAAATTTATTTCCAAAATGTGATGCAGTCTTTCGCGTTAGAAGCTTAAAGTTACCTTATTAACCGTTTAAGTGCGGAACAAATCTTGAGGATCTATGCCAAAAATGCGACTGCGTTTGGGTATATAAAAAAAATACTTGTAAGCCGACGATATACACAGAAATCGTACGCTTCGCTACTGCAACCAGCTTAAGGGCAGTTGGAAGTCAAATTCATGAAAAAAGTTATTTTGTTATTTTTGTTATATTTTGAATCCTTTATTTTCCCCCTTTCGAATGGTATATTACTTTTGTTCCTACGAGAGAAAGAAGTTAAAAAAATTTAAGGAATTCAGTTTGTTTATCTCATACATAAACATTACATACGTACACTTTAAACTCAATTTTCTCAAAATGTTTCTTTTTGAACTTCGATGTACTTTTTATAGAAACTACTCCGTATTATTGTTCGAAATCTTGCCAGAATATTTCACACATATCCCTGATCAATCTGAAGTGGACTTTTGTTACAAACATGTACAAAAGTTTTACAAAAAAGTTTTTCTTTGGAAAAATGCTAGTTTTTCGTTATTTAAAAGTGGTTTTTATTCCATATATTTTTTTAATAACTAAAGAATATCTATTTAAAAAGTGGACTTCACTTTATTAGAAATTAGTCATATTATGTATATAAAAAATTTCAAGTGAATATCTTTGGTAGTTTCTGAGAAATGGTACATTAATTTTACATGATAGATATAGGGACTTCCAACTGCCATTAAATACACACCAAACTGAGATAACAAATAGAAGCCGTATCACCCTCACCGCAATCTTAGCATAAAACAAAAGGAGTGCTATTTCACTTCCCGCAATTTTGGCCCATAACAAGAAGAGCGCTATCGCGCTCCTCCGCATTCAAACGGTTAAATGATTAACATTTAACTATAACTAATTTATGCTATTCTGAAAGATTTTCATAACATTTTATCAAGGTCAAACAACTTTAATTTTTGCGATTTCAATAAAATAAGTTGTAACGCTGCTAATTCGTTACTTACCTTTACGTCCTTTTCATGGCCGAGATATTATATTTGCTGTGAAACCAGTTTTACAGATAAAGTAAATGGTTTCGTCTTCATGAGAAAAGTTGATGAAGTCGACTAGGATTTTGGCAACACATTTCACGACAAAATTATGATTTTTATTCAAAAGAAAATAAATATTTAAAGAAATATATCTTTAGTAGATTTCAGACTTTCAAATATTCTTTAATGTTGATATTATTAATGAGTACGAAATTATGCTAATAATAAGCATTGGACATATGCAATAATGTTGGTTAACGTACGGATGCATAAAATTGTGTTATTAAATATTCGGTGACGATATCATGTTCTTAAATGTTTCTATGCATATTCTTAAATGTTCGTATGCATGAAATTATATTCTTAAATGTTTCGAAGCATATTTTTAAATGTTTGTATGCATGAAATTCTGTTCATAAAAGATCCGATATATAAATTATGTTCCCAAATGTTCAGTTGAATGAAATTGTGTTCTTTACTATTTTTTATCAATTAATATACTTTAACGTTCGTATGGATAAGAAAAGTTGGCGAAGTCGTCTAGGATTTTGGCAACACATTTGATGCCAAATTCTGATTTTTATTCAAAAGAAAAGAATTGTTTAAAAAGATATATCTTTAGTAGATTTCAGATTTTCAAATATTCTTTGATTTTGATATTATTAATGAGAAATGACTACTTTTTATAAGAAGGTGTACGAAATTATGGTAATAAAGGATAGGATATATGAAATAATGTTGTAAAATGTTAGCATGCATGAACTTGTGTTCTTAAAAATTCGCGTTACGAACCTATGTTCTTACATGTTGCTATGCATATTCTTAAATGTTAGTATGCATGAAATTATGATCTTAAATGTTTCGTTGCGTATTCTTAAATATTCTTATGCATGGAATTATGTTTTTAAATGTTTCTATGCATATTCTTAAATGTTCGTATGCATGAAATTGTGTTCGTAGCATAGGGTACATGTAATAATGTTGCTTAATGTTCGGATGCATGTAATTGTGTTTTTAAATATTTGGTGACGATATAATGTTCTTAAATGCTTCTATGCATATTCTTAAATGATCGTATGCCTGAAATTATGTTCTTAAATATTTCGAAGCATATTTTTAAATGTTCGTATACATGAAAGTATACAGTATATGTATACAGTAATAGAATGTATACAGTTCGTATACATTCATAAAAGATCCGATATATAAATTATGTTCCCAAATGTTCACATGGATGAAATTTTGTTCTTTATTTTTATTTTTTTTTATCCATTAATATTCTTAAACATTCGTATGGATAAGAAAGTTGACGAAGTCGACTAGGACTTTGGCAACACATTTGATGACAAAATTCTGATTTTTATTCAAAATAAGAGAATTATTTAAAGAAATATATCTTTAGTAGATTTCAGACTTTCAAATATTCTTTGAATTTGATATTATTAATTAGTAATGAATATTTTTATGAAGGTGTACAAAAGTATGCTAATAAAAGATAGGACATATGAAATAATGTTGTTAAATGTTCGGATGCATGAAATTGTGTTCTTAAAATTTCGTGTTACGAACCTATGTTCTTAAATGTTCCTATGCATATTCTTAAATGTTAGTATGCATGAAATTATGATCTTAAATGTTTTGATCCATATTCTTAAATGTTCTTATGCATGAAATTATATTCTTAAACGAAATTATGTTCGTAAGTTATCGGATATATAAATTATGTTCCCAAATATTCGAATGAATGAAATTGTGCTCTTAAATATTCGCCTAATGAAACAGAAATCTTTATCTTTTTTATCCATTAATATTCTTAAATGTACGTATAGATAAAAAACGTTGATAAAGTCGACCAGGATTTTGGCAACACACTTGACGACAAAATTGTGGTCTTTATTCGAAAGAAAAGAATTATTTAAAGAAATATATATAGTAGATGTAAGACTTTGAAATATTCTTTGATTTTGATATTATTAATAAGAAATTAACTCTTTTTAAGAAGGTATATGAAATTATGTTAATAAAAGATAGAATAATAATTAAGGAATTTAAGATGTAAAATCTGTACTTTGTAAAGTCTATTTTAAGGGATTTTTAAAGTTTCCGTTGCTTCTTCCAGTTTTAATATTAACTATGTAGCATGTAGATTACTTCCTGCCGATTTGTGTTTTTAGAAAAATTTACTTCTGAAGAGGGTTTTGAAGATTAAACCAAAATGATGAGTTTTACTTTATTCATGTGTTTTTACTTTTACATAATCTTTAAATTTATGAATAAAGTATACGTTGGATAGCAACCTCTATTTTGTTTAGTATGTAAGATAGGATATATGAAATAATGTTGCTAAATGTTTGGATGCATGAAATTGTGTTCTTAAATATTCAGGTGACGAAATTATGGTCTTAAATGTTTTGATCTATATTCTTAAATGTTCGTATGTATGAAGTTATGTTCATGAAAGATCGGATATATAAATTATATTTCCAAATGTTCGGATGAATGAAATTGTGTTCTTAAATATTCAGGTGACGAAATTATGGTCTTAAATGTTTTGACCCATATTCTTAAATGTTCGTATGTATGAAGTTATGTTCATGAAAGATCGGATATATAAATTATATTTCCAAATGTTCGGATGAATGAAATTGTGTTCTTAAATATTCAGGTGACGAAATTATGGTCTTAAATGTTTTGACCCATATTCTTAAATGTTCGTATGTATGAAGTTATGTTCATGAAAGATCGGATATATAAATTATATTTCCAAATGTTCGGATGAATGAAATTGGGTCCTTAAATATTTGTCTAACGAAATTGTGTTTTTTAGTGTTTTGATCCATTAATATTCTTAAATGTTCGTTTGGATCAAATTATGTTCATAAATGTTTGGATGCATAAAGTTGTGTGTTTAAATAACAGAGTCACAAAATTATGTTCTTAAATATTTAAATTTTACATTTTTAAACTTATGGAGGGCTCAAATTATGTTCTTAATGTTCGGTTGCATAATATTACTTTAACAATTGTTCTAATGCATTAAAATATGTCCATAAATCAAAAACAGATGCATAAATTTATGCTGTAATATATTGTTTTTAATATCCAAAATAGTTTTAACTAATAATTTGATTTATATATTCATTCGTTTTGATATGTTAATTTTATTAGAGAATGAATCATATAATTACGGAAACAAGTCTTAGAAAGATAATATGAATTAAAGTTTATAGCATTTGAAAGAAAATACTGCGTTTTCGTGGATTTTATAATATTTAACCTGAATCTGAAATTATAACTATCATTATTTTACCTCAAATTTAACCTTTTTATCCCATTGAAGAACTATCTTAAATCAATTCCAAATAAATCATAATTTAGAATTTTCTTTGATGTTTTCTGTTCATTTCATTTTTTTTTTAGAATTTCGAATTTTTTAGAAACCTTTCTTTCTTATCTTAATAGTAAATACCATGCCAAATTCCAGGCTTCTATACCAATTGTAATCTCGACCACTAAAATCTCAATTTTAGAACTTTTTTGCATAAAATTCATACTTATGTGTAACACTAGAGATGTAAATTTTCTGGGAAAGTTAAAGTGGCGGAAAAAACCGGTTTTTTTCCAGTTTTTTTCTGGAAAAATTGGAAAACTTGGAAAAATTGATTTCCTATAAATGTTTCTCAAAAATAAGTTATATTTTCTTAAAAAGTATACAATAATAAACTTTTTCAATATTTATGCACATTAAAAAAAATTATTTTCCCTTTACATGTGAATATGTTATTAAAAAAGAGAGAGAGAGATAAAAAAAGCCAGCTTTTAAAAGTTTATCCTTTCAGTTTATGAATTTTGACAGTAGCTTTTCTTGCTTAATTTAATACCAGTGTTTGTACTATATCATGTGTCCGTTAAAATGATTTTTCAGTAGCACTTTAACTACAGTATGGAACCATTTATCCGGAAACCAGTTAACCGGAAAACCAGTTATCCGGAATGATATTTCTAATAGACTGATTTCAGAATCTTTGCAGAAAAAGGTGTCATACATTGCCAGTTTGACATAGGCTTTGCTTGGAACAATTGTATAATTTGATGACAACATCTAGTATTGAAATGAAAACATATTTAGCTGTATTTTAGATGTTTTAATTTTTATGCAGAGGAAACAGAAGAATTTTTGTTCCTAAGGGATTCCCATAAATTACCTTCTTTTAAACTCTGGTTAACTTTTGATCTTTCTTGCACTTATTTTTAATTCAAGTAATCTAATAATTTAAAATCAGAAATAATGTCACAACCACACATATTCCACAAAACTTATCAAATGGATGCTGCTTTAATGCACAACCTGTTAATCGGAAAAACCAGTTATCCGGAATATATCTGACCCCAAGCATTCCGGATAAATGGTTCTGTACTGTATATCAGTAAAGCTAATTAAAAAAAAAAAAAAACTTTAGTTTCAACCAATATTACTGTAGTTTAAAAGCAGTTTTAAACTATATTGTACATCTCATCTACATAGTACTGGTTTTCAAATACATAAAGGATACCAGTTTAAAAGAAACAAATTACAGTAGTTCTGGTATTATTATAAATACTATTATCATTTTCAAATCTTCTGTTGTTTAAAAATTGGTATTATTTCAAAATATTACTCCCCCCCACCCCTTACAGTTATAATTTTCATTTCCTGCATATGTGGTTTTGGTGCAGCTTTCCAGACTAAACCCAAACTATGTTTTAGTAAGATTTAGATCCTTAATATTGAAAGTGGTATTTTTTTTTTTTTTTTTTAATGAAACTTTTAAAACTGGTGGATTTTTCCATATGCTTAAAAATTGTTTTCAACTTGATTTTTCACAGAGATTTGCTTACATTTTCTTTGCAAAGTTTGTATGGATTTATATTTTTTGAAAATACATTTAGACAAATCTAAGAATCTATATTTCAAAAAAAAAAAAAAAAAAAAAATACATAATTTTAAATACATGTTATTATCAAAAGAATTTTTTTTAACAATTGTGAAAAATTACAGCTATGCGAATAAAAATAAATGCATGTTTCAAATTTTACATTAAATTTTCCATCTTACCATTTTTATTTATTGGTATAATACTGAAATAGTTTTGCGCATGAATTTTCATTTTTAACGAGAGAAGTTGCATTTAATTATCTTACCAGGGATTTGCTTGGATTTTTTTCACACGATCATGTTTTTGCGAAATTGTGAACTTTTATAAAAACTTGTGAACTTGTAAAAAATGTGAATGAAATGTAAAAAATGTAATTGAAATTTTGTAAATTCGTCATATTTAAGTTCTTATTTAGACATTATTGAGATGGTCCTTTGTACATAAACAGCTAGATAATAGATTCATTGGTTATTGCAGTTATTATACAACAGGTTTTTTTTAAATTCTAAAATCATTACGTTTGTGAAGAATTTAATTTTGAGATTGTAAAAAAATTCTGAAATGTCTATTTTTAAGAGAAATAATTTCGTTAGAGGTCATATGTTTTAAGGAGAAAAAACTGAAGGATCCATTAAGGCTGTTCTCAAATCGAAAAGAGCAACTTTCTGACATAAGTTTTAATTTATTTTTGTTCAGAAATACAGGAAAATAGCAGGTGTTGTTCAAAAACTATGTAATCAAGCTGTTTTTTCCATTTTTTTTGCAAACGCAATAAATCTTTCAGAAAATAGTGTCAAAGTGGTCGTTTTGAACCGAATTTCAACGCAAAAGAAGAATAGCCAGTCAAGAATGGGTGAAAAACGTGTTTGTCACGTGATCAAAATCGCCGATAACTCAATAGGTGGTTTATGGATCAAAACAGGGAAAACACAGATCGATTCCAAATCTCTTCCATGGTCAGGTTTTCCAATTTTATATTTTTCCATTAAAAAATGAATTTGTGAATGTGTCAAAATGTTTTGCGCTTGTTGAGCAGAGCAGTTAAGAACACCCTTAGGAGACTCAAGTTCTTTCTAAAGAGATCCCTGCTAAGATTTTCCATGTTAAAGTTTTCATGAGGGACACTAAACATGAAAAAAGTATAAATAAAAGTATCAGAATGTAGCAATTATAAAATTTTGACTACATTATTTTATAAATGAAATTTTCAATTTTTCCAATTTGGAAAAATTGAAAAATAGCCCTTCGGAAAAAAACTGAAAAAAACCAGTTTTTTTCCCAACTTTTCCGGTTTTTTTCCGAGCATTCACATCTCTATGTGTAACTAAATTTACTTAACTTCGATATAAAATAAAATGTATGGGAAACTGATATTTTCATTTACTAACTATTTTTAAATTGAGTAGTAGCTGCAGTATAATTTTAATACATAAAATTCATACTTATGGTTAAAATCAGACGCCAAATGAAAGCTCTTCTTATAACATCAAAACTTTATCTTACACTCGATGATGATGAATATTAACCAGTTATCAAAAACATCGACACACATATTTTTAAAGTAACCGAAAAGCACATGTGCAAATAATTTTACTTAACTTCGGTTCAAAAAAAAAAAGTTAGGGACAACATATATTTATATTTACTATTTTTAAGTCTCGTATTATTTGCGGTATTATTTTAATATGAATACCTATAATTCATACTTATGTATAACTAATTTTACAAAACTTCGACATAAAAAAATCTTAGGGGAAACAGATATTTTCATTTACTATTTTCAAGTCGCGTGGTATCTGCAGTATAACTTCAATATGAATAGATAGAATTTATACTTATGTATAAAATCAGGTACCAGATGAAAACTCTTTTTATAAAAACATCCAAACATTAAACTTTATCTTACACTAGACGATGATGATTATTAACCGATTATCAAGAACATCAACACACATATTTTTAAAGTAACCGTGACATATAACAGCAACTAATTTTATTTAACTTCTGCGCAAAAAAGTTGGGGGCAACATATGGTTTTCATTTATTAACTATTTTAAAGTCGAGTAGTGTATGCAGTATAATTTTAATAAACAGATAAAATTCCTACTTATGTATAAAATCAGACACCAAATGGAAAATCTTTTGATAAAGACATCAAGACTTTATTTTAACCCCTTAACGGTTGCATTAAATTACGGTTTAAAAATTCAAATTGCTTATTGGCACCACTTTTTTGAAAAAGAAATATTCAACTTATTTAATGACAGGTAAAATGATACCATAATAAAGCCAATTACGCTATTTTATAAAACTGGTGGGAAACAAACAATCTGAATAAAATACACAGCCCGTGAATATCACGGGAGCGAGAATTAGGGGGTAAACTCAATGATGGTGAATTTTAACCGATTACCAAAAAAACTTCAACACATATACATTTAAAGTAATCAAAACATACAAGTGCAACTAATTTCACTTAACTTCGGCACAAAAATTGTTAGGGGCAACATATATTTTCATTTACTACTTTCAAGTCGCGTAATATCTACAGTATAGCCTTACTATGAATGCATAAAACTCATACTCGTACTTACTTATAAAATCAGACACCAATAAAAATTCTTTTAATAAGGACATCAAAACTTTCTGTTATACTCGATGATCATGAATTTTAACCGATTATCAAAAACATCAACAAACATATTTTTAAAGTAACCAAAACTAATTTCACTTAACTTCAGCACAAAAAAAAAAATGTCAGGGGCAACATATATTTTCATTTACCATTTTCAAGTCGCGTATTATCTACAGTATAGCTTTAATAGGAACACAGAAAACTGATACTTATGTATAAAATCAGACACCAATAAAAATTCTTTTAATAAGGACATCAAAACTTTCTCATATACTCGATGATCATGAATTTTAACCGATTATTAAAAACATCAACACACATTTTTTTTAAAGTAACCAAAACTAATTTCACTTAACTTCTGCACACAAAAAATGTCAAGGGTAACATATATTTTCATTTACTATTTTCAAGTCGCATAGTATCTACAGTATAGCTTTAAAATGAATACATAAAACTGATATTTATGTATAAAACTAGACACCAAATTAAAACTTTTTAATAAAGACATCAAAACTTTCTCTTATACTCGATGATCATGAATTTTAACCGATTATAAAAAACATCAACACACATATTTTTAAAGTAACCAAAACTAATTTCACTTAACTTCTGCTCAAAGAAAATTTCAAGGGCAGCATATAGATTCATTTACTATTTTTGAGTATTTTCTACAGTACTAGGGGGCTCGGCCCCCTACGAGCTACGCTCGCCAACCCCCCGATCAGACACTGCAGTCTCTAAAAGCACGCTAATTTGATCGGCTTTAATTGAATTTTTTTGGAAGATTGAATTATAATTAAAAAAACAAAGGCGATCTCCCTATAAACGGGTTTCTATTCATTTCTCTTTGATTGGGGAATTTTACGGAAAAATCAGCTGCTGTTAAAAGATACAATGGCATTTCAAAATCATCTAATATAAAAGGAATTAAGTAAACAGAGTCTTTGTCTCCCGGTATTTTTTAACAAAGCGAAAAGAAAGTCCTTTTAAATAAAACATTTTAAATATATCGTTTTAATCTGACGTAATTTTCACCAAACTTTTCTTTCCCTTTTTAATATTCACGTGAAAATGCTTTTATTAGAAATGAAATATTATTTGCGCTGTCCAAAAAAAAAAATAGTTGAAAAGTTCATCTCAAAATATCAAGTAAATGTCTCGCGCTATTTTTAAATTTAAACTACTATTTTGCAATATTATTTTTTGTTCATTTTACGTAATAAGTGTAATGTGACGTAAATGTGATGTAATTTCTCCTATTTAAGACTTCTAACGCATGTTAATGAATTTATTACTTTACAATATCCTTTCTCTGTTAAAATTCACGTGTAATTATAGATGAAGTAATTTTCAATAAGTTCCTGCTTTTTATACGTAATTATTTAATTCTAATTTGAAAGTTTTTCTTTTCTGTTTATAATAGTCAAATGTAAATAAATTTTTAATTTGAAGCAAACATTATTGTTTCCGTTGTTTATACAGTTTGGCAACAGGTTAAATTAGTACAATTTTCTGAAATAAGTAAAAAAATATCTCTCGAAATGCTGAAAATTTGAATTTAAAATAGAAATGAAACTTCGAAAAATGAATCAAATTAAAAAAATTAATCAATTCTGCACACCGGGAAATTATAACGTATAAAATGATCTAAAAAGTATTAAATTCCGATGTATAGTTTTTGCTCCTATAAAACTTTTTTAATGGAACGATTTTGTCCAACTTTAGCATTAAATATCTCTTAAAATAATTCTTCGATTTGAAAACTGTCTACATCAGCGTGTTTATCAAACATTTCTGTATAATACTACCAATTTTCATATTTTTGTATGCATTATTTTTCGTAATATTAATGAAGAAAGACCTCCGGTCACAAAAAATTCAAAACCGGCGGCGGCGGCGGCGGCGGCAGCGGCGGCGGTGACAGCGGGAGTTACTTTTTTTTAGAATAGAGAGATAGCTTTAATATGAATACATAAATTTCATTTTGTATAAAATCAGGCACCAAATTAACCTTTAAATACGCGATTTTTTATTTTCTTTCGTAAAAATTATGTATCATTCTCTGAAAGGGTTATTACACAGGAAAAATAATTAAAAAAATCACAGATACATTTTTCATATAATACGTCAATCTTTTCTACTGTTGCACATCTGCAATATAAGTAAAAACTACTGTCGTGTGATTGTTTTACGCTAAAATATTGCAAATTAGTAAATATTTTAAGATGTATGTCTCCAAATACCTTTTTTTATATAAAGCATAACCTTTAACCCTTTAATTTCCGTGATAGAATACGTTCAAGAAATTACGAAGTCCAGTGAATCTGACTTTACACCAGAAAGTTACAATAGTTAATTTCGCTTTATTTAAATACGAAAAGTCTGTTATTAATTAAAGCAAATATTGCTATTTTAATATTCTGGGGTGAATTAGGTATATACGAATGAAAAAAATCTAATAAATTCAAAGCACTGCTGTTTACATATATGCAAAGCTGCGCACTAAAAGGTTAAAAGCCTTTTAATAAAGTCATCAAAACTTTCTCTTACACTCAATGATGATGACCATTAATCGATCATCAAAAAATCAACACAGATAACCGTCCTATTTTTCAAGCATTCGAAACACGCATTAGCAGTTACATTTTCACTTCACTTCGGCACTCGGGGGCAAGTGCAGGCATAAAAGTGAGTAGAGTTGAGCAAGCAGTCAACGGATATTCCAGTTCTTCAAATATGCGGAAGGAATTTTTTTTTAGGATAAAGCTGAAAATAAGAAAATATCTCAGTGGTCCAGTGACCTACATGCTTCTCGCAGTAAGATCTGGAGTCCAATTTCGGACATTTAGTCCAGGCAGAAACCTGTAGCACGCAATTTTTTTGTTGCTTATAGACACTTTATCTGTTCATATGCAGTTTAACCCTTGCAGATCCGACTATTTTTTTTTTCGCTTTTAGGTTTGTGGTATAAGAAATAAAAATTCGTCTATAAATTAACCCTTAAATGCGCGATTTTTAATTTTGTTCCGAAAAAATTATATATGACACTCTGAAAGGTTTATAACACAGGAAAAATAATGAAAACAAGTAAAAATTAAATTTAAAAAATCAAAAAATCCGACTGCGTAAAAATCGAACTAATTAATTATTTCTCATCAATGTTAAACTATTTTTAATATTACTTACCTATTTTTTTATTTACTTGTATTGATGACTTTTAAGTTGTGTTTAATTGTTAGTTCCTATCTATAAACACTGTTTTGATGAGGCCTATAGATGTCTATGCTGCTTAGAGTTGCAGTAAAGCTAGAGATCCTACCTACACAACTTCCAGGTTGTGTAATACACTGGTTATCAAAAATTAAGGAAAAGTCACAAAATGCTAATTTTCAAATACGCGAACACTCAAAAGGAAATAATATAATTCGAGTAATCACTATCTCTACAACACAGCTAGCCCATATAACATCTCATTCATATCACACATGGTCACAAGTGTCACAGTCACTACGGTGAAGCAAAAAAATAGGAAATTCCATACATCTCATTCTGAGGCTCAAATGATCACTATATGTGACTCCACTGAGAAGTCAATGTGACTGCTGCTTCGGGACGAGTCACCATGTGACTTTATAATGTAGTTAAATTGTGACTCTCATGTGACTGTCATTTTGAGACTCAATTTCATAGTCATCATGAACGTTGCATTATGATAAGTCACCAAATAATATCATATTATAATCACATGGAGACTTTTCCCAAAAGAGCACAATGGTGACTTCACAGTAGTCTCTCTGTCACCTTAAAGTCATCATGTGACTTTAATGTGACATTATTTGGTAACTTATCACAATGCAGCGTTCACGATGACTTTGAAATTGAGTCTACAAATGACAGTCACATGAGAGTCACAATGTAACAGCATTGTAAAGTCACATGGTGACTCGTCCCGAAGCAGAAGTCACAGTGACGTCTCAGTGGAGTCACATGTAGTGATCATTTGATACTCATAATGAGATGTATGGAATTTCCTATTTTTTTGCTTCACCGTAGTGACTGTGACCATGTGTGACATGAATGAGATGTTATATGGACTAGCTGTGTTGTAGAGATAGTAATTACTTGAATTATATTATTTCCTTTTGAGTGTTCGCGTATTTGAAAATTAGCATTTTGTGACTTTTCCTTAATTTTTGATAACCAGTGTATTTAAACGGAGCTTCTGACTGTAAAACAGTCAATGAAACACCGTCTTCATTTTGAAAGACCTATGTAATGATATGCCACTCAATATGGTGCGTTTTTTTCGTGTCTACCGTCATTTTGAATTTATAAAAACAAAACCTAGCCTATAACCATCGGACGGTTGAGACAAATCGATAGAGACCTCATTCATTAAAATCCATCCAGCCGTTGGAATGTTTCGAGGGTATAAAGAAATCCACATACCCAGATACGCGTGAAACACACAACTCTTCTTGCATTCGAGTAAAAAGCAGGGATATATTTTTCCTATAATATGTCAATCTTTTCTTCTGTTGCACATCTGAAATACAAGTAAAAACTACTGTCGTGTGGCTGTTTTACCCAAAAATGATGCAAATTAGTAAATACTTTAATAAGTATGTCTCCAAATACTTTATTTTATATAATTATTTATTTTATAAAACTTAAACTTTAACCCTTTAATTCCCATAATAGACTACGTTCTAGAAATTACGCAGTTCATAGAATTTGATTTTACACTAGAAAGTTTCAATGGCTAATTTCGCTTTATTTAAATACGGAATGTCTATTTTTTTAATTAAAGCAAATATTGCTGTTTTAATTTTCTGGTGTGAATTAGGTATATACGAATAAAATTTTTTTTATTAAATTCAAAACAGTGTTGTTTGCATATATGCAAAGCTGCGCACTAAAGGGTTAACACTATTTCTACCACGATTTTGTGTATACCTATTTCTACCAAAAGATGTCTTTCGACACCTTGCGTTTGAATTGCCAAAACTGTTGGTATTTCAAATTATCAGTTAAATATAGGTAATTTGAGCAATATATATATATTAATACATTGATGCAAATTTATAAGAGATTATATAATCAGGTTAAAAATTCTAGCTTAATTTGACAATCTAGAAAACATAAATATACGGTGGAACCCGGTTAAGACGCGTTTCAAGGGAGTGGACAAAAGTCGCGTATTAAGCGGGATCGCGTATTAAACGTGATTTGTATCATGTTGCAGGAACTGGGCTTATTTAGACATTTAATCGTCTAAATGAACTTTTGAGCTTTCGTTTATATGTTTACGGTCGAAAATTGCGTCTTTTACATATGTTTAGTTTAAAATTATATTGTATTCAACTTTAACTCCTTGTTTCTTTTTATATGACTGAATGAAATAAAAAAGGAAAATAAATGTGGATTCCAACCTGGTTTTGTTGTCGATTTGTACTTTGCAAGCAAAAATAAAACAACAAAAATAATTTTCCTACTAGACTAAAACTTTTTTAACAAAAATAATAAAACATTAAAACTTTGAAGCACAACCCATTTTTAAAAATCAAATTTAGTACTTGTATTAATAAGTACCATTATAATTGACCCTTCTTTTTAATCTATTCTATTATATATATAAAATCCAAACGGAAATTTCGTTCCGAACGCCGAGATTTCGGGTTCTACTGCATGGATTTTTACGGAACCTATACCGTTAGATAGGTATCGTTCCAGGGAAGGTTTTAAGCTATAACACACCATTCTACCTAGATTAGTTATAGAATTATTACGGAAAATTCTATTAATTTGGACCTTCTTACTTCATATTTCCTTAAATATCTGGGCTCCTATTGGTCGTAGAGCTTAGATCTCGCGCCAAAAGTACCTCCGAAGCACCCAAGCAAACTTTTCCCCGCGATTATTTTGCCGTCTTCCGATTTCCTCTAACTCTATTAGGGGCCCGCGTAGGGCCCCTTTAAAATATTTTTCGTAGTAATTTCAGCAATTATCTTAAATTATTGGTTAAGACCGCCACCCTCCCGATTCATGTATCTACGGAAAGGTTGCATGAAGGAGTTTCGTTCAGATACGCTTTCGTTAAGAATAGAGTGCGCTCCCTGGTGGTGCAATGTGGAACTAACATAACACGATATTGTTAAAATTAGGAAATCTAACAATGCGATCTGTTTTAAACTTTGAGATAGTTCATAACGCATAATCTATTATCTATTCTATCTATTCTATCTATCTATTTATATAAAATCCAAGTCTCTGTGTGTCCCTCACGATTCCGGTAGGACCACCTCATTGAAATGAGTAATTGTTGAAAAGTACTAATGCAGGGTTACCACAGTAGCGCCAAATGTTGGCCAACTTGGCAATAGCTGGCTGATTTGGTGAAATTCCCATTTATAACTATTAATCTTTCATAAAGGAGGTCACCAAAATTTAATTTAAACTCCGCTCTTTTAAGATATTTTTTCAAAATCTATGGGTGAGAAATTAAAGTACATCTTTACATCTTCCTCCCGATGCTACTAATAAAATAACCGCCAATAGACGACGTTGTACTGTGTGAGCTCCTAACTGCGCGATTTTAATGTGCTTTAGGTACTTTTCCAGTATAAGTGCCTTGGCGAAAAAAGAAATTTGGCAACATTTTCCCGGAACCTATGCACTGTTTCACTTTATATTCACATGCATTTTTTTTTTCGATATTTATACGATTTATTTATACGATTAAAAAAGCCGTTTCTCTAATTTTATACAGAAACAGATGTAATTTGGGTACAGATGTCATATTCGCCCCATATTGGCGCGATTCTTTTCGGTTGCCAATTTGGCGGAAACATCAACTGCGTAAACAACATGATCCGGGTTACCACATCAAGCAAAATAACGACACTTTGGCGCAAGTTAAGTACCTGTTGCCTATAAGATATTGGCGACAGAAAAAATTCGCGCCAATATGGCGCGAATATGATATCTGTTCCGTAATTTGTACATAAAAACATGAATAATATACATATAAAATAAACATATAAAAAAAACACTCATCAAGTTTGTTTTCATAGCTGTTTATATGATTTGACAACAATTCTCAATATTTTTCCGTTATACGGACACCATGCCAAAATGTATGCGGTACTTTTCCATTATACGGACAGCATTGTCGCCAAGCGCAATAGTTGGCGCAAAATGAAAATAAGGTGAATTGAAACATTTGAAAAATAAAAGAAAAAACATTCTCGATAGTAAAGTGGGCATTTTAAAAATATAACTTTTGAAAATTACAAACTTTTACGAACTATTTTATTAAATCACAAATATATACTTAAAATAAATGAACAAATAACTGTTATACTATAAAGTAATAAAATAAAAATCATATTAAACTGCTGCCATAAAATTATAAATATCTTTCAGCATTGCAGTAAACATTTCATTTTTTGAATGAAGGCGTAGCCACATAAAATCTATGAGATACGACTCTAAATGATGACGAAAAGCTTCCCGATGTCTTTTGTTGCGCCATTTTGCGATGTCCCATAATCTTTCAACATTTGGAGTATGACATCCAGTATTAAGGTCGACAAAATTGTATTTGTGATTTACTGTGAAATGATCATAACCAGCACTTAGCAGTTCATCTGTTTTATATCCTTTCCAACAATCTGTATAAATAATACATGACTTTCATCTACTTCTATAATTTTATTAGGTCCACCGATTTTTCTATTTGGTCGAGAACATAAAGCATTTGCACAAACTTCTCTCTAATAACTATTCCATTCCACTGTTGTGTTGTGGTGCATATCAAGTTGCAGCTCACAAAACTCAATCGATGTCAACTCTTTGCACGATAAATATATAAACCTCAAAGCATTAAGAAAAGTCACCCGCGATCCTTTAAACCAAGTTTTTTGTCGTATTTCTACGCTTTCTTCGCATGATCGTAAGCTACAACTCAATTTCGGATTTACAGAACTCATCCATAATTTCATTTCATGATTTTTTGAACACAATCTTTTATTATGCAGAATTCCAAATTCCTGAAACTGTTTTATCACAACTTTCTCATTATCTGGTAATTGCCAAATGATAAAATCCATCTCAGCATCAGCAGTAAAAGTAAACTACAACTTTATATAAAAAAAGCATTTTTAATTCGATTAATAGCAGATTAAAAAGCTTTCCAAGGTTAAGGTTAAACAATAATCATTCACGTGATTCACGTTTCATAAATAACAAATCACAATGTTTCGCATGGTTTACAATAAAAATCTACGATCAAGGTTGAAATAATTGGCGCATTAGCATACATTTTAGCATGCTGTCCGTATAACGGAAATTTACCATGTATGCTAATGCGCCAATTATTTCAAAATGCTAAAAGATATTTGTAATTTTATGCCAGCAGTTTAATATGAGTTTTATTTTATTGCTTTATTTTATAACAGTTATTTGTTGAATTATTTTAAGTATATATTTGTGATTTAATGAAATAGTTCGTAAAAGTCTGGAATTTTCAAATGTTATATTTTTTAAATGCTCACTTTAGTACGACAATATTTTTTCTTTTATTTTTCAAATGCCTTAATTCACGTGACTTTCATTTTGCGCCAACTATTACGCTTGGCGACAATGGTATCCGCATAACGGAAAAGTACCCAAATCTCACTTTCTGATGCGCAAATTACACCAAACTTTTCTTTAAAAACGCCAAAGCCCCTACAGTGGAAAAGTATCAAACTGTCTATTATTTTGCGCTATCTGTGTTATAGTTTATACTATATGCAAGGTGAGTGGAGCGAAGAGTTTAAACATTAAATATTAAAGTTTCGGCACAGATGTCATATACACAACGGGTACTTAACTGTCATCAAAGTGTCGTTATTTTGCTTGATATGGTAACCCGGATGTTGTTGTTTATGCTGTTGATGTTTTCGCCAAATTGGCGTCGGAAAAAATCGCTCCAATATGGGGTATATATGACAACTGTGCCAAAGTTTCTATAAAGCAGTATAAGACTAAAAATTAAGAATAAAATAAATGCAAAATAAGACTAAAGAAGAAAGAAAAATCATGCGTTAAGCATAGAATATGAAACACTTACCAACACATCCTGAATGCTTTAAAAAAACTTCGTTATTTAGGGAAATAAGGTAAATAAGATAACTAAGTAAACATTTTAGAAAACGCATAATTTTTTAAAAAAATTGATTTCAGCAGTTACCGTCCATAGCAATAGTACCGTTATTACATGCCACTATTTAGCTAAAATTTAATTTAAGCTACTCTTAAAGCTACTGAAATCATATTTCCAGATATTATCATCCATAGACGGTTATGTATCCAATTCTTTGCGTGACCCTGTATATCATTTTATCTATATTCTACAAACATTTCTTAGTAATCTAAATGCAGTTCAGCATAAAACTGCATAACTCCTTTAAAAACCACCTTTAAGCAATTTATTCTCAAACTCAGGAACCCTTACGAATTCTTTTGTGTAGCCCTGCATATGAACTGTAGCATTTATACACATGCTATAGTATGCATAAATGTAGTGAAACATAAAAGCGCATATCATAATTAAAAATGCATTTCTAGCAATCATTACTTATGTATGTACAATACTTCGGAGAAAAGTTTCTTGGCGAGAAAGAAGTTTGCCAACGTATTTTCTGACAACCTATTTAGTGCTTCATACTCACAAGCAATTTTTTCCATATGTATACAATTTATTTAATGTAAAAAAAAAACTATTTATCCATTTTTATAAAGAAACAGAAGTATTTTTTGCACAGTTGTGATATACGCATCGGGGTTGGCGTGATTTTTCTCTGACGCCAATTCGGCAGAAATCTCGCTTTCGAATACCAGTTACTTATATATTTTTAAATTATTTGCTATCATTTTGAAAAGGAAATAACTATAAATAAATAAAAGTTTGAATAATAACTATAGAACAAAACAGTTTATATAATTTAAAAACAGAAAATAAAAGTAAATAAACAATGGCACAGATGGTCATATTCGCCCCATATTGGCGCGATTTTTTTCTGACGCCAATGTCATATACGCAATGTATACTTAACCAGCGCCAAAGTGCCGTTATTTTGCTTCATATGGTAACCCGGATGTTGTTGCTTATGCTGTAGATGTTTTCGCCAAATCGGCGTCGGAAAAAAAATCGCGCCAATATGGGGCGAATATGACATCTGTGCCTAAACAATTTATTAATAAATAAAAAACAATAGCCGGCAAAATAACACCATTTTAGCGCCATAGGTATCCCGGTTCATATCTGAAATCTGTGCCGTAATTTGTATATAAAAAAATATTATATATATTTAGAAACGATTTTTTTATGTATATAAGTGCATATATAAACAAAAATAAAAGTTCATTAGATTTGTTTTCATAGCTGTATATTTTGGCAACATATCTCACTTTCTGATGCCCGAATTACGCCAAGCTTTTTTTTTAAAAATGCGCTATAATGGAAAAGTACCTAAATAAATAATTAACAGAAATAACCAATTATACAAACTAAAACATTTTATTTCGAGATTAAAGCATTGTTTTTAATTTCGATTAAAAATACATATATCTTTGGATAACTTTAATTGAAATTGGGTTCAGGGCTTAATATCTCATTCCATAAACCTAAACAAACACAAGTGATTCATTCATCGTGAACCGTAAAAAATATTAAATCATTGAGGTAATCATTCACAAAGTAAGTTCTCCAACAATCAATGGACAATATTCTAATGACGTCATAATATGTAAAATGGTGGCGGTATCATTTGTTTATGGTTTGAAATCACAAAGATTTAATTTTGCAATGTCTCTTAGTTACATTATTTTATTGTCGTATTTATGAGATCAGAACAAAAGCATATTTTTTCATTATTTAGTTATTAAAGACGGAAAAAAATTATAAATGTGCATGATTTGAAAAATTTAAATAATTTTCTTTCTTAATACTAAAAAATAACATCGGGAAGTAACAGCGAGTTTAAGTTAAATAAGATTAGCTGTTTAATTCTGTTGTAATAGTCAAAATAACTGTATTTATTAGATTTCAGTAAACAACATCAGGGCCCGATTAAACTTTGAAGTTAGAGGAATTACAATGTCATTTCAGGAGCTTTCTTTTGGAGAAGCTTTTCTAAATTCCACATATACATGGAAACTCTTCAGTGTTAGAAATATTATTCCCAGGACTGGCATAACATGAGAACGGCCTGCAATTTTACACAAGTTTTTGAAAACTACTTTATATCAGAAATTTTACTAAAAACTGGTTACTTTTTTGTTATAGAGGCCCACACTATTAGAATTATGACAAGTTGCAGCCAATTTCGCCAAAGTCGTAACCAAGATAGTGAAGCACACACATATAATACCATATAATACCATTTTATGAAATCGAATACGATAATTTAATAGTTTTTACCTTACTTCAAGTGTGTAATTTATTTATTTTTAAGGCTTAATAATCTAAATTGTCCAATATATGAATTTAAAAAAAATGTAAACAAAGACTGAATAGACATGACCGCAAAAATATGCAGAAAACTTGGAATTGTGCAGATTAGTGGTCTTCTACTGTACACAGTTTTTCATAAATGTGTTTCGTTCTTAAAATGTGTTATTTTCATCTATCACTGCGGAACAAATGAGAAAACTCATATTCTTGCACATGAGTTGTATATATCTTTATATCTAAATTTCCGTCATTTTTGACGGGCTACCTTTCTAGTTATATATATAAAATCCAAACGAAAATTTCGTTCCGAACGCCTAGATTTCGAATTCTACTGCATGGATTTTGATGGAACTTATACTGTTAGATAGGTATTGTTTCAGGAAAGGTTTTAAGCTATAACACATCGTTCTACGTAGGTTAGTTATAGAATTATGACGGAAAGTTCTGTTATTTTGGGCGAAAGGTTTACCATTATTTTATTGGCGATGGATTTTTTGATAAATGAATTGAAATGGCTGTACATCGCGGAAAAAAACTGTTACTAATTTTATTTAAAAGGAAAAAAAAGAAAAGAAGAGAGAAAATGAAAAAAAAAATTGACGAGTGGTAATATTGGAAAACGAAAATATCGAATTTAAACATGAAAGAGAATGTTCGTAATGCTTAAAAATTTATTCAATATGAAAGATTGCAGTTTTAAACTATATTTGGCAATTTATCTCTTGCGTCCGGTTAAATAAAATGCATCAGAAAATTTTATAAAATAATATCTGAGTGATAATTTTGTTTTTGTTTTTGATTTCTTTTAAATTTACTTTTTATTTTTATTTAACTCGACCATCATGTGACATACAGAAGAAACTAGCAGATGTAATTATAAAAATGACGATACTTGTGAGTTACATATTGTATGTTTTTTGTGATTTCATTTTATCGCCAAACGATTTAATTTTAAGCCAAAAATGCATGAGCGTGCCATCGGTTTGAGCGACGTTCACAATATTGGTTATTTCTCAATAAACGACAGCATTTTCTGGAAATACCTAATTCTACTTATATATATATATATATATAATTCAAATGGAAATTTCATTCCCGCTGCTTATAACTCGAGTTCTGCTGAACGTACACTGTTAGATAGGTAATTTTTCGGGAAATTTTTTAGTACATAACACGTCGTTCTACGTTTCTTGGTATTGAATTATGGTTTAAAAATCTTTAATGAGATGAACCTGATAATGAAAAATTAGCCCCTTTAATTTGGCCACAAATCTCACTTTCTTAAGCTCGAATTGCGCCAAGCTTTTTAACAAATGGTACAAATGAACAACACCCATTTTAACAAATGAACAACACCCATTTTAACAAATGAACAACACCCATTTTAACAAATGAACAGTACCCATTGATCTTAAAATCAGGAAAATTGGAAAGTAGATGTAGTTTGTAAAGTATGCATAAATTAAGGAGATAAATTACGTTATCGAATCCATAGACAATTGGCATATTTGGTACCGATAAGTTACATAATTGAGTCTACTGACAATTGGCGTATGTTACCTGGCGTGGTTTGGCGCATAATTAACTTAGGAAAAGGTTTAAACTGATTCTGTGTTTTTAAAGCGGAGCTATTCTATAACCGAATTAACACAGAATTGGCGTGATTTGAAAGAAAACTTTTTGGAGACCTTTTCCTATATTTACGTTATACCAATACCATACCAAATTGTATGCTATTGCGCCATTTATTTCAATCCTAAATGTGCAAAATTGTTTGGTAATTTACAATATAGGGATCTTGGCGAAACAGAGAAAATAGCCTTGGCGGAAAGAAACTTTGGAAACATATTTTCTGGCAACCTATTCACTGTTTCATTTCATATAAACAAGCATTTTTTTCTGTTTTTACAATTTATTTAACATAAAGATGCAATTTATCTAATTTTAATTAGAAACAGAAGTAATTTGTATCTAAAAAACATTTATAATGTACATATATAAACAAACAAAAAATTTCATCAAGTTTGTTTTCTTAACTGTTTATATCAATTGGCAATAAATCTCACTTTCTGATGCCTGAATAGCGCCAAGCTTTTAAAAAAACGACAAGGCGCCTGTAGTGGAAAAGAAAAGTACCAAATTTTATTGCAAAGGATGCCAAACTTTGGGGCTTGATATTTATTGAACGCGAATTTCTTTTGGCTTTATTATTTATTCGTAACACTGCAAAAAATTGTAATTTACTATTTTTTGAAGGTGGAAGTATTTTTTATTATCAAGTAAAATTAAGTTATAACTTCATTTTTCGCTGAATAAAACATGGAAATGTTTACTGCAGTGCCAAGAGACACTTAAAATGTCATGCGCGTAGTTGGCGATTTTGAAAAAAAAAATATTTTATAATATTGTAACCCACAGCAAATTGGCTCATTTTAACGACAATCTTTTGGTACAAAATGAAATACATTTGTTGTAGACATAATAGTAAATCTCAATACTCGCCGATTGAAAAGTCTTTAAAATTATCCAGCAGAGACAACGAGAAATAACTTGCAGTTTCATAAATTTTAATAATCAATATTCTTATCTATCTATCTATCTACTTCTGCTTCTACTACATATACTAGAGTAAAATGGAAATGGGAAATTCGTCCGAGTTGCATATAACTTTAGCCCACCTGAATGGATTTTGATCATAATGATAGTTAGATAATTTTCCAGGGAAGATTTTAGTATATAAAATATCGTTCTACGTTGCTTATACATACAATTATGTTTTAAAGTTATATAATCAGACGAACCCGATCATGAAAGATTAACCTTTTTAAAAGATTCAGCCGAATTGATTACGATTGAATTTTTACTGTTAGTTAAATAATTTTTCAGGCAGAGTTTTAGTATATACTATACCCTTCTGCATTGCTTAATAATAGAGGTGTGGTGGAAAGTTCTATAATCAGTTGAATCCGATTATGAAAGTTTAACATTTTTTAAAGTTCTACAGAACGGATTTTGATAGGAATTTCATTTTAGTTAGATATCTATTCAGACATGGTTTTAGTATTTTGCATATTGTTCTACGTTGCTTAGTCATAAAGTAATGGCGGAAAGTTCCATAATCATATGAAACCGATTATGAAAGATTAGACTTTTCAAAAAGTTCTAGATGGCGGATATTGATAATACTTTCTTTGTTGATAAGACAATGTTTGCGGAGGTTTTAGTTTATTGCGTATCATTCTACGTTGCTTAGTTACAGAAAGTTCTATAATCAGATGGACCCCTTATGAAAGATCAACCTTTAAGAAAAGTTTTACTGGATGGATTTTGTCCGTTTGTTTGCTTGCATTATTACAAGTAGTTATATAATTTTTCAGGGTTTGTTTTATTGTATTGCGTATTGTACTATCTTTCTTTACCACTCCTACTGTTATTGATCAACTAAAAGGGTTAAGACCTTAATAGCTGAAAATTTGTCTACACATTAGAAAATATAATAGCACATTGTCGTTCTTATCGTTTTCAGCAGTGCGAAAGGACATCCCAGGTAAGGTTCCATATTGCTTTAAATCACAATGTCAAATTCAATGATACATTTTGTTTAATTCAAGGTTCATTTGGATAAGCAGACCAGCGTAGCGGGCATAGCCTGCTAGTATAAGAATAAACTATTTTTATTAATCTTCGTGTACATAATATTGTTAGCATAACAAAAGGTAAAGAAAACAGAGAAAAATTATCCAATCGCAGTCGTATTTATTTAATTTTTAATCATTTTTTATATTTAATCATTTTTTATATTTAATCATTTTTTGTTGCCTATAACATGCATTATAAAACATAGTAGTGATATAACGTACATTTAAAAGCTCACTAACAACAGGCATGATTATCTCTAATCATAATAATTTCTATGATGTATCTGAGTAACCTGAATTCGTCTATATCTCTCTTACTACTGTAAAAACATACACGAAGCGAGAGGCAAAGAATGTTAGAAGGCGGAATCAAAGAATTGCAGTTTTACTAATTTAGCGCGGCTTTGTTTTATTGAAATATCTACCACTATTTCTGATTAGTAATTTTTGCGTTAATTAATCTGTTATTAAATAAAGTAAATAATACTATTCGAAAACAGTGTTGTTTATCTGAATAAAAATAATCCGCAAAATTGCCAACACTTGAGAAGAGAGACGGAATTCGCATCTTGATGAATGAATCCGCGTCTTAAGAGTGATTATTTTCCCTCAAAGGACCAAAAATGTATCTCGTATTAAGCGGGATCGCGTAATAACCATTCGCGTATTAAACGTGATATTTTTACATTAGTCTTATGAGCGATATTCAAGGGATCGGAAAAAAATCCGCGTATTAAGCGGGATCGCGTATTAACCGTGATCGTCTTAACCGGGTTCGACTGTATATAAATGTAATCAAACATGTTTCATGTCAACAGGAACAACAATTTAAAAATATTATATTCTTCGTTTTGTTTATTTTTAGTAGAAAATAAAACATTTTAATATAATTAACTCAACAAACTTTCAGTCTCATGTACAAAAATTCAATCTTTGTAACAACAACCACATTATTTTAATTTGTTAATAAT
Organism: Maratus speciosus; assembly: GCA_963932465.1. Taxonomy (NCBI): domain Eukaryota; kingdom Metazoa; phylum Arthropoda; class Arachnida; order Araneae; family Salticidae; genus Maratus; species Maratus speciosus. The sequence goes on along the minus strand of OZ010799.1, from coordinate 67,631,538 downwards.
AAAAACAGCAGTGTAATAAAATTCTTTCCTTATTCAATACCACAGTTTTTACATGAATGGAAACAAAATTCATGTGTATTGAACACACTGCCAGAATTGGAGAACAAAACGCGTTATTCTTTTTTTTTTTAGAACTAGTCACTGCAATGATCTACACTAAAATGCAACATGACGGAAAACAAGCGAATATCAAAGTTATGCAGCAACCCCTGTATTTTCCGTTACAAATGAAATTGGGATTCTCTAATTTGATTATAATTCGTACGATGCTGTAAAATGGTGTTGATATTTATGTGTAAAATTGTTTAATATTAGAAATTATGAAATCCTTAGAGATTAGAAATTATGAAATCCTAAAGTTGTCTAAGACACCTCATGCTAGAAATAGGTATACCCTATGCATATTTTTAGTTCCAGGATGAGCTGGAAGAAAATGATATCGCTGAATTAATTTAACAACTATTGTATGAAAAGTCCAAAAATTAGTTGTGGAGAAATGATTAAACTTAGGGAATAATTTTAACATGTTAAACGCCACGTCAGTCACTGGTGACTGACACTGAACTTTTCATTTAAAACGCGACCTTCACCGATGACTGACGGCCTAAAATATGATGTAAAACTAAATATATATATATATATATTGTTTTAAGTAATTACAGAAAATGTATTTAAAATGACCTTACATTTTATTTAACAGGATTATATTTTCTTAATAATTACATAAAACATTGTACATTTTTCAGCTTCAGTGTCAGTCACCGTGGCAATCAACGTGTTAGATTAAAATCCGAAAGGTGTCTTTTGACCAGGGCTGCGGAGTCGGAGTCGGAGTCGGGTCCATTTCTGAGCGAAAGAGTCGGAGTTGGAGTCGGAACCGGATCCGTTAAAATCCCCGTAGTTGGAGTCGGCCCATTTTTGAGCGAAAGAGTCGGAGTCGGATTTGTTAAAATTCCTGGAGTCGGAGTCATCCATTTTTCCCGCCGACTCCGCAGCTCTGCTTTTGACACCTCTTGGTACAAATAGTGTTAATATTCCCAACAATGCAAGATAAAAAAAAAAAAAACTCAAGGGTTCAATTAATACATACACGGTATCATACAGAAAGAAAAAGTATAACAGAATAGTCCGGGTGCCAGTGACATCAAAAGCCCCATGATCGTGGTTTTGAAATTATTTTATGTAAATCGATAGTAAAAAGCTGCACTAAAAAAATGAGCTAGGTATGACTACGTTTGACAAGCCGAAAATAGATTTAATTAAATTAATTATTATTAAAAAGCTATAGTGTTTTACCGTTTTCGCGGATATTGATCATTCTTAGAGCATTTTATATAAAATGTTGTGCTCTTTCAGAAAAACTTCACTGTTAAAAATATCCCTGTAAAATTACGGGAAGAGGCTGGCGGCAGAGATTCCAGTCATACCCCGTAAAAAAAAATCCATGCCCATCCTTTTGTGCAGCCCGCAATTTTACGGGGCAAAGATATAATGCACTTCAAAACACAATAACACTTTACTTATTGTTCCGTAGCACGTTAGATAATCATCACAGAATCGCTTCTTTTGGCGGGTTAAAAAATATGTTGCGGTCGCGGTTAAGTGACATTATTTTTCGAAACACGACTAAGATGAAGGGTTACACCCTAGCAGAGGGAAATGTATGGAGTCGTACCGTATTTTTTTAGTGGATCAGACCGTTTTTCATCAAATAAGGCTGTTGCCCATGAAAATGGGAGAGTAAGAGCTCATAAATTTACAGTTTTTTCTGAGAGTGTTGTTATGACAAAATTTATCGGAACACCTCCGGAATTTGAGCGGAAGCAGGCGGCCGCGCGTCCGTCAAACGTCCCCATACACCTTTGCCGATACTTGGACAGCGTCCAGACGCGAAATAAAGACGTAAAAATTCAAAGCGAAATAACAGGGAAATTTTATCACCGGCAACCTTCTTAAAGTAAGTATGACATATTTTTCTGACAGAACAAAGTTTGTCATACCAAGTTTTCTGAAAGAGCGCAAAATTATTTATAAAATGCTCTAATAGTGATCAATATCCGCATTAACGGAACAACATGATAACTTTTTAATAATAATTATTTTAATTAAGCATAATTTCTGCTTTTCAATGCCAGTCATACCCACTTCATTTTGTTCGTATGATTTTTTACTATCGACTTACATAAAAAAATTTCGATTTTGCGATCACAGAGCTTTTGAAGGAGCGTGGAGAAATCACGAGATGATTATGGGGTGATTTTCTCGTGAAAGAAAGATTTTAAAAAGCTGTAAGAAAAAAGTGAAAGAGATTGGGCTGTTCTACAATTTTTATGTTATCAAGAGGTTTTGAAATCAAATATATGCCAAATAAAAAAGAAAAGTGCCCAGTTAAACTGGTGGCATTGACCTCACAGGCTATTCACACTAATTGTATGTTATACTCTTATTTCAAAGAATAATGCCCCTCGAAAAATAAATTAAGGGAGAGGGGAGTGCCCCCCGTTTCCTCTCTTTATACTTAACCAATGAGCCTCGAAATGCCATCAGGGAAGCTCTTTATAGAAATAAAGTGGTATACCAAATTTGAAGCAAATCGGATAGAAAAACCCATTTATCTAAATTAAGGTTTATTAAACTCCCGTCCCCCCCCTTTATATTTAGCCAATGAACTTCCAAATCTAATCAGGAAAGCGCCTTCTCATAATAAACCAGTATACCAAATTTGAAGCAAATCGGATAGAAAAACACATCTATTTAAATTAAGGGGGTTGTAGCCCCCGTCACCCCCTTTAGACTTAAACAATGAACCTTCAAATCTAATCAGGGAAGCGCCTTATCAGAATTAACCGGTATACCAAATTTGAAGAAAATCTTATAATTCTGCATGAAAAGCTCATTTATCTAAGTTAAGGGGGATTAGACCCCGTTCCCCCCTTTATACTTACCCAATGAAACCCCAAAACTGATCAGGGAAGCGCCTTATGAGAATGAACCTACAAAAAAAAAAAAAAAATTGAAGTGAATCGGAAATTTCTATCAAGAGTTATCGCGTTACGTACATACATACATACATACATACAGAACCGGCGGGCACATTAGCTCTCAGGCTTTGATAGGCTGTGAGCTAAAAAGCATTTGTGGCAGAATTCTAGGGGAATTCGAGTATTCATACGTACGAATGTGTTATTTAATTGGCGTCTATGAATTATCGCGATCAACTCATCATATTATCTGTTCACGAGGCTAACGAGAAAGGCAGACTAGCGCGGTGCATTTAACGTATCTTTTTTTACAGACCGCTGGAGTCACGTGATGCTCGAATGCGCCAATGAAGGTGTGCGAAAAGAGCATCACGTCGCTCTAACGGTCTGTAAAAAAAGACACACCGCGTGGGATGCACCGCAGTAGCCTGTCTTTTTCGGTATCCTCGATTTGTTCTAGTAAGTCATAAGTTTGTATAAAATTAGAAAGTGAAGAGACGTATTTTTTTTGTCGTTATCTGTCGTTATCAGTCGTAAGTAATTATATGACCAAATCCAACAGGTTTAAGAATTAAAAATAAAAATCCAGATCACAAAACGTTAAGGTTTATCGAAATTTAATTTAGTAAATTTTGTCCTCCGAAGTTTTTGAATTTTAGCGATTTTAACGCAATTTTTCGAGTTCCTCGGCGATGTTTTGACATTTATAACAGGAATTTGGTTTCAAACTTTTAGCCTCATACAGTAAATTTTGACTTTAATGATTTTATAAGTTTTTGCGATTTTTAATGCGATTTATACCGTTTCTTCACATTTCGCGCCGATTTTTTTGTCATTCGTAAAAAGAATTTGTTTTCAAACTTTTAGACTACCTTAGTAAATTTTGTCCTGTGCTATTTTGGGTTTTTTTAGTGCTTTTTACGCATTTTTTTCATTCCGCGATGATATATTGACATCCGTAAAAGGAAGTCGGTTTCAAAGTTTTATTCTAATGTAAATGCCTGTAATGTCTGTTCTAATGTAGTAAATATAAAAGTCTATTAAGTATATCAGTTTTCCTCATCAATTTCCAACTAAGACTTTTTTCATTAATATTAAACAAGAGATCAACTGTTTCATTTTTCCGGTATGCAGCTTACCTGCTACATCAGCTCCTACGAGCTTATGAATTTCATTAGGAGAAAATCCATATAACAATTCAATTTGTTTATTCAAATCAGACAGAAAGATTTTTTCTTTCTTAATTTCACTGATAAATGAGCTACGAGGAATTTTACGAACGTCCGAACAAATTTTTTCCTATGTGTGAGTGTCACGTTATCTTCCCCTATGCAGTCATATCCCATCTCGGCCAGTATAAAAGTTGGCATCATATTTACTGCTGCCTGAATCAATTAATATTCTTATATACTTCATCTTTTTATTACAGCTAAGACGGACAATAAGGGTTTACAAAAGAACTTGGGGAGTACTTGTTTTATTGGACAAAACAGAGTCTTTTTTTAAACTTTTCCGTAATCGGGTTTTCATTATTATTCTTTGATGGACACATTATTTTGAAATGTACTCTACCGCAATCATAGGGGGTACTTTCATTTTACAAAAACGGGATAGATGTTTCTTTATCTCTAAACATTTGGAACACGCCCCTTTTCATTACTATTTGCTTTTGCTCTTCATGAGATAAACCATTAACATATCTACATTCGGTACTTAAATGAGACTTGTTACAAAAATAAATGTTTCTTGTTTCAATTGCGAAGAATTACATAATTCAATAGCCGTCGAAACATCTCTTTCTCGCCTGCTTGACGCAGAATAGATATTTCTGTTTACATTTTCTAGATTAAACCCACTTCTAGCCAAATGGAAATTTTCTTCGCTTTCAATTTCGTACCGTAAAAATTTCATCAAGGAATCTAACTTATCACTTTCATCTCTAGAATTTAAAATAATGGAATTTAAATTTCTTTCCCAAATTTTCAATATTTCACCAGGCAAGCATGATTCAATCAATGGATAAAGAATTGCAGAATAGTGTTCGCTTGAAACACCTAACTTTTTTAGCGATCTTAAATATGTTTCGATTTTGTCGTACAATTTAAATAAAGGAATCCTTGGACTTTTGGCCATTGCATTATTCATCATTAAAGCAAGAACTTCTCTTATATAAGCTTCTATTAACATATCAGAACGATTAAAACGAGATTTTAAACAGTTTATGACATTTTCATAACTATCACCAGTAGCTGGATACGATTCAACAATTTCTCTAGCCCTTGAACCCTTTGCGTTGCTTGCAACAAATAATGATATTTATCTTCTTTCGTGATTTCGTCATCGTTATGTATTTTCTCAAATTGAGCCCAAAAAGTCAACCAATCTTTAAAGCCTCCCCCGAACAATTTAAATTCTATCTTAGGAATTTTAAACTTCCGTTTTCAATTTCGGAAACCTTTACAATCGTTTGAACTTTCGTTTTTAACTTAATAAATTTATCTTCATACACACTTAAATCTACGTATTCTTTATCATTATTTTCTTGAGAGCACGATGCACCGTTTAAAAGAGGACCTAACATTTCTTTTTCTTTCGATTGTAGATGTGACTATTTTTAGTCTGACTGAGCATAAAAAATATTAATTTCTTTAACGTCCTTATTTTCTGTATTTAAATCGTTCTCAAGTAAATTATTTAACACGTAAAAGCGCATCTTAATGTAGTTCGTAATTTTTTAATATGATCCATTATCTTACTTTATTCTCTTAAATAATTTAATATCCCAGCTGTTGGATGTGAAATAATATTGAATCTGTCACTTAATGTAAATTTTTATGTTCAATATTATTATACTGATAGTGTAATTGTCAATATTTATTCGTAGTCAAATATCGTATCATTATTAATTCTTGTGAATGGATTAGGCTTACTTAAGGTCTTCTTATCAGGAGATCAATGATCAATTTAAAATCATTATAGTGAATGTTCGTACTATTTAATCAGTAATCGCAAGAACCAATAAAGACACAAAAACATATATTTGAACAGTATCACAAAACATAATACACAATCCTTTCGCGCGTCATCATTTCATTACCGTAATAATTATAAATCAGATACATGCCATAGCCACATTCATGTCCATAATATTCTAACAAATTCGTTTGCCAACAAAATAAAAAACTATAGTCTGCGCGAGGCACAAATAAAAACGATTACGATTAAGACAATGGAAGCAGCAATAAACTCAACACATGTATTATCAGAATTAAATGCAGATAACAACAAAAATAATTGTTAATACAAAAGAAAATCTATTTAAATTGACCAAGATTTTTTAAGTCCCGTTTGTCTCGAAAGCGTTAATAATATATTTCTTTAATGTAGTTCGGGGGTCTTCAGACATACGACCGCCGTGGAATTCGCAGAGAGCAGCATTCCAACCGCCTGCGTAGGTTCCTATTCCGAGACGGTTTATCGGACACTAGAAAAGAAAAGAAAAAAAATTAAAACCAGACAAATTTAAAAGCGATTTTCATTAACCGTTTGAGTACGGAGAAACCTCTTGTTTTATGCTAAAATCGCGGAAAGGCGAGCCTCAAAGCGATATAAGTAAGCGTCCTATCTTAAATGGGAGAGGTAACCGCAAGATTAAAGGCGAGGTCACTTCAATCAAGGTCGCACGCCACGTAGTGGACGGGGTGAACTACAGAAAGATGCCTAACTGTTTTCTTCTTTATGGATAATCTATTAATTGTATATCTATGAAATAACTGCGCAAGCGCAAACGTCGTGTTTTCATTTGTTTGTGGCATTTATATTCTGACAGTAATAGAATATTCTATTAATTTTTATTTGTGTTTTTTGACTTATTTATTATAGTTCATTATTTAAATAAAAACAGTTCTTTTTAGAACTAATATTATTTGTTAAAGTGGCAACATGTTGGCCATCGAATAACTGCAGTTCTCGAAATTGTAAGAAAATTATTTTTCTTATAGTATTCATATCTGTCCTTTTCCAAAGAGTAAAATAAGTTAATTACGTATTTTAACTTTAATTTATTAAAAAAGATAAAATATTATTTAATATATATTACCAAATGTTGTTGATTTAAATACGCTCGATTTTAATTATTTTCTTATAATGAAATGAAAAATGACTCATAAAAATTATTAAGTAGTTAATGTGTAAAGATTGAATTTTGTAGTCTTATTTTTTACTTAATTATTGACGTGCTAATATTATAAAAAATGATATACACGGTTGTATTCCCGATGAGAATACAAGGTTTATGAATGTTTAGAAAATGTATAGAATTTAATTATAAATAAAATATTCAGTTTTAAGTCCTTTTATTCTCTTATCATGCGCAAACGATAAATTTCCAATATTATCTTAATCGCATTGTAATCATCTTATTTAACTCACAAATATTTCATTCATTTAATTTAAAACTCATTTCATTTTATATTCCGAGTCACTTTAATTTAAAATGCTTGCATTAAATGTTGTACTATTAAACGAGCAAGTGTTGTTCATTTATTTGTTCAAATATTTTGCGAGTCTAGGCAATAACTTCAATAACTTTCCTAAAATCGCCAGATTAGATTTTTTTTTTCTTTTTTGAAACAGACAAAGACATTTAGAGAATCCCTGTTAAAAATTCAATTACGAATTTCAGATTGTTACTTACTCACAGAAGATTAATCTTGTTTGCCAGATTTATTGCAAAATATTTTTGTTACAGCTTGTTTTGATAAAAATATGTGTGTTTAAAAAAAAAAAAGTCGCAATGTCATTTTAGTTTAAGGGCAAAAGGCAGTAATGCTTCCGTAGTATTAGTGCTTTTCTCCCGAAATTAAAATGATATTGAGACTATTTTTTTTAAATGTACATAATTTTATCAAAACAAGCTGTAATAAAAATATTTTGCAATAAATCTGGTAAACAAGATTCATCTTCCATAAGTGAGTAAAGATTCAGAAAATATGTGCAAGAGATGCGCAGATAGTAGATATTCTGTCATATATGACGTCATACTGAAAACCCGCGTATTTGCATTATTCACACCGTCCACCAGATGGCGTAGCTGTGTCAATATACTCCAGATTCCAGTATTGACATTGTACGCTTACTTATATCGCTTTGGGCGAGCCTATTTGTTGTCTTAGTTTGATGTGCATTTAAGCTGGTTGCACTAGCGAAGTGTGCGATTCCTGTGCATATCGTGGGCTTACAAGTATTTTTATAATATACCTAAGCATATTCACATTTTAGGAATATATCCACACAATTTGTTTCGCACTAAAATGATTAAATTATAGACATCGAAAAGCGAGAAGGGTTGGGCTCGGGGCTCTGAAGCCATAGAACGAACCGCAGCGGCTTCATTCGTCGTAGGTCCCTATGCCGGTACACTTGACCGGACACAAGAAAAGAACAGAAAAAAAGTGAAAAATTAAAGCTTCGGTACTTAAACTATGCATTTGATAATTGAGTAATTATTCATGAAGTTAACAAAGATTTAGTAGTAATATATAGATAATTCTCTGAAAATTTTTTTGCAATTCATAATTTAAAGGGGTAGGGTACCTTTAAACTTTCACAATTTTTGAATTTTTTTAATACATATTTTGATTCCGTAATCATTTTTGAACAATATGCAAAAAAAAAAAAAAAAAAAAAACGCATTAAGAAATTCTCATTAGTTTACTAATTTGGCAGTTTTATTAAGACTACATATAGGATAATTAAACTTTGCGTCGCGTTTATTCAAAACGATGAATTTTGATACTGCGCGCAGTGTTACTAAAAAACTATGCAAAAGAAATTTTCACCACATATTCATTTCTGTATTATCTGCAACTTAAAACCAGAAAACAGTACGATTTTTTTTCTGTTTTTGTACTTTGAAAATTTTTAATTTTTTGTTAATTTTTTAATTTAGCCAATCTTTTTTACAAATATTCTGGTTTTAGTATAAAGGTAACACTATTACGTATTTATTTTCTTCAAAATTTTCTCTTTATATGCATATTTTCAGATTTTATCATGCTCGCAAGATTTTTTTCTCTTATCATATATTTTTAAACTTTCATTTCAATATTTATATATGAATTTACAAGTATATATATATTTTTTAATGTAAATTTAAATATGAGCTTTATATTTAAATGAAGTTTGATTTTTATTTTTCACTTATTACACAAGTTTTCAAGCTAACTTGTTTTTTAAACATTTTCGACGTGTTCAAAGGTATACTACCCGCCTTAAAGGGAAATAACTTAGCATTTATTAATCTATTATCTTGAGCATTAGTCTATTCCCTTCGTAAACATTTATAATATAATTATATAAAAGTCGAAGCATTTTAACCCTTTATCTACTGAATTATGAATTCGTGAAAATTTTATCTTCTTAAGCATTTTTCGTGAACTGTTTAAACTACATTAGAAGATATACATAATCATTTAATAAATTTTAGAAGGAATTTAGAAGGATTGGAGGATTTAGAAGGATTAATTAAATTTGAATTTATAATGATTTTATGCGATATTTATAAACCCACTCAAATTTTTATTTTAAACATTTTTCTTAGTATTTTGTAGAATTAGGAAATGTACAAATATAATGTTCTAACAGTTGAAATAGAGCAATACAGTAGACTCCCTCAAAGCCGCACAGATTGGGACCAGAGGTTGTGCGGATTTTAGAATTTTGCAGTTTTCTGGTCATTGCTTTGTTTACATTTTTTAAACAGGAATTTCAATGTAATAATGCAATCAAAATTATATTGAATGCTTACAATATTGTAAAATATTAAAATAATTAAGTAAAGTAATAAACTAAAACGATAAAAAGTAACATAATTTGAAAAGTGATTAAATTAGTAAAAAGTAAAGGTCAAGTAAATAATTAATAATGTATAATCAAATATGCATAATAAAGATGAGACACATTTCATTGAATTGCTCAATGAAACATTCCTCATAAAGGCATCCTATTAATTCACATCAAAATCATAAAGTAAGGAAGTTTTACTTCAGGTTTAATCATTCTTAATATTAACCAGAAAAGCTTGATTAATACATAAATATATTTGTCAAAAAGATTATGATTACCAATGATACCAGCAATGTCTTGATTTTTTTTTCAGAAATAAATTTATACCTTTCATGAAAAACCACGATTTCAGTTATATTATTGAGATTTACATATTAAAATACATACGGAATGATATAAAACTAAAAAGTCCTTCCGGCCAGTGCCGGGAGGAAGAGGTAGCTTTCATTTTCCTTATTTTAAAAAGCCAACTTATATTATTCAAACACACGAAGCTCAATTTAGTGGAAACCGAATATAGGAGATTCAATACTAATTTTTATCAATACTAAATCATTATGAATGAGAATTTCGCGAAATTAGTCAGCTTTATCCAAGCTGCTTTTATTTACAGTAACTTATATTTGGCTGCCAAATTCGGCGATTTCTTAAAGTTCCTGCCATTTTAAGACAACATGGTGGATGAGGCTAACCAGTGAACTTGGTCGAGACCTTAGTAATTGCTGTGCACATGCTCACTCACATCGGAATCGGTTGATATATACGAGTGCTGTCGCAGGCAAAAAATAAGATTTTTCAAAATGTCACCCACATTAGAAATTGAAACTGCTATATCTGAGCCATTTTTTAAGATAAAGACAAACAAAAAATGCTCCTGAATGCTTATATCAAGGTCAAATACTTAAGAAAGAAACCTTTTTCAATTTCTAATTTTTTTGCACCTCACTTTAAATATAATGTTTTTTAATTTAATGGCCGCCATTTTGAAACAAGATGGCTGATGAAGCTGGCCAGCGAACTTGGTTGAGATATTGATGTATACTATCCACATGCCTTCTTCCATCGAAATAGGCGAATACGTGTGTTATCGCGTGACAAATACAAGATCGTTTCAAAGTGTTAGCCATGCTAGAAATTTAAAGTGCTATAATTCAACTATTTTTTAAGATATAAACAAAAGAACAAATTTTCAGAAACAAAAACTGCTCCAAAAACTTTGTATCAAGGCCAAACACACAATTTTTTTTTTTCATTTTCCAATTTTTTAATACTTCATTTTAAATTTTAAATTACTTTTTTTTTTAAATGGCAACCCTTTTGAAACAAGATGGCGAATGAAGCTGGCCAACGAACTCGGTCGAGACATTGGTATGTACTATGTACAGACCAAGTTACATCCAAATCGGTTCATAAATACGCCTGTTATCGCGTGACAAAAATCAGGTCGTTTTAAAATGTCAGCCACAATAGAAATTCAAAATGCTATAACTCAGCCATTTTTTTAGATATAGACGAAACAAAACCTGTTCCGTAATCTGTGTATTAAGGTCAAACACATACAAAGAAAATCATTTTCATTTTCCAATTTTTTGGTATCTCATTTTAAATTTTAAATTTTTTAAATTTTTTTAAATGGCCGCCATTTTGAAACAAGATGGCGGATGAAGCTGGCCAACGAACTCGGACGAGACATTGGTGTGTACTATGTACGCACCGAATTACATCCAAATCGGTTCATAAATACATCTGTTATCACGTGACAAAAATCAGGACGCTTCAAAATGTCAGCCACGCTAGAAATTCAAAATGCTATAACTCAGCCATTTTTTAAGATATAGACGAAACAAAAACTGCTCCCGAATCTTTTTATCAAGGTTAAACACATAAGAAAAAATATTTTTTCAATTTTCAATTTTTTGGTACCACATTTCAAATTTAAATTTTTCTTAAAAATTTAAATGGCCGCCATTTTTAAACAAGATGGCGGATGATGCTGGCCAACGAACTCGGTCGAGACATTGGTATGTACTATGTATAAACGAAGTTACATCCAAATCGGTTCATAAATATGCCTTTTATCGCGTGACAAAATTCAGGACGTTTCAAAATGTCAGCCACGCTAGAAATTCAAAATGCTATAACTCAGCCATTTTTAAGATATAGACGAAACAAAAACTGCTCCGGAGTCTTTGTATAAAGGTCAAATACATAAGAAAAAAGTATTTTTCCATTTTCAATTTTTTGGTACCACATTTCAAATTTTAAATTTAAAAAAAAATTTTAAATGGCCACCATTTTGAAACAAAATGGCGGATGAAGCTGGCCAACGAACTCGGTTGAGACATTGGTGTGTACTATGTACACACCGAATTACATCCAAATCAGTTCATAAATACGAGAGTTACAGTGTGACATAGGTCATATATATATATATATATGCATATATATATATATATATCAATTTTGAACGGAGGGTGGTTTCGGGGTCTGGGGGTCATGATCGATGAAAATATACCAAAATTTTTTTTAATCGCTTTCCTCGAACGGCTGCAATAGGTAGCTTTTTGTAATGAAAGCTACCTAAAAATTCTGTAATTTTGCCCCTACATCTAAACTGAAAGTTTCATTGTTTACATCTGTGGTGATGTGCGGATTTTAGACGTGTGTGGATTTTAGGGTTGCGGATTTGAGGGAGTATACTGGTATACTCTCTCAAATCCGCATAGCTTGGGACCAGAGGTTGTGCGGATTTTAGAATTTTGCGGATTTCTGGTCATTGCTTTGTTTACATTTTTTAAACAGTATTTTGAATGCAATAATGCAATCCAAATTAAAATGAATGGTCGCTATATAATAAAATATTAAAATAATTAAGTATAGTAAGAAACTAAAATAATAAAAGTAAGATAATTTTAAAAATGATTTAATTATCAAAAGTAATGGTCAATTAAACATTTAATAATGTATAATTAAATGTTCATAATAAAGATTTTCCTTGAATTATCCAATGAAACTTTCCTCATAAAGGTACCGTGTTAATTCACATGAAATCATAAAGTAAGGAAGCTTCAGTTCAGATTTAGCCAGTCTTAATAACAAAAAAGTTTGGTTAAAATATAAATATATTTGGTGAAAAGATTGTGATCACCAGTGATATCAGCAATATCTTGATTTTTTTTTCAGAAATAACTTTGTACTTCCTTCAATAAAAAACCACGAGTTCAGTCATATTATCGAGAATATACATATTAAAATACATACGGAGTGATATGAAACTAAAAAGTTCTAAAATTTTGCCCCTACATCTAAACTGAAAGTTTCATTGTTTACATTTGCGATGATGTGCGGATTTTAGGTTTGTGGATTTGAGAAAGTCTACTGTATATATATATATATATATATATATAAACGATTTAGAACTTTTTTATTTTAAAATATATATATATTTTCGTTCACTTTTTATCGCAACGAAAAGCGAGATATCATTTCGTAAACATTCTACAGCACTTATAACATTTCACTTTCTGTATTTTTTTTTTATTGCATTTTCTTAAAATGATTCATTTACATTATTTTAAATACGACCAAACACAAAAAACTACGTCAAAAACATTTATTAGTTCTATCTCGTAGCAAAACATAATATTAAATTTTCTTTTGTTTTTAAACAAGCGGCATCAAAAAAGGATAAAATGACATTCTTCTAGATGCAATTAAGCACACAGAATCGTGTCAAAAATACTTTCCCTCTTCTATCAGGTTAATTAAAAGTATAATATATATAGGAAAACATTAGCTAAGGAAACATAAAGGAAAAGTGATAATGGTTGTGATAACTAGAAGAAAGTGATTTTCCTTTGGAGAAATTCCATTTTCATTCAAGATGAATAATCCTACATTTTTATCTATTAATTAACTGTTATTAATTAAGAGTTATCCTGTTCGAATAATAAAAGTAATACGACATTCTTTCGGGTGCAGTTACAGTTAAAAGTGTCACACCAAAAATATTTTCCTGGTTCCGTTACATTCCGATAAGACTGGTTTTTCTAAATATTTTGAATTTTATGGTTTAGAATTTTTTTTGTCGGTGTCGTTTTAAATTTTTATTTTATTATGCATGCAATCCCTCGATGTTTTATCTATGTGGTATGTGGCCTTCAGTTGACACTAGAAAGCTATTAAATGCCATAAGAAAATGTCTTTCTTCTTAACGCAACTTGTTTTCAGGCATGTTATGAGTTATCTAATTTCAGAGTTACAAAAGTTGACTAATGTTTAAGGTATCGTTATGTTTGCTTCCATTTCACGTTTTTCGAATTTATCTCTTTATTAAACTACGTCAATTTTCGGCTTGTACTAACAAGGCAGGTCTCCTTACTGGGCATACTCAGGATATTTTGAAAAAATACTAATTAAACTACTTATGTATGTAATAAAGGATCAGTCAAATTTAGCGGCGGAATTACAGTAGAAAGTCTGTAAAAAAAATAATATACTTTCGAGTATTTGGCGCAAAAAGACGAAAGCGTCACACGATTTAGCGAGCAATACTTTTCTTCGCCAAAAGCAAACGATTTTAATGCACCTGCGTGTAAATAGTATTTAATGAATCCAAACTTAAACAATGAGAGAGTTTAATAAATACATTTTTTGTGTTATATATTTATGTTGCTTGTTACTTAATTTTATTACTTGAAAAAATAATTTCATATATAAAAAATATTTTCATACATTTAAGCGTATTCCAAAATAAAAGGCAAGATGAAGAATGCTGCAGTTATTAATTTCAATATCAAAGAAGTCATTGTTTCCATGGCAACAAAATTGAATCGACAAAGACAGTGGTCAATTGGACTTAATTTTGAGATTGAAACAATTTTAATTAATTTAAATTTTGTTTTAATTCATAAAAGTTGATAGTTAACTTTCATTATAAATATATATATGTGACAAAATTATAGTTAAATCAAAATAAAACTGACAAAACTATAGTTAAATCAAAATAAAACTGACAAAGCTAAAGTTATTTACATTAAATTTATTTAAACAAGTTCAATATGAAACATTTTTATCTTAAAGAGTATTTGACATAAAAAAGTATTTTTTTTTACATGTCATTCCTTCTCCAACCGGTGATAAATTGCCAAATGTCCAAATATTCGATATTTTTTTGCGGACGTTCTATCGAATTTCCGCCGAATTTTTTTTTATAAACATAGCTAACCTCATGAGTAGAACATTACATATTTTTTCAGATTTGTAGGAGTATGCCCGTATGGAGATCTTCCTTGTAAGATGACCAAATTTTGTAATGGAACTCAAATTTAAAGCTTTCACAGCTTTAAATATCAAAATAATATATCTGTTAATCCAAAACTATGTGGTTATAAAGTTTTTTTGGACGTTATTTAGAACGAACAAGCTGCATTTGTTTGAACGCTTTATGTAATTCCATTTCTGTGCATCTGTTACAACAAAACACCGTGTTGCGGCAATTGCCAACATCATTACTCGTTTACAGAATGTTTTACTGAAGTTAAGGACGAAATCAAATTTAAAAAATGACGTGAAGATTGCATAAAAAGTTATAAAGCCATGTTTGACTTACTTGTAAAAGGTCTTACACGTGAGCGTTATATCATTAAATTCACGTGTCGCATTAAAAATGCTTCATAACGTGCAGAGAATTTATTTATTTATTCTTCAGGTGTACACTAATGTTTATTACTTTAGCGTAGTCAAGAATTGTAAATAGGTAAATAAAATATAAATAAAATGAAGGTCGTAGTCGACCTTATTCTGAATTTTCTTTCTGATGCTATGAGACACCATAGTGTCACAAAGGTTTCAGATGTCACCCGGAAACTGGTCATCAGAGCGGTGCTTTAGTTGTGGGAACCCACCTTTTCATAGAGTAGATGTTGATGTTACCAGATTTTTGCTAAGCCGAAAGCCAATTTAAAACATTTAGCTAAAAGCCGACCTTTTTGATCAAGTTATAATTATTATATTCTAGTTTTTATAGTATTGTACTTGTATGGATTCATCTAAAAGCAATATTTAATCCATCTCATACAATCCATCGCATTAATAGTAACATTTTCCATTGTGAATCAAAATTTAATTGAATTAGCAGAAATAAATCCATATATAATACTTACTGAGACATCTACAGGGCTCGCAGCGTTCCTAAAATTTTCGCACATTGCTACCAGTATTTTAAATAAGAATTCTTCGTGGTAGATTCCTTTAACATCTGTAATAGAATTATACAATAAAGATTATCATTTTAAAATAGTGGTAGGAAATTGCGAAAATTTTAGGAACGCTGCGATCCCTGCATCTATCCTAGAAGTTTATATAAAGAACGATAATGAGAGGTGTTTTTTGTGCTCTCTCATTTACGACAAGCTGTCTCGTCTGCTAATCATTTTCCTGATAGCAACCAAGATTTCACATATGATTTAAGACAAAATTCTTCTAAGGGAGGTCCTACACGGCTCATGAATATAAGTGAACTGGCTCTTTCTATAAGGAGTGAATTTCTCACATCGCTCATGTTGTTATTCATATAACTGAATGCTCTTTCGCATTCAGACGTTGAACTGGGTGTAGTTTTTAGACACTGGAGAAGAGGATTTAGCTCTCTAGGCTCATTTCCATGATAGGTTCATTTCGATTTAAAAAAGAAAAAAAAAGATTTGTGCTCGTACGCTATGTTTTTTTTTTTTTTTTTTTTTACAGTAACAAACCAAATATTTCTGGAAACGGCGTTCCCATGCGTTCCCACCCAACTACAGCACTGTATCAGAGGAAACATTTCTGTACGAGGAGGTCACCCAGCGCATCCCGTTGAATTTATGTCACTTTCGGCATTAAATATTTTTTTCCACTAATCGGAAGCATTTTTCTCAAAACTATCGGCTTCAATGAAACACTTCAATAGTACCGGTTCTGGAATTAGATATTGGTCAACGATAAGAAGGACCACTCCGTAAATCAGTAAATCAATATCTCAGTAAATCAATAATAATAACGAAAGAAGTTTGTGTGTGTCTCTGCCCGCTACGTTCTTCAGAAACCGCTGTACACAGAACTATAAAATTTGTCAGGAAGGTACAGTAGAACCTCGATTATCCGAAGTAATTGGAACCGACCATCTTTCGGAAAATCGAAATTTTCGGATAGTCGAAAGTGCTTCAATTTTAAGATTAAGGAGAAATATATTGAATATTTCTTATTATGACAACAAGTGCTTAATAAAAATAAAGCAATAGCAAAATAGAAACAAGAATAAACTACCCGAATTTTAATTTTGAAATTAAGTACCTTTACATGTATCACAAAGGTTTGGAAAATGGTTTTGTTTGTCGTAGTTTCGAGTGCCTTTGCTTTGAAGCTCTAGCACGCGAGTTTTTTAATACTATTAGTCCACCAGTATCACAGCCTTTCTGCTGCTTCAGCCATTCCAAACCTTTTGCAAAACCTTCAAAAGCTTCATAATTGCTAATTTATTTGTTTTCTTTGTTGTTCCATTCCGTAACTTACGGGAGCTCAAGTTAAATTCAAAGGAACTCTAAAAAAGGGGATCGAAAATATGTATATGCACTCGTAGTTTGGAAAGGACCGCTTGCACACAAGGAATATGATAGTTAAAAAAAAAAAAGCTTCCAAAAGGGATTTCGAACACAAGGAATGTGATAGTAAGAAAAAAAAAAGAAAAACAAAAGCTTTAAAAATGGATTTCGGTTAACCAAGAGTTTCGGTTAAAAGAGTTTCGGATAAAAGAGGTTCTAAATGTGTATTACTTTAGCGTTGTCAAGAATTGTAAATAGGTATATAAAATATAAATAAAATGAAGGTCGTAGTCAACCTTATTCTGAGTTCTCTTTTTGGTTCTGTGAGACACCATGGTGTCACAAGGGTTTCAGCTGTCACCAGGAAACTGGTCATCAGGGGAAACATTTCTGTACGAGGAAAACGCGCACCGTATCCCCTTGAATTTATGTCACTTTCGGCATTAAATATTTTTTTTTTCACTAATCGGAAGTACTTTTTTCAAAAATATCGGTTTCAATGAAACACTTCAATAGTATCGGTTTTGGAATTAGCTATTGGTCAACGATAAGAAGGAACGCTCTCTATATCTCAGTAAATCAATAATAATAAAGAAAGAAGTTTGTGTGGGTGTCTGTCCGCTGCGTTCTTCCTAGACCGCTGTACACAGAGCTATAAAATTTACAGGAAGGTACAGTCGTGGAAAAAAAAAGTAAACACCCCTACTAACTCCTCATTTAATCATCGTAGACAAAAGTTACTGGTACCGAACGATTGGAAATAAAGTCTACTTATAAATGATGTATATAACATTTGCTTAAGTGGCCATCTACATATTGAAACAAATCCAAACTTCATTTTTTTCAATGGCAATACCCAATTTTAACGCGATAGTTCTTCGGTTCAAACTATGCCTAGACATCAAATTTCAAGTCATTTGACTAATACGCTTTTGAATTATAAACATTCAAAATTGAGTGCTTCTAATGTTAAATTGCATTTTCATATTTTTATTTATATCTCCTGAAATTATGCTCCTTATGTGCTAATTTTTTTTGTAGCAATAACACTAATATACCCAAACATAAATACGCTGAATTTGCAATTTTTATAATTTTATGATATGAATTATGAATTATGAAATTAATATTCGAAAAAATTATGAATTGCAACCTACAATTTTTTTGATGGATTTAGATTTATTAAGTCCTGCTTTATGGAAAACCAAAATTTCACATTTTTCTTCCAAGTAGTTTTCAAATTATGCTTAAAAAAAAACGGCAAAATGATGGTCTAAGGGGCCGTCTATGATGGAAGTGAGTAGACATTTTGAAATTTATTCTGCTGCACTGTAATCTAACAGGCTTCATTGACTCCTTGAGTGGCGCTTAAGGTGCCTTGATCAAGAAAGAGGCTCTCTCGGTTAACAATCGAGTACGGAACTTCAATTTGGATACAGTCCTTAAAATACGCTCGTTTTAAAATAATTAATTTCTCGAAAACTTATGGTACGAATTACATAAAAATTCGTTTTTAGGCTAATTGAAGGGTGTAGAGTTCATTTATGCAGTCAGAATTGAGCCCTGCTATTGACAAAAACAAAGTTTGGGTTCGTTTTAATATGTAGATGGCCCTCTAAGCAAGTATTATATATACATCATTTAAAAGTAGACTTTATTTCCAATCGTTCGGTACCAGTAACTTTCTTCTACGATAATTTGTTGAAGAGTTAGTAGGGGTGTTTCCTTTTTTTTCTGCGACTGCACTTGTATATCTGTAGTTATGCACTTCGACCTCCGATTTTTGTATTTATCAAATAGATTTTTTGTGAGATTTTCGATGCCTTTTTTAGCCTTTTTTCACGTCTCGCGGCGGTTTTTCCCCTTTAATAAAAAAATTCCGGTTTTAATCTTTTAGCATAATATTATATATTTTTTTTCTCTTTCCAATAAAATTTATTCGAAATTCACCCAGCGATTTTTGAGTTTCTAGCGAGTTTTTTATGCGATTTTTAAAGTTTTTCTTGGTCCGCGGTGATTTTTTTATATTCGTAAAAGGAATCATGTTCTATCTTTTAGCTCATTATAATAATTTTTGTCCTCCTCGATGTTTCAATTTTTAGCTATTTTTATTGGGATATTGTACAATTTTTAGCGATTTTTCGCTTTTTGCGGCGATTTTTTGACATTTCTAAAAGAAAATCCGGGCACAATGGTTTAGCCTTACAATAGAAAATTTTATTTTCTATAATTTTAAAATTTTAAGCATTTTTTAATGCGATTGTACGCGTTTTTTCTCATTCCACGGCAATATTCTGACATTTGTTAAATAATTCCGGTTACAATATTTTAGATCATTATAGTAAATCTTCTCTTTCCGATAAAGCTCATTCGGAATTCATACAGCAATTTTTGCAGATTTTCGCGAAATTTGTTATGGAAGTTTTAGACGTTTATTTGAGTTTCGCGGCTATTTTTCTAAATTAGTAAAAGAAATGCGCTTTCAAACTTTTAGCCTAATGTGGCACGTTTTGCCTTTCTCGATTTTTGAATTTTTAGCATTTTTTATTGCCATTTTTAGCGATTTTTATAGATTTTTCTCATTCTGTGGCGATTTTTTGACACTCCTAAAAGAATTCCAGTAACAATGGTCTGGTAAATAGTGGTCTATAGTAAAATTTGTCTTCTGCGACATTTGAATTTTTAGCGATTTTTTACATTTTTTAGCTTATTATAGGGAAATTTGTCTGCTGCGATATTTGAAGACATAGCGATTTTTAATGCGATTTTTTAGATTTATTTGCATTTCGGGGTGAATTTTGGTTATCCGTTACAGGAATTCAGTTTCAAGCATTTAACCTAATGTAGTACATTTTGTCTTCCTCGATTTTTCAACTTTTAGCGATTTTTATTGGGGTTTTTTTTTTTCAATTTTTATTGATTTTTCGCCTTCTTCGGCGATTTTTATTGTTTTTTTTTTTTTTATATTTTTATTGATCTTTTTAGTTTTGAGGCGATTTTTGGACATTCCTAAAAAATAAAGAAAAAAAATCGGTAACAATGGTTTCGAAAATTTTGTTCTCTGCAATTTTTGAATTCTGAGCAATATTTAATGCAATTTTAAGTGTTTCCAGTTTCAATCTTCTAGCTCAACATAGTAAATTTTCTTCTCTTTTCAAAATTTATTCGGTGTTCGTGCAGCGATTTTTAGAAGTTTTTCTCGTTTTCTGCTATTTTTTGACGGGCCCGAGCAAAGCCGAGTTAATCAGCTAGTTATAAAATATTTGCTTATAGCAATTTTAAAATTCTTTACGCTTCAAACAAAGAAAAAGAAAGTTCTTTCCTTACCTTAATACTTACCTCAATTCTGCGACAAATCAGTATTACACTTTCCACTGGAAAATAGTATTTTCCATTTATTTATAAATTAATCTCTTTTCTAATTGGAGGCAAGGTTATGCTTGGGCAAATTCGAATAACAAATTTGTTTCTTTGGGATAATGTTACCTAAATACTGAGACTACTATAATAAATGTTTGAAGATTAGCCCAGTTACGGGAGCAACAGATGTTGATTCGTCGATCGTTTTAAAAGTTAACAGTATGTATTATCGTTTAGATAACTTACGTTTGCAATAAAATTGTTATAAACTTCGAAAAAACTTTTTTTTTTCTTTTGGTATCATTTTAAAATTATATAAGAAGTAAATATAAGCAATTTGAATTAATTGGGTACATTTTTAGATGCGTTTGTAATTATATAAATACGTAGCACCTATAGTTGTCGTTCAGTCTGTCGTATAGCTGTCTGTCCGTCCGTCTGTCCGTCTGTCCGCATATAACAGAGCAAAAACTACCCAACCGAATAGTCTGAAATTTTAAATATATGATTGTTGCAAAATTTTGTCGAGCCATTTCAAATTTTATGAAAATCGGATGTATAGTTTAATTACAGGGACAGTCAAAAGTTTTTCTTTACATTACGGCCAATGGGGAAAATTATTGCAAGTGCATTTTAATGATGTTACAGCCCTCCGAATGGTCTGAAATTTTAAATATATAACTGCTGCACAATTTTGTTGAGCCATTTCAAATTTTATGAAAATCGGATGTATAGTTTAATTACAGGGACAGTTAAAAGTGTTCCGTTACATTACGGGGAATGGGGAAAAAATTATTGCAAGTACATTTTAATAATGTTACAGACTGTGCACTTATGAAGTGCAAAAAAATATACATTCAGTACAATATGGGGTGCAAAAAATAATTGTAAAACTAGTTATAGTACGAACGCACCTCATTTGTCACGTTTGACGAGCAATTTCCAACTTGTTTACTATTATGCTGTTATTAGATGAAATTAAAATGTTTAAACAAATTGTGTTTAATACTATATCTAAATAACATTGATGTAAAATTGGTAAAATTAGTATTTACTTAATAAAAAAATATATATGTGTGTATTATAAAAACATTTGTTAAAATAAAATACTAAACTTGTGAGGTCACAACTAGTTTTCCTTTTTAAAACATATTCAACAATAAACAAATCGGATATTGTACGTCAAACATGGAAAATGAGGTGCGTTCGTACTATAACTAGTTTTATAAATATTCAGATATTGGTGCAATACCGGTTGCACTTTTATGCAAAAATGCATGAATACAAAATTCATTACGCTTATCTATGTTAAATTCAGTAATACGAAAATAATAGGACTCCGTCTGGAATAGGACGTAATCACCATGCCAACCTAGAATCATTACCTACCTATCATAAGATATCATTGAATTAATTGCGTATGATAGGATTTAATGGAATAATCACCATGGAAACCTAGAATCCTTACCTATCAGTGGATATCACTGAATTAAATACGTATGATAGGATTTAATAGAATGAAGAAAACTTTTAATAATGCTTTTGTAAGTTTTGATTCGATTTTCATAAAATTTGAAATGACTCAACAAAATTCTGCAACAATTGTATAGATTAAATTTCAAACCATTCGGTTGAATAGTTTTTGAGCTGTTGTATACGGACAGACGGACGAACAAAACAACGACTATAGGTGCTACGCATTTATATAATCACGAACGCATCTAAAAAAAAGAGAGGAAGGTTAGATAACATTTGAGACGATTAGAATTGTTTGTTTAAAAATAACGCTAAATCCGATTACATTTTGCATTATAAACAATTCAGTTATTTTTTTACGTTTCAGTAAGTGGTATCACTTGAAGCATAACGTAAATTTTAACTATTGACAGATTTTTTTAACTATAGATAGAACAACTTTTTTTTATTCCTTATACGTTATTAAAAAGTAACTAATTGTTATCAAATAATGAGCTTATAATATTTTGTTATTGGATCTATCTATCTTAATTTAAATAAGAAAACCTTTCACATTTGATTTATCAATTTAACTCTTTAGAGGGCGATGTCTGGAGGTCTGCACGGACCCGGGCCGGCAGAATTAGGACAATTTTTTCAACGGGCCGGGCCGATAAAAAAAATTAATCGGGCCTATCAGCCCGATATAAGAATTCCAGCGAAGCAGATAAAATACGAGCCATTTTCAATGAATTTGATTTCCTCGAGAAGTATAAATATGCGTCACGTGCCGATGGGAGTTTAACAACATCAATACAGAAATGTTACATGTCCATCGTAGAGATCGGCATCGTACAGTTACAAGATGTCTGATTACGGGTTTAATTTTTTTCAGCAGACTCGTGCCGGGACGGAACTGGTTTTAATCGATCTCAAGATGTGTAGGGCAGGCATTACGTTTCGTAAAAGTATAAATAGTGATAATGAACTTCTGTTAACAGTATCTTTGGAAATATACCTTAAGGTTGTTCTCATATTCACTGCTTAACAATGCGAAACTTTCAGACACATTTTTAACTATAAAGGCATGAAATTGACAGGCCTGACTATTGAAGGCCTATATTGAAGGAAACGAATAGCTTTCTCCATATTTGATAAATTACTTACAGAGATAACAGAGATTCTTGTCACGTGACTGTACGTTTTTTTTCCTTTTCTGTGCTATCGCTTCCGGAAATTCAATTCAAAACGCTAACTTTGGCAGTATTTTTAGAAAGATATATTGCTTTTATCTATGAAAAAACGGCATTTACATAGTTTCTGAATAAGAATACCTGCCAATCTTACGTGTTTCCGAAAAGAAATGAATTCATAAATGTTTCGAAATGTAGCTCCTTTGGATTTGAGAAAAGCCTTAAAAATGAGAAAAATATTTTCACAAATCTACTTTTTATTATACAGCTTCAAAAGTTATCATGTTTTTAATCCTTTATTCTAAACTACATTGATCTTTTAATGAATCCTTATTTGAATTTTTTGAAATTTCTGTAGAGACGATGACTAAAACACTGTAAGTAATCATTAGTGTTTACTATTGTGTGTTTTCTGTTTTGCGAACACATAGTAATCTAAAATATGCTGTAAAATGTTCCCATAAATATGTATGTATAGTATTCATTAAAAGAATCTTAATTGTATGTCGAGAAAAAATGGATTTTTTTTTTTTTTTTTTTTAGAAATAGAGTCGGGCCGGGCCTGTTTTCACTGATTTTTGTACGGGCCGGGCCAAGAACTGTAAATATGCAAACGGGCCGGGCCGAATTTTCAATTTTTACACCGGGTCGGGCCGGGCCCTAGCCTGGAAATTCCGGCCCGTGCAGACCTCTAGCGGTGTCCCGCTAAAAAGACACCTACTTTTAAGAAAACTGGCACCAGGAGTATTTAATTAAAATTTTTCTTTTATAAAGTACGGTAAAATAAGCAAGTTTTTAATAAAATAAAATCATAAGACGAAACGCAATTTTTTCACCTTGATTCAACATAAAATATAATATACCGGGTGTCCTAAAAAGGACTGACTGATTTTAAAATTCAATAACTTGCAAACGGTGATAGATATTTAAAAATTTCTTGCAAGAGGGTTATGCATAAGGTCAAAAGTTTTATTACAGTGATTTTCGATTTTAGTTCTAATTAAAAACAATAGATGGCTCTGTAAGCAATAGTCACTAAATAAAGGCTCGATTTTTGGTCCTTTCTCTTGTTCCATGCGGAAAAAGGAGATGGAAATGTATTAAGAAGGCCACGAAGTACCAAAAATCGAGCCTGAATTTAGCGTCTATTGATCGCAGAGCCATCTATTGTTTGTAATTCGACCTAAAATCGAAAATCACCGTAAAAAAACTTTTGACCTTATGCATAACCCTCCTGCAAGAATTTTTTAAATATCTGTCACCGTTTACAAGTTATTGAATTTTAAAATCAGTCAGTCCTTTTTAGGACACCCGGTATAATTTATATATTGAAAGTTAATAATATTAAAATTGATGGCTTTTATTTTAAAGTTCACATTATATATTTTAAGCGAGTTTTTATTTTCTAATAAATTCGTTTGTAAATTCCGGTGTCAGTCCACCATTTCATCATTTTACAAACTGAATTACTCCGCGCCGGAAAGGGTTTAGTTGACTCTGAATCTTTTGAAGAACTTTGACTTTTTTTTTTACTTTAGTATTTTTTACTTTAGTGATTTAGATTAGTTTTTTCTCTTATGTGTCATAAAATGATTAAAACATGAGGTTTATAACTGTACTAAAACAACACAATTTTTCCCATTATGGTGCTATGTGACACCGAATTAATATGATATTTCTTTCATAAAAAAAATTCTCATATTCTTTTTCTCTTTTTATTTCCAGTGTTGTCTATTTCCATCGTGAAGCGACAAGTGGACGGTCAAAACGATGCCGAGCTTTGCAAAAACAGATCACCCAGCGAATATTTCAGGCTGACTTCAGATGATGATTGCAGGGATGTAGTGAGGTGTTCGGTACAAGGGTTGCTGGCCCTCAGATGTCCCTCGGGTCTGGCTTTCGACATCGAAAAACAGACATGTGACTGGAAAAACAACGTCAAGAACTGCGAACAACTAGAGAGTAAGTACATAAAATATTAAGGAGATTCTCAAAAAAATATTTTTTTCTTTCCCCGCTAAACAATGTGAATCTTTCTGACACATTTATAGCCCTATTTTTAAAAACTAGGCCTCAACGTCAGCTCTGCAAGTCATTATTTATCAATCTCACTTAATATAATCTGCATAATATTTAATATTCTATACATTTTTACTAATATGTAAATTTATTAGCATATAAGATTTATTGAAGTAAAAACAATGCACGAAAGAGAATTTCGTGTTTTGATAAAACCTTGCTTTTTGGCGAAAATAAATACATTCCTAACCCAAGAATGGCTTTTGAAGCATTTAAGCACGTCTGCTCCGTCGAATGTAACCATTCGTCGATAGTACCGGTAGATTCTCTATAATTTTACAGAAAAATTTTAACAGTGTATGCTGAAGAATAAAATCCATTTTTGACAACAACAAAAAAAAAAAATGTTTCTTCCATTCCTATTCCCTGGACTTTTCACCTCGTGTAGAATTTTAACCACTAGAGGGACGGTGGGATACATTAGATCCCACCTAATTTTAATAAAGATTTTCACTAGAAAGTTTTAATTAAATTTTACTATTATAACTTTGGTTGAAAAAAGCTTCACAATTGCTTTTCCTGATTTTGAAATTAAATTTTTCGAAACTTCCGCTGTGAATTCAACATTACAGAAACACAATTACAGTAGAACATATTTTATCCGAAACTCTTATAACTGAAACTCTCGGTTAACCGAAATCCATTTTTAAATCTTTTTTTTTTTTTTTTTTTTAACCATCACATTCCTTGTGTGTAAGCGGTCCTTTGCTAACCACGAGTACCGATAACTATTTTGTATCCCCGTTCAGAATTCCTTAGAATTTAACTTGAATTCCCGTAAGCAGCAGAGTGAACTAGAGCACACTAAGAGGAGGGAGAACCGGGTTGTGTGAATGGGGTCTAGCAGATTGTCAAAAACGAACAAATTTGCAATTCTGAAGTTTTTGAATGTTTTGCAAAAGGATTGGCATGGCTGGAGCAGCAGAAAGACTGTGATACTGGTGGACTAATAGTATTAAAAAAATATTGTAATAGATCTGCAAAGCAAAGGCAATCGAAACTGCGACAAACAAAACCAGGGCCGAAACTAAGGGGGGACAGAGGGGGCATGTGCCCCGGGCGCCAGAACAAAGGGGCGCCAAATGAAGATTATACCTTTGGAAAGGATCATTTTCTTCTGATGGATTGATGGCTTCCATTATTATGAAACTGCCATTATAAATGAAGTGTTGGTGAAGATGAAAGAGCAGTCGTAAAAAGTTAGAACTCTGATTTTTTGGTCCGAATGGGGAAAAAAAATGTCCATAATTTTTTTATTTTTTTTTTTTTTTTTTTAAATTATGGCTATTTTTTTTTCTCATTCGGACCAGAAAATCAGAGTTCTAACTTTTTACGACTGCTCTTTCATCTTCACCAACACTTCATTTATAATGGCAGTTTCATAATAATGGAAGCCATCAGACCATCAGAAGAAAATAACTCGGTGAAAGCGGAAACTCGGTTAGGCGGGACTCGGATAATCGGGACTCTACTGAATATGTCATTTTAAAAATGATCTTTAGAATATTTTTGTTGATGTTCAGAGGGACCTTCCCCTTGGATCCGCCACTGTAGATTACGTAGTTCAGTATTACATATTTTATGATTACATATTTTAAATTTTAAAATAAGTCGTCTATTATAAAATTAGTAAAATTCTCTTTGTAAATATACTTTGTGGAAGAGGGGGGGGGGGGGTTGCGAACATCCATGTTTGCCTCGGGTGCAAAAAAGGCTAGTTTCGGCCCTGAACAAAACTTTGTTTCAAACTCTTGTGAAATATGTATAAGATACTTAATTTCTAAATTAAAATTCAGGTTATTTATTCTTGTTTTTACTTTGCTATTGCTTTATTTTTATTAAGCACTTCTTACCGTAATTAGAGATATCGAATATATTTATCAGTAATTTAAAATTGAAGCATTCTCGATTATCCGAAAATTTCGATTTTCCGAAAGAAGGTCCGTCCCAATTACTTCGGATAATCTAGGTTCTACTGTACTTGCTTCTGAAAGGGTTAAGTGCCACATAATTATTACATTAAAATTTCTTATATGAACTCCTATATAATGTATTTTATGGATTCAGCTTTACTACGCAAGTCGACGCAAAAAAGGGCGAACAAAAAAATTCTGACGAACCAAATTGTTTGACCTTTTTCAACGACAATAGAAAGGGTTAAAGTAATGTTATGTAAAGGTTGAACTTAAAACCCCGTGAATCATTTTTTCATGCTTTATTATTCAAATGTGTCCTGCATCTCTTGTTCTTCTCCTTCTCGTCACGTGAGCCGATGATTCCACACGTCCTTATGTCGAAAAAATTTCCCAATAGTCTCTCAGACGGGTTTGCCAAAGAAAAGAAAATTTCGCTTTCTGTTTTCTTTTGACACCACCTGTCTAGTAACACTGGTTCGACCCGTTTCAAAAAGTTAGAAGTAGCGTCTGGTAAATAAATAATCAAACAAACCCTGATAGTGAAGCGATAACCAGATATTTAAGAAGTACGTTCGGCTGAGTTTTGTTTGCTATGTTCTACGAAGCTGTTAAATAAGTAAAATAAAAAAGAAAAGTGCCCAGTTTAACTGATGGCATCGAGCTCACAGACTATTCACACTAATTGTATATTATACTTTCATTTCAAAGAATAATGCCCCTCGAAAAATAAATTAAGGGGGAGATTCCCCTCCCCGTTTCTCCTCTCTATACTTAACCAATGAGCCTCCAAATTTCATCAGGGAAGCGCCTCATTGAAATAAACCGGCATACCAAATTGAAGCAAATCGGATAGAAAAACCCCTTTATCTAAATTAAGGAGGCATTAGCCCCCGTCCCCCCCGCCTTTATATTTAAACAATGAACTTCCAAATCTAATCAGGGAAGGGACCTTATTAGAACTAACCGGTATACCAAATTTGAAGCAAATCTGATAATTCTGCATAAAAAACCCTTTTATCTAAGTTAAGGGAGATTAGCCCCCGTTTCCCCGTTTATACTTAACCAATGAACCCCCAAAACTAATCAGGGAAGCGCCTTATCAGAATAAAACAAAAAAAAAGAATTGAAGCAAATCGGATATTTCTATCAAGAGTTACCGCGTTACGTACATACGTACATACATACATACAGAACCGGCGGGCATATTAGCTCTCAGGCTTTGATAGCCTTTGAGCTAAAAATAAATAAGCTTTTTAACCACCCAAAAAAACCCGACTTCAATTACTTGATTTTATATTAAATTCAAAAACTTGCCAGGGACTTTTGACTCACCCTGTATTAGCGTACAAATCTCTCCACCGTAAAAATTTAATTCTTTGAATGAAGCGAATTTACCACAAACTCTTGAGTGAATTTAAACGCGCTGCAATTTTGGTTTATTTATTTAATTATTTTTTATTTTTACTTTTTTATTGATTGTTTACATCATAAAAGTTTTTAACGATTAAAACATTGCTTTTTGATTATCCCTACAATAATCGTGGAAACAAAACCGTATAAAGAGGGGGGGGGGGGGATTGCTGGGTACAAACTTTTTCGCCAAACACATAGCGCTACCTCACTTGATATGAGAATCGTTGAAAATGAAATATTTTAAAGATATTTATTTATTTGTTTATTGGTTTTTGTTGAATTTCTAAAACAATACTGAACCAATTTTGATGAAATTTAAATGCGACCCATTCGAGAGTACGTTCTTTCAATAATAAAAAAAAAAAAATAACATGAATCGGTCGCGGCAGAGTTTTGGTGAAATACATAGAAAAAAATTACATACGAGTCAAATTTCCAACCTATTTCTTTTCTTGAAGTCGGTTAATAATAATAATACAATTACCTGATGTTATTTGACATGGCCAAAACTAGGGGGAGGGAAGAGCAAGCGAAGCATATGCCCCGCGCGTCAAAGTAGAAATAAGGGACCCCAAAACAATATTAGGTTCTTCGTCCGACACAAAAAACAATACGAATTTCATGAAAAAAATGTAATGGAATCAAACAACTCAAAGTAAAGATGTATTCGTTAATTTTATACTCTTTGCTTTAAACTGGGTTGTTTTTTCCATTAGATCACCACCTAGGGATGCCAGAACGATATTTAATTAATGAATTTGTTCAATATACTCGATGCCCAATACACTGTCTCAATTAGGTTTGAATTGGTTCGATATTTTGGATATTATTATGGTGACAAGTTTTGCATGTTTTGATTTTGTGTGTCCCTGTCAACAAACTATAAGATCTACATACTTCATTAGCAAACTCATTCAACATACTTGCAATATCTATACATTAACCTTATTAGGTTCGAATTGGTACAGTATTTCAGACGCTAACATGATGACAAGCTTTGCATTATATTATACAGATAGATAAAGCGAAGTCCTTGCGACTGATTGGTACAGTATTTCGGACGTTATCATGATGACAAGCTTTGCATTATATATAGATGGATAAAGTGAAGTCATTGCAATTGGTTGGTACAGTATTTCGGACGCTATCATGATGACAAGCTTTGCATTATACAGTCGGATCTCGTTGTCCCGGCACCCGTTTTTCAAAGTTCCCTTTTTCTATATATGAACTTAATGTAAATAAACTTTGGCTTTTGCGTCGTTGAAAAATTTCCAAGTTCGGATATCCCGGCGGTTTAGAAAAATTGTCCATTTTTCATAATCCATCTTATGAGCACGGAAATTAGGCTGTAAGGAATATCTTACCCAAACTTTTCACAAAAGTAGTGTCAAAAATAGCCATTAAGATAAATTGGAAATTTTATTTTAGTCTTTTATCTGTATAAATAAACCCAAACACTATGAATGACTAACTTAAGCACCACAAGACGTATCAGTGTACTCGCGATCTTTTTCTAAATAGCCGGCGCTTTCTTGTGGTTACACGGCGTTTTTCATCCGACTAAATCCGAAGTATTGCATTGCATTGAAACGATCAAAAATTATCTAACATCCATTTCCGAAACAAAGAATATTGATTACAATTCATTGTGTAATATTGAAAAAAAGAATTGTAGGAAGCACATCTAGGGATAAGCAAACCTTAATTCATCAAATTTTCATGTAACAATAAAAAAATAAGTCACCAAAAATCCGATTTTTATTCTTTTCAATTTTGTTTTTGTGTTTATTTTGTTTAATAATAATGTTTTATTTCTTAAATCTGCAAGAAAAGTTATGAATTTAACATTGTCTTAAATTAATTACAAATACAGCTTTTTATAAATATTGTTTTCACCAACTCCGGTTAGCGCGACACTCCGCCTATGACGAAACTTTTTTCTGGTCATTAGAGTGTCGGGATAACGAGGTTCGACTGTACATGATAGATAAACTAAAAGATAGATGTCACTTAGCAATATAGCTCATGTACCAATTATGTATTAAATTTATATACACATGCTATATTCTCTTTCTTTTACTCTGATAGTATTACGTCGAAGAATCGATAAAGGTGATTAATAAATGTAAATTTTATTTCGTGTGGTTACCGTTAGTATTTGATCACGGAAGTTAGAAAGAAAAAGCTAAATCATTGTCGACACGCAAGAAAGTCTCACTCTTTCCTGTTCACTCAACTCTTTATCCTTGCGTTTCACAAAATTCTGTGTTATTTCTAAACTTCCGTCGCAATCTTACGTTTTGCATTTTTTACCGCCGTATTTATTTTTATATTATTTATATAAATAGCAAAAAATTTGTAAAACGAAAAATAAAAAACTTATTTTTTGAAAAAGATTTATACGTACAATCGCATTTCCCCCTCAAAAAAAAAAAAAAAAAAAAAAAAAAAAAAAAAAAAAAAAAAGCAATTTAACAAATTACAACGACCATTTGGAAAATGATTTTTTCAAAGACTAAAATTTAAGACATAAAAAATCGCACGGAGTTGATCATACATTACGCACGCCATGAATTAAACATTAATAGTGTTATTACACGTAAAAATTGCAAGCGACAAAAATCGCCTGCGACTCGTCAGATTTCCTGAAACTTACGTATTATTCACCTGAAACTTGCGTATTATCCAAGCATTTCATTGGCTGTTCGGGAAAAGGCTTTTCCATCGTAAGATTTCCAAGAAATCTGACGACCCATTTTAAATGAAATTTCATTCTTAAACTTCTAAACATCCCACAATATTACTTTTCACACCGTCGTATAGAGAAGAAAATGTACTTTTAAATGCAATTTGTTTGAAAGCTGTATCTCAATTTGTTTCTGAGTTATTAATTTTTTTTTGTAGTTTTTATTACTGTTTTGTCATAGTGGCAGCAGAAGTATGTATCCATCTCTGTTGAAAGTAAAGGGAAAATATAGATTACTATATAGACCAATCAGAAAACGAATAAAATGCGGATTCAACCAATAAAATGCTTCAGATATGTTTTTGATTTCCTATCCTGACAGAGGACAATAACCGTTTTTCCAAATGGTTAAAAAAAAAAAAATAGTGTGTAGCCTTTTTGAGACCCGAACAGCAATTTGAAACTAATTCTATAAAATTTTTGATAAACGGATTTGTCACATTGGAGTTCAAAGTGGTCTCAATTACTCCAAACAAATGTGTATTGGCAAGTATAAAGAGAAAACGTCGTGGTCATAGTTTCCCCACTAGTGGTCTTAATTACTCCAAACTTTTGTGATTGTGAGTTTTTGGTGGGGGTAATTATAACCATCATTTTAACTTAAAAAAAAAAAAAAAAACTATGAGAATTAAAACTTTTAAAATGTGTTCTTAAAGGATCAAAGTTACTTCCTATGTACTAAAAACACCACTTTTCCAAATAGAAATGAGCAAAAAAAAAAAAAAAAATAACAATGTTGAAAATGTAAAAAGTAGTCATAATTACCCCTCCTGACCATACATGTTTTTCCTTTATAAAATGGATAGTAATTATCAGAAACTTAGTCTTCTTTTATGAGTACTTCTTATTACGAAAGTCCTATTTTCAAACATTTCTTTCAAAACAAAATGTCTTGGAGGCAATTTAAAAAACATATAACTAAATAACGTTTTATAATGTGTTATAACTTTATATTTAATAGAAAGTTAGATATATCAATTTAAATTTAAAAAATATTTTTAAAAAATTACAATCTGCGATAAGCGCATTTTAAACATGGAAGAAGGCACCATAATTATAGACAGTACAGTATAGGAAGCGTTATATGTTTGTTTGTTTTTTATCTAATTATAGTATTTACATGCTTTTTTTTACTCATTTTATTCTCAAAGCTGTAGAATATATGTTTATTTATTTTTTTTTTTTTTAAGCTAAAAATCTAAAATTATGATACTTTTCGAGATTTTTATTTCTTGTACCATATTTTGGACTATTTTTATATATTAAGTTTCTTTATTATTATTATTATTACAGAGCCTAGGTTGGCAACACCTCTACTTGCAACAGACGAGCCTCTGTGCGAGACGGGTAAGCTAGCTTGCGGAAACGGAGACTGCATAGATAAGGAACTTTTCTGCAACGGTTTTCCCGACTGCAGTGACGGATCTGATGAAAATGCATGCAGTAAGTATTTAACAATTATTTCTAAAACTTATTAGATGAGAAATTTCAAAATAAAAAGATTAGTATAAAGGGGCAGGGGGTTGGACAAAAGGACTTTTATATATCGCTTATGTGCAAAATATTTAAAAATTGTATCTTCTAATGATCGTATCATCACATTCACAAGGAATTCTTGATATACCTCAGAGTTTATTACTTGATATATCTCTAATCTTTCAGGATCATTCATAGTCATAGAAATACATTTATTTGATGATGGCTAAGTATATTCTTACTGGAAATTGACCTGTGGCAAGATGCTAAATTATGTTGAAAAATAAAAAAAATCGTCATCACACAAATCATCTGACGATGGTATCATGAAATTTTGAAGGTTTTCTTATTACATCACATAGTTTATTTCTTGGTATATCTTTATCCTTCTGGGGCCATTTGCAATCATGGAAGTACATTAATTTGGTGTTGGCTAAGCTAATTCTTACTGGATTTTTGACCTATGGTAAGATGCTAAATTATGTTGGAAAATAAAATCCTCATCACACAAATCATCTGACGATGGTATCATGAAAATTTGAAGGTTTTCTTATTACATCACATAGTTTATTTCTTGATATATCTTTATCCTTCTGGTGCCATTTGCAATCATGGAAGTACATTAATTTGGTGTTGGCTAAGCTAATTCTTACTGGATTTTTGACCTATGGCAAGATGCTAAATTATGTTGAAAAATAAAATCGTCATCACACAAATCATCTGACGATGGCATCATGAAATTTTGAAGGTTTTCTTATTACATCACATAGTTTATTTCTTGATATATCTTTATCCTTCTGGTGCCATTTGCAATCATGGAAGTACATTAATTTGGTGTTGGCTAAGCTAATTCTTACTGGATTTTTGACCTATGGTAAGATGCTAAATTATGTTGGAAAATAAAATCCTCATCACACAAATCATCTGACGATGGTATCATGAAAATTTGAAGGTTTTCTTATTACATCACATAGTTTATTTCTTGATATATCTTTATCCTTCTGGTGCCATTTGCAATCATGGAAGTACATTAATTTGGTGTTGGCTAAGCTAATTCTTACTGGATTTTTGACCTATGGCAAGATGCTAAATTATGTTGAAAAATAAAATCGTCATCACACAAATCATCTGACGATGGTATCATGAAATTTTGAAGGTTTTCTTATTACATCACATAGTTTATTTCTTGGTATATCTTTATCCTTCTGAGGCCATTTGCAATCATGGAAGTACATTAATTTGGTGTTGGCTAAGCTAATTCTTACTGGATTTTTGACCTATGGAAAGATGCTAAATTATGTTGGAAAATAAAATCCTCATCACACAAATCATCTGACGATGGTATTTTGAAATTCTCAAAGTTTTCTTACTACATCGCAGAGTTTATTTCTTGTTATATCTTTAGCTTTCTAGGGTCATTTGCAGACATGGAAATACAATAATTTGGTGTTGGCTAAGCCAATTCTTACTGGATTTTGACCTGTGGCAAGATGCTAAATCATGTTGGAAAATAAATCGTCATCACACAAATATTCCGACGATGTTTATCAGCAATTTTTCAAGGATTTCTTGATATATCTCAGAGTTAATTTCTTGGTATATCTTTAGCCTTCTAGGTCCTTTTGGTTTCATAGAAGTGCATTAATTTGGTGGTTGTTAAGATAATTCTTACTGGATTTTGGCTTTTGGCAAGATGCTAAATCATGCTAGAAAATAAATTCGTCATCACACATATTTTCCGATGATGGTATTGTGAAATTTTCAAAGATTTCTTGATATATCTCAGAGTTTATTTCTTGAACTCAGATTGTATCTCTTGATATGTCTCAGAATTTATTTCTTGATATATATCACAGTTTGTTTCTTGGTATACATTTAGCCTTCTAGGGCCATTTGCAATCATGGAAGTACAATTATTTCGTGTTGACGAAGCCAATTCTTACTGGATTCTGCCCTGTGGCAAGACGCTAAATCATGTTGGAAAATAAAATCGTCATCACACAAATCTTCCGATGATAGTATCAGCAAATTTTCAAGGATTTCTTGATATATCTCAGAGTTTATTTTTTGATATACCTCAAAGCTTTTTTTTTTTTTTTTTTTGATAGATCTCAGAGTTTATTTTTTTATATACCTTAGAGTTTATTTTTTGATATATCTCAGAGTTTATTTTTTTATATATCTCAGAGTTTATTTCTTAGTATATCGTTAGCTTTCTAGGGCCATTTGCAGTCATGGAAGTACATTAACTTGTTGTTGGCTAATATAATTCTTACTGAATTTTGACCTGTGTCAAGATGCTAAATCATACTAGAAAAATTCGTCATCACACAAATTTTCTGATGATGGTATCACGAAATTCTCAAGGACTTCTTGATATATCTCAGGGTTTATTTTTTTATACATCTCAGAGTTTATTCCTTCATGTGTCTCTAGTATTGCAGGCCCGTTCATCGTTATAAAAGTAGATTAATTTGATTTTGGAAAAGAAACTTCTTATTGAAAATTGACCTGTGGCAAAATTCTAAATCATGTTGGAAAATAAAATCGCTATCATACAAATCGTCCAACAATCGTATCATTAAATTCTTATGGATTTATTGATATAGCTTACAGTTTATTTCTTGATATGTGTCTAGTCTTCCAGGACTATTCATAGCCATGGAAGTACGTTAATTTGGTGTTGGCTACGCAAATTCTTACCGGACATTGACCTTTGCAAGATTCTAAATCGTATTGGAAAATAAAATCGTTATCACACGAATCTTCCAACTATCGTTCATGAAATTCTCAAATATTTCTTGATATATCTCAGAGTTTGTTTCCTGATATGTCTATGGACTTCCAGGACATCCACTGTAATGGGAGTACATTAATTTGATCTTGGCAAAGCCATTTCTTACTGAACACTGATTTGTGGCAAGATTCTAAATCATATTGGAAATTAAAATAGTTATCACACAAATCTTCCAATGATCGTATCATGAAATTCTTAAGGATTTCTTGATATATATCTCATAGTTTATTTCCTGATATGTTTCTAGCTTTCCAGGACCATTCATAGTCATGGGCGTGCATTAATTTGATATTGGTAAAGCCGATTCTTACTGGTCACTGACCTGTGGCAAGAGGCTAAATCATGTTGGAAAATAAAATCGTTATCGCACAAATCTTCCAATGATCGTATCATGAAATTCTCAAGGATTTCTAGATATAGATTACAGTTTGTTTCCTGATATGTTTCTGGTCTTCCAGGACCATTCATAGTCATGGGCGTACATTAATTTGATGTTGGCAAAGACAATTCTTACTGGTCACTGACCTGTGGCTAGATGCTAAATCATGTTGGAAAATAAAATCGTCATCACACAAACCATCTGACAATAATATCATGAAATTCTCAAGGTTTTCTTACTACATCTCAGAGTTTATTTCTTTTTTGTATCTCTAACCTTCCAGGACCATTTTCAGTCATGCAAGGCCTTGGAAATACGCTGGCGGCAAATTTAACTGATCGCTTCACGTATTCCTCGTCTTAAGCTTCCGGCTTCATTCACCATATATAAACACCTTGATCAACATATGTTGCACAAAATATACTCTCGTCACTAAACATTATCTTTTCCATTCATGCAGGCCCCATAAAAGCCTTTCACACTCTTTCATTTAACTCAACTTCGTTTTTTTATGTAAAGATGGAATTTTGTAATTTAACCCACTTCCTGATACGCTTAGATATAAAGATTACGCTCATAAGTTCTTTTTCGATAACAATTCAACATTTTAATATATTTAGAATTTAATTCTAAATTAATACTTTGATTTTAAGGAATTTTTTTGTCAGCCCAACATAGGTGATCAATTGTAACATAGTTGGAAAGTATTTATGACTTCGGTTTGTCTGTCTGTCGGTCTGGCCAAGCTCTAACTCGCGTAACTATAATCGGATAAGCCTGAAATTTTTGTAAGTTATTCATGTTTGCTATGATTGCTCTTGAAAATGAAGTATGTAGCGTGTATAGTTCATTGATAGGGACAGTCAAAAGTATTCCGTTACATTACGGCCAAAGGAAAAAAATCGTTTTAAATGAATTTTGATAATAGTCCGTCATTTCAGACATAATGAAGTTGATATATATCTATAAAGCTCTAAAACATGATTTTTGTAGAATATGGAGAGCAAAACATTTATTATTCATTTACAGGGTCACACAAAAAATTCTGTTACATAATGGTCTACGAAAAAAAAAAAAATTGCAGTATATATTTTAATGTTGTTACATTATTTCAAACATAATGAAATTTATACGCATTACTGAAGTGCTCTATAAAATATTTACTGAAAAGTATGAGGTTCTGTTGATCATATACGTGGCTACATAAAGATTGACTTTGGAAGTGAATAACTTAGGGGCTAGTTTTTAATGGTGTTATGCACTTTCTTGCTGAATTTTATTTGTATACTAGTTGGAAGTTTGTGGAATATAAATAAATTAAAATGCAGGGCTCCGCAAACGAACAAGATATATTGCTATTGCTACATAAAGATTGACTTCGGAAGTGAATAACTTAGGGAGTAGTTTTAAATTGTGTTATGCACTCCCCTGCTGAACTTTATTTGTATACTAATAGACGTTTATGGAATATAAATAAAGCAATATACAGGAATTCGCAAACGAACAAGATACATTGCTACCTATGGTTCGTAATAGCTGGAAGTGCGATTTAAGTTGTGTTATACTTATTTTACCAGAATCAAATGTTAACTTAATATTTAGTGTGTAGAGAAGTCTTTGGATAATACACTGGTTTCCAAAAATTAAGGAAAAAATCACAAAAAGAGCGATAACTCGTTCAAAAATTAACCTATCCGTATGAAATTTGCATATGTCGTTAACTAAAAGATGCTGTATAAAATTACAAAATGAAATTAGTGGCGCTGCAATCGGATTGCATCATCTGTGAGGAGCATAAAAATTCATGCTAGAGAATACGACTGCTGCTGTCGCTGTGATTATGAGATAAGAAAACTGAGATAGCCAATTCATTAGTATGACCTCGAGGTATCATTTGTCCGCTTAACTGCGATATAGAGCTATTGGAAGATTGGAGGTAGGCCAAAGTCAGACAGACGTGGCCAGATGGCTAAATCTCAGTCCTTCTGTTGTCACACGCTTTGGACACAATTTGAAACCACTGGTCGGCCTCCAGAAGGTTTAGCCAAGGACGGGCAAGAGTTACGACAAGTACCGAAGACCGACATTTGAGGTTATGTGTACGAAGGAATAGAACAACAACCCCTCTCATCTTAGAGTCTCCCTTGTTGCAGCCACTGGAAGGTTGGTATCAACGTCTACTGTGCGTAGAAGGCTTCATGAAGGTGGTATTTAGGCGATTCGACCAGACATTTGTGTGCTGCTCACCTCATGTCACCGGAGTGAGCGTTTAAGGTGGGCACCTCAGCATATCCACTGGACGTATGATCAATGGAGGAGTGTTCTCTTCACGGATGAGTTCCAGTTTAGCCTCCAAAGTGATAGTAGGCATTGTTTGATTTGGGGAGGACAGGGAACACACTATCATCCAACAAACATTCGTAAAAGAGATTCGTATGGAGGAAGCACTGTCTGTGTTTGGGATGGTATCTCTTTGGGCGAACGTACAGACCTCCACGTCTTTCCAAGTGGAACTGTGAATGCTCACGTCTATAGAGATGACATCCTTGATGCTTATGTGCGCCCTTATACCGGTGCAATAGGTAATGATTTCCTGTTACAGGACGATAACGCTAGACCGCACAGGGCTCACGTCGTAGAATAATATATTCAGCACCAAACAATTCAGCGCATGGAATGGCCAGCTCAATCCCTTGACTTGAATCCCATCGAGCATGTTTGGGATGCTTTAGGAAGATGTGTCGCTGCTCTCAATCCCTCTCCTCAGGCCCTTGCCAAGCTTACAACTCCTTTACAAGAGCAATGGCTCGCATTTCCCAGCGAACTTATTGATCGCATAATTGACAGTAACACACGTCGCTGTATGTACTGTATTGCTTCTAGAGGTGATCATACTCCATTTTAAAGGTACTTTTCCTATACCAAACTGACACATTTATTTTGTTTATTTTATAATTGTGTTAATTTCTGAAACACCACAATCGTCTGGTAATTTCTCTTAATGTTATTTTATACCTTACTATGTGTTGTACACTGTGGCTCAGTTTTATTAAAATCTACTTGTAACATTTTGAGTAATATCTGTTTTCGTTATTTTTCCTTAATTTTTGGAAACCAGTGTATACAGGGCTGTATAGATAAGAATTTGAGGGTATTTCTATCTATTGGCGAAAATTACTAGCAGTTAATTTTTGAAATGATCTAAATTTTAGCCTCCTATGTAGTGTGTATGCAAATACATAGAACGTAAACAGGCCTACGCAAAATAATTAGAGTACTTTTTTGATTATGGAAGCGTAACTGATGAAACTTCATTTATTGAATGTGTTATATGTTTTCTAAACTGCTTATTCACATATCTTCTTGCATCTTATTTAACGGTGAACTTTTATTACAGTTTTATAGTTGTGTTGGAATGAGTTTCGTAATCTATGCTTGAAGCATGACTTTCAGCTCTTTTTATTTAATCCCTTCGCAACGAGCATCCTTTACAGAAATTTTAATCTTTTATCACCGGTTTGTGAAAACAGAAATTTTTGACTTCTTCAATCGCAGAAATGTTAAATAAGGCAAAGTTTGCAATTAAAAACATCTTATGCGAATAAGCAAGGATTCTGAATATCTTATGCGTCACATACGCATGATGCGAAGATATTAATAGTCACGAGAGGCTTTATTTTTGATATACGGGAATGAAATTCAAGTGTATTGAAATGTCTTAAGGTTGCAAATTTAAACACACCAATATCGTATTCTTTCCACTTTCGATGGATGTATCTTACATTTTAAAAACTTTTTTTAGCAATACTCTGTAACTTTCTATAATATCTTGAAATAGTTTTTGACTTTCAGCTGCAATTCAGATGATTATTTTTAAAATACCTGTTGTTTAAATACTGTTGCATTGCTCCATTAACAGTTAATTCAGAACATTTTAAGTAACTGGCGATATACTGCTGGTTACAACTTGGAATAGTTTTTGACTTCCGGTTGCAATTCAAACAATTATTTTCAAAATATCTGTCGTTTAAATACTGTTTCATTGCTCTATTAACAGTTGATTATTTTTAAAATGTCTGTCGTTTAAATACTGCTTCATTGCTCCATTAACAGTTGATGGAGAACATTTTAAGTAACTGGCGATATATTGCTGATTACAACTTGTAATAGTTGATGACTTCTGGCTTCAATTCAGACGATTATTTTCAAAAAATCTGTCGTTAAATACTATTTCATTGCTCTTTTAACAGTTGATTGAGAACATTTTAAGTAACTGGCGATATGTTGCTCATCACAACTTGGAATAGTTTTTGACTTCCGTCTGCAATTCAGATGATTATTTTTTTAAAAATCTGTCTTAAAATACTATCTCATTGCTCTATTAACAATTGATTGAGAACATTTTAAGTAACTGGCGATATATTGCTGATTTCAACTTGGAATAGTTTTTCACTTCCGTCTGAAATTAAGACGATTATTTTTAAAATATTTGTCGTTTAAATACATGTTTCATTGCTCTATTAACATTTGATTGAGAACATTTTAAGTAATTGGCGATATATTACTGATTATAACTTGGAATAATTTTTGACTACCGGCTGCAATTAAGACGATTATTTTTAAAATATCTTTAGTTTAATTATCAGTTGATAGGGAACATTTTAAGTAACTAGCGATATACTGCTGATTACAACTTTGAATAATTTTTTACTTCCGGCAGTAATACAATAAAAACTAATAATGCTATATCATAGATAAGTAAAATTAATTCTTAACTCTTTAAAATTGAATGTGTAAAAATCACAAATAAGTCATATTTTCCGTGAATGACAAGCTTCTCTAATCTTGAAGTGTAATTTCATTTCTGCATTAGATGACTGCATCACTGAAAATATACAAAAATATTAATTGACTTAAAATAAAACTAATAATAATATGAAAAAAATATATATTTTGTAATTTTTAAAAGCAATTGTTAGTATTGAACGTATACTGACTTCGAAAACAAAATTGTATATTTCATTATTATTGAGTACGTTAATTTTACATTAATTTCGCTCTAAACCACTCGTGAAACTGATATCTAATTATAAACCGACTTGTATATATCAAAATAGAATACGTTCTAAATTTTACCGGATTCCTTTCCGTTATGTCTTAATATGGGATCGAATGTCTTTACTTTTCAAATAACATTAAATCTATAATTACTGACATTTGTTTTCATATTTTAATATGAGATTTTAAGATTATTTTCAAAATATCTGTCGTTTAAATACGGTTTCATTGCTCTATTAACAGTTGATTGAGAACATTTTAAGTAATTAGCGATATATTTCTGATTATAACTTGGTATAATTTTTGACTACCGGCTGCAATTAAGACGATTTTTTTTTAATATCTGTAGTTTAATTAACAGTTGATAGCGAGCATTTTAAGTAACTGGCGATATATTGCTGATTACAGCTTGGAATAGTTTTTGACTTCCGGTTGCAATACAATAAAAACTAATAATATTATATCTCAGATAAGTAAAATTAATTCTTAACTCTTTAAAGTTGAATGTGTAAAAATCCCAAATAAGTCATATTTTTCGTGGATGACAAGCTTCTCTAATTTGAAGTGTAATTTCATTTCTGCATTAGATGACTGCATCACTGAAAATATACAAAAATATTAGTTGACTTAAAATAAAAACTAATAATAATATGAAAAAAATATATATTGTAATTTTTAAAAGCAATTGTTAGTATTGAACGTATACCCAGATAGCATTTTTAATTTGCAGAAAATTTGCAGCTGTCTTGCTTTGAAAACCTGCAAAGTAGCTCAGCATGACAAGACTGAAAGTTCATAACAAGACTGCAGCAAGATAACGCACACGCCGAAATCACCACACTTTGAGCTTGCAGCTACTTGTCATGCAAGTTAAATTCATGCTGTATCAAATTTATTGCAAATTGACGGCAAACAAGCAATCAAAAATACTGCAAAGTAGTAATCTTACCACTGTTACACTATAAGTTTAAACTTTTCGGAGGGATCCACAGACCTGATCAGGTCTATTGATGCAAACACACCGTCAGAAGGTGTATGCATCGTTTTCATCACCATAAACAAGTTAAGGTAACATTTGTACGTTTAAATAAGAACCTTTTTTGGTATTTGATCAGTATAGCGTTTACAAAAAGCGGTGCCAACCGAATAAAATTTCTGCAATTTCTCCGTATGTGCTGATTGTCTATTCTCTCAACAGAGGGATTTTTTGCTTTCATTACTTTCGTGAATTAAAGACAGTCTTGTAATCAGTTTCACAACAAACTATTC
Source organism: Maratus speciosus (assembly GCA_963932465.1). NCBI lineage: Eukaryota > Metazoa > Arthropoda > Arachnida > Araneae > Salticidae > Maratus > Maratus speciosus. Next base: position 67,588,987 of record OZ010799.1, on the reverse strand, counting down.
GTGAAAGTGGGGGATGATATACCCTGGGAGAAATTTGATGCGAATTTCTCAATTCAAATTTGTCACGGCAAGATAACGTCAGAAAAAATCAAACTTGCTGCTAATGTTTATGCTATCTGGGTACTAACTTCGTAAATAAAATTGTATATTTCATTATTATTGAGGAGTACGTTAATTTTACAATTATTTCGCTCTAAATCAGTTACTGATATCTAACTGAAACTGGTATCTAATTATAAACCGAATTGTATATATCAAAATACGTTAATTTTACAATTATTTCGCTCTAAACCATTTACTGATATCTAATTATAAACCGAATTGTATATATCAAAATAGAATACGCTCTAAGGTTTACCGGATTCCTTTTCATTATGTTTCAATATGGGAGCGCATGTCTTTACTTTTCAAATAACATTAAATCTATAATTACTGACATTTGTTTTCATATTTTAATATGAGATTTTACGATTATTTTCAAAATATCCGTCCTTTAAATACTGTTTCATTGTTCCATTAACAGTTGATTGAGAACATTTTAAGTAATTTGCGATATATTACTAATTACGGCTCTGTTTGTAAAAATCAGTAATACGAGTCTTTGAAAATGCTATTACGTCATATTAACGACCATGTTTCACGCGAAATGAAAAAAGTGAGAAAAATCATCCATAAGGCATAGATTATCAAACATTTTCCAACACTATCAAATTATTGTTAAGAAAAATCATTTTTTCACATAATAAAATGAGGTATCTAACTAAACAATTTTAAAAACACATAATGCAGTAAAAATCCATTGGTGTATATTTATGAGAGTTAGGTCTCACATATTCAGATAAACAGAAGCCATAAAAACTTTTCAACTATGTTGGATAGTGTGAAAATATATCTTGCGACAAGTTTTTGTAACATAAGGCGTCGTCCCGCAGAAACGAATTTTATGCTTAATAAACGCAACTTTCACAACCGATCTGAAAATTTCTTAAGCATTCTAATTTCTTGCGCCAGCTATTTTAGTATTTTAATATTTCGAATAATGAAAATAATTTTTTAACAATATAATATTCGCTCAAAATTAAATGTCTTAGTTTTAATTTTCTTTATGTAAATTTATTAAAATATCAACAGTTGCTCTTTCCCTAATGTGCTACATTGAAATGAATCTATAGCAATTCAAATTTCAAATGAAATGACTTATTCTAATATTTTGACTCTGAGCTGTATATCTAAGATACTAGTTGAGAGAACCATTAAACTATATAGAGCTTGGTTATTTGGTTGTGTTTATGACGGCCAATTATCAACACTAGGGATATGGGGCCTAAGGAGGGGGAGTGCCTTCCGTGGGGGGGTCTTTCTAAGGGAACCTAACCGGTATTTACGCATGGAAATCTATAGTCCGAAGAAAACCACGAAAATTCCGAACGATTAGGCCGACGGGCGCGATTGGGTTCGAACCCAGCACCTCCCGTCTACCAGCTTTGAAACTATATAGAGGATATTCTAATACTGTGGTGAGAACTCTACTTTATGTTTCTAAAAATAACAGTAGATGGCAGCACCAAAGATGAAGGAATGAGGAATCTACAAATGTGAAAATATTATTTTCTTTCTAGTCTAGATGGCAGCACTAGAATCTTGATAGAGGAAGGATCTTTTAAGAAAAACAGAAACAGAAAGATGCTTTGTAATCTTTATTGATATGATATTTATTTCAAAAACAAAATTTTTCTGATCTTGAAGTGTAATTTCATTTCTACATTAGATTACTGAGGGCGGGCGACTGCATCACTGAATATATAAATATATTAGTTAGTTTAAAATAAAAACTAATAATAATATGAAAAGAAACAAGTTAAAAAATATATCTTGCAATTTTTAAAAGCGATTGTTAGTACTGAGCGTATACTGTCTTCGAAAACAAAATTGTATATTTAATTTTCATTGGGGAGTACGTTAATTTTACATTAAGATAGAAAGTGTGTTATTTTGCAAAGACCACGAAATAACCATTTCGGCCAAGCTTCCGTTATACACAGGCACTCTTTACACGCTTTTTATTGTGTAAAACGTGATATATTGTGATTAAATGTGCATTATTAATTTTAATTTAATAAACATTAATAAAAGGCTTACACTTGATAGTTGTCAGTTGAAACTCTGTGATTTAAGGTAATGCATAAATTGAGACGTCTTCTCAATATGAACTGCAAAGCCTTGAACCTTTAAAAAAAAAAAAAAAAAAAAAAAAATTACTTTGCTTCGTACGTTATAGACTTGTTATTCCGCTCGTTACAGCACCGTGATGTTTTATTTAATTTGCATATTATTACAAAATATTGACAAAAAAAGGTTGTTCTACAGTTGTGTAACTCTTTGATTAGAAATAAGCTTTATTTACATTTAAAATACACCATAAATCTAATTATGTGATTCTAAATCTCGCATACGCAAAAAGCTCTTCTATTAACCACAAGTTATAACTAAAAAGAAGTCAAAAAATACTATCAAATTTGGCAGTTTAAGCCGATTTTCAGGACGTGGCAGTCTCACAAAAGTCATCATCAGGGAGCTACTATTCCAAATGTATCTCATTTGTCATTTGTGAGAAAATGAAAAACGCTTTTCAATACCGAAGTATTGCAAATGTCATGCATGCATGCTTCAAAATGACTTCTGGAATGTGCTGCAGGAGGTGTGTGTGTATGGGGGGGGGGGGGGCGGTAGAGTGAGAACGATTTTTGAATTTGCTATTTATTGAGATACCTTTTAGCAGATAATTTTCAGTATTCAGTTTTTTTTAAATGTGGTATAACCATCGAATTATACTTGTTAAGACGAAAACCTGTCTGAAACGAAAAATTTTCCTGTCCTATGTGATTCCATCTTAATAGGTTTGATTGTATAATTAATGCTAAAAACTTATTTAAAGCGGAATTGTTCCCGTTTCTTGTGATTTCTTCTTAGAAACTTTTAGTATATCTCAGCCCCCTCCGAAATGGTAAGTCTAGATACGCCACTACTTTACGCTAATTTTTCACTGAAAGAGGGGATAGGACTGGTTTAGTAATTGGTTATATTCCAATAATTGTCTTCAATTAGCATTATTAACTTTTGTTCTATTATTATAAATTTCTTATTACTACTGGAATGAGAAAACGATAGGACAAATTCACAACAGTGCAAGTATTCATATACAGTCTATATCTCAAAATTTAACGCTGAATTTTTTTTTTCAAATTTATGTTAACTGTCACTAATGTTTCCGTTTTGATTTTCTTTATAGCCGTTGACAGAGACCCCAACCGTGCACCCCCCTGTGACCAAACACAGTGCGTCTTACCCGACTGTTTCTGTTCACCCGACGGCACCCAGATTCCCGGCAAACTGGAACCTAACACGGTGCCTCAGATGATCACCATCACCTTCGACGACGCCGTCAACAACAACAACATCATCGTGTACGAACGTATCTTCAAGGATGGGCGTAACAACCCCAACGGTTGCTCCGCCAAGGGTACTTTCTTTGTCTCCCACAAGTACACCAATTACTCCGCCGTACAAGAACTGCACAGGAAAGGACACGAGATTGCGACCCATTCTATCACGTGAGTTGGTGTTTACATTGCATTCATCTTCTTCTGCTATTTATTTTCTTTAAACAGCCAATTTTAGGCAAATTTCGTATATATTATTTTTAACACTTTCCATTTAAGTTTGAAAAGTTTTTATGAATTCGGCTTGTCTGTCCGTCTGTCCACTCTCCAACTCAAGTAAATGTACACGGATTTGCATGCAATTGATATATATTAATGATGTTTAAAATGACATATTTGGTATTCAATATGAAGTGTGTAGCATTAATAGTTCATTTACAGGAGCACTCAAAAGAATTCCGTTAGATTAGGGTCAATGGAGAAAATCATTTTCAGTGTATTTTAATAACATTAAGCTATTTCAAATGTATTGAAATTGGTATAAATCACTGAATTTCACTACAAGACGATTATCTTGGTACTTATCGTTCCTTTACAGGAACACACAAAAGAAATCAGTTACAGTACTGTCTTTGAGCAATAACTGCTGAAAGTGCGTTTTCGATTTCAGTATGGGCTTTTAAATGTAACTAACTTTTTGCATGTTACTCGTTGTGAATAAATTCTATGCCTTGTAAAGAGGCACAAGAGAATTCACGTAACATTCTCCTTTTTAACGGAAACTGCTGAAGGGGATTTTTCATCTGTGGTATGTATTTCCTAACTGAACTAAATTATTGCATGCATGTAGTTTATAGATACAAATCTATATATCCTATACAGGGCTGCTCAAAACAATAAGCTTTATATTACTGACGAAACAATTAGCTATTTAAAACGGTTTTTGTTCTTTGGTACGATCATTAGAAGTATAGTTATAGTTGTTTTTATTTCAGATCTTGGAACAGAAGTGTTTATTTAAGTAGCCAGAAGTGTGTACTTAAGAGGGCTTGTCACTCGGCTTCGGAATTCTCCTCCGTAATGTTAAGTCTATGGACTTTAGATGCATTCGTATATTTAAAATATCTTCTCGGAAAATTAATATTTTTGACATCTGTTTTCTGTATACTCTACTTAAACGATGTGTCTTTTTTTCTTAGTTTTCAAAATATTTCTAAAATCTAAGCTGAATTTAATATTTTATGTGTTAAATGCGGGCAAACTGTGAGTAAGATTTTAACATTTCATATAAAATTAAGTCTATACTTTAGAAACATTTTGAGAACTAAGAAAAAAAGAGACATCTTTTAAGAAGCCTTCAGAACAAATAGAAGTTAAAAATATTAATTTACCGAGGAGATATTTTAAATATACGAATGCATCAAATCCCCATAGACTTTACATTAGTGAGGGGAAATCGGAAGCTGGGTGACCAGCCCTCTTAAGTAACCTAAGAAAGAAAATATCTTCTTATAATGAGATTAAGGAAGGTACAGTTTATAAATCTGGAGATTTTTTAAGGATTTCGTGTGACTATATCTCATAGCTTATCGGTGATGAGAACTTTAAATGCGTTTTTTATGTATATATATATACAGGATTTTCATTAACAATTAGTTGCGAAAAACATTCTAACATGAAAAAATTATCGTTATATTTATATACAACTCATCGCCTACAATATACATGACGTTGTGAGTGCACCGAACTATCAGTTTAAATACGAGTATTAGAGAATTTCATGAAATTTTACAGCTATTTTTTTTTTTACTAACATGGTGAAACACTGAAAAAATTACTAATCTTATACTGCTTATTTATGTTATACTGCATTATTATATATCTTGTTTACGAATAAATGATACAAAGTGTTTTTCTTAGTGCATTTATTCAATGGTGTAAATATAAAAAATGCTTGTGCATTTGCTATATTAAGAGTTATTTATTAAAGATATAATTATCTGATTATATTTTGAAAATGTAAATATTGGTCCCCAGAAAGTACTTTAAAATTTCGCTTTTCTCACCAAATTCAAATTTATAGTTTTCTATCTCGCACCAAGACACCTCTAATAACAGAAAAGTACATTTTTTTTTTTTTTTTTTTATAATCCCCGTGTGTACCTTATTTAAACGTTTATTATTCAAATTAAAAAACTATTATTTTACTAAGTCTCTCATTGTCATTAATGGTATTCAAACAACTTTAGCAATAATAAAAGTAGCAGAACATATAATGCGTTCTTCTATGGATATGTTCCAATAGTTTTAAAATGTGCTGAAGATACGGCTATTTATCTACCCAACATAGTTTTTGCACCGAACTCTCTATTGAATACAAATGTTGTAAATAAATATCTTTATTTTAATCTTGCACCGAACTTTCGATCGAATACAAATGTTGTAAATAAATATTTTTATTTTAATCTACATTGAATCATTAATGCAAACAAATTAAAGTAAGAAAAATAAATTTAATTAAACTTTTCTCAAGCCACAGCTCATATGGATATAGGGCTAAGAATGGTCGTTAAGTTATAAAATCTCTTTTTTTTCTTTTATGTTTTTGGTATTTATTAAGAATACGCAAAATGTGTGTAATGTTTACCAGATAAAACTTTACTTCTCCTAAAACTATCTTTTTTAAAACTTTTCAACTATGTTGGAAAGTGTTTATGAATTCGGTTTGTCTGTCTGTCTGCCGTCAGTTTATCCGTACTCTAACTCGCGTAAATATACTCGGGTTGCCATGCAATTAAAATATGTTAATGAAGTTTACTATGGTATGTTCGGTATTGAAAATGAAGTGTGTAGCGTTTACGGTTCGTTTGCAGAGACACTTAAAATAATTCCGTTACGCTACAGTCCATGGGGAAAAATCGTTTGTGGTGTATTTTAGTGATGTTCCACTATTTTAAACATATTGAAATTTATATATATATATCACTGAAGTGTGCTAAATGATGCTTAAAATAGGAAATGGTGTGCATAGCACTTATCTTTTATCTACAGGGTGACCAAATTGTAACAAAAGAATTAGGTTACAATACTATCTATGAACAATAATTTCTGGAAGTTTTCAGCTGTGGTGTTTTTTTTTAATTTAACTCATTTTTTTGCATATTATTTACTGTGTATAAATTCTATAGATCATACACAGGGCTGCACAAAAGATCTCGGGTGCATTTCCGTTTAGTGACGGAAATTGCTGATGGAGAATTTTCAACTGTTCTATGCGCTTCCTAACTGAACTAAATTTTAGCGTACTATGTAATATATTTACAAATCTATAGATCATATCCAGGTCTGCACAAAACATTTCGGATATTTTTCCGGCTATTGATGATAATTTATGAAAATGGGTTTTCAAATGTGTTAAAAACTAAATATGTGGCTATACGATCCATGAAGGATCAGGGCCTACAGTGCCCAACTCTGTTTACTTGACCATGGGCCCCGAGGTGCTATGTAGCATGTGCCCCGGCTGTGTGGTCAGCCCAACGCGAGGGCCTCGGTGTTTAGTTCTCAAACAAGCTTGGTACTCATTTTATCGACCCCGAAAGGATGAAAGGTTGAGTGAACCTTGCTCAGCCGGGAGCAGAACTCACGACCTGTAGCGTGGGATACAGGCGTGCTGACCACTACGCTACTGCGCTTCAAATGTGTTATGCATTTTCCAAATCTCCGAACTGCATGCACCTGTGGCCAAATAGGCAATTCACTGCACTATATCCTAAACTGTGCCTTAACCTCGCACTTTCATCTTAGAAAGGCACAATCAACATCATTATCATCATGGTTTTCCTTAGGCTTGAAGAAGCCAAACCTACTCCAAAAAATAATAGATTGTGTTAAACTAATTGAGCATAATCAATATATATTTCAAAACGTTTATTGACTAAATGTTCTAATAGTTTTATTAATATGTAATTTTTTCACTACAACTTCCAGAGACTATGAATTTATTCTCCTACGAAGAAAATAACTATCTGTACAGTCCATAAACTTTGTAAAACTTTGTCTGAACATAAGGTGGCATATGTCTAATGTGCGTCGCTGGGTGGGGCTAATATAGGCTTAGCCCTTGGGTAGGCCTCCTCATCTAGTTGAACCTTGTTTGCTTAGACATCATCTTCCGCCTTATTAAACTTTGAAGTTTCGTTAACTTATTCTGAGTGTGTTGGAAAGCGTTTCATAATCTATGCATGACGCATGATATTTCATTCTTGTTTTATTCTGAGTTGTTTTTTTTTTCTCCAGGCATCGAAACAGTGAGAAATACTGGACAGAGGCCAGTTTGGATTCGTGGGCCAAAGAAATGGCTGGAGTGAGACTCATCTTAGAACGTTTCGCCAACATCACCGATAATTCCATCGTCGGAGTACGAGCTCCCTACCTCAGAGTGGGTGGCAACAGTCAGTTTTCCATGATGGAGGAACAGGCCTTCCTTTACGACTCTACCTTGACCGCCCCTCTCAGCAATCCTCCTCTCTGGCCATACACCCTCTACTTCAGAATGCCTCACAAATGTCACGGTAATGGACAGAATTGTCCCACAAGGTAAGTTGCACTCTAAAGTTTCTGTCACATTCAGCTTTTAAGGCAATTTTTATTCCAATCCTGCATTTAACCTTTTATGCCCCGACGGTTAAAGTGTTATCTAGTCAATCGGCTTTACTTGTCACTTATGGCTAATATGGGTTTAAAACTTTACGTAAACTTATATTGATTTAATAGCTTTTCTTTCTACATTTTAATGCTTATAGAACTTCTTTATTTTAAAAGCAATACCTTCATTACCTAGGATATAATGTTAATTGTTTTCTAAAACATAAATTAATTTGAAAGAACCGACATTCAACTTAAGTGTTTCATAGATGGTGTTAGCTGTTCCGTAATCGACTATTCTCAGGCCTACACTTTTATATAGTGGAATTGTCCAGTTTAAGGCTGTTCTCAACTGCTCTGCTCAACAAGCGCAAAACGTTTTGACACATTTACAAATTCATTTTTTAACGGAAAGATATAAAATTGGAAAGACTGACCATGGATGCGATTTGGAATCGAGCTGTGTTTTCCCTTTTTTGATCAATCAATTACCTATTGAGTTATAAGCATTTTTGATCACGTGACAAACACGTTTTTCGCCCGCTCTTGAGTCTTTTTCTCCGTTCGCGCGGAAACTCGGTTCAAAACGTCCACTTCGACACTGTTTTCTGAAAGGTCTATTGCGTTTGCAAAAAAATAGAAAAAACAGCTCGATGACATAGTTTCTGAACAACAACACCAGCTAGTTTCATGCATTTTCGAACAAAAATAAATTAAAACTTATGTCAGAAAGTTGCCCTTTTGGATTTGAGAACACCCTTAATTTCTTCAAAGGTATAAATTGCCTTTCGATAATCAAACGACGCGCTCTCTCTTTTCTGTTCGTTTTATAAAGTTATCGTTATGATTTTAATACGTTTTAGTTTAAGATACAGTAATATATTTAGTTCGAGTTTTATGATGTTTTTAAAGAGCTGTTTTAGTTATGATTTAAATTTAAGCTGTTTTGAAAAGCTCCAGGTGTATTGAAGTTTAATCCTGTTTTAACCAAAGTTATTTTTAATAATTTACTTAGCTATTTTAAACAAAGTTGGTTCTGAATACTTTTCATCTTAAAGCTGTTTTTTAAGTATTTTTATGAAGTATACATTGAATGAAATGGAATTTAAATAAAGAACTGTCGTCAACAAAATCTGACTTTTTTATGGTAAAGATTCAACACATAGTTTTATTACAGGTATCTTCCACAGCACGTTTATAGTTTCTCTGCTGATAGCAGTATAAGTGTATATCAGACCTGTATTGATACAGGCTAAGAGAAAATACCATTAAAAAAACGCTTTATAAAACTAATTTAATACATCGATTAGCAGTAATACAATTTACAATAAGTTGTAGATACTTAACTTTATCTTGTTTTAAAAGCTTTATTTGTTGTAGAAAACAAAAATGGATACTACTTGATTGTCCCGTCGACCAATTTCGCCAAATTAAATAAATCGCCAAACTACTTGCTAAATTATACAAATTGACATAATTTTTATTTTAAATATCGAAATAACAAATAACTTAGTAAAACATTAATAAAAGTACAAATGAAACGTTGAAATAAAAATTACTTGATGACGTAACAAACACGTGTAACGTATTTAATGTCAAGTGAATGTGACATTTACGACCAGCCATTATTGGCATTTAATCTTATAGTTTGACAGAAATCACAGAAATCACCCACTCGTGGACAGCCAACCTTGCGGTATAGGAGCTAAATGTCCACGAGGGGAAAACTTATAGTTTGACAATAGTTTTTTGGTCGACGGGATAATAAAGTAGTTACCCAAAAATATTTTAAAAGGGGTGATTTCTCTTTCAGTTGCATCTGTTCAGCTTTCCTGATGTTGGAAGATTGTGGGTGGAAAGTTTTTGTTCTGACATGTTTCTCTATTTCTTCTGAAAGGGCATTATATTTGTACATTTCCTAATTCTATAAAATATTTTAAAAAAGATTTTATGAAAAAGATTTGAGTGGAGTTGTAAATATTACACAAAATTTCTATAAATAAATATTTCGTTGATTAATTTTAATTTCCTTTTCAAATTTATTAATTGGTTGTGTAAATCTTCTAATGAATTTTCAAAAATTCAGAAAAAATACTTTAGAAGATGAAATTTTCATTATTTCATAACCTGGGACATAAAGGGTTAAGACGGTTTTCCGGAAGAAATTGACACGAAAACGAATCTGATACCGAGCAAGAACTCTGAGCTTTTTAATCACAGTTCACAAAAAGTTGATCGTTCGGCAAATTTCCTCTCCGATAATTCAATTAGAGATAAACATTTCGCAAGATGACCGATGTAGCAGAAAAACGAAAGTGCAATCATGAGCTCTGACTCAGTAAGAAAAAGAAAGCAGCTATGGGAAATAAAACATACCCAATAGAACCTTGAAAATAATAGGGTATACTAGTTCCCATATAGTTCCTATTAAATAATAGCGGATAGCAGTCACATTAATCTAGCGATTCGAGTTAACCCTTTCCTGCATGATTTTTTACCTGCAGGCAAAAAATTTTGAAAGTTTGCTAAATAATAATGTAACATGATCAAAAATCACTCAAAATTTGAAATTTTCAAATCCACCTAAATTTAAGGCCTATTCGCCATATTTGTGACATATATGTCACACCATGCATTAGCGACTACTTTTCCATAGTAGTGAAATAAGCATTAAAACTAGCATGCAACTCTTAAAACTTCAAAATATATAGACAAAGAACATATAAATCTATTTGTGTATGTGTGTTTCAGTCTACATTAATTGATACATATATCGTTTATTGAAAAATGAATTTACAGAAACTGCCACATGTATCGTTTATTGAAAAGCTACATTCTACAGTACCTGATACATGTTTGGTTTAAAACTACAGGCTACAGTAACTGATAACTGATACATATTTTTGACTGAGAACTATCGTCTGCAGTAACTGGCATAATGTTGTTGAAAACTACAGTCACTCGATGACCCAGGGACGAAACTAGCCTTTTTTGCATCTGGGCAAACATGGAATTTGACGCCCCCTCTCCTCCTCCGCAAAACTTAGTTACAAAGAGAATTTCACTAATTTTCTAATAGCCGACTTATTTTAAAATATGTAATCATAAAATATGTAATACTGAACTACGTAAGATGCTTTGTAAAGTACTGATCCAGTAATAAAATCATGAAAACGGAATCGAAAAGAATCGAAATAAAATTCCGCTTTATACAGGATCCTTATGCCATATCATCCTTAGATTCTTTTATGCTTTGCATACCCCAGACAGGATGATTTTAACAATACCGTGCTAAACACAGATGCGAGTAAAATCGACAAACAAAATCTTCATTTGGCGCCCAGGGCACATGACCCCCCCCCCCCCCCCCTTAGTTTTGGCCCTGGGATCCTTCACTCAGTGTGAAACTTAGCAAAGCAATTTCGGTCATCGTTCAGACAAACTGACACTTCGTATTTTTTATGGAGAATAAACAAATACACATTTCAACCACTATGGAAAAATACAATCTGTCAATGCATGGTGTGACATATATGGCACGTACCGATTTTTACGTACTACATACGCTATCATTTCTACAATGTGTTATCATCATGATATATTATTCACAAGATACTTACAAACGCTGCTGTATTTTTTTCACTCCAGTCTTCTTCTTTTTTCCACATATAAAAAACAAAAATATTCACTATCAAGCAACACGAAGTAACAAATATTAATTTCTCACCTTTCGCCTCTTTTTTGGTGCCAAAATCCGCTCGAAAGGAGGCAGCACCTGTTGGCATCACATACCTCATCCACTGACGTATTGAATAAAGAAGAATGGAACTTCTGTGATTAAAAGCAACTGCAGAACTACAGTAAATTCAGTATGTGCCATATATGTCACAGTATGCAGGAAGGGGTTAACAAAGGACCTGTAAATAATAACTAATAACTGAACTTTCATGCAACTTTTGCATTGTCAATGGATAAAATTCGAGGCTAAAGAGGAAGACAGAAAACGGTACATTCCTCGTATCTTTTTTTTTACAGACCACTGGAGTCACGTGACGTTCGAATGGGGAAATGAAGGTGTGCGAAAAGAGCATCACGTCACTCTAGCGGTCTGTAAAAAAAGACACGTAGGATGCACCGCGATCTTAGGATGCACCACCTGTCTTTTTCGTTAGCCTCGATAAAATTCATGTGACGTCACTGTGGGAATCACGTGGTGTAAAAATAATGGCTAGCTCGTTTGTTTACCTTATTGCGTCATTTTATGGAGCATAAATACAGGTAAATGCATGCCTAAAATACTGCAGATTTATTTTGCACGAATTATTTTTGATAAATACTTATATACATATTAATTAAAATCCATCTATTCGTATTAATTAAATTTAAAATTTTTATTTTATAAATAAAATGAAAAATATGCATGCAATTGCATTAAAATAGAGAAAAGAATTCATATATAACCTACACCAGTGGAAAACCGTATAATTTACAGAAAATATCTGTAATTTTTTTTTTATTAAAACAGTTCTTTTTTTGTAAAAAAATATAGATTTTTTTTTTTACTATAAAAATGACGAAATCCACTTTCTTTTACAGAAAAAGACTGTTTTCCTTTAAAACAGTTTTTGTCTGTAAAAATTACAGATTTTTTTTTTACATTGCGCAGTAATTAAAATTCCATACACCAGGATCATTTCCCAGCAGTTCCCGACACCCAATGGAGGAGGCGGCACTCTTGATTATTTTTCTTTAATTAATTTATTTATTTTACATTTTCGAAGATATGAATCTGATGAAGAATTCTGATCTGAGCAGAACAAACAGTCTTAATTTGTTATTCTTATTTTAGATCTCACGCTGTCTGGGAAATGGTCATGAACGAACTGGACAGGAGAGACGATCCCAACTTCGACGAGGAACTGGCCGGCTGCGCTATGGTTGACAGTTGCAGCAACATCATTTCTGGAGAACAATTCTACAACTTCCTCAATCACAACTTCGACAGGCATTACAAGACAAACAGAGCCCCTCTCGGTAAGCTATGAATGAGCGATTAAATGTTTATGAATGTCTTGAAAACAAAAAGAGGGTGTCCATAAAAACAGTCCCAGTTATAAATTTTAATAGTATCAAAAGCGTTGATTGAAGGTCACAAATAAAGAGTGACTCAGACAGTTTTAGATAAGCGCATGCGCGAGTACTGCTTTGTTATGGACTCGCTTGCAGTGCCATGTACACAAAATGGCGACGCCTGAGCGTAAAGCCTTATTGCTGGCTGAAGATTTAAAAGCCGTTAGAGCCATGTGAATTTTTCCTTTGGGGCTTTATAAAAGACCTTGTAGACGTTCCGCCGCTACCTAATGATTTGCCAGATTTGAGACACAGAATTGAAGAGGCCATTGCTTCCATTACTCCGGATTTGTTAACCGAAGTGAGGGACGAATTGGACTTTAGGCTGGATGTGTGCCGTATAACTAAAGGTTTATTAAGGGTTATTGTACAGCGTTAATTAAAAGAATTGAACATTTGTAAGAAAAATTCTTTTACTTTACCTTCAATTGGATGTATGATTTGTTGTAAATAATCTAAATTAAACTATTATAATGAAAAACTGGGAAATTATTTTATAGATACCCTGTACATTAAATCTACTCTATGATACGCAATATATTGAATAAAATAAATAACAATCATCATTATTAGTGTTATTATTTGCATTATAAATTTTAACCTATATTGCTATTGGTTTTAAAAAAAGGTGTTTTATATGTATTGAACTGTATTAGAAAGCCATATTTGACCATGTGGATCAGAGAGTGTATGTACAGAGAGTGTTTACATATTTTTATAATGATTACGATGAAAGATTTTTGAAATGCAAACAGTTTGAGAAAAGCTTTTCTGGAAAGAATTTGCTTTATCCGAAAATAAAATTATTGTCTGAAACTTTCAAATTTATTCTTCCTTTAAAATGGCATATGTAGAAAACGTGTGGATTCGAGTATACGCCAAGGAGAAATGTTATTATTCCGTAATAAAAAAAAGAGAGAAATGTGAAATGCACGGTATAAAAAAATAGTCTAAATGCAAAATAAACAGCATTATTAATCGGATGAGGAAATCTCGTCAATCTGTACTTCTACGTGGAAAAAATATTCCAGATGAATATTTGAACAAGGTTACTGTGTCTAAAGTGTAATAGCTACTAACAAGGGAAAATCCGCCGATGCAGAAACCAACTGCAAAGTCTTTAATCCTTTACTGCTGTGATATAAATTGTTGCATAACTACTGTGCGTGGTCTTTGAGACCGCTTAACCCTTCATTCCCCGACGGTACTTTAAAGTACCATTAAAATAGCTTGTTATAAAATTAATTTAAATCATCGATTAGTAGTAATGCAGTTTTGGAATGAGTTAAAGTTACTTTACTTTATCTTCTTCCAAAAGCATTATTGGTTGCACAAAGCAAAAATAATTTTAAAAGGATTTCTTTTTCATTTGTATCTTTTCAGCTTTCTTGACGTTGAAACATTGTGGGGGGAAATTTCATTTAGGAAATAATTCTATTTTCTACTTATTGTAAAAGCATTATACAGTCGAACTCCGTTATAACGAACCTCAAGGGACCGAAGGTTTTGTTCGCTATATCCGGTGGTTCGCAATATCCGAACCGTCAAGAAATATTTTAGAGTTCACAAAATGTATAACTCATTAGTTGCTATGTGTATATTCAATAATGATGTATTAAAAAAAGGTAAAATCTATTAAATATAGCCATTAAAGAATTAAATTGACTAAATTCGATTACATTAAACTAACACAATACTAATTAAATTAACCAACAATGAATACAAACATGAATAAATTAATTTTACCTTTAATTGTTGCTCACTGTTTTGATACAGAAATAATCGGTAATTTTCTACTGACGTGATGCCGATTTCAAAAACATGTTATGAATTTCTTTGTCTAGTACATCAAATGACTCCAACACTCTTTCTTCCACTGTTTGTGTTTGTGTAGACAAAAACTTATTAATTACACGCATCGCTGCTGTAGCATCTGGGATTGTGGGGATTTCGTCATTTATGTGGTCCTCTTCATCACAATCAGATGCAGAATCTTCGATTTCAGAATGATTTATTTTAACTTCTTCCCCAATCTCTTCATCAGTCGGATCTTCACATGTAATAACTTCATCATCACATGTTTCAAACAATTGCATATCACAAACTGAGAAAACAGCTGTGATCAGGAATAAGGGAAAATAACTGACGGTTAGGCGGGATCACACTTGCAGAGTGACTGTCGTAAAAGCGAAAGAATGCAGTTGTTTCTCCCTTAAAAAAAAAAAAAAAAAAAAAAAAAAGACTTATCGCTGATTTGCCCCATGATTCACTAGCTGGCATACATTTTCTTATGAAATTGTAGTCGAAGTCCAGTTCTCACAACTTTGGAAAAGTAAAAAAAAAAAAAAAAAAAAAAAAAAAAAAAAAACATGGTCGACTGGACAAAAATGTTCGTTATAGCCGATTCTTAAAATTTCGGTGGTTCGTTATAAAAGGATAAATTAGCATTAAATAAAATAGGAAAACGACGGGACCAAACTTTTCGTTCGTTATATCCGGGAGTTCGTTATATACCGGGTTCGCTATAACGGGGTTCGACTGTATTTGTACGTTTCCTAATTCTATAAAATACCAAAAAAAAATATTTTAAATAAAAGATTTGAGTGGAGTTATAAATATTGCACAAAATCCCTATAAATTCAAATTTAATTAATTTTGACTGGCAAAATCCTTCTAAAATGTATTAAATGCTTGCGTAAATCATCTAACGTAGTTTCAAAAATTCATGAAAAATGCTGTAGAAGATGAAATTTTTCAATTCATAATTTGAGGTATAAAGGGTTAACAGAAAGTTGAATAAAAAGCTAGATTAACTTTTAGGATATTGTTTCTGTCGTAAACTTTATGTACATTTCGTTATCTTATGTGTATTTTCTTCTACAATCCTCCCTTTCCATGGGTCAGTTGAAAATCTAAAGGGATATTTAAAACGTCTTTATCTCTTCCTTCTTTCGTTTATTCTTTCAAGATCTCAAGTTATTCCTTTGGATTTTCTTTTGGGTTCTCCTTGAAGTTTGAAATTCTGTCTGGTAAGTAAAATTGATAAATCATTATTTTTT
Organism: Maratus speciosus; assembly: GCA_963932465.1. Classification (NCBI taxonomy): domain Eukaryota; kingdom Metazoa; phylum Arthropoda; class Arachnida; order Araneae; family Salticidae; genus Maratus; species Maratus speciosus. The sequence goes on along the minus strand of OZ010799.1, from coordinate 67,572,711 downwards.
GTCAGACAGTTGTAGTTTAAGGTAAATGCACCTATAGTGGGCATCGTATCAGAAGTAGACCACTAATTTTCAAAGTTTTAAAAACAAGCTCAAAATGCATGTATTGAAAGTCTGAAAGAAATCTGATGGACTAACATCCTTAAATATTATCTTTCCATAAACTGTTTGGATTGAATTTTTTTCCCATTTATTTTCTAGAGTGTCTTCAAAAACAGATTTTTTTGTCAGATTCTTAGAGCTTTCATATAAGAGATAAGTTTTTATCTAAAATATTGTTTCTTTAATATTATGTTTTATTTTTAATTAAACTGCTGTTGATATACGTACTTTGTAACATTGTAAATAAATTGTTGGGTAAGCCTAAAACTTAAAAGATCATGCATCAGAAATTTACTATGCCCACTAAAGGAGCATAGAGGAAGCAATTTTTATTTTTCATATTTTACGAAGAATATATTTTGAAACTTTGAATATTTATTCTGATACATGATGGTTAGGACTAAGCTATATACACTATATGGCTAAAGGTGACCGGTCACTTGCGATTTTAGAAGTTTTGTTAAATATCTAGAAAAATACACGAGGAATTAACCTGAAACTGTAGGTGTGTAAACAGTATAGTATAGATCAAATATTTCCAAGAAGATTTTTTCCCGAAGCCCCAAAGGGGCCGTCAACAAATTGAAAAAGAACAAATATCTTTTGGATTAACCTGTAAAAAGTAATGTAGAAAAAGCGTTCAAACACGAAATTGTTAATAAGTGGCTTATTGTAATATACTGTGTTCATTTTTATGAGGATAGCATGTATACTCGTAGAGAAATTAAGGTTTTTATAAAAAGAGTCCCCAATTTCGCCAAGTTGTTTGCTTATAATTTGCAGAGTTCTTAATATAAAAAAAGTACTTTTCTGAAAATATGACAAACAATATTGTACACAATACTTTGCAATCAAAATTAAAAAATAATAAATATTGGATGAAAAATGAGCAGGTTTACTAAAAAAGGTTTCACTGTGCATGTGCGAATGCAATCAGAATATAATGTGCATAATGTATTAGCTAAGTATATAGAGCAACTTTTGTGAAAGTCTCAAAATCATAGCTTGAAAATTCTGAAAATAATCGTCGAGAGAATAAGCTCGAAATCCGTTGTTCCCAAAAACAAGCAAAAAGTTCAGGGGATGTATCAAATATTTGTTGATTAGTGCCAAGATAGCGTACACAATATTGCACGTACTACTATATTTGGATACAACCCCTGATCTTTTTGCTTGTTTTTAGGAACAACGGATTTCGAGCTTTTTCTATCGACGATTATTTTCACAATTTTCAAGCTATGATTTTGAGACTTTCACAAAAGTTGCTCTATATACTTAGGTAATAAATTATGCACATTATATTCTGATTGCATTCGCGCATGCGCAGTGAAACATTTTTTAGTAAACCTGCTCATTTTTCATCCAATTTTTATTATTTTTTAATTCTGATTGCAGAATATTGTGTACAATATTGTTTGTCATATTATCAGAAAAGAACTTTTTTTATATTAAGAACTCTGCAAATTATAAGCAAAAAACTTGGCGAAATTTGGGGCTGTTTTTATAAAAATCTTAATTTCTCTACGAGTATACATGCTATCCTCATAAAAATGAACACAGTATATTACAATAAGTCACTTATTAATAATCTCGAGTCTGAAGGCTTTTGCTACATTAGTTTTTACAGGGTTATCCAAAAGATATTCGTTCTTTTTCAATTTCTTGGCGGTCCCCTATGGGGTTTCGGGAAAAAATCTTCGCGGAAATATATGACCCATACTATACTGTTTACACACCTCCTGTTTCAGGTTAATTCCTCATGTATTCTTCTAGATATTTAACAAAACGCCTAAAATCGCAAGTGACCGGTCACCTTTGGCCATATAGTGTATATATATATATATATATATATATATATATTTTAATTCATTAACAATTTACTAATAGATCGGAGGCCACTGCACAGACCATCAGCTTATCCAGTTGACGACTGAAATTAAAGGATTAGACAGAACTCGATTCCCATATTAAAATGCAACTGGTATGCCAAGTGATATCTTGATGGAAAACTCCTTTAATCCCAATTTTAGTAGTTGGTTGGTTGGTTTATCACTGTGTTTTTCTACACCCAAATATATGAAAACATGGAGGACTGGGAGCAGGAAAACACAATGGTAAACCTGCCAGTCAACCACTAAAATCGGGATTACAAGTATTTTCCACTAAGATATGACTTGGCAGACCAGTTGCATTTTAATATGCAAATCGAGTTCTGTCTAATCCTGGAATTTCAGCCGTCAATTCTATGAGGTGATGGTTCGTACAGCCGCCTTCTAGTTTATAATATTTACATAAATGTCCTTAAGAGACCACACTAGTCACGCAAAGAAACGAGACCACTAATGTTAATCCTATAGAGGCGCTATTTTCAAATTTCTCGCTTGGATTTAAATATTTTTTAATGATTTTTTTTTTTTTTAGTAGGCTAGCTGAGGATAACCTATAACCGGGCTAGTTTTTACTTTTTCGATTTTGGTTTCAGATTTTTTTAAAAATACTTTCATTTTTGGAACCGTTTGGAAACGGTTATGAAATTGAAACTATCCTAATGCAATATATATATATATATATATATAACCAAAATCGAAAAAGGAAAAACTAGCCCGGTTAGAGATAGATCTCAGCTATCCTATACAAAAAAAAATCATTTAAAAATATTAAAATGCAAGCGAGATATTTGAAAATAACGTTCCCGTAGACTTAACATTGGCGTTTTCGTTTCTTTGCGTGACTAGTGTGGTCTCTTAAGGCTCCTGTCATTGTCAGGTGAAGACATTCACAAGCTAATGCTAAACCTATGGGGTGGGATTTATCTTAATATCTCGTTGGCATTTCGACATTTTTAAATATATATATATATATGTATTTTTTTGCATTGGATAGACGAGGTCCGCCTCTACATCGCACCCTTTTTACTTTTTCGATTTTTTCATAAAGTTACTTTCACTTTCGAAACCGGTTCCGAAAATAATAATATAGTTTAATTGATCAACACTTCTCAACGCTTTAAGCTTTGATGGACGAATTTCTTCCCACTTAATTTTAATCTCCAAATATTATAATGATACGACTAAATTTATTTGAAAATTAGTTAATGCTTTTTTTCAACTACATAATAAACCGGATTTTATGTTTGCACAATACTGGTGTCAATGCAACATTTGGATATTAAAGTGAAGTTTAACCATCAGAGCATAAAGGATTAACGTGCAAATTACTCTTTTTAGCCGCGCTGGCATTACACAAGTTCAAATGTATTCTTAAGTTTCCCTCTATAGAGACCTCCCATCATAACGATTTTTTTTTTTCGGGAAAAGGACAAGGTCGTTATGAGGAACGTGGACTTTATATTGCGAAATCAGTTATAAATGCTTCGTAAGTTCTCTATGCGCTTTCTTTATTCAATAGTCTACACTAATATTATAAAGAAGTCACGTTTGCTTGTGCCTTTCTAGGGCGTAATCTCTGGAACTATAGAACCGATATAAAAAGTAATGGTGGGAAATTCATGCTGACAATCCCTGTTCCAACATAGGCTATATTTTATGTCGTTGCCACGACCCCTAGGAGGCTACAGGGACAGAAAAGTTCTAAAAATGCTATTTCTACATACTGAAAGACCAAGAAACTTGAAATTTGGCATTTTAGTTATAAGATGTAAATGCTTTCTAAGAACAGTTTCTAAAAAATTCTTAATTTAAAAAGTATGAAAATGCGCGAAAAGCGTTCTAAATTAAGATTTCTATAGAATCTCAGGAAATACCGAACCGATTTCAAAAGTCATGGTTGCAAATTGATTGTGACAGCCCCTGGACATTCATAGGCTATATTTTATTGTCGGTGCCTCTAGCCCCGTAGGGATGCAGGAGCAAAAACGTTCTAAAAAATACGATTTTTGTTATACAGAAGGGCCTAGAAACTTTATATTTGACACGGAAGTTACTTATAAGATGTAAATACTCTCTAAAACAGTTTATGAAATTTTTGAAATTCAAAAGGGGTGAAAATATGCTAAAAACATTCTAAAAACGTTCGAAATTACAATTTCTATGGAATTGTCACAAATTGAAATTTCAGATTTAGCATGGTGGTTATTTATAAAATGTAAATGCTCGCTAAGAATAGTTTTTAATCAAAATTTAAAAAAGGTGAAAATGCGCGAAGAGCGTTCTAAAAACGTTCTAATTTACGATTTCTATGGAATTGTTGGCATGGTAGATACTAATAAGATGTAAATGCTCTCTAAGAACAGTTTCTAAAAAAATCTAAATTTAAAAAGTGTAAAATGAGCGAAAAGCGTTCTAAAAATGTTTTCAGTTACGATTTCTATGGAATACCAGGAAATACTAAACCGATTTCAAAAGTAATGGTAGCAAATTGAGGGTGATAGTACCTGCTCCAACATAGGCGATATTGTATGTCGGTACTTCGAAAGAGGTACTACGAAAAACATTCTGAAAACTTTCTGAAATACGATTTTTATGGAATCTCTGGAAATAACAAACTGATTTCAAAAGTAATGATGGCAAATTGATGATGACAGTCCCTGCTCCAACATAAGCTATATTTTACGTTGGTACCATTACCACCAGGGGAATGGTAGACCATTAGACTAGAAGCTTGGAATATGGCATGGTGGAAATGCTTGCGAAGAACGGTTTCTAAAAAATTTAAAACTTCGAAAGAAAACTGAAACGAGCGTAAAAACTTCAAAATAAATTCTAAATTATCATTTATTTAGAATTAATTTTAGTTTTTCTCATTAATTTAAGTCTCAGTTTCATCTAATGCTGTGTAAAAAAGAAGTTTAGTCAGTCTGTGGCTTAATTGCTAATTTTAGAATTATCCGTAACAGTAACTTCTCAAAATACACAATATGAACTTTAAAAAGCTCATTGTTTTATTTAAAAGGTGACAAAAATAATAAAATAGATGTTACAAGTTAAAAATATACATTTTGTTAAAAAATGTTTAGTACTTTCGGCCTGCAATTCCCCTGGCCATCGTCAGATAGTATTTTTATAATTAATTTCAGTTTCATTCATACAAATACGTTACTTTGTTTGAAATGGGAGAGTCAGTAATTATTAGGGTAGTTGAAAGTAGAAGTAGCAGTGCCTTGGATTCCACTTACGAAGAGAAAAATATTTAATTGCAGTTCCATTTATTTTATTACGTCACTCTCATTTTTAAATGCTTAGCTGGGCAGAAAAAAAAGCAGTGTTTCGGATTAAATTTGTGTAGAGGAAAATATTTAACTGCCGTACCATTAATTTTAATACTCAAGTTTTCAGGATTTATTTTCAGAATATTTAACCATATATTGGGTATATTGTATGATGGGACGCATTTTATTATTTTTGTCGCCTTTTAAAGCTGTTCTCAACTGCTCTGCTCAACAAGCGCAAAACGTTTTGTCACAGTTACAAATTCCTTTTTTAACGGAAAGATATAAAATTGGAAGGCCTGACTAAGGAAGTGATTTGGAATCGAACTGTGTTTTCATATTTTGATCAATAAATTACCTATTAAGTTATAAGCGATTTTGTTCACGTGACAAAAACGTTTTTCACCCTTTCTTGAGTGGTTATTCTTCTTTCGCGCAGAAATTCGGTTCAAAACGACCACTTTGACAATATTCTCTGAAAGATCTATTGCGTTTTCAAACAAAAGAAACGGAGAAAAATAGTTCGATTACATAGTTTCTGAACAACAACATCTGCTAGTTTCATGCATTTCCGAACAAAAATTAACTAAACCTTGTGTCATAAAGTTGACCTTTTGGATTTGAGAACAGCCTTAAGGGATCTAGGACTCTTAATATTGGAAAAAATGCAAAAAAGACCATTTTCAACATTTAGTATCTTGAAATGTATATTATTTTAAAACACAATTTTTATTTTGATGAACGATATGTTCTTTCATTTCATGTATTTAAAAAAATTGCAAGATGCAGAATTAGTATTTACAGGGGGCTCCAAACTGTCTGGCATTCGTCAAGCAGGAAATTGCTATAACAGCTTACGCGCAGGATTACAGAATAAATGTTGTAACTAGAATGAAATATTTTGTGCCTAATTATACTTCAGATTGCAATAATTACCCCGAACCAAAATAAATTTGTATTTAAAGCATTTTTTGTATTTTTAATACAATGTTTGTATTTAGGTAATACAAAATTTTGAAATATCAGAATAGTCACCTAATGTAATATTTTTTTGATAGAAATGAAGTTTTAGGTTCAGCTTATACAGGCTAACATAAAACATATGTTTTGAAAATTTCATGAAAAAAATATTCAGAAGTTTTTGAGATATCGTGCGCGTTATGCCCAAAAACGTCATTTGGAGAAAAATAACTTCAAACTTTCGAAAACGCCGCTTCAGCAATTGAGCGGGTATAATTCTAAAAGCCACAACTTCTGTTCTAATGTAAATTTCAAGGAAACAATTGTATCAAAATGTCCAGAAAAGATAGGAGTTTAACATCTAAAAAAATTAAAAATAAGCAAATTTTGAAACTTTAAGAGTCCTGAGGTCCTTAAGTAAAACGGTGAGCTTTTTAAAGTTCATATTTTCAAATATTATGCGAGCAAAGCCGGTTTGCTAGTAATTGATATTTGGCATTCTTTACGTAGGTCTCTATTTCCACGCTGGTTGGTTAAGACTTAATCAAGACTATCTCGATGCTATGGTACAATGGATGGATGAGGTGCTTGGAAAGAACGATGTCTACTTCGTCACCATGACCCAAGTCTTACAGTGGATGCAGTCACCCACAGAATTATCAAGCATCCGGGACTTCGCACCCTGGAAAGAAAAGTGTGATGTCAAGGGCCAGGCGTATTGTTCCTTGCCCAACGCTTGTCCCTTGACAACCAGGGAGTTGCCTGGAGAAACTATCCGACTCCATACTTGTATGGAATGCCCACAAAACTATCCCTGGATAGAGGATCCTACAGGAGATTATTTCGCTTTTAAGAAATAAGATGATAGCATCAATTTGTTATCTATTTTTTCCATCGAATTTTGTGATCTTTGGTGTTGTTTTGTTGTGTTTTTATTTGGCACCGGTATCCAAAGCAACGTTAAAGTAATTCATCATTTTGTGAAATTATCTTTCAATAGATGTAAACAAAATTAATAACGATAGGCAGATAAAAATTTCAAAAAGTATTGAAAGCTTTTCTTTAGTTTTTTTTAATCTAAAAATGGCGCAGTGATATGTAAAGAATTAAATTTCGCAATAGTTTGAAAGTTATTGTTATTCTGTTAATTATTTCCGTTTTATATAAGGCGGAATCTGCCTGTTTTCCACAAATTATTAGTGAACCATTAATCTCTTATCATCCTCGTAGATTTTACTTAAAATGTTATTCAGTGATTTGCTATTATAGCTCTTGAGAAAGAAATTCCGGTTACAAATTATGTATTTTTCTTATTTCTAAATACAAGACAAATGTTTTTATGAAATGAGAAAAAATATGTTTCATAAAATTTTTAGGTACAGAATAATTATGTGATATTTGTATCTTTTGTACCTTTCATTTCATGAAAACATTTCTGAGATTAAATTTATTCGAAATAAAAAATACAATCATGTTTCCACAAATTATCAAATAAATTTTACCATATTATTAGAAATAACACGCAGACGATTTTTTCCTTTTAATGGTGCCAACTCGATTATCTTTTGCTGCGTAAATAAAATAAGTGTAACTTTGAAAAACAAATGAAATGTTTATATTTCAGGCATTTCATTAAAATAAACAATTTTTAAACATTACATTCATTTTCATAAAAATTTTACTTCTGCAGTGTTCGACATACGTTGCTTCCAGACTATTTCATTGAAACGTGTAAATAGCGATTGATAAACACAAAATTTTTTGTTTAGAATACGTATCCTGGTGGCAACATCTTTTTTTGAAATATTTATAAGACGACGAGAAATTTTCATCTAAATTTCTCTCACTTTGCTGTGTCATTGTTAAATATTTCAATCAGCATCGGAAAAAAACCGATTGCACAAATATCAAAACTTCATAAATGTTAATACACAGTAATTTAAAATTTTATTTTTATTAATGAAGTTTAGTCAACGTTAAATTTTTATTGCCAGAATTCACAGTATCCATTAAAGTCGTATAAAAAAATTGGATGTTTACCAGTGCAAAAAGAACTATAACCATGGGATGATTACATATGTATAAAACAACATAGTGTGATATAAATGTACATTTAAAAATATTTAATACTATATAGCTTCATATAATATGTGCTGTTTTATTCTCAGTATCCGTTATCATGTAAAATATCTCATAGACATTTGTTGTTAAAAAATGCAAGTTTTAAGATGAAACTACAAAAAACTATGTCATTTATACAATAAAAATATTCTTTTTTTTTATGTAAAAATAAATAATTGTTCATACTTCATTAATTGGTAAATCAGTAAAATACAAAATAAATCGACATAAAATTATTTATTTTTACGATTTTTACCAGTTTTTTATGAATGATTATTGATTGTTAAAATATTTTATACAATATCAATAATTTATATTCTTGTGAACTGATTCTGTGAAGTTTATAAATTTCAAGGTAATGCTTAATTACTTCTTACAAAAATCATCAGAAAGATTGATGTTGATTGATTGTTTGATTGTACATTTTTTATGCACGGAGTTCCTAAACTGCATAACAAAGCTGTGTAAAAAAAGCAAAAACTGCACTAATTACTGTGTATTAATAAAAACATTCCATTTTATAAAGTTGTGTTCTGTTTTCATTTATGTATAACACAATGAAAATTATTCAAAACAGAAAACAAAAAATTACGACGAAAAAAAAAATTTAAACTTAGATTATAATACATTTACTTGTTTATTTATTTATTTTATTATATATACTTTTTAAACCAGCCTTTTACGAGATTCCGAAGGCAGTCATCGAAAGTGCTGCGACGCAGGTACTTCTTCATGTGAGTGAAGAAATAAAAATCACACGGTGCCAAGTCCGGGCTATATGGGGGATGCACAAAAACGTACCATTTGAATGGATTCTTGAGTTCCTGAGTGGACTTGACGCCGAGTGATTTTCATCGCTTCACTAACGCGAAGAAGTGGCTTGTGTCGCAGGACGTGTGGTGACGATGATAATGACGAACTTCAAAATGCCTTGAAAGGCTGGCTACGTACCCAAGCGACCAAATTTTATAAAGAACTATGTAAATTATTGAAGCACTGTGGCAAATGCTTAAATTTAACTGTCGACTATTAAACAAAAAATAGCGAAAAACTGTAGTTTCTACGCAGGTTTTTTATGCATAACCAAACGGAGGTTTCTTTCCGAACCGTCTTCGTAGTTCTTTTCTCGTTACACTTACTCCCGCTTATTCATCAACTTTAGGTGCGAAAAAATCACGAACAAATTATATATAAAAATTTTTGATATAATGTAGTTCATCAGATACTGATCGTGCAATACTGATCATACTTTAATGGGCAGTAAGAAAAGTGGGGAAAATGTCTAGTTTTGATACTACGACTTTCAAACGATCCCAATTCGTATTACATAACTAACAACCTTCTTGGTTTATTATTATTATTATTATTTAAGTCAAATAAACATAATTTGAACTATAAAAAATACTTAACGAAATGTTTCCTGCTTCCATGTAGTTCTTACTTTACTTTTGTTATTTAAAATTTCTATTTTTAGTTGAAATGAAGAAGAAAAGCGGAAGGTTTGCAGCTATAAGTATTACGATCCAATTATTATTTAAATTATTTTTTCCAATTAAATGACACCAGAATTTTATTAATAAAAGCTAGTGAAAAACCGCATAGAACAAGGAAAATTTCATTAAATTATTTTCTGGTTCAGTATTATTTGACTTAGGGGGAGAAACGGAAGGTTGAGAGCTATAGCATTATTGTGATGAAATTATATTTTTTCAAATCAAATGAAACCAGAATTTTATTAATTAAAGCTAATGAGAAACCACATGAAACCGGGAAAAATTCGTTAACTTATTTTCTGATTTAATATTATTTGACTAGGTGGGGGGAGCAGAAGGTTGGCAGCTATATAATATAAATTAAGGTCTTTCCACAATCATAGAATCAATATTATAATATTTTCAGGATTGTGCTATTGATACATTTTATCAGCATTGTATGAACTGTAACAGTGTAGAATTCAGATATTTTCCCCAGAAGGGATTTTTGCCTCTCTGGTGTGGACAATAGGGAATTCTTTGGGTGGGGGTGTACTTTTAGACGAGCCAAACTCAAAATGCGGCCCACAGGCCGCAATGTCGCTCGACGACTTTTTGAATGTGGGCCAAGATACACAGTCATTTTTATTAAAAATTTCAGTTTCGCATAAAATCTATGATATTTACTATTGTTTTATATATTTTTGTGGGAAAATAAAATCTGCCCTATTATTTATAACTGATTTAAAATGTTGTTAAAATAACCTAAATGTCTTTCGATTACATAGTTTATAAATGAGAAACCTGCCAATTTCATACGTTTCCGATCAAAAATAATTTCAGAAATGTGCCAGAAATTAGCTCCTTTGAATTAAAGAAAAGTCTTAAGTACTAAATACCTTATCGGTGATATCAATTATAATAATAAGGAAAGAAGTCTGTATGTCCGCTGTGTTATGAAGAGACCACTAAAACGCAGAGCTACAGAATTTGACAGGAAGGTACCTCTATGTATATAATTATACACATCAAAGCCCAATTTTGGATTTTTAAATTAGATTTTATTTTATTTAAATATTTATTTATCCAATTTGTATCGCTTAGCTCAATAAAGTAAATTTTATCTTCATTTCAATACAGTTTATTCGGAATCCGTATAGCGATTTTTGAATTTTTCGCAAATTGTTTATACGATTTTTAGAATTTTTTCCGTGTTCTACGGCGACTTTTTTTTATATTGGTTAAAGGAATTCGGTTTCAAACTTTTGGCCCATTGCAGAAATTTTTTCCTCTGCTATTTTTAATTTGATTTTTAATGCAATTTTTAAAGATTTTTTTGCTTTTAACGCTTATTTTTTTTCACATCCTTGAACGAATTCCTGTTAAAATATTTTATTTGACTATAGTAAATTTTCTTCTCTGCGATTCTTTAATTTTTAGTGATTTTAATTTAATTATAATGCGATTTTTAGCGTTTTTTCGTGTTCGGCGGCGATTTTTTTAGATTCGTTTCTTCGGTTTTAAATTGTTAACCTAATATTGAAAGTTTTTCCCTCTGAGATTTTTGATTTTTTTAGCTATTTTTAATGCGATTTTCAATCTGATTTTCAGCATTTTTTGCGTTTTGTACCGATTTTTTAAAATTCGTTAAAGGAATTCAGTTACAATGTTTTAGACCACTATATACTAAATTTTATCATCTTTTAATTTTTAGTAATTTATTATGCGATATTTAGCGGGGGTTTTGTTGTTGTTGTTATTCCACATTAATAAAAGAAATTCGGTTTTAGAATTCTCGCCCAATATAGTTAATTTTGTCCTCTTTTCAGTAAAGCTTATTTTGTATTCGTACTGTAAAAAGTTAAGACTTTTTAAGAGATTTATAGCGTTTTTTCGAGATTTATTGCGATTTTACCACATTAGTAAAATGAGTCCGGTTTATATGTTCTTGTCGAATATAATAAATTTTGTTATCATTTCAATAAAATTTATTCGGAATTCGTGCAGCGATTTTTAGAGTTTTCTCGCCATTTTGTGCGTGTTTTTTCTTTCTTTTGTGTTAAGAAGCGTTGTTATACCGAACTTATATTGTAAAAACTAACTTTGCAATACTTTTAATTTAATCTCTTATGTGATATTCAACATCTGCAACCTAAAATATGAATTTTCAATAAACATTTCTCCTCGTGGAGAAATGTCCTATGCTTAACCCTCTCGCTGCGTAATTGTTTTATCAGAATAGCTTCAAAAATTGCGTATTTAATTCCTTCGCGACGAGCGTCTTTTAAGAATTTTTATTCTTTTGTCACCGGTTTTTCAAAACAAAAATTTTCGCCTGATTTAATCGGGAAAATGCTCCGATTAGATAAGGCAAAATTTACAATAAAAAGTTACTGGTGGGAATGATCAAGGAGGGTTAATTAGACGGAAAAAATGCATCCCGATGAAATCTCAGGTTGCGCAAATTTTGCTACTTTTACGTTGCCCGAGAAACTCTCGAGTTGCGCAGCGAGAAGGTTAACGGCTGCCTCTCCACGAGAGGGTAATTTCATTTCATTTCCATATCCCTGAAACAATTCTATTCCAGCTTCCTCATCATCATGTAACGGCCAAAAAATAAAATCTATCCCAGCGTCAGCAAAAAAATGTAAGTTATAACTAAATAAAAAGTATTTTCGCTTCGAAAAATAGCAAATTAGGAAGTTTTGCGTGGTTACGATTAAATAATTTAAAAAAAATTATTCATGTTCAACGAATAGGGTGCCGCAATATTTATAATAAAATCATTTGCATGGTCAGAGTTGAAATAAATATCGCATTAGCATACATCTTGCATGGTCTTGTTACAACAGAAAAGTACCCCGTTAATTTAAATGACTTAAAAAATATATGGTCAAAGAAGGGAAAAAAAAAAGCAGAAATTCTGCTTTTTCAGAATTTAGTGTCTTCCCCGATGAGGAAGAAATATATTATTATTATTATTATTATTATTATTATTATATTATTATTATTAGGAGGTGAAATCCGTCGAATTTCGACGAAAGAAAATGTTTAAGAAGGGACCGTTTGATTAATTTATAATAAACCTGCAAAATTAGTTACAATAAATAAAGGCATCTTATATTGGTTATTCTAACACTCAAACAAACATTATTTTAACCTAAAGGCTACTGCTCTTCTATAAAGACACTTTAAATTTTTCTAAAGCTTTACATTTTATCAGTGTGTGGTTTCAACTGCGTTATTTTCAAAAGTGAAGCATTTTCACCTGTAAAGAATTGCAAAGCCGCTGGGGCGAAAATGGTGCACTTCTACAAAACACATTTCAGTTTTAAGACTTAAAATACACGCTTTTATTTTATATAAAATTACGTCATTTGCATCCGCTGAAGAATTCTGCATTTACGATCCAGTCTTAAACAAATCTATAGAAAAGTATGCATAGGACGTCACTATCGCTGAATAATACCCAACCCAGGCAAAGGCGATATCGTAAACTCGACAAAAAAATTCGGCTATCTAATGACTCATATGCCTTCATTTGTTTGTAACGTTAATATGGATACTTAAAATTAAATATAGTTTATAATAGCTCCATGTTTTATCAGAAATCATTCATTCATATTTTTATAAAATAGCACGTATTTTAAGTACAATTTTTTTTCTGTCGTTATGAGAAAATGCAAAAAAAAAAAAAAGATATAGTAATCTACTATTTTCTGACTATTTTCCCTTTAATTTCTTAAGAAACTGAGTACTTCAGTTGCCACCATTACAGAAATGGCATTAAAAAGTTTAAAAAAAAAATAATATCTCAAAAATAAACTGAGATGCAATTTTCAAACAAACTGCAGTTAAAAATACTTTTTTCAATATACGAAGGTGTAAAAATTGAAATTGTGCGATGCTTAGAAGTTTAAAAAATTGCAGTAGAGATTATCAGTATTTAACCGTTCAATATGGTACATCTGCTTCGTTTTACGGCGGCCTGTGTAACGTAACGTTATTTCTAGGGACGGCACTATAGTTGTTGCCTGAAAGAAATAGATTATCGGCGGCTAATAAATTTCAAAAAACGTCTCTTGTTGTGTATGTAATGAATGTAAAGAAAAAAATTCTTAAATTTTTCACTATAGCAAACTTTCATCATAACGATTTTTTTTATGCCAAGGATAAGGTCGTTATAAGGAATGTCCACTGTATACTGTGGAATTACTAATAAAAGTTTCGTATTTATAACTTTGTGTACTTTCTTTATTCAATAATAACTGATAATTGACATTCTTTGTACAGGAATCTATTCCCACGCTGGTTGGTTGAGACTTAATCAAGACTATCTCGATGCCATGGTACAATGGATCGATGATTTACTTGAAAAGAACGATGTCTATTTCGTCACCATGACCCAAGTCTTGCAGTGGATGCAGTCACCCACAGAACTGTCAAGCATCAAGGATTTCGCACCCTGGAAAGAAAAGTGTGATGTCAAGGGCCAGGCTTACTGTTCCTTTGCCAACGCTTGTCCTTTGACAACTAGGGAGTTGCCCGGAGAAACTATCAGACTCCATACTTGTTTAGAATGCCCACAAAACTATCCCTGGATAGAAGATCCCACAGGAGACTATTTCGCTTTTAAGAAATGAGATGATAGCATCATTTTGTTTTCTATTTTTTCCATCAAATTTTGTGATCTTTGGTGTTGTTTTTGTTGTGTTTTTATTTGGCACTGCTATCCAAAGCAACGTTAAAGTAATTCATCATTTTTCATCATTTTGTGAAATTATCTTTTAATAGATTTAAACAAAATGAATACAATAGGAAGATAAGGCGTTCAAAAAGTATTCAATGGTTTTTGAATCTCAAAATGACGCAGTGATATGTAAGGAATTAGATTTTGAAAGAGTTTACCAGTGATTGTTATTTTGTTCATGAATTTCCATTTTATATTAGGCGGAATCTGCCTGTTTTCCACAAATTATTACTGGACCATTAATCTCTTATAATCCTCATAGATTTTACTTAAAATGATAGACTGTGATTCGCTATTATAGCTCTTGAGAAAAAAAAATACCTGTTTCAACGAATATATATATAAACTTTAAAAAGGGAATAAAAACAAGCTACAAATATGAGGAAAAGGTTACAAATTATATTTTTCTTATTTCTAAATACAAGAAAAACGTTCTTATGAAATAAGGAAAATATCTTTCATTAAGTATTTAGGTACAGAATAATTATGTGATATTTGTATCTTTTCTGTCTTTCATTTCATAAAAACATTTTTGAGACTAAATATATTCGAAATAAAATATACAAACATGTTTCCACAAATTAACAAATAATTTTAATAATATTATTAGAAATAAAACGCAGACGATTTTTCCCTTTTAATGGTGCCAACTTGATTATCTTTTGCTGGGTAAGTAAAATAAATGGAGCTTTGAAAAACAAATAAAACGTTTATCTTTTCAGGCATTTCAATAAGGTAAACAATTTTTAATCATTACTTTTATTTTTATAAAAATTTTACTTCTACTGTGTTCGGCATACGTTGCGTCCAGACTATTTCATTTCAACATGTAAATGGCTTAGAATATATGTCCTATCAGTAGTGGCAACATCTGTTTTTTGAAATACTTATAAGGCGATGAGAAATTTTCTTTTAAATTTCTCTCACTTTGCTGTGTTATTGTTAAACATTTCGAACAGCATCGAAAAAAAAAAAACTGCTGAAATATCAAAGCTTCATAAATGTTAATACACAGTAATTTAAAATTGCATTTTTATTGTTAAAGTTAGTCAACGTTAAATTTGTATTGTCAAAATTTACAGTGTCCATTAAAGCAGTATAAAAAATTGGATGTTTACCAATGCAAAAAGAACAATAACCATGTAATGATTACATATGTGTAAAACTGCATAGTGTGATATAAAAATATATTTAAAAATATTTAATATTATATAGCTTGATATAATCTGTGCTATTTTATTCTCAGTGTGTGATACCATGTATAATATTTCATAGACATTTGTTGTTAAAACCTGTAAGTTTTAAGATGAAACTACAAAACACTATGTCATTTGTACAAAAAAAATATCCTAAAAAATTTTTATGTAAAAATAAATAATTGTTCATACTTCATTCATTGGTAAATCAATAAAATTTAAAATAAATCGACATAAATTATTTATTTTTACAATTTTTGTCAGCATTTTATCAATGTATGTTTATTAATTTTTAAAATATTTTATGCAATCTCAATAATTCATATTGTTGTGAACTGATTCTGCGAAGTTAATAAATTTCAAGAGAATGCTTAATTATTTTTTACAAACATTATCACAAAGTATGATGTTGATTGATTTTTTGATTGTACACTTTATTTTATGCACGGAGTTCATAAACTGTATAGCAAAATTGTATAAAAAAGCAAAAACTGCGTTAATTACTGTGTATTAATAAAAACATTCCATTTTATAAAACTGTGTTCTGTTTTCTTTTATGTATAAAACAATAGAAATTATTCAAGACTTCAAAACAGAAAATAAAAAATTATTTAACTAAAACTGAAAAACGGAAAAGAAAGAAATATTTAAACTGAGATCATGGTTTTATTTATTTATTAATTTATTTTTAAACATACTTTTTTTTTTTAATCATCATCCTTTCACGGCATTTTGAAGATCGTCATCGTCCTCGAAGTGCTGCGATGCAAGCTATTTCTTCATGTGAATGAAAAAGAAATGAAAATCACTCGGTGCCAAGTCCGAACTTTAACCTCTTCAGTTCCGAAGCTAAAATAATAATACAAATGCTTATTCATTGTTTTTTTTTTTTCAAACAAAATGACATCGTAAATGACAGAAAAAATATTTTTTCTGAAATTTATCCTTTAGGCGATTAGTAATTTAGGTTCAAAAATATGGATCTAAAACTATAAACCGCCTTAAAACACAATTTAATAACCATTAACCTAAATTAATGCAATCACAAATTTAAGAGCTTTTTACAAGTAAATAATCTACAAATCCTCAAAATTTTTTATTGAAAAAGATTTATGTTAAATACCTATGAAAATTTATCACTTTCTTGGTCATACTGTCTTTTGGGCATTTTTAGGCATATTTCAAACTCAGATGAAAATAACTTTTACTTTATGTGGGAATCAGCTTAGATACTGCGAATTATTCGTTTGCTTTGAACGCAAAAAAACATTCAGCTATTAAGAAGTGATGTGAAAATGTAAAAAAATCAGACATTTTACTTTTTATGAGGAAAAGAACAGAGATCCCCGTTTGGGGACCCAGGGACCGAAGAGGATATGGGGAATTGATCAGAAACGTCCCATTTGGAATGGATTGAAAAGTTCTTGAGTAGACGTAACGCCATACGATTTTCACCGCTTCACTATTGCGGACAATTTTTTTCACAAACGGACCGAGCATAATTGAATCTGCTTTTGTATATTATTTTTTCTAAAGTAACTTTGATGTAACGTTGCCTTTTGAGATATCAAGAAATTGACAATTGCAATAATCAAGAGAAAGGAAACTTTCAAACACTAGAAAACATGAATTCTGCTTTTTCAGAATTTAATGACGTCATTCGCATCCGCTGAAGAATTCACACATTTACGATTCACTCTTAAACAACATCTACAGCAAAGTATGCATATGACGTCATTATCGCTGAATAATACACAAATCTGAAAAAGGTATGTCGTCATTAAAGAAACTCGACAAAAAGAAAATCGGCTGTCTCATGATTCATATGTCTTCATGCGTTTGTAATATTAATATAGATACTTAAAATTACATATAGTTCATAATAGCTCCATTTTTTATCAGAAATCATTCATTTATATTTTTTCAAAATAGCACGTATTTTAATTACACTTTTTTTTCAGTTGTTATGGGAAAATGGACACAAAAATATATAATTACTATTTTCCAACTATTTTTCCTTTACTTTCTGCAGAAATGGAAATGGAGTACTTGCGTTGCCAAAATTAAACAAATGGCGCTAAAAACTAAAAAAAAAAATCTTAAAAATAAATTGAGATGCAGTTTTCAAACAGATTGCATTTAAAAGTACTTTTTCCCCCCAATACGACGGTATAAAAATTGAAAATGTGCGATGGTTAGAAGTTTAAAAAATTGCAATAGAGTATTTAAACGTTCAATGATACATCTGCTTTGTTTTACGGCTGGCTTATACAATGGAATGTTATTTTTTAGAGACGACATTTTAATAGCTGGGCGAAAGAAATAGCATATCGGTGGCTAATAAAAAACGTGAGAGGTTGGAAAATTGCTAATTGCTGTTCGCTGATATTACCAATCAAAATGTGATATAACAGGCAAACTTTCCGAGACTATCGCAAAACTGAAAAATGGTGTGGTTGAAAGATAATTTGTTCAAATAACTCTACGAAAAGTGAGAAATTGTTTCAATTAAGGGGACGTTAAAAAAACTTTTCCTTTAATTTTCATCATAGATACATGAAATTTTATGGAAACATACATCACAACATAACACAAACAACAACATACAACATAAGTATATAAAAAGCTTAAAAGAAATTTCCAATTTTATTATAATTTTATGAAAATTAAAAAATTTTTAAATGCTCCATATGTCTTAATTTCTGAGATACTTCCTTGATTTTGCATTTTAATCGCTTTAAGGGGAGGGTGGAGTTTAAAATCCTTAAAAATAATTTTTTTTTATTTTTGTAAATTTCAACTTAAATATTATTCAAGGGTACATTATATACATTATAACATGCATTTATCACAAAAAATTTTAAAAAAAAATTTATTTTTGAGAAAAAAAATGGAATTTTACGCGTCGTGTTAGAAATCTTCGAAATGCCCCATGCGTCTTCCATATCAATGAAAATCCCCAATATTTTTTATAAAAGTTTGATTTATATATAGAAATAAAATAGAGCATCGAATTTTATATGTTTGAATTTAAAGGTTAAAAAAAAAAATTCTGAAAAATTTTGAAATTTTTTCGAAAAAATTTTGAAATTTTGATTTTTTTTTAACTTTTAAATTCAAATATATAAAATTCGATGCTCTATTTTATTTATATATATAAACCAAACTTTTATAAAAAATATTGGGGATTTTCATTGATATGGAAGACGCATGGGGCATTTCGAAGATTTCTAAGACGACGCGTAAAATTCCATTTTTTTCTCAAAAATATTTTTTTTTTAATTTTTTTGTGCTAAATGCATGCCATAATGTATATAATGTACCCTTGAATAATATTTAAGTCGAAATTTACAAAAATAAAAAAATTATTCTTAAGGATTTTAAGCTCCACCCTCCCCTTAAACTCTATTACAAACAAATCTGTGTATCGATTTGTTAATCCCTTGAATACTTAATTTTTTAAAGATTTTTTTTTCTGAATTCCATATCGATTTTCATAAAAATTTTGCCTCTTAATAAGTTAAAAATCAAATTTAATTATCTCAATGAAATCGAATTTTAAAATGCATACCCAATTTCTTTGTAAGCAATATCACTATTCTTCCTTATCAATTCCACGAAATTTTTATCAAAAATTAAGATGCATGGAGCATTTCAGAAATCTAAAAACGTTGAAAAATCATTTCACAAATATATATTCTAAAAACACACTCAAAATATATATTAAACATTTAATTGCTAAAAAGGACGTCAAATGTTAATAAAATACATTAAAAGATCTTAATAATTTGACATGTTTCGATTGAATTTACTCAATCATCATCAGAAAAACAAATAAACACTAAGATGGAAAATGACAATAAACTATTACAAATGAAATTTAAAAATAAATAAATAAAAATCGCGCGCGTAATATTTTAACATATTTTAATATTTTAATATTTTAACAACGTGAAAACGTTGCCCTATTTTATTTTCAAATTATCTAACAATTCAATCCAAATATTTGGGATTTGAAATGACAAGGAATCATTGCAGACCATTGAGATTCTAACGTAAATTTCAATAGATTCTCTAATAAAAAATAATATTTTTAATGGACGTATAAGAGAACTTCTGTTTATAATTTAATATGTTGAAAAATCAGTTTTGAGAAAAACAGATATAATGTACACTGGTCATCCAAATTAGAAGATAATGAGAAAAAATACACTCACTAAGTTAATGTTGCAACCAATGCCCAATACTGCAATTATTTATGTTAATTAAATACTATTGAACTCAAAATTGCACTTCCGCGCATACGTTAGCATAGGAAATATGCAAATTAGATGATTGACAATGTGGTGCGCAATGGACGTATGTTGGAATTCTGGTCTGTGGTGTTGTTTAAAGTGAATGTGGTGTCTGAGTGTGATCAGTATTCATTAGTTATAGCTCAAAGGCATCATTTAAGTTAAGGTCAAAAGTGGCGAATAATTGGTAGAATCGAGGAAGGTCAAAAACAAATGGAGGTTGCCCAGGATTTGAATATCCCTCAAAGTGTCATATCAAGAGCTTCAAGCCGCTTTTTAAGCGCTGGATCTGTTGATAGACAGCCTGATCAAAAGAGACGAAGAGCAACAACTGCATCCGAAGACCATTTTTTGTCATTGTGGCTCGAAGAAACCGCGAAACGACTACAAGAGATTTGATTTCAGACCTTCAGACTGCCACAAGAACTCGAATTAGCCGTTCTACTGCTGCACAAAGGCTTAACGAGGTTGGACTGTATGCGAGAAAACCAAAAGTTTGTGTCCCACTCATTCCAGCTTCCCAAGGGACCCGTTTAAACAATTGATGTCGTCATGTTCAATGGAGTCAAGAAGACTGGTCTCGAACGGGATATTTCACGGACAAGGCAAGGGCAAGTTGCATCTTCCTTCATCTCTTCAGATCAAAACACGTCTAGAATCAGTGTTCAGACTATATCTGGACTCGTCAGTAAACAATACTTGAGCCCAGTCGTCTTGTCTCCATTGAACTTGACGAGGGCAACAGTTTAAACGGGCCTCTTGGGAAGCTGGAGTGAGTGGCACATAAACTTTTGTTTTTTTTCGCATGCAGTCCATTCTCGTTAAACCTTCGTGCAGCAGTTGAACGGGTAATTCGAGTTCTTGTAGCAGCCTGAAGGTCTGAAACCAAATCTCTTGCAGTCGCTTAGCGGTTTCTTCGAGCCACAATGACAAAAAACGGTCTTCGGATGCAGTTGTTGCTCTTGGTCTCCCTTGACCAGACTGTCTATCAACGGACCCAGTGTTTAAAAAGCGGCTCGAAGCTCTTGATATGACACTTTGAGGGATATTCAAATCTTGGGCAACCTCCATTTGTTTTTGACCTTCCTCGATTCTCCAATTTCGCGACTTTTGACCTTAACTTAAATGATGCCTTTGAGCCATAACTAATGAATACTGATCACATTCAGACATCACATTCACTTTAAACAACCCTACAGACCAGAATTCAAACATACGCCCATTGCGGACCACATTGTCAATCATCTAATTCGCATATTTCCGACGCTAACGTATGAGCGGAAGTGCAATTTTAAGTTCAATAGTATTTAAATAACATAAATAATTGCAGCATTGGGCACTGGTTGCAACATTAACTTAGTGAACATATTTTTTTCTCATTATCCTTTAATTTTGATGACCAGTGTATATATTAAAGATCCGAAAAATTGTTAAAAACAATCGCATCTGCATGCGGGTTTTTGCAAGTGGCTCAGAGCAAACTGGAGGATAATATGCACAAAAATAATTTTCAATTATTTGAGTCGATTTTTGCTCAAATGAAGGTCCATGGTTCCCTTAAAGTTATGCAAAAAAGGCAATTGTTTGCATATATTGTTTGTCCTACAGTAATTTATTTATTCAAATTGCCACCAACTTTATTTTTAACTAAAATTATTAAATGGATACAGTACCTTTTAAACTATTCTTTCAATTTTGAGTAATACTGTAATATCTGTGGTGGCATTATATTATATAATAAAAATCAAACATAATTTTTAAAAAAATCTTGTAGAGCAGCTTAATTTACTAAAATTTAATTATTTTGAAAAAAAAAAATTAACTTTTTAAAAATAACTACTACTTTTTTAGATATGAATATTTCAGCTTCAAAATGTTTTTAACATTCCTTATAATATGCTACATAAAACTATGTATGGATTTTTAAATGTATGAGATATATTTAATATGAATATTTTTCTCTCGTGTATAGTAAAAAAATCAAAGAAATTCAACAAACTCATTATATAAATATTTAAAAAATATAACTATAAACTTGAATGTTAAATCCATGCTCAGGAATATTAAATACACCATGGAAAACAAGTAAAAAAAAAATTCAAACCTCTATCTGGATTAGGAAAAAATCCTCAGCATTTATTGAACAAGCAAGTTATGAAAATATGAACATGAAGAAAAATCAGTTTAACACATTTATGCCTAGTGTCCCGTTTTTGGGATGCTTCGAATTTTAATCAATTTCTATATTTTTTTTCCTTCTTTATAACATGAAAATTGTATGAAATAAATATCTAAAAATGTGTTTATCTGTTACCGAAATATGACAGCGTAAGATAAATATTTATTTGCTTAAATGAAGGTTTTTTCCGGAATTTATAGGCTTTTTATTTTTCAAGATGGTGAAATATAAAAATTAAGTTTAACCCTTTGCACTCCGTTGTCGCTGCTGCGGCGACATCATCTTTCTTTGCAAAATTTGTTTTTGACGCCAGTAATAAAAGAGAACAAAATTTGCCTTATTTAATCAGAGCATTTTTGAAATTGTGTACTTAAAGAAAACTTCTTTTAAAAAAGTGGTGCCATCCGAATAAAATTTGTGTAAGAGACGCCGGAGTCCAAAGGGTTAATTGTGTTTTTTCTATCAGGGATCGCAATAAATAAATCATAATCTTAGCTTGTAGACTTCTTTGGAATTTGTATTTTTTTTTAATTGTCTGAGCGTAGCGAAGGCTAATACTCAGCGAAATATTACTGTCCGGACACTTTACTACTACGATGGATATTAACGCCATGTCCTACTAAACAAGTTGGAAATTGCTCGTCAAACGTGGCAAATGAGGTGCGTTCGTACTATAACTAGTTTTATAATTATTTTTTGCACCCCATATTGTACTGAATGTATAATTTTTTGAACTTCATAAAGCGCATAGTCTGATACATCATTAAAATGCACTTCCAATATTTTTTTCCCATTCCCCGTAATGTAACGGAACACTTTTGACTGTCCCTGTAATTAAACTATACATCCGATTTTCCTAAAATTTGAAATAGCTCAACACAATTTTGCAACAATTATATCTTTAAAATTTCAGACCATTCGGAAGGCTGTAATCATTAAAATGCACTTGCAATAATTTTTCCCATTGGCCGTAATGTAAAGAAAAACTTTTGACTGTCTCTGTAATTAAACTATGCATCCGATTTTCCTAAAATTTGAAAGGGCTCGACAAAATTTTGCAACAGTTATATCTTTAAAATTTCAGATCATTCGGAAGGCTCTAATATCATAAAAATCCACTTGCAATAATTTTTCCCATTGGCCGTAATGTAAAGAAAAACTTTTGACTGTCCCTGTAATTAAACTATACACCCGATTTTTCTAAAATTTGAAAGGGCTCGACAAAATTTTGCAACAGTTATATCTTTAAAATTTCAGATCATTCGGAAGGCTGTAATATCATTAAAATGCACTTGCAATAATTTTTCCCATTGGCCGTAATGTAAAGAAAAACTTTTGACTGTCCCTGTAATTAAACTATACATCCGATTTTCCTAAAATTTGAAAGGGCTCTACAAAATTTTGCAACAGTTATATCTTTAAAATTTCAGATCATTCGGAAGGCTCTAATATCATTAAAATGCACTTGCAATAATTTTTCCCATTGGCCGTAATGTAAGGAAAAACTTTTGACTGTCCCTGTAATTAAACTATACATCCGATTTTCCTAAAATTTGAAAGGGCTCGACAAAATTTTGCAACAGTTATATCTTTAAAATTTCAGATCATTCGGAAGGCTCTAATATCATTAAAATGCACTTGCAATAATTTTTCCCATTGGCCGTAATGTAAGGAAAAACTTTTGACTGTCCCTGTAATTAAACTATACATCCGATTTTCCTAAAATTTGAAAGGGCTCGACAAAATTTTGCAACAGTTATATCTTTAAAATTTCAGATCATTCGGAAGGCTGTAATATCATTAAAATGCACTTGCAATAATTTTTCCCATTGGCCGTAATGTAAAGAAAAACTTTTGACTGTCCCTGTAATTAAACTATACATCCGATTTTCATAAAATTTGAAATGGCTCGACAAAATTTTGCAACAATCATATATTTGAAATTTCAGACCATTCGGTTGGGTAGTTTTTGCTCTGTTACATGCGGACAGACGGACGGACGGACAGACGGACGGACGGACAGACGGACGGACGGACTGAACGACGACTATAGGTGCTACGTATTTATATAATTACGAACGCACCTAAAAAAAGCCTAATAAAAACCTTTCGTCAAGCATAACTCAAAAAATATTTGTCGGATTTCGTTTCTGATTGCACCAGAAGGTACCTATGAGGGTCGCCTAGTGAATGCACCTACTATGAAAAATAAGTTCCAAACCGTTTAAAAATTATATAGAAAAAACTCATAAAAAAGCACAATTTATCTGCATACGTCACAGAAATTTGGTGTGCATCACTTTCACCGGTTGATGTTTTCGTAGACAACTGGTTTGAACACATGGCGCAAATAAAAAAAATACGCACGCAGTAATATGGAATAGATCAGTTTCAACCACGTGATCACCTTGCAACAACCCGTGGCAACCAGTTTTGGTGGGCAAACAAATAATAATACAGTATTCCGTACCACGGTGACCGTTTTTAGCCCGTTGTATAAAATCTTGCATGTTGTATGACATACAATTGTGGATGATTAAAACAAAAGACATGAGTGTTTATTGATCCGGAGGTTATCTTTCTTTGGATGTCTGTCTGTCTATCAAACAGCATGCAATTTTCTTGTAAAGGATGATATTATTATGCAGTAAAACCTCCATAACGGACACACCCGATCAGTGGACACCTCTATTTAGCGGGCATTTTTTCGATTACCAACCCTTAAACAACTGTACATTTTTTACTCTCAGTAGCGAACACCTCCAAATAGAGGACAAATTCTGCCCTCCCGAGGTGTTCGCTATTGAGAAGTTTTACTGTTAAAACCTCCATAGCGGACACACCCGATTAGCGGATACCTCTATTTAGCGGACATTTTTTCGATTACCAACTCTTAAATAACTGTACATGTTTTACTCTCAGTAGCGGTCACCTCTAAATAGAGGACAAATTCTGCATTCTCGGGGTGTCCGCTATTCAGAGGTTTTACTGTATATAATATTGAAAATTATTTTACAGGGCCGCACAAAAGAATAAGAATATATGAAACGAATATAAACTAAATTCGGGATTGGTAGATCGCTGATGGTAATGTAATTTTAGGATGTTGTTACAGTCATCCGCAGCATGTTTTAGAGTTTCGTCCATCTAACAAAACCCTACCTGTCTCACTCCTTTGTCTGTCTGTTTGTCCGTCTGTCACAGAGCCCGTTCTCAGAAACTATATATGTCGGAGACTTGAAAATTTGCACACTTATAGCTGAACACCACACATCAAACGGCAAATAATAAAATTTTGAAAAAGTCTAATATTTAACCCTCTGGACTCTAACTTGTGTATTTTAAGCAATTTTTCTAACTCAGCCCCTAATTTAATTAAGTTGGAGACATGAAATTTTGCATACTTATAGCTGAACATCTCACATCAAACGACAAATAATAAAATTTTGAAAAAGGCTTAATATTTAACCCTTTGAGCTCTAACTTGTGTATTTAAAGCAATTTTTCTAACTCAGCCCATAATTAAGTTGGAGACATGAAATTTCGCATACTTATAGCTGAAATCCTCACATCAAACGACAAATAATAAAATTTTGAAAAATGTCTGATATTTAACCCTCTGGGATCTAACTTATGTATTTTAAGCAATTTTTCTAACTCATTCCCTAACTAAGTTGGAGAATTGAAAGTTTGCATACTTATAGCTGAAAACTTGCGATAACACGATAAATCATAAAATTTTGAAACAGTCATATTTAACCCTCCAGTCTCTAACTTCTGTATTTTAAGCAATTTTTCTAACTCAGCCCCTAATTAAGTTGGAGACATGAAATTTTGCATACTTATAGCTGAACACCTCACATCAAACGACAAATAATAAAATTTTGAAAAGGTCTAATATTTAACTCTCTGGGCTCTAACTTGTGTATTTTAAGCAATTTTTCTAATTCAGCCCTAATTAAGTTGGAGACATGAAAGTTTGCATACTTATAGCTGAACACTCGCAATAACACGATAAATCATAAAATTTTGAAAAAGTCATATTTAACCCTCCGGTCTCTTAACTTCTGTATTTTAAGCAATTTTTCTAACTCAGCCCCTAATTAAGTTGGAGACATGACATTTTGCATACTTATAGCTGAACACCTCACATCAAACGACAAATAATAAAATTTTGAAAAAGTCTATTATTTAACCCTCTGGGCTCTAACTTGTGTATTTTAAGCAATTTTTCTAACTCAGCCCTAATTAAGTTGGAGACATGAAATTTTGCATACTTCACCTCACATCAAACGACAAATAATAAAATTTTGAAAAAATCTATTATTTAACCTCTAATATTTTGTCTCGCGCAATTTTTAAATTTAAACTGTTTTGCAATACTATTTTTTGTTCATTTTGCATAATAAGTGTAATGTGACGTAATTTGTTCTATTTCAGATTTCTAACGCATGTTAATGAATTTATTTTACAATATCCTTTCTCTTTTAAAATTCCCATGTAAATATAGTTTTTATGGCGTAATTTCCAATAAGTGCCTGCTTTTTATACCTAATTATTTAATTGTAATTTGAAGGTTTTTTTCTGTTTATAATAGTAACGTGTAAATATTTTT
Source organism: Maratus speciosus (assembly GCA_963932465.1). NCBI lineage: Eukaryota > Metazoa > Arthropoda > Arachnida > Araneae > Salticidae > Maratus > Maratus speciosus. The sequence goes on along the minus strand of OZ010799.1, from coordinate 67,545,857 downwards.
TTTATTTGAAGCAAACATTATTGTTTGCGCTGTTAATACAGCTGGCAACAGTTTAAATTAATACCATTTTCTAAAATATGTAAAAAATATCTGTCAAAATGCTGAATATTTGAATTTAAAATAGAAATAAAACCACAAAAAATGAGTCAAATTAAAAAAAAAAATTAACGAAATCTGCAGACCGGGATCTTCTATTGAATAAAACGATCTAAAAATGATTAAATTCCCATGTATAGCTTTTGCTCTTAAAATTTTTTTTAATGGAACGATTTTGTCCAACTTTAGCATTAAAAATCTCTTTAAATAATTCTTCGATTTGAAAACTGTATGCATTAGTGTGTTGATCAAACATTTCGCTATAATACCACCGATTTTCATATATTCGTATGCAATAGTTTTCTTAATATTAAGGAAGAAAGACCTCCGGTCACAAAATATTCAAAACCGGCGTTGGCGGCGGTGACAGCGTTAGTTACTTTTCATAGAATAGAGAGATATATAAAAATGAAAACTTGTCTATCTGTCTGTTTGTAATTCTATAAAAAATCCACAATTTGGAAGCAAAAATTGTGAAGAGATACGTACATGTGTATTAAAACATGGCCGAGACAACTAAAGTAATCCGAATCGAAATAACTTATAGTTAATTTTTAATTAATAAAAAACCACCAATTTAGCAGCAATTTCTTATCAAATTTAAAAATTTTTCGTTATAGCAGTTGCCAAAAATTAAAAAACACAATAAAATTATTACTACAACAATTAATTTTCTACTGCAAGATTTCCACGTGAAAAATGAAAATGAAATAAATAGTTTGCCGAATTTAAAAAAAAAAGATGAATATTACGTCATAACTTTTCTATTGCAAGATATTCACGTGAAATATGAAAATGAAATAAATGGTTTGACGAATTTAAATGAAAGTGAATATAACTTCATAACTTTTCTATTTCAAGGTTTCCACGTGAAAGAGGAAAATATTACGTCATATTGGAAATATAAAGGGCATGGTGGATATAGTATAACGTCATATGAGAGGGAAAAATGTATTGAAGCATAATAAAAACCCGATTAGGGAAATATTGGCGTATTTTAACATTATTGCTCCAATTATATATTGAAATAAGTTCATTTATAACTGTTTTCTTTTGCGTCTGTTATATACATTTATACATTTTTATATAGCGTTTTCATATGATTCATTCAACAACATTTCGACTGCTTTTTTTAATGTTTATTTTGTGTTGTATGTTAAATTTTGAAATTGATTTTTCAGAACAAACCTCCTTCAAATTCTGGGCAACGCCGGCACTTTAGCTTGTAACAGATAAATGGCTTTTGTATCTGTACATCTAATGCTAATATTATAAAGCGTTATAATATTATAAAGTATATAATATTATTAATGCTTGTACGTTTGTGAGGTGTTATCTCTAAAACTACATAGCCAACTTAAAAAAATGTTGGTGGCCATCTCTGCTCCGAAAAAAAGACTATTTTATGTCAGTGCAAGAACCTACATCGCTGCAGGAGCAAAAGAGTTCTAAAATTGTGATTTCTGCGATATTGATTGGGTTAGAAACTTTAAATTTGGTGCGGTAGTTACTTTTAAGATGCAAATACTCGTAATGAACGCTCTCTAAAAGGTTCAGTTTGACGGATAAATGTAAAAATTTCTAGAAATGTTCTAAACTATGATTTATTTGGAATACTGAAATTTTTGGGATACTGTTGGGGTTACAAACTAGAACTTTGGCATGGTAGTAATTAATAAGATGTAAATGCTCGTTGTAGGACGAATTCTAAAAAATAGAAAGACTAAACAAAGCGGAAAAAGATCAAAAGATGATCTAAGTAACGAAGAACATGGAACTGTTAGGAATATAAACATGAAAATTGGCATGGCTGTATTTATTATGACGTAAATTCTCGCAATAGAACAATTTCTAAAAATATCGCTATAAAAAACAGTGCAGAAACAAAAAACTTTCAAAAATTTTCTATTTCTCTGTTACTGCTGAGCCCAAAATCTTGAAATTTTGCTTCGGGTTAGTTTTAAAATATACAATTGTCTCTATGAATGGTTTCTAAAAAATTTAAAATTTAAAAAGATGAAATTAACGGAAAGCGATCTCAATTACCGTTAATTTGGAATTATTAGGTACAGCAACTTTAAATATTTCATAATGCTGCATTTCCTCCGCAAAACATGCGATTTAAATGCAACAAAACTGATAGATACCCACCTAGCATTAAATAAATTGTGTAAATATTGAATAAAGACCTGTATGAAACAGTGAGTAGGTAGCCCGAAAGTACTTGTTAAAGTGTTCCTTCTCTAGGCTTTTCTCTCTCTCGCCAAGGCCACTAACAGAGGGAAGTGCCGTTTTAAATGTGATATGAATTTTTTATCCGATTCGTTTTTCTAGACATTTTATCATAAGGTCATATTCTCAATTATCATTAGTAGATTTTTTATATATTAACTTATTCTGGTGAAATTTTGTAATCGGGTTCATATTGGTGTATGTTCGCTTGCATGATTTGCTGAATAAATATGTATGGATTTGTAAATTACTTCAAATGACACGTTGACAGCTCAAAAGTTATGCAGACGATATATTCAGATCTTGTGTCATACTTTATGTTGTAATCATTGCCGATTTCTTTTATTTAATACATGCTAAATACAGCTCAACTTGTGCTGAGTATGTTTGAAAACAAAACAATACAGCGTATGTAAAGGCCAGAATACACTCATCATTGAAATCCGATCGAGCATATCTAAAACACACTCTAACGAAGCATTGCACGCCACTTTTGATGTATTCGGTACTTTGATACTATATTAGATTTTGAGAAGAGAATTCCTTAAATGTTATCGACAACCTCATTGCATCCGTGGAAAACAGATATTGTAGAATATTAACTATTCCGGGGGAGCACACACCATATAAAGTATAGTCCATTCTTTTTAAACATCATATATTTGTCATTTAAAGTTACTCAAATTGGTTCGGAGCGTCTGATTATGCTCTTGACATCATTTTATACAAATAAAATTCCGATATAAGTAAATTAGTGTTTCATTTTCTATTTTACTTTTAATATATTGCGTACTTTCAATTTTATATCCATGCATGGCTGTCTTGAATGGTTTGATTTCCCATTTTTTTAAACAGTGTATACGAATTTATATATAAGATTTTGTAATTCTACAATTCGTTTATTTTCATCATTTCAATTTTTCGCAGTATATGGACAATTAAAGATAACATCTCATTTTCTTTGCTTCCACATGTTATTATTAAATCTATGTTCTCAGTAATATCGCTCAGACTAATCCCTCTGAGGGAAGTCCTAGTTGTAAAATTATATGTTCAAGCTTATTTTTTATGCATTTTTGTAACGTACGAAATATAGCGCGCTAGGCCTGAATGGGTACATATTTTTATTAGGCATATAGGGGACAGTTATTTATGAAAAGTCTTTTTCAAGATGATTATGAAACAAATTGTTTTTAAGCCTCAAATACAATTATTATTAGTTTATTATTACTAATACTTATAATGTCATTAGTCTCTGTAAAGAAATAAGTATACGTTTTCAGTAGTTCAGAAAAATACTAATTATAAAATATAATATACAATTTAAAAGCATTTTTTATGTAAATTTAAACAAAACATATAATTATGTATGTTATATTATTACAAAGGTTATGCATATTATGTATTTAGTACGTTTACATTTTATCAAATACATACAAAAATGCTTTAGCGTAATTTTTTGTAGTATTTTTCCAGTCCATTTTGAAACATTTTAAAGTGATTTTACTAACACATTTGAGAAAACAAAAATTCAGGCATAAATGGGTTAAAGTTTTCATTTGAAAAATACCATGTTTTAACTTCAAACTTGTGCGAATTTCATGCACAATCTTATCAAACACATAAATTAAAGTATATATAAGCACTTACATATAAATCAGTTACATATAATAAGTAAGGTAATGTTTTAAAATCATTAATTAAATTAGTTGCATATAATAAGTGAGGTAATGTTTTAAAATCATTAATCACCAAAAATTTAAAAATTTAAAAATGAGAAAATTGTTTCATTTGTCGTTATTTATATAAAATGTTACTTGCTAATAATATATATCATGGGAGAACATAATTAAATTTCATATACATTTAGTATAAAAATTTTAAAACAGCCAGCCTTATATGTAAGCCTCTCATTTTTCGTGCATCGCTGCGTCTGCGAACAAATTTAATTTTTTTCTGTGCTAATTCATAAACTGTATTTGTTTTCCTCCTTCTTTGGTACGTGCGGCGTAGTCTTTTCACATGCCCAGATTAACTCAAACTGTTTCCGTTAAATCATACCCTGACTTCTCGCCAAAGAGGAAATAAAATAATTCGCTATGTCCTTGGGTTTGTTCACTAATCATCTAAATTAACCAGGATCACCGAGTGGGCGTGGCATCCCTTTAAATTCTGTCATCATCGCATATAATCTTTAATAACTTCTTTATTATTGAAGATACCCCTTTGAAATTTCACCAGTATAATTTTAAAAGATGTAGTTTTACGTTAAACCAATAAAGAAAAATCGATATTTTGACCATTTTGAAAGCACTGTGTCCTCTTAAATTAAAGAAAAACTTGTTGGTTTTAGTATTAAATTGATAACCTGTTTAATTTCTGTAAAAAACTGAATTCCATTTATTCAACGAAAGGAATTATTTTGCATCACTCAAATGTTTACATCGGTTAATGTGGACTTCGGTTACGACGAACAAAAAATAGCCTCCCTTGAAAATCCGCACTAACGAGAGTTCACTGTATATAATATATGTTATATTATTAGCAAATGCAAAATATTTTTGATACATATTGTTATCCTACATTGTAATGTATCCATTATTGAACAGGGAAAAAATTCGCAAACACAACGCACCAAATGTATAAATTCATTATTCGAAAAATGGCTCTGAGCGCATTCAGCGAAAGGCTCAAAAAAGTCCCTGCTGGCTAGGCCTACAGGCGGTGGTAGATTTCGAAGTTAAGTACTAATTTCACCAACAAAAACTAAATCAAGATTAGAGATACGCCCAGTTTAACAATTTTATCTGGCCGCTTTTGACGGGTTTTTAATTTCATTTTTCTGTAAGAGATGGTTTTATCAGAATCATGTTAATACGATAATTTTTTCTTCAACCCCTAGTTTTGTTTAATTTCTTTTTGCTCTAACAGTTGGTCCTATCAAAAACTTGCCAATATAAATAGTCCCTTGAGCTTGAACGAAAGAATGGAGCCACAGCAAAAAGAAAAAAATCCCTGCCGGCTCCGCCTACAGGCGCAGGTAGATTTCGAAGTGAAGTACTAATTTCACCAACAAAAACTAAATCATGATTAGAGATAAACTCACTTTAACAATTTTATCTGGCCGCTTTTGACGAGTTTTTAATTTCATTTTTGTATAAGAGCTGGTTTTATCAGAATCATGTTAAGGCAGTATTCAAGAAATATTTTTCCATGCTCAAAAACTCGAAATTTTCTGGCACATTTTAAGATTCATTTTTAAAAGGAAAAACATGAAACTTGCTGACGTGATTTTCAAAGAGATTTATAAGCGGCCTAATGTTTTTATTTTTCGTTCAATTAATTAGAACTTGATTTATAAACAATTATTTTCTCAGTAGGACCATATTTTAAGTTTCGAACACAATCGCTTCGAGAAATTTGGTTCCAAATGCCTACTTTGACACCATATTTTTAAATATATTCTGCCTCTATCAAAAATTGACCATTAAGGCACATTATATATTTTCTGAATAAGAGAATCTACCAATTGGATGCGTTTGAAAGAAAAAATGAATTTAAAAATAAGACAGAAAATAAGCAGTTTGGATTTGATTACGTCCTTAATACGATATTTTTTTCTTCAACCTATTTATATTTTTAATTTGTTTTTGCTGTAAGAATGGGTCCTATCAAAAACAATATAAAAGTTGTAGATAATATTAAGAAGATATATAATAAATTCATGCGGATTTGATATCTGGTGAATTGACGAAGTTATGGGTTTTTTTCTTCTTCAATCCCCCATTTTTGTTTTCGTTTTTAATTTTTTTTTTTCAGTAAGAATTGGTGCTATCAAGAACTTGTCACATTTAAAAGTTGTAAATAATATTAAGAAGATTTATTAGTTTAAGTGAATTTGATACCTTGGGAATTGACGAAGTTGTGAATTTTTTTCTCCCCAAAACCCTATTTTTTTCGCCTCTTGAGCCCATTTTTGTGTTATCAAAAATCTGTCATACATAAAATTTTGGCCCATTTTCCCATTTTTTAGAAGTAATAAGAGCTTTAAACTGAGTCAATATGTATTATAATTAAGAAGTTATGGGGTTTTTTTCGTTTTCCACAAAACCCCTCCCTATTTTCAGCCCCTTGGTCCGATTTTGCCCATTAATGAACTCGACCGAGATTTTACGCCCCTTGATTTTATGCATGAGTTTGGAAAAGATTTGTGCAGAATTATGGAAGTTATCGTGTCCATAAATAACTGAAATATATAGGTAGATAGATAAAGTTTTGAACTGGGGGTGGTTTTGGGTTCTATGGGTCATGATCGGCGTACTTCTGCTGCAAAACTTTTTAGGAAATTCCAACATAGGGGAAAATGTAATAGTATTTCTTACCAAATCTACCTAAAAACAACCCATAATCACTAAAATAGTGCAAGTTGCTGCAAGAAACTAGCAAAATTCCGTCTTGGTCTTTCATGAGTATTTCAATTTGTTTGATCGCAAACTAGAATCTTGAAAGAATCTTGGTTTTTCTCATGCACAATACCGTTGTATAATTCTTCACGAATTTGTCTACAATTATAAGGAGACTTGTAATATATTCTGTCTCCACCTGGATTTATCCTCTCCCATAAAGCGTTTAGGATAGCACCTTCTATCGAAACAATAACATGGAGTCATATTAGGAACAAAATTATAGTAACACAATTCGCAACAAATTTAAATTCGCTCTCTGGCGAAGGTCGGAATTTGGGTTCGATGAAAAGCATCACTTTCGATATATTATTATTGGCAATATACCAAATAACATACATGTACAGTAGAGCTGTAGACAAAATTCTAGTCAATAAATAATTCGAGTTTTTAACATATTTCTTGAAATCTCCTTTGGTTCTGCCCCCAAAATATAAACTCACTATTCGATAAAGAATGGGAAGCGCGTTTGATGTACCGCATTTTCAAAAAGCAGACCATAAAATAATTCAAAAACAGTCCGTTAAAATAATTCAAAATGCTGTAAGAATTCAGTTTTTTTTCCTTTCATGACTACTTTAATTAGCTTAGTCGCCAAGTAGAATCTTCAATAAATCCTGATCTTTCTTCGGTATGATAACAGACATTACCGTTGTATCTACACGGTATATCTACAATTATGAGAGACTTATAACATGCTCTCTTTCGCTCTTTCCACCTGGAATGTATCCTCTTCCATAAAGCGCTTAGGCATTTTAGGCCCCTTGAATTGGAACGAAAACATGGAGCCACAGTAAAAAGAAAATTATAGTAACACAACTCTCAGCAAATTAGAAAATTAAAACTCACTATTCAAAAAGGGCGCTCCAATGAAAGACAGCATTCAAAAACCAATCTATAAACGCTAAAATGGTGGAAATTGATGCAGGAAACAAGCAAAAGTCGGTTTATGTCTTTCATGAGTATTTTAATTTGTTTGCTCGAAACTAGAATCTTCAATGAATCTTGATTTTTCTCCAATACGATAACACACAATATCGTTGTACAATTCTTCACGAGTTTGTCTATAATTATAAGGAGGCTTATAACATGTTCTGCCTACACCTGTATTTATCCTATTCTATAAAGCGTTTAGGACAGCCCCTTGAATTGGAACGAAAGCATGGAGCCACGACAAAAAGATAATTATAGAAACAACTCTCAAGAAATTTCAATTCACTATTCAAAAAGAGCGTTCCGATGAAAGGCAGTACATACAAAAACCAATCTGTAAACGCTAAAATGGTGTAATTTGATGCAAGAAATAAGCAAAAGTCGGTTTTTCTCTTTCATGAGTATTTTAATTTGTTTGCTCGCAAACTAGAATCTTCAATGAATCGTTATCTTTCTCCGGTACGATAATGGATAATACCATTCTGCAGTTCTTCACAAGCTTGTCTACAATCACTAAGATAGTACAAATTGCTGCAAGAAACTAAGAAAATTCCGTTTTTGGTCTTTCATGAGTATTTTAATTTGTTTGCTCGCAAACTAGAATCTTGAATGAATCTTGATTTTCCTCCAGTACAATGATAAACAATACCATTGTACAGTTCTTCATGATCTTGTTTACAATTATAAGGAGACTTGTAACATGTCCTGTCTCCACCTGGATTTATTCTCTTCCATACAGCTATTTCGACAGCCCGTATACTATTGGAATAACAACATAGAACAAGATTAGAAACAAAATTATAGTAACGCAACTCTCAACAAATTTAAATTCATTATCAGACAAAGGATGGAATTTGTTGATGAAAAGCATCACTCTCGGTACAGGAATGATGACAATGCAATAAATATTATACATACAAATTAGAACTATAAGAAAACTTGAAAACACCAGCTTCAAATTTCTTCTAGTCAATAAATAATTCGAGCTTTTAACATATTTCTTGAAATCCTCTTTGTTTCCGTAAAGTTCATTCGAAATCGTATATGTTGTTATGTCACACTTGACAGTCATGTTATCATTTGGCACAAAGCGCACTCTATTAAGGAAGCAGTAACAATAAAGAAGTTCTTTTATCGATACGCGTAATACCGCGTCTTCATCAACATCAGGTGTGAAATGTATTCCTTTAGAAGCATATAACGAACTCAAACCGAAAGAGTCCTCGATAGTCAAATATACAACAACAAACTGATACGAACTTTTATAATCTTTCCGTCGAAGACTGATTACGATTTCGTCACTATATACCTTCATAATAAAATTCCATTTGCACTTGGTAGCCATGCTATAGTAAGTAGGACTGGTGTAAATACCGTGAAGAAGATGTACGAAAAAATGTTCAATATGCTCAGTAAAAGCACATTTTTCCTTTCTCACAAAGCTACGTTGATACATATCCATTTTACAGTTTTACTGCAAGAAGCTATCGCTCAATGATATAATAAAATGAATTTTAGTTGCACAACTACAGCAAAAGATAAAAGGCTTGGTTTCTCCAGCAACGATAAAATTTATCGGGGAGTATAAAGTGCTTCTATAAATACAAGATTATGAATAACAGGAAATAATGAAAATTTCTTCAAAATAATATCCGATCTTATCAAAGTGAACAACAACAAAAAAAGGTGGGGGGGGGGGGGGCGGTGGGCTGCGATGGCGTTTTCAGGTTCACTGTCACAAAAAGCTGGACAGAGAGATAAAAATAAGCATAAAACCAAAAATAGTTTTTTTTAAACACTCTTAACGCATTTAATGTTCATCTTGAAAATCATGCTGCAATTCATATTTTTTCTCGAAAAATTCTTGTGTCAATACATAAATTCTGCTTGGCCAACGAACTTGATTATGAAAAATTCGCTGTTTTTCTTACACTTGATAGAAAGCTCAAGTAAAAGAATTTATTATAAATATATATAATTTTTAATTTGTTTATATTTTAAGAAAGGAAACAGGAAAGAAAAATGAAACATTATTTAAGCTATATTTTTACGATTTATAAATTATTTACTCAACATATAATCGTAAATTAATTTTTAACTATTAATTGATAATAGCACATTTTTTTAAAAACATTACACTTTGCATTTTTCATTTATAATTTATTTTCTAATTTTAACTCTTTAAAATATTTCATTGTCACAGTTTCACAGTGCTTTGGCCTATTTTAGCGAGCCTTTATTGTCGCATCATTATATCCATTGGTTCTTCAACTCCTATACAATTGCACGCATTAAGGGAATATTGGACGATTGATCACCTGTGGTAAGCTAATTAAAAAATGCCTTAAAATTAACGAATTAAATAATAATTAAATTGTAAAAATATTAAAATGTTGTATTGTCATAGAAAACACACCTTTGTACATAATTTTTATAATTCTAGCCAATCAGAAAGTGGGATTAAAATCGAACGCAAAATTACATCTTTACATACAAAAATTAGATTGAGTTAAATAAACGAGTCTAAAAATTTCTTCAAAATAGTCTCTACACTCTAAAATTAAATGCGTAAATCTACACATTAAAACAGGTACACTGATGATACAAAAATAATTTGTCTATGTGTGTAAAAAGGCGTGTAAATTGCCAAATACACGCCCTGGTATATCAATTTCAAAATGCACATTTTCCTGTGTCGCGCATCAAGCAGCTTAAATGTGTACAATGTTATCAGATAACTAAGAAATACACAGTTTAACGTGTAAATTGTACATGACAACACATATATCTGTGTAACATACAAAAACGATGGATTTTGTGTACATACTACATAACCTTAGAGTTTGGAATCTAAATTTTGAACTAAATATTTTTACGGTTGAAAAACAAATTTGCATGAATAACAAACACTTGTGCTGCTGTGTTTGTCCTCTTTTCAGTATATTTGTTTTTAGACCACAAAATAGTGCAACCTAAATTTACAAAAAAACAGGATCGTCTGAAATTATATTTACTGAAGGCCATTCTCTGTTAAAGTTGTTTTAAAGCCCTAAAATAGTATAGTCATAATATATGAATAGAATATGTATAATCGGAATAAATACACTGTGAAATAAAATTTCGAAAAATACAGAAATCGTGACGCCGGTATTACTTCCGTCACAAGTTTTGAAAGAAATATCAAGAGGAGAAATTCTTTTAAGGGGGTCCGGGACACAAAAATCTTCAAATTTTGTAAAAACATTTTATTGCATTAAAAGATTTTCTGTTTTTTTCTGCTTAAAATGACGTTTAAATCATGTTTCTATTTTAATTAGAACAAGAAAGATTATTTTTTTCGTTTTGGTTTGCTTTCAAAATCTTGCTTTCAAGCAATGGCTGTCAAGGAAACGACTTCTTGTAAAAATGCGTTTTTCTTCATGATGGGTTTTTTCACCATTTCTCATGTTCAAATTCTTATAACTCAAGAACCGTTAAAGATAAATGATTCAAAATTCGAACATGTCTTTTTCAATTGTTTTACTTCGATTTTGATTCAGCATATTTGAAAAAAAATATTTATTTTTGAGAATATGATTTTTTAAAAAAAGTTGCACCACTTTTTTTTTTTTTCATTAAATATTTTTAATTTTTTTAAAAATTAATATTTTTAAAAATGCTGAATCTTGATTAAAGCTTATATATTTTTGTTTATTTAAATAACAAAATAAAATTCTATAAATAACCTCTCGAGTTATAACGATTTTTACTTACACCACTTTTTTAATAAATTTTAAATTTTAAATTTTTTTTTTAAATAATGAGAAGTTTTATCATGTGATTTTGTTTACAAATGACATGGTTAATCATCAGAAAAAAATTTCATAATTTTAACTCAATAAATAAAAATTATTTTAAAATGTGTCCCGGACCCCCTTAAACAAGCAATACTTACCGGAACCTGATGGGATTTGAACTCACTATCTGCGATTTCATTAACTTGATCATTCAGCTACTATTACACAAGCCCAGTTTTCAAGTATCGATATTTACGAGGTAGGATTCAAAAGTTCCCGGACTGACTCTATAACTGTAAAAATATTACCAATTTCATTGCTGAAACACATCCGCCTTCGAAATAAGATCCTTGCATAGCAACACACTTTTGCTATCGGCTGTAAAGGTCATTGAAGCACTTCTGGAATCCATTTTTAGCCATGTCCTTTAATTCAGTCTGCGATGCACTTTTAGCTTCATCTGAAGATTGAAATTGACGACCCTGCAAGCGACGTTCAGTTCAGGAAGCAGGATAAAGTCGCAGGTTGAGAGATCAGGGGAGTAAGGAGGATGTGGCAAAACAGTTGTTTTCGTTTTCGTAAGAAAGTCACCGACAATTAGGGATCGGTGTGCAGGAACGTTGTCATGCAAAAGCACCCATGACTGCTCAGCCCACAATTTTGGCCTCTTCTTCCGGACCGACTCACGCAAACGACGCAGGATGTCTACATAGAGTTCTTTGTTGACAGTGCGTCCTTCAGGGATAAATTCCAGATGCACAATGCCCTGGATATCGAAAAATACCTCTAGCATGACCTTCCCTTTAGAGCGATTTTGGCGGAATTTCCTCTTCCGTGGTGATTTCCAAGTTGCCGATGCTCTCTTGGATTGCGGATCATATAAAAAACAAAATTTCCAGTCTCCAGTAACAATTCTGCAGAGTAGGGAAGGATCTTTGCCAACAGCCGAGATTAAACCACCCACCACTTCAATTCGAATTGCCTTTTGGTCTTCTCCTAACATGCATGGTCGTCGATTTCAAACTTCAGATGAAGTAAAAAGTGCATCGCAGGCTGGATTGAAGTACATGGCTAAAAATGGATTCCAGAAGAGCTTCGATGACCTTTACAGGCGATGGCAAATGTGTATTGTTGCGTAAGGGCCTTATTTCGAAGGCAGATGTGTTTCAGCAATGTAATTGATATTATTTTTACAGTTATAGAGTCAGTCCGGGAACTTTTGAATCCTACTACGTATTGTGTTCACATAAGTACGCATATTTCTGTATAATATTCTGTTCTTAAACATATTTCTGCGTAATATTGTTACACATAAGGAGGGTTCTCGTTGGCTTTTGATCAACATTAGCGATTTGGCGAATAAGAAATAAAGAATAGTAGCCAAATGAAAAGAAATGTTAGCAAAACACATCCGGCGTGAAACATTGAAAAATCTATCTTTAACCCATTATTTTATTCTGTTTTTTTTTTTTTGTTTTTTTTTGTTTTTTTTTCGTTTTTCTAAAATAACCTAATTTTTTTGTAATTGCTTATAAAATAGAAATTCCACTATCCGCTAAAGAAACTATTAAAGATAAGTACATTCTAAATGTCTCCTAAATGTATAAATGTTTCAGACATTCTTTAGCAGTCTAAATAAAAATTCCAAACATATATCTTTGATTTACCACTGTGAAAATATACACTAAATATTGCTATGAGATTTTGACTCTTAACCGATAGAAAAAATTGACCGACCAATGATACTTTGCAAATAATTAATAAATAGGATGGTAAATGGCTAATTTCAACACAGCATTCCTGCAAATCTTTCCTCTATTTGGAGATTGATGCGAGTAATTTTGTTTGTGTTTTTTACCGACGCGACGCCCGCCGGCGCATAGATAGTGATTAACTAACAATAGAGAAATACATATCGCAAAATCCTTTCTGTGTCTTTGGCTGTTGCTAAACTGAAATGGTGTTGAGTCAGTATCTCTATAAATATGGCACGGTGCGATTAAACATGTAAAGCGACATCAATCGTTCAGTAACGCGGATACACTGTAAAAAAAAAAAGAACTAAAAAACGGAGATTCTACTGGTAATAGAGACGCCAGTACTATTTCCGTATTTTAACGGTAATTTCCCCCCATAAATTCCAGAAATCCGTATTTTTACGGAAATTTTTCCCCATAAATTACAGAAATTTTTTCGTTTTTCTGGAATTTATGGGAGGGGGGGGGGGGGTTAGTTAAAATACGAAAATAGTACTGACGTCTCGATTGCCAGTAGAATCTCCGTTTTTTAGTCCTTTTTTTTACAGAGTATGAATCTCGACTGAATTGGAACACCACACACACAAAAAGAGCAGAAATTGAACACTCGCAATTTGGCGAATTTGATTGTTGGTTTACTCGCCCAAATGAAGTATTTTGTCGCAATTTGGCACAATGGCGAGTGGCAGCGAGACCCCTGCACATAAGCCTGTGTAAATATTCTGTTCTTACACATATAGATGAGTAAAATTCGTACACATACTTCACTGTAATATTCTGTTCTTACGCATATATCTGTGTAATATTCTATTCTTACGCATATACCTGCGTAATATTCTTACACATATTTCGGTGTAATATACAAAATACAGAGATATTTGTGTAATATGCAAAATTTGTAATTTACATTAACACGCACCTGCATTTTCTACCATTTACACACTTGTTTGAGTTTTTGAAGAAATAACAAATTACACACTTCCATTAAGCCAATAAACACATAAATACAGGTAAATTTCAACGACAAGTTTGTAAAGTTTATGACAAAGGTGTAATTTTACAAATTTACACACATGCTTATGTAAAGGTGACTAATTTGCACATTTATGTTTTAGAGTGAATTTACTGCTGATTATAAATATTTTCGGAATTAGTCATTTAATTAGAAACGAAAACACATTCCATGTAACATGAAAACTTAATAAAATAATATTATAATTGTATGTTTCTTTCTTTTTATCTCACAACAGAGTCCTTTCCCATTCGAAGGGTTCGTAAATATCATGATATTTTCGAGTGTATCAAAAATATTCGACATTTTATATATATATATATCCGATATTTTCAAACCTGCCAACTTACTGCTCATTATAAATATTTTCCGAATTATTCATTAAATAAGAAACTAAAGCGTATTGCATGTAACATGAATACTTAATAAAACAATTATTCTAAATGTTTTTTTCTTTCTTTTTTTTGCCTGTAACGGAATCCTGCCCTATTCGAAGGGTTCATAAATATCATGATATTTTCGAAAATATTAAAAACATCCGATATTTTGATATATATCCGATATTTTTAATATACAGGGTGATCTTTTTTAAAGTGACAGTGTTTGGAGCGCCCTGTAGCGCGATGTAATAGCCGAAATGGCACCAAACTTGGTATTTAGACTAATCAAGACATGGGAAAAAGGATTCCGTGAAAGCAAATTTAGTTCCAAAAATTGCCACTAGGGCATTTTGTGGCACTGCTGTAGCTTACAATAACGAGAACTAGCATAAAACACGGGTATCAAAGAAAAATGCAAATGTTGTGCGATGACAGCGCCAGTAATAGGGGCTATAAAAGCAAGTAGCAGACAGCTCCGACAAATAATCTCAGCTGAAGTAAACGAGCTCCAGTGGACATGCCTCTCACGTTACTGGAACGTGCGTTACTGGTGAAGCTGTATTATATGAATCAATGTAATGCATCCGCAGCTCTTCGGGAATTTCGAACCAGAAAATAATTACGAAAGGGGCCTTTATCGCTGAATGGTCTTAAGAAAATGATTAAGAAGTTCGAGAAAACGGGGTCACTGACCATTCGCGCTGGGAGAGGACGTAAACAAGTATCAGAAGATGTAATAACTGATGTGGCAACTGCAATTGTCGAAGAATCGCAGGGAACCATTGCTGGTACTAGCAGTGCCCGGGGTGTAGCTCGACAATTGGACATGAATTATTCCACGGTATGGAGAGTTTTGCGGCGAATTATTGAATTTTACCCCTACAAAATTAGCCGCTTGCACGAACTGAAACCAAGTGATTATGATAAGCGAGTGACATTCGCTCTATCGTTTCTTGCCAGGGTAGAAATTGATGATGCTTTCCCATGGCACATTCTGTGGGGAGATGAGTTGCCATTTTTATCTCAATGGGTCCGTAAACACACAAAATAGCCGAATTTGGACTTCTGAGCAGCCCCACACCGTGCATGAAATCCCATTAAATTCCCCAAAAGTCACTGTTTGGTGTGGTTTCACAGCCGAATTCGTAATTGGGGCATTCTTTTTTGAGACCATCACTTCGACAGGACCCGAAACGTGCACCATAAATGCAGAAAGGTACCACGAAATGCTGCAAACGTTTGTTATTCCACAACTTCAGCAAAGAAACAGTCTCCAACAGACAATCTTTATCCAGGATGGTGCTCCGCCACACATTAGTAATAAGGTAAAGCAGCTGTGGCGCCAAAACTTCACTGATGATAGAGTCATAAGTCGGAGTTTTCCAGTTGCATGGCCGCGTTGCATGGCCGCCTCGTTCCCCTGACCTCACGCCATGCGATTTTTGGCTCTGGAGTTATTTGAAATCTCAAGTTTATGTTGGTGGAGTATCAAATTTGTCTATTCTAAAGGACAACATAACAAAGACAGTGCGGATTATTTCTCGTGATATGTTACGTACGGCTGTGGAGAACGTTGTGCACAGAATGCACGGTGTTATTTCTGAGAACGGTGCTCACATTGAAGGTGGCCTAATTCCTCACCGGGGAAGTTAATGTAGTAAATAAACATTAATAATTTAACTGTACAATTGTATGTGTTAGTATTTTTCTTTTCTCACATTTTATGCATTGCAAAGCGCCAGAAAATGCCCTAGCTGCGATTTTTTGGAACTAATTTTTTTTCACGGAATCCTTTTTCCCATGTCTTGATTAGTCTAAATACCAAGTTTGGTGCCATTTCGGCTATTACATCGCGCTACAGGGCGCTCCAAACACTGTCACTTTAAAAAAGATCACCCTGTATATCTGATATTTTCAAACTAATCAGCCTGCTGCTGATTATAAATATTTTCCGAATTATTCATTAAATAAGAAACCAAAGCGTATTGCATGTAACATGAAAACTTAATAAAACAATACTCTAAATGTCTTTTTCTTTCTTTTTTTTGTCTATAATGGAGTCCTGTCCTAATCGCAAGGGTTTGTAAATATAATGATATCTTCGAAAATATAAAAAATATCCGACATTTTTAACTCTTTCGAACATAGTTGAAAAGTGTGTATGACTTGGGTTTGTCTGGCGGTCTGTACAAGCTATAACCCTCGTAAATATACTTCGATCGGCCTGAATATTTTGTATGTTATTGACCTTTATTATAGCACGATCGGTATTTTAAATGAAGTGTGTAGCTTCTGTAGTGCATTTACAGGGACAATAAAAAGTATTCCGTTACATTACGGTCAATGGGAAAAATTGTTTCAAGTTCATTTTAATAATGTTAGACCATTTCAAGCATACTGAAATTGATATGCATTTATGAAGTGCAGTAAAACATGCATTCTGTAGAATGTAGGGTGCAAAGCATTTATTATTCATTAACAGAGCCACACAAAAGAATTCTGTTACATAATGGTCTACGGGGAAAACAGTTTGCAGCGTATTTTAGTTCTGTTACATTATTTTAAATGTAATGAACTTGATATACATTACTGAGGCTTACTAAAAACATACATATTGAATAACATAATGTGTATAGCATTTATCATTCATTTACAGGGACATACAAAAGATTCGGATACAGTACTTTCTTTGAAGTACAGTCTATACTGGCATTAATTGCTGGAAGTGCAGTTTCATTTTATGCATGCTTAACTATATTTTTGCTTACTAAATAGTGTATATAAATTCTATAGATCATATACAGGGCTACACAAAATATTTGTAAGCACTACGGAATATCAGCGTGGATGGTTTAAAGGCGGCTTTTAACTGAGTTATTTGCTTTCAAGTTGAACTATATTAGTATACTATGAGATATTTGTATAATATAAATAAAATCATATATAGAGAAATGCAAAGAATTGTATAATAGCCTCCTTGAGATTATAATGTCTGGAAATGTGATTTCAGTAGTTTAAAAAATGTTTTATCCTGAATTAAATTGCAGCTTAATATGTGGCGCATATGAAAAACTGTTGGTAATATGTACTAAATAATTAAAAAGTGTTTCTGATATTGGTAGAAATCGCTGAAGATGAATTTTGAACGATTATGCATTTTCATACTAAATTAAGTTTTAGCATACTATGTAAAATGTATTCAGATCTATTGATTAAATACTGAGCTGCTAGGGCTGCACAAAAGAACTGGACTACTTTTCTGGCTATGGAGGGTAATTGTTGAAATCTGGTTTTAAATGTGTTATGCCTTTTCTAAAATTTCTACTTAAATATACAGGGTGTCCACTCTTAGAATTGTCCAATGGCTAATTCCTAAACCGTTAGTCATAGACACGTAGTTCCAATTACAAAAATGTTTTAAATAAGGTAAAAAAGTATTTTTAAATCGATTTGTGTCAAGAAAATTATTTATTAAAAAGTTACGAGATTTAATTTTTTATACGGTCCTCCGGTCCTATATGTGATATTTAGTAAAAATTCGCTGTTACACTACAAAGAAAGACAAAAAAAGTCCCGTTCAAGACTAAAATTGACCGAGTTATGAAACTTTGAAATTCATGACTCATACCACTTTTCTGCACCTGAATACAGATGAGTTCGACCTGCTTCAAGGGGTCGTATTCAAAGTGCTTAAAGTATTTGAAGGAATTATTTCAGATTGCATCTCCAATTTGAAAGAGCTTGTACAAGTATTACGATAGAGTTAACTGTTATTAATTAAGTTTTAGATTCGTTAAAATAATCGTATCTTAACATATGTTTCATTTCGTAAGGATTTGAGGGTGTTTCTTTTCATGATTTCTTTTAACAAAAATTATGTTATTTTAAAAGCTTTTAATATACTTTCTAGTTCAAAATTTGTACTCCAACTTTAACTCACTTCAAAATATCCGATCAAGGTTAAATTTTACATACTGATGTAAGTCTGATGACAATGAAGTATTAGGATTTTCATTGTTTACACTTTATACTTATTTTACAGGATAACACAAAACATTTCTGATAGATTACCGCCAACAAGTTTAAGAAAAAGTTTAAGATTACATAACACAACCCTGTGATGGTTGTGCTTTTAACTTTAAAAATTGATTTTTATGTATTTTTTAGCGCTGAATCCGGAAATTACCTTCCTTTTTAACCATCATGTCATTTTTCGCAAATCGTAAATTTCAAAGTTAAAAAATAGTAAAAATTTGATGCTATAAGATACAGGACATGGTTGTGTTTTTTATCTTTCGATAATTGATTTTTATGTACTTATAGTGCTGAATCCGAAAATGACCTTCACTTTTAACCATCACGTTAGACATTTTCGGAAATCGTAAACTTCAGAGTTTAAAAATAGAGAAAATCTGATACGATAAAATAGGTGTAAAACTTCTTTTATTCAATTTTATTTTATTTTATTCAATAATTGATTCATTTTTTTTCTGCCTTATACTGGAATTCTTATAGCTAAACAGCTCAGAGATCCGATGAAGCAGTCGTAAGGGGGCGGTCACTTTGAAATTTTAAATTTACGATTTGCGAAAAATCATGATGATTAAAACGAAAGTCATTTTCGGATTCAGCGCTACAAAGTACACAAGAATCAATTATCAAAAGCTAAAAAACATAACACAACTCAAACTTTATAGTCTAGTGTAATTTAATAGCATTTTCAAATATGCATAATTTTGTAAAGAATTATGGCTGTTGCTTTTCACCATTTTATTTAAGGAAAATTCTGTTATTTTTTCCTCTTATGTGTTTAGTATAAGCTGTGTATTTTGCATTAATACTTCAGAATGATTTTATATTTAAAATTTATATTACAATGTTAAATTTAGTCTCAAATATATGTATGTTTAATGTATCTGACGAGTATTTATATTTTTACTAAATTTGTGAATGACCGCTATCTCATAGCAAAAAATACGCTCCAACTTAAAACTATTACTCGGACTATTACTCGGTCAGTTTTAATCGTAGAATAATGGGACTTTTTTTGTCATACTTGTCAGTGTAATAGGAAAATATTACTAAATATAACTTATAGGACCCGGGGATCGTATAAAAATTTAAATTCTTATTTTTATAAGAAATGCTTTTATTGACCAAAATTAATTTTAAAATACTTCTTTACCTCATTTAAAACATTTTTTTTAATTGGAACTACAGTCGGCTCTCGTTAATTCGAACTCGTCGGGACCACAAGATATGTTCGAATTATCCAGAGTTCGAATTATGGAATGTATAAGAGAAAACATGTTTAAAGGGGTACTATTACAAAGGAATTAATGTTATAGTATATATTTTTTTTTAATTTCGGATGTTATCGTTAGAATGACTTAATATTAAATTAAAAGATATAAATACATAAAATAATTAATAATATTAAAATAATATAAATAAAACATAAAAATTAATAATACACTATAGAACAACGGCATTTAAAATTACATTTTAATTGTACTATAATTTTCTTACCTGAAATTAGATGAACATTTAAGAAATTATTTACACTTATTTATCATCTCTATGAAAAAAATTATCAATTGTTGTTTGCTTAGTCCTATTCATTTTTGACTTTTTAGCCAGTTTTTCTATTTGTAACAAACAGTTAAGTTCTTTGTCTGATGACGGCTGCATCAGGATAAATGTACGCAAACACTCAATTGATTGTGCAATTGACTTTTCTGTGGGTAAGGAAAGCACTTGGGACATAGTAGCTGAATCACCAGAATCCGATTCCATCTCCTCATTGCATTTTTCGTGAATTGTTTCAACAATTTCTTCCACAGTTAGGGGTCCAGATACTTCTAAACTATTGTCGGCTGCTACATACTCTGCGAACGTAATATCGCATTGGAACTTTTCAGAAAAGTTTGGAAATTCTATTTCTTCAAAAGGTCTGTCGTTTTCGTCATTTGCATTATAACCACTCTTTTTAGATGGATGGATAAATCCGGCATGTCGAAAGCATTTTCTAATGTTTCAGGTTGTACGGCGTCCCACGCCACATATAAATCGTTGATGGCCGTGAGTAATGTTATGTCGTAGCTTTCTTTAAGGTCAATCGAAAATAAAATTTGTTCTAGAATCCTTTTACGATAATGAGTTTTTAAATTTTGAATTATTCCTTGGTCATCGGTTGCAGTTGTGCTGTAGTATTAGGGGGTAAATATTCAATCTTTATAGAGCTCAGTGTTGGTAGTTTACAATGATTCTGCACATTATCTAGCAGCAATAGAATTTTTCTGTTTTCACGAGAAAATTTTTTATCCAGTTCTTTTAACCAACTGATGCAGATCTCACGCGTCATCCAGGCTTTGACATTTGCCACATAATCAACAGGCAGTGTTTTAACTCCTTTGAAGCAACGTGGATTAGTTGATTTACCAATAACTAACAATTTTAACTTCTCACTTCCATCCATATTGGCACCTACCATCACAGTTATCCTGTTTTTTCTAAGTTTATCACTTGTGCACGTTTCACCTTTAAATGTTAAAGTCTTATTAGGAAGAAGTTTATAAAACAACCTTGTTTCATTGGCATTAAACACGTCTTTCGTTGCATAAGTAGAAATAAGTTCGGGTAGCTTTTCGCAGAATTCATTGCAAGCAGCGAGATCTACAGCACCACTTTCACCACACACAGTTTTGTGTACGATGTTATTTCGCTGCTTAAAACGTGTCAGCCATCCTTCGCTGCAATTGAAATTTTTAATACCCATGAGTAGTGCAAGTTCTTTCGCTTTAGCTGCCAATATAGGTCCACTCAAAGTTACATTTCTTGTCAATGCATCTTTTGTCCATAACAGTAAAGCTTCCTCTAAATCCTCATGGGCTGCTGTTCTCATACGTTTTCGTCCTTTAGCAAATCTTTCCTTTTTCCATGATTTCAGGATGAATTCTTTATTTTTTAAGTAAGTAGACAGCGTATTCTTTTTTATTCCATATTCTGCAGCAATTTCTGTCTTAGATTGGCCACATCCTACTTTTTTAATAATTTCCACTTTGGCTTCTAGAGTTAACGATTTATAACTTCCACGTGGAGCAATATTTTAAAGAAACAAGACCTTTTACTTTCTCAAAAAACAATTTAGCAGTAAGTAAAACCATTCACTGAAAAATTCGATCCCCAGAGTGAAAGTAGAATGTAGTGATAAAACAGGTTTCCCCTATCTTTAACAGATGTCCACTCAATGAATTTCTTGGAATGTCACTGGGTCAAATGCTACAGAAGGGATTAGGAAAAGCACAATGGAAGAAGGGGGGATGTGTCATTGATGGACAGACAGGGCGCACTAAGAAAGCGGATTTCAAATGCATGGAATTATTATACTAGTTCAGAACAATTCTGACAAAAATGAAAGAAAGAAAGTTATTTCAAGGATCTGAAGTCCGTGAGAAAGTAAGGAAAAATGAAAAAATGAAATTCTCATTAGTTCGAATTAAACGAAGTCAAGAGAAAATGAGTTCGAATAAAGGAAAAGTTTTAACGTTATTCTGCCATTGAAAATTTCGGGACTTCATGTTTAGTTCGAATTAAGCGAAGATTCGATTTATCCGATTTCGAATTAACGAGAGCCGACTATGGAAATCCTAACTATCACTTTCTCCTAACACTGGGGTTATCTCGATCCTTCCCTCTCCCTCCTCGGCCATATCCTTGACTAAATCTGCTCGTATCACCGAAATCTGAGCACCGGAATCAAAGATTCCATCCACATTACCTCCACATTTAATTTTCATCCTTTCCAATTAATCCCACTTTCCATCCTTTCCCATATGTGCAGATACTGGTATTGTTATTCTAGCAGTCAATATTGGCGACTGGTTTTCCACAGTTCTGTGCTCTCTGTATAGATGGAGTACTACGTTTATTTGGACAAAATGGAGCCTTATGACCTTCCCCTCCGCACGAATAGCAGGTAACTTTATTATATATCTGTGTGTTTGATTTATAAGTATTAGATCTAGAGTCCTGTTTTCGATATGGTGCAAAACCAGCCTTCCTATTGTCAACATACTTAGGATTCAAGGAAAAACTACTTTTCCCCTCCAAATATCTATCCCTCTTAACTTGCCCCCTACAAAGAAAGAGTTACGAAGTTTGCTGGGTCTAGCTAGTTATTACCGGCATTCTATTTCATTCAGCTAGTTAAAGGAAAAGTTGTCACAAATGTCGTCAATTTTACCCCTAAACTCGATTGACCGTTTCAGTTGTATACGGACGCTTCCGCCAATGCTATCGGAGCTTGCTTGGCTCAGATGGATGATCAGGCACAAGAGAGGCCTATTGTATTTTTTAGTAAGAAACTTACAGATACCCAGATGCATTGGGCTACTATATAGAGAGAGTCTTACGGTGTAATCGAGGCTTTGAAGAGGTTTGATACTTGGATATTCGGTGCAGAGATTGAGGTCATTTGGAATCACAATCCACTCACTTTTCTTACGAGCAGCGTTCCGCATGGAGCAAAATTGGCTCGTTGGTCTCTGGCGTTACAGAGATACAATTTAATTATAACTTATCGTAAAGTTTCTAGACATTTAAGCGCAGATTCTGTGTCAAGAGTGACTTTTGATGAAGGTTAAACTGTAATTTAGTTCTTTATTTTGTGTTTTTAGAAATTATTGAGGGTTTTTTGTGTATTAATTTATAAAATTCATGTTGATGAATAATATTATATATATATATATGTATTTCTTGAATTAGTTAGTTTAAATAGTTATAATGGGAAGTTCCACATTATTCTCACCTTTGCTAAATAAAATGTGTGGTATAAGTATGATTTTACGCTTCATTGTGACAAGGGCCACGAATGATCTTTTTTGTGGGGAAAGTTGTCAGAGTTGTGAAAGCAGCGGGCAAACTTAAATGCCTAGAATGGACTTTTTTTCTTTAATTCACAGTCTGCCGCCGAACTTTAGGTAATACAACTGACAACGAGAGGAGACCGAGGATCGTGAGAGCTGATGCAGAAGAGGCTGAAAAGGGTAGAAGGTGGAAGAGTGTTTATGTAATTCTGAATTATTGTTTTCATTTTTTAAAAAGATGCGATGTTTTTTGAGTATTAAAAGTGTTAAGTTTTTAATTTTGTGTGGTTTTCAAGAAAAAATTATTCAATGTGTGAAATTATTCAATGGCTCTCTATATGGAATGATACTCGGCTGCGAGTTTAATAAAAAAGCTACGTATCGCAAAAGCCTTACTTCTTCGACTGCTGATCAACAACTGTCCACATATATTTTTCTGTACTCTCCAGGATAAAAAGGGGCGGGTGATCCCCCTGCACATTGTGTACCTATCAGAATCACCGGGGCCCCCTACCTTCAACACGCCACCTTCTTATTCGCCAACACTTTCTTGGTAGGCTGGCTGCTCTTTACCACATATCCACCACCTCATGTTAGGGAGATTACCGATAGCCGCAATCACGTGACCATGCTGTGTGGTCCGTTTATTACTCTCATAAATTTGCTCATAAATTGAAGATTGACTTAAACTGTCTACTCAATGTTCCATCTCGCTACTATGGCGACAATCGTAGCACTCTATAGATGCCTGTTCTTGATAAGGCATCAGTTCTGGACCACCTGATCGTCTTGTTTTTGTAAACATCGGTTGTACTTGAACTAGCTTATTTTAAATATATTTAAATACATACACATACTTAAAATTTAATAACAATAATAATAATAATAATACATTAATCACTCAATTTTAGTAAACATAGAATAACAATAATAATAATTACAGTCTTTATTCTGAAAAAATGAAAGTAAACTCTGCGGGACACACCTTGTGTCTGCGAAGCACGCTTCGTGTCCAGCAGTAACTTTTAAATGTTTAAACTTCTTTGTTTGTATCTTTTTAGGCAATGTAACTCTAATGACAAAGTAAGGATGACGGTCAATAAACTCCCCTGCCCTATTCTGTCAGGAGATTCTCAAAAAAATAGATAAATTAATGAAATCTTCCTAATTTGTTCCCGTCCAAAAAAAAAAAAAGTTGCATTTATTTACTGAACTTTGAAAGGACTTGGATATAAAAGTTATAGAAGATAAAACCGTAAAATCAAAGGAAACATCAATGTATTTTTCAATGTATTCATTTTTTAAACTCTGCACTAATTAACTTATGTAATTAACTTTTGTTTTGATACTTAAATTTTCATATTTTTTCCTAATGTGAAAAATAAGTTTTAGTAACATTAATTGTTACCTTTTTTCAACAATTAAAATCTAGATTTAAACATGACCTCCATTAAGAGACCACCTCTCGGAGCGACCAATTTTTATTGAAACGGAACGTGGTCGCTTTAGGGAGGTTTCACTGTATATCTGATATTTTTGACATACAGAGTGTCTACAAGTTAGTTGGGCAAAAAGAATGATTTATTGAATAAATTGACGGTGAAAAAAATTAAAGTACATAGTGTTGTAAGATAGAAAAATAGTTGAAGTTTACCATTATCACAAATTTTCGATGTGACTTCCTCAGCAGAATGTGTTTCGTGAAACCAAAGACAGCATTTCGCTTTTTCAGCACCGTTGTACGTCTCCATTATCGTAATGCCGAACAAGAATGATTACCACTCGCTAAGCGATAGCGTAAGTTATGACACCTAACGCCATCTATGAGTAAACTTCGGCAATATTACTACTAGTCTGACTTTCAACTAGTTTATTTCATTTAATATTTCGGAAGTTCTTAACTTACGAAATTGCCCAACTAATTTGTAGACACCATGCATATCCTATATTTTCAAAACAGTCACCTCACTGCTTAAAAAGAATAAATATTTTCAAGCATAATATAAATTAGAAACTATAACATATTGCACTTAATAGAGAAATTTAATCAAACGATATTCTAAAAATGCATTTCTGTTTCCTTTTTTAGGGTTTCATTCATCTGACGAAACCCTATTCGTCTCACTCCTCTGTCTGTCTGTACGTCACAGAGCCCGTTCTCAGAAACTATATATGGTGGAGACTTAAAATTTTGGATTCTTATAGCTGAACACCTCACATCAAACGACAAATCATAAAATTTTGAAAAAGTCTTATATTTACCCCTCTGGTCTCTAACTTGTGTATTTTAAGCTTTTTTTTCTAACTGAGCCCCTAATTAAGTTGAAGACTTGAAATTTTGAATTCTTATAGCTGAACACCTCACATCAAACGACAAATCATAAAATTTTGAAAAAGTCTTATATTTACCCCTCTGGTCTCTAACTTGTGTATTTTAAGCTTTTTTTTCTAACTGAGCCCCTAATTAAGTTGAAGACTTGAAATTTTGAATTCTTATAGCTGAACACCTCACATCAAACGACAAATCATAAAAGTCCTATATTTACCCCTCTGGGCTCTAACTTGTGTATTTTAAGCAATTTTTTTAACTCAGCCCATAGTTAAGTTGGAGATGTGAAATTTTGAATACTTATAGCAGAACACTTGCAATCACACGAAAAATCATAAAATTTTCAAAAAATCTTATATTATTTACCCCTCCGGGCTCTAACTTCTGTATTTTTAGCAATTTTTCTAACCTCCACCCTTTTCAACCGGGGTGCACTTTTCTAACTTTTGCCGACACTCCTTTGACCACTCTTTCATATTATGCACCATAGCCGTACATATTTTAGTTCCAATTTTTACCGCCAGGGGCGCCTACTTATCTCGGGTGCTATGGGCCCTATCCCCTCGAATAATATATCTACGGATAGTTTGTAAAATGGAGTTTCGTTCGGATAGAGGTTTGTTTTGAATAGAGTGCGCCCCCATGGTTGCGAAATGTGGAACAGATTTTGCAAAAGGATAAAGTGTTTTGAAAGGAATATTAAACGATCCCTTTGTGCGATCTGTGATCACATTTACCCACTTGTTTTCCTTTCACTTAGAACAAAAAGCAAACTATAGGATTCAGTATCAAGTCTAAAAAAATCTATAAAACAAAATTTTAAATACAAAATAGCTTTTTTTTTTTAATTGAAAACTTTAAACATAAATGTAAGCTTGTCTTGTTCTTTTATTCACTAGCATGTTGTACAATTTGGACTCATCTAAACCAAATCAGAAAAAATTCTTTTCTAATTAAGCTGCATATAACTGATTATCTAAATAGACAGTTTTATCTTTCAATGGCTGTTTTGAATTAATTGTCTTTCATAATTATTAGATCTACATTTAAAAATAAAAACTTCAAACATAAAGCTTGGAAAAGATATTTGCTTTCTTCTTTGGGTATAAAAATCACTGCCAGTGACAAAATTTCTTTTTGTAAAGAATAACACAGTTGATAACAGTTGAAAATTTCATTTACACTGGTTTTGACAGAAAATATCAAAATCATCTTGCACAGTGATATTTTCAAAATGAATAATCAAATATACAAAATATGAAACATCTTGATATTTTGAAAATAAACATCAAGTATAGGCATCCTCCGACTTGCGTAAATAATGTGTGCCGTAAAGTTTTACGTAACTTTAATGTTACGTAAGTGGAATTTATAAGTTGCTTAGTTAAAATTTTGTAAGAAACTACAATATTTATTATCTATCTATCTATCTATATATATTATATATATATATATATGCATGTATATAATACATATCTGTATTATTTACACTGTATTACTTTATAAATATAGCATCATGCAACAATATTTACTCGTATATAAACTATAAAAATATGAAAAAATATAGAAACAAACAAAGAATACTTTTAAAATATCTTGTGGAATTCGGGATTTATAAATCTAACATTGATGAATTTATTTATAACAATTTTGAATCTACATCAAACGACTATAAAAATGAGAAATAATTAAAAAGGACTCATTTAACCTATTCTCCATGAATTTCTGATGGCAAGACAAATGAATAGCACTCACAAAATTAAATAATCCTTGATAAGCACAAATTATTTATTTTGAATTAGATGACTACTATGAATAACTGAAAATAATTATTAAGTTGTTTTGTTATAGATTTCATTGCATATATCAATAAAAATATAACTTTATCTAATATAAAAACTATTTTACGTTTGTGGTTTATTTCTATATATTTTATTTATAAAATAAATATCAAAAGTATGCAACTGCGTATTAAACGCGCTAATATGTTCACAAATGTGATTTTAGAGATTTATTACGTAACTGTGAATTTACGTAAGTCCCGTAATACGTACGTCGGGGGGATGTCTGTATATAAAAATATCGAAAATATCAAAAATCTTGATATTTAAAAATAAATATAGGATATATATCGGGATATATATCAACGAACCCTGATTGTAGGTATACATAAATTTCGTACCACAGGTACTATTTGAATCTGTATACAGGGCATCATAAAAAGAGGGTCACAACTTTAAGAAAAAATACCAGTAGGATAATAGCAGAAAAAATTATATATTGTTTGACATAAGAGGTTGTTTGAAAACTTTTACTTTGCAGATCTACGTATGTTGCATAAGATGTCTAAAAGAAAATGCCCCTAATGGGTCATAATTAATGGCTATAATTTGCCTCGTTACGAGAAAAACATCAATAAAGAATTTCTCGTGAAAATGAAAACAATAGATTATATTGTTTATGCAATAGATATAATGTAATGCAATAGATAATATATTGAAGTTATATTAAAATGTTATATATTAGTTTTATAATGATATAGTTTGTTCGTTTCCATGGGTGGAGGGGGTACAGGAAGTAGAGAGGGGGACCGCCCTCCCTTCCTAAATGTTTAAAAATACATGAATTTTTATCACTTTTGGCCAATTTTAATCATTTGACACCTTATAATGAAAATCTTGATTATTCCCACGGGCCCCCTAAAAATGAGGGCCCGGGGCAACTGCCCCGCATGCCCCTACATTAGTCAGGCCCTGATTATCATGCACTGGGTACTTTAACATCTTAATCGTTTTGTTTTTCGGAAAAATCAATTATTTTTTAGAACCATTAATTTACATATACATTAGAATTTTTTGTTCGAGAAATCTTGTAACCATTGCTTTTTTTATTGATTTATGTTAGTTATTTGTAATATCTTTCCTCACGGTTAGTGCATATTTTAGCTACTGCCAAGATTAATATTTCTTATAAAAACTATACCGCTTTACGAAAAAATGGGTACTTCAATATCTGTTGTTTTACAGAGGATTTTGCTAGCGCTGTTGCGGAGATCATTTATCTGTCTAATTTAATAGTTTTTATTATTGTAATTATATACTGAATTATTAAAAGAAATTATGTACTATTATTCTCTTTTTAGTCTTTGGTAAAAACAGCTAAAGTTAAATCTTTCTCTGTAGTAAGTAATACATTTTATTTGTAAAAGTGATTGAGAATTTTCCTCTGAATTGATATTCATTTCCATTTTCGACCCAAAACTGTTGATAATAAAAAGGAAATTTAGTTTCGAAAATGTCAGTGTGAGAACGGAGCGTAATTATCCAGATTTTCCCTGGAAAATCTCATTATTATAAATTTTATAGTGCTACCATCTTCTGGCTATTGTTCTAACTATATATATTTTTTTAAATCCTGTAGTGCTGCTATCTTTTGGCATTTGTTCTAACTACAGTTTTGTAAATCCTCTGGTGCTGCCATCTTTTGGTAAACTTCTAATTAAAAATTTTCATTCCGTTTTAATGTCACGGCGTATTCTTTCTTAAACCTTTCAGAGGCAAAAAATTGCGTGACTAATGTTGAATTCACACCGGAATTTTCGAAAGATTTTGTTTTAAAATTTAAAATAAGGAAAAGCAATTTGTCAACTGTTTGTCCACCAAAGTTATAAAAGTAAAATTTAACTTTAATTAAAAGTTTCTGGTGCAAATCGTGATTTAAAATTAGGTGTGATATAATATATCCCACTGCCCCTCAAAGGGTTAAAAAAACTCAAATTTTATGTAGCGCTATCGCTGTGATTTATTATTAATCAATTATTATCATTATTTTTCAAATTTGTCCGTTTAATCATAAAGCGTATAACGGAAAAATCTGCGAAAACGGAATTTGCTTGTAACAGAAACGTCTTTTAAGGCTGTTCTCAAATTCCAAGTAGCTACTTTCCGATACCTTTCTGAATTCATTTTTGTTTGTAAACGCATGAAATTGGCAAGTGTTGTTATTCAGAAACAATGGAATCGAAAGACGTTTTCCAATTTTTAGTTAAGGAAGAACATATTTCTTTAATGCTGTTCTCAATTGCTCTGCTCAACAAGCGCAAAACGTTTTGACACATTTACAAATTCATTTTTAACGGAAAGATATAAAATTGTTTTCCATATTTTGATCAATAAATTACCTATAGTGTTATAAGCGATTTGATCACTTGACAAAGACGTTTTTCACCCTTCCTTGAGTAGTTATCCTTCCTTCGCACGGAAATTCGGTTCAAAACGCCCACTTTTGACACTATTTTCTAAAAGATCTATTGTGTTTGAAAAAAAAAAAAAAAAAAAAAAAAAACGGACAAAATTGTTCGATTACATAGTTTCTGAACAACAACACCTGCTAGTTTCATGCATTTCCGAACGAAAATAAATTAAAACTTATATCATAAAGTTGCCCTTTTGGGTTTGAGAACAGCCTTAAATACTGCAAAGTGGGAGTTTTGAACCAAATTTTCGACGAAATTTCCACCGTCCAAATTTTCCAGAAAGAGGAAAAACTTGCCGTCATGTGACAAAAATCGCTTAAAACATGATAAGTAATTAATTAAAAAATATAGAAACAGTTTTCTATTCAAATCGCCTCAATATTATGCCTTTATATTTAAAAACGAGCTAGAAAATATGTCAAAAAGTTTCGCGTTGAGAGGGATTTGAGAAACGCCTTAACCCTCCTAGTACCACTGGGGTCTTACTTGACCCCAGTTATTTTCCATTTTGAAATTTTTAAAGTTTCAAACCAGAAAAAATTAATAATTTTTACTTAATATATAAAATTAAATAGACACCTCCTAAGAAGATGTTGCATATAATAAACTTAAATTTCTGGTTGAAATCATGTAAAACTAAAAATCCTCAGAAAATATTAAAACCTGATACTAGGAGAGTTAAACAGAAAAAAATTTACTATGCTGATATGGGAGGAATACCACTTCCGAATTTTACAGTCAGTCTCATAAGGGGCTACACGTATTTTTACTTTCTTCTATCTTTACAAGAAGAAAGTATTGGATTCATGAAAATTTTCGACTTCCGGTTTTTGACGGATTTACACGTTTTAGGAGTCAAAGATTCCAAAAAACATGTTTTTACAAAATGTCTGTCTGTCCGTCTGTCTGTATGTGACACAAATTTTGTGGGCGCTCTATCTCAAGAACTAACGAACGGAATTTAATAAAAATTTACATTGAGGTAGTCCCTGATATAGATTGGTGCTGATAAGTTTTTAGTGTAAATCGCCAGCAGGTGGCGCTGCTATGCTGCATTTTGCAAGATCTCCGCAATAGCTCTATCTCAAGAACTAATGCACGGATTTTTATAAAACTTCAGATTCAGTTAGTCCTCGATATGAGTTTGCGCTGTTTACGTTTTGGTGTAAATAGCCCAACAGGTGGCGCTGTTATGCTGCATTTTGCAGGATTTACACTATTTTCGCAGAAACTCTATCTCAAGAACTAATACACACATTTTCATCAAACTTCGGAGTTTGTTAGTCCTTGATATGAAATTATGCTGACTACGTGTTGGTGTAAATCGCCTAATATGTGGCGCTGCTATGCTGCATTTAGAACGATTCCCTCAATAGCTCTATCTCAAGAAATAATGCACGAATTTTCTTCAAACTTCAGATTCAAGTATACCTTGATTAGTATTGCTGCTGATTATGTGTTGGTGCAAATCGCTCAACAGGTGGCGCTGCTAAGCTGCATTTGTCATGATTTGGGCAATAGCTCTATCTCAAGAACTATTGCACGGATTTTCCCCCAAATTCCATATTCAGTTAGACGTTGACATAAGTTGATGATAATTAGGATCTGGTATCAATCACCCTATAAGTGGCGCTGCTATGCTGCATTTTGCTGGATTTACACGATTTCAGCGATAGTCCTATCCCAAGAACTAATGAACGGAATTGCATCTTTTTAGAATCCTTATGATAAGCATAGATTGACATTTAATTTTGGCAAAGTGATAACGAATTTCGAAGTATTGACATGTATGAGATAGAAGAAAGTTTTGGGATTGATACATCCGACTAGTTTCAACTGAAAACATATTCAGGACTTTCTTATCGGATCAACCCGAGCCCGACCACAAATAATCACAAAACTCAATTCGAAACCAACTCGAACACGAAATATTTAAAGTCAACCCGACTCGAAACGAAAAAAAAAAAAAAAATAGTGTGAACCAGACACAACCCGAATAAAGGGTCGGGTTAAAACTGGATGATCCCATCCAATGCAAGACTGTAGTGTGCAAAGACTCCCTACGCGATATTTAGAACTAAAACAGGGAAGTGCATTACAAAATTCTCTGCTGCAAGAATAACTTCAATAGTTGTCGCTGTTTACTTGTTACTTAATTTTTTAAATGTTCAATCCATTTCAAAACACTCTCTATATGTAAAGACGGTAATAATGAAATGTCCGTTTACGAGATTAAATTTATTCAACAGTGTAATGCTTGTACTGCTACATATTGACAAAAGCTTGAACATTTAACTGATGCATTTTATAAAGAAATCTACTCATTCCATAGGTCCCATGTCTCATTAGGGGCTACACGTATATAACGTTATCAACTTTTCAGCAATTTTAGAATTCCCCTCCCTCCCTTACGATATCATACGTTATCATTCCTCGACCCCAACACTCCTCCTAATGATATTGTTATCTTTCTAAAAGCTCCTTTTATTAGCCCCCGGTACGGTATGCTATTTCTTTCTCCCAGCTCATTTTGTGTATTCCAAAAAATAACGTTACCTTACAGAAGCCAGTCGTAAAATAAAGCAGTACGATTAAATACTCTATAGCAATTTTTTTTAATTTCTAAGCATCGCACATTTTCGATTTTTATACCGTCGTATTGGAAAAAAAAAAAGTTCTTTTAAATGCATTTTGTTTGAAAACTATATCTCCATTTATTTTTGAAATATTAATTTTTTTGTAGTTTTTGGAGCCATTTGCTTATTATTGGCAACGGAAGTACTCCATTTCTGTAGAAAGTAAAAAAAAAATAATTCTAAAATAGTAATTAAATATTTTTGTTGCCATTTTCTCATAACAACCGAAAGAAAATGTAATTAAAATACGTGCTATTTTGAAAAAAAAAATATAAACGAATGAATGATTTCTATTAAAACAATGGAGCTATTATAAACTATATTTAATTTTAAGTATCTATGAATCATTGGATAGCCGTTTTCTTTTCTTTTTTTTTTTCTTTTTTTTTTTTTTTTTGTCGATTTTCTTGAATGACGACGTTTTTTTGCTGCATTTATGCATTATTTCGCGATAGTGATGTGCTATGCATGCTTTACAGTAGATGTTTAAGAGTAGATCGTAAATATGGAATTCTTAAGCGGATGCGAATGACGTCATTTTACATAAAATAAAATGTGTGCTGTAAATCTTAAAATTGAAATATGTTTTGTACTGCAGTAAAGTCCCGCTTAACCGACTTATTTTCTCCTGATGGCTTCTGTTATTATGAAACAACCATTATAAATAAAGAGTTAGGTGAAGATGAAAGAGCAGCCGTAAAAAGTTAGAACTCTGATTTTCTGGCCCGAATGGGGGGAGGGGGGGGGATTATGGCCATTTTTTCTCCCCCATTCTGACCAGAATATCAGAGTCCTAACTTTTTACGGCTGCTCTTTCATCGTCACCTAACACTTCATTTATAATGGCTGTTTCATAATAACAGAAGCCATCAGAAGAAAATGAAGTAATGAAAATGCCGGGAGCGACACTAAATTCTGAAAAAGCAGAATTCCTGTTCTCTAGTTTTTATAATTCTGTTCTGCCATTTTATTTTCATACTTTTGCAATGCTATACAGATATGATTGTATAGTTATCATTCGCATACTTTACTGATTTAAATGAAGAGAAGTTAATAAAATATTATTGTACACTGGTGTGAATAAATTAAGGAGCAATCACAAAATGCTAATTTTGAAATAGGCGAACACTCAAAAGGAAGTAATATAAATTGAGTAATTACTATCTCTATAACATAGCTAGTCCATATAATATCTCATTCATGTCACACATGGTCACAAGTGTCACAGTCACTATGGTGAAGTAAAAGAATAAGAAATTCCATACATCTCATTATGAGTCTCAAATGATCATTATATGTGACTCCACTTAGACGTCAATGTGACTGCTGCTTTGGGACGAGTCACCATGTGACTTTAAAATGTAGTTACATTGTGACTCTCATGTGACTGTCATCTGTAGACTCAATGTCAAAGTCATCGTGAACGCTGCATTGTGATAAGTTACCAAATAATGTCACATTAAAGTCACATGATGACTTTCAGGTGACAGAAAAACTACTGTGAAGTCACCATTGTGCTCTTTTGGGAAAAGTCTCCGTGTGACTATAATATGATATTATTTGGTGACTTATCATAATGCAACGTTCATGATGACTTTGAAATTGAGTCTAAAAATGACAGTCACATGAGAGTCACAATTTAACTACATTGTAAAGTCACCTGGTGACTCGTCACAAAGCAGCAGTCACATTGATGTCTCAGTGGAGTCACATATAGTGATCATTTGAGACTCATAATGTGATGTAGGGAATTTCCTTTTTTTTTCTTTTTTTTTTGCTTCACCGTAGTGACTGTGACACTTGTGACCTTGTGTGACATGAATGAGATGTTATATGGACTAGCTGTGTTGTAGAGATAGTAATTACTCGAATTATATTATTTCCTTTTGAGTGTTCGCGTATTTGAAAATTAGCATTTTGTGATTGGTCCTTAATTTTTGCACACCAGTGTATATAATATAAAGTAATATTGTATGAAATAAAACTTTAAAGCAATACTTGCTATTTAAAAGTATTTTACAATAGCTTTTTGTTGCATAATGCATTCAACAATAATATTGTTTTCTTGCATTGGTAAGCAGAACTTATAAATAAAACAGATGGGCAGCATTCTTCCTCATTTTTGACTATTAAATATAACAAATATCATTTCGAACCTGGTTTCTCCAACAACGAATTGTATGAACATATGGCAGAAGAACAAAAATGAACGTTGAGGTATTCCATATTTTTGAATTAAATGATTTTGTAATCATTTAATGGTTTTAATAATAACTTTGTATTTCCATAAAAATAGATAACAAACTATATAAGATGTAAAGAAACAACAAAAAACTTTGGTTTGATCAAAAATAATAACGATATCAAATGGCAACCCCTTCCCCCTAGATATATCTTACAATATCAAGTGCCAGGCCCCCATCCCCTCCACTGTTTTATACTACTGCATTTCCAATATTATATTCAATTTTACGCGTTTTTATTGCATGTGTTTATTTAAAAGTATCTGTGCTTTAATCCATACATGCAAGATTGCATGTGTTTATTTATAAGTCTGTGTGCTTTAATCCATACATGCAAGGCTACATTTATTTATGAGGCTTTGTGCTTTAATTCATCATGCATGTTCCCCTTGCTTGTTTTAGGCTAATTTCTTGCTCAACAAACGCGAATCTCATTTTTAAACGGAAAGGCTCAAAATTGGTAGGTCTGACTATTGAAGAGATTTGGAATCGAATTGCGTTTTCCATTTTTTGATAAATAAATTACTTACCGAATTATAAGCTATTTTTTCAGGTATATCCCCTTTCTTTCGCTGTCCCGTCCGAAAATTTGGTTCAAAACACGAACTTTGACAGTATTTTCTGAAAGATATTTGGCGTTTACAAACCTTTATATTTTTTACACTTTTATTTAGAATTTAACTTTTCATATTACATTTTTTCATGGAGTCTCTTGATTTTCTAAACAAATTTTTCACAACATAAGTGATATTTTTCATCTTTTATACACCTTTTTTGTTATTTAAGTTCACTATGCTACTAATGCCTACCTGCATTTCAGTAAAAAAAAAAAAAAAAAAGGAAGAGAGAGAAAGCGGCGGTGGCTTCTGTACCTTTCTAAATGTGTTACGAGTAGTGATGGGCGATTTCGATTTTTTTAATCGATTTAATCGATACTATAGCCAACTCGATTTAATCGATACTATGAATTTTTTAATCGATGTCTCTAAGACAAAATAAGGTAATATCATTTTCATTTTCCTTCAAAAATTGAAGATAAAGTAGTTCGATGTGCTAATCCCAAAACTTTCATCTGCCTCATAAGTGTTAAAACATCAAAATTCGCTATCACAGTGTCAAATTTAAATGATAACCTATGCGCATCATGAGGATTCAAAAAGGATAGATTCGTTGAAGTATGTGCATTTTAAAAGAAAATATAAGCATTGCATTTTCCTAACAAATCATTGAATTTCGGCCCACACCCTCTGAGGTTAATGTCAGACGAACGTCTTTTTTGCACGTTTTTTTCGCTCTTACGCCATCCCTACACCTTCGCTAGCATGTGTAGGGACGGTGTAAGAGCGAAAAAAAAAAGCGTGCAAAAAGACGTTCGTCTGATATTAGCCTAGATGTTCGCAACGGAAAATCCCAATTCAAAGAGTATAAAATAATCTTTTCAAAAAAAAAAAAATAAATAAATAACCGACTTCAAAAAAAGCATTAAAAAGAATTAAATAATTCTTTAAACTGCTCTAATGACGAAGCGTTATCCAATAACCACACATCGGATATCATGTATCGGCATAAAAACTTTAAATTTAATGTATAGAATTTAATATCTACCAAGCATGGATTTTCTAGAGAATGTTTTTTACAAAAGATTAATTTACATATTTATGATTTAATTTACGAATATATACATATAAAAAGTAATCAATTACTTTTTGAAGTTGGTGCCAACCTATCTTAAGTATAGTATAATTGTGATTATATTGTAGCTATTACCATGAATAAAGTGATGATGGAAAATAAGATGCAAAATTTTAAAAATGCTCTATTTCTTCAGCAAATTATTTGTTTAATCATTATCGATTGTGAATGTTTCGCACCAACTTCAAAAAGTAATTGATTACCTTTTATATGTATATATTCGTAAATTAAATCATAAATATGTAAATTAATCTTTTGTAAAAAACATTCTCTAGAAAATCCATGTTTGGTAGATATTAAATTCTATACATTAAATTTAAAGTTTTTATGCCGATACATGATATCCGATGTGTGGTTATTAGATAACGCTTCGTCATTAGAGCAGTTTAAAGAATTATTTAATGCTTTTTAATGCTTTTTTTGAAGTCGGTTATTTTTTTATTTTATTTTTTTATTTTTTTTTTTTTTTTTGAAAAGATTATTTTATTTCCTACTTTTTAGTTATTCATACCGTAACACATAATTATCCGGATTTCAACATCTGCTGAATAAGTAAATAATTTGTCAAAGAAATTATAATTTACAAAAAATTTATTAAACAAATAGTTTTAAATAAATTCTTTATAATTTCATTAAAAGTATTGAATTTATTAGCATTTAATACTTCTGATATTTTTTTAAACAAGTACATTATATTCACAACAGTCTACAATCATTTATTTATTGCTCAGATACACCTGACTTGTTTGCTTGACATAAGGGGCCAACTTATAAGTCATCGTTAATATACAAGGACGAAATAGCACAAGGACTTTGAGCTTTGAAGGGGTTGGGGTTCTAGATAGCACAAGGAAATTTACAACACCAGAGAATTACATCTGGTAGCTCCACAAAGAGTGTGCAACGGGGCCAGCGGGATTTGAACCCGCAGCCCAACTACGCTCTCAAGCGATTAGCGGTGTGGTGCCTGAACCATTCAGCCACGGTCTACATTCAAGAATTATTTTTTGTAGGACTCCGTTGTCAAGAAGAAAAATGCAGACTATGTAGTAATATTTGTATTGACTCTTCAAGTATATTGACCAGGACCCAGATATATTTTTTGCTGTTAGCGAAATGAGATTGACCAATGAGAAGCCTGCCTTTTTACGAATTTGTAATTTTTATAGAGTGTGTCATTTTAAATTTCAAAAATTCTTCTGTCAAATAAAACAAAATTTTCTGTACTAAAATACTGCCATCCAAAAAGCTGTAAACTTGTCAGGTTTGAAAATGTGGTCCAGTGCCCACCGTGGTTCAGTGGTCAAGGCATCACACTGCTAATCGCTTGAGAGCGTAGGTGACTGCGGGTTCGAATCCCGCTGGCTCCGTTGCACACTCTTTGTGGAGCTCATGGATGTAATTCTCTGTTGCTGTAAATTTCCTTTTCCTTGTGCTATCTCATTCCTGTATATTGACGATGACTTACAAGCGGGCGTTTGACGCCAAGCACACAGGTCAGATATATTCAATAAAAACCAATCATGTAGTCCATAATTCTACATTATTCTTTTCCGATAATCTCCATCAATTGTTCCCTCATGTAAGATGCCTCTTTTTGAGAGTGGTGACATACAATGCTCAGACTCTGTTTATACATACGTGTTTGCCTACACTACGGCAAAACTAGACCTTTTCTATTCCAGAACTTGGCGATTTTCGCTTGGACAAGTTTGATTATACCAGTGGAGGACAATTTAACAATCATTAGTTTGGCAATAATGGCAAACTCTTCAAGATTCATGGCGATAGCTTTTGTCTAGAATCTATCAATCAATAATTTTTTTACGTATGTCACCATTCTCATAGCAATACTCCCCATCTATAGGCAGTAAAGACATCAGAAATGAGCGCCAATGATTAGGTGTTTAGTCTGAATTGGATAACCGAAGACAGTGCTGCTACACATAACAAGGCACTTTTATGTTTACTGTAAATGGAGGCACTTTGCAGTGTACCGACTAATAGAAACACTTTGTTAAACTCTGATGTATAAGATCACTTTGCTATTGAATTGTAAGCTTTTTGATCCCCACTTTCGATGACGGTTAGCATCGTTTTAGATATTTGGGTTTTTCTGAATGCGTCATCATTTCTAGACAAGATTTCGCACTTCGGAAAGTTACCTCATCCAGTAAACTATAAGGACCGCATCTATACCTGCGGACAACGGAATTGGGTGAGAAAAAGCTGGCAATCCATCAATAAAATTCACACATCAGAGTGCGGTAAAGTGCTTTGAGAGAAACTTATGTCCAAACTAAAGCAAACTTAGGCATTTTCTATTATGTAACTACAGCGTCTAGAATATATAGTGTGGAAATCGGCTATCCAAGGAATACTTAAAAAAGTGCTAAAATATTGGATCCCTTAAATGTCAGACGATGCTAAAAACCAATAAGTTGATCACAGCGACATCTGCAGGATATTTTTTAAAACTCCAAGTCTATTTAGATACAGCGTCTAGAATATGTAGTGTGGAAATTGGTTATCCCCGTAATACTTAAAAAAATGCTAAAATATTAAATTTCTTAAATGTCAAACGATGCTGAAATCCAATGAGTCGGGTACAACTTTTTAGCGCTGCTTGGATTTCCACACTATGTATGCTAGACGCTGTAATTTGGTCCAGCTGTAGATGCTGTAAGCATGTTCACAATGCCTACTGGGTTCAGACCCTGAACCGTTCTCATTGTTTCCCCAGATTCAAATATCCAGAACGTGCTGACTTACTATCGCAGTAGTACAGCGTCTAGAATACAGTGTGGAAATCTGCTATTCAAACAGAGCTAAACAGTTGTACCCCTTAAATGTGCAATGATACTGAAATCCAGGGAGCCGATCTCAGCGACATCTGCGATATATTTTCAAATTTCAAAGTAAACACATCTTATTATTACAACGTCTAGACCAAATCGTCTTAGAGTTATAGAAAATATCCTGCAGATGTCGCTGTGGTTGACTCATTGGATTTCAGCATCGTTTGACATTTAAGGGATCGAATATTTTAGCACCTTTTTTAAGTATTACTGGGATAGCCGATTTCCACACTATATATATTCTAGACTCAGTAGCAGTAGTAATTAGAAAGTACTATAATATTGTATCCCTAAACTGTAAAACGATGCTGAAATCCAAAAAGTCGATCGGAGCGACATCTGAGGATATTTTATAGAACTCCAAGACAACTTGGTCTAGACGCTGTTATAGTACAATGTTTACATTGAAATTTGAAAATATAACGCAGATGTCGCTGCGATCGGCTCATTGGATTACAGCATCTTTGCACATTTAAGGGATACAATTTTTTAGTGCTGTTTGGATAGCAGATTTCCACACTATTTATTCTAGGTGTTGTACTTGTACTCTGATACATAAGGAACTTTAAAGGTTGATTTTCAATTTTTCGACACAGACTTCCGATATCGGTTTGTGTCTATGTGGGCCTTCCGGTTTGGTGGATGACAGAATGGCCAGTATACAGATAGATTTTTCGCTCTTAGCGAAAGAGATCGACCAATCAGAAGCCTGCATTTTTGCAAACAGCGAAAAGTTCGCAAAACTCCAAGCTTCTGATTGGTCACTCTAGTTTCACTACCAGTGAAAAACCTATCTGGATCTCGGCCCTTGTCCAGCTAAGTTTTCGCACTGTGAGAGATCTCGTATCTCTGTAAGAGTAGCGGTATCAAAGATGAGCGCTTATAATCAATCGGGCGACTGCTTCAAAAAGGATTTGAATTTTAAAGTTTTTATTTTTTTTTAATTTCTAATAATCAAATTTTGATGAAATTGGAATGGGACCAAATGGGGGACTTACACTTTCAAACAAAAAAAAAAATTATCAAAATCGGTTCCTATTTAAGAAAGTTATGCGTGAACATGGGCAAAACATACATACAGGTCGAATTCATAACCTCCTTTTTGAAGTCGGTTAATAAAAGCGGCAGCTGTTGGGCAGTATACATTCAAGCCTAATAAGGATCTATTTATCTGAAAGTGTAACAGAATATGAAGTTTGATTAAATTCCGTGCATTAGTTTTGAGATATGGCTATCACGAATATTATGCAAAAAAATACAGTATAGCAGCGCAGCCTGTTACATGATTAACACTAATAACTCAGGAACAACTTATGTCAATGACACATATTAAGTTTGACGAAATTCCGGTCATTACTTCTTGAGATATTATCGCTAATATCGTGTAAATTCTGAAAAACAGTGTTAAATTCAGGGGCTGGTACGGGTGGACAACCCCCCCCCCCCCCGGAACATTGAAATGTCCCTCATGAAGATTTGGGATTTTATGCTTAATGGACCAAAGTCTAATCCCCACCCCCTCCGAAACTCTAGAATGTCCCTCTCCAGAACCATAGAAATCCCTCCCGGAGAAAAATGTCTCAATTCAACACTGCTAAAAAAAAAAGCAGCATGGCAGCACAACCTGTTATATCATTTACACGAAAACCTAATCATGAACAACTTATGTCAGAATATTAAGTTTGATGAAATTCCGTTCATTAGTTCTTGAGATATGATCCCTAAAATCGTTTAAATCCAGAAAAACGTGTTGAATTCCGGGGGTAGCCCGGAGGGGCATCCCCCCCCGTGCAACATTCAAATGTCCCCCCCAGAAGGTTTGAGATTTTATGCTTAATGTACAAAAGTCCAATCTCCTTCCCCTCTGAACTGTCCCTCTCTGGATCCGCAAAAATCTCTCCCAGAGAAAATTGTCTGAATTCAACACTGCTGATAAAATCTTCATAACAACTCCCCTGTTGGGTGATTTACACCGAAAACTAATATGCAACAATTTGTGCCAACGTCTAACTGAATGTGAAGTTTGATGAAAACCCGTGCATTTATTCTTGAGATAGAGCTATTGCGAAAATCGGGAAAAATGCAGCATAGCAGCGCCACCTGCCGGTAGATTTACATCAAAAAGTAATCAGCACCAATTTATATGAAAGTCTAATTGAATCTAAAGTTTCAACAGATTTCATGCATTAGTTCTTGAAATAGACCGCCCACAATTTTTTTGTCAGAGACAAATAAATAGACTGACAGACAGACAATGTATAAAAATAGTCAAATCGTATTCCAGACAAGATCTTCTAAAACTATAAATCCTTCGAAAACCGGAAGTCGAAATTTTTCACGAATCCAACGCTTTCTTTTTCTAAAGACAAAAGAAAGCAAGAAACAAGTGGGTAAGTGTGATCACAGATCGCACAGAGGGTTTCGTTTAATATTCATTTCAAAACACTTGATCCTTTTGAAAAATCTGTTAGTTCCACATTTCGCAACCAGGGGCGCACTCTATTCTAAACAAATCTCTATCCGAACGAAACCCCGTTTTACATACTATCCGTATATGTGGAACTCAAATATGTAAGGCTATGGTGCATAATACGAAAGAATGGTCAAAGGGGTGTCGGCAAAAGTTGGAAAAGTGCTCCCCGCGTGAAAAGGTCGGAGGTTAGAAAAATTGCTTAAAATATACGTTAGAGCCTGGAGGAGTAAATAATATAAGACTTTTTGAAAAATTTATGATTTGTCGTGCGGTCTGAGGTATTCAACTATACGTATGCAAAAATTCATGTCTCCAACTTAATTAGGGGCTCTCTTAGAAAGAATTGCTTAAAATACATATGTGGTAGCTCAAAGGGTTAAACTTAAGACTTTTTCAAGATTTTATAATTTGTCGCCTGGCCTCAGGTGTTCTGCTATAATAAGCATGCAAAATTTCAAATCTCCAATTTCATAAGGGGCTCAGTTAGGAAGAATTGCTTAAAACACGCATGTGGGAGCCCAAAGGGTTAAATGTACGACTTTTTCAAATTTTTATGATTTGTCGCATGATGGTGTTCAGCTAGTAAGCAAAATTCCACGCCTCCAACCTAAATAGAGTGTCACTTAGAAAGAATTGTTTAAAATACACATGTAGGAACCCAAAAGCTTAAATGTACGACTTTATGAAAATTTTATGATTTGTCGTTTGATGCGAGGTGCTCAGCTATAAGTATGCAAAATTTCACGCCTCCAACCTAATTAGGAGCTCACTTAGAATTGTTTAAAATACACATGTGGGAGCCCAAGGGGTTAAATGTACGACTTTTCAAAATTTTATGGTTTGTCATTTGATGCGAGGTGTTCAGCTATAAGTATGCCAAATTTCACACCTCCAACGTAAATAGGGTGTCACTTAGAAAGAATTGTTTAAAGTACACATGTGGGAGTCCAAAAAGTTAAATGTACGACTTTTTCAAAATTTTATGGTTTGTCATTTGATGTGAGGTGTTCAGCTATAATTATGCAAAATTTCACACCTCCAACCTAAATAGGGGCTCACTTAAAAAGAATTGTTTAAAATACACTTGTGGGAGCCCAAAGGGTTAAATGTACGACTTTTTGAAAATTTATGATTTGTCGTTTGATGTGAGGTATTCAACTATAAGTATGCAAAATTTCACTCCTCCAACCTAATTAGGGTTCACTTAGGAAGAATTGATTAAAATACACATGTGGGAGCCCAAAAGGTTAAATGTACGACTTTTTCAAAATTTTATAGTTTGTCATTTGATGTGAGGTGTTCAGCTATAAGTTTGTAAAATTTCACGCCTCCAACCTAATTAGAGGCTCACATAGAAAGAATTGTTTGAAATACACATGGGGGAGCCCAAAGAGTTAAATGTACGACTTTGTCAAAATTTTATGATTTGTCCTTTGATGTGAGGTATTCAGCTATAAGTATGCAAAATCTCACGCCTCCAATGTAATTAGAGGTTCACATAGAAAGAATTGTTTAAAATACACATGTGGGAGCCCAAAGGGTTAAATGAATGACTTTTTCAAAATTTTATGATTTGTCGTTTGATCTGAGGTGTCCATCTATAAGTACGCAAAATTTCATGCCTGCAACCTAATTAGGGACTCACTTAGAAAGAATTGTTTAAAATACACATGTGAGAACCCAAAGGGTT
The DNA here is from genome assembly GCA_963932465.1 of Maratus speciosus. NCBI lineage: Eukaryota > Metazoa > Arthropoda > Arachnida > Araneae > Salticidae > Maratus > Maratus speciosus. The sequence continues at coordinate 67,502,165 of OZ010799.1, read as the reverse complement.
AAATGTACGACTTTTTCAAAATTTTATGATTTGTCGTATGATGTGTGGTGGTCATCTATAAGTATGCAAAATTTCAAATCTCCAACATGGGTAGTTTCTGAGAACGGGCTCTGTGACGGACAGACGGACAGACAGACAGACAGAGGAGCGAGACGAATAGGGTTTCGTCAGATGAACGAAACCCTACAAATTAACGCGTCGATTCTGCCCGTAAATTAAGATCAGAAATGGCTAATCGATTCAGTTTAGATTCGATGCCGATGTCGATCTTTAGATGCGGGCAGAATCGCTATTTTTTGATTTACTTCAATTCTTTAGATTCGGGCGAATCGATTCAGTTCAGATTCGATGCCGATTTTTAGATGCGGGTGAAATTGTTATTTTTTGATTTACTTCAATTCAAATCGCATCGTGCATGATCCACGATTCGGGTCAGAATCAGATTTCGGGTCATTGAATAGATGCCTCCAATTTTACTGTTTTAGTGGCAGAATTGCTGTAAAATTTTGTATAAGAGCCTTTTTTTTTTCTTTCTAGGTTCAGTGTTGAATGGCGGGTTGATTTCTTGGGTCGGGATGGGGGGGAGGGGGAAGAGATTTTAGAGTTCCGTAAGGGTGGATGCACATTTGTCCATTAAATCTGACTGATGGGGGGCTGATTCCCCCTTAATTTATTTTTCGAAAGGCTTTCTTTGAAGTAAGAGTATAAAATACAATTAGAATGAATAGACTGTGAGCTCAATGCCATCAGTTTAACTCGATACTTTTCTTTTTTATTTATTGTTTCAGTGAGTGCACTCTGCATGTCAGCGAATGAGTCAATAACTGTTTATAGTTTTTAGATTACTGCTGGGGAAAAAAAAACATATTCAAGGAATATACTTTTATTTATTTGTTAACCAGAGAAAAGTATTTTATTTCATTGTTAATGTCTCTAGGATGAGAACATTTTTTTTTTCTTAACAGCTGAAAATTTGGTAAACATTAAAAAGAAAGATATTTATAAACTGTAAATGAGATAAGAGAAAGAAATTTTAGTTAAATATATTATTAAAAGGAGAATTTTGATTATTAATTGGGGGAGAATTAGTATGTGATGATTGGTTAATTACATTCATCACAGCTACTTTAAAAGAAGATTTGCAAAATTTGCATTTCCACACGCTTATAGGAGACCCTAAAAAGACCAAAACCATTTAACTTTTTAAATAAATTTAGAGCCTTCAAAATTTCGCTCATCTGCGCATTTTTAAGAAGAATGGCGTTTATAGGAAGTAAGTCCCCATCGGTTTGGTTGAAGGAAATAAGAGTTAAGAGTAGAAAATGCATCTTTTCAGGATGAAAAAAAAAAAAAAAAAAAAAAAAAATTCTTTCTTTTTTTTTTTTATATCTGACCGAGATCTTTTTTAAAGATAAATTTAAATATAATATAAATTATTATCAAAATTACATCTTAAAAATAATAATTTTAAAAGTTAAAAAACCTTATTATTTGACTCAAATGTCTGTAGCAGCTTACTTCTGGGCCGCTAACATTGTCTAGGGCTCCCATAAATGGAGGTGAGGGGTGAGAGATAGTCGTTACGGCCCTGTTGATTCGCTACGTTTTGGAATTACTATTTTTCAGCTTATCTGTGTGAATCTGTGAACATCGAAATATCGATTCAAGTATCGATTCTAGAATTTGGGAATCGATTCTTATTCCGATCGATTCTGTTTTTACGATGTCGATTTTAATCGATTCTCAAATTTTCCAGAATCGCCCATCACTAGTTACGAGATAACATGTTATTCCTTTTCGAAGGTTGAAAGGAAGTTGGATTGGAACACCATAATTCGCCAATTAGATTTGCTCGCCTTGAAATCTAGGGGATTACCGGAGTTTGGCGCGATTCTGAAAAGCACACCAAGCTCGAAACTTTGCGATCAAATAGCATATTTCTTCAGATTCCAGCATTTTCCTTTTCTTTAGCTACAGCTGCTACTACACTTTGGGAAGGTCTATGAAGATAGTAAAAGAATGCTTGAATTGTCACATCTAGCGATATAACACTCATTTCGGCGACATAAAAAGATAGTTATGATTGCACTTGAAAACAGTGTTGAATTCAGAGGGTGGCCTGGATAACCTTTCCCCCTGGTGCACAGAAATCCCCCCCCCCCCCCCCCGTGAGAAAAATGTCTGCATTCAATACTGCTTGAAAAAGTTTTGTCACTTTGAAAAAAATATACATAATAAAAATCCTGTTTGTCAATTGAAAACAATCTCATAAAAATTCCACAATAAAACTCATATCTAACAGATCTTTGAAAAACAAACATTTTTATTTATTTTCCTTACAATTTTTAATATTTAAAAAATTCAACACAGAGTAAGAATAGAATTTATATGTGCAAAAAATTTCAAAGAAGTGCACTTTAAAAATTCGGGACATTTATGTCCTGTGTGCAATTGTTCTGTAAGACGTATCTTCTGACCCCCAGAAATCGGAACAGCTGATTACACTTCTTTAACCCATATTTTACCACTTATAGCGAAAATTAATATTTTTGCAAAAATTTGCTATAAGACTGAGACAACAAATATAAATATTAAATTCAAAAACATACCAATACTTTATTGGTTTCCCGTTTACAATATTGGTTTTTTATTCTCCTATATGTACAACAATGGTAAAATAAATTGCTTTAAATTGTGTATATACATTTTGAAATTACTCATCAATTCTCAGATTTACCTAGTAATATATAAAACTTGTCCTAATTAAATTTGAAGAGTATTTTGGCAGAATTATTTTAAGTAAAAAACAAAGGGGGAAGGTGAGTCATCTGAGATGAAATAGTAAAAATTAGAGAACTTTAAAAATATTTTAAAAAAAAAAAGTTTAAATTACTAAAATTGGATTTCTTATTAGCCTCAGGGCCATCGCTAAGACTTTTTTATTCGGGAGGTGGAGGGGGGGGGGGGCCTTAAATTGCAAAGTCAAATTTCAGTATTTGCCAGCTAGTTTTATAATTTTGCCAAGTTACCACAATTAGAAAATATAATATACTTCTTATTTGTAAAAAGTTTAATAATATTCCCAATTTGATTTGTATGCAACTTTTGCCAAGTCATCAGAAATAGAGAGTATACTAATAGTTTTTATTAAAGTTTAAAACAAATTTGCCAACTAAGTTTGTAAATTTGACAAGTGTAACAGCATTTTCGGTCGTTTTTTGGAGGGGGAGGCTCCCCTTCCCCCTATTAGCGAGGCCCCTGATTAGTGAAAAGGTTTCTTTAGTAACGGAGCAGAAATAAAAAAGGCAATATTATCTATGAAAACTCCCTAAATCTGAGCTGTCCTATATGACGATGGTAATATATGGGTTAAACTGCCAAGCTTAAATCCAATATTGATTTAAAAAAATTTCCTTGGTGAGATTTTTTGTTTCTTCAAGTTCCGAGAAGAGGGGGCGGGGGAAGGTAAAATTTTTAAAATGAAAACCTAAGACTTAAATAATAAGGGATAAAAGAAAATTTTATGCAAATAACTTTAAACTAAAGTTATACAGGGCTCGAAATGTACCGGAGCAAACCGGAACGATGTTCCGATTCGTGAAATTGTGGCAAATATTGTTCCGGTTCGTGAAAGTATGGAAAATATTGTTCCAGTTCATGGAATTATTAAAAAATATTACAGTTTCAGTCTCTCTATAACTTTTTTTTCTAATTATTTAGAATTTTGAATGAATTTTTTTAAATTTGTTTTTATTTTCAAAAAAAAAAAAAATTATGGCCATTTTTTTTTCCATTTCTGACCAGAAAATCAGAGTTCTAACTTTTTAAGACTGCTCTTTCACCTTCACCAAACACTTCATTTATAATGGCTGTTTGATAATGGAAGCTATCAGTCCATCAGAAGAAAATAACTCGGTTAAAGCGGAAACTCGGTTAAGCGGAACTTTATTTAAAAAAAAAACACAGTCGACAATAATTTTGAAATAGCGTTCAGGTTCGTGGATTTTTCCATTTCGAGCCCTGAAGTTATACCATGCTAACAGTGAAAAATAAAAAGTACATTTAAAGGCATAAAAAAGGCATATAATACTTTTAAAAGGCATATAAATAATTTAATACTTAATCTGATCTATATCTTTCGTACGCACAAACGGCGACTTTATCAAGATCAATATCGATAAAAACTATTTCTGCAAAATATTCAAAAAGGAACTTGGTAAACATTTAAACATAATTTTAAAATCTTTGCGGAAATAGTTTTTAATGATATTGATCTTAATTAAAGTCGCCTTTTGTGCGAACGAAATATGTAGACCAGATTAAAGGGTATTTATATGCCTTTAAATTTACCCCTTTTTTTTTTTTCACTGGTGGCATGCTATAAATTTAACACTATCTATTGACGGTACTATAAGTGCCATTAAAATAACTTGTTATAAAATTCATTTAATACATCGATTAGTTGTAATACAGCTTAGAATGCGTTATAGATACATTACTTTATCTTGTTCCGAAAGCATTATAGGTTACACAAAACAAAAATATTTTTAAAAGGGCGATTTCTTTTGCTTTTGCACCTTTTCTGCTTTCTTGGCATTGGGGTGGGGGAAATTTTCCAATTCGGAAATATTTCTATTGTAAGAACATTTCATTCGTACATTTCCTAATTCCACAAAATATTAAGAAAAATATTTAAAATAAAAGATTTGAGTAAGGTTATAAATATTACACAAAATCCCTATAAATTCAAATTTAACGAATCCTTCTAAATCATTCATTCCTTCTAAAATCCTAAAATTTATTGAGCGCCACCAGTGGCCGAGAGGTTCTGCTCTCGAAGCTGGTACACGGGAAGTGCTGAGTTCGAACCCAATCGCGCCCGTCGGCCTAATCGTTCGGAGTTTCGTTGTTTTCTTCTAACCTTGGATTTTCAAGCGTTAATACGGGTTGGGTTCCCTTAGAAAGACCCCCACGAAGGGCCTATATCCCTCGTGTTGATAATTGGCCGTCATAAACACAAACCAACCAACCAACCTAAAATGTATTAAATGATTATGTAAATCTTCTAACGTAGTTTAAACAATTCCACGAAAAATGCTTTAGAAGATAAAATTTTCATGAATTCATAATTCAGTACATAAAGGGTTAATTTGGTGATAATAAGTCATTTTGTTACATAATTTTACAAATAACTTTAATTTATGACTTTTATGGTCCATAAATTTATTAAATCGTATTCCAAATGTAACAAGCAGAAATGTTTGCCATAACATTAGATTCTCAACGGGGTTTGTGGTTTTCTTCAAACCTTGGATTTCCTTGCGTAAATTAGAGATCTGCACGGGCCGGGCTCGGGCCGATTTTCATTCACGGCACTCGGGCCGGGCCCGGGCCTTACTTTTTTCTGAAGGCTCGGGCCGGGCCTAACTTAATTTTTCTGTACAGAGCCGGGCCTGGTTTCATTCCTAGTCTTCACGGCCCAAACTTTTCAGTCCTAGTTTTGAGCCAGCCCGAATGAAAATCATTGTCTCAGCGTGGCCTGGTCCATTTAAAGGTCAGTTAAATTAAGCCTGGCCCAAAAGTTTTTGCAAAAAATACATACATTTTTGAATCGCCATTATTCTACACTTAAACATTAAAATTTATTATTTTTAAGGAATAGTAGCTTTCTACGCATATTAAAATGTAACTAAATTATAATACAGTAAAATGTGTGAAAAGGAACCTGCCTATGACGGAACCCTGTTTTAAACTGAAAAACGTGTTGATTCATGCAAAATTAATATACTAATGAGTAAGAAAAGAATATATAATACATTTACACTTGCTAAGAAGGGAACTTGTCTATAACGCATTTTTTTTTCTTTTTCTATACAATTCCATCTTAGAAGATTTTACTGTATAGCATTTTTCCGATTTTTTTACACTTCTATACATGGAATATGGATTAACAATATTAATGATAACTGAAACATTTACATACAAGAAATAGAGATTCATTAAACAAATAAATATCGCAGCCTGCTGCACTTCTATAAAAATAAAGATTATAAACATGAAAAAAAAGTTAAGATAAATATTTTTGGTCAGAACTCCTCGTACGAGACAAATTTTTAACCAATTCGACGTAAAAATCAATGTTTTGTAGAAGTTCACTCGGGCCGGGCCGGACTTGTAATTTTTAAATTTTTGTATCGGGCCGGGTTAGGCCGGTTTTTTTTCTCTCCGAGTCGGTCCGGGCCCGGGCCTGGAAATGTCGGCCCGTGCAGACCTCTAGCGTAAATGCGGGTTAGGTTCCCTTCGAAAGACCCCCCTCCATGGAGGGCACCCCCCCCCCTCCTCTTCGGGCCCATATACCAAGTGTAGATAATTGGCCGTCATAAATAACACCAACACCACCTCATCGGGATTTTTTAATAATAAATTTTATTCCACAAATTCATTTATATTTCCAGTCTTATTTGCATTTTCTCATTTTTATTTTTGGCTCTAAATATTTTTATAATTTTTTTTTTTTTTTTTTAATAGGATTTTCCCATTTTGCTTAATTTTTTTTTTTTTTTTTTAGCTTAAAAAAAAACCCCGCTATTTTATAAATACTTTCACGATAAGGTAAGTAACACATTTCAATTTTTATTGTTATTTAGATTTATTATTTTATTTAAACATGTATAAATTTTTACTTTGCTTTCTTTTCGGTGATTTGATTTCTGCGGCGTCACATCTTGAAATACGGGGATTCCTCGAACCACCGTATCGCGTCACTTGATACATTGATATAGTCTTTCGATTTACAGTTAAGGCTGTTGTTCTCAAATCTAAAAGGGCAACTTTATGAGGTCTGTGAAGTTGGCCCCCTGACTTTATGGAATTTAAAAACTGAAAACACCATTCGTTTGAGCCACCAAATTTAGGCCCCTCCGACTTTTCTTTGGCTTATAACTTTTTTCAGTTTACCGCTCAAACGAAAATTTTTGTCGCTAGAACGTATGCTGCCTTCAGTTTTTTAATCCGAAAAGGTCAGGAGGCCAACTTCACAAAATGAAAGCCTCTCCGATTCTTCTTTGGTTTATAACTTTTTTCAATTTGTCGCTCAAACGACGCTCAAACGTATGCTGTCTTCAGTTTTTAAATCCGAATAGGTCCGGAGGCCAACTTCACAAAATGTAGGCCGCTCGGATTTTTCTTTTGCTTATAACTTTGTTTGGTTTGTCGCTCAAACGAATGGTGTTTTCAGTTTTCAAATCCCATAAAGTCGGGGGGCCAACTTCACAAAACGAAGGCCCTGAATTTTAACTTGTTTAAAACTTTTTTTAGTTTGTCGCTCAAACGAATGGTGTTTTCAGTTTTTATTTAAATTCCATAAAGTCAGGGGGCCACTTCACAGACCTAACTTTATGACATAAGATTTAATTTATTTTTGTTTGGAAACGCAAGAAACTAGCAGATGTTATTCAAAATCTATGTAATCGAACTGGGTTTTGGTTTTTTTTTTTTTTTTTTTTTTTTTTGCGCAAACGCAATAGATGTTCCGGAAAATAGTGTCAAAGTGGGCGTTTTGAACCGAATTCCAGCGCAAAAAAAAAAGAATAACTATTCAAGGAAGGCTGAAAAACGTGACTTTGTCACGTGATCAAAGTCGCGTTAACTCAGTATGTAATTTATTGATAAAAAAAATGGAAAACACAGTTCGATTCCAAATCGTTTCCATAGTCAGGCCTTCCAATTTTATAGCTTTCCGTTAAAAAAGGAATTTGTAAATGTGTCAAAACGTTTTGCGCTTGTTGAGCAGAACAGTTGAGAACAGCCTTAAGGGGCTACTTCAGTCACCTGGAAAGACTCGCTCGCTAATGCTAATCCTATAGAAGAATTTTTTTAAGATATCTCGTTCGCATTTTTATATTTTTATTTATTTATTTATTTATTTATTTTTGCATTTGATGGCTGAGATTTCTCTACATCTGTCCTTTTTTTACTTTTTGGATTTTGTTTGCAGATTTTTTTTTCAAGAGGGTGCTTTTACTTTCGTAACGGGTTCCGAAAATGAAAGTGTTCTAAATTAAAAATATCTGTAAACAAAATCGAAAAAGTAAAAAAATCCCTTTGTACAGATGCTCAGCTAGCCAATGCAAAAGGAATTGTTTAAAAATACTGAAATGCAAACGAGATAGCTTTAAAATTTTCTTCCATAGGATTAGCATTAGTGAGCGGGTCATTTAAGTTGACTGAAGTAGCCGCTTATTGTTATCTTTAAAATAACTTTATAGAATAGTTTTTACATTTTCCACGTAAAATTGCTACAAAACATTTTGTTACACGTCTTTTTCTTTCACTTTTGATTTTTCTTATTCCGTAAACACAAAGGAATATTATTACTGTATCTAAATTTTTAATGCCGTTATTTATTCTTAAATATTTATTTATTTACATTTAAAATATTTAAATTTATTCCCTAATTTTACAAACACAATGAAACGATATTTTTAAAATAAAGAATTAATATAATTTTAATTAAAAGTTAATTTTTTTTTATTGAAAAAAAAATACATATTTACATATATATTTTTTTTTCTTTAAGTGGCTTTTGATTTAATAAACAGACACACACACACACACACAAAAACATCCTCCAACATCACAAAAAAAGTTGTATTTTGACAAAAACTGACAAACAATTTTACAAACAAAATGAAACGATATTTTTTAAATAAAGAATTAATATAATTTTAATTAAAAGTTAATTTATTTTTTATTGAAAAAAAAAACACATATTTACATATATATTTTTTTTCTTTAAGTGGCTTTTGATTTAATACACACACACACACACACACACACACACACACACACACACCAACACACACACACACACACGCACACACACACATCCTCCAACATCACAAAAAAAGTTGTATTTTGACAAAAACTGAAAGGGAGAATGATAAATTTCACAAAAATTAATAAATAACAGCCTGGCACTGTATATTTAAATTTTATTATAGGATAGATGTGCCAGTATTGGACACCCTTCAAAGATTTTGGTTTATAAAAGATAACCAATAAAAATTTATCTTTTTTTACTTTTTCCATACTTTTATACTTTTTACTTTCCCTTTGTGGCTTTACTTTCCCACCAGTGGCTGAGAGGTTCTGCTCTCGAAGCTGGTAGACGGGAGGTGCTGGGTTCGAACCCCCTCGGGCCTATATTCCTAGTGTAGATAATCGGCCATCAAAAAATCAACCAACCCTTTGCATGTTTTATGCAATCTGGGTTATTGTTGACACTCTTAATCACATCAATCTGGAAACAGGAAATAATGTTTGGAAGTTCCACTTTTTTCAGTGAAAATCTTAATGAACGTGCTAAGAGCTGGCTTCACTTAATAAATTTATTTATTCTTTATTTTCTTATAAAATTTGCATGTTTTTGTTTTGGTAACAATAAAAAACTTTGAATTTTATATACTAATGGCCATTTATAAAATTTCATTTATTTTTAAGATTTTAAATAGATAACCCATGAAGACATTACTAAAAGTGGAATTTCAGCAATGTTTGCATCTACAACTGCATAAATCTTAACTGAAAATCTAAATAATCAAATTTAAATTGCACATACCAAAGTGTAATAAGAACATGTTTTTTTATATAAGTAGCTGCTTTTAATTAATTTCATGTGATTTATAAATGTTTTAATATTATAATCAATTTTTTTTTTTTTTTTGTATAACTCTGCCTTGCATATTTTATAATCTGAGAATCAGTCAAACCAATCAAGAAGCAGATAATATTGTTTAACGGCATAAGGAAAGGAAGGGCTCATGGTGCTCAAGTCCTCCCCATTTAATTAAAGACAATTTGTTAAGTCATAGGAGTTGTTAAAAGTCTATTAATTTGTGCCTTAAATGCTTGATTATTCCTCTCTGACAAAACTACTCTGTTCTGTACATAAAAAATACTGTAATATTAATTAAATTTATAGTAGTAATGAAAGTAGTAAATCTGCAGATCAGTGGCCTCAAACATCAATTCTGCATTTTTATTCTGAAAAAATTTTATTTCGATTTATAACCTTTAACTCTCATTTTCATTTCTTTCATATTTTGTAATAAAAGTAATATATCAAGTACGGCATATGTGCACCCTTAAGGAATTTTTGAAAAATGTTTTTTTAATTAATAGTTAGTATAATTAATAAATTCCAATTTTTTTTCAATATTATATTTATCAACAATATTTAAACCATTCTCATAGTCTCATTTCCCAATGTGAATCAAAATTTAATTGTAAATAACAGAAATGATCAAAATACCCAAAATTCCAGTAATGGACATCCTCTGTTCCAGTAATAGACACTCTGTTGCAGTAGTAAGCACCCTACAAAAAGTAAATTGTTTTTATGATTGCATTTTGAACCAGAATTTAATGGAAGCATAGTGATGAAACAAAACAGTTATTTTCAAATAAATTTAACAATTAAGATATCAATAATTAATAAAATTATTATGAGACTTATTCATTGTTTGTATTATTACAATTATCACAAGATCAATATTTTAAAGTTAAAATACCAAATGTCAGAGAATTACAATCATCTAATTATTGAGACAATGAGGAGGGGGTTACAAAGGATAATTAAAAAAATGTTTTGGAGTATTAATGCACGGATTCGTATATTTCCCACTAATTTGTATTGTAACAATCGGGATTCAGTGATGTATATTAATGGATATATATATGTTGATATATATCATGATATATATCCGATATTTATTTTTAAAATATCATGAAGTTTGTTATTTTCGATATTTTCATATATTTGACACTAATTTTCAAAATATTGCATATGATATTTTTTGATATTTTCAGTCAAAACTAGGGATGCACCGAATAGTGATTTTGGCCGAATACCGAATACGGAATATTCGGCCAATAGGCGAACCGAATACCGAATATTCGGCTTGTCGAATACATTTATATTTCCAAGTTTAAAGGCATTAAAATGTTAAATTTTAAAACAACTTTACATAATATTTAAAATAAATTTTTATTCTAATAAACGAGCTTTTTTCAAGTAAAATTTATGCTGAAAAAAATCTGCTTTGAGTTATTTAAGAAGAGAATAGTTAAAAATTTTTCAATTAATAAAATTTTAAATTTCATGGCTTCTTCTGAGAATTAAAACAAATGAATAAAATTCTTAAATTCGAAAACAAACATTTTAAAATCAAAGAGAGATTGTGAAAAAATTGGAAGAAAAATTGTACAGGATCATATATTTGCTTGTCAGGAAGAGACTAAAGTAAAAGTTAATAAATAATACAATCCATTCAAATTTTATGTGGTGATAGCTTAGCAAGAATAACTGTTCTACTCCCTTTGATTAAGCAAGGAAGTTTTTAAATGCATCCTAGATCGGTGTCTGGAGTGGGCAATCATTTTCAGAGATTGTAAACGTTGTTCTTAAAATCTTAGCAAGAAACAGATTATTTACTGGACATTGTTGGGGAACTTGTATTTGTGCATAATTCCTATGAAAATCCTCATGATTGGCTAATTTTCTTAAATAATACTTAAAAAACAGCAAATAAATAATGTAAAAACATTCTCTTATTTAAATATGATTTTGTTTCTAATTATTCTGAATATCTTTATAAGTTGACTGTTAAACGTAGAAATTGTATAAGGTTTTTAAATATATGTTTTTAAAGTTTTTTTAAGTATTCGGTTCGGTCGAATATTTCGATATTCGGCATGCCGAATAATTTGCTATTCGGCCAAGCCGAATATTCGGCATACCGAATAGTTTGATATTCGGCCAAACCGAATATTCGGCATACCGAATAGTTTGATATTCGGCCAAACCGAATATTCGGCATACCGAATAGTTTGATATTCGGCCAAACCGAATATTCGGTAACATGGCTGAATAGGCCGAATACCGAATAGATACCGAATATTCGGTGCATCCCTAGTCAAAACAAGTCTAAATGAATTTTAACTGTTATTGTGTCATTCCGTAGATAAGAACTTTTGCTTTGGCAGGGAATTTTTAATTCTCCCCCCCCCCCCCCCCTCCACAAAAAAAAGTCTTTTTCCAGCTTTAAATTTGAAGCTGCATTTTTAAATGTAGAGTGTAGCACCAACAATTATGTGGTACAATATTTACTTAAAACAGCTATTGAAAGACAAACTGTAATTTCGAGAAGTTGTTTACTGCTTGATAGAATTTTTTCTGGTATTGGTTTCCTTTAGTTTAAACTGCACAACATGCTAGAGAAAGAAAAAAGGTCACAAGCTTACATATATATTCAAATTTTTCAATAAAAACGAAGTATATTGTATATAATTTTGTTGCACAAAAAAACACAAAATTGTCTGAAAACTTGATCATTAATCCCATAGTTTGTTTTTTGTGAGTGTAAAGAGCAAATTGTGTCTGTTTTCAATAAGTTGATCTTCAATTTTTTTACTTAAGTGAAAAAAAATAAATTTAGAATCCTATTATTTTATTAAGTTTTCATGCTAAATTCAATATGTTTTAGTTATTAATTTATATTAGTCTGAAAACATTTATAATTATTAAATAAGTTGACTATTTTGAAAATATCGGATATATATCAAAATATCGGATATTTCTGATATTTTCGAAAATATATTTACGAACCCTGGTAACAAACTCACTGAAACTAGCATTATAGCAATCGAGCAGCTAAAGAAAATTTAAGTGTTAACCAGAGTTTAATGAGTATTTTACTGAAATGCAGAAAATTTAAGAATTCTCCCTAAAAAAAATTGTAACTCTTGCCCAATAACGCGAAACATTGACACACTTTCTAACTCATTTTTAAACATAAAGGAACAAAAATTGATAGGCTTAACTATTGAGGCAATTTGAAATCGAATAGTTATATATATATATATATATATATGCTTTTTAAATTTTATTAACAATAGTTTTTTTTAAAAATACATTGTGTGGTTTAAATTCGGTTTATAATTATCTATATATAAGGATTTGTTTGGTTTTGCTGTTAATAAAACAATTGTTACATTCAAATGCTTACAACTGTTTATCTTGTGACAATTGAATCATAAAAGTAATACTAGATGGCAGCACCAAAATTTGTATTTTTTCGATAAGTTCTAAATTTTACTTTTTCCAGCTACATTTCAGTTATAATTTACTACACCAGGGGGGATTTTTAGCTAAATTTTGACGATATTGTTAAACAGTTTTTAATTAATTTAATAGTGCATTTTAAATATGTAATTACTTTCTATTTATTTTATTTTATATTATATTAAAAGTTATTTAACATTTATTTCAAAATGTATTAACTGCATCCTATGGTATCAATTACTGTGATTTCTTAACTGTTTTATTCACCTTAATCTTTACGATATTTTGGGTGCCATGTGCGCGTGGATTTATTCTAAAATATTGAAATATTAATCGGTATGGTGTTTATTATTTCTATTTTATATCCTATAAATATTTAAATAGGTTTTATTGATTTTTCCATTTTATATTATCTGTTTCTATTCTGTTTTCATTTTTAATCAATTCACTTGATTTTAATGGTTGTTTGGGCACAGGGGAAAATAACTTTTAGCTTTAGCTTATTTTTCTCACAGAAAACAACCATTTTGCTTATATCATTGAATTCTGTGCCCTTGACAGCGTAATTCAATATATAAGCATTTCCATTATTTGTCGGTGTCCACTTTCTCATTTTTCTTCCATAATAATTCTTATAATAAATTTAAAAATTTTTTTATACTTACAGCTTTAATTCATAATATTACGGTTTTTGATGGTGGTAGGTTATGTTTAATTAATGGTTATATATATATATATATATATATATAAATTACTTAACGAGTTAAGTGATCCTTGTCACGTGACAAGTTTTTCCCTTTTCTCAAAGTGCCTTTACCAAAGAAATGAAAAACGTCATTCGATTACACAACTTCTGAATGACACCTCCTTATTTCAAGCGTTTAGAAACAAAAATGAATTCAAAAATGTGTCAGAAAGTAGCTCCTTTTTTTAGAACAGTTTTAAGGCTTGTTTGAGAACAGTCTTAAGGACGGAAATCCTCCTCTCTAATTCTAAACCTATGGGCTTTGAATGCATACGTATTTTATCAAATTTCCCCCTGGAAAGTTAAAATTTTTACCTTCTGTTTACTGTACGCTCTTCTTGAAGAATGTTTCTTTCTTTTTTATTTGCCAAAATGTTTCTAAAATATATATTTAATTTTATATTTTAAGTGTCAAAATATAAGCGAAGCAAGTGCTAAAATCAAAGTGAAGCGAGTTGCAAGTAACACTTTAATACTTTAAATAAAATTGTAACAGTGTATTGCAATATAAAATAGTATTTAAAAATTATTTTTGCAAATAAAAAAGAAAAACGTTTTTCAATAAGAGCATGCAGAAAACAGAAGGTAAAAAATTTTAATTTTATAATAATTAAATAGGAGAAATTTAAAAAATACGGATGTAATCCAAGCCCATAAGTATAGCATTAGAGATGAGAAATTCCAGCCTGATTGATGAAGAGCCTTATGGACTACCCAAAAAGCTAGAACCTCAGGACACAGACATTTTCCCCGTATCAGCTCTTTTCGAGAAAAGACATTTAAATTCAGTGCATTATTGTACAAATTACAATATATTTACAAGTAACAAATTATATACTCATGTGGAGAACTAAATGTATTTTCAAGACGCAAAATGGGAACATTTTGCATATGATCACATATTAGAAACTAAACTAGCCCTTAATTCAATTCATTCTCAAACTAAAAAATAGAAAACTTGAACAAAGTATACTTACCTTAATCAGAATTTAAAAAATATATTCGAACAAGGTAATAAAGTGAGGAAACTTTTTTGGAATGGTATTCTAATAAAATTATTTTATTTAATTTAGAAAACTTTCAGGTTAAAGAATAGACTCCTTTGTATTGTTAATAGTTTTATACAGGAATTAAGTATGTAATCTTACAAAATATATCTGATCGATAATCTTGATTGGTTGATAGTACATTTAAGATGACTCATGTCTCAAGAGGATTATTTAGATGTTTAATACCTCTGCGTGGTTTTATTTCAAAGCATATTATCATAACCCTGCATAAAATAAGCATATATATAATAAGAAAGCAGTAAGTTAAAGCTAAAGACATAATTATAACAATATTTTCTGGAAGTGGCAAAATCTGGCCTATAAAAGGCATAAGAAAATATAAACAAATATAAATAACCGGACCCACTGTAATCGTAAATAGTAGTAGCATTCGCAACAAACCATATACTGCGTTTTGCACACATTTGTTTCTATCCTCAAATTCATTTACATTTTCACAATTTTTTTTTATAGCTGTGACTTCGCATTTCACTGTCAAAGTATTATGCGGAACTTTACTCATCCCGAAAAATTCATTAAACACTTCTTTTTTCGTCCTGCGTAGCACAGTTTTCTCATTTGAAAATGACATGAAATTTAATTCTTTAATTTCATGAATCGAATTTGATGTGAAAGGATCTACAATCGTCAAACGGGCATTTATTGGTTGATATCCCTCCTTGTCATCCTGGCGTCTTAAATTTATCTGAACATGATGGCCGTATGAGTCTATAATTAAATACCATTCACAATCAGCTAATTCATTGTAGTAGGTCGAAATCACATAAGTACCACGGTGAAGTTGTGAAGACAAAATTTCGATTTGGTGAGAAGAGGCGAATTGTTGGATACGCAACCAGTTGTTTAGCATCCAGTCCATTTCACCAGTTTTACTGTTAAAACGCTTTCACTAAACAAATTCTAATTTCGTCCAGTAGTAATCCGATAATTTGCAGAAAGAAACGGTTGATTCCACAATAGGTTAAAAAGCTTGACGGGTCAAAATCAGAATTTCACAGAAAAAACGCTTTTACCCAACTTTCTATACAGGCGTTTGCAGCCGAGGAATGATGTATTTACTTTGAGCGCGTTCAGAGACCGAGACACGGGTAAATCGGAAAATTGGGGAATGACATCATACTGGTTTCTCGGTGTAAGGTTGGGTAAAAACGGCTCTGAACGCTTTCGGGTAAAGTTGCGGGATTTTTTTATTTACATTTACAAACATGGCGGCAGCTGCACTTTCGACAGTGCAAATAGATTCAATTATCACTTTTTTTTAGATGGGAAACTGTTCCAAAAGTTAATTTTTATGGGGAATACTATCACAACAAATATGTATCACACACTGTTAAAAATATCGTGAAAAATTACCTCTGTTTTTAAAGGCTATCTATTTTCTGACCAATGAGAGCGCTTTATAAGCGTTTATGTAGCTTTCTCATTGATCAGAAAATTGATAGCCTTTAAAAACAGAGGTAATCTTTCACGATATTTTTAACAGTGCAGGTTTCGCTAGCCATTTTAGGCTTCCAAGCGTGAACTGATTTGTCATATGCAAAATTTACATTTATCTTCCAACTTATCTAAAAGTTAAACTTAGATCAGATATGTTTTTATTATTATTTTTGTAATATGAAAAAACAGTAACAACGTGCGATAAAACTGATCAAAACAGTGCTATTCCGATTAACAGTCACAGTTAAGCTATAAAATGGTAAACAAATCAGATTTCCCAACCACGTGATCACTTTACCCAACAAAATTTTTCAGGTAATGTGGGTTCCCCGAAATCTGGGTAATCTCCGGCTCTGAACGCTACGGGGAACTCGGAAAAAGTTGCGTGATGTCGGTCTCTGAACGATTCGGGTTACCCGTGGTAAACCTGGGGAACCCAGGGTGCGGTCAGTGAACGCGCTCTACATTAAAAAAAAAACCTCTACCTGTTCTTTAGAGGTGTCGCCTCAATCCCAGGATGGTCGAATCCGCTTTCTGAACATGATTGGATATTCACAAAAAGTCCCAACACGGTGTTCGCCATCAAAGAGGTGTCACATTTGGCAATGATATTCTGCATTTGGCGAATACGATTGTAGAAAAACAACTATTTATTCGTGAATTTTTTTGACATTACATGGAAAATTTAATGAAAATACTTTTAATATAAAATACTTAAATATTAATCGCGTTATTAAATCACCAATTTCATTGATCTAATATAGTTGTGTTCATGAGCATACACAGGTAGTAGTGATGGGAAGAAGGGGTTTCAGGGAAGTCAAGCCGTCCTTCTAAGTCTTTAAAAATAGTGAGGTATAAAAATTAAAATATTAGAGAATGTAAATTATTTAATACTAGAGAATGTATCAACTAGATACCGTTAACCTCCCCCCCCCCCCCATCACTTATTAACGAAAATCCTGCACATGCTCATAGTTGTAATGAAATCGTGCAAAAATTATACAATGTAATTGATTCCTAAATAAAATCAAGCTTCATCCATATTCACATAAAAGAATACGTAACAGATTAGATAAAAAGAATATATATATATATATATATATATGTCTTCATTTATTTATTTATTTATTAACTCTTCCTTGCATCTTTTATAACCTATATTATTACTGACAACATTCTTACTCAAACAAGCCTGGAAGCAGAAAATAATGTTTCGCAGTTTCGCTGTTTTTCAGTGATTTTTTTTTTACTGACCTAAGAGCTGGTTTTCCATAATTTAATATCTTCTTTATTATTATTTTTTAAAGCAAAAATTGCCTGCTTTTGCTTTTATACAAATAGAAAACTTTGAATTTTGCATATTAATGGCCGCTTACACAGAGCCATCGCTAAGAATTTTATTTATTTATTTATTTTTTTTTGGGGGGGGAGGGGGGGGAGGACCTTAAATTGCCATGTCAAATTTCAGTATTTGCCAACTAGTTTTATAATTTTGCCAAGTTACCAAAATTAGAATGTATAATATACTTCTAATTTGTAAAAAGTTTAATAATATTCCCAATTTGATTTGTAATTTCTGACAAGTCATCAGAAATCGAAACTGTATTATAGTTTTTATTAAAGCTTTAAACAAATTTGACAACTAACTTTGTAAATTTGCCAAGTGTAACAGCATTCGTGAAGCTTTTTTTTTTGAGGGGGGGGGAGGCTCCCCCGGTCTGCCCCCCTTAGCGAGACCCCTGCGGTTTCCAAAGTTTAATTTATTTTTAACATCCTCAATTATATAGCATTTATTTTATTGTATACCGGAAGATGCGATATAACGAGGAGGCTCTACCTTACTTAACATACTAGAGTTCTGCATCAGATCTGGTTACCTGACTTTACCTTAACCCAATCCAACCCGTGGATCAGGTAAACGCTTATTTTATTTTATTTTATTTATTTATTTATTTATTTGTTTATTCGGTTAGAGTTGAGTTGACTTTAAACGTTTCGGATTCGAGACGGATTCAGTTTAATCCGCCATTTCAAAAGAAAGTCCTAAATATTTTTAAAATAAAAAACAAGAGATATTCGAATATTAATAAGTGTATATGTGTTTTCATACAAAAAAAATGATATTAGAAATATAATTTTAGCTATTTTTCCATAATCCTATTTAAATATGCATTAATTTTCTTTCAATTTGTTTTTTGGTTGTGTGCGAGCTGAAATATTTTTGTTCGGGTTCGATTCTGGTTTCGGATTGCGGTTTAGTTTTTATACTGAACGCTTCTTTAGCAAAATTCTATTAATGGGCACCTCACGTGGCCGTTTCTAAAGTGTGATTTATAGTGATATAGTGCACCACTATAAAACTATATAACTGGAAAGCTAAGTAATAAAATTTCATTTTTAAATTTAACTTATTGGAATGTAAATATTTTTTTTCAACTATAACTAGCTGTTAATTTCATGTGGTTAATAAAAGTTTTGATATTAAACCAGAAAGTTCATAAAAAATATTTTCTTATATATTTCTGCCTTGCATATTTTATCATCTGGCAATATATCAAACTAATAAGGAAGCAGGAATAATGTTCAAGGCTCAAGGGAGAAAAGAGAAAGCTCATGGTGCTCTAATCCCAAATAAGACTTTTTTAAGTCACATGTGTTGTTAAAAATTTCTTGCGGCCTGTCCTCAATGTTTGATTATTCACCTCTGATAAAACAATTCTGTACATAAAAATACAATAAGAATTGCATTTATAGTAGCAATGAAATTAGTAAATCTGAAGATAAATCTCAGTTCTTCAATTTATTTTGAAATCATTTATTTAGTATATGAACTATTCAAATGCAGTTTCATTTCTTTCATATTTGTGTTACGAAATACCACAAGAAAAATTTTCTTAAAAATTGTAACGGGAAATACGATTCCATGCATTAATACTCAAAGACATTTTTTTTTTTTTTAACTAACCCCCTCCTGTTTTTCTGTCTTAATAATTTGACAGCTAACTCCTTGAAATTCAGTATTTTAAATCTTCTGTCTAAAATAATTATATTGATCTTGTGATAATGACAATAATTAATTTTAGCAATTAATTATTCTCATAAATGTATTATTATATTAATATTCTAATTTTCGAGTTTATTTGAAAATGACTATTTTATTTAATTAGTATGCTTTCATTAATTTCTTATTCTAAATACAAACATGAAAACTATTACACTAGCCTGCAAAATTTGGATTGTGTCATGTTTTTTATAATTTGATAATTGATTCTTATGTACTTTGTAACGCGTAATTCGAAAATGACCGTCATTTTTTTACCATCACATAAAGATTTTTTGCAAATCATAAATTTCAAAGTTTTTTTCTTTAAAAAAAAATAGCAAAATCTGATACTATAAAATAGATCTGATTGTTGTGTTTTTTAACTTTTTATAATTGATTTTGATGTATTTTTAGCGTTGAATCCGAAAATGACCTTCATTTTTAACCATCTCCTCAGGATTTTGAACAAATCGTAAATTTGCAAGTTAAAATATTCACAGTTAAAAATGACCCCCCTCCCCCTCGCATTTATCGGAAGTCTGAACTGTTTAGCAGTAAAAATCTCCAGTATAAGCCAAAAACTTTTAAATTTACGATTTGCGAAAAATCCTGACGTGGTGATTGAAAATGAAGATCATTTTTGATTTCAGAGCTAATACATAAAAATCAATTATTAAAAGATAAAATTACATGAACATTTGAACATTATCAAAGCTATATTCAAACGTTGATAATGTAACATGTTAATGTTAACCCTCCATAACCCTCCTGCAAGAATTTTTTATATATCTGTCACCGTTTGCAAGTTATTGAATTTTAAAATCAGTCAGTTTTTTAGGACACCCGGTACATTCAAAATATAATTTTTTTACACATTTATTAAATACACAAACATTTTATAATGAGTTTTACTAATGACTTAATTAAGATTTTTCCCTAGAATATATATGAAATTAAAAAAAAATATTTAAAAAATATTAAATGAAAATAATATACAGCGGAACATATATTTGTAATAGAAGTATCGCAACGGTGTAAAGAGAATAAAGCAAGCTATGGTGACTATTAGTACACAATGCTGAAACTTAATTAAAGTCATAATAATAAATATAAAGACTTATATTATCATAAAATATACAATATGAACTTTAAAAAACTCACTGGTTTACTTAAAAGGAGACTAAAATAATAGAAGAGATGTTATAGGTTAAAAACATACATTTTATTTCAAACTTCTTAGTACTTTCGGGCTTTTCCAAGCCCTTCATTAGAAAATATTTTAATAACTAATTGCCGTTTACTTATACAAATACGTCACTTCGTTTTCAAATGAGAGAGCCAATAATTATTATAATTAAAAGCAGAAGTAGCAGTCTCTTGGATTAAATTTAAGTAGAGAAAATATATATTAACTGCAGTTCCATTTATTTTATTACATCACTTTTTTCATACAACACTTTCTCATACATCACTTTCATTTTAAATGCGTAGCTGGACAATCGAAGTAGTTGTGTTTCAGATTAAATATGCGTAGAAGAATATTTAACTGCCGTATTTTCTCTACTTAAATTCAATCCAAGAGACTGTTATCTACTTTCAACTCTAATGATTATTGTCTCTCTCATTTCAAAATGAAGAGACGTATTTGTATAAATAAACAGCAATTAGTTATTAAAATATTCTCTGATGAAGGGCTTGGGAAAGCTCAAAAGTACTAAAAAACTCTAAATAAAATGTATATTTTTAACTTGTAACATGTCTTCTATTATTTTAGTCGCCTTTTAAGTAAACCAGTGAGCTTTTTAAGGTTTATATTGTATATTTTATGTTTGAATCAAGGTAAAATATTGCGTTTCGTTTTATGATTTTGTTTACATAGAGTATCATTTGCTAAATGCAGATTATAAGTAAAATAATTGTTATGATAAATCAATATTCAGTGAAAAGACATACCCTATTAATTTGGAAGCTAGACCAGCGCACAATTTAAAACAAGAGAGAGAAAAGCTGGAGCACAATTGAAAGAAATAAAAAGGTAATAAAGGCTTTAAAATTTTTAAATAAAAATGATAAATAATGATAATTTTAAAAAAAAGTTTATCTATCAGCAAATATCGACAAATAATAATTCTGAATTTATTCAGCAATACAGAATAATTTTTTTTTTTAAATTCTGAAAGGTTAAGATTTCTTTAAGAGGCTACTTCAGTTAGGTGAAAAGACCCGTTCGCTAATGCTAATTCTATGGAAGAAATTTATAAAGATATCTCGGTTGCATTTTAATACTTTTAAATGATTTTTTTTTTTTTTTTTTTTTTTTTTTTTTTTTTTTTTTTTTTTTGCATTGAATAGCTGAGATCGACCTGTACAAAGGCCGTTTTCTACATTTTCGATTTTGATTGCACATTTTTTGAGGATGCTTTTAGTTTCGAAACCGGTTCCAAAAATGAAAAGTGTCCTCATTAAAAATATCTGCAATCAAAATCGAAAAAGTGAAAAACGGTCTTTGTACACTTAAATCTCAGCTATTCAAAGCAAAAAAAAAAAAAAAAATCATTTAAAAATATTGAAATGCAACCGAGATATCTTTATAAATTTCTTCCATAGGATTAGCATTAGCGAACTGTCTTTTCACTTGACTGAAGTAGCCTCTTAAATAGGCCGTTATCAGGAATAAATTTTAAAAATATAACGAAGTTCTGTTTCCATAACTAATGTCGATGTTAGGAATGCTGACTATCAGAATGCTGTAAGATGGAGTTATGCCTTGTATCAGATATAGAGAACAGCCGTTGTTCTGGAACATTACTAATCAGGAACACCAGGATCTTTGCGAATCGTAAGGCGAGTCCTCGGCAGTAAAAAAGGCCACCGACCGCTGGAGATAGAGACTTATTACATTGTTTATAACACCACGATCAAGAGAGAAGTGATGTCATTACATTCTATCGAAGCCATCAAGCATTGGTGGAACTACATGTAAACAAATACAGTGAAATACGTTTAACACGAAACTGAAAGGACCGAAAATTTTTTTCGTGTTAAAAAAATCGTAAAAAAAGAACAAACTCACAAATATTTTCGACGTTGTCAAATTTTACTTCGATTTCCTGTTAAATTATTCGTAAGTTTAAAAATATTGTTTTTCGGGAAAAAATCAGGCATCTTTTTTTTTTCTCTTTTGAAGTGTCTTTTTCAGCATTCTGAGATCTAGCTTGTTTGAACCAAATAAGCAAAGCTGTCTCTAAATCTTCGAGCTTAGCAGTTCTCATACGTTTTCTCTCTAGCTTAAACATACTGATGGGATCCCTGTTTTTTATTATTGTTTATAAAGTAGAATTGGCAATGCCAAACTCTTTGCAGTTTTCTGTTTTCGTCCTTCTTTTTCATCAACTGCATTAAGCAGCTTCATCTTCATTTGAAGCGAAATAGCGGTTTGTTTTCGCACCAATTTCTCAGCCATTGGGCTCATAAAACATAAGTTAATTTACAAAAAACACGAAATTCGCTGATTTTCACCCGAAATTCAGTGGTTTTAACACAAAACTCACCAATTTCTACTCAAACTAACTAGATCGAAAGCGAATTTTTTTCGTGTTAAACGATTTTTGTTTCGTGTTAAAAGAAAAAAGTATGTATTAAATTCCATAGTATACTGTCCGGACTGCTATATCATTTCGTGTTAACCAATTTTTCATGTTAAGCGTTTTCGTGTTAAATGTATTTCAATGTATAGCCAATAACGTATGATATGGTGAGAATTGCTTGAGAAGAGGCATGTGTTATTTTCCGTTTATTAAAAATCAATGGGGTGTCAAAGGGAAAAATACGAATTCTTTAACGCCAAATCATAACCGGAGAAATACGGAATACTGAAAACCAAAAGGCTAAAATTCTACAGGGGTTTGCCAACAATCTCACGGGGTTAAGGGCGCCGAAAATGAACGTTAATTAAAAAAAAAATACAGTAGAACCTCTTTTATCTGAAACTCTTTTAACCGAAACTTTCGGTTAACCGAAATCCAATTTAATAACTCTCTCTTTTTTTTTTTTTTAATTATTACATTTTTTTTGTGTGCGAAATCCATTTGAAAGCTTTTTTTTTTACTATCATATTCTTTTACATGTTCCTTGTGTGCAAGCGGTCCTTTCCGATCCACGAGTGCATACAAATATTTTGATCCCCCTTTTTAGAATTCCTTTGAATTTAACTTGAGTTCCCGTAAGCTGCGAAGTAGAACGAACAAAGTAGCAAATATGAAGCTTTTGAATGTTTTGCAAAAGGTTTGGCATGGCTGGAGCAACAGAAAGACTGTGATACTGGTGGGCTGATAGTATTAAAAAAATATTGTAATAGATCTGCAAAGCAAAGGCAATCGAAACTGCGACAAACAAAACTTTGTTTCAAACTCTTGTGAAATATGTATAACGTACTTAATTTCTAAATTAAAATTCAGGTAATTTATTCTTGTTTTTATTTTACTATTGCTTTATTTTTATTAAGCACTTGTTACCATAAGAAATAGCGTATACATTTCTCCTTAATCTTAAAATTGAAGCATTCTCCATTATCCAAAAATTTCGATTTTCCGAAAGAGGGTCGGTCCCAATTACTTCGGATAATCGAGGCTCTACTGTAATAAGAAGTTAGAGGCAGAGTACCAATAATGAAATAATTTTACATGTTGCAGAGAATATAGACAGCTGGAAGAAAGGTCAACAGGATATATGTAAAATGATTGAATAAATTCTGCATAGAAACTAAATTAGGCATGCGAATGAAATATGAAAAATTTTCTAGGTGAGTAAAATATTTTTCTTTTATTTTTTCTATTATTCTTCTTTTATTTATTCATTCTATTATTCTTCCAGTGCGCTGCGGTTAGAGCAGTCACCTGCGGCCCGGCGACCTTTTATGTGCGGCCCGAGAACATAATCATTAAGGGGCTATGCAAATATAACGTTATCAACTTTTTGATAATTTTGGACGCCCTCCCCCCATTACGATATCATGCGTTATCATGACTCGGACATCCCCCCCCCCCCCCCCCGTAATGATATCGTTATATCGTTATGAATATCTAAAAATCAAATTTCCATTTTTGGAATTTTTGTTTTTTTTGGAGTGATATATTGTTATACATTTAATTTTCGCATACTTTATTGATTCAAATGAAATTAAATCAATAAAATATAACTTTGTATATGAAATAACTTTATATCAAATAACACTCAAAAGAAATAGTTACTATTTAAAAGTATTTAATAATGGCTTTTTGTTACATAATGCAGTCACAGTAATAATGTCTTCTTGCACTTGCCCCTCACGGGTGTTGGGGGCGGGGGGGGGGGGGGGGGGCAGAACTTCTTATCAACAAAATGGGTGGACAATATTCTTTCTCATTTATTTTACTATAGTAAATACCACAAGCGTCATTTCAAACATACTTCGCAGTTGGTTTCTCGAACAGCAGATTATATAATCATACCCATATGACAGAAGAATAGGAATGCAAAAAGTTGGGGATATTCCATATTTTGGAGTGAAATAATTTTACAATCATTTAATGATTTTAATAATAACTTTGTATTGCCATAAAAATAGACTAAAAATATATATAACACACTATTTTGATCTAAAGAACAAGTTACAAATAAAAAGAGAAAAGAGTTTTGGTTGGATCAAAAATGATAACGATATCAAAAGAGTAACTCCCCCCTCCTCCTAGCGATATCTTACGATATCATTTTCCAAAACCCCCCTCCCCCCTAAAATGATAACGTTATATATGCACAGCCCCTAACCCATATTTGTACAATTAATTGAGATGCGCATAAAAAAGTATTTAAGAACTTTAGCGTTGTTTTATATATTTTTACGAGAAGATAAATCTGTCCTGTTATTTATAATTAACTTAAAATTATGTTAAAAGCAGTTTCCTTCGTCAAAAGTTTTTTTTTGTATGTAGTCTTTTTTGTTCTACAGTGCCTTTCATACATTTCTTAATATTCAACATTATTCAAACATCATTCGAAATTAAGTTTTCAATTATATATTTCTTAAAAAAAAAAAAAAAAAAAAATAAAAAAAAAAAAAAAAAAAAAAAAAGATCATTGAGCAAAAGTTTGTTTTATTAGAGAAAATATCCTTTTTTTCTTAAGAACTCGGAAATTGCGCATTATCATATTATTACGTTTTATACTTATTATATAGCTAATACTGGTTTTTAGGGCTGAACATTTGTCGCGGAGAAAATTGGCACCGAAAACATTTTACAGAACTAGTGCTAACCAGCAAACTTCGCATATTTATACAGCATTTTCAATAGAAAGTTACTTACTTACTTACACAGTGGTGCTACAATCCATGTAGGATTTTGACCTCCCTCAATATACTTCTCCAGACCTTCCGATCTCTGGCCTTTACTTTATAATTTATAATTTGGTTTTCTGCAAGATCTTTCTCTATCACTTTTATCCAACTCTTCCTGGGTCTACCAATACTTCTTTTCCCCATTAAATTACCACTATAATATCTTCTTTGTGCTTCGCTCATCCCTCATTCTGATTAGGTGGCCTAACCATTGCATTCTTCTTATTTTTATAGTATTTATTATATCTTTTTCATTATATAACTGTTCTAACTCCATATTTGTCCTTATACGCCATGTATTGTCTTCCTTAATAGGTCCAAAAATTTCCCTTAAGATCTTCCTTTCCCAAGCGATAAGTAGCTTTTCATCTTTTTGTGTAGTGGTCCAGGTCTCAAACGCTCTAACTCCCGTAAATATACTCGGATCGTTCTGAAATTTTTGGATGTTAGTGACCTCTACCCAAAAATGCCCGATATCGATGTACTCCATTTTGTGTAAACGTTTGAATGGAATAGTCAAAAGTACGAAGAAATACGCACAATTTATGCTATAAATACGTACTTATCTCAATACATTTTTATAACAGCACACACTAAAAAAAAAAAAAAAAAAAAAAAAAAGACAAACTGCCTCACAGTGATAAAAAGTTAATATTCAGTAGGTTCGAAAAGTTCGCCGTTGCTCACGATACACATTTGTATTCGTGAGAGTAATTCTGCATGAACTTTCAGCGTGGAACGTCTTTCTCAGCGTGGAACGTCTACTGCAAGCCTCTTCAATACGACGACATAGATTTAACCCTTTCAAAAGCGGTGGCTAGACGGTCTAGCCACCTAATTTTAATTCCAAAACTGACAAATGGCACCAAGAACATTTTAATAAAATTTTGCTTTTGTAATGAAAGTGCAAATTAGCGGGTTTTTGTTTTCTGAGAAATTCGTTTGAATCTCCTGTTGTCAGTCAATTATTTCATCAGTTTACGAACAGAATTCTTCTGGCCCTGAAAGGGTTATTCTCAAATTTTAAATGCATTGGAAATTGAATCTTTACAGACATTATAGTACAGTACAACGTCTCAATCTGCGATTGTGCACTACTACATTTCCGGAATGTGAATAGACAAAGTAGAATCGTCGCTCATCAATTTCGGACATTTTTGGGTATACAGGCGATGATTTATCTTATCCGTGTGAACCAAATGTCGTTTCGTACTTATTAATTATGCTCTAAAACTTTCTAATTGGAAAATTTGCTCTACCTCTTTTCGTTTTCGATTTGCAATGGCTATCTTCCAAATTTCGCCACTAAGGGTGCTGCTGTCGTTTGCATTAGGACGGGCGTAGTCGCTTTACTGTATCGTTACCTCGCTTGTATAGCTGTAGTTCTCTCCGTTCGCAAGTATTTTCAGGTTAAAGGGACTTTCCATTGCACCCTGTATACTATACAGCTATACCCAACCGTGTGTTGTATAGTTTTTACAAAGTCTTACTATTCTTTTAGCAACGGTATTTTTTAATGATACACTTATTAATTCATATATTATTGTACGGAGCCCTCTGTGCGCGAGTAATATTCGCACTTGACCGTTTATTTTAATTAAAAAAAAGTTTTTAAATCATAATTATTTTGGTTTCTCCTTTAACTTTTTGGCAAAGAGTTATTCCATTGCTAATCAATCTTCTTTGACAGTCTAAAAGTATTTTTATAAAGAGGTACGTTTGTTTATTATTATTATTATTTTTTAAAGTTTCTAAATTATAATTATTTTGTTTACTCCTTTAACTTTTCGCAATGAGTTATTCCATCGCTAATCTTGCTTGACAGTTTAAAAGTATTTTTATAAAGAGGTATGATTGTTTATTATTATTATTTTTTTTTTTAAGTTTGTAAATTATAATTATGTTGGTTTTTCCTTTAACGTTTTGGCAAAGAGTTATTCCATCGCTAATCTTCTTTGACAGTTTAAAAGTATTTTCATAAAGAGGTTTGATTGTTTATTATTTTTAATATAAAAAAGTTTGTAAATTATAATTATGTTGGTTACCTAATCTTTTTTGACAGTTTAAAAGTATTTTCATAAAGTGGTATGATTGTTTATTGTTTTTAATTTTTAATACCATTTTTCTATTTTAATATCAATAAAATTTTACTATTTACTTAATGATATATAGATGTTTAAGGATAAACAAGGTGTTACATAAAGTATATGCAATTACTTTATAAGCAATGGCATGTATATGAAAGTACTTTAATTTTTATCCTCCGATATACAATTTCTTTCAGGCAACAACTAAAGTTTCGACACCCTAAAAAATAACGTTACCTTACATAAGCCAGCCGTAAAACGAAGCAGATATATCATTGTAGGACTAAGTAATCGTTAATTAATCTCAAATCGTTAATTAATCTCATATCTTAATTACACTACAAATTAATAAGATTTTCTAATAAATGTGTGGTGTAATTAATATTACCTTATTAATTTTGAGCTTAATTAAAGATTAATTAAAGATTTGAGTTTAATTAAAGACTTTTAAACGTTTGAAAATGAGATTTTTATCTAGGTGTATACTAAATATAAACTTAGTTATATTTAAACGAAATGTAGAATCATTTAACTCAAAAGAAATGATGACATGTGTAAAAATTTTAAGGACTAAGCTAAATGAAAACTCAAACTTTGTAATGAACACACTCTCTATGTGTTTTTAGAATAATTCAATTAGTCTATTAAAAATAATTAATTCAAATTAACTAATTAATAAACTTTATCATCTAACTTAGTTATTAAAAATATTTTGAGAGAGCAAACTCAACAAAGTCTGAGAGGTAAATGAATGATAGTATAAGTTCTTATCAGCTAACTTTATCTTATCAACAATCTATCACGTGATATGTGACGTCACACGATTTTCGAAGTGATAAGCACGCAAGCATGTTATCAATCAGTTCTCGCTAGGGAAGCTTAGAAGAAGGAGGTGTTTTTGCTACAGTCAAGTGCTTGATTGTAGGTAAGTATAATTTTGTGTATTTATATTGTGAAATGAATGTGAAGTTATAATGTTAGAGTATTTAATAATTTTTAAAATTTTAATAGATTTCAAAAACAATAATTTACAATAGTAAGATAACTGAAAAGTATAATTTTAAGCTTTGCTGATATATTTCATGACACTAAGTTGAACTGAAAATAGTAAACGGTTTGACAAGACAATTGATTTTCATAGTTAATCTATAAAAGAGATTTTTAAGTCGGAATACTCATAAACCTAGTTAGCAGAAAAATATTACAAATTACTTATATTATAAACTTATGAAAGATATTGTTAATTTAATTAAAGTTTTTTAATGATGACGTCACGGATAAACAAAAATTGATAAGATCTGTTTTTGAGGTAAGAGAGTTGATAAGCTATTTTTATGGAAAAGTGGCAACGCCATTATCAGAAAATATTTGTATTGTGAGAATTGGCAACACAAATGAGCACGACTGGGGATTTTCCATGACATCATAGATTAGATAAGCGCTCTGACCTTAGATAGTAATTAGTATCACGTGATCTTGGCTTAGTAGAAAAGCGCTTTCATTATTAATCATTTCTTCTGCGGAAAGCATGGTACTAGGCTGTTTTTTATTTCACCTATGTTAGGTATAGTGGTGTGTTGGATTTTTAGGTGAGAATGTTTTACTTAAGTATAAAATGATATAAATTAATATGTCTTAAAATTGCTATATATGATATGATATGAATGTTTTTAAATAATAGAACTAAAAATAATTATTTGTAATAGACTAAATAAATTATTATTTTAATTACTAAAAAAATTAATTAATATGAGATGTGTTAATTGTAATTAGGAATTAGAGCTTTTAATTGCAAAATCTAACATCGTAATTAAAAAAAATTATCTACTCCTTATCAGTATGAATCATCAGTGACGTCATAGATAAGGGTGATCACGTGGTCTTGGGTTTTACCAGATAAACGATGCGTTATCATTCTTTCCCTTTGTGGCAAGCATAGTAGAAGGTTGGGTTTTATTTCGCGCAAGTTAAGTATAGAAGTATGGCGGATTTTTAGGTAAAAACAGTTTATTTATGCACAATTTGTAAGTTTTTTTACGTTCTATGATTTGAAGGATTTAAATAACATATGTGAATTCTAAGCATAATTTTTAATAGTACAATTTAAAGTTAGCTGGTATAGTTGTGAGATTATAAGACGCGTTCTTTATCATATTAAACCTTTGAAAAATTATTAAGTCAGTATATTGATAACACAAGTTAGCATAGTAACTTTATATAAGTTATTTCCAAGTCTTAACTTACATAAGTAAAGGAATAATTCAAATTAAGACATAACCTATTTGATTTTCTCTGGGTTTTTTTTATTCGATTTAAAATGTCTTTCATAGTTTCTTAAAATATTTGCATATAAATGGTAATTGTTGTTAGGTAAAACGGATTGTTACTATGGAAATCGGTTGGTTGATTTGTTGATGGCTAAATAAACGGTCACTAGGATAAATAATTGGATAGTGAAATGTATTCATTTAAAAGTTAAAACAGAAATATTGAAAATTAGAAGCATACATAAATAATTTACATATAATATATATATATATACATATATGCATGTATGCATATATGTGTAAGTACACACACACGCACACATATATATGAGCGTGTGTGTATGTACATATATTTTTTTAACTAATGATTCTTTTTTTAAACTTTGTTTTAATTTGCAATTTTTTCATAACTTTCTTAAAGACTTGTAATTTTTTTTCAAAACATAATTCACATATATGTTTGTACATATATTTACATATGTATTAAAATTTCTTGAGTTGTAAATATATATATATATATAAATATATATTACATTTTTTGATAATTTGTAATTTTTTTGTGAATGGTTTTATCAAATTATAATTTTTTTTAAATTGTAATATTTGAAATCTTTTTTTATTAACTTTTAATTATTTTTCAAAACTTTTTTATTAAGCTTTATTATTTTTTTTATTAAGTTTTATTTTTTTTAAACATATATATATATATAAATAGATATTAATCATTCATTATTTTTATGTTTGTTTTTTATTATTATTTTAAGTGATTAATTATTTTAAATGTTTTTTGGAATTTTTATTCAGTGTTAAGTTATAGATAATTAGTTATTTAATTTTATTGAATACTTGTGTAAAATATATATATAAATATTTATTTGATAATTACTTATAAATTCAACTTAACTTTGAAAATGAGAAGTTCAAATCGTTTGGTGATTAGACAATTTTTATGAGAAATGGTAAAGTTAAGTTGAGTCCATTGCTTATATATGGTTAAAATTGTGTACTTAGAATAGTCTTACATTCTCGTTAGTTTGGCTACACATGTCGAAATATCGCCAAATTTGGCTACCAAAAAGTGTTTTTTGTTGTATGTTAGTGGAATAGTATATGCTTGTTAGGTGGTATTCATTCATTAATAGTTAATTTTTCTTTGGTAACTTGGAAATACAATCTTTTTGAAAAGTTGAAAATATTTCTAAGCTTTTTGTAAACTTTGGAATAATACTTTTATCAATTGATATATTTTTGTTTGGTGGTAAAATTTTTATGTAATAATTGAAATTCATTTTTTATTATCAAATATATATTTCATTAATCTCTTAATTTCCAGTTTGTTGTTGTGTTTAATTATATTAAATCATGTTTGAAATTTTCATTCAGTATATATTTAATTTTCTATAGTATTCTTAATATGTTAATGTTTATGTGTGATAGATAGTTAGTATGTTATATAAATAACTTTGAAAATGAGAAGGTTTAATCGCTTGATGATTGAAGAATTTTCTGTCAAATAGCAAAGTTAACAAAAAGAGTCAATAGCATACAGTTACTATATAAAGTGGTAGTTTTGAAATTTGATATGTAAAATAACATATGGTATTTCTCAAAAGTGTTCACTTAATTTCAATTAAAAGTTCACATGTAATTAATCATAAATTAAATAACTACTACTTCTACAAACATTGGAAAAATTCTATTACGTAATATGATCGATGTTAAATATATTTATAAGGAAGTTAGCGGATATAGTTAAATCTACTCTGGGAAATTAGATAAAATTTATATGCACTAAACTATATCAGAATTAATGTAGCATATGTATAAGGTGTTTATGTGCTAGTAAGTAACTGAAAATCAAAAACGATAGAAATTATATTTATATGATTAAACAAGCCTAATGGTTAGTGTAGTTATTATAAAATGAGAAGCCTGGTAACTAATTTGGATAATTCCAAAATAGCAAAACTTTCCCAGATAGTGTGATTGGATAAGATATCACGTGACCTCTATTACGTAACGTGTTAACTTAGCAAAATTTGAACTAGATCTATATTTCAAAATGTATATCTAAAAAGTTCATACATAGATGCTTAGCATGAGGTTTTAGATACAAATAGGAATGAACAAATTTGAAATAGCAAAACTAAAAAGAACAAAATCCCCAAATTAATAGTAAATTCGCAAATATATGAATTGAAATTAAATTAATTAAAAAATATATTTATTAAATGGTCATGTATGAAGTTAATGACAGATTAGACTGTGTTCGAATTATACTAAGTTCTCAGTGACGTCATCTGTTGGTGACGATAACCCATCAATGAGTCATATCTTATGTCTGAACTTGCTAGTGATTTGAAGCATAATCAGATAAGAACTTATCAAGCATTCTTCTTCAAGTAACCTGAGGAAATAGACGTGTTTGCAGATGTGTCCGTATAACGTGAGTATAATTTATATGTTTTTAATTTAATAATATATAAAGTGTATGTGTATTCTAATTTTTTCTTATGCATTTAGTTCATAGTTGTTAAAGCATATACATTTTAGTTTATCGAACCTAATCAAAAACTTAAAATGTAGGTTATGGTAATTTGTTAAAAATGATAAGTGTAAAGTTATTATGTTAAAAGTAATTTAGATAATATATATATATATATATATATATATTTGAATAATTCAAAAGTTTAGTCGCTTTATAGGGTATTAACAAATTAAAGATTTTAATAAGTTTTGTAACAAATGATAAAAGCTATTTATGCATTATTGTATTTTAAATAATTCATATATTATCTAACTCTAAGCTCATTCACTCACATAAAATTTATTTTTCGCTTTAATTTGTTGAACGGTGAATGTATGTGCTGTCTAAACTTTAGAAATAAATTAAAACCTTTGTTATTATCAGATTCTACTAAATAAAGCATAAGTGATTATATCTCTATTTTCTTTTTAATTTCATAAAATATAAGATTTATTTATTAAAACCATATGCAAATAGAGTAAAGAGTTAAAAGTTCTTAACATGTTTTACATATCAATTGAAACTTGTGTTAGTTTATTTCAAAAATTATAGATTTTAACCTAAATGAATGTTGTTTAATTTTAATAATGATATTTTTTAGTATGCACTTTTATTATTATTTATTTCCCATTTCATAAATTTCCCTATCCCTATATGTTATTAGTAATTCACACGCACGTATTGTTTAGTTACAATAGCAGTTAAATGAATAGATTTTTTTCTTTCGATATTTAAAAAAATTCCTTGTTAAATATATTTCTTTCAATAAGTAGCAAGTTTTGAATGCACTAATTTTAGTATGCACTATTATTATTATTTATTTCCCATTTCATAAATTTCCCTATCCTTATATGTTATTAGTAATTCACACGCACGTATTGTTTAGTTACGATAGCAGTTAAACGAATAAATGTTTTTCTTTCGATATTTAAACAAATTCCTTGTTAAATATATTTCTTTCAATAAGTAGCAAGTTTTGAATTTTGAGTGTTTGTTTAATATTCTGAAAAAGAGGTAGTGTGGGTGAATAAAATTTAAAAATGTTTAAGCAAACTAATTTGCGTTAAATGAACTAACATGTGTTTATGAAAAAATTAATGTTATCATTCTAAAATTAATGAAAACTTGAAGTTACGAGAAAGTGCTTTTAATTATTCTTTAACAATTGGAAATACTCTTATCACATATCCTCACTTTGACAGTAAACAGTCCCTAAACTTGGGTGAGTCAAAATTATCATACGAACTCATGTGGTTTATTCCCCTAAATTGAAAGCAGACACTGAAAATCGTTAACTTGCTGTTTGAAAAATTACATATTACTAATATAAAACTCTCTCCTATGCAAAGGGTAACAAATTTAAACAAAGTATTTTTATTTTCTCGATATTTATGCCAAAAATTTATTTTGTAAAATTTCCTTTAAGTCAATTTTCTAGAAAATGCATTAAATTACTTATACACTGTAAAAAAAAATCTGTAGTTCTACAGATGTAAAGTTACATGCTTACTAAACTTTCACCTGTAACGGTACGAAAAAAGCTGCAAATCTACAAAACTAGTTTTTGTAAAGCTACAAAAATCTGTAACTTTACAAATGAATCTGCTAAAATTTCAGTAATCTTACTAAACTTTTATTTGTAACCCTGGCTGCAGTTACATGAAAAGTTCTCGGAATCCCAGTTTCCAAAAAAATTCTTAGTAGCCTTACAGATTTTTTGATTTTCGGCGCAAAAGTGTGTCTGTTACATGAAATTTTGTTGTTGCCGTTACATGAAAAGTTCTAGGAATCCAAGTTTCCTAGAAAAACTTTAGTAACTTCACAGATTTTTTTTTACAGTGTAGTAAATTCTCTTATCTACAATCCCTAATGCATTATCAAAAAACGATTCAAGTTCGCTGACTCAAAGTCAAGATTTTTGCTATATAAATTGTGATGCTTTTGCCCCCTTCAAGTTGAAGTCTAACAGAATCAGGTCCTCACATGAAAGTTTTAAAATTTCATTAAATGCAATATGTAATATTTTATCCTACAGAAAACTATGCGTTACTTTATTATAGTTACTTTTGAACTCAACGTAACATTTCTTTAATTATTATTGTAATGACATTATTATCCTAATAGTATATTCTATTATTATTTTAATCCTCTTATTATTTCAATAACGTATGCTTTTATTTTTATTTCAATGCTATTAATATTGGTAGTAGAATTTAATTAGTATGTGTGAAAAGAAAAATATTGTCCTATAGAAAACTATGCGTAACTTTCTTACAGTTACTTTTGAGCTAAACGTAACATTATTATTTAAATTGATTTATTATTTTAATAATGTATGCTTTTATTTTTATTAATGCTATTAATATTGATAGAAGAATTTCAATAGGGTACGTGTTATAAAAATATATTAATTATCTAAAGACGTATTTAAAAAAAACTTGGAGAAAACGTAGAAAATCAATTTTTAAAATTACATTCATCAAGTTATTTTTCTTTTATTTCATGCTAAAGTGTTCTTTGCAAAAATATTCTCTAAAACAATAATGCGAAAATTTAGAACAGTGTGCTAAATTTCGTTCCTTAAAAAAATGCACTATAAAAATTAGAAAACATGCCCTAAAATAATTCCATTTGTTTTCAAAAACATTGGTAGATGAGATTCTCACGTATAAAATCATTTAAAGACTCGACTTTTATCACTGAACCTAAGGTGCACTATCGTCCTACAATTTCCTGGCGATAAGAATCACCCCGCTGAAAAATCCTTCCTCTAAATACATATGAAACTGATATATAATACAAGTAAAATTTATCGAAGTAGCATTATTCTTTTAACACTAAATGCTTTTCCGATAGAATTCTAATTATCTAAATTAAACAAAACGGGTGGTCATGGTGGGTCCACAATTAAAGAAAAAAAAATTCCCCCTAAAATTTATTGACTAAACGTCATTTGTTCTAGATCTAAAAATTCCGGAAAAACTCTTCATTAAAAATTATCCTTTCTCTCACTAAAAAATGCTCTCCTACGCTAAAAAACTTTTTTCTTAAAAAATCCTTATCAAAATTCGCTTATCTCCCCCTTCGCTTATCACACTGCACTTCCGTTATCATTTTCCCCCTTCGCTTATCGCGTTACACTTTCGTTATCGTACTCTAAGACGATAATGAATGACATTCATTTGACCTTGGGAGCGTGCCGCGACCCGCATGGCGCCAAATTGTCATAATCACACTACTATCGACTGCTAAACTTTATAAAAGGAAACGACCGTTACAAAGTAAACTGAATGCAAAAACAGACTAACAATTAAAGTTAAGAATTTAGAAAAAGACATAATTTTAAAGGAGGAGGGATGAAAAAAGAAATACCATTAAAAACGAATATGTGAAGTTAACCACCTTCACAAATATCATTTATTTTTTCATTTGTAAAAAACAAATGAAGACCTCAGATGATAAAGGTGGTAAGTGACACACTCATCATTTTGAGAAAATGAACTGTAAAGTTCCAAATATCTATTTGTGTTTATTGTCAAATGCCTCCTTTGTCAATTAAAATCTCTGCGAGTATTAGGGGTTTTTTTTCTTCAAATAGTAATTTAACAAATGGCAGAGGACCATTGATTATCTTCAATCATATTATTAACTGTTTTTTTTTTTTTTCTTTTTTTTTTTTTTTTTTTTTTTTTACGCACCACCTTTATCATCTGAACTCTTCAAATGATAATATCAAGAACGAAAAATCACTTCCAGCATGCGTCCATCATAGATTATGTAACACTTTCCAACACATATAAAACTTCATAGTTTATTAAGGTGAAATCTAATGTCTAAATAAACAATTTGAAAAACTCATACCGCATATCAGTTTTTTTTTTATCATTTTGTGCAGCCCTGTATATGATCTATGGATTTGTATGTATAGCACATAGTATGCTTAAAGTTAGTTCAGGGAAACGTATAGCACAGTTGAAATTTTCCATTCAGCAATTTCCGTGAATAAACGGAAATGTAGTTGAGAACTTTTTTGCAGCCCTGTATAGGATATATAGAATTTATTCACACCAAGTAATATATATATATATATATAAAAGGTACTTTTCGGTTAGCCGGGCGCCAGTGTTATATATACATATAAATA
This sequence comes from Maratus speciosus, assembly GCA_963932465.1. Lineage (NCBI taxonomy): Eukaryota > Metazoa > Arthropoda > Arachnida > Araneae > Salticidae > Maratus > Maratus speciosus. The sequence goes on along the minus strand of OZ010799.1, from coordinate 67,465,346 downwards.
TACATACATATATACATACATATGCATATATACATACATATATACATACATATGTATATATACACACATATATATACATATATTGTATATATATAAGTATATATACAAACATGTATATATACATATATATGTATATATAACACTGGCGTCCGACTAACCAAAAAGTACCAAAAAAAAAAAACCGCTCAATTTAAAAACGCGTACCACAACTGAAAACATGCTTCCAGCAATTATTGTTCATAGACTTCAATAGTAAAATTTATTATTTAACCAAGTTCTTTTGTGTGTCCCTGTAAATGAGCGATATACTCTATGCACACCATATTCTATCGTAAGTAGCGCAGTACTCTTCAGTGATATATATAAATTTCAGTATGTTTAAAATAGTATGATACCATTAAAATTCACCGCAAACGATTTCCCCCCATAAACCGTAATGTAACGGAATTATTTTGAGTGTCTCTGTAAATGAACCGTAAATGCTTCATTTCATTTCACTTCATTTTCAACACCAAGCATGTCATACACACCCAATAACACATTAAATTTCATGGCAATCGGAAAATATTTACGCAAGTTAGAGCACGGACGGATGGACAGACAGACAAACCGAATTTATAAGCACTTTTCAAATTTGTTGGAAAGTATTTAAAAAGTTAATAAAATAGCTTTCTCGTTAAACGATTCGCGGAAAGCGTCTTATGTAGAACTTTTAATCTTTCATCAATGGTTTTTTAAAATAGAAATTTTTGTCTAATTGAATCACAGAAAGGCTTTGATTAAATAAGACAAAATTTTCAATTAAATATTACTGGTAAGAATAATCAAGCATTCTGTGCACTGTATCGGTTGCGTAAACGTTGTGCTCGTCCCGAACACGTTAAACATTAGCATATATTAAAACTATATCAATATTAAAATGAAATTTTTTAAATTCAGAAAACTAACATAAAATATAACATTTTAAAAGAAGTGTTTCTTTAATAATCCACAGGTATTAGCAAAAGAAAAAAACTAGAAAAGAGAAATTCTGCTTTTTCAGAATTTAGTGCCCCGCCCCATGGAAAAAAAATACATAGATAGATAGTACAAAACATATTTCAGTTTTAAGGCTTAAAATACACGCTTTTATTTTATATGAAATGACGTCATTAGCATCCGCTGAAGAATTCCACTTTTACAATCCAGTCTTAACGCATTAAAGATTGGCGTTCCGTTTTCGCAACATTATATTTGTGATTTTTGCACTTCTTCTTATACCAATAAACGAGAAAAGTAAAATTCGCCTTATTTAATTAACACATTTCAGTGATTCATAAAGTAAAAGTAAGTGTTTAACAAAAAGTGGTGTGAACTGAATAAATTTCCTGAAAAACATGCTAGTCCTTAATGGGTTAAACAGCATCTACAGAAAAGTATACATAGGACGCTACTTTATTTAAATAAAAGAAAATAAGTCACACAAATATTCTTTAAAATACATCTTTATAGGAGACGATATTCTTGCCATAGCATGTATTTTAATAAAAAATAAATAATCATAAAAAAATTCAGTTGTTATGAGAAAATGACAACAAAAAGCGATATCGACAAAAAAATATCGGCTATCTAATTATTCATATGCCTTCATTTGTTTGTAACATTAATATACTGGATACTTAAAATTAAATTTAGTTTGTAATAGCTCCATGTTCTATCAGAAATCATTCATTGATATTTTTTGAAAATAGCACGTATTTTAATTACATTTTGTTTTCAGTTTTTATGAGAAAATAGCAAAAAAAATATATATAGTAATCTACTACTTTCCAACTATTTTCCATATACTTTCCACAGAAATGGAGTACTTAAGTTTCCACCATTACATAAATGGCATTAAAAACTACAAAAAAATTAATATCTCAAAACTAAATTAAGACGCAGTTTTCAAACAAATTGCAGTTAAAAGTATTTTTCCCCCTATACGAAGATGTAGAAATTGAAAATGTGCGATGCTTAGAATTTAAAAACATTTCAGCAGAGATTATCAGTACTTAGTCCTACAATGATACATCTGCTTCGTTTTACGGCTGGCTTATGTAAGGTAACGTTATTTTTTAGGGGGTCGAAACTTTAATTGTTGCCTGAAAGAAATTGTATATCGGAGGATAAAAATTAAAGTACTTTCATATACATGCCATTGCTTATAAAGTAATTGCATATACTTTATGTAACACCTTGTTTATCCTTAAACATCTATATATCATTAAGTAAATAGTAAAATTCTATTGCTATTAAAATAGAAAAAAGGTATTAAAAATTAAAAACAATAAACAACCATACCTCTTTATGAAAATACTTTTAAACTGTCAAAAAAGATTAGGAGAAACCAACATAATTATAATTTTCAAACTTTATTATATTAAAAATAATAAACAATCAAACCTCTTTATGAAAATACTTTTAAACTGTCAAAGAAGATTAGCGATGGAATAACTCTTTGCCAAAACGTTAAAGGAAAAACCAACATAATTATAATTTACAAACTTTAAAAAATAATAATAATAATAAACAATCATAAATCTTTATAAAAATACTTTTAGACTGTCAAGCAAGATTAGCGATGGAATAACTCATTGCGAAAAGTTAAAGGAGAAAACAAAATAATTATAATTTAGAAACTTTAAAAAATAATAACAATAATAAACAATCGTACCTCTTTATAAAAATACTTTTAGACTGTCAAAGAAGATTGATTAGCAATGGAATAACTCTTTGCCAAAAAGTTAAAGGAGAAACCAAAATAATTATAATTTAAAAACTATTTTTTATTTAAAATAAACGGTCAAGTGCGAATATTACTCGCGCACAGAGGGCTCCGTACAATAATATATGAATTAATAAGTGTATCATTAAAAAAATACCGTTGCTAAAAGAATACTAAGACTTTGTAAAAACTATACAACACACGGTTGGGTATAGCTGTATAGTATACAGGGTGCAATGGAAAGTCCCTTTAACCTGAAAATACTTGCAAACGGAGAGAACTACAGCTATACAAACGAGGTAACGATACAGTAAAGCGACTACGCCCGTCCTAATGCAAACGACAGCAGCACCCTTAGTGGCGAAATTTGGTAGATAGCCATTGCAAATCGAAAACGAAAAGAGGTAGAGCAAATTTTCCAATTAGAAAGTTTTAGAGCATAATTAATAAGTACGAAACGACATTTGGTTCACACGGATAAGATAAATCGTCGCCTGCATACCCAAAAATGTCCGAAATTGATGAGCGACGATTCTACTTTGTCTATTCACATTCCGGAAATGTAGTAGTGCACAATCGCAGATTGTGACGTTGTACTGTACTATAATGTCTGTAAAGATTCAATTACCAATGCATTTAAAATTTGAGAATAACCCTTTCAGGGCCAGAAGAATTCTGTTCGTAAACTGATGAAATAATTGACTGACAACAGGAGATTCAAACGAATTTCTCAGAAAACAAAAACCCGCTAATTTGCACTTTCATTACAAAAGCAAAATTTTATTAAAATATTCTTGGTGCCATTTGTCAGTTTTGGAATTAAAATTAGGTGGCTAGACCGTCTAGCCACCGCTCTTGTAAGGGTTAAATCTATGTCGTCGTATTGAAGAGGCTTGCAGTAGACGTTCCACGCTGAGAAATGTTCATGCAGAATTACTCTCACGAATACAAATGTGTATCGTGAGCAATGGCGAAATTTCCGAACATACTGAATATTAACTTTTTATCACTGTGAGGCAGTTTGTCTTTTTTTTTTTTTTTTTTTTTTTTTTTTTTTTTTTTTTTTTTAGTGTGTGCTGTTATCAAAATGTATTGAGATAAGTACGTATTTATAGCATAAATTGTGCGTATTTCTTCGTACTTTTGACTATTCCATTCAAACGTTTACACAAAATGGAGTACATCGATATCGGGCATTTTTGGTAAACAGACAAATATTTATCTTATCCATGTAAACTAAATGTCGTATTCTATTAATTAATTGATGCTCTAAAACTTTCTAACTGGAAATTTTGCTCTATCTCTTTTCGTTTTCGATTTGCAGTGGCTATCAAAGAAAACTACTGTACTGCTATAACTGTCAAAGAAAATTAGCGATACAATAACTCTTTGCCAAAAAATTAAAGGAGAAACTAACATAATTGTAATTTACAAACTTTTTTTTATTAAAAATAATAAACAATCATACCTCTTTAATGAAAATACTTTTAAACTGTCAAAGAAGATTAGCGAGCAGTAACTCTTTGCCAAAAAGTTAAAGGAGAAACCAACATAATTACAATTTACAAACTTTTTTTTAAAATTAAAAATAATAAACAATCATATATCTCTATGAAAATACTTCTAAACTGTCAAGGAAGATTAGCGATGCAATAACTCTTTTCCAAAAAGTTGAAGAAGAAACGAAAATAATTATAATTTACAATTTTTTTTTTAATTAAAAATTGTCAAAGAAGATTACGATGCAATAACTCTTTGCCAAAAAGTTAAAAGAGAAACCACCATAATTATAATTTACAAACTTTTTTTTTATTAAAAACAATAAACATTATTCATACCTCTCTATGAAAATATTTTTAAACTGTCAAAGAAGATTAGTGATGGAATATCTCTTTTCCAAAAAGTTAAAGGAGAAACGGAGATAATTATAATTTACAATTTTTTTTTAATTAAAAATAATAAACAATCATATATCTCGATGAAAATACTTTTAATTTGTCAAAAAAGATTAGCGATGCAATAACTCTTTGCCAAAAGATTAAAGAAGAAACGAACATAATTGTAATTTACAAACTTTTTTTATTAAAAATAATAAACAATCATATCACTTTAATGAAAATACTTTAAAACTGTCAAAGAAGATTAGCGAGCAGTAACTCTTTGCCAAAAAATTAAAGGAGAAACAACCACATAATTATAATTTACAAACTTCATTTTATTAAAAATAATAAAAAATCATACCTCTCTATGAAAATACTTTTAACTGGTCAAAGAAGATTAGCGATGGAATAACTCTTTGCCAAAAAGTTAAAGGAGGAACGAACATAATTATAATTTACATTTTTTTAATTAAAAATAATAAACAATCATACCTCTTTATGAAAATACTTTTAAACTGTCAAAAAGATTAGCGATGCAATAACTATTTGCCAAAATATTAAAGGATAAACCAACGTAATTATAATTTACAATTTTTTAAATTAAAAATAATAAACTATCATACTTCTTTATGAAAACATTTTTAAACTCTTCACAGAAGATTAGCGATGCAATAACTCTTTGCTAAAAAATTAAAGGAGAAACCAACATAATTATAACTTATAATTTTTTTTAATTAAAAATTATAAGCAATCATACCTCTCGATGAAAATACTTTTAAACTCTCATAAAAGTTAAGCGATACAATAACTCTTTGCCAAAAGATTAAAGGTAAAATGAACATAATTGTAAATTACAAACATTTTTAATTAAAAATAATAAAGAATCATACCTTTTTACGAAAGTACTTTTAACCTGTCAAAGAAGATTAGCGATTGAATAACTCTTTGTCAAAAAGTTAAAGGAGAAACGAACATAATTATAATTTACAATTTTTTAAATTAAAAATAATAAACAATCATACCTCTTTATGAAAATACTTTTAAACTGTTAAAAAAGATTAGCAATGCAATAACTCTTTGCCAAAAAATTAAAAAATAAACCAACATAATTATAATTTAAAATTTTTTTAATTAAAAATAATAAACAATCATACTTCTTTATGAAAACATTTTAAACTCTTGACAGAAGATTAGCGATGCAATAACTCTTTGCCAAAAAATTAAAGGAGAAACCAACATAATTATAATTTACAAACTTTTTCTTATTAAAAATAATAAACAATCACACCTCTTTATGAGAATACATTTAAACTGTCAAAGAAGATTAGCGATGCAATAGCTCTTTGCCAAAAAATGAAAGGAGACACCAACATAACTATAATTTGCAAACTTTTCTTATATATTGGTTTAAACACGGGTAATTAAATTAAATTCTTATAAATCTTTATTGTGATTATTTCGATTGGTTTCTGGTGGATTTTCAATTGAATCTTGAGGTTTATAAGTTCTGTCTCCACCCAGCTTCATAAAATTCCATGAAATTTTTAGTAAACCCAATAAAGCAAATATTAGACATAAAGGAACAAAAATCGGAATATCAGAATGAAACTTGATATAGAAAACCGAAACCACTGCAGTTAGAAATCCACGTTGATTTTCGGTTAAATATTGAAGTTTATCATAAGTTCGGTCTCCACCTGGGTTCATAAAATTCCATGAAATTTTTAGTAAACACAATAACGCAAATATTAGACATAAAGGATCAAAAATCGGAATCTCCAAATGAAACTTGATATAGAAAACTGAAACCACTGCAGTTAGAAATCCAAGTATAAATAAAATGTCATTTCTTATGTATTTTGTTGTATCTTCTAATTCATCTTCATTCCTAAAATCCTCTTCTACAGTTTCGTAAACTGTGATTTCGCATTTCACTGTTAAAATTTCATTAGGTGTGAAACGCATTTTATTGAGGTCAAAGAAACCGTGACACAAATCATTTTTCTTGATCCGCATTACAGTTCCTTTATTAAAAGATGGTGTGAAACGTATTTCTTTAGAAGCATAGAAGGAACCCAAGTTGAAAGTATCCACAACTGTTAAATGGACATCTACAGACTGATTTTCTGTTTTGTAATCGTTACGTGTCAAACTTATTTCGAGGTAATCGCAAAATGGTGGTAAATCTAATGGAGTAAAAAATGATTCTCGAACTGGTTCTATAACAAGAGTCCAATTACAATCAGTTAATTCGCAATAGTACTTGGGACTTGCGTAAGCACCGCGACGAAGTTGCCAAGCAATTTTTTCAATTTGTTGAGAAAAAGCAAATTTTTTTGTTTTCACACAGCTGCGGCCGGTGGTTCCCATTTCAATAGTCGATGTCGTATCCAATAATTGTGGGGAAAATTTCGTTTTAACTCCACAAGGAATATGTTGAAACGGAACAGGTCGGTATTTTAACATTCACCGAAAAGAAAGTGAAATATAATTTTCCATCTTTTAATTCGGGCGTTACTTTTCTGTCGCGATAAGAATTTGGTGTAACAGGTGTGTCAGTTTCTTTAGATTGTAACTTGGATACGGATATCACAGGGTTGTTGGAACAAATTGATAAAATAATGCAAGTGTATTTAAAAAAGGAAACTTTTTTTACTCTAATTTACTAGAAAGAATTTTATGTTTTAAATGAAATTTTCATTTCATATTGTATTTTTAAACTGAATTTCGATGTATATTTCTTAAGAGGGGAGGTCACCTTCAGGCAGCTCGATATTGTATGATTTTAACACAGTATTAAAAAAAAAATTTCGGAGCTGTAAATATTTCTTCAAATGAAACAATTTTTTTTTAGAATAAATTATGCAAATTTTTGTTTAAGTATTCCTTTAAATAATTTTAATGATGCATAATTAGATTTTATTTTAAGACAGACTAATTAAAGATTTTCAATGACATACATTTGTTGTGCGCAATATTATATAAAATACATTCAATATATCCACTTAATATTACATATATATTATATATATATATATATTCTTACAATATTGTATTTTAATTTCAACCTAAAATAATAATCAAGTTTACAGATGAAAATATTTTTTTTCGGGCAATTAAACCATAAAACGCAAAATGTATGATAAAATTTCGATAAAAAATAAAAAATAAATAAATATATTACAAGTGCGTACTTAAAAATAGATAGAGGTTATAAAGACATGTAAAATACAATATAATCCAAAATTTTAAGTTTCTATGTTACTTAATTTATGAAATATGATGCACGCAATGTCAAAAATATCTGATTTGAGAAAAATTACTTTAAAGTTCAACTTTACCTTGATTTGGATAGGTATTGTTCCACATATTTTATCATAAAACCGGTTTTAATTGGAGTATCGTCATAATTTTTGTTTTTAAAGTTCGGTAACATGTTATATTCTTTCATAAGAGACCAAAAAAATTGACTTTTTAAAAAGTTTTAAGGTGATTCCCCCCCTCCCCCCCCCTAAAGAGATTCAAACGCAAATTTAATCTTCCAGAAAGTAATTTTAACATAAGTATAACTATAAGTAGTATAACTATAAGTATATATAAGTAGTAAGTATAACTGTCGTAACTTTAACAACAAACATGATTTTATTTTCGAAACTTTATTCTTACAAATGGCACAGCTTTTAAAAATCTCTTTTTGCGACTAATATGTTTAATTCCCTTTTAACTTGTCTCTCATTATTGTTCTGGAAAATCCTTTATTTTTAATAGGGAAACAACTCTCTGCAAAAAATACGTCACGCAGCCATTTGTGAAAAATATTTAAAAGCGCCCTCTTGGGTTAAGCAAATGCATATGAAAGCGAGTTAAATTTGCTTTTTTACCTGTTTGAGATTGATCTTTTAAACTGTAAAACCAGAAAAATTTAAAGAAATTTTGCAACTAATGCCAGGCGAAATAGTTTTACATCAAGCATTTTAGTAACATTTTGTTGACCGGTAATTTATCATGAAATCTTAGTTTTCAAAGAACTGAACGCCACGCCGCCCTCTCTTAAAAAGTCTGTAGTAGATATCATTAAATATGCCCCAATGTAAAATGTTCCAATGGATTCAATGTGTAGAAGTCTAACAAAATGTATGAGAATATATGATTATGCTGCGGTCACCACAAAAATATCTTTTATATTATTTTAATATATTAATTTAAACAGCGTTTTTGACCCCCAACAATTTCGAAGTACGATACATTTCTTTGAATTTAAATCAGAGTTACTGTAGACAATTAATTTTTAAAAAAGCACAGTTGAACAGCGTCCCTTGTTTGGATATTCAAATACAAAATTAGTCCAACATACATATTTTTAATTAATAACTTCAAATATAAAATTCGATGCATTTCTATCCCAGAGAAACTGTGATACAACTACACTATATGGCCAAAGGTGACCGGTCACTTGCAATTTTTGACGTTTTGTTAAATATCTGGAAAAATGCATGAGGAATTAACCTGAAATTGCAGGTGTGTAAACAGTATAGTATATGTCATATATTTCCGTGAAGATTTTTTCCCAAAACCCCATAGGGGACCGTCAAAAAATTGAAAAAGAACGAATATCTTTTGGATAACCCTGTAAAAACTAATAGAGCAAAAGCGTTTAAACTCGAGATTATTAATAAGTGGCTTATTGTAATATACTGTGTTCATTTTCATGAGGATAGCATGTATACTCGCAGAGAAATTAAGGTTTTTATAAAAACAGTCCCAAATTTCGCCAAGTTTTTCGCTTATAATTTGCAGAGTTCTTAATATAAAAAAAAGTTCTTTTCCGAAAATATGACGAACAATATTGTACACAATACCCCGCAATCAGAATGAAAAAATAATGAAAATTGGATGAAATATAAGCAGGTTTACTAAAAATGGTTTCACTGCGCATGCGCGAATGCAATGAAAATATAATGTGCATAATGTGTTAGCTAAATGTATAGAGCAACTTTTGAAAAAGTCTCAAAAACATAGTTTGAAAAGTCTGATAATAATCGTTTATAGAATAAGCTCAAAATCCGTTGTTCCCAAAATGAAGAAAAAAGATGAGGGATTGTATCCAAATACAGTATTACGTGCAATATTGTGTATGCTAAATTGGCACTAATCAATGGATATATGGATACAACCCCTTATGTTTTTGCTTCATTTTGGGAACAACGGATTTTGAGCTTATTCTATAAACGATTATTATCAGATTTTTCAAACTATGTTTTTGAGACTTTTACAAAAGTCGCTCTATACATTTAGCTAACACATTATGTACATTATATTTTGATTGCATTCACGCATGCGCAGTGAAATGTTTTTTAGTAAACCTGCTCATTTTTCATCCAGTTTTTAATTTTTTTCATTCTGATTGCGGGGTATTGTGTACAATATTGTTCGCCATATGTTCTGAAAAGAACTTTTTTTTTATATTAAGAACTCTGCAAATTATAAGCAAAAAACTTGGCGAAATTTGGGACTATTTTTATAAAAACCTTAATTTCTCTGCGAGTATACATGCTATCCTCATAAAAATAAACACAGTATATTACAATAAGCCACTTATTAATAATCTCGAGTTTAAACGCTTTTGCTCCATTAGTTTTTACAGAGTTATCCAAAATATATTCGTTATTTTTCAATTTTTTGACGGTCCCCTATGGAGTTTCGGGAAAACATCTTCCCGGAAAAATATGACCTATACTATACTGTTTGCACACCTGCAATTTCAGGTTAATTCCTCATGTATTTTTCTAGATATTTAACAAAACGTCAAAAATCGCAAGTGACCGGTCACCTTTGGCCATATAGTGTATAACGTTCATCGCAGCCAGTTTTTTAAAACGAAAAATACTACGGCTACCTCTAAAAAAATACTACAAAATACTACGCTACAAATTTGACCTAAGCGCCACCTACCGGAGTTAATTAGTATTATAAAAATCAATCAATCAATCAACATTAAATTAAATATAACTCTAATTTATCAGAGAAAAAATAAGAAGTTTTTTAATCAGTACACTTAACTTATTTAATGGTAAACTTCCATTATCGATAGATTTCTTATGTTTATATCACCATGAAATAAATAAACAGAGAAACTGATATTTTTGTTACATTGCATTTTCAGATTGTTAACATTTGCTTTTGCCTATGTGTTTGACAACGTTATTTGTTGACTGTATGCAAAAAATTAATATTATACTATATAATATTAAATTCGTGTAATTTGATTCAATTAATATTAAATTAGTGTATAATTTATTCCCGATTAAACTTGAAAACTATGAATCCGAGCAATGCCATCAAGTCCCAAAGAAGGGTAGAGCACAGAAATATCAGCCCGAATGGTAGAACGATGATTTGCTTTTTAAAAAAAACTATGCTCAGTAGTGTGCGCAGATGGAAGATTTTCAGATAATTAGTTTGACACATATCAAATTTCTCTATCTTTTAAATTTTTGCAATTTTGTTCATGCCTTTTTCGATAATACCATAAAATACTACTTTTAAACGAAATACTACAAAAAATACTACACCCCTAATTTTGGGCGAAAAAATACTACCGTAGTATTGAAAATACTACATCTGGCAACACTGAAAGTAGCATACACTGTCAGAAAAACTGGTCTATATACACTAAATTATTCCTCATCTTTTAACAAATAATTTTCGTACTCCTAGAAAACATGTTTTATTCGTAAATTCTTCCCGAAAGTCTGAAAAAGAGGGAGAAACCGTCCTAACAGGCTTTAGGCAATTATGAGTCATTCACTGACCTGTTTAAAGAGGTTTTATGATGATGTGCTGTGTCGATTGGTTGGCGGTTTGGAAGATGGGTTTTGGGTTCTTTAGTTTTTCCTTGTTTAGTTTGTTTTATGTTTTATATTTTTTGTGTGGCAACGTGGCTGAGTTGGCGGAGTGTGTTTTTTTTTTTTTTTTTTTTTTTTCAATGAACATGATTTTGCATCTTTTACTATGTTCCAGGTGAGGCATTCATTTAATAATGTGGCGTAGGGTCCGGTGGGGGAACATGTGATATGCAGCCTTCGAATGTTTTAACATTTGATTTTGCTACTCACTGTTCTGGCCGAAACTCACTGCCACTACTACATATTTTATATACATTTTTTGAATGCTCGGCTACTTTTGAAAAATAACTCACTGCCGAGGAGGGCGCAGCCTGTTTTTTCTAGTTTTTTCTATATTTTCTTGTTGAAATTTTAACTTTTTAAAAGTAGTTATATACAGGGTTGTTATAATTAAAGTTCGCCTATTCAGAAGGCTCTAGAGCCGGTTCTATGGCTCCAAACGAAACAAAATTTCACTAGTACATAGTTGAAGAGATGCGCTCTGCGAAAATCGAAAAAATATTAGTTAAACTTTTTGTCAATAGGTGGCGCTGCGCCAATATTTAAGCCGATATTTGCAGATTTCTTTATTTTGTAAAAAACAAAATACAGGAAATTTTATTTCACAGTTGGTAAAAGTAAACTTTTTCAGATTCGTTATATCAATTTCGGTCAATCCACATGAAACGCACAAAATCGCAAAATTTCACCCAACGCTTGAAAATTCAAATTTTATTCAAATTTTCGACGAACGACGTCAAAGTGACGTTGCAACTTGAAATACCCTTCTAACCACCTGACGATTTAAAACTTGCTGATAAAGTGTGTCTGTGATTTCTTTGACACTGGAACAGTTGATTGTTTCTGAAAAGCATCTGAATCTACGCTTTGTAGAGAATGGTAACTTTGAAAGAAAAGGCTCTTCTTGTAAAGTTATTTTATCAAAATAACAGCAACACAGCTGCAGCTCTTCGAGAATTCCGGAAACTAACAGATGTTAGACGTTGACCAATAATGTCGGATCGTGGAGTTCACAAAATGATTAAAAAGTTCGAGGAAACAGGAAAACTCGACAATCTTCCTGACAGAGGACGAAAAAAGGTAGACATTTCTAGCATTGAAGGTATTGCTATTGCTGCCGTGGATTTACCAAGCCAGTCATCATTTGGTAATGCAAGTATCCCAGCTATTGTGAATGAAGTCAATATGCCGATTTCCACTGTGAAAAAAGTGATGCGTCAAATTTTGCGCTACTATCCATACAAGATTCAGAGAGTGCAACAACTAATATAGGGTGATACCGAAAGTCGGCTATCATTTTCACTGCAGTTTCTTTCACGAATGAATGTGGACAATTCTTGGCCCTGGAATATTCTATGGACTGATGAAGCGCATTTTTATTTAAACGGTCAAGAGAACACACACAACTGTCGAATTTGGGCGAAAGAGAATCCTAATGTTGTCCAAGAAGTTCCATTGCATGCAGCTAAAGTGACGATGTGGTGTGGTTTCATAGCTACGTTTATGATATATTACGTTTATGTTATGATATATTATTTTTGGAGGAACTAACATCCACAGGACCCATTACATGTTCCGTAAATGGGAGAAGGTATGTCAATATGTTGTCAAATTTTCTGATTCCCGAGCTGCAACAGCGAGGATGGCTTCAAAATATCGTGTTTATGAAAGACGGTGCAGTCACCGCACATTACTAAAACAGTTCGGACTTTCTTAACAAACCATTTTACAGAAGACCGCATCATAAGTCGTTATTTTCAAAGAGTCTGTCCACCACGATCGCCTGATCTAACACCATGCGATTTTTGGTTGTGGAGATTTTTGAAAGATTCTGTATCTAAAGACAGATGTCAGACAATCTCTGATCTGAAAGAGAGTATTAGACTTCATATTCGCTCAATCTCACAGAACAGTTTACGCAATGCTGTATAAAGCACAATTCTGAGAATGGAATGCGTTATTGAAAATGGTGGAGGATTCATTGAGCATGCGTAATGTTATTCTTCGTTATTGTCTCGTTGCCGAGCGACATGTTTTATTTTTGTTGATGCAGCTTACATCACATGAAATTATATTCATTTTTCTGTATTGTTTGGAGTCATAAGTCAGGCTCTAGAGATGTCTGATTAGGTGAACTTTAATTATAACAATTCGCAGACCCCGAAGTTTGTTGAAACTTTTAAATTTGTGTGCTTCGTCTGGATTGACTGAAATTGATATAATGAATCTGCAAACATCGCCTTAAATATTGCCCCAGCGCCACCTATTGACAAAAATTTTAACTAATTTTTTTTTCGATTTTCGCAGAGCGCATCTCTTCAACTACGTACTAGTGAAATTTTGTTTCGTTTGGAGCCATAGAACCAGGCGAACTTTAATTATAACAACCCTGTATATATTTTTTTCCTGTGAGGGAGTTGCGCTAGTTCAGGCTAAATATAATCTTTTACTAGTTCAGGGCCGTAACCAGCTGGTAATGCCAGAGGGGGCTCTGAAAATTTTTTGTGGGGCTGGGCTAACATCTTTTAACAATCCATATGTCTTATGCAAACTAAATACAACGAAACCTGTTAAAACGGATCTCTCTATATAAGCAGTGTTTATTTGCTTTTTTTTCTAAAACCTTATATAAAAGCCATAAAAATGTCAACTGACCTTTCTTTTCCAACTGTTCTGCGGTCAACAAAAGAAAGGGGAAATCTCAACAATGGAAAGAGGTGGAGATGGATTTTGTCGGACTGATTTCCGGATCGTACTACATATTACGAAAGTAATAAAACATGAAAAGAACTACCTGACCGCTTAAAAGCTTCCGCTGTTAAGGCTCCTGTCCCTGCCGGCGAAGGCACTCACGAATTAATGCTAATCCTATGGGGAGGGATTTATCTAATATCTCGTTTGCATTTCGACATTTTAACCGGTTTTGAAAGTGAAAGTTACTTTATAAAAAATATCTGCGACCAAAATCGAAAAAGTAAAAAAAGCGCGATGTAGAGACAGATATCAGCTATCCAATGCAAAAAAAAAAAAAAAAAAAAAAAAAAAAAAAAAAAAAAAAAATTAAAAATGTCAAATTTAAACGAGATATTAGATAAATCCCTCCCCATAGGATTAGCATTAATTCGTCAGTGTCTTCGCCGGCAGGGACAGGAGCCTTAACGGACGTTGTTTACAAATGGCGATGTCTTTGTCGCGGTTAAGTAGCGCTTTTCATGTTTTATTACCTTTGTGGGATCTGAATCGGATCCGAAATTTTTCCGACGAGTGCTTCTTTGCCTCTTTCCATTGCTAAGACTACTTTTTTTTGGTGATGACCACAGAATGGTTGGGAAAAAAAGGTCAATTGAGATTTTTATTGCTTGTGTAATAGAAGAAGACCTTGAAGGAACTTATCTGTAACGTAACCTGTTTATAACTGAATATTTGCATAACGAAATTCTTAAACTGAAAAAAAAAAAAATCGTAATCCGGGGAAAGAAGTACAAAACAATTAGGGGTGTGTGACTACTAAGACGAAAACCTATCTAAAATAGAATTTTTCATCATTCCGTTGGATTTTGTCTTAGCAGGGTTTTACCGTTTTTAAAATGCAAAACGTAAATTGAAACCGACATTTCATAAAAAAGTAACTTAATTCAGATTTTAATAAAGAAAAATCATGCATTGCGGACTGCTTAGCATATATTTTTAAATTCTCATAGACTATTACTGTTTTCACTGTATTGAGAATATTTTAGAAAATGTCGTAATTAAAAATATTTCTGATTACATTCACAATTGATATAACAAGTAATAAATATTAACTGGCGTTAAAACAACTTTTCCTGACAACAATTGACTGATTACTTTAACAAATGTACATGAAGAAAATCATGCATTGAATACTGATTTCGGTTGCACTTTACAATTTATTACATTAGTGCCTGCTATTAATCTCACATAATTCAGCCCATTCAGAAATAGTGTAAAAGCAGACAGAAAATGCAATTTCGATTACTCAATATTTCTCTGAAGTATAAATAGTAGTTTTCTAAAAAACGTTTAAATTTCCATTAAAATAAAAATAAAAATAAATCTAACCAAGATTTAAAAAAGAAAAAAAACCTCTTATTGGCAAATTTCATTTACCCACCAGAGTGAGGAAGATAAATAAATGCTTTCTAATTTAAAGGTTATTTTCATGATAGATAATCCATAATTAATATATAGGCTGATAAATGACCTCAAGAACTGAGGGAAGCCAGGGGGCATATATCCCGGGCGCCCGAGTAAAAGGGGAAACCAAAAAATTTGGTTCGTCTTTAGATACAAAATACAAATAATGAAATTAAGTTAAAAATGTATCGGACAAACGAAAATAAAGGTATATTCATTTAGGTGGTCCTCAAATTCCCTACTCAACATCGCGAAACTTTCTGACACATTTTCTGCTTCATTTTTTAAAGGCATAAAATTGGCAGGCCTCGCTAGTGAAGTGGTATGGAATCAAATAGCGTTTTCCATTTTTTGATAAATAAATATCAAATCACATAAGTGATTCTTGTCACGTGACAAGTTTTCTCCTTTCTCGCGCTTTCGCTTCGGGAATTCGGTTCAAAATGCCCAGTTTGACAGTATTTTCTGAAATATCTTCTGTCTTTACCAAAAAATAGAAAACTCCATTCGATAACATAGTTTAGGAATAATATCTGTTAATGGACTTTATTCCAAATCTGGGTTCGAGGCTGAAAAAAATCGCGTGATACCGGTAATTTACCCAAGAACTTCTAACTGATAAGAAAGGAGGCTACTACTGCTTTCCGCATAAACTGTATCACTGGCTGGCGAGGGTTTTTCATTACGTCTACGGAGCCTTCCCTTCTTTGTGCTAGAAGTTTTTACCTTGACCACGTGATCAAAACGTAGATGGAATGTCCTCCATTCTGATCCCATTGATGGACTATATTCCAAATTTGGGTTCGAGGCTGAAAAATGTCACGTGGTACCGGTAATTTACCCAAAGAATTTCTAACTGATAAAAAGGGAGGCTACTACTGCTTTCCGCATGAACTGTTTCCTGGCTGTCGGGGATTTACATTACTTCTCCGGAGCCTTCCCTTCTTTACGCTAGAACTTTTTACCTTGACCACGTGATCATAACGTAGATGGAATATCCTCCATTTCATGCATTTACGAAATAAATTCAGAAATGCGTCTGAAAATAGCTTTTTTGGATTTGAGAGCAGCCTACTCTTTGTTTTGAACCAGGCCAGTTTTTTCATTAGGTGACTACTTAGGGGTGGCAGAACGATACTTGATTAACAAATTCATCCAAGATAGTAGCAAGATCAATACACTGTTAATTAGGTTTGAATTTGCTGCGCATTAGGTTTGAATTTGGGTATTATTGTGTTGACAAGTTTTGCATGTTTGCTTTTGTGTGTTTCTGTGACCAAACAATATCATGTACATACACTGTAAAAAAAAAAAACGACATTTTTACAGTACAAAGTACTGTTTATCTCGCGCACAAACTAGATCACGGTGAATGTGTTGTATCTTTCTTCGGTTTCCTGACTATATAAACATGGAAAATACAGTAGTTGCGTAAAATTGCCAGCACATTGTGCTGTTAATTTTACGCAACTTCCATGTTTATATAGTCAGGAAACCAAAGAAAGATACAGCACATTCACTATGATCGAATTTGTTCTGGCAATTCTATAATGGTTTTTTTACAGTGTACATGATTAATGAACTCATCGAAAATACTAACTTCCAAGAGTTATAGCCAATAGCTACCAGATTGACCACCATTCCGTCGTTGTCATGTCATGGAAATCAGTCTAAAGGTCGAATTTACTGTCATTTTCAGATAGATTGTTTACTGCTATAGAAAAATGTAAAACGCAGTTAAATTCTTAGAGTCTAAATAACCATAGCTGCAAATTTTATTCCATTGCCCCCCCCCCCCAAAAAAAAAAAAGCAAACATGTCAAAAAATATCGAAATAATAAAATTAACCTAAGACAAACTGAAACTAGAAAACAGGAATTCTGCTTTTTCAGAATTTAGTGTCGCCCCCGATGAAAAAAAAATATATATGTATAGGGTAAAAGCACCAATAGTCAGCCACTTAAGCGCCTTCTTTTAGTATATAGCTCAAAGCGGAATTTTAAAAAGCAATACAACATTTTTAACAGTGACACGTGTTAATGTATACTTTTCTTTTACTGTTTCAGCAATTGT
Organism: Maratus speciosus; assembly: GCA_963932465.1. Lineage (NCBI taxonomy): Eukaryota > Metazoa > Arthropoda > Arachnida > Araneae > Salticidae > Maratus > Maratus speciosus. The sequence continues at coordinate 67,447,587 of OZ010799.1, read as the reverse complement.
TTTTTTTTTTTAAACTGATTATAGTTTTTATTTATAAAAAGTTAAACTTAAAAGTAGCAAAATCGCTAGTAGTCGGCCACTCAATTCTAGTGTTCGGCCAACACTGGACCAGTTGTCGGCCACTTAAATGCTTTCTTATTGTAAATAACTTAAAGTATAATTTTTATAAAAGAACAACATTTTAACGATGAAATGTGTTACTTTATACTTTTCTTATAATGTTTCAGTAATAATTAAAAATATTATAATAGTTTTTAACACTTTCCAAAATAGTTTAAAAGTGTTTGTGAATTTGGATTGTCTCCAGTTTATCCGAGCTCTGCTCTAACACTCGTAAATATAGTCCAATCCCCCTGAATTTTTTGTATGTTATTGACGTTATCAATAGCACGATCGCTATTGAAAATAAAGAGTGTAGAATTTATAGTTCATCTACAGGGACAATCAAAAGTATTCCGATGCATTACGCTCAATGTGGAAAAAATTGCTTCAAGTTTATTTTAATGATGTTGGTCATTTCAAATATAATGAAATTAATACGCATTTATGAAGTGCACTAAACTATGCATTATGGACAATTTGGGGTCCAAAGTACTTATTATTCATTTATAGGATCACGCAAAAGAATTCCTTTACATAATAGTGTCAGGGGAAAAACGGTTTACAGCGTATTTTAGTTCTGTTACACTATATCAAATATAATGAAATTGATATACTACATTACTGAGGCTTACTTTAATATGCTTGTTGTATAACATGACATGCATAGCATTTACTGTTCATTTACAGGGACACACAAAAAATTCGGATACAGTACTGTATCTTTCTATTAGCGATAATTGCTGGAAGTGTGATTTCGTTTATGACATGCGTTTTTAAGTTTAATTAAATCTTTGCTTAGTATGCGGTGTGTATAACTGATATAGATCATATACAAGGCTACACAATAGAGTTTGTAAGCTTTATGGAGTATCAGCGTGAATGGCTTAAAAAAGGCTTTTAATTGAGTTATGCTCTTTCAAGCTGAACTATATTTAGTATACTAAGAGTTGTTTGTATAATATAAATAAAATCATATACAGGGCTACGTAAAGAACTGAATACATGACCTCCCAGGGATAATAATGTGTAGAAGTATGATTTCAGTAGTTTTAACCACGTTTTAGTCTGAATTAAATTTTAGCTTAATATGTGCGGCATATAAAAATCTGTTGGTTATATACAGGGCTGTACAAAATAATTCAAGTACGTTTCCGTATAGTGGTAGAAACTGCCGAAGGTGAATTTTCAACTTGTTATGCATTTTCTTACTATACTCAGTTTTATCATACTATGTATAGAATAATATACAAATCTTTAGATTAAATACAATACTCCACAAAAGAATTGAACTACTTTTTCGGTTAGGGACCGTAATCTGGTTTTTAAAGGTATTATGCCTTTCCTAAAATGATTACTTTTTTTACAGTATTAAGCAGCTAAATTCGTTAAAGAATTCTGCAAGTCATGGGAAGTAATTTTGTAATATGTTCTTGATGCATGATTTTCATTCTTGTTTCTTATGGAAATTAAAGTTAAAAATACCAAATTCTCTAGTAGTCGGCCTTTCAAATTTTGTGTTTGGCCATCGTAGACTAGGCAGCGGGCAGATAAACTTTTTTTACGTCATCTTGTTTCAAAATGAAATTATGATGTAGGGCCAGATTGTTAACAGAACACAAATGACTGATCTGTTGATGCATATCTTAGTATGATATTAGCAGCAGGGGACGCCAAATCGTCATTTTAGCGTTACTATCATGTCATCGAGTCTCGAGATGAAATTTTAATATGTTGCATATCTCGACTAATACAATGCAAATATTTCAGTTTGTCTTGGGATTTCGTGGTTAGATATGAGCAGAAAGCGGAGTCAATTCTTCATTTTTGAGGTACTATCTCGTCATCGAGTTTTGAAATCTAATTTTAATAAATTGTATATCTCGATTAGTACATTACAAATATTATAGTCTGTCTAGTAATATCATTGAACGATATGAGCAGAATGAGGCGCCAATTCTTATTTTGGCCATACTATCTGGACATCGAATTTCGAAATGAAATTTTAATATGTCTCTTTCGATTAATACGATTTAAGTATTTCAGTCTATTCGTGGTATCTGAGTAATATACAAGCATAACGGCGCTGTAAAAAAAAATCTTAAAACAACAGAAAAAAATCTTCGAATTCTGACAGTAAAAATTGCGTTAACAGACTTCTTATGTCATTCCATCCTCATATCGCTTATTTTCATGTTAAACAACAAAAAATTCTGTTTTCTTTGCCATCAGTTTCCACTGCGACAGGATATGTTGGATAACAGAAAAACGGGAGGTCACCCCCTATGACGTCTAAAAGGTCATTTAGAATGACCAATAAGCATTGGTTATCATACCCACGCTAACGCGTCTCTTCTAACGTGAAATATTTGAGTGTCTTGTCTCTTGTGTACTGTTGAAAATGGCAGTTCGTTCAATAAAGCAGTTGATCTAATTGAAAAAGAATAATATATAAAGAATTTTTAACAGAAAATTAAGAATCATTTTCACAATTGAAACCGGCGACGCACACCTTTGACATCAGAACCGCTTTCTTCAATGATTAGGATTTACAGTTCGAATACTAGAAAACAAACATAGCAAAAGGTATGTTTTCCTCCTTCTTTTAAATATGTAACAATGTTTTTCCGAAACGTAACAATATGTATGAAAAATACTTCCTATTTGCTAAAAATCTTAATTAAGCAATACTACTTATTATTATTATTATTATTTTATAATGTATGATTTACTTAAATTATTAGTATTATTTTATACTTCATTTATTTATGCACATTAGTAACTTAGTTGATCTAATTCTGTTAATAGCTGGAGATTATTTTTTTGATCGGTTGTTTATTTTAAGTTAAATAAATAATCTTAAGTTTATGATTAGTTTACAAATCTTGAATTTTTACATAGCTGTAGAATGATTACTTATTATATTTAACTTTTTTATGACTAAGAGTTTAATTTTACTTCATATGTATTAGTTCCAGAAATTTTGATTGAGATTTTAAATTAATTTTGTCATCAATTGACACACGTGATTAGTTTTGGAGTGATAGTTTTAATAATAAACACGGAGTAGCTGCATTAATTATTATAGTTATAGATAACTGTTATTTTCGTTTAACATTAACCAGAATAATATTTATTAGATCTGACGCTGTTCATATATTTTTATTGCTTAAATATATCACATTTCCTACTATTTACTATGTTGTTTAAAATGGAGTGGTTGATATTTTGTTTAATCGTGCCATATGTTGATTCTGAAGAAATGTTTTTTTTTTTTTTTTTTTTTTTTTTTTTTTTTTTTTTTAGTACAATCTTAGAGTTACCTGTAGTGGTTTAGTTAAAATTTGTAAATTTTATTCACTCCATTTAATGAAATAAATTTTGAGCTACAATTGTGTCAATTATTTTGAAAATAATTCCTATTTAAGCTTTAACCATTCATTTTATAGAATCAGCAAGTTTAATTTTGTTTAACATTTTAATTTATATTATATTGTAATATTTTTTTCTTATTTAGTTGATGATCATTTACTTTATACGGAAAAACATTGTAAATTGTTAAGAAGGATGAAAACTCATTTTATCACTTTAGCTGAAATGAAATATTTTTTTTACGGTGATGTTTATATAGATTTTAGTGGCTCTTCTTTTTCATTTCTCATCTTTGATCATAGCTGTCAACTTTTACTCATTTATATATACAAAGCTTTCTAGTCGAAAAAATTATAAAAATTGGCAGGCTATTATTTACATAATTAACCAAAGTCACTGATTTAACCTAATCAATTTTCAAAAATATTGCACGAATAAATATTAAAGTTCTTTTAATTACAAATCACATTCAATACATATATTTATTTTATTAATAAATATTTTTATGAGGGAGGGGAGAGTTACCTTATATCGTATATATATTTTTTATTATTCTGGGGGGGGGGGGGGTTAAGATACCTTCTTTCACTTATTCCAGTCTTTTATGTACTTAATTTACAAATGTATATCAATTCAACTGTTTAAATATTTTATTGCGAATAAACTATTTAAATTAATTTTATAAAAGTTTGGAGGAGAAATTCCTATAAATATTTATTATTATTAATATAAACAAATCGATCGGTAAATAGAAATTTCCCGTGTACCTAACCTATAATACGCGATTCTTCTGTTAAATAGAACCTCCCCCCCCCCCCCCCCCTCGCCAACAGGAATCGACCTACAGATTTTGACTGTTGGGAAAAGCGTCAATTGTCAACACGAAGTGCCTGTATGAGTACGTATTTCTGTCGTCTGATAACGCATTCTTTCGTTAACAGATATTTTCTGAAAACAAATAGTTTCTGGCAACTTTTTGCTGCCAGAAAGTTTCTGTTGTTTTACAAAAATATTTTTAACAGTGGGGTTGCCAACTCATTATTTTGGCGGTTCTATTTCGTTTTCAATATGAGCATGAAATGCTAATGATTAAAGTTACAGATTTGTATAACACAAATGCTTCAGTCTGTTTCGTGATATCGCGATAATATATGAGCCAATTCTTCCTTTTAGTTGTACTATCGCATCATCGAATTTCGGAATGAAATTTTAATATGTTACATATTTAGATTAGTACAGTAAAAATATTACAATCTGCTTCGTGATATCTTGGTACTATACGATCAGAATAAGGCGTCAATTCGTCATTATGGTGGTACTAACAGATTGAGTTTCGATGTGAAATTTTAACATGTCATAGACATCGATTATTTATATTCTGTGTAATGTATATTTTAAAGTGCCAGTTCCTTTGAAAAGGAAAAATGTTAGCTTCATTTTTTCTAAATTTAAGTTCAATAGAAACAGAAGATGGTATTTTAAAACCCAATAGTTAGCCTCTAATTAATATTATTGCTGACTATTGAGTTAATCAACCAGTTAAAAAGTTTTATTTTATATTATTGAAAAGTTCTCACAATCCGTGGCTTTGTGGATATTGAAATATTGCAAATGATATTTGTGTGCTTATTAACATTAGGAATAAATTATATTTGTGTGCCTATTAAAATTAGGAAGAAGTTATATTTCCGCAGAAAGTTTATATATTATTAAGTAAAACGCAATTTTTTGAAATTTCATCCTAATAACCCGTTGGATGATTGTGAGAAACATTTCACCCCTTTAAATTTCGAATACCTTATAACCTGCTTTGTGAGAGCATTTACGTCTTAAAAGTAAAACCCACGTAAAGAACTGAACTATATCAGTTTCGTCACATAGAAAGAACTAATGCATTTCTAAAATAGAGTAAAAATATGACTAAGACGTGCGGTACGATGACGAAAACTAGGACGTGCGGTAAGATGAAATAAACTACTCAGTCACCATCGCTCTTGGACATTTGAGAATCGGTGACAGTTTGCTAATGCAAAGGAGCAGCCGGTATTCTTTTGATCTTTGAGCGTGGGAAGAGAAACCACATAGTTTCTCAAGAGAGCATATGATCACGGGATCCGACTGCAAAAAAGAGGATTTTCTCAAGGTGAATTCTTAGAGAAATTTGGAGTTAGAGTTGTGCGAAGTTCGGTTTATCATCCACAAAGTAATCCAGTTGAAGGAATGCACAGGACTTTGAAACGGATACTCAGAGTACTTTGTTTAGAATCTGGAGCTGATTGGGAGAAAGTACTGCCTCCTGCCGTTTTTGCATTAAGAACTGTAACTCACAATAGCACTGGGTTCAGTCCAGCAGAATTAGTCCATGGCCAGAACTTAAGAACTCCAATGATGCTACTCTATGAAAAATTGACTGAGCAAGAGATAGAAGAAGATAGTGTGATATCCTATGTATTTGACTTAATGAACAGAATGAAGACATGCCAAGAACTCGCAGCAGAAAATATGGAAAAAGAGAAACAAAACCAAAAATATTGGTATGATATAAAAGCCAGAAAACAAGAGTTTAAAGAAGGAGATCAAGTTTTATTTGTGGCCCCGTCCAAACCAAATAAACTGTCAGTTAGTTGGATAGGACCTGGAAAAGTAATGAAGAGATTATCAGAAACTATCATACAGCACGATAGTGCTGTATAGTAGAGCTCAGCCGCATCTTTTACGTTTTGAAACATGATGAAAAGACAACAACTCAATTATAATCTAAACCAGAAAACATTCAGTGATGAATAATGGCTTGTTGGAAAGTTCTTAATTTAGTGATGTGCTTTTCGTAGGTCGCGTTAAAAAATATCCAATATTAAGGGAATGGCACCCATTTAAACTTTACATAGCACTGTACTTTCCGTAATTTAACAATATAGAAATATCTCCTTTTTAATTTTCTAATTAAATCGTTTCTTTCCTGTTGCCATTCTCTAAACACTGGCACAATAATTTTAAAAAAGTGATAACACGCGCATTTTGCTTTTACGAGCCAATAAAAATTCAGATTTTCTCGCTATATTTTTGCATTTTTTGAAATAGAAGTCATTCCAGTCAGAAAATGAAAATTTTGCCCATATATATGTAAAAACTTTAACTAAAAACGTGTTAGAATGACGTAGTATGTTCATTTGAATGCTTCAAAAGTTAAAAAATATATTTTTATTTCAAGAAAACAATTTAGGAAAAGATAATAATAATTATTTAAAAAATCGTTTGCTAGGTATGACGTCAATTTCCGTTTAACTGACATAACTTTGTAATGATGTTTTATTCTGAAGAGAGACTCCTGATAATCTGAAATTAATCCTTATTATTATAATCCATAAAACGAAAGATTTATTTTTAAGTCCTACGAAAAAAAATTTCGGTAAATGCTAGTTCATTTGGTTGTATTTATTGAATTTTCCTGAGTATTGTCAAGGAAATCGTATACTGCTATTGGCATATTTCTTTTTTCCAATTGGGATTTGCCATCTCGTAACCTGATTGGTCAGAGCTTCCTGTGTCAAAGTGACTTTTCTTGGCGGGAAGGAATTGTGCTTTCGACCATGAAAGTAGAGAATTTTGATAGAATGGGGACGGAGAAAGGGATGCATTTCAATAGACTTCTGATTTACAGTCGAACCTCTATTTAACGAAGTCGCTAAATCCCGGAAAAAAGTTCGTTATATGGAAAATTTGTTAAATAGAGATTCTCCTTTTAAAATACTTTTAACTACATAAAACAGATTTTAAATTCATAAACACTAAATATTTTTACTAAAAGTAATTAATCAGATTTTTTAAATAAATTATATCGGTTTGTTTTATTTATTTTACCCACCAATATCCATCATCAATTCATTTTTTCTATGTGTTTAAATTTGCAAGGAAAACTAAACATTGTCTGGGAATACAGTGTTTTCTGTTTAAAGTAAATCAGTTTTACATTAAAATTAACGAATTTTAATGACCTTATCGATTTATTATTATTATAACAAATAATTTTAACCATACATTAACATATGCGTCCTTAAATTTAGTTTCTGAAAAACTCTGTTAATTTTGTCTGAGTTTTTCTTTTAAAAAGAGCTTTCTCTCATAGTACGTCTCGCATCTTTGCAATGCACCAAAACCCCTTCATGCGTATATTCTTCTAACTATAATACGCGTCCGATTGTTTCAAATGATTTTAGCATTTCATTATACGAAGATTTGTTAATTCCTGCATCATGATCATTTCCATCATCATCATATTCGTCTTCGTCGCAATTCATTGCTGTATTGTTTTTATTTTTCACACTGTCGAAAATATCCAATTCGGATAGTGTTTCCGGGGTCTCAGTTTCAGAATTAAGTGAAATATAATCATCAATCAGCATGTCATTAATTTCTTCTTTTTTTCTCATTTGTATCCACATTTTTTTAAGTTACTGTAAGGGATTATCGTCTTCGTCCTCCGTTCTTACAGAATTCTTCTCACTGCTGACAAAGAAGGTGCCTGGTGAAATCAGTTCAAGGCCATTGAACATCATAAAATGTGTTTAAAAAAAGAATAAGTTTAAAATGTCCAGAAATATTTTGAGAAATGGGGAGAAAAAGAAATTTAGATCATAAGAAAAAATTCGTTAAATAGAGAATGCACTTCGCTATTTAGAGGTTATTTTACGAAGAAATTCGCAAAATGTTCTTCGTTCCAAGAAAAAGTTCGCAAAATAGAGGTTCGTTAGATAGAGGTCCGACTGTATTTATTTATTTATTTTTGTTAAAATTACAGGTCAATGGCAAAAATGATTTCTAGAGAAAGAAGATAATTTCCATTACCTAATGACAAAGAGGGCGGTGTGTCATCTGAGAAGTGAAAAGATTCCAAATAACTTTAATAAATTTGTTACTTTTTAAATTTAGGATATTTTTTAATCTATTTTACATTAATTTTTTTATTTTAAATTTTCTATTAATTTGTAATTTTACTTAATTATAAATTTATTTAATTGAATTCGTAATTATTCAAATAAATTATAATTGTTACCCTTTTTTAATGATTTTAAATTTAATAATCCTTATAATTATGAAACTCTGTAAGCTTTAATGAAAATAAAATTGTCAGGAGTCGGGGAATCGTAGCAGATGTAATAAAATACTAAAAAATAACAAATAGGAGAGATGATTTAAAAAAGAAGTATAAATAGATATTAAACTTTGCGTGATTTTGTGGAAGTAGAAATTTCAGATGGCGGTAAATTTAAATGAAATCTTTAGAAAAAGTGAAAATTTGCGATATGCAAAAATTTTTAAACTTAAAAAAAACCCTGCTCTGTTTGTTATTTTGCTGAAATAACAAATAAATAATACGTCATCTGAATTTCATTTTAAATTTCAATTTCTCCTGTCCATTTCTCAGCATATATAATCCTGAAATAGTTATATTTAAAAAAAATTCAATATTTGCTGAAAAAATAATCAGTCATCTAAAATCCCCCTTGAAATTTCTGCAAAAATATTTTTACCCCCTCCCCTTTTACACACAACAAAGTTCAGTTTTCTTACAGTTTTTTTTTTCTTTTTTGTATGCACATATCTTTATACACAATATCTGAATGGCTATTCTGAATATGTTAAGAAAATTAATATGTTCCTTTTTAAAAATGATCCTCAAATCGCTAGTTTATCTTCTTTTGAAGAAGAAGAAAAAATAAATTATTTGCGTTTTTTATTTTGCCTGTATGATGTTATTTAAAGAAAAATAACCTAATGCTTACAAAATTCGAATATGTTGTTCAAATATAACACAGTATTTAAGCATTTAAAAATGGGCATCTTGTAAAAACCTCTACCCTTTTTTTTTACTGAAAAATTTGAAGATCCTGTTATATTATTACCTAAAGCTGTTATATTTGTTGGATACTTAAATTAAATTAATGATGGTGGGTTTTTATTCCTTAGTTTAGTGCCTGTGTTTCCGAACAAAAATGAATTCAGAAAGGTATTTGAGAACAGTCGTGAAATTTTCTGTCACATATTTAAGAATCGAACAGTGTTTTTAATTTTTTTCATAAATAAATGGAGAGTTGTAAGCGATTGTTGTCACGGGACGACAGGTTTTTCTCCTTTCCCGCGCTGTCGCATCCAAAAATTCAGTTAAAAAAGCCAACTTTGACAGTATTTTTAAAAAGATATTCTGCTTTTACCAAAAAATTGAAAACACCATTCGATTACACAATTTATTAATAAGAACACCTGTCAATTTTATGTGTTTCCGAACAAAAATGAATTTAGGAAGGTATTTGAGAACAGCCGTGAAATTGTCTGTCACATATTTAAGAATCAAACTGTGTTTTCCATCTTTTTCTCATAAGTAAATGGGGAGTTGTAAGCGATTGTTCTCACGGGACGACAGGTTTTTCTCCTTTCCCGCGCTGTCGCATCCAAAAATTCAGTTCGAAAAGACAACTTTGACAGTATTTTAAAAAGATATTCTGCTTTTACTAAAAAATTGAAAACAGCATTCGATTACATAGTTTATTAATAAGAACGCCTGTCAGCGACCCAAAAAACCTTATAAGAAAAGTTCGGAGGGGAGATGGGAGGGCGAATGTAAACGTGTGAGTGGTTAAGTGGAATTGCCCAGGTAAAAAAGTCAGCAAAAAACCTTAAAAAAAAACTTCAGGGAAACTGAAGGTATTTGGAACTAAAATTACCTTCAGCTTACCTTTAGGTAAAAAACATGTATTTTCCCATAACCTTCTTGGTTCCAAATACCTGCTGTTTTCCTTTAGGTAAAAAACCTGTTATTTACCTTCACCGATTTTGGCAGAAATATCAGCAGTTTTTCTTTAGGTATAAAACCTGTATCTTCTCTTTACATTATATCGCTGCACCTGCATGTGGACAGCCTTCTGTACAAATTCGCATTAGATCAATACATAATAATGATTACATATCCAGTTCGACATTGATTTGATATATATTATGCATAAAATAAACTTCAAATACTCAAATGGAATTACAAAATTTGTGAAGTTGGTTGATTTAACATTAGCTTTTGGAGGTATCATGTCATAGATCTGTATAGGCTCGTTTCTGGAAAACAACTATGCTTATAATAAATTGCATGAACAGTGTTGGTAAAATTTAGAAATGTGCCCCCTGGAGGGGCACCATAGGTGTGTAACATGAATAAGTGGTGACATGGTTTTTGAACGATATGTCACATGAGGGGTGTCAGCAAAATTTAGAAAAGTGTCCCCCGGGGGGGGGGGCACAGGCACCGGAGGTGCGTAACATGAAAAAGTGGTCACAGGACGTTCGAACGATATGTCACATGAGGGGTGTCAGCAAAATTTAGAAAAGTGCCCCCGGGGAGGGGAAAGTGGGGGGAGGGGCATTAGAGGTGCATAACATGAATAAGTGGTCAAAGGCCTTTTGAACGATATGTCACATCAGGGATGTCAGCAAAATTTAGAAAAGTGCCCCCAGGGGGGCAAAGTGGGGGGAGGAGCATTAGAAGTGCATAACATGAATAAGGGGTCACAGACCTTTTGAACGATATGTCACATGAGGGGTGTCGGCAAAATTTAGAAAAATGCCCCCGAAGGGGGCAAAGTGGGGGGAGGGGCATTAGAGGTGCATAACATGAATAAGTGGTCACAGGCCTTTCCAACGATATGTCACATGAGGGGTGTCAGCAAAATTTAGAAAAGTGACCCCCGGGGCGGGGAAGGAAGGGGGGCGTTAGAGGTGCATAATATGAATAAGTGGTCATAGGCCTTTTGAACGATATGTCACATCAGGGATGTCAGCAAAATTTAGAAAAGTGCCCCCCCGGTGTGGCAAAGTGGGAGGAGTGACATTAGAGGTGCATAACATGAATAAGTGGTCACAGGCCTTTTGAACGATATGTCACATGAGGGGTGTCAGCAAAATTTAAAAGACCCCCCCCCCGTGGGGCAAAGTGGAGGGAGTGACATTAGAGGTGCATAACAGGAATAAGTGGTCACAGGCCTTTTGAACGATATGTCACATGAGGGGTGTCAGCAAAATTTAGAAAAGTGCCCCCGGAGGGACAAAGTGGGGGGGAGGGGCATTAGAGGTGCATAACATGAATAAGTGGTCAAAGGCCTTTTGAACGATATGTCACATCAGGGATGTCAGCAAAATTTAGAAAAGTGCCCCGGGGGGCAAAGTGGGGGGAGGAGCATTAGAAGTGCGTAATATGAATAAGGGGTCACAGACCTTTTGAACGATATGTCACATGAGGGGTGTCGGCAAAATTTAGAAAAATGCTTCCGAAGGGGGCAAAGTGGGGGGAGGGTCATTAGAGGTGCATAACATGAATAAGTGGTCACAAGCCTTTCCAACGATATGTCACATGAGGGGTGTCAGCAAAATTTAGAAAAGTGCACCCCTGTGGGGGACAAAGTGGGGGGGAGGGGCATTAGAGGTGCATAACATGAATAAGTGGTCAAGGCCTTTTGAAAGACATGTCACATCAGGGGTGTCAGCAAAATTTAGAAAAGTGCCCCCGGGGGGGCAAAGTGGGGGGAGGAGCATTAGAGGTGCATAACATGAATAAGTGGTCAAAGGCCTTTTGAACGATATGTCACATCAGGGATGTCAGCAAAATTTAGAAAAGTGCCCCCCGGGGGCAAAGTGGGGGCAGTGACATTAGAGGTGCATAACATGAATAAGTGGTCACAGGCCTTTTGAATAATATGTCACATGAGGGGTGTCAGCAAAATTTAGAAGACCCCCCCCCCGTGGGGCAAAGTGGGGGGAGTGTCATTAGAGGTGCATAAGAGGAATAAGTGGTCACAGGCCTTTTGAACGATATGTCACATGAGGGGTGTCAGCAAAATTTAGAAAAGTGCCCCCTCCAGGGGCTAGCAAAGTAGCAGCATGGATATCAGATGTGTATAACATGAATAAGTGGTCACAGGCCGTTCTAACAGTATGTTACACGACAGGGACAGGTGTTGGTAAAAGTTAGAAAAGTGCCACACTTTGGGCCTAGTATTGTGCCTCCCCCCCCCCCTTTGAAATTTTTATATATTACAAATAATATTTATCGGAAACCTCCGATGAAAATGCTGCAATTTAAAAAAAAGTCTGAAAAGTACGGGATAATGAAATCCCCCAAAGCAGAATATGCTTATAAATGAGAGGTACATCGCAGAACAACGGATTTCACTGCAGAACATTTCAAATTTTCATTTTCAAGAAAATTCACCATTCAATGTAGGAAAAATCGCAAAATTTGTCACTCATTGGCTAGAAAAAAAAATCACCAAATTCTTTAATCGTTCATTTAAAAAGTAAAGATGAAAATAAGCAATCGCCAGTCGCCACTCGGCGAGTAAATGTGAAAAACTGACGATTAAAAATATGGTAAGTACCAGCCAAACGCAAGATTTTCCAAAAGGGATTTCGTCAAAGAATTGGGGAAGAAAAAAACATGAATTTTGTCAAAAGATCACGAAAAAACACACATTTCGTCAAAGGATTACGAAAAAAATAATGTAAATTTCATCAAAGGATCACCAAAAAAGTGAATTATATCAAAGAATCACAAAAAAGCGAGAATTTTGTCAAAATTTCACAATAAAAATAGCACATTTCGTCAAAGGATCGTGGAAAAACCCGAATTTCATCAAAGGATCGCAAAGAATCCGAAATTTCGTCAAAGGATTGTGGAATAAATGCAAATATATTCAGTGGATTGTGGAAAAAAAACACAAATATCGTCAATAGATCGCAGAAAAAAAAACAATTTCGTCAAAGAATCGCAAAAAAACCACACATTTCGTTAAACGATCGCTGAAAATCCATAATTTCGTCAAAGAATCGCGAAAAAACGTAATCATCATCAATAGAGCAAAGAAACAACGCAAATATCGTCAATGGATCATGGCAAAAACACAAAATTCGTCAATAGATCGTCAAAAAACACAAATTTTGTTAAAGTATCGCGGGTGAAAAAAAAAATGAGAATTTCGAAAAAAAAAAACGAGAATTCTGCCAAAGAATTGCGAAAACGAATGCGAATTTTGTCAAAAGATCATGAAAAAACCGCACATTTTGTCAAAGGAACGCCAAAGAAACGAAAACATTGCCAATAGATCCCGAAAAAACGCGAATTTCGTTAAAGTATTTGGAAAAAAAATGCGTAAATAGTACCAGAAGGGAACCCTACCAACCCCCCTTTACATTTCAGAAAATTTGCTGCAAATTTCAGATTTTTTAAACCTATTTTTTTTTTTTTTCAATTTTGAATCATACCTGCTACTCAGTGGATAAACATACCTAAAATATACCCATAAATTAAATATTCAGTGACATAAATGTACTTACTGGCTACTAAAGAAATTATTCTCACTCGCTAGTAACTGGCAACTAAATAAAATCAACCTACCGGCCAGTGGCTACTAAGCAAAATTACTTATTTTCATCTTTATTAAAAAGATTGTGAAATTCATCAATGCAGGGCTCTCAAATGGTCCGCCAACTGAGTACCAATATTATTTTAGAAAATTTTTCTTACAAACCGCCCCGGAAACACCTTTGAAAGTTAATTCTAGCGCAAACCTACTGTAAAATTTTCTGTTAAAATTTATTGGTATTCAGTTGGCGGACAATTTGGAAGCGCTGATCAATGGGTCGCGAGAAAAACTCGTACTGTACAGTTCATCAGTCATGGAGAACAAATCATGAAATTCTTCAGCCTGTTGTGGAAAAACATACAAAATTCGACGAACAGTTGCTAGAAAAAAACCATGATTTTTGCTAATCAGTTGCAAGTAAAAAACTTCGTCAGTGCACCGCCTGAAGAAACAGCAAAAAAACCCACGATCTTCTCTAATCAGTCGCAAGAAAAAGTCTCAAAATTCACCTACATTGTTAAAAGAAAAAATCGAGAAAATTGCAAATCGGTCGTGGCTAGAAAAAAATCACGGAATTTGTCAGTAGATCGACGGAAGAAACTGCGAAATTCGTAGATCAGTAGCGGAAAAAAACTCGGTTTTCTCCAATTGGCCTCAAGATATACTTACTGGTTCAAGAGAAATATAGCAAAATTAAAAAATCAGTCACCAATAAAAAAAAAAAAAAAAAAAAAAAAAAAAAAAAAAGCGAAATTTGTCAGTAGATCAGAGAAAAAATGGAAATTCGTCGATCAGCCGTGCAAAAAAACCCCTCGAGATTTGGCCAATCAGTTGAAAAAAATACACAGTTTACCAGTCGACTGTGAAAAAATATCACAATTTTTACTGATCTGTCACGAGTAGAATGCGAAATTAGTCGAACGGTAGCAGAAAAAATATGATCGTTCGCAAAAAAGAGAGAAAAAATTTGCCTTTAGAAGTGGAGGGTATACAGAGGTAAATGTCGTATACCTTCTGGTTGTTTTTCAGTAACACTGCATACCTTCCGTTACTCAAAAAAGCTATTGTATATACACTCTAAGGTATACAGAGTTTCCCTAGACAGTGTCAGGAGGGTGCTGCACCCTGCCTGCCCTTAGGTTTACAAAACAGCAGCCCTCTTATCCCTGATGGAAAACATTAGCACCCTTGTTGTCCCCAGCTGAAAAAAGTGCCTTTACTCCTTTGTTTATTAAAAAATTTACTTGCATAGTAAAAATTGCCTCATTGCTGTCTTTAAAATAGCGTCCTGTCTATTAAATATTAAAAGTAATTTTAAAAATCAAAAGGATGCCTTTAAAAATTAAAAAAAGTGTCCTTAAAAATCCAAAGCATGCCTTTCGGAATCCAAAAGTGCCCTTTTCCTACAAGAAGCACCCTGCCCTTTTTTAAACATGGGGGAAACTCTGAATATACCCTCTGTTTTTTGTTTTTACGTTTACATCGCTGCATACGAGCGCCTTTTTTTCTCGAAGTTTACTGTAGAAAAAACGGGTCAGTGCCCATCAGGCACAGATTTTTTTAATAAAGGACACACTTGTACCTTGTAAAGAAAAGAAAAAAAAAAAAAAACAATATTTGGAACTGGCTTGTTTAATGTTCCCATTTCTCAACAGAATTCTTTGATATTTTCCCACGACTGATTGAAATTTGTCAATTGCCCTCTCAAGCAACAGACGAATGTCACGATTTCTTTCTCCCGTAATCAAATGAAGAATTTTGCTATTTTTTAAACATGTAAATTTATAATAAGGTCATGGGGAAGCATCATAAACTTGTCAACTGGTCATATGAAAAAGAAAAAACCCCAAGAAATTTATCAGTCGATAAAGGGTTAAAAAAAATCACACAGTTCTTTGATTGTCACGCGGGGGGGGGGGGGGGATTATTTAATTCATCCATTGATCGCATGAAAAAAAAATTGTTTTGCTTGTAAGTTGTGGGGGAAAAATATGGAAATATATCGACTTTTTATCAGACAAAACGAGATCCGTTGATAAGCTTAGGTAAGGGAGAGGGGGGGGGGGTCGGCAAAATTCATAAACCGACTGCATAAACAAAAAAATAAATATTCAGTTCCGCTAGTTGCTCGCAAGAAAAAATGCAATATTTGCCAATCAGTACAAGTAAAATACCCCAAAATTTGTCAGTTGGTTACAAGAAAAAATTGCAAAATTCTTCATTCAGTCATCAGGGAAAAGAAAAAAAAATCTGAGAAATTCACCAGTAATCATTGGGAAAAAAAAAAAAAAAAAAAAAAAAAAAAAGAGATAGAGAAATTCCTCAGTGTGTTGCTTTAAAATATTGTGAAATTTGCCAATCTGCTATGGAAAAAATAATGAAATGTAGCGGACAATCAATCGTGAGATTCTTCATTCGGTTGCAGAAAAAAATGGAATGCAGAAAATTAGCGAAAAATCGCTAAATTAATCACATTAAGTGACAATTGAATATTATCGTTGAATAATAATTATTGAACATCAATGTAAACAAAAAAGAATGCATAATTATATAAATTGGAAATAATCACAAAATTCAAACCGTCACAGGAAAACATCACAAAATTCTACTGATGATAAAAAAAAAAGGCTAAGATGTGTTATTATCCCACCCTCCGCGATGTTGGGTATTTGGCGATTTTTATCGCTCTGGCAACCCCGGCGTTTGGCGTCTAGTAACTTATTATGGCAACCCCCTTTTTTACGACGCGAGAGCGTGCTTTTTGCGTGAACATCTCTCGTGCTTGACTCTTGTACCAGGTTGTATCTTTTTTTTTTTTTTTCATTTTATTTTGAGGATATGCGACAGAGATTTGTTTTTTAGTTTTTTAAAAGAGATTGGCTTATTGAAATCTAGCATGTGTTGTAATAAATGTAGCGGCGATTTGAAAATTAGAAAAAGAACGCAATTCTCTGACGGTTGCACGTGGGTTTGTCGTAATAGGAGAGTTGTGGATGGTCAGAATAAAAAGTGTAACACTGAAATGTCTTTTAGATATGGTTCCTGGTTTAGTGGTTGTAGTAAATTGACGATTGAGGAGATTTTTTTTGCTAACGTTTGAAATTGTTATTGGGTCAAAGACAAATCAAATTGTATCGCAGTATAAGTTTAATAGTCATACTATGGCCGATTGGAGGCAGTTTATCAACGAGCAGGTGTTGGAATATATTGAGAGTAAGTCAGATTTTTTTTCATATTTTAAGTAATCGGGAGATACAATCTGGTATCGGAAATATAACTTATTATAATCCAGAATTTTCATTTTTTCGGAATTTGTTTATTTAAAGTGTGTATTTCAAGTCGGAAATATAACTTATTATAATCCAGAATTTTATTTTATAATTTTTTCGGAATTTGTTTATTTAAAGTGTGTATTTCAAGTGTAAAAAAAAACCCAACAAGGTACGTAATCTTGAAAATCTAATATTTTTATGTGTATTTTTCCAGAAATATTGGTTTTGTTACAGAGAATGTAATGTCATTTTTGTATTTTTTTTCGGAAATATTGTTTTTAATTTAGAGGGGAATTAATTTTGGGTTAATTTTAATGGAATTAATTTTGGTTACATTTTCTTTAATGTGTTTTTTAGTGATTTATGTGTATGTTAGGCTTAACGTAAAAAAAAAGGAAAATAATGAATAAAACATGCGCATGTTAGGCTTAACGAAAAAAAATGTAAATTAGACAAATTTACATTGTTTTTGTTAAGCCTAACATGCGCATGTTTTCTTCATTATTTACATTTTTTTTCGTTAAGCCTAACATACGCATATATCGGTACTTGGCGACATTTTCTACTTGGCGAAAAAGGGGTTTTCTCGCCAAAAAAAATCCAAGATGGCGGAGGGTGGGATAATAACACATCTGTTCCAAAAAAAAAAAAAAAATCCTAAATAAACCAATTCAAAATAATTTTTGAGAACAAGGTACATGAACCCTTTTATGTAAAAATTCCCACCCAGCATCCCTTTCTTCCTAGAAGTTGACTCTAAAAAAAAAGGCCACAGAGTGGTAATTTTTTTAAAAAGGGCACACTTGTACTTTGTAAAAGAAAAAAAAAAATAATACTTTGAACTGGCTTGTTCGGCCGTCCCTTTTTCTCTACAGACTTTTGCAATATTTTCCCGTGATCAAATGAAGAATTTTGCTATTTTTTAAAAACGTAAATTTCACCATTAGGTCAGGGAGAGGCACAGTAAATTTGTCAATTGGTCATGTGAACCAAAAAACGAGAAATTCACCAGTCAGTTACAATGAAAAAACCACATTGTTTTTCAGTTGTAGCAGGGAAAAAATTGCTTAATTCACCTAGTGATCACATGAAAAAAAAGTAAGAAAAAGAAAAACCTCACAAGTTTACCAATCGGGTGCAAGAAAAAATGCAACATTTAAATGCAAATTGGTAGAAATACAATATTGCAAAATTCATCAGTTGGTTGCGGGAAAAAATTGCAAAAATTCTCATTCAGTCATCTGAAAAAAATATTGTTTTAAGTTTGCTTTTAACTGTTTTTTCGTGAAAAAATTACTTTATTTAACATAATTATACACATGTAAAATTATTTTTGGTACTTTTTGGTTAGCCGGGCACCAGTGTTATACATATATATTGTAATATATAACACTAGCTCCCGGCTAACCGAAAGGTACCTTATTTTTTCTATATTTCATATTCTGCATGATAAATTAATCTACAATATATAAAAATTCTTTTAATTATTTGGTACTTTTCGGTTAGCTGGGTGCCAGTGTTATATATACATATATGTGTGTATATATATATACACAGATATGCATTTATATATGCAATATATGTATGTATATATAACACTGGCAAACGGCTAACCGAAAAGTACCAATTATTTTTATGAGTCGAATACTGCAACCAAAGACACTGAGCCCTGCTAAATGATTTGCAAGAGACATTACACCTTCTGTGCATTATTAATCAAGCAGCTATGTTCCTAAAAAGATTATAGCTGCTCAATTTATAAAGAAAACTAAATTAGGTACTTACTAGTAAAATTTGTATTCCAATACATGGATCTATTAACTTGGGTCCTTTAAAGGACTCTTCACAAAATTTTATCACCTCAAAACAAGGAACCTTCACAAAACTTTTCACCGGCAAACAGGATCCTTCACAAAAGTTTCCCACCTCCAAACTGAACTTTTTACAAGTTTAATTATTTAGGAGTAAAATCAGTCTTTCACTTTTAAACATAATGGAAATATATGAATATATTTTTCGCTATTATTTAAAAAAATAGTGAAATTTATCTTTAGTTGTACACGAAAATTTCTTATAAAAAGTTTTCCCCATACCACAGCATTTCTAAATTAATGTGGCGATATTTTTTACCGAACATGATTCTTGTCGAATGCATGGTGAATACAAAGTGCCGAATATCAATGCTATAATATTAAAAAGAAGTGTAATACAGCCCTCTTACGCTATATATATATATTAACTTAAAAATTAATTAAAATTTGACTACTATACTGATGAAAAACTCCCTGCAAAAAGAAAAAAATACAATAACAACACGCCAACGGGACAATTAGTCCCGCTAATTTTCCGAATGGCGTTAAAACGTAAACACACGGTCTCAGAGTTGAGTTGGGTACTTCCTTCTCATTCTCCCATGACATGGAGTCAGAAATACAGCTCGTGATCAAAATCAAATGTTCCAACGAAAATTTGAAATAAATAGATTAATACGAATTATACATTTTTCATTTGTTTTTGAAGAAGTAATTTTTATAAAAACTGGAAGTCACGCCTGATAGAGGATAAGGGCAAATTATGCATGCAATAACCCCCACCTATATTTTTCAGCTTTAATCGTGGGCGCCACCAAAATGAGGAGAGGGGGGATGGGAGGGTCCCTTCCCCTCCATTGATTTTGAAATTTAAGTGACTACAGTGAAACCTCCCTGTGTGACCACCTCCATTAACCGACCACCTCTCAGAACGACCATTTTTTCATGGAACGAAATTTATTCCTATAGGCTCAATACTAATTTTACCTCCATTCAGAGACCATCCCAGTTGAACTCCCTCCATGAGCGACCAATTTGTTTGAAGAAAATGAAACAAATTCCGTTTTCTCCTGGTCGCTTGAAGGTTTTATTAGAAAAGTAATTCCGGAGAGCGCATTATTCATCAAACATCTAAACTAAATTTAGATTTCTTTTTATTATTATTCCGGTAACTTTTAAGTGTTTAAACCCCTTTATGCCTTTTTTAGGCAATGAATTTAATTCTGATGACAAATTAAGAATGACGGTCAATAAGCTCCCTTGCCCTATTCTGTCAGGAAACTCTCAAAGAAATAGATAATAATAGATACAAATTAATGAAATCTTCATTATTTATTGTTCCCCCCCCCCACCCCCAAAAAAGCATTTATTTACTGAACTTCGAAAGGACTTGGAAATATAAGTTATAAAAGATAAAACCGTATTCATTTTTTAAACTTTGCAGTAATTAACGTACGTAATTAACTTATGTTTTGATACTTAAATTTTTATATTTTTTCTTAATGTGCAAGATAAATGTTAGTAACATTGTTATCTTTTTTCAACAATTGAAATCTAGATTTAAACATAACCTTCATTAAGAGACCACCTCTCGGAGTGACCAATTTTTATTGGAACGGAACGTGGTCGCTTTAAGGAGGTTTTACTATAATTAACTTTTGTTTTGATACTTAATTTTTTATATTTTTTTCTTAATGTGAAAAATAAATTTTAGTGACATTAATCGTTACCTTTTTTCAACAATTAAAATCTAGATTTAAACATAACCTCCATTAAGAGACCACCACTCAGAGCGACCAATTTTTATTGGAACGGAACGTGGTCGCTTTAGGGAGGTTTTACTGTACATATTTTTTTATGTTTTCAAAAATAATATAAAATTTATTGTTTTCGAGTAACTAAATTAAAAGAGCCTCTTTTATGTTAGTATGTGCAAAATTCTTAGTTCCTCTTTTTTAAAGAGCTGTTGTTGGTGTGTTTTATGACGGTCAATTATAAACACTTGGGATATGGGCCCAAAGGGGAAGGGAGGGGGTGCTCTGGCGTCTTTCTAAGAGAAAGCAAGGAAATCCAAGGTTCGAAGAAAACCACGGAAAACTCCGAACGATTAGGCCGACGGCGTGATTGGAATCGAAACCAGCACCTCTCGTCTACTCTAGCTTTGAGAGCAGAACCTCTTGGCCACTGGTGGGGCGGTTTTAAAGAGGAACTATGAATGTCGCGCTTGGACGAAAGAGCGGCATGGTGGGAGGGGTGAGTGCCATTGTCCCTTCTGTATTTTGAAATTTAATTAACTAAAATTTCTTTTTTTTTTTTTTTTGACAGATTTAGAAAAACGCAGTAAAATTTATTCTTTTCGGAAAACTTAAAATGAAAAACTAAATAAGACATTTTCAGAAAGGGGGTGGGGAAACTGGGGGCCCATTGCCCATCGTTAGATACTAAAATTTAACTAAAATATATTTTTGTGCGTGTTTGAATACGATTTTAAATATTAATGAAAGGGGTTTTGAAATAATTTGGAGATTTTTTTAGGGGACAATTTTTGTTGATTGAAATTTTTGTATGCGTTAGAGTTTGAGGGAATATTTTTACTAGTGGTAATTTAAGAGAAATTTATGAAAAATTTTAGGATAAAAAGGAGACTTTGAAATAATTTCGTGATTATTATTTTCTTTATAGAGGGGGATTTTCTGAGATTGAAATTTTTGAGCGTATTAGAGTTGTGGTGAATTATTGTTCCTGGTTATAATTTTAGAAAAAATTGTGACAAATTTAAGGTCAAAAAGGGCTTCGAAATAACTTCGTGATTTGTTTTTCTTTTTAGGGGGAATTTTCTGAGATTAAAATTTTTGAGCGTGTTAGAGGTAATGTTACTTGTAATAATTTCAGAAGTTAAAAAATGTTTATTGTACCGATGGAAGACGTTAGATTTCCGTGTATTATCTAAAATATTAATTTAGAAATTTATTAAAATTATTAATGAGGAAACACAGGCATATCAAAATATTAGATATCATAATGTGCAATAATAAAACTTTATAAAACTTTCAAGTAAAACCTCCATATTACCTGCATCAGAAACAGTTTTCATTTTCCCTGAAAATATCTCAAGCGATTTCACGAAAATTTTCTCATTGAAGATAATTTGGAGTTGATAACTTACAGAAATAAACCTGTATGAAATCTTTTAAAAAGCGGTATACTTCTCTTAAGAAAACCTTTAGTTTTCATTTTCCTTAAAGATACCCGCTGAAACCTTCAAAATGGCTGCAACATCTCAAAAATTTTAAAGGTTTTTCTCTGATTTTTTTACCTGGGTGCGCAACTTAGTCCACGCAGCACCGCGCGCATGTTCCGAGGCAGATCCCCCCTTCCCCTTCATCCTAAGTCATAGTGTCATATATCTAATTTGTTGCAAATTTTGTCTACTTTCTGAATTTCTAGATACTTTTCCTCTAAAACAACAAAAAAAATGATTCTTTTAATAAAAACCTTTTTGGGAGGTTTTTTACCAAAGTTTGGGGGGGGGGGGGGTGCCGGGGGAAATTTTGGTGGGAAGTTACAAATTCGGATTCAGCGACCCCAAAAACATAAAGTTAGCCGATTTCCAGAACTACCATTAATTTTGCTAGGTAAAATTCCCTATTACCTGGACTATTATGACTGTTCCTTACCCTAGCTTTTTGTGTGTTTGAGGGGTTGACATAGGATACTGCAAACTCTCTTAATACAGAGAAGCGTGGGTACGTAGCAGAAAAATTTAAGAAATCACACTATGTATAAAATTAGTCTGGCGGCTAGTCCTGAGTATAGGTCAATATCCCAATATGAATGTTAGCAGTATGTATCGGGTCATCAGAGCTCTTGAAATACACTATTAAACCAAAGTTTCTGTTATTTTTTTATTAGGGAAATTGGCTGGGCCGGTTGATTGAGGTCATTGGTTGGTTAGTTGGGGCGGTTTTTTGGTTAGTGGAAGTTGATTGATTAAGTTTCTGAAAGGATCTGAAAAAGGTATGAAATGATATAAAAAACTGTTGGAACCAGATTGAAAAGTATCTATCTAAAAAAGGGTGATCTATCTAAAAAATCTCAATCTAAAAAAAATTACAGTAAAAAATTGGCAAATAGTTTCAGTCTAAAAAAGTAAGTAGTGCGTAGAAAAGTAATGGAAAGAGATTATCTGTAAAGCTCATGAAATTACCCAAATTTTTGCTGATAGCTGAAAATGTGGACTGAGCTGTACTGGTGCCTTATAATTCAGAATCATATTATCCACTTAAAATGAGTATCGGGTATAGTAAACAGAATGTGTGGTTATGTACTAAAAAAATCTGCAAGCCCGAGAATTGTGGACATGATTGCATCATGTCAAGCTAAACTCCATAAAGCTAAAAGAATGTAAACCATGAAGTAATATTTTAAGTGTAACATTAATATAGTCAGGTTGTCGAGGATTTGTTGTTATTAACATTTCTGACATAACACACTAACATAATAATTTTACTTTCATGTAATTACTGTGAAAAGGGAACCTTATGCCAATGGACTTACGCCAGACAAATAGTTAGCGTATGGTTGAATCGTACATGTTTAGGGTTTTGGGTTTACTTGGGCTTTGATCTTCCAGGCTTATCAGTGGCCCCTGGTATAGAATTTGGTCCATACTTCGTACCGAACAGATCTCTCAGTTTGTCACTCATTACCAAATCAGCCTCTAACCTATTCTTATGAACCCACATTTTTAAACTGGTTATGAATGATTGGAATTCAGAATGTGTTAAAAATGCCTTTATTACCCTGATTGATTTTAAGGCACCAGTAAAGCTCAGTCCACATTTTCAGCTATCAACAAAAATTTGGGTAATTTCATGAGCTTTACAGATAATCTCGTTCCATTACTTTTCTACGCACTACTTACTTTTTTAGACTGAAACTATTTGCCAATTTTTTACTGTAATTTTTTTTAGATATAGCTTTACTTTTCAATCTGGTTCCAACAGTTTTTTATATCATGTTATATACGATCTAGAGAGAAAGAAATCCCAAGTGTATCACGTAAATATGTTAAAGCCCTACCATCAAAGAAAAATTGAAAGTATAAATTTACTGACTATAAAAAGAACCTCTAATGATGAAGAAGAGGATGAAATTCCTAAATTGGATGAGGAAAATAATGACAATGCGTTGTTAGAAGTATTGCAAGGCATACAAAAAAACAACAGATTAAATGAAAGTCAACGAGAAGAATTAGGACAACTTATTGGAAAATATGCTGACTCTTTTTCGACTGAACCAGGGTGCACGAATCTAGCTGAACATGATATTGAGCTGGAATCAGAAAAACCAATCTGTGCCCGGCCTTATAAAATGTCGCCTAGACAAACGGAAATCCTTAAAGCCGAAGTCGAGAAAATGCTGAAACTGGAAGTCATTGAGCCAGGTGAATCTGACTTTGCCTCTCCGTTAATTTTAGTTGAAGTTCCAGGCAGAGAAGCGAGACCTTGCATAGATTATCGCCGTTTAAATAAAGTGACTCGCACAAAATTTTATCCTTTGCCCAACATTGACCAGTTAATAGAAAAGGTGTCTTCAGCTAAATATATTTCAATTTTAGATCTGACCAGAGGTCTGAAAATCCTGTCTTATATAGTCTTGAGTTTTTTCATCTTTCAGTGCGATGCTTTAAAATTGGGAATTGGTATAGTGTTATCCCAGCTGAATGAAAATAATGAAGAACATCCTATATTGTATCTGAGCAAAAAGTTTTCAGACAGAGAACGAATCTTTAGTACCACCGAAAAAGAATGTGCTGTTATTGTGTTTGCAGTGCGAAAACTACGATGCTATTTGGATGGACATCAAAAATTTCAGATCCAGATGGACCACAACCCCTTAGTATGGTTAGACAAAAACAGCGGAACTAATCCTAGACTTTTAAGATGGGCCTTACTTTTACAGTTCTTCAATTATGAAATTGTTCATAAAAAAGGAAAACATCATCAGAATGCTGATAGTTTGAGTCGAGCCCTAAAAGCCTAAGTTTGATTAGAATGCTAATATGTAAATGTATGATAATTTGTATAACAGTTAACTTTGAATTTATTGTTTTGAATATGTGTAAATTGTTTTTCATTTGTATCTTGAGTATAATGTTTGAGTATTTATAAATTTTATTTGTATTCTATATATTTATGTTTTCACGAGGGGAATAAGTCAGTTGTGGTTCAAGGTACTAAAATTTGTTTGGAACTGGTGCTTGAAAGCAATAACTCAGAAAGAAACTTTTCCCTGTCAACAGTGAAAAGTTTTCTCCAGGTGGGGAGGAGTCTGTAAAGAACTAATTCATTACAGAAAACTAACATTTTCCACCGATAGATGGCGGTAGTCATCTGATGATAAAAGATTGTTCTGCTTTTTCGAACTCCGAAGCGAGAAGCGGGAGTGAGCGCGTAGTGTGTTGTTTTGGTTGTGAAGGTGACTCGACGTTAGAGTGATGTAGTTAAAAAAGAAAATGTTTCCTGATTATATTTTGTGTTTTGTGTTCGTAAATTTGTGTTTTGTAAATGTCAATTAAATCAAGAAAACCACACGACGCACAGTGGGGCAGGAAGCCTCCAAAGTTGGAAATAAATAAAATTTACTTTGATCAAAAAAAGCACATCATACATTCTTTTATAGACGTTACATAATAAAACTTAAAACTTTTACATAAGCTATAGATCAATTTATTAATTTAAATGTAATTAATTTCAAATATTTTCTATACAAAAATAAGTTAAAAATAAGAAATTGAGATAGTTTTATAGATATTAAATATTTATAAATCATCCATAACATCTCATTAAAAATGCAAAAAAACTGGTGTTGCAAACACAATTAGTATGATTCTGAAGCACACCTTAAAGTCTATATCAGCGACTCGTTTTGAAGGAGGGAATCCCCCTTTCTCAGGCAAAATACATGTACTACTATCAAGACAGCAGAAGCAAAACTGTTTCTGCTATCTTAGTAGTAGCACATATTTTTTGTCTGAGGAAGAAGCGTTCGTTCCTTCGAAACACGTCGTTAGTATTGATTTTATAGTTTGTTTTAAAAATTTTAGAATATTTAATCCATACTATCATATGGATCATCATCAGTGTCACTATCCTGATCACTAGATACATTGAGAGATGGAATTTTATACAAATATAGACCTTCTCGTTGCTGATATATTAACTTTTTCTTTTTTTTTTCATTTGTTTGCCAGTGATCACTGGATCCGAACTTAGAAGTAAAAAATTGAAAATATCTCTGTTAATTTTTTCTCGGCTGCACTTTCTAGAGTAGTAGTACTATCTGTATCGTTTAAAGTCTTTATTCCTGGCTTTTTGTGCTTCCTCAGTCATCTGTCCTACGGGCAATAGAGCCAAACTTATAATTTCTGGTCCGATAATCAAATACTTGTGTAATGTTAGGGTATGTTGTACTATGGATACTTCGAGAGCAAAATATCTGGATGTATCATGCACAAATACAAAATGCATGCGCAAAGAATAAAATCGCGTAATCGTTTTGCTCATAATCCTTTTGATCGTTCCTTTGAAACGGAATATGAGGTCGGCCACGTTTGCTTTTCAATGCCGATTCTGTTTGTTTTTTAAATCGAGGAAATGAAAGCGATTTCCCAGGTAAAAAAGTCAGCAAAAAACCTTAAAAAAAAACATTCAGGAAAACTGAAGGTATTTCGGACAAAAAAACTGCGGGTTTCCTTTAGGTAAAAAAACCTGAATTAACCCCCCCCCCCCCACACTTTTTCTGTCCGAAATACCTTCAGCTTTCCTTTAGGTAAACAAACCTGCGCATTCCCTTACCATGTTGTCCGAAATACCTGAAGTTTTCCTTTAAGTAAAAAACCTGTGTCTTCTCTTTACATAAAATCATGTAGTATCACTGTACGGCCTGCTTTTGTCTTAAATATCAGTGGTTTTCCTGAAAGATAAGCCAGTGAAGTGGTAGAAGGAACACTGGAGGTGCATAAAATAAATAAGTGATCACAGGCCGTTCCAACAATATGTCACAAGGTGTGCCGGCAAAATTGATAAAAGTGCCTCCTCAGGGGGGGGGGGGGATGCAAAGAAGGGTCAGGGACATCAGATGTGTATAACATGAACAATTAGTTATAGGCCATTTCAACACTATGTCATATGAGGGGTTTCGACAAAATTTAGAAAGCAGCCCCCTCAGGGGGGAGCAAAATGGGCGGAGGGGCATCAGATGTGCATAACATGAATAAGTGCTCACAGGCCTTTCCTACAATATGTCACATGAGGGGTGTCAGCAAAATTTAGAAAAGAGCCCCCTCAGGGGGGGCAGGGATATCGGATGCGTATAACATGAATAAGTAAGTCACTGGCCGTTCCGACAATATGTCACATGAGGGGTTTCGGCAAAATTTAGAAAACTGCCCCCTCAGGGGGAAGCAAAGTAGGCAGAGGGGCAACAGATGTGCATAACATGAATAAGCAGTCACAGGCCTTTCCGAAAATATGTCACATGAGGGTATTCGGTAAAATTTAGAAAACTGCCCCCTGAGGAGGAGCAAAGTGGGCGGGGGGCATCAATGTGCATAACATGAATAAGTGGTCACAGACCTTTCCGACAATATGTCACATGAGGGGTGTTGCAAAATTTAGAAAAGTACCCCCTTAGGGGAGCAAAGTTGGGGCAGGGAGATCGGATGTGTATAACATGAATAAGTAGTCACAGGCTGTTCCGACAATATGTCACATGAGGGGTTTCGACAAAATTTAGAAAACTGCACCCCTCAGGGGGGAGCAAAGTAGGCAGAGGGGCATCAGATGTGCCGTTAACATGAATAAGTGGTCACAGGCTTTTCCGACAATATGTCACATGAGGGGTTTCGGCAAAATTTAGAAAACTGCCCCCTCAGGGGGAGCAAAGTAGGCGGAGGGGCATCAGATACGCATAACATGAATAAGAGGTCACACGTCTTTCCAACAGTATGTTATATGACAGGTGTCGGTAAAAGTTAGAAAAGTGCCCCTCTTTGGGACTAGTATTGTGCCCACACCCCCTTTGAAATTTTTATATATTACAAATAATATTTATCGGAAGGCTCGGTAAAAAAATTCAATCTAAAATGATGAAAATACTACAATAAAAAAAAATCTGAAAAGTAAGACATAATAAAATTCGCCAAAGCAGAATATGATTATAAATGCGCCATACATTGACTTCACTGCAGAACATTTCAAATTTTCATTTTCAAGAAATATCCACCAGGAAAAATTGTAGGAAAAATCGCGAAATTTGTCACTCAATGGCAAGGGAAAAAAAAAACCGGCAAACTCTTTAATCGTTCATTTAAAAAGATTGCGAAATTCATCAATCGGTCCCAAGAAAACTCGTGCAATTCGTCAGTCATGGAGAACAATTCATGAAATCCTTTAGCTTGCTGTGGAAAAACATACAAAATTCGACGAACAGTTGCGAGAAAAAAATCCATGATTTTCGCCAATCGGTTGCAGGTAAAAAAACGCAAAATTTGTCAGTGCACCTCTAGAAGAAACAGCGAAAAAAAAAAACCACGATCTTCTCTAATCGTTCGCAAGAAAAAGCCTCAAAATTTGCCTATGTTACAAGGAAAAATTCGTGAAAATTGCAAATCGGTTGCGGTTAAAAAAAATCGTGAAGATTGTCAGAAGAATCTGCGAAATTCGTAGATCAGTAGTGGAAAAAAACTCACGACTTTCTCCAATCTGTGTCAAGACTTGCTTACTGGTTCAAGAGAAATATCGCAAAATTTTAAAATCGGTCACAGGGGGAAAAAAAAGCGAAATTCGTCGGTGGATTATCGAAAAAAATAGAATTAGTCGATCAGTCGTGCAAAAAAAAAAAAAAAAAAAAAAAAAAAAAAAAAAAAAAAAACCATGAAGATTTGGCCAATTAGTCGCAGAAAAGCGACAAAGTTCACCAGTCGACCGTGAGAAAATAATTACGATATTCACCGATCTGTCGCAGTAGAATGCGAAATTCGTCGATCGGTTGCAGAAAAAAGGGGTTTTTTACCAATCGTTTACACGAAAGAGAGAAAAAATTTGCCAATCAGTAAAAAGAAAATATAATGAAATTCGCTTATTAGTCGTATGTAAAAAAAACTCTGAAGTTGTCAGAAAATTCACGAAATTCTTCGATCAGTCGTGGAAAAAACCAACGATTGTTTCCAATCTGTCGCAAGAAAAAATTGGAACATTTGCCAATCAGTCTTCGGTAAAAAAGCATGAAATTCGTGGATCGGTCGTGTGAAAAAAAACTACGATTTTCGCCAAAACGTCAATGAAAAATATCACAAAATTCACCCACCAGTCGTGGTTAAAAAATGCGAAATTCGTCAATGAATTGTGGAAAATATATAAAATTTCTTCACCCAATCGCAGGAGAAAAATTGTGAAATTCATCGATTTGGTCAGAGAAAAAAGGCCAAATTCGCCAGTTGACAGAGGGAAAAATCTGAAATAATTCGAAAATCATCAATCGATTGTTGGAAAAAAAAACGCTAAATTAGCATTCGATTAGGGGGGGGGGGGAATCACAAAATTCACCAATAATTTCATTCGCGTGAGTGTGTCAGAGTTTTATGAAATGTCTTTTGCATTTCTATAAAAGATGCAATTGCACTTCTTCATATATAAAGAAAATTTTCCTGTGACTTTTTTTTTTTTAATTCACACAGAACATTTGATTAGCTGAAGTACATTGCAGAACATTGCAAAGTATTCAGCTTTGGGAATGAAATTCTTTGATCAGCAGCAGAGAAAATCTGTGAAATTCATTCAGCGACCATATGAAAAAAAAAATTCAACAACTGTTTATGGGAAAAAATGAAGTTTGTTGATTAGCTGGGAAGAAAATCGGCAAAATTCATAAACCGGATATGTGAAAAAAATCACACGAGTTTTGCCAATCAGCCGCAAGGAAAAATGCAATATACGCCAATCGGTATGGTTTAGATGTATTATAATCCCGCATTTGTCATCTTTGATTTTTTTCTTGCATGAAAACTCCTTTTTCGCCAAGTAGTAAATATCGCCAATGGTTAAATATTGTTGGTAGATTAATATAACATTGAAAAAACTGAAATATAATCATTATAACTATTAATTAAAAAACAAATTTTTAATTCACGCCAAGAAAAAAATCCAAGATGGCGGATGTAGGATTATAAAACATTTGTTCTGAAATAAAATATCACAAAATTTATCAGTTGGTTGCGGGGAAAAAATTGCAAGAATTCTCATTCAGTCACCTGAAAAAAAACTGAGAAATTCAACCGTCGATTAATGGGGAAAAAAAATCTAGAAACCCTTCAGTCGATTGCTTTAAAATATTGTGAAATTCGTCAATTGGTCACAGGAAAACAACATGAAATTCAGCAGGCAATCATGAGAAACAATCGTGAAATTTTACAGTTGGCTGCAGAAAAAAATGTGAAATTCGTCAATCAGTTACAGGAGAAAAACATAATTCGTCAGTCAACAGGGAGGAAAATCAAGAAATTTCATCAGTTGCAGGGAAATATCACAAAATAAAAAAGGACTAAATGCAAAATATTTTCAGTGAACAAGGTTCTTGATTGGTTTTTTTTTTTAAGTGTCCAGCAGAGTTGTATAATATTGACGCACACGCGCACGCCGTGCGCGGAAAATTTTCCGCAAAATTCGGAACTTTGCGGAAAATTTTTTTGAAAAAAAAAAAACGTAATTTTTGTTCTTGTAACTTTTTTTTTTAAATATGAAAAAAATAAAAATGTTTCCCAATTTTATGTACGATTTATTTATTATTTGCCAGGGGGATTCTGTTCCGAATTTTCCGAAAATTAAAAGCATTCCGTTCCAAAAATTTAAAAAAAAATCAGCCGTCAGTCCGAAAAGTCAAACATAAAAAAAATATCACTGAAAAATATTGCGAATTTCAACAAATGATCGCCGAAAAAAGACCAATTTCGTCAATCGTTCGCAGAAAAAATCACCCATTTTCTCGAATCATCGCGGACAAAACGCGAATTTCATCAAAGGAACGCGGGAAAACGCGAATTTCTCCAAAGAATCGTGAAAAAAAGATAATTTCGTCAAAGAATCGCAGAAAAAGCAAATTTCATTAAAGGAACGCAGGAAAAAAAACGAATTTCGTAAAAGCATAGCGGAAAGAGCCCGAATTTTGTCAAAAGTTCGCGAAAAACACTAATTTCGCCAAAGAATCGCGGAAAAAACACAATTTTCGTCAAACAATCGCGAAAAAAACGCAAATTTCGTCAAAAGATCACGAAAAACCCCACAAAATTCGTCAAAAGATCGTGAAAAAACCGCAAATTTCGTCAAAAGATCGCGAAAAGGCCGCACATTTGTCAAAAGATCGCGAAAAGACCGCTAATTTCGTCAAAAGATCGCGAAAAAACCCGCACACTTCATGAAAGATCGCGAAAAAACCAAAAATTTCGCCAAAAGATCGCGAAAAAAATGCAAATTTCGCAAAAGATTGCGAAAAATCCACGTATTTCGTCAGAAAATCGCGAAAAACAGCAAATTTCGTCAAAAGATCGCGAAAACACAGCAAAATTCGTCAAAAGGTCGCGAAAAACGCAAAGATTGCGAATTTTGTCAAATGGCCGCGGAAAAAACACATACTAGTTAGTGCCGGGAGTGGATTCACCTCCACACCCCACCCCTCTGTTGTAACTTTTCAGAAAATTTGCTGTGAATTTCAGGAATTTTTTTTTTTTTTACTCAGAATCACCCCTGGCTAACAGAGTGACTGGCATTTTGTGTGAAAAAGTCACAATATTAAGGATTGGGCTGTTTCCAAATGCACTGACAAAATAATTGATAAGAATTCACCCTTTCTTATGTTTTTTTAGCTTTATTATTTTTCTAACCAAAATAATTATTCTTTAATTAATATCAACTAATTTTTAATTTAAATGGTAATTATTTTAAAACTACTGTTTTTAATTCAAATCGTCAAAATAATATAACACTTTATTTTATTAAACATTAAATTAATTTGCAGAAAGTTTTTGACCCAATAATTGCGTGCGCAGAAAGTTTTTGGTTTTATACAAGTCTGGTGTCCAGCTGGCAGTAATTTTTTTCTAGAGTCCAGACTGTTGAAGGCATTTTTAATATAATTATAGAATAAAATGAAATAAGTGATTACTACTCTATTGTTATTCATACTGCTTAATATGTTTCTGAATAATTAATTTGTTAAGACAGTGTTATGATTGTGAATTTGTATTTTTTTTTTTTTTAATTTACATTTGCTTGTGGATATTTCTTTTAAAGGTGATTTCAATATAAAAAAGAATGCAGGTGTGCATTTTTATTACCTGCCTCTTAAATAGGAAAAAAAAAAGAAAGAAATCTTGTTTTTCACCCTTTTATGATATGAATCCATGTATATTAGCATTGAGTCTAAGCCGCTTTAGCAGGGCGCAGCGCCGGCAGCCTTTTTTTTTTCTTTTTTGTGCATAGCAAAGCTCTTTTAAACCCTTCTGCTCTTTTTAACGCTTCCTATGCTCCCTGTGGCAATTCAACTGATTGCGGGAAAATATCGCAAACTCTAGGGACTCTAAACAAACACAAACCAGTTCAAAATATTTTTGTGATTAATGTACAAGTGCGCCCTTTTTTAGAATAGTGTTTCCTTTTTGAAAAATTCCCGCCCGGCAGTCCTTTTTTCTAGAGTCAACACTGCATATGTAATGTAATATTAATGTTAAAAAAAGGAAGGAGGCACATAATGAAAATGCACACATGCATACTTTTTACACGATTAAATAAAGTTGACAAAAAGATCTAAAAACAAATATAAAAAACACCAACTGACCAGTAGTAGAATTGACATAAAAAAGCCACTGGTCCCAAGGAACAGTAAGCATGAGAATTTATTTGTCCGCAGTCATCATCACTGGTCTGCTACATAAAATTCTATTTCATCCCTTTAACCCTTTGAGTGACAATTAATTACTTCATCTGACTAAGATTTAATCGAATTTTCTTTGTTTTTTTAAATAAAATAAAGTTATGCGATATGTGCTTAGTTGCAGTTTTTGCAGGGAGAGGAAAGTTTACGTTTACCTGTCAGAGAGGCCGGGGGGGGGGGGAGTTACTGGTCCTGCAGATTATAAAATTTTTCAAATTAGTGATCCAATTGAATTTCTGGTGGTACAGAACAGTCCCAGCGGACCTCCAAGGAAATCGAACGCTGAACTGACAGTGAATAATATGACTTTTTAAATATTTACTACTCAAAAACATATTAAGCAATATGAACTGAACAAGCACAGAATGAAATCAGTTATTTCTTTTAAGCCTGTAAATGATAAAAGTAACAATGCAAACAAGAGAAAATTACACAAATAAAATTTACATACACAATAAAACATGCGAATCTGCTCAAAACATGGAAGATTCTCACCCATTACAGAACAGTCCTTTTTAATAATTGTTTTGTACACACAGGAGGTAAACGCAGGGATCGATCCAGGCAAAATTTGAGGGTTTTTTTTAGGGCCCTTTCACAAAAGTCTATTTAATAAAATAGGCCCCATCACAAAAATAAATTTAATAAAATGGGCTCCTTCACAAAAATAAATTTAATAAAATGGACCGCTTCACAAAAATAAATTTTTTAAAATATCTAGGACGGGTGAGTTCGCGATAAGCGCCAAGCTAAGGACCCAGTATAAATATAAAATAATTGTAATAAAATTTTTATATCAATAATGAAAGATAGAAATCTATTTTCTTACCTTTCTGGTAAAACAGACATACGCTGGTTTCCTTCTTACGTAGGCAACCTGTAATTTTTATTTAATAAATAGATGTGGCAAATTGTGAATAATATCATCTTCGAAGAATCCAGATGTAAAGAAAAAACTATTTAATGCTTGAAAAAATTCTGGGTTACAAGGATCCACACTCACACACTAAAAAATATAAAGTAAAAGATTAAATATTAATAAGATAAGAGTAATGACATCGAAAATCCGGTAGGAGACGTAAGTCTCATAGGACAAAGGGTTGACACACAAAAAACCGTGCGTCTTGACCTCGCAAAATCGGCCCTTCAAGTGAGAAGTAAAAAAGGGGCCCACACAAGTTAAAACAGAGTAAAAAAATCTGGAAACAATAAAACTGCTTAACAAGCAAAAAAGTTCTAATTAAAGGAGTCTATATCGTCAGAAAAGTTCTCTGGTGCTGCGATCTATTGTCGCCTTTTCGAAACATAAGTCTCTGACACAATTGTTCATTAGTCCGTGATCTTACGTGAACTTCGCTCAGGGAAGTGTCGCCATCTTGAAACACATTTCACAACTAAAATGAAGGCGTGTTGCACATGTCACAGATAAATTGTCATTTCACAGGCGAGGCGGTGTTGGACATAAAACCACTTACGCTGAGACGTTTTCCAACACCCCCGCTTTTTATGTAAAACCGACGAGCGTAAAATGTTTAACTTATTTCTCAAACACTCAAAATGAGGCTTAGGCAACGGCTTGGTGAGCACGTCTGCCAGCATTAACTTCGATGGGCAATAAGTTATTTTGATTATGCCATTCTGGCATAGATGTCTGATGTGATCATACTTTACTTCCACGTGTTTAGTTCTTGTCTGTGCCTTTTCGTTTTCGGTCAATCTTATGGCTGATAAGTTATCTTCGTACAATGTTACGGGTAGTTGTTGAAAATAGTTCGAGATCGTTTAACAAGTCTAACAACCACGAGATTTCTTGACCTGCATTAGAGGCAGCGATATATTCAGCCTCCGTGGACGAGAGTGCTGTGCAACTCTGTTTCCTCGATGACCATGCCAATATATTATTTCCTAATTTAAACAAGTTTCCAGTGGTTGACTTCCTGTCTATTCTGTCGTTCCCCCAATCGGCATCGCTATATGCCGTTAGGATTGGAGGTTTTGTTTTATCTATGACGAATTTAAGATCTTTGGTAGTAAGCAGATATCTAATTAACTTCTCGATAGCTTGCCAATCGACTTCCCTTGGGGATTCATTCCTTCTTCCCAGGATATTAACGACTGATGCTATGTCGGGTCTAGTTAAAGTTGCAATGTATAGAAGACCTCCTATAGCCTGTCTAAATTTTACATTATCTCCCATTAGTTTCCCGTTTGGATCTAAATTAAAGTAGTTAGTATTCATGGGTGTATATGTAGGCTTACCATTTAACAAATTGAATTTTTCTGCGATTTGTATTATTTTGTGTTCCTGGTCTAATTCTAGATTACCGTTATCTGTTTCCTGTATGTTTATGCCTAAATATTGTGTTACTTGACCTAAATTTTTGATTTCGTATTGCTTTGATAATTCAGTGTATATTTTGTGTGTGTCTGTTTTGTCTCCTGCGACTAAGATGTCATCAACATACACTATTATGTATGCGATTTTTCCATCTTGGACTCTTTTGTACAGACATTTGTCTGACGCGCATTCAACGAAATTTAGTTCTTTTAGAGATTTACTTATTTTTTGGTTCTACGCCCTAGCTGCCTGCTTAAGGCCGTAAATCGCTTTGTTTAAACTACACACTTTATCTTCTTCCCCTTTTGTTATGTATCCCTCTGGCTGATGCATATAAACCTCCTCTTCTAAATCGCCATGTAAGAAAGCAGTTTTGACATCTAGGTGAGTTATTTTAAGGTATTTGTACACCGCTGCGTTTAAGAATGCTCGCAGGGTGGTATGCGCTACAACGGGTGCGTAGGTCTCATCAAAATCGCTTCCATATTTTTGAGCATATCCTTTAGCAACCAATCTAGCTTTATATCACTCTATAGACCCGTTGGCTCCCCTTTTTGCCTTAAACGTCCACCTACAACCTATGACGCGTTTTCCCGGGATAGGTTTTATTAATCTCCAAGTATTATTTTGCTTCAGAGAATCTATTTCCTCACTAGTGGCTTTTAGCCATTTATCTTTAGTTTCTGCGTCATTGATATTTTGTAGGTCTGTCCATGACTTTGGCTCCTGAATTTGACACAGGTTTGCGCTTATTCCATAACGGTTAGGTGGTACGCCACGATTTTGTCTTTGCGATCTTCTCGGTTCAAGGGATGTGTCGGTCGGGGTGTTATTCTGATCACCGTCGCGTTCTTCTAGATCAATTTCAATATTATCTGTGGGAGTTTGTTCGTTGTTTTGATTTTCTTTGGCGGGCTTAATTTCCTCATCTTTTATACCTTCTTCGAAGAATTTTACGGTTCTAGATATTATAATTTTATTTTCACCCGTATATATCCTATAGCCCTTGCTCTTGAAATCATATCCCAACATTATTCCCTCGATGGCTTTCTCATCTAACTTATTTCTTTTAGGTTTGTCGACATAGGCAAATGCCTTACATCCGAATGTTTTGATGTTCGAGAGATCGGGTTTTCTTTTATGCCAAAGTTCATAGGGTGTCATGTTATTTTTGTTAGCTTTTGTTGGTAGACGGTTGATGAGGTAGGTGGCGGACATGACAGCTTCCCCCCAGAATTGCTTAGGTAACTTGGCGTCCGACAACATGGTTCTAGCCATTTCCACTATCGTTCTATTCTTTCTCTTTGAAACGCCGTTCTGCGGGCTAGAATAGGGAACACTCAATTGACGCTCTATCCCTTTTTCTATCAGGCAGTTTTCAAATTCATCACTGATATACTCTTTTGCGTTATCGGATCTTATTGCCTTTATCAACTTGCCAAATTTATTTTTTGTTAGCGTTATGTATTCTTTCAGTTTGATAACGGCTTCCGATTTATGCGCGATTAAGTATGTTATTGTGTACCTGCTATAATCATCCGTGAATGTTATAAAGTACCTTTTCCCTCCTATCGTTTCAGTATTCATGGGGCCACATATATCGGAATGTGCAAGGGTACCGATATCTTTGCTTCTGTTTGTGGCTACTTTAGGGTAGGGCAGAGCGGAAAGTTTCCCTTCAATGCACTTGGTGAATCGCGTGTCATGTTTACAATTATTAATTGTTATCCCATTGGCTAATTCATGATTAACAAGGTATTTAATATCATCAAAATTTTTGTGTCCGAGTCTTCGGTGCCACAATGAAATACAATTTGTATTGTTACAGAAAGTTTGAGTACTTATAGTATAGCCGTAATCATCTTCAGGGTTTAATACGTAGAGATTATCATTTAATTTAGCTGTCAAGATTATATTATCATCTTTGACAAATAAACATGCATTTTTCTCGAAAATTACCTTTATGTTATTTTCAGTGACTTTCTTAACTGACAATAAATTGTCCTTTAGTTCTGGACAGTATAATACATTTCTTAGTGTAATGTAGTGGTTTTTGTCTGTTTTTATTTTTACGTCGCCCATACCTTGCGAATTAAGCCTTTTTCCATTAGCGATTGTTATATTCCCAAAATTCCCGGCTGTGAATGTAGCAAAATTTGTTTTTGCTGATGTAACGTGCCTGGTACAACCCGAGTCAATAATGTATTTGTTTGAATCTGTTGTTTGTGTTTGGTTAATTTTTACTGACTCAATTTCAAAATTGTTTTCCATTGGGAAGAGAGGAATGATCGATTGGTTGACCTCATCCTCTATATTTGATTTGCTGTTAAAGCAAAAATTCGAGGAGTTGGTTTTACTACCATTGTGTTGATTTTTGGGGTTTACCGAATTGGCTTTAAAGTTGGCATGGTTGTTAAATTTATTACTGTTATAATTTTCATTTCTTTGGTAATTGTTTTTCTGTTTGTTTTTCAATTTGTAACATTCTGAACGAGCGTGCCCATCTCGTTGACAGAAACTGCAATACTTTTTCTCGCTTTATTTACAATTTTATATGCTGTGTCCCTTGGTCGTGTGCTGGTGTTTTTGTATTCAATCCGATGAGAGTACTCATCGATGAGTTTGTTTTTTACAAACTCGAGGTCTAGATCCTTTTCGTCTCTACCCTCCATACTCGTTATAAGAGGAGCGTATGACTGAGGCAAGCTGCAAAGCATAAGAGCCACAATGTGCGAATCATTTATGAGCTCTCCAATGGCAACGAGTTTGTCGCGGATAGTTAAAATATTGTTGATATGTAAATTTAAGTCTCCGCCCTCGTTGAGCCTTTGCGAATATAGCTTCCTCAAAAGGAATAATTTGGATGATAAATTCGCCCTTTGTTGAACACTTTTTAATCTTTCCCATATGTCTTTGGGAGATGTCAAGTTTCTAATATGAACGATTTGTGTATTTTCAATGCATAAACAAATTATGGCTTTCGCCTTAGCCGCGTTTTTAGTATAATTATCATCGGGTGCAGCAGGTGGAGATTCTGTCACATATTTCAGTAAATCGTCTTTAATTAACAAATTTTCTAATTTGAAGCTCCAGTGACTATAATTATTATCATTCAATTTTTCTACTGCCGTAATTTCTTTTGAAGCAGACATAGCGTGTTATTCAAGTGTTATAAATTCTTTGATAACAAATATATTTACTATAAGAAGTTTGTGACTTTCTTAAAATAATTTCTTAGAATATATGCATAAATATAAATAAAATGATCATTTATTCATAATAATCAATCAATATTCATTCACAATAATACCTTTTTTTGCGATATTATATATATCGTTATTTATTCATGCACATTTATTTTCATGTATATATTTCAATATTTCATATCTTATATGTGCATCTTGTTCATTTTATCACAATCAGATAAACAAATTTTTATTACTGGGTTTTTTATTTATTTATTTACTTTCCCCTTCAATTCAGCCTTCATAATCTTTTAAAATATCTAGGAAGGGTGAGTTCGCGATAAGCGTCAAGCTAAGGACCCAGTATAAATATAAAATAATTGTAATAAAATTTTTATATCAATAATGAAAGATAGAAATCTATTTTCTTACCTTTCTGGTAAAACAGACATACGCTGGTTTCCTTCTTACGTAGGCAACCTGTAATTTTTATTTAATAAATAGATGTGGCAAATTGTGAATAATATCATCTTCGAAGAATCCAGATGTAAAGAAAAAACTATTTAATGCTTGAAAAAATTCTGGGTTACAAGGATCCACACTCACACACTAAAAAATATAAAGTAAAAGATTAAATATTAATAAGATAAGAGTAATGACATCGAAAATCCGGTAGGAGACGTAAGTCTCATAGGACAAAGGGTTGACACACAAAAAACCGTGCGTCTTGACCTCGCAAAATCGGCCCTTCAAGTGAGAAGTAAAAAAGGGGCCCACACAAGTTAAAACAGAGTAAAAAAATCTGGAAACAATAAAACTGCTTAACAAGCAAAAAAGTTCTAATTAAAGGAGTCTATATCGTCAGAAAAGTTCTCTGGTGCTGCGATCTATTGTCGCCTTTTCGAAACATAAGTCTCTGACACAATTGCTCATTAGTCCGTGATCTTACGTGAACTTCGTTCAGGGAAGTGTCGCCATCTTGAAACACATTTCACAGCTAAAATGAAGGCGTGTTGCACATGTCACAGATAAATTGTCATTTCAAAAGGAGAGGCGGTGTTGGACATAAAACCACTTACGCTGAGACTTTTCCAACAAAATTTAATAAAATGGGCCAATTCACAAAATTCCTTTTAATAAAATACGCCTACTTCATAACATTCTTTTGCATAAAAACTATTTTAAATACGTAATTAGTAAATAAAACCAGGTCATGCGAAACAAAAACTTTAACTGAAATTTAAAGAAGTTTCTGTTAATAAATTCTTGATCCGAATTTGAGTACCTGGATTTCAACTATAGTTACAAAATATTACTTTTCACAAAAATAACTTTTAATTTTCACAAAATGGAACCCAAGAATAAAAACCTGCATCGATCCCTGTTTGTTAAAGGCCCCAAGAATCTATATATAATTTTTAATGATGTTATGTACTATAGAACAATATTATTGCTCTAAATTTGTCTTTAAATGTTTTTTAGTGAAAAAATTACTTTATTTAAAATAATTATACACATGTAAAGAATTTTAAAATTATTTTTCCCATATTTCATATTCTGTATTATAAATTATTCTACAATATATAATTTTTTTAAAAAATTAATTTTATGAGTCGAATATTGCAGCTAGAGACATTAAACCACGCTAAATGATTTGCCAGAGATATTGCACCTCCACTGAGTATTAATCAAGCATCTATGTTCCTAAAAAGATTATAGCTGCTTGATTTTTAAAGAAACCAAATTACTTACTCATAAAATGATATTCCAATACAGTGATCTGCTTAGAAAGAACTTAGGTCCTTTAAAGGACCCTTCACAAACTTTTTCCCCTCAAAACAAGGGCCCTTCACAAAACGTTTCCACCTCCAAACTGAGCTTTTTACAAGTTTAATTATCAAGAAGTAATTTAATCCTTCTATCACTTTTATATGCATAATGGAAATATATGCATATATCTCCTTAAAAGTATAAACAAGAAATTGAACATAACGATTCTTTGAAATTCAGAAAATTATGACTAAATTTTTCACAAAAATAAAAAGACGTATTAATGAAAATATCAAAAAATAAAATAGTTCTCTCTAGGATGTATTTGAAAAGTGAAGTGTCACGCCGTTTTTAAAACTGAGAGATTTTTATCGCTATTATTTTAAAAAATAGTAAAAATTCATCTTTAGTCATACACGAAGATTTCTTGTAAAACATTATCTCCATACCACAGTATTTCTATACGTGGCGATCTGGTTTACCGAATGTGGTTAGTATCGCATGAATGGCTGAATACAAA
Source organism: Maratus speciosus (assembly GCA_963932465.1). Taxonomy (NCBI): domain Eukaryota; kingdom Metazoa; phylum Arthropoda; class Arachnida; order Araneae; family Salticidae; genus Maratus; species Maratus speciosus. Next base: position 67,406,831 of record OZ010799.1, on the reverse strand, counting down.
GTGCCAAATATCAAGCTATAATATTAAAAATAAGTATAATACAAGTCTCACTTATACCCCTCTTACGGCTATATATATATCTATTTAAAATTTAATTAAAATGTGACTAATATACAGATAAAAAGAACCCTGCAAAAAGGAAAAATAGAATAACAAAACGACAGCGTAACGACTCCTCCCGCTTATTTTCCGAGTAGCGGAAAAGTAAACATCCTTTCTGTGTGTTGAGTTGATAACTTCCTTCTCATTCTCCCATGACATGGAGTCAGAAATACAGCTACATGAGGGCGGCTGTCATCTCGAGGGCCCGGGTTCGAGTCCCTGGGTAAGACATGGAGTAATTGTGTATGTTCCATTGTAGTTATATAATATATGTAATGGAAAATAAAAATTGTTGTGACTTGTTGTTGTTTCTATGTATAATAAGGATCATTCGAGGCGACAGCCATTGTAGCTATAGGCCCCAAAGCATTCTCCACCTCGGTGGACTTCAAATGTCAAATGACAGCTACACTTAAAAATCTGCAGCATTTTCTGCATAGTCACTCCGCCACTATTATAGAGTATCTCTACTCTGACCAACGAGAATGCTCCATAATATAGTCAAGTAACCGTTTTCTATAAAATCGGTGGAGTGACTATGCTGCAAATGCTACAGATTTTTAATAGTGTACATGATCAAAAATCAAATGCTGCAACGAAAACTTTGTTTTTGAAGAAGTAACTTTTATAAAAACTGGAATTCACGCCTGATAGAGGATAAGGGCAAATTATGCATATAATAACCCCACCTATATTTTTCAGCTTTAATCGTGGATGCTACCAAAATGAGGAAAGGGGGGGAGGGACCCTGCCCCTCCCTAGATTTTAAAATTTAAGTAACTAGATATTTCTTTTCGTTATGTTTTCAAAAACAATATAAAATGTATTATTTTCGAGTAACTAAATTAAAGGAGCCTCTTTTCTTTAATGTTCGTATGTGCAAAATTCTTAGTTCCTCTTTTTTAAAGAGGTGCTGTTTGTGTTGTTTTATGATGGCCAATTGTCTACACTTGTACACTTGGGATATTGGGCCGAAGGGGGGGGGGGTGCCTGGGGTCTTTCAAAGGGAAGCTAATCCGTATTTAAGCAAAGAAATCCAAGGTTCGAAGAAAACCACGAAAAAAAAACTCCGAACGACTAGGCCGACGGGCGCGATTGGGTTCGAACCCAGCATCTCCCGTCTACCAGCTTTGAGAGCAGAACCTCTCGGCCACTGGTGGGGTGGTTTTGAAGAGGAACTAAGGATTTTGAGCTAGGACGACAGGAGTGGCATGGTGGAAGGGGGGGGGGGGGTAGCGGAGTGCATTGTATCCCTTCCTGCATTTTGAAATTTAATTAACTAAAATTTTTTTTTTTTTTTTTGTCAGATTTAGAAGAGCACAGTAAAATATATTCTTTTCGAAAAGCTTAAAATGAAAAACTAAATAAGTTATTTTTAGAAAAGGGAGAAGGGAAATTGAGGGCCCTCGTTAGATTTTGAAATTCAACTAAAATATTTTTTGTGCGTGTTTGAATACGATTTTAAATATTAATGAAAGGGATTTTGAAATAATTTGGAGATTTTTTTTAGTGTGCAATTTTTGTACGTGTTAGACTTCGAAGGGTTATTTTTACTGGTGGTAATTTAAGAGAAATTTATGACAAATTTTAGGATAAAAAGGGGACTTTGAAATACTTTCGTGATTATTTTTTTTCGTTTTAGGGGGAATATTTTGAGATTGAAATTTTTGAGCTTGTTAGAGTTAGAGGTGAAATTGTTACTGGTTATAATATTAGAAAAAAATGTGACAAATTTAAGGTCAAAAAGGGCTTCGAAAAAATTTCGTGATTTGTTTTTCTTTTTAGGGGGAATTTTCGGAGATTGAAATTTTTGAGCATGTTAGAGGTGAAATTGTTGCTCGTAATAACTTCATAAATGGGGTAATTAAAAATTTTAACTAGTAGACTCTTTAAAATAATTTCGAGATTTTTCTTTCTTTTTGTAGGGAATTAAAAAATAGTATTTTAAATGGTAATTAAAAATCTCAATGAGGGGACTTTAAGATAATTTTGAGATTTTTATTTCTAGAATGGGATTTTTATATCGCTATGTAAAATGGTAATTTTAAATATTAATTAAAAATTTTAACGAGGGGGAGTTAAGAATTTTTGACTGAGCCGGTGGAAGACGTTAGATTTCCGGGAATTATCTAATATATTAATTTCGAAATAAATTTAAAATATTAATGAGGAAATGCGGGCATATCAAAATCTTAGATACCATAATGTGCAATAATAAAACCTTTAAGTAAAACCTTCATGTTACCTGGTAAAGAAACAATTTTCCTTTTCCTTCAACATACCTCATGTGATTTCACGAAAATCTTCTAAGTCATTGAAGGTAATTTGGAGGCGATAACTTACAGAAATAAACCTGTATGAAATCTTTTAAAAAGAGGTATACTTCTCTTAAGATAACCTTTAGTTTTCATTTGCCTTAAAGATACCCGTTGAAACCTTCAAAATGGCTGCAAAATCTCAAAATTTTTAAAGGTTTTTCTCTGATTTTTTTACCTGGGTTATCAAGTCAGTCCTTATGAATTCTAAAAAAACTTTTTCTTGTCTCGACAGGCTTTTGCCCATCGGAATTTACATTGAAATTTAAAACATTTTATATTCTTTTTTAAAACTATAGAACTACTACGTGCGCAAATTTTCCCGATTCTGGAGCTCTTTTACGAAAAATTCATATTGCTTTTGTAAAGTTTTTTTCTTTCAAACGTTTCATGATATTAAGAAGTTCTCTTCTGGTATTATATAATGTATTTAAATTCGTCCCTAAAAAAAAAACAATATGTAATCATGTTTATGTACGTACACTAGCAAATAATTGAGGATGATTGACTATAAAAATGACCATACAATTAAAAAAAGGGGCAAAAAAAAGCCAAATTTCCTGACATATTTACCATACTAAAACTCAATCCTAGCAGAAAAAATTACAGTTGACCCTTAACCTGCTTTAACTCATAACTAAAACTTTCTATGTTTGTAGACACTGTTAATTTTTTTTATACATTTTACTACTATATATTCTAAGCGTCACTTTATCTATAAAAATCACATTAAAAACAAATTAAAAGTTAATATATTTTTGTTACATACCTGAAGTTGAATGTTCCATTTTCAAAAAATATTATTTTTTAATTATTACAGCGTAATTAACAAACGAAAGTTGAAACAAAATTATTGAAATTTTTTTTTGTTTATTATCATTGTGCAATATGCAGTTTAACTGCTTATTTTAATGACGGCCAAAATAACTTTGCACACGTTTTAATACTAGGCAGATGTTTACAATCATCTGCTCTATTAAAGTGACGTATGTCGGTAGTTCAAAATAGAATTTCATTTTTTTGATTTTTTGCCAGATTTCAAGGCTTCTTGCCCCACTGTGCGACGGCTTCTTCATTTATAAAGTGTGTTCATTATTAAAGTATAACATCGTCTCCTACATCACACTGTCTATGCATTAAATGTAGTGATGGGCGATAACGAGATGTTTTTCTCGATTTTCTCGATTGTGTGGACATCTCGATACTTTTCGATTGTGTAAATTTTTTCTCGATGACTGCAGTTTGCCAATTGCCTTTATACATCATATATTATATATTATATACGTTATACATTTATCCAGAATCGTCTGCGGGTGAACTGGAATGAGTCGGCGTTAATAAAGACTAGGTGACTTCGCCCGCTAGTGGGCCCCTCCTTTAATCGGGGCCACTAAGTTACACGTAATCTTGTAATATGAAATCACGAACAGGTTACCCGCTATATACGACACAGTATAGCAGGCGTGGTGTGCACGCACTACAAAATCTTGTAAAAAAATATAATCTCTAAACGAACGAACCTCGGACCAGATGTCTTGGGGGAGGGGTCAAAGTGAGCGGAGGGGCACAGTAGCTGCACATTATGAATAAGTCGTCACAGGTCTTTAGGCCTTTCGAACCATATGTCACATGAGTGGTCTGGATCTGAATTTATAAAAATGCCCTTCCCGTGGGGGCAAAGAGGGGGGAGGGGTGCGGGAGATGGATAACATGAGTAAGTGGTCATAGGCCTTTCCAACAATATGTCACATGAGGGGTCTCGGCTAAATTTAGAAAAGTGTCCCCCGTGGGGGAAAAGTGGGGGGCGGTCACCGGAAGTGCAGAACATCAATAAGTAGTCACAGACCTTACCAATAATATCTCACATGTGGGGTCTTGGCTAAATTTGAAAAAGTGTCTCCCGGGGGGGGGGCAAAGTGGGGGAACGGACACCGGAGGAGCATAACATCAATAAGTAGTCACAAACCTTTCCAACGATATCTCACTTGTGGGGTCTTGGCTATATTTTTGGAAAAGTGTCTCCCGGGGGGGGGGGGCAAAGGGGGGGGACGGACACCGGAGGAGCATAACATCAATAAGTGGTCACAGACCTTTCCAACAATATCTCACATGAGGGGTCTTGGCTAAATTTGAAAAAGTGTCCCCCGGGGGGGGCAAAGTGGGGGGGACTGTCATTGGAGGAGCATAACATCAATAAGTAGTCACAGACCTTGCCAACGATATCTCACATGAGGGATCTTGGCTAAATTTGAAAAAGTGTCCCCCGTGGTGGGGGCAAAGTGGAGGGACTGTCACCGGAGGTGCATAACATCAATAAGTAGTCACAGACCTTTCCAACAATATCTCACATGAGAAGTCTTGGCTAAATTTTGAAAAGTGCCCCCCCCTGGGGGGGAAAGTGGGGGGATGAACACCGTAGGTGCATAACATCAATAAGTAATTACAGACCTTTCCCATGATATCTCACATGAGGGGTCTTGGCTAAATTTGAAAAAGTGTCCTCGGGGGGGGGGGGGGCTGTCACCGGAGGTGCATAACATCAATAAGTAGTCACGGACCTTTCCAACGATATCTCACATGAGGGGTCTTGGCTAAATTTGGGAAAAGTGCACCCGGGTGGGCAAAGTGGGGGGGACGGACACCATAAGTGCATAACATCAATGAGTAGTCACAGACATTTTTCAACGATATCTCACATGAAGGGTCTTTGCTAAATTTGGAAAAATGCCCCCCGCGGGGCCAAAGTGGTGGGGACTGTCACCGGAGGTGCATAAGATCAATAAGTAGTCACTGACCTTTCCAACGATATCTCACATGAGGGGTCTTGGCTATATTTGGAAAAGTGTCCCCCGGAGGGGCAAAGTGGGGGGACGGCCACCGGAAGTGCAAAACATCAATAAGTAGTCACAAACCTTTCCAACGATATGTCACATGAGGGGTCTTGACTAAATTTAGAAAAGTGTCCTGAAATTTCATATATTATAAATAATATTTATCGGAGGGCTCCATAAAAAAATCCGATCTAAAATGATAAAAACGGAAAAAACTACCCCCCCCCCCGCGGTGGGGGCCAAATTGGGAAGGGGAGGAAGAAAGTCTCATAATATGAAAGAGTCATTCGAGAGCTTTCCTATAACATATCACATCACGGGTCGAAAAAAAATTTGAAAATTGATCCCCCTCCCTCCCCCCCCCCCCTTGGGTCCACTCTTTCGCCCCGGAATTTACGCAGACCCCACTTTAAAATTTTTATGTTCAATAAATAATATTTACCGGAAGACTGCACAAAAAACCCACATCTAAAATTATATTTAAATTTATTATAGAAATCGGCTACGGTTTTAAAAATTTGTTCGCCCTCTCCCCACCCCCCGAATTTCACCTTCAGGGGAAGAAAGGTTCATAATATGAAAGAGTTGTCAAAGGACTTTTCGATAATATGTCACAGGAAGAGTTCGGTAAATTTTTTTAAATTGCTCCTCGCCCACTTTCACGTCCACTGAATTCACCCGACCCACCTTCCTCTTTGAAATTTTTATATTTAATAAATAATATTTATCGGAGGGCTCCGGGTATGTGACAGCTTGGTAGGGCTAAAATTAGAAAAACATTGAAAATTAAAGCTTCATTTCACAACTCATTGTCATGCCTGTCAGCTCTGTCCAGCTCGCCCCTCGATATCTCATCTCGGCCCTTCATGGCCGAGCGTGAAATGACAATCATCGAGAGTAACATTTCGAGGAAGGACGAAAATTGATTTCTCATTCTCGACGATGTCATATGAAATGTTGAACAGTGACCGAGAGCGAGAAACGAGAATGGCAATGGGAAGCAATGAGTTACAATCGATGAGATATCTCGAAGTAAGCGAGAGGTTTGCCCTCGGGTTTGCCATCTCCTCGAGATAAACGAGCAGTTTGCAGCAGCAGAAAATATATCTCGAAATGCGAGAGAGAGGACGAGAGAAAGGAAGCTTTCAGAAGTGTCAAACTTACCGCGCTTCTGGTTTAAGTCATGATTTCCCAAAGGAGTACATGTTCTTTTCCATTCGCTTTTGTTATTAACCGATATGGGTTAGGAGGCATAGTGGTTTAAGTTATCAGTTCGGGTTTCAGTTGTTGATATAGAAGTTTTCTAGTGAATTTGGCGGCGCCAGTTTGTCTTGATTTTCAATGTTTCTCTTATTTTAGCCCTCATAGCTGTCCCATATCTCTTAATATTAGAATGCTATTGTTAAAACAAAACTGCACTGCAAATTATGTGTTTTCAAGATTTTAAGTGTCGCCTCAGGAAAGAGGATTTTTCAAAATTATTTTCCCCCGCTCATGTAATATATTAAAATAAGGGTAATCTCATAACCTTTCTAAATCTACCTTTCTTTTATCAATCCACCGTTAATTTTAGGCCCCTGGGCTTAAAATACTCTAAAGGAATATACTTACCGGCGGTTTTTTTCGTACTCTGGTACGGTATCTTGCACTCATAGGAAAATTATAAGACTAACATCAAATTGTGTCTAAAATCGAATAAAAAATATGGACATATGTTTCTTAATTTTAACTCCCTTTTTCGCCTCAAGAGGGCGCTTTAAAGTTTTGTTTCTTCAAACCTTTAGTATACTGTTTGTCCAAAAATTATAAAATTCACAAAATAAAGTCTTTTCACTCTCCCCTATCTTCTCGTATCAATTTTATTTTTACTACCACCAGGGGACGCCGCCCAGTGAAACATTTTACTTTTAGCCTCAGGCTATTGGTATTTTTCATCTGTTTTTCATATTGTTTTTCTTCATTGTAGATACTATTCTCCAAGTTCTTGACCCATTCTGACTACTTGGGCACTCATTCTGGACCAGCTGTGGCCCATCGGGCCCTTCTTCATTTGTCTGGCTCTAATCACACGCTTCACTTGTTCTTTTACCATTTTTCTTTTTCTTCAATTTCTTTCTTATTCAATGGTTTAGTTTTTTTTTTATCATTCTCAACTTCCCCTAGTCCTCTCTTACATGATGTTAACTTTCATCCTTGGTCTGCCATACTGTCAATTTGGGGCCTAATGCCCCTTTTTGCTGGGGGGGGGGGGCGTTTCTTCTACCTTTTCCAGACCCATCATCTAATACCACGTTGGTAAGGATTGGAAAATTAAAATTATCCAAAATACCAAAAATGAAGTCCATTGAAGTTTTATTTTAGTTATAGAATTCCCTATTAGCGGATATATTTGTCTGTTTACTTTTCTATTTTACGATAACACTCCTTTGTTTTCGATAAACGGAAAAATTCAACAGCATTAGACACATTTTAGACATTTAAGGAACTTTAACTTGTATCAAACCTTCTGCCTTTATCGAAAAGAAGAAAATGCTAATCGATTCTAGCTAATGCGCCTAAAATAAAAAATGAGCTAGTAAATGTGTCAGAAACTAGCTATTTTGGATTTCGATACAGACTTGAAGAATCATGTTGGAATCGCTAGGCACTGGAAAACAATTTCCGTGTTAGGCAGGTTCCCTCTCAGTAGTTATATATGTCTGGTTATCCTTACGTTTTTCGATAAAGATGTCTTGTTTTCGATAAACGGAGAAATTCCACAGCATTTGATACACTTTAGACATTTAGGGAACTTTAATTTGTATCAAACCTTTTTCCTTTAACGAAAAGAGGGAAATGCTAATTGATTCTAGCTAATGCGCCTAAAATAAAAAATGAGTTTTTAAATGTGTCATAAAGTAGCTACTTTGGATTTCGATACAGACTTAAAGAGTCATGTTGGAATCGCTATGTACTTAAAAACAGTTTCCGTGTTAGGCAGGTTCTTTCTTGGCAGGTATCTTTATCTCACTATCCTTACGTTTTTCGAAAGAAACTTTTGTTTTCGATCAATGGAGAAATTCCACGGTATTTGACATTTAGGGGAACTTTAAACTGTATCAAACTTTTTGGAGTTATCTAAAAAGTAGAAAGGTTATTTGATTCATCAAATGCGCCATAGTTACGCGATTTGGACATGGCAGTTTCATAAAGAAGAAAGGGGAATTTATTCCAATGCAAAGAAAATCATTTTAAAATACTGAAATTCAAATGAGATATCTTTATAAATTTCTTCCATAAGATTAGCATTAGCGAGCAGGTCTTTTTACTTGACTGAAGTAACCCCTTAAGCCTAAATCAGGAGAAAATAATCGCGATAGCAGAATTATCGAGCAAACCCTATCACTACTATGAAAGTTTCGGCCAGAATAATAGCTAAGTTTTCCAACAATTGTTTTTAGCTTCTCTCGTTATAATCGATTGTAAAACATCTCGATTGTACATTCTAGGAATTAATCGATGGCTGTATCGATTGTTATTTTTTACAATGACGATTTTTCTCGATTGTCGAATTTTCGAGAATCGCCCACCACTAATTAAATGTATATTTTATGTCATTTATTTTGTTACAAAATGGTTACATATCATTCGGATTATTATTTGGTTATAAAATTATTATTTGGATTATTATTTGGCTATTCTTTGTTATTTCTATAGGGGATGTAGGGGCTGGGCTCTGCTCAAGAACAAGACACCCACCCCTCCCCACACTATTGTTGTAGTAAAAATCTATATCGTACCGTTATGTTTTGTACTAGTTTAGTATTTGACATTCTGAGGTTACTAATATATATACAGCAGAACTTCCATTATCCGACGTAATGAGTACCAAACCTACATCGGATAATCGAGAATTTGTCAATATTCATCAAGTTTAATACATAACACCGTCATTGAACTGCTAGTAGGACTATTAAAACTGCTTCATAAATATCTAAATTCAAATTATACATGAAAATAATATTATTTGTTTAGAACAGGAACGTGTATACAGGGGGCTGTGGGGGGGGAGGGGGCAAGAGTACAGTTATACCGGGATAGGATCTTGCGGGATCCCAACCTAATTTCAATGAAATTCGAAGAAAGGGGAACCAAAATACTTTCTGTGCTCGTGATTTGGAAAGGAATGGTTGCATACATAAAGAATGTGAAAGTAAAAAAAAAAAAAAAAAGTTGGAAAAAATTCAGGATGTCGACATCGGTATACGGAGAGTTCCGGTTAAAGGAGGGTTGGATAATCGAAGTTATACTGTACCATATATACTCGTGTGTAAAACGAAGAATTTCCGACAATTTTTCTGCAAGTAAATTGGAATATAGACTTATACAAAAGCCAAAAAAAGAATTAAAAAATTCGAATACTGCAAAAAACTGATTTTTTATGTGTATAAATAATAAATAATATATAAAATATACAAATAATAACAATTTATTATTAAAAAATTTCAATGATTTGTTTTTTTTTTTACTTACTACTTTTTCGCATTAGTAAGTGAAATCTTTGGTTTGATTTTGTGCAAAATTCAAATAAAAAGTCGACTCTTCGAATTTTTGCTGAGTTTGCATTCAAAAGTTAGGGGGTCGGCGTATATTCGAGCATATAAGGTATATATATTCCATTAGTAATTATTGATTATTACAAATTTTAACTATATAAATTTTTACTATGTCAGTAGCTAAGGGTGGGGAGGAAGGGGGTCGTGTTCTTGAGCCGAGCCCAGCCCCCCCTCCCTTTTATAGTAATAATAAAGAAGTTTTTGTAGTCGAATAATAAACCGAATGTTCTAGAACCTTTTTGTAACAAAATAAATGGCGTAAAACATAGATCTAATGCTTAGACAGTAACGGAGAAAACCCCTACCCTTTCGTGCCTAGTGTCCCAAAATTGGGACGTTTAGGTTTTTATATGTTAAATAAATATTTTTTCAAAGGGAATTTTTTTATAATGTTTTACGTTCGTTTTACACCATTTACTATAATTAAGCACCATATTGAGTTTTAAAAAAATCAGGCACTAATGGGTTAAATTTGAATGTTTTTCATTTCATAAATTTAATAAAAGTATGTACATGTGTTTTGATTACTTATATAATATTTAATACATAAAGCAAATTAGTATTTTGAAATAATATATTAAAGTTTCTAAATTGTAATGTATTGCAACTTTAATATATTTTTTTAAATATTGAATTGGATAAAAAATTGGCTGATTAAAAACACAAAAGCAAATGAAAAATTTGAAAAGGATGTTGCCATTGGTTTAACATTAGCTTGTGAGTAGTGTTGCCAGGTGTTTCACATAAATCAGGGCTCCAAATGCTCTAGATACCAATATTTTAAAGTAATTTTCTTCGCCTTATTTAATAGCAGAATTATCTGCGGTTAAAGATGCGAAATTAACTGTACGATATTAGTGGTGTCCAGAGAATTTGAAGCCTTTAATTACATGGGGAACCTGGCAACATTACTAGTTTAAGCTCATTATATAACCTATGCAAAAATAAAAATCCCTTAAAAAAATTGTAAAGGATGCTGCACATGGCAACATTAGCTTGCGAATGTTTCACACAATTACAGTATGAAGTAATTTTGGCTGAATCCTAGAAGAGGCGACTCTTTGGCAATGAGTCTCCTTTCCAAATTCGACTATGCCAAAGTTTGGCATAGTCGAATTTGGAAAGGAGATAAATGAGTTTTTGTTGTTACTAGTTTGTTCCTTAAATTCTTTCCCCGCCTACTGTGGATTGTTCTTGAATTTGAATTGGAAAATTTTTAAACATCTAAAATTCCAGAGGAAAAAATTTGTAAAAATCTAATTATCCAGAGGAAATTTTTCTTTATTCTAAATATCTGGAGCAAAAAATTTGTAAAAATAGAAAAATCTGGAGCAAAAAAATTTTAATCTAAAAATACGGAGAGAAAAATTTGTATAAATTGAAAAAAACGGGGGGCGGGGCGATTTGGTATAAATTGAAAAATCCGAAGCAACAAATTTATATAAACTGAAAATTAATAGTGAAAAATTTGTATAAACTGAAAAAAAACAGAGTGTAAAATATGTATAAACTGAAAAATCCACAGTGGAAACTATGTATAAACTGAAAAATCCAGAGATAAATATTTGTATAATTAGAAAAATCCGGAGCTAAAAATTTGTATACATTGAAAAATCGAAGCTAAAAATTTGTAAAAATAGAAAAATCCAGAGCTAAAAATTTGAATAAATCGCAAAAATCAGGAGCTAAACATTTGTGTAAATCAGAAAATCCAGAGTCAAAAATTTGTTGGAATAGAAAAATTCTAAGTAAAAAATCAAAACATTTCTGAAATGCTTTAAGCTTATTGTGTGGCATGTTTACTTTATGAAAGCAACTGTCGTTGGAACTGTGTAAGTAGAGAGTTGTCTGTCAAAATGCACGTGTTACGATTGGGGAGAATTTCCAGGCTGCCGAATTGACGGATGTCGAGCGTGGCTGCTTGGCGAGTATCATAAACATTGCCAAAATCAGGTGTCTAGCTTGTTCTAGGATTGTGAGGTAATTTTTCTTCAGGAAAAGAAAATTTTTAATTCGTGAATCATACAAAAGTATCTAATGAAAAAAAAAATTCCCTTAATGGTAATGAGGTTTTAACTAGCCAATCTCGTTTAATAGGAACCTACTTAATAAGAATTACTTTTAACACAAATGTTCTGTCAATCCCAGTCAAAGCGAATACAAAAATCATTTAGTTACTGGTAACATAACATTTTTAATTTTAATCCCACCTTGATGTTTACATAATGAAGTTTCCTTATATATGCATAAATCACTGCTTTAAGGCTGTTCTCAAATTCACTGCTCAACAAGCGCAAAACATTTTGATACACTGATACAATAACGGGCTCATTTTTAAACATAAGCAATTTGGAATCGAAATAATTTTACCATAAATAAATTACCTATTGAGTTATAAGCAATTTTGAACACGTTACAAGACGTTTTTTCTCCCTGACAGTTTTTTCAACTTTCATCTGGAAATTCAGTTCAAAACGTCAACTTTGACAGTATTTTCTGAAAGAACTATTATGTTTACAAAAAAGAAAAACACAGGCATGGTACAGGCTCAGCAAAAAAAAAAAAAGCTGAACTTTCTCGGCCTCATGAACTTTTGATGATACTCACATTTTTTCAAAGCGTTCAGATGAAATTTGCGTTTTTTCCGTGATCCTTTGACAAAAATACCGTTACTCCACAACCATTTGACGAAAACCGTGCTTTCTCCGCTGTTCTTTTAATGAAATTCGCGTTTTTTCTGCAATCTTTCGAAGAAATTTGCATTTTTTCGCACTATCTTTCTCCAAAAATCGCACATTTTCCATGATCTTTCGCCAAAATTCGCTCATTTCCCACGATCTTTTAAAAAATTCACGTTTTTTTCGCGTTCATTTAACAAAAATCACATGTTTTTCGCAGTTCTTTGACGAAATTCGCATTTTTTCCACGACCTTCCAAAGAAATTCGCATATTACACGATCTTTTCACGAAATTCGTGTATTTTGCACCATCTTTTGTAGAAATTCGCATATTTTACACGATCCTTTGGCGAAAATAATGTTTTTTCGCAATTCTTTGATGAAAATCGTGTATTTTTCGTGATCCTTTAACGGAAATCGCATTTTCCCGCAATCCTTTGCCAAGAATCGTGCATTTTTCCATGATCTTTCGCCAAAAATCTCGCGTTTTCCACGATTTTTTACCAAAATTCGCTCATTTTCTACGATCTTTTAACAAAATTGACGTTGTTTTCGCTATCCTTTGAAAAAATCACGTTTTATTGCGATTCTTTAACGAAATTCGTGATCCTTCGACGAAATACGCATTCTTTCTCGATCATATGACAAAAATCACATTTTTTCGCGATTCTTTGACGAAATTCGCATTTTTCCACGACTTTTCAAAGACATTTGCATATTACACGATCTTTTGAAGAAATTCATGTATTTCGCACGACCTTTTGAAGAAATTCGCATATTTTACACGATCCTTTGGCGAAAATCGTATTTTTCGCAATTCTTTGTCAAAAATCGTGCATTTTTCATGATCTTTCACGAAAAATCTCGAATTTTCGACGATCTTTCGCCAAAAATCTGCTGTTTTTCATGATCTTTTGCAAAAATTCGCTTCTTTTCCGCGATCTTTTTACAAAATTCACGTTTTTTTTGCGTCCATTTGACAAAAATCACATTTTTTCACGATTCTATGACGAAATTTGCGTTTTTCCCACTACCTTTCAAAGAAATTCGCATATTACACGACCTTTTGACGAAATTCGTGTATTTTGCACAATCTTTTGTAGAAATTCGCATGTTTTACACGATCCTTTGGCGAAAATCATGTTTTTTCGCAATTCTTTGATGAAAATCGTGTCTATTTCATCATCCTTTAGCTAAAATCGCATTTTTCCCGCAATCCTTTTCCTAAAATCGTGCATTTTCCATGAACTTTCGCCAAAAATCTCGCGTTTTTCACGATCTTTTGAGAAATTTTGCTTATTTTCCACGATCTTAAAAAAAATTCATGTGTTTTTTTTCGAGTTCATTGACAAAAATCACATTTTTTCGAAATTCTTTGACGAAATTCGCGATCCTTCGCCGAAATTCGCACTTCTTCCACGACCTTTCAAAGAAATTTGCATATTACACCATCTTTAGAAGAAATTCGCATATCTTACACGATTCTTTGGCGAAAATCGCGTTTTAACGCAATTTTTTGATGAAAATCGTGTTTTCTTTCGTGATTCTTTAACGAAAATCGCGTTTTTCCCGCAATCCTTTGCCAAAAATCTCGCATTTTCCACGATCCTTCTCTAAAATTAGTTCATTTTCTACGATCTTTTAACAAAATCCACGTTTTTTCGCGTTCATTTGACTAAAATCACATTTTTTCGCGATCCTTTGACGAAATTTGCGTTTTTCCTACGACCTTTCAAATGAATCCGCATATTACACGATCTTTTGACGAAATTCGTGTATATCGCACAATCATTTGTAGAAATTCGCATATTTTACACGATCCTTTGGCGAAAATCACGTTTTTCGGAATTCTTTAATGAGAATCGTGTCTGTTTCGTGATCCTTTAACGAAAATCGCATTTTCCCCACAATCCTTTGCCAAAAATTGTGCATTTTCCATGATCTTTCGCCAAAAAGCTCGCATTTTCTACGATCTTTAACAAAAAATATCTCGTTTTCCACGACTTTTCACCAAAATTCGCTCATTTTCAAGGATCTTTTAACAATATTCACGTTTTTTCGCGATGATTTGAGAAAAATCACATTTTTTTGCGATTCTTTAACGAAATTCGCGATCCTTCGAAGAAATTCTCGTTTTTCCCACGACCTTTCAAAGAATTTTGCATATTACACAATCTTTCGTTGAAATTCGCGTGATCTTTCGAAGAAATTCGCATATTATACACGGTTGTTTGACGAAATACACACCTTTCACGATCATTTAACAAAAATCACATTTTTTTTGCGATTCTTTGACGAAATTCGTGATCCTTCTCCGAAATTCGCGTTTTTTCCCACGACCTTTCAAAGAAATTTGTATATTACACGATCTTTTGACAAAATTTGTGTATTTCGCACGATCTTTTGAAGTAATTCGCATATTTTAAACGATCCTCTGGCGAAAATCATGTTTTTTCCAATTCTTAAACGAAAATTGTGTCTTTTTCGTGATCCTTTAACGAAAATCGCATTTTTCTTGCAATCCTTTGCAAAAAATCTCGCATTTTTCATGATCTTTCGCCAAAAATCTCGCATTTTCCACGATTTTTCGCCAAAATTCCATCATTTTGCACGATCTTTTAAAAAATTCACGTTTTTTTCGCGATCACTGACAAAAATCACATTTTTTTCGCGCTTCTTTGAAAAAATTCGCGTTTTACCACGACCTTCCAAAGGAATTCGCATATTACACGATCTTTCGACAAAATTCGTGTATTTCGCACGACCTTTGAAAGAAATTCGCATATTACATGATCTTTCGAAGAAATTTGCATATTTTACACAATCATTTGACGAAATCCGCACTTTTTTTCGCGATCATTTGACAAAAATCCCATATTTTCTCTATCCTTCGACGAAATTCGCGTTTTTATCACGACCTTTCAAAGAAATTTGTATATTACATGATCTTTCGACGAAATTGGTGTATTTTGCACGATCTTTTGAAAAAATTAGCATATTTTACACGATCATTTGGCGAAAATCACGTTTTTTCGCAATTCTTTGATGAAAATTGTGCCTTTTTCGTGATCCTTTAGCGAAAATCACGCTAACAGCGCAAAATCTATCTGGATCCCAGACAGAATTTAGAATAAAAAAATTATTTAAATGATATTAATTTATTACATTAATTATTATATATTATTAATAATTATTAATTATACATAATTATTATTGTTTATTTAAATTGTATTATATTATTTATATTATGTAATATATAATTAATATTATATATTAATATTATATAATTTATATGTTAATAAATATCAATAATTATTAATTACAATTATTAATAATAATTATTATATTAATTATTATATTAATATTTAATTTAAATAATAAAACAATTATTTAGAGTCAGAAATGCAGCCTCAGCTGCGTAAACAATAATCAAATGTTCCAATGTAAATTTAAAATAAAATATTTAATAAGAATTATTTTTTTTAATTCGTTTTTATAAAGTAGAAATAATTTTCATACAAACTGGAAGTCATGTCTTTTCGGGGAGAAGGGCAAATTCTGCATTTAGTAAATACGGGCCGGGTGTACTATGGAAAAGAGGAAGGGGGATGAGATGCCTTCTCCTTGGATTTTAAAATTAAAGTAAAAAAAAAAAAAGAAAGAAAGAAAGAAAAATTCTGCTTTTGAAAAACATAGCAGAATTTATTCTTTTCGAGTAAGTAAAAAAAAAAGTGTGGGGGGGGGGGGGGGGAATTTTCCGTTTAGGAGAGAAAGGTGACATAGGAGAGCAACTACCACTCCCTAGATTTTGAATTAAGTAACTAGTTTTATTTTCTTATATTGAAAATCATAATAAAATTTATTCTTTGCCAGTGACTAAAAAAAAAAAAAAAGAAACCAAGAATTTTCCGTTGGATGGGGGAGGGGGGATGCATAGGACAGTCATTTGTTCCTCCCTGGATTTAACTAATTTTTTTTCACCGATTTTGAAATAGTGAAAAATTATTTAATTCGAGTAACTTAAATTAAAAGAGGATCTAAAAAGTTTCAGTTGAGGGAGCGGTATAGGAGGCCCATTGCCCTTTCCTGGATTTTGAAATTGTACAAACTAAATTTTCTTTCTTTCCTATTTTGAAAACATAGTAGAATTAATTTTTTTCGAGTAACTTAAAAAAAGGAACCAAGAATTTTCTGTTTAGGGGAAGGTGGCATAGGAGACCAACTGCCCTTCCCTAGATATTTCAATTTAAATAACCCAATTTTTTTTCTCCTTCTTTGAAAAATATAGTATAATTTATTCTTTGCGCGTAACTTAAAAATTAAGGTAACCAAAAATTTTCCGTTAAAAGGAGGGAGTCTAGGGGAGGTCATTGCCGCTGGATTTTGAAACATATATGGAACTGAATTTTCTTCTTCTCCGATTTTGTACATAGTAAATTTTATTTATATTCAGAAACTTAAAATAAAAGGAGGACAGTATAGCAGAAATGTAAGTTGACGCGAGGGGGAGGGGGGGGGGATAGGAGAAAAGCCATTTCCCTTCCCTGGATTTTGAAATTCAAGTAATTAAATTTTCTTTCTTTTTTTTAATGAAAGGCATAGCAAAATTCTTTCTTTTTCAACATTTTAAAATAAAAGAAATAAAAAAATTCCACTAAGGAGGGGGGGGGGAGGGGTTGAAGGTTCATTGCCATCCTGAAGTCTGAAATTTAATTAACGGAATTATCTTATTTTCTCCGATTTTGACAAATATAGTATTATTTATTCCGTATAACTTAAAATTAAACAGAAACTAAGAATTTTCTGTTGGGGGAGAGATTCACCCCCCTATATCTCACTCTTAGTAGTTAATTTTCGGTCGAGTTTTTTTATGTTTATGTATTTAAACTTTATCGTAAAGTCAGGTTAAAATCAGTGTTAATTTATTTTTTCGGGGGAGGGGGGGAGCTGTAGCCCGAGGACGGCATTCCCTCCCGGATTTTGAAATTTAATTTTAACTAAATTTTCTTTTTCTCTGATTAATACATAATAAAATTCATTTCTTTCGGCCAACTAAAATAATTAAACACTAAGAGAAAGACGAGAAACTGGTAAAATTAAAGAGATAAAATTACTTCAATACTGCTGTATTACTACAGACGCACAATCTCATTATTTTAAAAGTTTATGATGACTTCACATAAACTATAGTATTTTGTAAGATCTATTATATAGTATTTTGTATAGTATCTTGCACAGAGTATTTTTGAAATAAAGTACCACAAAATTGCGCCACATTAGCTGCAAAATTTCTAAAGTATTTTTACAGTAGAGATTGCACAACAGAAAATCTATAGTTGACTATAAAAAAACTTAAAAAATACTCCACTACTGTAGAAAAACTGCAGTTCATTTTTAGCTGGGAAGGAAAACCTTATATGTATTCTTTAAAAGGGTTGACATAAGTTAATTCGCTGTTAAATTTCATGTTTTGTTGATAAGGGGCAAGGGCTTTGTTAAAATCATTTTGACAGCTCCTGGAGAAGAACTGGTTTTAACACAGGTATACCTTTAAGTGGGAATGTAAAGGAGGAGGGAACAAATAGTACCAGGATTTACCCCATTTACATATTTCTAGAAACTTTTAATTTTCTTGTTGGCTTCGATGTAGACAATTTTCATTCGCACCTACGCTGTGTTTTGAGTAAGTCTTGCTCGAAGGAGGCTGAAGCTGAAGTCAGATATATCGACCTCATAGAACCATGGATCATAGTAAGTACTTTTATTTTTGATGCATTATGTTTATTTTTATATATTTCATGTTTTTTGAAATGTTAATTACATTTAAATTGTCACGTGTCGTACTTTTTTCGCCTATGGGCGATATTGCGTTATTTCCAGTATAAAAAGCTCTAGTTCAATAAAAAATACCACTTTCAAAAAAGATTAAATAATGCTAGAAATACTGTTAAAATTTAGTTGTACCAATCGGTCATTTGTGACGCAGCCCTTGAATCCCTGCCCTCGTGCGATTATTTTTTAATTCAAACTACAAGCTTCTGTTATTAGTAGAAGTATTAAATAAATTTTATATAGTATTTTCTTATGATAAATTTAAAAAATGCGGTCAAGTTTTTTGTTTTGTGTCTGTAAACTTGAACTCAGCTTTTAAAAATATAAAATTAATGTATGTATAAATAATAGAAACTCGAAGAAGGCGAAATTATCTGAACTGCAACACTTAGAAGATTAACTTATATTTTCTAAAACTTTTAAGGATGGATTGGTTTTATAAAGTTGAAGAATGTGTAATGGAAATAAATTAGACTCAAAATAATATCTCATTTGCAGATAAAAAGGCGCTATATTTAATTTGAATATTTATAAAAATTAAGTTATGCTAAAAAAATTAAAAAAAAATATTACTTTTCCCCAAAAAAGCCTAACAAAATGAATTTAAAAAGTCAGATTTAATGTGTGAAAAATTTCTAAATTTCATATTATTATTATAATTTTTACAGAAATGTTTTAATCTATTTTTAAATATTAAGAAAGAGAATTATTATGGTGGAATATTTTTTATTCATATTTCGAGACACAAAGAAATAAAATAATGCAAATATTTTGAAATGTATTTACATAAAATCAAAATGTCAATAGTTTAAATCAACTTTTTCTAATCATTCCGAAATGTGAGTTTCCAAAAGTGATGAACTTTGCTATGTTTACGACACTTGAGAATTTTGAGAATTTTATTCCATTTAAACTTAAATTATTTATTAAAAAGATACTATAAGAATTTTTTGTTAAGAATTTTTAGTAGTTATTTTTTAAAAATTCATTCAATGTTCTTTATGGTAAATACGCTGCTCGTTTGATTGTTTAACTAAACAAAATGCTGGAAATTATGCAACGGAAAGTAGTTTCAGAAGATTTAAGTATCAAAGTAAAAAAAGTGGAGTTTTAATTTCATTCGAGGCTCGAAATTATATTGTTTGAATTTTGTCGCATTAATTATCATACGTTTCGGTTTGAATTTCTCAATATACCCACCCTCTCTTTATTTTAATACAGCCACTTTTTTTCTTGACACTGGTCAGTCATTATGTCAATTCATTGGATTAATGGACTACCATCCTTTTAACCCTTTATTTACTAAATTATGAATTCATGAAAATTTTATCTTCTAAAGCAGTTTTCGTGAATATTTAGAACTGCATTAGAAGGTTTACATTATCATTTAATAAATCTTAGAGGGATTGAAGCATTTAGAAGTATTAATTAAATTTGAATTTATAGGGATTTTGTGCAATATTTGTAACCCTACTGAAATATTTTACTTTAAATATTTTTATTAGTATTTTGCAGAATTAGGAAATGTAGGAAAATTTCCGAATTGAACCCGAATTGAATTTATATATATATATATATATATATATATATATTTGTAAAAGTATATTTAAATTTTTACTAGGTACCATCAGTTTGTAAGCGTTTCAAAAATAATACCTAATTTATTTGTGGGCATTTTTGTTTCTTTAAATACATATATATACTTACTTACTTATATATATATATAAATATATATATTTACTTAAAACGGTTAATTATATGTAATAACAGTATGTTTGAATATGAATTATAAGTTAAAACAGTTATTAACAGATTAAACAGTTTCTACTTAAAACAATAAAAATTGTTCAGCGGTTGTATCCGATTAATACTCTATATCATAATAACGCTTGATACATTACAAAATATAATATAAATGAAACATAAATTCAACAGATAATTGCACTAAGTTCTTAAAAACTGAAATAATCAGGATCATAAAAGCTATTTTAAGAAATGAAATATTTAGTGATTTTTTTTTAACCATTAACCTTCTACATGGAGTTAATTATCGGAAATAAATTTCAAAGGTTTATATGAAAATAAAATTGATATTTTGCATACTGTGAGGCACTAGTACTGATATAAAAATCTAAGAGCTTTTTCCTTATATCGAAATGAAGTTGCGGGTTCTTAAATTTCAGACCATTTGAAAAATTTGCTTTAATATTAAATTTTAAATGATAAAAAATATCGCGTACCATTTTACTTAGAAGATTTCTTCCTTTCTTATATGAATTACTTTTTCTTCTGGATTTTCGGGAAAATCTAATAAATAACACAGTATCTAATCACTAATCATTAGACTGGGGTTAGCTAAATATAAAGTTTCGTTGAAATTTATGTATTAGTTATTGCATTATAGTAGCACTCATAAACTTTTAACACAGAGAGAGAAATCATTCCAACAGCAGTCAAATCATACTTATTTAGGATACCCCAAACCGTGTAAATAGGTTGTTGACATTAAAGGAGCAGGAAAGTTTGAGTGATTGACCAGGTTGCTTAAAACTAGGGGTGAAAATAGACAAATTGCTTTATTAAAACCAGGGCCTGTTTACGGAATAGGCCCGTGAAGCCCGTGCTTACCCACTGAAATACAAAAGGGCCCCTAATTCTACTTTTCAAAACTAATTTTTAGAAAAAAGAAACTAAATCACAGTAAAAAATACATTTTTTTTATTCTTATGAAATTTTTTTTTATCTTACTATATGGCAATTTGTAAATCACAAAAAATATTTTGAAGTTCCCATATTCTCAACTATAGTTCCATATTTGTCATTTACAAAATAAATTAGTTATTTACAATTAAACATATAATAAATTACTTTTATATAAGTAGTTTTAGTTTAATATTAAAAATGTTATTTATTCTAAACTTTGATGGTAAAATTTCAAATTATTTAAGCATACGAAAATGAGATTTAGTAAATTAAAAAGTAATTTGTAGAGTAACAGGGGGCCCCCTGTGTGACGTCGGGCTTCCCCTATTCCTAAGTGTTAAGCGGGCCCTGATTAAAACTTAAACGCTTCTTTAAAAGGTATTATTCGTAGAGTTGCTTACAAAAACTTTCCCTGGCTTCCGTAGCTCTGCGTAAATCTCTCACAAATTGGTATCGATATAGTTCAGACTTTTTATGGAAATAGATGAAATTAAAAATTGAATAGCGTTTGGGATACAATATATGCGTGAATAGCTTTCAAAATCTATAAGTGAGAAATTTTTTTAAATGGCCGCCATTTTAAAACAAGATGGCGGATGAAGCTGGCCAACGAACTCGGTCGAGATATTTGTATGTACTATGTACAAACCAAGCTACATGTAAATCGGTTCATAAATACGACTGTTATCACGTGACAAAATTCAGGACGTTTCAAAATGTCGGCCACGCTAGAAATTCAAAATGCTATAACTCAGCCATATTTTAAGATATAGACAAAACAAAAACTGATCCGGAATCTTTGTATAAAGGTGAAATACATAAGAAAAAAATATTTTTACATTTTCAATTTTTTGGTACCATATTTCAAATTTTAATTTTTTTTTAAATTTTAAATGGCCGCCATTTTAAAACAAAATGGCGGATGAAGCTGGCCAACGAACTTGGTCGAGACATTGCTATGTACACACCGAATTACTTCCAAATCGGTTCATAAATACGAGAGTTACAGTGTGAGAAAGGTCAGATATGTATGGATATATATATATATATATATGAATTTTGAACGGAGGGTGGTTTCGGGGTCTGGGGGTCATGACCGATGAAAATATACCAAAATTTTTTGAAATCGCTTTCCTCCGAACGGCTGCAATAGGTAACTTTTTGTAATGAAAGCTACCTAAAATCTCGAAATTATTTTGAAATAGTCTCCTAGTTAAAATTTTTAATTACCCCACATATGAAATTATTACAAGCAACAATTTCACCTCTAACACGCTCAAAAATTTCAATTTCCGAAAATTCCCCCTAAAAAGAAAAACAAATCACGAAATTATTTCGAAGCCCTTTTTCACATTAAATTTGTCACAATTTTTTCTAAAATTATAACCAGTAACAATTTCACCTCTAACTCTAACAAGCTCAAAAATTTCAATCTCAGAATATTCCCCCTAAAACGAAAAAAAAAAATAATCACGAAAGTATTTCAAAGTCCCCTTTTTATCCTAAAATTGGTCATAAATTTCTCTTAAATTGCCACCAGTTAAAAATAACCCTTCGAACTCTAACACATACAAAAATTGCACCCTAAAAAAAAAAATCTCCAAATTACTTCAAAGTCCCTTTCATTAATATTTAAAATCGTATTCAAACACGCACAAAAATATTTTTTAGTTTAATTTCAAAATCTAACGAGGGCCCTCAATTTCTCTTCTCTCTTTCTGAAAATGTCGTATTTAGTTTTTCATTTTAAGTTTTTCGAAAAGAATATATTTTACTGTGCTTTTCTAAATCTGACAAAAAAAAAAAAAAAAAGAAAAAAAAATTAGTTAATTAAATTTCAAAATGCTAAGGGACAATGGCACCCCCCCCCCCAAAAAAAAAAAACCCTTCCACCATGCCGCTCCTGTCGTCTAGCACAAAATTCTTAGTTCCTCTTTAAAACCACACCACCAGCGGCCGAGAGGTTCTGCTCTCAAAGCTGGTGGACGGGAGATGCCGGGTTCGAACACAATCGCGCCCGTCGGCCTAATCGTTCGGAGTTTTTTCCGTGATTTTCTTCGAACCTTGGATTTCTTTGCGCAAATACGGATTAGGTTCCCTTTGAAAGACCCCAAGGCATCGCCCCCCCCCCCCCCACCCTTCGGCCCGATATCCCAAGTGTAGACAATTGGCCATAATAAAATAACACCTCTTTAAAAAAAGAGGAACCAAGAATTTTGCACATACTAACATTAAAGAAAAGAGGCTCTTTTAATTTAGTTACTCGAAAATAATACATTTTATATTGTTTTTGAAAACATAGCAAAAAAAAAAGATCTAGTTACTTAAATTTCAAAACCTAGGGAGGGGGCAGAGTCCCCTCCCCCTCTCCGCATTTTGGTAGCGTCCACGATTAAAGCTGAAAAATATAGGGGGGGGGGGGGTTATTACATGCATAATTTGCCCTTATCCTCTATCAGGCGTGAATTCCAATTTTTATAAAAATTACTTCTTCAAAAACAAAGTTTTCGTTGCAACATTTGATTTTTGATCATGCAGCTGTATTTCTGACTCCATGTCACGGGAGAATGAGGAGGAAGTTATCAACTCAACATCACAGAATGTGTGTTTACTTTACCGCCACTCGGAAAATTAGCGGGAGTAATCGTTACGCTGTCGTATTGTTATTCTATTTTTCCTTTTTACAGGGCTCTTTTTTTTTCTGTATAATATAGTCGCATTTTAATTTTTAAATGGATATATATATATAGCCGTAAGAGGGGT
Source organism: Maratus speciosus (assembly GCA_963932465.1). Classification (NCBI taxonomy): domain Eukaryota; kingdom Metazoa; phylum Arthropoda; class Arachnida; order Araneae; family Salticidae; genus Maratus; species Maratus speciosus. The sequence goes on along the minus strand of OZ010799.1, from coordinate 67,383,012 downwards.
AGCTTGTATTATACTTATTTTTAATATTATAGCTTGATATTTGGCACTTTGTATTCAGCCATTTATGCGATTCTAACCACATTTCACGATTCTATGACGAAATTGCGTTTTTTCCACTACCTTTCAAAGGAATTCGCATATTACACGATCTTTTGACAAAATTCGTGTATTTCGCACGATCTTTTGATGAAATTCGCATATTTTATGCTATCTTTTGGAGAAAATCGTATTTTTTCGCAATTCGTTGATGAAAATCGTATCTTTTTCGTGATCCTATCACGAAAATCGCATTTCTTTCCGCAATCCTTTGCCAAAAATCTCGCATTTTCCATGATCTTTCGCCAAAAATATCGCATTTTCAACGATCTTTCGCCAAAATTCGCTCATTTTCCACGATCTTTTAACAAAATTCACGTTTTTTTCGCGATTCTTTCACGAAATTCGCGTGTTTTCCACGACCTATGAAAGAAATTCGCATATTACATGATCTTTCGAAGAAATTTGCATATTTTACACAATCATTTGACGAAATCCGTACTTTTTTCTCCGATCATTTGACAAAAATCACATTTTTTCTCTATCCTTCGACAAAATTCGCAAAAAAACCTTATAAAAAACATTCAGGAAAACTGAAGGTATTTCGGACAAAAAAGTCTGCGGGTTTCCTTTAGGTAAAAAACCTGGATTAACTCCCCTCTTTTTTTGTCCGAAATACCTGCAGCTTTCCTTTAGGTAAACAAACCTGCGCATTCCCTTAACACGTTGTTCGAAATACCTGAAGTTTTCCTTTATGTAAACAAACCTGTGTCTTCTCTTTACATAAAATCATGTAGTATCACTGCACAGCCTGCTTTTGTCTGAAATATCAGCGGTTTTCCTGAAAGATAAGCCGGCAAAGTGGTAGAAGGGACACAGGAGCTGCATAAAATAAATAAGTGATCACAGGCCGTTCCAACAATATGTCACAAGGTGTGTCAGCAAAATTGATAACAGTGCCTCCTCAGGGGGGGGAGGGGTGCAAAGTGGGATCAGGGACATCAGATGTGCATAACATGAACAATTGGTTATAGGCCGTTCCAACAATGTCATATGAGGGGTTTCGTCAAAATTTAGAAAACTGCCCCCTCAGGGCGAGCAAAGTGGACTGAGGGGCATCGGATGTGCATAACATGAATAAGAGGTCACAGACCGTTCCGACAATATGTCACATGAGGGGTTTCGGCAAAATTTAGAAAACTGCCCCCTCAGTGGGGGGGGGCAAAGTGGGCGGAGGGGCATCAGATGTGCATAACATGAACAACTGGTTATAGCCCGTTTCAACAATATGTCGTATGAGGGGGTTCGGCAAAATTTAGAAAACTGCCCCCTCAGGGGGAGCAAAGTGGACGGAAAGGCATCGGATGTGCGTAACATGAATAAGAGGTCACAGGCCGTTCCGACAATATGTCACAAGGTGTGTCAGCAAAATTGATAAAAGTGCCTCCTCAGGGGGGGGGGGGGGGTTGCAAAGTGGGTTCAGGGACATCAGATGTGCATAAGATGAACAATTGGTTATAGGCCGTTCCAACAATATGTCATATGAGGGGTTTCGGCAAAATTTAGAAAACTGCCCCCTCAGGGGGTGCAAAGGGGACGGAGGGGCATCGGATGTGCATAACATGAATAAGAGGTCACAGGCCGTTCCGACAATATGTCACATGAGGGGTTTCGGCAAAATTTAGAAAACTGCCCCCTCAGGGGGGCAAAGTGGGCGGAGGGGCATCAGATGTGCATAACATGAATAAGTGCTCACAGGCTTTTCCTACAATATGTCACATGAGGGGTATCAGCAAAATTTAGAAAAGTGCCCCCTCAGGGGGAGCAAAGTGGGGGCAGGGACATTGGATGTGTATAACATGAATAAGTGGTCACAGGCCTTCCGGACAATATGTCATATGAGGGGTTTCGGCAAAATTTAACAAACTGCTCCTCAGGGGGGAGCAAAGTCGGCGGAGGGGCATCAGATGTGCATAACAGGTCACAGGCGTTTCCTACAATATGTCACATCAGGGATGTCAGCAAAATTTAGAAAAGTGCCTCCCCCCTGTGCGGCAAAGTGGGGGGGAGGGGCATTGGAGGTGCATAACATGAATAAGTTGTCACATGCCTTTTGAACGACATGTCACATGAGGGGTGTCAGCAAAATTTAGAAAAGTGTCCCCCGGGGGTGGCAAAGGCACCTGAGGTGGGGTCAAAATGGGGGGAAGGTCATTAGAGGTGCATAACATGAATAAGTGGTCAAAGGCCTTTTGAACGATATATCACATCAGGGATGTCAGCAAAATTTAGAAAAGTGCCCCTCGGGTGGCAAAGGGGGGGGGAGGAGCACTAGAGGTGCATAACATGAATAAGGTGTCACAGACATTTGAACGATATGTCACATGAGGGATGTCAGCAAAATTTAGAAAAGTGAACCCGGGGGGCAATGTGGGAGGGAGGGGCATTAGAGGTGCATAACATGAATAAGTGGTCATAAGCCTTTTGAACGATATGTCACATCAGGTATGTCAGCAAAATTTAGGAAAGTGCCCCCCCCGGTGGGGCAAAGTGGGGGGGAGGGGCATTAGAGGTGCATAACATGAATAAGTGGGCACAGACCTTTTGAAAGATATGTCACATGAGAGGTGTCGGCAAAATTTAGAAAACCGCCCCCCCCCCGTGGGGCAAAGTGTGGGGGGAGTGACATTAGAGGTGCATAACATGAATAACCCATATAGCACAGGAGCTCCCGAATTCTTCCTTGGGAGCTCTAACTCATCCCAGATTCCTCCCAAAATTAAAATAACAAATGCAGGCTCTCCTGGGGAAGGTAATGTAATGATATACTGGGGAGTAACGTCCTGAGAGATTCCCGAGGAGTAACCTCCCAAGGATGACATTCCCACGGAGGTGCCTAGGAAGTCTCCTTCCTGCCCAGCTAAAAATGAACTGCAGTTTTTCTACAGAAGTGGAGTATTTTTGATGTTTTTCTATAGTCAACTATAGATTTTCTGTAGTGCAATCTCGACTATAAAAATACTTTAGAAATTCTGCGGCTAATGTGGCGTAATTTTGTGGTCCTTTATTTCAAAAATTCTCTGTGCTATTAACCTCAAAAATACTATAGTTTAAGTGAAGTCATCATAAACTTTTAAAATAATGAGATTTTGCGTCTGTAGTAATACAGCAGTATTGAAGTAATTTCATCTCTTTAATTTTACCAGTTTCCCGTCTTTCTCTTAGTGTTTAATTATTTTACTTGGCCGAAAAGTATAAATTTTATTATGTGTTAATCAGAGAAAAAGAAATTATTTAGTTAAAACCAAATGTCAAAATACACGAGGGAATGCCGATAACCTCGGGCTACATCTCCCTCACCCCCCCCCCCCCCACAAAAAATTACACTGTTTTTAACCTGACTTTATGATAAAGTTTAAATACATAAACATAAAAAAAACTCGACCGAAATTAACTACTAAGAGTGAGATATAGGGGGGGGGGGGTGAATCTCTCCCCCAACAGAAAAATTCTTAGTTTCTGTTTAATTTTAAGCTATACGGAATAAATAAATTTTACTATATTTTTCAAAATCGGAGAAAATAATATAATTCCATTAATTAAATTTCAGACTTCAGGGATTGGCATGGTCCTTCCATCCCCCCCCACCCTCCTTAACGGAATTTTTTTATTTCTTTTATTTTAAAATGTTGAAAAAGAATGAATTTTACTATGCATTTCATAAAAAAAAAGAAAGAAAAAAAGAAAATTTAATTACTTAAATTTCAAAATCCAGGGAAGGGAAATGGCTTTTCTCTTATCCCCCTCCCCACCCCCAGGCATTTTATTTTAAAATACTGAAAAAGAATGAATTTTACTATGCATTTCATAAAAAAAGAAAATTTAATTACTTAAATTTCAAAATCCAGGGAAGGGAAATGGCTTTTTTCTCCTATCCCCCCTTCCCCCCCTTCCACCGCTCAACTGATATTTCTGATATACTGCTTCTCTTTTATTTTAAGTTTCTGAATATAAATAAATTTTACTATGTACAAAATCGGAGAAAAAGAAAATTCAGTTACATATATGTTTCAAAATCCAGGGAGCAACAATGACTCCCCTAGGCTCCCCTCTTTTAACGGAAAATTTTGGTTACCTTAATTTTTAAGTTACTCGCAAAGAATAAATTTTACTATGTTTTTCAAAAAGGAGAGAAAAAATTGGGTTACTTAAATTGAAATATCTAGGGAGAGGTAATTGGTCTCCTATGCCACCTTCCCCTAAACGGAAATTCTTGTTTCCTTTTTTTTAAGTTACTCGAAAAAAAATAAATTCTTCTATGTTTTCAAAATAGGAAAAAAAGAAAACTTAGTTTATACAATTTCAAAATACAGGGAAGGGCAATGGGCCTCCTATACCGTTCCCTCAACTGAAACTTTTTAGTTCCTCTTTTAATTTAAGTTAGTCGAAATAAATAAATTTCACTATTTCAAAACCGGTAGAAAAAAAATTAGTTACTTATATTTTAAAATCTGGGAGGAACAAATGACTGTTCTATAACCCCCCCCCCCCCCCCGCCTCCTGACGGAAAATTCTTGGTTTCTTTTTTTTAGTCACTCGCAAAGAATAAATTTTATTATGTTTTTCAAAATAAGAAAATAAAATTAGTTACTTACTTCAAAATCTAGGGAGGGGTAGTTGCTCTCCTATGCCCCCCTCCTCCCCTAAACGGAAAATTCCAGCTTCCCTTTTTTTAAACATACTCGAAAGAAATAAATTCTACTGTGTTTTTCAAAAGCAGAATTTTTTTTTTTTTACTTTAATTTCAAAATCCAATGAGGAGGCATCCCCCCCCTTTTTTTCTTTTTCATAGCACACCCGGACCCGAATTTATTAAATGCACAATTTGCCCTTCTCCCCGAAAATACATGACTCCCAGTTCGTATGAAAATTACTTCTACTTTATAAAAACGAATGAAAAAAAAAAATAATTCTTATTAAATATTTTATTTTAAATTTACATTGGAATATTTGATTATTGTTCACGCAGCTCAGGCTGCATTTCTGACTGTAAATAAATATTTATTATTTAAATTAATTTTTAATTATAATTGATTTAATAATTATTAATAATATTTATAATTAATAATTATTGATATTTAATATAATATTAATTATATATTACATAATATGAATAATATAATTTAAATAATTAATATTTATAATTAATAATTATTAATAATATATAATAAATTAATATTATTTAAATAATATTTTTTATTCTAAATTTTGTCCGGGATGCAGATACATTTTGCGCTGTTAGCGAAACGAGATTGACCAATCAGAAGCTCACATTTCGCGAACTTTTCCCTGTTTTAAGGAAGCAAGCTTTCTGATTGGTCGATCTCGTTTCGCTAACAGCGAAAAATCTATCTGGATTCCGGCGGATGAAGCAGTAGTGCTCGTACAACTCAACTTTCGATCTAGGCGGCGGAATGTTTTATTTACAATACATGTGACTCGCGATTCGACCTTCGTCTTTTTTTCATATCCCGTTTTGTTCGTATTATGCTTTCGCGTTAATTATTATTATTATTATTTTTAAATGAATGTCAATAACCATAACATTGCGAATATTATGTACCGAGCTAATTTTTTAAAGAACTGACACCATGCCCGTTCGGTTTTTGCGTTCGTGTTCGTATACTATTTTTTAAATCTGACTTGTCCGTATAATACTTTGATTATTCTTTTAGAATGTGTATTTAAGATTTCTAAATTATGTACCGAGCTTGATCTCTCTTTTTGAAAGGACTATTATACTTCCAAAAAAGTGGGCCCTTTTTAAAAAATTCGGATATACTATTCAACAGTAGAAAATAAAAGTCGCACCAATAAAATATTTCGGAGGAGGATTTGTAGGTGCAAAATACTATTTATATGTATATTTTTTGGTTTTTCTTTAAAGAATAATAGAGGTGTAGCTGATTAAAAGCTAGTTAGTGTAAATTTAAGTAATTTATTTTTACTACAGAGGAAAAGAGTTCAATAATCTAAGTTTTTTATTGAATAGTTTTTTTTGTGTGTGTGTATTGTTCGGGTTATTTAATGTAACTTTTCAAGTAGTGCTGCTGGTTTTAAACATTTTAAAACAATGTGCATGACTTATTAAATTTTGGAATAAAATTAAATTTTAAAAGTAAACAGAAAAAGTATGTTTTCAGACAATGCAAAAATCTTACATCTATTTTTTTTTTTTTTTTTTTTTTTTTTTTAAATCTGCCTACCCTCAACTGCTGCTGAAGATTAAACTTGAAGCCACAGCGGTTGTCCAATGGCCTGGAACTAACCCTTCCCACTTTTCAATGTTTTTTATTTAAGCAATTTTTCTTTTAAATTTGTCTGGCAACTTCTTTTAAAAAAAATTCTGCCTCCAGTCGAGTGGTCAGTATTGATTAGAGTGTGTGCATGAATGTTTCTGCCTTAGTATACACTAGTACTTGGTATTCGATGCTCAGCAATTCTGCAAAGCAGCACTCAATAGACTGCCGTGTTTACTTGTGTAATAGTCTCACCCCTGATTTGAAGCAGAAAAAATCGTCAAACTATTTTCTTTTCATGAATTGAATGGATGAAAAAATTATGAAAGATTGGGTTCGCAACGTTTGGAAGAAAAGGTCTTGAGCATTGCTAAAAAAAACAGCCATGCTGGTACTTGATAGTTTCCGAAGACATTTTGTTGATGATGTAAAGAAAAAACTTTCAGAAGGCAAAACAGATCTTGTGATAATTCCCGGAGGAGTCAAAGAGATTCTGCAAGACAATATAAGACGAGTATATGGATATTGGATAATCAATGGGAACAACGAGAAAATTCCCAGTGGAAAAGTAAGGCGCCCATCCCTGGAACTAATGTGTAGTTGGACATTACAAAGCTCGACTTTAATGACAAGCGATATAATTTCCAAAAAATTTTAAGAAGATGGGTATCTGACGCTTTGGACGGAAGCGAAGATGACATTTTATGGAATGACAGAGATTCTTCAGACACCGACTCTCATTACAATAGTGATACTGAAACCTTTAGTAAAAGAAATTTATTATGATAATTTTTTGTTTAAATTTTCACAAAGATTATTTGTAAATTTTACATCTATAAAAATATTACCGTAAAAAGAAAATGGTATTTAATAAACATCACATAATCTGGAAACATTTGGTAAGTTACTAATTTTATTATGTGTTTTTTTATACCAGTAATGTTTCAGCATTTCAGTGTACAATATTATGCAGTAGATTTCTCCGCATAATAGTTGCACCTAGACTTTCACAATAAAAATTTGGCAAAAAAAGTGCGACTATTATGAGAGTAAACACAGTACTATACAGTATGAAGTCGATTTTTGCAAAGAATCTCCACTACTTACTTAAGAGGTTACTTCACTCACATGAAAACGCCTGCCCTGTAATATTAATCTTATAAGAAATTTTTTTTAAAGTATCTCATTTGCATTTCCATATTTTGAAATTATTCTGTATGCCAGCTGAGGTCGTTCTTTACAACAGCCGTTTTTTACTTTTTTGATTTTGTTTGCAGGTTTTTTTTCTGAGGCTATTTTTGTCTGAAAAAGATTAACGTCCTCATAAAAAAAAAAAAAAAGTGTATTTTAGAGATCGTCTTTAGTTACCCAATGCAAACAAAAGCATGGGAATGCAAACGAGATATTTAAAAAAAAATCTCCAAAAGATTAAGATTAGAAAGTGCATGTACTTGCCCAGATGTCATATACGGGCGGGGTTTTTTTCCGACGCCAGTTTGCAGAAAGTTCAAGACTGGCAGCGGTCGTCACAGATTTTCTTTTCTGTTTTGCATATTCTTTTTCATCAAGCCATTACTTTGCTTCATGTTATTTTTAGCTCTTTATTATTTAATACAAAAAGTTGAGATTATTATTAATAACAATTCATAAAATACCTAAAAACACTACAGGTAAGTGATTGTTTGATTAATTAATGCTTCAATTGTTAAAATTTTGCAATATTTTTTATGACTGATTTGTGAATTTAGTATTTTCATTCTGTGACAGAGTCACAAAACTTGCATTTTTTTCCATGTCTGACTGAAAAAAATAATTAACTTTTAATCTGCGACTGATTGATGAATTTTGAGATATTTTCATACAACTGACTGACAAATTTTGCAAATTTTCTTTCGACGGAAAGATATGACATTTGTTCCCCCTTAAATTACTTATAATCTTGACATTAATGTAAACATTACCCTTAATCTCTGATTCACCTGATGTAAACAAACAGCCATTATTTGTGACATTAGTTGTAGATTTGTCCCCAAATCACTAATTTATAGGCATTTTAGAATTTTTTCAATTAATAATATAGAATTAATTGTGTTTGCTTGATGTTTATATATGAAATTATCTAAAAATTAGGGAGCTTCACATTACTTTTCTCCTCAAGTGGGCACACCTAGAAAATAGTGTCAGAATGAACAAAGTAATAACTGTTCTTATGACATAATTTTCTTTGAAAAAGTTTTGTTATGTGCAATTTTATTTAAGGAAGTTTTGGGATTTTTTTTTAAGAGAAATTATATGTGGCATTTATCGTACTTTATGAAATTCATATTTTCAAACTTGCATTGATAATTTCAGTTCTGTTCAATTTAAAAAAATTGACGTATTTATGTTTGCTCTGTTTTTTTTTTTTGTTTTTTTTAAATTGTACTGAAATCTATCGGAAAAATTTGAGTAAAATATTTTTATAAATGTCATCCTTCAATTTAAGTATAATACATTATTAGCATTATATCTATGTATGTATATATATATATATATATGATGTGGGAACGCTGCATCTCCTGACTGAATTTATCCCTGTGCATTTGTTATGGTGAATGCTTTTCATTATGGGTGTTCTCAAATCCAAAGAGGCAACTTTATGACATACGTTTTAAATTATTTTTGTTTGGAAATGCATGAAACTAGCAGGTGTTTGTGTTCAGAAACTATGTAATTGAAAGATGTTTTCAGACGTTTTACTTTACTGCAGAAATGCGGAATTCCGCTTTTTCAGCATTGAATTTTATTATTCCTGGGATCAATGCAAATATGCATTAAAATTTGTTAACATTTTTAATGAGGGAAGGGTTGTAGTGGGAGTGTATGAAATATAACAAAAACGTGACTACGAACCGCACCAAATTGAGCACAATTGTCAAAGGATCATGGAAAAAATGCAATTAATGTCAAAGAATCATGGGAAAAATGCGATTTTCGTCAACGGATTACAGGAAAAAATGCGACTCCCGTCAAAGGATCGCTGGGAAACGCAATTTTCGTCAAAGGATCGCTGGGAAACGCAATTTTCCTCAAAGGATTGCCGGAAAAATGAGATTTTCATTAAAGGATCACGAAAAAGACACGATTTCCATCAAAGAATTGCAAAAAAACACGATTTTTGCCAATAGATCGTGTAAAATATGCAAGTTTATTCAAAAGGTCGTGCAAAATGCTTGAATTTCTTCGAAAGATCGTGTAAAATATGCAAGTTTATTCAAAAGGTCGTGCAAAATGCTTGAATTTCTTCGAAAGATCGTGTAATATACGAATTTCTTCGAAGGGTCGTGGGAAAAACGTGAATTTCGCCAAAGAATCACAAAAAAATATGGCTTTTGTCAAATGATCGCAGAAAAAATGCAAATGTCGTTCAAAGATCGTGGAAAATATGCGAATTTCTTTGAAAGATCTTGCGAAAAAATGTGATTTTCGCCAAAGAATTGTGTAAAATATGCGAATTTCATCGAAAGACCATGTAATATGCGAATTTCTTTCAAAGGTCATGGAAAAAACACTAATTTTGTCAAAGAATCGCGAAAAAATGTGATCTTTGTCAAATGATCGCAAAAAAAATGCGTATTTCGTCAAATAATCGTGTAAAATATGTGAATTTCTTCGAAAGATCGTGCAAAATATGCAAATTTTGTCGAAAGATCGGGTAATATGCAAATTTCTTTGAGAGGTCGTGGAAAAAACGTGAATTTCGCCAAAGAATCACAAAAAAATATGATTTTTGTCAAATGATCGTAGAAAAAATGCAAATGTCGTTAAAAGATCGTGGAAAACATGCAAATTTCTTCGAAGGATCTTGCAAAAAAATGTGATTTTCGCCAAAGGATCGTGTAAAATATGCGAATTTTGTCGAAAGACCATGTAATATGCGAATTTCTTTGAAAGGTCACAGAAAAAACAAGAATTTTGTCAAAGAATCGCGAAAAAATGCGTATTTCATCAAATAATCGTGTAAAATATGTGAATTTCTTCGAAAGATCGTGCGAAATATGCAAATTTTGTCGAAAGATCGGGTACTATGCAAATTTCTTTGAGAGGTCGTGGAAAAAACGTGAATTTCGCCAAAGAATCACAAAAAAATATGATTTTTGTCAAATGATCGCAGAAAAAATGCAAATGTCGTTAAAAGATCGTGGAAAACATGCAAATTTCTTCGAAGGATCTTGCAAAAAAATGTGATTTTCGCCAAAGGATTGTGTAAAATATGCAAATTTTGTCGAAAGACCATGTAATATGCGAATTTCTTTGAAAGGTCACAGAAAAAACAAGAATTTTGTCAAAGAATCGCGAAAAAATGTGATTTTTGTCAAATGATTGCGAAAAAAATGCATATTTCGTCAAATGATCGTGTAAAATATGTGAATTTCTTCGAAAGATCGTGCGAAATATGAAAGTTTCTTTGAAAGATCGTGCGAAATATGCAAATTTTGTCGAAAGATAGTGTAATATGCAAATTTCGTTGAAAGGTTGTGGAAAAAACGCGAATTTTGCCAGAGAATCACAAAAAAATATGATTTTTGTCAAATGATCGCAGAAAAAATGCAAATGTCATTGAAAGATCGTGGAAAATATGCGAATTTCTTCAAAGGATCTTGCAAAAAAATGTGATTTTTGCCAAAGGATTGTGTAAAATATGCGAATTTTGTCGAAAGACCATGTAATATGCAAATTTCTTTGAAAGGTCACGGAAAAAACACTAATTTTGTCAAAGAATCGCGAAAAAATGTGATTTTTGTCAAATGATCGCGAAAACAATGTGTATTTCGTCAAATGATCGTGTGAAATATGCAAATTTCTTCGAAAGATCGTGCAAAATATGCAAATTTCTTCGAAAGATCGTGTAATATGCAAATTTCTTTGAAAGGTCGTAGAAAACTGCGATTTTTGCCAAAGGATCGTGTAAAATAAGTGAATTTCTTCAAAAGGTCGTGCGAAATATGTGTATTTCCTCGAAAGATTGTGTAATATGCAAATTTCTTACCACTTATTCATGTTATGTACCTACGATGACCCTCCCTTTACATTCACACCAGGGGGGGGGGTGGTACTTTTCTAAATTTTGCCGACATGCATCATGTGACATCTTTGGAAAGGTGTGTGGCTGCTTATTTGTATTAGCACCTTCGTGTCCCTCTCCCCGCCTGCCCCTCCCCCGTGGGAGGGCATTTTTCTAAATTTTGCCATAGCCCCTCATGTGACATATCATTGAAAAGGCCTGTGACTGCTTAATCATTTTATGCACTTCTGGTGCTCTGCCCACCACTTTGCCCCCCCTGGGGGGTACTTTCCTAAATTTTGCTAACACCCTGTCATGTGACATATCGTTGGAATGGCCTGTAACTGCTGAATCATTTTATGCACTTCCGGTACTCCTCCCCCATCCCCCACTTTGCCCCCCCAGGGGTGTACTTTACTAAATTTTCCCGACACCCGTCATGTGACATATCGTTCGAAAAGCCCTTGGCTGCTTAATCATTTTATGCACTTCCGGTACTCCGCCCACTACTTTGCCCCCCTGGGGGGCACTTTCCTAAATTTTTCCGACACCCGTCATGTGACATATCGTTGGAAAGGCCTGTGACCGCTTAATCATTTTATGCACTTTCAGTACCCCGCGCACCACTTTCCCTCCGGGGGGGGGGGGGGGGGCACTTTACTAAATTTTGCAGATGCCCGTTATGTAACATATCGTTGGAAAGACCTGTGACTGCTTAATCATTTTATGCACTTCGGTACCACACCCACCACTTTGCCCCCAGGGGGGCACTTTACTAAATTTTCCCGACACCTGTCATGTAACATATCGTTGGAAAGGCCTTTGGCTGCTTAATCATTTTATGTACTTTCGGTACTCTGCCCGCTGCTTTGCCCCCTTAGGGGGGCACTTTCCTAAATTTTTGTGACACCCATCATGTGACATATCGTTGGAAAGGCCTGTGACCGCTTAATCATTTTATGCACTTCCAGTACCCCGCCCACCACTTTGCCCCCCGGGGGGGCACTTTACTAAATTTTGCAGATACCCGTCATGTAACATATTGTTGGAAAGACCTGTGACTGCTTAATCATTTTATACACTTCGGTACCACACTCACCACTTTGCCCCCCAGGGGGGGCACTTTACTAAATTTTCCCGACACCTGTCATGTAACATATCGTTGGAAAGGCCTTTGGCTGCTTAATCATTTTATGTACTTTTGGTACTCTGCCCACTGCTTTGCCCCCCTTGGGGGGCACTTTACTAAATTTTTCTGATACCTGTCATGTGACATATCGTTGGTAAGGCCTGTGACCGCTTAATCATTTTATGCATTTCTGGTGCTCCATCCACTACTCCCCCCCCCCCTTTGGAGGGCACTTTCCTACATTTTGCCGACACCCAAACCTGTGACCGCTTAATCATTTTATATACTTCCGCTGCTCCGTGCACTACTTTGCCCCCCTGAGGGCACTTTCCTCAGGGAGGCAAAGTGGATACTCAGTAAAAAAAAACTACATTTTTGAGGTCGATATAACTACAAAAAAACTGCAGTTGGAGAACTGCGGTGATTTGGCCGATTCCACTACAGAATTTTTGCGGTCAATAAAACTGCGAAATTTCTGCAGAATTTTTAATATTGATATAACTATAAATTTTCTGTAGAATTTTTGTGGTCAATACAACTGCTAAATTACTGCAGTTAGTAAACTGCGGTAATTTTGTAGTTCTATTGACCGCAAAAAATCTGTAGTGGAATCGGCCAAATCACCGCAGTTTTCCAACTGCGGTTTTTTTGTAGAATTTCTGCAGTTCATTTTTAGCTGGGTGGGGACATCTCTAGAAAGTTATTTAGTATTTAATAGATTTTTGTTGAAAACAGAAAATAATTTGACTTTATTATTTATAATTTGACTTTAAAATATAACATCCCATATAGCACGAAAGCTCCTCAATACTACCCCAGGGGCTCCATTCTTGCTAATACTAAAATGACAAGATATGGACTTCCTGAGGAAGAGACTTTTACGATTTCCTCAGGAATGGGCTCCCAGTAACGTCCCACGGAGCATTTTCCAAGGGACGCCACTCCTGAGGAAGTTCCTAGGCAGTCTCAGTGCTGGCGCCATCTCATGAGTGATTCTGGAGTACAATACTCAATTACTTTTTATTAAAATAAAGTTATTTCAATTTGATGGGAAGCAATTTTTAATGAGTTAGTTTTATATTACTAGCTATTCGATTCATTATTTTTTAGAAAATTAGATAATTCTTATTAAATTGTAATTTTTTTTAATTATTGCAACAACTTTTAATCTTTTTTAGTTAAATTAAAAATTTTATTTTATATTTCAGTAAATTCGTATTTCAAATAATAATTATATTTTATGTCTTTTAAAACAAATTTTGTTCATTTATCATTATTTTATTTATTTTCAATAAATAACATAATGCATTTTCCTTTATTATTTTTATTACTTTTTTATTAATTATTTAATTTAATATTTTTAATAAACTAAATAACAAGTTTCTAAATTAATACACCAAAACCTCTGAATGGAAGACAATTTTTGACCATGTATTATTTCCGATATTTAGAGGTAAAGGTATCTATACAAAGAAAAGAAGAGATCCTTACCGTGTGTTTGTGTATAAGTAGAAGTCTAAGCATTTGTTGTTAAAATACTCTAAATCGACCCCTGATGCACCCGAGGCTCAGATTTTTCATTTTTTGATAATTAGTTAACATACTTATCAAACCCCGCACTGACAAAACAGACAAAAGTGTTGCGACGAGGAAGGGCATTTTTATCTCGGAATAAAACACCAACTTAAAGAGAATACAATTCACGTTAAAATGGCACATTTGGTAAATATATATATATATAAATATTGAGCCCCCCCCCCCCCCCGATACGAGGTTTATTTGCAAAGATTTTCTGTTATAAAAAATACATTCTTATAAAATCGGTTAAAATATATAAATTCATGCAAATTTAAGGTTTAATTCAGGTTATTATCACGGGCCTGTGCAAAACCACTAAGAATAATCTAGTATAGTTTATATAGGTGTTGGGAATGAGAAAATGTTAACTAAATAGAACTGTTAATTTTAAGTGTCAGTTCTGGAGGTTTAACCATATATATTTTTTTATTTCATCTTTAATTTATTTTTAAATATAAGTTTGACTTGTTAATTAATTAATTTTCTATTATCTTTTTTAAATTACTATACATAATATTATTTTTTTTTTCTAAATCATAACAGTAAAGTCTCCAGTTAAAGAACTTCAGAAATATAAATATCATAAATGCAGAAAATATAGATAAATATTTATCTGTATTTCCTAAATAATAAATGTTTCTGCACAATTTTAAACTGAGGAGTATTTGCATTATATGCATCGCATTAAAACTTCCATTTATGAAACATATTTTCTATTTAGCAAATTTTTAGTTTCGGATAGCTATAAAAGACTATTTTTCACGGATCATCTTTTCTGTTTTTTAGAATGCATATATCAGACTCATATAAGTATCTTACTCTGAGATAATCCCTAGCTATGTGTCAGGGAGAATAATACAACTGGATTGCCATTTGACTCTGAATAGAGCGGATCCACTCCTCACCCCACCCCTAATCAATTTTGTCAGCTAAGAATGTGTGTGCACGCTTGCGGTAAATATCTGAAAAAAAAAAAAGTCTTTGAAAGGAGAAGAAAAAGTGTTATTCCAAGAATTATCAGTAAACCCACTTCTTTAATATCTAACAGAAAGCGTTGTCCGTATAAATAGAATTTAGAATTTTTTTAAAGAAGTCATCAAAGGTTTCTGTAAAAAAAAAAAGAAAAAATAAGTATTTATTTAGTTTGGGATTTATACAAAATAATTCGTTGATGAAAAAGATCTGATATTTTAAATCATAGTATTCGTAATTTTAGACATTGTAAATTGCCTGAAATGTAAGTTTATTATAGTTTTGTTACAGACATAAATTTTATTAATAGTTTCTATTTTTGTGTAACTCAGCCTGTTTTTTTATTGTAATGACGGAATATTGCAATCTATTTTCATCCCAAATCCTGATATGACAGAATTATACAAATTTGTACAAAAATGTGTTTTTGATGCCAACAGAGCATTTTAATATTCTTACAACGTTATTACAAAATAATACATTGAATTTAGCAATTTTCAATTCGCCCACGACAGATGGTGAATCGACAAACATCTGCAAATCGTACAATCGTATAGGAGTTTGATAAACAATGAAATTAATGATGCGTCAATAAATGCTCACCAAAATATGCCAAATCGCAGTGAAACTGCAAATAAGAAATATTTTAAAGGATAAAAAGCAGAAAAAATATTATAAATAGAAAAATGAATTGTAAAATATAATTTTTAAAATATGCCTTTAACAGTTAATGATTTCCTATTAATTGATTTGCGATTATACGTTCAGAAATCAGTGTAGAAATTCCAAAAAGATGGTTTAAATAATTTTTAATCCCCCCCCTGCCATCTTAAAAAAGAAACGGAGCAAAAATTATACGTATTTTTTGATAAATTTATTTAATAAGTGCGCTTTTTACTTAGCGTAAAATAAACTTTTTTCTGTGAAAAAAAAAAAAAAAGAAAGAAAAGAGAGAGAGAGAGAGAAAGAGAGAAAGAAAAAAGTATTTGTTTTGAAAGGATTGTCTCAATTGGAATTTTATAGTTTAGTAATCATAAAAAGAATTCATATTTTAAAAGTATCCATATTTTGCATTTTAAATCTCTGGAAATATTATTTTTATTAACTAAAATTAAATTATGTCGCAAGATATCCTCAGAAACATTTAGCATCATTAATTGTATGAAAAATACTACAGAATGAATTTCCTAAGTACAAAATGATTTCAATGGATTTTAAATATGAAAAGCTAAAACAATATTATTGTCATTTAAAAATATAATTTCATGTAGGAATTTAAAAATTGAAAGACATTTATGTTATCTTAAATAATTATTGATAGGCCTTTTTTTTTTTTTTTTACTTATAAATTTAAATTTATATTGAATATATACAAAACGCTATGCATTTAAATTTGCAATAAAAGTTAGATAATTCCGGCTTTTACGAAGCACATAAAATATGGATATTTTCTAGTTTTGAGTTTCAAAAGAGGGCAAAAATACATGAATACCTTAGAAACATTTTGTGTTCAACGGCCCTGTAGCATAATGGATAGAGCGCGCGTCTGGTGTTCGTAAGTACCCTGGATCAAACCCGGAAGGCAAAATGAAGGTAAGAAATTTGTTCCCAAAAGCTGTTTTTCATGTAATTCCATGTACGTGCTTGATAATTGTAATGTCTGTTACATGTGAATCTGTCTGATAATTAGTTAAAAAAAGAACGTATTTATTTCTGAAAAAAAGTAATTAAATTGTTTTACATTACTTTAAACCATAGCTTCAAAATTTTTTGTGGCATATTAAGTGACCTTGAAGTTTCCCAAAGTCCTCCAGTATCACTTCCTAAAATCTTCCCCTGAACCTCCCGGGAAGGGCCCTAAAGGAGGTCCTGAGGAGCTCTCCAGGATGCTGCAAGGCGGACATTTTCGGTTCCTGGGGACCTCCTGGTGACAATTTTCTGCATCCTCAGGGATGCCATGGGGATGATGGTGTTTTATTATATATCTTCCTGGGGCTGTCCTGGGGAGGCACATGTGCTATATGGGAAGTGGTCACAGGCCTTTTGAACGATATGTCACATGAGGGGTGTCAGCAAAATTTACAAAAGTGCCCCCCCCCGTGGGGCAAAGTGGGGGGAGTGACATTAGAGGTGCATAACAGGAATAATAGGTCACAGGCCTTTTGAACGATATGTCACATGAGGCGTGGCAGCAAAGTTTAGAAAATTGCCCCCCCAGGGGGGAGCAAAGTGGCAGCATGGATATCGGATGTGTATAACATGAATAAGTGGTCACAGGCCGTTCCAACACTATGTTACACGACAGGGACAGGTGTCGGTAGAAGTTAGAAAAGTGCCGCACTTTGGGCCTAGTATTGTGCCCCCCCCCCCCTTTGAAAATTTTATATATTACAAATAATATTTATCGGAAACCTCCGATGAAAATGCTGCAATAAAAGTCCGAAAAAGTCAAAAAAGTAAGAGATAATGAAATCCCCCAAAGCAGAATATGCTTATAAATGGGCGTACAGTCGTGGAAAAAAAAAAGTAAACACCCCCTACTAACTCCTCAACAAATAATCGTAGAAGAAAGTTACTGGTACCGAACGATTGGAAATAAAGTCTACTTTTAAATGATCTATATAAAATTTGCTTAGGGGCATTCTACATATTAAAACGAACCATAACTTTGTTTTTTTCAATAGCAGTACCCAATTCTGACAGCATAAATGAATTCTACACCCTTCAATTAGCCTAAAAACGAATTTTTATGCAATTCGTACCATAAGTTTCCGAGAAATTAATTATTTTAAAACGAGCGTATTTTAAGGGCTGTATCCAAATTGAAGTTCCGTACTGGATTGTTAACCGAGAGAGCCCCTTCCTTGATCAAGGCAACTTAAGCGCCTCTCAAGGAGTCAATGAAGCGTGTTAGATTGCAGTACAGCAGAATAAATTTCAAAATGTCTACTTACTTCCTTCATAGACGGCCCCTTAAACCATCATTTTGCCGTTTTTTAAGCATAATTTGAAAACTACTTGGAAGAAAAATGTGAAATTTTTGAATTTCCATAAAGCAGGACTTAATACATCTAAATCCATCAAAAAAATTGTAGGTTGCAATTCATAATTTTTTCGAATATTAATTCCATAATTCATAATTCATATCATAAAATTATAAAAATTGCAAATTCAGCTTATTTATGTTTGGGCATATTAGTATTATTACTACAAAAAAAATTAGCACATTAGGAGCATAATTTCGGGAGATATAGATAAAAATATGAAAATGTAATTTAACATTAGAAGCACTAAATTTTGAATGTTTATAATTCAAAAACTTATCATTCAAATGATTTGAAATTTGGTGTCTAGGCATAGTTTGAACCGAAGATTTGAAATATCTCGTTAAAATTGGGTATTGCTATTGAAAAAAATGAAGTTTGGATTCGTTTTAATATGTAGATGACCCCCTAAGAAAATTTTATATACATAATTTAAAAGTAGACTTTATTTCCAATCGTTCGGTACCAGTAACTTTCTTCTACGATGATTTGTTGAGGAGTTAGTAGAGGGTGTTTACTTTTTTTTTCCACGACTGTACATCGCAGAACAACGGCGAACACTGCAGAACATTTCAAATTTTCATTTTCAAGAAAATTCACCATTCAATGTAGGAAAAATTGCAAAATTTGTCACTCATTGGCTAGAAAAAAAATCCCCAAATTCTTTAATCGTTCATTTAAAAAGTAAAGATGAAAATCAGCAATCACCAGTCGCCACTCGACGAGTAAATGTGAAAAACTGACGATTAAAAATATGGAAAGTACCAGCCAAACGCAAGATTTTCCAAAAGGGATTTCGTAAAAGAATTGGGGAAGAAAAAAATGATAATTTTGTCAAAAGATCGCGAAAAAACACACATTTCGTCAAAGGATTACGAAAAAAAAAATGTAAATTTCATCAAAGAAACACCAAAAAATCGAATTGTATCAAAGAATCGCAAAAAAGCGAGAATTTTGTCAAAAAATCACAATAAAAGCAGCACATTTCGTCAAAGGATTGTGGAAAAACCCGAATTTCATCAAAGGATCGCAAAGAATCCGAAATTTCGTCAAAGGATTGTGGAATAAATGCAAATATGGTCAGTGGATTGCGGAAAAGAACACAAATATCGTCAATAGATCGCAGAAAAAAAACCCAATTTCGTCAAAGAATCGCAAAAAAACCCACACATTTCGTCAAACGATCTCTGAAAATCCAAAATTTCGTCAAAGAATCGCGAAAAAACTCAAATATCATCAATAGAGCAAAGAAAAAACGCAAATCTCGTCAATGGATTTTGGCAAAAACACAAAATTCGTCAATAGATCGTCAAAAAACACAAATTTTGTTGAAGAATCGCGGGGGGAAAAAATGAGAATTTCGAAAAAAAAAAACCCGAGAATTTTGCCAAAGAATTGTGAAAACGAATGCGAATTTTATCAAAAGATCGTGAAAAAAAACGCACATTTTGTCAAAGGAACGCCAAAGAAACGAAAACATTGCCAATAGATCCCTAAAAAACGCGAATTTCGTTAAAGTATCTGGAAAAAATGCATAATTAGTACCAGGAGAGACCCCCTACCAACACCCCCCCTTTACATTTCAGAACATTTGCTGCAAATTTCAGATTTTTTAAACCTATTTTTTTCAATTTTGAATCATACCTGCTACTCAATGGATAAACATACCTAAAATATATACCAATAAAATAAATATTCAGTGACATAAATGTACTTACTGGCTACTAAAGAAATTATTCTCATTCGCTAGTAACTGGCTACTAAATAAAATCAACCTACCGGCCAGTGGCTACTAAGCAAAATTCCTTATTTTCATCTTTATTAAAAAGATTGTGAAATTCATCAATGGGTCGCGAGAAAAACTCGTACAGTTCATCAGTCATGGAGAACAAATCATGAAATTCTTCACCTGTTGTGGAAAAACATACAAAATTCGACGAACAGTTGCGAGAAAAAATCCATGGTTTTTGCTAATCAGTTGCAGGTAAAAAACTTCGTCAGTGCACCGCCAGAAGAAACAGCGAAAAAACCCACGATCTAATCGGTCGCAAGTAAAAGTCTCAAAATTCATCTATGTTAAAAGAAAAAATCGAGAAAATTGCAAATTGGTCGTGGCTAAAAAAAAATCGCGGAATTCGTCAGTAGATCGACGGAAGAAACTGCGAAATTCGTAGATCAGTAGCGGAAAAAAACTCTATTTTCTCCAATCGGCCTCAAGATATACTTACTGGTTCAAGAGAAATATAGCAAAATTTAAAAATCCGTCACCGGTAAAAAAAAGCGAAATTCGTCAGTAGATCAGAGAAAAAATGGAAATTCGTCGATCAGCCGTGCAAAAATACCCCTCGAGATTTGGCCAATCAGTTGAAAAAAAGACACAGTTTACCAGTCGACTGTGAAAAAATATCACAATTTTCATTGATCTGTCACGAGTAGAATGCGAAATTAGTCGATCGGTAGCAGAAAGAAATATGATCGTTCGCAAAAAAGAGAGAAAAAATTTGCCGTCAGAAGTGGAGGGTATACAGAGGTAAATGTCGTATACCTTCTGGTTCTGTTTCAGTAACACTGCATACCTTCCCTTTCTCAAAAAAGCTATTGTATATACACTCTAAGGTATACCAGAGTTTCCCCTAGACAGTGTCAGGAGGGTGCTGCACCCTGCCTGCCCTTAGGTTTACAAAACAGCAGCCGTCTTACCCCTGACGGAAAACATTAGCACCCTTGTTGCCCCCAGATGAAAAAAGTGCCTTTACTCCTATGTTTATTAAAAAATTTACTTGCATAGTAAAAATTGCCTCATTGCTGTCTTTAAAATAGCGTCCTGTCTATTAAATATTAAAAGTAATTTTAAAAATCAAAAGGGTGCCTTTAAAAATTAAAAAAAGTGTCCTTAAAAATCCAAAGCATGCCTTTCGGAATCCAAAAGTGCCCTTTTCCTACAAGAAGCACCCTGCCCTTTTTTAAACATGGGAGAAACTCTATATACCCTCTGTTTTTTTTTTTTTTTACGTTTACATCGCTGCATACGAGCGCCTTTTTTTCTCGAAGTTTACTGTAGAAAAAACGGGTCAGTGCCCATCAGGCACAGATTTTTTTAATAAAGGACACATTTGTACCTTGTAAAGGAACGAAAAAAAAAACAATATTTGGAACTGGCTTGTTTAATGTTCCCATTTCTCAACAGAATTTTTTGATATTTTCCCACGACTGATTGAAATTTGTCAATTGTCCTCTCAAGCAACAAACGAATGTCACAATTTCTTTCTCCCGTAACCAAATGAAGAATTTTGCTAATTTTTAAACATGTAAATTTCATCATTAGGTCATGAGGAAGCATCATAAACTTGTCAACCGGCCATATGAAAAAGAAAAAAACCCAAGAAATTTATCAGTCGGTAAAGGGTTAAAAAAAATCACACAGTTCTTTCATTGTCATGGGGGGGGGGGGGATTATTTAATTCATCCATTGATCGCATGAAAAAAAAAACAATGTTTTGCTAGTAAGTTGTGGGGGGGGGGGGAATATGGAAATTTATCAACTTTTTATCAGAAAAAACGAGATCCGTTGATCAGCTTAGGGAAGGAAGAGCGGGGGGGGAAGCGGCAAAATTCATAAACCGACTGCATAAAAAAAAATATATATATTCAGTTCCGCTAGTTGCTCGCAAGAAAAAATGCAATATTTGCCAATCAGTACAAGTAAAATACCCCAAAATTCGTCAATTGGTTACAAGAAAAAATTGCAAAATTCTTCATTCAGTCATCAGGGGAAAAAAAATCTAAGAAATTCACCAGTAATCATTGGGAAAAAAAAGAAAAGAAATTCTTCAGTGTGTTGCTTTAAAATATTGTGAAATTTGTCAATCTGCTATGAAAAAAATAATGAAATGTAGCGGACAATCAATCATGAGAAAAAAATTCATGAGATTCTTCATTCGGTTGCAGAAAAAAAATGGAATGCAGAAAATTAGCGAAAAATCGCTAAATTAATCACATTAAGTGACAATTGAATATTATCGTTGAATAATAATTATTGAACATCAATGTAAACAAAAAAGAAAGCAAAATTATATAAATTGGAAAAATCACAAAATTCAAACCGTCACAGGAAAACATCACAAAATTCTACTGATGATTAAAAAAAAAAAAAAAAAAAAAAAAAAAAAAAGATCCTAAATAAACCAATTCAAAATATTTTTGTGAACAAGGTACATGAACGCTCTTTATGTAAAAATTCCCACCCAGCAGCCCTTTCTTCCTAGAAGTTGACTCTAAAAAAAAGGCCACAGGGTGGTAATTTTTTTAAAAAGGGCACACTTGTACTTTGTAAAAGAAAAAAAAAATAATAATACTTTGAACTGGCTTGTTCAGCGTCTTTTTTTCTCTACAGACTTTTGCAATATTTTCCCGTGATCAAATTAAGAATTTTGTTATTTTTTAAAAACGTAAATTTCATCATTGGGTCATGGAGAGGCACAGTAAATTTGTCAATCGGTCATGTGAACAAAAAAACGAGAAATTCACCAGTCAGTTACAATGAAAAAATCACATTGTTCTTCAGTTGTAGCCGGGAAAAAATTGCTTAATTCACCCTGCGATCACATGAAAAAAAAAAAGAAAAACCTCACAAGTTTACCAATCGGGCGCAAGAAAAAATGCAACATTTAAATGTAAATTGGTAAAAATAAAATATTGCAAAATTCATCAGTTGGTTGCGGGAAAAAATTGCAAAAATTCTCATTCAGTCATCTGAAAAAAACATTGCTTTAAATTTGTCTTTAACTGTTTTTTCGTGAAAAAATTACTTTATTTAAAATAATTATACACATGTAAAATTATTTTAGGTTAGCCGGGCACCAGTGTTATATATACATCACGGCTCGTAAATATCATGATATTTTCGAAAATATCCGATATTTTGATATATATCCGATATTTTCGATATATATCCGGTATTTTCAAAGCAGCCAACTTACTGATAAAAATGAATGTTTTTGAGCATAATATAGATTAGAAACTAAAATATATTGCACTTAACATGAAAACTTAATCAAACAATATTCTAAAAATGCATTTTTCTTTTTTTTCTTTTTTTTCCACTTAGAACAAAATTGAAGATGAAAAAATCAAAAACAATAACAATTTGCTGTATACACTTATAAAGAAAAACTAACGATAGCATTCAGTATCAAGATCAAGTATTAAAAAAAAAATCAGACTTTTTAAAACAAAATTGTAAATACAAAAAAATTTTTTAATTGAAAAATTTTAACATAAATGTAAGTATAAAATGTCTTATAACATGTTGTATAGTATAAACTCAACTGAACCAAAGCTTGAGAAAAGATTCTTTTCTAATGAAGTTGTATATAATTGGTTATTTAAATTTGTCAGTTTATCTTTCAATAGTTGTTCTGAATTATGTCCCACATAATTATTAGTTTAACATTTAAAAATAAAAGTTTCAAATATAAAGCTTGAAAAATATACTTGTTTTCTTTTTTGACTAAATAAGTCACATCTAGAAGAGACAAAAGTCCTTTATCTACAGATTCACACACTCAAAAAGAGTTGAAAATTTATTTCATTTACACTGAAATATTACGAAGTACAACTGAAAATATCAAAAATATCTTGCGCAGAAAATACGAATGCAGAAAATACGAAACATATTGATATATTGAAAATAAATATCAACTATATGAAAACATCAAAAATCTTGATAATTTGAAAATAAATACTGGATAGATATCCATTGATACATATCACCGAACACGGGTTGTATATAAATGATTATCTAAATTACATTTTATCTTTCAATGGCTATTCTGAATTAACTGTCTCACATAATTATTAGTTCTACATTTAAAAATAAGAGTTTCAAATATAAAGCTTGGAAAAGATTTGTTTTCTTCTTTTCCTAAAAAAGTCACTGCCAGAGGCAAAAGTTCATTATCTACAGAATGACACAGTCAATAACAGGTGGAAATTTCATTTACATTTGCTTTGACTGTAGAAAATATCAAAATTACCTACAATGGTGATATTTTGAAAAAAAATATCAAACATCTTGATATTTGAAAATAAATATCAAGAATTTGAAAATATCGAAAATATCAAAAATCTTGATATTTTAAAAATAAATATCGGATATATATCATGATATATATCCATTGATATATATCAACGAACCCTGATATACATATATATTGTAATATATAACACTAGTGCCCGGCTAACCGAAAAGTACCTTATTTTTTCTATATTTCATATTCTACATAATAAATTAATCTACAATATATAAAAATTCTTTTAATTATTTGGTACTTTTCGGTTAGCTGGGCGCCAGTGTTGTATATACATATATGTGTGTATACATATATACACATATATGCATTTATATATGCAATATATGTATGTATATATAACACTGGCAAACGGCTAACCGAAAAGTACCAATTATTTTTATGAGTCGAATATTGCAGCCAAAGACATTGAGCCCTGCTAAATGATTTGCAAGAGACATTACACCTTCACTGTGCATTATTAATCAAGCAGCTATGTTCCTAAAATGACTATAGCTGCTCAATTTATAAAGGAAACTAAATTAGGTACTTACTAGTAAAATTTGTATTCCAATACATGGATCTATTAACTTGGGTCCTTTAAAGGACCCTTCACAAAATTTTATCACCTCAAAACAAGAAACCTTCACAAAACTTTTCACCTGCAAACAGAATCCTTCACAAAACTTTCCCACCTCCAAACTGAACTTTTTACAAGTTTAATTATTTAGGAGTAAAATCAGTCTTTCACTTTTAAACATAATGGAAATATATGAATATATTTTTCGCTATTATTTAAAAAAAATAGTGAAATTTATCTTTAGTTGTACACGAAAATTTCTTATAAAAAGTTTTCCCCATGCCACAGCATTTCTAAATTAATGTGGCGATATTTTTTACCGAACATGATTCTTGTCGAATGCATGGTGAATACAAAGTGCCGAATATCAAGCTATAATATTAAAAAGAAGTGTAATACAGCCCTCTTACGCTATATATATATATCAACTTAAAAATTAATTAAAATTTGACTACTATACTGATGAAAAACTTCCTGCAAAAAGAAAAAAATACAATAACAACACGACAACGTGACGATTAGTCCCGCTAATTTTCCGAATGGCGGTAAAACGTAAACACAAGGTCTCAGAGTTGAGTTGGGTACTTCCTTCTCATTCTCCCGTGACATGGAGTCAGAAATACAGCTGCGTGATCAAAAATCAAATGTTTCAACGAAAATTTGAAATAAATAAATTAATACGAATTATACATTTTTCATTTGTTTTTGAAGAAGTAATTTTTATAAAAACTGGAAGTCACGCCTGATAGAGGATAAGGGCAAATTATGCATGCAATAACCCCACTTATATTTTTCAGCTTTAATCGTGGACGCCACCAAAATAAGGAGAGGGGGATGGGAGGGTCCCTTCCCCTCCATTGATTTTGAAATTTAAGTAACTACAGTGAAACCTCCCTGTGTGACCACCTCCATTAACCGACCACCTCTCAGAACGAGCATTTTTTCATGGAACGAAATTTATTCCTATAGGTTCAATACTAATTTTACCTCCATTCAGAGGCCATCCCAGTTGAACTCCCTCCATGAGCGACCAATTTGTTTGAAAAAAATGAAACAAATTCCGTTTTCTTCTGGTCGCTTGAAGAAGGTTTTATTAGAAAAATAATTCCGGAGAGCGCATTATTCATCAAACTTCTAAACTAAATTTAGATTTTTTTATTATTATTCCGGTAACTTTTAAGTGTTTAAACCCCTTTATGCCTTTTTTAGACAATGAATTTAATTCTAATGACAAATTAAGAATGACGGTCAATAAACTCCCTTGCCCTATTCTGTCAGGAAACTCTCAAAGAAATAGATAATAATAGATACAAATTAATGAAATCTTCATTATTTATTGCTCCCCCCACCCCACCAAAAAAAGCATTTATTTACTGAACTTCGAAAGGACTTGGAAATATAAGTTATAAAAGATAAAACCGTATTCATTTTTTAAATTTTGTAGTAATTAACTTACGTAATTAACTTATGTTTTGATACTTAAATTTTTATATTTTTTCTTAATGTGAAAGATAAATG
The DNA here is from genome assembly GCA_963932465.1 of Maratus speciosus. NCBI lineage: Eukaryota > Metazoa > Arthropoda > Arachnida > Araneae > Salticidae > Maratus > Maratus speciosus. Next base: position 67,356,744 of record OZ010799.1, on the reverse strand, counting down.
TTAGTAACATTGTTATCTTTTTTCAACAATTAAAATCTAGATTTAAACATAACCTCCATTAAGAGACCACCTCTCGGAGTGACCAATTTTTATTGGAACGGAACGTGGTCGCTTTAAGGAGGTTTTACTGTAATTAACTTTTGTTTTGATACTTAAATTTTTATATTTTTTCTTAATGTGAAAAATAAATTTTAGTGACATTAATCGTTACCTTTTTTCAACAATTAAAATCTAGATTTAACCCTTTAACACCTGAAACGGCCCTATACGGCTTTGTGAGTTAAGTCCTAATTCGGCTGGTTTCGGCCGTCTATAGCAAAATAAGGGATGATAGCTATAGAAAGAGATTCGTTTCTCCCTGTGCTGAGGGGTTCGTCTTTATTGTCGCCGGTCACTTTGTCCGACGACAGTGATAGAGTACTTTTTAATTGCTTGCAGGTTTGTCATTACCTTTTTTAAAAGCTAAAGTGATTCTATTCAGATGAGCCGGGTTTTTTTTTTCTTTTTTCCATCTTAGTTTCTTATTTCAAGAGAACGATAACCATTTTTAACCGCTAGTATTGAGATATTTACTTAAAGTTTAATTTAAAATGAGTAAAAGAAAAGTTTTTATACTCGATGAACAGGCTTCTGGAGACATGTACTATATATATATATGTATATATATATGTGTATATATATATATATATATATATAGATAGATAGATAGATAGATAGATAGATATAGGCATATATATTACGTGCTTAAAATTGGTTATTTTGGCGATCACTTGGCATGTTAAACCCAGTACACATACACGCTCGCACACACAGAAGAAAAAACTGTCAGAATAAATTATGAAAGCAATCTTTAAAACATATCTGTACATCTAATAGTTGATAAATTCGCCAGAAAGGACTCAATTTGATTTTTTAGTTTTCTAATAAATTTACTATGACATTTTATTTTTAATTTTCTATTTTACGTTCATTCTATCACTGCATAGCTCTGTTTTCATAAAATATATTAGAAAAACACTTCAATTATGCTTTTGGTATGTCGGGCTGTGAGCGAATAAGGTTCCTAAACAATTGAGTTGTTTAACTAAATGACCGCCCCCCCCCCCCCCTTCTTCTTCATAAGAATTCAGCACACATACCAATCGCACCTTTTGGTATTTTTCGTAGTTTTTTTAAATGCACTAAGAATTTTCCTAACATCTAAAATCGCCCTCATTGGTGCATTAGCTATTGATCAAAGAAATAGGCACATTTAAAGATTTTGAGAAATAAAACTAATTATTTTTTATCTAAAAAAAATCTAGCTTTTCGTCTAAATAAAACCTTCTGATATTTTGTTCAGTGATGGAACAGTGGCGCAGCAGTTGCGCGATTGTCACCACTAAATTTTTATAGTATTCTTCGCCTTCAAAAATCTCAGAAATTCTGTCCTGAAGTTAAATGAGTAATACTAATAAAATTTTGGGTTGCCAATTGATTATCTGCTGCTACACTGTTCCATCACTGTTTGTTGGATAATTCAGTGATACAGCAATAATAAGATAAACTGAAAGATTAACTCCTCAAGAGTGCGAAAAATCTGATAAAGTTAGATCAGACACTCCTGTGTTACAGTGACATGAAAAACCATATAAGATGTTAAAACTCTGATTGTCTTTTTTGCTGTGCAGAAAATTGTGGCAATGTAATAAAAAGTATAAACAGTTGAAATGAGTTTTATCATACAGCTGTTTCAAGACCTTATGTATTAATAAAATTATAAAAATAAAAATAACCTTGTTTCATATTTGAGTATATTATTTGTTTATTTTTAAAGTATTTCAGGAAAAATCATAACAGGCAAAATAAAAGTTATCAACAACTTAAATTCGGATGCTAAATGCCTTTTAATTGGAGATTTTCCCCCCTTTCTCAAAAGCGTGAAATATTCTAACAAAAAGATAACTTATTTTTGATTTAAATATAATAACAATGAAATTTGCAAACATTATTATTCAAATATCTATGAAGCGAAAGCGAATAATGGTTTTTATATTCCCGAAAATAGGTTTCATACTCGAATATAATCGTTTGATATTTTTTTCATCAATGATATTTTTTTTTACTGTAATATCACAAAAATCGACTTAAAACACGATTTCTGTCACCGTATTTCAGCAAAAGCTTTTGTCTGTACAAGCGAATTGAAGACACTAATTCTTTCTTTTTTAAGAGAGAATACCGCATTATATTCTAAATAACTCCATGAACGTGTAAAAAAAATAGCAGTTTGGATTTGAGAACTGTTTTAATATTGCTTATTAAATAATATTTATTAGGGCTATTCTCAAATTCTAAATAGCTATTCTCCCTCTTGAAGTCATTTTTAAAGTTAGGAACATGAAATGTTCACATTCAGAAACTATACAAGCGAATAGCTTTTTCCCTTTTTCTATAGAAGAGCACGTTCTTTCTGAAAATACCGTCAAAATTGACGCTTTGAACCAAAATCCCCGACGGGAAGCCATAGAAAAGTCGTCATGAGACAACAATCGATTATAATTCAAGATATAATGCATTTATTGAAAACAAAGAGAAAAAATCAGAAACATTCAAAAGCATAGCTGAAATTTCGTGATTTTTCTCGAAAGAATAAATTTATAAATGTCACAGAAGATTTCATAATTTTGAGCAGGAAAAGGTATTTTTTTGGAATCTCCTTAACACTTTATGCACCGACAGTGCTTATAAGTACTATTAAAATAACTTGTCATAAAATTCATTTGATACATCGATTAGTTGCAATACAGTTTAGAATGAGTTATAGATACTTTACTTTATCTTGTTCCAAGAGCATTATTGGTTACAAAAAAAAAAAAATAAATAAATAATATTAATAATAATAATAATTAATTAATTAACGGGTGAATTCTTTTGCCTTTGCATCTAATCGTGGATCCAAGGGGGAGTTCACGGGGGTCGTGAGCTCCCCCCCCCCCTTCCTGAACGAAGAAAATTTCCAAAGGAAATTAAAAAAATTAAACATATATTAAATTCTTTCACATTCATCCCTTTCTCAACTATGAGAATCTTTCTGTCTCTTTTAAAGCTGATGACGGCATTTTAATAACTGTTAAGTACTAAAAATTTGTATATAATGCTCAATTTCTTAAAGATTCTTTGCATTTACAAGAAAATGGGAAATTCTTCAATTTCTGGGTATCTGAATAAAATGTGTATATTTATATTTTTTACGAATATAATGCAAATATATAATTATGAATATTAATTTTTTGGTATTTACAAATGAAAATAATTTCCCAAATGTATCAGAAATTTAGCCATTTTGGATGTGGGGACAACCTTCAGTATAAAAATTGCTTATTAAGAGATGTGACACCCCCCCCCCCCCAAAAAAAAAAAGGAGACATGACCACCCTCTAAATGGAGGGCTGCATCAGCTCTTGTTTGCATCTTTTCAGCTTTATTGACACTGAAAGATTGTGTGTGGGGGGGGGGAGGGGGGAGGTTCAATTCGGAAATATTTCTATTGTAAGGACATTATATTTGTACATTTCCTAACTCTACAAAATGCTAACAAAAGTATTTTAAATAAAAGATTGGAGTGGAGCAATAAATATTGTACAAAATCCCCATAAATTCAAATTTAATTAATTGTAATTGACAAAATCCTTCTAAAATTTATTAAAGGATTGTGTCAATCTTCTGATGTAGTTTCAAAAATTCACGAGAAATGCTTTAGAAGATGACATTTTCATGAATTCATAATTTAGGACATAAAGGGTTAAAAGCATTTGTTCTGAAATTGTACCGTAAAAACTTTAGAGGGGGGGTTCTAAAAATTTCTGAATTTTAAATCCTTAAATTAAGTATTAGCCTGGTCCTAAATTAATAATTTTTCAATTTTTTAATCTCATACTCTAATAGAAGGTACCGAAATATTTACATTATAATGAAAAAAATGAGGTTTAATACAAATAGAATTGCCCCACCAGTGGCCGAGAGTTTCTGCTCTCGCAACTGATAGACGGGAGGTGCTGGATTCAAACACAATCGCGCCTGTCGACCTAATCGTTCGGAGTTTTCGTGGTTTGCTTCGAACCGTGAATTTCCAAGGCTTAATACGGGTTAGGTTCCCTTAGAAAGACCCAAACGGAGGGCACCCCACCCCCCTTTTTGGTCCTATATTCCTCGTGTTGATAATTGGGCGTCATAAACACAACAAACCAACCAAATAGAATTATTCTGTTTTTTTTGTTGTTGTTTTTTTTTTTTTTTTTTTGCACATACAGTACATTTGTCGAATTTTAATTTGTAATTGTAATTTCATAGGGATATGAGGTTTTCTGTGGCATTGATAAAATTGTTTGTTGTTCTGTGATTATTACCATTTTTATTATATGCATACATAATTTGCCGTATGAGGAGTATCGTGAAAAAACCTTTCCGCTCGAAGGCGCTTGTCAAAGAACAATATCAGTAGCCTTTCTTCCAAGTCTTTTAATTTATAAACACGCATTTCCGATAAAATGTATGGAGTAAGAATGCAGTGTAAATAATTCTTACTACAGGTGAAAAGGGATAAGTAACGTTTCCTCATTCTGTTTAGAATTATCACTCCAAACAAATAACAGATCAACAAGCAAAAGTATGTGGGGAAAGGAGGAGAGTAAACATACATCAAGATAACATTTCAACCACGCCTCTCCCATAGGAAATTCAAATGCGGTAAAAGGACGAGTCCATTTTTTCAAAATGTTCCTTTCATAGGCCAGGATTTAGAGGTAATAATTTTTTCTGGTTTCTCGGCTTTAAAGAGTTAAACATAACCTCCATTAAGAGACCACCTCTCAGAGCGACCAATTTTTATTGGAACGGAACGTGGTCGCTTTAGGGAGGTTTTACTGTACATATTTTTTTATGTTTTCAAAAATAATATAAAATTTATTGTTTTCGAGTAACTAAATTAAAAGAGCCTCTTTTATGTTAGTATGTGCAAAATTCTTAGTTCCTCTTTTTTAAAGAGCTGTTGTTGGTGTGTTTTATGACGGTCAATTATAAACACTTGGGATATGGGCCCAAAGGGGAAGGGAGGGGGTGCTCTGGCGTCTTTCTAAGAGAAAGCAAGGAAATCCAAGGTTCGAAGAAAACCACGTAAAACTCCGAACGATTAGGCCGACGGCGTGATTGGAATCGAAACCCGCACCTCTCGTCTACTCCAGCTTTGAGAGCAGAACCTCTTGGCCACTGGTGGGGCGGTTTTAAAGAGGAACTATGAATGTCGCGCTTGGACGAAAGAGCGGCATGGTGGGAGGGGTGAGTGCCATTGTCCCTTCTGTATTTTGAAATTTAATTAACTAAAATTTCTTTTTTTTTTTTTTGTTTTTGTTTTTTTGACAGATTTAGAAAAACACAGTAAAATTTATTCTTTTCGGAAAACTTAAAATGAAAAACTAAATAAGACTTTACAGAAAGGGGGTGGGGAAATTGGGGGCTCATTGCCCATCGTTAGATACTAAAATTTAACTAAAATATATTTTTGTGCGTGTTTGAATACGATTTTAAATATTAATGAAAGGGGTTTTGAAATATTTTGGAGATTTTTTTTAGGGGGCAATTTTTGTTGATTGAAATTTTTGTATGCGTTAGAGTTTGAGGGAATATTTTTACTAGTGGTAATTTAAGAGAAATTTATGAAAAATTTTAGAATAAAAAGGAGACTTTGAAATAATTTCCTGATTATTATTTTCTTTATGGAGGGGGATTTTCTGAGATTGAAATTTTTGAGCGTGTTAGAGTTGAGGTGAAATATTGTTCCTGGTTATAATTTTAGAAAAAATTGTGACAAATTTAAGGTCAAAAAGGGCTTCGAAATAACTTCGTGATTTGTTTTTCTTTTTAGGGGAATTTTCTGAGATTAAAATTTTTCAGCGTGTTAGAGGTAATGTTACTTGTAATAATTTCAGAAGTTAAAAATTTTTTATTGCACCGATGGAAGACGTTAGATTTCCGTGTATTATCTAAAATATTAATTTAGAAATTTATTAAAATTATTAATGAGGAAACACAGGCATATCAAAATCTTAGATACCATAATGTGCAATAATAAAACTTTATAAAACTTTCAAGTAAAACCTTCATAGTACCTGCATGAGAAACAGTTTTCATTTTCCCTGAAAATATCTCAAGCGATTTCACGAAAATTTTCTAAGTCATTGAAGATAATTTGGAGGTGATAACTTACAGAAATAAACCTGTATGAAATCTTTTAAAAAGCGGTATACTTCTCTTAAGAAAACCTTTAGTTTTCATTTTCCTTAAAGATACCCGCTGAAACCTTCAAAATGGCTGCAACATTTCAAAAATTTTAAAGGTTTTTCTCTGATTTTTTTACCTGGGTTATCACGACCTTTCAAAGAAATTTGTATATTACATGATCTTTCGACGAAATTGGTGTATTTTGCACGATCTTTTGAAGAAATTTGCATATTTTACACGATCATTTGGCGAAAATTACGTTTTTACGCAATTCTTTGATGAAAATTGTGTCTTTTTCGTGATCCTTTAACGAAAATCACGCCAACAGCGCAAAATCTATCTGAATCCCAGACAGAATTTAGAATAAAAAAATTATTTAAATGATATTAATTTATTATATTAATTATTATATATTATTAATAATTATTAATTATACATAATTATTATTATTTATTTAAATTGTATTATATTATTTATATTATGTAATAAATAATTAATATTATATATTAATATTATATAATTTATATGTTAATAAATATCAATAATTATTAATTATAAATATTATTAATAATTATTATATTAATTATTATATTAAAATTTAATTTAAATAATAAAATGATTATTTAGAGTCAGAAATGCAGCCTCAGCTGCGTAAACAATAATCAAATGTTCCAATGTAAATTTAAAATAAAATATTTAAAAAGAATTATTTTTTTTTATTATTATTCGTTTTTATAAAGTAGAAATAATTTTCATACAAACTGGAAATCATGTCTTTTCGGGGGGAAGGGCAAATTCTGCATTTAGTAAATACGGGCCGGGTGTACTATGGAAAAGGAGAAAGGGGGATGGGATGCCTTCTCCTTGGATTTTAAAATTAAAGTAAAAAAAAAAATTCTGCTTTTGAAAAACATAGCAGAATTTATTCCTTTCGAGTAAGTAAAAAAAAAAAAAAAAAAAAAAGGGGGGGGAAGCGGGAATTTTCCGTTTAGGAGAGAAAGTTGACATAGGAGAGCAACTACCCCTCCCTAGATATTGAATTAAGTAACTAGTTTTATTTTCTTATATTGAAAATCATAATAACATTTATTCTTTGCCAGTGACTAAAAAAAAGAAAAAAAGAAACCAAGAATTTTCCGTTAGGATGGGGGGGGGGGGGATGCATAGGACAGTCATTTGTTCCTCCCTGGATTTTAAAATATATGCAACTAATTTTTTTTTCACCAATTTTGAAATAGTGAAAAGACATATTTTGAGACATATATGTAACTGAATTTTCTTCTTCTCCGATTTTGTACATAGTAAATTTTATTTATATTCAGAAACTTAAAATAAAAGAAGGACAGTATAGCAGAAATATAAGTTGCGCGGGGGGAGAAGGGGAGGGGGATAGGAGAAAAGCCATTTCCCTTCCCTGGATTTTGAAACTTAAGTAATTAAATTTTCTTTTTTTCTTTCTTTTTTTTTATGAAATGCATAGCAAAATTCATTCTTTTTCAACATTTTAAAATAAAAGAAATAAAAAAATTCCACTAAGGAGGAGGGGGGGGGGGATGGAAAGCCCATTGCCATCCCTGAAGTCTGAAATTTAATTAACGGAATTATCTTATTTTCTCCGATTTTGACAAATATAGTAAAATTTATTTATTCCGTATAACTTAAAATTAAACAGAAACTAAGAATTTTCTGTTGGGGTAGAGATTCACCCCTCCCGGATTTTGAAATTTAATTTTAACTAAATTTTCTTATTCTCTGATTAACACATAATAAAATTCATTTCTTTCGGCCAACTAAAATAATTAAACACTAAGAGAAAGACGAGAAACTGGTAAAATTAAAGAGATAAAATTAGTTCAATACTGCTGTATTACTACAGACGCAAAATCTCATTATTTTAAAAGTTTATGATGACTTCACATAAACTATAGCAATTTTGAAGTTAATAGCACAGAGTATTTTTGAAATAAAGTACCACAAAATTGCGCCACATTAGCCGCAGAATTTCTAAAGTATTTTTACAGTCGAGATTGCACAACAGAAAATCTATAGTATACTATAAAAAAACTTAAATAATACTACACTTCTGTAGAAAAACTGCAGTTCATTTTTAGCTGGGAAAGAAAACCTTATATGTATTCTTTAAAAGCGTTGACATAAGTTATCCGCTGTTAAATTTCATGTTTTGTTGATAAGATGCAAGGGGTTTGTTAAAATCATTTTGACAGTTCCTGCAGAAGAACTGGTTTTAACACAGGTAAGTGGGAATGTAAAGGGGGAGGGAACAAATAGTACCAGGATTTACCCCATTTACATATTTCTAGAAACTTTTAATTTTCTTGTTGGCTTCGATGTAGACAATTTTCATTCGCACCTACGCTGTGTTTTGAGTAAGTCTTGCTCGAAGGAGGCTGAAGCTGAAGTCAGATATATCGACCTCATAGAACCATGGATCATAGTAAGTACTTTTATTTTTGATGCATTATGTTTATTTTTATATATTTCATGTTTTTTGAAATGTTAATTACATTTAAATTGTCACGTGTCGTACTTTTTTCGCCTATGGGCGATATTGCGTTATTTCCAGTATAAAAAGCTCTAGTTCAATAAAAAATACCACTTTCAAAAAAGATTAAATAATGCTAGAAATACTGTTAAAATTTAGTTGTACCAATCGGTCATTTGTGACGCAGCCCTTGAATCCCTGCCCTCGTGCGACTATTTTTTAATTCAAGCTGCAAGCTTCTGTTATTAGTAGAAGTATTAAATAAATTTTATATTGTATTTTCTTATGATAAATTTTAAAAATACGGTCAAGTTTTTTTTTTTTTTTTGTGTGTGTGTGTAAACTTGAACTCAGCTTTTAAAAACATAAATTTAATGTATGTATAAATAATAGAAACTCGAAGAAGGCGAAATTATCTGATCTGCAACACTTAGAAGAATAACTTATATTTTCTAAAACTTTTAAGGATGGATTGGTTTTATAAAGTTGAAGAATGTGTAATGGAAATAATTTAGACTCAAAATAATATCTCATTTGCAGATAAAAAGGCGCTATATTTAATTTGAATATTTATAAAAATTAAGTTATGCTAAAAAAATTAAAAAAATATATTACTTTTCCCCAAAAAAGCCTATCAAAATGAATTTAAAAAGTCAGATTTAATGTGTGAAAAATTTCATATTATTATTATAATTTTTACAGAAATGTTTTAATCTATTTTTAAATATTAAGAAAGAGAATTATTATGGTGGAATATTTTTTATTCATATTTCGAGAAAGAAATAAAATAATGCAAATATTTTGAAATGTATTTGCATAAAATCAAAATGTTAATAGTTTAAATCAACTTTTTCTAATCATTCCGAAATGTGAGTTTCCAAAAGTGATGAACTTTGCTATTTTTACGACACTTGAGAATTTTGAGAATTTTATTCCATTTAAACTTCCATTTAAACATACGTTTCGGTTTGAATTTCTCAATATACCCACCCTCTCTTTATTTTAATACAGCCACTTTTTCTCTTGACACTGGTCAGTCATTATGTCAATTCATTGGATTAATGACTACCATCCTTTTAACCCTTTATTTACTAAATTATGAATTCATGAAAATTTTATCTTCTAAAGCAGTTTTCCTGAATATTTATAACTGCATTAGAAGATTTACATAATCATTTAATAAATCTTAGAGGGATTGAAGCATTTAGAAGGATTAATTAAATTTGAATTTATAGGGATTTTGTGCAATATTTGTAACCCTACTGAAATATTTTATTTTAAATATTTTTATTATTATTTTGCAGAATTAGGAAATGTACCAATATAATGTCCTTACAATAGAAATATAGGAAAATTTCCGAATTGAACCCGTCTGCCCCCCCCCCCCCCCACAACCATTCAACTTCAAAATAGCTGAAAAGATGCAAAAGCAAAAGAAATCATCCTTTTAAAAATCTATTTTTGTTTTGTGTAACCATTAATGCTTTTGGTACAAGATAAAGTAATGCCTCTATAACTCATTCTAAACTATATTACTAATAATCGACGTATTAAATAAATTTTATAACAAATTATTTTAATGGTATTCATAAGTACCGCAAGTAGATAAAGAGTTAAAGGTTATTTAGAAAAATAAATGCAAGAAATTTCAATTCCAAAATCTTATATTTATTTATTTATATATATAAATTTTTTTTTGTAAAAGTATATTTAATTTTTTACTAGGTACCATCAGTTTGTAAGCGTTTGAAAAATAATACCTAATTTATTTGTGGGCATTTTTGTTTCTTTAAATACATATACTTACTTACTTATATATATATATATAAATATATATATTTACTTAAAACGGTTAATTATATGTAATAACAGTATGTTTGAACATGAATTATAAGTTAAAACAGTTATTAACAGATTAAACAGTTTCCACTTAAAACAATAAAAATTGTTCAGCGGTTGTATCCGGTTAATACTCTATATCATAATAACGCTTGATACATTACAAAATATAATATAAATGAAACATAAATTCAACAGATAATTGCACTAAGTTCTTAAAAACTGAAATAATCAGGATCATAAAAGCTATTTTAAGAAATGAAATATTTAGTGATTTTTTTTTAACCATTAACCTTCTACATGGAGTTAATTATCGGAAATAAATTTCAAAGGTTTATATGAAAATAAAATTGATATTTTGCATACTGTGAGGCACTAGTACTGATATAAAAATCTAAGAGCTTTTTCCTTATATCGAAATGAAGTTGCGGGTTCTTAAATTTCAGACCATTTGAAAAATTTGCTTTAATATTAAATTTTAAATGATAAAAAATATCGCGTAAAATTTTACTTAGAAGATTTCTTCCTTTTTTATATGAATTACTTTTTCTTCTGGATTTTCGGGAAAATCTAATAAATAACACAGTATCTAATCACTAATCATTAGACTGGGGTTAGCTAAATATAAAGTTTCGTTGAAATTTATGTATTAGTTATTGCATTATAGTAGCACTCATAAACTTTTAACACAGAGAGAGAAATCATTCCAACAGTAGTCAAATCATATTTATTTAGGGTGTGTAAATAATTTGGGGGGGAGCCCCAAAACGTGTAAATAGGTTGTTGACTTTACAGGAGCAGGAAAGTTTGAGTGATTGACCAGGGTGCTTAAAACTAGGGGTGAAAATAGACAAATTGCTTTATTAAAACCAGGGCCTGTTTACGGAATAGGCCCGTGAAGCCCGTGCTTACCAACTGAAATACAAAAGGGCCCCTAATTCTACTTTTCAAAACTAATTTTTAGAAAAAAGAAACTCAATCACTGTAAAAAATACATTTTTTTTTTCTTATGAAACTTTTTTTTATCTTACTATACGGCAATTTGTAAATCACAAAAAATATTTTGAAGTTCACATATTCTCAAGTATAGTTCCATATTTGTCATTTACAAAATAAATTAGTTATTTACAATTAAACATATAATAAATTACTTTTATATAAGTAGTTTTAGTTTAATATTAAAAATGTTATTTACTCTAAACTTTGATGGTAAAATTTCAAATTATTTAAGCATACGAAAATGAGATTTAGTAAATTAAAATGTAATTTGTAGAGTAACAGGTGGCCCCGTGTGTGACGTCGGGCTTCCCCTATTCCTAAGTGTTATGCGGGCCCTGATTAAAACTTAAACGCTTCTTTAAAAGGTATTATTCGTAGAGTTGCTTACAAAAACTTTCCCTGACTTCCGTAGCTCTGCGTAAATCTCTCACAAATTGGTATCGATATAGTTCAGACTTTTTATGGAAATAGATGAAATTAAAAATGGAATAGCGTTTGGGATACAATATATGCGTTAATAGCTTTCAAAATCTATAAGTGAGAAATTTTTTTAAATGGCCGCCATTTAAAACAAGATGGCGAATGAAGCTGGTCAAACGAACTCGGTCGAGACATTGGTATGTACTATGTACAGACCAAATTACATCAAAATCGGTTCATAAATACGCCTGTTATCGCGTGACAAAAATCAGGTCGTTTTAAAATGTCGGCCACAATAGAAATTCAAAATGCTATTACTCAGCCATTTTTTTAGATATAGACGAAACAAATCTGTTTCGGAATCTTTGTATTAAGGTCAAATACATACGAAAAAAGTCTTTTTCATTTTCCAATTTTTTGGTATCTCATTTTAACTTTTAAATTTTTTTAAATGGCCGCCATTTTAAAACAAGATGGCGGATGAAGCTGGCCAACGAGCTCGGTCGAGATATTTGTATGTACTATTTTCAAACCAATGTACATGTAAATCGGTTCATAAATACGCCTGTTATTACGTGACAAAAATCAGGACGTTTCAAAATGTTATCCACGCTAGAAATTCAAAATGCTATAACTTCGTCATTTTTTAAGATATAGACGAAAAAAAACTGCTCCCGAATCTTTGTATCAAGGTCAAACACATAAGAAAAAAATATTTTTTTAATTTTTTGGTACCACATTTCAAATTAAAATTTTTCTTAAAAATTTAAATGGCCACCATTTTTAAAGAAGAAGGAGGAGGAAGCTGGCCAACGAACTCGGTCGAGACATTGCTATGTACTATGTATAAACGAAGTTACATCCAAATCGGTTCATAAATACGCCTTTTATCGCGTGACAAAATTCAGAACGTTTCAAAATGTCAGCCACGCTAGAAATTCAAAATGCTATAACTCAGCCATTTTTTAAGATATAGACAAAACAAAAACTGATCCGGAATCTTTGTATAAAGGGGAAATACATAAGAAAAAAATATTTTTACATTTTCAATTTTTTGGTACCACATTTCAAATTTTAATTTTTTTTAAAACTTTAAATGGCCGCCATTTTAAAACAAAATGGCGGATGAAGCTTGCCAACGAACTTGGTCGAGACATTGCTATGTACACACCGAATTACATCCAAATCGGTTCATAAATATGAGAGTTACAGTGTGACAAAGGTCAGATATATATGGCTATATATATATATATATATATATATATATGAATTTTGAACGGAGGGTGGTTTCGGAGTCTGGGGGTCATGATCGATGAAAATATGCCAAAATTTTTTGAAATTGCTTTCCTCCGAACGGCTGCAATAGGTAGCTTTTTGTAATGAAAGCTACCTAAAATCTCGAAATTATTTTGAAGTAGTCTCCTAGATAAAATTTTTAATTACCCCATTTATGAAATTATTACAATCAACAATTTCACCTTTAACACGCTCAAAAATTTCAATTTCCGAAAATTACCCCTAAAAAGAAAAACAAATCACGAAATTATTTCAAAGCCCTTTTTCACATTAAATTTGTCACAATTTTTTCTAAAATTATAACCAGTAACAATTTCACCTCTAACTCTAACAAGCTCAAAAATATCAATCTCAGAATATTCCCCCTAAAACGAAAAAAGAAAATAATCACGAAAGTATTTCACATAGTCCCCTTTTTATCCTAAAATTTGTCATAAATTTCTCTTAAATTGCCACCCGTTAAAAATAACCCTTCAAACTCTAACACATACAAAAATTGCACCCTAAAAAAAAATCTCCAAATTATTTCAAAGTCCCTTTCATTAATATTTAAAATCGTATTCAAACACGCACAAAAATATTTTTTAGTTTAATTTCAAAATCTAACGAGGCCCTCAATTTCCCTTCTCCCTTTCTTAAAATGTCGTATTTAGTTTTTCATTTTAAGTTTTTCGAAAAGAATAAATTTTCTGTGCTTTTCTAAATCTGACAAAAAAAAAAGAGAAAAAAACATTAGTTAATTAAATTTCAAAATGCTAAGGGACAATGGCACACCCCCTTCCACCATGCCGCTCCTGTCGTCTAGCGCAAAATTCTTAGTTCCTCTTTAAAACCACACCACCAGCGGCCAAGAGGTTCTGCTCTCAAAGCTGGTGGACGGGAGATGCCGGGTTCGAACACAATCGCGCCCGTCGTCCTAATCGTTCGGAGTTTTTTCCCGTGATTTTCTTCGAACCTTGGATTTCTTTGCGCAAATACGGATTAGGTTCCTTTTGAAAGATCCCAAGGCATCGCCCCCCCCCCCACCTTCGGCCCAATATCCCAAGTGTAGACAATTGGCCATAATAAAATAACACCAACAGCACCTCTTTAAAAAAAGAGGAACCAAGAATTTTGCACATAGTAACATTAAAGAAGAGAGACTCTTTTAATTTAGTTACTCGAAAATAATACATTTTATATTGTTTTTGAAAACATAACAACAAAAAAAAAGATCTAGTTACTTAAATTTCAAAATCTAGGGGGGGGGGGCAGAGTCCCCCCCCCCTCTCCGCATTTTGGTATCGTCCACGATTAAAGCTGAAAAATATAGGTGGGGTTATTACATGCATAATTTGCCCTTATCCTCTATCAGGCGCGAATTCCAGTTTTTATAAAAATTACTTCTTCAAAAACAAAGTTTTCGTTGCGACATTTGATCATGTAGCTGTATTTCTGACTCCATGTCACGGGAGAATGAGAAGGAAGTTATCAACTCAACTTCACAGAATGTGTGTTTACTGTGCTCTATCTCCCTGACTTTACCGCCACTCGGAAAATTAGAGGGAGTAATCGTTACTCTGTCGTATTGTTATTCTATTTTTCATTTTTGCAGGGCTCTTTTTTTCTGTATAATAGTCGCATTTTAATTTTTAAATGGATATATATATAGCCGTAAGAGGGGTAGCTTGTATTATACTTATTTTTAATGTTATAGCTTGATATTTGGCACTTTGTATTCAGCCATTTATGCGATTCTAACCACATATCGCCACGTAGATTTAGAAATACTGTGGTATGAGGATAATTTTTTACAAGAAATCTTTGTATACCGCTAAAGATGAATTTCACTGTTTTTTAAAATAATAGCGATAAAAATCTTTCCCAATTTTAAAAACGGCGTGATACTTCACTTTTAAAATACATCCTAGAGAGAACTATTTTATTTTTTGATATTTTCATTAATACATCTTTTTATATTTGTGAAAAATCTAGTCATAATTTTCTGAATTTGAAATAATCGTTATGTTCAGTTTCTTGTTTATACTTTTAAGGAGATATATGCATATACAGTAAATTTTGTCTAAGGCGGACTCTGTGCAAGCCGGAAATCTGTCTAAGGCGGAATTTTTTTAAAGTCCCGGCGAACCCATAGCAAATAAAATTAGTTCATGCTGTGTAAGCCGGAATCTGCCTAACGCGGAAACGGAAAGGTTTATAATGTCCCACCGAACTCGAAATTTTGCATAAGGCGGAAAAAATCATCTTTTAAAAATGAAATGCATTTAATTTATGAAACTTTAAAACTGATATATGTACATAAAATACTTTGCGTAATAGAGTATAATAAAGTTAATTAAAGAACCTTATTTATCTTTAAGATAAAATATTTTTAAATGATAATTTTTAACCATAAAAATCAGTAGCACAATGTGACTTTGAATGCGTTACTGAAGAAGGCTTGGTAAACCGAAAGGGAAAAAAAAGCATTGATAAAAGATTATTTTCCGACTCTCTAAACTACTATGTTAAAGATGAGGTTTGAATTTGTTAAGGCTGTTCTCAAATCAAGAAGTGCAACTTTATGACATAAGTTTTAATTTATTTTTGTTCGGAAATGCATGAAACTAACAGGTGTTGTTGTTCAGCAACTATGTAATCGAGCTGTGTTTTACGTTTTCTTTTTTTTTTTTTTTTGCAAACGCAATAGATTTTTCGGAAAATAATGTCAAAGTGGGCGTTTTGAACCGAATTTCCGCGCGAAAGAAGAATAATCGCTCAAGAAAGGGTGAAAAACGTATTTGTCCAGTGATCAAAATCGCTTATAACTCAGTAGTAATCTATTTATCAAACAATGGAAAACACAATTCGATTCCAAATCGCTTCCATGGTCAGGCTTTCCAATTTTATATCTTTCCGTTAAAAAATGAATTTGTAAATGTGTCAAAACGTTTTGCGCTTGTTGAGCAGAGCAGTTAAGAACAAACTTAATGTTTTTCATTAAATTCTAGAACTGAAGTAATTTTATATCGATACCATCTATTTCAGTTTTCAAATGAAGTTTTTCAAGATTATTAAAGACAATAAATTTAATAAAAAGTTTAATTTCATTAAAATCTTAATTTTAAAGATCGATACTAAAGGTTGCGAACGTAAAAAAATATACAATTTGTTCAATTTTTTTAATGTTTAAAATTTTATTTTTCGGGTATTTTGCATAAGGCGGAATATTGTCTACGGCGGAAAATTTCTTCGGTCCCGATCGATTCCGCCTTAGACAGAGTTTACTGTATTTCCATTATGCATAAAAGTGATAGAAGGATTTTACTTCTTGATAATTAAACTTTTAAAAAGTTCAGTTTGGAGGTGAAAAAGTTTTGTGAAGGGCTCTTGTTTTGAGGCAAAAAAAAATTGTGAAGGGTCCTTTAAAGGACCTAAGTGCTTTCTAAGCAGATCACTGTATTGGAATATCATTGTATCAGTAAGTAATTTAGTTTCTTTTATAAATCGAGCAGCTATAATCTTTTTAGGAACATAGCTGCTTGATTAATACACAGTGGAGGTGTAATATCTCTGGCAAATCATTTAGCGGGGCTTAATGTCTCTAGCTGCAATATTCGACTCATAAAATTAATTAAAAAAAATTATATATTGTAGAATAATTTATAATACAGAATATGAAATATAGGAAAAATAATTTTAAAATTCTTTACATATGTATATTATTTTAAATATAGTAATTTGTTCATGAAAAAACAGTTAAAGACAAATTTAGAACAATAATATTGTTCTATAGTGCGTAACATCATTTTAAATTATATACAGATTCTTAGGGCCGCTAACAATACTCCCAACAGGTGCAATATAGCTGTGCAAAAAGTTATTTTTGTGAAAAGTAATATTTTGTAACGAAAGTTGAAATCCAGTTACTCAAATTCGGATCAAGAATTTATTAACAAAAACCTCTTTAAATCTCAGTTAAAGTTTTTGTTTCGCATGACCTGGTTTTATTTACTAATTACGTATTTAAAATAGTTTTTATGCAAAAGAATGTTATGAAGGGGGCCTATTTTATTAAAAGGAATTTTGTGAAGGGGCCCATTTTATTAAATTTATTTTAGTGAAGGGGCCCATTTTATTAAATTTATTTTTGTGAAGGGGACAATTTTATTAAATTTATTTTTGTGAAGGGGCCCATTTTATTAAATTTATTTTTGTGAAGGGCCCCATTTTATTAAATTTATTTTAGTGAAGCGGCCATTTTATTAAATTTATTTTTGTGAAGGGGACAATTTTATTAAATTTATTTTTGTGAAGGGGCCCATTTTATTAAATTTATTTTTGTGAAGGGGACAATTTTATTAAATTTATTTTTGTGAAGGGGCCCATTTTATTAAGTTTATTTTTGTGAAGGGGCCCATTTTATTAAATTTATTTTTGTGAAGGGGCCCATTTTATTAAATTTATTTTTGTGAAGGGGCCCATTTTATTAAATTTATTTTTGTGAAGGGGCCCATTTTATTAAATTTATTTTTGTGATGAGGCCTATTTTATTAAATAGACTTTTGTGAAAGGGTCCCAAATTTTGTCTGGATCGACCCCTGCGTTTATCTCCTGTGTGTACAAAACAATTATTAAAAAGGACTGTTCTGTAATGGGTGAGAATCTTCCATGTTTTGAGCAGATTCGCATGTTTTATTCTGCATTAGTGTTGACTCTATGCCGCTTTAGCAGGGCACAGCGCCCGGCGGCCCTTTTTATTTCTTTTTTGCGCCCGGGGGCGCTTTTAAACACTTCCGATGCGCCCGACTGCCTTTTTTAACATTTCCCATGCGCCGCGTGGCAATTCAATTGAACCCAGGAAAATATCGCAAATTCTAGGCACTCTAAACAAACCTGTTCAAAATATTTTTTGTGAACAAGGTACAAGTGTCCCATTTTCGAAAAAAATGTGCCCTTTTTTTAGAATAGTGTTCCCTTTTTGAAAAATTCCCGCCCGGCGACCCTTTTTTTCTAGAGTCAACACTATGTATGTAAATTTTATTTTTGTGTAATTTTCTCTTGTTTGTATTGTTACTTTTATCATTTACAGGGTTAAAAGAAATAACTGATTTCATTCTGTGCTTGTTCAGTTCATATTGCTTAATATGTTTTTGAGTAGTAAATATTTTAAAAAGTCATATCATTCATTGTCATTTCAGCGTTCGATTTCCTTGGTGGTCCACTGGAACTATTCTGTACCACCAGAAATTCGATTGGACCACTAATTTGAAAAATTTTATAATCTGCAGGACCAGTAACTTCCCCCTCCCCTCCTGTCTCTCTCTGACAGGTAAACGTAAACTTTTCTGTCCCTGCAAAAAGTGCAACTAAACACAAATCGCATAACTTTATTTTATTTAAAAAAAACAAAGAAAATTCGATTAAATCTTAGTCAGATGAAGTAATTAATTGTCACTTAAAGGGTTAAGGGGGTGAAATAGAATTTTATGTAGCAGACCAGTGATGAGGACTGC
This sequence comes from Maratus speciosus, assembly GCA_963932465.1. Taxonomy (NCBI): domain Eukaryota; kingdom Metazoa; phylum Arthropoda; class Arachnida; order Araneae; family Salticidae; genus Maratus; species Maratus speciosus. The sequence continues at coordinate 67,337,934 of OZ010799.1, read as the reverse complement.
GGACGAGTAAATTCTCATGCTTACTGGTCCTTGGGACCAATGGCTTTTTTATGTCAATTCTACTGCTGGTCAGTTGGTGTTTTTTATATTTGTTTTTAGACCTTTTTGTCAACTTGATTTAATCGTGTAAAAAGTATGCAGGTGTGCATTTTTATCATGTGCCTCCTTCCTTTTTTTTAACATTAATATTACATTACACATATACACTCTAAATAAAAAAGAGTGACTATTCACTCCGTAGGAGTGAATAATCACTCTATCGCAGAGTCAAAATATGCCCAACCTCTTTAGAGTGACTATTCACTCTGAGCCAAAGTGAAATTTTTGACTCTCTGAAAGAGTGAATAGCCACTCCTTGAAAGTGACTATCCACTCTAAACAAGGGTAGATAATCACTCTTTCGGAGGAGTGACTATTCACTTTTGCTAAAGGAGTGCAGTTTTTCACCCCTGGTAGGAATGAATAGTCACTCTTTCACAGGAGTGACTGTTAATTTTTTTTTTTTGTAGTGGGTTGTTTTTTTATTTTGCTTTTATGGTCATTTTAAAAGAGCCGCATCTTTTACGGCATGCAATGGAAATAGATAAATCGTGGTAAAGATTGGAATAAAATACTTTATTAGCAATATTTATTTAATTCATAGTTTGTAACACTAATTGAACTTTTAAGGAAAAATTCAGTTAAAGTTACATACGAATTTAAATTAGATTACTGACAGAAATAAACTAAAATATTTTATTCCACTCTTATCCTTTGTGTTTGCTTTTATTGCATGCTCCATAAATATATTACTTTTAAAGTTTTATTAAAAACTTTTTAATAGGTGGATGTTATATGTTTAACAATGTTTGATATCATTTTAATTTTTGTTTTAAATATAAAACCGTACTTTTTCCTTAAATTTTTGCTATTTTTGCTAAGTTCTATTGTTCTAAAATATTTTTAATCTTTCCATTTAAACGCAATACTTATAAACTCGCTTCTTTTTTAAATAAGTTCTAAGCATGATTTAAATGTTAAGAATGTGTATTTTTTTTTTTTCTTATCCGCTGTGATTTGCTTTTGTTTTATTTAATATGAACATGGAGTCTAAATTTTGAGTTCTCTGGAATATGTATATTTTTTTCTTTTAAACATATTCCTTAACTTAATCATGATTTTTAATTTTCGTCCGTTATTGCCATAAACCACGATAAGCCATATTTAATTTAAATTTTTTATTCGCGTAGATATTGTATTTTGTGACTATGATCAAAATAGATTTTATATATTTTATAGGAAATGATTGACCTTGGAAATAGAAAAAAAGGAAACTTAAAAATAAAGTAAATGACTGCATTAGAAATATTCTTATTGTTTTTAAAACATTTTAGTGTAAAAAAGTGGTTATTAATCTCTTTAAAAAAATATTCATTCCTGTATTATGTAAGTAAATATGACCATTTTAAAAAATAAACTAAAGCAGTCTTATCCATAAACTTCAAAACAGGCATAAAAAAAACATTTTATTCCAATGGATAAATATCAAGTTTTATTGTTTAGCGTCAAAAATTACGTGTATCAAAAATGAAGAAAATTTTTTTATAATAGAAGGAAATAGTGTTCCCGTTATGCGTTTTTCAAAGGGCGCCGCGCCCTGCCCTTTTTTATTTAAGTGTCGATGCGCCCTGTCCCATTTTGCGTAAGTAACGACGCGCCTTGCCCTTTTTATAAGTGAAAAATGCGCCCTGCACATTTCTCAGAACATGTACTTTGCACCCCGTAATTTCTTGAAAAAAAAAGCTTCTTTTTCTTCCTTTTATGAAAAAAAAACACGTGTATGCTTGAAAAACAAATGATTCACTTGTCAGGTTACGACAGGTGGCGATAAACGGACAATCGGAATAGCTAGAACAGGTGCAGGAACCCTAATTCATTGTGTATTCAAGATTTCAACATTCCGCACTACGTTCTGCTCTGTATCCCCACATTCCAACGCTCCTGCATTTGCAGTTTAAAAATCGCTCCACTACACTCTATTCCAACTCAAATTGGCAGCACTGTGAAAGGTAGAAACAGTAACATTCCGCCTTGAAAAGTAGTTCTCCGTTATTTTTTAATCTTAAATGGTGAAAATGCATACAAATTATATGATTATGTTTATAAATTACTAATTTCGGTATTTTGAAGCATATATTTAATGTAATTTCTCTGTTAAAAGTATTTAATTTAAAAGTATTTTGTATTTAAAGCGAACGTATAAAGTAAAAATCTTGGCATAAAAAACTCTCCTTTGGCGAGGAACAAATCTTCAAGGTTAAATATCTGGCGCACTTTAGTGCTCTACTACTTCGCGCATTCTTATTGTTCTTATGAATAGTTTTAATAATACTCGCTGTTTGCTTTCGCTTTTACTTTTCTTTTTAACGTGTTCATAGTTTTTTGTTTTTACTGTTAATTATTGTTATTATTTATTCGTTTATTAACTGAGTATTTCTAAAATTTGTTACATAGTTAAAAATTTATTTGAATTATAACATAGAAATTTGTTGCATAGTTAAATATTTATTTGAATTATAACATGTCTGATAAAGCATTATCTCCATCCACGCTTTACACACCTTCAAGGCGAGGAAAGTCAATCAAAAGTGCAGCTCGCAGAAATATATAAAATGTTTATTCCAGACTTCGTCAAGAAAATCCCCAACATTCAATTAATGAAATCGTTGAGGAAGTTTCCCAACTTACAGGTGTTTCGAAAAGAACAATTTTTCTTTTGAAAAAAGAGAAAAATGCATCTAGCCCTTTAAGTACACCCGGAAAGAAACGACCTGGTGCAGTGGGTAAACGCAGAAGGCTGGGAAAATATGACGAATTCACGTTATCTTGCATTCGACGAAAAATCTATAGTTTTTTTTCGCAGAAATGACATACCAATTTTGGATAAAGTTTTTCAAGTTGTAAACGATGATAAAGAATTTTTTTCGAAAAATATTAACCGGACTAAATTGTACAGAATATTAAAAGATTTGGGATTCTCTTTTGAAAAACGAAAAAGAGAGGCAGCTCTTCTTGAGAGGCAAGATATTATTTTGTGGCGCAGAAAATATTTGAGAAAAATTACAGAGTATAAGAAAAAAAATGCTTCTATTTATTACCTTGATGAAACATGCGTAAATGAAGGGCATACTCAGAGTCCCCCCCCCCCCCCAAAAAAAAAAAAATCTTGCAAACAAAATCGAAAAGGTAAAAAAGGTTGTTTGTAGAGATCGACCTCAGCTATCCAACGCAAAAGAAAAAAAATAATTTAAAAATACTGAAATGCAAACGAGATATTATTTTTTTTTCTCCTTAGGATTAGATTTAGCAAGCGGGTGTTTTTGCTTGAGTGAAATAGTCCCTTAATTTTCAGCAGTGTTAACAATTTAATATTAAATGCAATTTTTAATTATTTAAAAATCAGCTTATTTTGATTTAAAAAAATCATGTCTTTTTTACACCCTAATATCTATAATTCAAAATGTACATTAAAAATGAGATGGGCTCAGTGTGAGATCTAGCCTTTTCCGAATTTCTGCCAGAGGTTTTGGTATAAATAACAAATTTTCTGTTTTAAATAGATTTCGGATAATTTGGTTTTAATCTTTTAACCCAATATAGATAATACTGTTTTGTTTTCAGTAAATTTCATTCGGAATTCGTACAGCGATTTTTTAAATTTTCTCGATTTTTTTAATCTGATTTTTATTTTTTATTTTATTTTTTTTTTTTTTCTTTTTGCGGCACTTTTTTGACATTTGTCAGAGGAATTCTGTTTTAAACTTGGAGCTTAAATATAGAAAATTTTGCCCTTCGCGATTTTAAATTTCTTAGACAATTTTCGATGCGATTTATTTCTTTCCGATGTGATTTTTTCAACATCAGTATATGGAATTCGACTTCAAATTTTTAGTTTAAAACAGTAAATTTTGACATTTTTTCAATAAAGTTTTTCCACAATTCGTGCATCCTTTTTTAAAGTTTTCGCTATTTAAAAAAATTTTTCGCATTTTGCGGGCCGGGCGACGTCGGGCGTCTCAGCTAATATAATATAAGATAGCGCTAAAATCAGTCTAAAAAATGTAAAAATAAGAAAAGAATAATAATGCAATTCGTTATTTTAATAGATTATATAATTAATTTCATAGGAACTTCAAAACGTACAGATTTTTGCACACGCATTATACTTTTCCGCCAAAAAGGCGCTTTTCCTTAGTTACTAGTGATCCTTTGCTCTTCAAGCAAACCCTGGTTGCTACAGCAACGGCTGCGATTCGGCATTCGTAGCATAACCAACGCTGCCAACTTAAGGTGGAATCAAGTATAGTTCACGTGGTTGTTAAATACAATTCATCTAGATATGCCTTCATCGAATGGTAAGAAGAAATTACTAAAAGATGCAAGAAAAAAAGAAGTAAAATCATGCAAAAAAATTAGCGGATATGTTCATAGTAAAAGCAGACCTGCCAACTGCTACGAAAAAATCGTAGTTGTTACGATTTGGACCTTTAAACTACGATGCTACGAAAATCAGTCTCAAACTACGATTTAAAGGAAAAAAAAAAAAAAAAAAACTCAATTTATTTTCCTGTTGAGATTTTTAGTCTACGCAGCACATTTTTCAGGAGTGATCTTGCTCTGAAATTTCCTAAATTTTAACGTATTCGGTTCCGAAAGTTTTAACGAATTAGTCATTAGTTCGAAAATTCGGACATTAAAAAATACTTAGTGAAAAAAAAAATGGGCTGCAAAACTAACTAAATATAAAACCCCGTTAATGGATATTGACCATGAGTGAATCGTGCATCTGTAAATATTTATTATACAGGAATTCCCTTCCTTAGAAACAGGGGCGCCATTTTAAGAGTTTCTTGAGGGGCAGGGTTTAAAATATTGTGCGGAATCGCACGATTTGCACAAAGAAAAGGAAAGTCCTGCATAATGAAAACTGCTGTGCAGTATTTCACCCTGAAAATTCTTCCACAGACCTATGATTCTTCTGCGAGTATATTTTAAAATTTCTTGGAAGTCAGCAAATTTTTTTCTTTTATGAAATTTTCCTAAATCAATTCGTGAATCGGTCGCGAAAAAAATTGAGAATTTCTTCAAACGATCATGGGAAAATATCTGATATTTCGTCAAGGATCTTAAAAAAACAAATTGTGATTATCTTCAATTGTTCGCTGAATAAAATCTAATTTCGTTAAAAGTTGAGAAAAAAATTGAAAATTTCGCCAAAAAATTGAGAATTTCGATAAACTACTGAGGGAAAATATTACAAATTTCTTCAAAATGTCGCGGAAACAAGTAGTGACTTTTGTTAATTGGTCGCGAAAAGATATCGAAAGTTTTACCAATTGGTCGCGAAAAAATGTTGCGAATTTTGCTGATAGGTTGCACAAAACTGTTGCGAAATTTGCCGACCTGACGCGATAAAGTATCGCGAATTTCCACAAGTGACCGCTTGCTTAAAGAACCAATTTCGTCAAAGGATCGCGTTACGAATGTGAATTTAGTCAAAATATCGCAGAAAGAAAACGCGATTTTCGTCAAAAGATCACGGAAATAAAGCGCAAATTTCATCGAAAGATTAGTAAGAAAGCGCAAATTTCATCGATAAGTCAGTAAGAAAACACGAATTTCATCGAACAGTCGCGGAAAGAAAACACGAATTTCGCCAAAGAATCGTGTAAAAAACGCAAAATTCATCAATGGATTAAGGTGAAAAGTGCGAATTTCATCAAAAGTTCGGGGTAAAAAGTGCGAATTTCAACAAAGAATCGTGATCGAAAAACTTGAATTACGATTGTGGGGAAAAGAATTGTGAATATCGGGAAATGCTCACGGGAAAGAAAAAAAAACGCGAATTTGTCAAAATTTACTGGACTGAACTAAAAAATTTGAACTCTGCTCCTTTTACATATATAAAAATAAGGGGCTGCGAAATGAGAAGAAGCTCAAAAAATCGTATAAAAATTTTCAGAGGAAAAAATTTACTATATTGAGTTGAAAGACTCAAACCTTATTCCTTTTACGAACGTCAGAAAATGGCTGCAAAACACAAAAAAACAACCAACCAACTTCCAGATTAATTTTAATTTTGAGTGCTACGATTTCTCATTTTCAAAAGTTGGCAGGTCTGTAAAAGTACTATTTTTGTTCAGTTTTATTTTATTTAAATATTTGTATTGAAATTTATTTACAACAAAATTGAAAATATGCAAAACTAGCTTAACTTTTATTGCATTATATTTACAAATCAGGATTTCGATATAGACTAAAAAGTAATAATAATAAATTCTTTAAACTTAGAGAAGTGCATTATCAGATACAAGCTGATAACGGCCGTATTTCTGTTATCTGAACAACTAAACTGCAAATGTCATCTTTTTATTGGGGTAATCTTAACAGTGGGTTTTTTTCAGCGGGTTCTACTTTTCTGAAAACTTATTATATTTTAATAGAAATTTGGCAAGCGGCCTAATTTATTATTATTTGAACTCTCTGAAAATTTGAACGCAATCGGATAATTAACAAAAGATATATATACTAATAGTATGGAAAAGAAAACGTTAGTTCTTTATGAATTATTATTTCTGCTAGCAGATGACGTTGTTTTTTCTCACAAAAATATTTTTCTCCACTCAACAATGCGGAACTTTGATTCATACATAGTCAATGTATCTCAGAAAAAAAATTGTCAATTTCGCCAATCGGTAATTAAAAATAGTGGGACACATCAATTGGTCATTGAAAAGAATTGCAAGAAAAGATATTAATTTCGCCAATCGGTAATTAAAAATAGTGGTATTCATCAATTAGTCATTGAAAAACATTGCAAATTTTGTTAATCGGTTGCTGATAAAAATCGCGAGTATAGTCAGTCAAGTGTGCCCCCCCCCCCCCCCCCCTCCAAAAAAAAAGCGAATTTTGTCAGTTTGTCGCTTAAAAGTTTCGACATTTAGTTCTTCATTAATCGGTTGCGAAAAAGTAACAAGTCGCAAATTTCGTCAATGTATCTCTGAAACACGCAAATCGATGGGAAAAAGAAAGAAAAAAAAACAAAACCGCAGATTTTTCCAACTGGTTGTTGAAAACATGATGAAAAACATATATATATATATATATGTAAATTTTGTTAAGCACTTGGAGCAAAAAATTATGATTTTCTTTATTCAGTCGCGACAAAAAATTACAAAAATTCTCGTTCGGTATTTAAAAAAATCTCAAATTTTGTCAAAAAGATTAAAAAAAAAAGTCATAATTGATCGCATAATTTCATACAATTTATAGATCATGATTTTTTTTTCCCCTATGCGGATTAAAAAAAAAATCATTTTATTTAAATTTATTACAAAAAATATGTAAATGCTATAAAAGATGATGATAATTCAGAAAATAATTGTAAAAATTATGTCGGACCCTTCAGATAGTATGTCGGACCTTCGGATGCCGGATTACAAGATGTTTACGGTAAACGGAAAAAAGGTGACAGTAAAAAACAGGACGCTTTCGAAAGCATTATTGGTTGCACAAAACAAAAGTATTTTTAAAATGATGATTTCTTTGCCTTTGCATCTTTTCAGCTTTCTTGATGTTGAAAGATTGGGGGGGGGGGGGGGCGGGATTCTGTTGTAAGAACATAACATTTGTACATTTCCTAAATCTACAACAAGGTTAAAACAATGTGAGTTCTTAAATTATTGCCCCTCCAGTGGCCGAGAGGTTCTGCTATCGAAGCTGGTAGACGGGAGGTGCTGGGTTCGAACCCAATCGCACCCGTCGGCCTAATCGTTCGGAGTTTTCGTGGTTTGCTTCGAACCATAGATTTCCATGCGTAAATACGGGTTAAGTTCCATTCGAAAGACCCCCAAGGAGGCACCCCACCTTTTGGGCCCATATCTTTCGTGTTGATAATTGGCCGTCATAAACACAACCAACCAATCTCTTAAATTATTATACATCAATCTGCAATAGTTAAGCAAAAAATAATTCAGTCTTTAAACTTGTGAGGTCTCTAGAAATGTAGCATATGGCACTTCAGGGAATATTTAAAAAGCATAAATACAGCTGAGTATTTGTTCCAATAATCCGGTTCAAATTTATTCATTACACGCTATCTCAAATTGGGTGAAATATCTAAAATCAACACCATTACCTATTATTTACATGAAAATATCTCATAAAACACGATGGGTGGCACGTAAAAATTCCACAGAAGAAACAACCCTTTTATTATGCATTATTCGTCTGTCAGATTAATATCATTCAACAAAAACCATTCTGGGAAACTAAGGTTTATCTTCTATCACTTTCAAATATGTATATTGAAGTGAGTTGTAAAATTCCAATGTACTTTTCGTCAACATAATACCTGTCTATCATTCTTTTAAAACTAAAATCTGCAAAACGCCTGTTACAATAAAATAGAAAGCAAAATATTTTGAATGATTGTCAATCAATAATAAGAGGAACCACTCTCTTTAGTGAAGGATTAAGGATTTAACATAGGGGGTCCCATGCTTCGAAAGCATGATTTTTCGTTAAAGTTCAAAATTTGGGTACATTTTTTCTTAATAGCCATATTTATTTAGTTTGAAATATTTTAATTTTATTCAATTACATATTTTTTAGTAAGCTATAGAATTATATATATATATATATATATATATATATATATTTAGCCAGGCCTTTGCGTTTAAAATTGAATCGGAAAATTTGTCAAAGTTTCGCGTTGTTGAGTAGAGAATTTGAGAACCGCCTAAATGTATATATCTTTATTTTCGGTTGTCCGATTCCATGACATTTTTAGCTTAATTTCGTTATTTGTTTTTTGAACCGGAAGACGAACTAAATTTAATGCCTCCCCCTTCTACCCAGGAGCCCAGTGTATACGCCCCCTAGCTTCCCTCTAGTTTAAACCCTGAGGTAATGTAAAGTTAGTTAAACAGTATTACCAAATCTAATCGTATGTAATATATTGCCCTCTCTTTAAAACAATCTAATTGTTTGATAGGAAACAAAATATTAATAAAATTAAATAAATTATAAATAACTATTAGTTATAATATTAAAACTTATGGAATTATATTAAGACTTTTTTAAAATGATAATTGCTTGTGAATTAATTATTCAAATTATTAATTTAAAGACTCACTAAACAAAAACATACTCAAAATCTCAATTTTTCGTTTTTTATATACAGTAAAACCTCCCTGCGATCACGTTCCGTTCCAATGAAAATGGGTCGCCCGAGAGGTGGTCTCTTAATGGAGGTCATGTTTAAATCTAGATTTTCATCGTAGAAAAAGGTAACAATTAATTTTACTAAAATTTATTTTTCACATTAGGAAAAAACATGAAAATTTAAATATCAAAACAAAAGTTAATTACATAAGTTAATTATTGCAGAGTTTAAAAAATGAATCCATTGACGTTTGCTTTGATTTTACGGTTTTATCTTTTATAACTTTTATTTCCAAGTTCTTTCGAAATTCATTAAATAAATGCAATTTTTTTGGACGGGAACAAATAATGACGATTTCATTAATTTATCTATTTCTTTGAGAGTTTCCTGACAGAATAGGGCAGGGGAGTTTATTGACCGTCACTCTTAATTTGACATCAGAGTTAAAGTCATTGCCTAAAAAAACACAAAAGGGTTTAAACACTTAAGAGTTACCAGAATAATAATAAAAAAAAATTCTAAACTTAGTTTAGAAGTTTGATGGATAAGGCTCTCTCCGGAATTATTTTTCTAATAAAACCTTCTTCAGGCGACCAGGAATAAACGGAATTTATTTCATTTTCTTCAAAGAAATGGGTCGCTCATGGAAGGAGTTCAACTGGGATGGTCTCTGAATGGAGGTAAAATTAGTATTGAGTCTATGGGAATAAATTTCGTTCCATGAAAAAAAGGTCGTTCAGGGAGGTGGTTAGAAAAAAAAATTGAAAAAAATTGAATTTCCGTGTATAAGTCGAGCCACATTTCTGATAGTATGTTGAAAAATTATTTGTAATCGAGGATTAAAAAAATTATTAAATTTTCATTAATAATTTTTACTAATGTAAACTTTTACGAAATTTTTAGGAATGAAGTTCATATTTACGAGTATATCCTAAAGGTCATTCTATTTATCTGGCATAGCTTGTCAAAATTACAATACAAGTTTACATTTTTGTTACTATACGCAAACCTAAGCTCTTTTGTTACTCAAACCTAAGGGATTCTAGTTTACCCCTGTTGTCCATACCAGCGCCGCCCATTTATCAGAATGAACATAGAAAAAAATAAAATAAATTGGATAATTCGGCATGAAAATCCATTTATCTAAATTAAGAAGAGGGGACTTCCCCCCCTTTCCCTCTTTTATATTCAACCAACGAATCTCCAAACCTAATGAAGGAAGCGCCATATCGGAATAAACCGATATATCAAACTTGAAGCAAATTGAAAAATTCTGCGTGAAAAACCCATTTATTTAAATTATGGGGGGACTAGCCCCCGCCCCCTCTTCATACTTAACCAATAAACCTCCAAATTTAATCAAGGCAGCTCCTTAGTATAATAAACCGGTATACTAAATTGGGTGCAAATCGAATAACTCTGCATGAAAAACCCATTTATCTAAATTAAAGGGGGTGTAGTCCCCTTTCCCCCGTGTATACTTAATTAATGAACCTCCTAAACTAATCATGGAAGCTCCTTAACATAATAAATCGGCATACCAATTTTGGAGCAAATCGAAATATTCTGCATGTAAAACCATAGTAGCCCCCCTTTACTCTTAACCAACAACCCCCAAAACTAATCAGGGAAGCGCCTTATCAGAATGAACCTGGAAAAAAATTAAAGCAAATCGGATGTTTCTGTCAAGAGTTATCGCGTTACGTACATACAGACGCAAGTGCATACATACATACATACAGAACCTGCGTGCACATTAGCCCTTGGGCTTTGATAGTCTGCGAGCAAAAAGCAGGATAATGAAAAAATTCCTCTAAAGAAAATGCCTCCTCTCTTCGTCTTTATTTTATTCCCTTTACAAGCTGTGTACGTAATTTTTTCCCTCCCCCTCCACCTTATAAAACATCTTTGCTAATATATATACTATCAATAGCGAATTGAAAGAATCAATAAATTTTATTTCCTTAATACGCCACCCCCCCCCCCCCCTCCGTAGAAAGCATTAACTTGTCCGTTGTAGAAGTCATACTAATCTTCTCTTAATGAAATGTTAAAACTGCATTTTCTTGGACCAAATCTTAGAATTGTCTAACTCACCCATTAACTCTGCCACCCCCCCCCCCCCCTACGGTGTAAGAAAGTGACAGTGGAAAAACTTTACTTTAGTTTTTAGCATTTATTTATCGACAAGTTCAATATTTAACACTTCCTTGTCACTTTTTTCCGGTCACCTTTTTTCCTTGTCACGTTTTTTCCGGTCCCGTTTTTTCCGCTCTTGTTTTTTCTGTCACGTTTTTTCCGGTCACCTTTTTTCCTAGATTCGATGTTTACTGTACTACTGACTACTTATAACTTACATTTTGTTTAGCACGTATCTTTTTCTTTTCTAATTTTATCGGAATTTCGGGTAATCATAATTTTTTGTATTCCGAACAGGCACCGGTCCCAATTAGTTCGGATTAGCGGGGTTCTACTGTATAACATATAGTGTGATAAGCTATTGCCGTCTAATAACAACCATCCCCAAGCCTTCGCATCCGGAAATTACGGCGTCGAATTAATGTTTTCTGACAGACTTTTTCTCTTTATTAAAAAATAAAAGCGCTATTCGATTTCATAGCTTCTGACTAAGAGAACTTGCTAATTCCATGCATCTAAAATTAAAATGATTTCGCGAATGTGTCGGAAAGTATTTGCTTTAGATGTAAATACTTATTTAACGAAAAATCAAAATTTTAATTCTAATCCATTAAAAGTTTTGAAAAGTATTGCCTTGGTGGCAAATTTAAAAAATTCACCGTAACACCGTGCTAACATTTATAGAACCAGTAATTTGCACGATTAAATATAAATTTCTTAAGCATTAGAAGATATTTTAAGATTCTTCTTTTCTACTTTTATTCCGCCCGACCCTTTTCTTTTCTGTAATTTTCTTTCAACATTAATTTCTAATGAAAACAAAAACTTCTTGCTCCCGTCGTCTATCGGTAAGAAACCTCATTACCTTTTTTTCCCCCTATCTCACTTTCTCTGTACTATGCAGCGATAAAGGCTATAAATACATGACTCATGTAAACTAAGCGAGAGGATTCACGTGCGGGGTCATAGGTTGTTTTCATTTTTTCTTTTATTGCTTTAGGTTGTTGCAATCTCAAATGAATAAAATAATTAGTTAGAAAAAAAATTCTTTTAAAATACGTTTGCAATGGGCAGATTGATTTAAAATGTACTTACTAGTTCTATTTGATTAAAGTACTTCAGACGAATTTTTAAATTTTCAAGCAGAGGGGGGGGCAGTAAAATTTGTTTTGGTTCGGGACCAGATTTTTTCCGAACCTGACATGGGGCGGGCGCTAATTTTTTTCCGTTGCAGATCGGGTTTACTTTAAATGTTTTGGGTTTGGTTTTAACTGTTTCCGGACTGGATTTTTCAGAAAGTCTTGAATTGAACCTCGGAAAAATGCGACTTTCTTCAAAAAGCCGCGGAAAAGACCCGATTTTCGTGAAAAGCCCGTGGGAAAGACGCGATTTTCGTAAAAGCACTGCTGAAAAAAAAAAAAAAAACACTAAAAGTTCGCCAAAGAGCCGCGGAAAAGATGCGAAATCTAAAAATTTCATGACCAAATGGGCATGCAATGAAATTCTTTGTTTATTTCCGCAATCCTTTGACAAAATTAGTGACTTACTGTAATCGCTCTTTGGAATTTTTTTTTAATCATTTTATATATTTTGCGATTTTGATGAATTTTGCGTCCTTTTTTATCCCAGATGTTTCCATGACTTTTTAGAAAGAATGTAAATTCCCTAGCTTTTCCTATATATTTAAAAAATCCCCTGACTTTCCATGACTACTTCTGAATTCCCCATTTTCCAGATTTTCCATGATGATGGAAACCTTGTAAATATAGTGCAATTCCAGTTCACCTTGATACTGCACTGAAAATAATCCAGCTGAAGACACGGTATGTCCCTTTTTAAAATTCTCCTTCCAAAAGTGCCCCTTTTCTTGACAAAAATTGCCCCTTTTCTTGACAAAAAAGTGCCCTTTTCAGTAAATTCGCCCTGCCCCTTTTCAAAAGAAATGTGAACACTAGAAGGAAATTTAATAACTGATGCAGAATATCTATAATTAAATTTTTTTATATTAGTCTCGAAATTTTAAAATCATAACCCGCAGAAAAATGTTTACATACAATTTAAAAAAAATAATATACATGGTGGGCATGGTGGGAGGGGTGAGTGCCCTTCTCAGGGTTCGTAAATATCGTGATATTTTCGAAAATATCAAAAATATCCGATATTTTGATATATATCCGATATTTTCGATATATATCCGATATTTTCACAATTGTCAGCTTACTGCTGATTATAAAGATTTTTAGACTTAATATAAATTAGAATCTAAAACGTATTACATTTAACATGAAAACATAATAAAACAATATTCTAAATGTCATTTTTTATATTTTTCTTATAAAATTTATGATCAAATAATTGAAAAAACTATCTTCTGCAAAAGTTGCTTTTTCATTCATCGAAACACAAAATGCAGGATTCAGTTTAAAAAATAAATAAAATTACACAACAAATTCTAAAATACAAAATTTTTCTGTTGAAGAATTTGAACATGAATGTAAGTTTGTCTGGTTTTTCATTCCCTAACCTACTGCACAATTTAGACTGAAGTAAATCGAAATTAGAAAAGATTCTAATGCATCTATTGAAGGAGAATCTGTAAACAAATGATAAGTTAAATTATCTTTCATGGGCTGTTCTAATTTAATATTATCCCACCAAATTTTTGGTTCAACATTTAAATATTCAGTTTCAAACATACAGCTTATATGAGATTTTTTTGCTAAAATCCAATCACCAATTAACCTCTTTATCTCATTCTAGAAGGTGCAGTCTACATAAAGAATTGAGACAGGGTAGGGAGGTATTGTTCAAAGACAGATTTCTTATGATGGTAATGGGAAAGCTGCAGGTACAGTCCAAAACTAGTTTTTGGAGTGTGGGGAATATTTTGGGAGCTATTCTTTTTAGTTATTTATTTACAGATGGGCTATGTTTAATAACAGTTGAAGAATTCATTTGCAGTTCTTTTGACTGAAAATATTTTGAAAATAAATATCAGATATATGAAAATATCAAAAAATACGACATTTAAAAAATAAATATCAAATGTATGAAAATGAAAATATCGAAAATATCAAAAATCTTGATATTTTGAAAATAAATATCGGATATATATCATGATATATATCAAGATATATATCCATTGATATATATCAACGAACCCTGGCCCTTCTGTATTTTGAAATTTAATTAACTAAAATTTCTTTTTTTTTTTTTGACAGATTTAGAAAAACACAGTAAAATTTATTCTTTTCGGAAAACTTAAAAAGAAAAACTAAATAAGACATTTACAGAAAGGGGGTGGGGAAATTGGGGGCCCATTGCCCATCGTTAGATACTAAAATTTAACTAAAATATATTTTTGTGCGTGTTTGAATACGATTTTAAATATTAATGAAAGGGGTTTTGAAATATTTTGGAGATTTTTTTTAGGGGACAATTTTTGTTGATTGAAATTTTTGTATGCGTTAGAGTTTGAGGGAATATTTTTACTAGTGGTAATTTAAGAGAAATTTATGAAAAATTTTAGGATAAAAGGAGACTTTTAAATAATTTCCTGATTAATATTTTCTTTATGGAGGCGGATTTTCTGAGATTGAAATTTTTGAGCGTGTTAGAGTTGAGGTGAAATATTATTCCTGGTTATAATTTTAGAAAAAATTGTGGCAAATTTAAGGTCAAAAAGGGCTTCGAAATAACTTCGTGATTAGTTTTTCTTTTTAGGGGGAATTTTCTGAGATTAAAATTTTTCAGCGTGTTAGAGGTAATGTTACTTGTAATAATTTCAGAAGTTAAACATTTTTTATTGTACCGATGGAAGACGTTAGATTTCCGTGTATTATCTAAAATATTAATTTAGAAATTTATTAAAATTATTAATGAGGAAACACAGGCATATCAAAATCTTAGATACCATAATGTGCAATAATAAAACTTTATAAAACTTTCAAGTAAAACCTTCATATTACCTGCATGAGAAACAGTTTTCATTTTCCCTGAAAATATCTCAAGCGATTTCACGAAAATTTTCTAAGTCATTGAAGATAATTTGGAGGTGATAACTTACAGAAATAAACCTGTATGAAATCTTTTAAAAAGCGGTATAGTTCTCTTAAGAAAACCTTTAGTTTTCATTTTCCTTACAGATACCCGCTGAAACCTTCAAAATGGCTGCAAAATTTCAAAAATTTTAAAGGTTTTTCTCTGATTTTTTTTACCTGGGTTATCACGACCTTTCAAAGAAATTTGTATATTACATGATCTTTCGACGAAATTGGTGAATTTTGCACGATCTTTTGAAGAAATTTCCATATTTTACACGATCATTACACGAAAATTACGTTTTTACGCAATTCTTTGATGAAAATTGTGTCTTTTTCGTGATCCTTTAACGAAAATCACGCCAACAGCGCAAAATCTATCTGAATCCTAGACAGAATTTAGAATAATTTTTTTTAAAATGATATTAATTTATTATATTAATTATTATATATTATTAATAATTATTAATTATACATAATTATTATTATTTATTTAAATTGTATTATATTATTTATATTATGTAATATATAATAATTAATATTATATATTAATATTATATAATTTATATGTTAATAAATATCAATAATTATTAATTATAAATATTATTAATAATTATTATATTAATTATTATATTAATTATTATATTAAAATTTAATTTAAATAATAAAATGATTATTTAGAGTCAGAATGCAGCCTCAGCTGCGTAAACAATAATCAAATGTTCCAATGTAAATTTAAAATAAAATATTTAAAAAGAATTATTATTTTTTTTTATTATTCGTTTTTATAAAGTAGAAATAATTTTCATACAAACTGGAAGTCATGTCTTTTCGGGGGGAAGGGCAAATTCTGCATTTAGTAAATACGGGCCGGGTGTACTATGGAAAAGGAGAAAGCGGGATGGGATGCCTTCTCCTTGGATTTTAAAATTAAAGTAAAAAAAAAAAAAATCTGCTTTTGAAAAACATAGCAGAATTTATTCCTTTCGAGTAAGTAAGTAAAAAAAAAAGGGGGGGGGGAAGCGGGAATTTTCCGTTTAGGAGAGAAAGGTGACATAGGAGAGCAACTACCCCTCCCTAGATATTGAATTAAGTAACTAGTTTTATTTTCTTATATTGAAAATCATAACATTTATTCTTTGCCAGTGACTAAAAAAGAAAGAAAAAAGAAACCAAGAATTTTCCGTTAGGATGGGGGGGGGGATGCATAGGACAGTCATTTGTTCCTCCCTGGATTTTAAAATATATGCAACTAATTTTTTTTTTCACCAATTTTGAAATAGTGAAAAATTATTTAATTCGAGTAATTTAAATTAAAAGAGGATCTAATAAGTTTCAGTTGAGGAAGCGGTATAGGAGGCCCATTGCCCTTCCCTGGATTTTGAAATTGTACAAACTAAATTTTTTTCTTTCCTATTTTGAAAACATAGTAGAATTTATTTTTTTCGAGTAACTTAAAAGAAAGGAATCAAGAATTTTCTGTTTAGGGGAAGGTGGCATAGGAGACCAACTGCCCTTCCCTAGATATTTCAATTTAAATAACCCAATTTTTTTTTTCTCCTTCTTTGAAAAACATAGTATAATTTATTCTTTGCGAGTAACTTAAAAATTAAGGTAACCAAAAATTTTCCGTTAAAAGGAGGGAGCCTAAGGGAGGTCATTGCCGCTGGATTTTGAGACATATATGTAACTGAATTTTCTTCTTCTCCGATTTTGTACATAGTAAATTTTATTTATATTCAGAAACTTAAAATAAAAGAAAGACAGTATAGCAGAAATATAAGTTGCGCGGTGGGGGAGGGGGAGGGGGATAGGAGAAAAGCCATTTCCCTTCCCTGGATTTTGAAACTTAAGTAATTAAATTTTCTTTTTTTCTTTCTTTTTTTTATGAAATGCATAGCAAAATTCATTCTTTTTCAACATTTTAAAATAAAAGAAATAAAAAAATTCCACTAAGGAGGAGGGGGGGAAGGGATGGAAGGCCCATTGCCATCCCTGAAGTCTGAAATTTAATTAACGGAATTATCTTATTTTCTCCGATTTTGACAAATATAGTAAAATTTATTTATTCCGTATAACTTAAAATTAAACAGAAACTAAGAATTTTCTGTTGGGGTAGAGATTCACCCCCTATATCTCACTCTTAGTAGTTAATTTTCGGTCGAGTTTTTTTTATGTTTATGTATTTAAACTTTATCGTAAAGTCAGGTTAAAATCAGTCTTAATTTATTTTTTCGGAGGAGGGGGGGAGCTGTAGCCCGAGGACGGCATTCCCTCCCGGATTTTGAAATTTAATTTTAACTAAATTTTCTTATTCTCTGATTAACACATAATAAAATTCATTTCTTTCGGCCAACTAAAATAATTAAACACTAAGAGAAAGACGAGAAACTGGTAAAATTAAAGAGATAAAATTACTTCAATACTGCTGTATTACTACAGACGCACAATCTCATTATTTTAAAAGTTTATGATGACTTCACATAAACTATAGCAATTTTGAAGTTAATAGCATAGAGTATTTTTGAAATAAAGTACCACAAAATTGCGCCACATTAGCCGCAGAATTTCTAAAGTATTTTTACAGTCGAGATTGCACAACAGAAAATCTATAGTATACTATAAAAAAAAACTTAAAAAATACTACACTTCTGTAGAAAAACTGCAGTTCATTTTTAGCTGGGAAAGAAAACCTTATATGTATTCTTTAAAAGCGTTGACATAAGTTATCCGCTGTTAAATTTCATGTTTTGTTGATAAGATGCAAGGGGTTTGTTAAAATCATTTTGACAGTTCCTGCAGAAGAACTGGTTTTAACACAGGTATACCTTTAAGTGGCAATGTAAAGGGGGAGGGAACAAATAGTACCAGGATTTACCCCATTTACATATTTCTAGAAACTTTTAATTTTCTTGTTGGCTTCGATGTAGACAATTTTCATTCGCACCTACGCTGTGTTTTGAGTAAGTCTTGCTCGAAGTGAAGCTGAAGTCAGATATATCGACCTCATAGAACCATGGATCATAGTAAGGACTTTTATTTTTGATGCATTATGTTTATTTTTATATATTTCATGTTTTTTGAAATGTTAATTACATTTAAATTGTCACGTGTCGTACTTTTTTCGCCTATGGGCGATATTGCGTTATTTCCAGTATAAAAAGCTCTAGTTCAATAAAAAATACCACTTTCAAAAAAGATTAAATAATGCTAGAAATACTGTTAAAATTTAGTTGTACCAATCGGTCATTTGTGACGCAGCCCTTGAATCCCTGCCCTCGTGCGATTATTTTTTAATTCAAGCTACAAGCTTCTGTTATTAGTAGAAGTATTAAATAAATTTTATATTGTATTTTCTTATGATAAATTTTAAAAATGTGGTCAAGTTTTTTTTTTTTTTTGTGTGTGTGTGTGTGTGTGTAAACTTGAACTCAGCTTTTAAAAACATAAAATTAATGTATGTATAAATAATAGAAACTCGAAGAAGGCGAAATTATCTGATCTGCAACACTTAGAAGATTAACTTATATTTTCTAAAACTTTTAAGGATGGATTGGTTTTATAAAGTTGAAGAATGTGTAATGGAAATAATTTAGACTCAAAATAATATCTCATTTGCAGATAAAAAGGCGCTATATTTAATTTGAATATTTATAAAAATTAAGTTATGCTAAAAAAATTTAAAAAAAATATTACTTTTCCCCAAAAAGCCTATCAAAATGAATTTAAAAAGTCAGATTTAATGTGTGAAAAATTTCATATTATTATTATAATTTTTACAGAAATGTTTTAATCTATTTTTAAATATTAAGAAAGAGAATTATTATGGTGGAATATTTTTTATTCATATTTCGAGACACAAAGAAATAAAATAATGCAAATATTTTGAAATGTATTTGCATAAAATCAAAATGTTAATAGTTTAAATCAACTTTTTCTAATCATTCCGAAATGTGAGTTTCCAAAAGTGATGAACTTTGCTATTTTTACGACACTTGAGAATTTTGAGAATTTTATTCCATTTAAACTTAAATTATTTATTAAAGAGATACTATAAGAATTTTTTGTTAAGAATTTTTAGTAGTTATTTTTTAAAAATTCATTCAATGTTCTTTATGGTAAATACGCTGCTCGTTTGATTGTTTAACTAAACAAAATGCTGGAAATTATGCAACGGAAAGTAGTTTCAGAAGATTTAAGTAACAAAGTAAAACAAAGTGGAGTTTTAATTTCATTCAAGGCTCGAAATTATATTGTTTGAATTTTGTCGCATTAATTATCATACGTTTCGGTTTGAATTTCTCAATATACCCACCCTCTCTTTATTTTAATACAGCCACTTTTTCTCTTGACACTGGTCAGTCATTATGTCAATTCATTGGATTAATGACTACCATCCTTTTAACCCTTTATTTACTAAATTATGAATTCATGAAAATTTTATCTTCTAAAGCAGTTTTCGTGAATATTTATAACTGCATTAGAAGATTTACATAATCATTTAATAAATCTTAGAGGGATTGAAGCATTTAGAAGGATTAATTAAATTTGAATTTATAGGGATTTTGTGCTATATTTGTAACCCTACTGAAATATTTTATTTTAAATATTTTTATTATTATTTTGCAGAATTGGGAAATGTACCAATATAATGTCCTTACAATAGAAATATAGGAAAATTTCCGAATTGAACCCGTCTGCCCCCCCCCCCCCCCCCACCCCAACCACAACCATTCAACTTCAAAATAGCTGAAAAGATGCAAAAGCAAAAGAAATCATCCTTTTAAAAATATATTTTTGTTTTGTGTAACCATTAATGCTTTTGGTACAAGATAAAGTAATGCCTCTATAACTCATTCTAAACTATATTACTAATAATCGACGTATTAAATAAATTTTATAACAAATTATTTTAATGGTATTCATAAGTACCGCAAGTAGATAAAGAGTTAAAGGTTATTTAGAAAAATAAATGCAAGAAATTTCATTTCCAAAATCTTATATTTATTTATTTATATATATATATATATTTTTTTTTTGTAAAAGTATGTTTAATTTTTTACTAGGTACCACCAGTTTGTAAGCGTTTGAAAAATAATACCTAATTTATTTGTGGGCATTTTTGTTTCTTTAAATACATATACTTACTTACTTATATATATATATATAATTATATATATTTACTTAAAACGGTTAATTATATGTAATAACAGTATGTTTGAATATGAATTATAAGTTAAAACAGTTATTAACAGATTAAACAGCTTCCACTTAAAACAATAAAAATTGTTCAGCGGTTGTATCCGGTTAATACTCTATATCATAATAACGCTTGATACATTACAAAATATAATATAAATGAAACATAAATTCAACAGATAATTGCACTAAGTTCTTAAAAACTGAAATAATCAGGATCATAAAAGCTATTTTAAGAAATGAAATATTTAGTGATTTTGTTTTTAACCATTAACCTTCTACATGGAGTTAATTATCAGAAATAAATTTCAAAGGTTTATATGAAAATAAAATTGATATTTTGCATACTGTGAGGCACTAGTACTGATATAAAAATCTAAGAGCTTTTTCCTTATATCGAAATGAAGTTGCGGGTTCTTAAATTTCAGACCATTTGAAAAATTTGCTTTAATATTAAATTTTAAATGATAAAAAATATCGCGTAAAATTTTACTTAGAAGATTTCTTCCTTTCTTATATGAATTACTTTTCCTTCTGGATTTTCAGGAAAATCTAATAAATAACACAGTATCTAATCACTAATCATTAGACTGGGGTTAGCTAAATATAAAGTTTCGTTGAAATTTATGTATTAGTTATTGCATTATAGTAGCACTCATAAACTTTTAACACAGAGAGAGAAATCATTCCAACAGCAGTCAAATCATATTTATTTAGGATACCCCAAAACGTGTAAATAGGTTGTTGACTTTAAAGGAGCAGGAAAGTTTGAGTGATTGACCAGGGTGCTTAAAACTAGGGGTGATAATAGACAAATTGCTTTATTAAAACCAGGGCCTGTTTACGGAATAGGCCCGTGAAGCCCGTGCTTACCCACTGAAATACAAAAGGGCCCCTAATTCTACTTTTCAAAACTAATTTCTCTCTATTCTAAAAAAAAGTAACTACCGCTGTCACCGCCGCCGCCGCCGGTTTTGAATTTTTTGTGACCGGAGGTTTTTCTTCGTTAATATTAAGAAAAATAATGCATACAAAAATATGAAAATCGGTGGTTTTATACAGAAATGTTTGATAAACAGGCTGATGCAGACAGTTTTCAAATCGAAGAATTATTTTAAGAGATATTTAATGCTAAAGTTGGACAAAATCGTTCCACTAAAAAAGTTTTATAGGAGCAAAAACTATACATCGGAATTTAATAATTTTTAGATCATTTTATACGTTATAATTTCTCGGTGTGCAGAATTAATTTATTTTTTTAATTTGACTCATTTTTCGAGGTTTCATTTCTATTTTAAATTCAAATTTTCAGCATTTCGAGAGATATTTTTTTCTTATTTCAGAGAATTGTACTAATTTAACCTGTTGCCAACTTTATAAACAACGGAAACAATAACGTTTGCTTCAAATTAAAAATTTATTTACACGTGACTATTATAAACAGAAAAAAACTTTCAAATTAGAATTAAATAATTACTTATAAAAAGCAGGAACTTATTGAAAATTACTTCATATATAATTACACATGAATTTTAACAGAGAAAGGATATTGTAAAATAATAAATTTATTAACATGCGTTAGAAGTCTTAAATAGGAGAAATTACATCACAATTACGTCACATTATAGTTATTACATAAAATGAACACAAAATAATATAGCAAAACAGTATAAATTTAAAAATAGCGCGAGACATTTACTTGATATTTTGAGATGAATTTTTCAACTATTTTTTTTTTTTTTTTTTTGCACAGCGCAAATAATATTTCATTTCTAATAAAAGCATTTTCACATGAATATTAAAAAGGGAAAGAAAAGTTTGGTGAAAATTACGTCAGATTAAAAACGATATATTTAAAATGCCTTATTTAAAAGGACTTTCTTTTCGCTTTGTTAAAAAATACCGGGAGACAAAAACTCTGTTTACTTAATTCATTTTATATTAGATGATTTTGAAATGCCATTGTATCTTTTAACAGCAGCTGAGAGAAATGAATAGAAACCCGTTTATAGGGAGATCGCTTTTGTTTTTTTAATTATAATTCAATCTTCCAAAATCTTTTTAAAGCCGATCAAATTAGCGTGCTTTTAGAGACTGCAGTGTCTAAAAGGGGGTTGGCGAGCGTAGCTCGTAGGGGGCCGAGCCCCCTAGTTTAGAAAAAAGAAACTCAATCACTGTAAAAAATACATTTTTTTTTCTTATGAAACTTTTTTTTATCTTACTATACGGCAATTTGTAAATCACAAAAAATATTTTGAAGTTCACATATTCTCAACTATAGTTCCATATTTGTCATTTACAAAATAAATTAGTTATTTACAATTAAACATATAATAAATTACTTTTATATAAGTAGTTTTAGTTTAATATTAAAAATGTTATTTACTCTAAACTTTGATGGTAAAATTTCAAATTATTTAAGCATACGAAAATGAGATTTAGTAAATTAAAATGTAATTTGTAGAGTAACAGGTGGCCCCGTGTGTGACGTCGGGCTTCCCCTATTCCTAAGTGTTATGCGGGCCCTGATTAAAACTTAAACGCTTCTTTAAAAGGTATTATTCGTAGAGTTGCTTACAAAAACTTTCCCTGGCTTCCGTAGCTCTCCGTAAATCTCTCACAAATTGGTATCGATATAGTTCAGACTTTTTATGGAAATAGATGAAATTAAAAATGGAATAGCGTTTGGGATACAATATATGCGTTAATAGCTTTCAAAATCTATAAGTGAGAAATTTTTTTAAATGGCCGCCATTTTAAAACAAGATGGCGAATGAAGCTGGCCAAACGAACTCGGTCGAGACATTGGTATGTACTATGTACAGACCAAATTACATCAAAATCGGTTCATAAATACGCCTGTTATCGCGTGACAAAAATCAGGTCGTTTTAAAATGTCGGCCACAATAGAAATTCAAAATGCTATTACTCAGCCATTTTTTTAGATATAGACGAAACAAAAACTGTTTCGGAATCTTTGTATTAAGGTCAAATACATACGAAAAAAATCTTTTTCATTTTCCAATTTTTTGGTATCTCATTTTAACTTTAAAATTTTTTTAAATGGCCGCCATTTTAAAACAAGATGGCGGATGAAGCTGGCCAACGAACTCGGTCGAGATATTTGTATGTACTATGTACAAACCAATGTACATGTAAATCGGTTCATAAATACGCCTGTTATCACGTGACAAAAATCAGGACGTTTCAAAATGTTATCCACGCTAGAAATTCAAAATGCTATAACTCAGTCATTTTTTAAGATATAGACGAAAAAAAAACTGCTCCCGAATCTTTGTATCAAGGTCAAACACATAAGAAAAAAATATTTTTTTAATTTTTTGGTACCACATTTCAAATTAAAATTTTTCTTAAAAATTTAAATGGCCACCATTTTTAAAGAAGAAGGAGGAGGAAGCTGGCCAACGAACTTGGTCGAGACATTGCTGTGTACTATGTATAAACGAAGTTACATCCAAATCGGTTCATAAATACGCCTTTTATCGCGTGACAAAATTCAGAACGTTTCAAAATGTCAGCCACGCTAGAAATTCAAAATGCTATAACTCAGCCATTTTTTAAGATATAGACAAAACAAAAACTGATCCGGAATCTTTGTATAAAGGGGAAATACATAAGAAAAAAATATTTTTACATTTTCAATTTTTTGGTACCACATTTCAAATTTTTAATTTTTTTTAAAACTTTAAATGGCCGCCATTTTAAAACAAAATGGCGGATGAAGCTTGCCAACGAACTTGGTCGAGACATTGCTATGTACACACCGAATTACATCCAAATCGGTTCATAAATATGAGAGTTACAGTGTGACAAAGGTCAGATATATATGGCTATATATATATATATATATATATATATATATATATGAATTTTGAACGGAGGGTGGTTTCGGAGTCTGGGGGTCATGATCGATGAAAATATGCCAAAATTTTTTGAAATTGCTTTCCTCCGAACGGCTGCAATAGGTAGCTTTTTGTAATGAAAGCTACCTAAAATCTCGAAATTATTTTGAAGTAGTCTCCTAGTTAAAATTTTTAATTACCCCATTTATGAAATTATTACAATCAACAATTTCACCTCTAACACGCTCAAAAATTTCAATTTCCGAAAATTACCCCTAAAAAGAAAAACAAATCACGAAATTATTTCAAAGCCCTTTTTCACATTAAATTTGTCACAATTTTTTCTAAAATTATAACCAGTAACAATTTCACCTCTAACTCTAACAAGCTCAAAAATATCAATCTCAGAATATTCCCCCTAAAACGAAAAAAGAAAATAATCACGAAAGTATTTCACATAGTCCCCTTTTTATCCTAAAATTTGTCATAAATTTCTCTTAAATTGCCACCCGTTAAAAATAACCCTTCAAACTCTAACACATACAAAAATTGCACCCTAAAAAAAAATCTCCAAATTATTTCAAAGTCCCTTTCATTAATATTTAAAATCGTATTCAAACACGCACAAAAATATTTTTTAGTTTAATTTCAAAATCTAACGAGGCCCTCAATTTCCCTTCTCCCTTTCTTAAAATGTCGTATTTAGTTTTTCATTTTAAGTTTTTCGAAAAGAATAAATTTTCTGTGCTTTTCTAAATCTGACAAAAAAAAAAGAGAAAAAAACATTAGTTAATTAAATTTCAAAATGCTAAGGGACAATGGCACACCCCCTTCCACCATGCCGCTCCTGTCGTCTAGCGCAAAATTCTTAGTTCCTCTTTAAAACCACACCACCAGCGGCCAAGAGGTTCTGCTCTCAAAGCTGGTGGACGGGAGATGCCGGGTTCGAACACAATCGCGCCCGTCGTCCTAATCGTTCGGAGTTTTTTCCCGTGATTTTCTTCGAACCTTGGATTTCTTTGCGCAAATACGGATTAGGTTCCCTTTGAAAGATCCCAAGGCATCGCCCCCCCCCCCACCTTCGGCCCAATATCCCAAGTGTAGACAATTGGCCATAATAAAATAACACCAACAGCACCTCTTTAAAAAAAGAGGAACCAAGAATTTTGCACATAGTAACATTAAAGAAGAGAGACTCTTTTAATTTAGTTACTCGAAAATAATACATTTTATATTGTTTTTGAAAACATAACAACAAAAAAAAAAGATCTAGTTACTTAAATTTCAAAATCTAGGGGGGGGGGGGCAGAGTCCCCCCCCCCTCTCCGCATTTTGGTATCGTCCACGATTAAAGCTGAAAAATATAGGTGGGGTTATTACATGCATAATTTGCCCTTATCCTCTATCAGGCGCGAATTCCAGTTTTTATAAAAATTACTTCTTCAAAAACAAAGTTTTCGTTGCGACATTTGATCATGTAGCTGTATTTCTGACTCCATGTCACGGGAGAATGAGAAGGAAGTTATCAACTCAACTTCACAGAATGTGTGTTTACTGTGCTCTATCTCCCTGACTTTACCGCCACTCGGAAAATTAGAGGGAGTAATCGTTACTCTGTCGTATTGTTATTCTATTTTTCATTTTTGCAGGGCTCTTTTTTTCTGTATAATAGTCGCATTTTAATTTTTAAATGGATATATATATAGCCGTAAGAGGGGTAGCTTGTATTATACTTATTTTTAATGTTATAGCTTGATATTTGGCACTTTGTATTCAGCCATTTATGCGATTCTAACCACATATCGCCACGTAGATTTAGAAATACTGTGGTATGAGGATAATTTTTTACAAGAAATCTTCGTATACCGCTAAAGATGAATTTCACTGTTTTTTAAAATAATAGCGATAAAAATCTTTCCCAATTTTAAAAACGGCGTGATACTTCACTTTTAAAATACATCCTAGAGAGAACTATTTTATTTTTTGATATTTTCATTAATACATCTTTTTATATTTGTGAAAAATCTAGTCATAATTTTCTGAATTTGAAATAATCGTTATGTTCAGTTTCTTGTTTATACTTTTAAGGAGATATATGCATATACAGTAAATTTTGTCTAAGGCGGACTCTGTGCAAGCCGGAAATCTGTCTAAGGCGGAATTTTTTTAAAGTCCCGGCGAACCCATAGCAAATAAAATTAGTTCATGCTGTGTAAGCCGGAATCTGCCTAACGCGGAAACGGAAAGGTTTATAATGTCCCACCGAACTCGAAATTTTGCATAAGGCGGAAAAAATCATCTTTTAAAAATGAAATGCATTTAATTTATGAAACTTTAAAACTGATATATGTACATAAAATACTTTGCGTAATAGAGTATAATAAAGTTAATTAAAGAACCTTATTTATCTTTAAGATAAAATATTTTTAAATGATAATTTTTAACCATAAAAATCAGTAGCACAATGTGACTTTGAATGCGTTACTGAAGAAGGCTTGGTAAACCGAAAGGGAAAAAAAAGCATTGATAAAAGATTATTTTCCGACTCTCTAAACTACTATGTTAAAGATGAGGTTTGAATTTGTTAAGGCTGTTCTCAAATCAAGAAGTGCAACTTTATGACATAAGTTTTAATTTATTTTTGTTCGGAAATGCATGAAACTAACAGGTGTTGTTGTTCAGCAACTATGTAATCGAGCTGTGTTTTACGTTTTCTTTTTTTTTTTTTTTGCAAACGCAATAGATTTTTCGGAAAATAATGTCAAAGTGGGCGTTTTGAACCGAATTTCCGCGCGAAAGAAGAATAATCGCTCAAGAAAGGGTGAAAAACGTATTTGTCCAGTGATCAAAATCGCTTATAACTCAGTAGTAATCTATTTATCAAACAATGGAAAACACAATTCGATTCCAAATCGCTTCCATGGTCAGGCTTTCCAATTTTATATCTTTCCGTTAAAAAATGAATTTGTAAATGTGTCAAAACGTTTTGCGCTTGTTGAGCAGAGCAGTTAAGAACAAACTTAATGTTTTTCATTAAATTCTAGAACTGAAGTAATTTTATATCGATACCATCTATTTCAGTTTTCAAATGAAGTTTTTCAAGATTATTAAAGACAATAAATTTAATAAAAAGTTTAATTTCATTAAAATCTTAATTTTAAAGATCGATACTAAAGGTTGCGAACGTAAAAAAATATACAATTTGTTCAATTTTTTTAATGTTTAAAATTTTATTTTTCGGGTATTTTGCATAAGGCGGAATATTGTCTACGGCGGAAAATTTCTTCGGTCCCGATCGATTCCGCCTTAGACAGAGTTTACTGTATTTCCATTATGCATAAAAGTGATAGAAGGATTTTACTTCTTGATAATTAAACTTTTAAAAAGTTCAGTTTGGAGGTGAAAAAGTTTTGTGAAGGGCTCTTGTTTTGAGGCAAAAAAAAATTGTGAAGGGTCCTTTAAAGGACCTAAGTGCTTTCTAAGCAGATCACTGTATTGGAATATCATTGTATCAGTAAGTAATTTAGTTTCTTTTATAAATCGAGCAGCTATAATCTTTTTAGGAACATAGCTGCTTGATTAATACACAGTGGAGGTGTAATATCTCTGGCAAATCATTTAGCGGGGCTTAATGTCTCTAGCTGCAATATTCGACTCATAAAATTAATTAAAAAAAATTATATATTGTAGAATAATTTATAATACAGAATATGAAATATAGGAAAAATAATTTTAAAATTCTTTACATATGTATATTATTTTAAATATAGTAATTTGTTCATGAAAAAACAGTTAAAGACAAATTTAGAACAATAATATTGTTCTATAGTGCGTAACATCATTTTAAATTATATACAGATTCTTAGGGCCGCTAACAATACTCCCAACAGGTGCAATATAGCTGTGCAAAAAGTTATTTTTGTGAAAAGTAATATTTTGTAACGAAAGTTGAAATCCAGTTACTCAAATTCGGATCAAGAATTTATTAACAAAAACCTCTTTAAATCTCAGTTAAAGTTTTTGTTTCGCATGACCTGGTTTTATTTACTAATTACGTATTTAAAATAGTTTTTATGCAAAAGAATGTTATGAAGGGGGCCTATTTTATTAAAAGGAATTTTGTGAAGGGGCCCATTTTATTAAATTTATTTTAGTGAAGGGGCCCATTTTATTAAATTTATTTTTGTGAAGGGGACAATTTTATTAAATTTATTTTTGTGAAGGGGCCCATTTTATTAAATTTATTTTTGTGAAGGGCCCCATTTTATTAAATTTATTTTAGTGAAGCGGCCATTTTATTAAATTTATTTTTGTGAAGGGGACAATTTTATTAAATTTATTTTTGTGAAGGGGCCCATTTTATTAAATTTATTTTTGTGAAGGGGACAATTTTATTAAATTTATTTTTGTGAAGGGGCCCATTTTATTAAATTTATTTTTGTGAAGGGGCCCATTTTATTAAATTTATTTTTGTGAAGGGGCCCATTTTATTAAATTTATTTTTGTGAAGGGGCCCATTTTATTAAATTTATTTTTGTGAAGGGGCCCATTTTATTAAATTTATTTTTGTGATGAGGCCTATTTTATTAAATAGACTTTTGTGAAAGGGTCCCAAATTTTGTCTGGATCGACCCCTGCGTTTATCTCCTGTGTGTACAAAACAATTATTAAAAAGGACTGTTCTGTAATGGGTGAGAATCTTCCATGTTTTGAGCAGATTCGCATGTTTTATTCTGCATTAGTGTTGACTCTATGCCGCTTTAGCAGGGCACAGCGCCCGGCGGCCCTTTTTATTTCTTTTTTGCGCCCGGGGGCGCTTTTAAACACTTCCGATGCGCCCGACTGCCTTTTTTAACATTTCCCATGCGCCGCGTGGCAATTCAATTGAACCCAGGAAAATATCGCAAATTCTAGGCACTCTAAACAAACCTGTTCAAAATATTTTTTGTGAACAAGGTACAAGTGTCCCATTTTCGAAAAAAATGTGCCCTTTTTTTAGAATAGTGTTCCCTTTTTGAAAAATTCCCGCCCGGCGACCCTTTTTTTCTAGAGTCAACACTATGTATGTAAATTTTATTTTTGTGTAATTTTCTCTTGTTTGTATTGTTACTTTTATCATTTACAGGGTTAAAAGAAATAACTGATTTCATTCTG
This sequence comes from Maratus speciosus, assembly GCA_963932465.1. NCBI lineage: Eukaryota > Metazoa > Arthropoda > Arachnida > Araneae > Salticidae > Maratus > Maratus speciosus. Next base: position 67,308,334 of record OZ010799.1, on the reverse strand, counting down.
TGCTTGTTCAGTTCATATTGCTTAATATGTTTTTGAGTAGTAAATATTTTAAAAAGTCATATCATTCATTGTCATTTCAGCGTTCGATTTCCTTGGTGGTCCACTGGAACTATTCTGTACCACCAGAAATTCGATTGGACCACTAATTTGAAAAATTTTATAATCTGCAGGACCAGTAACTTCCCCCTCCCCTCCTGTCTCTCTCTGACAGGTAAACGTAAACTTTTCTGTCCCTGCAAAAAGTGCAACTAAACACAAATCGCATAACTTTATTTTATTTAAAAAAAACAAAGAAAATTCGATTAAATCTTAGTCAGATGAAGTAATTAATTGTCACTTAAAGGGTTAAGGGGGTGAAATAGAATTTTATGTAGCAGACCAGTGATGAGGACTGCGGACGAGTAAATTCTCATGCTTACTGGTCCTTGGGACCAATGGCTTTTTTATGTCAATTCTACTGCTGGTCAGTTGGTGTTTTTTATATTTGTTTTTAGACCTTTTTGTCAACTTGATTTAATCGTGTAAAAAGTATGCAGGTGTGCATTTTTATCATGTGCCTCCTTCCTTTTTTTTAACATTAATATTACATTACACATATACACTCTAAATAAAAAAGAGTGACTATTCACTCCGTAGGAGTGAATAATCACTCTATCGCAGAGTCAAAATATGCCCAACCTCTTTAGAGTGACTATTCACTCTGAGCCAAAGTGAAATTTTTGACTCTCTGAAAGAGTGAATAGCCACTCCTTGAAAGTGACTATCCACTCTAAACAAGGGTAGATAATCACTCTTTCGGAGGAGTGACTATTCACTTTTGCTAAAGGAGTGCAGTTTTTCACCCCTGGTAGGAATGAATAGTCACTCTTTCACAGGAGTGACTGTTAATTTTTTTTTTTTGTAGTGGGTTGTTTTTTTATTTTGCTTTTATGGTCATTTTAAAAGAGCCGCATCTTTTACGGCATGCAATGGAAATAGATAAATCGTGGTAAAGATTGGAATAAAATACTTTATTAGCAATATTTATTTAATTCATAGTTTGTAACACTAATTGAACTTTTAAGGAAAAATTCAGTTAAAGTTACATACGAATTTAAATTAGATTACTGACAGAAATAAACTAAAATATTTTATTCCACTCTTATCCTTTGTGTTTGCTTTTATTGCATGCTCCATAAATATATTACTTTTAAAGTTTTATTAAAAACTTTTTAATAGGTGGATGTTATATGTTTAACAATGTTTGATATCATTTTAATTTTTGTTTTAAATATAAAACCGTACTTTTTCCTTAAATTTTTGCTATTTTTGCTAAGTTCTATTGTTCTAAAATATTTTTAATCTTTCCATTTAAACGCAATACTTATAAACTCGCTTCTTTTTTAAATAAGTTCTAAGCATGATTTAAATGTTAAGAATGTGTATTTTTTTTTTTTTCTTATCCGCTGTGATTTGCTTTTGTTTTATTTAATATGAACATGGAGTCTAAATTTTGAGTTCTCTGGAATATGTATATTTTTTTCTTTTAAACATATTCCTTAACTTAATCATGATTTTTAATTTTCGTCCGTTATTGCCATAAACCACGATAAGCCATATTTAATTTAAATTTTTTATTCGCGTAGATATTGTATTTTGTGACTATGATCAAAATAGATTTTATATATTTTATAGGAAATGATTGACCTTGGAAATAGAAAAAAAGGAAACTTAAAAATAAAGTAAATGACTGCATTAGAAATATTCTTATTGTTTTTAAAACATTTTAGTGTAAAAAAGTGGTTATTAATCTCTTTAAAAAAATATTCATTCCTGTATTATGTAAGTAAATATGACCATTTTAAAAAATAAACTAAAGCAGTCTTATCCATAAACTTCAAAACAGGCATAAAAAAAACATTTTATTCCAATGGATAAATATCAAGTTTTATTGTTTAGCGTCAAAAATTACGTGTATCAAAAATGAAGAAAATTTTTTTATAATAGAAGGAAATAGTGTTCCCGTTATGCGTTTTTCAAAGGGCGCCGCGCCCTGCCCTTTTTTATTTAAGTGTCGATGCGCCCTGTCCCATTTTGCGTAAGTAACGACGCGCCTTGCCCTTTTTATAAGTGAAAAATGCGCCCTGCACATTTCTCAGAACATGTACTTTGCACCCCGTAATTTCTTGAAAAAAAAAGCTTCTTTTTCTTCCTTTTATGAAAAAAAAACACGTGTATGCTTGAAAAACAAATGATTCACTTGTCAGGTTACGACAGGTGGCGATAAACGGACAATCGGAATAGCTAGAACAGGTGCAGGAACCCTAATTCATTGTGTATTCAAGATTTCAACATTCCGCACTACGTTCTGCTCTGTATCCCCACATTCCAACGCTCCTGCATTTGCAGTTTAAAAATCGCTCCACTACACTCTATTCCAACTCAAATTGGCAGCACTGTGAAAGGTAGAAACAGTAACATTCCGCCTTGAAAAGTAGTTCTCCGTTATTTTTTAATCTTAAATGGTGAAAATGCATACAAATTATATGATTATGTTTATAAATTACTAATTTCGGTATTTTGAAGCATATATTTAATGTAATTTCTCTGTTAAAAGTATTTAATTTAAAAGTATTTTGTATTTAAAGCGAACGTATAAAGTAAAAATCTTGGCATAAAAAACTCTCCTTTGGCGAGGAACAAATCTTCAAGGTTAAATATCTGGCGCACTTTAGTGCTCTACTACTTCGCGCATTCTTATTGTTCTTATGAATAGTTTTAATAATACTCGCTGTTTGCTTTCGCTTTTACTTTTCTTTTTAACGTGTTCATAGTTTTTTGTTTTTACTGTTAATTATTGTTATTATTTATTCGTTTATTAACTGAGTATTTCTAAAATTTGTTACATAGTTAAAAATTTATTTGAATTATAACATAGAAATTTGTTGCATAGTTAAATATTTATTTGAATTATAACATGTCTGATAAAGCATTATCTCCATCCACGCTTTACACACCTTCAAGGCGAGGAAAGTCAATCAAAAGTGCAGCTCGCAGAAATATATAAAATGTTTATTCCAGACTTCGTCAAGAAAATCCCCAACATTCAATTAATGAAATCGTTGAGGAAGTTTCCCAACTTACAGGTGTTTCGAAAAGAACAATTTTTCTTTTGAAAAAAGAGAAAAATGCATCTAGCCCTTTAAGTACACCCGGAAAGAAACGACCTGGTGCAGTGGGTAAACGCAGAAGGCTGGGAAAATATGACGAATTCACGTTATCTTGCATTCGACGAAAAATCTATAGTTTTTTTTCGCAGAAATGACATACCAACTTTGGATAAAGTTTTTCAAGTTGTAAACGATGATAAAGAATTTTTTTCGAAAAATATTAACCGGACTAAATTGTACAGAATATTAAAAGATTTGGGATTCTCTTTTGAAAAACGAAAAAGAGAGGCAGCTCTTCTTGAGAGGCAAGATATTATTTTGTGGCGCAGAAAATATTTGAGAAAAATTACAGAGTATAAGAAAAAAAATGCTTCTATTTATTACCTTGATGAAACATGCGTAAATGAAGGGCATACTCAGAGTCCCCCCCCCCCCCCAAAAAAAAAAAAAAAATCTTGCAAACAAAATCGAAAAGGTAAAAAAGGTTGTTTGTAGAGATCGACCTCAGCTATCCAACGCAAAAGAAAAAAAATAATTTAAAAATACTGAAATGCAAACGAGATATTATTTTTTTTTCTCCTTAGGATTAGATTTAGCAAGCGGGTGTTTTTGCTTGAGTGAAATAGTCCCTTAATTTTCAGCAGTGTTAACAATTTAATATTAAATGCAATTTTTAATTATTTAAAAATCAGCTTATTTTGATTTTAAAAAATCATGTCTTTTTTACACCCTAATATCTATAATTCAAAATGTACATTAAAAATGAGATGGGCTCAGTGTGAGATCTAGCCTTTTCCGAATTTCTGCCAGAGGTTTTGGTATAAATAACAAATTTTCTGTTTTAAATAGATTTCGGATAATTTGGTTTTAATCTTTTAACCCAATATAGATAATACTGTTTTGTTTTCAGTAAATTTCATTCGGAATTCGTACAGCGATTTTTTAAATTTTCTCGATTTTTTTAATCTGATTTTTATTTTTTATTTTATTTTTTTTTTTTCTTTTTGCGGCACTTTTTTGACATTTGTCAGAGGAATTCTGTTTTAAACTTGGAGCTTAAATATAGAAAATTTTGCCCTTCGCGATTTTAAATTTCTTAGACAATTTTCGATGCGATTTATTTCTTTCCGATGTGATTTTTTCAACATCAGTATATGGAATTCGACTTCAAATTTTTAGTTTAAAACAGTAAATTTTGACATTTTTTCAATAAAGTTTTTCCACAATTCGTGCATCCTTTTTTAAAGTTTTCGCTATTTAAAAAAATTTTTCGCATTTTGCGGGCCGGGCGACGTCGGGCGGATCAGCTAATATAATATAAGATAGCGCTAAAATCAGTCTAAAAAATGTAAAAATAAGAAAAGAATAATAATGCAATTCGTTATTTTAATAGATTATATAATTAATTTCATAGGAACTTCAAAACGTACAGATTTTTGCACACGCATTATACTTTTCCGCCAAAAAGGCGCTTTTCCTTAGTTACTAGTGATCCTTTGCTCTTCAAGCAAACCCTGGTTGCTACAGCAACGGCTGCGATTCGGCATTCGTAGCATAACCAACGCTGCCAACTTAAGGTGGAATCAAGTATAGTTCACGTGGTTGTTAAATACAATTCATCTAGATATGCCTTCATCGAATGGTAAGAAGAAATTACTAAAAGATGCAAGAAAAAAAGAAGTAAAATCATGCAAAAAAATTAGCGGATATGTTCATAGTAAAAGCAGACCTGCCAACTGCTACGAAAAAATCGTAGTTGTTACGATTTGGACCTTTAAACTACGATGCTACGAAAATCAGTCTCAAACTACGATTTAAAGGAAAAAAAAAAAAAAAAAAAACTCAATTTATTTTCCTGTTGAGATTTTTAGTCTACGCAGCACATTTTTCAGGAGTGATCTTGCTCTGAAATTTCCTAAATTTTAACGTATTCGGTTCCGAAAGTTTTAACAAATTAGTCATTAGTTCGAAAATTCGGACATTAAAAAATACTTAGTGAAAAAAAAAATGGGCTGCAAAACTAACTAAATATAAAACCCCGTTAATGGATATTGACCATGAGTGAATCGTGCATCTGTAAATATTTATTATACAGGAATTCCCTTCCTTAGAAACAGGGGCGCCATTTTAAGAGTTTCTTGAGGGGCAGGGTTTAAAATATTGTGCGGAATCGCACGATTTGCACAAAGAAAAGGAAAGTCCTGCATAATGAAAACTGCTGTGCAGTATTTCACCCTGAAAATTCTTCCACAGACCTATGATTCTTCTGCGAGTATATTTTAAAATTTCTTGGAAGTCAGCAAATTTTTTTCTTTTATGAAATTTTCCTAAATCAATTCGTGAATCGGTCGCGAAAAAAATTGAGAATTTCTTCAAACGATCATGGGAAAATATCTGATATTTCGTCAAGGATCTTAAAAAAACAAATTGTGATTATCTTCAATTGTTCGCTGAATAAAATCTAATTTCGTTAAAAGTTGAGAAAAAAATTGAAAATTTCGCCAAAAAATTGAGAATTTCGATAAACTACTGAGGGAAAATATTACAAATTTCTTCAAAATGTCGCGGAAACAAGTAGTGACTTTTGTTAATTGGTCGCGAAAAGATATCGAAAGTTTTACCAATTGGTCGCGAAAAAATGTTGCGAATTTTGCTGATAGGTTGCACAAAACTGTTGCGAAATTTGCCGACCTGACGCGATAAAGTATCGCGAATTTCCACAAGTGACCGCTTGCTTAAAGAACCAATTTCGTCAAAGGATCGCGTTACGAATGTGAATTTAGTCAAAATATCGCAGAAAGAAAACGCGATTTTCGTCAAAAGATCACGGAAATAAAGCGCAAATTTCATCGAAAGATTAGTAAGAAAGCGCAAATTTCATCGATAAGTCAGTAAGAAAACACGAATTTCATCGAACAGTCGCGGAAAGAAAACACGAATTTCGCCAAAGAATCGTGTAAAAAACGCAAAATTCATCAATGGATTAAGGTGAAAAGTGCGAATTTCATCAAAAGTTCGGGGTAAAAAGTGCGAATTTCAACAAAGAATCGTGATCGAAAAACTTGAATTACGATTGTGGGGAAAAGAATTGTGAATATCGGGAAATGCTCACGGGAAAGAAAAAAAAACGCGAATTTGTCAAAATTTACTGGACTGAACTAAAAAATTTGAACTCTGCTCCTTTTACATATATAAAAATAAGGGGCTGCGAAATGAGAAGAAGCTCAAAAAATCGTATAAAAATTTTCAGAGGAAAAAATTTACTATATTGAGTTGAAAGACTCAAACCTTATTCCTTTTACGAACGTCAGAAAATGGCTGCAAAACACAAAAAAACAACCAACCAACTTCCAGATTAATTTTAATTTTGAGTGCTACGATTTCTCATTTTCAAAAGTTGGCAGGTCTGTAAAAGTACTATTTTTGTTCAGTTTTATTTTATTTAAATATTTGTATTGAAATTTATTTACAACAAAATTGAAAATATGCAAAACTAGCTTAACTTTTATTGCATTATATTTACAAATCAGGATTTCGATATAGACTAAAAAGTAATAATAATAAATTCTTTAAACTTAGAGAAGTGCATTATCAGATACAAGCTGATAACGGCCGTATTTCTGTTATCTGAACAACTAAACTGCAAATGTCATCTTTTTATTGGGGTAATCTTAACAGTGGGTTTTTTTCAGCGGGTTCTACTTTTCTGAAAACTTATTATATTTTAATAGAAATTTGGCAAGCGGCCTAATTTATTATTATTTGAACTCTCTGAAAATTTGAACGCAATCGGATAATTAACAAAAGATATATATACTAATAGTATGGAAAAGAAAACGTTAGTTCTTTATGAATTATTATTTCTGCTAGCAGATGACGTTGTTTTTTCTCACAAAAATATTTTTCTCCACTCAACAATGCGGAACTTTGATTCATACATAGTCAATGTATCTCAGAAAAAAAATTGTCAATTTCGCCAATCGGTAATTAAAAATAGTGGGACACATCAATTGGTCATTGAAAAGAATTGCAAGAAAAGATATTAATTTCGCCAATCGGTAATTAAAAATAGTGGTATTCATCAATTAGTCATTGAAAAACATTGCAAATTTTGTTAATCGGTTGCTGATAAAAATCGCGAGTATAGTCAGTCAAGTGTGCCCCCCCCCCCCCCCCCCTCCAAAAAAAAAGCGAATTTTGTCAGTTTGTCGCTTAAAAGTTTCGACATTTAGTTCTTCATTAATCGGTTGCGAAAAAGTAACAAGTCGCAAATTTCGTCAATGTATCTCTGAAACACGCAAATCGATGGGAAAAAGAAAGAAAAAAAAACAAAACCGCAGATTTTTCCAACTGGTTGTTGAAAACATGATGAAAAACATATATATATATATATATGTAAATTTTGTTAAGCACTTGGAGCAAAAAATTATGATTTTCTTTATTCAGTCGCGACAAAAAATTACAAAAATTCTCGTTCGGTATTTAAAAAAATCTCAAATTTTGTCAAAAAGATTAAAAAAAAAAGTCATAATTGATCGCATAATTTCATACAATTTATAGATCATGATTTTTTTTTCCCCTATGCGGATTAAAAAAAAAATCATTTTATTTAAATTTATTACAAAAAATATGTAAATGCTATAAAAGATGATGATAATTCAGAAAATAATTGTAAAAATTATGTCGGACCCTTCAGATAGTATGTCGGACCTTCGGATGCCGGATTACAAGATGTTTACGGTAAACGGAAAAAAGGTGACAGTAAAAAACAGGACGCTTTCGAAAGCATTATTGGTTGCACAAAACAAAAGTATTTTTAAAATGATGATTTCTTTGCCTTTGCATCTTTTCAGCTTTCTTGATGTTGAAAGATTGGGGGGGGGGGGGGGCGGGATTCTGTTGTAAGAACATAACATTTGTACATTTCCTAAATCTACAACAAGGTTAAAACAATGTGAGTTCTTAAATTATTGCCCCTCCAGTGGCCGAGAGGTTCTGCTATCGAAGCTGGTAGACGGGAGGTGCTGGGTTCGAACCCAATCGCACCCGTCGGCCTAATCGTTCGGAGTTTTCGTGGTTTGCTTCGAACCATAGATTTCCATGCGTAAATACGGGTTAAGTTCCATTCGAAAGACCCCCAAGGAGGCACCCCACCTTTTGGGCCCATATCTTTCGTGTTGATAATTGGCCGTCATAAACACAACCAACCAATCTCTTAAATTATTATACATCAATCTGCAATAGTTAAGCAAAAAATAATTCAGTCTTTAAACTTGTGAGGTCTCTAGAAATGTAGCATATGGCACTTCAGGGAATATTTAAAAAGCATAAATACAGCTGAGTATTTGTTCCAATAATCCGGTTCAAATTTATTCATTACACGCTATCTCAAATTGGGTGAAATATCTAAAATCAACACCATTACCTATTATTTACATGAAAATATCTCATAAAACACGATGGGTGGCACGTAAAAATTCCACAGAAGAAACAACCCTTTTATTATGCATTATTCGTCTGTCAGATTAATATCATTCAACAAAAACCATTCTGGGAAACTAAGGTTTATCTTCTATCACTTTCAAATATGTATATTGAAGTGAGTTGTAAAATTCCAATGTACTTTTCGTCAACATAATACCTGTCTATCATTCTTTTAAAACTAAAATCTGCAAAACGCCTGTTACAATAAAATAGAAAGCAAAATATTTTGAATGATTGTCAATCAATAATAAGAGGAACCACTCTCTTTAGTGAAGGATTAAGGATTTAACATAGGGGGTCCCATGCTTCGAAAGCATGATTTTTCGTTAAAGTTCAAAATTTGGGTACATTTTTTCTTAATAGCCATATTTATTTAGTTTGAAATATTTTAATTTTATTCAATTACATATTTTTTAGTAAGCTATAGAATTATATATATATATATATATATATATATATATATTTAGCCAGGCCTTTGCGTTTAAAATTGAATCGGAAAATTTGTCAAAGTTTCGCGTTGTTGAGTAGAGAATTTGAGAACCGCCTAAATGTATATATCTTTATTTTCGGTTGTCCGATTCCATGACATTTTTAGCTTAATTTCGTTATTTGTTTTTTGAACCGGAAGACGAACTAAATTTAATGCCTCCCCCTTCTACCCAGGAGCCCAGTGTATACGCCCCCTAGCTTCCCTCTAGTTTAAACCCTGAGGTAATGTAAAGTTAGTTAAACAGTATTACCAAATCTAATCGTATGTAATATATTGCCCTCTCTTTAAAACAATCTAATTGTTTGATAGGAAACAAAATATTAATAAAATTAAATAAATTATAAATAACTATTAGTTATAATATTAAAACTTATGGAATTATATTAAGACTTTTTTAAAATGATAATTGCTTGTGAATTAATTATTCAAATTATTAATTTAAAGACTCACTAAACAAAAACATACTCAAAATCTCAATTTTTCGTTTTTTATATACAGTAAAACCTCCCTGCGATCACGTTCCGTTCCAATGAAAATGGGTCGCCCGAGAGGTGGTCTCTTAATGGAGGTCATGTTTAAATCTAGATTTTCATCGTAGAAAAAGGTAACAATTAATTTTACTAAAATTTATTTTTCACATTAGGAAAAAACATGAAAATTTAAATATCAAAACAAAAGTTAATTACATAAGTTAATTATTGCAGAGTTTAAAAAATGAATCCATTGACGTTTGCTTTGATTTTACGGTTTTATCTTTTATAACTTTTATTTCCAAGTTCTTTCGAAATTCATTAAATAAATGCAATTTTTTTGGACGGGAACAAATAATGACGATTTCATTAATTTATCTATTTCTTTGAGAGTTTCCTGACAGAATAGGGCAGGGGAGTTTATTGACCGTCACTCTTAATTTGACATCAGAGTTAAAGTCATTGCCTAAAAAAACACAAAAGGGTTTAAACACTTAAGAGTTACCAGAATAATAATAAAAAAAAATTCTAAACTTAGTTTAGAAGTTTGATGGATAAGGCTCTCTCCGGAATTATTTTTCTAATAAAACCTTCTTCAGGCGACCAGGAATAAACGGAATTTATTTCATTTTCTTCAAAGAAATGGGTCGCTCATGGAAGGAGTTCAACTGGGATGGTCTCTGAATGGAGGTAAAATTAGTATTGAGTCTATGGGAATAAATTTCGTTCCATGAAAAAAAGGTCGTTCAGGGAGGTGGTTAGAAAAAAAAATTGAAAAAAATTGAATTTCCGTGTATAAGTCGAGCCACATTTCTGATAGTATGTTGAAAAATTATTTGTAATCGAGGATTAAAAAAATTATTAAATTTTCATTAATAATTTTTACTAATGTAAACTTTTACGAAATTTTTAGGAATGAAGTTCATATTTACGAGTATATCCTAAAGGTCATTCTATTTATCTGGCATAGCTTGTCAAAATTACAATACAAGTTTACATTTTTGTTACTATACGCAAACCTAAGCTCTTTTGTTACTCAAACCTAAGGGATTCTAGTTTACCCCTGTTGTCCATACCAGCGCCGCCCATTTATCAGAATGAACATAGAAAAAAATAAAATAAATTGGATAATTCGGCATGAAAATCCATTTATCTAAATTAAGAAGAGGGGACTTCCCCCCCTTTCCCTCTTTTATATTCAACCAACGAATCTCCAAACCTAATGAAGGAAGCGCCATATCGGAATAAACCGATATATCAAACTTGAAGCAAATTGAAAAATTCTGCGTGAAAAACCCATTTATTTAAATTATGGGGGGACTAGCCCCCGCCCCCTCTTCATACTTAACCAATAAACCTCCAAATTTAATCAAGGCAGCTCCTTAGTATAATAAACCGGTATACTAAATTGGGTGCAAATCGAATAACTCTGCATGAAAAACCCATTTATCTAAATTAAAGGGGGTGTAGTCCCCTTTCCCCCGTGTATACTTAATTAATGAACCTCCTAAACTAATCATGGAAGCTCCTTAACATAATAAATCGGCATACCAATTTTGGAGCAAATCGAAATATTCTGCATGTAAAACCATAGTAGCCCCCCTTTACTCTTAACCAACAACCCCCAAAACTAATCAGGGAAGCGCCTTATCAGAATGAACCTGGAAAAAAATTAAAGCAAATCGGATGTTTCTGTCAAGAGTTATCGCGTTACGTACATACAGACGCAAGTGCATACATACATACATACAGAACCTGCGTGCACATTAGCCCTTGGGCTTTGATAGTCTGCGAGCAAAAAGCAGGATAATGAAAAAATTCCTCTAAAGAAAATGCCTCCTCTCTTCGTCTTTATTTTATTCCCTTTACAAGCTGTGTACGTAATTTTTTCCCTCCCCCTCCACCTTATAAAACATCTTTGCTAATATATATACTATCAATAGCGAATTGAAAGAATCAATAAATTTTATTTCCTTAATACGCCACCCCCCCCCCCCCCCTCCGTAGAAAGCATTAACTTGTCCGTTGTAGAAGTCATACTAATCTTCTCTTAATGAAATGTTAAAACTGCATTTTCTTGGACCAAATCTTAGAATTGTCTAACTCACCCATTAACTCTGCCACCCCCCCCCCCCCCCTACGGTGTAAGAAAGTGACAGTGGAAAAACTTTACTTTAGTTTTTAGCATTTATTTATCGACAAGTTCAATATTTAACACTTCCTTGTCACTTTTTTCCGGTCACCTTTTTTCCTTGTCACGTTTTTTCCGGTCCCGTTTTTTCCGCTCTTGTTTTTTCTGTCACGTTTTTTCCGGTCACCTTTTTTCCTAGATTCGATGTTTACTGTACTACTGACTACTTATAACTTACATTTTGTTTAGCACGTATCTTTTTCTTTTCTAATTTTATCGGAATTTCGGGTAATCATAATTTTTTGTATTCCGAACAGGCACCGGTCCCAATTAGTTCGGATTAGCGGGGTTCTACTGTATAACATATAGTGTGATAAGCTATTGCCGTCTAATAACAACCATCCCCAAGCCTTCGCATCCGGAAATTACGGCGTCGAATTAATGTTTTCTGACAGACTTTTTCTCTTTATTAAAAAATAAAAGCGCTATTCGATTTCATAGCTTCTGACTAAGAGAACTTGCTAATTCCATGCATCTAAAATTAAAATGATTTCGCGAATGTGTCGGAAAGTATTTGCTTTAGATGTAAATACTTATTTAACGAAAAATCAAAATTTTAATTCTAATCCATTAAAAGTTTTGAAAAGTATTGCCTTGGTGGCAAATTTAAAAAATTCACCGTAACACCGTGCTAACATTTATAGAACCAGTAATTTGCACGATTAAATATAAATTTCTTAAGCATTAGAAGATATTTTAAGATTCTTCTTTTCTACTTTTATTCCGCCCGACCCTTTTCTTTTCTGTAATTTTCTTTCAACATTAATTTCTAATGAAAACAAAAACTTCTTGCTCCCGTCGTCTATCGGTAAGAAACCTCATTACCTTTTTTTCCCCCTATCTCACTTTCTCTGTACTATGCAGCGATAAAGGCTATAAATACATGACTCATGTAAACTAAGCGAGAGGATTCACGTGCGGGGTCATAGGTTGTTTTCATTTTTTCTTTTATTGCTTTAGGTTGTTGCAATCTCAAATGAATAAAATAATTAGTTAGAAAAAAAATTCTTTTAAAATACGTTTGCAATGGGCAGATTGATTTAAAATGTACTTACTAGTTCTATTTGATTAAAGTACTTCAGACGAATTTTTAAATTTTCAAGCAGAGGGGGGGGCAGTAAAATTTGTTTTGGTTCGGGACCAGATTTTTTCCGAACCTGACATGGGGCGGGCGCTAATTTTTTTCCGTTGCAGATCGGGTTTACTTTAAATGTTTTGGGTTTGGTTTTAACTGTTTCCGGACTGGATTTTTCAGAAAGTCTTGAATTGAACCTCGGAAAAATGCGACTTTCTTCAAAAAGCCGCGGAAAAGACCCGATTTTCGTGAAAAGCCCGTGGGAAAGACGCGATTTTCGTAAAAGCACTGCTGAAAAAAAAAAAAAAACACTAAAAGTTCGTCAAAGAGCCGCGGAAAAGATGCGAAATCTAAAAATTTCATGACCAAATGGGCATGCAATGAAATTCTTTGTTTATTTCCGCAATCCTTTGACAAAATTAGTGACTTACTGTAATCGCTCTTTGGAATTTTTTTTTAATCATTTTATATATTTTGCGATTTTGATGAATTTTGCGTCCTTTTTTATCCCAGATGTTTCCATGACTTTTTAGAAAGAATGTAAATTCCCTAGCTTTTCCTATATATTTAAAAAATCCCCTGACTTTCCATGACTACTTCTGAATTCCCCATTTTCCAGATTTTCCGTGATGATGGAAACCTTGTAAATATAGTGCAATTCCAGTTCACCTTGATACTGCACTGAAAATAATCCAGCTGAAGACACGGTATGTCCCTTTTTAAAATTCTCCTTCCAAAAGTGCCCCTTTTCTTGACAAAAAAGTGCCCTTTTCAGTAAATTCGCCCTGCCCCTTTTCAAAAGAAATGTGAACACTAGAAGGAAATTTAATAACTGATGCAGAATATCTATAATTAAATTTTTTTATATTAGTCTCGAAATTTTAAAATCATAACCCGCAGAAAAATGTTTACATACAATTTAAAAAAAATAATATACATGGTGGGCATGGTGGGAGGGGTGAGTGCCCTTCTCAGGGTTCGTAAATATCGTGATATTTTCGAAAATATCAAAAATATCCGATATTTTGATATATATCCGATATTTTCGATATATATCCGATATTTTCACAATTGTCAGCTTACTGCTGATTATAAAGATTTTTAGACTTAATATAAATTAGAATCTAAAACGTATTACATTTAACATGAAAACATAATAAAACAATATTCTAAATGTCATTTTTTATATTTTTCTTATAAAATTTATGATCAAATAATTGAAAAAACTATCTTCTGCAAAAGTTGCTTTTTCATTCATCGAAACACAAAATGCAGGATTCAGTTTAAAAAATAAATAAAATTACACAACAAATTCTAAAATACAAAATTTTTCTGTTGAAGAATTTGAACATGAATGTAAGTTTGTCTGGTTTTTCATTCCCTAACCTACTGCACAATTTAGACTGAAGTAAATCGAAATTAGAAAAGATTCTAATGCATCTATTGAAGGAGAATCTGTAAACAAATGATAAGTTAAATTATCTTTCATGGGCTGTTCTAATTTAATATTATCCCACCAAATTTTTGGTTCAACATTTAAATATTCAGTTTCAAACATACAGCTTATATGAGATTTTTTTGCTAAAATCCAATCACCAATTAACCTCTTTATCTCATTCTAGAAGGTGCAGTCTACATAAAGAATTGAGACAGGGTAGGGAGGTATTGTTCAAAGACAGATTTCTTATGATGGTAATGGGAAAGCTGCAGGTACAGTCCAAAACTAGTTTTTGGAGTGTGGGGAATATTTTGGGAGCTATTCTTTTTAGTTATTTATTTACAGATGGGCTATGTTTAATAACAGTTGAAGAATTCATTTGCAGTTCTTTTGACTGAAAATATTTTGAAAATAAATATCAGATATATGAAAATATCAAAAAATACGACATTTAAAAAATAAATATCAAATGTATGAAAATGAAAATATCGAAAATATCAAAAATCTTGATATTTTGAAAATAAATATCGGATATATATCATGATATATATCAAGATATATATCCATTGATATATATCAACGAACCCTGGCCCTTCTGTATTTTGAAATTTAATTAACTAAAATTTCTTTTTTTTTTTTTGACAGATTTAGAAAAACACAGTAAAATTTATTCTTTTCGGAAAACTTAAAAAGAAAAACTAAATAAGACATTTACAGAAAGGGGGTGGGGAAATTGGGGGCCCATTGCCCATCGTTAGATACTAAAATTTAACTAAAATATATTTTTGTGCGTGTTTGAATACGATTTTAAATATTAATGAAAGGGGTTTTGAAATATTTTGGAGATTTTTTTTAGGGGACAATTTTTGTTGATTGAAATTTTTGTATGCGTTAGAGTTTGAGGGAATATTTTTACTAGTGGTAATTTAAGAGAAATTTATGAAAAATTTTAGGATAAAAGGAGACTTTTAAATAATTTCCTGATTAATATTTTCTTTATGGAGGCGGATTTTCTGAGATTGAAATTTTTGAGCGTGTTAGAGTTGAGGTGAAATATTATTCCTGGTTATAATTTTAGAAAAAATTGTGGCAAATTTAAGGTCAAAAAGGGCTTCGAAATAACTTCGTGATTAGTTTTTCTTTTTAGGGGGAATTTTCTGAGATTAAAATTTTTCAGCGTGTTAGAGGTAATGTTACTTGTAATAATTTCAGAAGTTAAACATTTTTTATTGTACCGATGGAAGACGTTAGATTCCCGTGTATTATCTAAAATATTAATTTAGAAATTTATTAAAATTATTAATGAGGAAACACAGGCATATCAAAATCTTAGATACCATAATGTGCAATAATAAAACTTTATAAAACTTTCAAGTAAAACCTTCATATTACCTGCATGAGAAACAGTTTTCATTTTCCCTGAAAATATCTCAAGCGATTTCACGAAAATTTTCTAAGTCATTGAAGATAATTTGGAGGTGATAACTTACAGAAATAAACCTGTATGAAATCTTTTAAAAAGCGGTATAGTTCTCTTAAGAAAACCTTTAGTTTTCATTTTCCTTACAGATACCCGCTGAAACCTTCAAAATGGCTGCAAAATTTCAAAAATTTTAAAGGTTTTTCTCTGATTTTTTTTACCTGGGTTATCACGACCTTTCAAAGAAATTTGTATATTACATGATCTTTCGACGAAATTGGTGAATTTTGCACGATCTTTTGAAGAAATTTCCATATTTTACACGATCATTACACGAAAATTACGTTTTTACGCAATTCTTTGATGAAAATTGTGTCTTTTTCGTGATCCTTTAACGAAAATCACGCCAACAGCGCAAAATCTATCTGAATCCTAGACAGAATTTAGAATAATTTTTTTTAAAATGATATTAATTTATTATATTAATTATTATATATTATTAATAATTATTAATTATACATAATTATTATTATTTATTTAAATTGTATTATATTATTTATATTATGTAATATATAATAATTAATATTATATATTAATATTATATAATTTATATGTTAATAAATATCAATAATTATTAATTATAAATATTATTAATAATTATTATATTAATTATTATATTAATTATTATATTAAAATTTAATTTAAATAATAAAATGATTATTTAGAGTCAGAATGCAGCCTCAGCTGCGTAAACAATAATCAAATGTTCCAATGTAAATTTAAAATAAAATATTTAAAAAGAATTATTATTTTTTTTTATTATTCGTTTTTATAAAGTAGAAATAATTTTCATACAAACTGGAAGTCATGTCTTTTCGGGGGGAAGGGCAAATTCTGCATTTAGTAAATACGGGCCGGGTGTACT
The DNA here is from genome assembly GCA_963932465.1 of Maratus speciosus. Taxonomy (NCBI): domain Eukaryota; kingdom Metazoa; phylum Arthropoda; class Arachnida; order Araneae; family Salticidae; genus Maratus; species Maratus speciosus. The sequence goes on along the minus strand of OZ010799.1, from coordinate 67,291,692 downwards.
ATGGAAAAGGAGAAAGCGGGATGGGATGCCTTCTCCTTGGATTTTAAAATTAAAGTAAAAAAAAAAAAAATCTGCTTTTGAAAAACATAGCAGAATTTATTCCTTTCGAGTAAGTAAGTAAAAAAAAAAGGGGGGGGGGGGAAGCGGGAATTTTCCGTTTAGGAGAGAAAGGTGACATAGGAGAGCAACTACCCCTCCCTAGATATTGAATTAAGTAACTAGTTTTATTTTCTTATATTGAAAATCATAACATTTATTCTTTGCCAGTGACTAAAAAAGAAAGAAAAAAGAAACCAAGAATTTTCCGTTAGGATGGGGGGGGGGGATGCATAGGACAGTCATTTGTTCCTCCCTGGATTTTAAAATATATGCAACTAATTTTTTTTTTCACCAATTTTGAAATAGTGAAAAATTATTTAATTCGAGTAATTTAAATTAAAAGAGGATCTAATAAGTTTCAGTTGAGGAAGCGGTATAGGAGGCCCATTGCCCTTCCCTGGATTTTGAAATTGTACAAACTAAATTTTTTTCTTTCCTATTTTGAAAACATAGTAGAATTTATTTTTTTCGAGTAACTTAAAAGAAAGGAATCAAGAATTTTCTGTTTAGGGGAAGGTGGCATAGGAGACCAACTGCCCTTCCCTAGATATTTCAATTTAAATAACCCAATTTTTTTTTTCTCCTTCTTTGAAAAACATAGTATAATTTATTCTTTGCGAGTAACTTAAAAATTAAGGTAACCAAAAATTTTCCGTTAAAAGGAGGGAGCCTAAGGGAGGTCATTGCCGCTGGATTTTGAGACATATATGTAACTGAATTTTCTTCTTCTCCGATTTTGTACATAGTAAATTTTATTTATATTCAGAAACTTAAAATAAAAGAAAGACAGTATAGCAGAAATATAAGTTGCGCGGTGGGGGAGGGGGAGGGGGATAGGAGAAAAGCCATTTCCCTTCCCTGGATTTTGAAACTTAAGTAATTAAATTTTCTTTTTTTCTTTCTTTTTTTTATGAAATGCATAGCAAAATTCATTCTTTTTCAACATTTTAAAATAAAAGAAATAAAAAAATTCCACTAAGGAGGAGGGGGGGAAGGGATGGAAGGCCCATTGCCATCCCTGAAGTCTGAAATTTAATTAACGGAATTATCTTATTTTCTCCGATTTTGACAAATATAGTAAAATTTATTTATTCCGTATAACTTAAAATTAAACAGAAACTAAGAATTTTCTGTTGGGGTAGAGATTCACCCCCTATATCTCACTCTTAGTAGTTAATTTTCGGTCGAGTTTTTTTTATGTTTATGTATTTAAACTTTATCGTAAAGTCAGGTTAAAATCAGTCTTAATTTATTTTTTCGGAGGAGGGGGGGAGCTGTAGCCCGAGGACGGCATTCCCTCCCGGATTTTGAAATTTAATTTTAACTAAATTTTCTTATTCTCTGATTAACACATAATAAAATTCATTTCTTTCGGCCAACTAAAATAATTAAACACTAAGAGAAAGACGAGAAACTGGTAAAATTAAAGAGATAAAATTACTTCAATACTGCTGTATTACTACAGACGCACAATCTCATTATTTTAAAAGTTTATGATGACTTCACATAAACTATAGCAATTTTGAAGTTAATAGCATAGAGTATTTTTGAAATAAAGTACCACAAAATTGCGCCACATTAGCCGCAGAATTTCTAAAGTATTTTTACAGTCGAGATTGCACAACAGAAAATCTATAGTATACTATAAAAAAAAACTTAAAAAATACTACACTTCTGTAGAAAAACTGCAGTTCATTTTTAGCTGGGAAAGAAAACCTTATATGTATTCTTTAAAAGCGTTGACATAAGTTATCCGCTGTTAAATTTCATGTTTTGTTGATAAGATGCAAGGGGTTTGTTAAAATCATTTTGACAGTTCCTGCAGAAGAACTGGTTTTAACACAGGTATACCTTTAAGTGGCAATGTAAAGGGGGAGGGAACAAATAGTACCAGGATTTACCCCATTTACATATTTCTAGAAACTTTTAATTTTCTTGTTGGCTTCGATGTAGACAATTTTCATTCGCACCTACGCTGTGTTTTGAGTAAGTCTTGCTCGAAGTGAAGCTGAAGTCAGATATATCGACCTCATAGAACCATGGATCATAGTAAGGACTTTTATTTTTGATGCATTATGTTTATTTTTATATATTTCATGTTTTTTGAAATGTTAATTACATTTAAATTGTCACGTGTCGTACTTTTTTCGCCTATGGGCGATATTGCGTTATTTCCAGTATAAAAAGCTCTAGTTCAGTAAAAAATACCACTTTCAAAAAAGATTAAATAATGCTAGAAATACTGTTAAAATTTAGTTGTACCAATCGGTCATTTGTGACGCAGCCCTTGAATCCCTGCCCTCGTGCGATTATTTTTTAATTCAAGCTACAAGCTTCTGTTATTAGTAGAAGTATTAAATAAATTTTATATTGTATTTTCTTATGATAAATTTTAAAAATGTGGTCAAGTTTTTTTTTTTTTTTGTGTGTGTGTGTGTGTGTGTAAACTTGAACTCAGCTTTTAAAAACATAAAATTAATGTATGTATAAATAATAGAAACTCGAAGAAGGCGAAATTATCTGATCTGCAACACTTAGAAGATTAACTTATATTTTCTAAAACTTTTAAGGATGGATTGGTTTTATAAAGTTGAAGAATGTGTAATGGAAATAATTTAGACTCAAAATAATATCTCATTTGCAGATAAAAAGGCGCTATATTTAATTTGAATATTTATAAAAATTAAGTTATGCTAAAAAAATTTAAAAAAAATATTACTTTTCCCCAAAAAGCCTATCAAAATGAATTTAAAAAGTCAGATTTAATGTGTGAAAAATTTCATATTATTATTATAATTTTTACAGAAATGTTTTAATCTATTTTTAAATATTAAGAAAGAGAATTATTATGGTGGAATATTTTTTATTCATATTTCGAGACACAAAGAAATAAAATAATGCAAATATTTTGAAATGTATTTGCATAAAATCAAAATGTTAATAGTTTAAATCAACTTTTTCTAATCATTCCGAAATGTGAGTTTCCAAAAGTGATGAACTTTGCTATTTTTACGACACTTGAGAATTTTGAGAATTTTATTCCATTTAAACTTAAATTATTTATTAAAGAGATACTATAAGAATTTTTTGTTAAGAATTTTTAGTAGTTATTTTTTAAAAATTCATTCAATGTTCTTTATGGTAAATACGCTGCTCGTTTGATTGTTTAACTAAACAAAATGCTGGAAATTATGCAACGGAAAGTAGTTTCAGAAGATTTAAGTAACAAAGTAAAACAAAGTGGAGTTTTAATTTCATTCAAGGCTCGAAATTATATTGTTTGAATTTTGTCGCATTAATTATCATACGTTTCGGTTTGAATTTCTCAATATACCCACCCTCTCTTTATTTTAATACAGCCACTTTTTCTCTTGACACTGGTCAGTCATTATGTCAATTCATTGGATTAATGACTACCATCCTTTTAACCCTTTATTTACTAAATTATGAATTCATGAAAATTTTATCTTCTAAAGCAGTTTTCGTGAATATTTATAACTGCATTAGAAGATTTACATAATCATTTAATAAATCTTAGAGGGATTGAAGCATTTAGAAGGATTAATTAAATTTGAATTTATAGGGATTTTGTGCTATATTTGTAACCCTACTGAAATATTTTATTTTAAATATTTTTATTATTATTTTGCAGAATTGGGAAATGTACCAATATAATGTCCTTACAATAGAAATATAGGAAAATTTCCGAATTGAACCCGTCTGCCCCCCCCCCCCCCCCCCCACCCCAACCACAACCATTCAACTTCAAAATAGCTGAAAAGATGCAAAAGCAAAAGAAATCATCCTTTTAAAAATATATTTTTGTTTTGTGTAACCATTAATGCTTTTGGTACAAGATAAAGTAATGCCTCTATAACTCATTCTAAACTATATTACTAATAATCGACGTATTAAATAAATTTTATAACAAATTATTTTAATGGTATTCATAAGTACCGCAAGTAGATAAAGAGTTAAAGGTTATTTAGAAAAATAAATGCAAGAAATTTCATTTCCAAAATCTTATATTTATTTATTTATATATATATATATATTTTTTTTTTGTAAAAGTATGTTTAATTTTTTACTAGGTACCACCAGTTTGTAAGCGTTTGAAAAATAATACCTAATTTATTTGTGGGCATTTTTGTTTCTTTAAATACATATACTTACTTACTTATATATATATATATAATTATATATATTTACTTAAAACGGTTAATTATATGTAATAACAGTATGTTTGAATATGAATTATAAGTTAAAACAGTTATTAACAGATTAAACAGCTTCCACTTAAAACAATAAAAATTGTTCAGCGGTTGTATCCGGTTAATACTCTATATCATAATAACGCTTGATACATTACAAAATATAATATAAATGAAACATAAATTCAACAGATAATTGCACTAAGTTCTTAAAAACTGAAATAATCAGGATCATAAAAGCTATTTTAAGAAATGAAATATTTAGTGATTTTGTTTTTAACCATTAACCTTCTACATGGAGTTAATTATCAGAAATAAATTTCAAAGGTTTATATGAAAATAAAATTGATATTTTGCATACTGTGAGGCACTAGTACTGATATAAAAATCTAAGAGCTTTTTCCTTATATCGAAATGAAGTTGCGGGTTCTTAAATTTCAGACCATTTGAAAAATTTGCTTTAATATTAAATTTTAAATGATAAAAAATATCGCGTAAAATTTTACTTAGAAGATTTCTTCCTTTCTTATATGAATTACTTTTCCTTCTGGATTTTCAGGAAAATCTAATAAATAACACAGTATCTAATCACTAATCATTAGACTGGGGTTAGCTAAATATAAAGTTTCGTTGAAATTTATGTATTAGTTATTGCATTATAGTAGCACTCATAAACTTTTAACACAGAGAGAGAAATCATTCCAACAGCAGTCAAATCATATTTATTTAGGATACCCCAAAACGTGTAAATAGGTTGTTGACTTTAAAGGAGCAGGAAAGTTTGAGTGATTGACCAGGGTGCTTAAAACTAGGGGTGATAATAGACAAATTGCTTTATTAAAACCAGGGCCTGTTTACGGAATAGGCCCGTGAAGCCCGTGCTTACCCACTGAAATACAAAAGGGCCCCTAATTCTACTTTTCAAAACTAATTTCTCTCTATTCTAAAAAAAAGTAACTACCGCTGTCACCGCCGCCGCCGCCGGTTTTGAATTTTTTGTGACCGGAGGTTTTTCTTCGTTAATATTAAGAAAAATAATGCATACAAAAATATGAAAATCGGTGGTTTTATACAGAAATGTTTGATAAACAGGCTGATGCAGACAGTTTTCAAATCGAAGAATTATTTTAAGAGATATTTAATGCTAAAGTTGGACAAAATCGTTCCACTAAAAAAGTTTTATAGGAGCAAAAACTATACATCGGAATTTAATAATTTTTAGATCATTTTATACGTTATAATTTCTCGGTGTGCAGAATTAATTTATTTTTTTAATTTGACTCATTTTTCGAGGTTTCATTTCTATTTTAAATTCAAATTTTCAGCATTTCGAGAGATATTTTTTTCTTATTTCAGAGAATTGTACTAATTTAACCTGTTGCCAACTTTATAAACAACGGAAACAATAACGTTTGCTTCAAATTAAAAATTTATTTACACGTGACTATTATAAACAGAAAAAAACTTTCAAATTAGAATTAAATAATTACTTATAAAAAGCAGGAACTTATTGAAAATTACTTCATATATAATTACACATGAATTTTAACAGAGAAAGGATATTGTAAAATAATAAATTTATTAACATGCGTTAGAAGTCTTAAATAGGAGAAATTACATCACAATTACGTCACATTATAGTTATTACATAAAATGAACACAAAATAATATAGCAAAACAGTATAAATTTAAAAATAGCGCGAGACATTTACTTGATATTTTGAGATGAATTTTTCAACTATTTTTTTTTTTTTTTTTTTGCACAGCGCAAATAATATTTCATTTCTAATAAAAGCATTTTCACGTGAATATTAAAAAGGGAAAGAAAAGTTTGGTGAAAATTACGTCAGATTAAAAACGATATATTTAAAATGCCTTATTTAAAAGGACTTTCTTTTCGCTTTGTTAAAAAATACCGGGAGACAAAAACTCTGTTTACTTAATTCATTTTATATTAGATGATTTTGAAATGCCATTGTATCTTTTAACAGCAGCTGAGAGAAATGAATAGAAACCCGTTTATAGGGAGATCGCTTTTGTTTTTTTAATTATAATTCAATCTTCCAAAATCTTTTTAAAGCCGATCAAATTAGCGTGCTTTTAGAGACTGCAGTGTCTAAAAGGGGGTTGGCGAGCGTAGCTCGTAGGGGGCCGAGCCCCCTAGTTTAGAAAAAAGAAACTCAATCACTGTAAAAAATACATTTTTTTTTCTTATGAAACTTTTTTTTATCTTACTATACGGCAATTTGTAAATCACAAAAAATATTTTGAAGTTCACATATTCTCAACTATAGTTCCATATTTGTCATTTACAAAATAAATTAGTTATTTACAATTAAACATATAATAAATTACTTTTATATAAGTAGTTTTAGTTTAATATTAAAAATGTTATTTACTCTAAACTTTGATGGTAAAATTTCAAATTATTTAAGCATACGAAAATGAGATTTAGTAAATTAAAATGTAATTTGTAGAGTAACAGGTGGCCCCGTGTGTGACGTCGGGCTTCCCCTATTCCTAAGTGTTATGCGGGCCCTGATTAAAACTTAAACGCTTCTTTAAAAGGTATTATTCGTAGAGTTGCTTACAAAAACTTTCCCTGGCTTCCGTAGCTCTCCGTAAATCTCTCACAAATTGGTATCGATATAGTTCAGACTTTTTATGGAAATAGATGAAATTAAAAATGGAATAGCGTTTGGGATACAATATATGCGTTAATAGCTTTCAAAATCTATAAGTGAGAAATTTTTTTAAATGGCCGCCATTTTAAAACAAGATGGCGAATGAAGCTGGCCAAACGAACTCGGTCGAGACATTGGTATGTACTATGTACAGACCAAATTACATCAAAATCGGTTCATAAATACGCCTGTTATCGCGTGACAAAAATCAGGTCGTTTTAAAATGTCGGCCACAATAGAAATTCAAAATGCTATTACTCAGCCATTTTTTTAGATATAGACGAAACAAAAACTGTTTCGGAATCTTTGTATTAAGGTCAAATACATACGAAAAAAATCTTTTTCATTTTCCAATTTTTTGGTATCTCATTTTAACTTTAAAATTTTTTTAAATGGCCGCCATTTTAAAACAAGATGGCGGATGAAGCTGGCCAACGAACTCGGTCGAGATATTTGTATGTACTATGTACAAACCAATGTACATGTAAATCGGTTCATAAATACGCCTGTTATCACGTGACAAAAATCAGGACGTTTCAAAATGTTATCCACGCTAGAAATTCAAAATGCTATAACTCAGTCATTTTTTAAGATATAGACGAAAAAAAAACTGCTCCCGAATCTTTGTATCAAGGTCAAACACATAAGAAAAAAATATTTTTTTAATTTTTTGGTACCACATTTCAAATTAAAATTTTTCTTAAAAATTTAAATGGCCACCATTTTTAAAGAAGAAGGAGGAGGAAGCTGGCCAACGAACTTGGTCGAGACATTGCTGTGTACTATGTATAAACGAAGTTACATCCAAATCGGTTCATAAATACGCCTTTTATCGCGTGACAAAATTCAGAACGTTTCAAAATGTCAGCCACGCTAGAAATTCAAAATGCTATAACTCAGCCATTTTTTAAGATATAGACAAAACAAAAACTGATCCGGAATCTTTGTATAAAGGGGAAATACATAAGAAAAAAATATTTTTACATTTTCAATTTTTTGGTACCACATTTCAAATTTTTAATTTTTTTTAAAACTTTAAATGGCCGCCATTTTAAAACAAAATGGCGGATGAAGCTTGCCAACGAACTTGGTCGAGACATTGCTATGTACACACCGAATTACATCCAAATCGGTTCATAAATATGAGAGTTACAGTGTGACAAAGGTCAGATATATATGGCTATATATATATATATATATATATATATATATGAATTTTGAACGGAGGGTGGTTTCGGGGTCTGGGGGTCATGATCGATGAAAATATGCCAAAATTTTTTGAAATTGCTTTCCTCCGAACGGCTGCAATAGGTAGCTTTTTGTAATGAAAGCTACCTAAAATCTCGAAATTATTTTGAAGTAGTCGCCTAGTTAAAATTTTTAATTACCCTACATATGAAATTATTACAAGCAACAATTTCACCTCTAACACGCTCAAAAATTTCAATTTCCGAAAAATACCCCTAAAAAGAAAAACAAATCACGAAATTATTTCAAAGCCCTTTTTCACATTAAATTTGTCACAATATTTTCTAAAATTATAACCAGTAACAATTTCACCTCTAACTCTAACAAGCTCAAAAATATCAATCTCAGAATATTCCCCCTAAAACGAAAAAAGAAAATAATCACGAAAGTATTTCAAAGTCCCCTTTTTATCCTAAAATTTGTCATAAATTTCTCTTAAATTGCCACCCGTTAAAAATAACCCTTCAAACTCTAACACATACAAAAATTGCACCCTAAAAAAAAATCTCCAAATTATTTCAAAGTCCCTTTCATTAATATTTAAAATCGTATTCAAACACGCACAAAAATATTTTTTAGTTTAATTTCGAAATCTAACGAGGCCCTCAATTTCCCTTCTCCCTTTGTGAAAATGTCGTATTTAGTTTTTCATTTTAAGTTTTTCGAAAAGAATAAATTTTCTGTGCTTTTCTAAATCTGACAAAAAAAAAAAAAAGAAAAAAACATTAGTTAATTAAATTTCAAAATGCAAAGGGACAATGGCACCTTCCCCCCACACCCCCTTCCACCATGCCGCTCCTGTCGTCTAGCGCAAAATTCTTAGTTCCTCTTTAAAACCACACCACCAGCGGCCAAGAGGTTCTGCTCTCAAAGCTGGTGGACGGGAGATGCCGGGTTCGAACACAAGCGCGCCCGTCGGCCTAATCGTTCGGAGTTTTTTTCCGTGGTTTTCTTCGAACCTTGGATTTCTTTGCGCAAATACGGATTAGGTTCCCTTTGAAAGACCCCAAGGCATCGCCCCCCCCCCCCCCTTCGGCCCAATATCCCAAGTGTAGACAATTGGCCATAATAAAATAACACCAACAGCACCTCTTTAAAAAAAGAGGAACCAAGAATTTTGCACATAGTAACATTAAAGAAGAGAGACTCTTTTAATTTAGTTACTCGAAAATAATACATTTTATATTGTTTTTGAAAACATAACAAAAAAAAAAAGATCTAGTTACTTAAATTTCAAAGTCTAGGGGGGGGGCAGAGTCCCCCCCCCTCTCCGCATTTTGGTATCGTCCACGATTAAAGCTGAAAAATATAGGTGCGGTTATTACATGCATAATTTGCCCTTATCCTCTATCAGGCGCGAATTCCAGTTTTTATAAAAATTACTTCTTCAAAAACAAAGTTTTCGTTGCAACATTTGATCATGTAGCTGTATTTCTGACTCCATGTCACGGGAGAATGAGAAGGAAGTTATCAACTCAACTTCACAGAATGTGTGTTTACTGTGCTCTATCTCCCTGACTTTACCGCCACTCGGAAAATTAGAGGGAGTAATCGTTACGCTGTCGTATTGTTATTCTATTTTTCATTTTTGCAGGGCTCTTTTTTTCTGTATAATAGTCGCATTTTAATTTTTAAATGGATATATATATAGCCGTAAGAGGGGTAGCTTGTATTATACTTATTTTTAATGTTATAGCTTGATATTTGGCACTTTGTATTCAGCCATTTATGCGATTCTAACCACATATCGCCACGTAGATTTAGAAATACTGTGGTATGAGGATAATTTTTTACAAGAAATCTTCGTATACCGCTAAAGATGAATTTCACTGTTTTTTAAAATAATAGCGATAAAAATCTTTCCCAATTTTAAAAACGGCGTGAAACTTCACTTTTAAAATACATCCTAGAGAGAACTATTTTATTTTTTGATATTTTCATTAATACATCTTTTTATATTTGTGAAAAATCTAGTCATAATTTTCTGAATTTGAAATAATCGTTATGTTCAGTTTCTTGTTTATACTTTAAAGGAGATATATGCATATACAGTAAATTTTGTCTAAGGCGGACTCTGTGCAAGCCGGAAATCTGTCTAAGGCGGAATTTTTTTAAAGTCCCGGCGAACCCATAGCAAATAACATTAGTTCATGCTGTGTAAGCCGGAATCTGCCTAACGCGAAAACGGAAAGTTTTATAATGTCCCACCGAACCCGAAATTTTGCATAAGGCGGAAAAAATCATCTTTTAAAAATGAAATGCATTTAATTTATGAAATTTTAAAACTGATATATGTACATAAAATACTTTGCGTAATAGAGTATAATAAAGTTAATTAAAGAACCTTATTTATCTTTAAGATAAAATATTTTTAAATGATAATTTTTAACCATAAAAATCAGTAGCACAATGTGACTTGGAATGCGTTACTGAAGAAGGTTTGGTAAACCGAAAGGGAAAAAAAAGCATTGATAAAAGATTATTTTCCGACTCTCTAAACTACTATGTTAAAGATGAGGTTTGAATTTGTTAAGGCTGTTCTCAAATCAAGAAGTGCAACTTTATGACATAAGTTTTAATTTATTTTTGTTCGGAAATGCATGAAACTAACAGGTGTTGTTCAGCAACTATGTAATCGAGCTGTGTTTTAAGTTTTCTTTTTTTTTTGCAAACGCAATAGATTTTTCGGAAAATAATGTCAAAGTGGGCGTTTTGAACCGAATTTCCGCGCGAAAGAAGAATAACCGCTCAAGAAAGGGTGAAAAACGTATTTGTCAAGTGATCAAAATCGCTTATAACTCAGTAGGTAATCTATTTATCAAACAATGGAAAACACAATTCGATTCCAAATCGCTTCCATGGTCAGGCTTTCCAATTTTATATCTTTCCGTTAAAAAATGAATTTGTAAATGTGTCAAAACGTTTTGCGCTTGTTGAGCAGAGCAGTTAAGAACAAACTTAATGTTTTTCATTAAATTCTAGAACTGAAGTAATTTTATATCGATACCATTTATTTCAGTTTTCAAATGAAGTTTTTCAAGATTATTAAAGACAATAAATTTAATAAAAAGTTTAATTTCCTTAAAATCTTAATTTTAAAGATCGATACTAAAGGTTGCGAACGTAAAAAAATATACAATTTGTTCAATTTTTTTAGTGTTTAAAATTTTATTTTTCGGGTATTTTGCATAAGGCGGAATATTGTCTACGGCGGAAAATTTCTTCGGTCCCGATCGATTCCGCCTTAGACAGAGTTTACTGTATTTCCATTATGCATAAAAGTGATAGAAGGATTTTACTTCTTGATAATTAAACTTTTAAAAAGTTCAGTTTGGAGGTGAAAAAGTTTTGTGAAGGGCTCTTGTTTTGAGGCAAAAAAAATTTGTGAAGGGTCCTTTAAAGGACCTAAGTGCTTTCTAAGCAGATCACTGTATTGGAATATCATTGTATCAGTAAGTAATTTAGTTTCTTTTATAAATCGAGCAGCTATAATCTTTTTAGGAACATAGCTGCTTGATTAATACACAGTGGAGGTGTAATATCTCTGGCAAATCATTTAGCGGGGCTTAATGTCTCTAGCTGCAATATTCGACTCATAAAATTAATTAAAAAAAATTATATATTGTAGAATAATTTATAATACAGAATATGAAATATAGGAAAAATAATTTTAAAATTCTTTACATATGTATATTATTTTAAATATAGTAATTTGTTCATGAAAAAACAGTTAAAGACAAATTTAGAACAATAATATTGTTCTATAGTGCGTAACATCATTTTAAATTATATACAGATTCTTAGGGCCGCTAACAATACTCCCAACCGGTGCAATATAGCTGTGCAAAAAGTTATTTTTGTGAAAAGTAATATTTTGTAACGAAAGTTGAAATCCAGTTACTCAAATTCGGATCAAGAATTTATTAACAAAAACCTCTTTAAATCTCAGTTAAAGTTTTTTTTCGCATGACCTGGTTTTATTTACTAATTACGTATTTAAATTAGTTTTTATGCAGAAGAATGTTATGAAGGGAGCCTATTTTATTAAAAGGAATTTTGTGAAGGGGCCCATTTTATTAAATTTATTTTAGTGAAGGGGCCCATTTTATTAAATTTATTTTAGTGAAGGGGCCCATTTTATTAAATTTATTTTAGTGAAGGGGCCCATTTTATTAAATTTATTTTTGTGAAGGGGCCCATTTTATTAAATTTATTTTAGTGAAGGGGCCATTTTATTAAATTTATTTTAGTGAAGGGGACAATTTTATTAAATTTATTTTTGTGAAGGGGCCCATTTTATTAAATTTATTTTTGTGAAGGGGCCCATTTTATTAAATTTATTTCTGTGAAGGGGCCCATTTTATTAAATTTATTTTTGTGAAGGGGCCCATTTTATTAAATTTATTTTTGTGAAGGGGCTCATTTTATTAAATTTATTTTTGTGATGAGGCCTATTTTATTAAATAGACTTTTGTGAAAGGGTCCCAAATTTTGTCTGGATCGACCCCTGCGTTTATCTCCTGTGTGTACAAAACAATTATTAAAAAGGACTGTTCTGTAATGGGTGAGAATCTTCCATGTTTTGAGCAGATTCGCATGTTTTATTCTGCATTAGTGTTGACTCTATGCCGCTTTAGCAGGGCACAGCGCCCGGCGGCCCTTTTTATTTTTTTTTTGCGCCCGGCGGCGCTTTTAAACACTTCCGATGCGCCCGACTGCCTTTTTTAACATTTCCTATGCGCCGCGTGGCAATTCAATTGAACCCAGGAAAATATCGCCAATTCTAGGCACTCTAAACAAACCTGTTCAAAATATTTTTTGTGAACAAGGTACAAGTGTCCCATTTTTGAAAAAAATGTGCCCTTTTTTTAGAATAGTGTTCCCTTTTTGAAAAATTCCCGCCCGGCGGCCCTTTTTTTCTAGAGTCAACACTATGTATGTAAATTTTATTTTTGTGTAATTTTATCTTGTTTGTATTGTTACTTTTATCATTTACAGGGTTAAAAGAAATAACTGATTTCATTCTGTGCTTGTTCACTTCATATTGCTTAATATGTTTTTGAGTAGTAAATATTTTAAAAAGTCATATCATTCATTGTCATTTCAGCGTTGGATTTCCTTGGTGGTCCACTGGAACTATTCTGTACCACCAGAAATTCGATTGGACCACTAATTTGAAAAATTTTATAATCTGCAGGACCAGTAACTTCCCCCTCCCCTCCTGTCTCTCTCTGACAGGTATGCGTAAACTTTTCTGTCCCTGCAAAAAGTGCAACTAAACACAAATCGCATAACTTTATTTTATTTTAAAAAAAAACAAAGAAAATTCGATTAAATCGTAGTCAGATGAAGTAATTGTTACTTAAAGGGTTAAGGGGGTGAAATAGAATTTCATGTAGCAGACCAGTGATGAGGACTGCGGACGAGTAAATTCTCATGCTTACTGGTCCTTGGGACCAATGGCTTTTTTATGTCAATTCTACTGCTGGTCAGTTGGTGTTTTTTATATTTGTTTTTAGACCTTTTTGTCAACTTGATTTAATCGGGTAAAAAGTATGCAGGTGTGCATTTTTATCATGTGCCTCCTTCCTTTTTTTAACATTAATATTACATTACATATATACACTCTAAATAAAAAAGAGTGACTATTCACTCCGTAGGAGTGAATAATCACTCTATCGCAGAGTCAAAATATGACCAACCTCTTTAGAGTGACTATTCGCTCTGAGCCAAAGTGAAATTTTTGACTCTCTGAAAGAGTGAATAGCCACTCCTTGAAAGTGACTATCCACTCTAAACAAGGGTGGATAATCACTCTTTCGGAGGAGTGACTATTCACTTTTGCTAAAGGAGTGCAGTTTTTCACCCCTGGTAGGAATGAATAGTCACTCTTTCACAGGAGTGACTGTTAATTTTTTTTTTGTAGTGGGTTGTTTTTTTATTTTGCTTTTATGGTCATTTTAAAAGAGCCGCATCTTTTACGGCATGCAATGGAAATAGATAAATCGTGGTAAAGATTGGAATAAAATACTTTATTAGCAATATTTATTTAATTCATAGTTTGTAACACTAATTGAACTTTTAAGGAAAAATTCAGTTAAAGTTACATACGAATTTAAATTAGATTACTGACAGAAATAAACTAAAATATTTTATTCCACTCTTATCCTTTGTGTTTGCTTTTATTGCATGCTCCATAAATATATTACTTTTAAAGTTTTATTAAAAACTTTTTAATAGGTGGATGTTATATGTTTAACAATGTTTGATATCACTTTAATTTTTGTTTTAAATATAAAACCGTACTTTTTCCTTAAATTTTTGCTATTTTTGCTAAGTTCTATTGTTCTAAAATATTTTTAATCTTTCCATTTAAACGCAATACTTATAAACTCGCTTCTTTTTTAAATAAGTTCTAAGCATGATTTAAATGTTAAGAATGTGTATTTTTTTTTCTTCTTATCCGCTGTGATTTGCTTTTGTTTTATTTAATATGAACATGGAGTCTAAATTTTGAGTTCTCTGGAATATGTATATTTTTTTCTTTTAAACATATTCCTTAACTTAATCATGATTTTTAATTTTCGTCCGTTATTGCCATAAACCACGATAAGCCATATTTAATTTAAATTTTTTATTCGCGTAGATATTGTATTTTGTGACTATGATCAAAATAGATTTTATATATTTTATAGGAAATGATTGACCTTGGAAATAGAAAAAAAAGGAAACTTAAAAATAAAGTAAATGACTGCATTAGAAATATTCTTATTGTTTTTAAAACATTTTAGTGTAAAAAAGTGGTTATTAATCTCTTTAAAAAAATATTCAGTCCTGTATTATGTAAGTAAATATGTCCATTTTAAAAAATAAACTAAAGCAGTCTTATCCATAAACTTCAAAACAGGCATAAAAAAACATTTTATTCCAATGGATAAATATCAAGTTTTATTGTTTAGCGTCAAAAATTACGTGTATCAAAAATGTAGAAAATTTTTTTATAATAGAAGGAATTAGTGTTCCCGTTATGCGTTTTTCAAAGGGCTCCGCGCCCTGCCCTTTTTTATTTAAGTGTCGATGCGCCCTGTCCCATTTTGCGTAAGTAACGACGCCCCCTGCCCTTTTTATAAGTGAAAAATGCGCCCTGCACATTTCTCAGAACATGTACTTTGCACCCCGTAATTTCTTGAAAAAAAATGCTTATTTTTCTTCCTTTTATGAAAAAAAACACGTGTATGCTTGAAAAACAAATGATTCACTTGTCAGGTTACAACAGGTGGCGATAAACGGACAATCGGAATAGCTAGAACAGGTGCAGGAACCCTAATCCATTGTGTATTCAAGATTTCAACATTCCGCACTACGTTCTGCTCTGTATCCCCACATTCCAACGCTCCTGCATTTGCAGTTTAAAAATCGCTCCACTACAAATAGTTCACGTGGTTGTTAAATACAATTCATCTAGATATGCCTTCATCGAATGGTAAGAAGAAATTACTAAAAGATGCAAGAAAAAAAGAAGTAAAATCATGCAAAAAAATTAGCGGATATGTTCATAGTAAAAGCAGACCTGCCAACTGCTACGAAAAAATCGTAATTGTTACGATTTGGACCTTTAAACTACGATGCTACGAAAATCAGTCTCAAACTACGATTAAAAGGAAAAAAAAAAAAAACACAAACTTATTTTTTTTTCCTGTTGAGATTTTTAGTCTACGCAGCACATTTTTCAGGAGTGATCTTGCTCTGAAATTTCCTAAATTTTAACGTATTCGGTTCCGAAAGTTTTAACAAATTAGTCATTAGTTCGAAAATTCGGACATTAAAAAATACTTAGTGAAAAAAAAATGGGCTGCAAAACTAACTCCTAAATATAAAACCCCGTTAATGGATATTGACCATGAGTGAATCGTGCTTCTGTAAATATTTATTATACAGGAATTCCCTTCCTTAGAAACAGGGGCGCCATTTTAAGAGTTTCTTGAGGGGCAGGGTTTAAAATATTGTGCGGAATCGCACGATTTGCACAAAGAAAAGGAAAGTCCTGCATAATGAAAACTGCTGTGCAGTATTTCACCTTGAAAATTCTTCCACAGACCTATGATTCTTCTGCGAGTATATTTTAAAATTTCTTGGAAGTCAGCAAATTTTTTTCTTTTATGAAATTTTCCTAAATCAATTCGTGAATCGGTCGTGAAAAAAATTGAGAATTTCTTCAAACGATCATGGGAAAATATCTGATATTTCGTCAAGGATCTTAAAAAAACAAATTGTGATTATCTTCAATTGTTCGCTGAATAAAATCTAATTTCGTTAAGAGTTCAGAAAAAAATTGAAAATTTCGCCAAAAAATTGAGAATTTCGATAAACTACTGAGGGAAAATATTACAAATTTCTTCAAAATGTCGCGGAAACAAGTAGTGACTTTTGTTAATTGGTCGCGAAAAGATATCGAAAGTTTTACCAATTGGTCGCGAAAAAATGTTGCGAATTTTGCTGATAGGTTGCACAAAACTGTTGCGAAATTTGCCGATCTGACGCGATAAAGTATCGCGAATTTCGACAAGTGACCGCTTGCTTAAACAACCAATTTCGTCAAAGGATCGCGTTACGAATGTGAACTTAGTCAAAATATCGCAGAAAGAAAACGCGATTTTCGTCAAAAGATCACGGAAATAAAGCGCAAATTTCATCGAAAGATTAGTAAGAAAGCGCAAATTTCATCGATAAGTCAGTAAGAAAACACGAATTTCATCGAACAATCGCGGAAAGAAAACACGAATTTCGCCAAAGGATCGTGTAAAAAACGCAA
The DNA here is from genome assembly GCA_963932465.1 of Maratus speciosus. NCBI lineage: Eukaryota > Metazoa > Arthropoda > Arachnida > Araneae > Salticidae > Maratus > Maratus speciosus. The sequence goes on along the minus strand of OZ010799.1, from coordinate 67,274,638 downwards.
AATTCATCAATGGATTAAGGTGAAAAGTGCGAATTTCATCAAAAGTTCGGGGTAAAAAGTGCGAATTTCAACAAAGAATCGTGATCGAAAAACTTGAATTACGATTGTGGGGAAAAGAATTGTGAATATCGGGAAATGCTCACGGGAAAGAAAAAAAAACGCGAATTTGTCAAAATTTACTGGACTGAACTAAAAAATTTGAACTCTGCTCCTTTTACATATATAAAAATAAGGGGCTGCGAAATGAGAAGAAGCTCAAAAAATCGTATAAAAATTTTCAGAGGAAAAAATTTACTATATTGAGTTGAAAGACTCAAACCTTATTCCTTTTACGAACGTCAGAAAATGGCTGCAAAACACAAAAAAACAACCAACCAACCTCCAGATTAATTTTAATTTTGAGTGCTACGATTTCTCATTTTCAAAAGTTGGCAGGTCTGTAAAAGTACTATTTTTGTTCAGTTTTATTTTATTTAAATATTTGTATTGAAATTTATTTACAACAAAATTGAAAATATGCAAAACTAGCTTAACTTTTATTGCATTATATTTACAAATCATGATTTCGATATAGACTGAAAAATAATAATAATAAATTCTTTAAACATAGAGAAGTACATTATCAGATACAAGCTGATAACGGCCGTATTTCTGTTATCTGAACAACTAAACTGCAAATGTCATCTTTTTATTGGGGTAACCTTAACAGTGGGTTTTTTTCAGCGGGTTCTACTTTTCTGAAAACTTATTATATTTTAATAGAAATTTGGCAAGCGGCCTAATTTATTATTATTTGAACTCTCTGAAAATTTGAACGCAATCGGATAATTAACAAAAGATATATATATTAATAGTATGGAAAAGAAAAGGTTAGCTTTCCGTTCTTTATGAATTATTATTTCTGCTAGCAGATGACGTTGTTTTTTCTCACAAAAATATTTTTCTCGACTCAACAATGCGGAACTTTGATACATACATAGTCAATGTATCTCAGAAAAAAAATTGTCAATTTCGCCAATCGGTAATTAAAAATAGTGGGACACATCAATTGGTCATTGAAAAGAATTGCAAGAAAAGATGTTAATTTCGCCAATCGGTAATTAAAAATAGTGGTATTCATCAATTAGTCATTGAAAAACATTGCAAATTTTGTTAATCGGTTGCTGATAAAAATCGCGAGTATAGTCAGTCAAGTGTGCCCCCCCCCCCCCAAAAAAAAGCGAATTTTGTCAGTTTGTCGCTTAAAAATTTCGACATTTAGTTCTTCATTAATCAGTTGCGAAAAAGTAACAAGTCGCAAATTTCGCCAATGTATCTCTGAAACACGCAAATCGATGGGAAAAAGAAAGAAAGAAAGAAAAAAAACCCCGCAGATTTTTCCAACTGGTTGTTGAAAACATGACGAAAAACATATATATATATATATATGTGTGTGTGTAAATTTTGTTAAGCACTTGGAGCAAAAAATTATGATTTTCTTCATTCAGTCGCGACAAAAAATTACAAAAATTCTCGTTCGGTATTTAAAAAAATCTCAAATTTTGTCAAAAAGATAAAAAAAAGTCATAATTGATCGCATAATTTCATACAATTTATAGATCATGATTTTTTTTCCCCCTATGCGGATTAAAAAAAAAAAAATCATTTTATTTAAATTTATTACAAAAAAATATGTAAATGCTATAAAAGATGATGATAATTCAGAAAATAATTGTAAAGATTATGTCGTACCCTTCGGATGCCTGATTACAAGATGTTTACGGTAAACGGAAAAAAGGTGACCGGAAAAAACGTGACAGAAAAAACAAGAGCGGAATAAACGGGACAAGGAAAAAACGGGACCGGAAAAAACGTGACAAGGAAGTGTTAAATATTGAACTTGTCGATAAATAAATATTAAAAACTAATCTAAAGTTTTTCCACTGTCAGTTTCTTACAGCGTATGGGGGGGGGGGGGGGGGAGAGTTAATGGGTGAGTTAGACAATTCTAAGATTTGGTCCAAGAAAACAAAATTTTAACATTTCATTAAGAGAAGTTTAACATGACTTCTACCAGGGACAAGCTGGTGCTTTCTACGGGGGAAGGGAGGGGGGATTAAGGAAATACAATTTATAGATTCTTTCAACTTCACATTCGCGAACGCCAATACAAATATTTTTTGTCGATTTCTACGAATGCTAATTTGAAAAAATTTTAAAATTCGCTTACGATAATTCTAATTAACATCACTACTTGATATTTGATGTTCGCGAACGGTAATACCAATATTTTCCGTTAATGTTTGAGTTAATGGGTGAGTTAGACAATTCTAAGATTTGGTCCAAGAAAACACAATTTTAACATTTCATTAAGAGAAGTTTAACACGACTTCTACAAGGGACAAGCTGGTGCTTTCTACGGGAGGGGGGGGGGGCGGATTAAGGAAATACAATTTATAGATTCTTTCAACTTCACATTCGCGAACGCCAATACAAATATTTTTTGTCGATTTCTACGAATGCTAATTTGAAAAAATTTTAAAATTCGCTTACGATAATTCTAATTAACATCACTACTTGATATTTGATGTTCGCGAACGGTAATACCAATATTTTCCGTTAATGTTTGAGTTAATGGGTGAGGTAGACAATTCTAAGATTTGGTCCAAGAAAACACAATTTTAACATTTCATTAAGAGAAGTTTAACATGACTTCTACAAGGGACAAGCTGGTGCTTTCTACGGCGGGGGCGGATTAAGGAAATACAATTTATAGATTCTTTCAACTTCACATTCACGAACGCCAGTACAAATATTTTTTGTCGATTTCTACGAATGCTAATATTGAAAAAATTTGAAAATTCGCTTACGATAATTCTAATTAACATCACTACTTGATATTTGATGTTCGCTAACGGTAATACCAATATTTTCCGTTAATGTTTGAGTTAATGGGTGAGTTAGACAATTCTAAGATTTGGTCCAAGAAAACACAATTTTAACATTTCATTAAGAGAAGTTTAACATGACTTCTACAAGGGACAAGCTGGTGCTTTCTACGGCGGGGGGGGGGGGGGGGATTAAGGAAACACAATTTATAGATTCTTTCAACTTCACATTCGCGAACGCAATACAAATATTTTTTGTCGATTTCTACGAATGCTAATTTGAAAAAATTTTAAAATTCGCTTACGATAATTCTAATTAACATCACTACTTGATATTTGATGTTCGCTAACGGTAATACCAATATTTTCCGTTAATGTTTGAGTTAATGGGTGAGTTAGACAATTCTAAGATTTGGTCCAAGAAAACACAATTTTAACATTTCATTAAGAGAAGTTTAACACGACTTCTACAACGGACAAGCTCGTGCTTTCTACGGGAGGGGGGGGGGGGCGAAGGATTAAGGAAATACAATTTATAAACTCTTTCGATTTCTGCGAATGCTAATATTGAAAAAATTTGAAAATTCGCTTACGATAATTCTAATTAACATCACTACTTGATATTTGATGTTCGCGAACAGTAATACCAATATTTTCCGTTAATGTTTGAGTTAATGGGTGAGGTAGACAATTCTAAGATTTGGTCCAAGAAAACACAATTTTAACATTTCATTAAGAGAAGTTTAACATGACTTCTACCAGGGACAAGCTGGTGCTTTCTACGGGGGGAAGGGAGGGGGGATTAAGGAAATACAATTTATAGATTCTTTCAACTTCACATTCGCGAACGCCAATACAAATATTTTTTGTCGATTTCTACGAATGCTAATTTGAAAAAATTTTAAAATTCGCTTACGATAATTCTAATTAACATCACTACTTGATATTTGATGTTCGCGAACGGTAATACCAATATTTTCCGTTAATGTTTGAGTTAATGGGTGAGTTAGACAATTCTAAGATTTGGTCCAAGAAAACACAATTTTAACATTTCATTAAGAGAAGTTTAACACGACTTCTACAAGGGACAAGCTGGTGCTTTCTACGGGAGGGGGAGCGGGGGATTAAGGAAACACAATTTATAGATTCTTTCGATTTCTGCGAATGCTAATATTGAAAAAATTTGAAAATTCGCTTACGATAATTCTAATTAACATCACTACTTGATATTTGATGTTCGCGAACAGTAATACCAATATTTTCCGTTAATGTTTGAGTTAATGGGTGAGGTAGACAATTCTAAGATTTGGTCCAAGAAAACACAATTTTAACATTTCATTAAGAGAAGTTTAACATGACTTCTACAAGGGACAAGCTGGTGCTTTCTACGGCGGGGGCGGATTAAGGAAATACAATTTATAGATTCTTTCAACTTCACATTCACGAACGCCAGTACAAATATTTTTTGTCGATTTCTACGAATGCTAATATTGAAAAAATTTGAAAATTCGCTTACGATAATTCTAATTAACATCACTACTTGATATTTGATGTTCGCTAACGGTAATACCAATATTTTCCGTTAATGTTTGAGATAATGGGTGAGTTAGACAATTCTAAGATTTGGTCCAAGAAAACACAATTTTAACATTTCATTAAGAGAAGTTTAACATGACTTCTACAAGGGACAAGCTGGTGCTTTCTACGGCGGGGGGGGGGGGGGATTAAGGAAACACAATTTATAGATTCTTTCAACTTCACATTCGCGAACGCAATACAAATATTTTTTGTCGATTTCTACGAATGCTAATTTGAAAAAATTTTAAAATTCGCTTACGATAATTCTAATTAACATCACTACTTGATATTTGATGTTCGCGAACGGTAATACCAATATTTTCCGTTAATGTTTGAGTTAATGGGTGAGTTAGACAATTCTAAGATTTGGTCCAAGAAAACACAATTTTAACATTTCATTAAGAGAAGTTTAACACGACTTCTACAACGGACAAGCTCGTGCTTTCTACGGGAGGGGGGGGGGGGCGAAGGATTAAGGAAATACAATTTATAAACTCTTTCGATTTCTGCGAATGCTAATATTGAAAAAATTTGAAAATTCGCTTACGATAATTCTAATTAACATCACTACTTGATATTTGATGTTCGCGAACAGTAATACCAATATTTTCCGTTAATGTTTGAGTTAATGGGTGAGGTAGACAATTCTAAGATTTGGTCCAAGAAAACACAATTTTAACATTTCATTAAGAGAAGTTTAACATGACTTCTACAAGGGACAAGCTGGTGCTTTCTACGGCGGGTGGGGGGGTGGGGGGGTGGGGGGGGTGCGAATTAAGGAAATACAATTTATAGATTCTTTCAACTTCACATTCGCGAACGCCAGTACAAATATTTTTTGTCGATTTCTACGAATGCTAATATTGAAAAAATTTGAAAATTCGCTTACGATAATTCTAATTAACATCACTACTTGATATTTGATGTTCGCTAACGGTAATACCAATATTTTCCGTTAATGTTTGAGTTAATGGGTGAGTTAGACAATTCTAAGATTTGGTCCAAGAAAACACAATTTTAACATTTCATTAAGAGAAGTTTAACATGACTTCTACAAGGGACAAGCTAGTGCTTTCTACGGGAGGGTGGGGGGGATTAAGGAAACACAATTTATAGATTCTTTCAACTTCGCATTCGCGAACGCAATACAAATATTTTTTGTCGATTTCTACGAATGCTAATATTGAAAAAATTTGAAAATTCGCTTACGATAATTCTAATTAACATCACTACTTGATATTTGATGTTCGCGAACAGTAATACCAATATTTTCAGTTAATGTTTGAGTTAATGGGTGAGTTAGACAATTCTAAGATTTGGTCCAAGAAACACAATTTTAACATTTCATTAAGAGAAGTTTAACATGACTTCTACAAGGGACAAGCTGGTGCTTTCTACGGGAGGGGGGGGGGGCGGATTAAGGAAATACAATTTATAGATTCTTTCAACTTCACATTCGCGAACGCCAATACAAATATTTTTTGTCGATTTCTACGAATGCTAATATTGAAAAAATTTAAAAATTCGCTTACGATAATTCTAATTAACACCACTACTTGATATTTGATATTCGCGAATGGTAATACCAATATTTTCCGTTGATGTTTAAGAATGCTATTATAAAAAAAATTCCTGAATATTCGCATATGAAAATTCACATTTACACTACTACTTAATTTGGACATTGTGTGAATAAGAATGCTTTCCGTTGATAATTAGGATGCAAATATTGAAAAATGTTGTGAATGTTCGCATACGAGAATGCTCGTTTACATAACGATTTGTTTTTCGACTTACGCATGTATAGTATCAAACAAACTTTTTTTTTTTTTTAAGAAGTTAGTTATAATAGATTCGATTGGAAAGTTTTATTTTTATTATTTTAATTTATTTAACGCTATTTGAATTTTTTGTTTATTAACTTAAATTATATTAATAATAATAATAATAACATTTTTAAGACTTTCTGAATCACTTATCAATTTATAATTTTTTATGTCCTGATCAGTGGCATTAGTATTTTCAGATATTAACAGAACAAATAAAGAAAAAATAATAATAAGTAAATATCTTTGTTAATGTATGCCTAAAATTAGAAATTAGCATAGTTTGTTACTTTTCTTTTCTTTTCTTTTCTTTTTTTTTTCTTTTCTTTTCTTTTTTTTTTTTTTTTTTTTTTTTGTTATATTAAGCAATTGATTGAAGTCAAATTTTTTGCAATTTTTGGTTTCATCATGGAATTTCCAGATATATTATTCTAAACATTTAAGCTAAACAAAATAAATTAAAATAAACATTTCTATAAGATACTGGAATCACGGAAAAAAAGCGCACATAGGAAAAAACAAATCGGATAAGAGGCCACGAGAAAGTATCCTATTTATTAAGTTGTATATATAACAGAAAATATAATATGAAGTTTGCTTTTTAAGGAATTTAATATATATTTTAAAAACATAGTAAATCTTATATATATTTTTTAACGACATGAAGGCCATATTTAAATAAACAATTAAAGTTAAAGTGCAGTTTTTCCACTGTCAGCTTTTTACAGTGTAGGGCATGGGGGAGAGGTACTGAGTTAATGGGTGAGTTAGACAATTCTAAGATTTCGTCCAAGAAAACACAATTTTAACATTTCATTAAGAAGTTTAGTATGACTTCTATAACGGACAAGTTAGTGCTTTCTACGGAGGGGGGGGGGGGGTATTAAGGAAATACAATTTATTGATTCTTTCAATTCGCTATTGATAGCTTATATATAAGCAAAGATGTCTTATATATTTATAAAACTTTAATCAGTAATGATTTTTGGGTACAGTGGAGGGCGGAGGGGGGGGGGGATTACGTACACAGCTTGTAAAGGGAATAAAATAAAGACGAAGAGAGGAGGCATTTTCTTTAGAGGAATTTTTTCATTATACTGCTTTTTAGCTCGCAGGCTATCAAAGCCCAAGGGCTAATGTGCACGCAGGTTCTGTATGTATGTATGTATGCACTTACGTCTGTATGTACGTAACGCGATAACTCTTGACAGAAACATCCGATTTGCTTAATTTTTTTTCCAGGTTCATTCTGATAAGGCGCTTCCCTAATTAGTTTTGGGGGGTTATTGGTTAACAGTAAAGGGGGCTACTCCCCCCACCTTAATTTAGATAAATGGGTTTTTCATGCAGAATTATTCGATTTGCTCCAAATTTGGTATAGCGATTTATTATGTTAAGGAGCTTCCATAATTAGTTTTGGAGGTTCATTAGTTAAATATAAAGGGGGGAGGAGAAGCTAGCCACCCCCTTGATTTAGATAAATGGGTTTTTCATGCAGAATTATTAGATTTGCTCCAAATTTGGTATGCCGGTTTATTATGTTAAGAAGGTGCCTTGATTAGGTTTGGAGGTTCATTAGTTAAGTATACACGGGGGGAAAGGGGCTAGACCCCCCTTAATTTAGATAAATGGGTGTTTCATGCAGAGTTATTCGATTTATACCAAATTTAGTATACCGGTTTATTATGCTAAGGAGCTGCCTTGATTAAATTTGGAAGTTTATTGGTTAAGTATGAAGAGGGGGGCGGGGGCTAGTCTACCCTTAATTTAAATAAATGGGTTTTTCATGCAGAATTTTTCGATTTGCTTCAAATTTGATATATCGGTTTATTCCGATACGGCGCTTCCTTCATTAGGTTTGGAGATTCGTTGGTTAGATATAAAAGGGGGAAAGGGGGGCAAGTCCCCTCTTCTTAATTTAGATAAATGGATTTTCATGCGGAATTATTCAATTTATTTTATTTTTTTTCTATGTTCATTCTGATAAAGAGCTTTCCTGATTAGATTGTTCATTAGTTAAGTGTAAAGCTTAATTTACCGATATGGTTTTTTCATGCAGAATTATCTGATTTGCTTCAAATTTGGTATACCGGTTTATTATGTTAAGGAGCTTCCCTGATTAGATTTGAAGGTTCATTGGTTAAGTATAAGGGGGGGGGCGGAGGCTAACCCCCCTTCATTTATCGTTTGAGGTGCATTATTCTTTGAAAGTTATATTTTACAAGATTATATTATACTGTTATATTTTACAAGAAAACCCTATTGTTCCGTTTGCTCCTATGTCTCATTAGCCCCCAGTCTCCCCGATATGTATTTTTTCTCAGTATTTGTTATCTGTATTTTTTGTTATACTGATAGCATGAACTACGGGTGACATGAACAAAAATTTAATTCCCCTTGAGGTTCATGTTAACGAGGTTTGACTGTATTCACTTATCTTTATGTACCTAAACTTAATTTGGTAGGCAGAAAAAAAAACCGCATGGAAAAATTAAGATTTATATTTCTGATCAATTCTGTGGAAACTGATCGAGAAAAAATTCTGGAAATGTTCATACATATAGGAATAAAAAATATTTTGTAATCGTATTAGCGAACGTGGAAATGGAAAATATGAAACTTAGCAATTAAATAATACATTAACCCTTTATGTGACGACAGTTCTTCAAAATACCATTAAAATAAATGTTTATAAAATTCATTTAATACGTCGATTAGTAGTAATAGAGTTACAGACGCTTTACTCTATCATGTTCGAAAGCATTATTGGTTGCACAAAACAAAAGTATTTTTAAAATGAGGATTTCTTTGCCTTTGCATCTTTTCAGCTTTCTTGATGTTGAAAGATTGGGGAGGGGGGGGGGGGGAATTCTGTTGTAAGAACATAACATTTGTACATTTCCTAAATCTACAACAAGGTTAAAACAATGTGAGTTCTTAAATTATTGCCCCTCCAGTGGCCGAGAGGTTCTGCTCTCGAAGCTGGTAGACGGGAGGTGCTGGGTTCAAACCCAATCGCACCCGTCGGCCTAAGCGTTCGGTGTTTTCGTGGTTTGTTCGAATCATGGATTTCCATGCGTAAATACGGGTTAAGTTCCATTAGAAAGACCCCCAAGGAGGGCACCCCCACCTTTTGGGCCCATATCCTTCGTGTTGATAATTGGCCGTCATAAACACAACCAACCAATCTCTTAAATTATTATACATCAATCTGCAATAGTTAAGCAAAAAATAATTCAGTCTTTAAACTTGTGAGGTCTCTAGAAATGTAGCATATGGCACTTCAGGGAATATTTAAAAAGGATAAATACAGCTGAGTATTTGTTCCAATAATCCGGTTCAAAGTTATTCATTACACGCTATTTCAAATTGTGTGAAATATCTAAAATCAACACCATTACCTATTATTTACATGAAAATATCTCATAAAACACGATGGGTGGCACGTAAAAATTTCACAGAAGAAACAAACCTTTTATTATACATTATTCGTCTGTCAGATTAATATCATTCAACAAAAACCATTCTGGAAAACTAAGGTTTATCTTCTGTCACTTTCAAATATGTATATTGAAGTGAGTTGTAAAATTCCAATGCACTTTTCGTCAACATAATACCTGTCTATCATTCTTTTAAAACTACAATCTGCAAAACGCCTGTTACAATCAAATAGAAAGCAAAATATTTTGAATGATTGTCAATTAATAATAAGAGGAACCACTCTCTTTAGTGAAGGATTAAGGATTTAACCTAGGGGTCCCATGCTTCGAAAGCATGATTTTTCGTTAAAGTTCAAAATTTGGATACATTTTTTCTTAATAGCCATATTTATTTAGTTTGAAATATTTTAATTTTATTCAATTACATATTTTTTAGTAAGCTATAGAATTATATATATATATATATATATATTTAGCCAGGCCTTTGCGTTTAAAAATGAATCGGAAAATTTGTCAAAGTTTCGCGTTGTTGAGTAGAGAATTTGAGAACCGCCTAAATGTATATATCTTTATTTTCGGTTGTCCGATTCCATGACATTTTTAGCTTAATTTCGTTACTTGTTTTTTGAACCGGAAGACTAAATTTAATGCCTCCCCTTCTACCCAGGTCATGTAAAGTTAGTTAAACAGTTTTACCAAATCTAATCGTATGTAATATATTGCCCTCTCTTTAAAACAATCTAATTGTTTGATAGGAAACAAAATATTAATAAAATTAAATAAATTATAAATAACTATTAGTTATAATATTAAAACTTATGGAATTATATTAAGACTTTCTTAAAATGATAATTGCTTGTGAATTAATTATTCAAATTATTAATTTAAAGACTCACTAAACAAAAACATACTCAAAATCTCAATTTTTCGTTTTTTATATACAGTAAAACCTCCCTGCGATCACGTTCCGTTCCAATGAAAATGGGTCGATCCGAGAGGTGGTCTCTTAATGGAGGTCATGTTTAAATCTAGATTTTCGTCGTAGAAAAAGGTAACAATTAATTTTACTAAAATTTATTTTTCACATTAGGAAAAAACATGAAAATTTAAATATCAAAACAAAAGTTAATTACATAAGTTAATTACTGCAGAGTTTAAAAAATGAATACATTAACGTTTGCTTTGATTTTACGGTTTTATCTTTTATAACTTTTGTTTCCAAGTTCTTTCGAAATTCATTAAATAAATGCAATTTTTCTGGACGGGAACAAATAATGACGATTTCATTAATTTATCTATTACTTTGAGAGTTTCTTGACAGAATTGGGCAGGGTAGTTTATTGACCGTCACTCTTAATTTGTCATCAGAGTTAAATTCATTGCCTAAAAAAACACAAAAGGGTTTAAACACTTAAGAGTTACCGGAATAATAATAAAAGAAAATTCTAAACTTAGTTTAGAAGTTTGATGGATAATGCTCTCTCCGGAATTATTTTTCTAATAAAACCATCTTCAGGCGACCAGGAATAAACGGAATTTATTTCATTTTCTTCAAAGAAATGGGTCGCTCATGGAAGGAGTTCAACTGGGATGGTCTCTGAATGGAGGTAAAATTAGTATTGAGTCTATGGGAATAAATTTCGTTCCATGAAAAAAAGGTCGTTCAAGGAGGTGGTTAGAAAAAATTTTTGAAAAAAATTGAATTTCCGTGTATAAGTCGAGCCACATTTCTGATAGTATGTTGAAAAATTATTTGTAATCGAGGATTAAAAAAATTATTGAATTTTCATTAATAATTTTTACTAATGTAAACTTTTTACGAACTTTTTAGGAATGAAGTTCATATTTACGAGTATATCCTAAAGGTCATTCTATTTATCTGGCATAGCTTGTCAAAATTACAATACAAGTTTACATTTTTGTTACTATACGCAAACCTAAGCTCTTTTGTTACTCAAACCTAAGGGATTCCAGTTTACCCCTGTTGTCCATACCAGCGCCGCCCATTTATCAGAATGAACATAGAAAAAAAAAATAAAATAAATTGGATAATTCGGCATGAAAATCCATTTATCTAAATTAAGAAGAGGGGATTTACCCCCTTTCCCTCTTTTATATTCAACCAACGAATCTCCAAACCTAATGAAGGAAGCGCCATATCGGAATAAACCGATATATCAAACTTGAAGAAAATTGAAAAATTCTGCGTGAAAAACCCATTTATTTAAATTAAAGGGGGACTAGCCCCCGCCCCCCTCTTCATACTTAACCAATAAACCTCCAAATTTAATCAAGGCAGCTCCTTAGTATAATAAACCGGTATACTAAATTTGGTGCAAATCGAATAACTCTGCATGAAAACCCATTTATCTAAATTAAGGGGGGTGTAGTCCCTTTCCCCCGTGTATACTTAATTAATGAACCTCCAAAACTAATCATGGAAGCTCCTTAACATAATAAATCGGTATACCAATTTTGGAGCAAATCGAATAATTCTGCATGTAAAAACCATAGTAGCCCCCCTTTACTCTTAACCAACAACCCCCAAAACTAATCAGGGAAGCGCCTTATCAGTATGAACCTGGAAAAAAAATTAAAGCAGATCGGATGTTTCTGTCAAGAGTTATCGCGTTACGTACATACAGACGCAAGTGCATACATACATACATACAGAACCTGCGTGCACATTAGCCTTTGGGCTTTGATAGTCTGCGAGAAAAAGCAGGATAATGAAAAAATTCCTCTAAAGAAAATGCCTCCTCTCTTCGTCTTTATTTTATTCCCTTTACAAGCTGTGTACGTAATTTTTTCCCTCCCCCTCCACCTTATAAAACATCTTTGCTAATATATATACTATCAATAGCGAATTGAAAGAATCAATAAATTTTATTTCCTTAATACGCCCCCCCCCCCCCTCCGTAGAAAGCATTAACTTGTCCGTTGTAGAAGTCATACTAATCTTCTCTTAATGAAATGTTAAAACTGCATTTTCTTGGACCAAATCTTAGAATTGTCTAACTCACCCATTAACTCTGCCCCCCCCCCCCCCCTACGGTGTAAGAAAGTGACAGTGGAAAAACTTTACTTTAGTTTTTAGCATTTATTTATCGACAAGTTCAATATTTAACACTTCCTTGTCACTTTTTTCCGGTCACCTTTTTTCCTTGTCACGTTTTTTCTGGTCCCGTTTTTTCCGCTCTTTTTTTTCTGTCACGTTTTTTCCGGTCACCTTTTTTCCTAGATTCGATGTTTACTGTACTACTGACTACTTATAACTTACATTTTGTTTAGCACGTATCTTTTTCTTTTCTAATTTTATCCCAATTTCGGGTAATCCGAATTTTTTGTATTCCGAACAGGCACCGGTCCCAATTAGTTCGGATTAGCGGGGTTCTACTGTATAACATATAGTGTGATAAGCTATTGCCGTCTAACAACAACCATCCCCAAGCTTTCGCATCCGGAAATTACGGCGTCGAATTAATGTTTTCTGACAGACTTTTTCTCTTTATTAAAAAATAAAAGAGCTATTCGATTTCATAGCTTCTGACAAAGAGAACTTGCTAATTCCATGCATCTAAAATTAAAATGATTTCGCGAATGTGTCGGAAAGTATTTGCTTTAGATGTAAATATTTATTTAACGAAAAATCAAAATTTTAATTCTAATCCATTAAAAGTTTTGAAAAGTATTGCCTTGGTGGCAAGTTTAAAAAATTCACCGCAACACCGTGCTAACATTTATAGAACCAGTAATTTGCACGATTAAATATAAATTTCTTAAGCATTAGAAGATATTTTAAGATTCTTCTTTTCTACTTTTATTCCGCCCGACCCTTTTCTTTTCTGTAATTTTCTTTCAACATTAATTTCTAATGAAAACAAAAACTTCTATCTCCCGTCGTGTATCGGTAAGAAACCTCATTACCTTTTTTTCCCCCTATCTCTCTTTCTCTGTACTATGCATCGATAAAGGCTATAAATACATGACTCATGTAAACTAAGCGAGAGGATTCACGTGAGGGGTCATAGGTTGTTTTCATTTTTTCTTTTATTGCTTTAGGTTGTTGCAATCTCAAATGAATAAAATAATTAGAGTTAGAAAAAAAATTCTTTTAAAATACGTTTGCAATGGGCAGATTGATTTAAAATGTACTTGCTAGTTCTATTTGATTAAAGTACTTCAAACGAGTTTTTAAATTTTCAAGCAGAGGGGTGGGGGGGGGGGGGCAGTAAAATTTGTTTTGGTTCGGGACCAGATTTTTTCCGAACCTGACCCGGGGCGGGCGGACGCTAATTTTTTTCCGTTGCAGATCGGGTTTACTTTAAATGTTTTGGGTTTGGTTTTAACTGTTTCCGGACTGGATTTTTCAGAAAGTCTTGAATTGAATCTCGGAAAAATGCGATTTTCTTCAAAAAGCCGCGGAAAAGACTCGATTTTCGTGAAAAGCCCGTGGGAAAGACGCGATTTTCGTAAAAGCACTGCTGAAAAAAAAAACTAAAAGTTCGCCAAAGAGCCGCGGAAAAGATGCGAAATCTAAAAATTTCATGACCAAATGGGCATGCAAAGAAATTCTTTGTTTATTTTCGCAATCCTTTGACAAAATTAGTGACTTACTGTAATCGCTCTTTGAAATTTTTTTTTTAATCATTTGATAGATTTTGCGATTTTGATGAATTTTGCGTCATTTTTTATCCCAGATGTTTCCATGACTTTTTAGAAAGAATGTAAATTCCCTAGCTTTTCCTATATATTTAAAAAATCCCCTGACTTTCCATGACTATTTCTGAATTCCCCATTTTCCAGATTTTCCATGATGATGGAAACCTTGTAAATATAGTGCAATTCCAGTTCACCTTGATACTGCACTGAAAATAATCCAGCTGAAGACACGGTATGTCCCTTTTTAAAATTCTCCTTTCAAAAGTGCCCCTTTTCTTGACAAAAAAGTGCCCTTTTCAGTAAATGCGCCCTGCCCCTTTTCAAAAGAAATGTGAACACTAGAAGGAAATTTAATAACTGATGCAGAATATCTATAATTAAATTTTTTTTTATATTACTCAGTCTCGAAATTTTAAAATCATAACCCGCAGAAAAATGTTTACATGCAATTAAAAAAAAATAATATACAGTAAAACCTCCCTAAGGCGAGCGCGTACCGTTCCAATAAAATTGGGTCATTCTGAGAGGTGGTCTCTTAATAGAGGTCATGTTTAAATATAGATTTTAATTGTTTAAAAATGGTAAAAATGTTACTAAAATTTATTTTTCACATTTGGAAAAAAAAATAAAAATTTAAGTATCAAAATAAAATTAATTACATAATTACTGCAGAGTTTAAAAAATGAATACATTGAGCTTTGCTTTAATTTTACAGTTTTATATTTTATAATTTTTATCTCCAAGTCCTTTCGAAGTTCAGTAAATAAATGCATTTTTTGTGGACGGGAACAAATAATGACGATTTCATTACTTTATCTGTTTCTTTGAGAGTTTTCCGAAAGAACATGGCAGAGGAGTTTATTGACCGTCATTCTTAATATGTATTCAGAGTTAAATTCATTGCCTAAAAAGGCACAAAGGGACAAAAATTTTTAAAAACATTTAAAAGTTACTGGGATAAAAAAAAAAATTAGAAGTTTGAGGAATAATGCACTCTCCGGAATTATTTTTTTAATAAAACCTTCTTCAAACGACCAGGAAAAAACGTAATTTATTTCATTTTCTTCAAAGAAATCGATCTCTCATGGAGGGAATTCAACTGGATGGTCTCTGAATGGAGGTAAAATTAGTATTGAGCCTATGGGAATAAATTTCGTTCCATGAAAAAATGGTCGTTCAGGGAGGTGGTCACCTAATGGAGTTGGTCGCACAGTGAGGTTTCACTGTACCAACCTTTTCGTAATATCACAAACAGCAAATATCATATTTAACTCCGAAACAATAATAAATACACTTAACTGTATATAGTCCGAAATCAGTAATTAAAAAAAAAAATCTAATGTAACGGCAAATTAATGTTTTCGAATGTGTCTCCTACGAAATTGATACAGATTTCTTCTCTTATGAATCTGTCACCCTTTCTAACGAAAGAGATAAAACCTTTTTGTTTTGATCGCTGGCAAAAATAATTTGCAACACCACTGAAAGGGAAGAATAAAATAGTATTTACAGTCATTTTTTTTTATTCACATTTCCCGAACTAATAAAGTTTCGATTATTTTTCTGCTAAGCATTGTGCATATTAGAGGTCTGCACGGGCTGAAATTTCCAAGCCCGGACCCGGCCCGACTCATAGAAAAAAAATTCGGCCCGGCCCGTAGAAATAAAATTAGCCCGACCCGGCCCGGTAAAAAACTTAAAAGTTTGCCCCGAGCCTGGCACGGCACGGAAAAAAGTTAAAATCTCGGCCCGAGTGAATTTCAACAAAACATCGTTTTTTTTTTTTTTGTTTTTTTTTTTTTTTTTGAAGTATTAAAAATCTGGAAAATGCTATACAGTAAGACGGAATGGGAAAAAAAAAATGCGTTATAGACAAGTTCCCTTCTTAGCGAGTGTAAATGTATTATATATTCTTTTCTTATGTACTAGTATATTAATTATGCATGGATCATTCGTTAGTGAGTTTAAAACTGGGTTCCGCCATATGCAGGTTCTTTTTCACACGTTTTATTGTGTTTTAATTTAGCTATATTTTAATAAGCGCAGAAATCTGGTGTTCTTTAAAAAGAATAAATTTTAATGTTTAAGTGTAGAATAATGACCATTTGAAAATGTATGCATTTTTTGCAAAGATGTTTGGGCCAGGCCTAATTTTACTGACCTTTGAATGGACCAGGCCACCCTGAGACAATGATTTTCATACGGACTGTGTCAAAATTAGGACTGAAAATTTTGGGCCGTGAAGACTCGCAATGAACCAGTCCCGGCCCGGCCCGAGCCTTCAGAAAAAAGTGTGGCCCGGGCCCAGCCCGAGTTCCGTGAGTGAAAATCGGCCCGAGCCCGAGTCGGCCCGTGCAGATCTCTAGTGCGTATTCAGTTGTTAAAAGAATTATATTTCAAACCGCTACATGAAGAAATATAACAGACAATCACTTTTGAACACTCTAACGATCAATCTTTTCTATACAACATACAACTATTTTGCTAATAATCTTAACATTCCACATATCTACACGGATAAATGCTTAAAATTAAATAAGACTTACCTTTATTTTATGTATTCCATAAAGAATAATTTTAATGATATCCTAATCTGTTAACCCTTAAATGCATAGTGTAGAATGCGTTCCCGAAATTTCATAATTCAAAAAATCGGAATTCATACCAGAAAATATAAATGGTAAATTTCGGTTTATTTAATAACGAAATGGCTGTTATTAAATGGAGTGAAATTTTCTTTTTTATTTTTCTGGTGGAAATACGGAATATGTGAATAAAAAATCCAATAAATAGGGAACAATTATTGTATCAAAAACGATACCATATGCATTTAAGGGTTAATCCTAAGATGGCGGACAAAAAAGTGATCATTTTTCTTATCTTTTAAGGGTGTCGTCGCCTTGCTGCTCTGATTGGTTAAAAGGCAATGCATACGTAAGTCACCCTTTCAGGAGTGAGACATTTCACTCCTTTCTAGAGAGTGGAAAATTCCACTCTTTAAGGAGTGTATTTTTATAAAATCCACTCCAAAAAGAGTAAAAATGCCTGTCACTCTTTCAAAGAGTGAACTTTTCACTCCTCCCAATTTTAGAGTGTAGTGTTGACTCTAGGAAAAAGGGCTGCCGGGCGGGAATTTTTCAAAAAGGGAACACTATTCTAAAAAGGGGCACACTTGTACATTATTCACAAAAATATTTTGAACTGGTTTGCGATATTTTCCCGCGATCAATTGAATTACCACAGGGAGCATTGGAAGTGTTACAAAGGGCAGCCGGGCGCATCAGAAGGGTTTAAAAGAGCTCTGTCAGGCACAAAAAAGAAATAAAAAGGGCGCCCTGCTAAAGCGGCTTAGAGTCAACACTAATATACATGGCTTCATATCATAAAAGGGTAAAAAACAAGATTTTTTTCTTTCTCTTTTTTTTCCTATTTGAGAAGCAGATAATAAAAATGGTCACCTGCATCCTTTTTTTTATTATTATTGAAATTACGTTTAAAAGAAATATCCACAAGCAAATGTAAATTTTAAAAATACAAATTCACAATGGATAACATTGTCTTAACAAATTAGTTATTCAGAAACATATTAAGCAGTATGAATAACAATAGAGTAGTAATCACTTATTTCATTTTATTCTATAATTATATTAAAAATACCTTCAACAGTGTGGTCTCTAGAAAAAAATTACTGCCAGCTGGACACTTAAAAAAAAGCACTCACGTACCTTGTTCACTGAAAATATTTTGCATTTAGTCCTTTTTTATTTTGACCTTTTTAATTTTGTGATATTTTCCTGAAACTGATGAAATTTCTTGATTTTCCTCCCTAGTGACTGACGAATTATGTTTTTTTCTCCTGTAACTCATCGACGAATTTCACATTTTTTTCTGCAGCCAACTGTAAAATTTCACGATTGTTTCTCATGATTGCCTGCTGAATTTCATGTTTGTTTTCCTGTGACCAATTGACGAATTTCACAATATTTTAAAGCAATCGACTGAAGGGTTTCTAGATATTTTTCCCCATTAATCGACTGTTGAATTTCGCAATTTTTTTTCAGATGACTGAATGAGAATTTTTGCAATTTTTTCCTCGCAACCAACTGATAAATTTTGTGATATTTTATTTCAGAACAGATGTATTATAATTCCACATCCGCCATCTTGGATTTTTTTTTTTTTTTTTTTGCTGTGAATTAAAAATTTGTTTTTTAATTAATAGTTATAAATTATATTTCAGTTTTTCAATGTTATATTAATCTATCAACAATATTTAACCATTGGCGACATTTACTACTTGGCGAAAAAGGAGTTTTCATGCAAAAAAAAATTAAGATGGCGGATGCGGGATTATAATACATCCAAGCGATACCGATTGGCGTATATTGCATTTTTTCTTGCGGCTCATTTGCAAAACTCGTGGGATTTTTTTCACATAGCCGGTTTATGAATTTTGCCAATTTTCTTCTCAGCTGATCAACAAACTTCATTTTTTCCCATAAACAGTTGTTGAATTTCTATATTTTCTCCCACAACTGACTAGTAAAACATGCGAGGTTTTTCTTTTTCTAACTTTTTTTCTCGTGTGATCGGTGTGTGAATTAAGCAATTTTTTCCCTGTTTCAACTGAAGAACAATGTGATTTTTTTATTGTAACTGACTGGTGAATTTCTTGTTTTTTTTTTTCACATGACCGATTGACAAATTTACTATGCTTGCATATGACCTAATGATGAAATTTACGTTTTTAAAAAATAACGAAATTCTTCATTTGATCACGGGAGAAAAGTCGCGGGAAAATATTGCAAAAGTCTGTTGAGAAAGAGCGACGCTGAACAAACCAGTTCAAAATATTGTTTTTTTTTTTTTTTTTTTTTTTTACAAAGCACAAGTGTACCCTTTTTAAAAAAATTACCACCCTGTGGCAAATCATAGGCGTAACCAGGGGGGGGTGCCCTGGGTGCCCGGGCACCCCCCTCCCTTGGGCAGACTCAAGCACAATTATTTACAAAAATCAAAATCTACAAAAGAAAAAAGAAGTAAAAGCAGAGTTCAATTAGTTTAGTTCAGAAAACTAACAGCCTAAGTTTTGAAATGTGATAAAAAAAAAGAAAGCCACGTTCTTTTTTTCTTTCTTTCTTTTTTTTAAGAAAATTATGTTGTTTATTTTTTTAACCATTTGGAAAAATGGTTATTGTCCTCGTCAGGGTAGGGAATCAAAAGCATATCTGAAGCGTTTTATTGGGTTAATCTGCATTTTATTCGTTTACTGATTGGTCTACACACTAACCTTTACTTTCAACAGAGATGGATACTTCTGTTGCCACTATGACAAAAAAGTAATAAAAACTACAAAAAAAATAATAATAACTCAGAAACAAATTGAGATACAGCTTTCAAACAAATTGCATTTAAAAGTACATTTTTTTCTCTATACGATGGTGTAAAAAGTAATATTGTGGGATGTTTAGAAGTTTAAGAATGACATTTCATTTAAAATGGGTCGTCAGATTTCTTGGAAATCTGACGATGGAAAAGACTTTTCCCGAACAGCCAATGAAATGTTTGGATAATACGTAAGTTTCAGGTGGATAATACGTAAGTTTCAGGTTGATAATGCGTAAGTTTAAGGAAATCTGAGGAATCGCAGGCGATTTTCGTCGCTTGCAATTTTTACGTGTAATAACACTATTAATGTTTAATTCATGGCGCACGTAAATGTATGATCAACTCCGTGCGATTTTTTATGTCTTAAATTTTAGTCTTTGCAAAAATCATTTTCAAAATGGTCGTTGTAATTTGTTAAATTGCATTTTTTATTTTTTTAAAACTAGAATATTTACAAAAATCTGTATTAATCATAGTAAGTCAGAAAGGTGGCTTTATAATCCCACTTTGACGTCTTTTGTTTGGGGGAGATTTTTTTTAACGCCGCTCTTTCTATTGCATGTTTCTGCTATTTCATGTGAAATTAACGCATGTTCAAAGGATAGAAACTATTTGTCTCTTTGCTTTCGTAGTTTAAAATCTAGAAAGAAGCAAAAAATTTTTAAAGGGATTGCAGATGCGAAACGATAATTCTAAAATACGATTAGCCGTGGGAAAGAGGAGCAAGTGATACAGACCCTGCCTCTTTTGAAAATGAAAAAATAGTAGGACAGAAAATTCAAATTAATGTGGAAGTTTGTTGGTTGGTTGAATTTCGTGTTTCGCAGCCATTTTTTGACATTCGTAAAAGGAATATGGTTGCAGTCTTTCAAGTCAATATAGTAATTTTTCCCCTCTGAAAATTTTTATACGATTTTTAAAGTTTCTTCTCGTTTCGCAGCGTTCTTTTGAAAGTAGGGAAAAGTACTCGGTTTCAATCTTTTAGCCCAGTGCAGTAAATTTTGACCAAATTCGCGATTTTATTCTGCGATCATTTCATGATACTTACAATTTTTCCCAAAATCGTTTGACGAAATTTAGTTCTTTCTACGCAACTTTTTGTCGAAATTCACCACTAACCTTTGAACAAAATTCGTCTTTTTTACCGCTATTTTTTGAGGAAATGTGCATTTTTTTACTACGATATTTTGACGAAAGTGGCATTTCTTTAGTACGATCCTTCGATGAAATTCGCATTTTCTTTCTACGATTTTTTGACGAAATTCGCTTTTTATTTCTGCGATCCTTTGACGAAATTCTCGTTTTTACCGCGATCCTTTGATGAAATTTATTTTCTGTTGCGGCCGATTGACGAAACTGATTTTTTTACAGGGGTCATTTGTCGAAATTCGCGATAGTTTTGCGCGACCGATCGAGAAAATACTCGATATCTTTTCGTACCAATTAGCAAAATTCTCTACACTTTTCAGCGACATTTTAACGAAATTTGCAAAAATTTTTCGTCAATCGTTTATTGAAATTCGTGATTTTTTGCGCAATCCTTTGACGAAATTCACGATTATCTTCTGCACTTTTTTATCGAAATTCCTGATATTTTTCCACGATCGTTTGAAGAAATCCTCAAATATTTTCGGGACCGATTCACGAATTGACTTTGAAAAATTTCATAAAAGAAATAAAAATCGAGGACTTCAAAATATTTTTTAAATACTCACTGAAGAATCACAGGTCTGTGAAAGAATTTGGAGGGGGGAAGTACTGCACAGCATTTTTTATTATGTGGGACGTGGGACATTCCTTTTCTGTGCGCAAATTGTGCGATCCCGCACGCTATTTCGAACCCTGTCCCTCAAAGGAAACTTCATTACTAGTGGAGTTTCGTTGGTTGGTTTTTTTTAACGAACGTAGAATTAAACAATTCTAGGATTGTGGTGGGGACTGCCTTCGGCAACATACTCCTGAGTACTACTCCGGAGTCTACGACCTCTTCTGTCTTGAAAGAAGCGAATCTTGAATTATTACGTTTCTTATTTCGAGCCAAATTAAATTTTCAGCTTCCTTATAAGAACTGATTTGACATTCTTTCAATTCGTATTTAATCACGACCATTTCAAAAATTATTGGAGAGTTTTTCTGTTTAAAAAAATGTCAAGAAATTGCCTCAAAGTACGAAAACCACCGCTAAAAATCGCATTAAAAATTCGGAAAGTTTAAAAAACCACAGGGAGCTAAATTAACTAATTGGGAAAAAGATTTAAACCGGATTCTTTTTAGGAATGTCAAAAAAAATTCGCTTCGAAATGCCAAAAAACTCCTCTAAAAAAACATTAAAATTTGAAGAATCGCTGTAAGAATCTCGAAAACACTTTATTGAAAAGTAGATAAAGTTTATACTGGATAAAATATTGAAATCGGATTCTTTTTTACTAATTAATTCTAATTTTAAAAATTTGCATAAAACATTAATTGAAAAATTCCAGAAATTGTCTTCGATATGCATGACTTCAGGCATACAGGTCCTGTCAAATCTTATGGCTGTGCGGGCTGCAGTGTTTTTACACAGTTCAGCGCTCGCGCGTACGCACACACACAGAGACAGACAAGCACCTATCTTTATTATTACAGTCGCATCATGATAGTATAATTTTTATCATCTTGATAAAATTTAGTGTATATTATCATGAACTGCTTTACTTAATATATTCGACACATTCTGAGGTAAAAACATGAGTTACTGTAATTTCCGGCCTATAATCCGCGGATCAAACACTTGTGTTCGGACCCAGAAATCTTGTTTCATAAAGCGTAACTTGTTAAATCGCGATAAATATTTAACTTCAATAATGAAATAAAATTTCAGGATCGAATTGTTTGATCCGCGGATTATAGGTAGGAAATTACGGTAGACATTCCTCTAAAATTTCTTGGGTCCCTTCGGCGATCCCTGAGAAGTCATGGAGTCACATTCTGAAAAACTTTCGTGCGTAATGTATTGGTGTATCGCGTGTATTATCTGAGATTTATCATCTCGCAAAATTTCATCTACAAGACTTTGACTGAGATAATTTTAGATCTCATGCAGTGTTTCCCTATGCCTACGGAAGTTCCCAGCATGATTAAAGGCCTTTTTAAATCTTTATAAGAAGTTAGGGTACCAAAAGATTTTACACTTGTGACCACTCTTAGTCACTGTCTTATGTCTCTGCTGCATAGAGATTCACACACATTTTTTTTTTTAACCATTAGGTTTAGTTTTGATGTTTTGAATCCCTTCTCATCCCTCCTCACGCAAACAAAAATCGCGTTTGAGCCCTTTTTAAAAGAAATACCACGCAACTATATCTTCTAAGACGAAAACCTGTCTAAAACGGAGATTCGACCGGTTTTTTTGAGGTTCTGTTTTAGCAGGTTTTACCACTTAAGATATTGTTTGTATCCAACATGTTCAGGTTAAGAAATCTGGGCACCCCCCCGTTCAAAATGCTGGTTACGCCTATGTAAATGTACTAATTTTACTGTATTATTGATATATTTTACTTGTACTGATTGGGAAATATTGCATTTTTTTCTGGCGATCGCTGGCAAATATTGCATTTTTTCTTGCGAGCGATTAGCGGAACTCAAGAATTTTTTTTTCATGCAATCGGTTTATGAATTTTGCCGATTACCCCCCCTCCCCCCCCCCACATACACACACCTAAGCTGATCAACGAATCTCATTTTTTTTAATAAACAGTTGATGAATTTCTATATCACTCCCCTCCCCGCCCACAACTTACTAGCAAAACGTTTCTTTTCTGTTTCATGCGATCAATGGAAGAATTAAATAATTTTTTCTCCCCGTGACGACCAAAGAACTGTGTAATTTTTTTTTTTTTACCGGTACCGACTTTCACACGACCGATTGACAAGTTTATGATGCTTCCCCGCGACCTAATGATGAAATTTATATGTTTAAAAAGTAGCAAAATTCTTCATTTGATTATGGGAGAAAGAAACCGCGACATTCGTCTGTTGCTTGGGAGGACAAATTTCAATCAGTGGTGGGAAAATATAAAAAAAATTCTGTTGCGAAATGGGGACATTAAAGAAGCCAGTTACAAATATTGTTTTTTTTTCTTCTTTTCTTTACAAGGTACAAGTAAGTCCTTTTATTTAGGATATCTTTTTATGAAAATAGAATTTTGCAGTGTTTTCCTGTAACAGATTGAATTTCGTGATTTCCCCTAATTTAATGTTATGCATTCTTTCTACTTTTTTTCATTAATTATTGAAAGGTAATACTCAGTTGTCAGTTAATGTGACTAATTTTAAGATTTTTTGTAAGAAATCGGTCAACAACGAATCACATTATCTTTCTGAAACCGACTGAAGAATCTGTTTTTTTTTTCCTCACGATTGACTGTTCAATTTCATGATTTTTTCCCCAGCAGATTGACAAATTTCACAATATTTTAAGGCTGTTATCAAATCTGAAGGGAGTAACTTTAGGACACATGTTTTAATTCGTTTTTGTTGAGAAACACATGAAATCAACAGATGTTATTCAGAAACTATGTCCTTGAAAGACATTTTCCGTTTTTTGGTGAACGTAAAAGATCTTTCAGAAAATATCAACAAAGTGGGTGTTTTAACCGAATTTCTGGATGAGAGGAGAAAAACCGATTGTCATTTATTTCTACGCCGAAATTTGCAGATGTTTCCTTGCGACCAATTTGTAAAACTCATAGGATTTTTTTTCGTATGGTTGCTGAATGAATTTCACAGATTTTCCCTGCGGCTGATCAAAGAATTCCATTCCCAAAGCTAAATACTTTGCAATGTTCTGCAATGAACTTCAGCTAATAAAATGTTCTGTGTGAATTAAAAAAAAAAGTCACAGGAAAATTTTATTATATATGAAGAAGTGCAATTGCATCTTTTATAGAAATGCAAAAGACATTTCGTAAAACGCTGACATACTCATACGAAAGAAACTATTGACGAATTTTGTGATTCCCCCCCCCCCCAATCGAATGATAATTTCGTCATTTTTCCAACAATCGATTGACGATTTTCGATTTATTTCAGATTTTTCCCTCTGTCAACTGGCGAATTTGACGTTTTTTTCTCCGAATAAATCGTTGAATTTTACAATTTTTCTCCTGCGATTGGGTAAAGAATTTCGATATATTTTCCACAATTAATTGACGAATTTCGCATTTTTTAACCACGACTGGTGGGAGAATTTTGTGATATTTTTCATTGACCTTTTGGTGAAAATCTTAGTTTTTTTCACGTGACTGATCCATGAATTTCGTGCTTTTTTACCGAAGACTGATTGGCAAATGTTCCAATTTTTTCTTGCGACAGATTGGAAACAATCGTTGGTTTTTTCCACGACTAATCGAAGAATTTCGTGAATTTTCTGAAGACTTTTCATGCGAATGATAAGCGAATTTCATTATATTTTATTTTTACTTATTGGCAAATTTTTTCTCTTTTTCTTGTGAACGATTGGTAAAAAACACATTTTATTTCCTGCAACCGATCGACTAATTTCGCATTCCACTGCGACAGATCGGTGCATATCGTGATATTTTTTGTCTGTCGACTGGTAAACTTTGTCGCTTTTCTGCGACTGATTGGCCAAATCTCGAGGGTTTTTTTGCACGACTGATTGACTAATTTCCATTTTTTTCGATAATCCACTAACGAATTTCGCCTTTTTTTTCCTGTGACCGATTTTTAAATTTTGCGATATTTCTCTTGAACCAGTAAGCAAGTCTTGAGACCGATTAGAGAAAGTCGTGAGTTTTTTTCCGCTACTGATCTACGAATTTCGCAGTTTCTTCTGACAATCCACTGACAATTTTCACGATTTTTTTAAACTGCAACCGATTTGCAATTTTCACGAATTTTTCCTTGTAACAAAGGCAAAGTTTGAGGGGGTTTTTTGCGACCGATTAGAGAAGATCGTGGTTTTTTTCGCTGTTTCTTCTAGAGGTGCACTGACAAATTTCGCAGTTTTTTACCTGCAACCGATTGGTGAAAATCGTGAATTTTTTTTCTCGCAATTGTTCGTCGAATTTTGTATGCTTTTCCACAGCAAGCTAAAGAATTTCATGAATTGTTCTCCATGACGGACGAATTGCACGAGTTTTTCTTGCGACCAATTGATGAATTTCGCAATCTTTTTAAATAAACGATTAAAGAATTTGCCGATTTTTTTTCCCTTGCCATTGAGTGACAAATTTCACGTTTTTTCCTACAATTGAATGGTGAATTTTCTTGAAAATGAAAATTTGAAATGTTCTGCAGTGAAGTCAATGTATGTCGCATTTATAAGCATATTCTGCTTTGTGCAATTTCATTATGTCTTACTTTTCAGAATTTTTTTTTAAATTGCAGTATTTTCATCATTTTAGATTGAATTTTTTTACGGAGCCTTCCGATAAATATTATTTGTAATATATAAGAATTTCAAAAAGAGGGGGGACACAATACTAGTCCCAAAGAGGGGCACTTATAACATACTGTTGGAAAGACGTTGTGACCTCTTATTCATGTTATGCACATCTGATGCTCCTCCGCCCACTTTGCTCCCCCTGAGAGGGCAGTTTTCTAAATTTTGCCGAAACCACTCATATGACATATTGTTGGAACGGCCTATAACCAATTGTTCATGTTATACACATCTGATGTCCCTAACCCCACTTTGCATCCCCCTGAGGGGACACTTTTATCAATTTTGCTGACACCCCTCATGTGACATATTGTAGAAAAGGCCTGTGACCACTTATTCCTGTTATACACATCTGATGCCCCTCCGACCACTTTGCTCCCCCCTGAAGGGCAGTTTTCTAAATTTTGCCGTAACCCCTCATGTGACATATTGTCGAAAAGGCCTGTGACCACTTATTCTTGTTATGCACATCCGATGTCCCTGCCCCCAATTTGTTCCCCCTGAGGGGGCACTTTTCTAAATTTTGCTGACACCCCTCATGTGACATATTGTAGGAAAGGCCTGTGACTACTTATTCATGTTATGCACATCGGACAACATGGTAAGGGAAAGCGCAGGTTTGTTTACATAAAGGAAAACTTCCGGTATTTCGGACAACATGTTAAGGAAATGCGCAGGTTTGTTTACCTAAAGGAAAACTGCAGGTATTTCGGACAAAAAAAGTGGGGGTTAGTTCAGGTTTTTTACCTAAAGGAAACCTAAAGGAACAGATTTTTTTTTGTCCGAAATCCCTTCAGTTTTCCTGAATGTTTTTTTTTTTAAGGTTTTATGCTGACTTTTTTACCTGTGCTGATTTTTGGTCTTTTCTTTACTAATTTGAATCTTGACTTTTCTGTAGTTAAATACATTGAATAAATGCATCTTTTATTATTGTAGTACGTTTATTCATTTTTTTAGCTCAGCTGACGCATCCAGCGTTGCCCTGTGCCGTGCAGATAGCTTAAAATAAATTTATATCACAATATATTTAAATCCCGATTTAATAAGAATTCATACTTTTAAACAAAAATATTTCTAAACGAACGTCATATGCAGAATAATATTTATATTAACCTGCAATATTTAAATCTTTAAAACCACATGCGAAGTTTTAAAATAAAATGTGTTGTCTTTATGTGGGTGTTATAATCACTTCGATATTTATACAAAAATAGAGGATTCAGAATTTTAAAGTTAACTGATTTTTTTTAATTAAGCGTTGGTTCATTTGTTATTGCAAAAAGTTCTAATCGTGCAAATTTTTGTAAATTTCTTTGATTCACATATAATAATGTTTCATAACCAGTACAAAAAAATCGACATCTAATATTTATATTTAGTGGTAAAGGAGCTTCAAAAAACAATTTTTTTTTCACACCTGCTCAATAAATAACTAAAACAAAAAAATATTTCTTTTTGTCCTACCTCTTTGTATTTGTTAAATGTATATGTTATTTTTGAAAATAAATTGCACCGTCGTAGAGAAAAAAATATCTGAATTTCATTACCCGCATCTTTTAAATTGCGCCCGATAAAAAATACGAAAACAGCAAAAAAAAAAAAAAAAAAAGGCGAAGTCGAACTTTTTACACATTTTTTTTTTCAAAAAAGAGTAATTATTATTATCATTATTATAATTATTTTGGCGCTTTATTGCACTTGAAAATGGAGAAAAAATCTCTTATTCTTGTATAAAATGATTTATCTGTTAATAGATAGTTTTCGTGCGCTATTTATGATTTTAAAATGCCCTACTATATTTAAAGAGATTTCTTTTTCAATGATTCAGCAATTTAGCATTAGTATTTGAAAAAAGATTTAAATTATTAAATGCAATCTATATAAGATACTCTATTGTATATAAGATATAATCCAAGTATGAAGTGGAAAGACCTATTTAAGTAATCGCCTTTCTGAAGTAAATTTATTCAACTTTTAAATCACCATTATAAAATTATCTAATAGTATTTCAACTAAAATTGAACTAAAATGAATGCTGAATACTTTTCCGAAGATTTAATTCTGACATGACTCTTATACTCGCATTATCATACTATGCGGATATCAAATATTCATCAAAGGGGATGTGAACTACTTTCAATGAAATTAAATTAATAATTATTATTCTTCTGGGGATGTTTTGACATGTAATTAATGATCAATATTTATCGGTGCATGTGACGGCCTTATTTTTTTTTTCCTTGCTCAACAACGCGGAAAACTTTCTGACAAATTTACGGAGTAATTCGTAAACGTATAATCATGATAAATGGCAACATGCCTATTGAAGTGATATGGAATCAAATAAGTTTTTTCCTTCATCTTTCGACGATTGATTTACATTTTGAGTAATAAACGACCTGTTTCCCATGTACACTTTATTGCCTTGTCGCGTTATGGAATTTGATACAAAACGCTTACTTTGAGTGCATTTTCTGGACCCCACGCCTTCATTTACCGAAAAATAGAAAAAGCGTCTATTTAATAAATTCTGAATAAGAGCACCCAAATCTTGTACGTGTTTACGAGCAAAATCGAATTCAGGAATATATCAGGAAATAGTCATTTTGGATTTGAGAACAATCTGAATGAGAATATTTAAAGATTTGTACTCTTCATTTTTTTTTTTTTTTAATTGTAAATCTTTTGACTGCAGGGTCGCTGAGTTGCAACTTTAGTCTTTTTTTTTATAAAACATTCCCATACACCAGAAAAGATTAAATGATTTATGAACAGGCAATTAATGCATTTTCCTATAGATCACCTAATTTAATTGCTTCAAAATTAGAAGTAGTTTTTGTAACGTATGTTTTTTCTTTCAACTTTATTCGAGAACATTTTCTGTGAAATCCTAACTGTAAACCTCCAAACACCCTACCACTTTTTAGCAAATTTCATTTTTTCTTTCCGAAATATAAACTCAATATTAAAAAAATGTAATAATTTAGAATTCAATATTTATCAAAAATCAAAATTGCTTTTTGGTATGGAATATATATATAAAATACCCCGCGATTTTGAATAACGTTAACAGTCATGTTTGCAAATTTCATACATTTGTATATAAACGTGATCCCGTGAATTAATCAGATATATATTTTTTTTTTTTTTTTTTTTTAGAAGCACCCTTAACAGATGTATAAAAATACTATTATTTTACATATAAAAAAGTAACAAAAATTCTGAAACCGTGAAATGTATGTCTAATGTATTCAAACTTGTAATTCTTCCAGTAGAATGATAAGCAGAAATCCGGATTTGGCTTATAAGTTTCTATAACAAATATTGTTGCCCTTTTGTTTTAATGCTTGATTTCTCCCTCTTTCATTTCTATAACTTTGCGATTACCTCAAATATTTCTTTTCATATGCATAAAAATCTGAGAATTTTAGGGCTAAAATGAAAAATATACATGTATAGTTTTTACTCAGGAAATATTCTGCATTTTGTAAAGGAATTATCACAAAATAAAACTTTCTTATTTATTATTTTTGTCACAATTAAGCATAAAATCCTTTTTCAAACAATAAAATAAAAGTAAATGACTTAAAATAATGGCTTAATTATGAGAGCTTTTAAAGTAAAGACAAGGGGTTGTTGTAAACGCCATAGCAAATGTCTCTGAACCAAAAATGAACAAATTTTAAATAATATATAAAGATCAAATTCGACGATTTGAAAAAAAAAAATCCATTTTCTAATTAACTGCGTGAATGGTCTTGAATTATTCTTAAATCATTTTCTGAAATTGCTATTAAAATTTTAACTGTATTAAAATATATGTTCTTAACAACGATCACAAACTTTGAAAATATCGACAAAACATGAACACATTATTAAATATAGACAAATATTTTTCCAAAGTGTAAACTTTAAAAGTATTACACTTTTATATTTTTTATGTCAGTTTTCCCATTATATTCAAATTCACAAAGTATTTTCCTAAAATAACAAAAATGTTATGTCGCAACGTAATTATTAGGTGACAAAATATGAAACTTCATTTAAATGAAGGAGATAGCATATTATAAAACATATTTTTCAAATTACAATTGATTTGAGAAACACGTTAAAATCAGTTGTATAGTTCAGTGTTTCAGAAATTAGGATTATTTTATTACAATACATATTAAACTCGTGCAATTCTATAAAATAGGTATTAATTCAATGAGAGGCATTTGTGTGTTTAGAGATTAACTTTCAGTTTCCTTAATTCTAATTTAAACATTCATAAAATAGTTTCTCCACGTGCTGTTGAAGTAGGCAACCGCTGCTGGCAAAAAAAAAAAAAAAAAAAAAACTCTCACGTGTAAATTAGGTATACATTATGTTAAAAGGATTTTTTTTATTACTGTTCAAGTGTAATTTTATAAAGAGAAAAGTCTAAATTTTGTTCATTTGAAATTAAAAGTAAATTCAAATTCTTTAACCGTATGCGTCATTAAAAAAAAAAATGTCGCTTAACGAATAGCATAATAAGAAAATTTACAGAACTTTATGAGCTTTTATCTTTTTTTTTCACGAATTTTACTATTTGATTCTCATATACCTGCCACTTTATACGCTGCTCGCAACTTCAAAGCTTCAACACTTAAGCTGAATGCGATGCTGGGAATTTCAATAAAATAAAGCATTTTTAGATCATCAAATTATAAGGTTATTGTAAGGAAAATACAACGCACTTTGCCATGCATGTGATAAGTTCATGTTCGCCAAATTCAGAAATTTACTATAGGACCACTCACAATAGCATAAAATGCGAAGCTGCAAAATGTCACTAAAGATAACATTAACCCCTTAATCGTCGCCACGGATTACCTTCAAGGGCATATTACCGTGTAAGTATCGGATTTGAAGATTAAGGGGTTAAATATAATGCCTAAACTTTTGTTAGAAAAGGGACAAGATACGGCTATAAAAAAAATGTACATAATTCGTAGAAGCTTATTTTTAATTAATTTAGCCACACAGCTTTTAAGCTTGTTTGTTTTTGAAGATTAAAAAAGAAAATACATATTTTTTAATATTTGGTTGACTTTAGAGCAGTGGTTCCCCTGTGGGGCGGAAACTTTAGGGGGGTAATTCCAATTATTATACTGAACCATTTGCTATCATTTTTTTCCTTTTATTTATTTTCTTCTTTTAACTGATGTTGTAGACTAAAAATGAATAAAATACAAACAAAATTTAAAATTCAGTTTTTTGTTAAATTTTCAAAAGTATAAGATAGACTCAATACCAGAATAATTATACGGGCAATGTTTGAAAATACTTTCACTTTTGCTTGACATTTGAAGTCCACCGAAGTGGAGAATGTTTTGGGGCCTATAGCTACAATGGCTGTCGCCTCGAATGATCCTTATTATACAGAAACAACAACAAGTCACAACAATTTTTTTATTTTTCCGTTACATATATTATATAACTACAATGGGACATTCACAATTACATCCATGTCTTACCCAGGGACTCGAACCCGGGCCCTTGAGGCGACAGCAGCCTCCGCTTACTCTACTTTTGCTTCTTATATAATTAAAAATATTTATAAATTTTCTTGTTATTATTGTATTTTTCAACTTTTCGTAACGCTTTCAATTATTATACTGCCAATTATTATATTATCCTTCTCTTTCTATTCGTCTGCTATACTTCACACGGAGAACCGACGGATTACTTTCACGGGTTAAAAGGAAAAGAAACTTTTACCTCATGGATGACGGCAATTTAAGATGTATATGATTTTTAAATAAGACAATAATTTCTACTAAAATTTACTAGTGGAAGTTTCCCCTGTTGGTAATGATGCCCTGCTTTAAAGTAAATATAAATCTGACTGTTTTAAACATATTTAACTTTAAAAGTATTTGAAATATCTAAATAAAGTATTACCAACTTTATAACATTTATAAATTTTAAATAGCATTAGAAAAGGAAATGAGTAGATAGTAAATGGCTCTAGTGCAGACACCCTACACAGTAAATCAATTTACATCATGACATACACATATTAAATTTTTAAATCAGATAATGCATGGTGGTCAACTAAACATATTGGGAAAAAGAAAACATAGAAAATTCGTTGTAATGGGGAATAATGATTTTTTAAATTTTATAAAAATAAAAATCGTGAAATGTTTCTTGTGTATTGCGTTATCCATAAAAAGAAATATTAGTGTCCAAAGCTTCCCCACCAACTCCTAATAAGTTACAATAATGAATTATAAAATGCTTCAAGTTTATCACTACATGTTCTGTAATCTGTATGTATGTAAGTAATGTGATAACTTTTGATAGAAATATCCGATTTGCTTCAATTTTTTTTTCTAAGTTCATTCTAATTCTGTTTTCCTGATTAGTTTTGAGGTTCATTGGTTAATTATAAAGGGGTGAACGGGGATTAATCCCCCCCCCTTAACTTAGATAAATGGGTTTTTCATGCAGAATTATCAGTTTTACTTCAAATTTGGTGTACCGGTTAATTCTAATAAGACGCTTCTCTGATTAGATTTGGTGGTTCATTTTTTAAGTATAAAGGGGGCATGGCGGGGTAATACCTCCTGAATTTAGATAAATGTTTTTTTCTGTCCGACTTGCTTCAAATTTGGTATACCGGTTTCTTCTGATAAGGCGCTTCCCTGATTAGATTTGGAGGTCCATTGGTTAGTTATTAAAGGGGGGGGGGGGTAGCTAATATCCTCCTTAATTTAGATAAATGGGTTTTTCTATTCGATTTGCTTCAAATTTGGTATACTGGTTTATTCTGATAAGGCGTTTCCCTGATGGGAATTGGATGCTCATTGGTTACGTATAAAGAGAGGAGGGGGGAGGGGATAATCCCACCTTAATTTATTTTTCGAGGGGCATTATTTTTTTAAATATGAGTAATATATACAGTTAACGTGAATAGCCTGTGAGCTCAATGCCATCAGTTTAATTGGCCACTTTTCTTTTTATATCTATTTTCTCATCTAACATAATTTCAACTTTTTTAGCTCACAGGCTATCAAAGCCTGAGAGCTAATGTACCTGCGGTCTCTGTGTGTATGTATGCATGTAACGCGATAATGTTTGATAGAAGCATCTGACTTGCTTAAAAATTTTCTTCAAGGTTCCTTCTGATAAGGCGCTTCCCCGATTAGTTTTGGGGGTTCATTGGTTAAGTATAAAGGGAGAAACGGGGGACTAATCCCTTCCTTAATTTAGATAAATGCGTTTTTCATGCAGAATTATCAGATTTACTTCAAATTTGGTATACCGGTGGTTGATTCTGATAAGTCGCTTCCCTGATTAGATTTGGTGGTCCATTGTTTACGCATAAAGGGGGACGGGGTAATTTAGATAACTCGATATTTTAGATAGACTCTTAATTCAGATAAATGGGTTTTTCTATCCGATATGCTTCAAATTTGGTATAGTGGTTTATTCTGTTAAAGCACTTTCCTGGTTAGATTTGGTGGTTCATTGGTTAAGTATAAAGGGGGGGGGGACGGGGGACTAATACCCGACTTCATTTACATAAATGGGTTTTTCTATCCGATTTGCTTCAAATTTGGTATACCGGTTTATTCTGATAAGGCGCTTTTCTGGTTAGATTTGGAGGTTCATTAGTTAAGTATAAAGGGAGAAACGGGGTCTAATATCCCACTTAATTTAGATAAATGTGTTTTTCTATCCGATTTGCTTCAAATTTGGCATATGGGTTTATTCTGATAAGGTACTTCCCTGATGAGATTTGGAGGCTCATTGGTTAAGTATAAAGAGGGGGGATAATCACCCCTTAATTTATTTTTTGATGGGAATTATTCTTTTAAATAAGAGTATAATAAAAATTAGTGTGAATAGCCTGTGAACTGAATGCCATCAGTTTAACTGGGCACTTTTATTTTTATTCAGATTGTTTTATTCCCACCAGTTTTTTTTAAATAGTTTAATTGGCTTTATTCTCTCATCATTTTGTCTGCCATTAAATACAGTGAATATTTCTACTTCAAAAAGTGGAAGCAATGAAACAATCTGAATTTTAAAAAAGTAGCCTTCACTTATAAAGTGATGCTTAAGGAGTTAAATAAAAGAGACCTATGTTAGAAAGTTAGGTTGAGGGTGGAGGGACATCGGGATTTTACAGATGCTTTGGTGGTGCGTGGCCAATAAAAGGTTGGTATCCACTGCTTTCGAGTGTTCACTGGATCGAAATATTCTGGAACAAGTGGTACTATCCAACGGCATTTTGTGTAAATCAACATCAGTCACCTGAAGCTAATCCTGCGCAAGAAATTTTTAAAGGTGTCTCGTTTCAATTTCAGTAGTTTTAAACAATTCTTTTTGCATTAGCTGGCTGAGATCGATCTGTACAAAGGGCGTTTTTTTCTTTTTCGATTTTGTTTACGAATATTTTTAATTAGGGCACTTTCATTTTTGGAA
The DNA here is from genome assembly GCA_963932465.1 of Maratus speciosus. Classification (NCBI taxonomy): domain Eukaryota; kingdom Metazoa; phylum Arthropoda; class Arachnida; order Araneae; family Salticidae; genus Maratus; species Maratus speciosus. The sequence goes on along the minus strand of OZ010799.1, from coordinate 67,239,972 downwards.
CCGGTTTCGAAAGTGATCATCCTCTTTAATAAAATCTGCAAACAAAATCGAAAAATTAAAAAAAGGCAGATGTAGAGATCAATCTCAGGTACCCAATGCAAAAAAGAAAAAAAAAATCATTTAAAAATATTAAAATGCAAACGTGCTATCTTTAAAAATTTCTTCCATAGGAGTAGCATTAGCGACCGAGTCTTTCCAGGTGACTGAAGTAAACCCTTAATAAGTAAATAAGCCAACTACGCAAATATTCTTTGACTGATCCATATATCTTGTATATATAGGCAAATTTTTCGTGTTAAAGATATTATTTTAAATGTAATAAATACTGTTAAGACGTAATATACTTAATATTGGCAGTTTCTACTGCATTAATTTTAATAAGAAATAGGAAAAAAGTAAATTTTTTTCAATAAATAATTCGTTAATTTTTATTTGATACTATTAAGTCATTTCTAGTAGCGTTTTATTCCTGCTTCACTCGTTTATAATACAATCATGCAGGAAATAGATAAGACAATTGTAGATTTTTAACACTTTCCAACACTGTTGAAAAACGTTAATGAATTGAGTTTGTCCGTCAGTCTGTCTGGCCGCACTCTAACACACTTAAATAAAATCGGATTGCTATGTAATTGTTATATGTTATTTAGATTTAACGTGGCATCTTTGGTATTAAAAATGAAGTGTGTATCGTTTATAGTTCATTTACAGGACACTCAAAATTATTCCGTTATATTATGGTCTATGGTGAAAAATGATTTGTGGTGTATTTAAATTGTGTCACACTATTTTAAACATGATGAAATTTATATACATTATTGAGGTGAGCTGGAACAGTGTTACTACAGAATATGTTATCTGCAGCACTTACAATACATATACAGTGGAACTTAAAAGTATTTTTTTAAATTATGGTCTACACTGCTAAATATTTCTGTGCTACTTTGAACCAAAATTTGGTGCTCAGCAGCTATAACCAGCTGCCACCATAGGGTGGTTCAACCGAGGCTCCAAATCTTGGAATGAGATTTCACCACACTGTAAATTAAAATGTCTGAAATTCAGTCACTTAAGTGTCTGAAACGGAGTGTTCAATTTTCAGACATTTTAAAATGTTTGAATTTTTTCAGACACTTTTTGCGACTGAATTTCAGACACTTGAAACGTCTGAATCGCAGACATTTTTTGTAAGCATTTTATGTAGCCATGTTTGACCACGCTGAATACTGGGAAAATATCTGGCCGTTGCCCTGCCCCCTCTACCCCCATACCGCCTGATTTTCTGGTGCTCCCAATTTTAGTATGCAATTTTCATAAAGCTGATAATTTAAATCTTTTACGACATTGTACTAATTATAATGAGTATTTTGTTTCAGGAGTAGAATAAGATTAAAAAGAAAAAATATTTATCTAAATATTAGATTTTTAAAAATTTTGTTTTTAATCTTACTTTACTTTAAAAGTTCAAAATATTGATTATAATCAGTACAATTTCGAAACAGATTTAAAATATAAGCTTCGCAAATATTGCACATGAAATTTGGGGGAACTAAAATCGTAAGAGAACGGGGCACTACCCATGCTTTAATCAAGGAGTCCTTTTGCAAAAAATGCAACCCTGCAGTATTGTTAGCTAAATACAGATGCCCGGTATTCGGGAGTATCCGTTATGGAGGTTAATGGACATTCCCGAATAGCGGATACTTCGATTTAGCGAATACTTTTTTGATCCGCAAGGCATACATATTTGTATTATTTTTACCTCACAAAAGCAGGCATCTCCGATTATCCGACAAATTTCGCGGTCCCGAAGTGTCCGCTATTAAGGGTTTTTAAGGTATATGGATATATATATATATATATATATATATATATTTAATCTTGTCCTACTCTAAAAGTTCAAAATATTTATCATAGTCGGTGGAATGTCGAAAGAGATTTAAAAAATCCCGTGTACGCGAAAATGGGCAAGAAAATCCCCCTCCCGTCCCGCCCCCCAAAAAAGGAAAATTCATATAATTCAAAAATTAGATTTTGCCCCATAGGCAATTTTACATATGCATCAGATGATAATCACAACAGCTATATAACCATGAGTAAATAATAAAATAGTAAATAAATATTCTATTTTAATAGCATTGAGAAAAAAAAATTACTTCTAATTTCAAAACTTAGCCATTTTTGTATTTGTCATTTAAGTACCTATAAATAAAATAGTTAAGTCATTTTAAGTAGTAAACATGTGTAATATTTTTTTTTCTTTTTAAATATGTGGTAATTTGTCATTGTTTAGTTAAAAGTAAACACCAGTTTGGTATCTAATTTTATATATCATTCTTCGGAATATGTATATAATTTTCTTTAAACATATTCCGTATTCAATTTAAAATTTTCACCCGCTATTGCTTAAAAATGTATATCATTATTATTCTTTTTTATGGAACAACACGATATAAGTCATATTTAATTTATTTTATTTTTTATTCCTGTAAAATTTGTATCCTTTGAATATGAGCTAAATAGATTTTATATATTTGATAAGAAAATAATGATCTAAGAAATAGAAAACAGAAGAAAATAGAAAGTAAAAAAAAAAAAAAAAAAAAAAAAAAAAAAAAATACATTACAGTATACGTACTATTCTTAATTGTTTGAAAAACGTTTTGAACATAAAAAAGCAGTTATTAAATGGCTTAAAAATATATTTAATACTGTATCATATAAGTAAATACGAACTTTTAAAAATATAAGGCAGTTTTATACATAAACTTCATATCAAGGCATAAACAACTCTTTATTTATGTCTAAATTATCATGTGTAATTTTTTTTAGTGCCAACAATTACTTGTACCAGAACCGTTGCAAATTCGATTGCAGTAAAAGGAAATTTAATAATTATTTCTCGCATTACTCAATTTTAAAAATTTTAAATCATGAACAAAATATCGCAAAAAAATGCTTGCATATAAATTACAAAAAATAATATACCAATTTAAAAAACACAAAAAATATTAATTAAACTTTATAATTATACTGCTAAACAGCAACGTAAACTGCAAAATATGAATAAAATGTTTCTCCGTTTGTTTAATGTTTCGAAAATTTTACTGGATGATATAAAAAATTCATATTTTTAGAAATTTGGTAAATGTTAAATCTGAAACATTGGATATCAAAATTTACGATTTTCAATAATAAATTAAAAAATCAATAAGAATAAATCTTTCCGTGATTAAAAACTGCAATATATACAGTCAAATTTCACAATATTAATGCTTTTTTTCAATCTGAAAAATTTTCCTAATATCATAATAATATTAATCACCATATTTAGCTCCAAAATAATAATAATAACAAAAAATAAAATAAATGCCTGATGTCATATACTACAAGCGTTTATAGTCAGTAAACAGTAAAAAACAAACATAGAATAAACACAGTTACAAATGGCTTCAATTTAATGTTTTTATCTCTGATAAATGAAGCGATGAATCATTCAACTTTTCAAACCTATGTTGCAAGTTTTGTTTTTGAGCAAAGACAAATTATAATTATTTCACATCACCCTATCGAAAATGAAGATTAAACTATCACTCATTCGTTTATTTACAAAGGTCAAGCAAATAGAATTACAGCATTGCTATTTAATTTTCAAAACAATTATATTTCATTCCGTTACATTAAGAAGGCATATAACAGACGACCGTTAGTGAAATCAAAAATTTAGCATTAAACTACAGAAAAGAGAAATTTTTATAAACGATTTCACTCATATTCAAAGGTATAAAAATCTATCGGAATAAAATATTAGAATTAAATATGACTTACTCGTTCGTTCTATAAATAGCCAGATTAACACATATCCTTTTAATCCAAGCAATGGCGGCGGTGAAAATTTAATTCTTTCTGTTCTTATCTCATGAAGGTGCTGTAGATGACACGCGCGGAAATCAGCGTTCTGATTGGCTGTTAAGAATAGTACCAAAGATAATGTTTAACTATCGCTTGGAGCGTATCGTCTTAAAATCAGACGGTTGTTGGATCATTTACACATGTTTCTCGGTTCGTTTATAGCATGATCATAGTAAGACATTTATGTGTGTTAAATTTAGACGTCTGTTATGTCTGAATTTTCAGATTCAGACACTTAAGTGACTGAAATTCTTTTTCAGTCACATATGTGTCTAAATTTAAGACGCCTCTATTTGCAGTGCATCTTATTCGAAAAAATGGAACTATGGTTCAACCGAAGCTCTAAGTCTTGGAACGATATTTCACCATCTCATGGTGGAAGCTACTAAGAACCAAATTTCGGTTCAAAGTAGCACAAAATTTTTAACAGTATATGAAGAAAAATCGTTTGCGGCGTATTTAATGATGTTGCGAAACATGATGTAAGCGTAACGAATTATGTCGTAATTATGTCGTAATTATTATCGTAAGCGTAACGAATTATGTCGTAATTATTATCGTAAGCGTAACGAATTATTATCGTAAGCGTAATTATTATCGTAATTATTAACGAATTATTATCGTAAGCGTAACGAATTATGTCGTAATTATTATCGTAAGCGTAACGAATTATTTAATGATGTCAAGCGTAACGAAATCGATATGAATTTCTAAAGTTCACTTAAACATACTTTCCTTAGAATATGGGGAGCAAAACATTTATCATTCATTTACAGGGTCACACAAGAGTTCGTTTATATTATAGTCTACGGTATAGGTGCAGATTCACGGTCGCCAGTCGCCAAGTGGCGACTAAATTTTTTTCTTTGCGACTAACTTTCGGCATCTAAGTCGCCATACTTCTTATAGGGATGCCCCTTTTTCTCCGAATGATTTTCGGATTTTTTTTTTTTTTTTTTTTTTTTAAATCAATCGCAGGCTTTTTCCTCCTCCATAACCCCGCGATATTTACCGCTTTTCTTTTTTTCTTATTGTCCATAATTAAAAAAATATGATTAAATATGGATGCCACATTTCATCGGAATCGTAAATTTATTGTTTTCTTCTAAAAAACTGCGATGACCACGGGCTGGAGAAAAAAAAAAATGACGTTTGATGTGCGCCGCCAATTAATTCAACAGTGGTGGGAATACCACAGTTAGCTTGCGATGCAGAAAAATGTGAGCCGAGAAAAGAATACGTTTGGGCCCCACTCATTAAATTTGTAGCTCTGGGATTATTCATTCTGGTATGTTCTTACAGGTAGACTCTAGATATCGGCATGTGATTCTTCTACAAATTAGCAGAATTGCTCGAATTATTATTTATTTTTTTAGCAGATTTCTGCAAAATTAATTCGACAATCGATCATGAAAAGAAATCTGAGATTTCCTCGATCGATCATGAACTTTGTAAAAACCGTCATGGAAAATTCCGGCAAACGTCGTCGACCGTTAATCAAACAAAACCATGAATTTCATCAATCGTTCACGAAATGCAATTACAAGGTTCATCATCTGTCGTGAAATAAACCATGATTTTCTTCAATCGATTGTAAGAAAAAAAAAACACGATTTTCGTCAAACGGTCGATAGAAAAAAGAAACACGATTTTTATCAATCGGTCGATATAAAAAAGAAACACGATTTTTGTCAATCGGTAGGTAAAAATAAACGCGAATTTTATCAATCGGTCAAAGGAAAAAAAAGAAAAAAAACGCGAATTTTGTCAATCGGTCAAAGGAAAAAAAAAAAGGCCAAATTCCATCATTCCGTCCCAAGAAAAACCGTAAATATCAACGATTGAAAAAATTCGTCAACCGGTCGGAGAAAAAACCATAGACCCCTATCTCTTCTCTATGGAAAAAATGGGAATGTCGTCCATTTTCTCCGCGATCATTTGACGAAATTTGTGTGAGGGTTTTTAACATTCTATGAAAAAATTCACGTTTTTTCTGCAGTTTTTTGACGAAATTCGCGTTGTTTTTTCGATTCTTTGACAAAATTGGCGTTTTTTCCGCGGTCCTTTGATGAAAACAATGGGAGGGGGGGGGGGCATTTGATGAAATTCTCATTTTTTACGGTTCTTTGGCGAAATTTGCGTTTTTTTTCTTTCAATCCTTTGACGAAATTCGCGTTTTTCTCTCGATCCTTTGGCGAAATTGGCGATTTTTTCTGCAAAGGATTGACGAAATGGATTTTTTCGGTAACCATTTGTCAAAATTCGCGATATTTTTTATGTCCGAATTTTCGGAACCGAGTGTCTTAAATTTTCGGAAAATTTGGAACAGAATCACTCCTATAATACCCTGTGATAAGATTTTTTTAAAGTTATTTTTTCTCGTGTCTTCTTCAAAACCAATTGTTTTAATTGTATTTTGATTTTTATAGAGCAAAATAATAATACTCACACATTCTCAAATTTTTTTATATTATTCTTGTGGGACAAAATGAAAATAAGAAACATTGTTTTCCTAATATTCTCCACTACCGTAATGGCTTAGCTTATGCATATTTTTTAACCTGCATCTTGCCCAACTTTATATTCTGAATTGTACATAGTTTAAAATTTATATTGCACTTAATTTATACCGAAATTAATAGAATATTGTGATTAAATTTAATGCACACATTTGATATATTTGGTCTAATGTTTTATTGAACATATGCATACATTAAACAAATTATTTTTAACTTTGAATTCCTTGTGTTTAGCCGACACTGGCACCTTAAAAATTTTGAGAATCTGCACCTATAGTCTACGGTGAAAAACTGTTCGCAGCGTATTTTAACTATGTTTCCCAATTTCAAACATGATGAAACTGATAAAACTTAATGAGCTTTACGACAAGATACTTGCACTATACTGTGATGTGCATGGCATTTTTCTTTCATTTACAGGGACACATAAAAGATTCCGCGTACAATATCATATCCGAAATACCTAATATTATCGATGTTTGTGCGTTTTCAGTTATGGTATGCGTTCTTAAGTTCAGATAAATTTTTGTATGCTACTTGGTGTGTATAATTTCTATAGACCATGTATAAGGTTGCAGAAAAAAATTCTTCTGCATTACTGAAAAGAGCGTGAATTTCTTAATGGTATTTTAAAATTTGAGCGAAATATTTTCAAGTTCAACTACATTTAGTGTAGTAAGAGATGTGTTTGCATAATATAAATAAATGATACTCAGGACTATAAAAAGAACTAGTTTTATAGCCGCCTTTGAATGCTAATTTCTGGAAGTGCAATTTTAGTAATTTTAATCCTGTTTTTGTTCGAATTAAATTTTAACTTAAAATGTGCCGTGTATACAGAGCTGTCCAAAAATTATTCCGGTATGGTTTCTTCTGTTTATAGAAACTACTGACGGTGAAATTTAGCAATATTGTACGTTCTCTTTATGTACTAAATTTTAGCGTACCAAGTAGAATATCCCAAAATCTACAGATCATATAAAGTGCTACGTAAAACACTTGAAGTTACTTTCCGGCTATGTGCAGTAAATGTTTAAATCTGGATTTCAATTGTGTTATGCGCTTTCTGTTGTACTAATTTTCTTCGGTATCTTCATTTATTAAAAAGCGAAGTTTTGTCAATGTATTCTGGTAGTGTTGAGTAGTGTTTCATAATCTATGCTTAATGCATTATTTTTCTTTCTTGTTACTTTGTATCTAAAAACTAAATTCTTTTAATGTGGTCCACGACACAGTATAATATATATATATATATATATAATAAATTTGAAATCACAAATATATGAACAAATTGGTAAAATTCTAAAGATGAACTAGATATGAACGTAGGAAACCAGTATGTAAAATAAGAAACTATGAATAACCCACAGAATCTTCAGAGGAGCTTGTAAGTTCATTCATAGTTATATATATATATATATATATATATTTTTTTTTTTCAAAATTCTTTTCCTCTCATTTCTACATCGAAGTGTATATATATTGCTTTCAAATTTAAATTCCATTTTGGAAATTTAAGATTCATCTTTTACAATATTTTTTTTTAATTTTAGCATTACAATAATTATTTAATAAATAAATATTAATTTAATTTTAAAAATATTTTCCTTTAAAAATTTGATTGAATTCATTTAATTTTTTTTCTTTTTTTAATGTACATTATTTTACTGAGGGAATCGTATTTTTAAATTTTCCTTTTTACAGAAAAAAATCCGAAACCCTAAGAAATTTTAAAAGAATATACATCTGAAAAAATTGTATAAAGTATAGCTTTCCTTTCATAGATACTCAGACGCATAATTTGAAATTGGCGAACCGAAAAACACTGCATTATGAGATAAATGCGTTCAATCTCAGGAAGGAGGCGTACAAACTACAGAGAGTAAAATATGAAAAGCAATATATCTTTTGATCTAATTATCGTATTTACATCGTCATTTTATTCTAAGATCTTCCTAAAGTAGCCATCCTTTAAGTTTCGGTTAAAAAAAAAAATAAAAAAAAATAGAATAAAAAAAAAAGAAAGAAAGAAAAGAGTGACTTTCATAGGAGATTTAATAATCACAAACACTAGTGCTATATTATTGCCTTGATATCAAAATTATTTTTTGTGAATCGCCCTAAAAGAAGTGCAGAATATTACGGAATACATATATATATACATAACCATTAATTAAACATTACCGACCACCATCAAAAACCGCAATATTGTGAATTAAATGACATATATATATATATATATATATATATATATATATTAGAAAAATTAATTTTTACTGGTGCTTTTTTCTTCAGTATATATGAAAGCATAGGTGGTTTCCCTTCAAAAAGACTCCGGATGTGTGTCCGGATAACTTTTTTATCAATTTCTTTTTCCTTTTTAGAACTCTTTTAAACACCTTAACTACTATTTAAATGATTAGTAGTCAATAAATCATTCTTGCCTTCTTTGTCATATGAACATGCAGTCTTTCTTAAAACGGTCCAATCACAAGAAACTTTTTGGGGGGATATGTTTTCATTGACCCCCTTCCTTTTCTCCAAAAAAATTAGTCTTTTATAAATCAAATGCTATGTGTCACAATACAATTTTTTTTTTCAAAGGTAGTTCAGGAGAAGAAAAAATTACGCATCGTCAAGCATAAATTATGAAACACTTTCCAAAACTTGCGACAATACTTTAACAAGGCATTTAACGAACACCATTTAATAAGGTGAAAAGGGATATCTAAATAAACAGTTTGTTCAATAAACAGCCTAGCACATTTGAAAACTTAATTTCAGGAATTAACACCAACAGTCGGGGAAAATCTCCGATTTCATTTTTGTAGCTCTGTATGTAATTTAAAGGTTTTCTACATGTTATGCTAAAATTTATTTCAGTTAGGAAATACGTAGCGAAGTTTTAAATTTCTAGAATTAATTTTTAGCAATTTCCGTCAATAAATTGAAATATACTCGAAATCTTTTAGGCTGCCCTGTATATCATTTATTGAATTTAAACATCTCCAATAATAGAAAAACAAATAGTTTAATTTATAAACATGTACTTAAAAAGCACTTCAAGAAATTATTGCTATTAGACTATTGCTATTGCACTGTTACAGAAAAATTTTGTGCGAAAAAAAAAAAAAAAAAAAAAAAAAAAAAAGTGAATGCTATGAACAACCTATTCTATAGTAAACCTCTTGTTGTGCACCTCAATGATATATATCAGTTTAAATATGTTTGATATAGTGTAACATCATTAAAACGCATCACTTTTCCTTATGCATCATAATGAAACGAAATTCTTTGGGTGTCCTGTAAATAAACTAAAAATCCCACATACTTGATGTTCAATAGATAACATGCCATAATAAACCTAGTAAAGGTATTAAATAAATTATCATATATCGGTTATCATATATAATTATCATATATCAATTATCATATGAGAGGCTCACAATCATAGTAGACCAAGCACATTTTGAAAAAAATAGAGATAGTCCATTTAGACGGAGCATAAAATCTGTTTTATCTACATGCGCAAATAAACCAAGTCTGTTTTCACATACTTTTTTATATATTTGTTTACAAATTTATTTCACCGTTGGAGTGAATAAAACAGACTATTTGCACATTCTAAATGGACTGTCTCATTTTTTTTTTTTATAAAATGGATTTGATCTACTATTGTTGTGAGCCCGTCATATATCAATTGAATATCCATTGTATTGCAATCTTAATATTTTTACGCGAATTAGAGCACGGAGAGACAGACATACACACAGACAAACAAAATTCAAAAAACATTTTCAGCTATGTTTGAAAGTGTTAAAATTGATATCTTACATTTCAGCCTCGCAGCCCTTATATAAGCGGACGTCCCGTTATGGCTAGTCCAGATTCCATCCGACTGAAATTCGACGGTTTAAAAAAAATATGACAATAAAGTTTGCAGTTTATTTTTTAAAAAATCTAGTTACAAAAAATACACACGAAAAAATTCTACTATAAATCAAAACTTAATTGAAAGTGTGTAAGAATTATTAGTAGAAAATTGATATTTAGTTTACAATCTACATTGGAAGAAAAAAATTAAAATAAAATAGAAATAAAGGCAAAATTAGGAATTTAGCAAAGTTTAGAACACGTTAAAATATACAGGGTGATTCATAAAAGATGGGCAGAACTTTAAGGGGTTATAGTACACTTAAAGACAAATAATATTAAATAGGAGACTAAGGGTCCCAGACGTATTCCCAAGGAGATAGGGGGCATTAAAGTTTAGGGTCCGAAATTTCAAATGATTATAAAACATGGAAAAATTGGTCGATTCGTTTGCGGTTTTTGCAAAAAATTTTCTTTATGCCAGTATTTTCTTGAAATAAAATTTTAAAGTTCAATTTCAAAAAATACCGATAGGGGGCGCTTTAGACTTTGGAGTAACAAACAACTATTTTTTAACGTTATTTTTTGTATTTCTTTAAATGATTTCGAAAGCTTAGACTTAAACTTAAATTTTCAGCTCAAAATCTGAATCGCTGAGCGGGGTTCAGTAGCGAGGGGAGGGGGTTCAAATTTCAACTTCTGAACATAGTTCAGTTTGCACTACTTAACCATGCCGAACGATTCTGTGCTGTGATACGAGGCAAAAATACAACTTTCGTCAAGGACTGCATAGTCGGAATTTACTCATAAAGGCACTGGCACAGTTGGAAACGTCGCTCATGCAAACGTTAAAGCTCCATTCCTGACGCTAGTCACCGGGTGAAGAAGGAAACAGAAAGTATGCAAATGTCAAATGGGGAAGAAGAAGAACACGTATGCAAAATTTCGACACGATTCAGGCATAAAAACCACTGAACGGTGAGTCAAGTGTAAGTCGCTGTAGTAATGAATCGGAAGATGGTGTCCTTCACGAATAAGGAAAAGGCTGAGATGCATTTAATTTACGGAGCGGCAGATGGAAATGGTGCAGAGGCACAACGAATGTACGGAGAGCGATTTCCCAACAAGCGGTTGCCTAACCGCAAAACTTTCGAGCGCTTGCACAGACAGTTGTGTGAGACGGGATCATTTCTCGCTTCCCGGTCGAATGCAGGTCGTGCAAAAAAGGACGAATCAGTAGTTGTTGCAGAAGCCATTCTGGATGTAGTAGCGGCGCAGCCAAGTACAAGTACACGAACAGTGGCTAGGCAGGTGGATACCTCACAGTCCATGACTTGGAGGGTACTGAAGGATGAACATTTGCTCCCGTTTCATGTGCAACGAGTCCAGAAACTGTCTCCAGGAGATTATCCAAATCGTATTGAATTCGCTCGCTGGTTTCTGCAGCAGAACGCGCTAAATCCACATTTTGGACGAACTGTGCTTTTCACCGATGAATGTACCTTCACACGTGAAGGTACACTTAACACACACAATGCACATGTATGGGCGGATGTCAATCCACATGCTACGTATCCACATGCTCATCAGAGACGCTTTTCCATCAATGTTTGGGCAGGAATCCTCGGAGACCACCTAATCGGACCGTACCTTCTTCCTGAACGCCTCAACGGTAAAACATACCTCACATTTCTGCAACATGTGCTGCCAGACCTGTTAAACGTTGTTCCTCCACGCATCCGGCGGGTCATGTGGTTCCAGCACGATGGAGCGCCAGCTCATTACGTACGAGACGTCCGCAACTATCTGGACATCACATTTCTGAACAGATGGATTGGTCGAGGTGGTCCTGTTGCTTGGCCTGCTCGCTCGCCAGATCTTTCACCCCTCGATTTCTTTTTTTGGGGACGATTGAAGGCTCTTATGTATGAGACACCCATTGAATCCCCCGAGGAACTGGTCGCCAGACTTTCCGCCGCTGTAGGGGAAGTGCTCGAAAAGCCTGATGTTTTCGCGAATGTTCGCCGTTCCATTCTTCGCCGTTGTTCTGCGTGCATAACCTCTGGTGGTCACAATTTTGAATATTTATTGTAATTACATGTTAATAAATATGCTTTGGTAACATAATCCTAATTTGTGTCTTTTTACCTCGTATCACAGCACACAATGTGTGGACATGGTAAACTGAACTGTGCTCAGGAGTAGAAATTTCAAACCCCTCTCCCCAGAAACTTAACCACGTCTAACGATTCAATTTTGGGCTGAAAATTTAAGTCTAAGCTTTAGAAAGCATTTAATGAGACACAAAAAATAACGGTATAAGATAGTTGTTCGTTACTCCAAAGTCTAAAGCGCCCTCTATCGGAATTTTTTGAAAATTTTCTTTAAAATTTATTTTCAAGAAAATACTGACATAAAGAATAATTTTAGCAAAACGCGGCAGTAGTTAGAGCCTAATCTACGACACAAAGATCGGGAATAACTGATTTTTGTTCTGGGGGGAGAAGGGTTTCAAATTTCAAATTTCAGTTTACGCTACTTAACTACTCGTTAGGACTCAGATTTTTAGATCAAAATTTAAGTTTAAGTCTAAGCTTTCGAAATCATTTAAAGAAATACAAAAAATAACGTTAAAAAATAGTTGTTTGTTACTCCAAAGTCTAAAGCGCCCCCTATCGGCATTTTTTGAAATTGAACTTTAAAATTTTATTTCAAGAAAATACTGGCATAAAGAAAATTTTTTGCAAAAACCGCAAACGAATCGACCAATTTTTCCATGTTTTATAATCATTTGAAATTTCGGACCCTAAACTTTAATGCCCCCTATCTCCTTGGGAATACGTCTGGGACCCTTAGTCTCCTATTTAATATTATTTGTCTTTAAGTGTACTATAACCCCTTAAAGTTCTGCCCATCTTTTATGAATCACCCTGTATATTCGAAGACATTGTTCAATTCGTCTTAATTTATGTTGAATCTCAAAATTTCATGTAGGGATGCATGTAGGGATGAAAATCATTTTGATATTGTCCATTATTGTATGATATTTAGATAGCAAAAAAACATGGGTGAAACACAAAAGTTATACTGAAAACTAAGATCTTCCAAAGAAACAGTCTTAGGAAATTTTAATTAAATAGTTTCTTTCAAATAAAATATTACTATTATAACTAATCGGTTCAACATAACGAACAAATATTTGTAGACCACTGAAAGCTAATAGCTAAAATTTGAAGCTTTATTCTGAATACTAAAAATTATATTATAAAATTTACAGGATGAATTTAAATTTCAAAGTGAAAAATAATATTCCAGTCAATTAGTAAACATCTTTTACTTCTCATTCTTGAATAAATTAATATTTTACGATTTAAAAAAAAATTGCTAATAGTTATTGAAAGCTAATTGCTAATTGTAAGGTCTTTTACCTGACCAAAAACATCATATTCCTCACATATTTGCTTCTTTTAAATAAAGAAGTGCGAAAAAAAAAACATTAAGCGAAATTTGAAAAATGAACCACATGTTAGGCCATTTTTAATCACCATGCAGATTTCCACGGGTAAACCTTTAGAAATTGTTTCTTCTACTTGCTCAAGATTCTGCTTGCTCAGGACAATCGTACCCAATCATGTTGCACAGATTACGGATTTTTTTAAGTTGGTTGTTTTCATGCTTTCGTTTGTAAACGAGTAAAAAATGTCAGCAGCCTATTACGTCTTCGTAAAAAGCCAATGGATTATAAAAGGAGGTTGAGATCTATGTTCATGTGCAAATATAGAAGTAAAAATTGGTAAGCAATAAAATTAGCTTCAAAAAGGAAACTTATATGAGGCATTGTTATATTTCCTTTATAACAGAAAGCTTTATGTATTTCAGTTACATTGAAAACAAAAAGAACCATCTGTCATGCGCTAAATCCGCTGAAGACGCCTAAAATTCGAATATCCAGGAAAATGTCCATGAAATTTCAATTAATCTATATTATAAAGGACAGGCGTGAGCATGCGTAACTCTGATGGTGGCAAAAGCAAACACTTAAATTTAACTTTTATTAACTTTTATTGCTGTTTATTAAACTTCTAAATACTGTTCATTTTCAATTTTTAAAACGTCGAATAGCGAAAAAAATGTATGCAATTTGTTTGAAAACTATGTCAAAATTTAGTGAAAAATGTATTGCAATTTACCCAATTTTTATCCTTTTTAAATTAATTTCCAAGTATGAATTTTTTCAAATCATATTTATATCGCGTGCAAACGATTACGTAAGATCTTAATCCACTGAAATTAACAGAATCAAAAAGTCTGGTTGTAAATAGCGGTCTTTGGACATTTCTTTTGCTTTTAACTCCTGACATGAGGCCAGTATGAAAATATCTCTTTTATTATGTTTTAAAACTTTCATTTGAACGCATTACTACTATTATTCATATAAATATGATCTTCAGTACTTTTAGTGGGCATTCTAAAAAACGTATTAAATGCAAAAAAAAATAGACCCGTACGCTCACTGCAATCTTTGAGATTATTTACCGATACGTTTTGTCATTATTTTTTTATTAACTGCAATTCTTTTTTATCAAACAGCGTATTTTAACAATAAATATGTGTACTATGTCAGAAAGCCGCTTTCAGAATTTTTCGAAAAATACTCCATTCGCCGTGCCATACGTATGTCAAGAGGAAGAAGAATGTTAACATCAGAAATTATCTATATGATCGTTTTAAGCAATTTTCTGAAACCCGCGGAGCACGTGTTTTTCCTCTTCTACTAATAATGTCTATAGAAATCTGGTGATAGTCGGAAAAATGTGATCCGAATAGATGGAGTCATGTCCGAATGCACCTGAAGATTAGATTTTTCATTTTTGATCCAATATTTTAATTAATAACCATAATGAACATCGCAATGAATGGCGCGCTGTCGAAAATGATTTGTTTGGAATTTTTTGAAGAAGGAAGTTACAGAAAAACGTCTAGTTTTAATCTTATTTTTAAACTACCGCTTCAGCTTTTCAGATCAAGATACGTAAAACACAAAAAACATCCGCTCATTCTGTGTACTTTCATAGATTTAGAAAGTTATTTTTTAAAAATATATAAATATTTACCGTATCAAAAAGATATTTTATAAACGTCGGTTCAATGGGTTTTTTTCTGTGTATTTCCGCACCCGCTTTCCTGACTGAAATAATAAAAAAATAAAAATAAACATTTGCGTAGTCATGGTAGCTGCTCCGTTCGAACAACATATTTTATTATTATTATTATTATTATTATTATTATTATTATTTGGCATAAAAAAAAATCTGAATGCCGATTTTGGGTTTTATGGATTCTTTTCTACGTTTTTAAAGAAGTAGCATAGGCTTTTCGAATGGAAATACAAATATAGATATATATATTCATCTATTTATAATATATTTTCCTTTTTAGCGGTGAATTTTGTTTTTTTTCTTTAAGTAATATTTATTTCCAAATTATTATTTCTGAATGCCATTTTCATGTTTTTTGTTTTTCTGCAGATTTACAACTCCGCACCAGCTTTCCGAATCGAAATACAAAATAAAACTAATATGTTGTGGCCATCACAAAACTTTCTTCTACATAAATCACGTCAATTAAATCATTTAAAAAATACCAAGAAATTACACCAATTTATCACCATTTCATATCAAGGTATATCTGAATTTCAAATTTGATGAAAATTCTTGCATTAGTTATTGAGATAGAGCTATAGTGGAAATTTTCAAAAATGCAGCATAGCAACGCCACCTGTTGAGCGATTTACACCAAAACATAAACAGCACTAATTCATATCAAGGTATACCTGAATCTGAAGTTTGTTCAAAATCCAAACATTAGTTCTTGAAATAGAGCTATTGCGGAAATCGCAAATAATGCAGCACAGCAGCGCCACCTCTTGGGCGATTTACACCAAAATATACAAAACGTCAATTCATGTCAAAGACTAACTGAATCTGAAGTTTGATGAAAAGCCGTGCATTAGTTCTGGAGATTGAGCTATTGTGGAAATCGTCAAAAATGATGCATAGCAGCGCCATCTGTTGGGCGATTTACACCAAAACGTTTCCAACACCAATTCATATCAAGGAATAACTGAATCTGAAGTTTGATGAAAATCCGTGCATTAGTTCTTGAGATAGAGCTGTTGCAGAAATCGCGAAAAATGCAGTTTAGCAGCGCCACCTGTTGCGCGATTTACACCAAAAACTAATTAGCACCAATTTATATTAGGGACTACTGGAGTATAAATTTTTATTAAATTCTGTTCATTAGTTCTTGAGATAGAGCGACCACAAAATTTGTGTCACACACAGACAGACTCACAGACAGACATTTTGTAAAAACATGTTTTTCGGAATCTCTGACCCCAAAAACGTGTAAATCCATCGAAAATCGGAAGTCGAAATTTTTCATAAATCCAATACTTTCTTCTTGTAAAGATAGAAGAAAGTAAAAAGACCAGGAATTCGCCAGACAATCTTTTCTCGGTACTTTTTCTGATGTAATTAATTCTCTACTGAGTCAGGAATTAATCTGTCAACTTTATCGTATTCAGCTTTTAAAAAAAGGGGGAAGTGGGCTATTTACAATTTCTCCAGAACTTTTGGTCAAAATGGATAGTTTAATACATCTAAATGTAAGAAATTAAATCGTCAATCACTATAGTGAGGGCCCTTTTTACGTTTTAGTAGATGTATATTACCGAAGGTTAGGATTGTTTTGAAAGACTTCTGTTTAAAAATACAAAATAATCCAACGCATGTTTTACGTAAATTTAAGAGTATCACCCTCAGCCCCGGGCACTACCGGGCAGATCAAATAAAAGAAAAAATAATTCAAAAGCTAAATTTTAAAAATTCTCTTCGAATTATTTTTCGCCCATCCTTTTTAGAGAACATATATGTTTCAGGTATATTAAGTGTACGCATCTAATTACAGCGCTAGATTGTCATAAAAATTTTTTCAACAAAAAAGATAAAATTTCCATGCAAGTGAGATATCTTGTTTTATTTCTAAGGAAATGTAAAAGCTCTGTTTTAACTATGTTTAAAATGTCTTTTTAAATAATCTGCGGAACTCTTCATACATTTGAACTAAAATGCATTATTTGATCATAAGAAGTACATTCTTATATTTAAAGAGATTCTTTTATTAAATATAAAGTAGAGATAAAGGGATTTAGGGATTTAGTACCAGCATTTGAAAAAAAGATTGAAAATATTCATAGTACATGCAATCTATATACAGTCCTATATGTAATATAAAGCATAGCAATATTTCAATTGCAAAGACATATCCAAATAACCACTTTTTTTCGCGCAATGTTATTTAATCTCTACATAATGAATATAAAGATATCTAATAGTTTTCGAAGGAAATTTGTTCTAAAATGTCTGTAGATACCTTTTCGAAGATTTTTTCAGGGAATTTTGACGTCAGTCTTTACTGACGTCTAAAATCCTTTTATGTGGACGCAAAAGCTTTTCGAAAGGATGTAAATTATTTTTAAGGAAATTAGTTGTCTTACCTTGAAAACATAACGAAAAACTATAAATGGTTGCATGTATGATTTTATTTATTACAATTTACTTTCTTACAAATTGAAATAATTACAATCTTTCAATCAATTTCTTAAATTCTTTACAAATGAAAATAATTTCAAAAATTTCAGCTGTTTAATAATTTTAAAAGCTGGAAAAGCAATGTGAACTAATAATAATACTAAAAGAAGTATTTCTATACCTTGTTCGTTAAAGAGAGTTTTACAAAATTAAGCGGAAGAAAAGATTTACCTTTAATTTAAATATATGTATTATAAAGAAACATGATTGAAACATCATGAGCCATGCATAGATTATGAAAATCTTTCCAACACATTCATTATATTCTACCAAAACTTCACCGTTTAAAAGGTAAAATATGGCATCTAAGTAAAAAATTTCGAAAATGCATTAAATATATAAAAACACAATTTCTGAAATTTCCATCTATAGTCAGAAAAGAATTCAATTTTTTTTTTGCGAATCTCTGTGTATGAATATATTGTATATATAGAATATATTATGCTAAAATGTATTTCAGTTAGGAAAACTTTAACACAGTTGAAAGTCCACTTTAAGCAATTTAGGTAAAAAACGGAAATGTATTCGAATTCTTTTTACAGCCCTGTATATTCAAACCATAAATGTTACACTTTTCATTTTCTATACCGAACATGTCATACAGTCCTCAGCAAAAGTTTAGACACTGATTATATTTACCTTTTAAATACAAAATACGAACTCCTGGGTTATACAAATGGCTATTCTTATATTTAAATATATTTTAAATATTATAGGACGGAAATAATGGTTTTAATGTAGGATAATATTTAACATAACTCAAAAAAAAAGTGAGATTTGTATATTGCAAAAGTTTAGACACTTTCTTGATTTTCGGCAACCGTTCACGGAAAAATGCATATTTAAACTTATTACGTCACTTGCATGAAATATTTAAGTTCTCCTCGCGATAGCATCGGTTAGTAAAGATGCCGCGAGCTAGAGAGATTCAATCAGATGAAGTAATTGAAAGATGGAAGCTGAAATCCAAAGCGAAGACTGTTGCACATATTTCAGCTACTTTGAATCGTTGAAAGAAGTCTGTCTTTCGAGTATTGTCCAAGGGTGACTCTTTCAAAGCAAAATATAGATCTCCAAAGCCTCGTGTGAGCAAGAAAACAAGACGATAGATGGATACATATACTGGCATCTACACAAATGATGTGTGCTAGTCAGATTAAAAGTGAGTCAGGACTCTCTGTATCAACGGTTAAGATTCGCAGATGAATTTAAGATAGAGGAAAATTAGTTTACATGAAAATGAAAAAAAAAGCCAGGTTTGAAATCTCATTACAAATTGACGAAAATACAGTGGGCTCGAAAACATGTGTATATGGAGCCCAGTGGCATACTGTGATATTCAATGACGAAAAAGCAGTGGAATATTTGGATAGCCCAAATGGGTGGGCATACTATTGGCACGAGTTGAGTAAAGAATCTCGGCCTTTCTTCAGTCCTGAATAAGGAGGTGGCTCTTTAATGGTTTGGGCCTCATTTTGCTCAAATGCTCAAGTACCTCTAGAGTTCCTCAATGGTTGCCAAACAGCGCAAGACTACATACAATCATTAAAGAACAATTTACAGTCATTTGGTGAAGTTTTAGCTGATCTAAAGTATGTATTTCAAAAAGGTAATGCGTTCATTGGTGATGCATGCAAAACAAAATTCGGTTTGACTCTCAAAATTTTTTAGGGTTCCGTATTTAAAAAGTAAAAACCGAACCATTATATGATCACAACTACCTGTATCTGTCTGTCTGTCACAGCCATTTTACTCGTAAACTATGGAACGTGAAAAGTTCAAATTGGGGAAAGTAATAACGACTATTTACCCACATATTTGCAGATTATTAAACATTCACAAATATATGTAGTAAAAACATAGAGTGGTAATTCAGTTACTTGAAAAAAGAAATATTTTCTTTGTATATCGTGTGAGTTATCGTGGGAAAGCTTTCGTAACGCTGAACTCAAAAATACATATCCTTTAACTTTAGGTATTATATTTTTAGAGATATCGTCGAAAATGTAGCACAAAAATATGATTTCCCACATCTATTTTCGAATCTATTGAAACAAAAATTATAAAAAACTTGAGACAGTAGAAGTTAATTTAAACCTTGAAGAAAAATTCTAGCAATTACCCTAGGTCACATAGTTTTTGAGAAAGGCGCATTTTTCCTTTACACACAAATTTGATTTACGGGCATTCAGCAAAGGTGTTGAGGAATACTGGAAGTACCTATAGTAGCAGACGTATAAAATCATTGTTGATAATGATTTTTTTTAAAAAATCGTAACTAAATAGCCGAGATATTAACTCTTAAAGACACGAACAGTTTGGATATACATAATGACAGGGGCGGCGTACTCTATGTACCATCGGCTTACAGGCTAATTTAATTAGAATTAATCACATAAAAACTATGGGATTCGCGACTAGTTTGCATTGAGGGGATCTCTCAATATGTTTTCCGTGTCATAAAAGGATTATTAAAAACCTATCTGTAAAAACCTGACACGGACCAGGGCGGCGTTGCAACTTTGCGACCTCCTTTCGAAGCGCGCTTAGCACAATGCGAAGTTTAAACTTTGAACAAGGGTTTTGTTTTAGTTACACTGTAAAAAGAAAAGATTATTTCTGCGCTGAATTTAGCTTTATGAAATGCCAATTGAAATTTAATAATGCACTACTCTTATTATCAATACCGAATTAAGTTCATCCTAAACGTATTAGGATATGATTTAAAAAATATTTATACATAATAGCAATATTTTATAATTTTTAGGATTCATATCTCTTTGCAATTTTATGGTATACCATTCGTATTTTTTTAGTATGTACAACTATATCCAACCCTACGTCGTATAGTTTTTTACAAAATCTTATTATTCTTTTAGCAACGATTTTTTTTTAATAATACAGTTAATAATTCATATATTTATTGTAGGGAACCCTCTGAGCGCGAATAATACTGGCACATGACCATTTATTTTATCTCGATTGCCCGTCGTGTAGCTCTTATCTGTACCAATCGAAAACCTTTGTGGCATCATGTCTCGCAAGGTTTAAGCAAATTTTTGACAATACTCTTCTGTTAATGAACTTCGAGCTGCTGTTGCAATTGTTTGGTACGAAATAGATGCCCAAATGATGCAATATTTAGTTTCTACCATGGAAAGTCCAAATTTTGCACTAATTGCAGATAATGCGAGTGCAGTTCGAATTTAAATTAGGGTTATTTTTCTGTAAATATGCAGATTGTCTATACTTTTGCCCCAATGTTATTTTTTTGCTTTTTGTCATTATATATTATGTAAAGTGTATAACTTAAAATTTACTATTTGTGAATAATCCTTTATTCACAAATAGTAATATTTATGATAATAATAGTAATATTTGTGAAAGGATTCACACCTTGTAAATCCTTTATTCACAAATAGTAAATTTAAAATTTACTATTTGTGAATAAAGCATAAGTAACAAGTAATATATGGCAGTTGAGTTACAACAATTCGTTGCATACTTCTCAGTACAGAAGCGTAATCGATCATTGTCTAAACTTTTGCTACGCACTTTAGTAAATCTCTACAATATTTATATATTACAAAACAACTCGAAGTTAATTACGAGAGGTAGAGCTCGGAAAGACAGACGGACAGTCAAACCGAATCCATAAACACTTTTCAACTATGTTGGAATGTGTTAAAAACATGGTCTTGAGTAAAACAATCATTATAGTAACGGTGGCAACGGACGTCAAAATATATCTCACTTTTACTGCAATTCTTTTAACTTGTGAACATTATACAATTTTCAATTTTTATACCGTCAAATATGGAAGAAATTGTAATTTTAAAAGCAATTTTGTCTGAAAACTGTATTATAATTTACAGATTTGTATTATTTTAAATAATTTTCAACATGATTTAAAAAAAAAAAACTTTCTCTATGGGTTTCAGAATAATTATGGAAGATGTAACCGATTGCACATAATACAAATTAACATATCTGAATCGAACTAAGCAATTTAACATTCAAATAATCAGAATTTAAAAAAAGTTGTAAATAGGTTTTTTTTTTTTTTTTCTTTTTTAACGATTTCTTTGGCCCGTAAAACTTAGCTTGTGGCTAATACAAAAGATTTATAGCTTTTAATATATATATGTTTTTTAAATTAATACATTCATTATATTTTTCATATAAATTTGTTTCTGGCGTTTCTAGTGGTGAATAATAAAAATATATTAAATCTAATACATATATTACAGTTTACAATTAAAAATTGTTTTCTTCTTTTTTCTGCACACCAAATAGTATGTTCTATAACCCAGAAAGCCCGGGTCATGTATTCTTTTACTAGATAAAAACATTGTGTCATCAATTGAAATAGTATTTTGATAAGGTTCAGATGCAAATATTTTTTTTTATATAAAACTGAAACACTTTTAAAATCATTTAAATTAGTTCTCAAAGAAATTCTTACATTTGTATTCTTACTTTCTTTAAATAAAGATTCTGCCGAATTCGATAAAGAAGATTTAGTACTTCAGCGAATTATCAAAGATGTTCTCGGCGTCACTAATAGAAGACCATCAAGATCTATACGAAATGATGTACTTAAAAGCAATTTAGCAAAGACTACAAAAAGCACTGATTTATCTTCAACCAATAAATGTTTATTAGGTAAGTTCAATACATTTCACATCTTATATTTCATGCAAATGTTTGTGATATCCATTATCATATAATAAAGAAATTTATTCAAATTAAAAATGATGTATAAATTATTATAAAATTCTAAGTTAAATTATGCTTTGAATTTTAAGGGACACTTTGCGAAGATAATATTGCAGCGTCTAATGGAATTTCTTATGAACTGGCATCAGATGACTACAAATTTGAAATCATAATATATAGACGTAGTACATGTCAACTTTCTTTCACGTATCTGATTTTTAGTTAAATGTTTTATTACTTTGATAACTAAATTAAGCATTATTCAGTCTGTAAGTTCGATTAAAAATTTCAATAACTTGAAATTTAAACATAAGCTATAGTTTTTAATTTTTATTTAATTAACAAAAATATAAATTTCTGTATTATTTATTAAATTTGATTCAAAAATTCAATAACTTAACATTTAATTATAAGTTTATATTTTTTTTTATTAACAAAAATGTAAATTTCTTTATTTATTAAATTCGACTAAAAAATCCAATAACTTAGCATCTAAACATAAGTTATAGCTTTTAATTTTCATGTAATTATAAAAAATGTTACTACTGACCGATTTCTTTAGTAGATTTTGAACGCATTTTCTCGAATTTAAAGGGTCTTAGGATTCTTAAAATTGGAAAACGTGAAAAAAAGAGACCATTTTCAGCATTTAATATCTTAAAATGTGTATGATTTTAAAACACAATTTTTATTGGGATGAAAGATATAAAGATGTTCTTTTATTTCATGTATTTAAAAAATTGAAAGATGCAGGTGTAAAATTTAAAAGGGGCTCCAAACTGTCAGACACCTGACTAGCAGAAAATCTGTATAACAGCTTACGCACAGAATTACAAAGTAAATATTGCATCTAGAATGAAAATTTTGGTGCCTTCTTATACTTCAGATTATAATAATTACCCTGAACCTAAATAAATTTTTATTTAAAGCATTCTTATATTTTTAATAGAAAGTTGTATTTAGCTAATACAAATTTTGAAAATTTCAACAGTATAATCACCATTTTTTTTTTTTTTTTTTTTTTTTTTTTTTTTTTTTTTTTTTTTTTAATAATAATTAAAAGAAAATTTTAGGATCAGTTTATACAGAATAACATGACACAAATTTTTTGGAAATTTCATGAAAAAAATATTCAGATGTTTTTGAGATATCCTTCGCGATTTGCCCAGAAACGTCATTTGGAGAAAAATTGACTTCAAAGTTTCAGAAACGCCACTTCGGCTATTCAGTGGGTATAATTCTAAAAGCCATGACTTCTGTGACAATGAGAATTTCAAGGAAACAATTATATCAAAAATGTTAAAAAAAGTAGGAGTAAAAATTAAAATTCCCAAAATTTTGAAGCTTTTTTTAGAGTTTTTCTGGGCGAATAAATGCTTCGATGTGGTTGTAATAATTTTGCGAACATATTTTTTTTTTATAATTAATCTTTTTAAATTTATAATTTTCAGGTTTTTTTTTAAACGATATTTTCCTGTAGATCTAATATTATGTAACTAATGTTTGCGCATTTTGACATGTTTTAAGGTGTATATAACATTAATCTTTATAATACAATGTTATGTTTTTATTTCACATGTATAGTAAATGTATCAAATATGATATATATATACATAAGTATATAGTATTTATATTAGATGTAAAATGTCCGGACCAGGATTCGAACCCGGGACCTCCTGGCTGAAGCTGCCAGTGCTCTGCCATCTGAGCTATCCCGGACGATTCTGGTCGAACTTTTTCACCCAGCTAACCTTGATGATTACAGCATCTGGTCTGAAACCTGGTTCAGCTCAACAGAATAAATCTCAGGTAATGGAACTCCAGAAATTGCTGGATACGAAATTACACTACATTAACATTAACACAATTATTCTAATTGGTAAACAAATCATATTAGATGTAAACATGTTTTTACATCTAATATGATTTGTTTACCAATTAGAATAATTGTGTTAATGTTAATGTAATATAGTATTTATTTATATGTGTATATAATATGTATTTATATATGTCTTTCTAAATATATATAATTAGATACATAATATATATAAAAATAAAGCAAATATAACGTTTGTAATATAAAGATATACATTTATAAAAAAAATTAAAAACTCTTTCTTGCCATCTTGAAAAGTTTGTTATTATGCCATTGAAATTGGCGCTATTTTGGATTCCTTCGCATATCGCGCCAACCAGAACAGGTTATGGAACTCTTCCCTTATTAAAAAATAAAATTATATGTAGAAAATAATACTTCGTCATATTAACACGGATAAAATGTGGTCTTGTACTTGCACATTTAGCTAAAGTCGTTAAAGGGGACCGGGACACAAAAATCTTCAAATTTTGTAAAAACATTTTATTTCATTAAAAATTTCTCTGTTTTTTTCCTGCTTAAAATGATTTTTAAATCATGTTTCTATCTTAATTAGAACAAGAAATATTAATTTTTTCGTTTTGGTTTGTTTTCAAAATCTAGCTTTCAAGTAACGGATGTCATGGAAAAGACTTCTTGTAAAAATGCGTTTTTCTTCATGATGGGGTTTCCCCGTCCCCCATTTCTCATATTTAAATTCTTATAACTCAAGAACAGTTAAAGATAAATGGTCAAACTAGAATCCTTTCTTTTTCACTTGTTTTACTTTAATTTTGACTCAGCAAATTTGGAAAAAATATTTACCTTTGAAAATATGATTTTAAAAAAAAGTTGCACCATTTTTTTCTTAATTTTTTCGTTAAATATTTTTTTAATTAATATTTTTAAAAATGCTGAATCCAAATTAAAACTGGTATATTTCTGTTTATTTAAATGAAAAAAAAAATTGAAATTCTATAAATAATATTTCAAGTTATAACGATTTTTAATTACACCACTTTTTTTAATAAATTTTACATTAAAATTTTTTTTTTTTAATTATGAAAAGTTTTATCAGGTAATTTTCATTACAAATGATATGGTTAACCATCACAAAAAAATTCAGAATTTTAACTCAATAAATAAAAATTATTTTAAAATGTGTCACCCCCTTAATATATTGTAATTAATATGATAAAAAGAATTTAAAAATAAATTTGAAACAATCTTGAAACTGGCGTAACATAAAAATTGCTGAAAACTGTTTTCTAGGAATAGAGAAAGAAAGAAAGATAATGGTTTTGTTTTTCGCCACGTAGTGGAATGTCTTAAAGATCCTTATAATGTATTTCCTAAAAGAAATAGTACAAGAATTCTAAATGTTGCATGCCTAACCCATTTTCAAGCACTACTGCTTGAAACATTATTCGTAGCACATTTCTAATATTTTATTTTCAACACAAATGTGTCTAATATAGAAACTAAGTTTTTTCAAACGGCAAAAAAGCGCTAAATTATTTTTAATGAATTCAAAATTCTCAAATTTAAAAGACTTTTATGTGTTATAAGAAGTAATAAACAGAAAAACAGCAATGCATTTATTAAGCTAATATATTTTTGTCATTTGTTGAAAACTACATGACATTTCAATACAACAAAACTTAAAAAATATTAGTTTATTTAGTAATGAAGGAATGATTTTTTTTTTTTTTTTAGATTGTTTAAATGTGAAGTATTCGATAAGAAGTTTCGAAATTTCAGTGCATTTCAGTCGTATCATTTTTCAATATTTTTGCATATGAAGCTCTCATACAACCGTCGTAGTTTTACGCTAATACGTGAAAAAAAACCTAATGCATATGTAAAAACTACGATGGTGATATGAATAATTCATACTTTAAACAAATAAAATTGTATATTTAAAATGTTGTTGCTATCTAAACCCATGTTTCTGATATAAAAAAAAAAAAAAACTAATTTGAATAGTCGTAAAAAAAAATTCTCCCAGAGGAGGGGTGTATATAGAATATAATTTGTATTAAAACGGTCAAAAGGTCTTAGCGAAAAGAAAAAAAAACTGACCACATAGGGAGGCCAATTTTTGTTTTTCTTTTTCTATCATCAAACCTCCTTTTAATTTTTTCCTGTTTAAAAGAAATTCTGTAATCTTACATAAAGCCGGAAAACAAGAACGAAAAATCATGCGTACAGCATAGATTATGAAACACTTTCCATAACATTCAAAATACTATAACCAAACTTCACAGTGTTGCTAAGGTGAAAGATGACGTCTAACAATTTTGAAAACACATATCACATTTGAAAATCCAATTCCTAATATTACCACGAATAGTCGTTAAAATATACATTTCTTTCAACCCTGTATATGATCAACATGTATTTATGCATACTACATAGTGTGCTATTAGATAATTCAATTAAAATCATAGCACAGTTGAAAATTTCCACTCAGCAATTTCTGCCAGTAAACGGATGTTGTTGAGAACTTTTGTGCAATCTTGTATATTATCTATAAAATTTATACACAAAAAATAGTTAAATTTAAAGACACATACCAGAACTGAAAACACAAATCCAGCAACTATTGTTCGTAGGCTTCAATAGTTCAATTATTGTTCATTTTGTTCTACAACCAAATTCTTTTGTCTGTCCCTGAAAATAAACAATATGTTCTATACACGCCATATTCTATAATAAGAACCTTGTAGTACATCTCAGTGATGTATATCAATTTCAATATGTTTAAAATATTGTAATATTATTAAACTACGCGGCAAACGATATTTCCCCATAGACCGTAATGTAACGAAATGCTTTTGAGTGGCCCTGTAAATGAACCGAAAATGCTACACACTTCACTTTCAATACCGAATATGCTATAGTACATCCCAATAACATATATCAATTTCATGACAATCGGATTATATTTACGCGAGTTAGAGCACGGACAGCCGTACAGACAGACAAACAGACAAACCTAATTCATAAACACTCTTCAACTATGTTGGAAAGTATTAAGAAAATTAAACTTTGAAAATATATTGATTTACGAAATTCAATCATTTCTATTCTTCTTTTATTTACAGTCACACCCAAATTAGATGAAGAAGAAAGTGAATTTAAGAAGGGTACTTCATCTGAAGCTGCAGTTATTGAGAAGTCAAAGTGTGAATCACTTTCAAGAAATAAATTTAAATTAAGTAAGCTGCTATCTTTTTTCATCTTTCATTCGACAAAATAATTTTGTGATACACACCATCGTGCAGAAGTTGGAGCAGAGCTGCTAAGTCTCCGATGATATTCATTCCAGTATTTTCAGATAGAATTTATTTTAATTTAAATGAAGGATTTTGCGATTAAATAAAGCAACATTTTTATTCGAAAATACTGGTATTCATAAAGCTGGGGATACCACAGCTCTGTTGAATTATTAGTTCTCTTTGTAACATATGTCATAATATAAAATGTAATAAAACTTAGAAATAATGCCAGGGGTTTTCATAATTTAGTGTACTGGAAAAAATTCTTAGTTTAAAAAATATTTAATTGAAAAAAAAAAAAAGAAATAGTTGAAAAATCGAGCTTTTTAAATATTTATTAAAGAATTTTTAATAATTGAAGATATTCACGAAAGGATATAGGTGCGAAATAAAACATTATAAATTTCAAGAAATTGAAGTGAAATTCTGTAATAAATGTTTTTGTTGATTATTTATATTCTTGTAGCACGTTAAAACTATTATTGCAGCTAGTACTTCATACTTTTTAATTATATATGTATGTTATGTTTCTCATATTTCCATCATTGTTGTATTGGTTTTATTTAGCCCTTTCTTAATATATGTACTCTAATTTATGACTTCGAATAATTAATACAATATTTAAAGTCTTCTTAATACAGGAATTTGATAAAATTTCATTTAACAGAAATTTTGTAGAAAAATTGGGGTGAATTTAACTCTACAAAAATAAAGTAAAATATTGCAATAAAACGTTAGTTTATCATTTTTATAACAACAGTATTATAAGAGTATAAAAAATAAAATCATTGCTGGAATAAAAATAAATAAGAGTACATTGGGAAAATCTGTATTATACGGACACAAGAATATTTAATATGGATAATTTGATCACAGCAAACTAAAAATGAATTTAAATTCGATGAATTCGCTTGCATCTAGAAAACAATTTTAATAGTATTTCTCTAAATTTTAAATAGTATTTCTTGCCGTATTTATTGACAGAATTTCTAACATTTAATAAAGCAAAGAATACTATTAAAATTTAGTGGTGAAATTCAATGATTTGGGTCGGAACGGTCTCATCCATGATTTGAAAATTGAAAATTTGTTGCTGTGCATTTTGACTGTTCGACATATCCCTGAATAATCATGTTAAAAATATAGAAAGAAATTCTGAATTTACTCCTAAAAATATGTTTGTGGGGAAACATTGTTTCTTTGTCAAAACAGGAATTATGAGAGTAAAACGGGGGGGGGGGGGGGGGCGGGGGAAGAAAATAACAACCATTTCCAGAACAGATTAAAGAAACCCACTTTTCTGCGCAGAAAAATATAACTTGAAAACTACAATATTATGTTATATAATATGTTATGTTATATTATGTTATATAATATTTTGTTGTGAAAATAAAGAGACTGTCTAAAATGCACAAAGAGAGTATTTTAAAAAAATATGAAGATAATTTAAATGAAATTTACAACTAAGATATAATATGTAGATAATTGAAATTAAATTTATAATTAATCTACTGCGTCTAACTGCTTTGCAATGAAAACAAAACTCCCTGTATTTTGAGCTAGAAAATAATAAAAATAAAACAATGAATAATTTAGAAAAAATGTTCTATTCGTCATTTCTTATAATTATTTTTAATAACAGTTTTAGATAAGGGATTATATAGTGTTCTTAATTATTATTGTTATCTATCTTAAAATGTATAATTAATTGTAATTTTACAATTAAGATGCTATTTTTTAATGACAGTGAATTTTGAAAATTTTGAAAATACATATATATCTTCAAAATCTTACATTTTATGTTTTGCTTTATTTACAGAAAAAGTCCAATTAGATGTTGAGATTGAAAGATTAAGAAGAACTGTAAGAAAATGTCATGCAGCCCTAGAACCTGTTCAGAACTATACTGACAGGAGGTTAGAGTATTACCATTCAATTTCAAACGGTAAGTTTTAGATATTTTTTATTATTGAAAATAATGTATGTTTTTGGTATAATCTTTATATATATATATCTTTTAATTTGTAAGTTGTATTAATTAATTTGTGCTTAACTACAATTTATAAATTCAGAAATACAAAGTTGTCTTGGTTTTCTTTTTAAAAAACTATTCAACAAAATTTTTTCTCTTAATCGTAAATATAATTTTATATCCTTCAAAATAATTTCTTCGATGAAATACATTTCATTTTTGGTAAGATTTTAAGAAAATTGAGTTCGAAATTCCTCAAGTATCACAGCTGATATATATATTTTTAATTTTCTTTATTTCTGTTTCCGGTGTAGATATTATTTTTTTCAATCTAAGTATGAATACATAGATGTTGATTAAATTTATTAACAGCACATATTTAACTACTAAATTATCGTTTGATATTTCTGTTAACTGAAATTTTTGCCAGGAAATATAAAGGGCCAATATAATAAACTAATAAAATAATGACCTACAACAATATGTCTTTTTGGTTTCAATATATTACGTTCTATTTGTATAGATGACTTCCATAGCAGTTAGCAATAATATTTTTATGAAATGACATATTTGGCTGCTATATAGAAGTAGCGTGCAATTTGTATTCTGTAAGTGTTAAAAATAAAGAAAAATTGAGAGACAAAGTATCAAAAATATAACAAAGTTTTAAAATTTATATTTCATCATTATAGTGAATACTGAATGTGTATTACTTTCACATAAAATTTGATAAAATGATAATTTTAACTAACTTAAGAAATGACCCGCAAAAAAAAAAAAAATAATAATAATGAACTCACCTATGCTGATTAAAATAAAAAACCTAATTTCCTCAAGTGTGATATTAATTTTAACCAATTAAAAAAAAAATAATTTTTTTCTTAAACTTTAGACGTCGCTTCAAATTTATGAAGTATAGCTTAAGATACAATTAACCATACCATTACCATTTAGCCAGGTCCAAACTTTCCATGGCATCTTTAGAAAAATAATTGTAAGCCTTAAAGTTCTGAATGTTGTTCTAAAAATTGAATGACTCCCGAAGTTTTGTTATGGTGTAACGTAAAAATTTTATAAATCACCTAAGTTATATTTTCTTCACGTTTCGAAATTTAATACGTACCATGTTCCTTTAATGGTTGCTCTTGTTTCAAAGATGTTCAAACTATATATTTTTTTTTGTGTGTGTCCAGGAACATTTACATAATTTAAGAGTCCTTAAACGGAATATGCACCTATATTTATTTTACTGGGACGATGTCTCTTATAAGTGTTCTCTCCCCCCCTCCCCCCAAGCCACAAAAGCTTTATTCAGTACCTGTGTGTATATTTTTAGATACGTAAATTTCTAAATATTGAAGTATAAATCCACTCTAAAAAATTTCAATGAACTCTTCTCGATATTTTCAGAAAAATCATCGAAAAACGAATCGCCAAAGAGAAAATACAAGGAATTTGAATCAGACGATGAAGAAATCTTGGAGGAGGGATCCTGCGAATATGTGTACAATGGTGAATGGACCTGTGAGGTTGACGGTGTGACGATGAAATTTAGAAAAATTAATGAAGAAAAATGTATATATCACATTCATTAGTAAGAAGATGCAGCATTGTGGGCTCTGGTCGAACCTTTTTTTTAGCTTTTTCGTGCTTTTAAAGTCAATATGTTATCGACCCGTCTAGTCCTACACTGATTTTCGACACTTTTTATATGTTTTTTGTTTTAATGTTTAATAAATTTTCGTGTAAAAAAAAAATATTTTTTGTCTTTCTTAATTGAATTTTATACTCAAGTATAAATCACTTGCAAATTTTATAAGTATACAATTTAACAAAGCGGCGTATTCATGAAATTACAAATAACTGTTTTACGGTTTCTTGTAGAATATATATATATATATATATATATTTACTAACTTAATTTTTTTTATAATACTGTTTGAAAATATATGCATGAATAGTGATGTTAAGGAACTTTTAATGACAAAAAATTCTATGAGGGGTAACACGTTTTACTTTCTAATTCAAAGCGACACTTTGATTCTTATGCTTTTCCGGCGAAACCGGATTCTACAGTCTCTTAGACATAATTTTGTATTTAAAGAAAATACTTATTTCGTAATAATTTTTTAAAGAAAATTAAAAGGCAAAATTTTTTCCCTATATGCTTCTATAATTATTTATTTAAAGAAGACACCCGAGGTCTTATGGATATATATGGATATATAAATATAGATAGGCATGAAGTACACTGTAAACGAATTATGTCAAGTTACTCTATAAAATTGGTGGAATCATTCTGCCTCCAATTTTATGGAATATTTTAACTTATACAGGCTGTCCTTCTCAACGGTGTCCAATGTTTAAATCCTAAACTGTTAGTCATAGACATATAGTTCCAGTTGCAAAAATCTTTTAAATGATGTAAAGAAGTATATTAAAAACAATTTGGGACAATAAAAACATTTCTTTAAAAATTACGAAATTTTAATTTTTGTACAATCCCACGGTCCTATAAGTTATCTTTAGTAAAATTTCCCTGTTACACTGACATGTACGAGAAAAAAATGTCCCGTTATTCTACGATTAAAATTGACCGAGTAATAGCTGTTTAAAGTTGGAGCATATTTTTTGCTGCAAATCGGGGTCATTCACAAATTTAGCAGAAATATACTCTCGTTAGATATAATAAGAAAAATGTTTGAGAGTAAAATTAACACTGCAATATAAATTTGAAATCTTTATTCATCTGACAAAATAATACAAAATATACAATTTGTAATAAATATATAAGAAGAAAAAAACATAATTTTTTAAAAATAATATGATGAAAATTAACAGCCTCAATTCCTTACAAAATTATACATATTTTAAAATGTTATTAGAGTACACTGGCCTGTAAAATTTGGAGTATGTCATGTTTTTTAGCTTTTGATAATTGATTATTATGCATTCTGTACCACTGAATCCGAAATTGACCTTCATTTTTTAGCTTTTGATAATTGATTCTTATGTATTCTGTCACTGAATCCGAAATTGACCTTGATTTTTTACCACCACATAAAGATTTTTTGCAAACTGTAAATTTTAAAGTTAAAAAAAGAAAAATTAGCGAAAATTTGATGCTATAAAATAAATGTGATTGTTGTGTTTTTAACTTTTAATAATTGATTTGTAAGTATTTTACCGCTGAATCTGAAAATGACCTTCATTTTTAACCATCACGTTACCATTTTTCGCAAATTGTAAATTTCAAAGTTCCTCCTCGGACCCTCAGTTTGTTTATCTGTAAGAATCCCAGTATAAGCCAAAAAGTAAAATTAAATAATAATACAGTCGAACCACGTTAACATGAACCTCAAGGGGAATCAAAATTTTGTTCATGTTAACACTAATTCATGTTATCAGTATCAAATCTTTGTATTAGTTTTCATAAGGGACTGTGAAAACAATTCATGTTAAAAGTAATTCACGTTAAGAGTGTTCATGTTAACTAGGTTTGACTGTAATAATAAAAAAAAAATACATCTGTTTCATTGTATCATATTTTCGCTATATTTTAACTTTAACATTTACGTATTTCAAATGAAAATCAAATTTCAAAGTAATTGCTTAAAAGGCGCAAAGGCCAACATAGTGAAAAAGATTCCAAGCCGGGGATCGAACCCGGGCCATCAGTATAGCGCACTGACGTTCTACCGACTAAACCACTTGGAACGATACCCAGCACGGACAATTTCTCACTATTATATGTTGGCTGATGGCCCGGGTTCGATCCCCGGCTTGGAATCTTTTTCACTATGTTGGCCTTTGCGCCTTTTAAGTAATTACTTTGAAATTTGATTTTCATTTGAAATATTGTACGCAAGGCGAATGTTTCCCTCTGGAATAATTTCCATGTATTAATATAGTTTCTATCGATGATGGATTTAATTATGTTCCGTGTTTACCCCAGGTCGGTGGCTCACATTGAATATTCCATTATGTGCTGCGTTTGTAGCCTTGCCAACATATAATAGTGAGAAATTGTTCGTGCTGGGTATCGTTCCAAGTGGTTTAGTCGGTAGAACGTCAGTGCGCTATACTGATGGCCCGGGTTCGATCCCCGGCTTGGAATCTTTTTCACTATGTTGGCCTTTGCGCCCTTTAAGCAATTACTTTGAAATTTGATTTTCATTTGAAATATTGTATGCAAGGCGAATGTTTCCCTCTGGAATAATTTCCATGTATTAATATTAACATTTACGATTTGCAAAAAAAAAAAAAAAAAAAAAAAAAAACTTAAGGTGATGATTAAAAATGAAGGTCATTTTAAATTCATTGCTAAAAAGTACATAAAAATCAATTAACAAAAGTTAAAAACATAGCCATCTCCTTTATTTTGTAGTATCCGATTTTTATTATTTTTTAAATGTGGCAATTTATGATTTGCGAAAAATCCTGACATGATGGTTAAAAGTTAAGGAAATTTTCGGATTCCGTGCTAAAAATTAATAAATGTTAACGAACACAACCATCGCAGTCTTGCGTTATCTAATCTAAAACTTTTTGTTAAACTTCTTGGAGGTAATCTATCTGAAATTTTTTGTGTTATCCTGTAAAATAAGTATAAATAGTAACCACCGAAAATCATAATATCAGATTGTCATCGGATTTACGTCAGTATGTAAAGTTTAATCTCGATCGGATATTTGAAAGTGAGTTTTCGTACAAATTTTGAGTACAAATTTTGAAATGGAAAAACATATATATATATACGATCGTATAATTTAATAAAAACTTAAAAGAAATCATGAAAAGAAACAGTCTCAAATCCTTACAAAGTGAAACATATGTTAAAATGTAATTATTTTAACCAATCTGAAACTTAATAAAAGTTAACTGAATCGTAATACTTGTACGATTTTTTTCAAAACTCAGATACACAGGAAATAAGTTCTTCTAATACTTTAAGCACTTGGTAAATGACCCCTCAAAGCATGGCCGAACTCATCTGTGTTCAGATGCAAAAAAGTGGTATAAGTCATGTATTTTTAAAGTTTCATGACTAGGTCAATTTTAGTGTCATATGAACGGGAATTTTTTTTTATCTTACTTGTCAGTGTAATGGGAAAATTTTACTAAATATAACTTATAGGACCGGGGGACCGTATGAAAATTTAAATTTCGTATTTTTTAAAGAACTATTTTTATTGACCCAAATCGCTTTTAAATATTTCTTTACCTTCTTTAAAATACAGTAAACTCTCTGTAAGGCGGACTCTGTGTAAGACGGAAATCTGTCTAACTCGGAAAGATTTTCAGGTCCCTGCGAATCCATAGACATAGAGTAAAATTTGTCTAAGGCGGAATATTGTCTACTGCGGAAAATTTTCTCGGTCCCGATCGATTCCACCTTAGACAGAATTTACTGTATTTCTGTAATGGGGAAGTTGCACTCACTCTAATTTGTGCTTTCTTTTACTAATCATTTTTAAGAAAAGAAAGAAATCATTCAGCGTAACCCAAGCCTATCTTCATAGAAAAGTACTGGGGAAAATACAGCAAAGATTTGTTTACATGTGTAGTGACGTCAAAATCGCTTTTGTCACGTGACGAGGCTTTTTCCCGCCAAGACGAAAACTGCGTTTTTAAAGTTGATTTAATGGATTTTTCGAGTTTAAAAAAAAACTTAAAAATGGTATCAAAATGCTCGTACTTTTGTACTTTATAAAATGCAAGTTAAATTGAAAAGCGTGCAATTTCTCCATTGCCACTATATATCTATGAAGGGTTAGGAATTAGCCATTGTACACTTTTGAGAGTGGTCATCCTGTATAAGGATGTAATTTAAACTGATATAACTGGTGTAATATTACACATTAGTGTAACGTAACGTAACTCATATCGGTTAAATTACTCAATAAAATGTATGGTTACATAAATTTTTACAGTGTGGGACGCATGAATATTCCAAAAACGCGTCTTATAAGTTGAAATTATGTTTAATTCAAATAATTTTGATTCTCGATATGAATTTATTTTTTTTTTCATTACAAATGTGATAATAGAATTTCGAAAAGATAATCGAAAGAGGAAATTCTATATCTAGAAAACCACCAACAGAGTAAGAAGAGTCATAATTGGAAAATCTTTGTACAATTTAAATCTACTTAGAAAATACTATTTGAAATAAATTTATTTCAAAGGAATATTTAATCTTATTGAAATGCACATTCAGATTTAATGAGCAACTTTATACGATCCAACACAGCCATGCAAAGCGTTCTAATCGCGTATATTTTAGTTAGTTATTGAGAAAAAAAATGGATACCAATTCCGCATAGAAATTAAAAAAAAAAAAATTCGTATCAGGTTCACTTCTTTCTTTAAGCAGTCTAAGAATGTATTCAAAATACCAATATTTTTTTTTTCTAACCTACTTAATTTTAGCACTCTAATACGAATATCAATCTTAATTAAAAGTTTCAAAGAGCGTTTCTGCTGCAGGACATATTCCAACTTTTATAAATATTTTTTTATAGTTTCTTCTTTTTTCAAATTATATTTTATTATTTTATATAACCTGCCAAAAATATGAATCTTCTCTTTTAACACATATGGATAAATTCAAAATTTACCTACATTTAGAACAGAGAGAGAGAAAAAAATTAAATATATACAAGAGGCAAAAAAATGCTAATTCCAAAACTAATTTGCAATTTAGGAAAATTATGAAAATTCAGTAGCCTCTAATTATATCCCTTAACCAGAAGATAAGAAGAAAGCGGCATATCTAAAAGCGCTGTATAACCGAGGTCATTAAAATATAAAGGAGGATATAAAAAATGAGTAATTATTTTATATTTGCCTTCAAAATTTCTCTTAAATGCATGTTATAAGTTTTTAAAAAATTCATCGATTAAGAACTATATTTATTTAATACATATAGTTGCTTAAAAATACAGGTCACATAGTTTATTTTTTTATGAGAACTGAAAAACAAGTCCTATATCCGAATAAACGACATACGGAAGTGAGATTTAACCTGGAATTACTATAATTTTTATATCCCGACCATTTTGACCTATGTATTTGTTTACCCAGGGTTGCAAGAGCCGCCGTACAAATGACCGATTGCTACCACTAAATTTTAATAATATTTCTTGAGTTACTTAATGAATGAATGTCTGAGATTTATTAAGGGGAAGATTACTATTAAAATTTAGTTGTGAAAATTAGCCATTTGTGGCGTAGCTCTTTCCTCCTGTATACTATATCAAATAAAATTTTCTTTATATGGAAGATTAGACTCTCAAGTGACTGGACGTTAGTTAAATTTTACTTTATAAAAGAATATTTTTCAGTGTATGTTATGAATATATGTTTTTCTTTTTATTTATTTCTTTAAAATATATTTTAAAAAAGAATTTCAAAGAAAAAAAATATTTTTTATTCCTGAATATTAAAAAAAAAAAAAAAAAAATCAGAAAAATATACTAGTGATTAAACTTCCGATATGTTCGATTTCTGTTACATCTGATAATTGCAGAGAAATCTAATATTTTAGAAAAGAAAATTTCATTACTTTTATGCCTCCTAAAACTTAAACAAATATGACAATTATAGATGATAGCCTAAGTATGTTTTGCATTTGTTTCAACATTGATGAAGTTGAGAGAAAAAAAAAAAGCAGAAGCTATATCATCATTCAAAGATACCATTAAACTTATTTCAGAGGTAAGGAAAAAAATACAGGGTGATTCAAAAAAAGTTGACAAAATGACATGGCAAATTAGACACACAACAAGAATAAAAAATCCCATAGGAGCATAGGGTCGCAAACCACTTATTGAGTTACAAATACAGGTTGTTTATGCTAAGTGAACTCGGCTAGACGGTCATAATTTAGAGAAAATTTAAAACATTGCAAAGAAAATGCAACGACATGGACCTTGTTTTGTGTAAAATGGGATAACATCACGAAAAGTTCTGGAAAATCACGTTGCTCAAGAAATCGATGATACCGTATGAATTGATCATAACAGTCCAAAATGTAGGGCTTCCTGTGCATACTGATGGCGCGTATACTGCAAACATCTACTACTTTTGTTTGCTGTTATCACATTTACAACAAAGGTGAGGATGTCTGTTAAATGTTTTATTATAATATACTAGAGTTTTCTGAAAGTTATGACCACCCACTCAAATTGAGTTTGGATGAAACACTCTGTATTTGTGACTCAATAAGTGATTTCCGACCCTATGTTCCTTTGTGATATTTTATCCTTGTTGTGTGCCTGATTTGCTACATAATTTGTCAACGTTTATTTTAATCACCCTGTATATTCTTTGAATAAATTTTTTTTAGTCTAAAATATCATTTGTTACTGAAATTTAACAATAACATATCTGATAAGATGGTATAAAAAAAATTTCTGGATTTATAGTTCATGTAAAGAAAGACAGGGGTGAAGGTTTTAAGTATGAGGATTATATATACCCCACAAATATTCAACTAAATAGTGGCTTTAAAAATCTCTCTATATATTTGACTTGCATTTCTTGACAAATAACTATTAAATATTTGAAGTTCGGTTAAACTAACTTTTGGGCGTTGCAGTGGTTAAAATCATAATATAGTGAAGCATTGTTCGAACATTTGGTGCTCGGTTTGAACTATAGACTTTTGTAGGTTAAAAAATGAACTGATAATATTTTGCACAAAGAAAAAATAAAATGCTTAAACATAAAAACTCTGCGTTATTTTGTTCAAACAAAGATTAAATATTGAATATCAGTTTTAAATATAATTCGATCACTATAAATCTGCGAGGCAGGCTTGGGTTTCTAACAGGACATCTTTTAATGTTTAACCACCTTTTTATCCGCAAGCTGAGAAGGTGGATGCATTTGTGATTTAAAATGTCGTATTCGGTGCATGGAACAAGTTTTTTCTTCCTAAATGCCTGTTAAATAGCCCTCATTATTTTTGGCCTGACCCTATTTGTAGTTTTCAATATTAAAAATATTTTTAGATTCTCAGAGAAAACAAAATATTAATGAAATGATTAAAAATGAATACGTGAGTACTGAAAAAAAATACTTAAAAGACACTGTGCATCATTTAAGATCATTATTATTATTTACTTTTTTACGCAGCAGTAAATTTAAATTAATTCTAATTGAAAAAATCTGTTATACAACCAGATTTTAAATGTCTATTATACTTAAATATCATGCTAATACGCACGTAAAATGTAAAAATTTCAGATTTTCATTTTATATTAGTCAGCATTAATAAGAATAAAAAATAAAAATATAGTGTATTCTCAATTGTTATAATTCTGAAATCATTGTTAACTAACACAACACATTTTATAAACAGTATCGAAATCCGTTTATAAAAATAAGCACTATGAACATATCAATTGCGTACTTTAACAGTCGGTGGCCAAGTGGGGTCACTTTCGGACCCCAACGCAAGTTCAATCGTAAAGTGAATTAATGATCATTTTATTTTTTAAGGCCTTTGTTCCAATAATATTGTATTTTCTATTTCTTCCTATGGCTGCAACTGTTATACATATTATTAAATTAATTTTAAAATCTAAGTTTTGGAATTTGATATGGTAAATAAACATAAGTTTTTTACCTATGGGGTCACGGAATGACCCCATATGGCCTTTGATGATTCAAATTTCCACCTGGTCATCCGGGGGTTAAGAAATTAAAACTGCGAAGAAGATGTTTGTAAGATTTTTGTGACTCTTGTACGATTAAGGATGTAACCATTGAAACCTGAAATTTTTATTAGAAATGTAAAAAGAAAAAAAAATACTCCCCTTTCCTGGATGTAGAACAGGTATAAATAACTACTCATGCATAACCTTAAACCATTGTTTACTCTGATATAAGCGATATAAATATATTAATTACAAAATAGTTTATGTTGCAAAGAACATCATAAAAATATCGCACTAAATTATTTTCTACCAAAAATTATGTCTGATAGTCCAGCATTCTAAAAACACATTATTGAAATTCAACTTCAGTAGTATTATTTAAATACAACATCGATGAAAATAAGCTGTTTTATACAAATTTAGTCTTAACATTTTTCTGTCTTATTCATTAAAATCTTTCTAACTAAATGAGTTTAAAGAGAATTTAAAATGTTATCACTTAGAAAAAAATGATTAAATGCACATTTGAATTTAATCAAAGGTACTCCTTGCTTTGTGCAGTTTAAGTTGATGTGATTTTCAGCCAGTGTGGAAATTTTTTAAACAATTCTTTTCATTTGTTATTTCTTTTTAAATTTGCAATAACTGCAATATTATTTTACACGGAAAAAAATAAGCATAAAGAAAGAAAAATTGGAAGGAATATG
The DNA here is from genome assembly GCA_963932465.1 of Maratus speciosus. Lineage (NCBI taxonomy): Eukaryota > Metazoa > Arthropoda > Arachnida > Araneae > Salticidae > Maratus > Maratus speciosus. The sequence continues at coordinate 67,199,817 of OZ010799.1, read as the reverse complement.
GTAAACCCTTTAATGCAGGATTTTTTATTTTGTTCTGAAAACATTATGTTTGAGTCTATTTTTGTTAATTGTCCCTTAAAAAATAGTGAAAAACTTTATTTATGTTTCTGCTGGACATAATATTATAATGTCACTCCTGAGTTACTTGCTCAAAAAATGATACTTTTAAATTATATACTTAGTTTGAAATATTTACACTGAACAATAACAACTCTTCAATGATATAAGAATTTTATAATGCTCGCAGAATTAATAATTACTACTTTATATATATATATATATATAAAACTTTACGGTATATAATTAAGGCTGTTCTCAAATCCAAAAGGGCAACTTTATGACATAAGTTTTAATTCATTTTTTGTCGGAAATGCAGGAATTTAGTAGGTGTTGTAGTTGAGAAACTGTGTAACAAAACTGTTTTTCCGGGGTTTTTTTTTGTTTTGTTTTTGTTTTGTTTTTTGGGGAAAACGCTTTCTTTCAGGAAATATTGTGAAAGTGGTCGTGTTGAACTGAATTTCAGCGCGAAAGAAGAATAACTACTTCAGCAAGACCTATGCCACGTGATCAAAATCGCTTATAACCCAACAGGTAATTTATTTATTAAAAAAAACGGAAAACACAGTTCGATTCCAAATCGCTTCCATAGTCAGGCCTTCCAATTTTATATTTTTCCGTAAAAAAAAAAAATAAATAAATAAAATCGTAAATGTGTCAAAACTTTTTGAGCAGTGCAGTTGAGAACAGCTTTAAAGATAAAACAACATGAAATGTTATGAATTTTAGAAAATAACTAAAAAGTAACTGTTATGAAATTTTTTAAAAGTATGTTTTTATCCAGATCCATTTGAAGAGACAACATACCCTATAGATAATTTTTAAGTTATTATATATATGTAACATTATTGCTGACATCTTTAAAAAGAAATGATAAATATTCTAATATAAAAATTTTAGGTTATATAGAAGAAGAAGAATTGTTACATTTTTTAGCAATCTTTAGGTTTAAATTAATTTAATATTAAAACTAGATATTACCGTTAGAACTTGAAGGCAAAAAAAAAAAAAAATAATAATAATAACGGTTTATCAGAAAAGTTTTCCATAACATCACTAAATTATCAGAAATTTTTACAAAATATATGTTACCAATAGCTAAAAATCCCTGCCAGCCCGGCCTACAGGAGGAGGTAGATTTCGAAGCTAAGTATACTAATTTCACCAACAAAAACTAAATCATGATTAGAGATAAACCACTTTAAAATTTTTATCTGGTCGCTTTTGACAAGTTTTCATTTGCTTTTTATATAATAGCTGGTTTTATCAGAATCATGTTAAAGCGGTATTTAAAAAAAAAAAAAATTTACCATGCTCAACAACTCGGAATCTTCTGGCGCATTTTCAGATTCATTTTTAATACAAAAAATATAAAACTTGCTGACGTGATTTTTGAAGAGATTTATAAGCGACCTGTGTTTTTATTTTTTGTTCAATTAATTAAAACATGATTTATGAACAATTATTTTCTCAGTAGGACAATATTTTTCGTTTCTAACACAAACGCTTCGGGAAATTCTGTTCAAAATGCCCACTTTGACATCGTTTTTTGAAATATATTCTGCCTCTATCTAAAAATAGATCATAACGGTACAATATATAGTTTCTGAATAAGAGAATCTACCAATTGGATGTCTTTGAGAGCAAAAATGAATTTAAAAATGAGTCAGAAAATAAGCAGTTTGGATTTAATGCGCCTTTAATGCGATGATTTTTTTCGGTACTTTTCGGTTAGCCGGGCCCAGTGTTATATATACATATTTATATACATACATACATGTAAATATACATGTATATACATATATTGCATGTATACACATGTATGTATATATATATATATATATATATATATATATATATGCCTATATAGTGCATATATAGTACTAGCTGACCCGCCCGGCGTTGCCCGGGTCCGTGGTGATATTTAAAAATTATCCTTAAATTTATATGATTTCATACCTTTAACTCGATGTTGACTGAAATACGTACCCACTCACTGTGTGGAACAGGGGGAGAAGCTGTTAATTGTTGAGATTTGCTATGTAAATTTTTGAAAAATTGTATGCGACAGTCATGAACAAATTAAAACTTTAAAACACCCTGTACTGATGAAAAAATGAGTTAAGAGGAGAGAAGTGAGTGCTTAGTAATGTACAGGTCAAAAGATTTAAAACGATATATCACATGAAAAAAATCCATTTCCATATCCCCTTGGGGGAATAGCCCCTAATACTCTCGGATCAGAAATAGACTCCACGAATTGAGGGGCCGTGAGGAGTTTCACCTTCGGTCAAGCCTTCAAATGAGGTCGAATCTTGCTGTAACTAATTCGCAGCGGCGTCAGAAAATTGACACTTCGGGAGGTCATTTAAAAAAGAAAGAAATATTTTTGAAAAGAGGTACATATTTTACACACAAAAATGTTTGAAGGACTCAAAACACACATTTTTTTTTCATTTTAAAAAGTTAGTGAACTATTTTAATACATTTTATAATTTCTTTCTTTCTTGAACACTTCCCAACAAAGTTGAAAGTGTTTATGCATTCAGTTTGTCTGTCCGTCTGTGAACGCTCCAACTCCGGTAAATATACTCGGATTTTTATGCAATTGATAACGGTTATTTAGGATCACCAAAGCATGTTTTGTGTTGTATATGAAGTATGTAGGATTAATAGTTCATTTACAGGGGCAGTCAAAAATATTCCATTACAATATGGTATATGGGGGGGAGGGGAAATTGTTTGCAGAGTATTTTAATGACATTGCGCTATTTCAAATGTATTGAAACTTATATAAATCACTGAATTTCACTACGATCACGTTAGAACAATGCATTCATAGCATTTTTTATTCATTTGCAGGGACACACAAAATAAATAGGTTACAGTACTGTCTTTGAGTAATAATTGCTGCAGTGTACGTTTTAAAATTCGGTATGCCCTTTTAAATTTAACTAATTTTTTTCATGTTACTCATATATAAATTCTATACCTCATATACAGGGGCTGCACAAAAGTATTCACGTACCATTCTCCTTATTAGAGGAACTTGCTGAAGGGGAATTTTGAACTGAAGTATATGTATTTCTTAAGTGAACTAAATTTTGGCATGCATCTAGTTAATAGATAAAATATCTATATCATATACAGGGCTGCTGAAAAAAATTCAGATAATTTTCCGATTGTAGATGATAACAGCTGAAATTGGGTTTTGAAATGTGTTATGTGTTTGAATAAGACGCAATATTTTAATTTTTCAAACGGTGCAGTTTGTTTACATTATTCTGAATGTGTTGGAGTTTTATAATCTATGCTTGACGCATTTTTTCTGTGGTTTTTTTTTTTTTTTTTTTTTTGTCTGACTTGTTATGGTCACTACAATGTAAATTCTTTAAAGGAAAGGGGGGGGGGGGACTTCCCTGTAGCCCACCCAAATAGTACCACTCTAACAACATACACACTTTTTTTTTTACTGTCACAGAATGAAAAAGATCTAGAGTTAAAAACAGTAGCACATTCAATGATGAATTAAACTGTTTATTTACCATGATGAGAAAAGTAGTAAAGAAATAGAAAAGTGCCCAGTTAAAATAATGTCATTGACCTCACAGGCTATTCACGCTTATTGTACAATATACTCTTATTTCAAAGAATAATGCCCTTGAAAAATAAATTAAGGGGGATAACCCCCCCCCCCTTTATACTTAACTAATGAACCTCAAAATCTAATCAGGGAAGCGCCTTATCAGAATAAACATATATACCAAATTTACGCAAATCGGATAAGTCTGCATGAAAAACCCACTTAGCTAAATTAAGGGGTATTAGCTTCTTTGTTCCCCCCCCTTTATACTTAACCAATGAACCTCCAAATCTAACCAGTGAAACACCTTATCAGAATAAACCAGTATACAAAATTTAAAGCAAATCGGGTAATTCTGCATGATAAACCCATTGATCTAAATTAAGAGGGGTTACCCCCACCCCCCCCCATAACCAATGAACCTCCAAAAGTAATCAAGGAAGCGCTTTATCAGAATGAACCTAGAAAAAAATTTGAAGAAAATCGAATAATTCTGCATGTAAAATCCATTTATATAAATTAATTTGGCGGATTAGCCCCCTCCCTTTATACTTAACCAATGAAACCCAAAAAGTAATCAGGGGAGCACTTTATCAGAATGAACCTAGAAAAAAGATTTGAAGCAAAGCGGATAATTCTGCATCACAAACGCATTTATTTAAATTAATGGGGGAGGGTTAGCCCCTTCCCCCCACCCTTTATACTTAACCAATGAACCTCCAAATCTAATCAGGGAAGCGGCTTATGAAAAAAAAACCGGTATACAAAATTTGAAGCAAATCTGGTAATTTTGCATGATAAACCCATTGATCTAAATTAAGGGGTTAACCCACCTCCCCTCGTTCCTCCCTTTATACTTAACCAATGAGCCCCCAAAACCGATCAGGGAAGTGCCTTATCAGAGCGAACCTAGAAAAAAATTTGAAGAAAATCGAATAATTCTGCATGTAAAATCCATTTATCTAAATGAATGGAGGGGAGAGAGAATAACCCCTGTCCCCCTCACTTTATACTCAACCAATGAACCCCAAAAACTTACCAGGGAAGCATCTTATCAGAATGAATCTAGAAAAAAAAATTGAAGCAAATCAGATAATTTTGCATGAAAAACGCATTTATCTAAATTAATGGGCGAGTATTAGACCCTTTAAACTTAACCTATGAACCTCCAAATCTAATCATGGAAGCGCCTTATCAAAATAAACCGGTATATACAAAATTTGAAGCAAATTGGGTAATTCTGCATGATAAAGCCATTGATCTAAATTAACGGAATTAACCCCTCGTTCCCCCCTATATACTTAACCTATGAACACCCAAAACTAATCAGGGTAGTGCCTTATCAGAATGAAGCTAGAAACAAAATGTGAAGCAAATCGGATAATTCTGCTTGAAAAAAACCATTCATATAAATTAAGGGGGGGGGAGGTGGATTAGCCCCATTCCCCCCCTTTTTATACTAACCAATGGACCTCAAAAGCTAATCAGGGAAGCACCTTATCAGAATGAACCTAGAAAACAATTTTGAAGCAAATCGGATATTTCTATCAAAAGTTACATATGTACATACAGAACCTGCAGACACATTAGATCTCAGGCTTTGATAGCCTGTGAGCTAAACAAAAAAAAATGGGGGGGGGGGATATAGGAGAAATAATGTGCAATTTTATTCCTTTTTCACTTTTAGATTATAATAAAATTTGTTTAACATAAATGCTGACATTGATATAGTGGATGGAGAAGGATTATTAAAGTATTATTCAACTCATCATTTAAGTATTTTTAATTAATTGCAAAATAATAATAATTTAAAACTAAAATATTTCAATATATGAAAATTAATTTTTGATCAAAAGAATGCAAAAAAATATAAGCAAAAAATAGATGAATTTGGACTTTAACCATGACTTTTTTTTTTTTTTCAGACATAATAGTGAATCAATTTCATTAAGATTTGCTTAAATCACATCCTGCTAAATCGATTTAACACCAGCTTGCCATGTTTTCCTTAAATCGGAAAGCACTGAAGCTTGCAATGTTTTCTTAAATCGGATCCTGCTAAATCGATTTAACAGCAGCTCGCCATGCATGCAGAAGCTGCATCAATGTAAATAAATCAGTTTTCCAATGTTAGCTCTGAATCGGTATTTTGATTTAAATCGATTTAAAGCCAATAGATAAATAAATTTTTCTGGTGTTATCTTTAAATCGATATAAGACTGATGGTTAAATCGGATTTTTGATGTTTGTTTTAAATTGCGATGTAAGGCTAAAAGGACAATGGCTAAATCGTAATTCAAGACATTAGCTAAATCGCGACTTTCGATGTTAGTTTAAATCGATTTAAGACCAATGGTTAAATCTGATTTTCCGATGTAAGCTGTAAATCAATTTTAGACCTAGGCCTACGTAACGGTAACTTAACCTAACTATAACCTAACTATCCTAGCCGTGCATATGCTTCGAAATACTTTCCACCGCCACGGGGCACAATGTTTTATACGAATATCCGACACAGGTCACCACCGCCTACAGCCGGGTATAGCAGGCATGCCATGCACACTTTGCAATATCTTTTAGTTTCACTTTCCACCACCAGGATGCACACTCTCTCATAAACAAACCTATATACGAATGAAACTCAAATTTTCAACCTATCCATAGATATATTACTCGATGGCGTGGTGACACAAATAAGAATTTAAGAAATTTGCTGAAATTTCTATTCGGAAATAATGGTAACCATCACTCAATTAAGACCCCAATTTCACCTATAAGAACCTCGGACAGGGCTCACTGCTGCATGCTTCACTGTATACTGAAATTTTTGTCATGTGTAGATGCTGTCACTGAAAAGTGCACTTCGCAGCTGGATTTTAAAATTTCAATGTAGATTTCTTTTATTATTATTAAAATGTGCATATGGCATTGTGACGGCAATGAAGCAGCCAGCCAATGAGAGCAGGCGGTAAAAAATATGGGATCCAGCGACCGCACTTCATAGCTTAGGGGTAAAGATAAATTGCACTATTTATGTCTCATCCAGGGCCGTGCGAAGCGAAAACTGTGCTCGGGGCAGCATGTCAATTTGGCGCCCCCCCCCCCCTCCTTCAAAACTGATAAAGGGCAGAAACAGAAATAAATTATATTGAATAAATATTTTCCGTTTATTTTAGAACTTTAAAAGATTTAATTTTAATTAAAAAATTCCAAACAACTAAATAACAGAAAAGAAAATTGCCCTTATTTGTTAATGAGATCATGATGCTTTGCGACAGATTTTTCTTAACCTTTCTCACATATTTTTCTAGCCATTTTTAGTTCTTGCTACTCTTTAAGCTGCAGAAAATGGGTAAAAATCGCTAACAACCAGATTGGAAACAAGCGGTCCCTTCAACCAATAAGTACTAAAAAAGCAAAACAAACAAAAAACCTGCAGAACATAATGTAATACGAGGGTGAGTCGGAAAATAAGTTTCCCCTGGCAGCTGTGGACAGAGGTGTGTATGAAAGACAAAAAATGTAATGGAACATTAAAGATAAGACGTAACTTTATTTTTCTACATAAGTTCCAAGTGAGTTGAGACATTTGGCATACCCCTTTGTAAGCTTCAAAAACCGCTCCTTGAAAAAATCAGGGCTCTGCATCATTCTGTTCCCGTTAGATAGGGAGAGAAAGTGCGTTGTGAATTCGTGGTCAAAGAGGAAGTGATAGCGGTTGTCGCTAAGAATGAGAACGTGGAGTATCGAGAGCAGAAATCCATAACCGCCACATGGGAGTCTATGGGCCAGAAGTGATGTCGAAAAATATGGTGCGGAGATCGTGCCGCCAATTCAGTGAGGGGCATCAACAAGTGTTGGACAGACCGAGACCTGGACGGACGTGCACGGCCACTACAGACGAAAGCAATGCTTGACTACTTCTTTGCAAGCAATGCTGAAGTCACACAAGCCGTTCAACGCTTCTTTTGTATGCAGAGCCCTGTTTTTTTCCTGGAGGGCTTTATGAAGCTTATAAAGGGTGTGATAAATGCCTCAACTCACTTGGCACTTAAGTAGAAAAATAATCTTTCATGTTTCATTACATTTTTGTCTTTCATGCACACCTCTGTCCACAGTTGCCAGGAGAAACTTATTTTCCGACTCACCCTCGTAGATAAAAATAAATTATAATTTCAGTACATTAATTAAGAAAGATAACTGAAGCAATGTTTTAATTAACCTTTAACTGATGTCACAGAAATTGTCACATAGCTAGTGTGAAGCTGTCTGTGAGACAGCTCCATTGAAAGATGAATAAAAGGCACGATTAAATGATAGGATGGTGGTTTTGTACTAAACTTTTTGTACAGGACTGTTATAATTTAAATTCACCTATTCAAAAGTCTCTGGTGATAGTACTAAAGTTCCAAACGGAACAAAATTTTGGTAGTGTTTGTAGTTAAACTGAAAATTGCAAGTTAAAATATAAAAATTGAAAAAACCCGCGGTCTGAGAGACCGGTAACATCAGTTAAAGGTTATTCTTTAACTGATGCTACCGGTCTCTCAGACCGCGGCTTTTTTCAATTTTTATAGTTTAAATTGGTTTAACTACAAACACTACCGAAATCTTGTACCGTTTGGAACTTTAGTACTATCAACAGAGACTTTTGAATAGGTGCATTTTAATTATAACAGTCCTGTACAAAAACACCATCCTACGAGTTAATCATGCCTTTTATTTATCTTTCAATGGAGCGGTCTCACAAACCATTTCACACTAGTTATGTGACAATTTTTGTGACATTCTGTGACAAGGTTAATATAAAATATAATATCAGGCAAATACATTTACTTCCACTTTATTTTTCTTGCATTTAGGGTAACAAAATCGTTTATTATTTTATGTGTAAAGATTGTGACACACTGAATTTTATAGAAAGTAAATTCAGGTTGCTTAATCTCTCGACTCATAGCAGATCTTAAGTAGTTTTTTACTACTTTATTGTTACTGGAATACTTATAAATTATGTACTCTGTCTCCATATTTTTGTAATTTCTTGTTTACACAAAGTTAAAATTATGGAGCAACTAAAGGATTTCTAAATGATCCATTTTATAAAAGTTTTTATATAATGGTAGAAATAGGTTTTTCGCATTTAAAACATCGCTTAACGATTCAAGTCAGCAATACAGGGCAAGGTCCGGGCAATATTAACACATTTTCGATAACTGATTTTAGATTCGCACCAGCCATAAACTCAAATTCTTGTTTTACATTTCTCAGTTTCTCAAACCTCCAGTTCAGTTGCACGGTTATAGTGTCTCTACGTAACACGTAATCCACCACATTCATATAAATTTCCACTTTCATCAGAAGCTTCGTAGTCAAATTGTTCTGTGAATTTTACGTTTTCTGTTTTGCTCAAATAAGGACTAACATTTACAGACATAACCAAATCTTCGCTTTTTTGTTAAAAAATTTCCTCTCTTATTGTCTGAAATGTGTTTTTTAGTGTTTCAATCAGTTTGCTGGCTATCAAAACATTGACAGTTTTTTTTTCTTCTTTTTTCTTTCGTGAGAATAATATTAACTTTTTCCATTTCATTTAAAATGCTGTGTCAAACTAGTAGGCCGTAAATTAAGGGGAATTTCCTTATTTGCTTTATTAAGCTTTTTGCTCCTGAGTAAGTTTACTCATTTTACTTCATTTCTATAAGATCTTCCAGAGCTTTAAAAATCTGTGGCAATTGTTTGTAAACTGCAGATATAACTTTATTTTTTCATGACCATAGAGTATCGCAATGTTTCTTTAAATAAACTGATAAGTGGGACATAAGTATATCCCATCTTTCAGTCGAAGAGAAGAAAAAACAAACACATTTTATGCAGTTCCGGACATTTTTGGACATATACCAGCAGCACGAACTCAAAGTTTAGAGAATGTGCAGAACATGGTAAAAAATAGACGAATTTATTTACTTCGACGATTCGAGCTTACAGAGCATTATATTGGGAAGCCATATTTGCACCATATCACAACATTGAGCTTTGAAGGGTTGATATTGGTATTGTTTATGACGGCCGATTATCTACAAGTTGGATATAGTAGGCTGGAGTGGGATAAGAGTGTCCTCTGTAAGGTCTTTCTAAGGGAACCTAACCCGTATTTACGCAAGGTTCGAAGAAAACTACGGACAATCTCGAACGATTAGGCTGACGTGCGCAATTGGGTCGAACTCAGCACCTCCCGTCTACTGTCTTTGAGAACAGAACCTCTCATGCAGCTGTGAATGTCGAGATTGTCAGACATTAGCTTATTTTAAATTTCTTCTGCTAATTTTTCTTTTTTTTTCTTTTTTTTTTTTGGCTTGATGAAGTCAAGAAACCTTTCCACGAATGAAAATTTTCTATTTTCGGTATCGTATAATTTACGTAATTTGTTCTTTGTGAGGTGTACTGGATTCCTAAACTGGACTGTGTTTAAAATTCAGTAACTTGCAAATGCTTACAATTATTAAAAGAAATTCTTGCAGGAGAGTTATGTAAGATATTAGAAGTATTTTTACTGCGGTTCTCGGTTTTAATTCCAAATAGCAGAGATAGATAGCAAGCAATAAGCACTTAATGGAGGTCTAAACTGAAATCCCCTAGCATCATACGAAGGAAGAAGGTTAAATATATAGAATAGGATTGTATTGGAGAATGAGACACACTCCCTATATTTAGCCTCCTCTTTTCACATCAGTGTTGGGCGATTTCGGTTTTGGCCTTGATTGAGCACCTATGGCGCTAGATGTTGTCTTTATAGTGCTTGTGTGATTATACATTGCTGGCATAATTGTCAATTCAGTATAAACTTGATTGATTTACACGAATACAGTTTAATAAAGTATACTGCTGTAACCTGAATTGACTATAAACCTGTTTAATACTTCAACAAATCATCGATATTTATGTTGTAATGTGAAATTGTAAAACTGCAGTATAAGAATTGAAAAAGTCATTTGTAACGCGAGCAGCTAGTGGATTTGGTCTGCCCCTCGGCATTGCACTATCACTCTAAAGCGTAAGCTGAGTTCCCGAGGTAATCATCCCTGCTTGCAGCGCCATCTGTAGTTGCTATATGGAAGTAAAGTCGGGAATCGAGGTAAAAAAATACTGGCATTTTACATTACCTCCTCGCATTTTTTTTTTTTTTTTTTTTTTAAATAGCTGTCACCATTTACAGGTTATTGAATTTTAAAAACAGTCAGTCCATTTTAGGACACTCAGTATATGGAGTGCGATCGAACGAAATTGAAAAAAACCTTGCTCTATTAATTTCTTCTACAATCGTTTTTCTCACTTCATTGGCAAGAAAGTTCATAATTTCATCCTGAATATATTTTGCCATTTGTCTTTTTCACTTTCAATAATTTTCACTTTAGCTCTTTTCAAATTTACTGTTGATTATATGATTTAATTTTAAACGTCTCTCAAGTTCCTTTTAGCGAATGCATGCATTCCTGTGTTCTAGAGCATTTTTGTGCTCAGGAATTTTAGGATTTAATTTCTTCCACATGAAAAATCCACAATCTGGATTGGCTAACTTTGGAGGGCGATCATGATAATTGGTGAATAGTAAAAAGAGAAAACAAAATATAGTGATTCCCTTAATTAAGTTAACTAATAAGCCGCAATCACCGTTAATAATTACTCCACCAGGACTAGGTATAATTTTCTTGAACGTTAGTTTGGAAAATCGTTATGCAATCGCAGATTTCATGTAATCAGCATTTTCATCCTGTGCTGGACCTTTTTTTTAACAGCAAAGTAATGACCGAATGACTATAAGAATGATCCCATAGTGGAATCAGAATAGGTTATCAATTCATATTCACTGAGGGTGGCAGGTGGCAGAAACTTTCGTATACGATGTAAAGGGCCCGCAGAGTGCAAAAGTTTAAGAAACACTGTAATAAAATACCACAAAAGTATATTATAAAATCATCAGATCTAAAGAGCTCAATGAAAAGTAAATGTGAACAGCGCAATAATTTTGAAATGAAAAATGTACATACAGTAGACTCCCTCAAATTCACACAGCCTCGGACCAGAGGTTGTGCGGATTTTAGAATTTTGCGGATTTCTGGTCATTGATTTGTTTACATTTTTGAAACATTAATTAGATTAGTAATTAAGCAAGGGAAATTATAATGAATGCTTACAATAAAGTGAAACATTAAAATAAGTAAAATATTAAAATAATTTATTAGTTTAAACGTAAGTAATTATTAAAATAATTATGTAAAATAAAAATTTAGAAAAATATTAAATTATTACCGATGGAATCGATTCAATTCGATTTCAAAAGTCCTATGCTGCTATCTAGTGGTAAAGCGATCGTAAGATCGATACGTCATTATGCTATTATCAGTATATATAGCTTATTGCGCTCTCTGTAACTTTTTTCGTTGTTATGTAGAGTCTTGAATGCTTTTCTTATACTGTTTTGTAAGTTTAGAAATAAATTTGTCTATAATTTAAAAAAAAATTCCGCAAGCAATAATTTTAAAATAGCGTTCCGTTTCGTGGATTTTTCTATTTCGAATCCTGGAATTTTTGATATAGATATGCTAATTTATATCAAAATCAAAAGTAATGTAAATTTATCTAGTAATAAATCAGCTGTATTAACCAAAAGAGAATGATTAACAAAAAATTTAGTAAAAAAAAAAACGTTGCGGTAGTCACTGATTTCGGTGCCATCTTGAATTTTGTTCTTGCAACTTAACTGTAAATTTCATTGTTTGCATCTGAAAAATACGCGGATTTCAGACTTTCGAGCATTTAAGGGAGTCTACTGTACTTCCATTGGGAAAAATATTCCCGATATGTAAATATATACATTTAGTTTTACAAAAATATAGAATATCGAAGAGTGAAAAAAAAATTTTAATGAAAATGATTGACGACAATTAAAAAAAACTGAAATTGGTAGTACAAATTTGGCGCCCCTAAATTTCCGTGCCCGGGGCGACCGCCCCCTTCGCCCCCCCCTTTCGCACGGTGCTGGTCTCATCAGCTTTATTTTAAAGAAAAATACACTTTTGCACATTTCTTTCTATAAGATTTAATGTTATTTGCATTAATTGTGATATTTCACAGTGTTTTTTTTACTTTTTATGCAAAATATACAAATCACATAAGTTAGTAACAGTTGTATTCGTTCTTCGTGTTAATGGCGATTTATATATGCATAGTCGCCCAAGAATGGAATGTGTTTCTTGAACTTTACTTTCTATGAAGTAAATAATTTCTGTTCTTGGGCGATTAAGAGTCTATTCATGAGCGATCCTTATGAAACTCGTAACATATCACAAAATGTTCATTGTATAAGTATTTAGCGCACTGAGAATTTTTCATTCAGTTCTTTACCTTTTGTTAATCTTTTCTCATCTTAATGAAAACACACGCTCTATTCTTTAGTGACTAAAAATATTCTTAAATGAAATAAAATGAGTTCAATAACAAATCTGAAAGAAAACAAACCGTAGACCTCACTGACAGAATTTTCCATCCAGTTCTACAATTTCTCGGATGTTACATATCATAATTTTGATAAGAAAGGAAAACATTCAGTAAAACAAATAAATATGTTTTCATTGGGATTTCTTACGAAACTCATAATATCTTGGTAAGTCTATGAGGCGAAAAAATATTAACAAAAGGAAAACCCAAATAACCTCATTCATTTTCCCTGAAGTCAAAAGTTGTTGGGTTTTATTTCCCCATTCTTGGGCGATGACAACTTGACAACATAGCATAGCATTAGAGTCCTGCATTGAGTCGGGTTACCCACTTTTACCCGAACCCGACCTGCAGTTCGGGTCGGGTCTATATTTTCCCGTTGCGAATCTGGTTCGGGTTGACTTCAACTTTTTTTGTTGCGGTTCGGGTTGGCTTTCATTGTTTCGGGTTCGGGTTGGCTTTTTGACGTTTACAGTTCGGATTCGTGTTGACTCGATTTTTTAAAAGAATGTCCAAACTATTTTTTCACATTAAAATTCTATAAAAACCGCAGATCAAAGTTTCACAAAAACAAAATGCGTGCCTGTCAGTTTTGTATAGTCTTAGAATTTGTTTCTGGAAATTAATATAAACAAACTTTCTCAATTACTGATACGATAATGATTATAACGAATCCAGTAAAAAACCTATAGATGGCCCGAAAGAATTCTTGTAATGCGAACCCGACCTGCAGAAAGAAAATTAGACTCATTCCGAGCCGAAAAAACAAAATTCAGGATAACCCGATTCGATGTTTGACTCTATACAATGATCCCAACATGCTCAGAGGTTTTACTATATTTGAATGTTAAAGAATATAGATTTGTTCATTCTTCTATGTAAAACATAAAAATTGTATTAGAGATACAATTGTAGATTATTTTTCATAGTGGCATTAAAACATAATTTACTTTTTTTGCATTGCGGGTTCAGGACGGGTTGAAGGAAATTATTTTTGCGGGTTCGGATCGGGTTTCCGAAAATTATTTTTGGGGGTTTGGGTCGGGTTGCGGGTTGACTTACAATGGAATTTGTGGGTTCGGGTCGGGTTGTACCCGAACCGCGCAGGACTCTAATATACATCTTATACCAGACTGCATGTCCGTTCTTGGGAAAAGATGCATATTGTCATGAAACCATTTTAATTTGCAAAAATGAAGTCAATAAAATCACCATTATGTGACAAATTGAGTTTCATAAGAATCGCCCAAGAACGGGCATGCAAATCTGGTATTTTCGCTTCATTGAATTGGTCCTAAACTTTGAACTCATATGCTTGGCACTATGAAAACATTCAATAAAGTTCAAGATATAGGTTTTTGGTAGGATTACTTACCAAACTCATAACAAATGGTGTTTTGTATATGAAATAAACTAATTTCAATAACAAATCTTAATTAAAACATACATCTCATACTACATTCACAGGATTTTGCATTCAGTTGTACAATTTATAGCATGTTATGATTTCACCGTTCTTGGGTGTCTAAAAATATAGTCAATATTAACAGGAAGAAAGATAACTACAATAAATAACAGTACTCAAAAATTTCGTTCATTGAATTACGCCTAAACTTTAAACTGATATGCCTGGCACTATGAAAACATTCAATAAAGTGTAACATATGTAGAAAATATTTTAACAAACGGAAAAGAACTGAATTTAAAATCCTGAGGGTGTGAAATACTTATATGATGAAATTATATGGTGATATATTATGAGTTTCATAAGAATCGAACATTAACTTCACTTTTAATTGCCCAAGAACAGAAACTATTTACTTCAGAGAAAGTAAAGTTCAAGAAACACATTTCATTCTTTCGCGACTACGCGAATAACACAAAGAATAAATACAATTTAAACTAACTTACGTGAATTGTATACCTTGCAAAATAAGTAAAAAACGCTTCGAAATATCACAATTAATGTAAATAATATTAAATCTTATAGGAAGACAAACGCAAAAGTATATTTTACATGCAGCTTACGACACATAAACATTGGGAGTTGCGAGAATGAAGTTTGCCCTTTGCTGCTGCCGCTACGATAGATCCAATATTTAACGCCTGCTCTCATTGGCTGGCTGCTTCATTGCCGCGGATTGGCGGAAAGTTGTAAATAGCCTCTAACGCATAAAGTTTTAATTTAAAACAAAAAATCTAAATTGAAATTTTAAAATTCGGCTGTGAAGTACACTTTCCGAGGACAAAATTAACACATGACGAAAATTTCAGAGGCCTAGGTGCTATAATTTCGGCGCTTGCCTCGGTCAGGCAGGCAGACAGACATCTCTTGTTTTATATAAATAGATATGCATATCTACATACATTTATATATACAGGGTGTTTCACAAAGGACCCCTAACTTTAAAAATCCGTAACTCGGAAACGGTGATAGATAGAAACATGAAACCAGTGGTATGTTTAATAAAAAAAATCGTAAGAATCTTACACGTAAATCTCAAAATTTAGTTCAAAATAGCCCCGAAAGATGGCGCTGAGAGCGTTAAGAATCCGTGGGCGTGTTCAAGATGAAGGCGCGCCGCGCGCTCGAACTCAGGAGACAGGCACATGGAGTGGGTCTTTATCGTAGATAGAATAAATGTTCAATACATTCAGGAAAGAATCTTGGATTTGATTAATGCTAATTATAAAGATAATCTGTTGCAAATAAAAGGTGAGCTAGACAGCTGAATGGATAGCGCATTGAACTCGAGACTAGGGAGGGGTTATGGATTCGAATCCTTCGCGCCCCAAATTGTGTTTATGATTTTTTCATTTTTTTGGTTGCTTTATATTTTTCATAATAAATAAGATATTTTTGATAAAGATAAATTTTTATGTTATTAATACAGAAGCACGTGTGAATTTTTATTGAGACTAGGATTCAGATCATATTTTACGGTGTTAAAATCAGCATGGAAAATATAAAAATAAAATGTAATAGATGTACATTATTTTAACTAAAAATATCTGAACAAATATTTTCTAGAAGAGATAAAATATATGAGGTTTGTCGTCTAGTTTTGTAGTGAATAAAGTATGATTAGAGTGTTTATAAATTTTCTACTGAAAGTATAAGTAAGTATTTTGCTTATACTAGCGTGATTTTGAGTACCATTTGTTTCTCATCTTTTATGATGTATTTTGGTCTGTTATCCACACGGTGTTAAAATATGCAATCATAAACTAAGAAATATATATACTAAAACCTTCTCTGAAAAATTATCTAATTAACAGTTCAAATTTCATTGAAACCCCTCTAGTATAGTAGATTAGAAATAAATCTATGCTAATAAAAGAATAAATCGCTCTGTCTGTGTGCATGTGTGCGATGGCTAGCAAAACCTACGGCACGTACGAGGTTCAAAATTTTTGTGAGAATAGCCCAAAGTCTCTCCAGATATACCTCTTTCTCAGAATTTCAAAATTCTAATTAACAGGTGAGTTATTAATTATCAACTGTCACTCACTTTCATTAAAAATTCATCTCGAACGGGAAAATCTCTGACGCATGCGCTGATGGCGCTGATACGCAAATGAAGAATAGAAAAAAATATTTTGTGGGTATTTTGTCATTATTTATTAACTAACATCGTCCAAACCGCTTAGTAAAAATAAAAATAGAAGGCATGTTTTGAAAGATTTTTTACTTTTACTGCCCGAGAGAGACTGCTCAGACTAGGAAGTGAGTCTGTAGAGCATAGATTGTCCCTCCCGGTCCCCTTTATTAAGGTCTAAAAAAAAAAAAAAAAAAAAAAAAAAAAAAAAAAAAAAAAAAAAAAAGGTTACAAATTTCAGCCGAGGCTGAGCCCGCCAATACGCGCGACAGAGGGCGGAGTGGTATATATAAGATTTAAAAAAAAAATGTTACATTAGCAAGCTTTGTGAAACAAACATAAGGACATTAAATAATGCAGTGTTATACAAAGTTAGACAATATTATACAAGTTGCTGCGAAACAACATTGGGTACTGAATAAGGGAGAATCAAAGTCTCTCTCTCAGTGATGGAGTAAAACTGAAAGGTTACATAAGAAGTTGAAGATGTTTTTAAGCTTTGAGAGCAAAATCGGGCGCGATAAAATATTTGCTAACCAACCAACTGGAAGAACAGGAGGACGGCGGATATGCCAGCGAGCTGTTAAAGGACAATTATAGAAATAATGAGAGGCAACAGCATCATCACCGCACTCACATAGAGGAGAAAGGGCTCTTTTGAACTTGAAGAGGTATGCTCCAAAAGGACCATGACCGGTAAGGAAAGCTGTGGTGGATGGAGTGAGCAGCAGAAGATCCAAAGTTACCACTGGGACAAGATCATAGGTATATCTACCCTTATCTGAGTAGTCCCAGTAATCCTGCCATTTTTTCATAAAATGAGCGCGTAGATGTCTTTTGATGTGTGAGTGCGGTACTGGAAGTGAAAAATCAACTGATGGTTTAGCAGTTGCCTCCTTTGCCAACATATCTGCCGTTTCATTTCCCAGGATACCCTTATGGGCTGAAACGTGGCTTAAATAGGTTTTCCAGAGAAGATTTTTGAGAAGTGATTTAATCTCAGTAACCTGGGGATTTGTTGAGCCAAACGAACAGATAGCCTGCAGGCTTGAAAGACTATCGCTAAAAACTGGAATTAAAAAATTTTGGTTTTGTTGAGAAATCCACTCTAAAGCTTTAAAGATGGCAAAGAGTTCGGCTTGGAAAATGGAATTATTGTTATCCAGCCTGCAAGACCAACGATGAGTCACTTCACTCCCTTTCGTAGCGCAGAAAGCTGCACCTACTCCGGTAACAGTGCGTGAGCCATCGGTGAAGACCATAACATTTTGAGTGGGAGAGTAAGAATTTATAGTCGGGTTTACTTGTAGGTGGGAAGTCTCATCTGCCGGATGAAACTGCCAGCCAAGAGTCTTACGCTGAATCATCATTTGTGGAAAAAATTGCTGTGAGATAGCTTCATTCTCCAAATGGATGATGTTGCTTTTAGTGAACTCATATTTAATGGTAATGGAAATGGGAGGAATACCTGTCAAGATATTGAGAGCATCACTGGAAATGGTTCTATATCCCCTAGAAATTTGCAAGAGAAACATCCTTTGTATAGAAACTAATTTATTAAGTGCTGCTTTTGTAAGATTTCCCCCCCAAATAGATGCTCCATAGGTGATAATTTTTTCAACAATAGTAGAGTACCAAATTTTTAGCATATGGCTTTTAATACCCCAAGATTTAGTGGTTAATCTTTTTGAGTTATGATAAAATTTTACTAGTTTGATTTTAAGGTAATTAATATGAGAGAACCAGTTCAAGTGCTCATCTATTGACAATCCTAACAATTTAAGGTTAGAGACATGATGGACGCTAGTGCCATTTATTCTGATGGTGGGTTTCCTTTTAAGTTTATAAGGTTTTGCAAATGTTAGGGCTTGGGATTTATTAGTGGAAAGTTGCAGGTGCAGTGATTCCAGCAGCTGACAGAAAATTGGGAGAGCAAAAGCAGCCTCCAACTCCAAGTCCAGACGCCGAAAACCAGAGAAAATAAAGCTGAAGTCATCCGCGAACGCAAAAAGCAAGTAACCAAGTTTTTCGAATTCTGAGAGAATAATATTAGCTATGAGGAGCCAAAGAATTGGCCCCAGGCAGGAACCTTGTGGACAACCCTTTCTCTGTGGGTGGATAGAGATTCCTGCTCCCCAGTTAACAAGAATGCTTCTCTCAGAAAGATAAGAACGAATGACTCCAGCAATATTACCCGGACAATTTAGAATGCTAAGTTGGAGGAGAATGTCTCTCCACTCAACATTGTCGAAAGCGCCTTGAATATCAAGAGAGACCAGGGAAGTGTATTTGCCTTCACTAATTTTAAAAGCACAGGAAGTCAAGATTTCGGAAAGAGCTTTTTCACATGATCTGCCCTCTCTGAATCCAAATTGCCTATTACTTAATAACTTGTTTGATTCGAGGAAAATAATAAGACGTTTAGCTATTAATTTTTCTAGTAATTTACCTAACACCGGAAGCAGGCAGATCGGGCGATAAGAGCTGGGTTCAGAGGGAGTCTTCCCTTGCTTAAGGAAATATACTACTTCCCCTTGTCTCAAAGTTAGAGGAAAATAATGGAAAGAAAGACAGAGATTGGCCCATTGGGTAAAAATCTCTGGTAATATATTAAAGGAACGTTTGAGAATTCGGAAATCAATAGAGTCAGCACCAGGAGCTTTGTTATCCTTGAATTTGCCAAGTGTGGCGCGAAGTTCCGCATTAGAAAAAGGCTTATCGGAGTAATTCGAAAATTTAATGTCAAGATTATTATGGTTAGGATAGACTGTTTCACCAAAAAGATGTTTGGTAAGGAATTCGAGATTATTACGTTTCGACGAGAAGCCCGAAGGCCGCTCTAGGAGGATTTCATCCGGAGTGAAGAACTTCCCAGAAAAGAATTTTTGTGCAACACCAAAGGGATTCTTCTGGTGCGAACAAAAGGACCTCCAAGCTTCGCTTTTGGCATCAAGAATAGACCGTTTGTAAATGGCAGCTTGTTTGTTGTATGAGGATTTGAATTGTTGTATAATTTCAGGGGGTGAATTTAGCTGTTTCAAATTTTTAAGTTTTTTACGCAAAGCTGTTAGTAAATTACGTTTTGATTTTAATTCCGGAGACCAAAATGTAAAAACAGGTGCTTTGCGAAGATTTTTAAGGCGGAAGGTGGCTCGTATCGCCGTTTTTATTGTGTCTATTAGCAATTCTGTAAATATATTAAGCTCTTCTGTGTTAGTTATAGAATTCAAAGTCAAATTAAGTGTGTTTCGTTTGGATTTTAGAATTTTATCAAATTTTTTATAATTTCCAAATTTTGTATTGTATCTGCGTTGCGTGACTAAAAGAGGAGTAGTTTGAAGAGAAAATTCAATGAACTTATGATCAGAAAATGTGTGTATATCAACAACTTGCCAGTTACGAATAAAAGTAAGTGCAATAGGATTAACAAGAGTATGGTCTGGGAATCCTTTTGCCACGATTGTGCCCGATTTATTTCTTTTAATGAATGTATGTTTACGGTTGTCAATATTAGAGATTGCGAGGTTGTTAGTGACGAGAAATTCAATGAAACTCTCCCCCCTAGCGTCCTCTCTGGGACTTCCCCAGAGCGGAGAGTTCGCATTAAAATCACCACCACATAAAAAAGGTCTTCTTTGAGTAATTAGGTGCTGCCACTCTTGTAGTGAGTTATCCAAGTCAAGTGAAGGTGCAATATAGTTTGAGCCGATAATGAACTCACCTTCCGCCGAGGTTATGGAAATAAAAATACAATGGTCACCCGTGAAAAGATGATTTATAATCAGACTAGTATTCCGAACTATCAAGTGCGCGGATTGCTTTTTAGAGGCAAAAATCTTCCAGGTGGTTGGAAATCCAAGCAAAACTCCTCCCCCACCGCAGTAGGCATCTTGTAGCAGCGCGATATCTATGGCGTTCTCCTCCATATGCCGCCCAGCTACAGTGTTAGCAACCTTGCAGTGGTTGAGGTTGATTTGCAAGAATTTTACTGAGTTTAATGGCGGAAGTTCCTGTTGTAGATTAGGCTGGATTAGCTTAAATATTTACCTTTATGATTCAGTGATGCCAAGGCCTCTGCTTTTTTCTTTAAATAAGTGCCGCATTGGCGATCGTAGGCTGGGTGTTGGGTGTAGACACCAGCCTTCCTATAATCACCTCCATGTCTATTTACTACAAGTCTACAGTTAACACAGTTATATTTATGTGTTGTGCAGTCTGTCGCATTATGGTTACCACCACAGTTCGCACACGCTTCTTCGTTTGGGCAATTTCTAGATGTGTGTCCGATTAATTGACAATTGAAACAGCGCTGTATCGAAATGTAGCGTTTTACAGTACATCTGTTGAAGCCGATACAAATTTTCTGAGACAACAAGATTATGGCATCTCTTTCTGCAAGTTGCAGCACTAAATGGGAGGCTGCCTGTCCTTGACGTCCTTTGAGAACTTTTATTATTTTATAGTTTACAGATTTTCTTTTTAGACTACGTTGTAGTGCTGGATCAACTATTTGTTGTTTGTATAAGTCGAGTTGATCGACATCCGTTTCTTTTTTATTTCCATCAGCTTTATCATGTGATTTTAGTGTTAGGGGGGCTTCTGGGGCACCAAAGATTATTATCCTCGCCTCCCTTACTGCATGGGGATTGTTAAAATAATGTACAGCTATTACATTTTATTTTTATAATATTTTCCATGTTGATTTTAACACCGTAAAATATGATCTGCATCCTAGTCTCGATAAAAATTCACATGTGCTTCTGTATTATTAACATAAAAAATTTTCTTTATCAAAAATATATTATTTATTATGAAAAATATAAAGCAACGAATATAAAATGAAAAAATCATAAACACAATTTGGGACGCGAAGGATTCGAATCCATAACCCCTAGTCTCGAGATCAATGCTCTATCCATTCAGCTTTCTAGCTCACCTTTCATTTGCAACAGATTATCTTTATAATTAGCACTATAATTAATCAAATCCAAGATCCTTTCCTGAACGTACTGAACATTTATTCCATCTACCATAAAGACTCACTCCATGTTCCTGTCTCCTGAGCTCGAGCGCGCGTTCATCTTGAACACACCCAAGGATTCTTAACGCTCTCAGCGCCATCTTTCGGGGCAATTTTGAACTAAATTTTGAGATTTATGTATAAGATTCTTACGATATTTTTATTAAGCATACCACTGGTTTCATGTTTCTATCTATCACTGTTTCCGAGTTATTGATTTTTAAAGTTAGGGGTCCTTTGTGAAACACCCTGTACATATATATGCATATATAACACTGTCACCCAGCTAACCGAAAAGTACCTTTTTTTCTTCAACCGCTATGTATTTTTAATTTGTTTTTGTTGTAAGAATTGGTCCTATCAAAAACTTGTCTATATGAATGTTCTAGACAATATTAAGAAAATATACGATAAATTTATAGGGATTTTATATCTTGTAAATTGACTGAGCTATGAATTTTTTTCTTCTTCAACTCCCCTTCTTGTTTTCGTTCTTAATTTTATTTGCGGTACGAATTGGTCCTATCAAAAACTTGTGAATATAAAAGTTGCAGATAATATTAAGGAGATTTATATTAAAATTAACTGGATGTGATATCTTGAGAATTGACGAAGTTATGAATCTTTTTCTCCCAAAAACCTTTTTTTTACGCCCCTTGAGTCCATTTTTAATTTTATCAAAAATTTGTGATACCACAAGAATCTTTGGAAGTTATAACTACCCCCGTACAAACAGTGCTAAACTAGACTCTTCATATTTCGGAATGTAGTTGTAATTCTATAGATTGTCCCTAATCGAATTACTATATATTTCAAACTTTTTTCATGATATCTTGTTTCACACAGAAGAAGGTAAATAGGGTAAAAGCACCAATAGTCGGCCACTTAAGCACTTTCTTTTAGTATATAGCTCAAAGCGAAATTTTAAAAATCAATACAACATTTTTAACAGTGACACATGTTAATGTATACTTTTCTTTTACTGTTTCAGTAATTGTTTCTAAACTAGTTGGATGTGCCAATCCCAAAAGTTTCTTCTATCTTATACATCTTAATATTTCAAAAACTAGTTATACATGTTAATACTTCAATATTATTAGTTCAATACTATACCAACTTTGATTTTCATCGTAAATTTCTTCTTCAGTCAATTAAACGAACTAAAAACGAGTTAATATATATCATGATACCTGTAAAAAATAATAGCTTTTCCTTATTCTATTGTTATCAGATGTTTGCGAATAGCGGGCTTAGCAGGAAGCGAATTCCCGCATTTGCACGAGCCGCCGATGTACAATAGAACTACGAAAAATAACAAAAGTATACAAAAATCGCTATCACAGAGCCCCTTTACCGCGCGATATTTCCAAATTCAAGGAGGACCTGTTGGCCAAAGCCAAAAACATGCACAAAAAATTTGGTTCAATTGTATGCATAATTTTATACACTTTTCGATTGTACAATAAAGAAAATGGTACAAACATCGCTATTACAGCGAACTTTTGGCAGATTTTTTCAAATTCAGGGAGGACTTGTTTGCCATAGCCAGAAACGTACACAAGAAATTTGGTTCAATTCTATGCATAAATTCATATACTTTTCGATGGTACAATAATGAAAATGGGACAGAGATCCAATTATAGCTCCCCCTTCTGGCGGAATTTTTTCAAGTTCAGGGAAGACTTGCTTGCCATAGCCAGAAACATACACAAAAAATTTGGTTCAATTCTATGCATAAATTCATACATTTTTCGGTGGTACAATAATGAAAATGGTACAGACATCGCAATTATAGCGCCCCCTTCAGGAGGAATTTTTCCAAATTCAGGGAGGACCTTCGTGCCATGACCAAAAACAAACACAAAAAGTTTGGCTCAATTCTATGCATAACTTCATGCACGCTATCACGCACAAAAATCATGCACGCACAAAAATCGCTATTACAGCGCCCCCTACCGGCGAATTTTTTCCAAATTAAGGAAGGACCTGCTTGCCATAGCCAAGAACTTAAAATAAAAATTTGGTTTAATTCTATGCATAACTTGATACACTTTTCGACGGTACAATTTTCCAAAATCGCTATTACAGCGACCCCTACCGGCGAATTTTTCCCAAATTCAGGGAGGATCTGCTTGCCATAGACAAAAACTTAAAATAAAAATTTGGTTCAATTCTATGCATAACTTCATACACTTTTTGATGGTACAATGGCGACAGACAGACGGACACACGGACAGACAGACATTTCCTATAAACATGTTTTGGAGGATCTCTGACCCCTAAAACGTGTAAATCCGTCGAAAACCGGAAGTCGAAAAAAATTTCGATTACAATACTTTCTTCTATTGGAGATAGAAGAAAGTAAAAAACTGATTATAGTTTATTTTTATAAAAAGTTAAACTTAAAAGTAGCAAAGTCGCTAGTAGTCGGCCACTCAATTCTAGTGTTCGGCCATCATTGGGCCAATTGTCAGCCCTTTAAATATTTTGTTATTGTAAATAACTTAAAGTATAATTTTTAACAACAGAACAATATTTTAACAATAAACTGTGTTAATTTATACTTTTCTTATAATGTTTCATTTATAATTTAAAATATTATAATAGTATTTAACACTTTCCAACATAGTTTAAAAGTGTTTGTGAATTTGGATTTTCTCCAGTCTGTCCGCGCTCTAACACTCGTAAATATACTCGAATCTCCCTGAACTTTTTGTATGCTATTGACGTTAACAATAGCACTATCGCTATTGAAAATAAAGTGTGTAGAATTTATAGTTCATCTACAGGGACAGTCAAAAGTATTCTAATACATTACGTTCAATGCGAAAAAATTGCTTCCAGTTTATTTTAATGATGTTGGTCATTTCAAACACAATGAAATTGATATGCATTTATAAAGTGCACTAAACTATGCATTCTGGACAATATGGGGTGCAAAGTACTTATTATTTATTTATAGGGTCACGCAAAAGAATTCCTTTACATAATAGTGTCAGGGAAAAACGGGTTGCAGCGTATTTTAGTTCTGTTACACTATTTCAAATATAATTAAATTGATATAAATTACTAAAGTTTACTACAATTTACTTGTTGTATAACATTTATCGTTCATTTACAGGGACACACAAAAAATTTGGATACAGTATTGTATTAGCGATAACTGCTGGAAGTGAGATTTTGTTTATGACATGCGTTTTTAAGTTTTATTAAATCTTTGCTTACAAGGAAGGTCTCCATACGGGCATACTCAGAAAAATCTGAAAAAAATACAGAATTTTCTTCTCCCATGGGTATATATGTTTATAAAAAAAATTTCGGCGGAACCTCGGTAGAACGTCCGTAAAAAAATAATGAAAATTTCGTTTATAATTTAGTTTTTAACTTATTTTAACGACTTATCACCATTTGGCGAAGAAATAAAATTTAAAAAAATACGCTTGTCGAATACTCTCTAAGGAAAAAAATTTTTATATTGAATTTGTTTCATTAAGTTTAATTTAAATAACTTTAGCTTTGTCATTTTTAGTTTGTTTTAACTATAGTTTTGTCATATATATTTATATGTACTTATAACGATTTTTAACTATCATATTTTACTATTTAAAACAAAATCTAAATTGAATAAAATTATTCCAAACTCAAAAATATGCCCCATCGACCACCGTGGATTCAACTTTGTTGCTATGGAAACAATTTCTCCGGTATGGAAATATATTACGGCAGAATTATTCACCTGGCGTTAAAAGTTATTTTTATAACCGATAAAACGCTTTAAATTAAAAAAAATTGTGGATTGGAGAATAAAACAATGGCAAAATTTCATTCAAATCGGCAACAAGCAACATGTATAATACAAAATGTAATAATAATAATAATTTCTTTCATGGTTTACGTTTAAATTCATAAAAAACCGCATATTCTCAAAATCAATTAACAAACAATTTTCAGATTCGTTCAAATCGTTTGCTTTTGGCGAGGAAAAATGCTGCTCGCCAAATTACGTGCCGCTTTCGTCTTTTCACGCCAATTATTCGAAAGTATTTTATTTTTTTACAGATTTTCTACTGCAATTCCACCGCTAATTTTAACTGATCCTTTATTACATACATGAGTACTTTCACTAGCATTTTTTTTTCAACATATTCTGAGTATGCCCAGTATGGAGACCTTCCTTGTTAGTATGCGGTGTGTACTGATATAGATCATATACAAGGTTACACAAAAGAGTTTGTAAGCTTTGCGGAGTATTAGCACGAATGGCTTAAAGGAGGCTTTTAATTGAGTTATGCTCTTTCAAGCTGAACTATATTTACTATACTAAGAGTTGTTTGTATAATATTAATAAAATCATATACAGGGCCACGCAAAGAACTGGATACATGACCTCACAAGGATAATAATGTGCCAAAGTGTGATATCAGTAGTTTAACTAAGTTTTAACCTGAAGTAAAATTTACCTTAACATGGGCGGCGCATAGAAATCTATTGGTAATATACAGGGCTGTACAAAATAATTCAAGTATAGTTCAGTATAGTGGTAGAAACGGCTGAAGGTGAATTTTTAATCTGTAATGCATTTTCTTACAATACTAAGTTTTATCATACTATGTACAGAATAATATACAAATCTTTAGATTAAATACAGGACTGCACAAAATAATTGTACTACTTTTCGAGTTAGGGACCGTAATCTGGTTTTCAAAAGTATTATGCCTTTTCTAAAATGTTTATTTTTTTTGCAGAATCAAACAGCTATATTTCGTTAAAGAATTCTGCAAGTCATGAGAAGTGCTTTTGTAATCTATTTTTTCACTCTTTTATTTAACTCAACATGGTTCCTGTATGTAAAAATGGAATTTTGTATTTGGATTCTGACTCACTTTCTGATATGCAAGAACTATAATTTGTATGTATGCAGTTGCGTTACCTACTATTTAACACTACTATTTACTACTATTTAACATTTTTAGCTTTTAATTAGCTTCCGATAGAGTCTCCTATACTCAGGACCTATGAACCTGGCTTCCGCAAAAGAGTCGGAATAAGAGAAGGAAAGGTTAAAGGGCTGCGGACGGAAAGAGGCCGCTCGCCGGGGCGAATAACGCCATCCATTAGTGTTATTACCCCGATTGATTCTTTTCAGTGGCAGAACTACTTTTTAATTTTTTTTTTTTATATATACACACCAGAGACCATTATTGTCATTGTTGAAAACTAAAAAAGATAAAGAGAAATTTGTACGTCCTAAATGTTGCTAATATTTTCATGTCAGAAGAATAAAATATCATATGATTATTACTGCATCCTGATATAGCAATTAAGGGCAAGTAAAAGCAATTTGTCAATTTTTAAAGCTTTAGAGTTTGTATCTTTAGAATTGGACAATTTACATGCCATTATTCCATCTTATTTTATAGTTTTCATTGCATGGCGTTATTACCCACTAGTTGGGTAATAACGCGAAATAGCATTGGTCAAGAAATCACGCCACTACATTTTATGATAATATACATGCTAAAATAGTATTTCTTGCATACATAATCAATAAGTTTCTGCATCAAATCCTATATTTGTTTGGGAAAAAATCTAAAACTAAGCCGTAAAAAATGGTAGAAAGTTAACGTGGCGTTATTACCCCGGGACACCTTATATATAGTGTGCATAAAATAAAATGCAAGTAAAAGGCTATATAAATATCAAATTGCGAAAATCAAATTATGAAAAAAATCAAAATATTAAAAATAGACTCAAAAAGGTGAAATTGGCTTTTAACCAGTGGACAACCATGGTGGCCGATTACTGAACATGTAAGTAAATATAATACCCAATAGTCGGCCACATTAAAATTAATACAAAAACACTTATTTAACTTTTATACTGAAAATCATTAGTTTATTAAACTTTTTAATAGTACAGTTTTATAAATTTAGAAAATAATAAAAAATAAATTAATACTAATTTTTTAAAAATTTTGTCATCGGTTAACAAAAAAATAGCAAAAACGGTTCTTTGATCGCAACCAAATAAAAAATGGCTGATTACTAATGCAATAAAAATACTCACAATTCTTTGCTGATGGCTTATGACGTATAAAGGTTGGCTACATATAGAGGAATTGTAATATTTCATTTGAAACCAAAAATAAGCTATTCATAACGTATTTTATCTCAGTGTGGCCGACTACAGGGGGGTGGCCGACTATTGGTGCATTTACCCTATGTTGAAAAGTCTTTAAAATATGTTCATTTTTAACATTTTCCAACAAAGTTGAAAAGTGTTTATGACTTCGGTTTGTCTGTCTGGGAAAAAATCGTTTCAAATGATTTTTAATGGTGTTACACTCTTTCAAACATAATAAAATTGATATGCATTAATGAAGTCCACTAAAATATGCATTCTGTAGAATATGCGGTACAAAGAATAGTTATTATTCATTTACAGGGCCACACAAAAGAATTTCGTTACATAATCGTATAGGGGTAGGATTGTTTGCGGCGTATTTGAATTATGTTAATCTATTTCATACATATTGAAATTGATATACGTCTCTGAGCTATAGTATAACTTATTTCATGTATAATACGAGGTGCATAGCATTTACAAGAACACACAAAAGATATCAGATACTATATTGTATCCGAATTACTGTACATTAGCGATGATTGCTGGAAATACAATTTCAATTATGATATGGTCTTTTATGTTTCACTATATTTATGTATACTGTATGGTGTGTATAAATGCTATAATTCATATACAGGGCCACACAAAAGAATTCGTAAGGATTACTGGGTACGGGCGCAAATTACTTAAAGGAAGTTTTTAAATAAGTTTACATTTGTAAGCTGAACTGCATTTAGTTTACTAAGAACTGGTTTTAGAATATAGATAAAATGATATACAGGGTCACGGAAAGAATTGTATACATGGCCGTCTACAAATGATAATTTCAGGAAATGTGATTTCAGTAGTTTTAAAAGTGTTTTAGTTTGAATTAAATTTTAGCTAAATAGTGGCGTGTAATAAAGGTTCTAGGTAAACTACAGGGTTGTGCAAAAGTATTCAAGTCATTTCTATGTGTTAGTATAAATTGCTGACAGAGAAATTTTAATTTGTTATGCGTTTTCTTGCTAAACTAAATTTTCCCATTATATAGTATAGATATCAACCTACAGATCCAATACAGGACTCTTCAAAAGAATTGGAATGCATATTTGGATATGGACGGTAACTGCTGAAATCAGTTTTTCAAATGTTTTATGCGTTTTCTAAAATGTTTACTTAGTTATCTTATTTACCTTATTTCCCTAAATAAGTAACGAAGTTTTTTTAAAGCATTCAGTAAGTGTTGGAAAGTGTTTCATAATCTATGATTAACACATGATTTTTCTTTCTTGTTTTTTTTTTTTTATGACGGCCTAAATATCAGAGTTTTACTTGAAATAGATACCCCAAATTTCTGTTTGAATAAGTAGATTGCGACCCTAGTTTTCTCTACTGAAACTGTTTGTTGTAGTGCGTTTTAAAATCTCTTATCCTTTTTTAAACAAATTGTTGTCAAATATTTTTTTTTTCTAAGCGAAAAAGTAAAATAAAATATTTGCGATTCTATCACTTCACATTTAAGGATGCATACACTGTGCCATTTTATGCGGAATGCCATTTTTGTGTGATATTTTCAATCTTTCGAGTAAGCCGTACTGATTTTTGCCCTAGAACAGTCACGAAATATTTCCTTCACCCCATCTGCCAAATATGATTTATACTTATGGAATACTAGCGAACTTGCCCGGCGTTGCCCGGGTACGTTAAAAAACAGCAGGAATTACGAAAAAGCTCTGAAAATCACAATAAGATATCGCAAAAAATTTTAAATCGCTTCTCAAATTTTGAAAAGAGATAAAAAAAATTATATATTGTGTTCGAAGATTTCAAGTTGATTCCTTTCACTAATGTGGAAAAATAGTAGCAAATCGCTAAAATACACTAAAAATCACATTCGAAATTCCCGAAAAATTCGAAAATTGCTATACGAAATCCGAATAAACTTTATTGAAATGAGGGCAGAATGTACTTTAGGTCAAAAATGGAATGTCAAAAAATTGCAGCAGATCGCAAAGAAACGTAAAAATCGCATTAAAAATCACAAAAAGTTCAAAAATCACGAAAATCAAAATTTACTATAATTGGATAAAAGTTTCAAATCTAATTCCATTGACTTGTGGGCTCTCTTAAAATTTATGTTTTGGAAATCATGCTAAGCATTAGATCATGTTACTTGTATTCGTAATTAATTTACTTGGACTCCCTTAAATATAATTAATATAAATCCCTTAAGTTAATATTAGTTTTTGTTGCATTAAAATATCTCAATTTGTTGATTTTCTGTAAGCAAGTAAAGCCTATTGTTTTACAGTGGAAGTCTATGGGGATTTGGCGAAATATTAGAGATATCGCCAAGTTGGTGTCACTTTTGTCGACTCATTTTGGTCGCCAAATTTGGCGATATACCGCCAAGTTGGCGACAAACTTGGCGCATTTGGCGACAGAACAGTGTCCCTCTATTACCTCTATCTAACCTCCTTATAGGTATGGAAATGTATTAAAATTCTGTTCAATAATTGCATAAAAAATTCGCTAAAAATTCAAAAATCGCTGCACGAATTCCGAATAAACTTTTTTGAAAAGAGAACAAAATTTACTATATTGGGTTAAAAGAAAGAAACCGTATTCTTCTCACTTATATGGAAAAATCGCCTCGAAACTTAAAAAAGTGCTAAAAATTAAATAAAAAAATCTAATCACAAAATCCAAAATCGGGCTTCGAGGTGCAAAACTTCATATATAGACGTACCTTTTCCCCAAATTTTGTAGCTCTACGTGCAGCAGTCTCTTCAGAACACCGTCGACACACTCACTCAATCACACACGAACTTCTTTCTTTATTATTATAGATTGTGTTCTTTTATCGCAGTTTGCTTAATCTAAGATAGCCATGCAGATGATGAAAATAAGTAATTCACGTACGTACAGCATCTTTATGTGTATGACTATGTGTAATGAATAAGCGTGTAACCATTTCCTGCGGAATGAAGAGAAAGAATAAGAAAGTCCCATGTATAGAGTATTATGCTCAAGACCTGATTTATAAATTTTTTGGCATTAGGTACAAACAGGCCGAAACTAGGGGAGGGGGGGGGGGAGGGGGAATGTGCTCCGGGCGTCAGAACGAAGGGGCGCAAAATGAGGATATTGTTTGTCGATTTTTCTCACGTCTATGTTTAGCACGGTATTGTTAAATTCGCCCTGTCTGGGGTATGCCAAAGCATGGAAGAATCTAAGGATGATATGGCATAAAAATCCTGTATAAAGCGGAATTTTTTTCGATTCCGTTTTCAAGATTTCAATGAATCAATATTTGACAAAGCAGATTACGTAGTTCAGTATTACATATTTTATGATTACATATTTTAAAATTTAAAATAAGCCGACTATTAAAAATTAGTAAAATTCTGATTATTATTATTAATCTTTTTCTCCATATTCATGCTGAAAAACTCAATACTTCTACATCAAAATCTATGTTCAGTTTTGTTTTTAGGTAGATTTCGTAAGAAATACTACCTATTGCAGTCGTTACCATGGTGCGACTTTTGAAAAATTCCTTCATAACTTTTCATTATAGACCCCAGGAACCCAAAACCACCCCCACCTAAAAAGTTTATATATATATATATAATCATTAATTAAACATAACCTACCACCATCAAAAACCGTAATATTGTGAATTAAAGCTGTAAGTATAAAATAAGTGCCAAATAATTTATTATAAGAATTATTATGGAAGAAAAAAGAAGAAAGTGGACACCGACAAATAATGGAAAAGCTTATATATTGAATTACGTTATCAAGGGCACAGAATTCAATGATATAAGCAATATGGTTGTTTTCTGTGAGAAAAATAAGCTAAAGCTAATATTATTTTTCCCTGTGCCCAAACAACCATTATAATCAAGTGAATAGATTAAAAATGAAAACAGAATAAAAACAAATAATATGAAATGGAAAAATCAATAAAACCTGTTTAAATATTTATAGGATATAAAATAGAAATAATACACAACATACCGATTAATATTTCAGTATTTTTCAATATATCCACACGCACATGGCTCCCAAAATATCGTATAGATTAAGGTGAATAAAACAGTTAAGAAATCACAGTGATTGAGACCAAAGGATGCAGTTAATACATTTTGAAAACTCATGAAAAATAAAATTAATATAGTATAAAATAAAATAAATAGAATGTAATTACATTATTTAAAATAACTAAAATGCACTATTAAATTAATTAATAACTATATAACAATATCGTCAAAATTTAGCTTAAAAATCTACCTGGTGTAGTAATTTGTAACTGAAAAAGAGTTGCAAAAGACAAAAGTTATATCTTATTGTCAAAAGACAAATTTTGGTGCTGCCATCCAGTAGTATTTTTATTATTCAAATGTCACAAGATAAACATTTGAAATCCTAAGAATGTAAAAATTTTTTACAGCAAAACCAAACAAATCCTTATCTATACTAATATTATAAAGAGGTAAAAATTGTTTATTTGTAGGAGGTAAGCTCTGGAACTACCGAACCGATTCCAAAAGTAATGGTATCAAAATGATGGTGTTAGTCCAACTTAGAACATAGGCTATATCTTATGTCCATGCCACTGGCCAAAAAGGGTGCAGGAGCAAAAAACTTTCTAAAAATGCGATTTTTGTGTTACTGAAGGGCCTAGAATGGTAGTTACATATAAGATACTAATGATATTTCTTAAAAAAGTCGAAATTTAAAAGGGGTGAAAATGCGCGAAAAGCGTTCTAAAAAACGTTCTAAATTGCGATTTCTACGAAATCTCAGAAAGTACTGATTCGATTTTTAAAAAAATGGCGTGAAAACGATAGCGACAGCTCTCGCTCCAAAATAGGCAATATTTTATATCGGTGCCACTACCCCAGGGGGGGTGCAAGAGTAAAAAACGTTCTAAATTACGCTTTTGTGATACTGCAGGGGCTAGCAACTTAGAATTAGGAATGATAGTTACTTATATGATATAAATGATCTCTAAGAACATTTCTTTAAAAATTTGAAATTTAAAAGGGGTGAAAGTGCGCGAAAAGCGTTCTAAAAATCGTTCTAAATTGCGGTTTCTATGTAATCTCAGAAAATACCAATTCAATTTAAAAAAAAAATGGTGTGAAAACGATAGCGACAGCCCTCGCTCTAACATAGGCCACATTTTATTCCAGTGCAACTACACCAAAGAGGGGGGGGGGGGGGGGGCAGGAGCAAAAAACTTTCTAAATTGCGTTTTTTGTGATACTGCAGGGGATAGCAACTCGAAATTAGGTCGAAATTTAAAAAGGGTGAAAATGCGCGAAACGCGTTCTAAAAAACGTTCTAAATTGCGATTTCTAGGCAATCTCAGAAAGTACCCATAGATTTCAAAAGTAATGGTTGGAAATTGATGATGATAGTCCTTGCTCCAACATAGGATCTATTTCATGTCGGTGTCACTACCACCTAGGGGTTGCAGAAGCAAAAAACGCTCTAAATTGTGACTTTTGTGTTACTGAAGGGCCTAGAATCCCTAAATTTGGCAGGGTAGTTTTTTATAAGATACAAATGAAATAAGAACATTTCATAAAAAATCGAAATGTAAAAGGTGTGAAAATGAGCGAAAAGCGTTCTAAAAAACTTTCAAAATTGCGATTTCTACGCAATCGCAGGAAATACCGAACCGATTTAAATACTAGGCTGTACTTCATGTCGGTGCGACTACCTCAAAAGGGGTGCAGGAGCAAAAAACCGATCTGAATTACGTTTTTTGTAATACTGCAGGGGCTAGCAACTTGAAATTAAGCATGGTAGTTACTTATAAGATATAAATGACCTCTAAGAACATTTCCTAAATAATACGAAATTTAAAAGGGATAAAAATGGACGAAAAACGTTCTAAATGGCGATTTCTACGCTAACTCAGAAAGTACCCAACCTATTTCAAAAGTAATTGTTAGAAATTGATGATGACAGCTCTTGATCCAATATAGGATCTATTTCATGTCGGCGTCACTACCACCTTGCGGTTACATTTTAAAAGACGTTCTAAATTGTGATTTTTGTGATACAGAAGCGACTAGCAACTTGAAATTTGGCATGGAAATTACTTATGAGTTGTAAATTTTCGCTGAGAACAGTTTCTTAAAAATATGAAATTTAAAATGAAGATGAAAAATGTGAAGGAGAAAATGCACGAAAAGCTTTCTAAATTGCAATTTCTGCGCAATCGCATGAAATATAAACCGGTGTAAAAAGTAATGGTTTCAAATTTATGGTGTCAGTCACCGATTCAACATAGCCTAAATTTTATGTTTTCGTCACTATCACCTGGGGTGCTTACAGGAGCAAAAAATGTTTTAAATTGCGTTTTTTATGTTACTGAGAGGGTCTTACATTTGAAATTTGGAATGGAAATTACTTCAAAGATGCAAATGCTTATTAAAAACCGTCGAAAGATTATTCCAATTTTAAAAGGATGAAGTGAGCAAAAAGCGTTCTATATAAGTTCTAAATTACGATAATCCTATGAAATACAAAACTGATGTCAAACATAATGGTTGCAAATTGATGGTGATAGAAACTGCTCAAACATAAGCTATATTTTTTGTCGATGCCACAACCACTAGAGTGTTGCAGGAGTAAAAAAACTTTCTAAAATGCGATTTCTGTGATACTGAAGACGCTAGAAACTTGAAATATAGCATGGTAGTTACTTATATAATATAAATGTCCTCTAAGAACAGTCGAAATTAAATTCAAAATTTAAAATAGGTGAAGCGAAGAGAAGGAACGAAAAGCCTTCTAAAAGATCCCTAAATTATGATATTCTATGCAATTTCAGGAAATAATAAACCGATTACAAAAATAATGGTTGCGAATCAAGGATGATAGTCTATGATCCCACACAGGCTATATTTTATGCCGGTACCACTACCACCTCTTTGGCAGGAACAAAAAAAATGCCTTTAAACACATCTAAATTACGTTTTCTATAGAATATTAGGAAATATCAAACCGATTTCAAGGTTAATGTTGGCAAATTAATGGTGACAGTCTGTGTTTGTACATAGGTATTTTATGTTGGTGCCACTAACATCAGAGAGGTGGTATACTGTTAGACAAGAAGCTTGCAATTTGACATATGGTTAATTTTAAGATGTAAATGTGTTCTAAGAAGACGGTTTTTAAAAAATTCAAAATTTCAAATAAACACTGAAATGAAAGTATGAAAT
Organism: Maratus speciosus; assembly: GCA_963932465.1. Lineage (NCBI taxonomy): Eukaryota > Metazoa > Arthropoda > Arachnida > Araneae > Salticidae > Maratus > Maratus speciosus. The sequence goes on along the minus strand of OZ010799.1, from coordinate 67,164,711 downwards.
GAGCATACAAGCCTCAAAATACTTTCTAAATTATCATTTATTTAGAATTAGTTTCAGTTCTTCTTCTTAATTAAAATCTCATTTCTATCTATTGCAGTGTAATAATTAAGTTTAGTCAAACTGTGGCTTAATTTGTAATTTTTGAATTATTCCTAAAAGTATATATTTTTTTTAATAAAAAATAGTCATACAAATATCACTCAGCATATTTCAACCATTACGCGAGCAACGCTGCGGGGTTTGCTAGTATATAGATAATTATAAACCTAATATAAACCATACTATATATTTTTTAAAAAACTATTGTTAATAAAATTTAAAAAAAAAGGAAACAAAATATTCTATAATCTTACTCATTTAAACTACACTAAGAATTTAAATAATGCTATAACATTAAGAATATATCGCAAATAGCTATATGCTATAAAACAAAATAAATTCAATAATAATTAATAAAAATATATTAAAAATAATATAAAAATCGTTAATGAAAACTATTTTATGTAAGATAATTATAAAATGAACAGGAAATAAACATATGGAGGTATATAGAAGATTATCAGATACTTAAATTCCCATTACCTAAAAATCTCAAATAAAGTGCGTGGATTATTTTCATACAGCCATAAAAATCCTAAAAGTATGAGTGTGGGACATTCAAACACATTAAACCGATAATAAATTTTATAACACAAAGTGAAAATAGATCAATATTAAAAAGAATAGAGGAATAATAATAAAAATAATTACCCCATTTTAATACATACAGTATAACTTTATTTATATTAAATATACTTATATGTATATTAATCACTATAAAAATTGCAAACTATTAGTAATTAATATGATATTGTCCTGAGTAAATTAAAATTTAATAACAAATGATTGTAAATAAGATAAAACAATAATTAAGCTAATATATAATATTAATGAAAGTCACCAATTACATATAAAATATCAAATCAACATCCTTATAAAATACGTATAAAAATATAGTAATAATACATAAGCCCCATTTCTTTTAAATTAACCATTGCGTATTATCCAGACAACACCACCCTCCTCCGTACTCTAACATCTACCCACCCATCCATCCTATAATATTTTTTTTATATTATTTTACAATTTTTAATTTTATATATATATATATATATATATATTTATATGTTTTTTTGTAATTTTGTTTACGCATGTGTTAATTTGTTTTAAAAGATCATGTAAGTAAAGTACTAATTGTATATTAATGAATATATGAATTTTTTTGGAAAACCATGATTTAATGCATCATAAATTAGTTTTTTAATATTATTGTAAATTAGAGGAGAAGAACATAAACATTTTATTCTATATAAATGATTAAGTATTATGTTTCGAAAAACAGAATGATGTAGACAAGATTTAAAATTTGTAAATGTATTAACTTTGAATTTAAATTCTTTACGTTTGTCATATAAATCTGTGATTGTTTTGTTGTCTTTTATTGTAATTTTAAGATCTAAGAAGTTAATTGTATTGTTAGATAAAAGGTTTTCCGTTAATTCCAAATTAGTGGGATAATCTACTGGAAATTGAGTAATTGCAGATTGATCAGTTTCAATTAAAATTATGTCATCAATATAACGATATAAATGTAGAGTATTATTAGTAAAAGTACGTTCATAATGATATAAGTATAAGTCGGATAGTAAACTGGATGTACAACCGCCTTGTGGTATACCGACATGCTGTAAATATAAAGTGTTATCTTGCAATATATAATTAGTATAGATAATGAAGTTTGTTAAAGATTTAAAATATGCAATATCAATATTAGATGGTAATTCCAGTTTTTTATAATACTTTTTAAATAATTCATTTATAATTTTATGTAAATCAAATAGGTCTATATTATTAAAAAGATCTTTCAAGTCATATGTCGTTATATTATATACACAATGAAGATTTTTTAAAATATTGACAAGTTGATAGCTATTTTTTATACAATGTGTATTATCATTATTTGTAGTAAGTACATACATTTGATTAAGAATTTTTAAGAGAAGTTTATTGGCTTTATTATTATATGTATTGCAACCAATAGTTACAGTCCTAAATTTAATTGGAGTTTTATGAAATTTGGGAATAAGAACTAAATATGGATAATTAAAGTTAGTAGATAAAATATTTAATAGTTTATAATAACTTCGAATTTTACGATTATTTACAACTAGCTGTTACCCGTGACTTCGTTCACTTAAGATTTAAAGAAGAATAAATTCATCAATTAAGCAAAAAATTTCGATAATTAAAAGCATATGTAATTAACCTTTTATCATATTTTATAGTGCAAAAACTTCTAATGATCCCAATTTGCTTATTTTTTTTTTATATATATATAGGATCATTTAAATTTCTTTAGTGGGCTTCAAATTTCATACTCGTTTTCTAAGATTAAATGAAGAATAAACTTACATCTTTGTTATGCTATTTTATTATTTATATTTATTCTATTTTATACTTATTCCGTTCATGAATATTGATTTATGTTTTTGTGACAAAGAATATTATTTAAAGAGATATATTAGTAAATAGTGATTATTAACAGATCACTTCAGACGCGTCTTTGAATTTATTAGGATAATCGAAAAATCAGCATATAACATTATGTTTCTATTCCAAAAAATTACATCTTGGAAAAGAAAAAAGGATAAATGGTATTCAAAAAATCAGACGTGGTGAAGCATCAAAAGTCAAAAATAAATAATAAAAGTATGAGAAATTTCTTTAACTTTCAAATATTTATTACATTTTTATTTCAGGGTATCACATTTTTAACAGCTGTAGATCTACCAATAATATCAAAATGTTTATCACGCTCCGAAGACTCTCGAAGCCTAAATGCTTATTATTTAAGCAATAGAGTTGCTTATTGCTTTCAATCGCGGAAGAAATCTATTTATGGGAGAAGCAGTCCAGTTACGGCTAAATGTTTTCATATCGATTGTTGTAATTTTGGAGTATGGAGGCTTGGCTATTTGTAGGAATATGCTCCAATGTGGGACAGAGATTGTGTTTCAGAGATTTTTTAACTATAGATTTAGTTTTTTTTTTAATCGAAAGAAAATTTCTCTTCTTCTCTTTCGCTTTTCGTTAATCATGGCGCCTTTAAAAATTAGATGGATGTGAGGTGAAGGGTGAATTTATTTCTTAATTAGTGATTTCCCCCTCTTCTTTACATGTAAACGTTGTGACATGTGAAGCCTAATCTCTAATTAAAATTACTTGCTAAGCTTTCTTACATCGAATTTCTGAGAGATTTTAAGGTAAAAGGATGTTAATCAAGTATTTTCTGGAAAGTCTGTGGAAATCAAACCATTTGGTATAAGTGATATAAAAATGCTAATATTTTCTGAAAGAAAACTGGTCAATGATTTAAAATATGATGACGTCAATTGGTTAGTTTTTCGTACGGAATAATACTTGTCGAGATAATATATATATTCTTTCACTTCATGAATCATGTAAAACTATGCCATTTCACTTAATTAAAACATGAAATCGCTTAATGAAGTCCTATATTATTGTACATGTGCATTTAGAAAAAATATTGAAATCCATTTTTAATAAATTTTAAATTTCAAGTAAGAAAATGTAGGATAAATTGGGTGAAGATGCAGTAGTTAGTGACTTTATTGTTTTAAAAATCACCTGTTGTTTTTATTTGTTATTCATTGATTGCTTTTAGAAGTTTGCACCTTTATGTATCATTTAAAACCTTATTTCATTTTATAGATATTATATAAAGCATAAAAAATTTTGGTTTTGTAAGCACTTGCATTTCGGCATCTTACCCATATCTATGAGTAAGATGGCCAACTATCTAGGTGTAAGATGCCTTGTGGAGTTTTAATGTAAACAATATTTTTTGTGAAGCAGTATAAAACATAATGGGACGAATAAAAGTAACTTTAATATTTTAGACATACTAAAGTTGTTAACTTACTTACTATTAAAAAATTACAAAAATATGAATGTAACAGACGTTGGCAATTTAATAAAAGGACAAACTAATATTTGAAAAAAAAAGTTATGTTCTATTTAACATTTAAAATAATTATGGCTCTTAAGTATGCCTATTTTTAAATATTATAATAAGTTTAAATACGATAAAGCCACTGTGAGTAAGTGCTTTAGAGCGCAGATTTTTGTTGGTGTTTTTCATATGGCCGTTTGTTCTTTTAAGCTATAACTCAGATCTGACACAGGCTGCACATTTGTTTAGGCACTTTGAGGAACTTGTGTATAACCAACAGTTTCACTGAATGCATTTGATCCAATTACATTTTTCAGAGGTTTTGTTGCACTTTGCTATACACTCTTAACACTGATTCTCATTCACTTAAAAAAAAAAAAAAATCCTCATCTTCTGGATATTGGTGGAAAATTTAATCCGTTATCTTTTCAAGGCAGATCAAATTAACGTGTTTTTTACAGTCTGCGGTGTCTGGATGGAGGTTGGCGAGCGTAGCGAGTTGGAGGAGGTTGGCGAGTAGAGGTGGGGGGCAGCAGACCCTAGTTATCTAAAACTATATTATATACTACCGATATTTACATTTATTAAAATTATTTAACTGCATTAACATCAAAGTTTTAACATTGGTTAAAATTAAAAATTATGAAATAATTATTTATAGGGCCAATAAAGTTTATTTATAACTCAGAATACATATAGAAACCTTTCAACTTATATTCACCATAGATTTTAATATTTATTTATGTCATTTTAAACATTTAGAAAATTTATAATTTTAACTAATGCTTTTTTTAATCAGTTGATTAAAATCACGATTTAATCATTGATTTAAAGTATCTGATTAAAATTGTTGACAAATTAGTTAATATACAAGAGTAATTCATACAATGAAGACACAACCAGGCATTTGACTGCAACGGAAAATAACCGGCATCTTAAACCGAGGGGGAAAAACCGGCATCTTACACCCAAAAATTTTCGTAGACTTACCCCAAAGTATTGGGTAAGAATCCGGCGTACTCCACTAACGTGAAGAAGCGGGAACTGGCCACCATTTATGCTTTGTAGAAAAGCCAGGTATCAGTACTTTCTAAAAACATCAGATTTATTTTTCTGGTGTTTAAATTAAGACTTATATAGGCAAATATAGAAGTCACGTAAATGATTTTTGACACTTACCAGAAGTGTTTTGAAGAAATAGCAATAAAAAAGTACCACTTAATTTTTTAAAAGAGCGCAAACAGAAATTAAAATATCAGTAGGGAACCATCTTCTTTACAATTGAGCGAAGTTTCCCTACAACGCCTGCGCATATGAAAACTACATTATTCGGCATCTTGTACAACACAGCGTCTCACGTCAAGTTACCCTATTTAAAATGTAAGCTAAGGCTACATTTTGAAATTATGCGATTTTTGATGCAAAACATTATTTTTGAAATGTATATTGTTATTTAATGGTTTCATTTTTAATTTCGAAGCTTGTGAAATGAAAATGACATCAATTTGACGAAATTAAAATAAATATATACAAAAGTTTTCTAATTAAAATTAATACTTTAATTGAAAAAATATTACGTCATTTTTATCCGATAAAACCTTTTACCAAATTCGCCTTTGTGATATGTTTTAATTGCCATCTGTTAAAAATAATTAAAATAGCATACGATTTTTTAAAATTCAATTCATAGGGGCAATAACAATCCACTTAAATGTACTGAAGTTTAATTTACATCCTTGGTTTAAATGTCAATATGCTCAGACGATTTTTGCTTCTGTGGAATAAATTCATTCATAAAGCTTCAATGTGTGAAAATATGTTTTTAGTTTTAGGAAAATTTACTTTAATCATGTTTTTGTATCATCTATACAAATTGAAATTAAATCCTTTTTAATTTTAAAGAGAAAATAGCGTAAAAAAATATATTAATCAATTTTATTTCCTTTTTTTTCCACAAATAATGTCTTCTACTGTTAATCATAACGTGAATTGTGAATGCAAACTCTCATTTGTATGTAACTTATATTCAAACTTATTAATCAGTATTAGTAAAAAATATTTCTCATTCATTTTAAATATGACGTCATTTTTTATCTATTTTCATTAGTTTATGATATTCATGCTCCTTGTATTTTTAACGAATACTTGAAAATACCTGTTTTATTTCAAGTATGACGTCATATTTTTGCAAGTTAAATATTTTATCAATAATATAATTCTTTTTCATTCTTTTTCCTTCTAATTATATCGCCTTTTTGACAGAAAAACCCTTATTAAAGTAACCGATATCCATGTTTTATATATAATAAAAAATGCTTCATTTTTTTTCGTTTCATATATGACATCATATTTATTTTCTTTTTATTCTCATTTTTTACGCAGAAATTGTTCAGTTAAAAATTAATTGCCGAGGAGAAATTTTTATACCAGACTTTGATTTTCTTGGCAACGGGAAAGAAAGATGGTTAAATTTATCGGGAAAATGTCAATTGATTCTGTATGAAAATGAATGAAATTTTGAATTATTAAGCAAAATATTTGAATAAAATAAATTAAACATAGCCTATGTTCATTTCCAGGTTGTAATCCATCTATATTCAAAAATACAAAAGCATTAATTCATCCGTTTAGACGCTGACTTCATTCAAACATTCGGACACACATTGACATTTATAATATGATAAGGATTACATTTTCATTAGTTTTTGAAATGACTTATTAGAAGAAATACAATTTGTAAGAAGTTGGTGATAATAAGATTTACATATAATAGTATAATTATTAGGAGATTTGTCTACATATGTTATAACGTAGTTTTTTTTGTAATTTAGTAATTTGTTGGAAAAAATGCTTTGTGTTAATAGAAACCAAATCAGCAATATTATTTTTTAAAGCCATAGTTAATTTTTCAATTACTAATATTTTCCATTGATTAAAATATTCAATAGGCTTATTATAAGAGATAGAAATTTTATAAATAAAAATATCAATATCATATGTAAACTGTTTGATAATAGATTTAACATTAAATTTAGATGGAAGTCTATATTTAGTACCATAACCCATTAGTTGTTTCAATTTAAAATCATTAACAATATCAAGATTTCCAGTGATTATATGTCCATGATCATTGTTTATGTATTTTTTTAGGGTGGGGTCATTGCATTTACACGGAAAATTACTAGCAGCAGATGTATTTTTTGAAAATGAATTGTAGTTAAAAATCTTTCTACCAATTGTATTCGGATATTTAAAGGTTTTTGATATATGAAGATTATTAATGGGAAAAAAACAATTTTTATCATTAATTATAGAATTGATATTAATTTTATTAAATATGTGATTTGAAAAGGTAATTATCATTTGAGTATTCATGTTTTGTATTTTATGGTTTTTTTGTAAATTAATATTTAAAAGATTAACCCTAGTCATAATGAGGTCAAAATAAATATCAGAGAAATGTTTAGAGAAAGATTTACTTAGAAATACATTTAAATATTGTCCAATCTGTTTCTTTTTAATAGCAAAGATGTTTTTTCGAATTAACAACCAGTTATAATTCTCTAAATATTTACTTTGAAGATCATTTATTTGTTTAGTGATAGATTTTTTGGAAACTACAACTAATGATGAACCCTTTCCACGTTTGTTACGTGTTGTTTTACAATTTAAATTATGACTAAGAGTAGGATAGATTGGAGAATAATCAATATTGTTATTCATAGATGTGAAGACTTTGACAGGTCTGTTAAATACTTCACTGTTAAGTCCATAAGGATAAATTGTGTTGCAATATTTCATATATGATGATTCCATTTAAGGCGTTCCGATTTATTTTTTAGAATTTGAAGGATTTCAATTGCCGTATTTTTAAATTGATGTTTATGAAAATGTTGAATTTCAGCTGTAGATTGTATATTTTTTGCTTTGTTATTATTAGAGTCTGAACGATGATGATTGATACGTTTATGAATTGGACCTGATGTTTCACCAATATATTTCATGTTGCATATGTTGCACTTTATGCAATATATAACATTAAATGTTTTACAAAAACTAGAATAGTTAGGATCTGAGACAATTTGTGTCTGAGAAGCGGTATGGACATGTCTTGCACCGAGCATCATAACACTTACGAAAAAATAAAGGACGAGGGGGAGCGTATAAATGGTCGCTGGATGACGATCCAGGAACAACCCAATTATTGTTCCTGTAACGGGCACTACACTGCATAGATGCTAAGTGTATCTTACCAGGATCGAGATGTTTACTAAGAACTGCCATATAAAAATTATGTTTGGAAAATGCAATAATTGCAATAAAAATAAGAAAATTTAATAATATAAAAATTAAAAATTTTAATTAAATTAGTCTTGATTAAATAATAAATCTTGAGTATGAAAAAAAAAATATATATATATATATACAATATTTACAATAATAGAAGCAGAACTCAATAACGATCTTCAAAATTTCCATAACCAAATAATGTTAACCCTAATTTCGTAGACTAAAAAAAGCAAGAAACCACTGGACTTTTTGATAACAAATAAGTCAAAGATAACCGCATCTAACATCCAAAACCTAGAAAAACAATAACCTTGCAAAGACAACCAAAGCGCTTTCCCAATTAACTTCTCAGATCAAAGTAATATGAATTTAAACTGCTAAAGCATATTAACATTAAATCTATGAATAGAAATAATTATTGCTACATATTGATATACATATATATAATGATTATCTCTTCAGAATAAATTATGTAAAGCTGTAGCAAAAATAAATAGAGATTGTATAGGACAATATCATACACTTACAACAAGAAAATACAGATAAAATTATAACTAGAAAATTAAATAATATTAAATAAATCTTTGCAATGATAGGAATGAAAAAATTAATGGAATCCTAAAATAGGTATCAGATAACTACATGGTAGAAATCATCTCGGCGGGGATTGAAAATGGGCAAAATCGGCCCAAGGGAATGGAAATGGTGAGGGTTCAAAATTTTGAATACCGTCTTAACATGATTATGAAACCAGCTCTTTCACAACAATGACAGGAAAAAATAAATATTTTTCGTTATAGCAGTTGCCAACAATTAAAAAAAAAGCAATAAAATTCTCACCACAACAATTGCTTTTCCATTGCGAGACTTTCACGTGAAAATTAAAATAAATAAACAGTTTGGCGAATTGAAAACAAATTGAATATTGCGTCATACGTTTTCTAGAGCAAGATTTCCGCTTGAAAACTCAAAATGAAATAAATAGTTTGGCGAATTAAAAAAAAAAATCAAAATATTGCGACATATTAGAAATATAATGGACCTCAGCAGGTGAATATGCAACGTCATGTGAGTTTGATGAAACGTATTAAAACATGATAAAAACCCGACTATGGAAATATTAACATATTTTAACACTTTTAGGTTCTTTGAATTTGCTTTAGCCATTTTTAAACCTAGTCCATAGACATGCGTGTGTGTTAGGGCTGGATTAATTATCAATATATCGGTCAAATATTGATATATTTTAACTATCGCAATAACAATATGTAAGCTCTGACTCTAACGATATATCCCAATAGCGATATCTAATCTCTGGCTCTACATATATATCCCGATAACATTTTTTTCCGCACCACGACTTCGAACCGTAAGAAGAAAAAGCGCCGAATATTGCGTAACCAATAACTTCTTCAATCCTTTCTCTCATCCGATAGATGCAATTATTCGCAGCCCCGCTTTATTCTAAATTCCCTCCCGTGATAATCTGTCTTTCGTTGATATCCCAGACCCAGACTAATTCACATTCTAATATATCAACATGCATATGTCCGTTCGTTACTGAATAATGGTTTAATCGTCGTTGTTTTAATTTCGCTGCTACTATTGGTTTAGACATATTAGAACATATCAAGTCTATGATACGTCCTGGCCAATGACTTCTTCAATCCTTTCTCTCATCCGATAGATGTATTTATTCGCAGACTCGCTTTATTCTAAACTCCCCTCCCGCGATAATCTGTCTTTCGTTGATATCCCAGACACAGAATAATTCATATTCTAATATATCAACATACGAACGCCCGTTCGTTACTGAATAATGTTTTAATCGTCGTTGATTTAACTTCGCTGCTACTATTGGTCTAGACATATCAGAACATATCAAGTTTTTGATACGTCCTGGCCAATGACATGAGCTAGAACATCTGTTCAATGTTGAGTCAATAATTGTCTATAGGCTTCATACAATGCTCGTTCGTATGGTCGTCTCGAACGAGTTATCGGTAGTGATTTTATATTTTATAGGAAGATGAACGTACGGTGTCGGGTAAATTGCCCGAATTATAATCAAGTGATTTCAAAAAAAGCGGGTAAGAGTAACGTGTGGCAATATTTTGGATGCCCAGGTAATGAAAATGGTGAAGTAATAAATGAAAAAATTGCAGTATGCAGTATATGCGTTCGACCGGTATCTGCAAAAGCTACTTCTAATTTATGGAGTCATCTTAGATATAATTATCCTCTACAATATGATGGACTAAATTCAAGGTAAGAATTGATTTACTTTATTTTACTGATTTACTTTATTTATATGATTTACTTTACTGATTGATTTTATTGATAATATTCACACGGGCGTGGAAATTAGTTAGACGAATTTCAGTTGTAATTTTTTCAATGAAAATATATTTCTGATTTTTTTTTTTAATTATATAATTTATCTAATTTTAAATAAGACAAAAAAAAATCCTGTTTTAAAAAATGACATAAATGAGCAAAAAGACAAAAAAGAACAATAAAAATAAAAAATATTACTACATTCGGGCCTTATTTTTAAAGTCTGTAAATGTAATATTATTAAATGCCATTATACTGGATGTCTGCAAACCGGGCTGGAACGCTTGGATTAATTTCGTGTCATTAGACTGAAGCCGTGTTTGCTTTTTGCTCTGGACATGCAGGCTGGGTTGGCCTTTTTTTCTGCTCACTCAGGGTGTAGTGCGGCACGGGTCGCGTCTTACCAGAGACAAACCCGAAAACTCTGCTTAAAGTCAACCCGACCGACACCCGGCACACTTCATCACAAACTCGAAGTGGAAGATAATAAATTCATATTTTAATACAATATAAAAAAGAATTATTCTGTAATATCAAATTTATCTTTTTAGTACAAAATTGAATACATATACCATTAATGTTCAAATATATAATTTTTTTCATAAAATATATTCCTGACTTTCTTTTAAAATGGTTGGTCAACACGAACCGCGTGTCGGGTCGGGTTCGGGTAAAATGGGATAACCTGAGACGATGCAAGAATCTAATTTGAAGACTGGGTCGGGTTTGAACTTTTTTCCAGTATACGTCGAATTGATAGTTTCCCTTACTTTACTTTTTTTTTTCTCTCTCTCTCTCTCTTTTTTGGTAAAAATAATAGTTATATAATACAGTTTTAATAGAAATTTTCAAGTTTTATTTTTGCTTCAAAAACTACAGAGTAATAATTTAAAAATCTATTTTCTTTTTTCATTGTTCAAAAGTTTTGATTTTCTTTAACCACATTTTCCTTTCATTTTAATTTACATTAAAAATTTTATAGGTTTATGTGCTTATAATTGCTTAAGTGATCAGATCAAGATCACTAAAATTGATATACCATGTTCTATGGCCGGCACAGACGCACAAATAATCTGAAAAATCCTGTACTTGAATTTTTATACATAAATATACAGTACAAAATTCGAAATCCAGCACCCACTGCACCTTGGCGATTCCGAATTTCGTTTCATTTTAATTAATATATATATATATCTACCGCCGCCCCCCTCCCCATCTCCTCTCCCAAAATACAAAAAACACTGTGTGATTTACGTCAAGAACGCGTTTTCAATACTAAAAAACCATAATATTAAAGCAGATGTTTTAATAGCGAATTTTTTTAACGTAAGAAAAAAAAATCTATCCACATTGAACACTCTCTTTCCCCGCAAATTATTTACATCAGAAACACGTTTACAATACTGAAAAAAGATAGTATAATAAAAATAATAAAACTAAAGTAGATATTTGAGTTAAAAAGAAAAAATAAACAAATAAAAGCTCTATCCATGGTTTCTTTCTGCTTTGCAAAACATAATGATCTGATTGTGTAAACATATGACTTCCGATTTCTCGGAGCGAGATGAATAAACGAAAGTAACCGCAGGTGCTTTCCTGCTTTTCATTCGAAGTTTCGGAAGGCGTTGTAACTTTCTAATAAATAATTAAATTTTAATAAAAATTTGTTACACAGCCTAATTTACTATTATTTCAACTAGCTGAAAATTTGAAAGAAATCGGTCAATTTACGTAGGCGATATGGATTTATTGATTATTATTATTATTTTTTTTTTAACAGTAAGGAAAAGAAGATTTTGATTTTCATTCTTTTTCTTTTTTTGTTTGCTTGCAACTCAATAGTTTTTTTCTCTGCACTTAAGCACCGCAAACTTGATGACACTTTCACGGAGTTCTTTTTATACTATTTAAAAGAATAGAATTTGAATAGTGTGTTCTCGCGCTAAAATGAGGGGGGGGGGGGGTGGAGTTTTCTGTCATCAAGGCTTTTTAAAAACCCATCCGGACAAGGCGTGGGTATCTATAAGATGTATATTCATTTGTAAATAATTATATGATTATTAATGTTTTAAATGTTTTTGTTTATTAATCTTTTAAAATAAATGTTATGAGTATTTTCATAAATTTAAAATGCAATGATCTCTTTGAACTAACCAAGACTCTCTGATTTCGAACTTTTTGAAATCTAATGCAAAATATCGATTGTTTTGTTTATGTATTTGTTTTTGTTAGCCAATAACTTTATTTTATTTCTATTTTTTTCATTTGCAACATTTCTTTTTCTTCTTCTTTTTTTTTTTTTTTTTTTGCTTTTAAATTCAGTGGCACTTTCCAAATAAAAAACAGATTTAAATATCAAACCGAGTATTTTGCGTAATCAAGTAAAATTTTATGGTAAGTTTTTCTTTTTTGTTAGTTTCTTTTTGGAAAATATGTTGCTATGGATCTAGATGTTATTTACAAAATATTTATAAAAAAAGTGAACTTTACTTAGCATAGGTCTATTTCCAAATGGGATTTGAATATGTATATTTTAAAATTTTTAATGTTTTATTCATCCATAGATAAACAAATACGAAGGTATAAAGACAGAGAAATTTTCTAAATATTTTAACTATTAAGAATGTATTGATACTCTTAGAAAAAGATTAAAAAATAAAATTTCTGCTGCATCTGTCATTCACTGAAGACTATTACGAGTACATGCAATTATGACATTAAATCTGTTTCAGTTTTTGCTTTTCATTTATTTTAATTATTTTAAAATCATCAACGTCTTAAAATTGAAAACATTTTAGTTTATCTAGTAAAGTTTTTTTATATAATATTCTCCGTTTACGCAATAAAATTAAATAGTTAAAAAGTTATTCTTAAATAATACATAAAACAGGAAGAATCGAGAACAAGCTAAAGAAAATCACTATGTAATCAATGATATGAGTGCAAATAGATACCGAATATTGGTTCCTTTTTCTAAAGTATTTATTTGTAGCATATATATATATATATTTATTTATTTATTTAAAGAATATTGCGTGAGCAAATAGGTATAAAACATTAATTCTTTGCTTTCTACAGCTATTTGCAATAAAATTATTCCTACTATACCATTTGTCTTTAGAAATAAGAAATTTTTCTATTCCCTCACACTTTAAAGTAGTTATCGCGATATATCACCGATGTTGATATTAACTCGTTGATATATTGCGATATTAAATTTTTGATATCGTCCAGCCCTAGTGTGTGTATTCGTGTATATTAGAATTTTCACAAAATGTTTAGCTCCCTAGACCTAGAGCTCATTCTTAGTGAAGGAACTGTGTTTATCTCTAATCTTGAATTAAGTTTTGTTGGTGAATTTCGTACTTAACTTCGAAATCTACACCTCCGCCTGTAGGCCCGAGCCGACAGGGATTTTTTTTTTATTTTCTCACAGAGTTGTGAATTATTTTTAAAGCATAGAAGTTTTTCAAATAAAGTACAAAAGAAAACAGTATACTATTAAAACTGTAGCTATTTCTAAGTTTGAGAGCACCAAATTCTGCTCGCAGCACCTTCCTTTCGCAATTAAAAAAAATAATCTTTCATTGGAATAACATAAAAACAAAAACATTTCATTTGTTACAGAGATAATTGTGGTACTGATTTTAAAACATGGCTTCTAGAACATCGAGAGTAAAGAATCCTTTTAATCATTGCTAAAACATTTTACTTCATAATTAGAGTAATTATAGAATTTATTTTTAAACTATTGATATATAACTGCTCGCAAAAATATAGCTTTTCCATAAACTTTTAAAATTTAAACAATTTATTTTTTACGCAAAATTTCCAAATCGCATTTACTCTAATCAAAATTAGGTCATATTAAAGTAAGATTAAAACCATTAATATATTTTAGAGTACAATTTGTAACCTAGAAAAACACAAACTCCTACCTCGGCGGGTCGCATTCTGATGACTCAAAGATTTGTCTGCGGAATTTCATCTGAAGATTTAAGATTTTAAAATTACTCAAACATTTTGGATTTCTATAAACAATTATGAATGTCCAGATTTAGAATTATAAAAATATTATAAAATTACCAATTCACCTGTTTTTATTGTACAAATCGCACATTCTACGCACCAGACTCTATCTCATCCAGACGCTCCTTGTTATTTAACATAATCTGTAGTACCGTATGTATTAATAATAATAATTATAATAAAGTACATAAGGGAGTAAATTTAATAGTTTTCTTCTCTATTCGTAATCAAGCATAAGTACGGTGAAAATGTTGCTAAAGCGCTGAAATAAAAAGCATCTTCACTTAAACTCCACGCAATACTGGTGGAATGTTATGACCTGTTTATGTACTTCTTTTTGTGACCTTTGTCTTTTTTTGTTACTCCCATTTCTGAAATTTCATTTACTTGATTTACTTCATTACTTCATTTACATTATTCTACTTATCAAATCATTTACTTGAAAACTGTATGGGCCCCAGCTAAAAATGCACTGCAGAAATTCTACAAAAAAACCGCATTTGGAAAACTGCGGTGATTTGGCCTATTCCACTACAGATTTTTTGCGGTCAATACAACTATAAAATTACTGCAGTTTATTAACTGCAGTAATTTAGCAGTTGTATTGACAACAAAACTTCTACAAAAAATTTATAGTTATATCAATATTAAAAATTCTGCAGAAATTTTGCAGTTGTATTGACCGCAAAAATTCTGTAGTGAAATCGGCCAAATCACCGCATTTTTCCAAACGCAGTTTTTTTTTTTTTGTAGGTACCGACCTCAAAAATGTTGTAGTTTGTTTACTGAGTATCATTTTAAACCAGGTTTCTATAAAATTATCAGCTCATATGGCAGGAGAATAGGAATGGTGAATGCTGGGAAATTCCATATTTTGGAATAAAATGATTTTATAATTATTTAATGGTTTTAATAACTTTTTATATTTTCACAGACAGACAAGACTTAAGACACACAAACAAGCACGTGCACACACCAAAGCCATCTCCTGAATTTATCATTGAGCATTTTTGTTTTGAAATATTTTTAAAATAGGCTTTACATCAAGGAAACAAATAGAGTACTGTGATCTATAATAAAACAGTTGAAAAGTTACATTGCAGCAATGCAGGTTTTACTCTGGGAGTGGGGCTTGTGGAGATGACAGTAAGAGTCCTGGACAAAAACTCGATCGCCAAGTCTAGACTCGTTGATTAATCGACTGCCGCCCAACATTTAGGCAAGAAAAAGTGGCAATGAAAAGAGGAGGAAAAAAGAAAAGATATGTGTAAAATGTCGCATTTTTACCTTGAGAAATGAAATTAATATAGTATCGTATCGAATGTTATTTGTGTTGTATTATCAGTGCTAATAAATGTATAAAGTGTTACCGGCCAAGTTATTATTGAAAATCTACATGCATCATTCAAGTAATATGAAGTACGGTTCGCTCCATGAAGTAGATTGTTATTAGAACCTACAATGGCGGAAATTCAACTGGCGTAGTCGGTAGGATCCGATCACATCGGATATATATATATGCAAGGTGAGAGTTATATTTTTTGTAAGTGGCTTCCCATTAAAGGATTGTTATTAATTATTTAAATAATGTTGTGATAAAAAAAAGTTTGAATTATATTATCTAACGATATGCTTTGTTTATTGTTACGAAAAGGGTGTGAGAATTCGACGATATCTCACATTGGAACTCTCAATTTACAAGGCAAAAGCCAGCATAGGGAAGCTAATGTATTTTCACCTAGCCTCCAAATTTCTTCAGAGTCCTAGAAAATGTCGCTAGAGATGAAACAAATACTTCAATTTCAATCAATCTTCGCAGATGACACTAGGGTGAAAGGAAATCTTTTATCTAGCGAGAGAAATATTCTTTTGATGTTCACGAGGGTCTCATTCCCGTGGGAAAGTAGAAAGTGAAACCAGAGATGAAACCGGACGTGAAGATTCCTGACTGCAGCCTATAGAGAAAGGGCTGGTCTATGAGATCATGGGCCACGGATGGTGAGTGGCTAATGGGAGTGGCTTTGGTCCGAGATGGAAAACGAAACTGATAAAAGAGGATGCAAGAGCATTCTCGGGAACTTAATTTTCCCTTCTGTTGAAGTTGAGACTTCAAGGTGTTTCTGCCCGTGCAGAGTGGAAATCTCTCACGGGTCGACGGCTTCGGGACGCATTCCGAAGCACAGAAAAGCAAAAGCCAGGTGTGGCTGTTAAGATATCTCCATCACGGAGTTGAAGATCGGAGGTTCCTAAACCTCGGTTAAACACCTACAAAAAGTGCGACATTCCTGTCGAGCATCGCGAACTCTATCTTCGAAAATAGTGGACATTGAATAAATAAGAGACTGACTACACTGAAAGCGATCTATTATTCGAGGACTGGACTTGATTCTATAAATATATTATTGTCAGCTGAACTCGAACCCTTTTATGAAAAACGTTGTAAATAGGACTTATATAATCCAGAAAATATTATTTAATTCTTTGTAATGCAATAAAATATTTCTTCGACTTTAAATAAGCCTTGGCCGTTGAAGTTGCCCGCTACCACACCACCTTACGACATCGGCTCCGTTACAACTCGGTGGCAGCTAGA
This sequence comes from Maratus speciosus, assembly GCA_963932465.1. Lineage (NCBI taxonomy): Eukaryota > Metazoa > Arthropoda > Arachnida > Araneae > Salticidae > Maratus > Maratus speciosus. The sequence continues at coordinate 67,147,450 of OZ010799.1, read as the reverse complement.
AGATTTACAGCAAGAATAATTGTTATTAGAGGAAAGCCCAGGAGGAAACAGACGGCGAACACCCGGAGTTTCTGACAACAACTCGAGAGGCAGCCGAAAGAATCGAAACGACAGTTCCGAGGAAGACAGACGGACAGCCCATCTAGACATTGCCCATGAGACAGTTCAGCTAGATCAACTAGACAGTGCTTCGAGACAGTGCAAGGTGGATCTTGGACGACAAACAGTGGGACGCAACACACCCGATACGAGCCCTTGAGCTACAGTGGACGACACCCGCGGAGTGCCATAACGGACCGTTCCCCAGACAAGATACTTCAAGCAACAACTGCAACAGGTAAGCTCATTTCATTTTGAGTGGCTCGTAAACTATTATTTATCATACTGATAGGATGTTAAAATGTTGTTTAGATAAAAATAAGAGAAACTTTTGAGTTTGAGGTAAATGAAAATATTAAGATTATGATAAAGCGATAATGTGTAGTTAATGGAAATCTAACGATTAATGCAAATTTATATGTTATGTTATATTTATCATTATTTTTAATGTTTGGAATGCAGAAAGGATGAGATAGGCTAAATTCATAACTACTCAAAAAAAAAAAATAATGCCCAGTAAAATTTGTTTTTCTTATATTACTTGTGTAAGAAATATATTTTGATGAGTGATTATATAAAGAGAAATTTTGATGCATGCTGGATTGCTAAATGATAAAACAGAGTAAATTAAACTTTTACCCTAAATAGTATAGATGCATTTTGATAAAGGTTGCAGAGAGTGTTCAATTCTTGAGAAATACTGGGAATGTAGTTTGCCTATAGTATTTGAAAAATTACTTATTGTTATCATATTGTGTGTATAGGGACTCTAAAGCTTTAAAATTTTGAATTTTATTTTTTGCTTTACGTTTGGCACAAAAATATAGAAATTCTGAAAATCTTTTGAAAAATCATAAAATTATTTTTACATATTGGTTATGCATTTGAAATGTTTATTTATATTGTGTGCTTAGGGATAAAATATTGCTTGTGAGGTGTAAGGTTCATATACTTCTAAATTCATAAACAAAACGAATAGTTTCCGTTTGTATTATTTCAACATACCGTAGTCATGTCGAAGTTAAATTCACTGAAGTACTGCAGGAAAGCGGATTTACAGAATCTCGCGGAAGTTTTAGATGTGGAAATAGATGAAGAAGACAATATGGCAACGATAATCGAAAAAATTGAAGCAGCAGAAAAATACGACGAGGAACTAACTTTAGTGCAGGCAGGGTTTATCGTGAAAGATAGAGAAGACCGAATCGCGGAAAAAAAGAGAGAGAGAGAGGAGAGAGAAGAGAGAGAGAAAGAAAAAGAAAGGGCGTTTACTTTAGAACAGCTAAAATTAACGCAGAGTTCAGAAAGGCGAAATTCTACGGCTAGTAGCGGTTCGGAAAGATCCGTTAAATTACCTCTTAAAACTATTATGCATCGTTTTGATCCTGAACGATCCGACATAACATTATTCCTGAATTTGTTCGAGTGACAGGCGAATAGGTCCGGAATAGAGCAAGATGAATACGTCACACACTTGTTAGCATTAATGCCGGTGGAAATTGCAGAATTAATCTTACGCGAACCAGCTCAAAAAATTGACAATTTCGAGCATGTTAAATCGCTTTTATTAGCCCGGTACAGGCTGAGTGCGGAAGCGTACCGTCAAAAATTGAATAAACATACACGTAATCCAGGAAACCCGTGGAGAGATCTCATATTTGAATTGAATAGTTTTCTTGAAGGATGGATTAACGGTTTGGGGATTACGCAATTTTCTGACTTAAAAGACTTGTTGATCACTGATCAGATCAAACGACGCGCGTCGGTCGATTTGAAAGAGCATTTTATTGATTCGTGGGCGAATTATAAAGACCCCTTGGTGCTCGCTACGGCACTAGACGAATATGAGGCGATAAAAGGAGTGTCAAAAAATCGTGGAATACGAAACCAAAACTTGAAGGAAATTCGCGGGATAGGAGAATGGAAAAAACGGAAAATGAAGACGAAATGAGAGATTGGCATTCGGAAACCGAAACTAATTGGAGAGAGAAAAACACGGAAAGCGAAAGAGAAAGGATCTTCGGACGTAAAAATTGGAATAAGTGTTTTATTTGCTCCAAAATTGGGCATTTAAAAGCCAATTGTCCGGAAAACAAAAGGAACTTAGAACCTATTACTAGCGTTCATCACATTTGCGTAGGCACGAATTTTGAGGAAAGTTTCAAACCTTATCTTAGCCGTGCTCTAATTAACGGAAAGGAATGCACGACTTTAAGGGATTCCGGAACTCGCTATGATGTGACCCCTAGTCAATTAATTAAGTCCAATCAGTTAGACGGTGGTGCTGTACGAGTTAGGCAACCATTGACGAACAATACGCTTCATTTACCGACCGCCCACGTTGTCGTAGAAATTGAAGGAGTGGGGAATATAAAAACGAGGGCCATAGTAGCAGAGAATAAATCTGGCTTGTCGTACTATATATTAGGAAACGAAACTCAAAAATTAATCGATAAAATTAAGAAGGGAAAGGCTGAGACTTTAGACGCCGGAAAAACCGTAAGTGATGCCAATCCGAAACTGAAACAACAGCGGTCCGATCTGACGCAAGGGAACGAGTCGAAAAAGAGAAACCCCCGGGCAAAAATGATTGACGTGAATACGGGAGGAAAATCTAGTGAAGATGAACGTTGGTTAAGGAAGATGATTGGGAATTTTAAAGTAGACGGAGGGGACATTTTGTTACCCGATCGAGAGGGGAATTTAAGCGTTGGATTAAGCAAGGTTGGGAGAGAAAGGCTTAAAAGAAAAAGAGAGCAAGATGCGGACGACTCGTTAAGCGAAGCTAGAACAATGTCAAAAATAAAGAAGACGCATTGTAATTGTGGGGATTTTGAGAAGTCAAATGACTCCCGTATAGGTATAGCTTTAACGGGCGATCAAAGAGATAAGCCGGTAAGAATTGGGCAGACCAGGAACAACAGGAAATCTAGGCGCGATAAAGATACGTTAAAAAGAAATGCAGTGTCAGGAGATACAGGATTAGGTTCCACCAGACATAAGTCGTATGAAAGGGGTACGAGAAGAATGAATGGAGGGAGAATCGATTATAAAAGTTCTGCGATTAATCATTTTACAAACGTCCCAAGTAGACGCAAAAAGTCTCAAGTTTATAGAGTAAACATACCGAAACCTAATGAAAAAGGCGTGGAGAATAGAAACATTTTGACACGTAAAGTTTCGCGGCCCAAACACTATGCTAAATTCAGAGATAAACTTTCAAGTGACATGTTTTAGCAGTTAAGGATTTAGTAGAGGATCGTGTGAGTCAAACGCAACTTAAATATATGTATATATTAATATTCATTTTATTATGTGTAAATATAATCGTGTAAAATATAAATGTGTTTTGTCTGTTAAAGAGAAATTTCGTAACCAAATGTGTCCAGCATTTGCAAGCTAAGTATAAAGTGCAGGAAAAGGTTTTTTTTAGGAATTGATATAATTAAATATGGGCCACTTGAAATGTATGAGCTAACCACTTCCCTTACAGCATATTACGTCTGGTAGCCGAAATATGATTTGAGGGAGGGGTGTTGTGAGAATTCGACGATATCTCACATTGGAACTCTCAATTTACAAGGCAAAAGCCAGCATAGGGGAGCTAATGTATTTTCACCTAGCCTCCAAATTTCTTCAGAGTCCTAGAAAATGTCGCTAGAGATGAAACAAATATTTCAATTTCAATCAATCTTCGCAGATGACACTAGGGTGAAAGGAAATCTTTTATCTAGCGAGAGAAATATTCTTTTGATGTTCACGAGGGTCTCATTCCCGTGGGAAAGTAGAAAGTGAAACCAGAGATGAAACCGCGGACGCGAAGGTTCCTGACTGCAGCCTATAGAAAAAGGGCTGGTCTATGAGATCATGGCCACGGATGGTGAGTGGCTAATGGGAGTGGCTTTGATCCTAGACGGAAAAACGAAACTGATAAAAGAGGATGCAAGAGCATTCTCGGGAGCTTAATTTTCCCTTCTGTTGAAGTTGAGACTTCAAGGTGTTTCTGCCCGTGCAGAGTGGAAATCTCTCACGGGTCGACGGCTTCGGGGCACATTCCGAAGCACAGAGAAGCAAAAGCCAGGTGTGGCTGTTAAGATATCTCCATCACGGAGTTGAAGATCGGAGGTTCCTAAACCTCGGTTAAACACCTACAAAAAGTGCGACATTCCTGTCGAGCATCGCGAACTCTATCTTCGAAAATAGTGGACATTGAATAAATAAGAGACTGACTACACTGAAAGCGATCTATTATTCGAGGACTGGACTTGATTCTATAAATATATTATTGTCAGCTGAACTCGAAATCTTTTATGAAAAACGTTGTAAATAGGACTTATATAATCCAGAAAATATTATTTAATTCTTTGTAATGCAATAAAATATTTCTTCGATTTTAAATAAGCCTTGGCCGTTGAAGTTGCCCGCTACCACACCACCTTACGACATCGGCTCCGTTACAAGGGAAATTATATGTGACAAATAGTGTAATTGAACAGTACGGCAGTACTACTGTAAAATATTGTACGACAGTACAGGTATAAAGGAGAGAGGTCTATAAATGATTTATTTTTTCGAAACGTTATTTAATGTGGCACGCCAGTGCTGAATTTAATTTTTATTTAATAAGTATAATATTGAAGTTGTACGACAGTGCAAACGAAGTGTATTTTTATTTTTTTCGAAACATTATTTAATGTGGCACGCCAGTGCTGAATTGAATAGTTATTTAATAAGTATAATATTGTAGTTGTACGACACTGCAAATGAAGTGTTTTTTTTTCGAAATGTTATTTAACGTGGCACGCCAGTGCTGAATCGAATAAAGTGTTGTTGTTTTTTTTCTCTTTAATAAGTATAACATTGTAGTTGTACGACAATACAAACGAGGTGCATTTTTATATTTGCATAAATTATGAGTATTGTCTTGTTCAAGTATAATGTACGGCAGTATAAATAGTATTTTAACAGTGTATTTTATCTAGTATGAGCTTAACTACCACAGGAAGAGTTATTTTGTGTTTTTGCATTTATATAAATTGAAAATATATGAGTTTACATATAGTGGCATAGTTGCTTTTCGAGTTGTCACTTGCTCCTTGTGATGAATGAGTAGTGGATTAGTGATATTGAAGTAAATAGTGGTCTTTTACGTATTCTTTGAATAATTAAAATTTGGGTCAGGCTGTTGAAAAAAAAATGTCATTTTTCGGAAAGGGTCGTAAGGAAGATTTGCGATGTTTGGCAGAGGAGTTGGGAGAACAGCCGAGTCCGGATGCAAAAATAGTTGAGCAAAAGGAATTGATTATGGCGAGTAAGAATTACGAAGTCGAATTCGTAAAGTTGTTATTGGATACGATTATAGAAGAGAGACAGGAAAATGAGGTGAAGCGTTTGGAAAGTTAAAAACTTGCATCAGAAAGAAAGTTTGAATTGGAGAAATTAAGAATGGCAAAGAGTAATGAAATGAGGGAATCTAAGACTGGAGTAGACATGACAGTTTATAATTATGGAATAGAATTTACAAAATTCATGCCGAAATTTAATGCCAGTGGTTTAAGGAATGAAAATGATACACGAACGGACAATCAGGTTAGTGGAAAGCAGAACTTTAATTCTGAGATAGAGAGGGGGGTGAATTTGCAGGAGGATCTTGTGTGCTTGGTTAAAGAGGTTCCTGAGAAAAGAAAAACACTATCAAGTATTGATATTATTTATAAAGCAGAAGAGGAAGCAGAGTGTTATGCTGATGAAAATTTGTTGGACCTTGTGTGCTTATTTGAAGAAGTTTCTGAGAAAGGAAAAATAATATCAAGCATTGATGATATTAATAAAGCAGAAGAGGATGCAGAATGTAATAATGATGAAACTTTCTACAGCAATTTGAGAGCTTCTGAATTGGCGTTAGCTTAAAACCAGTCATTGGCTAAGAAACTAAGTGAATCTTTTGAGATTGAAATTAGTGATACTGAAAACCTAGTTGAAGTGCTTGAATTGTCTGAACTTCAAGACGTGAAAACAGAAGAGGGAAGAATGATGGAGGAGAAAAGTAAAGCTCATGATAAGTTGAACTTAGCACTGATTAGTGGAAATGATGATACTGAAAACGCTATGACTGAGATGATGAGGGAAATCGCGGGAGGCAAGCAAAACCCCCTTACGGTTGATTTGGTTAGGAGGGCAATTGGAGTGGAAGGTGAACCCCTTATCTTGAACTTGATTGGCTATTTGATCGATGTGAAAGAAGTGTAGAAGGGAAACCAGGTAAGGAAAGAATGCTGATGAATCATAAAAAGAGGAAAAAGAGGAAGAAATTCCAAAAACGCCGACACTTTATCCCGGCACCCATACTTTGATTAGCAGTTAAGTTTTACAAATTGTATACAGTTATGTTAAAATGGTATTAATTATACGTATTGAAATTGTGTTAGTTGTGTGAAAAAAAAAGATATATTTTGTTTAATAATAAGAAAAAAATGCTAGATATTTATTTAGTATTGTGTGTTGTAATACACTAATGTACATGATGCAGGTGATATATTTTAAAATGTATGTTCTGTACCATTTTAATGTTTTATTTTGCTGCTGTCTCATGAAAATTATTTCAATAATGTTGCATATATATAATATATACTGTATGTTATGGTTCTTAGTTTAAGTATTTACAAAATGGGAAGTTCCACATTTCTCTCACCCTTGCTAATAAATGTGTTTTTCATAAGTGTGATTTTAAAGCTTCATTGTGACAAAAGCCACTAATGAGCTCTTTTAGGAGAGAGTAGTAAGAGTCCTGGACAAAAACTCGATCGCCAACTCTAGACTCGTTGATTAACCGACTGCCGCCCAACATTTAGGCAAGAAAAAGTGGCAACGAAAAAAGAAGGAAAAAAAAAAGATGTGTGTATGTCTCGACCAAGTTCGCTATGGCCAGCTTCATCAGCCATCTTGTTTCAAAATGGAGGCCATTAAATTAAAAAAATATATATTTAAAGTGAGGTGCAAAAAAATTAGAAATTGAAAAAGATTTCTTTCTTAAGTATTTGACCATAATATAAGGATTCCGGAGCATTTTTTGTTTTGTCTTTATCTTAAAAAATGGCTCAGATATAGCAGTTTGAATTTCTAATATGTGTGACATTTTGAAAAATCTGATATTTTGCCTGCGACAGCACTTGTATATATCAACCGATTCCGATGTGAGTGAGCATGTGCACAGGAATTACTAAGGTCTCGACCAATTTCACTCGTTTGTTTCAACCACCATGTTATCTTAAAATGGCAGGAACTTCAAGATATCGCCGAATTTGGCAACCAAATATAAGTTACTTTAAATAAAAGCAGCTTGGATAAAGCTGACTAATTTTGCGAAATTCTCATGCATAATGATTTAGTATTGATAAAAATTAGTATTGAATATCCTATAATTGGTTTCCACTAAATTGAGCTTCGTGTGTTTGGATAATATAGCTTGCTTTTTAAAAATAAGGAATATGAAAGCTACCTCTTCCTCGCGGCACTGGCCGGAAGGACTTTCGGAAATTCGGAGCGACTTTGGATTTGAGAACATCCATATACTCGTGAAAGTCGTATCCATTGAAAAAGGTTCATATGTTATCGGATTCATTTAAATTTTTATATCGGGCCGGTGTTTAAAAACTATTCTATTTCTGCAATTCAGTGCTTGGCGAAATCTCTTCCTCTCATCGCCAAGTAACAGACGCGAATGTCCCGTCAACTACCCTTTCCCGTTCCACACCCACGTTTTGACCTTTGGGGGGGAAGGGGAAAAAAGTAATTAAAGCGGTCTGTGTGAACCTTTGCGGCGTGGACAGGGGACAGCGGTGAGTACAGCGTTGCTCCTCATCTTGATAATTATCGCTACTTGCTATCAAACCAAAGCGCGCCAAGTACACCCCGTTTTATCTTTCGCTCCTTTATGCGACTTCTACCGCTGAGCTGTTTGCACTGTTTCGCTGACGGTCGGGGATTTACATTGCGTCTATGGATGTTTCCCTTCTTCACGCATCAATTTCTTTGGCGGCGTCACTGCTGCTACGGCCAACATCTCTATTCTTCTCCCCTTACTTCTCATATGCTCCATTTTTGCACATGACTAATTAAAATCCCAGAAAAAATAGAGAAAAAATTCGGCAAGGCGTAGAAAAGTTTCGAAAAAAATATTTTCTGCAAAACGTATAAGATCAAATTTCATCCGGGGTCGAAAAAACTGAACGCATAACTGAGAGAAACGTATATTTCAAAAACGTATAACTTAGCTAAATTTTAACCGAAAATGATCGGGGCCAGTGACTTTAAACGTATAACTGAGGGAAACGTACAACTCAGATAACGTGTAACTGGAGTTCCACTGTATATGCTTTTGTGGCACTTTTATGCTAGCCGGGTGCAGGTAATAAATTAACAAAGGTTGTTCCCACGCCATATTCTAATTTTATTATTTCATTTAAAATATAAGCCTTTCACTAATTTAAAATGCATGCTTTACAGTAGTTTTATTTTTAAAAAACTGAAAAGATAAACAATAGGAAATAATGCCATAACTCAAAACAACACATTCACTTGACATTAAACACATTACACGTGTTTGTTTCGTCATCAAGTAATTTTTATTTCGACGTTTCATTCGTATATTTATTAATGTTATACTAATTTATTTGTCCTCTCGTTATTTAAAAGAAAATTATGTCAATTTGTATAATTTGGCGAGATTGGTCGACGGGATAATCAAGTATTACCGTTTTAATTTTTTACATATGCAAAATGTAGCTAATGCTATTGGCAGTTTAAAATATGCTATTCGCGAGATTTGTGCACAGTTGACATAAAAGTACCCACTTTTTCTTCTTATACAGGATAAATAGCAAATATTATTTCAATTCCAATTTCTTCCATTGAATTTTTTTAAGTCGTACAAACATTGCTTTCATATTTACCTAAATATTTTCGTTTTATAATGTTAATTTCCCAGTGAATCTTTCTCTTGCATTTTAAATAAAATCAGAAACTTTTTTTTTCTTTTTTTTAAGGCGTTTGTATTTTTTTTTTCAAACTCATATAGTTTTAATACTTTAACCAACAGAATTAACAAAAACATCTAATTTGAATTTCTCCCGTTGCTACAGTACGGGATGTACTATATGAATGATATGGATGAATTATCACTTGTAATGTTAGATGTTTTGGGGTTTTGGCGCCAAAGTCACCGCCAAATTAGAAAAAATATGAAATATCTACGATCTATTGGACTTAAAAGAATTTGGTTAGTACCATTCGATTCATCATACAAAAATATACTAAAATATGTTATCAGTTGAAAAATAAATATAAAATCAGATTTTTAAGGAATTTTTTAAATGTTCGTTCTATTTTTTACCCCCCTTAGGGGTGGAATTTTAGAAATTCCTTTCTTAGCGGCACTCTATATCATAAGAAGTATTTTTACCCCAAATTTCAAGATTTTAGGTTCAGTAGTTTTGGCTGCGCGTTGATTAATACGAAATACAGACTTTCTTTTATATATACGAGTTGGAACCCGTCGAAATTCGACGAATTAAAATGTTTCGAATGGAACTGTTAGATCGAATTTATAATAGACCTACAAAAATAATTACAATGAAAAATTCATCCTGCATTGGTTGTCTAACTCTTAAAACAAATAATTTTTTTAACCTAAAATTATCAAAATATTATCTCCACAAACTTCAACTGCTTAAAGTATTGAAAAATTAAACTGTATTAGAATACGTAATCAAGATTAGTAATTATGTTGAAGTTATCGATTGAGGATCTTATGTTTGTTTTTACGGGATGAAAAATCAGTAAAAAGGATTTTGCTTCGTCACATCATAAAATCTCCCCCCCCCCCCCCATAAAATCTAAATTCACGTTATTTTCACATTCTTACAAACGCACCACTCAAATTCACAATTTAAAATTATTTTAACGCGCAATACATTATTAATGAATGTATTTCCAAACTTAAAGTCACGTTTGTTCGATACAACTTTTCATGTGAACATTCGCACAAACTTTAAGTTCTAATCTCCATACCCGCGGAAATTTACCATTCAGAAATTTGCCTTTAGTTGCCATAGTATTGGCCATTTAGTATTGGTCAAATATTTAATTTTATCAAAGAAAATGATCGTTTTGTTTTAAATATGACATCATTTTTACTCACTGAATCATTTTGCCTAGCGTCTGAAACTCAGTATCAGCGTAATATAAAAATATTGAAATATCTTCTTCAGTCTTTTGATTTATGAAAAAAAATGCATGTTTTTTTTTTTTTTTTTTTTTTTTTTTTTTTTTTAATGGCTGACGTCATTTTCTGTTCAAAAATTAGAAAAAGTTACTTTTATTTGTAATGTGAAAATGGCATCAATTAGGATATAATCAATAAAAATAAATAAGCCATGATTATTTTCCCTTTACTTTTAATGGAATTGGAGTTCTTCAGTTGCCACAATTACAAAATTGGTACTAAAAACCATAGAAAAATTAATATCTCAAAAATAAATTGAGATAGAGCTTTCAATCAAATTGCATTTAAAAGTACATTTTTTTCCCTATACGACGGTGTAAAAATTGAAACTGTGCGATGTTTAGAAGTTTAAAAATTTGCAGTTGCGAAAATTGCAAAACCGAAATTTCATTTCAAATTTCAAAGTGTTGCCATTCGCAGAATGACGTATGTGTTACGCACAGATATGTTTGTCCTGTATAATATAGATAGATGTATGCAACCATTAAATAAACATTACCGACCACCAACAAAAACTTTGAAATTATGAATAAAATGACATTAACAAATAGAGTTCCCCTCAACACACTTAACACAAATACCAAAAACATAGTAAAAAAATGTCAGAAATTGAATAACAGAAATGAAAATATATATATACTAGATGTTATGTATAAAGTATAGTCCCTTGTACTATCTTACGAGTAATATAATGGAAGAAAAAAACGAAAAATATGTATACCGATAAAAATAATTGAAAAGCTTATATTAGTGATGGGCGATAACGAGATGTTTTTATCGATTTTCTCGATTGTATGGCCATCTCTGTATTTTTCGATTGTGTAAAAATTTTTCTCGATGACTCCAATTTGCCAGTTGCTTTTATACGTCATAAATTTATCAAGAATCGTCTGTGGTTGAACTGGAATGAGTCGGCGTTAGGACTAAGTGGCTTAACCCGCTAGCGGGCCCTTCATTTAATCGGGGTCTCTAATTTATACGTAATTTTGTAATATGAAATCTCGAATTGGCTCCCCGCGCGTAGTGTGCACGCACTACAAAGTCTTGTAAAAATAAAAAACTAGACCCGAACAAACCTCGGACCAGATCCCTGCGGAGAGGGGTCAATGTGAGGGGAGGAGCACAGCAGCTGCATAATATGATAATATGAATAAGTCGTCACAGGACTTTGGCCTTTCCAACCATATGTCACATGAGGGGTCTCGAACTTAATTTATAAAAATGACCTCTCCGTGCGGGCAAAGTGGGAGGAGGGACGCGGGAGGTGCATAACTTGAGTAAGTGGTCACAGTCCTTTCCGACAACATGTCGCATGAGGGGTCTCGGTAAATTTAGAAAAGTGCCCCTGTGAAGGCAAAGTGAGGGGAGGGTAATCGGATGTTTATAACATGTACAAGTGGTCACAGGCCTTTCCAACGATATGTCACATGAAAGGTCTCGGCTAAATTTATAAAAGTGCCCCCCGTGGGGCCAAAGTTGAAGGGAGGGCCGCGGGAGGTGCATAACGTGAGTAAGTGGTCACAGGCCTTTCCAACAATATGTCACATGAGGGGTCTCGGCTAAATTTAGAAAAGTGACCCTCCTGTGGGCAAAATGTGGAGGGCGGACACCGGAGGTGCCTAACATCAATAAGTAGTCACAGACCTTTCCAACGATATGTCACATGAGGGGTCTTGGCTAAATTTAGAAAAGTAGCCCCGTGGGGGCAAAGTGGGGAGGAGGACACCGGAGGTACATTATATCAATAAGTAGTCACAGACCTTACCAACGATATGTCACGTGAGCGGTCTTGACTAAATTTAGAAAAGTACTCCCGTGGGGGCAAAGTGGGGGGAGGTGCATAACATGAATAAGTGGTGACAGGCCTTTCCAACAATATGTAACATGAGGGGTATTAGAAAATTTAGAAAAATGCCCCGGTGGCAAAGTGGGGAAGGGGCACGGTAGATGCTTAATATGAATAAGTGGTCACAGGATTTTCTAATGATATATCACATGAGGAGTGTGGGTAAAAGTTAGGAAAGTGCTCCCCCCAGAGGGCCAACTACCGCACTCCCCGGAATACAACCCCACTTTTTGAAATTTCATATATTATAAATAATATTTACCGGAAGGCTCCATAAAAAAATCCGATCTAAAATGATTGAAATGCAAAAAAGTTTGAAAACTACCCCCCCACAGTGGGGGCAAAATTCAACAGAGGGGACGAAAGTCTCATAATATGAAAGAGTTATCCGAGAGATTTCCGATGATATATCACATGACGGGTTCAAAAAAATTTGAAAATTGCTCACCCGACCCCCCCCCCCCCGGCTTTGGCCCCGGAATTCACGCAGCCCCCAATTTTAAAAAATTTATGTTTAATAAATATTATTTACCGGAAGACTCCAAAAAGAAATCCATATCTAAAATGATATTTATTACAGAAATCGCCACGGTTTTAAAAATTTTTTTCTCTGCCTCCCCACACCCAAAATTTAATTTCGGGGGAAGAAAGGTTCATAATATGAAAGAGTGGTCAAAGGGCTTTTGGATTATACGCCACAGGAAGGGTTCGGTAAAATTTTTAAAATAGCACCCCGCATGGTCTCCCCCCCCTCCCCCTCCTCCCGAATTCACCCGACCTACCTTCCTCTTTGAAATTTTTATAGTAATAAATAATTTTTATCGGAGGGCTGCAGGTATGTGACATCTCGGTAGGGCTAAAATATGAGAAACTTTGAAAATTAGGGCTTCATTTCACAGCTCATTGCCATGCCTCTTTCTCTATCTCGTCCCTTGTAGTTCGGGCAATAGAGATCGTATAGGGGCCCTACCTAGCAAAATTCATGGTAGTTCTGGAAAAAGGCTTACTATATGTTTTTTGGGTAGCTGAATCCGAATTTGTAACTTTCCACCAAAATTTCCCCCGGCAACCCCCCCCCAAATTTTGGTAAAAGGCCCCCCAAAAAAGGTTTTTATTAAAAAAATAAATATTTTTATTATTTTAGGGAAACATTATCTAGAAATTCAGAAAGTAGACAAAATTTGCAACAAATTAGATATATGACATTATGACTTAGGATGAAGGGGAAGGGGGGATCTGCCTCGGAATATGCGCGCGGTGCTGCGTGAACTAAGTTGAGCAATTCCACTTAACCACTCACACGTTTACATTCGCACTCCCATCTCCCCTCCGAACTTTCTCTATAAGGTTTACTTTAAGTTTTTGGGTCGCTGAATCCGAATTTTTAACTTCCCCCCCAAATTTTCCACCGCCGACGCCCCCCCCCCTCCCCTAAATAGTGATTTTAACTTAAATTTCTTATTGTTCTAGGGGAAAAGCATTACGAAATTCTGAAACTAGACAAAATTTGCAACAAATAGGATATATGACATTATGACGTAGGATGAACGGGGAGGGGGAGGGCTGCCTCTGAACATGCACTGCGGCGCTACGTGCACTAAGTTATGAAGTCCAGGCAATAGGGGATTTTACCTGGAAAAATTAATACTAGTTCTGGATTTCGGCTCACTTTATGTTTTTTGGGTCGCTGAATCCGAATTTGTAACTTCCCACCAAAATTTCACCCGGCAACACCTCAAAAAATTGATTTTTTGAAAAAATTTGGTTTTTGAGAAAAGCGCGCGGGGAATGTTCCGAAGCAGCCCCCTCTCCCCCCGTTTATCCTACGTCATAATGTCATGTATCCTATTTGTTGAAAATTTTGTCTAGTTTCTGAATTTCGTAATGCCTTTCCCCTAATTCAATAAGAAATTTAAGTTAATAACAACTATTTTGGGGGTTTCGGGGGGGGGGGGATTTGGGGGGTAAGTTAAAAATTCGGATTCAGCGACCCAAAAAACTTAAAGTAAAAGTTCGGAGGGGAGATGGGAGAGCGAATGTAAACGTGTGAGTGGTTAAGTGGAATTGCGCAACTTAGTCCACGCAGCACCGCGCGCATGTTCCGAGACAGATCCCCCCTTCCCCATCATCTTAAGTCATAATGTCATATATCTAATTTGTTGCAAATTTTGTCTATTTTCTGAATTTCTAGATACTTTTTCCCTAAAATAATAAAAATATTGGGTTTTTTTTAATAAAAACCTTTTTGGGGGGCTTTTTACCAAAATTTGGGGAGGGGTTGCCGGGGGAAATTTTGGTGGGAAGTTACAAATTCGGATTCAGCGACCCAAAAAACATAAAGTTAGCCGATTTCCAGAACTACCATTAATTTTGCTAGGTAAAATTCCCTATTGCCTGGACTATTGGTACTTCTCGATAAATCTTCTCACATCTCTTCTCTGCCGAGGACGAGAAATTGATTTCTCGTTCTTGGCATTCATATGAAATGTTGAAAAGCGCGAGAGAAATCATCGAGAAGCTTCTCAGAGGGAAATAGTGAAAAGTGCGAGAGAAATCATCGAGAAACTTCTCATCGAGAAATGTTGAAAAGCGCGAGAGAAACCAACCATCGAGAAGTTTCTCATCGGGAAGCGTCGAGATGCCAGCAAAATCATCGAGATGAGATTTGCCGAAATGCGAGATAGAAATGAAGCTTTCAGAGTCAAACTTACCGCATTTCTGATTTAAGTCATAATTTCTCAAAGGAGTCCATCTGCTTATCCAATTTCTTTTTAGTTCACAGGCTATCAAAGCCTGAGAGATAATATACCTACCGGTTCTGTATGTACATATGCGTACGTACGTAACGCGATAACTCTTGATAGAAATGTCCGATTTGCTTCAAATTTTTTTTTCTATGTTCATTCTGATAAGGCCCTTGATTAGTTTTGGGGGTTCATTGGTTAAGGATAAAGGGGAAAAGGGGGGCTGTCCCCCACCCCCTGATTTAGATAAATGCGTTTTTCATGCAGAATTATTCGATTTGCTTCAAATTTGGTATACCGGTTTATTATGTTAAGGAGCTTCCCTGACTAAATTTGGAAGTTCATTAGTTAAGTATAAAGGGGAGGGGCTAGACCCCCCCACTTAATTTAGATAAATGGGTTTTTCTTGCAGAATTATTCGATTTGCTCCAAATTTGCTAAACCTGTTTATTATGTTAAGAAGCTGCCTTGATTAGATTTGGAGGTTTATGGGTTAAGTATAAAGGGGGGGGGGGGTAGTCTCCCCTTAATTTAGATAAATGGGTTTTATGCAGAATTATTCGATTTGCTTTAAATTTGATATACCGGTTCATTCCGATATGGCGCTTCCTTCATTAGATTTGGAGGTTCATTGGTTAAGTATAAAAGGGGCAAGTCCCCTCCCCTTAATTTAGATAAATGGATTTTCATGCAGAATTATCCAATTTACTTTAATTTTTTTTTCTGTGTTCATTCTGATAAGGAGCTTTCATGATTAGATTTGGAGGTTCATTAGTTAAGTATAAGGGGGTTAGACCCCCCCCCCTTAATTTAGTGATATGGTTTTTTTCCTGCAGAATTATCTGATTTGCTTCAAATTTGATATACTGGTTTATTATGTTAAGGAGTTAAGGAGCTTCCCTGCATTGGTTAAGTATAAAGGAGGGAAACGGGGGATAATCCCTTTTCATTTATTTTTTGAGTGGCATTATTCTTTGAAATAAGAGTATAATATACAATTAGTGTGAATAGCCTGTGAGCTCAATGCCATCCGTTTAACTGGGCACTTTTCTTTTTATTGTTATTAACCGATATGGGTTATGAGGCATAGTGGCTTATGTATTCAGTTCTGTATAGTCCTAGTTTCAAACTTTACAGTTGAATTTAGTGTCATTTTGCCCCGAATTTTCAATGTTTCTCTTATTTTAGCTCTGCCAAGATGCCCCATACCTGGAGCCCTCAGATAAATATTATTTATTAAATATAAAAAATTCAAAGAGGAAGGCGAGTGAATTCTGGGGGGCGCGAGAGTGGGACGACGGAGGGGGATTAATTTTCAAACTTTTACCGAACCTCTCCTATGACATATCATCGGAAAGTCCTTTGAACCTTATATTATGAACCTTTCTCCTCCCGGAGTTGAATTCCGGGAGGGGGGCGGGAGAGGAAGCGGTGAGGGGTGAATTTTTTTAAAATGTAGCGATTTCTGCAATAAATATCATTTTAGATGAGGTTTTTTAATAGAGCCCTCTGGTTAAATATTATTTATTAAATATAAATTTTAAAAGTGAGGACTGCGTGATTTCCGGGTATATTCTGGGAAGAAAGTGTCAACCCACGTAGTAGGGGTAGATTTCAAACTTTTTTTGGACCCGTCATGTGATATATCACCGGAAAGTTTTCTGACCACTCTTTTATATTATGAACCTTTCTTCTTCCCTCCCTAGTTTGGCGCCCCGGGAGAGGCACTTTTCGAACTTTTTTAAATCGTAGCGTTTTTGAACATTTTAGATCGTTTTTTTACGGAACCCTCTGATAAATAATTTATAATCTATGAAAATTTCAAAAAAAGGGATGGGCAGGGTGTATTCCGGGGGCCACGATAACTGGAATCCTGGGGGTTGGGACACTTTTCTATCTTTTGCCGACACGCCTCATGTGATATATAGTTGGAAAGTCCTGTGACCACTTATTCATATTATGCACTTTCCTTGCCCATCCCCCCCCCCCACACTTTGCTCCCCGCGGGGGTTTGTTTAATTTATTCCAGTAGAAGGCTTTTTAAAAATGGGAAAATTAAAGATCTAATCTCAAATAACGTAGAAAAATCAATAAAAATTATTGATTCCATTTACCATCCTTTTAGTTCCTGCTGTTGCCACTAGGGTGTGGATTTGATTCTTATTTCTTTGGGCATTTTGGTGCCAGTTGCCGCAAAATTCTAATTTTTTCTACTTAAACTCCCCTTACCGCTTCATAGCTATTCGCGTTTTTTTCAACTTTTTTCAACCAGGGGGCGCCCTTATATGACTTTTCCAGTTTTCTGACTCCACTATAGCCCGTCTTTGGTTTGTTGTTTTTTTATTCCATATGTTTTCAGTTACCATATATTTCATAAAATCTGCCTTATAAATATGTAAAAACAATGACTTTAATAATCGATTGTAGAACATCTCGATTGTAGATTCTTGAAAGTAATCGATGACTGCAGCGATTGTGTTTTTTACGATGACGATTTTTTTCCGATTGGTAAATTTTCGAGAATCGCCCATCACTAGCTTATATCTTGAATTACTTTATCAAGGGTACAGAATTCAAATACATAAGCAAAGCAGCCGTTTTCTGTAGAGAAAAAAAGCTAAAAGCTGAAAATTTCCCCCTGTACCCAAACGACCACATGACCAAAAGAATAGAAGCTAAATAAAAACAGAATAATATTAAATGCCATGAAATGTAAAATCAATATAACTTATTAAATAATTTATATTATCTTGTATAAATGAAATATAGTAGTATTACTCAGCTTACTTTCTATAACCCCATTTTTATTTAATCCAAATACACACCTGCACATGTTTTACATTACCGCTATAACTTTAAGGTTATTTTTGCAGTTAAGTTAAAACGGATAATATACCTATGGTTACAGTTAATCCATTTTGAAATACCTTGATAAATGCAATTATATATATATTGTATATATATATATACATATATTATTTACACCGTGTTATTTCATAAATAATGCACCGTGCGACAGTACTTACTCGTATATAGACTATAAAATTACGAAAAAATATAAAAACAAAAATAACACTTTTCAAATATCTTGTGGAATACGGGATTTATAAATGTAACATTGATGAATTGATTTATAACAATTTTTAATCTGCATCAAACGACTCTAAAACTAAGAGATAATTAAAGAGGACTAATTTAACCTATTCTCAATGAATTCCTAATGGTAAGACAAATGAATAGCACTCACAAAATAAAATAATTCTCGATAATCACAAACTGTATTTATTGTGAATTAGATGACTACTATGAATAACTAACAATAAAGATTAAGTTGTTTTGTTACAGATTTGATTGCATACATCAATAAAACTATAACGCTATCTAATATATAAACTATATTGCGCGTGTGATTTATATCTATATATTTTATTTATAAAATAAACAACAAACGTATACAACTGCGTATGAAAGAGAACAGTGTGTGTGTGCGTGGGGGGGGGGGCAGAACTTCTTATCAACAAAATAGGTGGACAACATTTTTTCTCTTTTCTTCACGTATTAAACACAACAAGTACTCGTATAATTTAAAACATACTTCGAATCTGGTTTTCCGAATAGCGGTTTATATATGCATACACATATAACAGAAGAATAGGAAAGTCAAACGTTGGGGTATTCTACATTTTGGAATTAAATAATTTTATAATCATTCAATGATTTTAATACTAATGATTTATAATCATTCAATGATCTTAATACTAATGATTTATAATCATTCAATGATTTTAATACTAATGATTTATAACCATTCAATGATTTTAATACTAATTTTGTATTTTCATAAAAATAGATAACAGACTTAAAAAAGCTAACAGAGTATTTTGAGGTAAAGAACAAGTTTACAAATAAAAAGCGAACACTTTGCTTCCATCAAAAATGATAACGATATCAAAAGACTAATTACCCCTCCCCATAGAGATATCTTCTTACGATATCATGTGCCAGAGCCCCCCCCCCTCCCCCCCTAAAGCGATAATGTTATATATGCACAGCTCCTTAGTGTATTTCCAAAATCATCCAAATAAAATCTACGGAAGTTGTGGACTTTCGTACTGTTTTTAAAATACAGGGTTGACATAAATCAGACTGTGAAAAAAAGGCCTATTATCTGACAACAACATACAGACGTACACTTTTAAAACCTTTTCG
The DNA here is from genome assembly GCA_963932465.1 of Maratus speciosus. NCBI lineage: Eukaryota > Metazoa > Arthropoda > Arachnida > Araneae > Salticidae > Maratus > Maratus speciosus. The sequence continues at coordinate 67,128,270 of OZ010799.1, read as the reverse complement.
TCGAACATTGGAATTTAACCATCATGTGCCTTGATAATCAAAATTCATTTGCAATGTGCTCTATAGGTGAAAATGTGTTCGATATATTCAGTACAAACAAAAATCTCACTTTTATAAAACTGCGTCGGTAGGTATCCATTTTACCAGTGTTGAATTCAGGGGGTGTACCGGGGGGAGGATGTCCCCCGCGGAGCAAAGAGTCCCCCCCCGGAAGATTTGAGATTTTGGGTTTTCAATGGTCAAAAAGTGCAATTTCCCCCCCGGAACTCTATAATGTCCCCCCGGAGCCACAGAAATCCCTCCCGTAGAATAGTGAATTCAACACTGCATTTTACTGTAACAGAAAATCCTGTGCGGAATCCTAAGAAGGCGGTAGCGGTGAGTGGTATTACTTCAAAGGCATAAAAACCAATATTCATTTAAATTGAAGACAAAAAGGTTTTATTTGCTGAGACAAAACAAATTATCTCTTGGCTAAATAATTGGTAGTTATATACAACACAACAATTTATAATGTTGAAATGATTAGATGGAAAGTCAAAACAAAGTTTATGAGAAGGTGGCAGCTTGTTGCATAAGTCCCTTTGAGAAAAAATACTGAATATTGCTTCACTGCAATTAAGAGGTTAGCTAATCAATGTCCTTTTAGATTTATTAATAGTCAGTAGACGATTGTTCTTTCTAGAGATAAAGATCTCTGTATTGCTATGGCACCCTGTACCAATACCACAGTTACTTTTTATCTGTTACCCGCCTGGAAGCCGTCTCGGCATTCCACTCGGCTCGGTTGCCCGTGAAACCTAGAGTTCACCCCGGAGAGATTTTACCTCCCCTTTTCAGGTTCAACCTGAAAGCAACTCTCTCTGGAGTCTAGAAATTTATTAACTAACTAAAAATCATCCTCGTCTCCTATATATTCAAATTATCTTGTCAAAAATCTTTGACAGCTGTTCACTGAGCGGTCGGGGGGGGGGGCGTCTGCATCTTTGCACACGGAACCTGCGAGAGGAAATCTTCTCGTGGGAAAATACGTTTGCTATTTCCCACGCGGTGCATCAAAGACATCACCGGTGGTCCCTTGCATTAACGAACTGTCGTAGACTGTCAAACGTAGTAGATCGATGGTGATCGACTGGTTCGTTTTATCTTACCGTTCAGATTAGTGAACTTAGCTATATTTTTGCTCTGCTTTGGAAACACATTAGATTTTCCTATATAGTGAATCTGTGCCGCTGGGGGTTTTCTGCAGGGAGTATTGTGAGACCGTCCAAATCTTTACAATCCTTTATTGTTTCAATACTTATTTTTATTTGAGATATATTATCGATGTCAATAATCAAGATACAGAGATGTAAGAAAGTATAAAGCTTAGTTTATCAGCTAATGGTAAATATTTATTTTTACCATTATCTGAGAACTGTTTTTTATTTACCATTAGCTTAAACAATTTCAAATGAAAGTTCTGTTACGGGTAGTTTAAATAATTATTTATCCAGTTTAATTTTCACCAAGTTTTAAAATAATAAAGAAATAAAATCCTATTTTCCCTTTTTGTCCTTTTTTAAAACCTCTTAAATTCTAGGAATATTATTAAATTTACAGCACATGCATTTCTAAAAACATTTAAATCTGTAATCTTAACGGTATTTTTTTTTAAGAAGTAAAAATCTTTAGTTTTATTTTGTTTACGATAAAACCACCTGCAAGGTAAATAAATAAATAAATAAAATAAAATAAAATAAAATACATCCCACAAACACTTGTTTGTATTCGAATTCCTATCCCTTTTTCATGTGACTAAAGGCCACACAGAATATTTTTATGGGTCTCTGTAAAAGCGTTTTTGTAAATAACATATATACGTTTGTTATCTCGAAACTAGATTTCTAGTTATACATACAGTTACTTTTATAACCCATCTTTAAGTGCCCAAAAGAATGGGACAGCTTTTAACCTTGCCCCCTTTGTATTCCAAAAGAACAATTCCTTCTTTGTCTTTTTCTCATGGTAATATTCACGACCTCCCATTTAGTTTCTGGAATAAGTGTTCATGCATCGCCTTTGTAGCTGAGCACAATATATATCTCTAGATTTAACTGGGGAAGTCACAATACCCCTAAAGTGTTATTACGCTTCCAAAATTGTACTCAGTATCCTATCTAAATACGTTATATTCTCATATCCTCCCAGCTGCATGTCATCCCCCCACCCCCTTTTTCTCGGGAATCCAGTGGACGGAAAAACACAGTATTTTCTTTCCCCTTTCTGCATCTGTTTGTATATGCGAAACCCCTTTTTTGGAGTAGCATGGTCCAAGAATGTTAACGACGGGAACTTTTAACCAATTAGAGATAAAGAAAAGAAATGGGACTCTGAAAGGGAGCTTAGGTCAGCGAGTGGACTGGTCCTGGGCTTGCCTGTTGCCCGTGTTAAGAAAAGTAATCCTGGATTTGGTGTAGCGTGGTAGAGCTAAAAAAATTCAGGTGTGCTAGTGAGGGGGTGGATCCGGGAATTTTCTGTGATCTACCCCAGGAATGGATAACAGTTCTAGAGAGTTAGTCCAGAAGAGAAGTTGTCTGATTTTTGCTGGGATCTACCCTAGGAATGGATGGCAGTTTTTAGAGAGTTAGCCCGGATGAGAAGTTGTCTGATTTTTGCTGAGATCTACCCCAGGTATAATTAGTGCTAGAAAGTTAGTCTAATCGATACTCGATAGGTTTTTTAATTTTTTTTTTTATCTACACCAAGATGAGGGGTAGTTTAAAAATGTTGATGTAGACTATAGACTACCTATTTTTTTGCTGAGATCTACCCAGAGATTGCAAGCAGTACTGAAATGTTGACCCAGACTGTTGTTCATCTACGACATATAATATCTCTGGGATTTCGCTATTAAACAAGTACGCTCTTCTTGACATGGAAACTCTACAGAGAAGTGTAGGCAGTATTGTGAAAGTGTTCAACTAAATCAAGTATGAAAGAGGCTTAACCGGACGCCGGAGTAGGAGATTCTGGGAATCTCTAAGTCGTACAAGATGCAATTAAAGTATCATTTCAATTTGATAGAATCCAGAATAACCCTAACGCCAACATCGGATTTAGAAAAAAGCGTGTTGTGTGCATGAGATTAGTAGACTTACCATTCTTGTGGGAATAGAACTGCATCGAATAGATTTTATCTCTGTAATAAAAAAGAAAAAGAAAACCAACCTTCAAGTATATTAATTAAGTGGTAAGGTCCAAATTAGAAGTGGTAAAATGTTCCCACTGGATAAGTCATCAGTCGTCTTGTGTTTCTGCAAAACTTGTAAGTAATCTAATTAATATTAACTCTTATTGCTTATATATGATCTGATGTGTTTATATCAACAATAACATTTCTTTTTGTGTAATAAGTTGAAATTGACATCCAATCTAACAATAAGATTTTATAATTCTTTTCTTGAATCCAATAAAATAATTTAATAAGCTGTCATATACAACTACTGGCTTCTAATTTCATGTAATGTTGGCCATAGTAAATATTTTTTTAGCAATATTAAAAATTTTTAATGTTACAATGTATCTTTCTCATTTATTTAAGCATAGTTGTGTTTGTTTTAATAGTATTCTTTTATGAAATTAAACTTTAAAGAAGAAGGATTAAGATAATTTTAAATCAATATAATTATAACTCTCTGAACATGAATATAAAATTTTTGATACAAGAATGTTAAATAATATGATTTAAAAAAAAAAGAAGTAAATAAATAAGATTTATGTATAATGAATTTATTAAGTTATTATTTAAATTTCTTCATAAAAAATGGGTAAGATTTTTAATGAATATTGAAGTGATATTGTTTCCACTATATGGTTTCACGTGCCTAACATCTTGATTTTATCTAAGTTATCTCATATCTTTTAATTTAAATCCCCCCCCCCCCCTTTTCAATTTTTATCATATTTTTCATAAATTAATGTTTATTTCTTTAAAAACTTTTATTGTTTTCCATTGTTAAAAACTTGCCTTCATTTAATTTATATACCAATATGAGATTGCTAGATTTAATCAGAAATATACATTGGGTTGTTGTTCTATTCAAAAATAAGTATGATAAATGACTTAGAAATTTGTTGCTCTTGTTTTTGGTAGGAAAATCTAAATTGTGATTTTAACCCTTTACATGTCAATTAAGTAGTTACTCTCTATATTGTATTAATCTTTATTATTTATAATCTCAATTATTTCAATTGCTTTATTTAATTTTATTAGCAACAGATTTCATTATTGGCAGTCCATGCATACTTTAATTTTATTTTAATATTTTAAACTACTAGTATTTTTTTTTTTTTAACAGATATTCTTAGTCACTCACATTGGATAAATAAGTAGTGTTGAGATTTAAGTTTGTAAATTTCATAAATGATAATTAGAACACCTTAAAATAACCCAATAGTTCATAAACAGAGAAAAGATAATTGCAAAAACGACTCTGTTGCTATCATAATAAATGTAAAGAAGCGAGTGACTGCAAATAAATTCAGAAAATCCATGGAAATTTGTATACACCTATTAGAAGTCTCTACCATAGAGCCTCTACAAATTGATGTCTGTTAAAATAGTTATAGGTTACAGTTTAAAAAGTTTTCCAACAGTAATTTAATGTTTCATATACTTCATATATAATCGTACTTTAAATGCACAAAATCAAGTACTTCTTGGGCTAAATAATCCTTCTTTAATTAATTACACTGTAAAATAGAAAAATGTTTCTTAATCTACAAAATACAGGGTGTCCCAAAAGTCGTTGACACATTTTAAAATTCAATATAAAATCAAGTAATTATCGTACAGGAGTGCGGTTTTGACTAATGCTTCTCACGCTGAAAAGTTTTTTTTTCAAGCGAATGAAAATAATTAGTTCCAAACTTCGATCATAGATGGCGCCACTTGTCCGTATGTTTGTTTTGAAGCATGCATTATTTTTGATTTTCAGATTAGTTTTAACTTAAAAGTATATACTTCTGCTGTGGTTATTCATTGAAGTTCTAAAAACGAGAATCACGCATGTGATCCAGTCAATTCCGCAATCAGTGGTAGGGAACACGCGAATTGACTGGAGTTCCGTTTGGATATGGCTCGAGCTACAAAAGGTATGAACGAAGGTATTAAGGGTATGAATATGTTAATGAACTGCACAAATTACTGCTCTGTATTTGCTTTTGATAAAATAAATGATCCGTAACTGATTGGCTTCAGTTTTTGTTGCTTCTTTCTGATAATTTAAAGTACAGAACCATCTATGGGCGAAGTTTAGAACTATTTTTTTCCCCTTTCAGAAAACTTTTCATCGTGAGAAGCATTTTAGTCCAAACTGCACTCCTGCACAACAATTACTTGATTTTATACTGAATTTCAAAATGTATCAGGGGCTTTTGAGACATCCTGTATAATGTAACCAACAACAAAAATATACAATAATCTCTTCAGAGTTACCCATTCAGGAAAACATTCTTTATATTTAGAAACCTGGATACAGAATATGGCCCTGTCGAGAGAAAAAAAATTTCATGCATAATTTCTGCCAACCTATTCACTGTTTCATATCACAAGCAATTTTTTCCATATTTATTCTAAAGTCTTCAAACAATTAGCAATAATTAGTGATTTAGTTATCAGTGCATTTATGAAGTTCAGGCTTTACAACTGGGACCCATTTCCGACGGTAAGGAAACAATTCTTCATTCATGAACAATACACTACCTGCAGTCTTATATGCTTCGTGACACTAAATATTCGTTACGGTATAGCCTTTATTGATTAATGTATCCTCTACTTGACCCCCGGTGGACAGTTTCAGCTTCTCTCTAGACAGCCGTTGGCAACACTTGGCACCGAGAGAACAAAAGGCCCCCAATGATAGCGAAGTCGCCTCTCCGCGATTGGAAGTGCCGTGTTAGTGGACGATCCCCCCCCCCCCTTCCCCGGAGGGAAGAGGGAGGAAAGAGGATGCTGATGAGGAGAACAGAGAGAGGAAGTTTGAATGAGAAGGTAGTAAAGTTGGGTACGCAGGGAAAAGTCCCTGTTAGAACGAAGCAGATCTCAGCATGCGATAGTGGCACCTGAGTTAAGGCGGATAGTTGCAGGCAGTAAGAAAGACTGACTACTTCATCCGAAAGAGGCCTCCTGCCTCTATGTGGCTAGATTCACCGATTTAATAAGACTAAAAACTATCAGTGGCAGGTCGATTGAAATCTACTTCGAGCACAATTCATTGAACCATCTTCGTGTAAAATTTACATTATCTCTACTCAAGATAAATAAATTTTGTTATAAATTTTAAAAGGCGAATTTCTATAGTCCCCAGCTACCATTTTCCGACAAACCTTGAATAAGGACTTTAAATTTGTTACATTATACATTTTATTTAATAATAAATGTTATTGCCTAAATTCATTTACATTTCCTTGTGTTTTCATTCTTATCTGCATGTTCTCATTTTTGTTTTCATGTTGCTGTAAATATTTTCATAATTTTTTACAGAATTTTCACACTTTTTAATTTTTTTGCTTTAAAAAAATACAATACAGTCGAACCCGGTTAAGACGCTCACGGTTAATACGCGATCCCGCTTAATACGCGGATTTTTTCCGATCCTTTAAACATCGTCCATAAGGCTAATGCAAAAATATCACGTTTAATACGCGAACGGTTATTACGCGATCCCGCTTAATACGCGATACATTTTCGGTCCTTTGATGGATAAAATCACGCTTAAGACGCGAACTCATTGATCAAGATGCGAATTCCTTCTCGTTCTCGAGTTGCCAATTTAGTGAATTTTTTTTTATTCAGATAAACACTTACCGAATAGTATTATTTACTTTCTTTAATAACAAATTAATTAAGGCGAAAATTACTAAACGGAAATAGTGGTAGATATTTCAATTAAACAAAAACCCGCTAAATTAGCAAAACAGCAATTCTTCTTTGATCCCGCCTCCTAAACATTGTTTGTCTCTCGCTTCGTGTATGTTTGTAACGTAGTAGAGGGATATAGACGAATTCAGACTACGCAGATACGTCAAAAAAATTATTATGGTTAGAGATGATCATACATGCTGTTAGGGAGGATTTAAATGTACGTTATATCACTACTATGTTTTATAATACACATTATAGACAACAAAAATGAATCTCGTAAAGATTAAACTCATACGACTTCAGTTGGATAATTCTTTTGTGTTTTCTTTACTGTTTGCTATGGTAATAATATTTTTTACACAAAAATTAATAAGAATAGGTTTATTATATTAAAAAGAAGGACAGATTATAATGGTATTCATTATTACAAGTACTAAATATGATTTTAAAACTGATAATTTTAAAAAGTGAAAAGATTTAATATTAGTATTTTCTTTGTTTTAAAAAAATATATTCTAATAGAAAAATTATTTTTGTGTTTTTTTTTTTTTTTTTTTTTTTTTTTTTTTTGCAAAGTATTAATCTTCAATAAACCATGTTGGAATCCATATTTATTTTCCATTATTATTCCAGTCGGTTCTATAAAAACAAACAATGAGTTAAAGTGGAATACAATTAAATTTTAATCTAAATGTGCGTAAAAGACAGAATGTTTGACCATTAACATATAAATGTAAGCTCTAAAGCTCATTTAGACGATTAGATAAGTAAATAAGTCCAGTTCCTGTATCATTATACAAATCACGTTTAAAACGCGATAGCCGCTTAATACACGACTTTTGTCCACTCCCTTGAAACGCGTCTTAACCGGGTTCCACTGTATTTAATTTTATAAATAAATTCCTGATAACGTGAATAACATTTCAATTTTTCTTGTTATTTAGATTTTTTATTATTTTTTAAACATGCATACATCTTTTCTCTTAATTTCTTTTCGGTGATTTCTACGGCGCCACTTCTTGAAATATGGTGATTCCCCGAACCGACATATTGAAGCATGCAGATTCCCTGAGTTAAATGCAGTTTTTAGAATAGTGATATCTTGAGTGCTTGATACATTGTTATCGCCCTTCGATTTAGAGTTAATGTAATCTTCAGAAAAAAAAAAAAAGTATTTTTTACATTTTTCACGTAAAATTTTTACAAAGCATTTTGTTACGTGCCTTTTTATTTTATTTTTGATTTTTGTAATTCTGTAAACACAAAGAAATATTATTTTATATCTAAATGTAATGCTTTTATTTATTCTCAAATGTTTCTCAAGTAATTTTTTGTTTTCATTTGTGATACTTAAAAAGTGACTTTTTAATAAAATGTTTAGAAATATTTTTTTCCAATTTTGCAAAAACAAATAAGATTCTTTTAATGGAAATTTCTCTTTTTTTTTAATTTTGTAAATACAAATATAACTTATGTGAGAACTTCTATGCTATAAGTATACAGGGGCACAACGTGATTCAAAATGAATGGGGCAAAAAATATTGAAGAATACCTTTTTGTCCCATTCACTTTTAACCTCCCTGTATTTTCAGATATTTTTTTCCATATCAAAACAAAAATTAATAGAACTGCTGTTATGATACTTGCAGCAGTGCTGTTAATTAATATTTATTAGTAAGTTTATTCAATATCAATACTGTCCATTTAAGATTAGTATTATTTTCTATTAATGTTACTACTTCTGATTTTAAAACTTTGCATCTCATTTGTTACATCCCGAGCAAATCAAAATTAGTAGCGCGAGAGTATTTGCGCAGTTGTAAAATGTGACTTGTTCTGATAGCTGCTCTTGAGCGGCTTTTGTAAATAATGTATAATAAACTAATGCTTTCTTCCTTAGTTAAGAGAATTAGTTATTATAAGAAAACGGCGTTATAAAAGTGGCGACGATATGAGATTTTAACCCAAAGTGAAATGTTGTGAAAAAAAAATCTTTTTCGAAAGAGAAAAAGAAAAAGTGGCACGGAAAATGGCAGATAAAGAAATAATTTCTCTCGGACGCTTGGAAGAATATAATGCGAATGTTCCTTGGACTATTTACGTCGAGAAAATTGATTTCTATTTCTCAGCGAATAGCATAAAAAATGATGATATGAAGAATATTTTATTAAGTTCTGTGGGAACAACAACATTTGCTATTTTACGAGATATTATCGTTCCGAATACGCTGAAAGAAATCAGTTACGAGGATCTTTTAAAGAAAGCTAAAGATCATTTTTCACCACGCCCTAGTAAAATTGTCGAACGATTTAAGTTCCAGAAACGATTAAGGAAGCAAGGAGAGAATATAGCCGATTTCGTACGAGAGTTACGTCGGTTATCCGAACATTGCAATTTCGGGAATACGCTTAATGACCACCTGCGTGATCAGTTGGTGTTTGGCATCCAAGATGAAAAGATACAGCAAAAATTACTGGATTCTAAAGATTTAACGTTCCTAACAGCGGTGGAAATAGCTGAGTCATTTGAGATAGCTGAGGCTGGAGTAAAATCCCTACACATTGGAGATAATACGACTGTCAATCAAGTGCGTGTTTCTAAAGGAGAGAAATCGAAAGTGGATAAGTATACTCATGCACCTAAGCCTAAAGAAGATAGATTCGCGCCTGAGAAACCGTGTTATAGAAGTTCTAAAAATCATAATGCGAATTTCTGCCCTTTTAAATCGGCAGAATGTCATTTTTGCCATCGATTAGGTCATCAAGTTTGTTGCAGAATTTGGAATGAAAAGTGAGAAACCTTTTAAGAACAGAAAAATTAAAACTGTTCAGGAAGAATATTGTTTAAATTTTATGGACGACAATTCCAATAATCTGTCGTGGGTAAAATCTGTTAAAATAAATGGTGTAAATATACAATTTGAAATTGATAGCGGTGCGGCTCATACGATTGTAAGTAAAAGTGTTGCTCATAAATTGTTCGCAGGTCACCTGCCTTTAATTAAATCTAATATTAAATTACAAACTTATACTAAAGACTCTTTAACTGTCTTGGGGGAATTAAAAGTAAATGCTGTTGTTGATGAATATTATATACCTGATTTTAAAATGTTAGTAATTAAAGAGGAGGGTCCGAGTCTAATCGGAAAAACTTGGTTAAAAGCATCAAAATTATTTTGGCCTAATGTAAATATGATTAAAAGCATTTCGAAAGATGATTTAATTAGAAATTTTCCTAATGTTTTAGCTGACGGGATCGGAACAATCAAGGGTCCTCCCGTGTCAATAAAATTGAAAAAAGATGCAAAACCAGTTTTTCTCAAGTCTCGACCTGTTCCTTTCGCTTTAAGGAAAGCTACTGATGTTGAATTGGAACGATTAACTAATGAGGGTATTTTAAAACCTGTTGATCATTCAGAATGGGCTAGTCCTATAGTAATTGTTCCTAAGCCTAACGGTTCTGTTAGAATATGTGGTGATTGTATAGCAACAGTTAATGCTAATACTGAAAATGATAATTATCCTCTTCCTAAAATGGAAGAATTATTTTCTAAATTATCAGGTGGTAAATTTTTTACTGTTTTTGATTTAAAAGATGCATATTTACAACAACATGTAGATAACGAAAGTAGTCAAATTTTGACTATAAATACACATAAAGGTTAGTTTAATGTGTTACGATTAGCATTTGGAGTAAAATGTGCTCCTGGTATGTTCCAAAGAAAAATTGAACATATTTTTTAAAAATTTGAATATTTTGGTGTATTTTTAGATGATGTTATTATTAGTGCTAGTAATGAATCAGAACATTCTGAAAGAGTTGAAAATGTTCTGAAATGCTTTTCTGACCATGGTATAATATTAAATAAGGAAAAATTATAATTTATGGTTTCGGAAGTTTCTTATTTAGGTCATAAAATATCTCAGGAAGGAATTAGACCTATTCAGAAAAAGTTAATGCTATTTTGAATGCTCCTATTCCAAATAATGTGTCACAATTGCGTTCATTTTTAGGCTTAATTTCTTATTATAGAAACTTCCTGCCTAATATTTCAGATGTCTTAGAACCCTTACATAGATTATTAGATGATAATGTAAACTGGACATGGTCAGAAAAGCATGAAATAGCGTTTCAAAAAGTGAAACAATTATTATGTACATCTCCTGTTTTAGAATTATATGATGTAAACAAAGATATAGTTTTAAACTGTGATGCTTCTGAATATGGCATAGGATCAGTTTTAAGCCACATTGTTGAGGGTAAAGAAAAACCTATTGCTTATGCTTCTAGAACTTTAAACAAAGCTGAAAGAAATTATGCTATGATTGATAAAGAAGCTTTTATCTGTAATGTTTGGTGTCATTAAATTTCATCAATATTTAGCTGGAAAACATTTTAAAATTATAACAGATCATAAACCTTCAATTAGATTATTTGATCCTGTTAAAAAGGTACCTGATACATTATCACCTAGAATGCTGAGATGGTCATTAATGTTAGCTGGGTATGATTATACAATTGAGTATCGCGAGGGTAAAATAATAAAAATGCGGATGCATTAAGTAGATTACCTCTCCCAGAAACTGTAAATATAGTGAGTAATCCTGCGGAAATAATGTTTGTTTCAAATAATGAAAATTGGCCTATTACTTCTAAAACTATTGCAAAGTGTACAACTGAAAATCCTGTAACTAAACAAATTTTAGAGTGGGTGTTACATGGGTGGCCGCGAAAGGTAAAACCAGAAGAATATCAACCATACTTTCGTAGAAGGGAGAAAATTTCCTGTTTAGAAAATTGTCTATTGTGGGGACATAGAGTGATCATTCCAGAGGAAGGTCGTGAATATATATTAAAATTACTGCATTCCGTTCATCAGGGTATATCGAGCATGAAAGCGAAAGCTAGGGGGGTAGTTTGGTGGCCAAATATGGATAAAGAAATTGAACAAATGGTAAATTATTGTAATAGATGTCAGATGTTTGCGAGGGATTGTCCCAAAATGGAACCCTTGAAATGGAAATCTGAACTGCCCTGGGAAAGGATCCATATAGATCATGCCGGTCCTTTTGAAGGTAAAATGTTTTTAATAGTAGTCGATTCTTATACTAAATGGTTGGAGGTAGAAGTAGTACCCAGGTCTGATAGTAAAACTACAATTAAGGTATTAAGGAGAATTTTTGCCACATTTGGTTTACCTGTTGAATTGGTCAGTGATAATGGTCCCGCGTTTACAAGTGATGAATTTGAGGAATTTCTTAAAAATAATGGAATTAAGCATACGCCTGTTCCATTTTATCATCCGTCTTCGAACGGACAAGCGGAAAGATATGTGCAAACTGTGAAAAATTGTCTTAAAAAGCTAGATAATAGTGACATAACATTGTCAATCTCACGATTTTTGTTAGAAAATCATTCCACTCCTCATTCGGTGACTGGTAAAATTCCTGCTGAATTAATGTTTGGAAGGCCAGTTCGAACAGCCCTTCACTTGGTATTACCATCAAAACCTAAAATACAGCAACCCCTGCACAAATATAAGCTTCATGATTTAGTTTTTGTTAAAAATTTTGGAAAAGGGGAGAAATGGGTAAAAGGAAAAATTATGAAATTATTGGGGAGTAGATGGGTTTTAGTAAATAGATGTGATGGAGTAATGTGTAAGCGTCACGTTGATCAGTTGAGGCGTAATAAAGAGATAAGTTATGAAATACCGGAGAGAGATGTAGAGATAAATCGAAATGATAAACTAATGTCTGACAAAGTTGAAAATATGGGACATAGCGGTAAAAATTACAGTAATTATGATAGGTATGAAAGGGTTAACCAAAACCGTTTTTCAGGAATTAATGGGAAAATAAAAGAACAGCTTAATAATGATAATACTATAGAACCAAGCCAATCTCAGCCTTCGCATGATATTGTGGCAGGTACAGTTGTGAGTGATAAAAATGATGTTACGACACATAAAACTGTAAAAGACAATTTGACTAAAAACAATGACGAGGACTGTAAGAAAAGTGCTCCAGTTCGAAGAAGTCAAAGAGCAAGATTGCCTGTAGTTCGTTTGAACTATGAGGGGAGGGGTGTTATATCCCGAGCAAATCACAATTAGTAGCGCTCTGCGTTAATAGATGGCAGCACTACACAATCTAATTGTGAGTTATCGCATGTTACCGAGAGTATTTGCGCAATTGTAAAATGTGACTTGTTCTGATAGCTGCTCTTGAGCGGCTTTTGTAAATAATGTATAATAAACTATAAGTAATCTTATAGTTATGCTTTCTTCCTTAGTTAAGAGAATTAGTTATTATAAGAAAACGGCGTTATAAAATCATTCATATTTGAAATTTCACATTTGTCCTTCATGAGACGCTTTCAAATCTAAAATTTACTATAATTCGGAAAATTAACACAAAGCATTTTTTCCAGCAAATTACTAAATTACAAAAAAACTATGTTATTACATATGTAGACAAATCTCCTAATAATTATGCAATCGTATGCAAATGTTATTATCACCAACTTCTTATATCTTGTATTTCTTCTAATAAATCTTTTCAAAAAACTAATGAAAATGTAATAGTAAACAATCGTAAAATTCAAAGTTATTATAAACTATTAAATATTTTCTCTACTAACTTTAATTATCCTTATTTAGTTCTTATACCCAAATTTCATAAGAAACCAATTAAATCTAGGACTGTAACTATTGCATGCAATACATATAATAATATAGCCAATACACTTCTATTAAAAATTCTCAATCAAATATATATACTGACAACAAACACTGATAATACACATTGTATAAAAAATAGCTATCAACTGGTCAATATTATGAAAAATCTTAAATGTGTAAACAATATAACGACGTATGATTTCAAAGATCTTTTTAATAATATAGATTTATTAGATCTATATAATATTATAAATGCATTATTTAAAAAAGTATCATCATACATTGGATTTACCATTTAATATAGATATAGATAATTTTAAAACTTTAACAAATTTCATGTTCTATAATAATTATATTTTACAAGATAACACATGGGTCAATCCATTTCAAGTGGTCCAGAAAATCATTAATTCGTTGCTCGACCATTTTTAAAGAATCTGAAATTTTTTGTACAACAACCCTAACATGATGGAAGTTCAAAATGACTATTATTTTAATTTTATTAATTTTTGTTTCTGCATGGCGGCCATCTTTGTTTCATCGTCTGCAGCAATTTTCTCACAAGAAGGGTTTACGGAATTGTAAATAATTCATCGTTTATTTATCCAATTCAACTGCGGATTAAAGCAATTTGTACAGAATACATTGGGCTAAAAATATGGTAATGGAGTAGTTTCCGAAACTAACTGCTTATTGGTAAAATTTAAGCATAAAGTTTCAGTTTTTTGCAAAAATTTGTCCGTTTACGAGAGGAAATTTTTCTAGCAAGGAAAACTGTCAACATGACATAATTTTTTTTACAAATAGGCCGAAAGTACTTGTACTCACACGCCGAGTTCCAGATCTGAGACTTTCTTTCTCTTCGCTAAAAAAAATCCCAATTTTTTCAAAAATGACAAAAATCGCACTTTTCAGGCTTTCATATCTCTAGTGGGGAAGGAAGATAAAAATTTGAAAATTTTTTCTATAAGAGTATTGTACGGTAGTGTTATGCACAAGAAATTTCAGGATGGAGATTTGACTACAAGCTGAGATATGGCAAGGGCAACATGTCAAAACAATACTGCCAAGCTATTGTTTTGTTGTAGTCACAGCTAAGTATTTATCTCAGAGTGTCATTTAAATTTATGTTTTTGATTATCTTTAAATAATAGTAACAGAAAATAAAGCACTTAGAAAAGCTTAGTAATTAATTAAAAAAATAATTATGCCTAAGGCCATACATTTTGTATGGTTTCATTAATTTTTGTTGTAAGTAATTTTAGTAACTTAAAGAAACCTCAGCACTTTTACATAAAGAAAAAAAATATTTTTATACAAGACCTGAGACAAAAACAACATAGGGAAAAAAGAAAAGCTGTTAATATTGTCATACTTGTTGAGACATGATCAAACGTGTCAAAACACATTCTTGCTTGTTGGTTCAAAAACTACAATTTTGATTTTTCTCAAAATTTTATTTGTAGGAACCAAGTCTTGTCATCTCTTGATAACTTGATTGAAGATCTTCGCCCTGCTGGCTCATAGAAATATACTTTGAAATCTCTATGTGCAAGTCTCAATTCATTAATAATTCCTAGCTTATTTCTTATGAAAAATGTGATTTTTCTGCAGTATAAATTTTGAAAAGGCTTTGGATATCTTTACTTTCTGAAAATTACTTGAGGTTGATGGATGGTAACATCGCATAATGTTTCATTTGCAGGAACATACTTATGGTAGGAACAAGTTTCAGGGACTGGCAAGCAGAATTACAATTGTGGTTTTTAAACCAACAAGCAGGAATGTGTTTTGACACGTTTGATCATGTTTCAACAAGTATGCCAACATTAACATCTTTTCTCTTTCCCTATTCTGTTTTTGTCTCAGGTCTTGTATATATATATATATAGGTAAAAATGCTGAGGTTTCTTTTAGTTACTAAAATTACAACAGAAACTACTGAAACCATACAAAATATAGGCCTTAGGCATAATTATTTTTTTTAATTAATTGCAATAGGCTTTAATTTCTGTTACTATTATTTAAAGATAATCTGAAAAATAATTTTAAATGATACTCTAAGATAAATACTTAGCTGTGACTACAACAAAACAATAGTTTGGCAGTATTATTTTGACATGTTGCCCTTGCCATATCTCAGCTTGTAGTCAAATCTCCATCCTGAAATTTCTTGTGCATAACACTACCATACAATACTCTTATACAAAAAAAATTCAGATTTTTATCTCGTGCCCCACAAGCGATATCAAAGCCTAAAAAGTGCGATTTTTGACATTTTTGAAAATTTTGGGATTTTTTTTAGCGAAGAGAAACGAAGTCCCAGATCTGGAACTTGGCGTGTGATTACAAGTACTTTCGGCCTATTTGTAAAAAAATTATGTCATGTTCACAGTTTTCCTTGCTAGAAAAATTTCCTTTTGTAAACGGACAAATTTTTGAAAAAAACTGAAACTTTATGCTTAAATTTCACCAATAAGGATTTATTTTCGGAAACTACTCTATTACCAAATTTTTAGCCCAATGTATTCTGTACAAATTGCTTCAATGCGCACTTGAATTGGATAAATAAACGATGAATTATTTACAATTCCGTAAACCCTTCTTCTGAGAAAATTGCTGCAGACGATGAAACAAAGATGGCCGCCATGCACAAACAAAAAAATAATAAAATTAAAATAATAGTCATTTTGAACTTCCATTATGTTAGGGTTGTTGTACAAAAAATTTCAGATTTTTTCAAAATGGTCGAGCAACCAGTGCTGGACCACTTGAAATGGACCCACATTATATTTACAGAACGTCGGTACACCACAAGATGGATGTACATCCAGTTTATTATCAGGCTTATACTTATATCACTATGAACGTACTTTTACTAATAGTAATCTACATTTATATCGTTATATTGATGACATAATTTTAATTGCCACTGACCAAACTAATATTTCTCAATTTCCAGTAGATTATCCTACTAATTTAGAATTAACGGAAAACCCCCTATCTAACAATACAATTAACTTTTTAGATCTTAAAATTACAATAAAAGAAAACAAAACAATAAGTGATCTATATGACAAACGTAAAGAATTTAAATTCAAAGTTAATACATTTACTAATTTTAAATCGTGTCTTCATTAATTCTGTATATCGTAATATAATCCTTAATCCTTTATATAGAATAAAGTGTTTATGTTCTTCTCATCTAATTAACAATAATATTAAAAAACTAATGTATGATGCATTAAATCATGGTTTTCAAAAAAAAATTCATATATTCTTTAATATATAATTAGTACTTAAATGATATTAAAAAAACAAATTAACACATAAGTGAAAAAAATTACAAAAAATATATATAAAATAAGAAAATAATTATAAAAAATTTAAAATTGAAAAAAAATAATAAAAAATTATTATAGAACGGTTGGGTGGGTAGATGTTAGAGTACGGATGAGGGTGGCGTTGTCTGGATAATACGCAATGGTTAATAAATAAATAAAATAAAATAAAAAATGGGGCTTTTGATTTATAACTACGTTTCTAATACACATTTTATAATATATGTTGATTCGATACTTTTATATGTATAATGGTGTAGTTATATTTATATATTTATCAGTTCATATTAAATTTATTCATATTCATTAATATTTAATAAAGTTAGCGATTAACTTGTATTTAAATTTTAGCCTACTCAGGACAATATCATATTAATTTATAATAGTATACTATCTTAAATGAGAATAAAATGCATAATGCGTGTATTTGTTATACCTAATGCTATGATAGTATGGATTTTAATTTGGTAATTTGTTTTTTTATTTTTCCTCTATCCTTTTTAATCTTGTTTTATTTTGAACTTAAATGGTGTTCAATGGTTTATTTCTCGGTTTTATATGTGTGGTAGTCCCAAATTCATATTCTTTAGCTAATTTATGGCTAATATGAAGATGAAACCACACATTTTATTTGTGGAACTTAAGCATTTGGGAGCCGATGATTCTGTCTGAGTTCTACAAATTTCCATTATTACATTTCTGCTGTTTTTTACTATGTTTTTGAAATCTATGTTAAATGTGTTAGGGGAAACTGTATTTGTTAATGTCATTTTATTCATAATTTCACAGTTCTTGTTGGTGGTCGGTAACGTTTATTTAATGGTTATATATATATATATGTATTTAAGAAATGTGGATAAGTTGAATCAAAATTCAATTTGTACTATTTATTACAAAAAATTATTATTTCTATCACAATTGTTTCTATATTACATGCTTTTAATATAGGAAAAGCCTACACATACAACTTTTTTAATGAGATATAGACGAATAAAATATTTTCCAGTCAAAACACTACACATCAGCCGTTTAATTCGAGAAAGTACAGTTAGAACTCAATGCAAAATTTTCAAAATGGAAAGTTTCAGTAACGGATTTTAATGATTTAGCAAATAATTAAACATTCATTATATATTTTTTTCTTAACTGGCTTTTGATTTGATAAAAAACGCAGAAAAAAAAATAAATAAATAAAATAATTTAGAGAAAGTATTTAGTAAAACCTTTAAATAAATATATATATGTGTGTGTTTGAAGACTAGAATACGAATAACTAACTTTAATTTTGAATATTAAATAAAAAACTTTTCACTTAAAAAAAAATGTGGATAAGTTGAATCAAAATTCAATTTGTACTATTTATTACAGAAAATTATCATTTCTATCACAATTGTTTCTGTAGGTATATATGCTTTTAATATAAAAAGCTTGCACTTACAACAATTTATTTAATAAGGTATAGATGAATATAATATTTTCCAGTTTATTTTCCATCAGCGGTTTAATTCGGGAAAGTACTGTTAGAACACAATGACAAAATTTTCAAAACAGAAAGTTTCAGTAACTGATTTTAATGATGTAGCAAATAATAAAACTTTCATTGCATATGTACTTTTTTAAACTGGCTCTTGATTTGATAAAAACACACACAAATAAAAATAATAATTTCGAGAAAGTATTTAATAATTTTTTTTATATAAATAAAAATTTTAATTAATATTTTTAAGAATAAAATATGAATAGCTAACTTCAGTTTTGAATATTAAATAAAACGCTTTTGACTTTCTTTTTAAATAAATATATTTAAGTTTCAAAATTCAATTTGTACTATTACAGAAAATTATTACATCTATCACAATTATTTCTGTATACATGCTTTTAATATGAAAAGCCTGCACTTACAACTTTTTTAATGGGATACAGATGAATGTAATATTTTCCAGTTGAAATAGAACGCATCAACAGTTTAATTCGAGAAAGTACAGTTAGAACTCAACAATAAATTTTTCAAAACAGAAAGTTTTAGTAACTGGTTTTAATGATGTAGCAAATAACAAATTTATTTAATAATTTTATTTAATTTAGGAAACTTTCAGGTTAAAGAATAGACTCTTTTGTATTGCTAATAGTTTTATACAAAAAGGAATTAAGTATGTAATGCTGATAAATCTTACAACTATATGACTATATCTGATCGGTATAGTCCAATATTGTTGATTGTTTGACAGCAGATTTTTCGAGATAAAACATTAAATTCAGTGCAAACTACAGTACAAGTTATACTAATTTAACAAGTAACAAATTAAATACATGTAGAGAACTAAATGTATTTTCAAGGTACAAAATGGAAACATTTTGTATGTGATCACATATTAGGAACTAAACTAGATTCTTGATTGTTTGACAGTACATTTTCGAGACAAAATATTAAATTCAGTGCAAACCATAGTACAAGTTATAATAATTTAACAAGTAACAAATTAAATACTCATGTAGAGAACTAAATGTATTTTCAAGATGCAAAATGAAAATATTTTGTATGTGATCACATATTAGGAACTAAACTAGACCCTAATGCAATTCTTTGTAAAACTGAAAAATAGAAAACTTGAATAAAATGTACTTACCTTAATCAGAATTTAAAAAATATATTCGAACAACGTAATAAAGTGAGGAAAATTTTTTAAAGATATTCTAATAGACTCTTTTGTATTGCTATCGCAGAGAGGAATTAAGAATCTAATGCTGATAAATCTTACAACTATATCTGATCGGTACAGTTCAGTATTCTTAATTGTTTGGCTGTAGATTTAAAATGACTATCATAGACATTTCCCCGTATCAGCTTTTTTCGAGAAAAAACATTACTTTCAGTGCAAATCATTGTGTCACATTATAATAATTTTACAAATAACAAATTTAATACTCATGTAGAGAACTAAAATTATTTTCAAGATGAAAAATGGAAACATTTTGTATATGATTGATCACATATTAGGAACTAAACTAGTCCCTAATGCAATTCCTTCTAAAACTAAAAAATAGAAAACTTAAACAAAATATACTTACCTTAATCAGAATTTAAAAAATATATTCGAACAACGTAATAAAGTGAGGAAACTTTTTTGGAATGATATTCTAATAAAATTATTTTATTTAGTTTAGGAAACTTTCAGGTTAAAGAATAAACTCTTTTGTATTGCTAATAGTTTTGTAGAGAAAAAAATTATGAATCTAATGCTGATAAATCTTACAACTTAACTATATCTGATCGGTACAGTCCAGTATTCTTGATTGGTTGCCAGTAGATTTAATATGACTCATGAAGACTATAATGTGTTCTATCTCCTCCTGGTCTTAGATATCCTATTCCAATAATTGCACACAAGTAAAATAAACCGAAATATAACCAGATAACAGATGGTAAAAAATATGGTCATAATTATAACACTATTTTTTGGAAGTGGCAAAAAGTAACCTATAAAAAGCATCATAAAACTTAAACAAATATAAATAACCGAAGCCACTGCAAAAGTAAATAGTAGTAGCGGCCGCAGCAATTCATAAATAACCGAAGCCACTTCAAAAGTAAATAGTAGTAGCGACCGCAATAATTTATAAATAACCGAACCCACTGTAAAAGGAAATAGTCGTAGCGATTGAAACAATTTATAAATTTCTTTTTTCAAATAGTTGTTTATAATATCCTCTAAATCATCGTTTGTATAATTTTCATAATTTTCTTCTGTAGTTTCATACGCTGTAATTTCGAATTCCTCTGACAGAAAACAGCAGGTTAAAAGTAAGGTCATAATTATAACAATATTTTCTGGTAGTGGCAAAAAATACCCTATAAAAAGCATCATAAAACTTAAACAAATATAAATAACCGAAGCCACTGCAAAAGTAAATAGTAGTAGGGACCGCAACAATTTATAAATTTTGCTTATCAAATATTCGTTTGTAATATCCTCCATTTCATCGACGTTTACATAATTTTCTTCTATAGTTTCATAGGCTGTGATTTCGAATTTTATTGTCAGAAAACAACAGGTTAAAAGTGAGGTCATAATTATAACAATATTTTGTGGAAGTGGCAAAAAATACCCTATAAAAAGCATCATAAAACTTAAACAAATATAAATAACCGAAGCCACTGCAAAAGTAAATAGTAGTAGGGACCGCAACAATTTATAAATTTTGTTTATCAAATATTTGTTTGTAATATCCTCCATTTCATCGACGTTTACATAATTTTCTTCTGTAGTTTCATAGGCTGTGATTTCACATTTCACTGTCAAAAAATAGCACGTTAAAAGTGAGGTCATAATTATAACAATATTTTCTGGAAGTGGCAAAAAATACCCTATAAAAAGCATAATAAAACTTAAACAAATATATGTAACTGAACCCACTGCGATCGTAAATAGCAGTAGTGACCGCAACAACTTATAAATTTTGTTTTTGAAATATTTGTTTATAATATCATCGTCGTTTGAATAATTTTCGTCTATAGTTTCGTAAGCTGTGATTTCGCATGTCACTGTCAAAGTATAACGTGGAACAACTTTACGCATCCGGAAACGGTCGTGAAACAGTTTTTTTTTTCGTCAAACATAGCACTGTTTTCTCATCAAAAAATGACGTGAAATTTATTTCTTTAGATGCATGAATCGAATTTAATGTGAGAGAATCTACAATCGTCAAACGGACATTTATTGGTTGACATTCCTCCTTGAAGTACAGGTGGCTTAAACTTATCTCAACATCATCACCGATTGAATTTATAATTAAATACCATTCGCATCCACAATCAGCAAATTTACAGTTGTACGTCGAAATCACACAAGTATGACGGAGAAGTTGTGAAGACAAAATTTTGCGACAAAAGGCGAATTTTTGGATACGCACACAGCTGCGATTAGCGATAGCCATTTCACAGGTTTACTAGACAAACTGAAATTTCATCCACAAACCAATAATTTTGCAGAAAGAAATAATTGATTCCGCAAATTAAAATTTAACAGATCAAGATCAGAATTTCACTTACACACCACTCACACATAAAAAAAAAAGGTTTTCGCTAACATTCCATATAAGCTGTTCTAGGGAAGGACGTTGATGCATTTATGCTACCTGTTTCTTCAATCTCAACATCGCACTGAAGCTCCTCCCAAATGTTACAGGGTTGCTATGTCAGACGTAGGCGAAAATAGGCTCTTTTTCTCTTTTATAAATAATAACATTTATAAATACCCTATAAAAAGCGTCATAAAACTTCATCATAGCATTTTTTCTTCATCACATCTTCATAAAAGCATCATTTAAGTAAATTTTCTTCTATTATGGATTTCAAAGCAAGTTTAAAAAACTGTTTTTGAAAAAAGATAAGATACTTTTTAAAAGTTCTTGTCTGTCTTAAAACATTTTCTAGCGTATGTTACTCGTTATTTATGGAGACACATTACTTTTACGATTATTTTTCTGTTTAATTTTAGCACTAATGTATTTCAATATAGAATCATTAGACAGTTTAGTTCATTCTAATACGTTTCTAAAAAATTCTTTTTTGTTTGTGTGAAAAAATAAAAAATTTAAGAAGCACAAATAGAGCTACAGCAAGTGTGTTAAAGGCAGAGGTGTCGCGATGGGGGGGGGGGGGGGGGGTTATGGAGGGGAGAGCCTCCCCCTCTAATGTATGTGAACTTAGGAAATTTGAGTTTAGAGTTGGGAAATTCTAGATTTTTGTAAGACTTTTTCTGTTTTTAAAATAATAGTAGAAAAGTATGAAATTTTTAATGTTTTGCTGACTACCTTTTTGAGTTCTGTAACAGTAAACAAGTTACATTATCAAAAGAAATACAAAAAGTAACCAGACTCAATTTGCCATTGTGTTTCTCTGTGCTACGAAAATATCATAAATCTATACCAGACCTGAATATCCCTACTGTTGTCAATCAACAATGTCCTAATCTATTTCATTTTTCTTCATCCAAAACTTTATTACTTTCTCAACAATATCAAACGCTACTTTCATATAAAGTGAGATTATGACTCGTACACAATAGAAGACAAAAAAAAAAAAATTCGCAAACCTAAACTAATGCTGGTTGACAAAAAAAAAAAAAAAAAAAAAAAAAAAAAAATATCCATTTAGCGTTAGATCTCTGAAAAAAAAAATTGTTCCTTTTAAAAAAATACTCTACTGTCACAAACGATAATCGAACAACAAATTATTTGTTTGTTTTGCGATTGGCGCCATATCAACAGGTCTTCGCAAGCGGTTATACGAGGACTTTGGTCGTCGCCGTCAATGCCAGACATAATTCTGCAAATATCACAAATTTTCTTTTAAAGCGTCATTCTATTTTAATACTAGAAAAGGAAAGACTTTCCGAGAAAAGACATTTGATTCTTCTACAAGACATTTGGTATATTTAAGAAAGTAAAAACTTGATTTATTGCATCTTTTTTTTTCTATAACAATATCTTGAGTAAAATAAAAATTTTAACTGAAATTCTGGAGACATCAATTTTAATGTCACTGACTGGATCACTATAGTGAAAAGTACTGTCCAAACCGTACAAACTATCAGTGATTATTCCATGTTGAGTTGTGTTCGCTGAAAAGGTGGGAATATTTGCTGAAGCCGGCTTCCGAAAGCACCATAAGAAAAGGGTTCTACCAAAAAGAATAGATAAAAATAATCACAGCAATGGACATTGATGATATACATATGTTTCACAGTCAAGAATTTAAAGAAATTTTGGACACTTTAATAATAGTCTTAAATGACAATGTTTCATATAACAGAATATTGCACCAATACATCCCATATATTTTTGCAATTATCATTCATCAAGGCAAATTTGAATATCACTAATTTTCAAAAAGTTATTAATATTTTCCCTCTTGGGTCTCAGAAGCCTGATGTACTTGACTTTCAGAATCAAATAGAAATAATATTTGATTTATGTTCAAACTATACTGTTAACTCAATTTTCTGTCATGCCGAGAAATTAAGACTATTTGTGTCAAGCCTTCAAACTATGTATCTTAACCTTCACAACAGCTAATGGTGTTGCATCTAATAAAAGAATCTTTAGTCAATTAAAAATTTAAACAAAAATGTATTACGAATTACTATGAGCGATGACAGACTTCACAGCCTAATGCTTTTAAAATGTCAAAGTGAAATAGGTATTTTATTAAATTGGACGGTGTATTAGACAGGGTTTTTTTTATTTAAGACCAATGTTAAGTCAAAAAAAAAAAAAAAAAAAATCAAAATGTAAGTTCACTAGCATTATTTTCACTATGTAACATTTTGCTCTACTTTATAATCTTACATTTATTGTTTTGCTTGAAATTGATTCCTTAACTATTCATTTAGCAATTAGATATCTTATCCTTTAAATCTCTATTTTAACTCTCAGAGATGCCAAGATAAGAAAATAGAAATTAATCTAGTTTTGATTTTAATTATTTAAATAAGTGTGTTTAATCTTTCATTAAATGAAACAATAATTATAATTTTTATGTTTTTAGTTTCAGTATTTTTCTTTGGAAAGGATTTTTTTTTTTTCTGTGAAAACGAATTTTTTTACGTATAAGTATAATTATCATTAAACACACATTGCACATGTCATATCAATTGGAATATTGTTTCAAATTGGGAATTTTTTTAATTATAAGTTGGGAAAATTTTAAATACCCCCCCCCCCCCCCCCCAAAAAAAAAAAAAAAAAAAAAAAAAGAATATCTGTACCCAACGGAACAGCGCTTCCGAAAAACCAATCTTATTTTCTTTAATTATCTTTTAATTTTGAGGGAAATTAAAAGATAATTTCCCTCTCATCTCCAATTCTTTGCGTTCTGTCCTACCAAAGCGCTTACATATATGACGCACCATGAAGCACACAGTGGAGCATACCTCTATCTAGAGCTCGCAAGTGTATACTCAATGGTTTTATGTCTAAAAGCTTTCCGGACGGAGACGAGTAATGCCGGAATTAGCCGCAACCATTTATACTCGTGGTCGTATTATGTTTACCCGGTGCTTTTTATTCGTGTTTGTAAAATTAGTACAAAGATTTGTAAAATTACTTACAATTTTTTCGGCTGTACACGCTGCTGATCGTAAGCAGCACAGCTCCAGTACTTCTTTATTTTAGTGACCATCTAAATATTACTAAGAACTCGGCGAATATTATATACAGTAGAACCTCTTTTATCCGAAACTCTTTTAACCGAAACTCTCGGTTAACCGAAATTTATTTTTAAAGCTTTTTTTTTTTTTTAATATCACATTTCTTGTGTGCAAAATCCATTTTCAAAGCTTTTTTTTTCTTTTTTTCTAATTATCATATTCCTTGAGTGCAAGCGGTCCATTCCGAACTACGAGTACGTATAAATATTTTCGATCCTCTTTCTTTGAGTTCCTTTGAATTTAACTTGAGTTCCCGTACGCTGCGAAGTGGAATGCAAAACTAACAAATTAGCAATTCTGAATGTTTTGCAAAACGTTTGGCATGGATGAAGCAGGAGAAAGACTGTGATAATCGTGAACTAATAATATTAAAAAACTTCGTGATAGAGTTTCAAAGCAAAGGCAATCGAAACTGCGACAAACAAAAAATTGTTTCAAACCCTTGTGAAATATGTAAAAGGTACTTAATTTCAAAATTAAAATTCGGGTAATTTTTCTTGTTTCTATTTTGTTATTGCTTTATCTTTATTAAGCACTTGTTACCATAATAAGAAATAGCGCATATATTTCTCTTTAATCGTAAAATTAAAGCATTCTCGATTATCCGAAAATTTCGATTTTCCGAAAGATGGTGGATTTGTTTTGTTTGTTGATAGAAAAAAGTCCTTGGTTTTTCTGAAAATTCACCTACTCCTGATTTTAATGTTTTTATTCTGTTCATTTATTTTATTTTATTTTATTATATATAAATGCATATAGGTTATAGTCAAAATATGTAAAAAAAATTTCTCCTGGCATTTTTTCTGAAAACGAAATTACTTTGAACTTTGCAAATAATGTATGAAATATAAATATGCGAGTGGAAGGGACGGGAGATACACTACGCTACTGCAGTTAATACTGCAGAATATTAGAGCTCCAATGCTTTTTTTTTTTTTTTTTTTTTTTTTTTTGTTAGAAATTAAGCGCTAACAGGGTGCTGCCGAATTCAATCTACAAATTCAGAGGGTTGATAGAATGGAAATATTAATAAAGAGAAACTGACATATCCTTAAAGTAGTGAAGCTTCAACTGTAACCGCTATCGCAGGCATTACTTACCGCCGGTGGAAACTACCACCAGTAGATTAACATAGAAATTTGCAACATATTTAAAAGAATAATAATTACAGAATTTTAGTCATAAATAATTGTAGAAACAGAATTTCATTTTTACTGGCAGGAGTTTACTTTCGCGGTAGTTAGGCCCTGCGTTTCCGCCATGTTGTGACAACCAGGGAAACAAACTGACAGTTTTACAAGGCATACTAACACCAGTAAAAACAAATAGAACTTTTTATGACATTTTGGGGAAAAATTTCCATATATTAGGCGCTTAAATAAAACGAAATTTTCTACTCAATTTTACTGGTGGGACGTTTGCCCTGGCGGGAATCAGAAACTGAAGATTCTATTTAAAAAAAGCAGCCGCCATCTTGTGACAACCCCCTCAGTTACTTCACTCGTCGTAACTGGTAGACAGTACACTATATGTCTCCTCCTCTTTTTTCATAATTCCATTGTTGATAGTAGGCATCAAGAGAATGAAAAATTACCATAGAACGGGGTCGCAAACCATCCATTGAATCAGAAATACAGCGTGTTTTACCCTAACCCAACTTTGGCTGACGGTAATAATTTTAAGAAAACTGGAATATATTATAATTAAACTTTTATTCGACATCTTCACCTTTGTTGTAAATATGATAACACCCTTGCCCCCTCCCCCCCCCCCCCAAAAAAAAAAGTGGTAGAAGTTTTCATTATATGCGCCAGCCGTATGTACAGTCGTGGGGAAAAAAAAGTAAACACCCCCGACTAACTCCTCAACAAATTATCGTAGAGGAAAATTACTGGTACCGAACGATTGGAAATAAAGTCTACTTTTAAATGATGTATATAAAACTTGCTTAGGGGGCCATCTACATATTAAAACGAATCCAAACTTCATTTTTTTTTTTCAATGGCAATACCCAATTTTAACGAGATATTTCAAATCTTCGGTTCAAACTATACCTAGACACCAAATTTCAAGTCATTTGAATGATAAGTTTTTGAATTATAAACATTCAAAATTTAGTGCTTCTAATGTTAAATTACAGTTTCATATTTTTATTTATAACTTCTGAAATTATGCTCCTATTGCGCAAATTTTTTGTGTAGCAATCACACTAATATACCCAAACATAAATACGTTGAATTTGCAATTTTTATAATTTTAGGATATGAATTATGAAATTAATATTCGAAAAAATTATGAATTGCAACCTACAATTTTTTTGATGGATTTAGATTTATTAAGTCTTGCTTTATGGAAATCCCAAATTTCACATTTTTCTTCCAAGTAGTTTTCAAATTATGCTTAAAAAACGGCAAAATGATGCTTTAAGGGGCCGTCTATGATAGAAGTGACTAGATATTTTGAAATTTCTTCTGCTATCCTGTAATCTAGCAGTTTTCAATGACTGCCTGAATGTCGTTTAAGATAGTGCTGCCATCTATTATTTTATTTTAAAACTATTATTATTATTCAAATGTCACAAAAAGAAGAACCTAATAAAAGCTAAAGAAATAAAAACATATCAACTGCATTACTACATAAATTATCACTATTCAAAAAATTTTTTAATAAATTAAATGTTAATAAAATGCTTTCAATATATTCTATTACCAAACCCATTTAATCTACAATGAGAAATAAAAAAAAAATTAACGTTGATAATATATAGAATATAGCTATATGCTATAAAATAAAATAAATTATATATAATAATAATATAAAAACTTTAATAATTACCATTACATATAAAAAATGAACAGGAAAGAAAATAAATAAATAAATAAATAAATAATGGATGTTTATAGAAGATTGTCAGATTCTAAAATTCGCTATATCCTAAAGGTCAGAAATATAGTGTGTGAATTATCTTCATATTAGCCATAAAAAAGCTAAAAAAATATGATTGTGACAATCAAACAAATTAAACCGATAATTAATCATGGAATACAAAGTTGAAAATAAAACAATATTAAAAAGTATAGAGGAATAATAATAAAAACCATTTACCCAATTTTAATACATACAGTATAACATAAGTTATATCAAATAAACTTATATGCATAATAATCACTAAAAAGATGGTATACTATTATTAATTAATATGATATTGTCCTGAGTAGACACTAAATTTTAAAAAAACAAGTTAATATTGAATATGATTAAATAAGTTAAATTTAATATGAATTGAAATAAAAAGAAAAGTCACCAATTACATATAAAACATCAAATCAACATCCATATAAAATACGTATTAGAAATGTAGTTATAATACTAAAGCCAGATCCTTTTTTTTTAAATTAACCATTGCGAATTATCCAGACAACACCACCCTCCTCCGTACTCTAACATCTACCCACCCAACCATCCTATAGAAATTGTTTATTATTATTTTACAATTTTTAATTTTTTATAAATATTTTTTTATTTTATAAAATTTTTTGTAATTTTGTTTACGCATGTGTTAATTTGCTTTTTTTTTTAAGATCATGTAAGTACTAATTGTATATTAATGAATATATGATTTTTTTTGGAAAGCCATGATTTAATGCATCATAAATTAGTTTTTAATATTATTGTTAATTAGATGAGAAGAACATAAACATTTTATTCTATATAAATGATTAAGTAGTATATTTCGATATACAGAATGATGAAGACAAGATTTAAAATTTGTAAATGTATTAACTTTGAATTTAAATTCTTTACGTTTATCATATAAATCTGTTATTGTTTTGTTGTCTTTTATTGTAATTTTAAGATCTAAGAAGTTAATTGTATTGTTAAATAAGAGGTTTTCCGTTAATTCCAAATTAGTGGGATAATCAACTGGAAATTGAGAAATTTTAGATTGATCAGTGGCAATTAAAATTATGTCATTAATATAACGATATAAATGGAGATTATTATTAGTAAAAGTACGTTCATAGTGATATAAGTGTAAGTCTGATAATAAACTGGGTGTACAACCACCTTGTGGTATACCGACGTGCTGTAAATATAATGTGTTATCTTGCAATATATAATTATTATAGATAATGAAGTTTGTTAATGATTTAAAATATGCGATATCAATATTAGATGGTAATTCCAGTTTTTTATAATATTTTTTAAATAATGCATTTATAATATTATGTAAATCTAATAAGTCTATATTATTAAAAAGATCTTTGAAGTCATATGTCGTTATATTATATACACAATTAAGATTTTTTAAAATATTGACCAGCTGATAGCTATTTTTTATACAATGTGTATTATCATTGTTTGTAGTAAGTATATATAATTAAGAATTTTTAATAGAAGTTTATTGGCTTTATTATTATATGTATTGCAACCAATAGTTACAGTCCTAAATTTAATTGGAGTTTTATGAAATTTGGGAATAAGAACTAAAATCATTGGGTAACTGAGGTCGATCTGTAAAAACCCATTTTTTACCTTTTCAAATTTGTTTACAGTTTTCTAAATCTAAAATAAGGAAAACCATATGCCTATAATCAATAAGGTTAGCTGGGTGAATTATGTCCCGAAATTCGTCCGGGAATAGCTCAGTTGACAGAGCATTGGCAGCTTCAGCCAGGGACGTAGCTGCAGACATTTTATCGGGGGGGGGGGGGGGATTCAAAAATTTCCCCAACTTCAATCAGATTGATTTATTTTCGAACTGAAATGATATGTGCCATGTCTGTTTAATGATAATGATATTTATACGTTAAAAAAAAAAATCTTTCCAAGGAAAAATACTGAATCTAAAAACATAAAAATTATAATTATTGGTTCCTTTAATGAAAGATTTCGTCTTCTATTGTGTACGAGTCATAATCGTACTTCATATTAAAATAACCTCATGATATTTTGAGATTTTTGAGAAAAGAACGAAGTTTTGGAGGAAATAGATTAGAGAACTGTTGATGGACAATAGTAGACATATTCAGGTTTGGTAGATGTATGATATTTCGTAGCACAGAGAAACACAATGACAAATTGAGTCTGGTTGCTTTTTTGCATTTCTTTTGAAAATTTAACTAGTTTACTGTTACAGAACTCAGAAAGGTAGTCAGCAAAACAATAAAAAATTCTTATTGTTTTACTACTATTTTAATAAAAGAAAATGTGTTTCAAAAATCTGGAATTTCCCAACTCGAAGCACAAATTTCCCAAGTTCACATATTTTGGAGGGGGAGGCTCCCCTTCTACCCCCCCCCCCCCCCCCCCCCCCATCGCGACGCCTCTGGTTTCAGCGAAGACACCCCTAGTTCGAACCTAGAGCGAACAGTTTTCGCCCAGTTGGAAAATTACAACTCATGTGAATTATTTACCAATTTGAATAATTGTGTTAATATTGATCTGGTATAAATCTATCAAAGCCCGTCCTATAATTGAATACTTTCATGTCTCTCTTAAATAAAGTTAAATGTTACACACTCCTTAAATTATAGAAAGCATCTTACAGTGCACCTCAGAGGTCATTTTTAATTTTATTATGTTTGATGTATCATAACCTCATTAAAATGTATAGGAAAAGCTTTTTCCCCACAGATTATAATATAGTGGAATTCTTACGTGCGTAACTGTAAACGAACTATAAATGCTACTTATTGTATACTGCTGAAAAAGTGTGTTACAGTTCACCTCAGGGATACATATCGTTTTTATTACGTTTGAAGTATTGTAACATCATTAAAATCCATCGTAAACGATTCTTCCCCCATAGACCGTAATGTGACGGAACTTTTTTGTGTGTCCCCAGAAAATGAACTGTAAGTACTAGCCACTTCATTTTCAATACTCATTATATAGGAAAATAAAATCAATAAAATATAAAACTTTCATGGGAATCTGAGTACATTTACAAGAGTAAGAGCACGGACAGAGGACAGATACACGGACACACAGACAAACTGAATTCATAAAAAAAACACTTTTCAACTACGTTGGAAAGTGCTAAAAATAGTGTCCACGATATAATTATTTTTATCTGCCATGAGAGTTTCCAAAG
The DNA here is from genome assembly GCA_963932465.1 of Maratus speciosus. Lineage (NCBI taxonomy): Eukaryota > Metazoa > Arthropoda > Arachnida > Araneae > Salticidae > Maratus > Maratus speciosus. The sequence goes on along the minus strand of OZ010799.1, from coordinate 67,097,033 downwards.
CTAGGGGACTCAGTGGTAGCTAAAAATTATTTTTCCACGGCTATAGTTGCAGCACGCTGATGATATATTAGCAAATGAAAACAATTTTTAAAGATCTTTTTTCATAGTGCTGTGTAATAACAATAAGATGCACATCTTATACCATTCGAGCTCTGAATTTTAATCGTTTTACCAGTAATTTTATTTTAATTTGAATCTTTTACATTTTAAAAGTTGTTTTGATTTACTTTTTACTATTTTGTTATGAAAATGAAACTGTAACGACATAGGCGTAACCAGGGGGGGTGCCCTGGGTGCCCGGGCACCCCCCCCGTTTCCGCAGACTCGAGCACAATTATTTTAAAAAAATCGAAATCTACAAAAGAAAAAAGAAGTGAAAGTAGAGTTCGATTAGTTTAGTTCAGAAAACTAAACGGCTAAGTTTTGAAATGTGATAAAAAAAGAAACCCACATTCTTTTTTTTTCTTTCTTTCTTTCTTTTTTTCTTTTTTTTAAAGAAAATTATGTTGTTTATCTTTTTTAAAACTAGAATATTTGCAAGAATCTGTATTAGTCATAGTAATTCAAAAAGGTGGCTTTATAATCCCACTTTGACGTCCTTTGTCTGTGGGAGATGTTTTTAACGCCGTTCTTTCTATTGCATGTTTCTGCAATTTCACGAGAAATTAACGCAAGTTCTTGACGAGGATAGAAACTATTTGTCTCTTTGCTTTGGTAGTTTAAAGTCAAGAAAGAAGCAAAAAAAAATTGAAAGGGGATGCAAATGTGAAACGATAATTCCAAATTTCGATTAGCCGAGGTAAAGCTGGGGGGGGGGGGGGGGACACACACCCTACCTCCTTTGTCAATGAAAAAAAGTCCTTCCGGCCAGAGCCAGGGGCCGGAAGGCCTTTCATATTCCTTATTTTCAAAAAGCCAACTTATATTATTCAAACACACGAAGCTCAATTTAGTGAAAACCGATTATAGGAGATTAAATACTAATTTTTATCGATACTAAATATTATTATGAAAGGGAATTTCGCGAAGTTAGTCAGTTTTATCCAAGCTGCTTTTAAATAAAGTAACTTATATTTGGTTGCCAAATTCGGCGATATCTTGAAGTGCCTGCCATTTTAAGACAACATGGTGGATGAGGCTAACCAGTGAACTTGGTCGAGACCTGTGTAATTCATGTGCGCATGCTCACTCACTTTGGAATCGGTTGATATATGTACGAGTGCTGTCGCAGGCAAAAAATCAGATTTTTCAAGATGTCACCCACATTAGAAATTGAAACTGCTATATCTGAGCCATTTTTTAAGATAAAGACAAAACAAAAAAGCCTCCTGAATTCTTATATCAAGGTCAAATACTTAAGAAATAAACCTTTTTCAATTTCAAATTTTTTTGCACCTCACTTTAAATATAATTTTTTTTTAATTTAATGACCGACATTTTGAAACACGATGGCTGATGAAGCTGGGGAGCGAACTTAGTCGAGACATTGCTATATACTATCCACATGCCTTATTACATCGAAATAGGTTAATAAATACGCTTGTTATCGAGTGAAAAATATCAGATCGTTTCAAAATGTGAGCCATGCTAGAAATTCAAAATGCTATATTTCAACCATTTTTTTAAGATATAGACGAAACAAAAACTGCTCCGGAATCTTTCTATCAAAATCAAACACATAAAAAAAATCTTTTTCATTTTCGAATTTTTTCATACATCATTTTAAATTTTAAACTTTTTTAAGTGGCAGTCCTTTTGAAACATGATGGCGAATGAAGTTGGCCAACGAACTCGGTCGAGCCAATGGTATGTATTATGTACACACCAAGTTACATCCAAATCGGTTCATAAATACGCCTGTTATCGACTGACAAAACCAGGTCATTTCAAAATGTCAGCCACAATAGAAATTCAAAATGCTATAACTCAGCTATTTTTTAGATACAGACGAAACAAAAACTGTTCCGGAATTTTTGTATTAAGGTCAAACACATACGAAAAAAATATTTTTAATTTTCGAATTTTTTGGTACCTCATTTTAAATTTTTTTTTTTTAAATGGCCGCCATTTTTAAACAAGATGGCGGATGAAGCTGGCCAACGAACTCGGTCGAGACATTGGTATGTACTATGTATACACCTAGTTACATCCAAATCGGTTCATAAATACAAGAGTTACAGTGTGACAAATATCAGATATATATATATAATATTTGAACGGAGGGTGGTTTCGGGGTCTGTGGGTCATGATCGATGAAAATATACCAAAATTTTTTGAACTCGCTCTCCTCCGAACGGCTGCAATAGGTAGCTTTTTGTAATGAAAGCTATAGCTTTTTGTAATGAAAGCTAGCTAATAATAGCACAGAAAATTCAAATTAATCTGCAGGTTGGTTGTTTGGTTGAATTTAGTGTTTCGTGGCCACTTTTTGACATTCTTGAAAGGAATATGGTTGCAGTCTGTCAAGTCAATATAGTAATTTTTTTCCTCTGAAAATTTGTATACGATTTTTAGAGTTTTTTCTCGTTTCGCGGCGTTCTTTTGAAAGTAGGAAAAGAAACCCCGTTTCAACCTTTTAGCCCAGTGCAGTAAATTTTGACAAATTCGTGATTTTATTATGTGATCATTTCATGATATTTACAATTTTCCCCCAAAATCGTGTGAAGAAATTCACGTCTTTCTACGCGATTTTTTGTCGAAATCCGCACTTTTCACACTTATCCTTGACAAAATTCGTGTTTTTTACCGCTATCCTTTGACGAAATTCGCATTTTTTACCGCAATATTTTGACGAAATTGGCATTTCTTTAGCACGCGATCCTTCGATTAAATTCGCGTTTTCTTTCCACGATCTTTCGATGAAATTCGCTTTTTCTTTCCGTAATCTTTTGACGAAATTCGCGCTATCTTTCTGCGATCCGGTAACAAAATTCTCGTTTTTACCGCGATCCTTTGACTAAATTTATTTTCTGTTGCGACCGATTGACGAAACTGATATTTTTACAGGGAGATCATTTGTCGAAATTCGGGATAGTATTGAGCGACCGTTCAGAAAAATTCTCCATATCTTTCTGTACCAATTAACAAAATTTTCTACTCTTTTCCGCAACATTTTGACGAAATTTGGAAAAAATTTTCGTCAATCCTTTATCGAAATTCGTAATTTTTTTGCGCAATCTTTAAACGAAATTGGCGATTACTTTCTGCACTCTTTTATCGAAGTTCCCGATATTTTTCCACGATCTTTTGAAGAAATTCTCAATTTTTTCCGGGACTGATTCACGAATTGATTTTGAGAAATTCCATAAAAGAAATAAAAATCGCGGACCCCTTTTCTTTAAAAATGCTTACTGAAGAATCACAGGTCTGTGAAAGAATTTGAAGGGAGAAATGCTGCACAGCATTTTTTATTATGAGAGGCTTTCCTTTTCTGTGCACAAATCGCGCGATCCCGCGCGTTATTTCAAACCCTGTCCCTGAAAGAAAACTTCATTACTAGAAAAATGGTTGGGTTTTTTTTAAAGGAACATGGAATTAAACAAATCTAGGATTTGGGGGGGTGGGGGGGTGGACTGCAACGTACTCCCGAACAAGCCGAACCATCCGTACCATCTTCTTCTGTCTCGAAACAAGCGAATCTTGAATTATTGCGTTTTTTATTTCGAGCAAAATTAAATTTTCAGCTTTCTTATAAGAGCTGATTTGACATTATTCCAATTCGAATTTAATCACGGCAATTGCAAAAATTACCAGAGAGTTTTTTCTGTTTCAAAAAATGTCAAAAAATCGCCTCAAAGCGCGTAAACCCCCGCTAGAAAGTGCATTAAAAATTCGGAAAAGATTATAAAACCATAGGAACGAAATTAACTAATTGGGTAAAAATTTAAACCAGATTCGTTTTAGGAATGTCAAAAAAAAAAATAAATAATCACCGCGAAATGCGAAAAAAAAACCCTCTATAGATAACATTAAAAAATTGTTAAAAATTGAAAACTCGCTGTAAGAATCTCGAAAACACTTTATTGAAAAGAAGACAAAGTTTACTGGGTAAAATATTGAAATCGGATTCTTTTTTACTTATTTGAAAAAAATTGCCGCAAAATGCGAAAAAATTCGCATAAAAAATTAATTGAAAAATTCCAGAAATTGCCTTCCATATGCATGAGTTCAGGCATACAGGTCCTGTCAAATCTTACGGGTGCAGGCTGCATTGTTTTTTCAGAACTCAGCGCGCGCGCGCGCGTACACACACACACAGTAGAGGTCTGCACGGGCCCGGGCTTGGCCCGAGGCCCGTACCCGGCCCGGCCCGCGGGCCGGGCCGGGCCGGCGGAATGGAGGAGAATTTTCAAACGGGCCGGGCCGGGCCGGCAGAATTAGGACAATTTTTTCAACGGGCCGGGCCGGGCCGACACACAAAATAAACGGGCCGGGCCGGGCCGGCAAAAAAATTGAACGGGCCTGAAGGGCCGGGCCCGGCCGATAAAAAAAATTAATCGGGCCTATCGGCCCGATATAAGAATTTGAGAGGAGCAGATAAAATACGAGGTCATTTCCAATGAATATGACTTTTTCGAGAAGTATAAATGTGCGTTACGAGCCGATGCGAGTTTAACAACATCAATACAGAAATGTAACATGTCCATCGTAGAGATCGGCATCGTACAGTTACATGATGCCTGATCCCGGGTTTAATTTTTTTCGGCAGACTTGTGCCGGGACGGAACTGGTCTTAATCGTTCTCAGGATGTGTAGGACAGGCATTATGTTTTGTAGAAGTATTAATAGCGATAATGAACTTCTGTTAACAGTATCTTTGGAAATGTACCTTAAGGTGGTTCTCATATTTACTGCTCAACAATGCGAAACTCTCAGACACATTTTCTGACTCATTTTTATCTATAAAGGCATAAAATTGAGAGGCTGAGTATTGAAGGCAATTGGGATCAAATAGCGTTTCCATTTTTCATAAATTACGTACAGAGATAACAGAGACTCTTGTCACGTGACTGTACGTTTTCTCCTTTCCTGTGCTATCGCTTCCGGAAATTCGATTCAAAACACTAACTTTGGCAGTATTTTCTGAAAGATATATTACTTTTATCTAAAAAAAAAACGGCATTTACATGGTTTCTGAATAAGAATACCTGCCAATCTCATGCGTTTCCGAAAAGAAATGAATTCATAAATGTATCAAAATGTAGCTCCTTTGGATTTGAGAAAAGCCTTAAAAATGACAGAAATATTTTCACAAATCTACCTTTTATTATAAGCTTCAAAAGTTATCATGTTTTTTAACCCTTTATTCTAAACTACAATAATCTTTTAATGAACCCTTATTTAAATTTTGAAACGTCTGTAGAGACGTTGACTAAAACACTGTAAGTAATCGTTAACGTTTACTATTGTGTGTTTTCTATTTTGCGAATACATAGTAATTTAAAATATACTGTAAAATGTTCCCATAAATATGCATGTAGTATTCAATAAAAGAATCTTAATTGTATGTCGAGAAAAAACGGAATTTTTTGTAGACATTTAGTCGGGCCGGGCCGGGCCTGTTTTCACTGATTTTTGTACGGGCCGGGCCGGGCCGGGCCGAGAACGGTAAAAATGTAAACGGGCCGGGCCGGGCTCGGGCCGAACTTTCAATTTTTACACCGGGCCGGGCCGGGCCAAAATAGCTTTCCTTCGGGCCGGGCCGGGTCCGGGCCTGGAAATTCCGGCCCGTGCAGACCTCTAACACACAGACATACAAGCGCCTATCTTAATTATTACAGTCGCATCATGATAGTATAATTTTTATCATCTTGATAAAATTTAGTGTATATTATCATGACCTGCTTTATCTAATGTATTCGATACACTCTGGGGTAAAAGACCTGAATTACAGTATGGGGTAAAAAACGTGAATTACAGTAATTTCCGGCCTATAATCTGCGGATCAAACAATTAGGTTCAGACCCAGAAATCTTGTTTCATAAAACGTAACTTATTAAATCGCGATAAATATTTAACTTAAATAATGAAATAAAATTTCTGGGTCGAAACATGATTGTTTGAGCCGCGGATTATAGGCAGGAAATTACGGTATTAATGAATATTATAATTATTTATAATATTAAAATAATTATTTATATAGACTTTCCTCCAAAATTTCTTGGATCCCTCCGGTGATCCCTAAGATGTCATGGAGTCACATTCTGAAAAAATTTCGTGCGCATGTACTGATGTACCGCATGTATTGTCTGAGATTTATCATCCGGCAAAATTTCATCTACAAGACTTTGACTGAGATAATTTTAGATCTCATGCAGTGTTCCCCTGTGCCTATAAGAAGTTTCCAGCATGATTAAAGGCTTTTTTAAATCTTTATAAGAAGTTAAAGTGCCAAAAGGTTTTACAGTTGTGACCACACTTAGTCACTGTCTTATATCACTGCTGCAAGGACATTTACATATCTTTTTTTTTTTACCATTAGATTTAGTTTTAGTGTTTTGAACCCCTTCTCAACCGTCCTCACGCAATCAAAAATCACGTTTGAGCCCTTTTTAAAAGAAATACCACACAATTATACCTTCTAAGATGGAAAACTGTCTAAAACGGAAGTTCAATCGGTTTTATGGGATTCGTTTTAGCAGATTTTACTATATAAGATATAGTTTGTATCCAACATGTTCAGGTTAAAAAGTCTGGGCACCCCCCCGTTCAAAAGGCTGGTTACGCCTATGAACGAGCAATTTAATAGAGCCAGGCTCCAGTAATTTATATCGACTTGACATACCTCTCTGAGGATTCTGTCTCAATCTGAAAGGAAACGAAAAAATAAGAAAGTCAAATATTATTAACTTTTAAAATCACGTAGTACTTTTTGGTCAGTTTTTTTTTTCTTCTAAACATTCTTTTAAAAATTATTATTTTTTACCTTTGAATAGTTTTAATTAATTAACGGAAGAAGTTATTGAATGGAAACGGCGGATAATATTTTCTGTGGTGAAATTCTCCGCAAACATTGATAAGAAAACATTTTATTCTTTTGTTTCAGAAAAAGAAATTGCCAATTGCAGCAAAAAAGAGCCAAATCTGGAGCAATAGAGCTGACAAACACAAACCGAAACTTTTTAGACTTCAGATGATGCTCTGCTCACGTGATTTCTCCCATTCTTTCTTCTTTCAAAACTTGTACTTGATTAAATAATATGCAGGCGAAGTAACGTGTTGACAGAAAGCATTTTGAACTAAATTTTCCTTTCTTTTATAAAATAGAATGTATGCAATATTTTGCGTACAAACCTTTATTTAAATTTCCATAATATCATTTGTTAAAAGAGGTATATATTTTCACATAAATCAATAGTTAAACTTCTATAATATCTCTTTTTTTTTTAACCTCTTATATCTTTAAATATTAATGTTTTGTAAAATATAATTTTAAAACCAATTTTTTAACCTTTTACAAAACTGAAAATGGGGCATATTTTACACATAAAATTTTAGTTGAAGTTCCATAATATCCTTAATTGTTAACATTTCGCTAAAATATTATTTTAAAATTCTCTTTTTTTTTTTTTCATTCTTTTATCAAATCTGCAATACCTTTTTTAAAAATATCTGCTATAATATCTTTAAATATTAATATTTAGTATAATTTTAAAAAAAATTTCATGCTTTTACAAAACTGAAAAGTGGACCTTATTTTAAACATTAAACTTTAGTTAAATTTCCAGAATATTTTTAAACTTATATTTCGTTAAATCATAATTTTTAAACTACTTTTTTAAAATTATTTATAAAATGGAAAATGCGAAATACTTTACACATGAATCAATAGTTAAACTTCTACAATGTCTTAAAAAAAAAAATCTTATAATATCTCTAAATATTAATATTTCGTACAGTATAATTTTACAACTATTATTTTAATTCTTTTACAAAATTAAAAGTTGGACCTTTTTACACATTAAACTTTGATTAAATTTCCAGTATACCTTGATAATCGGTTGAAATATAATTTTTAAACTTTTCTTCCTTTCTCTTAAAAAATTAAATAGGTTACATATTTTACAGCTGAATCAAAATTTTAAAACTCCCTTGGATCTTTATATATTAATATTTCTTAAAATATAATTTTAAACATTAACGTTTCTTTAAAATACGGTTTTAAAACTGTCTTTTTTCATTCTTTTATAAAATGAAAATTGTATCACTTTACACATGAATGAATAGTTAAACTTCTAGAGTGTCTTTTTTGAGAAAAAAGAAAAAAAAAAATTCTTTTACGCAGTTGCGAAGGGACATATTTCACACATAAAAGTTTAGATAAATTTCCATTATATCTTTAAAAATTAACGTTTCGTTAAAATACGGTAATTAACGTTTCGTTAAAATACAGTTTTAAAACTCTTTTTTTATTCTTTTATAAAAATGAAAATTGTGACACTTTACACATGAATGAATAGTTAAACTTCTACAGTGTCTTTTTGCAAAAAAAAAAAAAAAAAAAAAATATATATATATAAATTATAAAAAAAAAATATGATCCTTTTACACAGTTGAAAATAGGACATATTTCACACATAAAACTTTAGTTAAATTTCCATTATATCTTTAAACATTAATGTTTCGATAAAATACGGTTTTAAAACTGTCTTTTTTCTTTCTTTTACAAAATGAAAATTGTGACACTTTACACATGAATGAATAGTTAAACTTCTACAGTGTCTAAAAAAATAAATAAATAAATAAATAAAAATAAAAATGCTATAATAACTTCTATGATATCTTTTTAAATTTCTACTTATATTCTAAATATTACTTATGTTCTAATTTTAAGAATAGTATTCTAAACAAACAAATGTTTAAAATAATCATTTTCATAACCATTGTTGATGTTTACATATGAGTAATCATTTAATTTAAAAAATAAAGTTCCTACTCGTTTACAAAATGGATAAATGTGACATATTTTACTTATATACATTCAGTTAAATTTCTATAATATCTTTAAAGCATATCAATTTATAAAATATAATTTTAAGACTAATTTTTTCATTGTTTTATCAAATAAAAAATGTGACATACTTTACAGAAGAGTTTGTAGTTAAGTTTCTATAATATCTCTAAACATTAACATTTTGTATAATGTAATTTTTTAAATAATCTATTTTTATTATTTTGTAAAATAAAAAATGTGATATATTTTACACATGAACGTTTAATTCAATTTCTATAATTTCTGTAAGTATTAACATTGCATAAAATATAATTTTAAAACGAATTTTTTCATTCTTTTATTTTAAAAAAAAATCAAATGTGACATATTTTACACATGAACGATTAGTTAAATGTCTGCAACATATTTAAAAATAAAAATTTCGTAAAATATATTTTTTAAACTATTATTTTCATTGTTTGAAAATATTTAAAAATTTTTTTATTACATTACACATTTTTCTATTATTATTATTGTTTGAAAATGTGACATATTTTACAGAAGAACCTATAGTTAAATTTCTGTAAGATTAACATTTCGTAAAATATAATTTTAAAAATTATCTGTTCACTGTTTTATAAAATGGAAAATGTGACATATTTTACGCATGAACAGTTAATTCAATTTCTACATCTTTTAAGCATTAACATTTCATAAAATATAATTTTAAAACTATTATTTTCATAATTTCAAAACTAGAAAATAAAATGATCACATAAATTTTTAGAAAGAAAATGATATACTTAAAAAGTAAACTATGAATTATTTTTAAAAAACGCTTTTTTATGAAATTTTTTAGGTGCAAATGCATATTTTCATAACTTATGGCATTTCTAAATTATGTTTTGAAATAAAAGTTTTATAATATATTTCATACAAAATTTTTTTAGGATAATGAATTTAAAATAATAAGAAAAAGAATAACTAAGTAATCTAATAAATGTGAAATATTTTAATTTAAATAAAACCTTTGTATAAAGATCCTTCCTTTTAATTTCGAAATTATTTATTAATTATATTTATATTTTTCCGTTTTTTTTTAAGCGTATAAAACATTAAAATATTCATATACCTTATAAATGCATAACACGTCAATAAAGTCGTTAATTTAGTAAACATGATACAGCAGAAAGTGCCACAAAAGGAAAAAAAAAGAAAAAGTACATACTATGAAGCAAAAATAATGTTTTCTACAGAATTTGGCGGGAAAGCTTCAGAAACCGCAAAACAAAACTTATTGTTAAAAGGTGATCAATATACACTACTACCATTACATTAAATAATATCACCAGTAATGTTGCAAGAAATGGTCATTTTTCAAATATATTGTTGTATCATCCAAATCCTTTCTGCTAAGAAAAAAATGTAAAAACTTGAACCCAGCTGCAACGCAAATTGATATGAAAATACATTTAATAATCTTATGTTTCACATATATTGTTGTATCTTCTAACTCATCTTCACTTGCATAATTCTCGTTTACAATTTCTCTAACAGTGATTTCACATTTTACACTTAAAATATCATTTGGCATAAAACGCAGTTTGTTCAAACCGAAGTAGCCAAACAAATCCCTTTTATATTAGATGCAAATTTCCAACTGAGTGAAAAACGTCCGGACCAGGATTCGAACCCGGAACCTCCCTGGCTGAAGCCGCCAGTGCTCTGCCATCTGAGCTATCCCGGACGATTCTGGTCGAACTTTTTCACTCAGCTAACCTTGAAGATTACAGCATCTGGTCTGAAACTTGGTTCAGCTCAACAGAATAAATCTCAGGTAATGGAACTCCAGAAATCGCTGGATACGAAATTACACCAGATCAATTTTAACACAATTATTCTAATCTAATTGTAAATAAATCATATTAGATGTAAATTTCCAACTGAGTGAAAAACGTCCGGACCAGGATTCGGACCCGGAACCTCCCTGGCTGAAGCCGCCAGTGCTCTGACATCTGAGCTATCCCGGACGATTCTGGTCGAACTTTTTCACTCAGCTAACCTTGAAGATTACAGCATCTGGTCTGAAACCTGGTTCAGCTCAACAGAATAAATCTCAGGTAATGGAACTCCAGAAATCGCTGGATACGAAATTACACCAGATCAATTTTAACACAATTATTCTAATTGTAAATAAATCATATTAGATGTAAATTTCCAACTGAGTGAAAAACGTCCGGACCAGGATTCGAACCCGGGACCTCCCTGGCTGAAGCCGCCAGTGCTCTGCCATCGATTTCTGGAGTTCCATTACCTGAGATTTATTCTGATGAGCTTAAACAGGTTTCAGACCAGATGCTGTAATCTTCAAGGTTAGCTGAGTGAAAAAGTTCGACCAGAATCGTCCGGGATAGCTCAGATGGCAGAGCACTGGCGGCTTCAGCCAGGGAGGTCCCGGGTTCGAATCCTGGTCCGGACGTTTTTCACTCAGTTGGAAATTTACATCTAATATGATTTATTTACAATTAGAATAATTGTGTTAAAATTGATCTGGTGTAATTTCGTATCCAGCGATTTCTGGAGTTCCATTACCTGAGATTTATTCTGTTGAGCTGAACCAGGTTTCAGACCATATGCTGTAATCTTCAAGGTTAGCTGAGTGAAAAAGTTCGACCAGAATCGTCCGGGATAGCTCAGATGGCAGAGCACTGGCGGCTTCAGCCAGGGAGGTCCCGGGTTCGAATCCTGGTCCGGACGTTTTTCACTCAGTTGGAAATTTACATCTAATATGATTTATTTACAATTAGAATAATTGTGTTAAAATTGATCTGGTGTAATTTCGTATCCAGCGATTTCTGGAGTTCCATTACCTGAGATTTATTCTGTTGAGCTGAACCAGGTTTCAGACCAGATGCTGTAATCTTCAAGGTTAGCTGAGTGAAAAAGTTCGACCAGAATCGTCCGGGATAGCTCAGATGGCAGAGCACTGGCGGCTTCAGCCAGGGAGGTCCCGGGTTCGAATCCTGGTCCGGACGTTTTTCACTCAGTTGGAAATTTACATCTAATATGATTTATTTACAATTAGAATAATTGTGTTAAAATTGATCTGGTGTAATTTCGTATCCAGCGATTTCTGGAGTTCCATTACCTGAGATTTATTCTGTTGAGCTGAACCAGGTTTCAGACCAGATGCTGTAATCTTCAAGGTTAGCTGAGTGAAAAAGTTCGACCAGAATCGTCCGGGATAGCTCAGATGGCAGAGCACTGGCGGCTTCAGCCAGGGAGGTCCCGAGTTCGAATCCTGGTCCGGACGTTTTTCACTCAGTTGGAAATTTACATCTAATATGATTTATTTACAATTAGAATAATTGTGTTAAAATTGATCTGGTGAAATCCCTTTTAGACAGGCGTAACACAACGTCTTCATTAAACGAAGGTGTGAAACGTATTTCTTTGGAAGCATGGATTGGCCATACCTTGAAGGAATCCTTAACGATTAAACGGACATCTATTGACTGATATTTATTATTGTATTCTTCTCGTCTGAGACCCATTAAGATCTTACCATTATTCTGTGTGGAGCTTCGCAAGTCACAAATTATTACGAGACTCAAATTACAGTCAGCTGCTTCACAGTAATACTTAGGACTTATGTAAATACCATGACGAAGCAACCAAGGAAATTGTTCAATTTGTTGAGTAAATGCGAATTTCTTGGTTCTCACACAGCTGCGACCGGCAGTTCCCATTACACAAGGCATGCGTTTAAAAATGTCTCAAATACAGATTTAGAGAAAAAGAATCACTTCGAGTAAATACTTAATACTGTTAGTAGGAGAGCTGTTGAACATTTTTGAGTAGGTATTTGAGGCACCCTGAAAATTTGTGCAACACTTCTTTTGTAATGCCTGAATACAAAATCGAATGTCTGGCTGAAGGATCGTGGCCCAAAAACTGTGCCAGACACGTGTCAAGTGCCATTTGGCACTTGACACATGTCTGGCACAGTTTTTGGGCCGACTAAAGTGTCTGTCATTTTCAAAATATTTTTTTCTAAGCATAAATATTATTCTGCCTCAATCTCAGCGTGCCTCAAATACCTTTTTCGGGTAGTCAAAAAATGGCACTTGACACGTATCTGGCACAGTTTTTGGGCCGACTAAAGTGTCTGTCATTTTCAAAATATTTTTTTCTAAGCATAAATATTATTCTGCCTCAATCTCAGCGTGCCTCAAATACCTTTTTCGGGTAGTCAAAAAATGGCACTTGACACGTGTCTGGCACAGTTTTTGGGCCGACTAAAGTGTCTGTCGTTTTCAAAATACTTTTTTCTAAGTATAAATATTATTCTGTCTCAATCTCAGCGTGCCTCAAATACCCTTTTTTTGGGGTAGTCAAAAAAATGGCACTTGACACGTGTCTGGCACAGTTTTTGGGCCACGATCCTTCAGCCAGACATTCGATTTTGTATTCAGCCATTACAAAAGAAGTGTTGCACAAATTTTCAGGGTGCCTCAAATACCTTCCCTAAAATGTTTAACAGCTCTTGGACTATGTGTGATACGCACCTTACATTCGCAGGAAAGAAAGAAGAAAACGTTTTCTTTAAATCATTCAATTTAAACATATTTTTAATGTCGCTACAATCATCTGTGTTATCGTTTTTTTTTAGTCAATTTGTAGTAGATACCACAGAATACCTTTTAAGAGACAAGCGAAGTTAGAGATATTATTATCTCCCCCCCCCCCCCCCTCATCAGAGTAAAAATATCTCCATTGACAACCACGGGTCTGTTCAGAAGTTCAGTTCACGCTGCGCGCGCGCTCAGAAGTTTTTGCCATGGAGTAGGTCTTATCGAAGAAAGGAATTTTAAAATAATTCAATTATTGCCTATTTTTATGGTTAAAAACAGGTAAAACCAACGACTATATTTCTTTATCTTTCCAAAACATTGTTTTCGTAACAGAAATACATGCCTATGTTCACTCAGATAAAATCCAAAATATTCGGGAAAAGTATCATGTGACCTACTTCATCTACTTTAGCCCGTTCAGCGTTTTGAATATGATAGCCAACTTCACCCAAACTTGACGCGTGCGACTCAGAAAATTTTTATAGGTGATTTGATCACGTGATTGTGCGTTTTGTGTTTATGTTTTATTGATTGTGCTTTGTTGTTGTTGTGCTGGTAAAAGCAAATAAACGCTGCCTAACTCTTTTACAGAACGTTTTTCACGTTTTCCCATGCATTTGAGTGTGTCATAAGGCCCATATTTCTCTTTCTCAGATTTCTTGCTTTCCTATTCGTCTTAGCCGCCACCCTGTCACTTTTTACGTCATAGTGCTGTCCTTGACTCGTCCGTCGGCTGGCTTCGTGGGGGATGGCTTGAACTGTCGTAAATATTGACATTGTCCTATTGTAACTGTAACGTCAGAAATCCAGTCTGGCTGTCTCCGAGCTCCGACAGTAACCAAAAAGACAATTTGTTTTAACATTACAGTCAATGAAGACGCCTATTAAAATAATAAACTTACCTAAAATATTAATTGATATAGTAAAAGAAATTTACATATCGCTCACCCGCAAGAAAAGGGACACATCTCGACAAAAGTAAATTTCACAGGAGAGGCAAAAGAAAATCTGCATGATTTTACTATAACATGAGATTATAGCACTTAGCTCTACATGCAGGAATAAATAGGTGCATAAAAGCATCACTGTAAAAAAAAAAAAAAAAAAAAAAACGGACTAAAATACGGAAATACTACTGGCAATCTAGACGCCAGTACTATTTCCGTATTTTAACGGAACTTTTTCCCGGTAAATTACAGAAAAAATTTCGTTAAACTGCAAAAAAAACGGAAACATTTCTGTAATTTACCGGGAAAAAGTTCCGTTAAAATACGGAAATAGTACTGGCGTCTAGATTGCCAATAGTATTTCCGTATTTTAGTCCTTTTTTTTACAGTGTATAACCCTTATTGTACAAGAGCCGACACCACGAAAACCTATGTTATCAAGCACAAGAAAAAAAAAACCCTTTATTTTATGGAAGAGTAGAAGTTAGTGGAATCGAATTATCCAGGTCTGCTGGAAATGAAGTGGTGCATAAGCCAAAAATTAAAATCACCAGTGGTTGGCTCGTAGGTTTATCATTGTATTTGTCCTACAAACAAATGTATGGCAACATGGATGATAGTTGTAGGACAAACACAATGATAAACCTGCGAGACAATCACTGGTGGTATTAATTTTTGGCTTATGCACCACTTCACATCCGGCAGACATGGATCATTAGATTCCTTTACTACTATTCTCCCATAAAATAAAGGTTTTTTTCTTGTGCTTGAGAACATAAGTTTTTGTGCTGTCAGCTCTTGGACTATTAAGAATGAAGACGTAGGATGAGGTTTGGAGGCTGTGAAGGCGCCTACCTTCACATATTAATATTAAGACCTTTTCTCTTTCCCCCCTTTAAAATTACATTTTTTTTAATTCTTAAATTTAATTATCTATCTGCATTCGGATTCAATCTGTTTTTAGTGCTCTTTCCCTTCACAAATTAAGCATTCAATTCTCAGTCTCTTTAATATTTTAACCGCAGCGCACTGCATTTTAAAGAAAAGAAATAATTTCCTCTTCTCGCCTAGCAACTGGATTCTAATTTCCATCCTTCTGCCTTAGTTTTGATGATATGCAGAAATTAGACATATTACTTCTACATTTTTAGCCCATGGTCCAGATCTAAGATATTAGTTATTTCAGTTATTAACCCTGTCTTTATTTTGTTTTGTTTATTAACGGGCGCTTCGGCCGCTTCAATCCCATGAGGACTTTGGCAAACCCTATCGAATGTTCTTTTGCGGTTTATGTGCTATAATTCCTAAGTAATCATCTGGCGTTAAATATTTCTTATTAATCTTTTACATTCCCCATTCAATTTCAATTATTGTACTTTGACCACATGTCTCTCTCTCTCTTTAATCTCGCCATATAGTATATGTATTTGGCGAAATTGTGTATGTACGCTTGCCAACACTCGAGCATTTTCGAGAAAATGTAATTGGATCACTTGCTTCTAAGATCTGATTCTGTGAACGTAAAAAATGTAACTTTCTGCTCCCTTCTCCAACATCGGCCTTGGCCGTGTAATTTCGGCTATGTTCGAAATGATCCCGGTGGACAATAAAGACCTTTAGATAATTTCTACCTTAGCAGTTTCTTGCCTTCCTCTTAAAATAGGTAACAGTTAATTTTTCAGCCTTGTATTCAGCATGGAAGCTAAGCAAAATGAACCACCTGTGCAAGACATCTTCATCACAGAGGGTTGCGTAATTTTACCTCCCCACACAATCCACCCCTCTCCGGTGGTCACAAATGGACATATAGCGTAACAAAGTGATTTTCCGTATAACTACACTTATGAAACTTTTTGTGCAGCAAGACACACCTACGACAGACCTATTTGTGGAATAAAACGAAAAATGAATTTTTGCGAGATGTGTCACTTTTCTTGAGGGTGGGCGATATCATGAAATGCTCGTCGAGAGCTTAGATATGAACTATCAATTATGTCACTCATTATTTTTTTTCTCAATCATACTGATTTGTAATGATATCATACGAACTGAATTTTTCCCAACTCAGCGAAAAAAATGCCCAAGCTGGGATTCGAAACAGAACCTTTGGCTTAGATTGTCAATGCTCTACCGATTGAGCAATCTGTGCCGACAATCGGTGGACACATTTCTGTCAGGTAACCTTACTTGCAATAGAATCTGGTCTGCCATATAGATAGCTCAACAAAATATACTGCAGGTAATGGAGCTCCGTTAAATAATGAGTACGTCGATACGTTATTTTTTCCCCCTCTCAGTCATACTGATTGGTAAATATATACCAATTGAGTTAAAGATATCACATCGGTTGTCGCTCCAGGTAGCTCAATCAGTAGAGCATAGGCAATGGTTCTGGATTTGAATCCCAGAGTAGGCAATTTTTTGCTCAGTTAGAAAAAATCAGTTCGTATATCTTTACCAATCAGTATGAATAGGAGAAAAAATAATGTATCTACGTACTCCTCATTTCACCGCGGCGGTGGGATATATTATATCCCACCTAATTTTAATCAAGATTTGCACCAGAAACTTTTACTTAAATTTTACTTTTATAACTTTGATTGAAAAAAGTTGGCAAATGGATTTTCTTTATTTTGAAATAAAATATTTCGAAAATTCCGGTGTGAATTCAACATTACAGAAACACAATTTTGCCCTGAAAGGGTTAATGGAGTTCCATTATTGTAGTACATTCTGTTGAGCTGTCTACATGGCAGACCAGATACTATTGCCAGTAAGGTTACCTAAGCGAAATATGGTCACCGATTGTTGGTCTAGGTAGCTCAATCGGTAGAGTATTGAAATTTAACCCTTTATATCCTGGATTTTGAATAAAAAAAATGCTTTACCTGAATAATTATTAACGTTACTGTCCAAGATGTCCAGAAGTTATTTTTTTAATTGAAACTGGTTTAATAAATCGGTAGTTAGAGCAATTTTTGCAAAATAATTACAAGAATAATTAGATTAATTAACAAAAAATAGTGTTATGGAAATCTCACAATTCTTATAAGAACAGTGTGAATAAATGTATTGTGATCCTATCTCTAACAGGGAAGTTGTTGTAGTTGCAAATTTTTCGTATCACATTTTTAATAGATAAAAGCTACACGTTGGTTGGTTGAGAAAAAAACCACATAAAGTATTTAGCTCCCGCTGTTTCGCTGTGTTTTCTAAATAAAATTGAGCAAATTCTTTTGTATGAAAAGTGCAATCTACTTTTATTAATAGACGAATTAAATAAATTTTACATTACAGGCATCCCTCGACTTACGTGAATTCGCACTTACGTAAAGAAATTTCGAAAATTACATTTATGAACATACTAGCGCGTTTGATACGCATTTGCATACTTTTGATAATTGTTTTATAAATAAAATATGCAGATAAAAACCACAACAATAATATAGTTTTATATATTAGATATAGTTATATTTTTTATTGAGATATACAGTCAAATCTTTAACAAAACAAACACAAATCTGATTAAAATGAGCCAAAAAAAAAAAAAAAAGACTCTGTTTAACCGTTACAATTTTGTTAGCTGAATTCAAACCAGAACGAAACCTAATTTTAAAGTTTCGGTGAAGAGGAACGATCGTATTTTTTCTTCCAGCTTCAGAGCTGTTCGTTTTTATGCAGATTCAAAATTGATATAAATTAATTCAACAATGTTAAATCTATAAATCTCATATTCCACAAGATACTTTTTATTTGAAAAGTATTCGTTCAGTTTGTTTTTATATTTTTTCGTACTTTTATAGTTTATATCCAAGTAAATACTGCTGCATGCTACTTTATTTATAAAATAATACTGTGTAAATAATGTATATTATATATATATACAATAAATATTGCAGTTTCTGACGAAATTTTACCTAAGGAATTTACAAATTCGACTTACGCAAGACTTTACGGAACGCATTACTTACGTAAGTCGGGGGATGCATGTAAATTTCCTTTAACGGTACGTAAAAGTGTCGTCAGGATATAAAGGGTTAAATCAAAGGTTCTGGGTTGTTCGAATCTCGTCTTAGTATTTTTTCGCTCAGTTGAAAAAATTCAATTCGTATGATATCAATCATGTATTACTCCGGGTTGGGGCATTTCAGAGTTCTGGGAATGTGCCCTTTTTAACCATTACCAAGCAAAAAATTTCGAATCTTCCGAGGAAGGGAAATTTTGATGCTCCGGGTGGGGGGAGGATCAAAATTCTCTTCCGGGTCACTCTTCTGACCCATCACGTCCTCCAGTGCATCTGGAGTGATAACTGATTTTGATGTTAAAGTGCCTATCTAACTCCGAGGCACAGACAGCAAGGCTCAAGCCCTGATTACAGAATAGGTACAAGAAGCACGTGCTTCCCTTAGAAAATTTTGAGGGGGCCCGAAATTGAGAGAATAGGGACCCCAATTTTATATTGAATCAATTCCATTCCAAAATTCTATCTAATTTCTTTTCAAATTATATTACCTCTTTTGTATATTATTATTTTTTTTTTCAAAAATTGTTCCATAAAAATACTTTTAATAACAAATTAAATCTTCATACCACATGATGACAATCCTTTAGTTTGTCCATTATTTTAGATGTTTGTTTATTTTATATATTGTATTTGAATGTTTATTTTATATATTGAATTTGAATATTACTGAATTTGTGTTATAGAGACAACGTAAAATTTTAATCATTTAAACTATTGCCAAAAGTGAAAGAAATATTTCAAAATATTGATATTTTATGTTGCGCATACATGCTGAATTCAATCTTTTCATCCAACTAACATATTTATGTTAATACCATGCAAAATCATTTTTGCATATTTTTCTTGATTGTATCCAGTTTTTGTGTATTTAAATAGGGGAACATATAAAAAAGGAGGATGTTTCATGAAATATACATGAACTGAACTGATCCATTCTTTGGAATAGACGCTTTCAGTATGACGTCAGTCATGACGTTTTGCTTGGCAACTGACTCCAAGCAAACGGTTGCTATGTTTTATTTCTTATTAAATATGAATCGTAGAAAATGTTACCATTGCATATAAAGTATTAAAACACCTATCTTTGAGATATCAGTAATATATATCTATAATGTATAAGAAAAATAGAAAATACAGCATAGCAACCGTTTGTTTGGGGTCAGTATCCAAGCAAAACGTCATATCTGACGTCACGACTGAAAGCGTCTCTAATACTTGTAGCATTGGCGAATTTCCGGGTGTATCGAATTTAAATTAATGTTTAGATGTAAAATTAATGTCTTTTCTCGAATGAAAGGGGGCCCCGAAATAACAATTGTGCTTCCCATAGCTTCAGAGGTTAATCGGGCCCTGGCAAGGCTTCGGAAGATAAGTTTCCTTGAGTGTCTCCATATATGTATTCATAGAAAAGGAAAAATTTTAGACAAAGTTTAATATTTATAAAATATCTAATTTTTAAATTAAATCAATTTTTAACTAGTTTATATGTTCATGACAACTTATTTATTAAATAATTTCATTTTAAAATCAAATTAACCTCAATTTGTAAGTTTGTTATTATTTGGGATTTCTACACAATATGCATAACTATTCTGACAACAAAGTACACATGTTAACTGTATGTTTGTGTTATGAGCTTTTGAAACAAATTGGAAGAAATTTTTAGTGCATTGTATTATTTTTTACATGGAATATCTCCATTTAAAGTCTAACAAAATGCACATATGTTAACTGTGGCTAATTCCATGAAAACTTCTCATGTCTATCACACAGCTGAAAATCGCTATGCTTGTTGGTCACCGTTATTTTCGATAAATTTTCATTCGCATTATTTAATTGATGAGATATCTCCGATAAAATAAGTCACATTTTTCCGTTCAAAAATACTGGTAGCCAACAAGCATAGCGATTTTCAGCTGTGTGACAGACATGGCGAGTTTTCATGCAATTAGCCCTGTATGTTTCTTTTGTGAGCTATAGAAACAAATTGGAAGAAATTTCCCCATGCCAACGTAGACAGATATCTTGCATTTAGTGCATTGTATTACTTTTACATGGAATATCTCCATTTAAAGTCTAACAAAATGCACATATGTTAACTGTATGCTTCTTTTATGAGTATTGAAACAAATTGGAAGAAATTTCCCCATGCCAACATAGACAGAGATCTTGCATTTAGTGCATTGTATTATTTTTACATGGTATATCTTCATTTAAGGTCTAACAAAATGCACATATGTTAACTGTATGTTTGTTTTATGAGCTATTG
Organism: Maratus speciosus; assembly: GCA_963932465.1. NCBI lineage: Eukaryota > Metazoa > Arthropoda > Arachnida > Araneae > Salticidae > Maratus > Maratus speciosus. The sequence goes on along the minus strand of OZ010799.1, from coordinate 67,076,227 downwards.
AAACAAACTGGAAGAAATTTCCCATGCCAACGTAGACAGAGATCTTGCATTTAATGCATTGTATTATTTTTACATGGTATATCTTAGTGATGGGCGATTCTGGAAAATTCAGGAATCGATTAAAATCGACATCGTATAAAACTGAATCGATCACAATAAGAATCGATTCCCAAATTCTAGAATCGATACTTGAATCGACATTTCAATAGTCACAGATTCGCACAGATAAGCTCAAAAATATTAATTTCAAAACTTAGCGAATCAACAGAGCCGTAGCGACCACCTCCCATACCTCACATTTAAAGGGTAGACAAAGTCAGGGGCCCAGTCGTAAGCTATTGCAGACTTTTGAGTCAAATCTCAAATAATAAAGTTTTTAATTTTTAAATCATTAGTTTTAAGATGTAATTTTACTAATATTGTATTTTAGATTTTATTTAAATATATTTTTTAAGAAAGGTCTCGGTTAAATACAAGTTGGAAATTCCGCGTCAAACGTGGCAAATGTGGTGCGCTCGTACTATAACAGTGCACTTCATAAGTGCATATCAATTTCATTCTGTTCGAAAGTCTGTAACATCCTTAAAATGCACTTGAAATATTTTTTTCCATTGGCCGTAATGTAAAGGAAAACTTTTGACTGTATCATAATCATATGTAAATCACTGTGATTTTCTTCCAGCCTGAATTAAAATTTAAATTTTCAGGGACATAATTCACGTTGCCATAAGAACCGATTTAGTATTCTTACAATTTGAGTTTAATAATATAACTAGCAAAGTTTATTAAAGTTCTTTTATTAAAAAAAAAATTAAATTAAATTTAAAAAAAATCGTCGCTGCAAGACGTGAAAATTTAGTTTTCTCAGAAGAAATAAAAATCAATTAATTTTACTGTCTTAGAAGGATGGTGGACGCACATGTATATTGCTTGGAAATATTTACATTATAGCTAGTAACTAGCGGGTTCCCCCAATATGAAATCTCGAAGCGAACGAACCGCGAACCGGGTTCCCGCTGCCTACAGCACCGTATAGGTGTACCCCCCCCCACTTTGCCCACCGGGTCGGAAAAACGCGCTCACCTCATCCCCCACCCCCCCAATTTTTGACATTCATCATTTAAAAACTTTTTATTATGTGTTATAAACTATCTTAAAATTTCAAACAAATCGCCCTGTTATATTTTCTAATTTTGTTCTGCCCCTCCCCCCCCCCCGAAATGTGACGCGCCATTCTTTTTTATAATTTTTTATCATGTGTTATAAACAATCTTAAAGTTTAAAACAGATCGCATTGTTAGATTTCCTAATTTTAACAAAATCACCTTATGTTAGTTCCAGATTCCACCACCAGGGTGCGCACTCTATTCCTAACAAAACTGTGAACGAAACTCCGTTAAACAACCTATCAGTAGATATATTACTCAAGAGTGTGGCAATCTTGATCAAAAATTTAAGCTATTTGCCGAAATTACTATCGGAAATAGTGGTAACTAAACTTTTGACTTTTTTATATTTAATAAGTAGCATTTATCTCAGGACTCCGTCAAAAAACCCCACCTAAAACGGTAAGGAACACTAAGGTTTAAAAAAAATTCTAGCGGCCTCCCCCCCCCCCCTCCTCCCGAAATTTTCGCACCATTCTTTTTTAAACTTTTTCTTATGTGTTATAAACTATCTTAAAGTTTCGAACAGATCGCCTTGTTAGATTTTCTACTTTAAATGAAATCACGGTCTGTTAGTTCTATATTCCACCACCAGGGAGCGCAGTCTATTCAAAACAAAAGTGTATCTAAACGAAACTCCTTTATACAACCTATCCGAAGATACATTAGTCTAGGGGGTGGTAGTCTTAAGCAAGAATTCAAGATATTTGTGAAATTACTATTCGAAAATAGTGGTATGAACACTTATAAAATTTTTGATATTGAAAAGGTAGTAATTATCTCAGCCCGCCGTCAAAGAACCGCACGCTAAACGGTAGAAAACGTTAATGCTGCTATAAAAAATCACGTGACTGCCTTTAAAAAAAAAAGCATTTAATAGAAATAAACCAATTAGTGAAATAATAATTAATATCTCAGCTTGTAATTAAGATAATATTTTTTCGAATTTCTGAAAGGAGAATTTTTTTTTTTTTTTTTACATCGCCCTGTCCAAGTTTCGAATTTTTACGCCCCTTACATTCCAAGATGTGGTCCCCTTTTAAAACAGTACAAAATTCTCGGGAATCACTTTGTTTAAATTGTTAAATATATTATTTGAAAAAAAAAAGGTTTTAAAGCATTTTAGCACGTATTTTCAAACCTACACCCTTGAAAAAAATTAATAACATACAGGGGATCCTTTAGTTTCGGAAAGCTCCGAAATTTCATAAAATTCAAAGTATCATAAATCAGTAAGTTTGGTTGTAAACGAATGAAATTTTTATAATACAACTTACACAAACACTTTGACAAACTTGTGAAATACCGCTTAACTAACGAGAACCTTGAGTCACGTGGCTTTAAACCAAGAATGATAAGTTTAAAACGGAAAAGAGGCGAAATTTGTTATTACCATTCATAAATAGTGCTCACCAAGAGCTGCAGATATAATATCAGTGTTTAGTTGGTAAACAAATGACTCGGGAAGAATGTCAAAAAAAGGTCCCATTGAAATTGGACCATAATTAAGAAAATTGGGATGGGGGCGGGATGTATTGGTGATGAACTGGAAAGTACAGCTTAATAAACTAGTAACCCAAATAACTTGGCTCCTAAACTAAAAATATAACAATTTAACCTAGAAAGAAAAAGGCTCTTATGCGAAATTTGACAGCAGTTCTGCCTTTAAAACAGTAAATCCGAAAGAATAAATATATATTCCTTTGAAATTACTGTCAAAAATATCAATAAAAAAGTTGGAGCACGATTGACCCTTACCAAAAAGAAGGAAGGCTAGAGACAGAAAATAAAAGATCACATTAAAAGCTTTCCAACGATATGTTATACGATATGGTTTGGAAGAAACAAAAAATATCCCCCCCCCCCCCGAGGGAGCAGGTAAGCCCCAAACGGTCGGAGGGGCGACCTCAAAAGTATCTTTGGTCAAGGTTTCAAAATGTGGCTCTATAATAAAATAGAACAAGAATTGGACATTTTAAAAATTGCATGCAAATTTTGAACGGCCCTGTAAATTAAGATTAGCGAGGAAAAGGGGAGAGGGGGGTGGAGAGATTAGAAGGGACGAACTTGAAAAAATACAATATAATAAACTAGTAACCTGAATAACTAGGCTTCTAAACAAAAGTATAACGATTTAACCTAGTGTTGAATTCAGGGGGTAGCCCGGGAGGACATCCCTCCCGGGACATTGAAATGTCCCTCCCGTAAGTTTTGAGATTTTATGCTTTTTAATGGACAAATGTGCACCCCCCCCCCCCTCAATACCGACCGGAGTCGCATAAATCCCTCCCTGAGAAAAATACCTGCATTCAACACTGATTTAATCTAGAAAGTAAAAAAAGGCTCTTATACAAAATTTTACAGCAATTCTGGCACTAAAACAGCAAAATTGGAAGAATTGATTCAACCCGAATCGTGGATCGACCGTGATGCGATTTGAATTGAAGTAAATCAAAACATAGCGATTCGACATTGCATCTAAAGAATTGAAGTAAATCAAAATATAACGATTCGACATTGCATCTAAAGAATTGAAGTAAATCAAAATATAACGATTCGACATTGCATCTAAAGAATTGAAGTAAATCAAAAAAATAACGATTCTGAAGATCGCATCTGAAGATCGACATCGGCATCGAATCTGAACTGAATCGATTCACCGTTTCTGATCCAAGGGCAGAATCGATGCGTTCATCTTTTCTTGCTTTCTTTTGTCTTTAGAAAAATAAAGTGTTGTTTTCGTGAAATTTTTCGACTTCCGGTTTCTAAGGATTTATAGTTTTAGAACTTCTTGTCTGGAATACGATTTGACTATTTTTATAAATTTTTTGTCTGTCAGTCTGTCTATTTGTTTGTCTCTGACAAAAAAATTGTGAGCGGTCTATTTCAAGAACTAATGCTTGGAATCTGTTGAAACTTTAGATTCAGTTAGACCTTCATATAAATTGGTGCTGATTACTTTTTGGTGAAAATCGCTCAACAGGTGGCGCTGCTATGCTGCATTTTTCATGATTTCCGCAAGATTGCTATCTCAAGAACTAATGCACGAATATTCACCAAACTTCAGATTCAGTTTGACGTTGACATAAGTTGTTGAAGATTAGGTTTTGATGTAAATCTACCGGCAGGTGGCGCTGCTATGCTGCATTTTCCCGATTTTCGCAATAGCTCTATCTCAAGAACTAATACCCGGATTTTCATAAAACCACATTCAGTTAGACGTTGGCATAAATTGCTGGTTATTAGGTTTCAATGGCTGCTTGTTAGGTGTAAATCGCCCAACAGGGGGCGTTGCTATGCTGATTTTATCAGCAGAGTTGAATTCAGACATTTTTCTCCGGGAGGGACAGTTCAGAGGGGGAGGGGATTGGACTTTTGTACATTTTAATGTACAAAAAGCATAAAATCTCAAACTTTCTGGGGGGCATTTGAATGTTGCGGGGGGGGGGGGATGTTACCCTCCCGGGCCATCCCCTGAATTCAACACGTTTTTCAGGATTTAAATAATTTTAGGGATAATATCTCAAGAACTAATGAACGAAATCTCATCAATTTTTAATGTACAAAAACGTATTGAATTAAGGGGTGGCCCGGGGGGGGGTGACATTCTCCTCCCCCCCGAAACACTCAAATGCCCCCCAGAAAGTTTGAGATTTTATGCTTTGTTGCGGGGGGAGGAATGTCACCCCCCGCCCGGGCCACCCCCTGAATTCAACACGTTTTTCAGGATTTAAACAATTTTAGGGATAATATCTCAAGAACTAATGAACGAAATTTCATCAAACTTAATATTCTGTTAGACAATGCCATAAGTTATCCATGATTAGGTTTTTGTGTAAATGATATAACAAATTGTGCTGCCATGCTGCTTTTATCAACAGTGTTGAAATCAGACATTTTTCTCCGGGGGGGGGGGGGATTTCTATGGTTCTGGCGAGGAACATTCTAGAGTTACGAGGGGGGGGGGGGATTGGACTTTCATCCATTAAGCATAAAATCTCAAATCTCCCTAGGGGACATTTCAATGTTCCGGGGAGGGGGGGGGGGGGGGTCCACCCGTACCAGCCCCTGAATTCAACACTGTTTTTCAGGGTTTACACAATGTTTGCGATAACATCTCAAGAAGTAATGAACGGAATTTCATCAAACTTAATATTCTGTTAGTCATTGACGTAAGTTGTTTCTGAGTCTTTCGTGTTAATCATGTAATAATAGGCTGCGTTGCTATGCTGATTTTTTCATGATATTCATGATAGCCATATCTCAAAACTAATGCACGGAATTTAATCAAACTTCATATTCTGTTACACTGTCGTATAAATAGATCCGTATTAGGCTTGGGTGTATACTACCTAACAGGTGTCGCTTTTATGCCCTTTGAACTGGGATTTTCCGTTGCGGACATCTAAGAGGGTGTGGGCCGAAATTCAATGATTTGTTAGGAAAATGGGATTCTTATATATATTTTTTAACTACACATATTTCAACGAACCTATACTTTTGGATCGTCATGATGGGTATAGGTTATTTAAATTTGACACTGTGATAGCGAATTTTGAAGTTTTAACATTTATGAGACAGAAGAAAGTTTTGGGATTGGACATCCAACTACTTGACCTTAAATTCTTGAAGGAAAATGAAAATGATATGACCTTTAGAGACATCGATTAAAAAATTTATAGTATCGATTAAATCAAGTTGACCATAGTATCGATTAAATCGATTAAAAAATCGAAATCGCCCATCACTAGTATATCTACATTTAAGGTCTAACAAAATGCACATATGTTAACTGTATGTTTGTTTTATGAAGTATTGAAACAAATTGGAAGACATTTCCCCATGCCAACGTAGACAGAGATTGCATTTACTGCATTGCATTATTTTTATATAGAATATCTCCATGTAAGGTCTATATCAACGACGAATCTTAAATAGACTGTTTTAAATCATTATAAACTTATCAATTGTTTTGATGTGTACTTTTTCATTCACAACCCACGCAAAAATACGATTTGAGAGGTCAATCAAGGCAAACATTAGGATTTGTTTAGAGACCCTTCAGAAAATTCTATAATAAAAAGGACCCTTTCACAAAATTTAATTTGATAAAAATGTTCTCTTCACAAAAAGAATCCGTTAACATAAAATTCTAGTGTACTTACAAACCTTTCTTTCTTTAAAAAAAAATCTTGTTAAGATTTGAAATGTGCAAAGGAAATAAGCTTACACAAAGAAAAACGGTGAATCTCTTAACCCTTTCAGAGGCAGAAAAATTTTGTTCGTAAAATGAGGAAATGATAGACTGACACCAGAATTTACAAACGAATTTCTTAGAAAATAGAAACTTGTTTTCTAAACTTTCATTATAAAAGCAATTAAAAAAAAAATTCTTGGGGCCGTTTGTCAATTTCAAATTAAAATTAGGTGGTCACGCCGCGTGACCACCACTCTTGAAATGGATAAACAGCTAATATTAATAAATTCATAGTTTAGATTTGATTGACCGTATTCAATTTTACGTTACAAAATTTTATTTTTCACAAAAATATAATAAATTTCACTCCCCCCCCCCCATAAAATAGGGATCCAAATAAAAAAGCTTGCATCGACGTTTAGATTTAAGCTTTGAAAGTTAAAAAAAAAAATATTTGCACAAAATTCTTTCAAACATATTGTAGTACGGGGCCTATAGAATTTTTATAAATTTGTTTCCCACCATTTACGCAAATTGTGACAGAATAATATTTTTTGTAAAATACGAAATTCCCCTCCACCTCCCTCCCCCCATTCCGGATAAGTAAAGATTATTTTGTTTCGGAAACCAAATAAAGAAAAATTAGCTAAATCTAGAATACAGGAGCCGCCAAACACAAACCGATAACATTGTCCTGGTGTCAGATTCTTAATTTAACCTTTAACTGATGTGACAGAAACTGTCACATAACTATTGTCAAGCGGTCTGTCGGATCGCTTCATCGAAAGACGAATAAAAGGCGAGATTAACTCATAGGATAGTATTTTTGTACTTAACTTCTTGTACGGCACTCTTATAATTAAAATTCATCTGTTCAAATGTCTCTGGGGATAGAGTTAAAAGTTCCAAACGGAACAAAATTTTGGTAGTGTTTGTAGTTAAACTATAAAAAGGGGGAAAAAACAGCGGTCTGTGAGACCGATAACATCAGTTAAAGGTTAATGAAATAGAACGTTTCATTCACATTCTGAATAAAAACAGGATTTCAACTTTGAAAATTCCAAAAAAATACTCTTTCCACAAAATTCTTTCAAACATATTGTAGTACGGGGCCTACGGAATTTTAATGAATTTGTTTCCCATCACTTACGGAAATTGTGCAGGAATAATATTTTTTGAGTAGCATGAAATTCACCTCAGAGACCAGATAAGTAAGGTTTTTTTTTTTTTTTTTTTTTGCGGAATGCCAAATAAAGTAAAACTAGCTTAATCTAGAATAGAGGAGCCATCAATCACAAACCGATAACATTCTCCTGGCGTCAGATTCTTAATTTAATGAAATATAATGTTTCATTCACATTCTACATAAAAACAGAATTTCAACTTTTAAAGTTCCCAAAAAATATTATTTACATATAATTCTATCAAACATATTTTGGTATGGGGCCCGGTGAATTTTTACAAGTTTGATCCTCCGTCTATATAGGAACGGGCATTATAACAGAATAATATTTTTTGAGAAATATGAAATGGGTAAGTAAACATCATTCTTTCGTTTCGGAATGCCAAATGCAGCAAAACCTAGCCAAATCTAGAATACAGCAGCTGCCAAACACAAACCGAAACTTTTAGTTTCAGATAACATTCAAGGTTCAACTGGTGTTCGGGCGCGTCGTTTCATCTGGAAGTGCGGGGGGGGGGGGGGTAGGTATGATTCTATAATTGTAGAATGATAGCGTAACTATTTTTTCTTACATTTATAAAATGAAAATGAAAAATGTGACATATTTTACACCAGCATCAGCGTGTATGGTTAAATTCTATAATATCTTTAAGCATTAACATTTCGTAAAATATATTTTTTATATAATCTTTTCACTCTTTTATAAAATTTCAAAATGTGACATTTTTATTCGTGAACATTTCAGGGCTTAATTTGCGTCGGAGCCCACCGGAGCTAAGCTCCGGTACTTCTCTGTTTTCTGTAAACATTTAAATATTGATCGGAATTCACCGGAGCTCATAAATGCAGGGCTCCGGAGCCCAAAGCAATAGAGCTCTTTTGTCATGAACGATGCCCATTTTAAAGCTCTGCTCTGCACATTTACGATGTCACTATCATTTATAAGTAGATATAATTGCCATGTATTGTTATCTGATAGAAAGCAATCGAGCAGTGTTTCCCCATTTTCTATAAACTTATCGAATATTTCCGATAACGGTGTCAAATTTTTAATTTAATCTGATTTTCAGGGACTCGCCACAAAAGATTGTTAAGAGAAAGGAATCGATTATAGTTTAAGATATGCACCTTTTATAGGAAATTGAAAAACGTTGTTCCATTCTTCAACATATAAATATTAATTTCTGTAAATTTCATTAACTTTTTCATAAAAAGGCATGGCTGGCAAAATATTCCTTTTTTGCGTTAACGCTATTTCCGAATCATAATCCTTACCATATTTAATCCCAGAATTCTACAATTAATTATCATTAAAATTAGGCAAAGATTTCGATTCGGAAGGAGTGATAACTAAAAAGTGGAATAGTTGACAGATAAGTATATTAAATAATTATGCATTATAAGTATATGCTGATAGATATATAAAATTATTTTGCTAAAGAAAAAAAAATGCAAATAATGCATGAAATATAAATATGCGGATTGGAGTGACCGGGGGGGGGGACGCTACGGTTGTTAGTACTGCAGAATATTAGGGCTCCGGTACTTTTTTTGTTAGAAATTAAGCCCTGGAACATTTGATTAACTTTCCATAATAACTTTAAAAATTACAGAATGCAACATTTTAAACAGAATGCAAACTGAACTGGATTTATCTGACAGATGTTTTTTATTTGATTTTTCGTATAGTTGATTTGCGAAAATAATGACCTTGCGGACATAAATAGAAGAAAAAAATTATTAGAAGAGCAAACGCCCTTTTCTTTAAATAGCTTTGAAATTAACTTCCAAGTTGCTACAATTTTACCATTGGTATTTTTACTAATGCGGTAATTTACGGTATTTTAAAAAGCCGCAATTAAAATTCTTTAATTTCCAATTAATCGAATTTAGACAAGATCAGATCTTCTTTAGTAATCATATTTTCATCATAAGTTCGTGTCTTTTGTGCAGTATCACCGTATACTGATTCAGAGCCACAAGCAACACCGTGCCAAAATTATTCTTTCGTGTGCCATAGGTTCGCTATCCCTGCTCTATGGTAACTAAAACATGAACAGTAGAAAGAGAACATACATGATCAGTGCAGTTGTGGGGACGAAACAAGATAATCAGATAAATACTACTGGTATTCGTTCTGCTGATATAGCCTATTTAATAATTGTCTTATTATAGTATTATCAGTAGGTTTAAGATAAGGATTTTCGAAAGGGATGGGTTAAGTGTAACACATTTTCTTAATTTTAATTTTTATACAAAAAATACTATATACTTGTACAGTCGTGGTAAAAAAAAGTAAACACCCCCTACTAACTCTTCAACAAATTATCGTAGAAGTTACTGGTACCGAACGATTGGAAATAAAGTCAACTTTTAAATGATGCATATAAAATTTGCTTAGGAGGCCATCTACATATTAAAACGAACCCAAACTTTGTTTTTTTCAATAGCAGTACACAATTCTGACAGCATAAATGAACTCTACACCCTTCAATTAGCCTGAAAACGAATTTTTATGCAATTCGTACCATAAGTTTCCGGGAAATTAATTATTTTAAAACGAGAGTATTTTAAGGGCTGTATCCAAATTGAAGTTCCGTACTCGATTGTTAACCGAGAGAGCTCCTTTCTTGATCAAGGCACCTTAAGCACCACTCAAAGAGTCAATGAAGTCTGTTAGATTACAGTACAGCAGAAAAAATTTCAAAATGTCTACTCACTTCCATCATAGACGGCCCCTTAAACCATCATTTTGCAGTTTTTTAAGCATAATTTGAAAACTACTCGGAAGAAACATGTGAAATTTTGGTTTTCCATACAGCAGGACTTAATAAATCTCAATCCATCAAAAAAATTATAGGTTGCAATTCATAATTTTTTCGAATATTAATTTCATAATTCATATCATAAAATTATAAAAATTTCAAATTCAGCGTATTTATGTTTGGGTATATTAGTATTATTGCTACAAAAAAATTAGCACATTAGGAGCATAATTTCAGGAGATATAAATAAAAATATGAAAATTTAATTTAACATTAGAAGCACTAAATTTTGAATATTTATACGTCAAAAACTTATCATTCAAATGACTAGAAATTTGGTGTCTAAGCATAGTTTGAACCGAAGATTTGAAATATCTCGTTAAAATTGGGTATTGCCATTGAAAAAAATTAAGTATGGATTCGTTTTAATATGTAGATGACCCCCTAAGAAAATTTTATATACATCATTTAAAAGTAGACTTTATTTCCAATCGTTCGGTACCAGTAACTTTCGTCTAAGATGATTTGTTGAGGAGTTAGTGTGTGTGTTCGAAACATTCTAAAATCATCTGTAATATCTCGTACATCCAAACTTAAAATTTATAAAACTGTTATAAAACCAATAGTAATTTATGGTAGTGAGACCTGGACCACTACACAAAAAGATGAAAAGCTACTTATCACTTGGGAAAGGAAGATCCTAAGACAAATTTTTGGACCTATTAAAGAAGACAATACATGGCGTATAAGGACAAATATGGAGTTAGAACAGTTATATAATGAAAAAGATATAATAAATACTATAAAAAATAAGAAGAATGCAATGGTTAGGCCATCTAATCAGAATGAGGGATGAGCGAAGCACAAAGAAGATTTATAGTGGTAATTTAATTGGAAAAAGAAGTATTGGTAGACCCAGGAAGAGTTGGATAAAAGAGATAGAAAAAGATCTTGCAGAAAACCAAATTATAAATTATAAAGTAAAGGCCAGAGATCGGAAGGTCTGGAGAAGTATATTGAGGGAGGTCAAAATCCTACATGGATTGTAGCACCATTGTGATGGATGATGGATGGTGTGTGTGTGTGTGTGTGTGTGTGTGGGGGGGGGGGGGGGGGTGTTTACTTTTTTTTCCACGACCGTACATACTAATTTACCCAATAATTTAAATTTCTTAAGCATTATATTAGTTGCATATTGACTTCGTACATTTAGGAGAATGTAGTTGAAAAAAAAAAAATCGATTAGTAAAAGAGTTTTACAAAAATATTTAATGAAAGAAAACATAATCATATCTGTAAGTTTAACTTTTCATTAAGAAGTAGAAAATATTGTATTAAATTCAACTTTAAACTTACTTGTAGATACTAGTATATCAAAGAATTCATCTCTATACTTATTCAATGATCACTTGTATGTATGTTTTCACTAATAAGCTTAACTCTTGTAATTACATTACAAAATTACATTTAAGTATTTTTGATTATCTCTTACGCAGGTTTATACGAAGAATTTTCAAAATAGAAGGGTTTGTAAAACACTTTTTTAATTTTAATTTTTATACAAAAAATACTATAAATTTGTATATACTAATTTACCCAATAACTTAAATTTATTAAGCATTATATTAGTTGCATATTGATTTCGTACATTTTTTCTACATTTACTGAGCCTCCCCTGGCACCCCCCTGGCTACGGCCCTGGTTTCAGTAAGGAAGTATTGCTATTGTTGAGCTTATATTTGTAAATTTCCTAATTCTATAAAAAACTAAAAAAATATTTTAAATAAAAGGTTTGATTGGAATTATAAATATTGCACAAAATGCCTATAAGTTCAAATTTAATTAATTAATTTTAATTGGCAAAATCCTTCTAAAATGTATTAAATGATTGTGAAAATCTAATGTAATTTCAAAAAGTTCACAAAAATTGCTTTAAAAGAAGAAATTTTAATGAATTCATAATTTAGGATATAAAGGGTTATTAAATAAAAGAAAACTTAATCATATATATCTTTAAGTTAACGTTACTTTAAGAAGAAGGAAATATTGTATAAAAAAATCAACTTAATAACTTGCTCATTGATACCAGTTATGAATTCACCTCTATATTTATCCAATATGCGCATTTGTATGTAATTTCCAGTATGTTTAGAATCATATTAAATAATAAGCATAAACCTAACAATTACATTGCAAAATTACAATTAAGTATTTCTGAATTTTCTTTCTCTAAGCAGGTTCATGTGCAGGATTTTCAAAAGAGAAGCACTTTCTTAAGTTTAGATTTTTTTATATATAAAAAAAAAAAAAACATTAACTTAAATTTATTAAGCATTAAATTAGTTATACGTTTCTTTCATAAATTTCCCAAAAAGTTGTTAAAAATATCGATTAGTAAAAGGTGTTTACAAAAATATTGGAATGAAGGTAAACATAAAATCTTACAATATCCTGAACTTTTCATTCCGAAATGAAAAATATTGAATGAAGGAAAGTATAATATCTTACAATATCTTTAACTTTTCATTAAGAAGTAGCAAATATTATGTATAAAAAAAATCAACTTTGTAACTTACTCATTGATAGCAGTTATGAACTCATCTTTATATTTATCCAATGCGCATTTGTATGTAAATTGTTTAGGGTCATATTAAATAATAAGCATAAATCTTACAATTACATTGCAAAATTACAATTAAGTATTTCTGGTTAACCCGACGCAGGCTCATGTGAAAGATTTTCAAACAAGAAGGGTTAAGTGTGAAGCACTTTCTTAAGTTTAGATTTTTTTATACAAAAAAAAAAAAAAAAAAAAAAATACTGTGTATACACACTAATTACACATTAACTTAAATTAATTAAGCATTAAATTTGTTATGCATTTCAGAAAAAAGTAGTTAAAAGAATATCGACAAGTAAAAGATATTTACAAAAACTATTAAATAAAGGAAAACATAATTTAATTATATCTTTAACTTTTCTTAGAAAAGTAACAAATATTATATACATAAAAAAATCAACTTCAACTTATTCATTGATACTAGTGTATGCAATCAAATGCATCTCTGTACCTATCCGACGATCACTTGTATGCATATACTTTTAGTATGTTTAACGCCATATTAAATAATAAGCACAAAACTTTTAATTACATTGCAAAATTAGAATTATGTATTTCTGATTGGCTCTAAGCAGACTCGTGCGCAAAATTTTCATTAAGTGCGAAGTTTTCTTAAGTTTAGATTTTTTATGCAAAAGTATTAAATATATTTATATTCACACTCTACTTTAAGTTAATTACACGTAAACTTAAATTTATTAAGCACTAAATTAGTTGCATATGGATTTCATACATTTTGGGAAATGTAGTTAAAAAAAAATATCAATTAGTAAAAATGATTTTTAAGAAATTGAATGGAGGAAAACATAATCATATCAATTAAGATTAACTTTTCATTAAGAAGTAGCAAATATTATACTGAAAAAATCAACTTTCAACTTACTCAAATACTATATATATCTACTTACACACAAATTTAAGCTAATTACATATTAAATCGATTTCATACATTTTGTAAAATTCAGTTAAAAAAATATCGATTAGTAAAAGATATTTACGAAAAATATTGAATGAAAGAAAACATAAAATCTTACAATATCCTTAACTTTTCATTTAGAAACAAAAAAAAAATTTGAATGAAGGAAAACGTAATATCTTACAGTATCTTTGACTTTTCATTAAGAAGTAGCAAATATTATGTATAAAAAAAAATCAACTTTGAACTTACTCATAGATACCAGCATATGCAATGAACTCATCTCTATATTCCAATGTTCACTTGTATTTTTAAAATATTTAGAGTGCTATTAAATAATAAGCATAAATCTTGTAATTACTTTACAAAATTACAATTAAATATTTCTGATTGGTTCTGCGCAGGATTTTCAAAAGAACTTGTATCTCTCACTTGTATTTTTAAAATATTGAGAGTGCTATTAAATAATAAGCATAAATCTCGTAATTACTTCACAAAATTACAATTAAATATTTCTGATTGGTTCTGCGCAGGATTTTCAAAAGAACTTGTATCTCTCACTTGTATTTTTTAAAATATTTAGAGTGCTATTAAATAATAAGCATAAATCTTGTAATTACTTTACAAAATTACAATTAAATATTTCTGATTGGTTCTGCGCAGGATTTTCAAAAGAAAAGCGTTAAGTGTGAAGAATTTCCTTAAGTTTTATGCAAAAAGTACTATAGTATATATATATATATATATATATATATATTTACACACTAATTTAAGCTAATTTCACATTAACTTAAATTTATTAAGCAGTAAATTAGTTGAAGTCATATCACTTCTTAACGTATGCTTCCGGATTACCATCAAAATATCTGTAACGTACGACTAGTGTTGAATGACTTTTTTCTCCGAAATGTATTTCTGCAGCTACGGAGGTGACTGTGGAGTTTTCGGGATGCACTTTAGGCAACTTATCATTATAAAATCCCAAATATCTTCCGGGGGGACATTTTGATGGTCCGGTGGGGGGCGGGGGAGAGAACCCCTTAACTTCGACACTGCGTACAACTGTTGTTACTCACGAGAAGAAAACCACAGTTACAAGTAGAAACTAGCTGATACCAAGTAAAAATTAGTTCAAATTCCTTTCTACTCGTAAGTGGTTTTGAGGCTTAGGATATGTTTTGTCTCCGCCTAGTTTTTCTGTAAGCCACAAAAAGACCTTCCAAATTTCAAAAGGGATAAATATAACAAACATTAGCAACAAATCAAAGATAAATAAAAATTTCGAAATTAGTACATCTGTCCAAGACCAAACAAGCACTAAAATGATCAATCCCACTGGAATCACAACGCAAAGTAATGCCAAGAACCATTCAAAAATCTCTTTTTTAAAATAATTGGCTTCACCTTCTAATTCAGTTTCACTTTCTTCGCTGTCTTCTACAGTATCATAAGCTGTTATTTCGTATTCCACAGTTAAAATATCGTTTGGTACGAAGCGAAATTTATTCAGGTGGCAGTAGCCGTGATACAACTCATCTTCCTTGACGCGTAAGACGATATCTTGATTAAAAGATGCCGTGAAACGTATTTCTTTAGAAGCATAGTAAGAACCCATGTTGAAATAATCCACTATAGTCAGTTGTACATCGATTAACTGGAATTTCTTTTTGTAATCATTTCGTCTGAGACTCACTTCGATATAATCACAATACTGGGCAGAATCTTGGTATTCAGATTCACGAACTAGTTCGATGACCAGAATCCAGTTACAATCGGTTTCTTCGCTGTATACCATAGGACTTACGTAAGCACCTGATCGGAGTTTCGAAGAGAAATTTTCGATTTCATGACAAAATGCAAATTCTTCTACCACCAAACGGCTACGATGAGGAGATGCCATTTAACTAGTCTACGAAAAAAAATGCCTTCGCTAATCGAATTCAAAATTAATCCACAGTTCTAATAATATGTGAAAAACATCTGTTTTTAATTCCACAGTAAGTGAAAAACGACCGAGACTTTGAATTAACAGATTTCTTTTCAATCGTATCTTGAAAGAAACAATGTGATAATAAGCAACGTTTATCTATGCAGACTGAGACAGCTTCTTACATCACACCCGTTAACCGCATGTGACAAGGTTGCCATTTCCAAACCAGACGAAACACAAATAAAATAAGTAGCAATCAGTTTTGAGCGGCTGTGTGGGCGGAAAACGCTCGCCGTCTCTTGAAAGTGAAAATGCTTCACTAAAGACAGCCTGCAAATCCTTCTCTGTAATGTTAAACTTTTGGACTTCGAATACTTCCGTATTTTTTCAAAATACCTCATTAGAAAATTAAAATTTCTAATTTTCTGTATTTGAGGAATATTTATTTCTTTTTTATTTGGCGAAGTATTTCTAAAATAGATAAATCACTTCTCTAATAATAAACTTACGGACTTCGAACGCATCCGTATTTTTCAACTTCCTCATCAACAAACTAAACTTTTTAAGCAAATAAATAAATAGAATGTTAAATTCATCTTTAAAAGTTAAACTTAAAATTACACTATATGCAAATTACTTAAAAAATATTATTGGTGCCTGACACTGAAGCGCTCAAAAATTTATAATGTTTTAAGTAATTTTTAAGAAACTATAATCCTGTAATAAATAAAAGGTAGGCAAATTTTAAATAAATTTTCAGTAATTACTTAAAACAATATATATATATATTTAATTTAATATCATATTTTAGACGCGTTTTAAACAGAAAGTTCAGTGTCAGTTACCGGTGACTGACGTGGCGCTTAACGTGTTAATTATATTAAATATTATTAGTATATTATATTAATTTTATTAAATATATTATTTAGAAATTATTACTAAAGAAAATACTGTTTGTAATGACGCTTTATCCTACAACATACACAGAATTTGGTTCAGTTTGCTTAAAGAATCATAAAATACTTAATATTCCTCTTCCCTCTATATCGATATTTTTATTTTTATTTTCCCAATGTTTTCCGGATCTAAAAATTGACTTTGACTTTCACTCCTTTCGACACCAACTAAGTGAAATTAGAAAATAAGACGCTTGTATTTTTGTATTCTCTGACGAAGACTATGTGTTGTATAGTTGAAAGTACTAAGGATATTAAAGTAATTTAACACCTTTTTATATATTTTTCATCTCTTAAGCAATTTGCACATAGTGTAATTTTAAGTTTAGAATTTTTAACTTCTGTTTTTCTGTACTACTGACTCACTTTCTTATTTGACAAAGTATTTCTAAAATCGATAAATCCCTTCTCAAACGTTAAACTTACGGGTTTGTAATGCATCTTTATTTTCAAATTCCTCATGAGAAAACTAAAATTTTTAACCTTTTTTTACAATATACTCTTTTTGAAGGACGTTTCTTACTTTCTTATTTGACAAAGTATTTCCAAAAAAGATAAATCCCCACTCTAATGTTAAACTTACGGGTTTGTAATGCATCTTTATTTTCAAATTTCTCATCAGAAAACTAAAATTTGGAACTTCAAATCGTCTGTATATTCTTTTTAAAGGACGTTTCTTTCTTTTTTATTTGACAAAAAATTTCTAAAATAGATAAATCCGTTCTCTAATGTTAAACTTACGGACTCGGAATGCAACTGTATTTTTCAAATTCCTCATCAAAAAACTAAAATTTTTACCCTCTTTTTCCTGTATACTCTTTTTGAAGGACGTTTATTTCTTTTTAGATGCATTCGTAATTATATAAATACGTAGCACCTATAGTTGTCGTTCAATCCGTTGGTCTGTCCGCATATAACAGAGCAAAAACTACCCAACCGAATGGTCTGAAATTTTAAATATATAATTGTTACAAAATTTTGTCGATTCATTTCAAATTTTATGAAAATCGGATGTATAGTTTAATGACAGAGACAGTCAAAAGTTTTCCGTTACATTACGGCCAATGCGAAAAAATTATTGCAAGTGTATTTTAATGATGTTACAGCCTTCCGAATGGTCTGAAATTTTAAATATATAATTGTTGCAAAATTTTGTCGAGTTATTTCAAATTTTATGAAAATGGGATGCATAGTTTAATTACAGGGACAGTCAAAAGTTTTCCGGTACATTAAGGCCAATGGGAAAAAATTATTTCATGTGCATTTTAATGATGTTACAGCCTTTCGAACAGTATGAAATGGATATGCACTTATGAAGTGCATTCAAATATACATTCATTACAATATGCGGTGGAAAAAATATTTCTAAATTCTAGATATAGTACGAACGCACCTCATTTGCCACGTTTGACGAGCATTTTCCAACTTGTTTATCAGACGATATAGTTCTTAAATGGGTAGTTCGTTTTATTTGAAGTGTTAAATTCGTATTTCCAACTCGTCAGCTTTACTTTGACTTTAACACTTAAAATACAAAATTAAGTATACAGGGTAATTCTAAACTTTTAGTACAAACTTTAAGGGTTGATACAGGATACTGCAACAATAATTTATTGTATAAGAATGTATGGCTGCAAGTGACGCGCTGAGGAACAAACAACAGGGACCCAATTTGGCTCTTTTTTTATTTCAAAATTTCTCATTCATACCAGAAAATTCCTATACTATTAATTTCTTTATTTAAGACAGACATTTCATGATTACATAAAGAAAAAATTCTGCTTTGAAAATTTTCTTTATGAAATCGAAATTTTTGAATTTAAAAAACTATTTCTATTTCTTTTCATGTATTTCCCATGCTTGACAGATTTGCCAGTTTTCAGTTGATGTTTTTTTTTAATTCAAAAATTTCGTTTTTATACCAGAAAATTTTAAAGAAGAATTTTTCTTCATGTAATCTTGAAATGTCTGTCTTAAATAAAGAAAAGAATAGTATAAGAATTTTCTGGTATGAATGAGAAATTTTGAAATAAAAAAGGGTCAAATTGGCTCTCTGGTGTTTGTACCTCAACGTGTCACTTGCGCCCATACATTTCTATACAATAAATGATTCTTACAGAGCCCTGTACCAACCCTGTACGATGAATTTAAAATCGCCCTGTATATTAAAAAATAAATTGTCAAATAAAAAATAAAGAAACATCCTTCAAGAAAAGAATTCATAAAAATAATCAGATGAGGAATTTAAAAAACACGGATGCATTTTGAGCCATACACTGGAGAGGGGGATTTCACAACTGGCTGTTGTAGAGTTTTAAAGAGCAATTGGCGCGTCTTTTGCTTACATAAAATAGGAAATAAATATAAAAGTAAAGATATTTTTTTTAAAGCCTTCAATGTTCATCGTGAAAAATCATGATTATTTTTTTTTTATTGTATTTCATATTTTTCTTGTCATTCACCGAGCTTCGACAGGATATTTTAACAATAAATGTATCAACTAGTATACTATACAAATAATTCAGTCTCCTTCGTGATATCTTGTTGCCGATATGAGCAGAAAGGGGCGCAAATTCATCATTTTGACGGTACTAACATGTCATCGAGTTTCGGGAGGAAATTTTAATAAATTGAAGATACTCCGTAGTACAATACTAATATTTCACTCTGACTAGGAATATCTTGGTATGGTATGAGCATAACCGGGTGCCAATTGGTCATCTTGACGGTACAATATGTTTTCCAGCTACGGCATAAAACTTTAGTATGTTGTCTATCTTGACTAGTACAATACCAAATACAGTTGAACCTCGTTTTACCGACACTCTAATGACCAGAAAAAAGTGTCGTCATAAGCGGAGTGTCGCGGTAATCGGAGTTGGAGAAAAATATGTTTATAAAAAGCTGTATTTTTAATTAATTTAAGACAATTTTAAATTCATAACTGTTCTTGCAGTTTTAAGCAATAAAACGTTACTATTAAACAAAATAAACAAAAACAAGATTGAAAAGAATAAAAATCAGATTTATGATGACTTGCTATTTTATTGTTACATGAAATATTGATAAATTAAGGTTTGCTTGTTCCTAGATGTGCTTCCTTCCTACAATTCTTTTTTCTATATTACAAAATGAATTTTAGTCAATATTCGTTGTTTCAGAAATGGATGTTAGATAATTTCTGAACGTTTCAATGCAATGCAATGCTTCAGTTTAAGTCGGATGGAAAACGCTGTTTAACCACAAGAAAGCGCCACCTAACCAGAACAAAAAGACCGCGAATAGACTGATACATCTATCTGGAGCTTAAGTGGGTCATTCATAGTGTGTGAGTTTATTTATTCAGATAAAGGATTGAAGTAAAATTTCTCATTTATCTCAATGCGTATTTTAGACACTTTTGTGAAAAGTTTGGCTAAGACTTTTCTTACCACTTAATTTCCGTGTTTATAATATGGGTTATGAAAAATGGACAATTTTCCTAAACTGTCGGGATATCCGGAGTTGAAAATAATTCAGCGACGTAAAATCCAAAGTTTATTTACCTTAAAATCATATATAGAAAATAGGGACTTTGAAAAACTGACGTGATAAACGGAGTGACCTGAAAACCGAGTGTCGGGAAAACGAGGTCCGAAAATTTCAATCTGCCGTGTGATATCTTAGTATGATATGAGCAGAGGAGGAGCCAATTTGTCATTTGGACGGTGCTCTCCCTTCATCAAGTTTTGAGACAAAATATTTGCGATATTAAAGTTTTAACAAGGACATTTTTAAATATTTTTGTTTGAATTCAAGAAAACGCCAATCACCCCACTTTCTTGACAACTGTTGGAAGAAGGTAACTCCTAGTACAGACGACCCCCCCCCCCCTACCACGGAAAATTTAAAAGCAATTTTCGTTAAGTTAAGCACACCGGGATCGAAGAAGGCGCTGGTTTTTAATACATTGGATAGCCGCAGAGGCTTCAAGCTCACTTATTACTCATACATCTGTTCTGTTGTTCTCATATCGTACCAAAATATCACGAGGCGGATTTAAATATTTTTTATTATACTGGTCAATATTTGCAAAACCAGTTAAAATTTCATGCCGAAACTCGATAACATGATTGTACTGGCAAAATGACGAATCGGCGTCCTGTTCTGCTCAATATCGTAATAAGATATCACAACGTAGACTGAAATAGGGGAGAGTAGCCATATTTGGACCGCGCCGCTTTAATTGGACCGTTGCCATTCTGCCGTTAATTACAGGAAGAGACGCCATCTACTGCTTAAATCCTACTCATCAGAATGACGTCATTTATGATTAGAAGAAGCACCCGCCTACCACGGGCTGTTTTCAGATAATTTAAAAACCCTAAAGTTAGCTGTTTTAATCTAGTTTTTTCCTACTAAACGTAAACGAATACTTTAAAACTAAGGTAAGTTGTTATGCTTTCATATACATATCCAAATTCGTCTGTTTATTGCGCATATTTTTCACGCAGATTTGTTTGATTTTGTTTTTTTTTTCTTAGTCTTGAGATTATATGTTTTAAAAAATGGCGCAGTTGCCTTAATTGGGCCAATTTAAGTTGCTTAAATTGGACCAAATGTACGATCATAAATTTGAAAAGAAAGTAATAAATTTTGAGGGCGGTACGCTTTGTACACTATTTTATTTTATTATATATAATAGATTACTATCTCCATGCAAGTTTTTTTTTTTTTTTTTTTTTTTTTTTTTTTTTTTTAACGTTTGGATCAATTTCTTTATACAGTTTAGGCCTATGTAAACATAAAATTATTTTTACATGTTTATGCAATAAATTTTGTTTGCAATTTCTTTTATCTTATGCGTATTTATATTTATTTTCTTTGAATTCTGCATTCCTACGGTGTATTTGGTTTACAGAGTTGAATTCTAACATTTTCATCCGGAGGATATTTGCGATTCCGTGAGGGGAGAGGGGGGTGGGGGAAGACTTTTTACAGTTCTGGAAGTAGGGATTACACTCTTTTGCCATTAAAACGCATAAAATCTCAAAGCTTCCGGTGAGAGTGGTTATTTCAAGGCTCAGGGGGGGGGGGGACACCTGAATTCAACACTGTTTGAATATATAATGTTTGCGTTTCATTAATCGTAGCGTATTTTTTTTCAATAGGGCATATTTTTTAAACATTTTTTTTAATATAATGTTAAAAATGATGAAAACGACACAGAGAAACTGTCTGGAAGAAAAACATCCGTGACAGCAAAAGCTGTTAAAGGTATAATAAACGAAAAGGAGAGCGTAAGTTGTGAAGAAATTAACCAGCAAGAAAGCTGCAGCTACAAATCCTCCCCCTGCCAAAAAAAAGCCAAAAAATCATTAGAAATGCTATCTCCCTTGCTAAATTAAGTTAAATCAAAGTACAAAGGGAGCAAAAGAACAGTTGTGTTAACATCTTCGCTATATAAAGTTAAACTTTGAAAAAAAAAAGACAAAAAAGGATTTATTTTGCTTGATTGTTTCATTAATCGTAAACTTTGCTTTTAATAAAATTAGTTATATTCCCTAGTCATTAAAACAACCTGATATTGTTTGGTCCAATTTGGAGACTAGGGGTCCAACTTAGGCGACCAGTTGCTAAATTTGGACCACTTTTGACAATTTTTTTAAATTAAAATAAAATTTAAGATTTTCAAAAAGAAATTCATCTAAAGATTTATTTAGTTAGTAGGTGAATAGATTGACCCCGTGTAGTAATGTTTTGCAAATATTCCAAAAATTAAGTAAGTTACACCTGAAAATAAGTGAAGTGGTGCAAATTCGGCTACTCTCCCCTACTTGTATTTTACCAATCTGTATCGCCAATGTGTTAAAATTTCATATTGAAACTCGATGGTACGATAATATCTCCAAAATGAAGAATTGGTCCTCTGTTATGCTCATATTCTACCAAGATATCATGAGGCACACTGAAATATTTATATTGTATTAATCGGTATTTACAAGATATTAAAATTTTCTGCCGAAATTCGATAACGTGATAGTATGGTAAAAATGAGTGATTAACGACCCGTTCGGCTCATATCGTACCGAGATATCAGATTGAAATATTTGTATTGCATTAATCGGTACCTTTAATGTGTTAAATCTTGCCGAAATGAATGCCAAAATTCAATGAAGCAACATGACCGCAAAAATGAGGAATTGGCGCATATGCTGTTCATATCGTAACAGGTTATGCCAAGACAGACCAGTGATTTATTTATCTATATGTTTATAATCTTGTCGTATATCATAATTTCAATTTGTAACTCGATGACGTAATCACTTTCGCTGACTCCGCCAGTTATAAACTAGTATGTTGTGGCCATCACAAAACTTTCTTCTATCTCATACATGTCAATACAGTAAACTCTGTCTAAGGCGGAATCGATCGGGACCAAGAAAATTTTCCGTAGTAGACAATATTCCGCCTTAGACAAATTTTACTCTATGTCTATGGATTTGCAGGGACTTGATTATCTTTCCGAGTTAGAGAGAATTCCGTCTTACACAGAGTTCGCCTTGCAGAGAGTTTACTGTACTTCAAAATTCACTATCTCAGTGCCTGTGTTCATCATGAGAATTCTAAAAATATGAAATTCAGCGCATTAGTTCTCGAGGTATGACTGTCGCTGAAATCGTCTAAATCCAGCAAAATGCAGCATAGCAGCACCACCTATTGGGTTATTTACACCAGAATCTAATTATCACCAACTTATGTCAACGTCTAACTGAATATAAAGTTTGAGGAAAATTCGTGCATTAGTTCTTGAGATAGAGGTATTGCGCAAATCATGACAAATGCAGCATAGAAACGCCACATGTTGAGCGATTTGCAACAACACATAATCAACAGCAATATTAAACAAGTTATACTTAAATCTGAAGTTTGGTGAAAATTCGTGCATTAGTTCTTGAGATAGAGCTATTGAGGAAATAGTTCAAATTGCAGCACAGCAGCGCCACCTATTGGGCGATTTACACCAACACGTAGTCAGCATCATTTCATATAAAGGACTAACTAAATCCGAAGTTTGATGAAAATGTGTGCAATAGTTCTTGAGATAGAGCTACTGTGAAAATAGTGTAAATCCTGCAAAATGCAGCATAGCAGCGCCACCTGTTGGGTGATTTACACAAAAACGTAAACAGCATCCATTCATGTCAAGGACTAACGGAATCTGAAGTTTTATAAAAATCCGTGCATTAGTTCTTGAGATAGAGCTTTTGCGGAAATCTTGCAAAAGGCTACATAGCAGCGCCCCCTGCAGAGCGATTTACATCAAAAACTAATCAGCACCGATATATATCAGGGAATACCTGAATATAAATTTTTCTTAAATTCCGTGCTTTAGTTCTTGAGATAGAGCGCCCACAAAATTTGTGTCACATACAGACAGACATACAGACGGACAGACAGGCAGGCTCACAGACTCACAGACTCACAGACAGATATTTTGTAAAAACATGTTTTTGGAATCTCTGACCCATAAAACGTGTAAATCCGTCGAAAACTGGAATTCGAAAATTTTCATGAAACCAATACTTTCTTCTTGTAAAGATAGAAGAAAGTAAAAATGAACCCATTTATGTCTGGACAATTTTTCCCTCTAATTTACTGATAAAATCTTTTTTAAATGCTTCAAAATAAACTGGGAAAATGCTAAAAATTATAGACTAAATTATTTTTGTATTTATTTGATAAAATGTAAACGTACTAAATATGGGAATATGTATAATATTTATAGTAGTATATATCCATAAATATAAGTTTTGTTTATATTTATATAAAATATGCTTTTAAATTCCATATCACATATTACAATTAGTATATTTATGTACTGCTAAAAAATATATTTATTTATTTACAGAGACTAATAAGATCATAATTATATTTTTAATAAACTAAAAATATTCGTATCTGAGACTTAAAAACAATTTATTTCATAACCATCTTGTAAAGAAATTTATATAAAAAAACTCTCCCCTAAAGGGCAAATAAAACATGTACCATTTTTGTCTAGTGTCCTATATTTTGGACGTTATAAACATGCATAAAAAATATTTTAGAACACATATTTTGACAATTTAAAGAAGTCCGCAAGATAAGGTTATAACTTATTTATTTGGATTTATCACAAGAAAAAATCAAATAAACAAATAAACTTACTTTTTACATTGAACAATGAAAATATATGAACATCTATAAAAAGTCTTCATTTAAGCAAATAAAACATCCATGTTGTGCTGTCATCTCCCGTTAACAGATAAAGGAATTTATAGATAATTATTTCATGCAGTTTTCCTGTTACAGAGAAATAAAAATTTTGAAAATTTATTAAAATTCGAAGCGTGTTAAATATGGGACGCTAGGCATAAATGTTTTTTTTTTTTTTTTTTTTTTTCCCTTTAAAAAATTAGGTCCATACAGAGGTAAAAAAAAAAAAAAAATGTAAGATTGGATGGATAAGATATCGAAAAGATATTATTTGATAAAAGCAAGCTTCTAATTTTCGGCGAAATGGGTATTTAAAAAACAACCACTGTATGAATTCCGAATATACATTATTGAAAAGAGGACAAAAATTATCATATCGGTTTGAGGAAAAAAAAAATGATTTTTTCAATTAGAGCTAAACTTAAAAGTTTTTGTATATTTTTTTATAATTCTCTATTATAGTAATTGTGGTTGATTTTTTTAGGATCTTCTTACCCGCTATCTCCGTATTTCCTTACCAAATAAATAACTACAAAAGCTGTAATTACAAATAAATATAATTACGAAACAATAGATCGAAAACAAAAACTGTTTTAACAGAATCCATTACAATCAACACTAGAAGAAGTATCAACAATAGTGGTAGTAATAATTAGAGATCGACCGAAAATTCGGTTTCGTTTTCGGCATAAAATCTGAGTTTCGGCGAAAATGCTGCCAAAGATTCGGCCGGACCGAAAGTATCTGTATTCCAAAAAACTCATTTCTTCCTTCGAAAATTTTCAACATTACTCATTGATTTCAGATGTACAGCTCAAATGAGACACTCTTCATTTATGCTATGAACTTCACATGCCCCACCAGTGGCCGAGAGGTTCTGCTCTCGAAGCTGGTAGACGGGAGGTGCTGGGTTCGATCCCAATCGCGCCCGTCGGCCTAATCGTTCGGAGTTTTCGTGGTTTTCTTCGAACCTTGGATTTCCAAGCGTTAATACGGGTTAGGTTCCCTTAGAAAGACCCCCACGAAGGGCACCCCCCCTTAGGGCCTATATCCCTCGTGTTGATAATTGGCCTTCATAAACACAAACAAACAAGCTATGAACTTCACTGTTTATAATTATCAGTCATGACTGACTCAAGACGTGAATGCAAATTATAACGCAAGCAATGCATGTATGACTAAACTTTGAAAACTCTATTAACGTGTTCATTAAAAGCTGCAGACTTAACAATTACAGAAAATTTTTAATTTGAAACCGCAGAAGTGTTTCGAATACTCTTGGAGAAAGTTCTAGTATTAACAGATGTTGATTTACAAAAATCATTGTAAAAGATAAATTGAGGTATGTATATCGAAAACATTTTTTAATTAGAAGAAATTTGTCTAATTAAAAAATCCTTCTGTATCGCAGATGAATTAATTACATATATATATATATATATATATATATATATATATATATATATATATATATATATATATATATATATATATATTGTCGTCTTCGGCCGAAGATAGATAGATTACCGTAATTTGGTTTCGGTCTTAAAAACCTTTTAAAACCTTTTTCGGTCGATCCTTAGTACTAATAATACAGAAATTACAGGCCCATATTCATATACCACCGAACACCAATTACAGAACTTAAGAGTTTTTGTAATATATTTTTACAAGTCTTTATTATAGTAATTTTGGTTGATTTTATACAATCTGCTTATCCGCTATCTCCGTATCCCCCTAAATAGCAATAAAAGCTAGCAAAGTGGTTACAAATAAATAGTTATAATTACGAGACAATAGATCAAAAACAAAACCTATTGCGATAGAATCCACTACAATACCATCTAGAAGTAGTATCAACAATAGTGGTAGTAATACTGCAAAAATTACAGGCCGAACACCACCATTCGTATGTCTCTTTTTCGCAAGTTTTACTGGATGTTCTAATTTATATTCATTAGTTTAAAAAATTTCATAAACTGTTATACCGCACACCACTGTTAAAATATCTTTTGGCACAAAACGTAGTTTATTCAGACCACAGTAGCCACAGTATAAATAATTTCTGTCAACATGCAACACAGTTTCTTCATTAAAATGTGGCGTGAAATGTATTATATATCTATAATAGCGATAAGTGTATAACAGTTCCGGAGTGAACTCATCCGGATTCCGATAATCGGACTCATCCTCGGAAGGAAAAAAAATTATCGTGGCCATGTTAGGCTTAAGCATTCCGATCCCGTGAATAAAGCAGTTGTACGACTTATAATAGCCCACGTTGTATCACATCTATTCTTCTTCATTTTCTCTAAAAGCTTCAAAAACTATACAATTATAATGACTTAAGTTCTAATTTAAAAATACTCAGCTACCAACAACAGATTATCGATATAAACAAACGAATACCGTTGCCATTCATAAGCACAAATCCCAAATCTAGAAACAAATGAACGACATCTTTGATCGTTTCGTTAAAAAAATACCGTTGAACATCCGATTCAGCTCTTAAAATATTTGTAAAAGCATAATAAAGCCTTTAAATATTTTGTAATGCGTTTACCACTTTTACATACTGACTTATGTTTGTGAAAAAACGGAGTTGATTATTAAACAAGACAGCGGTTCCATGTAAGAACTACGCTTTATTTCAACGCTGTTTTGGCGCCATCTCTCGGCAATAAATATAAATGATGGAACTTTCGACTGAAATTATAGCTTTTTATTTAAAAAAATACGTTACGATGTAATTCGAGATCATTTTTTAAATGTTTTCTTTATGTAATTTTAAAATTTCGTTCAATATAAATAAAATGAAATTTTATTTTGTTATAATACCTTTGATAGAATTTATATTTTGTTTTATTAATTTTTTAAGAGGTTAACATTTATCCATTTTTTTTTTTTAAGAATTTTGTTTGCATTATAAATAAAATGATTTTTTCCCCAGGTGTTATGAAATATAAGATGTTATCATGATTGCATTAGTACGAGAAAATTATTGTTTCACATTCTCTTATTAAATTACAATTTTTTTTTCACTCCATGGTTATGTTCAAATTTTACAATGTTAAAAATCAAAATTTTATCTGCAATTATGTAATTAATATATGAGTACATGGCATTGTATATTCCTTACATATTAATTACATTTGATGAGAAATGTAAACTTTATTTTCAATGCAAGCAAATTTCAAATGGATATAAGCTAAGCTCTTAAACATTAATAAAATAAAATTAAAGTTTTACGAAAGAAATAATAATAATAATTTTGATTTTGTCATTTTCTAAAATACAAACCCTTTAATAATAAAACCTTCATTCTGTTTGTTGTACGAAATCTTATAAAAATGAAACTCCGATCAACCATTCCGTCATTTTTGACGGGTTATGTACTAGTTTCTTTAGAAGCAGACAAGGGGCGAAAAAGGTCGAAAGCATCCAAAATCTCCAAAACGACATCTACTGACTGATATTCATTTTTATAAGGTACCTGTACCCAATATGGACACTGTTGCCGCTAGAAGCGCCATCTATGTGGTTTGTTTTGAAACTTGTGAGTTGGGTTCGAGACGCCGATCAGAGGAGTAGTGTAAATATCGGCTCTCGATCAATTTATTGTTTGTGAATTAAAATTTAATTAGTAATACAGTCCGCCAGTTTTATTTTATTGTGAGTTGTGTGCAGTGATTATTTGTGATTGAGTTATTGGCGGGAACACCTTTTTTTGGTCCGTCGAGCCGGAGTAAAGAACAAGCATTTAATTACGTATTTAAAGTGTTTCGATTATAGAGTCAACAACGAGATAAGTGTACCGAAACGAATTAAGTGTTTTCCTTTTATGAGAATTTGTGCATTTTAATACGTTATTATAATATTGCTTTAATAGTGTGGCGTTAAAAAATATACTTTATTACGAAGAGTTTAAGTCAAGCAGTTGTTTTGATTCAAGAAAAAAAATAATAATGTTCTTTCAGTGCAGAGTTGCGCAATCGTGAGCGATCATTTAAAGCAGAGAATAACAAAGTTATTTCGAAATGCTGATTTTGAGAAGACAAATGAAATAAATAAAAGAAACGAAATATTTTTTCTGCCGTAACTCAGCAGTTTGGTAAAAGTGATTCATCTTTATTTTTGGAGGTATGTGAGATTTATTTATTTATTGTGAACTATATTTATTAAAATGTTCAAAAGCGCGAAAAAAGAAGATTACCAAAGGGTAGCTTGTGAATTAGGGATTGATATTTCTGACACAAAATTAACTAATTATGATTTAATGAATTTAATAAAGGAAAGTGATAAATATAAAGCAGATTCTAAATTGGTCGAAGAAATGGCCAATAATATTATAGAGGAGAGAAAACATGAGGAAGCGAAGGTATTAGAACTTGAAAAATTAAAAATTGAACGTACAAAATTAGAGCTTGAGTTGGCCAAGGCCCGTGCAGAAACCAAAAGTGAAAAATTAAATGATTTCGAGAAGGGAGAAAGCATAGAATCTTTAGACTCTCTCATTAAAAGCATAAGAACGCTTACAATCAAAATACCGTCTAGACCAGAAGGTTGGGGGTATTTTTTCTCGTCTTTAGAAAGGGCCTTCATTTCAAAAAATGTCCCAGAAAAGTATAAATCGGAAATTCTTCTAAATCTGTTAGGGGAAAGGGCAACAAATGTTATTACATACATTAAGGATGGGGAATTAGAAGATTATTCAAAGGTGAAAGCTATAGTACTTAGAGAATTTGAGCCAACTCCCCAAACTTGTTTAGAACATTTTAGAAAAGCACAACGTCAACCCAATGAAACGTATGTACAATTTGCATCCCGATTAACAACGAGTTGGGATTATTATTTAAAATTGAGAAATGTGACCGATTTTGAAACTTTAAAAAAGTTAGTGATTTCTGATAAAATTTGTCAGACGCTTGATAAGGATGTTACGTGTTTTATAAATGTTAGACAAGGAGATTCTTGGTTTCACCCAACTGAGTTATCTCGGGAGATAGATTTATATTACACATCAAAGGGAAAACCTGTGGTTGATAATTCTAGGTCGAATAATAAAAATAATTATTCCAGGCCAGTTTCTAAAGTTTTTCTAACTGATGTAAAAAATTCTAAATGTATTTTATCATGTAATGAAAATCATCCTTTACATAAATGTCCTGTTTATAAAAATATGTCAGTGAGTGATAGAGTTGAGCTGGTAAAGGCAAAAAATCTTTGTTTTAACTGTATTATGAATCATAAAGTAGTCGATTGTAAATCTAAATTCTCGTGTATTATTTGTAGGAAAAGGCACAATGTAACTTTGCATTTTCCTCGAGAACAAAAAGTAAATAAAGTTGAAAACCAAGAGGTAATTTCACAGGAAATGAGTCATATAAACAAAGGAGGTAATAAATCTAATTTGGATGTTTCGGCTCCAGTATTTCAGCCTTTCCCAGCTAATACTCAAAACAATTTATTTTCAACGACATGTAATTTGGCTAATGATTTAAAAGCTGTGTTACTTAGCACATTTGTTTGTTTAATAAAAGATGAATTAGGTAATTTTCATGAGGTACGAGGTCTATTAGACGTTGGAGCAAACTCTAACTTTATGCGTAAAAAGTTAGTAGATAAACTTAATTTGAAAAGAGAAAAGACTAACATTTCTATTTCAGGCATAAATAATTTATCGTTGAATGTTAGATCTAGGGTTAACACAACTGTTTCAAATAGAGATAAGGATTTTCATTTAAAATTAGACTTTTTAGTCGTTCCGAAAATTACAGAATTTACGCCGTCTAGGCCGCTTGAGACTTCTATCCCAGTGTTAAATAACATCAAATTAGCCGATGAAAAATTTAATGTCCCAGGTCCGATTGATTTGCTTTTAGGTGCAGAAAATTTCTATGAATTTTTAAGACCAGGTCAAATTTATCCGCAAACATTAAATACTAAAATTGTGTTACAAAACAGTGTATTCGGGTATATTGTCAGTGGAAGCCTTCCGGCTAGGGGTGAAAGTAGTATACATTGTGGGTTAATTACAGATAATTTGGAATTAGAAAAAATAATTAAAGAGTTTTGGGAAATAGAAAACATAGAGAGAGAGTCTGAGATTTCTAAAACTAAGGAAGCAGAAATTTGTGAAGAACATTTTCGGAAAAATTATTCTAGAACTGAAAATGGACAATATATGGTGAAAATGCCGCTAAATGAAGATCCATCTTGTCTTGGCGAATCAAAACAAAAGGCAATGAATATTTTAAATTCATTATGGAAGCGCTTAGTTAGAGAACCTAAAGTTAATGATCTTTATAAAGCATTTATGGAAGAATATCTAAGTATGGGTCACATGGAAGAAGTGATAGAATCTGAAGAGCCAGAAGTCACTTATTATATTCCACATCATTGCGTATTCCGTACAGAATCAAGTAGTACACCATTACGAGTCGTGTATAATGCCAGTTCCTTAACTTCTACAGGGAAATCATTAAACAGTTTGCAGTTTAACGGAGGAACAATCCAGGATGAGTTATTTTCTATAATATTGCGATTTCGAAAGCATCAGTTTGTTTTTGTAGCTGATATTAAAAAATGTATCGTATGATATTAATACATCCGAGTCAACGTGATTTATTACGAATAGTATTTAAACCTGGGGTGAATGAGCCAGTAAAAGTGTACAGGTTATGTACTGTTACTTATGGCACAACTAGTGCTCCTTTTTTAGCTACAAGAACCTTAATGCAATTATCCAGAGACGAAGGAAATGAATTTCCTTTAGCTGCGAATGTGTTGTTGCAGGATGTGTACATGGATGACATCCTAACAGGATCAGATGATTTAGACACAGCGAAGGAGATTCAGCAACAACTGATATCCTTGTTAAATAGAGGAGGCATGAATCTCCGTAAATGGGCAGTAAATAATTTTGCTCTTTTATGTAACACTTCAGAATCTGAATATTCTTTTTCTAACGAGACAAAAACTTTGGGAATATTGTGGAAGCCTCAACCAGATTGTTTTGGGTTTAACTTAATTATCGAGCAAAGTGAATTATACGCTAAACGATCAGTCTTATCACAAATTGCTAGAATATTTGACCCTTTGGGTTTGATAGGTCCAATAATTACAAGGGCCAAGGTGTTTCTGCAAAAATTATGGTGGCTGAAAATAGATTGGTGTGATTATCTCCCAATGAAGGAAAATAAGGAGTGGAATGACTTTCTTACTTCCTTAAAGAGCGTAAATCTGATCAATATCCCTAGATGTATTCTTATAGCTCAAGTTATTTGTGTAGAACTACATGGATTTTCCGACGCATCTGAAATTGCTTATGGAGCGGTCATTTACGTGAAATCTACTAATTCTTATGGTGATTCTGCTGTTAAGCTACTCACTAGTAAATCCAGAGTAGCTCCTCTAAAGCATGTCACTATCCCGCGTCTTGAACTTTCTGCTGCAGTTCTGCTATCTAAGTTAATGAAGAAGGTGTTAAGTGCCTTAAAATTAGAAATTTCTAAAACTTATTTTTGGACAGATAGCACCATTGTACTTGCATGGTTAAAAAAAGAATCCAGTGATCTTAAGACATTCGTAGCAAACAGGATATCAATTATACAAAGTTTAACTTCGGTTGAACAGTGTCATTACGTACCTTCTAAGCAAAATCCTGCTGACCTTATTTCTAGAGGTATAGATCCAATCAAGATTCAACAGTGTGAATTGTGGTGGTTCGGTCCAGCATTCCTACGACAGCCTGAGGTGGTCGAGTGTCCCGATAGCAATCCTGCTGAAACCAATGAGCTGTTTTTGCGTGAATTGAAATCACCATCAGTGACTCAAGTATGTGCCTTAGCTAACACTCTTGAACCTTTAGACATAATTAATAACTGTTCTTCGTTCATCAAACTACAAAGAGTAGTAGCATGGTGTAAACGATTCATATATAACTGTAGAAACCCTTTATATCCTACAGCTGGAACTTTATCTAGCAGTGAACTCTCTCAGTCCTTATTGTGCATTGTAAAGAACATTCAAAGGACTTCATTCGTGAAGGAAATCCAGCGCTTAGAAAGGAGTACTGCTATCCCTAACAATAGCAAACTGATAAACTTGTGTCCATTTTTAGATAGTGATGGCTGCATTCGTGTTGGTGGTAGACTGAAAAACAGTAACTTATCCAATCACCAAAAATTTCCTATGATTATTCCTGCAAAACATAATTTTACATTTTGTGTTATTAATTATTTTCATGTTTTATATTTTCATGCAGGTTCAGAAACCACAATGTCTCTCATAAGAACTAAATTTTGGATTTTAGCTGGCAGAAATGTAGTTAGAAAAATCATTTTTAATTGTATTATTTGTAAGAAAATTAATTCTAAAAATTCGCAGCAACAGATGGCTGATTTGCCAGCAACAAGAGTAACGGTATCCAGAGTATTTACGCGCACTGGATTAGACTACTGCGGTCCTTTTGGGGTAAAAAATTCCACAGGTAGGAGTAAACAGGTAAAAAAGGTTTTTATTTGTATTTTTGTATGTTTTACTACAAAGGCCTTGCACTTTGAAATTGTCAGTGATTTAACAAGTGCAGCGTTTTTAGCAGCACTTAAACGCTTTATTGCGAGGCGAGGCAAACCTTCTGATATCTTTAGTGATAATGGTCGAAATTTTGTTGGTGCCAATAAAGAATTAAGAGCAATTCTCAGATCTTCATTTAAGGATAAAAGTGAGGAGGAAATTCAAAATTATTTAGCTAATGAAGGAATCAAGTGGCATTTTAATCCCCCTTCAACCCCTCACTTTGGAGGTTTATGGGAGGCAAGTGTTAAATCACTTAAATATCATTTAAAGCGTGTTGTAGGTAAAACTATTTTAAGTTATGAAGAACTCTTGACTCTCATTATTCAAATCGAAGCTGTTCTTAATTCTCGTCCACTCTGCCCTCTTTCAAATGATCCAAATGATGTTGAAGCTTTGACACCTGCTCATTTTCTTATTGGCTCATCTTTAATGGCCTTAGCTGAACCGAATTATACTGAAATCCCTATGAATAGGTTGAGCAGGTGGCAATTAGTTCAAAAATTGACACAACATCTTTGGAAAAAATGGTCATCAGACTATTTAAATAAGCTCTTAAATAGGCCCAAATGGCATAAAGGAAGAGTAGAGATAAAAGAGGGAGATTTAGTTTTGGTAAAAAATCCTGATAATTATAGCCCTTTAAAATGGCATTTGGCAAGAATTGTTAAAATCCATCCAGGCCAAGATGGTATAGTTAGAGTTGTAACCTTAAGGGATAAAAATGGCACATATAAAAGGCCAGTGGCCAAAATTGTTGTTTTGCCTCAAGTGAATGAAACCACATTAACTACTTGAATTCACGCATTTTATTTTAATTAAACAAAAATTTTGTAGTGTAGTGTATTATTATATTTTTGTGTTTATATTTGTAAATTTAACATTTCATTTAGTGTATATGCTGAAAAAAAAATTGTATTATTGAGATTGTAATTTAAATTGATATCATATTTATAGTATTGAATGTTTGAAACATTCAAGGCCCGGCGGTATGTTGCCGCTAGAAGCGCCATCTATGTGGTTTGTTTTGAAACTTGTGAGTTGGGTTCGAGACGCCGATCAGAGGAGTAGTGTAAATATCGGCTCTCGATCAATTTATTGTTTGTGAATTAAAATTTAATTAGTAATACAGTCCGCTAGTTTTATTTTATTGTGAGTTTTGTGCAGTGATTATTTGTGATTGAGTTATTGGCGGGAACAGACACCATAAGGAAAATTGATTTTTTTCACCCCCGTGTACACGTCATAGGACTCCAAAACTATATGACCATTATCCCTGTACTGTTGACTATCATTATTAAAATTAGCGACCTTGTAATTATTCTGCTTTAATTTTAATGATAAAAACAAAAAAATGTTTACAAGTGTCCATATAAGGAACCACCTGTCCCTATTATGGACATGCATGTCCATATTAGGGACAGATGGCTCCTTATTGACCTACTACACCGGGTGTATGGAAGAGCCACTCTTCCAAGGGATTTTAGAGGAGAGGGGATATATATCTTAAAGTATTGCGGGGGAAGGGGGGCAGTAAATATCTTCAGAACATGCACTTTAGAAGGGGAGGTCATTTTCGGTTGTGGCTCTTCGAAGAATCATGCAAAGCACCTCAGTTACTACAAAATATTATGAATTAATATAGTTGGTTTTGCTTAAATTTATTGCATCTGTCTGCAGAATTTACATCTGTTATTACTCAGTCTTCACAGGATGGACAAATAAAAACTTCTTCATCATGGGCGGTATGTCCTACACAGTCCTCATGGACATATCTGCCGCATGTGATGCATAGCCGCATGTCTTCAACAACATCAATATTGCATAAGAAGAAGTACCAGCTCTCCTTTGTTGAGGAAGTCATACCGCTGGTACCTGCGATTTCGCCAACAGATACCCTACTGAGGGGAGGCTTGTTTTGATTTCTCTGCAAGGGCTTTTTGGAAGATTTTTTTCTTGGAGGAGGTTTCTTGGAGGATTGGAGGATACAGCAAGTGAATCTGAAGATTCACTTGCTGTATTTCCAATGTGGACATAAGGTGTCCATATTGGGAATCGGGCATAGTTTTACTAAATCTTGTAATAAATGAACGGAGAAAACATTTTTAAGCAATATATGCAATAGCAATCGAAAATATGTTTTATCAGCTTGTTAAAACACTCCCCTTTTCAATATTTAAAGAATTTTACCATATCTAATAAGAATTTAAACTTACCTGTAGTTAGGATCAGCACACCATGAAACAACAGATTTCCTTCCAAATGGCGAACAGCGCGTTTTTATGCACTTTCGAGGCCTAATTATCTTTTCAACTGCTTTTCTTCGTGGACATGTAGCGCCATCTCTCGATCAAAATTGTTACTTTTAAAGATATTAGGGGTGTCCATATTGAGAGCATTGTCTATATTGGGTACAAGTACCTTAATCTTATCTTCTCAAACTCATTTCGATAATATCAGATGGTGTACCAAAAATTGATCCGGGTTTTAATTCAATAACAAGAGCCCATTTACAGTCAGCTACATGGCAATAGTATTTAGGACCAGGGCTGCGAAGTCGGAGTCGGAGTCGTTCATTTTACAAGCAGGTCTGCGTTGCAGGAGTCGGCCCATTTTTGAGCGAAAGAGTCGGAGTCGGATCTGTTAAAATTATTGGAGTCGGAGACATCCATTTTCCCACCGACTTCGCAGCCCTGTTTAGGACTTACGTAAGCACCGCGACGAAGTTACCAAGAGAATTCTTCAATTTGCAGTAAAGAAAGAAAACAACCGGTCAACCGCACACGGTTCCGACGGATGGTTCCCATTTCAGAAATTTATGACTAGAAACCCCTTTATTTGTCAAATTCAAAATTGGTTGCCTAATCAAATAATTTTGGGGAAAAATATTAACTTTGCGAAGCGTTAAAATTTAACAATTCATTGTTTTAAATGCCAAGGAAAACATATTATCTGATTCATTTTAAGGCGTCTCTTTTATTTTCTCGATAAGCATTTGTTCCGTAGAATGGTACAATTAATTACTTAGATTGCAGCTTGGAAACGGATATCGCAGCGTTTATCAATAAAGTTTATAATATTATACAACTGTATTCAACAAAAGCATCAATTTATTTATCGTAGTTTGAATTTATTGGCGAAATTTATGTTCGAAATTGAGACTTCTATATTATATTAGCTTTTTAAATTGAATTTTGATGGGCTGTTCTCACTTATTTTTAATGAATAACTAATTCTTAAACCGACAGTTTTAGAAATATGATAGGGATTATTAGGTTTCTTCTTTTTCGCCATTTTCAA
The DNA here is from genome assembly GCA_963932465.1 of Maratus speciosus. Classification (NCBI taxonomy): domain Eukaryota; kingdom Metazoa; phylum Arthropoda; class Arachnida; order Araneae; family Salticidae; genus Maratus; species Maratus speciosus. The sequence continues at coordinate 67,039,379 of OZ010799.1, read as the reverse complement.
ATTGGAATTCAAATTATCTTTTTTTTTTCAATCGATAGTGAAGACAATATTGAGATTAAATTATGTTTTTCAGGAGAATTTGAAAAAATAAAAACTTTTTTCACATTTCAATCGTCAGGAATCAGTTTATTTTAGACCAAAAATCGTCTTCAACTTTGACATAAATTTCATAGACCTAAAAAACGGAAAAAATATTCCATTTTTGTGGAAAAAAGAGAGAAAGGGAAAAACGAAAGGAATTATTAGATTTCTCTTTTGTCGTCATTTTCAAATTGAAAAATGAAATTATTAAAAACAGAAAGAAAATTTTAAAATAAAAATTAAATGATCACGTGTTAAAAGCAAAAAATAGGAAAAATTACGTCAAAATATTCACACGTAAATATTAAAAAAGTACGAAAACTTTAAAATATTAAAATTATTACACCTGAAACGCATGTAAAGGTGATAATAACGTCATATGTAAAATGCCCAAATATTAAATATCGTCATAAATAAAGTGCCTAAAATAATCAAATTATTACGCGTGAAAAACTTTTAGTGGTGAATATTAGGTCATATTTAAAAAGTTCAAATAATAATATCCCCAAACACTTTTAAATAATATATGTAACCGTGAATTTTAAAAGAGAAAAAACCTTAAAATAAATAAATTATTACATGAAAAATGTATTTGATAGAGAAAATTATGTCATATATTAAAACGCACAAAGTTCTAAGTTATAACAGAGAAGCAGTATGCTGCAAAAACGGTTTGCAATCTGAAGGCGGTTATCGCTCAAATTTAAATATCCTCATTCAGCCCAAATAATACAAACACGTGGAACAACGGCTGAATTTCATTGGATAGCGAACGGTTTTCAAAGCGAGCCGCACGTATTTGGATTGAATGGTGACCGGCTTCATGGTTGCATTTTTAACAACACGTCATATCAAAACACTTCATCTCCATCTATCTCTTACCTCCATGATTAAAACGATTTTCAATTTTCACTCAGCAGGGAGGTAATAGATAGATGGAGATGAAGTGTTTTGATTTTGCGTGATGTAAAAAATGCAACCCTAAAACCGATTAAAACCGGTCAAAATTAAGTCTGAATACTGGCAGTTCCACAGAATGTGTGTAACTGGACGGAATGAGGGCATTTAAATTTGAACCTCCTTCATATTGCAAACCGTTTTTATGGCATACTGCATCTCTATTATTACTTAGAACTCTGTGAATCCGAAGAATTTTAATGCGACGTCACATGGTATAAAAAAAAGCGTAGCTAGCCATTTTGTTTATGTATTACATCACTTGATGCAGCATAAATGCATGTAAGTGTATGCAGAAAATACTTAAGATTTCATTTGTAGGAATTACTATTCGATAAATACATATTAGAAAATTCGAATATTCGTATTAATTACTATAAACAATATGCATTGTAAAAATTACATAAAATCATACATGATGGTGTATTAAAATGGAGAAAAGAATTCATGAATAAGCTATACATGTTCCTGAAAATACCCAAAACTCGATCAAAACATGAAATATAAGCGTAAATTTTCAATACACAATGATTTCAATAACATGGTTCTGAAAGACATCCCATAAACAGACTGAGGTTTTTAACAGCAAACTTAAAGGAAAAATATTGCCCATTTCGTCGTTTTAAAAATCAGGAAGATAGCAACACTTTTAACCCAACCATCTTATACAAGCTGGTTTTCAAATGTGTAATTGATCTTACTTATCAATCCCGAAAACAGCCGTCAGTTGTTACGACAGCGATGGATGAGGCCATGGTAATTGAAAAATTCCCCATTCAAACGGAAAAGTACGGCCACCCGATTACAGAAGATAGCCGCCGTTATAGTGATAATATCATTTAATCTTCCGCAACCTGGTGATATTTTTTAAACAGGGCACATTACTATGTTTTTAGAGGCTGCCAAACCTGAACGGGGTTGACCAGCGTAGCTCGCAGGTGGCTGAGTGTCCTAGTCCTATATAAAATGATTTCAAAATAAAACTGCAGATCTAACATTTCAAGCCCCTGATCTGCTGATTTATACTATTTATAAATGTAATTAATATTTATAGTATTTTTTTATGTAGAGATTCGTTTTTGTCAAAGATAAGCAGTCAAACACTGAGACGGATAGTAATAGACTTTAACAACCTGTTTGTCTTTAAAAATTGTCTTTATTTGAATAGAAAGGACTTCAACTCCATTCCTTTTTCTATGGCCTTGAGCATTATTCTGTGCGTCCAAATTAGATTGATTGATTGTTAGTTTATAAATTATGAAAGAAAAAATCTGACTCAATTCACTAATTTGCTGATTTATACTATTTATAAATGTAATTCATATTTATAGTACTTTTTTATGTAGAGATTCGCTTTTGTCAAAGATAAGCAGTCAAACACTGAAGATGGATAGTAATAGACTTTAACAACCTGTTTGTCTTTAAAAGTTATCTTTATTTGAATAGAAAGGACTTCAACTCCATACCTTTTTCCATGGCCTTCAGCATTATTTTGTGCGTCCAAATTAGATTGATTGATACCGAGTGACATATAATCAACGTAGTCATAACTTCTGTTGCTCAAATCATTCCTTGCAGTTAATTATTAAATGAATATGAAATATTTAATAAAAATATTACAGAATCCCGATTATCCGACATCCGATTAACCGAAACACTCGGTTATCCAACACCCTTTTTATATAATCCCGCCCTCTCCTCAAAATATGGTTTATTGTTACTTTTTAGGTCATAAAATTAAAAACGTTATAACAGAATTTATTTATTAAATGTCTTATTTTTTTCTTTTCTTTTTACTCTTGTACTATAGTAATTATTTATCTTATTTTTTGTTCTTTTAGTTATAGTGAACAACATTAATAACACAAGCCTGCCATGATTGTGTTTTTTAACTTTTGATAATTGATTTTGGTGTATTTTTTAGCACTGAATCCGAAAATGACCTTTTTTTTAACCATCACGTCACGATTTTCGCAAATCGTAAGTTTCAAAGTTAAAAAGTAAAAGATAGCGAAAATCTCACAAAGCAATTTGTCAAAGCCTCAACAAAAGAAAGTAAATGTTTTAAATGCATCTGCGACAAATTTTCCAGCCTTATCAGCCGCCAAAGTAAAAGAGAATACCGAGATGAACCCCATAGAGAGGATTAAAAGAAAAGCGGGAAGCAGAGCATGAGCGGTTCAAAGAAACTTCCACGCATGGAATAAAATTATAAAGATTTTAAATGCACAATATTTTACATGTTTAACTATAAAAATCCATGTATGAGCAAAAAAATGAATGAATTATTATGAAACAAAGTTACGTCTATTTTATAGTAGCAGATTTTCGCAATATTTCGACTTCTTAAAAATTTGCGATTTGTGAAAAAAACTGACGTGATGGTGTGGTAAAAAATGAAAGTCATTTTGGAATTCAGCACTAAAAAATACATAAGAACCAATTATAGAAAGCTGAAAAACATAATTATCACATCCATTTTAGGTAGCTTTCTTTACAAAAAGCTACCTATTGCAGCCGTTCGGAGGAAAGCGATTTCAAAAAATTTTGGTATATTTTCATCGATCATGACCCCCAGACCCCGAAACCACCCTCCGTTCAAAATTGATATATATATATATATATATATATATATATATATCTGACATATGTCACACTGTAACTCTCGTATTTATGAACCGATTTGGATGTAATTCGTTGTGTACATAGTACATACCAATGTCTCGACCGAGTTCGTTGGCCAGCTTCATCCGCCATTTTGTTTCAAAATGGCGGCCATTTAAAAATTTTAAAAAAATTTAAAATTTAAAATGTGGTACCAAAAAATTAAAAATGGAAAAATATTTTTTTCTTATGTATTTGACCTTTATACAAAGACTCCGTAGCAGTTTTTGTTTTGTCTATATCTTAAAAAATGGATGAGTTATAGCATTTTGAATTTCTAGCGAAGCTGACATTTTGAAACGTCCTGAATTTTGTCACGCGATAAAAGGCGTATTTATGAACCGATTTCGATGTAACTTCGTTTATACATAGTACAGACCAATGTCTCGACCGAGTTCGTTGGCCAGCTTCATCCGCCATTTTGTTTAAAAATGGCGGCCATTTAAAATTTTAAGAAAAATTTAAATTTGAAATGTTGTACCAAAAAATTGAAAATTGAAAAAATATTTTTTCTTATGTGTTTGACCTCGATAAAAAGATTCGGGAGCAGTTTTTGTTTCGTCTATATCTTAAAAAATGGCTGAGTTATAGCATTTTGAATTTCTAGCGTGGCTGACATTTTGAAACGCCCTGATTTTTGTCACGCGATAACAGGCATATTTATGAACCGATTTGAATGTAACTTGGTCTGTACATAGTACATACCAATGTTTCGACCGAGTTTGTTGGCCAGCTTCATTCGACATATTGTTTCAAAAGGGTTGCCATTTAAAAAAAAAATGTAATTTAAAATTTAAAATGAGGTATTAAAAAATTGGAAAATGAAAAAGATTTTTTATGTGTTTGGCCTTGATACAAAGATTCTGGAGCAGTTTTTGTTTCTGAAAATTTGTTCTTTTGTTTATATCTTAAAAAGTGGTTGAATTATAGCCCTTTGAATTTCTATCACGGCTAATACTTTGAAACGATTTTGTATTTGTCTCGCGATACCACACGTATTCGCCTATTTCGATGGAAAAAGGCATGTGGATAGTATACATCAATATCTCGACCAAGTTCGCTGGCCAGCTTCATCAGCCATCTTGTTTCAAAATGGCGGCCATTAAATTAAAAAATTATATATTTAAAGTGAGGTGCAAAAAAAATTAGAAATTGAAAAAGGTTTCTTTCTTAAGTATTTGACCTTGATATAAGGATTCGGGAGCATCTTTTGTTTGTCTTTATCTTAAAAAATGGCTCAGATATAGCAGTTTCAATTTCTAACGTGGGTGACATTTTGAAAAATCTGATTTTTTGCCTGCGACAGCACTCGTATGTATCAACCGATTCCGATGTGAGTGAGCATGTGTACAGCAATTACTAAGGTCTCGACCAAGTTCACTGGTTAGCCTCATCCACCATGTTGTTTTAAAATGGCAGGCACTTTAAGAAATCGCCGAATTTGGCAACGAAATGTAAGTTACTTTAAATAAAAGCAGCTTGGATAAAGCTGACTAATTTTGCGAAATTCTCATTCATAATGATTTAGTATTGATAAAAATTAGTATTGAATCTCCCACATTCGGTTTCCACTTAATTGAGCTTCGTGTGTTTGAATAATATAAGTTGGCTTTTTTAAAATAAGGAATATGAAAGCCACCTCTTCCTCCCGGCACTGGCCGGAAGGACTTTTTTAATATCAGATTTCTGAAAGAGGATAATCTCTAAAAAAGGATCCCCTTCAGAAATCTGAAGGGGCTTTAACATCCTTGAACGTCAAAAATGTCATCTAAGTGGTGTGTATACCTCTTCACAGGCGCGGATCTAAGAAAGGGGGGAGATCGCCCTGATCGCCACCCACCCCTTGGATCAAAAAATATAAATTCACCGTTAATAAATTGACTTAATAAAATAGTCCAATCTTGAACGCCAGATTCACCTTTGTTTATTATATAAAAACATGGAAACATTCAAATGCTTCATTTAAAACACATTACTAAATAGGTGTGATAAAATATATACAAATGTTTTTTAAAATTAAAAACACTAGATGTTAAAATGATAAAAAGCTACTCCGAGCGCTTTCGGCTAACCTTAAGCCTTTGTCAAGGAGAAGAGGATTGACTGATAAAAACACTCGATGATCGATGTTTACTGCTACAGATTGACCGGAAACTCACTTCAGGAAGCCCGCAGGTGGTCGTATCCATTAAACTGAAGGAGGGGGAAGGTAGAGAAAGCTCAATCCTCCGAGAGACCGAACTTTCCAGTAATATTAAGTAAATTAAACCAGATACGCGGAATTTGGTATGATAATACGTCATTACAACAATTTTCTGCTTGGGTTAAAATTTCCAAAGACTCTAAAATAGCACAACTATTAAAATCAGAAGCCTGGATAATGACTTTTGCTCTATTGAAAAGGATGTCAATATCTTTAGTTTGAAACAACCTTGAGAGGGCGGTAGCCGGTCTATTTTTATTAATATCCTGCATATGCTCTTTAACTCTTGTTTGGAATTTTCTTGTGGTCATACCAATGTAATTGAATATCTTATTTGTTTCTTTACTTCTGTATGAGATGATATAAACTCCTGACTTACTTTCCATACTAATAGGATCTTGTGCAAAAAAGAGTTGATCAATGTAACCAGACATTCCAGAAAAAATGATATCCCTCAAAAAGACATCTTGCATTTGTTTGATTTTAAATTGTTTATAGCGGAGAGTTTAATTCGAGCTGACAATTCCCACCGAGAATATACAAGTGAAAGCCCTCAGATATGTCAAAAGGTTAGTCTCATTCCTGTGAATGACATGAGGTTTAATAAAGTTGGACAAAAACAACATGAAGTGTCGCAATCCGGGTTGTAAGGGTAAATCTCGCGTCAGATGCATGAAGTGCAATTTGTTCTTTTATCTCCAAAATCGAAATTGTTTTTATGAATTTCATACTAAATAAATTTGAATTATATTTTTCATATGTAAATAAATATAATATTCCATCTTTGAGTAGTGTAATGTTACCTCTTAACAATATTTCTACATTAAAATTTAAATCTGCATTTTAATTTTAGTGTTTTAGTTCCAAGGTACCCGATTGCGTACTTTATCATTTTTTGACATTCAGTACCAAGGTCCCCGATTGGGTACCAGTACCACCTAATTTACATATTTAAAATTTCCGAAGGAGAAAATTTCCTGCATATTATTTTTTAATACCCATATTAAAATAAGAAAAACCCTAAATTGTTAGAAAAAAGTTTATTTTAAAAGCTGGGAACTGAGGAGGTGTTAACCTGTTTGTCTTTAAAAATTGTCTTTATTTGAATAGAAAGAGCTTCAACTCCATTCCTTTTTCTATGCCCTTGAGCATTATTCTCTGCGTCCAAATTACATTGATTGATTGCTAGTTTATAAATTATGCAGGTAGAATTATGAAAAAAAAACTGACTTGATTAAAAAATATATTAACCACATGAAATTAATTATAAGAAATATTTATACAATTTTTGTTCTTATTAGATGCTGGTAAGTGCGATTTAAAAATTAAATTTGATTAGTTTTTATTAAATGTAAGTTTATTTAAATTAGCTTTTATTAGTAATAAATTATAAAGGATTTTATGCACTATGCCCGTTATGGGTCTGTCCATTACTAAATAATGACTAATTAAGCACTCCAGTAATTTGATCGTTATAAATCCAGGTCAGCCATTAATTCTGTTTATTTTGGATACTGGTTCAAAAAACTTAAAAATAAATTAAAATTTGTAAATACTCATTAGTATTTAAATTTTAAAATTTTCTATTACGATCAACACAAAAAACATAAAAATTTTGCAATAATAAAAAAAAATATATTTAAATGTGCATTTACTTTGATCAGTAAAAATTTCCCTTATAGACAATGGAACTGTGTAACATCATTTTCTGCTTCTTGAATGATTTCGTTATGATTGTCAACAATAACCTATATTATAAAACATGCAAGCGAGACTTATGAAAATAATAAAAACAAAATGATAAAATCTGAATATTTATTGGTTATTTTTTTTATAAGCTAAAAATTTGGAGGGTGTTCATTACTAACTGTTTATTCATTACTGGCACATTTACCATATTTTTTTTTTTTTTTTAACTTTCAGAAATTACATATATAATAGAAAAATACTCTTTTGCTTTAAAAATATGCAAATGCTTTATCTTTAAATATTGACATTTAAGAGATAAATTATATTATAAATTGTAGTATGCGAATGCACAATTTAAGGAAATGAGAATTAATAAATAAAATTTTTAGAATAAAAATAATAAAATACAGTATAACTTCAAAAATCCGGCATCATCGGGACCGAGCCTATGCCAGATTTTTGAAATTTCCGGATTTTTGAAGGAATATTAAAAGTAGTAACTAGGAATGTCCAAGGAGTACTATATTCTTAATGGTACCTTTAGCCATAATTTAATTGATTATAAGTGATAATATTGTAAGGAAAAGAGAAAATTAAATATAAAAATAAACGTACTTTAATTAATATTTTCTATGTTACAGAAAAAAAATATAATAAAGGGTAAAATTATTTCTACTCTTGTAATTTCGGAAACATGGATGCCAACTTTATTTGCTTCTTCTTCTTTTTTTTTTTTTGTATTTTATACAAATGAAAAATGTCTGTTTCGAAAATACAGTCTTATTCCTCTAAAGCATATATTAAATCTCCAGTCAAATTTATACATTTTTCTAGTGATACCTTTTCTTCGGCCGGTTGTTCATTCTCGTCTTCTGAGTTGGGTACTACCAGCACTATCGTCAGTTCTATTTAACACAGCATCAGCGATTTCGCTGTCCGTTAAATTGTTCGTTCTTGATACATTTTCTTCAATGCTTAGCCAATCACCTGTATCGCTTTTTTCGACTCGTAATGCATTTTAAGATTTCGCGTGTTCAATCAGCTCATAAATTGAGGTCTTTTCGCGGGAAATATGAAAGTCTGAAATCCTTCTTCATCTTTGATGTCGCCGTTGCCGAAAATTCGTATAGCCATATACTATTGTGCTATGCATTCGCCAAAGTTTTTCCCTTTACTAAGCTACGGTACAGCTCCCAGAAAACATGTTCAGAAAAAAATCGCTTCTGACAAATGAAAAAAAAAAGGTCAAATATTCTTTTTTGCGTTCTTACTTTCATCTTGAAGTTTTTAATTCATAAAGAATTGCTATTTTTCTTCTCCCATAACTTGAAAGTGTAAAAGTAAAAGGAAGGGAAAGATGGTTTTGATGCCGGATTTTTCAAGTTACACTGTATTTTAAGTTTGAAAACAATTCTTTAATTATCAGCAAATAATAATTCTAAATGTATTGAACGAAAAAAATATTTTTTTATTCCTAAAAAATAAGATTTCATGAAATTTTTGGTTAAAAATATGGATTAAAAACAAATTATTATTTTTTATGATTCTTATAAGTAAAAAAAAATAATAAATAAATTAAAAAATATTTCCACTATGTTTTAAGAAAATTTTCTTTAACCAATAAAAAAGTACCATTTTATTTTTACCATATTAAAAGGATAGTAATATTTTATATTATAATTGATATTTGGCAATACATTTTAAAAATACACTATTATTGTAAATTTGTGGTATTGTATTTTTTTCATTTTTAAAGACAATAAAGATCCATACATTAGTAAGAAACTATTATAAAAATAATTTTATAAACTGATTTTATTAATAGATCATAAAATAGACACATTTTGGCATTAAATGTTTAAACTTTATAAAACATTTACAACAGTGCATATAATTCTAACATCTTTAAAATTAAAAATAGTGGAAAAGTTTCCAAAAATTTTAAACGAAGATAATGCATATAACAATATTTTTCGAAATTACAACTGGTGGAATGTATTAGAAAGGTTAAAATTCAAAATAAATTATAAAAAAGACACAATAGTTGTACCCATAAACATTAACAGTGCGGAAATCAGGATTTCTAAAAATAAAGAACAAATAAAAATATGTCTTTTTTTTTTTTTTTTTCTTTAAGTGAAGCTATTAAATAACACAGGTTTACAATGAAAAAATTATTTTTAAAGTTAGTGTTGTTTTTTTTTTAGTATTTTAAATGTCGATTACTGAAATAATAAAGAAAAAAATTTTTCATCACAAAGCAGTTTGATTTTTACGAATTTTGTATATTTAGGAGTAAGAAACACTGTTATACAAATTAAAGCTAATCAAGGGATAAAAAAAACTATTATAAATTTAGAATATTTCTCTGGTGTGGTAAATTGCATATTAAATATTTTAGAGGAATAATAATGTTACTATAAGGAGCTAGAACAAGGACATATACTAACTTTTTTAGTTACTATTAAAAGTAACATATAAATGTGAATTGCATGGATTTGTAAATTAATAAAATTAAAATAAACTGTCAAAAATTTGTTATTATGATTATTTCCCTCAAAGTACGCAATTCTTTTGTGAAAAAACCTTAAGGAGCTATTTAACTCACGCGAAAACACCCACTCGCTAATATTAATCTTATGGGAGATTTTTTTTAAATATCTAATTTGCGTTTCTATAATTTTTTTTTTTTTTTTTTTTTTTTTTTTTTTTTTTTTTTTGCCATTGAATGGTTGAAGTCGATCGCTACAAAGGTCGTTTTTTACTTTTTCGATTTTGTCGGCAGGTTTTTTCTTATATGGATACTTTCACTTTGGAAACTAGTTCCAAAAGGGAAAGTAGCCTCATAAAAAAAAAGGATAAACAAAATCGAAAATGTAAACAAAAGGCTATCCTCGGCTATCTAATGCAGAAAAAAAAAACATTTAAAAATATTGAAATGCAAACGAGATTTTTTTAAATTTTTCCCAGCATAGGATTAACATTAGCAAGCGGGTATTTTTGCGTGAGTGAAGTAGCCTCTTAAGTGGTAGAAAACATTGGATTTGCTTTCTGGAATCAGCACTTAAATAACATAAAAATAAGTCATCAGAATTCAAACAAATTTCATTTTTTTTTTTTTTTTAAGTGTTGTTGACCCGTATGGGATATAGATGTAAATTGCATGGATTTATAAATTAATGAAATGAAAATAAAATGTTGAAATTTCGTTATTTTGATTATTTCATACAAAATACGCAATCCTTTTGCGAAAAAGCCTCAAGTGATAGAAAAATTGAGTTTCTTTTTTGGAATCAACATTAAAAATAAGTAAAAATAAATCAGCAAAATTAAAACAAAATTAAAACAAATAAAAAATATATTGTTGACTCGTATAATTATAATATGGATGTGAATTGCATGGATTTATAAATTAAGAAAATGAAACTAAAATTTCAAAATTAAATTATTTTGGTTATTTCCTTCAAAATATGCAGTCCTTTTCAGAAATGATAGAAAACATTGTATATTTCCTTTTTGGATTCAGCATTAAATTAGATCATCAAACGTCAAACAAATTTTAAAAACTTTTTTTTTTTTTTTTTTGGCATCACAATGTATTAGCAAATATCTACTTATAAGGGGTCTCAGGACACTTAAAGCTTCAAAATTTTAGAAATTTTAATTTTTTTAGATGTTGAACTCCTATCTTTTCTGAACATTTTGATATAATTGTTTCCTTGAAATTCCCATTGGAACAGAAGGTATGGTTTTTAGAATTATACCCGCTCAATAGCTGAAGCGGCGTTTCCGAAACTTTGAAGTCATTTCTCTCCAAATGATGTTGTTGGGCATAACTCGCACGATATATCAAAAACTTCTGAATATTTTTTCATGAAATTTTAAAAACGTATGTTTCATGTTAGTCTGTATAAACTGAGCCTAAAATTTCTTTTTTATTGTTAAAAAAAAATATTTTTTAGGTGATTATAGCGTTGAAATTTCCCAAATTTTATATTAGCTAAATACAACTTTGTATGAAAAGTATAAAAATGCTTTAATACAAATTTATTTAGATTCAGGGTAATTATTACAATCTGAAGTATAAGTAGACACCAAAATTTTCACTCTAGTTGCAATATTTATTTTGTAATCGTGCGCGTAAGCTGTTATACCAGCTTTATGCTCATCAAATGTCTGACAGTTTGGAGCTCCCTGTAAATGCTAATTCGGCATATTGCAATTTTTTAAATACATGAAATGAAAGACCATACTTATATCTTTCATCCCAATTAAAATTTCGGTTTCAAATCATACACATTTTAAGATATTAAATGCTAAAAATGGTTTTTTTTTCTTTTTTTCCAATTTTAAGAGCCCTGAGACCCCTTAATACATTGAAAACTATAGCATTTGTATAGTGAAATGTTTGAAAATAACAAAATACTTATAAGAAAAATCTTGAAATTTCTAAATGAAGGCAATAAATAATAACTTTTAGGATGGAAATTCTTTTACCTTTGTTACATTCCAAATAAATATCAAAACTTATTATTAGCTTGGATAAATAAATTTCGAAAATAAAATTAAAAGTTCACAAAAAAAAACAAAACAAAACAAAAAAAAAACAAATAAAGAGAATGATCACGATTTTCTAAAATACAATTTTGAAATTAAATTTTTTTTTAAAGTTTAAAATAAAGGTAAAACATTACATAACTTTTAATATTGGTTTTTATTTTTGGATTATATTCCCCAATATTATTTCCCAATACATTTATTCTCAATGTATGACAATTATTTCCCAATAATACCCCAATATCCCAAATATTTTAATATTTGGGATTGGTTTTAAATACTAAACATATCAGGAATTTTACTCAAGTTTTATACAAATATTTCACACCAGAACTTTTATTTATAACTATTTAAGTTATTTTTGTACGATTTATATTTAAATTATTCTATAAAGTAATTTCTGGTTCGAATCAAAGTATTTTCATTTGGTACTATCGGTCAAATGACCGGTTGTCGGTTTATTTAGTGTTATTAATGTAAAACAAAAATACCTTTTTTAATCTTTTGAAAAATCTTTTAAAATCTAAAATAAAAATAAAATCTATGGCAACTCTTTTTTAAAAAAAATGCTTCTTTAAAAATATTATATTAACCAAATATCAATTTTTAACTTAACGTAACTTACAAAAAGAAAAAAAAAGAGAAATAATAATGATTATTAATTATAATTTGTTAAGAAATAAGTTGTAACTAATAAAATAAACATTCTTAATATATTTAAAATTTTACAACAGATTTTCCTTGGGAGATTTAACATTTCGCAAAATACCTTTACAATCAATATATTGATTAATAAAGAAAAATATTCGCATTATATTATTCTTATTTTATAGTACATTAATTTTTCGATCATAAATCTTTGACAGTTTCTTTAAAATCTCAGCTGGTATGTTAGCATTTTGTTAATATCACTCAGTAGCTGGAATTTTAATAAAAATTGCATAATTCTTTTATCGTGAAATGTTAACGTTTAGACAAACGTAACTAAACAAAAAAGTTGTTAATAAAAAATATTTACAAAAATACAAATTAAAAATAATTATCACACTTTTTAATTAAACTTTTCATTAAATGACGGATATTACGTGAAAATCAACTTTCACTTACTTGTTTTTATATTATTATTTACGATGAAATTATCTTGATTCTTGCTTCATATTAACCTATACACTTTTCAATATGTTTATAAACATATTAGATATGTCAACCCTTTGCACTCCGTTATCACCGCTGGGGGACATCATCTTTCTTTACAAAATTTGTTTTTGGCACCAGTAATAAAGGAAAATAAAATTTGCCTTAATCGGAGCATTTTTAAAATTGTGTACTTGAAGGTAACTTCTTTTTAAACGGTGGAGTCCAAAGGGTTAATATATGACATCATTAGAAAATTAAATGTGTCTGATTCCTTATCGGTGTAAAATAGGTGTATAGTAAGTTCTGTCACCCCCACGCGTCGCCATCCATATAATTATAATCACAATTAATTTTATTAAAAACACGAACATTTCAATAAAAGAGTATGAATTATACCAAATTATACGAATGAGGAAAAAAGGAAGTAAATTAAATCCAGCAAACAAAATTAGAAGAATTCGCATCCAGACTTTGAGCCATTCCCGAACCTTTTTATCCAAACATTTTCTTGCATCATACAAAATACCTTCACTTGCATGAGCTGCAATTTCGCATTTCACAGTGAAAATATCATGTATCGTAAAGCGATAATCACCATACAACTCGCTTTTTATCATACGTAGTACAATTTCTTCATTACGAAATGGCGTAAAATGTATTGTTTTAGAAGCATAGTAGTAATCTTTTTTATAAGAATCCATAACAGTCAAACAGACATCCAAAGACTGATATTCTTTTCTGTAACCACTTCGTCTCAGACTTATTTCGATATAATCCTCATAGTCTCCAGAACTACCACATTCATATTCACGAACTTTTTCGATAATAAAAGCCCAATTACAATCGGTTTCTTTGGAATAATTCACAGGACTTACGTAAGTACCACTACGAAGTTGAGAAGAAAATACTTCTACTTGTTGAGAGAAAACAAATTTTTTGATTGTGGCACTGCTATGCTGACCAGGTTCCATTTCATAGGTTTAAAATGAAAAGTCCTTCCACTTATATAATAACTTGCAAGGGCAAAGCAGTTCTCTTTAATGCGGTGATATTTTGAGAAGATAGAATATCTGTTATTTCATAGCTTCTCAGCTTTGTCATCGAACGACTGTTTTGAAAGACCGGCAGCTTTCTACATATTTGTTTCTTGCGTCGCACAAAGCTGGATATACAACACAATATGTACTTGACGTCATGCGCTCCTGTTCTGTGGATATCACAGGGTTGCCATCTCAGTTGGATTTCTAGAAGTGTAAATACTTCCTCGAAACTCCACCCCCCCCCCCACCCCTTATCACTTCCGGGGTCACAAAAATCCATACCAGGATTTTTTTTTTTTTTTTATCCGAACATTGTTTATTACATTTTTCGCAACTTTACCGAAGTTTTAATTTTTTCTATTGAATTAAAATTTCCTTTGTGATTTTCCAATGTCACAAAAAGCGGGACAAGAAGAGAAAACAGCGGGACATCAGCTTCTAAATCGGGACATAAAAATGCAATAATTCCTATGAAAACGGAATCTGTCTAAAACGGAACCCTGTCTTAAACGCAACGAATTAAATGCTCCTACGGAAGGAATACAAATATGCCTGTTAAGATGAAAACCTGTTTAAAGAGAAATTTTTCTCAGGCCACTTCAAATTTCTTCTTAGTAGCTTTTACTGTACTAAATATACACAGTAATTAATCTTATATCGTAAAATCTGTAAAAGCGGAATTGCTAGGAACGGAAACAAATTCCGTTTTTAAGATGTTTCTGATGGTATAGTTGCTTTATTCCTTTCATAAGGATTATGAAAATTTTCCGTTTAACACAGGGTTCCGTTGTAAACAAACTCCGGTTTCATACGTTTTACTCCTAAACACAGTACATTAAACACCTATATAAACAAAACTGACTAAATATACCGTTTTAGGCAGGGTTTTTTATAAAAAAAACCCAGCCCAGGCGGGTTTTATTAAAAAACTCGGGTTAAATGGGCAATTTTCCCCGGTTACATTGGATTAAAATGCCAAAATGTGGACTATGATTCCACCTTCCTCACAAATAATAATCTTCAGGGTTGCCACTGTATAGAGAAAACTGGAAAAACTCAGAAAACTTAAAAATGAGTATTAAAAACAAGGAATTTTACTAAATTTTAGTACTTTGCAAAATTTATCCATTGAAATTTTGAAAATTCTCAGAGGAATTACTCTTGGAAAATTTAATTTTTTGCTCAGGAAAGTGCAAGGAATTCCATTGCTGAAATAAATGGCAATCCTGATCTCGAATACAATCTTTGTGAAAACTTCTTAGTCTAATAGATGGGAATGACTTAATAGTCTTAAATGGGCAATTTACCCCGGGCAAATTGGATTAAAATGCCTAAATGTGGACTATGATTCCACTTTCGTCCCAAATTATAATATTCAGTAATAAAATAATAAAATCAGTAATAAAATACAGTAAACCCTATGATAACGGGACCTGTTTAGAACGGAATCCTGTCTTAAATGTAAAAATGTCATTGTGTTTACAGTAAGAATACCATACCTGATAAGACGGTAACCTGTTTAACACGGAATTTTTCTTCTGTCCCTTGAAAGTCCGTCTTAGTCGGTTTCATTTACTAAATAAACACACCAATCTTATCAGGGTTGTAAAAAACCCGGGTTTTTTATAAAAAGCCCAGGCCGGGCGGGCAGCTGGGCGGGTACCCGGGAAGCTACCCACTACAACCCTGCTGAATTCCCACCGGAAAATTAGAAAATTTTTATTTCTGAATAACGAAAAGCAATTTTTTAACTATTTTCCCTCAAAGTTATAGAAGTAAAACTTAGTTAAAAGTGTCTGGTGCAAATCTTAATTAAACTTAGGTGGGATATAATATATCCCACCGCCCCTCAAGAGGTTAAGGGGCTACTTCACTCAGGCGAAAACACCTGCTCGCTAATGCTAATCCTAAGAGACAATTTTTTTTAAATACCTCGTTTGCATTTCAATATTTTTATTTATTTGCATTGGAGGTCGATCTCTACAAAGGCCGCTTTTAACTTTTAGGTAGCTTTCTTTACAAAAAAGCTACCTATTGCAGCCGTTCGGAGGAAACCGATTTCAAAAAATTTTGGTATATTTTCATCGATCATGACCCCCAGACCCCGAAACCACCCTCCCTTCAAAATTGATATATATATATATATATATCTATCTATCTACCGGGTGTCCCAAAAAGGACTGACTGATTTTAAAATTCAATAACTTGCAAACGGTGACAAATATTAAAAAAATTCTTGCAGGAGGGTTATGCATAAGGTCAAAAGTTTTATTACAGTGATTTTCGATTTTAGTTCGAATTACAAACAATAGATGGCGCTGTAAGCAATAGTCGCTAAATACAGGCTCGATTTCTGGTCCTTTCTCTTGTTCCATGCTGAAAAAGGAGATGGAAATGTATTATCCGGGCCACGAAGTACCAAAAATCGAGCCTGAATTCAGCGTCTATTGATCGCAGCGCCATCTGTTGTTTGTAATTCGAACTAAAATTGAAAATCACTGTAAAAAAACTTTTGACCTTATGCATAACCCTCCTGCAAGAATTTTTTAAATATCTGTCACCGTTTGCAAGTTATTGAATTTTAAAATCAGTCAGTCCTTTTTGGGACACCCGGTATATATATATATATATATATCTGACCTATGTCACACTGTAACTCCCGTAATTATGAACCGATTTCGATGTAATTCAGTGTGTACATAGTACATACCAATGTCTCGACCGAGTTCGTTGGCCAGCTTCATCCGACGTTTTGTTTCAAAATGGCGGCCATTTAAAATTTTTAAAAAAATTTAAAACTTGAAATGTTGTACCAAAAAATTAAAAATGGAAAAATATTTTTTTCTTATGTATTTGACCTTTATACAAAGATTCCAGAGCAGTTTTTGTTTCGTCTATATCTTAAAAAATGGCTGAGTTATAGCATTTTGAATTTCTAGCGTGGCTGACATTTTGAAACGTCCTGAATTTTGTCACGCGATAAAAGGCGTATTTATGAACCGATTTGGATGTAATGCGGTATGTACATAGTACATACCAATCTCTCGATCGAGTTCGTTGGCCAGCTTCATCCGCCATTTTGTTTCAAAATGGCGGCCATTTAAAATTTTTTTTTTAATTTAAAATTTGAAATGTGGTACCAAAAATTTGAAAATGGAAAAATATTTTTTTCTTATGTATTTGACCTTTATACAAAGATTTCGGAGCAGTTTTTGTTTCGTCTATATCTTAAAAAATGGCTGAGTTATAGCATATTGAATTTCTAGCGTGGCTGACATTTTGAAACGTCCTGAATTTTGTCACGCGATAAAAGGCGTATTTATGAACCGATTTGGATGTAACTTCGTTTATACATAGTACATACCAATGTCTCGACCGGATTCGTTGGCCAGCTTCACCCGCCATCTTGTTTAAAAATGGCGGCCATTTAAATTTTTAAGAAAAATTTAAATTTGAAATGTGGTACCAAAAATTGAAAATTGAAAATATATTTTCTTCTTATGTGTTTGACCTTGATAAAAAGATTCGGGAGCAGTTTTTGTTTCGTCTATATCTTAAGAAATGGCTGAGTTATAGCATTTTGAATTTCTAACGTGGCTGACATTTTGAAACGTCCTGATTTTTCTCACGTAATAACAGGCGTATTTATGAACCGACTTGGATGTACCTTGGTGTGTACATAGTACATACAAATATCTCGACGGTGTTCGTTGGCCAGCTTCATCCGCCATCTTGTTTCAAAATGGCGGCCATTTAAAAAAATAAAAAAATAAAATTTAAATGAGATACCAAAAATTTGGAAAATGAAAAAGATTTTTTTGTATGTGTTTGACCTTAATACAAAGATTCCGGAACAGTTTTTCTTTCGTCTATATCTAAAAAAAAAATGGCTGAGTAATAGCATTTTGAATTTCTCTTGTGGCTGACATTTTAAAACGACCTGAATTTTGTCACGCGATAACAGGCGTATTCGTCTATTTCGATGTAAGAAGGCATGTGGATAGTATACATCAACACCTCGACCAAGTTCGCTGGCCAGATTCATCAGCCATCTTGTTTCAAAATGGCGGCCATTAAATTAAAAAATATAAAAATATTTAAAGTGAGGTGCAAAAAAATTAGAAATTGAAAAAGGTTTCTTTCTTAAGTAAGTTCTTTGATCTTGATATAAGGATTCAGGAGCATTTTTTGTTTGTCTTTACCTTAAAAAATGGCTCAGATATAGCAGTTTCAATTTCTATTGTGGGTGACATTTTGAAAAATCTGATTTTTTGCATGCGACAGCACTCCTATATATTAACCGATTCCGATGTGAGTGAGCATGTGCACAGCAATTACTAAGGTCTCGACCAAGTTCACTGCTTAGTCTCATCCACCATGTTGTCTTAAAATGGCAGGCACTTTAAGAATTTGCCGAATTTGGCAGCCAAATATAAGTTACTTTAAAGAAAAGGAGCTTGGATAAAGCTGACTAATTTCGCGAAATTCTCATTCATTATATTGATAAAAATTAGTATTGAATCTCCTATATTCGGTCTCCACTAAATCGAGCTTCGTGTGTTTGCATGATATAAGTTGGCTTTTTTAAAATAAGGATTATGAAAGCTACCTCTTCCTCCCGGCACTGGCCGGAAGGACTTTTTTCAATTTTGTTTTCAGATTTTTCTTTTTTTATGTGGATACTTTGACAATCAAAACCGGTTCCGAAAGTGAAAATATCCTAATAAAAATAAATAAACAAAATTAAAATGTAAAAAACGTCCTTTGTAGAGATCGACTTCAGCTATCCAATTAAAAAAATTCATTTAAAAATATTGAAATGCGAACGAGATATTAACAAAAAAAATCTCCCACAGGATTAACATTAGTGAGCGGGTGTTTTCCCATAAGTTAAGTAGCCTCTTAAGTTCCAATCGATGTAGACTAATGAAAAGCATGGTACGAAAAATTTTTGTAAAGAATTTGTGCATCCTGAAAATTCAGGACTTTTGGCGCCCTGGTTACGCGGGACAGGTGTTGAGACTTCAGAAAATTGGGGCGTTTGCGTAAATCGGGACACTTCTCAACACTAGCTATAAGCTTGTGAATCTTCACGTGTTACTTTTTTGCAATTCTGCAAATGCAAGATAAAGCGTTTTTTAGTTGAACTTTTAAGACTTTAAACCGTGAGATGCTTTCGCAATGCAATCTTTCAGTTTATTTTCTGATATATTTTTTATTGATTTAAATTAACTGCCATTTTTTTAATCAAACAGCTTGTATTAGCGAAATATAAACAGCAAAATGTATTCAGCCAACTTAGAACAATTAATACATATAAGATTAAGCTGTTTCGTTTTTAACGATGATCAAGCTTAGTACAACCTGTCCGAAACCTTTCGTATAATACCTCATTCATCGTTGTGCGTTTCCTACATCCATAGAAAAAGGGATGTTGACTTCAGAATTAATATGTATGATGATACTTAAACTAAACGTATAACGGAAATTCAGTATTGCAATATCAGATGTGAGCAAAAATTCCTATCCAATGATAAGTCATTCATTATTGTACGCGACAAATTAGTTGAGAAAAAGGCATGTTGGCAACAGTAATAACATGTACGAGGTGCACGGAAAAAAATAAAACCTACACTGTTAAAAAAAAAACGGAGATTTTACTGGTACTATTTCCGTATTTTAACGGAAATTTCCCCCATAAATTCCACAAATCCATATTTTTACGGAAATTTTTCCCCATAAATTACAGAAAACTCTCCTTTTTTCTGGAATTTATGGGGGGGGGGGGGATTTCCGTTAAAATACGTAAATAGTACTGGCATCTCGATTGCCAGTAGAATCTCCGTTTTTTTTACAGTGTAAAACGGGTCGAAAAATACTCGAATTGCGTAGAAAGATTCTTAGATATGAGCTTACCCAATTTGGGTCCATATACCTGTTTTGGTTACCACTTTGGGCACTGTTAAATACCCATTTTGGAGAAAAAAAATCCAAAATGTGTGTATAACAGTGTGCAAAATGGTTTGGTTACCACAGTGGTAAAAACAGGTATATGGACCCAAATTGGGTAACCTCACACCTAAGAATCTTTCAACCAAATTCGAGTATTTTTCGACCCGTTTAGGTCTTATTTTTTTCCGTGTGGAACCTGTCGAATTTCGACGAAAGAAAATGTTTGAAAAGGGATTGTTACATTGAATTCATAATAAACCTAGAAAAATAATTACAATATAAGATTTCCATCTTAGATTGGTTACTCTTATTGTTAAAACAAGTATTATTTTTAACCTAAAGTTATCAAAATACTTTCCATATACTTCAACTGTTAAAATAATAGACAAATTAAACTGTATTAGTAGACGTAATCAAGACAAGTAATTATAATAAAGTTATCAATTGGGTCTCCAATGATTGGTGGGTATGGAATGAAAAATCAGTAAAAATGATTTCACTTTGACACAATCATAGAATTTTTTTCCTATGTAATCTAAACAAAACGTCATTTTCATCGCGTCAAAATTTACGTATACGCACCTCTCATATCCATCTTCATCATTTAAAAAATATTTTAACGCGCAATAGATTATTAATAAATAAATTTCCCTTTACGTCATGTTTATCAGTTAGAACTTCGCACTCTTGAGTAAAAATTCCAGAAATGTATGTTTTTTAAACACATTTGCAGTAAAATACTTAGTTTTATCAAAAGAAATGCTTGTTTTCTTTTAAATGTAACATCATTTTAATTTATCGAAGCATTTCGTCTAGCGTTTCAAACTCACAATCGGAGTGAAAAAATATTGAATTGTTTCAGTTTTATGCAGAAAAATGCTTGTTTTTTAAAGCGTGACGTCATTTTCTGTTCAACTTTTGAAAAAGTTATTTTGAATTTTAATGAGAAATCGGCATCGGAAAATATATAATAAGCATAAATACAGTAAAACCTCCCTAAAGCGACCACGTTCCTCTCCAATAAAAATTGCTCGTTCCGAGAGGTGGTCTCTTAATGGAGGTCATGTTTAAATCTAGATTTTAGTTGTTGAAAAAAGGTAACAATAAATGTTACTAAAATTTATTTTTCACAATAGAAAAAAATATGAAAATTTAGTATCAAAACAAAAGTTAATTTTACATAAGTTATATTACTGCAGAGTTTAAAAAAGGAATACATTGACGTTTGCTTTGATTTTACGGTTTTATCTTTTATAACTTTTATTTCAAAGTTCAGTAAATAAATGCATTTTTTTTTTTTGAAGGGAATAAATAATGACAATTTCATTAATTTATCTATTTCTTTAAGAGTTTCCTGACAGAATAGGGCAGGGGAGTTTATTGACCGTCATTCTTAGTTAGGCATCAGAGTTACATTCATTGTGTAAAAAGGGACAAAGGGGTTTAAACACTTAAAAGTTATCGGAATACAAATAAAAATTCTAAACTTAGTTAGAAGTTTGATGAATAATGCGTCCTCCGGAATTAGTTTTCTAATAAAACCTTCTTCAAGCGACCAGGAAAAAACGGAATTTGTTCTATTTTCTTCAAAGAAATGGGTCGCTCATGGAGGGAGTTTATGAATGGAGATAAAATCAGTATTGAGCCTATGGGAATAAATTTCGTTCCATGAAAAAATGGTCGTTCAGGGAGGTGGTCGCACAGGGAGGTTTCACTGTAAATCCCATTATTTTTCTTTTCTTTACAACAATGGATATAATACAATTGTCATCAATGTGAAGAAATTTCATAAAGGACTTTTAAAATTAAAATAAAAATATAAAAATGGGATTATTTTAAAAAATAGCGAGTGCATGCACATCTACAAATCAAGTGCTTTCATTTGAAAAAATAATTATCGAAATTGGTTCAGTAGAAAACTAAGGCCAGACGACTAACAAAACAGCCTTGTCTTTTAAATATATAGATGATTCTTGAAATATTGGATGAGCAACTTTTTTTTTCTAACTAGGGGGCTCTGCCCACTGCGAGCTATGCTCGCCAACCCCCGTTCAGACACCGCAAACTCTAAACGCACTCTAATTTGATAGGCTTTAAAAAAATTTCGAAAAAATGAATTACAATTTAAAAAAAACCAGTGAGTGGCGATCTCCCTGTAAACGGGTTGTTTTCGACTTTGATTAAAGCAGATCAGTGAAACATGTGAAAATAAGCTAATATAAAATGAATTAAGTAAACACAGTCTTTGTCTCCCAGTATTTTTTAACAACGCTATAAGAAAGTTTTTTTAAATAAGACATTTTAAATGTATCGTTTTAAACCTGACGTAATTTTCACCAAAGTTTTCTTTTCAGATTTCTCAAAAACCGATTTTCCGGGTACAGAGAATTGATTAACGCATTGTAAAAACTACTAGGAAACGGCTCCAAAAATTACGGGCAGCTAATAGAAATTTATTTTTGTAAATTCTCGAAAATATATTGATTTACGAGGTTTCTAAGATAATAGACACTTTTCGGAATCGCAGGTAACTCGAAAGAGGTTATTGTACAGTCGTGGAAAAAAAAAAGTAAAAACCCCTACTAATTCTGCAACGAATTATTGTAGAAGAAAATTACTGGTACCAAACGATTGGAAATAAAGTGTAGTTTTAAATGATGTATATGTTACCGGCCAAACCCGATTTTAGGCCAAACTAGTTTATCCTAACGCGCATAGGATAAACTAGTTTTTCCTAGGCCAAACTAGTTTATCCTAACGCCCATAGGATAAACTAGTTTTTCCTAGGCCCAACTAGTTTGTCCTAACGCCCATAGGATAAACTAGTTTTTCCTAGACCAAACTAGTTTGGCCTAACGCTCATAGGGTAAACTAGTTTAGTCTGCTATTCATTGGTCCAAACTAGTTTATCCTAGACCATTTCAATTCGGCATGGTTTTATTGATCCGAAAGACAGCTTCGGCACCAAACTTCTAGTTTATCCTAGGCCAGTTCAATTTGACGTGCTTTAATTGATGCCAACCAGTGATGAGCACACTCACAAAAGATCGAAAAAAAAACCGAAATAATTCAAACTCAAATTCAGTTTCTCAAAATGAGTCAAGTTCCCGCTCAAATTAAAAAATTTTCAAACGAATTCGCTCAACTCAAACACATCTGTATGGAAGTGAGCGAAGTTCACTTAAAAACTCGTTTATTTTATTTTATTTTATTTTAAATATAATAGAAGTTTGGCGTCCAAATTTACAAAATTTTGTGAGCTAGTCTTTCGGTTATTCGAATTCTATATAACGGTCTTTGCGGGCCCGCCCAATTATCCTTCCCGACACTCGATCCGGGCTAGGTTTGAAGATTACATTTTTCGAGAGGTTCGGACTGAGATGGGCCGGGACTCACTTTTTTTTCCGGCTTAAGTCGGGACTGACTTGCATTCTTCTTGAGGTCTGCACAGGCAGAAATATTCAGTCCAATTTCTATCCCAGAGGATTTTGTCAACACAGATTCTTCTAACAGGTTTTACAGTACTGTATCCCCATTCATATAACTGTATATGTACTATTCTTTAAAGAGAATTTTAATTGTAGAATAATGGCAGCTTAAAAATATATGTATTTTAGGCCAAACTGGGACCGGAACTTCGCGGAATTTTTGAAAGTTCCAGATTTCTGAAAGAATATTAAATGTACTTTTGATATTCTTAATGATGCATTTATTCATAATTAATTCAAAGCCAAGAAGCGATATTTATGTGAGAAAAAAAACAAACAATGTAAAACAAAAATCAATGTTTTTTTTTTTTTTTTAGAAATCTAAAACAAAAATAATTGTTTTTTTTTTTTTTTTTTTTTTTATATTTTTAAAGAAATCTAAAACAATAATTAATTTATTTTAATATTTTTTTTCTCACATAAGTATCACTTGGCTTTGAATTATTTCAGAATAAATGCACCAGTAAAAATATCAGAAGTACATTTGATATTCGCTCAGAAATATAGAATTCTCAAAAATCCGGTAAAATCCCGGTCCCGACGATGCCTGATTTTCCAGCTTATACTGTACATTATTAATCAAGCCTCTAAATTCTCCCTGTCCTAAATTTTTTGATCCTCCTTTCAGGGGCGGATCTAGAGAATCGTTTTTTTGGGGGGGGGGGGGGCGATACCGAGTGACATATAATCAACGTAGTCATACTTTCTGTTGCTCAAATCTTTCCTTGTAGTTAATTATTAAATGAATATGAAATTAATGCGATTTAAAAATATTACAGACTCTCGATTATCCGACATCCGATTAACCGAAACACTCGGTTATCCAGCACTCTTATTTTATAATCCGCCCTCTCCACAAAATATCGTTTATTGTTACTTATTAGGTCGTAAAATTAAAAACGTTATAGCAGAATTTATTTATTAAATGTCTTTTTTTTTCTTTTTCTGTTTACTCTTATACTATGGTAATTATTTATCTTATTTTTTGTTCTTTTAGTTATGGTAAACAACGTTAATAACACAACCCTGCGATGATTATCTTTTTAAACTTTTGATAATTGATTTTGATGTAAGACTTTTTAAAAATTTGCGATTTATGAAAATCCTAACGTGATGACATGGTAAAAAATGAAGATCATTTTTGGATTCAGCACTAAAAAATACATAAGAACCAATTATCGAAAGCTGAAAAACATAACCATCACATACATTTTTTAATATCAGATTTCTGAAAGAGGATAATCTCTGAAAAAGTATCCCCTTCAGAAATCTGACGGGCCTTTAACATACTAGAAAGTCAAAATGTGTCATCTAAGTGGTTGTATACCTCTTCACTGGCGCGGATCCAAGGAAGGGGGGGAGAGATCGCCCCGATCGCCCCCCCTTTGGATAAAAAAAATATAAATCCACCGATTATCGCGAATTTCGACAAATGGTCGCCGAAAAAAATCAATTTCGTCAATCGTTCGCAAATAAAAAAAACGCGAATTTCGTCAAACGATCACGCAAAAAAACGCAAATTTCGTCAAAGATCGAGCATAAACGTGAATTTCATTAAAAAAGCGCAGAAAAAACGTGAATTTCGCCAAAAAATCGGACATTTCATCAAAGGACCACAAAAAAACGTGAATTTCGTAAAGGACCACGAAAAAAAAACGCGAATTTCGTCAAAGGATCGCAGAAAAAAACGCAAATTTCGTCAAAGGATCGCAGAAAAAAAAGCTAATTTTGCAAACAATTGCGAAAAAAACGCTATTTTCGCGAAAGAATCGCACAAAAAATGCGAATTTCGTCAAAGAATCGCGTAAAAAAGACGCTAATTTCGTCATAGGTCCGCGGAAAAAACGCACAAGTAGCACCAGGAGGAGATTCCCCTAGGTTCGCATCCACGGGGGGGGGGGGGGGTCGATCGGGGCGGTCGCTCCCCCAAGATATAAATCCAATGTTTTTATCGGCAGTTTTCGCGGAACAGACAGACAAGCAAACGAAAATACTTTTCAGGTGTCAATGGTAAACCTCACTGACGTTTTGGCAGTTAGTGAACAAAATAGGATTATATTCTGTCAAAAGGCATAAGGCGCCATAATTTTTTACACTAATGGGTTGAGGTGGGGACGATGCCATTTCGTGTACCTTTTGTTGAATCTCTACAACAGAAATTGACAACGTTATGCGGATCCCTTTAAAGTGTTGAAACTTTTTCGTTCTTTCAAAGAAGCTGCAATTCTAATTTCTGTATAACGATATTTTTGAGGAGTGCTTTATTGTTTGAGAAAAGAATGGGATTCATAGCAATTTCCAAAGAAAGAAAGAAACAAGAAAAAGAAAGGTCCTTTGAAAAATTCAAGCATCTTAATGTTTTCTGAAGAAAACCAATAATGTGTTAAAAATATACTGTTATTTCCACCCACATTAGTAAATTTCAAGGTTATTTCATGAATGAAAAAAAAGAAGATTATGTCCTAATCCTAGTCAGTTAAAAGCTAAAATGAGTATGGTGTGTTGATTTCTTAAAAACCAACTAGGTAATTTAAATTAAAATAATAAAACTTTGTAAAAAATCACCATAAAATAAAAGCAAATCATAGGACGCGTTTCGAGCTAAAAATATAACAGCCCGTCATCAGCTACAGTAAACACGTGTTCGTAAGCGGACAAGGTCAAAAATGAACTGAAAGGGAGAGAATCTTGCAAAGAATGCGACAGATGGCGCTAGCTGAAAGGGGAACATACAGAAGAGAAAAGTGTTGCCAAAACAATAGAAGAGAAATTGATAGGGAAAAATGGAAATAAAAGAAATAAACAAAATTAAAATAAAATAAAAGAAGTAAATTAAAAAATATAAATAATAATAATAATAAATAAAGAAATATAAAAGAATAAAACAAGAAAAAAACCAAAAGATCCCCCCCCCCTTTTTTACAAAATAAAAAGAATAGAAACAAGAGAAGAGGGAAAAGAATTACAAAAGTAATTTCCACGCTGGAGATAGGAAAGGAGATGATGGGAGATCATTGACAAGATTAGCAGAATTTTTAGAAATAAAATATGCTTCATAAAAATCCAAGTGAGAGGGAGAGGCAGGGGAAGAAATAATTTTGGCCATGGGGAAATTGAAACAATGACTGGAAGACCAACAGTGAGAAGCAATCAAAGATTTAGAGATTTCTTGATTTGCAATATACCTCTGATGCTCACCTAATCTGGATTTTAAAGCTCTCTTTGTTTGACCAATATAACCTAAATTGCAAGAGCAAGGAATGAAATAAACACCCCACCGGTTCTTGTTCAATTTCCCCATGGCCAAAATTATTTCTTCCCCTGCCTCTCCCTCTCACTTGGATTTTCATGAAGCATATTTTATTTCTAAAAATTCTGCTAATCTTGTCAATGATCTCCCATCATCTCCTTTCCTATCTCCAGCGTGGAAATTACTTTTGTAATTATTTTCCATCTTCTCTTGTTTCTTTTCTTTTTATTTTGTAAAAAAAAAAAGATCTTTTGGTTTTTTCTTGTTTTATTCTTTTATATTTCTTTCTTTATTATTATTATTTATATTTTTCAATTTACTTCTTTTATTTTATTTTAATTTTGTTTATTTCTTTTATTTCCATTTTTTCCCTATCAATTTTTCTTCTATTTTTTTGGCAACACTTTTCTCTTCTGTATGTTCCCCTTTCAGCTAGCGCCATCTGTCGCATTCTTTGCAACATTCTCTCCCTTTCAGTTCATTTTTGACCTTGTCCGCTTACGGACACGTGTTTACTGTAGCTGATGACGAACTGTTATATTTTTAGCTCGAAACGCGTCCTATGTTTTGCTTTTATTTTATGGTGATTTTGTACAAAGTTTTATTATTTTAATTGCTTCATATCGCCAGTTTTCGGTGCTGTTTCACTGTCAACTTGGTAATTTGTTCTTCCCTTCTTTGCCCCGATGTAACCCCCCCCCCCTCCTGGTGGATGCGCGCCTAGGGGAACTCCCCCCAATGCTAATTGTGCGTTAATTTTGGCGACCCTTTGACGAAATTCGCGTTTTTTCAGCGATTCTTTCGCGAAATTCGCGCATTTTTTTCGCAATTCTTTGAAGAAATTCGCATTTTTTTAGAGATCTGTTGACGAAATTAGCGTTTTTTGCGTGATTCTTTGACAAAATTCGCGATTTTTCACGATCCTTTGACGAAATCGGCGTTTTTGCGCGATTCTTTGACGAAATTTGCGTTCCTTTTGCGATCCTTTGACCTGCGAACGATTGACGAAATTGATTTTTTTCGGCCACCATTTGTCGAAATTCGCGACAATCGGTGGATTTTGTAGGGGGGGGGGGGGGCGTACAAAGTCAATCCACATGAATTAGCGACTACTTTTATTTCTAAAGAATTTCATATATTTTTCCTTGAACGACATAGTGGACGCAAACTGCAGCCGGACCATAACTGCTGCATCTTGAGTACTATCATACACAATTTAAAGTTAAATGTTAGTTTAAAAAGCAAAGGTTACATATTAAGTTAGGAATATTAGCGTGCACAACATCTCGCTTCGTAAGCACGAGAATAACAACAACGCGGTACATAAGAAACATTTAAGAGGTTACAATTAAATTCAAACAGTCTCAGTCATAGCTTGTACAATTTAAAATAGGGCAAATTACTTTTTCATTTGCAGAATAAAAGCATTTTTTAAAAACCAGATTCCTACGAAATGCAGCAGAGTACATGCGAATTGAAGGAATTACAATAACTTTTGACGATTTTTTTAAAACTTTCTTGCCAATCCTGGTTACTCTTTTCAGCAGAAATTGAGCATGTGTAGTAAATCTCCATAACAAGGGTGCTCATATGGGGGGGGGGGGGGGGCAAGGAGGGGCTTGAGCCCTCCCTTCCTAGATTTTGGTTTTGTCAAACATTTTTTTAGAAATCAGTTGCAAGATGTGAAAATTTTAACTGTATTTTGTACAGACAAAGCATAATAAAACCTGCATCGACAAGACCAGAAGGCACCGGAAAGAGTTTCCGTTTTAGACAAGTTTCCATCTTAGCAGGTATAATTGTTGGGAATTCATTTTGTCATAACCATGATTTTTTTTCTTTTAAAGCTGGATTCTGTTTTAGACAAGTTCTGTTTTCATCTTCATGAGTTTTTAATTAATGTTTTCGAATAGTCTGCTTCTTACAAAGAGGAAAAACACAAGATAGGAAACAAATTCCATTTTAGACAGTTTTTATCTTAGCAGGTATAATTGTTGAAAATTCATTTTGTCATAACCATGATTTTTTTTTCTTTTAAAGCTGGATTCTGTTTTAGACAAGTTCTGTTTTCATCTTCATGAGTTTTTAATTAGTGTTTTCGAATAGTCTGCCTCTTACAAAGAGGAAAAACACAAGATAGGAAACAAATTCCATTTTAGACAGTTTTTATCTTAGCAGGTGTTACTGTGTGGGGTTTTTTCTACAAGACAACCCTTTTTCTGCATAAGGAAGGATTTCGTTATAGACAGGATCCATTTTCACAAGTAAAACTGATTTTGCGTAAACAAAACGCTGAGAAATTAGAGACAGATCTAACAATAATCGGTCACTAATCCGAAAATTCGAACATAAAAAATATCACGGAAGAATATCGCGAAATTTGACAATTGGTCCCCGAAAAAAATCCATTTCGTCAATAGTTTGCAGAAAAAAACACCGATTTCGTCAAAAAATCGCGGGAAAAAGGACAAATTTTGTCAAAAGATCGCAAAAAAACGCAAATTTCGTCAAAAAATCGCGAAAAAACGCAAATTTCGTCAACAAACCGAAAAAAAATGCGAATTTCGTTCAACAAACACGGGAAAAAAGAGAATTAAGTTAAAGAATCGCGGAAAAAACTCAAATATCGTCAAAGAATCACGAAAAAACACAAATTCTTCAAAGAATCGCTAGAAAAAACTCAAATTTCGTCAAAAGATCGGAGGAAAAAACTCTAATTTTGTCAGAAGATCACGAAAAAACAAAAATTTCGTCAAAGGATTACAAAAAATAGAAATTCGTTCAATAATCACGGGAAAACGCAAATTTTCTCAAAGGATCGAAAAAACGCGAATTTTGTTCAACAGTCACGGGAAAAATGCGAATTTCGTTAAAGGATCGCGGAAAAACGCAAATTTCGTCAAAGAATCGCGAGAAAATACAAATTTCTTCAAAGGATCGCGAGAAAAGAAAACTCAAATTTCGTCAAAAGATCGCAGAAAAAACTCAGATTTCGTCAAAAGATCACGAAAAAAAGCAAATTTCGTCAAAGAATCGTGAAAAGACACGAATTTCTTCAAAGGATCGCTAGAAAAAACTCATATTTCGTCAAAATATCACGAAAAAATGCGAATTTCGTTCAACAATCGTAGAAAAAAAGAAGATTTTGTTCAAGGATCCCAGGAAAACGCGAATTTCGTCAAAGAAACGTGGGAAAATGCAAATTTCGTCAAAAGATCACGCAAAAATGCAAATTTCGTCAAAAGATCGTGAAAAAACGCAAAGTACTTTAAATATTTACTAAAATGGATAATAGCTTTGGAGGAAGTTGAGATTTTTCTCACCCCCCCCCCTTAAATTAATCATATGGACGCCCTTTCTCCATAGGGAAGCTTTACTGTTTCAATCAGCAGTGTCGCGATGTGCTCTGAACATGTGCCTATGAGCACTGCACAGAGCGTGATGAGTAAGTCAAAACCCCTTCTCCGTTTCGTCACGACGGCACTACCGGAGCTACTACATAAGCTACCATAAACAAAAACCAACTATGGCAACAGCTTAAAATTGATTGTAAATGCGTATAAGATTTCGAGAAAACAGTCAAATTATTCTGATTTTACTAGTTATGAAGTAGTGTCCCCATTTTTGGGGGAAGCTGCCATAAACAAAAACCAACTGGCAAATACATAAAATTGATTGTAAATGCATTAAATTACGGGGAAACAGTCAAATTATTCTGATCTAACTAGTTATGAAGTAGTACATCCATTTTTGGAGGCATCTCCGAGGACCCCTTACATAGGCTGCCATAAAGAAAAACCAACTGACAACCGCTTAAAATTGATTGTAAATGCGTAAGATTACGGGAAAACGCTCAAATTAATCTGATGTAACTAGTTATGAAGTAGAATATCTATTTTTTTGAGGAGGCTGCCATAAACAAAAACCAACTGGCAAATGTATAAAATGGATTGTAAATGCGTAAGATTACGGGAAAATTACGAGGAAACAGTCAAATAATCTAGACCCTCCGGGGCCCCCTTGCATAGGCTGCATAAACAAAAGCCAACTAGCGACTGCTTAAAATTGATTGTAAATGCGTATGATTACGAGAAAATTACGGGGAAACAATCAAATTATTCTGATGTAACTAGTTATGAAGTAGTATATCCATTTTTGGAGACTCCTCTGGGGCCCCCTTACATAAGCTACCATACACAAAAACCAACTGGCAACTGCTTAAAATTGATTGTAAATGCGTGAGATTACGGGAAACTTACGGAAAAACGGTCAAATTATTCTGATGTAACTAGTTATGAACTAGCATATACATTTTGGAGGCCCCTCCGGGGCCCCCTTGTGCCGGGGGCCCTCGGCAATCGCCGACTAGCCGACCTGGCCACTCCGGGCCTGAGCGCAATGGTGGCTTCACAGTAGAGTCTCGGTCACCTGAAAGTCAACATGTGATTTCATTGTAACATTATTTAGAGACTCAGCACAATGTAATGCTCACGGTGACTTCAAAATTGAGTCTCCAAATGGTAGTCGCATGAGAATCATAATGTGACTGCCTTGTAATGTCACCTGGTGACTCACCACAAAGCAAAAGTCGCAGTGACTTCTCAGTGGAGTCACCATATATGACGATCATTTTAGAGTAATAATAAAATGAATGAAATATCCCAAATTTTGTTTCTCCGTAATGACTGTGACATATGTGGCCATGTGTGACATGAAGGAGATGTCACATGAACTAGGTGTGTTATAGATATAATACCTATTTGCTACACCTCATGTTTATATCATTTACTTTTGAATACTCGCATGATTAAAAATTAGCATTTTATGATTGTTGCTTAAGTTTTGCACACCAGTGTATATATTTTTTTTTTTAGATTTTTCACTAACAATACCAGCAACCATTTTTATATGTTACCAATTATGCATTCAGATGAAATTTTGAAATTTATTAAAAGCGGCACTTTCGTATTGACCTTTGTGAAGGTGGTTACTTTTGCATATTAATTTTTAATGGTATTTCCCTTTTCTTCCGCCTACCCTCACCCCTCACTTTAAGATAATATCTTTTTGCTAAATTCTTAACTTTAATTGTCAGTCTTTATCTAACTTCAATTTATTTAAGAAACGGTCTTCCCTTTTATAAAATTAGGCTTATGATTTTTGTTCCCTCTCTGTAATTCTCTAACCGCAACGTACTTTGTTAAAAGTAAAGATATCTTTTTTCATTTGATACAGGACACAACTTCACTTTTTTGTGTTCGATTGTGAATATTTCCTACCAGCAAGAATCGTATATGGGAATAAACCACGTCATAACCTCGTGACAGGAAGAAACAATCGAAGAAATTGCCGATTGTTTACGTGTCTTGAATTTGTATTTTATTTATATATATTTTTTAATTTATGGATTAATAAAATTTAAATTTCATTACGGAACATAAGCCGGAAACAAATGGTGAACTATTTTATTTATATTTATTTAAGTAGGCAGAAACATATTTATCTTTTGTAATCCTTTGTCTGCAAGTGACGAAAATAGATTTAAAACAATCATGCTTGAAAACTATTTAAAAAACAATAAAAATTGAGTAAATTGCAATACAGTTTTCAAACAAATTGCATTTGAAAGTAAATTTTTTTCTCTTTCGGCGGTGTAAAAGTTGAAAATGTGCGATATTTAGAAATTTAAAAAATCGCAATAAAAGTAAATAAAAGTTAAATTTAATTGTCTGCTGTCGTCATTCGCAAAATAACTTCAGCTTTACGCAAGATACATTTGTCCTTTATAATATAGATATCTACCCTAGAGGTCTGCACGGGCCCGGGTTTGGCCCGAGGCCCGTACCCGGCCCGGCCCGCGGGCCGGGCCGGGCCGGCGGAATGGAGGAGAATTTTCAAACGGGCCGGGCCGGGCCGGCAGAATTAGGGCAATTTTTTCAATGAGCCGGACCGGCAAAAAAATTGAACGGGCCTGCAGGGCCGCGCCGGGCCGATAAAAAAAATTAATCGGGCCTATCGGCCCGATATAAGAATTTGTGAGAAGCAGATAAAATACGAGGCCATTTTCAATGAATATGACTTTTTCGAGAAGTATAAATGTGCGTTACGAGCCGATGCGAGTTTAACAACATCAATACAGAAATGTAACATGTCCATCGTAGAGATCGGCATCGTACAGTTACATGATGCCTGATTCCGGGTTTAATTTTATCGGCAGACTTGTGCCAGGACGGAACTGGTCTTAATCGTTCTCAGGATGTGTAGGACAGGCATTAGGTTTTGTAAAAGTATTAATGTAAAAGTAATGTTAATGTAAATGTAATGTAAAAGTAAAAGCAATAATGAACTTCTGTTAACAGTATTTTTGGAAATGTACCTTAAGGTGGTTCTCATATTTACTGCTCAACAATGCGAAACTTTCAGACACATTTTCTGACTCATTTTTAACTATAAAGGTATAAAATTGACAGGTCTAAGTATTGAAGGCATTTGGAATCGAATAGCGTTTCCATTTTTCATAGATTACGTACAGAGATAACAGAGACTCTTGTCACGTGACTGTACGTTTTTCTCCTTTCCTGTGATATCGCTTCCGGAAATTCGATTCAAAACGCTAACTTTGGCAGTATTTTCTGAGAGATATATTACTTTTATCTAAGAAAAAAACGGCATTTACATGGTTTCTGAATAAGAATACCTGCCAATCTCATGCGTTTCCGAAAAGAAATGAATTCATAAATGTATCAAAATGTAACTCCTTTGGATTTGAGAAAAGGCTTAAAAATGGCAGAAATATTTTCACAAATCTACTTTTTATTATAAGCTTCAAAAGTTATCATGTTTTCTAACCCCTTATTCTAAACTACAATAATCTTTTAATGAACCCTTATTTAAATTTTGAAACGTCTGTAGAGACGTTGACTAAAACACTGTAAGTAATCGTTAATGTTTACTATTGTGTGTTTTCTATTTTGCGAACACATAGTAATTTAAAATATACTGTAAAATGTTCCCATAAATATGCATGCAGTATTCATTAAAAGAATCTTAATTGTATATCGAGAAAAAACGGAATTTTTTGTTGAAATTGAGTCGGGCCGGGCCTGTTTTCACTGATTTTTGTACGGGCCGGGCCGGGCCGAGAACGGTAAAATGTAAACGGGCCGGGCCGGGCTCGGGCCGAACTTTCAATTTTTACACCGGGCCGGGCCGGGCTAAAATAGCTTTCCTTCGGGCCGGGCCGGGCCCGGGCCTGGAAATTCCGGCCCGTGCAGACCTCTAATCTACCCTATATATATAAAATCCTAATGAATCGAATTGAAACGAATTTATGTAACGATTCTATGAAACGACTGATTAAACAACTGATTACGTTTCACGGCGATTTTTCCTAAAATATGGAATACAGTCGAACCCGGTTAAGACGCTCACGGTTAATACGCGATCCCGTTTAATACGCGGATTTTTTCCGATCCGTTTAACATCGCCCATAAGGCTAATGTAAAAATATCACGTTTAATACGCGAACGGTTATTACGCGATCCCGCTTAATACGCGATAAATTTTCTGTCTGTTGAGGAAAAAAATCACGCTTAAGACGCGAATTCACTGATCAAGATACGAATTCCTTCTCTCTTCTTGAGTGTTGCCAATTTAGCGAACTTTTTTTATACATATAAAAAAACACTTTCCGAATAGTATTATTTACTTTGTTTAATAACATATTAATTAAAGTGAAAATTAGTAACCGGAAATAGTATATTTTTACTGTAGTACAGAATTATAGACGGATTCAGGTTTCTCAGACACATCATAAAAATTATTTTGTTTAGAGATGATCATACCTGTTGTTAGCGAGGTTTTAAGTTTACGTTATACCACTATTATGTTTTATAATGCGTGTTATAGGGCACAAAACATGTAACTCGTTAAGATTGAACAAGAACGATTGCGGTTGGACAATTACAATTCTTTTATGTTTTCTATGTTTCTTTTACTTTGTGCTATGGAAACAATATTCTTTACACAAAGATAAATCAGGATAGTTTTTTATTACATTAAAAAGGAGGACAGATTATAATGGTATTCATTATTACAAGAATATGAGTAAATACGATTTTAAAAAGTGGGTTGTGATTCAAAGAGTTAGAATTTTTTCTCTCTGTTAAAAAAATCAGTCTAGTCGGAAAATTATTTTTGTTGTTTTATTTTTGGTTGCAGCGTATTAATCAACAATAAATCCATGTTGAAATCCATATTTAATTTCCGTTATTATTCCAGTTGGTTCTATAAAAATAAACAATGAGTTAAAGGGAAATACAATTAAATTTCAATCTAAGTACACTTAAAAGACATAATTTTCGTCCCTAAGCATATGAATGAAAGCTCTAAAGTTCATTCAGACGATTAAATATATAAATAAGCCAGCCCCTAAAACATTATACGAATCACGTTTAATACGCGATTCCGCTTAATACGCGACTTTTGTCCACTCCCTTGAAACACGTCTTAACCGGGTTCGACTGTACTTTGCGATGAAATTAACACCAAAAATCCGTATTGATCCACAGATCTCAAAACTGGTATTAGAATTTTAAAATTAGAATTAGTTTTCGAAATATTAATTTTTTTCTAATTTTAAATATTTTTTTTTCTAATGATGGCAACTCAAATTTTATTCATAACAGATATATTTTTTCATATTTTAGAAAAAGTTATTTTAAATTAATTTGGCGACGTGTTTGGCCACCCTTAAATGTATGCTAAGAAATACATCATGTTACTTTTATTCAGAATTCAATTTGTATTTCATTATCATTTTATTTAATACAAAACTTTCATTTAAATTGAAACCTTTAAAAGAAATGGCTTTTACTTCATTCTTTTTTTTAAACGAAACGAAAAGAAAAATATTAGGCACAGATGTCATATACGCAACGGGGTACCTAATTGGAGCCAAAATGGCGTTATTTTGCCTGACATGGTAACCCGGCTATTGTTGCTTATTTATTAATAAATGTTTATTTGAATTTATTTTCTTTTTATTTACAAAAAATGTTATAAATTGTTTTGTTCTATAGTTATTAATTAATTTTTTTTTTATTTATTGTTATTTCATTTTAAAAATAACAGAAAATAATTTAAAAATACATATGTAACAGGTATTTGAAAACGAGGTTTTCGCCAAATTGTCGAAAAAAAAAAAAAAAAAAAAAAATCACGCCAAACCCGGTGCGGTGCGTATATGACAATGCAACAAATCATCAGATTTAATTTCCACTTCAAAGCAACGTTTTAATGTTATTACTTCTCCCGTCGACCAATTTCGCCAAATTATATAAATACCCAAATTATACGAATTGACATATTTTTTTTTTTTTTAAATAACAAAAGAACAAATAAGTATAACATTAATAAAAATACAAATAAAACGTCGAAATAAAAATCACTTGATGGCGTGAACATGTGTAACTTCCTTAAAGTCAAGTGAATGTGACATTTACGATCAACCATTATTGGCATTTAATCTTATAGTTTGGCGACAGATTTTTGGATAACCAAGTAGCACCGTTTTAATTTACCGCTCGAAAAATAAAAAAATGCTAACTGGCGAGTTAAAAAAAAAAAGCTATTGACGAGATTTTCACCCGGCTAACATAAAAGTACCACGAATTCTTTGTGATCATGGCAACTTTTATGTAGTTTTATTCGAAAAAATAATTTTGATTCTTTAATCAAAATGGAAACCTTTCTTATGAAAAGCGAAGGAATCAGCCCGTTGTTATGTCAGTTACATGACTTGGACTATTATAATATAAACGAAATAATGGGGATAGAATAATATTCGGCGACTTATCACACCTGTGGCTGGCTAACATTAAAGTACCAAAATGGCCACCTGAAATATAAGAAAAAAAAAAAAAACTTTAAAATTACTATTAAATGAGTACGTGTTAAAGGCAGGAAAATATTGAAAATTATGTCCTGAAAATTGTATTTACACTTGAATATTAAAATGGAAAGGAAATTTTAAAATAATAAATACATTAATATGCGTTTAAGGGCGCTGGTCACTGGCGGAAAATATCGCGTTCAGCTCATATAGTAGACTGTTCCTACCCCCCCTACGAGCTGTCAGAGAGGCGTGTACTTTTAACAGCCGTGAAGTCCAAGAGATATTATCGGCTATCTGTTGACAAAATTTACGAGCCAGTAGGAACGGAAAGTTCTCCCATAGCAGCTATTTTTGTTAGTAGGGAAATACTACAATTTCTTTTGCACTTTTTAAAATACACGAGATCACATTGAACAATTTTACTGTTATTATTATTATTATTACAGCAACGCAACCGGGAATTCCATCAAGGAATAAGTTTCAATTGAATAATTTCGACTTTTATAAATGCCTAAATTTTAGAAAAGGTTTGACAAAAATTTAAATATGACAATAAAAATTGATTCAATGTAATTCTCCTGTCTAAAATGATTTTGATGTTTCACCTTACTTTATATTATGTTTATTATATGTTCATGTTTACCTTCAAATTTAACCATCCTAAATTTTAAACAAATAATTATTAAATCAACTTGTCTATAACTCGTTTTCATAATTTAATTACGTAATATTCAGTGTTTGTGATTTTTTTCCTTTGTTTATGTAAAGCAACATTAATTTACTACTGAAAAATCAAAGCACAATTGATTATAATTAATAACTGTAATATGTATTTTTTTTAAATGTTTGTTTATAGATAAAAATATTATTATAAATCATCAGGTAAAGAAAATATGGACAGAGTGAAGATTTTAGTCTGAGTTACACATTCATTCTTCAATGTGATATATTTAAAAATATTTCACAAATTTATTGAACACTTTAAAATTCGATGTTTCGTTGAGATTTTGGACCTATTTTTATAAACGATAATAGATACAGCCATAGGTATTTCTGACTGGATAAGACAAAGAAGCTGAATTCTCAATGTAGTAACCCCCCCCCCCCTCCCCTCTCCACCTAAAAGCGAAAAAAAATAAAAGGTTGTAAGAGAATTTTATCAAAATATCTCCGATTACTGAAGTTATTCAATATATTGGCACGTATTTAAGTATTTATATAATGAAATTAAACTACAGTGCAAAATGAACATAAATTATACAAAAAATACTCCAAGTAGTGTTTTTTAATACAGCTTTATTTGACAAAAGCATAATATAAGATTTCCAATAACTCAAATTAACGGCCATAAATTCGAATTTTGAAAGTTATTTCATTTAATTTTGATCATCTTTTAATAAAATTAACATTATTAAAGAATATTGAAAATTGCGAATTTCAATACATGTAACGATATCTTCCTTAATTCTCTATTCAATCAAAGGATACAATATTAAATATAGATACAACATACATCAATGTATATACGATTCACAAAGATAAAATATCAAAGTATAATATTAATATGTATAGATATGAGGGGAAAAAAATCATTAAATGAATATTAGTACTGAGCATGCTAAGTACCCCCCCTCCCCTCCTACTCAACCTTGCTCCCACCAAAAATATCTAACAATATTAACTGAAAGGAAAGTAAAAACATGATATGTTTGCTCTGCATATTTAAATTTTCAAATAATATTAGTTTTTTTTAAATTATGTGATTGTAAATTTTAATTAAAGATGTGGAATGCTTCCTCAAAAAATTATTATTTTTATATTTTCCCCAAAATTTTGTTAACCTTGCCTTGAGTTTATAAGAATTTTGTTATATTAAACAAAGAAACTAACTATATTTTCTGTATTTATATAGTTACATCCGAATGTAAATATTACCCGAACTTTCTTTTTTCTTACAGAGTATTTAAATAAAGCACATTTTTTCCCCTTTATGTAGATTAAAACTTAGCACTGAAAATTATTTAAAAAACATTAATTACCCAAAATATACCATAGTAGTTTTCTCATACATTTGGAAGGTTCACAGCTATCTTCCACACATTTTAACAATTTCTTTTCTTTTCTTTTTTTTTCTTTTTCTGATCATTTTTTAATAAAATTGACATTATTAACAAATATCCAAAATTGCTAAGCTCAATACATATAATTAATTTTCAGTTAATTCTGGCATTGTCATCTATTTAATTAAAGGATACAATATTCAATATAAATGCAGTGCAACATATATATGATTCACAAAAACAAAATGCTAGAGTATAATATTAATACATTGTACAAGTGAGACAAAAAAAATCATTGAATGAAAATGTGTAATGTGTATGCTGAGTTCCCACCCATCCCTCGACTTACTTCCACCAAAAATATCCATAACAGTATTAACTGAAAGTGAAAACAAGAAACATAATATGTTTGCGCTGCATATTTAAATTTTCAATTAATATTCATTTTTTAAATTATGTGATTGTAAAATGTGTGTGTGTTTAAAATGCTCAAAAAGGAAACCAAAAAGAAAAAGTTGACTGTGATAGCGTGACGCAGCGTATACAGGTTGTTCACTCTCAATGGTGTCCAATGGCTGATTCCTAAACCGAGTCATAGACATATATAGTTCCAATTACAAAAATGTTTTAAATGAAGTAAAGAAGTATTTTAAAAGCGATTTCGGTCAATAAAAAGATTTTTTTTAAAATATGAAATTTTATTTTTTATACTGTCTCATGCCCCGGGTCCTATAAGTAATATTTAGTAAAATTTTCCAATATTACACTGACAAGTAAGACAAAAAAAAAAAAAAAAGCCATTATTCCACGATTAAAACTGACCGAATATCTGTTTAAAGTTGGAGCATATTTTTTGCTGCGAAATAGCGATCATTCACAAATTTAGTAGAAATATCGTCAGCTGTATTAAAAAAAAAAAGTTGAGAGTAAAATTGCAATATAAATTTGAAATCTATAATCATTCCGACATATTAATGCAAAATATACAATTTGTACTAAACAAATAAGAGGGGAAAAATAACTGAATTTTTGTTAAATAAGATTATGAACAGCAACAGCTTCATTTTTTTACAAAATTATACATATTATGAAATGCTATTAGGTTGCAAAATTTGAGTTGTGTTATGTTCCTTAGCTTTTGATAATTGACTGTATGTATTTCGTAGCGAAGAAACCGGAATTGACTCTCCCTTTTTTACCACCACGTAAAGATTTTTTACAAATCATAATAGCATAAAAGTCACGAATTTCAAAGTTTCATAACTCGGTCAATTTCAGTGTTAGATGAACATATATTTTTGTTGAGTTTCATGAGTTATTTTGACTTTATTTTTAGTGTAACAGGAAGTTTTTACTAAATATCACTTATAGAACGTATATATATTTCGAAATTTTTTAAGAAATATTTTTATTGACCCAGATCGCTTGCTTCTTTACATCATTTAAAACATTTTTGTAATTGGAACTATATGTTTATGGCTAACGGTTTAGGAATCAGCCATTGGACATCGTTGAGAGTGGAACCATGTATAATTGAATTTGGAATAGCCACTTTTTTTTTTTATATTTCTTCGAATTTCCTTTTCTTCTTTTTATATGCTTCCATTGCATCTAAAATGCATTTTGATTCTCTTATTGGCATGGTTCTCGTGTAGCGGGGATCTATTAGTTCTGGCAAAAGACAGCTAAAATAAAATTCTTTAAGTTTATTCTCCATTTCTTTTTTCCAAAATTCGTCATCCCTTTCGATTTTTTCTATTTTCATACCCTTCGGGGTCCAAAACACGAAAAGACAATGCATTTTTTTTTGTTACATGTAACTGTCCCTGTATCTGAAAAGAATACTGGTGTTTCTTATTTACTTCTGTGACCGCTGTTCTATCTTTATTAATTTTCCAAAAGGTGAATTTTTGCTTTAGAATAGCCTCATTGGGATATAAATTTTCACACGATGATGGACATTTTATTTCTACGATGCAATCACTGTTTTCGATAATACCATCTGGTGTTGCACCTAAAAAAATGAAGTTCTTCATCGACAAATAATCCGCATTCTAATATTTTGATGTTTTCTGATGTTTCAATGTTTGCTTTTGCATCTCTTTCATGCATTTTATCATACTGCATTCCCCGCGTATTTATATTGGAATATAAAGTCCGTTTTATGATACTTTTGCAGCTTGTATGTGGTAATTTATTGCATACTGCGCCAAAATTTGACGTTGTTAGTAACTTTCGACGCTCTTCCATCCATAATGGACTTTGTGCTTGGCTCCGAGCTTTCATACGTTTGCAGCGATATTATACATTTATTATTCACATATTTTACTGATTTTAATGAAGAAAAGTCAATAAAATACTATTAAACATGAAATAGCTTTATATCAAAAAACATTTTAAGGAAATATTATATAAAAGTGTTTAATAATAGCTTTTTGTTACATAATGCATTTTCCTGCACTTGCCCCCTGTATGGGAAAAGGGTAAGCAGAAATAAGTTCTTATCAACAAAACAAGTGGCCAATATTCTTCCCATTTTTTTACGAGTTAAAAAACAAGTATAATTTCGAACCTGGTTACTCTAACAACACATTCTATGCTCATATGGCAGAAGAATAGGAGTGCCAAACGTTGGGATATTCCATATTTTGGAATAAAATTATTTTATAATTATTTAATGGTTTTAGTAAAAACTTTGTACTTTCATAAAAATAGATAGCAGACTAAGCAAAAAGTTAAAAGACTATTTTGATGAAAAAAAAAATGCTTAGATAAAAAAATGATAAAGATTATCAAAAGGCACCTCCTCCTACAGATACATTACGATATCAAATGCCAGAGTCCCCCTCCCTCTAAAGTGATATCGTTATATATGTACAGCCCTAAGATATTTACGTATTTCTTTTTTTTACTTCTCGATGATATAACAGCAAAATTTCAGATAGAAAATAAAAGAAACAAAATATAGAAGGAAATATATGGAGCGTAACAGATGAAAAATGTATGCTTTGAACACTAAACTCATTTACAAAATCTACAAATATCATATACATTTTGATTATACATAAAAATTACATTTTTTTCTTATTTACATAAGTAGATAACTTA
Organism: Maratus speciosus; assembly: GCA_963932465.1. NCBI lineage: Eukaryota > Metazoa > Arthropoda > Arachnida > Araneae > Salticidae > Maratus > Maratus speciosus. The sequence continues at coordinate 66,997,298 of OZ010799.1, read as the reverse complement.
ATCATACATATTGCATCTTTCATAAAATTTTAAAATCTCTCTATTCTAAAAAAAAAAAGTAACTACCGCTGTCACCGCCGCCGCCGCCGGTTTTGAAATTTTTGTGACAGGAGGTCTTTCTTCGTTAATATTAAGAAAAATAATGCATACAAAAATATGAAAATCGGTAGTATGATACAGAAATGTTTGATAAACACGCTGATGCAGTCAGTTTTCAAATCGAAGAATTATTTTAAGAGATATTTAATGCTAAAGTTTGACAAAATCGTTCCACTAAAAAAGTTTTATAGGAGCAAAAACTATTCATAGGAATTTAATCATTTTTAGATCATTTTATACGTTTGAAGTTCCCGGTGTGCAGATTGTTTTTCTTTTTTTAATTTGACTCATTTTTTGAGGTTTTATTTCTATTTTAAATTCAAATTTTCAGCATTTCTAGAGATATTTTTTTACAGATTTTAGAAAGTGATATTAATTTAAACTGTTGCCAACTGTATAAACAGTGGAAACAATAATGTTTGCTTCAAACAAAAAAAAAAAAATATTTATACTTGTAAATAAATTACAAATTTATTTACGCGTGACTATTATAAACAGAAAAAAACATTTGGAATTAGAATTAAATAATTATGTACAAAAAGCAGGAACTTGTTAAAAATTACGTCATAAAAACTATAATTACACGTGAATTTTAAGAGAGAAAGGAATTTGTAAAATAATAAATTTATTAACATGCGTTAGAAGTCTTAAATAGGAGAAATTACGTCATATTTACGTCACATTACAGTTATTACATAAAATGAATACAAAATAATATTGCAAAAAGGTTTAAATTCACAAATTGCGCTAGACATTTATTTGATATTTTGAGCGGATACTTTTCAACTATTTTTGTTAGGAAAGCGCACATAATATTTCATTTCTAACACAAGTATTTTCACGTGAATATTAAAAAGAAAAAGAATAGTTTGGTCAAAATTACGTCAGATTAAAAACGATTAATTTAAAAAGTCTTATTTAAAAGAACTTTCTTTTCGCTTTGTTAAAAAATACCGGGAGACAAAGACTCTGTTTACTTAATTCCTTTTACATTAGCTTATTTTGAAATGTTGTTACACTTGTCTACGTCAAAGACGAAAACAGCGATTGACATATGTATTTTTGGTACTACTTAGTTATCCCGTCGACCAAAAATCTATCATTCGCCAAACTATAAGATTAAATGCTAATAATGGTTGATCGTAAATGTCACATTAACTTGACTTTAAGCAAGTTACACGTGTCTACGTCATCAAGTTATTTTTATTTCGACGTTTTATTTGTATTTTTATTAATGTTGCACTAATTTATCTGTTCTTTCGTTATTTAAAATAAAAATTATGTCAGTTTGTATAATTGGCGAGTGCTTTAGCGATGTATATAATTTGGCGAAATTGGTCGACGGGTTCATCAAGTAGTACCGCAGCGGATTTGACCTTAAAATTCCCCATTCAAAGAGAAATGAATAGAAATCCGCTTATAGGGAGATCGCCACTGTTTTTTAAATTATAATTCAATCTTCCGAAATCTTTTTAAAGCCGATCAAATTAGCGTACTTTTAGAGTCTGCTTTGTCTGAACGGGGGTTGACGAGCGTAGCTCGTAGGGGGCAGAGCCCCCTAGTGCTCAAAAAGGAAACAAAAAAGAAAAAAGTTGACTGTGATAGCCTGACGCAGCATATACAGTGTGCTGACTATCGGCGAGCTGTATAGCACCTCCCGTGTACGCAGCCGAAGGCACTGGGTCCTCCAGCATGATGATCGTTTGTAAAGATTTTCATTTTAAAATATAAAATCCTTCAACACTGATTTTGGCATGTTTGAAATAATTATCAAGGCCCAAGGCCACTGGCGGGTCAGCGAATACATAATAATTAATCATAATTTATTTCTGTAAATCACACACACTTTATATATATATATATATATTCAATTAAAAAATAAATATCTGAATATAATTTTAATACGTAAAAAAAAAAAAGAAAAAGAAAAAAATATTTAAATAATAAGAAAGAAAAATCATGCACCAAGCATATATTATAAAACACTTTCAAACACTTCCAAAATGCTTTATCAAGACTTCGCCGTTTAATAATGTAAATAAGATACCCAAGAAAACATTTTAGAAATAGCGCATTTGAAAATCGGATATCTGTAATTACCGTCCACAGTCGAAAAGGTACTTTAATTCGTCTGTGCAGCTCTGTATATGATCTATATATTAGTTTAAATTCTACACAGTCTGCTAAAATTTAGTATAATAAGAAAACGCATAACACAGTTAAAAATTCACTACCAATAGGCAGAAACGTACTTAAATTCTTTTGTACAGCCCTGTATATTACATATACATTTTTATGCACGTAATATAAAAAGTTGAAATTTAATACAGGCAAAAACACTCTTAAAACTCTTCACTCCTCATTTTTATTTATTTATTTATTTATTTTTCTACTCTCCCATTACCTCCCTACTTTTCCTTTCATTTTCTTCCTGCACACTGAGTTTGAAATACCGTATTTTATGGAAGAAACGCCGCACCCGTTGTAAACGCCGCATCCATCGGAACGCTACTTTTGTCGACAGCCTCACATTGACCTAACTTTAATCAACGTTTTCTTAGCAGTGTATTAGGATGCCTCGTTTTTAATATCTTAAGATGTCTGAAGTTTTATTTAAAATATTTAAATTCGATTTTAAATATTTTTATGAATTTTTAAATTAAGGAAACTCAGTTGGTATTTAAGAAAAATCGTAAACGCCGCACATTGTGTAAACGCCGCACTTGGAAAAAAAATTAACTTTTAAACTCGTAAACGCCGCGGCGTTTCTTCCATAAAATACGGTACTATATTATTTTGGAATATCTAATTGTATATAATTTTCTAAAAATCTACTGCCACATGCCGAAACCCCTCGCCATTTGAATGTGTAAATACTGTATTTAAGAAATTGATACTCTATACTAACCCTTTCGGGACAGGTGAGCATATATGCATCGTCAAAAGGTTCATGTGGAATCTGTTTTTTGAACCATTAATAAATTATTTTTTTGTCTTTTTTAATTACAGTTTTGTTTGGTATTTTACAAGTAAAGGGAACGATTTAAAAAAAGCGGTGCCATCCAAATAAAATTTGTGCAAGGGATTCCGTCTCGAAAGGGTTAAAAAAGGTCTATTATAATTCAATAGTTTATAGGTCTTTAAATATATATATATTTTTTTGTTTTGATCCTTGAAACTCTTTGATTTATATTTAAAGAAACGAATACTAACCCTAAATGAATATTTTGACATAGTGAAAAACTTTAATTCACCTTTAAAAAAAATATTTTGTGAAAAAAAAACATAAACGGTTTAAATTAAAATTATTACTCTAAAAATAAGAGTAATGAGAATTAAGATTTTTTTTTTATTGTTAAATGTAATTTGATGTATTTTTCCGTTATAATAACTTAGCTACATAGTTAATATAAATACAATCTAAAATTGAATATAAGAATTTAAAACGTGAACAATTATGAAAAACTATAATAGAACTTATTGGAAAATTATTGAAATGAACTACATAAAGATTTAAAATAATCAATTTAAAAGCATGGAAAGAAATTTTAGTTATAAAATTACGATTCCTGAAAATTAAATGCACTTCTAAGCAGGGCCCGACCTCTGAAGCTATGGGAAGCACAGCTTAATTTCGGTTCCCCCTTTCATCTAAAAAGGGTTTTCTAAATTGAAACTCACAAATGCTATAAATATTACTCCAAAGAGTGGCTTATTTGAGTTCACATATGGCCATAAAAGGTTTAAATTAAAATTAAACACATATAGCTAATAAAACAACTTTTCATGTTCTCTTATATATACTATGAACAGGAAAACTGGACGCAATCAAGAAAAATATGGAAAAATAATTTTGCATAGTATTGACATAAAAATGTTGAATTCAGCATGTATGCTCAATATAAAATATCAATATTTTGAAATACTTCTTTCAATTTTAGCAGTAGTTTAAGTTACTAATATTTTATGTTGTGCATACAAGTCAAATTCAATATGTAAAATAAACATACATCTAAAATAATGGACAAACTGAAGAATTGTAATCATGTGGTTTAAACTACTGGTGTATTATGTACATGAAAAATTAATGTGTTATGAAAGACATTTTCATGAAACCCTTATAAATACACACACACACACAAACACATATATATATACAATTTTTGAATGGAATTAATTTAATATAACATTTGGGGCCTCCTGTTTTCTCAGTTTCGAGTCATGTTTTCTCAATTTCGAGTCCCTTCAAAATTTTCTGAGGAAAGCAAAACCTAAACGTGGCTAAATTGACTTTGAAAACTTCTCTCAGCTATTTCTATCCCCTCTAACTATTCCCCCGACCCAACTTTTATTACTCCGGAGTCCGAGCAAACGCAACGGGGTGTCGCTCCCCATGGAGTGATGGATTATATCGAGGGGGAAGACACTGAAATCATCAGAATAGAAATATATGCGTTTTGTTTTAATTATAGCTCCCTCCCAAATTAATTTCAATGAAATATTTTTATATCAATGGATAAATTGGAAACTGTACATTTTTTCGTGTTTTTTTTTATTTCCAAACGACCTAATAGAACTGCCATAATTTACAATTTAATGAGAGGTAGAAATTATTTTGGTCATGCTCCGAGTATTTCACGTAAAATCAAATATTTAAAATTATTTTTAATATAAAATGAAAACTAGGATGAAAAGTGACAAGTTTTAAGAATTGCATACAGAAAACAAAATTCGAAAATCTTAATTTTTTCATAAGATATCCTTAGAAAAGTGAGAAAAAATATTCCCATAGGTTTACATGGAGAACGGAAAACGGGATTGTAAGTGATCAGCACCCTTAACCCTTTCACGGACAAGGCACTTCTATTCGTAAAATCTTGAAATCAGTGAATGGCACCAGAATTTACAAACAAATTTCGAAATACAAAAATGCTTTTGTTCACTTACTTAATAAAAGGGAAATTTTCATCCCAATATTTTGATGCTAATGTGGCATTTAAGAATTAAAATTAAGTGGTCCAAAAATGAACCGCCGCCCTTGAAGGGGTTAAAGCAGCAAATTTTAGTAATTGTATTATGTCAATCGTTTTATAACGATGTTAAAAAATACCGAGAGACAAAGACTCTGTTTACTTAATTCATTTTATTTTAGCTTCCTTTCAAATGTTTAACTGATCTTCTTTAACCAAACACGAAAACAACCATTGGATGTCTTAACAGCAACTGATTCTACCTTAAATTTTTGCAATCAAAGGGAATTGAATGGAAACCCGTTTACAGGGAGATCGCTACAGGTTTTTTCAGTATAATTCAATCTTCTCTCATCTTTTTTAAAACCGATCAGATTAGCGTGCTTTTAGATTCTACAGTGTCTGAACATGGGTTGGCGAGCGTAGCTTGCAGGGGGCAGAGCCCCCTAGTATATGAATATAGATATAGTCAAAATATAGTAATTTTTTGATGAGGAAGAAATTGCTTTAAATTTTGTAAATAATGTATGAAATATAAAAATGCGAGTACAGGGGATGGAAAGGGGGGAGGCAGGAGGTGTGTTAATTTTGACGCTATTAATTTAGCACGTTTGTCTGCATAATTGTCTAGCATGTTTGTTGAATATGAAAATGTTTATTTGAGAATTAATAGAATCTGTAAAATTTAATTTTGAGAAGACTGATTGATATATTGTAAAAACTACTCGAAAACGTTTCCGAAGATCAATGAAAGCAGAAAAAAACTTTCTTTTTATAAAGGCTTCTTTATATCTCGAAAATATATTAGTTTCTGAGGTAGCTAAAGAAAAAGAACGCTTTTCAAAATAGTAAATTTGCGACAGATTATTGTTAATTTTCGTTTGTGTATATATTACACTGTTAAAAAATGTTCTGTGAAATTACAGAGAGTTTACTGGTAATGCATTATCTTAAGTCTTATGTAAAATTACAGAGATTAGAAAAACAGATTGTGTTAAATAACAGAGAAGTTATTCGGTAAATTTACAGTAAATTAACATCGTTAAAAATACGCAAGACTCCATAAATTAACATCGTTAAAAATACACAAGACTCCGTAAATTAACATCGTTAAAAATATACAAAACTCTGTAAATCAATTTATTTTTAATGAAAATAATTTAACGCAGCTTTTGAAATTAGGGAATTTTAGAACTTCGAAGTATCAGAAATTTTCGAGTAAATTTGATCTGCTGAATCATTTAATTTTTTGCACAATTTGCTTCTAGCCGGCCTGGGGTTGGAACCCGAGACCTTTGGGCAGGAGAAAAGCACCTTACTGAGTGCGCCATAGGAGCTGTTGGTGTTGTGTACAAAGGATGTCTTTTATAATGAAGCGGGGAAAAATCTATTGTATTCGTGCTTTTCAAAGATTTCGCTTCAAATATATTTGTTAGAAAATTTCTTAAACGGTTTATTTTAATTCAGTTTGGACCGATACATAATACCTATTTTTTTTTCATCAAATTTAATTTTTTAATCCTTTATTTACGGAATTATTTATCAAGAAATTGCTTTTTCTCAATAATTATCTTCTTAATATCTGATAATATACTGGCATTTTTAAGTAATAATAATGTGAAATTTAGGTATATTTTTTCATTAAAACTGGTTAAATATATCGGTAGTTATAATTTTTTTTTAAATATTTACAAAAATAATCAGATTAATTAACCAAAAATATTTTTATGGTTATGTCACAATTCTTATAAAAGCAATGTATTTAAATGTATTATGATCCTCTCTGTAAATGGAAAGGCTTTTACAGTTGAAAATGTTTCATGACACTTTTTTTTTAAAGAAAAATTATAACTATGAAACTAATTAAAAAAATTACCACTTTTTGAAAATATTTTGCTTCGACTATTTCTCTACTCTATCTAAATTTGATTGAAAGACATGGAAATCCCTACAGGGAATTAGATACAAGATAAGGGAAATGCCTGTAAAACGATGACCGAGAAACTCAATCGAATGCCTTTAACGGAGAACTAGTGTAAATTTACAGAGAGTCTCGTTTTTTTTTTTCTGTGTCTTTACAGAAATTTTTAACAGTGTGCATTTTCTTATTTTAAGAAATTTCGTCTTTTTTTTACAGCATAGAGGAAATATTTTTATTATTATTTTTTTTTTAAATAAAGATGCTATAACTAAGAAAACAGGAATTTTGCTTTTTCAGAATATAGTGTCGACACGATGAAAAAAATATACACATAAATATACACTGGCGGAAAAAAAAATCGCAACACCAAGAAAGACTTGTTTTAGATGAACGAAATTTGGTAGGCATGTTTATACATCTGAAAGATGACATCGATTGAAATTTCGCGCTTCGTGCATAAGTGTGGTGCTAGTGGCGCCACTCAGAACTTGCAGATAAGGTTTACTTTAAATGCTTGCTGTAAAGTTCGTGGGCGTTATTTAGCTACGAAACGTGACGTATTGAGTTGATGTTAGCCAAGAATGCCTTTAACAAGACGAAGAAGCCACTGTCAACAGCTCCCCGAGTTGGAACGAGGTCGCATATTCGGGCTACGAGAAGGTGGATTTTCTTTCCGCGATATTGCAGAAACACTTGGCTGGAATGTATCCACTGTGCATGATTGTTGGAAATAGTGGTCAAGGGATGGTGCTGCCTCAAGAAGACCGGGTTCCAGGCGGCCACGTGCACTCCTGATCACCATATTTGGCGTACGACTGTGGCACATCGTACTGCGTCTGCGGCAGAAATTCGAGCTGTAGTTGGTACCACAGTGACACAACGAACTGTTAGAAATCGGTTACTTCAAGGACAGCTCCGAACCAGGCGCCCTGTAGCGTGCATTCTACTGACTCCAAACCATTGCCGTTTGCGACGTCAAGGGTGTCAATCCAGAGCTCATTGGAGGACGGAGTGGAGATCTGATGTGTTTTCTGATGAAAAAGAAACACAACAGATCTCCACTCCGCCCACCAATGAGCTCTGGCTTGACACGAATGGAGTCGCAAACGGCAATGGCTTGGAGTCAGTAGAATGCACGCAACAGGGCGCCTAGTTCGGAGCTGTCCTTGAAGTAACCGATTTCTAACAGTTCGTTGTGTAACTGTGGTACCAACTACAGCTCGAATTTCTGCCGCAGACGCAGTACGATGCGCCACAGTCGAACGCCGAATACTGCGATCTTCCTTCTCACGAGTGCACGTGGCCGCCTGGAACCCGGTCTTCTTGATGCAGCACCATCCATTGACCACTGTTTCCAACAATCATGCACAGTGGATACATTCCAGCCAAGTGTTTCTGCAATATCGCGGAAAGAAAATCCACCTTCTCGTAGCCCGAATATGCGACCTCGTTCCAACTCTTGGAGCTGTTGACAGTGGCTTCTTCGTCTTGTTAAAGACATTCTTGGCTAACATCAACTCAATACGTCACGTTTCGTAGCTAAATAACGCCCACGAACTTTACAGCACGCATTTAAAGTAAACCTTATCTACAAGTTCTGAGTGGCGCCTCTAGCGCCACACTTATGCGCGAAGCGCGAAATTTGAATCGATGTCATCTTTCAGATGTATAAACACCCCTACCAAATTTCGTTTATCTAACACAAGTCTTTCTTGGTGTTGGGATTTTTTTTTCAGTCAGTGTAGATAGTATATAAAATATATTTCAGGTTTAAGACTTAAAATACACGCTTTTATTTCATATGAAATGACATCATTTACATTCGCTGAAGAATTCTACATTTACGATCCAGTCTTAAACAACATCTATAGAAAAGTATGCATAGAACGTCACTATCGCGGAATAATTCACAAATACAGCAAAAAATGATGTCGTCATTCAAGAACTCGACAAAAAAATAATCGTGTATATAATTATTCATATGCCTTCATTTGTTTGTAACATTAATATGGATACTGAAAATTAAATAGATTTTGTAATAGCTGCAATTTTTATCAGAAATCATTCATTTATATATATATATATATATATTTAATTCGGAAAATGTCATTACACACGGATTAATAAAATTACATGCTAGGAATTAAGCCAATGCGGAGAAAATAAGTCACACAAATATTCTTTAAAATATATGCATTTTTATTTGGTATAGCACGTATTTGAATTACAATTTTTTTCCAGCAGTTATGAGAAAATGGCAACAAAAATATATAGTAATCTACTATTTTCCCTTTACCTTCTACAGAAATGAAATATACTTCAATTGCCACCATTACAAAAATAGCATTGAAAACTACAAAAAAATTAATGTCTCAAAAATTAATTGAGATGATGTTTTCAAAAAAATTGTATTTAAAAGTATTTTCTTTCCCCTATAACAGGGTTGACGAACCTTTTTACAGTCGCGTGTCAATTTTTTTATTTTTAAAAAAATATTTTACTTGACCTTGACGTGCCAACTAAAAAACAAATTTATTGGACTGAAATATAATGAATCAAAACTACTTGAAAATTACTTATTAGGATATTTTCTAAAATGAATAACATACATGTAAGTGCAATAATTATAGAAGCAATTATATTTTAGAAATTAATTAAAAACATAGTGTTATTAATTGCTATATCTTGGATGAAAAGTACACTGTTAAAAATTTGCAGCATTCTGGCAGGTCATATGACCGTTTTTTCAGAAAACGGTTACACAACCGTAATTTTAACACTATTCTGACCATATTATTGGCCATTTTATGGTCAGAATATAGTTAAATTATGGTTATGAAACCGTTTTTTCAAAAAACGGTCGAATGACCTGCCAGAATGCTGCAAAAGTTTTAACAGTGTAATATGTTCATGTTCAATTAATCTCTAAAGAATGCAAACTAAATGAATTTATATGGCAACCACTCTATTTGATTTTTTATATTCTAAATTTGTGAAAATGACAGACATAAATAGTCTTCCGAAATTATTTTCCAAATTGCCATAATTTACCATCGGTAATAATGTTTCCTTTTTGATAGTTTTCAGATATTTTCTTTGTTTGATAAATTTTCGAAACGATATTGAGTAAGATTAAAATTCTTCAATTTACAATCAATAGAATTTGAATCTAATCAGATCATCAAAGTTCGTGTATTTTGTGTAAAATAGCTGTATCCTCATTTAGAGACGTAATCAGCGCCGCGCCGTGCCAAAATTATTCTTCGGCGTGCCATAGGTTCGCCAACCATGCCCTATACGATTGTGTAAAAATTGAAAATCTGCAATGTTTATAAGTTAAAAATGTTGCAGTAGATTATCAGGATTTAACCGTACAATGATACACCTGTTTTCTTTTACGGGGGCTTATGGTTACCTGTAACGATGTATTTTAGTGACGACTGAAAAAAAATAGCATATCGGAGGCTAAAAAAACAAATGTTTTTTTTTAATGTAGCTCTTATCTTTCTGAAGGTTACCGTAAAGCGTTGCTTTGTCTCTAAAGATTCTGAAAGTAATAGATTTTTAAATTTTAAAGAAGCAATTTTAAAAAAAATGTTTCTTTCGCTAATTGTAATTTTCTGAAACTTTTCCAAGTATAGTTTTAGCTCATAGGCTATCAAAGCCTGAGAGCTAATGTGCCCGCCGATACAGTATGTATGTACATAAAACGATAACTCTTGATAGAAACATCCTATTTGCTTCAATTTTTTTTTCTAGGTTCATTCTGATAAGGCGCTTCCCTGATTAGTTTTGGAGGTTCATTGGTTAACTATAAAGGGGGGTAAAGGAGGGCTAGTCTCCTCCCCTTAATTTAGATAAATGTTTTTTTCATGCAGAGTTATTCGATTTGCTCCAAATTTGGTATACCGGTTTCTTGTGTTTAGGAGCTGCCTTGATTAAATTTGGAGGTTTATTGGTTAAGTATAAAGGGGGGAGAGGGCTAATGTCCCCCCTCCTAATTCAGATAATTGGGTTTTTCGTGCAGAATTATTCGATTTACTTCAAATTTGATAAGCCAGTTTATTCCGATATGGCGCTTCTTTCATCAGATTTTGAGGCTCATAGGTTAAGTATAAAAGGGGGAAAAGAAGGCAATCTTCCTCCCCTTAATTTAGATAAATAGATTTTCATGGCAAATTATCCAATTTTTTTTCTATGTTCATTCTGATAAAGAGCTTTCCTGGTTAGATTTTGAGGTTCATTAGTTAAGTATAAAGGGGGAGAAGGGGGGTTAGACCCACATTAATTTAGCGAAATGGTTTTTTCATTCAAAATTATCTGATTTGCTTCAAATTTGGTATACCGGTTTATTATGTTAAGGAGTTTCCCTGATTAGATTTGGAGATACATTGGTTAAGTATAAAAGGGGGAAACGGGGGCTAATTTCCCTTCACTTATTTTTTGAGGGGCATTATTCTTTGAAATCTATTTTTATAAAATCCAAGTCTCTGTGTGTCCCTCACTATTCCGGTAGGACCGCCTCATTGAAATGAGTAATTGTTGAAAAATATTAATGCAGGATTACCACAGTAGCGCCAAATGTTAGCCAACTTGGCGATAGCTGGCTAATTTGGCGAAATTACCATTTAAAACCATTAATCTTTCATAATGGAGGTCACCGAAATTTAATTTAAACTCCACTCTTTTAAGATATTTTTTCGAAATCTATGGGTGAGAATTTAAAGTACATCTTTACATCTTCCTCCCGATGCTACTAATAAAATAACCGCCAATAGACAACGGTGTACTGTGTGAGCTCCTAACTGCGCGATTTTAATGTGCTTTAGGTACTTTTCCAGTATAGGTGCCTTGGCGAAAAAGGAAATTTGGTAACATATTTTCCGGGAACCTATTCACTGTTTCATTTTATATACACACGCATTTTTTTCGATATTTATACGATTTATTTAACATAAAAAAGCCGTTTCTCTAATTTTATACAGAAACAGATGTAATTTGGACATAAAAACATCAATAATATACATATAAAACAAACAAAAACGCTCATCAAATTTGTTTTCATAGCTGTTTATATGATTTGACAACAAATCTCGATATTTTTCCGTTATACGGACACCATGCCAAAATGTGTGCTAATGTGCCAATTATTTCAAAATGCTAAAAGATATTTGTAATTTTATGCCAGCAGTTTAATATGAGTTTTATTTTATTGCTTTATTTTATAGCAGTTATTTGTTCACTTATTTTAAGTATATATTTGTGATTTGATGAAATAGTTCGTAAAAGTCTGGAATTTTCAAATGTTATATTTTTTAAATGCTCACTTTATTATCGACAATGGTTTTTCTTTTATTTTTCAAATGCTTCAATTCACGATTTTGCGCCAACTATTACGCTTGGCGACAATGGTGTCCGCATAACGGAAAAGTACCCAAATCTCACTTTCTGATGCCCAAATTACACCAAGCTTTAAAAAAAATGCCAAAGCCCCTACAGTGGAAAAGTACCAAACTGTCTATTATTTTGCGCTATCCGTGTTATAGTTTGTACTATATGCAAGGGGAGTGGAGCGAAGAGTTTAAACATTAAATATTAAAGTTTCGGCACAGATGTCATATGTAACATTTATATATATAACATTTTTTTCTGACGCCAATGTCATATACACAACGGGTACATAACTGGCGCCAAAGTGTCGTTATTCTGCTTTATATGGTAACCCGGATGTTGTTGTTTATGCTGTTGATGTTTTCGCCAAATTGGCGTCGGAAAAAAATCGCGCCAATATAGGGCGTATATGACAACTGTGCCAAAGTTTCTATAAAGCAGTATAAGACTAAAAAATTAAGAATAAAATAAATGCAAAATAAGACTGAAGAAGAAAGAAAAATCATGCGTTAAGCATAGAATACGAAACACTTTCCAACACATCGTGAATGCTTTAACAAAACTTCGTTATTTAGGGTAATAAGGTAAATAAGATAACGTTACTTCTTAGATATCCCGTCGACCAATTTCGCCAAATTATATAAATCGCCAAATCAATAGTAAAACATTAATAAAAATACAAATAAAACGTCGAATTAATGGTTTTTATTGGCCATTATTGGCATTTAATTAATTAATTAATGGCAACCATTATTGGCAATTAATCTTACAATTTGGCGACAGTAATTTGGTCGACGGATAACTAAGAAGTACCAAGATAACTAAGTAAACATTTTAGAAAACGCATAAAAAATTTTAAAAATTGATTTCAGCAGTTACCGTCCATTGCCAATAGTACCGTTATTACATGCCACTATTTAGCTAAAATTTAATTTAAACTACTCTTAAAACTACTGAAATCACATTTCCAGATATTATCATCCATAGACAGTTATGTATCCAATTCTTTTCGTGACCATGTATAGCATTTTATCTATATTCCACAAACATTTCTTAGGAAACTAAATGCAGTTCAGCGTAAAAATACATAACTCTTTTAAAAACCACCTTTAAGCAATTTACTCTCATACTCAGTAACCCTTACGAATTCTTTTGTGTAGCCCTGCATATGAACTGTAGCATTTATACACACAGTATAGTATGCATAAATATAGTGAAACATAAAAGCGCATATCATAATTAAAAATGCATTTCTAGCAATCATTGCTTATGTACAATACTTCGGAGAAAAGTTTATTGGCGAGAAAGTAGTTTGCCAACGTATTTTCTGGCAACTTATTTACTGCTTCATACTCACAAGCAATTTTTTCCATATGTATACAATTTGGCACAGATGTCATATACTATTGGCGCGATTTTTTCCGACGCCAATTTGGCGAAAACATCAACAGCATAAACAACATTCGGGTTGCCATTACAAGCAAAATAACGACACTTTGGCGCCAGTTAAGTACCCGGTGCGTATATGACATCGGCGTCAAAAAAAAAAAAAAAAATCGCGCCAATATGGGCGTATATGACATCTGTGCCGACAATTTAATATAAAATAAGCTATTTACCCATTTTTATAACGAAACAGAAGTAATTTTTGCACAGATGTCATATACGCATGGGGGTTGGCGTGACTTTTCTATGACGCCAATTTGGCAGAAATCTCGCTTTCGAATACCAGTTACTTATATATTTTTCAATTATTTGCTATCATTTTGAAAAGGAAATAACTATAAATAAATAAAAGTTTGAATAATAACTATAGAACAAAGCAGTTTATATAAATAAAAAACAGAAAATAAAAGTAAATAAACAATTTATTAATAAATAAAAAACAATAGCCGGGTTACCATAGCAGGCAAAATAACACCATTTTGGTGCCAGTTAGGTATCCCGGTTCATATCTGAAATCTGTGCCGTAATTTGTATGTAAAAAAAAAAAAATTATATATATTTAGAAACGATTTTTTATGCATATAAGTGCATATATAAACAAAGATAAAAGTTCATTAGATTTGTTTTCATAGCTGTTTATATATTTTCGCAACATATCTCACTTTCTGATGCCAGAATCGCATCAAGCTTTTTTTTTAAATGCGCTATAATGGAAAAGTACTTAAATAAATAATTAACAGAAATAACAAATTATACAAACTAAAACTTTTTATTTCGAGATCAAAGCATTGTTTTTAATTTCGATTAAAAATACATATATCCTTGGATAACTTCAATTGAAATTAGTTTCACAGCTTAATATCTCATTGCATAAACCTAAACAAACACAAGTGATTCATTCATCGTGAAATGTCAAAAATATTAAATCATTAAGGTAATCATTCACAAAGTAAGTTCTCCAACAATCAATGGGCAATATTCTAATGACGTCATAGTAGGTAAAATGGTGGCGGTATCGTTTGTTTATGGTTTGTAATCACAAAGATTTAATTTTGCAATGTCTCTTAGTTACATTATTTTATTGTCATATTTATGAGCTCAGAACAAAAGCCTATTTTTTCATTATTTAGTTATTAAAGACGGGAAAAAAATCATAAATGCATGATTTGAAAATTTTAAATAATTTTCTTTCTTAATACTAAAAAATAACATCGGGAAGTAACAGCGGGTTTAAGTTAAATAAGTTTAACTGTTTAATTCTGTTGTAATGTTCAAAATAATTGCATTTATTAGATTTCAGTACACTGTAAAAAAAAAATCCATGGACTTTCCGTTTTGGAAAAGGCAACTAGTTGCCTTTTCTGAAACGAATAGATTCTTTTGAGAATGAAAAGTTTCAATTTTCAACACGATTAGTTTCACATCTGCAATGAAAGTAATCTTTTTGGTAATGAAAGATGCCACTTTCATTGCAGATGTGAAACTAATCGTGTTGTAAATTAAAACTTCTCATTCTCAAAAGGAATCTATTCCGTTTCGGAAAGGCAACTAGTTGCCTTTTCCAGAACGGAAAGTCCATGGATTTTTTTTACAGTGTACTCAACATCAGGGCCCAATTAAACTTTGAAGTTAAAGGAATTACAATGTCATTTCAGGACCTTTCTTTTGGAGAAGCTTTTCTAAATTCCATATATACATGGAAAATCTTCAGTGTTAGAAATATTATTCCTAGGGCTGACATAACACGAGAACGGCCTGCAATTTTACACAAGTTTTTGAAAGCTACTTTATATCAGAAATTTTACTAAAAACTGGTTTGTTTTTTGTTATAGCGGCCCACACTATTAGGATTATGACAAGTTGCAGTCAATTTCGCCAACTTCGTAACCAAGATCGTGAAGCACACACATATAATACCATTTCATGAAATCGTATACGATAATTTAATAGTTTTTAACCTTACTTCAAGTGTGTTATTTATTTATTTTTAAGGCTCAACAATCTAAATTGTCCAATATATGAATTTAAAAAATGTAAACAAAGATTAAATAGACATGACCGCAAAAAGCCTCAAATTTGCATAACACTTGGAACCAAAGTGTGCAGATTAGTGGTCTTCTACTGTACACAGTTTTTCACAAATGTGTTTCGTTCTTAAAATGTGTTATTTTCATCTATCACAGCGGAACAAGCGAGAAAACTCATATTCTTGCACATGAGTTGTATATATCTTTATATCTAAATTTCCGTCATTTTTGATGGGCTACCTTTCTAGTAAGAGTATAATATACAATTAGTGCGAATATCCTGTGAGTTCAATGCCATCAGTTTAACTGGTCACTTTTCTTTTTATTTATTATAATGTATTAATGGGTTTGTTCTACTGTGAATATCAGTTTTTCAGATGATATCAATTCTCATTTAAACTTTTTCATCTGCTTAAGAGAATATACACGTAAGGGGAAAGTAATAATAATAATAATAATAATAATAATAATAATAATGTAAATTTTAATATTAATTTTTATGTTGTTAAATTATCATGTTTGGTGAACATGAAAATGTTCAAAAGTTTCGGGTTGACACTAATACGCTATAAAAACTATTCGGAAACGTTACCGAAAATTATGAGTAGTATGAAAAGAACGTTCGTTTCAGAAAGGCTTCTTTAAAACTTGGGAATTTGTTGATTTCTGAAGATAAAGGAATGCTTTTCGTAAGCGGGAAATAGTAGTGTATCGTAGACAACAGCATCGATTTCTTTCCCCTTGGCATTTGTAATGAAATCTGCCCACGGTTCTTCATCACTGCCATGCAAAGAAGGCAATTCCTCCCTGTCTGCGAAACAACGTGATGACCCATCATTGAATATCCTGTGTTTGACTTCATCTAAAATACTTTGTGGAGGAATTCTCCTTCCTTTTGGATTTTATTTATGCATAATTTCCAATTAGAAAAATAAAACTTCGTTTAAATCACCATAAAATACAAAATAAAACACAGGGCGTTTCGAGCTAGAAATTTTAACAGCTCGCCATCAGACAAAGTAAATCGTGTCCTAAAGCGGACAATGTCACAAATGAACAGAAAGGGCGGAGAGGACAGCTTACAAAGGATGCGACAGGTGACGCTAGCTGAAAGGAAAACACCAATCATAAAGGGAGCACATGCAGAGAAGGAAAATGTTGCCAAAATGAAAGAAAAAAGTAACAGAAAATAAAAAAGTAACGAAAAAAATTAAATAAATAAATAAAAAGAGAAAGAGAAAACACAAGAAAAACAAAAGAAATAAAAAGAATTTGCATATATACATACAAGACGTCTACAAATTAGTTGGGCAATTTCGTAAGTTAAGAACTTCCAAAATATTAAATGAAATTAACTACTTGAAAGTCAGACTAGAAGTAATATTGCCGAAGTTTATTCATAGATGGCGTTAGGTGTCAAAACTGACGCTATCGCTTAGCGAGCGGTAATCATTCTTGTTCGACATTACGATAATGGAGGCGTACAACAGGGCTGGAAAAGCGAAATGCTGTCTTTGGTTTGATGAAACTCATTCTGCTGTGCAAGTACGACGAAATAATGGTGATAATGGTAAACTTGAACTATTTTTCTATCTTACAACAATATGTACTTTAATTTTTTCCCTGTCAATTCCATTCAATAAATCATTCTTTTTGCCCAACTAATTTGTAGACTCGCTATATATAAACTGGAAAGACACTAGAGAAGAGAGGGAAATAATTACAAAATCAAGAATTTCGAAGCTAAATTTCCCCCCCCCCTTTCGGTACTGCTTCACCAGTTTCAATGTTCAAAATTCCACAAACGTTAACCTTCACTGCAAGTTTTAGCTTGAGCTGTAAAATAAACTAGCGAGCATTTCATATCATTCTATTAAAAATATAACAGACATAGAACATAGAAGAATATACTATTAGTTTAGAAAAAAAAATAGTAACTAGAACATGAAAACAAAAAGAGAATCAAACATTAACCCTTTTGTGACTCAACAACACCGATTTCAAAAATATTTACTCAGATGTTAGAATACATAATTTAAAGCGTGTAAAGAATAGTTCTAAAAAAAAATAGAACATAAAGAAAATGTTTTACATTCTAAATTTATTTATTAATTATTATTATTTTTTTCTACTAAAAAGTTTTATTTTTCACATCTGCACTACGCAAAAATTTATAATAAAAGAGCTGACATTTACTCACGAAAAGTTCAACATTAACGTGAAAATTAAAAATAAAAAGTTTACAAAATGGTGTATACATAATGTTGCAAAGTTAGTTTTTAACTCTACAACATTTTGTATACACCATTTAGTAAATTTGCGATTTTTTATTTTCACGTTAATATGGGAAAATTTACATACTTTATATACTATATACTCGTATTGTCAATTTTCTAATACAAAATTCTAAAATATATAAGCTTACCTTTGTAAAAATAATATTATTTTGTACGTCTCCAGCCATTTAAATTTTACAAAATTTGTGATGTTTATCTTAGCAATTACTATATCCTCTGCCGACGAACACATGCCTTTCGTCATTATAGGAGTTGGTCTTCGAAGGTTGAAATCGAGCCAGGGCGAAGTAGAGTCGGAGTCAAACCCATTTTTTAACAAGAGAGTCGGAGTGGGAGTCGCTAAAAAACAAGCCGGCTCCGACTCCATATTTTTTTGTTAGACATTTTAAACTGTAATTAAACTAATTATATGTAATTTTAAAACTATAAAATTAATTGTTATTGTTATTTATGGTCTATATCAGGTTACTCAAGTTAAAGATGACCGATTTACTGCGGTGTACAAATTAGATACAGAGGTAGGTACAGAGTAAGTACAGGGTACTCGTGTATAGAGTAGATGAAAACTGTTTTAATTCATAACTACAGTAGACATTTTACATTTAGTATATAAATAATTATTCTCGTATTTTTTGGGGTTGTGGATAGAACCAGAGTTACAAAGGTCTTCAAGGATTCAAAACCCGGAAAATGAAGGCAATTTTTCAGCCAAGCCGTATAAATAGAATTAAGATAATTTATATTAAAGGGGCGCCGTTTGCAGACTGCAAACGCATTTTCAGAAATTTTTTTAACTAAGAAAATCTTGGAATTTTTGGCTTTTTACGGTGGGAAAGTACTTTTTACTTCTTTGATTTGATAACAGATAGCAGCTCTATAGTTTATGTGATCATTTACTTTGAAAGAAATGAGATCAACATAAGGCTGTTCTACACATGGTTCTATTTTTAATTAATTCAAGGATAAAAACTTAAAATTTTCCAATTTTTTACATTAAATTTTACAAATAGACCTCAATGACTATTGGCATATCCTTTATTCTTTAAAAAAAGGTTTTATTCTTTTGTATTTTTGCGTTTATATATAGCATTTGCAGACTGCAAACAGCGCCCCCTTACAACTTTAAAATGCAGACTTCCCGGGACAAATGAAAAACATCACTATTTTTTATTTTACACAGTATTTATGTTTTCTCCCCCAGATGGTTTGATATTTGGAGGAAAAAGATAATAAAAGTTCGATGACCATCTAAAGTTGAGGGTGTTTTTTTTTAAAAAAGGAGACATTATCTTTTTTTTTTCTTTTCCTGGCATCAGCGAAATGTGTCCTGAAAACGCTAATTGTATTATTAACATATATTTTTTCCATTCGTTTTATACTTTTCTTGTTTTTTTTTCTTTCTTAATTTTTACATTTTTCTAATAAACTATTTCTTACATTTTTTTTTTATTTCCTTTTTGCCTTTTCCTGATATTTTTAAAAATTCCTCATATTTTCTAAATATTCTCATTTTCAAATTTTTTTTTAATTTTAAGTATATAAATAAACATTTGTTTGATTAAAATAGTTTGATAAAATAATAATTATTATAACGATATGAATTCAATTATTTTTTTTTCTGCTAAATATTTATAATTTTCTGATTTTTAATTTTTTTTTTATTTTTTTTTTAATTCTCATATTTTTCAGTTATCCTCTTTTTTTAAAATTTAAAGTAAATAATTAAAATATTTCCTTTAAATATTTGAAAATTGTTTCATAAAAGAATTATTATTCTAATGCTCTGAGTTCAGTTATTTTTTATATTTTTAAAATTTTCACATAAATCTTAAATTTTCTAAGTTTTTAAATTTTTAGTATAGAATCAAAATTTATGTTTATTGGAAATGATTTTGTAAAATATTTATCATTATAACACTATAAGCGCAGTTTTTAAAATATTTGCTCCAGTAAAACAAGGTAAGTGAGTATTCGAATTTAAATGACCTACACGGGCGCCCTGTAACGGGGACTGCTGCTTTTTTTAATGACATTTCTGTGGTCTATAGGACCAGCGTATCTCCTTCTGCATGTTTTTGAAAAACTAATTAATAATTTTAACATTGCGCTCCTCAAAGGGTTTTAATGGGCCGGATCAGACTGATAAAAAATCTGAGAGGCTGACAAGTCCAATATAACAAATTTGAAAGAATCAAACTATACTGATAAAAAAGGAACAATTTGCAATGGGCATGATTGGGGTGAGAATAAATACAAAGGCACGGCCGAACTGTTTAGGGGATGGGCCTTAAAATTTTGGCTCATGCAGATCTCTTACCGGAGGTAATAGGAATGCCAGATTTATCTCGGAAAAAAACGGAAGATTTTGATTGACACTAGTTAGTTTTGGTTTTATTACTCCTTTTTCATACCATACTAAACTATTCTGAATATGCCTGTAACGTTTTCGTTAACAAAATTGTTTAACAAGAGGTTATTAAATAATCGATTTTATCATTATTCTCCAACTGTATTTGTATTACATTATTCTATTAACGTTGTTTAACTAAATTTCCAGTCATATCCCATTATGGATGAAAAATTAATTGAATTGTAAAAACAAAAATAAATCAAAACATCCTACAATTCAATGATGATGATCATGAACATTTTAGTGATGGACACACTATAAAAATAAATGTTTTTATTAAATTATGAAGGGAGACAATAAATGAAAAAAATATTAAATCTTAAGATACAGATATACTAAATTAAAAATTTTATAGATACTTATAGTCCATAATAATGTCAAGTTCAGAGAACTAATCCTATCCAAGAGTTTGTGAATGCGCATTTAATATTACACAATATTCTCCCAACATTTTTGTCATTCTGATCGAAAACAAGCCATTTTTACATTTCATGGCATGTGTATAGCTTTTTTTTCGGCAAAAGGCGAAATTTTGAAGCCCAAGCTGGAAAAGAAAAAAAAAATCTTCAAACTGTTGAACTAAGACGTGGTACAAAAACGGAAGAAATCGTCGTACGAGGCAAAGGCCCCACCAGTGGCCGAGAGGTTCTGCTCTCGAAGCTGGTAGACGGGAGGTGCTGGGTTCGATCCCAATCGCGCCCGTCGGCCTAATCGTTCGGAGTTTTCGTGGTTTTCTTCGAACCTTGGTTCTCCAAGCGTTAATACGGGTTAGGTTCCCTTAGAAAGACCTCCACGGAAGGCACCTCCCCCCTTAGGGCCTATATCCCACGTGCAGATAATTGGCCGACATAAATACAACCAACCAACCGTACGAGGCAAATTTAAACGTACACTGTACGATAGGCCTAAAATATTCTAAAAAATGTACAACTTATGGGAAAAACGTACTTACCGGTTTAACGTACAATCTGGCAACCACAGAAGGTAATGCGAAATTAACACGTTCAGCGCCACGTCAGCCACCGGTGGCTGACACTGAACTTTCCGTTTAAAACGTGTCATTCACCGATAGCTGACGTCTAAAATATGATATAAAACTAAAAAAATATATATTGTTTTAAGTAATTACTGAAAATTTATTTAAAATTTACCTACCTTTTATTTATTACAGGATTATACTTTCTTAAAAATTACTTAGAGCATTGTAAATTTTCCAGCGCTTTAGTGTCTGTCACCATGGCACTCAACGGGTTAATAAATTTGTGCTATTTTTGGAGGCAAAAGAACTAAGAATCCGCTATAGCATTATAATAGAAGCCTTTTTCTCTTCCCCCCCCCCCCCCCTCAAATTTTTCGGGTCTGTATGACCAAAAGTCAGAATTCTAAAATACCCTTCCTTTATTTATTTATTTTTGTGCACAAGAGTAAAAATAAGATGAAATTGTAATCTTTTTTACCAAATCGGCGGTACCCAAAGTAACGATAAAATAGTGAAATTTCGTTATCTTTCACCTTTTGAATTTCCGATTTTTCAGGTCTGCAGAACCCGAAATAAAGCCAAAATTGTAAAATTAATTCAAAAAATGTAATTTTTATACTTATTTCTATACAATCCGTAGAATCCGAATTATTTACAAAATAATTTTTCTATCCAAAATCATCATTAATTTTCCTCCTTTCCATAGAAATTTTTCGAGTCCTGAGGTCGCACCAAAATAACAACTAAATTGTTACGATTTCGCTTTTTCTTCTTAGTCCGCTGATCCAAAATAGTAAAATTTCCATTTTTCGTTCTTTAGACTTCGATAGTTGGATTTTTCGGGTTTACGGGCGCGAAATTGTAAAATTAATAAAGCAGAAAATATATTTTTTTTATTTTTTATTTTTGAAGACCTAAAAAAGGAATGCCGAAATAGTGAGATTTTAGCTTTATTTTTCTTATATTCCATCATTAGTTTGACCAACAGGCAACACTACATTAGCCAACCCGGAGGCGGAATAGGAGTCGGAGTCGGAGTCAGAGTAGAAGTCGGCCATTTTCCTCACCGACTCCGCAGCCCTGGGTAGAGCAAAGCCTCTCTGGTGAACTCTGATCAAGCTCCAGGGCCCGGTACTAGGTCTCTTTGTGGGAACCCGGGAGGTGATTCTAAGGTCCGCGGTAGTATCCTCAAGCACGTGGGTATTACTGTCGTGACGCCAGACTTGTGTGCAAGTTTAAAGAGTGACGCGCGAGTGCGGTGCTCTTTGTCCGGAACGCTCGTGAAGGATGGTCTTCGGACTGTCTGGATCGGGTGCATATGGGCTCTCAGGGACTAGGACCGGGAGATGGTGGTATTCCGTCTTAGCAATAACCATGCAAAGCTGCCGAAATGATAAATATAACTTTTGCATAAAAAATTAACTCAGTATCACCATCTGTTAAGAAGTCTGTGAACAATTTAAATTAACTACTGTGTTGGGAGATAGCAGCAATTAAAAAAATCGTCTTTTAAAGATCTCGGTATAAGTAACATTGATTTTTTATTATATTGCAGATATGCAACGCGGTGATACAAAGGATTAACACATTTTTATTTTATTTTCTGGAGGATATTTCGAGCTATATGATAGACTAGCATTATAACAGCCTCGATCCTTGTCTCATATTGCCACATATTGCCCTACATTACCCCCCCCCCCTCGAATTTGATTGTTTATAACTCAAGCAACACTAAACTCATTATAAGTTTTAAGGGGGGGGGGGGGGGGGATTTGCCTCTTGAAGACCGAAAAAAGGGTGTTTTTTTAGCTTTTTTCTGGAATACGAATATAGATTTTAGCCCCGGGTTTTTTCCATGATGATTATTATCCTTTGAAGAACATTTCAAAAATTTTTAAATAAAAAATTGATGAATTGGATGTCCTAGCATGCGCGTCGTGCACTTCCAATCGTGCGGGATCCGATAGATCGCCAGAGACGTTTGCAATAATTTTCGTTAAGGATTAGGAAAGGATATAATATTCTAGACCTTCAAGCTCTTTCAAATCAAAAAGTTGAAAATCATTGATTTTCAAGTGGCAACCATTGGAAAAAAATAGTTATATATCTGACCTTTTTTCCGCCCTTTGGCGGCTTCTAAAAATATTTATTGTTTATAAAAATGGCTGAAAGTGGTTCAAGCTCCAATAAATTATATTACCTTTCATTAAAAAATAAAATGAGCAATATCTGTTTAATAATTTTTGCGTTCTGATATTGTTAAAATTGAAAAAAAAGTCATTTTTCATAAAATGCGTTTATAGTGCTCCAAAACAGCGTAAATCTATGGACACGTTGCGCCACAGCACTAAATAACAATACGAAAGAACTTCGAATTCGGCCAAATCGTTTCACTGGTATAATCTACAGACTATAGAGCATAGAAAAACATAAAAAAAAAAAAAAAAAGAAAGAAAAAAGAAAAATCGAATTTTTCTATCGGAATAAAAGAAATACCCCTTAAAGGCTAAACAAATTTACTATTGCTTACTAAATAAACGCTTATGTAACAATTTACCTAAGTTTTTATTTAAGTGTTGCACGCCAAAAGTTTAGAAATCAGACAGTTTTTTTAAATAAAAAAAAGTAAGGTTATGCAACATACATTTATTTTTATTCAGGCCTCAAGGTATTCAAGAAAAATAAACAGATCATTTATCAAATATGATTTATCTTTAAACATTAATATTTCGTTTAGAAAGTAAATGCAAATTATAAGTCAATAAAACAAAGAACCCTCAGTTTAAATAAACACAGTAAATATTCATGATTTTTTTAGGAAAATATTTCTTTAAATACAAAATGTATTGTCAAATTCATGGAACTTTATCTCTGGTATTAATAATTAAAAGAAAAAAAAATGCAGTTAAAAATGGAGGTTGTTACAAAATAATTTTTCAATATTTAAACGAACCTATTAAATATTTAATAGGTTATTAAATATTTTTATTTTCTAATTTTGAGGTGTTTTCGTAACGGGTATAAGTAAAATGATGTAATATTTACAAAAACACCACACAGCGAATTTTATCGCATAAAAATATAACATAATAGAATAAATCACAAAATGTACCTTTTTTGTATCTCTCACGTTAGCCTTTTTTTGTTGGGGGGCGGGGAGGGTGGGCTTATATAATCCCCATTGACCCTTTATATTTACATGTGAATATTCAAAAATAAAGAAGAATTTAAAATAATTAAATTATTATAGGAGAAAATCATTTGATGGCGAACATTACGCCATATTTAACACTATATGTGCATTTTCATGTATTAAAATATATATTTTTTATGATACACGGATGACAGATAACAGTGCTTAAAGGACAGTCTAATTGACTGTTGAGTTCCTACATTTGAAGTCACTTTTAAGTGCGCTCGTTATAAAAAATACGTAGCATCTATAGTCGTCGTCTGGTCTGGTCCGCTGTCCTCATATAACAGCGCAAAAACTACCCAACCGAATAGTTTCGAATTAATCGTTGTAGAATTTTGTCGAGTCATTTCAAATTTTAAGAAAATCGAATCAAAACTTAAAAATATATTAATAAAAGTTTTCTACATTTAATTAAATCAATCTTATCATACGCAATTAATTCAATGATATCGACATGACAGGTAATGATTCTAGGTTACCATGGCGATTACGTCCTATTTAAGATGGAGTCCTATTACTTCCGTATTACTTAATTGAACATATATATTTCAAATTTCAGTTGCTTAAAAGGCGAAGTTAATAGCAACTAAAGTTTGAAATATTGTTGAATGCAAGGCATGAGAAATTGTCTACAGAAAAATTTCCAAGATATATATAGATTTATTGAATATATATAATCGTAATTAATTTTGTATTCATGTTTTTTTGCATAAGAATGCGACAGCTATTGCACCAAGATTTGAATAATTATAAAACTAGTTATAGTACGAACGCGCCTCATTTGCCACGTTTGACGCGCCGTGGGGTCTCGACGGGGGGGGGGGGGGGGGGGGGGGGTTGTCGAGCACAGCTCTTGGAAAACAGAATTCTTAGTTTTTAAAAATAATAAAAGAATTTTTGAATTTTGAATTAAAAAAAACAATTATAGTAAATTTATTTTAAAAAAACCCGCAACAAGTATTTACAAAACAACAATTTATAACAAAGTAAAATAAAAATAATAGTTTCATATTTTTTTTTTTCTCAATTAATAATAAAAGTATTAAGAGTTTATGTACTACGTAACAAATCCCAAAATTCAATTAAAAAACAATTTAATAAAAAAATAAAGATAAATAAATGCAATAAAAAGTTCATAAATTTTCATTTTTTAACTAGTACTTGTATTAGATAAATACCAGTTTGTAATTTAATTGAATAAAACAACAAATAATTAAAACTTAGCACTAATTAAAATTAATCTTAAAATTTTGTAAAATATAATTTAATAACATGAAAGATTAATAATAATGTTTTCAAAAATTTTATACAGAAAATATTAATAATAAATTTTAATTTAATTGTAACTTAACTTGTTGTTTAATTGTAACTTGTAGACAAATACTGGCAAAATAATAATAATAATAATAATAATAATAATAATAATAATAATTTTAACAAATTTGGAAAAAATAAAAGATAATAAACATAATATTTTTGTTATCAATTTTATTAAGAATGAACAATGAAAATATTATGTATTTTATATATTAAGTAACAAATAGCAATCTACAATTAAAGAAAAGATTAATTGAAAAAATAAAATAAAATAATAATCATTCATAAATTTTAAAAAAAATCAGCTATTCAACTATTAATATATATTATAGAAATATTAATTGGTTATTTAAAATAATAAAGATACCAAAAAATTACACATTTTGTTTGTTTTTCATTATAATAATTCATTGTTAATAAAATAAAAATTCATAACCCATTTATCTTTTAGTATAATTTCACAAAATATAATTAAAAATACCATATAATTTAAAAGTCTTTAAAAATCTTAAATGACTATAATAACAATTCCTAAAAAGTTACTCATTTGAATACCAATGTTTATTATCAAATTATCAGTCTTCAACGTATTAAAGAAAAATAAATAATTTTTTTATCTAATACTTTTTATCTTTTAATATTTCATTAAACAGACAGAAATTTATAAGTCAATAAAAGAACTTTGAAGAAGTTTAAATAAGAACAGTAAATAATTATCTTTTTTTTTTTTTTTTTTAAGAAAATGTTTCTTTATATACTAAAATGTATTACAAAATGCGTGACAATTTTATCTCAAGTATTAATAATTATTTTAAAAAATGGAATTATTATATAAATATATAATTCCATATATTTATTTAAAAAAACTGAAATTAAAAATGGAAATAACACAAAATAATTTAAAATAATCAATTAAATATATATCTGTACCTTGGAACAAAAAGGGCCAATGTCCATTTTTCTCAAATGGCAGGAAACCCAATTTAAGTTTGACACATTACAGTAAGTAACATTGGCCTCGACAAAATATTTTGTTTTCGATGATCTAATATTGGGAGGACTTTGGCCCTTTTAACAATTACTTTTAAAAATAACATTAACTCAAATTTCTCAATTTTGGACATTGGCCCTTTTTGTTCCAAGGTACAGATATGTATGTCGTACTCTGGTGTGCGATACGTTAATTTATTGAAACATACCTATGAGTTTTATCCTTAATATTATCATTTCTCAAAATAAAATTAGCTACAGTAAATTTGTATAAAAGTCTTCAAAATATTTTAATTAAGACAATAGGCCTAACATTGAATGAAATATATTTTTTAAACTATTAACTGATATTTAAAAATTACCAAACTAAGTACCATTGCTCTAAGTGTAAAAATCCAGCAGTTTTACTTTAAAATTAATGTTTAAACAAATACAGATTAATAAAAGCTTAAACAAATCGTAAATGAAGTTTTTAAAAAGTTAAAACATTTTCTGAAAGTTCTATTGACAAGTATCAATGAATGCGCTTTTCTTACAGTGCTAAAGAAAAAGAAAATACATAATTGTATTACCTTTAAATGTTAGCATTCCTCCAAAAAAAAAAAAAAAAAGCCAATGTAATGACAGTTGTCAAGAAGATTAAATGAAGATAAGAGTTAATATATTTTTAAAAATTATTTCTTTAATTATCTACAGGTATTTGCAAAAATCAGTTCTTAAAATACTAAATATATCATTTAACATTAACATTTTATGAAATAAAGTTCGTAAAATACATTTTTTAAGTATACCTCAAAAAAACACATATAAAAATAATATATTTTTTTACTTTTTTAAATTTATTTTTAAGAAAATAATTTTGAAACTTTTAAAACATATCATCAAAATAACAGCTTTAAACAAAAATCATGATATGAAAAATTTGTAATGCACAGCAGTATTACCATTAAAAATCCTGTTCAGTTAAACAAAAGTATAAAACTTCCTTCGAAATTCAAATGGTAGTCATCGGTAGTGTTTAAGTTTCATTCATATCATGTCACTCATAAGTTTCATTACATCTGAAAATTAAAAAAAATTAGATTAAATTAAATTAAAATAAATCAAAATATTTAAGATAAGTTTCTTTCCTTCTTCTTTTTTTCTTTTTTTTTCTTTTCTTTTCTTTTCTTTTTTTTTTTTTTGTAATGTTTTGTGACCGTTATGAAAATTTCGGTTGATTCTTGAGTTTCATCATAAATTTCCCTTGAGTTTCCGAAATAGCATAAAATTTTTACAAAACAGGATAAAACAAGAACTACAAATAAAATAATTGCGAAAAAAATCTCAAAACTTAATGTAATATGCAGGATTCACTACAACCACAATGTCTAGTAGCATAAGGAACTGTTAAATAGTTTGTTTGTCGACGTGTGATGTTGTATCTTGTATTTTCTAACTCATTTTCACTTGCGTAATTGTCATCTGCGATTTCCTATTTCACTGTTAAAATACAGTTTTGCAGAAATTGCATTTCATATAATTACTTAAAAGCGGACAGCTTAATCATTTTCATATCATTTCAGCTTCTTTATAGAAAGATTCTTAACTTTATAAAAGGTTCTGTCTCCATACGTCCACCACCATATTTTTTTAGTAGTAGAGACTACAAATGTTACGATGAAGTATAGCGTAAGAAATACAGCACAAAATCCAGATAAAACGGCTGCACCTTCATGCGTATAATGATAATTAAAATACCATTTGATAGAAATTGTATTTTATATAGTTTCTCAAAAGCTGCGAGATTAATCATTTTCCTATAATTTCAGCTTCTTTATAGACTGAATGTTGACTTTATAACAGGTTCTGCCTGCATGCGCCCACCACCATATATTTTTTTGGTAGTAGAGGCTACAAATGTGACGATGAAGTATAGCATAAGAAATACAGCACAAAATCAAAATAAAACAACTGCATCTCAATTCGTATAATGATGATTAAAATACCATTTGACAGACATTGTATTTTATATAGTTTCTTAAAAGCAGCGAGATTAATCATTTCCATATCATTTCAGCTTCTTTATAGACTGAATCTTTACTTTATAAAAGATGTGACGATGAAGTACAGCATAAGAAATAAAGCACAAAATAAAAATAAAACAACTGCATCTCCATTCGTATAGTGATGATTAAAATACCATTTGGCAGAAATTGCATTTTATATAATATCTTAAAAGCAGCGAGATTAATCATTTTCATATCATTTCAGCTTCTTTATAGACTGAATCTTGACTTTATAAAAGGTTCTGTCTCCATGCATCCACCACCATATTTTTTTGGCAGTAGAGAATACAAATGTGACGATGAAGTATAGCATAAGAAATACAGCGCAAAATCCTGATAAAAGAACTGGATCTTCATGCGTATAATGATAATTAAAATATAGAAAATCACGCCCTATCTTCCAAGTAAATACAAAAAAGACGATAGTTACAAAAACCACGGCCGATACTAAAAGTACAATAAACAGAAAAGACACCAGATACGATAGCCATAACAGACAGCGAAGCAGCAAAATGGCGAAGTAGTGGAATTTTCCCTTTTTTTCCAAATGTTTTATTTTATTTTCTATTTCAGCTTCACTCGCGTAGTTCTCTTCAACATTTTCATAAAAGGTGATTTCACATTTCACGGTCAAAATGTCATTCGGCACAAAACGCCATTTATTTAGCCCAAAATAGTCACCAAACAAATTATTTTTCTCCACACGTAGTACAATATCCTTATTACAAGATGGAGTAAAATCTATTTCTTTAGAAGCATAGAAGGGATACGTATGGAAAGAATCCACTATAGTCAAACGGACACTTACAGACTGATTTTCATTTTCACCATCTCCTCGTTTCAAACTTATTTCGATGTAATCAGTAGGTATAAGAAAAAAAGATTCACGTTTTTCTTCTATAACAAGAGTCCAATTACAGCGAGTTGATTCGCAATAGTACTTAGGACTTTCATAAGCTCCATGAAGAAGTCTCCAGGAGAACTTTTCAATTTGTTGCGTAAACGCAAAGTTCTTGGTTCTCACAAAGCTGCGACCTGCGGTTTCCATTTGAAAAGTTTGCGATTAAAAATGCCTCCACTATTCAAATTCAGATAGTTAAATTAAAGCGGGCTGCAATATTAAATTTCAGAAGAACATCCAATGCCAGACGTTTGTTTACAATCGCTTTCAGGGTTTCGTCTGTGTAGTTAACTTTTGTATCGTTACTTAGCTTCCGAATAACACAGTGTTGCCCCTTCCGGTTCAAGATAAAACAGCTGACTTACTAATGGTCACGTTTCCTCTTTATAACAAGTCGATACGACTCTCTAGATTTCGAAACAATTTCCTTTTTAAAGAAAATGTTCATAAATATGGCAATCAGGTGGTGAGCAATTAAAAAGCACATAGGAGGGAATTGAAGTGTACAGTCGTGGAAAAAAAAAGTAAACACCCCCTACTAACTTCTCAACAAATTATCGTAGAAGAAAGTTACTGGTATTGAATGATTGGAAATAAAGTCTACTTTTAAATGATGTATATAAAATTTAAAGTCTACTTTTAAATGATGTATATAAAATTTGCTTAGGGGACCATCTACATATTAAAACGAACCCAAACTTAATTTTTTTTTCAATGGCAATATCCAATTTTAACAAGATATTTCAAATCTTCGGTTCAAACTTGTGTAACCAAATTTCCATTCGGACACCAAATTTTAAGTCATTTGAATGATAATTTTTTGAATTATAAACATTAAAATTTTAGTGCTTCTAATGTTAAATTACATTTTCATATTTTTATTAATATCTCCTGAAGTTATACTCCCAATGTGCTAATTTTTTTTGTAGCAATAATACTAAAATACCCAAACATAAATACGTTGAATTTGTAATTTTTTTTTTATAATTTTATGATGTGAATTATGAAATTAATATTCGAAAAAATTATGAATTGCAACTTACAGTTTTTTTGATGGATTGAGATTTATTGTCTTGCTTTATAGAAATCCAAATGTTCACATTTTTCTTCCAAGTAGTTTTCAAATTACGCTTTAAAAACGGCAAAATGATGGCTTAAGGCTGTTCTCAAATCCAAAAGGGCAACTTCCTGACATAAGTTTTAATTTATTTTTGTTCGAAAATGCATGAAACTAGCTGGTGTTATTGTTCAAAAACTATGTCATCGAGCTGTTTTTTCCATTTTTTTGAAAACGCAATAGATCTTTCAGAAAATAATGTCAAAGTAGACCTTTTGAACTGAACTTCCGCGCGAAAGCAGAAAAATCATTCAAGAGCGGACGAAAAACGGTGTTGTCACGTGATTGATATCGCTTATAACTCAATGGGTAATTGATTGATCAAAAAATGGAAAAAACAGTTCAATTCCAAATCGCTTCCATGACCAGGCTTTCCAGTTTTATATCTTTCGGTTAAAAAATGAATTTGTAAATGTGTCAGAACGTTTTGCGCTTGTTCAGCGGAGCAGTTAAGAACAGCCTTAAGGAGCCGTCTATGATAGAAGTGACCAAATATTTTGAAATTACTTAGGCTATCCTGTAATCTGGCCGTCTTCAATGACTGCTTATTAGTCTTTCTTATTGCATCTCGTTGTGCAACACTTTTATGTATACCAGATGTTGGAAATTCCTTTTTTTTTCTCTCTCTGCACGGGAAAAGAGGGAAATGGGTAGTTGCTCTTCACTCAGATAAAATAAGATTTCATCTATCAAATGCAATCTTGAAACACAGCTGTAATTATTTCACCATGTCTTGCAATTTCGGTAAATCATTATTCAATTTCTAACACCCCTGCTTGATTTCTGAAGTTGCAATAGTTCTTAAGTTCAAGTTGTCTCTGTGTTTGATAAAGTCAGGTTTGGGAAGGGGCTTCGTAAAGATGTCTGCAGTCATTTCCTTACTGGGACAATATTCTAATTCTATGATTCCCTTCTCTCGTAAATCTTTAATTGAATTAAATTTGATATCCACGTGCTTTGTTTTTGAATGATGTTTATAATTTTGAGTCATCTTGATGCATGACACATTATCCTCATACAGAATAATTGGTAGGTTTTGGTTTAAATCTAGATCCTTTAATAGCTTTATCAACCATATGGTTTCTTGTGCTGATGTGGCTGCGGAAATATACTCAGCCTCAGCAGATGATAATGCAACTGAGTTTTGCTTTTTTGTTGACCAGGAAATCGCTGCATTTCCTAATTTACTTAAATTTCCTGTGGTTGATTTTCGATCACTTTTATCTCCTGCCCAGTCTGAATCTGCAAATGTCGTCAGAATCGGATCATATTCGTTGCTTATAACTAATTTTAATTCTTGTGTTGTTTTTAAATATCTTATAACCCTCTTGACTGCCCTCCAGTCTTTTTCTCTTGGTTTCTCATTTCTGCGACTAAGGATGTTAATAGCCGCTGAAATATCTGGACGAGTTATCGTAGCTATGTATAGCAATGCCCCTATGGCTTGTCTATACTTATGATTATTAGGTAGTAAATTTTCATCGTCATCTAAGTTTAAGTAACCTGCCTCCATCGGAGTATCACAAGGTTTAGAGTCCTTTAAATTAAATTTTTCAATCAGTTCTTTTATTTTATTTTCCTGATCGAGAGCATAAGTTCCTTCTTTAATTCTTTTTATGTTTATGCCTAAGTAGTAATTTACCATACCTAAATTTTTCACTTCGTATTCTTTACTAAGTTGTTTCATTATTTCATTTATTTCCTTAGTATCTCCTGAAATTAACAGATCGTCGACATAAATGATGATATAAGTTTTATTTCCGCTAGTTTCTCGTGTGAAGAGACATGGATCAGCGGTGCTTTGCACAAAACCTAGTTTGTTTAAACTTTCAGCTATTTTAATATTCCATGCTCTTGCTGCTTGTTTTAGGCCATATATAGCCTTTCTTAGCTTACATACTTTATTTTCTTCACCCGGTTTAATATGTCCTTCTGGTTGCGACATATAAACAACTTCTTCTAAATTTCCATGGAGAAACGCGGTTTTAATATCTAAATGGTTTACATTTAAGTTTTTGTGAGCTGCACACGCTAGAAATGCTCTTAGCGTTGTATAGGCTACTACTGGTGCAAAGGTTTCATAATAGTCACTACCAAA
The DNA here is from genome assembly GCA_963932465.1 of Maratus speciosus. Taxonomy (NCBI): domain Eukaryota; kingdom Metazoa; phylum Arthropoda; class Arachnida; order Araneae; family Salticidae; genus Maratus; species Maratus speciosus. The sequence goes on along the minus strand of OZ010799.1, from coordinate 66,964,091 downwards.
TTTTTGAGAATAGCCTTTCGCTACCAAACGCGCTTTGTATTTATTAATTTCTCCATTTGAATTATATTTAACCGTAAAAACCCACTTATTTCCAATTACTTTTACGCCTGGTGGAGGATCAACTAGATCCCAGGTGTTATTTTTTATTAATGAAGCAATTTCTTCACTAGTTGCTTCGTACCATTGGTTTTTCTCATGTGGATTGTTTAGATTTTTAATATCTTCGAAATTTTTCGGCTCTATAATTTTATTTTCTTTAGTAATGTATGCGAGTCTGTCTGGTGGAACACCTCTATTCGATCTTTGTGATCTTCTAGGTTCATTTGTTGTATTTTCCTCACTGTCTGTTTGTTTTTCTTCCTGCATACTTATTATAATTTCTGAGGAATTTTCCCCTGCTTTTTCGGGTTGTTTCTGAACTTCGCTATCATTTTTCAGATTTAAATTTGGTGTTGTGTTTGAATTAAAGTTTTCTAGAAATCTGACGGTTCTTGCTCGTATAATTTTATTATTACCAGTATAGATCCTATAACTTTTAGATCTATTGTCGTAACCGACAAAAATTCCTTCAATCGCTTTATCATCAAGTTTTCCTCTTTGGGATTTGTCGAGATAAGCGTAAGCTTTGCAGCCAAACATTCTAATGTTGCTTAAATCCGGTATTTTATTTGTCCATAATTGGTATGGAGTAGAATTGTGAGCTTTCGTGGGGAGTCGATTAGTTAAGTATACCGCTGTATTTAGAGCTTCACCCCAAAACTTCTGAGGTAGTTTCGCTTCCGATAACAGGCATCGCGTCATTTCAACTAGTGTACGATTCTTCCTCTCCGAAACACCGTTTTGAGCTGGAGAATTTGGCACGGTTAGCTGATGGTGTATACCTGCTTCTTTTAAGTAATTTTCTATCTCATCACTGGTATATTCCCCGCCGTTGTCAGTTCTTAATTCCTTTATATTGCGACCGAATTTATTTTTCGTTATGGCTACGTACTCTTTTAGTTTAGTGATGACTTCACTTTTCTTTGATAAAAGAAATACCATTGTAAATCTACTGAAATCATCAGTAAATGTGAGAAAGAATTTCTTTCCTCCCATACTTTCAGTTGGCATCGGGCCACATACATCAGAATGAATCAAATCGAGAATTTTACTAGCTTTGTTTGTAGCTTGTTTAGGATACGAAGCATTTGTTAATTTACATTTTATGCAACTTTCGCATATTACTTCATGTTTACAATTTTCCATATTAAAACCTGTTGCTAAACTTTTAGTTTGCAGTTGCTTTAAAGCATTTATATCTCTGTGTCCGAATCTCCTATGCATGAGTTCAATACAGTTTTTATTCTTGCATTGATGAGCTAAATTCGCATAGTTTACTTGTTTATGTTTGTAAAGGTCTACTTCATATAAATTACCTTTAATTTTCCCTTCTATAAAGGTTATGCCGTTTTGGATTAATTTACAGGTTTCGTTTTCAAAATTGAGTTTACACCCATGCTTCACTGCTTTATTAACAGACATTAAATTTGACTGTATTTCTGGCACGTACAAAACTTCATTTAAAGTAATGTCGTTTGATTGTGTTTGTAATTTTATTGTGCCTGTCCCGTGTGAAGCAAGAATTTTTCCGTTTGCAATCGTGACTGTGTTCTTATTATTTGTATCAATGTCACTGAATAGGTTTATGTCGTTACAAAGGTGTGAAGAGCTCCCTGAATCAATTATCCAGGTAGATTTATTTTCAATGTTCGCGTAAAAGGAACAATTGTTTTGAAACACCTTTGTATCTAAAGTGGTTTTGTTTTCTTTGCTACTATTCCCCAGAGTCTGTGTGTTTGTTTGTACTTCTACTTCCGGAGTGATTTTGTTCGTTTCAGAACATAATGCAGCATTCTGTCTCCCTTTATTCATTGTTTGGTTTTTAGAATTTGAATTTTTATTCTTAAGGAACCAACAATTTAATTTTATGTGATTTCGTCTTTTACAATATGTACAAAACATATTTTGTTCTTGTTTGCGATATTGTGGTTTAGTATTATTTTTTTCTGCTTTGTACGCATTTTAGCGCGACGTATTATTCGAGCTATCTTGTCTCCTTTGATACTCATCGGTCAATTTTCCTTTTATAAATTCAGAGTTTAACTCCTCTTCATTTCTCGCTTCAAGTGCGATAATCAAACTATCATAACTCGGTGGGAGGGAGCATAAAAGTAACGCGGATAAATGCGTGTCCTTAATTTCTTCCCCTATCGCCTTTAATCTGTCGGCTGTTTCTAGTATTTTTACGATATGACTTATCATATCTCCGTTTTCCCCGAGTTTTATACTGTATAACTTTCTGAGTAAATATAATTTGCTCGAAAGGTTTGCGCGCTCGTGTATAGTTTTTAAAACATTCCAAGTTGTCTTGGCTGTCGTTTCATTTTTCACATAAATAAGTTGTGAGTCTTCTAAAGTTAATATAATTGTAGCCCTAGCACGATTATCTCGCTTAGTCCACTCAGTAGTTAGTGGTGTTGGGGGGTCATCCTGTGTATAATTAAATAAATCTTCCCTCATTAGGAGCATCTGGGTTTTAAAACTCCATTGGGCATAGTTATGCGGATTTAATTTTTCGATATTAAATGTTTCTTTTAGGGAGGAGGCCATTGTTTTATCTTTAAAAGGTTTCTTTTATTTTAGTTTCTTAACTTTCAAGAGTTTTCGTTTATTTTCATTTATTGTCACAATAGTTTAAATAGAAGAGAGCGGTAACTTGCCGTGTTCACAGCCTTCAGTCAGTCTCATAATCTATTGAATTTTTATTGTGAAATCACGGCAGTTAAATAACTGAGCTTCTCTTCATGAATTATATTTAGAAAATAATGTTTTCCCTTTTAACATCTTCACAAAAAAGGAGAAAGATAAAATTGGCATGCTCCTACCTTTATTTTCAGCGTTGATCAAATCCGCGTAGGGTAATCCAACCTGCTATAAAATCCAAAGTGAATCAGCATGAAAATATTCCACTCAGTAACAAAAGAGGGCACAGGATCACAGGACTACACTATTTAATTAAAAGCACATAGATAAAGTTAAAATTAAATTTACATTCAAAGTTATATATTTAATTAACATATATCTTTAAGGTTTTTCAGAGCGCAGACACACTGCGTGTTTTGCTTAGGGCATATATTTAGAGACTGACTAAAAAAGGAAGAAAAGTTTTCAGTTCATTAGTCTTTCTTATTGCATCTCGTTGTGCAACACTTTTATGTATACCAGATGTTGGAAATTCCTTTTTTTTTCTCTCTCTGCACGGGAAAAGAGGGAAATGGGTAGTTGCTCTTCACTCAGATAAAATAAGATTTCATCTATCAAATGCAATCTTGAAACACAGCTGTAATTATTTCACCATGTCTTGCAATTTCGGTAAATCATTATTCAATTTCTAACAGCTTGAGTGGGACTTAAGATGCCTTGATCAGGAAGGGAGCTCTCTCGGTCAACAATCGAGTACCTAACTTCAATTTGGGTACAGCCCCTAAAATAGGCTCGTTTTAAAATAATTAAGTTCTGGGAAACTTATGGTACGAATTGCATAAAAATTTGTTTTTAGGCTAATTGAAAGGTGTAGAGATCATTTATGCTGTCAGAATTGTATACTGCTATTAAAAAAAGCAAAGTTATGGTTCGTTTTAATATGTAGATGGCACCCTAAGCAAATTTTATATACAAGGTGGCCATAATTAAACTGACGGTAGTCAGAGTGTTCTGTAGTGCGATCTAATTGCGAGAATGGCGCCAAATTTTGTAGGAAAATTAAACAAGACGGGGGATGAAGGATTCCGCGAAAAAAAAAATAGTTACAAAAATCACCGCCAGGGGAATATGTGGCGCTGTGTATTCGAAAAAGAGAGTTTCAAAAAAGAAGAATCAATACTGAAATAAAATTACCGTTTATTTAGCACATCCAACTCAGGTTCGATGTGGCCGCCGTTCTCGTGGACCACATATTGTATTATGTGCAAAGCATTTACAACAGCAGAGAATAACATGTCTGCAGGAATCTCCCGTACAGTTCGCGACATGTTATCCTTCAACATAGTCAGGTCCAGGACACCTCCGTGATAGACCTTAGACTTTAGGTAACCTCATAGCCAAAAGTCGCAGGGTGTAAGATCAGGGGAACAAGGTGGCCATGCAGTTGGAAAACAGCGGCTAATGACTCTTTCTGTTGTGAATTTCTGTCGTAGCAGCTGCTGTACCCGCAAAGCAATATGTGGAGGGGCTCATCTTGCATGAAAATGATTTTCTCCAGGCACTGTCTTTGCTGAAGTGCCGGAATAACAAAGTTGTTTAGCATTTGGCGGTATTTGTCTCCGGTAACAGAACAAGTTACAGGTCCTGTCGGAGTAATGTTCTCATAGAAGAATGGACCTATGATCATATCTGCTGTTAAACCACACCAAACAGTTATCTTTAGTGAATGCAAAGGAATTTCTTTGAATGCTCTTGGTGACTTGTTATCCCAAATTCGGCAGTTCTGGGTATTTACAGTTCAATTCAGGTAAAAATGGGCCTCTTCTCCCCATAAGATTTTCCAGGGCCAAGCATCATCCAACTCCATTCTGGCAAGAAAAGTGAGAGCAAAAGTCAGTCGCTTATCATGGTTGGTGTGACGTAACTCTTGTACACGGTTGATCTTGTACGGATAGAAGTGGATAATCTTTCATAGTATTTTCCGTACCGTAAATAAGGCATATCCAGATTCCGAGCTATCCCACGAGCGCTGGAAGTGGTAGCAATATTGTCTGGTGCTCTGTTGACAATCGCCGTTGCCACTTCTTCGATTGTATCCTGTGATACGGGTTTTCGTACGGTATGCCTGACTGAACATTTAGAGAACCTGTTTTCTCAAACTTCTCAACTATTGCTTTTAAACCATTAACTGACAAAAGGCCGTTACCTTTACGCATTTTTTTTTTTTTTTTTTTTTGTGTGTGTGTGTGGTTTCTAAAAGCAGGAAGAGCGGCTGGCGCATTGCACTGGTTGAGGTAAAAGAATTTGACTAGTAGAGCTCGCTCGATTAAAGAAGGAGACATTATGAAAGATAACTTTCAATAAAATTGCTTCTAACAGTAGCACATTACCTTTTAAAGCCGAACAAGCTGGCACTGGGCCAAAAGATGTAACGTGAAATCTGAATAAAGAACTTCTTCTGCTGTTGCTTTCTTTGGGGCTCTGTAAGTGAAATTGCTGATAAAGAAACTTTAGCAGTGTTTATGTAATTTTTTTGCTTTTTATAAATTGTTACTATTTTGAGCTTGGATTAAATTGCTAAATTCGTTAAATAAACGGTAATTTTATTTCAGTATTGATTTTTTATTTTTTGAAACTCTCTTTTTCGAATACACAGCGCCATATATTCACCTGGCGGTGATTTTTGGAACTAATTTTTTTTCGCAGAATCCTTCGTCCCCCGTTTTGTTTAATCTTCCTACAAAATTTGGCGCAATTAGATCCGCTACAGAACACTCTGGGTACCATCAGTTTAATTATGGCCACCATGTACATCATTTAAAAGTAGACTTTATTACCAATCGTGTGGTACTAATAACTTTCTTCTACGATAATTTTTCGCAGAGTTAGTAAGGGCTGTTTATTTTTTTTGCGCGACTGCACATTTGAAAATATTTTAAACAATTCAATATATTAATAATTAATAAAATATTTGTCAGAATATTTAATCATTCAATGGGCAATATCCGCTGATCGGAATTCGAGGCTAAAAATATCATATGATTGGGGAAAAGAAACCAGTGGCTCGTTTCCATAGTAAAATATGGTGGGTATTTTTTCACTTGTCTGAAATTAAATTATTGGGCTACAATTAAATCCAAAGTATTGGACTACATATGGCTCTTCCAACACTTCCCTTAATTAGATTGCAGACAGATTTATTTTTATTTCAATACGATTATGCAATATCAAAAAGGAAAGTTCCGTAATCGGGTTTGCATCTTAATGGCATATTTTGGCAAGCATTGGTTGGCGCATATGCATATCCCTTTACTCAGAGGCTTGGACACTTTTTATATCACCTTATTCGACTAGGGAGTATAGAAACAACTACTGATATTGATATATGGGTATAGAAGAATGCACTTGATCTACAATCAATGGGGGGGGGGGGGGGAGTAAACGCCCGTAACTAATTCTGCAACAAATTATCGTAGAAGAAAGTTACTAGTACCAAACGATTGGAAAAAAAAGTCTACTTTTAAATGATGTACATCAAATTTGTTTAAGGGGCCGCGGCCGTCTACAAATCAAAACAAACCCAAATTTTGTTTTTTTCGATAGCAATACCCAAGTTTGACACCATAAATAAATTCTACACTCTTCAACTAACCAAAATACAGTTTCAGAGAAATTAATTATTTTATAAAATGAGCCCATTTTAAGGACTGTATCCAAATAGAAGTTCTGTATTCGATTGTAGAAATGCTACAGAATGATTAACTGAATTATTATTAAAATATATTTCTTATTACTAACGCATTATTTCTTGCCAATATGACCATCTCACTCGCTTAATATAATGTTTCGACTATTGGTAGCCCAAATGTTTCAGTAAAATGAGTAAAATATATATATGAGGACGTGAGTTTCAAAACTTGCCTTATCCAAAATCAGAAAAATCGAGTTTTCTCTAACAAGCTATTCTATTGGTAAACATGTACAGAAAAAACACTATAATCTGTAAAAAAAAATATTTTTATCCTTTATTTTTGGGTTCTTAAAATATTGGTTTGGTTTCAAAACTCGCCTTATCCACAAGGGAGTTGGCAACAAAACTAGCTTTATCCCTGCGCATGCGTAAGACCAACGGACGACTAGCTTATCAGCTACTATCACAGTAATTTTCCTTCATGTCTCTGCGAATTGTTGCTATTTTCGATTAAAGTTTTTACCTGTTCTATTCATACAAGCTAATTAAATAAGTTTTACAGCATGTCTTATGTATAATGTACAGTGAATAAACTCTTGCATTTTGTGGGGGAAGGGGGAAGAAGAGAAAAAGAAATACGATCATATGGTTTAGTAAAGAATACACACAAAGAAGATCAAAATGTAAGTTCAAAATGGAGAATCGCTTTCTATATTTCTTATTATCAGAAGGTGTTAAAATATTTAATTTTTATTCTCGGGTATAAAACTAAGGCATTTCTGGTCCTCTCAAAGTGCACTCACCAGAAAGAGAACCTCGAATATTCAACTCTCTCAATGCAAGATGTATGACGCTTCCACCAAGCTTTTTTCTTTTCAAGCAAAGACAAAACTGCATAAGATAACTTTATTTTGAAGTTTACATCTTAAACATCTCCTTCAAGAAACCGCCCAGGTTTCTTTCCTTCCCTGAAACATCCAGAAAAGTAAAATTTTCACCTTGAAAGTTTTTTTAAGTGCATCTCAGTGCGCTTTTAAAAGCATTACGATAAGGTACTATATAAAGACCAAGAACCATGGCCATCTTCAAATTTGTGGAAATGTATTTCGGAAAATTCTTGGTAATCAAAATTCAGAGTGTAAAAGTTGTGCTAGCGACATCTAAAGACTGGACTTTCTTTTTAAAAAGAAGGTGGATGGAGTCCCCGCGAAGCAAGAGAAACTTAAGTATGTCCATGGAAAAAAAAAAACATTTTGGTGAAAACTAGTCACAAATGGAGGTGCTTACTTTCTATAAAAATATTATTTCTAAGGAACCAGAATAGAAGGAGATGTTGTAAATATATATTATATTATATGTTATATAGATTATATTATATTACATTCTTTTAAAAAAAGTTATTTTAATTATAAGCTAATTATGATAAGTTTTATTTGATTATTGATATGTTTGCTTCTTTATAATAAAACGTAATACTAAATTTTAATCATACTTATTACTCTCGTAAGGTTTATTTTTTAATCCAAAATATTATCATCCGATGACCAAAAATCGAAACTGTTAATTTCTTTTAGCAAGTATGATAGACGATTGGCAACAAAACTCTTCTTATCCGAAACTTTTTCAAAATAATTAATTAAATGAATTAAAGTAGATTTTCCAACTTAAGACAATGATATCACAGAGCAACTAGCTATAAGTATACAAAAAATTGGAGGTATTCGATGCACGGGGTCGCAGTTACAGGTTTTTCGCGGTTTCCCAAAATTTGATTTTTTGGATAAGGCGAGTTTTGAAACTCACGTCCTCATAAATTTCAAATTATGCTTTTCTCAGCATCATGTGGTCCCTTAAGCCAGCGTCTTGACGTTTTTTAAGCATAATTTAAAAACTGCTTGGAAGAAAAAATTGAAATTTTGGAATTGCATAAAGCAGGACATAATAAATATAAATCCACCAAAAAAAATGTTGGTTGCAATTCATAATTTTTCGAATATTAATTTCATAATTCATATTATAAAATTATAAAAAATACAAATTCAATATATTTATGTTTGAGTGTTTTTACTTTTAAGTATTATAACCACACAAAAGATTAACACATTAGGATAATAATTTCAGAAGATATTAATAAAATATGAAAATGTAATTTAACATTAGAAGCTTTAAATTTAGAATGCTTATAATTCAAGAACTTATCCAAATCAATTGAAATTTCGTTTCTAGGCATAGTTTGAGCTGAAGATTTAAAATATATTGCCAAAATTGGGTATTGCCATTAAAAAAAAAGAATTTGGGTTGTTTTTCATTTGTAGATACCCCCCCCCCCCCCCCCCTAAGCAAAGTTTATATGCATCATTTAAAAGTACACTTTATTTCAAATCGATTAGAGCCAGTAAGTTTGTTCTACTATAATTTGTCGCAGAGTTAGTAGGAGGTGTTTACTTCCCCCTCCCCCCGACTAGAGTCCTGCAAGGGTCGGGTTGGACCCCACCCGACCCGAAAATTCCATTTGAAGTCAACCCGCTACACGACCCGAACACGGTAAAAAAAATTTCTCGACCCCGAACTCGACAAAATAATTTTTAGCGACCCGCAACCCGAGCCGAACCCGACATATGTCAACGCTAACCCGAAGTATTTCAACCTGCAACCCGACCCGAACTGGAAATAAAAAATAAGTAAATTATGTTTTAATGCAATATGAAATACGATTAATAAAAATCTACATTCTATATCAATAAATATAACTATTAATAAAATAAAATTCACCCTCGATTAAATGAATATCACATCAGGTATGATAAATTATGCCCGAACTTTGATACAATGAAAACAAAAACAGTAGAAAAAATAATGTTTCAATCGATATGTAACGAACGCTATAAAACTAAAAATCTTATCTTTAAATATGCTTTTAAAATTAGTTGCGGTTTCAAAAGTTCACTTATAACGGTACAGCTTTTTTTTTTTTTTTTTTTACACAATTGGCATTCTGCCTTTAGCTTATCATCATTATCAACAGTTGTTATTTTGAAAATTTTCCTGTCTAATGTAGCGCATCCTGTATCATCACAATAAAAAAAAAAAAAAAAAAAAAAAAAAAAAAAAAAAAAAAAAAGACGCGACAAAACGCTAAATGATCCTTCCTGTCTATCACACAGTAGTTTTTTGTTATAACAACGTTAGAAGTATCAAGACTAGAACATTAGACAGTGGTGCAGCCAGAATTTGGCTCTAGGGAGGGGGGGGGGGGTTGAAATGGTGATAATAGTGATCGCCGGTTACTTGAATCACCGGTTAATCGAATCTGCCAAGTTTTGAATGAAATCATGATACATTTTTTCTGCGTTAGTAGAATCAGTTGTTACGTTGGTTATGATTCATTTAAACAGCATTTACAATATTAGAGTTACAAAACATAAAATACACCAATGAAATAACAAAACTACTATATTAGATTTACATAAAGTGTTTAAAAAATGATGAGGTACACTTTATTTAAGATATGGAAGAGCACAGTACAGCAAACAATTTTTGTACGGAAAATCAGAAATCCATTGTTCAGTAAACCTACACAAAGGGTTTCACTCCAAAGACAATCCCGAATTCTTGCTCGTAATTAAAAAATTATTGAAACAATTTTGGGAAAATTTTCAATAGACTAACCTTACTTTGTGTCACATGTAACAATATAAACAGAATTGTCGAAATTCCTCATTATTTGTGTCCAAACAGTGCTGAACTTTAGAATGTAGTTTGCATTATTATATATCCCTGCAAAAATTAGTAAAATTTCTCTCAACCCAACAATTTTTTGCAAAACTTGCATATATTTTTAAATTTCTATTGTTCCACAATTATAATTTTCAACTTATTCTTTTTAAAGAATTGTCATTTTCTAGGCAATAAATGTTGTAGACAATAAAATTTCTAGGCAATAAAATTAAATATAATGTGTGAAAAAGAACCTGCCTATGATGAAATCCTGTCTTAAACGAAAAAAAATGTGTTGATCCATGCAAAATTAATATAATAATACGCGCGAAAAGAAAATGCATTTACAACAGACACCTGCTAAGAAGGGAACTTGTCTATAACGAACATTTCTGTTCTCCTATGCGATCCCGTCTTAGAAAATTTTACGACATATCAGGGGTGATTCTGCTGCGAATTTTCCGAAAAAAAAAAAAAAAAAAATCGGTCATCAGTTCCGAAAATTCGGACATAAAAAAATATTGCGGATATCGAAAGTGGGCGCTGAAAAAAATCAATTCCGTCAATCGTTCGCAGAAAAAAATCACCAATTTCGTCAAAGGATCGTCACGAAAATGCGAATTTCGTCAAAGAATCACGGAAAAATGCGAATTTCGTCAAAAAATCGCTGAAAAAACGCAAATTTTGTCAAAAGATCGCAAAAGATGCAAATTTCTTCAATGGATTGCGGAAAAAACGCAAATTTCGTCAAAAGGATCGCGAAAAGCTACAAATTTTGTCAATCGATCACGAAAAAAATGCAAATTTCGACAAAGGATAGCGAAAAAACACCCGAATTTCATCAAAGAATCACAAAAAACGCAAAATTCGTCAAAAGATTGCGAAAAAACGGAAATTTCGTCAAAGGATCGTGAAAAAAAACGCAATCGGCAAAAGATCGCAAAAAAATCGCAGATTTCGTCAAATGATCATGGGAAAAAAACGTGAATTTCGTCAAAGGGCCGCGGAAAAAACGCATAGTTAATGCCGGGAGGCGATTCCCCTCCCCCCCCTGCTGTAACCTTTCAGAAAATTTACTGTGAATTTCAGAATTTTGTTTTACCCAGAATCACCCTGGACATAGCATTTTTCAGATTTTTAAGTGTCCAAGCCATGGAATATGGATTAAAGATATTAATAAAAACCGAGTTAGTTACATACAAATAGAGACTCATTAACAAAATAAATATCGCTGCTCAGGACACTTTAAAAAAAAATTAAGAATACAAACATGAAAATAGCTAAAATAGGTATTTTATGTCAGAACTCCTCGTACAAGACAATTTTAAACCGTATTGGCGTAAAAGTTTGTATTTTGTAGAAATTTAGTCGGGCAGGGCACGGCCAGTTAAGTTTCTGTATGGACCAGGTCGAACTTTCAGATTTTATACCGATTCTTGCCAATAAATTTTTTGTACCGCAGCTGGACCTGACTCGGGCCGAAATTTTCTCTTTTTATGCTTGGTTGTTGTGTTTATGACGGTCAATTATCAACACGAGGGATATATTCCCTAAGAGGGGAGTGCCCTTCGTGGGGGGGGTCTTTCTAAGGGAACCTAACCCGTATTTACGCTTGGAAATCCAAGGTTCGAAGAAAACCACGAAAACTTCGAACGATTAGGCCGACGGGCGTAATTGGGATCGAACCCAGCACCTCCCGTCTACCAGCTTCGACAGCAGAGTCTCTCGGCCGCTGGTGGGGGCCTCTCTTTTTATACTGTGCTGTCCAAAACATTTTTAAGCGGATCGATTCGCGCTCGGGTGCGGAAATTTTGGCCCGTACAGACCTCTAACAAGAAGTTTGAAACTGAAAGATACCTATAAAACGTATGTTTTATGTTTTTGTCTGGAAGTCAATGATCATTATCGTTTCGAACGGAGCAAAGAAATGCAATTAAAAATCTGTACACTGTATAATACTTAAACTCAAGGCAGGAAATGATCATTCTCTTAGTCTAAGGCATCTCGAAAATGTAGTTACTGTGCCCTTTATCAACACAAATCAGCAGTTCTCACTTAACCAATACATGTAATATATACTTTCACAGTTTTAAATACAATATTCGCCATTTGTTGACAAAAATTTGATTAAGCAAAGCCACGGATTCTAAAAAAGCCAAAAAATTTTAATATTAACTTTAGTTTTGATTCATAAAAGCGGTTAATTTGCTTAACTAGTGATTCATATAAGCGACAATTATAGTAATTTTTGTAGCTCTGGGAGGGGTTTTAACCCCGAACCCCCCCCCCCCCCCCACTTTCGCTGCGCCAGTGCATTAGAACCATAACTATTCAGCAAAAATGCTTTAGCAATGCAGGGCATTTGTTATAGTACCAGTAGATGAAAAAGTGTGTTTATGTTAACTTCCAGAAACGAATTCTAAGGGTAGACAAAACAGACAAGCGCGCATTTTGCTTTTGTGAAACTTTGACCTGCGATTTACATAGACTTGTGAAACAATATTTTGGACATTCTTTTAAAAAATCGGGTCAACCTGAACCCGACCCGCAAGAGCCAACCCGAAACAATGAAATCCAACCCAACCCGAACCCGGCCCGCAAAAAAAAATTGAAGTCAACCCGACCCGCAACGAGAAAATATAGCCCCAACCGGACCCGATCTCGGGTCGGGTTCGGGTAAAAGCGGATAACCTGACCCGACAGGACTCTATTTGCTCCTATGTATTGAAACATTCATATAGTTTGTGTTCAAAAGTAGGTTATATGAAATATGAAATGCTTAGTAAAAATTAAAGATTGTATTCATGTCTCTGCATCATTAAAAAAATAATAAAGATAGTATTCATATTTTGAACAACTTTGTCGATGACAATCCATAAATCTCCGGCTTTCAAGATGAAACATATGATAATCTAATTAATAATATGAGCAGATTAACTCAGACTATTTTTAATATGTCAAACGATTATTCTATGAAGGTTGGGTTGATTGTTGACGGCCGATTATCTACACGAGGGATATAGGCCCTAGGGGGAGTGCCCTTCGTGGGGGTCTTTCTAAGGGAACCTAACCCGTATTTACGCATGGAAAATCCAAGGTTTCGAAGAAAACCACGAAAACTCCGAAACGGTTAGGCCGACGGGCGCGATTGGGTTCGAACCCAGCACCTCCCGTCTACCAGCTTCGAGAGCAGAACCTCTCAGCCACTGGTGGGGCTTATTCTATGAAGGAGTAATTCATACAAGGGGAATATCGTTTACTTGAAGATTTCCAGTGCAAAGTACAATCAACTGAATTCAACTCTATTGCCTTGAATATTTACTTTGTCTGATGTAGTGAAAATAGTGAAAAATCAATGAAGTGTGGGTCGTCCAACGGTTACAATCTTACAAAACTAGTGTTATACAGTCTGCACGGGCCCGGGCTTGGCCCGAGGCCGGCAGAATTGGGACAATTTTTTCAATGGACCGGGCTGGAAAAAAAATTGAACGGACCTGCAGGGCCGGGCCGGGCCGATAAAAAAAATTAATCGGACCTATCGGCCCGATATAAGAATTTAAGCGAAGCAGATAAAATACGGCCATTTTCAATGAATATGACTTTATCGAGAAGTATAAATGTGCGTCACGAGCCGATGCGAGTTTAACAGCAATACAACATGTAACATGTTGTGTGCTGCAAACATGCAAATGTAACATGTCCATCGCAGAAATCGGCATCGCATATAGTTACATGATGTCTGATCCCGGGTTTAACTTTTTCAACAGACTCGTGCAGGGACAAAACTGGTCTTAATCGTTCTCAGGATGTGTAGGGCAGGCATTATGTTTTGTAAAAGTATTAACAACGATAATGAACTTCTGTTAACAGTATTGTTTTCAAATATACCTTAAGGTGGTTCTCATATTCACTGCTCAACAATGTGAAACTTTCAGACACATTTTCTGACTCATTTTTAACTACAAAGGCATAAAATTGACAGGAATTTGGAAGGCATTTGGAATCAAATAGCTTTTCCATTTTTGATAAATTACTTACAGCGATAACAGAGATTCTTGTCACGTGACTGTACGTTTTTTCCTTTCCTGTGCTATCGCTTCGATTCAAAACACTAACTTTGGCAGTATTTTCTTAAAGATATATTGCTTTTGTCTAAAAAAACCGGCATTTACATAGTTTCCGAATAAGAATACCTGCCAATCTTACGCGTTTCCGAAAAGAAATGAATTCTTAAATGCGTCGAAATGTAGCTTCTTTGGATTTGAGAAAAGCCTTAAAAATTAGAGAAATATTTTCACAAATCTACTTTTTATTATGCAGCTTCAAAAGTTACCATGTTTTTAACCCTTTATTCTAAATTACATTTATTTTTTAATGAATTTTTATCTGAATTTCGAAACGTCTGTAGAGACGATGACTAAAACACTGTAAGTAATCGTTAATGTTTACTATTGTGTGTTTTCTGTTTTGCGAACACATAGTAATCTAAAATACACTGTAAAATGTTCCCATAAATATGTATGTAGTATTCATTAAAAGAATCTTAATTGTATGTCGAGAAAAAACGGATTTTTTTGTAGAAATTGAGTCGGGCCGGGCCTGTTATCACTGATTTTTGTACGGCCCGTGCCTGGGCCCGGCAGACCTCTATATACAGTACAATCAAATCTAAAACTACGCAAAAATTAATAAAATTCGTTTAAAATAATCTATTTTCATTAAAAAATCAATATTTTCCTTTTTTTGTTAAAAAATTGCTATTAATTAAGGTATTATATTAGACATTCAGAAACTAAAATATAAGTTTAGCCTTCATAGCATGCTTACTCTCTTAGAGTAAGCTTAAATGCCATTTTTCAAGGGAAAAAAAGGGCATTTTTCACGCTAGAAGGCGTTCGAATCGCTTTGTTAAAATTATTCTCACCTAATTTATGTTTCTAGGGAAAATATTTTATGTAACGCAGAATTTACAGCTATTGATTCAGATAAAAATTAATTTCTTTTGTTTAAAAATCATTGACTTTGCTTTATTATGAATATTTCTTGAACTGTGGGTCGGCTAAGGGTTAAAATCCTACAAAACAAGTGTCATACAGTATAATGAAATCTGAAACTAGCGTAAAGATAAATACAGTTCGTTTAAGGCTTTTCTCAAATCCAAAAGGGCAACTTCGTGACATGAGTTTTAATTTGTTTTTTTTCGGAAATGCATGAAACTTGCAGGCGTTGTTGTTCAAAAACTATGTGATCGAACCGTTTTTTTTTTTTTCGGGTTTTTTTTCTTTTGCAAACGCTATAGAACTTTCAGAAAATAGGGTCAGAGTGGGCATTTTGAATCGAATTTCCGTGCGAAAGAAGAATAACCACTGAAGAAAGTGGGGAAAACGTCTTTGTCATGTGATCATAAGCGCTTATAGGTAATTTATTTATCAAAAACTGGAAGACACAGTTCAATTACAAATCGCTTCCATAGTCAGGCCTTCCAATTTTATATCTTTCCGTTGAAAAATGTATTTGTAAATGTGTCAAAACGTTTTGCGCTTGTTGAGCGAAACAGTTGAGAACAGCCTTAAAAAGGACTTTTTTCATTAAAAAATCAATATTTTTTTTGTGTGAAATTATTAATATTTATTAAGGTGATGGTTGTTCGAAAACTGAAATAGAAGTTTAATTTTCCTCTTAAAAGTTATATATTCATCTTATAGAAGAAAAATACTTATGAAATCAGCTTTTTCCTAAAAAGTTGATATTTTCCAATGTTTTGCTTAATTATAATACTCATTAAGGTGTTGGTCATTGAAAACTAAAATATAAGATTAACTTTCCTCTTATAAGTTGATATCCTCGTCTTAAAGTTGAAAAATTCTTAAGACATCAGCTTTTTTCCTTAAAAATTGATATTTTCCATTATTTTGCTTAATTATTACTTCTCATTAAGGTGTTGATAATTCAAAATTCAAATATAATCTTCATCTTATAGTATGATAATATTTTCCATTGAACCTCCTCTTAGAGTACAAAATCCCCTTTTTTCCATTAAAAACTTCATTTTTTTTTACTACCAGGGGGCGTTTGATACGACTTTGTTGGCTGCACCGGGTTTTTAATGGAGGCATGGGAGGAGGCACATGCGGGTGCGGAGTGGGAGGGTATTGAGGAGGCACTGTGCCTTGGTGCCTCCTCCTGAGCTTGAACTATCATTTCTCCACTACTTCAATGAATAAAGATAACAAATAATTAAAACTTTTAAAGTTTCTTTTTTTAATCTCAACTAAAGTAAGTAAATAATTAATTGCTAATAAGCTAAAAAATGCATAATTAATACATTCATCATTAAGTAATATAATTTCAAAAAATGCAGTTAAAAACCATTAATTAATTTAAATCGTAATATTTTTTAATTTAATTTAATAAAATGAAAGATTAATAAAAATGTTTTCAAAATTTTAAATACACAAAATATTTTCAAATGCATTAGAATGTAGTAGGAAAATGTATTCGAAAAGTATTGGAATTCATTTAAAGTATATTTAATATGTGCTAGTTAAATACCAATTTTTTATTTAAATTAATAAAGATAATAAATAATTAAAGCTTTTAAAGTTTTTTTTTTTAAATCTCAACAAAAATAAGCACATTTTTAAATTGTTAATAAACTAAAAAATCCATAATGCATTCATCATTAAGTAATATAATTTCACAAAATGCAATTAAAAACCACCAATTAATTTAAATCATAATATTTTGTACAGTATAATTTAATAAAATGAAAGGTTGATAAAAATATTTTCAAATTTTTAATGCAGAAAAATGTTAATCATGAATGTTAATTTTTAAAAAAACTATAGACAAATACTAGCAAAAACATTTTTTTTAACAAATTTAAAATATGTATATATATGTGTAATATTTTTGTTATTCAATTTTATTAACAATAAAAAATAAAAATATTACATATTTATATATTAAGGGGGGGGGGGGGTGCCTTTTTTCGGTTGAAAAAAATTATTTTTAATTTTTACATTTTTCTATTTCCTACAGTCTGTAGATTATCCATGTAAAACGTTTTGACGGAATTTGAAGTCCTTTCGTAATTATTTTGTGCTTTAATGCAACACGTCCGTAGGGCTTAAACTGTTTTGGAGTACTATAAACTCATTTTACGCAAAATGGATTTTTTCAAACTGGGCGGGATCAGAACGCAAAAAACTATTAAACCTATTTTGCTTATACAACCTCAAAAACTCGGAAACCACAGGGCGCAGAGCTACGAAATTTGGCTCACGTGTTGCTGTTAGGGGCCCATGAACGATTGGGACAAAAAATTCCAAAGTCTTAAATAGATTTTTTTTTTATGTTTTTGACGAATTTTTGCCTTTTTTTATGTTCAACTCGTTTGCGCGAGTTCTAGCCAGTTCTAAATTTTTACTGCAATTGGAGATATACATATTACGTACGCCACGCTGTAATACTAAGAAGCTGTAGCGGGTATTACGGTAATTTTTGTACCGCACATGCAAATAATTAGAGATTATTTAATTGCGCCCAATTATTACCTTTTTTTAAAAAAAATAAAGAAAAACATTTCATCAGAAACATAAAAAAAACTTTTTATTCTATTTATCCCCTTATTCCAAAGATATCGTTTTATCGTCTGCTGCCATAGCAACCTGATAAATTCAATTTCATTAAAAAAATGCACAATAGAAGAAAAATATTTTTCAAAATCGAATAGTTATTTTTAATTTTTGTTTTAGAATTAAATTCATGAACTCCCGTGCCTAGAACGGGCTGGTTAAACGGATATTTTTTTAAATAATAGGTGGTATAATTATTTGAAGCTTGGATCACTTTCAGCCATTTTTATAAAAAATAAACATTTTTAGAAGCACGTCAAAGTTTAAAAAAGGGGGTCAGAATTTAACTCTTTTTTTCAAATTGCCGCCACTTTGTTGATTTTCAACATTTTGGCTTCAAAGTGGTTGAAACTCCAGACAACATTATCTACTTTCCCGGAAATGGATTGTAAACGACTCTGGTGATCTATCGCATCCCGCCCTATTGGAAGTGCACGGCACGCACTCCAGGACATCCACCCACGCAACACAGCGACATCAATTTTTTGTTAAAAAAGATTGTCAAATGTTCTTCAAATGATAACAAATAACATGGGAAAAATCCAGGAGCTAAAATCTTCATTCCGATTCCTTAAAAAAATTGTTAAAAAGCAGTCTTTTTTCCGACTTCTATCAAAACAAATAAGCAACAAATAGCAATGTACAGTTAAAGAACAGTTTAATAGTAAAGATTAAAAAGAATAATAATTATTCACAAATTTCAATAAAATATTTTTCCAATTATTAATGGCCCCACCAGTGGCTAAGAGGTTCTGCTCTCGAAGCTGGTAGACGGGAGGTGCTGGGTTCGAACCCAATCGCGTCCGTCGGCCTAATCGTTCGGAGTTTTCGTGGTTTTCTTCAAGCCATGGTTTTCCATGCGTAAATACAGGTCAGGTTCCCTTAGAAAGGCCCCCACGAAGGGACTCCCCCCCTGGGCCTATATCCCTCGTGCAGATAATTGGCCGTCAAAAATCAACCAACCAACCAACCAATTATTAATGTGTATTTTATAAATATTAATTTGTTATTTAAAATAATAAATATACCCAAATATTTATAACTGTGATTTATTTAATTTTTTAATGTCATATGTATAAAGTAATATGTATAAAGTACATAATGTATACAGTAAACTCTTTGTAAGTCGGACTCTGTGTAAGACGGACACGGACATCTGTCTAACTCGGAAAGATTTTCAAGTCCCTGCGAATCCATAGACAGAGAATAAAATTTGTCTAAGGCGGAATATTGTCTACTACGGAAAATTTTCTCGATCCCGATCGATTCCGCCTTAGACAGAGTTTACTGAATATTGATTGTTAATGAACTAAAGATTCATAATGTGTATTTTATAAATATTAATTTGTTATTTAAAATAATAAATATACCCAAATATTTATAACTGTGATTTATTTAATTTTTTAATGTCATATGTATAAAGTAATATGTATAAAGCACATAATGTATACAGTAAACTCTTTGTAAGTCGGACTCTGTGTAAGACGGACACGGACATCTGTCTAACTCGGAAAGATTTTCAAGTCCCTGCGAATCCATAGACAGAGAATAAAATTTGTCTAAGGCGGAATATTGTCTACTACGGAAAATTTTCTCGATCCCGATCGATTCCACCTTAGACAGAGTTTACTGAATATTGATTGTTAATGAACTAAAGATTCATAACACATTCATCTTTTTGTAGTATAATTTCACAAAGTATAATTAAAAACACTATCTAATTTAAAAGTCTTTTAAAATCTTAAATGAATATAATAACATTTCTTAAAATGTTACTCATTTGAACATCAATGTTTATTATCAAATTATCACTCCATAAAGTATTAAAAAAATAAATAGATCATGTATTTATAATATTATTTATATTTAAATATTTCGTTAAAAAAAAGTAAATGCAATTTTTAAGTCTTCAGCGTATTAAATAAAAATAATTGATCATTTATCTAATATGGTTTATCTTTAAATATTAATATTTCGTTAAAAAAGGTAAATTCAATTTATAAGTCATCAACGTATTAATGAAAAATGAATGACCATTTGTCTAATATGATATATCTTTAAATGTTAATATTTCGTTATAAAGGGGAATGCAAATTATAAGTCAATAATAAAACCTCCAAAAAGTTGAAATAAAAATAGTAAATATAATCATATTTTTTAAAGAAAATATTTCTTTAAATACAAAATGTATTACCAAATCCAGGGCAACTGTATTTCATTTATTAATTTTTTTTAATGCAATTAAAAATACAATTAAAATTAGAGATTAATACAAAATATTTTTCAAAATTTAAACAGACCTATTAAATAGAATTTTCTTGGGAAAATCAACAAATATTAATAAAGGAGCCTGTCGTAAACGTAGTGAAAACATCAGAACAATTTTATCCCTAAATATCAGCACTTCTTAAAATAAAATTAGGAAAAGTAACAGCAACAAAAAAAAAGTGAGAGTCTTTAAACTATTTAAATTAAGACAACAGACATAACATTGGATGAAATATTTAATTAATTGTTAACTGGTATTTAAAAATTATCAATAATAATAACTCAGCTAAATACCATCGCTCCAAATGTAATGTCCAAAAGTTTAAAAAAAAGTAATACATGAAGTTATTAAACAGTTAAAAGATTTTTAGAAAATTATATCGATCAGTATTAATGTGTTCGTCCTTCTTAGCATACCAAAGAAAAAGAAAATACAGAATTACATTACCTTTGTATATTGGCATTTCTCCTAAAATACGTCAATGTGATAGCAGCTGTCAAAAAGTTTAAATGAAGATAAGAGTAATATATTTTTCCGGAATTCTTTCTTTAATTATCATCTGTAAAAAAGTCTGTAATATCTGTAAAAAACAATTCTTAAAATACTATTCAATATACGGTAGTTTTATCACATAATATTAACATTTCGCGAAGTAAAATTCCAAAAAGTATGAACTTATAAAAATAAATCTTTAAAAAGGAAAAAAACGACACAAATGAAAATAATGTATAATTTTACTTTTTTCGAAGAAAATATTTTTTGAACTATTGAAAAATGTTAGCAAAATATCATTTTTAAGCGAAAATGTACAACAATCATGATATGAATATTTTGTAATTCTTGAAAATTCACAATTTTATTGTTAAAAATCCTTTTGAAGAATAAATACAATTAAATAAAAGCATAAAACTTTCTTCAAAAACTGAATTGCGCCCATTGGTAATAAATTTCTTTTCCAAAAGAAAATACAACAAAAAATTTAAAAAAAAATTGTACAACGGAAAATCGCACAACAAAACAAAAAAAATTTAAGTTACTAAGCTTCGTTCTTTTTTTCCTTCTGTCTTTTTTTATGCCTTTGATTAATCCTTTTTTCATCATTCTAGCTTATTTTTAGATAAGCTTGAGTTTTTAATGTGTTCTGTCTCCACGCGGCCTTAAAAAATACCATATTTTTTTTGTAGTGATAATTACAAATATGGCGATCAAGATAAACATAATAACTACAGAATAAAGTGCAAATTTGGCAATTGCATCTTGGCCCGCAAAACGAGAACTACTTTTAAAAAAGTCGCGCACCGTAATCAAAGTATATACATAAGAGGCAATAGTTGCAGAAGCCACCACAATTACTAAAATAGCAAGAAACACATAATTAACAAAAGGATGCCAAAATAACCACAACCACCAGCGAAACAGCAAACTAATGACGTAGTGAAAATTTCCCTCATTTTCCAAATGATTTTCTTCATTTTGTAATTCAACTTCACTGGGATAATTATCTTCCACATTTTCATAAGAAGTGATTTCACATTTTACAGTCAAAATGTCATTCGGAACAAAACGACATGTATTTAGTCCAAAATAGCTGTCAAATAAATCTATTTTCTCCATACGTAACACAATAGCTTCATGCGTATAATGATAATTAAAATACCATTTGGCAGAAATTGTATTTTATATAATTTCTTAAAGCAGCGAGATTAATCATTTTCATATCATTTCAGCTTCTTTATAGATTGATTCTTAAATTTATAAAAGGTTCTGTCTCCATGCGTCCACCACCATATTTTTTTAGTAGTAGAGACTACAAATGTAACGATGAAGTATAACATAAGAAATACAGCACAAAATCCTGATAAAAGAACTGCATCTTCCTGCGTATAATGATAATTAAAATACCATTTGGCAGAAATTGCATTTTATATAATATCTTTAAAGCAGCCAGATTAACCATTTTCATATCATTTCAGCTTCTTTATAGACTGATTCTTAACTTTACAAAAAGTTCTGTCTCCATGCGTCCACCACCATATTTTTTTGGTAGTAGAGACTACAAATGTGACGATGAAGTATAGCATAAGAAATACAGCACAAAATCCAGATAAAACGATGGCATCTTCATGCGAATAATGATAATTAATATACAGAAAATCACTCCCCATCTTCCAAGTAAATACAGAAAAGACGATAGTTACAAAAACCACAGCCGATACTAGAAATACAATACACAGAAAAGACACCAGATACAATAGCCATAACAGACAGCGAAGCAGCAAAATAGCGAAGTAGCGAAATTTTCCTTCTTTTTCCAAATGTTTTATTTTATTTTCTAATTCAGCTTCTTTCACGTAGTTCTCTTCCACATTTTCATAAATAGTGATTTCACATTTCACGGTCAAAATATCATTCGGCACAAAACGCCATTTATTGAGCCCAAAATAGTCGCCAAACAAATTATTTTTCTCCATACGTAACACAATATCCTTATTACAAGAAGGCGAAAAATCGATTTCTTTAGAAGCATAGAAGGGATATGCGTTGAAAGAATCTACTATAGTCAAACGGACCTTTACAGACTGATTTTCATTTTCATGATCTTCTCGTTTCAGACTCATTTCGATATAATCAGTAGGTGTCCAAAACCACGATTCACGTTTTTGTTCTATAAGTAGAGCCCAATTACATCGAGTTGGTTCGCAATAGTACCTGGGACTTTCGTAAGCTCCATGACGGAGTCTCCAAGAGAACTCTTCAATTCGTTGAGTAAAAGCAAAGTTATTTGTCCTCACAAAGCTGCGACCTGCGGTTCCCATTTCAAAAATTTGCCTTTGAAAAGTGCTCCACTATTCAAATTTAGATGTTAAATTTTAGCAGACTGCAATATTCAATTTCACAGGCACATTCAGTGCAAACGTTTTTTTTACAATAGCTTTAAGCGTTTCGTCTGTGCAGTTAACTTTTATATCATTATACTTGGCTACGAATAACACATGGTTGCCACTTCAGGCTTTAAAAATTAACAAAAGCTTTAAAATTTTGCGAAAACTAGCCAAATAGGGAAATTTCTTTTTTGTTTTAAACCATAACTTTTAAATACAACGTGATTTCCTCGAATCCTCACAAATAAACATCATGGTACCTCATCAGAATTTAATTCTGATTGGGAGGATCCGATCTCGCAACCGAATACCAGAATGTATTTTTGACAAAAAATGATTAGCCAATGTGAATTTAATGAGTAACCTTTCGACATCGGATATTTTGAGAACAATTCATTAAGCAATTTAAATGCACTGTTCATTCATCCTGTTGTAAAAAAAAGGTGTCATTTCATTGATTTCCTGACCAGGCGATAAAGTATAGAATAATTAAATAAATATGAAATATGCACTGAACATTAAATAATATTCGAACAATAAAATGAATTTCAATGGGGAATGCGTCTGTAACTTTATCGTTTCAATACAGCGTCCGCAAAATTTAATGATAGAGGGATGGTTTATAAAAAGCAGAAATATTTACTGTCCGAAGAAAAGATAATGTTTGTCAGTTTGTAAATGTTTTTAGAAACATTGTTTTTGCCCTTTTGCTAATCAAGTATCAGACGAGGGTATATCAGTAAGTTTTTGCCTTCACATAGAAATAATTCAATGAAATTTGTGAAATTGCTACATTTTGTGAGCCTTTTTCTATATAGTCAGTGTGCACAGTAACAAATTTGTGCAATTGGTATTTCAAAGAGAGGAGGGAGTATGTATTCCAGGAGACGCGATAGTAGACCCAAAGGGGGGCAAATTTTCTAACTTTTACCGACCCACACACGTGACATATTATTGGATACGTCTGTGACCACTTATTCATGCTATGCATCTCCCGAGCCCCTCCCCCCAAATTTGCCTCTCGAGGAGCATGAATGATGTCCGGAAAATTTAGAAAAGTGGCCCGCAGAGGGCAAATTTTTGGGGAGGGGCTCGGGAGGGGCATAGCATGAATGAGTGGTCACAGGCCTTTCCAATAATATATCACTTGTGGGGACTGGCAAAAGTTAGAAAATATCCCCCTTTGGGTCTACTATCGCGCCTCCTGGAATACATCCTCCCCCCTCTCTTTGAAATACCGGTTGCACAAATGTATTACTGTGCACATTAACTATATAGAAAAGGGCTCACAAAATGCAGCAATTTCATAAATTTCACTCAATTATTTCTATGTGAGGGGAAAAACTTATTGATACACCCTCGTATATACTATTTCTAATTTCTAAAAGGTGTAAGATTAAAATTTTAAAAAGAATAAAAATAATTTTATTCGACTGTTTATATGTTTCGACTCTACCCGTGTCATTTTCAAAACAAATAAATAAAAGTATTCTGAAATTGCACGATTTATGATCCAATGATTTGAAACATCAATTTTATTCATTTTTTCACGTACTCTCCTATTTTACGCATGCTATTTTTTTTTTTTTTTTTTTTTTTACTTGGATGTTTGTTTATTTCTATTTCCGTAACCACTGAGTAACTCGAGTAATAATTTCTGTAAGTTGAATGATGTTGCATCGTTACATATTGAATTTTTACGTTTTGGAATCACTATGGTTTCTCTTATAATGGATGGATAGTATAGAATGGAGGGAAAATTATCTTGCTTTCCTTGAAATTTATTTGGATGATTTCTTCTTTGATATAATCTTGCTAGGACTGTGGTTTTTCTATTATATACTTAATATCAACTGCATGCCCCTTCTTTCTATATTTAAACTTACTGCTAGCCATGCGCCAATATTATAGCGTGCGTAAAATAGGAGAGTACTTCCTATCAAAAACTTGTCAATATAAAAGTTGTAGATATGTAATATTATCTATTGTATGTAATATTAAGAAGATTTATAATAAATTTAAGCGGATTTAGTATCTTGTGAATGGACGAAGTTATGGATTTTTTTCTTCTTCACCACCCTCCCCCCCCCTCTCTCTCTCTCTTTTTTATTTGCTGTTAGAGTTGGTCCTATCAAAAACTTGTCAAAGTAAAAGTTTTAGATAATATTAAGAAGATTTATAATAAATTTAAGTGGATTTTATACTTGGTTAAGTTAATCTTATGAATTGACGAAGTTATGAATTTATTTCTTCTTAAAACCCTAGCATAGCAACGCCACCTGTTGAGTGATTTACACAAAAAACTAATCAGCCCCAATTTATATCAAGGGCTAACTGAATATAAATTTTTATTAAATTCCGTTCATTAGTTCTTGAGATAGAGCGCCCACAAAATTGGTGTCACAGACACACTCACAAACAGTAAAAACATGTTTTTCGGGTTATCTGACCCCCTAAAACGTGTAAATCCGTCGAAAACCGGAATTCGAAAATTTTCATGAATCCAATACTCTTTTCTTGTAAAGATAGAAGAAAGTAAAAAAGTGCATATGCATGTGGGTCATTCCGCACAAAATGAGCAAAAATTTTAAAAAGTCGTGGCTGCATAGTAACCGATTTTAACAAAATTTGATACACAGATTCAATTTATATTCAAATAGAGCATTGCAAAATATTTGGACAAAAAAAATAAAAAAAATTGGAAGTTCTCGACATTTAAAAAACTTATAACATAGAATGGCATGTGTACAATCGCTCAAAGTTGCAAGTTTGAAGTTACGTATCTTGAAAACTATTTAACATAAATTAAATATTTTTATAATATTGTAATCTCTGGAAAATTATCTTCATATTTATTTAGTTATAAATATTTGGTAACGTCATGATTAATCTTAAATTTGTTGTAAAAATTAAAAATTGCCAATTTTGAGAAAATTAAAAGCGTTATAAAAATTAAAGGAATTCAAAAACATCTGTGAAATTGATGCCTTATGTAATGTTACATATTAAGATCGAATTGCTAAAGTTTTTAAGTTGCCATGTATTTCCTTCACCTTAAAAAAAAATTAGAAACTTAAAAAAAAAAAATGACAAAATCGTTAAAAGCGTTATAAAAATTAAAGGAATTCAAAAACATCTGTGAAATTGATGCCTTATGTAATGTTACATATTAAGATCGAATTGCTAAAGTTTTTAAGTTGCCATGTATTTCCTTCACCTTAAAAAAAAATTAGAAACTTAAAAAAAAAAAAATGACAAAATCGTAATTTTTCCTGTTATTGACAGGCAAAAAAATTATGAAGGAAAAGTCAGACATTACAGTTATTGCACAGACATAAAGATCAATAAGTCCATGATATGCTAAAAAAAAATTCAAGATTGCCTTTTGATTCCTAACGTCACAAAATTGGGTTAAAAAAGTAATATTTGTTGCATTCCAAGATCTTTCCTCAAGAGCATTCCAAGAGCTTTTTTACAATATCGCACGATTTCAAAGGGAAAAAAAATATAGTGCTGCCATCTATGGATTTAGAGGATAAATATATATTTTTTTGTTTAATGTAATATATTTTTTATTTACTGTAGTTTAAAATAAATATATTAACAGCCAAAAATCAACTGGGAACAGATGTCATAAGTTCCCACGGCCGCCATCTTGGAATTCTTCTTGGCGTCAAAACCCCTTTTTCGCCAATTAGTAAATGTCGCCAAGCACCGGTTTATACGCATGTTTGGCTTAACGAAAATAAAATGTAAATAATAAAGAAAATTCGCTAAACTGGCAATCAGTAATCGTTCTATGAGCGCTTCGCGCACATTTACCGAAAAAAAAACATCGCCGAATTCAGTATTTCTCGCGGTATAGCATTCTCAAAATTCAGCAGTTCTCGTTTTGTAGCAATCTCAAAATGTAAAAAAACTCTTAAAGCAGCAAAATATACATAAAAAAACGAAACTCGCTAAAGTGGCAATCAGCAATAGTTGTATGAGCGCTTCGCGCACATTTACCGAAAAAAAAACATCGCCGAATTCAGTATTTCTCGCGGTATAGCATTCTCAAAATTCAGCAGTTCTCGTTTTGTAGCAATCTCAAAATGTAAAAAAAACTCTTAAAGCAGCAAAATATACATAAAAAAACGAAACTCGCTAAAGTGGCAATCAGCAATAGTTGTATGAGCGCTTCGCGCACATTTACTGAAAAAAAAAAAAACATCGCCGAATTCTGCATTTCTCGCGGTATAGCATTCTCAAAATTCAGCAGTTCTCGTTTTGTAGCAATCTCAAAATGTAAAAGACTCTTAAAGCAGCAAAATATACATAAAAAACGAAACTCCCTAAAGTAGCAATCAGCAATAGTTGTATGAGCGCTTCGCGCACATTTACCGAAGAAAAAACATCGCCGAATTCTGCATTTCTTGCGATATAGCATTCTCAAAATTCAGCAGTTCTCGTTTTGTAGCAATCTCAAAATGTAAAAGACTCTTAAAACAGCAAAATATACATAAAAAACGAAACTCCCTAAAGTAGCAATCAGCAATAGTTGTATGAGCGCTTCGCGCACATTTACCGAAAAAAAAACATCGCCGAATTCTGCATTTCTCGCGGTATAGCATTCTCAAAATTCAGCAGTTCTCGTTTTGTAGCAATCTCAAAATGTAAAAAACTCTTAAAGCAGCAAAATATACATAAAAAACGAAACTTTCTAAAGTAGCAATCAGCAATAGTTGTATGAGCGCTTCGCGCACATTCACCGAAAAAAACATCGTCGAATTCAGCATTTCTCACGGTATAGCATTCTCAAAATTCAGCAGTTCTCGTTTTGTAGCAATCTCAAAATGTAAAAAACTCTTAAAGCAGCAAAATATACATAAAATTATCAACATACCTTAACAGACATCTGCTTTCTTGAAACCTCCAGCACGAAATATCTCTCATAACATCGCCGTCATTTTCCAAAATGGGCTTAATACACATTGACACGCTATAAACAAACCTCCCTTTCTTGTCAAAATTTCCTCATATTTCTTAATTACTTCAGCAAAAGCGTTTAAACGGACTACAGAAACTATAGTCAATGAAATACATCCAATAAATTTAACATAAAAATAAAAAGACAACGATAGAACACGATATCAAAATACATCCACAAAATTCTAAGCTTCTCATGGGTTGCCAGAACACGACACGTCACAACACACACGTCACACGGGGTTTCCATATCGAGTTTGTCATATCCGTAAACACCGCCAACACGCCAACAAAAAATCGCCAAACAATTCAAAACAACAACGGCTGAGGGAAGATACGGCATGTAAGCCATAAACTGAAAGCAAGAATAAAAGTTTCTATATTTAAAATACACACTTATATGTGTAATATCAAATAATTTAAAAGTTTAATAAAGCTTTCCTTCACTTAAAAAGAAGTGAATGAAATATTGCATTTTAAAATAAACATTTTTTACTATTTATTTTTTTCTCATTAAGGAATAAAAAGGCAAGAATGAAACTTTCGATATTTAAAATATATACTTCTAGCTATATGGTCAAGCAATTTTAAACATGTTAGAGGTGTCCTTCATGCGTAAAGGAGCAATAGAGATATTGCATTTTTACCTCAAAACTTTTCAAAAATAATTTTTTTTCTCATTGCTGAATAAAAATACAATTACTAACTTACGCTAATCTGTTAATTATTATTCACTCCTAATTATAAATAATTTTTAATTTTAATAGAATCTTTCCATTCCTAAGGCTAATAATCAGAATTGAAATGTTAGCATGTAGACAATACCTCGATTATGCATTCACTTTTAATGTATATATTAATACTTAAATAAACAATCCTGAAATCTATTATTTTACATTTACTCATAAATAGATATGATCTACATATAGACTGATTTTGATTAAAATCTGTGACATGTCTGCCACACCTCATTTGCTCATTTTGCATGGAATGACCCAAGTAAAACATTCATATTCATGTAAACAGCATTTGAAAAATTCAATTCATACAGGCTACAGCTAAAAACAATGAAGCTGACATGCTATGACAAATAAAATTGCGAAATACTCAAGAATGTGCATGGGCACACTTTTACAAAATGTCTTTGTAATTTTAAAAAGATCTTCCCATAAATGACATTAAAAAAAATACCTCAAATATCTGCTGATGTGTCCTGAATGTCTTTTTCTTTCTTTTTTAAAAAAAATCTTTGATTACAAAACACAGTTTGAAAAATATCCCATTCATACCTACTTTTAGATTACAATCCTTTGAAGGTTGGTTGGTTGGGTTTATGACGGCCAATTATCAACACGAGGATATGGGCCCTAATGGGGAGGAGTGCCCTCCGTGGGGGTCTTTCTAAGGAAACCTAACCCGTATTAACGCTTGGAAAACCAAGGTTCGAAGAAAACCACGAAAACTCCGAACCATTAGGCCGACGGGCGCGATTGGGATCGAACCCAGCACCTCCCGTCTACCAGCTTCGAGAGCAGAACCTCTCGGCCACTGGTGGGGCGAATCCTTTGAAGGAAGTGGAGTTATTTTAAGCCCTATTCTTAAACCTTTTGCACAAATCCTGTAAATCTAAAAACAGATTTTTTTTTCCTCTGAGACTTTTTCTGTCCTTGGGAATTTTCAAAAGACGGAATTCCATCTGTGGACGGAAAACTTGCTCCCATGTCTTCAACACCGAACCTTCCATATTAAACCTCAAGGCTTAGATGTGTTATTATCCCTCCATCCGCCATCTTGGATTTTTTCTTGCGTGAAAACTCCTTTTCCGCCAAGTAGTAAATGTCGCCAATGGTTAAATATTGTTGATAGATTAATATAATATTAAAAAAAACTGGAATATAATAATTATAACTATTAATTAAAAAACAGTTTTTAATTCACGCCCAAAAAAAATCCAAGATGGCGGAAGGAGGGATAATAACACATCTGTTCCAACCTCAATAACATATATGAATTGCAAGGCAATCCGACTATATTTACGCGCCTTAGAGCGCGGACAGACAAACTGATTTCATAAACACTTTTCAAGTGTTAAAAAACACAAACTGGGGAAATTAATTTGCAGATTTCAACTCAGAGTTTATATATACTCTATTTTTATGTCAGGAAAAAAACTAAATATATTTAATTCAAGAATAAATTTGGTGCTGCCATCTATAATATGCACCAAAAACTAATCGTTCTGTTATTTTTAATTAGTAAATTAGAAGAATATACAAGCAAAAACAGAAATTCTGTGCTGTTCAATTTGACTTACAAATAAAATGACACGTTTTTACCTAATGAATAAATAAATATAATGCATGCTTTTAACTTAACTTTAGCATGTTACATTTTTTTTTTTTTTTTTTTTTTTTTAGCGGAGAGTCAAGAATCACGTGCCCTGCTTTTGCTTCTCTTATTAATTAGTTTTTTTAAAAAGCTGGGTTTTTTTTCTTTCTTTTTTTTTCTTCTTCATAACTTGAATATTTCAAACGAAAGAACATTTCAAATATTTCCGGTTTTCCTTTTACATTACATTAATCCCCAACCAAATTCAAAATAACAGAATTATTAGTCTTTCCTTTATCAAAGAGATGGCAGCACCAAACTCAATTTTATAGGCATTCTAAAAAAGTATTTGTTTTACCTGCGAACAATTCTGGCTCACTTGCAACAAACACATTTTCAAACCTAAAAGCATGACAATGACACTTGCAGATGACGTTATTTGGAATCAAATAAGGTTTTGTTTGTCTTTTTTCCGACAAATGAATTAATTGCATAAATACTAACCAGTTTTGGGCTATCCGGAAATTCGGTTCAAAAACGACAACTTTGACAATATTTTGAAAATAATTCTCGGCCCTTATATAATCATAAATAAATAAATAAAATAATGGAAAAACTATTCCATATCATGGTTTCTAAATAAGAGCACATATGCTATGGACCAAACTTGCAATATCCTACCCAGACAGCATTTTTTGCTTTTTAAAACGTTTTTTCAACCAGACTATATAAATCTGTAACTGCTTTTTAAAGGATTTTCATGAAAATTTTGTAAATGTTTTGAAAACGATTAAAACAGGTTGCTAGTTGACGCATTCCGAGGTAGTTTTTAAGTGTTTCAGTATAAGCATGCGAAAAGGAAGAAATGAAAGAATAGTTACAGTAAAGAGTTACAATCAAAGATACATGAAAGGCTTTTATTACAAGCATGCATAAATAAATGAAAATGAGGTTTTGATAAATCTTAAAAGCTTATTTGATAGAAACATGAGATTTTCAGCAAAGTAACTCAACTTAGATTTTTCTGAGTTGTGTATACGCTTTTGTTTGTTTGTATCTGTGGAAAACTAAATTTTAGTCTAACACTACCTATATATTGAAAAATAGTACAGGTTTTTATTAGTCCACATGTTTATCAAGTTGCTTATATTTAATTGATATGTTTATTAAATAACTGATAAAATTTGAATGTACTTTATTTATTTTTTAAATTATAAAGAATTATCCTGTTTTTAAGACAAGTTATTTTATTTTTGAGCAATTCCCGATTTAATATATAGATATATATATATGTCGTAGGCTAATTGAGAAATCCGGCTCTTTGCAAACAGCCTAGGCTCTTTGCAAAGAGCCGGGATAATTGGAGAATCCATCTCCCTTTTTCCAATTAGCCTGATATTTTTCAGGCTTATTGCAAAGAGCCTAGAAAGCGCTAGGCTAATTGAAAAATGACCACTTATTATCCGATCAGGGTGATATTTTTAGCTCGCAGGCTATCAAAGCCTGAGAGCTTATGTGCCCGCCGATTCTGTATGTACGTGTGTACGTACGTATGTATGTACGTAACACGATAACTCTTGATAGAAATATCCGATTTGATTCAAAGTTTTTTTTCTAGGTTCATTCTGATAAGGTGCTTCCCTGATTATTTTTGTGGGTTCATTGGTTAAGAAAAAAGGGGGAAAAGGGGCGCTAGTCCCCTCCCTTAATTTATATAAATGGGTTTTTCATGCAGAAATATTCGATTTGCTCCAAATTTGGTATACCGGTTTATTGTGTTAAGGAGCTTCCCTGATTAGATTTGGAAGGTCATTAAAGGGAAGGTCATTAAATATAAAGGGGGGGAAAGGGGGGGGGCTACCCCCCTTAATTTAGATAAATCGGTTTTTCATGATGAATTATTCGATTTGCTCCAAATTTGATATACCGGTTTATTAAGTTAAGTAGCTGACTTGATTAGATTTGGAGGTTCATTAGTTACATATAAAGGGAGG
Organism: Maratus speciosus; assembly: GCA_963932465.1. Lineage (NCBI taxonomy): Eukaryota > Metazoa > Arthropoda > Arachnida > Araneae > Salticidae > Maratus > Maratus speciosus. The sequence goes on along the minus strand of OZ010799.1, from coordinate 66,931,863 downwards.
AAAGGGGGATTTAGATAAATGGGTTTTTCATGCAGAAATATGCGATTTGCTATAAATTTGGTATACCGGTTAATTATGTTGAGCAGCTTCCCTGATTACATTTTGAAGATCATTATTATGTATAAAGGGAGAAAAGGGGGCAATTGCCTCTCCCCTTAATTTAGATAAATGTGTTTTTCATGTAGAATTATTCAATTAGCTCAAATTTGGTATACTGGTTTATTATTTTAAGGAGATGGCTTGATTAGATTTGGAGGTTCATTAGTTAATTATAAAGGGAGGAAAGGGTGGGGGCTACCCCCCGCCCCTTAATTTAGGTAAATGGGTTTTTAGTGCAAAATTATTCATTTGCTCCAAATTTCGTATACCGGTTTATTATGTTAAGAAGCTTCCCTGATTAGATTTGGAGGTTCATAAGTTAAGTATAAAGGGAGGAAAGGGGGCTAGAGCCCTACCCTTAATTTAGATAAATGGGGTTTTCATGCAGAGTTATTCGATTTGCTCCAAATTTTGTGTGCCGGTTTATTATGTTAAGGAGCTGCCTTGATTAGATATGGAGATTTATTGGTTAAGTATAAAGGAGGGACAGGGGCTAGTGTCCCCTTAATTTAGATAAATGTGTTTTTCATACAGAGTTATTCGATTTGCTTCAAATTTGATGTACCAGTTTATTACGATATGGCTTCCTTCATTTGATTTTGAGGTTCAATGGTTAAGTATAAAAGGGGGGCAATTGCCCCTCCCCTTAATTTAGATAAATGTGTTTTCACGCAGAATTATATAATTTAGTTTAATTTTTTTTTCTAAGTTCATTCTAATAAGGAGCTTTTCTGATTAGATTTGAAAGTTCATTGGTTCAGCATAAAGGGTGAAATGGGGGAGCTAATACCGCCCCCCCCCTCTTAATTTAGTGAAATGGTTTTTTCATGCAGAATTATCTGATTTGCTTCAAATTTGGTATACCAGTTTATTATGTTAAGTAGCTTCCCTGATTAGATTTGGAGATTCTTTGGTTAAGTAGAAAGGGGGGGGGGCAACGGGACTAATACCTTGATTTATTTTTCGAGGGGCATTATTCTTTGAAATAAGAGTATAATATACAATTAGTGTAAATAGCCTGTGAGCTCAATGCCATCAGTTTAACTGGGCAATTTTCTTTTTATTAGGTTTATTAACGCATAACTCTACTCAAACCCGAAAAATAAATTACAACAGACCGTACCCCGATCCGAACAAGACAAAATAATTTCAGTCTACATGCAAGCCGACCCGAACCTGAGAGTTCCATTTGAAAAAACCCGAAATCCCGAACCAAATCTGATAACCGACAAAAATATTCCAAAGATCCATAACCGGATCCGAACAAGACAAATTAGTTTCCGTGGACACGCAACGCTACCAGAACCTAAAAATTCCATTCGAAGTCAACCTGAAACCCGTCCCGAACCAAATCTTAACCGACAAAAATATTCCAAAGAACTATAACCCGATGCAAGCCAGACAAAATAATCTCCGTCCACCGGCAACCCGATCCGAACCTGAAAGTTTTAATTGAAGTCAATCCGAAACCTGGTTGTGGACGGTTTTCGGGTTGACTTAAAATGGAACCTTAAAGTTCGGATCCGGTTGAAAAAAAATTAAACTAAATAAGATAATTCTGCATGAAAACCCATTTATCTAAATTAAGGGGAATGGCAATTGCCCCCCTTTCCCCCCTTTTATACTTAACCAATGAACCTCCAAATAGAATGAAGGAAGCCATATCGTAATAAACTGGTATATCAAATTTGAAGCAAATCGAATAATTCTGTATGAAAAACCCATTTATCTAAATTAAGTGGGGGGTCTAGCCCCCTTTCCTCCCTTTATACTTAACTAATAAACTTCCAAATCTAATCAGGAAGCTCCTTAACATAATAAACTGGTATACCAAATTTGGAGCAAATCGAATAATTTTGCATTAAAAACCCATTTACCTAAATTAAGGGGGGGGGGGGTAGCCCCCCCCCCCCTTTCATCCCTTTATATTTAACTAATGAACCTCCAAATATAAACAAGCCATCTCCTTAACATAAGAAACCAGTATACGAAATTTGAGCTAATCGAATAATTCTACATGAAAAACGCATTTATCTAAATTAAGGAGAGAGGCAATTGCCCCCCTTTCCCCCCTTTATACATAATAATGATCTTCCAAATGTAATCAGGTAAGCTGCTTAACATAATTAACCGGTATACCAAATTTATTGCAAATCGCATATTTCTGCATGAAAAACCCATTTATCTAAATTACGGGGGGATAGCCTCCCCCCTTTCCTCCCTTTATATGTAACTAATGAACCTCCAAATCTACTCAAGGCAGCGCCTTAACTTAATAAACCGGTATACCAAATTTGGAGCAAATCGAATAATTCATCATGAAAAACCGATTTATCTAAATTAAGGGGTTACCCCCCCTTTCCCCCTTTTATATTTAAATAATGAGCTTCCAAATCTAATCAGGGAAGGTCCTTAACACAATAAACCGGTATACCAAATTTGGAGCAAATCGAATATTTCTGCATGAAAAACCCATTTATATAAATTAACGGGGGGGGGGGACTAGCCCTCCTTTTCCCCCTTTATCCTTAACCAATGAACCCCAAAAACTAATCAGGGAAGCACCTTATCAGAATGAACCTAGAAAATTTTTTTGAAGCAAATCGGATATTTCTATCAAGAGTTATCGTGTTACGTATATACGTACGTACGTATGTACACACGTACATACAGAATCGCGGGCACATAAGCTCTAAGGCTTTGATAGCCTGTGAGCTGAAAATATCACCCTGATCGGATAATAAGTGGTCATTTTTCAATTAGCGTAACGCTTTCTAGGCTCTTTGCAATAAGCCTGAAAAATATCAGGCTAATTGGAAAAAAGGAGATGGATTCTCCAATTAGCCCGGCTCTTTGCAAAGAGCCTAGGCTGTTTGCAAAGAGCCGGATTTCTCAATTAGCCTACGGCATATATATATATTAAAAAATTCCTTAGAGGTAGGGATAGTATCCCTATGTTCTTTTACTATGTATGTATAAAATATATCGTGAATTTTTATCAATTCGCTGCATTACTAGATCATATTTTAATATTTTAAAAAATCCTAAATTATGTTAAGAGGCTACTTCACTCACGCAGAAATATCTGATCGCTAATGTTAATCCTTTAGGAGAATTTTTTATGTTTAATATCTTGTTCGCATTTCGATATTTTGTATATATTTTTTTTCTTTTGCATTGGATATCTGAGTTTGATCTCTACAAAGGTCATTTTTCACTTTTATCTGATCTCTTCTAACACTGTTTCTGGTGCATCAACATACTTCTTCGGAAAAAACACCCAACGCTCACTCGAAAGAAAAGTGACATAACTCAAAAAAAAAAAAAAAAAAATCATTTTGCTTATTATTTCACTAACAAGTCTGACTTAGGTGCGTTTTGCTGCAGTAAAAGTGTCATAAATGTAATTATACGGAAGACCTCTAGATTACAATATGCGTCACTTTGACATTACAGAAAGAGGGCAAAGGATGAGAGGGGATAAATATCTGCGCTTTTATAGCTGCACGCAGTGCAATAGTTTTATGTTAGAGTAAAAAAAAAAAAAAAAAGCCAATCTTCTCTTGCCTTTTCTGTGAAATGTGATATTTTTGTGTTGCATCACTTTTCTTGTGGATGAGCAATATTCAGTTTGACGCAGTTTGATCCGCAGTAGATGCCGAGATTTCAGCTATCACGGATGGACACCCCACCATAGGGTCATTCAATGCAAAATGAGCAAATCAGGTGTGGCAGACATGTCACATATTTTAACGAAAATCAGTCTATATGTAGATCATATCTATTTATGAGTAAATGTAAAATAATAGATTTCAGGATTGTTTATTTAAGTATTAAAATATACATTAAAAGTGAATGCATAATCGAGGTATTATCTACATGCTAAAATTTCAATTCTGATTATTAGCCTTAGGAATGGAAAGACTATATTAAAAATTATTTATAATTAGGAGTGAATAATAATTAACAGATTAGCGTAAGTTAGTAATTGTATTTTTATTCAGCAATGAAAAAAAAAATTATTTTTGAAAAGTTTTGAGGTAAAAATGCAATATCTCTATTGCTCCTTTACGCATGAAGGACACCTCTAACATGTTTATAATTGCTTGACCATATAGCTAGAAGTATATATTTTAAATATCGAAAGTTTCATTCTTGACTTTTTATTCCTTAATGAGAAAAAAATAGTAAAAAATGTTGATTTTAAAATGCAATATTTCATTCACTTCTTTTTAAGTGAAGGAAAGCTTTATTAAACTTTTAAATTATTTGATATTATAGATATAAGTGTGTGTTTTAAATATAGAAACTTTTATTCTTGCTTTCAGTTTAGGGCTTACATGCCGTACCTTCCCTCAGCCGTTGTTGTTTTGAATTGTTTGGCGATTTTTTGTTGGCGTATTGGCGGCGTTTACGGATATGACAAACTCGATATGGAAACCCCGTGTAACGTGTGTGTTGTGACGTGTCGTGTTCTGGCAACCCCTGAGAAGCTTAGAATTTTGTAGATGTATTTTGATATCGTGTTCTATCATTGTTTTTTTATTTTTATGTAAAATTTATTGGATGTATTTCATTGACTATAGTTTCTGTAATCCATTTAAACGCTCTTGCTGAAGTAATTAAGAAATATGAGGAAATTTTGACAAGAAAGGGAGGTTTGTTTATAGCGTGTCAATGCGTATTAAGCCTAGTTTGGAAAATGACGGCGATGTTATGAAAGATATTTCGTGCTGGAGGTTTCAAGAAAGCAGATGTCTGTTAAGGTATGTTGATAATTTTATGTATATTTTGCTGCTTTAAGAGTTTTTTACATTCTGAGATTGCTACAAAACGAGAACTGCTGAATTTTGAGAATGCTATACCGCGAGAAATGCAGAATTCGGCGATGTTTTTTTCGGTAAATGTGCGCGAAGCGCTCATACAACCATTGCTGATTGCCACTTTAGCGAGTTTCGTTTTTTATGTATATTTTGCTCCTTTAAGAGTTTTTTACATTTTGAGATTGCTACAAAACGAGAACTGCTGAATTTTGAGAATGCTATAGCGCGAGAAATGCTGAATTCGGCGATGTTTTTTTTTCGGTAAATGTGCGCGAAGCGCTCATACAACTATTGCTGATTGCCACTTTAGCGAGTTTCGTTTTTTTTATGTATATTTTGCTGCTTTAAGAGTTTTTTTACATTTTGAGATTGCTACAAAACGAGAACTGCTGAATTTTGAGAATGCTATAGCGCGAGAAATACTGAATTCGGCGATGTTTTTTTTTCGGTAAATGTGCGCGAAGCGCTCATAGAACGATTACTGATTGCCAGTTTTGCGAATTTTCTTTATTATTTACATTTTATTTTCGTTAAGCCAAACATGCGTATAAACCGGTGCTTGGCGACGTTTACTACTTGGCGGAAAAGGGGTTTAGACGCCAAGAAGAATTCCAAGATGGCGGCCGTGGGAACTTATGACATCTGTTCCCAGTTTATTTTTGGCTATTAATATATTTATTTTAAACTACAGTAAATAAAAAATATATTACATTGAACAAAAAGTTATATATTTATCCTCTAAATCCATAGATGGTAGCACTATATTTTTTCCCCTTTGAAATCGTGCGATATTGTAAAAAAACGCGCGCGGATTCAGAGGAAAGCTCTTGGAATGCAACAAATATTACTTTTTTAACCCAATTTTGTGACGTTAGGAATCAAAAGGCAATCTTGAATTTTTTTTAGCATGTCATGGACTTATTGACCTTTATGTCTGTGCAATAACTGTAATGTCTGACTTTTCCTTCATAATTTTTTTGCCTATCAATAACAGAAAAAATTACGATTTTGTCATTTTTTTTTTTAAGTTTCTAAATTTTTTTAAAGGTGAAGGAAATATATGGCAACTTAAAAACTTTAGCAATTCGATCTTAATATGTAACACTACACCAGGCATCAAATTCACAGATGTTTTTGAATTCCTTTAATTTTTATAACGTTTTTAATTTTCTCAAAATTGACAAATTTTCAATTTTTACAACAAATTTAAGATTAATCATGACGTTACCAAATATTTATAACTAAATAAATATGAAGATAATTTTCCAGAGATTACAATATTATAAAAATATTTAATTTATGTTAAATAGTTTTCAAGATACGTAACTTCAAACTTGCAACTTTGTGCGATTGTACACATGCCATTCTATGTTATAAGTTTTTTAAATGTCCAGAACTTCCAAAATTTTTTATTTTTTTTTTTTGTCCAAATATTTTGCAATGCTCTATTTGAATATAAATTGAATCTGTGTATCAAATTTTTTAAAAATCGGTTACTATGCAGCCACGACTTTTTTTAATTTTTGCTCATTTTGTGTGGAATGACCCCATAGTAACACCAGCTATTAGACAACATGTACCAGCGTATACAGTAAACTTCACATTAAGCGCCACAGAGCTCGAAATGGAAAAATCAACGAACCGGAACGTTATTTCAAAATTATTGTCGACTAATTTTTATTTTATTTTTATTTTATTATTTTTTTTTGAAAATACAGTAAAGTCCCGATTATCCGAGTCTCGCTTCACCGAGTTTCCGCTGTAACCGAGATATTTTCTTCTCATGGACTGATAGCTTCCATTATTATGAAACAGCCAATATAGATGAAGTATTAGGTGAAGATGAAAGAGCAGTCGGAAAAAGTTAGAACTCTTATTTTCTGGTCAGAATGGAAAACAAAATGGCCATAATTGTTTTTTTTTTTAAGAAAAAAAATGCCATTTTTTTCCCATTTTGACTAGAAAATCATAGTTCTAACTTTGTGCGGCTGCTCTTTCATCTTCACCTAACACTTCATTTATAATGGCTGTTTCATAATAATGGAAGCCATCAGGCCATCAGAAGAAAATGATCCATTCCAAAGGTATAGTTTCGATTGAAAAAAAAAACGATTTAATACTTTGAGCAGAAAGAATAGGCTACAACTGCAGTTTTCATGACGCTAATAGAATCATATAGCTACCAGCTGGTACGGTTTTGTTACGTCTAAAATTGAATATAAATTTTTGCCATATTTAATCGTTGAAAATTGCTAGATTTCGGCTATTGAATTAGGCAAAATTAACTGGTAAGTTTTAGAGGTAAGAAAAAACTCTTAGAAATTGGTAGCTGTGCAGTAGCGTAATACTGCAGCAAAAAAGAAAAAAAATTACAGAAAAATTGGCATTTAACAAACAAAAATAAACAATTTCATTCCCCGTATTTCTTAAAAGTAACGAAAATGTACATCAAATAAATGTTACTAGTACCATAAAAGTTAATGAATTAATCGAAAATTTATATTTCACCTCCTTAGCTGGTAACGGTAGGTGTAAATCCGGTTTATACGGGTTTTTTGCTTATCCGAGATGAGCTTAGTCCATATTAACTTGGATAATCGGGACTGTACTGTATAGCAAATTTATATTTAACCGTAGAAAAACCAATTTAAAAAAATGCATTCAAGATTCTAAATAATTAGAAAAAAACGTCACAGAGAGCATAGTAATCTATATGTATAAAACTGTGATAATATTTTTTAATAATTCCACAAACCGGAACAATATTTTCCATACTTTCACGAACCTGAACAATGTTTGTCACAATTTCACGAACCGGAATATCGTTCCGGTTTGCTCCGGTACATCTCGAGCCCCGAACCGCCACTCGAACAACCGTCACTCTCGGTTAAGAGCCTACTTCAGTCACGCAAAAAGACCCGTTTGCTAATGCTATTCCTATGGAAGAAATTTATAAAGATATCTCGGTCGCATTTCAATATTTTTAGGTGATTTTTTTTTTTTCAGTGGTTAGCTGAGGTTGATCTGTTCAGGCCGTTTTTTACTTCTTCAATTTCGTTTACAGGTATTTTTAATCAGGACACTTTCATTTTCAGAACCGGTTCCTAAAATGAAATCATCTTCTTGAAAAAAATCCCCAAAAAATAAAAAACGGCCTTTTTACAAATCGACCTGAAATCACTGAATCACTAAAAAAAAAAAAAAAAAACATCTAAAAATATTGAAATGCGACCGAGATATCTTTATAAATTTCTTCCATAGGAATAGCATTAGCGAACGGGTCTTTTCGCGTGACTGAAGTAGGCTCTTAACCGCACCCAGCTTTCCTCATTTTTTTTTAAATTCAGAAACGAATAACAAAAATTCATATGCACATAGACCTGAGTGAGACAATTTATTGAGTATTTTGAGTGAAAGGCTGGTCTGACGTGAGAAACAGGAGCTAGAAAGTATTTTTGCGGATGAGATCACAGACTGTCTTATTCGTGACAAGAACGATATTGGTTATGGAGAATCAACGGATAACGAAATTAGTCAAAATGTTTTGAAATGAGAAAAACCTGAAGCGGATGAATATGATGAACCTGGGAATGATCATCCAGGAGTCAGTCACACTCTCTAAATGCATTAATTGGTTTGAGATGCAACGGTAAGCACAGTAGAACCGCTTTTAAACGAAACTCTCGATTAACCGAAATCCATTTCTAAAGCTTTTTTACTATCACATTCCTTGTGTGCAAAATCCATTTTGAAAGCTTTTTTTTTAAACTATCATATTCCTTGTGTGCAATCGGTCTTTTCGGAACTACGAGTACAAAGTACATATAAATATTTTCGATCCCCTTTCTTAGAGTTCCTTTGAATTTAACTTCAGTTCCCGTAAGCTGCGGAGTGGAATGAAGAAAGCGAACAAATTAGCGATTCTGAAGCTTTTGAATGTTTTGCAAAAGGTTTGGCATATGGCTGGAGCAGCAGAAAGGCTGCAATGCCGGTAAACTAATATTAAAAAACTGCGTGATAGAGCTTCAAAGCAAAGGCAGTCGAAACTGCGACAAACAAAACATTTTTTTTAAACCCTTGTGATATATGTAAAAGGTACTTAATTTCAAAATTAAAATTCAGGTAATTTATTCTTGTTTCTATTTTGCTATTGCTTTATTTTTATTAAGCACTTGTTAGCATAATAAGAAATATTGCATATATTTCTCCTTAATCTTAAAATGGAAGCATTCTCGATTATCCGAAAATTTCGATTTTCCGAAAGAGGGTCGGTCTTAATTACTTCGGATAATCGATGTTCTACTGTACTTGTATTACGTAGAATTTATAGATGTAAAAGCACAAGCAAAAGACAAACATAAAAGTGCAATGGATTACTTTGTATGAAAACAGATACTACAGATTTATTCAGTAAAATTCTAAATTTGTCTTGTAAATAGATTTCTTATTATCAGTTATGTTTTTTATAAACGGCAGTACACAACAAATAAAAAAATCTTTTAATCATTCTTATTTATTTAGAAATGTGATTTTAGTAACGGTCTTGTACTCTCTTTCGATTATCCGTCTATTTCGATTATCCATCACACCATCGGTTCCATGTGTGACGGATAATCGGAAGTTTACTGTATACCCAAATGTAACCAGCACCTACCTAGTCTAGGTCTGGCATTTGATGTAATTGCATTGATTTTGCATTTTTTTTTATATCAAATTAGTATCATTTATTTTAAAATCAACAAAATACTTTGAAATTGGATGAAGACTTTAGAACCGATAAAGTATTTTAGGGCAGAGCCTGTTAAGGGGTCCGGGAAAGCAAAATTCAACTAAAAAATAGATTTTTACTTTTTTGTATCATTAAATAGTTTAAACTTTTATCTTTCCAACGATGTGTCACACATGTTTATTTATAAAAAAAAATAAGTGTTGGAATTACTCATTCTTTCTGAGAGTACTTCACAGCTTAATAGCCATTTAAATCTTTAATTGACTTTTTCTCAAAACTTGGATTTTTCATGTTTATGTTCCTTTTTTTAAAAATATCTATTAAACTTAAGAACTCAGATTTTTATTTAATACTTATATTATGATATATTGTATACTTTAACACAGGGATTTAATAATTTGTTAAGAATTATTTATTTTAGGCAGTGAAATCTTACCAAAAATGCTAATTTAAAAATTACTTTCAATAAATAATTAATTTTGAGGTTCACTTAGAAAGAAAATGTTCTGTTAAAATACGTAAAGCATGTTATTCTAAGTACTCTAAAGAATCTAGACGTCTATCTTTCACCGTTTCTGGGAAGAAGGCACATAAAGTTGGTGAATTTAACATGGTGGAGATAGGGCTTTCCCGGTCCCCTTAAAGCTATCAGTAAGCACCTCAGCTGGTAGCAAGCAAGGAAGGCGCCATTATTCAAAGCATGCACCAATATTACCTCACTCTAATTAGTGTTAACGGGTTACTTCAGCCACGCGAAAACACCCACTCGCTAATATTAATCCTAAAGAAGAAAATTTTGAATATATCTCGTTTGCGTTTCAATATTTTTAAACGATTTTTTTTCTTTTTCATTGAATAACTTAGGTCGACCTCTACAAATGTCGTTTTTTACTTTTCAGGTTTTTCATGAAGATACTTTCACTTTCGAAACCGGTCCCGAAAGTAAAAATATCCTAATAAAAAAATCCTGTGTACAAAATCGTAAACGTAAAATACGATAAATAATCAAAAACGGCTTTTGTAGAGACCCATCTCAGATAGCATATGAAAAAAAAAATTAAAAATATTGAAATGCAAACGAGATATCTTTAAAAATGTCTTCCATAGAATTAATATTAGCAAGCGGGTGTTTTCGCGTGAGTGAAATAGCCTCTTAACGATAACGATATATACACACTTCTTTTCTGATTTACCAATTTATCTCTTTCCAGCATAGTTGAAAAGTGTTTATGAATTCGGTTTGTTATACAGTCGAACCTCGTTATCTCGACACACTAATGACCAGAAGAAAGAGTCGTCATAAGCGAAGTGTCGCGGTAACCAGAGCTGGAGAAAAATATGTTTATAAAAAGCTGTATATTTTTAATTAATTTAAGACAATTTTAAATTCACAACTGTTCTTGCAGTTTTAAGCAGTAAAAGATTATTATTAAACAAAATAAACAGAAAAACAAAATTGAAAAGAATAAAAATCAGATTTATGATGACTTTTTGCATGATTGATGAATTAAGGTTTGTTTATCCCTAGATGTGTTTCCTACAATTCTTTTTCAGTACTATACAATGAATTGTAATTAATATTCGATGCTTCACAAATAGATGTAAGATAATTTCTGATCGTTTCAATGCAATGCAATGCTTCGGTTGTATAAAAAACGCCGTGTAACCCCAAGAAAGCGCCGTGCCGCCTGACCAGAACAAAAAGACCGCGATTAGACTGATACATCTATCTATGGAGCTTATGTGGGTTATTCATAGTGTGCGGGTTTATTTATTGAGATAAAGGATTGCAGCAAAATTTCTCATTTATCTCAATGGATATTTTAGACACTTTTATGAAAAGTTTGCCTAAGACATTTCTTACCGCTTAATTTCCGTGCTTATAAGATAGACTATGAAAAATGGACAATTTTTCTAAACCGCCGGAATATCCGGAGTTGAAATTATTTAACGACGTGAAATCCGGAGTTTATTTACATTAAAATCATATACAGAAAATCGGGACTTCGCAAAACTGACGTGATAAGCGGAGTGACGTGAAAATCCGGTGTCGGGATAACGAGGTCCGGCTGTACGTTCGAAATTGTTATATGTTATTGGGATTTACTATGGCATGTTCAGTATTGAAAATTAATGTGTAGCGGTTCCTTTATAGGGAAGAAATTAAATCAAAAGAATTTCGTTACACTACGGCGTATGGGGAAATATCGTTTGCAGAGCGCTTAGTGTAGAATCTGGTGTGCATATAATTTATCGTTCATATACAAGTACACACAAAAGTATTTGGCTACAATATCGCCTGCGTTTTCAGTTGTGCTACGCGTTTGGAAAGTTAATTATTTTTTTGCATATTACTTGGATGTATAAATTCGATAGACCAGGGGTTCCCAAACTTCTAGTCCGATGTACTAGATAGAAGTTCATACTTCCGCGTACCACCAAGTAACAAACTTAAAGCTAATGCAGAAAAACGTGTGTAAACGGAATATATCTAAAACGAAATACTTTTTCAGTCTTTCGTGCTTCCGTCTGAGCAGATTTTACTCATACATGATTACGTTATTAAATTGGGGCTTGATTGAATTTAATATTTTTTAGTTGTATATAAAGTGTATCATTTTTCGGTGACAAAAAAAAAAAAAAATGTACAGTGAAGCCTCTCTGTAAGGGCCACCTGCCGTTCCATTGAAAATTGGCCCAATTTTCTTGCAAATATTCCTTGATCATGGCAATTAAGAACTTTGATTTTGTCATTCATATCCAAAGGTACTCGTTAGATTGATTTAGGTGCCATAATTTTAAATTTGATATAAACCTGAGCATAAAATTTCTAGTGTAAAAATTGTGCTTCATCCTGCATTCACAGTTTTAGTAAATGTGGAATCGGTTTTTCTAGATAACCTGTTATCCTTTGTGTGCCCACAACAAAGGGTCAAGTTTCCCCTCCAACCCAACCCTTACAGGTTGAAAGGTCAAACAAAGTGTGATGAACACCTGTTTGTCTCACTTGTGAAAAAGTTTGTGGTCCTTCATTGTGTTACTAAATCCTCCCCATCTCTCCCTGCCTTCTTTGTTGCAAGTGCAGTTGTTTGCTGAACTCTTATCTTTTGGTTCAGGAATTCAATACACCTGTTTAGGTTTTAAGGCACATGGGAAAAAACTGGCCTTTATGAGGGGTAGGTGCGGCCCCTAATAGGAGTGAATTTAACATTATGTCTATGGGAAAATTTTTCGTTCCTAAAAATATTGGCCCTTAATAGAGGTGGTCCTTGAATAGCGGTGGCCTTTAAAAGAAGTTTCACTGTATTTAAATATAAAACTGTTGCATAGCTTTGTTAAACGTGGAAAAAAATACACATTTGAAGTCGCCTTGATCGCCAATTTTTTGTTATATGAACACTATGTTTATATCAGTAGTAAAATACACAGAAGAAAATTTAATAAGTGAATAACCTACATAAGAAATTTACATACCTTCTGAAAGTAAACTGCCTATTAATGCGAGATCGAAGTTCGTTGAAATAAGTAATATACACACATACACATACAATACATTAATAGAAGAAAATATTTTTCGGGGTGTATGAAGGGTCAACTCAACATCTACCGAATATTAGTTCCATTTATCTAAAAATTCTAATCGAAATTACATGCAAAACGTTGTAAAAGCAGTAACAGATAGCAAACACCACGGAGCTGGTGAACTGACACATCAAGAAGGAGGTGTATTGAGCTGCTTTTTGATTTCACATGCTGTAATTTTTATTTCATTTCCCGTACCAGTATCAGACTTTCGCGTACCAGTAAACAGAGCTTCACGTATCAGTACTGGTATGCGTATCACAGTTTGAGAACCCCTGCGACAGATCATATACAGGGCTACACAAAAGATCTCAAGTACATTTCCATTCATTGACGGAAATTGCTGAATAGCAATTTTCAACTGTGCTATGCGTTCAATCGAATTAACTTTTAACATACTACCTAGTATACATACAAATCTATAGATCATATACAGGGTGCACAAATAATTCGGATATTTTCCGACTATTGATGGTAACTGCAATAATTGGGTTTTTAACTGCGTAATGGATTTTCTAAACGTTTTATTTATACATCTTCTACCATAATAAAGTGTAAAGTTTTATTACTGTAGTCTGAATGTACTGGAAAGTTATATAATCTATGCTGTATGCATGATTTTTTTTTGTTTACAATCACATTCCTTGTGTACAAGCGGTCCTTTCCGAACCACAAGTACAGATAAATATTTTGGATCCCCTTTCTTAGAATTCCTTTGAATTTACTTGAACTCCCGTAAGCTGCGGAGGGAACTAGAACACAGTAAGAGGGAGAGCCGAAATGTGTGAATGTGGGCTAGCAGGCGAAAAAAACGAGCTAAGTAGAAATTCTGAACCTTTTGAATGTTTTGCAAAAGGTTTGGTATGGCTGCAGCTGCAGAAAGACTGTGATACTGGTGAACTAATAGTATAAAAAAAAAAACTTCGTGATAGAGCTGCAAAGCAAAGGCAATCGAAACTGCGACAAACAAAACTTTGCTTAAAACCTTTGTGAAATGTGTAAAAGATACTAAATTTCAAAATCAAAATTCAGGTAATTTATTCTTGTTTCTATTTTAGTATTGCTTTACTTTTTATTAAGCACTTCTTACCATAATAAGAAATACTGCATGCCTTTATCTTAAATTTGAAGCATTTTCGATTATCCCAAAATTTTAATTTTCCGAAAGATGGTCGGTCCCAATTACTTCGGATAATCGAGCTTCTACTGAATCTACCTTATTTTCAAAACAGTAATCTTCGCCTTATGTACAAGGGGAAAGTTTGATATTAAATGAAGCTAAGATTACCATACAGAAATAGTCGCAGATATTATGAATAAAAAACGCACTTGTGCCTTGTCTTGTACAATGACAAGTAGAGTAACCTCTGTCTAAAGTGGAATTGATCGGGACCAAGAAAATTTTCCGTGGTATGCAATATTCCGCCTTAGAAAAATTTTACTCTATGTCTATGGACTCGCAGGGACTTGAAAGTCTTTCAGAGTTAGACAGATTTCCGTCTTACACAGAGTTTACTGTATATCTTACAATGGTAAGAAAGAAGGATTCTATGATCCAAGAAATCTATATAAAATAATTTTTGAAAAAAAAATCAAAAATCCTAATAAATAGTTAATAAATAGTTTAATAGTATCTAATAAATAGTTTAGCAATTTTATCTGGCCGCTTCTGACGAGTTTTTAATTTCATTTTTCTGTAAGATCTGGTTTTACCAAAATCATGTTAAGACGATATTGTTTTCTTCAACTGCTATGTATTCTTAATTTATATTTGCTGTAAGAATTGGACATATCAAAAATTGATCAGTATAAAAGTTGTAGAGAATATTAAGAAGATTTATAATAAATTTAAGCTGGTGTTATATCTTGTGAATTGACGAAGTTACGAATTTTTTTCTTCTTCACTTTTTATTTATTTATTTATTTTTGCGGTAACAGTTGGTCCTATCAAAAGCTTGTCAATGTAAAAGTCGTAGATAAGTAAGATTTATAGTAAAGTAAGTATTTATTGTAAGATTTATAGTAAAGTAAGTATTAATAGTAAGATTTATAATAAGTTTAAGTGGATTTGATATCTTGAGAATTGACAAAGTTATGAATTTTTTTCTCCCTAAAACCCCATTTTTTTCGCCCCTTGAGCCCATTTTTAATTTTATCCAAAATCTGTCATACATAAATTTTTGGCCCTTTTCCTACAAGTAATAATAACTTTAAACTGATTTGATATGTATTAAAATTAAGAAGTTATGGGGCTTTTTTTTTTCGGTTTTCACAAACCCCTCCCTATTTCCACCCACTAGTTCAGATTTTGCCCATTAACGAACTTGTACGAGATTTTCTGCCCCTTGATTTTTATGTATCAGTTTGGAAGAGATTTGTGCAGAATTATGGAAGTTATCGTGTCCATAAAACAGTTATACATATTCCAACATAAAGGAGAATGAAACAGGTAGTATTTCTTATGAAATCTACTTAAAAAAGAAAGAGAAACACACACACAGATTTATATATCAAGTTGACTTTTATTTTTCAAATGATGTCTAATTTTTATTACAATTGAGTTAATGACTAGTGTACACTGGTCTCTTTCAAAATAATATCAGCCGTACAATATGACGACGTACAGTATCATGAAGACAAAAAGGAAAATGACTACAATGCCCTTAATACAACATATACATACGACATACGAAACTGTTCAACGGAGTATACATAATCAACGAGGAAATGCAAAAAATCATATACAGGAAAAAAGCACAGTATTATTTACAAGTATATACAAAGTCATTTTACAGTTGAAGCTTCAATTACTGTGACAAATGCTTAATTTCCTCAAACGGCAAACCTGAAATTTATTTTCAGAGCTGCTGACCTTCCGTTTGTTTTTCAAAGACAAATAAATATATTTTGAACATGAAAATTTATTTAATAAAATGTACCTTGTTTCAGTTTGGAACATATCTAATCTTATTTATGAAGTAAATTTTTTTGTTCAAAATATGTTTTAGACGTGAAAAAAATGAAAGGTTGGCAGCTATGAATTTTTCTCGAATTATTGAGGAAAATGATTATAAAATAGATAGTATTTGTTAACCCATAACTCAGTGCAATTTGTGTTGATAGATTAGATAGGTAGATTTTTAAAAATTGGAAAATGGGAGGGGGGGGGGGGCAGTTTAAAATTGATAGTAAACCCGCTTTTTAATGGGAATTTTAAAATGTTCATTGATTTGAAATATACAAAATGCCCTTTTTCATTAATTAAAAATTTATCACGTGTCATTTCGTTATCCCGAGAGAATATCTAAATTATATTCACAAATATCTTTAATTAATGGGTATTTTGTATTTTACCACTTGTTACTCATTTTTGTGTTTTTTATGAGCGATAGCCCAAATCTTGCACCTTTTAAGCTTATTATAGCTCGTGCAATGATGAAATCGTACATACTCTGTAGAATCTATAGTGATTTGGGCTTGATAATTCTATTATAGATTTCAAATTTTTTCAATGCTTTCAATTTTGGATTTTTTTTGTTTCAAAACAGATATGAATTTTATCTTTCATTTTTTCCCTACTTGTGTATAATTAATTATAATGTTGCCTATATTATAGTTATAACCTCTAAAACGGACACCTCTATTAAGCGGACACTTTTTCGATCCCAAACACTTATATAACTATACATTTTTGCCTCTCAATAGCAGACACTTCCGAATAGCAGACAAATTCCACGCTTCCGAGGTTCCGTTATTCAGAGGTTTTACTGTATTTGTTTTTATTTCTGAAAACGGTCAAATTCCGCATTCCCGAGGATTCCGCTATTCAGAGGTTTTACGGTATTACATTAAAAAGAAGTGAAATATATATATATTATATCCGTAATACGAAAAATGTGCGAGAGTTTTCTTAAAGAGTATTTAATGATAATAACAAGAAAACTTATGCTAACGTAAAGGAAATATTTAAGATGGATTTAATGAACTAAAAATAATGGTGGGATATAATGTAATCTGGATGATTTACTCCACATTTTAAATGCAAAATAGATGAAATTTTTGTAGACTGTGCTAACAGGAAAATATACATTAAATTAAAGCATGAATCGTAATTGAAACTTCATCTCAAAAATTTAAATATACACATAGTGCTTTAAAAACTTTCGGAATATCAACATACGAATAATGACAGATACAATCACAGTTAAATCATAAAATGCTAATGATTTTTTCTTTCAAAAATAGCATGAAGAAATGTTTTCTGCTAGAAAAATGTTATGTAGAAATATTATGATATAGTAAGCCTTTTTATCATCTATAATTGTGCCATATACTTCGAAAAAAAAAAATGAAATGAATCAATTTCAAAGAAAACGTAATGTCTAATAAAAGTTAATATTTAAAAATAAATTATAGGACTGTTACGCTTTGAATTTTAACAACACACATACAATAAAAAGGTATACTTAACCCCTTGCCTGTGGAATATATCTGAGAAGAACGAGCCAAAACTGAAAAAAAAAATTGTCTTTAATTTGTTCGTTATTCTCATCAAAATGTTATAAATAGATTATTTAAAAAAAAAAAATCAAAATTTTAAACGAAATTCAAAACTGCTATATTCAATATTTTCACATATATGGGAAGTCTTAATGGATTACAGTAATTTTTGCTCAAATTATAGCCAAATAAATCAAATGACATAATTTTCAAGATAAATATAATAAATTAATACAACAATATTATTATTTATATCAACTGTCATGAATTCTATGTCCCTCAGATTCCTTTAAATTTCACAAATCCTATATACGAAAACATGGCACGGCACACAAGTCTACATCACAGTCTTTACAATAAACTCGAGTCTCGCGACGTATCCTCTTTCCCTTTTTATCAGATTTACGACAACAAAGGAAACATTTGAACACTGAATGAATTTCAATTGAAACACCGATTTTTATCTTGCCCCGAACTCAGGTCGGGCATTCCAAAATTGGCGCATTTGCATTGCCCGAACTAAATTTGGCACCACAGGCAAGGGGTTAAAGACGTATATTATACATAAAAGTACTAAAAGTCTAAAAAACGACAAGTTTCAACCACTCTGTGGCCATCACATGTAATAATGACCTTGGATTATTATATGTGTGTTGTTCATATTTTTTTAAACGTTGCGGTAACGAAAATTTTAAAGATTTAAATGCGGATGCCAGTTTAACGATAATCAACCCTTAACTGCTGTGACAGAGACTGTGGCATAGCAGGGCATTCTCACAATCTTTTGACTTTCATGTCCCTGAATAATAATTTTTATTTTAATACACTTTTTTGTGTTTTTTTTTAAATTTCATATACTGGGGAACATCCCATTGCATGATTGCACAACAATATTAACGAGATAAATAAGTTTTCGACGATGTTGGGGGTCCAAACACCTGGAAAACTCATATACCGTCCCGTGTCCCTGATGCTGATTTTTAAGTTTGGAGCTGTCTGGATAAAATTGTTTCAATAAAAATAATTCGATGTAATTTTTTTCTGAAACTGGAACTATTGTTTTATATAAATATGTAGCTAAAAATTAGCCTGCACAGATTTTTAGGGTTGTTATTATTTTTAAAACTCTGTCCCTGGGTTTTAGATTCCTTACCATCCCTCTTCTAAAATTATACAGAAAATCATTTCAGATGCAGCCACAGAATTTTTTCAAGTTTTTTCTCATGCGTATGCTAGAGAAATAATGTCTAAAATTCTTTGGCAGGAAATTTACTGTAGAATTTAAATCAGCATTTAAATATCCATTTCAAGCATCGTGGCTTTATTGGTAGTCTCACCGTCCCCAAGGTTTATTCCTGCACTTTTCGAGGTAAATAAAAAAAAAAAAAAAATATTTAATACAATGTTAACAACTGTTTCTAAAAATCAATGAACATTGTGGCTATCACTTAGTCTTAACATAATTTTTCTAAAAATAGATGGTAATTTTCCTTACCGTCCCTTTTTTTTTACCATTTCGTCCCTTTTTTTCAATACCATCCCCCTTTTTTACCTTACCGTCCCTTCTTTAACACCCCTTTAAGACAATGTTACACAAAAATTCTGTATTAAAAGTACTACATTGTTATTATTTCTTATTTGAATGTCCTGTGAGTATTATGTAAATTCATTATAAGTAAAAATTTAGAAGAAAATAAAAAGTTATAGGTGAAAAATGGTAAGGAAAATTAAACTCGCAAGTTTAACTTAAACCTCAGTTAAATAAAAATTTTTTCGCTGCTGACTCTTCTCGCTGCTTTTCTTTATTTTGAATCATTAAGGCATTCGTCTATCAGATTAAAATGTTATTTTAGCAAGTTTAATTTTGTCAGATTTTTTTCCCCAAAAGTCAAAAGATTGTGAGAATACCCCATATATATAAAGAGAAATTTAAACTTCCAGGAGTTTTTTTTAAGTCAATTGCTTACTTATTAAATTTTCTGCAATGCCCACCAATTTGAGAAAAACGTATTTAAAAGTATTGGAAGAGGTATTTGTTAGAAATACAGCAAGGTTCCATTAACTGTAAAATATTTATGTAACGTTACTCCATAAAATTGGTGGCAGCCTTGTTGCCTCCATTTTATTGAGCGATTTAACCGATATAACTGGTGTTACGTTACACAATTGTAATATTACACCAGTTTTAATTACACCATTATATAAGCTAAATTAATCCATAAATTTTTTACAGGTTTAATTGAGCGTTGAGAAAGACTGCGTTGGCTATGGAGAAAAATGTAGCATTTTTATTTATTAGTTTTTTTTCTCAAAGGTTACACCCGCAACCGCATTTTACCCAAATAAAAATTACAGTATATTTTTATTTATTAAAATAGTTCAAAATAATATTAAAAAGTTATTAATATAAGTCTTCAAACGTAAAAAATAAAACACTTTTAAAACTTCAGAATGAAACACAAATGGATGGATGTATATTAACAAGATAACGAATTGAGCTTTATAAGTTTACTAATATAAGTAACACAATTGAAAAAAGAACCCAGTGTGTTCATTTTATGAATAAGTAGGAAAAAATAAACGTATATTATTAATAAATGTAAAAAATATACAAAAGTTGATACCGCCTTGTTATTGCGGCCCCCGAGTATGAATAGCTAAGACAGGATGTAAAATTTCGCCATACGTTTGCATTATTACCTACACAATATAGACAAACATGATATACAGAGTGTTTCAAAAACAAATGCGTACACAGTTTGCTAAAAACAGGCATGTTCTTTTCCTTTCCGGTTTAACTGACTTGAAATAAAAGCTAAAACCAGGCTAAGCTTGGACGAAGGAAATTTATCCTTAAATATAGGTTTAAAACGAAGCTGAAATCTACAGATCATTTAGAAGAAAGTTTGACAACAGCATGCAACTTGCAATAGTTAGAAGAGATAAGTTTGAGGCAGACGGAACAGTTCAAAATATTCGCGAGCAAATTTAAGCAAGATCGCGCTCATCACCGAAGTCTGCAAATGAAGAGAGATTGGTCGAACTATTCGGCAAGATGATTGTGACGTAGGGCATTCAAAATGAAATTTCCATTCCATATAGAGCTGTGCACATCACGTGACTTTTACAGTAGCAATGGTGAAAACCTTATGACACAAGAAAAGAAAAACAATTTTGAAAGTTACAGTAGCTGTCTTGCAGCAGCAGAATAATAACAACTGTCCGTGACGTCAACATGCGCATTTCTATTAAAGCGCCTACACTGGAAAATTTACATTTCAAGATTGGTCCACAATCTCAATGAAGATGATCCGGATAGTTATTATATTAAATTGCATATACATTTTTTGAAACAACCTGCATATTGTGTATGCACTATTTTGTGTAATATGTATGAGAAGTGTGCATTATTATGTTATTACTTTTGTGTACATGTGTATATTTTTATTTCTGTATTACACGCTCGCGCTTCATGAGTCTGGCAAAGACCTCGGCGAAACCATAAACTGAGCGGGCAGCTATAATAAGAGGTTATCCAAAAGTCTAAGTAAAAGTTATTTTTTTTCTCTTTTCAGTTATATATATTAAAAAATGACCCTGCACTTGAGCAAATAAAAATTATTTCACAAACACATCAAAACATTTACAATATTTATGGTATAAAAAAAGAAACACAAATGCATGCTTTGATTTTTGTGGAAATAAAGTCCTTTATCAAGATAAAAGGTCAGCTTATGGAAAAACAAAATAATAATAAAAGAGAGTTGTCTTGAACAAAACTAAATATTTGTGAATACAAACTTAACAAATGTGAACTTTGATTACATTCTTGGTTTTTCTTTATTATTTACAATAGTGGAATAACCAGTAAAATTAGAACAAGGTGTCAGACTGATTGAAATGTCGTTTATTTGAATTTCTAAAATCATCTTGTCTCGATTTGAGGTACCATAATTATATATACATAAAGAGGCAGGATACAAAATTGTAGTTAATGAATAATACCATGTTTAAGTTTCTAAATAAAAAAGATAAATTACAAATGTTATAGTTATCAGTAAGAAAATAACAACAACAACAAAAAAAAAGTCACCTACTGAAAATTTGCGCGCCGATTATAGCACCATTTCAGCGCGGTTAAGTATTTCAGATATTGCAACTGGCCAATAACAAAAAAAAAAGTGACAATTAGATTTAATAAACTGCCACGAAAGTAAGCGAAATTTCAACCAGCACATTGGTCTTTACGATCACCATTATTTTGGCTCGTTGTAGCCTTCATTTGTGATTACAGTTTTAAAATGTTGTGACAGTAAACGCAGACGATTTATTTACACAGCAATGACCTTGCTGGCACCCACTTTGACTTTGAAGAACAAGATGTAGTTCCTTTTCTACAGCACCTCGTGGAACTCCAGTAGCAAGGAAAAAAAAAAAAGTGCATTACAGAGTCTTTGGAAGTTCTTCCACGATCGCAATTGCATTTGCGCTCCCTGTGACCTTCGACTGTGGCTGCAGATTTAATTTTCTTGTGACCATAAACATAGAAGAGAAGGACCTCTATACCAATAGTGTAAAAATGGATCGCGAATTTCAACAAAAATGGAATGGGACGTACAACTTTGGACATGAGGCGCCATCTAACTGACAACGCTCAGTGATCAAGGATATGGTTCGAAGAAGCAGACAAACCGACTAGAACCACTTCCGTCTACTACAGGGTCTAGAAGATATAGCGTTATAGATATACCATCAATCAAAAATTGCTGAAAAACTTAATTCGATAAATGTCGAACGATGCTGAACGATAAATGTTGATCGCAGCGACACTTACTAGCTCAATCTGTATACAATCTTTATATAGTGTTTACGTTGGAAAGAGTTAGCAGATGTCTCTGCGATCGATATTTTCATTCAGCAACGTTGGACATTTATCGATTAAATTTTTTAGTAGTTTTTAAAATATTTCTGGAATAGCCTGTTGTCACACTACATCTTCTAGATCTAGACGCTATACCACTACATCTCACTATATTTTTAATGGCTTTAGTGAAATTACGTTGCAAGGGAAACCGCTTCCGTTTCGTGAAGTCACGAACCCCAGTGTAACAGCATTAAGGTCTAGATAGCAATGCTAAAGCTCTGCTACATCAGCGCCATCTATTTTTTAAAAATTCGTGATTGGTTCTCCATCTTCAAAGCCTATTTCGAAAAAGGTTCTTCTCCTCTAGGATCATGTTTGTGATAGTAAAAAAAAAAGAAGCAGTCGATTCTTCATACAGCGATAATCTTGCTGGCGTCTACTTTGACTTTGATGAACATGACATCGTCTTTGACGTAGTTCCTTTTCTTCAGCGACTCGTGTGACACGAACCGCGGGAAACCGAAACCTAACGCGTCCGGTTCTTTACTGGGTCGTTGGAAGTTTTTCCACGTCGGGTCGGGCACGAAGCTCTCCACGATATTGCAGGCCGTCTCTGTAGCGGACTGTACCTGGTCGTACAGAACGAAAGTGACCGTGTGACTAAATGGCCAGGGCAAAAGGGCGTCGTATTCGCCAGGGAGTATTTTGATGTACACTGACAGGTGGGTGCCTTCCCCAGCTCCGTTGCCGTTGAGGAAGAGCGTTGCCATTAGCTTATACCTGTTGGAAAAAAAGTGGAAGTAAATATATTTTTACAGTACCAATTAAGACAAAGAAAAAAATATAACATTAGTTTAATAAATCAACAGATAGATAATGATATTATAATACAGATAAGATAGATATATGATATATATAGATATGATTTTAGATAACACATATATTAGCACTTTATCAAAAGCTATAGACACCTAACCAGAAAAATGAAGAGGAAAGTGGTTAGATTAATGTAATTTTCATTTCCTTTGAATAAAGCCACACTGCAAATTCGTGCAACACTTTTGAAACACTAACTGAACATACTAATTAACATTTCTAACTAAAATCATTTTCGATTGTGTTGTGAATTTATTGCGCCAAATAAAAAGATTGTGCAAAAAGTGTTGTTAAAAATTATAAGAGGAAAAAATGTGTTTTCAAAACATTCATTTTTAAAATTGCGTTATAAATGAATAAATAGTATGTTTTAAGTGTGTGTGTGTGTGTGTTGTTTTAAAGGCACCATGTAGAAAGTGTTTCACATGTGTTCTTTTATAGTGTTCTAAATTGTGTGGTGTTTATAATGTGTTGTTAATTTAGTGACAAACTGTTATGCAACACAACACTACTGTAAGAAAATATTTTCATCAACATTATTTACAACACGATTTCAACACAATTAACAACACTATTTTTAGAACACATTTTTAGATAGCAACACTTTTGAAACCTATTAAGAACACATTTCCAGCTAGCAACACTTTTGCAACACATTAAGAACACAATCGCAACACAAAAAATATTTTGTACATGAAGTTTTCTAATTCACAACACATTAATGCGCTGTTAATTTGGTGACAAAAAGTGTTGTAAAATGTGTTTATTTTTGTGTTTGAGAATTTGCAGTGCACTGATCACGAGTCTTTAAAATGTTAATCAAGCCTAGGGTAGGATTTCGGCTTCTAATGTCACATTTGGAAGCTTCTAAGAGGACTTTTGTCGGTGTGTTATGTGACTTTTTTTAAGTTGGGAAAGTTTCTGAGTCCGTTCAATTAATGGACTTGTAAAACGAAATAAAAATACAGAAATGGCGGAAGTGTTGACTGATCACACATATTGCGATGTAAAAGGTGTCTGAAGAGCTCAGATGATAAGGGTGGTATGTGACAGATAACCAATGGTCCTCGACAATCTGTTCGATTACTATTTGAAAAAATCTAATACTCACAGAGATTTTAATTCATAAAGGAGGCATTTTACAATAAACGCAAATAAAGGTCAAGAACTTGACAGCTCATTTTCTCAAAATGATGAGTGTGTCACTTACCACATTTGTCATCTTAGCACTTCATTTGTAAGTGATGAATTCTATAGACATATCTGCCAATGCTCCGGTTTTTAAAATGAAATAAATACACTTTGAACCAGTAATTTTATTTAATAAAGGAAGTCTAATAATTCAGAGTTCCAAGCAAAACATGTCTGGCAATTTCCATGACTTCACCTGACCAAATATTAAAAAAATTCCAACACCAAACGGGAATTTGCTGTTTATTTCCGCAATCCTTTGACAAAATTAGCGACTTTATACTGCGATCACTCTTCGAATTTCTCGGAATTTTTTTTGCGTTCTTTTGACAAATTTCGCAATTCTGATGAATTTCGCGTCATTTTTTTCCTTCATACTTTTCCATGACTTTTTAGAAAATATTTGTAAATTTAGTAACTTTTCTATATATTTCAAAATTTCCCTGACTACTTTGAAATTCCCTTAATTTCCAGATTTTCCATGACTTCACATGTCGCTAAGAACCCTATAATTATCACATGGAAAAATCACACTTTATTAAATAATTTTGTTGGTTCCATATACAGTAAAACCTCTTTTATCCAAAAACTCTTTTAACCGAAACTCTCGGTTAACCGAAATGCAGTTTTAAAGCTTTTATTATTATTTTTTTTTACTATCACATTCCTTGTGCACAAAATCTATTTTTAAAGCATTTTTTTTTCAACTACCATATTCCTCTGTGCAAGTGGTCCGTTCCGAACTAAGAGTACATATAAATATTTTCGATCCCCTTTCTTAGAGTTCCTTTGAATTTAACTTGAGCTCCCGTAAGCTGCGGAGTGGAACGAAGAAAACGAACAAATTAGCAATTCTGAAGCTTTTGAATGTTTTGCAAAAGGTTTGGCATGGTTGTAGCAGCAGAAAGCCTGTGGTACTGGTGTACTAATAATATTGAAAAAATCCGTGATAGATCTTCAAACCAAAGGCAATCGAAACTACGACAAACAAAACATTTTTTCAAACCCTTGTGATATACTATGTAAAAGGTACTTAGTTTCAAAATTAAAATTCAGGTAATTTATTCTTGCTTCTATTTTGCTATTGCTTTATTTTTATTAAGCACTTGTTACTATAATAGGGAATATTGCATATATTTCTCCTTAAGGCTCCTGTCCCTGCCTGCGAAGACACTCACGAGCTAATGCTAATCCGCGATAATAGGGATTTTTCTAATATCTCGTTTGCATTTTGACATTTTTGAATAATTTTTTTTTTTTGCATATGATAGCCGAGATCCGTCTCTACATCGCACCTTTTTTACTTTTTCGATTTTGGTCGCAGATATTTTTTATGAAGTTACTTTCCCTTTCAAAACCTGTTCTGAAAATGAAAGTGTCATTCTAAAAAACATCTGCGACCAAAATCGAAAAAGTAAAAAAGGTGCGATGTAGAGACGGATCTCGGCTATCCAATACAAAAAAAAATATTTAAAAATGTCTAAATGCAAACGAGATATTAGAAAAATCCCTCCCCATAGGATTAGCATTAGTTCGTGAGTGTCTTCGCAGGCAGGGACAGGAGCCTTAATCTAAAAAATTGAAGCATTCT
Organism: Maratus speciosus; assembly: GCA_963932465.1. Lineage (NCBI taxonomy): Eukaryota > Metazoa > Arthropoda > Arachnida > Araneae > Salticidae > Maratus > Maratus speciosus. The sequence goes on along the minus strand of OZ010799.1, from coordinate 66,905,608 downwards.
CGATTATCCGAAAATTTTGATTTTTCGAAACAGGGTCGGTTTCAATTACTTCGGATAATCGAGGCTCTACTGTATATGTTTTTGCATTAAAAAAAAAATTGGAAACGTTGGCAGATATGTGAAGGAATTAGAAGAAAAATTGATGGAAAATTAACCAAAAGTGGCATTTTAAAATTTCTAACAAGGAAGGTCTCCGTACTGGGGATACTTGGAATATTTTGAAAAAAATACCAATTAAACTACTTATGTATGTAATAAAGAATCAGTCAAATTTAGCAGCGGAATTACGGTAGAAAGTCTGTAAAAAATAAAATTCTTTCGAGTATTTGGCGCAAAAAGACGAAAGCGTCACGCGATTTGGCGAGCAGTACTTTTCCTCGTCAAAATCAAACGATTTTAATGCACCTGAAATTTGATTGTTAATTGATTTTTAGAATACTAGTCCAGGCATTTTGTGATTGAACATGGGCAAAATTGCAATAGAAGCTTTTTACAGAATTTTTTAATCAGGAACTACTGCTTAATAACATACTAAAAATCAGACAAAATCTGAGCACGGGAACACCCCTATATACGGATTTCAAAATGGCGGAGGGGATTTTCTGGAACTAAGGCAGAGAATATATCGCTTACGGAAATATATCGCTTTATTTTCACAATTTAACTTTGAAGTATAGTCAAAAACGATAAACAGTACACAAAAGTCTACTATTTCTGACAAATTACTGCTTAAGTTCATTTTTACAGAAATGTTCCAGTGAAGAAAAAAACGTGTCAATAGTTTTCATCATATTTATAGTTAGAGGTTAGGTAGTTCTTGTTACATCCATTGACTTGGCACACCCCAGAAGCTGTAGAACAGGGCAATCAATTACGCTTGCATCAGCATCGTAAAGTAGCACAGTTTGTCTTTCAAGAACATGGAATCATATTAAGTAAATAATCTGTAGCTGGTAGTCACTCGCAGAGTATTGGGTAGCACGAGTGTTTTTTTACATACCAGCCCCATTCTGCTGGCTTGGTTCTTTCTTCCGATATTTATTTGTAAGTAAGTGTGATAGCTATGATATTTTGTAGAAGAATCGGTCGGAGGCAAACGTTCAGGTATAATAAATGATTTTACTGTAGTTACTTTCCTTACCAACATTTGGTGACGTAGTTTGTCTATAGAATCCAGTGCCTTGCAGTCATAAAACAGAAGCATTGCTTTTCTTCCAGCCTCAGCCATATCTGAATGTAGGCTTGAATTTGAACAAAATATTTTTGCAATAGAACGGAGCTCTGTCTTGTTCATCTGTTTGAGAAATGATGAGGATTTCTCAATCGAAAAAATTCTGGATGTTGTATCGCAGCCCGTGAAAGCATGCAGAAACAGAAGGAAGTTGCAATTTTCACGACCTAACAGAGATTGCATGTTGAGGATATGATAGACTGGTTTGGAACATGATCCTCGTCTTATGTCACTGCGATAATATAGCTTGAAGCCATTATCTTTTGCCTGTTAAAGAAGGAGAATCAGCAAGTCGGTATCTTCACCTATTACTGTGGTATGTGCATGTGCATGTTCTGAAGATGAGACTGGAGCACGAACAATGTCCATATTGGCATCCCCATCTGTGTTGGGAACAGTACAGCCTTGTTTCTTAAGCAATTCGCCTATGAGGGAAGTCATTGCGTGCTTGTTTTTTCATTGTCCAGAAACTCTTCCTTTTTTCCAATAAATTTCACGTATGGGCTGAAATTAATATCTCTACTGTTTTTTTTTTTTGTAGCGTCATCTGTGAGCCACATCATTGATTGTTGGATACCCAATGTAATTATCAAAAACCATGATAGGTTTTCCATATTGTTTAACAATAAAATCAGCGTAAGATATAGCAATGTTTTCATATGTATCATTTTTTACACCAGGAAATGCGACGCAAGAAAGATCCTCCATCCAATATGTACCTTTCTGTACTTTCCACGTTGTCATATTTTTCATAGTGTAAATTTTTAATGTGTTTGACTAGTGCTTGAGCTAACTGAGATTTGTCTGAATTCCTCATCATACTTGGTAATTCAAATAATGCTGCAGAGTAAGCACACGGTTCATAACGCATGACATCTCCGAGATTCATTTCACCACAAGTGCCAGTAATCATCATTCTTTGGAAGAGGAGCGCTGGATCTATTTGTATATCTAAGTCATCTTTATAACTACAAATGGCGGCAGCAGATCCTAGAGTTTTCACTTTCTTTGACTTTTTAGCCGAATACCTAAATATATCCTTCCCTATCATTTTGGAGATGATGATCATACCAAATAAGTGCAACTCATCAACATTAACTTCTTTTTTAGCTGTTACGCCTGTAACAATTTTGCGTAGAGTAGAATCAGAATGAAATGGCGATATGTGTTCCAGTACATCGGCCACTTTTTAAATGTCATTGCTGCTCCTCTTCTGTCTGCTGTCTCTTATAGGTATTTTTGATAATTTTATAAAAGTTACACACTCCCAATGTTATTCCTATGGGAGTTTGAAGCTAAAAGTTAGCATAGAACACAATTTTTAACTATTTTCAAAACATCATTTAGTACACTTAAAATTAATATTTTGAATTGAAACTGGCAACAGAGCAAAGTATATACACTTACGTTAATAAAAAGAACAGTATGGAGCTGTTTATAGCATTTATTATGTACGTTAGAGGTTAGAGATTAATTAAAAAAGGTTAACATTATAATAATCTCCACAGAGATGCATTATTAAATGGCCGCCAATGGTAAAGCATGTACTTTTCAGAGGCTCATTAAAATACTAAAATTTATAAAAAGAATCTAAAACTCACTCACTAGTGTTGTATAAGCTTCAAATTACACAATAATGTAGCAATCCGCTGTTAAATAATCATTTAACACCATAAATATAATCTTGAAAAACACTGACATGACAAACTACCCTGGTCAGATCACAATCACAGCACAGCATGTATAAAAAATATCGATACCTTTGTTTAAAGTCTCCTTAACAAAGTAAATTGGTGATGAAATGTCCATAAATGCAGGGGTCGTGCGCGTCCTGAAATTTTATAGCCAGGAAATTTTTCGGTACCAGTTTTTCTTATAGAAAATTACTTCTTAAATAAGGCGAAATTTCGCGCGTTTAAGGTAGATTTATTCTTCTATTAAAAAATACTGATATTTGCCCTGAAAAATTCCCTAAAGCATATTATTAAAAATGTTCCGATGCCTGGGAAAGTTATGCACAACTAGCATTTATAAGCACTGGAATCGATTCGGAGCCAGTTGCAATTGTGGATACATGAGATAAAGGAACGGGATTAACAGAAAGTAGAGAAATTTAAAAGAACTATATCTCGCGAACCACTGGACCGATTTTGATGCGGCAGGGATTAAAATGTTCGGGAAGACTTAATATGTAGGAAGAAAATATAGTATAGGGCTTGCCTGAGGCCGGAGATATATCTCCCCATCGCCGGAGCTTGAAAAACTCACCGCATACCGGATGACTGTTAGGAGATCGGTCTAGTAGTAATACAGTTTAGAATGAGTTATAGATACTTTACTTTATCTTGTTCCAAAAGCATTATTGGTTGTCAGTTGTTCGATAAAAAATGAATATTTGCAGTCCAAATTGTTTAGTGCTGCCCTCTGTCGTCTTCCGTCTCAACTAAAAGCTATACAACAGCACAACAACGCAAAACGGCATTTGATTCAGTCCGTTTTGAAATCCGTTTTTAAGGGTGTTCCCGTGATCGGATTTTGTCTGATTTTGGTTATATTTCTCAGTAATGGTTACGGATTAAAAATCAGTTAACAGAGCTTCTATTGCAATTTTGCTCGGGTTGAAGGTGTATTTACTTTAATTTGCCTGGACTATACATGTAAAAAGTATTTAATGAATTTAAACATAAACAATGAGAGAGTTTAATAAATACATTTTTTTATATTACATATTTATGTTGCTTGTTATTTAATTTTATTACTTTAAAAATAATTTCATATATAAAAAATACTTTCATATATTTAAGCGTATTCCAAAATAAAGGCAAGATTCATTTACCAGTTATTCATTTCAATACAAAGAATTCGTCGTTTCCATAGCAACAAAATTGAATCGACAGTGCTCAATTGGACTTAATTTTGAGATATTGAAACAATTTTAATTTATTTTAATTTTGTTTTAATTCATACAATTTGATATTTAACTTTCATTATAAATATATATATATATACATGACAAAACAAACTAAAACTGACAAAACTAATTTACATTAAATTTATTTAAACAAGTCCAATATGAATCATTTTTGTCTTAAAGAGTATTCAACATAAAAAACCTTTTTTCGAAATTTCATTTCATCGCCAACCGATGATAAATCGCCAAATAAACGAAATTTTCATTATTTTTTTTTACGAAAGTTCTATCGAGGTTCCGCCAAAATTTTTTTTACAAACATATCTATCCCCATGAGAAGAACACTGTGTAATTTTTTCAGATTTTTCTGAATATGCCCGTATGGAGACCTTCCTTGTAAGAGGAAAACCGAGTTATTAAATTAACAGTACCCATGCTGACTGGTGTAGAAAGGGGCACTGCACAGTTCGTAGCCGTCTCTGGCTTCTGCAAGTCGCCTGGTGTAATCGCCGATTTTCCAGAGCAAAGTACCACTCGTGTTGATGGTTAACCCTTGGAGCGCTGCCCTGAGAGCCGTTATCTGGTGCTGCTGCCTGGATACCAGACCGCAGACGAGGGTGAGGTGGGTTTTGCTGGCCTCTTCCAAGTGCTGGTCCATGGCTGAACGGCTGCCCTGTAGAAAATGAAAGAGAATATAAATAAAGACTCACAAAACAGATCCATTAAAAGAAAAATATCGCTAACAAGTAATCCAGGATTCTGTTTTTAAAGTAATCCACTTGTACGCGGAAAAAAATGTTTTGCTGAAACAACTAAATTTTGGTTAATATAGCTCAAACCAAATATTTTGGTTAGAATGATCAAATTTTGGTTACATTAACCAAATGATTTTGTTAATTCAACAAATCATTTGGTTAGTCCAACCTAAATATTTGGTTGGAGCTATATTAACCAAAATTTAGTTGTTTCAAAAAACAGTTTTTTCGTGTATAAATAATCGAATTTATACTAATATATTTAGATAAGAGGGCACCTTTTAATTACGTCCCGCTTAAGGCGGTTCTCCAATTCCCTGCTTAACCCCTTAAGGGGGGGGGGATATATTATATCCCACCTAATTTAAACAATATCCGCACCAGAAACTTTTAAGTAAATTTTATATTTTTAGCTTTGAGGGTTAAACGCTGAAAAATTGCTTTTCCTTATTTAAAAATAAATGTTTTCGATTACTCCGGTGAGAATTCAATTTTAAAGATATATTATTGCTTGCCCCGCAAAGGGTTAACAAACACGAAACTTTCAGTCATTTTTAAACATAAGTACACAAAACAGAGAGGTCTGACTAATGAAGCAATTTGAAATCAAATCGCTTTTCCATCTTTTGAGAACTAAATTACTTATCGAGTTAAAAGCGATTTTTATCACGTGACGACAGATTGTTTTTCCAGTTCTTGCATTGCCACGTCCGGAAATTTAGTTCAAAACAACAACTTTGACAGTATTTTCTGAAAAATCGTTTGCGTTTACCAAAAAATGGAAAACGTTTCTCGATGACAACGTTTATAAATCAGCAGTCCTAAAATGAGATGACTGATTTTAAAATTCAATAACATGCAATTGGTGACAGCTATTAAAAAAAATTTTGCAGGAGGTATATGTCAGATGTCAGGAATTTTTTTTTTTTTACTGCGATCTTCGGTTTTAATGCAAAATAGTTGGTACAGATGGCGCTGCAAGCAATAGGCGCTAAATCGAGGTCCAATTTTTTGGCTTCGCTTTTCCCCCAGAATTGATGCAAAAGAAGGAAATTAAATATATGGAGTAGGTCTCAGTTGCTAATGCAACCTTGTTCTTCGGAACCCACTTCTTATATTTAACCTCCTTCATTCGCATCAATGCTGGGAGAAGATCTCGGCCAAAAAATCTGGCCTCGATTAAGCGTTTATTGCTTGCCATGCCATCTATCTCTGCTATTTGGAACAAACCGGGAATTTCATTAAAAAAACACCTGGTATCTGACGTAACCCTCCTGAAAGAATTTTTTAAATAGCTGTCACTAATTGCAAGTTAAGGTTAAGTACCCAGTAGTTGACACTGGAGCAATAGTTGACACTTTTGTAGAAACAGTAGTGTAACAAGAAAACGTCACAAGTAGGAACATGAGAGACACAGAATTTTTAAAATCTATCACCTTGCGGCAAAACTGAGAACTAAAACTATAAACAGTCGAGCCCAATTCCAATATGGCGGAAGACAACAAAGAAGCATGTGTGCAAAGTTAAATTTTTCGAATTTATCTTAAGAAAAGTGATAAGGATCGCACGTTACAGTAAGTATTAAAACCCGTAATTTATCTTAATTTCTGGGTATGTTTTGATTGATATTGATTGTTTCGATGTCCAAGAATTGTATTGGAATAAAATTGATGTATTTTGTGCAAAATAGCGGGAGTGAGTGTGAGCGTCAACTATTGAATATGAAAATAAACAGATTTTCAAAAGTTGACACCCAGTGTCAACTACTCGCTCATGTTGGGGTTTTGTTAATCTAATTCAGTGCAATGAAAATAAGCTGGAATCTACCAGATAAATTCATGACTAACCTTTGAAAAACTAAAAATGCATTTAAACCAATAGATGACAAAGCGTGTCAATTATTGAAATTAGGGAGTGTCAACTACTAAAATTAATTATTTATTTTTTTAGATGCCACCTACGAAGGAAAATTTTAGGAATTACACGGAAGAAAGCATGAGAGCTGCCGTTGAATACGTTGAAGTCAACAAAGCTGAGTACAAAACAGCGGCTAAAAAATTTAACGTGCCTAGAATAACTCTGAAAAACAAAGTTGAGGGAAAAACCCCAATGAAAAGGTAAAATATCGGCCGTTAGTGCTTGATTTTGCACTCGATCTTACATTTTTCTTATTTGAGATTAATTAAGTAAGTGGTTTTATGTTATAATTTCAGATCTATGGGACTTTTTTTATATTTTCATTAAAACTTCTGATTAAACTTCTGATCTTTCATTAAAACTTCTGATTTCTTTAAAAAAAATTGCTAATTAACGGTTCTTATCATTATGTCTTCATATGGGGCAATTAACATAGTAATATAATAATAAAGAGTATTTATTATTATTAATTTAGGCCCCGCCGCAGTCAGTGTCAATTACTAGTTCACGAAGGTGTCAACTACTAAACTCTCACGTTCACGATGGTGTCAACTTCTGGACAAAAATCATGTTTTCATTCATATCCCCTAGTAATTTTTACAAAATGTATTCATTTCGGGACATTAAATGTTATGATTTTGTGGAAAAATGTTCAAACCCCCTAGTAATGGTCAAACTGTTTCCCTTAATTGAAAACTGCGCGAACCAAAGGCGACGAACGCCGAAAAATTCCTTAAGGTGTCAACTACTGGGTACTTTACCTTACTGAATTTTAAAAACAGTCAGTCCATTTTAGGACAACCGGTATATATATATGATTTATACATATATATTAAAAACCTATAAAAATGAGTTACAACTTAATCTTAAAACTGCGATAACGGATTATAACAATGTTTTGATAAAAAACCAAAAAAAAAAAAAAAAAAAAAAAGTCGAAATAAATAATTAATTTGTGCAATTAATGTACCAATAAAATGTAAATATTAATTTTATTAGTTAAGGTTTAAACATTAAATATTTGTCTACAATGTTTTCTACTTTTTCTTAAAAAATCGAAAACAAATATTTAACTATTTTATTTATAAAGGTATATACAAATATTATACTGAGCAATAGCCTAGAACGCAGTTTTCTCAGGTTCGATTCCCTGCTCAGGCTAATTTTTCACCCCAGTTGGGTTTATTGCATGTATGTCTGTATTATAATTGTATATACCTTTAAGAGTTGAATGCAGGCGTTATTTATGTGTGTATGTGTGTTTTAATATTTTATTTATTTTTATAAAATTGCCAAATATATATATATATATGTGTGTTAGATTATTCTAACATTGGAAGGGTTTACTAGTTGAAATGAAGTAACTGGCTGTCATGATACTAGTAGTGGATCACGTCTAGCAGTAACTCAGTAGTGTAAGTTGTCAGAACAGGTAAAGTCGATCCTGTCGACTAGTATAACGAAAACTGAAAATCCCGTCGTGTTGAAGGTTACGACATTGACGTTATATGATGATTCGAAATGGAGTTAACTTCGATAGATAGTAATTGAATAATCAACCTGGAGTTGTGCATTAGGATAAGCTAAGAAAGAACGTTTCTGTAGTAATCAACATGGTTATTCGAATTTTGTTGCAGTCAACGAGTGAAGGCCGTGGAACACATTTATCCACTGTAGTTTCTCCAGTATAATTGAGACAATTCATAAAGTCAACTCAGAATTTTAATTTAACATCTTTCGGCGGCACAGTTTCCACCGAGATATTTAGCCATCGCTTCATAGTAGTAATTTAGGGGTAAGCAAAGTTGTAGATAATAGAATACATCGGACGGGGAGCAGGGGATGGTATGGCAAATGGAAATACGACCAAAATCTGAGGAAACACTGCGAGCATCGGCTTTTTGTGCGTCTAGCGTAATAATACAAATATGACGTAGGTCGCGCTCTCAACCAATTAATAATTAAGGATATCACGCCATGGAAAGAGTGCTGACAGAGCGAGTGGATGAATTTGAAAGTAAAAAGGAAAACCCCGGAATACGCGCGGGAAAGTAAATTCTCGGAAGGGGGAAAAATGGTTGCTAAATGAACATTCTAAAAGAAAAAAGATCAGAAATGGAACATTTAATTTAGGAATACTAAAAGCGTAATATTTAAGTAAATTAGACAAGTGAGACATTAAATTAAAGGGAATTTATCAGAATTAACGATAGATTATTTAAATCGCGGAATTAGATCTAATAATGTAACATATATATATATATATATATAAAGGAGCAAAATTCAAACTCCTTGGCGAAAACTAGCAAGCCTTGCGTTTCCTTCGTGTCCTCACTAATTTTGAGTGAACTTATAATACCTTGAATTTGCAGCCGACGTCTTTGAAGGCACAGGAGAGTGTGAGGTGTGGACAGTGGTCGTTAAGATGCGTTTCTAAGTCCTCTTTGGCGATCTTGATACCCACATCGCAGCGGTTGGGACACGACACTGGAAGACGGGGACACTTGGATAGGTGGATCTGTGGATCAATAAAAATTAGAATTCAGATTCAACAATGGAATTTCAATAATTCGAACTGATTTGTTCTGAACATAATCAGGATAATTGAAGCAGTCATATAAAAAAAAGCTATGTTATAAAATACAATACAATATATCCACGTTAATTGGGACTAGAATCGTGCATCAAATCGGGTAACTGATGTTACCGAAACTCGACATTCGAATCTTTTCGGGTTGACTTTAATTGTTTCAAGTTCGGATTAATCAAATTTTTCAAAAAAAGACAAAGTCTACAATTTTTTTTTAATATGAAAAAAAGCACTATATTTGAACATTAATAAGTACGAGTATATATATATGTGTGTTATTTTTTAACATAATAGATAAGTTGATTATTGAGATATAAATGTAGGCTATTTTTTCATAATTGTATTAAATCATTTGCACCATTAACGCATATATTCTCGGAATTTTTCTGGTCTGTCACGAAAAACGCATATATATATAAAGCCCAAAAAGTATCTCTTTGTTCCCAACATTTATCTATCTTAAAAATAGATACATCGATTTTCTGAAACATCAGCTTCATGTCAAAAAAAGTTAATTTTCATGTGTCGCAAGTGAAAAATAGTATATATTTATTTAAGCTTGAAAATGATGATCAGTGGTGTAACTGGTAAAAAACACATAAGGTAAACGCTATATACAGAATGCATATACCAGAGAATATACGCTATAATTACGGAGGGTATACGGAGATATTTAGAAGGCATACGGCTATATCACCGTATACCCTCCATAACATCCCTGATGATGATTTCGAAAATCGATGCTTCTAGGTAAACATAAAAATATTAAATAACGCACATATTAATTAATACTATTGGAACATTCTTAACGTGAAGCACATTTGTCATCAATGAGTATTTTCGGTAATTTAAGGTTATTTTGGGTAATGTAAGAATATCAAGTGCTTCTCAGCTGTGCACAACAAGATAAAAAATACATTTTTGTACTTCCAAGGAAGTTTTGAAACGGCGCCCCTAAGGTTCTTACTACACCTCCAGTAAGGCTCGAAAAGTACCGGAGCAAACCAGAACGATGTTCCGGTTCGTGAAATTATGACAAATATTGTTCCGGTTTGTGCGATTATTAAAACATGTTATTACAGTTTCATATATATAGCTTATTGTGCTCTCTGTAACTTTTTATTATTACTAAGAATATTGAATGCATTTTTTAAACTTTTTTGTATGACTAGATATGAATTTGTCTATATTTTCAAAAAAATATTTTAGTCAACAATAATTTTGAAATAGCGTTCTGGTTCGTGGATTTTTCCATTTCGAGCCCTGTCTCCAGTTATCAAATCATGGAGCGCAAGGTTGTTTTATCTAAAAATAACTCTTTAAGAAGCATGCCTAATGCCTCAATTTAACAGATATCGTAAGCGACCTAAGCAGCAGCTACCACGGTACACTTTTTTACGATAGTAATTCTAATGAAACAAGTTTTTATTAACTATACATTAATCTAAATAATCCTCTACACCAACAATTTCCATTGGACGCAAGATTGTTTTATCCAGAAATCCCTCTCTAGGAAGTGTGCCTGAATTGAACAAGATGTCGTAAAAGTGTCATACGTAGTTTTTGCCACGGCACGCTTTTTCTTACTGTTTTCTGTAACTCGATAGTAATGCTAACGAAGTAAGCTTTTATTAACTATACATTAATCTAAATCCTCATCTATAGATCTAGTTACCATGGAACGCAAAGATGTTTTATCCAGAAATCATTCTCTCAGGAGTGTGCATGCATTTAACGAATTTGGTAAAAGTGTCATAAGCAGTTTATGCCACGAGAGGCTTTTTTTGGCTGTTTTTGCCAACTTGAGAGTAATTCTATCGAATCAAGCTTTCATTAAGTGCACATTAATCTAAATCATAATCTATACTGGCTGTTACCATGTGGCGCAAGGTTGTTTTATTCAGAATTCACTCTCTAGAAATTGTGTCAGAATTTAAGGAATGTCGTAAAAGTGCGTCATAAACAGTTTTTGCCATGAGAGGCTTTTTTTAAACTGTTTTCTCCAACTCGATAACAATGCTAGCGAAACAAGCTTTTATTAAGAACACATTAATCTAAATCATCGCTTAAACCGATTCTTACCATGGAGTCAAGATTGTTTTATCCAGAAATCATTCTCTAGGAAGTGTGCCTGAATTAACGATGTCGTAAAAGTGTCATAATCTGTTTTTGCCACGAAAGGCCTTTTTTTTTTTTCTTTTTTTTTTTTTTTACTGTTTTCTCCAACTCGATAGTAACTCTAACGAAACAAGCTGCTATTAACTACACATTAATCTAAATCACCATCTACACCATCAGTTGTGAGATGCAAGTCAGTTTTATCCAGAAATCACTCACTGGGAAATACGCCTGAATTTAACGGATATCACAAAACTGTCATAATCAGTTTTTGCCACGAGACTTTTTTTTTCTTTTTTACTGTTTTCTCTAACTCGATAGATATTCTAAGGAATCAATATTTTATTAATCTACCTGTAGGGTGTCGAATACGAATTCCTTCTGGCAGTACCGGCAGGGCACAAGCCTCTTGTTGCATTCGTGAAGTCGGTGGTTGCTGTGTTGCCTACGCTGGATCTTGGAGCCGCACTTGTTCTCGCAGTAGATAGGCTCCAGCTGGCAGCTGCCCACGTGAGCCTGCAATAACAATGACAAAAAAATGCTATATTAGAGAGTAAAAATTACCAAGGAAATATTTTTAAATTGAGCTATTTAAAAAATATATATGTAAATATATATTTTATAGTGCATGTAATATGTAAACAGGGTTCATACAGAGTTGGGAAGAAAAAATCCAAGGAGTGCCCAAAAAATCCAAGGAGTCAAAAAAATTTTAAGGATTTACCATTTTATTTTGTTGTTGATGTTTTTATTTGCTGCACCGTTATGTGGTGTGCACACTCCAATTTTTAATGCCCAATTTGGAGAAAAGAACATTTCAAAAACAAATTTTACCCTATTAGAATCTAATTGTTAGTGCTGAAATTGCACAGTATTCACAATATATTGCTTATTGATTTCGTAAGTTTAAATACAAAATTGACAATCTACTTTTTTATGCAGTGACCAATGGTCATGTCACAGGGGTGATTTTGAGTAAAAAGAAATTTCTGAAATTCACAGGAAATCTTCTGAAAAATTACACCAGGTGGGAGGGGGAAATCCACTTCCGACACTAGCTATGCGTTTTCTCCGTGGCTCTTTGACGAAATTAGTGTTTTTTCGCGATCTTTTGACGAAATTTGTGGGGTTTTTCACGAGCTTTTGACGAAATTTGTGGGTTTTTTTCGCGAGCTTTTGACGAAAATTGTGGGTTTTTTCGCGATATTTTGACGAAATTTGTGGGTTTTTATGCGCTTTTTTGACTAAATTTGTGGGGTTTTTCACGATCTTTTGACGAAATTTGCCGTTTTTTCGCAATCTTTTGACGAAATTTGTCGGTTTTTCGCGATCTTTTGACGAAATTTGCCGTTTACTCGTGATCTTTTCACGAAATTTGCCGTTTACTCGCGATCTTTTCACGAAATTTTTGGGTTTTCGCGATCTTTCGACGAAACTTATGGATTTTTTCGCGATCTTTTGACGAAATTTGTGGGGTTTTTTGCGATCTTTTGACAAAATTTGCGGGGGTTTTCGAAATTATTTGACGAAATTTGCGTTTTTCGCGGTTCTTTGACGAAATTGGTGATTTTTCTACAAATGATTGACAAAATTTATTTTTTTCGCAACCTTATGTCCGAATTTTCGGATTGGTGACCGATTTTTTAAAGTTTTCGGAAATGAATGCCTTACATTTTCGTAAGTTTCGGAAAATTCGGACTAGAATCACCTCTAGGTCATATAAATAGAGATGTCAAACCCCAAACACTTATTATGTATATCACATACATGATACATCTTAAAGAAAATTTTTAAAAGGCAAAAAAAAAAAAAAGAATGCTAAATGCAACATACAAACTAATATAACAAGGTGTGAATTTATTCTTTTTGAACAGCGGTAATCGCTTTCTTTGAAGGTGAAATTTTGACGAATTCGCATTGTTTTCGCGATCTTATGATGAAATTCGCGTTTTTTTACGCGATCTTCTGGGGGAAATTCGCGTTTCTTTCGCGATCTTCTGGGAGAAATTCGCGACCTTCTAGGTAGTTCCTTTTTTTCGCGATCTTTTAATGGAATTCGCGTTTTATTTCGATTGTTTAACGAATCTGAGTTTCTTTCGCGATCTTAATGGAAACCGCGTGTTTTTCGCGATCCTTTGACGAAATTTGCGTATTTTTCGCGATCCTTAGACGAAATTCGCGTGTTTTTCGCGATCATTTGAGGAAATTCGCGTGTTTTTCGCGATCTTTTGAGGAAATTCGCGATCTTCTGGGGAAATTCACGTGTTTTTCGCGATCTTCTGGGGAAATTCGCCTTTTATTTCGATCATTTCACGAAACTAACGTTTTTTTTCGAAACTAACGTTTTTGATGGAAACCGTGTGTTTTTTGCGATCCTTTGAGGAAATTCGCGTGTTTTTCGCGATCTTTTGAGGAAATTTGCGTGTCTTTCGCGATCTTTTGAAGAAATTCACGACTTTTTAGGAAATTCGCGTTTTATGCGATCTTTTGAGGAAATTGCTATTTTTCTCGATCTGTAACGAAATTCGCGTTTTTTCGTGATCCTTTGAGTAAATTTGCGTTTTTCGCTATCTTTTAAGAAATTATCGTCTTTTTAAGAAATCAGAGTTTTCCCGCGATCTGTTGGAGAAATTCGCGTTTTTCCACGGTCCTTTGACAAAATTTATGAATTTTTTCCGCGACCGATTAACGAAATTTGATGGGTTTTTTTGGGGGGGGAGGGGGGGGAGGGGGATACATATTTGCGAAAAATGCGAGTTTTCCAAGATTCTTGGCTAAGTGCTAAACATCGATAAAATTTAAAATAAAGGTCGGCTAACACTGTCGAAAAACGGTCTTTGCGGACCTAATAATTGAAAAACGGACCTAGTGGGAGCCTTGTTTGTTTAAGATTACCCTACCCAATCAATGTTGTGCTTCAGATTCAATGATGTGCATAAAGAATTTACCGTGCGTTTTTCAATCACGATTTTTTTTCCTCGGCAGCAATATCGCTTCCGTCCGTAGCCGCAATAGAATATAAGGAGTTTCTAAGTAGTGGTTTGCTTATCTAAGTAGTTCTAAGTACTACTTGGGAGTGTTTTCATTTCTAAGGAGTTTCCAAGGAGTCTAAGGAGTCTGTGCGAACCCTGTGTAAATAAACTAGCCGGCTTTGCCCACGACCGACTTCAGTATCGGCCGAGAAAGCTTTTGTTTGTTTCTCCCGCTTTAGGGTGGAATTCGTGATATCAGATCACGTGATTTTCGCCCGATCCAATCGGGCGGAAAGATCTTATCCTCCACCCTTCTGTAAGATGGCTTGCTCGGCCGTTTGGGTCGGCGGAGTCGAACTCCATAAAATATGTACTCCGCCATAACAAAGGAGAGTTCTTCCCTTTGAAAGTATATGCTCTCCAACCTTTCTTTGATGGTTTCATGTTAACCATAACGTAATTTTTGACAGCGAAAGCTTTCTCTTAAGTATTGTTACCCATGTTTCATATATCATTAAAAAATACTTCAGCACATGCAAATGCACATTTTGTTTTAAATATGCTGCAAGTTAAACTTACTAACTTAAACGAAAAAGCTAACTTAAACTTTCGCACGCGATAATTTTATTATTTAGTTTTCTTTTATTTTCAATATCCACAGGTAAATGCATTTTTCAATTGAAAATTAATATATTGTAGTGAAAATATTACTATTTGGGCTTTTTAAAATGTAGCAACAGTAATGAAAAAAAGGCTATTTTTTATTTGAAAAATATGAATCAATAATTTTCACATCAAATAATGAGACTTTGAAACTTTCATTAAAAATCGTACGAATTTGTCTAATTGAAATACGCTGATAACAAATGTATTGAATCACATAGGAAGTTTTTGCCAGTCTTCTGTTGAGGGTTTCAGAGAAAAACTTTTGTTACTTTTAGATATGAAAATTAAATTGCTTTAATTTTTTTTAATAAAAAATCTAAGGAATATTTTTCATTTAAAAACATATTTTTAATTACGAAAATCAAAATTCCCAGATCAATATTTTAAACTTTTTGGTTAGTAAAAGAGTTAACTTTTTGATTATAAGTAATAATAATAACAGAAAACTGAAATCTGTTTTTCTTTTTTTTCGTGGATAGATTTCAGTTTAGCGTCAAAGTGCCGTATTTTATGGTTAATTTGATCGTAAGATTAACCATTTCTCCGTAGTCTGATCCACAGCAAAATGGCGTATTTCAGCAAATGGGATTTGTCACAAAAAGTTTTTCAAAATCGTTAGTGGAATTAGAATCTTTCTTCGTCCATTTTAAAGAACACTGTAGCCCTGACGGTAACGCTTGGAAGTGAACCCAATTATGAAAAATGAATGCTAAAAAAGAAAACTCCTTTTAATTTAATCTAGGCAATCAATTACCAAATGTGGCATTCATCTGCCATTAGTTATTTTATATTATTATAGCAAACAAATGTCCAATGTTAAGATAGATTAAAAAAAATATCATGGACAAAAATTATTTAAAAATTCACTGAAATGAGTTAGTTTCAAACAATCTTCATTAGAAAGTATATTTTATCCCTCCCCAATTCGATAATGTAAAAAATTAAACTAAGCCACGCTTATAGAAGTAATTCAGGAGCAATAAAAGCGAAAAAATTAACACCGGTCGTTGTCACTATCGTTAGACACTGCTAAAAGTATCTACTTGTTTTTGGAAGTCATTAAAAAGGGAACTAAGAGCGCTATTACACAGGAAAATTTGAAGCGACAAAAATTGCCTGCGACTTGTCCGTTTTCGAAGCATAAAAGAGCTATTGCAGGACGCGTCCAAGTTGCCGCTACTTTCGGGCGACTCAATTTTAAACCATGGCTCTAAAAGAGTTGCTCGAAAACAAAGCAACTTTTTTCGCATCTCGAGGCTTTTACCGTCGTCAGTTTTCTAAGCAATTGATATGGCTGTTTCGTCTGTTCTCTGCTGGCATTCTCACATGTGACAAAATTGCTCCGTCAATAAAAATTTGTTTGCCTTTTCGAACGACTCTTTTAAAGTCATAGGTTAACATTGAATCGTACGGAATTAGAGGCAACTTTGACGACTCGTGTAATAGCACTTTACGACTTTTTGGAGAAAATAGAAAAGCCTTTTAAGAAACAGGGTTTTGTCACTAAAAAATCGAAAAAAAAAATAGCCAAATTAAAAAATGTCTGATACTACACACCAAAATCTGGTTAAGTATATGCATGTAACAGATATCTGGTTAAGTTGCTGTATATATAGTTTTTGGTCCGAAAAAATTTATGCAATTGACCTATTTTGACCGAATTCAACACTGAAAAGCACTTAAAAATAATTTAAAAAACTGGTTACTTCAGCAATTTATCATACATTCATGTACAAAACTAAAAGTTTTAATGTTTTTATATGTAGTAATTAAGTTATGCAGTATAACTTGAAAAAGATAAAAAGACACCGATCATTCAAAACCGGTAGTGGGCGGCAGCGTTAATAACTTTTCCCAAAATAGAGAGAAAAAAGAACTGCCATACTGGTTTTATTATTATCGTACTATTATAATTATTAACATAAACTGCAACTGTGTGTTTGTAGTCGAATTCCACTGTATAAGTTCAATGTTTTCAAACACGGTCCTTTTAAAATAATGGCATTACAGAAATTGCCACTGAGGAAAGGTTTTCTTTATATAGAATATATTTTATTTCATTTTATATTTTTAAATAAAATTATGAATTACTATATTTTTATTCATAATACAACGGAAAATAAATGACAGTCCTTATTCAAGCGAGCAAAATAAAGCTTCCAGATTTTATGTTTTGGAAACCTAAGTCAGTAGGCTCGGTTAGTGGCTGATGAATATGTACTATATTGTTTCACAGATCACCTAGCAGAATATTATAGCCTCGTCACCAGGCGCGGATGTTTTTTTTTTTTTTTTTTTTTTTTTTTTTTTTTTTTTTTTTATTCTAATATATACGCCAAATACATGATTCCCAAAAACTCCGCATCGAATTCATCCTTCTGTCAAAAGCACCGCAGATAATAAATAGCTCCGCAGAGATCTTTCCTGGGCCATCGGCCATATTTCTCCAGAGGAAAAAGGAGAGAGAGGTTGGGAAATCCAGATTGGTACCATAAGTAAAAAAAAAAAAAAAAGGAATACCGATATGAGGAAAACTTCATCTTGTAGACTTCCTTCGCTGAAGATAAGAGACTTCGAAATCCTTAAAAATGGACGAATGACAACTTTTATATAAATACCAAACGATATTTCCCCCCTCTGTCTGAAATGTTCACATTTCTTTTTTATGCGTGACAACAAAAATTATTTCATATTTGTCATAAGTTAGCGGAATGACGTTCGAATTTCTTTTCTTCTTTTTTTTTTTTTTTTTTTTTTTTTATTTGTAAATAATGCTTTTTTTTTTTTGTCATTCTTTATTTCTGAATTTAATCAAGGATAACAAAACAATGAATTGTAATTTATTTTATTTTTAGAGGTTTTTTTTTATGTTCCTTTGAGTAATTGAATAAAGTTAATTGACAGCCTCTAAATGCATCCCAAACGATTTTTTTTTCATGCAAAACATTTATATTCCCTTTTTTTATGCGTGGCATCGCAAATTATTTCATATTTGTCGCAAGTTAGAAGGATGACGTTCAGAATTGTGTGTGTGTCTTGTAAATAATATTCTCGGCTGTCTATCTTTAGCATGAATTTTGAGAAAGATAACAAAACAATGCCTTGTCATTTTGTTTGTTTATCTGTCTTTGTTTTTTGAGTCCCTTCGGGAAATCCAATAAAATTAATTAATATGACAAAACATTTCTTATATGTCGCATTTGATGCTTTTCTCTTCTTTTGTCTTTCATATTTCTTTTTCTGACTTCTAAATTTTGTTTCACTTCTTTTCATCTTTAAATGAAAAAAGCTGGCCATTAGATGAGCAAACTTAGCAAAATCTAAAATGTTTGTTTTGAAAATAGATTCAAAAAGCGACTCGGTTTTTAAATAACGTATTTTTTATAGATTAACTGTGAAAATATTGGTTAAAAATTACAGATTATCTATATATATAAAACGCTAAAGTTTGTGGCGGCGTAAATGCGGTTAATTCTCTTTTGCCGATAGTAACAAGTGTTTTTATTTTATTAACCATTTGGAAAAAGGGTTATTGTCCTCGGTCAAGGTAGGAAACCAAAAACATATCTGAAGCTTTTTATTAGTTGAATCCGCATTTTATTCGTTTTCTGATGGGTCTATACAGTAATCTGTATTTTCCCTTTACTTTCAACAGAGATGGATACTTCTGTTGCCACTATGACAAAAAATAATAAAAACTCAAAAAAAAAAAAAAAATTAAACCAGAAACAAAGTGAGATACAGCTTTCAAACAAATTGCATTTAAAAGTACATTTTTTTCTCTATACGACATTGTAAAAAGTAATATTGTGGGATGTTTAGAAGTTTAAGAATGAAATTTCATTTAAAATTGGTCCAGGAATATTAATGTTTAATCCATGGCGTACGTAATGTATGACCAGCTTCGTAGAAGTTTAAACATTTACAGTACCGAAAAATGTAATCCATGGCGTACGTAATGTATGATCAACTCCGTGCGATTTTTTATGTCTTAAATTTTAGTCTTTGAAAAAATCATTTTCCAAATGGTCGTTGTAATTTGTTAAATTGCATTTTTTCTTCTTCTTCTTCTTCTTATTTTATTTTATTTTTATTTTATTTTATTTTATTTTTTTGAAAATCAAACCTGTTAAACCTAACTTTAGCTAAGCTTCGTTATTTGTTGCGGTGTAGATATTTTTGCCTATTTCTCGCGAAAAATGAGTTACTTATAATTACAATATTTTGGTACGATAAAACGCTAAGGTACGAGTACGTGTCGGCGAGATAGCGGTTATTTCTCTTTTGCGGATGGTAACGAGTGGGTTTGTTTAAAAAACACCAAGCCTGCTAAACTTAACTTAAGCCGGCATTCTTATTTGTTGTGGTATTTCTCGCAAAAAATTAATTACTTATTAGAATATTTTGACACGAAGATTTTTTTTATGATGTTCCAATGATTTTGTTGATGTAACGGATACGTGTCGTGATGCGGAGGAGGGGACACGTTGAGATGTAAAAATCATTAACTTTTCGCAATTTTAGGTAGATTTCGTATGAAACCCTACCTATTACATTCTCCCCTATGTTGGAATTTCTGAAAAATTTTTGCAAATCTACACCGATTATGACCCCTAGAACCCTAAACCACCCTCAGTAAAAAACTTTATCTATCTATCTATCTCTCTCTCTCTCTCTCTCTCTCTATATATATATATATATATATATTTAACCATTAATTAAACATTATATATATATCACTTTCTTCTGGACACGATAACTTCCACAATTTTGCACAAATCTCTTCTAAACTGATACATAAAATCAAGGGGCATAAAATCTCGGTCAAGTTCGTTAGTGGGCAAAATCGGACCAAGGGGATGGAAATAGGGAGGGGTTTTGTGAAAACCAAAAAAACCCCATAACTTCTTAATTTTTATGCATATCAAATCAGTTTAAAGTTTTTATTACTTCTAAAAATAGGGCCAAAAATTTATGTATCACAGATTTTTGATCAAATTAAAAATGGGCTTAAGGGGCGAAAAAAATAGAGTTTTTGGAAGAAAAAAATTCATAACTCCGTCAATTCTCAAGATATCAAATCCAATTAATTTTATTATAAATCTCCTTAATATTATCTACAACTTTTATATTCACAAGTTTTTGATAGGGCTAATTCGTACCGCAAAAAAAGAAAAAAAAATTAAAAACGAAAACAAAAAAAAGGGGGGAGGGGTTGAAGAAGAAAAAATCCATAACTCCGTCAATTAACAAGATATAAAATTCCCATGAATTTATCATATATCTTCTTAATATTGTCTACAACATTTATATAGACAAGTTTTTGATAGGACCAATTCTTACAGCAAAAACAAATTGAAAATACATAGCAGATGAAGAAAAAAAATCATCTTATTAAGGGTGTATTCAAATCCAAACTGCTTATTTTTTGACTCATTTTTGAATTCATTTTTGCTCTCCAACGCATCCAATTGGTAGATTATCTTATTCAGAAACTATATAATGTACCGTAATGATCGATTTTTTGTTATAGGCAGAATATATTTCAAAAATGATGTCAAAGTGGGCATTTTGAACAGAAATTTCCCGAAGCGATTGTGTTAGAAACGAAAAATATTGTCCTACTGAGAAAATAATTGTTCATAAATCAAGTTTTAATTAATTGAACGAAAAATAAAAACACAGGTCGCTTATAAATCTCTTCAAAAATCACGCCAGCAAGTTTTATATTTTTTCTATTAAAAATGAATCTGAAAATGAGCCAGAAAATTTCGAGTTGTTGAGCATGGAAAAATATTTTTTGAATACCTCCTTAACATGATTCTAATAAAACCAGCTATTATATAAAAAGGAAATAAAAACTCGTCAAAAGCAACCAGATAAATTGTTAAAGTGGATAAATCTCTAATCATGATTTAGTTTTTATTGGTGAAATTAGTGTACTGAACTTCGAAATATACCTCCGCCTGTAGGCCGGGCCGGCAGGGATTTTTTTTTTAAATTCGTTTAAAGCGTTAAGTTTATAATTTTCGCAGAAGACAACGGCGTGCGGCCGAAACTGTGGACGAAATGATTGAAAGAAGATCCATTCGAAATGAAGCTGATAGGCTTAACCCTTTCAAGAGCGGTGTTCTTTAAAAAGGACAACCAATTTTAATTCCGAAACTGACAAACGACACCAAGAATATTTAATTAAAATTTTCCTTTTATAATGTACTTGAGAGAGGGACTTCTGATTGTTTTCCGAGGAGCCTGGGGCCAAATGCCCCACATCCCCGACCATAGTAGAAAGGAAGAACTAACAGGAATTCGATAGATGGCAGGCAGTACCAGGAAGATAACTGGGGGGGGGGGGGGAGAGGGCAAAAACAATATTCATAAGCTCATGAAGAAAAACAAAAAATAAAAACATTAAGTAACTTAAAATTAAAAATAAGAGTTTAAATAGTTAAATGGGTAGAACACGTCGATGGCTAGCACCTCCTACGCCAAGTCCAACGCGGTGCTGAGAGCACCAACGAGGAACATGACTACCATAGTTCCGCCCGATATGCGCTGAATAATGTACGCGAGAATAAGAAAGTTCGTATTTTGTAATAAATCCGTTTATAAATTCTGGTGTCAATCCATTATTTCATCAGTTTATAAACAGAATTACTCCGTGCCGGAAAGGGTTAAGCCAGCCACCAGAACGTTCCGACCAACGGCAAAATAGACTTATTCAGCGAAGACGAAACTGTATGAATTCACAAATTGAAGTGACCATCCCGGAGCATAACTGTGGAAATAGGAGTGAGGTACGCGATTTTTAATGCATATGCTCCGCGCAGTATCAGTTAGTTCATAATAACGTATTATTCATAATAATATATTATTCTTATATTACATTTACTAATACGCCTAGGCAGACGATAATAGTAAAATGTTATCGTCAAACATAAAATATCACATATTTTCTATGATTTTCGACTTTTCTGAAATGTGCAATTTCCGGCCATAAGAGGACTGTTTACTTTAAAATTAGTCAAAAAACCGATTTTCTTTTTTTAATATTAAATGAAAGATTGCTTAATTGCGAATATTTTTACCCCTAAGGTCTACTACATCGCGAGATATTTTGTTATTTTTTTTATTTTGTAGATTCTGTTAATACACCCAATTAAACCGGGAGGCGACAGCACACAGACAATCACCTCATCGAGTTCACGGCTGAAATTCCAGAATTAGTTAAAACTGGATTCGCCTATTAAAACGCAACTGGTCTGCCAAGTCATATCTTGGTGGAAAACACCTTGAAAACCCAATTTAGCAGTTGACTCCTAGTTTTACCATTGTGTTTTCCTGCTCTCAATCCTCCATGTTTTCATAACTTTGGGTGCAGGAAAACACAACGATAAACCTACGAGTCAGCCGCTAAAATCGAGTATTCAGGTGTTTTCCACTATGATTTGGCGATATAATACAGCGATCTAACAGTGAAATTTTAACTTTTTTTTACGCTCTTGAACAAGTTTTGAGGTGCAAATCGCATTTCCGTATATAGTTTTTTTTTTAATCAATGCAGTTTTACAATGTATACACACTTTTTAACAATGTTATATATTAGGTGAATTTGTCGCTCCCATGACATCTACTCATTTTCCCGAGACATTTAAAAATATATAATTACAGCTAAATACACAGGCAGTGTTACAGTAAATTACAATCGATAAACTTTTCGATCGATTTATTTTGGACTTTTTATTACGACTTTTTTTTATATTTACCAAGTTTTTAAACTTGGAATTTCTACAAAATACTATTATTTATTTATTGTGACGCTAAATTTCGGGGTTTACCACTAAATTTAGTGGAAACTTAAAAAAAAAAATTTCAAAGGACAAAGAAGAAGAAAAAAAAGATTCAAAATTTTTGTAGCGATTGTAAACTTTAAAATATCGGCGTAACAATGAGTAGTCTATTTTTTTTTTTTTTGCTAACAACTCTTATAGTAATAACACAGTGATTAGAAATAATAATAAGAAGAACAGCTATACACTTTGGTTAACAATAAATGCTTACAAATACTATTTTCTTGTCCTCGAATTCTCGACTTTCGCTCTAAAACAGTAGAAGTCTTAAAACAATCTTTGAATTACATTAGTTTTGTGCCATGATGTCAAAATCAATTTAATTAAAATATTAAATTTTAAATGAATTAAAAAATCTTAAAAGAAAAATTACAAAAAACAAAGCATTCATTTACTCAAAGTAAAATGAATAACGTCGTCATAAACCTCTGAAAAAAAAAAAAAAATTACAATGTAAATATTAAGACTGCTTTGGATTGAGAAAAAAAGAAAAGCCATCATCAACTCGCTCTAAAATTTTACACTTAAATACTGGCAACATTCCACTTTTCTTAACAATAAAAGCATTTTATCTTTTTTTTTTCTGTTTTATTTCCCATTGATTTTCTATAAGTAACACAAGAGACACCAGAAACAGCTTAACATAACTGTTTAAACGCGATAAGGGGGAAGAAGGGGGGTGAAATATGGATTTTTCGCGGAAAATAACATTTTGGAAGATTTTTTTTTCGCCCTTCCAACATCATCTCGCGAGATAAAAATGTTTCGAATATTTTTTTTCACGAATAAAAGCTTACGATAGCAACATGGCGTAAATACAAATAAATGACCGCGTGGGATGCCAGCATACAAACTACTCCCACTATAGGATTTGGCGACTGTTCACTTAGTTGGCGAGAGATAACTCTTAGTAACAATTTTAAATTTCGGCTGATAATTTAAATACAGTAGAAATTATAAAATAACGAACTCCTACTTTACGAAATTCTGTACTTAACGAAATTTTCCTCGGAACTTTGATTTTGACATAAGAAAATATTGTATACCTTACGTAGAAAAAATTCTTAAATAACAGACATGAATTTTTGTTTATTGAATTTTTTTCAGTCCAATTTTGAAATTTCTAATAATTTTTAACTTATGAAGGAAGTCAATTTAATATTTTCTGTTTCAATTCCTTTGTCAATCATTGTAATATATACTAGCAGTTTCTAGTTACGAGCATTCACAAATGTACATGATAGAAAGAGAATATTCTCGAAAGAATAGAAGTAAGTACTTTTTACAATAATGAGGAAATTATTGAGCAGTCACCAATGGCAATGACACACGGTTGATTAATTATGTCTTATCACAAAAGACAATACTGGCAGTTACTGGACCAAAAATAAATTATAGAGTATTGTTTTGTCCGCTTTTTAAAATTGATTTTGCGCCATCAATCACACGCATGATTTATAAATCCCGTCAACTTCACAACTAAATGATTGATTTGGGAAATACGATACCGCTGAAATTTTGTACAAAAATAATATTGATTAAATTGCGACGAATTGTTTCCTTCTATATATAAAAAAACGTAACGCTTTGGAAATGGACCAATGAAAATCTGCGTAGATACCGCGAAACGTAACTGATTGATTAGAGCTTTCTGACACTATAAAGGGGGGTTACCAAAAGGGGGGGGGGACCCGGCTCTCTCGCCAAGCGTCACCAAGTTTGTCGCCAACTTTGTGATATATCGCCAAATTTGGCGACCAAAATGAGTCGCCAAAAGTGACGTCAACTTAGCGCTATTTCCAGTATTTCGCTAAATTTCTATAGACTCCCATTGAAATCCAATAGGGTTTACTTGCTTGCATATCAAGAAATTGAGATATTTCAATGCAACAAAAACTAATATTAGCTTATGAACAGAGCTTAATTGAATTATTTACATTATTTTTAAGCACAAACACTAACTATTTACAATATTCGTAACACTATATATATACTTGTATGTTAAATAATTAGTATAATTATGAAACTCTGTAAGCTCTAGTGATTATGTGCTTGGAGATAAGGAAATAAAATTGTCAAGAGTTGGGGAGGAGCGCGTTTTTACCAAGTGGAATCCAAAAATTGACTGCATAGAAGATAAAGGATCGCGAGGTGATCGAGAATTGAAACGCAAAACAATTACGTCTGGTGTTGGCTAGAAAATAGGGATTGCCTGACGATACCGAATGGAATCGCGAAGCGATTACGCGGGGGGTTGGTGCCCTCCTAGTATATTTAAAACATAAAAACTGGAATTTAATAATGTTAACTAAAAAAAGTTCTTGTTTTTACGAAAATTTCGTCGGGACTTTGATTTTGACATAGGAAAAAATGGGAACCTTAGATAGGAAAAAATTTCTAAATAAACAAACATGAACATGAATTTTTGCTTAACTAATTTTTTCAGGCCAAATTTGCAAATTTTTAATATTTTAACCTACCAAGGAAGCCAATTTATTATTATTTTTTTAATTATTTTCTTTGACAATCATTGTAGAATATATCTTTACATACCATTAGCACTTTTTGCTTACGAGCTATGCACAAAAGTTCGGGGCAGAAAAATTTGAAGGAAAAAGAATGAAACGGATAAAGCTCCTCATTTATCGAATTTCTTCAAATCGATGACGATATAATCGAATATTCATCAGATAAGGAAATCCTAGAAAGTGAATGAAAATTATCGCTGAAGAAACATTAATACGTTGAGTGCCACGTCAGTCACCGGTGAACTGACACTTGTAGATTGTGTAAGGGAATCTTATTTCGTGCTCCAAACGGAAAGACAGGCAAAATAGACGTGGCATTCAACGTGTTAAGGCTATTCGCAAATCCAAAAGGGCAACGTGTGACATAAGTTTTAATTTATTTTTGTTCGGAAATACATGAAACTAGCAGGTGCTGCTGTTCAGAAACTATGTCATCGAGCTGGTTTTTTTTTTCGAGTTTTTTTTGCAAACGCAATAGATCTTTCAGAAAATAGATTCAAAGTGGGCGTTTTTAACCGAATTTTCGCGCGAAAGAAGAATAGCCACTCAAGAAAGGGTGAAAAACGTATTCGTCACGTGATCAAAATCGCTTATAACTCAACAGGTAATTTATTGATCAAAAAATGGAAAATATAGTTCGATTCCAAATCTCTTCCATGCTCAGGCTTTCCAATTTTATATCTTCCCGTTAAAAAATGAATTTATAAATGTGTCAAAACGCTTTGCACTTATTGAGCAGAGCAGTTGAGAACAGCCTTAAGGGTTGAAGAAGAACTTTTTTCAAATCCATATCAAAAAGAAATATAGATATATATTTAAGTTTCTGAAACAATTAGAAAATATTAAAACAATAGAGTAGGTCGCAATTTTCAGATTGTTTTTACCAAAAATGTGAGCAAATTTTACAATCAATAACAGACATTAGAAAAAAGAATCCTCATTATATTTTACAATTCACTATTTAGTTCATAAAATTTTCTATTCTGTTACAAAAAAACTTAAAAAAGAGAAAAAAAATTAATTCTTTTTTATTTTCATGCTTCTCGGAATAATGGAATTCCCATTTTTAGTATAATGAGGGAATTGTTGAGTAGTCACCAATGGCAGTGACACACAGTTGATTAATTATGAGTCTTATCACAAAAAGGCAATACTGGTAGTTACTGGACCAAGAATAAATTATAGATTATTGTTTTGTCCGCTTTTTAAAATTGATTTTGCGCCATCAATCACACATATGATTTATAAATCCTGTCAACTTCACGACTAAATGATTGATTTTGAAATTACGACACTGCTGAAATTTTGTACAAAAATAATATTAAATAAATTAATATGAATTGTTTAGATTAAAAAAAAAAATAAAGACTGGAGTTTAATAATGTTAATTTAAAAAAAACAACTTGTTTCAACGAAATTTTCGTCGGAACTTTGATTTTGAAATAGGAAAAAATAGGAACCTTAGATAAGAAAGAAATATCTAAATAACAAACATGAATTTTTGCTTAACGAATGTTTTCAGGCCAAATTTTCATATTTCTGCCATTTTTCCTTTTTTTTTTGTTTGTCAATCATTGTAATATATACCTTTAGCACTTTTTGCTTTGGAGCATCCACAGATGTTCGTGGTAGAAAGAAGGAAAAGGGACAAATCAAGCAAAGCTCCTCATTTATCGAATTTGTTGAAATCGATGACGATATAATCGAATATTCATCAGATAAAGAAATCCTAGAAATTTAATAAAAACTATCGCTTACGAAACATTAAGGCTTTAAGAAGAACCTTCTTCAAATCTATATAAAAAAATAAATATATATAGATATATATTTAAGTTTTTAAAACAATTTAGAGTAGGACGCAATTTTCAGATGTGTTTTTCCCAAAATGTGAGAAAATTTTACAATCAATAATCGACATTAAATAAAAGAAACCTCATTATATTTTACAATTCACTATTTAGTTCATAAAATTTTCTATTCCGTTAGAATAAAAATTTAAAAAAGAAATAACAAAAAATAATTCTTTTTATTTTCATGCTTCTCGGAATAATGGAATTCCTCTTTTTGGGATAATGAGGGAATTATTGAGTAGTCGCCAATGGCAGTGACACACAGTTGATTAATTATGAGGCTTATCACAAAAAGACAATACCGGCAGTTATTGGACCGAAAATAAATTATAGATTATTGTTTTGTCCGCTTTTTAAAATTGATTTTGCACCATCAATTACCCGCATGATTTATAAATCATGTCAACTTCACAACTAAATGATTGATTTGGGAATTACGATACTGCTGAAATTTTGTTCAAACGTAACATTGGATAAGTTACGATGAGTTTTTTATATTTAAAAAAATAAATAAAGACTGGGGGTTTGATATGTTAATTTCGTCTGTGTCCTTTAAAATTAGTAAGAATTGAAGAAATTCACATTCTACCTTGGTTATTAATACATTAGGTAGCATATTCTTAGTAACTGTATTATGACTGTTTAGCAAATATCAAGAAACACAGACACGCGTGATTGTCAAACTTTTTAGTACAATAACCTATATATATATTATGCTATCGTACGCGGCACAGAAATCTCGATTATTTGTTGATTGTTTATTTATTTATTTATTTACACATACATCTGACTTGTGTGCTTGACATCTAGGTCCGCTTATAAGTCATCGTCAATATACAGGGACGAGATAGCACAATGAAATTTACAACACAGAGAAATTACATCCGGGAGCTCCACAAAGAGTGTGCAATGGAGCCAGCGAGAGTCGAACTCGCAGACCTCTGCCGTTCTCAATGCTTGGCGGCTGGCAGCGCGGTGTCCTAACCACTCGGCCACCGAGGCCCCGTTGATTGTTCAATGACAATGCATCTCATTGGTTATTAAACAGCATTTAATGCATCTCCATACCTATAAGGGGGATTACCATAGGGGGGATCCTGTTCTGTCGCCAAATACCGCTAGATTTGTCGTCAATTTGGCGATATATCGCCGCATTCGGCGACCAAAATTAGTCACCAAAAGTGACACCAACTGGGCGATATCACTAACATTTCGGCAAATTCTCATAGACTTCCATTGTAAACCATTACGGTTTATTTTCTTAAAGAAAATCAGAAAATTGAGATATTTTAATGCAACAAATAATAATATTAGCTTAATGGATTATATTAATTATATTTAAGGGAGTCCAAGTGAATTAAATTATGAATAAAAGTAATATGATACAATGTTTAGCATGCTTTCCCAAACATAAATTTTAAGAGAGACCAAACTGGTCGTCAAGGACGGCTAGTACCTGATGAAAATCGGTTGTCGACCTGATGAAAATCGGCTAGTTACCTGATGAATCGACGCAGCTTTGCATATATGCTAACAACAGTGATTTGAATTTAATAGATTTTTTTATTCGTATATACCTAATTCACACCAGAAAATTAAAATAGCAATATTTGCTTTAATTAATAAGACATTCCGTATTTAAATAAAGGGAAATTAACCATTGAAACTTTCTCATGTAAAATCAGATTCTCTGAACTACGTAATTTCTAGAACGTATTCTATCATGGGAATTAAAGGGTTAAAGGTTAAGTTTTATAAAATAAATAATTGTATAAAACAAGGTATTTGGAGACATACTTATTAAAATATTTACTAATTTGCAATATTTTAGCATAAAACAGCCACACAACAGTAGTTTTTACTTATATTGCAGATCTGCAACATAAGAAAAGATTGACTTATTATATGAAAAATGTATCTCTGATTTTTTTCCTTTGTAATAAACCTTTGAGAGAATCATATATAATTTTTTCGAAACAAAATAAAAAATCGCGCATTTGAGGGTTAAAATACAGAATTAAATTAAATGGACTAGAAAAAAAAATACCTCCAGCGTTTCTCCGGTGAAGTCCCTGGAACAATACTCGCAGCGTGTCCTCCTCTTTGGACAGGTGTAGAGGAGGTGGTCCTCCATAAGCAGCCGAGGAATCATGGCGCAGCAACCATTAGTGCAAGGGATGGCGTCGAATTTACACATGTTCAGATGACCCTACAACACAACACAACATATTAGTGCTTAAGATTTTTTTTTTTCAATTTACAAACGGATTACTATAATCATAGAGTAAAAAAAGTAAAATTGGCTTAAGTGGTCTCAGGACTCTTAAAATTGGAAAAAAAGAAAAAAAAAAGACCCATTTTCAACGATTATATTACAGTAGACTCCATCAAATCTGCGCAGCTTGAAACCAGAGGTTGTGCGGACTTTAGAATTTTGCAGATTTCTGGTGATTGATTTGTTTACATTTTTTAAACAGTAATTTGAATGTAATAATTTAGTCAAAATTATAATGAATGCTTGCAATATGTAAAATATTAAAGTAATTAAGTAAAGTAATAAACTAATAATAAAAAGGTAAGATAATTGAAAAAATTATTAAATTATTAAAAGTAAAGGTCAAGTAAATAAGTAATAATGTATAATTAAACATGCATAACAAAGATGAGATTCATTTTCCCTGAATTGTTCAATGAAACTTTCCCGATAAAGGTACAATATTAATGTATATCAAAATCATAAAGTAAGGAAGTGTTATTTAAGGATTAGCCAGTCTTAAAACTAAAAAAGCTTGATTAATAATGAATATATTTGGTAAAAAGATTGTGATTACCAGTGATATTAGAAAATCTTGATATATTTTTTTTTTTTTTTTCAGAAATAAATTTACACTTCCTTCATGAAAAACCACAAGTTCACTCATATTATCGAGAATTACATATTAATATACTTACAGAATGATATAAAACTAAAAAATTCTGTAATTTTGACCCTACATCTGAAGTGAAAGTTTCATTGTTTACATCTGTGATGATGTGCGGATTTTAGGCGTTTGCGGATTTTAGATTTTCGGATTTGAGTGAAGGAGTAGAGTGAAAAATCTTCAAGCCGGGAATCGAACCCGGAACCTTGGAATGGCGCTCCAAGTGCTCTAAAGAAAATAATTCAATAATTTCAAGCGTATTTTCACTGCTGAAAATTAATTAAAAAATTATATATGAAACATATGTTTTGGAAATTTCATGAAAAAGTATTCAGAAGTTTTTGAGATATCGTGCGCGTTATGTCCAAAAACGTCATTTGGAGAAAAATGACTTCAAAATTTCGGAAATGCCGCCGCTTCAGCTATTGAGCGGGTATAATTCTAACTTCTGTTCTAATGGGAATTTCAAGGAAACAATTATATCAAAATGTTCAGAAAAGATATGAGTTTAACATAAAAAAAAATTTTAATTTCGAAAATTTTCGAAAATTTTGAAGCTTTAAGAGTCCTGAAACCCCTAAACTCGCTTTTATTAGTGTACTTAAAAGTAGAAAATACATTACATTTAAAATTCCTATTTTATAAATGAAAATTCACTTTCTTTATGTGACGTCACCTTCCTATGTAAAAACAATAAGGCTCAAAATTTATGAATTGCTGTGAATTAGAGTTGCCAGATTTATCTTAAAAAAAAAAAAAAAAAAAAAAAAAAAGGAAGATGTTGATTGGCACGAGTTAGTTTTGGTCTTATCACGCGTCCTTTTTTTACTTCATAGTAAACTACTATATAGAATGTGCCAGTAATGTTTTCGGTAACAAATTTGCTTCAAAGGTGATTATTAAGTAATTGATTTAATCATTATTTACAAACTATATTTGTATTACATTATTGTATTAACATTGTTTAACTAATTTTGGCGTCATATATCCCATTATGAATGTAAAATAAATGGAATTATAGAACAACAAGTAATATATAAAAAATACATTAAGTCAATTCCTACTTAGGTCAACAAGGAAAATTTTTATTTTAGTTACTTTTTATGAAATAAAGAAAAATTTTAATCCATATAAAACTAAAATTAATTAATTAAATTTAATTAATGAATTAATATTTGAAAAAACTGTATTAACATTAGGGATGCACCGGATATTGATTTTGCCGATATCGGATACCGGATATCCGAAGCTCCTTTGCCTGCCGGATTCGGATATCCGGCCGGATATCCGATCGGATATCCGGCACTAGATATGTTTTTAGTTATATGGTGAATTATTTCCTTATATAACGCCATCTCAGAACAATAAATTACAAGCATGTCTCACACATCTTTAAAACATTTTAAATGTATTGAAATATAATTTACAAAAACTATATCTCTTTGAATATCAGGGCTTGAAATTCAAGTTTTCCCCAGGAGGGGAGTTTCCCAACCAACATTTAAAAATGCAGGGGAGTTGAACTGTTAGAAAGGAAAAAAAAAAATCTTTAAACCCCGTTATTTTTTATGTGCCACTTAAAGAATTACATTTATACAGACATGATAAGATACCATTAAAATAATTTAAATTAACAACTCAAGATAATTATCCAAAATGTTTATTTTTATCAAAACAAAGGAACAGAATCAAGTTTTATATATATACCATGTCTAGGGTCAGGTGGGGGAAAGTGGTCATAAAAACAGGCTTTTAAAACTTTCAGAGGATATATAAACATCAGAATTTTTGTGATGTTTTCTAAAATTTTGGGTGTTATTTTATATTACATTACTCTAGAGTACATCCATATCCATATTAGAAATATTTTTGGGGAATAACACCTTTTTATAACATATTTTTCCAGGCATATTTATATGACCACTTTACCCCAGGGGGTGGGGTAAAGTGAGTAGTGCATGAGGTAAAGTGGTCACATTGAAAAAGTGTAATAAAAAAATAAACTAATGAATAAAAAGTCACATTTTATTATTTACAAACATTTTAAACAACCTTTATAATAAGTTGTCTGCCATTTTATTTTATTAAAGTGTAAATTTGTAATGTTAAAATTGTTTGTTGTTAAAATTTGGTTCTTCAAGGATTTTGATCACATCTGATTCTGGAAAAGTATAATGATTGCCAAATTTGGATTTTTTAAACATAATTTAAGAAAATTAATCAGGTTTTTTCCCAATAAATTGCTTTATTGATTTCTTCATTTCATATCTTAGCAACACTCAAGGTCCTATAGATATGGTTTGAGATGTCATCTTTAGCGATTATAAATGGATTCAAAAGAGAATGTTGACTGGGATATTTTTTTTTTCCTCTTGGAAATTTATGCAACTTTTAAGTATCTCATTCCTCTTGTTATTTTTGCAGATATAATGCAAGTGTTTTTTTCTGTCAATGTCACCCCGATCTTGGACTGGACACATTTCCTTTTCCTTTAAAACTGTCTAACAATTCTATTTACATCTGAAATGAGTGTAGATAATGT
Source organism: Maratus speciosus (assembly GCA_963932465.1). Lineage (NCBI taxonomy): Eukaryota > Metazoa > Arthropoda > Arachnida > Araneae > Salticidae > Maratus > Maratus speciosus. The sequence goes on along the minus strand of OZ010799.1, from coordinate 66,872,757 downwards.
TGCCAATGTATCTTATTTTAATTTTTTACATATTTTGCAGTCAGTTTTCTTGATACTGTTTCTTTAAAATTCCTTTCCAGGCTTTTTTCAATGGGAGGTAATACACCTAGATCTAATGGTTGTAGACTATGACTAGTATGATGTAGCAGGCAGAGTATTATAATGTGATTGTCGATAGCTTTTTTTCACAGCGTCATAATTCATTTATGTCCATCACAATCATAAATAAAAGGGCAGGCTTTTGTAAGCTTTCGGTGTACTATCTTTTTAATAAAATGATCCATCCAAGATTCAAGTACAGAATCCTGCATCTATCCAGATTCCATGATTCATACAATGCTCCTGCACGACCACCCTTTATCCATAATTCATATATACTCACTCATAAACTGTGAATGGAAGAATGCAATAACCACTAGCTGATATACCAAAAGGACACTAAACATTATCTTTCCTTTGGTTTCTGAATTTTATATAATGTATTGCATTGCGTAATTTTTTTTAAACTGGACTATTTTGGCTATCCATATACATTCCAGCCTCATCAACATTAGAAAATCTTTCAGGACTTTCTTTTGGACCATTTTCTTATACAATACAAGTATAGGTATTAGAAAAAGTAGTTAATGTGTTGGTTGTTAAATTAGTTTATGTAACCTTTGCAAGCAATTAGGGTTTACACTTAGTTAATTCATTCTTATTCTGAACCTATTAAAAATTAAACCTAACCTTTTTTAACCCCCATATTATAAACTATTATTAAATAATAACTATTTGCAGTTAGTTTTTAATAATTATTAGTATTTAATAAACCGGCATTGTATATAATGAATAATTTAACTCAGATCAAATATCTATAAGTTAAGCCTAACCCTATGACCCCGTTACCCCATGTAACTAAAACTATTATGAAATAAAATCTGTGATAAATATAACTTAACTATAAATGAAAATATGTTCTTGAGATATGTGTAAAGCTTTCTGAACTGCCAATTTAACAAAATTTGGAATAAACAAAATGCAGCAGAAAAGTTAATTAAAGAGTTAAAAGATTGGTTGGTTGGTTGTGTTTTTGACGGCCAATTATCAACACGAGGGATATAGGCCCTAAGGGAGGGGAGTGCCCTTCGTGGGGGTCTTTCTAAGGGAACCTAACCCGTATTAACGCTTGGAAATCCAAGGTTTGAAGAAAACCACGAAAACTCCGAACGATTAGGCCGACAGGCGCGATTGGGATCGAACCCAGCACTTCCCGTCTACCAGCTTCGAGAGCAGAACCTCTCGGCCACTGGTGGGGCTAAAGAGTTAAAAGAACAAGGAGTAACAAAGACAGACAAAATGAATGCTCAGTGGCTCAAACATGTTACTAAAAATGTTTTTTTGGGTGAGAAACTTTGATCAATACTTAATAAATCTAAAATTAAAAGAAAATTATTCAAATTTCTATATTAGTCAGGATTTTAGCCCTTTTTATGAATTATGACCACTTTACCTCGCCTGACCACTTTACCCCACCTGACCCTATCTTTCAACTTTCACCTAATGTTATGGGCAATTAACAATTGGGTTCCTAAATGAATTTCTTAATTTAGATTTTATTCCATTTTGCTTGATTTAGCCTCTTTCACAAGTTACACTTTTGACAAACAGCACAGACCAACTTTTATAACTTTAGAAATTATCGGAAACGCATGGTTATGCTATGTTAAAAAATTTTAGAAAACTTTGCAAAATCTGATGTGCATTAATTTTTAACAGTAAGCTAAAAATGCATGAATAATGCATATCGGTGATTCTATTGTCAATATCCTACGGTGATTGTATGTCACTTGTGAACAAACTTCTTTTATTATATCCTTAATGGAATTATAGTCAAAACCAGACCTGCCAACTTTTGAAAATGAGAAATCGTAGCACAGAATATTGAAATTAATCTGGAGGTTGGTTGGTTGTTTTTCGTGTTTCGGAGCCATCTTTTGACATTCGTAAAAGGAATAAGGTTTCAGTCTTTCAACTCAATATAGTAAATTTTTTTTTTCTGAAAAATTTTATACGATATTTAAAGTTTCTTCTCGTTTTGCAGCATTTTTTTTACATTTGTAAAAGAAGCCTGGTTCCAATTTTTTAGCCCAATGCTGTAAATTTTGACGAAATTCTCGAATTTTTTTTCCCGCGACCATTTCAGGATATTCACAATTTTTTCCCCACAATCATAATTCACATTTTTCTATCACGATTCTTTGTTGAAATCTGCACTTTTTACCCCGAACTTTTGACAAATTTTGTGTTTTTTACCACACAAAACTGAAATGTTTAATAATAATTCGTAAATTGAAATGTTTAATAATAAATAGTACAAATCGTACGATTTTGCACACTATTTCAAATCTTGCCCCTCAAAGATCCCCCCCCCCCCCCCCCGCCTCCAGAAATTCTTAAAATGGCATCCCTGTTTCTAAGGAAGGGAATTCCTGTATAAATATTTACAGAAACACGATTCACTTGTGGTTGATATACATAAAGAGGGTTTTATGTTAAGAAGTTTGTTTTGCAGCCCAGATTTTTTTTTTTATCCCATGAGCATTTTTTAATGTCCGAATTTTCGGATAAATGACAAGTTTTTTAAAACTTTCGGAAAGCAATACCTTAAGATTTTGCAACAGAATCATTTCTGAAAAAATATGCTGCGCGGGATAAAAATCGCAATTAGAAACAAAAAATGCGTTTTTTTGTTTTTGGCAAAAAATCGTAGTTTAAGACCGATTTTCGTAGCATCGTAGTTTATAGGTCCAAATCGTAGCAACTACGATTTTTTCGTAGCAGTTGGCAGGTATGCAAAACTGTAGTCCCTGGTATTTTTGTTAATTGAACTATGTTCTATGTATTGGAATTTTAAATCCATATCCAAAGTTTGAAAAGGAAATAGTCATTGATTTTTTCTATTACACGATAAAAGATTGATTTCAAAAAGTCATGTCCTAATCTGTGAATTACAAGAATCAACTAGTTTGTTATTTCTAAACATGTTTTTTTTAAGTTCAACCAAATTTTTTTTTCTTCATCTGCACCACAAGTGTAATCTCATTTTGTTGAGTGCTGACTATTGGCCAATTTGGTAGGGCTCGGTCTCCGGTGGCCATTACTGCCCTTTTAGTTATTTGCTATTTTGGGCATAGGGAAAAAACATCGCAAAATACATAAATCGGTCATAAAAAAAATATCGCCGATTTCGTCAATCATGGTGCAAATAAATAAAAAAAATTGTCGACCAGTCGCAAGAAGAAACTGAAGTGCAGGGGAAATCGGCGGCAGGAAAATATCACAAAATTCGTCAATCGATCTGTCATGAGCAAATATCGTGAAATTCCTCAGCCGGTCACAGAGAAAAAACGCAAAAATTTTCAATCGGATGCAGAAAAACAATCGTTACTTTCATCAGTATGTGGCAAGAACAAACAGGGAAATTTGCCAATCGGTCACAGAATAAAATTGCTATATTTATCAATTGATCTCGAGAAAAAAAAAATTATGAAATTCATCGATCGGTCTCTAGAAAAAATTGTGAAATTCGTCAGTCGGTCGTGCAGAAAAAGCGCAAAATTTTTCAGTCAGATGCAGAAAAACAACCATGAATTTTGTCAATCTGCCGTAAGAAGAAACTGTGAAATCTGCTCATCGATAGTAGAAAATATCACGAAATTTGTCAGTCGGTGCTGAGACTTGCTCGTCGTTTTACAAAGAAACATTTTCGGAAAATGATTTTTTGGAAACAGGAGTCGCCCACTCACAATAGGGCATAATAAATAGGGCACAAATCCTGTCATCCCGCTTGGAAATTCAAGCCCTGTATCTGCCATTCAAGCCCTGTAATGTATATTAATAATATTGCATAAAAAATGCAATTTAAACATTAAAGTATTCTGTTTATTTGTACAATGAAATGCTGATAATTGCTACTGGATTTGAATATATGATTACCTATATCGATAATTGCTAATAATTAATTTGTACAATGAAATGCTGATAATTTGTACAACAAATTTTAACCGATTAATATGTGTATAATCGTAGAGTATTTTCAGAAATACTACATACTTTCTTTTTATAATTTAAACATAAAATATCTAGGGGAGAGTTGGGAGGAGTGGGACAGATTTCACAATTTATTTTTTAATTCACTACTTATGTTTTACCAAGAGTACAGCTTATAAAAATCTAATAGTATGTTACTTAAGCTATGTTTAAAAAATACAAATGCTGTGAAATACAAACAACTGGCTTTTATTTGCACGTTTTAAAATGTTAACATTTTTGTCCTACACCTCCCTCATATGAGGGAGGTATGGGACGCACATGAGGGAGGAATAGGACACTGTTTGATAAAAATTAAATTAACACATATTGTATTTTGATAAGTCAACATTGAAAGCAAAGTAGGACTGGGCTCGGCTGGTTCCACAAATTATTTGTGGTTGAGGCAATTTCATTATGATATCCCTTTTCTCTACTTCACTGAAGTCATTTTCTTGTGGGAAGTGAAATTTTTCTTTTTCATAATTTTTGAATATGATAAACTCCTTATCACTGTCTATATCCTCAACTCTGCCAATATAATAAACAACTGTCTTCTTCGTCAAAATTTTAACAATTACAAAGTCATTTATCCTGATTTTGGATCATCAGTTAACCAATCAAATTCTTCAGCAATTTCATTATCATTGTGAGTAATCAAATCAAGTCTTCATCTGTAGAGTCATGCAACAAAAATTTCCCATCAATGGAATCATCAGGTAATTCATTCGCTTTTTTCTGTTTCTTGCTTTTCACCTTAAGAGTTTTCTTTTTACACAATTTCTTCTGCTTTTTATCAGCGGCTATTTTTTCAATTTCTTCTTTTTCTGGTGTGTCAGTGATGATTTTTTATCTTTCCTTTTTTCTGTCTTTCTTTATAGTTTTTGTGGAAATGCTTTGGGATAAGGGTGCATATCGGAAGGACTCAAAGGTGTTTGAGAACATGTCCCATTCCTCTCTCATTGATGCTGTCCCATTCCTCCCTCTGCTGAATATTTTTTAAAAAGGCTTATCATATATATCATGCTACATTTATGCTTTATTTGGCTGCTAGTTTACAAACACTATATCTTTAAGTTTATTATACAATTATAATATTTTTATTTTAAATATAATATAATTGAAAAAAATCATTGAAAGAATAAGAATTTGTACTTCTGAGGTATGAAAATAAAATTTTCCCTTTTAAATACAAACAATAATACAGCTGGTGTAACAATTAGAATCAAACATGAGACTATAGATGCTTTATCTAGTGGACAAACTAGAACTTAATTCTAACAGTTATTTTGGACATAAATGCTGCTGTCCCACTCCTCCCACTGCCCCATTCCTCCCAACTCTCCCCTACTAATATACCCATGATTAAAGAGTTATTTTCTCCAAACATAGGTTTAGTTGATGCCCTTTTTCTGTTTTAATTATTTAATATTGTTTTTGCTCTAAGTCACGTTTAGTTTTATTTTAAGTTAAATTATTTTTATATTTAAAAGTAAAAAGAAAATTACTTTTAATTTTAAATATTTATAATGAAGTTACAAAAACAACTAGTTGGATTTGCCAATCACAAAACTTTCTTCTATCTCATACATGTTAATATTTCAAAAAGTAGTTCCAAATATTAATACTTCAAAATTATTAGTTCAATATTTTACCAACTTTGATTTGGTCTAAAATTTCTGCTTCAGTCAATTAATCAGAAGAAGAATAAATTAATCTCTATCATATTTATTAAAATCAAAAAATTTTTCGTTATTCTGTTGTATATCAGATGTTTGTGAATAGCCAGCTTAGCAGGATGCGAAGTCCCCTTCGCTTCATGAGCCGCCAATATACAATACAAAAAAAACTGCGAAAAATCGAGAAAATTTTACCAAAATCTCTGTTACAGTGCCACCTTCTGGCGGAATATTTCCAAATTCAAGGAGAAACTGCTGGCCATAGTCAAAAATATACACCACAAAATTGCTTCAATTCTATGCTCTTCATACACTTTTCAATGGTAAAATAATGAAAATAACACAAAAATCCGTATTATAGCGACCCCTTCCAGCAGAATATTTTCAAATTGAAAAAGGACCTGCTGGCCATAGCCAAAAACATACCCCCGAAAAATTGGTTCAATTCTATACATAACTTCATACACTTTTCGATGATACAAGAATGAAAGTGGCACAAAAATCGTTATTACAGCGCCCCCTCTTCCAGTATATTACTTCCATATTGAAGGAAGGCCGCCTGGCTATAGCCAAAAACATTTGCAAAAAAAATGGTTCAATTCTATGCATAACTTCATTACGATGGCAAAAATCGCTATTATTGGAAATATCCCCATCCTGGCGGAATATTTCTTATTTAAGACATAGCCAAAAACAAATACAAAAAATTTTGTTCAATTATATGGATAACTTCATACACTTTTCAATGGTACAATAATGAAAATGACACAAAAATCGCGATTACCGTGCCCCCCTCCCCTTCCAGTGGAATGTTTCCATATTGAAGGAGGGCCGCCTGGCTATAGCCAAAAACATTCACAAAAAAATGGTTCAATTCTATGCATAACTTCATTCCCTTTTCGATGGTACGATGGCGACATACGGACAGACAGACATTTTGTATAAACATGTTTTGGGATATCTGACCCCTAAAACATGTCGAAAACCAGAAATCGAAAAAAATTCTATTACAATACTTTCTTCTAAAAATCCTGTTTAATTATTTGAGAATTACCTTTTACTCATGAATAGTGAACTTACTTTCATATTTTACATTATAAACAAAATTGTTCGGCATTGTTTAGGGTCAAACGATTTCTGTTATCCTTATATATTCGTTTTGCTGAACTCTGCCGGATATCCGGCAGAGAAGTCGGATATCCGGTGATTGTGATTCGGATATCCGACGGTATTTCGGATATTGAAAAATCAGCCGGATATGCCGGATATCGGATATTTGCCGGATATCCGTTGCATCCCTAATTAACATCAAGTGTCATCCACTACAAGTTTAAAAAAAATGTATTTGAACTCGAGTGGATGAATAATAAGTATTTTATTAACGACTGAAATTTTGAATAAGACAAATTTTTTCCCCATATAAAACTAAAATTAATTAATTTAATTTAATTAGTGAATTAATATTTGAAAAAACTGTATTACCATCAAGTGTCGTCCACTACAAGTTTTAAAAAATGTATCTGAACTTGAGTGGATGAATAATAAGTATTTTATTAACAATTGAAAATTTGAACAAGATAATAAATATACTGAGAGTGTGAACTAATAGTAGGAATTAAAAAATAAATCAAAACATCCTATAATTCAATAATGATCATGAAAATTTTAGTAATGGACCCCCTACAAAAAGAAAATGGCTGTATTTAAGCATAAAGTGAGATAATAAATCAAACAAAATATTAAATTTTAAGATACAGATATAGTAAATTAAAAACTTTATAATGTAGATGCTTATAGTATTTAATAATGTCAAGTTCAGATGATCTAATGGTACCCAAGAGTTTGCGAGTGAGCAATTAATATTACACACGAACACGAATAGGAGATTTTTGTCAACCTGATCGGAAACAAGTCGTTTTTACATTTGATGCGCACGTGTAGAACTTTTCCAGTAAAAGGTAAAATTTTGAAACAAACTGAAAAAAAAAAAAAGGAAAAAAAAAGATGTAGTAAAAACACCTGAAGAAATCATCGTAACTGATCAAATTTAAACGTACACTGTACGATAGGCCTTAAAAAACGCACAACTTACAGGAAAAACGTACAATCTGGCAACCCTAGCTGTGATCGATGCGACAGCTTCACGTCACAAATAGTCACAAGTGTCATAGTTACAATGGCGAAACAAAATGTGGTACGTGCTTTCATTCGTCTCATTATTACTCAGAAATGATCGTCCTTTGACGACTTCACTGAGGAGTCACTGTGACTATTGTTTTGTGTCGAGTCACTAGGTGACTTTACAATGAAGCCACTCTGTGATTTTTTTATATGACCGTCTCTTGAAGACTCAATTTTGAAGTCTTCGTGAGGGTTGCATTCTGGCGAGTCACCAAATAGCATCACAATGTACCAAACGTTGACGCTCAGGTGAGTGAGACTTTAGTGTGGAGTCATCATTGCGCTCCTTTGTGAAAAGCCACCAGATGGTTTCATTTGGCTGTCACTTGGGGACTCGTCAATAAACAATTATCATGATGATTTTACAGTGAAGCCTCCAAATGACGTGTCACAAAGCGACTTTATTGTAAAGTCATCTGGCGATTCGTCAGAAAAACAGCAGTCATAGTGACTGCTCAGTGGACTGATTAAATGAGAATAAGAATGAGATGATGTGAATACAATGGAAATTATTTCAACTATCTAGGATTTCTAAATTGTTTTCTCGACGTATACGAAAATGATTTTTTTTGTATTTTCCTTTAAAAAAATTTCATGATAGGCTCAAACTTTGTTGTATGCCGTTCGGAAAGGATATTGGCCTTTGGGGGCACGTGCTCTTGCTAGGAAAACTGTACATAATTGTGTAACATGCTTTAAGGCGAAAAAAAAAAAAAAAAAAAAAAAAAAAAGAAATGAGTCAAATTATGGTACCTTTACCTAAGGAAAGAGTAACCATTAATCCTCCTTTTTCCAATTCAGGCCTAGATTATTGTGGGCCTTTCTTAATAAGGTATAAGAACCAAAGGAAAGGTGTATATAAAAAAGAATTATGTTTGTGTATTTGTTTGTTTTATGACTAAGGCAGTTAGTTCATTTTGAAATCACTGAGTTATCAGCAGAATCCATGATTGCATGTTTAAAAAGATTTTTTGCACGCGGAGGTTTAGCATCTCACCTTTTAGGTAGCTTTCATTACGAAAAGCTACCTATTGCAGCCGTTCGGAGGAAAGCGATTTCAAAAAATTTTGGTATATTTTCATCGATCATGACCCCCAGACCCCGAAACCACCCTCCGTTCAAAATTGATATATATATATATATATATATCCATATATATATATTTCTGCTCTCGAAGCTGGTAGACGGGAGGTGCTGGGTTCGATCCCAATCGCGCCCGTCGGCCTAATCGTTCGGAGTTTTCGTGGTTTTCTTCGAACCTTGGATTTCCAAGCGTTAATACGGGTTAGGTTCCCTTAGAAAGACCCCCACGAAGGGCACTCCCCCTGGGCCTATATCCCTAGTGCAGATAATTGGCCGTCATAAATACAACCAACCAACCATATATATATATATATATATATATATATATATCTGACCTATGTCACACTGTAACTCTCGTAATTATGAACCGATTTCGGTGTAATTCGGTGTGTACATAGTACATATCAATGTCTCGACCGAGTTCGTTGGCCAGCTTCATCAGCCGTTTGGTTTCAAAATGGCGGCCATTTAAAATTTTTAAAAAATTTTTAAATCTGAAATGTGGTACCAAAAAATTAAAAATGGAAAAATATTATTTCGTTATGTAATTGACCTTTATACACAGATTCCGGAGCAGTTTTTGTTTCGTTTATATCTTAAAAAATGGCTGAGTTATAGCATTTTGAATTTCTAGCGTGGCTGACATTTTAAAACGTCCTGAATTTTGTCACGCGATACAAGGCGTATTTACGAACCGATTTCGATATAATTCGGTGTGTACATAGTACATACCAATATCTCGACCGAGTTCGTTGGCCAGCTTCATCCGCCGTTTGGTTTCAAAATGGCGGCCATTTAAAATTTTTAAAAATTTTTAAAATTTGAAATGGTGTACCAAAATTTAAAAATGGAAAAATATTATTTTGTTATGTAATTGACCTTTATACAAAGATTCCGGAGCAGTTTTTGTTTCGTCTATATCTTAAAAAATGGCTGAGTTATAGCATTTTGAATTTCTAGCGTGGCTGACATTTTGAAACGTCCTGAATTTTGTCACGCGATACAAGGCGTATTTATGAACCGATTTCGATATAATTCAGTGTGTACATAGTACATACCAATGTCTCGACCGAGTTCGTTGGCCAGCTTCATCCGCCATTTTATTTCAAAATGGCGGCCATTTAAATTTTTTTTTAAATTTAAAATTTGAAATGTGGTACCAAAAAATTGAAAATGGAAAATATTTTTTTGTTATGTAATTGACCTTTATACAAAGATTCCGGAGCAGTTTTTGTTTCGTCTATATCTTAAAAAATGGCTGAGTTATAGCATTTTAGGTAGCTTTCTTTACAAAAAGCTACCTATTGCAGCCGTTCGGAGGAAAGCGATTTCAAAAAATTTTGGTATATTTTCATCGATCATGGCCCCCAGACCCCGAAACCACCCTCCGTTCAAAATTGATATATATATATATATATATACATATATATATATATATATATATACATATATATATATATATATATATATATATATATATATATATCAATATATATATATATATATATATATATATATATATATATATATATCTGACCTATGTCACACTGTAACTCTCGTATTTATGAATCGATTTGGATGTAATTCGGTGTGTTCATAGTACATACGAATGTCTCAACCGAGTTCGTTGGCCAGCTTCATCCGCCATTTTGTTTCAAAATGGCGGCCATTTAAAAATTTTAAAAAAATTTAAAATTTGAAATGTGGTACGATTGAAAATGGAAATGGAAATGGAATTGAAAATTGAAAATGGAATTCGAATTGAAATTCGAATTGAAAATGGAAAAAAAAAATTTTCTTATGCATTTGACCTTTATACAAAGACTCCGTAGCAGTTTTTGTTTCGTCTATGTCTTAAAAAATGGCTGAGTTATAGCATTTTGAATTTCTAGCGAAGCTGACATTTTGAAACGTCCTGAATTTTGTCACGCGATAAAAGGCGTATTTATGAACAGATTTGGATGTAACTTCGTTTATACATAGTTCAGACCAATGTCTCGACCGAGTTCGTTGGCCAGCTTCATCCGCCATCTTGTTTAAAAATGGCGGCCATTTAAAATTTTAATTTGAAATGTTGTACCAAAAAATTGAAAATTGAAAAAATATTTTTTTCTTATGTGTTTGACCTTGATAAAAAGATGCGGGAGCAGTTTTTGTTTCGTCTATATCTTAAAAAAGTCCTTCCGGCCAGTGCCGGGAGGAAGAGGTAGCTTTCATATTCCTTATTTTAAAAAAGCCAACTTATATTATTCAAACACACGAAGCTCAATTAAATGGAAACCGAATGTAGGAGATTAAATACAAATTTTTATCAATACTAAATAATTATGAATGTGAATTTCGCGAAATTAGTCAGCTTTATCCAAGCTGCTTTTATTTAAAATAACTTATATTTAGCTGAAAAATTCGGCGATTTCTTAAAGTGCCTGCCATTTTAAGACAACATGGTGGATGAGGCTAACCAGTGAACTTGGTCGAGACCTTAGTAATTGCTGTGCACATGCTCACTCACATCGGAATCGGTTGATATATACGAGTGCTGTCGCAGGCAAAAAATCAGATTTTTCAAAATGTCACCCACGTTAGAAATTGAAACTGCTATATCTGAGCCATTTTTTAAGATAAAGACAAACAAAAAATGCTCCTGAATCCTTATATCAAGGTCAAATACTTAAGAAAGAAACCTTTTTCAATTTCTAATTTTTTTGCATCTCACTTTAAATATATATTTTTTTATTTAATGGCCGCCATTTTGAAACAAGATGGCTGATGAAGCTAGCCAGCGAACTTGGTCGAGATATTGATGTATACTATCCACATGCCTTCTTCCATCGAAATAGGCGAATACGTGTGGTATCGCGTGACAAATACAAGATCGTTTCAAAGTGTTAGCCATAATAGAAATTCAAAGTGCTATAATTCAACCACTTTTTAAGATATAAACAAAAGAACAAATTTTCAGAAACAAAAACTGCTCCGGAATCTTTGTATCAAGGCCAAACACATAAAAAAAATCTTTTTCATTTTCCAAATTTTTAATACCTCATTTTAAATTTTAAATTACATTTTTTTTTTTAATGGCAACCCTTTTGAAACACGATGGCGAATGAAACTGGCTCGAGAGAACTCGGTCGAGACATTGGTATGTACTATGTACAGACCAAGTTACATTCAAATCGGTTCATAAATACGCCTGTTATCGCGTGACAAAAATCAGGTCGTTTTAAAATGTCAGCTACAATAGAAATTCAAAATGTTATAACTCAGCCATTTTTTTAGATATAGACGAAACAAAACCTGTTCCGGAATTTTTGTATTAAGGTCAAACACATACGAAAAAAATCTTTTTCATTTTCCAATTTTTTGGTATCTCATTTTAAATTTAAATTTTTTAAAATTTTTTTAAATGGCCGCCATTTTGAAACAAGATGGCGGATGAAGCTGGCCAACGAACTCGGTTGAGTTATTTGTATGTACTATGTACACACCAAGGTACATCCAAATCGGTTCATATATACGTCTGTTATCACGTGGCAAAAATCAGGACGTTTCAAAATGTCAGCCACGTTAGAAATTCAAAATGCTATAACTCAGCCATTTTTTAAGATATAGACGAAACAAAAACTGCTCCCGAATCTTTTGATCAAGGTCAAACACATAAGAAAAAAATATTTTTTCAATTTTAAATTTTTTGGCCCCACATTTCAAATTAAAATTTTTCTTAAAATTTTAAATGGCCGCCATTTTTAAACAAGATGGCGGATGAAGCTGGCCAACGAACTCGGTCGAGACATTGGTCTGTACTATGTATAAACGAAGTTACATTCAAATTGGTTCATAAATACGCCTTTTATCGCGTGACAAAATTCAGGACGTTTCAAAATGTCAGCTTCGCTAGAAATTCAAAATGCTATAACTCAGCCATTTTTTAAGATATAGACGAAACAAAAACTGCTACGGAGTCTTTGTATAAAGGTCAAATACACAAGAAAAAAATATTTTTCCATTTTAAATTTTTTGGTACCACATTTCAAATTTTTAAATTAAAAAAAAATTTTAAATGGCCGCCATTTTGAAACAAAATGGCGGATGAAGCTGGCCAACGAACTCGGTCGAGACATTGGTATGTACTATGTACACACCGAATTACATCGAAATCGATTCATAAATACTAGAGTTACAGTGTGACATAGGTCAGATATATATATATATATATTGATATATATATATATATATATATATATATATATATCAATTTTGAACGGAGGGTGGTTTCGGGGTCTGGGGGCCATGATCGATGAAAATATACCAAAATTTTTTGAAATCGCTTTCCTCCGAACGGCTGCAATAGGTAGCTTTTTGTAAAGAAAGCTACCTAAAATGGCTGAGTTATAGCATTTTGAATTTCTAGAGTGGCTGACATTTTGAAACGTCCTGATTTTTGCCACGTGATAACAGACGTATTTATGAACCGATGTGGATGTACCTTGGTGTGTACATAGTACATACAAATAACTCAACCGAATTCGTTGGCCAGCTTCATCCGCCATCTTGTTTCAAAATGGCGGCCATTTAAAAAAATTTAAAAACATTTAAATTTAAAATGAGATACAAAAAAATTGGAAAATGAAAAAGATTTTTTTCGTATGTGTTTGACCTTAATACAAAGATTCCGGAACAGGTTTTGTTTCGTCTATATCTAAAAAAATGGCTGAGTTATAACATTTTGAATTTCTATTCTGGCTGACATTTTAAAACGACCTGATTTTTGTCACGCGATAACAGGCGTATTTATGAACCGATTTGAATGTAACTTGGTCTGTACATACTACATACCAATGTCTCGACCGAGTTCGTTGGCCAGCTTCATTCGCCATCTTGTTTCAAAAGGGTTGCCATTTAAAAAAAAAAAAATGTAATTTAAAATTTTAAATGAGGTATTAAAAAATTGGAAAATGAAAAAGATTTTTTTTATGTGTTTGGCCTTGATACAAAGATACTGGAGCAGTTTTTGTTTCTGAAAATTTGTTCTTTTGTTTATATCTTAAAAAGTGGTTGAATTATAGCACTTTGAATTTCTATTATGGCTAACACTTTGAAACGATCTTGTATTTGTCACGCGATACCACACGTATTCGCCTATTTCGATGGAAGAAGGCATGTGGATAGTATACATCAATATCTCGACCAAGTTCGCTGGCTAGCTTCATCAGCCATCTTGTTTCAAAATGGCGGCCATTAAATAAAAAAATATATATTTAAAGTGAGATGCAAAAAAATTAGAAATTGAAAAAGGTTTCTTTCTTAAGTATTTGACCTTGATATAAGGATTCAGGAGCATTTTTTGTTTGTCTTTATCTTAAAAAATGGCTCAGATATAGCAGTTTCAATTTCTAACGTGGGTGACATTTTGAAAAATCTGATTTTTTGCCTGCGACAGCACTTGTGTATATCAACCGATTCCGATGTGTGTGAGCATGTGCACAGCAATTACTAAGGTCTCGACCAAGTTCACTGGTTAGCCTCATCCACCATGTTGTCTTAAAATGGCAGGCACTTTAAGAAATCGCCGAATTTGGCAGCCAAATATAAGTTACTTTAAATAAAAGGAGCTTGGATACAGCTGACTAATTTCGCGAAATTCTCATTCATAATGATTTAGTATTGATAAAAATTAGTATTGAATCTCCTACAGTCGGTTTCCACTTAATTGAGCTTCGTGTGTTTGAATAATATAAGTTGGCTTTTTTAAAATAAGGAATATGAAAGCTACCTCTTCCTCCCGGCACTGGCCGGAAGGACTTTTTTTCTGATAATGGCACTAATTTTCGAGGTTCTGCTTCAGAAATAAGGGAGTTTATTTAAAAATGTGTATGTAACTGATTACCTGTGTTCTGAATAGGGATTGACCGAAGCAGCAAATTTGCCGAATACCGAATACCGAAGCTTCGGTCAAAGTGTACACCGAATATTCGGTATTCGGCAACCGAATACTTAAAAATTTACAATACACATTTTTGCATATATTAGCTTTTTTAATAAATTTTAATTAACATTAAATTCTTAATAATTTAATTCAGTTACATTTTTATTCTTAAATCTAATTTACACAAAAAAATTTAATGACTTCTTTCCACTCACAAATTCATTAACCCATCACTTATTTTTTATTATTTTATCACTAGTCAATACCCTAAAGAACCTATGAAAATATTAAACTATACAGGCTATTATTAAGGATAAGAATTGTCAGAAAAACAAAAGTTCATTCAAATGAAAAGAAAAAATGTTGTCAAAGCTGATTTACTGATTGTCTAAGTCTAATTTATAAACATATTTCTAAGTCTAATTTATAAACATATTGAATAGGAATGTTTTCAAATACAAAAGGTATTATATCAATATGTACATTTAACTATATTTTCTGTCAAATTACTGATACATATTTATACTTTGATTAATATTTTAACATTGTGGTTATGAAGATAACAAATTTGAGTGATTTTAATTTAATGATTATAAAAGCTATAGGATAGGCATAGGGGCATACTTATTTAATGTGTGTATTTTCTTTAATATACACCTTAGATATACAGAGATGAACTCTGATATACTTATTTGATGTGTATATTAAAGAAAATACACATTAAACAAATTTAAATTAAGAAAACTAATGTAGAAATAATTAAAATTAAATGATAAGGGAAAGATGCCCATATTCCTTATTTTTTTTTCTTTCTCTATTGTAGACAGTTGTTTTGATTTCACCGCTATGTAGACTATTTTAGAAAGGAAAAAGTTTTTTTTTAAATTAAAAATGGCCTTTGACTTGGTTTTTTGTAGTGCAGCTGAACTCTGAACTCATGCACATCATATTAAAACTCATTGTTTAGCCTATTTTACTTCTGACTGAAAGAGAATTCTTTTACTTTAAAAAAAATACTTATCCACAATTATTCGGCCGAATACTTTTAAGTATTCGGCCGAAGCCGAATATTCGGTTTACATGCCGAACCACCGAATACCGAATCGACTATTCGGTATTCGGTCAATCCCTAGTTCTGAAGGTGTGTCATGGAGCTTTATCCCTCCACAGTCGCCTAATTTTGAAGGTAGTTTTTTTTTTTCTTTTTTTCTTTTGTAGAAGTGCATAAACAGGGGTCGATCCAATAAAAATTTGGAGTCTATTTAATGCCCCTTCACAAAAGTCCATTTAATAAAACAGTTCTCTCTTCAAAATTCCTCTTTGTAAAACAACTCTAATGTCTCGTGGCAGACATCACATGACCACACTTAGATTCCTGCCTTCAAATCACAGATTTGCCTACTTATTTTAATGTTTTGTTTCTGAACACCTATGTGCTTGGAAGTTGAATGGTTAGAGCGATGCACTTCAATCTAGATAGCATGAGCTCGAATCTCACGTCTTCTTTTGATTCCAAACTTTTCGTCTAGATATTTATTTTAAAATGTTTTACCGGTTAAAATATTCTATTTCAGGTTTTTTTAAACTTTTTTAATTTATAATTTTTTTGCCAGTGAAATATTCTATTTGTTTTATTTTCAGCCTTTTTATTTAAAAAATCTTTTTATCGTTTGCTTTATATTTTGCATGATAAATGAAATATTTTTAATAAAAGTAAATTTGGGTGTTAAAACAATTAAAGATTTGTTTTTATTTTTTAAATAAAATACTTAATTATTCTATTTCAGAATATTTTTTTCTACGTTTTGATTTCAAAATACCATGCATAGAATATTTGAATAAAAATTAATTTTGATAGTTTCATTTCAATGCAATATTATCAAATGCTTTTTTTTTTTTTTTTTTTTTTTGCAAAGCATATTTTATCATGTAGAAGGACAGGAATATAAGTATGGGTACATGATGCTCTCCCTTAATTATTTTTATTTTGTAATGTTTTAAAATATAGAATTTTCAAAGAAAACAAGTTCACCAAAATGAAAAACTTCAGCAGAAGAACTTAAAGATATTATTATTAATCAATGCTTGGTTTGAACTTGAGTAACTGGATTTCATTTTTCGTTACAAGATGTTATTTTTCACAAAAATAATAAATTTCACAAAAATAACTTATTACTTTTCACAAAATGGACCCCATGGAAAAAAACCTGCATTGGCCCCTGCTAAAAATATTTATACACTTAAATCTAACAGTGTACTTGAGGCAAACTTCTTCAAAATCAAACATCTTCTTTTTTCACTTTCGCAATAAATGTTTTACGAGGAATCTGGATTAAAACAAGATTTTTTTCGCAACTTCCCAAGATGAAACAAATCACTTTTTTAATACTCTGGAACACGAGCTTTTCCTAACTTTTAGTAAAAGCGGAAGCATCTGAATGTGGAAAAGGGAAAACGAAGAAACAAGAAATGGAAAAACACGAAACCAGAACCAAATCTTTCAGTTGTTTCTTCTGTGATAGTTAACGAGGAAAAGGTTTGGGAAGGATTGCAAAAAAAAAAAAAAAAAAAAAAAAAGAAAAAAAAAGAAACTCTCACCCTCGAATTTTGTTTGAAAAAGAGAAAATGCGAAATTCCGTAAACTGGTAAGGAATGTAAATATTCCAAAAGGGTACATTGACAACAAGAAAAGCAATTTTGGAACAAGAAAGACAAATCATATATCGTGCATAAAATATGAAACTCTTATGAACATTACTAGAGCATTGTTGAGTCGAAACTCTTTAGACACCCCATTTTTTTCATTATTTTATTAATAGTTAAACATTTTATCCATATGCACACATTTCAGAAGTCAAACAGTGTGAAATGTCGTTATTTTTCATGCCATAGCTGCAGTTGAGGTATTACCTTTTGAACAGGAAAATATTTCAGGGGTTCAACACTTTTTAAAACACTATATATTTTACAGCTTTTTGGCCTGGGTCTGGAGTGCTCTTTTTGGATAATAAAATAATTTTGTAAATTGTTGCCATTTGTAACTTGAATTTCTTAGTATTTTAAAGAGTAATGCGAAATAAACATAATAAATTTTGGAAACATATTCCAAAACTAATTATGCCCAGCATATTATTTTATTTTGTAAGTAAACTAAAACTGTAACATTTCATGAAGTAGTCTTATGAAATTGTAAATAGATATTAGATCATTAAACATGACACGTCCAATTACAAAAGGGCCAGATTAACAACGGAGCAAACTTACGCCGGTAATTTTTTTAATAGAAATTTTGAAGGTCGTATTCATGAAAAATTACTGTCCTGAATAAAGCAAAAAGTCCTATTTCTTTTTACTGGTGGAAGTTTACCCCGTTGGTAATCTGACCCTTTTGTAATCAGACGTTTCATACTTAATCACCTAATAATATAAAAGAAAAAATAAAAAACCGAACAATGTATAACATTTTTAGGATTGTAAGAAGTTTTTCAATTTCCTGCAAAATTTCAGTTTTTGGACATAACGAGATTTGGAAGTGAACGATTTAGTTCAGGGATGTAAAAATCTAGGCGCCAAAGGGCGCACCACAAAGTTTTTTTTTTTTTTTTTTTTTTTTTGTTATATTTACCCGGCTGCCAAAAAGGGTTATGTGTTTCACGCGTATCTGGGTATTTCTTTATACCCTCGAAACATCCCAACGGCTGGATAGATTTTAATGAAAAAGGTTTCTATCGATTCGTCTTAACCATCCGATGGTTATAGGCTAGTTTTGTTTTATAAATTCAAAATGGCGGCCGTAAAATACAAAATGGCGGTAGAGACAAAAAATAAAATTACGCACCCTATTGATTGGCATATCATTGGATAGGTCTTTCAAAATGAAAACGATGTTTCATTGACAATTTTACAGTCAGAAGATCCGTTTAAATGTTACACAACCTGGAAATTGTGTAGGTAGGATCTCTAAGCTTTACTGCAACTCTAACCATCATAGACATCTATAGACCTCATCAAAACAGTATTTATAGATAGGAAGTAATAATTAAACACAACTTAAAAAACGTCAATACAAGTAAATAAAAAAAAAATAGTAAGTAATATATAAAAAAAAAGTTTCACATTGATGAGAAATAATTAATTAGTTCGCCTTTTACGCAAACGGGCTTTTTGATTTTTTAAATTTAATTTTTACTTGTTCATCTAACATTTCTTCCAAATGTTTTGTAAGAATGCTAATAAAATTTAAGCGAAGAAAACTAATAAAATTTAGTGGTGAAAGACTTCCCGATGACGCCTAGATTTTTACACCCCTGACTTAGTTAAGTTTTATATTTTTGTTTGTATTAGAATTGCTCGATATCGAACTGTAAGAGAATTATAGATGCTACACAAAAGGCATAGCACGTTAGAATTGGTCTTATGTAGAAAGCGTATAACACCATTAAAATGCACAATCCAGGCCTATTTACGAACGTTGGAGATGCGGTGATAGACACTAGGGATGAGACGGGGTCAGAGCGGGCTCGGGCACGAAACTGGATCAATTTTAAATTTTAAACCATGTTTGTATCGGCTTTAACCGAGAGAATTCATTTTTTTTTTTAATTTTACAAAATTTACGAAATTCATTTTAGCAGTAACGGTGATACGAAATTGCTCAAATGATAAATAAGACTTTGCCAAGAAAAAATAACTCAGTATTGTCGTCTGTTGAGAATTTTATGAACAATTTATATTAACTGATTACTTGAGAGATAGCAGCAATAAACAAAATCGTCTATAAAAGCCTGCTGTATAAGTAACATTTATTTTTGGGTATGTTGCAGACCCCGTGGCAGAAACGCAGGCAACATTGTCGCAGAAACGATATGGACCTTTGCAGAAAACTTTCATCCACGAGCTGCTAAAAGTAGCTGATAGAAATGTTATTTTTTAAAAATTTAACTAAGCATAGGTGTACAGTTAAGAAATTCATGATGCGATATTTCTTAAACGTAATATCACCAAAATACCTCTATATATTTAGCTCGAAGCCCGATATTGTTTTTTTTTTTTTATTAGATTTTTTTAATTAATTTTTTATGCGAGTTTTAGCGTTTTTTTATGTTTCGAGGCGTTTTCCGGGTAAATCTTCTTACATTAACATAAAGAATCCGGTTTCAGTCTTCTAATGCTGATTCATTAAATTAAGGTTTTTGGATTTTCTTTACATGCTTTTTAAAAACATATAAGACCATAACATATAACAAAACATATAACATATGGTTTACGTTATATTAGTTTTCAATGTCTTTATTTTTTTCTAATCGTGTTATATATAAATTTATCGTTCATTCCTACTGTTAAAAAAAAAAAAAAGGAAAAATGTCTTCCAAAAGGAAAAATGCCTTCACACCTTTAATTCTTTTTATTAAAAAAAGTCAATTTTATTAGGGCTAACTGGTGAAGTGGTAATGTATATATATTTACCTGTAGTTTTCTGAGTTCACCAGACCATTTGCAACCTTCCTTGTAGTGGATGCAGTACACCATCGATCCCATGATCGCTACTTCCGCATCCGGATCGGGATAGATCTATATAAGAGACAAAACAACACAATCAATTTATGCATAAAATACGGTGTAACAGTTCAATTGATTTGAAATTTTTGGTTTCAGTGAATCTTAAAATATCACTTTAATGCGGGCAGTATGCTATAACTTATACACAATTTATTTTTTATAAAATTTGGAAAAATGGTTATTGTTCTCGTCAGGATGGGAAATCAAAAGCATATCTGAAGGTTTTCATTGGTTTAATCTGCATTTTATTCGTTTTATGATTGGTCTATACAGTAATCTGTATTTCCCTTTAATTTCAACAACGATGGATACCTTCTGTTGCCACTTTTATATATTTCTATGTTGTGTATGATATTTTCAATGAAAGCAACAGCACGTGATTAACGACCCCTATAACAATGATGATGATAAAAACTACAGCATTAATTAGTTTCAGGGTTCGGTGATATATACCGATGCATATATATTTTGATATATATCCGATATTTATTTTCAAAATGTCGAAAAGATATTTATTTTGATATCTTTGCTATTTTCATTTATCTGATATATATTTTTTAATATTGTGTATCATATTTTTGAAATTTTCAATGAAAACAAGCATAAATGAAATTTCAACTGTTATTGATTATGTGGATAAAGAACTTTCGCCCTGGGTAGGATTTTTTTAACCTCCACCCCACCCCATAAAAATAAATAAATAAATAAAATAAAATGAACTTTTTCAATTTTCATGTTTGAAGCTGAATTTTTAAATGTTGAAACAGTAATTATGTGGAACAATATTTAATTAGAATAGCTATTGAAAGATAGCCTATCCAATTTAACCCCTTGAAGGGCAGTGATGCTATTATGGCATCACCTAATTTTAATCCCTAATTGACACACTAGTACCCGAATTTTTGAATGAAAATTTCACTTTTATTAAGCACACGAAAGTATACTTTTATTTCTTAACAAATAAATTTTCTTGTAAATACTGATGCCATTCAATTATTTCAACATTTTATGAATGTAAGTACCTTACCCCTGAAAGAGTTAAGATAATAAGCTATTTACAGCTTTATTAGAAAGAAATTTTTCAGGTTCTGAATTACAAAATATGTCACAAAATAGGGCAGTTTTGAATTAAGAAGCTCCTTAAAAACATTTTTTCTAACTTACAACAACTTTACATTGAAAAATGCATCATAAGAAGCTAAAAATGTGAAAATATAATTTCAGAAATTCAAAAAAAAAAAAAAAAAACAAACAAGAAAACAGCGATGGGGGAAAAATGGGGGAAAAAACTGAGTCATCTCCCAAGTATCAATTTTCACTCCGACATTAAGAAGAGCAGTAACGAAACTTAAAGATCTCCATTTTAATGGCCTTTAAAGCAGTAGAGGGCAAAGATTCTTCAGCGAGAGTTATATGTCTAGATGGGGGAAAACTTGAACACATTTTTAAAAATAATTTAACATGAGCCTACAGCTCAGAGAAAGAGAGCGGTTTTTTTCCCGATCCTTTGACAAAATGTGCGGTTTTTTTTCGCAATCCTTTGATAAAATTCGCATTTTTCCGCGATCTTTGGACGAAATTTGCGTTTTTTCCGAGATCCTTTGACAAAACTTGCGTTCTTTTCGCGATCCTTTGGGGAAATTAACTCTTTATCGCGATCATGTGACGAAATTTGCGTTCTTTTCGCGATCCTTTGATGAAATTTAGTTTTTTTCCGCGATTCTTTGAAGAAATTATCGTTTTTTACGCGATTCTTATACGAAATTTGCGTTCTTTTCGCGATCCTTTGATGAAATTTATTTTTTTTTCAACGATTCTTTGAAGAAATTACCGTTTTTTACGCAATTCTTAGACGAAATTTGCGTTTTTTTCCGCGATCGTTTAATGAAATTCACGTTTTGCAATGATTTGATGAAATTCTTTTTTTCCCGCGATTCTTGGACGAAATTTACATTTTTTTCGCGAGCCTTTGAGGAAATTCGCATTTTTTGCAATCCTTTGTCGAAATTTACGTTTGTTTCGTGACTCTTTGACAAAATTCGCCTTTTACCGCGATCCTTTGATGACTTTTTTCTGCGAACGATTGACGAAATTAATTTTGTTTTTGGCAACCATTTGTCGGAATTCGCGATATTCTTTATGTCCGAATTTTCGGATTGATGATCGATTTTTTTAAATTTCGGATCTTAATGTCTTAAATTTTCGGAATCTTCGGAACAGAATCACTACTGATTTCATGCTTTTGAAAACAAAAATGAATTACAAAATATGTCAGAAAATAAGGCAGTTTGGATTTAAGAAGCGCCTTAAAACATTTTTTCTAATTTTCAACAACTTTATATTAAAAAAATGTATCATAAGAAGTTAAAAATGTAAAAATA
Organism: Maratus speciosus; assembly: GCA_963932465.1. NCBI lineage: Eukaryota > Metazoa > Arthropoda > Arachnida > Araneae > Salticidae > Maratus > Maratus speciosus. The sequence continues at coordinate 66,849,877 of OZ010799.1, read as the reverse complement.
TAATTTCAGAAATTTACATGAAAAAAAACAACAGCGACGCGGGAAAAAAACCCTGAGTCATCTCCCAAATATCAATTTTCACTCCGACATTAAGAAGAGCAGTAACGAAACTTAAAGATCTTCTTTTTAATGGCTTTAAAAGGTAATAGAGAGCAAAGATTCTTCCGCGAGAATTATATGTCTAGATGGGGTAAAATCTGAACACATTTTTAAAAATAATTTAACATTTACTCACAGCTCACAGAAGCAAAAGGGGAGGGATAAACCGGCGATCACAAAATGGGCATCAAGATACATATAACATCATCCGGGAGAAGATTTCAAGATTTAATTTCGACTTTACTTTTTAATTTTAAGAAAATGTGGAACTGTGTTTTTATTTTTTAGTACGAATATTACAAAAATGTTACTCTGACATCAGCATTGGAGTTTATAATAAGAAGAGTTGATAAAACACAAGTCGACATTGAATTGATATCATCTTAAAAAATATTTAATTGAAGAAGGGGATTGTGTGGAGATATAATGGGAAAGAAATTAAACTGCTCTTATATGTATCTAATATACTCCCCTATATTGTAAAATGAGATTTGTTTCAGGAGTAAGTCAAATGTATCACTTAACCACTTCGGGACGATCGACTTTTACAGACTTTTTAATCTCTTATCACCGGTTTTTCATAACAGAAAATTTTGCATAATTGAATCGGGAAAATGCTCGGATTAAATAAGGCAAAATTTACAATAAAAATTTACTGGTGATAATAATAATGGATTCTAAGCACCTTAAGCGGCACGTATACCAATCGCTCGTCTCCAAGGGGGTTAAAAAAAAGTTTTGATTTATGAACAGATTACATTTATGACGTGATTTTCGTAGTAAACAAGGTGGGAGGGGGATTAAAGAGAGTTCCACATTCAAGAAATTTTACATATACCTGTTTGTATGTAACGCGGTGCATCTTTAAAAATGAGATTTTAAAGAAAATTTATCCAAACTTTTTGCTTTTTTGTATCCCTCAAGTGTTTAGATTGTAGGCAAAAAACGATTTTGTGACATTCCAATTCTTTACAAACATTGTTGCCCGTTGAACTTGACGCTTTTGTAAAACATTATACTTCTTTTTCTCGAGAACTATTTCACCGATTTTTTTGTCTTTACCAAAAGTGATCATTTTTGCTAAAGCTTATACGCCCAGAAAGTATAATTTTACTTAATTAATTATTTTTCAAACTGGCAAAAGGTAAAAAAGAAGGGCTAAAGTACAGTGTTGGCCAGCCTGGGGACTTATTAAATTCAGATTATTTGACTGTGACCACTGGTATCAAATAGTATAATTCGCTTATTTCTCAGAATTTTTAATCTATTTTTAAATAGGTCGAATATTTCTATTTCAAAAAAGCGGGGACAATCAACAATCTGGGGTACAAAAATGTCCCCAATCTGGCAACACTGCTAAAATATGACCTTTTTTATTAAAAATCCACTTTATAAACTAAAAGTTGTGGTCAATAAACTCCCCTGCACTAGTCTGTCAGGAAACTCTCAAAGAAACAGATAAATTAATGAAATCGTCGTAATTAGTCCCCGTGCAAAAAAGAAAAAAAAATTGTATTTATTTACTGAACATCGAAAGGACTTGGAAACAAAAGTTATAGCAGATATAACAGTAAAATCAAAGCAAACGTCAATGTATTTATTTTTCAAACTCTGCAGTAATTAACTTGTGTAATTAACTGTTGTTTTGATACTTAAATTTTCACATTTTTTTTCTAATGTGAAAAATAAATTTTAGTAACATTAATTGTTACCTTTTTTCAACAATTAAAATCTAGATTTAAACATGATCTCCATTAAGGGACCACCTCTCGGAGCTACCCATTTTTATTGGAACGGAACGTGGTCGCTTTAGGGAGGTTTTACTGTACTTTAAAGTACTGTTCTAGCATAAAGGGTTAAGCTAAGGGTATTGGTATTAATCAAGCAAAATAATGGCCGGCGAAATTGAAAGTTTAATCCACTCGCTTTAGGTTTATTAAGAAAATAATGGCAGATCCTTTTAAGTTTACATTAATCAGAATCAAGCTATGAGAACAGCCACAAATACGCCGAGAAAAGAAAAATATCCCCAGCGATTATCTCCGTAAAGGACAGCAGAGAAGAGTATCTTAATTAGCAACTCTTCTCAGAAGCAGTTTTACTCAGTGGCCTATAATCAAACGACAAAGAGTTGCCGTTACAACAAGGATGGAGGGGGGGGGGGGACTCAACTCTTTTCTCAAATACAGAAGAGAAGGAATTAAGTTCTCGAATTCTCTCTCTCCCAGATCTCGAAGTACGTTTTTTTTTCCTTTCTTTTGAGGAGATGTCTGTTCATTATAAAGGAGGACGCCAAGAGCAACGTCTCCAGAGGAGCTGTGGTGAATGTCTCTCTGTTTGGGTGGACAAGTGATTCATTAGATGACTATCTTCGTGATTGGATAGAGTAAGGAAATGAATTTAGATCCAGAGTACAGATTTGTTTTAATACAGGGCGATTTCTTAAAGCTGTTCTCAAATCCATAGGAGCTACTTTCTGAAACATTTTCTGAAATAAAAATACATATTTTTTAATGATCTTGATTACATTAGTAGAAAATAATGCCAACCAAAATGTTTCCATACTTTCAATGGGATGTCAAAAGAACTAATCCATCTCTTCCCCTGCCGCACTGTGTCACACTTTGTGTACTCCCTCTTGAAGTGAACCTTAGGCGCGCCACACACCAGAGAGACATGCGACAATAATTGTGAGACGGGAGGCAAATTCTGCTGTTCAAACCGATTTTTTCTTTGTTAACAGGGTGAAATTGTCGCATGTCTCACGCTTTTTTGTTGCATGTCTCCCTAGTGTGTGGCCTTTAATGGTTCAGAGTTGAATTCAGAGACTTTTCTCCGGGAGGGACGTTTCTGGCTCGGGGGGTGGGAGCGATTGCACTTTTTCACCATTGAAAACACGGGGGGAATGTCCCCCCGGGCCACCCCTGAATTCAACACTGTAAATAATTGAACCCTAATCCGGTATTCTACTAAAGTTCTGCTTTTGACTGTAAAACTCGTTTCACTGCATGAAGGCTCAAGGAGCGGGAAAGCACAACATGCTGGCGAACTTACCTGCAGAACGCAATTGTATGGAGGAGTACTTAGGCGTTTGTTTAAAAGTCGTTTTCGATTAAGCCAGCCATACTCAACCAGAGGAGCGATTATTTCTCCCACTGGCTGGACGCCCTGATTGGCTGAGATTTCTCATCTGAAACTTGGCGACGATTTGATGAAGACAAGGATTTTTCCACCAGCTGGATAGGAAAAGAAGCCACAGCCGGTTCGTCGGCGTGCTGAAATTAATAAGCATTTCTTTACGAGGGCTGTGCGCGATGGCTTTTTAAAATACAATTTGTTTAAAATAATAAATGTTAGGAAGTTAACAAACAATTTAGTTTTTCAATGTTTTGATAAATTGAATAAATCGGGAGCGAGAGATATTATTTAGTTAACTGATTTCAGCATAATAAAATGATTTGAAAAAAAAAAAAAAAAAAAAAAAAAAAAGAATATCAATTAAAACAAGTATATTATTAAACTAATATCTGGCTGGGAAGTAAATTGAACTAAATTTATAAAAATTGCTTATCCCAAAGGAAAATTTAATTTGATTATAATTTAATACTTTATTCTTTTTGTTATGGATGTGGGGAGAGGGGTGGTGGAGGGGGCATAATAGTATAATAATCAACCGAAGAGAAATAACTTTTATTGATTTTTTTTCAACATGTATGTATGTTGAAAAATTTAGGCTATTAAAATTTAGGAAATATATTTAGGCTCATAATATTACTTATATCTAATTTCAAACAAGAGTGAATTAGCAAAATATATAGCAACTCAGAAAATACTTCTAAGTATTTTATTAATATTAATTAACATATAAAAGTGAGTAATAACTAATAATGCAATGGTTATAAAAATGTAAGTTAAAATCAGAAAATCATTGCAGAAATAAAAATTACCATTGAGATGCATATATTATATAAAATACATTTCTCACCATGAGTATCAATATTAAAATACTTTCTTGACTATCCAAAACCTAGCTCATAAATTAAAAAGTTGAATTTGCAAGAAAAAATATAGTTGCTTTCATACACTCGTGGGTTAGTAATTTTTTTTTTTTTTTTTTTTTTTTTTTAGTTTAAAATTTGTGCAATTTAAAAACTGTAAAAGTCTGTGCAAATTCATAACCCACTACTTGCAATGATTTGTGGGCGAGGACGGGGGAGGGGATTATAGGATAAAACCTTTCTCTTATAAATTAATATGCATACAAAATCATTATAACCATATCAACATTAACTGTTACATGATGGGGCAAAATAACTTAAAGAAAAGCACTGTTTATTAATAAACAAAAAATCTTGAAATTTACACAACTGTCTCAAGGCTTCATAATAGGACATCGAATCTTCAATGCAAAATAAGGAACAATAGCAGCGCAGCAAAGTAAAAGTGCTACTGCTACTTCAGTTTTTCACATTGTGTCATTTATTTTACTCTGGAGATTGAAAAAGGAAGTCCTTTTAAGAAGTCTTCAAATAATTGAATTGTAAAACATACTGCCTTTTTTTAGTTCATTGTACTTTCCATTGCGTACATTTGTAATGTGTCAAGTACTTATTAAAATGTACAATATATCCATGAAAAATAACAATAATGGTAAAAACAATAATGGTAGCAGCAATAAAACTTAATTTTTTATGTTTAAAACGAGTGCTTATAACTAGAATGTTTATAGTAATGGATGACCTATGTGGCTTATGACTAAAATAAGTGTAATTTTACTTAATAGTATTTAAAAAAAATCAACTTTAACTGAAAAGCTATGTGATTACATTTAATTTTTAAGCTACAGTTAACAGATTGTAACTAGAACATTAAAAAAAAATAATAATAATTGCTTTTATTTGTAAAATTAAACTGAATATTTTCCTCATGGCTTTGCCTTGGATGTTTTATAATCTAGGTTTTTATTAGCAATCTCAGTCAAAGCAGCCAGATAATAATCTTCAAGAGCGTATGAAAGGGGGGGGGGGGCTCATGGGCCTCCCATTCAAATGAAGACTAAAACACTTGAGTTGTTAAAAATATCTTGCTTTTAGCTTTGATTATTTATTCATCTCTGACAAAACATCTCCGTGCATAAAAAGATATACTTATATGATTGCATTTATAACTGGTCAAATCAGCAGATCATTGCCATCAAACGTCAGACCTACATTTTGATTTTTTTTTTAGTATTTTAAACGTTCATCCCGCAGTTTCATTTCTTTTATATTAGTATTACTAATTACTATAAGTAATATTTCAGGTAATTTAAGCCTTACGTGAAATACAACTAGTGACGCTGATACCACAGTACTATTTTTTTTTTTTTTGGGGGGGGGGGGGGGAACACATTCCAACATACTTGAAAAGTGTTTATGAATTCAGTTTGTCTGTCTATCCGCACTCGTGTAAATATTCCCAGATTACCATAAAGTTGATATATGTTATTGGGGTTTACTATGACATGTTCACTATTGAAAATGAAGTATGTAGCATTTACGTTTCATTTACAGGGACATTCAAAAGTATTACATTACATTACGGCCTATGGGGATAATTGTTTTCGGTGTGTTTAAATGATTTTAAATTTATGTATATCACTAAGATGTACTGCAAGGCACTTACTGTCAAACCAGATGTACATATAATGTATCGTTCATTTACAGGGACACACAAAAGATATTGACTACAATATGAAGAATAAATGCTGGAAGTACGCTTTCAGTTGTAGTACGCATTTTAAAAATTAACTATTTTTTTTGGATATTACTTGATGTGTATAAATTCGATATATCATATACAGGGCTGCACAAAATATCTCATTTCCATTTATTCATGGAAATTGCTGAATGGGAATTTTAAAATGCATTTACTTGAACTAACTATTTAGCATACTGTGTAGTATTCATACAAATCTATAGATCATATATAGGGCTGCCCAAAAAATTCTGATATTTTTTCGACTATTGATGGTAACTGCATATTTTCTTTTTTCAAATGCATTATGCCTTTTCTAAATTGCTTTTTAGATATATTTCATTTATTTAATTTATTAATTATAAAAAATTAACTAAATTTTTGTTACAGTATTCTGGATGTATTGGAAAGTGTTTATAATTGATGCTGACCACATGATTTTTCTTTCTTGTTTTTTAATCAAATTATTTCAGAGGAATGATCCCCCCCCCCCCCCCCACACACACACACTCTCCCCGGTTAGCGTTTCATTAATTTGATAACTGTAATTCTCTTGAATTCAGAATTATAAATCTTCTATCTAAAATAATTAAAATAATGATCTCGTGATACTGACATTAACAACTGAATGACAGTTTTTTTCTCATAAATAATTTATTAATTATTGTTAGTCCTAATGGTTCAATTTATCTTAAAATGCCTACCTGAGTCTCCAAATGATTTTAATGATTTCATGAATCAATAACTAGAACTTCTAAATAATATTGTTTTTAGTATTTTTAAACTTTAAGTAAAGCTAAGTAAGTAAACAGGAAATTTGATGTTCTAAGCTACTCCATCTAAAAAATTTTTTTTTTTTTTTCCCCACATTTGATAATAATATTTGATAAAAATAAAGGCTTATTACATTTTTATTGCCCCACTTTATCTAAATTTAAAACTAATATAAAATTAAGTCATCATATATTTTTTAATAATGTAACAAATTTTTATCTCAGATTTTACTATTTTGTTAATTTTTTGTGTCAGTGTCCATTAGAAATATATTCATGACCATTACTGAATTTTTAGATGACTTATTTCTCTTATTATAATCAGATTTTTTTTCACAATGGGAAACATATTTGAGAAGTTCGATAATATTTTTGCTATATAATTATAATATTGAAAAATATGGACTATAATATTACTATGATGATTAATAAAAAAAAATATTTTAAAAGAAATTCCTTAAGGATGTTCGTTATTGGCACGTTTACCCTATTTTAAGTATATTCCAAATTTTAAAAGGAAAATACGCAAATAAACACTCGGGTTAAACAATTAGACGTGGAAAAACTCAGAATAACAGAAAAAAAAACCACGTGTAAATGTTGACATAAAAAATATCCACATCTAAAACGTTCTTATCGCCAAGATTTAAGCAATAAACGCCATTTCTGGCATCCCTAAAATGTGGTAACCAGTGGACCAATCAGGTTATCCAGCCAGTGGGAGAAATAATCGCTCGTCTCAACCAGTGGTCCGCACGTGGCCCAACAACCTTTTATGCGTGTCCGAGACGCATAATCATGAATCCACATTTTAAGTGAGATGCGCATAAAAAGTATTTAAGACATTAAATGTTGTTTTATTTATTTTCACGGAAAGACAAAAGCTGCCATGTTATTCATAATTAACTTAAATTTATTAAAACTTCTTAACTTTCTTAAAACTAAATTTCTTAAAATTCTGTTAAAACTTCTGAAATGCCGTTTGCGTAATCAAAAGTTCGTTTTAAATGTAGTTCTAGTTGTTCTACAGTGGTGTATACATTTTTTAATCTTGAACACTAATCAAACACTATTGCAAACTAATTAAATTTGCACTATATGTTTCTACATTTAAAGAAAAAATTATTTTGCACTAAGCAATAGATCGATTTATTAGAGAAAATCTCCCGATCTTTTTTCAATTTAGAACTTGAAATTCTGCATTATTATATTATCAAGTTTTATACTTATTATATAGAAATAGTGTTTTTTATGGTTGAATGATTGTCGCGAAAAAACTGGCACCGAAAAACTTGTACACCACTATTTCCAAACAAAAACTTCGCGGCATATTTGTACAACATTTGCAATAGATATTTATCACAAAGTTTATTGTTTGGAAATAGTTGTGTTAAAATTTTATGGTGACATTTCTTCCGTGACAAACGTTCAAACCTACTGGTAATATTAATTTTGTTATATTGCTTTGTTATACTATACTTATGTTTTGCTATTTTAATTACATTTTTTTACGCTTTTTATAAGTGTGTTGCGGCCCGCCTAGCGTCGCAAACATGTGTTTGCGGCCCGCGAGAAAAAAAAAAAGTTGAGTATGGCTGGATTAAGCTAATCACACTGGGGAAAAATATACAGTAAAACCCCCATAACGGACACTCCCAATTAGTGGACACCTCTATTTAGCGGACACTTTTTCAATCCCCATTATCAACATATTTGTATGTTTTTACCTCTGTAAAGTGGACATCTCCAAATTGCGAACGAATTCCGTGCTTACGAGGTGTCCGTTACTCAAAGGTAATGTCTCGGGAGCACGGAATTCGCAGGCAATTCGGAGGTTTCTGCTTTTCAGAGGTAAAAACATACAAATATGAAGGTTTGGTGAATGAAAAACTGTCCTAAATAGAAGTGTTCACTATTCGGGAGTTTCCATTATGGAGGTTTTACTGTAGTTAAATAAAGTGCTTTTATAGGCATCCAATGTTAAACATAAAAATCATACCTAATTTCATGATTGAAATTCATGTTGTTCCGAAATATTTCCTTTATACACTGAATTTTGTGTGGACACAGATTATGGGAAAACCCCCGCTTTCCTTTATGCTTGTTAGATAGCGTAAATGAACGAATTTATTAAAAAAAAATAACTTTCGATCATATTCTTTTTTATCATAATTTAGTTTTTGAAATATTATAATGTAATTGGGAACACATAACTGTAGATAATTTCTGTAATTCTAAGCACACTAGGAAGTAGGCAAAAAATCGATTAGAAGATTCCCACCTTTACATAAATGAACAAGTTAACTGAAATAAAAGAGAGTAAAAATTAAATTTCAGAAAGCGACTGACATCTCTGTTTAGCTCTTGTATGGATATATTTAAATTTTACTTTTGAGAGAGATAAAAAAACTGAAAAGCAGTTTATGCAATTTCACAAAAAACTGACCTCGAATGCAATATATTATAATTAAAACTATTGCCACTAACAGTTGAAAAACTTAAGGTGGCAAATAAAATTAAAGGAGTCACTTTGCTTCATCTTCAAATTTAAATAATCTTAAATTTTGCAATTATCTGAACATTTTTCTAAACGATAGTATTAAAAATTCCTTATCATATATTTTAACAAAATTTAGATAGACGATTATGAATCCTTAAATAAATAAATATTAAAATCGGTTTTACGTATGCGACAATCATGCACTGTACATATTACAAAATGTACTGGTAGAAAGAACTAAGAATATTTATAAAAATAATCACTTAGTAAAAATTCAATTCAGTCTTACAAATATGCTCGTCTATGCAATAACTGTGATGATAAAGAGTAATTTATCAATGTCATTGTAGTCAAATCAACTTACAAAAATATAAAATTATTTTAATTTATAGTATTTTTTCTCCAATTAATTTTTCTCAAGTATGTACAATAAAATCTTTTCAACTCTAGTTAAAATAAAATGAATTCATGATAATAAACAAAAAATACAACCACAAGCACAAAAAATATTGCATTAAGAACGTGTTTCGAAGTCAACGTTTTAAACAAACTTGTAATTATGGATGAGTAATTTCACAGAAAATCGTTAATTACTAAATGACAACACACTTTTAATCTAGAAATTTGAGAAGATTTTCCGTACAATTTGTCGTTCATATAGCTATGAAAAAGCAAGCGATAAATACATAATTATAAAATAATAATAATGAAACAGCAGACGATAAGAAATGCTTACGAAGTAATAAGAATAATAAACCATTTCCTTTTACCCGAATTACAAAGAATAAAAAATTACTGAGAACAGGGCGAATTCGTTTTTTATTAATACAATAACTGACCTTTAACCCGAAACAGTTAAAGGGGGCAAGACCTGATGCCATGAAAAGAAAAAGTTTTTATTTTCTTCCTACTCGGAAGATTCGCCTCAACCGTGCCTCTTTCCTATCATCAAGGCCACTGCAGAACAAAGGCCTTTTTATAAGAGTGGGAGTTGACTTTATTACATGGAAATAATACATGTTTTTTTAAAAGGATAATCTGACCACAAAGTTGGCTAAGTAGATCTTTTGAGATAGTGAGTAACATTTGTTGCCAAATATAACAATTTCTGAGGATTTTTCTTTTCTTTTCTTTTTTTTTTTTTTTTACTTTGATGCATTTTAAGAAAAAAGAAGAGGAACGCGGTATATATATTTTTTGTTTTCACTTGGGAAACGTGAAAAATTCTTGATGCAACTCTTATCAAATATTGCATATCAACAAAACATATGTTTTTCGAGATAATGGTAACTGGAAGAATAAGATTGGAAGTGCGTTTTCTTAAACTTAATATGTAGAACTTAGGAAGTAGTATTTTTCGCTTGAGGGAAAAAAATAATACTATTACAAAACAATTATTTAAAAAAAAATGCAATTTAACAAATTACAACGACCATTTGGAAAATGTTTTTTTCAAAGACTAAAATTTAAGACATAAAAAATAGCATGGAGTTGATCATACATTACGTACGCCATGAATTAAACATTAATAGTGTTATTACACGTAAAAATTGCAAGCGACAGAAATCGCCTGCGACTCGTACGTATTATCCACCTAAAACTTACGTATTATCCAAGCATTTCATTGGCTGTTCGCGAAAAGGCTTTTCCATCGTCAGATTTCCAAGAAATCTGACGACCCATTTTAAATGAAATTTATTTCTTAAACTTCTAAACATCCCACAATATTACTTTTTATATCGTCGTATAGAGAAAAAAAATGTACTTTTAAATGCAATTTGTTTGATTTGTTTGCAATTTGTATCTCAATTTGTTTCTGAGCTATTAATTTTTTTTGTAGTTTTTATTTTTTTTTTGTCATAGTGGCAACACTCTGTTGTCCATCTCTGTTGAAAGTAAAGGGAAATACAGATTACCGTATAGGCCAATCAGAAAACGAATAAAATGATGATTAAACAAATAAAAACCTTCAGATATGCTTTTGATTTCCAACACTGACAAGGACAATAACCATTTTTCCAAATGGTTAATAAGCTATATCAGCAGGACGAATACCAGTAATATTTATCTGATTATCTTGCTTCGTTCCCACAGCTATACTGATCATGTACGCTCTCTTTCTACTATTCATGTTTTAGTTCCTAGAGTATAAAAATATACATACTTTAACAATTTCAAACTAGTAACTCTGGTTTTTAACGCAACAGCAAAAAATGGTATCAATTTAATGTAACAGTCAGTTGCTTTAAACTTACTAGATATCACAAAAACATAACAAATTGATTACATAATAAACGATCGATAACTCTATGAAATTGGGAAGAATTTTTGAACGATAGCAAGCCTGTCAACAACGTCTTCAATTTATCATCAGACATTTAGTTCGCAGCTTCTTGACTTACACGATAAGCAAGAAACGCAGATAAACAGAATAAAATGCAATATAAATATAGCGATAATAAAAAAAATACAAAAATGAGGGGGACAGAACAGTATATTGAATTTTGTAATGCAACATTATCCGTGTGATATACGCATTGGATATGATGATATGAATGAGATTGAACGAGCGAGTGCGTGACGTATTTTTTGTGCACAGTAATTACACAATTACAAATGCAAGATACGTTAGAAAAGCAATTATAAATAACAGCAGTAAAATTTCATTCAAATTTCGATGTCATTCATAAGAAAGAAGTGTGGGAAACATCAAGGTCGTTAAATTTACGACAGCGCGCTTGCTGATGCTGAAAGATTAAAACAAGAGGGATAAAATAAATAAATATAAAACTGCCAATTATACAGCTATCCATGAAAGATTATAAATAAAAGCGAATAATTCATAATTTTTTAAAAAAGCATTAAGTTAACCAAAATAAATAAGGAATGTGGAAAAATTACGTAATAATAAAAGTAGTAAAAGCATAAAAATTTTTTGAAATCTGGAAAAGATTATTAAGGAAAAGATTAGTCCATATTGTTCCAGATTCCATAAAACAAAATACGGACGTTTTCGTCACCACATTAAAAGCTAATAAAGTGCGCTGTTAAAGAAATTTATATATATATATATTCCATCTTTATTTTGTGTAATGTCAGTGTTATGAATTGAAGCTAAATTTAATAATTTAATAATTTAATTTTAGTAATTGGAAATAGATGATGATTTGTCATTATATATTGGTTATATATATATATATATATATCTTAATGTGGGAAAATATAATATAAACACGAACGAAAATATACAATAGCCTACTCCGAGTTATCCACGATTCCGAAAAGCCGTTGTTATCTTTAGAAATACCAGATATACTTTCAAGTTCAATACGAACATTTATAAAAACCAGGGCTGCGGAGTCGGTGGGGAAAATGGACGATTCCGACTCTGACTCCGGGAATTTTAACAGATCTTAGTCCGACTGTTTCGCTCAAAAATGAGCATGACTCCGAATCAGACTCTACGACTCCGACTCCGATTCCGCAGCCCTGCCTGTAAAATGAACGACTCCGACAGCTTCGCAACCCTGATAAAAACAAAGTTTCTTCTGCTGTCACCGAAAAAATTTGAAATCTAGAAAATATTCATCAGGCCTAAATTATTCCAGATTCTACAAAACAAAATAAGGACAATTTCATTATTACACCAGCTTTAGCCAATAAGGTGCACTGTAAAATGTTTGTTAATCTAGGAAAATATAAAATAATCACGAACGGAAACATACTCTACATACACGGCCTCTTCCAAGTTACCCACGATTCCGAAAAGCGTTTTTCATCTTTCGAAACACCAAAAATCAATATACTTTCAATATTAAAAGAAACATTTATAAAAAATAAAGTTTCTTTAGCTGCCACCGAAATTCGGAAATCTTTCCAAGTACAGTCGTGAAAAAAAAGAAAAACCCCTTACTAACTCTGTAACAAATTATCGTAGAAGAAAGTTACTGGTACCACACGATTGGAAATAACGTCTACTTTTAAATGATGTATATAAAATTTGTTAGGGACCCATCTACATATTAAAACAAAACGAACCATAACTTTGTTTTTTTCAATAGCAGTACACAACCTTCAATTAACCTAAAAACAAATTTTTATGCAATTCGTACGATAAGTTTTCGAGAAATTAATTACTGTAAAAGCACTTATTTTCGCGAGGCTTTAATTTTCGCGATTTTCGCGAGCCCGCCGTAATCGCGAAAATTTAAGCCTCGCGAAATATATATTTTTTTTTTCGCCTCAAATAATAATGAAAAATCAGAAAATTTTCGCTTTCAAAATTTAATGATTACAGTCATTTAAATAAGAAATAAGTACAAAAATTTCTTGAACACTTGCAACTAGTTCATGAATATTATACAACTACTTTTTAAATAAAAACAATAATACAACTAATAGAAGGCAGCTCATTCACTTACAATTTTTATACCAGCTTCTTTGAAGCCATTCATTTTTAGAGCGATGGGGAGAGGGGGTGAGCAAAGAACTTTTCTGATAAAAGGAAGTTTCTTAAATTGCCTTATGGAAAAGGGGATCTTATTAGGTAGTTTCGGAATTTTTCAACTTTCGGTTCAGTTCGTATAAAATTCGCGAAATTTTCAGCTCGCGAAAATACCGATATCTTCATTTTCGCGAAAATTACGGCTCGCGAAAATAAGAACTTTTACAGTATTTTAAAACGAGCGTATTTTAGGGGCTGTATCCAAATTGAAGTTGGGTACTCGATTGTTGACCGAGAGAACCCCCTTCTTGATCAAGGTATCTTAAGCGCCACTCAAGCAGTCATTGACGACTGCTAGATCACAGAATAGCATAAGAAATTTCAAAATATCTTGTCTCTTCTATCATAGACGGCCCCTTAAACCATCATTTTGCCGATTTTTAAGTTTAATTTGAAAACTACTTGGAAGAAAAATGTGAAATTTTGGATTTCCATAAAGCAAGACTTAATAAATCTAAATCCATAAAAAAAATTGTAGGTTTAATTCATAATTTTTTCGAATATTAATTTCATAATTCATATCATAAAATTATAAAAATTGCAAATTCAACGTATTTATGTTTGGCTATTTTAGTATTATTGCTACACAAAAAATTAGCACATTAGGAGATAAATTATTATTATAAAGAGCGCATTAATAAAAAATATGAAAATGTAATTTAACATAAGCACTAAATTTTGAATGTTTTTAATTCAAAAACTTATCATTCAAATGACTTGAAATTTGGTGTCTAGGCATAGTTTGAATCAAAGATTTTAAATATCTTGTTAAAATTAGGTATTGCCATTGAAAAAGTGGAAGTTTGGATTCGTTTAATATGCAGATGGCCCCCTAAGCAAATTTTATATACATCATTTAAAAGTACACTTTATTTCCAATCGTTCGGTACCAGTAACTTTCTTCTACGATAATTTGTTGAGGAGTTAGTAGAGGGTGTTTACTTTTTTTTCCACGATTGTACTTTTTATGATATGTTAATCAGTTTTCTCAATTTGGAGTTTGGAATGCTATCAATTCTCAAGTAAACATTTTCATGTTCAAGAACCACATTTTACAGACAACAACGATAAATTGTTAACATTATCATCAATATGCTTTTTTACTGTTCCACGTATAAATTCAACTATGCAGTTAAAAATGTTTAATTTAGAATTGAAGCACTCTAAAAATGATATTCTGTTTTGAAAAACTATTTAATGTACTACTATAAAAAAGGACTCGGAAACGTTTCCGAAAATCAAGGGCAGCAAAAGAAAGTTTGTTTTCATAAATAATTTTTTAAATCTCGAAAATATATTAGACTCCAGGGCTTCTAAAAATAAAGAACGCTTTTCGAAATTGTGAGTAACTCGAGAGACATTATTACATATCATCGTTCGTAGTAATTTTATATTTTGTAGAGTAAGAATTTTTATTTATTTATTTATTTATTTATTTTTTTACAATGTGGAAAACCAGTTGTATAATCTCCTTTGTTGTAAGTCGGTTAATAACGAAAAATATTCTCAAAGATTTTATAAGCAAACTTAATTTTAAAACAGAACAACGGAAAAATATTTTAAATAAAAACCGAAAAACTTCTTTTTCAGTCTATCTGTATAAACATTGTTTTTTCTTTTCTTTAAATCAAATTTCTACGGAATACAAGTGTTAACTCCCTCGCTTCTTAAAAGACGTTAACGAAATCAACGCCAAAAACAACTGAAGGAAAAAAATAAAAGCCTTTAACATCTTTCTCGAGGAGATAAAAATTCAACAAGCTCCTCTGTTGTCCATTTTTTAAAGCGAGAAGCACTTTATGGGATAAAAATTCTAGCCAGTTTGTTTCCATTTTCTTCCTTAAAGTGAAGTGAAAAGGTTTTACTTTTGGAAAATGCTTCTATTTACTTGAAATGTAAAATCATATTTGAGTTTTTCCTTTTTTCTTTTTCGCAATGCAGTCGTTTATTGTACATTAGACATCAAAAATCATTTTATAGTTTAAAAAAACATTGAACAATGAAACAACATGCAATAGAGTTTAAACATATTTCAAACTGTCAAAGATAAGTCATTAAACATAAATCAAACTATTTACAGTTTAAAGTTGGCACCAACCATGAAAACCGTTTATTGAAAGCTGCAGGGTCTTGATTTTTAACGATCACAATTTTTCAGATATAAATCAATTATTAACAGTCATTAAATCAATTAGTAAGAGTCTGCGGCAGTAAATCGAAGATATTCGCAAGACGATGTTCAACCAATGGCACAGTTATTTTCCATTTCTCATCTGCATTTCAGTATTAATAACTAATTATTAACTAATATTATTAACTAATTTATGTATTTATTTATTTTATTTTTTAATTTTTGCACGTGGTGGCAGTTGTTATGATGGTAGTGTGTGTGTGTGGGGGGGGGGGGGGCATACGATCGCATAAGCATATCCGAGGTCGATCGACATTTAATTGGGTATCTTCGTTTTCTTCTTTTTTTTTCAGTTGTATTTTTTTTTTCTCAAAACTAAATTAAATAATAAGGATAGTAAAAGAGTTGCAAAATTGTGAAATCTGGGGAAAGGATTCATTAGGTCCAAATTATTCCAGATTCCACGAAGCAAAATAAGGATAATTTTGCCATTACACCAACTTTAAGATAGAAAACAAGTTATATAACCTCCTTTGTTGTAAGTCGGTTAAAAAAGAATGAAATATTTTCAAACATTTTATAAACAAACTGAATTTTAAAACATAACAACGGAAAAAATATCTAAAACAAAAGCGAAAAGCTCCTCTTTCAGTTTATCTGTATAAACATTACTTTTCCTTTTTTTTTAAATCAAATTTCTACTGAATACAAGTGTTAACTCCGCGCTTCTTAAAAGACGTTAACGAAATCAACACCAAAAACATTTGAAGGAGAAAAATAAAAGCCTTTAACATCTTTCTCGAGGAGATAAAAATTCAACAAGCTCCTCTATTGTTCGTTTTTTAAAGCGAGAAGCACATTAAGGGGATAAAAATTCGAGTGGGCTTGTTTACATTTTCTTGCTTAAAGTGGAGTGAAAAGAGTTTACTTTTGGAAAATGGACCTATTTAATTGAAATCTAAAATCATATTACAGTTTTTTTTTTTATGCAGTCATTTATTGTGTACATTAGACATCAAAAATCATTTTATAGTTTAAAAATAACATTGAAAAATTAAACAAACATACAATACAGTTTAAACGTAATTCAAATTGTCAAATATCAGTCCTTAAACATAAGTCAAATGCATTTACAGTTTAAAGTCGGCACTAACCATGAAAACAGTTTATTGAAAGCTAAAGTTTCTTGTTTTATAAAGATCAGGGAATTTTGCAGATATAAATCAATTATTGCGCCTACGCTAGTAAATTGAAAATAACCGGACGTTAATGTTAAACCAATGGCGGTGTTATTTAAAAAATTTTCGATTGTATATCAATATTTTTAAATGATTAATTTATTTTATTTTATTTTATTTATTAATTAATTTATTATTTTTATTTATTTATTTATTTGTGCTTACTTTACCTGTAATTTTTAAAGATAATAAATCTTTTAATGTATTAAAAATAATTTTTGATTGTTTTTACTCAAAAAATTACAAATAAACCATAAATGAAAATCTTTTAAAAGGTGCCATTTGCACTGGTAGAAATAATGTCCATAATTTTATATATATATATATATATATATATACTAGACATTACAAGTTATTATATTTTAAATATATTTTTATAATTTTTTTGTATTAAAAACAGTATTGTACTCTTTTCTGATTTATTTAATAGATGAACGTCAAATGTAATGAGATAACTTAATCTTGAAATACGCGAAAACGATGGAGTGCGGAGCTTTTTCAGCTTGTTTGATATGGTCATTCTTTTGTCGATCGTCAAGATAATGCGACCGTAGTGGAGGACGGTTCCTGGCATGTTGTTTATCACCTCCCCTGGTCAGAATTTCTTTATTTGATATCGTGCGTTTACAGGGGTCGATGCAGGTTTTTATTCTTGGGCCCATTTTGTGAAAAGTAAAAGTTATTTTTGTGAATTTCATTATATTTTTGTGAAAAATAACATTTGTTAACGAAAGTTGAAATCCATTTACTCAAATTCGAACCATGCATTTTATTAACAAAAACTTCTTTAAATCCTCTGGCTAAAATTTTTGTTTTTCGTTAACTGGTTTATTGACAAATTACATATTTTAAAACAGTTTTTATGAAAAGGAGTTGTATGAAGGGGCCTATTTTATTAAAAGGAATTTTATGAAGGGGCCTGTTTTATTAAAAGGAATTTTGTGAAGGGGCCCATTTTAGTAAGTTCATTTTTGTGAAGGGGCCCATTTTATTAAATTATTTTTTAAAGGGGCCTATTTTATTAAATAGATTTTTGTTAAAGGGTCCTGGACCCCTGGTTTAGATTCGAAATCTTTTGAAGAGCAATGCCACAATTAACCACTGGAAAAGGTCTACACGCTGCCTAATGATAAAATTCCTACTAGCTTGTTATTAACTATTTTTAAACAAACACCTCTGAAAGCATTCATTTGAATGTTGCCGCTTTCTATCACTATACCATCTCTTTTGTGGTATGCCAGAAGCATTAACTGAGGCTCGGAATGCCAAAGGGAAATTACACTTCTCAGAAGAAACACACGTGTTCTTGTTTCAGCTGTCCTTCATTGTTTTTTAAATTGAACTAGGTACCTTGAAAAATATATCATCCATTGTCCAGATTGTTTCTCAATAAAGAGATAAGACCAGTTAAATTATTAGAATTGTATAGTTGTCTCAATATTTAACTAATGCAAAAACATACGAGAAAGCCAACATCCCACCAGTTAAACTTGCTTTTCCTGTAATATTATTACAGATTGTTTTTTCTTTTCTAATTACACGTTTTTATTGCACTTTTTAATTTAACTCAATCTGGTATTTGTATGTAAAGTAGGAATGGGACGAATATTCGGCCACTATTCGGTAATCAGCTCTTTTGCCGAATATTCGGTTGGCCGAATATTGACGGAATGCTTCGGCTGAATACCTGTGGCCGAATGTGTAGAGATGTCTCACCGAATATTGCTAAAATCTCACCGAATAGTGAAAAATATCTTACCAAATTAATTCAGGATAATTTTTTTTTTCATTTCTTGCATCCCCCCCCCCCCCCTTTAATCCAAATTGTCTACTTTCTAGCACATTCATGAAGTCATTCTCATTCTTATTTGCACAAAATGTATAGTTATTCAGATACTAAAAAATTACAGCTTTTCTATATTTCAAAGTTGGGGATCTTTTAGAAAATGCTGCCAAAATTGGAGATTCAATTGTCCAGAAAATGTCTTCATCAGAGAATGATAGATTACAACCCAAGGTGTAAAAACTCTTATAGAAAAAAAGAAAATCGTTGCCTTATTCTAAACCATTTGAACATTCATTAATGTCTGCAAATTCCATGTACAAATAAAAATGCTCTTATGAATTTCATGATATCTTACTTTTTATTTCCTATAAAGTAAGAAATGTAAAAATTCATTCACTAGGTGTATTAGCTGAGATTCGTTTTCAAGATGGAATAACAAATGTCACTATTCCAAGTACAACAGTACATCTGAAAACGGAACTGGTGTCAAACTAGATACTCATTAGATAGCGCAACTTGCTTTATGAAGATGATTTTATAAATATCTAAATATAAATTCTAAATGTTGAATAAAATAATTTTTAATTCTATAGTTTTCACTTTTAAGTAATTATTTGCATGATTACAAATATGGCTTTAATATGTAACATTATTATGTGTATATTTTTTAATTTACACCTTCCTTCATTCATGTTGTTATCAGTTTCTGTTTATGCTTTTAGTGCTTGCTGAATAAGTAGAATATTGTTGAATATTGTATGTGCTGGTTCAAATGTTAAAGATTTTGTTAATATATGTATTCTACTTTAACCATACCTTTTGCTTTTATGTAATTTGTAATTTAAGGCTTAGAAAATGGTTTCAGAATAGACTCAATCTTACAAATTTTTTTATCATTAAGGACACAAATTCTCAATGATAAAATTTACTTGATTAAAGGTTATTTCAGAAAATATCTCCTCGTGAGTTATGAGGGTGTAAGAGTATTATTGATTTTGAATGCAAGAAAGAATAAAAGTATCATTTTATAGTAAAAGTGAAGTAAATTCTTTTTATTTTAATGTAAATAATTTACCATTCTTACATACTGAAAATTAATTTGACATACCTTAGAATAAAAGGATATAATGCAATTTCATAATTTTTTTGTACTAAAATAAGTTTATCAAATTAAAAAATGAATTTAAAAGTACATTTAAGAGTAGAGATGATTAATGAGTTCCTATTTTTAAAGTTATATATAATCGAAAGTTATTTTCTATATTGGAAAAAAAAGTTGGTATTCGGCCAAAGATTTGGCCAAATATTTGGTATTCGGCCCATCCCTAATGTACAGATGGAATTTTGCAATCGGGTCAATCCATGTCACGTGTGGGACAGCTTTTCTACATATTTCTGCTGTTTTAACCCTTTATGTGCTGAATTAAGAATTCATGCAAATTTTATCTTCTAAAGCATTTTTAACTACATTAGAAGATTTACATAATCATTCCATAAATTTTAGAAGGATTAATTAAATTTGAATTTATAGGGATTGTGTGCAATATTTATAACCCCACTCAAACCTTTTATTTTAAATATTTTTCTTAGTATTTTGTAGAATTAGGAAATGTACAAATATAATGTTCTTACAATAGAAATATTTCCGAATTGAAAAATCTCCCCCCTCCCCCCACTCCTCAACGCCAAGAATGCTCAAAAAAATGCAAAGGCAAAATAAATCATCCTTTTAAAAATATTTTTGTTTTGTGTAACCCAATGCTTTTGGAACAAGATAAAGTAATGCATCTATAACTCATTCTAAACTGTTTTACTATTAATCGATGTATTAAATGAATTTTATAAACAAGTTATTTTAATGGTACTGATAAGTACCGTCAGTAAATAAAAGGTTATCAATGTTATTATATCCTCAAATTAAAACAACCATGCTAAGTATGAAAATCTAGAGTTTTTTTGTTTGCTCGTTTGCATTTCAATATTTTTAAATGATTTTTTTTTATTTATTGGCTAGCATTGAATAGCTGAGACGGATCTCTACAAAAGTCATTTTTTACTTTACTTTTTCGATTTTACTTACAGTTTTTTTTTATTATTTATTAGGATACTTTTACTTTTGGAACCGGTTTCGAAAGTGAAAGTATTCTCATTAAAAAAAACCTTCAAAGAAAATCGAAAAAGTAAAAAACGGCCTTTGTACAGATCGACTTCAGCTACTCAATGCCCCTCCCCCCCCCCCCAAAAAAAAAAAAATCGTTTAAAAATATTCAAATGCAAGCGAGCTTTGTTAAAAAAATTTCTTCCATAGGATTAACTTTAGCAAACGGGTGTTTCGCTTGACTGAAGTAGCCGCTTTAACAGTATATATCCTTAAGTTTATATCCTTAAGTGCGATGTTTAATTAAAATGTTAAGAAAGACGACGACATTATTCAACTACACCTCGTATATTTTTTCTAAAACATTCACCTAATAAAACTGACGATAGTGAATAACACTTATCTACAATATAAAGGACAAACGTGTCCTTTTCAGTATAGCTGACGTTATTTAGAGGTTGACAACACCTGACAATTAAATTACGGTTTATCAATATTTTACACTTGTAAATATCGTACAGTTAAAATTTTTATACCTTCGTATAGGGAAAACAATATACTTAAAAATGCAATTTGTTTCAAAACTGCATCACATTTACTCATTTATAGTAGTTTTCAAATTAAATTTCAAGCATAATTTTTTAAATCTATCTCCATCGCGTGCAGGCTCCATTACGAAAGAATGATAACACATTTGCACTTAAAGTAATATAAATAGTTCAGCATTTGTCTATGGCTAATTTTCCATAACAAAATTACAACTTCGGCAATAAATAAATAAATAAATAAAATAAAATGAAACACAAATATAACATATATACAAGTGAATATTTTCAGTTTTTACACCGCCGAATAGGAAAAATAAAATGTACTTTCAAATATAATTTGTTTGAAAACTGTATCTGAGTTCACTGATTATTTATGGCATTAAATTAATTTTCGTCCATGAATTATTTTAAAATCTATCTATAACCCTTTAAGACCCGATGTATTTGTAAACAAAACTAGTCATGCCTGTAGAAAGTATAACATGGGCTGCAACCGCTACCTGTTGTTGAAAAATGTTACTTTACTCTATCTACAAACCAGAACTATTGTTCGATTCGAGTTTTTATTACATACGACTGGGAAGCAATAATTTAAATGAATGTCTAACCCGCACGATCGTGCGGGTTGGGTCTTAAAGGGCTATCACATGCAGCTCAATTACGAAAGATTAATTCGTTTGCATTTCAAACTACAGAAATAGTTCAGCATTTGCTAATATTGCAGAACGAAATTAAAAACTTCACCAATCAATAAAAATAATATCAATAAAACACAAATCTAACAGACGTGTAATTTCAACAGTTTTGTTAAAATAACATTTATAACAACATTTAATACGATATTTTGAAGAGTTTGCAAATATTTCACTCAGCATTACTATACTTTAATTTCCATTACTTTATAGTTTAATGTTGCTTCTAATGATCTGTTTTAAAACTATTTTACTTGCAAAATATGATTCTCATCCATTTAAAAATAATTCATGTAGGAGAGATTTAAAAAATAAAAACAGTGCATCATTCACTTTCACTGTTACAAGTGACGGAGATTAAAAGAAAAAAAAAAAAAAAGACGAAGCATCCGCTTCTCTCACCTTAGATCCGCACCTGGATCCTCCTCCTCCACCCCTGTACCCCCAGCAGGGATGGCCCCGTCGCACGACGACACCCAACTCTTCCGCCTCCATAGGCGGCGACGATGATCCCAAGGACTGTCTCAATCCCGTGGTTCCAACTGATCCGGCACACGAGATTCTCTCCCGGCTCCCGGGGTTGCAGACGATATAGTGACGGAGAGAGAGATCTCGTGGCGTTAGAACAACTCCAACTGATCCGGCAGACGAGATTCTCTCTCCTCACTCCCGGGATTGCAGAAGATTTAGTGACGGAGAGAGAGAAAGCCCGTGGTGTTAAAACTCTTCCAACTAATCCGGCAGACGATATTCTCTCCTCTCTCCTAGCTCCCGGTGTTGCAGACGATTTAGTGACGGAGAGAGGATGCGGAGATGCTTTGCGCGTCCCTCCAGACGACAGGGGGAGGTAGGAAGGAGAGTTTATCGGCATCGTTACTCTCTTTCTTTTTTATTTCTTCCTATCTAGAGTCAGTCGTATCGCTTGCGCCGGAAAGATAAATTTATGAAGAAGTAGACCAACATGGAATTAAATGTACGCGTTGCTTATAGGAAAGATAACCATATCGTACTGCTACAAGAAGTAGTAGTAGTCTTGCATCGCGTTTGGTAATCCGATTTTACCCGAATCTGGCCCGACTTGTGGTTCAAGCCGAATTCGGTTAAGATTTTTTTTCTTTTTCCGTTACAGGTCGGGTTAATTTTAACATGATTCTTTAAAAGAAATTCCAGAATAATTTTTTGTATGAAAAAAAGATTTATTTGCATAATATCTCATACTTAATAAATTCTATTACAATAGCGTAAAAAGTATATGTTTTCATTAGCTTTATTCTTTATTATTTCCCCTCCTCCATAATTATGCATTTTAAATTTTATGCAAGTTTGAGAAGAATTTAATTGTTACTAATTATTTTCAACATTTTAAACTGTTAATTTAGATTTAATCACCAACATAATTTACTTTATTTTATATATTTAAGTGATTATGCACTCTTGTGATAAAGATTTAAATTTATTATTGTAGCCGAAGGAGTTAAAAGCCGATCCTTTTCTGCAAAGTATAATTTTACGTAATTTCTTTATCATTGTTATTTTATAAAACGGATTACGAACTTTCATTTACAAACAATAACTTTAATCGCAATAATTCTATTGAAATAAGTTCTTTGATAGAATCAATGTGTCCTAATGTTACCTGGATCCTTACAAATTTCTGCGTTCGCGTATTTCCCACACAAAGGGAAAAAAAAAAAAAAAAAAAAGATGAGTTCCGAGAACAAATTTCGCTTTCACATAGCCTACATAAAGAACCATCCACATATGCTGTTTATAACCGTGACTCCCAAACTACACACGTGAAAAAGCTAAACGCGACTGATGTGCGAGCATCACTTTTCGGATACGGATCAGTGAACGCGGTTTTTCAAAGAGAAATAGCATCGGCGAGTGCACAAGGTTAAAAATACAAACACACAACTGCAAACTTCCCTGAGATGTAATCGAATGACAAACCTAACAGTCACTGTATTACCCAAAAGTTGAGATTCTGAAAGAACTGTGAAAAATTTCTGAAGTTAACAAGCCGTTTATTTTCTGGTAATTATATAAATATTAGTCATGTGTGTTTCAAGAACTTCGATTTGAAAAATCTTTACCCAGAAGTTAGAATACATTATTTTAAGGGGACGGTGGAGGTTTAAAAAAAATTCTTTTAATTTTCATAATAGAGATTTGAAATTTTGTGCAAATATGCATTTCACCATAAGCATATAGAACACCTTAACCCCTTGAGGGGCAAGTAATTGTGTTTCTGAAATGTCGAATTCACACCGGAATCTGCAAAAGGATTTATTGCAAAATAAGGAAAAGCAATTTTACGACATTTTTCGACCAAGGTCAGAAAAGCAAAATTTAATAAAAATTTTT
The DNA here is from genome assembly GCA_963932465.1 of Maratus speciosus. NCBI lineage: Eukaryota > Metazoa > Arthropoda > Arachnida > Araneae > Salticidae > Maratus > Maratus speciosus. Next base: position 66,825,405 of record OZ010799.1, on the reverse strand, counting down.
CCATCCAAACAAATTTTTATTAAACGTAGGTGGGATAAAATATATCCCACCGCTCCTCAAGGGGTTAAAAGAAATTTCCAATCTTATTATAATTTTAACCCATTCGGGACCGTGGGTGCATATATGCACCCTCAAAACGTTCTTAAAACGCTTGAGTTTGATACCAGTAAAAAAGGAAAGTAAAATTGATTTTACTTAATTACGACATTTTCGTGATTTATAAAGTTAAGTCAAATAATTAACAACAAGTGGTGCCAAATGAATAAAATTCGTGTAAAAGATGCCGGTCCTGAACGGGTTAAGATCTTTTAAAAAATTTTAAATTTTAAAAGGAAATTTTAAAATGCTCCTTGCGTCTTAATTTTTTAGATATTTCCTCGATTTTGGATTTTAATCACGTAAAACTCATAAACAAATCTGTATATCGATCATTTAATCCCTTAAAAGAGTTATTGAGAAAAACAGATTTAAAATATACTAAAAGGCCCAAAAATTGTTTGTGAACAAAATTGAAAGAGACACTTGTAGCTTTGCGAAAAATGATCGCATCTGAATGTGGTTTTCCACGAATGACGTAGTACAAATTGGAGACTAATAATACACACAAAAAGAAATGTCGATTTTGGGGTCGATTTTTGCTCAAATAAAGGTTCACGGTCTCCTTAAGCATGAAAAAAATACTTTAAACTGTAAAACTATTAAATTCTGTTTGGTGGAGTAAGGATATCTCTAGGAAAAGAAAGTATAATATATAAGACTCTATCGTAAAGAGCATAATTGTTATAGGGAGCAAAAGGATGGGGAATTATGGAGACAGAAAGAAAGAAATTAGCGGCAGTAGAATTGGATGCCCTAAGTAGATCATGCAGGATACCAAGAATAGAAATAATAAGAAATGAAAGAATGAAGGAAATGATGAAAATAAAGGGAACCATATTAGATGATATTTAAATAATAATAATAATAATAATTTGGTATGATCATGTTAAAAAACGAGTGATGAAAGACTACCCAAAATCACATTTAATTATAAAACAAATAATAAAAAAAATGCAATTTAAGAAATTAGAACGACCATTTGGAAAATGATTTTTTCAAAGACTAAAATTTAAGAAATAAAAAATAGCACGGAGTTGATCATACATTACGTACGCCATGAATTAAACATTAATAGTGTTATTACACGTAAAAATTGAAAGCGACAGAAATCGCCTGCGAGTCGTACGTATTATCCACCTGAAACTTACGTATTATCAAAGTATTTCATTGGCTGTTCGGGAAAAGGCTTTTCCATCGTCAGATTTCCAAGAAATCTGACGGCCCATTTTAAATGAAATTTATTTCTTAAACTTCTAAACATCCCACAATATTACTTTTTATATCGTCGTATAGAGAAAAAAATGTACTTTTAAATGCAATTTGTTTGAAAGCTGTATCTCAATTTGTTTCTGAGTTATTAATTTTTTTTTGTAGTTTTTATTACTTTTTTCTCATAGTGGCAACACTCTGTTGTCCATCTCTGTTGAAAGTAAAAGGAAATACAGTTTACTGTATAGACCAATCAGAAAACGAATAAAATGATGATTAAACCAATAAAAACCTTCAGATATGCTTTTGATTTCCTTCCCTGACAAGGACAATAACCATTTTTCCAAATGGTTAAAAATGGAAACGGGGAAGGCCGTGAAAGAACTGGATGGACGATATTATAAAGGCAATGAGGGATAGAGATCTGGAGGAGGAATGAACCCTTGACCGGAAAAAAATGGCTAAATACTATTGTAGATTCTTCGGATGGCGGCATCTGACGCCATAAATCGAGTTTATATATATAAAAAATACTTTAAAAATTTTAGAACATAAAAAGTAAAAAAATATTGACAAAAAATTACTTTTTTCATATTTTCAATAAACAAAAAATTACACACTTCTCATAAACAGTATAAATTTTATAATATAAAATTATAATACATATCAAATCAGTTTAAAGTTATTATTACTTCTAGGAAAAGAGTAAAAAATTTATGCATAACAGATTTTTGAAAAAATTAAAAATGGGCTCAAGGGGCGAAAAAAATAGGATTTTAGAGAGAAAAAAATTCACAACTTCGTCAATTCTCAAGATGTCAAATTCACTTAAACTTATTACAACTTTTATTAATACTATCTATAACTTTTATATTGACAAGTTTTTGATAGGACCTACTCTTACCGCAAAAAAGAGGGGGGTGGGAGGGCTGGAAAAAAAGGATGTCGTATTAACACGATTCTAATAAAACCAGCTCTTAAAGAAAAATGAAATTAAAAGCTCGTCAAAAGAGGCCAGATAAAATTATTAAACTGGGTTTATCTCTAATCTTGATTTAGTTTTTGTTGGTGAAATTAGTACTTCACTTAGAAATCTATCTCCGCCTGTAAGCATATAGGAATTTTTTTTTTTTTATATATACATTTTCTACTTTATATATATATATATCCCATATTTTCAAAATAATCAACTCACTGTTGATAATAATTATTTTCAAGCATAATATAAAATAGAAACAAAAGCATATTGCAGTTAACATAAAAATTGAATAAAACAAGTTTAAAAATGTATTTTCCTTTCTTTTATTCACTTATAACAAAATATGAGATCAACTAATTGAAAACAGAAAGAGTTTGCTTTATACGCTCATCAAAAGACAAACAATAGGATTCAGTATCAAGTATGAATGAAATTTTACTTTTTATAAAACAAAATTTTAGATACAAAATAATTTTTTCATTGAAAACTTTTAACAAAAATATAAACTTGTCTTCTTTTTTATTCCCTAGCAGCATGTTGTACAATTTAAACTCAACTAAACCAAAACCAGAGAAGCTTATTTATAATGAAGCTGCAAACAAATGATTATCTAAATTAGATAGGTTATTTTTCGATGGTTGTTCTAAATTAATTATGTCTCACATAATTATTAGTTCTACATTTAAAAATCCAGCTTCACACATAAAGCTTGGAAAATATACGTGTTTCCTTATCTGGCTAAAAATGTCACTGCCAGAGACAAAAGTTCTTTGTTTACAAAACAACACAGCCAATAACAGTTGAAAATTGCATTTACACTTATTCTGTCAGAAGATATAAAAAATATCATGCACAATATTTTAAAAATAAATATCAAATATATGAAAATATCGAAAATATCAAACATCTTACTATTTTGAAACTAAATATCGGATATATATCATGATATATATCCATTGATATATATCAACAAACGCTGGTATTTTTATAAAAAAAATTAAATATAAATTCAGTAATCACATTAACTCATTAATTAATAAATAATTGCAGCATTTGCTTTTCTTCTAATGGTTTTTTACTTGTAACTTATACGTCATTTCAGAGTCTAAAAAAAAAAAAAAAAAGAGTCGAATTTTACACCGGAAAATAGAGTACATTTATAGTTTATGATTTAGTTTTAAAATTTATTCACTTATTCAGCATATCAAAAATGGCATCAGATAATGAACGAACAAATACTAACGCAACAGTTGGTCGCTCATCTCCCAATCATTGCAAAAAGTCAATGACAGGAGGAAATAGAATAAAGATAACAATTTCGAGATAAGAGATATTTCTCGGAAATTCTAACTTGTTATAAATTGAACAATTTGTAAGAGTTCATCCAGTTCGAACTCAATGAAAATAAGTCTGTGAACGATAAAAATGAAAAACTGTCAGCCTTGCTATCAAAATGTAAAAGTATTACGAAAAAGAAAAAAAAAACACTTTATCAAACTTTTTTTAGTAACTTCTTTAATAGCATAACAAGATTGATTTAAAAAACAACTAATTTCATGTTCATTATGAATTTAAAAATCTACGTTGTGTTTAATATGTCTTTAAATTGAGAATGTTTAATAGTTATCTCGCCGGGAAGAATTTGGTCTATTTTATAGTAGATATTACAATCATAAACAAAAAATGCTGAGGAATTTCAAAACTGAAGAAAAGATAATTATCAAAATAACAGAGGTAAATAAATAAATAAATAGGATTGCTTTTGAAACAAACAAATTTCTGTACATCTTAAGAATTTGTTGTATACTCGGCAAAAATTTTCGTAGTTTTTTTTTTTATTTAAGGCCGTTTTGGATCTTTGTATTTTATAGTAGATATTACAATCAAAACAAAAAAATTATGAGGAATACCAAAACTGCATAAGAACAAATTATCAAAATAATAGAGATAAATAAATGAATAAATAAGACTGCTTTTTAAACAAGCAAATTTCTGTACAGCAAGCATGAAAATCTGTTGTACACTTAGCAAAAATTTTCGTAGGTTTTTTTTTTTTTTTTTTTCCTGGTTGAGAGTAATTTTGAATGTTTCTATTTTATAGTAGACATTACAACCAAAAACAAAAAATGCTGAGGAATACCAAAACTGGAGAAAAAGATATTATGAAAGTAACAGGAATAAATAAATGAATGAATAAGACTGCTTTCTAAACAAGCAAATTTCTGTACAGCAAGCTTAAGAATCTGTTGTATACTTAGCAAAACTTTTCGTGGGGGTTTTGATATTATCAAAATAACTGGGGTAAATAAGTGAGACTGCTTTCTAAACAAAAAATTTCTTTACAGCAACCATTAGAATACGTTGTACATTTAGCAAAAATTTGCATAGTTTTTTTTTTTATTTTTTTTTTTTATTTATGTTTATTTATTTATTTATTTTTTTTTTGGGGGGGGGGGCGATATAAAAAAAATTTTACTAACTCTAAACAGACTTTTTTTGCGTTTAAAAATAAAATAAATTGGTAAAAATCTTCGTAGTAAAGTTTCCATTGACTTTGCCAGTTATCCTGTGTTCGGTCTGAAGCTACCGTTGTTTTTTTCAGCTAGCGACATAGTTCAGAAATAAAAACAAAAAATAAGAAAAACAAAATTATGAATCAATATTATCTCTAGCCATGTCTATATATTCAACTGCGACATATATCAAAACGATGGGTAGTAAATTTTCACGAAACTAGATGATAAAATAAAGTGGGGGCGAAGCCAAGAAAGTAAATGAAGTTATGAGATGGATTCAATATCAGCTCTATTGAAGATTTCAATTCTTATTTAAAAAGCTAAAAATTCCATATTTCTGCGATAATTTTGACCTCTGAAAGTCCTTCTAAGATCGGCTAATAATCGTCGATGTGATGCTATTCATTTTTATAAGCTTATTTTGACGAATTTGTAAATCGGTAACTTTTTCAGAGATACGTTGAAAGAGTGATTATATCCGAAAGCGCGATATAGATAAATACGATACAACGGGAAGATAATGTGTATTTCTTAAATCCAGCTCCTTGTACAATTCCTGAGAACAGAAATAATTTTCTAATGATTTTAGAGCTCGTCTTACTTTAGTAATATTAAAGATGTAAAGGTTACTACAGAGCTAATCCCACTTACAAAGTTAATGCGCTTTACATATTCAGTATGAAAATCAATAACCATAGTTATGCTTTAGTTCATGTACGTTCACATATGCCTGCAATAGTGACTATTGTACAGCAATGTAGTACAGCTACTGACAACAATCATACATGTTATGTCTGTTGTTAACATCCCTTTCTCTCAATTGAAGAGCTAAGTGGAAGAACATGTTAAGTAACAAAAATTACATTTGAAGAAATTTGATGTGAAAGTTTTTGTTGTCAATTTTAATGATTTATTTTCTGTTTGATACCATGTGTTTAAAATAGTAATAGGTGTGGTACTGAACTCTGTCAAAAAAACTTATTCATATTTAATTTTTAAATGTTAAAAAATATTAATATTATTTACATTATTAAATAATAAAATGTTAAATATTAATGAATAATGTCTTAAATCTTCAAGGCTAAATAGAATTTATTTTAGCTTTACCATGTGATAGAATACCTGATAACGCCTTCGTACAAAAGATAAAATAATTTTTAAGAAAATGTAGCATAACATGTTTTTCCACTTAGCTCTTCAATTAATATGTAGCATACAACAATGAATGAGATATTATTGGATAGGATTTTTTTGCCCACATCTGACACTGCATACTGAATTTTAGTTATACTTTTCGGTTAAGTATCGTCATACATGTATTTCTGATGTCAACATCTCTTTTTCTATGTACATACAAAACACGCAACGATGAATGGGATTGCGAATGGTGTTATACGAAAGGTTTTAGAACAGGCTTTTGACAAAGTATACTCATATCTCGTTAAAGTTTAGTTGTTTGATTTAAAAAAATTGCAGTTAACTATAAATTAATGAAAACTGTATCAGAAAATAAAATCAAAGATTGCATTTGCGGAAGCCACGCATACGCTAACTGATGTAGTGACTATTTTTAGTACGTTACAAACCCTTTTTCGAATCCATCTTGATAGACTGTTCCAATATCTTATTCCAGTTTTTACTGTCCAATAACCGATGTATAATTGCAGCTCTTTAAGTATCTGCATAGAAATTTGGATCAAAAATTGCACTCACGTCCCCAATGATAAAACACAACACAGTGACTATTTTCAACAGCTACAAACCCTTTGACGAATATCCATTCTGACCGATAAGTTCATCCATACTGTCCAATAACCGATCCACGGACCAAATTTAGAACAAATCCTCTCCGATTTTTCTTTTTATATCTCGGTACCTTTTGATATTGAGTCCTTTCCGATTGTAATTTGGAAGGCTTCCTCTAACACGCGCTAATCGCATGCTGCCTAATCCCGGGTTTTTTTCAGCTGCAAGGTCAATCCCGTCAAGAAGAAGCTGCACTGGAGCTAATGGCAGGGTGCTGGTCTTGTTGACAGCTGCTCCCATTTAGAAGCATCCTCGGATTTCCTTTAATTGTATTGCCAGATTAAAATCTCATTAACCTAACTAACAGGTTGATATTTCCGGCAATAAGCGTCACTTAAAATCGAAACAGAAAAAAAGCAGAATTTAGATACAGAAAAATCTCTAAAAAAGGAATACGAAAAAAATTATCAGGAAAAAAGTTACGTTTTAGAAGGGATTCCACCATTGAGGGTATTGCTGCATGCAGTAATGAATTCAGGGAGTGACCCAGAGGGGACAAATCCCTCCGGAGCATTAAAATGCCCCTTCCGGAAGATTTGGGATTCTGTATTTGTTGAAAAAAAATTCTGTTTTAGATGAATTTCGTCATAGAGCGACATCGAGTTTTAATAAAACATCGCTCGTTCCATTCAGGTGTACGAAGAAACAATACGACACGTCTTCTCAAGACAATTTCCATCAACAGCGGAAGATGAAGAGCAGGAGAGTCCATAATTCTTCCCCCTCGACGATGATCACTGATGTACAGCCTCTCGCTACTCCACTGCCCGAAGAAAAAAAAAAGACTTAAAAAAAATCTCGAACAAAAATTATGAATCGAACAGCTGTAGGCATCCGTTTACTGTTTTCTAAGCTATATGCTATAGAGCAGGGGCGGTCGCGGCTAGAAATAGACTTACTTACCATTAGGCCGGGGGATCGCGACGATAACGGGAGCGTTGCATGTTGCATGTGTCAGCAAGTCCTCGGAAAAGGATTCTACTGAAGTAACGCAGGTTTTGGGGGGGCGGGGGGGGGGGGTATACAGGGCTCTCTTGATGGATTAGAAAGCGGATGTCGCAGAATTAGATCTTAAACCAAGGAGCACCTTTAGAGTCAAATGAAAAGACGAATTCGCTAATGCTAATCCTATGGAAGAAATTTATAAAGATATCTCGGTCGCATTTCAATATTTTTAAATGATTTCTTTTGCATTCAATAGTTGAGATCGGTCTGTATGCAGGCCGTTTTTTACTTTTTCGATTTTGATTGCAGATATTTTTTATGAGGATGCTTTTACTTTCGAAACCGGTTCCGAAAATGAAAGTATTCTCATAAGAAATACCTGTAAACAAAATCGAAAAAGTAAACAACCGCCTTTGTACAGATCGATCTCAACCATTGAATGCAAAAGAAATCATTTAAAAATATTGAAATGCGACCGAGATATCTTTATAAATTTCTTCCATAGGATTAGCATTAGCGAATGGGTCTTTTCGTTTGACTGAAGTAGCCTCTTAAAGAAAAATGTCCCATCCCTTTTTTTAAACAACTTAACCCCTTAAGGCTCCTGTCCCCGCCTGCGAAGAGACTCACGAGCTAATGCTAATCCTATGGGGAGGGATTTTTCTAATATCTCGTTTGCATTTCGGCATTTTTATTTATTTATTTTTTTTTTTTGCATTGGATAGCCGAAATCTGTCTCTACATCGCATCTTTTTATCTTTTTTACTTTTTCAATTTTGGTCGCAGATATTTTCTATGAAGTTAATTTCAGTTTTAAAACCGGTTCTGAAAATGAAAGTGTCATTCTAAAAAATAGCTGCGACCAGAATTGAAAAAATAAAAAAGGTTCGATGTAGAGACGAATCTCCGCTATTCAATGCAAAAAAATTATTTAAAAATTTCGAAATGCAAACGAGATATTAGAAAAATCCCTTCCCATAGGATTAGCATTAGCTCGTGAGTGTCTTCGCAGGCAGGGACAGGAGCCTTAAATCTCGCCTCCCGTCAATATCACGGGCTGAGTCTCCGCTATTCAATGCAAAAAACATTATTTAAAAATTTCGAAATGCAAACGAGATATTAGAAAAATCCCTTCCCATAGGATTAGCATTAGCTCGAGAGTGTCTTCGCAGGCAGGGACAGGAGCCTTAAATCTCACCTCCCGATAATATCACGGGCTGAGTCTCCGCTATTCAATGCAAAAAAAATTATTTAAAAATTTCGAAATGCAAACGAGATATTAGAAAAATCCCTTCCCATAGGATTAGCATTAGCTCGTGAGTGTCTTCGCAGGCAGGGACAGGAGCCTTAAATCTCGCCTCCCGTCAATATCACGGGCTGAGTCTCCGCTATTCAATGCAAAAAAAATATTTAAAAATTTCGAAATGCAAACGAGATATTAGAAAAATCCCTTCCTATAGGATTAGCATTAGCTCGTGAGTGTCTTCGCAGGCAGGGACAGGAGCCTTAAATCTCGCCTCCCGTCAATATCACGGGCTGAGTCTCCGCTATTCAATGCAAAAAAATTATTTAAAAATTTCGAAATGCAAACGAGATATTAGAAAAATCCCTTCCCATAGGATTAGCATTAGCTCGTGAGTGTCTTCGCAGGCAGGGACAGGAGCCTTAAATCTCGCCTCCCGTCAATATCACGGGCTGAGTCTCCGCTATTCAATGCAAAAAAAATATTTAAAAATTTCGAAATGCAAACGAGATATTAGAAAAATCCCTTCCTATAGGATTAGCATTAGCTCGTGAGTGTCTTCGCAGGCAGGGACAGGAGCCTTAAATCTCGCCTCCCGTCAATATCACGGGCTGAGTCTCCGCTATTCAATGCAAAAAAATTATTTAAAAATTTCGAAATGCAAACGAGATATTAGAAAAATCCCTTCCCATAGGATTAGCATTAGCTCGTGAGTGTCTTCGCAGGCAGGGACAGGAGCCTTAAATCTCGCCTCCCGTCAATATCACGGGCTGAGTCTCCGCTATTCAATGCAAAAAAAATTATTTAAAAATTTCGAAATGCAAACGAGATATTAGAAAAATCCCTTCCCATAGGATTAGCATTAGCTCGTGAGTGTCTTCGTAGGCAGGGACAGGAGCCTTAAATCTCGCCTCCCGTCAATATCACGGGCTGAGTCTCCGCTATTCAATGCAAAAAAGTTATTTAAAAATTTCGAAATGCAAACGAGATATTAGAAAAATCCTTTCCCATAGGATTAGCATTAGCTCGTGAATGTCTTCGCAGGCAGGGACAGGAGCCTTAAATCTCGCCTCCCGTCAATATCACGGGCTGAGTCTCCGCTATTCAATGCAAAAAAAAAAATTATTTAAAAATTTCGAAATGCAAACGAGATATTAGAAAAATCCCTTCCCATAGGATTAGCATTAGCTCGTGAGTGTCTTCGCAGGCAGGGACAGGAGCCTTAAATCTCGCCTCCCGTCAATATCACGGGCTGAGTCTCCGCTATTCAATGCAAAAAAAAAATTATTTAAAAATTTCGAAATGCAAACGAGATATTAGAAAAATCCCTTCCCATAGGATTAGCATTAGCTCGTGAGTGTCTTCGCAGGCAGGGACAGGAGCCTTAAATCTCGCCTCCCGTCAATATCACGGGCTGAGCTGTCGTTCGTTATTTCTCGTGCCTGTCATATTTCCGGGCTGGAGATTTATTGCTGGAAAAAAAACTTCTGAAACCAGAAAAATTTAACTGGCATTTCGGTGTGAAGTCTTTGAATATTAGCGTTTGGGTTTGGTTTTTGGCGCTGATTGTGATATTGAACTTTGTATTGCATGTTTCAAAATATATCATACTCAAAAAAATTATTAATAATGAAAATTACATTATATTATTTCAAATATTATTTGTAAAAATTTGTTTGATGATGATAAATAAAGATCTAAGATGTGAAAAATAAAGGTCTTATTCGCATTAATTTGTATGCTGTAAAACAAATATTAAAACATAGACTTCTCGCAGGATGGCTTTTCTACAAATGTGAATTTGTTCTAAAACATCTTTTTTTTCGCCTTAAAAAAAAAAAAAAAAAAAAAAAAAAAAAACTAATTGCATGTTTTATATAGAAACCTTATAATTATTCAATTTCTGTAATAAATGAATAATAAGTATTTTATTAACGATTGAAAATTTGAACAAGATATATAAATAAATATAGACAAAGTGTGAACTAATTGTAGAAATTGAAAAAAATAAGTACTTTTTTGATGGTTTTTTCAAATATTAAGCGACCGTTAAGGGGTTAAATTGACTTTCAGTGAACGATTTTCTCAAATTTAAAAGTTGAATTAAAAAAATAAAATGCGGAATATGCTTATTTTTCCCTCTTAAAGTAAAATTATGCAGAAAATAATTTTGACCAATACAGTCGACGTACGGTACAGTGTACGACTTTTTAATATACATGAATGTGTGTATATATGTATAAATATATTACACACGTATATAAAAAAAAAAAAAATCGAGTACGCCGTGTCTCGACTTTATTGTGCGGACTCTTTTGTTCAACATCATATCTAAAATTGAATTATCATTTCATTGTATAATTTTACTTTATATTATATTATATACTATATCATTAAAATGAAATCACATGTGTGAAAATAAATAGAAAAATAATTAATACCTATGTACATTTGTCCAAAGTTACAGAAAAAGAAATTTTCAAGATATCGTTTATGCGCCTTTTTTAAATAATAAATTCCGTGTACTTTTTACATAGTATGTAAAGTTGAGTTTCATTGATAGTTGCTGTTCATTCCTGTTTCCCCACACACATATATACATCCGTGACAATTTCAATATTTCGTTCAGTTACATATAATAACTGAATGACAGATTTTTTTCATTTATCCCCTTTACTCACTCATTATATGCTATAATTAAAGTATCCTACTCTTGAGCAGTTACAAGAAGAAAAAAAAACGGCTCCACAATTTACGAGAATACCAACATTCGATCCTTTACTCTTCAAAAAATTAATAACACAATAATAAAAAAAAGAAAACGAAATATGCCATAAGAAACGAACATAAACATATCTTCAAGGATGCCGTTGAAAGAAGATAGTAGTCTATCCTATGCAGGGCATTTCGTTCTCAGAAACCGTTGTCCATTCAAAGATTCAGTTTGTTTGTTTATGGAATGTTAACAAATGTTTCAATGAAAAAAAATCTATTTCCGAAACGAAATTAAATATAAACCTTAGTAAAATGAAGACGGGGGAGGTTGGGGGGATTTTAATGTTGTGGGAATAGTGAATATAATGATTAAACTAGTGTTAAAACTAACTTAATATTTGCTAAAAGTGATAAAATACATTTACAAGGCAAATAAATAGCTTTATTTATTCAGATCGACATGTTTCATCGCTATGACGGCGACATTCTGAAGATTTATACTGATACAAACATTTTCGCAAAAATTTTTTTAATTGAAAATCTGGTAAACAAAATTCACGCGATCTCATGCAGAATGAAATTAACAGCAAATTATTTGCCATTCATTATCAAATTATTGACCGTAATGTAATGGAACTCTTTTGTGTGCCCCTGTAAATGAACTGTAAATGTTATACACACTTCATTTTCAATGGCAAGCTGGCCATATTTACGTGAGTTAGAACACGGACAGACAGACAAACCGAATTCATAAACACTTTTCAACAATGTTGGAAAGTGTTAAAATGAGCGTAAAAATACAAAAACGGTTCTATTTTTTTTATACAATGAAATTTTTGTACCAATTATCGAAATTATTGTCAGGATTTTTAAACTTTAAGTTTTTTTTTTCTTTTAAAAATAGATTTTAATCGATTGTATAAATTTTAGATGGAGAAGGGTTAATAAAATGTCAAAGTATAGGGGGGGGGGGGGGATAAACAAAAAATCGCTAGTTGTTTATTATTATTCAAATACAATTGACGTAATTAGGCTCATAATTTTCCGCAAAACTAATTTCTTACACAACTAGGCTACATATTTTTAAATTATAGATGTATACATGGGTGTAGGCAGTACCATCCACCCCCCGCGCACACACTTATTTTTTTAAAAAAAGCATTTTTTTTAAGGTACTGAAGTAATGTAACTGAAAAAAAGAAGTGTTTGCGATTGTTACTGAACTGATTAATTTACAATTCAATTCAATAATTTACAATTCAATTCCATTGAATGATAGTTTCATTTTAAACTGTAACTTTTATTTTTAAAAATGTCTCTTTTTATTCACTAACAGTGCTTACCATAATCACTGAATGTCGTCAGTTTTCTCAGTTAAAAAATAATCAAGTCCATGGTCAGTATTATTATTATTATTATTATTATCGTAGATTTTCAATTCATAGATGCAATGTCTTCCGTTAATTTGGAAGAGATTCCCTTCCCCCATGTACTTGATAAAATTTAAAAAATTGCATCACTTGAATAATTATTTACGTTAATCTCTAAGATATCCAGAACAACATCTATAATAATAATTTATCTTTAGACAATTTTTTTTTATTAAAATTGATTTAACCCATATTGGATCACACCGATTAAATATTTTTGAAAATTTTTAAATGTTCAATTATATCATTAATATGGTGTAATTAAGTAGATACTAGCAAAATTTTGAAAAAAAAAAAGATTTTAGTTTTTTAAGTAACTAGTTGTCTTATAAACAGGACATATTAGTAGGACACATAGAGAGGACATATAAAATGCATACATAAACTAATATTATGAGCAAATATTTTATTTTACTTAAAAAATACAGTTTATGTTGTACAAAAATACGCTATGATTTCTCCAATAAAAAGATAATAATAACGGTAAAATTCTAGATTATAAGATTACAATTCTTAAAGAATTTTTTAAATAGTTTTTTTTTCAATTAAATTTTAATTTATTACTTGTTTTTTTTTGTTATACTTTTATGTATTGTAAAGACGTCATAACAAAATACATCCAAAAAATCCTTATCAATTTTATTTTAAAAAATGTTTTATTAGCTGTCCTATTTATAGGACAGCGGTCTAATATGGGTTAATAAATCGGTAGTTAGAACTCTTTTTGCAAAATAATTACAAGAATAATTAGATTAATTAATAAAATTACTGTTATGGAAATCTCACAATTCTTATAAGAACAGTGTCAATAAATATATTGTGATCCTATCTGTAACAGAGAAGTGTTTTGTAGTTGTAAATTTTTCGTATGACATTTTTTAATAGGCTAAAAGCCACACCTTGGTAAATGGTTGAAAAAAAAAAAACCCCATAAAGAAATATTTAGCTTCGACTGTTTCACTGTGTTTTCTAAATAAAATTGTGAGCAAATTCTTTTGTATGAAAAGAGCAATCTACTTTTATTAGTAGACAAATCAGGGTCGGGTTTCTTCCAGGACAGTAGAAGAAACTGGAAAAAACCGGAAGAAACCAACAGAAAACAAAATAGATTCTCAAAATTAAAATATATTAACTCGGTAAAAGAATTAAATTCAAAGTATAAGTATATGAAGTTTAAAGTGGAAAATTTAATTAATATTAAACATATTGTTTTTGGAAAAATAAGTTACTTTTTAATAGCAAACTTTAGGTTCAGCAGGCATTGGCAGGTGATGGATTTTACAATTTTAAAGGTAGAAGGATGTTGTTTTTATTAAGTCATTTAAATGTGAAAAAAAAAAACTACCTACAATTTTTTCATTTTTCACGTAGAAATGTATTATTTTAAAGACTACTGTGCAACACAGTAAATAAACAAATTTGTAATTATTTATACTCGCATCTAGCATATACATATCTCAATGCTGATTTCAAAAGACTAATGTTCTAAAAATGTTATGGGTATGCCGAAGTGCTTTTAAACTCTCATTCAAGTTCTGTAGGACTTGGAAAACCTTTTTTCATATTTTGCATTCGTCCATTCTAAGCTGAGAAAACGATTACAGCCTCCTACTGCCAAAAAACTTTTGTTTTGTTATACCATGTTGCACTGTAGTAAGGAAAATGAGGATTTTAATGAAATTTTTTAATACAGTAATTATTGTACATTACTTGTACCTTAATAAAACTGATGTCAATTAAAAGCACTGTCTTTTATTTAAATGAGTTTCATTCTAACGTTGTTAAATGATTTGTACAGTTTCGTACAAACTACTAGTTTCAGGAGTTTAAATAATTAAAAAGTATGCTGGTTAAATTGAAATGGATAACTTTAACTGATTTTGTGTATTTTGGATAGAATTTCTTTTCGTCATGTAGCCAATGATTGAAAAGCTATTAGACACATGAGTAATGTTCGCTAAAAACTAATGTAATTACTAATTTAGCATATATAGTTAATTACATTTGTATTGGTCTATTGAAATTTACTTAAGATCCTCTATAAGAGGAATACATTTATTGTACCTTGCAAATTTGGAACTTATTTGGTAAATTTTTAAAGAATGACAGTTTCTTTCATTTCTTCCGGCCGGTTTTTTCCACTTTGGAAAAAACTTGCCAACCCTGAGACGAATTAAATAAATTTTACATTGCATTTTTTGTAATGGTTCCTAAAAGCACCGTCAGGATATAAAGGGTTAAAAAATACTTTGGGGGGGGGGGGGAAATCTCCCGCACTTTTTTTCGTAAGGTAAGTATCAACCCCCTCCCTGTCACATATAGTATGTACATATAATATCGACAATCTGTCACAGACACATTTACACCATGCTTCCAACATAAGTACTCTGCAAACAGATTTATCGGGTCGGCTGCTGTGCGGAAACAAGCGACACATGTTATCTTATCAGCCGTAGTTTTTTATAGAAGAAAAACAGGTAGATGAAAAGTTTTTTTTTAACCTCAAGAAACTAATGCTTTAGAATCGTATATGTTAAGAGATGCGGTGGCTCAAGTACTTCCACTAAGTCACAAAAAAATCTGTCGGTGTTAAGAGGACTTAGGACTCTTAAATCTTCAAGAAATTCTATTTTTTGAAATTTTACATATATATAATTAAAATGAAATCTCATGTGGGATATTCAATAAAAAGGTTATTCAAAATTAAATCATTAAAACGGAATCAGAAGTGTCAAAATAAAAGGGAAAGATAATTAGGGGTCGTTCAAGTATTACGTAAGCAGTAAGTGTGTGTGTGTGTGGGGGGGGGGGGGGGGTCCAGTGTCTGCTTATTTTTGCTGACAAGGGGGAGAGGGGGGTCACGAAAACTCTTACGTAAGCATTAGACAACGAAGCAACTATAGTTAACAACAAAAGGCAAAAGAGCATGATTTAGATGAGTGTTCTGAGGATGTTGAACGACTTGAGAAAAAAGATATGGAGTAAACAAGGACTGGAAACGAGGATCATTCCAGCCCACCACTACATTGAAAACTCAATAATAGACAATGCAGAAACAGGGATTCAAAAATCTTGGACACCAGACTAGAAATGGGAAAGCCAAACACATAATATTCCTATGATTCTTGTTAAAATTTTTAGTTATGTGCCTAAATAACTTAGGGCCGGTTGTATTTTTTTATTTTATTTTATTTTATTTTATTTTATTTTTTTTTTTTGTTCAATGCGATAAATAATAATATATAAGAGCTATTTTGTATTCTATGAATTGTTTAATGCCATAAGTAACAATATATTAAACCGATTTTTTTCCCTTCAATACCACAACCCATATGTGTCTGTTTATGTAAATTTGCTGGATTAATAATGTAATTTATCGCTAACTGTACTTTTTTATGGCAAATAGTGTTGATGTTAGAATGTCATAAAATCTTACGTAAGCAAAAGAGGGGGGGTCCTAGTATTTGCTTATTTTTCCTTACAAAAGGGAGGGGGGGTACAAAATGACTAAAAGTATGCTTACGTAATACTTGAACGACCCCTTAAACAAGAAAGAAAGAAAAAAATCATGCAGCAAACATAGATTATGAAACACATTCAGAATATTGATAGAAAACTGCACCGTTTAATAAGTTAAAATATTACGTCTAATTCAAACATATGGAAACGCACTAACGCATTTGAAAACCCGATTTCAGTTGTTCCCATCTACAATCGGGAATATGATCCGAATTCTTTGATCAGCCCAGTAGATATTGCATTGCCCTTTTGTAATAGTAATCGTCTTGTACTGAAATTCAGTGATTTATATTAATTTCAATGCATTTGAAGTAGTGGTTTTTCTTTTTTTATGAACGATTAAAAAAAAATAATAACTGCGAGGTGGGGAGAATCTACGTGCAAAATTTTTGTATTACTATTTCAAAATAACAAATAAAAGCACTAAGGCAAAATAGTATTAAAAAAGTCGGAAATTGTACGTCAAACGTGGCAAATGAAGTGCGTTCGTTCTGCAACTAGTTTTATAAATATTCAGATCTCGGTGCAATAGCTGTTGCACTCTTATGCAAAAAAATGCATGAATGCAAAATTTTATCACGATTATATATACCCAATTCAACCATACAAAAATAATAGGATTCCATCTTAAATAGGACGTCATCACCATGGCAACCTAGAATCATTACTTATCATGGGATAGCATTGAATTAATGATTTAACAGAATGAAGAAAACTTTTATTAATATCATTTTGAGTATTGATTCGATTTTCATAAAATTTGAAATGACTCGACAAAATTCTGCAATGAGTCTATACATTAAATTTCAAACTATTCGGTTGGGTAGTTTTTGCGCTGTCATATGCGGACAGACGGACAGCCAGACGACGACTATGGGTGTACGTATTTATATAATTTCGACCGCACCTAAAAATAGTGCAAAAATTCAAGAATAAAAGATTTCAAGTTTTTGGAAGCAAACTATATAAACGATAATGATATTCTTCGCAGGACATAGAAAATATATGGAAGTAAATCTTCTTTTTCCTCCATACAATGATTAAAGAACATAGCTATAGTTCAGGACATGTTTTTATGATTGTACGGATAAATACGCTCTGCCACTATCATCTGTCTGTGATTGCTGATAATTAATTGATCTCCAAACTATAGTTGTGTTTTTTTATAAATTACATGAATAAATGATAGCTTTATTCTGTATAAACTATACAAAACTCAAATAACTTGAAAGTTTAAAAAAAAGATGAAAAATGATATTAAATGGGGATTTTAAAGCTACTAGAATTTTCTAAAATATCGTACGCTTTCACTGGTTTTAAATACGAAATTTTTCAAATTTCAAATATGATATCTTCGTGAATTGGGGATAAAAAAAGAACACCTCTGCACCCTCCTCTCCCCACGCCACTAAAAAAATAATAATTAAACTAGTCGGATGTACCAATCCCAAAACTTTCTTCTATCTCATACATGTTAATACTTCAAAATTCGCTATCACACTGCCAAAATTAAATGGCAATCTATACACCTCATGATGATTCTAAAGATATGAAATTCCGTGCATTAGTTCTTGAGATATGACTATCGCTTAAATCGTCTAAATCCAGCAAAATGCTGCCTAGCAGCGCCACCTATTGGGTGATTTATACCAAATCCTAATCAATTTATGTCAACGTCTGACTGAATCTGAAGTTTGGAGAAAATCCGTGCATTAGTTTTTGAGATAGAGCTATAGAGAAAATCATGAAAATTCCTGCATAGCAGCGCCACCTATTGGGTGATTAACACCAAAACCTAATTAACAACAACTTGTGTCAACATACAACTAAATCTGAAGTTAGATGAAAATTCGTCCATTGGTTCTATAGATAGAGCTATTGAGGCAATCATGAAAAAGTCAACACAGAAGCGCCACCTGTTGGGCGATTTACACCAACACATAATCAGTAGCAAGTCATATCAAGGACTAACTGAATCTGAAATATGATGAAAATCCGTACGTTAGTTCTTAAGATAGAGCTATTGGGGAAATCGTGTAAATCCTGCAAAATTCATCATAACAGCGCCACCTGTTGGGTGATTTACACCAACACATAATCAGTAGCAAGTCATATAAAGGACTAACTGAATCTGATGTTTGATGAAAATCCGTGCGTTAGTTCTTAAGATAGAGCTATTTGAGAAATCGTGTAAATCCTGCAACATTCATCATAACAGCGCCACCTATTGGGCGATTTACACCAAAACGTAATCAGCATCAATTCATATCAAGGACTAACTAAATCTGAAGTTTGATCAAAATCCGTGCGTTAGTTCTTGAGATAGAGCTATTGCGAAAATCGGGAAAAATGCAGCATAGCAGCGCCACCTGTTGAGCGATTTACACCAAAAACTAATCAGCATAAATTTGTATTAGGGACTAACTGAATATAAATTTTTATTAAATTCCGTGCATTAGTTCTTGAGATAGAGCGCCCACAAAATTTGTGTCACATACACACAGACAGATAGACTCACAGAGTCACAGACAGACATTTTGTAAAAACATGTTTTTTGGAATCTCTGACCCCTAAAACGTGTAAATCCGTCGAAAACCGGAATTCGAAAATTTTCATGAATCCAATACTTTCTTCTTGTAAAGATAGAAGAAAGTAAAAAAGTCCTTCCGGCCAGTGCCGGGAGGAAGAGGTAGCTTTCATAATCCTTATTTAAAAAAAGCCAACTTATATCATGCAAACACACGAAGCTCAATTTAGTGGAAACCGAATATAGGAGATTCAATACTAATTTTTATCAATATAATGAATGAGAATTTCTCGAAATTAGTCAGCTTTATCCAAGCTGCTTTTCTTTAAAGTAACTTATATTTGGCTGTCAAATTCGGCAATTTCTTAAAGTGCCTGTCATTTTAAGACAACACGGTGGACGAGGCTAAGCAGTGAACTTGGTCGAGACCTTAGTAATTGCTGTGCACATGCTCACTCACATCGGAATCGGTTAATATATAGGAGTGCTGTCGCATGCAAAAAATCAGATTTTTCAAAATGTCACCCACAATAGAAATTGCAACTGCTATATCTGAGCCATTTTTTAAGGTAAAGACAAACAAAAAATGCTCCTGAATCCTTATATCAAGATCAAATACTTAAGAAAGAAACCTTTTTCAATTTCTAATTTTTTTGCACCTCACTTTAAATATATATATATTTTTTAATTTAATGGCCGCCATTTTGAAACAAGATGGCTGATGAATCTGGCCAGCGAACTTGGTCGAGGTGTTGATGTATACTATCCACATGCCTTCTTACATCGAAATAGGCGAATACGTGTGTTATCGCGTGACAAATACAAGATCGTTTCAAAATGTTAGCCATGCTAGAAATTCAAAGTGCTATAAATCAACCATTTTTTAAGATATCAACAAAAGAACAAATTTTCAGAAACAAAAACTGCTCCGGAATCTTTGTATCAAGGCCAAACACATAAAAAAAAATCTTTTTCATTTTCCAATTTTTTAATACCTCATTTTGAATTTTAAATTTAATTTTTTTTAAATGGCAACCCTTTTGAAACAAGATGGCGAATGAAGCTGGCCAACGAACTCGGTCGAGACATTGGTATGTACTATGTACAGACCAAGTTACATCCAAATAGGTTCATAAATACGCCTGTTATCGCGTGACAAAAATCAGGTCGTTTTAAAATGTCAGCCACAAGAGAAATTCAAAATGCTATAACTCAGCCATTTTTTAAGATATAGACGAAACAAAAACTGCTCCGGAATCTTTGTATAAAGGTCAAATACATAAGAAAAAAATATTTTCCATTTTTAATTTTTTGGTACCACATTTCAAGTTTTAAATTTTTTTTTAAATTTTAAATGGCCGCCATTTTGAAACAAAACGGCGGATGAAGCTGGCCAACGAACTCGGTCGAGATATTTGTATGTACTATGTACACACCAAGGTACATCCAAGTCGGTTCATAAATACCCCTGTTATTACGTGAGAAAAATCAGGACGTTTCAAAATGTCAGCCACGCTAGAAATTCAAAATGCTATAACTCAGCCATTTCTTAAGATATAGACGAAACAAAAACTGCTCCGGAATCTTTGTATCAAGGCCAAACACATAAAAAAAAATCTTTTTCATTTTCCAATTTTTTAATACCTCATTTTGAATTTTAAATTTAATTTTTTTTAAATGGCAACCCTTTTGAAACAAGATGGCGAATGAAGCTGGCCAACGAACTCGGTCGAGACATTGGTATGTACTATGTACAGACCAAGTTACATCCAAATAGGTTCATAAATACGCCTGTTATCGCGTGACAAAAATCAGGTCGTTTTAAAATGTCAGCCACAAGAGAAATTCAAAATGCTATTACTCAGCCATTTTTTTTAGATATAGACGAAAGAAAAACTGTTCCGGAATCTTTGTATTAAGGTCAAACACATACAAAAAAAATCTTTTTCATTTTTCAATTTTTTGGTATCTCGTTTAATTTTTTTTATTTTTTTATTTTTTTAAATGAGCGCCATTTTGAAACAAGATGGCGGATGAAGCTGGCCAACGAACTCGGTCGAGATATTTGTATGTACTATGTACACACCAAGGTACATCCAAGTCGGTTCATAAATACCCCTGTTATTACGTGAGAAAAATCAGGACGTTTCAAAATGTCAGCCACGCTAGAAATTCAAAATGCTATAACTCAGCCATTTCTTAAGATATAGACGAAACAAAAACTGCTCCCGAATCTTTTTATCAAGGTCAAACACATAAGAAGAAAATATTTTTTTCAATTTTCAATTTTTGGTACCACATTTCAAATTTAAATTTTTCTTAAAAATTTAAATGGCCGCCATTTTTAAACAAGATGGCGGGTGAAGCTGGCCAACGAACCCGGTCGAGACATTGGTATGTACTATGTAGAAACGAAGTTACATCCAAATCGGTTCATAAATACGCCTTTTATCGCGTGACAAATTTCAGGACGTTTCAAAATGTCAGCCACGCTAGAAATTCAAAATGCTATAACTCAGCCATTTTTTAAGATATAGACGAAACAAAAACTGCTCCGAAATCTTTGTATAAAGGTCAAATACATAAGAAAAAATATTTTTCCATTTTCAATTTTTTAGCACCACATTTCAAATTTAAAATTTTTAAAAAATTTTTAAATGGCCGCCATTTTGAAACAAAATGGCGGATGAAGCTGGCCAACGAACTCGGTCGAGAGATTGGTATGTACTATATACACACCGAATTACATCCAAATCGGTTCATAAATACGCCTTTTATCGTGTGACAAAATTCAGGACGTTTCAAAATGTCAGCCACGCTAGAAATTCAAAATGCTATAACTCAGCCATTTTTTAAGATATAGACGAAACAAAAACTGCTCCGGAATCTCAGTATAAAGGTCAAATACATAAGAAAAAAATATTTTTCCATTTTTAATTTTTTGGTACCACATTTCAAGTTTTAAATTTTTTTAAAAATTTTAAATGGCCGCCATTTTGAAACAAAACGGCGGATGAAGCTGGCCAACGAACTCGGTCGAGACATTGGTATGTACTATGTACACACCGAATTACATCGAAATCGGTTCATAATTACGGGAGTTACAGTGTGACATAGGTCAGATATATATATATATATATATATATATCAATTTTGAACGGAGGGTGGTTTCGGGGTCTGGGGGTCATGATCGATGAAAATATACCAAAATTTTTTGAAATCGCTTTCCTCCGAACGGCTGCAATAGGTAGCTTTTTTGTAAAGAAAGCTACCTAAAAGGAGAAGTGCGGGAGAAAGAAAAAAATTGACACACACAAATGGAAAAAAAAATATCGCGATTAGTTTATTTACATTATTTATTTTATTTATATTTTAACTTAATTATTATATTAAAATTAACGAAATAAACTTATATTATTAGTTTATTTACATCACTAAATAATTCATTATATTGTTTTTTAATTCCATAAAAATGAATTTAAGGGAAAATTTCCAAATCTAAAAACTACTTTTCCATTCAAGAAAACTTTCAACCATTTCATTAAACACTGGGTATTCTTAAACAGTTACAGTTTCATAAAATATAGTACATGAACTTTAAAAAGTGCACGTTTTTGTTAAAAAGTGACTACAATAATAAAAGAGATGTTACAAGTTAAAACTATACATTTTATTTAAAACTTCTTAGTACTTTCAAGCTTTTCCAAGCTCATCATCAGAGAATATTTTAATAACTAATTCCTGTTTATTTATACAAATACGTCACTTCGTTTTGAAAATGAGAGAGCCAATAATTATTAGAGTTGAAAGTAGAAGTAGCAGTTTCTTGGACTGAACTTAATTAGAGAAAATATATATTATTATTAACTGCAGTTCCATATGGAAAAGCTTGAAAGTACTAAGAAGTTTTAAATAAAATGTATATTTTTAACTTGTAACATCTCTTTTATTATTTTAGTCACCTTTTAAGTAAGACAGTGAATATTTTAAAGTTCATGTAATATATTTTATATTTGAATCAAGGTGAAATATTGCGTTTCGTCTTGTGATATTATTAGTTACAATTTCTTTTCGTTTTTTAAATAACATTTCAAATATGATTACAGACAAACAACACCATATGCTGAAGAAATTTATTTATCCTAAATCAAGCTGTTCTCTCAGAATGAACCAAAAAAAAAAAAAAAAAGAATTAATAGCATCCGAAGCTAAAAATAATTACCATCCTTTCAAAGATGTATTTTCACTACTTTCAGATTTCAAGGAAAATATACGAGAATAAAAACTGCTTCAAAAATAACAAAAAGTACATTTAAATAATCGATATGTTCGCAGACACCCCAAAACACACCACAACTTCCCCCCGACATCTGTGCATCTCAGTTGCCATCCTTCTTGCCCCTATTATGAGATGATGACTCAACACAACCCAACAAACCATGGAGCAAGCAGTTGTGAACATCTGTGCTGTATGCGCGTACGGCATTCATCATAATCTTTTTTAAAACACGAAACACTAGATCTATTCGACTTCGTGTTTTTCTTTAAACTTGAAGAAATATGAGAAGGATTTCTTACTCTCTTTTCATTTCCCTTTAACTCCATTTTCTACGTTATTTTGTTTTGCTTTTCGGAAGCTAAGAATCGCTTTAAAAAAAGAAAGAACAACATTTTACAGTTATTACTTGATTAAACTGACGCCCTTTTTTTCCTTCTTTGTTTTTATTGCCCAGGGAGACGATAATCCAATTTAAGGTTAACTTTTTTATTTTAATGAATGGAATATTTTTCAACATGCGAGACAAATGGTTATTTAAGTTTGTTAAAAGTGAAACTGGGATAAGAGGAAATGTTACTTGAATCCTGAAAAACATTCAGCTGATGTTCTTATAATAAGACAATAACGACTCTTTAAATAAAACAAATGGTTTTTGTAGCATTTTCACATTAATTGTAGTATTTTCACATTTTTAATGGTTTTTTAATTAAAATTGAAGTTTTATCCTTTACAAATTTTTTTTTTTAAAATATCATCATATCAAGCGAAACAAGGAATTGGAAATTCGGTAAACATTGGGAAAATTGAAATATTTGTGGAAACAAGGCAGATTCTTCAGGCCCAAATTACATGAACCCTTCCGACTTGAGCGTCTCTTACACAAATTTTATTCGGTTGTCACCACTTTTTTAAAAGAAGTTTCCTTCAAGTACACAATTTCAAAAATGCTCTAATTAAATAAGGCAAATTTTATTTTCCTGCATTACTGGTGCCAAAAACAAATTTTGCAAAGAAAGATGATGTCCAGTTAGATTGGACACACAATGCAAAGTTCCACAAATAACATGTACCGTTAAATTGTCAAAAATTATTATTCAAATAATATTTCTTATTATTAATGGTATCTTATATATTTTTAATATATACATTATACATACATAATAAAACTTTGTGTAATTATTACCTATGAAATATATGAAAAATCAACCATAGATAAATGAAACAATTATATACTAAAAAATTGTATATCCGATTATCTGAAATTCATAAGCTGAAAAAATAAATAAAAGCTTTAGGAGGAAAAATTCACAAACTGAATGTAAAAGTATGAGAAAAAGAAAATGGAAGCTTATATTGCGAAAAACGTTAAGAAATATATTGTACAGTATAAATAAAAGGCAGTTGATTTTTGTTTGAGCAAAGCATGATAGCATACATTACTTTACTGAAATTGCCTGATCAATAGCGATACCAAATTTAAAAGAAATTAATTCATGAATGGAAAAAGTATTTAAATTTAAAAAAAAATAGAGAATCAATAATATATACAATGGAGTTTTAAAAATCACAAAATATTTTAATTAACAAATTTTATGGACAGAAAGTTAATATAAAAACAGTACTGATCATTCCTATGTAGACGTCATAATATATATAGTTGAATTAAAAAAGCAAAATTTAATAAATATTTAGTGTGAAGGCAAATTATTTGCTGTTTTTAATTTATATTAGTGGTAAAGTTGCGAGATAACGGTATTATTTAAAAGTCTTATTGATTGATATAAAAGAATGGAACAGTTATGGATCCACATAACAGGGAAAATTAAATCTTCAGTTTTTCATTTTCTAAAAAGAAAAAGAAAGGAAGGAAAAAATAATAATATAAATCTATTTTTCATTGAAAATGATTGATTTTTCGCTTGAAAAAATATTTCTATCTGTATATGTAGAAAAAAGAAACTCATTCAACAGTAAATTCCAGCAGTTCTGCGAAAATTTCATCAACAATTTACCAAAGACGGTATATATATATATATATAAAGTCCATGAGGAATATCTCAAATATTTTTTTTAAATAAAAGAGAAAGATTTTTTTTTCAAATCAAGTGTCGAGTAACATACAATGTTGGCAATAAATAAATTAACTACTTCAAAAGTCATTGGAGTACGTTCCACCGCTCCCATTGAGGAGAAGAAATTAAAACTGCAAACAATTAAAAATGTTGCGCTTGTCATTTATTAAATAAATATTTTTACAACAAAAATTTTCCGAAAGGTGACGAGACGACGTTGTAGTAGCACTCAAGTGAATGCTCAGTAGGCTTAGGGGAGATGGGGGCACATGTGAACATCGCAATTTTTCCATAGTTATTATAAGTTTTTTTTATTTGAAAAAAATTACTAAAGATGATATCACATGTAGACATATGGGAAAAAAATTTTGAAGCTCTTTGACGTTTTGTTTGTCCTCTGTAGCCAAAACACTGTTTTTAGATCGCAAAAGTAAAATCTTTGTTCCAAGATGATAAGCGAATAACTTTATTTATTTATTCATTTATGAATGTTTTCTCTGCATCTGAATGTTTTAACATATACTATGAATACTAATAAATATTTTGGATTAAGTTCTTTTTCTTCTAAAATTGAGAAATGTTAATGATTTATCAATTTAACAGACGCAGCAATCTGGGGCACTTGTGAACAGACTAGTTGAGGCAGATATAAACAGTACATAAGTACCAAAATAATCATTTTGTGATTCTGTTCATTTGAGTTAACTTCATGAGCAATAATGTCAGATCTAATATGTATAATTTTCCTGAAATAGAAGACATTTCCGTCATACAAAGTGATTTTGTATTGAAACTTCCACAAACACATCTGTCAGCAAGTACATAAAGAGCAACAAGCTGGTTTACATTCAATTGTAATTTAAATAAATTTAATGTTTTCTAAAATACAAGTGTTATGTATTATTTTACTAAACGATTTACAACAGTATTTTTTATGCATTGTTAATACGAACAACTTTGCAAATTTTTCTATTATATTTGTTCTAAACTTGCAATGATGGTTTACTTCCATCTCTAAAACAGTTATGTATATGATACTTTGAATGGCGATAGATATCAGTAATATTTTAAGAAAGTAAAAATTTTAAACTGATAACTACCGTAAAATCCGATTATAAGCCGCCTTTCCTCCCCCCTCTTTCAAAAGCAAAAGAAGTTAGGAAGGGGAGAGGGAGTATAGTCGAGATTTTTTTAAATCATTAAAAAACCCTTCTATATCTATAATTTACAAGTAAATAAGGCAAATACAGGAGTGAGACTCTTTCGTATTTCGGCAGATTTCCGATAAATAGTATGTAAATGCCTCCTCCCTAAAAGTTTCCCCTAACAAAAAGCCCTAAGCAAAATTTAAAAGTTTTAATTTCTCTTTTTTAAATTGCTTCGTTATTATTTTATTTTAATGCAACAATACTGTATGAATCATCTAAGCCTCCGTCCCCCCTCCCCAAATCTACTTATTTTCATTTTTTTAAGTTAATTGCTTAAACATATCATTCAGAAACTAGAGAAGTATATATATATATATATATATATATATATTTATGGTGAATTTAATGGATAATATAACTAATGATTACAATGACAAATGAATAACAGAAAAAAAAGCATGTCAAAGGATATTTTTTCCTTGTGTTCACATGTGCCCCATGTGTGTTCACAACTACCCCGCTGATGGGGCACATGTGAACAATTTTTTGAATTTATAAAACTATCAAAAAATGTAAGAAGAACTATGCAGGTAATTAAAAAAAAATACCATGTGTAAAAGAAAGTTTTGTTTACTATATTGAGTAGTTTTTGTTTATAGAAATTAATCCAGTTACGAGAAAAAGCTATATTTATGCGAACTGTTCACATGTGCCCCCATCTCCCTTATATATTTTAATTAAAGATTGACCGAAACCGAATTTACGTAATCTTCCTGTTTTCGGCCGAAAACGTAAACGTCCAAAACATTTTCAAGTAATTAATACACACATAAACAGACATAATTATTAATTAAATATACATGTTTATTAAATATACATAATTTTATTAATTAATTATACGTATGGCCCAAGTTGGCTCTCTGTGCCTCTGATCAAAACTCTGATCAAACATAGCGACAAAAGCTTTCTTTCAGAGCTAGAATAGAATACTGAAATATGATTTTGCTTTGCAACAGTGTTGGAAAGTGTTAAAAACTAAAATTAAAAACTAAAATTAAGCATAAAATTTTCCGTAATATAAGAAGTTTACGTTTTAAAAATAAAAATGTTAAAAAGATAGTCATTTTTACTGTATTTTTACATAACTCCTGACATTTTATTTATTGTTTCTTAAGCTAACTAACTTTTTGGAGATATGAGGCCTAGCGTTATAAAATACAGTTGTATAAAAATATTGCAAAAAAAAAAAAAAAAAAAAAAAAAAAGTTTAAAGTTGTAAAAGTAAAGTTTTATAATTTTCTTAAAGTAAAAAAAAAAAACACATTTTTTAAATTTTTACCACAGTAAGTGCTTTTTTTTCCTTGATTAAATCTTTTTATTCATAAAACAGTCTAATAATTTGTCAAAAATATATTATAAAACACTGAAATAAAGAACAAAAGATCAAAGGGTATCGAATTCCTTTAAATAAATTAAAACTAAATCTGCAGTTTTTGTTTCTTTTTTCCGTACAAAAGTGAAACTCTTAATCTTTCGAACTAATAAATCAAGAGATCTTTAGGCGAACTAGAAACAATGGAGGAACAATAAATCAAGGAAGACAGCTCTGAACTTTAGTTTAGTTTCTGCTGTAGTTAGGAAGAAAAAAACGGAAAAGCTACCAAGTGAACAAGATAGAACATAATAAAATAAATACAAAAATTCTTTTCTTCAGAAATCGTCTTAATAAATGATTTTTGACTCCTTTTCCTTCCTATTTTGTAAAAATTATGCAATACAAAACGTCTATTTTTTTTTTTTTTTATCTGAAGCACACAGGAGGATTTTCGATTTATGGAAAAATATAAAAGCAGCCATAAAAAAGACTCTCTCGTTGTAACTAAACAAACCAATAAATGTAAATCTTTTTTTTTTTTCCATGTAATATGATAGTATACAGGATAGTATACATACGGGGTCCGTAAATATCATGATATGTTGGGAAATAAAAAAAAATATCCGATATTTTGATATAATCTGATATTTTGCAAAATAGCCAACTTATAAATTATTCTAAATATTTTTAGACTCCATATAAATTAGAAACTAAAACATAATGCACTTAGCATGAAAACTAATAAAACAATATTTTAAATGTCTTTCTTTCTTTTTTTTTTTTTTTTTTTTTTTCAATGTAACAAGATTGAAGATGAACTAAATTGAAAACGGAAACTATTTTCATTTTACTCTCACAAAAATAAATTATAAGATTTAGTATGAGTTTAAAGAAAATTTTGTTTTATACAGGGTTGGCACGGTTTAAACCAACTGGTTTCTTTTTTCTCAAAAAAAAAAAAAAAACCAATTGGTTTTTTTAGAAGAAATCTAATGACATTTTCTCTTTTTTCTTTATAATATAAATGTTTCAAATTATTGGATATATAAAATTTCTACTTTTAACACTTTATTTCAGCAATAAGCAATAGGTATAGTGGGTCTAGGTCATGTTTACATGTATAGGATGAAAATTAGTATGTGTTGACGAAAATATATCTGTTGCTCTAAAGAAAAAATTTTAAAACAAGTGAATTTTTCAAAGATAAAATAGATTAAAAATATTCAATATTTAGCATAAAATATTTTCATTTAAAAAAAATGAGATTATTTAAAGCAACCTGTCATAACACGCATGGTGATTTTGAATATGGAGCCACATAACTGTACGATGGTCAAGCTGGTCAAGCTGTAAAAGAAATCAATACAAAAACCCTTAACGGGTTAAAAGTTTGACGCAGCACTTTACTTTATGGCTATATGAATCTGAAATATGGGTCTTAAAAATTCTGATATCGAGTTTTAAGTGACGCTGTGCTATTAAAATGAATTTATATATATTTAATTTTTCTTTTTTGTTGTATTTATTTTTAATCAGTGATACTTTTTCATTCAAGATATGAGTTTTAAAAGATATGATATCAAAATTAAAGTGACGCTGTGATCTGACTTAGATTAGTTAAAAAATTACTTTACACATACTTGTGTTTTGTCTTCTGAAATATATTTAGAAATTGAAACATTTTTTTTTTTCAATACATTATCAAATATGTCATACATTTTCTCAGCTGATGTTATGTATTAAATGTATTTAATTCAATAAATTTATTTATCTTTTGCGTCACGATATCCAGAACCATCCGTAAAACTTGTGTAAACGTTTATTTTGCGTCATAGTATCTAAACTAAGTAAATAGTATGCAAATAGATAGTGTGATGCAAAGAAAACATTTACACAAATTTTACCGATGGTTCTGGATATCGTGACGCAAAAGATAAATAAATTTATTGAATTAAATACATTTAATACATAACATCAGCTGAGAAAATGTATGACATATTTGATAGTGTATTGAAAAAAAAAATGTTTCAATTTCTAAATATATTTCAGAAGACAAAACACAAGTATGTGTAAAGTAATTTTTTAACTAATCTAAGTCAGATCACAGCGTCACTTTAATTTTGATATCATATCTTTTAAAACTCATATCTTGAATGAAAAAGTATCACTGATTAAAAATAAATACAACAAAAAAGAAAAATTAAATATATATAAATTCATTTTAATAGCACAGCGTCACTTAAAACTCGATATCAGAATTTTTAAGACCCATATTTCAGATTCATATAGCCATAAAGTAAAGTGCTGCGTCAAACTTTTAACCCGTTAAGGGTTTTTGTATTGATATCATTACTTTTTTGAGGTTTAGGATCAAAAGATTAAAAAAGTACACCTTCATAGATAAAATTGGATTAAATTTTCCTAGAAACAAAATAAACTTAATGAAATACCAAAATTTTAGAAAAAGTGCATGAAAAATAGAATACTTTTAATTCATATCTTGGTACTACTTGCGGATTCGCCCGGAGTCCGCCTTGTTTCTTTGTTGATCATCGCCGATGTTAAATTTATTTATTTGGATTTATTTATTTTATGTTATGTTTGCTGTTGTTTATATTATGTTTGTTGTTGTTATGTTATTAAATTAAGCATAAAGTGATTATAAATGACCAACAAAGAAACAAGATAGCGGACTCCGGGTGAATTCGCAAGTAGTTCCCATATCTTTTTAAACTCATACTTTGAATTTATGAGAGATATGAATGATAAAGCATCAATGATTAAACTTTTATACATCTTTTTAAATTGAACATAATTTTTGCACATGCGATTATAAAAAAATAAAATGATGAAATATATACAGAGATTATAATTAATAGTAGGGATTGACCGAATACCGAATAGTTGATTCGGTATTCGGTGGTTCGGCATGTAAACTGAATATTCGGCTCCGGCCGAATACTTTTAAGTATTCGGCCGAATAATTGCAGATAAGTATTTTTTTAGAATTAGAAGAATTGTCTTTTACTTAGCAGTAGAATAGGCTAAACAATGAGGTTTAATATTATGTGCATGAGTTCAGAATTCAGCTTGCACTACAAACAACAAGTCAAAGGCCATTTTTTATTTCAAAAAAACTTTTTCCTTCCTAAAATAGTCTACATAGGGGTGAAATCAAAACAACTGCCAACTAGAGAAGAAGAAAAAAGTAAGGAAGATGCATCCCTTATTTAATTTTAATTACTTCTACATTAGTTTTTTTTTAAATTTAAATTTATTTAATATGTATTTTCTTTAATATACACATCAAATAAGTATATTAGAGTTCATATCTGTATATCTAAGGTTATTAAAGAAAATACACACATCCAATAAGTATACTCCAATGCTTATCCTATAGCTTTTATAACCGTTATATCAAAATCGTTCAAATTTGTAATCTTCATCACCACAGTGTTAAAATATTAATCAAAATATAAATATCTATCAATAATTTGATAGAAAATAGTTAAATGTACAAATTGATATGATACTTTTTGTATTTTGAGAACATTCCTATTCAATATGTTTATAATTAGACAGTCAGTAAATCAGCTTATTAACAACATTGTTTCTTTTTATTTGAATGAACTTTTGTTATTCTGGTAGTCCTTATCCTTAATAATAGCCTGCATAGTTTAATACTTTCATAGGTTATTTTTGGGTATTGACTAGTGATAAAATAATAAAAAGTGATGGGTTAATAAATTTGTGAGTAGAAAGTCATTAAATTTTTTATTAATTAGATTTAAGAATAAAAATGTAACTGAATTAAATTATTGAGAATTTCATTTCAATTAAAGTTTATTAAAAAAGCTAGTATATGCAAAAATGCGTATTAAAAATTTTCAAGTATTCGGTCGCCGAATACCGAATATTCGGCGTACACTTCGACCGAAGCTTCGGTATTCGGCAAAATTGCTGCTTCGGTCAATCCCTAATTAATAGCATAGCGTCACTCAAAATTTGATATCATTATTTTTAAGTTCCATATTTAAAATTCTTAGAGAATAAGATAAAGTGCTGCATCACTAACTTTTAACCCATTAAGGGTTTTTGTATTGATACTACTACTTACAGGGATGGGGAATTTTCAGAAAATCTTACCAAACAAAGATTTATTTTATGAGCCAACAAGATACAACGTACAGTTCAAAAACAATGAGAAAACACACAGCAAAAATAGTTTACACTGTTACTAAGAAATTGTTACTATAGTAGTCACTGTAACTAAGAAATTATTAATTGTTATTAAAAAATATATACAACAGAGGAAAGTTTAGTATAAGATAGAACTTAGCACTATCGAAGTAAATTTGAAAAATATAACCAACTATTAAAAAAATGTTTTTGCCAGACCTTATATAGCCTGCAGTATTTTCAAAGATTGCCTAAAAATCCACTCGCCCTGCGAGGAAAGGTACTCGCCAGTGGCAAGCAAAATGATATATTTCCCATTCCTGACTATTTAAAGTGTTTTCAACTGGTTATAATTGCAAAAGAAGATCTTTAACATTATAAAGATTATAGTCTGATAATTTCAAAGAAATGTTAATAGTGTATTAATAATTTTAGTATAATGGCTGTGGTTATTGATAAAAGTTTCAAAACAAGTTATCTGACTGTTCTAGTAAAAGTTGCAAGGTAAGAGTAGTGTAAAATGATCATTGCATTCTTTTAACCAAGCATATACAGCATGGTAATTGTGAAAGTACTTTTGTATTTCAATGACATGTTTTGTAATTGTTTGTGGAGTTATATTGTCACCTAGAAGATTTAACCAATGAGTAGAGCAACCATATGCTTTAAGTATCAGTATCTCTTCATTCTTGCCTCATGTAGTTAAAATAAAATCCTTAAAACCCTGTTTTAAAATACTAGTATAATTTTTGCCAGCAACAAAAATTGTGACAAAAGGTATTTTTGATGTGATGGTCTTTTCCACTTCAGCACAAATTGGCCATCAATGGTTGAAGTTCACAATAATTTTCAGAAACAGATAGGTGAAATTTGTGATATTTACTTTTGCTAAGCAACGTAGATTATAGAAAATTGCAGACAATGGATGCACATATTATTAGTGACATTTTAGATACCGTGTCCTTGCACCATTTAAAAAAATAAAAAGCTAAACGTAACTAGAGATGAAAAAGCTGTATTTTATTTGGCGATAGATAATA
This sequence comes from Maratus speciosus, assembly GCA_963932465.1. NCBI lineage: Eukaryota > Metazoa > Arthropoda > Arachnida > Araneae > Salticidae > Maratus > Maratus speciosus. Next base: position 66,792,324 of record OZ010799.1, on the reverse strand, counting down.
TTTTTTAATTGCCATGCGGCAGGGTTGGCCTTTTATGACTCATTCGAGACAAATTATTAATAATCTAAAATATTTCTATAGCAACAGTAAAAAAGTCTTAAAGATTCACTAGATGGAACCCGTCAAAACTTGATGGCACCAAACAAAAAAGTCTAACTCTTTAAAATGTTATTTACTGACATAACAACATCAATAAATCTCTCATTATTTGGTACTAATTTCATATAAAATACATTCATATCTACTACGATCATAAAATCCTTATTAGAATCGGTAGATAATAAACTATGTAGTGCATACAAATGCATTTTGTGTGCACTAATGTTAGATAATGACGAAAATGTATTGTACAATATTATCGGTATCATTACATCGGTACAATATTATCGGTACATAGATATCGGTATCATGCTGATCGATGGCAAAGCACTTTTAAGTAGGGATGGGCAATGTCTAGAATTAAATATCATGATAAATCAGCATCTTTATATCATATTCCGATATATCGATTTAGGAAAGTGCCCCCCGGGGAGGGGAGCAAAGTGGTGGGCGGAGCACTGGAAGTGCATAAAATGATTAAGCAGTCACAGGCCTTTCCAACGATATGTCACATAACGGGTGTCGGCAAAATTTAGGAAAGTGCCCCCCATGGGGGAAAAGTGGTGAGCGGTGCACCGGAGGGCCATAAAATGATTAAGCGGTCACAGGCCTTTGCAACGATATGTCTTATGAGGGGTGATGGCAAAATATACAAAAAGACCCTCCCTCGGAGGGGGGGGGAGGGACAAGTGGGGAGAGGGACCCTGATGGTGCATAACATGAATAAGCAGTCACAGGCCTTTCTATTGAATTTTTATTGTGAAATCACGGCAGTTAAATAACTGAGCTTCTCTTCATGAATTATATTTAGAAAATAATGTTTTCCCTTTTAACATCTTCACAAAAAAGGAGAAAGATAAAATTGGCATGCTCCTACCTTTATTTTCAGCGTTGATTGAATCCGCGTAAGGTAATCCAACCTGCTATAAAATCCAAAGTGAATCAGCATGAAAATATTCCACTCAGTAACAAAAGAGGGCACAGGATCACAGGACTACACTATTTAATTAAAAGCACATAGATAAAGTTAAAATTAAATTTACATTCAAAGTTATATATTTAATTAACATATATCTTTAAGGTTTTTCAGAGCGCAGACACACTGCGTGTTTTGCTTAGGGCATATATTTAGAGACTGACTAAAAAAGGAAGAAAAGTTTTCAGTTCATTAGTCTTTCTTATTGCATCTCGTTGTCCAACACTTTTATGTATACCAGATGTTGGAAATTCCTTTTTTTTTTCTCTCACTGCACGGGAAAAGAGGGAAATGGGTAGTTGCTCTTCACTCAGATAAAATAAGATTTCATCTATCAAATGCAATCTTGAAACACAGCTGTAATTATTTCACCATGTCTTGCAATTTCGGTAAATCATTATTCAATTTCTAACACCCCTGCTTGATTTCTGAAGTTGCAATAGTTCTTAAGTTCAAGTTGTCTCTGTGTTTGATAAAGTCAGGTTTGGGAAGGGGCTTCGTAAAGATGTCTGCAGTCATTTCCTTACTGGGACAATATTCTAATTCTATGATTCCCTTCTCTCGTAAATCTTTAATTGAATTAAATTTGATATCCACGTGCTTTGTTTTTGAATGATGTTTATGATTTTGAGTCATCTTGATGCATGACACATTATCCTCATACAGAATAATTGGTAGGTTTTGGTTTAAATCTAGATCCTTTAATAGCTTTATCAACCATATGGTTTCTTGTGCTGATGTGGCTGCGGAAATATACTCAGCCTCAGCAGATGATAATGCAACTGAGTTTTGCTTTTTTGTTGACCAGGAAATCGCTGCATTTCCTAATTTACTTAAATTTCCTGTGGTTGATTTTCGATCACTTTTATCTCCTGCCCAATCTGAATCTGCAAATGTCGACAGAATCGGATCATATTCGTTGCTTATAACTAATTTTAATTCTTGTGTTGTTTTTAAATATCTTATAACCCTCTTGACTGCCCTCCAGTCTTTTTCTCTTGGTTTCTCATTTCTGCGACTAAGGATGTTAATAGCCGCTGAAATATCTGGACGAGTTATCGTAGCTATGTATAGCAATGCCCCTATGGCTTGTCTATACTTATGATTATTAGGTAGTAAATTTTCATCGTCATCTAAGTTTAAGTAACCTGCCTCCATCGGAGTATCACAAGGTTTAGAGTCCTTTAAATTAAATTTTTCAATCAGTTCTTTTATTTTATTTTCCTGATCGAGTGCATAAGTTCCTTCTTTAATTCTTTTTATGTTTATGCCTAAGTAGTAATTTACCATACCTAAATTTTTCACTTCGTATTCTTTACTAAGTTGTTTCATTATTTCATTTATTTCCTTAGTATCTCCTGAAATTAACAGATCGTCGACATAAATGATGATATAAGTTTTATTTCCGTTAGTTTCTCGTGTGAAGAGACATGGATCAGCGGTGCTTTGCACAAAACCTAGTTTGTTTAAACTTTCAGCTATTTTAATATTCCATGCTCTTGCTGCTTGTTTTAGGCCATATATAGCCTTTCTTAGCTTACATACTTTATTTTCTTCACCCGGGTTAATATGTCCTTCTGGTTGCGACATATAAACAACTTCTTCTAAATTTCCATGGAGAAACGCGGTTTTAATATCTAAATGGTTTACATTTAAGTTTTTGTGAGCTGCACACGCTAGAAATGCTCTTAGCGTTGTATAGGCTACTACTGGTGCAAAGGTTTCATAATAGTCACTACCAAATTTTTGAGAATAGCCTTTCGCTACCAAACGCGCTTTGTATTTATTAATTTCTCCATTTGAATTATATTTAACCGTAAAAACCCACTTATTTCCAATTACTTTTACGCCTGGTGGAGGATCAACTAGATCCCAGGTGTTATTTTTTATTAATGAAGCAATTTCTTCACTAGTTGCTTCGTACCATTGGTTTTTCTCATGTGGATTGTTTAGATTTTTAATATCTTCGAAATTTTTCGGCTCTATAATTTTATTTTCTTTAGTAATGTATGCGAGTCTGTCTGGTGGAACACCTCTATTCGATCTTTGTGATCTTCTAGGTTCATTTGTTGTATTTTCCTCACTGTCTGTTTGTTTTTCTTCCTGCATACTTATTATAATTTCTGAGGAATTTTCCCCTGCTTTTTCGGGTTGTTTCTGAACTTCGCTATCATTTTTCAGATTTAAATTTGGTGTTGTGTTTGAATTAAAGTTTTCTAGAAATCTGACGGTTCTTGCTCGTATAATTTTATTATTACCAGTATAGATCCTATAACTTTTAGATCTATTGTCGTAACCGACAAAAATTCCTTCAATCGCTTTATCATCAAGTTTTCCTCTTTGGGATTTGTCGAGATAAGCGTAAGCTTTGCAGCCAAACATTCTAATGTTGCTTAAATCCGGTATTTTATTTGTCCATAATTGGTATGGAGTAGAATTGTGAGCTTTCGTGGGGAGTCGATTAGTTAAGTATGCCGCTGTATTTAGAGCTTCACCCCAAAACTTCTGAAATAGTTTCGCTTCCGATAACAGGCATCGCGTCATTTCAACTAGTGTACGATTCTTCCTCTCCGAAACACCGTTTTGAGCTGGAGAATTTGGCACGGTTAGCTGATGGTGTATACCTGCTTCTTTTAAGTAATTTTCTATCTCATCACTGGTATATTCCCCGCCGTTGTCAGTTCTTAATTCCTTTATATTGCGACCGAATTTATTTTTCGTTATGGCTACGTACTCTTTTAGTTTAGTGATGACTTCACTTTTCTTTGATAAAAGAAATACCATTGTAAATCTACTGAAATCATCAGTAAATGTGAGAAAGAATTTCTTTCCTCCCATACTTTCTGTTGGCATCGGGCCACATACATCAGAATGAACCAAATCGAGAATTTTACTATCTTTGTTTGTAGCTTGTTTAGGATACGGAGCATTCGTTAATTTACATTTTATGCAACTTTCGCATATTACTTCATGTTTACAATTTTCCATATTAAAACCTGTTGCTAAACTTTTAGTTTGCAGTTGCTTTAAAGCATTTATATCTCTGTGTCCGAATCTCCTATGCATGAGTTCAATACAGTTTTTATTCTTGCATTGATGAGCTAAATTCGCATAGTTTACTTGTTTATGTTTGTAAAGGTCTACTTCATATAAATTACCTTTAATTTTCCCTTCTATAAAGGTTATGCCGTTTTGGATTAATTTACAGGTTTCGTTTTCAAAAATGAGTTTACACCCATGCTTCACTGCTTTATTAACAGACATTAAATTTGACTGTATTTCTGGCACGTACAAAACTTCATTTAAAGTAATGTCGTTTGATTGTGTTTGTAATTTTATTGTGCCTGTCCCGTGTGAAGCAAGAATTTTTCCGTTTGCAATCGTGACTGTGTTCTTATTATTTGTATCAATGTCACTGAATAGGTTTATGTCGTTACAAAGGTGTGAAGAGCTCCCTGAATCAATTATCCAGGTAGATTTATTTTCAATGTTCGCGTAAAAGGAACAATTGTTTTGAGACACCTTTGTATCTAAAGTGGTTTTGTTTTCTTTGCTACTATTCCCCAGAGTCTGTGTGTTTGTTTGCACTTCTACTTCCGGAGTGATTTTGTTCGTTTCAGAACATAATGCAGCATTCTGTCTCCCTTTATTCATTGTTTGGTTTTTAGAATTTGAATTTTTATTCTTAAGGAACCAACAATTTAATTTTATGTGATTTCGTCTTTTACAATATGTACAAAACATATTTTGTTCTTGTTTGCGATATTGTGGTTTAGTATTATTTTTTTCTGCTTTGTACGCATTTTCGCGCGACGTATTATTCGAGCTATCTTGTCTCCTTTGATACTCATCGGTCAATTTTCCTTTTATAAATTCAGAGTTTAACTCCTCTTCATTTCTCGCTTCAAGTGCGATAATCAAAGTATCATAACTCGGTGGGAGGGAGCATAAAAGTAACGCGGATAAATGCGTGTCCTTAATTTCTTCCCCTATCGCCTTTAATCTGTCGGCTGTTTCTAGTATTTTTACGATATGACTTATCATATCTCCGTTTTCCCCGAGTTTTATACTGTATAACTTTCTGAGTAAATATAATTTGCTCGAAAGGTTTGCGCGCTCGTGTATAGTTTTTAAAACATTCCAAGTTGTCTTGGCTGTCGTTTCATTTTTCACATAAATAAGTTGTGAGCCCCAAAGCAGAATATGCTTAAAAGTGCGACGTACGTCGCAGAACAATGAGATGTGTTGCAGAACATTTCAAGACAAATGTTACTTTTTTTTTTTTGTATAAAAAAAAAAAAAAAGGTGTACATTGATGTGAAAGCAAAAAGAATTCGGGGGGGGGGGGGGGGGGGTACTACTTTCGCTGTGTTCGAATCTATTTAGGAAGAAATAAGAATGTCGCGCGGCAATGAATCTTTCTCCCTCCCTCCTATTTCACCTACTTTCTGAATAACTATCGATATCTTTCCGAACGCTAGTTTTCTTCCGCGCATGTGCAAAGAACGAAGCTGGGAAAGTTTTTCACTAACGCTTAAAAGCTGGGAATCGCGAAAAAAACGTGAATTTCGCCCAAGGACTACGTAAAAAACGCGAATTACGTCAAAACATCCCGGAAAAAACGCAAATTTCGTGAAAAGATCGCGGAAAAAACGAAAATTTCGACAAAGGATCGCAAAAAAGTATCACAAAATTCTTCAAGGTATCGCGAAAAAACACAAATTCCGTGAAAAGATCGCGGAAAAACACAAATTCCGTGAAAAGATCGCAGATAAAACGCAAAATTCGTGAAAAGATCACGGAAAAAACGCAAAATTCGTGAAAAGATCGCGGTTAAAACGCCAAAATTCGTGAAAAGATCGCGGTTAAAACGCCAAAATTCGTGAAAAGATCGCGGTTAAAACGCCAAAATTCGTGAAAAGATCGCGGAGAAAACGCAATTTTCGTGACAAAATCACGGAAAAAAACGCAATTGTCGTCAAAAGATCGCGGAAAAACACAAATTTCGAGAGAAGATCGCGGAAAAAACGCAAATTTTGACGAAGAATCGCGAAAAAAAAATCACAAAATTCTTCAAAGTATCGCACAAAAAACGCAAATTTCGTGGAAAAACGCAAAATTCGTGAAAAGATCGCGTATAAAACGCAAAATTCGTGAAAAGATCGTGGAAAAACCAAAATTTCGACAAAGAATCGCGAAAAAGAATCACCAAATTCTTCAAAGTATCGCAAAAAAACGAAAATTTCGTGAAAAGATCGCGGAAAAAACGCAAATTTCGTGAAAAGATCGCGGAAAAAACGCAAATTTCGTGAAAAGATCGCGGAAAAACACAAATTTCGAAAAAAGATCGCGGAAAAAACACAAATTTCGAGAAAAGATCGCGGAAAAAAACTCAAATTTTGTGAAAAGGTCGTGGAGAAAACTCAACTTTCGTCAAAAGATCGTGGGGAAAAAACGCAAATTTCGTGAAAAGATCGCTGAAAAAACGCAACTTTCGTCATAAAATCGTGAAAAAAACGCAAATTTCACGAAAAAATTGCGGAAAAAACACAAATTTTGTCAAAAAATCGCATAAAAACGCAAATTTCATTAAAAAAAATCTTGAAAAAAATGCAAATATTTTCAAAGAATGGCGAAAAAACCCCACAAATTTCGTTAAAAAATTACAAAAAAAAACGCAATTTTGTGAAAAGATCGCGGAAAAAGCGCAGATTTCGTCAAAAGATCGTGAAAAAACGCACATTTTGCAAAAGGTCACGAAAAAACGTAATTTTTGTCAAAAGATCACAAAAAAAACTCGAAATTCGTTACATGATCGCAGAAAAATGCATATTAGTTAGTGCCGAGGGGGGGGAGGGGGGGGGGAGGGTTCCCCCTCTGCTGTAACCTTTCTGAAAATTTCCTGTGAATTTATTTCATCGCAGTTATTAGTAAAAATAAAATTTTTCAGTTGAGTGTAATCATATCGAATGGTAAGTAATATATATTAGTAAATTACAATGTTGATAGTTAGAAAAAACGCAATTTTGTATGGTGCGTACATAACTTTGTTACTGGCCACTGGTTAATAAAAAACTGGCCAGTGAAAAAAATCTGTGCAGTGGCCAGTGGGTAAAAATGTTAATTTTGACCTATACTGGTTAGAGAAGATATTACTGTATCCTGGGACCCTATGCACAGATTAGAGTTGGTTCAGGTACATTCAGATAGTAAAATTGTGCAAGATTCCTTTACACTTAGGATACTTGCATGAAAGAATTCATGTGAGGGAAATCATTTGAAAGTCTAAATGAATGTGCAGATGAACTGCAAATGTTTCTCTACAAGCCTAAAATTTTTAAAACTTTGAAAAAGATTAAAAGCATGTGAAACAAATTTCAAACATTCCTAAATGACTTCAAGGCATTAGTCGAAGCCTCTGAAAAAAACAGAAAACGTAAGTCTGGGGGACAAACTTTTATCAAAAAGAAATATATTCAGTATAATAGTTATTGCTGATATAATTTCGGTACTTGCTACCATGTTAAAATGTATTCAGGTAACAGATCTTCTTCTTTGGGAATATACAGATTTAATTACAAATCTAACCTGTTATTTGCTAAACATCAAATCCCATCTGACAAGCCTTCATAATTATGAGAATGTGCAACAATTTATTGATATTGTCAGATCATTGCCAAAATGTTTTTTCAAAAATACAATACTTTCATGGCACATGTTTACAGAAGAAAGTACTTTCCAAGGAGTACCTCTGCCAGACCTTCCAATAAGTAGCAAAATGTTAAGGTCTACTACTGGTAATTCTAGTATATCGTATTTTATCAGTAACATCAAAGATATGGTGCAATATATTGATACATTGCTGCATCAATACAGTGTCTATTTTGGACAAAGCACAGAACTTGATGAGATCATCAAAGCAACAAAATATTTATTCAATTTTGAATATCTGATTTTTCCACGTTCAGATGTGACAAACAAAATCTTGGATCTTTCCAAATTTTTTAGAAATTCTGAATGTACTCCCTTGTGTTCCTCCCTCCAAAGAGGAAGGGAAGGAGCTGTATTTTGAATACACTGTATTTCTTGATTGGGTTTATGAAACTGTCAAAGAGTGCCAGGAGAGTGAAACATATTTTCAAAATAAGACCATGTTAAAAAATGCTGTGAATACTTTAAAATCAGAGATCCCGAAATTAACCAGTTTTCCAACTAAAATTTTGTCTATTTCAGTATCTGAAGCTATATGCGAATCATGGGGGTCTACAATCGATAAAAATTTTTCTAAAAGGTCCAATACAGCTGATGGGAACGAAACGACCATTGGTACAACAGACAAACGTATGTTTATTTATACGAATGGACCTCCATCTGGACATAAATCTGTTAGGAAACTTGTAAAAGCTGGCCTTATAACTATGTATGGACCAAATTTCCAAAGACATTTTCGTCATAAAAGTAATATGTCTAAATATCTCACTTCCAAAGTCAGTAACTTCTGTGTCAATGCCATGGTTCTAGAAATAAATCTTGCCTCCAGAATATGTTTCTTTTGTTTGACAGTGTTTTACGAAACACATCTTTAGCATTTTTATAAAAGAGGAAATTACATTCTTACATATGTATATAAACATTCCCCCGCCCCTTTTTCCCCCATTGCGCTTGCAGAACATTTTTGATCATCTGAAATTCCGTTGCAGAACATTGCAAAGTATTCTGCTTTGGGGGTTGTGAGTCTTCTAAAGTTAATATAATTGTAGCCCTAGCACGATTATCTCGCTTAGTCCACTCAGTAGTTAGTGGTGTTGGGGGGTCATCCTGTGTATAATTAAATAAATCTTCCCTCATTAGGAGCATCTGGGTTTTAAAACTCCATTGGGCATAGTTATGCGGATTTAATTTTTCGATATTAAAAGTTTCTTTTAGGGAGGAGGCCATTGTTTTATCTTTAAAAGGTTTCTTTTATTTTAGTTTCTTAACTTTCAAGAGTTTTCGTTTATTTTCATTTATTGTCACAATAGTTTAAATAGAAGAGAGCGGTAACTTGCCGTGTTCACAGCCTTCAGTCTGTCTCATAATCTTTTGAATTTTTATTGTGAAATCACGGCAGTTAAATAACTGAGCTTCTCTTCATGAATTATATTTAGAAAATAATGTTTTCCCTTTTAACATCTTCACAAAAAAGGAGAAAGATAAAATTGGCATGCTCCTACCTTTATTTTCAGCGTTGATTGAATCCGCGTAAGGTAATCCAACCTGCTATAAAATCCAAAGTGAATCAGCATGAAAATATTCCACTCAGTAACAAAAGAGGGCACAGGATCACAGGACTACACTATTTAATTAAAAGCACATAGATAAAGTTAAAATTAAATTTACATTCAAAGTTATATATTTAATTAACATATATCTTTAAGGTTTTTCAGAGCGCAGACACACTGCGTGTTTTGCTTAGGGCATATATTTAGAGACTGACTAAAAAAGGAAGAAAAGTTTTCAGTTCATTAGTCTTTCTTATTGCATCTCGTTGTCCAACACTTTTATGTATACCAGATGTTGGAAATTCCTTTTTTTTTTCTCTCTCTGCACGGGAAAAGAGGGAAATGGGTAGTTGCTCTTCACTCAGATAAAATAAGATTTCATCTATCAAATGCAATCTTGAAACACAGCTGTAATTATTTCACCATGTCTTGCAATTTCGGTAAATCATTATTCAATTTCTAACACTTTCCAATGATGTCACATGATGGGTGTCAGCAAAATTTAGAAAAGTGCCCCCCCAGGGGTGTCCAAGTGGTGGGTGATGCACCGGAAGGCCATAAAATGATTAAGCGGTCACTGGCCTTTGCAACGATATGTCACATGAGGGGTGACGGTAAAACTTAGAAAAAAGCCCTCCCGCAAGGGGGGGACAAGTGGGGAGAGGAATGCTGAAGGTGCATAACATGAATAAATGGTCACATGATGAGTGTCGGCAAAATTTAGGAAAGTGCCACCTTGGGGGGCAAAGTGGTGGGCGGAGCACCGGAAATGCATAAAATGATCAAGCGGTCACAGGTCTTTGCAAGATACGTCACATAAGGGGGGGGGGGGCAAAATTTAGAAAAGGCCCTCCCATGGGGGGGGATAGGGATGCTGGAGGGGCATAACATGAATAAGCGGCAACAGGCCATTCCAATGATATGTCACATGAGGGGTCTCGGTAAAATTTAGAAAAGTGCCCCCCAGACGTGGAAGTGGGGGGTGGTCACCGGAGGTGCATAACATGAATAAGTGGTCACAGGCCTTTCCAATGATATGCCACATGAGGGGTCTCGGCCAAAGTTAGAAAAGTGGCCCTGAGGACCCAGCTATATAATTATTATTTCATTTGTCTAATTAAATCCACTGTTGCAAATAAAATGTTATATTTCATTTCTTTATCGTCCTGATTCACACATTGTTCGATAACAAAGAGCAAATATTCATCAACATCGCTGAAATCTAAATACCATAATGAAATGAAAGACATGGTGTCTGAAGCATAAAACGCATATGCTCAGAGATTCAGCTTATACCGTCAATACCATAAATATATATATATATATATGTATCATCTGATGTCAGTGATCACACAGAAAACTGCATGTACGATACTTATCACCCACCAAAACGAAATCACATACCATTAGTATCATGAACATGGAACCCGAGGAGTCGGTATTTAATATCACAATTTAGACTGGCAGAAGTCGCACCGTTAATATCAAGAATACTGAAACCGAGGAATTGGTATTTTTAATACCACGGTTTAGACTTGAGAGGAGACACTCCGTTAGTATCATAATAATCGGAACAGACGATTCAGTATTTAATACCACGATTTAGACTGGGTCGAATCTGAAGAAGTGCTGCTTAATGTTGCGGTTTAATGAAGAACCACGATAATCACGGTTTACATCACGATTATGATATTCATGATATACCGTTTTGTAAGGTTTTTTAATATCGTTATCACAATTACCATTTTATATCAATTTTATCAATATATCGCCCAGCTCTACTTTTAAGTTATTTGCATTAAAGTACATACAGATTTTTACCACAGAAAACAGCGAATGCTTACATGCATAAATATATAAATACATTGGCCCAGAAGCAGAATTTTCTGCGTCAGTCTGCAGCAAACAAAAATTTATCTGTGACCCAATAAGCCTACTATCATAAGAAATAACAGAAACACTTAAAGTAAGCAAAATTTCCATTTATAAAGAATATATATAATATAAGGATACAACAAATACCATAAATCTATAGACTTAAAGCAAATTTCAGCTATTTTTTAAGCCCAGCATTTATTTTTAAGTTGGTGGATTAATCTGCAAGGTTTAAAATAATCTGCAGCGCCCGCTTCCGTGCTGCACTGTTTCTGCTACTGGGTTGATTGGAATATATATATATATATATTTTAAACCCTCCGAGCATCTTGAAGGCATTCCGGCATTTTCATAAAAATGCTTATAAAAATAATTTTAATTAAAATTTTCTTTTCCTGTTTGTTTCTAAAATACACTTCATGCTCCTTTATTTGATAGACATCTTGAAATACAATTCTGCTGAAAATATTTTTGTCTACAACAGATTAAAGTTGTTTTTGGGAAACAGAAAAATATGCTCAAACCGCTCAGAGAGTTAAAATATATCTTAATTTATTTCTGAGTAATATTGTACTGAGTACTGTTTCGGCCAGGTGTCATGAACTGTGCAAATACCGAATTAAAAAAAAAAAAAAACTTGTGCACACATAAATGCACTCGCATATTAAAGTATAAATTTTTTAAATATAAACCAGTGTTGATTTCACCCCCCCCCCCCAGAAGATTTGAGATTTTGTGTTTTCAATGGTCAAAAAGTGCAATCCCTCCTGGAGAAAAGTGTCTGAATTCAACACTGATATAAACAATGATTAAAGTGATGACCTGTAATATGCAAAATGCTTAAAAACAAACAGTGTCGATTAATTTTCTTGTTTATACAGTACATACAGTGTTTAGTTTTGCTTGCTACTTTTTCAGCCAGATGTCACGCACTCTGCAAATACACAATTAAAAAAAAAAAAAAAAAAAAAAAAAAATCACTGGTGCACACATATGTGCACTTGCATATTAATGTATACATTTTAAAAATATAAACAATCAGTCAAGAAACAGTACAAAGTCTCTTAATTTTTAATCTGCATTACAACAGTTCTTTAATTATGTTAGCTTACTTATCATAGAGTACTTTTTTAAATACACAACTTGATTAAAATGTTTTGCATTACAGTTTAATTGCTACAAACCTACAAACTGGTTAATTTATTTAATAGAAAACTTACCAATTGCTGAATAATGATCACCATCTTGCTGGGAAAAAAATAATGTAACCAGTTTTGTGCTTCACACACTAATTGAGGAAGCATGTAAAACAATTTACTACACTAATTGAAAGATATCTGCATTAGAGTCCTGCATCAGATCGGGTTACTTGCTTTTACCCGAACCGACTCTTGGTTCGGATCGGATCAATAGTAGATTTTTTGTTGCAGGCCGGGTTCACTTTCATTGTTTCGGTTTGGGTTTTGACTCTAATTGGTCGACCTGAATTTCAAATGATATCCAAAGTATTTTTTCAGGTTGAAGATCTATGTACAGGGGTGGGGAATTTCTAGAAAATCTTACCAGCCAAGGATTTATTTCACCAGCCAGTAAAATGCAATCTACAGTTGAAAAATTTTATGACAAAATTATGCAACTCAAAAATAGTTGGTTACTATTACTATAATGCATTCTCATATTTTTCTTCCCTATAAATTTTAAAAAAATAAACAGAGATTAAAGTTTAATATAAAATAGAACTTAGTACCATGTTTACATCGCAATAATTAGGAAAGTTGAAAAATATAGCTAACTAATAAAAAAAAAAGTTTTCGGTATATCTCTATAGTTTGCAGTTTTCAAAAACTACCTAAAAATTCACTCGCCCTGTTAGAAAATTCACTCGCCAATGGCAAGTAAAATGATGCATTTCCCTACCCCTGTCTATGTACAATAAGACCTCCATAATGGCTTTTCTTTCAAAAGGCAGACATTTCTATTTAACAAACACTTTTTAATTCCTAAACTTTATATATTTGAACTTTTATATAAGTTTGAATAACAGGCACCTCTCAATTTAAACACATGTAACATGTGTACATAAACTATCAAAAATATGATACATGTGGTTTTTGTGTGTATCAAAAACAAAATATTGATAATATTTTTCATATTTTGAAAATTATTTTTGCAGGTTCGGGTCGTATTGACTTAAAATCAGACATGGTACAGGCTCAGCAAAAAAAAAAAAAAAAAGCTGAACTTTCACAGCCTCACAGACTTTTTACGAAATTCGAAATTTTCCGTAACATTTTGAGGAAATTTTCATTTATTCTGCGATCCCTTGACAAAATTAGTCTTTTTCTGCGACCATTTGACGAATCTTACCACAGGAATCTTATTAATGCATGAATTTTGTCTATCATCACTGTAGATTATAAATGTATGTAGAGAAATTTCTAAATCGCTCTTGTGAAGGAAAAGAAAATCAAAAAATTCACAAGTTGGTTACGAGAAATTCTTCAGTTAGTCATGAAGAATAAAAAAAAATCGATTAATTTGCCCATCTACTGCTTAAAAAATCACAAAATTCATCAATCAGTCACAGATGAAAAAGAAAAATCGACAGTCGGTTGTTAGGGGAAAAATCATAAAATTTGTCAAGTGGTCACATAAAAAACACACAAAAATTGCCAATCGGTAGGAGAAAACATACGATTCATTCATAATTAATATCCATTATGAGGTTTTTAGGTTAAGAAGGAATGATTTTTTTTTCTTTTTCAGAACTGAATGGCTGAAATTTCAGAACAGAATCACCCCTTGCTCTTGAAAATAAAAGTGATGTTCTCAGAAAATCATTGGCAAAAAAATAATTCCCCCCCCCACCCCCCCGAAATCATGCCATGTTGGACAGCGCTGATAAAATACATTAAATGTTTTCCCACCAACCAAAACACTCATAATTTTATTGTCAGTGTATGTGAATGAATTCTTACTTTGGAAAAAAGCTTTTTAAAATAGGATTACACATATTATGTATTTTGAAATTTATTTATTCTGACTTTTTGGGAATTAATCGTGAACTTTTCTTTTGATTTAGTAATCTTAATGGTCTTCAGATTTTCAAGTGGAAGCTGTTTAGAAATCTATTGGTATGCATCATATGATAGGGCATAGAGAATGTCACTTTGGTGGTTTTTAACACAAATCGCAACCGTCTGTCAACAAACATTGAAAAAACAATGATAACTTAGTTTAAAATATTTTTTGAGTTATGGGGATCCCACAATAAACAATTTAATTAATTTGTAATTCTGACTTTGAATTTTAAATTTACTTTAGTGAAAGCATTGAAAAATCCATTTATTTGTTCCCATCAGAAACATTATAATCTGTTCTAGCTAAATAGTTTTAAGTTTTTTTAGTACCTTTTTTCGCGAAAAATCAATCGGCAAAATTAAGAACTTCATTTTGTTTAAATTTGTTAATATTTAAAGATATTTTAGTTAAAACATTGTGATTAAACATTCATTGTAAGATATCTGCTTTAAAAATTTATATTTGTCTCAGCCTTTCCAAGTATTAAAATTTTCAGGCTTAATTTAATATATAATTTTTTATTAATGATTCAATTGTTAAAATTATCATTTTAGTTACATTTTCTAAAGAGTCAAGAACATATTTTTTGTTACTCGATATGTAATCAAAACGAAAGTTTAAGTTACTGCTGGATATTAAAACATTCCTATCGTAATCGATATGTAAACAAAAGTTTTCAGAAATTTCTGTTGCCCTTTTCAGAAGAAGCTATTCAACTATGAAGCCATAAGGTATTATAAAAATAATTATTGATGCTGGATATTAAAACATTAATAGATATTTCAAGAGAAAATAAAAGGTTCGTAATATCTACAAAACGATAGCGTGGTTAGGTTAAATCGGCAGAAAATAAAAAAGGACACATTAAATCTAAGTAAATCAAAAGAAAAGTTAAAAATGGAATCGTAAATCAGATTAAAAAACAAATAATAAATTAACAAAATACCTAATAAAGTGTAATCCAATAATTATTTATGCAAAGCAATGAGAAATAGCAATGGTTGAGTTGAGTCACAAGTCGAAAACCTCGAGTCACGATCATAAACAAAAAATTAAAAATAATTTTTTTTGAAAATTGAAAAAGAATGATAAATAACAATTATATTGAATACATATAATTAAAAATAAAATTCTCCTTTTTTAAAAATGAATCTAAATATTTTTTCGACAAAAAGCAGTAATATGGAATAATAATTTCTTCATAACAAAAGAGAAAGATAATATCAATCGAAATTTCATTTAATATATTTAATATTTTAAAACACATAATAATTAACATTTAAAATTTTAATATTTAAAAAAAAAAAAAGATTTACTGCCTACATTCAGATTGTTAACTCAACTTAGAATACCTAAAATGACTTTGCAAATCTTCTGATTTTATATTTTATACTCACAGCAGATGGATTAAGACTCCTCCTACATACGAAGTGACGTCAAACCTATTCACCAATCACAGACGAGAAAAGTAAAAAAAGCGATTTTTTAAAATAACGATTTTTAAAATAAAACGAGTTTTCCCAGAAAAAAGAAAAGTGTTATTCACCTCGTATTAATCAGATTTATATTATAATATCAATTTGAAGAAAATCGTTAGAAGCGTTTTCGAGATTTTCATATTAGGAACTTCCTGGATAATCATACCAACGTTTTCACTTTAAAAATGGCTATTTAAATCTCAAAATATACTGCACGTAGAAATGTAAAAATTTCAGTATACGATTAGACTGCAGATATAAGACTGTTCTAGAAAATTCAGAACAATAGGACCTATATCTGCTGAGTTATTAAAAGGCGGCTTTTCGCGTTTTCTTTGATCTCAAGTTAGCTGTATATATAGAGTTCCGCCATCTACGAATTCTACGATACGATACGATACGATTTTAACGATACGATACGATACGATTTTAGGCTTAAGGCTGCGTCACTCGGAATACTACCGTCTTCCATGATTTTTCTTGATTGGGGAAAATTTCTTTAAGAATTACAATCTATGAAGTGCAATAAAAGAGTATTCAAAAATTGGGTTCTAGTTATAGCATTTTAATAATTCCAATCTATATAATATATATATTTTTTTCTTTTATCTGATGAATCTTAAGACCAAAAATGTTGACTCCGAATTGTTACTCAAATTGTCAACCACAAGTATTTGAAATTTATTGTTTGAATAACCGTGAAAAAGAATATTATATTCACCAAACTACATCAAATTTTATTACTAGTAATAAAAAGATTGTTTATAAAGATTATCAAGGTATCAATGCTTCACTGCGTAGAGCAGTTTGTTCTTTGAACCTAACTGTTTATTGATACTGTTTAAATTAAAATCTGAATTTTTTCAACTTTCTACATAAATTGACTGTAATTATTTAATTCAAATTATTTTAAAATGAAGTTATACTACTTATATATCTAACAAAGTCTATTTTTTTTAAATAAATATGCATGTATATGTAATAAAAAAAGATTTAAAAAAAAAAAAAAAAAAAAAAAAAAAAAAAACGGGTTTAATCAATAACAGTTGAAAAATTCCTTTACACGTGTTTTGACCGAAAGTATAAAAATATCATATACGATATTTTGAAAATAAATATAAAGTAATATGAAAATATCGAAAATATAAAAATTATGATACATTGAACATAAATATCGTATATATATTTATAATATATATCATGATTTATATCAAGATATATATCACCGAACCTTAATAGTATAAAAAATCAATTAAACAAAATACCAAACTGTGAACAAACATATACTTTCTGTCTACAGGCACTGCGCACGGTTGGCATCTAATATTATGCTTTAGTTGAATGCTTTTTAATCAGTGTAATAATGAAAATATCATAAGGGTCCGAATGAAATTTAATTCGTTTGAAGCTGAATTTGTCAACAAACACGATGTCCAATTACAGTCGATGATCAAATTATTGCAAAAAAATTATTTTCAGTTTGAGACAGAAATTAAAAACACATTTTTAAACACTATTTAATTTTGATTTTATTTTAAAAAAACTTGCATATTTTTTTAAATATTAAAACGAAATGGGAATTTAAATTAATAAATATTAATAATGTCTCAAAATACACAGTACGAACTTTAAGAAGCTCACTGTTTTACTTAAAAGACGACAATAATAATAACACAGATGTTAGAAGTTAAAAAATATACATTTTATTTAAAATTTCTTAGTACAGTAGAACCTCGATTATCCGAAGTAATTGGAACCGACCCTCTTTCGGAAAATCGAATATTTCGGGTATATTTTGCTTCAATTTTAAGATTGAGGGGTAACATATGCACTATTTCTTATTGGAGTAACAAGTGCTTAATAAAAATAAAGCAATAGCAAAATGGAAACAAGAATAAATTACCTGAGCTTTAATTTTTAAATTAAGTACCTTTTACATATTTCACAAGGGTTTGAAACAATGTTTTGTTTGTCGCAGTTTCGGTTGCCTTTGCTTTGAAGCTCTATCACGAAGTTTTTAAATATTGTTAGTTCGCCAGTATCACAGTCTTTCTGCTGCTCCAGCCAAGCCGAACCTTTTGCACAACATTCAAAAGCTTCAGAATCACTAATTTGTTCGTTTTTTTTTTTCGTTCGCTCCACTCCGCAGCTTACGGGAGCTCAAATCATCAAAGGAATACTAAGAAAGGGGATCGAAAATATTTAAATGTTCTCATGATTCGGAAAAGACTGTTTGCACACGAGAAATATGATAATCTTAAAAAAAAAAAAAAAAAAAAAAAAAAAAAAAAGCTTTTAAAATGGATTTTGACCACACGAAATGTGATAGTTAAAAAAAAAAAAAAAAGCTTTAAAAATGGATTTCGGTTAATCGAGAGTTTCGATTAAAAGAGGTTCTACTGTACTTTCGTCTTGCAGAGAATATTTTTATTATTCTGACAATGGTTGCGGGAATTGCAGGCCGAAAGTACTAACTTTTTTATATATATATAAAATGTATATTTTTCAATTTGTAACATCTATATTACTATTATTTTAGTCGCCTTTTAAGTAAAACAGTGAGCTTCTTAAAGCTCATTTTGTGTATTTTGTGATTGAATCAAGGTGGAATATTGCATTTCGTCTTATGATTTTATTTACTTTATTCTTAATAATGTTATTATGCTAGTTACAGGGTTCTTACACAATTCTGGAAAAGAAATTCCCTGACTTTTCCAGGTTTTCCCTGACCTTTTTCAAAAATTTGCCTGGCCTTTCTCGATAAAAATTAGTCTTATATATTCTGATAAAAGCCTCCAAAATGGATAACTTTGATCTAGACAAATGCTAAAGAAAAGTATGCGCTGTTTGAATTTCCGAGTTTTAATTATTTTTCATATTAATATGCTATTGTCATATAGTTTGCATAAATTTTATATACACATTTTAGATTGAATGAATAATTAATTCAAAAATTTTTGTATTTACAATAAGCAGGATTCTAATGGAAAGTAGTACATCGAAAATACCCTGACCATTTCAAATATTCAAAATTTTCCCTGATTTTTTGCCTAAATTTTCGAATTCCCTGACTTTTGCCGGTTTTCTCTGATCCGCAGGAACCGTGTAGTATTAAATTAACTTAATTTCCATGTACGAAATTGTTGGTAATAAAAATAATACCCTGTTTTACTTAATATCAAATTTCATATATTAGGGACTGTACATATATAATGTTATCAACTTTTTGATAATTTTGGATAATTCCGCCCCCATCTCTTACGATATCACACGTTATCATTTCTCGACGCCCCCCTCCCCCCCGCCTTAATGATATCGTTATCATTATCTAAAAATTACTTTTATTTTTACAATTATTTTTACTTTTTACACACTTTCAGTGATAAAACGATATGGTTATACATTAATTATTCCCATATTTTATTGATTCAAAGGGGAAAAAAAGAAGTCAATAAAATATTACTATTATGCATGAAATAACGCTATATCAAATAACATCTAAAAACGATAGCTACAATTTAAAAGTAGCATATAAATAATAGATTTTTGTTACATAATACACTCAACATTAATATTGTTTTCTTGCATTTGTACCTTGCACAGGGAAGGGACAAACAGAACATTTTATCAACAAAATAGATGTACAACATTCTTTCTAATTTTTAATAGTAAACACAACAAGTATCGTTTCAAATGTAGTTCGCACCTTGTTTCTCCAACAGCGGATTGTATGCAGCACATATGCCAGAAAAATAGAAATCCCAAACGTTGAGGTATTCCATATTTTGGAATGAAATGATTTTCTAATCATTTCATGGTTTTAATAATAACTTTTCAATTTTACAAAATAAAATAAAAATGATAGGAGACGATTTTAAAGTAGAGAGAGAGAGAGAGAAAATTTTCGTTGGATCAAAAAGGATGACGATATCAAAAGACAAACCCCCTCTCCCCCTAGGGATATCGTACGATACCAAATTCCAGACTCCCCCCCTCCCCCTAAATTGATAACTTTATGTATGCACAGCCCCTTAGCTTAGCGAAAATATTTTACTTATACTGGATAACATTAGTCAGATGCGAGATCCCATTCCAAATGGATGATTACATTATCGTTATAAATTTCGACAATAAAAGTTACTTCTAAATTTCTAAAATCATTATCTTTTGCAATAACATTAATGTTCTCTCCATTTATCAAAGAAAAAAAATCTTCCAATTGAATGCACACTGTGACAATAAACTTAAATCATGGGTAACTCGATCTAGATATAACGCTGTTTTTAAACTGCACATCTCCGACTAGCCGAAAGAATTACTTTGTTAGTTTTATTAAAGCAGAATGGCAACAACGAGAAGAAAAAATCATCCAACTGAAAATGTTTTCTTTTTTAAAGGATTGGGAAAAACAAAGTGATTTAATTTTTAATGCATTTGGAGTTCTTTTTTCCCCCCTAAAGCAAACAAAAAAATCTTCAGGTCGTACACAAAATTTAACAATATAAACAAGAAAAATTTCTCCTGTAATCCGATTTTTATCGATTTCATCTTACTTTAAGCAGTGCATATAAATTAGCAAAAACGTCTTCAAAAGATTTTTTTTTTTTTTAAGAGGGGGAAAAAGAAGCCTGTGAACAAAATTTCCACTCGATTTTATATTCCGTATTCCTTGTTGTGCATATGAATAAAAAATGAGAAGGCGGCAAAGTGGAAATTTTAAATTAAAAAATGCATGCTTTAAAAGAGCGAGTACGTGCATATCAAGTATCCTAAACTTCTAAACCAATATGTTGCTCGTGCATAAGATAGGAATTTCTTATGTGATTAAAATAAAAACGAAGTCGGGAACTTTGTCCATAAGTTCGGTGAAAACAAATTGGATTTTAAAAGAATCAGCGATACGGTGCTATTTGATTAATCAGTTATTATAAAGTAATTACCCATTCCCCAAGCTTAAAACTCCGCAAAAATTATGGTGAAGTTTCTTAGATTACGCATAGAATATTCAGGGGTCGATGCAGGTTCTTTTTTTTTTTTTTTTTTTTTTTTTTTCTCTCTTTAAGAGGGAAAAAGAAGCCTGTGAACAAAATTTGCATTCGATTTTATATTCCGCATTCCTCGTTGTGCATATGACTAAAAAATGAGAAGGCGGGAAAGTGGAAATTTTAAATTAAAAAATGCATGTTTTAAAGGACCGAGTGCGCGCATATCAAGTATCCTAAACTTCTAAACCAATACGTCGTCCGTGCATAAGATAGGAATTTTGTATGTGATTAAAATAAAAACGAAGCTAGGAACTTAGTCCATAAGTTAGGTGAAAGCAAATTGGATTTTAAAAGAAGCAGCGATACAGTGTTTTTTGATTAATCAGTTATTATAAAGTAATTACCGATTCCCCAAGCTTACGACTTCGCAAAAATTATGGTGCAGTTTCTTATACTACGCATAGACTACTCTGGGGTCGATGCAGGCTTTTTTTTTTCGGTGTCCATTTTGCAAAAATACTGTTAATTTTTAATATTCTTTTTATTTATCAAAGTTTAAAAAATAAAATCTTCCACTCAAATTCTTTTAAACACCTTGTTTGATTACAAATTTTAATTAATTAAAAATTAATTAAAAAAAAGTATCAGCAATTAATATCACTAAAGCCACGCACGAGAATAATAATCTGTTTCATTCAGGGTTGTAAAAAAAACGGGATTTTTATATAAAAAAAAAAAAAAAAAACCCAGCCCTGGCGGGTTTTATTAAAAAACCCGGGTTAAATAGGAAATTTCCCCCGGGTAAATTGGATTAAAATGCCAAATTATGGACTATTATTCCACCTTCCTCACAAATAATGATCTTCAGGGTTGCCACTGTATAGGAAAAACTGAGGGAATTTAAAAAGGAGTATAAAAACAAGGAATTTTACTAAATTTTAGTACTTTGCAAAATTTATCCATTGAAATTTTGAAAATTCTCAGAGGATTTTCTCAGAGGAGATTCTCTGGGAAAATTTAATTTTTTGCTAAGGAAAGTGCAAGGAATTCGATTGCCGAAATAAATGGAAATCCTGATGTCAAATACAATCTTCGTGAACACTTCATAGTCTAATAGATGGGAATGACTTTATAGTCTTAAATAAGCAATTTTCCCCAGGTAAATTGGATTAAAATGCCAAATATGGACTATGATTCCACTTTCCGCACAAATAATAATCTTCAGTAATAAAATAATAAAATAAGTAATAAAATACAGTAAACCCTATGATAACGGAATGTATGTTTACAACGGAATCCTGACTTAAACGTAAAAATGCCATTGTCCTTACAGTAAAAATACCATACATGCTAAGACGGTAACCCGTCTAACACGGAATTTTTCTTCTGTCCCTTGAAATTCCGTCTTAGTCGGTTTCATTATACTAAATAAACAACAATTTTATCAGGGTTGTAAAAAAACCGGGTTTTTTTATAAAAAGCCCAGCCCGGGCGGGCAGCTACTATTTTATTTATACAGGATAACATTAATCAGTAGCGAAATTCCAAATGGGTGATTACATTATCATTATAAATTCCGACAATAAAAGTTAAATTTCTAAAATCATTATCTTTTGCAATAACATTTAATATTCTGTCCATTTATCAAAGTAAAAAAAAAAAATCTTCCAATAGAATGCACACTGTTACAATAAAATTAAATCACAGGTAATTCAATCTAGATAAAACGCTGCTTTTAAACTGAATATCTCCAACTGGCCAAAAGAAATACTTCGTTAGTTTTATTAAAGCAGAATGGCAACAACGAGAGGAAAAAATCATCCAACTGGAAATGTTATCTTTTTTAAAGGATTGAGAAAAACAAAGTGATTTAATTTTGAATCCGTTTAGAGTGGTTTTTTTTTTTTTTTTTTTTTTTTTTTTTTTTTTTTTTTTCCAGAGCAAACAAAACAAAAAAAAATCTTCAGGTCGTACACAAAATTTAACAATATAAACAAGAAAATTTTCTCCTGTAATCCGATTTTTATCAATTTCATCTTACTCTAGCAGTGCATATAAATCAGCAAAAACGTCTTCGAAAGATTTTTTAAGAGGGAAAAAGAAGCCTGTGAACAAAATTTCCACTCGATTTTATATTCCATATTCCTTGTAGTCAGGGTTGGCAAGTTTTTGACATGCGACGGTTTAAACCGATTTTAACCATGGTTAAAACTGTCGTGTCAAAAACCTTTTTGTCAAAAATGTCAAAAAGTGTCAAAAACTTAGTTTTAATGAAAACAATACCAAAAGAATTATTTAGCAGAGTTAGATAGGCTTTAAACAATAAATTCTAAGTAAAACTGCATAAATACATTAAAACTGTGGGGTATAAACTGCAGAAATATATTCTTGAAACCTATTTGCATAGGATATGGTAAACTGCAAATTGAATGTTGCATGATTTTTTTTTAAATTATGAATAAAAATTACCTAACTCTTATTTAATGATTTAGTTTATCATTAATGTATGCCTTTAAGATGAACAGTTAATAAATCCTTAATTATTTGATCATTAAAACTAGATAGGTTTAATCTAAATTTTGCAGAGATAAATAAATTGTTTAGATTTTTTTCATTTTTTATAGCTAGAAGCACAGAGTAATCGATCACAATTGGTATCTAATGAGCTGAGCATATTTACTTTCCTTAAGATTGAGCAAATTCAAAGATTCCCTTCCACTACAAAACAGTATTGCTATTGCAACAAAACCAATTTTTTTTTCTTTCTCCCTATTATATTCTTTTGAATGGGGTTGTTTAAGGGGCTACTTCACTAATGTGAAAACACGCACCTGCTAATGTTAATCCTACAGGAGAATTTTTTTTTTAATATCTTGTTTGAAATTTCATATTTTTTAATGATTTTTTTCAAAGTGTAAAAGAAAACCCCCATTCAGTAATGTCAATTCTATGGTAGAAATTTTGTTTAATATTTCAATATTTTTAAATGTTTTTTTGCATTGGGTAACTAATGTCGATTTCTACAAAGGCTGTTTTTTAATTATCGATTTAGCTTACAGTAATTTTTTTAAAATTATTATTAAGATACTTTCACTTTTGGAACAGGTTTCAAACTAAGCTAAGCATTTTTTTTTCTTATTGGTATGATGAATTACTCACTTGTCCCCAATTTTAGTTAGATATTCCATAAATAAGATAATTTCATCAGTAAGAGGCAATTGTCAGTCACTAACAAAAATTAATATTGGGATAAAAGGGTTAAAATTTCATATTTTATCATTTTATCCTAACATTTCATTCTTTTCTCGTTTCTAAAATAAGTGTTATTTTTATTGTTCTGTGTTTGTACTAAATGAGGGGGAAAAAATGCTGCAGAGAAAATATTTCTGTTAAAGATTGTATATAGGGTAGATGTGCCAGTAACGGACACCCTTAAGGAATTTCTTTAAAAATTGTTTTTTAATTAATAGTTATAATTATTATATTCCAGTTTTTTCAATATTATATTCTATCAACAATATTTAATATAATCTATTTTTATGGTATCATGATTGATTTCATTTGTTATAATAATGGCTTATTACAAAAAGTTTGTCTCTCTCTCTATATATATATTTAAATAAGAAATGCAATCAACTATGTTAAAAAGCCACAACAAAAATACACATAAAAACCTTGGCAATTTAGTCATAAACAAATAAATAAATTATAATTTAATATTTGATTACAGTAAAATAAATGCTAAAACTAAAGTGTACTATCATTAAATAAAAGCAATGTTGTATCCTGCTCCTGCTATAACAGCAAATTTTTGTTGTTGTTCTGACCATATTTAAATATTGGTGTTTTTGACGGTTAAAACCGCTTAAAACGCGGTTTAAACCTATGTCACGTCAAAAACCAGTTTTTGACGGCTTAAACCCAACCCTGCTTGTAGTAAATATATGAATAAAATATGAGAAGGTGACAAAGTGGAAATTTTAAATTAAAAAATGCATGTTTTAAAAGAGCGAGTACTTGCATACCAAGTATCCTAAACTTCTAAACCAATACGTTGCTAGTGCATAAGATAGGAATTTTGTATGTGATTAAAATAAAAACGAAGCTAGGAGCTTTGTCCATAAGTTAGGTGAAAGCAAATTGGATTTTAAAAGAAACAGTGATACAGTGTTTTTTTGATTAATCGGTTATTATGAAGTAATTACCGATTCCCTAAGCTTAAAACTTCGCAAAAATTATGGTGCAGTTTCTTATATTACGCATAGATTACCCAGGGGTCGATTCAGGCTTTTTTTTTTTTTTCCTTTCTGGGCCAATTTTGTAAAAATACATTTAATTTTTCATATTCTTTTCATTTATCAAGGTTTAAAAAATTAAACACCTTGTTTGATTACAAATTTTAATTAATTAAAACTTAATAACAAAAGTATCAGCAATTAATATCACTAAATCCACGCATGAGAATAATAATCTGTTTTACTTAATATCAAATTTCATACATTAGCTTAGTGAAAACATTTTATTTATACTGGACAACATTAATCAGTAGCGAAATCCCATTCCAAATTGGTGATTACATTATCATTATAAATTCCGACAATAAAAGTTACATCTAAATTTCTAAAATCATTATATTTTGCAATAACACTTAATACTATGTCCGTTTATCAAAGGGGAAAATAATCTCCCAATAAAATGCATACGCTATTACAACAACCTTAAATCACGGGTAATTCGATCTAGATATAATGATGTTTTTAAACTGTATATCTCCGACTAGTCGAAAGAATTACTTTGTTAGTTTTATTAAAGCAAAATGGCAACAAGGAGAGGAAAAAATCATTCAACTGGAAATGTTTTCTTTTTTAAAAGGATTGAGAAAAACAAAGTGATTTAATTTTGAATCCATTTGGAGTTCTTTTTTTTCCCCCAAACCAAACAACAACAACAAAAAATCTTCAGGTCGTACACAAAATTTAACAATAAAGGATAATACAGGAAAATTTTCTCCTGTAATCCGATTTTTATCGATTTCATCTTACTTTAAGCAGTGCATATAAATCAGCAAAAACGTCTTCGAAAGTTTTTTTTTTTTTTTTTTTTTTTTTTAAAGAGGGAAAAAGAAGCCTGTGAACAAAATTTGCACTCGATTTTATATTCCATATTCCTTATTGTGCATATGAATAAAATATGAGAAGGCGGCAAAGTGGAAATTTTAAATTAAAAAATGGATGTTTTAAAGGAGCGAGTACGTGCATATCAAATATCCTAAACTTCTAAACCAATACATTGTTTGTACATAAGATAGGAATTTTTTATGTGATTAAAATAAAAACGAAGTTAGGAACTTTGTCCATAAATTAGGCGAAAGGAAATTCGATTGAAACTGCGATAGTGTTTTTTATTTATTAATCAGTTATTATAAAGTAATTACCGATTCCCCAAGCTTAAAACTTTGAAGAAATTATGGTGCAGTTTCTTATATAATGGGTAGATTACACAGGGGCCCATGCAGTTTTTTTTCCCTCGGGGCCCATTTTGTACAATAAAAAAGTTATTTTGGGGAAATTTATTATATTTTTGAGAAAAATAACATTTTGTAATGACGGATGAAATTCAAACTCAAATTCGAACCAAACATTAATTAAAAATTACTTAAATCCTGTTAAAGTTTTTCTATCACGAGGACTTATTTTATTTGCAAATTACACATTTTTAAACATAACAAAACAAAATAATTAAGGCTGAGTACATTTTTATGGAATTGAATTTTGTGAAGGGGTATATTTTAACCCTTTATCTACTGACGGTACTTATAAGTAGCATTAAAATAACTTGTTATAAAATTTATTTAATACATCGTTTGAAAGAAATACAGTTTAGAATGAGTTACAGATGCATTACTTTATCTTGCTCCAAAAGCATTACCAGTTACACAAAACAAAAATATTTTTAAAAGAATGATTTCTTTTACCTTTGCATCTTTTCAGCTTTCTTGGCGTCGGGGGCGGGGTGGGGGCATTTTTCAATTCGGAAATATTTCTAAATTTCTGTTGTAAGAACATTATATTTGTACATTTTCTAATTCTACAAAATACTAAGAAAAACATTTAAAACAGGGTTGCAAAAAAGCCGGCTAAAATTTAAAAAAACCCAGGCCGGTGGCTTTTATTGGCTTTAACCGGCTTTTTTTGGCCAAAATTGGCCTTTTTTTGGCCAAAATTTGCCCTGATTTAATTAGTTTTAATGACATTTAATTGATTTGATTTAGAGTTTAATAAGTAACCCAATTTCTCAATAATGAGGACATTAATACTGGAATAAAACTTAGATAATTTCGCTAGTAATTTGTAGTCAGAATTGCAAATATGTCAGATACATTTTAAAAGGGCCATTTTTTTCATTTTTACTGCTTATAAAATTAAAGAGGACAATGGTTACTTAGTTATATGTTTTATTACTTAATTAATTTTAAGAGCTATTAATATACAAGTCTTATTTTATTTCCAGTAAACATTTAAAATTATATGTAACGTAGTCATTAATAAAAACACCATTTCTCACTATTAAAAACATTATGAATAGCATATGCATGAATATGCTTAGCAACAAACTTTTCAAAATTTTATTTAGAGATTTTTTTTTTCTTGTTTAAATGCTCTATTTTTTATACACTTATGTACCACTCTCCTCAAGTATTACATCCTTTCTAATTTCTCTTTTAACATATTATATCTTAATCTCTCCATATGGAGACATAAGAATATTTCCATTTTGGTGTGCTACATTTTGTCATTAATTAAATATAATCTTTAAAATGTGTAGTATATGTGGAGCTAAGTAATATAGAATTTCAAACACCAGTTTGGAGCCTAACTTATATTCTTTTCAATGTTTATATATATATATATATATATATTTATATATTTCAGACGTAATGCCTTCACAGCTGCCTTCTAGAAGTTATTTATTCGACTTATTTATTTAACAAAATTTAATAAAAATCCATAACTTCTTTTAGTAGAAAATATTTATAAGTGTATTAAAAATTAATTGATCCAAATTTAAAACGAATTAACTGTAAACCAACTTAAAAAAATAAAAGGCGGATTTTTTCAATAAAAGCCGGCTTTTTTAAAGTGGTTTAAACCAAAAAAAGCCGGCCGGCTTTTTTTGGCCTGGCTAAAAGCCAGCAACCCTGATTTAAAATAAAAGATTTGAGTGGGGTTATAAATATTGCACAAAATCCCTATAAATTCAAATTTAATTAATCCTCCTAAATCCTTCAATCCTTCTAAAATCGTTCTAAAACTTATTAAATAATTACGCATATCTTCTAATGTAGTTCTAAAAATTCACGAAAAATGCTTTAGATAAAATTTTCATGAATTCATAATTCAGTACATGAAGGGATAAAGGACAAACGTGTCTGTGCATGACGATTAAATTTAACTTTTATTGCAATTTTTAAAACTTCTAAATATCGCACATTTTCAATTTTGACACCGCCGAATAGGGAAAGAAATGTACTTTACAATGCAATTTTTGCGAAAACTACATTGCAATTTGTTTGAAAGTTGTATCGCAATTTACTTAATTTTTATTGTTTTTAAAATAATTTTCAAGCATTATTCTTTTTCAAATCTATATCTCGTGCAAGCGATTGCGAAAGATAAATCGCTTGCAATTAAATTTCTATAAATAGATCATCATTTGTTTCCAGCTTACATTCTATAACGAAATTAAAACATCCATTAATCAATAAGTAAAACAATAAAATATAAATGAAACACAAATTTAAGACATGTAATCGAATTTTGCGCTTTAACCACTGAAATGATGAAGTAATATCCTTGCATTGCATCCTTGAGTGAATAAGTAAAAAATGTTCTTCACCAACATTCTGTAACCCGGGAAACTCGGATTGGATCCGTTAGTAAAAATAATGACATGAGTTTTATGTTAAGTACAGTGAAACCTCCCTGTGCGACCACCTCCCTGAACGACCATTTTTTCATGGAACGTAATTTATTCCCATAGGCTCAATACTAATTTTACCTCTATTCAGAGACCACCCCAGTTGAGCTCCTTCCATGAGCGATCCATTTTTTTGAAGAAAATGAAACAAATTCCTTTTTTTCCTGGTCGCTTAAAGAAGGTTTTATAAGAATAATAATTCCGGAGAGTGCATTATTCATCAAACTTCTAAACTAAGTTTAGAATTTTTATTTATTCCGGTAACTTTTAAGTGCTTAAACCCTTTTGTGCATTTTTAGGCAATGAATTTAACTCTGTTGACAAAGTAAGGATGACGGTCAATAAACTGCCCTGCCCTATTCTGTCAGGAAACCCTCAAAGAAATAGATAAATTAATGAAATAGTCATAATTTGTTCCCGTCCAAAAAAAAAAAAAGAAATTGCATTTATTTACAGAGCTTCGAAAGGACTTGGAAATAAAAGTTATAGAAGATAAAATCGTAAAATCAAAGCAAACGTCAATGTATTCATTTTTTAAACTCTGCACTAATTAACTTACGTAATTAACTTTTGTTTTGATACTTACATTTTCATATTTTTTCCTAATGTGAAAAATAAATTTTAGTAACATTAATTGTTACCTTTTTTCTACAATTAAAATCTAGATTTAAACAAGACCTCCATTAAGAGACCACCTCTCATAGCGACCAATTTTTATTGGAGCGGAACCTGGTCGCTTTAGGGAGGTTTTACTGTATTACTCTTTATTACCACCTTAATTCAATATGCAGCATGCAACTTTACGGAAATCGGTGCGTGTAACATGACATGGACAGATATTGAAATTTCAGCCTTTCCCGACTGTTTAATTGTTATTGACAAAGAAGCCCAGTAAATGAGTATCTGTAATTGCATGTGTACAGTGAAATTACAGATTGTGTGTATAATTATCAACAAGAAGCCAAAAAAATATATATAACTACCAAGCCGCAGCTACACCTATACCGTTCACGAAACTCCTTTCCCTTTTGCCATGATAATTTGCTTTCGTCTCTCTTTTTTTTCTTCTCTTAATCCACCAAGATCCCTTTTCTCTTGATAAACGACCACAGGATTAGATGAGAAATCCATCTGTTCAATCTAATGGATTCGAAATACGAAGAGGGAAAAAAAAAGTATCAACAAATCTAGGATTTTTTCTTTTGCTATTTTCATTCAGATCGCATCTCTCTATTCTAAAAAAGAAGTAACTAACGCTTCACCGCCGCTGTTTTTGAATTTGTTTGACCGGCGGGGGGGGTCTTCTTCGTTAATAGTAAGAAAAATACTGCCTACAATAATACGAAAATCGGTGGTATTACACAGAAATGTCTGATAAATACGCTGATGCAGCGAGTTTTCAAATCGAAGAATTATTTTAAGATATATTATAATGTTAAAGTTGGTCAAAATCGTTCCATTAAAAAAGTTTTATTGGAGCAAAAACTATACATAGGAATTTAATCATTTTTAGATCATTTTATACATTAGAAGTTCCCGGTGTGCAGACTACATTTTTTTTTTTTTAATTTGATTCATTTTTTGAGGGTTTATTTCCATTTAAATTCAAATTTTCAGTATTTTCAAAGATATCTTTTACATATTTTAGAAGAGGTTATTATTTTAAATTTTTGCCTAAATTGTAAAAACTTCTCAAATAATAATATTTCCTTTAAACTGAAAATTTATTTACACGCGACAATTATAAACAGAAAAACCCCTATGAAATTAGAATTAAATGAAAAGTGTTAATAGGTGGAAAATATTAAAAATTACGTCATAAAAATTGTTTTTACCCGTGAATATTTCAAAAGAGAAAAAAAATATAAAACAATTAATTATTTAATATGTGTTAATAGCAATAAATGCGGGTGAAATTACGCCCTATTTCAAATAGCCAAATAATATTGCCAAACAGTTTAAATTAAAATATATATTTACACGTAGACGTGAGATTTATTTCTTCGAGATAAACTTTTTAACTACTGTTGCCAAAGACAGAGCAAATAATATTTTCTTTCTAACAATTGTAATATTTATAGGTGAATATCACAAAAAGAAAAGTTTGTTGAAAATTACGTCAGATTTAAAACGTGCAATTTAAAATCCTTTTCTTATAGCTATTAAAAAATACCTGGAAGCAAAGGCTCTGTTGACTTAGTTCATTTTATATTAGCTAATTTTCAGACGTTTAACTAATCTTATTTAATCAAACATGAAAACAGCAGCTTATTTGGCCTTAAAATCCTTCCTTAAAAGAGAAATAAATGGAAACCCATTTATTGGGATATCGCGACTGATTTTTTAATTATAATTCAATCTTCTGTAATCTTTTTTAAGCCGATCAAATTAACGGATTTTTAGAGTCTGAATGGGGGGTTGGCGAGCGTAGCTCGTAGGGGACAGAGCCCATAGGTTTTAAAAAAGAAGGGGCTTTTTTTCTAAATATTAATACCTTTGTTTTATATTTAATAATTTGTTTTATATTTAAATCAATGAGTTGAAAATTTCCGAAGGAAGAAACGAGATTTTTAGAATACAGATAATTTCGGTCGAGTTTCCGTCCGGCCGAATTTTCGCCGACAACAAATTTTCTCACGAGAAAATTGGCGAAACTCAGATTTTGGACCGAAAACGAAAAGGAATTTTCGGTCAATCTCTAGTTTTAAATATTTCATTGTTGCAGTTACACAGACAGTTGACACATTTTAGAGTGCGTAGTTTGACGTAAATGTTGCCAGATCCATTGTCACAAAAAGTGGGACAATGAGACAAAAAAGCGGGACATCGGATTCTAAATCGGGACATAAAAAGGCAGTAAATCCTATGAAAACGGAACCTACCTATAACGAAATCATCTTAAACGTAAAAACATCAATGTCTCAACGAAAGAAATACTATACAAATACCAGCTAAGACAAAAACCTAACTAAAACGGAATTTTTCTACAAAATTCCGTCTTAGAAGGGTTTAATGTGGTAAATAAACACACTAATCACACAGTAAAATCTGTGAAAACGGAATAGCTAGGAACCTAAATAAATTCCGCTTTCGAGAGGATTCTGATTGTACAGTTAAGTTGTGTGCAGTTCCTTCCGAAGGTACTTTGAAATTTTTACGTTTAAGACAGTATTTCGGTATAAACAAGTTCCGTTTTCACAGGTTTTACTAAACAAAGTACAATGAAACCTGCAAAAACAGAACAGTTAAAAGGGCAAAAGTATTCCGTGTTAGACAGGTACCATCATAACAGGTAGATTTTTTTATGTTAACAATGTAAGATTCTTTATCCCCTGATAAAAAGGAGCGGATGGATAGATCTGAATAAATTAAATAAATAAAATTTAATGAATAAAAGGATAAATTTAAAGAAATGAAATGCACCACTTTCTCAAAACAAAAACCTTTCACATAAACTTTGACATCTGCAAGAGAACTGTACTTAAATTGCCATTTTTTAAAAATAGTGGTGCGAATAGTCGCCAATATAAAAATAGTCGCCAGTGGCAACAATGTCAGTATCACAAGCTACTGGTATACACATGGAGGAAATAGCTCCATGGGTATACAGTCTATGGTTCGGGAAATAACCGGGTATTTCCAAAATACTTGTAGATGGTTGTTTTAGATATTGAAATTCAGAAAATTTAACAATTATTCATTACCATTCAGAATAAAATATTAATAAATTATAAAGAAGAAATGTTTGTGTGTTTGTAGGGGTAATGTTTAGAACTACCGACAGTCTCTGCTCTAACATAGGTTATATTTTATGCCGGTTCCTCTACTCCCAAAAAGGTGCAGGAACAAAAAACGTCTAAAATTGCGATTTTCGTGATACTACTGGGGCTAAAAACTTGAAATTTGGCATGGGGGTTATTTTTAAGATGTAAATGCTCGCTAAAAACGGTTTTAAAAAATCGAAATTTAAAAGAGTAAAATGAGCATAAACCATTGTTAGGACTATAAACTTGGAATTTGGCTATTATATTTAAGACGTAAATACTCGCACCCGAACAGTTTCTAAAAAAATTAATATTTAAAAGAGTAGAGAAACAAACAAACAAACAAAAAAAAATCTAAAATTTCGATTGCTGTGATACTGCTGGGGCTGGAAACTTGAAATTTGGCATGGGCTTTACTGCGAATAAACAAATTAAAAGAATATAGGAATGATTCTACTTGAAAATCGTACTGTTTCAAATATCGAAACAATTTTATTATAATATCTTTGTGCGTTTTTTATTGTTTGTTTATGTTTTCGTTCCTTTTGAAATAATTCACGTAATATCATACGCGATTTTTCGCAGTCGGGTTTTTGTTTATTACTAATAAACTGCTACTTGTTTATCTTCGTATTTCCTGCGCAAATATGAAGTTTTTCGAGTCGTCTCTGCAGTTTATGAAATTCTTTCTCGCTGGTTATGAGCTCCGTCTGGATAAATATTTTTTCTTACCTCACAACTCCTAATGCAAGGAGTTTTTATTATTTATTTCCATGTCGAATTTTTTTCGTGTGTTTTTCTTTCTCGAATTTGAAGTATTTATAATAGCGTCCTTCATGCTCGGAGCAATAAAGAATGTTGGAAGAATGTAAATATTTTAACGTGGTGGGGAGAAGACAAAAAAAATTATATCCTCCTAGATTTAAAGTAAAATGTCATAGAGATTTCTTTTCGTCTGCACGTGTTCTTTTTTTTAATTATTATTTTTGCGTTGTTTTTTATATGTGTAGCGGAGTGCATTTTCAACGTCAACGACAGTTAGTAATGTTTATGAATGAATTGCTGAACCTAGTTTTTCGCCGAACACTAGGAATTTAAAATAATAATTATTATATGTAAAATATACTAGGGATGTAACGAATATTCGGCCACTATTCGGTATTTGGCCTATTAGGCCCTTTTGCCGAATATTCGGCTATGCCGAATATTGAACAGATATTCGGCCGAATACTTGTAGCCGAATATAATTAGATATTTTGCCGAATAGTTGCATATTTTGCCGAATATTCTAAGCTATTTGGTTAAATAAGTTCCAGAAAATCAAAACAAAATGTGATTTTAAATATTTTCAAAAAACAATATTAAAAAATTATATCTAAATACATTAATTATTATAAGAAACAGAAATCCTAATACTTACTCAATTTTAAAGCTTCATGACAACTTATAAATAACTGTTTATAATGATATTACATGAACTTCAGCTTCAGGAGACATCTCATTGTGAAATATGGAATGGAGGAAGTATTATGAGGGGCTTGTTAATTTTGAGAGAAAGAAAAGAGAAAAGTAGCAGAAAAGAATAATTATATTTTAAGGGAATGTATAATTATATTTTAAGAAAACAAGCTTTTTCTTTACATTGCAGAATGAAAATTTACTAAATTTGAGTTGAATGAGAATGGATATAAAAAGACAGAGGACACATGCAAGTTTTTAATTTTGGGGGGTGAAATGATTTTACTAAAATAAAAAAAAGTTTAATTTTTACAGAGGTAAAGAGTTTCTATTTTATATAAAATATATATAAATTACTAGAACTATTTATGGATTAAATAAAAAATTATGAATTAAATTATTATTTGCATTTTTGAAAGTTATACGTTATCTTATTGGCATCAAAGTATTTAAATTATTACAAAAAATACATTCAGCTGTTATGAATTTTGAACACTCACACAAAAAATTAATTTCAATTAGTCCTTAATTTAATTTTTGATTTTAAAATTGAAAAAAAAATAAACAAAATAATTTTTTTAAGTCAGTATTCGGCTGCCGAATATTCGGTATTCTGCCTAAAACTTGGCCGAATATTCGGTATTCGGCCAAATCATTATTCGTTAATCCCTAAAATGTACATTAAACTCACTATATAGCTAAAAATTGCACAGTCTGTAATATATTTCTTGTACAGCGATGACCCAAAAAGGTGACAACAAAATATAGGTGCCATGGGCGCAAGAAATTCACCCAAGACAAGACTGAAAGCTTTTTCAAACATAATGTATAACCCAATGGAGATGGACTAGAAGTATTTCCATTGCCTTGGATATAGCTAAAAATGGATCTTTTACAATAAATGAGAGTTATTAAAAGATTTTGCTCATAAAAAGCTATTATTTAAGCATATAAAGTATAATTTACTATCAGTCAAAAGTCCCTCCAAGACTGAAGGTCTTGCAACCATGATAGGGGTATACCTTTTGCATTTCAGAAATGTTATCTTTATCTTTGATGATAAAAAAAAAAAAAAAAAAAAAAAAAAAAAAAAAAAAAAAAATTTGCTATGCGACTTAAATTTAAAATAATTGTATATTAAGAGAAAAACATATTGCGACCAAAAATTGTTTTTATCTAGTATAATATATGTTATATATATAGGTTATATAACCATTAATTAAACATAACCAACCATCGTCAATTATATATATATATAGGTTATATATATATATATATATATATATATATATATATATATATATATATAGGTTATATATATATATATAGAGAGAGAGAGAGAGAGAGAGAGAGAAACCTCCTTGTGCGACCACCTCCCTGAACAGTAATTTTTTTTCATGGAACGAAATTTATTCCCATAGGCTCAACACTAATTTTACCTCCATTCAGGGACCATCCCAGTTGAACTCCCTCTATGAGCGACCGATTTCTTTGAAGAAAATGAAACAAATTCCGATTTTCCAGGTCTCTTGAAGAAGGTTTTATTAGAAAAATAATTCCGGAGGGCGCATTATTCATCATACTAGTTTAGATTTTTTTATTATTATTATTCCGGTAATTTTTAAGTGTTTAACCCTTTGTGCGTTTTTAGGCAATGAATTTAACTCTGATGACGAAATAGATAATGAAATCGTCATTATTTGTTTCCGCCCAAAAGAAAAAAAAATTGCATTTGTTAACTCTGCACTAATTAACTTATGTAATTAACTTTTGTTCTGATACTTAAATTTTTATGTTTTTTCCTAATGTGAAAAATAAATATTAGTAACATTAATTGTTACATTTTATCAACAATTAAAATCTAGATTTAAACATGACCTCCATTAAAAACCACCTCTCGAAGCGACCAGTTTTTATTGAAACGGGACGTGGTCACTTCAAGGAGGTTTTACTGTGTATATATATATATATATACATATATATGCGTAATATATTATTACATACAGGGTGTTCCTTAAAGAATGTCCCAGTTTCTATGGTATATTATAACAGTTTAATTTAGACTATTTACAACAAGTCATACCTCAAATTGAATGTAAACTAACTTAGTTTTCCTTACAAATTTTCCATAGATGCACCTTTAGTTATACGGTACAAATCCGACCTAAAGTCCAATTCTTCACACACTGCGGTTAACAAGTCCGGAGTAATGGAAGTATAGCACAAAATCAGCACTCACCACTCGCCAATCGTCGAGTAACATTTAAAACGAGGCGATTAACTTTATCGACCTCACTCGTCAAACTCAATGGGCACCACTCGCCAAACGCGATGATAGAAAGATCGATGCCAGAGAAGAAAGGGGTGAAATTCGTTCGGAATTTAAGGCGTACCAGATCGGCGATTCTCCAGAACGTAAGAAAAGAAAGTAGCAGGGGTGACTCTGTCTCGAATTTTCCGAAAATTTAAGGCATTCGGTTCCGAAAATTAAAAAAAAAATTGGTCATTAGTCCGAAAATTCGGACATAAAAATATCGCTAATTTCGACATGATCGCCGAAAAAAATCAATTTCGTCAATCGTCCGCAGAAAAAAATCACCAATTCCGCCAAAGAATCGCGAAAAAACGTGAATTTCGCCCAAGGACCACGTAAAAAACGCGAATTCCGTCAAAAAAACGCAAATTTCGTCAAAGAATCGCGAAAAGAATCACAAATTTCGTGAAAAGATCGCGGACAAACGCAAATTTCTTGAAAAGATCGCGGAAAAAACACAAATTTCGTGAAAAGATCGCGGAAAACACGCAACTTTCGTGACAAGATCGCGGAAAAAACGCAATTTTCGTGACATGATCGCGGAAAAAACGCAATTTTCGCGACAAGATCGCGGATAAGACATAAATTTCGTGAAAAGATCGCGGAAAATACGCAAATTTCGTGAAAAGATCGCGGGAAAATGCAAATTTCGTCAAAAGATCGCGGACAAAACGCAAATTTCGTCAAAAGATCACCTAAAAAGTCCTTCCGGCCAGTGCCGGGAGGAAGAGGTAGCTTTCATATTCCTTATTTTTAAAAAGCTAACTTATATTATTCAAACACACGAAGCTCAATTAAGTGGAAACCGAATGTAGGAGATTCAATAATAATTTTTATCAATACTAAATCATTATGAATGAGAATTTCGCGAAATTAGTCAGCTTTATCCAAGCTGCTTTTATTTAAAGTCACTTATATTTGGCTGCCAAATTCGGCGATTTCTTAAAGTGCCTGCCATTTTAAGACAACATGGTAGATGAGGCTAACCAGTGAACTTGGTTGAGACCTTAGTAATTGCTGTGCACATGCACACTCATATCGGAATCGGTTGATATATACGAGTGCTGTCGCAGATAAAAAATCAGATTTTTTAAAATGTCACCCACTTTAGAAATTGAAACTGCTATATCTGAGCCATTTTTTAAGATAAAGACAAACAAAAAATGCTCCTGAATCCTTCTACGGAGGTCAAATACTTAAGAAAGAAACCTTTTTCAATTTCTAATTTTTTTGCACCTCACTTTAAATATAATTTTTTTTAATTTAATGGCCGCCATTTTGAAACAAGATGGCTGATGAAGCTGGCCAGCGAACTTGGTCGAGATATTGATGTATACTATCCACATGCCTTCTTTCATCGAAATAGGCGAATACGTGTGGTATTGCGTGACAAATACAAGATCGTTTCAAAGTGTTAGCGATGATAGAAATTCAAAGTGCTATAATTCAACCACTTTTTAAGATATAAACAAAAGAACAAATTTTCAGAAACAAAAACTGCTCCAGAATCTTTGTATCAAGGCCAAACACATAAAAAAATCTTTTTCATTTTCCAATTTTTTAATACGTCATTTTAAATTTTAAATTACATTTTTTAAAAAAAATGTCAACCCTTTTGAAACAAGATGGCGAATGAAGCTGGCCAACGAACTCGGTCGAGACATTGGTATGTACTATGTACAGACCAAGTTACATTCAAATCGGTTCATAAATACGCCTGTTATCGCGTGACAAAAATCAGGTCGTTTTAAAATGTCAGCCACAATAGAAATTCAAAATGTTATAACTCAGCCATTTTTTAGATGCAGACGAAACAAAACCCCTTCCGGAATCTTTGTATTAAGGTCAAACACATACAAAAAAAAAATCTTTTTCATTTTCCAATTTTTTGGTATCTCATATTAAATTTAGTTTTTTTTAAATTTTTTTTAAATGGACACCATTTTGAAACAAGATGGCGAATGAAGCTGGTCAACGAACTCGGTTGAGTTATTTGTATGTACTATGTACACAACAAGGTACATCCAAATCGGTTCATAAATACGTCTGTTATCACGTGGCAAAAATCAGGACGTTTCAAAATGTCAGCCACGCTAGAAATTCAAAATGCTATAACTCAGCCATTTTTTAAGATATAGACGAAACAAAAACTGCTCCCGAATCTTTTTATCAAGGTCGAACACATAAGAAAAAAATATTTTTTCAATTTTCAATTTTTTGCTACCACATTTCAAATTTAAATTTTTCTTAAAATTTTAAATGGCCGCTATTTTTAAACAAGATGGCGGATGAAGCTGGCCAACGAACTCGTTCGAGACATTGGTCTGTACTATGTATAAACGAAGTTGCATCCAAATCGGTTCATAAATACGCCTTTTATCGCGTGACAAAATTCAGGACGTTTCAAAATGTCAGCTTCGCTAGAAATTCAAAATGCTATAACTCAGCCATTTTTTAAGATATAGACGAAACAAAAACTGCTACGGAGTCTTTGTATAAATGTCAAATACATAAGAAAAAAATATTTTTCCATTTTCAATTTTTTGGTACCACATTTCAAATTTTAAATTTTTTTAAAAATTTTAAATGGCCGCCATTTTGAAACAAAATGGCGGATGAAGCTGGCCAACGAACTCGGTCGAGACATTGGTATGTACTATGTACACACCGAATTACATCCAAATCGGTTCATAAATATGAGAGTTACAGTGGGACATAGGTCAGATATAATATCAATTTTGAACGGAGGGTGGTTTCGGGGTCTGGGGGTCATGATCGATGAAAATATACCAAAATTTTTTGAAATCGCTTTCCTCCGAACGGCTGCAATAGGTAGCTTTTTGTAAAGAAAGCTACCTAAAACGTAAATTTCGTCAAAAAATCTTGAAAAAAAAATTTTTTTTTCAAAGAATGGCGAAAAAACCCCACAAATTTCGTCAAAAGATTACGAAAAAACGTAATTTCATGAAAAGATCGCGGAAAAAACGCAGATTTCGTCAAAAGATCGCGAAAAAAACGCTAATTTCGTCAAAAGATCGTGGAAAAAATGCAAATTTCGCGAAGAAAAGATTGTGGAAAAACGCAAATTTCGCCAAAAGATCGCGGAAAAAACGCAAATCTCGTCAAAAGATCACCTAAAAACGTAAATTTCGTCACAAAATTTTGAAAAAAAAAAATGCACATTTTTTCAAAGAATGGCGAAAAAAACCCCACAATTTTCGTCAAAACGCAGATTTCGTCAAAAGATTGCGAAAAAACGCAGATTTTGATAAAAGATTGCGAAAGAACATGGTCTAAAGATTGCGAAAAAAAAAACGCGAAATTCGTTAAATGGTCACAGAAAAATTCATATTAGTTAGTGCGGGAGGGGGGGGGGGAGATTCACCCCTTTGTTGTAACCTTTCTGAAAATTTCCTGTGAATTTATTTCATTGCAATTAATAGTGAAAATAAAATATTCAAGATGATTAAAATAATTCTTAAAATATATTTCAATTTTCCTGTCTCTTTCATACATTGCATTAAGTGTGTCTAAATATCTTCAAATATGTGTTTGACTTTTATTTTTAAAGCAGTAATTTCTTGGTTATATTTTTCTGTTAGATGTTAATGCCAGTTTCTTTTTCAGTTGAGTGTAATCATATCGAATGGTAAGTAAAATTTATTAATAAATTACAATGTTCATAGTTAGAAAAAACACAATTTTGAATGGAGCGTACATAACTTTATTACTGGCCAGTGGTTAAAAAAAAACTGGCCAGTGAAAAAAATCAGTTTACTGGTCAGTGGCCAGCGGGTAAAAATGTTAATTTTGACCTATAAATGGAAATAGTAGAGCCTCTTCAATTCAGTGTTTCAACTTACGACGGGTGAATTTCAGCGTACTCTATGCACTTATATAAACAACGCTCAACTCAGCTAGCACTCAATTAGCACTTATATAAACTACGGATGCACCGAATATTCGGTATCTATTCGATATTCGGCCATATTACCGAATATTCGGTTATGCCGAATATAAAACTATTCGGTATGTCGAGCCGAATATCAAACTCTTTGGTATGCCAAATATTCGTGGCCGAACACTTAAAAGACCTTTTAAAAAAATACTTTAAAAAGCTTTAAAACAACTATACTATTTTCAAACTGTCAATTAATAAAGATATTTAATAATTAGAAATAGAATTATACTTAAATAAAAGAGAATGCTTTTACATTTTTTATTTGCTATTTGAAAAGTATCACGTAAGAAAATTAACCAATAATGACGACTTTAGTCCGTTCCTGACCAAATAAACAACATATGACTGTACAATTTTTTATCCAATTCCTTCAAAATTTCTCTTTGATTTTAAAATATCTGTTTTAGAATATAAGAAAATTTTATTCATTTGTTTTAATTCAGAGAGGAATCCATGAAATTTAAAATTTTATCAATTAAAGAAGCTTTAAAACTATCCTCTTCTCAAATAACAATTCGAAGCATTTCTTTTTACCCGACTGCCAAGAAGGGTTATGTGTTCACGCGTATCTGGGTATGTGGATTTCTTTATACCCTCGAAACATCCCAACGGCTGGATGGATTTTAATGAATGAGGTCTCTATCGATTCTTCTTAACCGTCCGATGGTTATAGGCTAGGTTTTGTTTTTATAAATTCAAAATGGCGGCCGTAAATTACAAAATGGCAATAGAGACGAAAAAATATTTTACGTACCCTATTGAGTGGCATATCATTGGATAGGTCTTTCAAATTGAAGACGATGTTACATTGACTATTTTACAGTCAGAAGCTCCGTTTAAATATTACACAACCTGGAAGTTGTGTAGGTAGGATCTCTAGCTTTACTGAAATTCTCACCTTCATAGACATCTATAGGTCTCATCAAAACAGTGTTTATAGATAGGAACTAACAATTAAACACAACTTAAAAGGCATCCATACAAGTAAATAAAAAAAATAGGTAAGTAACATAAAAGATAATTTTACATTGATGTATAATTAATTAGTTTATTAATTAATTATTGTTAATTAGATAATTAATTAGTTCGCTTTTTACGCAGTCGGGTTTTTTGATTTTTTAAATTTGATTTTTACTTGTTTAATGTAGAATTTACGTGTAAAAAGATCTGGTTTATCAATATGGAGTGTTAAATATCATGTAAAATTGTTTCAAAATTTAACTTTTTCATGCTTTCAAATTAAGAAATTTAAAAGTAATCGGCAAGCCGAATATTCGGTTATTCTGTCAGATAGTCAGTATTCGGCATCCGATTTCGGTAAAATCACTATTCGGTGCATCCCTAATATAAACGGTGTTATACTCATCAAAAGATAACTCTTAATAATTCTTACGTTAAGTTTGCAATTCATCTGATGCGGAAGCATTATAGTAGATGCAACACTTGCTTTTTTTCAATTGACACACAGAAGTCATCGAGTACTTCTTAGAGAAACTCAAGAGCTCAACTGTAATTGGACAAATTTCTCTAATCACTCAAGTGCAGCAGAAAAACGATAGTCTGTAAAAGCTGTGTGGAATTAGTATTTTTTATGTATAGCCTTGGGTTAAGAACGAAAAATTATGACCGAGGAAAAAACATATATATAAGTAATGTTGCAATGTATTTGTTGACGCGGAAAGATATCACTCACTTGTATCGACGTGATCGCAGGTTTGAGATTAATTAATTGAATTTAGATAATGGGACGCGTTTGAATGTTTTATGTGGAATTTTGCTTGATAATAGATATTTAAATTTTTTTGTATAAACCCTAAGCAGATTCCAAGTTCTTAACAGTATATTCGTAAAAAAAAGAACACTCTTCCCTAATTTTGCTGCTAATCATGGTATAAAAATGTAACTGGCAACAATCGATTATTAGGCATAACTACTGAAGTGATTTTGAATCGAACAGCGATTTTGTTTTTAGATAAATGGATTACAGGTGAATGATAAGGGATACCTGTCTCAGGACGATCATTTCAGAATGTCGCACCCGGAAAGTCGGTTTAAATCGTTAATTTTGTCATTATTTTCTAAAATATCCTTTGTTTTACCGAAAAATGGAAAAGGCTATTCGATTGCATAGTTTCTGAGTGAGATCGTCTGCCAATTTTATGCGTCAAAGATTAAAATTGTCTTCGTGAATAATCATATATATGATTATTGAAATATCATGTGAATATATCTTCCTGAATATATGAAAGTAGCGAGTTTAGATTTGAGAATAACTGAAAAGCATAATTTATAAAGAAAATTGTTAGATTTTAAATTAAATATCAATAGTAAAAACATATCTACAGTTGCCCCCCCCCCCCCAATAAAAAGTGAGTTGGTCAAATTCACGGGTATATCAATCAAGAGTGCGAAGGAGTACGTCAACTGCCTGATTAACCACATGGTTGCCGGAAACAGTAAACAGACTAACAAGGAAGGTCTCCATACGGGCATACTCATAAAAATCTGAAAAAATTACAGAATGTTCTTCTCATATGGATATATATGTTTATAAAAAAAATTTTGGCGGAACCCCGATACAGCGTCCGTAAAAAAAAAATAACGAAATTTTCGTTTATTTGGCGATTTATCACCGGTTGGCGATGAAAAAAAAAATACGGTTTTATGTAGGAAAAAACTTTTTATGTTGAATTTGTTTATACAAGTTTAATTTAAATAACTTTAGTTTTGTCATCTTTAATTTGTTTTAACAATAGTTTTGTCATTTCTAGTTTATTTTAACTATTGTTTGTGATATATATTTATATGTATTTATAATAAAATTTAAATATCATATTTTACGATTTAAAACAAAATTTAAATTGATTTAAATTATTTCAAGCTCAGAAATAAGGCAGATAGAACACTGTCTATTTGATTTTGTTGCTATGGAAACGACTTTGTCTTCGATATGGAAATGTTAAATCAAATGTCAGCTGACTATAACTTAAAATAGATATTTGCAACTTGCAAAGCATAGAAAATATTTTTACAGTGATGAAATTAAATAACTACAGCAACAAGCACCATATATAAAAAATATATAATAACCTCTTTAATTGATTAAGTTTGAATTCATTAAAAACCGTGCATTCTAAAAAACAATAATAAATTTTCAGATGCATTAAAATCGTTTGCTTTTGGCGAGGAAAAATCCTGCTCGCCAAATCACGTGTCACTTTCGTATTTTCGCGCCAAATATTCGAAAGTATTTTATTTTTTTACAGACTTTCTACTGAAATTCCGCTGTTAAACTTGAGTCCCTTATTACATACATGAGTAGTTTCACTAGCATTTTTTTTTCAACATATTCTGAGTATGTCCTGTAAGGAGACCTTCCTTGTAAGAACACTACTTTTACACAAATTTTGTGCCAGTGATAGTCCCCTTTACAGCCAAAGAGTGTTGATTATAATTACCGCATGTTCTCTGTACTTTAGCAACTTTGGAAAAGGAAAAAAAAAAAAAAAAAAAACGAAAATAGACACTCGACTGGAAATTAAGTCTTTTTTAATTTTATGTTTCAAAAATAAGCTTAGGGTTCGTCTCCATACTGAAATTGTAACAAACTCTAAAATTTTCAATGCAAACATCTCTGACATTTCACATATTTGAAGCTTCTGGAAACTGATTTCCGTTAAAAACATTCACAGCTTACAATATTGATGTTTTTTTTTCCCCCCCGAAAATCAATGACTGTGCGACATGCATATATATAACCACGTGGTCAAACGATATTTATCGAACGACTACACAAAATTTATGTAAATATTAAGACTGTAACGGAAGCTAGTGAATGTTCATTCTTTCGGATCACTGAATGTACAAGTCCCTTAGAAAATTTTACAGATGCAAATCGCGTTTTCAGCATTCATTGGACCAAACCTTAAAATTCTTCCAAGCTTAAAAATGTAGTCTGCAGATGTAAAAGTGTTATCTGCAAAAAGCATAAAATAGAAATCCTTTCACGTGGTATTCTGCATGCTCAACCGACTGAAATAATGGTCACGCTTATGTGAAAG
This sequence comes from Maratus speciosus, assembly GCA_963932465.1. NCBI lineage: Eukaryota > Metazoa > Arthropoda > Arachnida > Araneae > Salticidae > Maratus > Maratus speciosus. The sequence goes on along the minus strand of OZ010799.1, from coordinate 66,748,034 downwards.
ATAAAGACAAATAAATGGAATAAGTAACCGGATTTTACTCATAATATTTATTATTATTTAGGTCAGTGTGATGGGAAAAATTACAAAACTCGGCAGAAGATAATTATACAGTTATAAATAAATTGAGAAATCAAAAGTTAAAGTTAAAATACAAATACGGGCATGCATATTCTGATACAATGTATCTTTTACCAATTTAATTCAACTTGATATTAATTTTATGTTACAACAAAAATGAAAGCCGATCTTTTTCTGTCTAATTTGTTCTAGGCAGCCAATTACCAATTGTGTTGACTCCGCTACTGCTTACTTTAATTTCTTGTAGCAAAAAATGCATATTATTGAAATAGATTTAAAAGAAAAAAAGGTTTTACATTAAAAAAGAAAAACTAATTGTATTTATTGTCCGCGAATTTCATTTTTTTTTTCTTTTAACCATTCGACTACCAAAAAAGAAAAAGAAAAAAAAAAGGTTCTACTCTATAAGAATTGGACTGTATATTTAAATTCATAAGATTATCAAAATACAAATGTACTACTGATGTATGTATGCTAATTAATAACACAACATAGTCGATGCAAAACTGAAATAAAAGATTATATTGTGATGATTGGATACTAATTTTTATTTTCGATTTCGCATGACGTACAAATAAACGAAGATTTGTTTTGAGACCAGGACCCGTCCTGATAGCAGGAATATTAATAACAAGTAGTAAAAATATTCACAACAGCGCTAAAAAATGGCTGCCCGTAATTTTTTTAATTAAAATACATTATCATTTATAGTTAACATTAATCTTTTAAGAAAATTTCAAATTTGCGCGAACTAGACTGTATCAGTTGAACCATCATACTGTAAAATTATATGCAAAGACCTCATTTTATCATTGATAATTCTATTCTAACAACACAGGTTTTTTTTGTTTGTTTGCTTTTCCGCCACAGTTGTTGCATGTGCTTTAATTGAAAAACCTATGGAGTTTTGAAATTTTATGCGTAGACATTTTTATACTCCATGAATATTTAACCAATCTTAAAATTGGTATTTACAAATTGAGAAAACAAGAGTTCTAAAATTTAGCTCTAATTCAGTTCATTCGAGCGGAGAATACTTTTTTACATGTTCTAAATTAGTGCGACTTAGTTCTTAAAATTGCCTCATTATTGAAATATATCGAATTCAAAATTGATTATTAAAATTAATAATTATCTTAGATCTGTAGTTTTATTTATTTTTTTATCTTGTTTAGGAGGCATAAAAATACTATTTTGAATTTTATGTAAACGAGTTGCAACCCGTCGAAATTCGACGTACTAAAATGTTTGAAAGGAACTGTCAGATCGAAATTATAATAAACCTACAAAAATAATTGCAACAAAAAAATCATCTTACATTGGTTGTCTAACTCTTAAAACAAATAATATTTTAAACCCAAAATTACCAAAATATTATTTCTACAAACTTCAACTGCTTAAATTATTGAAAAATTAAACTGTATTAGATTACGTAATCAAGATGAGTAATTATGATGAAGTTATCGATGGAACTCTTATGTTTGTTTTTACGGGATGAAAAATCAGTAAAAAGGATTTCGCTTTGTCACATCATAAAATTTTCCCCCATAAAATCTAAACTGTACGTTATTTTCACATTCTCGTAATTTACATACGCACCACTCAAATTCACAATTTGAAAGTATTTTAACGCGCAAAAGAATAGATTATTAATGAATGCATTTCCAAAGTTAAAGTCACGTTTGTCCGATACAACTTTTCATGTAAACATTCGCACAAACCTTAAGTTCTAATCTTAGTACCCGTGAAAAAAAAATTCAGAAATTTGACTTTAGTTGTCATAGTATTCGCCATTTATAGCATTGGTCAAATATTTAGTTTTATCAAAAAAAAAATTTTCGTTTTGTTTTAAATATATCATTTTTACTCAATGAATCATTTTGCCGAACGCCTCAAACTCATTTATCAGCGTAATGTAAAAATATTAAAATGTAGCATTTATGAAGAAGAATGCGTGTTTTATTTAATGTCTGACATCATTTTCTGTTCAAAAATTATAAAAAAGTTACATTTATTTGTAATGTGAAAATGGCATCAATAAGGATATAATGAATAAAAATAATAAAACATTAATATTTTCTCTTTACTTTCAATATAAATGAAGTACTTCAGTTGCCACAATTACAAAATTTGTATTAAAAACTACAAAAAAAAATTAATATCTCAAAAACAAATTGAGATACAGCTTTCAAACAAATAGTATTTAAAAGAGAATTTTTTTCCTTATACGATGGTGTAAAAAGTTAAAATGTGTGATGCATAGAAGTTTACAAATTTGCAGTAGAGAAAATTGCAAAACCAAAATTTTATTTAAAATTTCAAAGTGTTGCCATTCGCAAAATGACGTATGCGTTACGCACAGATATGTTTGTCCTTTATAATATAGATATGACATGAATTTTTGAGTACCTAATATTCTATAAAACATAGCGTTCTTTTACCATAGAAAGAATCAGAGTTTGATTGACAAGGGAACAATATTTCATGGAGTTCGCACATAGGCATCGAGACTTGGTACATTTTATAGCCCTCATCTGTCCCGTTTGCCCCTGCATTAGTCAGGCCTTGAATGCACAGACTAAAGATAATTGGTCCAGTAAAGTTAAAATTCAGGCTCTGAAAAGATTGAAAAGTCATTCATATTATCTAAGTGGAAATGGAAGACATATTATGAAAAATATGTTGACTATTGTCTAATATTTTGATGCAGTTAATATATAATGCATAGAGAAATTGACATATGCCCACAAACATAAAGTGGAGACAGGGTAAAATAATTATAATTATTTTCCTGTAATATAAATTACATAGAAATCTTTCGTAGTCTTGCATAATAATTTACGTAGAAATCTTTTCAAAAGATAAAATGGCACAACAACACCAGTCATGGTTGGTAAAACCAGTCATGGTTGGTAAAACCGGGTTTTTTTTTTCAAAAAAACCCCAAAAAACCCGGGTTTTTTTTTTGTTTAAACCAGGGTTTTTTGGTTTAAACCGGGTTTTTTTAAATATATTTTCCTATTACATATACATGCACATTTATTGATAAAAATAAACATTGTTGGATATATAAGGAATATAATTTCATTTAAAAGTAATTTAAATTAAATAATTACAATCAATTATGTAGAAAATTAAAATCATTTAAAATTTAAACATTTTTAGTAAAAGCTATGTCTTATGTTCCATGAATAAAATGCTCTACATAGTGAAACATTGATACCTTGAAAATCTTAATAAACAATAGTTTGATTACTAGTACTATAAATAAATATATGGTGTAGTTTCATAAATATAATATATTTTCCCATGGCTATTCAAAATAATTTCTTTGAAATATTTGCAAAACAGAAATCATGGAAGACGGTAGTATTCCGAGTGACGCAGAGCCTTAAGCCTAAAATCGTATCGTATCGTATCATAGAATTCGTAGATGGCGGAACTCATATATACAGCTAACTCGACATCAAAGAAAACGCGAAAAGCCGCCTTTTAATAACTCAGCAGATATATGTCTTATTGTTCTGAATTTTCTAGAACAGTCTTATATCTGCAGTCTAATCGTATACTGAAATTTTTACATTTCTACGTGCAGTATATTTTGAGATCTAAATAGCCATTTTTAAAGTGAAAACGTTGGTATGATATCGAGGAAGTTCCTAATTTGAAAATCTCGAAAACGGTTCTAACGATTATTTTTAAATTGATACATAATATAAATGTGATTAAGGCGAGGTGAATAACACTTTTCTTTTTTCTGGGAAAACTCTCGTTCGTTAAATAATTCGATTTTTTTTCTCTCGAAAATGACACGGGCGATTTTTTAAAAATCAAATAAATATGTTTCAGATGAACCAAATAACAATTTACTTGTTTCCAGCAAGACTCTTGTTCGTTTTATAATGCGCATGAAAAATCGGACTATATTTCTTCGCCATTCTATGGAAATTTCACCGAAAATGCATGACACTGTATTCATACACATGCTTTCTTTTTAACCACTTTTGGGGAGAGAAAAATTTTGTCTTCCCACTGGCTAAGTGGCTAAGGGCCATCGTTTACTGATCTTACGATAGGCAGTTCGATACTATCAGGTACGTGTTTTCAGATGTGAATGTGTGTGTTTTTTTTTTTTTTTAAGTCTGCTAGTTGACCATTATTCTCAGTTCCTTTGTAATTTTTTTAATTGCTATTAAGTTAAATAAAATTACAATTATAATGGCGCCAATTTGATGATGATTATTTCTTGGCAATTTTTCAACAATAAAAATATTACTATAAATTTTATAAATATATTTAATTTCAATCACTTTACAAAAAATATACATTAATAATTATTATTTGAATATAAATCACACGATCAGAAACGTAAAAAAATAATTCATTTCAGCTCTTCTTTTTATAATATCATTTTTTATTATTATGACGGTCAATCAATATATAATCACTGACATCCATAATATTATTATTATTATAATTATTATTTTCCTTGCATAAAAGCTATTGTGATGTAATAATTCTTTTATAATAAATAATTTAGTTGAAATGTTTTATTTATAAATATCAATGAAGTTTGATAACCCCGAGACAATTGTTTTTATATAAGCATATCAGAATTCTGGTCTCGCCATCTTTTGACGCAATTGCGTAGTATTATAGAGAAATGTTTGATAAAAACGTTGAAGTAGACAGCTTTTAAATCAAAGAATTATTTTAAGAGATATTTAATGTTAAATCTGGATAAAAATGACTCATTAAAAAAGTCTCATAGGAAAAAAATATATACATGGGAATTTAATCATTTTCATTCAATTTAATCATTCAATAGAAACTCGAAGTTTGCAGAGTGCATTTATTATTTTTAACTTGCCTAATTTTTTGACGGTTTATTTCAATTTTAAATTAAAATTTTCAGAATTTCCAGAGATATTTTTTACATATTTTAGAAAAGGTTATTTTAAATTGTTGCCAATTGTTAAAACAGCGCAAAGAATAATATATCCTTTAAATTAAAAATTTATTCACACGTGACTATTATAAACAAAAAAATCCTTTTAAATTAGAATTAAATGATAACGTGTTAAAAGCAGGAAAATATTAAACATTACGTCATAAAAAATGTTTTTACACATGCTTACTTAAAATGAAAGAAAATTATAAAATAATCAATTATTTTCAAATTAGAATTAAATGATTACGCATTAAAAGAAGGAAAACATTGAAAATTACGTCATAAAAATTATATTTACACGTGAATATTAAAAGAAAAAGAAAATTTTTAAATAATAAATTCATTGATATGTGTTAAAAGTCGTAAATGGAAGAAATTACGTCATATTAGCCAAAGTGGCCAAAACAGTTTGCAAAACATATTGCAAAACAGTTTAAATTAAAAAATATATTTATATGAGAGATTTATTTCAAATTTCGAGATGATATTTTTAACTATAGTTGCCAATTTTAAGGTAGCGCAAATAATAATATTATCTTTCTAATAATAAAAATATTTTCAGTTGAATGTTACAAAGAGAAAGGAAAGTTTGGTGAAAATTATGTCAGATTTAAAACGTTACATTTAAAATCTCTTATTTAAAATCATTTTCTTATAGCGTTGTTAAAAAATACCATAAAGCAAAGACTCTGTTGACTTAGTTCCTTTTATATTTGGTAATTTTCAAATGTTAACTAATCTTATTTAATCAAGCACGGAAACAGCAACTAACATCAGCTGATTCGGTTTTGAAATCCCTCAGTAAAAGGGAAACCCGTTTACAGTAAGATCGCCATTGATTTTTTAATTATACAGAGCAGCCTCGATTATCCGAGATGATTGGGACTGTTAGTAAATCGGAATCGGAAATCTCGGTTAATAGAAACTGTGTGTAAAAACTCGCCGTGCTTGCGAATTTAACATCTCTTTTAAAAAAATATATAGAACGTTTTTTAAATAATAAAAATAAATATATGTAAAGTTCTGTTTCACAGCTTAACAAATTTAAAAAGAAAATCATCTACCAGTAGTAAATTTTAAAATGCAAATTGAAAAATTTACGAAAGTTCACACAGCCACTGGAAACAAAGCATTGTTCGCTATTGACTTCTCAGGGTCCAATGTTTCTTTGGAGTTGAGTGCTTTTGGGGGCAGAAGGGCCTGTATAGCACAGACAGTGAGCTAAAGAGCGTGGTTATTTTTAAGGCTCCTTCAAAAGGAAAAAAAAAAATCAGACTTTGTTATCGACTCGGTTAACAGAAACCTCGATTAATCGAAGCTCGGTTAATCCAGGTTCTACTATAATTCAATCTTCCGTAATCTTTTTAAAGCAGATCAAATTAATGGACTTTAGCACAAAGTCACATAGCTGATAACTGCCATGCTTGTTGGCCACCTTTTTTTCAAAAAGTTTGCTTCACCTTATTCAATTAATGAGATATCTCCGATAAAATAAGTCACATTTTCCCGTTCTAAAATACTGGTATCCAAAAATCGTAGCATGTAACTGACACTACAAGTACTCATGGAACTAGACTATTTTAAGTCTTATTTTTATTATAGACTATATAAAATTATTAAAAATATATATTATGATAGGAACTAGCGGGCTTCGTCCGCTATTTACGTTACGGATATAAAAATCATGTTTTTTTTTTAGGGAAAAAGAAATAAAAACCTATTTGACGATAGGTTTATAAAGACACATTTTGTATTTGTTGTATTACCGGGGATGAGGAGGGGGGGGGGGACTATTTTGATTAAATATCGCAATTAGTCTACATGGCAGATATAATTATGATAGACACTAGCGGGCTTCGCCCCTCTATGGCGCCTTATGGGTCCAGCTTCCATAACAGAAACTACATTTCGGACATCAATGCAACAGATTCCAAACGTTATAATTAACTTAATAATCACCCTATATAGCATTAAAGTAAATTTATGAGTACTGCATACTATTTTTTTATCGTAATTTCTGAAGAGAAAAAAATATTTCGGTTCCATTCTTAGGTACTGGTCTGAAAAATTTTGAAAAAGGGGGGAAGGAGTGGACATGAGACTGCTGTTTGTCAAACAACCCAACGGGGTCTGGCTTATTCAACTTGGTTTTTGATGACTTGGTAGGTGGTTTGTTTAAAAGAGTGCGTTCCCTGCCCCATGAAAACTGGAACTATTGGTGCACCATCTATGTAAGGATTTAATAATTATAAATTAACATTTTGGATTTATTAATTTAAGGATAAAGTGTTTTTAAAGGAATATCAAATGAAACCCTCTGTGCGATCTGCGATTATACTTACCCAGTTGTTTTTATATACAAACTGCTATAAGGAAAATTGTAATAAAATAGTAAAAATTAAATCTGCATTAAATTCCATTAGTATCCTTTTTTTAATCATTTTATCACTAACCTCAAAAAAGTAATGATATCAATGCAAAAACCCTTGACGGGTTAAAAGTTTCTGACGCAGCACTTTATCTTATGCTCTAAGAATTTTAAATATGGAACTTAAAAATACTGATATCAAATTTTGAGTGACGTTATGCTATTTCTTAAAAAATATATTTGTATTTATTTCATCATTTTTTTTTTTTGTTTTATTTATAATCGCATGTGCAAAAGTTATGTTCAACATGAAAAACTGCATAAAATTTTATTCGCTGTTGCTTTATCATTTACATCTCTCATAAATTCAAAATATGAGTTTTAAAAGATATGATATAAAATTTAAGTGACGCCTTGATGTGACTTTAAAAGGTTTGTTTTAAAATTCAATTTAAATTATTTTTGACTTGGTTAAAATATTTTTTTACATCTACACAATACTTTTAATTTTCCAATTCACTGTTAAATATATCACTTTCATTGAATCTATACTATGCATTGAAATGTATTTATTTCAATAAATTGATTTATCTTTTGTGTCACGCTATTCAAAATTGTCAGTAAGATTTATGTAAATGGTTTCTTTGCGTCATTGTGTCCAAACTACATGAAATGTATGAAAAAGGATAGTTTGACGCAAATAAACCATTTACATAAATCTTACTCACAATTTTGAATAGCGTGACACAAAAGATAAATCAATTTATTGAAATAAATACATTTCAATGCATAGTATAGATTCAATGAAAGTGATATATTTAACAGTGAATTGGAAAATTAAAAGTATTGTGTAGATGTAAAAAAATATTTTAACCAAGTCAAAAATAATTTAAATTGAATTTTAAAACAAACCTTTTAAAGTCACATCAAGGCGTCACTTAAATTTTATATCATATCTTTTAAAACTCATATTTTAAATTTATGAGAGATGTAAATGATAAAGCAACAGCGAATAAAATTTTATGCAGCTTTTCCTGTTGAACATAACTTTTGCACATGCGATTATAAATAAAACAAAAATAAAATGATGAAATAAATACAAATATATTTTTTAAGAAATAGCATAACGTCACTCAAAATTTGATATCAGTATTTTTAAGTTCCATATTTAAAATTCTTAGAGCATAAGATAAAGTGCTGCGTCAGAAACTTTTAACCCGTCAAGGGTTTTTGCATTGATACCTATTTACCAGCATTTTAGACTACTGAAAACATTGATCTTAAAATGGAAAGTAGATTTATAAAAGTTGTCATCCACTAAAACATTTAAACCGCCATCAGACTTAATACACAGGAGTTTTTTCTAAGCTATTTTATAATACGTATTACGTTTAAATGCCTAAACCAGGGCATGAAATTTCAGTTCAAATGGTGCTCGCCAGAGTAAAACTTTTGCTCGCCATTATTTTACATTCATTCAGGCAGCAACGTTAGTCGCCACACTTGCCCAGAAAATGAACTAACAATGGAACCATTTTTGGTGCTGCTCGCACCTAGCATTGAGACCTGGTACATTTTAAAGTCCTATATTCAGAAGTTTGAGAATCGATAAAATTTTTCTGTTCGAACAATATTTCTTAATTTTACAGCAGCATAACTTTCTGAAAATGCAATTTTCGAGACTACTTATCGAACTATTAACATTGAAGTTTTTTAAAGAAAAGCATTTAAAAAAAATCAGTTAATAATAAGTATAAAATATTGAAAAAAGTTTAAAAATTCCTTCAAAAACACATGAATTTGATTTTGAAAAATTGCAACATTCTATTCACATTTTTGGCGGAAGGAAAGTTGGCGCTTATTTTTCGAAAGTAGAGCTTTCCGGCAACCCTAGCCAAATGTCATAGCTGTTTGTCTTGTGTGAGGAGTGGTTTGGACTTCAGTAGAAATTGTAATGTCCGACCTAATTAGCCACAGTAATTTTTCTAAATTGTGCAAAAATATTAATTTACTTTATGATTATTTTTAACAAAGGACCCTTTAATACAGCAACATTTCATTTGAAATATTCGAAACTTTATTCCACTCGATTCCAAAAGAAAATAGTTTGCTTATTTTGTATTTCACTGAAAAATAGTTTTCAATGATCTTGGAAGCTTTTATAGAAATATATTTACTATTTATATATTTATCGTCTGCATAGAAAAAAAAGAAAAAACCTAATTCTTGTTTCTTATGCTATCAATTATCAAACAAATCGCAATCTGATATAATTCTAATTTCATTTACTCCTCGGATAAAGCGGGCGGAAAAATTGTAGCGCCATATTTGGCGATTTAACTCACTTTTGGCGTGAAATAAAGAAATAAAAATGTAATAATAAAAAATTAAAAGTACAAAAAAGTATATAAAATATGATTTTAAGAGAGAAATTTTATCGGTTCTCTAACTTTTATCTATAGGGCTACAAAATGCACGAGGTCTCGATGCTAGGTGCGAGCAGCACCAAAATTGGTTCCCTTGTAAGTAGACAAACTGAATTTAGACCGTTGTTAGAAGGAGCTGTCTATTAAATCCGGAATATTTTACATTCATGAGAAATATGAACAATTTTTAAAGTGGTAACAGTTGTAGTATGGAGAACTTTCTGGTGACCGAATTCACAAAAGAATGCAGAAATTGAAAAATCGAAAAACATTTACTACAATAATAATGATAATATCTCAAAATAAGGTTGCCATAAGGTCTCAATAGTTACAGAGATTGTCACATACCACTAAAAAGTCATGAAAAGAAAAGTACCTCTACTTTTAGAACTACATATTTGTGTAGCGTTGCCCTTCTGCACCGAAATACCACTTGTCAATCGCAGCTGTAGGGTCAAAATCTGTCAGGGTGGATACATTAACAGAAATTATGTGTAAATCATCCAGTGTCTCAGTCTTCAGAGAGTTACTGTATGCAGTTTTGAATCTGTTGTGACAGCTGAAGCCTCTCGCACGAAGCTATTATCACTGGTAGAAAAGCACAAATTATTAGAATCTGGAGCGAATCGTGGAATCTGGCTGAGTACTTTTCACTGTAAAACTTCGCCAGCATAACTTTCAGAATTAGTGAGGGAACATAAAGTTGAATTCAGCCCACTCTGCCAATACAATGTCCACTTTTTCATTAAAGAGACTTGGGTTCAAATACATGAAAAGTTTTTATTTCCTCTAACACAAATTCAAGAATTTTTCTTTGGTAGGCCAATCCAAAGTGTCAAAAACATGCAGAGATGTTAACACATCTTTTGACATAAATTGCGGTCTTTCTGTGATGCATATCTTTCATGTTTAATTATTCTCCCTCTTAAAATCTGAAACTCTCGCTCCCCATTTTTAGGTGCGTTCGTAATTATATAAATACGTAGCACCTATAGTCGTCGTTCAGTCCGTCTGTCCGTCCGCATATAACAGAGCCAAAACTACCCAACCGAATGGTCTGAAATTTTAAATATATGATTGTTGCAAAATTTTGTCGAGCCATTTCAAATTTTATGAAAATCGGATGTATAGTTTAATTACAGGGACAGTCAAAAGTTTTTCTTTACATTACGGCCAATGGGAAAAATTATTGCAAGTGCATTTTAATGATGTTAAAGCTTTCCGAATGGTCTGAAATTTTAAATATATCATTGTTGCAAAATTTTGTCGAGCCATTTCAAATTTTATGAAAATCGGATGTATAGTTTAATTACAGGGTCAATCAAAAGTTTTTCTTTACATTACGGCCAATGGAAAAAATTATTGCAAATGCATTTTAGTGATGTTACAGCCATCCGAAAGGTCTGAAATTTTAAATTTATAATTGTTGCAAAATTTTGTCGAGGCATTTCAAATTTTATGAAAATCGGATGTATAGTTTAATTACAGGGACAGTCAAAAATTTTCCGTTTCATTACGGGGAATGGGAAAAAAAATTATTACAAGTGCATTTTAATGATGTTACAGACTATGCACTTATGAAGTGCAAAAAAATATACATTCAGTACAATATGGGGTGCAAAAAATAATTATAAAATTAGCTATAATAAGAACGCACCTCATTTGCCACGTTTGACGAGCAATTTCCAACTTGTTAATATTTGCGAGCTGTACAACCTTGATTATGCCTGAAATGGATTGTTGGCCCAAAATCTCCCGTTCGTTTTGGAAAACACTAGATTCGAGATCTGGCAGAACTAAGATGCAATGTTAAATTTTTATTTCCAGATGAAATGACAAGTTCCTTGTTTTTTAATGCCACACCTAACGGGCTCAATTTCTTGTAGAAATCCAGTAGGAAGTACAGAACTTTAAGAAATTTATAATCCTTCAATATTTACAGCAAACCCTTAGATTTAGCGCTATCATTGTCTTTCCCGTGGGCCCCCTGTTCAAGATGGCTTGAAAAAGAACTTTCAAAGCATTTTTTTTTATGGATAATCATCTAATAGTGTGATTATCACTCAGTTTATGATTTTTTCCTCCTAGAATTTCTCCTGTTTCTTTTACCGTATGAGGTCTTTTAGCCGAGACATGAAGACATGGTAAAATTTAAAAATACTCCTAGCCACTGAATTAAATGTTTTCAGATATTCAATTTCACCACATGCATCCAAAACAACCAACTGCAAATGGTGTGCAAGGCAGTGAATGTTTATCAATTTAGCACAAATGTATTTCTTTTTCATAGCTAGTCCTGATTTGTATCCAACCATATTTGTAGCACCATCCCAATTACCCATTACCCAAGCTACAATATACACTATGACGCAAAAGTTTAGACAATGAAGAAATTCTTACATACTTTGAAAAATATTTATTCAATTTTCAAATCACTGCTTGAAATTAATGTGCTGTACATATAAACAATATTTATAACAAAGAAAAGTGGAATTGTGCATATTGCAATAAATTAAATGGTAACAAAAATAAACTGCTGTCTCAAAAGTTTAGACACAAATTAAATAAAATCGAAATAAACAATTTTTAAAACCTGGTTGCGCATCCATGCTTATGTATTACGTCATATACACGAGATTGCATGGAAGAAACTAAATCTTGCATAGTTTGTGGATCGATATCGTACCATGCATTCTCAATAGATGTCTTAAGTTCCTTTTCAGAAGAGCATTGTCTAGCGTTGCTATAAACTTTGCGACACATGATGCTCCAAAGGTTTTCTATAGGGTTAAGATCTGGGCTACATGCTGGCCAGTCGAGAACTCTTATATTATGGGAATTAAACCAAGATTTTGAATGTTTTGCAGTGTGAATTGAAGCATTGTCTTGCTGAAATTCCCACTGAGTACCCCCTAGAAGCTCAGCAAATGGCAGTAGGTTTTCTTCTAATGTCTGTGTATAATGCTGTGAAGTTTGACGACCACTGGTGAAGGTCAGAGATACTTGTGCATTATAGCAAAAGGCTGCCCAAACCATCACCGAGCCCCCTCCTTGTCTGCGACTAAAAAAACGTCGAGGTTCCTTCCGCAAGTCATGCCAATACGATAAACAACCATCTGGACCATCCAGATTCCACTTTTTTTCATCGCTAAATATGACTGACTGCCATTTCTCTCCATATGACATATGCTTTCGAGCCCACATAAGTCTTTGTAACTTATGATGTGGTTTCAGAGCTGGTTTCTTCTGCATTTTGCTATAAACGATTGTTCCTTTTTCCAAAATTCGTCTACGAATCGTATCCTTTGATACAGAGAGTCCCGATGAGCTTTGAACTCCACGTACGCTCATTTGTTAAGTACTCGCTAGTCTTTGTATCAGGCGATCCTCTCGTACATTTGTCACACGTGGCCTCCCAGACCGACATTTTGCTTTATATTCGGAACCACTCGATAAAACTCGATAAATAGATTTTTTTGACCTATTAATAATAGCAGAAATTTCAGAAACGCTCTTCCCTTCACCTTTCAACTGCCAAATCCTTGAAACCTCATTCACTTGAATTTCTTTAGCTCTCGGCATGTCGACTATGAAGCGCAATCGTTTGCAGAACTTAAGTACTCCAAATTTGTGACATCATCGATTCTAAATTTGCATATGCCAGCGAATATTCAAAGAAATTTAGAATAGTGTCTAAACTTTTGCGACAAGCACATTTGAATTTTTATGAAAAAAATTAGTATTATAGCAAATAAAACGACTGTCTTTTGTACATAGCATTTTAAATCAGTTTTTGAATATATTTACAGGTTTTTGTAATTCTGACGTCATAATTCTACATTTTAAAGCTGAATGACGTCATTGTCTAAACTTTTGCGTCATAGTGTAACACCTGTTTCTATATTCATTTGGATCCAAGATTCGCACGTCGCTGGATTGAGGCACGATATTCTGAGCGTACATAGTTTGATTTAAAACACAACCTTTTAAAAGACAAAACTTACTCGCCAATCTTGGATATTTGCTCGCCATTGGCGAGCTGGCGCCCTTCTAAACAATTTCGCGCCCTGGTCTTATTAATACAAAATTTCGCGCCCTGGTCTAAACTAAAAATTAATAATATATATTTTTAGGCATCTTTATGAGACTTTTTTCTGCTATGTCTCACGCAAACCTTATCTCGATGTTCACCCATTTTTTTTGTCAGATCTAAATAGTGGATTCGATTATGCAATAGACGATTTAAATATATCTTATTGCATATTTTAGTTAAAAGTAAACAGGTGCTTCGCTAGCACACAATTTTTCAATGTGCTCTTATTCGACTTCATACCTTGAGTTTCTTTCTTATAAGGCTGTTCTCAAATTCGAAAGGGCAACTTTATGACATAACTTTTAATTTATTTATGTTCGGAAATGCATGAAACTAGCAGATGCTGTTGTTCAGAAACTATGTAATAGAACTGTGTTTTCTGTTTTTTTTTTCTTTGCAAACACAATAGATGTTTCTGAAAATAGTGTCAAATTTGGCGTTTTGAATCGAATTTCCGTGCGAAAGAAAAATAACTACTCAAGGAAGGTTAAATACATCTTTGTCACGTTTTCAAAATTGCTTATAACTCAATAGGTAATTTATTTATCAAAAATGGAAATCACAGTTCGATTCCAAATCGCTTCCAGTCAGGCCTTCCAATTTTATATCTTTCCGTTAAAAAATGAATTTGTAAATGTGTCAAAGCATTTTGCGCTTGTTGAGTAGAGTAGTTGAGAACAGCTTTAAAAGATAATCTCCCCAATCAAGGAAATTTTCTTTTGCAGCTTGACTGAAATCTTAAAGGTCATTTTATGTTATTAATTGTAAATAATCTGCGTTTTGTCAAAGGAAAATATTTTATTCAAAATACTGAATATTTTTAATCTATTTTATCTTTGCTACATTAAGATGTTTTAAATTTTATCTTTAGAGCTTCAGATATGTTCATCAACGCATGCAATTTGCATTCTACATGCATACAAATATAACCTAGACTCACTATGTCTCACGGTAACTGCTGGGATAAGACTGTTAAAAGTAGAAATTATTTATATCCAATAATTTGAAACATTTAAATTACAAAAATGAGAAAATATTATATTAGATATTTTCTAAAAAACCAGTTGGTTAACCAATTGATTTAAACCGTGCCAATTGTGCCGGTAACATAATAAAATCATAATGCAAAATCCCAATCCAAATGTAGGAATGCGGGAAAAACAAAAGCTTACTAAATCCAATAGCCATGATACAGCAAAGAAAACTTACAGCCATTCATTAGCAAACAGAACAAGAAGTAACCAATGGAGAGAATTACTTATGATTATTTCATCATTGAGGCATATGCAAATCTTAGTAAATCTTAACTAATCAAGCAATCTAAAAGTCTATTTTTAGCTCAAATCTGCCATTTCGGCTATTTTTAAAAATAAAAGGCTTAAAAAAAGAAGAAGAAAAATAACTAACTACTTGTTTTTTCTTTCTAGCTAATTTTAGAAAAATTAGTTAGTCTGCTATGTAAATTTAAAGCTTATAAGAAAAGTTTGATTGATTAAAAATGTTTGTCACCTTTACAAATTTATTAATTCATCATTTTTCTAAAGCTTTGCTAGTAGCTTCTGCATAACTTGGATTCTGCATTTTTCAATAATGAGTAAAATAATGGAAAACATTAGGGAAAAAGAGAAAAAAAACACATGAAAAAAAAACAGCATGTTTAAAAAAAAACCATTTGGTTTAAAACATGGTTTAAACCAGCGTGGTTTAAACCAAACAACCCTGACACCAGTTAAGGATTAAAGGGTAAGAATTCCAAGTCCAATACGGATATTCATTAGAACCGCCAAGGATTTAAGGTAAGAACATTAAGATAAGAAAGAAAAAATTCTTACAGCAAAAACAAAATAAGACAAAAGGAAACTTACCTTTGCGTAATCTAGAGGTAAATTATCCTCCGGACACGTGAATACACCTTCACTGAAATTAGAAAAAGAGAAGTATTAATATCAATTACACCATAATAAATATAAATTACACCACAAAAAAAAAAAAAAAAATAATAATTTAATTGCACATTAAAAGGAAAAAAATATGCATGATATCGTAAAAAGATGAGCGATATTTTCCCCCCCTTTTGGCGATATGTAAACAATGTAAATTTCAAAAATAAGGTAAAAATTAGAATTATGTTGATGAAATAATCCTGCAATTAATTTTCAAAAAGTTAGATACTTGTAATTTTTATACAGCCCTTGGGTAATATAAGTTATATTTTAATTAGAGATCGACGAAAATTCGGTTTCGTTGTCGGTCCAAAATCTATTTTTCGCCGATAACGAATATTCGGTGAAAATGCTGGCGAAAATTCGGCCGGACCGAAACTATCTGTATTTCAAAAATCGTGTTATCGGCTCAAATGAGACACTTTTTATTTGTTGCTGTAAACTTCGCTGTTTACAATTATCAGTCAACACTAACTTAAAACGTGGGTGCAAATTATAAAGCAAGCAATGCATATAGGGCTAAACTTTAAAGACGCGTCTCGTGTGCTCATTAAAAGGTGCAGGCGTAACAGTAATAGAAAATGTTTAGTTGTTTTATGGTGTTATTATTTTTTTCCTTGCCTTTACTATAAAAAGTTCATAAGTTAGTATAAACAATGCTTATTTATACACACTTTCCAGACGGATCTTTTATACACCACTTCGTGGTAAGATGGTTTAAAATCAGCCGTCATAAGCAATCGGTTCATAAGACTACTAGACGAAAATATTGTACTAGTATAAACTCCGGGATATTCTATCAACAACCATGGAAGTAGGTTAATATTCAAAGTTCTTTGTCAGCAACTGTTTCATCCAAAATATCCAGTCAAGAGCACAAACTAAACTAAGGGAAGAACACTGCGCAAAAAAGCTTTTTCACCAGAACACTGTTACAGAAGCGGTCAAAAGGATAAATAATTAAAAGTACGCGGAACATAACGTCGATACTTAAAAATTGTTATAAATATAATCTCATCCTACCGAGTGCCCTAAAATGGACTGAGTGGTTTTAACCCTTTATGTACTGAATTATGAATTCATGAAAATTTTATCTTCTAAAGCATTTTTTGTGAATTGTTTAAACTACATTAGAACATTTATATAATCATTTAATAATTTTTAGAAGGATTGAAGGATTTAGAAGGATTAATTAAATTTGAATTGATAGAGATTTCGTGCAATATTTATAACCCGGCTCAAATCTTTTATTTTAAATATATTTCTTAGTATTTTGTAGAATTGGGAAATGTACAAATATAATGTTCTTACAATAGAAATATTTTCGAATTAAAAAATCCCCCCTCTCCCCCCAATGTCAAGAAAGCTGAAAAGATGCAAAGGTCAAAGAAATCATCGTTTCAAAAATATTTTTGTTTTGTGTAACCAATAATGCTTTTGGAACAAGATAACGAAAGTAATGTATCTATAACTCATTCTAAACTGTATTACAACTAATGGATGTATTAAATGAATTTTATAACAAGTTATTTTAACGGTACTTATAGGGTTAAAATTCAATAACTTGCAAATGGTGACAGCTATTAAAGAAATTTTTGCAGGAGAGTTGTATAAGATGCCAGGAATCTTTTTACTCCGATTTCCGGTTTTATTCCTAATAGTAGGAACAGATGACGCTGAAAGCAATAGGCGCTAAATCGAGGCCAGATTTTGTGGCCTTCCTTTTCTCAAAGCATTGATCCGAAAGAAGGATGTTAAATATAAGGAGTGGATCTCAGTCGCCAATGCAATCTTGTTCCTTGGGACCCACTCCATGTTGTTTAAACCTCCATCCTTCGCAACAATATTGAAAGAAGTGCGAGGCCAAAAAATCGGGGCCTCGATTTAGCGCTTATTGCCTGCAGCGCCAACTACCTTGGTTATATGGAACTAAAACTGGGAATCGCAGTTTAAAAAAAAACTTCTAACATCTTACATAATTCTCTTTGCAAGAATTTTTCAAAAAAGCTATTACCATTTGCAAGTTATTGAATTTTAAAAACAGTCAGTCCACTTTAAGGCATGCGATACTATAAAAAGTTTATAAAAATTTAGTACAAAAAAAAAAAAACCTTATACACACTTTCCGGAGGCGGATCTTTTATACATCACTTTACGGTAAACTGGCTTAGCTTCAGCCATCATAAACAATCGGGTTCACAAGAATAACAGATGTATATTGTACTAGAAAAGAAGCTCCTGGGCACTATCAGCAACTACATCGCCCGAAATATCCAGCGAAGAGCATCACAAACTAAACTAAGGGAAGAATACTGTGCAAATAAAAGCTTTTCCGCCAGAACACTGTTACTGGAAGCGGTCAAAAGGATAAATAATTAAAAGGACACGGGAGTATAACGTCACTATGATCAACATCTCCCCCTAATTCCTAAAGGACGTGACTCAGAGGGGTATGATAAATGGAGAACCCTTATCAAAAATTTGTAATGACTTGTCTATGTTGAAAAGACTGCTTATTTAGACAATGACGTATACTTTGAAGTCTCAGATCAAATACAGAACTCGAAAAACAGACCACCGTACGTAGAAGGAGAGGGATAAGATTTAGGATTGCACTTAACTTTTTGAAATCTTGCATTTTCTCTTTCAAACAATAGGGGGGAGAACTGAAGTTTGAGATAAAGGAAATCATATCAAAAAATCTTAAGGGGAGGGGGTAGGTAACTTGAAAATGAACAAAAAGTTTCTTGAAAACAGGATTTAGCTCTACTTTGATGCGTTATTAGAAGTCAGAAATTCCGATATTTTAAACTTTATATGAGTTTTTATTTTTGACATTTAAGAGTACAAAGGACCTTCAAACTCATTTTTTACTTTCTTCTATCTTTACAAGAAGAAAATATTGGATTCGTGAAAATTTTCGAATTCCGATTTTCGACGGATTTACACGTTTTAGGGGGTCAGAGATTCCAAAAAGCATGTTTTTACAAAATGTCTGTCTGTGAGTCTATCTGTCCGTTTGTATGTGACACAAATTTTGCGAGTGCTCTATCTGAAGAACTAATGCACGGAGTTTAATAAAAATTTATATTCAGTTAATCCCTAATACAAATTAGTTTTTGGTATAAATCGCTCAACAGGTGGTACTATGCTTCAGTTTTCACGATTTCCGCAATAGCTCTATTTCAAGAACTAATGCACGGATTTTCATAAAACTTCAGATTCAATTAGTCCTTGATATGAATTGGTGCTGATAACATTTTGGTGTAAATCGTCCAACAGGTGGCACTGTTATGCTGAATTTTGCGGGATTTACACGATTTCAGTAGCTCTATCTCAAGAAGTAATGCACGGATTTTCATCAAACTTCAGATTCAGTTAGTCCCTGATATGAATTGGTGCTGATTAGGTGTTGGTGTAAATCGTCCAACAGGTGGCGCTGCTGTGCTGCCTTTTTCAAGATTCCCGCAATAGTTCTATCTAAAGAACTAACGCACGAATTTTCATCTAACTTCGAATTTAGTTTGAAGTTGACATAAGTTGTTGCTAATTAGGTTTTGGTGTTAATTGCACAATAGGTGGCGCTGTTATGCTGGAATTTTCACGATTTTTGCAATAGCTCGCTCTATCTCAAAAACTTAAGCACGGATTTTCTCCAAACTTCAGATTCAGTCAGACGTTGATATAAGATGTTGCTGATTAGGATTTGGTATAAATCACCCAATAGGTGGCGCTGCTAGACTGGATTTAGACGATTTCAGCGATAATCATATCTCAAGAACTGATGCACGGAATTTCATATGTTTAGAATCCTCATGAGGGGCATAGATTGCCATTTAATTTTGACAGTGTGATAGCGAATTTTGAAGTATTAACATGTATGAGATAGAAGAAAGTTTTGGGATTGATATATCCGACTAGTTTATTTTTTTAATTTCACTTTGAATACTATTTAAGGACATACTGTACGCATTATGGCATATATTTATTACACAAGGAAAAAAATTGCAAAAAAAAATAAGGAATTTTCTTGAATATTTTAAGCGCTATGAAGAAGTTTTCAAAATGCCCCATGAGCATTCCATATCAATTAAAATCCCCAATTTTGTGTATATCTATTTGTCATTATATATGTCATAAAACTGTGCATCGTTTTTTCAAACGAAATATATTTGGAAAAGTTAAAGGTACAAAAGTAATTAATTGCAGAAAAAGGATGCAAAACTGCTGAAATTTTCATAAAATTTAGAAAATATTTTTTTTCTTACCTTTAAATTCAAATATATAAAATTCGATGCACAGTTTTATTTGTATATATAAAACAAACCTACAAAAAAAAATATTACAGATTCTTATTGATATGGTATGCGCATGGGGCATTTTGAAAAGTTCTTCGTAACGCTTAAAATATTCAAAAAAAAAATTTTTTTTCTCAAAAAAAAAAGTCTTCTGTAATAAATATATATGCCATAAATGCATACAGAATCCCTTGAACAGCATTTAACCCTTTACTACTGAATTATGAATTCATGAAAATTTTATCTTCTAAAGCATTTTTCGTGAAATGCTTAAACTACATTAGAAGATTTACATAATCATTTCATAAATTTTAGAAGGATTGAAGGATTTAGAAGGATTCATTAAATTTGAATTTATAGGGATTTTGTGCATTATTTATAACCCCGCTCAAATCTTTTATTCTAAACATTTTTCTTAGTATTTTGTAGAATTAGGAAATGTACAAATATAATGTTCCTACAATAGAAATATTTCCGAATTGAAAAATCCCCAACGCCAAGAAAGCTGAAAAGATGCACATGCACAGGCAAAAGAAATCCTCCTTTTAAAAATATTTTTGTTTTGTGTAACAGTGTAACCCATAATCTTTTGGAATAAGATAAAGTAATGAATCTATAACTAATTCTACACTGTATTACAACTAATTGATGTATTAAATGGATTTTATAACACGTTATTTTAATGGTACTTATAAGTATTGTCGGTAGATAAAGGGTTAAAGTAAAATAAAATAGAAAATAAAATAAATGAGTTTGAAAGGACCTCGTCCTCTTAAATGTTCTCCTGTAACCAAGGTTCTCAGAGAAATGCCACAGTTAAAATTTGAATACCAATAAGAATAAAAAAATTTTTAAAACACCATAAAAAATTTTTAAATGCGCTAGGCCTTTCGAAAGATCTGAGTCTTTCTTCATCAGGCGCAAAGAAGACGTCCTTCTACTATGAAAGCAGAGGCAAGAGTAAATAGTAGAAGGACGTCTTCTTTGCGCCTGACGAAGAAAGACTCAGATCTTTCGAAAGGCCTAGCGCATTTAAAATTTTTTGCTGGTGTTTTAAGAAGTTTTTCTGTTCTTATTCATTCACACCAGTTATAACTTATTTTCTTTGAATACTAATATTTTCATGCAATTAAAAACGAAAAAATATCTAGAATGTGAAATTGTGTGTCATGATGGGCTTGTGTAATAGACTTGCATAACTGTTTTTCTTTCTGTGACTCTGTATAAATTTATCCATAATACATTTTCAATATGCATATTGAAAAGTAATGATGAAAAAGATTACTACAGGCAAATATAAAACACAAAATAAAACTAATGTTTCAACAAGTCGTGCGAAATCGAAAGTACATGGTACAGATAGTGCATAATATTATATTGATATGGGGGGGGGGGGGGGGAATAATAATTTTTGCATAAAAAAATATGATCTAGATTAGAGTAATGCACAGGTCGGTTGTACGCGACCCGAACCCGAACATTCTCCTTAAAATCAACCCGAACACGAAGTGAAAGAAAATTAATCCATGTTTTAATACAATAATGCTAAAGTAGGGTACAATTAAAGCTGTTCTCAAATCCAAAAGGGCAACTTTATGACATAAGTTATAATTTATTTTTGTTCGGAAATGCATTAAACTAGCAGGTGTTGTCGTTCAGCAGAAAATATTGTCAAAGTGGGCGTTTTGAACCGAATTTCCGCACGAAATAAGAATAACCACTCATGGAAAGGTGAAAAACATCTTTGCCACGTGATCAAAATCACTTATAACTCAATAGGTAATTTCTTTATCAAAAAATAGAAAACACAGTTTGATTCCAAATCGCTTCCATGGTCAGGCCTGCCAATTTTATATCTCCGTTAAAAAATTAATTTGTAAGTGTGTCAAAACGTTTTGCGCTTGTCGTGCAGAGCAGTTGAGAACAGCCTTATTGTCTCTGATATCAATTTTATCTTTTTGTTTAAAAATGAACGTCTATACACCTATTAATATTCAAATATATACGCGTTTTTGTTTGTTTGTTTGTTTTTCAATTAAAAAGTAATCAACTGAAGAATTTTCTTTGAAAAATCGTGTCAACCCGAACCGAACCAAACTCAAAATGAAAAGAAAATAGTGTTGGTCGAGGTCGAGTTAAATCGGGTTACCTGACGCAATGTGAGATTTTAGTCTAAATGAGATATTTAACAAAAAATATTACCATTCTAACGATGAAACCCTGATAAAAACTCATTTATAGAGGGCTCTTTTTTTTCTTTTTACGATTTATCGCATATTCTACCTAACTATGGTTTACACAAAAAAGCAATTTTTACTAAACTGATTAAATTTATTATTACTGGTGAAAAATAATTTCGCTGTAAAAAAAAAAAAAAAAAAAAAAAAAAAAAAAAACAGTATCTGAACACTGACAATGTGAAAAATAAATCTAAATTTTAAATAATAATAAACCAATATTCAGAGAAAAATGTACTAAAAAATAAAGGAATTCTTACTCAAAAAATACAAAAAACACCAATAGACCAGGAAACAAAGTGAGTACACTGTCACTTAACGAGGAAAATGACAACAAAAATTCGTTAATTTCACTTCTACCTCTACACCAGAGGTTCCCAACCTTTTTTTGGTCGTGCCCCACTTAAGCATCTCTAAAATCATGACCCCCCCCCCTCTCCTTTCTATATCATACAAATATTGTCACATAAAAAATAAACTTCCATTTTCCCGGATGGATACGAAAATAGCATTAATTCTGATAAGTAATTTCACTTTCTTTAATTTGCCAGAATCACATCTTCTTTAATTACAAGTATGCTTTTAACCTAATTCCATGTATGCAGTGATGCCATGGATCTTCGCATTTACATCTACAGAAGTTTTATTGTTTTTTGGCGACTTACCTCAAATTTAAAAGTGATAAAATAGTTTTTATTTTCGTAAAATTTATTGAAATCTCTCTCATATTTTGTACTACATCTGATAGAATTGATACATTTTATAATGGATTTTAGTACTTCATTAAGAATAAGTGTTATTTGTTTATCGCCGAGACTGTATGGATAACATAATTCACAAGTAACATTTCCGGATTCGTGCTTTTATCCATTTTAAGTTACTGTTTTTCTTTCTCCTCATAAGATACATCTTTGATAGTGGGCTTTTTCCCCATTATTATTATTTGGGTACCATGTTTTCTTCAATTTTAAATTGCATATGATATGAATGTCATATTCTGTATGCGGTCTGCAGAAGAGCAATACGAAGTTTACTTTCGACCCTTTCTTTCCGTGATGTGCAAGGGTTTTATTCATTTCATAAATGTAGCCCCTCATTTAGATCATTCAAAACACTTTTTACATTAAACATGTCCAAATAGTCAATTTTAGATATACCCTACAAAATTTCCCACATGGGGTATATTACACTATGAAAATGTTCAAGTTTTTTTTTTTAATAAATAGTAAAAAAAAAGAGGTGTAATTTAATAAAATAATATTAAACCCAGAAAAATTAAAATGATTTTTTAACAAATAAACGGTGTCAAATTATCCAAAAAAAAAATCCACATAAATATTCCGGTGCCAGTGTATTGTTGAACTTTTAAATGGGATTGTTTCGAAAATTGATTTTTATTCAGTTATTTTTTAATTTTTTCCGCTATTATTTCTATTTTTAGAGTCAGACACTACTTTCATTAGAAAAACAAGTTGGAAATTGCTCGTCAAACGTGGCAAATGAGGTGCGTTCGTACTATAACTAGTTTTATAATTATTTTTTGCACCCGATATTGTACTGAATGTGTATTTGTTTGCACTTCATAAGTGCATAGTCTGTAACATCATTAAAATGCACTTGCAATAATTTTTTCCCATTCCCCTTAATGTAACGGGAAACTTTTGACTGTCCCTGTAATTAAATTACACATCCGATTTTCATAAAATTTGAAATGGCTCGACTAAATTTTGCAGCAATTACATATTTAAAATTCCAGCCCATTCGTAAGGCTGTAACATCATTAAAATGCACTTGCAATAATTTTTTCCATTGGCCGTAATGTAAAGAAAAAAATTGACTGTCCCTGTAATTAAACTATACATCCGATTTTCATAAAATTTGAAATGGCTCGACAAAATGTCGCAATAATTATATGTTTAAAATTTCAAACCATTTGGAAAGCTTTAACATCATTAAAATGCACTTGCAATAATTTTTCCCATTGGTCGTAATGTAAAGAAAAACTTTTGACTGTCCCTGTAATTAAACTATACATCCGATTTTCATAACATTTGAAATGGCTCGACAAAATTTTGCAACAATCATATATTTAAAATTTCAGCCCATTCGGTTGGGCAGTTTTTGCTCTGTTACATGCGGACGGACAGACGGACAGACGGACTGAACGACGACTATAGGTGCTACGTATTTATATAATTACGAACGCACCTAAAAATGACAGAAAATTTGTTAATAAGAAATCTGAAACTGCCCCCCTGAAAAATCATGCCCCCCCCCCCCCTTTGAGGCGTAAGCCCCATGTTGGGAAACACTGCTCTACACGAACTAGAGATGCAACGAATATTCAGCCGAAGCCGAATATTCGGCCCATTCGGCCTATCTGCCGAATATTCGGCTTCGGCCGAATATCAAGTCCATTATTCGGCCTTGGCCGAATAATACTGTAATAAATGTTTTTATATTTACACCCAGCAGCAGAATTTTTTTCCGCAGTCTGCAACACAAGTAGAAACTTTAAAAACAGTCTGCAGAACTTAAGGACAAACGCCCTCTTTCCAATCCCTCATGCACTCAACCCCCCCAAGTATTTGTGATTAACATAAAACGAAAGTATTTTTTTTTTTTTTTAATTTACCTTTGTCCTCAAAATTTTTAACACCACTCTGTCTGTAAAATCTGAAAAATCTTTCATAAAATTTGTCAAAATTTCTGTGAAGTTAGAAAACAGAATAACAGTAAAAATAACATATGAACACCAATTTCTAAAAATTTTGAAAAGATTGATACAATGTGATAATATAAAAAATTATATATAGATGTGATAATACAGGGATGAAAGTGCACTAAAGTCACTTTCAAGCAGCAAAAAACTAATTATGTAGCAGTAAAATCCATTTTTGTAACAGCAACAATCTAATTTTTTAGCAATAAAAGCTGTTATTGGAGCAGATTGAAATTCTTAGAAAATCAAATTTGAGTAATTCATGCAAATACCGTAAGCAATTCTAACGCAATGTTTTATTTAGCTATCTTAGCTAGTTTTGCTATTCAAAATTTAACATGCTTTCACTTAAAACATGGCTAATTAATATTTAACCTGCCACTCAGCTGTAAAAAAATCTCGTGAACGCATCAATGTTGCAGCAAATTTTTCCGCGATTCTTTGATGGAATTCACCCTTTTCGTTTTCCCCCTCGATCCTTTGACGAAATGCGCGTTTTTTGCAATATTTCGACGATGTTCGCGTTTTTTTCGCGACCTTTCGACGATGTCCGCCTTTTTTTATCGTGATTTTTCGACGATGTTCGCGATTTTTTCGCGACCTTTCGACGATTTCCGCCTTTTTTATCGCGATCTTTCGACGATGTTCGCGCTTTTTTCGAGATCTTCCGACGATATTCGCGTTTTTTTCGAGATCTTTCGACGATGTTCGCGTTTTTTCACGATCTTTCGACGCTGTTCGTGTTTTTTCGCGATCTTTCGATGATGTTCGCGTTTTTTCGATCTTTCGATGATGTTCGCTTTTATTCGTGATCTTTCGACGATGTTCGCTTTTATTCGCGATCTTTGGCCGATCTTTTGAAAAAAAAAATCGCGTTTTCTCCGCGTTTTTTTTTTGACGATATACGTGTTTTTTCGCGATATTTCAGCGAAATCCGCGTTTTTTAGCGATCTTTGCGCGAAATTGGCTTTTTTGAGCGATTTTTCGACGAAATTCGCTTTTCTTTCGCGATCTTTTGACGAAATTCGCATTTTTCTGCAATCCTTTGACAGAATTCGCGCTTTTTCCGCGATCATTTGTGAAAATTAACGTTTTACCCGATCATTTGACGAAACTCGCGTTTTCCCGCCATCTTTTGCTTAAAGTTGCTATTTTTCCGCAGCCCTTTGACGAAATGGGCTTTTTTTTCGATCTTGTGACAAAATGTTCGCCACCTTTTGACGAAATTCACCTATTTTCCACGATCTTTTGACGAAAATCTCATTTTTTAGCGATCCTTCCATAAAATCAGCGTTCTTTCCGCGATCCTTTGACGAAATTAGTGTTTTTTCGCGATCCATTGATGAAATTTGCGTTTTTCTACAATCCTTTGAAAGTTTCTATTTTTCCGTAGCCCTTTTAACGAAGTTTGTGTTTTTTCCGGGATCATTTCACAGAAGCCGTATTTTTCCGCCAGCCTTTGACGAAAGTTGCTATTTTTCCGCAGCCTTTTGACGAAACGTTTCCTTCTTGATCTTATGACAAAATTTCATTTTTTCTTTGCGATCTTTTGACGAAATTCACGATTTTTTTTTCGGGATCCTTTAACGAAATCGGCTATTTTAACTGCAAACGATTGACGAAATTGTTTTTTCGGCGAATATTTGTAGAAATTCGTGATATTTACGTCCGAATTTTTGGACTAATGACCGATTTTTTTTTAATATCTAAAGAAATCACCCCTACGAGGATTTAATAATGGGCGTTTCACGATCGTGTATCTAATTTTCTCCGTGAATTATTTATATTTTAAAGGAAATTGGAGCTTCGTCAATCGCATGTGGCGTGGATCATATTATTATGGAACATGGCAAATAATTTCTAACAAACTTTTTTTTTTTTTTTTCTAAATTTTAACAGTTGAAAAATAGTCTGCAGACTTTCTCAAGAGTCTGCGACGTGCGTCGCAGCGTTGTGCCGATTCTGCGCCCGGGTATTTACACAGTATAGCTTTTTAATTTGAAAATTTATATTCATCATATATAATGAAAATTTTATTTGAAATTAACTAACACTTTTTTCCCCATTATATTTTATACTTCGAATGGGTTTTATCTAGCCATTTTTATATAAGAGGCTAATTTAGGAATCATGTTAAATTTTTTTTATGCTGTATTAGTAAGTACAAAAAGTATCTGTAATAAGCTAACATAATCTGTTAAATTTAAAATTAATCTATTCAAAATTGTTTTAATACAGCTGTACAAGGTAATTCAAATTTTCTTTTATCATAATGGGAAGTTTAACATTTAACCCTTGTTACATAAAAAAATATTTCTTTCCATAATATTTTGAATTATACCTATAAAGAACATAAATATATGATTGATTAGATATAGATGTATTATATGTATAAAATATTTAAGTCGTATATGTTGCAATACTTAAGGTTTTTCTTTTTTTCTTTTTTCTTTTTTTTTTTTTTTTAAGTAAAATACGCTTAAAAGTTAAATATAATTTAAGTGATTTTTTTAAGTCTGTTACTATTTCTTATTAAATAATGAAAGAAATGTGAATACTAAATTCTTTTAATTAGTATGCATTTACATTTTGGATATTTTTTTCAAGAATAGCATTGTAATCAGGGATGTAGTGGAGGGTATACGGGGGTATACGCCGTATACCCTCCGGATTTTTTTAAGGAACATCGTATACCCTCTGTTTCTCAAGAAATCTATAGTATATACAGATATACACTCTAGGGTATACGCTCTGCCTTGAGCGTGTACTCTCTGCTTAGAGCGCATACCCTCTGTTTTTGTTTACGACTACACCACTGATTGTAATGCCTTAAAAAACAGTTAAAATGTTTTCAATAAACGTGGATTGTGATGCAGAAATAATAATAATTCAGCATTCTCAGATGATAGTCTTTTTTTTTTTTTTTTAAATGTTCCCTGCTTCTGAAAATAATTTCTCACTATATGGTACTTCCTGGTGCAGAAAGGTACTTTTTGGCTAATTGTGAAAGTTTGGAAAGTCTTCCGAATTTTTCGCCCACCACTCCAAAGGACACTGTTGTCTTTCTAGTAGTGGCTGGGAAAGAAAATTACTAATTTCTTTTACTTCTTCACATTGAGGGGCACTTTCTATAGAGGCTTCACTGCTGACAGAAAAAAAATAATAATAATAATAAAGATAAATAAAAATTTTGCTAACTGTGAGCTTTATAAAGTCTACAATGATTTCTTTCCACCATTTTAGAGGATATTCCTTTCACCCTTTCTATCAGTGGTTTTTCTTAAGATATTAAGATTTCTTATTTTTTATTTTATTTCATCTGAAAGCTGAAACTTATGTTTCCTAGTACTTTTAAAATTTTGTCATTATTTTAAAATGTAACAACAATACACATAATATCTATTAAAATGTAACTAGACAGTACCTGATGAGGAACTTTTGCTAAGAATTTTTTTGAGGGGGGGGGGGCTGAATTATATTATTGAGGCAATTTTTAGGTCGAACATAGCCGAATATTTTTTCAGAGTAAAATAATGCTTTAAAAAATTAAAAAATTGTATATAAATAATTTTTTAAAAGAAAACAATACATTTTAATTGTGAAATATACAAGAATTGTGCATATAGTGCATACTATATTTTGTTTTTAGGCAAAAATAAGTTCATTATTTGGCGGCCGAATAGGCCGAATATTCGGCTGTAACTTGGCCGAATATTCGGTTATTCGGCCAAACCACTATTCGTTGCATCACTAACACGAACATTAATTTAAATTTCGTAATAAACAAAATTCTCAAACCAGGTTTGTCAGCTCCCAAAAACATTTTGTATTTTGTTTTGAATTTTTAAAATTTTTTGAAGTATACAATATTTTTTAAAAACTGTTCTATCTATAAAGTATTCTTTTTTTTTTAAGGGTAACATGTTTAAAAAACTAAATTTTTTAATTAGCAAATATTAAACATGCTAATGTATTTCGAATTTCATAAGAAAATTTATAAAAGAGAAAAAAATATGGGACAAAATCAATATTTCTTTTTAATTCTGATTTTTTAAGGACCTATTAAAAATAATAATATTCCTTCATAATTTTTAGAAAACTTTAAATAACTAGTCTAGTCTAGGGGTCTGGGAGGGGCTTCAGCCCCCTTAGCTCCCCCCGTGGGTGCGCCAGTGAAGGGTAGACTGCTTTGTCATCCAACACTACCCATGAGCTAGAGGTCTGCACGGGCCGGAATTTCCAGGCCCGGGCCCGGCCCGGCCCGAACGAAAGCTATCTTGGCCCGGCCCGGCCCGGAGTAAAAATTGGAAGTTCGGCCCGAGCCCGGCCCGGCCCGGAGAAAAAATTGGAAGTTCGGCCCGAGCCCGGCCCGGCCCGTTTGCATTTTTACAGTTCTCGGCCCGGCCCGGCCCGACCCGACACAATTTCTACAAAAAACAAAAAAAGAAATCCATTTTTTCTCAACATACAATTAAGATTCTTTTAATGAATACTACATACATATTTATGGGAACATTTTACAGTATATTTTACATTACTATGATGTTCGCAAAACAGAAAACACACAATAGTAAATATTAACGGTTACTTACAGTGTTTTCGTCATCGTGTCTACAGACATTTCAAAATGGAAATAAGGATTCATTAAAAGATTAATGTACTTCAGAATAAAGGATTAAAAATATGATAACTTTTGAAGCTGTATAATAAAAAGTAGATTTGTGAAAATATTTCTCTCATTTTTAAGGCTTTTCTCAAATCCAAAGGAGCTACATTTCGACACATTTATGAATTCTTTTCTTTTCGGAAACGCGTAAGATTGGCAGGTATTCTAATTCAGAAGCTATGTAAATGTGTTTTTTTTTTCATAGATAAAAGCAATATATCTTTCTGAAAATACTGTCAAAGTTAGCGTTTTGAATCGAATTTCCGGAAGCGATAGCACAGGAAAGGAGAAAAACGTACAGTCACGTGACATGAATCTCTGTTATCTCTGTAAGTAATTTATCAAATATGGAAAAAGCTATTCGTTTCCAAATGCCTTCAATAGGCAGGCCTGTCAATTTTATGCCTTTATAGTTAAACATTTTGTCAGAAAATGTGTCTGAAAGCTTCGAATTGTTGAGCAGTGAATATGAGAACCACCTTAAGGTATATTTCCAAAGATACTGTTAAGAGAAGTTCATTATCACTACTAATACTACAATACACAATGACTGTTCTACACATCCTGAGATCGATTAAGATCACTTCCGTCCCGGCACGAGTCTGCTGAAAAAAAAATTAAACTCGGAATCAGACATTTTGTAACTGTACGATGCCGGTCTCTACGATGGACGTGTTACATTTCTGTATTGATGTTGTTAAGCTCGCATCGGCTCGTGACACACATTTATTCTTCTCGAAAAAATCATATTCATTGAAAACGGATCGTATTTTATCAGCGTCGCTTAAATTCTTATATCGGGCCGTAAGGCCCGATTAATTTTTTTGCCGGCCCGGCCCGGCCCGCTTATTTTGTCTGTCGGACCGGCCCGGCCCGGCCCGTTGAAAAAATTGTCCTAATTCTGCCGGCCCGGCCCGGCCCGTTTGAAAATTCGCCTTCATTCCGCCGGCCCGGCCCGGCCCGCGGGCCGGGCCGGGTACGGGCCTCGGGCCAAGCCCGGGCCCGTGCAGACCTCTACCATGAGCTATTTCTGAGTATTTGCAGAACAACTTCTAAAACATTAGATGCCCGAAGGTGTTCCATTCTTCCATAATAATAAAAATCACCACTTAAGTTTGTTTTTATAATCAAAATACCATATCTTACATGCGATCAAGTTTTTAGGAAAAACATGTAAACACAGCATAAAAACTAATTTTCATATAAATATTTTATATTACATTTGAATGACGTTTGTTGTAACAGTAATTTTGATGAGCGCAATAAATTAAGAATTAGATTAAATTATAAATATTATATATATAAACCAAATACTAATATCAAAGGTTGATCCAGGCAAACTTTGGGGCCTATTTAAGGCCTCTTCACAAAACCCTTTTAATAAAACAAGCCCCTTCACAAAAATTCATTTAATAAAACAGGCCCCTTCACAAAATTATTTTTATAAAATAGGCATCCCTCACAAAATTACTTTCAATAAAAAAGTACCCTTCACAAAAATTCATTTAATAAAACAGGTCCCTTCACAAAATTCTTTTTATAAAATAGACCACCCTCACAAAATTACTTTTATTAAAACAGGACCCTTCACAAAATTCCATTCGATAAAAACACACACTTCATGAACTTTTCTTTATTTTGCTAGATTTTTTTTTTAATATGTGTAATTTGCAAACAAAACAAGTTCCACCAGAAAGAAAAACTTTAGCAGAAAGGCTTAAAGACAGGGTTGCAAAAAAGCCGGCTAAAATTTAAAAAAAAAAAAACACGCCGGTGGCTTTTATTGGTTTTAACCGGCTTTTTTGGGTCAAAATTGGGCTTTTTTGGCCAAAATTGGCTTTTATACAGTGAAGCATTTTAATTATAAATGACACATTTTTATGTTTTTTAATTAGTTTTAAAGATATTTAATTGAGGTAGAAATCAATATAACCCAATTTTTCAATAATGAAGACATTATTAATATTGGAATAAAAGGCCATACCAATTGCTTTCTCTGGTTTACTACACTGACCTTAACACTCTATTTTTTTTTTCATTTTTACTGCCTTATATAATTAAAAAGGACAATGGTTGCTTAGTTATATATTTTATTAATTAATTTTAAGGTACATTAATATACAAGTCTTATTTTATTTCTCATAAACATTTATTTAAAATCACACATAAGTGATATAATAAAAACATCATTTCTCTCTATTAAAACAGTATTGTGAATAACATATGCCTTAATTCTAATTCAACAAGCTTTATTTGGAATTTTTTTTTTTAAATTGTTCTCTTCATTTTATGCACTTAGATGTACTAAATTTTCCTCAAATGTTATATCCTTCCTAATTTCTCTTTCAACATTGTTCATTCTACTATTTTAATCTGTCCGTATCAGGGTTCGCAAAGCTGGGCCCAGTTCGAAAAAACCCGGTGGGTTTTTTCAGAATGGGCCCACTTGAAAAAGCCCACTGAAAAACCCATAAAGTGGGTTTTTTCAATTTTCAGATATAATTTAAACAACATATACATTTAATCAATTTAAGTCATTTCAGTTAATTTTGAAAAAATATTAATATATAAAAGCCATTACACATCTGAAGTAAAATAAAAATGTATTTCAGCACATTGAAATACTTTTACTAACATATAGAACCTAGTAGGCAACATACATAGTACATAATTATAGGTATGTCTTAATATAAAAAATTCAAATCAACTATATTCATGGAAATAAAAAATATGTATTTTTTACTTTCTTCTATCTTTACAAGAAGAAAGTATTGGATTCGTGAAAAATTTCGACTTCCGGTTCATGATGGATTTATTCGTTTTAAAAAGGTCCTGAAGACAATTTGATAGTTTTTAGAAAGTGACTGTCTATATGTGAAAAAAATTTTGTGGGTGCTCTATCACAAGAACTAATGCACAGAATTTCACAAAACTTTAGATTGAGTTAGACCTTGATGTAAACTGGTGCTGATTAGTGTTTGGTGTATACTGCCCAACAGGTGGCGCTGCTATGCTGCATTTATCTCAATTTTTGCAATAGCTTTATCTCAAGAACTAATGCACAGATTTTCATAAAACTTCAGATTCAGTTACAAGTTAAGTTGTTGCTTATCGAGTTTTGGTGCATATCGCCCAACAGGTAGTGCTGCTATGCTGCATTTTTCGCGATTTCAGCAATAACTCTTATCTCAAGAACTAATGTACGGACTTGAACAAAAATTTAGATTCAGTTAAACCTTGATATAAACTGGTGCTGATTAGTTTTTAGTATATTATCGTCCAAGCGGCGCTGTTGTGCTGCATTTATCTCTTTTTTTGCAATAGCTTTATCTCAAAACTAATAATGCATGGATTTTCGTCAAACTTCAGATTCAGTTAGATGTTGACGTAAATTGTTACTGATCAGGTTTTGTTGTAAATTACACAACAGGTGATGCTTATATCTCCTTGTTATATGCATCCAATTCAACAAATCTATATTTTACAATCCTCATGATGGGCATAAATTGTCATTTAATTTTGGCACTGTGATAGTGAATTTTGAATTATTAACATGTATGAGATAGAAGAAACTTTTAGGATTGGCACATCCAACTAGTTTACCACTTTTTTTCTTCCTACTTAATATATTTTAAATTTTAATATTCTATTCATTATTTGATTTAAAGAAAATTAACAATTTTATATCTTCTATTATGTTTAAAACTAATTTGTGAAAAACACTGACATTTAATTAATTTAAATTCATATAATTTATACAATTTATAACTTGTAAAATAGCATTACAATTATATTGTATATAAGGGAACAATGTATTTTTTTTTATGTATAGTGTATATAATATATTGAAAATATAGTATACAATAATGTAATTGTGCATGTATTATACTTTAGAAAAAACCCGATTTTCCCCGGGGAAAATTGGGTTTTTCATGAAAAAACCCGAAAAAACCCAGGTGCGTTGGGTTTTTCAGAAAAACCCGGGTTTTTGCGAACCCTGGTCTGTATGGACATATCTGGAATAAGTTACATAACAGCTTAGTAGCAGAAAAACATTTTACATATATCATTTTTATAAGTTATCAATTGCTTATTATTGGGTGTTCTCAAGTATTATATAATTTCAGTTATTAAATACATATATGCTATTTAGTTTTAATCAATTTTAAAAGTAAATATATCAGTAGGTATGTAAGAATATTTCTATTTTGATTTGTGACATTTTCTTATTCTTTCATATAATCTTTAAAATGTGTGTGGTAATGTGTAGAGCTATAATAAAGAATTCCAGAGAGTCTAATTTAGAGTCTAATTTAATGTACTCTTCTGAATATTTATATTTTTTTTTTCTGACATAATGCTTTCACAGTTGTATTCTAGCAGATATAAGGACTTATTCATTTGACAAAATTTAATAGAAGTATATATTTTTTTAGTAGAAAATATTTATAAGTGTATTAAAAATAAATTAATCCAAATTTTATATGAATTATCTTTAAACTACTTTTTTGAAAAATAAAAGCCGGCTTTTTTCAATTAAAGCCAGCTTTGTTTAAGTGGTTAAAAGCAAAAAAAGCAGGTCGGCTTTTTTGGCCTGGCTAAAAGCCGGCAACCCTGCTTAAACACGTTATCATTAATAAATGTTTGGTTCAAATTTTAGTAACAGGATTACATCTTTCGTTACAAAACGTTATTTTTCACAAAATAAATAAATTCCGTGAAAATAACTTTTACTTTTCACAAAATGCGCCCTAAGAAAAAAAAAAAAAAAAAAAACATGCATTGACTCCTGAATATACGACACATCACTAAACTTCATTCAAGGTAGACTGTTTTGCTGGAGTTAGAGTAATAACAAACAATAAAAAAGAAAAGTGCCCAGCTAAACTGATGGCATCTTGAGCTCACAGACTATTCATACAAATTGTATATTATACTCTTATTTTAAAGAATAATGCCACTCAAAAAAATAAGTGAAGGGGAATTAGCCCCCGTTCCCCCTTTATACTTAACCAGTGAACCTCCAAATCTAATCAGGAAAGCTCCTTACAATCGAATCATTCTGCATGAAAAACACATTTATCTGAATTAAGGGGGGTGGACTAACCCCGTTTCCCCCCCTTTATCCTTAACCAATGAACTCCCAAAACTAATCAGGGAAGTTCCTTAACATAATAAACCGGTATACCAAATTCGGAGCAAATCGAATGATTCTGCATGAAAAACCCATTTATCTGAATTAAGGGGGTGGACTAACCCCGTTTTCCCCCCCTTTATCCTTAACCAATGAACTCCCAAAACTAATCAGGGAAGTTCCTTAACATAATAAACCGGTATACCAAATTCGGAGCAAATTGAATGATTCTGCATGAAAAACCCATTTATCTGAATTAAGGGGGGTGGACTAACCTCGTTTTTCCCACTTTATCCTTAACCAATGAACCCCCAAAACTAATCAGGGAAGTTCCTTAACATAATAAACCGGTATACCAAATTCGGAGCAAATCGAATGATTCTGCATGAAAAACCCATTTATCTGAATTAAGGGGGTGGACTAACCCCCCCTTTTCCCCCTTTAACCTTAACCAATGAACTCCCAAAACTAATCAGGGATGTTCCTTAACATAATAAACCGGTATACCAAATTCGGAGCAAATCGAATGATTCTGCATGAAAAATCCATTTTTCTGAATTAAGGGGATGGACTAACCCCGTTTTCCCCCCTTTATCCTTAACCAATGAACTCCCAAAACTAATCAGGGAAGCGCCTTATCACAATGAACCTAGGAAAAAATTTTGAAGCAAATCGGATGTTTCTATCAAGAGTTATCGCGTTACGTACATACATACAAAACGGGCGGGCACATTAGCTCTCAGGCTTTGATAGCCTGTGAGCTAAAAATTAATAATAAAATGTCTCAAATGAACAAATTACAATAAAAAAAATAAAAAATAGTACAAATATGCGCTCAAGTACAGATATGCACAAAAAATAAAGCATTTATATTATTACAACACAACAAAAAAAATATAACCGAAATTTGTTATTTTCACTTCTAATAGTACACGAACGTGAAATTAATAATGAATAATTCAAAATTGCAATAACGGCTTATGTAATGAACTTGCACCCTTTTTCTTTCAACGGCTCAAATATTAATCCAATCATGATGTACTTTGAACATAGGTAATAAAAGTAATCGATATTAAATATTATATTAGTTATATAAATAAATATATATATATATAAATTATATAAATATTATGTTTTTTCTTTTATTTATTTATTTTCAAAGTATAGAGTTTGCTTGTGTAAATAAATAAATAGTAACAACTTGAAAGTTTGAAAAACAAAAAAGTACAATTTGTATGGCCTGTAGATGTACTTTAGTTTTGCTTACGTTTTTGCTTGTTTTTATTTTTAATTATTTTATAAATTATTTCCTATCTTTAACACTTTTTTCAGAGACTTATTGCTTATTGCTTTGAATCGCCGGGAAAATGTGTTATGTACGATATGAATAAATACTATGTTAAAACTTCAAAAATAACATAATATTTCAAAAGACTTTCATTTTTCAATCTATGTTTCAACAAGTCGTGTGAGGTTGAAATCGAAAGTATTTTTTTTCTACAGAAAGCACACACTAATAAAATTTATAGGGTAGATGTGCCAATAATGGACATCCTTAAGGAATTTCTTTTAAAATTATTTTTTTATTAAAAGTTATAATTATTATATTCCAGTTTTTTCAAATATTATATTAACCCATCAACAATATTTAACCATTCTTATAGTCTCATTTCCCAATATGAATCGAAACTTAATTTTAAATAACAGAAATATATGAAAACACCCAAAAGTCCAGTAATGGACACCCTCTGTTCCAGTAATGGACACCCCATAAAATATAATAAATATAATTGTTTTTGTGACTGTACTTAGAACTAGAATTTAATGAATACATACTAATGAAACAAAATAGTTATTTTCAAATAAATTTAACAATTAGGATACCAGTAATTAATAAAAAAATTGTGATAATCATTCACTGTTAGCATCAATTATTGTAATTATCAGAAGATCGATGTTTTATTTTAGATGGATAGTTTAAAATACTAAATATCAGGCAATTACAGCGATAAAAAAGTTTTGAAACAGTGGGGTATTTAAAAGGTAATTAAAAAAAAAAACTTTTAGAATATTAGTGATTAGTTTTATCCCACTATTTTTAACAATCTTCCAGAGACTAGTACTTGATATATCATTTATAATAATTAATATTACAAATATGAAAGAAATGATATTGTGAGTTGAATATTTTAAATACTAAATATAATAATTTCAAAATAAAACTGTAGAACTGATGGTTGAGGCCACTGATCTACAGATTTACTAGTTTTATGAATAGTACCTATAACTTTCCTTAACATATATATATATATATATATATATATATATATATGTACTGATATATATATATATATATATATGTACTGTTTTTGATGTGCGTTTCAATGCAGCTATGGTGAGTGATGGATTTTGATATTTTGTTTGTGGTTTTAAATATATATATATATATATATATATATAGGGTAGATGCAC
This sequence comes from Maratus speciosus, assembly GCA_963932465.1. Lineage (NCBI taxonomy): Eukaryota > Metazoa > Arthropoda > Arachnida > Araneae > Salticidae > Maratus > Maratus speciosus. The sequence continues at coordinate 66,710,646 of OZ010799.1, read as the reverse complement.
CAGTTTTGGCCACCTTTAGAAAAAATTTGAAATAGTAATTTTTCAGTTCTTAACCGATTGAAGCATATTAAATCATAATAACATCATTCTTTAGTAAATTTAATTGTCTTTCTGTTAACTATAATGACTTTCTACAGAATATTTTAGATTGTGAGTAATAAATCATAAAGTAATTTATTCCAATTTGTACCAGTTTTGGCCACCCCTACACCAGTTTTGGCCATCTCTATGCACCAGTTTTGGCCACTCCAATATCATGTAGTTTAACAAACATTTTAATCGATAATAAGTAAAAATAAAGCATTTTTATGCAACATCTATTTTACCACACATATATTTGTTTGCTGTATTAAGAGAATTTTGCAAATTTCTTAATGAATTGATAAAAACATCAAGTAAAATATACTTACGTTGATTTTAACTGAAAATTTCAATTAAAAAACAAAAAATATATTTAAATTTGATTCATAAAAGGGACAACAGTGCCTATAGGACATAAAGATTAACTATTTAACAGTGCCTATAGGACATAAAGATTAACTATTTAATCAGTTTTATAATTATTCATTGATTATGGCTTGTTCAGAACACTTGAATCTTCATCAAAGAGTTATATTTCTTGAAAGCATTTTCTGATTTTGGTTTGATTTTCATCAAAAAGTTATACTTCTTGAAATCATCTTTTGATTTATATTAGCTTGTGCCTTATTTATGTACCCTGCTTCTTTGCAAGTTATTTTAGGATGTGATTTCAGAAGCGAATCATACCATTTCATACCTGGTCTTCCATCTTGAGATGGAGTTTCTATCTTGCCGGCTACAATTTTCTGGACAGAATCTTAAAAATTGTTCCCTTTTTATAGGAAATAGTATTCTGACAATATCTAAAATCCACTTTTCTAATTGATTTTTAAATTCAATTCATAGTACCTAGATCTACTATTTGAGATTCAACATTATTAGAGAAAAGTGGTGTCCATCCTACAAACTTGTGATGTAAGGCAAGAACGGGTTACTCCAAAACTTTGCTAGCTTGTAGTGCTGGCGTTACAATTTGAATGGCCTTAATTTTACTTCCTATCTTAGAGCAGTGTTCCCTCTAGGCCATTTTTTAAGAGCACAGAATCTCTTTTAAACTTGGTAAAATGAATCCTGTTCTTTTTAAATAATGTGAAATACATTCTTACTTGTATTTAGATATCTCTAGTAAAGATTTTCACAATATTTAGTATTTCTAAATCCGTGTGCCTGAAATATTGCAAAAATTGTGGAACTTCTTCATTTCTTTAGGAAAAACACTAAATTAAATCATGCTATAATTTTATTGAACTTTTTAATTTATAAGTTGTAAAATCTTTCAAAATTTATGTTTTAGTTTATTTATCATATCTAAACATTACATATCACCTCCCCTTTTGTTTTATCAATGTTAAACACAATACTATATTTTCTTTAGCAATGTCATTCTTTAGTGACTAACACAATGTCCTTCTTTCTAAAGTGAATTATCTATTGGACAGAGAATAACAAAATCTCTTTTATAGAACTGACATTAGCCTTGCTTTTATTATTATTATTGAAGCCATTACTATATAAAACAAAACTAAATTGATTTTGATTTATGCTAAGTTCTTAAATTTATTAAACAGCTAAAATTCCCTCTATAATGAATCATGTGGCCAAAAGTGGAACATATGTTGTACCCTTTTTGGCCACCCCCATGGCCATAACTGGTACATATAGCAAATTTAATGCACCAGTTTTGGCCACCCCCCATTAAACTGTTAAAATAATTAATTTAAATGTAAAATTGCAGTAGAGAGAAAGCTTACCTCATAAAACCTAATAGCAATTTGTTTCAGAACAAATAGAACCCGATAAGTGCCTAATGTTGAAAGATTTTGAAAACTTGTCAGCTTAGCAAAAATCTTAATGCATGTAAGCACACACTACAGTTTCACACATTTAATTTTTTTGCAAGTCACATTTTATCAAAAAATAAACAAATGATACTGTAAATGATAAAAGAGAGTTTGCTTAAAGTGTAAAAATGCATATTATTTGCTAGCATCAATTCACAGGCTAAATATTGGACAAATTAATCCAATGTGGCCAAAACTGGTACAGTGGCCAAAACTGGTGCATCTACCCTATATATATATATATATATATATATATATACATATATATATATATATATATATACATATATATTTTGTCAGAGGTAAATAAGGAAACATTTAAGACAGAAAATAGATTTTAATAACTTCTGTAACTTAATTCTTTGTTTTTATTTAAACGGAGGGGGATTAAGTTCCATGAGCCCCTCCTTGACTGTGCTCTTAAACAATATTTTCTGCTTTCTAGCTGGTTTGATTGCCAGATTATAAAATATGCTAGATATTAGAAAAAAAAAATATTGAAATTTTATTAATCACATAAAATAACTTAAAAACAGCTATTTATAAAAGTTTTGGTGTTATTACATTTTGGTAATATAATTTAAAAATTAAATTTGATTATTAAGGTTTGCAGTTAAGTCAAAATATTTTATGCACAGTAAACATTACTGAAATTGCACTTTTAGCAATGTCTACATGGGGTGTCCATTACCGGAAAATGTTTAATTAACCATCCCAGTAATGGACACCTCCCCCCCTTAAAACCTTAAAAATAAATGAAATTTTGTAAATGGCCGTTAGTATATAAAATTCTAAGTTTTGTATTGCTATTTAAACAAAAACATTAAAATTTTGCAAGAAAATAAATAATATGTAAATTAATTAAACGAAGCCTGCTCTTAGCCTCTTCATTAAGATTTTCACAGAAAAACAGCGAAACTTTGAAACATTATTTTCTGCTTCCTAATTGGTTTGATTAGAAGTGTCAACAATAACTGAGTTTTATGAAACATGCAAAGGGGAATTATAAAAAAAATAATTGAAGCAAAATATTTATTAGTTATTTTTTTATGAACCAAAACCATCAAGGGGTGTCCATTACTGGCACATCTACCCTATAAGAAGATTAACTATTGCATGCGCAGTAAAAGTAATCGATATTAATAAATGTTACGATATGAATAAATACTATGTTCACATTTCAAAAATAAAATAATATTTCAAAAGACTTTCATTTTTCAATCTATGTTTCAAGAAGACGTGTAAAGGTGAAATCGAAAGTACTTTCTACAGAAAACGCAAAGTAATAAAATTTATATAAGAACATTAATTGCTGCATAAAATATGTGGCGTAAATATTGAACAATACAAAAAACTAACTTTCTTAACAACAAATCTTTTTTTTTTTTTTTTTACAGTAATTTCTTCAATTTCTTTCTTAACAGTATAAAAAAATAACTTTCTACTTAAACTTTTACATAAAAACGCATTATTTAATTAATTAATTACATTTATTGTTATTAATGTGTAATAATTGCATAGCAACATAACAATGTTTGGCCAATGGTTGTTTAGAGTAAATATATACCAATTATCAGGAACCAATTTACAGATTTGGGGCTCCTATGCGCAAACATAATAGGGGTCTCCTACAACATTTTAAGTGCAAAACTAATTCATACAAGCATAATAACTCTTTAAATTTTGAATATGTTTATTGATTTTTTTAATAATGTGGTAATTTGAGCATCTCGTAAAACCGAGGCCTGGGCCCATACCATGAATCTCCTCCTGTGAGTCAGACTCTCCTAATTATTAAAAATATACTAATTTTATTTCGAAAAAGGCAAAGCAACAACATGAATCACACTACAAGGAAAAACACAGCCGAAATTCATTATGTTCAGTTCTACCTGTACATTATTAATAATAAATAAAGTTCACAAACCTGGAATCAATAGAGTCTTTCCTGGAACGCCGTTTGTCAGTGCCCAAAAAGCAACTGATCATTTTGAAATCCAAAATTATATTCTATAAATCCAAAGCACGCCGAACACAAACTGAAAACACACAAACTTTCTTTTTACCTTTCTACCTCAACCCATGTGACGCGCAGCAACTTGCAGTAGTAAGCAAAACCGGGCGCATCCGCATGAATGAAAACTGAAAAGAGAAGCCGCTCTACCGTAACCTAGCAACAGGTGCAAAAGAAAGTTTTCCCCTCAAAAATCCCGATCAGCTGATCGTGATTTTCCCTACGTCAGGCAGCTGATCCTCCCATCCCACTTACTTTGAAAAAACTTGTTTCGTCAGGTATCAATGATAAAAAAATTAATTAGTATTTTATTATTATAAATCAAACTTCGTTACGGAAATAAATCCTTTTGCTTTGAGAACGTATTCAAATTGGTTATTTGTTTTTTATTATTTGTTTTCAAAATATAGATTTTTTATTGTGTAATAAATAAATCAATAATATCAGCTTGAAACTTTGCGAAACAAACAAACAAGTACAGTTTGTCTGGCCTGTACTTTAGTTTTGTTTACCTTTTTGCTTGCTTTTATTTTTATTTATTTTTTAAATGTATCCTATTTTAACACTATTTTAAGCGACAGAGTTGCTTATTTCTTTGAAACGCCGGGAAATGTAGTATCATGTATGATAAAAATACCATGATTTTAAATACAAAAAAAAAAAAAAAAAAAAAAAAAAAAAAAAATAATAATAATAATAAGAATTTTTGTGCTGTGGATTGGGATAATGGGAGATTTTCCAAGCGTCAGCATTTGTTGAAAAAAGGATATCTCATGTATGTTTTGAATCCCGATTGTGAAAGATGGACATAACTAAACTTGACTTGGATTCTAAAGGGCCTTTCACAGTTAGGTTAATGTGCGCAGGAGGTTTGTAGTATATTGAACATCTTTACTCATTGTTTGGTTATAAATCTTCAGTCGATAATTGTTTTCACTACTGCTTTATTTACTTTCTTCTATCTTCAATAGAAGAATTTATTGTAATCGAAATTTATTTCGACTTCCTATTTTTGACAGATTTACACATTTTAGGGGGTCAGAGATCCCAAAAAACATGTTTATACAAAATGCCTATCTGTCCGACTTTTCGTGTGTCGCCGTTGTACCATCGAAAAGTGTATGATGATATGCATAGAATTGAACCAAATTTTTTGTGTATATTTTTGGTTTATTTATTTCCATGTCTCCTTGACTTTGGAAATATTCCGCCGAAAGGGGCGCTGTAAAAGCGATTTTTGTACAAATTTTCGCAGTTGTATTGTCCATCGGCGGCTCGCGCAGTGACGGGAACTTCCCATCTTGCTATGCCGGCTATTCGCAAACAGCTGATGTGCAACAGAATAGCAAAAAGCTATTGATTTTAATAAATGTCATAATCGAGATTAACTCGTTTTTACTCCGATTAACTGACTGAAACAAAAATTTAAGATGAAAATCAAAGTCGGTATAGTATTGAACTAATAATATTGAAGTATTAACATCTGTTACTACTTTTTGAAATATTAAGATGTATGAGATAGAAGAACCTTTTGGATTGGTACATCCAACTACTTCATATAGCATTTTTAGTAACCACAAAGGGAAGAGTGTCGAGTTAGTTCAAAAACTGGACATCCGCACTTCTATGTGAGGAGGAACACGGAAATATGCTTCTCCCAATAAAATAAAATAAATAAATAAAAATAAAAATAAAACCTACATTCAATTTATATGCAACAAATGTATCCGTTAAAACTGTTGATAACTCTCACTTTACAAACAAATAAAAGCGAATCTGCAATAATAAAACAATGCAGTAGTTTTATACTCGCTAAACAGATCTGTCTCGGGGTACGGTATATCATATTTGGGTGTTTGGATTACCAACATTTATGAATATTTAATTTAGATAAAGTAGGATGGCCGAATTCGATAACGTAACAAGAGGTTTAATAGGAAGAAAATAAATACTAAAATACATCGTAAATAACAGATAACGATCGACACGCATCTCAGGTTGTGTTGCCAAGACGCCGAAGCAAAATAGATATTAAAACTGTGCAAGTGTTCTCATTTTATTTATTTATTTATTATTGTTACAATGAAAGTATTGTGATGAAACTTTATTCTTCTATTTTTTTAATTTATTTCGTGTTTTAATTTACTTGCGATTAGTCGTTTGATGGCAGCGTGTATTCGCAGACGATATTAAAAGCGGAGAAAATAATTAAGAGTTTCAGGTTTGCCAACTAGGTGTGTATTGATGATAGTAAAGTTCGTAAAACTAATATTATTCAGCAAGTAAAGCAAGAAAAAATAGTCTTATTTTTTTGTGTTTTTAATGACATCCATTTGTTTACATCATTTTAAATATATAAGTGTTTAATTTTTATTAAAAATACGCACTACTTTCTGAAACAATTGTTTATAAAAAATAGACAAAATATCGAGTTTGTTTTAATTTTTCTTACCATACACCTACACCGCTTTATTATTTATTTATTTAAAATGCTATTATTTTAAGCTTGGTTGCAATTTGTTCTCGCAGACCATAATGCTATGGAGGGACTGATTGGGAGTTTAACATTACGACAATCAATACAGGTTCATTCTAGAGGTGTGTTTGGGTTCATTTTCGATAGCCCCACCCCAATACCCAAAATAGGCAGCAGAAAATTGTTAATAAAATTTTAAAATTGCTTAAAGATAAATTTTCTCATTTAAAAATCCCTTCTTGTTTAAAAATAAGTATTAATCCTAAATACTCCCCCAGGATAACGTTTCACGATTTTCATCAGTTAAAAATAGAAAATTTTTTATTTATACCCGATCAACGGCTAAAATCTGCAAAAGTCACCATTCTTATTCTTTTAAAATATCATTGTACAACTATATGGCAAAAATAAATTAGTTCTATTTTTCAGTAATTCTGGACAAGGACTTTAAACAGAAAGAGAGGATAGATATGTGGTATCCCACAGTTTTTTTTTATGTTACTAAAACTGATGGTGGAAAGGTTTCAGAATCAATTAGAATATTTCACCTTATATTTTATCAATAACAATTCAATTCTCTTCCAAACCGATTTTTAAAGGATTTTGAAACACGTTAAAAAACTTATGCATGCTTGTTTCTCAAATAGCAGGTTTTTGTTTTTTCGATTTACGAATAAATGAAATATTTAGTTTGAGCCCGAGCCCGAAGACGGATTAAAAAATCGAGCCCGAACTAGTTCTAGGTCCGAGCTCACGTGCTCAGGCACCCGAAAGCAATCTTTTTTCATTTGTACGTAATTTGTACAGTAATTTCAAACATGAAAATAAATATCTATTCGTTACAATATAATTCTTTTCTTTCTATTTTGAAAGATTGTGCTGTATTATTTATTAGTATACTTTTATAAATCAATAATTCATTTGTATTTGGTAGCACTTTTCAATTAAATCTGGGACCAATGGACCTTACTGGTGATTCTTATATACTTTTGTTTGTTTGTTTTTTCTTGGTAGAGTACGGTTTTTTGGGTCTGACATTAAAATAAAAATTTTGATATCAATTTAAATTTAACTTTTCTTTTAGTCTTATAATGCAAACAGCATTTTGAAAATAGTAAAATAATAATAATAATAATAATAGTAAAATAATAATAATAATAATAATAATAATAAAATAATAATAATAATAATAATAGTAAAATAATAATAATAATAATAATAATAATGATGATGAAATTCCGTACTCTAATAACACGAGATAACTTTAAATCTATTTGGGAGATTTTTTCAAGCATAATTTTTTCCTTTTGAACAACTTCTTTTAACAGTTTAATGAAAATAAAATTTTTCCCAACAGAAGATAAACTCGAATAACAATAAGTTATTGAATGGGAAGTGAGGGCGGGGGAGGGGGGGGGGGTCTTCTTTCATCGTATTTATGAATTTGAATACCAATTACATGAATTATTTGTCTTTCTTCTGTAGTAAGTATTAACCATTTTATTTAAAGTCTTTATTCAGGAATTTCCTTCGCCCGTAATCTCTTAATTTTTTCACAAAACGCATGAATCAATTGTCTTTTTATTTTTTTTTTTTATTAATGGTTTGTTTATATGTACTTATCTACAAATTTATGTATAATTTGTTCAATCTTGGTAATATGATATTGAATTTAGAAAAAATCTATTTATTTAAATTTTCATTCAAAATTCCCTATCGCCATCAAAAATAAACTACAGAAAAATACACACAGAAAAAAAGGCTTGATCATCTGCGAATAAACAAAATTCTGAGGAAAAAAAAAATACGGAAAAATATTTTTTTATATTTTAAAATGTTGACAAAAGCAAATTAAAAAATGGTCATTGATTTGTCAGATCTCATATTTCGCTTAGAAATATAAACATTTTCAAGTAAAAAGACTACATTATAGGTTTTTTCGTTCCTGAGTTGAAGTAGCTGTATTTTCTCAGAGCTTTGCCAAAAAAACATTCTTGGCAGAAAAATGTGAAAATAAACAAAACTAAGCAATACGCCAGAAATATGCATCTCTTAAACATCTTGGCGTAAATGGACTGAAATAAATCACGTGATAGAATTTATTATTTTTTAAACCTATTTCATATTTGTTCTTTCTATGCGTTTTTGAAAAATGTGAAGAAAAGAGGAAGCAAAGAGAAAAAATGTTTAGTGATGTATAAGGGGCGGTTTTCGCTAGTGCTAGAGGCAAATTAGGGGGGCGTATTTCATTGCAGTATTTTTATTTTATTTTATTTTATTAGCCCTTGGTACGCTATTTCTTTCTCCCACCTATTATTGTGTCGTCTCCAAAAAATAATGTTGTGTTATTAAGCCAGTCGTAAAACAAAAGATGTATCAGTGTACGGAATAATCTCTACTGCAATTTTTTTAACTTCTAAGCATTGCACATTTTAAATTTTTATACCGTCGTATTGGGGGAAAAAAGTATTCTTAAATGCAATTTGTTTGAAAACTGCATCTTCATTTATTTTTGGGATATTAATTTTTTTTTTTGTAGTTTTTAACGTCATTTGTTTAATTTTGGCAACTACTTCATATCTGTAGAAAGTAAAGGAAAAATAGCTATTATATCTTTTGCTGCCATTTTCCCATAAAAACTGAAAAAATTTACTTAAAATACGTGCTATTTTGAAAAAAATATAAATGGAAGATTTCTGATAATACATGGAGCTATTATAAACTATATTTAATTTTAAGTATCTATATTAATAATACAAACAAATGAAGGCATAAGAATCATAAAATAGCCGATTTTTTTTTTTTTTTTTTTTTTTGGGGGGGGGGGGGGGGGTTGAGTTTCTTGAATGCCGATATCTTTTTTTTTGGAATTGTGCATTATTCAGTGATGTTGACGTCATATGCGTCCTTTACTGTAGATGTTGTTTAAGACTGGATCGCAAATGAGGAATTCTTCAGCGGATGCGGATGACGTCATTTTATATAAAATAAAATTGAGTGTTTTAAGTCGTCTTAAAACTGAACTACAGTAGAGTCCCGATTATCCGAGTCTCGTTAACCGAGTTGCCGCTTTAAGCCAGTTATTTTCTTTTAATGGACTGATGGTTTCTATTATTATGAAACAGATATTATAAATGAAGTGTTAAGTGAAGATGAAAGAGCAGCCGTAAAAAGTTAGAACTCTGATTTTTTGGTCAGAATGGAAAAAAAAATGGCCATATGTTTTTTTTTTTATATAATGGCTGTTTCATAATAATAGCAGCCATCAGTCCATCAGAAAAAAAAGGATCCATTCCAAAGGTATAAGTTCGATTAACTCTGATAATCGGGACTCTAATGTATCGATATTTATATACGTATATTTTTTTTGCATCGGGGCGATACTAAATTCTGAAAAAGCAGAATTCCTCTTCTCTAGTTTAAATTATTACCGTCAACTCGGGTTCAGTTAGAGTGCAATACCCTGTAGGGTAAAGTGCCCATATTTCGTCCCCTCTCCTAATTTCGTCCCCCTTAACTTCTCCGCTTCTGCGAAAGTGGCGCCACTTATGACGCAAGACACAGGGGACGGGAGGTAAAAGGGGTCAGTGTTGAAAGTTTCGTTCGCCAAGACGCATACATAAATTAAAGACAGCGAATTTTCTATTTTTAGAACACCTGAGTTCTTATTACATCGTTTGTAGAACGTTATTTACTATACTGTAAGTATTTATTTCTTATTCATTGCATGTATTTTACGTTGGTAAGATGCTGAGAGTAGCATACAGTGAGTTTTAGGACGCTCAGTTCATCTTACGGGAACTGAAACTCCGTCATATTGGGAGGTAGCGTAGTCCCAATTCCGTCCCCTTTGCAGTTCTTATTTTCGTCCCGGGGACGAAATTAGGAATGCTTTTTCATGACATTTTTTTCATTTTTTTTCCTCATGTTTGGATGGCTAATGTTTCGTTGTGTTATTCTTCCACTGATAATTAGTACATTTATTTGTGCCTTACTTTAATGTAAATTAAATTACTTACTAATTTAGAAATAAATTTTGATTTAGTTATAAGTTAAGCCTCAGCGTATTGGATTTTTTGGGGGGACGAAATTGGGACCATTTTTTTTCTTTTGCATTTTTTAGATACTTTTGAAAAAAAAAAATTTGTATTGTTGAAAATTTTTTGCACGATATTTGTCTATGTTTCTATGTGTGTGGGTAGTTAGTCTATGTAAAATCCAAATTTGGTAAATTTTCACTCCTATTTGTAACTAAATGAGCGGTTTGCGAATCCACGTTCTATGGTAATTTTTCATCCTTTTAATTCCCACTATCACCCCTTTGAATTTATCGGCCGAATTCGGCAACACCCTATATACAGGGCTGCCACGTGTGACTATTTTTTAATTCTATTTCGAAAACACTTTTCAAAAACAAAAATCTGTTACACAACATTTCTGTTTGACAACATTTTCAAAAGAAATATACTACAAAATGTATATTTTAAAAATAGTGGTGCGAACAGAATATAAAAATAGTCGCCTGTGGCAACCCTGTATACAGTAGCGCTCAAAAGTATTTTGATAAAGATAATAATTGACTTAAATAATAACAATAATAAAATACAAAAACTAATCAATTATTTTATTTAACCATATGCAATGTTCTACAGAAGTTCAGCAAATTAAATATGATTTGCTAGAAAATAACGTGAAAAATCCAACAAACAAAATATTAAACAAAATAAGAGCGACTATAATGTTGTCAAAATATTTTTTGAGCGCGACTGTATATAACCATTTTTAATTTATTTTATTTTCCACTCTTTCTATTTAATAATTCCATAAAAGTCATTTACTACAATTATGAGCGCAATAAATTTTTCATTGAAGATTTCTATCATTTATTTCTTCAAATGTGACGTATCTTTTACCTCCTGTAACGGCGAAAAAAAAAAGAAACGAATACACTAGATTAATTTTAACACAATTATTCTAATTGGTAAATAAATCATAATAGATGTAAATTTCCAACTGGGCGAAAAATGTCCGGACCAGGATTCGAACCAGGGATCTCCTGGCTGAAGCCGCCAGTACTCTACCATCTGATCTATCCCGGAGTTCCATTACCTGAGATTTATTCTGTTGTGCTGAGCCAGGTTTCAGACCAGATGCTATAATCATTAAGGTTAGCTGGGTGAAAAAACTCCACCAGATTCGTCCGGGATAGCTCAGATGGTAGAGCACTGGCGGCTTCAGCCAGGAGATCCCTGGATCGAATCCTGGTCCGGACATTTTACGCACAGTTTGAAATTTACATCTAAAAGAAACGAATATTCGTCTATTAACGGAAAAGTTCTGGTTAGCACTGCTGTAGAGGTCTGCACGGGCCCGGGCTTGGCCCGAGGCCCGTACTCAGCCCGGCCCGGACCGGCGAAGTGAAGGCGAATTTTCATCCGGGCCGAAACGAGCAAAAATATTGAACGGGCCTACCGGGCCGGACCGATAAAAACTTAATCGAAGCCGATAAAATATGAGCCATTTTCAATGAAGGTGACTTTCGCAAGAATAAGTATAAAAGTGCGCCACGAGCCGATCCTAGTTTGAATACATCAATACAGAAATATAACATGTCCAGCGTAGAGATCAGCATCGGACAGTTAAATGGTATCTGATCCCGGGCTTATTTTTTTTCAGCAGACTCATGCCGGGCCGAGATCAGGTTTGCATGTTTTGTTTCTACATAGTCGAGCAAGGCTGGAACTGCACTTTATTGTTCTCAGGATGTGTAGGGAATAAAATTTGTTTTTTAAAAATATTAATAGCGATAACGAACTTCTGTTAACGGAATCTTTAGAAATATACCTTAAGGTGGTTCTCAAATTCATTGGTCAACAATGAGAAAATTTCTGACACATTTTCTGACTCATTTTTAACTGTAAAGGAATAAAATTGACAGGCCTGACTATCGAAGGGATTTGGTATCGAACAGCGTTGTCCATTTTTAGGTGCGTTCGTAATTATATAAATACGTAGCACCTATAGTCGTCGTTCAGTCCGTCTGTCTGTCCGTCCGTCTGTCCGTCCGTCTGTCTGTCCGTCCGCATATAACAGAGCAAAAACTACCCGACCGAATGATCTGCAATTTTTAATATATAATTGCTGCAAAATTTTGTCGAGCCACTTCTAATTTTATGAAAATCGGATGTATAGTTTAATTACAGGGACAGTCAAAAGTTTTTCTTTACATTACGGCCAATGGGAAAAATTATTGCAAGTGAATTTTAATGATGTTACAGACTTCCGAATGGTCTGAAATTTTTAATATATAATTGCTGCAAAATTTTGTTGAGCCATTTCCAATTTTATGAAAATCGGATGTATAGTTTAATTACAGGGACAGTCAACAGTTTTTCTTTACATTACGGCCAATGGGAAAAATTATTGCAAGTGAATTTTAATGATGTTACAGACTTCCGAACGGTCTGAAATTTTTAATATATAATTGCTGCAAAATTTTGTCGAGCCATTTCCAATTTTATGAAAATCGGATGTATAGTTTAATTACAGGGACAGTCAAAAGTTTTTCTTTACATTAAGGCCAATGGGAAAAATTATTGCAAGTGAATTTTAATGATGTTACAGACTTCCGAATGGTCTGAAATTTTTAATATATAATTGCTGCAAAATTTTGTCGAGCCATTTCCAATTTTATGAAAATCGGATGTATAGTTTAATTACAGGGACAGTCAAAAGTTTTTCTTTACATTACGGCCAATGGGAAAAATTATTGCAAGTGAATTTTAATGATGTTACAGACTTCCGAATGGTCTGAAATTTTTAATATATAATTGCTGAAAAATTTTGTCGAGCCATTTCCAATTTTATGAAAATCGGATGTATAGTTTAATTAGAGGGATACCCAAAAGTTTTCCGTTACATTACGGCCAATGGGAAAAAATTATAGCAAATGCATTTTAATGATTTTACAGCCTTCCGAATGGTCTGAAATTTTAAAGATATAATTGCTGCAAAATTTTGTCGAGCCATTTCAAATTTTATGAAAATCGAATGTATAGTTTAATTACAGGGACAGTCAAAAGTTATCCGTCACATTACGGGGAATGGGGAAAAAATTATTGTAAGCGCATTTTAATGATGTTACAGAGTATGCACTTATGAAGCGCAAAAAAATATACATTCAGTACAATATATGGTGCAAAAAATAATTATAAAACTAGTTATAGTACGAACGCACCTCATTTGCCACGTTTGACGAGCAATTTCCAACTTGTTTATAAATTAATTACTTATCGAGATATAAGAGATTCTTGTCACGTGACTGCAGGTTTTTCTCCTTTCCCGTGCTATAGCTTCTGGAAATTCGTTCCAAAACTTTAAATTTGACAATATTTTCTCTAAGATATATTGCCTTTATCAAAAAATGGATAACGTTATTTGATTACAAATTTCTGAATAAGAGCACCTGCCAATCTTATGCGTTTCCGAAAAGAAATAAATTCAAAAATTATCAAAAAGTAGCTTCTTTGGATTTGAGAAAAGCCTTGTTAAAATGCAGAGAAATATTTTTACAAATCTGCTTTTTATTATACAGCTTCAAAAGTTATCATGTTTTTAACCGTCCTTTTTTCTTGTATTCTAAACTACATTAATTTTTTAATGAATCTTTATTTGAATGTTGAAACGTTTAAGACTCTAAGCAATCATTTAAGTATTGCGCGGCAGCGCAATACTTGTTTATTTCCAGTGTCACTTCTCAATGTTAATTTAATATAGAAAAGCCTATGGAGTTTAACTACGGTATCATAACTTTTTCATTTTTTCTTCCCACCTTTTTGTTTCTGATGCCACTCGTTTTTAATTCTTTGCTAATTCTAATAATATTATAAATTCAAAGTGTAAAAACATTTGCCAGACGTCATGATCAAAACGGATCATAAAATGCCTTTGCATATAGGTGGATTATAATCTAGAGAGTAACATGGGCTAATTTTTATTTACATTATTCAAATATTTTTCTTAATAATTCCAAATTTCGCTTTTTTCATTGAGAATCAACGGATATTTTCTAATAAAATTTAACATTTTTCCTTCATTGTTGTAAATAATTCAAAAGGCGTAATAATAATTTGCCTATTTTTAATTGAATGATTTTCACGTGAAACATGAAACTGTACATATTACGTTTCATTTTTAATTCTTTGATAATTCTAATAATATTATAAATTCAAAGTGTAAAAACATTTGCCAGACGTCAGGATTAAAACGGATCATAAAATGCCTTTGCATATAGGTGGATTATAATCTAGAGAGTAACATGGGCTAATTTTTATTTACATTATTCAAATATTTTTCTTAATAATTCCAAATTTCGCTTTTTTCATTGAGAATCAATGGATATTTTCTAATAAAATTTAACATTTTTCCTTCATTGTTGTAAATAATTCAAAAGCCGTAATAATAATTTGCCTATTTTTAATTGAATGATTTTCACGTGAAACATGAAACTGAAAAAAATGAATTTTTTTTTTCCTTAAGAATTAAAAAGAAGATGAATATGACGTCATAGTGGAAAAAAATGACATTTTCAAGTAGATTTTTTTTTTCCATTCCTACTATTAACTCACACTCTCTCTATATAATACAGTAAAGCCCCGATTATCCCCCGATGTTTTTTTTTTAATTTAAGTCAACAGCAGGGAAAATACAATAAGCCCTACTATTAAATATAAACAGAAAAAGCAATGTATTCGAAAGTCATAAAAGAATATTTCTAGATTCGGTTGCCATGTTTGAAATATCAGATATAAAGTCTTGATGTCCTTTCTTGATTTTATTAACCAAACGTAAGCACAGCAATTAAAATATTTTATAATTAAATAACACTATTATGATAAATTCCAGGAGAGCATATCAAGAATAACTTCATTTTTGAGATAAAAATTATTCCATACTAAAAGAAAAATAATAGTTTACAATTTAGAATAAAGAAAATGTGTTTCCAAAACAAGAAGCAAAAACAAGTGACTGATTTTTTAAAAAAGATGTCACTCACCCCTTTTTGTACAGTATGTACGGCATTGTTTCTTGTTTACTGTTCTTTATTTTAGTGATTTAGATGTAAAGCAATGGTTTCTGACTTATTGTGCATATGTATGTATTTTAAACGTTTTATTATGTTTTTTGTACACTAAAACATAGTCTTTATGTTCAATTTTCTGTTTTTTTTTTCGTGTTTGCACTCCATTTTCTGTCTTTTTCGGGTTATCCGCGATTTTTGTTATCCGCGGTCCCTTGCCACCCAATCCCGCGGATAATCGGGGCTGTACTGTATTTATATATTTATATATCTTGTTCAAATTTTCAATCGTTAATAAAATACTCATTATTCATCCTATCAAGTTGTAATAATTTTCTTAAAACTTGTACAGGATGAAAATTGATGTTAATACGGTTTTTTCAAATATTAATTAAATAATTAAATTTTAATTAATTAATTTTAGTTTTGCAAGGGAAACAAAATGGCGGGCATTGGTTATTGAATATCAATGAAAGTATTTTCAATAAGGGGTTACCATAGGGGGGACCCTATTATGTCACCAAATACCGCCAAGTTTGTCACCAACGTGGCGATATATCGCCAAATTTGGCAGCCAAAATTCACCAAAACTGACACCAACTTGACAATATCTCTAATATTTCGCCAAATTCCCATAGAGTTCCATTGTAAACCTACTTGCTTATAGAAAATCAACAAATTGAGATATTTTAATGCAACAAAAACTAATACAGCTTAAGGAATTATATTAAATTTTTCTTTGATGACCTAAGTAGGAATCGACTGTAAAAACAAAATTTTTATATTACTTGTTTAAGTTCAGATTGTAATTTCTTGACCAAACTACAACAACCTGCATTACTGCACTGGTGAAACATTTTGAATTATACAGAGGTAAATTGGATCAAAAATTGTGATGCGATATCGTACAAATCAAAGCCTGATGATGATACCCTCCATTAATTTTGAAATGTGTTTGTCTGAATGCAGTAGTTATTAAAAAACTTGGCATATTAAACAAAAACCTAATTTGCAGAACAAATTAAAAAAACAAAATTTATTTCCTAAATTGTTTAAGCCCGAGAAGGGGCAGATATTAAGATATTTCATTCAATTCGTTCTACATTTAATGTTAAATTTTTGTAACAAATAAGCTAAACCAATTGAACATTAAAAAATAAAAATGAAATTCATAGAATATAATGCTTTAAACACCTATATACTTTGATTCCGTTCAAATGAAATTGAAATAAATCTTAGACTTTTTCCATTTTTAAGTTGTAAATATTTGTACTGCAGATTTTGCATTATGTTTATGACGATTGTACATAATATGATAAGGTACATGCAAAATACAAAACTTTAAAAAAGTCTAAGATTTATTTCGATTTCATTTGAACGGAATCTAAGTATACAAGTGTTTAAAGCATTATATTCTATGAATTTTATTTTTATTTTTTAATGTTCAATTGGTTTAGCTTATTTGTTACAAAAATTTAACATTAAATGTAGAACGAATTGAATGAAATATCTTAATATCTGCCCCTTCTCGGGCTTAAACAATTTAGGAAATAAATTTTGTTTTTTTAATTTGTTCTGCAAATTAGGTTTTTGTTTAATTAATGTTGCTATTGTCTATTTTCTGGCTTGTGTAAATAGTAATTTTTAAATATACTGTAAAATTATCTCATAAATATGTATGCAGTATTATTCTTTAAAAGACTCTTAACCCTCTCGCTGCGTAAGTAATTCTACGCGATGAGCGTCTTTTGCAGAATTTTTAATATTTTATCACCGGTTCTTTAAAGAAGAAATTTTTGACTATCATAATCGGGGAAAATGTCCTGATTAAATAAGTCAAAGTTTTCACTAAAAAATAACTGGTGGGAATAACCAAATAGTATTAATTAGACAGAAAAATGCATGCCCGAGTATATATCGGGCTGCGCAGCGAGAGTGTTAATTTTGTTTTAGAAAAACCTGATTTTTTTGTGGAAAATGAGTCGGGTCTCATTTAATATATTTTCCACGGGCCGGTCCTGTTTTCACTGATTTGTGTACGTGCTGGGCCGTGAACTGTGAAAATATATACGGGCCCGGCCGAGCTCGGGCCGAAATTTTAATTTTTTCATCGGGCCGGCCGGGCCCGGGTTTTGAAATTCCGGCCCGTGCAGACCTGTACGACTACTGCCAGAAATTTTCAGTGGAATGAAGAAAGTATTTCTGGCAGTGTATAACCCTAGCACACTTAGGAAGTGCGTGGGAATCATTACAAAATTCCTTTGCTTACATAAGCCAAGTCAAATTAAACAGAAGCATGTAAAAAAAAAAAAAGTCAAATTTGAACGGACGAAGTAACTGCAAGTAATTTCGCTCTAAAGAAATTTACAGAATATCACGACATCTTTAAAACGATATTTTAATGGTACCGTAACTGTTCATTGTTTTAGAAGTTATTTCACTAATGGACATTTTGATTTCTTTATGATGGCTGTTTTGAGTTTTTGATTAACGAGCAATAAAATATCCGGAAATGATTACAAACTGCTTTGTTCTTATGAATTTCGAGTCACTAGTTAATAGAAACATGAAATCGATAAATGACTGCTAAATGGAAAATTGTTAAAAAAACTGTTAGAGACCATACCGCCTTCAGTCGTTTAAATAACCTTTAGTTCCTCTCGATACAGTTAAACGAGCAGCATGGTACGAAGATTTATTAGGATGTGCGAAGCGAATCTTCTACTAGGCTACACAAATTACATTAGGTCGTACACATTACAAAAAACTATTAAGTATTTTGACTTGAAATTAAACATAAAAATAAATTATGATCTGCAAATTTGCACAATATTTTTTTTTTTTACAGAATAACCTTAAAAAATTTATTATTTTAATTAATTTATTTTACATGTTTTTCCATTACGGACCCATTTTTGCAAATAAAAAATGAAACAGGTATACTTCCAGAAGAAAAAATAAATCATTGAGTTAGTAACTATAGATAGAATCAGGATTAATTAAATAGTTTCACGAATTATTTTATGAAGTTTTTAAAATACCTTTTTTTATGAAAATTACAGCATATTTTTAATAAATTAGAATTTGTGAAAATTCAATTATTTACATTGAATTATAAAAGTATTTTCCAGTGTTAGGAATTCAAATACAGCCGAACTTGTATAATTCGAACGTCTTTAATTCGAATTCGTGGATAATTCGAAGTTTTTTGTCAGTCCCTTGAAACTTGTATTCAGTTAATGCTAAAATAACTTGGCTATTTCGAAGTCCAACTTCTTTAATTCGAAGTTTTTACACTTTCAAAAATGACAAGATCTAGTTTCAATACAGTTTATTTGAAAAGTGGCCGAGTTATTTTCAGCTATTGTGAAAATTTCGATGTCCAACTTCTTTAATTTGAAGTTTTTACTCTTTCAAAAATGACAAAATCTAGTTTCAGTGCAGTTATTTGTAAAGTGGCCGCGTTATTTTCAGCTATTGTGGAAAATTCTTTAGGGAAGAGAATGGGGTGGGAGAATATTCTTATCTGTTCTAAGAAACAGAGCTGGGATAAAGGGAGGAGAAAAGAACGCCCTATACCTTGTGTTAATTAAAGCGTTCAAAAAGGATGTTATTTTAACAACCCAGCTTTCAGAATATAATGCGGACGCCAATTATGTATTTATGAACTTAAAATGTACATAAAGAAGTCAATTAACTTCTCAAAACAAAAATAATTTATTTACCGGTAAAGCTTTTTACCTTCTTCCATAAAAATATTCAAACAATAATAAACAATACAATTTCTGATTCACGTTACATCATATATAAAAGGTATCACGAGAATAAAGATGAGAGGATAATAACAAATAAATAAACATGGACAATAGATTTAACATCCTCCCACCTTTTGATTATATATTATAATCAAAACTTCACATTAAATAAATACAACATTTACATAAACATCATAAATCGAGTCTTTCTGGAACCTTTATCATTCTACCAGATCTCGTCTTTTTAATTTGCGATTCGTCTTTTGCAGGCTCAACCTGATTTTCCTTCAAAGTTGGTTTAGGAAAATTGTTTTCAGTAAAATCCACTGATGACACTTCCAGAGGGTAAATTCTTTGAATAGGCCGAATCATCTGCGAATGAGACGTTTGCAACTTCAAAAGACGAACTTTTCCGTCTTTGCCCCGAATGAACTCTGTAACCCGTCCTAAGGGCCAATTGATTCTTTTCTTGTTATCTGCTCCCACCAAGACTATATCTCCTACAGCAATTGAACGTTGCAATCTTCTCCCATTTGGTCGTTGGATAAGGAGACCCAAATATTCTAATCTAAATCGATTTCTGAGCTCTTTTTGCAGTTCTTGCCTATATTTAAGTCTTTTAGTGAGAGAAACTTCCTCAACCGCATCAACGTCTGGCGAACCACATTCATGAATATCTTTCAGAAACATGTCCGGTGATATGGGTTTGATGGACTCCTTCTCAGACATGTAAGTTAGTGGTCGCGAATTTATAATACTTTCGCAGTCAGCTAATATAGTTATCATCTCTTCATAGTTCAAACAGGCTTTTCCTAAGACTCTTTTTAATAGATCTTTCATCAATCTGATGAGCCTCTCCCACCATCCGCCCCACCAAGCAGCAGTCGGAGGGTTGAATTTCCATTTGAAAGAATTTATTGCTCCATACTTCTGTATGCGATTCCAGTTCAATCTTTTTAAAAAATTGGATGCAGCAACAAAATTGGAACCGTTGTCGCAATATATAACAGAACATCTTCCTCTACGAGATACAAATCTTTGCAAAGCCATTAAAAATGACTCTGTAGAAGCTGAAGTCACAAGCTCCAAATGCACAGCTCTGTAGATGGCACATGTAAATAAGATAACCCAACTCTTCTGTTTATTTTTAAGAAACAAAGGGCCAGCCAGATCAATGCCGATAATCTGAAATACAGCTGCATCTTTCACTCGATTTTCTGGCAGAGAAACTGGATAAGATTCTAAATTCTTCGAATTAAATCTTTTACAAATGGTACATTTTGATAGAACAGAGCTCACAGTTCTTCTTCCATTCAAAATCCAGTATTTTTCTCTAAGCAAATTCAGAAGAATCTGAGGACCTGCATGACAATTTTTGAGGTGGTAATGTAAAATTAATCGTTTGACAACTTCATGATTTGAAGGAACAACCATAGGTGAGAGGAAATCCATATTGTCTTGTCTATACGTAATCTTAGTCTTTACACGTATTATGTCTTGTTCATCCTTAAACGTCTCCAGAGTTTTCAATCTCCCCTCACTTTCATGGGAAAAACATTCCTTTTGTATCATCCAAATTATCTTCGTTTCTGCTCTCTTAAATTCAAGATTCGTCAATTCTCCTTTGATCTGTTCCTTTGGATTAGAATAACTATATCTGAAACGAAGTATCCAACCAACAAGACGTACGATTTTCTCATAACTGGAAAAATACTGGTAGTACCAGCTTTTCTCTGGACTTTCATCAACATTTACCAGTAATTTTGTAGACTTCAATTTTTCTTTTTCAATTTCTTCTTCGTTTATGTCTTGGCACTTGAAATCCATATATTTATAATATTCTTTAGAATCTTTAAGCCAAGATGGACCCTCCCACCATTTGAGAGATACCAGCTGTCTTGCTTTACATCCTCTAGATGGCAGATCTGCTGGATTCATTTCACCAGGTATATGTTTCCATAAAACAGGATCAGTCAAATTTTTTATTTCTTGAACTCTGTTTCTAACAAAAACAGACCAGTTTTCTTTCCTGGATATCCATGCAAGCACTGTTGTGGAATCGCTCCAAAAATATCTTTCTATATCTTCCCAGCCCATAGCGTCAGTTACTGATTTAGCCAATCTAGCACCAATCAAAGCAGCTAAAAGTTCCATTCTAGGTATAGTTCCACATTTTAAAGGACCTATGCGGGATTTCGCTGCAAGAAGGAATAACTCTACACGATCTTTAGTTGCTATCCTCAAAAATATAACAGCAGCATACGCATACTGACTTGCATCACAAAATGTGTGAAGAGTACAACCTTTTAAATTATCTGGGGTGAACTGAATATATCTAGGAATCTGAATTTCTTGTAAACAATTTAATTCATGAAACCATTCAATAAATTCATTTTTTATATCACTAGTAACTTCTTCATCCCACGTGATTCCTTCTTTCCATGTTTTCTGTAACATCATCTTGGGACATATCATAACTGGAGCAGTAAAACCAATTGGATCAAAAACTTTATGTGCAACTGATAGCATGATTCTTTTTGTTATTTTTTCTATATTTATATCTTTCGTCCAGCTTACGTTAACTTTTAAAACGTCTAGAAGTCTGTTCCATTGTAATCCCAGTACAGCAGTTTCTTCGCTATTTTCGATATTGTTTCTTTCTTCTGTCTGTTCCCATCCTCTCAACTCAAATCCACCTTTAGCCATAAGAGATTTAGAATCAGTTATAAACCTTTCCAATTCTTCCTGTGTGTGGACACTAGCAACGACATTGTCAACATAAAAGCTTCTCAGCAATTGCTGTTTAAGATTGGGGTCGTATTCTTCATCGTTTTTAATGTGATATTCTATGACGGAACCGAGAAGAAAAGGAGAGCTTTTGACTCCAAACACCACTCTAGTATGTCGAAACATTCTAATATTTCTTTCTTCTGGATTACTCCACCACCCACCACAAGAAACGCAAATAGTCCCGATCTTCTTTACGAATAGCTATTTGTAAAAATGCTTTCTTGATATCAGCTACAACACCAAATTTATTTTTTCTAAATCGTAAGAGAATGTCAGGAATTAATTCAATAAGGTTTGGCCCACAATGCAAACATTGATTCAAAGATGGATGGTTCTGCATTCTAGCTGATGCGTCAAACACTGGACGAATGGGAGTTGTACTGCTCTCTTTTATTACTGGTCGATGAGGTAAATAATTTCCATAAAGGTTCATTTCAGCCTGTGGAATTTCCTCTATAATTTGATCATCAAGCCACCCTAAAAGTACTTTTTCATACCTTTGATAAATGTTATCGGAAAGCAACTTGTTTGTAACGTTACTCAATCTTTTCTTGGCTAAACTCAAATTATCAGGTAAAGGTGGTGTATCTTCTGACCATGGCAAAGAAACTTCATAACGATTATCTTCATTCATTTTTACTGTCTGTAAAAAATGCTCTTTAACCACGAACTTTAAGTCGACCTTTTTAAAATTTTTAACGGCTTGAAACATTTTGCTTCAAATAAATATTGTAAAATGTCCTGTCGCGCCGGACGTCACAATGTTAATTAAAGCGTTCAAAAAGGATGTTATTTTAACAACCCAGCTTTCAGAATATAATGCGGACGCCAATTATGTATTTATGAACTTAAAATGTACATAAAGAAGTCAATTAACTTCTCAAAACAAAAATAATTTATTTACCGGTAAAGCTTTTTACCTTCTTCCATAAAAATATTCAAACAATAATAAACAATACAATTTCTGATTCACGTTACATCATATATAAAAGGTATCACGAGAATAAAGATGAGAGGATAATAACAAATAAATAAACATGGACAATAGATTTAACACCTTGTAAGTGACACATGCTACTCTCGCCAATGCGATAAATCATAGATGACACGCGTTGGAATTCCTTCGAAACCAGGACTATAGTCGCTTGAGTTTTCTTCATTGTGCTTTTAATTTTTATGGTGAGAGTTCAATGCAAGCATGTCGTTGAGTAAGCCCCGTGTCCCGTATAAAACCTTATTTTTCGATGAAAAAATTGCTGTGATTCGTGAGGTAGAAAAGAGTGTAAAGAAGAAATGCATCATCGCAAAAGAGTATGGAATAGCACCTAACACTCTTTATACCTTTTTAAAAAATAAAGAAAATTTTTTGAAATGAAATCTAATCTAAATCGCAAACAAGCTAGAGATATCGATAATCCTGATGTGGACGAGTGTGTCTTGAAATGGTTTAAGCAAGCGCGGGACAAAAACATCCCTCTGAGTGGAACTCTTGTTCGTGCAAAAGCGGAAGAATTTGCTGTCAGCTTAAGAAACTACAACTTCAAAGCAAGCTTCGGATGGTTAGACGGATTTAAGGAAAGAAATGAAATTTCCTTTAAGTCTGTGTGTGGTGAAAGTTCAAGTGTGGATCAAGATGCAGCAAATAAGTGGAAAGAAAAAGTTGTTCAAATCATTGAGCATACACAGAACAGAGACATTTTTAATGTCGACGAAACTGGTCTTTTTTTCAAATGTATCCCTGCAAAGACTTTGGATTTTAAAGGTGAAAAATGTAGTGGAGGAAAACGCAGTAAAGACCGAATAACCCTACTTGTGGGAGCAAACATGGATGCCACTGAGAAGTTACCTTTACTGATGATTGGAAAATCAAGAAATCCAAGGTGTTTTAACAATGTCAAAACAAAGCTTATAGAATACCGTTCTAACACGAAAGCCTGGATGACGGGGAATCTTTTTGAAGAATGGCTGCTAGATCTCAATCGCACGTATCAAAGAAAAAACAGAAAAATAATCCTGTTTATTGATAACTGCACGGCCCATAAATCGATACACGCTATGGAAAATGTCACGGTTGAATTTTTTCCGCCAAACATGACCTCAGTTGTGCAACCAATGGACCAAGGCATCATTAAAAATCTGAAGCATTTCTACAGATGCCTAGTCGTTCAACACCTCCTTACTGAATCTTCCCAAAAGCTTCCCATTATCCTCCTCGATGCATCAAGAATGTGTTTAAATGCATGGTCCAAAGTGAGCCAAAAAACAATAGCAAACTGTTTCGGAAAGCAGGATTAATCAGGAACACTATCCCTAGCGAGCTTTTAGATGAAGAAAATTTACCTCCCCCAGTTGCATGGGAAAACAGCATACCATCTGATGATTACGTCGACATTGATAAAAACATAGACATTTGTGGAGAGCTGTCTGATACAGATATTCTATCAGAAGTTCTAAACAATAAGAATATTGCAACAGAAGACGATGAAGATATTGAAGATGAGGTGGAAGAACAGAGAACGATTCCAACTTCAAGTGAGGCAGTCTTTCATCTAGCCGAATATTGTCGTTATGTAGAAGGACAATCTAACGTGAGTGAAGCTGTGTTTCGAGCTGTAGATATCCTTGAAGATTTTGTTAAAAAAAATCAAGTAAGCTCTTTAAAGCAATCTGAAATATTTCAATATTTTAAAAAGCTGTAGTTTTTTTATATATATATATATAATTAATAAACATATTTTTTTTCGCGATTTCTGTTGCGATTGATTATTTTATGACATAAAAATAATTTTTTTTTGGATAATTCGAAATTTGGATAATTCGAAGTTTTGCAGTGGTCCCTTTCACTTCGAATTAACCAAGTTCGACTGTACACAATTTATTCTTATTATGTGAAATCATTTACGCAGACGATACTTACATATTTTAAAAGAATTATATTATGATTTTTTTTTTTTTTTTTTTTTTTTTTTGTAAAGTGGTAACAAAAGAATTTTAAACAAATAAAATTAATTGTTAAATTCGTTATATCATAAATAAAAAATTCCGAGGAAATTCTTAGTTCTTTGGCTGAATTTACATTTCTAAAATTAAAATGCGCCAATAACGTTTTTGCTTAATAAAGATGCAAAAATAATGTAAAAAAGTATTGTTACTTTCAAATATTTATCTTATTAAATAATGCTTCGCGAATCCAAACACAGCATGTCTTTTGCTAGTTTAAAATAATTTGTGCATCATGAAAAATCGGGCACTTTAGCGGTTACGCGTAATGTTGCCAGATCCACAGTCACAAAAAGCGGGACAGAGAAACAATAAAAGCGGGACAGTGGCTTCTAAATCGGGACATAAAGGTTGGTCCATCTGTTGGTTCTTTTTTTTTATTATGGAAGAAAACGCATTTTTTATGAGTGAAAATCGAAATTCTTTATTGAACATGGAAGGTGCATGGGTCTATGCCAGGGACGGCGAACCTATGGCACGCGTGCCGTAGCTGGTACGCGAGAGAATATTTTTGGCACGCGTTAATTGAAGTTTTAAATCAAAATTCATTCAACGTGCCCAAAATTCTGCACCTCATTATTTTTTTATTAATACACCAACTTGACT
The DNA here is from genome assembly GCA_963932465.1 of Maratus speciosus. NCBI lineage: Eukaryota > Metazoa > Arthropoda > Arachnida > Araneae > Salticidae > Maratus > Maratus speciosus. Next base: position 66,685,004 of record OZ010799.1, on the reverse strand, counting down.
GAAAATATCTTTTGTTTTTTTTATAATAAGTACTAGTGCATTTGTCTTGATCTCCAGATGAGGTGTTATTTAACTGTTACTGTAATTTGCTAATTAATTCAGTTAAAGTGACAAAAATATTAAGAAAACTAATAAAATATGACTTTTTTCTGATAAGAAAGAAGAATAATTCCATTGCTAAAGCATTTGTAAAAACCGCAGATATGTTATCGATATTTACCGTAATCTAATAATAGTAAAAATAAATATTTTTGATTCATTATCCTTTTTTTTTTATTTTTTTTTCCTTGCGGGAATGGGGTAGGGTGGGGGAGGTTGTCGACACGCCCTGGTCACTTGAAATGTTTTTTTAAACAAAAACGGCACGCGGACGCAAAAAGGTTCGCCGACCCTGGTCTATGCCATTTATGTGTGGAATACAATATCACACATGTGGCCACCGCGGCTCTGCTTACATGCCAGCATCCGAGCATCAAAATTTTCGATGACATTTCCCAGAGCGGATCCATGGCTAAAATTTCAGCCTAGGTGTTACGTTTGAGGTCTTGGATTGTGCGGGGACATTGACGTACACTTTACTTTTCAGAAACCCCCAAGGAAAATAATCCATTGGGGTTAAATCGCACGATCTTGGCGGCCAATTCCCATCAGAATTACTTGAAATTACGCGATCTGGAAATTTCTCGTTCAATAATTTGATGGTTTGGCGAGCAGTGTGTTGCCGTTGCACCGGTTTTGTGTTGTCAACGAGTCCATAACTACAAATGGAATACATTTAACAGTTCATACATGCATGACACATGACAGCTGAAACAAGTAACCAGTGAAATATCCATAGTTCAAAAAAGAATCAACAGATGGACCACACTGTAGAAATATAGTAAATCCTACCTGCTAAGACAAAAACCTGGCTAAAACGGAATTTTCCTCTGGTCATTTGAAATTTCTTCTTAGAATGTTTTACTGTATGAAATAAACACAATAATCTTATATAGTAAAATTTGTGACAGATGGATTTCTAGGAACAGAAAAAAAACTCGGTTTTGGATGTAGTTTCAGATTGAGCAGTTATAATTGCATGGTGTTGATTAGCGCAGAGACTATGAAATTTTTGTATTTTCAGGTAGAAATTCGTTATACACAGGTACCATTTTCACAAGTTTTGTTAATCAAAATACATAAGTTTTACATCTATAAAAACAAAATAGCTAGGAGCTGGAAAAATATTCCGTTTTAACAGGTATTGTGCGCTATTCCTTTCGGCGGAATCATAAAAAAGTACCTTTATAGACAACTTTTGTTTTTTCCGCGTTTTACTGCATTAATTTTCACTCGATATAGATTAACGAATAGCATGGTACTAAAGGGAATTTAAAAGAATTTGTGCATCATGAAAAATCGTGACATTTGGCGTCCCGCGGAGCGTGTCTTGGAGTCCCTGAAAATCAGGACATCCTGCATAAATCGGGACATCTGGTGACACTAGTTACGGGGGGCAGGTCTTAAGTACAGTCGTGGAAAAAAAAAGGCAAACACCCCTTACAAACTCTGTAAAAAATTATCCTAGAAGAAAGTTACTTGTACCATACGATTGATAGTAAAGTCTACTTTTAAATGATCTATCTAAAATATGCTTAGGGGTCATCTACTTATTAAAACGAACAATAACTTTTTTTTTTCAATAGCAGTACACAATTCCGACAGCATAAATTAACTCTACACCCTTCAATTAGCCTAAAAACACATTTTTATGCTATTCGCACGATAAGTTTCCGATAAATTAATTATTTTAAAACGAACGTATTTTAGGGGCTGTATCTAAATTGAAATTCGGTACTCGATTGTTGACCCTTCTTGATCAAGGCATCTTAAGCGCCACTCAAGCAGTCATTGAAGACTGCTAGATTATATTAATAGCATAAGAAATTTCAAAATATCTAGTCTAGGAAATGTAATTTAACATAAGAAGCACTAAATTTTGAATGTTTATAATTGAAAAACTTATCATTCAAATGACTTGAAATTTGGCGTCTATCATAGATGGTCTCTTAAACCATCATTTTGCCGTTTTTTAAGAATAATTTGAAAACTAGTTGGAAGAAAATGTGAAATTTTGGATTTTCATAAAGCAGGACTTAATAAATCTAAATCCATCAAAAAAAAAAAAAAAATGTAGGTTCCAATTCATAATTTTTTCGAATATTAATTTCATAATTCATATCATAAAATTATAAAAATTGCAAATTCAATATATTTATGTTTGGGTATTTTAGTGTTATTGCTACACAAAAAAATAGCACATTAGGAGTATAATTTCAGGAGATATTAGCGGAAATATGAAAATGTAATTTAACATTAGAAGCACTAAATTTTGAATGTTTATAATTGAAAAACTTATTCAAATGACTTGAAATTTGGCGTCTAGGCATAGTTTGAACCGAAGGTTTGAAATATCTTGTTAAAATTGTGTATTGCCATTGAAAAAAATGAAGTTTCGTTTTAATATGTAGATGACCCCCTAGGCAAATTTTATATACACCAATTATATAGACTTTATTTATTTCCAATCGTTCGATACGAGTAACTTTCTTCTACGATAATTTATTGAGGAATTGGTAAGGGTTTTTTACTTTTTTTTTTTTCTTTCCACGACTGTACCTGCAAATCGGAACACCTGGCAACACTATTTATTGCGTATTTTATATTTCAAAGTAATAACATTATTAATTGAACAGCAGCGCTAACAAACATTTTCTGCAACACAAGTCTTTCTTTCGACATCGTGTTTCGTTATTGCTTCGAGAAGTTAGCATGAAAAGAAAAAAAAACTTAAGACAAAGAGCCGAAGAATGACGACAATGACGTCACTGGAGGACAGATTACTTAACAAACAGCGAATGAAAAGGAGGAAAAAAAATATCTTCATAATGAAGCATCATCCTCCTTAACAAAGCATCTTGTTGTTCTCTTCGGTCCCGGAAATGAGTCTAAATTTCTGACAGTCATTTAACCGTGATGAGATGTGCTTAAATTGAGCATATGTTCTGTGAAACGTGTTGCTGATATTAACCTTGGGGTCCCAGACCACTTAATGTGCGATGAAAAGAAAAAAAAAAAAAGAGATCACATTAAAAATTAAGGGGGTATCCTACTCGAAAAATAACGAGAAAGAGAAAATCATGCGTCAATCATAGATTATGAAATACTTTCCAACACATTCAGAATAATGTTACAAAATTTCACCGTTTTATAAATTGAAATAGGATGTTTAATTGAACCATTTGGAAAGACATAACACATTTGAAAAAGCTATTTCAGCAATTCTCATGTACAATCAAAAAATTATAAGAATTATTTCTATATATATGGTATATAAATTTGTATCTATAAACTGCCTGCATGCAAAAATTGAGTTCAGTTGGGAAATACATACCATAGTTGAAAATTCCCCTTCAGCAATTTCCGCTAATTAGAAGAATGGTATGCGAATTCTTTTGTACAGCCTTGTATACGAAGTATAGAATTTATATACAACTAGCAACATGCAAAAAATGAGTTAAATTTAAAAGCGGATACCGAAATTGAAAACGCATTTCCAGCAATTATTGCTCAAAGACAGTAACCCTAATATACAGTAATCATCTTGTAGTGAAATTCAGTGATGTATATCAATTTCAATACATTTGAAATAAGCATAATGTCATTAAAATACACTGCAAACGATTTCCCCCCTTTGATCCAAATGTAACGAAATTTATTTGAGTGCCCCTGTAAATGAACTATTAATGCTACAGACTTCATATTCAATACCGAACATGCTATGGTAAACATCATTAACATATATCAATTGCATGGAAATCCGAGTCTATTTAAGTGTGTTAGAACGTGGACAGACGGACAGGGTATTTAAGTACAGGGTTTGTTAAGTACAGACTTCTCCTGAAAAGTAGCATAACAATTTTATCCCAATTTGTACCTTTCTTCCAAAACCATAACAGTCATGTTGCCATTTTTTTTCTCTTTGTTAGTTTGTCTCATTGGGCATCATTTGAATTGAGGGAATTTCAAACAAACATTTAATTTTTTTTTTTTTTTTTTTTTTTACCCATAAACAGTGCTTTCTTTCAAAACCTCAATAAAATACAAGTATTTATTCTTTTTTAAAACACAGTATTCTAAATTATAAGTTAACCAATTTCTTTTTCTTCTTTTTTTTTTTATGGGTATTTAAGTTATGTGAGACGTAAGCAAGTAAGCAATTGAAAAATGGAAAAAGAAAACACAACAACTCTGAGATGATTTGTTGAGATTGTTTATTATTGTTATCATTATTTTAGTTTTACATTTTATTAAAAATATGCTTAATTGTATTTAAAAAAATCTAAATTTTCAAATGTTTGGAATGATTTTGTGAGTCTTTGTGGTTTTTAGTTTAATATGATATTCAATAAATACGATTATTTTGTCTCTGATAGCTGGAAATTACACAACTTAAATTATCCTTTTATTTTCACACTCCACAGTGACTAATTTCTAAATAAATAATCTTGGAATAAACAGATTATTTTTTTCCTTAACATAACATTCTTTTAAATTATTTTAAAGGAATAATTTATCAGACCCTTTTTAAAAGCATTTTTTATTCGTTTTTTAGAAAGAAGTGCTCTCATTGCAACTAATTACGTCACCGTATAAAAGTTTTATTAATAAATATCTAATTAACCCATATGTTATTCGCATAATTTGTATTACGGCAAACGATGCTTTCGTTACATCACTTTACCTCAGCGACAACCAATGAGGTGCCGACAGGTAAAACAAAACTTAACTGAAACTTAACTTTTCCCTACGCAGGGAAAAAATCGAACGGAAGCTCCTAAAGGGCAAGGTGACGACATCATGTTCAAGTTTGCCCGTTCATGTTCTCTCCTTCACCTGTATGGGCAGGATATGGGAGAGTTTAAAAAAAGAAAACACAAACAAGCCCGATGAAGAACCGCGAAAGTTCAATTCAAGAAATTAATTGCAAAAACCATAGAGGATGTTAGTTTAAAAAAGCATAGCGATATTCTATAGTTTTGATTAAGGATCGACCTAAACAGGATTTTAAAAACGGAAACCGAAACAGAAACCGAATTTCTGTAATCTTCCTATTTTCGGCCGAAAACGAAAATGTCCAAAATATTTTTGAAAAGTAATTAATGAATACATAAATATACGTAATTATTAATTAATTATATTGGTGACCCAAGTTGGCTCTCTGTGCCTCTGACCAACACTTTTGATTTTCATTTAAAATAAAATGTAATTAATTCATCAAAGACACAAAATTATTTTCTAATTATACGAATTTCATCTCATTAAAAAATGTTTTAGGTGTACATATCTCAATTTATCATTTATAGTAATTTTTCTTGTTAATTATCTGTTATACTAGAACTTTTTCAAATAGTATTAAAAACACGACTGCAGTTTCAAACTAAAAACTTTCTAATGCGGTTAAGTCTACAGCTTTTAATGAGCACCTGAAAGCGTCTTCTTAATCATATATGCATTTCTTCTTTATGATTTGCACTCACGTCATGACTGATAATTATAAATAGTGAAGTTCATAGCACTAAATAAAGAGTGTTTGAGCAAATGCAGCTCAAATCAATGATGTTGAAAATTTCAGAAGGAAGAAACGAGATTTTTGGAATACACATGGTTTCGGTCGAGTTTCGGTTTGGCCGAATTTTTTGCCGCATTATTTTCGGAGAAACTCAGATTTTGGGCCGAAAACGAAACCGAATTTTCGGTCGATCTCTAGTTTTGATGTCAAATAATTTTTTATCTTTTTTTTCTTTAAGGGCTACATGCGTTCTCGGCGGTGAAAAATTGACATATTTTGGAATTTTTTTTTTTAGGCAGGGTGTAAATAAACTAATAAACTTAGTAAAAAACTAATAATTCCACGTTGCTTTTAATTGTTTCAAGTATTTGAAAATATTCTTTGTTGTTAAATTTGGTCACACATTACGTCTGACACCTGCAGCCCCGTTGAACTGTTTCAAAATATCCGGGCTCGGTGGACAGCATCCTAACTTTCTGTAGAAACAAAAAAATATTAAAATCTCAATTTCTTCTTGTAAAATAAGGTTGTAGCTAAGGGCCATCGTCTCAAATTTTTGAAAAATAATAAAATTGTGCTACTTTGAAAAAAAAATTCATTTTTCATTTAAAATTTTGAGTTTTAAATTTACTGGAGAAATATAAAAATTTAAATTTAAAAAAATGGCTCGATGGCGTTTAGATAATTTAATTACGCGTAGATGAGGGCAAATTTTATTTAAAAATGGTAAAAATTGTTCAAGTTATCATGCTGCCCATGTTGAAAAATGCAGTTACCAGAAAATCGCGTTTAAAAGTTTTAGGATTCGATATATTTTGATCCTGCACACGGTCACATTTTTGCTCATATCTTACTTAATAATTGAGATATCACATAATATCATAAGACGAAACGCAATTTTTCACCTTGATTCAACATAAAATAAATAATGTGAACATTAAAAAGGTCCACAATCTTACTTAAAAGGCGACTACTATAATTAAAAAGATGTTACAAGTTTAAAATATACATTTTATTTAAAACTTCTTAGTACTTTCAAACCTTCCAGGCTCATCATCAGAGAATATCTTAATTAAAGGTTGTTTATTTATACAAATACGAATATTAAAATAATAATAAATTTAAAATAATTACTAGAGTTGAAAGTAGAAGTAGCAGTTTCTTGGATTGGATTTAATTAGAGGAAATATATATTATTATTATTAATTGCATGGAAAGTGACGTATGAGAAACAAAGTGATGTCATAAAATAAGTGGAACTGCAATTAATAATAATAATATATATTTCCTCTAATTAAATTCAATCCAAGAAATTGCTACTGCTGCTTCTACTTTCAACTACAGTAATTATTGGCTCTCTCATTTTCAAAGCAAAGTGACGTATTTGTATAAATAAACAAAATTTAGTTATTAAGATATTCTCTGATGATGAGCCTAGAAGGCTTGAAAGTACTAAGGAGTTTTAAATAAAATGTATATTTTAAACTTGTAACAACTTTTACATTACATTAGTCTCCTTTTAAGTAAGATTGTGGACATTTTTAATGTTCACATTATTTATTTTATGATATATCACTTTAAATCTTTATTTCCGTACTTATACATAATATAAGGATTTAATTTCCGTCAAAAACAAAAGATAGATTTTTTGAAAGTTGAGAACGTAAGTCCCCTTTTTAAAACCCCCTTTAGGTATTTATATTCCTTTTAAGCGTTTTTTTTTTTTTTTAATCACTTTTAGCAATTTTTAGCTTAGTTTGGATGATTATAAGTGATTTTCATGCATAATTTTAATCACTTATACATTCAAATAAAGTTTGGAAATACAGTAAAACCTCTATAAAGCGACCACGTTCCGTTCCAATAAAAATTGGTCGCTCCGAGAGGTGGTCATTATTTGTCATTATTTGTTCCCGTCCAAAAAAAAAAGAAAAAATTGCTTTTATTTACAGAACTTCGAAAGGACTTGGAAATAAAAGTTATAAGAGATAAAACTTTAAAATCAAACCAAATGTCAATGTATTCATTTTTTTAAAGTATGCAGTGATTAACTTATGTAATTAACTTTTATTTTGATACTTAAATTTTCATATTTTTTCCTAATGTGAAAAATAAATTTTAGTAACATTAATTGTTACCTTTTTCCAACAATTAAAATCTATAAAAACATGTATAATAATCACTTATAAACAAATTAAGTTAAATAATGCTATAAAAAGTGATAGAAATATCTTTATTAAGACTTACGATCGTTTCATCGCACAATCGGCGACATTTTCAAAATCAATCATAATAGAAAAAATTTTCACATAACTTAAAAACAATAATATAGTAAACAATGTCACGAGACATGAAGCATAATGAAAATATTGCAACCATAAAATAAAATAAAAATTAAATTAGCTATTTGCGAGCGTGGATTAATTTTCACATAATTTAAAAACAACATGGTAAACACCATGTTTTTCACCATGAACACCATGTTTTTCAGTGTGTTTACCATGTTGTTTTTAAATTTGTTCACCTTGAACACCATGTTTTTCAGTGTGTTTACCATGTTTTTAAATTATGTGAAAATTAATCCACGCTCGCAAATAGCTAATTTAATTTTTATTTTATTTTATGGTTGCAATATTTTCATTATGCTTCATGTCTCGTGACATTGTTTACTATATTATTGTTTTTAAGTTATGTGAAAATATTTTCTATTATGATTGATTTTGAAAATGTCGATGATTGTGCGATGAAACGATCGTAATTCTTAATAAAGATATTTCTATCACTTTTTATAGCATTATTTAACTTAATTAAAATCTAGATTTAAACATGACCTACATTAAAAGACCACCTCTCGGAGCGACCAATTATTATTGGAACGGAACGTGGTCGCTTCAGGGAGGTTTTACTGTCGATAGAAAAATGTTTTATTTTTATAAGAAAGTTTAAAAGAAGAAAGTTTATGTTTGCCCGATCTAAGTTCTCTCCCCCCCCCCCCCCACACACACACACCTGCGTGGGCAGGATATGGGGAAGTTTAAAAACCATAAATAAATAAAATATGGATTCCACAAAAAGTTCAATTCAAGAAATTAATTATAAAAATCATCCAGGATGTTATTTAAAATTTCGGCAGTATTTCATATATAAAAAGTATCATTGTGTTTGCTTCGATGGGAAATAATTAGAAAAGTTTTGTTTTTCGAAATAAGCTGAAATAGAATAACTAGTATTTGTAAGACGATATTTTTATTAAAGAAATTCGGCATTATAGAACAATATTTTGTGTTTAGAAAATGGGGGTAGGGAAGGAAACGCGGAAGAGAATTATTTTCTTTTAAGACTGAAAATGATTTAAAATGCTTTCAGATTTAATACTGAGTGAGCTTATAGTTTCAAAAGAAAATATGAATTGGCTACAAAATGAACTATAAAATGAATGCTTTCTATTAAAAGGCATTCTGCTTCATACTAAAGTCCAGTTCAAGGAAGAGTGTATAAAAAATTACACCGGATGTAATTTGACAGCTATACAAAATTTTATAAATGAAAAGACTGGCTGTTACATAATCATTGATTTCGATCTGAAAGAATTAAGAGAAAAATTTATTTTCGAAATAGTTTTAAAAAAATATATATAAATGTTTATTACAGCGCAGGACTTTTATTAACCCCTTATGCCCCGGCGGTACTTTAAAGTGCACTAGAGCCTCTTTTATCCGAAACTCTCGGTTAACTGAAATCCATTTTTGAAACTTTTTTTTTTTTTTTTTTTTTTTTTTTTTTACTAACACATTCCTTGTATGCAAGCAGTCTTTTCCAAACTACGAATACAGATAAATATTTAGGATCCTGTTTCTTAGATTTTAACTTGAGCTTTCTTTGAATTCTTTGATTCTTTGAATTTAACTTGAGCTCCCGTAAACTTTGGAGTGAACTAGAACATAGCAAGAGGAGGGACAACCGGAGTGTGTGAATATGATCTAGCAGGCGAAGAAAACTAAGCAATTAGAAATTCTGAAGCTTTTGAATGTTTTGCAAAAGGTTTGGCATGGCTGGAGCAGCAGAAAGATTGTGATGCTGGTGAACTAATAATATTGAAATAAACTTCGTGATAGAGCTGCAAAGCAAAGCGACAAACAAAACTTTCTTTTAAACCCTTGTGAAATATGCAAAAGGTACTAAATTTCAAAATTATAATTCAGGTAATTTATTCTTGTTTCTATTTTGCTATTGCTTTATTTTTATTAAGCACTTGTTATCATAATAAGAAAGACCGCATATATTTGTCCTTAATCTTCAAATTGAAGCATTCTCGATTATCCGAAATTTTCGATTTTCCGAAAGACCGTCGGTCCCAATTACTTCGGATAATGGAGGTTTAGCATTAAAATAACTTGTTATAAAATTAATTTAATACATATATTAGTAGTACTACAGTTTAGAATGGGTAATAGATACTTTACTTTATCTTATTCCAAAAGCATTATTGATAACACAAAAGAAAAAACGTATTTAAAAGGATGATTTCTTTTTCATTTGCATCTTTTCAGATTTCTTGACGTTGGAAGATTGTGGGGGAAAAGTTTCAGTTAGAAAATATTTCTATATTTCTATTTTGTAAGAGCATAATATTTGTTCATTTCCTAAATTCTATAAAATGCTAAAAAAGATATTTAAATAAAAGATTTGAGCGGAGTTATAAATATTGCACAAAATCCCTATAAATTGAGACTTAATTAATTACTTTTAATTGTCAAAATTCTTCTAAAATGTATTAAATGATTGTGTAAGTCGTCTAATGTAGTTTAAAAAATTCAAGAAAAATGCATTAGAAGATAGAATTTTCATCAATTCCTAATTTGGGACATTAAGGGTCAAATGTTTCAGTTTTTGGTTAGGTTCTGACTATTTCGGTTTGGGTTCGGGTTAATCTGATTTTTAAGTCATGGTTATTTTTCAAATGAAAAAAATTTGTATTTGAATATTAATGAATGTATATGTATTCATTTTTATACAAAAAAAAAAAAAAATGATATGTGAGACAGGTTTGCCCGATTGTTGCGCCGGCCCTGACTCCCTGTATATTGGAAAGTATAAAAACGAAAGTAAAAACAGAAGTAAGAATAATTCTTTTTCCTTTTAATATTATTAAGTAGATATACAAACTGTTAATGCTCCTTCATAAATATCGGATAGCATGCATTGAAAAGCGCCTATAATAAACCTATTTTAATAAAAAAGGAGCGGACGATCTCTTATTTATTGTAATATTTCTACAACATGGATTGCGTGACGGTTGCCAGATTCAGTGTGTCGTGGGGTGAGAGATCTTTGTCTCATAAAAAAGAAATAAAGAGAGAGGGCAATTGATATTCAGCCTAGGTGCCCGGGGACTTTCTCACGACTGTGGAAAAAGAGACCGGTTCGAGCAGACGACGCTTTTACGGGTTGCCATTTCCACTAAATGATTTCACTCCTTTGATTGGCAACACACATATTATTCGTCTTATTTATACTGTAACTCAGGATTTTTCAAATAATTTTAAACTACGGACTTTAAATAATCGATCTCAACAATAAAAGTTTGTTTGCTACAATAGCATAAAGTGAGATTTACAGTAACATAAATAGATATTATAAATTAAGGAGAAAGCTGGAAGGTTAATAATTGGGTTAAAATTGGCAGTGTTAATTAGCAATGGATTTCGTAAACACCGAGAGAACTTAAATTTTTCTACCCAATTCACCTACTTCCCCGTCATCCTCCACAAAAAAGAGAGTTTTTATGTTAGATGAAAAAAAGAGATGAAATAATTCTTTTGACACTTTGTAATATATAGGGTACATTAGTAGATGTTCAAGGTAAGAATTTTTTCAATTTTCGGAACTTCTCTCTTTTACTGTGCTCACCTTATAGACCGGGTGGCGGCAGCAGAGACAATCACCTCCTCGAGTTCACGGCTGAAATTCTAGAATTAGTTAAAACTCGATTCGCATAGTAAAACGCAATCGGTTTGCCAAGTCATATCTTAGTGGAAAACACCTGAAAACCCGAATTTATCGGTTGACTCCTAGGTTTACCATTGTGTTTTCCTGCTCCCAAAGCTATGAAAACATGGAGGACTGGGAGCAGGAAAACACAATGGTAAGCCTACGAATCAACTGCTAAAATCGGGTTTTCAAATGTTTTCTATCAAGATATGACTTGACAGACCAATTGCGTTTTAATAGGCGAATCGAGTTTTAACTAATTCTGGAATTTTAGCCGTGAACTCGATGAGGTGATTGTCTGTGCTGTCGACCCCCGGTCTATTAGAAATATGTTCAAAAAATGATTGCCTTCTTTGTAACACTTTCCAACAAAGTTGAAAATTGTTTATGAATTCGGTTTGTCTGTCCGTAACGTAATGTAACTCACGTAAATATACTCGGATTTTCATGCAATTGAAATATGTTAATGATGCTTACCATGGCATGTTCGATATTGCATATGAAGTGTGTAGCATTAATAGTTCATTTACAGGGGCACTCAAAAGAATTCCATTACATTAAGGTTTGTGGTATATGGGAAAAATCGTTTGCAGAGTATTTTAATGACATTACGCTATTTCAAATGTATTAAAGCTGATATAAATCACTGAATTTCCCTAGAAGATGATAACGATAGAACAGGGCATTCATAGCATTTGTCGTTCATTCACAGGGACACACAAAAGAAATCGGTTACAGTACTGACTTTGAGCAATAATTGCTGGAAGTCTGCTTTCAATTTCGGTGTGCACTTTTAAATTTAACTATTTTTTTGCATGTTACTCGTTGTATATAAATTCTATACCTCGTGTACAGGGCTGCACAAAAGAATTCACGTATCCATTCTCCTTATTAACGGAAATGGCTGAAGGTGGAATTTTCAATCGAAGTATGTGTATTTCTTAAGTGAACTAAATTTTGGCATGCATGTAGTTAATAGATACAAACCTATGTATCATATACAGGGCTGCTGAAAAAATTCAGATAATTTTCCAATTATAGATGGGAACAGCTGAAATTGGGTTTTCAAATGTATTACGCGTTTCCATAGGGTTGAATTAGACATAATATTTTAATTTATTAAACGGTGCAGTTTTGTTACATTATTCTGAATGTGTTGGAAAGTGTTTCATAATATGTGCTTGACGCATGCTTTTTTCTTTCTTGTTTTTTTATGGCTGAATAAGACTGTGTATAACGCATTCGGCTAACGCTCTTCTAATTCGTAATTCTGTTGTTAAAGTTTCACTAGTAGTTGATTACCTAGTGCTATTAGTTAATTAACCATAATACAGAAGTTTACAATATGTGTGACGTACAGTATACCTACTAGAGTTCTCCTGATTCTGAACCCGAAATTTCTGCTTGAAAATCAACACGAAACCTTACTCAAACTCGAATCTGAAGTGAAAAATAATTAATCCATATTTTAATACAATTATGAAAAAATAGCTTACAGTTTCTCTCACAGCTTTCATATCTCTCATAGTTATATCTCACAGTTATATCTCTCTTCATTTTTGTATAAAAATGAACACACATACACTCACTAATATTCAAATATAATTTTATTTTATTTGAAAAATAATCAGACTTTCTTTTGAAAATTCAGATCAACCCGAACCCAACCCAAAATAGTCGGAACCTAACCAAAACCCGACCCAAAACTGAAACATTTAAAGTCAACTCGAACCGCAATAAAAGAAAATAGCATCAACCCGACCCGAATCGAATTGCGGGTCAGCCACCCGATGCAGGACTCTTAATTAGAGGTCTGCACGGACCTAAATTTCCAGGCCCGGGCCCGGCCCCGGCCCGACTCATAGAAAAAAAATCGGCCCGGCCCGGCCCGTAGAAAAAAAATATTGGCCCGGTCCGGTAGAAAACTTAAAAGTTCGGTCCGAGCCCGGCCCGGCCCGTAGAAAAAAATTACTGGCCCGGCCTGGTATAATAGCTAAAAGTTCGGCCCGAGCCCGGCCCGACGCGGAAAAAAGTTAAAATCTCGGCCCGAGTGAATTTCAACAAAACATTGGTTTTTACGTCGATTTGGTTAAAAATTTCTCTCGCATGAGGAGTTCTGACCAGAAAAATTTATCTTTACTTTTTTTTCATGTTTATAATCTTCATTTTTATATAAGTGCCGCAGGCTGCGATATATATATATATATATTAATTAATCGCTATTTCTTCTATGTAAATGTTTCAGTTATCATTACTATTGTTAATCCATATTCAATGCATTGAATTGTTAAAACTCTGAAAAATGCCATACAGTAAAATCTTCTAAGACTCAATTACATAGAAAAGAAGAAAAAAAAAAGGCGTTATAGACAAGCGCTCTTCTTAGCAAATGCAAATGTACTCGTATTATATTTTTTTTCTTACGTATTAGTATATTAATTTTGCATGGATCAACATGTTTTTCCGGTTAAAACAGGATTCGTCATAGGCAGGTTCCTTTTCACACATTTTACTATATTTTAATTTAGCTATATTTTAATAAGCGTAGAAATTTACTATTCTTTTAATAGTAAGAAAAGAATAAATGTTAATGTTTAATTGTAGAATAATGATGATTCAAAAATGTGTGCATATTTTGTAAAAGTCTTTGGTCCAAGCTTAATTTTACTGACCTTTTGAACGGACAGGTCACGCCAAGACAATGATTTTCATACGGGCTGGATCTAAACTAGGACTGAAAAATTTGGGCCATGAAGACTAGAAAAGAAACCAGTCCCGGCTCTAGAAAAAATAAGTTAGCCCCGGCCCGATTCTTCCGGAAAAAAGTAAGGCCCGACCCGGCCCGAGTGCCGCAAATGAAAATAGGCCCGAGCCCGGCCCGTGCAGATCTCTACTCTTAATACCTACTTCGAAGCAAGCAGTAAAATCGTACGTACAGTCGTGGAAAAGAAAATAAACTCCTCCTACTAACTCTGCAACAAATTATTGTAGAAGAAAGTTACTGGTACCAAACGATTGGAAATAAAGTCTATTTTTAAATGATGTATATAAAATTTGCTTAGGGAGCCATCTACATATCAGAACGAACGCCATTTTCTTTCTTAATAACAATACCCAAGTTTGACACCATAAATAAATTCTACACCCTTCAATTAGCCTAAATCCAAACTTTCATGAAATTCGTACGATTAGTTTAAGAGAAATTAATTATTTTAAAATGAGCTTATTTTGGGGGCTGTAACCAAATTGAAGTTCGGTATTTGATTGTTGAAATGCTACAGAACGACTAAGTCACTTCTGTTAACGTATTATTTCTTGCCAATATGATCATTTCACTCGCTTAATATGTATCGACTATCGGGGTTGTTTCGACTATTATGTTTATGTGGTTTTGTAGTGTAAGTCACATAGGTGAAAACTGATATGCTTGTTGGCCACCGTTATTTTCAAAAAGTTTGCTTGGCCTTATTCAATTAATGATATATCTCCCATAAAATTAATCATATTTTTCAGTTCTGAAATATTGGTAGCCAAAAATCGTAGCATGTGACTTACACTACATGTGTTCATGGAAATAATCTTGTATTATTCAGGGTGTTTCATAAAAGAGGGACAAAACTTTAAGAGGTGATAGTACACAACCAAACAAGCTACTTTCATCAAAGAATGCATGGTCGGAATTAAAACGCAAAGGTGCTAGGTTGGAAACCACTCTCCGCACTATTGTTGAGCCTCTGAGACATTTCCATTTGCAGTTCCGTAGATAAAATGCATATCAGTATTTTCCCTATAAGTAAAGAGCAACATCATCCTATACGTTCCTACCACGATTGACGTGGTACCTTAAAGTACCGTCAGTACACTATGGCTAAAATATCGTAAACAGAAAACCCACAAGGTATTTCAAATCGCACCAGAATTGTGTAAAATATTTTCGAATTAATAAGTATGTGAAATATAGCCTTTTTCTCCTTTACAAATAAATTTTTTGGCAAATTCCAGTGCCAATCATTTATTTCAACACTTTAGTATTGAAAATGTTTTGCCCCTGAAAGGGTTTAAAAAAATATTATTATTATTTTTTTTTAAGTTTCTTTTTTGTTAGCAGTCCTTTAGTTATGCAACGCCTATATTCCAGGGACAGCATGTTCTCTCGCATCTTCATATATGCAACATATGAATTTAAATATGCCATTTCTAGCATAGCAAAAAAGAGCCGGTGCCACAACTTCTTCGATTTCCTATAAAAAATAGTAATGAGACAGAAAACAAATGCTACGAAAATTATTACTACAGTACATTTTAGTAATTACATTTTAAAGCAGATGAAAACGATGGATAACTACACAGGTAAAAAGTAAACAAGAAGTTTTTCTTAATACCCAGTGTACTGACGGTACTTATAAGTACCACCGAGTAATTCAACTGTTAAATCAAATACATACAATGTTCACCTAAAATAGCGACTCAAATTGTATTCTAAGATCATAATGAACACATAAAAAAAATCCAATATCTTATATCCTTTATTGTGTTTGCAGCAATAAAAAGACGAGCGTGACATTCTGTACAAAATGTCGGCACAAAACACATTGAGTGTTTCAAACATGGCCTTCTTCCTCGCTAAAATAACGAACCTAGATCTACTGCTGCCATGTATCTAGAGAAAGTGGACTTAAAAGGATGTTTTTGCAAAGTACTATTAGAATATTCGTCATATGCACTATGGTATGAAAGTTTAAAGTGGGTGGTACTTATAAGTACAGTCAGTAGATAAAGGGTTAATCGAGGCGAAATTTTGTATACGCGTTCTTCTTCTTCCCCATATCACATTTACATGCTATTAGTGTCGTTCTTATCCCGATAACTCGCAACAGGGATGGAGCTTTAACGTTTGCATGGACCAAGTTTCCAAATGCGCCAGCATCTTTGCGTTTTATTTCCGACCAATCATTCTTTGATGAAATTGATGAAAGTTGTTTGTTTGGATGTGTACTATCACCTCTTAAAGTTTTTCGCACCTTTTACGAAACATCCTGTATATGTTTCGACTATTATAGGGTTACTCATTATCATTTCAAACCTATGGAATATTGCGCCAAATGTGGGAACCAACAAACCTGTACAAAAAGTATATCAGTTTATTCTCGTTTTTCATAATAACACTGCTGCCAAAATAAAAGAAGTAATTTTCCATGTCAGGCCTGAAGCGAACTTTTAATATCTGCAACCGTAACCATTCCGTTTCCTGCCTTTCTTTCTACCAAACATTCTCGCGGGAAGATTCCCGAGCAGTTTTTAGATTTTTTTTTTCTTCTTTTTTTCTTATTGTTATTTTTGTTTTATTCGCAGAAGGTAAAGAAAAAGAAAATGTTTAACCGTGGGACGAATACATAAATATATTTGGCTCAATATTCTTGATCGTTTTTTAATGTAGAACAAACAGGTGAGACAATTACGGCTGATTCGTGAAAAATTATTCAGTGTTAGTCTTTTGCTTGTTTTCCCATGTCCTTTTTTATTTTCATTTATTTTTGTGAAGCATTTTGCTTAGAAAATAAGAATAATTAATTTAGGCGGTTCTGCTGGTATATTTAATGCACATTTTATTTTACAAGATATTAAATCAATAAATAACAAATTATGAAATTTATTGATACACTAAGACTTGTTAAATTAAGGGAATCGTCAAAAAATAGTTGTTCATCTACTCATTTATTACTCTACGTTTTTCCTTAATATAATGATAAAGGAGGGAGGTAGAAAACAACACCCCCTTCTTTGATTTCTTCCTTAAGGCTGTTCTCAACTGCTCTGCTCAACAAGCACAAAACGTTTTGACACATTTACAAATTCATTTTTTAACGGAATGATATAAAATTTGAAAACCTGACCATGGAAGCGATTTGGAATCCAGCTGTATTTTCCATTTTTTGATCAATCAACTACCTATGGAGTTATAAGCGATTTTGATCACGTGACACGGCATTTTTCTCCCCTTATTGACTGGATTTTCTTCTTTCGTTTGGAAGTTCGATTCAAAATGCCAACTTTGACAGTATTTTCTGAAAGATCTACTGGGTTTGCAAGAAAACGGAAAGAACAGTTCGATGACATAGTTTCTGAATAAATACACCTTCAAGTTTCATGCGTTTCCGAACAAAAATGAATTAAAACTTATGTCAGAAAGTTGACCCTTTGGATTTGAGAACAGATTTAAAATAATTATTATAAAATTTTGGTTAGAAAATGAAAATAATTAATTTAGGTGGTAGTGTTGATATACAGTGATTCCAGAATGCTTACCCTGATTTCATAATGTTCATACCCTTTAATGACTGCACTGATTTCGAGTTTTCTTTTGCAGATGCGTTGGACCAATCGTCAAGATTATCTGACTGTGCGATATTAATATGCAGGTTTGTCACTAGGAGGCACTGCTGCTGCTTAATCTGAAAACATAGCTTTTACACAAGAAAAGGCATAGTGTGTAGTGAAGCTGGCTGAGGTCAAATCACCAAAAATGTTGCAACGAAAGCTTCAAACTCGCTATGGAAACAACCACAGTATATGAACTTTATAAAGTCTATGCAAAAGTTTTTAATAACAGGTACAGACAGAGGCGTCGCGATGGGGGAGCCTCCCCCTCCCCCAATATATGTGAACTTGGGAAATTTGAGCTTAGAGTTGGGAAATTATAGATTTTTAAAACACTTTTTCTTTACTTTTAATAAAAAGAAGAAAAAAAAGAAAGAATTTTTTATTGTTTTGCTGATTACCTTTCTGAGTTCTGTAACAGTAAAATAGTTAAACTTTCAAAAGAAATACAAAAAGCAGCCAAACTCAATTATATATCTTTGTGCTACGAAAATATCATAAATCTACCAGACCTGAATTTCTCTACTGTTGTCCAACAAGAGTGTCTCTAATACATTTCCTCCAAAACTTTGTTCCTTTCTCAAAAATCTAAAAGTATGAGACTAATTTTCGTATGAAGTACGATTATGACTCGTACACAATTGAAGACAAAAACGTTCATTAAATGAACCAATAATTATTTTTTTTCGTTTTTAGTTTCAGCATTTTTCTTTGGAAAGGATTTTTTTTTCTTTTTGCGTATAAGTATCATCATTAAATATACATTGAATTTCTCATTTTAGTTGGAAAATAGAGCAATTTGTTTCACGTTGGGAAATTTTTGAATTTTAAGTTGGGAAAATTTTGAACTCTACCCCCCGAAAAAAAAATTGTAGCTACGCCCCTGGGTACAGACGAAAAGAGCCGAAGTACTGGGCGACCATCGACATCTGCAGAGACTCGTGGAGCTCCTAGAGCATGTGTTAAATAAAACTTGATAAACTTTTATATGTCTGTACCAAATATGATGCTTGTAAATAAAATAGGCAATAAAATTATACGCAATTTAAATCAGGGTCATCATTTTGGGACATAATGTGTGTAACGCACATTTTATTTTACAAAATATCAAATTAATTAATGACAAATTAAGAAAAAGTACTTTATTGACCTGTTAAGACTTTTTTAAGTTAAAGTGTAATTAAAAAATAGCTGTTCATCTGCATATTAATTTTGAGGAAACCTATCATTTTCATTAATTTAATGCTAAAGGAGGTGAGGGCGGAGAAAACATCACCACCTTCTTTGATTTCATCGTTAAAATAATTATAATAAAAATAATTATTAATAAGTTTGAGGAAATAAAAAGTACAGTAAAACCTCCCTAAAGCGACCATGTTCCGTTCCAATAAAAATTGGTCGTTCCGAGAGGTGGTCTCTTAATGGAGCTCTTGTTTAAATTCAGATTTTAATTGTTCAAAAAAAAAAAAAGTTAACGATTAATGTTACTAAAATTTATTTTTCACATTAGGAGAAAATAGGAAAATTGAAGTTTCAAAACAAAAGTTAATTAAATAAGTTAATTACTGCAGAGTTTAAAAAATGAATACATTTATGTTTGCTTTGATTTTACGGTTTTATCTTTTATAACATTTATTTCAAAGTACTTTCAGAGTTCAGTAAATAAATGCAACTTTTTTTGGACGGCAACAAATAATGACGATTTCATTAATTTATCTATTTCTTTGAGAATTTCCTGACAGAATAAGGCAGGGGAGTTTACTGACCATCATTCTTAATTTGTCATCAGAGTTAAATTCATTGTCAAAAAAGGCACAAAGGAGTTTAAACACTTAAAAGTTACCGGAATAAAAAAAACTTAGTTTAGAAGTTTGATGAATAATGCGCTCTCCTAAATTATTTTTCCAAAAAAAACCTTCTTCAAGCGACCAGGAAAATGCGGAATTTATTTCATTTTCTTCAAAGAAATTGGTCGGTCATGGAGGGAATTCAACTGGGATATTCTGTGAATGGAGGTAAAATTAGTATTGAGCTTATGGGAATAAATTTCGTCCCATGAAAAAATGGTCGTTCAGGAAGGTGGTCGCACAAGGAGGTTTCACTGTATCTGCAATAAAATTTTATAATTTTATTATGTAACAATTCTTGTATACATTTTCCTTTTTCTTTCGCTCCTGTCTGGAGCAAGTTAGTAGTTAATCCTGATTTCTCGCTTGGGCATTCCGGAAATTCGGATGTGATCTAGAAGGATTAGCCTTCAAGAACAGCCTTGGATTGCAAGGAATTACGTTGATCACGATCATGGGACAAGAAAAGCTTCGACATTTAACATGAAATCTCGATTAGGGAGAAAAAGTTGCTAAGCCCTTGAGTTAATGTAGTATTTTAAGTGAAGTCTAATAAATATCCAAGGGTTCATCCATTAATAATGTTCACGATAGGGGTTTAGTGGAGGGTATACGCCGTATACCTTTCCGTATTTTTTAAAGAAACTCGTATCTCAAATAAAACTAATAGCGTATTCTCTTTGAGTATACATACATCCATTTACTGTATAAGATGTTAAAATATGTGATAATTTCTGGAAAGCTGTTTTCGCAAACTATTAGCGCGTAATCTTCAAAATCACCGTTTTGAACAAAATGACTTTAATAATTAACATTCTTCATACCACATAGGGATATAGTATTTTTTTTTAAACCTAAACCTTTGTTTTAAAGCAAAATTTTAAACGTGGTTTTATTTAAACGTAGTAAATTTTAATATAAATCATACTTTAATATATATATATATATATATATTCCGGAGCAATTTAAAGGTACGTGACCCTTAAATCCAGTATAACTCTAATTTTATATCAAATATTTTCCCAAAATGTTTTTACTTAAATTTTTAAACTTAAAACTAACTGAATAAATAAAATGTTTGGAATAACCTTTTATTTATTTTCAATTGAGCTAAAATGAAATAACTAAAAAGCAATATTTAGCCTTCTCTTTCAATTGAGCAAAATTCTATTTTGTGTGGAATTTTACTCTGTGGAATTCACTTCATTTCTGTTTTATTTTTGCAGACGATGATATTGCCTGAACGAAAATTTATGGAATGGCAACTTTCAGATAACAAAAGGGAATACATTATTTTTATGACTCTGCAAAATACGGGCATATCCTGCTTTTGTTGGGGTCTGGCAGATTTTGAAATATACTGCCAACTCCAGCCATTTACAGGAAATATTTTTCCAGCTGTTGAAAGCTATTTTGAGGGATTATTTTTGGTTATTGTTCAGTTGGGTATAACTGAATACATTAGTTTTGATTCAATTGCAGAAAAATTTTATTTATTGATGCTTATTTTTATTATCTGAGATAATATAGTTTAAATAATTTTATTTGAAGGTATTCAGAACAGGATTCTGGGGAAGGAGAAAAATTCCTTGAAAGTTATATAGGTCAACTTTGTTGATGACCTTTCGTGTTTCGTTTTCTATTTTGTATTTTTGACAGATTTTGTTGAAAAATGTATTTTGTACTAAAGAAAAAATTTAAAACAGGTAAATTTAGCAAAGATAAAACAGATTAAAAATATTCAATATTTTGAATAAAATATTTTCCTTTGAGAAAACGTAGATTATTTATAATTAATAACATAAAAGGACCTTTAAGATTTCAGTCAAGCTGTAAAAGAAAATTTTCTTGATTGAGGAGGTTATCTTTTAGGGCTGTTCTCAAATGTTCTTCTCAACAAGCACTAAATAAACGCTTTGACAGATATACAAATTCATTTTTTAACAGAAATATATAAAATTGGAAGGCCTGACTATGGAAGCTATTTGGAATCGAACTGTGTTTTCCATTTTTTGATAAATTAATTATCTATTGAGTTGTAAGCAATTTTGATCACGTGACAAAAATGTTTTTAACCTTCCTTGAGTGATTATTCTTCTTTCGCGCGGAAATTCTTTTCAAAACGCCCACTTTCACAACATTTTCTGAAAGATCTATTGCGTTTGCAAAAAACGGAAAACACTGATTACATAGTTTCTGAACAACAGCATCTGCTAGTTTCATGCATTTCCGAACAAAAATAAATTAAAACATGTCATAAAGTTGCCATATCGGATTTGAGGGCAGCCTTAAAAAAAAAAAAAAAAAAAAAAAAAAAAAAAAAAAAGATATAAAGTCGAATAAGAGGACACTTGTTGTGACAAAATTGGGCGCTAGCGAAGCACCTGTTTACTTTAACTAAAACAACCAATAAGATATATTTAAATCGTCTATTGCGTAATCGAATCCACTATTTAGATCTGACAAAAAATGGGGGGGGGGGGGGGAATCGAGATTAAGATTTGCTTGAGACATAATAGAAAAAAGTCTCATAAAAATGCCTAAAAATATATATTATTAATTTTTAGTTTAGACATTTAAAAGTAATATGTACTATAACATAGCTCAGAAAAAAAGCCTGTGTATTAAGTCTGATGGCTGTTTAAATGTTTTAGTGGATGAAAACTTTTATAAATCTACTTTCCTTTTTAAGATAAATGTTTTCAGTAGTCTAAAAAGCTGGTAAATAGGTATTTCTGTTTATTTTAGAGCCGCCTTTTCTTTTTTTTACCTGGCAGTTTCAGAGGAGAAGTGTCAAGTGACAATGCACAATAACTTCTTGAAACGTATAAAGACTCTACTGCTAAATTCAAATCATTCGAGGAATTCTTTATAAAAAGCTTTACTTTCAATAAAAGATAATAATTGTCCTGTAGTGTTCGAGCAGAAAAATCATATATCTCAGATTGCAAACATTTAAAAGAAATTATTTTCAATAGCCACGAGAAAGTATATTATATGGCACAGATGTCATATTCGCCCCATATTGGTGCGATTTTTTTCGGTTGCCAATTTGGCGAAAATATCAACAGCATAAACAACATAATCCGGGTTACCACATCAAGCGAAATAACGACACTTTAGCGCCAGTTAAGTACCCGTTACGTATATGACATTGGCGTCAGAAAAAAATCGCGCCAATATGGGGCGAATATGACATCTGTGCCTATTATATTTATGAAACTACATCATATATTTATTTATAGTACTACTAGTAATTAAAAGATTGTTTATTAAGATTTTCAAGGTATCAATGTTTCTCTATGTAGAGCATTTTATTCATGGAACATAAGACAGCTTTTACTAAAAAATGTTTAAATATTAAATGATTTCAATTTTCTACATAATTGATTGTAATTATTTAATTTAAATTATTTTTAAATGAATTCATATTACTTATATATCCAACGATGTTTATTTTTATCAATAAATATGAATGTATCTGTAATAGGAAAACTTATTAAAAAAAACCTCGGTTTAAACCAAAAAAACCTGGTTTAAACGAAAAAAACCGGGTTTTTTACCAACCCTGTTTTTGAGATATTAATTTTTTTGTAGTTTTTAATACCATTTTTCTAATTGTGGCAACAAAAGTATACCACTTCTATTGAAAGTAAATGGAAAATAGTAAAAAATAGGAGATTACTGTATCATTTTGTTGTCATTTTCTCATAAAAACTAAAAAAAAGTTGAAATTAAAATACGTGCTATATCAACAATATCGTCTGTTATTCCGCGATAATGACGTCATATGCATACTTTTCTATAGATGAAGTTTAGGACTGGATTGTAAAAGTGGATTGCTTTAGCGAATGCAAATGACGTCATTTTATGAAAAAGTGTGTAAATTCTTAAAACTGAAATATGTTTTGCAGAAGTGCGTCATTTTCATCCCAGTGGCTTCCTCAAGTTTTTGTCCAAAATTCTTGCGACTAATAAAATTTTAATGCTATTCTTTAGGACATTCTACTATAATTTTATCAAAATAATGTAATTTGCTTATTTTAATTTTTCATATTTTTTTTTTTATAATCTATATATTTAAAATACAAGTTTGTTTTTTAGTCAGTTGCCCTGATCTTTCTGTTGAACCAATTTTAATAATAATTTTTTTAAGACATTCAATGGTTGTTTTCGTGTTTGATTAAAGAAGATCAGTTAAACATTTGAAGAGAAGCTAAAATAAAATGAATTAAGTAAACAGAGTCTTTGCCGACCGGTACTTTTTAACAGCGTTATAAAACGATTGACATAAAACAATTTACTACAATAACTACAATTTACTGCTTTAACCACTTCAAGGTCGGTAGTTCATTTTTGGACCACTTAATTTTAATTCTTAAATGCCAAATTGACACCAGAATATTGGAATAAAAAATTTCCTTTTATTAAGTAAATGAACAAAAGCATTTTCGTATTTCGAAATTTGTTTGTAAATTCCGGTGCCATTCACTGATTTCAACATTTTACGAATAGAAGTACCTTGCCCCTGAACGGGTTAAACGCATATTAATGTATTTATTATTTTAAAGTTTCCTTTCTATTTTAATATTCATGTGTAAATACAATTTTGTAGACATAATTTTCAATATTTTCCTGCTTTTAACTCGTACTCATTTAATAGAAATTTTAAAGTTTTTTTTTCTGTTAGGTAGCTTTCAATACAAAAAGCTACCTATTGCAGCCGTTCGGAGGAAAGCGATTTCAAAAAATTTTGGTATATTTTCATCGATCATGACCCCCAGACCCCGAAACCACCCTCCGTTCAAAATTGATATATATATATATATATATATATATATATATCCATATATATATATATATATATATATATATATATATCTGACTTATGTCACACTGTAACTCTCGTATTTATGAACCGATTTGGATGTAATTCGGTGTGTACATAGTACATACCAATGTCTCGACCGAGTTCGTTGGCCAGCTTCATCCGCCATTTTGAAACAAAATGGCGGCCATTTAAAAATTTTTTAAAAATTTAAAATTTGAAATGTGGTACCAAAAAATTAAAAATGGAAAAATATTTTTTTCTTATGTATTTGACCTTTATACAAAGACTCCAGAGCAGTTTTTGTTTCGTCTATATCTTAAAAAATGGCTGAGTTATAGCATTTTGAATTTCCAACGTGGATGACATTTTGAAACGTCCTGAATTTTGTCACGCGATAAAAGGCGTATTTATGAACCGATTTGGATGTAACTTCGTTTATCCATAGTACACACCAATGTCTCGACCGAGTTCGGTGGCCAGCTTCATCCGCCATCTTGTTTAAAAATGGCGGCCATTTAAATTTTTAAGAAAAATTTAAATTTGAAATGTGGTACCAAAAAATTGAAAATTGAAAAAATATTTTTTTCTTATGTGTTTGACCTTGATAAAAAGATTCGGGAGCAGTTTTTGTTTCGTCTATATATTACAAAATGCCTGAGTTATAGCATTTTGAATTTCTAGCGTGTCTGACATTTTGAAACGTCCTGATATTTGTCACGTGATAACAGACGTATTTATGAACCGATTTGGATGTACCTTGGTGTGTACATAGTACATACAAATATCTCGACCGAGTTCGTTGTCCAGCTTCATCCGCCATCTTGTTTCAATATGGCGGCCATTAAAAATAATTTTAAAAAATTTAAATTTAAAATGAGATACCAAAAAATTGGAAAATGAAAAAGAATTTATTCGTATGTGTTTGACCTTAATACAAAGATTCCGGAACAGGCTTTGTTTCGTCTATATCTAAAAAAATGGCTGAGTTATAGCATTTTGAATTTCTATTATGGCTGACATTTTAAAACGACCTGATTTTTGTCACTCGATAACAGGCGTATTTATGAACGGATTTGGATGTAACTTGGTCTGTACGTAGTACATACCAATGTCTCGACTGAGTTCGTTGACCAGCTTCATTCGCCATCTTGTTTCAAAAGGGTTGCCACTAAAAAATGTAATTTAAAATTTAAAATGAGGTAATAAAGAATTGGAAAACGAAAAAGATTTTTTTTTTTGTGTTTGGCCTTGATACAAAGATTCTGGAGCAATTTTTGTTTCTGAAAATTTGTTCTTTTGTTTATATCTTAGAAAATGGTTGAATTATAGCACTTTGAATTTCTAGCACGGCTAACACTTTGAAACGATCTTGTATTTGTCACGCGATAACACACGTATTCGCCTATTTCGATGGAAGAAGGCAAGTGGATAGTATACATCAATATCTCGACCAAGTTCGCTGGCCAGCTTCATCAGCCATCTTGCTTCAAAATGGCGGCCAATTAAAAAAAATTATATTTAAAGTGAGGTGCAAGAAAATTAGAAAATGAAAAAGGTTTCTTTCTTAAATACTTGACCTTGATATAAAGATTCAGGAGCATTTTTTGTTTGTCTTTATCTTAAAAAATGGCTCAGATATAGCAGTTTCAATTTCTAATGTGGGTGACATTTTGAAAAATCTGGTTTTTTGCCTGCGAGAGCACTCGTATATATCAACCGATTCCGATGTGAGTGAGCATGTGCACAGCAATTACTAAGGTCTGGACCAAGTTCACTGGTTAGCCTCATCCACCATGTTGTCTTAAAATGGCAGGCACTTTAAGAAATCGCCGAATTTGGCAGCCAAATATAAGTTACTTTAAATGAAAGCAGCTTGTATAAAGCTGACTAATTTCGCGAAATTCTCATTCATAATGATTTAGTATTGATAAAAATTAGTACTGAATCTCCTATATTCGGTTTCCACTAAATTGAGCTTCGTGTGTTTGAATAATGTAAGTTGGCTTTTTTAAAATAAGGAATATGAAAGCTACCTCTTCCTCCCGGCACTGGCCGGAAGGACTTTTTTTAATAGGCATGTGTAAGTAAATTTGTAATCGTTAGAAATATTATTCTTTGCACTGTTTTTAGAATTGAAAACAATCTCCATTATAATAGCCTAAGTCATGCGGCTATCATCAACAGTTCCTTCGCTTTTCATAAGAAAGGTTTCCATTTTGATTAAAGAATCAAAGTTATTTTTTCGAAAAAAAACTACATAAAAGTTGCCATGATCGCAAAGAATTCTTAATACTTTTATGTTAGCCGGGTTCAAATCTCGACAATAGCTTTTTTGGTATTTTTCCGTTATACGGACACCATATCAAAATGTATGCTAATGCGCCAATTATTTCAACCCTGATCGCGAAAAGGATTTTTATAGTAAAACATGCGAAACATTGTGATTTGCTATTATTTGCTATACTTTATTGTATAACAGTTATTTTTTCATTTATTTTAAGTATATATTTGTGATTTAGTAAAATAGTTCATAAAAGTCTGTAGTTTCCAAATGTTGTATTTTTAAAAGACTCATTTTATTATCGACAGTGTTTTTTCTTTTATTTTTCAAATGTTTCAATTCACATGATTTTCATTTTGCGCCAACTATTACGCTTGGCGACAATGGTGTCCGTAAACGGAAAAGTACCCTTTTTTTTTAACTCGTAAGTTAGCATTTTTTAATTTTTTGAGTGGTAAATTAAAACGGTACTACTTGGTTATCCCATTGACCAAAAATAAATCGCCAGACAATAAGATTAAACGATAATAATGGTTCATCGAAAATGTAACATTCACTTGACTGAAAGGAAGTTACACGTGTATACGCCATCAAGTGATTTTTATTTCGACGCTTTATTTGTATTTGAATTTCTATACTAATTTATTTGTTTTTTCGTTATTTAAAAAAAAATTACGTCAAATTGTATAATTTGGCGAATGGTTTGGCGATTTATGTAATTTGGCGATATTGGTCATTTGCTTTGAATTTGAAATTAAATGTTATGATTTGTTGCTTAATATTTAACACAGATGTCATATAAGCACCGGGTTTGGCGTGATTTTTTTTTTTTTACGACAAATTGGCGAAAACCTCGTTTTCAAATACCAGCTATACATGTATTTTTAAATTATTTTTCTATTATTTTTAAAATGAAATAACAATAAATAAAAAAAATTAATTAATAACTATAGAACAAAGCAATTTATAACATTTTTTTCTTAAATAAAAAGAAAATAAATGTAAATAAACATTTATTGATGAATAAGCAACAATAGCCGGGTTACTATGTCAGGCAAAATAACGCCATTGTGGCGCCAATTAGGTACGCCGGTGCGTATATGACATCTGAGCCTAATATTTTTCTTTTCGTTTCGTTTAAAAAAAAAGAAAGAAGTGTAAGCCATTAATTTTAAATGTTTTTTTTTCTTAATGAAAATTTTGTATTAAATAAAATGATAACGAAATAAAAAAAAAGCATTGTTCTTAGCATAGATTTAAGGGAGGCCAAACTTGGTCGCCAAATTAGTTTAAAATTATAACCTTTTTTGAAGTGCGAAAAAAAATATCTGTTATGATTGAAATTTGATTTGCCATCATTAGAAAAATGTATATAAAATTAGAAAAAAATAATATTTCGAAAACTAATTCGAATTTAAAAATTCTAATACCAGTTTTGAAATATGCGGATCAATATTAATTTTTGGTGTTAATTCCATCGCAAAGTATTCTATATTTTAGGAGAAATCGCCATGAAACATAATCAGTTGATCAGTATGAATCAGTCGATTCATACTTCCATTTCATACTTCCGTTTCATAAATTCGTTTCATTAGGATTTTATATATATAGGGTAGAAAAAATACAACAATCTTGTAGAAAAACAATATCCCCCCCCCCCCCACATTGTTTTTATACACTGAGAATGTGAGTCCTGGAACTCACGAAACGCATACGTGGGGGGGGGGGGGGGGATATTGTTTTTTTACACTGAGGATGTGAGTCCTGGAACTCACGAAACGCATATTTCTGTTCAAATTAACTTATGTATTTATTGTGTGTTTAAATATTGTTTTTAAGTAATTTATATTTCCACACAAGTTTTGTTTTTACAATATGTTTATTTTTTAACGGAATTCCGTTATAAACAGGTTCCGTTTACACGCTTATTGAACAAAGTACAATCAAACTTGTAAAAACAAAATTGCGGACATTCCCCCCCCCCCCCCCAATTTTTTCTCGCTTAATATTTATTCCATTTAGTTTATCAAACAATTATGAAAAGTCTAATTTTGGGTTTTAAAAACATTTCTGGTAACTATATCGATAGTTATGAAATGATCTTTTCCTCACCAATATAATCCACAAAATTCATCATTTTCGGCATATTTTGCTCAATAATATTAAAAACAGATACTGTTATCTTCTACAGAATTCTTTTGATAAAAATATTAATTTCTTTTTAGAAAAATCATTGCTTGTAGAAAAAATATTGCTGTATTTGCTTTATTTTGATGTTTTTTTTTGCGCTTGAATTTTCTCCGAACACTTTATCTTCTCAAAATAAAACAACGTCGTTTCTTTCGTTAGTGAATTGAGGAGACAAGGGACCTTCGAACTCATTTTTTATTTTTTACCCGACTGCCAAGAAGGTTTATGTGTTTGACGCGTATCTGGGTATGTGGATTTCTTTATACCCTCGAAACATCCCAACGGCATGGTTATAGGATAGGTTTTGTTTTTATAAATTCAAAATGGCGGCTGTAAAATACAAAATGACGGTAGAGACGATTTTTTTTTTTTTTTTTTTTTTTACGCACCCTATTGAGTGGCATATCATTGGATAGGTCTTTCAAATTGAAGTCGATGTTTCATTGACAATTTTACAGTCAGAAGCTTTGTTTAAATATTACACAACCTGAAAGTTGTGTAGGTAGGATCTCTAGCTTTACTGCAACTCTAACCTTCATAGACATCTATAGGCCTCATCAAAACAGTGTTTATAGATAGAAGATAACAATTAAACACAACTTAAAAATCATCACTACAAGTAAATAAAAAAATAGGCAAGTAATATAAAAAATAGTTTCACATTGATGAGAAATAATTAATTAGTTCGGGGTTTTTGATTTTTTAAATTTAATTTTTAAATTGCACGTCAAATAATATTCAGGGGCACACTATTAGCATATATTTATCACACAAGAAATTAAAGACAATTTTTGGGTGAAGAAAAATAAGGAATTTTCCTCAACATTTTATCAAAATGCCCTTGCGCATTCCATGCCTATTAAAATCCCCAATATTTTCCATGCCAGTTTGGTTTACATTTACAAATAAAACTGGGCGTTGTTTTTTTAAACTAAATATAATTGGAAAAGTTAAAGGTGGTTAGGGGCTGTACTTATATAACGTTGTCAACTTTTTGGTAATTTTGGACCCTCTCTACCCTTATGATATCATATGTTATCATCCCTCGACCCCCACCCCCCACCCCGTAATGATATCGTTATTAATGTCTAAATTTTTTTTTTGGCATTTTTTTTCTTTTGTTTGGAGTGATATTCAAACATGATTACATTTATTTTTCGCATACTTTATTGATTCAAAATGAAGAGAAGTCAATAAAATATAACTTTATACATGAATTAACTTTATATCAAAAGACACTTAAAAGTAATTGTTTGTATTTAAAAGAATTTAATAATAGCTTTTTGTCAAACAATGCATTCAACAGTATTAATATCTTCTTGCACTTGCCCCCTCACGGGAAGGGGGGGGGGGCAGGATTTCTTATCAACAAAACAGGTGGACAACATTATTTCCCTTTTATTTTACTAGTAAACCAGACCTGCCAACCTTTGAAAATGAGAAATCGTAACACGCAAAATTTAAATTAATCTGGAGGTTGGTTGGTTGGTTTTTCGTGTTACACAGCCATCTTTTGACATTCGTAAAAGGAATAAGGTTTCGGTTCTTCAACTCAATATAGTAAATTTTTTCCTCTGAAAATTTTTATATGATTTTTAGAGTTTCGCAGCGTTTTTTTTTTTTTTTTAGATTTGTAAAAGGAGCCTGGTTCCAATTTTTTAACCCAATGTAGTAAATTTTGACGAAATTCGCTATTTTTTTCCTCCGATTATTTCAGGATATTCACAATTTTTCCACAATCGTAATTCACATTTTTCTATCACGATTCTTTGTTGAAATCCGCACTTTTTACCATGAACTTTTGACGAAATTCGCAATTTTTACCACGATCCTTTGTCGAATTTTGCGTTTTTTCCGCGATCCTTTTGACGAAATTAGTGTTTTCTTTCTGCAATCTTTCGGTGAAAATTTGCGTTTTCTTACTGATCTTTCGATGAAATTTGCATTTTCTTACTGATCTTTCGATGAAATTTGCATTTTCTTACTGATCTTTTGACGAAATTCGCATTTTCTTTCGGCAATATTTTGACAAAATTCACGTTTTTACCACGATCCTTTGACGAAATTTATTTTCTTCTGCGACCAATTGACGAAATTGATTTTTTTTTATAAGGTCATTTGTCAAAATTCGCGGTAGTTTATCACAAATCGTGTGATTTTGCTCATTATTTCAAACCTTGTCCCTCAAAGACCCTCCCCCCCCCACCTCCTTTCCAGAAATCCTTAAAATGGCACCTTGTTTCTAAGAAAGCGAATTCCTGTGTAAATATTTACAGAAACACGATTCACTAGTGGTTAATATATATAAAGAGAGTGTTTTATGTTAAGAAGTTTGTTTTGCAGCCCAGATTTTTTTTTTCCATGAGCATTTTTTAATGTCCGAATTTTCGGACTAATGGCCAATTTTTAAAAACTTTCGGAAATGAATACTTTGAAATTTTGGAAATTTCGCAACAGCATCTTTCCTGAAAAATATGCTGTGCGGGATAAAAATCGCAACTAGAAACAAAAAGTGCGTTTGTGTTTTTTGGAAAAAATCGTAGTTTAAGACCGATTTTCGTAGCATCGTAGTTTATAGGTCCAAGTCGTAGCAACTACGACTTTTTCGTAGCAGTTGGCAGGTCTGGTAAACACAAGTATCATTTCAAACATACTTCG
This sequence comes from Maratus speciosus, assembly GCA_963932465.1. Lineage (NCBI taxonomy): Eukaryota > Metazoa > Arthropoda > Arachnida > Araneae > Salticidae > Maratus > Maratus speciosus. The sequence goes on along the minus strand of OZ010799.1, from coordinate 66,653,217 downwards.
CATATGGTTTCGCGAACAGCGGATTATTTATATAACAGAAGAATAGGAATACTAAGCGTTGAGGCATTCCATATTTTGGAATTAAATAATTTTATAATCATTTAAAGATTTTAATAGTAACTTTGCATTCTCATAAAAATAGATGACTTAAAAAAAAAATAACATACTATTTTAATGTAAAGATCAAGTTAAAAATATATAAAAAAAGAAGAGTTTGGTTGAATAAAAAATGATAACGTTATCAGAAGACAAATCCACCCCCCTCTCCCTACCGATATCTTACGATATCATGTACCAGATCCCCCCTCCCCCCTAAAATGATAACGTTATATATGCACAGCCCCTTAAGTGCAGAAATATGATGCAAAAATGCTGAACATTTAATAAAACTCAGAATTTTTTTTTCTTACATTTATATTCAAATATATAAAATTTGGTGCGTACTTTTATTTGTATATGTAAACCAAACTGGCATAAATAATTTCGGGGATTTTAATTGATATGGAATGCAAATGGGGCATTTTGAAAAGTTCTTCATAAAGCTTAAAATATTCATTAAAATTCCTTATTTTTCTACCCAAAAAATTTCTTTTTTATTTCTTGTGTGATAAATATGTGCCATAATTCATATAGTGTACCCTTGAATAGCCCTTAAAGTGTAATAAAAAAAATGAGTTCGAAAATCCCTTGTCCCCTTAAGTCTTAAGAGGTCGACTTATAAGCCGAATATGCCGTTTCTGGTTTTAAAATATAGGGTCGTCTTACACATATAAAAATACGATAATCAGCACTTAGAATTTTTGCAAGCTTTTAATGTTTTGCGAGTCATAAACAGTCAGATGAGGTTGAAAATACAGAAAGAAAAAGCAATGGCGAGGGAACAAAAATAACTCATTACCTTTCTGTGTATTCTCAGCATCTTTCACCCGAAATGCCTTTCAATTTCTCGCTGTAATGTGATAAAGGTACAAGAAGAAGAACATTCCTGCGAAGCGATACATTAATGGTACATTGTACTGACTGGCTCTGCTCTACAATATTAGTTGGGTCGAAGGAGTTTCCATTCCAATTTATGACACAGATTCAGGTTATGTAAAAACTGAAATTTAATGTATGGTGTGATTCCTCACTCTCCACGTGACACAGGGTTCGTTGAACACGAAATTTGGATGAATCACGACACAACTTCGATTTGCCCAAAAAATGAAATCTGACATGGAGTCACCTAAACCTATGACCTCTGAGATCGAATGAGACGCCCGAAATCTTTATGACTCATAACCGCAGACTTTGGGGGGGGGGGGGGAGGAGGGAATTAAAGGAAATATAAAAGAAAAAAGAACCTGAATTTGATCTTTGTGTTCACCCCTTTATATTTACTAGTATTTCGTGGATATTTAAGATTAAACATTAATCTATTGTATCGCCGTTTATTAAGCATCTGTAAGAAATAGCACCCGTTCTAAAATATATCATGCATAATGAATACTATTACCCTGATTAAGGATATATTTTTCTATTTTCTTTAAAACCAATCTCGCATTTCCCTCGATTATATTAAACATCGAAAAATGAGATCCTTTAAATAATTCATGACTTTGACAACAAGAGAAAAAGACGCTACTGTTGTAAGTTAAGTAACTAATTATTTAAATAAAACACTACAATGTATTAGAATGTTTTGGTGAAATGTGAATACGACGCGAAAACGAAGATATTGCCTTTCAGGTAAAAAAAAGAATAAACTGTTACACTGGTTTATGTACGAACATAATGCTTTCGACACAGGAAAAAAAGCAATAAGACTAATGTGTCATTTTCTCTGTTTGCAAACTTTAAATGAACTAAGGCATTTTCTTCTCTTTTTAACACTTCCTAACGTAGTTGAAAAGCGTTTATGACTTCAGTTTGTTTGTCGTCTGTCCGCATTCTAACTACTCAGATTTCCATGTAATTTGTGTATCGCTTTAACGTATACTACAGAATGTTCGGTATTGAAAATGAAGGGTATCAAGTTAGTTGTTCGTGTTTTTTCAAAATTTTTGTCTGCCCATATGACCACTTCGCGTATCTATCATCGAAAAGAGTTTGAAGTTAAGTATAGAACTGTACAAAACTTCAAATGTATGTTTCAACCACACTGTAAAAAAAAAAAAAAAAAAAAAAAAAAAAAAAAAAAAAAACCTTTCACATTGACAGAAAAAAACTGTCGATTTTAGCCCCTGTGGAAAACCGTTTAATTTACAGAAAATATCTGTAATTTTTCGTTAAAACAATTTTGTTCTGTAAAAAATATAGATTTTTTCCGTAAACATTGCATAATGCACACTTTTTTACAGGAAAAAACTATTTTTCTTCAAAACAGTCTTTTTTGTAAAAAATACAGTTTTTTTTTACAGTGACGGTCATACTCAAAAACGTATGCATGAAGTTTGGTTCAATTCTATGCATAACTTCATGCACTTTCCGATGATACAATAAGGAAAATGACACAAATATCTCTATTACAGCACCACTTCCGCTGGAATATTCCCACTTTCAACTAGGACCTGCTAACTAAACTTCATGCATACGTTTTTGAGTATGACTGTCCCAGTTGAAAATGGGGGTATTCCCCACAGAAGACAGCGCTCTGATAGCGATTTTCGTGCGATTTTCTTGATTGTTTGCAGTTTAAGTGAAGAATTTGTGAATATTTTTCGACGAAATTTTAGATTTAGATGTAATATACAGAGATGTAATGTTTAGATGTAATGAAGTTTCTATTAAATTTTGAAGAAAATCGGCCGCTGTGATAGCGAATTTTGTTTGATTTTCGGGACGGACGCGGTAGCTGTTGAAAAAAAAATCATACTGAATCATCCAATTGTTAAATCTAGATTTAATTTGCATATAGAAAAATCTCCCTAAAGCGACCACGTTCCGTTCCAACAAAAATTGGTCGCTCCTAGAGGTGGTCTCTTAATGGAGGTCATGCTTAAATCTAGATTTTAATTATTGAAAAAGGTAACAATTAATGTTACTAAAATTTATTTTTCACATTAGGAAAAAATATAAAAATTTAAGTATCAAAACAAAAGTTGATTACATAGTTTAAAAAATGAATGTATTGATGTTTGCTTTGATTTTACGGTTTTAACTTTTATTGCCCAGTCCTTTCGAAATTCAGTAAATAAATGCATTTTTTTTTTTGGACGTGAACAAATAATGACGATTTGATTAATTTATCTATTTCTTTGAGAGTTTCCTGACAGAATAGGGCTGAGGAGTTTATTGACCATCATTCTTAATTTGCCATCAAAGTTAAATTCATTGCCTAAAAAGGCACAAAGCGGTTTAAACACTTAAAAGTTAACGGGATAAAAAAAAAAATCTAAACTTAGTTTAGAAGTTTGATGAATATTGCGCTCTCCGGAATTATTTTACTAATAAAACCTTCTTTAAGCGACCAGGAAAAAACGGAATTTTCTTCAAAGAAATTGGTCGCTTATGGAAGGAGTCCAACTGGGATGGTCTCTGAATGGAGGTAAAATTAGTATTGAGCCTATGGGAGTAAATTTCGCTCCATGAAAAAATGGTCGTTTAGGGAGGTGTTCGCACAGGGAGGTTTCACTGTATTTATAACACGCAAAAAATTTCAAGTTTTTAAATATGTATAATCTCGTTGATTAGGCTTCATTACGAATTCCCCCTCCCCCATGGTTTTGAAACATTTATTGACAAAAAACTTGAAGTGTAATAAAAATAAATTGAACTTTAAGTATTAATATGTATGATACAGAGGAACGTTTTGGGATTGGCATATCCGACTAGTTCGTTCTTGTTTATTATTTCGAAAACCATGTTTTAGGAAAGCATATTTTTATAAGATAGCCGAGTATTGTAAAAACAAGTTTATATTTTAAATTAATATATAAACACATGTATTCGTACACGTAAACGATGATATACATAAATACTTGCATAATCTAAAAAACATTATTCAGAAATTATTATTTTGCTATATTTTAATTTATTTTACACACGTCTTAAAAATTTCAAATTTCTTTAACATAGAAAAAATAATTCTATTAAACGATACATGGCTACAACACAGAAAATTCCCTAATAATCAAAGTAAAATATCATCAAAGCGTGTATTAAAATGTTTCGTAAAACTCAAATATCACCAAAAAACAACGATATTACCTTTCACGATAAAAAATGAAGACAATCATAAATAGGTTTATGTCCAAACGAAATACAGTAAATTCTGTCTAAGGCGGACTCTGTGTAAGCCGGAAATCTGTCTACCGCGGAAAATTTTTGAAGTCCCGGCGAACCCTTAGAAAATTACATTAATTCATGCTGCATAAGGCGGAATCTGTCTAACGCGGAAACGGAAAGGATTTTAAGGTCCCACTGAAACCAAAATTTTGCATAAGGCGGAAAAGGATAATTTAAAATTGAAAGGCGTTTTGTTTATTAAACTTTAAAACTGATAAGTCAAATAACTCAATGTCGAGCATGTTAGTTAAAATTCCATAACCTTTTAAAAAAGTTAATTCAAAAGAGCAGAAACTTTAAATTTTAAGGAATTTATGCTTATGCCATTTTTTCATATGCAAAATTGCATCTAAAAGTTAATATTTCTAGTAATATGAACAGTTATCAAAATATATATTTTCGAAAGTACAATATATTATACTTTAAGATTGTACCCAAATTCAAAATTATAGCGTTCTTTCTCATTCTCGAAGTTTTTTTTTTTTTTTTTTTTTTTTTTTTGTGTGTGTGTGTGTGTGTGTATATAAACTTCCAATATGAATGCATTACAGCAGTACTAAGAAATTGAATAACGTTTCTCATTTATCTTTAAAAAGACAAAGGATCTTTCAGAATTTCAGTTTTCAACCAATTTTCTAGTCGGGAGAATCAATGAAAGATCGTCATCTTCGAGGGATTTTTTTTTTTTTTTTTGGGGGGGGGGGGGGAGCTTTTTTGCATAAGCCGGAATATTGTCTACCACGGAAAATTTTCTGAGTCCCGACCAATTCCGCCTTAGACAGAGTTTACTGTACGTTCATTGCAGGGGAAAAAACAATAACACTAATGTCATTTTCTCGGTTTACAAACAGTAAGGAGAATAAAGGTGTTTTCTTCTTTTGGAAAAGCGCTTTAGAAAATTATATTTTTATGAGACAACGGAGGATTGTAGCAGTAAGCTTGTATTTTAAAATAACAGAAAAACAGAGGTATTCGTACACACAAACGCCGATTTACATATATATGATATATAACACATAGTTAAATATCCTAAAAGACGTTATTCAGAATCGATTATTTTGCTAATGTTGATGAGGATGCATACTTTTTATAGTTGTTTATTTATTTTATACACGTTTTAAAGTGTTCAAATTTATTAAACACAGGAGACATTAATTTTATTTAACGATTCATGACACAACATTGCAGAAAGACGCTGCTGTTGTAAAGTTGAGTTCCCAATTACCAAAGTAATGTATCATCAAAGGGCGTATTAAAATGTTTCGTAAAACTCAAATATTTCCAAACAAAGTATGGTCCACGTGATGGAAAAAACAATAGCACTAATGTCATAATACAAATGACAATTATTTTGTTAATGTGTATGATGATATATATTTTAATATAATTTACAAACGTCTTAAAATTTTCCAATTTCTTTAACACAGAGAAATGAATTCTAGTAAATAATACATGGATTCAACATTACAAAAAACGCTACTGTTGTAAGTTGAGTTCCCAATTACCAAAGTAAAGAATCATCAAAGTGTGTATTAAAATGTTTCTTAAAACTCAAATATGTCCAAACAAACTACGCGTTCAACGCGATGGAAAAAACAATACCACTAATGTCATAATACTAATGTCGATTATTTTACTAATGTGTATGAGGATATATATTTTAATATATTTCAATTTATTTTACACATGTCTTAAAATTTTCGAAAATCTTAAACATAGAGTAATGAATTCTATTACAGGACACATGTATACAACATTACAGAAAACTCTACTATTGCAAGTTGAGTCCTTAATTACCAAAGTAAAACATCACCAAAGAGTGCATTAAAACGTTTCGTAAAACTAAAATATCACTAGAAAACAATGTTATTACCTTTCAGGATAAAAAGAAAAAAAAAAAAAAAAAAAAAAAAAAAAAAAAAAAAAAAAGAAGAAAGAAGACACTCTTACACGGGTTTATGTTCAAACGAAATACGTTCATTGTGGAGGAAAAAAACAATAACACTAATGTCATTTACTCAGTTTACAAACACTAGGAGAATAAAGGTGTTTTCTTCTTTTGGAAAAGCGCTTTAGAAAATTGTATTTTTATGAGACAACGGAGGATTGTAGCAGTAAGTTTGTATTTAAAAGAAAGCAGCTTCCAGAAAAGCAAACACTAGCTTTCTTCAAAAATTTAAGTTCTTTGGAGAAACATAATCGTGTTGCGTGAAGTGTATCTTTTCACAATAGGGGTCGATATAAATAAGTTCTGCGTGTTATTTTTATTATTATTATTTTTTTAATAACACAACCGAGAAAATATTGTGTTGTGTGAGATAATGTTTTCGGTAGATGAAATAGTTTTTTGTTCGCGAATAAAATTATGTTTTTATTAGAAAAAAAATTAAGATTTTTTTAAAAAAAGTTATACATTAAGGTTTTTATCGTAAACAAATGTGAAACAACAAGTGTTATACTGTAGCGCCAGTACTGTATATTGTACTATATTAAAATTGTTACTTAATATTTCTGCTACTGTAGCGGAAATATTAAGTAACAATTTTAATAAAAATTAAAGTATGTTGAATACGGGAAGAAAGATAGGAAAATCATTTATTATTGATTATGTTACACTACACATTTGATAGCATATGGACGCTTTTGTACGTGCTGATGCAAATAATTTGCAGTGCCACATTTTAAATGGATTATAAAAAATAAAAACAGTAAAATGGATTATAAAAAATGATTTTTGAATTATTGAATATAGAGCAGAATATCTTTTTCGAAAAATCTAAATTAGTTTTATAAACGCATAACTGCCAACTTTTACACTTTTTGTTATCACTAAAATTAAATTTTTGTTTTACCTTACTCAATCGTGGATTTCGGTGATTAAATAAGCCAAATTTTATTATTAAATTTTAGTGATAAGGAACAACGTGTAAAAGTTGACAGCTGTATATGGGGCATTCTTACAATCTTTCGACTTTAAAGTCCACCGGAAATAATCTTTATTTTAGAACACATTCTTGTGGTTTTTTAAATTTCATATATTGGGGAATATCCTATTGCATGACTGTATAGTATAAGAATATTAACGAGATAAGTTTTTGACGATGTTGGGGGTCCAAATATACCAGGAAATTCCTATACCGTCACGTGTCCCTGTTGCTGATTTTTAAGTTTGGAGCTGTCTGCATGAAATTGTATCAATAAAAGTAATTCGATGTAATTTTTTTCTGAAATTGGGACTATTGCTTTATATAAATATGTAGCAAAAAATTAACCTTCACACATTTTTACGATTGTTATTATTTTTTTTAACTCTGTCTCTGGGTTTTAGATTCCTTACCGTCCCTCTTGCTAAAATTATACAGAAAATCACTTCAGATGCAGCCACGGAATTTTTTTCAAGTTTTTTCTCATGCACAAGTATGCTAGAGAAAGAATGGCTAAAATTCTTTGAAAGGAAATTTACTGCAGAATTTAAATCAACATTTAATTATGAATTTCAAGCATAGTGTTTTTATTGATAGTCTTATCGTCCCCAAAGTTTATTCCTGCGCTTTTCGAGGTAAATTGTTATTTTTTTTAAATTTTAATCCAATATAAATAACTGTTTCTAAAAATCAATGAACATTGTGGCTATTACTTAGTCTTAATATGATTTGCCTAAAAATAGATGGTAATTTTCCTTACCATCCCTTTTTTTCCCTTGCCGTCCCTTTTTTCCTATACCGTCCCCTTTTTTTTCCTTGCCGTCCCTTTTTTAACACCCCTTTAAGATAATGTTATACAAAAATTTTGTACTAAAAATACTACATTGTTATTATTTATTATTTGAATGTCCTGTGGGTACTATGCAAATTCATTATAAGTGAAAATTTAGAAGAAAATAGAAAGTTATAGTGGTAAAATGGTAAGCAAAATTAAACTCGCAAGTTTAACTTAAACCTCAGTTGAATAAAAAAAAAATTTCGCTGCTGACCGTTTTTTGTTAATTTTGAATCATTAAGGCATTCGTCTATAAGTTTAAAATGTTATTTTAGCAAGTTTAATTTCACCAGAGTTTTATTCCTGAAAGTCGAAAGAATGTGAGAATGCCCCATATACTGATTTTGTGAAAAATAAAAAATATACAGGGTGTTCCAAAATTCTACCTAAAAATTAAGAGAGGTGAAAGAAGGCATCAAGAGGACGAAAATTACCATAGAACCTGGGGTCGCGAACCACGTATTTAATCAAAAATACAGGGTGACCCTAACTCAATTTGGGTATTTTGTGGACATGAAAAAACACGAACTGAGATAAAAGATGTTTAACGATTTCTTTTAAAGGGTGAATATGATATTAGATATTTGTTAACCCTGTCAGGCCAAGTAATTGCGTTTCTGTAATGTCGCATTCACACCAGAATTTCGGAAAAAATATATTTGAAAATAACGAAATGCAATTTTTCAACTTTTTTTCACCAACGTTATAAAAGTAAAATTTAATTGAAAGATTCAGGTACAAATTTTAATTAAATTTAAGTGGGATATAATATATCTCATCGGCCCTCTAGGGGTTAAATCAACCGTAACTGTGATTATATGCAGTATCAGTCTGAAATTTTGACAGCATGTAGTCGAAAGTACTTTATATGTGGAAAGTACTTTATATGTGATGAGATAAAAATCGAAAAATCGAAAATTTTATGATATTTTTATATTGGTAGGGTGGCGAAATTCCCTTAAGGGTGCTGGTCACTCAGCTTCCGATTTCCCCTCACTAATGTAAAGTCTATAGGCACTGGATGCATTCGTCTATTTAAAATAACTCCTCGGGAAATTAATATTTTTAACTTCTATTTTTTGTGTACACTCCCTAAAAGATGTCTCTTTTTTCTTAGTTCTCGAAATATTTCTAAAGTATAGACTTGATTTTATAGGAAGTGTTCAAATCTTACTGACAGTCGCCCGCTTTTAACACATAAAATATTCAATTCAGCATAGAATTTTGAAATAGTTTGAAAACTAAGGAAAAAAGAGATGTCCTTTATGAAGAGTACACAGAAAAAAGAAGTTGAAACTATGAATTTCCTGAGAAGATATTTTAAATAGACGAATGCACCAAAAACCCATAGACTTAACATTACGGAAGAGAATTCCGAAGCTGTGTGACCAGCCCGCTTAACAATATTCTAGCGCGTATTTCGATATCAAAATTGGGCGCTGATGACATAAAATTTTTCGGGCTCGGTCTCTGAAAAAAAGAGCCCGAACTCATCTCTAGTTCCAACTATTAATAAGGAAACATTGTATGATTATTAGATATTAGTCACCCTTGTCGACCACTTTGGTCTCCCTTAAATGTAATGTTAAGCACTGTATATCACGTTACTTTTATTCATAATTTAATTTACTTGTTCAGTCCTTCGCCAAATCGGAAGATTCTGATATTGAAACCAAGAACTCTGTATATTTATGTTAGCCGGACGCAGGGGATAAATCGCCAAACAATGTTCCAGTTGCATTTTTTTGTATTTTATTAATTTCATTTAAAATATAATCCTTTCGCTCATTTTATTTAAAATACACAACTTTAATTTAAAACTGAAACATTTAAAATTCATGACTTTTACTTATTCCTTAAAAAAAAAAAAAAAAAAAAAAAAAAAAAAGGAAGAGAAATAAAATAAAATAAAATAAAAATAATAACTGATACCATAAACCATGATATTTAATTTAAACATCAAATCATTGCTTTAATTTACCACGTTAGAAATTAAAAACGTAACTGGCGAGTTAAAAAATGCTATTGGCGAGATTTTTACTTGGCTAACATAAAAGTACCAAGAATCCTTTGCGATCATGGCAACTTATATGTTAGTTCTACTCGAAAAAAAAATTTGATTGAAAATGGCTGCACATATGAAAAGTGTAATTGTTTCTGACAGTCACATGACTTAAACTGTTATAACATAGATGAAATGATGGCAATGAAACAATACTTGGCAATTAATCACCTGCGCCAAGTGCCAAAATGGCCGCCTTAAAAAAGCGAAGTGGTCAGCCCGGAACTGTTGATGACAGTCACATGATTTAGGTTATTATTATAGAGATATCATAGTTATTATAGAGATGTAAAATCTCGTTACAATGAATCTCTGTGGAGCTCTCATTAAATTCTCTATACTAAATTCGCGTTAAAGTTAATGCTTTTCTAAAGAAGCAGGATAGTAGATTTTTTTTAACAATCCATATAATATTTTTAGAACTGAAAATTTCGTTAAAGTGACATTCGCTGTAACGAGATACTACTGTATATTATTTAACATATTTGCATAAAAAGGCAAAATTCCATGAATTTGCCCTTGAATTAATCTAATAATTTGCGGAATTATACGTCGCATTTTTTACAAACCGTTATTTTATCTTTAATGGATCTCATCGGTTACTATAATTATTTTTACGTGTTTATTCTACGCGCATCTTTTTCGTTTCCTCTCCCCCCCTCCACCTTTCTTAAAAAAAGATTTTTCCATCTTTATTAAGCAATCCCCTGTTATTTCAACCGACAAAATAAAGGCATCTGTTTCTAAAAGTTGAATACCTCCTCGAATTCCCATCCAAATTGATGCACGTGTCCCTGTTGCAGCAGACACCTATTTCCGGCAGCTAAGAGGGACAGACCGGAAGTATGCTCGATATTTATGATTCTAAGCATGAGACAGGGCTGAATAACTTCTGTTTGAGCGCTTAATTGATTCAATTTTTCTTTATTTAATATCTCATAAAGGTTAAAATAAATTCGAAATATTAGACGTCGCTAAAATTGTAATTTGCTGTTACTAATTATTATATGTACTGATTGTATATTGTATCTACTAATAATTACCCACTCACTTACTCTCTCTCGAATATTTATACATATTGTGTCATAACTGCCATACATATTGTGTCATACATATTGTGTCATAACAAATATTGTTATTCATTAGGTGATTGCTATCTTTAATCCATTTTTTTAATACCTTATTTTTAACATATCTTTTCTGTTTTAATATGTATGATAGCCCGAATCTTGCATTTTTTAGCTTGATATGGTTCATTGAAGAATAAAATAGTGCATGTTTTTCAAGTAGTTTAAGTAATTTAAGTAATTTGGGCCTGATGATTCTGCCTTGATTCCACAAATATTTCACCTTTTACAATATTTTGCAATATTTCAATAATATTCAATGTTTTACTATTTTTAAATTTCTTAACTTGTTTATCATTATAATTTATTTTTGGATATTTTTCATGAAAGGGATATTTTTCACACGATTTCCTTTTTGATTTTCATTTTCCCATTTGTGAAGGATAAATTTATGTTGTTTAATAATGGTTATATCATGGAAGACGATAGTATTCCCGAATGAAGCAGGTTTAAGCCCAAAATCGTAGAATTGCGGAACCCATATTTACAGCTGAGATAAAAAGAAACGGGAAAAGCCGACATTTAATAACTCAGCAAATAGAGCCTATATTGTTCTGATTTTTTTAAAAGTCTTATATCTGCAGTCTAATCCTAATCTGAAAATTTTTACATTTCTACATGCAGTATATTTTGAGATCTGTAAGTCCATATTTTAAGTAATTATGACCATGTAAGTTTGTCCCTTTTCTTTAAATCCGAAATAATTATAATAATATTTAATTAATAAAAATTAATAGACAATGCGAATTGGTTTATCGGTTTCTTTGCGTCATTTTATCCAAGCTAAGTGAAATGTATGCAAATGGATAGTTTGACGCAAAGAAACCATTTGCATAAATTTTACTTACAATTTTGAATAGCGTTGCACAAAAGATAAACCAATTTATTATTAAAATAAATACATTTCAATGCATAATATATGTTCAATGAAAGTGATACATTTAACACTGAATTACAAAATTAAAAGTATTGTTTAGATGTGTAAATATATTTTAATAAAATCAAAAATAATTTAAATTGAATTTTAAAACAAACCTTTTAAAGCCACATCAGGGCGTCACTTAATTTTTATATCAAGCCTTTTAAAACTCATATTTTGAATTTATGAGAGATGTGGATAAAAATGCATCAGCGAACAAAGTTTTATACCTCTGTTAATGTTGAAAATAACATTTGCGCATGCGACTATAAATAGAACAAAACTAAATGATGAAATAAATAATACAAATATATATTTTTTAATTAATAGCATAGTGTCAATTTATGTAGCACATTGAATAAAAAACTGATTAATCCTTTATCTAGTGACGGTACTTATAAGTACTATTAAAATAACTTGCTATAAAATTCATTTAATACATCGATTAGTTGTAATAGAGTTAAGGATGAGTTATAGATACATTACTTTATCTTGTTCCATTGTAAAAACATTACTGATTACACAAAACAAAAATATTTTTAAAAGGATGATTTCTTTAGCCATTGCATCTTTTCAGCTTTCTTGGCGTTGGGGGGGGGGGGGGGGGGATTTTCAATTCGGATATATTTCTATATTTCTATTGTAAGAACATTATATTTGTACATTTCCTAATTTTAGAAAAATATTTAAAATAAAAGATTTGAGTGGGGTTATAAATATTGCACAAAATCCCTATAAATTCAAATTTAACTAATCCTTCTAAATCCTTCAATCCTTCTAAAATCCTTCTAAAATTTATTAACTGAATACGTAAATCTTCTAATGTAGTTTAAAAAATTCACGAAAAATGCTTTAGAAAATAAAAATTGTCATGAATTCATAATTCAGTACATAAAGGGTTAATAGGCAATTAAACAATGCTTTAGGTGAAATAATACAGCATCAGTAAAGCGAGAAATAAAATTGCAAACAAGGCTTCAACTTTACCTATTTAGGTCTAACTATTAAGCAGCCTAATTAAGAATAGTTTTGAAATGGCGAAAAACATTGAAGGGTCTGTGGGGAATTTCGTGACTTTTTTCTTGTTCTATTTCCTAGGTAAAACGAACGCGATAAGGTAAAAGAATAAAATGGACTACTTCAATTAAATTGTTTCTGATATTTTCCTATTGTAATTGGACTCAATTAAAATTCAAATAAATCAACATCCGTTATCTCAGGCCCATTCGTGTAAAATCAGTTAAAATTTATCAGACCTAAAGTCACGAATCGATTAGAATCAAACGTGACTTAACATGCATTAATAATAATAATAAACTTATAGAAAAAAGTTAATTAATATAAACTTTTGATACACAAAAAATATAAAAAATAGTTGTATTTATTTGAAACTGCAATAATAATTTACCAATAATTAATCCTATAACTTGCAGAACTAGTTTCAATGGCGTACTAGTTATCTTCGTCTGAGCAAATGCTGTTCTATAATCATCAATTCTATTTCTTACTGCTATTCAATATTAATTCTAAATCATTATTATATGGCAATATTTTGAAATTCTACATAAGTATTTAAAAAAAAAAATCTGCAGTTGCTGTCATACATCCAGCTACAGGTAATTTAATAATGTATTTACTGATATCCCTATATAGACTATTCTAAATATAATACATTTGTGAAGCCATTTGGATTACTAATTCATGTAGCTTGCAATTATTATCTTTCAGATATCATAAATCGAACAACATCTCCCTTTTTTTCCCCTCATAAAGCAAAGGCCTTTTTTCAGAAAATGGTGTCAGGTTTGTCTCATGGCTATTTCAGGATACTCCAGTCACGGAAAGTTAAACAATAAAAAATACAGATTTACGCCATTTATGGAAAAATGAAAAACGCTATTTGAGATTCTTAAAGACTTAAGTAATGACGGTAGATTGCATGCAAAAAAGAAATTATTGAATATTTTAAAAAGTTCTCGTTATTGATCGTGCAAAATAATAATAACAAGGCAAAAAAACAAAAAAACAAAAAAACACTGAAAATATACTTAACGCGTTCGGGTCTGGCGTACTATTAATAGTACATGTCTTTTAATTATTACTTTGTCTTAACAATTGATTATGCTATTATTATCTACATGTAGTAATATAAGTATATGTCTGTGCATTTCTTATTATGACTTCATTTATGTTTTGCATTTAGTGATAATAATAATAATAAAAGTTTGCTTAATTCTCTTTGCACCATAGGCGATTCCTTTATTTTATACATATATTTCCCTCTTTAAATTTAAAATCTAGATTACTTTTCTGAACGAACCGTGTGTGATTAAACGCAAAAAGTATTAGAAACTTGTAAAATCTGTTAACTCCTGTTGTAATACGCTATTTCCCAAACGACTTCAAAAACTCTTCCTTAGCCCATGACATATGAATATGAATTAAATAGTATGCAAAATAACTACATTCAGACATTGGCATATTCGTTAAACTTCAGTAAGACTATTTGGATAGCTGCTATTAACATTATTACAGTAAAAGTAATTTTGTTATGAAAATTGAAAAAAAAATCGGACCTAAAAGGGTTAAATGCATATTAATGAATCAACACATTCCTCCAATATCATGAACGTACAATACTTATTTTTCTTACGACACATTTAAAAAAATTAATCATGTTTTTCGAATTCATACAGTAATTCACTGTTATAACGTGCACTAATTATATAAGAAAATCTAATCATGGAAACTTCACGATTTTTCGTTTACTAAATTTTGTGTATTTTACTCCTCGAGTCGGTGATGAATTCAGGAAGTGACCCATGAAGACATCCCCCAACCTCTTCTGGCCTCGCGGGATGTTTTGTTTTTTGTGCTTATTAATGAAGATATATGCTAATTCTTTTACTACACTTGTACTTAAGTGTATGGCTTTAATAAATAGATTACCGTACAATGAAATCCTTTGACAAGGAAAATATAAATTTCTTTCACCAACTTAAATAAATAAAAAAAAAATTAAAAATGTCTGAACAGCCGTTATAATCTCCTAGAATAACCAGACCATCTGATAATTCAGAAATCAAAAAACGCTAAATAAACATAAACGTCAGTGTTACATTCAGAGCAAACAGATTAATCGTTTGTTTTTTTCGTAAAAAATTGCTTCATATCTTATTTAACATGCGGCGTCTGAACAGTCACAGTGGAAGTTTCTTTTCCTGCGATTTTTTCCCCTCTTTGATGAAAAGAAGATCTTATTACTGTCATAAAAATAGCTATTTTCCTTCTCATGACTTCTTTCATTGAGCAATTTAATACCTCAAAGAAACAGCTTAGACTCGGTATATATCTATATTTGTGATAGTCCGGATGGGTATCTTTTAGGAATAAAAGAAAGCGTTGTTGATTTCCAAAGAATTTTTTTATTAGAGAAAAATACAAAAATCAGCTGCTTAATCTTTTTCAATTTATTTTAATTAATGCTGTGAATTCTACGTTTTAGATCATTTGAATATATAAAACTACATTTTCTAAATGGCATTCAGAAAATTTTCATTTTCAAGAATGTTCAAACTCTGAATAAGATCTTGTTAAGAAATTTTTAATGCTGACTTAAAAAACAAAAAGAAGTATGCATCTGAAGATGAAGAGGATTTAATTTTCCCTTTTTGAGACAGGATTTTCATTCTGGGTTAAAGTTCTGTTGAATGGTAGCACAACATCAGTTTTTATTTAAAATATTAATTTACCATCCTTTACTTTTCTTTTAATTTTGGAATGCTTCTTGAATGAATTACCTATGAAAATTAAAAGTTTCAATTCAAAATATTCTGTAGTAATTGTAAGAATTTTAAGGGCACAATTATTCGAAATGTTATTTAACATCCGATGCTTTAGCTGTCACAGTGGGGAGTCTGTTTTCTTGTGTTTTTTTTTTCTTTCATGAAAATAAGATCTTATTACTGTCATAAAAACAGCCATATTTGTTCTCACGAATTCTTTCATTGAGTAACTTAATACGTAAACAACAACAAAACACATGTGTAACTAATATATACAATACACGCTCGATTTTACGAACCCGTTCGGACTCATATAATGTGTTCGTAAAATCGAAAGTTCGTATATGGGAATAAAATTAGTTCAAGGGGATGCTAGTCGGGACCAGTACATAAGTTCGTAAAAACGAAGAATTCATAAAAAAGAGGTTCGTAAAATCGAACGTATACTGTATACATATATCTATAATTTGTGATATTTCGAGTTTTTTTTTCCAGGAATAAAACAAGGCATCCTTGATTTTGAAGGAATTTCCTTTAATAAAAGGAAATACAAAAATCGTCTGCTTAGTATTTTCTATTTATATTAATTTAATTTTAGGAATTCCATGATTTGGAATGTTTTAAAGAAATAAAATAACTTCTTCAGAATGACATCCAATTCCTATATTTTGATTTTAAAGGAAGTTTATTTATTATAATGTTCTTAATATGAAAGAATGCAAAAATCAATCTCCTCATTTTTTTCTATTTATTATTGCATGTATCGTAATGTAGAAGATTATAGTGTTAAACATACTTGAAATGAAAAAATATATACTTTGAATGTAATTTAGGAAAGCTTTTTTATCTCTGTTAAAAAAATGAAGAAATTTCCAATCACGAATAAAAAAATAAATAAAATGCATTCGAAGATGAAAAGGATTTCAATTTCATGGGACCAGATTTTCATTCTGAAGGAATTATATCAATGTTTTGCTGTGTGGCAACGCAATATTTCTTTTGATTAGAATATTATTTTTCCTTCTTATTTTCAATTTTCGTTCGAATACATTGTGTATTAGTAAGCTTTTTCAAGAATGTTTAAACTTAATATTTAATTGAAAGAATTTGCAATACGAACTAATATATATATACATGTATATATAGAAAAAAAAAGGAAGATAATGCATATAAAGATGAAAATTTCCTTTACATTTCCTTGAGACCAGAATTTAATTCTGATTGAATTTTTTAAATATTTTATAGAATGACAACGCAATATTTGTTTTGATTTAGAACATTCTCTTTACCCAACTGTCGCAAATGGGAAAAGGAGGGTAATATTTTTGACAATGAACAATGCAAGATTTTTAATGCCGTTATAAAACAGGTACAGTTGGATCGATTGTAATAAATACGGCATTAAAGTGTCTGTCCTTACTGTACGAATGTTACCGGCTACAATCTTATAGCCTATGCTTCCCGGAATAACCAAATATCTCCAAAATGCTTATAAATAGTTATTCTATTAAAAGTATATTGCCGCGAATTCAACTATCGTCTGTGGCTCAGCTTCCAAGCGGAAGATTCCGCGTCTAAACTCAACTGATTTCCAATGTAAGAGATTTAGTGAAATATGAAATCGTACGGCTCTAAATATTGAAATAATTTGAGTATATATGATATAATTGGAATCTTTTCACTCTTTAGTTTAGTTGTAATTCGATTTGAAGTAATTGATGTATTGTTATTTTTCGCAGTCGTTTTACTATTGTTACTAGCAAATTGTTACTCTGTCCCATAATTGTTTTAAAATAAGAATGCTTTTTGGAGAATCACAAATATCCCAGTGGTTAGGGAGTTGAAATCGGAATCAATTAGGGGAAAGCTGGAAATTGTTTTAATCCCTTCTTATTAGGTCTAGAATGAATATGCTATGTTTCTCCCCCCCCCCCCCTCCTCGTACTAGGTGAGCGTTAGGAAATATGTATAGATTTATAGTTAAAAAACACGTTTTTTTTGCATACCATAACAATATCTCAAAACAACTAACTCTGTCAAAAACATTGTCAATACAAATGTTGTAGAGCTTAAAATTCTGAGTAAAATGAGTACCTACACTTAATATTTTTGTTGAAAATTAAGGTCACAATTCTACTTTAAAATTTTAGACCAATGCTCAGGGGGTTGAACTCAGAATTAATTTGGAGAAAACTGAAAATTATTTTAATCCCTTCAGTTTAGGTCTAAAATGAACGTACTATGTTTTCTTCCTCCTAATCGGGTGAATGTTAGAAAATATGTACATATTTATTTTCGTAAAACACGTTTTTTTTTTTTTTTTATTACCTTAACAATATCTCAAAACAGCTAACTATAAAAAACATTGTCAATATAAATGTTGTAGAGCTTAACATTCTGAATAAAATGAGTACCATATTTTTGTTCAACATTAAGGTCGCAATTCTATTTCAAAATTTTGCCTTAATCGCTAATCAAGTGCTTGAAGCGAGAAGAGACCAAGTTAACTTAACAATATCTCAAAACAGCTAACGCCATCAATAACATTCTCAACACAAAAGTTGTAGAGCCTAAAATTCTGAATAAAATGAGTTCCTACACATAATATTTTTGTTCAATATTAAGGCCGCAATTTTGAGATATTGTTAAGTTAACTTGGTCTCTCCTGGCTTCAAGCTCTTGATTTGAAAAATTTTGAAATAGAATTGCGACCTTAATATTTAAAAAAATATTAATGATGGTACTCATTTTATTCAGAATTTTAAGCTCTACAACATTTGTATTGACAATGTTTTTTATACAGTTAGCTGTTTTCAGATATTGTTAAGGTAATTAAAAAAAACGGGTTTTTCGAAAATAAATATGTACATATTTTCTAACATTTACCCAAGTACGAGGAAGAAAACATAGTACGTTCATTTTAGACCTAAACTAAAGGGATTAAAACAATTTTCAGTTTTCACCAAATTAATTCAGAGTTCAACCCCCTGAGCACGGTTCTAAATCTTTAAAGTAGAATTGTGTCCTTAATGTTCAACAAAAATATTAAGTGTAGGTACTCATTTTACTCAGAATTTTAAGCTCTACAACATTTATACTGACAATGTTTTTGACAGAGTTAGCTGTTTTGAGATATTGTTATGGTATTTAAAAAAAAAAAAAAAAGTGTTTTTTTACTATAAATCTGTACATATTTTCTAACGCTCACCTACTACGAGGGGGAAAACTTAGCATATTCATTCTTGACCTAAACTAAATGGATTGAAATAATTTCCAGCTTTTCCCTAATTAATTCCGAATTCGGCCTTTTTTTCCCCTCCCCTACCACTGGGCTAAAAGGAAAGTTAAAGATTCTTTTGACTATATTCCGTGGTAGTACGAGTTATCCTTAAAAATTGTCCCAGATGTTACATAACATGCGGCGGCTGAACTGTCATAGGTAAAGTTTCATCTCTTGCGAATTCTTTTTTATTCTTTTTTTTTAATGAAAAATAGATCTTATTACTGTCATAAATATTGCCATTTTCGTTCTAACGGTTTCTTTCATCGAGTAATTTAATCCAAGAAATAAAACAGCTTAAATTCGTCACTTATCTTTGTTAGTGTTATTTTCTATGGTTAGCACCTAGTAATCAAGTAAGCTTTTGCTGATTACTTTTTTCTGTAACAGTTGGAAAAATTAGACAGAAATCGTATGTTTCGTGTTTTCAGTTTATTGTCTTTCTTTAACTTAATTCCATGAATTCTATGATTTTTTTAAAGAGTAAAATAGCTGTTGTGGATTTTTTTAAATTATTATCATTACATTCAAAGTCTATATTTTTAGATTTCAAGGATGTTTAAACACTAAAATCTAAACTAAGATATTTATAAAAAGAACTAGGAAGAAATGATGTGAATTATTTTGGCATTTTTATTTGTCTCTTTGTTTTGATTCTGAATGAATTATACAAATATTTTGTTAAATGGCAACACCATATTTGTTAATGATCAAGAATATACCTTTATTTTTTTTTTAAATATGTGCTATCTTGGGATATTAATAGTTTAATTTCAACATATGCTGTAGTAGTATGAGACTGATTTTGTAAACGAAAAAAAAACTACTTTCATATCGTATTTAACATACGATTTATGAGCTGTTATAGTGAAAGTTTCTTTTCAGTTTTCAGTGATATTTTTTAATACTTTGATGAAAGGAAGGTATTATTTACTATCATAAACGTATTCCTTTTTGTTTTCATGAAAGTTTGCCTATGAGTAATTGGAGATGTACTCTAGACTGAGGAAAACGCAATTTTAAGCCGGCCATATTCCGGCTAATTTTTCGATATAGTTAATTTTGTTATACTTACTATGTTATAATAAATAGTGTACAAAATGAAGTGATTTTTTTTCTTTTTAAAATAAGTAATTCAAAATGTTTTGATAAAAAAAACATATGTCTGTAAAATTTCGGGTTGATTTCAACCTTGGTTGAAAGTTAATTTACTTCAGTTTTATTTTATTTATTTATTAACTTATTTCCCATCTGTAACTTTACACATAACTGGTATTTAATGATAGTGTCTGAATATATATATATATACACACACACACACACACACATATATATATTTGTTACATCAAATCTGTATTTATCTTTTCAAGAACGCGGAAGAATAACAAATATTAAGTAAAATTAAAAAATAAACCGTCAATTTTTTCAACGCAAAGAAAAGAACTATCGTCTGAAAAAAGAGGAGAAAACATTAAATAATGAGTGAAGGGAACTCTTTCAAAGATTTTGTTTTAGGGCGGAAAAAAATTAACATTGAAAAACTCGACAGAACTCGCAATAAAATAAAAATTACTTCTAGCAACCTTTTGATTAATGTTTGGTAGGAAGTAAACTGTTGTGTCAAAAAAAAAAAAAAAAGAAAAGAAAAAAGAAAAATTAAAAAATGGTTACTTTTCTTCTCTTGAAGAAAAGGCGTTTAATGAAGATGTCAGAATGAAAAATTGAATTAAAAAAAATATTTATCGTTCGTGTAAAATCAAAAGGATTATAACTTACAATTTTGATAAATTACAACACGTATGTATAGAGATGCGAAAAATACACGACAGCGTACAATTGCTGGAGTAAATATGGTATTTTTCTTTATTTAAATAAAAATTTGAAAAGATTTTATACGTATAGTATTTATACAAAAGCGTGCCTGGGACCTTTAGACTACCTGTAAGTTAATTTGTCACTATAGAATTTTAATAGTGGATTATTTATATATAAATTTACTTTTATTAGTATAGGTACAAACTATTTGAAGCTGAGAAATGTATGATAAAGATGAAAAAAATATAAAAAGTGTATCTTTACACAACACGCACACACATATAAATATATAAAGAATTATTTCACGTATGGTATCGTAATTGATCAGGCAATTTGAGTGAAGGATTTACTTACTTATACAGGCATCCCCCGACTTACGTATTACGCGACTTACGTAAATCCGCAGTTACTTAATAAATCTCGAAAATTTCATTTGTGAGCATACTAGTGCGTTTCATACGCAGATGCATACTTTATTTATTGTATAAATAAAATATATAGATATAAATCACAACCATAATGTAGCTTATATATTAGATAGAGTTATATTTTTATTGGTATATACAATCAAATCTATAACAAACCAACTTAATCTTTGTTGTTAGTTATTCAGAGAAGTCATCTAATTCATTATAAATACAGTTTGTGCTTATCAAGGATTATTTTACTTTATGAGTGCTATTCATCTGTCTTGTCATCAGAAATTCATGGAGAATAGGTTAAATTACTCCTATTTAATTATTTCTTATTTTTATAGTCGTTTGATGTAAATTCAAAATTGTTATAAATCAATTCATCAATGCTAAATTTATAAATCCCGTATTCCACAAGATATTTGAAAAGTGTTCTTTAAGATTGTTTTTAAATTTGTTCATACTTTCCTAGTTTATATGCGAGTAAATACCGTCGCATGCGGCTTTATTTATAAAATAATACAGTGTAAATAATATGTATATATATATATAAACATTAAATAAACATTACCGACCACCAACAAAAACTGTGAAATTATGAATAAAATGACATTAACAAATACAGTTCCCCCTAACACACTTAACATAGATTCCCAAAACATAGTAAGAAACAGAAGAAATTGAATAACAGAAATGGAATGATGGAAATTTGTAGAACTTAGACAGAATCAACGGGTCCCAAATGCCTTAAGTTCCCCAAATAAAAGGTTTAATCTTCATATTAGCCATAAATTAGCTAAAGAATATGAATTTGGGACTACCACACACAGAAAACCGAGAAATAAACCATTGAACACCAATTAAGTTCAAAATGAAACAAGATTAAAAAGGATAGAAGGGGAAAAAATTACCAAATTAAAATCCATACTGTCATTGCATTAGGTATAACAGATACACTCATTATGCATTTTAGTTTCATTTAAGATAGTATACTATTAGAAATTAATATGATATTGTCCTGAGTAGGCTAAAAATTAAATACAAGTTAATCGTTAACTTTATTAAATATTAATGAATATGAATAAATTTAATACGAATTGATAAATAGATAACTATAACTACACCATTATACATATAAAAGTATCGAATCAACATCCATATAAAATGTGTATTAGCAACGTAGTTATAAATCAAATGCCCTATTTTTTTAAATATAATTAACCATTGCGTATTATCCAGACAACGCCACACTCCTCCGTACTCTAACATCTACCCACTTAACCGTCCTATAATAATTTATTATTATTATTTTACATTTTTTATATGTTTATTTTAAACTGTTTTTACGCGCTTTTTAAGTCTTCCTTGGTATTTAAGATTTCTATTTCATTCTTAGGTAATTTAATTGATATTTAGTGTTTTTTCTTTTTTCAGAGTATATTGTGTTAAGACTCAGATGCATGATTTAATTTTAAAACTTGGAATAGCAATACAGAAATTATATGATTTATGTACATTGGGGATATTTTAAAGATAGTGTTATATCATGTGTTATGCAGATAACAGCTTAGATAAGGACTAGTATGTTAAAATAATATAACTTTGAAAATGGTGGGTCCGTAGATTTAATTATTTTCCGTTAGACAGTATAGTCAACTTAGTCTGTTTTTGCAATTAGTGGTTAAAGTGTAAAGCAAAAGAAAGTAAAGTGTGTGTGTGTGTGTGAGAAGAAAAATATATTGTTAATTTTTTTAGTTCAGAGATTTTCCTATGAAACATTTCATTTCAATTAAAGCAACTAAATGAATAAAATTAATCTTAAAGTAGTGCATAAATGTCTATTATGCGATAAGAGATAACTGCTACAATACACAAAATACTGACACGTGACCTCGCGTATTTTGAAAAACAGAAGTATAAGCTATATAAAATGTTGAAATGTTCTCTAAAAGTATCTAAGTGTTATAAATTCCATGTTATAAGACAAATACATAATGTAGATATATTTTTTTTATTATATTCAATATATATTTATATTGAATATATATTTTATTGTATTATATTCAAGCATGCTGCGCATAAAATATAAATATTAAATGTTATACAGAAGTTCATATAAATTTTTTCTCAATAGTTTGAGAAGTATGTAAAATCAATTATATAGTGTAAAATTATAAAAGAAATAACTAAGATTTTCCTAAAATTCAAAAATAGTATGTATAAGATACTGTTATGTAAGCTAGGTAATCTTAGACTTATTGTAAAATGCGCTAAAATGAAATGAAAGAACCAAAACAATAACCTATAGGCTCTCTAAATGTTTTCCTAATATTATTATATTCACATACAAACTATATGTAAATTATAAAAATTTAAGTTTATACCTGTAATAATAAAAAAACTAAAAACTTAATATTAATGTATAGAAAAATTTATACTTTCGTAAAATTAAGGGTATGCATAAAATTTCACACACACACACAAAAAAAAATGTCAACAATTTAACAAAATGCGTTAAGAACAAATACAAAATATGGGGTTTTAGATTAAATGTGTAGTTAATTTACCTATATAAAAACTTAAGCAAGATGGCTAGTTAGTTAAAATAGTGATACTAAAGCATGAATATTACTAAAAATAATTATCCATTACATGTTAATCAGAAAAAAAATTTGGAAAAAAAGAACCAAATAAAGAACCATAAATAATTCTAGAAAGTTGTACGAAAATCAACTGGCGTATGGTAAAAAGTCAATTAGAGTATAGTAACAGTATGGTGAATTCCTGTTTCTGTATCTAAATTTTTGAAAATCTAATTGTAATTTCATTCGGTGAGAAAAAAAAAAAAGTTTTATGTTTAGGAAAAAAAGTTTTGAGATTGGGAAAAAGTTTATGTTACGGAAAAAATGATTTGTGTTTGGGAAATTTTTTATGTTTAAGTAAAAAAGTCTTGTGTTTAGGGAAAAAAGTTTTAAGTTTAGGATAAAATGTTTTGAGTAGGAAAAAAGTTTTATGTTTAGGAAAAAAGTATGACGTACTGTAAAAAATATTTATGTTTAGGAAAAAATGTTTTGTGACGGGGAAAAAGTTTATGTTACGGAAAAAATGTTTTGTGTTTGGGAAAAATTCCGGACAGGAATCCTTTATAAACAAGTTTCATTTTGACAGGTTTTATTAAACAAAGTATAATAAAATTTGTAAAAGCAAAATCGATAGGGACTGGAAAAAATTTCGCATTAGACAGGTTTCCGTCTTAGCAGGTATCTTTGTGTAGTATTTCATTCGACAGAATCATTAAAAAATTCCTTTATAGATAGGTTCTGTTTCCACAGGTTTTATTGTATCGAGTCCCATTCGATGCAGACTATACTCCCTGCAGGAAAAATCGAATTTTCAAAGACAAACGTCCTCTTTTCATTTTCCTTTCGTTACCATAGTTACTAAAATAAGATAAGGGTCGAGGAGTGACCAACGAAGGGATAATGAAAAGAGAACGTTTGTCCTTGAAAAGCCAATTTTTCCTAAAGGGAGTATAACGAAGTACATCCTAAAAGAAATTAAAAAAAATTTCGCATACTGAAAAAATCGGGACTTTTGGCGCCCCGTGCAGTGGTTATGCGTGGACCGGGTCTTGGAATTCCTTAAAATCGGGACATTTCGCTACACTAGCTTAGAGGTGTGCACGGGCCTCGGGCCAAGCCGATGGCCGCGGGCCGGTTCAGGCCGATGAAGAAAATAAACGGGCCGGTCCGACCCGATAAAATAATTCGGCCCAATATAAAATTTAAAATGATCAAACTAAGCCAATAAAATATGAACAGTTTTCAATAGACGTGAAAGAGGCGAGGATAAGTATAAATATGTTGCAAGAGCCGATGCTACATTGACAACATCAGTCTAGAAATATAACATGTCCAGCGTAGAGATTGGCATTGGCAGTTGCATCATGTCTGGACCAGGGCTTAATTATTTCAGTAGACTCGGGCCGAGCCAGGATCAGGCTTACATTTTCTTTCTACATACTGGGCCTACATGGCGAGCTGGTACTGATGCTATTCTGCATTCTATGGCTTGCGAAAAGTAATTTAAAACATGTAGTAATCTATAATGTTGATTTTTCTCATAAATATGCATGCCGTATTCTAGAAAAAAAAAAAAAAATCTTAATTGAATGTTCAGAAAAATCGGTACTTTCTGTGAAAATTGAGTCGGGTCTGATTTCATTGGTTTTGTTACGGGCTTGGCCTGTTTTCACTGATTTTATCACAGGTCGGGCTCGATCTGAACTTTTAGTTCTTGTAACGGGCCCGACCCAGCGAATTCCGGCCCGTGCAGACCTCTATACTAGCTACAGTATTTAAGGGTTAATGAACATCAAAAATGGAAGTTTGTGCTTCAACTTCAAGAACGGTGACTTTCCCACTCTCCATTTTACAGTTATACCCCCAAACAATTCTCTTTTAGCCTCAAACACAAGACGAGCCGCCATTTTTTCCCACCATCGTCACGCAATACCAGAAGGTCAGTGACAGATGTTTCCTTCTCGAAGACTGGTTTCTCTTTCTATTTTCTTGGTTAACTTACTTTTCCATTTTTTCATTGTTTATGACGGTTATTTCTTTATTACGAAAAGCATATACATACATATGAATCACGCCGGTCTACCAAGAATAAACTCTATCTGTCCAGGTACATAATAAGCGATATAATCGTGAGAAAATAGACCTGTTTCGGACGTAACGTGGGCCATTCGATTTTTTCGAGATGGTTGTTTATCAAATTTATAATTTAAAACACCGACATTTCCTATCATGTTTATGAGAATTTTAAACGATTGCGCATGAGAGGGTTTTTTATTTATTATTTGTTTAATTATTATTATTATTGGTTCGATATCGATCAATCTGGACAATATCGTCTGGCCATCGATTTCCATTATTGCATTGGGTCTGGTAACAGTAACCCAATTTTACCCGAACTCGACCTAACCCGTGGTCAGGATGGTCCTATTTATTTTCTTTTTCTTTCTTTTTTTTTTGTGTGTGTGTGTGTGTGTGTGTGTGCCTTCTTGGGTTGGGAAACGATTTTATGAAATGAATTCGTTTAACGATTTTATGAAACGATTAATATCTGAATTCGAATATGCGAAACGAATTTGTGTAACGCTTAAAATCGCGGTTTGTAGTATAATTTTTTTAGATAAATAGATAGAGAGCGAGGCAGATAGATAGATGTTTAGAGACATACTCATAGAGAGACGGATAGAGATGGAGAGAAACTGATAGAGTGATAGACAGATGAATAGAGAGACAGACAGGCAGAGAGATAGACAGATGGATAGAGAGACAGACAGACAGGTAGGGAGACAGACAGATTTAGAAACAAATAGACAGAGAGACATAAATGTCCGGGAGCTGACACACGAAAGGCGCAGGGACAGATCCCGGTAATATATTATATTATTATTATTATTATTATCTTAGATTGAATGATACCAGAACGCACGAACAAGTTTATTTCAAAATAATTAAAAGCTCATCTTTACGTATATTATGACAGTGAAATTTTACTAAAAAAATTCTGGGTGTCATTTGGCAGTTTGAGAATTAAAATTGTTTGCTCCATGCCTACGACGCTCTTAAAAGGATTAAAAAGGGCATTTATTTGATTAATCTAAGTTCTTCTTCAAGGAAATTTAATCTCAATAAATATTTAAAAAATAATAATAACATGCAAAACCTCCACTTTTTCCACCGAAGAAACGATACAAAAAAATTACGTAAAATACGTAAGTAAAAACATGTTTTTTTATAGCATATATGGTTTTCATAGTATACACGATTTTCAAAACTCGTCTTATCCAAAATTTACAAAAAATATCGTATTTCCGCTATTTATCTATTCTAGTGGTAAACATGCAACGAAAAAACACCGCAATCTGTAAAAAACAAGCTATTTTATTCCATATTTCTGGGTTTCTAAAATCTTGGTTTACAATAAAAACCAATGGACGCAGAGGTTTTATGCAATTTCCCAAAATTTGATTTTCTGGAGAAAGCGAGTTTTGAAACTCACGTCCTCATATATCTTGTTTCACAATATGAGCTTCCAATTTCTTCTTGTCATATTTTTACATTCTGTTTGTCGATTTTTCCTCTTAAATCTTTTATTTACTTAGATTACTTGCTTAAGAAATTTTTAAAACCGTACAGTTTTGTGCAAAAGCGTTTGTCCATTAATTATTATTTTATGTCCGATTTTTTGGATCCACTTACTTGGAGCGACGAGATATTTGCTAACACTTGCGAATTTTTTTCTTAAAACCGTAGCGTTTTCTACAATACGTATCCTTTATATGTTGTTTTCTGACGGAGACCTCCGATAAATATTATTTATTAAATATAAAAATTTCAAAGAGGGGGGGGGGGGTAAATTCCAGGGACACGAGAGTGGACCCATGGGATGGAAGGGGGCATTTTCAAACTTTTTCAGAAACCCTCATGTGACATATCATCGGAAATCCCTCGGACCACTCTTTCATATTATGAACCTTTCTCCCCCTCTCCCCGGGAGGTCAATTTTCTAACTCAGCTCTTAATTAAGTTACAACAAGATTCAACCTCAGTTGAAGTCTTGGCCGAAAGTGAAACTTCTCACGGGCCTTTGATTGGTGGGGCCTATTTTTGACCCCAGACTATTAGGGGGCATTCCCCACGTGAGGCCGGGGGCGCGAGTGGATTTTTTTCATGTGACATATCGTTTTAAAGATTTTGTCCTGTACATTACTAAGCACCCATTCCCGCCCCCTCTTAATTCATATTTTCATCAGTAGAGGGCGTTTTAAAGTTTTCATTTATTCATTACTACCCCATATAATTTTCCAAAAATTATGAAAAAAATTTACATAACAAGTCTCAACAATTAGCAGCTTCTCCCCATTTTCACACACTGAGCGGATACGTATTTCAGACAAAATCGAGTTAAAGATATAAAATCATACAAATTTAAGGTTCATTTAAGAATATTATCACGGGCCTGGGTAACGCCGGGCGGGTCAACTAGTATATATATATATATAAAAGATTCAAGACGGTGGACCACAATAAACTTATTTCTGTTGGTATAATGAAGCGGAATAAACGTGAGAAAGTAGACCTGCTTAGGTTGTAATGGCGACCACTCGATTTTTGTTTTTCGAAACAGATGTTTATCAAATTTAAGACGCCGACAAGTCTGGCCATGTTTATGGGAATTTTAAGTGCTCGCATGCGTAGGTTTTTCTGGTTCGATACCGAAGTACGCCTGGGGTGTTCGGCGTAGGTTGGCAAATTTAAAATTAACCGAAGCACGTGATTTGTAAGGTGTATTCTTGTCATGAATATCTTTGTGGTTTTGAGTCTCTTTAGCTGACATCTTAATAATTTATTTTACAGTCAAATACAGTCATGTAAAAATACCATTGTTTTTACACTATTTTATTTAACTCAACCTGGTTTTTGTAGTAAAGAGGAATTTCTCAATCAATTTTTACCCACTTACTGATAGGCTAGAATTCTACAAATTACAGTAGAACCTCTTTTATCCGAAACTCTTTTAACCGAAATTCTCGGTTAATCGAAATCCATTCTTAAAGTTTTTTTTTAACTATCATATTCCTTGTGTGCAAGCGGTCCTTTCCGAACTACGAGCACTACATATAAATATTTTCGATCCCCCTTTTTAGAGATCCTTTGAATTTAACTTGAGCTCCCGTAAGCTGAGGAGTAGAACGAAGAAAACGAACAAATTAGCAATTCTGAAGCTTTTGAATGTTTTGCAAAAGGTTTGGCATGGCTGGAGCAGCAGAAAGACTGTGATACTGGTGAACTAATAATATTAAAAAACTCCGTGATAGAGCTTCAAAGCAAAGGCAATGGAAACTGCGACAAACAAAATATTTTTTCAAACCTTTGTGATGTATGTAAAAGGTACTCACTTTCAAAATTAAAATTCAGGAAATTTATTATTATTTCTATTTTGCCATTGCTTTATTTTTATTAAGCACTTGTTACCATAATAAGAAATATTGCATACATTATTCCTTAATCTTAAAATTGAAGCATTCTCGATTATCCGAAAATTTCGATTTTCCGAAAGAGGGTTAGTCTCAATTACTTCGGATAATCAAGGTTCTACTGTATGTCCAAAGGTGTGTCTCCTAGGATAATTCAACATTTTAACATTTTGATAACTTAATTATTAATGAATACATTCATTTCAAAGCTTTTTTCAACTAGCCGGCCACAGGCGATCAAACGCCCAATATTCTCTGTAACCCTAACAATTGTATGGGAGAAGAAAAAACACAATGGATTTAATAAAGCGGCGATAAACGCTCGCCAAAATAGGCCAAATCGCTGTAAAACGGCAACAATGAAAAAAGACTAAAAAGTGGAAAAAGAAATTGAGGACTGAGAATGGAAAACGCTGGAAGTACCAAAAAATCGAGAATCTTGTTTTCGGAAAAATGTCTTAAATGCCAAGCTTAACAAACACGAGAACGCTTAAAGTGCTATCCTAGCACTAATAGTTCAAACAAGTCGGAAATTGTACATCAAACGTGGCAAATAAAAGTGCTTTCGCTTTCTTTTTTCCGCTCTCTTGAAAAATTTCCCTTTTTGAACTTTCAGCGTTTTCCATTGCTAGTCCTCAATTATAAATCAAAAATGAGAAGAATAATATTTCTTAAGAATACGCTTTTATCAGTTAATAGTTTAATATTAAATAATTTATTATTATACGTTGAAAAATCAACATAGAATATATAGTTTAAGGGGACTCTTCACTCACTTAAAAACAACCACTCGCTAATGCTAAACCTATGGGCAGGTTGTTTTCGAATTTCTCGTTTAAATTTAAATATTTTTATTTTTATTTTATTTTATTTTATTTATTTTTTTTGCATAGGATAGCTGAGCTCGATCTCTAATAGAGCTATTTTGTACTTTTTCGATTTTGCTTGCAGATTTTTTTTAATAAAGGTAGTTTTACTTTCGAAACCAGTCCCCTTATCTAATATTTCATTTTTTTCTGTTGCCTTATGTTAAAAAAGAAACAGAGCGAAAATTATATATATTTTTAATAAATTCACTTGCTAGTGTTTTCTACCAAATGTTAAACAATCAGTAACTTTTTCATAATCGAGTTCGGTGACGATGTCGAGTTCGAACCACTCCAAATTAATATATTGTAACGGAAATTCTTGGGGAAAGACATGAAATGCAATAAAAAAATTAGGCATGATTTTCAAGTTGAACATTGATTTCTTATAAAAGAGTGTTTTTAAAAAACTATTTTTTTACTTTAATGTTTTTTATAAAAACTAGGGGGCTCGGCCCCCTACGAGCTACGCTCGCCAACCCCCCGTTCAGACACTACAGTCTCTAAAAGCACGCTAATTTGATCGGCTTTAATTGAATTTTTTTGGAAGATTGAATTATAATTAAAAAAACAAAGGCGATCCCCCTATAAACGGGTTTCTATTCATTTCTCTTTGATTGGGGAATTTTACGGAAAAATCAGCTGCTGTTAAAAGATACAATGGCATTTTAAAATCATCTAATATAAAATGAATTAAGTAAACAGAGTCTTTGTCTCCGGGTATTTTTTAACAAAGCGAAAAGAAAGTCCTTTTAAATAAAACATTTTAAATATATCGTTTTTAATCTGACGTAATTTTCATCAAACTTTTCTTTCCCTTTTTAATATTCACGTGAAAATGCTTTTATTAGAAATGAAATATTATTTGCGCTGTCAAAAAAAAAAAAAAAAAAAAAAAAAAAAAAAATAGTTGAAAAGTTCATCTCAAAATATCAAGTAAATGTCTCGCGCTATTTTTAAATTTAAACTACTATTTTGCAATATTATTTTTTCTTCATTTTACGTAATAAGTGTAATGTGACGTAAATGTGATGTAATTTCTCCTATTTAAGACTTCTAACGCATGTTAATGAATTTATTACTTTACAATATCCTTTCTCTGTTAAAATTCACGTGTAATTATAGATGAAGTAATTTTCAATAAGTTCCTGCTTTTTATACGTAATTATTTAATTCTAATTTGAAAGTTTTTCATTTCTGTTTATAATAGTCACGCGTAAATAAATTTTTAATTTGAAGCAAACATTATTGTTTCCGTTGTTTATACAGTTTGGCAACAGGTTAAATTAGTACAATTTTCTGAAATAAGTAAAAAAATATCTCTCGAAATGCTGAAAATTTGAATTTAAAATAGAAATGAAACCTCGAAAAATGAGTCAAATTAAAAAAATAAATTATTTCTGCACACCGGGAAATTATAACGTATAAAATGATCTAAAAAGTATTAAATTCCGATGTATAGTTTTTGCTCCTATAAAACTTTTTTAATGGAACGATTTTGTCCAACTTTAGCATTAAATATCTCTTAAAATAATTCTTCGATTTGAAAAGTGTCTACATCAGCGTGTTTATCAAACATTTCTGTATAATACTACCAATTTTCATATTTTTGTATGCATTATTTTTCTTAATATTAACGAAGAAAGACCTCCGGTCACAAAAAATTCAAAACCGGCGGAGGCGGCGGTGACAGCGGGAGTTACTTTTTTTTAGAATAGAGAGATTCATTTTATTTGTTCTTTTTAAAGTTGTAATATTAGATGAGAATGAAATGACACCGTGACTCCAGCTGCACACGAAAGTTTCACGGCTTCTTAGTAGAGTGCTATGCATCAGGTAGATAACTTCATTTTACCGGACCATGGTTCGGGTCGTGTTGACCCTAATTTATTCGTTGGTGGTCAGGTTCGGGTCGGGTTTTGTACCAATTTTTCAAAAGAGAAACCACTATATTGTTTCCGATGAAAAAACACTTCTACATATATAAAATGCAAATGGAAATTTCGTTCTGCCGAATGGATTTTTTGTGAGACACTAACTGTTAGCTATATAATTTTTAAGGAAAGGTTTTAGTATATAATACCTCGTTCTACTTTGCTTAGTTATATAAATAAGAGGGAAAGATCTATAATCAGTTGAACCCGATTATGACACATTATCTGCAGCGATAAATCTATGCAAGTTTTTTTTTTAATAATAATAATTATTTATTTATTTAGAGCCGTTTAATCCTCCATCGTTCGCACTTCTTGGGACTCCCAGTGCCCCTGTTGCAATATCGTCATTAGCACCTAATGAACTCACTTAAGGTGTCAGTGACCTTCATTAGAACTTACATAGAGAGAATATCCGAAGTCTGATTAAAAAAACCTCATTTATCAACTTTAAAGAAAGTAAAAGAGCCTGTTGGTCCAGCAGCAGCTAACTGAGGAATAATTTTTAACTGCTGCAAGCGGTCTCACAGACTACTGCGTTTTTAAATTTTTACAGTTTAAATATAATTTATATAACTTTTAATTAATTTTTCAAATGATTTTCAACAGTGAAAATACGCACGGAATTATTAAATATTTAATACGTGATTTATCACATTGTTAACTAAGCGTAGAATCAACAGAGTGAAAAATGTCCAAGCCGGGAATTGAACCCGGAATTACCAACATATGTGAGTGAGGGATGTCCTGGGTATCGTCCTCGTAGCTTAAATGGTAGAGCACTTGCAGTGCTATTCCAAAGGTTCCGGTTCGATTCTCGGCTTGGACATTTTTCACTCTGTTGGTTCTATGCAATGTTAACAATGTGATAAATTATGTATTAAATATGTCTGTTTTACTACATACATTAGGATTTTTTGTTGTTGTTGTTGTTTCCAAGCGCCTAGTAATATTGCTAGAAATTTCTTGTAGGGGAATTTTTATTATAAAAATCCAGTACATAAAGTTTAATAACATAAACAGCATACTATGAGTTAATCTAGTTTTTATTCCTCATTAGATCAAACGTACACAGAGATCGCTTAAAGTAACAATGTATCAATTTCTGTAACAGTATAGCTAAGGTTTAAGATGCTATGACAGGGGAGAAAACATATGACAGGGTCACTGTTTCGTGTCATCCTGTATAAGGTAAAAAACTATTTTATTTTTTTTTGAAAATTACTTGTTTTAAATATGCATATCCATTACCTGATTATAAATTCACGTGCTATTTCCTCCAGATTGTTGACTTCACAAATTATAAGTTTTTATGTCATCGTGTGGGCTTCGCTTTTCACTCCAGGTATTTTCACGTGGGACGGAGAGGTTTCAGACCTAACTTCAAAATCTTCACAAAAGCACGAGATATGTATTCCGCGTCACGTGGTCTCTCGAAAGAGATGAATTCAAATGCTCGCAAAGCAGCCTGAGTGGGTGTTCCGATACCAGGAAAAACGTATTTGTTTTAAACTAATAAATCCTATAACGAGGTGCCTTTTAAAAAGTTCGTGTCTTAAATTGAGATTTCTTTAATCTGAACTAAAACTAAACAGAAGCGTAAGTTATATATATTATCTTGTATTGATAAGAGGGTGAATCCTTGCCTTTTGCTGTATTGAGACGTGTGATTGCCTTAAAAGCATGTCAAAGATATAATTGTGTAATAGGAAAATGGGATATTAATAAAGATGAGAATTGGTGTAGGCTGTCACACAAGGATGGTCAAATAAGAGCCATTTAAACGCATTTGCGCCTACTCACCAGAACTTACAATCAAATAAAGAAACTGTTTAATTCAAATTTCAAGAGAACACATATCCAAAATACAAATTAGCCAAAGTTGCATATAAAATAATATTAAGAACCTGTAAGACTATGAAGAACAGCATCAATATATACTTAACACTAGAACCGCTGTAGCGGTCATTTTGACCGCTAACAAATAAAAATATTTCGATTATCACCAGAAATTTCTTTCTAAAATAAGTTTAAAATGCACCACGGAGAAATAAGTAAAATAAATAAGTTAAGTAGTTTCAATTAAAATTTCCGGTGTAAAATATTTTTATAACACTTCAGTAAAATTCCCGGCGGTTCTAGTGTTAAAGAAAGTGCAGTCGTGGAAAAAAAAGTAAACACCCCTTACAAACCCTCTGCAACAAATTATTGTAGAAGACAATTACAGGTACCAAACGATTGGAAATAAAGTCTATTTTCAAATGATGCATATAAAATTTGTTTCGGGGGACCATTTACATATCAAAACAGATCCAAACTTTGTTTTTTTTTTCAATAGCAATATCCAAGTTTGACACCATGAATAAATTCTACACCCTTCAATTAGCCCAAACATGAATTTTCATGAAATTCGTACGATTAGTTTCAGAGAAAGTCTTTGCACTTTTCTCAAAAACGTTATTTTTTATGTAATGGCACTGTTTGTTCAAAATCTCTTGCAAGTACATCTTTATAATTTAAAAATATGATAGAGTAAATGATACTGCATCTTGTGAAGCTATTTTTTTTCTTTTCTAAACCTAAGGATCTTTTGTAAATGGGGAACTGGTATGGCAAAAATATGCAGATTTCTGATAAGTAAAATTTATCATTTACGTTTTTTTTTTTTTTTTTTTTTTTTTTTTTTTTTTCCAGAATATGTAATAAAGATTAAAATAGGTTCATTATATAAAATCAAGTACTTTTTGATCATTACACAAGATTTCAAAGTAAGGGGTGGTACATACATAACGTTATCACTTTAGAGGGGAGGGGGGGGAGGTCTGATACTTGATATCGTAAGATATCTCTAGGGAGAGGGGGATTTGTCTTTTGATATCGTTATCATTCAGGCATGTGATTTCCGCTTTTTTGCACACCAATATATTCTTAGAGAAAATATTGTTCTCTTAAATCGCAAAAATGTTCCGATTAAATAAAATGACACTTTCTCTAACAAAATACCGGTGTGCAAAAACGCGGAAATCACATGCCTGTCATTTTTGATCCCATCAAAATGTTCATTTATTGCTATTTTTTTTTTTTACATCAAAATAGTCTATCAACTTTTTTCTTCGTCTGTTATCGATTTTTATGAAAATACAAAGGTATTACAGTCGAACCTCGTTATCCCGACACTCTAATGACCAGAAAAAAGTGTCGTCATAACCGAGGTGTCGCGGTAACCGGAGTTGGAGATAAATATGTTTATGAAAAGCTATATTTTTAATTAATTTAAGACAATTATAAATTCATAACTGTTCTTGCAGTTTTAAGCAATAAAACATTATTATTAAATAAAACAAACACAAAAACAAAATTGAAAAGAATAAAAATCAGATTTAAGATGACTTGTTTTTTTTTTTTTTTTTTTTTTTTTTTTTTTGTTACATGGAATACTGATGAATTAAGGTTTGCTTATCCCTAGATGTGCTTCCTATAATTCTTTTTTCAATACATACATATTATACAATGAATTGTAATCAATATTCGTTGTTAAGAAATGTATGTTAGATAATTTCTGATTGTTTCAATTCAATGCACTGCTTTGGTTTCAGCCGGATGGAAAACGTCGTGTAACCAGAAAAAGCTCCAGCCGACCAGAACAATAAGACCGCGAGTAGACTGATACGTCTATCTGGAGCTTAAGTGGATTATTTATAGTGTGTGGGTTTATTTATTCAGAAAAAGGATTGAAGTAAAATTTCTCATTTATCTCAATTGGTAAACTTCTGTGAAAAGTTTGTCTAAAACATTTCTTATCGCTTTATTTCCGTGCTTATAAGATGGATTATGAAAAATGGACAATTTTCATTAACCGTCGGGATATCCGGAATTGAAAATTATTCAACGACGTAAAATCCGGCGTGTATTTACATTAAAATCATATACAGAAAATCGGGACTTTGAAAACCTGACGTCATAAGCGGAGTGTCGTGAAAACCGGGTGTCGGGATAACGAGGTCCGACTGTATTAAAACCATCAAGTAATTATAAAAAAAATTTATTCCAAAATATAAATTCTCCCAACGTTCCGCATTCCTTTTCTTCCGCGATATGTGGATATACTGCGTTGTAAGAGAAACCAGGTTCGAAGTGATGCTTGTTATGTTTACTAGTAAAAAAGAATGAGACGAAAGTTGGTCACCTGTTTTGTTGATATGAAGTTATGCTTAGCGCCTCCCCGTCAAGGGGTCATGTGCAAAAAGACAATATTATTGTAAAATGCATTGTGTAACAAAAAGCTATAATTTTAAATTGTAAGTACGTAAGTACATTTCTTTAATTATTATTTGCTATAAAGTTATTTTATGTATAATAGTAATACTTTATTGACTTCTCTTCATTTAAATCAGTAAAATATGCGAATACTAAATATATATTATTGCAAATGTATAAAAAGAAAAAGAAAGAAAAAATTGTAAAAATAAAAAGAATTTTTAGACATTGATAACGATATCATTAGGGCGAGGGGGGGGGGGGGGGGGAGTCGAGGAATGGTAACGTATGATATCGTAAGGGCGGGGGGGGGGAGGGTCTAAAGTTGCCAAAAAGTTGATAACGTTATATATGCACAGCCCTGAAATTTTCATTAGTTTTCAAGAGGAAAAAATATGTTTGTTTACATTATTATTTTAAATTTATCTTTAACCCGAAATAGTATTTTTTTTTTAATCTTAAACTATTTATAAATTTCTCACTAAACAAGGATAAAAAAATCATAATGATTAATGCATATTTAAATGTGATATGGGCTTCAAAAGAATAACCTGAATTTTAAACTTCTTATACATAGCAGACTGCCAGTCCCCTTAATGGATTCATGTCTTGACGCCAGAATGAAAAAGAAAATTAGAGAAAATTTCTCCACAGCAGCCATAATAAAAGACAATTTTCGACCATAACCACAGACTTGACTTTAAGGGAGTTACAAATACGCATTGTTTTGAAAAAAGTTACTTTCTTTTTTATTTGTTTGGGTTAACTATTTTTTTTCGTTCCGCCCAACTGACAACAATAACGTGTCACAACCCGATGAACCCCGGTGCTGCCATCTGCAGATTGAAGAGATAACTATCGACAAGCAGACGGCTTTCGTAGGAGATAGTCATCTCTAACAAGTTTTAGAGCTTCGACGACTCGTATCAACGGCTCATCTAAATTTACATATGAACCGATGAATTGAAATAAGAGATAGTTAGCTAGCGATTAAGAAAAAAAAAAGGCTGAGCCATTTTATAATGCTGATAGTGCTATAGAGTGTTGATTGTATGTTTCTCGATCAGTTTAAAGCAACTCATTTAAATACTTTAACTTCCCTTTGACATTGTATATAATATTGTTTCCTATGTTTCAATAAGATGTTAATTACACCATTTAGCTAGTGAATGCTTTCATGTTTGTATGCTTGAAAAATTTGGCTGTCGAATAATTTAGCTCTAAATAGTGTTGCTATTGATAACAAAAGAGTTTTCTCACGCGATTATTCGACATACAAAAAAACTTCTGTGGCATGGTGCATTAACCACATATAGTGTTGAATTTATACACTTTTCTCCGGAAGGTCTTTCTGTGGCTCCGGTGTGTGTGTGTGTGTGTGTGTGGGGGGGGGGGGATTGCCTTTTTTGACCATTGAAAACACAAAATCATAAGTCTTCCGGGGGGGGGACGGGACATCTTATTGTTCCGGGGGATATACCCCCCCAAGGCCACCCCTTGAATTCAACACTGATCACATACCTACGACCGCATTTGTGCCCATTGATATATTTTACTGCTCCCAGGAATCATTTACACACTTAGGGGTAAAACATTAAAGTATTTTATTTTACACAAAGACATAGTAAGAAAGAATGAGAAATGTTAAAAACTTTTGTCAAAAGGTTTTCTAATATAGAAAATAATAATGAAATGTATAAAAAGGAAATATGAAGAACTGAAAGGAAAATAAAAAACATACATTTATCTTTCGGCCGTTTTTAGTGACATTTCTACAAATCGATTTAAGCTGATTTTATGACATCAAAATAAATGGAGCGTCACATCATTTCGCAAAAGTTTTCGTCACCCATCGGTATTTATATCAGTGGCGTGGCGTCCGATCATCGCTGGATGCGGCGATGACCAAGCAATATTTTAAAACTCTTAATAAGCTTTTAAAAACTCTACGATCCAGTTTCAGCAGAACATTTGGAGTTCATGTATAAGTGAAGGTAAGATTTAAAGTTTCTTTTTTGAACATTCAACCATTGAATTTTAGAGTTAATAATTTTTCACCACAAACTTAAATAATTGCGATGACCACCGAGAATTTTCATGCCACGCCACTGATTTATATATATATGGGCATAGGATTGAATTATATTTGAAGGATATACCCCACCCCCCATCACCGCCTCAGCCACCAGTAGTGCAGCCAGGATTTAAGAGGCTACTCCAGTCAAACGAAAAGACCCGTTCGCCAATTCCCATGGAAGAAATTTATAAAGATATCTCGGTCGCATTTCAATATTTTTAAGTGATTTCTTTTGCATTGAATAGCTGAGATCAATCTGTATAAAGACCATTTTTTACTTTTTCGAATTTGTTTACAGGTATTTCTTATGAGGGCACTTTCATTTTCGGAACCGGTTTCGAAAGTAAAAGCATTCTCATAAAAAATATCTGCAATAAAAATCGAAAAAGTAAAAAACGGCCTGCATACAGATTGATCTTAACTATTCAATGCAAAAGAAATCATTTTAAAATATTGAAATGCGACCGAGATATCTTTATAAATTTCTCCCATAGGATTAGCATTAACGAATGCGTCTTTTCCTTTGACTGAAGTAGCCTCTTCATTACAGGGGACGGGCTGAGCATGGTTATCCTTACTTGAGGCTAAAAAAACGGACGCAATTTGCCCATGATTAGATAAAAATCGTTAATTTTGGTGGGGATGAAGCTTCTAAAACACCCCCTGTCTACGTCCCTGCATCTTTCCATAAGCACATACACGCATAGAAAAGCAAAAACAAATTTTCAGCGATTCCCTTCTTTGACAAATTGCTCCAATAATCTGCTTTGAATGGATGTCCATTGGCTTCACCATGGCAACGTTAACTGGGTCATTTTTCTGAGCCGAGCCGGACAAAATCGAACTATTTCTGCTAGGATATACAAAGTGGTTGACAAGCAACAGCTGTTCTAAGAGAGCCGCATAACGGTTGTATAATTTGAACAGCGGACAGACGTTATTTATTATTAATGTGGAAATTTGTGTGTGAGTCTTGAATTCCACAATGCAATTTCGCTGTTGAGGTTTAACCTCCGTAATTCAGATAAAAGTGGAGTCCTACATATAGACGGGTAACCCGGTTTTACCCGAAAACGATCCTAAAAACTGCAGTTCGGTTCGGTTCGAGTAGGCGCTAATTATTTTTCATAGCATTCCGTGTTCAATTGGTGCTGACTTTAAATGATTCGACTTCGGGTCGATTTCGTGTTGAGTTTTTATTCTTTCGGGTCGGGTTCGGGTTGACCCGGTTTTCAAATGAAAGGCCTGAATACTTTTTAATTGAAAAAACTATGACTATTTTTCTGTAGCTGTGTTTAAATATGGATGAATTTTGTTTCACTTTCCAATAGAATCTCCAAAGAATCCTATAGAATCAAAAAAAAAAATCCCAATAAGGCAGTTTTTTTTTTTTTTAAAGGAAAAATTGTTTTATTTTTAATTTGATTCAGTAATTAATTTAATTTAATTTAATTTAATTTATTAATTAATTTATTATTAATTTATTAATTTTTTATTTTATTCAGTTCTGACTTATAACAAAAGCAGTCGCTTTTGTGAAAATTCTAAAAGAAGAAGAAAAGTTTTCAACACCGCTCGTTATTTTGCCGAGTGAACACAGGCAGAAAAAGATTACAGGAAATAGCAGATCTAATGTTATAAATAACATCCACTTATAGATCTCAATTGTTCTTAACCCTAGAACTACCGGAAATTTTACTCAAGTTTTATAAAAACATTCTACACCAGAATTTTTACTTAAAACTATTTAATTTGTTTATTTAACTTATTATTGTCTGATTTATACATTTAGTTTGTTTTGAAGAAATTTCTGGTTTGAATAAATATTTTGAATGTACATGTCGGGTCCATTGGACCCTTCTGGTAGACAGAGGGTTAATTGTAACTTGACGTTATATACAACCAAAGTCTCAAGAGACTCTTCATATATTCCAGAACTTTCATTAACACAATTAAAAACATTTTACCGTGTGTTCCTATTGTTTCAGATGGTACAGGATTGGTTTTTAATAACTAAAAACGATCTTTTATCTCAATTAAAAGGGAGTTATGACTGAGTCAAGGCGTAGCGTGTGACGATTTACTGGCTGAAGTAAGAATTAATACCTAGAGAAGATAAAACATTGTCGGCCTGTCAAATTACCGCATCAGTTTTAGATTCTAAGTTTTATTTTTATTTGGATTGTGACATTTTCTTTAACATTTATATTGTAAAGCAGAAACATGCCTGTGAGTAACGCTGGCGTCATACTGAGAGCGGCATCGGCTTGAGTAATCAATATTGCCTTTACTGTAATTTTTTAAAAACTTTTGAACATTAGTACAGTTTTAAATTTCATAACGTCGCAATAAAACATTGTCGGCCTTTTAAATTACCTCATCAGTTTTAGTAACGCTGACGTCATATTGCCGGTGGCGACGGCTTGAGAAATTAATTTCGCTTTTATTGCGATTTTTTTTAAAACTTTTAAATATAGCACGATTTTAACTTGCATACAGCCGAAAAAGGGGAAACGTGCACTTTCAAATGTAATTTATGGGACAAGAGTATCTCTATTTATTTTTATGTTTTAACTGAAAACTACAGTTAAAGTCAATTGGTCAGTCACATCTCAAATTCCCCTTGCTTAATGTTAAACCTATGGGATGGAATGCATTAATATTTTTAAAATATCTCATTAGAAAATTAGT
Organism: Maratus speciosus; assembly: GCA_963932465.1. NCBI lineage: Eukaryota > Metazoa > Arthropoda > Arachnida > Araneae > Salticidae > Maratus > Maratus speciosus. The sequence goes on along the minus strand of OZ010799.1, from coordinate 66,611,913 downwards.
AAGTCAGAGCCGGATTTCTCAATTAGCCTACGACATATATATACCGTTATCACTTTAAGGGGGTGGGAGGGGTGCTGGCGCATGCTATCGTAAGATATGTCTAGGGGGAGGAAAGGTTTGTCTTTTGATATCGTTAACATATTTGATCCAACCAAAATTTTCTCTTTTTATTTGTAATTTGTTCTTTACATCAAAATTTTCTCTTTTTATTTGTAACTTGTTCTTTACATCAACATTTTCTCTTTTTATTTCTAACTTGTTCTTTACATTAAAAATTTACAATCTTTTTTTAGTCTGTTATCTTTTTATTTGAAAATACAAAGTTGTTATTAAAATCCTTAAATGATTATTAAATTATTTAATTCCAAAATATGGAATACCTCAATGTTTGGCATTACTATTCTTTTGCCATAGGTGTATCATATATAATCCGCTTTTCCAGAAGTCAGGTGCGAAGTATGTTTGAAATGGTACTTGTGTTTACCAGTAAAGAAAAGAGAAAGAACGTTGTGCACCTTTTTTGTTGATAAACAGTTCTGCCTGCCCTCCCCGTCCCCTTGCGGTGGCAAGTGCAAAAAGGCATTATTACTGTTGAATGCATTATGTAACACAGATGTATTATTAAATACTTTTAAATAGTAGCTATTTCTTTTGTAAGTTTTCTTTGACATAAATTATTTCATATGTAATAGTGATATTTTATTGACTTTTCTTCATTTGTACCAATAAAGTATGAAAATGATAAATGTATAACCATATCTGTATTTCACTGCAAACAAAAGAAAAAACTCAAAAGAATTTTTAGACATTCATAATGATATCAGGGTGTGGAGAGGGGGGGGGGGTCGGAATGATAACGAATGTCATCGTAAGGGGAGGGGTCTAAAATTAACAAAAAAGTTAATAACGTTATATATGTAGAGCCCCTAAGATGAGTACTTAGATAAAAGAAGAAAATAATATTAATTTCTTGATGAGCTATCTGAAAAATACGAATGCATTCCACTTTCCATAGGTTTAAAATTAGAGAGGGGAATTTGAGATCTGACTGATAACAACCCCCTTAAACTGTTAAAATTGAAAAAAAAAAAAAAAAAAAAAAAAAAAAACAAGGAAAGAAAACAGTCTGTTAGACAGCTAACAGCACTAAGAATTCGTTTTCATGGGCACACGCAGGATTTTTATCAGGAGGGGCCAATCGAATATAGTTCATACCTATCTTCGGCCACGGGACTTTGTTAATTCCGGAAAAAAAATTTCAACAGCATTTTCATAAGAAGTAACTAATTTTTTCAAATCCATAGCCACACTGGTCGGGGTTAGGGAAAGACTGGGTGAGAGCTCTCCTCTACTTTTATTTAACACATTGAGAGCGGTACAGTAAAAATACGTTTTTGTGTATTAGCGGAAGAAATTATTATTAGTACCAGAAATTTTGTAAGGAAGAAAAAAGAAGATTTAATTCAAGCAAGCTTGCTTCTGATTGGTTGTGCGCAGGTTTTAATTTGAAGTGACTTTCGTAAACGTAAATTTTGTGCTCATTTTGGAAAAATTGGCTTGTTCTCAATGTCTTACAGAAGGGCATCGCAATTGAAAACCTATAAGGTCCCCTCCTCAAAAAGAATTAAAAAAAAAATTACATAATTTGCTTTAAAACTTACTAGGGGGCTCAGATCCCTGCTCGCTAACGCTGTAACACGCTGCCAACCCCCGTAAATTGCAACGCAATTCACATTGGGACCATTACGCGATCCCAGATCGCTTTGCTCGCACGCCACTATTTCTATCAACTCTAGTCTGAATGAGTGTTATCATAAATTATTTTAACATACAAAATTTACAGATATTTTTAATGTATAAAAAAGTAATGGAAAATTTCATTGAAAATACAAATAAAAATGCATTTTTTCGCCTATAATATTCCACAGCACGGCTTAAATTCATTTAAAAGTTCTTGAAAAACATGATTTGAACGAAATGTAAACAAAACGCTTTCTGCTGTGTCTCTAAAAGACAATTCGGGCTTACTCATACCGCCATTTTATTGCCGGTAATGAGAAGAACGTCTGTGCTTAAAAAGAGATTCTCTCTGAGTTTTGATTTGCTGAATGTGTCGCGTCATGTGACCGTAAATTAACCACTGAGAATCGTCGCTGTGGTTGTTGCCAAAAGGGCAAGCTATAAATTCAACCTGACAGTTTTCGCGCCACATAAGAGAAATATATATATAATTAGTAGTACAATTTTATTACTTTAATTTTTATATCGTATTACATTTTAACGTATTTAACACCCTAGAAGGGCGGTGATGCCGCTATGGCATCACCTACTTTTAATTCCCTAATTTCCACATTGGCATTCGAATTTTTGCATGAAAATTTCACTTTTATGAAGTACGCGAAAATGTACTTTTACTTGTTTACAAATAAATTTTCTTGTAAATACTAGTGTCATTCAATTTTTTCAACATTTTACGAATACAAGTACACTGAAAGGGTTAAGAGAAAACGTATCAGTTTTTCCCAACTGCACAGTTTTTTCTTCTTTTTGGCCTTGATCTTGCGGTAACATAAAATTTGATTTACTATTCTCCGTGCATTTGCATAATTTAATTAACATCTGGGTCTATATCTGTCATATGCTGTCTGAGGAATTCTAGTTTTGAAAAAGTTTATTGGAATTCTATTAATGCTATTTCATTGTCGGCATTTTCTGTAAATTTCGAAAATTTCAAATTTTGAAAAATTCGACGCCATTTCGTTAAGATAAAAAAGAATCACCCATTTCCTCCTTTGCGCACTAATCGAAATTTTGTTAGCATCTAACAAAAGTTCTCAGTTTAGTTCTAATCTAACTTTACAGGACTAATTGAAAATTGCATTAACTGAAACCGCACTAAGCAAATGATACCTGTACATATATTTCAATTTTCAAAAACTTAGGGAAGGCTGTCATAATTTGCACCCTTCCTTCCTTCCTGACTCCATGTTCATTCTAACAGTGTATTATTATGTTCATAAGTTATTGTCCTTACCTGGCACTACAACTTTAATTATAATCCATCACTTTAATTAGCACCAAAGAAGACATCTTAACTTTTTCCACACACTTTCTGTTCGTTCATTTGTTACAAACTTCGTCTCTAACAACTAAAACAATCTTTTACCATTTTTTTTAATACTCTTTACTAAATTTAAGTGAGTCAATTAAAAGTGAATTATAACTGTAAACCGTCATGTGTGACAATTTACTGGATGATATAAGAGTTAATTTGGCGATAAAAGAGAATGTTGTTGTCATTTTTCTTTTTTTCTTTTTTGATGTCCTGAAACTGGCTTATCTTCTCATAATCTTTTCTCACTTTCTCATAATCTTTTTGTATCATATTTCAAAAATTTCAAGATTAAAGCTTCAGCTGTAAATAAAATGTACTAGAAGGAATTAGTTCGAAAATTGAAAGAAGTTTATTAAAGAAAACATGGATGCTGAGTTTCTTACTTTTAATAATTGTCATAGAGATGAAATTTCCAGAATCTTTAATATTTTAATACACATATAATTAAAAAACTTATTTATTTATTTATTTATCTAAATTTCTTACTAAAGGTATTTCAGCTTTGTTTTTAACCTCTTCAGTTCCGAAGGTAAAATAATAATACAAATGCTTATTCATTGTTTTTTTCCAAACAAAATGACATCGTAAATGACAGAAAAGATATCTTTTCTGAAATTGATCCTTTGGGCGCTTAGTAACTTAGTTTCAAAAATATGGATCTAAAAATACAAACCCCCTTAAAACATCAATTTAATCACCATTAAGCTAAATTAACGCAATCACAAATGTAAGAGCTTTATGCAAGCAAATAATCTACAAATCTTCAAAATTTTTTATTGAAAAAGATTTAAGTTAAATACTTATGAAAATTTCTCACTTTCTTGGTCATACTGTCTTCTGGGCATTTTTAGAACTGACTAGGGAACGTTCCCAGGTGCAAATTGCGGATTTGGACGAGAGTGGTATCAAAAGAAAGGCCTCGTCATTTACATTAAAAAGTCCAATGGAACTACCCGTCCGAATCCAACCGTTTTCGAGATATCCTCACTTGAAGTGTGAATAAGTAAATAAATAAATTGGCAGGCAGGCATATAAATTGTTCGCAAGTTAAAAGTTTCTTTGCATTGTTTTAATCCTCTACCAATACCTTTTCCCGAGCTACGAGCAAAATCCTTTACACCCACACATTGTCGGTTATTTCCCCTCTTTTAGACAGGCACTTCGCATTCTACGAAGTTTTCGCGTACGGCTGCATTCGGAGAGTTTTTCCATCTGTTTTGCTATTTCCAGCACTTTGTTTTATGCAAATTTTTCAGCAAATGTGTGGGTGTAAAGCATTTTGCTCGTAGCTCGGGAAAAGGTATTGGTAGAGGATTAAAACAATGCAAAGAAACTTTTAACTTGCGAACAATTTATATGCCTGCCTGCCAATTTATTTATTTACTTATTCACACTTCAAGTGAGGATGTCTCGAAAACGGTTGGACGGTCCATTGGACTTTTTAATGTACATGACGAGACCTTTCTTTTGATACCACTCTCGTCCAAATCCACAACTTGCACCTGGGAACGTTCCCTAGTGAGATGAAAATAACATTTATTTTATGGGGGAATCAGCTTAGATGCTACCATTTATTCGTTTGGTTTGCACGCAAAAAACATTCAGCTATTAAGAAGTGATGTGAAAATGTAAATAAAATCGGACATTTTAGTTTTTATAAGGAAAAGAACAGAGGTCCTCGTTTGGGGACCCAGGGACCGAAGAGGTTAAATCTCACCACATGTGCGCCTGATTAGTTCATGAATAAGAATTTTTTTAATGCAGCATAGTTAAAAAGCAAACACTTTTAGGTGCGTTCGTAATTATATAAATAGCACCTATAGTCGTCGTCTGGTCTATCCGCCTATCCGCATATAACAGCATATAAAACTACAAAGGCGAACGGTTTGAAATGTAATTATAATCATTGCAGAATTTTGTCGAGTCATTTCAAATTTTATATAAAAATCGAATCAAAATTTAAAAAGATATTAATAAAAGTTTTCTTCATTCTGTAAAATCTTATCATACGTAATTAATTCAATGATATCCCATGATAGGTGATGATTCTAGGTTACCATGGTGATGACATCCTATTTAAGGTGGAGTCCTATTATTTCCGTATTATTGCATTAAGTACAGATGAAATCGTAATAAATTTTGTATTTATGAATTATTGCATAAGAGTGCAGCAGCTATTGCACCGAGATTTGAATATTTATAAAACTAGTTATAGTAAGAACGCACCTCATTTGCCACGCTTGACGTACAATTTCCGACTTGTTTTATTATGTGGCAATCATATATATATATATATTACGCTAATGTACGTGGCACAGAAATCTCTATTATTTGTTAATAGTTTAATGGCAACATTCGATGGCCTTGATGAAACGCACCTCATTGGTTATTGAACATCATTTAATGCATCTCCATACCTATAAGGGGGGTTACCATAAGGGAACCCTGTTCTGTCGCCAACTTGGCGATATATAGCCAAATTCGGCGACCAAAATGAGTCGTCAAAAGTGATGCCAGCTTGGCGATACCTCTAATATAACGCCAAATTCCCATAGACTTCCATTGTAAACCAATAGGTTTACTTGCTTACAGAAAATCAACAAACTGAGATATTTTAATGAACAAAAACTAATATTAGCTTAAGGGATTATATTAATTATATTTAAGGGAGTCCAAGTAAATTAAATTATGAATAAAAGTAACATGATACAATGCTTAGTATGCTTTCCCAAACATAAATTTTAAGGGAGACCAAACTGGTCACCAAGGGCGGCTAGTATAATTATAACAGTTAGTGTACGTAAAAATGTAAAAACCACAAGCAAAAAAAGTGGAAGTAAAAATAACCTCATGTTTTAAAGAAAACGTGCACTTTTATTGATAAAGCTTAAACCTTTTTCTAAAGAGGTAATTTTCAATAAATTCTGAAATTAAGATCTGCTAATTAAAAAAAATAAGATAAAATGATTTTACTAAATTAAGTCACGGCATTTAAGTCTGGTGTTCAGTCCGGTGAAACATAGTTGTTTTGTCGGGATAAGATGAGCGTGAGGAAAAAAATAATTTAATTGAGATCATGAAACAACAATCGCTTAAAACTCAACATGTAATTTCATTTATCAGAAAATGAAAAAAGGTTATTAGATTACAAATCAATTCAATAGTCATATATTCAAATGCCTTGCTTTAACGTTTAAAAATGGGTATGTAAATGTGTTAGAAAATTTCACGGGAAACCCCACCTTTAAGAAACACCATTAAATCTTACGAACCGCAATAAAAAAATTTCTTTCAGCCACATAAGTTAAAGATTTTATAATTTCATAGTTAATTAAAGCATTTGCTACAAATATAGTTATAAGGTTTTATTTATTTTTAAAGATAAAATATCCTTTTTAATGCGAGGTGACTTCCTATAACAGAAAAAATATACATTAATCGTCGCAGTCGTAAGATCAAAATATTACTTAAATGCCTAAGATGGGGTCATTTTGACCTTTCTGTTTTTAGAAAGGAAAAGTGCTCACTCTCATGCTAAATCAATAAAATGTGATTTTTAACAAAAGGACTAGAGGATCAACAATGAATTCAACGATGTGTCAGGAGATAAGATTAGATCGAACTTGAAGGAAACTCTTCCCTCCTGCAGGATGTCCAGCACTTTCCTTGTAAAGCTATAAAAGATGAAAAACACCCCGTGACCAAAAGAAAGCGCCGCCTGACCAGAACAAAAAGACTACGTCTATCTGGATATTAAGTGCAATTAACAATCTTCTGCCCTCGGGGAGTCCAGTTGATGTATATCCGCTTCGAAAGACTCTTCGATGTCGTGGAAAATCTTTGATTCTTAATATTGGGAATGATACGCGAAACGCCACTAATATATACTCGATGGCGCTGCTCCAGGATATGAGTTGATGATCCCTACTTTAATACATTCAGCAATAATATCCCATTTATTTAATAATCACAGTCGTTTCCTCTACATCTATACGAACCAGCACTCCACAAAATTCATAGGCATAATAGAAATAAATGTCAGTGCCCCTTCTTTCCCTTTAATTTATTGCGCAAAGAAATTAATTATTTGGAAATATTTTAAAGAAAAAAGAGCATTAACTTAGTTATTTTTATTTTAAAAAATAAATAAAAACTGGAACATTGGCTCTTTTCTACCAAAATACAGATATAGTGACCTGAGCTTCAAGAATGCTACCTTAGTCTTTCCTCCCCAAAAGAGAAAAATACCTAATTACGTGAAGTATTTCGCGGCGTATATTTGAAATCTAAAAGAACTTAAAAATGTTTAATTTAAAAAACAAAAAGCAAAGTGAAAAAGAAAAAGAAAAAAAGAAAAGAAAAAGAAGAATACTTCACTCGTTAATTTTTGTGTTTTGTTGAATATAGTTTTTCTCCAGATGGATTCCCGAAATATTTGAAAAGAAGACTGAATTTTAATTATTTTATGTAATTATTTGAGTTTCCTCTAAATTGTACGGAAAACTAATTGTTCATTATTTTTCCCTTTCCTTTTCACGTTCGAATTTCTAAAAGTAATTGTTAAACCACAAGCTCAAAGATGCCGCACTTTAATGTTATTTGTTTTCATAATCTTAAGTTAAGATTTTAAAAATAAAAAAAGAACTCGATGATGTTTGTCCGGTAGCTTACGTGCATAAGAACAATTCACTCGCAGGAGGGTCTACGATCTTATTATGGCACCTACGCAACCGTCTGAAAAGGTCACGAAGGCTTCGGGGCAAATTTAAGACTTATTTATATATGACTCGATCTAAAGCAGAGGACATAGACCGGACTGTTGACATTGCGTATGGTACATTACTGGAAGTCGAAAACAAAAGGCGTTAGATCTTAATTTATGGAGCATTTGTATACATAACTGCTCGATGTATTACAAAAATTAATTAATTTAATTATGTATCAGCTGCGTTAAATCCAAAACCTGAAACGAAACTGAAAATTAAATTTGATGTTAAACTAAAACCCTTCCCAAACTTCAAAAAATATTTCATTTTTTTAATTTTACAATTTTTGTCGATTCGAACCCAAAGTTTTATACTCCGACCTTGAGTCCTACATCGGGTCGGGTAATCCGATTTTACCGGTTCGGGTTAACGCAGATATTTTTCGTTACAGATCGGTATCGGTCGGTCCACATTGACTTTAAATGTTTTGGGATAGGTTTTGACTCTTTCGATTTGGGTTGATTCGATTGTTTAGAGCAAAATTCGGAATATTTTCAAATGAAAAAGACTATGAGTGCATATTGTGTTCATTTTTACAGAAAAAAGATAAAGCTGATATTAAAGATATAATGGTAGGCTATTTTTATTAAAATATGGATTAACTGTCTTTCACTAAGAGTTCGGGTTTGAATATTTCGTGTTAACAAAATTACTTTTGTAAAATTTGGCTCCGAGTTTCGGATTAACTTTAAGCAGAAATTTCGACAGGACTCTAATTCAAGGCAATCCGCAACCAGGAAGAAAAATAAATTAATAGTACTAAATGAAATTGTGGAAGAATACCGTCGAATACTTTGGTCCTTGCGGGGTTATTCTGGTCCATCACATAAAAAAAGTGTTTATTCTTTGTCTTGAACAAACAATGCAATATAATTTGGAGTTTTTGCCCTTGAAAAATATTTTATACCCTACTATAGCATATTTGAATAGTTTGGGGTAATTTAAAATTTTGTTAGTGGCAACATTGGATGCCTTTGTAAACAACTGTTTTTGTGTATAGATTTTAACTCTCCAAACTTTTTATAGTGAAACAATTTGGATAAGAGCTAAAATTAAGGTAAGTGTCAAAATATTACCTTTAGTAATCTATATCCCATGTGTGATCATAGTTTTTCCTTCAACTTTTTATTTTGACAGGAAATGTTTACGTTTTCATAAAGTTAACATGAAAACTAGTTTTTCGGGGCTACTTTATGCCAGACCTGGTTTGGTCCGAAGCAGCCCCAGTTACTTAGAAATGCCTTTTATACAACTAAATCTCTTTAAAAATGTTTTAAGTAACATTTTTTTCAAATGTTACTGCAGCAAAACGTTACATTAATTGAATTTGTTCCAGTTGCTGAGGATAACATGACGAAAACTGTTTCTCATGTCTTTAATATTTAAGATTGGTTTATTGTGTTTAAATGCTAAAATAAAATAATTGTTTATCGAGTTTGTAGTGTTAATTTATTAGCAGATCCTATTGCAAGCGGGTTTCAATAGCCCAACATATGAAATGTATTCAATTTGTATGAAACTAAGTGAATGGGCCAAAGAAGCCCCTAGCAGGGGCTACTCTGTCCCAAAACTTTAAAGATAGTTAAAAAGTAAAAACATAAAAAAATTCCTCTTTAAAACCCTACAGTTTGCTTCATTGTTTCATGTTAATTGTTTACAACTCAATTTCGACGTTGAAAAATCATGTATAATATTTTTTAATAATGGAAATGTTAGTGGAACCAGGGCAAAGTGGCCCAAAGTAGCACCGGTTGACGGTAGTCTAAAATAACATAGCATAAAATAAAACAGATCTGCAATTCATAATAGATTTTTGTTCGAAACTAATTTCTGGATTTTCTTGTAAAAAACAAAACAAAAATAAAATGGGTACATCCGAATTTGGCTTGCAGGAGCCGAAACCCAACCCAATCCACATCATCACCAACAAAAAGTCAACGATACAGGACTCATTGTACTGAAAATCAGTGGCGCATATGCATGTAATAGAAACTTATTAAGTAACTCAACGACAGTCCTGTAACCGATTTCTTTTGTGTGTCCCTGTAAATGAATAAAAAATGCTATGAATGCCCTGTTCTAACGTGAACGTAGTGAAATTCAGTGATTTATATCAGTTTCAGTACATTTGAAATAGCGTCATGTCATTAAAATACTCTGCAAACGATTTTTCCCCATATACCACAATGTAATGGAATGCTTTTGATTGCCCCTGTAAATGAACTATTAATCCTACATACTTCATATACAATACCAAACATGCTTTGGTGACCCTAAATAACCTTTATCAATTGCTTAAAAATCCGAGTATATTTACGGGAGTTAGAGCGTGGACAGACGGACAGACAAACCGAATGCATAAACATTTGTCAACTTTGTTGGGAAAGTGTTAAAAATCGGATGTTAAATAGTTAAAAGAAATGGTATTTTGCACAAGTTTTTTTGCTATCATTTTTTATTCCTTCCTTGATATTTGACGTTTTCTATGATAACAAGCCGGTATCTTCATTATAAAATAATGCTTGTTTGTTGACCACATAATTTTTGATTCGACCGACAAATAATAAATGTAGAATATGGTTCTGGAGCATAAATATTCATACGTATTTTGTTTGATCAACGTTTACGACGATATCAAAACTTGTTTGCCAATATAATTTTCCCAGGCACAGCTGTATCGGCCTCTAAATATTGAATCAACTGCATTTCACGAGAAGTTGTAGCAGAAATGCTAATATAACAGAAGTATTTTTTTCTTATTCTTCCATAATGAAATCGCAGTATTTGCACGCAAAGGTAGTTTTGCATAATACCAGAGTAATGGAATAGAATACACGAAGAATGAAGGGACAATGAACGAATAAGGAACTTAACCCATATTTGCTGTTAGTTGTCTAACAGACCGCTGCTTTTTTTTCTTTTTCACTTTTAAAGGCATTTGCCTTTTTTGGTTGAAAAATCGATTTTTTTAAAAACTTTTTTCTATTCCATATAGTCTGTAGTCTATAGTCCCTGAGAACGTTTTCGAAGTCCTGGTTATTTAGTGCTTTAGCGCAACGCATGTATGTGCAGGCTTAAACCGTTTGGGTGAATTTTACGCAAAATAACTTTTTTCAAACTGGGTGGGATAAGAACGCAAAAACTATCAAATCTATCTTGCTATTTTTTTTTTTTATTTAAAGGTAAAATAATTTATTGGAGTTTGGAGCACTTTCAGCCATTTTTATAAAAAATGTGAATCTGATATCGAATCAGCATATTGATATGATTTATTCACCAATTACAATAATTGTGATAAATTTAATATAATGTAACTACGTATTTAACGCTTCTTGCAGTTCCACTATCTGCAGTGTATTCTGATGGTAATAAAGAAATTGAATGTTCTGAACTCTTTAAAAGTAATCGGTAAAAAAAAAAAAAAAAACAGAGTACTCAAGTAATTTATTTAGAAAATTCCTTTTTTTCTCTCCTGAAACATACGTATATATATACTGCCGAAAAAGAGGAAGAAAGAAAACTCATTTATTCTTCTAATTTTTCCATCTCGTGTCATCGATCCATCATACTCTGTTATTCTACAGCGGTTACAGTTAAATCACGCCAGTAGAGATGTGCAGAGTTGTCATGTCGTTTATCGGTTTGATGAAAATTTCTAAAGCGGATCGCCGGAGAAAGAAAATATAAGACTTTTTTATTCGCTGTCACCCTTTACGCTCACTTGTTACACGAAAAGTTCAATGTAAAAATGGAAGAGAAAGTTTCTTTTTTTCTTGTTCTTTCATTTGAAACTTCTTGTTACCAGCGCTTTATCACAGGATGGGTTGGAATATAAACGCACAAGTAAGAAAAATCATGCGTACGGCATAGATTATGAAACACTTACCAACAGACCCTAAAAGCTTTAACAAAACTTCGTTATTTAGGGAAATAAGGTAAATAAGATAACTAAGTAAACATTAAAAAAAACTGATTTCAGCAGTTACCGTCCATAGTTAAATATGTATTCCAATTTTTATGAACAGCCCTGTATTTGATCTGTATGTTGATATATATATACATATATATATATATATATATATATATATATATTACATAATGGGAAAATTTAATTTATCAAGAAAACACATAACAGGTTGAAATTTCTCTTTCAGCAATTTACACTAATAGATGAAAAAGTACTTGAATACTTTTGTACAGTCCTGTAGTTTACCTAGTACCTTTATTACACACCACTATTTAGCTAAAATTTAATTCAAACTAAATCACTCTTAAAACTACTGAAATCACATTTCCAGAAATTATCATCTATAGACGGCATATATCCAATTCTTTGCGTGACGCTGTATATCATATTATCTGTATTCTACAAAACTTTCTTAATAAACTAAATGCAGTTCAGCGTAAAAATGCATAGCTCATTTAAAAACAGCCTTTAAGCAATTTGCACTCATACCCAGTAACCCTTACGAATTTTTTTGTGTAGCCCTGTATATGAATTATAGCATTTATACCCACCATATAATATGCATAAATACAGTGAAGTATAAAAGCGCATATGATAATTAAAAATGCATTTCTAGTAATCATCGCTAATGTGCAGTACTTCGGATACAATATATAGTATCTGAAATCTTTTGTGTGTCCCTGTAAATGCTATGCACTTCATATTATACATGAAATAACTTACAGTAAACCTCAGCGACGTATATCAAATTCATTATATAAAAGATAATTTAACATAATTAAAATACGCCGCAAACAAATCCCCCACCCCATAGGATTTTTTAACGAAACTCTTTTGTAGGGCCCTGTAAATGAATAATAACTATTCTTTGCACCACATATTCTACAAAATGCATATTTTAGTGCACTTCATAACTGTATATCAATTTTCTTATGTTTGGATGCGTGTAACATCTTAAAAATCATTTGAAACGATTTTTTCCCATTGGCCGTAGTGTAACGGAATACTTTTGACTGTCCCTGTAAATGAACTAAACATGTCATAAACTCCATTTGAAATAGGGTTCGTGCTATGATAAACGTCAATAGCATCCAAAAATTTCAGAGCAATCCGTGTATATTTAGGAGAGTTAGAGCGCGAGCAGACGGACGGACAGACCGAAGTCATAAACACTTTTCAACTTTGTTGGAAAGTGTTAAAAAAAGAGTGTATTCTTTTTTTTCTTTCTTTTTTTCTTTGTAAATGTTTTTACAAACAATAAGTTAAATGTGATAATTGGGGAGCTCGGATGATAAAGGTGGTAACAGGGTTTTTCTTTCTTTCTAACCGATGACCAGGCCCCTACCTGCCGGGTTGCCCCAGCTTAACGCACTCTCAGAAATAAAACTCTCACTTTTGACGATTCAGAAATCCTTGAGCTGTATTTCGTCGTTTTTGATGATCATTTCCCATCAACATCACGTGACTTTTAACGAAAGGTAAACTCTTAAATATTTTACGAAAGTTTTGCCTCAATCACGGTCAGACTCAATGCATTTTGAGGAAACAGTTGCTGTACCTCCTCAAATCCTGCGATTTTAGCAAGCAGATATTTGCTTGTTTATATTTATTATATGTATTATATTTATTAATCCTGTAATAATTTATTTTAAAACAGCACTTTGTAGTGCTTTTCAGAAAATACTGAAATGTAGGTAGTAATTGTTTCTTCATTAGTTATTTTTTTAGCTGTTAAAATTTTTAGGAATGCTTATTATTATTTATTTATTTATTTATCTACACTATATATATAAAATCCTAATGAAACGAATTTATGAAACGCCTGAAATGTATCGATTCTTTGAATCGACTGATTAAACAACTGATTTTGTTTCACGGCGATTTCTCCTAAAATATGGAATACTTTGCGATGAAATTAACACCAAAAATCCGTGTTGATCCACAGATCTCAAAACTGGCATTAGAATTTTTAAATTCGAATTAGTTTTTGAAATATTAATTTTTTTCTAATTTTAAATACATTTTTTCTAATGATGGCAACTCAAATTTTAATCATAACAGAAATTTTTTTTTCATAATTCAGAAAAGGTTACTATTTTAAATTAATTTGGCGACAGTTGGGCCTCCTTTAAATCTATGCTAAGAACAATGCTTTTTTTTTTATTTCGTTATCATTTTATTAAATACAAAACTTTCATTTAAAAATGAAACATTTAAATTGATGGCTTTCACTTCTTTTTTTTTTTTTAAACAAAACGAAAAGAAAAATATTAGACACAGATGTCATATACACACCGGGTACCTAATTGGCGCACAAATGGCATTAATTTGATAGACATGGTAACCCGGCTATTGTTGTTTATTTAATAATAAATGTATATTTACTTTTATTTCTTTTTTTAAATTTATATAAATTATTTTGTTCTATAGTAATTAATTATTTTTTTGCTATTTCCTTTTGAAAATAATAGAAAATAATTAAAAAATACGGTACAATGTAGTAGTTATTCCGTCACCCAATTTCGCAAATTGTGTAAATCGCCAAACCACTAGCCAAATTGTACAGATTGACAAAATTTTTATTTTAAATAACGAAAGAACAAATAAATTAGTATAACATTAATAAATATAAAAATAAAACGTCGAAATAAAAATCACTTCATGACGTAAACACGTGTAACTAGTCAAGTGAATGTGACATTTACGATCAAGCATTATTGACATTTAATCTTATAATTCGGGATAGATTTTTTGTCGACGGGATAACTAAGTAGTACCAAAAATACATATGTAACTGGTATTCGAAAATGAGGCTTTCGCCAAATTTTCGTAAAAAGAAAAAAAAAAAAATCATGCCAAACATGCGGTGCGTATATGACATCTGGCGAAATATTAAATTATGTAACAAACCATGACATTTAATTTCAACTCCAAATCAATGTTTTAATTTACCACAGGAACAGTAAAAAAATGCTAACTGGCGAGTTGAAAAAAAGATATTGACGAGATTTGCACCCGGCTTTTTTTTCTGACGCCAATGTCATATACGCAACGGGTACTTAACTGCCGCCAAAGTATCGTTATTGTGCTTGATATGGTAAGCCGGATGTTATTGTTTATGCTGTTGATGCGTTCCCCAAATTGGCGTTGGAAAAAAATCGCGCCAATATATGACATTTGTTTTAAACTTTCATATGAAAGGCGAAGGATCAGATCGTATTTGTTTATGACATTTGATGACTTGAACTATTATAATATAGATGAAATGATGGGGATAGAATAATATTTAGCGACTTATCACCTGTGCCTGGATAACATTAAAGTATCAAAATGGCACCTAGAGTATAAAAAGCAAAGTGTTCCGCCCGGAACTGTTGATGATAGTCACATGATTTAGGCTATTGTTATAGAGATTGTTTTAAAATATCGGTTGACAAAGACTCTGAATGCTTAATTCATTTTATTTTAGCTTCTTTTCAAATGTTTAACTGATCTTCTTTAATCAAAAACGAAAACAACCATTGGATGTCTTAACAGCAACAGATTCTCCGTTAAATTTTTGCAATCTAAGGGAATTGAATGGAAACCCGTTTACAGGGAGATCTGCACAGCTTTCAGTATAATTTAATCTTTTCTAATATTTTTAAAACCCATTACATTTTTAGATTTTCAAATTCTGCGGTGTCTGAACGGGGGTTGACGAGCGTAGCTTGCAGGGGGCAGAGCCCCCTAGTTTAGTTATATATTTTTCGTTATGTTTTAATTTGAAAGAAAAATAAATTCCCTGTGTTCCTCTGTGTTCAAAAAGAAAAAATTGGGCAATAAAATTTCAAACTTCTAGGATATCTTTTTTTTAAAATTTATTTAAGAGGTATATTCTGTTTTCAATCAAATTAAAAATCATAATTGATCCCTCTCCCCTTTATAAACAGTAAAGTGTTAAAATCTTATCCCTCTATTCAAAGTGATAAAATCTCACGCAATATGCACTTCACAATTCGTTATTTGTGAGCAACAAATTAACCGGACCATATTCTAACCATCCATTGAGCAAAGAAAATTTCACTAATAAATTATTTAATCAAGCCATATTATAATTATTCATTAACCATGAGAAAATCATAATAATAAATTAACCTTACTTAAAACTTTCAGAAATTATAGCAGCACCGATAAAATTACAATCTACCTTATAAAAACATAAACACGCAGCAGAATTCACTACGTATTCAATCTAAAAGCAAATCTTTACAAGTCTCCAATAGCCAGGTTGGAAGAGCAACGGTCTCCCACGCCAAAGACCGCCGGTTCGAATCACCCCCAGGGAAACGAGAAGTGAATTTTTCCTTCCCCCTGTCAATAAGGAGCTTCCAAACTGTTCGATAGATGGCGCCACCAGCCAACTTTTGACGAAATTAATATCCTCAAGCAAGTGAAGAAAGTAATTTCATCAATTTGACGAAATATTCACTCGGAGCATTTCCCAGGAAACTGTTTCATCAAAAACAAAGAAAATTTCGTGAAATAATAAACCTGACATCATTGCCTCGATCGTCATCCTATCTGCAGTGCCTACTGCTCGTTTGTGCATACTTTGTTTTGCCGGCTACGTAACATTATATCCTGTTGTTTGGCACCTGCACATTGCTACTCAAGTTGGTCTCGTAATTTAGAACCTTGATCAGATGACGAGACCTTCAACTGGCAAGGCACCTCCAGAGGTATAATTCACAGGTAACTTGGAGGACTTTGCACTCACGACGGATTTTACATGCACCAGGCGATATTAGCGTACATGGCGGATTATAGCCAGCAGTAGGCCTCGATCCCGCGGCCTTATTGCGGATTCGACACTCTGCCAACTGGGCCACCGCTGCCCGAACTACTTCTGATTGACCTGGGGTTTAGAAGCCGAATTGTTGGTGCAGACTTGTCGTAAGAAAATGGATTTTAGAGGGTAGTGGGGAAGCAAAAAAGAAAAAAAAATGGATCGTCGCAGATAGACAAGTTGCAGCAAAAGTTAATTTTGTGCCGAAATGCTAGGCAAGCAACACGATGCAGGAGGATGAGACTCCGCCAGGTAACAGGTGGTAACAGGGTTTAATTTCTAACAAAAAAGTACCTGAGCCCTAATATTCTGCCGTACTAAAACCGCACCCTGTCCCCCTTCCACCATCACCACTCCAATCAGCATATTTATACTTCATTACATGATTTGAACAATTTAAAGAATTTTTTTTTTTTAAGCAAAAATAAAAATTTTAAGTATAGCTACCTGCCTTTACTTAACTGTCAACAATTCCACTTTTTAGTTTATCACTCCTTCCGAATAGAAATGTTTTCTTAATTTTAATGTTAATTAATCGCAGAATTCTACAATTCAATAAGGTAAGGATTGTGACTCGGAAAAAGTGTTAAAACAATAATGAAATTTAATAAAACACACATACTACAATATATATTAAAATACACATACACACATAAATAACGCCTGCATTCAACAGTTAAAGGTATATATAAATATTATACAGACATACATACAATAAATACAATAAACCCAACTGGAGTGAAAAAATACCCAGAGCCAGGAATCGAACCCGGGACCAAAGTACACAAGACTGCTGCTCTAACCACTGAGCTACTCCGGCCGATGCCTGAGTCTGCAATTTCTCACTAATAAACCATGTTGGGGAAGTCACTAGCCATCTATACGACAGCCTAGGATGACCGGACAACGATGAATAGATTTTACTATTACATCGATCTACGATAAATATAATAAAACACACATACTACAAATTATATTAAAATACACATACACACATAAATAACGCCTGCATTCAACAGTTAAAGGTACATATAAATATTATACAGACATACATACAATAAATACAATAAACCCAACTGGAATGAAAAATTACCCAGAGCCAGGAATCGAACCCGGGACCACAGTTACAGTATACAAGACTGCTGCTCTAACCACTGAGCTACTCCGGCCGATGCCTGAGTCTGCAATTTCGCACTAATAAACCACAATAATAATTTTACAATAATTTATCAATTTCGCAATAATAAGTGGTTTATTAGTGAGAAATTGCATACTCAGGCATCGGCCGGAGTAGCTCAGTGGTTAGAGCAGCAGTCTTGTAGACTGTGGTCCCGGGCTCGATTCCTGGCTCTGGGTAATTTTTCACTCCAGTTGGATTTATTGTATGTATGTCTGTATAATATTTATATATACCTTTAACTGTTGAATGCAGGCGTTATTTATGTGTGTATGTGTATTTTAATATATTTTGTAGTATGTGTGTTTTATTATATTTATCGTAGATCGATGTAATAGTAAAATCTATTCATCGTTGTCCGGTCATCCTAGGCTGTCGTATAGATGGCTGGTGACTTCCCCAACATGGTTTATTAGTGAGAAATTGCAGACTCAGGCATCGGCCGGAGTAGCTCAGTGGTTAGAACAGCAGTCTTGTATATTGTGGTCTTGGGTTTGATTCCTGGCTCTGGGTAATTTTTCACTCCAGTTGGGTTTATTGTATTTATTGTATGTATGTCTGTATAATATTTATATATACCAATAAAGAAATTGTTCACAGTTATGCATATACAGGTGTCTCAAAAAGTCGTTTACAAACTTAACACGCTGGTCTGTCATATCATGATAAACAAGATTTACATAGGAACTTGTGTTCGAAAATGCAAACCACGACCGTTAGAGGGCGATGAGCGCAGGCTTACGGGAGAGTGGAAAGCGTAATCATTTCAGGCGAGGACGTTTCAGGAGAAGGATGAATCGGTTTAGTAACGCAGAATTGGCCGATATGCATTACGTATATGGCTCGCGGATGGAAATGCACGAGCCGCTGTACGGATGTACCTTGAGCGTTTCCCAAACAGACGTCAGCCAAATCGTGCTTTTTTGGCCAATTGCATCACAGGTTGCATGATGAAGGAGTTTTCCAAGTACGTAGCCACACCGGACGAGAACGCACTACACGCACACCTGTCGTAGAGGAAGCTGTGCTACGGGAATTTGACAGGAACCCACAAAGAAATATCCGAGAAAGGGAACACTGAGAAAAATGACGCTTTCAAATCTGAGTAAATCGATGTTTTCATTTTATTTTGAAACTTTTTGTTTCAAATATGAAAACCCAATGCTTTCAATTTTGAAATACCAGCCATACTCAGTTTCAAACAAAATTACTTTTTATTCGTTAAATGGGGTAAATTTCACCAAGGTAGTTCAATTTATTAACATTAATCACTATTTCTTATGATTTCGAATGAAGCGCTCCTGTCAGTAATATTTTATTACATGAAACGTGGCGAACTACATTTTTATTGTGTCCGCGGAAGAACATTTAAAAACCGTCGTAAGGTGAGATCGCAGAAGCGGAAGCGTAGAGGTTTTTTTGTTGTTGTTGTTGCTGCTCTACTCAAGGTTGCAAATGGACGATCACGTTAACGAAAGACTTCGGCAGTGGAATTTGGAAGAATTCGTCGACAATTTTGAAAGTAAGTTCATTCATTTTGTTGTTGTCGAAATTTTTTCCCATATTTTTATTGTTTTCACAATTTCTGTAAGTTGTCTTAAGATTAGGGTTAGCTATACACGATGTTTCACATTCGGCATTTTGATGATTGTAACATTAATGTTTTTGTCTTCATTTGTTCTTTCTGTTATTTTGACTACTAATTTTGATATATAATGCTTTATTTTTCATATAAAAATGATAATTTCAATCGTTAGACTATGAAACCCACGTAATCAACTTAATGTTTATTTGGCGCTTAAATTTTCACTTCGTTTATGAAATCCAATTTTTATTTAGATTCCCCGCCCCCTTCCCTCTTAAAGTTAGTTGCAACATTTGTTAAAAGCAGTAAATGAAACAAACAAGATTTTCCCTTTATGATTTGAAATTCAGTATTCTGTTTTTATATTGATAGCATATTATGAAGTTTAAAATAATGTGCATTACGATTTTTATATAAATACGTTTAATAGAATGAAAATAAGAGAATTTTTTTCTCATATTTAGTTATTCTCCGAAAATAACCGTACCCATAGAGTTTAATCTCACAAATATTCTGTATTCTTTTGTATTTATCTCAGCCAAATAATGAATTATTCTAGTTCTTAATCTTCCTTATTAATGAATTAAAATAAATATTAATGTTATAAATAGAGATGCACCGAATATTCGGTATCTATTCGGTATTCGGCCATGTTACCGAATATTCGGTTTGGCCGATTATCAAGCTATTCGGTATGCCGAATATCGAAGTATTCGGCTAAAAAAACTTTTTAAACATTTTATTAAAAACCGTATACAACTTCTAAGTTTAAGAGTCAACTTAAAAAGATATTCAGAATAATTAGAAACAGAATCATATTTAAATAAAAGAGAATGATTTTACATTATTTATTTGCTGTTTGTTAAGTATTATTTAAGAAAATTAACCAATCACAAGGATTTTCATAGGAATTAATTATGTACAGATGCAAGTTTCTGAATATTTTCCCGTAAATAATCTGTTTCTTTCTAAGATTTTCAGAACAACGTTTACAATCTCTGAAAAGGATTTCCCACTCCAGACACTGATGTAGAATGCATTAAAAAACTTCCTTGCTTAATCAAAGGGAGTAGAACAGTTATTCTTGTTAAGTTGCCACCATATAAAATTTGAATACATTGTATTATTTATTTACTTTTACTTTAGTCTCTTCCTGACCAACAAATAATATATGATCCTGCACAATATTTTCACAATTTCTCTTTGATTTTAAAATGTTTCTTTTAGAATTTAAGAAAATTTTATTCATCTGTTTTAATTCTCAGAAGAAGCCGTGAAATTTAAAATTTTACTAATTAAAAAAGGTTTATAACTATCCTCTTCTTGAATAACTCAAAACAGATTTTTTTCAGCATAAAGTTTACGGTACTTTTCGGTTAGCTGGGCGCCAGTGTTATATATATATATATATATATATACATACATACATGTATATATACATTATATATCTATGCATATGTTTTATATATACACACACATAGTATATATGTATATAAATATGTATGTATACATATTTATGTATACATAATACTGCCGGCCAGCTAACCGAAAAGTACCAAGTTTACTTGAAAAAAGCTCTTTATTAAAATAAAAGTTTCTGTTTTAAATATTATCTAAAATTGTTTTAAAATTTAACATTTTAATGGCTATAAACTTTGAAATATAAAAGTATTCGATGAGCCAAATATTCGGTATTCACTTCACATGTAGGCCGAATATTCGGTGCATCCCTAGGCACCAAAAAAAAAATTGCTGATAAAAAGCTTCGAAATTGATTTGATTCTGTACTGTTGCACATGTTTTCATACGTACTGGAAATTATTAAGTGTATAAATGTATGCATGTTGTTTCTGTAAGATATTTTAATACCATATAACATTTGACTTTAGCATTTGTCATGTATTTAATTTCTTCCTGATTGAATAATATGTAGGGTAGATGTGCCAGTAGTAGACACGCTTTAATGTTTTTGGTTTATAAAAAAAATAACCAATAAACTTTTAGCATTATTTTGTTTTTTCAAAACTCCCTCTTGCATGTTTTATAATCTGGATTATTATTGACACCCTTAATCAAATCAATCATTAAACAGAAAATAATGTTTCAAAGTTTATGCAGTTTTTCAGTGAAAATCTTAATGAAGATTCTATGAGCCGGCTTCATTTAATAAATTTATATATTCTTCAATTTTTTTGAAATATTTGAATATTTTTAATGGAGTAGTAATAGAAAATAGATAAGCTAAAACCTTTTAAAATCTCCAAATGCACAAACACAGCGGTAGAAATGATTAAAAAAAGTCACTGGTCCCAAGGACCAGTAAACATCAGAGTTTACTGGTCCGCAGACATCATCACTGGCCCTCTACATAAAATTATATTAAGTACCTTTAACACTTTGAGTGACCCCCCCCCCCTCTCCTCCTCCGAGAATATAAACCAAACTTCCTTTCAGTTACCCAAAATTTTCGGCATAATAAATTGTAAAATTATAATTTGCTAAAATTTAAATAAGTAGTACATTAACAAAAACTGAAATTATTAATTATGTATTTTATTTCCGTTTATTTATTTTAACTGGCTAAGTTTTTATGCTTATTGTAATGTTTGGTTGCGGTTTTTGTCAGGGATGGGAAAATTTAAGTTTACCTGTCAGAGAGGGAAAAAAGTTACTTGCTTCATCGGAATGTTAAAAGACATATTGAATAGATTTTTTTTTTTTTTTTAACCGAAATTTTTCTAATTTACCAATGTTTTTGAAGACAAAATAATATTTTGTATTTATCGCTAATGCTGCTTGGGGACAAGCATTAACAAATGTTATTAAATACAAGAATATTGTTTTGAATTTTTGCTTTATGGGCATGCAGTGCTCATACATGCAGTATTTTTTACTTACTGCCACATGCATGCACAATTTTTTTTTATTTTTTTCAGGGTCAAAATTGATTTTGACCAGGACACTGGATAAAAGTGGTTTTAACCGTCCAAAATTGGTCAAAAGTGGTCAGAAATGGTCAAAACTGTTAAAAATGGTCTTAATTTTAATAATTATTTTTTCTTTGCAATTAAAAGTAACTTAATAAGTAATAAAAGTAATAGGCAGTTAAAAAAATAATACACTGATAAGTTAAGGAGGCTCATTAGTAAAATATGCTTATGCAATACAATAAGAAAGCTAGATCCATAATTGCCCTATCATTGTTAATAGTGTATCAACAGGGAAAAAAAATCGTTCTTCCTTTCAGCTGTTGATACAGGAGCATCTAAGAAATCTGCCCAGTATTGTTTAAAACTAGCAGCTGATGCTAAAGAAGAGGTAGAAACAGGGTTGGCACGGTTTAAACCAAGTGGTTTTAACCATGGTTTAAACCACGGTTTAAACCAATTGGTTTTTTTGTCAAAAAAACCATTTGGTTTTTTTAGAAAAAGTCTAATATAATATTTTCTCTTGTTTGTAATTTAATTGTTTTAAATTATAGATAGAAGTAATTTCTACTTTTAACACTTCATCTCAGCAGTCAACATGAGACATAATGAGCCTAGGTCATGTTTCTATGCATGTAGAAGGAAAATTAGCATGTGCTGATGAACATATCTGGTACTCTAAAGATTTTCCTTAAAACATGTGAAATTAGAAAAGATAAAATAGATAAATATTATTCAATATTTAGCATAAAATATTTTCATTTTAAAAATGCAGATTATTTACAGCAGTTAATAACAAAATACAATGATCTTTAAGATTTTGGTTAAGGCTGTTCTTAACTGCTCTGCTCAACAAGCGCAAAACGTTTTGACATATTTACAAATTCATTTTTTAACGGAAAGGTATAAAATTGGAAAGCCTGGCCACAGAAGCGATTTGGAATTGAACTGTTTTTTCCATCTTTTGATCAATCGATTACCTATTGAGTTATCAGCAAATTCGATCACGTGACAAACCCGTTTTTCGCCTGCTCTTGAGAGCTTTTTCTCCCTTTGCGAAGAAATTCAGTTCAAAACGCCCACTTTGACTATTTTTTGAAAGATCTATTGAGTTAGCAAAAAAATGGAAAAACAGCTCAATTACATAGTTTCTGAACAACAACACCAGCTAGTTTTGATCATTTTCGCACAAAAATAAATTAAAACTTATGTCAGGAAGTTGCCTTTTTGGATTTGAGAACAGCCTTGTAAAAGAAAATTTTCTGGATTGGGATTGGGGAAGATTATCCTTAAAGAATTTAAAAGAGTAGCTTAAGATATCAAATTGAACAACACAGCTTGCAAAAATTGAATGCTATTTATAGCATTTCAGTAATACCAATCAATCTTTTCTGTTAGTTGCTGAATCTAATGGCCAAAAATGTTGACTTGGACACTGGGAGTTATCACTCAGAAAACAAAATAACCAGAAGTATTTGGATATTAAAAAAAAATAATAATAATAACAACCACAGAATAATATATTATATTCATGAAATTGCATCAAATGTTTATTGATTGATTATTATATTATTAATCAAAGGATTCTTCATACGATTTGCAAGGTATCAATGTTTCACTGCGTAGAGCAGTTTACTTTGAACATAAGACATAGGTGTTACTAATAATGTTTAAATTAGAAATGATTTCAATTTTCTATATAATTGATTGTAATTATTTAATTTAAATATTTTCTGAAGTTATATTACTTACATAATAGCCAAAAATGTTTATTTTATCAACAGATATGCATCTGTATACAATAGGAAATTATATTTAAAAAAACAGACAGTTTTGCATTTTATCTAAGTCTGGTGCTGCACATTACTTGAATCTTGTAGGACAAGATATTACAAACACAAACAAAGTTAATTCAATAATGAAGCATGTTATTGAAATGAAAAATTGCAGATGAGCATGAAGATAATATTGATAACATTGTTAAAATCATTAACAACGTATACAAAGAAGTAAAACATTTATAAAATCAACTTAAGCCTATTTCCCTTGCTTTAGATAAACTTAAAAAAGAAGATGCTACTATATCTGATGCATGCGACGAATGGTTAAGATTGCTAAAAGAAAAAGATCTTGAAACTTATTCTAAAATGATACAGTCTCGATAAAAGAGCTTGTGTATAAAAAATAATTAAAACATTTGTGTTGTATCTTGGTGTTGTAATTTATGTTATGGCTTTTTTAAATTTGGTATTTGCTGGTGTTATGTTACTTATATTATGACATTTTTAACAAATGTTAACTTTGTTTTTAACATATGCTAGTAAAATATATTTGATTAGTAGTAAATAAATTGAATAGTCAATTTCAGTGGTCAAAATGGTCAAAATTGATTTTGACCAGGACGGTTAAAACCGGTTTAAACCGCTGGTTAAAACCACCATGGTTAAAACCGAGACAACCCTGATTTTTTTACTATTTGCTTTTTACAAATTCCCTTTCCCCTCTCTTTTTTTAGAAATAACGTTTGGAAAATGTTGGTATTTTGTTTTGAAAATATCATTGTTTTTGATTGGACTTAGATCAATTTTAATATTTATATGAATCTCAGAATCATTATCATTACAAAATTTTATACTATTTGCTTTTTACAAATTTCTCTTCCCCCTCCCCCATCTCTCTCGCTCTCTCTTTTTTCATAAAATAACATTTGGAGAACTTTGGTATTTTGTTTGTAAAAGCATGTTAAAAGATAGATTGAATAGATCTTTATTTTTTTATTTTATTTTTTTTTTTTAACCAAAATTTTTCTAATTTACCGATGCTTTTGAAGACAAAATAATATTTTGTATTTATCGCTAATGCTGCTTGGGGACAAGTATTATAACAAATGTTATTAAATACAAGAATATTGTTTTGAATTTTTAATATTATCTGTTAACCTTATATTAATTTTTATAATGAAATTGAATGAGTTTTTGAATATCCCTTGCATATTCTCCCTTGATCGTCTGTCATCTTTTTTGTTATGACCGACATTTTTTTTAGCGATTTTGCAACCCTGACTATTTTCAGCGGTAGAATTGATTTAAAAAAATCACTGATCCCAAGGACCAGTAAACATCAGAGTTTACTGGTCTGCAGACATCGTTACTGGACTGCTACATAAAATTATATAAGTACCTTAACCCTTTGAGTGACACCCCCCACCCCTCTCCTCCGCCGAGAATATAAACCAAACTTCCTTTCAGTTACCCAAAATTTTCGGCATAATAAAATGTAAAATTATAATTTGCTAAAAATTAAATAAATAGTACATAAACAAAAACTGAAATTATTATGTTTTTTATTTCCGTCTATTTATTTTAACTGACTAAGTATTTATGCAAATTTTATGCTTATTGTAATGTTTGGTTGCAGTTTTCTCAGGGATGGGAAAATTTACGTTTACCTGTCAAAGAGGGGGAAAAGTTACTGTTAGTTACTGGTCCTTCGGACCACTAAATTTTTTAAATTAGTGGTCCGATTGAATTTTTAGTGATCTCGGACCAGCGGACCACCAAGGATTTCGAACGCTGAAACACATACAGTACCATGACACAAAAAACTACATACGGCCGTTCCAAGGATTCTTGGATCTCCTTCTTCAGTGCGAGGGGCGCGGGGGTGAATCACAAAAATAGCCAGGGTCTATAACCGAGGGATTCTTTGACCTCATTTTAATCTTTTAATATTTTTTTTTATCACACTGAGAAAGGGGATTCAAGAATACTCTTTGAAACGGCCGTATGTGGTTTTTTGTGTCATGGTATTGTACGTATTTGTGCATTTGAACATTGTAAAAGGTTTTAGCTTATGCATTAAAACTCGCACAAGATGGTTGATTTATAGTAATAGATAACTTATAGTAATAGAAAACTTTAAATTTTATGAATATACTAATGGCCATTTACAAAATTTCATTTATTTTTTAGGTTTATTATCATTTATTTTTTAGGTCCATTACTGGAACACTTAATTAGTCAATTTCCAGTAATGGACACCCCATGTAGACATTGCTAAAAAATGCAATTTCAGTAATGTTCATACAGTATCTGTTATCTTATTAACTTAAACATATAAACGGATCATTGTATATACCCTGTATTATAAGATGCAAACATTACACGACACTTTATTGTACAGTAAGTAAATTAGTAGTGATAGGGATGCACCGAATATTCGGTATTCGGACATCTCACCGAATATTGGCGCACCGAATACTGAAAAAAACCTTGCACAACTTCTAATTTTAACTGTCGACTTATAATGATATCCAGAACAATTAAATAAATAGAATTATATTTAAATAAAAAAAATAATAATTTTACATTATTTGCTGTTTGTAAAATTAAAGTTAAGAAAATTAGTAAATTAATGTTTAAAAAAAAAAGATTTTCTTGACCACATTATCTTTATTAAAAGTTTGTTGAAAGATTTTAGGATCGCAAATTTCAGAGACTAATCTAGGATGCCATTTAAAATTTTCCTTGCTGAGTTGCCATCATTTGTATAGATTGTATTATTTATTTTTACTTTAGTCGCTTCCGGACAAATAAAGAGTATATATGACCCTGTGAAGTTTTTCTTCCAATTTTTTTCACAATTTCTCTTTGATTTTAAAATGTTTGTTTCAGAATTTAAGAAAATATTCATTTGCTTTAATTCACAGATGAAGTCATGAAATTTAAAATTTTATTAATTAAAAAAGTTTATAACTATCCTATTCTTAAGTAACTCAAAGTAGATTTTTGTTTCAGTATAAAGTTTACTTATAAAAAGCTCCTGTTTATCCAAATGTTATTTTCTGTATTAAGTATTATGTATTTTTTTAAATTAATATTTTAATGCCTTTGAAATAAAAAATTATTTGTCCAGCCGAATATTCGGTAATTCGGTTCGCCTGTAGGCCGAATATTCGACATTCGGCCAAAATCACTATTCGGTGCATCCCTATAAATTAGCAAAATAAAATAAATAAATAAAAATAAAAACATACAATCACGGGTGATTCTGTTCTAAATTTTTCGAAAATTTAAATCTTCGGTTATGAAAGTTTTAAAATATCGGCCATCCGTCTGAAAATTCAGACATAAAAAAATCCTAAATTTTGACAAATGGGAACCAAAAAAATCCATTTTATCAATACATCATGGGGAAAGTGCGAATTTTGTCAAAGCATTGCAGTGAAAAATGAAAATTCCGTCAAAGGATCACAGGGGAAAACGTGAATTTCGTCAAAGTATCGCGTGGAAAAAACGTGCTTTTCATCAAGAGATCGCTGAAAAAGAACTCAAATTTTGTAAAAGGATCACACAAAAATGCTAATATCATCAAAGGATTACAAAAAAACACTAATTTTGTCAAAGGACTGTATAAAATACCTGAATTTCATCAGAGGATGATGGATAAAAGCCTGAAGTTCATCAAATGATGATGGAAAAAAGCTTGAATTTCATCAATGGATGATGGAAGAAAGCCTGAATTTCATCAAAGCGTGACAAAAAAAAGCCTGAATTTAGTCAAAGGATTGCAAAAAAAATCGAATTTAAGCAAAAGATTGCCGGAGAAAATACGAATTTTATCAAAAAATCGCATGTAAAATGCAAATTTTGTCAAAGAATTGCATATAACATGCGATTTTCGTCAATGGATCGCATAATTAGCCCCAGAGTAGGATCCCCCGCCCTCTATTGTAACCATTGAGATAATTTGCTGTGAATTTCAAAAGATTTATTTTTACTCAGAATCACCCCTGCATACAAGTTACAGTTTACCTAGATCTCTCAAGGTTAACATCAGTTTTGCACAAGTTAGCAATTCATAAAGGTAGGATGCTTTTTAAGTTCCTAACATTTTGAAAATGCTTTGAAATTCAGGAGATTTGGTTTATCCTTACATGTAGTGTGACAATCATAATGAAAAGCTTAAAATTTTTGCTTTATCTTTTTATTGTCATAGCTATTAATATAATTGTATTTAATATTATAATTCCATCTCTTATTGTATATTAATTTTTTTATAGATTGATTCTGAATTCAAATTAATTTTTGATGAAAGGAAAGGCGACAGCTTTTGTTCAGAATTTGGAATAGTTTCAAATTCCATTATCTTACAAGGTAGGCATTGCGGAAGGTCCGCAGCTAAGGAATTTGCAAATTGGCTTGAATTAGATATGAGTACAGCTGAACCCTGCAATGAAAGTATGCAGTAAATATTTATGTGCATGTATAGTAAATTTCTAAATGTATATTCTATAGTAAATTCATTACTTTTACTAAAATAAATTTAACTGTTCTATTAACATTTTTGACAGGGTGTTTTTGTGAAATTTTGCGATTTTTTGTCCCCTAATACTTGTGAAAATAAAAGTAGCATAATAAAAAAATGATCCTTTTTTGGGGGGGTGGGGGGAGGGGGTGCATTTTCTACCTACAGACTCATTTACATTTCTATATATGAATCTTCCACAAAAAGTATGAATGTCTTGTTCAACATACACAGTTAAAAATTTAAATACATGTGAAAGGGCCGTTTTAATAGAATAGAAAATAAAGCAAATTTTATGATGTTGTCCTTGTGTAAAAAATACAATTCTGTGAATGGTTCTTTTTGTGAAATATAATTCTGTGAAGGATTCATTTTAGGAAATGGAATTCTGTGAAGGGTCCTAAAATCAGGGGTGGCAAAAAACTGTTTTGTAAAAAACCCAGATTTATATATAATTTGCTATTGCATACAACTACATATCTGTTGATAAAATAAACATTGTTGGATATTGTATCTATAAGAAATATAACTTCACTTGAAAATATTAAAAGTAAATAGTAGTCAATTAAGTAGAAAATTGAAATAAATTTCTAATTTAAACATTATCTATTAGTAACGCTATGTTGTATATTCAAAGAGTAAACTGTTCTACATAGTGAAACATTGATACCTTGAAAATCGCATGAAGAATCTTTTGATTAATAATATAATAATCCATAAATATTTGATGCTTTTTCATGAAAATATAATGTTCTGTAGTTATTATTATTTGTTTTAAATATACAAATACTTCTGGTTATTTTGTTTTCTGATGATACTCCAAGTGTCCAAGTTAAAAAATTTTACCGTTAGATTCAGCAAGTAACAAAAAAGATTGGTTGGCATTATTGAAATACTGTAACTAGCACTCAATTTTTGCAATCTGTATTATTCAACTTCATATCTTAAGTTAGTTTTTAAAATTCTTTAAGAATAATCTCCCCCAATCAAGAAAATGTTCTTTCACAACTTGACAAAATCTTAAAGATCATTGTATTTTGTTATTAACAGCTCTTAATAATCTGCATTTTTTAAATGAAAATATTTTATGCTAAATATTGAAAATTATTTATCTATTTTATCTTTTCTAATTTTGTATGTTTTAAGATACTAGGGGGCTCTGCCCCCTATGAGCTACGCCCGGCAACCCCCCCTTCCCAAATTTTGGTAAAATGCCCCTCAAAAAAGGTTTTTATTAAAAAAATTGTTTTAGGGAAAAAGTATCTAGAAATTCAGAAAGTAGACAAAATTTGCAACAAATTAGATATATGACATTATGACTTAGGATGAAGGGGAAGGGGGGATCTGCCTCGGAACATACGCGCGGTGTTGCGTGGACTATGTTGCGCAATTCCACTTAACCACTCACACGTTTACATTTGCCCTCCCATCTCCCCTCCGAACTTTCTCTAAAAGGTTTACTTAAAAATAAGTTTTTTGGGTTGTTGAATCCGAATTTTTAACTTCCACCCCAAATAGTTGTTTTTAACTTAAATTTCTTATTGTTTTAGGTGAAAAGCATAACGAAATTCAGAAACTAGACAAAATTTGCAACAAAAAGGATATATGACATTATGACGTAGGATGAACGGGGAGAAGGAGTGCTGCCTCTGAACATGCACTGCGGCGCTACATGCACTAAGTTATTACGTCCAGGCAATAGGGATTTTACCTGGCAAAATTAATACTAGTTATGGATTTCGACTCAACTTATGGTTTTTGGGTCGCTGAATCCGAATTTGTAACTTTCCACCAAAATTTCACCCGGCAACCTCCCAAAAAATTGTTTTTTTTGAAAAAATTTGGTTTTTGAGAAAAGCGCGCGGGGAATGTTCCGAGGCAGCCCCCTCTCTCCCTGTTTATCCTACGTTATAATGTCATATATCCTATTTGTTGCAAATTTTGTCTAGTTTCTGAATTTCGTAATGCTTTTCCACTAAAAAAATAAGAAATTAAAGTTAAAAACAACTATTTTGGGGGGTTTTCGGTGGGGGATTTTGGGGGTAAGTTAAAAATTCGGATTCAGCGACCCAACAAACTTAAAGTAAACCTTATAGAGAAAGTTCGTAGGGGACATGGGAGGGCGAATGTAAACGTGTGAGTGGTTAAGTGGAATTGTGCAACTTAGTCCACGCAGCACCGCGGCGCATGTTCCGAGGTAGATCCCCCCTTCCCCTTCATCCTAAGTCATAATGTCATATATCTAATTTGTTGCAAATTTTGTCTACTTTCTGAATTTCTAGATACTTTTTCCCTAAAACAATAAAAAAATTGATTTTTTAATAAACTTTTTTGGGGGGCTTTTTACCAAAATTTGGGGGTGTTGCCGGGGGAAATTTTGGTGGGTAGTTACAAATTCGGATTCAGCGACCCAAAAAACATAAGTAAGCCTATTTCCAGAACTACCATTAGTTTTGCTAGGTAAAATTCCCTATTGCCTGGACTATTATCTATTTTATCTTTTCTAATTTTGTATGTTTTAAGATAAACTTTTAGAGTACCAGACAAGACATGTTCATCAGCACATGCTATTTTTCCTTTCACATGCATGGAAACATGATCTAGACTCGTTATGT
The DNA here is from genome assembly GCA_963932465.1 of Maratus speciosus. Lineage (NCBI taxonomy): Eukaryota > Metazoa > Arthropoda > Arachnida > Araneae > Salticidae > Maratus > Maratus speciosus. The sequence continues at coordinate 66,580,627 of OZ010799.1, read as the reverse complement.
CTCATGTTGTCTGCTGAAATGAAGTGTTAAAAGTAGAAATTACTTCTATTAATAATTAAAAGCACTTAAATTACAAAAAAGAAAAAATGTTATATTAAATTTGTTCTAAAAATACCAAATGATTTTTTTGACCAAAAAAAAAAAAAAAAAAAAAAAGAAACGGTTTCAACCGTGCCAACCCCTCCTAAAATGAACCATTTTTTTTCTTATTGACCCATATCTTATTCTAATGAAACAAAGTTTTGCTCTGTGCGCTATGACTAGAAAAAAATTACGAACTGTACATCAAGGCTGAAAATTTGAGTGAGGGTAGTCCAAGGCTCATGGGTGCAAGTCTTCCGTGGGCTGTCACCAGGACATGACATATTTGTCTTTTAAAAATTCCCTAGAGCAGTATCAAGATGAATTTTTTTTAATATTACGTATTTGCACACATTCTTAAATTTTATATACTTTAGCCTTTCAACTTCAGCTGGGGGAAAGGGGGAATCAAAAATATTTTCAGTCCTGGCACATTTTGTAACTTGGAACCATGCCAAGACCTTTTCTGATGCACCAGAGAATTTTCAATTTTTTGTTAATTAGTCAAGATATTAATTAAAAATGATAATGAACTCTCATCAAAACCTCATCTCTTATTCTGCGTCAACCAGTAATGCATGCCTAGTATCAGATTGTGCATTAGGATGAAAGGAAGATCCAAACATGCATTTTACTTTGTGTTTTTTCACAGTTTTGTACGGATGGAGCTGATGTGAAAAAAAAACACACATTTCTTTATCAACTAGATATCAGTATTTTTGTTTTCGAATTTTTGTTATGGGATCTATAACTCTCATATTTATATTATAACTACAGAATATCTTAAACAATTCAGACAAGAACTAGTGAAATAAACCAAGTGAAAAAATGTCTTCTTAAAAGTAGTTTTATCACTAAAAATAAATATTTTTTCAAGAATTTTTTCATTTAAAAATATAAATTCAGACAAAATAGAGTCAAATATATAAAATCATAATTTTGAGGTTTATTTAATGTTATCATATGCCTGGGCAATGGCAGTTCAGCTAGTAGGTGTTATTTTTAAGATTATGATTTCAGAGAAATCTAAAGTTTGGTATTTACAAAGTTTTTTCCTCTTTCAGAAATTTTTTGTGCATTAATTTTACTCCCAATGTTACTTTACCAAGGAGTATTTAGAAAATCTGGTTCCAAAAATTCTAAGCACATAATAATAAAACCCACTGGGACCCAGTCTCTTGATCATTTCATCCAATTTCTGTCTGTATGTATCCTTCTATTGTATAATTTACATAATCACATAGCCAGAGAGATGGCTGAAGCACCCCCGAAAGTTTAAAAAATCTTTCTCTAATTATGATAGATATAATGATGATAGATCTCTATTGATAATAAAATATCCGCTGGTAACTAATTTTTAATTCTGTCTTGCACCACTTTCTCAAACCAAAATATTTTCACATATACACTACCTGACATTGAAAATGCAACACCAGGAAAGAGTGGCCAGAAAATGATGAAACTCGACAAACAGAGAGAGACAGCAACGGACAGTAGTTGAATTGAACAATATTTCGAAAATATAGCCATAATACAAAGCGAGAATAGCATCAGCTCAGTAGGATGTAGGACCACCGTGGATAACGATACACGAAGCAACACGTCTAGGTACAGAGTCAATGAGAGTACTACAATGGTTCTGGTCGATATGGGAACATTCAGGGTGTCTTGAACACACTGCAAAGTGGAGGTAGAGGTGGCTTGCGGGTTCACTACTGCTTTTCGGGGGAAGCGTCTATCCACATGTGCTGACGTCACTCTGGCTGCACTAGCACCCTTCAAACTTTCCACATTTCCTCGTTCCAACCACCTTCGCCACAGCGGTGCACTGTGGATGCATACAGATGTGTCTCAGCTGCGAATATGACATATGGACCAACCTGTCCGTCTCAGTCCAATCACCATGCCCTTCGTAAAATCGTCTGTCTGCTGTAAATGTCTCCGTTGACAGTGGCCTGGCATTCTCTGCTAATACACGCGTCCTGGGAGACAAGAACAAAATTTCTACGATGCTTTCCCTAGCAGAAGTAAAGCTACGAATACTGCCCATTTTGCAGGTTCCTTCCGTTATATCTTATTCAACATGCACTGGAGAGCTGCGCATTTCATATCGTTTAAATAACTCTATCACATGCATCTAATCCTGAAATTTGAATAAATATCTGTCCTCTCCTACTTCTTGGTGTTGCATGTTCAATGTCACATAGTGTACTTTGACAATGTGTGCAAGTGAAATGTACTAAAAAGTTTTATCTTTTAAAATAGTGATACGAATAGAATATAAAAATAGTCACCAGTACGTTTTCTGTCTTTTTGATCATAAAATAAAATTTCACTTAAAAAAAAAAAAAAAATAGAATTTTTGACATGGGTATCAAGTATACTATAAGGAGGAATACACCTTAGTTTAAGCCTTGTTTATTTTTTTATTCACACTTTAAAGTGTGCAAATTATTGCTATCATATCAGAAAAAATTCCAAGATTGAGCCCCCTCCGAAGGAAAATCCTGGTTATGGGTCTGCCAATAACTCTTGTGATTGTTGATTTACATTAAAATATTAGTTGTATTATTATAAATATCAAGTATTGTATTTTTGTGAGGTTTATATGATAACAACAGTAGGATAATTATCACGTTTTTGTTTTTAAAACTATTCAATTAAAAAAATATTTTGTAATGAATTCTAAAATTACTACATAAATGTTACCCCACAAAAATGTAACACTTCTCATTATTTATTTATTTTTGAATTTAGTTTGTAAGTGCTGATAATTCTGTATTTACATCCAAATCTTGTGAAAGATATATGCTATTGGATTATTGCAGCAAGATTGCTATTGAAAATTAAGTGTGTAGTATTTATGCATGGGATACAGTACTTACAGGAGCTCACAAAAAGAGTTCATTACACGACACAAAGTTCTTACAATCTGTATATATTTCTGAAGTGCCCTAAATCATGCTGCTTTTGTAAATTGTTCACAGGGTGACAACAATCAAGAAATTATTGCACTTATTTTTAAAATGTTTTTCTTTTGTTTATAGGTAGTGCCAAGGCATCGAAAAGTTTATGAAAGAAGACAGACTATTGGGTGGAGACTGTAAACAACCGCTTGTATTAGCTATTGGGAAGTTAAACCCTGTACAAACATTAATTTTTGAAAACCATTGTATAAAAACAAGTAGTATGTTAAAAGCAGTTGATTTATGCTTTAAGATAACATATTTTAAACTTGGAATTTTCTCCTTACTGTAGTAATGTATGGAATTTTCTAAATGTCTGTTTTTATAAATGTGATGCACAAAATGAAATGGCATCTTGTATCAGAGAACTGAAAGAACGGATTTTTTTAAGTGTGTAAATATCATATTTTTACTTTGCATTGTACCAGTATGAAACTTTTCATCCTAGTTATCCTTTTTTTATTATTATAGATATCAACTGAATGTCATAATATTTTAATCTAATGTAAATTTTATTTCATTTGAGATAGTCATTTGTTTGGGGCTGGTGTAGGAAAGCCTTTCATCTCCTTACTGTAGTAATGTATGAAACTTTCTCAATGCCTGTTTTATACTAAATGTGATGCACAAAAAACAAAATGAAGTGACATCCTATATCAGTGAACTAAAAAGGACTATTAATATAATATTTTAATCTTAATGTAAATTGTCATTTGAGAAATAAATATTCTCATAGGGAGTTGGGAGAGGGACTTTAATATTTCTGCACTTGTTTTTAGACTGAATTAAAAGAACATTTAAATTCTGTTTTTTTCTTATATTTTATCAGCTACAATTTGTATTTAAAAATTTGCAGCCATGTTTTGCTCACTTTGCAAAAAAAAATTTCAAAATCCACATGATCTTTGCCGTCACATTCGAAATTATCATAAGACATGTATACTTAAGCGGTATGTGTGTTATGATGAAAGCTGTAGACAAGCATTTATGAAGTTGTTTAACTATGAGAGACATCTGAAAAGATTTCATGCTAGTGACGTAGAAATAGACATTTCAGAAAGTCGTAATTTTTCAAATCAGCCGATAAATAGTAAAGATGGTGATTTGTCTTCTGATGATTTACCCTCAAATTGATATTTTCAAATCAATTTTTTGGGTGATTCAGAAATATGTAAACATGAACAATTTCAAAAGGATATTTTGCAATATTGCAGTGAAACATGTAGCAAAAGCAGTGTACTACTGTTCTAGTATTATCTCATCTATCAATAGTACTTCATCTTTTCTGTACAATACTGTAAATTATTTAAAATCAGAAACAGTGAATTTTTTAACTGAAAATGGAATGAAATGTGAAAAAAACACAAAATCACTGATGGCAACATTTGATTTTGCTGCTTCTTCATTGTCTACATTTTATTCAAAACATAAAATAGTCAATGCCATTAAAGCAAGTGGTCGCTATGTTGAGCCAAAGGAGATTGCTTTAGGTACACGATATGAACAAAAGTTTATAGATGGCTACCTCACCAAATTCTTAAAAATGACACATGCCAATACATAAGTATAGTAGACACAATGAAAAAAATTATTTCTATTGATGGATTTTTGCATATTTTCAAAACATACAAACAAAACAAAAGTCTTAGAAATGCAACCCTTTGTAGTATCCAAGATGGATTTTATTATTATTCCAATGCAATTTTAAGCTCTGTGGATACAATAGTAATCGAGTTGTATATAGATGATGTGGAGCTTACAAAATCCATTGGGGTCACATACCGGTGTACATAAATTGGGATTCGTATATTTTAAAATTAAAGATTTGCCTGTGCACCTTCAATCTTTGTTAGATTCAATATTTATAACTAACATACACTATTCTCTTGATGTCGAAAAATATGGTTATCGGACAATACTAGATAGACTTGTTCATGATTTGAAAAAGCTTTCAGATGAAGGTATAGAATTTCAGGGAAATATATACAAAGTTGTAATTTGGCAAGTGGTAGGTGATAATTTAGGGTTGAATAAACTGCTGGGGTTTGTTGAGAGCTTTACTGCTATTTTTTGTTGTAGATTTTGTCTAGCAAAAAAATATATTTTGTATAAAAATATAAAGGAAGATATTAGTTTACTACGTAATAAAACTGAGCATGACATGCATGTTAATAAAGTGTCTTCTGGTGACATAACAGTATCAGAATGTGGTGTTAAAACTCCTTGCTGCCTAAATGATTTAAGTTATTGGCATGTGACAAATAATTTGATTGTAGATGTAATGCACGATCTTTTTGAAGGTTGGTGTGCTAGTGAAACCTTCTTAATAGTACATCAGTTTGTTTTTAAAGCCAAAATTTTCACTTAGTCTTTTAAATGATAGGATAATAAATTTTAATTATGGTAAATATGAATCAAGTTCTAAACCAGTGTCAATAAACAGAGAAAAACTTTTAAATCTTGATGGTTCTAATGGGCAAAGTGCATCTCAAATGTGGACCTTGATTCGAAACATACCCTTATTAATTGGTGACAAAATTTCTGAAGATAACGAATTTTGGCAGTTATTTAATCTTATGTTGAAATTAATTGATACTATTATGGCTCCAGACATTACCTGAAACTTTTAAATTAGCAGAAAATATAGCAGATCATCACAAACTTTTTTTAGAGCTTTTTCCAGATAAACATTTATCACCAAAAATGCATTTTGCAGTACACTATCCTAGGATCATAAGGCAGCTAGGGCCTCCAGTTATGTATTGGAGCATGCGATATGTAAGCAAACATTATCCTTCAAAAAGATGTGCATCAGCTAGCAAAAATTTTGTAAATGTTGCTAAAACAGTAGCCATACGCCATCAGTTATAAATTGCACATACTTTACATGAGAAATATTTTAAATGCAATGCAATATCAAATGTGTTGGAAACAACATATGGAAAAATGCATAGTTAAAAGGAACATAATTTGAAACTTGAAGTAAACGGTTTGAGTGACAATTCGGAAGTAATGCAGTGTAATGGTTTTCGTTATAATGGCACAACATATTAAAAAAATATGGTTGTGTTTGTTTCTTGCATTGATGAGTTACCTATTTTTGGTAAAATAAAAAAAAAATGTTTGTCCTTAATAATAATGCATTTTTAATTTGTGATTTGTTTGAGTTTTTAGGTTTTGACAGCCATTTTCACTGATATGTTGTAAGTTCTACTGGTGCTGTTAATCTAATAAACATAAAAGATTTATTTAACTATGTTCCATTGCATATAAGAAACTCATATGATTTAAATGACAAATCAGTGTATGTTACACTGCGGTATAATCCATGCTGTACAAATGAAAAATTTGAAATAATTTAAAAGATTGCTTGTTTTTTAAATAAATTTATATTTAGTTTTCTTTTGTTTTGTTCTTTTTGTTAAAATTATGAATATCAGGAAACTATTGTTGTAAATCTTCAGTATTTAATTGAAATAGTTTTATGGATCAGTGGTGAGGTAAAATTTAGTACTAATTGTTTTCTTTATATTTGTAGTACAGTCAGTTTTATGTTTCTAGTTGGCCAAAAATTTGTTAATTTGTATGGGGTTGTATCATATGTTTTGTGGTAAGGGATTTTTTATATTGTACAATACAAAGCAGCAGTAAAACACCTATTTTAATAGCTGATTGGCTTTCATTATTTTTCATAATTTGAAATAATAACCATAGAATGTATTGTCCAAAGTTGTTAAATTTGGCAAAAAAATCTAACTTAAACTGTTGTGTAATTAAAATATAACATTTAAAAGGAAAATTTTGAAAAGACTTTTGCATTTTATGTAAATATTATTATGGTTGCATCCAGCTGTTTTTTCTATGGGCAGCAAACTCTAATCTTGTCCATTTTATTTATCTATTTGCCATACTTCATATACTTTTCTTAATGTCTCTGCTTTCACAGTCTTTTCTCAACTCTCTTGTATCAATGCACTTTTTTAGGTAAAGGAATCAACAAAGAAAGTTTTACATTGTTGAAAGGTTCAACAATAGCAATAACATTATAATAAAATTCCAGCATCTTTTCGTTTCAATGACCATCTTGGTCTATTTGAAAATTTTCTGGTTTAGACATAAATTTTGACACCATTTCAAATCCCAAAAGCGTTCTTTCCGGTTTGGAAATAGAAACATGTGATGTTTTACCATAGCTAATAATGTATCTGATATTATACCTGCCCAGATAATGCTGAATGTGTCTGCTCTTTTACTGCAAATACATCTGAACCACTTCCTTCACTTAGGTGTTCTGCTTATCTCTCTACGTATAACTTTATAAAAAAGATTTATATTAAGGAGATTAGGTTAAGAAGTTAGCAGGCATTTATCTAAAACTAATTGAAGGGGATCCAGCTATATATTAGGTAAATACAAAGTTTTGGCAGCTTTGTAACAGTTTCGTATTCAAAAGTATGATTGTATGGCAATGTGCATGTATATTTGTCTGAATTTTTACCTGCATCTGTGTTTTAATAGGTTATTATTGAACAAAAGATCCATATAAAAAAGGACTAGCTGGCTTCGCTGGCTAGTGGGGCCCCAGAACCTCTAGCGAAAAACTAACCTCAAACCAAACAAAACTGTCTCGTCTCCCTGCTGTGGTAAGCCCCTCATTACATAAAAAAATTTCCTAAAATCTGACCTGGGGCCGAATGAATCTCTGACTCGTTTCCCTTTTGCCGATGGAACCATATTTAATCATAAATTGTTTATGATAATTAACGGTTTTAATTTCCACACGAGTTTATGCATATATAATCATATTACATTGCCTGTAAGCCAGATTTTTATGTTGATGGATCTCCCTCCCAACTCCAAAGTCAAGTTTAATGTTTTTTTAATTAAGATTCTTTAATTTACTTTCAAAATTTTGAATGTTATCTTGCAACTTTTATCTCCTGAAACAATTTAGTAGCTTTTTGCTAGAATCCACATTAGTCAGAGATAATGGTAGCATATGAGACTAATACAAAACTACTCTGCAATAAATTGTTTACTTTTTATGTTTATCATTTTATTTAAACTTGAATTGTTATTCAGCCTCAAACTTTCAATCACTATTCCCACTCTTCTTGAGGGCTGATATATCTCTCACCGGGATGAATGTATCTTCTTTCCCTCATTTCTGGCTTATGTGCTTCTCTCTCTAGTGGACATACAGTACCGCCTTCCGTTCCACTGTAATTTTGGAAATACAGTAAATGAAACCGAACATTACAGATTGGACGGAAGGTGGTACTGCATGCTTACCGGACAGAGAAGCCCACAAACGAGAAAGGGGGGAAAGCAGACATACGCCACGCCTGCAAGGAATATAACAGCCCCCAAGAAGACAGGGAATAGCCATCGAAAGCACCTGACTGAATAAGAACAAAAGTAAAAAATCAAATAATAATAGATTTGAATTTGACCTGTAATGAATAAATGTCATAACAAATAATTTGGTTTCAATACTTTCTGCTATATTTTGAGTTTTGTAGTATTTAAAGCACTTGGCAATTTTGTACTAACTGTTTTACATATATATAGAGAGAGAGATTAAGTTTCTATTTTTGTACTGATGCTTTGTGTTTTATCGATTGTAAAAATACTTGTTAGATTTAAAATAAACAATTTTGATATTACTTTAGTTTTATTTTTATGTTTATTAATTATAATGGGCATAATGAGTTTCTAGTAACTTTAAGGTATAGCAGAAGAACGTGTAGTAATCTTTTTGAAAAAAGAAAGGCTCTTTTCATGTATAAAAGTTAGAGCCTCGTGTAATTTTAAGTTTACAATTGAGTGATTTTTAAGCAAATATCATAAACTGCTCAATTAGAAAATTTATAAAAAATATGTATAGTCAGTAGCAGAAGCTTTGCTTAAAAATTATTTAAGACTGTTCTCAAATCCAAAGGGCCAACTTTCTGACATAAGTTTTAATTCATTTTTGTTCGCAAACGCATGAAACTAGCAGGTGTTGTTATTCAGAAACTATGTGATCAAACTGTTTTTTTCCGTTTTTTTGTAAACGCAATAGATCTTTCAGAAAATACTGTCAAAGTTGGCATTTAGAACTGAACTTCCGAACGAAAGAAGAAAATCCAGTCAGTAAATGGAGAAAAATGCCGTATCACGTGATCAAAATCTCTTATAACTCAATAGGTAACTGGTTGATCAAAAAATGGAAAACACAGTTCGATTCCAAATCGCTTCCATGGTGAGGCTTTCCAATTTTATATCTTTCCGTTAAAAAATGAATTTGTAAATGTGTCAAAACGTTTTGTGCTCGTTGAGCAGAGCAGTTGAGAATAGCCTTAACTTCCCATTGCTTTTAGCTGTGACTATTTATTAAAAAAACACAGAAGCAATAAACAAGAATTGGCTTTGGCACATACCATAAAAATGTTTGAAATCAAACATATTACAAAAGAAAGCAATGATTTCATAGTACAGTAGACTCATTCAAATTCGCACATAATCGCAGATGTACACAATAAAACTTTTTCAGATGGAGGGTCAAAATGACAAAAAATTTTAGTTTTATATCATTCCGTATGTATTTTAATATGTAATTCTCGATATGACTGAACTCATGGTTTTTCATGAAGGAAGCATAAATTTATTTCTGAAAAAAAAAATCAAGATTTTGCTTATATCAATGGTAATCACAATCTTTTTAGCAAATATGTTTATGTAATAATCGAGCTTTTCTGTTATTAAGTCTGGCTAAACCTGAAGCAAAACTTCCTTTTTTCATGATTTTGATATAAATTAATTGGGTACCTTTAAGAGGAAAGTTTCTTTGAATAATTCAAGGAAAATGTACCTCATCTTGATTATGGATATTTAATTGTACATCATTTACTTGACCTTTACTTTTAATCATTTTAAAAATTATCTTGATTTTTATTATTTTAGTTTATTACTTTGCTTAATTATTTTACTATATTGCAAGCATTCATTATAATTTTGATTGCATTATTACATTCAAATTACATTTTAAAAAAAGTAAACAAATCAATGACCAGAAATCCACACAACCTCTGGTGCCAAGCTGTGCGGATTTGAGAGAGTCTACTGTATTTGGTTTCTTTTTTTTTCAGTTTAGTAATTTAGAAGTGTCAATTCAAAAGGATTGATGATTGTATTTGAGGAAATATTCACTTTGAATTTTTCTGACAAGTTATAATAATGGGTGCTGGTCCATTTTCAGTCAATATATGTAAAATGCAGAAGTGCATTTTCAAATTAATCTCTAGGGTGAAAGTGATATTAAAGACAATTATGATATAATTTAATGAGTACATTTTTTCTGAAATATAAAATTTTGAACATGTTACATGAAATCATTAGCGGATTTGGATAAATCCTACATTATATGAAAGACTGTCAAAATGAATAGACTGCAAGGACAGTGATGTGAATGGACTCTTTGAATGTCCCAGGGACCCAACCATTTTTTAAATGTGGGTGTAATTTCAAATAAAAACTAAATATTTATTTATATAAATATAATAAACATTTCTAAAATTAAGATTCAGACTTCTTTGACTTCAGGACTTCTTTGAAACTTAAATGATTTGAATTTACAACTGGTTTTTAAATTATTTTTCAAAAGCATTTTTGTTATGCAAATCAGTCATTCACATCATATGTATACAAAAAAAAAAAAAAAAAAAAAAAAAAAATTCAACATTAGATTTTAGAAATCTGCAAAATAAATATATTTTAATAAAAATTTTCAGAGCATATTTTTTTTTTTTGGAGAAAAAAGATGAGATTGCTCTTATGAAAACTTTTAAAATTAACACATCCCGTCAGATGCGGTTTTGTGTTCTGTTTGTGCTCCATCATCAACTTATAAGTGTTTGATTTAGTGTAGTGTATTTCTGACATCTGCACTGATGAAGTAAACCACAAATGAAAGAAACCATAGTACTAAAGATTTACATAATTGATAAAACTCATTACTAAATTATTCTTGCTGGACCAATAAAACTGTATCACACATCACATTTTTTTCAACTTTCACATATAAACTGATGGACGACCAATGTGTATGCTGAGGTATAGAGAAATTGCTAATTTTCTAAACAACTTGCTATAGAAAAACTGGCGCTTTTATTAAAACAAGCATGCATTTGAAGCTTTATGTACAGTTGGTCAAAAAAAAAAAAAAAAATCTAATTTGAATAAAAAATATCATAGAGAAATGAAACTGGTATCAATCAACATGGATTGTCTATTTCAATTTAACCTATTAAAACTTTCCTTAGGGTTTCATCTACATGATAAGGTGAACACAAATTTTTAATTTTTTCAATGTAAACCTCCAAATTTGACCACAAATTTTTAATTTTTTCAATGTAAACCTCCAAATTTGACAATGCAGTTAGAAAGAACACACTCAACTACCCGAAGTACTATTTTAAGAGACGTTTCTACAATTGAAGATTTATTAGAGGTAGGAATTATAAGTAACACGAATTTTATAAACACTTTTTTAAGAGAAAAATCTTTCACTCTGAGAACTCATTAGTCCTATGTCTACTAACTCTTGGACTAATTGTGAAATGTCTTAAAAATTTGTAATTGGGCTAAATTGAGTTGTTTTCTTTCCGATTGTTATCAAATTGGGGGGGGTTATATTAAAAATATAAAGTTACTGTTCATTTTAATATGTAGATGACCCCTTGATTAAAAATTTTAAAGTCTTAAAATTGAAGTAGACAGCAATTTTATTTCACTTCTATAATTTGTATTAGAGTTAATACGGTTTATTTATTTATTTTTTTTGACCGACTGATACATTTTTTATAAAATAGTTTCAATATATTTACAGGCTTCAAATATATGCTCATTTTATTAAGTGAACCAGTTTTCTCTTAGGAGGCGTGCAGGATTGGTAATTATTTTATATCTCGCCAATGCACCTTAAACCTAAAAATACATGTAAATTTTGAGTATTTTCATGCTCAAAAATGAGCATATAGAGGTCAGTTCATACTCATTTTTGAAACATAGACATGCTCAAAAATGAGCACATAGAGGTCAGTTCGTACTCATTTTTGAAACATGGGCGTGCTCAAAAATGAGCACATACAGATCAGTTCATACTCATTTTTGAAACATGGACGTACTCAAAAATGAGCACATGGAGGTCAGTTCATACTCATTTTTGAAACATAGACATGCTCAAAAATGAGCACATACAGATCAGTTCATACTCATTTTTGAAACATGGACGTACTCAAAAATGAGCACATGGAGGTCAGTTCATACTCATTTTTGAAACATGGACGTACTCAAAAATGAGCACATGGAGGTCAGTTCATACTCATTTTTGAAACATGGACGTACTCAAAAATGAGCACATACAGATCAGTTCATACTCATTTTTGAAACATGGACATACTCAAAAATGAGCACATACAGATCAGTTCATACTCATTTTTGAAACATGGACATACTCAAAAATGAGCACATAGAGGTCAGTTCATACTCATTTTTGAAACATGGACATACTCAAAAATGAGCACATAGAGGTCAGTTCATACTCATTTTTGAAACATGGACATACTCAAAAATGAGCACATAGTGGTCAGTTCATACTCATTTTTGAAACATTGGCATACTCAAAAATGAGCACATGATGTTTCATTATTAAGTGTGTGCATGTTTTCAGAAATGAGTATATACATGTTTCAAACTTGAGTAATTTTGTTTCGGAGCCATTTTGACGATGCGGCATACTCAGATTTGAGTATTTTTTACTCATTTTTGAAAACGTCGTTTTTAGAGTGAACGCGACCTGGATGTACATCTTTCCAGCATCATACGCATATTGCACGGGGACAGGCTACACTCCTAGCACGTCCAAAGAGTACTGGCATTGTACGATGCCGATTATCCTCAACGCGTCGCATTCTCACGCTGGTACTATTTTCAAAAACGGATCGTGGAAGCGGCGGCACGTGTCCCTGACACACTTGTCCATTTTGAACGGGTCTGTGAATCCATGCGTCGAAGTTGAGAAGCATGCATTGCCGCGAATGGAAGGAATTTTGAATATCTTCTGTAAATTAAACCATGTTCTTTAATAAAAGTCATATTAATGACTCTTTCGATATCTTTTCTTTCTTCCCCTCCACACCTGCGCTCATCGTCCTCTAGCGGTCGCAGTTTGCATTTTCGAACACAAGTTCCCATGTAGATCTTGTTCCTCATGATATGACAGACCAGCATGTTAAGTTTGTAAACGACCTTTTGAGACACCATGTATATAATGAATGAACAACTAGCAAAAATATTTTATTTATAAGAAAAAATTTCAGAAAATCTTACGCGCCGTTTCATCTCAATCTCCTACTTGTGCGACACACTATGTCACATTTAAGTGTTTTGACAGAAAAAAAAAAATGCAAGAACTTGGAGATGGGTGGGAAAGGAAAGGGTAATTAAAGCTCCGGTTTTTCGAAATTGCTTATTGCTCTGGGCTCCTGAGCCCTGTATTTATGAGCTCCGGTGAATTCCAACCAATATTTAAATATTTACTAAAATCAGAGAAGTACCGGGGCTGAGCTCCGCTGGGCTCTGTTGCAAGTTAATCCCAGGGTGGTAAGTGACGTAATCATCATTTTGAGGAAATGAGATGCAAACTTCTAAATATCTATTTGCGTTTATTATCAAATGCCTCCTTTATTAATAAAAATCTCTGTGAATATTAAGTTTTTTTGAAATAATAATTTAACAGATGGTAAGAGGACCATTGATTATCTTCAATCATATGCTTAACTCTTTTTTTTTTTTTTTTTTCTGTCACGTACCACCTTTATCATCTGAGCTCTTCAATTATTTAGAAATTTTGAGAAAGTTTTTTCTCTGACATGTATGATTGTATTTACAATATTTATCGTAAGTATACCGTACATTCTGACATATATAATACACTCCAATATATAACATGCACCTAAACTTTTACACCTCATTTTTCTATTTTTAGATATATTTGCAGTATATCTTTTACAAAGAAACTTTTATAAGTGCGCGCTTGTATTCGTGTAAATTTTCATCTATTTTCGTGTATCAAAAATTGCGCTTTGTATGCCCGAAATATTTAAAAGCCATAAAATATTCAGTTTTTTTTACAGAGGTGTGGGGGAGGTTGAAGGAAGAAGTTGAAAACAATGGTTCGATTTCGGGTTGTTGTTATGAGGCAGAACTGCGCGATGGGGAAAAAAATAAAATAAAAAATATGGAAATGCAAACGAAATATTAAAAACTAGAAAACAGGAATTCTGCTTTTTCAGAATTTAGTGTCGCCTCCGATGTAAAAAAATATATGTATATATAAATAGTACAAAACATATTTCAATTTTAAGACTTAAAGCACAAACTTTTATTTTATGTAAAATGACGTCATTCGCATCCGCTTAAGAATTACACATTTAGGATTCACTTTAAACATCTGCAGTAAAGTATGCATAGGATGTCACTATCTCAAAATAATACACAAATGCAGCAAAAAGATGCCGTCACTAAAGAAACTGGACAAAAAAAAGGGCTATCTAATGATTAATAGGTATTCATTTGTTTGTAACATTAATATAGACAATTTCAGTCATGACGTTTTAGTTGGAAACCGACTCCAAAGAAACGGTTGCTATGTTGTATTTTCTATTTTGTTTGTGTGTTTCAGCTATATCTTTCTTATATCTATATCTCACATTTAAGTGTTTCAATACTTGATATTTCCTGGCAACATTTTCCAAGATTTATATTTAAAAAGAAATGACGCATAGCAACCGTTTGTTTGGAGTCAGTTTCCAATCAAAACGTCATGACTGACGTCACACTGAAAGGGTCTACAGATACTTAAAATTAAATATAGTTTATAATAGCTCCATGTTTTATTATTCGTAGAAATTATTCGTTTATATTTTTTTCAAAATAGCACGTATTTTAATTACATTTTCTTTCGGTTGTTATGAGAAAATGACAACAAAAAGATATAATTGCTATTTTTCAACTATTTTCCCTTTACTTTCTATATAAATGGAGTACTTGAGTTGCCAAAATTAAACAAATAGTGCTAAAAACTACAAAAAAATTAATATTTCAAAAATAAATGGAGATACAGTTTTCAAACAAATTGCATTTAAAAGTACTTTTTTTTCCCAATACGACGGTATAAACATTAAAAATGTGCGGTGCTTAGAAATTAAAAAAATTGCTATAGAGCATTTAATTGTACAATAATACATCTGCTTTGTTTATTGCTAGCGTCTGTAAGGTAACGTTATTTTTTGGAGACAACATAAGTTGGGAGAAAGAAATAGCATACCGTTCCGGGGGGCAAATTCACAAACACTCAATGTCCCAGCGCTCTTAACACCAACCTCTGTTGCCAAGCACTTTGGCGAGAAAATGAACTTCGACGCGCATGCGTGTGTTCTCATACAAATACGTTTGCAAAAATCTGAAACTACTTTAATTTATCCATTCAACTGCATATTTCTTGTTTGTGTAATACTTGCAAGAATACGAGAGCGAAATACTAAATCATTACTTTACCTTCTGAATAATTGTAATTGAACAAGTCATCAGCGGCGTGGCGTGAAAATTTTCGGTGGTCATCGCAATTATTTAAGTTTGTGGTGAAAAATTATTAACTCTAAAATTCAATGGTTGAATGTTCATAAAAGAAACTTTAAATCTTACCTTCACTTATACATGAACTCCAAATGTTCTGCTAAAACTGGATCGTAGAGTTTTAAAAGCTTATTAAGAGTTTTAAAATATTGCTTGGTCATCGCCGCATCCAGCGATGACCGGACGCCACGCCACTGCAAGTCATATATTTAACATTATTGATCTGTTCTATAACTTCGTATTTTTTCCCTCCCAAGCTAAAGTATTTATCTCTGTAGAGGTACGTAGTATGTGCTGCCATCTAGTGCAAACATAAGTACTAAATACATTACAATAACTAGTCCTTATTTCATCCTCTGAATAATTATGATATATATACGTATATGCATGTATATGTATATTGTGAATAAGTGAAATGGTTATTCTTATAGATCCGTTCTATAATATAAATAAGTAATATAAATATAAGTTATATTTATATAAGTATATATGCATATATATATTCCGCTTATAATATAAGTAATATAAATAATATATAATCCGTTCTTTTTAAATGATCACCATAAATAAATGAAAATTTGCCACAATTATCTTACTTACTTGTTCCGTCTATGCTCAGATAAGTGCTTTGTTGCTGATTGATAATAAGTTAAAAATAGCTAGCAGGGGGCGATCCAGGCAAAATTTGTGGCCTATTTTGGGAATTTTCGAAAAAAAAATCAGTTTAATAAAACAGGCCTCTTCACCAAATTATTTTTAATAAAAATGTCCCCTTCACAAAATTCTGCTTAATAAAATAGGCCCCTTCACAAAGCTCATTTCATAAAAACATACCCTTCTTTAATTATTTTTTTTATTTTGCCAGATTTTAAAATGTGCATTTTGTAAACAAAACAAGTTCACTAGAAAACAAAATTTTACAGGATGACTTAAAGCCTTTATTATTAATTAATACTTTGTTCAAATTTGAGTAACTGGATTTCATCTTTCGTTATAAAATTTATTTTTCCCAAAAATATAAATAATTCACATAAATAACTGTTGCTTTTCACAAAATGCCCCCCCCCCCCCCCACACACACACACACTTTTAACTTTTCATAACTTTTCCATGCATGCTTCATAATCAAACCACTTAGGAAGCAGAAAATTTGCATTTTTTTTTTTCAAAGTAATAGAAAACTTTGAATTTTATATACTAATGCCCATTTACAAAATTGCATTTATTTCAAAAATTTTAGGATATTTTATCCAATTTCTCCTGTTTATTAATTTTTTTCCATATTTATCCATTAATGGAACGTTTAATTAATTTTTCTTCTCTGTACGACTATCAAATTTATTTAAAACAAATCAAAAATTTTATTTAATTAGGATGAATATGAAAAAGTAAAAACCTAAACATAATCATTACCTTATTATTGAATTTGTGGGATTATTGCAGTGCTGTATTAATTTAGAATGTGCATTCTTACTTTGTAGCGATAATCTTATTCTGACAGCATCAATATTCCACTTAGTATAATCAATAATACAACTTGTGTAGACTGAATTAATCTGCGAAAGCTACAAAAAAAAAAAAAAAAAAAAAACACTCTTTGAACTTTGTAAGCGTATCTAAATTATTCATATAAAGCGGATATAAATATTCGCACATTCAAATTTCGAACTACTAAAATTAGACTATAAAATTTTATATACTAAAATCATGGAAGACGGTAGTATTCCGAGTGACGCAGCCTTAAGCCTAAAATCGTATCGTATCGTATCGTAGAATTCGTAGATGGCGGAACTCATATATACAGCTAACTCGACATCAAAGAAAATGCGAAAAGCCGCCTGTTAATAACTCATCAAATATAGGTCCTATTGTTCTGATTTTTTTAAAACAGTCTTATATCTGCAGTCTAATCCTATTCTGAATTTTTTACAATTCTACGTGCAGTATATTTTCAGATCTGTAAACCCATTTTGAAAGCAATTTCGATGGTGTAAGTTTGTCTTTTTTTTTTCTCCGAGACGGTCTAGATTTTTTTTAAAACATTAATATATAAAATGAATCTGTTTTTGACGAAGTGGATAAGACTAACCTAGTATCTAGGAAAACTCTTAATTTTTATATAATCCGCATGAAAAAATGGACTTTTTAGGATCGCGGATTACATGTTATTCTATGGGCTAGCAGACAGAATGTTGCACATCGGTTTTGCGCGGTTTAGGTCACAGTTAAAAATCTGAATATTGGCAATAAATCTTTTTTTAAACTACGAAAACAGTTTATTATGTGCTTTAAAATACTTAGACTGATTTTTTAAAATGGAGCAGTATTTTGTAATTATAGGTATTTTATTTCATTGTTATTCATAGTAAGTAAACATTTTTTAAGGAGAAAATATTTCACATTTAAGAAAAAAATCTCGTATCGAAATTCGATATTTATCGAAAATTCTCGTATCGAAATGAAAATTCATCGCGTTCGCCATAAGACTTCGCCATGTATCACTACGCGATACGCGAAGTTGACTGAAGAAATAAGAAATATCAAAGATCTTGAAATGGTATTCCAAGGGGAGAAAGTGAGTACAATTTCTAATTATCCAGGCAGCATTCTTTGCAACCGATCCTTTCTAATTAGTATAATGTTCTGAATTGTTTTTATTTTCAACAATACTTATAACTGTTTTCCTTACAAAATAACGTTCATGTGTGGCATAGGTATTTCTTGTGATATGTGAGTGTAATACAGATAGATTACTAATTTAATTTTGAGTTTTCTTTTAAAGAAATTAAACAAAACCTTTCATTTTTAAAGAACGCACAATTTAAATAAAAGGTATGACGAAATCAAAATTAAGATTTCCAATCCCGTTTATAAAATGATTCATTTGCGAATCGTTTCTAATAATATTATAAACGAAAATTGACATCTTTCGTTTATTTATTTATTTTTTTATACAACTCTTTTCAGCTTCAAAAATTAAAGCATCGTAGTATTTTATTTTTATAAAATTTAACCTAAAGGGGAAAAAAAATTCTTATTGCCGTTTATCTGTGTAACAAAAGAAAAACAGAAAAAAAAAAAACACCTGAAGCATTTCTTTTAGGCTAATTGATTACAGCATTGGGTGCAAGACCTTCAGTCTCAGGCCTGATTTCAGTCTTGGACATATTTTTGACTGATAGTAAATTCTACTTTATATACTTAAATTATCACGATTAGCTCAAAATGAACCATTTTATCCTGACTGGTTGTTTTGAGCTCCTAAAAGTAAAAAATTTCATCATGATACTTTTCCTTATTTAGTAATTAAAGTTTATAGATAAATAAGATAAAACAGCTTTTTTGCAAAAGTAAGATACTTGTTTTTATTTAATTTTAAAGTTAATATGCTTAAAAGAAAGCTTTAAATAATTTACTTTTAAAAAATATAAAAGTAGCCAGCTCCCTTATATGATATTTGTGGTAATGAAGTATAATTGTAAATAAGAACAATTCAGAACATGTTACTATTTAGAAAAGATTGGTTTCACAAAATTTCATTAGCAGCTGCATTGTAGCTGTCATGATAATTAGACTTTGTATAAACTAATAAAGTGATTACTCAGTAACCATTTCAATTAATATATTAATCTGACTCGCATCTTAAATTAAATATTAAGTTTTTATTCTGCTTTCATTAAACCAGTCACTATTCTGTAACATTCCGCATATTCCGACTACAAAAACTCTTTTTTATCAATTTCACCTGTATACTGGAGGGTTGCCGTGCCACTTACAGAGTAGCGCGTTTATCGCCTCGTTGTGCAATAGCATTTGAAAGATCACCACACTAACATAAAAAAGTAGCAATAAAAGAAAAACAAAATTAATCAGTTGATTGTAAAAAACCCGCTCCATTCTCGGTCGGGGGAGGAACATCACAAGAAAAAAAAACCTCGCGAAATTTGACAGTATGTCGGGAGGGGGGGGGGGGGGAATCCAAAACTTCATGAAAATAGTTGTAACTTTTCTAATAAATATGTTACACATAACATATGGTAGTAATAATCAGTATATCTGATGAAAATACAAGTAATTTTTTAAAATAAACTATTTAATGATTTTTTTTATCCCTATTACTGTATTTGATTAATAGTAGTTCAAGAGCCATAATTTTATATTGTAAAATCCTTAAAAGCACTCTGCAAGCAGTCCTTGTTCAATCACAAAAGCCTGCCACTAAAAAATTTTAATGCAGAAGATGTAATGTATTTCTCAGATATAAACAATGAATTTTTCAGTTAAGAAGCACATGTATTTTACAAATATTGCTATTTCTTGGAACACTAAATATGATACATTATCGCCTTTAACACATTATTTTGGAGTAATGAAAACATTGTTATTATATTAAAATTTTTTGTAAATGAGTGTTATAATCAGAGCAGCTCATGACAGGTTTTTCTTGCAGCACTAAAATGCATGCTTTCCAAAAGTTTTTTTATTGTTGGTTTTTTTTAATAAATTTTTGCCTTATTTAATGGAAGAAAATTCTGCTAAAAATAAGGCAAAGATTTCATTATTAAAAATAGTGAAAAAGAATAAATTGGCCAGCCATGCATTTAGTGTTCCCAAAACTTTCAGTCATGAGTTACCATTGTTTATAATGACTTTGCCCAGGCATATTTGGATGTTATACTTCAAGGTAATATCTTTAAGGTAATTTAATAATGTGTGATCTATACCTATTATGTAAAATTTCATAATTTGCACATTTTCTGGTTCCAAGGAATGTAATTTAAAGCATGTATACGAAGTAAATTTAATGATGTATGAAATATGATCTATATAATGCAAAATTCTATAATACGCACAACTTCTCATACTAAGGTGTGCATTATAAAGATCTTCTACTGTATTCATATGTAGTTCACACATCAAAAACCTTAAAGATTTAGTATCTGTAAGAGGACATTATTACAACTATATATTTTTTTTCATTCTGTAGCACAAATTACTCAGCTTAGAATTTGCCAATCAAAACATTGCCATCTTGATATTTTTCCACTGTCTTTATTTACCTCAGAAGTGATTAAGATTTTTTTATATCGTAAATCCTAAAGGTTATAATAGCAAAAAAGCATCTTTAAGCCCTTGGGAATGAGCGACCGGTATACTTGGCCACTTAAGGTGTTCAGAATCCTTCATTATTCTCACCACTTATTTTTAATTGTAAAGTTTACCTTCTTTAATAGGGGCATTTCTGTGATTCAATTACAGAAAATTTTCTGTTTTTAAAAACCTGCAGTAAAAGGTTAAAAATTAACCAAAGGGCTCTTGTCGCGAAGGGGTTAAACATCTTGAATTACAGTGAACTTTAATAACCCTTGGCTTTAATTGCCAGTACTCTTCCAATTGAGCTATCTGTACGACAGCCCAGCCAACACAATATTCGCTCAGAACAACTATTATCATGACATCAATTGATTGTGTGAAAAATAATTAAAAGTGTACATGATTATATATTTTATTATTAAGCAACAGACTTTGCAGATCCGATTTTCTAAAAAGCTTTAAAGATTGAAATCTCTAGGCTGGAGTGGGAAAGTGGTAATTTTGAGGAATAGGAGGATGATTTATATAGAAGAATTTTCTGTATAAAAATAAAGATTTAATTTTTTTTTAATGTTGCGGAGTAGGGGGAGGGAGAAGAGGTGAAATGTACAGTCGTGGAAAAAAAAAAAAGTAAACACCCTCTACTAACTCCTTAACAAATTATTATCGTAGACAAAAGTTATTGGTACCGAACGATTTGAAATAAAGTCTATTTTTAAATGATGTATATAAAATTTGCTTAGGGGGCCATCTACATATTAAAACAAATCCAAACTTCATTTTTTTTTCAATGGCAATACCCAATTTTAACGGGATATTTCAAATCTTCGGTTCAAACTATGCCTAGGCACCAAATTTCAAGTAATTTGAATAATAAGTTTTTGAATTATAAACATTCAAAATTTAGTGCTTCTAATGTTAAATTATATTTTCATATTTTTATTCATATCTCCTGAAATTATATGCTCCTAATGTGCTAATTTTTTGTGTAGCAGTAATACTAACATACCCAAACATAAATACGTTGAATTTGCAATTTTTATAATTTTATGATATGAATTATGAAATTAATATTCGAAAAAATTATGAATTGTAACCTAAAATTTTTTTGATGGATTTAGATTTATTAAGTCCTGCTTTATGGAAATCCAAAATTTCACATTTTTCTTCCAAATAGTTTTCAAATTATGTTTAAAAAACGGCAAAATTATGGTTTAAGGGGCCGTCTATGATAGAAGTGCAAGTGACTAGATATTTTGAAATGTCTTACGCTGTCCTGTAATCTAGCAAACTTCATTGACTGCTTGAGTGACGCTTAAGGTGCCTTGATCAACAAGGGGGCTCTCTCGGTTAACAATCGGGTACCGAACTTCAATTTGGATACAGCCCTTAAAATAAGCTTGTTTTAAAATAATTAATTTCTCGGGAACTTATAGTACGAATTGCATAAAAATTTGTTTTTAGGCTAATTAAATTGTGTAGAATTCATTTATGCTGTAAAAATTGTGTACTGCTATTGAAAAAAACAAAGTTATGGTTCGTTTTAATATGTAGATAACCCCATAAGCAAATTTTATATACATCATTTAAAAGTAGACTTTATTTCCAATCGTTCGGTACCAGTAACTTTCTTCTACGGTAATTTGTTGAGGAGTTAGTAGGGGGTGTTTACTTTTTTTTTTCCATGACTGTACATTAGGGAAGTTAGAGCTTATTTATTTATTTATGTTAGTGAGCAACAAATGTTGCAGATTTTTTTTTTTTTTTTTTTCAAACTAATTTTTGAAAGATTTTATTATTTAGGTAAGCTGGAGAGGTGGGTGCAAAAGCAGAAGTGGAATCTTCGGAGCTCAGGGGATTATTTTATATGATTTATTATTATTGTTAATAAAGAATTTTAAATAGGGATGGTGAAAGATTATTTTATATAAAATTAAAGAATGTTTAATTTTTTTGCACTAGGAATGAGAAAAGGGAGAAGCAGAAATTTGTAGTTTTGGATTTAATATAAATGTATGGAATTACTTTTATAAGTGAGCGATGATTGTTATATATATATATATATATAAAGGTTTAAAGAGTAATATTTCGTGCTATTTTTCTTAACAAAGTAATTTTTTTATACAGTAAAATTTAACATAGCTTTTTATATCTCTGAAGCAAACCAACAGAAATACCCTCTAAACATGCATGTTGTACATTACTTCCATATCTTACCAAAGAGTTCTTATAAAAATCTCATTGCACGATGCTCTTTAAAATTGAAGTATGGTCATCCTTTTTTGCGGGGAGGGAGGGGGGAGAGATTGAAGGTGAATTGAAATCCTGACTATGAATTCTTTGTATTGGTCTTTAATTTTTTGTGTGTGTGTTTATTGTTTTATTTATTTTTTTCAATAACCTCAAAAAAGTAATGATATCAATGCAAAAACCCTTAACGGGTTAAAAGTTTGTGACGCAGCACTTTATCTTATGCTCTAAGAATTTTAAATATGGAACTTAAAAATAATGATATCAAATTTTGAGTGACGCTATGCTATTAATTATAATCTCTCTCTATATTATTTATTTCATCTTTTTATTTTTTTTATAATCGCATGTGCAAAAATTATGTTCAATTTAAAAAAATGTATAAAAGTTTATTCATTGATGCTTTAACATTTACACCTCTCATAAATTCCAAGTATGAGTTTTAAAAGATATGATATCAAAATTTTAGTGACGCTTTGATGTGGCTTTAAACGATTTGTTTTAAAATTAAATTTAAATTATTTTTGTTTTGGCTAAGATATATTCACACATCTAAATAATAGTTTTAATTTTCCAATATGCTTTAAATATGTCACTTTCACTGAATTTGTATAATGCATTTAAATGTATTTATTTGAATAAATTGATTTATCCTTTGTCCAATGCTATTAAAAATTTAAAATAAGATTTGCGTAAATAATTTTTTTGCGTCATTGTATCCAAACTAAGGGAAATGTATTCAAATGGATACTATGAGGCAAAAAAATTATTTACGGAAATCTTATTTTAAATTTTTAAAGCAGTGATAGTACACATGTAAATAAACAGCTTTCATCAAAGAATGCATGGTCGGAATTAAAATGCAAAGGTCCTAGAAAGTGCCGAAGGTGACCTTGTTATACGAGGCAAAAACACATAAAGAAGGATTAAAAGAGAAAAACAAGGTGGGAAACCGTTCTCCCTACAATCGTTGAGCCTCTAAGCTATTTCCATTTGGAGTTCGGTAGATAAAATGCATATCAATGTTTCCCCTATTAGTGAAGGGAAACATCTTCCGATACGTTCCTGCTGCGACTGACAGTTGCACACTCGGATCAGCGGCGTTTATGTATTAACCGAGGCGAAATTTTGTATACGCGTTCTTTTTCTTCCTGATATCACATTTGTTTGCTATTCTATTCGTGTCGTTTTTCTCCCGATAACTCGCAACAGGAACGGAGCTTTAACGTTTGCATTGACCAAGTTTCCAAATGCGCAGCACCTTTGCGTTTTATTTCCGACCATGCATTCTTTGATGAAAGTTGTTTGTTTGGATGTTTACTATCACCTCTTAAAGTTTTGTCCATCTTTTATGAAACACCCTGTATTTTCAAAATTTTCACGTGAAATTAAAAACCCGGAAGACAAAGTGTAACGTAACAACAATTCCATACCTACATCTTAGAGGGAAGTTTATGTCTTCTTTTAAATAGGACAAATTATGAAAAACTCCATTTTGAGATAAATATACTTCAAGTTTTACTTACGGGCAAAGCAGAACTGATATAGTAGAACACAAAAAAATGTTATCCTTAAATCATCAACTTTTCCATGTTTAATGAGAGGCAGTTTTTTTCCTTTCCACGTGTAAATAATACAGTAGACTCCCTCAAATCCGCACAGTTTGAAACCACAGGTTGTGCGGATTTTAGAATTTTGCAGATTTTTGGTAATTGCTTTGTTTACATTTTTTAAACAGTATGAATGTACTAAAAAGCAATCGAAATTATGTTGAATGCTTACAATATATTAAAATAGTAAAATAATTAAGTAAAGTAATAAACTAAAGCAATAAAAATTAAGATAGTTTTAAAAATGATTAAATTATTAAAAGTAAAGTTCAAGAAAAAATTAATAGTGTATAATTAAAATATACATAATAAAGATGAGATACATTTTTTTAAATTATTAAATGAAGCTTGCCTCGTAAAGGTACCCTACTGATTCACATTAAAATCATAAAATAAGGAAGTTTTATTTCAGGTTTAGCCAGGCTTAATAAGTAAAAAAGCTTGATTAATACATAAATATATTTGGTAAAAAGATTGCAATTATCAGTGATATCAGCAACATCTTGATTTTTTTCAGAAATTCATTTATACTTGTTCCATGATAAAGCATAAGTTCAGTCATATCAGCTAGAATTACATATCAAAATACATATGGAATGATGCACAAATAAAAAAGTCTGTAATTTTGTGCCTACGTCTGAACTGAAAGTTTCATTGTTTACATCTGCAATGATGTGCTGATTTTAGATGTTTGTGGATTTTAGGATGCGGATTTGAGTGAGTCTACTGTAATAATAATAATATATTTTACAGGGAAAATGACGAAAAACTTTTGTATGTCAATAAACTGACAAATTATGTGTCTATTGTTTTTTCACTTGTTTCTGCTGTGAGTCCTTGAAACGAATTTAGGTCGCACAGTTCTCATTTGATCTTCCATCTTTCTAGTAAATTGAAATTTTTCTTTAATGTAGAAAACCGTAGGAATATTCGATACTTAATAAATCGCAATTTGGTAATAATAAAATAAATAAAATTCATATTAAATCAGCAACTTTCTCATGTATAATCATAGATATTTTTTTCCATACAATATAATAATTTTTTTAATTTTTCCATGAAAACTCGTGGAAATCTATTTTAAAGGGTGTTTTATAGAGGTGTGGTTTTGAAATTAGGAACACTGTTTCTAGTCAATTTGACTGCTGACAGATGATTTGTGCTCAGTATGTGCTGCTATTTTATCATGAGAGGCTGTGCATATATAACGTTATCACTTTAGGGGTGAGGGGGGGGGGGATGTCTGGCACATGATATCTTAAGATATCTCTAGGGGGAGAGGGGAGGGGTTGTCTTTTGATATCGCTATCATTTTTGATCCAACCAAAATTTTGTCTTTTTATTTGTAATTTGTTTTTTTACATCAATATTTTCTCTTTTTATTTGTAACTTGTTTTTTACATCGAAATAGTCTGCAATATTTTTTTAGTCTACTAAAAAAACGCCCTTTATATCAACAGAAAAGCAAATTAAGCTCAAAATTTCACGTCAACTTATTTTTAGAAGTTATTGGATCATTTTTCAACTTTATACAGTAAAATCCGGATATAGCGAGCTCAGATGTATCGAGAACTCGGTTTTAACAAGGAATTGGCGAGGAAATGGTTGGATTAATATGCAAATACATCGCAAAAAACTTCGTTACTACAGGTGAACCTCGGGTATAGCACGCAAAAAATCTTTAAGCTTGCAAAAAAAATTAAAAGAAAATTATTACAGAATATGCATATGGGTAAACTGTAGTTTACGAACGTAAAATAGAAATTAAAGAATATGAAATAGATCATGAATGACGGTTTTATGGCACGCGTAAGTGAGATAGCACATACGATAATTTCTCTGGCACGCGAAAAAATATAATTTGATATTAAATATATATACAGATACTTTTTATTATAATATATAAAATATTTATTTTGTTATAATAAATAAAATTTTATTTAACATACACAGATTATCACAAATAATGCAATTATTTTTGCATTAATTATCGCATTATAATTTTTTTTTCTGTAATGCATAAATAACGAACGCATAAATAAGTGTTAAAAAATCAATAGTTCTTCATGTCCATAATTATAGGTTTATTGTTATTAAGGATCGACCGAAACAGGTAGACTGAAGCCGAATTTCGGTAATCTTGCTATTTTCGACCGGAAACGAAAACGAGAATGTCCAATTTTTTAAAAATGTTTAATGCATACATAAATATACATAATTATTAATTAATTACACGTGTTTATTAAATATGCATAATTATTAATTAATTATACGTGTTTATTAAACATACATAATTATTAATTAATTATACGTGTGGCCCAAGTTGACTCTCTTTGCTCTGACAAAAAAATTTTATTTTCATATAAAATAAAATGTAACCAATTCATGAACGACACAGAATGATTTTCTAAACTATACGAATTTCATCGAAAAATTAAAAAATGTTTTGGATATACATACCTCGATTTATCTTTTAGTGAATGGTCATCTCTCATACTATAATTTTCTCAAACAGTATTCGAAACACTGCTTCGGTTTTCAAACTAAAAATTTTGTATTACTGTTAAGTCTGTAGCTTTTAATGCGCATGTGAAAAGCGTCTTCATAGTTTTAGTCATATATGCATTGCTTGTTTTATCGTTTGCACTCACGTGTTGATTCAGTCATGCCTGATAATTATAAACAGTGAATTTCATAGCAATAAATAAAGAGTGTCTCATTTGAGCCGATACATTTAAAATCAATGAGTAATGTTGAAAATTTCCGGAGGAAGAAACGAGATTTTTGGAATACAGATAGTTTCGGCCGAGTTTTGGTCCGGCCGAATTTTCGGCAGCATTTTCGCGGAAACTCAGATTTTGAGCAGAAAAGTAAACCGAATTTTCGGTCGATCTCTACTCTAGTTATTATTATTATAAACGTTATTAAAAAGCAATTTATTTTCCAGAAAAACTAAAGTAATGAAAATATCAGGGTTTGTGCGCTTCAAGGACCTTTTACCAGAATTTTTGTAAAGTAATACTTGTCTTATTTAATGAAAAATATTTCTATCTTCAGATATAGCAACCAGTGCTTTATGAAATTTCTGGTACTGAAACACCTAAAATTCCTTGAATACACTGATGCGTACGAAACCTGAATATAGCTAACTGTAATACAAAACAAGTAATATAAAAATTTTGTTTTTAAAGTCAATTCCTACTTAGGCCATCAAAGAAAAATTTAATATAATTAAGCTAATATGAGTTTTTGTTGCATTAAAATATCTCAATTTGTTGATTTTCTATAAGCAAGTAGGTTTACAATGGAACTCTATGGGAATTTGGCGAAATATTACAGATATCGCCCTGTTGGCGTCACTTTTGGCGACTCATTTTGGCCGCCAAATTTGGCGATATATCGGCAAGTTGGCGACAAACTTGGCGGTATTTGGCGACAGAACAGGTCCCCCCCTACGGTAACCCTTATTGAAAATACTTACATTGAAATTCAATAACCAATGGCGGCCATTTTGTTTCCCATGCAAAACTAAAATTAATTAATTAAAATTTAATTAATTAATTAATATTTGAAAAAACTTTATTAACACCAATTGTCATCCAGTACAAGTTTAAAAAAAATTTATTTCAACCTGATAGGATGAATAATGAGTATTTTATTAACGATTGAAAATTTGTACAAGATAAATATATAAATATATAAATAAATATAGGGAGAGTGTGAGCTAATAGTAGGAATTGAATAATAAATCGAATTTTCGGTCGATTTCTAGTTATTATTATTATAAACGTTATTAAAAAGGGATTTATTTTCCAGAAAAACTAAAGTAATGAAAATATCAGGGTTTGTGCGCTTCAAGGACCTTTCACCAGAATTTTTGTACAATAATACTTGTCTTACTTAATGAAAAATAATTCTATCTTCAGATATAGCAACCAGTGCTTTATGAAATTTCTGGTACTGAAACACCTAAAATTCCCTGAATCCATTGATGCGTACGAAACCTGAATATAGCTAACTGTAATACACAATAATAATAATAATAATAATAATAATAAAATCACTTCAGCAGATTCCGAGTTTTTTCTATACGATTATGCAACTGCTGTTGCTCTTTTAAGCAGATCTGAAGGTTAGACCAAACATCAAACTTATCACACTGTTATAAGAAGATACCAAAATCCTTATACATCAGTCAAACTTTGATAAAACGAATTCTGAACACACTAAAATTTTCTTCACTGTATCCATTGCCCACGTTATTTCTAGTGCTATATGCATGAAATTGTAAAGGCAAAACATTTCGTTCGTTATGTCTAGAAATTTGTTGTAATCCATACTCCCTATAGCGAGATTTTGAATGCACATGATTTACATATAAAACTTTGATTATTTTTGAAAACGCAAATGAATAATCCAGGGAAAAAACACTCCAGTGTATTTTACCTCGTGGAATTGATTTGTGGTAACGCTTATGAGGGAAAATAATGCTGTCACCTTACTTTCAAAAGCACATCAGTTCCCTCTAGACTAGACCCTTCAAACAGTGCTGCCAAATAAGCAAGCAAGAAAAGGGTTAAAATTGGCTCAAAAATGATTTAAAAACAGGCTAATTTTTTATGGGGCAAAATGTGCTAAAATAAGGCTAATTTTTTATTAAAAACCTGCTAAATAAAAGGATTGATTGTTATAAATTTTATTTCTACTTATTGTGCTTATAATTATTAAGAGAGGCTTTAATTGAATTGTATCCCAGTTTAGATGAGCCAAAATTAAGAACTACATCATGTTTTCTTCAAGCAAATATCAAAAATTTAAGAGTGACATTATAAAAATACGTGGCAAAAGTTAAGATAGAAAATACTCAGCATTTAATAATACCAATAATAAGTTTAAGAATTCAAGAATAACTGCTGAAACATGTCTTTAACACCTTTCAAGGGGGTCAAAGTACTTCTGATGCTAAAATGTTGAAATAATTGAATAAGAACAGAATTTGCGAAAAAAATTTGGGAAGATAATTAAAAGCCCCTTTTTTACGTATATTATGATAACAAAATTTTATTAAAAAATTCTGAGTTTAAGTATCTAAAAATTCTAACCACCATTTCGCAGTTTGGAATTAAAATTAAATGATCGTGCCATGCAAACATCGTCCTTGAAAGAACTTGAATGAAACATGGTTGAAACATTGCAGTACAGTGCTTCCTACACACATTTCATCATTCCATTAAAAATTAACCGAAACAACTACATTCTATATAATTGATGCAAATTATAAATAAACTAGCAAACCCCGCGGCTTTGCTCGCGCCATATTTGAAATATGCCAAGTGATATTTATGTCTAATTTTTATTAAAAGGTACTAACAAAATTTTTATTTTATTAAAAGGTAATATTTTATTTTATTAAAAGGTACTTATTACTTTTAGGAATAATTCAAAAATTACTATTTAAAACACAGTTTGATTAAACAAAATTATTACACAGCATTAGGCAGAAATGAGACTTAAATTAATAAAATGAAATAAAACTAAATAAATGATAATTTAGAAAATATTTTGAAACTTTTATGCTCAATTAGTACGCTCATTTCAGTATCCATTTGAAGTTTTGATTTTTTTAGAAACCATCTTCTTACATCTTAAAATTGACCATCATGTCAAATTCCAAGTCCTACCAAGTCTGTCAACATAAAGGGCTACGTTGAAACAGGAACTGTCACCATTAATTTGCCAACATTAATTTTGAAATCGGTTTGTTATTTCCTAATATTTCACAGAAACGTAATTTAAAAAGGTTTTAAAGCCCTTTTTTAGAACGTTTGTTGTTCCTGTGAACCCCAGGTGGTAGAATCATCGGCATGAAATATAGCCTGTGCAGGATCAGAGACTGTTACCATTGATTCGCAACTATTACTTTTATAATCGGTTTATATTCCCTGAAATTGCATAGAATCGTAATTTAGAATTTTTTAGAATGCTTTTCGCACCTCCCCTTCACTTCACCCCTTTTTAATTCGAATTTATTTTCGACGTTCCTTCGAGGGCATTTATATTTTATAAGTAACTACCATGTCATATTTAAAGTTTCTAGCCTTTTCAGTATCACAGAAATCGCAATTCAGAAAGCTTTTAGCTCCTGCAACCCTCTGGTGGTAGTGGAACAGACATAAAGTATAGCTTATGTTTGAGCAGGTTCTATCACCAAAATTTGTCATCATTATTTTTTAATCGGTTTGGTAATTTATAAGTTTGCTTAAAAATTGTAATTTATAACGCTTTTCACTCACTTCATTTTTTTAAATTTGGAATTTTCTTTCGACTGTTCTTAGAAAGCAGTTGCATCTTGTAAGTAAATACCATGCCATACTTCAAAGTGTTAGACCCTTCAGTTATGCAAAAAACGCAAATTAGAACATGTTTTGCTTTTGCTACCCTCAGATGGTAGTGACAGCAACATAAAATATAACCTATGTTATAGCAGGGACTGTCACCATTGATTTGCAACCATTACTTTTGAAATAGCTTTGGTATTTCCGTAGATTGAGTAGAAATCGCAATTTAGAACGTTTTTAGGACTCTTTTCGCGCATTTTCGCCCCTTTTTAAATTTCCTATTTTTTTCGAAACTGTTCTTAAAGATAATTTATATCTAATAAATATGTACCTTGCCTAATTTTAAGTTGCTAACCCTTACCGATCACAAAAATCTAAATTCAGAACGCTTTTTTGCTCCTGCAACGTCTTGGTGATAGTGATATCGACATAAAATAGCGTCTATCTTAGAGCAGAGGCTGTCCGCATCAATTTCCTACCATTACGTTTGAAATCATATTCATTCTTCCTGAGATATTGCCGACAAATCGGCATTTAGAACGTTTTTAGAACGGTTTTCGCGAATTTTGCTCCTGCATCTCCTCTGGGGTAGTGAGAAATATAAAATATAGCCTATCTTGGAGCAACATCTGTCACCATCATTTTTACACCATTATATTTGAAATCGGTTCAGTACTTCCTAAGATTGCATAGAAATCGCAATTTAGAAAGTTTTTTACAACGCTTTTTGCGCATTTAGACCCCCTTTTAAATTTCTTTTTTTTTTAGGAAATGTCCTTAGAGATCATTGATATCTTATAACTAACTATCATTCCAAATTTCACGATTCTAGGCCCTTCCGTAACGCAAAAGCCGCAATTTAGAACGTTTTTCTCCTGCACCCCTTTTGGGTTAGTGGCACCGACATAAAGCATCGCCTATGTTGGAGCAGGGGTTGTCACCATCATTTTGACGCCATTATTTTTTAGATCTGTTTGGTATTTCATGAGATTGTGTAGAAACCACCATTAGAACGTTTTTAGAACGCTTTTCGCGCATTTTCACCCCTCTTAAATTTCGAATTGTTTAAGAACTGTTCTTAGAAATCCTTTATATCTAATAAGTAGCTAATATTTCAAATTTCATATTTCTAGGCCCTTCAGTAACACATAAATCGCATTTTTAGAACGTTTTTTGCTCCTGCAAACGCCTTTGAGGTAGTGGCACCGACATAAAACATAGCCTATCTTGGAGCAAGCGCTGTCACCATCATTTTGACACCAATATTTTTAAAATCGGTTTGGTATTTCCTGAGATTGTGTAGAAACTACCATTTAGAACGTTTTTTAGAACGCTTTTTGTGCATTTTCACCCCTTTTTAATTTCGAATTGTTTAAGAACTGTTCTTAGACATCATTTATATCTTATAAGTAACTAATATTCAAAATTTCATATTTCTAGGCCCTTCAGGTATGCTAAAATTGCATTTTTAGAACGTTTTTTGCTCCTACACCCCCTTTGGGGTAGTGGCACCGACATAAGATATAGCCTATGTTCTAAGTTGGACTAACACCATCATTTTGATACCATTACTTTTGGAATCGGTTCGGTAGTTCCAGAGCTTACCTCCGACAAATAAACAATTTTTTCCTCTTTATAATAGGAAGTATAGAAGTATAGATAAGTGTCTGAGTAACTGATATAAGATGGAAAATTCAAGTCACTCTTTTAACCCTTTATGTCCCAAATTATGAACTCATGAAAATGTCACCTTCTAAAGCATTTTTCGTGAATTTTTGATTCTACATTAGAAGATTTACACAATCATTTAATAAATTTTAGAAGGATTTTGCCAATTAAAATTAATAAATTAAATTTGAATTTATAGGGATTTTGTGCTATAACTCCACTCATTTTTTTTTTTTTTTTTAGTATTTTGCAGAAGAAAATGTACAAATATAATGTTTTTGCAATCGATATAGAGAAATATTTCCGAACTAAAAGTACTCCCCCCCCCCCCCCCACACACACACACCCAATCTTTCAACGTCAAGAAAACTGAAAAGATGGAAAGTCAAAAGAAATTATCCTTTTAAAAATATTTTTGTTTTGTGCAACCAATAAGGCTTTTGGAAGAAGATAAAGTAAAATATCTATAATTCATTCTAAAGTGTATTATTACTAATCGATGTATTAAACGAATTTTATAACAAGTTATTTTAATGGTACTTTAAAGTACCATCGGGGCATAAATGGTTAAAAAGGACGTAAAAAACAATTTTTTTAAAAGTACAAAAAAAAAAAAAAAGCGCTGGGATTAAATGAAAAAAATTTAGGGTTAAATTTGTTGAAAAAGAATTAAACTTAGCCCCTTCGGGGTTAACATGGCAACACTGCCTTCAAATATAAGCATTTCAAAGATTAAATTTCACTCACCGTTCGTAAGGCATGGCGACCGGGCCCACCTGTATGATGCGCCCCGAAAAAGCAGACGATATTTTCGGTTCGAATACACACACACTCCTCACCTGGAGTAAACACCGAGAGGAAGTAAAGAAGTTGCAAATCCTTTTTGGCTATGAATGAGGAGATCGTCTGTCGTCGTCCTTACCAGGTGCGTGCGAGCGCGAAAGTCGTCACGGATCGTCTGTTGGTGTTGTGTGATGTGTACCGCAGAACCGGACCCCGTTCGGCAAAGTTCGCGAAAGGTGGGTCTCTTGCTTCCACGTGACGTAGGTGCCCTGGCGTAACAAATGAGCGGACACCTACAGATTTTCGACTCATAAGAAAAAAGAACAAACGAAGGAATATTAAAGAGGATGGAGAGAGGTGAGAAGAAAACATGCCATAGAGTTGTTCTCTCTCTCTCTCTTTTTTTTTTTTTCAGAGTTATTATACTTTAGTTATTACACGAGGATTCCTTCGCGCTCCCCTAGATAGAGAAGATGAAAGTATTGTATTAGATGGATTATTCCAAGTTACTTCGGGATAACAAAATTTGTTCAGTTAGTCTGCTTGGAGAAAATGAAAAATCTAATAATATTTTCTAAGGATATACAATAAGAAGCTTCCGGTGTGCAGACTGCATTTGTTTTTTTAATGTGACTCATTTTTGGGTTTTTTTTTTAAATTTTTAATTCAAATTTTCAGCATTTCCAGAAATATTTTTTACATATTTTTGAAAAAGTTACTATTTTAAATTGTTATCGATTGTAAAAACAGCGTAAATTATAATATTTCCTTCAAATAAAAAAGTTATTTACACGTGACTGTTATAAAGAGAAAAAAAAAAAAACTTTCAAATTAGAATTAAATGATCACGTATTAAAAGCAGGAAAATATTCAAAATTACGTCATAAAAACTATATTGACACGTGATTATTAAAAAAGAAAATTTTAAAATAATAAATTCATTAATATGCATTAATTGTCGTAAATAGAGGAAATTACGTCATATTCAAAATGGACAAATAATAATATTGACAAACAGTTTAAATTTAAAAATACACAAGACATTTATTTCACATTTCTATATGATCTTTTAAACTATTGTTGCCAATTCTATAAAGTAGCGCAAATAAAAATATTTCCTCTATCGACAAAAGAATTTTCACGTGTATATTAAAAAGAGAAAGAAAACTTTAAAATAATAATTAAATTGATATGCGTTAAAAGCAGTAAATAGGAGAAATTCGTCATATTTAAAATGATCAAATAATAATATTGCAGAACAGTTTAAATAACAAAAATATATTTTTACACGAGACATTTATTTCATATTTTGAGATGATCTTTTTAACTAATGGTTGTGGATTCCAAGACAGCGCAAATAATATTTCTTTTCTAACAACAAAAGTATTTTCACATGAATATTAAAAAAAGAAAGAAAACTTAGGTGAAGATTACATCAGATTTAATTCGATACATTTAAAATATCTTATTTAAAATAATTTTCTTATAGAGTTGTTCTAAAAATACAAGAGGTAAAGACTCTGCTTCCATAGTTCATTTTATGTTAGCTTTTTTTCAAATATTTAACTGATCTTATTTAATCAAACATGAAAACAGCCAGTACGTGTGTAACAACAGCTTTAAAATTCCCCAATCAAAGGGCAATGAATGGTATCCTGTTTACAGGGAGATGGCCCTGTTTTTTTTATTATATAGTTCAATTTTCCACAATCATTTTTAAAGCCGTTCAAATTAGCGTGTTTTTAGAGTTTGCGGTGTCTCAATGGGGGTTGGCGAGCCTAGGACGTAGGGGGCAGAGCCCACTATTTTTATAAAAAATCAAATTAATTATTAATTTATTTCTATATATCAGTTAAATACCAGCTGGGATGAAATGGCACCATGACGCCAGTTGTGTAGAAATATTTCACGACGCCACTTCAGAGCTAAACATTTCCCACATTTCTAACATTCATTGTCGATAGATCACGTGTCCTTGGTATTCAAACTAGCTCTTTTTTTTTTTTTTTTTTTTTTTTTTAAGCGTATTAAAACTCTACTCCACATTATAGATTAACTTGATTTACTCCATTGTGTTTTAACCGACTTCAAAAAAAGGAGGAGATTCTCAATTCAACGCATGTGTATTTTTTTTAATGATTTTCACCGATTGCTCCGAAAGTAAGTGACCGACTCATGTGATTTTTATTTATTTATTTATTTATTTATTGAAAGAGGAGATACTCTCGAATTGGACTAATTTAAATTTTATCGAAATTAGTTCAGTACTTTTTAGAAATTCAACAATAAATAAATAAACATCTTTAAAATATTTCATTTTCAACGATTTTTATCAAGTGACATAGCGTTATCTGTTCGGCGAGAAAATCGTTACCCAGCGATTTTCCTCTTTCTTTACACGGTCCAACGTCCATCGTCACCTCACCTCCAAGTGACACGTCTTTGAAAGGACCTCTAGGCTTAGATTTTAAGTGTATTAGGAGATCTTACCCGGGCTTCCCGGGTTAAAGAAAATAGGTGAAAACATTTTTTTAAATTGAAAACTAATATTTTTTTTATATGCAATAATTTTTTTAGATTGCCCACTTACATTAAAAAAGCATTTATCATATGGAAAATACGAATTATACAATCAAATGAATTTTTGAAATTTATCAAAAGCGATATTTTCTTATTAACCGCATGCTAAGAGTTATTTGACCAAGATTTTGCTACTTATGGCATCCTTTTATATTCTGATAATTTCAGAACTTATACATGTTTGTTAAATTTGTGTTTCATTTATATTATTTTATTTATTTATTCATAGGGGAGTTTTTTTAATGGAAATTAGCCGTAAGAAAATTATGAACTCTTTATTTTGTTTTAAGGGCAAACGGATTAATCTTTCGTAATCGAGCTCCGCGCGATATAGATAAATAAAAAAAAAATATTTCATGCTTTAAAATTGTTTTTAAAACCATATACCGTAAACTGAGATTAACTTTGCAAACAAATTCCATTAAAAAAAATCATATTTGGTGATCTAAAGATTTAAATTGTACGATTACAAATATGTTCGATTTGTGTTTTTTTTAATATTATTCTCTTATTTGCTTATAAAAGAAGTATTAATTTCGTTAATTTGTCTTTCACAAATATGTTAGATTGGTGGCTTTTTTAATATTATTCTTTTATTTGTTTATAAAGGAAGTATTAATTTCGTTATGCAAAAATAGTTAGAAAAAAATGCTGAAAAAATGTTTGTTGCTTTATGTGCAAAATGTTTATTATTATTATGTATTGGAACCGGCACGTGATAAGATAAACTTAAAAAAATCATGATTAAAAATTATTTTAGAAAATATAATACATCAGTCAATGAATACAGTTTTTGAACAAATTGCATTTGAAAGTAAATGTTTTTCCCTATGCGATGAATATTGAAAATGTACGATGGTCAGAAGATTAAAAAATTGCAGTAGCGAAAATTTCAAGACAGAAATTTGATCGTGAAGTGTTATCATTCGCAAAATGATGTCAGCGTTACGCAAAGATACGTTTGTTCTTTATAATATAGATACATAATCAGTAAAATATAATAAAGATCATTATTAGGACGTGGTTATTAATTGAGTCTCTTTTTCTTGGATTTCCGAAATGAAAACAGCAATTTTCACCTTCTCAAAATTTTCATACGCACTTCTCATATCCATATTCATCATTTAAAAAAAATTTGTATTTTGTTTGATCATTTAAAAATCATTTTAACTAAAAACTTGAAGTCACGATTGTCAGCAACATCTTTTATGTGAACAGACGCATTCTTTACTTGAGATTCTAATCTCAATTGCGGAGAGTAAAAATTTCCGTAATTTATGCTTTTTAGACACTTTTGTGTTAAAATGCTTAATTTTATCTAAGAAAATGATCGTTTTCTTTTAAATATGACTTCATTTTCACTTAAGTAAGCACTTCGCTTAGTGTCTAAAACTTAGAATTAGTACACATGCAGAAGGAAAAACAATGTAGAAAATTTATGAGGAAAAATGCGTGTTTTCAAAGGCAGGTTGCCATTTTCCGTTATTATGCCCATAATATAATATTCTGCTCCTAATGGGATTTTGCGCCACTAAACCCTATACAACAATTTTTAACAACAATTTTGAATTTTTATCAGAAAATAGCATGAATAAAGTTTAAAATACCTCATTATTTCTCTCTTGTCTGAAACAATGAAAGCTTTCTAATTTTCATCATTTTGAAGAAATTTCATATAATGCTTTAAAAGTTAAAATATAAAAGTGGGGATATTTAAAAAAAAAAAAAAAAAAAAAAAAAAAAAACAGATAGTGCGATCAAATCTACAAAGGAAGAGCTTTCAGTTATATATATATATATATATATATATATATATATTAGTAAAATTGGTTCAGCAGAAAGATCAGGGAAGATGACTAAAAAACACACGTGTTTTAAATATATAGATTATATAAAAATAGGAAAAATTAAATTAAACAAAATATGTTATTTTGATAAAATTATAGCAGAATGTCCTAAAAAATAGCATTAAAATTTTATTATTCGAGAGAATTTTCGACAAAAACTTCAGGAACACGATATTATTTTAAACCACGAATTATTTCTTTGCTTGTCTAACTCGGCGAAGCAAATCCATCCAGGCGAGAATCATCAATTTCTGTAATATAAATCGCTATTATTTGCATGTCACCTCTCTTTTATAAAGACACTCTAAATTTTTCTAAAACATTGCGTTTTATCAATGTGTAATTTCGATTACATTATTTTCAAAAGTGAAGCATTTTCACCTCTGAAGAACTTAGAAGTAGCTGGACTGTGAAAATGACGCATTTCTACAAAACGTAATTCAAGTTTAAGAATTAAAATACACGCTTTTTTATAAAATGACGTCATTTGCATACGCTAAAGCAATCCACTTTTACAATCCCGAATTAAACTACGTCTATAGAAAAGTACAGTCGAACCCGGTTAAGACGCGTTTCAAGGGAGTGGACAAAAGTCGCGTATTAAGCGGGATCGCGTATTAAACGTGATTTGTATAATGTTGCAGAAACTGTTCGCCTATTTACACATCTAATCATTTAAATGAACTTTAGAGCTTTCGGTCAGATGCTTCTGGTAGAAAATTGTATCTTTTAGGTATATTTAGATTTAAATTTAATTGTATTCATCTTTAACTCATTATTATCTTTTTAGGAACGGCTGTAATAATAACTGAAAATAAAAAATGAATTTAAACGGATTTATTGTAGCTTATTACGTTACAACCAAAAATAAAAAAAAAATAATTTCCAGCTAAGCTAATTTTTTTTAACAGAGAAAAAAAATATTAAACAACTTTTGAAGCACAGTCCAATATTTAAAATCTTATTTAGTACTTATGATAATGAGTACCATTATAATCTATCCTTTACATTATAAGACAAAACTATCTTTATTAACCTTTTTGTAAAAAATACTGTTAACATACAAAAAAGAAAAGAAAACATAAAAAAATTAAACAACCGTAGTCGTATTTATTTAATATTTACAAGTTTCATTTTTCTTGCGTATAATACGCTTTTCAAAACATAGTTAGGTACATAACTTACATTTTAAACCTCACTAACAATAGGTATAATCATCCTTAATTATAATTTTATGACATATCTGAATATCCTGAATTCGTCTTTCTCTCTCTACAGTCAAAACATACACGAAGTGAGAAACACAGAATATTAGGACGCGGAATCAAAGAATTGCAGTGTTGCTAATTTAGCGGACTTTTTAAAATTCAAATAACTACCACTATTTCTGATTATTAATGTTCGAATTAATTAATCTGTTATTAAATAAAGTAAATATTATTATCTGGAGACACTGTTTTTTATTTAAATATAAAAAATCCGATAAATTGGCAATACAGGAAAAGAGACAGGAAATTCGCATCTTGATCAATGAATTCGTGTCTTAAGCGGGATTTTTTGCCTTAAAAGACCGGAAATCTCTCGCGTATTAAGCGGGATCGCGTATTAACCGTTCGCGTATTAAACGTGATATTTTTGCATTAGCCTTATTGGCGATGTTCAAGGGATCGGAAAGAATCCGCGTATTAAGCGGGATCGCGTATTAACAGTGAGCGTCTTAACCGGGTTCCACTGTATGTATATGACGTCACTATCACGGAATAAAAGACACTATTCTTGACATAGCCCATATTTTAATTTCAACTATTTTTTCAGGTTTTATGAGAAAATGGCAACAAAAAGATACAGTATCTCCTATTTTCGACTATTTACGTTTACTTTCAATGACTTTCAGTAGAAATGAGGTACTTTTGTTGCCACGATAAGAAAAACGGTATTAAAAACTACAAAAAAATTAATATCTCAAAAATAAATTGGGATACAGCTTTCAACCA
This sequence comes from Maratus speciosus, assembly GCA_963932465.1. NCBI lineage: Eukaryota > Metazoa > Arthropoda > Arachnida > Araneae > Salticidae > Maratus > Maratus speciosus. The sequence goes on along the minus strand of OZ010799.1, from coordinate 66,540,738 downwards.
AATTGCATTTAAAAGAACATTTTTTTCCTTATACGACGGTGTAAAAAATTAAAATGTGCGCTGTTTAGAAGTTTAAAAATTTGCAGTAGAGAAAATTGCAAAACCAAAATTTTATTTCAAATTTCAAAGTGTTGCCATTCGCAAAATGACGTATGCGTTACGCACAGATATGTTTGTCCTTTATAATATAGATATGCACCCTGGCGCCTTTATTGGAATCTAGTTGTTTTTACCTAATCATATTTAAAAGTCCCATATCTCTGGGATTTTCTTATATGATACCATAACCGTCCAAATTTTTATACAGCCGTGGGAAAAAAAAGTAATCACCTCCTAGTAACTCTGCAACAAATTATCGTAAAAGAAAGTTACTGGTACGAAATGATTGGAAATAAAGTCTACTTTTAAATTATGTATATAAAATTTACTTGGAGGGGGGGCATCTACTTGCCAAAACAAAACCAAAATTTGTTTCTTTCAATGATAATACCCAATTCTGACACCATAAATAAATTCTATATCCTTCAATTAACCTAAGCACAAATTTTCACGAAATTCCTACGATTAGTTTCAGAGAGATTAATTATTTTTAAATGAGCCTATTTTAGGGGTTGTATCCATATTGAAGTTCGATACTCGATAGTTGAAATGCTACAAAATGACTAAGTCACTTCTATTACTGTATCATTTCTTGCTAATGTGACCATTTTACTCACTTAATATGTTTCTGCTATTGTTATATACGGTAACATCCTCTTCAATATTCATTTTAGAATATTTACAAGTGTTGAATTATCCGGGTTTTTTTTTTTTTTTAAATATAAGGTATCTCTAATTAAAATAGTTTTCGAATATGTGAATGTGATTGGAATTTTATAGGTGTTTGTATAATGCTTTTTCTCAGATTTTGAATTTATTAAACTGGCTCTTTCTTAAACTTATTAGCAGAAATGTGAAGAATATTGGCGAATACACAATTTAGAATAAAAAATAGCATGAAGGAAACAATGTAGAAAAATCCCAGACAAATTGCTTTTCAGTCTGAAAATAAATCCCAAGTCCATGGCTAATGGTATATTTTTAAAACTTTTTTTTTTTTTTTTTTTTTTTTTTAATTGCTCTGTTTGTGTGTGTGTGTGGGAAGGGGATTGCCACTTCTTAGATCTTTTCACATCACATATGTTCGCATGGCCTACATTCTGATTTATTTGAAGAACAAAGACTAAATTTATGTAAAAAATACATCAGGGTAACTTTACATTCGTTATTTTCCTTTGAAATAGGTTTAATTGTATGATTAAATTTATTCTGATACTTCATTTGAAATTAGCTAGTGTTCAGGTTAGCGTTAGATCGCAAGGCACTGAAATACAGTTTACGTTTTTTTAAATTTTACAGCTGGACTTTTTTAAGCATAACTTGACAATTACTGGGAAGAAAATTTAAAAAATTTGTATGCGCATAAAGCAGGACATAATGAATATAAATCCATCAAAAAAAAATTCTAGGATGCAATTCATAATTTTTTCTACTATTAATTTTATAATTCCTATTTTAAAATTATAAAAATTATAAATCCAATGCATTTATGTTTGGAGTTTTTAGTATTATAATCATACAAAAAATTAGCACATTAAGACTATAATTTCAAGAGATATTAAAAAAAATGTGGGAATGTAATTCGGCACTAGAAGCACAAAATTTTGAATGTTTATAATTAAAAAAATTATAATCCAAATGACTTGAAATTTGGTTTATAGACATAGGTTGAACCCCAAATTCAAAATATCTTGTTAAAATTGCGTTTTGCTATAACATAAAACAAAGTTTGGGCTGATTTTAATATGTAGATGGCCCCTTAAACAAATTTTATAGACACCATTTAAAAGTAGACTTTATTTTTAATCGTTCGGTTCCAGATAATTTGTTACAGAGTTAGTAGAGGATGTTTACTTTTTTCTGTCCACGACTGGTACTTTCTTCAAACAAGCAAATATTTGAGTCAGCTTTTTTTTTTTTTTTTTGTCTGAATATTAAAGAATACTAAATGTTGCATTGGTACTTGTCGGATTTGTAGGATTTTGAATGTTTAATTAATTTTTGTTGCTCTGATGAGATCTTAAATTTGTATGTCATCCATACTGACGTGTACTTTGTGTTTTAAAATTGTGTAAAAATTGTGTTTTAGTATTCTTTTTTAGTGAAAACAATACAGTGCAACTTACGAACTTAACAGTATACACATAAGTTTACTTCTGGATGTTAGAAGGTTGAGGGTGAGCAAAGGACAATGTTGGGTGCCATAATGTCGTAATGCACTAATTGCTATCTTGGTTTTCTACTCATAAATTACCTATGTTGACGTATATTTTCATTCTTAAGCATTAGTACTAATAACTTTCGAACGTCCTGTATATATTCAGTTCCATAAACTATTAAATCAACCAAAACGCAATCCAATAATTTATTTAGAAGCAATCAGTAATTCCTTTATTTTAATTCCATCGTGTCTTTTTTTTTTCCTATGAAGAGTTTAAAATCACTCATTTAAATTTCGCAACTCAAAAGTGATGCTTCTGAGACAACTCTCTAAATCACCCCATTGTTGGACGATGATTTAATCGATTGGCATGGCAGTAAGTGAAAAGGGTTAACTAACCTTCTTTCACCACTCCCCTAATTACAGAGATACACCAAAGCGTGCTGTGGGAAAGTTACTTTGCTTTATTTTATGCCTCTGAGTCTTCTCTCCCTAATGAAGGGAATGAAGGGCAGTTAATGTTAATTAATGGAAGACAACCTCAGTTATCTCTAAATGAGGTTCGTAAATTTGATTCTATCCTCGAAGGCTTTTTCTCAAACTTTCCAACATAGTTGAAAAGTGTTTATGAATTCCATTTGTCTGTCTGTCGTTCGTTTGTAACAAAATTGCCATGAAATTGATAAATGTTATTGGGGTTTATTATGGCATGTTCGATGTTGAAAATAGCACTTACGGTTCATTTATGGGGACCGTTACGTTATAATGGTCTATGGAGAAAAATCGTTTGCTGTATATTTTGATGATATTTCACTTTTTAACCCTTTATCTACTAGCAGAGTTGTATAATATAGACGCGCACGCCGTGCGCGAAAAATTTTCCGCAAAATTCAGAATTTCGCGGAAATTTTCTTAGGAAAAAAAAATAATTTTTGTTCTTGCATTTTCCTTTAACGAAAAATTAAAAATGTTCCCCAATTTTATGCACGATTTATTTATTGTTTGCCAGGGGTGATTTTATATCGAATTTTCCGAAAATTGAAGGCATTTGGTTCCGAAAATTAAAAAAAAAAATCGGCCATCAATCCGAAAATTCAGACATAAAAGAATATTACTGAAATATATTGCGGATTTCAGCAAATGGGCGCCGAAAATAAATCAATTCCGTCAATCGTTCGCAGAAAAAAAAACAAATTTTGTCAAAAAATAGCGGGAAAAAACCGAGAATTTTGTCAAAGGACCGCGGAAGAAACGCGAATTTCTGTAAAGATTCGCGGAAAAAAAATGATTTTATCAAAGAATCGTAGAAAAACCACAAATTATGTCAAAGAAGCGCAGGAAAAAAATGAATTTCGTAAAAGAATAGCAGAAAAAGCGCGAATTTTGTCAAAGGATCGCGAATAAAACCGCAAATTTCGTAAAAGAATCGCGGAAAAAAACTAATTTCATCAAAGGATCGCGCAAAAAACGTGAATTTCGTCAAAGAATCGCGAAAAAAAAGCGAATTTTGTCAAAGAATCGTAAAAAAGCAAATTTCGTCCAAAAAGCGCAGGAGAAAAACGATTTTCGTAATAGCATAGCGGAAAAAGCACGAATTTTGTCAAAAGATCGCGAAAAGAATGCAAATTTCATCAAAGAACCGCGAAAAAAAAACTAATTTCATCTAAGGATCGCGAAAAAAACGCGAAATTCGCCAAAACGCCGCAAAAAAGCGTGAATTTCGTCAAAGGATAGGAGAAAAAGAGCACATTTTGTCAAAAGATCGCGAAAAAAGCGCGAATTTCGTCAAAGAATCGCGAAAAAAGGCAAATTTAGTCAAAAACGCGGAAAAACGGAAATTTCGCCATATGATCTCGGAAAAAACGAGAATTTCGTCAAAGGGCCGTAATAAAAACTCATCGGTCTCTTTAATGATGATACCTGTGATGATACCTCTCCTTACAAAATGTTATTCAGTTGTTTCAGAAGCAATGTCCATTATTTCTGGGAACAGAGTGACTGGCATTTTGTGAGAAGAGGTCACAATATTAAGGATTGGGCTGTTTCTAAATGCATTGACAAAATAACTGATAAGAATTCACCCTTCTTATCACGGATTTTAGCTTTATTATTTTTTTAGTCAACATAATTATTCTACAATTAATACTAATTACTTTTTAATTTAAATGGCAATTATTTTAAAACTACTGTTTTTAATTCATACCGGCAAAGTAATATAAAATTATGTCATTGTGTTATTTTATTAAACATTAAATTAATTTGCAGAAAGTTTTGGATCCAATATTTATGTGCGCGGAAAGTTTTTGGTTTTATACAAATCTCTCTACTGGATTATGAATTCATGAAAATTTTATCTTCTAAAGAATTTTTCTTGAATTGTTTAATCTACATTAGAAGATTTACATAATCATTTAATAAATTTTAGAAGGATTTTCGAAGGAATGAAGGATTTAGAAGGATTCGTTAAATTTGAATTTATAGGGATTTTGTGCAATATTTATAACCCCACTCAAATCTTTTATTTTAAACATTTTTCTTAGTATTTTGTAGAATTAGGAAATGTACAAATATAATGTTCTTACAATAGAAATATAGAAATATTTCCGAATGGAAAAATGCCCCCCCCCCCTTCCCCAACGCCAAGAAAGCTAAAAAGATCCAAAGGTAAAAAAAATCAACCTTTTAAAAATATTTTTGCTTTGTGTAACCGATAATGGTTTTGGAACTAGATAAAGTAATGTATCTATAACTCATTCTAAACTGTATTACAACTAATCGATGTATTAAATGAATTTTATAACAAGCTATTTTAATGGTACTTATAAGTACCGCCAGTAGATAAAGGGTTAAAACACATTGAAATTTATATAGATCGTGTGCTATCGTTGAACCCGTTGTACGCACGTCTTCGTTACTTATAATTTCAAAGGATATACATTGGGAATAAAGCCAGGTATTGTTTATTTTGCATGATATATTTTTTCAATAAAGTAAAAATAAAATTAATGATTGTTAAATACTTCGATTGTTAGTAAAATTAATGCTTCTTAAATTACCCCTGTTAAGTACTTCGTATTTATTCTCATTAAGTTCTATGTGTTGCATGGTTTTATTTCTTTATTTTTTAATAAGTAAAGTTATTTTCTCTAAATCGCACACAGTGTCTCTATTTTTTTTAAAGGATGTTTAGAAAATTCTAAAGTTTGGACAATTCTATTTGTATTATGATTTATTAAGACATTTGTTGTAAAAAATTAAACGATGATAAAAATATTCACTCTTTTACTCCCTTCAATTGTTGTTAGATTTTCATTCTGAATTATTACCATTATTATTATTATTTTGCGTTACAATACTCCTTTTTAACACTTTCCAACATAGTTTAAAAGTGTTTTGTTTGTCCATCTCTCCGTGCTCTAAAGCGCGCAGAAATAGTCAGATTGCCATAAAATTGATACGTGTTATTGGAAGTTGCTATGGCACGTTCGATGTTGAAAATGATGAGCGTAGCATTTAGGGTTCATTTACGGTCAAACTCAAAAAACTCAAACTCATCAAACTCAATCATCAAACTCAAAAGAATTCCTGTACATTATGGTCTATGGAGAAAAATCGTTTGCTATGTATTTTAATTATACTGCATTTTTTAAAACCCGTTGAAATTTATATATATCGTGTACTACAAGTATCTTACTGTGGAATCTGGTGTGCATATAATTTATCGTTTATTTACAGGGACACACAAAAAAATTCGGCTACTGTACTGCCTGTGAACTATAATGACTAGATATGCATTTTTTTAGTTGTGGCATTTTAAAATTTAACTATCTTTTTTCATATTACTTGATGTGTATAAATTCTATAGGTCATATACAGGGCTGCACTAAACAATTCGGATATTAGTCCAGTCAAATCAGGTTAAAAAGGGGCTTAAAGTGGAAAATTCTGGTGTAATTGATTTTAGTGTCTTACTTTATGTTTTCGGGGGTACTGAACACGAATCTGAAGTTGTCCAACAAAATTTCTCTCGGCAAATATGAAAAATCCTGAAAAAACCACTAAAAATCGCAGATTTTTCGAGTTTTTTGCTTATAACTTGCAAAGTAAACTTTTTATGCAAAAAGTGGTCCTATATTAAAATACAGACGAGAAAATTACCTACAATTAATGTTCTTATCATTTTTATTGTACGACATATGGCTTCCGTAAAGGCATTGAAAAATCGGCGAAAACCGGCGAATTTTGGAAAATTGCAAAACAGATATTCTCACCCTTTCCGTTCATAACACTAAAAGTAAGCATTTCATTGTAAACATTTGCTGACTTACTCACTTATTATTAGATTATATATTATTATGATATAGGTATACTGTGTGACCTCGAAAATCCAGCATTCAGAGATCCGGCAACTTAAAAAATCCCCCCCTTTTTTTCACTTCCAACTTACGGGAAGAGAAAAAATAGCAATTATTTTCTAATTAAAAACCGAAGTAAAAACGATGCCTTAACAGAATCCTCGATAACACTGGTAGCAGCTCAGAGGAACGAGGACGAGCACCTAGCAGAAGATAAGTTCTCACCGAAAAAATGCATTAATATGACCGGAAAATTAACGTCATCTTCAAAGAAACAAGATTGTATTTTCGAAATCGATATTCGTCACTTGTATAAAAATCCAAGAAAGAAGATAGTTACTTGACATTGATGCTTGAGAAATTATATGAGAAAAAATTGATTGCACTACTTATCAGATTTTTTTTTTTTTTTTTTAACATATAAAATATCAACTAAAGTAAGTCATTTAAACATTCAATTTTCTCTTTTACTCACGTCAATATCATTTGGGTATGTATTAAATTATGAATAAATATCACTATCAAGAAAATTGTAAGTACTTTGATATTTTTTTCCGAAATCTGTAATTTTCAAAAATCAATTACAAATTTGCAGTAGCTGACATTCACACAAAACAAACACGAGAGGATGCGGATACACTTATTGTCACCACAGCAAGGGACCTTTGCACAACAACTTAACTCTGTAGTTATTGTGGGTGAAGACGTCGATTTGCTAGTTATCATGATTTGTCGCTTTAAGGGTGTACATTCAAATGTATACTTTCTAAAGCCAGGCAAAGGGACAATTTCACCACTCAGTTTTTGACCAATGAATTGCTAACATATTATTTTTGCATGCCATGGGAGGCTGTGATACTACTTCAGTCTTGTTCAAAGTAGGAAAGATGAGGTTTCTTCGGACTCTCAAAAAAAAAAAAAAACTCTACATTACCTAATAGCATTGAGGTTTTTAAAGACCCTATTAAACAAATTGAGTTCAATCCAAGACATCAATCCATTTGGCGTCCTTACCTCCTATACTGAATCTGCAGCTGAGCAGCATTCCTTTAGGGGTATATTTTCAAGTTCAACAATGGCTTGGGAATAAAAAAAATCCTGAACAATGGGGTTGGAAGAAAATGAAAGATGGTCTGTAGCCAGTAACCACACTACAGCCACCAACACCTCAAGCCGTTTTGAAACTTATTTCTTGCAAATGCAAGAAGACCTGCCAGAAAAACTGTAGATGCAAAACAGCAGGCCTCAAATGCTCCAGTCTGTGTGGGAACTGCGAAATCAGTTGCAATAACATGCCTCTTACTGAAGTCGAGGAAGACGAGGATGATCCGGAATTCCCTGAAGTACTTGAAGGTAACTGTGCATAAATAATTCCATTTCACCTTTACTTTTTCACTAACTTTTTTATTTTTGTGATCAAAATATTTATCTTAATACAGTGGTATAACTACTCAATTTTCAAACAATTAGAAATAAATCATAAATTATTTTTTTAAACGGTAGTTCGTAATATAATAGGCTAATTTGTTTTCTAAATTGAGCTCCAAAAGTAACCTATTCATGACTTGAGTTGTAAAAGAGGGGTAACAAAAGAAAGATGTAAAAATCATGTTATGATAAAATGTTGCATGAATCATTACTTACTTAATTACAATTAGTTCCACCGTTTTTAAAAATACTATGTGCACCAGAGCTGCTCAGAAGCCTAAAGCTTCGACCCTGGGGTGTTTGCAGTCTTCGCCTATGGCTGGGGCAGCAATCTTCTCCCTCAGGACGAAAACGGCTCTTTCGCGCCCATGTGCTTAAATAAATATTATATTTAATTATTTTTGGGGGGGTGTAGAAGAATTGGAAGGCATGCCTGCGATCATGTAACCTTTGGCCAAGAGGGTTCGGTTTGACTAATGAGTCTTTTTATACTAATGAGTATTTCAAGTCAATAATCATTTAATAATAAGTGTTGCATAAAAAAATACTTACCTACCTATTATACTGTATAACATTAAACGCTAACCGATCATTAATTTCTTTTTATCTTTTTGTTGTATCTATAAAACCTAACGTTTATGTTCAATATATCTGTACAGACGTCTAATGATGCATTTTGCATGTTTTCAATAAAGAGGCAGCTGAATACTTCGTGTATTCGTCACCGTTTTTCTCATAACTATTCAAGGTCCAGAAAAACTACTTGCACATAAATTGTAGAGAATCGTATCAATTTCGGAAATACAATCTTATTTTTTTGAAGATGACGTTAATTTTTCCGGTCAAATGGGTTATTTTGGTGAGACTTTATCTTCTGCGAGGTCCTTACCTCGTTCCTCTGAGCTGCTAAAAGTGTTATCGAGGGCGTCAGCGATATCGCGGTCAGCTAATGCATCGTTTTTTATCTCGGTTTTAATTCGAAAATAATTGCTATTTTTACTTTTCCCGTTAGCTGGAAGTGAAAAAAAAAGAGAGGGGGCAGATGACTTTAATGCCGGATTTTTTAAGTTGCCGGATCTCTGAATGCCCGATTTTCGAGGTCACACTGTATACTTACATCATAATAATATATAAACTAATAATAAGTGAGTACAGAAAATGTTTACAGTGAAATGCTTACTTTTAGTGTTGTGAACGGAATGGATGTAAAATATATTTTTTGCGATTTTCCAAAATTACATTGTTTTCGCCGATTTTTCAACGCCTCTACGGAAGCCGTATACCGTACAAAAAAATGATAAGAACATGAATTATAGGTAATTTTCTCGTCTGTATTTTAATACAGGGTCACCTTTTGCGTAAAAAGCTTACTTTGCAAGTTATAAGCCAAAAACCAAAAAAATCTGCGATTTTTAGTGTTTTTTTTTCACGATTTTTCATATTTGCCGAGAGAAATTTTGTTGGACAACTTCAGATTCGTGTTCAGCACCCCCGAAAACATAAAGTAAGACACTAAAAACAATTACACCAGAATTTTCCACTTCAAACTCTAATTTGACTGGACTATATGTTTTCGACTATTGATGGTAAATGCCGACATTGGTTTACAAATGCGTTATGCATTTTCAAAACTTTTTATTCAGAGATCATCTTTCACCTTAACAAACTGGAAAGTTTTATTGTATTATTCTGAATGTGCTGGAAAATATTTCATAATCTATGGCTGGACGCATGATTTTTCGTTCTTGTTTAACACTTTCCAACATAGTTGCAAAATGTTTTATGAATTCGGTTTGTCTGGTCGTCTGTCTATCCGTGTTCTAACTCGTTTAAATATATTGGAATTGCCATGCGATTAATATATATTATTGAGGTTTTCATATTCGGTATTGAAAATGAAGTGTTCAGCATTTATTGTTCGTTTACAAGGACACTCAAAAGAATTCAGTCTCTCGAGAAAAATCGTTTGCGATGCATTTTAGTCATGTTATACTATTTCAAACATATCGAAATTGATATACATCACTGATGTGCACTAAAAGATGCTTACCTTAAAATATGGTGTGCACGGCAATTTAATGTTCATTAACATGGACATACTAAAGTGCGGGTTGTGTTGGATCAGGCTGACTTTAATTGTTTCGTGTTGAATTTTGCTAGTAGTGTTTGCGGTAATCTGTTCTTCCAAAAGAAACTTCACAATACTACTTCAGATGATAAAAGATACACCTAAATATAAATGCACCTCTATATATCGCATCCCGGCAAGAAAAGTGACACAACTCAAAAATGCAGCATTTGAGAAAAATTAACTCAAACCAGTCAACTGATCTAAAATGAAACTAACACAACTGCCCTCGGGTGGATAAATTGCGAGAAAACCCGGGCTCCCCGTGTTATAGAATATAGGTGAAAACCATTTTTTTTTTTTAATTTAGTAACTCTAATAGATTTTTTACATTTAATAGACTTTTTCAGAATGTCAACTAACAATGCCAAAAATCATATTTTATGAAAAATAGCAATAATGCGTTCAAATAAAGTTTTGAAACTTATTAAAAGCGATACTTTCGTATTCGTCTCGCGCCAGGTGTTAACAGCCGAAGAAATCGCCAAAGATCATTATTTAAAATCAGTCTTTTTAATTCTGTTCATTCCAGTAGTTTAAGTTTGAATACATGTGTTAAATCTGTGTTTCATTTGTATTTTGTATTATTTATTGACAGATGAATGTTTTAATTTCGTTTGGAATATAATAGTTAGAAATAAATGCTTAACTATTATGTTATTTTAGACGCAAACGGATTTATTCCTCATAATCGTATGCACGCGATAGAAGTAAAAAATCCTGCTTGAGAATTATTTAAAAAACAATAAAAAATGAGTAAATAGTGATAGTTTCTTTAAAAATTGCATTTGAAAGTACATTTTTTTTCCACATTCGACTGTGTAAAAATTGAAAATGTACGATATTTTGAAGTTTAAAAATTGCAGTAAAAGCTAAATTTAATTGTCACCTGTTGCCACGGTCAAAATGAAGTAAGTGTGCACAGACACGTTTGTTCATTATGATATAGATGTGTTCATTTTACAACCATAACAGATAAAAATTTATGTTCGAGATATCATAGAATATTTTCAATAAGTGCGTTAAAATGTAAATTAACTTTCTCTCATTTCTTGTTTCGTTCTGCAATGCGTCGGGTTTCGGGCTAACTTTAAATAGAATTTCGGGGTCAGTGATATAAACCTGATTCGTGCAGGATTCAAGATTGGAAGGTTTGCCACAAAACACAAACGTAAGGAACGATGTCAATTAAAGTTTTTTTTTTTTTTTTTTTTTTTTTAAATTACTTGTTCCCATAAAAGCACACAATTGTAATTATCAAATTATGAATCGAAGAATGTTTTTAAAAAATATATCATACCTAAAAATGAATTGTACGCAACTGCACATGAACTTTAAAACATTTTCTGTTTACTTATAAGATGACATATAATAATACTACAAACGTTACAAGCTTTAAATATACACTTTATTTAAATTTTCTAGTACTTTCGGTCTGCAAAACCCGCAACCATTGTCAGGAAATATTTTCATTAATTGCAGTTATATTTATTTCAAATACGTTTCTTCGAAATAAATAGAACGACAATTAATGAAAATATTCCCTGGTGATGGCTGCGAGTTTTGCAAACAGAAAGTATTAGGAAATTTAAATAAAATGTACATTTTAAACTTGTAACATCTGTACTAGTATTATTGTCTGTCATCCTTTAAGTAAGGAGAAAAGGTTTTAAAGTTTATATTGTGTAGTTTGTGGTTGAATCAAAGTGGAATATTGCTTTCGTCTTATGATTTTATTTATGAATTGAATGTTTACGTGTACATGAAAGTAAAGTAAGGCTGTGATACAAACCACCCGAAACATCTTTTTGATTTCAGAATAACCTTAACTGGTAAAACTTTCTTCTGTATCGGTTTTTCATAACTCCATCTTCCACCATCTGCTCAAGCACTGCCTTTAGTTTAAAAAAAAAAGAAGTCCGTGGTCAGTAGAGCGTCCACCTGACTCCACTTTCTCTGCAAGGGTCATTAACGACAGCAGCTCACCCCCGCAATCTACACTCAACTGGATACCATGAAAACAGAAAGAATGAACATCTTTTTCCGTATACACTTACACACAATGCCTTTATCTCCGAAAACATTAAGATTCATTGTCGGTAGGGAAAATAATTCCAAATGGATAGAAAATAATCGGTTGAAAGAAAAGAAATATCTGTGTTTCTTTCGGAATTTTTTTACGTTTTAAAGATTTATCCTGTTTTACGATGTTTTTATTTATACTTATCGATATAAAGAATACATCGTTTGTAAGTATCCGATTTAAGTTTTTTTTTCTTTTTTCAATGACAGTTCTAAAGGAATTTCATAACAAGTCCACGAAAGATATTTTTTTCAAATAATATCATATAAGACGAAACGCAATTTTTCACCTTGATTCAACATAAAATAAATAATGTGAACCTTAAAAAGGTCCACAATCTTGCTTAAAAGACGACTAATGTAATGAAAAAGATGTTACAAGTTTAAAATATACATTTCATTTAAAACTTCTTAGCACTTTCAAACCTTCCATGCTCATCATCAGAGAATATCTTAATAACTAAATGTTGTTTATTTCATTATGTTGTTGTATATATCAAAATATATTGCAATATTCTGATTGAAACTTAAACGAGATCAGGCAAATATCATATTCCCAACATCCAATTATTACGCATCCACTATAAGAGAATCAATAGACATCCTGTCTAAAAGCAATCAAGTATGTAATGACGCCCTATCGTACAATATCCCCACTTTGTGGTTCAATATCGTGAAAATAAATCTGAAAACCTGAGCAAAGTGACGTATTAAAATTTAAAGTACAGGAGTTAAATATTTTCTTCTACCCATGGAAAGTGACGTGTGAGAAACAAAGTGATGTCATAAAATAAATGGAACTGGAATTAATAATAATAATATATATTTCCTCTCATTAAATTCAATCCAAGAAATTGCTACTGCTACTTCTACTTTCAACTCTAGTAATTATTGGCTCTCTCATTTTCAAAACAAAGTGACGTATTTGTATAAATAAACAACATTTAGTTATTAAGATATTCTCTGATGATGAACCTGGAAGGTTTGAAAGTACTAAGAAGTTTTAAATAAACTGTATATTTTAAACTTGTAACATCTTTTTCATTACATTAGTCGCCTTTTAAGTAAGATTGTGGACCTTTTTAATATTCACATTATTTATTTTATGATAAATTTTTCTTCAACTGACCTAATCAATACAAACATTCAGAAACAGTAATCAGGTATACGACAAGACGATAATAAAGCTGATTTGCTACACAATAGCACGAAATTGGGTAGTGAGCGGTGTGAGAAAAGTCCTGCCCGATTCTATTTATCCAAGCTATAAAAATTCATCACGATTCAATCAGAGAATTAAACGATTCCGACTGCATTCAACTCCTCCTGAATCAAATACATGGTGAAAAAGAGAACCTCCAACAATCGTTCTTTTCATTCTTTTGAAAAGCAGACGATTTTAAGGAATAAAAATGGGTCAAAGTAAAAGTTATTTGGAATTATTATACTAGAGAAAATATAATGGAATTTATTTTCTTTGATAGTAAAAGTTCATGGAAAGTTTTCTTTTTTCTTTTTTTCTTTTTTTTTTTTTTTTTTTGCTTTGCAACCTAATTAGAAGTACGCAAAAATGTTCTTTGGCATTGTGCAGCATTGCAGTAAATCCGGATTTGTTATTCTCGTGTTATTTGCCTAAAAGGTGACATTTTTGTGTACAACTCGTTTAAACTTGAATGTAAAGTCACTGGAGAGTGACGGGTAAATTTGGATTAAGAATGTTCAATATATAGCGAACCCCGGGAAAACAGAATGTGTCTTTACCGGAACTAGGGGATCCAACACGGATCTACCGGGTTACAGAATATAAGAGAAGACCACTTTTTTATATTGATATATATTTTTTTGATTGTCCATTAACAACACTAAAAAGCATTCTTATCTGAAAAGTATCAATTTTGAATTCAAATAAAGTTGTGAAATTTTATTAAAAGCAATACTCTCATATGAGTTAATAGCCGAAGAAATCGCCAAAGAGTTCATTACTTACTGTTGTCCTTTTTAATTATGATCATTTCAGTAGTTTAAGATCGTGGTTCGATTGCATGTCTGTTAAATTTATGTGTTATTTATATTATTTTATTTCTTTATTTTATTGATGAAGCTTTAACTTCGTTATGACATAGCAAGTGGAAAAAAAATCTGCAGTATTTATATTAACTTGAGTGTGAACGAATATATTTTTAATCACAAGTCTGCGATGGTTATGTTGTTTAACTTTTGATAATTAATTTTCATGTATTTTTTAGCGCTGCATACGAAAATGACCTTCATTTTTAACCATCACGGCAGGATTTTTTGCAAATAGTAAATTTCAATGATAAAAAGTAAAAAAATACAGAACATCTGATACTGAAAGATAAGGAAATGGTTGTGTTTCTTAACTTTTTATAACTGATTTTTATATATTTTTTAGCGCTGAATTCGAAAATGGCCTTCATTTTTAACCATCAAGTCAGAATTTTTTTCAAATCATAAATTTCAAGGTCAAAATATAGCAAAATTCTGATAATATAAAACAGATGTGATGGTTGTATTTTTAAATTTTGATAATTGATTTTTATGTATTTTTTAGCACTAAATCTGAAAATAACCTTCATTTTTAACCATCACGTCAGAATATTTCGCAAATCGTAAATTTCAAAGTTAAAAAGAAAAAAAAATTGCAAAAAATCCTGCTGTGATGATTAAAAATGAAGGTCATTTTCGAATTCAGAGCTACAAAATACGTAAGAATCACACTGCAAATAGAGGCGTCTTAAAATTAGACACATATGTGACTGAAAAAGAATTTTAGACACTTAAGTGTCTTAATCTGAAAATTAAGACATTATAGATGTCTTAATTTAAGATACATAAGTGTCTTACTATGATCATGGTGTAAACGAACTGAGAATAGTGTCTAAAATATCCACAAACGTCTTATTTTAAGATACTTCGTTGCTTCAAACGTGTCTTAATTTAAGACGTTTTGATACTTCCAACGCAATAACCACCAGGGAGCAGTCTCAGTTGCGCATGCGTTTTAGATGTCTTTCGTTCGAATTAGTATACGTTGTAATTCAAACGGAAAGTTTGTTTTTATGTACGCGTGTATTTTAATTCGTTTTTTTGCGGAATGTGAAGTACTGTGATTTTAATTCGTATTCACTTAGTTTATTTATAAATTGAATACATACATCTAACGTGTGTGCTTGACACAAAATGTCTCTTATAAGCTGTCGTCGATATAAGGGCGTGATAGAGTAAACAACAACTTGAAGATTACACCAGGGAACTCTACAAAGCGTGTGCAATGGACTTAGTGCTAATTTGTATTGTATCAATAATATTGTGTTATTCGTCTTCATCCTGTCAAAGCTGCCACGAAAAGAAAAATCTTTTGTATGGCGGGTCATATTTTGAGGATGAAACAATTCGTTCTTTAAATATGGCTAGTCGGATACATTATGGAATTTTCTTCTAAAATGATGCAAGTCTTTCTCCCGCACGGTGGTAGTTTTTAAAATTCCAAATCGAGGAATTTTTCTTACCTCTTGCAAACAGCGTTTGAAGTAAGTGCCATAATTTCTTTATAGTACTACTAAAATTAGTGTCTTTTATGATTTTATTTATTGTACAAAATCTTGCATGAAATTCAATTAGTTTTGAATCTGTCGCAAAAATCCCCCCACTAATTCTAGAAGTATATATTTTTAAACTTATGATGCTGTCTTTTATTACAAATTATATATTCAATGGCAGTTTTTAGTTTCAATAGCTAATTCTTATCTCACAGTAAACGTCGACCACAAGGCAATAAAGAAAAAAAAAGCTTTGAAAGATCACCAACTGCTTTCTTACTTCCTGGCATAAACCGCAGATTAAACAAGTGGGTAAGTGTGATCACAGATCGCACATAGGGTTTCGTTTAATATTCCTTTAAAACACTTTATCCTTTTCCGAAATCTGTTAGTTCCACATTTCGCAACCAGGGGGCGCACTCTATTCTACACAAACCTCTATCCGAAGGAAACTCCGTTTTACAACCTATCCGTAGGTATATTAGTCGAGGGGATCGGGTCTATAGCACCCGTGGATGTGTTACTCGAGTTGGTGGCGGTCTTAAGCGAGAAATTAAGAAATTTGCTGAAAGTACTATTCGGAAATAGTGGTAACTAAAATGTTGACATTTTTATCTTTCATAAGTAGCACATGTCTGAGTATATCATAGTCCTCAAAAAACGACACCTAAAAAGGTCATAAACGCTAATTTTTTAAAAAGAAAATCCAGCGCCCCTCCCCCGCTCTCCCCTCACAGGAAATTGCATGCACCATTATTTTATAAGCTTTTTATTATGTGTCATGAAGTATCTTAAAGTTGCAAACAGATCGCCTTGTTATATTTCCTAATTTTAACAAAATCGTGTTACGTTAGCTCCGCATTCCACCACCAGGGAGCGCACTCTATTCTTAACAAAAGCATATTTGAACGAAATTCCTTTGCGCAACCTTTCCGTAGATACATCGTCGGCAGGGTGGCGGTGCGGTCTTAACCAAGAATTTAAAACATTTTCTGCGGTAACAAACGCTAAGATTTAATAAATAAATCTAGTCCCCCCCCCTCCACTTCTCGAAATATCACACTCCATTCTTTTTTACACTTTTTCTTATGTGTTATAAAGTATCTTAAAGTTTCAAACACATCGAGTGGCGGTCTTAACCAATAATTTAAGATATTTCCTGAAATTGCTATTCGGAAATAGTGGTACGAACACTTATAAACCTTTTCATATTGAATAATTAATACTTATCTCATAGCCCACCGTCGAAAAACCCACGCAAATTGTTAGATTTCCTAATTTAAATGAAATCTCCGTTAAAAAAGCACGTGCCTCCATCTTAATCTCGCATTTGATGGAAATAAAAGGGGCATTCCACGTCAAATCAGGCAGTAAAATATCAATATATAACCCACCATCACAGATTTTAATGAAACTGCGTGTGTTTGTTCTTACTATTAAGATATGATCACCAGTAATTTTTTTTGCTCCTTGGTGAAATAGTTTCTGAGAAAAAAATTGTCAAATTTTTGAAAAACTGCCGTCAGTTGGCATTCTTGATAGCTCGGTTTTCAAATGTAGCATGTCATATATATAATCATATTTCAATATCTACTCTACAAATCATTTTCAAATAATTTATGCACAATATTTAGGGTACGCAGCTTATGAAAAAAATATATTGTTACGCTTATAACAATTTAAGTGTGTCTAAAAAAATATTTAAACTTTGAAGTCGTGAATTTTTTATGAAAAATAATGCATTAACAAAAAAAGCATTATCAACAAAAGGCGGTATTTTTATTAAATTTATTTTTTATGGGAGATATACTTAAAGGTGTCCTTTACCTGATTCTGAAATAAAAATAGTGGGATTTTGGGTGTTTTTGGTAGTATTTCCTATTTAAAAATATTTTGAGGTGCATTTCATATCAAATCAAGCAGAGTCATTCCATGTCAGTTCCCCTAAGCCGTTTAATCACTGTCACAAATTTCAATGAAATTGGGTTTGTTTATAGCTTATTTTAAGACGTAATCACCTTTAATTTTCTTGATCCTAAGTAAAATATTTTTTAAGATAAAAAATATCAAAATTTTGAAAAATTTTTTTAAATTTTTTTAATGACAGTTCGATATTCAAAGACTGCATTAAAAAAAAAAAAAAAAAAGTCATTTCAATATAAAATCACTAAATAGGTTTCAAATAATGTATATGTGACAAATAATGTAGGCTGATTATTATTTCTTGTTTTTTATCATGTTTAAACACTAAGAGTGTCTTTTATCTTATGAATTTCTAAAATCAAGAATTTTGTCAAAAATAATGTGTTAATCAAAAATTTATTATTAACCGAAGGCAGGGTGTTATTGCTTTTTTTTAATTGTACGTAAAAATATCTTTTAAATGGTTATAAAATAAAAATAGTGAACATATGAGAAAAAATTATCAAAATTTTGGGAAAATGCCACGAGTTGCCATTAATGATTGTTCAATTTTCAAAGGCCTCATTAGGTGCGTTCGTAATTATATAAATACGTAGCACCTATAGTCGTCGTTCAGTCCGTCCGTCCGTCTGTCCGTCCGTCTGTCCGTCTGTCCGTCCGTCCGTCTGTCCGCATGTAACAGAGCAAAAACTACCCAACCGAATGGTCTGAAATTTCAAATATATGATTGTTTCAAAATTTTGTCGAGCCATTTTAAATTTTATGAATATCGGATGTATAGTTTAATTACAGGGACAGTCAAAAGTTTTTCTTTACATTACGGCCAATGGGAAAAATTATTGCAAGTGCATTTTAATGATATTAGAGCCTTCCGAATCATCTGAAATTTTAAAGATATAACTGTTGCAAAATTTTGTCGAGCCATTTCAAATTTTAGGAAAATCGGATGTATAGTTTAATTACAGGGACAGTCAAAAGTTTTTTTTTACATTACGGCCAATGGGAAAAATTATTGCAAGTGCATTTTAATGATATTACAGCCTTCCGAATGATCTGAAATTTTAAAGATATAACTGTTGCAAAATTTTGTCGAGCCATTTCAAATTTTAGGAAAATGGGATGTATAGTTTAATTACAGGGACAGTCAAAAGTTTTTCTTTACATTACGGCCAATGGGAAAAATTATTGCAAGTGCATTTTAATGATATTACAGCCTTCCGAATGATCTGAAATTTTTAAGATATAACTGTTGCAAAATTTTGTCGAGCCATTTCAAATTTTAGGAAAATCGGATGTATAGTTTAATTACAGGGACAGTCAAAAGTTTTTCTTTACATTACGGCCATTGGGAAAAATTATTGCAAGTGCATTTTAATGATATTAGAGCCTTCCGAATGATCTGAAATTTTAAAGATATAACTGTTGCAAAATTTTGTCGAGCCATTTCAAATTTTAGGAAAATCGGATGCATAGTTTAATTACAGGGACAGTCAAAAGTTTTTCTTTACATTACGGCCAATGGGAAAAATTATTGCAAGTGCATTTTAATGATATTACAGCCTTCCGAATGGTCTGAAATTTTAAAGATATAATTGTTGCAAAGTTTTGTTGAGCTATTTCAAATTTTAGGAAAATCAGATGTATAGTTTAATTACAGGGACAGTCGAAAGTGTTCCGTTACATTACGGGGAATGGGAAAAATTATTGCAAGTGCATTTTAATGATATTACAGCCTTCCGAATGGTCTGAAATTTTAAAGATATAATTGTTGCAAAGTTTTGTTGAGCTATTTCAAATTTTAGGAAAATCGGATGTATAGTTTAATTACAGGGACAGTCAAAAGTGTTCCGTTACATTACGGGGAATGGGAAAAAATTATTGGAAGTGCATTTTAATGATGTATCAGACTATGCGCTTTATGAAGTGCAAAAAAGTATACATTCAGTACAATATGGGGTGCAAAAAATAATTATAAAACTAGTTATAGTACGAACGCACCTCATTTGCCACGTTTGACGAGCAATTTCCAACTTGTTTTATATATAAAATCATATTTCAATAACTAATAAAGAAATCGTCTTCGAATAATTTAAGCAAGGTAAATAAAGTATGTAGATTATGAAAAAAATATTGCTGTAATGTTAAAAAATATTTAAATGTGTCTAAAAAATTGTATAATCTTTGAAATCAAAAATATTTTACAAAAAATAATGAAATTATTAAAAGATCTTTATCAATCAGAGGCGGAGTTTCTATGACTAATTTTTTAATTTTAAATTGTACATAATACTACATTATAACTGGATCTGAAATAAAAATAGTGGGATTTTGGTTGGTTTTAGTAGTATTTAAATCATATTTAAAATTATCAATATTTTCAAATGTAAAACCTATCCAATGTATCCTCCCTGGAAATATTTTTATTTATACATTTATTTTATTTTTCAAATTATCTTTTATGTTCGTTTCTTAAGAAAAAAAATAAACAATATTGTTTTTTAGTAAAACTTCTAGGGCGAAGAGCAATTATCCCTTTCCAAAAAAGAGAAAAATCACTAGCTCCTCACCGCCCAATAGAAATTTTCAAAATGACAGTCCTAATCTTTAAACTCATATTTGGCTGTTAATATTGAAAATTTAGCATTGAGCTGCTAATATTGAAAAAAAATACCAAATTTCACTCTTTTGAAGAAAATTTTGACGTATTGTGCTTTAAATATATGCAAAAAATGCATAATCCATTATATTTATATCTTTCAAATAACTATATCTAAAAAAATATTTAAAACTTAATGAGTTGCACTTTTGTAACTTTATTCAGTTTCTAATGATATGTACCGTAATTTCGGGTGTATAGCCCGCAGATCAAACAATTCAGTTTGGACCCAGAAATTTTATTCAGTATTTGAAGACCAATATTTACTGTGATCTAAAAAGTTACATTTTATTTTTAAAAATTTCTGGGCCGAAACACGATTGTTTGATTCGCGGGCTATACACCGGAAATTACGGTAATTTGATTTATTTCATCACAATATTGCTGAAAGATGGATTTTCAACATATATATGTGTGTATATATATCCCTGTTCTCAAACAAATTATTTAAAAATTATTCATTTATGTTTAATAAAGCATATATATATTGTTTATACACTTATAGAAAATACATATAGTAAATTTTATGATATTATGTCAATAATGTCTAAAAGTAAAGAACTTATCTAATAGTATGTAACGAAAAATTTAACATCTGGTGTAATGACAACAAAATTTTATAATTGTTTTACTTAATTTGGATGAATGAAAAAAGCTTACATGTTTATATTTTATTGAAGTACAGGTGAAAATGTCACAAAGACATTCCTACCTCAACAACCACTGAGTATGTCACATTCACACTACAGATGATTTTTTTTTTCTTTTTGATCTTTCGGGTTTGATTTCAGATGGTAATGAATTAATTAGTTTTGTTAGAAGTGTCATTGCAGTCAGCATATTAGGCTCACTATTTTTATTTTATATAATTTGTTTTGATTGACTCGATGAACAACAATATTTAAAGGGACCATTTCATGACTTTTCAATTAAAAGCTGATTTATAAATTCATCATGTTGTTTAGTTATTATTATCGTCTTAAGATAATAAGTTGATATTAAAAATTTTAAATGCAGTTTATTTATTATTTGAAGAGTTGAAAGTATTTTTCAATAAAAGTGGGCTGTTGATTTTAAGTCGGCTGTTGAGCAATGTAGTGTTGGGAAAGGAACTGGTACTATTTAATTTAATTTTTATTGCTGTAAATAATATTTGTTATTTTATTATTGTATGTATTATATTTAAGCAAGAGTAGAAATACACGATATCGTAGTCATTTTAGTACATCTTAGCATGGAAAACTTCAATATTTATCATTAAACATTCACATTTTATGAAAATTTTGTTAAAATTGCTCATATTTTCACTATTTTTATTTTATAACTATTGAAAAGATATTTTTACGTACAATTAAAAAAAGTAATAACAGCCTGCCTTCGGTTAATAATAAATTTTTGATTAACACATTATTTTTCACAAAATTCTTGATTTTAAGAATTCACAAGATTAAACACACTCTTAGCATTTAAACATGACAAACAACAATAAATAATAATCTGCCTGCATTATTTGTCACATATACATTATTTGAAACTTATTTAGTGATTTTATATTGAAATGACTTTTTTTTTATGCAGTCTTTGAATATAGATCTGTCATTAAAAACATTTTTAAAAAATTTCAAAATTTAGATATTTTTTTTATCTTAAAAAACATTTTACTTGTAATCACCTTTAATTTCCTTGATCCTGTCTTAAAATGAGCTATAAACATACCCAGTTTCATTGAAATTTGTGACAGTGAATTAAATGTCTTAGGCGAACTGACATGGAATGACTCTGCTTGATTTGATTTGAAATACGCCTCAAAATATTTTTAAATATGAAATACTACTAAAAACACCCAAAATCCCACTACTTTTATTTCAGAATCAGGTAAAGGACACCTTTAAGTATATCCCCCACAAAAAATAAATTTAATAAAAATACCGCCTTTTGTTAATAATGCTATTTTAGTTAATGCATTATTTTTCATAAAAAAATCACGACTTCAAAGATTAAACATTTTTTTAGACACACTTAAAATGTTATATAAGCGTAACAGTATTTTTTTTTCATAAAATACGTACCCTATATATTATGCATAAATTATTTGAAGATGATTTGTGGAATAGATATTGAAATATGATCATATTTATGTCATGCTACATTTGAAAATCGAGCAGTCAAGAATGCCAACTGATGGCAGTTTTTCAAAATTTTGACAATTTTTTTCTCAGAAACTATTTGACCAAGGAGTAAAAAAAAATACTGGGAATCATATCTTAATAAAAGGAACAAACACACGCAGTTTCATCAAAATCTGTGATGGTGGGTTACATGCCTGCCTGAACTGACATGGAATGACCCAAAAGGAATTAATTAAATAATAATTAATATCTCAGCTTCTAATTAAGCTATCTCTCTGAACCTATGTATGAATATGTACCTATCTATGTATGAAATCTGCGAGAGATTTCCCGGCCGGATGTCGAAAAATTTTATCGAAAAATTTAATATTTAAAAAGTTTAAATTTCGTATTAGAATGTTCTCTGCTTAAATTTCTGCCGTGCCGATATGTCTGAGACATGACGGCAACTGCGTACCGCTGAAAGGAAATCGCATTTCATTGTCTTTTCAAATACAGAAATTAAATTTTTATCGATCGATTTTTAATGGATTTTTTGCGTTCTACCCTACGCAGAAAATTGAAATTCATACCAAAATAAAGTAGAATATTTTCCGCGTATTTCTACACCTGTTACGAATTTGTACGACCGATACTTCCGCAGATGAGATTCCGCTTTTTAAATGCCCACTTCATGTATTGCTTAAATTACTCCGTGGTAACCCTGCATCGGCTGATTTTATGGAGCATCCACCGAATTTTCTGGCAACCCTTAGGAGAAACTCCGGAGGATTTGGAAAAAGTGCGTTCGAAGCTGCGTTCAAAAGGTTGATTGGTTAATTTTAGAATTTAATTAGCCCGTAATTAGGTTAATTACCAACTTTTTCAAAATTTTATGATTTGTTGTTTGATATGAGGTGTTCAGCTATAAGTACCCAAAATTTCAAGTCTCTAACATGTATAGTTTCTGAGAACGGGCTCTATGACGGACGGACAGACAGAGGAGCGAGACGAATAGGGTTTCGTCAGATGAACGAAACCCTAAAAATGATAAATAAAGTACATGAAACTCGTTTATTATGTGAAGCTGCCAGTGAAAATATACGTATGTATTTGATTTGCAATACACTCTAATATTGATTTTTTGATTATTTTTAATAAAAAAAAGTAATTTAAAATTTATAATGGGAAAAGGTAAAAGGCTATAACTGGATTTTGCACTTAAAATAACTTTATTTATATGCACTTATACGAAAAATACAAAAATGACAGTTAGATGTTACTATATATATTTAAGACGAAAGAAGTTTGGAAACTATAAGTTATTTTTTCTTCGTGTTATTAATATAGAATATGTATTTATTTATTTTTATTGATAGTTGAACAGCTTTTGTGATAACCCTCTGATCTACATAAAAAGTTATCCATGCGGCAATATATAAATTTAAAAAAAATCTAATTTTAAATGAGAAGGATTTTCATTTTTTTCGGGGGTGGGGGGGGGGATTTTGTATGAAATTTTCGTAAAGCTGATATTTTAAATCTTACACTGATTATAATGAAAGTTTTGAACTTTTAGAGTAAGACAAAATTAAAAAAATGCAAATATATTTAACAAAATACCGAAGAATTTTTTTTCTCAATGTTATTAAAGTAGAATATTTATTTATTTTTTTATTCATGGTTAAATAGCTGTTGTATAAATAGCTGTATCACCTGATATAGTATATGTAAAAATTGCCTATGTGGCAATATAATTTTTTTTAATCTAATTTTTAAATTATATGAATTTTCATTTTTTTTTTGGGGGGGGGGATTTTTGCAAATTCTGTACATCTGATATTTTAAATATTTTTCGACATTCAACCGAGTATAATAAATATTTTGAACTTTTAGAGTAGGACACGATTATAAAAAAAATATATTTATCCATGTACCTTAAAAGCCCTTAATAGCGCCCACTTCGGGACCGCGGAATTTGTCCGATAAACGGAGATATCTGCTTTTGTGAGGTAAAAATATACAAATATGTATGTCTTGCGGATTAAAAAAGTATTCGTTAAATAGAGGCGTATGCTATTCGGGAATGTCCATTAACCCCCACAACGGATACTCCCGAATACCGGACATCTCAATTTAGATAACCATAATGCAGGGTTGCATTTTTTGCAAAAAAAAAAAAAAAGTTCTTGATTAAAGCATGGGTATACTGGGCAGTGCCCCGTCCCCCTACGATTGTAGAGCCCCCAAATTTGATGTGCAATATTTGTAAAGCTTATATTTTTAATCTGTTTCAAAATTGTACTGATTATAATCAATATTTTGAACTTTTAAAGTGAAATAAGATTCCAAAAAAAAAAAAAAAAAAAAAAAAAGAATAAAAAAATCTAACATTTAGATAAATATTTTTTGTCATTAATCTTGTTCTACTCCTGAAGTTCAAGATATTGATTAAAATCAGCACAATGTTGTAAAAGATTTAAATTATCAGTTTAACGAAAATTGCATACCAAAATTGAGAGCACAAAGAAAAAAAAAATCCGGCTGTATGGGGGTGGAAGGGGCAGGACCACAGCCAAATATTTTCCAGGATTCAACGTGGTCAAACATGGCTACAAATTATGCTTACAAAAAAAAAAAAAAAAAAAATGAATGCGATTCAGTCGTTTGAAGTGTCTGAAATTCAGACGCAAAAAGTGTCTGAAAAAATTAAGACATTTTAAAATGTCTGAAAATTGAACACTCCGTTTCAGACACTTCAGTGTTTGAATTTCAGACATTTTTATTTACAGTGCAATTATCAAAAGCCAAGCAATATGACACAACCCAAATTTTGCAGGGTTGTGAATCGTCTGAATCGACAGAGATAGATTTAAAAATTAATGCTTGAAAATTATTTTTAAAATCATATTACAGTAACATTTCTGAATAACGGACTCCTTGGGATCATGGAATTTGTCGATTTGTCCGCTATTCGGAGATGTCCGCTTTTCAAAGATGAAAATACACAAATATGTAGGTGCTGGGGATTGAAAAACTGTCCGCTAAACGAAGGTATATGCTATTCGGGAGTGTCCGTTATGGAAGTTTTACAGTATTTTAAAAACCTTGAAAAATGAGTAAATTGCCATACAGTTTTCAAACAAATTGCAATATAGTTTTCAAACGAATTGCAATACAGTTTTTAAACAAGTTTGTTTTTGTAAGTACATTTTTTTCTCTATTCGACGGCGAAAA
The DNA here is from genome assembly GCA_963932465.1 of Maratus speciosus. Classification (NCBI taxonomy): domain Eukaryota; kingdom Metazoa; phylum Arthropoda; class Arachnida; order Araneae; family Salticidae; genus Maratus; species Maratus speciosus. The sequence continues at coordinate 66,515,001 of OZ010799.1, read as the reverse complement.
ATTTAAAAATGTGTGATGTTTAGAAGTTTAAAAAATTGCAGTAAAAGTGAAATTTAATCATCTGCAGTTCCCAAGATCAAAAGGACGCCAGCGTTACGGTTGGACACGTTTGTTCTTTATAATATTAGATACTATCTTAAATGGAAAAATTCCGCATCTCCCGACGGAAGGAATACCATGCAATTATATCTGCTAAGATGGAAGACTGTTAAAAACGGATTTTTTCCCCGTCCCAGAGATCCCATTTTCAGATGTTTACCGTAGTAATTATTTATTATGATAATATTCATCGTATTTTTTTTTTATTATTTAATTATTTATTGTTTATAAAAGCACAAAAGTCTAGTCCCGAAATCATTATTCAAAAAATGATATCAAAGACCTGTTATTTTTATGAATGAGTAAAAATTCAGACAATTTAATGTTTATATCATCATGAAAGAAAACATAATCAAATACACGATGGAAAGAAGGGACTTTGAACAATCCTTCTTTTCACTTCTTTTGAAAAACAGACGATTTTAAAGAATGAAACTTGGTCAAAGAAAGAGTTATTTGGAATCAAGAAAGAAGGAATTTATTTTATTTGATAATAAAAATTATGATATGCCTTTTTTTCTTTTTTTTTAACCATTTGGAAAAATGGTTATTGTTCTCGACAGGATGGGAAATCAAAAGCATATCTGAAGGTTTTCATTGGTTTAATCTGCAATTTATTCGTTTTCTGATTGGTCTATACAGTAATCTGTATTTCCCTTTAATTTCAACAACGATGGGTACTTTCTGTTGCCACTATGACAAAAAAGTAATAAAAACTACAAAAAATAAAATAAAATAAAATAAAATTAATAACTCAGAAACAAATTGAGATACAGCTTTCAAACAAATTGCATTTAAAAGTAGATTTTTTTCTCTATCCGACGGTGTAAAAAGTAATATTGTCGGATGTTTAGAAGTTTACGAATGAAATTTCATTTAAAATTGGCCGTCAGATTTCTTGAAAATCTGACGATGGAAAAGCCTATTCTCGAACAGCCAATGAAATGCTTGGATATTTACGTAAGTTTCAGGTGGATAATACTTAAGTTTCATGAAATCTGACGGGTCGCAGGCGATATATTTGGCTTGCAATTTTTACGTGTAATAACACTATTAATGTTTAATTCATGGCGTACGTAATGTATGATCAACTCCGTGCGATTTTTTATGTCTTAAATTTTAGTCTTCAAAAAAATCGTTTTTCAAATGGTCGTTGTAATTTGATAAATTGCTTTTTTTTTATTTATTTATTTTTGCTTTGCTTTAATTAGAAATCAGCAAAACTCCGGATTTACTAATGTTGTTTCTAAATGGTGACATTTTTACGTATACCATTTATTTAAAATAAAATGTAATTTCGTGTAAAATCTGGCGTATTTTATTTACTTGCATCGGATAAGAGTCATCCGAATGAACACGAACCCGATCCGGTCCGATCCGAGGTTCGGATCAGTCTGATTGGCACTAATATTTTCATTACAGGTTGCATTCGGATTAAACCGATTTTTCAAAAGCAGAATATTGTTTCAGAATGAAATCTATATATCTGAATATGAATGAGTATAATGTGGTTAGTCCTTTTGGCTGTCGCTATCTGCTTTTTCTGCGGCCTCTACCTGACTACAAGCGGACTCGTCAGTTTGTCAGGAACAATTTTACTCTTGACTATGAATTCACGGAAGGAGGTTCGTTTATTCAATTGTAAATAGTATTACCGTATATACTCGCGTAAAAGTCAACCCCCTAACTTTCGAATGCAAATTCTGCAAAAAATCAAAAACCCGCGTATAAGTCGACCCCTAACTTTTTACACCAATTTTGTGCAAAATCAAACCAAATGTTTCACTTTCCTATGCGAAAAAGTAGTAAGTAAATAAAAATAAATCATTGAAAAATTTTTAATGATAAATTATTATTATTTGCATATTTTCTGTAATATTGTATTATTCATACACATACAAAGTCATAATTTTGCAGTACTCGAAGTTTTATTTTTCATTTTGTAATTGACTCGCGTATAAGTCGACCGCCCAAATTTGCTTGCCAAAAATTGTCAGAAATTCCTCGACTTATACGCGAGTATATACGGTACTTTAAAGTAGTAATCTCAGTCTGTATCCATTTTCTAATCAAGATAATACATTAAAACATGTGTCATCACTTTTTTGGTGAAGAAATACTTTTTTTCTTCTCCAAAAAGACGCCTCCTTTTATATTATGTTCCTTTTTCAAAATAAAATATAAATTTCAAATAGAATTCGTATTCTGTAATTCAGATAGAATTGTAGAATAATTTTCAGCAATTGACAATAAAGTATAGATTCATTCCATTTCCTTTCGGGTGGGGTTGCGGATGAAATGCGTCTGGTTTCTGTTCAATGAAAGTGTTTTGTCGGTTTCGGTTTGATTTCAAATGGAATTTTTGGATTCGGTTAGGGTATAATCCGACCCAAGTAGGGCTTTAAATTAAATTGCTTTATTTACGTAATAAAATGCGGAGAAAAAAATATTGCACATACCATCATATCACCTCTTCTGATGAAACCATTTAACATCCATCAAATCATTCAATTACTTGTTATATAAATAATTATTCTGATTTAGCGTAATCATAAAGCTGATAACATATTAATGCTATATAAAGGATAAAACCACATTTAAATTATAATTTGTTAGTTTACATTTTTACGAACGACACCTACCTATAAAATTAGCTTTTTTAGGCCAGTAAAATGCAATATGTTATCGAATGAAAAGGTACTTTCATTTGATACTTGTTTAAAATTATTTACACTGGTGAAAACAATTAAAGGGACAAATAGTTTTTTTGCAATTAAAAAAAAACTAACAAAGCAAATAAAACCAAACTTGGCCAAAATATCATTTGATATAAGACCAATGTATGGGAAAACAAAAATGGGCACAACCTGCACCCTAAATAAAGTAACTGGTCACGTGTCCAACATAGCAGCTGACCGACACCCTGTCAGTCAGAGAAAAACATGTCTAATAGAGTGTATGATCGTTTGTAACAACTACACAACTTTCGCATCGGCGTTTCATGCTGCTTACCAGGGTCCTTAACAATCTCTGTGGCAACTGCACCCACTCTTGCACCAAGGCACCCTTGAGCTCATCGATGGTCCTTGGTGCTGGTCTTCGAGCTGAAATTGATCGTCCAAGGGCGTCCCATATGTGTTCGATGGGATTAACGTCAGGGGACATCGCAGGCCACTCCATTCGTTGAACAGCCTACGATTCGAAGTATTCGTCCACCAACTGAGCCCTATGTGGACGGGCGTTATCGTCCATAAAGACGAAATTTGGTCATATGCTCAGCGGAAAAGTCTCGAAGAGGGTGCAAGGATCTCGTCCCTGTACCGCTGACCTGTCGGAGTATCTCTATCAAACACATGATGGTCGGTACGCCCGTCTGCCTTGATGCCTGCCAGATCATCAGACCACCTCCAGCATAGTGATCATTTTCGACAATGTTAGAGGGCCGATATCGACTCTCGGGTTCTCTCCAGATGAGAAAACGTCTCGAGTCGCTGTCCAGACTGAATCACGACTCATCACTGTAGAGAACCCGCCCCAAACTATCCTCTGTCCAAAACAGGTGTTCTCGGCACCATGCTAGACGGGACTTTATGTGGTTCACAGTCAAAGGGATGCAGACTATAGGGCACCTGGCACACAGACCACCTGCATTAAGTCTCTGGATGGCTGTTTTCCGTGAAATGGATGTTCCTGTAGCATTATACAGTTGACGAGACAGCAGTGTCACTGTCGCGACCTATCCTTATTGGCTAAAAGTCTCAAATAATGGTCTTCAGCCGGCGTTGTTGCCCTTTTTAGGCCTTGTCCAGGTCGGGGGATTACTGCTTCGGTCTCTATGAACTGTCTCCACAGAGTAGACACCACATTTCAAGGAACATCGAGGTCCTTACAACAGGTAGCCTGTGATTGGCCGGCCTCGAGTCTTCCAACAATCTGCCATATTGTGGCATCATCTAGACGATGTCGACTGGCCATACTAACGAATGGTAAACAAAGAAATTCAAAAAACAAGGATTGGGTTATGCTACGATGTTTCAAAACGTCCTTCCGCTACAAGCTTCGGCGGTCAAATGAGGCACCCCTGCACAAACGCGATCACAGCACCACTGCCACACATACCACTGCGTGGCGGGTGTGTCCACGACGAGCTTAACTATCATCTGATATCCACTGAGCTCTACATCGTTATATGTCGAGCTCAGTGCTGATACCTTATTTGCGTAAGGGATAACTTATTTTGTTTTGTTTTTATAAAAAACCGTTTGTCCCTTTAATTGTTTTCACCAGTGTATTAAAGGTCGTAGAATTATTCGATAATCGACGTGTTATTCTTTAGTGCACATTTAAGAGCGTTTAAAGGAATATTGGGGCAACCCGATCGGTTACATTTAGTCGCGGGGCACCAGATCAGTTGCATTTACATTACAAGTAATCTCTACATAGTTTAAAGGGAAAATAAATCCAACTTTATTTTATATTTAGAAAGGATTTCATAAAAATAATTTTAGTATATATACTAAATTTCAAATAAGAAACAGTATTTCAAACATAACTTAAAAATTTTCTGAATGAAAACGCACATTTTGAATGACGTCATCCGTCCATTCATATTTCGTCCTTCCAGGATTTGTCTTTTAATTCCAGGACTGGCGGGATGAAAATTACGTCATTTTGCAAATATATGTAAACATATATCAGATTTATGAACTAAAATTAATGTTTAATAAATGTAATTTTTACCGCTAATTCATTCCACTTTTACCGCTAATGTGAAGATTTTTAACTGCCATGTTTCAGAAATAATTTCTTGAAAATTTGGCTTTTCTTTAAATTCAGTTGCTGTAAATAGGGTCCATAATATCCCAGTTGAATATAAGGAGCTTAAAATTGTTAAATATTTTGGATTAAATGCAAAATTAAGAAAAACTTTACGATTAAAGATTTCTAAGTGTTCATTCGACCCTATTTTTCCTCTCGGTTTGAGGCTATAAGCAAGAAAGAAAAAATCATGCGTCAAGCATAGATTATGAAACACTTTTCAACACATTCAGAATAATGTAACAAAATTGCACAGTTTAAAAAAATTAAAATATTACTTCTAATTCAACCATATAAAAGCGCATAACACATTTCAAAACCCAATTTCAGCTGTTCCCATCCAAAATCGGAAAATTATCCGAATCTTTTTAGCAGCCCTGTATATGATATATAGATTTGTATCTACTAACTACATGCATACCAAAATTTAATTCACTTAAGAAATACATATACTTCAGTTGAAAATTTCCCTTCAGTAATTACCTCTAATAAGGAGAATGGTACGCGAATACTTTTGTGCAGCCCTGTATATGAGGTATAGAATTTATATTTAGTGAGAAGCATGCAAAAAATTAATTAAATTTAAAAGCGTATACCAAATTTTAAACCGAACACTCCAGCAATTATTACTCAAAGACATTATTGTAACGCATTTATTTTGTGTGTCCCTGTAAATGAATAAAAAATGCTATGAATGCCCTGCTCTAACGTGATCGTAGTGAAATTCAGTGACTTATATTAGTTTCAATACATTTGAAATAGCGTCATGTCATTTAAATACTCTGCAAACGATTTTTCCCCATATATCATAATGTAATGGAATACTTTTGAGTGCCCCTGTAAATAAACTATTAATCCTATATACTTCATATGCAATACCAAACATGCTTTGGTGACCCTAAATAACCTTTATCAGTTGCATGAAAATCCGAGTCTATTTACAGGAGTTAGAGCGTGGACAGACGGACAGACAAACCGAATGCATAAACACTTTTCAACTTTGTTGGAAAGTGTGAAAAACAGCTGTTTGGGGAAAAAATTTAATCGGTCCATTGGAAAGCATTACGATCTTCAAGAATTCACTTATTACTTTCTTCTATCTTTACAAGAAGAAAGTATTGGTTACATGAAAATTTTCGAATCCAGTTTCGACGGATTTACACGTTTTATGGGTCAGAGATTCCAGAAAACATGTTTTTACAAAATGTCTGTCTGGGAGTCTGTCTTAGGGATGGGCGATTCTGGAAAATTTGAGAATCGATTAAAATCGACATCGTATAAAACAGAATCGATCGCAATAAGAATCGATTCCCAAATTCTAGAATCGATATTTCGATGTTCACAGATTCACACAGATAAGCTGAAAAATAGTAGTAATTCCAAAACGTAGCGAATCAACAGGGCCGTAACGACTATCCCTCACCTCCATTTATATGGGCCATAGACAATGTTAGCGGCCCAGAAGTACTACAGACCTTTGAGTCAAAAAATAAGGTTTTTTAACTTTTAAAATTATTATTTTTAAGATCTAATTTTGATAATAATTTATATTATATTTAAATTTATCTTTTAAAAAAGATTTCGGTCAGATAAAAAAAAAAGAAAGAAATGATTTTTTTTTTTTTTTTTTTTTTGAATCCGGAAAAGATGTACTTTCTACTCTAACTCTTATTTCCTTCAACAAAACAGATGGGGACTTTCTTCCTATAAACGTCATTCTTAAAAATGCGCAGATGAGCGAAATTTTGAAGGCTCTAAATTTATTTAAAAACTTAAATGGTTTTTCAGTCTTTTTAGGGTCTTCTATAAGTGTGGGGGAAATGCAAATATTGCAAATCTTCTTTTAAAATAGCTGTGATGAATGAATTAACCAAGTATCACACACTAATTATCCCCCAATTAATAATCAAAATTCTCCTTTTAATAATATATTTAACTAAAATTTCTTTCATTTTTAAAATATATATCTCCTTATCTCATTTACAGTTTATAAATATCTTTCTTCTTAATGTTTACCAAATATTTAGCTGTTAAGAAAAAAAGAAAAAAAAGTTCTCATCCTAGAGCCATTAAGAATGAAATAACATACTTTCCTCTGGTTAACAAATAAATAAAAGTACATTCCTTGACTATATGTTTTTTTTTTTTTCCCAGCAGTAATCTAAAAACCATAAACAGTTATTGACTCATTCGCTGACATGCAGAGTGCACTCACTGAAACAATAATAAATAAAAAAGAAAAGTATCGAGTTAAACTGATGGCATTTAGCTCACAGTCTATTCATACTAATTGTATTTTATACTCTTACTTCAAAGAATGCCTTTCGAAAAATAAATTAAGGGGGCATCGCCCCCCCCCCCCCATCACATCTCTATACTTAAACAATAAGCCTCCAACTCTCATCAGGGAAGCGCGTTATCAGAATAAACTAGTTACCAAATTTGAAGCAAATCAGATAGAAAAACCCATATATCTAAATTAAGGGGGGTTAGCCCCTGTTCCTCCCGTTATACTTAAATAATGAACCTCCAAATTTAATCAGGGAAGCGTCTGATCAGAATTAACCGGTATATCAAAATTGAAGCAAACGTGACAATTCTGCATTAAAAACCCATTTATCTAAGTGGGGGGAATAGCCCCCGTACCCCCCTCCTTTATGCTTAACCAATGAACCCCCAAAACTAATCAGGGAAGCGCCTTATGAGAATGAACCTAGAAAAAAAAAATTGAAGCAAATCGGATATTTCAATCGTGAGTTATCGCGTTACGTATGCACGTACATACATACATACAGAAACTGCGGGCACATTAGCTCTCAGGCTTTGATAGCCTGTGAGCTAAAAAGAAAAGTGCCCAGTTAAACTGATGGCATTGAGCTCACAGGCTATTCACACTAACTGTATATTATGCTCTTATTTCAAAGAATAATGCCCCTCGAAAAATAAACTAAGGGAAGGGGGGAATTGCCCCTCCCCGTTTCCCCTCTTTATATTTAACTAATGACCCTCCAAATGTCATCAGGGAAGCGCCTTATCGAAATAAATTGGTATACCAAATTTGAAGCAAATCGGATACAAAAACCCATTTATCTGAATTAAGGGGGTATTAGACCCCGTTTTCCCTTTTATATTTAACCAATGAACTTCCAAATCTAATTAGGGAAGCGCCTTATCAGAATAAACTGGTATACCAAATTTGAAGTAAATCGGATAGCAAAACCCATCTATCTAAATTAAGGAGGGTATTATCCTCTCGTTCCCCCCTCCCCCCTTTAGACTATAACAATGAACCTTCAAATATAATCAGAGAAACTCGTTATCAAAATTAACCGGTATACCAAAATTTGAAGAAAATCTGATAATTCTGCATGAAAAACCCATTTATCTAAGTTAAGGGGAGGGGGACTAGCCTCGTTCCCCCCTTTATACTTAACCAATGAACCCCCAAAACTAATCAGGTAAGCGCTTTAGCAGAATGAACATAGAAAAAAATTGAAGCAAATCGGATATTTCTATCAAGAGTTATCGCGTTACGTACATACATACATACATACAATACCGACGGGCGCATTAAATCTCAGGCTTTGATAGCCTGTGAGCTAAAAAGTGCCAAGAGCGTGTAACTAGGGAGGGGGAGGAAGGACAGAAAATAAAAGAGGACGTTAAAAGCTTTCCAAAAATATGTTACACGAGATGGTTTGGAAGAAACAATAAATATGCCCCCCGGGGGGCAGGTAAGTCTCAAACGGTGGGAAGAGCGACCTCAAATGTATCTTTGGTCAACGTTTCAAAATGTGGATTTATAATAAAATAGAACGAGAATTGGGCATTTTTAAAATAGCATGCATATTTTGAATGGCCCTGTAAATTAAGATTGGCGAGGAAAGGGGGGGGGGGGCGGAAAGGATTAGAAGGGATGAACTTGAAAAATACAACATAATAAACTAGTAACCCGAATAACTAGGCTTCTAAACAAAAGTATAACGATTTAACCTAGTATTGAATTCAGGGGGTGACCCGGGAGAACATTGGAATGTCCCTCCCGAAAGTTTTGAGATTTTATGCTTTTTAATGGAAAAATGTGTATCCCCCCTTACGGAACTCTAAAATCCCCCCCCCCCCCTCATTTCGACCGGAGCAGTCAAGAAATCAACCCGCCATTCAACACTGAACCTAGAAAAAAAAAAAAAGAAAAAAAAAAAGGCCCTTATACAAAATTTTACAGCAATTCTGCCACTAAAACTGTAAAATTGGAGGAATTTATTCAACCCGAATCGTGGGTCATGCGCGATGCGATTTGAATTGAAATAAATCAAAATATAACGATTTCAGCCGCATCTAAAAATCGGCATCGAATCTGAACTGAATCGATTCGCCCGAATCTAAAAAATTGAAGTAAATCAAAATATAGCGATTCTGCCCGCATCTAAAGATCGACATCGGCATCGAATCTGAACTGAATCGATTCGCCATTTCTGATCTTAATTTACGGGCAGAATCGATGCGGTCATTTTTTCTTGCTTTCTTTTGTCTTTAGAAAAAGAAAGCGTTGGATTCGTGAAAAATTTCGACTTCCGGTTTTCGAAGGATTTATAGTTTTAGAAGATCTTGTCTGGAATACGATTTGACTATTTTTATACATTGTCTGTCTGTCAGTCTGTCTATTTGTTTGTCTCTGACAAAAAAATTGTGGGCGATCTATTTCAAGAACTAATGCATGGAATCTGTTGAAACTTTAGATTCAATTAGACTTTCATATAAATTGGTGCTGATTACTTTTTGATGTAAATCTACCGACAGGTGGCGCTGCTATGCTGCATTTTTCCGATTTTCGCAATAGCTCTATCTCAAGAACTAATGCACGGGTTTTCATCAAACTTCACATTCAGTTAGACGTTAGCATAAATTGTTGCATATTAGATTTCGGTGTAAATCGCCCAACAGGGGGCGTTGTTATGCAGATTTTATCAGCAGTGTTGAATTCAGACAATTTTCTCCGGGAGGGATTTCTGCGGATCCAAAGAGGGACAGTTCAGAGGGGAAGGGGATTGGACTTTTTTACATTAAGCATAAAATCTCAAACCTTCTGGGGGGACATTTGAATGTTGCACAGGGGGGGGGGGGGGGGCATGTCCCTCCGGAATTCAACACGTTTTTTCTAGATTTAAGCGATTTTAGGGATCATATCTCAAGAACTAATGAACGGAATTTCATCAAACTTAATATTCTGTCATAAGTTGTTCATGATTAGGTTTTCGGGTAAATGATATAACAGGTTGTGCTGCCATGCTGCTTTTTTTTAGCAGTGTTGAATTCAGACATTTTTCTCCGGGAGTGATTTCTATGGTTCTGGAGAGGGACATTCTAGAGTTTCCGGGGGGGGGGGGGGGGAGTTGTCCACCAGTACCAGCCCCTGAATTTAACACTGTTTTTCAAAATTTACAAGATATTAGCGATAATATCTCAAGAAGTAATGACCGGAATTTCATCAAACTTAATATTATGTGTCATTGACATAAGTTGTTCCTGAGTTTTTCGTGTTAATCATGTAACAGGCTGCCCTGCTATACTGTTTTTTTGCATGATATTCGTGATAGCCATATCTCAAAACTAATGCACGGAATTTAATCAAACTTCATATTCTGTTACACTTTCAGATAAATAGACCCTTATTAGGCTTGGGTGTATACTGCCCAACAGCTGTCACTTTTATGCTCTTTGAATTGGGATTTTCCGTTGCGGACATCTAGGCTAATATCAGACGAACGTCTTTTTGCACGCTTTTTTTTTCGCTCTTACACCGTCCCTACACATGCTAGCGAAGATGTAGGGATGGCGTAAGAGCGAAAAAAGCGTGCAAAAAGACGTTCGTCTGGCATTAGCCTAAGAGGGTGTGAGCCGAAATTCAATCACTTGTTAGGAAAATGCAATGCTTATATTTTCTTTTAAAAGGCACATACTTCAACGAACCTATGCTTTTTGAATCCTCATGATTCGCATATGTTATCATTTAAATTTGACACCGTGATAGCGAATTTTGAAGTTTTAACATTTATGCGGCAGATGAAAGTTTTGGGATTGGCACATCCAATTACTTTATCTTCAATTTTTGAAGGAAAATGAAAATGATATTACCTTATTTTGTCTTAGAGACATCGATTAAAAAATTCATAGTATCGATTAAATCGAGTTGGCCATAGTATCGATTAAATCGATTAAAAAAATCGAAATCGCCCATCACTAGTCTGTCTGTATGTGACACAAATTTTGTGGGCGCTCTATCTCAAGAACTAATGCACGGAATTTAATAAGAATTTATATTCAGGTAGTCCCTGATATAGAATGGTGCTGATTAGTTTTTGGTGTAAATCGCCCTGCAGGTGGCGCTGCTATGTAGCATTTTGCAGGATTTCTGTAAAAGCTCTATCTCAAGAACTAATGACGGATTTTTATAAAACTTCAGATTCCGTTAGTCCTTGACATGAATGGATGCTGTTTACGTTTTGGTGTAAATCGCCCAACCGGTGGCGCTGCTGTGCTGCATTTTGCAGGATTTACACTATTTTCTCAGTAGCTCTGTCTCACGAACTAATGCACACATTTTCATAAAACTTCGGATTTTGTTAGTCCTTCATATGAAATTATGTTGACCACGTGTTGGTGTAAATCGCCCAATAAGTGGCGCTGCTGTGCTGCATTTTGAACTATTTCCTCAATAGCTCTATCTCAAGAGCTAATGCACGAATTTTGATCAAACTTCAGATTTAAGTATAACTTGATTAATATTGCTGCTGATTATGTGTTGTTGCAAATCGCTCAACAGGTGGCGCTTCTATCCTGCATTTGTCATGATTTGCGCAATACCTCTATCTCAAGAACTAATGCACGAATTTTCCCCAAACTTCATATTCAGTTAGACGTTGACATAAGTTGGTGATAGTTAGGTTCTGGTGCAAATTACCCAATAGGTGGCGCTGCTATGCTGCATTTTGCTGGATTTACACGATTTCAGTGACAGTCATACCTCAAGAACTGATGCACGGAATTTCATATTTTTAGAATTCTCATGATGAACCCAGATTGCTATTCAATTTAGCACTGAGATAGTGAATTTTGAAGTATTGACATGTGTGAGATAGAAGAAAGTTCTGTGATGGCCACAACATACTAGTTTTTTTGTTCCGCTGCTGAAAGGATTGAAATGTATGTGATAGATCTGGATAATACAGGTTATTCTAAATGATGGACCCATTTTAAAAAAAATTGTATTTATTAAAGTACAAATCCAAATGAACAATCTTTATACCAATGAAAAGAGGAAGTTTCAAAGTTTTTTTTAAGACATTATAAATGGTCAACGTTCACCCTTTGCTGCACGGCAAACATCTACGCGATAGCCAAACTCGTCTCACACACAAGAAAGCGTATCTGCTGTTGCTGAGTGCACGGCTTTCAAAGCCTTGATGGCCGCGAATTCGCAATCGGCCGCGATTTCGTTTCACTGTCAGTTGTGAATGAGATGGCTACTGTGGAGCACAAGGTTTTCTGCGTTCTTGAGTTCGCAAGAAGTGAGTCGCAAATTACAGTGCAGCGATCATTTCGTACCAAATTCGGTATTAAAGGGGGACACACCGAACATTTATAATATCTTAAAAAACTTTGAAACTTCACTTTTCATTGGTATAAAGATTGTTCATTTTGGATTTGTTCTTTAATAAATACAATTTTTTTGAAATGGGTCCATCATTTAGAATAACCTGTATAAGGAATATCTATTTAATTTTAGAATAATTTTCTGTAGATTATCGAATTTATTAGAAATATCTTTAAAATAAATTAAATTATAGCCAATGTCTGTATAAATGAGTGAAATTTCAAGTGTTTAAATTGACATTTGTTTATAAATTGTGTAAATTAAACTTCTTTTACTTAACGATTTCTGTGTTAATTTGTAGAGTTAAATTTTTTTTTAAATTTAAATTCTACAAATTATGCTTTTATAATTTTTTTTCTTTATTTAATAATTAAATGAAAGAATATGCTTATATTATTATTAATTAGGTTTATAAGCTCGTAAGTGTGGCTATAAAATAAGGCTGTACAGAGAAAAAGCGAAAAAAACCTGGGTGAATGCAAAGAGAAAACAAACGATCACGCTGCCATTTAACCTATTGTGACGTCACAGGAATACTGTCTTTTGTCAACGGACGATATTTTTGTTTTTTAGAATAAACTGATTCATGAAACTTAAATATTTGAAAAAAGAAAAATATGTATCTATTTTTTAATTTTCTTGAAAATGTTATTTTAATCAACATTTTTTTTTTTTTTTTTTTTTTTTTTTTTTTAACCGTCTATTCAAACTGAAAGTAATTTCTTTTCACTTTTAATGAGAAAATAATGTCAATAAAAATATAACAATCTCTATAATTCTCCTTTTCATTCACAATAATGGTGTAATTTAGTTGCCATCATTACAGAAATGATATTAAAATTTTACAAACAAATTTCTCTCGGAAAATAAATTAATTGTTAAATGTTTAGCGAGTTATTACGACATCCATGGCGAATTACAAACAACTGGTGTTCTCTTCAGCCCGTACTATTGAATGAGTTGATGTAAAGTATAAAATTGCAGTCAGGCACTAATATAATTATATTAATTACATGTGCATTATTTTTAACAATAGCCTAATGTACATTAATGTAATAGATGTCGATATAAGTGTAAATAAAATTAACATTTCATAAATTAAAATCAACTGATAGCTTTTGAAGTAAAATTTTACATTTGAATCTCGAGTCTTTCTGTTATTTAATTTTTAAAGTGGATGTAAAATCAGCAGAAAATTTATGTAGGAAAAAGATAACGATATTTAAAATGTTTAATAACAATTTTTGACTAGCAGATCAAAGTTCTTTCGTTTGACAAACTACTGTCTACACATTAAAAGAATTCCCAGCCGTGGAATATAATTGACACCAACAAACTCCACCATAAAAATCAGAATTCTACGAAAATAAAAGCTGTTTCTTTGTGATTCCGTCAAAACTAAATCTTAATTTCATACATTCATTTATTATGATAAAAAGAACAAAGAAATAATCCGAGATTAAATATACTACAGTCGGAATATCTATTACACAACTAATTAAAAAGCTATTCATAATACTCAACAAACTTCAAAATATGAAGACTTCCCTTCCATTGAAAACAAAGCAACAGCTTTGTTTCCATGACAACGCCATCATCGAAAAGGAAGAGTGAAATTTCACTGTTGCTTCCCTTTTCCTTTATTTGAAAAAGTGTTAAAATCATAAAAACAAAGCAAGATATTTCAGAACAGCTATTGTTTCCATGACAACGCAATCATCAAAAACGCGGAGTAAGATTTCACTGTTGTTGCCATTTTCCTTTATTTCAAAAAGTATTAACTCAACTTTCAATTAAGTGTGGTGTGTAAAATCTCCCTAACACGCTATTACATTCCTGAGTAATTTTTCGTTGTTCTTCTTCTAACCCTTTCACTTCAAATTGTTTTTATTCACTGAACCGTGCAAATTCCTCGAATGCCGACTTTTAATTAATAGTAGCATCTGTGGAAGATAGACGATTCTTCTTCAAATGAAATATAAAAAATAAAACATAATAAAATTGTAACAAGCGGGAGTGGAAAAGGTTTTTGTTTTCAACCATCATTTCCCAATGTCACTCATTTAAACCCCGAGGTATCTGAATGAATGATACTGTTTTCTTAGATAAACTAATCAATGTTAAATAAATCCCAAGGCTTGGTTTGTGGGAGATGTAATATATTGGGTTTGTTGTCAATTATATTTTTAGTAGTTAGGATACAGATCTCTTTCGATTAATGTGATTATTTGAAATGAAGCCTCCGTGGCCGAGTGGTTAAGACACCACGCTGCTAATCGCCTTAGAGCGTAGGAGGCTTGTCGGGTTCGACTCCCGCTGGCTCCATTGCACACTCTTTGTGGAGCTCCCGGATGTAAAAATTCTCTGTGTTGTAAATTTTCATTGTGCTATCTCGTCCCTGTATATCGACGATGACTTATAAGCGGGCCTTGTTGTCAAGCCCACAAGTCTGATGTATGTGACCAATAAAACAAACAAACAAACAATTATTTGAAACTGAAATATTACTACACTAATCAAAACCGCAGTAATCAAAACAAACATCTAATGGGGAAAATTTCAATAGCTACGTAGACAATTCCCATAAAAACCTCTTTAAGACCGTGTCAGAAAACAAAACAAAACATAATGTAAATTTTAAAATTTCGAGAGTTATGATGACACACTGGAATAATTATAAAATGATTGCTTTTCAACCTGTAAACTTCTACTTGTCCTGGGAAGGGTGGATGCGAAAGAGTAGGTACACCCGAAGCAACGTGATTTCTGACTGCTTTACTATATTTTCCTAGATATATGCAAGATTGAAGTGAAAATTTCTGTAGAAAAAAAGCCAGACGCGTTTTGATTAACCTTTAACTGATGTTACCGGTCTCACAGACCGCTGTTTTTTTCCCTATTTTTATAGTTTAACTTGTAACTTTTAGTTTAACTACAAACACTACCAAAATTTCGTTCCGTTTGGAACTTTAATACTATCACCAGAGACTTTTGAACAGTTGAATTTTAATTATAAGAGTCCTGTACAAAAAGTTAAATACAAAAGCATTATCCTATGAGTTAATCTCGCCTTTTATTCATCTTCCGATGGAGCGTTCTGACAGACCGCTTCACAGTAGTTATGTGACAATTTCTGTCACATCAGTTAAAGGTTAACAAATCTTAGACGGTCAATGCAATTTTTTCCAATGTTGGCAAAGTAAACATCTTTCGTATCATATATTTCGAGAATGTAAGACAAAATATACTGAGAAAAAAAGATGGTTTTGGCATCTAGAATCTAAATTGTGGCTCTAAAAAAATAATTCCATGTCATCCCTATAAATTCTAGTTCCCTTTGATAGAGAGTTCTAGAGTCTCCTACTAAATTTCAAGTGCGTTTTCCTATATTATCATGGTCAAACTTATTTAAAAATCTCTGCAAACAGATGCGAGCGCAAGAGGTTAGTTTTAGTAACTATAATTCTAGTTTATAAAACCATCCCAGAAATCAAGTTATAATGTCTCCCTACTGAAACAATTCATTATCGTTTCGTCACCTAGAAAACAACGCTGTAAAAAAAAAAAAGAAAGAAAACGGACTAAAATACGGAAATACTACTGGCAATCTAGAAGCTTTTTCCCGGTAAATTGCAGAAAAAATTCCGTTTCTTTTGGAATTTAACGGAAATTTTTCTGCAATTTACCGGCAAAAAGTTCCGTTAAAATACGGAAATAGTACTGGCGTCTAGATTGCCAGTAGTATTTCCGTATTTTAGTCCGTTTTTTTACAGTTAAGAGACTAGAAATTCTAGATCATTTCGTCTATTCAGTTTAGTTGTTTACCCTATTCGCATAGATCGGAAATCTATATTTCTAGTTTAGAGATTCAGAAAATGATTACCTATTCATTCTAGGTAAATGCGGTACATATAAATTTTTTCAGTGTAAATATAATTTAAACACAGATTAGAGATCAATGGAAGTTTTCTTTTGGAAGACGGACTCTTGTAACGAATCCCCATATAAGAATCCATAGAAGTAAGCCAACAGATTCTGTAATATAATCCACTACATATTGTCATACCATGTCATACATTTCGACCCCCTTTGTAACATGAACTACAATAAAGACGTGTGTCAGCGCAGATTATTTTGGAAAAGTTAACCTAGTGGCCAGTAATACGACAATCATAAATGTTGAAGTGCATGTTGGCATGTGTAACAAAGATGATGTTACACGTTACATTAGAGTTTTCTCTCTCCTACTTATTTCATCGACGAGCAGCTGACAGGAGATCGGATTCCTAATTCTGGTGGATTAGTAGGGAAGCAGAGATGATTAAAACAAGCAGTGATTTCTTTGTTTTAAATCCACTTTTAATCTATATTTGAACTCAGAATTTTGAATTTTGATAAGTATTTTACCCCGCCCCCTTCCTACACTACTGCAATGCCCATAAGAAAAACAAAAAATACTTTTTTTTTTCAAATCCATAATTGTATTGTTTCACTAAAAAAGAGCAATAAAAAGCAATTTTTTTTTCAAAAAGTACATTTTACTTATGGGTGACACACAAATTCAAAACTGCATTCCCAGCTACAAATAATAATTGAACATTTAGTTAACTTTAGCATTCAGACATAGACAACATTGCTTTTTTGACATTTATTATCCCCAAAACGAAGGGGTTGGCAGTCAAAGGCAAGCCGTTGCCTGTTTTGAGGAGGAATAAAACTTGGAAAGGTTATAATATCGTATCAGGAAATCCGAGAAACATGGAATTTTTTCATATGATTGGGTAAAATCAACTAGATTCCAAAAAAGACATTCCAATAAAGGCTAAACAATACGTATTCACTTAAAATCTAAGCCTAGACATCCTATCAAAGACATGCAGGACTGCCGCAGGCGACTATTTTTCTATTCTATTCGCACCACTGTTTAAAGAAACAAAAAAAAAAGAGATTTTTGGTATATTTATTTTTCTTGCAAATATTATCGAACAGTATGTCAATAATTTTTGTTTTGTGAAAGTGGTGTTAGGCAAAATTAAAAAATAGTCGCCTGTGGCAGCCCTGGACATGTTACTTGGATGTGACAATAGACGCTTTTAGTCGTGACATCATAGTCATGAAGTTTTGGTTGGAAATTGACTCCAATCAAACGATTGCTTGTTGTATTTTCAATTTTGTTTGTATATTAAAGCTATATTTTATAGTATAAGTGCAGATTCACGGTCGCCAGTCGCCACGTGGCGACTAAATTTTTTGCTTTGGCGATTAACTTTCGGCATCTAAGTCGCCATGCTTCTTGTAGGGATGCACCTTTTTCGACGCATGATTTTTGGATTTTTTCCCCTTATCAATCGCGGGATTATGTCTCCTTCATACCCCGCGATATTTACAGCTTTTCTTTCTTCCTCATTAAACATAATTAAAAAATATGATTAAACATGGACGCCACACTTCCGCGAAATGGTAAATTTATTGTTTTCTTCAAAAAAAAACTGTGATGTCAGCGGGATCGGGGAAAAAATGACATTTGACGTGCGCAGCGAATTAATTCAACAGCAGTGGTATACCGCAGTTAGCTTGCGACGCAGAAAAATTCGAGCCGAGAAAAGAATACGTTTGGGTCCCACTCATTAAATTTGTAGCTCTGGGATCATTCAAATATGTTGTTACAGGTAGACACTAAATATCGGCATGCGATTATTCTACGAGTAGAATTAATCGAATTATTATTTATTTATTTAGCATATTTCCGCAAAATCTATTCATGAATCGGTCATGAAAAGAAATCGGGAATTTCCTCCACCGTTCATGAACTTTGTAAAAACCATCCTGGAAAAATCCAGCAAATTTCGTCGATCGCTAGCCAAATAAAATCATGAATTTCGTCAATCTGTCGTGAAATAAACCGTGATTTTCGTCAATCAGTCGATAGAAAAAAAAAGCGAATTTTATCAGTCGGTCAAGGGGGAAAAAGGGAAACAAATTCCATCATTCCGTCCCGAAAAACCCCGCAAACATCAACAATCGAAAGAATTGAACTTCGTCAACCGGTCGGAGAAAAAACGGGAATATCGCCCATTTTTTTCCGCAATCATTTGACGAAATTTGTGGGAGGTTTTTTACGATTTTTTGACAAAACTGACGTTTTTTCTGCCATCTTTTAACGAAATCCGCGTTGTCTTTGCGATCCTTTGACAAAATTTGCGTTTATTCCGTGGTCCTTTGATGAAGTAAGTGTTTTTTTTTTCCGTGGTCATTTAACGAAATTTGCGGGTTTTGTTTTTTGGGATCCTTTGATGAAATTCGCATTTTTTCCGCGATTCTTTGACGAAATTCGTATTTTCTTGCTTCTTTGACGAAATTTGCGGGATTTTTTGCGATCCTTTGAAGAAATTCGCATTTTTTCTTGATCCTTTGTCGAAAGTGGAGATTTTTTTCTGCGAACTATTGACGAAATTGATTTTTTCGGGGGCCATTTGCCGAAATTCGCGATATTTTTTTATATCCGAATTTTCGGGACCGAATGCCTTAAATTGTCGGATAATTCGGAACAGTATCCCCCCTGTAAAAGTCTGTGATATATATATATATTTAAGAAGATTTGTCTTGTGGTGTTCATCAAAAACAAGTGTTTGAATTGTATTTTGACTTTTATTGTGCAAAATAATAATACTCACACATTCTCAAAATTTTTATATGTACTCTTGTAGGACAAAATGAAAATAAGAAATAATGTTTTCCTAATATTCTACACTACCGTGATTGCTTAGCTTATGCATATTTTTTAAACCTGTACCTTGCCCAACTTTATATTCTGAACTGTACATAATTTAAAACTTATATTACACTTAATTTATACCCAAATTAAAAGAATTTTGCGATTAAATTAAATGTAGACATTTCATATATTTAGTGTATGTTTTGTTGTACATGTGTATACATTAAACAAATTATTTTTCACTTTGAATTCCTGAATTTTTCCCATATAAACGTTATTGCTTTTATGCAATTTTTTCTCAATGTGGCGACTGAATTTTTTGGGTTTAGGCTCCTTAAAAATATTAGGAATCTGCACCTATATTTTATAGCTATATATGACAGCTAAGTGTTTTAATACTTTATATGCAGTGGTAACTTTTTCTAAGATTTATTTTTAATACAAAATGAAACGTAGCAACCGTTTGTTTGGAGACAGTTTCAGACCGAAGTCACAATAAAAGCGCCTATAAACGTTGGCGAGTTAAGGTTGCTCTCAAATCCAAACTGGCTATTTTCTGATACGTATCTGAATTTATTTTTATTCGCAAGCGCACGAGATTGGCAGGTGTTATTATAAACTATGAAATCGAATATCAATTTCCAATTTTCGATAAAGAAAAAGATTCTTTCGAACAATGCTATCATAGTGGACACTTTGAATCTAATTTCACGAGGCGATAACCTGAGAAAGATCGTCATGATATAGCAATTATTTTATAACTCAAAATGTAATACAACTATCAAAAATGGAAAACCCTATTCGATTCCAAATCACTTCAATAGTCATGTATGTAGATTACATGCTTTTACGTTTAAAATTGAGTATGTGAAGGCTTCAGAAAGTTTCACGTTGTTGAGCAGGCAGAAATATTTTTTTAGTTCTATTCCTTTTCATTATTTCTTAACCGACTTCCAACAAAAGATTATACAACACTTATAGAAAAGTTTAAGAAATTTTGACTGCATATTCTTGTTACTCAAATAGCAAAATCCCCCCGCCTTCTTTTTAGGGTTTCGTTCATCTCACGAAACCTTATAGTCTCGATTCTCTGTCTGTCTGTCCGTCACAGACTCCTACACAGAGTTGATTTTTTCTTCTTTTTTTACAAAGAGCTGAATACCCCCTGCCATACCCAAAATAATAAAATTTTGAAAAAGCTTTATATTAGGTCTCCAAGAAAATTCTGTCGTTTACAGTTCTTTCACGCCTACTTTTCTTAAATTCTGTTTTCTTCATTAGCATCACTTTTTTGAAATCGTAAAATTCCCATAGTTTTCACATTTGACATTAAGGTGAAAAGAAACGGAATTTTACCATTTCAAAAAAGTAGTGTCAATGAAGAAATCAACATTTTAAAAAAGTAGGCGTGAAAGAACATAAAAACGATAGAATTTTCTTGGAGCCCTAATGTTATTTTAATTAAATGAAATCGTTGTTTCTCGATTTCAGAACATAATCTTAAATTCAGCAAATATCGTAGAGGACCGATAGCCCCGCGGTAAAGCCTTCGTCTTCCACACAGTAGATTGTAGGGCTCGAATCTGCCAGACGGCGTTAAAATCCCCTTTCTTTCTGTTTGACTTGGCGAAAATTAATCACCGCCAAGAATTGTGGTAACCCTATTTTTTACTTTAATATTTTTCAGTTTGTTTATTTTAGATAGATGTAATTTAAATTCTGAAGCGAGCGATCTCCGCTATATAAGATCTGAACCAGGATTGCCTGGTAATAATAATAAATATATTAATATTCAATTCTTTGAGCCTTTAATTATTTGAGTGCTGATTTACTTTCAATGAGTAAAAATCGTTCTGTTGATTTATCATGAATAGATAAAATTGTTCCGCATATCATTTATTTGAATTGACGTGACATATTTCTGATTCGAAGTAAATATTTTCCACTGTGTTCTTTGAAATCCCTCAGGCGGAACTTTAAAATTTTGATTTTTATTATTACACTCCATTTTCAGATGGGATTTAATTAAAAGAAAATTCCATTTTTTGGCAATTTTAAAGGCTTATTTATTTATTTATTTATTTTTTTGCGTAGCGGTAATTTTTAAAATATTTTTTATTTCAGACAGAGAAAATCTGCAATTTCAATTTTAAAAAATCCGGAAAATTATTCACTTATATATTAAAAAAAAATAATGCACATTTAGTAACAATTAATGTTTAACATGTCAGCTGATATAATCAAACCTATATTTTATATAAAAAAAATTCTTCATTTTTAATAATTAATTCGGCACAGAGGAATACACATTGTATTTCTCTGGAGTATATTTTGTTTGGTGTTGCCATCTACAGGCATTTTTTTGATATAATAGCGTTCTTATGGACATTTTTTTTCAAGTTATCTATATGTAATTTTAAGGAATTAAAAGGTGCTTTTTCTTTGTTATTTCGAATGTTAATATATGTTAGCATTTCTTTTTTTCGGCGCCATCTAGTGAGTTTTTGAAAAATGAAAGAATTAATATGGATTTTTTCAGAATTATTTCAGCTTTTTGAATATGTTTTAAACAATTTTTTGCTTTTAAAAATGTTATTATTTATGTATACCTCCGCTAAACTTTTGAAATTGAAGAATTTAAAAATACTTGAATTTTTTAATTATATTTAAATAATTTTAATATCTTTAATTTGATTAAAATATATTTTTTAATTATTTTAAAATTAAATGTAATGGTGCTGCCATTTATGTAAGAATTTAGTAATTATAAATTAACAATTTTGATTTATTAATTTAAGGATAAAGTGTTCTAAAAGACATATTAAACGAAACTGTTTGTGCGATCTGCGATCACACTTAACCAATTGTTTCAGTTTGTGAATACATAAAAATTTCACTGTGACCCCAGTTCCGAAGACTGGTATAAAAGTCGAGCCTGAGCCCGTTTTGGATCCTGACTCGGACTCACTGTCTCAGGCCGAGCCCGTGTCATCTTTAAGGGGTCTCAGGACTCTTAAAATTGGAAAAAAAAAGAAAAAAAAGACCATTTTTAACATTTAATATCTTAAAATGTATTTGATTTTAAGACTCAATTTTAATGGGGAATGAAAGGTACAAGTATGTGTTTTCATTTCAAATATTTAAAAAACTGCAAGAGGCAGAATTAGGATTTACAGGGGGCTCCAAACTGTCAGATATTTGACGAGCAGAAAATCGGCATAACAGATTGCGCGCAAGATTACAAAATAAATTTTGCAACCAGAATGAAAATTTTGGTGCCTACTTATACTTCAGATTGTAATAATTACTCTGAACCTAAATAAATTTGTATTTAAAGCATTTTTATATTTTTTATACAAAGTTGTATTTAGCTAACGCAAGATCTAGAAAATTTCAACAATACAACCACCTAAAAAAATAATTTTTTTGAACAACAAAAAGAAAATTTTAGGTTCAGTTTATACAGACTAACATGAAAAATATGTTTTGAAACTTTCATGAAAAAATATTCAGAAGATTTTGAGATATAGTGCGCGTTATGCCCAAAAACGTCATTTGGAGAAAAGTGACTTCAAAGTTTCGGAAACGCTGCTTCAGCTATACAGCTAAAAAAAATTAAAATTTCGAAAATTTTAAAGCTATAACAGTCCTGAGACCTCTTAAAACACACATAGCGACCAAAAACAGAAGCTTTTTATTATTATTATTTTTTATTTATTTAAAGCGCTTAATAAGAGATTAATTTCTAAAGATTTCTTCCGAATTCTTTGTTTATTTAAATCAGATTATATCCCACGAACTGGTGTTTTATTTAACCCAGGCCGTGATATTTTGGCACTTAGGGAGTGAAAGCGAGAAACATCGTAAGCTGATTACGATACACACGCAAAAAATCTATTAATGGCGCAGAATCCACACTGAAATGATTTCCGCTCGGGCATCATCCTATAATTGTCTAATTGCGTTCACTGGTATAACACCGGAATGAATCGTATTTATATACATTGCGAGGGGGGGGGGGGGTAGTTGGAGGCGATCCATTTGCACCGGTAATGGGCAACGAACTGGAAATGTGTGATCTTCTTATGTATTTTGTGATGGCCCACTAATGGCAATTGCTATATTTTTATGGCCAATTTCATGGGTTGAAAGATTACATAATATGGGAAAAAGGTTTATTGTTGAAGATGTAGGTTTATGGGATGCTAACTCAATCCTTTGAGGTGCAAGCAATAGTGTTTCTGTAATATTGAGTTCTCACCGGAATAATCGAAAAATTTTATTTTTAAATAAGGAAAAGCAATTTTTCAACATTTTTCCCACCCCCTCCCAAAGTTAAAAATATAAAATTTCGTCAAAAGTTTCTGGTACGAATCTTGTTTAAATTAGATGGGACATAATATATATATATAATATATCCCACCGTCCCTCAAGGGATTAAGGCTGCTAGTCACACTTTCAGAATTAAAACTCTCACTTTTGACGATTCAGAAATCCTCGAGCTGTATTTCGTCGTTTTTGACGATCATTTCCTATCAGCATCACTTGACTTTTAACGAAACATAAACTCTCAAATATTTGACGAAAGTTTTGCCTCAATCACGGTCAGACTCGATGCATTTTAAGGAAACAGTTGCTGTACCTACTGAAATCATGAGATTTTAGCAAGCAGATATTTGCTTGTTTATGTTAGTGCTTTAATAATTTATTTTAAAACAGCACTTTTTAGTGCTTTTCAGAAAATACTGAAATATAGGTAGTTATTGTTTCTTCATTAGTTATTTTTTTAGCTGTTAAAATTTTTAGGAATGCTTATTATTATTTTTATTTATTTATTTATATATTGTTGTTCGTTATGTTTTAATTCGAAAAGTATAAATTTCCTGTGTTCTTCAAAACTATTCAAAAAGAATATTTGGTCAATAAAATTTCAAACTTCCAGGATATATATATATATTTTTAATTTATTTAAGAAGTATATTCTGTTTTCAATCAAATTAAAAATAAACATATTTGATCCCTCTCTCCTTTATAAACAGTAAAGTGTTAAAATCTTATCCCTACTCAAAGTGATAAAATCTCACGCAATATGCACATCACAATTCATTATTTGTGAGCAACAAATTAACCAGACCATATTCTAACCATTCACTGAGCAAAGAAAATTTCACTAATAAATTATTTAATCAAGCCATATTATAATTATTCATTGACCATGAGAAAACCATAATAATAAATTAGCCTTACTTAAAACTTCCAGAAATTATAGCAGCACCGATAAAATTACAATCTAACTTATAAAAATATAAACGCGAAGCAGAATTCATTACACCATTCTAAAAGCACATTTATGCAAGTCCCCAATAGCTAGGTCGGAAGAGTAACGGTCTCTCATCCCAAAGACCGCGGGTTCGAATCACCCCGAAGAAAGCGAGGTGAATTTTTTCTTCATCCAATTCAATAAATACCGGGGCTTCCAAACTGTTCGATAGATGTCAGCACTAGCCCTCTTTTGACGAAACTTTTGACGAAATTTATATCGTCAAGCAAGTGAAGAAAGTAATTTCGTCAATTTGACGAAACATTAGCTCGGAGCATTTCCCAGGAAACGATTTCGTCAAAAACAAAGAAAATTTCGTGAAATCTGAGTATTCATTTCTGAGAGTGCACTCAGCTTCCGAATTCCCCTCGGTAATGTTAAGTCTATGGGCGGTTGATGCATTCTTATATTCAAAATATCTCCTCCGGAAATTAATAGTTTTAACTTCTTTTTTCAGTGTTCTCATCTTAAGGGGTATCAGGACTCTTAAAATTGGAAAACTCGAAAAAAAAGAGACCATTTTCAACATATAATATCTTAAAATGTAACTGATTTTAAGACAAAATTTTACATTGGGATGAAAGATATAAGTATGTTCTTTCATTTCATGCATTTGAAAAATTACAAGATGCAGAATTAGAATTTACAGTAGGTTCCAAAATGTCAGACATTTGACGAGCGGAAAATCGGCATAACAGATTATGCGCACGATTACAAAATAAATTTTGCAACTAGAAGGAAAATTTTGGGTCCTACTTATGCTTCACATTGTAATAATTACTCTAAACCTAAATAAATTTGCATTTAAAGCATGTTTCTACTTTTAATACAAAGTTGTATTTAGTTAATGTAAAATTTAGAAATTTTCAACAGTATAATCACCTATAAAGAATATATTTCTGAACAATAAGAAGGAAATTTTATGTTCAGTTTATACAGACTAACATGAAACATATGTTTTGAAAATTTCATGAAAAAAAAAAATCAGAAGTTTTTGAGATATCGTGCGCGTTATGCCCGAAAACGTCATTTGGAGAAAAATGACTTCAAAGTTTCTGAAACGCCGCTTCAGCTATTAAGCGTGTATAATTCTAAAAGCCATAACTTCTGTTCTAATAGGAATTTCAAAGAAAAATTTATACTGAGATGTTCAGAAAAGATAGTAGTTTAATAGCTAAAAAAATTAAAATTTCGAAAATTTTAAAGCTTTAAGAGTCCTGAAATCCCTTAAAGGATGTCTCTATTTTTCTTAGTTTTGAAAGTATTTCTAAAATCTACGCTTAATTTTATATGAAGTGTTAAAATTTTACTCCTAGTTCGTCAGTTTTTAACACATAAAATATTAAATTAAGCGTAGATTTTAGCGATTTTGACAACTAAGAAAAAAAGTGACATCCTTTAAGAAGAGATCACTGAAGAAAGAAGTTAAAAGTATGAATTCCCTGGGGAGATATTTTGGATATAAGAATACATCAAACGCCCATAGATTTTACATTACCGAGGGGAATTCGGAAGCTGAGCGACTAGCAGCCTTAACCCCTTCGGGACGGGAGCCTTTTACGAAATTTTTAATCTTTTGTCACCGTTTTTTAAAAACAGAAATTTGTGTCTTCTTGAATCGAGAAAATGCGCTGATCAAATAAGGCAAATTTTACAGTAACATTTTACTGGTGAGAAAAAACAAGGATTCTGAGCGCTTCATGCGGCACGTATACGTGTCGCTCGTCCCCAAAGGGTTAAGGCTGTTCTCAAACCCAAAGATGCTACTTTCTGATACTACATTTTAAAATTAATTTTCGTTCGGAAATACATGGAATTGGCAGGTGTTGTTATTTAGAAACTATGTAATCGAAAGACGCTTTCCATTTTTCGGCAGATCAAAAGATCTTTTAGGCAATACTGTCAAAGTTGCCGTTTTGAACCGAATTTCCGACGCGACATTGGGTGAAACAAGAAAATCCGGTCGTCTCGTGACCACGATTGCTTATAACTCGATAAGTACTTTATTTATCAAAAAATGAAAACTCACTTCGATTCCAAATCGCTTTATAATTGACAATTTTGTGCTTTTACATTTAAAATGAGTCAGAGATTGTGTCAGGAAGTTTCGCGTTGTTGAACAGGGGATTGAGAATCGCCTTAAGGCTGTTTTAAAAAAATATCCCCCCCCCTCCCCTCTCGTTAGATCCAGCAGTGGCCGAGAGGTTCTGCCCTCAAAGCTGGTAGACGGGAGGTGCTGGGTTCGAACCCAATCGCGCCCGTCGGCCTAATCGTTCGGAGTTTTCCGTGGTTTTCCCCGAACCTTGGATTTCCATGCGTAAATACGGATTAGCTTCCCTTAGAAAGACCACCTCGGAGACCCCCCCCTCCCCTCTTCGGGCTTATATCTCTCGTGTAGATAATTGGCCGTCATGACCAACACCCCTTTCATAATGTGAATCTTTCTGACACATTAACGGACTCATTTTTCAACGTAAAAGAATTATACTTGCAGATATGCTTATTGAAGTAATTAGTAATCGAACAGTTATATTTCATCTTTCGATAAATGTATTATACCTGGGGTTATAAGCGACTGTTGTCTCATGGTGACATTTTTTTTCTTTTTGGCGATGTTACGTCTGGAAATTAGGTTGAAAACGCCAGTATCTTTTACAGAATTTTTCGAAGAATCTTTTGCATTTACGGGGAAATTGGAAAAAGCTTGGATTACATTCTGAATAAAAGTACCTGCTAATTTCACGCATTTGCGAAGGAAAATAAATTTGAAAATGTGTTAGAAAGCAACTTGTTTGGATGTTTTAAGGTATCTGGAATCAGACTTGCTAGTCTGGCCTTTTACTTATTCAGAAATTCAAAATTCCCATCGGAAATTAAAAATAGTAATTTTTGCTTTATTTAACAGACTTTACAGATATTTCGAGATTACACAAATTCTTCTTTCTGAATTTGCAGTATTAATTCGGAATTTCTGAATAATAATAATAATAATAAAAAACTGTTTTAATCTTGTCTGAAATTGGGTAAGTTAGGGCGATCACTTTTTTCCCTCTGGATTTTACCAAAATACAGATAATTCATAAAAATATTTAATTGGCGAATTAAAATAAAAAACACTTTTCTCATCCTACAGAAAAAAAGGAGTGCTTTTATTTTCCTTTGATACAAATAGAAAAATAATTATACACTGAAGGCATTACTCTAAAGTTTATTGGTGGAGATTCACCCGTAACGATGCAAAAGTGTTAGTTAGGTCATTTAAGCGCTTTCAGAAAGCACGTAGGAAAAAAAAATAAAGTTTATAAAAGTTAATTAAACAAAATTTTATTTAGTGAGAATATTAATTAACAGTAATTAGTAGGTTAATTTTGATTTACGCATGGAAATTTGCATTTATTTATAGATACATGAATTATTTTTCCAAATTCAGACATATTATCTACCACAAGTTTGGCCGATCACTTGTTTTCCCTGGATTGTACCAAAATTTCAAATCAAATTCTTAAAAAAAATATTTAACTGGTGAATTAAAATAAAAAACACATTTCTCATCCTACAGAAAAAAAAAGGTGCTTGTATTTTTCTTTGTTACAAATGGGAAAGTAATTACTCACCGAAGGCATTACTTGAAAGTTCATTAGTGGAGATTCCTCGTAATAACAATAACCATTAAGGCGCTGAATCACCTCCAGAATGTAAAAGTATTACGCAGATCAAAGCTTTTTCAAAAAGCATGAAGGAAAAAAAAAAAGTTATAAAAATTTTAAGTTTATCAAAATAATTTTTATTTAATGAAAATATTAATTAAGAGTAATTAATTTAATTTTCATATATTCATAAAATGTTATATTTATTTGTAAATGTATTAATTCATTTTCCACATTTAGACCTATTATTATCTATCTCAAGTTAGGGTGGTCACTTTTTTTCCCTGGATTGTACCAAAATACAGATAACTTATAAAAATATTTAATTGGCGAATTAAAATAAAAAGCACTTTTAGCATCCTACAGAAAAAAAGGAGTGCTTTTATTTTCCTTTGATACAAATAGGAAAATAATTATACACTGAAGGCATTATTTGAAAGTTTATTGGTGGAGATTCACCCGTAACGATGCAAAAGTGTTAGTTAGGTCATTTAAGCGCTTACAGAAAGCATGTAGTACAAAATTTTTTTAAAGTTAATTAAACAAAATTGTATTTAGTGAGAATATTAATTAACAGTAATTAGTAGTTTAATTTTGATTTACGCTTGGAACTTTGCATTTATTTATAGATACATTAATTATTTTACCAAATTCAGAGATATTATTATCTACCACAAGTTTGGCTGATCCCTTTTCCCCCCCCTGGATAGTACCAAAATACAAATCAAATTCCTAAAAAATATTTAACTGGCGAATTAAAATAAAAAACACTTTTCTCATCCTACAGAAAAAAAGCTGGTCGTATTTTCTTTGCTACAAAAAGGAAAGTAATTATTCAATGAAGGAATTACTTGAAAGTTCATTAGTGGAAATACTCTGTAATAGCAATGACCATTAAGATGCTGAATCACCTCCGAAATGTAAAAGTGTTAGATCATTTAAGCGCTTTCAGAAAGCATGTGAAAAAGAAAAAAAAAAAAGTTTATAAATACAAGTCAAATTCCTGAAAATATTTATAGGAGAAAATAAAACACTTTCTCATCCTACAGGAAAGAAAATGGTTCTTGTATAACGGGAAAGCAATTAGTCACCGAAAGTATAATTCGAAAGTTCTGTAGTAGAGATTCCACGTAATAAAAATAATCATTAAGGCGCTGAATCACCTCTGGAATGTCAAAGTGTTAGGCAGATCATCAAAACGTTTTCAAAGCATGAAGGAAAAAAAAGTATAAAAACTTGTAAGTTAATTAAACTAGATTTTATTTAATGAAAATATTAATTAACAATAATTAATTTAATTTTCATATACTCATAAAATGTTGTATTTATTTGTAGATGTATTAATTCCTGTTCCATATTAAGACCTATTTTTATCTATCTCAAGTTAGGGGGGTCAATTTTTTCCCCCTGTATTTTTACCTAAATACAATTAAATTTCTTGGAGTATCAAAATAAAAAACTCTTTTTTCATCCTGCAGAAAAAGGTTCAAGTATTTTCCCTTGCTACAAATGGGAAAATAATTACTGACCGAAGGCATTACTTGAAAGTTCATTAGTGGAGAATCCTCGTAATAACAATGACCATTAAGGCGCTGAATCACCTCTGGAGTGTTAAAGTGTTACGCAGGTCACCAAAGCGTTTTCAAAAAGCATGAAGAAAAAAAAGGTATAAAAATTTGTAAATTAATTAAACTAAAAATATTAATTAACGGTAATTAATTTAATTTTCATATACTCAAAAAACGTTGTATTTATTTGTAGATGTATTAATTCCTTTTCCATGTTTAGACCTATTATTATCTATCTCAAGTTAGGGAGGTCATTTTCTTTCCCCTGTGTACTTTTTATCTAAATACCATGAAATTCCTGGAGTATCAAAATTAAAAACACTTCTTGCAGAAAAAAGGTTCTAGTATTTTCCTTTGCTACAACTGGGAAAATAATTACTCACTGAAGGCATTACTTGAAAGTTCATTCATGGAGATTCCTTTTAATAACAATAATCATTAAGGTGTTCAATCACCTTTGGAATGTAACAGTGTTAGGCAAATAGTTAAAACGCTTTCAGAAAACTTGTAAAAAAAAGTTCTGAAAACTTTTAAAGTTAATGAAATTAAAATTTATTTCAAGAGAATATTAATTAGCTGTAATTAATTTAATTTTCATTTACGCAGAAAACGTTGCATTTATTTATAGGTGTATTAATTCCTTTTCCAAATTGAGACCTATTTACTTCAAGTTATGGTGATCACCCCCCCCCCCCCCTGCATTGTACCTAAATACAATGGAATTCCTAAAATTCTTTAATTGGCATACCAAAATAAAAAATACTATTTTCATCCTAGAGAAAAAAAAAATGGTTGTATTTTCCTTTACTACAAATGGGAAAGTAATTACCGAAGGCATTACTTGAAAGTTCATTAGTGGAGGTTCCCCGTAATAACAATAATCATTCAGGCGCTCAATAACCTCCTGAATGTAAGTGTTAGGCAGATCATTAAAGTACTTTCAAAAATGCTGTAAATTTTTTTAAAGTCAAATAAATAAAATTTTATTTAACGAGAAGTTTACTTAACAGTAATTAATTTAATTTTCATTTACGCCAAAAACATCACATTTATGTATAGATGCATTCATTTTCTTTTTCAAATTTCAACTTACAATTATTTACCTTTGTAGTATACTGCCTGTTACTTCTACGGTAGAGTGGGTTTTGTGAGTTTGCATGCAATCATGTTGTACTGATTTAAAGTGCTTTCAAAAAACAATTAGAAAAAAATGGTCTAAAAATTTTTAATTTAAATGGATAAATTTTTATTTAATGAGAATTTTACTTAAGAGTAATTAATTTAATTTTCATTTACGCAAAAAAATATTACATTTATATATACGTGCATTAATTTTCTTTTTCAAATTTAGATCTACCAAAATTTACCATTGTAGTGTAGTGCCTAATTGCTATTTTATGAAGGCAGTCTATGGTAGAGTGGGTTTTATAATTTTGCATGTGATCGTGTTGTCCTGATTTATACCATTAATGATCATTAAAGTAATTTCAAAAAGCAATTTAAAAAATATTCTAAAAATTTTTAAAGCTTTTTTTTTTAAACAGTTGAAATAATTACTTTCAAAAGTTTCTTTCTTATTGTATAAATTCTTGTCCTATTAGAGGTGAATAAATTGACACTAAAATATAAACAAGTGTCTAAGTTGCCATTAGATGGCATTATTTTGCAGAACATTACAAGAAAATGCTTATGTCAGTTACACTGTAAAAAAAAAAAAAAAAAATCTGTAAAGTTACTAAAATTTTTCTAGGAATCTGGGATTCCTAGAACTTTTTATGTAATGGCAACAACAAAAAATCATGTAACAGATACACTTTTGCACCAAAATCAAAAAATGTGTAAGGTTATCAAGAATTTTTTAGGAAACTAAGAAGCCTAGAACTTTTAATGTAACTGCAACCCGGGTTACAGATAAAATTTTAGTAAGATTACTGTAATTTTAGTAGATTCGTTTGTAAAGCTACAGATTTCTGTAGCTTTACAAAAACTAGTTTTGTAGATTTACATCTTTTTTTGTACAATGTACAGATAAAATTTTAGTAAGCATACAGATTTCGGTAACTTTTAATCTGTATAATTACAGATTTTTTTTTTTTTTTTTTTTTTTTTTTTTTTTTTTTTTTTTTTTAACAGTGTAGATTTTAGCTGAACTTTAAGTAACTGGTTAGGTGTCATTAACTTGGGGTTTCACTCTACTGAAAGTACTTCGCAGTTTTTCATTATTATTGTAAAAATATCCTCACAACAAAAATAATCCTTAAAACCGAATGCCTAATTTTCCTTTTCACTGGTTAGTTTACTTAAATATCTTTAGTTTATTTTAATTTGAATTCATTTCATTAATTTCTCTTATTTTTATCTAATATTGAGCTTAAATAATTTTTACAGAAATTTAATTTTCTGAATTCTTTAAAAGATTACTGTAGCAAAAATTTTCCGAAAAATATATCTTTGTTTTTATAATCGTCCCACATTTTTGTAACCAATTTTAGCGTATTTTGGTATTGGCGTACAAACGTGTCCGTGCGTAACGCTGACGTCACTTTGAACTTGGCAACACCTGAGGATTAAATTTCAGTTTTGCAATTTTCGCTACTGCAAATTTTTTAAACTTCTAAACATCGCAAATTTTCAATTTTTACACCGCCGTGAAAAACAGAAAAAAAAACCTTTCAAATACAATTTGTTTGAAAACTGTATCTCGGTTTACTCATTTATTGTGGTCTTTAAAATAATTTTGAAAAAAAGTATTTTAAATCGATCTCCGTCATGTGAAAACTCGATTACGGAATAATGATAGCCCATTTGAACTTGAAACAATATACGGGTGAATATCACAAAATGTGAGGTTTTGAAAACAAAAATTTTGAAAATTTAAATCGTTTCAAAGCTTTTGATTTTTTTAAAATGTTGGTTGAACAGCTGAATAAGGGAATTTATATGTAAAATTGTTATAAAGTTTGAAGAGCTTAAGTTCATTTTTATGTAATTATATTTATATGTCATTTTCTTTACATATGTATGCCAGGATAATAATAATTTCATTCTAAAACATTTTTCACTTTCTTGTTTTTTACTATTTTTAGGTCTAACATTTTAATTTTGTTTAAAGGAAAACGTTTCCTCTATAGTACCTCAAATTCAGTGTAATGTTCAGTTTTATTTGTAATTTATAGAAGCCAGGAAAATGACATAATAAAAGTGTACTCAATTTTTACAAAGCCTTTAAACACATTATTGTCAAAGAAATATCTAAAAGATCTTGCTAGTAGCAATGATTTTACTACTTCTGACTTGAACTATGTCAAGAACAAGAAGAATTACTCTAGAGTGCCCTCTTTATACCTCATAAATAACTACAGTGAGCAGGCCAGGCCAATGACATTCATTTTCGGCGACAATCATATTTTAATTACAGAAAATTATTTGTAAAATACAGAACTCGCTACCTTCCACATATATGTATTATATAAGGTATAATTAATAATTAGAAACTAAAACAAAACTAGAAAAAGATATTTGTACATGATAGCAGAACGTCTTTTACTTCGCACACATCACAGTGTGACATGCCAGGAAAATGACAATCTGAAATTTTAAGTCTTTTAATTGCTTTATTTTTGTGTTATTATGAATATAATATCTCTTGAAAATACTTCTAAGAATATTTTTATTAGGATGTTAAAAAGAAAATTGCATTATATAACATTAAATAGAAATTTTATTGTGCGGTCTGCAATTTTCGTATTTTGTTATATTAACCGATACATAGCTCGGACTTTGTCTCCCAGCTAACTTTCCATAATGAAATTAAAACTTCAACAATAAATAAATAATATAAAATAAAACTAAATAAAACACAGATAAAACATTTTGTAATCGAACAAAATCAATTTTTACAAACCGCCGAATAGTGAAAAAAAAAAGTACTTTCAAATATAATTTGTTTGAAATCTGTATGTCAGTTTAAGGACCGTTAATGTCTTTTAAAATAATATTTAAGCATGAATTTTTTCAAAAATCTATCTGTATGGCGTGTAGACCGATTACAAAAGATTAATTCGTTTGCATTTAAAACAATATAATTAGTTCAACATTTGTTTAAGGCTAATATTCCAGAAAATGTATATAAAAATGTACTTTCTAATTTAATTTGTTTGAAAACTGTATGGCCGTTTTCTGACCGTTAATGGCTTTTAAAATAATTTTTATTTCCAAGTATAAATTTTGTTACACATCTATCTGTAGGGCGTTTGGCCCGATTACAAAAGATTAATCCGTTTGCACTTAAAATAATATAAATAGTTTAACGTTTGTTTACGGCTATATAGATTCCAGATATATAAAAATGTACTTTCAAATTTAATTTGTTTGAAAACTGTATGTCAGTTTACTGACCGTTAATGGCTTTTAAAATAATTTCTAAGCATGAATTTTTTTTCACATGTATGTGTAAGGTGTGTAGCGTGATTACAAAATATTAATTCGTTTGCACTTAAATCAATATAAAAAGCTCAGCATTTGTTTACGGCTAATATTCCAGGTGTATAAAAATGTACTTTCAAATTTAATTTGTTTGAAAACTGTATGCCAGTTTACTGACCGTTAATGGCTTTTAAAATAATTTCTAAGCATGAATTTTTTTTCACATGTATGTGTAGGGTGTGTAGCGTGATTACAAAAGATTAATTCATTTGCACTTAAAATAATATAAATAGTTTAACATTTGTTTACGGCTAATATTCCAGGTGTATAAAAATGTACGTTCAAATTTAATTTGTTTGGAAACTGTATGTCAGTTTACTGACCGTTAATGGCTTTTAAAATAGTTTCCAAGCATGAATTTTTTTTCACATGTATCTGTAAGGCGTGTAGCGTGATTACAAAAGATTAATTCGTTTGCACTTAAAACAATATAAATAGCTCAGCATTTGTTTACGGCTAATATTCCAGATATATAAAAATGTACTTTCAAATTTAATTTGTTTGAAAACTGTATGCCAGTTTACTGACCGTTAATGGCTTTTAAAATAATTTCTAAG
The DNA here is from genome assembly GCA_963932465.1 of Maratus speciosus. Lineage (NCBI taxonomy): Eukaryota > Metazoa > Arthropoda > Arachnida > Araneae > Salticidae > Maratus > Maratus speciosus. The sequence continues at coordinate 66,480,138 of OZ010799.1, read as the reverse complement.
CATGAATTTTTTTTCACATGTATGTGTAAGGTGTGTAGCGTGATTACAAAAGATTAATTCGTTTGCACTTAAAACAATATAAATAGCTCAGCATTTGTTTACGGCTAATATTCCAGGTGTATAAAAATGTACTTTCAAATTTAATTTGTTTGAAAACTGTATGCCAGTTTACTGACCGTTAATGGCTTTTAAAATAATTTCTAAGCATGAATTTTTTTTCACATGTATGTGTAAGGTGTGTAGCGTGATTACAAAAGATTAATTCGTTTGCACTTAAAACAATAGAAATAGCTCAGCATTTGTTTACGGTTAATATTCCAGGTGTATAAAAATGTACTTTCAAATTTAATTTGTTTGAAAACTGTATGCCAGTTTACTGACCGTTAATGGCTTTTAAAATACTTCCTAAGCATGAATTTTTTTTCACATGTATGTGTAAGGTGTGTAGCGTGATTACAAAAGATTAATTCGTTTGCACTTAAAACAATATAAATAGCTCAGCATTTGTTTACGGCTAATATTCCAGATATATAAAAATGCACTTTCAAATTTAATTTGTTTGAAAACTGTATGCCAGTTTACTGACCGTTAATGGCTTTTAAAATAATTTCTAAGCATGAATTTTTTTTTCACATGTATGTGTAAGGTTTGTAGCGTGATTACAAAAGATTAATTCGTTTGCACTTAAAACAATATAAATAGCTCAGCATTTGTTTACGGCTAATATTCCAGGTGTATAAAAATGTACTTTCAAATTTAATTTGTTTGAAAACTGAATGTCAAAACAGAATGGCGTGTAGCGTGATTACAAAAGACTAATTCGTTTGCACTTAAAACAATTTAAATAGTTCACATTTGTTTCCAACTAATATCCAGACCGAAATTAAAAAGACATCAATAAATAAATAAATAATATAATATAAAATAAAATAAGTAAAAAACAAATTTAGCAGACATCTATCTACTCGCTTAATCGGTTAAAATTGTCGGAATAAAAAAGGCTGCAGTAAGTAGCCAAATCTTTGCTGATTTCTTCGGCTATTAACTTCAGGCATGCACGAAAGTATCATTTTCAATAAATCATAAAACATTATTTGAATACATTATTTACATAAAAATGCTTTTTAGTGTGGCAATCTGAAAACATATTGTATTAACAGGGCTCGCACCGTTCCTAAAATTTTCACACTTTTCTACCAGTATTTTAAATAAGAATTCTCCGTGGTATATTACTTTAACATCTATAATAGAATTATACATCAAAGATTACAGTTTTAATTTAGCGGTAGCAAAGTGCGAAAATTTTAGGAACGCTGCGAGTCCTGTATTAAATGTAAAAAATCTATTAGAGTTAGAAACAAAAACGAAACATCATGCTTACATCATAGACTATGAAACACTTTCCAACACATTCTCTATAACATAACAAAGCTTCACAGTTTACTAACATGAAAGATGATGTCTAAATGGACAATTTGGAAAACGCAAAACCACAGCATATTTTAAAACCAAATTTCTGCTACTACCATGAATAGTCGAGAAAATGTACGATTTTTTTGTGCAGCCCTGTATATGAACTATGGATATGTATGTATACGACATAGTATGCTATAAGTTAGTTCAAGTAAACGAATAGCACAGTTGAAAATTTCCGTTCAGGAATTTCCGCCAACAAACGGATATTGTGGAAAATTTTTGTGAGGTTTTGTGTGTATATGATCTATAGAATTCATAAACACCAAGTAATATTTAACCAATTGTTAAATTTAAAAACGCATTCCACAACTGAAAATGCATTTCCAACAATTATTGTTCGTAGGTTTCGATACTTCAATTATTGTTCATTTTATTCTATAGACAAATTCTTTTGTGTGTTCCTGTAAATGAACGATAAATTCTATGTACGCCATGTTCTATAATAAGAACCTTGTAAAACACCTCAGTGATATATATCAATTTCAATATGTTTAAAATACACCGTAAACGATTTTTCCCTATAGACCACAATGTAACGAAATTCTTTTGAGCGTCGCTGTAGATGAACAATAAATGCTACACATATCATTTTCGATAACGAACCTGCCATAGTATACAGGGATGGCGAACCTATTTACATCCACGTGCCAATTTTTTTCATAAATATTTTTGCGTGACCATGACGTGCCAACTAAAACACAAATTAAGCGGATCGAAAAACACGAATAAAATTTTCTTGAACATTATTTTTTAAAATTCAAAAATGTGGGTAACGTACATTTTAATACTGTATTGCAATAATTACAGAAACAAATATATTTTAGAAAGTAATAAAAAATCAATGCAATTTATGTTGTTTCATCCTAAATGAAAAATAATTAATATCAGATTAATACTTAGTGACTTTTAACAAAATGAAAGTTGAACTGGAGTTATCTTATATGTGGTTTCTATTTGGGTTTTTATATTATTTCCTTGTGAAAATAATGATTCGCAGACATATAGATAACCGGAACTATTGTTAAAATGGCAAATGCAGCTTTTGTAAATCGCTCTGGAATTAAATTCAAAGTTGGTATGATTTTCTCATCGGCATTTTTACTTATAATCCTTCATAATCCCTTTTTTGATAATTTCTATAACTTGCCTTAGTTTGACAAGATTTTTAACCTATATTGAACTTAGATTAGATTTAAAAAATTTGCTATCTAAGTTTTTCGATTTCCAAATATTCGAATTTAAACAAGGTCAACTCATTTAAATCGGTATGTTTTGTGTAATGTCACTGTATCTTCATTTAGAAAGTCAATCAGCGCCGTGCCAAAAATATTCTTCCGCGTGCCACGTCTGGCACTCGTGCCATAGGTTCGCCGACCTTGGTATACACCAATAATATATATCAATTTCATGACAATCGGACTATATTTACGCGAGTTAGAACACAGACAGACAAACTTAATTCATAAACACTTTTCAACTATGTTGGAAAGTGTTAAATTTTTTTTCTATCTATGTACATCTATGTATAAACCTAGAATATGTCCCCTTATAAAAACGGTTAAGTTTTTTAAAAATCTTTGTTACTGTACTATTTTACTTATTTTAGATATTACTGTTACCATCTTACTTATTACTCTTTTTGCGCCATAAAAATATATTCATAATGTATGAGTGCAATTCCTATAAACACTTAATTAGAGCATTGGAGAATTAACTAAAAAAACAATTCCCTCCACCTCTCCTTCCTGCAAAAATAAATAAAAAATAAAGGTGCAATGTTTTTTCTTTACCATAAATGGGAAAGTAACGACTTACCGAAGGCATTACTTCGAAGTTCATTAGTGAAGATTCCCTTAATAACAATAATCATTAAAGGGGCTAATCGCCTCGAAGTATTAAGCAGCTCATTAAGTAACTTTCGAAAAATATGTAAAAAAAAAGTTCTAAAAAAGGTTAAGCAAATAAAATTTAATTTAATGGCATTATTAATAACCAGTAACGTATTTCCCGGTGGATTTATTAATTTAATTTTTCTTTTTCTTAAAACATTTCCAACATTTTGATGTATAAAAAAATGGTAGTTTTTAAGTAGAAAAATTATTAACCAATGCTAATACAAAGCGATTAGTTTATTTATGGAGACGTAAGTAGTGCTACCAGTTCTAAAGACACAAAAAGCGGGACAGTTGGTAGTTTTTAAGTAGAAAAATTACTATTCAATGCGAATATAAAGCGATTAGTATATTTTCGGAGATGTAAGTAGTGTTACGAGGTCTATTGACACAAAAAGCGGGACAGATGCTTTTTGCTAGTGTTAAGTAGAAAAATTATTAATCAATGCTAATATAAAGCGATTAGTTTATTTATGGAGGTGTAAGTAGTGTTACGAAGTCTACTGACACAAGAAGCGGGACAGTTGCTTTATGGTAGTTTTAAGTAGAAAAATTATTAATCAATGCTAATATAAAGCAATTAGTTTATTTACGGAGGCGTTCGAGTGTTATGAGGTCTACTGTAACAAAAGCAGGACGGTTTCTTTTTGGTGGTTTTTAAGAAGAAAATTATTAATCACTGAGAATAAAAAGCTGTTGATGTATTTACAGAGCTGTAATTAGTTGTTGCAGGTCTACTGACACAAAAAGCTAGTCAGTTGCTTCTAAATTCGGACATAAAAATGCAGTAAATCCTATCAAAACGAAAACTGTCTATAACGACTTCTATGTGAAACTTAAAAAAATTATTGTCCTTACAAGAAAAAAAAAAAAAAAAAAAAAAAAAAAGATTTTAAATTCTACTTCAAGTTAGGAACTTATTAAATATTTATTTCATGAAATTTTATTATTTATTAAATTTATGGATTTTTCAAATTGTAAAACAATTTTAACAATACGTTTAATTATAAAGTGACCCCGAATTATTGTTCGAAGGTAAAATTAAGTGACCAGGATTATCGTTCTGGTACCAGGAAAACCCCCACAGTCCCCCCCCCCCCCCCACACACACCGCGCTGGTTTTGAACTTGCGAACTATGTCTAAGTTCCTGATTTTGTTTCCCATGTTAACTACTGGGCTGAGTGCTCTCTGAGTGCTATATTTAGTTTATTAAATTTTATTATTTATTAAATTTATGAGTTTTTAAAATTATAAAATAATTTTAACTTTATGTTTTAACATAAAATAATAAATATTTCAAATATAAACCAAAATGATATTTTAAAAATTTAATTAACTAATTTCGCTATTTTATTATTTATCACTGTAAGATAATTAATATAGCTATTTTCTAAACAGGATTGCAAACGTAGATATAGTAAATATAAGATGATAATAATCTAAAAATACTTAAAAATAAATTCTATTAAGTAATTCAGTTTGGTCATTACAAAACTGAAAGTACAATAATAATTTATCTTCACGATAAAATAATCTCATAAAGAAATTATATTTTTGTGGTTTTAGTTATTTTTATCCCTATAAAATCAAAAAAATATATTTAATGAAAACGAATGATAATGAAATAAAAATATATTCTTTGTTTTAACACTAGGGGCCTCGGCCCCCTACGAGCTATACGCTCGCCAGCCCCCGTTCAGACACTGCAGTTTCTAAAAGCACGCTAATTTGATCGGCTTTAAACAGATTTTGAAAGATTGAATCATAATTTAAAAAACAGTGGCGATCTCCCTATAAACGGGTTTCCATTCATTTCTCTTTGATTGGAGAATTTTAGGGAAAAATCAGCTGCTGTTAAAAGATACAATGGCTGTTTTCCTCTTTGATTAAATAAAAACAGTTAAGCATTTCAAAATAAGTTAATATAAAATGAATTAAGTAAACAGAGTCTTTGTCTCCCGGTATTTTTTAACAAAGCGAAAAGAAAGTTCTTTTAAATAAGACATTTTCTCATGTCAAGCACACAAGTCGTATGTTTGTTGTTCAATAAATAAATAAATAAATGAAAGACATTTTAAATGTATCGTTTTTAATCTCATGCAATTTCACCAAACTTTTATTTCTCTTTTTAATATTCACGTGAAAATACTTTAGTTAGAAATGAAATATTATTTGCGCTGTTCCAACAAAAATAATTGAAAAGTTCATCTCGAAATATCAAATAAATGTCTCGCGCAATTTTTAAATTTAAACTGTTTTGCAATATTATTTTTTGTTCATTTTACGTAATAAGTGTAATGTGACGTAAATGTGACGTAATTTCTCCTATTTAAGACTTCTAACGCATGTTAATGAATTTATTATTTTACAATATCCTTTCTCTGATAAAATTCACGTGTAAATATAGTTTTTATGGAGTAATTTTCAATAAGTTCCTGCTTTTTATACGTAATTATTTACTTCTAATTTGAAATTTTTTTTTTCTGTTTATAATAGTCACGTGTAAATAATTTTTTAATTTGAAGCAAACATTACTGTTTGCGCTGTTTATGCAGTTGGCAACAGGTTAAATTAGTACAATTTTCTAAAATAAGTAAAAATATCTCTCGAAATGCTGAAAATTTGAATTTAAAATCGAAATAAAACCTCTAAAAATGAGTTAAATTTAAACAATAAATGCATTCTGCACACCGGGAAATTATAACGTATAATATGATCTAAAAATGATTAAATTCCGATGTATAGTTTTTGCTCCTATAAAACTTTTTTAATGGAACGACTTTGTCCAACTTTAGCATTAAATATCTCTTAAAATATTTCTTCGATTTAAAAACTGTCTGCATTGGTGTGTTTATCAAACATTTCTCTATAACACCGCCGATTTTCATATTTTTGTATGCAATATTTTTCTTACTATTAACGGAGAAAGACCTGTCACAAAAAATTCAAAACCGGCGGAGGCGGCGGTGACAGCGTAAGTTACTTTTTTTTTTAGAACTAGGGGGCTCGGCCCCCTACGAGCTACGCTCGCCAACCCCCGTCCAGATACCGCAGGATCTAAATGCACGCTAATTTGATCGGCTTTAAAAAGATTTCGAAAGATTGAATTATAATTTAAAAAACAGTGGCGATCTCCCAATAAACGAATTTCTATTCATTTCTCTTTGATTGGGGAATTTTAACGCCAAATCCGCTGCGGTACTACTTGATTATCCCGTCGACCAATTTCGCCAAATTATATAAATCGCCAAATCACTCGCCAAATTATACAAATTGACATAATTTTTATTTTAAATAACGAAAGAACAAATAAATTCGTACAACATTAATAAAAATACAAATAAAACGTCGAAATAAAAATAACTTGATGACGTAGATACGTGTAACAACATTTCAAAATAAGCTAATATAAAAGGAATTAAGTAATCAGAGTCTTTGTCTCCTGGTATTTTTTAACAAAGCGAAAAGAAAGTTCTTTTAAATGAGACCTTTTAAATTAATCGTTTTTAATCTGACGTAATTTTTACCAAGCTATTCTTTCTCTTTTAAATAATCGCGTGAAAGTACTTTTGTTAGCAATGAAATATTATTTGCGCTTTCCTAACAAAAATAGATGAAAATATCCTCTCAAAATATTAAATAAATGTCTAGCGCAATTTCTAAATTTAAACTTTTTTGCAATATTATTTTGTGTTCATTTTATGTAATAACTATAATGTGATGTAAATATGACGTAATTTCTCCTAAGACTCCTAACGCATGTTAATGAATTTATTATTTTACAATATCCTTTCTCTTTTAAAATTCACGTGTATACTTTTTATGACGTAATTTTTAATAAGTTCCTGCTTTTTATACATAATTATTTAATTCTAATTTGAAAGTTTTTTCCTGTTTATAATAGTCACGTGTAAATAAATTTTTAATTTGAAGCAAACATTATTGCTTGCGCTTTTTATACAGTTGGCAACAGTTTAAATTAGTACAATTTTCTGAAATCTGTAAAAAATATTTCTAGAAATGCTGAAAATTTGAATTTAAAATAGAAATAAAACCTGAAAAAATGAGTCAAAATAAAAAAATTAATGCAATCTGCACTCCGGCAAATTCTAACGCATAAAATGGTCTAAAAATGATTACACTGCGATGCATAGTTTTTGCTGCTATAAAACTTTTTTAGTGGGACGATTTTGTCCAACTTTAGCATTAAATATCTCTTAAAATAATTCTTCGACTTGAAAACTGTCTGCATCCGCGTGTTTATCAAACATTTCTGTATAAAACCACTGATTTTCATATTTTTGTATGCATTATTTTTCTCAATATTAACGAAGAAAGACCTCCGGTCACAAAAAATTCAAAACCGGCGGCGGCGGCGGTGACAGCGGTAGTTACTTTTTTTTAGAATAGAGAGATACAGAGATAGTGGTATCTGTTGGCTATATAAACATGATTTTTTTTTCTATGTTTTCAATTGATTATTGTGAAAAACAGAAAAAATATCTTGAGAATTATAAAAACGTTGTTTTCTCAAAACCATTATGGAAAGAGTTATTCGAGAAATTCAAAAATAAAAAATAAAAAGAGAAAATTATGGGTTTTCAATTAACACTGTGAATGCTGCATATAACGACTTTTGTAATTAAAATAAGTTCTAATTAAAGTGGTATAATGGATGAAAACTAAGACTTTTCCTTTAAAATGTCACTTTCTTTGCAGTAAATATGAATATAAATCATTTTATTTTTTTAAATAAATTTTTATCTTTTATTATATATATAATTTACATTACAACAGAAGACATTTCAAAGTTATTTATTGGATATTTCTTTTATGCGTTATCATTCTTAAAAGTATTCGATGTATGAAAATAACAAACGTATATATAGAAAATAAAGATGATAATCATGTAAAAATATTTAAAAATAGTTTATTAAATGGTTCAGCTTAGTCATTAAAAAACGGAGTGTATAATAGCACTTTATGTTAATGTCAATATTAATTCTCCAAAAGAAATTATTGCATTGTGGTAATGCACTATACAATTAAAAAAATTAAATTTATTAATTAAAAAACTAATGAAAATAGAATTAAAATTTAAAAATTATATTTATTAATAAAAAACTAATGATAATGAAATATATTTTTTAACATACTGGTTTCTGTTGAATATAAAACATGTTTTTTTTTTTTTTTCTACGCTTTCAAGTGACATAAATTCCCCAAAAGAAATGATTGCATTTTGGTAATACACTATGCAATTTAAAAATTATATTTATTAATGAAAAACTAATGATAATTAACTAAAAATATATTCTTTTTTTTTTAACATACTGGTCTCTGTTGAATATAAAAACGCGATTTTTTTTCTTCTACGCTTTCAAGTGATTATTGTGGAAAAACCGAACAACTGTCTTGAGAATTATAAAAAAAGCTGTTTCGTCAAAAGCATTATTGAACGAAAGAACAGAGAAATTAAAAAAATAATAATAATAGAAGGAGAAAATTATGTGTTTTCAATTAACACAGTGAAAGATGCAGATAACAACTTTTGTAATTAAAATAAGTTCTAATTAAAGTGATTTATTTTCCCTTAAAAATTCACTTTCTTTTCAATAAGTGTGAATTCAAACGACTTTAATTTAAAAAAAAAATCATTAAAAAAATATATATATAATTAAAGAGCTTAGTGGAAGAACGTATTATGTTACATCTTCTCAAATTATGTCTTATTTTTTCGATGAAGAAGTTATTAGATGTTCTACAACATGGTAAAACTAAAATACCAAGATTACAATTTGCCTTGAGGGTTTCATATATTATTCATTAACATTTAATATTTTAATATTAAATAATTTAAATATTATTAATATTTTTTTTATTTGAAAATTAAATGTTTATAAGTTTCTTTTGACAGAGTTTAGTAACGCCTGTTAACCTATTAAATATATGCTACCAAGAAGAAAAAAAAAACGGTAAAGTGCGAGTATTACTCTTGCTGAGAGGGTTACGTATAATACATATATGAAATATTAACTGTATAATTAAAAAATCGTTGCTAAAAAAAAGATAAGACTTTGTAAAAAACTATACTACATCGCGTTTGCTATACCTGTATAATACTAGAAAAGTATGAATGGATATAACGTAAAAGTTTAAAGAGATATTAAGCCTAAATAATATCAAATATTGCTATTCTGTATAACTCTTCTTTAAATCTTATCCCGATCTGTTTAGGATGAACTTAATTCAGCCCTGACAATAAAAGTAGTGCATATTTAAACTTCATTTGGCATTTTATAAAACTAAATTTAGCGTCGTAATAATCTTTTCTTTTTACAGTGTAGCTAAAACAAAATACTTGTTCAAAGTTTAAATTTGGCATTTTGCTCAGCGCGCTTCGAAAGGAGGTCGCAGAAAGCAACGCCGCCTTGGCCCGTGCCGCGTTTTTCCAGAAAGGTTTTTAATTAACTTTTAAAGATCTGGGAGGCGTATTGAGAGATCTACTCAATGCAAACTAGTGGCGAATCCCATAGTATTTATGTGATTAAGTCTAATTAAATTAGTCTGTTTTTAACAATTTGACGTTTATTGCTTTTATACTGGCTACTGAACATTGTATTACACAAATGTATCATTAAAAGTTGTTATCTAGGCTTTAAATGTCGATGGTATATAGAGTACACCGTCCATTATTTATGTCCAAACCGTCCGTGTCTTTAAGAATTAATATCTCGGCACTACCGACGATTTTTTTTCAAAAATCTTTATCAACAATGCTTTTATACTTCTTCTAAGATAGATACCTACAGCGCTTCTCAAAACCTTTGTGAACGCCCGTAAATCGAAATTTGTGCGTAACGGAAAAATGCTCTTTTCTCAAAAACTATGTGACTTAGGGTAATCGCTATAATTTTCTTGCAAGGCTTAAATTAACGTCTACTACCTCTAATTTTTTCATACTTTTAATTTAAGTAGATTATGAATTAGATGGGGGTGGGGGGGGGCATATTTTTTCACTACATTTTCGACGATGTCTCTGAAAATATACCTAAAATTAAAAGAAATGTATTTTTGAGTTCAGCGCCACGAAAGCATTCACACGATACCTCAGACGATATGCAAAGAAAAGATTTTTTTTTTCAAGTAACGTAATAAGCCCCTTTACAATTTTCTCAAAAAATATTTGTAAATGTTTAATAATCTGTAAATATGTGGGTCAATAGTCTTTATTACTTCCCTCAATTTGAACTTTGCACGTTCCATAGCTTACGAGTAAAATGGCTGCGACAGACAGACAGACAGGAGTGATCTTATGATGGTTTCGTTTTTACTTTTGAAGTACGAAAGCCGAAAAACAACAATAAAATTTACAACAAAAAGCTTTTATTCAATTTTCTCGCAATTTCATTTCTGTTACATTACATAGTCTTTCACTAATCTCTTCAATTTGCATTATAGCCGAAAATATTTCAAAGTTATTTGTTGAATATTTCTTTTATGCTTTATCGTTCTTAAAAGTATTAGATGTATGTAAATAACAAACGTACATAAAATATAAAACGATAATCATGTAAAAATAGTTAAATAAAGTCTATTAAATAATTCAGCTCAGTCATTAAGAAACGGAGAGTACAATAGCACTTTATCTTATTGACAAAATAAATTCTCCAAAAGAAATTATTTCATTGTGGTAATGCACTATACTATTAAAAAAATAAATTTATTAATTAAAAAACTAATGAAAATGGAATTAAAATATACTTTAAAAACATACCAATCTCGAAGTTTTTTGTTCTTTCCCTACGCTTTCAAATGATTTCGTTGGAAAACCGAACAACTATCTTGAGAATTAGAAAAATGTCGTTTTCTCAAAACTATTAGAATGAACAAAGATAAAAAAAATATATAAATAAAAGGAGAAAATTATGTGTTTTCAATTAATACAGTGAATGATGCGGATAACGACTTTTGTAATGAAAATAAGTTCTAATTAAAGTGATTTCCTTTCTCTTAAAAATTCACTTTCGTTGCAGTAAGTATAAATACAAATGACTTTAATTTTTTTTAAATAAATTATCATCACTTTTTTTTTTTAAATACAATTTTGACTGCAACCGGAAACATTTCAAAGTTATTTGCTGGTCATTTCTTTTATGCGTTATCGTTCTTAAATTATTCCATGCATGTAAATAACAAACGTATATACAGAAAATATAAGATGATAATCATGTAAAAATACTTAAATAAAGTCTATTAAATAATTCAGCTTAGTCATTAATAAACGGAGAGTACAATTGAACTTTATTTTAATGGCAAAAGAAATTCTTGAAAAGAAATTATTTCATTGTGGTAATACACTTTACAGTTAAAAAATTATATTTATTAATGAAAAACTAATAAAAATTGGATAAAAATATACTTAAAAAAACATACTTGGGTTTGTTGATTATAAAGACGTTGAAGCTTTTTTTTTCTGCGCTTTCAAATGATTATTGAGGAAAACCGAACAACTATCTTGGGAATTAGAAAAACGCTGTTTTCTCAAAACCATTATAGAAAGAATGAACAAATAAATAAAAAAATTAAGTAAATAAAAGGAGAAAATTATGTGTATTCAATTAACACAGTGAATGACACAAATAACGACTTTTGTAATTAAAATAAGTTCTAATTTAAGTGATTTCTTTTCTCTTAAAAATTCACTTTCGTTACAGTAAGTATAAATGGAAATGACTTTAATTTTTTAAAAATAAATTATCATCACTTTTTTTTTCTTTTTTTAAAAATACAATTTTCACTACAACCGAAAACATTTCAAAGTTATTTGTTGGTCATTTCTTTTATGCGTTACCGTTCTTAAAAGTATTTGATGCATGTAAATAACAAACGTATATACAGAAAATATAAGATGATAATCATATAAAAATACTTAAATAAAGTCTATTAAATAATTCAGCTCAATCATTAAAAAAAAAAGGAGAGTACAATAGCACTTTATCTTATTGACAAAATAAATTCTCCAAAAGAAATTATTTCATTGTGGTAGTGAATTATACAATTAAAAAATTATATTTATTAATAAAAAACTAATGAAAATGGAAAAAAAATATGCTTAAAAAACATACTGGTCTCTCTTTAATATAGAAAGTCGAAGTTTTTTTCTTTCTTACGTTTTCAAATGACTCTTGTACAAAACTAAACAACTATCTTGAGAATTAGGAATATGCTTTTTCTCAAAACCATTATAGAAAGAATGAATAAAGAAATAAAAAATAAATAAAAGGAGATAATTTATGTGTTTTGAATTAATGCAGTGAGAATGATGAAGATAACGACTTTTGTAATTAAAATAAGTTCTAATTAAAGTGATTTCTTTTCTCTTAAAAATTTACTTTCTTTTCAGTAAGTGTGAATTCAAACGACTTTATTTTTTTTAAATAAATTATCATCATTTTTTGTTTTTTTTAAACATAATTTTCATTACAAGCAAAAACATTTCAAAGTTATTTGTTGGTCATTTCTTTTATGCGTTATCGTTCTTCAAAGTATTCGACGTATGTAAACAACAAACGTATATATAGAAAATATAAGGATAATAATGTAAAATAGTTAAATAAAGTCTATTAAATAATTCAGCTTACTCATTAAAAAATAAAGAGTACAATAGCACTTTATCTTAATGACAAAATAAATTCTTCAAACGAAATTGTTGCATTGTGGTAATACACTATACAATTAAAAAATTAAATTTATTAATGAAAAAACTAATGAAAATAGAATACAAATATGCTTAAAAAACATACTGGTCTCTGTTGAATATAAAAACGTCGAAGTTTTTTTTTTTTTTTTCCCCTACGCTTTCAAATGATTCTTGTGGGAAACCAAACAACTATCTTGAGAAATAGAAAAATGCTGTTTTCTCAAAACCATTATAGAAAGAATGAAGAAATAAATAAATAAGTAAATAAATAAATAAAGGAGAAAGATTTTCAATTAATACAGTGAGTGATGCAGATAACGAATTTTGTAATTAAAATAAGCTCTAATTAAAGTGATTTTTTCCCCTTAAAAATTTACTTCCGCTGCTGTAAATAACGTATATGAATGACTTTATTTTTGACAAAGTGAATTATCGTTTTTTGATAATTTTCATTAGAACCGAAAACATTTCAAAGTTATTTGTTGGTCATTTCTTTCATGCTCGATAGGAAGTATTCGATGTATGCATAAATTCGAACTTTTAACAATCCCTTGACTCAATATATGCGTCATGGCACTTTTACTTATTAATTGCTACTTGAGTCACGCGAAAAGAGCCGCTTGCCAATGTTAATCCGATGGAAGACATTTCTTAACCCTTAAATGCCTGGTGTTGCCTTTCGGCAGCATACCCAATTTAGCCTTCTAAAATACCATTAGAATAATATTAAAGCTCTAATGGCTAATGTTGCCAATAAATTACATATAGAAAATATTATTAAATCAATTTTCAACATGCCGATGGCAGCACTAGTGTTGTTTAAGAATAAATATAGATTTATGTTTTCAGTTGTTGCTACATGATCTTTTTGTTTTGTTTGGAAGCTTGTGAAATACACAATTTTGTTCTGTAACGATCAAATAAAATTTATTACATGGAAAAGTAAGGTATGTAGCCCGTATTTATGATTACTTTTGGATATTTAACTGTAATATACTTGTTTTAAGCAGATGTTTGAGTGTGTTGCCAATTGGCAACAACAGGCATTAAGTGTTCCACTAAGCCTGGAGAACAATGAGCAGTTTTAGTTTTACTTTCTTCTATATTCAATAGAAGTAGTTTATTTTTCTAGTTGTTTATAATTGTAATTCACCTTTTTTTAAATGTATGCAAGATATTTTTCTACATTTTATTTTATGCAAATTTTACTCTATCATTTTTAGAATGCCTCCAAAATGTATTTGACTTAAAAATAAAATAGAAGAAATGGTTAATAATTACTCTCATAATGATATTGAAATGGCTGTTCCGAAATGCAGTAAATAGATTTCAAAGTAATGTAAACGGCCAAACAGGTAGGTTGTTTTAAAAAAGAGAACATAAAGGTAAATGAAAACCAGATAAAGTTTAGTGGATATGAGATTATTAACCAAACGTGAATGAGTTGGATACATCACTAGCATTTTTCAAATATTTCTTTTCAGATGAGGTTATAGAAAAAATTGTCAGTGAACGCAATTAAATATGCCTGCAAAAAAGATCCTTAAAAACCTACGAATTTCACATAACAAGACTTAAGGCAATTTATGGGGATAATATTATACATGTTTTTAGGGCATTTGCCCAGTTTTCGATCGTATTGGAGTCATGAACTTGGTTTTCCTTTAACTCAGGACACAATGAATAGAGATCAGTTTGAGAAAGTCCGAAAATTTATTCGTTTAAATGACAACCAAAAACATCTACCTCCAGATGATACGAAACATGATAGATTAACACAAATTTCGACCTATCATTCATATTTTAAACAATCATTTTGCCTCTAGCCCTTTTAAGCAAAATCTCCCAATTGATGAGCAAAGGTGCAATATGAAATTTCGACATTACATGAAGCAATATATGTCAAATAAAACCCATAAATGGGGATTTAAACTTTTTGTACTTGCTGGTATGTCTGGGAATGCTTGTAACTTAGAAGTATATTCAGGTAAAGAAAATATGCTAATGGGACCAATTACTGAACCCGACTTTGGCCCTTCAAGCAATTTATTCAATAGACTGTGAAGAAGAATATCAAGATTAAACCATAAGTTGCATTTTGACAACTATTATACAGCTTTGCCGCTGATTGTACATTTGGCAAACACTGGCATCCATACATTGGGTATACAGTCAGAAGAAATAGAATTCCTTGATGCAAACTACCCGATGAAAAACCCTTAAAAGTTTTAGATCGGGGTTCTTGATCGGATATACTACAACTGTAGATGGCATCGATATTTCATCACTAGTCTGGAAAGACAATAAATTCGTCACGATGCTGTATCTACTTTCGCCGGAACAAATCCTGTAAAAAAAGGTCAGTCGTGTTGACAGGAGTCCAAAGAAGATCATTAAAATAGATAGTCCATACGTAATTAAGGAATAAAAGCGACATATGGGAGAAGTTGACCGATTTGGATAACTTAACGGCCCCCTACAAAATTAATATTCGTAGTCGCAAATAGTATCTACGAATATTTTCTCATTTGCATGAATTCACTACAGTAAACGCATGGTTTCCCTACAAAAGAGTTTTGAATGCTAATGATCATCAATCGGAGATAATGCCTCAATCAAAGATCAGAGCAGAATTTGCAAGATCATTATGCATGGTGGGAAGTAAATACATCCCTAAGCGTGGAAGACACTCATCGATGGTTGAAGAAGAAATTCGGGAAAAAAAAAGTCATAGAGGTACATCACAGTACTCACATAAAGATGTCGATTTGACCAAACAGGACATATGCCTCTATATGCAGAGAAAAAGATGAGGTGCAAATTCCCAAATTGCAAAGGATATATTGTAAAAAAATAGGGAAAATGTGGTGTTTCACAGTGTTTTAACAGAAATAATAATTATTTCAAAAATTTCCATACAATTGCCTAACTAAATAATTTGTACTCATATCAAGCATCATAAAATAAACAATTTATTTTGTATTCCACATTGATTTTTATAATGTTTTACCATAAATTTTTGTATTTATAATAAGAATTAATTACTTTTATAAAGCACTTTGTGAAAATTCCTTATCACAGTTCTTAAAATTCGTGTGTGTTTAATATTATAGAATTTTATCAAGGAGAATTATTTTTTCAATTAAAGCCTAATGTTGCCGATTGGCAACAAACCGTTTTTTAGCCGTAAACCATACTTAAAACAAAATACGATTTTTTAAATTATTTTTCCCATGATTTATTCAAGAAATGAAAGCCGAAAAACATTTTTAAATTGATTTTTAAAAAGTCAGGCATTTAAGGGTTAAGATATCTTGGTTGTATTTCAATATTTTAAAAGACCTTTTTTTTGTGTTGGATAGCTGAGGTTCTACAAAGGCCATTTCTTTTGCTTTTTAGGTTTTGTTTGCACATTTTTTTTTATAAAGGTGTTTTTACTTTTGAAACTGGTTCCGAAAGTGATAGTGTCCTAATTAAAAATACCTGCAATCAAAATCGAAAAAGTAAAGAACGGCCTTTGTAAAGATCGATCTCAGCTATAAAACGCAAAAGAAAAAATATTGAAATACAAACGAGATATCTTAAGAAATGTCTTCCATAGGATTAACATTAGCGAGCGGGCCTTTTCGCGTGACTCAAGAGGCCTTTTAACACTTTATATCCCAAATCATGAATTCATGAAAATTTCATCTTCCAAAGCATTTTTTGTGAATTTTTGAGACTACATTAGAAGATTTACGGAATCATTTAATAAATTTTAGAAGGATTTTACCAATTAAAATTAAATAATTAAATTTGAATTTATAGAGATTTTGTGCAATAGTTATAAATCGACTTAATATTTTATTTAAAATATTTTTCTTAGTATTTTATAGAATTAGGAAATGTACAAATACAATTGAACAATTGAAATATAGAAATATTTCTGTTACAATTAAAAATATTCAAAATATATTTATTATCAAAATATATCAAATATATAAAAATAATTACAATTGAAATATAGAAATAAAGTATAGACATAAAGAAAGCTGAAAAGAAGCAAATGAAATAAAAATCACCCTTTTAAAAATATTTTTGTTTTGTGCAACCAATAATGCTTTTGAAACAATATTGTTGCGATTATCGCTGCTTTCATGGTTTTAATTTAATCGTTTTTATTTTGCGCCTCGCGCAGACGATACTTTTTCTTGATAAATGGATTTGTTTAGAATTTTATGAACTGAAATGTAGCTGTGAAATATTTTGATGTAAGATTTATTGAAACGAAATTATGTACGCGAACGTTATGCATTCGTTTTGTGATAGTCAAATATATGTTGTTATGTGTCTACATTTTGTTCCTGCAATTACTCCTTAAACAGTATGAACTTATATTAAAAAGATATTTAAGTGAGCCTTTTATCTCCCGATAGGATCAGCTTATAGGTAAGCCTAATCCATTTGTATGATTAAATAGTTATATTTTAACTTCGAAATGAATATTGATAATTAAATATCAATATAATAATATTGAAGATCGAATTTCGTAAAAGGGGACATAATTCAATAAGGATATAGTAAAGTGTCTATAACTCATTCTAAACTGTATTACTACTAATCGATGTATTAAATGAATTTTATAACAAGTTATTTTAATGGTACTTTAAAGTACCGTCCGGGCATAAAGGGAAAAGTTGACCGTCGCGTACATTGCACCAAAAATATTTTATTATTTTTGTCCCTGCATTGTAAGAGACAGCAGTCTCTTACTCTGCTGCGAAAATATAATATAACTACCTATGAAAATATGTAATAAGGCCCTTCCAGTTACCCGCTTACTTTAACCTCATAAAATATTATATGTTCAGAGATTGAAAGAAGTATTTACAAAGAACAAAGCTAAATGTAACACAAAGCTAATTAATAAATGTTTTCAAAACTCGATTACAAAAATAAATACAGAAAATATAAGATAATAATAACATAAAAAATTAATTAAATTCTGTTAAATAATGAAGTTTCTCATTGAAGTGAAGAACTTAATAAAACTTCATCTCAATAGACAAAGCAAGTTCTTCGAAAGAAATTTTTCATTATCGTAATAACGCCAGAATTAAAAACATGATATTTCTTAGTGGAAAAAAAGGAAATAAAGCCATATATATATATATATATATATATATATTTAACCATTTGGAAAAATGGTTACTGTTCTGGTCAGGGTAGGAAATCAAAAGCATATCTGAAGCTTTTTATTCGTTTAATCCGCATTTTATTCGTTTTCTGATGAGTCTATACAGTAATCTGTATTTGCCTTTACTTTCAACAGAGATGGATACTTCTGTTTCCACTATGGCAAAAAAATAATAAAAACTAAAAAAAAATTAATAACTCAGAAACAAATTGAGATACAGCTTTCAAACAAAACTGCATTTAAAAGTACATTTTTTTCTCTATTACGACGTTGTAAAAAGTAATATTGTGGGATGTTTAGAAGTTTATGAATGAAACTTCATTTAAAATGGGTCGTCAGATTTCTTGGAAATCTGACGATGGAAAAGCCTATTCCCGAACAGCCAATGAAATGCTTGGATAATACTTAAGTTTCAGGTGGATAATACTCAAGTTTCAGGAAATCTTGCAATTTTTACGTGTAATAACACTATTAATGTTTAATTCATGGAGTACTTAATGTATGATCAACTCCGTGCGATTTTTTATGTCTTAAATTTTAGTCTTTCAAAAAATCATTTTCCAAATAGTTGTTGTAATTTGTTAAATTGCTTTTTTTTTTTTTTTTTTTTTTTTTTTTAAAGTTTTAACGGATTGTTTGACTATAAATGTTGACGTTTATGCAGTTATTCTCTTTAATGCTTCCGATTGATTACTGTGCAAAAATCGGATTGTAAAAACGGAAAGCCATTAGGTTCCTTTTTTATAAAAAATAAAAAAAACTACAAATTGGAAATTGCACGTCAAACATGGCAGATGATCAAAAATGCATGAATACAAAATTTATTACGATTCTATATACACGGAAATAATAGGACTCCATCTTAAATAGGACATGGCAAATGTTTGTACTATAGCTATTTTTATAAATAGTTTTTGAACCGCATATTGTACTGAATGTATATTTTAGTGTACTTTGCATATTCATTTCATTCTGTTCGAAAGGCTGTAACATCATTAAAACGCACTTGAAATATTTTTTCCACATTGGCCGTCATGTAGCGGAAAACTTTTGGCTGTCCTTGTCATTAAACTATGCATCCGATTTTCATCAAATTTGAAATGACTCGTCAAAATATTACAACAATTATATATTTAAAATTTAAGACCTTTCGGTTTTGTTGTTTTTGCTCTTTATACGCGGACGGACCGACAGACGGACAGACTGAACGACGGCTATAGGTGCTATATATTTATATAATTACGGACGCACCTAAAAACATATCGGAATAGTGAGCGAAGAAATAAAACAAGTCGGAAATTGTAAGTCAAACGTGGCCAATGAAGTGTGTTCGTACTATAACTAGTTTTATAAATATTCAGATCTTGGTGCAATAGATTTTGCATTCTTATGCAAAAATGCATGAATACAAAATTGATTACGATTCTATATATTAAATTCAATAACACGGAAATAATAGGACTCCATCTTAAATAGGACTTCATCACCATGGCAACCTAGAATCATTACCCATCATGGGATATCATTGAATTAATGACGCATGATAGGATTTAACAGAATAATCACCATGGCAACCTAGAATCATTAGCTATCATGTGATATCACTGAATTAATTACGTATGATAGGATTTGATAGAATGAAGAAAATTTTTATTAATATCTTTTAAAGTTTTGATTCGACTTGGATAAAATTTGAAATGACTCACCAAAATTCTACAACGATTATATATATTGAATTTCAAACGATTCGGTTGGGTAGTTTTGGGCTGTTATATGCGAACAGACAGACGGACGGACCAGGCGACGATTATAGGTGCTACGTATTTATATAATTACGAACGCACCTAAACAGAAGATATGTAAAAAACACCTTTAAGCAATTCACGCTCATTCTCAATAACACTTAGGAATTATTTTGTGTAGCCTTGTATATGGTCTATAGAATTTATACACACCACGTAAACGAGCTAAAATTTAGTTAAACTTAAAAAGCATGTGCCATAAGTGGAAAGGCACTTTCAGCAATAATCTCTAACAGACAATACTCTGAATACAGTATTGTATCCGAAATATTTTATGCGTCCATGTAAATGAACGATAAATGCGATATAGATCATATTCTATTGCTAGCATGTTGTAGTAAAAGTCATTAATTATATACATAACATCATTTTAACCCGACTGCGAAGAAGGGTTATGTGTTAGACGCATATCTATGTATGTATGTGGATTTCTTTATACCTTCGAAACATCCCAACAGCTGGATGGATTTTAATGAATGAGGTCTCTATCAGTTCGTATTAACCGTCCGATGGTTATAAGCTACGTTTTGTTTTCATAATTCAAAATGGGGGCCGTAAAATACAAAATGGCGGTAGAGACGAAAAAAATTACGCATCCTATTGAGTGGCATATCATTGGATAGGTCTTCCAAAATGAAGACGAGTTTACCTAAGCTATTTTACAGTCAGAAGCTCCGTTTAAATATTAACCTGAAAGTTGTGTAAGTAGGATCGTTATCTTAACTGTAACTCTAATCTTCGTAGACATCTATAGGCCTCATCAGAACAGTGTTTATAGATAGGAACAAACTGACAATTAAACACAACTTAAAAGTCATCAATACAAGTAAATAAAAAAATAGGTAAGTAATATAAACTAAAAATTTACCAATAAAAAATTAAATTAAAAAAAATCAAAAAACCCGACTGCGTAAAAAGCGAACAAAAAAAGAGAAACAAGATGACGTAGGAAAATAATGAAAATCCTTTTTTTTTTTTTTTTTACTTAAGTAATTGCAGTCGGAGGCAAACATGTAGGTAGAAGGAGCCGCAGTACATACCTAAACATGAATCTGATGCTTCCGACAGCAATTACTTAAGTAAAAAAAAAAAAAAGGATTTCCATTACACACTCTACTATTTTCCTACGTCATCTTGTTTCCTTTTAGTTTTTTGAGTTTTTTAATTTAAATTTTCTTTTTCACTTTGTTGCAACGTAGAAACTTTTGAAAATGTATAATAAATTATTTCGATAAGAACGCGTATATATTGTCATATAAACCGAAGCAATATTTTGCTAACATACTTAAAATAAGGATCGATAATTATTTTAAAAACTAGATTACAAAATTAAATACAGAAAATATAAGATGATAATGACATAAAAAAATAATTAAATTCTATTAAATAATGCAGTTTTCTCACTGAAATGAGGAACTTAATAAAACTTTATCTCAATAGACAAAGCAAGTTCTCGAAAGATATTTTTTTCCTCATCGTAATACCCCTCCCCCCCCCCCCCCCAAAAAAAAAAAAAAAAAAATTGTTAATGAAAAAAAGGCAATAAAGCCAAATAAAAATATGTTTTTTTAGTTTTAATGAATTGGTTGACTATAAACGTTGACGTTTATGCAATTACTCTTTTTAATGCTTTCGATTGGTTATTGTGTGAAAATCGAGTGATTACCTTGAGAATTGTAAAAACGGAAAGCCATTAGATTAACTTTTTTTTTTTTTTTTTTAAGTAAAATATCTTATTGAATTTGCAAGCGAAGAAAAAAATAAAAAAGAAAGAAAATATTGTGTTGTTTTCAATTAACAAAGAGAATGATGCAGATAATAACTTCTGTAATTAAAATAAATTCTAATTAAATGATTTCTTTTCCTAACAAACTTCCACTTTCTTTATGATATTCATTAATGAAAATGAGTTGAAAGATAGATTATTTTTTCAAATTTTGTAAAATCCCACATTTTTTTCTTCAAGAATTTTATTTGTTTGTTATTATTTTATGCTGTTACATTCTTAAAATGTATTTGTTTATAATTTCTGTTTATTTATCTTTAGATGAATTTGTATGTTTTAATTGAAAGTTGTATTTGGTTTAAGTTTGTCACATTAAGAAAAAAAATGTATATATAGTATCGCATATCCGTTTTTAGGTGCGTTTGTAATTATATAAATACGTAGCACCTATAGTCGTCGTTTGTTCGATCCGCTGCGAAAAAACTACCCAACCGAATGGTCTGAATTTTAATATATCTTAAATCTTTGAAGAATTTTGTCGAGACTTTTCAATTTTTTTGAAAATCGAATCACAACTTAAAAAGATATTAATAAAAGTTTTCTTCATTGTATTAAATCCTATCATACGTCATTAATTCAATGATATCCCATGATAGGTCATGATTCTAAGTTGCTATGGTGATGACGTCCTATTTAAGATGGAGTCATACTATTTCCGTATTACTGAATTTAATATGTATAATCGCAATAAATTTTCTATTTATACAT
This sequence comes from Maratus speciosus, assembly GCA_963932465.1. Classification (NCBI taxonomy): domain Eukaryota; kingdom Metazoa; phylum Arthropoda; class Arachnida; order Araneae; family Salticidae; genus Maratus; species Maratus speciosus. Next base: position 66,457,594 of record OZ010799.1, on the reverse strand, counting down.
TTTTGCATAAGAATGCAACAGCTGTTGCACCAAGATCTGAATATTTATAAAACTAATTATAATATGAACACACCTCATTTGCCAAGTTTGAGGTACAATTTTCGGCTTGTTATTATTATTATTAATACGTTTCACTGAATAATCTTTACAGATATTTATTCTGCTAAGTCGACTTAAAAAAATAGTTTTAAAAAAGTATTTATGATATGGTAATATATGCTCGAATCTTAGTATGATGTCCTGTAACAAATAACTAAAATTTCAATTATTGCTGAAATTAAAAAACGACTACTGCTTCTACATGCAACTGGCACACAATTGCACTAAACTAAATTTACAAAAACACATGAAAACTTTTAAATTTAACTTAAACTCCCAGAATTTTTTAAGTTATAAAGCAGTTTTAATTATCTCTGTTAAGTTAGGACAAATATCTAAAATAATATTTTATTATCAGTTTTATTATCAGTTTTAAAAGGACTTTTTATAACTGTGTTTTAAACTGTATTGTGTGCTAAATTCTTTAAGGGATTTAAGCAGTGGTGGGATTCAAGTACTGTAAAAGCACTTATTTTCGCGAGTCGTAATTTTCGCGAAAATGAAGATATCGGTGATTTCGCGAGCTGAAAATTTCGCGAATTTTATATGAGCAAAACCGAAAATTGAAAAATCTCGAAACTACCTAATAGAACCCCCTTTTGTTTAAATTTCTAGCGTAAAAAGTATCTGTGGACCTGCAAATATCACGACTAAAACCGATTCACGCTTCTTGGCTTGTGCAAACATTTAACGGTGTTAAAGCCAAATATGAGATAACTTTGAATGGCTTCAAAGAAGCTGGTATAAATATTGTAAGTGAATGAGCTGCATTCTATTAGTTGTATTATTGTTTTTATTCAACAAATAGTTGTAAATATTCAAGAAATTTTTGTACTTATTTGTTATTTAAGTAACTGTAATCATTAAATTGTGGATAAGTGAAAAATTTCTGACTTTTTATTATTATTTGAGGCGAAGAAAGATATTTCGCGAGGCTTAAATTTTCGCGATTACGACGGTCTCGCGAAAATCGCGAAAATTAAAGCTTTGCGAAAATAAGTGCTTTTACAGTAATTTAACAACCGGTTCGCTGCCCGAATGATTTTAGACGCATAAACATGAAAGGAAAATGGAGCACCATACATAGTTTACGAAGTATTTTCCAATATTATAAGAACATTGTTAAAAAACTTTTATCTTTTGGTATAGTGAAAAAAAATCTTACTCATGTTTGCCTATAAAAGGACGCAATTTAATTAATGAATATTCGGCAATTATGAAACCCTGATCATGATTTCTATCAGAGAATGCATCAAAATAGTATAATACACTAAGGATAAAACAAAAATAATAGAAATTAAAGTTTAAGAATTTACTCATGTCCCTGATCTAAAGTTGCAATTAGTAAGATATTTAAAAACTGTAGGAAAAGCTCCAGATATTGCTCAAGTCTCTAATCTCACGAGAATACTAACTCACTGAATGTCAATCCTTCATATTTACATCCTTGCTTTAGTGATAAATGCCTATAACTCTTTAAAGTTACTCTCAGTAAATCGGCTCTTTTGAGTGGTAAGTGATTGATTTCTGGACGTTTTTTAATACGTGTTTTATGCTAGGTTTTGTCATTAAAGACGTAAATTCACCGAGATATTCGTCAGTGTCGTCTTTTATAATTAGTCCGAAATGACTCAAAAGTTATTTTTGTAATAATAATAATACGCACGCAGAGATGATATATTCTGGAAACTTTGTAACAGTAATAAAATTTAACTCAGTTTAAAAACATACAACATCCTTTTAAAACCTTTCATACAATAACTGTCTATAGATTACAATTACTGATGGAATGCATAAGCACACTATACATTTTCAGATTAAAATACCAGCAAAAATAAATTCGAATTATTTTGGGTATCCTGTACTGAAAATAAATTTATATTTATGATGTTAAAAAGTATTAAAAAGGTATCCTAAAAGGTAATATATTATATCATAGAGTAACTACCTAAATAAAACAATAAAGGATATATAAAAAACTAAATTATAGTACATAAAAGAATTTTAAAATAGTAAATAACTTGTGTTATTTGAGATTTTTACATATAGTTGCATGATAAACCTCCTCACTTTCAACTTTCTTTGTCTTTACTCGAACATTATCTGATGTGTGCTTCTTTCTTAAGATACCTTCACCATAAAAATAGGAGTCATTCTTTTAGAGGTAGGCTAGTTAGACTAATCTTCATTATGTTTGATACATTAGAAATAGTTAGTCGACTTCTCTTCTCTGACCATATTGTGTTTATCTTTGAAAACACCTTTCCCATTTCAGCTGAATTTGCAACAATCGTTCTAACAATATTTTTAGCCTTTTGAATGCTTAAAAAAAAATCTGTAGCTTTAGAAAAATATTTAAAACAAGCTGACCGGCCCGGCGTTACCCGGGCCCGTGATAATAACCTTAAATGAACTTCAAATTTATATAATTTTAAATATGATTAATATTTTTAAATGAAAATATCGCGAAAAAATATTGAATTGAAAGTATAATATTTGGTATTTTCTTTTTTGCCGAAATTTTCACGCATGTTATTTTGTAAGAAATGTGTTTCTTCTCGTTGTTTTTTCTTGTTTTCGCATCAGTTCTATTACCATAACAAAGTAAATAGTTCTTATCGTCCAAACTCACTGAAGTTTTAATAGATTATAAATATAATTGTGGCCATGCCTTCTCTAAAATTTCGCGAAAAAAATATGAATGTAAATAGTGAAAATTTTGCCAAAGACAAGAGAAACCGCGCCGGAATCCCTCGGTTTTTATTGATTTTGTTCACGTTTTCACACATTTTATTTTGTAAAAAATATTTCAACCGGTCCTAACGTTTCGAAATTTTGTAGGCGACGTAACTCTCGTCTATTGAGATGCTTTAAAAATATTGTGTTAAAATACGGACGTTTAGTTGCTTTTAGCGTAGAAAAAATATCGCATCCGTGTAGCGCAAAATGACCTGCGTTCATCTGTATACTTGAAAGGGTTAAAATTCATATATTTTTTTTCAAAATAATTGCATCATCGATTAGAAGATGGTTTCAACTTTAAGATTAAATTTTTGGTTTGTCTGTCCTCACAAGTCTTGCGCTCTGGAGGTACGTTGACATAAGGGGGAAAAAACTTTTTTGGAAAAACGACTCTTTTTGAAAAACATTTTTTTAAGGGGTTAGCTGCGATATTTTTTCGAATTGATTGCGGCATTTGAGGCATAAGAGTACGTTCTTTCGGAATATGTCTTACAATTTGAACTGTACCCAGCGGTTTGATCGATTTCGATTAAAACAGAATTATTAAAAATCACAAATAAAATCGAAATAGGTTCTTCGCCTGCTTCCGATGCGTAAATGGGTTTGTGGGCATTCCCAAAGCTTTTCGGAGCTCATGATGAAAAAATTTAATTTTTGATGAGAGTTCCTTCTCGTTTTTAGGGTTCCGTACTTAAAAAGTAAAAATGGAACCATTATAAGATCACTCATGTGTCTGTCCGTCCGTCTGTCTGTCACAGCCATTTTACTCGTAAACTATGGAACGTGGAAAGTTCAAATTCGGGGAAGTAATAAAGACCATTGACGAACATTTTTTCAGATTAATAAACATTCATAAATATATTTAGTAAAAATGTAGGGGGGCAAATTATGCTACTTGAAAAAAAAAATCTTTTCTTTGTATATCATGTGGGGTATCCTGTGAAAGCTTTCGTACTGAACTCAATTTTTCGCTGAACTCTTTTTGCTGAACTCAAAAATGCATTCCTTTTAATTTTAGGTATTATATTTTAAAAAATATTGTCGAAAATGTAACGCAAAAATATGTTCCCCCCATCTAATTCCGAAACTACTGAAACTAAAATTATGAAAAAATTAGAGCTAGTAGATGTTAATATAAACCTTGCCGGAAAATTATAGCGATTATCCTATGCCACATAGTTTTTTGAGAAATTAGCATTTTTCTGTTATACACAAATTTCGATTTACGGGCATTCAGAAAAATTGTTGAGCATCGCTGGATATATCTATCGTTGCAGAAGTATAAAAGCATTCTTTATAATGATTTTCGAAAAAAATCATCAGTAATTAGCTGAGATATTAACCCTTAAAGATAGGCCAGTTTGGACATACATAAGGACAGGGGCGGCGTAATCTATGCCTAGTTAACAACTTTCAATGATATATATGTGTAATGTAATGTCCAGTAACAGTATAAAAGCAATAAACGTCAAATTGTTAAACACATACTAAGTCTCAGTCAAGGGGTTTCAAGACTCTAAAAAGTGGAAAAAATGAAAAAAAGACCCTTTTCAACATTTGATGTCTTAAAATGTATATATGATTTTAAAACACAATTTTAATTGGGATGAAAGATATAAGTATGTTCTTTCATTTCATGTATTTAAAAAATTGCAAGATACAGAATTAGTATTTATAGGGGGCTCAAAACTGTTAGACTTTTGTCGAAAGAAAAAATTGGGATAACAGATTACGTGCCTGATAACAAAATAAATATTGCAACTAGAATGAAAATTTTGGTGTTTACTTATACTTCAGATTGTAATAATTTCCCTGAACTTAAATAAATTTGTATTTAAAGCATTTTTATATTTTTAATGCAATGTTACATTTAGCTAATACAAAATTTTGAAAATATCAACAGTAAAATCACCTAAAAAAATATTTCTTTGAACAATAAAAAGGAAATTTTAGGTTCAGTTTATACAGACTAACAAGAAATACATGTTTTGACAATTTCATAAAAAAATATCCAAAAGTTTTTGAAGTATCCTGCGCGTTATGCCAAAAAAACACCATTTGGAGGAAAATGACTTCAAAATTTCGTAATCACCGCTTCAGTTATTGAGCGGGTATAATTCTAAAAGCCATAACTTTTGTTCTAACGGGAATTTTAAGGAAACAATTATATCAAAATATTTAGAAAAAATAGGAGTTTAACATCTAAAAAAATTAAATTTTCTTAAATTTTGAAGTTTTAAGACTCCTGCGACCACTTAACCGTTTGTGGCGCGGAGTAATTCTATTTATAAACTTATGAAATAACGAACTGACACCAGAATTTATAAACGAATTTATTAGAAAATGCGAACTTGTTTATTTTCACGTACATGATAAAAGGAAAATTTTAATTAAATATTCTTGGTACCGATTGTTTGTTTTAGAATTAAAATTAGGTGTCATTTTTTTTAAAGGGCACCGCTCTCGAAAGGTTTAATTAGAATGAATCGCATAAATACTGTGGGATTCGCGATAGTTTGCATTGAGTGAATCTCTCAATACGCCTCGAGTGACTTTAAAAGTTAATTAAACACCTATCTGGAAAAACGCGGCACTGACCAAGGCGGCGTTACAACTTTGAGATCTCCTTTCGAAGCGCGCTTAGCACAATGCCAAATTTAACTTTGAATAAAGGTTTTATTTTAGCTACACTGTATAAATAAAGGTTATTACTACGCTGAATTTAGTTTTATTTAATGCCAAATGAAGTTTAACTATGCACTGCTTTTATTGTCAGTACCGAATTAAGTTCATCATAAACAGATTAGGATAATATTAAAAAAAGAGTTATACGAATAGCTTTTTTTGATATTATTTAGGTTCCATATCTCTTTGAACTTTCATGGTATACCCATTTACACTTTTCTAATATATACAGTTATACCCAACCCTACGTTGTATAGTTTTTTACAAAATCTTAGTATTCTTTTAGCAACGGTTTATTTATAATACCATTACAAATTCATATATTTATTCTACGGAACCCTCTGTGCCTGAGTAATACTCGCACTTGACCGTTTATTAATTAATATCTCGATTAATTAACAAAATATCAAAATTCTGAGCCTCAGGTGCATTAGGAGAGGCCTTGGATTATTGTCAGAAAAAAATACCTCGTACCTGCCATAGATTTTGCTAGCGATCACACACACACACACAGAGCGAAACTTTCTTTTATTGCTATATAAATAATAAACAAATCCTCGATAATCCTCGATCGATTTTGAAAGGATATAAGGATATCACAATTTCATTTGCATTGGATTTTTTTTAAGAAAGTGTCCCAAAATTAGGACACCTGGTACAAATGGGTTAATATAAGTGTATTCAGCTGCTTTTCATAGAAGTATTACTTCTTTAATAATACAGTAATCTGACGGGGAAAACCCCTCACCATCTTACTTTTGTATAGTTTTTTTTCCCGAAGCATTTTAAACGTTTTAATAATTTTTATCATAAGTTTTCATCCTTTATGATGCTTATACAATTTCTTGTTCGCAGCGCTTTCGAAAGACGAAAAATTTCATTAAAAATATAAAATCATTAAGGAAATATCAGTTCTAAAATATGTAGGGCATAAACTTCTTATCTTTTATCGAGAGCTAATTCCTAAATTGTTAAATTTAGAATACATCTATTTTCAAAATTTCAAATGATGTTCTTCAACATCTTGGATATCGTTTTCACTCTAAAAAAAAGTTACAAAATTTAAATTTTTATGCGGTCTTTTGGGTCTTATAACATATTTAGAAAAACATTATCCATGCACCCATGTCATCCAAAACAAGTGAGACAAATTTTTCCACGACTTTTCGAGTTATTTCATTTAGTATTTTAGGAATTTTTACCATTTCTTGGTAGAAAAATCAGGCCAGAGAACGTTGATGTTCGTAAAATACAAATTATCATGACTCGGCAAGTTTAGACCATATAATGTTTTTGGATTTGTTAGATCATGGAAAATGTTTTTCCTAAATGTAACTGATAAGACTCAGGAATCTTACAAAAAATTTAAATTTGTTACATTTACGAAAATAAAATAACTACTTTGATTTTATGACTTCAAAGATATGAAGAGTACTATTTTTAAAAAATACAGCTGGAAGTATACCACTAAAACTAACGATTTAGCTTTTGATCAGAGATAACAGGGAACGCAGGGAACATTCCATATATTTTTAAGGGAAGCAGTCAAAGCAAAGTCGAATGTAATCTACTGAATGTCAGTCGAATGTAAGTAGTTATGGTAGAGATGAATAAGTATGCTATATAACTAGAGTTAGCATAGGCTGCCGATCTGAATCCAGAAATCCTTCAAATCTTCAAAATGTAATTTCTTAAAAGTTAAATTTGCTTCTCAAAGGACTAATAAAGAAAAAAAAAATATGTATTGTAAATGAAACATTATTTTATTAAATAAAACAAATCAGAACATTTCACAGTGTTGCGTTTAGAGAACGCTGTTATGCAGATAAACAGTTAAAGAAAGTGAATTAATGTAAATGCAAGTTTCATTTAACAACCGGTTGGCCGAACTCAATACAAATTAACAGCCGGTTCTACCGAACCGGTGCGAACCGGCTGAATCCCACCATTGGATTTAAGGGGTCTCAGTACTCTTACAGCTTCAAAATTTCCGAAATTTTGATTTGTTTAGATGTTAAACTCCTATCTTTTCTGAACATTTTGATATAATTGTTTCCTTAAAATTCCCATTAGAACAGAAGTTATGGCTTTTAGAATTATACCCACTCAATAGCTGAAGCAGAGTTTCCCAAACTTTGAAGTCATTTTTCTCCAAATGACGTTTTTAGGCATAACGCGGAGGATATCTCAAACACTTCTGGATATTTTTAGGGTTTCGTTCATCTGACGAAACCCTATTCGTCTCGCTCCTCTGTCTGTCTGTCCGTCACAGAGCCCGTTCTCAGAAACTATACATGTTGGAGACTTGAAATTATGCATACTTATAGCTGAACACCACACATCGTACGACAAATCATAAAATTTTGAAAAAGGTCGTACATTTAACCCTTTGGGCTCCCACATGTGTATTTTAAACAATTCTTTCTAAGTGAGTCCCTAATTAGGTTGAAGGCGTGAAATTTTGCGTACTTATAGCTGGACACTTCAGATCAAACGACAAATCATAAAATTTTAAAAAAGTCGTACATTTAACCCTTTGGGCTAACACATGCGTATGTTAAACAATTCTTTCTATGTGAGCCTCTAATTAGGTTGGAGGCGTGAAATTTTGCATATTTATAGCTGAACACCTCGCATCAAACGACAAATCATAAAATTTTGAAAAAGTTGTAAATTTAACCCTTTGCGATTTCACATGTGTATTTTAAACAATCCTTTCTAAGTGAGCTCCTAATTAGGTTGGAGGCGTGAAATTTTGCATACTTATAGCTGAACACCTCACATCAAACGAAAAATCCTAAAATTTTGAAAAAGTCGTACATTTAACCCTACGTGTATTTTAAACAATTCTTTCTAAGTGAGCCCCTAATTAGGTTGAAGGCGTGAAATTTTCCGTACTTATAGCTGGACACCTCAGATCAAACAACAAATCGTAAAATTTTGAAAAAGTCTTACATTTAAACCTTTGGGCTCCCACATGTGTATTTTAAACAATTCTTTCTAAGTGAGCCCCTAATTAGGTTGAAGGCGTGAAATTTTCCGTACTTATAGCTGGACACCTCAGATCAAACAACAAATCGTAAAATTTTGAAAAAGTCTTACATTTAAACCTTTGGGCTCCCACATGTGTATTTTAAACAATTCTTTCTATGTGAGCCTCTAATTAGGCTGGAAGAGGGAAATTTTACATACTTATAGCTGAACACCTCACATCAAATGACAAATCATAAAATTTTGAAAAAGTTGTAAATTTAACCCTTTGGGATCTCACATGTGTATTTTAGACAATCCTTTGTAAGTGAGCCCCTAATTAGGTTGGAGGCGTGAAATTTTACATACTTATAGCTGAACACCTCACATCAAACGACAAATCTTAAAATTTTGAAAAAGTTTTACATTTAACTCTTTGGGCTCCCCCATGTGTATTTTAAACAATTCTTTCAAAGTGAGCCCCTATTTAGGTTGAAGGCGTGAAATTTTGAATACTTATAGCTGAAAATCTCACATCAAATGACAAATCATTAAATTTTGAAAAAATCGTACATTTAATCTTTTGGGCTTCACACATGTGTATTTTAAACAATTCTTTCTAAGTGAGCCCCTAATTAGGTTGGAGGCGTGAAATTTTGTATACTTATAGCTGAGCACGTCACATCAAATGACAAACCATAACATTTTGAAAAAGTCGTGCATTTAACCCTTTGGGCTCCCACATGTGTATTTTAAACAATTCTTTCTCTTAGTGAGACCCTATTTTGGTTGGAGGCGTGAAATTTTGCATACTTATAGCTGAACACCATCATGCGACAAGTCATAAAATTTTAAAAAAGTCGTACATTTAACCCTTTGGGCTCCCACATGCGTATTTTAAGCAATTCTTTGTAACTGAGCCCCTTTTTAAATTGAAGATTTGAAATTTTGCATACTTATAGCAGAACACTTGAGGCCAGGCGACAAATCAAAAATCTTGAAAAAGTCTTACGTTTAACCCTTTGAGCGACCACATATGTATTTTGAGCAATTCTTTCTAAGAGAGCCCCTAATTAAGTTGAAGACAAGAAATTTTGCATACGTATAGCTGAATACCTCAGACCACACGACAAATCATAAAATTTTCGAAAAATCTTATATTATTTAATCCTCCGGGCTCTAACTTGTGTATTTTAAGCAATTTTTCTAACCTCCGCCCTTTTCACCGGTGGAGCACTTTTCCAACTTTTGCCGACACCCCTCTGACCATTCTTTCATATTATGCACCATAGCCTTACTTATTTTAGTTCCACTTTTTACCGCCAGGGGTGCATACTTATCTCGGGTGCTATGGGCCCAATCCCCTCGGCTAATATATCTACGGATAGTATGTAAAACGGGGTTTCGTTCGGATAGAGGTTTGTTTAGAATAGAGTGCGCGCCTGGTTGCGAAATGTGGAACTAACAGATTTTTCAAAAGGATAAAGTGTTTTGAAAGGAATATTAAACGAAACCCTCTGTGCGATCTGTGATCACACTTACCCACTTGTTTAATAAATTTTTCAAAACATATGTTTCATGTTAGTCTGCATAAATTTAGCCTAAAATTTCATTTTCATTGTTCAAAAAAATATTGCTTTTAGGTGATTATACTGTTGAAATTTTCAAAATTTTGTATTAGCTAAATGCAACTTTATATTGAAAATATAAAAATGCTTTAAATACAAATTTATTTAGATTCTGGGTAATTACTACAGTATGAAGTACAATTAGGCACGAAAAATTTCATTTTAGTTGCAAAATTTATTTCGTAATCCTGCAGCTTACGCGCAGGATTACGAAAATTATCCAATTTTCAGCTCAACAAATGTCTGACAGTTTGGAGTGCCTTGTAAATAGTAATTCTGCATCTTGCAAATTTTTAAATGCATGAAATGAAGGAACATACTAATATCTTTCATCCCAATAAAAATTGTGATTTTAAATCATGTATATTTTAAGATATTAAATGTTAAAAATGGTCTCCTTTTTTTCATGTTTTCGAATTTTAAGAGTCCTGAGACCCCATACGTTACACATTTGTGGCCTAAAAGATGCGTGATTTTTCCAATTTTTGCGGTCACAAAAAAAAGTATATGAAACTATTACCGCATTTTGTTTTGCATTATGTTTATTGACATTTTTCTTATATATTTAAACTTTTGTGTCAGTACAAAAAAAGAAAAAAAAAAAAGAAAAGAAAAATAACAGTGCCCAGTTAAACTGATGGCATTGAGCTCACAGGCTATTCACACTAATTGTATATTATACTCTTATTTCAAAGAATAATGCCCCTCAAAAAATAAATGAAGGGGGATTTGCCGCCCGTTTCCCCCCATTTATACTTAAACAATGAACCTCCAAATCTAATCAGGGAAGCTCCATAGCATAATAAGCCAGTTTACCAAATTTGAAGTAAATCAGATAATTCTGCATGAAAAAACCATATCGCTAAATTAAGGGGGAGTCTAACCCCCCTTTCCCTCCTTTATACTTAACTAATGAACTTCCAAATCTAATCAAAAAAGCTCCTTATCAGAAAGAATATAGAAAAGAAAATTAAAATAAATTGGATAATTCTGCATTAAATACATTTATATAAATTAAGGGGAGGAGATTTGCCCACCTTTCCCCCTTTTATATTTAACCAATGAACCTCCGAATCTAATGAAGGAAGCGCCATATCGGAATAATTCGGTATATCAAACATGAAGCAAATCGAATAATTCTGCATGAAAAACCCATTTATCTAAATTAGGTGGAGGGGCTAGCCTCCGCCACCGCTTTTATACTTAACCAATAAACCTCCAGACTTAATCAAGGCAGCTCCTTAACATAATAAACCGGTATACCAAATTTGGAGCAAATCGAATAACTCTACATGAAAAACTCATTTATCTAAATTAAGGGGGGGGGGTCTAACCCCCCTTTCCCCCCTTTATACTTAACTAATTAACCTCCAAATCTAATCAAGGCAGCTTCTTAACATAATAAACCGGTATATCACATTTGGATCAAATCGAATAATTCTGCGTGAAAAACCCATTTATATAAATTAAGGAGGGGATAGTCCCCTTTCCTCCATTTATACTTAACTAATGAACCTCTAAATTTAATCATAGAAGCTCCTTAACATAATAAAGCGGTATACCAAATTTGGAGCAAATCGAATAACTCTGCATGAAAAACCCATTTATCTAAATTGAGGGGGGGGGACTAGCCCCCTTTATACTTAACCAATGATCACCCAAAACTAATCAGGGAAGCACCTTATCAGAGTGAACCTAGAAAAAAAAATTGAAGCAAATCGGATGTTTCTATCGAGAGTTATCGCGTTACGTACATACATACGTACATGCATCTAAAAAGATTAATTTTCTTTATGCCACGTGAAGATCCGGCTACCGAATTTCTCCGGTCACTAGTATCTGAAACAAACTTGGTCGACAAATTATGAAAGTGAATTAAATTTTCTGCAGCTTATTCCAGCATTTAGCTTAAATAGTAGATTTTTGACAAGATGGCGGTCATCTGAACAGAAAAAGGAAATTTTCGTCCTTTTTAGTTCACAGGCTATCAAAGCCTGAGAGCCAATGTGCCCGCAGGTTCTGTCTGTATGTACGTCTCGCGATAACTCTTGATAGAAATATCCGATTATTCAAATTCTTTTTCTAGGTTCATTCTCATACGGCGCTTCCCTGATTAGTTTTGGGGTTTCATTGGTTAAGTATAAAGGGGGATACGGGGGGGCTAATGCCCCCTTAACTTAGATAAATGAGTTTTTCATGCAGAATTATCAGATTTCCTTCAATTTTGGTTTACCGGTTAATTCTGATAAGGCGCTTCCCAGATTAGATTTGGAGGTTCATTGTTGAAGTATAAAGGGGGATCTGGGGGGGTGGGGGGGTAAAACCCCCTTAATTTAGATAAATGGGTTTTCTTATCCGGTTTGCTTCAAATTCGGTATACCGGTTTATTATGATAAGGCGCTTTCCTGATTAGATTTGGAGCTTCATTGGTTAGGTAAAAAAATTAATTATCAATGAAAATTAAACTTTTCCTTGGTAGAAGATCCAGAAATAACGATTACATTTCTTGTTAATGTATATACGTGTGTGTGTGTGTGGTATGTAAAAAAATTGCTATATTTTTATTAACCGCTGGGACCTAAAATGTATATTCCAGAGTAATTCAACAAAACATTCAAATTTTGGCATAATCTGAACATTTTACAAAGCTAAAGGTAGAATGAAAAGAGAGGGAAATCGGACAAATAGTTAGGGAAGAAAATCGAAAATTTTCAGGGAAAGAAGCAGAACTTCTTAACTATAATTGCAATGCTTATTTTGTGTAAAGGGGTCGCATATCTTTTAAAATCTCCATTGCCAGTGCAAAAGTGATGTAAATTTCAAGTTCTCATAAATTTCTAAATACTTATTGAAATTAAACAATCTCTGTAATACATTTGAGCCATATTTAAGGCTTTATAAAACGTAAAAATAAACACTTAAAATATAATGTAATAAATAAATATACAGTGAAATCTGTCTAAGGCGGAATCGCTTGGGACTGAAATAAAATTCCGCCTTAGACAGATTTCCGACTTAGACAGAAAAACTTTATAGACATCCCGTTAACAGAGTATTAAACATTTCTTTGGCTAAAAATTAATGCTAACGTATCTTTTAATTTTTTTTAATTAAGTAAACATGAAATCTTTGTACATATTTTTACATATTTATAGTAATATTAATTTACGCTACAAATTGGTAGTACACAAACACACTATTATAAATCAAAATTACAGGTTTTAGTGAAAAAAAAGTTATATTTACCTTAATAAAGGCCTTAAAATTCTATTATGTTAAACTTATTTAGAAAAAAAAAATCGAATAGTGTTGTTTGTCACTGTCACCAATCAGCGAGGCACCACCATTCTGACCTCTGGGAGTGGGACTAGACAATACATGTCATTATGGATAGATAAGGCTTCTTTCCATTTATATTTCCCAGCGGAATTTTCTTCCGTCTTAATCAGTAACTTTGCTACATGGGACCCCAAAATGAATGTCCTGTTCAACGTTACACAGATAGTTTTCGTCTTAGACAGATTTCTCAAAAATCTCTATGTTTAAAAATGTGGGACTCTGAATTTTTTCTGCCTTAGAGAGTTTTCCGCCTTAGACAGATTTAACTGTAGTTCAGTTAACATTGCAAAAAAAAAAAAAAAAAAAATTCACATGGTATTTCACATTCCGCTCGATAACTCAACTTAGAATGGGTGTATGAAATTAAAACTTATGTTAAAATGAGCTCTAACTTATATTTTATAGAATGAATTCATATTATTGAGATAAGTAAATATTTACATTACTTTTTAATCATTAATTAATTATTTTTTAAATTTTTTTTCATTTTTTAAATTTAGTGGAATTTTTAAAATACTTTCTGTCAAAATATTTATGTATCATTAATTCATTTTATAAAGTATAGTTTAAAGTTTATTTTAATATAAGTTTTTTGTTGATATATTTATTTTAAGTTAAGTAAAAATTTTGCAATATTAATTGAACTGTATTTTTTATTATATTATATTGTAAGTATTTATTTTTATATTTTATAAAGTCCTAAAAATGGCTTAAATATATTACAAAGTTTTATGCAATTTTAATAAATATTTAAAAAGTTATGAGAAATCGAAACCACATCACTTTTGTCTTGCGACGGAAATTTTAAAAGATGAGAGAACTTTTTTCTCACATCAGACATTTTCACTAAAAGAAAACGATGCAATGAAAAGATGAGTTTAGCAAATATGTAAAGACAACTAAATAAACTTATTTTTTTCTGAACATGCTCCAAAACAGCTTTTTTTTAAGTGTGTGAATCGAACCGTATTCTTCGTACGAGAGAATTTAAAACTTTTTCGATGATTCGACAAGAATTCACACTTAACGATGTATTGATGGCACATAACTCACGAGGTCGGAAAAAAGAAAGCGAATTTTTCGAACAGCATCAAATAAGAGATTCTCCAACCAATCGTAAATGAGGCGACCCGAAAAAGGACATCCTTTTTCTTTATAAAGGAACTTTTTCCTTTAAGGTGATTTTCCAATGTGAAAAGAAAAGAAATCAATTCTTCTAAAATCTTGATAAAAGAAATTCGATCTGTGATAGAATAATTTAATGGTATTGAAGATACTAAAAATTTTTCATCGCTTTTGTAAAAATATCCTGGCAAGAAAAATGCCTTCGGTACAAACCTTTTGAATTTTTGTAAATTTCAAGTTTAAATTTTCTTCATTATTCTTAAATATGTCATAAAAATGTGGCATAAACATACAAATAAATAATTTATTATTTTTTAGGGTTCCGTACTTAAAAAGTAAAAACGGAAAGATTATAAGATCACTCTTGTATCTGTCGGTCTGTCTGTCTGTCACAGCTATTTTACTCGTAAACTGTGGAACGTGGAAAGTTCAAATTCGGGGAAGTAATAAAGACTGTTGACCCACATATTTTCAGATTATTAAACATTTATAAATATATTTAGTAAAAATGTATAGGGACTAATTAAGTTACTTGAAAAAAAATATTTTCTTCGTATATCGTGTGGGGTATCGTGTGAAAGCTTTCGTAACGCTGAATTCAAAAATACATTTCTTTTAATTTTAGGTATTACATTTTCAAAGATATAGTCGAAAATGTAGCTCAAAAATATGTCCCCCCCCCCCATCTAATTCCGAATCTACTGAAGCTAAAATTATGAAAAAATTAGAGGGAGTAGACATTAATTTAAACCTTGCAGGAAAATTATAGCGATTACCCTAGGTTACATAGTTTTTGAGAAAATCGCATTTTCCCGTTACACACAAATTTCGATTTACGGGCATTCAGCAAAACTGTTGAGCAGCGCTGGAGGTACCTATCGTAGCAGAAGTATAAAAGCATTGTTGAACAAGATTTTCGAAAAAAATCGTCAGTAATTAGCCGAGATATAAACCCTTAAAGATATGGACGTTTTGGACACACATGATGACAGGGGCGACGTACTCTATCTACCATTGGCTTTTAAAGCCTAGATAACAACTTTTAATGATACTAGGGGATCGTAATAATACCCGGGCTTCCCGGGTTAAAGAATATAGGTGAAAACATTTTTTTTTTTAAATTGAAAACTAATAATTTTTTTATAAGCAACTCAAAACTTGAAGTCACGATTGTCAGCAACATCTTTTATGCGAACAGACACACCCTTTACTTGAGATTTAATCTCAATTCCGGAGAGTAAAAATTTCCGTAATTTATGTTTTTTAGACCCATTTGTGTTAAAATGTTTAGTTTTATCTAAGGAAATGATCGTTTTCTTTTAAATATGACTTCATTTTCACTTAAATAAGCATTTCGTCTAGTGTATGAAAGTTAGTATCAATACACATGCAGAAGGAAAAATATATAGAAAATTTATGAGGAAAAATGCGTGTTTTCAAAAGCAGTATGTCATGTTTCCCTTATTATGCCCCTAATATAATATTCTGCTCCTAAAGGGATTTTGCGACACTAAACCCTATACAACAATTTTTATCAACAATTTTGAATTTTTATCAGAAAATAGCATGAATAAAGATACAAATACCTCATTATTTCTCTCTTGTCTGCAATAACCAAAGCTATCTAATTTTCACCATTTTGAAGAAATTTTATAAAATGCTTTTAAAATTAAATTATAAAAATTGGGCAAATAAAAAAAAAAAAAAAAAAAAAAAAAAAACAACAGATAGTGCGATCACATCTACAACTTAAGAGCTTTCAGTTTAAAAAACAATATTAGTAAAACTGTTCAGCAGAAAGATCAGGGCAGATGACTAAAAAACACACTTGTGTTTTAAATATATAGCTTATATAAAATTAGGAAAAATTAAATTAAGCACATTATGTTATTTTGATAAAATTATAGTAGCATGTCCTAAAGAATAGCATTAAAATTTCATTATTCGAGAGAATTTTGGACAAAAACTTCAGGAACATGATATTATTTTAAACCACGAATTATTTGTTTGCTTGTCTAACTCGGAGAAGCAAATCCATCCAGGCGAGAATCATCAATTTCTGTAATATAAATCGCTATTACTTGCATGTCACCTCTGTTCTATAAAGACACTTTAAATTTTTGTAAAATATTGCGTTTTATCAGTGTGGGATTTCGATTAAATTATTTTCAAAAGTGAAGCATTTTCACCTGTGAAGAATTTCAAAGCAGCTGGGCTGTGAAAATGACGCACTTCTACAAAACATAATTCAGGTTTATGAATTAAAATACATGCTTTTTTATAAAATGACGTCATTTGCATCCGCTAAAGCAAACAACTTTTTCAATCCAGACTTAAACTTCGTCTATAGAAAACTATGCATATGACGCATTATCACGGAATAACAGACAATATTCTTGACTTAGCCCATATCTTAATTCCAACTTTTTTTTTCAGTTTTTATTAAAAAATGGCAACAAAAAGATACAGTATCTCCTATTTTCGACTATTTTCCGTTTACTTTCAATGACTTTCATTAAAAATGGGATACTTTTGTTGCCACGATAAGAAAAATGGTATTAAAAACTACAAAAAAATTAATATCTCAAAAATAAATTGAGATACAGCTTTCCAACAAATTGCATTTAGAAGTACATTTTTTTCCTTATACGAAGGTGTAAAAATTTAAAATGTGCGATGTTTCGAAGTTTAAAAATTTGCAGTAGCGAAAATTGCAAAACCAAAATTTTATTTCAAATTTGAAAGTGTTGCCATTCGCAAAATGAGTATGCGTTACGCACAGATATGTTTGTCCTTTATAATATAGATATGTGTGTAATGCAATGGCCAATAACAGTATAAAAGCAATAAACGTCAAAATGTTAAAAACAGACTAATTCAAGGGATCTCACTCTTAAAGCTTCAAATTTTTTTTGATTTTAATTTTTTTATATATTAATCTTCCATCTTTTCTGAACATTTTAATATAATTGTTTCCTTCAAATTCTCATTAGAACAGAATTTATGGCTTTTAGAATTATACCTGCTCAATAGCTTAAGTGGCCTTTTTGAAACTTTTAAGCCATTTTTCTGCAATTGACTTTTTTTGGCATAGCGCGCACGATATCTCAAAAACTTTTGAATATATTTTCATGAAATTTTCAACACATACGTTTTATATTAATCTGTATAAACTGAACCTAAAATTTCCTTTTTATTGTTCAAAAAAATAGTTTTTAAGTAATTATATTGTTCAAATTTTCAAAATTTTCTATTAGCTAAATACAACTCTGTATTAAAGATATAAAAATGCTTTAAATACACATTTATTCAAGTTCAAGGTAATAATTATAATCGGAAGTATAAGTACGCGCCAAAATTTTTATTCTAGTTACAATATTTATTTACTAATCGTGCGCGCAAGCTGTTCTACCAGTATTCTACTTATCAAATGTCTGACTGTTTGGAGCACTCTGTAAATGCTAATTCTTCATCTTGCAAATTTTTAAATACATAAAATGAAAGAACGTACTTATATCTTTCATCTCAATAAAAATTGTGTTTTAAAATCATATACATTTTAAGATATGAAATGTTGAATATGGTCTCTTTTTTTTAATTTTTTCCAATTTTTGAGATCCCCGAGGCCCCTCAATTAGAATGAATTACATAAATACCATGGGATTCGCGACAATTTGCATTGAATGGCTCCTTCAATACGCCTCGAGTGGCTTTAAAAGTTAATTAAAACCCTGTCTGGAAAACGCGGCAAGGACCAAGGCGGCGCTGTACATTTGTGACCTCCTTTCGAAGCGTGCTTAGCACAATGCCAAATGTGAACTTTGAACGAATATTTTGTTTTAGCTGCACTTTAGAAAGAAAGGTTATTACTATGATGAATTAAGTTTTATGAAATGACAAATGAAGTTTAAATATGCATTTCTTTTATTGTCAGTACCGAATTAAGTTTATTATAAAGAAATTCAAATAATATTAAACTAGTCAGATGTGTCAATCCCAAAACTTTCGTCTATCTCATACATGTCAATACTTTCTGATAAATGCAGCACAGCAGCGCCACCGGTTAGGCGATTTATACCAAAATCTAATCAGGGACAACTTTCGTGAACTTCTAATTGAATTTGAAGTTTGGTGAAAATTCGTGCATTAGTTTTTGAGATAGAGCTATTACGGAAATAGTGAAAAGTTCTGAGTTATACAGCGGCACCTCTTGGGCAATTTACACCAAAACTTAGCAGAATCAGTTCATATCAGGGACTAACTTAATCTAAATTTTGATGAAAATTCATGCATTAGTTCTTGAGATACAGCTATTGTGGAAATCGGGAAAATTGCAGCATAGTAGCGCTACTTGTTGGGCGATTTACTTTACACCAAAAAGTAATCAGCACCAATTTATATCGGGGACTAACTCAATCAGAAGTTTTATTAAATTCCGTTCGATAGTTCTTAAGACAGAACGCCCACAATATTTGTGTCACACACAGATAGACATACTCACAGACAGACATTTTGTAAAAACATATTTTTCATTACCCCTGTACCCTAAAAAATATACATCCGTCGAAAACCGGAATTCGAAAATTTTCACGAATCCAATACTTTCTTCTTGTAAAGATAGAAGAAAGTAAAAATGAGTTATACAGAATAGCTGTATTTGATATTTTTTAGGTTCCATATCTCTTTGAACTTTCATGGTATATCCAATTTCCATTTTTCTAGCATTTACTGTTATACCCAACCCTACTTTGCATAATTTTTTACAAAGTGTTAGTATTCGTTTAGCAACGGTTTTTTTTAAATAATGCAATTACTGATTCATATATTTATTGCACGGAACCCTCTGTGTGCGAGTAATATTCGCACTTGATTGTTTATTTTATTGAAAAAATAATATATATTTTAATAATTATATTTTTTAATTTAAAAAGTCATATAAAATTAGCCAAAAAATTGCTATCTTCTTAAAAACTATTAAAAATAAATATATTTCATGGATTTCAGAATAAGACAGATCCACATTCGCATATTAAAGTGCAACTGGTCTGCAGAGTCATATTTTGTTGGAAAATACCCGTAAAACCGATTTTAGTGACTGACTGGTAGGTTTACCATTGTGTTTCCCTATTCCCAATTCTCCATGTTTTCATACCTTTGGGTTCAGGAAAACACAGTGATAAACCTACAGATCAACCACTAAAATTGGGTCTGCAGGTAGATTCCACAAAGATATGACTTGGCAGACCAGTTGCACTTTAATATACTAATCGAGTTTTGCCTAATCCTGGAATTTCAGCCATCAACTCCATGATCTATTAAGTTTCTGAAGATAAATAACGTTTTTCGGAATTATGGGTAATCGGATGAGGCTATAAATATATAATTGCAATTCTTATTTTGATGTAAGTTTCTTACAGGACACTTGCATTAAAATAAAACAATACAATGAAAAGCAAGAGTTTAGTAAATATTAAGATAACTAAATTAACCTATTTTTTCTGAACATGCTCCAAAACAGCTTTTATTTTTAAATGTCTGAATCGAACCGTATTCTTCCTACGAGCGAATTTAAAACTTTTTCGATGATTCAACAAGAATTCGCACTTAACGATGTATTGATGACACATAACTCACAAGGTCGGAAAAAGAACAGAATTTTTCGAACAGCATCAAATTAAAGAGATTCTCCAACCCGTCGTAAATGAGGCGACCCGAAAAAGGACATCCTTTCTATTTGAAAAGGAACTTCTTCCTGAGGTGATTTTCGGATGTGAAAAGAAAATAAACCAATTCTTCTAAAGTCTTGATAAAAGAAATTCGATCTGTGATAGAATAGTTTAATGATTACTGAAAATACCTCGCAATTTTTCATCGCTTTTCACCTCACAAGTAAAATGCCTTCGGAACAAATCTTTTGAATTTTTGTAAATTTTAAATTAAAAATTGAAAATAGTATAAAATTTGCCGAAAAATTGCTATATTCTTAAAACTATTACAAATAAATAGATTTCATGGATTCCAGGATTAGACAGAACAAGATTCGCATATTAAAATGCAACTGATCTGCTAAGTCATATCTTCGTAGAAAACAGCTGCAAACCCGATTTTAGTGGTTGACAGATAAGTTTACTACTGTGTTTTCCTGATCCCAGTTCTCCATGTTTTCATACCTTTGAATGCAGGAAAACAGAATGATAAACCTACCAGTCAAGCTCTATAATCAGGTCTGCAGGTGTTTTTCACCAAGATATGACTTGATATACCAGTTGCATTTTAATATGATAATTGAATTAAGTCTAATCTTGGAATTTCAACCGTCAACTCGATGAGGGTCTATTAGGTTTCTAAAGATAAATAACACTTTTCAGAATTATGGGTAATCGGATGAGGCTATAAATATGTAATTGCAATGCTTATTTTGATGTAAGTTTTTTTCTTACGTAGGACATTTGCATTAAAATAATACAATACAATGAAAAGCAAGAGTTTAGTAAATATTAAGGCAACTAAATTAACCTATTTTTTCTAAACATGCTCCAAAACAGCTTTTATTTTTAAGTGAGCAAATCGAACCGTATTCTTCGAACGAGAGAATTTAAAACTTTTTCGATGATACGACAAGAATTCGCACTTAACGATGTGGGGCATACTCACAATCTTTTGACTTTCATGTCCCTGAATAATAATTTTTATTTTAATACACTTTTTTGTATTTTTTTTATTTCATATACTGGGGAACATCCCATTGCATGATTGCACAACAATATTAAAGAGATAAATAAGTTTTGGACGATGTTGGGGGTCCAAACACCTGGAAAACTCCTATACCATTCCGTGTCCCTGATGCTGATTTTTAAGTTTGGAGCTGTCTGGATAAAATTGTTTCAATAAAAATAATTCAATGTAATTTTTTTCCTGAAACTGGAACTATTGTTTTATATAAAAATGTAGCTAAAAATTAACCTGCACACATTTTTAGGGTTGTTATTATTTTTTAAACCCTCTCCCTGGGTTTTAGATTCCTTACCATCTCTCTTCTAAAATTATACAGAAAATCATTTCAGATGCAGCCACAGAATTTTTTTCTAGTTTTTTCTCATGCAGAAGTATGCTAGAGAAATAATGTCTAAAATTCTTTGGCAACAAATTTACTGTAGAATTTAAATCAGCATTTAAATATCAATTTCAAGCATCGTGGCTTTATTGGTAGTCTCATCGTCCCCGAGGTTTATTCCTGCACTTTTCGAGGTAAATTAAAAAAAAAAATTATTTAATTCAATGTTAACAACTGTTTCTAAAAATCAATGAACATTGTGGCTATCACTTAGTCTTAACATGATTTTCCTAAAAATAGGTGGTAATTTTCCTTACCGTTCTATCCTTACCGTCCCTTTTTTTACCATTTCGTCCCTTTTTTCCAATCCCATCCCCCTTTTTTACCTTACCGTCCCTTCTTTAACACCCCTTTAAGACAATGTTATACAAAAATTCTATATTAAAAGTACTACATTGTTATTATTTCTTATTTGAATGTCCCGTGAGTACTATGCAAATTCATTATAAGTAAAAATTTAGAAAAAAAAATAAAAAGTTATAGGGGTAAAATGGTAAGGAAAATTAAACTCGCAAGTTTAACTTAAACCTCAGTTAAATAAAAAATTTTTCACTGCTGACCATTTTTTCTTTATTTTGAATCATTAAGGCATTCGTCTATCAGATTAAAATGTTATTTTAGCAAGTTTAATTTTGTCAGATTTTTTCCCCCAAAAGTCAAAAGATTGTGAGAATGCCCCATGTATTGATGGCACGTAACTCACAAGGTCGAAAAAGAAAAGCGAATTTTTCCGAACAGAATCAAATTGAAGATATTCTCCAACCAGTCGTAAATGAGGCGTAAATGAGGACTTCATTTGTACTTGAAAAGGAACTTCTTCCTTTAAGGTGATTTTCCAATGTGAAAAGGAGATCAACCAATTCTTCTGAAGTCTTGATAAAAGAAATTCGATCTGTGATAGAATAATTTACTTGAATTGAAAATACTTCGCAATTTTTCGTCGCTTTTGTAAAATTATCCTCACGACAAAAATGCCTTCGGAACAAATCTTTTGAATTTTTGTAAATTTTAAGTTTAAAATTCCTTCATTATCACTAAATATATTATAAAAATGTGACATAAACATACAAATAAGTAATTTGTTATTTTTTTACTTAAAAAAAATATTATAAAATTAGCCGAAAAAATTGCAATTTTCTTAAAACTATTAAAAATAAATACATTTCATGGATTGCGGGATTAAACAGAACTGCAGTAGCATATTAAAATGCAACTGGTCTGCTATATCATATCTTGGTGGAAAACACCTGGAAAAACCCAATTTCAGTGGTTGACTAGTAGGATTACCACTGTGTTTTCCTGCTCCCTGCCCTCCATGTTTTTATACCTTTGAGTGCAGGAAAACAGAATGATAAAACTACCAGTCAACCACTAAAATCGTGTCTGCAGGTGGTTTCCACCAAGATATGACTAAGCAGACCAGTCTCATTTTAATATTCTAATTGACTTCTGCCTAATCCTGGAATTTCAGTCGTCAACTCGTTGAGGTGATGGTCTATAGGTTTCTAAAGATAAATAACCCTTTTTGGAGTTGTGGGTAATCGGAAGAGGCTATTAATATACAGGGTGGTCATAAAAAAACTTTGCCGATATATGGAACTCTAGCGGCCGGTTCGTTTAACCTATCGAGATGAGATTTCAGATATAGTTATTCAGAGGTATGAGCTCGGGATTCTGTGAACGGCAACAAATTGGCGCTCACGGTTACGGTTATAGGTACAAAAATTCGAAATTTTCGAATGGCAACGTCCATTCTTTTTCGTCGCAAAATGCTCAGTGCATGCGAAAACCCTTAATAGCGCTGGAACGGTACGGGTATCGCAATAAACGGACACGTTATGCGCGCACAAAAAACAGCTCTGCGAACGGCAAAAAAAAAACAAAAACTCTATCGGGCGCACGGAGGAAATTTGCATATGACAAAGTCAAGACTCAGTTTTTTACGCTGACTATCTGGCGAACGGCGTTCGGTGATTGGTGTCTTGCCCCTGTCATATGCAAATTTCCTCTGTGCGCCCCGATAGTGCTTTTTAGGTAGATTTCGTATGAAATACTACCTATTGGGATCGTTCCTATGTTGGAATTTCTGAAAAATTTTTGCAGATCTACACCGATCATGACCCCTAGAACCCAAAACCACCCTCAGTAAAAAACTTTATATATATATATATATCTATCTGTCTATCTATCTATCTATCTATCTATCTATCTATCTATCTATCTATCTATCTATCTATATATATCACTTTCTTCTGGACACGATAACTTTCGTAATTCTGCACCAATCTCTTCCAAACTGATACATAAAATCAATGGGCATAAAATCTCGGTCAAGTTCGTTAATGGGCAAAATCGGACCAAGGGGAGGGAAATAGGGAGGGGTTTTGTGAAAACAGAAAACCCCCCATAACTTCTTAATTTTTCTACATATCAAATCAGTTTAAAGTTTTTATTACTTCTAAAAATAGGGCCAAAAATTTATGTATCACAGATTTTTGATAAAGTTAAAAATGGGCTCAAGGGGCGCAAAAAATAGGGTTTTTGGGACAAAAAAATTCATAACTTCGTCAATTCTCAAGATATCAAATTCAATTAATTTTATTATAAATTTCCTTAACATTATCTAAAACTTTTATATTCACAAGTTTTTGATAGGAACAATTCGTACCGCAAAAAAAAATTAAAAACGAAAACAAAAAGGGCGTTTGAAGAAGAAAAAAATCCATAACTTCGTCAATTCTCAAGATATCAAATCCAATTAATTTTATCATGAATCTCCTTAACATTATCTACAACTTTTATATTCACAAGTTTTTGATAGGACCAATTCGTACCGCAAAAAAAAATTAAAAACGAAAACAAAAAGGTGGTTTGAAGAAGAAAAAAATCCATAACTCCGTCAATTCAAAAGATATAAAATCCCCATGAATTTATCATATATCTTCTTAATATTGTCTACAACATCTATATAGACGAGTTTTGGATAGGACCAATTCTTAGAGCAAAAACAAATTAAAAATACATACCGGTTGAAGTAAAAAATGATCTTAGTAAGGGTGTTTTCAAATCCAAACTGCTTATTTTCTGACTCATTTTACAATTCATTTTTGCTCTCAAAGGCTTCCAATTGGTACGTTTTCTTACTCAGAAACTATATAATGTACCGTAATGGTCGATTTTCTGATAGGGGCAGAATATATTTTTTTAAATGCTGTTAAAAAGGGCATTTTGAACCGAATTTACCGAAGCGGATTGTGTTGGAAAAATCATTGTATTAAGGATGCGCTTAAATCCAAACTGCTTATTTTCTGACTGGTTTTTAAATTCATTTTTGCTCTCAAACGCATTTAATTGGTAGATTCGCTTATTCAGAAACTATATAATGTACCGTAATAATCGATTTTTAGATAGAGGCAGAATATATTTCAAAAAATGATGTCAAAGTGGGCATTTTGAACGGAATTTCCCGAAGCGATTGTGTTAGAAACGAAAAATATTGTCCTTCTGAGAAAACAATTGTTTATATATCAAGTTTTAAGTAATTGAACAAAAAATAAAAACACAGGTCGCTTATAAATCTCTTCAAAAATCACGTCAGCAAGTTTCATATTTTTTTAAATTAAAAATGAATCTGGAATTATGCCAGAAAATTTCGAGTTGTTGAGCATGGAAAAGTATTTTTTTGAATACCGCCCTAACATGATTCTGATAAAACCAGCTATTATATGAAAATGAAATAAAAACTCGTCAAGAGCGGCCAGATAAAATTGTTAAAGTGGATTTATCTATAATCATGATTTAGTTTTTGTTTGTGAAATTAGTATATTTGACTTCGAAATCTACCTCTGCCTGTAGGCCGGGCCGGCAGGGATTTTTTTTTTTTTTTTTTGCTGTTCGCAGAGCTGTTTTTTGTGCGTGCATAATCCGTTAGTTTTTTGCAATACACGTACCATTCCAGCGCTATTTAGGGTTTTCGCGTGCGCTAAGCATTTTGCAACGAAAAAAAAAAAAAAAATGGACGTTGCCATTCAAAAATTTCGAGTTTCTGTACCTATAACCGTAACCGCGAGTGCCAATTTGATGCCGTTTACAGAATCCTGAGCTCATACCTCTGAATAACTATATCTGAAATCTCATCTTGATCGGTTAAACGAACCGGCCGCTAGAGTTCCATATATCGGCAAAGTTTTTTATGACCAGCCCGTATAATTGCAAAACTTATTTTGATGTAAGTGTTATTTTGATCTAATTCTTTCGTAGGATATTTGCAATAAAATATAACGATACAATGAAAACTAAGAGTTTAGCAAATATTAAGACAACTAAATAAAACTATTTTTTCTGAACCTGTTCCAAAACAGCTATTTTTTTTTAAGTTTGTGCATCGAACCGTATTCTTTGTACGAGAGAATTTAAAAGTTTCTCGATGATTTAACAAGAATTCACACTTAACGATGTATTGATGGCACATAACTCACAAGATCGAAAAAAAAAAAAAAAAAAAAAAACCCGAATTTTTCGAACAGCATCAAATAAGATATTCTCCAACCAGTCGTAAATGAGGCGACCCGAAAAAGGACATCCTTTCTGTTTGAAAAGAACTTTTTCCTTTAAGACGATTTTCCAATGTGAAAAGAAAATAAATCAATTCTTCTAAAGTCTTGATAAAAGAAATTCGATCTGGGATAGAATAATTTACTTGAATTGAAAGTACTTCGTAATTTTTCACCGCTTTTGTAAAAAAACCACCACAAGAAAAATAATTCTTAAATTGCTTATCTAAATTCCATGTTTACCGGTTTTGTTAATTTAAGGGGGTCCGGGACACAATTTAAAATAAATTTTATATATTGAGTTAAAATTTTGAATTTTTTTGTGATGGTTAACCATGTCATTTGTAAACAAAATCATATGATAAAACTTCTCATACATTTTTTTAAAAAATGTAAAATTTATTAAAAAAGGGGGTACTTTAAAATCGCTATAACTCGAAATATTATTTGTAGAATTTCAATTTTTTGTCATTTAAATAAACATAAATATATAAGTTTGAGTTTTGATTCAGCATTTTAAAAAATATTAATAATTTTTTTTTAAATATTTAAAATAAAAAAAAAAATAGTGCAACTAAAAAATAAAATCACATTTTCAAAAGTAAATATTTTTTCTAATTTGCCGAATCAAAACTAAAGTAAAACAATTAAAAAAGACATGTTCCAAGTTTTAGTCATTTATCTTTAACGGTTCTTGATTTATAGCGATTTAAATACGAGAAATGGTAAAAAATCCACCATGAAGAAAAACGCATTTTCACAAGAAATCGTTCCCTTGCTCGAAAGCTAGATTTTAAAAACAAACGAAAACGAAAAAAATTAATATTTCCTGTTCTAATTAATATTTAAACGTCATTTTAAGCAGAAAAACACAGAGAAATTTTTAATGCAATAACTTTTTTTTTTAGAAAATTTAGAGATTTTTGTGTCCCGGACCCCCTTAAACATCTCTATTTTATTAACATTTCCACCGTAGTTTAAAAACGTTTACGAATTCCGATTGTAAGGGACATCATCTATCGGTCTGTCTGTCCATGTTCTAACTCTCGTAAATATGCTCGGATGTAATTCTTATAAGTTAGTAAGTTTCACTATAAAATGTTTGCTATTAAATGTGAAGCTATTGAAACTGAAGATAAAAGATTTTAAAAATTTTTGTAAAAAAAAAAAGGAAGATTCCTTTTTTATCTTATAACGTGTTAAATCTATGTGTTCAGCATCTTTTATAGTGGTAATTAACATTTCTAGAAAATTAGAACACTCGAATTTCTCATTTATGTGACATTCTGAGTTACGAGTGGTTTAAAATGGGTTCCTTCAGTCATGTATAACTGATACGCAACTGCATTTAAGAAAAGATTACTACAGATCTACAGGCGTTATTTTGTTCATTTTTAGGTGCTTTCGTAATTATATGAATACATGGCACCTAAAGTCGTCGTCTGGTCTGTCCGTCTGTCCGCATATAACAGCGCAAAACCTAACCATCCGAATAGTTTGAAATTTAATATATACAACCGTTGCAGAATTTTGTCGAGTCATTTCAAATTTTATGAAAATTGAGTCCAAACTTAGAAAGATAATAATAAAACTTTTCTTCATTCTATTAAATCCTATCACACGTAATTTATTCAATGCTATCCCATGATAGGTAGTGATTCCCGGTTGCCGTGGTGATGACGTCTGATTTAAGATGGAGTCCTGTTATTTCCGCATTACTAAATTTAATCTATATAATCGTAATATATTTTGTGTTAATGCATTTTTCCATAAGAGTGCAACAGCTACGGCACCAAGATCTGAATATTTATAAAATTAGTTATAGTACGAACCGAACGCACCTTATTTTCCACGTTTGACGTTCAATTTCCGACTTGTTCTTTATTCACTCAATTCTAAGAAAAACAGAATGACCTTTACTAATTGCCTAACTATGTTATAATCTTTTCTAGGAACTAGACAAGAATTCGCAAGTATTTATCGAATATCGATGCTTTGTTTTACAAAAGACGTTCATCGAAGAGTATTACAAAAATGCAACAAAAGACGAGATTAGTTCAAACAAAAAAAAAAGTTTTGTAAAGCATAAAGAGGAATGAAACACACATATTTTCATTTGCCGTTTCTGTCGCTATTTTTGTAATGCAAATTGTCATTCGATAAAAGCAATTTTCTGTCGCCACAATGCAATATTCAGATGCAAATGAAGCTAATTGTGAAGGAGAAAGCAAACGGTTAATGAGGAAAATGAACCATCTTTTATTTTACCTTCATGAGGTTATCGCTGTAAAAAAAATGAATGTGAACAAAGCAGGTACTTTCTTTAGATTATGATAGGATATAATAGGGATAATGCGCGTTACCATTGGATGATAGTCTGCATTATTTATTTCTCACCGGAATTCCTGGTAAATAGTTAGTTATATTATATTGGAAATTAACAATAAACGATGCAGTTGCGATGTTTTACATACAGTGTGTTGTTATTTGAAGTAACGCGTCGTGATTAGAGATTTAAAACAGTTATTTTGTAAAAGACAAAGACTCTTATAAAGATAAACTGTAGAATAGTAATGTTTAGCCCTTTATATAGCAATTTCTTTTGGAGAGTTGTTTATTGTTGATTGTCATCGGAAATACGTCCTGTTCTTTAAGATAATAGACTCCGATTATACATTAGAAATTTTTTAAGAAGTTGGATTGAGAAAACAAAGGGATTAGAGCTAGAAAACAGGAATTCTGCTTTTTCAGAATTTAGTGTCGCCCCCCGATTGAAAAAAAAATATATATGTAGGTATATATAGGTATATATAAATAGTTAAAAACCCATTTCAATTTTAAGACCTAAAGCACACGCTTTTATTTTATGTAAAGTGAGGACATTCGCATCCGCTTCAGAATTCCACATTTACGATCCAATCTTAAACATCTACAGTAAAGCATGTATAGGACACAAATGCAGCAAAAAGATGCCGTCATTAAAGAAACTCGACAAAAAAGTCTATGTAATGATTCATATTCCTTCATTTGTTTGTAACATTAATACAGATACTTAAAATTAAATATAGCTTATAATAGTTCCATGTTTTAACAGAAATCATTCGTTTATATTTTTTCAAAATAGCACGTATTTTAATTACATTTTCTTTCGGTTTTTATGAGAAATGGCAACAAAAATTTATAATTACTATTTTAGAACTATTTTTCCTTTATTTTCTACAGAAATGGAGTACTTCCGTTGCCAATATTAAGCAAATATCTCTAAAGACTACAAAAAATTAAAATCTCAAAAATAAAGGTTGATACAGTTTTCAAGCAAATTGCATTTAAAAGCACTCTTTTTTCCCAATACGACGGTATAAAAACTGAAAATGTGCAATGCTTAGAAGTTTAAAAAAAATTGCTATAGAGTATTTAATCGTACAATCATACATCAGCTTTGTTTTACGGCTGGCTTATACAACGTAACGTTATTTTTTGGAGACAACACTAAATAAGCTGGGAGAAAGAAATAGCATACCGGGGGCTAATAAATGGGGTGCATTTAACGCATCTCTGGTTTGCTGACGACATTTCATTTTCATTAATAGCCCTGAAGAATTGGAAAATATGCTAAATGATTTGTCAGAAGTTAGCATTAACGTGGGATTAAAAATAAATTTGGAAAAAACTAAGGTGATGTTTGCTTCAAATGTTGCTTCAAAAGATGTTTGCTTGACATTTTCTTCAAAAAAGAAAATCATCTACAACAACACTGAGATTAAGGGACTGCACCTGCACAGTTATGTGTACCTTGGGCAGGAAATATCATCGGACAACAGTATCATGAATGAAATCAATAGAAGAATAATAGGCCGGGAGCTGGAAGCACAGATAATCACCTCATCGAGTTCACGGATGAAATTCTAGGGTTAGTTAAATCTTGATTCACATATTAAAACGCAATCGGTCTGCCACTTCATATTTTAGTGGAAAACAACTGAAAACCCGATTTTAGCGGCTGACTCGCAGGTTTACCATTGTGTTTTCCTGCTCCCAGTCCTCCAGGTTTCCATACCTTTTGGTACAGGAAAACACAATGGTAAACCTACGAGTCAGCCGCTAAAATCGGATTTTCAGGTGTTTTCCACCAAGGTATGACTAGGCAGACCGATTGCGCTTTAATATGTAAATCAAGATTTAACTAATCCTAGAATTTCATCCGTGAACTCGATGAGGTTATTGTCTGTGCTACCGACTCCCGGTCTATAAGGTATAAATAAAGTGCTTTTGGGAAGTACAATATTATTCTGGAGAGTAACATGTCTCTTTGTTTGAAAAGAAAGGTGTTTAAACAATGTGTTTTGCCTGCGCTAATTTATGGAGCGGGAATATGGACGCTAACAAAACAGGTGGTAGAAAGATTACAAATAACACACAGAAGTATGGAAAAATGTATACTAGGCATAACTAGAAGAAACAGAAAGAGAAACATAAGAAGTCAATCGAAAGTTTTCAGCATTATCGAGAAAATTAAACGGCTAAAATGGAAATGAGCTAGGCACATTGCAAGAAGGCAAAACAATAAATGGAGCACAAACACACTACAGTGGTATCCCAGAGATGTAAAGGGACCAAGAAGACGACCTCAAGTAAGATGGAGTGACGAAATTAGAAAAGTGGCCGGTATTAATTGGATGAAAAAAGCACTTAGACAGGAAACAATGGAAAAATCTGGGAAACCTACATCCAACAGTGGTTTGAAAACGGTTGATGATGACATGTATATATATATGTGTGCGTGTGTGTGTGTGACGTAATGTATTCACATTCGGAAATGTTAACAGATTTATAGTATTGCACTTGTTGCAGAAATAAATTTCACTTACTAGAAGAATCTATTATCCACTTATAGCAGTCGGTTTGTGGCTGAATTAATCTCAGGCAAAATTATATTAATGATTTCGATTAAGGGTGTATTGGAAAAAATATTTTTCCACTTTCAACAGCTCGAAATTTTCTTAGACATTTTCAGACTCATTTTTAAAAGTAAAAACATGAAACTTGCTGAGGTGATTTTTGAAGAGATGTATAAGAGGCCGTGTGATTTAATTTTTCACTCAATTAATTAGAATTTGAGTTTTAAACAATTATTATATCAGTATGATCATTTTTTTCATTCCCAGATCTCCCGCTTTGGAAAATTCGGTTAAAAACGCCGACTTTGACAGCATTTTTTACAATATTTTCTGCATTTATCAAAAAATCGAGAAGCATGGCGATTTATGTAGTTTCTAAATAAGAGAATTTCCTAGTTTGATGCGTTTGAGAGCAAAAATGAATCAGAAAATAAGCAGTTTGGATTAGAATACACCCTTAATAACTTGCTGTGAAATAATATAAATTTCTATAGTGTTTTAGCATTAATTCAGGTTGTGCAAAGTAAATAATCTTTTTAGAAGCTCGATGAAATCAGCTGGAAACGCTATAGCCTTTTTAAAAACTTATTAAAAAGAAATGGATATGCAGGATGAAATAGGAAGGTGTTTGTGCCATAATGATCGTGCAAAAATAAGCTATTACATGTTTGCAGACAGATAATACGAAAATGAATCCCCAAAATCATGCATCAAATCGTTCCTTTGACTAATTTGCATATTTAATTTAGAGAGTGTACATGAATAATTAGATATACGTTAAATAATAACATTTGGAGAGTTTTGAATTTAAGGATAAACGATAAGTTAGCAAGAGTAAAACAGGACAACTGTACATGCCATAATGATCGTGCAAAAATAAGCTATTACATGTTTGCAGGCAGATAATTCGAAAATGAATACCCAAAATCATGCATCAAATCGTTCCTTTGACTTATTTGCATATTTAATTTAGAGAGTGTACATGAATAATTAGATATACGTTAAGTAATAACATTTGGAGAGTTTTGAATTTAAGGATAAACGATAAGTTAGCAAGAGTAAAACAGGACAACTGTAGGTTATACAAAAAATTTGCCAACCCAGTGAGAAGCGAGTTATGAGCATTAGATAGACAAAATTGTAAGGAAAAGCGACTGTTTTGCCATTGTATGATTCAAAAAGAAACTAATGCATAAATAACACACAAATAACGTGAAAAGGAGCAAAGATAATTCTGTAGTCGGGATATTTCTTTCAGTATTTTTATGAAAATGAGGTTGATCTCGCAGTATGGTTAAAGATTAGAATTTGTGTGGGAGAGTTTAACGACAGAAAAAGCTTAATTATATATTTTATTTATTTTATAATGGGAAAAGTAGAGTTTAAATAAAATAAAAAGTAAATTAAACAATGAATTCTAAAAAAAAAAGGATATTTTTAATAAAGGTAAAAAAAAAGTTAAAAATCATACGTTATTTCACATCACAGAAATGAATTGTATAAGAGAATCCTCCTAAACAAAATCGTCAGGTGCTATAGAGAGAATAGGTTTATTAAAATTGATGTAAATGACGATAGCTGTTAGGATCTAATTCCGTCAAAAGCAATTTTAAATCGGCAAGCAGCTTCGATAAAAAATCATGACAATCTAATTTATCGAACCATAGTAATACAGAGAAAACAGTTTGTGATTCCAATAATAACAAGACATTCGCCAGAGAATGGCACGAAGAACTGCTGTAACTTTTCTAGACAACAAAACTAGCGAATCTCAGCTCTGCTCTAAAAGCATACTGAATGCTTATGCTAATGCGCATGAATATAGAAAAAAAGTAAAAAAAGTAAAAAAAGTAAAAAAAAAAAAAAAAAAAAAAAAAAGAGGAAACCGGGTTCCCAGCCAATCAGCTAACCCCTAATGCTCAAGCCCCTATTATATTTGCCTAGAAGTACTGTACCCCTATGAATAAAAGGGTGTAAATAAGCACGAGAAAGATGAAGAAAACATCATAGAACTCGTTCGGAAAGAAACACGCCCCGAGTAGATGTCCGCTATACAGAGGTATAAATATACTAAAGAATATTAGTGTTGGAAATTGAAAAAGAGACTGCTAAATAGAGGTATCCGTAATTAGAGAGTGGCCGTTTGGAGTTGTCAATGGAAGTTTTGCTGTACTACATCCTTTGCGTTTTAATGCATTTATTAATAATTTAAATCGATAATTTAAAAATATAAGATTTCCTTTTTAGTAATTTTGTTGGATTAATTTGTTAATTGAATGCTTTCTCTTTGTTGTGCTTTCATGCAGCCATGAACCGATAATGGACCTTTTCATTATCATGTGCAGAATTTTTATAAATGATGAGGAAACAAGCGTATGGGGGGAAAAAGAGGAGCCTAAGGGCGTGACATCATCGTGATGGCGCCTTTTAGAAAATGAAAACATATGCCATATTCTCAAGTCCCAGGCGACCCATTCATACATGTTCTCTGATGCGGATGGTTTGAGAACCATATGATTAGGATCGGAACAAAAGAAAAACTGCTAATATAACACATTTACGTTCTCTCATTTTCTCCGGATCATTACTTTTTGCCATATATACACAAAGTGATCCAATATGACCTTCCCGGGTTACAGAATGTAGGAAGAAAAGCATTATTTTTAAAATTAAAAACTTTAATCGTTTTTTAATACTTTCCAACAAAGTTGAAACGTGTTTATGAATTCGGTTTGTCTGTCTGTCCAGGCTCTAACTCGTGTAAATATACTCGGATTTTCCTGCAATTGATATATATGTTAACTCTTTTGCGGGCGATGTCCTTAAAAAAAGACGCCTTTTTTTTTTTTTTTACTGGCACTCAGAATATTTAATTAAAATTTTCCTTTTATAACGTATGTGAAAGTAAGCAAGTTCGTATTTTGTAATAAATTCGTTTATAAATTCTGGTCTCAGTCTATCATTTCATCAGTTTATAAAGAATTAGTCCGCGCCGGAATTTTTTTTTTTTTTTTTTTTTTTTTTTTTTTTTTTTTTTTTTTTTTTTTTTTATTGGCACTCAGAATATTTAATTAAAATTTTCCTTTTATAACGTATGTGAAAGTAAGCAAGTTCGTATTTTGTAATAAATTCGTTTATAAATTCTGGTCTCAGTCTATCATTTCATCAGTTTATAAAGAATTAGTCCGCGCCGGAAAGGGTTAACTATGTTTACCATAGCATGTTCGGTATTGTATATGAAGTGTAGCATTAATAGTCCATATACAGGGGCACTCAAAATAATTCCGTTACATTAGGGTCAATGGAGAAAAATCGTTTGCGGAGTATTTTAATGACAGAACGCTATTTCAAATATATTGAAATTGATATACAGTCGACCTCGTCATCCCGACACCCGGTTTTCACGTCACTCCGCTTATCACATCAGTTTTTCAAAGTCCCGATTTTCTGCATATGATTTTAATGTAAATAAAGTCCGGATTTTGCGTCGTTGAATAATTTCCAACTCCGGATATCCCGACGGTTTAGGAAAATTGTTCATTTTTCATAATCCATCTTAGCACGGAAATTAAGCGGTAAGAAATGATTTAACCAAACTTTCACAAAAGTGTCTAAAATACTCATTGAGAAATTTTACTTCAATCCTTTATGTGAATAAATAAACCCACACAATATCAATGACCCACTTAAGCTCCAGATAAACGTATCAGTCTCCGTCTTTTTGTTCATGTTAGCGGCGCTTTCTTGTGGTTACACGGTGTTTTTCATCCGACTAAAACCAAAGCATTGCATTGCATTGAACCGATCGGAAATTATCTAACATCCATTTCTGAAATAACGAATACTGATTACAATTCATTTTGTAATACTGAAAAAAGAATTGTAGGAAGGAAGCACATCTAGGGATAAGCAAACCTTAATTCATCAATATTTCATGTAACAATAAAAAAACAAGTCATCATAAATCTTATTTTTAATCTTTTCAATTTTGTTTTTGTGTTTATTTTGTATAATAATAATGTTTTATTATTTAAAACTGCAAGAACAGTTATGAATATAAAATTGTCTGAAGGTCATTAAAAATACAGCTTTTTATAAACATATTTTTCTCCAACTCCGGTTACCGCGACACTCCGCTTATGACGACACTTTTTTCTGGTCATTAGAGTGTCGGGATAACGAGGTTCGTCTGTATATCACTGAATTTCACTACAAGATGATTACTATATAAAAGGGCATTCATACTATTTAATGGCTCATTTACAGGGACACACAAAAGAAATAGGTTACAGTCCTGTCTTTGAGCAATAATTAATGGAAGTGCGTTTCGAATTTCAGTATTCGCTTTTAAATTTAACTAATTTTTTGCATGTGTATAAATTCCATACCTCGTATACTGGGCTGCACAAAAGAATTTACGTACATTCTCCTTATTAGCGGAAATTTTTGAAGGGGAATTTTCAACCGAGGTATGTAGTCGATGGGAACTGCTGAAATTGGGTTTTCAAATACAGTCAAACCTCGTTATCACGACACTCTAATGACCAGAAAAAAGTGTCGTCATAAGCGGAGTGTCACGGTAACCGGAGTTGGGGAAAGTATGTTTATAAAAATGTGTATTTTTAATTCATTTAAGACAATTTTAAATTCATAACTGTTTTTGCAATTTCAAGGAATAGAACATTCTTATTAAACAAAATAAATACAAAAACAAAATTGAAAAGAATAAAAATCAGATTTGTGATGACTTGTTTTTTTATTGTTACATGAAATATTGATGAATTAAAGTTGCTTATCCTTAGATGTACTTCCTACAATTCTTTTTTTCAATATTATACAATGAATAGTAATCAGTATTCGTTGTTTCAGAAATGGATGTTAGATAATTTCTGATCGTTGCAATGCTTCGGTTTTAGTCGGATGAAAAACGTTGTGTAACCACAGAAAAGCGCCGACTGACCCGAACAAAAAGACCGCGAGTAGACTGATACGTCTATCTAGAGCTAAAGTGGGTCATTCATTGTATGTGGGTTTATTTATTTAGACAAAGGATTTAAAATTTCTCATTTATGTCAATGGGTATTTTAGAAACTTTTGCGAAAAGTTTGTCTAAGACATTTCTTTTTAAGTCTGAATTTTCCTGCTTATAAGGTGGATTATGAAAAATGGACAATTTTCCTAAACCGTCGGGATATCCGGAGTTGAAAATTATTCAACGACGTAAAATCCGGGGTTTATTTACATTAAAATCATATAAAGAAAATCGGGACTTTGAAAAACTGACGTGATAAGCGGAGTGACGTGAAAACCGGGTGTCGGGATAACGAGGTCCGACTGTATATTATGCGTTTCCGTATGGTTGAATTAGACATCGTATTTCAACTTATTAAACGGTGGAGTTTATTTACATTATTTTGAATGTGTTGGAAAGTGTTTCATAATCTATGCTTGACGCATTATTTTTTCTTTTTTGTTTAATTATGAATTCTGTGTGTCTGTATGTCTGTTCGTGTTCTAACTCACGTAAATATAGTTAAACTGGCCTGAAATTCATAGATGTTATTGGGTATCATTATGGAATGTTCGTTATTGAAAATGAAATGTATATCATTTACCATTTATTTACGGGACACTCAAAAGAATGCTGTTACATTACGGTCTATGGGGGAAATTCACTTGCAGTATATTCTAATGATGTTACACTATTTTAAACATACTGAAATTTATGTATGTGACTGAAGTGTACTACAGTACGCTTACTGTAGAAAATGATGTACATAGAATTTATCGTTCATTTACAGGGACACACAAGAGTATTTGGGCTACAGAAGAAATTGAACAATAATTGAACTATTGAAGATAAACAATCTATATATATATATATATTACGGTAACGGCTAACGTACGTGGCACAGAAATAGCGATTATTTGTTATTGTTTAATGGCAACGCCCGAGAAACGCATCTCATTGGTTATTGGGTAAAGGTGCTTTGGCAGGATTTAGTGCGATCGGGTTTATTTACGTTTCGTTCTTTCGCTGCAATGTTTTACACTGCAATTATTGAGCTTCAAAATATTATTTGAAATGCCCGTAAAAAAATCTCGGCGAATCTTGAAAGTTAAGAAGTAGCCGAATTAAGAAGAGAAAATTGAAATAGATTCGATCGAGAACACAGAGCATAAGCGATCGCCAAAATAGGCTTAATAACCGTAGCATGCACGCGTTGCTTCTGAAATCCAAATTACTGATTTAAACGTTCCGGTGTCTCTACCCCCCTCTGTACGGACTTGCAATAGAAATTTCAAGTTCGTTTAAAAATATTATTACGTGCTCACCAGAAGTAAGATGCAATAAAACCTGCTTAGACGGAAACGAAACGACCAGGGATAAATTCCGTTTTATGCAGGTTATTTGAATTGAACAAAGCATAATTGCTTTTTTGGGAGGAGGGGGAGCTGGAACTTTTTTTTTTCGTTTATTGCAGGATTTCAATGCAAACTTAATGCAAATGTAACTCATTTTTGTATAAATTGTAAGGGCTGCATAAAAGAAGTTACGTGCCATTCTCCTTGTTAGCGGATATTGCTGAAGGGGAATTTTCAACTGAGTTATGTATTTCCTAATTGAACTAAATTTTCCCTACATGTAGATAATAGATACAAATCTATATATCATATACAGGGCTGCTCAAAGAATTCGGATCATTTTTCGATTGTAAATGGGAACTGCTGAAATTGGGTTTTAAAATATGTTATGCGTTCCCATAAGTTTTGTTACATTATTCTGAATGTGTTGGAAAGCCTTCCATAATCTATTTTTACGCATTATTTACGCATTATTTTTTCTTCCTTGTTTAATTATGAATTCGGTTTGTCTGTCTGTCTGTCCATGCTCTAACTAGCGTAAATACAGTCCGATTGCCATGAAATTCATATATGTTATTGGGTATAATTATGGAATGTTCGTTATAGAAAATGAAGTGTATATCATTTACTGTTCATTTACAGGGACACTCAAAAGAATTCCGTTACAATACGTTTCATGGGAAATTCACTTGCAGTGTATTCTAATGACATTACACTATTTTAAACATACTGGAATTTATATATATCACTAAGGTGTACTACACTGCGCTTACTGTAGAAAATGATTAGAATTTATCGTTCAGGGACACACAAAAGAATATGGCTACAGAAGAAGCTACGTTTTTCTTGGGGAAAAAAAAAAAAAATGATTATGTCATAGTGGCGCAATTTTCGTTGATTTTTCATTACGTAATGTCAAAGATCAAAGCATCAATAATAACTTCATAATTTCTTATCTAAATTGCATGTTATTGATTACATATAGAAATAAAATTTCATTTTACAGTAATATGAAAAGTTGAAAATAAACTTTAGTTAAAAATAATTTTTTTTTTGTGAGTTAGGCCAGACAATATAAGATTGATTAGTATTTATTGTAATTATTTTTGTGATTTTATTTTCTATAAATTCAGTCAATCAGTTCTTTTAAACATTTTCATTCGTCTAACTCGACGTGTTTCGACTCGTTTTTAGTAAAAGAAAAAAAAATGGACGAAGCGTTGGTGAAAAGTAATTTATCTCCCCTGCATACGAACAATCGTGAAGGGGAAGACCGTTTTACAGATTAAACTAGCTTCATCTTGGACATATTTTTCTCAAACGAACACATTTTTTAATCTATCTGTCGGATGAGTCGGCGAAAATGCCTTTAATAATATTTCTCTTCCTTCAGGAAAATCCATAATTTATCGGAAATACAATAATGCGTGGGGAAAATTTGACATTTGAAAATTCAAGGCATTCGCATCATTTCTAAAGAAAATATAAATGACAGATGTGCATTATTTAAAATAACTAGAGGATCCAACCAATGTGTCACGGGTTATAGAACATAGGTTAAAATCACATTTAACACTTTCTAACAAAGTTTAGGGACCCGTAGACCTTTAGTTGGGTAAAAATTGTCCCCAAAATCGAAAATAAGTTTTTCGCATATAATTGTTCTCCAGTTTGTTCTGAGCCATTTACCAAAAACCGCATGTAGATGCAATTATTTTTCGCAAAGTTACAAGCGTTTGAATTTTGTAAAAAAAAAACAACTATTTTTCGGCCTTTTAAAATGCTTTAAATCTGT
Source organism: Maratus speciosus (assembly GCA_963932465.1). Classification (NCBI taxonomy): domain Eukaryota; kingdom Metazoa; phylum Arthropoda; class Arachnida; order Araneae; family Salticidae; genus Maratus; species Maratus speciosus. The sequence goes on along the minus strand of OZ010799.1, from coordinate 66,418,280 downwards.
TTTTCTCAAAATTGATTTTTCAACGTTTTTAGATTTTTGAAATGCTCCATGCCTGTTAATTTTTGATCAAAATTCATGAAATTGATAAGGAAGAATCCTGATGTTGCTTACAAAGAAACTGCGTATTCATTTTAAAATTCGACTTCATTAAAATAATTGAGTTTAATTTTTAACTCATTGAAAGGCTAAATTTTGGTTAAAATCGATATGAAATTCAGAAAAAAATCTTTAAAACATTAACTCTTCAAGAGATTTAAAAATCGATGCACAGATTTCTTCAAAATAGAGTTTTAAGGGATTAAAATGCAAAATCGAGGAAATATCTAAAAAACTAAAACGCATGGAGCATTTTAAAATTTCGTTTTAAAATTTAAAATTTTTGAAAAAATCTTAAAATTATAATAATATTGGAAGTTTCTTTTAAGGTGTTCTATATACTTATGGTGAAACGTATATTTCCACAAAATTTCATATCTCTATGATGAAAAAAAAAGAAAAAACTTTGTTAATGTCCGCCGTCCCCTTAAAAGAGTCTATGAATTCGGTTTGTCTGCCCGTCTGTTTATCTGCCACGCAATAACTCTCGTAAATCTACTCGGATTTTCAAGCAATTGAAAAATGTTAATGGTGCTTTCCATGGCATGTTCGGTATTGCATACGAAGCGTGTAGCATTAATAGTTCATTTACAGCGGCACACAAAAGAATTCAATTACATTATGATATATGGGGAAAAATCGTTTGGAGAGTATTTTAATGACAATAAGCTATTTAAAATGCATTGAAACTGATATAAATCACTGAATTTCGCTACAAGATCATTACTATACTAGCAAACCCCGCGGCTTTGCTCGCGTAATATTTGAAATATGCCAAGTGATATTTATATGTCTAATTTTTATTAAAAGAAATTATACTTTTAGAAATAATTCAAAAATCTTTGTAGAATCAATTGATTCACGAAGCTTGAATGTGAAAATATATTTTATTTCTCCGGCTTGGCTCGGAAAATTTCATTTAATAAAGATTTTTTTATTAGATACTTAATAAAAATGATTTTTATACTCCGGGGTAGCTATTTTATACTTCATTTTAACTTTTTTTTCCCTTAAATATTTCGTAAACAGGGGAGTTACAATGAAATGAAACATTTTAATAAGTTTTCTTTTTCTGACACATTATGAAGTATATTTGCTAAGCAACTGCTAAAATAAAGGAGATAAAATAATTCCTTATGACAGCGAAAATATAAAATAAAACAGTTGAAATGTTTTATACTTTTCAAACAGATGCGCAAAATTCCATCCCAAAATACATAGATAATTTACGTCTGATAAAGTCTGTTTTGTATTGAAAAAATTTCAAAATAATCGGAGTAATTAAAGACCCCTATTGGGAAATTTTAACGCCCATAATAATGTTTGAATGGAATATCCAAATGCGTTATTTCCTTTTCAATGAATAGTAAAGTTTGAAAATAGTCTGAATGATGTAGAAGAAAATGTTCTATATATTTCGAACGAACGAACGAACCAAATTTAAACACAAAACCATACAGCTAATTCCGGATACCTCACCAACATACCTACTTAATTACAAAATAATCAGATGCTTTTGGGAGCGGTTATCATAAGATATACACGCAAACAAACAGACAGACAAATATAGACCAAAAACTTTTCGGGATCCAGGCAGACACGAAAACTTCAGCTGACGTTTTGGTAATTAAACGTGTGAGGGAGAAAATTACCCCCACACTTTTAAATAAAAGTTTTGGCTGGTGATGTACCAGTGACAGTACATCGCATCCATATGCAGAACCCATTTTTGTGGACTCTCATCCCAAATACTGACTGCAAATACTTGTAAAGGTTAAGATGTAATTTATTGAAACTTTATGCAAACATATATTGATGGGGTGGTTCGTTAGACAGGCATGTCTTTATAGCAGAAGACCATCAGGCCGAATGTACCACTTACCAAACATTCCATGCCAACATCCTATGAATTCAAAGCCAATATGAGAGTCAAAACAAATGCCAAAGTTATCCTTTTAAATAAAAATGCTAAGGGGAAGATTTAAATTATTGAGTGATAAATATGATTAGAACAACATCGCGAAAATACCTCCAGTAACCCTATTGAATCATCTACAAAACGTTAGAATATATTTACATTGTTGCTACATATATATATTTGCGTTAAATATATTGTCTGAATATAATGGTATAAGTAGGTAATAACTCTTGTTAATAAATAGATCAACTTTAAATTTTGTAAAATGAGCTTGAAAATTACAATCATAAATCTTGATATATAATTTAAGTTCGTTGAATTGAAGACGTTACATATCGAGAAGCAAAAATTGATAATTATTCACTACGTTTAATGTTTTTATTATTTACTTCCGTGTTAAAGCAAAGAGAATTTACGACCGCTGGAATAAACATAAAAAATGTATTTCGCCATGCGAAAGGAATAATTATTTTTTAAAGAATACTGTTATGAATTTTTGAATAGAAGGAAAGAAAGAGTTAAAATTTAATTTAAATATTAGATTAAAAAAAAACAATATATGATGCTTCCTCATAAAACGCGAGGACTTTAACGCCCACATATGTTGCGTAAAATTATAACATTCCTATTACTTTGTAACTCAGATTGTCATAATCCTTATAGACATACAGACACCAAAAACTTCTTCTTGTCCAGGCAAACACCAAAAAGACACCAGAGAGCACCAAAACTTCAACTGGCGTTTCGGCAATTAAACGCGATGACTTTTACGCCTACACATGTTGCGTAAAATTGTAATTAATTTATAACTCAGATTGTCTTAATCCGTATAGACAAACTGAGATTCAAAACTTTTTCGATGTCCAGACAAACACAAACAAGACACCAGAACAACCGATTACTTTGCAACTCAGATTGTTATAATCCTCACACACAAACAGACACCAAAAACTTTTCGGTGTCCAGACAAACACCAAAAAGACACCAGACAGACACCAAAACTTCAGCCCGCGTTTCGGTAATTAAACGCGATGACTTTTATGCCCACACATGTTGCGTAGAATTGTAACATCCAATTAATTTGTAACTCAGATTATCCTAATCTTTATCGACAAACTGAGGTCGAAAACTTTACGATTCCAGACAGACACCAACAAGACCCCAGGCAGCCATCAAAACTTGAACTGACGGTTCGGCAATTAAATGTGAAGATTTTAACGCCCACAGCTGTTGCGTAAAATTGTAACATCCGATTAGCTTGTAACTCAGATTGCCCTAATCCTTATAGAAAAATTGAGACCAAAAACTTTTCGGTGTCCAGACAGACAGCAACAAGACACCAGACAGATAGCAAAAGTTGAACTGGCGTTTAGGCAATTAAATCCGAGGATTTTAACGCCCACACATGTTGCGCAAAATTGTAACATCCGATTACTTTGTAACTCAGATTGTCCTAATCCCGAGTGTTCAGTGGCGCAAGGAGTACACGCAACTCTAAAATAAAACGAAAACCCCAGCAGATGTCCTGTTTCGTATTCATTGCACTCCTATCCCATATTTCTGCTTAAGCCAGGAGTTATTAAAAAGGATTGTCCAAACCTCAAATTTCCGATCAGCGAACGAATGAAACATCTGCGCCCCCGAGCGATCAGGTTAATTTAGTCACACACAATGGGCATTTAGCGCTAATCGCTACAGCGCGGCCCATTATAAATTCGGCATTGTCTGGGTAGAAAAAAAAGGGTATATAAAATATGGAAGAGGCTGATGTGGTAAAATGTTGAGTCATTAATCATGGTCAATGTGTATAAAAAAGCAACAAGTTATAAAGGGGGACATTGTCTATAGCTACTGTGTACAATCAATTATTTTTTTTATTGAATCAAATAGTTAAAAATTAGTGCTTCGCCGTGATTATACCTGTTTATAACCAAATCCGTCGCCGTTGATATTAATATGCGCTTCTACGTGAGAAAAATAAATTACCTTTTTCGCAATCTCTCTCTTAGTCTCTCTTTTATACTTTCTTAAGGCTCCTGTCCCTGCCGACGAAGGCACTCACGAGCTAATGCTAATCCTATGGGGAAGGATTTTTCTAATATCTCGTTTGCATTTCGACATTTTTAATTTTTTTTTTTTTTTTTTTTTTTTTTGGATAGCCGAGATCTCTCTTTACATCGCACCTTTTTTACTTTTTCGATTTTGGTTGCCGATATTTTTTAGAATGACACTTTCATTTTCAGAACCGGTTTTAAAAGTGAAAGTAACTTTTTGGTAACTGATTGACCACTCCCTTAACTTGATTTTTATATGTAAAAATGGAATTTTGTTATCGTTTTCCCATTCACTTCCCGATAGGATATAATTATAAAAATTATATACACAGGTGTGTTTCAGATAATAAAACAATATTTTAATATTTTTATAACTTAATTTTAAATTAATGAATTAATTTTAAGGCATTTACGTTAAGGTGATTTTATAATTATATCTGTTTACAAAAACAATTACGTTAATTAAGAACCAAACCACTCACGCCAAAATAGGCCAACTGGTTGTGAAACTGCAACAAAGAAATATTTTAGACCGTTGAGGGAACAGTTTAACTTTTCAGCATTTTTTTTTTTTATTTTAAGAAATATGATTCAAATGGTGAACTCAGTGCAGTTCAATGTTCAACTAAAAGTACATTTTGAAAAAAAAAAAATCTTTTTTAGCTCCATATTTAATTATAATTTTAAAAAAGTTAAATTTTTTTAATTTTTAAAAATCCCTACTCCTTTTTTTTTAAATATTGATATTTTTGCCCAATTTTTTTTCTTCAAGACACATAAGACTGCGCATGGATTTTGAGATACATCTAACATTACATTTAATATAATTTTTTACTGATATATATATAGTGTAAATATAACGCATCTTCATATACTTTTATTTAAATAATAATAATAATAATAATAAACCTCGAAGGATAATACCATGCGCATATTTATCACATATATAATAAAGAACATGCACAAAAACGTTTAAATCTTTATCTCAAATACAAAAAAAGCCTTCGCATTTTTAAAACATGAAAGTGGATTAAAATATGAACATGGAGAAAAAGCTATTTAAAGTTTTAATTTGTGTGGGGTAATTGCGTTGGGTATATTAACAAAATTTAGAATATCTCGCGATATAATTACCGCATGAGTAAAAATAAGGTGTCAAAATATTCCCAATTAAACAGGCTTTCATTTAATATTTAAAAACAAAATTGATTTTTTTATCCACTTTTGATATAAATCGTCCGCTTAATACAAAAGAAAACTTCAATATACTCTTAATATTGTGCTACTTTACATACATGTATCGGATCCTTTTTCCTGGTAATAAAAGTTTGAAATTCTAAAGAGACTTTAAGGACACCCTGTGTGTAACAATTTTATTAAATAAATTGATGTTTTCCAGTTTTCATTTTATACGTTCTAAGACTAAAACTCCTGTTATTTTGACAAAGATCGCACTAATAGTATAAAAAATGCATTTTCAGACGAATACTGTGTTTAATACATAGTATCTAAATAAAAAATAAAGAGTGTAGATAAATATATTTTTTAATGCCTCTTTTTAATATTCACTAATGTTTAAAAATATATGTACCAATAAAAGATTTTATTGGACCATTCTACTTCAAAATTTTTATTTTAATTTTGTAATTAACAAGAGGGAGAGAAAGAGAGGTAAAAAAAGTAACAATTCTACATTAGAATGTAGAAAAGTTAGCAAATTGATGCAATATTAACGACAATTTTTGAACTTGTCAATGTTTTAAAGATTACGGATATTACATACCTATAAGGAAGCCTAAGGCTATTGATCAGTGAGATGTCAAATTTTCCTCGCTAATGTTAAACCTATAGGCATATGATAAATATATCCTTATCAAATTAGTATTTTAAACTTTTTTTTGTGTGTACTGTTTTTAAAAGATATCCTCTTTATATATATATATATAATTTTAATTAAAATTATAACCCTTCAATTAAGATTAAGCATATATTTTAGAAATATTTCGACAACTAAAAAAAGAAAGACATCTTTCAAGAAGAGTACACAGACAAAAGAAGTTAAAAATTTTAATTTCCTGAAGAGGTATTTTCAAATGCGACTGTATCACACGCCCATGGGTTTAACATTAGTGAGAGGGATTTGAGATCTTAACCTATCTTTCGAGAGTAGTGTATGTCTGTGTGAAAGAAAATTTCATTAATGTTCATGTAAATCGGTAGATTTTAAAATGAAATTGGAAAGTTAAATTCCACAACAACAGGTGTCACAAACTTTTTATTATGAGGGGCGCATTTGAATTGTATACCTCTTCGGGAGCCCAAGCACTCTGCCACGCACACACATATTGTCTTTTATGTCTTATCGCATTAAAAATTGTTAAAATTCAAAAATCGTAAAGGACAAAATTTACTATGTTAGACTAAAAGTTTGAAACCAAATTCTTTTACCAATGTCAAAATATCTATGTGGAACGCAAAAAATCTTCAAAACTCGCATTAAAAATCGATAAAATTCAAAAATCTCGGTGGACAAACTTTACCATATTAGGATAAAAGTTTGAAACCAAATTCCTTTTCCTAATGTCAAAAGATTGCTGTGCGGCTCGGAAAAACGCTAAAATTCGCATAGAAAATCGCATTAAAAATCTCTGAATATTCAAAAATCGCAGGAACAAAATTTACTATAATGGAGTAAAACATTGTAATTAGAATTCTTTCATGAATGACAAAAAATGGAAGAGAAATGCGAAAAATCCCTAAAAATCGCTAAAAATCTTCTTGAATATCGCATAAAAATCTTTAAAATTCAAAAATCGTAGAGGACAAAATTTACCATTTTAGGCTAAATGTTGGAAAACGAATTCCTGAAACGAAAAAATCGCCGCAAAATGTGAAAAAAAAAACACATTAAAAATCGCATTAAAAAATCGCGAAAAATTCAAAAATTGCTGTAAGGATTCCGAATAAATTTTATTAAAAAGAAGATAAAATTTACTATATTGGGCTAAAAGATTGAAACCGGATTCTTTTTATTAATATAGAAAATTTGCCTCGAAACGTAAGAAAAATGAAACCTGCTAAAACCCGCATAAAAATTAGATTAAAAAAAATCTAATCAAACATTCTAAAATAGAGCTTCAAGGTGCATAACTGCATATAGAGGTATCTTCTTTCCAAATTTTGTATATCTGCGTGCAGCGGTCACATCAGAGCACAACCGACAAACTCACATTACACACTCATTCAGACACACACATACACAAACATGTTTCCTTATTATTATAGATGCACATAAAATAAACGCACAGTTTAATTAAGGGGACTTATCAGACGGGGAAGGAAAAAAAGTGGAATCCCATATTATCCTATGTTAAAAAAAAATACTTATCTTTCTTGTTTATTCAAATTTGGAAATTTCAACAATAGTTTTTTCAGCATGTATATAGGAAGGTTCTTTATCCTTCTGTAATCTGCTAATTTTTAAATTTCTCCAGTCCAAAGTTACAAACGAATAAAAGAGTACTTTTTATACTTTTCGGATTTTTTTATACTAACACAAATTTTAAAATACAGTAGAACCTCGATTAACTGAAGTAATTGGGACTGGCTCTCTTTCGGAAAATCGAAATTTTTGGATAATCGAGAATGTTTCAATTTTAAGACGAAGAAGAAATATATGCACTATTTCTTATTATGGTAACAAGTGGGTAATAAAAATAAAGCAATAGTAAATAGAAACAGGAATAAATTACCTGAATTTTAATTTTGAAATTAGGTGCCTTTTGCATATATCACAAGGGTTTGAAAAAATGTTTTGTTTGTCGCAGTTTCGATTGCCTTTGCTCTGGAGCTCTATCACGGAGTTTTTTAATATCATTAGTTCACCATCAGTATCACGCAGTCTTTTCTGCTGTTCCAGCGATGTCAAACATTTTTCAAAATATTCAAAAGCTTCAGAATTGCTAATTTGTTCGTCCCACTCCGCAGCTTACGGGAACTCAAGTTAAATTCAAAGGAAATCTAAGAAATGGGATCGAAAATATTTATATGTACTCGTAGTTAGGAAAGGCCCGCTTGCACACAAAGAATATTACAGTAAAAAAAAAAAAAAAAAAAAAAAACAAAAAAAAACAAAAAAAAAAAAAAAAAAAAAAAAAAGCTTTCAAAATGGATTTTGAAAGCAAGGTATATAATAGTTAAAAAACAAAGCTTTAAAAGTTAATTTCGGTTAACCGAGGGTTTCGGATAAAAGAGGACTGTACTCGTAATTATCTATAAAATATTTTAAGCTTACGGAGAGATAAAGGACCTTCCTATTTACGAGCTGAAAAAAAAAAAATATATATATATATCGTTGAAATTTCCAAATTTGAATGAACAAGAAGGATAAGTATTTTTCTCATAGGATAACATGGGATTCCCCTTCTTTTCTTCTCCACCAGATAAGTCCCCTTAAAGCTTTTCTAGTATTTCTGAATAATCATCTTTCATTTAATATTGTTATAATTTCCAAATTAGAATGAACAAGAAGGATAAGTATTTTTCTCATAGGATAACATGGGATTCCCCTTCTTTTCTTCTCCACCAGATAAGTCCCCTTAAAGCTTTTCTAGTATTTCTGAATAATCATCTTTCATTTAATATTGTTGAAATTTCCAAATTTGAATGAACAAGAAGGATAAGTATTTTTCTCATAGGATAACATGGGATTCCCCTTCTTTTCTTCTCCACCAGATAAGTCCCCTTAAAGCTTTTCTAGTATTTCTGAATAATCATCTTTCATTTAATATTGTTAAAATTTCCAAATTTGAATGAACAAGAAGGATAAGTATTTTTCTCATAGGATAACATGGGATTCCCCTTCTTTTCTTCTCCACCAGATAAGTCCTCTTAAAGCTTTTCTAGTATTTCTGAATAATCATCTTTCATTTAATATTGTTGAAATTTCCAAATTTGAATGAACAAGAAGGATAAGTATTTTTCTCATAGGATAACATGGGATTCCCCTTCTTTTCTTCTCCACCAGATAAGTCCCCTTAAAGCTTTTCTAGTATTTCTGAATAATCATCTTTCATTTAATATTGTTAAAATTTCCAAATTTGAATGAACAAGAAGGATAAGTATTTTTCTCATTGGATAACATGGGATTCCCCTTCTTTTCTTCTCCACCAGATAAGTCCCCTTAAAGATTTTCTAGTATTTCTGAATAATCATCTTTCATTTAATATTGTTAAAATTTCCAAATTTGAATGAACAAGAAGGATAAGTATTTTTCTCATAGGATAACATGGGATTCCCCTTCTTTTCTTCTCCACCAGATAAGTCCCCTTAAAGCTTTTCTAGTATTTCTGAATAATCATCTTTCATTTAATATTGTTAAAATTTCCAAATTTGAATGAACAAGAAGGATAAGTATTTTTCTCATTGGATAACATGGGATTCCCCTTCTTTTCTTCTCCACCAGATAAGTCCCCTTAAAGCTTTTCTAGTATTTCTGAATAATCATCTTTCATTTAATATTGTTAAAATTTCCAAATTTGAATGAACAAGAAGGATAAGTATTTTTCTCATAGGATAACATGGGATTCCCCTTCTTTTCTTCTCCACCAGATAAGTCCCCTTAAAGCTTTTCTAGTATTTCTGAATAATCATCTTTCATTTAATATTGTTGAAATTTCCAAATTTGAATGAACAAGAAGGATAAGTATTTTTCTCATAGGATAACATGGGATTCCCCTTCTTTTCTTCTCCACCAGATAAGTCCCCTTAAAGCTTTTCTAGTATTTCTGAATAATCATCTTTCATTTAATATTGTTAAAATTTCCAAATTTGAATGAACAAGAAGGATAAGTATTTTTCTCATAGGATAACATGGGATTCCCCTTCTTTTCTTCTCCACCAGATAAGTCCCCTTAAAGCTTTTCTAGTATTTCTGAATAATCATCTTTCATTTAATATTGTTGAAATTTCCAAATTTGAATGAACAAGAAGGATAAGTATTTTTCTCATAGGATAACATGGGATTCCCCTTCTTTTCTTCTCCACCAGATAAGTCCCCTTAAATCTTTTCTAGTATTTCTGAATAATCATCTTTCATTTAATATTGTTGAAATTTCCAAATTTGAATGAACAAGAAGGATAAGTGTTTTTCTCATAGGATAACATGGGATTCCCCTTCTTTTCTTCTCCACCAGATAAGTCCCCTTAAAGCTTTTCTAATATTTCTGAATAATCATCTTTCATTTAATATTGTTAAAATTTCCAAATTTGAATGAACAAGAAGGATAAGTATTTTTCTCATAGGATAACATGGGATTCCCCTTCTTTTCTTCTCCACCAGATAAGTCCCCTTAAAGCTTTTCTAGTATTTCTGAATAATCATCTTTCATTTAATATTGTTGAAATTTCCAAATTTGAATGAACAAGAAGGATAAGTATTTTTCTCATAGGATAACATGGGATTCCCCTTCTTTTCTTCTCCACCAGATAAGTCCCCTTAAAGCTTTTCTAGTATTTCTGAATAATCATCTTTCATTTAATATTGTTGAAATTTCCAAATTTGAATGAACAAGAAGGATAAGTATTTTTCTCATAGGATAACATGGGATTCCCCTTCTTTTCTTCTCCACCAGATAAGTCCCCTTAAAGCTTTTCTAGTATTTCTGAATAATCATCTTTCATTTAATATTGTTAAAATTTCCAAATTTGAATGAACAAGAAGGATAAGTATTTTTCTCATAGGATAACATGGGATTCCCCTTCTTTTCTTCTCCACCAGATAAGTCCCCTTAAAGCTTTTCTAGTATTTCTGAATAATCATCTTTCATTTAATATTGTTAAAATTTCCAAATTTGAATGAACAAGAAGGATAAGTATTTTTCTCATTGGATAACATGGGATTCCCCTTCTTTTCTTCTCCACCAGATAAGTCCCCTTAAAGCTTTTCTAGTATTTCTGAATAATCATCTTTCATTTAATATTGTTAAAATTTCCAAATTTGAATGAACAAGAAGGATAAGTATTTTTCTCATAGGATAACATGGGATTCCCCTTCTTTTCTTCTCCACCAGATAAGTCCCCTTAAAGCTTTTCTAGTATTTCTGAATAATCATCTTTCATTTAATATTGTTGAAATTTCCAAATTTGAATGAACAAGAAGGATAAGTATTTTTCTCATAGGATAACATGGGATTCCCCTTCTTTTCTTCTCCACCAGATAAGTCCCCTTAAAGGTTTTCTAGTATTTCTGAATAATCATCTTTCATTTAATATTGTTGAAATTTCCAAATTTGAATGAACAAGAAGGATAAGTATTTTTCTCATAGGATAACATGGGATTCCCCTTCTTTTCTTCTCCACCAGATAAGTCCCCTTAAAGCTTTTCTAGTATTTCTGAATAATCATCTTTCATTTAATATTGTTAAAATTTCCAAATTTGAATGAACAAGAAGGATAAGTATTTTTCTCATAGGATAACATGGGATTCCCCTTCTTTTCTTCTCCACCAGATAAGTCCCCTTAAAGCTTTTCTAGTATTTCTGAATAATCATCTTTCATTTAATATTGTTAAAATTTCCAAATTTGAATGAACAAGAAGGATAAGTATTTTTCTCATAGGATAACATGGGATTCCCCTTCTTTTCTTCTCCACCAGATAAGTCCCCTTAAAGCTTTTCTAGTATTTCTGAATAATCATCTTTCATTTAATATTGTTGAAATTTCCAAATTTGAATGAACAAGAAGGATAAGTATTTTTCTCATAGGATAACATGGGATTCCCCTTCTTTTCTTCTCCACCAGATAAGTCCCCTTAAAGCTTTTCTAGTATTTCTGAATAATCATCTTTCATTTAATATTGTTAAAATTTCCAAATTTGAATGAACAAGAAGGATAAGTATTTTTCTCATTGGATAACATGGGATTCCCCTTCTTTTCTTCTCCACCAGATAAGTCCCCTTAAAGATTTTCTAGTATTTCTGAATAATCATCTTTCATTTAATATTGTTAAAATTTCCAAATTTGAATGAACAAGAAGGATAAGTATTTTTCTCATAGGATAACATGGGATTCCCCTTCTTTTCTTCTCCACCAGATAAGTCCCCTTAAAGCTTTTCTAATATTTCTGAATAATCATCTTTCATTTAATATTGTTGAAATTTCCAAATTTGAATGAACAAGAAGGATAAGTATTTTTCTCATAGGATAACATGGGATTCCCCTTCTTTTCTTCTCCACCAGATAAGTCCCCTTAAAGCTTTTCTAGTATTTCTGAATAATCATCTTTCATTTAATATTGTTAAAATTTCCAAATTTGAATGAACAAGAAGGATAAGTATTTTTCTCATTGGATAACATGGGATTCCCCTTCTTTTCTTCTCCACCAGATAAGTCCCCTTAAAGCTTTTCTAGTATTTCTGAATAATCATCTTTCATTTAATAATGTTAAATTTTCCAAATTTGAATGAACAAGAAGGATAAGTATTTTTCTCATAGGATAACATGGGATTCCCCTTCTTTTCTTCTCCACCAGATAAGTCCCCTTAAAGCTTTTCTAGTATTTCTGAATAATCATCTTTCATTTAATATTGTTGAAATTTCCAAATTTGAATGAACAAGAAGGATAAGTATTTTTCTCATAGGATAACATGGGATTCCCCTTCTTTTCTTCTCCACCAGATAAGTCCCCTTAAAGCTTTTCTAGTATTTCTGAATAATCATCTTTCATTTAATATTGTTGAAATTTCCAAATTTGAATGAACAAGAAGGATAAGTATTTTTCTCATAGGATAACATGGGATTCCCCTTCTTTTCTTCTCCACCAGATAAGTCCCCTTAAATCTTTTCTAGTATTTCTGAATAATCATCTTTCATTTAATATTGTTGAAATTTCCAAATTTGAATGAACAAGAAGGATAAGTGTTTTTCTCATAGGATAACATGGGATTCCCCTTCTTTTCTTCTCCACCAGATAAGTCCCCTTAAAGCTTTTCTAATATTTCTGAATAATCATCTTTCATTTAATATTGTTAAAATTTCCAAATTTGAATGAACAAGAAGGATAAGTATTTTTCTCATAGGATAACATGGGATTCCCCTTCTTTTCTTCTCCACCAGATAAGTCCCCTTAAAGCTTTTCTAGTATTTCTGAATAATCATCTTTCATTTAATATTGTTGAAATTTCCAAATTTGAATGAACAAGAAGGATAAGTATTTTTCTCATAGGATAACATGGGATTCCCCTTCTTTTCTTCTCCACCAGATAAGTCCCCTTAAAGCTTTTCTAGTATTTCTGAATAATCATCTTTCATTTAATATTGTTGAAATTTCCAAATTTGAATGAACAAGAAGGATAAGTATTTTTCTCATAGGATAACATGGGATTCCCCTTCTTTTCTTCTCCACCAGATAAGTCCCCTTAAAGCTTTTCTAGTATTTCTGAATAATCATCTTTCATTTAATATTGTTAAAATTTCCAAATTTGAATGAACAAGAAGGATAAGTATTTTTCTCATAGGATAACATGGGATTCCCCTTCTTTTCTTCTCCACCAGATAAGTCCCCTTAAAGCTTTTCTAGTATTTCTGAATAATCATCTTTCATTTAATATTGTTAAAATTTCCAAATTTGAATGAACAAGAAGGATAAGTATTTTTCTCATTGGATAACATGGGATTCCCCTTCTTTTCTTCTCCACCAGATAAGTCCCCTTAAAGCTTTTCTAGTATTTCTGAATAATCATCTTTCATTTAATATTGTTAAAATTTCCAAATTTGAATGAACAAGAAGGATAAGTATTTTTCTCATAGGATAACATGGGATTCCCCTTCTTTTCTTCTCCACCAGATAAGTCCCCTTAAAGCTTTTCTAGTATTTCTGAATAATCATCTTTCATTTAATATTGTTGAAATTTCCAAATTTGAATGAACAAGAAGGATAAGTATTTTTCTCATAGGATAACATGGGATTCCCCTTCTTTTCTTCTCCACCAGATAAGTCCCCTTAAAGGTTTTCTAGTATTTCTGAATAATCATCTTTCATTTAATATTGTTGAAATTTCCAAATTTGAATGAACAAGAAGGATAAGTATTTTTCTCATAGGATAACATGGGATTCCCCTTCTTTTCTTCTCCACCAGATAAGTCCCCTTAAAGCTTTTCTAGTATTTCTGAATAATCATCTTTCATTTAATATTGTTAAAATTTCCAAATTTGAATGAACAAGAAGGATAAGTATTTTTCTCATAGGATAACATGGGATTCCCCTTCTTTTCTTCTCCACCAGATAAGTCCCCTTAAAGCTTTTCTAGTATTTCTGAATAATCATCTTTCATTTAATATTGTTAAAATTTCCAAATTTGAATGAACAAGAAGGATAAGTATTTTTCTCATAGGATAACATGGGATTCCCCTTCTTTTCTTCTCCACCAGATAAGTCCCCTTAAAGCTTTTCTAGTATTTCTGAATAATCATCTTTCATTTAATATTGTTGAAATTTCCAAATTTGAATGAACAAGAAGGATAAGTATTTTTCTCATAGGATAACATGGGATTCCCCTTCTTTTCTTCTCCACCAGATAAGTCCCCTTAAATCTTTTCTAGTATTTCTGAATAATCATCTTTCATTTAATATTGTTGAAATTTCCAAATTTGAATGAACAAGAAGGATAAGTGTTTTTCTCATAGGATAACATGGGATTCCCCTTCTTTTCTTCTCCACCAGATAAGTCCCCTTAAAGCTTTTCTAATATTTCTGAATAATCATCTTTCATTTAATATTGTTATAATTTCCAAATTTGAATGAACAAGAAGGATAAGTATTTTTCTCATAGGATAACATGGGATTCCCCTTCTTTTCTTCTCCACCAGATAAGTCCCCTTAAAGCTTTTCTAGTATTTCTGAATAATCATCTTTCATTTAATATTGTTGAAATTTCCAAATTTGAATGAACAAGAAGGATAAGTATTTTTCTCATAGGATAACATGGGATTCCCCTTCTTTTCTTCTCCACCAGATAAGTCCCCTTAAAGCTTTTCTAGTATTTCTGAATAATCATCTTTCATTTAATATTGTTGAAATTTCCAAATTTGAATGAACAAGAAGGATAAGTATTTTTCTCATAGGATAACATGGGATTCCCCTTCTTTTCTTCTCCACCAGATAAGTCCCCTTAAAGCTTTTCTAGTATTTCTGAATAATCATCTTTCATTTAATATTGTTAAAATTTCCAAATTTGAATGAACAAGAAGGATAAGTATTTTTCTCATAGGATAACATGGGATTCCCCTTCTTTTCTTCCCCACCAGATAAGTCCCCTTAAAGCTTTTCTAGTATTTCTGAATAATCATCTTTCATTTAATATTGTTAAAATTTCCAAATTTGAATGAACAAGAAGGATAAGTATTTTTCTCATAGGATAACATGGGATTCCCCTTCTTTTCTTCTCCACCAGATAAGTCCCCTTAAAGCTTTTCTAGTATTTCTGAATAATCATCTTTCATTTAATATTGTTGAAATTTCCAAATTTGAATGAACAAGAAGGATAAGTATTTTTCTCATAGGATAACATGGGATTCCCCTTCTTTTCTTCTCCACCAGATAAGTCCCCTTAAAGCTTTTCTAGTATTTCTGAATAATCATCTTTCATTTAATATTGTTAAAATTTCCAAATTTGAATGAACAAGAAGGATAAGTATTTTTCTCATAGGATAACATGGGATTCCCCTTCTTTTCTTCTCCACCAGATAAGTCCCCTTAAAGCTTTTCTAGTATTTCTGAATAATCATCTTTCATTTAATATTGTTAAAATTTCCAAATTTGAATGAACAAGAAGGATAAGTATTTTTCTCATAGGATAACATGGGATTCCCCTTCTTTTCTTCTCCACCAGATAAGTCCCCTTAAAGCTTTTCTAGTATTTCTGAATAATCATCTTTCATTTAATATTGTTGAAATTTCCAAATTTGAATGAACAAGAAGGATAAGTATTTTTCTCATAGGATAACATGGGATTCCCCTTCTTTTCTTCTCCACCAGATAAGTCCCCTTAAAGCTTTTCTAGTATTTCTGAATAATCATCTTTCATTTAATATTGTTAAAATTTCCAAATTTGAATGAGCAAGAAGGATAAGTATTTTTCTCATAGGATAACATGGGATTCCCCTTCTTTTCTTCTCCACCAGATAAGTCCCCTTAAAGCTTTTCTAGTATTTCTGAATAATCATCTTTCATTTAATATTGTTAAAATTTCCAAATTTGAATGAACAAGAAGGATAAGTATTTTTCTCATAGGATAACATGGGATTCCCCTTCTTTTCTTCTCCACCAGATAAGTCCCCTTAAAGCTTTTCTAGTATTTCTGAATAATCATCTTTCATTTAATATTGTTAAAATTTCCAAATTTGAATGAACAAGAAGGATAAGTATTTTTCTCATAGGATAACATGGGATTCCCCTTCTTTTCTTTTCCACCAGATAAGTCCCCTTAAAGCTTTTCTAGTATTTCTGAATAATCATCTTTCATTTAATATTGTTAAAATTTCCAAATTTGAATGAACAAGAAGGATAAGTATTTTTCTCATAGGATAACATGGGATTCCCCTTCTTTTCTTCTCCACCAGATAAGTCCCCTTAAAGCTTTTCTAGTATTTCTGAATAATCATCTTTCATTTAATATTGTTGAAATTTCCAAATTTGAATGAACAAGAAGGATAAGTATTTTTCTCATAGGATAACATGGGATTCCCCTTCTTTTCTTCTCCACCAGATAAGTCCCCTTAAAGCTTTTCTAGTATTTCTGAATAATCATCTTTCATTTAATATTGTTGAAATTTCCAAATTTGAATGAACAAGAAGGATAAGTATTTTTCTCATAGGATAACATGGGATTCCCCTTCTTTTCTTCTCCACCAGATAAGTCCCCTTAAAGCTTTCCTAGTATTTCTGAATAATCATCTTTCATTTAATATTGTTGAAATTTCCAAATTTGAATGAACAAGAAGGATAAGTATTTTTCTCATAGGATAACATGGGATTCCCCTTCTTTTCTTCTCCACCAGATAAGTCCCCTTAAAGCTTTTCTAGTATTTCTGAATAATCATCTTTCATTTAATATTGTTGAAATTTCCAAATTTGAATGAACAAGAAGGATAAGTATTTTTCTCATAGGATAACATGGGATTCCCCTTCTTTTCTTCTCCACCAGATAAGTCCCCTTAAAGCTTTTCTAGTATTTCTGAATAATCATCTTTCATTTAATATTGTTGAAATTTCCAAATTTGAATGAACAAGAAGGATAAGTATTTTTCTCATAGGATAACATGGGATTCCCCTTCTTTTCTTCTCCACCAGATAAGTCCCCTTAAAGCTTTTCTAGTATTTCTGAATAATCATCTTTCATTTAATATTGTTAAAATTTCCAAATTTGAATGAACAAGAAGGATAAGTATTTTTCTCATAGGATAACATGGGATTCCTCTTCTTTTCTTCTCCACCAGATAAGTCCCCTTAAAGCTTTTCTAGTATTTCTGAATAATTATCTTTCATTTAATATTGTTGAAATTTCCAAATTTGAATGAACAAGAAGGATAAGTATTTTTCTCATAGGATAACATGGGATTCCCCTTCTTTTCTTCTCCACCAGATAAGTCCCCTTAAAGCTTTTCTAGTATTTCTGAATAATCATCTTTCATTTAATATTGTTAAAATTTCCAAATTTGAATGAACAAGAAGGATAAGTATTTTTCTCATAGGATAACATGGGATTCCCCTTCTTTTCTTCTCCGCCAGATAAGTCCCCTTAAAGCTTTTCTAGTATTTCTGAATAATCATCTTTCATTTAATATTGTTAAAATTTCCAAATTTGAATGAACAAGAAGGATAAGTATTTTTCTCATAGGATAACATGGGATTCCCCTTCTTTTCTTCTCCGCCAGATAAGTCCCCTTAAAGCTTTTCTAGTATTTCTGAATAATCATCTTTCATTTAATATTGTTAAAATTTCCAAATTTGAATGAACAAGAAGGATAAGTATTTTTCTCATAGGATAACATGGGATTCTCCTTCTTTTCTTCTCCACCGGATAAGTCCCCTTAAGAGGCCACTTCAGACAAGTGAAAAGACAAGTTCGCTAATGCTAATCCTATGGAAGAAATTTATAAAGATATCTCGATTGCATTTTAATATTTTTAAATGATTTTTTTTTGCATTGGATAGCTGAGATCGATCTGTACAAAGGCCATTTTTTACTTTTTCGATTTCGATTGCAGATTTTTTTTTTTTTTTTTTTTTATGAGGATGCTTTCAGTTTCGAAACCGGTTCCGAAAATGAAAGTGTCCTCATTAAAAATATCTGTAAACAAAATCTAAAAAGTAAAAAATGGCCTGAATACAGCTCAATCTAAGCTATCCAGTGCCGAAAAAAATCATTTAAAAATATTAAAATGCAACCGAGATATCTTTATAAATTTCTTCCATAGGATTAGCATTAGCGAACGGGTCTTTTCTCTTTAGTAGCCTCTTAAAGCTTTTCTAGTATTTCTGAATAATCATCTTTCATTTAAGCATCGTTTGTATATATGTAAACACGTAAGCAAAATTAAGCTGGTTCATATTATAAATTTCATATAGGGTAAATCGGGTGAAGATGCCGTAGTTTTTGACTTAATTGTTTTAAAAATCGCCTGTTGTTTTTATTTGTTATTCATTGATTTCTTGTTAAAGTTTAGACTCTTATGTATGATTTAAAAACTCATTTCATTTTACAGATATTATAGAAAGCATCGAAAATTTTGTTTTTGTAAACACTTGCATTTTGGCATCTTACACATAGGTATGGGTAAGATGTCCAGCTATCTAGGGGTAAGATACCTTATGGAGATTCAATGTAAACAATAATTTTTGTGAAGCAGTATAAAACATAATGGGACGAATAAAAGTAACTTTAATATTTTAGATATACTAAAGTTGTTAACTTACTTAATATTAGGAAATTACAAAAACATGAATGTAACAAACGTTGGCAATATAATAAAAGAACAAACTAATATTTATTTGTTATATAATTTTTATGTTATGTTAATATATTTGGTTGTGTAATATTTATTTAATATATTATGTTCTAATTAACATTTAAAAGAATTATGGCTATTAAGTATACCCATTTTTAAACATTATAACAAGTTTAACTACGGTAAAGCCACTGTGATAAAGTGCTTTAGAGTCAAGCTTTTTGTTAATGTTTTTCATATGTCCCTTTGTTCTTTTTAGCAATATCTCAGGTCTGCCAGAAACTGCCCGTTTGTTTAGGAAGTTTGAGCAGCTTTTATATAACCAACAGTTTCACTAAATGCTCTGGATCCCATCACGTATTTTTTCCCATAGGATAATATGGGATTCCACTTTTTTCTTTCCCCGCCTGATAAGTCTTCTTAACCCTTCACTGCACCACGTGTCATATCTGGCACATACGTAAAAACATTATAATTTTCACTATGTGCCATGAATTTTGCTAATATGATTAATAAAACTGATCAAGAGTAATCCAAAGAATGGAATAACACTTCTTTTGTCCATGTCAGAGGGCTGCATTAGACAAAAAATTATAAGTTGTTCTTCGGAAAAAAAAATCGAACAAGCTATTAAGGTAAGATTTACTTTAATTATTTTTATTGAATACTTAAAAATATTAATATAAAAAAAGTTTCACAGTGTTAAGTAGATAAAATTAATAAATTTAAGCTCATTTTGTTGCAAAATATAGCCATATTTCAAAACCCTATTTGTGTACATAGGGTACATACCATAACATATCAAATTTTAGCTGAAAATTTGAAATTAAAATTTTTTTTACTATTTTTCCCTTTATTAGACCGATATATAGATGTAAAATAATTTTTTCATAAAAATAGAAAAAAATCGTGCAGTGAAGGGTTAACAGAGCAGGTTGGTGACACCTGCCATCGAAGATTATTCGTATTTTTAATTTTCCGTGCATCTTTTTCATAAATTTCGTTTTTAGATTGGTATGCATGGTAAACTTTGTTAAATCACAGTTGTTGAGTATCACATCGAAATCAGTTAATAAACGTACATGAACATCAAAATACAATCAATGCAAAAAAAGTGCAGGTCATGTACCAGAACATAGACTTTTAGCAACAGGAGATGAAAAAGCTTTAAAACAGTTATTAACTAAAAGTTACTTACCGACCACTTGAATTCCATTCTAGATAACTGACTCAAAACTAATCCAATAAACGAGTAAAACAAGTTAAATATGTTAACGGAATTATTGAAGAATATTGAAGCTCATTGAAAATCTTCTGGTAATAACAAAATTAAGAAAATATATCCTATTACTTAACTGATCTGAAAATCATAGGCTTTGATCAGAACATTAATTTACCATTATATTTCAATAATATTTGATATTATTTTCACGCGAATTTAAAACACCTGTTTTTCATGATTTATAATAGCGATTGAAAATCCATCAAAATTTCAGCCCGAGACATTTCTAAAATACATACATATCACACATGTTTTCGTGATTCCAGAGAAAATATCAATATTTTCTCATCTTCAAGAACGGCTTACTTGAATCAGAAAATTATTATTAAATGACGCTTTCGGTACTCTTTTTCAGATTCCGAAACTGAGCTTAGAAATTCGAGAAGAGAGATCGATTTAATCGAATGCAAAGCGATTGATTGAATGACCTGAAAGAGTTGTTATCCGAATCTGATAAACACTTCGATCACATGACTCGAAGTTAATCCGATTTTATAAATGCAAAATGCACAGATTGCACTTTTCGGACACGAATAACAGATTGTCATTTTAATCTTATTGAAAAATAAAAAGTTGACAAAGATCTTTGACAAAAAGAAAGATCTCTGAAAACTTAATTTAGAAATATTGCTACACATGTTTCTATTTAAAAGAAGGAAAAAAAAAGAGAGGAAGAAAAGAAAAAGTTTCACTTTTTTTAATGTGTGAGCAAATTTTAATTGTAGTTTTTTTTTTCATTTATTCAAGCATATGACTCAAAATTTTAATTCATCACTCGTCTATTAATTTGCATTTTAAAAAATGCCAATTAAACGAAAATCGAAGAATCTTCTGCAATCCGAAAGTTTAAATTTGTTTGTTAACAAAATTATTTCAACAAATGAAAATAATTCTTACTCAGTCGCTAGAATAAAAGGTCGGGGTTTTATTTCTATGATTTTAAATAAGTCTAATACCTTTTCTCCTGTAATTATTAAAAAAAAAAATAAGTAAAAGCTAATTTATCTTTGACCCCTTCGGGACGAGCGTCTTTTACAGAATTTTTAATCTTTAATCACCGGTTTTTTAAAACAGAAATTTTTGCCTGATTGGATCGGGAAAATGCTCAGGCAAAATTTACAATAAAAATTTACTGTTGAGAATAATCCCCGATTCTGAGCACATTACGCGGCACGAATACCGGTCGCTCGTCCCCAAGGGGTTAAGAAATCCTTAACATAATAAATATAAATATTGGAATTCACCTAGAATTCTTGCTCAAATCATTTATTTGGCGCCTAACGGATCTTCTAACTTCATCTTGAGATAAAAACTATGGAACAGGGAATTTCTCTCGCTTTCTTTGGAAAAAAAAATGGATTTTTTCTTACTTTTGTGATTCCGTCTTAGCAGATTTTATTATACTAAAAAAAAAAAACACAACAGTCTTATACATTAAAACCTCTGAAAGCTGAATCGTTAGGCGCAAAATTCCAATTTAGCAGGTATAATTGTAAATAGTTTTGATCGTAGGGAGAGTAATTTTTTTAATTTTAATAGGGAATTCCGTTATAAACAGGTTCTGTATACACAAAATTTACGGAACAAATTACAGTAAAACTCGCGAAAGATGAATAGCTAGGAACCACAAAAAATTACATTTTATAGATATATTTCTGTCTGGGCAGTTAGATTCGTAAGGTATTCCTTTGGAAGGAACTTAAAAATTATGTGTTATAGCCAGGTTCTGTTTTCAGATATTTTACTGTGTTAAGTTCCGCTCGATACCGACTAACAAGGACTGAGGAAGCCTCCGGAGAGGGGAGAAAGCATTTTTTGTATTTGAACTGGACAGTATAAAGCGCTGCATTGCACATGTAATATGCCAGGTACCATATAATACTGTTATATAGCATAATTTAAAACTGTTAGAATAAATGTTTTTTTAAATGAAAAATGCGAAATATGTCTTATAGAGTTTTTATGAAAAAATAACGAAATATGTCTTAATAGAAATTGATTTTAATGTAAATGTATATAAACAATATACGGAATTTTTTGAATGAAAAAATAATGTGTCATGTTTTTAATAACTTGAATAACATATAATGGAAAATGTCTATACTGTGATAGCTCTCTACTATGATAATAATGCCTGAAGATATGGTATAGTATAAGTATCTAAGTATAATTCGACATTATAAAAAGGCAGTTATTTCTGTCGGTAAAAAATATTTAAATACTTAAAATAAATTAAAAAGTCCTTCCGGCCAGTGCCGGGAGGAAGAGGTAGCTTTCATATTCCTTATTTTAAAAAAGCCAACTTATATCATTCAAACACACGAAGCTCAATTTAGTGGAAACCGAATATAGGAGATTCAATACTAATTTTTATCAATATAATGAATAAGAATTTCGCGAAATTAGTCAGCTTTATCCAAGCTGCTTTTCTTTAAAGTAACTTATATTTGGCTGCCAAATTCGGCGATTTCTTAAAGTGCCTGCCATTTTAAGACAACATGGTGGATGAGGCTAACCTGTGAACTTGGTCGAGACCTTAGTAATTGCTGTGCACATGCTCACTCACATCGGAATCGGTTGATATATACGAGTGCTGTCGCATGCAAAAATTCAGATTTTTCAAAATGTCACCCACAATAGAAATTGAAACTGCTATATCTGAGCCATTTTTTAAGGTAAAGACAAACAAAAAATGCTCCTGAATCCTTATATCAAGGTCAAATACTTAAGAAAGAAACCTTTTTCAATTTCTAATTTTTTTGCACCTCACTTTAAATATATATATATTTTTTAATTTAATGGCCGCCATTTTGAAACAAGATGGCTGATGAATCTGGCCAGCGAACTTGGTCGAGGTATTGATGTATACTATCCACATTCCTTCTTACATCGAAATAGGCGAATACATGTGTTATCGCGTGATAAATACAAGATCGTTTCAAAATGTTAGCCATGCTAGAAATTCAAAGCGCTATAGTTCAAACATTTTTTAAGATATAAACAAAAGA
The DNA here is from genome assembly GCA_963932465.1 of Maratus speciosus. Classification (NCBI taxonomy): domain Eukaryota; kingdom Metazoa; phylum Arthropoda; class Arachnida; order Araneae; family Salticidae; genus Maratus; species Maratus speciosus. The sequence continues at coordinate 66,394,916 of OZ010799.1, read as the reverse complement.
ACAAATTTTCAGAAACAAAAACTGCTCCGGAATCTTTGTATCAAGGCCAAATACATAAAAAAAATCTTTTTCATTTTCCAATTTTTTAATACCTCATTTTAAATTTTAAATTTAATTTATTTTTAAATGGCAACCCTTTTGAAACAAGATGGCGAATGAAGCTGGCCAACGAACTCGGTCGAGACATTGGTATGTACTATGTACAGACCAAGTTACATCCAAATCGGTTCATAAATACGCCTGTTATCGCGTGACAAAATTCAGGTCGTTTCAAAATACCAGCCACGCTAGAAATTCAAAATGCTATAACTCAGCCATTTTTTAAGATATAGACAAAACAAAAACTGCTCCGGAATCTTTGTATAAAGGTCAAATACATAAGGAAAAAATATTTTTCCATTTTTAATTTTTTGGTACCACATTTCAAATTTTAAATTTTTTTAAAAATTTTAAATGGCCGCCATTTTGAAACAAAACGGCTGATGAAGCTGGCCAACGAACTCGGTCGAGACATTGGTATGTACTATGTACACACCGAATTACATCGAAATCGGTTCATAATTACGAGAGTTAGACTGTGACATAGGTCAGATATATATATATATAAATTTTGAACGGAGGGTGGTTTCGGGGTCTGGGGGTCATGATCGATGAAAATATACCAAAATTTTTTGAAATCGCTTTCCTCCGAACGGCTGCAATAGGTAGCTTTTTGTAATGAAAGCTACCTAAAACAATCTGAGCATTATGAAAAATCAGGACTTTTGGCGTCCCGCGCATTGGTTACGCGAGACAGGTCTTGGAGCCGCTGGATATCGGGACATCCCGCGTAAATTGGACACCTGACAACACTGTGTGCATATAATTTATCATTCATTTATAGAGAGAGAGACACAAAATAATTTGGCTGCAGTACTGCCTATGAAGAATAATTGCTAGATGTGCGTTGCGTTTTCAGTTGTGATATGCGTTTTAAAATTTAAGGCTGTTCTCAAATCCAAAGGGTCAACTTTCTGACATAAGTTTTAATTCATTTTTGTTCGGAAACGCATGAAATTAGAAGGTGTTATTAATCAGAAACTATGTCATTGAACTGTTTTTTTTTACGTTTTATTGTAAACGCAATAGATCTTTCCGGAAATACTGTCAAAGTTGGCATTTTGAACTGAACTTCCGAACGAAAGAAGAAAATCCAGTCAGTAAGAGGAGAAAAATGCTGTGTCACGTGATCAAAATCACTTATAACTCAAAAGGTAATTTATTGATTTAAAAATAGAAAACACAGTCCGAATCCAAATTGCTTCCATGGTCAGGCTTTCCAATTTTACATCTTTCCGTTAAAACTGAATTTGTAAATATGACAAAACGTTTTACGCTTGTTGAGCAGAACAGTTGAGAACAGCCTTAAGGGTGTATTCGAAAAAATATTTTTTCCACACTCAACAGCTCGAAATTTTCTGAGACATTTTCAGACACATTTTTAAAATTAAACACATGAAACTTGCTGAGGTGATTTTTGAAGAGATGTATAAGAGGCCGTGTGATTTCATTTTTCGCTCAATTAAATATAATTTGATTTTTAAACAATTATTTTCTCAGTATGACCAATTTTTTCATTCCCAGATCTCCCGCTTCGAAAAATTATGTTTAAAACGCCAACTTTGACAGTACAATTTTTTTTTAATTTATCAAAAAATCGAGAAGCACGGCACAGTTTCTAAATAGGAGAATTTCCCAGTTTGATGCGTTTGAGAGAAAAAATGAATTTAAAAATGAATCAAAAAATAAGCGGTTTGGATCGGAATACACCCTTAACTATTTTTTGCGTGTTACTTCGTGTGAATAGATGTTACAGACCATATACAGGCCTGGGCAACAGATATTAAGTACATTTCCGTTTATTGGCGGAAATTGCTGAATGGGAATTTTCAACTGTGTTATTGTTTAATTAAACTAATTTTTAGCATATTTTGTAGTACGAGTATACACACAAATCTAATAGATCATATACAGGGCTGCATAAAAAAAATTCGGATATTTTTCCGACTATTGATGTAATTTCACAAATTGGGTTTTAAAATGTGCAGTATGTGTTTTCGAAATAGACATTATCTTTTACCTTAATAAACTGTAAAGTTTTGTTAGAGTATTTTGAATGTGTTGGAAAGTGTTTCATAATCTATGCTAGGCTCATGATTTTCGCGTCCTTGTTTTAGCTAAAATGTTTGTTCAACAATAGTAAGGTGTTTATGGAGTTAGACAGTGCTGATCAATTTATTATGTCATTAATTTATTTCACAGTTTACAAGGTGCATCGCATCTCTGTTCCACAGGTCCCGTGTATCTGTGTGACAGCTATATTTGTCGCGACGTTAAATGGCGGAAGCCGTCAAAAACATCATATGAACAACTATCACATAAAATAATACATCAAACAGAAATTTGAATAGAACAGCTGCGGCTTATATTTTATGCATGGTTCGCTTCGCTCATTAATGCTGAAGAGATTTGTCGAAAATAATGTAGTCACTTTTGTAAGTCAATTTCGAGCGCTTTTGTCTTGGCGAGAACTGTTGGAATATGATTCCATACAAAGGTGCGAGAATAAAAATTCATCAATAGTAAATGAAAATTAAAATGAGTTACAAAAACTTTTCCTTTATGTTATGCATATGATTCAAATAACATTAGTATCTTCTTAATATGAACAAACACAAATTTATTAAGGGGATATTCTACTTCTTTGTGGGCTTTGAGGGAATTCACGTCATTTTTTATGATTTATTTTCGGCTACAAAGAAAAGAGTTCTTTTTGCATTTTACGTTATACTTATTGACATTTCACTGTGAAAAAAAAAATAATAATAATTAATAATGACACTGTGGACGTGAAGTAGTTGCAGGTGCGGGCCGAGAATCGGATGACCGTTTTTCTAGGACCAACTCTTACAGCAAAAAAAAAAAAAAAAATAAAAATAAAAATAAATAAATAAATAAATAAATAAATAAATAAATAATAAATAAATAATAAACAAGTGGGTAAGTGTGATCATACATCGCACAAAGGGTTTCGTTTAATATTCCTTTCAAAACACTTTCTTTCAGAACGTCCAGTACTTTTATCGCCATGGAATACCTTCTAAATTTTGGCAAACACACCCTAAACTATGTTAAAGTTTCAAACATATTCGCTTTGTTATATTTCCTAATTTTGTTCGCCCCCCCCCCCAAAAAAAATGCTACGATATATCACGTGACGGGTATCTGCCAAATTTAGAAAAATGCCCCCCTTGGGGGGGAGTGGGCAGATGGTCACCATGATTTTTGATGCGGCCTAATTTTAAAAATTTATGTTATCTTTTATAAGCCATATTAAAGTTTCAAACAGATCGTCCAGTTATGTTTCCTAATTTTGTTCGCGCACCTCCCTCAACCCCCCCCCCCCCTCCTCAAAATGCGACGCGCCCTTCTTCTTTATAATTTATTATCGTGTGTTATAAAGTATCTTAAAGTTTAAAACAGATTGAATTGTTAGATTTCCTACTTTAAATGAAATCGCGGTCTGTTAATTCCACATTCCACCACCAGGGAGCGCACTGTATTCTTAACAAAAGCGTATCTGAACGAAACTCCTTTACACAACCCATTAGTAGATATGTTACTCGATGGGGTGGCGGTCTTCAGCAAGAATTTAAGATAATTGTTGAAATTACTATTCGGAAATAGTGGTAATTTAACTTTTGACATATTTATATTTAATAAGTATAAGTAGCATGTATCTGAGGACTCCATCAAAAAACGCACCTGAAACGGTATGAAACAAAAAAGAAATATTTTGCCCCTCCCCCTCTCCCCACCTTCCCGAAATTTCACGCACCATTTTTTATAAACTTTTTCTAATGTGTTATAAGCTATCGTAAAATTTCAAACAGATCGCCTTGTTATATTTCCTAATTTTAACAAAAATGTTAGTTCCACATTCCACCACCAGGGAGCGCACTCTATTCTTAACAAAATTGTATAGGAAGGAAACTCCGTTAAACAACATATAAGTAGATATGTTACTCGAGGTGGTGGCGGTCTTAATAAGAAATTAAGATATTTGCTGAAATTACTATCAGGAAATAGTGGTAACTAAACTTTAGACAATTTTATATTAAATAAGTAGCATATATCTCAGGACTCCCTCAAAAAGTCACCTAAAGCGGTCAGAAACGCTAATTTTTAAATAGAAATCTAGCGCCCCCCCCCCCTCCCCGGAATTTCGCGTGTCATTCTGTCTTACACTTTATCTTATGTGTTATAAAATATCTTAAAGTTTCAAACAGATCGACTTGTTAGATTTCCTAATTTTAACAAAATCGCGTTATGTTAGTTCCACATTCCACCACCAGGGAATGCACTCTATTCTTAACAAAAGCATATCTGAACGAAACTCCTTTACGCAATCTTTCCGTAGATAGATGGGTCGGGATGGTGGCGGTCTTAAACAAGAATTTAAAATATTTGCTGCGGTAACAAAAGCCAAGATTTTAAAAATAATTCTAGCTCCCCCCCCCCCCCTTCCCTCCTCGAAATATCACACTCCATTCTTTTTTACACTTTTTTCTATGTGTTATAAACTATCTTAAAGTTTCAAACAGACTGAGTGGCGGTCTTAACCAATAATTCAAAATATTTCCTGAAATTACTATTAGAAAATAGTGGTATGAAGTAAACTTTCTGATGAAGAATGAGTTATACTTATCTCATATCGCTGTTCAAAAAGCCCAAGCGAATTATTAGATTTCCTAATTTAAGTTAATTCGTGGTTAAATAAGCGCGTCTCTTCATTTTAATCGACGCATTTGATAGCAATAAACCGATTAATTAAATAATAATTAATATTTCAGCTTGTAATTAAGATACGACTTAGATATGGGTATCAATGAAATCAGCGAGAAATTTGACATCGGGATGCCAAAAAATTTAATCAAAAAATTTAATATTTAAAAAGTTAAAATTTCGTATTAAAATATGCTATTATGGAAAACCGCAGCGTCGTCATGTCTACCTGCTTTCCCGCCGAATTGAAATCTTTTTATTTCCTTGTCTTTCCAATTAAAGAAATTAAATTTTTATCGATCGATTTTTAGTGGATATTTTAACTTATACACATCGCAGAATTGTGAACTTTATATCAAATGAAAGTAGATTTTTTTCTGCGTCTGTCTATTCCATTTACAAATTTCTCGGACCAATATTTTCTGATATACGATTTCGCTTTAAAATCTCCACTTCATTTTTCGGCTTAATTTCCTCCGTGGTAACCGTGCATTCGGCTGATTTTACTGGCAACCCTTAGGAGAAACACGGATGATTTCGAGAAAGTCAGTTTGAATTTGCATTAAAAAGGTGGATTGGTTAATTTTAGAAGTTAATTAGCCAGTAATTCGGTTAATTACCAACTTTTTCAAAATTTTATGATTTGTTGTTTGATGTGAGGTGTTCAGCTATAAGTACCCAAAATTTCAAGTCTCTAACATGTATAGTTTCTGAGAACGAGCTCTGTGACGGACAGACAGACAGACAGACAGACAGACAGACAAAGGAGCGAGACGAATAGGGTTTCGTGAGATGAACGAAACCCCAATAAATAAAAATAAATAAAAATAAAAATAAATAAACAAATAAATAAATAAATAAATAATAAAAAGCAATAGGGCTTGTAGCAGAAAAAACCACATCACTGGGTTTATCTCTAATCTTGATTTAGTTTTTGTTGGTGAAATTGGGACTTGCAATCTACTTGTGCCTGTAGGTCCTGCCGGGAGGGATTTTTTAGTTTAGTATGCATATGCACACATCAGATGGGGGAACTTTGTTAAATGCACATGAGTATCACACCGAAATCAATTAGTAAACGGGCTGAAACATATTTAAAAAAATGTTACATTTCATATCCTGAGTTTTACATAAAAAAATAACGGAAATTCCAATAAGGAGGGATGGTAAGTATTTTAAGACTATGCAACCCGGCACAATTTGAAGATTTTCATGGCACTCCTTCGAGTTCCTCGTGTTACATTGTTATTTTTTTTTAATTCCCTATTCACTTACTGTTTATAACTTTCATTTCAAAACTTCTGGTATGGAACATATTTAAGGAACGAGTTTATTTTTGGAGTGCAAATCTAGCTTCATAGACATTTATCTTTATAATCTCTGAAATAAATTGTCATGAATCATATGGTGCGGCAGTTGAAGTGTTAAATACATATTCACGCTTTACATATACTCGATTTACTTTACAACAGCGAATAAAATTGATTTGTATCAACAAATGAAACTGATATTAGATATAATAGACTATTCTTTCGTAATGACATTTAAGAATAGTATTTATTTTCATACAGTTCGTGTTTGAATCGGGTCGACGAAAACCCTTTATGGAGATTCTGATCAGGTTAGAGGTCAACAAAAATTATTTTATTGTGTTTAGGTCGGGTTATGAGCTGTCATCAACGGAAAATTTTGGGTTCGGGTCGTTTATAACTCGTCCCGATTCTAACTTCAAAGGCGTTTATCTTTCTAATCTGTGGAGTAAATTATAACCAGCATTTAAGACTCAGTTTAGGCGCTTGTTTTGCCGTCCTTCAACACTTTTCCAGTAAACCTGTTCTTCTCCAACCTTCTGTGGTGTATTCACAAAAGGATGGGGATCTTCAATTATGCAAAGGAAATAAGAAGATTAGATCGACTCGCAGGAAATATTTTCCTCCTGCAGGATGTCCGTCAGTTTCCTTGTGAAGCTATTAAAGATGAAAAGCACCACTTGGTCAATACATAGTGGCTGACCTTCGAAAATGGTTGAATGATACGTCTATTCTGAGTCAAGCCACCAAACTGTAATTCTTATTCTATGAATATACTAGCAGGCATCAGTACACCACCTGATAACGATCGCAGGTATACTTACAGTTAGTCTTGCCAGGTGCAATGCCACAAAAAGCGGGACAAGAAGACAAAAAAAAGCGAGGCAGCGGCTTCCAGAGACTTCTTACTGGAGCCTGCACATCTCCGTCACGTAATAGACTGGACAAATCGGCTTGAAAATGCATTAAACCTTACGAGAGTAGAACCTGTCTATAAAGGAAATTCTGTCTGAATCTTTAAAATTGCACTGTCCCTAAGGTTAGGAATACTATACAATTATACCTGGTACGACGAACAGTGGCGTAGCTACATATTCAGCGCCCTGGAGCAAGGAAAGTTTGTGCGCCCTCTTGTCACACGAAGAGTTCTGTGCAATTTTGTTTTCAAGTTTAAAATTTATATATTAACCTTAATTCTATTTAAAATTTTACTTTCATTTAAATGTCAAAGTATTTTAACAACGTATTAAATAAAATATAATTAAAAATAGATAATGGATAATGAAATGAATTATAATTTTTTAAGTATGGAGTACCTACGAATATTTTTTGCGAATTGTTCGGGATTTTAATTTTGAATGCGCCAATGAGTCAATGCAATCTGCAGTGCTTAATATCTATTTTTTCTTTTCAAGGGTTTCGAAGCATTCTAGAATGCTAATAAAAAACACAATATTGTCAATTTTTTTTCGCATATGGATGAAACAGGTTTTCTGTTTTTAGTGCCAGAAAATACTACAATTCCATAAAATTCAAAGTATCATAACTCGGTACATTTTGGATATAGAACATTTATTTTTATTTTACCTGTTAAAGTACGGAGAAGATTTTCCTAAATGTAACACGAATAAAAATGTAAACCTCATAATTTAAAAAATAACAATTTTGACATAAATTACTTTTAAGAGGATGAAGAACAACTTTGAAGCTGTTCTACTATTAGAACTATATTTCTACAGCTAATGGTTTAGAAAATTAGCCAGACACTGGTGTCCTCACTGGCTTTTCACTAATCTGAGCAATTTGGCAAATCGTTAAAGAAAAACTAGCCAAATTCAAATAATGGTAGTAATAGATTCGTCGTGAAACACTAAGAATACCAAAACACAAATATCGAGTTACATAGGGAAGGTTTAATCGTGAAACAGCATCATTGAAAGTGTCGCCGAAAGAAAAGAAAGATCTCTCGCAATTTGACGATTTCAGTCATTTTTTTTCCAAATGAAATGTTTTGGTGCAGTGACGATCGGCAGCGAGAACCCTGATTGACACCCTTATATATTACTTAGGATTGCAGTTTTTTCACTTTTCATCAAAATTAAAGGATAATGGGAAAAAAATGTGCTCACTAAGTTAATGTTGCAACCAATGCCCAATGCTGCAATTATTTATGTTAATTAAATACAATTAAACACAAAATTGCACTTCCGCACATACGTTACAGTCAGAAATATGCAAATTCGGTGATTGACAATGTGGTGCGCAATGGACGTATGTTGGAATTCTGGTCTGTAGTGTTGTTTAAAGTGAATGTATTGTTTGTGAGTGATCATTATTCATTAGTTACGGCTCAAAGGCATCATTTAAGTGAAGGTCAAACGGGATGAATAATTGGTAGTATCGAGGGAAGTCAAACGCAAATGGGAGTCGCCCAAAATTTGAATATCCCTCAAATTGCCACGTGAAGAGCTAGGAGCCGCTTTTTAAGTACTCTTCCGTTGATAAACAGCCTGGTCAAGGGCGATCAAGAGCACCAACTGCATCCGAAGACTGTTTTCTGTCATTGTCAGCTCGAAGAAACCGCGAAGCGACTACAAGAGACTTGGTTTCAGACCTTCAGGCTGCCACAGAAACTGGACTTAGCCATTCTACTGCTGCACGAAGGCTTAAAGAGCGTTGATTGTATGCAAAAAAACCAATAGTTTGTGTGCCACGTACTCCAGCTTCCAAAGGCGTCGTCGTGATCAGCGGATGCAAAAAGACTGGGCCCGAGTATGTTTTACTAACGAGTCCAGATTTAGTCTGAACATTGATTCTAGATCTGTTTTAATCTGGAGATAAGAAGGAACACACAACTTGCCTTCCCTTGTCCGTGAAATATCCCGTTTCCACGACAGAAGTTTAATGGTTTGGAAGGAGGAATCATGAAAAAATGGCCGCACTGAGCTGCATGTCTTTCAAGGAGGCTCTGTAACCGCTCGAAGATATGTGGAGGAGGTATTGGAACTCCAAGTTAGACTGTTTAGGGGTGCTGTTGTCCCAAAGATTTTTTAATGGATGACAATGCTTGGCCACAACGAGCATATGTGGCATCAGAATACTTGCAAACAGAAGATATCATTCGAATGGCTTGGACACATAGCTCACTTAACTTGAACCCGATTGAGCATGTGTGGGATGACTTAGGGCAGTGAATTTCAGCGTACCAAATCCCTCCACGGACTCTCCAGGAGCTCAAAAGTGCACTTTTAGAAGAGCATAGCAGCGACACCTGTTGGGCGATTTACACCATAAACTAAATCGCACTAATTTATATGAGGGACTATCTGAAACTGAAGTTTGTTGAAAATTCGTGCATTAGTTCTTTAGATAGAGCTATCGTGATAATCATAAATAATGTAGTATAGCAGCGCCACCTGTTGGACGATTTACACCAAAACGTAATGAGCACCAAAGTATATCAAGGACTTACTGAATCTGAAGTTTTATGAAAATTTGTTTATTAGCTCTTGAGATATAGCTATTCCGGAAATAAGGAAAAATGCAGCATAGCAGCACCACCTGTTGGGCGATTTACACCAAAAAGTAATCAGCGCCAATTTATATCCGGGACTAACTGAATCTAAAGTTTTATTAAATTCCGTGCATTAGTTCTTGAGATAGAGCGCACAAAAAAATTGTGTCACATACAGACTCACAGAGTGGGGGAGCGGGGACAGAGCATGATTACGGCCCAAGCAAACGCACATTACTATATTTTGTCTTATTTATTCCTAAAATTTTGCGATTAAATAAGGTTTAATGCGTAAAAATACATTTCGATGGTGGTGAAAGTGGTGTAAGTTTGCATAGGCGATAATCAGGTTCTAAGGAGCACTGAATTAGATACTTAATTTTTTTTCTCTATTTTTGATCAAAAAGGCTTATCAACTCTGCATTTGAGACTTGCCATATTTTCAAAATCTAAAAAACAATACGCACAAAATTTAATTTGCCGCTTCCTCCTCACCCTCATCTAAGTTTTGTCGCCGTGGGCTGATGAGGAATGTGCCTAAATCCGGCTCTTATTATTGTTTTGCAATATCTGTATTGATGCATGTTTAGTTTCCACACACAAAAAAAAAACCTTCAAAGAAAAATTTTTTTTGGTTTTTCGTTTGTAAAATGGTCAATAATTTTCTTGAACTTGTCAAACTTTTTTTTTCTTCTAATCGCAAAATAACTAAATAGCCAAGTCATTGCTGTTACATCGTAAATATAGGTTTATCAACGGTGACTTCTTGGGCTACCATCATTTCCGTACAGTAATAATCATGATAAATTTCTAAAATATTTTCAAAAGAAATGCATCAGAAAGATTATTTTTTGGAAATAGTGGTACACAATAAAGTGACCGATAAGAACCCTGTAAACAATTTTTGATTACTTTAAGGTTTGGAGATCATCAACTGTCGTCCAAAGAAAAGTTATAGAAAAAAAACAGAAACAAGTAATATAAAAAATATTTTTTAAAGTCAATTCCTACTTAGGTCATCAAAAAAAATTTAATATAATCCCTTATCTAATTTTAGTTTTTGTTGCATTAAAACGTCTCAATCTGTTGATTTTCTATAAGCAAGTAAACCCTATTGGTTTACAATGGAAGTCTATGGGAATTTGGCGAAATATTAGAGATATCGCCAAGTTGGCGTCACTTTTGGCTCGCCAAATTAGGTGATATATCGCCAAGTTGGCTATAAACTTGGCGGTATTTGGCGACAGAACAGGGTACCCGTTATGGTAATCCCCCTTATAGGTAAGAAGATGCATTAAATGCTGTTCAATAAACAATGGCCGCCATTTTTTCTCCCGTATAAAACTAAAATTAATTAATTAAAATTTAATTAATGAATTAATTTTTGAAAAAACTGTATTAACATCAAAGTGTCATCCACTACAAGTTTAAAAAAATTATTTGAACTTGAGTGGATGAATAATAAGTATTTTATTAACGATAGGGAGAAAGTGAACTAATAGTAGGAATTGAAAAAGTGCCGGCTCGGTGCACAGGCGCAGGTAGATTTCAAAGTAAGTACTAATTTCAAAAACAAAAACTAAATGAAGATTAGAGATGAACTCAGTTTAAAAATTTTATCTGGGTGCTTTTGAGGAGATTTTAATTTCGTTTTTCTGCAAGAGCTGTTTTTTTTTTTCAGAATACGATAATACGATAATTTTATTTTAACCGCCATGTATTCTTATTTTGTATTTGCTGTAAGATTTGGTCCTATCAAAAACTTGCCAATATAAAAGTTGTAGATAAGAAGATATATAATAAATTTAAGCGGATTTGATATTTTGTGAATTGACGAAGTTATGATTTTTTTCTTCTTCAACCCCCTCCCCTTTTTCTCTTCGTTTTTAATTTTTTTGTGGTAAAAGTTGGTCCTATGAAAAACTTGTCAACATAAAAGTTGTATATAATATTAATAAGATTTATAATAAAGTTAAATGGATTTGATATCTTATGAAGTGACGAAGTTATGAATTTTTTCCCCCTAAAACCCTATTTTTATCCTCCCCATTTCCACCACCCTTTGCCCGGTTTTGAGCATTTACAATCCCCGCCGAGATATTAGCCATATGATTGTTTTTTGGTGAGTTTGAAGATGATTCGTGCATAATTGCGACTTTTATCATGTGTACAAAATTTAGTACATGCATATCATATAAACTTTTGAGGTGGGGTGGTTCTAGGTTCATGGGATCATATAATAATAAATCCCTGCCGGGACGGCCTACAGGCGGAGGTAGATTTCGAAGTTAAATATATTAATTGCTCCAACAAAAACTAAATCATGATTAGATATAAATCCACTTTAACAGTTTTTTCTGGCCGCTTTTGACGAGTTTTTATTTCATTTTTATATAATAGCTGGTTTTATCAGAATCATGTTGAGGCGGTATTAAAAAAAAAATACTTTTCCATGCTCAACAACTCGAAATTTTCTGGCACATTTTCAGATTCATTTTTAATAGAAAAAATACGAAACTTGCTGACGTGATTTTTGAAAAGATTTATAAGCGACATGTGTTCTTGTTTTTCTTTCAATTAATTGAAACTTGATTAATAAACAATTATTTTCTCAGTAGGGCAATATTTTTCCTTTCTAACACAATCGCTTCGGGAATTTCTGTTCAAAAGGCCCAATTTGACATCATTTTTTGAAACATATTCTGCCTCTATAAAAAAATCGATCATTAAGGTACATTATATAGTTTCTGAAGAAGAGAATCTATCAATTGGATGCGTTTGAGAGCAAAATTGAATTTAAAAATGAGTCAGAAAATAAGCAGTTTGGATTTGAATACGCCCTTAATAAGAAGATTTTTTTCTTCAACCTCTATGTAATTTTAATTTGTTTTTGCTGTAAGAATTGGTCCTATCAAAATCTTATCTATATAAATGTTGATGACAATATTAAGAAGATGTATGATAAATTCATGGGGATTTTATATCTTGTGAATTGACGGAGTCATGGAAATTTTTCTTCTTCACACCCCCTTTTTTCGTTTTCGTTTTTAATTTTTTTTTTTGCGTTACGAATTGGTCCTATCAAAAACTTGTGAATATAAAAGTTGTAGATAATATTAAGGAGATGTATAATAAAATTAATTGAATTTGATATCTTGAGAATTGACGAAGTTACGAATTTTTTTCTCCCAAAAACCCTATTTTTTGCGCCCCTTGAGCCCATTTTTAATTTTATCAAAAATCTGTGATGCATAAATTTTTGGACCTATTTTTAGGAGTAATAAAAACTTTAAACTGATTTGATATGTACAAAATTTAAGAAGTTATGGGTTTTTTTCTATTTTCACAAAACCCCTCCCTATTTCCAGCCCCATGGCCCGATTTTGCCCATTAACGAACTTGACCAAGATTTTATACCCCTTGATTTTATGTATCAGTTTGGAAGAGATTTGCGCAGAATTGTGGAAGTTATCGTGTAAAGTGATATATATATATATATATATATATATATATATAGATAGATAGATAGATAGATAAAGTTTTTTACTGAGGGTGGTTTTGGGCTCTAGGGGTCATGATCGGTGTAGATCTGCAAAAATGTTTCAGAAATTCCAACATAGGAACGACGCCAATAGGTAGTATTTCATACGAAATCTACCTAAAAGTTCGGAATTAATTTTTCAAAAGTCACACCATGGTAACGACTGCAATAGGTAGTATTTCTTACGAAATCTACATAAAAACAGACATGCTAAAACGGTACTGGAGAAGTTACTTGAGGCTTCAATATGGTATAAATTAAAGTTGAAACTTCACGAATATAATTAATTTTTTTTAACAGTGTATAAAACATGTTTCAAATCAAAATAGTTGAGGTAAAACACAAGGTTAAACATCATAGGAATATGCTGGTTGCAACAAGATTCATCTATAATATATCTGATTAATAATGAAAATATATGCAAATATTTTTACAAATCTTTATTCTGCTCTTTCTAATTTTGCGCCCTTAGGATGCGTGCGCCTGGAGCAGTCTGCTCCAACTGCTCCACGGTAGCTACGCCCCTGACGACGAAAACCTTTTTAAAACCGAAATTTTCTGCTGTTCCTTGCAATTTCGTCTTAGCAGGTTTTATTATACTAAATAAACACAACAATCTTATGTAGTAAAACCTATGAAAGCGGAATTGTTAGGGACTGAAGCAAAATTCCAATTTAGCAAGTATAATTGTATAGTATTCCTATCGTAGAGGGACAATGAATTTATTTCGAAACAGAATTCCGTTATAAACAGGTTCCGCTTACACAGGGTTTACTGAACAAAGTACAGTAAAACTTGTGAAAGCATACTTGGTAGGGATGCCAAACAATTCCGTTTTAGACAAATTTCTGTCTAGACAGATAGATTTTAAGGTATTCCTTTGAAAGGGACTATAAAAATATTCGTTGTAGGCGGGTTCTCTCTTCACCGGTTTTACTGTATTAAGGGGACTCTTCGCTCACTTGAAAACTTTTTGCATAAGATAGCTGAGCTCGATCTCTAATAGGCTCATTATGTACTTTTTTGATTTGGGTTGCAGATTTTTTTAATAAAGGTACTTACATTATCGAAATCGGTTCCAAAAGTGAAAGTACCCTTATTAAAAAAAATCTGCAACCGAAATCGAAAAAGAGAAAAATGGCCATTTTAGAGATCAAACTCAGCTATCCTATGCAAAAAAAAAAAAAAAAAAAGTTTTAAAATATTTAATATTAAACGAGAACAACCTGCCTATAGGTTTAACATTTAGCAAACGGGTATTTTCAAGTGAGTGATGAGTCCCTTTAAGTTCCACTCTAAGCAGACTAATCAATTGCATGGCTACGAAAAGAAATTTAAAAGAATTTGTGCATCCTGAAAAATCGGGACTTTTGGCTTCCCGCGCAGTGGTTACGAGGGACAGGTCTTGGGACCCTTAAAAATCGGGACATTTGGAAATACTAATTACAGACAGTACATCACCCACTACACTGGACGGTTTCCCAAACGAACTTTGAATCAAACGAAATATATCTGACAAGGAAGATCTCCATACGGCCATATTCAGAAAAATCTGAAAAAATTTCAGAGTGTTCTTCTCATGTGGATATAAATGTTTATAATTTTTTTTTTTTTTTTTTTTTTTTTTTTTTTTTGGCGGAACCTTGATAGAACGTTCGTAAAAAAAAATAATGAAAATTTCGTTTATTTGGCAATTTATCATCGGTTGGCGATGAAATGAAATTTCGAAAAATGCTTTTTTATGTCGCCTACTCTTGAAGATAAAAATGTTTCATATTGAACTTGTGTAAATAAATTTAATGTAAATAACTTTAGTTTTGTCAGTTTTAGTTTGATTTAACTATAGTTTTGTCGTGTATATATAGATTTTTATAATAAGAGTTAAATATTAAATTTTACGAATTAAAAGAAAATTAAAATAAATTAAAATTGTTTCAATATCTCAAAATTAAGCCCAATTGAGCACTGTCAAGTCTATTCAATTTTGTTGTTATGGAAACGACGAATTCTTTGATATTGAAATGAATAACTGGTAAATGAATCTTGCCTTTATTTTGGAATACGCTTAAATATATGAAAGTATTTTTTATATATGAAATGGTTTTTAAAGTAATAAAATTAAATAACAAGCAACATAAATATGTAATACGAAAAAATGTATTTATTAAATCTCGCATTGTTTATGTTTAAATCCATTAAATACTTTTTACACGCATTCTAAAGATCAATTAACAAACAATTTTCAGATGCTTTAAAATCGTTTGCTTTTGGCGAGGAAAAGTATTGCTTGCCAAATCGCGTGACTCTTTCGCCTTTTCGCGCCAAGTACTCGAAAGTATTTTATTTTTTTACAGACTTTCTACTGTACTTCCGCCGCTAAATTTGACTGATCCTTTATTACATACATAAGTAGTTTAATTGGTATTTTTTTTTTCAAAATTTTTGTTGATTACCTTGTTTTTTAAAACAATCTGTGCTGAAAAACGGTACGAACGCCATTACGCTATTACATTTTCCATCGTGTTAGACAATAACATTTGGGCTGTTAAGGACCAACTCTTTTAGTGGATCATTTATGGTTGGATTTAGTAAAGAACGGTAGAACGATATGCAATATACTAACACTATCCTGAAAAATTATCTAACAATGATGCAAGTCTTATCGAAATCCGTCCAGTAGAACCTCAATAATAACTAAACAGTATAGAACGATATGTTATTATACTAAAACCTTCCTTGAAAATTTAAATTACTAACAGTTTTAGTTCCATTGAACCATTCAATAGAATAATGAAAAGAAAAAGGCTAATCTTTCATAATCGGATTCATCTAATTATAAAACTTTCCTTTATAACTCTATAACTAACTAACGTAGAACGATATATTATATATTAAAACAACTCCTAAAAATCATATTATTAACAATTCAAGCCCCATCAAAATCAGTCCGGTACAACTTTTTAAATACACCAATCTTTCAGAATCGGATTCACCTGATTATAGAACTTTCCCCCGTAATTATATATAACTAAACAACGTAAAATGTTATTAAATACGCTAAGCCCTTCTCTGAAAAATTATCTAACTAGCAGTGCAAGTTCCATGAAAATTCATTCAGCAGAATTTCAAGTTCCGAACAAAATTCTCATTTGCCTGTACAGGCATCCCCCGACTTACGTAAATTCGCAGTTAAGTAAATATCTCAAAAATTACATTTATGAACATTCATAACGCAGTTGGAAACTTTTGATATTTATTTTATAAATGAAATATATTGATATAAACCACAACCGTAATATAGTTTATATATTACATAGAGATATATTTTTATTGGTGTATACAATCTATAACAAAACAACTTAATCTTTATTGTTAGTTATTCATACTAATAATCTAATTAATAATAAATACAGTTTGTGATTATCAAGGATTATTTTATTTTGTGAGTGCTATTCATTTGTCTTGCCATCAGAAATTCATGGAGAATAGGTTAAATTAGTTTTCATTAGCTATTTCTTATTTTTACAGTCGTTTGATGTCGATTCAAAATTGTTATAAATCAATTCACCATTGTTAGGTTTATGAATTCCGTATTACACATATGTTGGCAAAGTGTTCTTTAAGTTTGTTTTTATATTTTTTCATACTTTTATAGTTGGTATAGGAGTAAATACTGTCGCATGATGCTTTATTTATAAAATAGTACGGTGTAAATAACATATATAATAAATATTTCAGTTTGTTACAAAAGTTTACCTAAGCAACTTAAAAATTCGACTTACGTAAAATTCAAGTTACGTAAAATTTTACGCAACGCATTACTTGCGTAAGTCGGAGGATGCCTGTATAGTGCATGAAGCAAAAAAAACAGGTTTATAGCCAGCATTGCTGAATTTATCCTTCATTAATGAATTCCACAACACGAGATATAAAAGGCGCCTCTCATCTCTATTCTCCAAGAGTAATGTATCCGTGTGGCTGTGACTTTATCCATGTAAAAGGACGGAAGTCATCGAAAACATCACGGTAACAACTGTCACACAGCATTCATCCATCAAAGGCCAATTTGAATAGAGCAGCTGTGGCTTTTATTTTAACTCTTGTATGGCTTAACTCATTAGTCAGACACAGGTTTGTCGGAAATAATGAATGCTGATTTGCAAGTCAATTTCGTGCGCTTTTGTCTTGGGCGAGAATTATGCAAACAAGGAAAATGAGTGCAACAAGAAAAAAGCTGCATTTCGCTTTCTGCTCCATAATTTGATTCGGTAAAACACATTTATTTATAAGATTATAGTAATAAGATTATAGTAAAAGAAAAAAAAACATTTTCTGAAATAAATCCGATTTTTCATCTCTTTAACTTGTTTTCTTGATATTAACACTCTACTAAGTCGCGCCAGATCTGACAGATACACACGTGTATCTGTTATGTGTACATACATATACAGTAGTACCCCGACTTACGCCTCCTCGATTTACGTCACCCCGCATTTAATTTACGTCGTTTGAGCTGGAGTTTTTACTATTATTATTATTATTAAGACGCACTTTGAACTTTTTTGAAGATTTTTGGAAGAAATTTAATATCTTAGATGCAGTCACAGTCATAGGAGATTCATGGGGGTGAAGTTCAGCAAAAAACAATGAGAGATGCGCGAAACAGACCGTGCCCCTTTTCCTTCGCAGAGACTAAGAAAACATCTGAAAATTGTAATTCTGTATCTCTCTTAATTCATGAAATCGTCGAAAATGGAAGATAATTCAACTTAGAGATGAATGCTGAAGATGTTGAACTCATAAATTCCCCTGATTTGGAATTAACCATCGACGAATTTGTCGAATTAAAGAAACAAAGTTCTGTCGAAGAAATGGATGAAGATTTTGAACCAACGGATAAGATTATGACGGTTGCAAAATTAACCGAAGGACTAAATCTTGGAAGCTGGAAGGACGGTTCTTGAAAATATTGATTCAAAGTGTTGCAACGACTAGAAAAAGCTTTCAAAACTCATTCTGCTGTTAGAAAGAATTTCTAAGAGAAAAAAATATATCGGTTCAAACTTTATTGCAAGATTTTTTCACATGCTCAAAGACTCGAACGGGGAAGCTAGAGGAACAATAAATTGTAAATTCTGTTCTCAACTGCTCTGCTCAACTAGCGCAAAACGTTTTGACACATTTACAAATTCATTTTTTAACGGAAAGATATAAAATTGGAAAGAGTGATCATAGAAGCGATTTGGAATCGAACTGTGTTTTCCATTTTTTGATCAATAAATTATAAGAGATTTTGATCACTTGACACGGCATTTTTCTCTCCTTACTGACTGGATTTTCTTCTTTCGTTCGGAAGTTCGGTTCAAAATACCAACTTTGACAGTATTTTCTGAAAGATCAACTGCGTTTCTTTCTTTCTTTCTAACCGATGACCAGGCCCCTACCTGCCGGGTTGCCCCAGCTTAACGGGTTTAGTACCTGGCACCAGGGCGAAAGACCGCCTAATCGCCGCGAAGCGTCAATAAACTTGACATCATTGCCTCGATCGTCTTCCTATCTGCAGTGCCTACTGCTCGTTTGTGTATACTTTGTTTTGCCGGTTACTTAACGTTATAACCTGATGTTTTGCACCTGCACTTTGCTACTCAAGTTGGTCTCGTAATTTAGAACCTTGATCAGATGACGAGACCTTCACCTGGCAAGGCACCTCCAGAGGTATAATTCACAGGTAACTTGGAGGACTTTGCACCCACGACGGATTTTACATGCACCAGGCGCCATTAGCGTACAGGGCAGATTATAGCCAGCAGTAGGCCTCGATCCCGCGGCCTTAGCTGCGGATTCGATGCTCTGCCAACTGCCCGAACTACTTCTGATTGACCTGGGGTTTAGAAGCCGAATTGTTGGTGCAGACTTGTCGTAAGAAATTGGATTTTGGAGGGGGGGGGGGGGGCAAAAAAGAAAAAAAATGGAGCGCCGCAGATAGACAAGTTGCACCGAAAGTTAATTTTGGACCGAAAAAGATCTACTGCATTTACAAAAAAACGGAAAAAACAGTTCGATGACATAGTTTGTGAATAACAACACCTTCTAGTTTCATGCGTTTCCGAACAAAAATGAATTAAAACTTATGTCAGAAAGTTGACCCTTTGGATTTGAGAACAGCCTTAACAAACTTATTGATTTATTCCAAATTCTTGTATAGCAAAGCATTTTTTTGCTAATTTTAAATGTATGAAACACAATCCCTATATTAGATTTTGGTGAAACTTTATTACTTATCCTTTTTCGCTCATCTAAATGCACCTGTACTTACGTCGTTTTCGACTTACGTGGCTAATCTTGGAACGAAATGCTGACGTAAGTCGAGGTATTACTGTACCGTATATCTCGCAGATACAATGCGAGTCATTATACATTATGTATTATTCGTAATATATTTACTTTGTTCATAATTATAAAATGTTCTAAAATTGTTAAATTTAAAAGTTCGAAGATGTTATAAAAGGATTTTTGTGTGTTTTTTCTTCCTTACGTTTGAGTTAATTATTGCTAATTATGAATATTTGATTGTGTATCTTGTAGATACGAGGTCGTCACTAATGTGACTACCAGTGACGCGAGTGATGTGGTAGTAAATAATTAAGATCTCTGTTAATTGAAGATGACAACCTATATCATATCGAAATATGTTGAACCATATCGATAACAACATATCGAAATGCTATGGATAGTGTTTTAGAATCATAGCCAATGGGACTGATACGGAGTGCTTTCGGTATGATTTCGATATCGTTAGTATCGAGGGCAACATGGAGAAAAGAATAATTGATAACATGATAAAAGAATGACGTTTTCGACAGTGGATAGTATAATGACAGCATTCAGAATTGGGCTCTACAGTTTTACAGGGATACTAGAGGACTCTGTCCCCTGCATAGATTAAGGACCAAGATGGGACATTTACGGCAAAATCTGTAATGGCAGCAGTACTAGCGTCACTACCGACAAGGGGGAAGAATTAACAAGCCTCCAAAATTTACCCATGTTGAAGAAATATATTTACCCTCTATGCTTTGAATATCTATACTTTCCTAAAACGAAGCAGGTGTCAGACGATATTCTATTCATGCTTGCTTTATTTATTTAGCTGCTGCTTTTTTTTTTTTTTTTTTTACCGTTCTTGTATTGGCCATCTTTAACTTGCAAAATGATAATTAGATTAATGACGTAAAAGAAAAACCCTAGAAAATTCTGCTAATAACGTAAATATGTAAGTTAATGAGATTAAATTGTAAAAAATCAAATTCAGGTATTGTGTTAATTTAGTCATATCGAATAAAACTTTATTGAGTGTAATGTCAGTACCTCTATTTATTTTTAATTGTTAGATTTATATAATTCTAAAAATTTGTCGAAATGAATTTTTCGCCATCTGTAATTTTATTATTATTTCTTATAAATATTATTGAATTGAATGTACGTTACTTACATTAAAAACAATATTTTTATTTTATCTGTAAGAAAGTAAAAATGCGTAAATTTTAAAAGATTATTGTAACGATTGTTTAATACGTTAAACTTCATAAATTAATAAAACGTCGGCTATAAAAATTTTCCTACCGAATGGAAATATTGATGAAATTTCTTGGGATTTGTAGAGTGCAATACTTCGTATAATTTTATATTACACCATTACTTTATGTAGCTTTAAATCCAATTATATCATATTTACTTCATATATAGCATTCAAGCCGAAATTTTTACCCTGTTTTTCGTTGCACTTATATCGTTCACTCATGTAAAAAAAGAAAAAAGCCTATATCCGTGCATGAACATAGAATAGATATTAGATGTATATAAACTTTTTTACCAAAAATAAAACCGACTTCAAAAACTACTGCAAAGTAAAAAATAATTTTTTTACACAATAGTTTATAAGAAATTAAATTAAGAGCATTTCACTTACCATGCGTATTATTATAATTATGTACATTAATTTGATTTTTTGCAGTCGGTACCCGCCAAATGAAGTTAAGTATAATTATCCAACAGACAAACATCCAAATATCTACGATTTTTTTGCGATTTATTATTTAGTTAAAAAAATTTTATTTTACCATTTTTAAAACATTTCATCTGATTTTATAAACGTGTATTTTCAAGTGAGATTAGCTATAATTATGTGTGCTAAATTAAGGGTTATTATAAAATTAGTGCGTTTATATCGGATATTATATAAAAAATTCGTAGCCAAACACAGATTTTCAAATGCAGGATGCTGTCAGAGTTGATTGAAAATGGAATTTTTCTTCAGAAACGTTTTTGCTGAATCTTGTTACGATTTGTATTTGTCGATTTACGAACTTGGCTTGGCTGGCGCCGACTGCAAAAAATCAAATTAATGTACATAAATATAATAATACGCATGGTAAGTGAAATGCTCTTAATTTAATTTCTTATAAACTATTGTGTAAAAAAATTATTTTTTACTTTGCAGTAGTTTTTGAAGTCGGTTTTATTTTTGGTAAAAAAGTTTATTTTTCACTTTTTAGTTTTTTCGAGTTACGATTTTTGCATTAATGTTTTGGAGGAAATTGCAGACTTTTAAATAAACTTTTAAAGATATTATTTTGGTAAGTAAATACTTCTGTCCAGATTTGTGTGTACATTCAAAACACAGGTTTTTTGTGAAAATTCTTTATACACAGGGTGTGCATAATTAAACGACCCTACTTTAAAGTTGTCTACAGACAATCTACATAATAATACATAATTTACGGTTGTCTACATAATAAAGGGATGGGAATTTGTTTAAGCAAAGAAAACAAACAAATACAATAGTTCAAAATTTCGCCACCAGAAGGCGATTTTTAATAAATTACACATTTTAGCATTACGGTAGATTAGAAATTTCATTTATAGGATGTTCATAATTAAACGACCCTACTTTAAAGTTGTCTACAGACGAAACTATTGTTCAGAATGTTGTGAAATTTTGTGGAGGACAGAATAAAGGTATCGGAATTTGTTTGAGCGAAAAAAAATTAGGATATGCCGTTTTTTAACGAATTACACATTTAACATACATTTATCATAGTTTAACAAATTTTGTTCAGACAAAAATTGTTCCGTATGAAGATAATCATTTTCAGATACCATTTGGAATCGTAAGCAAGCATGCCGCCACAGTTGACGGCAGTGTGTTCAAGGAAATGCTAGGAACATCTCACGAAATGCTGTCTTTAGAATCAGGTTAAGATAATAGATAAAATTTCTAAACTATCGTAATGCTAAATGTGTAATTTATTAAAAATCGCCCTCTGGTGGCGAAATTTTGAACAATTGTTTTTGTTTGTTTTCTTTGCTTAAACAAATTCCCATCCCTTTATTATGTCTTTCACAAAATTTCACAACTCTATGAACAATAGTTTTGTCTGTAGACAACTTTAAAGTAGGGTCGTTTAATTATGGACACCGTGTATATTAACATTTATTCTTCATTTCGGCATTTTGTTTATTTTTGGTTGATATGTATTTCATCTTTCTTGACAAAAACAGCTTAACTTACTTAAGCATTTATGCTTCTTATTGCATCATCATTTTCAGTACGTTGGGTAGTGGAGATTTTAAAACTATTAAGAAATCTACCGTTATTGGGTCCACAGCCAGTTGGCGTTTCTGAGCTAATATGATTTGGTGCGTTGAAGCGTTTTTGTGAAATAAACATTTTATGATATCCACATTTACATTAAACCACATTGTTGCTGATATCTTTTTTGTTTCACGATCCTTAACTGTGGGTTCGATAACGGAAGATTAGAAATTCATCGTTATGCTCATTAATAGTCTTGGTTAAAGCGTCATCGGTCTGCATACTAACTGGCGTATTTTAGTGAGTACAGTACCGCAAAACATAGAAATATCGGAAGCAACTTATGATATTCGTATTTCCTTTAAACGATGTTTGCTGTTAGCATCGCGCACTTTTTGCGTTTATCGTGCAATCTGATTAAAAGTTATTTGCTCTCATTTCTTGATGCAATTCAGATGTTTTCAAAACTGCGTAAATCATTGACTTGCTTTTGCAGTTATGCTTATGCCTACTGATGTTTAAGTTCTGTGCCATGTAAATACACCGCACCAACAATGCCGTCTGCAATACTAATTACAGTAACTCCTTTTTTCTTTCCATTTTGTTAATTTTGTACTTTTCCAGTGTAGGAATCTTGGTTTAATTTCTGTTTGCATATAAAAGTAGACAAGTGGCGGTTTACAATAAATAAATTTATAAATATTGAAAAACTTGCTTGTGTATATGGTATGTATGTGTATGTATGTTAATAGGTTGTCAGAAAATATCCGTGAAAATTTCATTTTCTCTCCAAGGCCCCTATACAGGAAAGTTATCGCTAATGTTATCTAGTGGGAATATTAAAGGCAATTATAAAGCATTCATACACATAACTGTTTAATATAATATAGATATGTATATAATATTATATATATATATTATGTGTCGCCAGTCTGATGTTATGTTTTTAATTAAACTAAACTACTGTATACTAAATTATTGTTTTGTAATTTAGTTTGCTTCTGTATTATTTAGCATTTGAAATAATGTTATATATTTAATTAAGGTACATTAAATTACTATTTTGAACGCGATTGGCAATTGAGAATTGTAAATATGACTGCCGATTAAAAAACGCGAAGAAACAGATTGGAGAAGATCCATTATTGAATTTGAATAGGAATATTGCCAAATTAGCCAGTTACAACCAAGTTGGCTTCATTTATGGCAACTTAGCAACTTATTTTGGTCGCCAAATTTGGCGGCATTTCACCAAATGGCGCCAAGTTTGGCGACAACGTATATGAATACATAGTTTTACGCTTATGATTGAGAAAACGGTTACAACAATGAAAGATAATTTGCGAGAAATCCTTCATTTTATTGGTTTTTGTTGAATTACTAAAAAACCACTCAACCAATTTCGATTAAACGGAAGTGGTACCAATTCGAGAGTATCCTCTTTCAATTAAAACAAAAATCACATAAATCGGACGAAAAGTTCCGAAGCAATCGGTGAACATACATAAAAAAAAAAAAAAAAAACATACATACGCGTCGAATTGATAACCTCCTCCTTTTTTTTGAAGTCGGTAAAAATAGAATATCTATTCTATGTTCATGTATTGGTGTAAGATTCTATTGATAAGGTAAACATGAAATATTAAAAAAAGAAAGATCACAATAAGGTAGATGCTCAATGATAAAAATTTTACAAGGATGAAGAGTTTCTTCCCCATTGTCAGTAAAGGCGCTACGATCGCAATCGCATTACCATTACGCTCTATGGAAATGTCCCATCTTGTATGTTAATCTATGGTCCTTTGCGCCTTTCGTACTCTAACGCCCGGAGCAATAAGTGCTTCACGGTCTTACGGCAATCTTGCGTTTTGTCACTTTTTTATTGTAAATGTATTTTATTTTTGATAATAAGCCAACACCCATTGAAACCAGCACTCATTTAAAAAGTAATGAACTTTTGTAAAAGGACTGAAGCCAACGAAAACATTATAGGAACAACTGTCACACAGTACTAATCTATCAATGGAGAATTTAACCCGTTCGGGACCATGGGTGCATGCATATATGCACCCTCAAAAAGTGCTTAAAACGCTTGAGTTTGTTACCAGTAAAAAAGAAAAGTAAAATTAATTTTATTTAATTACGACATTTTTATGATTTACAAAGTTAATTCAAATAATTAACAAAAAGTGGTGCCAAACGAATAAAATGCATGTAAAAAATGCCGGTCCTGAACGGGTTAAATGGAGTAGGTATGGTTTTATTTTAACTCTTGAATGGCTTAGCCCATTAGTCCCGCACAGGTTTGTCGGAAATAACGAATGCTGATTTGCAAGTCAATTTCGTGCGCTTTAGTCTTGGGCGAGAATTATGCAAACAAGGAAAATGACTGCATCAAGAAAAACTGCAATTCGTTTCATGCTCCATAATTTGCTTTGGCTGGAATACGTTTATTCCTTATTAAATTTCATTTAATAAATAAATCCGATTTTTGAATGCTTTAACTTTTTTTTTTTTCAAGTTATAGTTCATTAGTCGCGCCAGACCTGACAGATACACGATCCATGTATTTCACAGATACGACGCGAGTCTTTAGATTACTCGTACTATATTTGGTGACAATTAAACGGTTCTAAAACTGTTAAACTTAAAAGTTCTAAGATGTTCTAAAATAAGTTTAGTGGTTTTTTTTTTCTTTATCGTTTGAGTTAATTACTGCTAATTGTAAAAATTCGGCCATGTATCTCATACAGGGCTGCCACAAGTGACTATTTTTTTAATCCTATCTTACACCACTTTATCAAAACAAAATCTTTCACGTACACTTTGCAGACTTGTGCTACAGTATTGCTAGATAGTCGAGAGCCAATTTTTCCAAAATTTCTGAAATTTTCGCAAATGAGGGGTTTTTTTCCAGAAAAGTCCCCAACTCAGTTTCTACTCAAAAAAGTAAATTTTCAGTTTTCCATTTATCACTATAAATTTTTTTTAACTAATTTAAATTTGAAATTTTTTTCCAAATCAAGCCTTTTTAAAAAACAAAAAAAAAAACAAAAAAAAAAACAAAAAACAAAAAAAAACAAAAAAAAACAAAAAAAAATCCCATTTGCAAAAAATAAACATATAATTCGGCATAATTTTGCATGCATATTCGCAACTAAACAAAGAGAATTAGACATACATTTTACAACGAAAAGTTCTTTTATGCTTGTTTTTTAAATTGTTACCAATGGATGGTGCTGGCCTATCATTACATATTAGCTCCATCTACGCTTATGCCAATGCGTCTTTCAAAGTTTAAAAGTTTAGACGATTTCTAATCAGTTAAGATTTGAATGAATCTGAGATGGTTTTGACATCACATACTTCTATCTGACTTTACCTATAAAACGTTGTTTTCAATTTTTTTTTGTCCCTACTGAAGAACTTAATCGTAAGGCAAAGCATCTTCTTTGTATCAATCACTGTGCTTTTATCAGTAATAAAAGAAAAATAGTTGCTTTCCACATCTTTAATGAACCCTTTCAGGGGCAAGGTACTTGTATTGGTAAACTGTTTAAATAATTAATTGACACCAGTATTTACAAGAAAATTTATTTGTAAACATGTAAATGTATATTTTCGCATATTTAATAAAAGTGAAATTTTCAATAAAAAATTCGGGTGCCAATGTGGCAAATAGGGATTAAAATTATGTGATGCTGTGACGGCATCACCGCCTTTGAAAGGGTTAAATCTTTTAAAAAGCTCGGTAAAAGAACGCTTCGGATAAGTCCTGCAGATTTAGTAATGTGAAGGTTTATGCCGCTTAAGTCCGCAGAGCTCTCATTCAAGTTTCTGATAAGGAGAACTGCGGCATTCATTGAGCAATTTTAGTTATAAACGCAGCAATGTGACTGTAGTATGCAGTTGCATGTCTTACAAAAAGCTCTACTGTCATTCATGAAGCACAAATTAACCAGCCTTAAACAAAACAATATATATACAGGGTGCAACATGTTATCTATCTCCGACCTTTAATTTCTCAACCGTTGGTCGTAGACATATAGTTCCAATTACAAAAATGTTTCAAATGAGCTAAATATTCATGTTGTGGCATTATTTAAAGTAAAAAATCAATTTTATAAAAATTACGAAAACTAACTTTTTATACGGTCCCCCAGTCCCTATAGTTATATTCAGTAAAAGTTTACACATATCATAACAGATGTAACACAAAAAGTTTGACATCTGTACTACAAAAATTGACACAGTTATTAATTTCCAAAGTTTGAGATTTTTGCACATGATTTTGTCTTTCATTAAGGGATCAGTTAAAAGATGAATTAAAGTAATTCGAGATCAAAATCAGTGTGCAATGTCCTTTTTACGGCAAAGCCACTTTTAGCCGGTATCGTCGGTGCTTTTGAATGTTGTTCGACCCATAAAAGTTAGCTCAAATTTTTAGATGAATTAAAACCCTATTTGGTGATTTCCCTATTTGGTGATACCGGCTAAAGGTGGTTTTGCCGTAAAAAGGACATTGCACTCTGATTTTGATCTCGAATTACTTTAATTCATCTTTTAACTGATCCCTTAATGAAAGACAAAATCATGTGCAAAAATCTCAAACTTTGAAATTTAATAACTGGGTCAATTTTTGCAGTACAGATGTCAAACTTTTTGTGTTATATCTATCATGATATGAGTAAACTTTTACTAAATATAACTGTAGGGACTGGGGGACCGTATAAAAAGTTAGTTTTCGTAACTTTTATAAAATTGATTTTTTACTTTAAATAATGCCACAACATGAATATTTAGCTCATTTGAAACATTTTTGTAATTGGAACTATATGTCTACGACCAACGGTTGAGAAATTAAAGTTCGGCGATAAATAATATATTGCACCCTGTATATATATATGTGGAGTTGTTGGAATTGGCTATAGTTGACCTTTGGTGATAAATGCTTCTGATTGAACAATCGCTGGTGTAGAAATAATAGAATTTTAATGTCTGCAGTAAAGCATAGATTCTATATACAGAGCACATTAACTATGTACAAGGTTTAGGAGGATGAGGCGGGATTTCTTACGGCAGTCTAACCACTTTCAAGATACTCCGGCGCGCTCTCGGAAGCCTGACTGTTGGAACGTCTTTCCAAGTCAGCTCACAGAGCAACTCTAACGTTACATCGAACCTTAGCTCTCAGGCTGGTGGTTCAAAATTACTATCTCATCAGGTTTATCGTCTTTTAGAATTTGTCTGCTCTGTCAGTTCTCATGAGATTTAGCTGCATCTTCTTACTGCTGTTAGGATGTGGTTTAGAATGTTTTGGGAACCGCAGGCCACATCCACATATATATCTACCCTATATATATAAAATCCTAATGAAACGAATTTATGAAACGAATATATGAAACGCCTGAAATGTATCGATTCTTTGAATCGACTGATTAAACAACTGACTTTGTTTCACGGCGATTTCTCCTAAAATATGGAATACTTTGCGATGAAATTAACACCAAAAAATCCGTGTTGATCCACAGATCTCAAAACTGGTATTAGAATTTTTAAATTCGAATTAGTTTTCGAAATATTAATTTTTTTCTAATTTTAAATACATTTTTTCTAATGATGGCAACTCAAATTTTAATCATAACAGAATTTTTTTTTCATAATTCAGAAAAGGTTATTATTTTAAATTAATTTGGCGACAGTTGGGCTTCCTTTAAATCTATGCTAAGAACAATGCTTTTTTTTTTTTTTCGTTATCATTTTATTAAATACAAAACTTTCATTTAAAAATGAAACATTTAAATTGATGGCTTTCACTTCTTTAAAAAAAAAAAAAAAAAAAAAAAAAAAAAAAAATTAGGCACAGATGTCATATACGCACCGGGGTACCTAATTGGCGCACAAATGGCATTATTTTGATAGACATGGTAACCCGGCTATTGTTGTTTATTTAATAATAAATGTATATTTACTTTTATTTCTTTTTTAAATTTATATAAATTATTTTGTTCTATAGTAATTATTTTATTTTTTTTTTTGCTATTTCCTTTTGGAAATTCTAGAAAATAATTAAAAAATACGGTACAATGTAGTAGTTATTCCGTCACCCAATTTCGCAAATTATATAAATCGTCAAACCACTCGCCAAATTGTACAGACTGACAAAATTTTATTTTAAATAACGAAAGAACAAATAAATTATTAAACATTAATAAATATAAAAATAAAACGTAGAAATAAAAATCCCTTGATGACGTAAACACGTGTAACTTGCTAAAAGTCAAGTGAATGTGACATTTACCATCAACCATTATTGACATTTAATCTTATAGTTCGCGATAGATTTTTTGTCGACGGGATAACTAAGTAGTACCAAAAATACATATGTAACTGGTATTCGAAAACGAGGTTTTCGTCAAATTTTCGTAAAAAAAAAAAAAAAAAAAAAAAAAATCATGCCAAACATGACATCTGGCGAAATATTAAATTATGTAACAAACCATGACATTTAATTTCAACTTCAAATCAATGTTTTAATTTACCACTCGAACAATAAAAAAAATGCTAACTGGCGAATTGAAAAAAAAGATATTGGCGAGATTTGCACCCGCCTTTTTTTCCTTTCGGCACAGATGTCACATACGGCCCCATATTGGCGCGATTTTTTTCTGACGCCAATGTCATATACGCAACGGGTACTTAACTGGCGCCAAAGTATCGTTATTTTGCTTGATATGGTAAGCCGGATGTTGTTGTTTATGCTGTTAATGCGTTCCCCAAATTGGCGTTGGAAAAAATCACGCCAATATGACATTTTGTATATGACATTTGCACCAAAGATCTGCGAAGGGATCAGATCGTATTTGTTTATGGCCTTTGATGACTTGAACTATTATAATATAGATGAAATGATGGGGATAGAATAATATTTGGCGACTTATCACCTGTGCCTGGATAACATTAAAGTATCAAAATGACACCTAGAGTATAAAAAACAAAGTATTCCGCCCGGAACTGTTGATGATAGTCACATGATTTAGGCTATTGTTATAGAGATTGTTTTAAAATATCGGTTGAGAAAGACTGAATACTTAATTCATTTTATTTTAGCTTCTTTTCAAATGTTTAACCGATTCTCTTTAAACAAAAACGAAAATAACCATTAGATGTCTTAACAGCAACTGATTCTCCGTTAAATTTTTGCAACCAAAGGGAATTGAATGGAAACCCGTTTACAGGGAGATCTGCACACCTTTTTCAGTATAATTTAATCTTCTCTAATATTTTTAAAACCCATTAGATTTTTAGATTTTTATATTCTGCGGTGTCTGAACGGGGGTTGGCGAGCGTAGCTTGCAGGAGGCAGAGCCCCCTAGTATATATATAAAATCGTTTCTATTTCTATTTTATAGATCTATACTAATAAAAGAAATGTGTAAATGTAGATACGCCTGTGTGTCAGTCCGCGACGACTAGGAAAATCTGCCTCACTTATATAGTGGTCTAGAAATTCAGATGGGGATATTCCAGGCAGATCGTGATGCACTTGTGATACGTGTAAATTGTCATGCTGTAAACGACGAGAACGATCATTAGAATAATGATTGATATCTCCGATTTCTGTATTTTATTTTCGTTTTCCAAATCAAAATCGAGTTAGATCCAGTGTTGCCAGATGACTAAAAATAAACTTTAAGTGAAATAGTGAAATAAATTCCCCAAGTTTTTCACCAAAAATGTTGATAATTCCCAAACATTTCCCCATGAACTACTTGTCCCCGAAAAATTGGCTTAAAATTCTCTAAAATGGGAACAAAATCCCTGATCTGGCAACACAGTGTGTGCAACACATATATACTATAAATTTTGTAATTTAAAAGTAGTGGTACGAATAGAGTATAAAAATAGTCGCCCGTGGCAGCCCTGCTCATAGATACGAAGTCGTCACCATGTAAAGACACTGATGTCCAAAAGTATTGCATATTTCAATAAATCAATATTTTACCACAAAGTTTTTATTAGGAAACATTGAAAATTTATACACATAATAAGAAAATGGGGTGCAAACTAAGGGTAATTATGATCTTTTTAAATCTAATCAAATCAGCTGTTTCAGACGATTGGACGACAAAAGCATGAAGTGCAAAGTATTTGGACTCAGAGGTGTAGTGGAGGGTATACGCGGGTATACGCCGTATACCTTCTGGATTTCTTAAAGAAGCACCGTATACCCTCTGTTCCTCAAATAAAGCTATAGCGTATACCCTAGGCATGACGTTCATAACTTTAGCGTATATCCTCTGCTTATAGCGTATACCCTCTGCTTTTTTTACGACTACATCACTGTTTGGACTGTGAGAATGGTTTTAATTTGATGTTGTTTCTGTTAGTGATTTCGATCATGTTTGCTTATGAGTTAATTACGTACCAAATGGATGAATTTACGCGTGGTCATGTTATTAGTATGAACAAGTCTGGCCGGTGCAAGGCCGATGTTGCCGAAGCTGTTGGTATCGACCAATGTACGGTTTCGAGACTGTGGCAACGCTACATTTCAACGGAAAATGCTAGAAGAGGATCGTCCGCGTATAACAACAGCATCAAATGACCGATTTGTGGCACAAACTACCCGGCGCAACCGATCAATGCCAGCAAGAGTGATAGCAACAATGTTAAGCGCTGCTGGTGCGGGCCGCTAGTTTCGTGACAAACTGTATACAGGCGACTTAGTTAACATGGTCTTTCTGTCAGATGTCCAACAATATGTATTCCAATTACCTCTCGTCACAGGCGTGATCGGTAGTGATTGAAGATTTCAAACTATATCATATTGAAACTTACTGAATCCTATCGATAACAACATATCAAAATGGTTCATCGCGAATGATTTTTCGATCTTGTTTTTGTACGTAAAACATATTTTCAGTAAATTTGCGATAAAATAGGGTCTGATTAAAGTATAAGGTAAAAGAAGAACGTTGAATGGTTAGTCGAAATAGTCTAGTTATACCTAAATATCTTATTTTGATTCTGTTATGCTGAGAAAAAATTGGAAAGTTTTTTTTGTACATTCTTTAAATTAATTTCTTTACTCTTCCGGTAGCAATGTCCGCATTTTAAAATTTTGATAAAGAACATTTTATACTCTAAGCCACAGGGTACGCAATAAATCAGTTCATATTTCATAAAAGTTTAATACATTGTTATATCGGAGTGCACGTTAAGACTTGGCTGCAATAAAGGAAACAAAAATACCTGGAAGTATTTTCTTTATTTACTCTACGATCTTCTTATTGTCTTTCTCTATTTTTTCTTTATTAATTCTACGATTAAATAAGCCAAATATTACTATTAAAAAATTGTGGTAATAGAGTTATTTAAAAGAAAAACCTATGGAAACTCATCAGAAAGTAACATGTAGCTCTCCAAAAAGCTTGCCACGAACCGCACCAACGTCCCCTAAGATAAGGGAGAAAGCCTTGACACGCGTTACGAAAACCTCACACAAAGCAGGGGGGGGGGGGGAATCCGAACAACTTGCATGTTTCGTTTTCTTTGGCTCATGGAGTTATTAATTATTATTAGAAAATAATAATTAATAATTCCACGAGCCAACGAAGTCGAAACATGCAAGTAGTTCGAATTTTTTTCTTTGTTTTGCTTGCTTTGTGTGACGTTTTCGTGACGCGTGTCCAGGCTTTCTCCCTCATCTAGGGGCGTTGACCGCACCTGACCGTACCATTGAACGTGATCATTAATGACATTAAGGCTAACAAAAAAGGCAGACTGCCGCACTACTTTTCGTGCATCTGCATCCATGCATCCCAGCAACACATGACTCAAGCGGTCTGAAAAAAAGCACGTGTAACGCACCGCCACATCCTATCTTTTTCGTTAGTATCGGAGTGACATATGGACAGCAATGGAACATATAATCAAAGTTTACAGTACATGAGCTTTGAACTATGTCAGAACGTCCAGAAGACGTTTTGCTGCTGCTTAGGTTAGTTATAATGCATTATTAGAAACACTCAACTGGTCAAATTGATTAGTAATAATCGAAACGTTGACAAATCAAACTAAATGAAACAATTTTACAACAACAATTCGCCGAATAGAACAATGCACAGAGCACGCGCCATTTTGAGGTAAAACCTCATTTATCTTCTTCGCGCAGAAGAATAAAATTGACAGAAACTCTAAAATAGCTATTGTTTTTTACCGCCACGCTTGGAAAGTAATGAATGCGAAAAGCAAAGGAAAAACAATGTAATTTCGGAAACCACACATCTTTCAATTTACCTCCTACTTTACTTTGGAATACTTTGACTTGCGTAAATTATTCTCCCCAACAATTACGCTTGCAAAAGATTTACGGCTATCTCTTTTTTACATTCAAGAAAATACGAAATTGCCAAAGAGGATTTATTATAAAACTTGCTAGGAAAATTAAGTCATACAAAGGAAAGTTTCATGTTTCTGGTAAATTATTTTGGATTTTAGTAGCTTTACCGATGGCAACAATGGTGGAATTGACATGTGTAATATGTGGAGGGTATGCAAGGCAGTTTTATTATGTATTTTGTTCGTGCTAAATTGGTTGGAAGTAATCACTGAAGAATGTCTATGAAGCAACAGCAAAGAAAGCGCAGTTTAGCCTGGCAGCTAAACTCTTGCACTTTCCGTCCTATCACAAGTATCATTTCTGTTGTCATTTTTTTATGCACTCACAAAATGTACGACGATAAATGAGGTAGCATTCGAAATATTTTTGAACAAGTTTTTTATATTGTACACTACTTTAAATGGAAAATGCAGTGAGTTCAGACACAGCCAATAGCATCGATTTGCTCAAATGATGACATGGATTTCTTTATAAATAAAAGTCATCAAAATGGCTGAATAAATTACTTTTAAACTTTCTATATAAATGGATTATATCCGGAAAAATAAGATGTAGTCAGCTTTTTATCTCCTTTAAGCGTATCTGTCTGTTTTAAACTCGAATTTTCGCTTTTTAAATGTAGAATAATTAATATCTCTCATATAGAATCTTTTTTTAATATGTTGTTGCCACATTTTATTAAGAAAGTAACCAGAAAAAAATGCTTTGAAATTTTTTTGAATTATTTATATATGATTTTTATATGCAAAAGCAACATCATATTTATTTATAAAACGTGCATAATTTAAAAAAAATATTAAAACGAAATGTGAATTTATATTAATAAATTTTAATAATGTTATTGTGGTGGCCTTAAATTTACGTAATTTCTGCTGATTTTCTTTTTCACAACTGCCAAATCATTCTACTCTATATTAAAGACAAGTATTCGTCTGAAAATACATTTTTTATCCTATTATTGCGGTCTTTGTTAAGATAACAGGAAAAGAACGTACCAAATGAAAACTGGAGAAATATGAATTTATTTGATAAAATTTTCATATACAAGGTGTCCTTAAAAGCTCTTTAGAATTTCAAGCTTTTATTACACAGATAAATGAGCCGATACATGTATGGAAAGTACACTGCTCAAAACAATTAAAGGATATTTGAAGTTTTATATAAAATAAAGATATAAACGAAAATTTTTTTTGCCAAAAATAGAAGAAGAGAATCACAAATGCAAATTTTTCTGGTTTTCAAACTGTGGAGTATGCAAATTTTGAGTTCGACGTCAAAAACGTCGCTTCAGCGGCAGCGAATGAAATTTGACTTTCAACTGGATAAAAGAGAATGAAGACAAGGATGATCGGCTTTCAGTGATTGCTTTGTTTCGATGAGTACGATGTCTCAGCGAAGTCATTTGACAGATTCAGAAGCTTTGAGAATTGTTGGTAGGTTAGAAGGGGGCCAAACTCAAACCGGAGTAGCGCAAGCCATTGGAGTGTCACAAAGTGTCATTTCCAGGATCTGGAACCGTTTTTTGGAGAGTGGATGTGCAGGCCGAAGACCAGGGCAAGGTCGTAGACGGGCAACAACGCCCAATGAAGATCGGTATTTAGCGTTAACAGCTCGGAGACACCGAACCATGAACGCTACTCTTCTCCAACAACACCTTCACTCGGCTACAGGCACCACGATTTCAACACGGACTGTCCGAAACCGTCTCCATGCTGTAGGTCTGTATGCTCGCCGACCGATGGTATGTGTTAGATTAACATCAAGGCATCGTCGCGACCGCAGGGAGTGGGCAACCGAGCATGTCAACTGGAGGAGAAATGAATGGAGCAATATTCTGTTTTCTGACGAGTCCCGTTTTTCTGTGCATCCGGATAATAGGCGTATTTTCATCTGGAGGGACCGTGGCAGTAGGAATAATCCTGCGTTCGTGCACGAAAGTGTCAGATTTGGCGGTGGAGGAGTGTTGGTGTATGGTGGCATCTCCATTGACGGGCGCACTGACCTCTACATCATTCGAGATGGAGCTCTGACTGGTCGCCGATATAGGGATGAGATCCTCAGACCTATTGTAGTCCCTTACGCTGCAGCAATCGGAGATAACTTCATTCTAATGGACGATAACTGCAGGCCACATCGTGCAAACCTGGTGGAGGATTTCCTTTTCGAGGAAGGAATCGTTCGAATGGAATGGCCAGCGTGTTCTCCAGACATGAATCCAATCGACCACGTTTGGGAAGCTCTAGGAAGACGAGTTTCTGGCCGCCAACAACCCCCACAAACTCTCCAAGAACTGGAAAGAGCTCTTCTGGAAGAGTGGGGCAGAATACCCCAACTCGTCATTAATAGCCTCATTGAGTCCATGCCTCAAAGGTGTTCAACGTTGCTGGCCGCCCGTGGAAACCTTAACCCCTACTGAAAATGATTTTCTTTGAAGAAAACACCTTTTCTTATTCTTTTTTTCTCATATGCACAAATTGTGTTTTTTTCCTTTAGTACACAAATGCGCAATAAAATGCATTTTTTTCTGCCAAACATGTGTAATTTATTCTCATATAACCTACTATGTCTGTCGACCATGTATCAATCAGCTAAACAGTTTACCAGATACAAAATCCACCTAAAACTGCAATATCCTTTAATTGTTTTGAGCAGTGTAGTACAATATTAGGAGTATCTATTGAAGATTTCTTTTGTATTAAGGGGACAGTTTACCTCACAATTAATCGAAAAATCGATTTTTATTTTTTAATATTAAATGCAATCCTGTTATTGTGAATGTTTTGACATTTGATTTTTACTCATACGGCAATTATATCGCGAGATATTTGAAATTTTGTTAACACACCCAGTGCAATTACTCACACAAATTAAAACTTTAAATGGCTTTTTCTCCATGTTCATATTTTCTTCACTTTCACATTTTAAAAATGCTAAGTCTATTTTTATACTTGAGAAAGAGATTTAAACTTTTATGTACAGTGGTTGGGGGGGGGGGGGAAAAGTAAACACCCCCTACTAACTCCTCAACAAATTATCGTAGTTACCGGTACGGAACATTTGGAAATAAAGTCTACTTTTAAATGATGTATATAAAATTTGCCCAGGGGGCCATCTACATATTAAAACGAATCCAAACTTCATTTTTTTTTTCAATAGCAAAGCCCAATTTTAACAATATATTTCAAGTCTTCGGTTAATACTATGCCTAGACACCAAATTTCAAGTCATTTGAATGATAAGTTTTTGAATTATAAATATTCAAAATTGAGTGCTTCTAATATTAAATTACATTTTCATATTTTTATTTATATCTCCTGAAATTATGCTCCTAATGTGCTAATTTTTTGTGTAGCAATAATACTAATATATCCAAACATAAATACGTTTAATTTGCAATTTTTATAATTTTATGATATGAATTATGAATTATGAAATAAATATTCGAAAAAATTATGAATTGCAACCTACAGTTTTTTTTTTTTTTTTTTTTTTTTGATGGATTTAGTTTTATTAAGTCCTGCTTTATGGAAATCTAAAATTTCACAATTTTCTTCCAAATAGTTTTCAAATTATGCTTAAAAAACGGCAAAAAGATGCTTTAAGGTGCCGTCTGTGATAGAAGTGATTAGATATTTTGAAATTTCTTCTGCTGTCGTGTAATCCAGCAGGCTTCATGGACTGCTTGAGTAGTGCTTAAGGTGCCTTGATCAAGAAGGGGGCTCTCTCGGTTAACATTCGAGTAAGGAACTTCAATTTGGATACAGCCCATAAAATACGCTCGTTTTAAAATAATTAATTTCTCGGAAACTTATGGTACGAATTGCATAAAAATTTGTTTTTAGGCTAATTGAAGGGTGTAGAGTTCATTTATGCTGTCAGAATTGTGTACTGCTATAGAAAAAAACAAAGTTATGGTTCGTTTCAATAAGTAGATGGCCCCCTAAACAAATTTTACTTACATCATTTAAAAGTAGGCTTTATTTCCAATTGTTTGGTACCAGTAACTTTCTCCTACGATAATTTGTTGAGGAGTTAGCAGGGCGTGTTTACTTTTTTTTCCCCCACGACTGTACATGTTCTTTATTATATATGTGATAAATCTGCGCATGGAATTAGTTTTGAGGTTTTTGTTATTTAAAAAAAAATAAAGTATATGAAGATGTGTTAGATTTCATCATGTTACACTATATATATATGTAAAAAATATCTATTAAAAGTAATATTAGATGTATCTAAATATCCATGCGCAGTCTTATGTAATACATATTTGAATATCTTAAAAGAAAAATTGGGCAGAAATATCAATATTTAAAAAAGTAGTAGAGATTTAAAAAATTTCCATTTTTAAAAAAAAAATTTTAATTTTAATTAATTATGCAATTAAAATAATTATTTTTAAATGTACTTTTAGTTTAACATTGAAATGCAGTGAGTTCACCATTTGAACCATATTTTTAAAAATAGGTAAACTGTCCACTTAATTAATAAACCACTCTGTGTACCATTGGCACACATCAGATAAAATGCACGTCACATCAAGGCGGAAATCGCCGAAGTTTTCTACTGATACTCTTGTTCGTCTACTGCTTGCTTCTTCTTAAGCCAGATAATTGACAATTCGTTACATGTTGGATTAAAAGCAGCATTACATAATTTTTTTAGTCATATTTCCATTTAAAATTTAATTCCTTTCGTTATATTGCGCGTTCTGTTTCTTTCTTTCTTTTTACCCGACTGCCAAGAAGGGTTTTGTGTTTGACGCGTATCTGGGTATGGGGATTTCTTTATACCCTCGATGCATCCCAACGACTGGATGGATTTTAATTAATGAAGTGTCTATCGATTCGTCTTAACCGTCCGATGGTGATAGGCTAGGTTTTCTTTTCATACATTCAAAATGGCGGCCCTAAAATACAAAATGGCGGTAGAGACGAAAAACGTTTTTTACGCACCCTATTGAGTTGCATATCATTGGATAGGTCTTTCAAAATGCAGACGATGTTTCATAGACTATTTTACAGTCAGAAGCTCCGTTTAAGTATTACAGAACCTGAAAGTTGTGTACGTAGGATCCCTAGCTTAACTGCAACTCTAATCTACATCTATAGGCCTCATCAAAACAGTGTTTATAGATAGGAATATAATTAATATAATATTAATAACAATAGAATTAAACACCACTTAAAAAGTCATCCATACAAGTAAATAAAATAATAGGTAAGTAATATAAAAAATAGTTTTACATTGATGAGAAATAATTAATTAATTCGCTTTTTACGCAGTCGGTTTTTTTTATTTTTTTAATTATATATAGCTTGTTCCTTTTTAGGTGCGGTCGTAATTATATAAATACGTAGGATTTACAGTCGTCGTCTGGCCCGTCCGTCTGTCTGTCCGCATATAACAGCGCAAAAACTACTCAACCGAATGATTTGAAATTTAATATATAAAATCGTTGCAGAATTTTGTCGAGTCATTTCAAATTTAATTTTATGCGAATCGAATCAAAACTTTAAAAGATATTAATAAAAGTATTCTTCATTCTATTAAATCCTATCACACGTAATTTATTCAATGACATCCCATGCTAAGTAATGATTCTAAGTTTCCATGGTGATTATTCTATTAAATCCTATTATACGTAATTAATTCAATCATATCCCATGATAGATAATGATTCTAGGTTCCCATGGTCATTATTCTATTAAATCCTTTCATACGTCATTAATTCAATGATATCCCATGATAGGCAATGATTCTAGGTTGCCATGGTGAT
Organism: Maratus speciosus; assembly: GCA_963932465.1. Taxonomy (NCBI): domain Eukaryota; kingdom Metazoa; phylum Arthropoda; class Arachnida; order Araneae; family Salticidae; genus Maratus; species Maratus speciosus. The sequence goes on along the minus strand of OZ010799.1, from coordinate 66,355,951 downwards.
TACGTCGTATTTAAGATGGTCACGTTATTTTCGTATTACTGAATTCAATATATATAATTGATGCAGAATTTTGTAGAGTCATTTCAAATTTTATGAAAATCGAATCAAATCTTAATCCTTAAATGCCGGTTGTTGCTTTTCGGCAACATACCGAATTTAGGCTCTAAAATACTATTAAAATAATATTGCAGCTATAATGCCTAATGTTGCCAATAAAATACATTCTGAAAATATTATTAAATCAATTTTCAATATGTAGATGGCAACACTTGTGTTGTTTAAGAATAAAGATAGATTTATTTTTTAAATTGTTGCTACTTGTTCTTTTTGTTTTGTTTGGAAGCTTACGAAATACCCTATTTTGTTCTGCAGTGAGCAAGTAAAATTTATTTCTTATTATAGTTCCTATAATTCTTGTGTGTTTAATATTATAGAATTTTATCAAGGAAAATTATTTTTTCAATTAACGACCAGTATTGTCGATTAATAATAAACTGTTTTTTAGCCGTAAACCATACTTAAAACAAAATAGGATTTTTTTAAGTATTTTTCCCATGTTTTATTTAGAAAATGAAAGCCGAAAAACATTATTACAATGATTTTTGAAAAATCAGGCATTTAAGGGTTAAAAAGATGTTAATAAAATTTTTCTTCATTCTATTAAATCCTAATCATTCGTAATTAATTCAATGGTATCCCATGATAGGTAATGATTCTATGTAGCCATGGTCATTATTCCATTAAATCCTATCATGCGTAGTTAATTCAATGATATCCCATGATGGGTACTGATTCTAGGTTGCCATGGTGACGACGTCCTATTTAAGATGGAGTCCTATTATTTCCGTATTACTGAATTTAACGTATAGAATCGTAATCAATTTTGTATTCGTGCATTTTTGCAAAAGAGTGCAACAGATATTACACCAAGATCTGAATATTTATAAAGAAGTTATAGTACGAACGCACCTCATTTGCCATGTTGTACGTACAATTTGTGACTTGTTTCAAACGTGAATGAAACGTTTGTATATACGATTTTAGACTTAATGAAATAACATAACTCCAAACAGGTGCTCGGCAAGTTATATAGCCATTCTTTCAAATGTCTAACTTGTTGTATCAGACCTTTCACATGTTTCAAAGTTTTTTTCAGCTTCTTCTGAAGGAAATTCTTTTTCATATAGATGTAATGTTTGCGGATGAAAGGGGGAAGTAACTGCATCATAAAAAGTGGCCGCATACCGAGGGAGCAGCTGCACACGCGCAGGACGTGCGTGTGTAGTAAAAGAGACCCCCCTCCCTCATTCATGTCGATGCCAACAGCTGCTTGGATTTTTTTTTTTTTTTTTTTTTTTTTTTAACATAATTTTGATAAATCGCTTGCACTGTATTTGTGTAGCTGCTACAGGTAGCAAATGTGGGGCGCATGTGAGAGAAATTCTTGTGTTTACATTATTGTGGAAAAATAGTAGATATGATTATTAAATACATAGAGAGAATTTCTTCGAAAACAATTCGATTAAAAATAGAGTGAAACTATTGAAAAACGAAATGCCTATAGCGGAATACTGCTCATGAAATTCATGAGTGATAAGTGTACCATAAGTGCGTTGCCATTTGTCCCGATTTACATGGTATGTCCCGTTTTCAGTAACTCCGAGATCTGTCCCGCGTAACTACTGCACTGGACGCCAAAATTCCCAATTTTTCATGATGAACAAATACTTTTTAAATTTTTAAAGTACCGTGTTATTCGTTAGTCTTCATCGAATGGAACTGAACAGAGTAAAATCTGTGAAGACAGAACCTGTTAATGACGTAAAAAAATTATAGTTCCTTCCAAAAGAATACCTTACAAATCTACATTCCTAAGAGGAAACCTGTCTAAAAATAATTTTTTGTGGTTTTTAGAGATTTATTTTTCACGAGTTTTACTGTACTTTGTTTTTGTTCAGTAAATGTTGTGTAACCAGAACCTGTTTATAAGGGTATTCTGTATTAACCCCTTACCCGCTAGTTTTGCGTTCACGCAACGGTAAAAATAAATGCACATATTTAAGTTATTTACACACCCACCACTATTTTTCAATTAAAAAATTGGCGTTACTTAAAGACATAAAATTTTAAGATCATATAAAGCGAGAATTATCTTTCAGAGTTTGTTGTGGCAAACGACATTCAGCTAAAAGGTTGAAATTTTCAACCTTATAGTTTTGGCGGTTAATGGGTTAAAGCAGCCATACTCAACCTTTTTTACCGCGGGCCGCAGACACCTGTTTGTGATGTTAGGCGGGCCGCAGAGGTAAAAATGTATAAAAATATAGATGTTGGTAATTGAAAAGGTGTCCGCGACTCGGGAGTGTCCGTTATGGAGGATTTAATGTCGTAAGATAATATAAATATTATAACAAAGCAATAGAACAATGCTGATATTATCAGTAGAGTTTAACGTTTGTCGCGGAAGAAATTTTAGTAAAACTTTCAACACCACTATTTTCAAACAATAAACTTCGTGGTAAATTTCTATTGAAAATGTATACAGATAATGTACAGAAATTTATTGTTTAAAAATAGTGGTGTAAACATTTTTTAGGGCCACTATTTTCCACGACAAACATTCAACCTCAAAAAGCAGTATTAGTTATATAATAAGCATGAAATGTAATAATATAACAATGCAGGATTTCAATGTTAAAAAAGGAAAACCGGAAATTTTTTCTGTTAATCTGTCATTTTCTCAATTTAAAAAACTTTTCAGCATTTTTATTAATTGTAAAAATATATATCATTGCAATTTTAATTAATTCAGAATAATATTTGATTAGTGTTGAAGACTAAGAAATGCATAGATCACTATAGCACGAACAGAACTAACAGCATTTAAGATGTTTTAACATAATTTTAAATTTATTATAACAGGACAGATTTTGTCTTCTCCTGGAAATATATAAAACAACAGTGGAGGTCTGAAATATCTTTTATGCACATCTCAATTAATTTCATAAACATGGATTAATGATTATATATGCGTCTCGGGCCGCACATAAAAGGTCGCCGGGCCACATGCTGCCGCGGGCCGCATGTTGAGTATGGCTGGGTTAAAGTAAAGAATTCACTGCCTCTATGATCGAAACAATATACAGTTATACCTGCTAAATTGAAATTTTGCTCTTTTGGCCCTAACGATTCCGCTTTCAGAGGTTTCAATGTATAAGACTGGTGTGTTTATTGAGTATAACAAAGCCTGCTAAGACTTGAATCGCAAAAGAAGGAAAAAATTCCATTTTGTACAGGCTTTGCAGACTGCATGGTACTCTTACCGTAGGGGCAATGAATTTTTTTTTAGTTTAAGACAGGATTCCGTTATACACAGACTCTGTTTTTATAGGAATTTCTGTATTTTTATGTCCCGATTTAGAAGCCCTTGTCCTTAATTTTTGTTTTCCTGCCCCGCTTTTTTGTGACACTGGATCTGGCAACACTAATCATAGAGTCGCACGGAGACGGAGTATACTTGCTGACACGGAAATTTAAATGTGATTTTTTTTTTCGATTTTTGAACATGTTTAACTATATTAAGAAGAAGAAGAAATAAACATACATCTATAATACTCATAAGGCAAGTAGAAAATTGTACGTCAAACGGGGCAAATGAGGTGCGTTCGTACTATAACTAGTTTTATAAATATTCAGATCTTGGTGCAATAGCTGCTCCACTTTTATGTAAAAATGCATGAATGCAAAATTTATTACGATTCTATATATCAAATTCAGTAGTACGGAAATAATAGGACTCCATCTTAACCCTTAAATGCCTGATTTTTCAAAATTCATTTTAAACATGTTTTTCGACTTTCATTTTTTAAATAAATCTTGGGAAAAATACTTTAAAAAATCATATTTTATTTTAAGTGTGATTTACTGCTACAAAAGTGTTTGTTACTAATCGGCAGTACTGGTCTTTAGTTGAAAAAACACTTTTCCTTGATAAAATTCTATAATATTAAACACACAAGAATTTTTAAAACTATGATAAGAAATAAATTTTACTTACTCACTGCAGAACAAAATAAGATATTTCGCAAGCTTGCAAACAAAACAAAAAGAACATGTAGCAACAATTGAAAAAATAAATTTATCGTTACTTTTAAACACCACAAGTGTTGCCATCTACATGCTGAAAATCGATTTAATAATATTTTCAGAATGTACTTTATTGGCAACGTTAGGCATCATAGCTTAAATATTATTCTAATAGTATTTTAGAAGCCTAATTTGGGTATGTTGCCGAAAAGAAACACTCGGCATTTAGGGGTTAAATAGGACGTAATCAATATGGCAACCTATCATGGGATATCAATGAATTAATTATGTATGACAGGATTTAATAGAATGTAGAAAACTTCTATTAATATCTTTTTAAGTTTTGATTCGACTTTCATAAAATTTGAAATGACTCGACAAACTTCTGCATTGATTATATATATTCAATTTCAAATCATTCGGTTGGGTAGTTATATGCGGACAGACAGACGGACGGACCAACTGACGACAATAGGTGCTACGTGTTTGTAAGATTACGAACGCACCTAAAAAGAGAAATCCTTCTTAATCTACGAATATGTAACATAACCACTAAAGAAAATATGTAATAACCTCTTTCGAGTTGCACACGATTCCGAAAAACCTTCTTTATCGTTAGAAACTTCAAAACCGATATATTTTGGAAACCTCAGAGCGCGCATTTATGTATATGAGCAAAATTTCACCATTCTTTGCACTGAGGACGGTGCGCTGAACGCTACCAAAACTAATAAGCTATAAGATAAAAAGTTTTGGCGCAATTAACAATGTTTTTTCAACAGAATATTATTAATATCAATAATAATAATAATAGTAAAATATATAACAATTATGACGAAATAAAACTGCTGTTAGATTTACTGCAACAGAAAAGTTTCCGAATTTCATACATGCACTTATAAAAATAAATGTAAGCCTTGTTATGAAGCTGAAACATATGTTAATATGGGATTGAAATTTCAATTATCCAAGAATATCATTTTTGTAAATAGATGAAGTTCTCATATCTGGACCATGGCCAGAAGAAGCTATGTCTGATTGCCTCGAACCGGAAAATTTTATCTAAAATTAACCTGAAACCACAAGAAGAATTTTCGTCAACCCGCAACAGCGACCCGTACCCGCAGCAGTTTATCCCGCGGCGACATGTTTAATTGTTCTACAAACAAAGGCGGATAATCGATGGCCTTTAATCGTAATCCAATTAATCGGGGAATCGGGGTTCAGCATATCATCATGCGGAACGAATTATAAGTCATTATAACCAGAAATGATGGGGGTATGGTATCAATTTCGGATTGGGTTGAGCACTATGAATTTAAGAGTATTAGATTCTTCCATCGGGTCAAGTTTACTTGAGATTTTTTTGCTGCGGGTTGGGTTTGAGTAGTGCTGCCAGGTGTTCCGATTAACGCAGTATGTCCCAATTTTCAGGTGCTGCTAGACCTATACCGCGTAACTACTGCGCGGGACGCCAAAAGTCCCCACTTTTCAGAATACACAAATTCTTTTAAATTTCGTTTAGTACTTAACTATTCGTTAGTCAGAATTCGTGTCACCATGTGTCTCGATTTACGCGGGATGTCTCGATTTTCAGGGGCTCCAAGACCTATCACGCGTAACCACCACGTAGAACTTCAAGAGTTCCAATTTTTCAGGATACACAAATTCGTTTAGATTTCTTTTCGTATCATATGCTATTCGTTAGTTTGAATCGAGCGGAACTTAATACGGTAAAACCAGTGAAGTGTGTGTGTGTGTGTGTAAAATCTACGAATAACGAAAAATATTTACAATGCCTTCCAAAGGAATACCTTCCAAATCAACTCGCCTCGACGGAAGCTCGCCAAGAACGGAATTTTTTGAGGTTCTTAGAAATTGTGTTTTTAGAAGCTTTACTATATTTTATTCAGTGAACCCTGTGTAAACGTGACCTGTTTAAAACGGAATTAGTTTTAAAAGTAAAAAAATTCGATTGTACCTATGATAGGAATACTGTACAATTATACCTGTTAAAATGGACTTTTATTTCTGTCCCATGTGATTCCGTTTTCACAGTTTTTACTGTTTGAGATTCTTGTGTTTATTTAGTATAATAAGACCTACTAAGACGAAATTGCGAGGGACAGGCGAAAAATTTGTTGTAAACGAGCTTTCGTCTTAGCAGGTATATATTGTACGGCATTCCTACCGTACAGACAATTTTTTCATGTTTAAGACAAGGATGCCGTTATAGAAAGGCTTGTTTTTATAGGGTTTACTGTATTTTTAAGTCCCGATTTAGAAGCCGCTGTCCCACTTTTTGTGACACTGGGCCTGACAACTCTAGTCAGTATCGAATGGAACTTAACATAGTAAAATCTGTGAAGACAGAACCTACCTATAATGGAAAAAATTTATACTCTTTTCCAAGAGGAATAGCTTATACAAATCTACCTGTCTAGACGGAAACCTGTCTAAAAGAAACTTTTTGTGTTTCCAAGCTATTCTGTATTTTACAAGTTTTAATTTAATTTGCTCAGTAAATATAGGTCAAAACTGGGAAATTTCATTAGCGGCCACTGGCCGGTAGAACTAGTTTTTTAAGTGGCCACTTTTTTAAAACTAGTGGCCACTTTTTTATTTAAAAATACTAAACAGTAAAATTTCTATAAGTATTCATCTAAAACTGAATAACCCAAATAAATATGTTAATGTAAATATATTGGAACCAAAAAAAAGCAGAATCCTTGATGAAATGCAAGAAAATTTTATTCTCTCCTTGTAAAAAAGTGGCCGGAAGGTGGCCGCTGATAGACAATTTTTGACTGGCCACTTTTTCTCATTTACTGGCCCTGTGGCCGGTGGCCAGTGCTAATTTTGACCTTTATCAGTAAACCCTGTATAAACGAAACCTGTTTATAACGGAATGATGTTTTAAAAGTAAAAATTTCATTGTACAGTCGCGGGGAAAAAAAAAAAGAAAAAAAGAAGCAAACACTCCCTATTGGCTCTGCAACAAATTATTGCAGAAGAAAGTTACTGGTACCAAACAATTGGAAATGAAATCTACTTTTAAACTAATGTACATAAAATTTTCTTAGGGGGCATCTACATATCAAAACAAACACAGACTTTGTTTTTTTTTTTCAATAGCAATAACCAATTTTGACACCATAAATAAATTCTACACCCTGCAATTAGCCAAAATACAAATTTTCATGGAATTGTATGATTTATTTCAGAGAAATTAGTATTCCTTTCAGGAAATTCGTACAATTAGTTTCTGAGAAACTAATTATTTTAACATGAGCCTATTTTAGGGCCTGTATCTAAATTGAAGTTCGGTACTCGATTGGTAAAATGCTACAGAATCATAAAGACACTTCTATTAATGTATTATTTCTTGCCACTAGTACCATTTCACTCACTTAATATGTTTCGACTATTGCAAAGCCCAATGTTTGAATAAAATGAGTAAAATATATTTCTTTTAAATTATGCTTTTCTACACATCATAGACGACCCCTTAACTTAAACCATCATCATGATTTTTTTAAGCATAAAATCTACTTGAAAGAATTTTTTTTAATTTTGGATTCGCATACAGGAGGACAGAATAAATATAAATCCATAAAAAAATTGTAGGTTGTATTTCATAAGTTTTTCGAATATTAATTTTACAATTCATAACTTATATGATAAAATTATAAAAATTTCAAATTCAATGTATTTATGTTTGAGTTTTTTAGTATTATAACCGTACAAAAACTTAGCACAGTAGAATTATAAAAATCAAGAGATATTAATAAAAATATGAAAATGTAATTTAACATTAGAATCTCTGAATTTTGAATGTTTATAATTGAAAAACTGTCACCCAAAGAACCTGAAATTTTGTATCTTGGGATAGTTTGAACCTAAGATTTAAAATATATTGTCAAAGTTGGGTGTTGCCTTTGAAGAAGCGAAGTTTGAGCTAATTTTGATATGTATATGGCACCCTTAAACAAATCTTTTATGTATCATTTAGAATTTATTTCAAATCTTTTGGTATAAGTAACATTCTTCTGTTGTAATTAATTGCAGAGTTAGTTAGTAGGGGTGTTTACTTTTTTCTTTCTACGACTGTACCTAAGATAGGAATACTATACACTATGCTAAATTGGAATTTTGTTTCTATTCGCAGCAATTGCGTTTTCACAGGTTTTACTGAATAAGATTGTTGAGTTTATTTAATATAATAGAACCTGCTTAGACGGAATCGCAAGAGAAAGAGAAACATACCGTTTTAAACCGGCTTTCGTCTTAACAGATTCTATTGCATGGTATTCCTACCATAAGAAAATTGAAATTTTTACTATTAAGAAAGGATTCTGATATTAAAAGGTTCAGTTTTCATATGTTCCAATATAATTATATATCCCGATTTAGAATCCGCTATCCCACTTTTTTTTTATCTCCTTATCCCGCTTTTTGTGATGCTGGACTGGCAACTCAGGTTTGAGATTAACCGATTTTTCGGAAGAAAATCTATTGTTTCAGACGAAAAAAATCGTATACATAATCACGTAAGCATAAAAGTAAAAATATTTTTAAACAAGTCGGAAATTGTAAAACATGGAAAATGAGGAGTGTTCGTGCTGTAACTAGTTTTATAAATATTCACATGTTGGTGCAATAACTGTTGCACTTTTATATATATATATATATATAAAACATGAATACACAATTTATTACGATTACACAGGTAGATTTAAAAAAAAGTAGACAAAATAACATGGCAAATCAGACATACAACAAGGATAAAAAATTACATAGGAGCATAGGGTCGCAAACCACTTATTGAGTCATAAATACAAGGTGTTTCATCTGAACTGAACTCGGGGTCGACGGTCATCATTTCGAGAAAAATTAAAACATTGCAATGGAAATGCAATGATATGGATCTTGTTTTGTGTGAAATGGGATAACATCACTAAAAGTTCTAGAAAATCACGTTGCTCAAGCAATCGATGATACCGTATGAATTGATCATCACAGTCCAAAATGTGGGGTATACTGATGGCGCATATATTGCAAACTTCTACCATTTTTGGTGTTATTACAACAAAGGTGAGAATGTCTGTTAACTGTTTTATTCTAATATACTTCAGTTTTCTGAAAGTTATGATCATCAACCCAAATGGAGTTAGGATGAAACACCCTGTATTTGTGACTCAATAAGTTGTTTGTGACCCCATGTTCCTATGTGATTTTTTATCCTTGTTGTATGCCTGATTGTCCATGTCATTTTGTCAACGTTATTTTTAATCATCCTCGGTAGATTAAATTCAGTAATAAAAGGACTCCATGTTAAATAGGAGGTGATCATTATGACGACCTAGAATCATTACCTATTAATTACATATGATAAGATTTATTAGAATGAAGAAAACTTTTATTAATATATTTAGAGTTTTGATTTGATTCTCATAAAATTTGAAATGACTCGACAAAATTCTGTAAAGATTATATATATTAAATTTCAAGCCATTCGGTTTTTACGCTGTTATATGCGAACAGACGGGTGGACATGACGACAACTATAGTTGCCACGTATTTATGTAATTACGAACGCACTCAAAAACCACACTCTTTTATAAGCAGTCAATGTTCGTCTAGAAAATCACGTCTAATTTTTTGACAGGAATTCAGGTTTTTCTTCAAAAATTTTCGTTATACAGTGAAACCCGCTTAAGAAGTTTCCCAAGGGAATGGAGGGGAAAAACTTCTTAAACGGGAAATTAGCATTGTTTGAAAAAATCAATAGTTTAAATATTGATATTCAGAAGAGGGTTTATTTTACCTTAGTACAATAATACAAAGAGTACTTTCTATAAAATTGAGTTGTCTTAAGAAATTTAAATTAGTTTGCACACTTAAAAAATTAGCTAATAAAAATACATAATTACCTTAGAAACTCTTTATTTAATCCAAGACAAGAAATTTCTCTTTAAGAGTCATTTGATATGTTTTTGCAAAAAAAAAAAAAAAAATCGATTATAGTTTTTTGTTTCTGTTTTTTTTTTTTTTTTTTCGGCAACCTTTAATGAATAACTTTTCTTCCATAACTTCATATTTTCCTCTTTTCACATTTTTAATTTTACGAGATTTTACAGAACAGTTTAAAATGAGATCTCGTTTTGCTAGAATTCCATTCAGAGTAGTCACTGGTATGTTCAACTTCTTTGCAATTTCAACTCTTGTTGTTTTGGCGTTACTATCACCTTCTTTCAAAATTTTGATTTTGTCTTCAATTGACAAGGCTTTCCTTTTAATTGCCTTGCCCGACATTTTTGGGGAAAAAAATAGAATTTTTTGTTCGTGTATTTTCTAGCGAGAAAGATTTGCCGTTATGCACTTTATACTGACTCAAAAACTGTGAAATGAATAAACCAAACGGTGCTTTGGTACATTACACTTATGGAAGAGGATGGTGGGAAAGAATCTGTTGTAACTATTGAACTGAAAGAACCATCCCTCGGTAGGGCGGAGCAATTCCCTTTTCTCTTTATCAGTCACTATTGTTACAGTGACGAGGGACTCCTCCTCTACCCACATTCCATTTCCATCACAACACGTTAAACAGATTTTAAGGTGAAATAGAGGTGACCATAACTGTTATCAGTCCTAAACATTGACCTTTTTGAATAGCGAAGAATATAAAGGAAGAGATTTCCAGCACAGAAAATAAAATAATAATCAAAAATACAAAATAAACGCTCTTTGAAAGTAAAAATGGAACGAAAAATAAAACTTTTTAAGCGGAAAGGAGTTTCGAACTAAACTTCTTAAATGAGTTATTTTAGCGTTGTAAGAATAAGAGAAAAATGGGAATCGAAAATATAAACTTCTTAAACGGGAAAACTTCTTAAGCGGGAACTTCTTAAACGGGTTTTACTGTATAATATAGTAACTTGGCAGATCGATTGCATTTTAATATGCGAATCAAGATTTAACTAATCCTAGAATTTCATCCATGAACTCGATGTTGATTGTCTGTGTTGCCGGCTCCCGGTCTATAAGAAACACCTTTTTAAAATACTAATTGAATAATCGGAAATGGTTGAAAGGAACTAATGCGTACCTTACTGAAATGCTAATTGAATAACGAGTAACTGTTGAACAGAACTAATGAACACCTTGCTGAAATGTTAATTGAATAATCGGTAATTTTTGAACGGAACTAATGCACACCGTGCTATGAAATAGCAGTTGAATAATCGGTAATTGTTGAACGGGGCTAATAATGCACACCTTACTGAGAAACTAAATGAATAATCGGTAATTGTTGAATGGAACTAATGCACACCTTACTGAAATACTAATTGTACAATCGGTAATTGTCGGATGGAACTAATGCACAACTTACTGAAAAACTAATTGAATAATTGGTAATAGTTGAACGGAACTAATGCACAACTCGCTGTAATACTAATTTAATAATGGGTAATTGTTGAAAGGAACAAATGCACACCTTACTGAAATACTAATTGAATAATCGGTAATTTTTGAACGGAACTAATAATGCACACCTAATTAAAATACTAATTGATAATCGAAAATTGTTGAACGTAACTAATAATGCACACCTTACTGAAATACTAACTGAACAATCGGTAACTGCTGAACGGAACTAATGCACACCTTACTGAAATACTAATAGAAAAATCAATAATTGTTCAACGGAACTAATGCACACCTAACTGAGATACTAATTGAAAAATCGATAATTGTTGAACGGAACTAATGATGCACACGCACACCATACTGAAGTATTAATCGAATAATCGGTAACTGTTGAACAGTAGTAATGCACAGCTTACTGAAATACTAATTGAATAATTGGTACTTGTTGAACGGAACTAATGCCATGTTCTGACATTTCTCATTTTAAGATGATGTTAGTGTTTTTACACTGTTTTATTTAACTCAACCTGTTTTTTTGCATGTAAAGATGGAATTTTGCAATCGATTTTTAACCGACTTCTTGATAGGATAGGAATGTAAAAATGATGTTGACGGGTGCGTTCCCGATGGCAATACAACATTTTAACATGTTTGGAAATTAATACGTTAATCTTAAGACTTTTTTTTTGCTAGCCCGCCGCAGGTGATCAATCGCCCAATATTATCTGTAACTCGTATACCTGTATACGAATTGAAACAACAATAGATTTAATTATATGCCGAAACACGCTCACTAAAATAGGCCAAATGGCAATGAAACTGCAACAGTAAAACATTTTAATGGCTAAAAATTAGAAAGTAAATTAAAATAAAAAAAATAAAGTGCGTAATATTAAAAAATATATACGCTTTTTACCCGACTGAAAAGAAGTGTTATGTGTTTCACGCGTATCTGGGTATGTGGATTTCTTTATACTCTCGAAACATCCCAACGGCTGGATGGATTTTAATGAATGAGGTCTCTATCGATTCGTCTTAACCGTCCGATGGTTATAAGCTAGGTTTTGTTTTTATAAATTCAAATTGGCGGCCGTAAAATACAAAATGGCGGTAGCGACGAAAAAAAAGTTATGCACCCTATTGTGTAGCATATCATTGGGTAGGTCTTTCAAAATAAAGACGATGTTTCATTGACTATTTTACAGTCAGAAGCTCCATTTAAATATTATACAACCTGGAAGTTGTCTAGGTAGGATCTTTAGCTTTACTGCAACTCTTATCATCATAGACATCTATAGGCCACAACAAAACAGTGTTTATAGATAGGAACTAACAATTAAATACTACTTAAAAGTCATCAATACAAGTAAATAAAAAAAATAGGTAAGTAATATAAAAAATAGTTTGACATTGATGAGAAATAATTAATTAGTTTGCTTTTTACGCAGTCGGGTTTTTTGATTTTTTAAATTTAATTGATTTATATCTATTAATAGTTTAATAGTAATTAATTTAAGATTACACATTGAGGAATCAATTCAGAAATTCTAAAAAGATAATAATAAAAAAAAATTGTTTTTTTTTTCCTGGTGCCCTATCTTAGAAAAGAAATAGAGCAAAAATTATACAATTTAAAATAAATTAACTTGCTAGCGCTTTCTACTAAGCGTTAACAAGCTGTGAATTTTTCATAATCAAGTTTAGTGCCCACTCCAATTTAATATATTTTAACAGAAATTTTAATGAAAAATGTAAGTTTCACTCCAAAAATTAGGCGGAATGCTTACAAAACAGTGGTTTCTTAGAAATACTATTTTTACTTTTATGCTTATTTCGTGTTTATTTCGTGAAGATAGGAGATCAGTCTGGGCACTTACCTATGTATGTTTGAGAGGAAAGAATTTAAAAGTTGAGTAATTTTTCTTAAAATAAAATACTTAAAATATTTTCTTCCGTAAAAAGTTATCTCTAGATTAATATTTTCTTTTACCAACCTTATCTTTTCCTTAAATATCCTCATATTTTTAGCCTCAAAAAATATTTTTTTATGTTTTCTTTATAGGAAAAAAAATCCCTATGTCAATATCAATGTCACTTAATTATTATGAATATTTTATTGAAATTATCTACCCTATATATATATAATCCTAATGAAACAAATTTATGAAACGGATATATGAAACGAATTTATGAAACGGATATATGAATCGACTGATTAAACAACTGATTATGTTTTCAGCGATTTCTCCTAAAATATGGAATACTTTGCGATGAAATTAACACCAAAAATCAGCATTGATCCGCAGATTGGCGTCATTAAAAAATCGCGTCAATATGGGACGTATATGGCATCTGTGCCAAACTTTCATATGAACGGCGAACGGATCAGACCGTATTTGTTTATGGCAGTTGATGACTTGAACTATTATAATATAGATGAAATGATGGCGATAGAATAATATTTGGCGACTTATCATCTGTGCCTGGCTAACATTAAAGTACCAAAATGGCACCTAGAGTATAAAAAGTGAAGTGGTCCGCCTGGAACTGTTGATGATAGTCACATGACTTAGGCTATTGTTATAGAGATTGTTTTAAAATACCGAGAGACAAAGACTCTGTATACTTAATTTATTTTATTTTGACTTCTTTTCAAATGTTTAACTGATCCTCTTTAATCAAAAACGAAAACAACCATTGGATGTCTTAACAGCAACTGATTCGTCCTTAAATTTTTGCAATCAAAGGGAATTGAATGGAAACCCGTTTACAGGGAGATCTGCACAGCTTTTTTTAGTATAATTCAATCTTCTCTAATATTTTTAAAACCCATCAGATTTGCGTGTTTTTAGATTCTGCAGTGTCTAAACGGGGGTTGGTGAGCCTAGCTTGCAGGGGTAGAGTCCCCTAGTATTAGTATATTTTCTTTGTTCAATAAAAATAACAAATTCTTTTCTGCAAATTCTATTTAACGCTAAAAAGAACCAAGTCCAAAATTTAAAAGCAATGTAATTAATAAATTGTAAATTATGTCATCGGATTTTTTAAATTAAAAAATAGCTGGAGCAATTTTATTAATTTGCATGAAAATACTGTTAGTGTGAATGATCTGTTTTTAACACTTCTAAACATTGGAAAGTGTTTGATAATTGGGTTTGTCTGTCCGTCTGTCCATGTGAATAAAGTACACAGACGTGTTTACTATAGAATAGGGTGTGCATGCGCATAGCATTCACCTTTCATATACCGGGATGCAAAAAATAATTTTGTTACAATGCTGCATATGAATAATAATTGCTGGAAGTGTATTTTCCGTAATGGTATGCGTTTAATTAATTATTATTTTTGAATATTAATTAGTCTGAATAAATTCTAATGATCAGATACAGAGCTACAAATAACATCTAAAGTACATCTTAGTTTTATGATGGAAATTCAGGAAAGAGTATTTTAAATTTCAACTGTTCTATGCGTTTCTTTACTGAACTGAAATTTAGCATACTATGTATTGTATGATAAATCTATAGATCATATACAGAGCGACACAAAAAATTCATATATTATTCTACTATTGATTGTAATTGCTGAAATTGTATTTTCAAGTGTTTTATGCGTTTTACAAATTGTTTATTTAGGCATCATTTTTACGAACTGTGAAGTTTTATTATAGTATTCTGAATGTATTGGAAAGTGTTTCGTAATCTGTGCTTGACGTACCATTTTACGTTCTTGTTACTTTCTTCCTTTTTTTTTTTTTCTTACAAGAAAAGGAGATTTGCATTATATCTTATTCGTTAATATAGCAATTACAGGTCATCACTGAGATAAATAAAACTAGAATTTATTAGTATAATTCTAATATTAATCCCTTCGGTCCCGGCGGCTTTTACACAAATTTTATTCGGTTGGCACCAGTTTTTTTTAAAGTTATTTTTACTTAAACAGTCACGAAAATGCTCTAATTAAAGAAAGCAAATATTACTTTTTTTTTTTTTTTTTTTTTTTTTTTTTTTTTACTGGTGTCTAAAATTAATTCTGTATGCTCTTTTTGAGGATGCATATATGCACCCATGGCCCCGAATGTGTTAATGCACATGATTTTATAAAATGATAAAGGTCTCGACATTTTAACACAATATTATTATGATAAATTATTAGCTAAAACTAGCTTTTTTGTCAGTACTTACAGTATAAGTCCAACAATCGCCAACAAAGATAAGAGGAAAACATACCTAGAATAAAAAGGAAAAATGTGTCATTAGAAATATTTCTATTTTATAAATTCAGCATTTTCAATAAATAAATAAAAATAAAATTTAATAACTGTGTAATGTAATAGTGTTGCCAAGTTAGCTGTCACAAAAAGAGAGGCAGGGAGAAAAAATGTGGAACAGCGTCGCTTAAATCGGGACAAAGAAATACAGTAAATCCTACGAAAACAAAACCTGTCTATAGCGGAATCTCCGCTTAAAGCGGTTTTCAAGTTCCCCGATCAAAAAACGCGAATTTTTCTGACACATTTTCTGACTTGTTTTTAAACGCAAAGGCATAAGTTTCGCAGGACTGACTATTGAAGTGATTTGGAATCGAATGGAGTTTTCCATTTTTAATAAAAACAAGAAAGAAAAAAATTATGCGTCAAAATATAGATTATGAAACACTTTCCAACACGTTCAGAATAATGTAACAAAACTGCATCGTTTATTAAGTTAAAATATCATGTCTGATTCAACCATATTGAAACACATAACACATTTGAAAAGCCAATTCAGCTGTCCCCATCTACAATCGGAAAATTATCTGAATTCTTTGAGCAGCCCTGTCTTTGATATGTAGATTTGAATCTATTAACTACATACAGGCCAAAATTTAGTACAGTTAAGAAATACATATACCTCAGTTGAAAATTCCCTTTCAGCAATTTCCGCTAATAAGGAGAATGGTACGTGAATTCTTTTGCGCAGTCCTGTATATGAGGTATAGAATTTATATACAAAGAGTAACATGCAAAACAAATATTTAAATTTTAAAGCGCATACCAAATTTTAAAACGCACTTCCAGCAATTATGGCTCAAAGACAGTACTGTAACTGATTTCTTTTGTGTGACCCTGTAAATGAACAACAAATGCTATGAATTCCCTATTCTAAAGTAATCATCTGTAGCGAAATTAAGTGATTTTTATCTGTTTCAATACATTTGGAATAGCGTAATCATTAAAATACTCTGGAAACGACTTTCCTAATCTACCATAATGTAATGGAATACTTTTGAGTGCTCCTGTAAATGAACTATTAACCCTAAATACTTCATATTCAATGCCAAACATGGTATAGTGACTCTAAATAGGGTTTATCAATTGCATGAGAATCTGTGCCCATTTACAGGAGTTAGAGCGTGGACAGACGGACAGACAACTGAATGCATAAACACTTTTCAACTTTGTTGTAATGTGTTAAAAATCATTCATCGGGTTAAAAGCAATTTTTGTCACACAGCTATTTCTCCTTTCTTTCACAGTTGTGTCCGGAAATTCAGTTCAAAATGCCCATTTTGACAGTGTTTTTTTCTGAGAGATCTGTTTTACCAAAAAATGGAAAATGCCATTCGATTATATAGTTTCTAAATAAGAATACCTGCCAATGTCATGCTCTTTCGAACAAAAGTGAAATTAGAAATGTATAAGAAAGTAGTTGGATTTATTAAAAGCTTTAAATGTAAAATAATCACCATTCCTACGAAAGAAATAGAATACAAACATACCTCTAGAACGGAAAACTATCTAAAACGGAATCTTTATTAGGTCGCTTGAGATTCCGTGTTAGTAGGTTTTACTTTACTCAATGCCTACAATACTCTTATACAGTAAAATCTGTGAAAGTTGAATTGGTTAGGGGCCGAAACAAAATTTCGTTTTTGTGAGGTTTCCAGTTGTGCTGTTATATGGTATTGCATTGCATCTCATTGTAGTATCCCATCTGTATGGGAATATTAAAATTTTACGTTTAAGACAGAATTCCGTTATAAACAGTTTCGTTTTCATGGGATTTTCTGAACCAAGTACATTAAAACATGTGAAAACAGAATTGCCCAGGGGTGGGAAAATATTCCGTTTTGAACAGTTTTCCGTTTTAGCAGTTACATTTTTGCGATATTCTTTTCTGCATGACCATTTTTTATTATAGACAGGTTCTGTTTTCATAGATTTTACTGCATTAAGTTCCATTTTATGCAGAGTAACGAATAGCATGGTAGCAAAAGAAAAAAAAAAATAGAATTTTTGCATCTTGAAAAATCGGGACTTTGGTGTACCATCGAGTGGTTCCGCGGGACGGTACTTTCAACACCTAAAAATTGCATTGTAAAAAAACAGTTACTTAGGAATTTTAACAGCTAATTGTTCATAAATTTAGAAGGTAAGATTGGATTTCTGCTATTTTTGTATTCCGATTATCGAATTACGTTATTTTGATCCTTTTTCAGGGAGCAATATTAATAAGGGCTTCCTCATTATCGAATGTACGCTAAACAAATTGCCTTCTTTAGGCGTTTAATATCATCTTCATGGACACATTGTTTTACTGTAACAAAATGTTAAAATTTTGTAATACATTTTTTATAATTTTAAAGTGCTTCATAATGCACGTGTGATGTGTCATTTTTCTTTCTTCTTTAAGAAATCAAGTGCAGAGAACCTGTTGTTAAATTATTTGAAACCTAGCACTGGCTACAACAACAGTTAAAACAAGGAATTGAACAATAAAAGTGTGTTATTTGTTTGATTTTGTTAAGTTATACATTTTCTTCTTCTAAAAGCTATTACACCTTTTTACTTTCTTCTATCTTTACAAGAAGAAAGTATTGGATTCATGAAAATTTTCGAATTCCGGTTTTCGACGGATTTACACGTTTTAGGAGTCAGAGATTCCAAAAAACATGTTTTTACAAAATGTCTGTCTGTGACTCTGTCTGTCTGTCTGTCTGTCTGTGTGTATGTGACACAAATTTTGTGGGCGCTCTATCTCAAGAACTAATGCAGGGAATTTAATAAAAATTGATATTCAGTTAGTGCCTAATACAAATTGATGCTGATTAGTTTTTGGTGTAAATCGCTCAACAGGTGGCGCTGCAATGCTGCATTTTTCACGATTTTCGCAATAGCTCTATCTCAAGAACTAATGTACGGATTTTGATCAAACTTCAGATTTAGTTAGTCCTTGATATGAATAGATGATGATTACGTTTTGGTGTAAATCGCCCAACAGGTGGCGCTGATATGATGAATTTTGCAGGATTTACACGATTTCCCCAATAGCTCTATCTTAAGAACTACGCACGGATTTTCATCAAACATCAGATTAAGTTAGTCCTTGCTATGACTTGCTACTGATTAGGTGTTGGTGTAAATCGCCCAACAGGTGGCGCTTCTCTGCTGCCTTTTCCACGATTGCCTCAATAGCTCTATCAATAGAACTAATGGACCAATTTTCATCTAACTTCAGATTTAGTTGTATGTTGACACAAGTTGTTGTTAATTAGGTTTTGTTGTTAATCACCCAATAGGTGGCGCTGCTATGCAGAAATTTTCACGATTTTCGCTATTGCTCTATCTCAAAAACTAATGTACGGATTTTCTCCAAACTTCAGATTCAGTCAGACGTTGACATAAATTGTTGCTGATTAGGATTTGGTATAAATCACCCAATAGGTGGCGCTGCTAGGCAGCATTTTGCTGAATTTAGACGATTTCAGCGATAGTCATATCTCAAGAACTAATCCACGGAATTTCATATCGTTAGAATCCTCATGAGATGCATAGATTGCCATTTAATTTTGGCAGTGTGATAGCGAATTTTGAAGTATTAACATGTATGAGATAGAGGAAAGTTTTGGGATTGGTACATCCGACTAGTTTAAATGGTAATCAAAGAGTTCGAAGTTATTTTGTTGACTTTTAGTTAATATTGCGGGCACGAAATTACTCCAGTCATTTTGTAACGCATTTCTGATAATGTTTGAAAGTATTTCATAATGCTCGTGTGATGTATCATTTTTAGGTGCGTTCGTAATTATATAAATACGTAGCACCTATAGTCGTCGTTCAGTCCGTCCGTCTGTCCGTCCGTCTGTCTGTCCGCATGTAACAGAGCAAAAACTACCCAACTGAATGGTCTGAAATTTCAAATATATGATTGTTGCAAAATTTTGTCGAGCCATTTCAAATTTTATGAAAATCGGATGTATAGTTTAATTACAGGGACAGTCAAAAGTTTTTCTTTACATTACGGCCAATGGGAAAAATTATTGCAAGTGCATTTTAATGATATTAGAGCCTTCCGAATTATCTGAAATTTTAAAGATATAATTGTTGCAAAATTTTGTCGAGCCATTTCAAATTTTAGGAAAATCGGATGTATAGTTTAATTACAGGGACAGTCAAAAGTTTTTCTTTACATTACGGCCAATGGGAAAAATTATTGCAAGTGCATTTTAATGATATTAGAGCCTTCCGAATGATCTGAAATTTTAAAGATATAATTGTTGCAAAATTTTGTCGAGCCATTTCAAATTTTAGGAAAATTGGATGTATAGTTTAATTACAGGGACAGTCAAAAGTTTTTCTTTACATTACGGCCAATGGGAAAAATTATTGCAAGTGCATTTTAATGATATTACAGCCTTCCGAATGGTCTGAAATTTTAAAGATATAGTTGTTGCAAAATTTTGTTGAGCTGTTTCAAATTTTAGGAAAATCGGATGTATAGTTTAATTACAGGGACAGTCAAAAGTGTTCCGTTACATTACAGGAATGGGAAAAAATTATTGGAAGTGCATTTTAATGATGTATCAGACTATGCACTTTATGAAGTGCAAAAAATTATACATTCAGTACAATATGGGGTGCAAAAAATAATTATAAAACTAGTTATAGTACGAACGCACCTCATTTGCCACGTTTGACGAGCAATTTCCAACTTGTTCTTTCTTCTTTAAGAAATCAAGTGCAGAGAACCTGTTGTTAAATTATTTGAAATCTAGCACTGGCTACAACAACAGTTAAAACAAGGAATTGAGCAATAAAAGTGTGTTGTTTGTTTTTGTTAAGTTATACATTTTCTTCTTCTAAAAGCTGTTTCACCTTTTTTAAATGGTAATCAAAGTGTTCGAAGTTATTTTGTTGACTTTTAGTTAAGGGGCTACTCCAGTAAAGAGAAAAGACCCGTTCGCTAATGCTAATCCTATGGAAGAAATTTATAAAGATATCTCGGTTGCATTTTAATATTTTTAAATGATTTTTTTGCACTGGATAGCTGAGATCGATCTGTATGCAGGCCGTTTTTTACTTTTTAGATTTTGTTCACAGATATTTTTAATGAGGACACTTTCATTTTCGGAACCGGTTTCGAAACTGAAAGCATCCTCATAAAAAAAAAAATCTGCAATCGAAATCGAAAAAGTAAAAAATGGCATTTGTACAGATCGATCTCAGCTATCCAATGAAAAAAAAATCATTTAAAATATTAAAATGCAATCGAGATATCTTTATAAATTTCTTCCATAGGATTAGCATTAGCGAACGGGTCTTTTCACTTGACTGAAGTGGCCTCTTAATGTTGTCGGCACGAAATTCACTCAGTCATTTTGTAACGCATTTCTTATAATATTTGAAAGTATTTCATAATGCACGTGGGATGTATTATTTTCCTTTCCTCTTTAAAAAGTCAAGGGCAGAGAACTTGTTAAATTATTTGAAACCTACCACTGGCTACAGCAACAGTTAAAACAATGAATTGAACAATAAAAGCGTGTTATTATTTTTCTTAAAGTTATGTTTCTTATTTTCTTCTAAAAACTGTTCAACTTTTTTATAAATGGTATTCAGAGAGTTCGAAATTATTTTGTTGACTTTTAGTTAATATTGCCGGCAAGAAATTCATCCAAGTCAAACACAAATTGTCGAAACAAAAGTTTTTTTTTTTTTTTTTTTTTGCCGCCACTGAGTAGATGCCGCGTCAAAATCGCCACACATGTCCAAGGCAGAGAGAGGTCGGGGCTGGGTGTGTGTCACAGGTAATTACCCAATTTCGGTGTGCATACACGTGTGACAGGATCTGAGGATTACTGCCTAGCGCTTCCTGTCTGCTCTCTACACTTGTTGCCTTTTTCTTTAATATGAAGTTTAACAAAAATTAAAAAGTGACCGAATTTGAATTAGAACCTTGCATCAGCTCGATTTTACCCCAACCCAATTTTACTCGCGATACTTGTTGGGTAGGGTTGGCGCTATTTTTTTTTTATTACGGGACGGGTTCGGTTCGAACCGATTTATTAACCAAAGTCTAGAATACACTAATATTTTTAACACAATCTTACTGATTGGTAAAGTTATCATACGAAATGGATTTTTCCAACTAAGCTAAAAAGGCCCAAGAGTGGACTTGAACCCAAAACCTTCACTGAAAAAAATGGGTTCTCAAAATTGAGTAAAAAAGTACTCAATTTTAAATACGCCACATACTCAAAATAGCTTCGATCCAAATGTACTCAAAATTGAGAAACACATGTATTCATTTTTGATTTCATGGATGTGTTCAAATATGAACCGTTATGTGCTCATTTTTAATCTTATGCATGTATTCATATATGAAGTGTTATTTACTCATTTTTGAGCAAGTGTTATTTACTCATTTTAGGTAGATTTCATATGAAATACTACCTATTGGCGTCGTTCCTATGTTGGAATTTCTGAAATTTTTTTGCACATCTACACCGATCATGACATCTAGAGCCCAAAACCACCCTCAGTAAAAAACTTAATCTATCTATCTATCTATCTATCTATCTATCTATGTAGCTATCTATATATATCACTTTCTTCTGGACACGATAACTTCCACAATTCTGCACCAATCTCTTCCAAACTGATACATAAAATCAAGGGGCATAAAATCTCGGTCAAGTTCGTTAATGGGCAAAATCGGACCAAGGGGATGGAAATAGGGAGGGGTTTTGTGAAAAACGGAAAAATTCCATAACTTCTTCAATTTTGTACATATCGAATCAGTTTAAAGTTTTTATTACTTCTAAAAATAGGGCCAAAAATTTATGTATCACAGATTTTTAATAAAGTTAAAAATGGGCTCAAGGGGCGCAAAAAATAGGGTTTTTGGGAGAAAAAAATTCATAACTTCGTCAATTCTCAAGATATCAAATCCAGTTAATTTTATCATGGATCTCCTTAACATTATCTACAACTTTTATATTCACAAGTTTTTGATAGGACCAATTCGTACCGCAATAAAAAAATAAAAACGAAAACAAAAAGGGCGTTTGAAGAAGAAAAAAATCCATAACTCCGTCAATTCAAAAGATATAAAATCCCCATGAATTTATCATATATCTTCTTAATATTGTCTACAACATCTATACAGAAAAGTTTTGAATAGGACCAATTCTTACAGCAAAAACAAATTAAAAATACATAGCGGTTGAAGAAAAAAATCATCTTATTAAGGGTGTAATATTCAAATCCAAACTGCTTATTTTCTGACTCATTTTACAATTCATTTTTATTCTCAAAGGCTTCCAATTGGTACATTTTCTTACTCAGAAACTATATAATGTACCGTAATGGTCAATTTTTTTGATAGAGGCAGAATATATTTTAAAATATGCTGTCAAAGTGGTCCTTTTGAACCGAATTTCCCGAAGCGGATTGTGTTGGAAAAATCATCGTATTAAGGGAGTATTCAAATCCAAACTACTTATTTTCTGACTCATTTTTAAATTCATTTTTGCTCTCAAACGCATCCAATTGGTATATTCGCTTATTCAGAAACTATATAATGTACCGTAATGATCGATTTTTTGATAGAGGCAGAATATATTTCAAAAAATGATGTCAAAGTGGGCATTTTGAACGGAATTTCCCGAAACGATTGTGTTAGAAACGAAAAATATTGTCTTACTGAGAAAATAATTGTTTATATATCAAATTTTAATTAATTGAACGAAAATTAAAAACACAGGTCGCTTATAAATCTCTTCAAAAATCACGTCAACAAGTTTCATGTTTTTCCTATTAAAAATGAATCTGGAGTTATGCCAGAAAATTCCGAGTTGTTGAGCATGGAAAAGTATTTTTTTGAATACCGCCCTAACATGATTCTGATAAAACCAGTTATTATATAAAAATGAAACAATACAAGAATATAAAAATCATATAAAAATGAACAAATATGGACTTTGAAAATAAATGCTCTCTGTTAAATAGTGAATAATTTTTTTCTTATTTTATGTAATCAGCTGTACCTTTTGCAAATATTAAATTATGCACAGTATTTTAAAATAATTTAAAAGTGGTTGAAATCAATGCTCTTGTTATAAAAATATGAAGTAAAACAAGAGACAAGACGGCGTCCAAGATGGCCGATCAGTAACACGTACAAAACCAAAAAGATGAAAACATTGGGGGGGGGGGGGGAGGCATTTTATAAAACACTTTGAAAACTAAAGTAATTTAAAGGGCAGAAAGTATTTTTCTTGTCAAGTGGGCACCCCCCCTCCCCCCTTCAACAGATTTTAACGGTTTTAACAGTTTGCAAATCATTAAAGTAAAAATGTTCTGACATTTATTTCCCGCTCAAAATTATTAACAAGAAACATTTAATTGAATATTTACTCAGGCAAAATAGCAAAACCATTATCAAGATACCCAAATCAAATACTTTTAAGATGAGATCATTGTTTTCAAGAACTTTTAAATTATTTTAAAATACTGTGCATAATTTAATGTTTACGGAAGGTTCAGCTGATTAGATAAAATAAGTGTACAGAATATTTAACAGAGAGCACTTACTTTCAAAGTTGCCGGCAAAATCGTAAAAATCCCATTCTTTTCCTTCGTCTATTTTTTTTCCTTTTCCCGAACAAATCCATCTCAATTAGCACACGCACACAGACTGGTTTGACTGCGCATGGATATAGAAGCACAACAACACTATGTAATCTTATGCATTATAAAGGAGATGCAAAATATAGTTCTTTCAGAGTAATAAAAATGTAACATTATTTCCTGATTTCCAGGATATATTGCATTGTTTTACTATAAATAAACACCTTTTATGCCGCCGTGATTAAAACAAAGCATTACAAAGTACAAAATTATCGTTTCGTTTGTGTTTGATGGCATGCGGTGCTTCAAAATTGAGAAAGCATAGGTTCATGAGGCAAACATATTCAATTCGATATGAGTACATCGATTTACTCATTTTTGAGTACTTCATTTTTTTCAGTGTTGGCTTACATTGTCAAGGCTCTACTGTTTGAACTGCCTGGGCTGACAATCGGTGGCGGGATTATTTTTAAATAAACATACAAGATATGACTGTTACAGCAAAATCTGTAATGACACACTTGAGCCACTCTTGACACTAATCACCCACTCGTGGACAGCCAACCTTTCAGTATAGGAGCTGATTAGTCCACGAGGGGAAAACACATATCTACTACCCCGCGGAGACTCCAGTACTCGCGAACGAGCTCGGAAGCTCCAGCAGGCTGGAAGACCCTGCTTAATGAAAATTACATGATTATTACAGGTAATTCACGATGGGTTGCACTAATTGTGCAAACCCGAGAAATTTTACAGTTATAGTTGATGATGAATAGTTAAAATTATGTTATAAAATAAAGTTAATATAGGTACTTAATTACATCTCATTATTTAGTAACTAGAATATAGCCCGTCAGAATGACGTGTTTGCATTTTCAAAAAAATTATATAGCATTGCATTATAAAAAGAATTGTGAAGTAATAAATTTTGTCTTGTCTGACTTATAGGGTCAGGTGGGGTAAAGTAAAAACAGCCCATTTTTCATTGAAATTTAATTGGCAAGAAAATTATTAATTGAATGAATTTGTGGTTTTGACTTATAATAGCCTTGTAGGCGTCTTCCTTTTTCATATTGAAAAATTGGGCATTGGAGTGAGTAGGCCGGGTGATTAAAGTCTTCCTTGTTATATCTTAAGCAATTTATGCATTTCTTTATATTTTCTTCACACTCGCTTGTTAGATGTTTCCCTGAGCAATTCGCACACCGTGATCTGAATTCACATTGTGATTTGGTGTGGTTGCTTAATTCTTGGCA
Source organism: Maratus speciosus (assembly GCA_963932465.1). NCBI lineage: Eukaryota > Metazoa > Arthropoda > Arachnida > Araneae > Salticidae > Maratus > Maratus speciosus. The sequence goes on along the minus strand of OZ010799.1, from coordinate 66,330,283 downwards.
GTTTGTGCATCTCAGCACTCGTATATAGAATTCAGCCTTGATTAGTTCGTAAAATAATTTTATTTTTCCTGTTTTGACAATTTTCCTGCATTCACCCGCCGGTGCTTCTATTATCCAGTTATTGAGTGACAAGTGAGATCAACTAATAAGCTTCCGAAATTTACCTATATATATAAAATTTCTTTATGCTGCATTACAGGCATGTCAAACACCCGGGTTATACCTGGCCCGCCGACAACTTATCTGTGGCCCATCAAGCCTTTGGAATTTCCGTATGTTTGATTCAATTCACGTTTGATGCATAAAATGTATTTTGAGCAAATTGTTTATACAGTTTTACTTGCCAACATTAAGTGTAATGTTGGTAAGTAAAATATTTTTTTCAATTTAAAATAACTGCTATTTCAGAATATTAATCTTCGCTTTATTTAATGACATGCATTCTGTCATTAAATAAAGAAAATATTACTAGCAAAAAATTGGTAACAATTTTATCTTATCTAAGAAAATTCCACAATCTGGCAAAATTGCCGTCGCGTTATAGATGGAAAGCATCAGAAAGTAGGGTAAATGTTCAAATCTAACTCATTTTTAACATTCAGCTTAAACGTTGTGGATGCAAAAATGACTAATATGAAAGCTATACAAAGAGCAGATCTTGAATATGAAAATTTAAAGATTTATAATTTTTTTTTTTGCAGTATTTTTTTTTTTATATAAATTGTTATGTGTTTTATATTGAAACTAATACATTATTTTATTGCACTCTACGATTTTCGTAACATTATAAAACAATCTGAACTATTTATTAGGTACTGAAATATGTATCGAAGAACTATTAAAATATCGGGCTAATTAATAATAATTAAAAGTTTTAAGGGTGTACTCAAATCCAAACTGCGTATTTTCTGATTAATATTTAAATTCATTTTGGTTCTGAAATGGACCAAATTGCGGATACTTTTATTCTGAAACTATATAATGTGCCGTGCTTGTCGATTTTTTGATAAAGGCAGAATATATTGCAAAAAACTCTGTCAAAGTGGGCGTTTTGAACGAAATTTCCCGAAGCGAGAGAGCTAAGAACGAAAATAATGGTTATGCTGAGAAAATAATTGTTTATGAATAAAGTTCTAATTAATTGAGCGAAAAATGGAAACACACGGCAACTTATACATCTCTTCAAAAATCACGTCAGCAAGTTTCATGTTTTTACTTTTAAAAATGTGTCAGAACATTTCGAGCTGTTGAGGGTGAAAAAAAATATTTTTTTTTTTAGTACACCCTTAAAAGATTAAAAAATAAATAGCTTTTAAATGAGTATATGGGATTTTCGTTATATATGTGGAAAATTTTACAGCTTTAAAAATATTAAAATGTGCCATTATTAATGAGTCCTGCGCGATCTTAATCTTCTTTTTACAGATATATTCTTACTCGCATACATTTCAGTATTTAAAAAATATATATCAGTTGCTTTCTCCTAGAAACTCGTTTTAATGATCGTGCGGGATGGCGTAAACATGATTTGTGTAATCATGTTATCATGTAATCATTCTAACCAGATTTTTTCTTGTGTGTGAACACAATAGCTTCCAAACGGTACTTCAGTTTGGGCTCCCATTTTAGACTTGTTTACTTGAAAATTAATAACGTCCTATAAACCTTTATCCGGGTTAAGAAAACTGATTAATATACACTATAAAAACTATTCGGAAATGTTTCCGAAAATCGGTGACAGCAAAAGAAACTTTGTTTTATAAATCCTTCCTTTAAACCTCGAAAATGCATTCGTTTCTGATGTTTCTAAAGATAAAGTATGCTTTTCGGAAGAGATTTTGGTATATTTTCGTACTTGAGTTACATTATATTTTCGTTGATAAAGAAACATTTGTCTGTTTATACAGTGTATTCATCCACGACATTCTGAACTGGCCATTTTGGTGCAATTGCTGTCTTGCACGCGAAATGGCGTGTTTGTGGATTCGATAGCCATCATCTATGTCATATACGATATTTTACAATACCGGTAGCTTCACCAAGGGGACTGGAATAATGCCCGATGTTATCTTTTTGCACTTAGTACCTATTGTAAAGATGCCCATCAAGAAACTAAAGGTCATCTAATAATGAAAAAATGAAAAAAAAAAAAAAAAAAGAAGAAATACCCTATCTTTATGTACTATCAGATTATCATCAGTGACATCCTTTAACGGTTTCTCGAATACAAGTCAAGGTAAGGAACATTCTCGAATGGACTCAATGAGCGTGACAAAATCACCAAATGTTTACGGTACGCACTTCCGACAAAATTGCTGAGAGAGCGGAGAAAAAAAGTACTATTGTGTGCTCATATTGTATTAGTCATTCTAAGATTAAAGTCCCATTTGCGTTTCTGTGTGAATATTTGGAAGCTAAAGTTATAAAAAATTTTAAGGTTTGCAGCATTTTTATAATTTTCAACATTCTCGAAAGGCTCAATGAGTGTGACAAAATCACCAAATGTTTAAGGTATACGCACTTCCGACAAAATTGCTAAGAGAATGGAGAAAAAAAAAAAAACCTATTGTGTACTCATCTCGTATTAGTCATTCTAAGATCTCAGTTGTGTTTCTGTGTGAAGATTAAGGGGGCTAAACTTATAAAAAAAATTAAGATGTGAAGCATTTGCCATAATTTTCAACATTCTCGAATGGACTCAATGAGTGTGACAAAATCATCAAATGTTTACGGTACGCACTTCCGACAAAATTGCTAAGAGAATGGACAAAAAATTACTATTTTGTGCTCATCTTGTATTAGTTATTCTAATACTAATGTCTCATTTTCGTTTCTGTATGAGGATTCGAGCGCTAAAAAAATTTTAGGATTTCAAGCATTTTCATAATTTTCAACATTCTCGAAGGACTCAATGAGCGTGACAAAATCATCAAATGTTTAAGGTACACTGTAAGATTTTTTTTTTTTTTTTTTTTTTTTTTTAAGTATACGCACTTCGGACAAAATTGCTAAGTTCATGGAGGAAAAAATTACTACTGTGTATGCATCTTGAATTAGTCATTCTAAGATTAAAGTCTCATTTGCGTTTTTGTGTGAAGATTCGGACGATAAACTTGTCAATTTTTTTAGGATTTGAAGCAGTTTCATAATTTTAAACATTTTTGAATGAACTCAATGAGTGTGACAAAATTATCAAATTTTTACAGTACGCATTTCCGACAAGATTGCTAAGAGAATGGAGAAAAAATTACTATTATGACTATTATGTTATGACTATTATGTACATCTTAAATTAGTCATTCTAAGATTAAAGTCTCATTTGCATTTCTGAGTGTAGATTCGGGCACTAAGCTTATCAAAAGTATTAGGATTTGAAGCATTTTCATAGTTTTCAACATTCTCGAATGGTCTCAATAAGTGTGATGAAATCATCAAATGTTTACGGTACGCACCTCCGACAAAATTGCTAAAAGAGAATGGAAAAAATGACTATTGTGGACTCATCTTGTATTAATCATTCTAAGATTAACGTCTTATTTTCGCTTCTGTGTGAGGATTCGGGCGCTTCACTTACCAAAATTTTAGGATTTCAAGCATTTTCATAATTTTCAACATTCTCGAAGGATTCAATATGAGCGTGACAAAATCATCAAATGTTTAAGCTACGTACAGACGTGGGAAAAAAAAAGTTAACACCCCCTACTAACTCCTCAACAAATCATCGTAGACGAAAGTTACTGGTAACGAACGATTGGAAATAAAGTCTACTTTTAAATGATGTATATAAAATTTTCTTAGGGGGCCATCTACATATTAAAACGAATCCAAACTTCATTTTTTTCAATGGCAATATCCAATTTTAACGAGATATTTCAAATCTTCGGTTCAAACTATGCCTAGACACCAAATTTCAAGTCATTTGAATAATAAGTTTTTGAATTATAAACATTCAAAATTTAAAACTTCTAATGTTAAATTACATTTTCATATTTTTATTTATATCTCCTGAAATTATGCTTCTAATGCACCAATTTTTTTTCTAGCAATAATACTAATATACCCAAACATAAATACGCTGAATTTGCAATTTTTACAATTTTATGATATGAAATATGAAATTAATATTCGAAAAAATTATGAATTGCAACCTATAATTTTTTTGATGGATTTAGATTTATTAAGTCCTGCTTTATGGAAAACCAAAATTTCACATATTTCTTCCAAGTAGTTTTCAAATTATGCTTAAAAAACGGCAAAATGATGGTTTAAGGGGCCGTCTATGATGGAAGTGAGTAGACATTTTGAAATTTATTCTGCTGTACTGATCTAACAGGCTTCATTGACTCCTTGAGTGGCGCTTAAGGTGCCTTGATCAAGAAAGGGGCTCTCTCGGTTAACAATCGACTACAGAACTTCAATTTGGATACAGCCCTTAAAATACGCCCGTTATAAAATAATTAATTTCTCGGAAACTTATGGTACGAATTGCATAAAAATTCGTTTTTAGGGTAATTGAAGGGTGTAGAGTTCATTTATGCTGTCAGAATTGTGTACTGCCATTGAAAAAAACAAAGTTTGGGTTCGTTTTAATATGTAGATAGCCCCCTAAGTAAATTGTATACTCATCATTTAAAAGTAGACTTTATTTCCTATCGTTCGGTACCAGTAACTTTCTTCTACGATAATTTGTTGAAGAGTTAGTAGGGGGTGTTTACTTTTTTTTTCCACGACTGTACTTCCGACAAAATTGCTAAGAGAATGGAGAAAAAAATTACTATTCTGTATTCATCCTGTGTTAGTCATTCTAAGTTTAAAGTCACATTTGCGTTTCTGTGTGAAGATTCGGGCGCTAAACTTATCAAAAGTTTTAGGATTTGAAGCATTTTCATAATTTTCACCATTCTCGAATGGATTTAATGAGCATGATAAAATCATCAAATTTTTACGGTACGCACTTCTGACAAAATTTCTAAGAAAATGGAGAATAAAAAGATTATTGTGTGCTCATCTTGTATTAGTCGTTCTAATAAGGAAACAACTTTTGGTGCTGCTCGCACCTACCATCGATACCTGGTGCATTTTGCAGCCCTATACGCAAAAGTTAGAGAACCGATAAAAGTTCTGTGTTAAAATCATATTTTATAAAAAATGTTATACTTTAAATTTTTATTATTGGATTTTTATTTGTTTATTTAACGCCAAAAGTAAGTTAAGTCGCCAAATATGACGCTACGAATTTTCCTCTCGCCTTATCCCGGGAGTATATGTATGGTACGTATTAAAATTAAATCAGATTGCGATTGATTTCTTTGATAACTGATAACATAAGAAACAATAAAAAACAGAAAAGTGCCCAGTTAAACTGATGGCATTCAGCTCACATTCTATTCACACTAATTGTATATTATGCTCTTACTTCAAAGAATAACGCCTTTTGAATAATAAATTAAGGAGGGGATTAGCCCCCTCCTCCTGTTTCACATCTTTATAATTAACTAATGAGCCTCCAAATCTCATCAGGGAAGCTTCTTATCAGAATGAACCGGTATACCAAATTTTAAGCAAATCGGATGGAAAAACCCATTTATCTAAATTAAGGGGGATATTAGCCCCCCCGTTCACACCCTTTATACTTAACCAATGAACCTCCATATCTAATCAGGGAAACGCCTTATCAGAATTAACCGGTATACCAAAATTGAAGCAAATCTGATAATTCTGCATGAAAAACCCATTTATCTAAGTTAAGGGGGAATTAGCCCCTCGTACCCAAATTATACTTAAACAATGAACCTCCAAAACTAATCAGAGAAGCGCCTTATTAGTATGAACCTAGAAAAAAATTGAAGCAAATAAGATATTTCTATCAGGAGTTATCACGTTACGTACGTACATACATACATACGTACGTACGACAGAACTTGCGGGCACATTAGCTCTCAGGATTTAATAGCCTGTGAGCTAAAATCTAGATTTTTATTTTTCTATGCTAACGTTAAATATAGAAACAGTATTTTTTTTTTTTTTCTGTTTAAAGGTTTCAAGATCATTGAAAATTATTTTTTTAGTGAAATACAAATAGTCCAGGCAATAGGGAATTTTACCTAGAAAAATTAATGGTAGTTCTGGAAATCGGCTTACTTTATGTTTTTTGGGTCGCTGAATCCGAATATGTAACTTTCCACCAAAATTTCCCCCGGCAACGCCCCTCCCCAAATTTTGGTAAAAAGACCTCCAAAAAAGGTTTTTATTAAAAAAATTTTTATTGTTTTTTTATTGTTTTAAGGGAAAAGTATCTAGAAATTCAGAAAGTAGACAAAATTTGCAACAAATTAGATATATGACATTATGACTTAGGATGAAGGGGAAGGGGGGATCTTCCTCGGAACATGCGCGCGGTGCTGCGTGGACTAAGTTGCGCAAGTACACTTAACCACTCACACGTTTACATTCGCCCTCCCATCTCCCCTCCGAACTTTCTCTATGAGGTTTACTTTAAGTTTTTTGGGTCGCTGAATCCGAATTTTTAACTTACCACCAAAAATTTCCCCCCACCGACACCCCCCCCCCAAAAAAATAGTTGTTATTAACTTAAATTTCTTATTATTTTAGAGGGAAAGCATTACGAAATTAAAAAACTAGACAAAATTTGCAACAAATAGGATATATGACATCATGACGTAGGATAAACGGGGAGAGAGGGGGCTGCCTCGGAACATTCCCCGCGCGCTTTTTTCAAAAACCAAATTTTTTCAAAAAATCAATTTTTGGGGGGTTTGCCAGGTGACATTTTGGTGGGAAGTTACAAATTCGGATTCAGCGACCCAAAAAACATAAAGTGAGTCGAAGTCCAGAACTAGTATTAATTTTTCCAGGTAAAATCCCCTATTGCCTGGACTTCATAACTTAGTGCACGTAGCGCCGCAGTGCTTGTTCAGAGGCAGCCCTCCCCCTCCCCGTTCATTCTACGTCATAATGTCATGTATCCTATTTGTTGCAAATTTTGTCTAGTTTCTGAATTTTGTAATGCTTTTCCCCTAAAACAATGAGAAATTTAAGTTAAAAACAACTATTTCGGGGGGTTTTCGGGGGAGGGAAATTTTGGGGGTAAGTTAAAAATTCGGATTCAGCGACCTCAAAAACTTAAAGTAAACCTTATAGAGAAAGTTCGGAGGGGAGATGGGAGGGCGAATGTAAACGTGTGAGTGGTTAAGTAGAATTGCCCAATTTAGTTCACGCAGCACCGCGCGCATATTCCGAGGCAGAACCCCCCTTCCCCTTCATCCTAAATCATAATGTAATATATCTAATTTGTTGCAAATTTTGTCTACTTTCTGAATTTCTAGATACTTTTTCCCTAAAACAATAAAAAAATTGATGTTTTTAATAAAAACCTTTTCTGGGGGGCATTTTTCCAAAATTTGGTGGGGGGGTTGCCGGGGGAAATTTTGGTGGGAAGTTAAAAATTCGGATTCAGCGACCCAAAAAACATATGGTAAGTCTTTATCCAGTACTACCATGAATTTTGCTAGGTAGAGCCCCTATACGGTCTATATTGCCTGGACTAAAAATAAGCATTCTATTTTCTTTTGAAGCCGGGTGGAATAAAGATTCGAATGTTTAAAATGAAATATTGTTGTATTAAATGTTGCGTATTTTGGTAAAAGTAGTCATAAAGAAAATTAATATTTTTATGCAGTTTAGAAAATATTGCGTGCCTAATCAGGTGAGACATTACAATTTCTAACCGAAGCCCAAAACACTATTCACTTCACACACGACAAGTAGCTATGAGATTCGGATAGGGTTCCTGGTTCCTGGAAAACTTTACTTTTGATAAAACGCCAACTTTTTATCCACCAAAATGTGAATATAATGTTGTAATTTTTCAAAATCAAATTCGTAGGCTTTTGAAGGAATTTGTAAGCTTTTTTTTTTTCAATATTTTACATTTATTATTGACTAATTTATATTTTTAAATGCTTTTCTTTAAAAAAAATTCTATGTTAATAGTCCGATATGTGGCCTCGAAAATAGCAATTTCAGCAAGTTATGCTGCTGTAAAATCAAAATTATCTTAACAGGAAATTTTTATCGATTTTCAAACTTCATAATATAGGCTTTAAAATGCACCAGGTGTCAATGTTAGGTGCGAGCAGCACCAAAAGTGGTTCCCTTGTAAGATTAAAGTATCATTTGTGTTTCTGTGTGAAGATTCGGGCTCTAAAATTAAAGTTTCATGATTTGAAGCATTTTTATAATTTGTTAAAAATTCAAAGCAAAGTTAGAGTGTTTAAAATATAAAGGGGGAAATAACTATAAGACCTAGTACATGGTGGCACGAGAGAAAACGTTTCCTTGAATTGAGATAATTTACAGGTGAAAATCAGTTTATAGGGAAAATTCAGCTTTATGTTTTACGGTTCTCCCTTAAATGGTCTATAACATCATTAAAATGAACTTGAAACGATTTATTCCATTGACGGTAATGCAGCGGAATACTTTTGACCAGCCCTGTAAATGAACTATAAATGCTACACTAACAGTTGCGAATTCTAAACTACTCACGTGATTAACATTTGCGCTTCATTTATCCTCCGACCACCTTTAATGTTCAACCAATGTTTTAAATTATCGTTCGCAATTTTTTCTGTTCTCTTTCATTATTTTTATTGATAAGTCATCACTGGTCTACCGAATACACCGCCCGTGTATTTGTGTAATATATTCTTTTTTCTTTCCCAATTAAACGTTTTTTCTATGAATGTGACCTATATTACTTTTAAACAATATTACTAAATATTAGACTTTATTCTTCTTTACCGTTAAAAGTTGATATTTAAGGCTTTAAAAGTCGTTGGCTCATGGAGTAAACTGCAACATGTCTTTCTACTACTACAAACCGTCCGTGTTATATCAATTCAAATTATTATTATTATTCTTTAACGATTTCATGTTTATTATTTTTATACTATCACTAAGCATTGCGTAAAACAAGAATATCTTTAAAAGTTTTTATTTAGGCTTTAAAAGTTGATCACGCCTTGCGCCCATATCTTTATGCTACTACAAACCATCCGTGTTATATTAATTCTAATTAATTTTTTTTTTAACAATTTGATGTTTATTATTTTTATACTACCACTGGACATTGCATTGACCAAGGATATTATTAAAAGTTGTTATTTAGGCTTTAAATGTCGATGGCGCCCCGTGCCTTTATGCCACTACAAACAGCCGTGTTATATTAATTCTAATTAAATTATTATTATTATTATTATTATTATTATTATTATTATTATTATTGCAATTTGGTGCTTATTATTTTTATACTACCATTGGGCACTAGATTAAACAAAAATATCCCTAAAAGTTGTTATTTAGGCTTTAAAAGTCGATGACGCATTGCGCCACCTGTGTCTTTATGCTACTACAAACCGCCCGTGTTCTATTAATTCTAATTATTATTATTTTTAGCAATTTGATGTTTATTATTTTTATACTACCACTGGACATTGTATTAAACAAGGATATCATTAAAAGTTGTTATTTAGGCTTTAAAAGTCCATGACGCATTGCGCCGACCGTGTCTTTATGCTTCTACAGACCATCCATGCTATATTAATTATAATTCGCAATATTATTTTTGATATTTATTATTTTTATACTACCACTGGACATTGAATTAAACAAGGATATCATTAAAAGTTGTTATTTAGGCTTTAAAAGTCCTTGACGCATTGCCCCGCCTGTGTCTTTATGTGTCTACAAATCGAGTGTCTCCTTAAAAGTTAATGTCAACCTGATTTGATTCAGGACTAATTTGAATAAACAGATTCTTGCAAAGTATAATGTTGCAATTTTTGCTACTTTTACCTCATTCTAAATCGTAAGTAAAAATAAAAACTTATGATTCATTCACTCAGTCGTTTGTTTTAACTGGTGTGACTCATTTTATAGGAGGCGTTTACCCTTTCTTTACTTCAAACTGAATAATTATGACTCTTTTCTTTCCCGAGAGATATTAACCTTCAAATTTACAGACGTGAACTTCACATGTAGAATTGAAAATAAATTGCGTTATTGCGTATTTTGACGATTATTAACAATGTTTGTATAGACATTATTTTAGAGAACTTCGTCTTGAGTCAGAACACACTACATTTTCAGAAAATATTGAGCAATGTATTTGTTTCTTTTTGACGCTAATCAAACGCAAACGAAAGATAAAATTGTACGCCCTGGAAATCCTATTACAGTGAAACCTCCCTGTGCGACCACCTCCCTGAACGACCATTTTTTCATGGAACGAAATTTATTCCCATAGGCTCAATACTAATTTTACCTCTATTCAGAGACCAACCAAGTTGAACTCCCTCCATGAGCGACCCATTTCTTTGATGAAAATGGAACAAATTGCAGGAGGTTTTATTAGAAAAATAATTCCGGAGAGGGCATTATTCATCAAAATCCTAAACTAAGTTTAGAATTTTTATTTATTCCGGTAACTTTTAATTGTTTAAACCCCTTTGTGCCTTTTTAGGCGCGAATTTAACTCTGATGACCAATTAAGTGTTGTAGAATATTTAACAATATCCTTATTTTGACAAATTCTGGTGTTATTAAAATCCCCCTCTTTATATATATATATAACATTCTATGCTTTCATCTTAAAATTATTAATTTTCTTCAATTATATCCCCCCTTTTTCAAAGAAAAATGTCAGACAAAATTTTCATAGTTTAAGAATATTACTTAATGCCAGAGAATTCCTTTTTCTCAGTTTCAGTTCTAGAAAAACACGTATTATTTCAGTGGAAACAAATACTAGGGTACGTGTAATCTTTCATCTGAGAACGTAAACACAAGCAAGATATCCCGTCCCTTTTTTTTCCCAAGAAAAATGCGAAACTCCTCGTTTAACCTTGGATTTGGGCAGCTGTTGGAAACGGTCAAGTTTTTCCCCCACTATAGAGCGGTGTTACCATAGCAACGCCAGCTCGTAAAATCAAAACCCCCTCAGTCTGCCTTTGTAATGTCACATAGGATGCAGTAAAAACGTGTTTTCCATGTGAATTTCATACACTTCTTTTACTACGTTCGTTATCACAGCCTAAAAGCCTGCTTGGGTGGCCATCCATATATATAAAATTTTATGAGCCTTTTAAGTAAAATGCTTGGTGCAATTTTATAACCCTCCTTCTAAAAGTTATTGTCAAACAGACAATTTGGGAGATTTTATGGGCAACTGCCGTGGGAAATAGATAGTTTGCTTGGCATTTAAAGATGGGTGGCCCATTAAAAAAATGTGTAGGGTGGAAAGTGGACAACACACCCTTTTAGTTAAATGGTTGAAACCTAACCAGATTAGCGAATAGGAGCATCTGACGTCAGCAAGAGTATTGCACGTGTGATTTTTTATTACACGCTACGGGGAAAAGTGAGTCAAGGCAAGGGCAGCAAAGAGTGAAGACGCTGATTCTTGGCTCCCTTTTTTTGAATATGTGGGGGCAGGGGGAATTTAGGGTTTTCTTTTTAGCCCTCCCCCTGACCAATGGAGTTTTCTGGAGTGACAAAAAATAAAAATAGTTTAGGAGAAGAAGAATAGATACTGACTAAGGAGGTCGTCTGTTTCTCTTGTGTATCAAGCACGGGCACTCTCTTGAGAGCCGAGGGTACGCCGGGCAGTTTAGCATCGATGGAGCAGTTTATGCCTAATAAGAATCATGATACAGAGAATCCAATCCAGCTGGTGGAAAGTGACGACTTGTGAAACAGGAATACTCGTCGATACTTTTTGGTAAAATTTCGTTCAAGTAATCCTGTTTTCTATCGGAAAGACTGGACGAGTCTGTGTCTAGTGCAGAGGATCAGCCGATGAGGTTCTAAACACGCAGCTATACATCTCGTAAAAAAAAAAAAAAAAAGTATTCGCACAATCGTCAACACACTCAAAATCTAAAGAGAAGAAAAATGTGAATAAATCACCAGACACTTTTCGGAATTTTATATAGTGGCTTATCTCCTCCAAAGATTCTGATGTTCATGAGTTGATTAACTGCACAGCTAACAGTACTATTTTATAGTGTATCTCCGACTTCCAAATTTTAAGATATGTGCCCTCGAGAGGACTGCCAACAAAAAGGATATAATAGAGTGTAAAGCCATGGGTTCAGCATTTACCCTGCTCAATGATGTGTAATGTAAGTAACTTTTGCATTATTGTTTTGATATGTTGAAAATATATGTTTAAAAAAAAAAGGAAAAGGAATGAGTCATGTTAAATTAAGTAGTTTTAAGTATCTGTTTGTAATGTTTATTGAATTCAAGACTCTTTGCAAGATAGTAGTAATTTCTCGATGTTTTTGGAAATTATTTTGAAGTGAACTCAGCTATGTAAATATAAATTTGATATCTCTATACTGAAATTTCTTTGCAACAAATTGTTTAAAAATAATAGAAAATTCTAAAAAAAAATAGGACTTAAAACTTAATAAAATGATATTAAATGTATTGCTTTACTCTGTTTCTTTTTTACTTAACCAATTTAATCTTTAAAGTGAAGAAAGCTTAATACCATTGATAAATAAAATTAGTACATAAAAAAAAAAAAAAACTTAAAGTTTTATAACCAGGAGTAATTATTTCTATCAGATTTTAAGTGAGGAATGTTGTGTGAGACGAATTGAGGGTTTTGTTACCTTTTATGATTGATTTAAAAATTAATTTTAATGGGTGTCACCTCTCTTATTACCTTTCTTTTCTGGTTGTATTTGTTTCAACTCTTAAATCCTTTGAATTTGGTAACTAAGTATTATGGTAACAAGATCTGTGCTAGGTGGAAATTCATAAACACATATATTCCTTGAGAGATTTGAATCAAAATAAATTTAATAAATAAATAATTTCTGAAAAGAGTATGTATTGTTCATTAAATTAAAAAAAAAAAAAAACTGAAATTGATATAATTGCTAGAATGTTCAGGGCAACTCCTAAAATATAAAAAAAAAAGGAAAAGAATTCAAGAAGTAATTTTGTTTGCAGTGTAAAACATCAGTTAGATTTAATGATTTTCAATGCTAATTACACTATACGATTATTTGGCCCCTGGATTTGAGAGTATAAGTGCAGTCACAATCTTGATATTAAATCCTTTTAAATTATCAAAACATATTATTTGATATAATGCGGACTCAAGAGTTTGCCTTTCGGTTGTGAAGTTCTGTGGTAATCAATTTAGCTTTTCTTATTTTATTGTGAATGCATTGTATTCTCAAATTCAGAAGTGTTGGGTGGTTTTCTCTTCTTCTAATTACACTCCATTTTTAATTTATTCAATTAACTGTCACTAATGATATTAGCCTGACCTTAAAATTGTAAACAAGGTGTGAACAGTTTACCAACACCTGGATGTTGTTACAAAAAGAGGAAAAATAAAAATAAGCAATATGCTTAGAAAGATACTAATTTGATTTAAAAAAAAAACTCTTAGAATAATTACCAATAGAAAAAAAAACAAAACAAAGAGGAAATGCATAAACTAACTTAAAGTAAATCAAAAAATTACTATTAGAAATGTGAAATTAAACCTTAATTATTTAACAGTAACAACATCCTCAACCATTCACAACTTATGAAGAGAAAACTACCAACACTTCTGAATTTGAGAATACAATGCATTCACAATAAAATAAGAAAAGCTAAATTGATTACCACAGAACTTCACAACCGAAAGGCAAACTCTTGAGTCCGCATTATATCAAATAATATGTTTTGATAATTTAAAAGGATTTAATATCAAGATTGTGACTGCACTTATACTCTCAAATCCAGGGGCGCCATGTTGTAGAATATTTAACAATATCCTTATTTTGACAAATTCTGGTGTTATTAAAATCCCCCTCTTTATATATATATATAACATTGTATGCTTTCATCTTAAAATTATTAATTTTCTTCAATTATATCCCCCCTTTTTCAAAGAAAAATGTCAGACAAAATTTTCATAGTTTAAGAATATTACTTAATGCCAGAGAATTCCTTTTTCTCAGTTTCAGTTCTAGAAAAACACGTATTATTTCAGTGGAAACAAATACTAGGGTACGTGTAATCTTTCATCTGAGAACGTAAACACAAGCAAGATATCCCGTCCCTTTTTTTTTCCAAGAAAAATGCGAAACTCCTCGTTTAACCTTGGATTTGGGCAGCTGTTGGAAACGGTCAAGTTTTTCCCCCACTATAGAGCGGTGTTACCATAGCAACGCCAGCTCGTAAAATCAAAACCCCCTCAGTCTGCCTTTGTAATGTCACATAGGATGCAGTAAAAACGTGTTTTCCATGTGAATTTCATACACTTCTTTTACTACGTTCGTTATCACAGCCTAAAAGCCTGCTTGGGTGGCCATCCATATATATAAAATTTTATGAGCCTTTTAAGTAAAATGCTTGGTGCAATTTTATAACCCTCCTTCTAAAAGTTATTGTCAAACAGACAATTTGGGAGATTTTATGGGCAACTGCCGTGGGAAATAGATAGTTTGCTTGGCATTTAAAGATGGGTGGCCCATTAAAAAAATGTGTAGGGTGGAAAGTGGACAACACACCCTTTTAGTTAAATGGTTGAAACCTAACCAGATTAGCGAATAGGAGCATCTGACGTCAGCAAGAGTATTGCACGTGTGATTTTTTATTACACGCTACGGGGAAAAGTGAGTCAAGGCAAGGGCAGCAAAGAGTGAAGACGCTGATTCTTGGCTCCCTTTTTTTGAATATGTGGGGGCAGGGGGAATTTAGGGTTTTCTTTTTGGCCCTCCCCCTGACCAATGGAGTTTTCTGGAGTGACAAAAAATAAAAATAGTTTAGGAGAAGAAGAATAGATACTGACTAAGGAGGTCGTCTGTTTCTCTTGTGTATCAAGCACGGGCACTCTCTTGAGAGCCGAGGGTACGCCGGGCAGTTTAGCATCGATGGAGCAGTTTATGCCTAATAAGAATCATGATACAGAGAATCCAATCCAGCTGGTGGAAAGTGACGACTTGTGAAACAGGAATACTCGTCGATACTTTTTGGTAAAATTTCGTTCAAGTAATCCTGTTTTCTATCGGAAAGACTGGACGAGTCTGTGTCTAGTGCAGAGGATCAGCCGATGAGGTTCTAAACACGCAGCTATACATCCCGTAAAAAAAAAAAAAAGTATTCGCACAATCGTCAACACACTCAAAATCTGAAGAGAAGAAAAATGTGAATAAATCACCAGACACTTTTCGGAATTTTATATAGTGGCTTATCTCCTCCAAAGATTCTGATGTTCATGAGTTGATTAACTGCACAGCTAACAGTACTATTTTATAGTGTATCTCCGACTTCCAAATTTTAAGATATGTGCCCTCGAGAGGACTGCCAACAAAAAGGATATAATAGAGTGTAAAGCCATGGGTTCAGCATTTACCCTGCTCAATGATGTGTAATGTAAGTAACTTTTGCATTATTGTTTTGATATGTTGAAAATATATGTTTAAAAAAAAAAGGAAAAGGAATGAGTCATGTTAAATTAAGTAGTTTTAAGTATCTGTTTGTAATGTTTATTGAATTCAAGACTCTTTGCAAGATAGTAGTAATTTCTCGAAGTTTTTGGAAATTATTTTGAAGTGAACTCAGCTATGTAAATATAAATTTGATATCTCTATACTGAAATTTCTTTGCAACAAATTGTTTAAAAATAATAGAAAATTCTAAAAAAAAATAGGACTTAAAACTTAATAAAATGATATTAAATGTATTGCTTTACTCTGTTTCTTTTTTACTTAACCAATTTAATCTTTAAAGTGAAGAAAGCTTAATACCATTGATAAATAAAATTAGTACATAAAAAAAAAAAAAAAAAAAAAACTTAAAGTTTTATAACCAGGAGTAATTATTTCTATCAGATTTTAAGTGAGGAATGTTGTGTGAGACGAATTGAGGGTTTTGTTACCTTTTATGATTGATTTAAAAATTAATTTTAATGGGTGTCACCTCTCTTATTACCTTTCTTTTCTGGTTGTATTTGTTTCAACTCTTAAATCCTTTGAATTTGGTAACTAAGTATTATGGTAACAAGATCTGTGCTAGGTGGAAATTCATAAACACATATATTCCTTGAGAGATTTGAATCAAAATAAATTTAATAAATAAATAATTTCTGAAAAGAGTATGTATTGTTCATTAAATTTAAAAAAGAAAAACTGAAATTGATATAATTGCTAGAATGTTCAGGGCAACTCCTAAAATATATATAAAAAAAAAAGGAAAAGAATTCAAGAAGTAATTTTGTTTGCAGTGTAAAACATCAGTTAGATTTAATGATTTTCAATGCTAATTACACTATACGATTATTTGGCCCCTGGATTTGAGAGTATAAGTGCAGTCACAATCTTGATATTAAATCCTTTTAAATTATCAAAACATATTATTTGATATAATGCGGACTCAAGAGTTTGCCTTTCGGTTGTGAAGTTCTGTGGTAATCAATTTAGCTTTTCTTATTTTATTGTGAATGCATTGTATTCTCAAATTCAGAAGTGTTGGTAGTTTTCTCTTCATAAGTTGTGAATGGTTGAGGATGTTGTTACTGTTAAATAATTAAGGTTTAATTTCACATTTCTAATAGTAATTTTTTGATTTACTTTAAGTTAGTTTATGCATTTCCTCTTTGTTTTGTTTTTTTTCTATTGGTAATTATTCTAAGAGTTTTTTTTAAAATCAAATTAGTATCTTTCTAAGCATATTGCTTATTTTTATTTTTCCTCTTTTTGTAACAACATCCAGGTGTTGGTAAACTGTTCACACCTTGTTTAAAATTTTAAGGTCAGGCTAATATCATTAGTGACAGTTAATTGAATAAATTAAAAATGGAGTGTAATTAGAAGAAGAGAAAACCACCCAACATAAGGATGACGGTCAATAAACTCCCCTGCCGTATTCTGTCAGAATACTCTCAAAGAAATAGATAAATTAATGAAATCGCCATTATTTGTTCCCGTCCAAAAAAAAAAAAAAAATCTATTTATTTACTGAACTTTGAAAGGACTTGGAAATAAAAGTTATAAAAGATAAAACCGTAAAATCAAAGCAAACATCAATGTATTCATTTTTTAAATGCTGGAGTAATTAACTTAAGAAATTAACTTTTGTTTTGATACTTAAATTTTCATATTTTTTCCTAATGTAAAAAATAAAATTTAGTAACATTAATTTTACCCTTTTTCAACAATTAAAATCTAGATTTAAACATGAACTCTATTAAGAGACCACCTCTCAGAGCGACCAATGTTTATTGGAACGTAACGTGGTCCCTTTAGGGAGGTTTTATTGTATATCAAAAGATATATGTGATATCTGCTTCACTTTATTAGGGTTGTCTAATTTCAAGTTAGTGGGTTACATAAAAAAGTAACGATATACCTGGCGGATAAATTAATAAAATATATTGACTAACTAATGCAAAATATGTGGGTTATAAAACATTTTGTCTTATACTGAGTACTGAAATATAGACAAAACGAAAGCCAACCAACTCTTACTTTAACTAACGTATTGAATCGTACGTTAATCGTACGTATTCAATACCTTAGTTATAGCATAATACGTACGTTAATCGTACGTATTACTCTATAACTAAGGTATTGAATCCGTGCTTCCTGCGTTACGGTTCATAATTATTAAGATAAAGTATTGAAATGTATCAAAAGCGATACTTTTTCATTAGCCATATGCCAGGAATTAATAGCCGAAGACTTCGTTACTTACAGCAGCCTTTTTTATTCTGTTAATTTTAACGATTTAAGCGCTAGTAGGTTACACATCTGTTAAATTTGTGTTTTATTTATATTTTATTATTTTAATTTATTTATGAAGTTTAAATGTCATTATGGAATATTAGTAGGAAAACATATGCTGAACTATATGCTTATATTGTTTTAAGTATAAACTGTTTAATCTTTTGTAATCGGGCTGCACGCAGTAGAGATAGAATTTAAAATATAATGTTTGAGAATTATTTTTAAAGCCATAAAAAAAAACCCAGTCAAGTGAGATACAATTTTCAAACAAATTGCGTTTGAAAGAACATTTCTCCCCCTATTCCACGGTGTAAAAATTGAAATTGTGCGAAATTCAAAAAAAAAAAAAAAAAAAAAAAAAAAAGCAGTAAAAGCAAGATTTATTGGTGAAGTATTACCATCATCAATATAACATATGAGTTATTCATGGGACGCTTTATAATATAGATTGTTTTCCAAAAATTTGAATAATTTTTCGGAAAAAGCAGATTTAGTCCCAATAGTAGAAAAATGGTAAGTGAAAAGAACAACGGTATATTACACTCAAAAAATGTGTTTGTGAATTAGAATAGCGGCATTTCACAGAGTTGCGTTAACGATTTTTAACGTAACTAGAATGCTCTGCTCGCTACGAGCTATGCTAGCCAACACCCGTTAAGACATCGCAGACTCGAAAAACTCGCTACTTTGATCCGCTTTAAGAAGATTATGGAAGATTGAATTATAATTAAACGGCCAGTGGCGATCTCCCTGTAATCGGATTCCCATTCATTTCTGTTTGACAGTATGTACTTTTTATAACTACTTAACTACCATACAAAATTTCAAGTTTCTATTGTTAACAATTCTATAAAAATCGAAATTTAGAAAAATTTTTAAACGCTTTTCGTTCATTACTCTCTTTTAAATTTCGATTTTTTTAGAAACTATTCTTAGACAGCTTTTACATCTTACATCTACCATGCCAAATTTCATTCTTCTGGATCCTTTAGTACCACAAAAAACACAATTTTAGAAAGTTTTTCGCTCCAGCATCCCCCTTGGGGATAGTGGCATCGCCATAAAATGTGGCCTGTGTTGGAGCAGGAATTGTTACCATGCATTTCCCACTATTACTTTTGATATCGATTCTGTAGTTCAAGAGATCACTCTACAAGCAAACAAACGTTACTACTTTAATATATTAGTATAGACAACAGAATAGCATAAACGGACTTTAATTGGCTGAATATCTCAGTCGACCTCTTCCCATCCATCATCCAAGAACTCCAAGAATCAAAATTCCCAGCTTATAAAAGTTTCGGATAAAAGATAATCAGTACCAGGTTTTGTCCACTAAATTATCCGGTAGGCCAGATAATTCTGATTATGAGGTATTTACGAATCTAGAAAGACAAGGCGAATGGACTGAAAGCAATCGGAAATTTGCGTGTGGTCATATTTATACGGATATTTTACAGTATATTTCAGACTAAATGTACGTAAGCCATATAGAATAGCAGCATTAATGATCCCTTGAGACTCTTAGACTATTACATTCAAATAAAAGCACGTTCAAATAATTAAAGTAGATCAGAATAATAATTAAAAAAAAAAGATGATTAAAAATACCACAACTTTAAAGCTTTATAATAATATTTAACAAAAAGAGAAGTAGATTTTAGAAAATATTTCTGTAATTTGTTAAAGCATATATTTTCAACGATTCCATTAATAAAAGTTCACTGTAGATATTATTTTTAAGAAAAAAAAAATTCTGCCTGTCACGTCCTGTGGACAATTAAATCCAGGTCCGGCAGAGCCTAGCATGTACAGTACACTGGTGTCCAAAATTAAGGACCGATCCCAAAATGCTAATTTTCAAGTACGCGAATACTCAAAAGGAAATAATATAACTCGAATAATTCTTATCTCTACAGCACAGCTAATCCATATAACATCTCATTCATGCCACACATGGTCACAAGTGTCACAGTCACTACGGTGAAGCAAAAAAATAGGAAATTCCATACATCTCATTATGAGTCTCAAATGCTCACAATATGTGACTCCACTGAGACGTCACTGTGACTGTTGCTTTGTGACGAGTCATCATGCTACTTTACAATGTAGTTACATTGTGACTCTCATGTGACTGTCATGTGCAGACTCAATTTCAAAGTCATCGTGAACGCTGCATTGTGATAAGTTACCAAATAATGTCACATTAAAGTCACATGATGACTTTTAGGTGACAGGGAGACTACTGTGAAGTCACTATTGTTCTCTTTTGTAAAAAGTCACCATGTGATTATAAAGTGATACTATTTGGTGACTTATCATAATGCAACGTTCATGATGACTTTGAAATTGAATCTAAAAATGACAGTCACATGAGAGTCACAATGTAGCTATATTGTAAAGTCACCTGGTGACTCGTCACAAAGCAGCAGTCACATTGACGTCTCAATGGAGTCACATATAGTGATCATTTGAGACTCATAATGAGACGTGTGGAATTTCCTATTTTTTTGCTTCACCGTAGTGACTGTGACACTTGTGACCATTTGTGACATGAATGAGATGCTATATGGACTAGCTGTGCTGTAGGGATAGTAATTATTTGAATTATATTATTTCCTTTTGAGTATTCGCTCACTTAAAAATTAGCATTTTGTGACTGGTCCTTAATTTTGGACACCAGTGTAGTAAAAATGTAAGCGTGAGTTCGGTCCCACCCAAGTCTTCTGCAAAAGCTAAACCTGAGCTGAATCACAGTGCAATATTAAATAGGAATAACTAACAGAAAGTTTAAAACTAGGATCAAAGAACATAGAGCAGATTTTAAATACAACAAAAGAACTAACTACAGCTTTAGCCAAATAATATAACAAAGATCCTTTACAGATTGATTTAAAAAATATTATCCATCAAGGTTTTATTTCCCATCCATTATCCGAGAATCCATAGAAATCTTTTTACGTAGCCAGAATATATGTAAAGATTCAGCTTCCATGGAGTTGCCTATAATTTGGAAAGAGGTGGTTTTCAAAATAAAAAACAATAGCATAAAATAATTCACATTCACAGATGTCCATTTTTAGGTGCGTTCATAATTAAATAAATACGTAGCACCTATAGTCGTCGTTCGGTCCGTCTGTCCGTCCGCCCGCATATAACAAAGCAAAAACTACCCAACCGAATGGTCTGAAATTTTAATTATATAATTGTTGCAAAATTTTGTCGAGTCATTTCAAATTTTATGAAAATCGGATGTATAGTTTAATTACAGGGACAGTCAAAAGTTTTCCGTTACATTAAGGCCAATGTGAAAAAAATTATTTCAAGTGCATTTTAATGATGTTACAGCCTTTCGAACAGAATGAAAGGGTTGTACACTTATGAAATGCACTAAAATATACATTCACTACAATCTGCGGTGCCAAAAATATTTATAAAACTAGTTATAGTACGAACGCACCACATTTGCCCGGTTTGACGTGCAATTTCCAACTTGTTATTAGAGCAATTGATTTCACTATACATCTGATCTCGTGATTTTTGTTTACCGGTTTCATTAAAAAAAAGCTGCCGAAATATTTGTATTTTTATTGTATATTGTATAATTCCAATATAGGTCTTAAAAAAGTTGCCGTTTTAGCGATGAAACGTGTAATAAAATCACTTTTGACTTCTATTAACTTAGTTTGATGATTATAAGTGATTTTCTTGTATAATTTTATAATATCATTTTGTTGAATTCCGTTTATAATCTACAACAGAATAGCATAAACAAACTTTAATTGGCAGAATATCTCAGCTGACCTCACCCCATCCATCATCCAAGAACTCCAAGAATCAAAATTCCCAGCTTACAAAAGTTTCGGAGAAAACACAATAAGTACCACGTTCTGTCCACTAAATTATCCGCTAGGCCAGATAATTCTGATTATGAGGTATTTACGAATATAGAAAGACAATGCGAATGGACAGAAAGCAATCGGAAATTTGCGTGCGGTGATGCTCGTTTGACCCGGAAACTGAACATGACTATCAAGTCCGATGATATGGCTCATAAACTGAAGGATTAGCCTCCGCTAATGAATCGAATTTATTGCGTTATATTATATAATCGATACAAGTCGCGATAAAACGAATGTGTGACAGCAAATTCAAGGCCACTTAGGGTATAAGAACAGGCAAAGGACCTCCAGATATAGGGAGTTGCAAATCTGCACATAAAAGTTTACAAAAATATTGTAGTTTCATTATTTCTAATTACTACGACAAGATGTGAATACTAGATCATGAAACATTTTTAAAATATTTTCCAACAGAGTTGAAAAGTGTGTATGAATTCGGTTTGGTTGCCCAGATTTTTTAACCTGAACATGTTGGGTACAAACAGTATTTTAAATAGTAAAACCTTCCAAAACGAAATGTCATCAAACCGGTCGAATTTCCTTTTTAGACAAGTTTTCGTCTTAGAAGGCATAATTGTGTGGTATTTCTTCTTCTTTTAAAAGGGTCCTAAACGCAATTTTTTTTAAGGATGGGATGAAATTAAAAAATTTTCACGAATCCAATAATTTCGTCTTATAAAGATAGAAGAAAGTAAAAAAAAAAAGGCTTTAAATCATGCTGCGAACTTTCATAGGTGCAGGGGCGAGATGCATTAGATCTAAAATTGTCTCAAAGCCTTACAGATAAAATTTTGCCGGATGATAAATCTCAGATAATACATACCAGGTTACATTCTCGGATAATAACCAGGACATATGTAGGGTAAAGTGCCCTACTATCGTCCACCAGTCACTTTTAGGCCCTTGGAAGTTGTAATTTTCAGTGAAAATCTACCAAATTTGGATTTTACATAGACTAACTATCCACGCACATAGAAACATAGGCAAATGTCGCACAAAAAATTTTTACCAATGCGAAAAATTGTTTTTTCAAAAGTATCTAAAAAATTCAAAAGAAAAAAAAATGGTCCCAATTTCGTCCCCCCCAAAAAATCCAATACGCCGAGACTTAATTTATAACTAAATCAAAATTTATTTATAAATGAGTAAGTAATTTAATTTACATTAAAGTTAAGGCATAAAGAAATGTACTAAATATGAGTGGAAGAATAACATAACGAAACATTAGCCATTCAAACACAAAGGAAAAAACTGAAAAAAGTGTCATGAAAAAGCATTCCTAATTTCGTCCCCGGGACGAAAATAAGAACTGCTAGGGGGACGAAATTGGGACCACGCTACTTCCCAATAAGACGGAGCTTCAGTTCTCGTAAGATGAACTGAGTGTCCTAAAACTCAATGTATGCTACTGTCAGCATCCTACCAACGTAAAACACGTGCAATGAATAAGAAATAAATACTTACAGTAGAGTAAATAACATTCTACAAACGACGTAATAAGAACTCGAGTTTTCTAAAAATAGGAAATTCGCCGTTTTTAATTTATGTATGCGCCTTGGCGAACGAAACTTGCAACGCTGACCCCTTTTACCTCCCGTCCCTGTGCCTTGCGTCACTTTCGCAGAAGCGGAGAAGTTAAGGAGGGACGAAATTAGGAGAGGGGACGAAATATGGGCACTTTACCCTACGATAGTTTTTTAAAATGTGGCCCCATGACTCCTTAGGGGGCTACATGAAATTTTGGAGGAAAGTCCACACGATAAATGAATGAAGTATGTTTTTGGTCATTATTTTAAATTTGGGACACAAATTACTGTTTTGAACAACTGTGGGAAATTCAGCTAATCAATATAATAATTGATAATACAATAATTTTCACTGTAAACTAAATAAAGAGCACTCTTTCATAATAATTCATATTTTTATTCCAAAATGAGTCGAATATGTTAAGATAAAGTAGGTAATGATAATAGACACACAATTTTATTAGGTTGATAAAAAGTATATACAATCATGACGCGTCTGTCTATCTATCTATATCATAAAGGACATACATATCTGTGCCGTTGACGTCATTTTGCGAATGGAAACACTTTGAAATTTGAAATGAAATTTCGGTTTTGCAATTTTCACTACTGCAAATTTTTAAACTCCTTAGCATCGCACATTTTCAATTTTTACACCGAAGTATAGGGGAAAAAATGTACTTTTAAATGCAGTTTGTTTGAAAATTGTATATCAATTTATTTTTGAGATATTGATTTTTTTGTAGTTTTTAATACAATTTTCGTATTCGTGGCAGCTGAAGTATTTCATTTCTATGAAAGTAAAGGGAAAACGGGGAAACCAGTAGAGTACTGTATCTTTTTGTTGACATTTCCTCAAAAAAAAAAAAAAAAAAAATAAATAAATAAAAGACGTGCAATGCCAAGAACATCGTCTGTTATAAAACCCGGTGAATTTTGGTTTTATTTCGGTTTTATTTATCAATTAAAAGATTTTTAGTTTATTGCAAACTTACTTTATAAACGATACAATACTTTCTATTTAGAAAAAAATATAAAGGACAAACATATCTGTGTGTAACGCTGACGTCATTTTTTGAATGGCAGCACTTTAAAATTTGAAATGAAATTTCGATTTTGCAATTTTTGCTACTGCAAATTTTTTAACTTTTAAACACCGCACATTTTCAACTTGTATACCATCGTATAGAGGAATAAACGTACTTTTAAATGCAATTTGTTTGAAAGTCGTATGTCAATATATTTTTGAGATATTACTTTTTTTGTAGTTTTTAATACAATTTTTGTAATTGTGGCAACTGAAGTACTCCATTTATATTAAAAGTTTAAGGGAAAACGGGGAAAACAGTAGATTACTGTATCTTTTTGTTATTATTATAAATTTCGTTGTTTTCAGTCCGGAATACCAAGCATAAGATCCTCAAACGATAACTTCATCATAATAACTTATCTTTATTAAATTTTACTGATTACATATACAATTAAAATATGCTTTAATAATTTGGACAACTGAGTTTTATAGAAATAGTATTTTGTTAACTTTGGGTTAAAGTAATATTTGTTTGAGAGCTAGACTAACCAACCAATATAAGATGCATTTTTTATTGTAATTAATTTTGTAGGTTTATTATAAATCAATGAAACAGTTCCTTCTCAAACATTGTCCTTCCTCGAAATTCGATGGGTTTCACCTTGTAATAATAAAGGTAAGTATTCGTCTGTCTGTATGTGTTGCACGCTGTGCTCTGAAAAGACAATGCAGCCCGCAGAGCCACAAGATTTGGCAGGAAGATATTTGTATGCCTGAAGGGGGCTTGGGGCTTGATCGATACCGAAAAAACATGTAAACAGAGCTCGCTTCGAATCCATATAAAAACAGAAGTATTCAATGTAACTAATTTAAACTTTCTGATATTTTTAAGGTCTGTTTGTAGTCTTATAAAATTATAAAATGAAGTACTTCAATGAAATAAAATAAAAAATATAGCGAAATTTATAAATCACAATTTTTGAAATAAAATTTAGGTGTCCTATCACCATCCGTAAGATATCTTAACATTGAATTGACATAAGAACCTTATTTTTGCTTTAAAATGATCAGGAAACTTTACTCTATAGAATGAATTAAGGATATAACTATCACTCAAAGGAAACCTTATTAAAAAAAACTCTCAAATTTGAAAATTTAAAAAACCCTAAAAAATACAAGTTTTTTCCCCTTATAAATGCTCAAAATATTAAGCTATCTAAAATATAGTAATTCATTCTATAAATAATGATGTTATATGCATGCAAAAAAAAAAAAAAAAAAAAAAAAAAAAAAAAAATATTAAGCCAATCCATCAAATATTTTTTTTTTTTAATCTTACGGATAGTCGTCAAAAATCAAGTTTTGAGAAAACGCAACTTAAAATTGCAATTAAATGGGGCTATGAAAGTGATTGTTACATAAATGCTTATAACTCAGTTAAAAATGCAAATATTCATGCGGTTTTTTGCACTGTATTCAGAAGTAATTGAATAATCAAAATAGATAAAAAAAAAAAAAAAAAAAAAAAAATCAAATTTTTGAAAAGTTTTCAAGCCCTGAGCCCCCTGAAGCTATGCATCTCGAAGCTCATTTTTTGGATTTTTTAATTCAATTTTTATATGATATTTAGCGTTTTGTGCATTCCTCTGAAATTATTTTGAATTAGTAAAAATAATCAGATTTCAATATTTTAGCCCAATACAGTCAACATTATTCTCTATCCAGTAAAGTTTAGTCGAGGTTCTTTCATCAATTTTTAAATGTTCCACGCATTTTTTAATGTGATTTTGCAGGCTTTAGACCGGGAAAGGAAAGAGTAAAACAATTTGCACCCTTGTGGAGAATTTGCATTACTTTCTTATGGAATTACTGAAACATGCAAGAGAAAGAACGATCTTAAAATAAAAAAATAAAAAATAAATAAAAAAAAAAAAAAAAAAAAAAGAAAAGGAAGAAATCTCCCATAAACAATAGACTTCCAAGTGGTATTATAAAAGCAAAATTTTCAGTTACAGTATTTTATGGGGAAAACGCCGCACCCGTCGAAAGCTCCGCACTACTCAAATTGGCCTCAATAAGCTAAAAAATGTCGTAATCGCCGCAACCGCGGGAATGCTACTTTTTTCGACACCGTCACATTGACTTAACTTTAATCAAAGTTTTCTGGACAGTGCAGCGTGACTTATTTTTAATAAGTTAAGATGTCTAAAATTTTATTTAAAATATTTAAATCAGGTTTTAAATATTTTTATGTAATGTTTAAATTAAGCATCCGCCAGTTGGTATTTAAACTATCCAGAGCGCGTTACGTGGACCTCTCTCTCCTTTGGCGCTCCACGTTTTTTTAAGTGGTCGGCGCCCGAGAAAGGCGAAAAACTTGTCATCGCGTGACCAAAATCGCTTATAACTCGATAAGTAATTTATTTATCAAAAAAGGGAAAATGTGCTGCGATTTCAAATCGCTTCAATAGTCAAACCTTCCAAGTTTATGAAGCTACGTTTAAAAATGAATCAAAATGTGTCACAAAGTTCTTCGTTGTTGAGCAGTGGTCTTCAGAACAGTCTTAAAGAATTTTTATTTAATCCCAATTTTATGCGCGTGAAAAAATAATCGTAAACTCCGCACTTGAAAAAAAAAAAAAAACTTTCAAACTCGTAAACGCCACGGCGTTTCTTCCATAAAATACGATACTTTGACTAATACAAATTATAGTAAATATTCAAGTTTTAAAAAAGACGGACAAAATAATTTTTTTTAAAAAGAAAAGAAAAAGAACGTAGGTATCTTCTTTTATCACATTAAAAACTTAGATTGTTATTTCTGAACTAAACTAATTTTCTGAACTAATTAAGTCTGCTTTCATTTCTTCTTCTTTCTTTTGCAGACTTCGATTTTTTAAAAATAATTCTGCTTGCACCTGCACGAGGGGTAGGGGCCCGGACACCTCCCCCCTGGCTACTCGTATGCTTTAAAAAAGAAGTTAAAAATATATTAAGGAGAGTTTTAAAAATACGAATACACCACACACAGACAGATTTAACATTAGCTAGGGGATTTGAGATCTAACAGACCAACACCTTTAAGAAGAAGTGCCACATCTTTGGGTTAAGATTTTCGATTGTAAGAATTATTATTATTATTATCGCGTAGATTATTGTCATAAAAACGTTTTCTGATATCCCAATTCCCTACAGTCTTTTTTTCCTCGTTGAATGTAACTCCGCAGAAACAAAAAAACGACTTTCTAAGCGCAGCTCTACGATAGAAGTTTATTGCATCTCGAAACCATGTCGAAAAAACCCCTCTGGAAACTGTGTTTTTCAAACTGGGCGATCATTTTTCTCGACAATTATTCGGACCGATTTTATCCATTTTTTTTTAAAAAGGGGTAACCGTTTTTGCTCGAGCTTATATCACGCAAAAGTATAATTTTGATTTATTAACTATTTTTTAGAGAAAAGTAAAAAAATAACATTTTTTTTTTTTTTTCAAATGACCGCAATTTTGTCAAAAATCAATTTTTTAAACTAAATGCTGGTATAATCCGGAAAAAATTTAATTCCATTTGATAATTTTGGCGACCGAATTTGTTTCAGATGCTTGTGAGCAGAGAAAAACGGCCCCCAGATTGGAAATTCACGACGGGCATCTGCAAGTACTCCCCGTCGCACAGGGCGTATTATTAAAATATATATATATATATATATATATATATATATATAAGTAAAATGTCAATAAATACAACTCCAAAAGTCCGAAGGTAATATTTTTTGTCTTTGTAACAAACAAGTAAACAACAACAGCAACAACAACAACAACAAAAGAAATTTAACAAATTACAACGACCATTTGGAAAATGATTTTTTCAAAGACTAAAATTTAAGACATAAAAAATCGCACGGAGTTGTTCATACATTACGTACGCCATGGATTAAACATTAACATTCCTGGACCCATCATGAACAAATTTTAAAAGAAATTTCAGTTTTACAATTTTAGGTACTGTAAATTTTTAAACTTCTACGGAGCTGGTCATATATTACGTACGCCATGGATTAAACATTAATATTCCTGGACCAATTTTAAATGAAATTTCACTTTTAAACTTCTAAACATCCCACAATATTACTTTTTACACCGTCGCATAGAGAAAAAAAATGTACTTTTAAATGGAATTTGTTTGAAATCTGTATCTCAATTTGTTTCTGAGTTATTAATTTTTGTTTGTAGTTTTTTATAGTTTTTTATTACTTTTTTGTCATAGTGGCAACAGAAGTATCCATCTCTGTTGAAAGTAAAGGGAAAATACAGATTACTGTATAGGCCAATCAGAAGACGAATAAAATGCGGGGCAACTAATAAAACGCTTCAGATATGTTTTTGATTTCCTACCCTGACCGAAGACAATAACCATTTTTCCAAATGGTTTAAAAAAAAAAAAAAAAAAAAAAACCGCGTAATTTTTTTTTTTTTTTTGATAAATTTAATTTTGGAACTACTTCAGATCTACAAACATCTACCAATTTTCTGACGAAATCACAACTGCAGTTAGATTTCTATCAAAACAATTTGCTGCAATGGGAATTTTTTTTCAATTCTTTTCAATTATTTTACTAACACTGTTCATTGTTCGGATTTTCTCTTTACAACAAAACAACGTTTAACGATCTTAAACCTGTATCCATAATACAATTTGAATTCAGAACGACTATTAAACGCAGATCTTGCTAAGAGATTATCATATTCTTATCTTTTATCAGAAAAACTGGATTTTATATCTGCTCTTGAAGCGTTGTTATCTAAGAGCCCAGATAAAAAACTGTCATTGACACATTGATTTTAGGGATGCGGGCTCAAAAGAGATGATAAACCTACGCTTCGTGCAGCACTGTTATTTATTACATACGTGCTACCTGTATACATGTAATATTAGCTATGACACAAAAGCGCTATCCCATATTTCATTACACACTTTTATTAAACTCAACTTGGTTTGTATACGCTTGTATTTAATTTAACCTGTTCTTAATACTTTCCAACATAGTTGAAAAGTGTTTATGACTTCGGTTTGTCTGTCTGCGTCTGGTCGTCTGTCCGTCTGTCCGCGCTCTGAATCGGGTAAATTTACTCGGATTTACATGTAATTGATATACGTTATTGATGTCTACTGTAGCACGAACCCTATTGAAAATGAAGTTTGGGGCATGTACAGTTCATTTATAAAGACAGTCAAAAGTATTCCGTTAGATTATGGCCAATGGGGAAAAAATTTTACACCCTTTTGAACATAATAAAATTGATATGCATTTATGAAGTGCACTAAAATAAGCATTCTGTAAAATATGCGGTGCAAAGATTGTTTATTAATCATTCATAAGGCCACACAAAAGAATTCCGTAACATAATGGTATAGTGAAAGAATTGTTTACGGCGTATTTTAATTATGTTAAACTATTTCATATATAACGAAATTGATATACATTGCTTAGGTTTACTACAAGTTATTTCCTGTATAATATGAAGTGCACAGCATTTACAGGGACACACAAAATGTTTCTGATACTAAACTGTATCCGAAATACTGTACATGAGCGACGATTGCAGGAATTGCATTTTTAGTTGTGATGGGCGTTTTTATGTTTAACTAAATTTTTGCGTACTATGTTGTGTGTAAAAATGCTATTGATCATATACAGGGCTACACAAAAGAATTCATGAGGGTTACTGAATATGAGCGTGAATTGCTTAAAGGTGGTTTTTAAATGCGTTATGCATTTTTACGCTGCACTACTTTTAGTATACTAAAAGATGTTGTAGAATATAAATAAAATTATATACAGGGCCACGCAAAGAATTGGATACATGGTCGTCATGGATGATAATTTCTGGAAGTGAAATTTCAGTAGTTTTAAGCGTGTTTTCGTCTGATTTAAATTTTAGCTAAATACTGGCGTGTATATAAAGGTAGTAGGTAAAATGCAGGGCTGTGCAAAAGTGTTCAAGTATGTTTCCGTCTACTGGTATAAATTGCTGAAAGTGAAATTTCAACTTATTATACATTTTCTTGCTAAACTAAATTTTTGCATTATATAGTATATGTGTCAACCTATAATTCAAATAAAGGACTGTACAAAAATTAGAATACATATTTGGCTATGAACGGTAATTTCTGAAATCAGTTTTTCAAATTGCGTTTTCTAAAATTTTTGCTTAGGTTGCTTAGGCTGGCTAATTTACCTTATTTACCTAAATAACGAAGTTTTCTTAAAATAATTTGAGAGTGTTGGGAAGCGTTTCATAATCTATGCTTAACGCTTGATTTTTCTTTCTTGTTGTATGTAAAAATGGAATTTGGCGATCGATTTTTAACTCTCTTTCGGATAGGCTAGAATTATAAAAGTTACTTTCTCAGTGCCTCAGATGAAGGAAGTGCGTTTTCAGTTGTGGCATATGTTTTAAATGTTAACTATTTTTTCCATATTATAAGGTGTGTATAAATTTTATGGATCATATACAGGGCATCACAAAAGATCTGAAGTACATTTTCGTTTATTGACAAAAATTGCTGAATGGGAATTTTAAATATGCTAGGCTTTTAATTGAACTAACTCTTAGTGTATATAAAAATCTATAGATCATTTGCAAGGCTGCCCGGAAAAAATCGATCTTTTTCGGACTATCGATGATAATTGCAGAAATTAGGTTTTCAAAGGCATTATGCATTTTCTAAACTGTTTAGTTAGACATCTTTTGCTTTAATAAATTGTTATGTTGTATTACAGTATTATGACTGCGTTGGAAAGTGTTTCATAATCTATGCCAGATGCATGATTTTTCTTTCTTTTTTGTTTGTTTTAAGAGGCCTTATCATCAAGATACCTAAGATGAATGAATCAATGAATCCCTCCCCGCATCCCTAAAAAAGCAAATGTATAAGGATTGATGGAGAATAGGGGTGCAATTTAGAAGTACAGAGACTTACACAGAGAAGTACACATAACTTTGCACTTCTTTAATCTCAGTGTTGTTGTAGGCGATTTTCTTGTTTGATGTAAATGAATTGGATATCACAAAATATATATATATAATTTAAAGAATAATTTAATAACACAACACCAAAAAAGTACTATTTTGACTATTTTTAATATCTATAATTTCTTGGTTACTTCTAAAAATAATTTTGCCGAATAAAAAAGCGTGGAGAAGGATACATCTTAATCCACTTTCCACCAAGAATTGAAATGTAATTGAAGACTTCGATAATGACAAAATTAAACATAAACTGAATGTCAATAGAGATGTGTTTCTAAATGAGTTTCAGCTTTTACTTATGTTTACAAAAACCAAAACATCCAAAATTATTAACTGTTAGACAGGCACCATGTAAATATGTGAATGAGCGCAAGTTATAAAAGATCTGTAATGTATCCCATAAAGAAATTGTTCAAATTCCATTTTCTTTTACATACGCGTTGTAATTTTAGTTTCTTTTAATTAGTTCATGTAATTTCATGTTCTTCTTTCGAGATGAAGCTTTAGCACTGGAAATACTATAGCTGATTATACCTTATTTTGCATTTATAAAAGCATTTCTCGCATGTAAGCTACTTTTAATATTCTACGGTAATTATTCACTAAATCCACTACAATACAAATTCTTATACAAGGTGTGAATATTTATATGAAGCTGTTTTTCGAGATTGATATTAATGTATCAAAAGCTGATTAATTCATTAAATTAAATTGAAATTTAAATATCAGATGAAGACTCATAAGGGTTTTGTTGTTAATACTTCTTCGACAACAGATTCTTTATTCATACTTATTACCCATAATTACCCATTTCAACAATATTTCTAAACACAAATGTATAAGAATAAATAGCATAAGTTTGAAACACATCTATGAAATTGATGGTTTTGCAAATTTAGAATACAAAACATTTTAATTACATCTTAAACTAATAATTTCCTGCTTGCAACAGGCAGATTTAAATCATTTTATAAAATGTAAAAACCTGACGTATTGCAAAAGCGCTTTAGAAAGTATTTTCTGAAACAATTATCAATTTTATAAAACTACAAAATTTTCATCTTCCAATAACATTATGACAGCTCATTCAAAACCTGCCATTAAACTTTTCTCGGTCAAACAATACTTATAAAGGAAAACAAAAGTCGAAGACTACTGTCTCGAGAAAAACGTCTGTGAAATTGATGGTTTTAGCAATTTAGAATACAAAAATTTTGATTATATCTTAAACTAATAATTTCCTGCTTGCAACAGGCAGATTTAAATTATTTTATAAAATATAAAAACCTGACGTATTGCAAAAGCGCTTTAGAAAGTATTTTCTGAAACAATTATCAATTTTATAAAACTACAAAATTTTCATTTTCCAGTAACATTATGACAGCTCATTCAAAACCTGCCATTAAACTTATCTCGGTCAAACAATACTTATAAAGGAAAACAAAAATCGAAGACTACTGTCTCGAGAAAAACGTCTGTGAAATTGATGGTTTTACCAATTTAGAATACAAAACACTTTGATTACATCTTAAACTAATAATTGCCTGCTTGCAACAGGCAGATTTAAATTATTTTATAAAATGTAAAAACCTGACGTATTGCAAAAGCGCTTTAGAAAGTATTTTCTGAAACAATTATCAGTTTTATAAAACTACAAAAATTTCATTTTCCAATAACATTATGACAGCTCATTCAAAACCTGCCATTAAACTTATCTTGGTCAAACAATACTTATAAAGGAAAACAAAAATCAAAGACACTGTCTCGAGATAAGTAAGTATCGACCTTGAGTTAAATCGAACACAAAACTCTGCTTTCGAGTCCTTGTTCTTAAACCATCTTCCAGATAAGATCTGTATTGTCGGCGGTAAACAGAACGCAAACCGTGATGCAGTTAGACCCTGAAAATCCAAATCTTTTAGTCTTTAAAGGAAAGAAAAAAGACTTTCATTCTTTCGTTGTAAAATTTTCCAATGTATTCATTAAAGTTTTTCCAGGTTTATGGGTTTTTCGTATTGTTTTTATGCCATTTGTCGAAACAGTCGCGATGTAAGGAATAATTTTGTAATTTTTGGAGTTGATGAGGGTTGTAAAATTTTCCGGTCAAATAGTTTAATAGGCAGTCTTTAAAAACGTGCGAGATTTTGAAAAAAACAAATCCTTTGTTTGTATATTTGAAAGGTTACTTAATTCTATTATTTTCTTTGTCGAGATTATGTCTAAAGAGTCGTAGATAAAGCAACGAAAACTTGCTCAATTTAAGGAATATAAATTACTGATTTAAATAATAATTTTTTTATCTGAAAATAAAGGGTGTCCAACAAGTAGTTATTCCAGGTCGAGTGTCACAAAAAGTGGGACACGGAGGCAAAAACAGCGGAACAACGGATTTTAAATCGGGACATATAAATACAGTATATTAAATATACACTATATTAAAACAGAATATGTCTATAATGGAATCCTGTTTTAAACGTAAAAATTACGTAAGTGGAAACAGTCGCGATGTAAGGAATAATTTTGTAATTTTTGGAGTTGATGAGGGTTATAAATTTTTTCAAGTCAAATCGTTTAATAGGCTGTCTTGCAAAATATGGGAGATTTTGTAAATCAAATCCTTTGTTTGTATATTTGAAAGGTTACTTGATTTAATTCTTTTCTTTGTCGAGATTGTGTGTAAAGAAGGGTCGTAGATAAAACAACGAAAACTTGCTCAATTTAAGGAATATAAATTACTGATTTAAATAATAATTTTTTATCCTAAAATAAAGGGTGTCCAATAAGTAGTTATTCCATGTCGAGTGTCACAAAAAGTGGGACAGGGAGGCAAAAACAGTGGGACAACGTATTTTAAATCGGGACATATAAATACAGTAAACACTACATATTAAAACGGAATGTGCCTATAATGGAATCCTGTTTTAAGCGTAAAAATTACGTAAGTCGAAACAGTGGCGATGTAAGGAATAATTTTATAATTTTTGGAGTTGATGAGGGTTGCAAATTTTTTCCGATCAAATCGTTTAATAGGCTGTCTTGAAAAACGTGGGAGATTTTGAAAAACTAATCCTTTGTTTGTATATTTGAAAGGTTACTGAATTTGATTATTTTCTTTGGCGAGATTGTGTGTAAAGAGTCGTAGATAAAACAACGAAAACTTGCCCAATTTGAGGATTATAAATTACTGATTTAAATAATGATTTTGTATCTGCAAATAAAGGGTGTCCAATAAATAGTGATGCCAGATCCAGTGTCTCAAAAAGCGGGACCAGGGCCGAAACTAAGGAGGTGCAGAGGGGGTATGTGCCCAGAACTAAAGGCGAAGGGGCCGGCGTCATTGTCGTTTCATACAAAAATGTATATATGTATGAAATACAAAGAAACTCGCAAGCTAATGTTAAACGTATAGGAACGTTCTTTTCAAATCTGTAAAAGTGAAAGTAAATTTAAAAAAGAAAAAAAATCTGCAATCAAAATTCAATCTCAGCTATTCTAAGCAAGAAAACAAAATCATTTAAAACTATTAATATACAAGTGAGAAATTTTAAAAAGAACACTTCCATAGGTTTAACATTAGCGATCCAGTTTCTTCGCATGACTAGTGTAGGCTCTTAATGCTCAAGCTAATGTTAATCCCTTGGGAGCATTGTTTACATATTTCTTACTAGCATTTTAATTATTATTAAATTATTTTTATTTTGTAAGGATATTTTTTTGTTTTTCTGCATAGGGTGCCTGCTGTCGTTAACTTTTATTGTGCGTGAGGAGGGAGGTATTAAAATCTATGTTTGCCCCGGGCACCAAAAAGGCTAGTTTCGGCTCTGGGCTGGACAGGGAGGCCAAAAAAGCAGGACATCGACTTCTAAATCGGGATATAAAAATACAATAAGCACTATTAAAACGGAATATGTCTATATTGGAATCCTGTTTTAAACGTAAAAATTTACGTAAGTCGAAACAGTTGCGATGTAAGGAATATTTTTGCAATTTTTAGTGTTGATGAGGGTTGTAAATCTTTTCCGATCAAATCGGTGATAGACAATCCTGAAAAACCTCTTTAGATTTTGAAAAACAAATCCTTTGTATATTTGAAAGATTACTTAATTTGATTATTTTGTTTGTCAAAAATGTGTGTAAAGAGTCGTAGATAATAAAACAACGAAAACTTGCCCAATTTGAGGAAAGTAAATTACTGATTTAAATAATAATTTCCATACATGAAAATACAGGGTGTCCAATAAGTATTGTTGCCAAGTGCGGTGTCACAAAAAGCGGGACAGGGGGACAAAAAAAAGAGGACAACGGCTTCTAAATCGGGACATAAAAATACAGTAAGCCCTATTAAAACGGAATATGTAAATAACGGAATCCTGTTTTAAACTTAAAAATTCCATTGTCCCAAAGGGAAAAATATCTTACAATTATACCTTATAAAATGGAAACCTGTTTAAAAATAGTTTTTTATACGGTCCCCTTTAACTCTGTCTTAGCAAATAGAATGCTAAATAAACACTAATACACACCTAACTTAGAATACTAAATAACCTTATCCAGTTAAACCTGCACAAACGGAATCGGTGTACAAAGCAATTTTTACTTCTAAAACAGAAATCCGTTATAAACAGGTTCGTTTTCACAGTGTTTACTGAGCACTGTAGAGAAAAACCTGTGAAAACAGATTAATGATGAATCGCAACAAATTCCGTTTTAAACAGTCTTCCATAGAGGAAGGAAGATTTGTAAGGTATTCCTTTCAAAAGGACTAAAAATCTTCCGTTATAGACAGTTTTTAACTTTATATTTTTACTGTATTAAGTTCCACCCCATGCAGGCTAACGAGTAGCATGCTACGAAAAGAATTTTAAAAGAATTTGTGAATCACAAAAAATCGGGACTTTTGCAGTCCCGCGCAATGGTTATCCGGGACAGATCTTGGAGCCCCTGAAAATCGGGTCATCTGGCAACACTACCTATAAGGTAGTTCCATTTCAAAATTTCATAAAAAAGTTTAAAAAATCTGGTATCGGAGCATGGTTTGCACCATACGATTTGCCAAAGTGTGTAATTTTTTGTGTAAAAAAAAAAAAAAAAAAAAAAAAAAAAAGAAAAAAGAAAGAAAGAAAGTTTAAAGAGATCCAGAGAGTTTAGATTTCAAATAATCATAAAAAATTAATACACTGCTGTGCCAGAGTCCTGTTTTCTAAACAATTCGTAAAATAAAAGCAAAACGAGCAAAAACCTTTCTAAAATTGCTGTTTCTGTGATACTGTTGGAGCTAGAAATTTGCTATTTGGCATATCGTCATTACATTTAAGATGCAAAGGTTTGCAAGAACGATTTCTAAAAAAGTTGATATTTAAAAGGATGGAATGAGCGGGAAATGTTCTAAAAGTGTCCTAAATTACAATTTATTTCAAATTATTAGGAACTTAAAAGTTGACATGGCTGTTACCTGTAAGAAGTACATGCGCTCAAAATAGTTTCTAAAATTTCGAAATTTTAAAACGGTGAAATGAGCATAAAACATTCTAAAATAATGATTATTTTGGAACTACTGAACTGATTTCAAATCTTCTCTCAGAACAATAATGATGACAATTTCTACTTAAAAAAGTCCTTCCGGCCTGTAGGGAGGGAAATATAAAATCCCTATTCCTTGTTTTTAAAAATTAAGCTAATTTTATTCTAACACACAAAGCTAAAATGCGTGAAGCTCTATTATAAAATATTCAATTCCAGTTTTCACCAATACTGAATTTGAATGAGAATGTCGCCAAATTAGCCAGCCATATCCAAGTTGGCTTCATTTATGTGCTTCTTTAAGGGTGACTCTTTAACACTTTGCAGTCTAAGCCCGAGTCTGGCTCGGGATCCTTTTCCTTTGCAAAATTTGCTTTTTTCACCAGTAATAAAGCAAAATAAAATTTGTCTTATTTAAATATAGTATTTTCGAAATTGTGTAATTGATGGTAACTTATTTTTAAAAAGTGGTGCCAACCGAATAAAATTTGTGTAAGAATCACTAGACAGCAAAGGGTTAAAAAATTTATAAATACTGATCCATTGAACTAAAAGGCGGGATAAAACCGCTGCTTTAGAAATTACATGAAATAAGGTACAGTAAAACCCCCCTAAAGCGACCACGTTCCGTTCCAATAAAAATTGTTCGCTCCGAGAGGTGGTCTCTTAATGGAGGCCATGTTTAAATCTAGATTTTAATTGTTGGAAAAAGGTAACAATTAATGTCACTAAAATATATTTTTCACATTAGTAAAAAATATGAAAATTTAAGTATCAAAACAAAAGTTAATCATATAAGTTAATCACTGCAGAATTTTAAAAATGAATACATTAATGTTTGCTTTGGTTTTACGGTTTCATCTTTTATAACTTTTATTTCGAAGCCCTTTCGAAGTTCAGTAAATAAAAGCAATTTTTTTTGTACGGGAACAAATAATGGCGATTTCATTAATTTATCTATTTCTTTAAGAGTTTCCTGACAGAATGGGACAGAGGAGTTTCTTGACCGTCATTATTAATTTATCACCAGAGTTAAATTCATTGGATAAAAAGGCCCAAAGGGGTTTAAACACATAAAAGTTACCGGAATTTAAAAAAATTCTAAACTTAGTTTAGAAGTTTGATGAATAATACGCTTTCCGGAATTATTTTTGCAATAAAACTTTCTTCAAGTGACCAGGAAAAAACGGAATTTGTTTCATTTTCTACAAAGAAATGGTCGCTCATGGAGGAAGTCCAACTAGGATAGTCTCTGAATGGAGGTAAAATTAGTATTGAGCCTATGGGAATAAATTTCGTTCCATGAAAAAATGGTCGTTCAGGGAGGTGGTCGTTTAATATAGGTGGTCGCATAGGGAGGTTTCACTGTACGTAGCTAATGCCTACAAAAAGTGATAAACATTATCGTAAAAACCGGGAATCAAAGCTGCATTTCAACAGACTGGGGTGATTAACAACGATACAAGCACTGTTGAAGGGAATTTATAGACTGTTGTCAGTGTGTTTTCCAGCAGTCTGAGACCCTGTAAACATAATCTGGGTAAACACAGATTCGGTGTGTAAATCCGTGATAAGTTCCCTCCCAAACGCTTTTTTTCTGGTAGATAAGGAGACTGTGGTGGGT
The DNA here is from genome assembly GCA_963932465.1 of Maratus speciosus. Classification (NCBI taxonomy): domain Eukaryota; kingdom Metazoa; phylum Arthropoda; class Arachnida; order Araneae; family Salticidae; genus Maratus; species Maratus speciosus. The sequence continues at coordinate 66,291,829 of OZ010799.1, read as the reverse complement.
CGACGTTCGTCGAATATCAGTGCAACGACAGATCAAATGCTTTCCGTAACCAAACGCTGTTCAAATAAAACCGCCCTATTAAGCGTAAAAAATATTTCAAACACGTAATTATTTAATATATAAAAATGAAAATTTGTCTGTCTGTCTGTCTGGAATGATATACAAATCCACAGTTTGGAAGCCAGAATTGTGAAATGTTACGTATAGTCGTGGAAAAAAAAGTAAACACCCCCTACTAACTCCTCAACAAATTATCGTAGACAAAAGTTACTGGTACCGAACGATTGGAAATAAAGTCTACTTTTAAATGACGTATATAAAATTTGCTTAGGGAGCCATATACATATTAAAACGAACCATAAATTTGTTTTTTTTTCAATAGCAATACACTATTCTGACCGTTCGCTAATGCTATTCCTATGGAAGAAATTTATAAACATATCTCGGTCGCATTTCAATATTTTTAGATGATTTTTTTTTGCAGTGGCTAGCTGAGGTCGATCTGTAAAAAAGCCGTTTTTTACTTTTTCGATTTTCATTGGGGATTTTTTTCAAGAGGATGCTTTCATTTTGTGAACCGGTTCTAAAAATGAAAGTGTCCTGATTAAAAATACTTGTAAACGAAATTGAAAAAGTAGAAAATGTCCTGCATACAGATCGACCTCAGCTAGCCACTGCAAAAAAATCATTTAAAAATAGTGAAATGCCACCGAGATATGTTTATAAATTTCTTCCATAGGAATAGCATTAGCGAACGGGTCTTTTCGCGTGACTGAAGTAGGCCCTTAGCCGCACCCAGCTTTCCTCATTTTTTTTAAAATTCAGAAACCACTCAAGCAGTCAATGAAGCCTGCTAGATTACAAGATAGCATAAGAAATTTCGAAATATCTAATTACTTCTATAATAGACGGCCCCTTAAACCATCATTTTGTGGTTTTTTAAGCATAATTTGAAAACTACTTGGAAGAAAAATGTGAAATTTTGGATTTCCATAAAGCAGGACTTAATAAATCTGAATCCATCAAAAAAATTGTAGGTTGCAATTCCTAATTTTTTCGAATATTATTTTTATAATTCATAATTCATATCATAAAATTATAAAAATTGCAAATTCAACGAATTTATGTTTGGGTATATTAGTATTATTGCTACAGAAATAATTAGCACATTAGGAGCATAATTTCAGGAGTTATAAATAAAAATATAAAAATGTAATTTAACATTAGAAGCACTAAATTTTGAATGTTTATAATTCAAAAACTTATCATTCAAATGACTTGAAATTTGGTGTCTAGGCATAGTTTGAACCAAAGATTTGAAATATCTCGTTAAAATTGGGTATTGTCATTGAAAAAAATGAAGTTTGGATTCGTTTATGTAGATGGCCCCCTAAGCAAATTTTATATACGTCATTTAAAAGTAGACTTTATTTCCAATCGTTCGGTACCAGTAACTTTCGTCTACAATAATTTGTTGAGGAGTTAGCTGGGGGTGTTTACTTTTTTTTTTCCACGACTGTACATGTGTATTAAAACACGACCGAGGCAACTAAACAAATCTGGAATCGGAATAACTTATAGTTAATTTTTAATTAATAAAAAACCCCAAATTCAACAGCAATTTCCAATCAGATTTAAACATTTTTCGTTATAGCTGATGCCAACAATTAAAAATCCACAATAAAATTCTTACCACAATAATTACTTTTCTATTGCAAAATTTCCCCGTGAAAAAATGAAATAAATGGTTTGACGAATTTAAAAACAGGGAATATTACATCATAACTTTTCTGCTGCAAGATTTCCACATGAAAAGTGAAAATAAAATAAATAGTTTGAGGAATTAAAAACAAAAGTGAATGTTACGTCATAATTTTTCCGTTTTATGATTTCCATGTGAAAAATTATGATTATTTAATTAATTTGACGAGTAAAAAAATTGAATATTACGTCATATTGGAAATATAAAGCACGTGGTGAGTGTATAACATCATATAAGTGTGAAAACATGTATTGAAGCATGATAAAAACTCGATTATGAAAATATTGGCGTATTTTAATTTTATTGCTCCAATGATGAATGGAAATAAGTTCATTTATAGCTGTATTATTTTACGTCTGTTATATAAATTTATACATTTTTATACTGGGTTTTCAGTTGATTCATGTGTACAACACTTCGACAGTTTTTTTTAATTTATGTTGTATGATGTTATATTTTAAAATTGTTAAAAAAAAAAAAAACATTCTTATGATTCTGGGCAACGCCGGGTACTTTAGCTAGTTAAAAATAAATGTAGAACTAATTTATCTTTTAAATGAGAAAGGAAAATCATTTGTCAAGACTAGATTATGAAACAATTTCCGACACAATTAGAATACTGTAAAAACTTTCCCGATTAATACTCTGAAAGATGTTATCGTAGTAAATAATTTGGAAAACGCATAACACATTTGAAAGCCCAACCTCGGCAGTTACCATTTATAGTCGGAAAAGGATTAAAATTCTTTTGAAATCCCTGTATATAATCTACAGGTTTGTATATACATTACATAGCATGTTAAAATTTAATTCAGTTACGAAACACAGTTGAAAATTTCCTCTCAGCAATTTTTTCAATAAACATAAATGTTCTCGCATTCTTTTGTGGAGCCCGGTATATGATCTATAGAATTTATAGAGACAGAGTAATAGGAAAAAAAAAAGTTAAAGTTAAAAACGCATACCACAACAGAAAGCTCACAGCAATCGTTCATAGACAGTACTGTAACCGAATTATTTTTTGTGATGCTGTAAACGAGCGATAAATGTTTTTCACACCCTATACTACAGTAAATAATTTGTTGTACAACTCAGTGACGTATAACAATTTATATATGCTCGAAATACCACACACTCATTAGTTTTTCTTGTTGAAGGCACCTGGCGTGCACGTTGGCGCCTTCCGTGTCCGAGGACTGGGAGTTTCTCTAGTGAATCCTCGCATGTCGGGAACTTACCGAATCCTTAGTGATCTGGTGATCTTGCTCTACATAGGCAATCAGTGTAGCATCATTAAAATAGAATGCAAACTGTTCTTCCTCACAGACTACAATGTAACAGAATTCTTTTGAGTACCCCTGTAAACGAACTATAAATGCTACATACTTCATAATTGAAAACCAAACACATTATGATAATCCTCAATAACATATGCCAGATACATATCGATTCAAGTATATATTCGAGAATAATTTTTATATAATTTTTAAGTGCATTCATAATTATATAAATACATAGCACCTATAGTCGTCATCTGGTCCGTCCGTCTGTTTGCCCCTCTGTCTGCATATAACAGCGCAAAAACTACCCAACATAATAGTTTGAAATTTAATATATATAATCGTTGCAGAATTTTGTCGAGTTATTTCTAATTTTATGCAAATCGAATCAAAACTTAAAAAGATATTAATCAAAGTTTTCTTCATTCTATTAAACCCTATCATACGTAAGTAATTCAATGATATCCCATGATAGGTAATGATTCTGGGTTGCCATGGGGATGACGTACAATTTAAGATGGAGTCCTATTACTGTATTACGGAATTTAATATGTATAATTGTAATAAATTTTTTGTATCCATGCATTTTAGCGTAAGAGTGCAACAGCTATTGTACTAAGATCTCACTATTTATAAAACCAGTTATAGTACGAACAAATCTCATTTTTCACATTTTACGTACAATATCCAACTTCTTTAATCAGTCTGTCTTCGACCAATCACCCCATCCCTTCTCTAGCTCAATAAAAGGTAGCGTTTGTTTATTTATTTTTTATTCAAAGAAAATTTAAATGTGTTCAAATTTTATCATTCTATTTTTATTACATTATTTTTAGTCCTTAATTCCTAATATACTTCAGTCAATAAAGCAAACTTTTCTAATCTTAAATCTCCGTATGCTTTAAGACGATGTTTAAGATATGGTTTTGACGAAAGATTAAAATGTTGATTTTGAATAGCTCAAAAAGCATTTTGAAATGGTCATTGGAGCCCTGCACCCCTCCATCCTTTATAGAAGACGCTTCCGTTATAAATTTATTATGTTTTAATTCGAAACGGTTTATATGTACATAAAACATTAAATGTATATATTGATGTAGTATGGTGGATTGCATCTTAACATAATATCTGAATTATACGTTCTCAATCTTTTATGAGTTTTGTTCATCATGTTTGTTGATGAGATTTGTTTATTATGAGACTTGTTCAAGTCGGAAATTATACGTCAAACGTGGCAAATGAGGTGCGTTCGTACTATAACTAGTTTTTATAAATATTCAGATCTTGGTGCAATAGCTGGTGCACTCTTATGCAAAAATGCATGGATACAAAATTAATTACGATTATACATATTAAAATCAGTACTAGGGAAATGATAGGACTCCATCTGAAATAGGACGTTATCACCATGGTAACCTAGAGTCATGACCTATCATGGGATAGCATTGAATTAATGACGTATAATAAGATTTAATAGAATGAAGAAAACTTTTATTAATATCTTTTTAAGTTTTGATTCGATGTTCATAAAATTTGAACTCTATAAAATTCTGCTGCGATTATATATATTAAATTTAAAACCATTCCGTTGGGTAGTTTTTGAGCTATTATATACGGACCGACAGACGGAAGGACTCGACAAAATTCTGCAATGATTATATATACAGGCATCCCCCGACTTACGAAAGTAATGCGTTCCGCAAACTTTTACGTAACTTGAATTTTATGTAAGTCGAATTTGTAAATTGATTAGATAAAATTTCGTAAGAAACAGCAATATTTATGTTTTTATGTATATATAAATATTAAAGATAATAATGATGATAATTTTTAACGACTTAGAATTTAGTACAGTACCTTATTTATGAATATAATATATATATATTATTTACACAGTATTATTTTATAAATAATACGCATCATGCAGCAGTATTTTTTCGGATATAAACTATAAAAGTATGAAAAAATATAAAAACAAACTGAAAGAATACTTTTCAAATAAAAAAACTCTTACACTGTAAAAAAAATTCCGCAACGTTCCTGGGAAAAAATGGGCAGCTGAGTTGCCCATTATTTCCAAGAAACATTTCTTGAAAATGACTGGTACTTTACTGTATATGTTAAAAACTTTCTACAGAAATGCCAGTAAGTTTCCTGCGAAATACCAGGAATATTTCTGTTGACAGCAAAACATTACTGACATATTCAAGGCTGGAGTAGCACAAGAGCGAAAAATGTCCAGACCAGGGATCGAACCTGGATACTTGGCGTGCCGTGCCAATGCCTTATCTGTTAGGCTATCCGGACCGATACCTGGCTGACATAATTCACTCTGGATGTTCGTTCCCTTCATTATGACATTACTGACATTTCACGGCATGCAGGATCCGTAGACGATTTTTACATTTCCAGTTGACAATTTTCGCTTTATTATCATTATTTGTTAGAATGAAAAAATATTTTGAAATTGACATCAAAATTATTATTTATAATTTACACGAAAAAATAAATTTTCAGTTAAAATTCAATAAAGTAAATATATATGTGATATATTGTTTCTGAACTTTGCTTAAAATATAAAAATATATAAATGTAAATAATAATTAGAAAAAAAATCTAGACATAAAATATTTTGGATTTTCGTCAGTGATTATGTTAGTTTACAAGTTAGATAAAATACATATAAATTTTCATGAAAAAAAAACCTAAACGTAACTGTATATTTTTTCCGAAAAAAAAAAAAAAAAAAATCAAATTTGCAGCAATTCAAAGTGTCAAATATATGTCAAATTTAAATCAAATTGTAATAAAGTGTTAAAATATAAAATTAATTAAAAAAGAAAAAAAAAGTCAAGAGGTAGCATCGAACCCCGGCCGTACGGGTGGCGTGCAAGCTTTCTGCGTCCACACCACGAAAGACACGTTGAGAGCTGCAAACTAATGGGTATTTGAAACGTATGCTAAAACTCGGCATCTAATTTCTGAAAATCTAAGGCCCATTTGAAGAAATCCTTTCACAAGAATAATTAGAGATAAGAACTCTAAAACATACTTTAAATTAATCAAAATAGGTGAGAATCATATTTGATTGTCCCCTGGTTAATGCAGATCCAAATAATAGGTGTATTTTTTTTATACACAGTCTGCTCGTTAAAGATTTCACAGACAAGTACGAGAGATAATATCTTAGTGATGTCACAGAGGTATTGTATTTTCATCTGAATTATCTTGACAATAGAGACGTAAAGAATTATGTCGTCTATTGATTTATTTGCATTCCATATTGATTTTTTTACATTCATTTAAGGAATTCGTTTTCGACACTCGCGCGCGAGCAACGGATTATAGGGAAAAAAAAATAATAAAGGGCGGCCGCAGCGTTTTGCTGTTTCCAACTTTTGTTCAGGAACGTTTCAGATAAGAAAACCAGAATTTCACAGGAAAGAGCTAAATTATTCTGAAAACCTGATAAAAGGCGAAACGTTCCTGGATTTTACATGGAAAGTTACCATTTTTTTTTTACAGTGTATGGAATGCGTGATTTATAAATTTAACATTGATGAATTAATTTACATCAAACGAACAGGTGAAGCTAGAATAAAAATTACACTCGTTCCTCTTCATGGAACCTTTAAAATTAGCTTTCGTTCTGGTTTGAATTCAGCTAACATAATTATTACGTTTGAACACCAGATTTTCTGTCTCATTTGAAATAGAGTTGTGTTTGTTTTGCTAAAGATTTGATTGTATATCCTAATAAAAATATAACTCTCACTAACATATAAAACTATATTACTATATTATGGTTGTGGTTTTTATCTGCATATTTTATTTATGGAATAATTATCAAAAGTATTCAAATGGATATCAATCGCGCTAGTGTGTTCATAAATGTAATTTTCGAGATTTATTACGTAACTGCGATTTTACGTAAGTCGCATAATACGTGTCGAATGATGCCTGTATTAAATATCAAGCCATTCGGTTGGGTAGTTTTTGCATTGTTATATATGGACAGACGGGCGGGCCAGACGACAACTAAGGGGCTACGTATATGCATATAATTACAAACGCACCTAAAAAGGAAAATACATTTACAACTGTGCTTCGAATATACAGCCAGAAACATCTTTTAACCCTTTATCTACTGACGGTACTTATAAGTGCCACTCACTTTAAACTTTCATCCCATAGTGAATATTACTAATATTCTAATGGCACTTTGCAAAAACACTCTTTTAACTCCACTTTATCCGGATACATGGTAGCAGTAGTTGTATGTTTGTTATTTTAGCGAGGAAGGAGCTATCTTTGACATAGACGATGTGTTTTGTGGCGACATTTTGTACAGATTGTCACGCTCGTCCTTTTATTGCTGCAAACACAGTAAAGGATATAAGATAAGTGTTGGATTTTTTTTATGTGTTCATTATGATCTTAGAATACAGTTTGACTAGCTATTTTAGGTGAACTGTGTATGTATTTGATTTAACAGTGGAATTACTCGGTGGTACTTATAAGTACCGTCAGTACACTGGGTGTTAGAGAAAAACTTCTTGTTTACTTTTCGTCTGTTTAGTTGTTCATCGCTTTCATCTGCTTTAAAATGTAATTACTAAAATGTAGTGTAGCAATGATTTCCCTGGTATTTCTTTTCTGTTTCATTGTTATTTTTTAGAGGAAATCGAAAAAGTTGTGGCACCGGCTCGTTTTTGCTATGCTAGAAATGGCATATGTAAATTCATATATTGAATATGTGGAGATGCGAGAGAACATGTTGTCCCTGGAATATAAGACGTCGCGTAATTAAAAGACCGCTAACAAGATCGAAACCTAAGAAAAAAAAAAAATAGTTTTTATTCAACCCTTTCAGAGGCAAAGCATTTTCAATTCTAAAGTGTTAAAATAAATGATTGGCACCGTAATTTGCCAAACGATTTATTTGTAAATAAGAAAAAGGCCTAATAAAATCTTAAATCGAAAATATTTTCTAGTGCAAATTGAAATACATTGTGCTTTTTCTGTTACGATATTTTATAGTCATAGTGTACTGACGGTACTTTAAAGTACAACTTTAATTAATTATCTCTAAATAATTAAATTTCTCACAGGTGAATATTTTTTTTTTTGTTTATCCTTTAATTTTCATTGTAATAACTGAAAAAAAAAAGGATTACATGAAAACAAAATGCAGTAGATAAAGGGTTAAAGCGGAAAATTAGCTCTATAGAATCTATGAAAATTTTCACAATCGATTTTTATCGATCGGCTATTCATATATATTTCAGTAAATTTCACAACACAGCTTGATTCACTCCAAATTTGTCGTTGATTATGTGTAATATTTCAACTGTACCTCATCCATAGTTGCTTTAGAAAATGATTTGCAATTCGTATTCATTTGGACAGCGTTCTAAATCAGACGCGATTTGTTAGGGATTAGCATTTTGCGATCGTTCCAATTATCTTCAAATCCTAGCTCGATTCATTTGATGTTTCGTGTTTGGAAACAGACTATAGCTTTGTGTAGCCTGATTATCTAGAAAATACGAATTGCATTACAATAGAATGTCGATTTATAGTGGAAAAACAAACATATGTAACTATATGGAAATATTTAAATAGTTTGTCAGCAAATTGCAGGAAATTCCCTTTGACGGTGTAAAAATACAAATTGTGCGGATGTTTAGAATCTATAAAAGCCCTTCCGGGCTTTTTTGAATGTGAGGCATGATTTTTGAGATGAACACTGAAAGCTTATAAAAGAGTGCACTAGAAAAAAACGATTTTTAAATGTGAGGCGTGATTTTTAAGATGAACATTGAAGGTTTATAAAAGAGTGTATTTAAAAAAAAACTATTTTTAAATGTGAAGCGTGATTTTAAAAATAAAGATTGAAGGCTTATAAAAGAGTGTATTAAAACTGTTTTTAAATGCGAGACGTGATTTTTAGGATGAACATTAAAGGTTTATAAAAGAGTGTATTTAAAAAAAAAAAACTATTTTTAAATGGGAAGCGTGATTTAAAAAATAAACATTGAAGGCTTATAAAAGAGTGTATTAAAAATGTTTTTAAATGCGAGACGTGTTTTTTAAGATGAACATTGAAGGTTTATAAAAGAATGTATTTAAAAAAACTTTTTTTAAATACACTCTGTAATACTCTGTAATACACTCTTTTAATACATACTGTATTAAAAACATATTTTAAATGCTATGTGTGATTTTTAAGATGAAAGTTGAAGGCTTATAAAAGAGTATATATTTAAAAAATACATTTCGTCACTTCTGTACTTATTAAGAATTCAAGCAATTTTACCCTGCCACACGAACATAAAATGCGTGGAACCCTATTATTGAAGATTCAGTCCCAGCCTTCGTTAATATTGAATTTGAATAGGAATTTCACCAAATTAGTCAGATATATCCAAGTTGACTTCATTTATGGAGATTTATTTTTAATCACCCAATTTAGCGATGTTTCGCCAAGTATTGCCAGTCTTCGCAAAAACTTGGGTTGGGTTGGGTTGATTTTTGGCGGCCAATTATCAACTCGAGGGATATAGGCCCAGGGGGGGGTGCCCTTCGTGGGGGTCTTTCTAAGGGAATCTAACCCGTATTTACGCATGGAAATCCATGGTTCGAAGAAAACCACGAAAACTCCGAACGATTAGGCCGACGGGCACGATTGGGTTGGCGAAAACTTGAAGCTGTCGGAAATGATTATATAGTTTTAAGCATATGAGAGTAGCAACACTTATTATAAAAATTAATTTTAACTCATTTATTTGCAAGAAACCACGTTTTCTAATTTTCATAAATGAAACCTCGTTATGGGAAATTCAGCCACCTTAGAATCTCAGCCATGTTTTAATATTAAGCCAAAAAAAAAAAAAAAATATTTCAGAATCTTTTTATCAAGGACGAATACTGAAAAGCAAAAACTTTTATGTTTCTAATTTTTTGTACACATTTTTGAATTTGAAATCATTAAATGGTCGCCATTTTGAAACCAGGTGGCGAATGTAGCTGGCCAACGAACTCGGTTGAGATCTTGGTAAATCCTATGTGCATGCTCAGTTACATCCAATTCAGTTGATAAATACGAGTGCTATTGCATGACAAATATCAGAATGTTTCAAAATGTCAACCATCCTAGAATTTCAAACTGCTATATCTCAGCCATTTTTTAGGATAGGTGCAAAATAAAAAATGCTCCGCATCCTTGTATCAAGAAAATCCAAAAATCTCCAAACAAACCAATCTCCAAACAAAGAAATTCTTGTATAAAGAGCAAACACTTAAAATAAAAAAAAATTTAATTTATATATTTTTTTTTTCCTTTGTAGTACTTTTTGCATTTGTCGTTTTTAAGTGGCCGCCATTTTAAAACAAGATGGTGATTGAAGCTGACCAAAAAACTCGACCGAGACCTGGGTACGATCGGTACACGTGCTCAGTTACATCCTAATCTGTATACACACACATATATATATATATATCATCATCAACAACAACCGTTTACAAATGCTCCATCTACTGCTGGATGTAGGTCTCCCCGATATTTTCCCAATGTTTCCTGTCTACTGCTTTAGTCATCCAATTAACACCGACTACTTTTCTGATTTCATCACTCCATTTTACTTGAGGTCGTCTTCTTGGTCATTTTACATCTCTGGGATAGCACTGTAGGGTGTTTGTGCTCCATCTGTTGCCTTGTCTTCTTGCAATGTGCGCAGCCCGTTTCCATTTTAGCCGCTTAATTCTTTCGATGAGGTCAAAAACTTCCGTCTGACTTCTTATCAAGGTTATTATATACATATATCAAAAAATTGCTTATACCATAAGGTAAGTGCATGAGGATTTCGAATTTTGATTTAATATTAATTATAACATTTATACGTTATAAATACGTTTCAAGGCTCGCTCCCCTGGAATTTTTCAATTCCACAGATGCTGATCCCCGGAATGCCTAAAAAGCAAATAGTTTTAGATAAAAAAATTTATAAATAGAATTTCGCTTGTAATATTCCAGAATAACAAAAATCACACTTTCAAACTATTATTCAATTAAATTGTTTACGTTATTCACATAATTAAGATTAAACTATTGTTCCTCCACATCTAACAGTCTAACTTTGATGCTCTGTATTAAAGGTATTCAATATTTTTGACTGAAAGTTGTTTGTCTCCATAATTTCTGTATAGTACGCTTTGCTTTACTTAAACGCAAAGTTTCTTTTATTAATTCAAGGTAAATTATACTATTCTAAAATAGTGGTAGCTCTTTATCCCACGGACCACTAGACTATAAAGTAAAAAAGAAAAGTGACCAGTTAAACTGATGGCATTGAGCTCACAGGCTAATTGTATATTATACTCTTACTTATGTTTATTATTCATGAAATAGAACTAACTCTCTTCTAGCAAAATGGTAAATAATCAGGAAAGCGCCTAATCACAATAAGCAGGTGTACCAAATTTGAACAAATCGGATAATTCTGCATGAAAATTCCATATATCTAAATTAAGGGGGTGGAATTCGCCTCCGTTCTCCCCCCTTTATACTTACCAATGAACCTCCAAATCTAATCAGAGAAACACCTTATCAGAATAAACCGGTATACCAAATTTGAAGCAAATCGGAAAATTCTGCATGAAAAACCCGTTTATCTAAATTAAGGAGGGGGGCTAGCCCCCGTGCGCCCCTTTATACTTAACCAATGAACCCTGAAAACTAATCAGGGGAGTGCCTTATCAGAATGAACATATTGACAAAATTTGAAGAAAATCGTATATTTTTATCAAGATATATTTCGTTACGTACGTACATACAGAAACTGCGGGCACGTTAGCTCTCAGGCTTTGATAGCCTGTGAGCTAAAAAGGGCAAATATTTCTTAATCTAGGAAAATATAATATATAACCTCTTCTTTTCTAATTAACCTCTTATAACCTTTTCTAAACCCACGAATAAGAAAAGCATGCTTTATCTTTAAAGACCCCAGAAACCAGTATATTATCGAGATTTAAAAAAGCATTTATAAAAACGAAGTTTCTTTTGCTGCCACTAATTTTTGGAAACGTTTCCGAGTAGTTTTTATAATGTATTAATCAGTTTTCTCATATGTTATCCATTCTCAAGTACACATTTTCACGTTCAAGAAGTACGTTTTTCCAACAAAGAACGATAAATTAACAGCACTAACAATAATATTATTTTGTTACTCTTACATGTATAAATTCAATTACACAGCTGAAAAATGTTTAATTAAGAATGGATAGCATCCTAAAAACCGATATTCTGGTTTGAGGAAACGGATTAACACGTAAATACTCAAATCATTTTAAAAAAAGAAAGATTTAAAGACGTCTTTATAAAAACATGCCACTAATTTTTGGAAACGTTTCCGAGTAATTTTGGTAGTGTATTAATCAGTTTTAATCGATGTTATCCATTCTCAAGTACACATTTCCACGTTCAACAATTACGTTTTTCCGACAAACACCATAAATTAACAGCTTTAACATGAATATTATTTTGCTACTCTTATATGTATGAATTCATTTACATAGCTAAAAATGTTTAATTTATAATGGATAGCATCCTAAAAACTGATATTCTGGTTTGAGGAAACTGATTAACACGTAAATACTCTTAACGTTGCCCTCCCCCCCCCCCCCCCAAAAAAAAAGAGATTTAAAGACGCATTTATAAAAACATGCCACTAATTTTTGGAAACGTTTTGAGTAATTTTTATAGTATGTACTAGGGGGCTCTGCCCCCTGCAAGCTACGCTCGCCAACCCCCGTTCAGACACAGCAGAATCTAAAATCACACTAATATGAGCGGTTTTTAAAAGATTAGAGAAGATTGAATTATAATGAAAAAACCTACAGCGATTTCCCTGTAAACGGGTTTCCATTCAATTCCCTTTGATTGCGAAAATTTAATGCCGAATCAGTTGCTGTTAAGACATCCAATGGTTGTTTTCGTGTTTGATTAAAGAAGATAATTTAAACATTTGAAAAGAAGCTAAAATAAAATGAATTAAGTAAACAGAGTCTTTGCTGACCGGTATTTTTTAACAGATTTATAAAACGATTGATATAATACAATTTACTACAATTACTGCAATTTACTGCTTTAACCCTTTCAAGAGCGGTAGTTCATTTTTGGACCACTTAATTTTAATTCTTAAATGTCACATTGGCACCAGAATATTGGAATGAAAAATTTTCTTTTATCAAGTAAGTGAACAAAAGTTGTTTGTAAATTCCGGTGCCATTCACTGATTTCAACATTTTACGAATAGAAGTACCTTGCCCCTAAAAGGGTTAAACGCATATTATTTATTATTGACGCATAGTATTTATTATTTTAAAGTTTCCTTTCTTTTTTAATATTCACGTGTAAATACAATTTTCAAGACATAATTTTCAATATTTTGCTGCTTTTAACACGCACTCATTTAATAGTAATTTTAAAGTTTTTTTTTCTGTTTTTAATAGCCATGTGTAAATAAATTTGTAGTCGTTAGGAAATATTATTCTTTGCGGTGTTTTTAGAATTGAAAACAATTCCTAAAATAATAGCCTAAGTCATCAATAGTTCCTTCGCTTTTCATTAGAAAGGTTTCCATTTTGACTAAAGAATCAAATTTATTTTTTCGAATAAAACTACATAAAAGTTGACATGATCGCAAAGAATTCTTGGTACTTTTATGTTAGCCGGGTTCAAATCTCGCCAATAGCTTTTTTTGGTACTTTTCCGTTATACGGACACCATGCTAAAATGTATGCTAATGCACTAATTATTTCAACCCCGATCGTGAAAAGGATTTTTGGCACTACTTAGTTATCCCGTCGACCAAAAATCTATCGCCAAACTATAAGATTAAATGCCAATAATGGTTGATCGTAAATGTCACATTCACTTGACTTTAAGCGAGTTACACGTGTTTACGTCATCAAGTGATTTTTATTTCGACGTTTTATTTGTATTTTTATTAATGTTATACTAATTTATTTGTTCTTTCGTTATTTAAAATAAAAATTATGTCAATTTGTTAATTTGGCGAGTGGTTTGGCGATTTATATAATTTGGCGAAATTGGTCGACGGGATAACTAAGTAGTAACGGATTTTTATTGTAAACCATGCGAAACATTGTAATTTGCTATTATTTGCTATACTTTATTGTATAAAAGTTATTTGTTCACTTATTTTAAGTATATATTTGTGATTTAGTAAAATAGTTCGTAAAAGTCTGTAGTTTCCAAATGTTATATTTTTAAAAGGCTCATTTTACTATCGACAGTGTTTTTTCTTTTATTTTTCAAATGTTTCAATTCACGAGATTTTCATTTTGCGCCAACTATTACGCTTGTCGACAAAATAGTCCGCATAACGGAAACATACCATTTTTTTTAACTCGTAAGTTAGCATTTTTTTATTGTTCGAGTGGTAAATTAAAACGGTACTACTTGGTTATCCCATTGACCAAAAATCTATCGCCAGACTATAAGATTAAATGCCAATAATGGTTGATCGTAAATGTCACAGTCACTTGACTGTAAGGAAGTTACATGTGTTTACGCCATCAAGTGATTTTTATTTCGACGCTTTATTTGTATTTGTATTTTTATACTAATTTATTTGTTATTTCGTTATTTAAAATAAAAATTACGTCAACTTATATAATTTGGCGATTTATATAATTTGGCGATATTGGTCATTTGCTTTGAATATGAAATTAAATGTCATGATTTCTTGCATTACTTAATATTTAACACAGATGTCATATAAGCACCGGATTTGGTGTGATATTTTTTACGACAATGTGGCGAAAACCTCGTTTTTGAATACCAGTTTCATTATTTATTTTAAATTATTTTCTATTATTTTTAAAATGAAATAACAATAAATAAAAAAAAAATTATTAATAACTATAGAACAAAGCAATTTGTAACTTTTTTTTTAAATAAAAAGAAAATAAATGTAAATAAACATTTATTAATGAATAAGCAACAATAGCCGGGTTACCATGTCAGGCAAAATAACCATGTCATTAGGTACCCCGGTGCGTATATGACATCTGAGCCTAATATTTTTCTTTTCGTTTTGCTCAAAAAAAAAAAGAAAAAGAAAGAAGTGAAAGCCATTAATTTTAAATGTTTCAGTTTTAAAGGAATGTTTTGTATTAAATAAAATGATAACGAAATTAAAAAAAAAAAAGCATTTTTCTAAGGAGATTTAAGGGAGGCCAAACTGGTCGCCAAATTAATTTAAAATTATAACCTTTTCTGAAATTAAAAAAAAAAATATATCTGTTATGATTGAAATTTGAGTTGCGAACATTAGAAAAAAGTATTTAAAATTAGAAACAAATTAATATTTCGAAAACTAATTCGAATTTAAAAATTCTAATACCAGTTTTGAGATCTGTGGATCAATACGGATTATTGGTGTTAATTTCATCGCAAAGTATTCCATATTTCAGGAGAAATCGCCGTGAAACATAATAAGTTGTTTAATCAGTCGTTTCATAGAATCGTTACATAAATTCGTTTCAATTCAGTCGTTTCATTAGGATTTTATATATATAGGTTAGATTAATCAGTTTTAATCGATGTTATTCATTCTCAAGTACGCATTTTCATGTTCAACAATTACGTTTTTCCGACAAACACCATAAATTAACAGCTTTAACATTAATATTATTTTACTACTCTTACATGTATAAATTCAATTACATAGCTAAAAATATTTAATTCATAATGGATAGCATCCTAAAAACTGATATTCTGGTTTGAGGAAACTAATTAGTACACGTAAATACTCGGAAACGTTGATTTTGTGAAGTTTTTCACAAGAAACAGAAATTTGTGAGCGGGTTAATAGTGATGTAAAAGTAGATCACCACCTAACCGACGAAGAAATTTTAAATTTTATAAATGAATATAAATCGTGACGATGAGGTACCCCGAAGAGAAACGCATTTTTTCGGAGTAAGCATCTCAAGCAATAGAAGTATGCATTTCCCCCCTATTTTTAAAAAAATTATTTTAAAGTTGTTACTGAATTTTATACATTTTTAATTCTTTTTTAGGTGCGTTCGTAATTATATAAATACGTAGCACCTATATTCGTCGTTCAGTCCGTCCGTCTGTCTGCCCGTCTGCATATAACAGAGCAAAAACTACCCAACCGAATGGTCTGAAATTTTAAATATATAATTGTTGTAAAATTTTGTCGAGTCATTTCAAGTTTTATGAAAATCCTATGTATAGTTTAATTGCAGAGACAGTCAAAGTTTTTCCGTTACATTAAGGCCAATGGGAAAAAAAATTATTTCAAGAGCATTTTAATGATGTTACAGCCTTTCGAACAGAAGGAAATTGATATGAAGTTATGAAGTGTACAAAATATACATTCAGTATAATATGCGGTACAAAAAATATTTATAAAACTAGTTATAGTACGAACACGCCTCATTTGCCATGTTTGACGAGCAATTTCCAACTTGTTTAAAAGGTTGCCTTGCAACCTTGCAATCAACCCCCTCTGATGTAATTATAATAAGGCGTTGGTATGAGGTAGCAGGTAGCAGCTCGTCAGCGAATCAAGCGGAGAATAAAACAGACAAAAATAAGGCAATAATAATAATAAAAAAAAAACTTAAAATTATAATTGAAAAACAGAAAATGTGTAAATATATTAAAAAGTGAAAAAAAAAAACGTTTTATATGTCGAATAGGTACATTTATAACTCTTTTTTAAATAAAAAATATATCCCTCTCTCTTATCCATTTTTTGTCTCACATCCGGATTAACCCAATCCGCATTAGTTCGGTTATGGGAGAGTCTACTGTACTTAATCTATATCCATTGTATAAAATACCGTATAAATGGAACTTACCAGTATTTCCAGGTGTTTTAATATCCACTAATACGTATTAGGTCAACAATAACAGTATTCTATCGTAGAAAATAAAACATTAATAAAATAATTTCTCTCTTATGGACCAGCATGAGTACGGAAAGTCCATAGATTGCTTTGGACTGTCAACTTTAGGGAATTGACGACAAGTACGCGCATGTGGGCTTTCGATTACGATAATTTTGTCTAAAACTGTAAAGAAAAGGAAGCAGATGGTAGATGCGACAAAAACAGTCACGTGAGACGGATGCTGGTCTGCTGCCACATTAACTATTGAGTCCTGCCCCCGTGCTTCTTTTGTTTCTTTAATCGAAAAGTAATTTGATGATGCTGAAGAAACAACATAGTAAGCAATTACTAATATTACTTAGCGAGTGCAAGATGGCATATGCTATTTTCTGGATTCTGTTTGATTTTGTTTTAAAGTTATTTTCAGCAAGGAATTTTTCTGGTGGTGAAAATATAATTAAATTTACTCAGCCTGCTGATCGGGTGAAATCAGATTAGAGTCGGGTAGGGTCGTACGCGACCCGAACCCGAAAATGTTATTTGAAGTTAACACGCAACCCGACCCAAACCCGACAAAAAGAATTTCTTCTACGCACAACCCGACCCGAACCCGAAATGAAAGAAAAGTAAATCATGCTTTATTACAATTATGAAAAGTAATCTACAATTTCATCTCTAATACCAATTTTATCTTTCATATAGAAAAATGGACAAATCTGTATTCTTTAATATTCAAATATAGTAAAACCTCTGAATAGGGACATCTCGGGATCGTTGAACGGAGTCCTGTATCGGGTCGGATTGTCCTTTTTTTTCGGTTCGGGATTACTCTAATTTTCTTTCTGTGTATCGGGTTCACCCTAGAATAATTCTTGCGAGTCAAATTTAGGCTTTTTGCAAGTTGAGTGATTGGCATTTTCACAAAAAAATTGAGCAGAACTATGAAAATAAATATGCATTTGAATATAAATCAGTACATATTCAATTTACTACATCAGAAATAAATTTCTTTATAAGAAATGTGATCATAGGTTATACTTTATGGTACATTTTAGGACCATTTTCTCTTCTCTCGGAATATGATCAATATTACCAACATTTACTTTTTAATACATAAAAGAGCACATGTATCGTATAATGCACACATTCACATGTTACGTGTGTGGAGACTGAGAGGTGTCTTAGTCAGAGGTATAAGCATACAAAAACAGTGAAACCTCCCTGTGCGACCACCTCCCTGAACGACCATTTTTTCATGGAACGAAAATTATTCCCATAAGCTCAATACTAATTTTACCTCCATTCAGAGACCATCCTAGTTGAATTCCCTCCATAAGCGATCCATTTCTTTGAAGAAAATGAAACAAATTCCGTTTTATCCTGGTAACTTGAAGAAGGTTTTTTTAGAAAAATAATTCCGGAGAGATCATTATTCATCAAAGTTTTAAACTAAATGCAGTATTTTTTTATTATTCCGGTAACTTTTAAGTGTTCAAAGCCCTTTGTGCTTTTTTAGGCAATAAATTTAATTCTGATGACAAATTAAGAATGACGGTCAATAAACTCCCCTGCCCTATTCTGTCAGGAAACTCTCAAAGAAATAGATAAATTAATGAAATCGTGATTATTTGTACACGTCCAAAAAGAAAAAAAAATTGCATTTATTTACTGAACTTTGAAAGGACTTGGAAATAAACGTTATAAAAGATAAAACCGTAAAATTCAAGCAAACATCAATGTATTAATTTTTTAAACTCTGGAGTAATTAACTTTTGTTTTGAACTTATATTTTCATATCTTTTCTTAATGTGATAAATAACCAAATAATAAATTAATAATAGATAAATAAACTAAATAATAGATAAATAAGTTTTAGTAACATTAATTGTTACCTTTTTTCAACAATTAAAATCTGTATTTCTGATATCCATTAAGAGACCACCTCTCAGAGCGACTAATTTTTATTGGAACGGAACGTGGTCACTTTCGGAAGGTTTACTGTATATAAGTGTTAGGAATTGGAAAAGTGTTCGCTAAATAGGTGCTCGATCTTCGAGAGTGTCCATTATGAAGCTTTACTGGATATAGATTTTTAACCTGAATAAGTACTTTGGACATTCTTTTGAAAAATCAGGTGAACCCCAACCCGACCCGCAAGTGTGAAAACCCAATTAGAATCCGACCCGAATACGAAACAATGAAATTCAACTCAACTCGAACCCGACCAGCAACGAAAATATATAGCCCGAACCCAATCAGCAACGAAAAGATATAGCTCCAACCCTACCCGAACCCAACCAGCAACGAAAAAATATAGCGCCAACTCGACCCGAACCGAACCGAGGATCAGGTCGAGTGCGGGTAAAAGCACGTAACCCGACAGGATGCAAGACTATAAATCAGATCCCCGAACCGTTGCAGGTCACTCAAAGACCAATTTGGCCTCATTTGGCCAATCACTTACTTTTTCTCACCAGTGATTAAATTTAATTTAAACACCGAATCGGTACCGGCGATTGCACTCATAAAGGTGAAATGTGTGTCCTACTCCAAATTGTTATCTCTCTATTCTAAAAAAAAAGTAACTCACGCTGCTCCTGCTGTAATTGAATTTATTGTGATGTTACCACCTTTTGAATGAACTTCAAAAACTATTGCATATAACAGTATGAAAACTAGTAGTTTTACAGATAAATGTATAATACAGGGTTGAAGCAGACAGCATTTAAATCGAGGAATTATTTTAAGTGCAACTTGATGTTGAAATCGGACGAGATTACAGAAGTTTTATAAGATCAAAAACTATGCATATAAATTTAACCAACTGTTGCAGGTATATACTTGGGTAGATTGTGGTGTATGATCTAAGAAATTTTTTTAATTTGTCTAATTTTCTTTCTCTTTTTTTTTCGTAAATATTTTATTTAAAATTTCATTACATAAATAGAGATTTTCAAATAGGCGTTTTTATCTAATGTTGTCAAATATGTAACAGGCCAAATAACAATATTTCCGAGCACTTTTCAACTGTTAAATATATTTACACGTAAATATTAAAAACGAAAGAAAACTTTAAAATAATTAAATTATGCGCGAAAAGCATTTAATAATGAAAATTACGCGCTATTTAAATAGAATGGATTTAAAATGTCATATAGAACATATTTAATATTATAGAATTTAATATTATTGTCCTATAGAATATATCTAATATATAGAACATATTTAATAGAACAGAATATATTTAAATGATCTTATAGCGTCTAAATGGCAACTTATGTACTTGTGAAAAGCATCAAGCAGGTCAGAGTTAAACCGTGACCTTCGATATCGAAGGTCACGGTTAAGCTCTAGAAATGAACCCGGAAAAATTAGTTTTTGTATCTAACCTCTCTAATTATAAAGAATGAAACGTTATTTTCCTGGTATTTCTTTGGCAATACAACAATGATTAGAAAAAATATGTATATCAAAAGTTTATTTTTCCAACCTCGGGTTTCTTTATAAAACTGTTTTTTTCACCTCATCTATTTTAGCAATAGAAAGATAAAATCCTTCAAAAAAATGTACTGACAATACCCGATAAGCATTTTCTTTAAACCGGTGAATAAAGAAGCCCTTTTATTATTTGTAAAACCGTAATAGTGCAATTATGCAGTTTCTTTCTTATTTACCTGTGTATTCATTTTTTTAAAAATAAAATATTAAAACCCCTTTTTTGTTACATATATATATATTATAGAGATATTGCTGCTAATAATAGTTATTACTGCGGATAGCTCACTTTGAAATCTTGATTTCCTCAAATCAGTCTCTTTGACATGCTGATCTTTCGAAGTTTACATTAGAACAAGCACAAAACCTTCAGAATTTGAATTTTCCTCAATCTACACAAGGGACAAAATAATTCTATAAAAATTAAACGGTCAAATGCGAGTATTACTCGCGCACAGAGGGTTCCGTACAATAATATATGAATTAGTAAGTATATTATTAAAAAAATACCGTTGCTAAAAGAATACTAAGACTTTGTAAAAACTGTACAACGTAGGGTTGGGTATAATTGTATAGTATACAGAATGCAAAGGAAAGTCCCTTTAACCTGAAAATACTTGCGAACGGAGATAGCTACAGCTATACAAGGGGGGGGGGGGGGGTAACAGTACAGTAAAGCGACTACGCCCAACCTAATGCAAACGATAGCAGCACTCCTAGTGGAGAAATTCGGAAGATAGCCACTGCAAATCGAAAACTAAAAGGGGTGAGGAAATTTTCCAATTAGAAAGTTTTAGAGCATCTATTAATTAGTACGAAGCGGCATTTAGTTCACACGGATAAGATAAATCGTCACCTGCATACCCAAAAATGTCCGAAATCGATGATCGACGATTCTATTTTGCTTATTCACATTCCGGAAAAGTAGCAGTGCACAATTGCAGATTGTGACGTTGTACTGTGCTGTAATGTCTGTAAAAATTTAATTTACAAATGCATTTAAAATTTTAGATTAACCCTTTCAGAAGCAGAAGAATTATGTTCGTAAGCTGATGAAATAATTGACTGACACCAGAATATTCAAATAGCAGAATCCAGAAAAGCAAAATTTTATTAAAATATTCTTGGTGCCATTTGTCAGTTTTGGAATTAAAATTAGGTGGCTAGACCGTCTAGCCACCGCCCTTAAAAGTGTTAAATCTATCTTATCGTATTGAAGAGGCTTGCAATTCCAGGCTGAGAAATGTGCATGTTGAAATACTCTCACGAATACAAACGTGTATCGTGAGCAATGGCAAACTTTTCGAACATACGGAATATTAACTTTTTATCACTGTGAGAGAGTTTGTCTTTTTTTGTGTGTGTGTGTGATGTTATCAAAATGTATTGAGATAAGTACGTATTTATAGCATAAATTGTGCGTATTTCTTCATACTTCCGGCTATTCCATTCAAACGTTTACACAAAATGAGGTGCATCGATTTCGAACATTTTTGGGTAAACAGACGAAGATTTATCTTATTCATGTAAAACAAATGTCGTATTCTACTAATTAATTGATGCTCTAAAACTTTCTAACTGGAAATTTTGCTCTATCTCTTTTCGTTTTCGATTTGCAGTGGCTATCTTCAAAATTTCGCCACTAGGGGCGCTGCTGTCGTTTTCATTAAGTCGGGCGTAGTCGCTTTACTATACTGTTACCTCACTTGCATAGCTGTATCTCTCTCCGTTCGCAAATATTTTCAGGTTAAAGGGACTTTCCTTTCCACCCTGTGTACTAGAAAAGTATAAATGGATATACCATGAAAATTCAAAGATATATGGAACCTAAATAATAGCAAATATATCTATTCTGTATATGTGTTTTCCATGTAGGTTTTTAACTAACCTTTAAAGACATAGTATGGTATTGAGAGAGCCACTCAATGGAAACTAGTCGCGAATACCATAGTATTTATGTGACTAAATTTCATTAAATAAGTCTGTTTTTAACAATTTGACGTTTATTGCTTTTATACTGCTACTGGGCATTGCATTACACAAATATATCCTTAAAATTTGTTATCTAGGCTTTAAAAGCCGGTAGAGCATAGAATACGCCGTCCCTGTGATTATGTATGTCCAAACCGTCCGTGTCTTTAAGTGTTCATATTTCGGCTAATTACCGACGATTTTTTCCAAAATTCATGATCAACAATGCTTTTTTACTTCTGCTACGATAGGTACCTCTAGCGCTGCTCAACAGTTTTGCTGAAGCCCCTAAATCGAAATTTGAGTGTAACGGAAAAATGCGATTTTCTCAAAAACTATGTGACCTAGGGAAATCACTATAATTTTCCTGCAAGGTTTAAATTAATGTCTACTACCTCTAATTTTTTCATAATTTTAGTTTCAATAGATTCGGAATTAGATGGGGGGGGGGGGCATATTTTTGAGCTACATTTTCCACCATAACTTTGAAAATATAATACCTAAAATTAAATGAAATATATTTTTGATTTCAGCGTTACGAAAGCTTTCACACGATATACAAAGAAAAGATTTTTTTATTCAAGTACCTTAATTTGACCCTCTACATTTTTACTAAATATATTTATAAATGTTTAATATTCTGGAAATATTTGGGTCAATAGTCTTCATTACTTCCCCCAATTTGAACTCTCCACGTCCCGTAGTTTGCAAGTAAAATGGCTGTGACAGACAGACAGACGGACGGACAGACACAGGAGTGATCTTATAATGGTTCCGTTTTCACTTTTTAAGTACGGAACCCTAAAAATTGCGATAAATGAGCGTCAAAATTCTAGTGCTATATTTACCTTGAGTTAAATAATTAAAATGCATATAAAAGCACAAATAATTGTACACAAATTACTTTCAGGAGCATACATCATCTATCTATATTATAAAGGACAAACATATCTGTGCGTAACGCATACGTCATTTTGCGAATGGCAACACTTTGAAATTTGAAATTAAATTTTGGTGTTGCGATTTTCTCTACTACAAATTTTTAAACTTCTAAACATCGCACATTTTAAATTTTTACACCGTCGTGTAAGGAAAAAATGTTCTTTAAAATGCAATTTGTTTGGAAGCTGTATCGCAATTTATTTTTGAGATATTATTTTTTTTTTTTGTAGTTTTTAATACTATTTTTTCTTATCGTGGCAACAAAAGTACCCCATTTCTATTGAAAGTCATTGAGAGTAAATGGAAAATAGTTGAAAATAGGAGATACTGTATCTTTTTGTTTCTATTTTCTCATAAAACCTGAAAAAAAAGTTGAAATTAAAATATGGGCTATGTCAAGAATATTGTCTGATATTCCGTGACAATGACGTCATATGCATACTTTTCTATAGACGAAGTTTAAGACTGGATTATAAAAGTGGATTGCTTTAGCGGATGCAAATGACATCATTTTATAAAAAAGCGTGCATTTTAATTCTTAAACCTGAGTTATGTTTTGTAGAAGTGCGTCATTTTCACAGCCCAGCTGCTTTGAAATTCTTCACAGTTGAAAATGCTTCACTTTTGAAAATAATATAATCGAAATAACACTCTGATAAAAAACAATGTTTTACAAAATTATAGAGTTACTTTATAAAAGTGAGGTCACATGCAAATAATAGCAATTTATATTACAGAAATTGATGATTCTCGCCTGGATGGATTTGCTTCCCCGAGTTAGACAGGCAAACAAATAATTCGTGGTTTAAAATAATATCATGATCCTGAAGTTTTTGTCCAAAATTCCCTCGAATAATAAAATTTTAATGCTATTCTTTAAGACATTCTACTATAATTTTTACCAAAATAACATAATTTGCTTAATTTAATTTTCCCTAATTTTATGTACTCTATACATTTAAAATAGAAGTGTGTTTTTTAGTCATCTGCCATGATCTTTCACTGAACCAATTTTACTAATTTTTTTTTTTTTTAACTGAAAGCTCCTTATTTGTAGATGCGATCGTCCTATCTGTTTTTGTTTGTTTTTTAAATATCACCACTTTTATATTTTAATTTTAAAAGCATTCATGAAATTTCTTCAAAATGGTGAAAATTAGATAGCTTTCATTATTACAGACAAAAGAGAAATAATGGGGTATTTTTATCTTTATTTATGCTATTTTCTGATAAAAATTCAAAATTGTTGATAAAAATTGTTGTATAGGGTTTAATGTCGCAAAATCCCATTAGGAGCAGAATATTATATTGGGGGCATAATAACGGAAAATGACATTCTGCTTTTGAAAACACGCATTTTTCCTCATAAATTTTCTATATTGTTTTTCCTTCTGCATGTGCACTGATACTAAGTTTCAGACACTAGGCGAAATGCTTATTTAAGTGAAAATTATGTCATATTTAAAAGAAAACGATCATTTTCTTAGATAAAACTAAACATTTTAACACAAATGCGTCTAAACAATATAAATTACGGAAATTTTTACTCTGCAGAATAGAGATTAGAATCCCAAGTAAAGAGTGCGTGTGCTCACATAAAAGATGTTGCTGACAATCGTGACTTCAAGTTTTGAGTTAAAATGATTTTTAAATGATCAAACAAAATACAATTTTTTTAAAAATGATGAATATGGATCTGGGAAGAGCGTATGCAAGTTTTGAGAAGGTGAAAATTGCTGTTTATCACTCCGAAATACCGAGCATAAGAGCCTCAATTGATAACCACATTCTAATAACTTATCTTTATTATATTTTACAGATTAGGTATCTATATTATAAAGAACAAACGTATCTGTGCGTAACGCTGACATCATTTTGCGAAGGCAACACTTCACGATCAAATTTCAGTCTTGAAATTTTCGCTACTGCGATTTTTTAATCTTCTCACCATCGTGCATTTTCAACTTTCGTCGCATAGGGAAAAAAATTTACTTTCAAAAGCAATTTGTTTAAAAAGTGTATCTTAATTGACTGATGTATTATATTTTCTAAAATAATTTTTAAGCATGATTTTTTAAATTTTATCTTATCACGTGCCCTTTTTATGCATAATAATAATAAATATTTTCTACATAAAGCAACAGACATTTTTCAGCATTTGTTTCCGACTATTTTTGCATAACGAAATTAATACTTCCTTTATAAACAAATAAAAGAACAATATTAAAAAACCACCAATCTAATATATTTGTGAAAGACAAATTAAGGAAATTAATACTTCTTTTATCACCAAATAAAAGAATAATACTGAAAAAACACAAATCTAACATGTTTGTAATCATACAATTTAAATTTTTAGATCACCAAATAGGATTTTTTTTCAAATGGAATTTGCTTGCAAAGTTCATCTCAGTTTACTGATTGTCTATGGTTTTAAAAACAATTTTAAAGTATGAAATATTTTTTAATTTATCTATATGACGCGGAGCTCGATTACGAAAAATAAAAACCGTTTGCCCTTAAAACAAAATAAAGAGTTCACCATTTTCTTACGGCTAATATCCATTTTTAAAAAAACTTCCCTATGAATAAATAAATAATATAATATAAATAAAACAAATTTAACAGACATGTATAAACTCTGAAATTATCAGAATATAAAAGGATGCCATAAGTAGCAAAATCTTGGTCAAATAACTTTTAGCATGCGGCTAATAAGAAAATATCGGTTTTGATAAATTTTAAAAATTTATTTGATTGTATAATTCGTATTTTCCATATGAAAATTCGTCTTTAATGTAAGTGGGCAATCTAGAAAAATTATTGCATATAAAAAAATTATTAGTTTTCAATTAAAAAAAAATGTTTTCCCCTACATTCTTTAACCCGAGAAGCCCGGGTACGATCCCCTAGTATATATAAAAGCCGTTCTCTGTGCGTATGTCCTTTATACAGATTTTTAATTTTTGACCGATTTGCACGAAACTCGATGTACATACGTTTTAGAACGTGGAAAAGATCACTGTCTACTTTAAAAAATTATCAGACCACTATTTATCCCTTTTTTCTACCACTTCCATAATTTAGCATTATAGAAATATCTCTTTTTAAATCTTTTTTAATTCAGACTTTTCTTTCCTGTTGCCAAACCCTAAAAAATGACAATATAATCTATATATATATAAAAGCCGTTCTCTGTATGTATGTCCTTTATACAAATCTTTAATTTTTGACCGATTTGCACGAAACCCGATGTACATACGTTTTAGAACGTGGAAAAGATCACTGTCTACTTTAAAAAATTATCAGACCACTATTTATCCCTTTTTTCTACCACTTCCATAATTTAACATTATAGAAATATCTCTTTTTAAATCTTTTTTAATTCAAACGTTTCTTTCCTGTTGCCAAACCCTAAAAAATGACACAATAATGTGAAAAAAATAAGGATAACGCGTGTATTTTGTTTCTATTTGCCAATAAAAATTCAGATTTTCTTGCTATATTTTTGCGTGTTTGATACTGACGTCATTCTAAACAGAAAATTTACATTTTCTTTGTATATAAAATAAAAACTTTAACTATAAGAGCGGGAAAATAACGTAGCACCTCAATTTGAATGATTTTTTTTTTAATTAAAACATCTATTTTAATACAAACAGTCAAATTTCATGAAAACATTTTAAGAAACATAAAAAAAGGCTAGATATGACGTCACATTCTATCAAATCTTTTCAACGCGTAATCAAACTCATTGTAAACATATGGCTCCTATATTTTGCTTACTACTTCGATTGTATACTACAGCCATATCTTATAGCTATACGTTATCGCTAAGTGTTGCATTGGTTTAGATTCAGTGCTAACATTTTCTGTGATTTATAGAAAAAAGAGAGCGGTTATTTACAATTTCAAAAAAAATCTTGACAGATGTCTTGATTTAAAATTTATGGAAAATGACATCATTTCATCTAATCATTGTAGATTTAATTTCAATAAAATTTCAAATTTTCCAAATAAAATTTTAGTAACTACTACCTCATTTGGATGTATTTTTCTGCATTTCCCCGCGTATTGTGAAGATATTGTATATTTCTGTTACGCGCGCCAAATAAAACATGTATTTTAATTTTAAAAGTTTAAAAAATTACCACAATGTGTCAAAACAACATCCTTTTTCTGAATTTAAATTTCGCGAGCTCCAAAATTAAAACTAAAAATGTGAGTTTTTTCATAAACTTCAAGTTAAGGCTGTTCATAAAGTTAAGGCTGTTCTCAAATCCAAAGGAGCTATTTTCTGACATATGTTTTAATTAATTTTTGTTCGGAAACGTATGAAATTGACAGGAGTTCTTATTTAGAAACTATGTAATCGAAAGATAGTTTCCATTTGTTGGTAAAGGTATAAGATCTTTCAGTTGGTGTTTTGAAGTGAATTTCGGACGCAACAGTGCAATAAAAGATAAAAACCAGCCGTCACGCAACCACAATTGCTCATAACTCGATAAGTAATTTATTTATGTAAAAAAGAAAAACTCATTTCTATTCCAAATCGTTTTAATAGTCAGGCCTACAAATTTTAAGCCTTTACGTTTAATGAGTCAGAAAATGTGTCAGAAAATTTCGCGTTGTTGAGCAGGGAACTGGAGAAGCACCTTAAGCATTTGCAGGTTAGTATTTTGTAATCAAATTGCATGCCAGATAGTTGCTTAAAACATAAGTCATTCTATATTGTTTAAAAAAAAGGTGCCATAATAGATGTCAGGCACACTCATTAAAATAAGAATACCCTAGTGCACAGCCCCATTACCGAAGATAAAACCGTCAATATACTTAGAGATAAAAATAGTTCTGCATTTTTCATTCAGCTAATAAGACTAATCCTTCATAATTGGGTTCACATGATTATATAACTTTCCCCTATAATTCTATGACTATGCTACGGAAAACAATATGTTACGCACTAAAATCATCCCTAAAAAACTAATAGTGCAAGTCGCATGGAAATCCGTTCTGAAGAATTCAAGTTATATGCACTCGGAACGAAATTCTCATTTGAATTTTATATACTTATCAGGTTATTTTGAGTAGTTTGATTTGATATCTGTTAAATTCGTATTTTATTTTATTTTATTTTACTAGGGGGGCACCGCACCCTTGCTCGCTACGCTCACCAACCCCCCCCCCGCGTAATCGCTTAGCTATTCCATTGGGTATAGCGAAGCAATTCCTATTTTCTAGCCAACTCCAGATTATTGTTTGTGCTTAAAAATAATGTAAATAGTTTAATTAAGCTCTATTCATAAGCTAATATTAGTTTTTGTTGCACTGAAATATCTCAATTTGTTGATTTCCTGCATGCAAGTAAACCCTATTGTATTTCAATGGGAGTCTATGGAAATTTGGCGAAATACTGGAAATAGCGCTAAGTTGGCGTCACTTTTGGTGACAGAGAGACGGGTCTCCCCTTGGTAACCTCCTTTATAGCATCATAAAGCTCTGACCAATCAGTTACATTTCACGGTATCTACGCAGATTTTCATTGTTTCATTTCCAAAGCATTACTTTTTGCAAGGCACACTTAGATACTACTAACGGCAGACCGATTTGCGTTTAATGTATGAAGTTGCTCGCCAGAGGACTCTGATACGCTGCCCAAAACAGAAATTTGACTCTGACCGTAACTTCAACGACGAGAACCAATCAAACCGCCCTGGGCAGGGTTCAGAGAATTCCAATGTGTTTACATTTTTTTTTTCCGTATAGATATGATTCAAAAGAGTTTAATAAAAATATTAACTCTAATCATCAAATAATAATAATAAAAAAAAACATTATCATTTGAACAATTATCGGAATAATAAATGGTGTGATCGGAGAATACTTCCAAGGTTGCTACTTAATTACCAAGTTAATACTAAATACCAAGATTGCCACTTTAGCGCATTTATCGCCAGGTTGGGGAGAAGTAGAGTATTCTACGATTCACCCCAATAAATAAAAACATGCGTAGTCTAAAAACATCAATGTCACAAATTTATTTGCTATCTTCACTGCTGAAACAATAAAACTAATGGAATTTCTTTTAAATATATTAAAGTACATAAAATTCCTTGTAATAATTAATAAATATAATTTATTAAGTAACAAATACACTTACATGATTTAATCAAAATTGATTAGATAACATAAAATATTTCAACGATATTTAAATCTGCGATCACCATTTCTTTCTATGATTAAAAATAAGAATATTTAATGTTTAAGGAAGATTGTCTTTTTTTTTTTTTACTATTATTATTATTTAGTTCGTACGATATCAAACAAACATTTTACGGGTAGCAATAAATTCGTCAAAAATAACTGCTTCAAGCCAGTTATGAGAACTGTAGTTTGATAAAAACAAAATTTTAATTTTAAAACGTGTATATGAAACACAAGCTATTTTTATGTAAATACGGGAGATTCAAAAAAGAAGGTACTTGTTAGTTATCCCGTCGACCAAATTACTATCGCCAAATTGTAAGATTAAATGCCAATAATGGTTGATCGTAAATGTCGCATTCACTTGACAACACGTGTTTACTTCATCAAGTGATTTTTATTTCGACGTTTTATTTGTATTTTTATTAATGTTATACTAATTTATTTGTTCTTTTGTCATTTAAAATAAAAATGATGTCAATTTGTATAATTTCGGGTGGTTTGGCGAAATTGGTCGACGGGATAACTAACAAGTACCAAAAAGGATAACAGAATGAACCAAACGATCAAGTAAACAATAAGTAATTTAGCTAATCTTAAAAGTATGTGAACACTAAAATACTACAAGCTGTGTAAAATATCCTTTTAAATCGAAGGAAATTGAAGAATATAAGTATTTAATTTATTATTCTGAAAATACGATCAATGATTCTGAAACTTCGACGATGAGAAACAAGCCGCTACCTGGGCAGGGTATAAATGTATCAAAAAAGAACACGTTGTGATGTTTTGGTTCAGGGTTTGAAGCTGAATCCGACTTCACTTTTTCGACGGTTTTCGGCGAAATGCGTGGGCCGTATATATCATAGTAGGCTGTGCTTTTTGGTACTTTTCCGTTATACGGACAGCATTGTCGCCAAGCGCAATAGTTGGCGCAAAATGAAAATCACGTGAATCGAAACATTTGAAAAATAAAAGAAAAACATTGTCGATAGTAAAGTGAGCATTTTAAAAGTATAACATTTGAAAATTACAGAATTTTACGAACTATTTTATTAAATCACAAATATATAAGTAAAATAAGTGAACAAATAACTGTTATACAATAAAGTAATAAAATAAAAAAAATCATATTAAACTGCTGCCATAAAATTAAAAATCTCTTTGGCACAGATGTCATATTCGCCCCATATTGGCGCAATTTTTTCTCGGTTGCCAATTTGGCGAAAGCATCAACAGCATAAACAACATTGGTACAGATGTCATATACTTGTTGCTGTATATGGTGTATATGACATCTGTGCGCGAATATGACATCTGTGCCATATCTTTTAGCATTGCAGTAAACATTTCATTTTTTGAATGAAGACGTCGCCACATAAACTCTATGAGATACGACTCTAAATGATGACGAACTGTTCCCCGATGTCTTTTGTTGCGACATTTTGCGATGCCCCATAATCTCTCAACATTTTGAGTATGACATCCAGTATTAGGGTCGACAAAATTGTACTTGTGATTTACTGTGAAATGATCATAACCAGAACTTCGCAGGGCACAGATGTCATATTCTCCCCATATTGGCGCGATTTTTTTCTGTCGCCAATATTATATAGGCAACAGGTACTTAACTTGCGCCAAAGTTTCGTTATTGTGCTTGATGTGGTAACCCGGATTATGTTGTTTATGCTATTGATGTTTACGCCAAATTGGCAAACGAAATAAATCGTGCCAATATGGGGCGAATATGACATCTGTACCCTTCGCAGTTCATCTGTTTTATATCCTTTCCAGTAATCTGTATAAATAATACTTCCATCAGCTACATTGTTTTCTATTGCCGCCATTAAAATTTCAGTTGTGCGATCGGAAATAGGAGTAAGGAAACATCCCCGTGTTTCACGTCATAAACCATCTAACACCCATTGAGGAGGAAGAACACGCCCTACGTTGCTTTTTCTTCTGGTAAAAAGACTTTCATCTACTTCTATAATTTTATTAGGTCCACCGATTTTTCTATTTGGTCGTGAACATAAAGCATTTGCACAAACTTCTCTAAAATGACTATTCCAGTCCACTGTTGTGTTGTGGTTCATATCAAGTTGCAGCTCACAAAGCTCAATCGATGTCAACTCTTGGCACCATAAATATATAAACCTCAAAGCATTAAGAAAAGACAACCGCGATCCTTCAAACCATGGTTTTTGTCGGGCACAGATGTCATATTCGCCCCATATTGGCGCGATTTTTTTTCGGTTGCCAATTTTGCGAAAACATCAACAGCATAAACAACATAATCCGGATTACCACATCAAGCAATATAACGACACTTTGGCGCCAATTAAGTACCCGTTGCGTATATGACATTGGCGTCAGAAAAAAATCGCGCGAATATGACATCTGTGCCTTTTTGTCGTATTCCTACGCTTTCTTCGCATGATCGTAAGCTACATCTCCATTTCGGATTTCCAGAACTCATCCATAATTTCATTTCATGGTTGTTTGAACACAAACTTTTATTATGCAGAATTCCAAATTTCTGAAGCAGTTTTATCGCAACTTTCTCATCATCTGGTAATTGACAAATGGTAAAATCCATCTCAGCATCAGCAGTAAAAGTAAATTATAACTTCATAAAAAGAAATATTTTTTTTAAATTCGAATAGTAAATTAAAAAGCTTTCCAAGGTTAAGGTTAAATAATAATCATACACGTAATTCACGTTTCATAAATAACAAATCACAATGTTTCGCATGGTTTACAAGAAAAATCCTTTTCACGATGAGGGCTGAAATAATTGGCGCATTAGCATACATTTTGGCATGCTGTCCGTATAACGGAATAATACCCATAATTTTGGCGAAATACTGGAAATAGTGCCAAGTTGGCGTCACTTTTGGCGAGAGAGAGACGGGTCCCCCATTGGTAACCTCCCTTATAGCGTCATAAAGCTCTGACCAATGAGATGCATTTCACGGTATCTACGTAGATTTTTTATTGGTCCATTTCCAAATCAAAACTTTTTTTTATATATAGAAGGATTTTTGGAGTTTTAATTTCGTTTGCCAATTTAGTTATTGAATATTACGCGAAAGCAAACAAATTCTGAATTATTTATAATGTTTTTGAACAATTGAGTTAATCTTTTGTATTTGGGTTGCAAGCATATTTAAAAAAACATGCATGCTTAAAAATTATTTTAAAACCCATAAAAAATTCGTAAATTGAGATAAACATTACAAACAAATATCACTGAAAGTACTTTTGTTTTCTATAATACGTTGAAACAATTGAATGTACAATGTTTAGACGTTAAACTGCAATAAAAGGGAAATTTGTTGTGTTAGGTTGTTGCCACCGAAAATATGATACCAGCGTTACTCATAGACATGTCTTTTCTTTATACTATTGCATTAAGTGTAAGCAGGTTCATCTCGGGTTCGTAATCGGGTTGCACTCAGTTTTAAAAATATCCACGCTTAAAAATTACTTTAAAATCCATTAAAATCAGAAAACTGAGGTACAATTTTCAAACAAATTTCATTTGAGAGAACTTTTTTCTATTCGACATTGTAAAAAATGAAATTGTGTGATGTTTAAAAGTTAGAAAAATTGCAGTAAAGGCACATTTTATGGGTTACAATTTATGGGGCACAATTTATGGGCACTGACATAGTGTTTTTACTTTATAATGTAGATAATACCATACAAACGAGAATTTCACCAAGTGCTGCGCGATTTGGAGGAATTTCTTTTTTTCGTATTTTCAGGAAAATCACATATTTTTCTCTTATATCCGCCAAAGAAAACGTGCATTCTGTTATTAAAGCTCAGGGATTTTACTATGGTTGCAAGACAATAACGCCATGTTTTTTGATTGTCTTTATAACGATTTGTGGATGGGAATGCACAAATTTCAGTTATTGTGATTGCCGTATTATTTCGTTTCAATTTATTTTACCCGGAAGGCTTCTTATAATTGACACGGGCGAAGCCGGGTAGTTCTGCTAGTATAATATAAAGATATTTATAATACAAATTAAAAATATCTGAAATACATTGGAAAAAACCCAGAACGTTTTCAACCAATGCCAGGCCGTCATCAGTAGGATTTAAATGTTGTTATTATTCTCTTGTGCTTATTCGAGAATTGCCCAGAAGAAAAAATTGTAATTTAAAGGTTGTACGTCAGATAAGATGCCATAAAGCGCAAAGAAAATAATAAAAACAATTAAATCCTACTGATGACGGCCTTGTAATAGTTAAAACATTCTGGGTTTTTTCTAATGTATTTTAAGATATTTTTAATTTGTATTTTAAATATCTTTATATTATATATATGCACTTAAAAGTAATTTTTGTACAATGCTTTTACGTGTATTTTTTTTAATTGCTTTATTTTTAAGTGATGAAGTTTTTTTTTTCACTATGAACTTCTCTGTCATCGGCAGCAATGTATAGAATTTTAGACCCCCCCCCCCCCGCTCCCGCAGAAGAAACAAATTGCTATTTTTATAAACCCATCACATCATTGCACTTTTTGCGTTTATTATTATAATAACTTTTATTTTCCAGTTGGATTATTTAATTAAGCCCGTTCACTTGCTGATCTTCCCGAATCTGCTTTAGAAAGACATAAAACATTTAAAACGTATAATAGATCCCTTACAATATGGTAATCTCTAACAATTAATCACGGGAAACTTTCCTCAAACAAGTAAAAAATAAGTTCTTTCATCATCTTGAAAGCCGAAAGATTTTATAATAACTATGGCGTTTAAAGCGTGTTGAGTTGTAAATTTTGTAAATAGGGGCAGAACAGATGGTAAGCAGCGGCACGCGACTGGAACGTGGCTGCTGCACCTTTTCTTTGGTCGCGCACCCTGCCCCTCCATTTCTTTGCACGTGGAGGGTCGAACCCCCAGGTGTGTGGTGAATGGCATTGAATGTCTGACCCTGACATTCAAAATGCATAAAAATATCGTATGCAAGAGCAGCAGGCGACTTAAAGAATAAAAATGACTTAGACTTAATATAAGAAAAAGGGATATGACGGCCGACGACCCGATACGAAGCCGATGTAGCCATATTAGAAAAGGAAGTCGTAAAAATTTGGCAGATGTTCTTCCAAAAGTTATTTTTTTGTAAAGGTGTACGAAGAAAATTTCTTTATGAGTTTTAAAATAAGCATGCACCTTTTAAGCCAAAAAAAAAAAAAAAAAACATGTAGCTTTAGCTATGAACTTTCATTTAAATTACTCGATGATAAAATTACACTGGTCTACAAGATAAAACTTTTTGCCTCTTAATTAAACGATATATTTTATACTAATTTGGCGTCACAGAATATGAATTAACTATTAAAATTTTAATATTAGCTCTCAGTATAAAAATATGGCTAGTATTAAAAATTAAGAACATAAACTACTTATTGCAAGAACAAAAACCCATCAAATTATTTAGTTTTTTTTTTTTTTTTTTTTTTTTACTTTTTACATGAAATCAAGAATTTATAAACAATTTCAAAACATTAACCTTGTGTCATCAAACAAGAAGTCCCGTTCTTTTTCACTTGTCTTTTGTGCTCAGTTTCAGGTGTATTTCTAGCCTAGTTCCAGTAGTAGTCTGTGTTAAGGCTGCTAGTCACTCCAGCTTCGAATTTCCATCACTAACGTGAAGTCTATGAGCATGTGATGCATTTGTATATTTAAAATATCTCCTCGGGAAATTAATATTTTTAACTCCTTTTTTTATGTGTACTCTTCTTGAAGAATGTCTCTTTTTTTCTTAGTTCTCAAAATATTTCTAAAATCTATGCTGAATTTTATGTGAACTGTTCAAATCTTACTCACAGTTCACTTTTCACGCACAAAATATTAAATTAAGCATAGATTTTAGAAATATTTTGAAAACTAAGAAAAAAAGAGGCAGTCTTTGCGAAAAAAACACAGAAAAAGGAAGTCAGAAATATTAATTTCCTGAGGAGATATTTTAAATATAAAAATGCATCCAACGCCCACAGATTTAATATTACCGAAGGGAATTTGGAACCGGAGTGACTAGCAGCCTTAACAATGGCGCATTCCATCGCCCCTGGTGTCATTTTCACTGCAACCCAGCTGCTGATACTTTTGTAGCAGATTGATTATAAGCTCATCATAGTTCTCAGATCTCCTTTTTCCAAAAATTCACAAAAGCCTTATTGAAATTGTAAAGTTTGATATTTTCAGTATTAAGACCTAATGCGCTAGACCTTTCGAAAAATCTGAGTCTTTCTTCGTCAGGCGCAAAGAAGACATCCTTCTACTATGAAAGCAACAGGAAGACAGTCATCAGCAGCAGGAGGAAGACAGAAGCTTGTCAGTCTTCCTGCTGCTTTCATAGTAGAAGGACGTCTTCTTTGTGCCTGACGAAGAAAGACTCAGATCTTTCGAAAGGCCTAGCGCATTTAAAATTTTTTGATGGTGTTTGAAGAAGATTTTTTGTTCTTATTCATTCACATCAGTTTTAACTTATTTTCTTTTATTAAGACCTAAATTTGACATATTTGGGTTCTTCGAAAAATTTTATTTTCAGATATTAAACAGGAAATTATTTGATGAAGTAGTTTAAAGTATGCACAGATTAACATTTAGAACGCCTAAGATCAAATACATTTTTAATATTGTTCCAAAACAAACTGCCCAAAGGCGGATCCAGCCCTCAATTAGTGAAATCGTGGCTCTTTTTTTTTGGGGGGGGGGGGGGGAATTCACATAACTTCATGATAAATTTTTAGATTGAAGGCTATTCCGAAATTAAAACTGATGATTTTCTGATACTTTCGCGAATTCATTTTCATTCATAAATACAAAAAAAATTGCATTAATATTCATAAAAATATATAATTTATAGATTTCATTCAGATACCAAGAAATTGTAGCGTTTCCCAATTTCTTATAAACGCGAAGAATGATTCAGTAATGTTGTCAAGTTAGCATTTTAAGCCAATTTCAAGGACTTGAGAGCCACAGAAATGTCGTCATGAGGGAGTAATTAGCACTGGCGTCCTGAAATTTATTTTAAAATGCCAAATTTTATGGAATTTTTGGAAGGATTCTTTGCTTTTATTGAAAAATGGAAAACTATTTTATCACATAGTTTCTGAATGAGTGCACTTTCAAATTTCTTGAGATTAAAAATATTTTCACCTATGTATCAGAAATTACCTAATTTTGATTTCAGTAGAGCTCTAAAGAGTCAGAGAGATTCGCATTGTTGAACGGGGGGGGGGGGGGGGGGGGATTGAAAGAATTTAACATAGATTTCATTTTTTTTAAATAATTTTTAGCATTTTTCTGTTGTCCGGGGGGGGGATTGTCATGACCCCCTTGGATACACCATTGTACTGTGGTAATTTTTTAAGCATAACTTAAAAAATGCTTGATATAATGAGCTGTAATTTTAGATTCGCATATTTGAAACTTCTACAAATCGATTTCTGTTACGTTTATTCTGTTACATTTCATATATTTTTTAAATAATTATTTAAAATACATATTTTTAGAAAAAATCTTAATTTTGCGCATCTGTATTTCCAAAACAATGAAGTCAATGAAGGTTTTTCAAGGTGATGTGTTCAGTGGGTTGAGTTTTATAAAAAATTGCACACTTTCACATCAGAGGCAACTTCATTGTTGTACATAGTGCATTCGTGGGGAAAAAATCTGTAACTCTAAAGATGTAAAGTTACAGAAATTTGTATGCTTACTAAAATTTTATCTGTACACTGTACAAGAAAAGATGTAAATCTACAAAACTATTTTTTGTAAAGCTACAGAAATCTGTAGCTTTATAAAAGAATCTACTACAATTACAGTAACCTTACTAAAATTTTATCTGTAGCCCGGATTGCAGTTACATAAAAAGTTCTAAGAATCCCAGTTTCCTAAAAAATTTTTAGTAACCTTATAGATTTTTTAACCATTTGGAAAAATGGTTATTGTCCTCTGTCAGGGTAGGAAATCAAAAGCATATCTGCAGCGTTTTATTGGTTTAATCCGCATTTTATTCGCTTTCCGTTTGGGCTATACAGTAATCTGTAATTCCCCTTTACTTTCAACAGAGATGAATACTTCTGTTGCCACTATGACAAAAAAGTAATAAAAACTACAAAAAAAATAATAACTCAGAAACAAATTGAAATACAGCTTTCAAACAAATTGCATTTAAAAGTACATTTTTTTCTCTATACGACGGTGTAAAAAGTAATATTGTGGGATGTTTAGAAGTTTAAGAATGAAATTTCATTTAAAATGGGTCGTCAGATTTCTTGAAAATCTGTCGATGGAAAAGCCTTTTCCCGAACAACCAATGAAATGCTTGGATAATACGTAAGTTTCAGGTGGATAATACGTAAGTTTCAGGAAATCTGACGAGTCGCAGGCGATTTTTGTCGCTTGCAATTTTTGCGTGTAATAACACTATTAATGTTTAATTCATGGCGTACGTAAAGTATGATCAACTCCGTGCGATTTTTTATGCCTTAAATTTTAGTCTTTGAAAAAATCATTTTCAAAATGGTCGTTGTCATTTTTTTAAATTGCTTTTTTAAATTAATTTAAAGCATTTAACCCATCATTGGTCGCTCCTTATTTATAGTGTACTAACTCTGCAACAAATTATCGCAGCAGAAAGTTACAGGTATGAAACGATTGGAAATAAATTCTAATTTTAAATGATGTATAAAAAATCTGCTTAGGAGCTATCTACGGATGAAATCGAACCCAAATATTGTTCTTTTTTTCAATAGCAATATAAAAGTTTGACACCCTAAATAAATTCTACACCCTTCAATTAGTCTAAAAACAAATTTTCATGACATTCGTACTATTAGTTTCCGAGAAATTAATTATTTTAAAATGAGGCTATTTTAGGGACTTTATCCAAATTGAAGTTCGATAATTGATTGATGAAATGGGACAACATGACTATGTCACTTCTATTCATATATTATTTCTTGCCAATATGACCATTTCACTTGGTTAATATGTTTCGACTATTGACAATCCAAATGTTTCAATATTACGAGTAGAATTTTTTTTTTTTTTTTTTTTTTTTTTCCAGATCATGTTTTTCTGCACATCAGAGACGGCTCCTTAAGGGGTCTCAGGACTCTTAAAGCTTTAAAAATTTCGAAATTTAAATTTTTTTAGATGTTAAACACCTATCTTTTCTGAACATTTTGATATAATTTTTCCTCGAAATTCCTATTATAACTGAAGTTATGGCTTTTACATTTATACACATTCAATAGCTGAAGCGTCGTTTCTGAAACTTTGAAGCCATTTTTCTCCAAATGACATTTTTGGGCATAACGCGCACGATATCACAAAAACTTATGAATATTTTTTCATGAAATTTTCAAAACATATGTTTCATGTTAGTTTGTATAAACTGAACCTAAAATTTCCTTTTTATTGTTCAAAACAATATTTTTTTAGGTGATTATACTGCTGAAATTTTCTTAATTTTTCATTAGCTAAATACAACTTTGTATTAAAACTATAAAAAAAGCTTTAAATACAAATTTATTTAGGTTCAGAGCAATTATTACAATCTGAAGTATAAGTAGGCACCAAAACTTTCATTCTAGTTGCAATACTTATTTTGTAATCGTGCTCGTAAGCTGTTGTGCCGATTTTTTGCTCGTCAAATTCTAACAGTTTGGAGCCCCCTGTAAATGCTAATTCTGCATCTTATAATTTTTTAAATACATGAAATGAAAGAATGTATATTTTATTCCAATTCAAATTGTGTTAAAATCAAATACATTTTAAGATAAAAAATGTTGAAAGTAGTCTTTTTTTAAAATTTTTTTCCAATTTTAAGAGTCCTGAGACCCCTTAAGCTATCATTTTGGAGTTTTTAAATCACAATTCGAAAACTAATTGGAAGAAAAATTTGAAATTGAGAAATCGCATAAAGCAGGACATAATAAATATAAATCTATCGAACAAATTGTAGGTTGCCATTCATAGGAATGCAATTTTTTTCGAATATTAGTTTTATAATTCATAATTCATATTATAAAATTATAAAAATTACAAATTCAATGAATTTATGTTTGGGTTTTTTAGTATTATAACCATACACAAAATTATCACATTAGGATTATAATTTCAAGAAATATTAATAAAAATATGAAAATGCACATAGGCTGGACATCGTGCTTGTGGTTTAGTGGTAGAGCACTGGAGATCTATTCCAGGGACCCGGGTTCGATTCCCGGCTTGGACATTTTTCACTAAGTTGGTTTACGCTTTGTTAGCAATGTGATAATTCACATCATTAATATTCAATAATTTCAAGCGTAATTTCACTGCTGAAATGTAGTTGAAAAATTAATTAAAATATGAAAATGCAATTTAACATTAGGTAGCTCTCCATTTTGAAAGTTTATAATTAAAAAACTTATCACCCAAATGGCTTGAAACTTGGTGTCTATGCATAGTTTGAACCAAAGATTTAAAATATATTGTCGAAATTGGGTGTTGCCATTGGAAAAAACAAAGTTTGGCCTGATTTTGATTTGTAAATGGGGAATTAAGCTAATCTTATATACATCATTTAAAAGTAGATTTTATTTCCAATCGTTTGGTACCAGTAACTTTCTTCTATTATAATTAGCTGCAGAGTTAGTAGGGATGTTTACTTTTTTCCACGACTGTACATGGTATCGCTTGTTGTCGCTGAGCAATAGCCTATTCCTGAACCATTAATTTTAGAACCAAAGTTCCAATTAGAGTTCTGCTTCTAGGTCAGGTAACCCGATTTTACCTGAATCAAACTGTTCGGGTGAGGTCGGATTGACGCTATTTTGTTTTTTCGTTGCGGGTCGCTTTCGGATTAGGTTTTGGGTCTTTCGGGTTACTTTTTATCGAAATGTAGTACTTCAGTTTCCATAATTACAGAAATTACATTCAAAACTACAAAAAAAAAAAAATTAATATCTCAAAAAGAAATTGAAATGAAGTTTAAAAAAAAAAAAATGTATTTAAAGGTACTTTTTTTGGTTATAATTTTTACGGTGAAAAAATTAAAAATGTTTAGAAATGTTAGAAGTTTAAGAAATTGCAGTAGATTATCAGTACTTAACCGTACAATGATACACCTGCTTTGTTTTATGGGTGGCATACGGTTAGGTGTAACGTTATTTTTTAGTGACGGCACTTTAATTGTTGTCTGAAAGAAAAATCATATCGGGGCTAAAAAATAAAATTACAAATTAATATATTACACTGTACACTGTAAAAAAAAAAAAAAAAAAAAAAAAAAAAAAAAAAAAAGTTAATTTTGCAGATGTAAAGTTACAGAAATCTGTAGCTTTACAAAGAATCTACTAAAATTACAGTAATTTTACTAAAATTTTATCTGTATCCCGAATTGCAGTTACATAAAAAGTTCTAGGCCAGTTTCCTAAAAAAAATTTAGTAACCTTACAGATTTTTTGATTTACAGTGCAAAAGTGTATCTGTTACATAAATTTTTGTTGTTGCCGTTACATAAAATGTTCTAGGCATCCCAGTTTCCTAAAATATTCTTAGTAACTGCAGATTTTTTTTTTTTTTTTTACTATTTACAAATTTTAAATTGAGATGCGTAAGGGTGCTCTTACATAAAATCGAAAAATAATCCGAATAACCTTAATTTTTTTTCCTTCCTTTACAATGTACACTAAAATCTTTCGCAGCATTTCAAAGAGTGAACTTCTTCCAATTCCAAAAATTGTGGAACGTGTACCTGAATACATCACAAACAAGATAAATGTGCGTTTAAAAAGAAGATCAATTACACCAGTTCTCTTTTCTTAAAAATCTCTTTTTCACTGTCATGTCGCAACTGAAACTTTTATTCCTTCCCCATCTAAATATGCTAAAAGCGAGAGAAATGAAAGATGAAACTTTTACGGTTATTCTATTGTAAAAACTTAACCTAGATTCTGAAAATTAAAAAAAATATTCTAAAATACTTTATGATTTTCCTTTCTCTAGATTTGAATAATCCGTTAGAGGTGATTGAGGGCGAAATCCTCGCAAAAAGGAAAAAGAATGGTAAATGTATATCTCGTGATTGGCAACGGTGATACACTTATACCTAAAATGGTATTCTAAATTTCTTTCTTTTTTAATATGGATTTTTTTTTTTTTTTTTTTTTTTTTTTTATCTTTAGGAAATACTTTATCCAAAGTAATAAGGAACGAATTCAGGATTTAATAAAATATCTCCGATGAAAATTCACTTTTTTTATTTCCAGTGATTTTATTTTATTTTATTTTATTTATTTATTTATTTTTTTTTTTTTAAGGGAACGAGAACGCTTTGAAATTACGAAATTTAAATGAAGTATGATCGTGGTTTAGAAAACCTATAATTAAATGAGACTATTACTTCTTTTTCCTTTTATCTATTTATTTTTTGTAAAAAAAAAAAATATTTGTTAAATTGTAAAAAATAGTATTATTAAAACTTTTTAGAATGTGTGATCAAATTAATCTTGCAAAACTAGCTTTTCCACAATTTCGAAGTCTATGTTCTATATTTTTGAGTTGTCATTCCTTCTTTGTACTATTTATTACATTATCTCTATTGTATCTGCAAAAAACATAAGTATAATTTAAAAAAAAAAAACTCAAAATCTATAAAAGTTATCTTATTTTCTGCTATAACTTGACAATTTTTTTCTCATGTTATAGCAGAAATTTGTATATATATATATATATATATATATATATGACGATGTTATAAGGGCTATATGGTATAATTAGTCGAACTATTAGATATACTAGTTGAGTAGCAACCCGTTGTGTTGCTTTTGAATTGCATGAGATCATTCGATCGTTTTGCGGAAAATGAAATCTATCTTTATTTTAAATTTAGAAAGCAATTAAAGCATTAATTTTTATTAAATACAATATTTCAAATAATAAATTATATTTACAGTTTATGTCAAAAGTTTTCCCAATAAAAATACACATATACCATAAATTTATTTGCCTAAAGATTTTCGCTCTTCCAAGGTTTGGCTTCGAATTTCGGAGTTGGTAGAAATGTTGTCATTCGGGTCAACTTATACAAAAATCAATTTGCTTTGACGAATTTATTCAGAAGCATTATATATATATAAATTAAAATAAATATTCAGAGAAAAAAAAATTTCTCGCTAAAACATTTCGTTTTTAATGTCCTCTTCTGAAATGTTTTAATAGCCATCTTAAGGCAATAGTTGAAAATCTACTTTTCGACTTAAATCAAAATAATGATGTTTATTTACGATGTTTTTTTTCTTTTGACGTCAACAGAATTTATATCAATGTTCCAACTGATAGTCGAATTTGTTTCTAAAATAAACGGATTCCTGAAGCTTGAATGTGTGAACATAAAATAAAACACACACACACTACAATATATAATAAAACACACATAAATAACACCTGCATTCAACTGTTAATGGTATATATAAATATTAAACAGACATACACAATAAATACAATAAACCCAACTGGAGTGAAAAATTAGCCAGAGCCAGGAACCTAACCACAGCATTCCAGGCTGTCGCTCTAATCACTGAGCTACTGCGGCCGGTACCTGAGTCCTTGTCCGGTCGTATAGGGTCGTATGTCCGGTCATCGTTG
This sequence comes from Maratus speciosus, assembly GCA_963932465.1. Lineage (NCBI taxonomy): Eukaryota > Metazoa > Arthropoda > Arachnida > Araneae > Salticidae > Maratus > Maratus speciosus. The sequence goes on along the minus strand of OZ010799.1, from coordinate 66,248,552 downwards.
TCCAGTCATCCAAGGCTGTCGTATAAATGGCTGGTGACTTCCTCAAATTGGTTTATTAGTGAAAAATTGCAGACTCAGGTATCGGCCGGAGTAGTTCCGTGGTTAGAGCGACAGCATGGAATGCTGTGGTTCCGGGTTCGATTCCTGGCTCTGGCTAATTTTTCACTCCAGTTGGGTTTATTGTATTTATTGTTGTATGTCTGTTTAATATTTATATGTGTGAACATAAGTTTGTATTTCTGAAGTTTTCTTGAAAATTACTATTCAATCACATTATTATTTTCCCTATTTATTCAAATAAACGTTAATTTAAATTTAAAAATGATGTCAAACAATGATATCTAATAACCCTTGTCATTTTCCGTTTTCTCTCTTTTATCCACAAAAATGGAGGAATTTAATTTCCATCATTACATAAATGTCATAAAAAAATATATGTCTCGAAAATTATTCAAATTTTAAAATTATACGACAAATTTTGTCATCCTTGGACCCATGTGGATAACTTGCGTCAATTTGATCACCCAACATTCCATATTCTAGGAGAGATAGCTGTGAAATACAAACGGACATTCACTTTTTAATGTAATAGATTGATGAAGTTTTAATTTCACTATGAAATATTAGTCAGGGACAAATGCTCAACTATTTATATTGTTCTAAGTGCAAATGGTTTATTTCGTAATGGAGCCTGCACGCAATGAAGATAGATTAAAAGACGTTATGCTTGAAAATTATTTAAAAAGCCATGATAAATAAATCAATTAAAATAAAGTTTTCAAGCAAATTGCTTTTGAAAGTAGATTTTTTTCCCATATAACGGTGTAAAAATTAAAAGTGTGATGTTTAGAAGTTAAAAAAATTGCAGTAGAAAAAATTGCAAGACCGAAATTTAAATGTCAAGAGTTGCCATTCTCAAAATGATGTCAGCGTTACGTACAGATATATTTTCCTTCATAAAATAGATAGATTTTCAAACGTGAAGTCCCGTTTGTCAGCTACAACTTTGCATGTGAAAAATTATTCTTTTGGCTTGAGGTTCTAATTCCAGTACCGCCGGCTAGAATTTCTAGAAACTGATGTCTTTTAGATGTATTCGTGGTAAAATATATAGTTTTATCAAAGAAAAGGATTGTTTTCTTTTAAATATGGCACTTACTGAAGCATTACGCCAAGGGTCGCAAATTCGGTATCAGCCGAAAAAAAATATATTGAAATGTAACATAGCTTTATGAGGGAAAATGAATGTTTTTTAAAGCGTGACGTCATTTTCTGATGAGACTAAAGGCTATTTTTATTGTAATGAGGAAATGGCATCAATAAGGATAAATAAACCCCAACTTTTCTTTTTTTCTGCAGCAGTGGAAATAATACGATTGCTACTAATTTGATGAAATTTCAAAAACCTTTTCAAATTAAATTTAAAATATAAAAATGGGAATATGTAGCAAAATAGCTAGTTCGAGTTCATCTACAAATGAACAGCTTTCATTTAAAAAAGAATAATTACCAAAATTGGTTTAGAAGAAAGTTCAGGGAAGATGTCTTAAAAAGCTGTCTTTTGTTTTCAATATATGGATTATTTTTTCCCTTTTACTTTAACAGTTGCCTAGCAACTCTATTTCAAAACTTATCTGTTTCATAGAAATTACATTTAAAAGCCCATATTTTTCCCAATTCGGCTCTAAAAATTTAAATTGTTCGATTACATATATGTTAAATTCGTGCTTTTTTATATATTATTCTTTTACTTATTGATTGACGAAGCTTTAATTTCATTGTAGAAAATTAGCCGGATAGAAAATTTTGAACTCTTTTTTATGCGCAAATTGTTTATTAATATTTCGTAATAGAGCCAGCTGGCACGCGATAGAGATAAATTTAAAAAATCATGCTTGGAAATTATTTTATAAACCATAATAAATCAGTCCATTAAGATACCGCTTTGATACAAATTGCATTTAAAAGTAGATTTTTTTTCCTATTTGACAGTATAAAAATTTATAATGTGCGATGTTCAGAAAATTAAAAAATTGTAGAAGGGAAAATTGGAAAACCGAAATTTCATCGTTAAGCGTTGCTATTTGCAAAATGACATCAGCGTTACGCACAAATTATTGTCCTTTGTAATATAAATGGAGTACTTATGTTGCCACAATTGCAAAATTGGTACAAAAAACTATAAAAAAATTAATATCTCAAAAATAAATTGAGGTACAGATTTAAAAAAAATTGCCTTTAAAAGTACATATTTTTCCTCATACGATGGTATAAAAACTGAAAATGTGCGATGAGTAAAAGTTTATAAATTTTCAGTACCGAAAATTGCAAAACGAAAATTCATTTCAAATTTGAAAGTGTTGCCATTCGCAGAATGACGTATGCGTTACGCACAGATATGTTTGTCCTTTATAATATAGATAGATAGGATTTGTAGTATAATTCAGCCGTGCTTATATGTAATAATATTCTATTACATTACTTGTTACGTGTTAGAATCTTCGAAGCAAGAAACTTTTATAATATCCCAGACTTTTTAAAATGACTATCTTTTTCTTTTAATTCATTTCTATTACTTTCATTTCAGAGTTCATCGATGTACGTGCATGTGCCCAACCCAAAATTGCTGTGGTTGATGTTCCTACATTGGGCATGTGTGTGAACTTTGCCCTATGCATCTGTATCGCTTTTTCGCGCGTTCTTCTATCATGTATCTTTGGGAAGGGAAGAGGTGTTTTTCCTCACCCTCCATTTCTGTTACTAATTATATTTAACCAGGAAATTTATTAAATCATTTAAATGAAAAGAAATCAGCTTTTATGGTTCTGCCATGCACACAACGGATTTAAATGAAAAAAAAATAAGCAATATATAATCCAACTCTCTCTCAATTACACTATAGGTTTTCCCTTCAAATGAAATATGCTGAAAACTTCACTGACGACGTTCAACCAAGGATCTGGGCGGACCCTGGGATATTGTGAGGTAAGAGAAATTTCTTATCTCTTTTATCTAATTTTGTGAAAATGATTTATCAGAATATATAATATCCTAAGAGGTCACTCCTTTATATCAGATTATGAGACTGATTTGTCGCATTGCTACAGAGGAAAATTGGAAAATTATTACTACTTTATTCTTTAAGAATAGTATCTGAAAATGTTTGAAATATAGAATTTGATATCATATGAAACTTTAGAAAAATGTTTTATAATAAGTATTTTTGCTATGCCTAAAAAGCGTAAGCAACTCAACGATACTATTGAAACATTATTATTTAAAACCTTTTTACTCATATAATTTGAATATTGCATAATATTTATATATATATATATAAGATTGTAGTCTATATATGAAAAATGAGTATCTTAAAGGATACTGTGATTGTAAAACTAAACGCAAGCAATTATGATGTTTGGAAGTTCAGATTAGAGATGTATTTACAGAAGAAGGACATCTATAGTGCTATCAGTCAGGACCCGCCCGATCCAATGACAGATGATTTCAGAAATAAAAATAGGAAAGCGCGTGCCATTATAAATTTGTTGATCGATGATGATCAGATTATGATGAGACCTTTGCACCAGTCGCATCTCATACGACAATTAGAAGTTTTTTAGCGATGGCATTGTATAAAGATCTGAACTTAAGACATGTAGATATTAAGACCGCTTTCCTTCACGGGGAATTGCAAGAAAATATGTATATGCATCAGCCTGAAGGCTATGCAGTTCCGGGAAAGGAGCATAATATATGCAGACTCAAAAAGGCCATTTATGGTTTAAAGCAGGCCGCCAGAGCGTGGAACCTGACATTACATAAATCATTATCTAAATTAGGTTTTCACCAAAGTTCGATCGATAAATGTTTATAGAAACAAACAACCAATAGCACAGCGATTTACGTAATCGTTTATGTAGATGATCTCCTCGTAGCTGGGAAAGATGAGAACATTAATAAACTTGTAAACGAATTAAACAAAGAATACCCTGTAACTGACTTACGTGAAGCAAAATATTATCTAGGGATAAATATAAATCGACCTGACAAAAATACTATGACGCTTGATCAACTTAATAAAATTAATGATTTGATAATCAAATTCGGCTTAGAAAACTCGAAACCGACTAATATACCAATGGAACCGGGTACGTTAAATTAGCTGATAATGAAAAACTCCCTCCAAATAATACGAATTACAGACAAGCCGTAGGAGCTCTACTATACATCGCGATTGTATCTAGGCCAGATATTAGTGCCGCCGTAAATATTTTAAGTCTCAGAAACGAGCGTCCAAGGGCTAAGAATTGGGAAGCTGTTAAGCGAACAATCATATATCTTAAAACTACAATTGACTTAAAATTAACATACACTGATTTAGAGAAACCTGTCTTGAGGACGTATTCTGATTCAGACTGGGCAAATGATCCTACTGACAGAAAGTCAGTGTCAGGAAATCTACTTATGATTGGAAATAACCCACTTCTGTGGGCATCAAAAAAGCAGGCTTGCATTGCCATGTCATCAGCTGAGTCAGAGTACGTGGCTGCCGCTTGTGCAGCACAAGAGACAATTTGGATTCTATAACTCCTGAAGGAACTGGATCTCGAGCAAGAACTACCTATACAACTGTTTGAGGACAACCAGTCCTCCATTAAACTTGCCGAAAGCGACAAGCATCATCAAAGAACTAAGCATATATCTCTTCGTTATCATACATTGAGAAACCTTGTCGAGGTAGGAGTAATAACTATGACTTACCTTGAAACTGCAGAAATGACAGCCGATCTGCTGACAAAACCCCTGTCAAAGACTCGATTCGTGCTTCACAGAAAGATTATATTAAACTTATAAAACTTTCTTTGTTCCGGCGATTCAGTGGGAGTGTTACGTGTTAGATTCTTCGAAGCAAGAAACTTTTATAATATCCCAGACTTTTTTTAATGACTATCTTTTTCTTTTAATTCATTTCTATTACTTTCATTTCAGAGTTCATCGATGTACGTGCATGTGCCCAACCCAAAATTGCTGTGGTTCATGTTCCTACATTGGGGATTGTGTGTGGACTTTGTCCTATGCATCTGTATCGCTTTTTCGCGCGTTCTTCTATCATGTATCTTTGGGAAGGGAAGAGGTGTTTTTCCTCTCTCTACATTTCCGTTACTAATTATATTTAGCCAGGAAATTTATTAAATCATTTAAATGAAAAGAAATCAGCTTTTATTGTTCTACCATGCACACAACGGATTTAAATGAAAAAAATTAAGCAATATACAGGGTGTCCGGTCTCAACGGTGTCCAATGGCTAATTCCTAAACCGTTAGTCATAGACATATAGTTCCAATTACAAAAATGTTTTTAATCAGGTAAAGAAACATTTTAAAAGCGATTTGGGTCAATAAAAACATTTCTTAAAGAATTACGAAATTTAAATTTTTATACGGTCCCCCGGTCCTATAAGTTATATTTAGTCATTTTTTCCTATTACACTGACAAGTAACACAAAAAAAGTCCCATTCGTATAACGCTAAAATTGAGCGATTTATGAAACTTTAAAAATGCATGACTTATACCACTTTTCAACTCTGAAAACAAATGAGTTCGGCTTGGCTTTGAGGGATCATATACCAAGTGTTTAAAGTATTCGAAGATCTTACTTCATGTGTATCTGCGCTTTGAAAAAAAATCCTACAAGTATTATGATTAAGTCTCAAATTGGCTAAAATAATATATGTTATATTTTGTCAGGATTTGAGACTGTTTCTCTTATGATTTCTTTTAACAAAAATTATGTTTTTTTATAAGTTTTTATGTTACTTCAATAATCGTATGTATGTTTTTCCAGTTCAAAATTTGTACTCGAACTTTAACCCACTTTTAAATATCCGATCGAGATTGCATTTTACATACTGGCGCAAATCCGATAACAATCTAATATTATTAAGATTTTCGGTGGTTACCATTTATACTTATTTTATAGGATAACACAAAAAATTTCGGATAGATTTCTGCCAAGGAGTTTAAGAAAAAGTTTTAGATTAGATAATACAAGACTGCGGTTGTTGGGTTTTTTAACTTTTATGTATTTTTTAGCACTGAATCCGAAAATTACCTTAATTTTTAACCATCATGTCAGGATATTTCGCATATCATAAATTTTCAAATTTAAAGAATAACAAAAATCGAATACTATAAAGTAGAGGAGATGGTTGTGCTTTTTAACTTTTCATAATTGATTTTTACGCACTTTTTAGCACTGAATCTGAAAATGACCTTCATTTTTAACCATCACGTTAGAATTTTTTTGCAAATAGCAAATGTGTAAGTTAAAATATAGCGAAAATCTCATACTATAAAACATATGTAAAACATTTTTTATTTTATTTTATTTCATTTTATTTTATTAAAAAATTTATTCGATATTTTTGCTTATCCTGGGATTCTTACAGCTAAACAGCTGAGTGGTCCGATGAGATGGGGGAAGAAATTCAATTTTAACATTGAACTTCTTAACTTTTAAATTTGCAATTTGCGAAAAATCCTGATATGATAGTTAAAAATGAAGGTCAATTTCGGATTCAGCGATACAGAATATAGAAGAATCAATTATCAAAAGCTAAAAAACATGACATAACCCAACTTTTGCAGGCTTGTGCAATCTAATAATATTTTAAAATACGTATAATTTTGTAAAGAATTGAGGCTGTTAATTTAGAATCATTTTATTTAACAAAAATTCTGTTTTTTTTTCTTTTTTCTTAAATGTTTATTACAAATTGTATATTTTCCATTAATATGCCAGAATGATTAAAGATTTCAAATTTATATTGCAATGTTAATTTTACTCCCAAACATTTTTTATATCTGACGAAATTATATTTCGACTAAATTTGTGAATGACCCCCAATTTGCAGCAAAAAATATGCTCCAACTTTAAACAACTATTACTCGGTCAATTTTAATCGTAGAATAACGGGACTTTTTGTGTATTACTTGTCAGTGTAAAAGGTAAATTTTACTAAATATAACTTATAGGACCGGGGGACCGTATAAAAATTTAAATTTCGTAATTTTTTAAGAAATGTTTTTATTGGCCCAAATCGCTTTTAAAATACTTTTTTACCTGATTTAAAACATTTTTGTAATTGGAACTATATGTCTATGACTAACGGTTTAGGAATTAGCCATTGGACACCGTTGAGACCGGACACCCTGTATAATCCAACACGCTCTCAAATACACTATAGGTTTTTCCTTCAAGTGAAATATGCTGAAAACTTCACTGACGACGTTCAACCAAGGATCTGGGCGGACCCTGGGATATTCTGAGGTAAGAGAAATTTTTTATCTCTTTTATCTAATTTTGTGAAAATGAGTTATCAGAATATATAATATCCTAAGAGGTCACTCCTTTATATCAATTACATTATCTCTATTGTATCTGCAAAAAACATAAATATAATAAAAAACATAAATATAATTTTAAAAAAACTCAAAATCTATAAAAGTTATCTTATTTTCTGCTATAACTTGACATTTTTTCTCGAGTTATAGCAGAAATTTGTATATATATATATAACGATGTTATAAGAGCTATATGGTATAATTAGTCGAACAATTAGATATACAGGATCTGTAGTATAATTCAGCCGTGCTTTTTATGTAATAATATTCTATTACATTATTGATTTTGTCTTGCTAGATGTAACCTATAGTTACATTATAATGGTGTAGCATGGAGTTGTAGAATCGATGTAAGTAAATGTAGTAAGTGAATGTAGAGCAACAGCTTAACCGAATCTTTTAGCAGATTAATCTTTGCAGTCGTTATCATCTTTTCTCATTTAGTTGTGTTTCAGTCGAGTGGCGAATGGTCAGAACAATGAATATGATGATTAGGAATTTCTCCAGGAGACAAGGAACGAAATATTTTCTGGTCACAAGTATTTATTTAATGATATCCAGAGGCAGTTCTCACAAAAATACAGTGCAGTGCCGTAGATAAGTTCGATGTTTTCAACATCTATAATCGTTAGGAATCATTTTGCTTACATCTTGAGGTAAATCTTTAGACTACTACATAGCGTCAAACACTCAGCCAGGGGAACAGTTTACACTTTGAAAAATCAGCAAATTCTGCCGGAGAATCGCGTGTAGCCGCTTTTTACTCCCTAAGCGTAGGAATACAAAAATGACGCAGCACGCGTTCTAAACCAATTAAGACGTAAGGATATGACGCCATGAAAAGAGGCCTGACAGAGGCGCGGATGAATAAGAAGGTAAAAAGGAAACATCGGAATTAAGCGCGGGAAAAGAAATTCTCGGATGGAAAAAAATGGCTACCAAAAAGAACATTCGAAAACGCGAAAGATCAGAAATGGAACATTTAATTTAAGGGTTCTAAAAGCGTAATATTTAAGTGAATTAGACAAGTGAGACATTAAATTACAGGGAACTTAACAGAATTAACGATAGGGATTATTTAAGAATAAGGATTTAGTGAATATAGAGTAATAGAGTAGTAATGTAGAATAGTATAGGAAAATCGCAGAGATAGGTCTATTGTTGTAATATATATATATATATATATATATATATATATATATATATAATAAAAAATAACTAAATATTTTTTGTTAATACTTGACTTTTTTGCCTTTGTTTGTTCTGGAGGTATAACGGAGAAGTAACGTCCTAAGCAGTATAAAGAAAAAATGACGATTTAAAAATACGGAACATGGACCTATGAATATTTTAACAGAAATTAATTTCTAGAAGCTTCAACTATACAAATTCAAAATTACAACTAATTTTGTCCTGTAGTTCTTGAGTTATTCTGAAAAAATCTGTTTTGTAATGATTACAAATGAATTTAATATTAGGAGTTCGAAACTTTAAACTTTCATAATTCTTAAACTATTTGACTGAATGACTTTTTGTTTGGTATCCTAATGTAAAATTTATCGGGAAAATCCAAATATGACGTCAAAATTAGATGTCTGTTTTAAAAAATTTTGAGTTTGGTATCATTTCAGTATGAAGAAGTCCACTCAAGCCTATTTTTGTAACATACGTTTATAGGAGACATAATTTTCAGTCGAATGGCTATTTTCGTTTTTTCATGAGCAATTTGGTAATTAAAATGTATGAAATGTTTTCTCTTTTTTCTTTTGGCCGATTGCCCTTTTTTACTTTCTTCTATCGAAGAAAGTATTGTAATCGAATTTTTTTTTCGACGGATTTACACGTTTTAGGGGTCAGAGATCCCCAAAAATATGTTTATAGAAAATGTCTGCCTGTCCGTGAGTCTGTCTCGCTATTGTACCATAAAAAAATGAATGAAGTTATGCATAGAATTGAACCAATTTTTTTTTAAGTTTTTGGCTATGGCAAGCAGCTTCTTCCTTCATTTGGAAAACATCCGCCAGAAGGGGGCGCTGTAATAGTGATTTTTGTGCGATTTTGAAAATTGTACCATCGAAAAGTATATGAAGTTAGGCACAGAATTGAACTATTTTTTTTTAAAGTTTTTAGCTATAGCAAGCAGGTCCTCCCTTATTTTGAAAAAAAAAATCGCCGGGAAAAGGGGGGCTGTAATAGCGATTTTTGTGCGATTTTGAATATTGTACCATGAAAAAGTGTATGAAGTTATGCATAGAATTTAACTATTTTTTTTTTAAAGTTTTTGGCTATAGCAAGCAACTTTTCCCTTAATTTGAAAAAAAATCGCCGAAAGGGGGCGCTGTAATAGCGATTTTTTGCGATTTTGAATAGTGTACCATCGAAAAAAAGTGTATGAAGTTATGCATAGAATTGAACCAAAAAAAATTTTTTTTAAGTTCTTTGCTATGGTAACCAGGTCCTTCCTTAATTTGGAAAAAATTCGTCGGTAAGGGCGCTTTAATAGCGATTTTTGTACCACTTTGAATATTGTTCCATCGAAAAGTCTATGAAGTTATGCTTAGAATTGAACCAAATTTTTTGTGTTCCACAGGTAGAGGGTGCTGTAATAGCGATTTTTGTGTGATCTTAATTTTTCTTAGTTCTATTGTACACAATTGACTCGTGAATCGACGAGAACTTCACATCCTGATAAGCCGACTATTCCCGACTATTCGTGATTTTAATAAATATCATGATCGAGATTAACTCGTGTTTACTCCGATTAATTGAATGAAGGAGAAATTTAAGATGAAAGTCAAAGTTGATATTGTATTGAACTAGTAAAAATGAAATATTGACATCTGTAACAACATTTTGAAATATCAAAATATATGAGATAGAAGAAAGTTTTGGGATCGGCACATAACAGTTTTTTTTTTTTTCTAACCTCTGAGTAGCGGACGAATTCCAATCCCCCCCCTTAATTTAGATAAGTTGGTTTTTCAGGCAGAATTATCCGATTTGCATCAAAATTTGTAGATAAGTTAATTCTGATAAGGTTGTTCCCTGATTACTTATGGGGGTTCATTGGTTACGTATAAACGGAGGCTTGGGGGCTAATCCCCCCTTAATTTAGATAAATGGGTTTTTCTGGCTGATTTGCTTGAAATTTCGTATACCGGTTTATTCTGATAAGCCGCTTCCCGGATGAGATTTGGAGGCTCAATTGTTAAGTATAAAGATGGGAAACAGAGCAGTGGGGGCTAATACCACTTTAATTTATTTTTCGAGGGGCATTATTCTCTGAAACTAGAGAACAGCAATTCTGCTTTTTCAGAATTTATTGTCGCCCCAGGCATTTCCATTATTTCATTTTCTTCTGATGGACTGATGGCTTCTATTATTATTAAACAGCCATTATAAATGAAGAGTTAGGTAAAGATGTGAAAAGCAGCCGTAAAAAGTTAGAACTCTGATTTTCTGGTCAGAATGGGGGGATAAATGGCCATAATTTTTTTTACGGCTGCTCTTTCATCTTCACCTAACACTTCATTTATAATGGCTGTTTCATAATAATAGAAGACACCAGTCCATCAGAAGAAAATAACTCGGTTAAGCAGGACTCTACTGCAGTCAGTGGCGTGGCGTCCGGTCATCGCTGGATGCGGCGATGACCAAGCAATATTTTAAAACTCTTAATAAGCTTTTAAAACTCTACGATCCAGTTTTAGCAGAACATTTGGAGTTCATGTATAAGTGAAGGTAAGATTTAAAGTTTCTTTTTTGAACATTCAACCATTGAATTTTAGAGTTAATAATTTTTCACCACAAACTTAAATAATTGCGATGACCACCGAAAATTTTCACGCCACGCCACTGACTGCAGTACAAAACATATTTCAATTTTAAGACTTAAAGCACACGTTTTATTTTATGTAAAATGACGTCATTCGCATCCGCTTAAGAATTCCACATTTACGATCTACTCTTAAACATCTAGAGTAAAGCATGCATAGCGCATCACGATCACGAAATAATGCACAAATGCAGCAAAAAGATTCCGTCATTCAAGAAAATCGAAAAAAAAAAAAAAAACGGCTTTCTAATGATTCATAGATACTTACAATTAAATATAGTATATAATAGCTCCATTGTTTTAACAGAAATCACTCGTTTATATTTTTTTCAAAATAGCACGTATTTTAATTACATTTCCTTTCGGTTGTTACGAGAAAATGGCAACAAAAATATATAATTACTATTTTAAAACTATTTTTCCTTTAGTTTCTACAGAAATGAAGTACTTCCATTGCCAATATTAAGCAAATGACCCCAAAAACTACAAAAAAAAAAATAATAATTTTCAAAAATAAATGGAGATACAGTTTTCAAACAAAGTACAGTTTTTTTTTCTCTATCCTTCAAAATCTCTTTTCAGCGTCATACGGCAAACTACTGAAACTCGCGCATTTATTCTTTCCCCATCTAAATATGCTAAAAGCGAGAGAAATGAAAGAAGAAACTTTTACTGTTATTTTATCGTAAAAACTTAACCTAGATTCTGAAATTAAAGATAAATTCTTAAATTCTTTAAGATTTTCTTTTCTCTAGATTTGATTAATCCGTTAGAGGTTATTGAGGGTGAATTCTCGCGCAAAGGAAAAAGAAGAGGAAATGTATTTTTTTTTTATTGGCAACGGTGATACACTTATGCTTAAAATGGTATTCTAAATTTCTTTCTTTTTTTCTTTAGAAAACATTTTTATGCAATGTAATAAAGACCGAATTCAGAATTTAATAAAATATCCCAGGTGAAATTTCACTTATTTTATTTCTAGTGAATATATGTATATATATATATATATATGTGTGTGTATGTATGTATGTATGTATGTATATATATATATATATATATGTCGTAGGCTAATTGAGAAATCCGGCTCTTTGCAAACAGCCTAGGCTCTTTGCAAAGAGCCAGGCTAATTGGAGATTCCATCTCCCTTTTTCCAATTAGCCAGATATTTTTCAGGCTTATTGCAAAGAGCCTAGGAAGCGTTAGGCTAATTGAAAAATGACCACTTATTATCCGACCAGGGTGATATTTTTAGCTCACAGGCTATCAAAGCCTGAGAGCTTATGTGCCCGCCGATTCTGTATGCACGTGTGTACGTACGTACGTACGTATGTACTTAACGCGATAACTCTTGATAGAAACATCCGATTAGCTTCAATTTTTTTTTTCTACGTTCATTCTGATAAGGTGCTTCCTGATTAGTTTTTGGGGTTCATTGGTTAAGGATGAAGGGGGAAAAGGGGGCTAGTCCCCCCCCCCCTTAATTTATATAAATGGGTTTTTCATGCAGAAATATTCGATTTGCCCCAAATTTGGTATACTGGTTTATTGTGTTAAGGAGCTTCCCTGATTAGATTTGGAAGCTCATTATTTCAGTATAAAGGGGGGAAAGGGAGGCTACCCCCCTTAATTTAGATATATCGGTTTTTCATGAATTATTCGATTTGCTCCAAATTTGGTATACCGGTTTATTAAGTTAAGGAGCTGCCTTGATTAGATTTGGAGGATCATTAGTTACATATAAAGGGAGGAAAGGGGGGCTTCCCCCCGTAATTTAGATAAATGGGTTTTTCATGCAAAAATATGTGATTTACTATAAATTTGGTATACCGGTTAATTATGTTAAGCAGCTTCACTGATTACATTTGGAAGATCATTATTATGTATAAAGGGGGGAAAGGGGGGGGACAATTCCCTCTCCCCTTAATTTAGATAAATGCGTTTTTCATGTAGAATTATTCGATTAGCTTAAATTTGGTATACTGGTTTATTATGTTCAGGAGATGGCTTGATTAGATTTGGAGGTTCATTAGTTAAGTATAAAAGAAGGAAAGGGGGGAGGCTAGCCCCCCCCCCTTGATTTAGGTAAATGCGTTTTTAATGCAAAATTATTCGATTTGCTCCAAATTTGGTATACAGGTTTATTATGTTAAGGAGCTTCCCTGATTAGATTTGGAGGTTCATTAGTTAAGTATAAAGGGAGGAAAGGGGGACTAGACCCCCCTTAATTTAGATAAATGGGTTTTTCATGCAGAGTTATTCGATTTGCTCCAAATTTCGTATACCGGTTTATTATGTTAAGGAGCTTCCCTGATTAGATTTGGAGGTTCATTAGTTAAGTATAAAGGAGGGACAGGGGCTAGTGTCCCCTTAATTTAGATAAATGGGTTTTCCATACAGAATTATTCGATTTGCTTCAAATTTTATATACCAGTTTATTACGATATGGCTTCCTTCATTTGATTTGGAGGTTCATTGGTTAAGTATAAAGGAGCGACAGGGGAAAATTACTTTTTTGAAAATGTATTGTAGTTAAAAATCTTTCTACCAATTGTATTAGGATATTTAAAGGTTTTTGAGATATGAAGATTATTAATAGGAAAAAAACAATTTTTATCATTAATTATAGAATTGATATTAATTTTATTAAATATGTGATTTGAAAAAGTAATTAACATTTGAGTATTCATGTTTTGATTTTTATGTTTTTTTTGTAAATTAATATTTAAAAGATTAACCCTAGTCATAATGAGGTCAAAATAAATATCAGAGAAATGTTTAGAGAAAGATTTACTTAGAAATACATTTAAATATTGTACAATCTGTTTCTTTTTAATAGCAAAGATGTGTTTTCGAATTAACAACCAGTTATAATTCTCTAAATATTTTCCTTGAAGATCATTTATATGTTTAGTGATAGATTTTTTGGAAACTACAACTGATGATGAACCCTTTCCTCGTTTATTACGTGTTGTTTTACCATTTAAATTATGATTAAGAGTAGGATAAATTGGAGAATAATCAATATTGTAATATTTCATAAATGATGATTCCATATAAAGACGTTCTGATTTATTTTTTAGAATTTGAAGATATACATATATGTATATATATATACCTGATAACATTGATACTGATTACTTCACATCTTTGACTAACTTTCTACTATTTGATAATTTTATTTTCCAAGACAATGCTTTTTTTATTCAAATACAGGGCATACCACAAGGAGCTGCTTCATCAAGCATGTTATCTGATTTATATCTTTACTTTTATGAACGTAAATTTATTAATAATAATATATTGCTCTACAGATACATAGATTATACAATTATTCTTTCTGTTACAGATAATAATTCTATATCTCTTCCTGTAAAGAACCCTTCTAATCTAGAATTTAGTACTACTTTTTCATATAATTCTAGTATCAATTTTATGGATGTTAAAATTAATATTCTCCCTAATAACACCCTAACATTCAACATTTATGATAAACGCAATGAATTTTCATTTAATGTAATTAATTTTACGAACTTTAATTCCTGCTTGCATATTTCAGTATATAGAAATATTCTGCTTAATCATAGTCTTCGTATCAAACGTTTATGTTCTTCCCAATTCTTACAGCCTAACATTTTTAAATTAAAGCAATTAGCACTGTCTTATAATTATCCCATTACTTTTATATCTGCATGGCTCAAATCTTAATATTCATTTTTTTCTACTTCTTAACAGTATAGGCATTTAATATGTTTATAAAAAAAACTAAAAAATCGAAAACACTATTATGGAGGGTGGGATGTGGATTGCTGAAAATTTTTTTTTAAAAATCATACTCACAAAAAATTATATGTATGTATATAATATATATATATATATATATATATATATATTCTTAAAAAAAAAAAAAAAGTTTGGTGTATGTGTATGTTTTTCTATACATTATACACTAAAAACATAAAAATTAAAATACCATTATGGAGGGTTGAGGTCGGGAATGCTAAAAAAAGTTTAAAACCTTATATGTTTTTATGTGTGTGAGCGTGTATAAGTGTATGTATATATGCTTATATATTGTATGGACATATAATAAAAAAAAAATAAAAAAAATACGGGGTATCATGCATTTAACATAATAAATTTTCACATATTGCATCAACATTTAAGGATATATTTTACTATCTCAATATTCCTCATTGCTTTTTAAATTTTCACATTTATTTACACAATACAAGGCTAAATTTTACTATCTCAAATATTCCTCATCTTTTTAAATGTTATTTATGTTCTCATTTTTTATATTACAATTTTTTGTCTTTAAAACGTTAATTTAATCAATTGCCCTTTTATTTATTTTTATATAATTCTTTATTTCTTTATTTGTATTAATTTATTCCTTTTCTTTATTTTATTTTGTATTCACTCAGTACTTATTAAGTTTATTCCTATTTTTTCATTCTAGTTTAACTAAAAGTTAATCTAAGTCATTTCTTGATTTCTTCAAACATTTTCATTCCTTTTATTTTATTTATTTTTTGGGGGGCTTAAGGTGGCAACACTAAACATTATTGTTATTAATCCAGTTCCAATTTACATTTTTCCTTTCTCACACCAGATGGCAGCACAGTTATGGGTTTCACTCAGATGCTCAATTGTAGATCACATGTTAAAATAGTCTTAACTTTGTTTTCCATGCTCATATGCAGTAGTTTTGACTCTTAGTATGTCATTCAAGTATTTGTGCTCTAATAATTTTTAATATCCTGTATGAGGTGTATCTTTCTTTGGATCTCTTAGCTTTTTATTATCTATTTTCTGTAATGTTTCGTTATAAGGAGCTAAATTTTGTCATTTTAGGCTTAATACCGATAAAATTGGATGAAATAACGCATCTTCTATGAATGAACTCACAAGCTCCTCTGACGATTCTGTGAGTCATTCATAGTTTTTTATTTTACATACTGGTTTCCTATGTTCATTTCTAAATCATCTTTAGAACTTTATCAATTTCTTCATATATTTGTGATTTCAAATTTATTATATATATATATGTGTGTGTGTGTATAATCATTATATATAGCAAATCGTCATCGATTTTCAATAACTAAAATTAAATTTATAAATTAGCTAATATTCATAACACTGACATTATACAGAATAAAGATGGAACATGTAACTAGAAATACAGAATCTTGCTAAATTCCACTAATTCACTAGCATAGTGCGAGCGATAAATCTATATAAAACATATGAAAACCCACCAAATTTTGATAAGGTATCTTTTATATAATATATATATATATTTTTTTTTTAAGGGGACCAGAAGGGTTTGAAAACATGAAAATTGAGTAAATCTTTAGATTAGGAAACCTGTAAGTAATTTAGACATTTTCTTCTACGTTTTTAATACTTTCCAATATAGTTGAAAAGTATTAATCAATTCTGTCTGTCCGTGCTCTAACTCACGTAAATATAGTCACATTGCCCTGAAATAGATATATGTTATGGTGATTTATGAGTACTATGGCAAGTTTTAAAGTGTTCTTCTTAGAATTTCTAAAAAAAAAGAAAACATACAAAATGAGTTTACTATTTATTAAAAAAAGTACAATTATTTAATGCCTTAATTTTTTTCTTTTATTCATTCATAAAAAAAAATCCATATATCATACAGATTTCAAATTTATATGCGTAATAGTGCTCTTATAAAAGATAGAAAAATAATCAGAATAACCATAATTTTTCTTCTTAATTTAGAATGTGTAAAATATTTCACATCCTTTCAGAAAGCGAAATTCTTTTTTTTTTTCAATTCCAGAAATTTTGAAAACTTCTACCTTAATACGTCACAGCACTACCCCCTACATACTAAATGCCTCTCGCATTCACTGTTTTCCCCATATAAGAACGGGAAGTCAGCTTAGCCCCAAAATGTTCTGCCATCTATCGGTGACAATTGACATGATTTTTAAATACTATAGATAAATAACGTAAACAAAAGTTGTTTTGGGAATATTTAAATAGAAAATTTTAAAATAAATTAGCTTAAAAAGCAAAATTTGTTAAAAATTTTTTATTTATTCCTAGAATTTCCCTTTTTTTCTTTCTCTTTTCGTATTTATTTTAATTGTTGTATTAAATGACATTTTTTCTATAAAATATTTGAAAAGAGAAATTATTTCATAATTTCTCTTCAATTTCAAATGATGAATGATAAAATAACGCACATAATTTATTTTATTATATGAATTTTAAATTATATGTTCTTTTTTAAAATTAATTATAATATATAAATTAATAGCACTTACATTTACTTGTAAATAGATTTCCATCAAAAATAAAATAAACAAGGTTTATGAAGTGAAAATATTTATTAACACTATAAAATGGTACATGAATTTTAATCAATGGATCAAAAACTATGAGCAAGTTTAAAAAGGTTATTGCAAAACATAAAAGTATTTGATTAAATTAAATTTTACTAAATAGTAAAACATGTATTTCTTTCAGGCAAAATATTAATAATAAACAAAGTTAATGTGGGGTGAATGTGTCAGTGAAGGACAATCTTAAGGAATTGCTTTAAAAATAATTTTTAATTAATAATTATAATTATTATATTCCTGTTTTTTTGACATTATATTAATCTATCAACAATATTTAACTAACTTCATAGTTGTACTTCCCATTGTGAATTAAAATTTAATTCTAATAACATAATTACTTGACACTCCAGTACTAGTACCATACAGTTGCCTCAATAAATAGATTGCAATATTTTTCTGAACTTCCCTATTTAATATTTTCTATCTAAAATAATTAAATCATTGATATTGTGATGATAATACTATAAATATTAATTACCTTTATCATAATAATGAAACTAGCAAGTCTTTTTTTTTCAAGTGTTTAAAAAACATTTAACTCACAGTTTCATTTCTTTTATATTTGAATTATTAATTATTATAAGTAATCATCAAGTACTTTCAGGAAATTTAAATAGTTGGAAAGATGATTCTGTTCAATGATGCTCCAAGACACTTTTTTTTCATCTTTTTGACTACCCCCCCCCCCCCAACACACACACACACACCAGGGCCGAAACTAGCCTTTTTTGCACCCGGGGCAAACATGGTTTTGGCGCACCTCCCCCCCCCCCCTCTTCCACAAAGTATATTTACAAAGAGAATTTTATAATAGACGACTTATTTCAAAATTTAAAATATGTAATACTGAACTACGTAATCTACAGTGGCGGATCCGAGGGGGAGGTCCCTCTAAACACCAGCAAAAATATTCTAAAGATTATTTTTAAAATGAAATATACAGTAGAGTCCTGATTATCCGAGTCCTGCCTAACCGAGTTTCCGCTTTCACCGAGTTATTTTATTCTGATGGCTTCCATTATTATAAAACAGCCATTATAAATGAAGTGTTAGGTGAAGATGAAAGAGCAGTCGTAAAAAGTTAGAGCTCTGATTTTCTGGTCAGAATGGGAAAAATATGGGCAAATTTTTTTTTGAAAAAAAAAAATATGGGCATTTTTTTTTCGAGAACTCTGATTTTCTGGTCAGAATGGGAAAAAAATGGGCATTATTTTTTTTGCCATTTTTGTTCCCATTCTAACCAGAAAATGAGAGTTCTAACTTTTTACGACTGCTCTTTCATCTTCACCTAACACTTCATTTATAATCGCTGTTCCATAATAATGGAAGCCACCAGTTCGTCAGAATAAAATGATCCATTCTAAAGGTAAAATCCTTCGTTTGGCGCCCCTTCATTCTGCGCCCGGGGCACATGCCCCCTCTGCCCCCCCTTAGTTTCGGCCCTGCCACATACACACGCACGTTGCCTGAATAAATTGATTACAGTGTTTTTCTGAAATTCCCTATTTAATATTTTCTATCTAAAATAATTAAATTATTGATATTGTGATAATAATATTATAAATATTAGTGACATTTATTGTAATAATGAAATTAGCAAGTCTTCGGGTCAGGACCTCAAACGTCAATTCTGCAGCTTTTTTTTCTTTCTCCCTGTCTCTCTTTCTCTTTTTTTTTTTTTTTTTTTTTTTTTGGCAGTGTTTAAAACAGTCAGCTCACAGTTTCATTTTTATTTGCATTATTAATTATTACGAGTAATAGATCAAGTACTTTCAAGAAATTTAATAAGTTGGAAATACGATTCTGTGCACTGATGTTCCAAGACACTTTTTTCATCTTTTTTACTATCCCCCCCCCCCCCCGATACACACACATGTTGCCTCAATAAATTGATAATAGTATTTTTTTTAATTCCCTATTTTATATTTTCTATATAAAATAATTAATTTTTTTGATATTGTGATAATAATACTATATATATTAATTACATTTATTATGACAATGAAACTAGCAAGTCTTCCGGTCAAGGCCTCAAAACGTCAATTCTGCAGTTTTTTTTTTTTTTTTTTTTTTTTTTTTAACATTTAATTTAGTTTCATTTTTTTTATATTTGTATTATTAATTATTACAAGTAATAATCAAGTACTTTCAGGAATGAAATTATTGATATATTTCAATTACATAATATTTATATTGCTTCAAAACACAATGCTATGAATACATATTTATTTTGATCACATTACTAATTCGTATTCGATTTCATCGTGTATCATTTATTATTATTATTATTATAATTTTGCTGGAAGAAATTTAAATAATTTTGAATGTTATTGTATTTTCATTTTCATACAGAAAAAGCTTAGCATAATTATCTGATAAAAAGAAATACTTTGATCTATCATTTTTATTATTATTAATAACAATATTATTTCAGATTCTTTCAGATTAAGGCACTCTTTTCCCTTTAAGGCATTGTAAATTAATAAAAATACATCTTATTAATAGCAACTGTACATTAATTTAATTATTATTATTCAATTTATTATTATTCAACGGA
Source organism: Maratus speciosus (assembly GCA_963932465.1). Lineage (NCBI taxonomy): Eukaryota > Metazoa > Arthropoda > Arachnida > Araneae > Salticidae > Maratus > Maratus speciosus. The sequence goes on along the minus strand of OZ010799.1, from coordinate 66,228,373 downwards.
ATGTTATTAGAAACATGCAAATAATAGTAGTAAAAATATCTATTTGTATTTTTAAAAATACAATGAAAAAAAGTTAAAAAGACTCGTTGACTGTCTTCTACAGGAATGGTGAAAAGAAATATTTTCCTTTATTTTGCTGGATGAACAGCAGTAAGGCACACAGCAATATGGCAATTTACAGATAATATATTAACTTCATTAAAAGTAAACATTTTGTTTAAAAAAATCACAAATTACTGCAAAAAATAAAAAAAATAATAGCTTTCAAAGGCAGGTCTATGAGGCGATCCATGTAAATACAGCAATAACATACCCCAAACAGTAGGGCCATCTATCAAACTTGCTGACTTCCATTTTTGAGTCAAATGCGAGAGGCATGTAGTATGTAGGGGGTAGTGGTCACAGACAAGACAGATGTGACAAAGTTTTCATTTTAAAAGATGTATTATACCAGTTTTTTTCCCTCTTCAAAATCTCTTTTTCACTGTCATGCCGCAACTGAAACTTTCGGAGTTATTCTTTCCCAATTTAAATATGCTAAAAGCGAGAGAAATTAAAAATTATTTTAAGGTTATTTTATCGTAAAAACCTAACCTGGTTTCTGAAAAAAAAAAAAAAAAAAAAAAAAAAAAAAAATCTAAAATTCTTTATGATTTTCCTTTCGACTTGATTAATCCGTTAGAAGTGATTGAGGGTGAATTCTGACGCAAAGGAAAAAGAAGGGTAAATGTATTTTTTGTGATTGGCAACGGTGATACATTTATGCTTAATTCTAAATTTCTTTCTCCTTTAATATGGGATTTTTTTTTTTAATCTTTAGAACACATTTTTATGCAAAGTAATATAGGCCGAATTCAGAATTTGATAAAATATCTCGGGTGAAATTTTATTTATTTTATTTCCAGTGAATGTATTTGTTTCTTTTAAGGGGACCAGTAGGGTTTGAAAAGATGAAAATTGTCTAAATCGTAGATTAGGATACCTGTAAGTAATTTAGACTTATTTTTTCTACATTTTTAATACTTTCCAAAATAGTTGAAAAGTATTGATATATGTTATATGCCATTGCACGTTTGAAATTGTTTTTAATTCTTCTTTCGGTTTGTCTGTCTGTCCGTCTGCTGCCTGTTCGTGTTCTAACTCGTGTAAATATAGTCACATTGCCATAAAACTGACACCATGTTATGGGGATTTGCTATGGCACGCTTGAAATTGTTTCTAAATCTTCTTTCGATTTGTCTGTCTGCCCGTCTGCGGCTTGTCTGTTGTTTTACTCGTGTAAATATAGTTAGATATTCATGAAATAGATATATGTTATGGGTGTTTATTATGGCAAGTTTTAAATTGTTTCTGTTCTTCTTAGAATTTATAAAACAAGAAATACCAATACAAAATGAGTTTACTATTTATTAAAGAAAATGTACAGTTATTTAGCCCCATAATTTTTCTTTTATTCACTCATAAAAAAATTCATATATCATACAAATATCAAATTGATGTGTGTAAGAGTGCTCTTATAAAAGATCGAAAAATAACCCGAATAACCTTAATTTTCCTTCTTAATAAACAATGCGTAAAATCTGGTAAATTGTGGAAGGTCAACCTGAACACATCACAGACAAGATAAACGTGCTAAAGTTTTCATTTTAAAAGAAGATTAATTACACCAGTTCTCTTTCCTTCAAAAACTCTTTTTCGCCGTCAAGCCGCAAGTGAAACTGTCGCATTTACTCCTACCCCATCTAAATATGCTAAAAGCGAGAGAAATGAACGAAGCAACTTTTACGGTTATTTTACTGTAAAAACTTAAGCTAGATTCTGAAAATTAAAAATGATTTTCCTTCCTCTAGATTTGAATAATCCGAAGTGATTGGGGCTGAATTTCGCACAAAGTAAAAAGAAGGGTAAATGTATTTTTTGTTGATTGGGCACTGTGATACACTTTTGTTTAAAATGGTATTCTCAATTTCTTTCTTTTTAGGTGCGTTCGTAATTATATAAATACGTAGCACCTATAGTCGTCGTTCGGTCCGTCTGTCTGTCCGTCCGTCCGTCCGTCCGCATATAATAGAGCAAAAACTACCCAACCGAATGGTCTGAAATTTTAAATATATGATTGTTGTAAAATTTTGTCGAGCCATTTCAAATTTTATGAAAATCGGATGTATAGTTAAATTACAGGGACAGTCAAAAGTTTTTCTTCACATTAAAGCCAATGGGAAAAATTATTGCAAGTGCATTTTAATGATGTTACAGCTTTCCGAATGGGCTGAAATTTTAAATATATAATTGCTGCAAAATTTTGTCGAGCCATTTCAAATTTCATGAAAATCGGATGTATAGCTTAATTACAGGGACAGTCAAAAGTTTTCCGTTACATTAAGGGGAATGGGAAAAAATTATTGCAAGTGCATTTTAATGATGTTACAGACTATGCACTTATGAATTGCAAATAAATACACATTCAGTACAATATGGGGTGCAAAAAATAATTATAAAACTAGTTATAGTACGAACGCACCTCATTTGCCACGTTTGACGAGCAATTTCCAACTTGTTTAATATGGGATTTTTTTTTTTTTATCTTTATAGAAAATATTTTTGTGCAATGTAATAAAGACCGAATTCAGAATTTAATAAAATATCTCAAATGAAAAATCACTTATTTTATTTCCAGTGAATATAGTTTTTTTTTTTTTTTTTTTTCTTCCGTAAATCAGAAGGGCTTGAAAATATGAAAATTGTCTAAATCTTAGATTAGGAAACCTGTAAGTAATTTAGACTGCCATTTCTTCAGCGTTTTTAATACTTTCCAATATAGTTGAAAAGTGTTAATGTATTCTGTCTGTCCGTGCTCTAATTCGTGTAAATATAGTCACATTGCCATAAAACGGATACATGTTATGGGGATTTATTATGGCAAGTTTTAAATTCTTTCTGTTTTTCTTATAATTTCTAAAAAAAGAAATACCCATACTAAATCAGTTTATTCTTTATTTAAAAAAATTGCAGTTATTTAGTCCCTTATTATATATATATGCTTTTATTCACTTATAAAAGAAAATCCATATATCATAAAAATTTCAAATTGATATTCCCCAGCAAAGAGGAAATTGCTGTCCAGCAGCAAGATAGGTGCTGGCAATGATGGAGAAGTGCTGGTTAATGGTCTATCACTGCATGACCACTGCTGGACAGCTTCAGTCAACTTTGCTGTTGGAAATCATCAGATAAAATTCTAGTGGGCTTCCGCTTTATCTCATGCGCTGGCCCACACTACATGGAAGTGCACGAAATTTTGCAGTATTATTGCTGGGAACCCTTACGCTAGGTGTCGTTGCGAATGTCGAAGACATTGAGTATTTGAACACAAATCTGAAATGAATATCTTAACACAATTTAAGCTGTGAAGCAATTTTTTTTAATATAAATAATATAGCACCATTGCCACCAGCAAAATAAATAAGTAAATGAATAAATAAATAAATTCTTTATTTCAACGCACTTTTTTTTCTTCTTAAATCTGGTTTTACTAAGTTACAAAGGATTTCGATTTTCATAATTTACACAGTTCAGAATCAATAATAAAAAAAAAAGCGTATAAAATATATAGGATTTCTATACAATACAATAATTTCTATACCAGTTTAATGATTGGGAACGTAAATCACAAAAGAACAAACCTGAAATATTGTAATGAGAGCTTGACAACTACGAGCGGTCATAGCATACGCCGAAAGTACTTGTTCGTGTCCCATCACAAAAACGAAACAGCATCGAGCGCAGTTAGTACTTGGGAGGTTGACCACATGGAAACCGCGGCAAGTTCAAATATTTCTATAGACATTTCTATCAGTGGCGTGGCGTCCGGTCATCGCTGGATGCGGCGATGACCAAGCAATATTTTAAAACTCTTAATAAGCTTTTAAAACCCTACGATCCAGTTTTAGCAGAACATTTGGAGTTCATGTATAAGTGAAGGTAAGATTTAAAGTTTCTTTTTTGAACATTCAACCATTGAATTTTAGAGTTAATAATTTTTCACCAGAAACTTAAATAATTGCGATGACCACCGAAAATTTTCACGCCACGCCACTGATTTCTATAGCTCTTGGTGAAGCTAGCTCATAGAAAAAAAGAGCCATAATTCTATAATATTTTGTTATTTATAGAATTCTATAAGAAATTTTTGTAAGGGAGCGTGCTGGGCCAGCAAAGGAATAGCAGTGGGATAAGTGCTAGCAGTGCAGGAAAAATGCCGGATTGAAGTAATGTGAAGGCATACCAATGCTGGCCTGCTGTTGGCCATCACTGATGGGCCAGCTGCATTCCGCTCGGTCACTTTTGTACAGGTTTAAGTAATGGCATCATTGCACTTTACCGCTGATGGCAGTGCTGACTGCCATCATTTTTCCAGCTGATGGCCCACAGTTTCTTTCTTTACTGGGGCGTGAGAGTGCTGTTATAAAAAATCGAAAAATAACCCGAATAACCTTAATTTTCCTTCTTAATAAACAATGTGTAAAATCTTTCACATCATTCTAGGACCCACCAGTGGCTGAGAGGTTCTGCTCTCGAAACTGGTAGACGGGAGGTGCTGGGTTCGAAACCAATCGCGTCCGTCGGCCTAATCGTTCGGAGTTTTCGTGGTTTTCTTCGAGCCATGGATTTCCATGCGTAAATACGGATTAGGATCCCTTAGAAAGACCCACACAAAAGGCACTCCTCCCTCGGACCTATATCCCTAGTGTAGATAATTTGCCGTCAAAAATCAACCAACCAACCACACCATTCCAGAAAGAGAAATTCTTTTTTCAATTCTACAAATTGTGGAAGGTCTGCCTGAACACATCACAGACAAGATAAATGTGCTAAAGTTTTCATTTTAAAAGAAGATCAATTACACCAGTTCTCTTTCCTTCAAAAACTCTTTTTCGCCGTCATGCCGCAATTGAAACTTGCGCATTCATTCCTCCCCCACCTAAATATGCTAAAAGCGAGAGAAATGAAAGAAGAAACTTTTACGGTTATTTTATTGTAAAAACTTAACCTAGATTCTGAAAATTAAAAAAAAAAAATTCTAAAATTCTTTATGATTTTTCTTTTTCTAGATTTGAATAATCCGTTAGAGGTGATTGAGGGTGAATTCTCGCACAGAGGAAAAAAGAAGGGTAAATGTATTTTTTGTTGATTGGCAACGGTGATATACTTATGCTTAAAATGGTATTCTAAATTTCTTTCTTTTTTTAATATGGAAATTATTTAATCTTTAGAAAACATTTTTATGCAAAGTAATAAATACCGAATTCAGAATTTAATAAAATATCTCGGATGAAAATTCACTTATTTTATTTCCAGTGAAACATTTTTTACATTCTTCTACAGAAGAAAGTGATGTAATTGAAATTTTTTTCGATTTAAGATTTTTGACGGATTTATACGTTTTAGGGTTCACAGATCCCTAAAACAACATATTTATACAGAATGCCTGTCTGTCCGTGTGTGTGCGTAAGTGTTTCTTCTTTGTATCATTGAAAAATGTATGAAGTTATGCATAGAATTGTACCAAATTTCAGATATATGTTTGCTATCAGCAGCTCCCAGTTGAATTTGCGAATATTCCGTCGGAAAGGGTGAGCGTTATAGCAATGGTTCTTTTAGCCATTTTCATTAGAGAGCGATCAAAAATTCGGTTTCGTTTTCGTTTTCGGCCCAAAATCCGAGTTTCGGCGAGAATTCGACCGGACTGAAACTATCTGTATTCCAAAAATCTCGTCTTTTAATCGGAAATTTTCAACGTTACTTATTGTTTTGAGCTGTATCGGCTCAAATGACACTCTATATTTATTGCTATGAACTTCACTGTTTATAATTATCAGTCATGAGTGACTCAAAACGTGAGAGTGCAAATTGTAAAGCATATAGGACTAAACTTTGAAGACGCTTTTCACGTGCTCATTAAAAGATCCAATCTTAACAGTAATAGAAAATTTTTAGTTTGAAACCGCAGAAGTGTTTCGAATACTGTTTGAGAAACTTCTAGTATATCAGATGATCATTTACAAATATCATTATAAAAGGTAAATCGAGGTATGTATACCTAAAACACATTTTAATTAGATGAAAATCGGATAATTAGAAAATCATTCTGTACCGGTGATGAATTAATTATATTTTATTTTATATGAAAATAAAAAGTTTCGGTCAGAGGTACAGAGACCCAACTTCACACGTATAATTAATTAATATTTATGTACATTTAATAAACACGTGTAATTAATTAATAATTATGTATATTTATGTGAGTTAAATATTTAAAAAATATCTTTTGGACCTTTTCGTTTTCGTTTCCGTTTTCGGCTGAAAATAGGAAGATTACCGATATTCTGTTTTGGTTTCGGTTTCAGCCTTAAAATCTTGTTTCGGTTGATCTTTAATTTTCATTATTGTATCATCGAAAAGTGTATAAAGTTATGCATAGAATTACATCAAATATTCTATCTATACAGGGTGTTCACATGAAACCTCCCTGATTTCAAGTATTAATTGTACGGAAACTATCCCAGCAAAGAAAGAAACAGTGGGCCATCAGCTGGAAAAAAGATGGCAGCCAGCACTGCCATCAGCGGTAAAGTGCAATAGCGCCATTACTTAAACCAGTACAAATGTGTCCGTGTGGAATGCAGCTGACCCATCAATGATGGCCAACAGCAGAACAGCATTGGTATGCCACCACATTACTTCAATCAGACACTTTTCCTGCAGTGCTAACACCTATCCCACTGCTATTCCTTTGCTGGCCCAGCACTTTCTCTTACAAAAATTTCTTATAGAATTCTATAAAAAAACAAAGTATTATAGAATTATGGCCCTTTTTTCTATAAGCTAGTTTCAAGAGCTATAGAAATATTTGAACATACAGCGGTTTCTATGTGGTCACCTTCCCAAGTACTAACCGCGTTCGATGCGGTCTGGTTTTCGCGATCGGACATGAACAAGTACTTTCAGCGTGTTCTACGATAGCGCGTAGTTTTTCAAGCTCTCATTACACTATTTCAAGTTTGTTTCTTTTGTGATTTACGTTCCCAATCATTAAACAGGTATAGAAATTATTGTATTGTATAGAAATCTTATATATTTTGTACGTTTTTTTTTTAATTATTATTTATTCTCAACTGTGTAAATTATGAAAACCGAAATCTTTTGTAACTTAGTAAAACCAGGTATAAGGAGAAAAAAAGAAGTGCGTTGAAATAAAGAATTTATTTATTTATTCATTTACTTATTTATTTTGTTGGTGGCAGTGGTGCTATAATATTTATAGTTAAAAAAAATAACTTCACAGCTTAAATTGTGTTAAGATATTCATTTCAGATTTGTGTTCAAATACTCCATGTCTTCGGTATTCGCAACGCCACATAGCGTAAGGGTTCCCAGCAATAATATTGCAAAAGTTCGTGCACTTCCATGTAGTGGTGGGCCAGCGCATGAGATAAAGCAGAAGCTTACCAGATTTTATCTGATGATTTCCAACCACAAAGTTGACTGAAGCTGTCCAGCAGTGGTCATGCAGTGGTATACCATTAGCCAGCACTTCTCCATCATTGCCAGCACCTATCTTGCTGCTGGCCAGCAATTTCCTCTTTGCTGGGATGAGTCCTAGAGTTTTTCGGTTGCACGAGTAGCAACACAACAAGTTTATTTCGCTGCAATTTTTTTTTCGAAACAGTTAATTTTTGTTTTATGCATTGTTGATATGTCATGTAATTGCCATTCTTTTATTGCAGATGTTGGCTAATGACCAGAGATCGATTGAGCATTCTGATAGCTACGAACTGAGCCCATATCGAACTGCATACATGGCCAACCAGAAAGAAAAAATCATGCTTCAAGCATAGATTATGAAACACTTTCCAACACATTCAGAATAATGTAACAAAACTGCACCATTTAAAAAATTAAAATTTTACGTCTAATTCGACCATATGGAAACGCATAACACATTTCAAAACCTAATATCAGCTATTCGAATCTACAATCGGAAAATTAACTGATTTTTTTAGCAGTCCTGTATAGGATATATAGATTTGAATCTATTAACTACATGCATGCCGAAATTTAGTTCACTTAAGAGATACATTTACTTCAGTTGAAAATTTCTCATCGGCAATTTCCTTTAATATGGAGAATGGTACGTGAATACTCTTGTGCAGCCCTGTATATGAGGTATAGAACTTATGTATGACGAGTAACATACAAAAAATTATTTAAATTTAAAAGCGCATACCGAATTTTAAACCGTACACTCCAGCAATTATTACTCAAAGACAAACCGATTTCTTTTGTGTGTCCTTGTAAATGAATAAAAAATGCCCTGAATGCCCTGTTCTAACGTGATCGTAGTGAAATTCAGTAATTCAGATCAGTTTCAATACATTTGAAATAGCGTAATGTCATTAAAGTACTCTGCAAACGATTTTCCCCCATATACTATAATGTAATGGAATACTTTTGAGTGCCCCTGTAATTGAACGATTAATCTTACCTACTTCATATACAATACCAAACATGCTTTGGTGACCCTAAATAACTTTTATCAATTCCATGAAAATCCGAGTATATTTACGAGAGTTAGAGCGTGGCCAGACGGCCAGACGGCCTGACAAACCGAATGCATAAACAGTTTGCAACTTTGTTTAAAAGTGTTAAAAATGTAACTTTTTCAGACAAATAAACTTTTGCAGCAAAAAAACTTGTTGTCATGACGTATCAATAATGCATGCAACAAAAATTAACAATAAATAAATTTAGTGGGCGCACTATCTCAAGAACTAATACACGGAATTCCACAAAACTTTAGATTTAGTTAGATCTTGATAAAAACTGGAGCTGATTACTTTTTGTTGTAAATCGTCCAACAGGTGGCTTTGCTGTGCTGCATTTTTCACGATTCCCGCAACAGCTGTATATCATGAACTAATGCATGGATTTTCATAAAACTTCAGATTCAATTTGTCCTTAATATAATTTGATTGTGATTACTTTTTGGTGGAAATCGCCCAACAGGTGGCGCTGCTATGCTGCATTATTCATGATTATCACAATAGCTGTATCTCAAGAACTAATGTACAAATTTTCATGAAGTTTCAGATTCAGTTAGTCCCTGGTATAAATTGGTCGTAATTAGTTTTTGGTGTAAATCGCCCAACAGGTGGCGCTGCTATGCAGAATTTTTTTACGATTTCCAGAATAGCTCTATCTCAAAAACTAATGCACAGATTTTCACCAGCCTTCAGATTCAGTTAAAAGTTGACATAAGTTGTTGATGATTAGATTTTAGTGTAAATCACCTTACCGGTGGCGCTGATATGGTGCATTTTTTCGGAAGTATTAACGCGTATTAGATAGAAGAAAGTTTTGGGATTGCCATGCCCGACTAGTTGATTATGGACGTCAGTTCCCAGTTTGTAAATGTGATGTCGTAGAAAATAATAGTTTATTTTTTGGTAATGAAAACAATTTCATGAAACGTAAAATTTACCATCTCTTTTCATTTTCATTTTCAATTTCATCTTCATTTTTTTTCTTTATCTCATGTGCAATTCAAAAAACATCAGACAGCAAATGAGGGATGAATTCCTTTATTTCTTTTAAAATTCGCTTCCGTAACAAATATTTTTGTCGATGACAAAAATATATAAAAAAATATATCTAACAAACATGTTCATCCGGTAATTTTCAAAATGCAGTGCATTCGAGTACACGATAAATTCTAAATAAGGCGAAAAATTCAAATTTAATGTCCTGAATGAATTATTATACACAGATGCTAAAGTAACTTCGGATAAATCCAGTGTGTTTGTTTTATCTTTGTTTTTTCTTTTATTGAAGTATCTACATTCTACAAGATCGATGATTATTGCGTCTGAATTACTTTTCTGGGAATTAAAAATGAATACAACTTGTAACCTATTGATTGACTTGTAGAGTAGTGCCTTAGCTACTCTTTTACAAAGGTAGTCTAGTGCCCGAGTGAGTTTTGAGATTTTGTATGCGATCGTGGTGTCCTGAACATTTGTGAGTGAAGACGACATTTGTCATTTCTTTAAGTTTCGCAAAGTATGTCTGAATCTCCGGGAGTCTAATTATTATCTTTTCTTTTTGTAATGATATGATAATTAGGTATCTGTGGTTGTGTAGTTGCTATATATTGTGCGACAGGAGATGTATCGATGAATTTTGAATGTATTCCGCCGAAAGATAATCTAGTTGTCTGAGCGAAGCGAAGGCTAATACTCAGCGAAATATTACTGTCCGGACACTTTACTACTACGATGGATATTAACGCCATGTCCTACTAAAAAAAAACCTAATAAAAACCTTTCGTCAAGCATAACTCAAAAAATATTTGTCGGATTTCGTTTCTGATTGCACCAGAAGGTACCTATGAGGGTCGCCTACTGAATGCACCTACTATGAAAAATAAGTTCCAAACCGTTTAAAAATTATATAGAAAAAACTCTTAAAAAAGCACAATTTATCTGCATACTTCACAGAAATTTGGTGTGAGTCACTTTCATCGGTTAACGTTTTCGTAGACAACTGGTTTGAACACATGGAGCAAAAAAATAAAAAAATACGCACGCAGTAATATTGAATAGATCAGTTTCAACCACGTGATCACAAACCTTGCAACAACCCGTGGCAACCAGTTTTGGTGGGCAAACAAATAATAATACAGTATTCCGTACCACGGTGACCGTTTTTAGCCTGTTGTATAAAATCTGGCATGTTGTATGACATACAATTGTGGATGATTAAAACAAAAGACATGACTGTTTATTGATCCGGAGGTTATCTTTCTCTGGATGTCTGTCTGTCTATCATACAGCATGCAGTTTTCTTGTAAAGGATGATATTATTATGCAGTAAAACCTCCATAACGGGCACACCCGATTAGTAGACACCTCTATTTAGCGGGCATTTTTTCGATTACCAACCCTTAAATAACTGTACATTTTTTACTCTCAGTAGCGAACACCACCAAATAGAGGACAAATTCTGCCCTCCCGAGGTGTTCGCTATTCAGAAGTTTTACTGGTAAAACCTCCATAGCGGACACACCCGATTAGCGGATACCTCTATTTAGCGGACATTTTTTCGATTACCAACTCTAAAATAACTATACATGTTTTACTCTCAGCAGCGGTCACCTCTAAATAGAGGACAAATTCTGCATTCTCGTGGTGTCCGCTATTCAGAGGTTTTACTGTATATAATATCGATAATTATTTTACAGGGCCGCACAAAAGAATAAGAATATATGAAACGAATATAAACTAAATTCGGGATTGGTAGATCGCTGATGGTAATGTAATTTTAGGATGTTGTTACAGTCATCCGCAGCATGTTTTTAGAGTTTCGTCCATCTAACGAAACCCTACCTGTCTCACTCCTTTGTCTGTCTGTTTGTCCGTCTGTCACAGAGCCCGTTCTCAGAAACTATATATGTCGGAGACTTGAAAATTTGCATACTTATAGCTGAACACCACACACCAAACGGCAAATAATAAAATTTTGAAAAACTCTAATATTTAACCCTCTGGGCTCTAACTTGTGTATTTTAAGCAATTTTTCTAACCCAGCCCCTAATTTAATTAAGTTGGAGACCTGAAATTTTGCGTACTTATAGCTGAACATCTCACATCAAATGACAAATAATAAAATTTTGAAAAAGGCTTAATATTTAACCCTTTGGGCTCTAACTTGTGTATTTAAAGCAATTTTTCTAACTCAGCCCCTAATTAAGTTGGAGACATGAAAGTTTGCATACTTATACCCGAACACTTGCGATAACACGATAAATCATAAAATTTTGAAAAAGTCATATTTAACCCTCCAGTCTCTAACTTCTGTATTTTAAGCAATTTTTCTAACTCAGCCCCTAATTAAGTTGGAGACATGACATTTTGCATACTTATAGCTGAACACCTCACATCAAACGACAAATAATAAAATTTTTAAAAAGTCTAATATTTAACCCTCTGGGCTGTAACTTATGTATTTTAAACAATTTTTCTAACTCAGCCCCCAATTAAGTTAGAGACATGAAATTTCGGATACTTATAGCTGAAATCCTCACATCAAACGACAAATAACAAAATTTTGAAAAATGTCTGATATTTAACCCTCTAGGCTCTAACTTATGTATTTTAAGCAATTTTTCTAACTCATCCCCTAATTAAGTTGGAGACATTAAAGTTTGCATACTTATAGCTGAACACTTGCGATAACACGATAAATCATAAAATTTTGAAAAGGTCATATTTAACCCGGTCTCTAACTTCTGTATTTTAAGCAATTTTTCTAACTCAGCCCCTAATTAAGTTGGAGACATGACATTTTGCATACATATAGCTGAACACCTCACATCTAACGACAAATAATAAAATTTTGAAAAAGTCTATTACTTAATCCTCTGGGCTCTAACTTGTGTATTTTAAGCAATTTTTCTAACTCAGCACCTAATTAAGTTGGAGACATGACATTTTGCATACTTATAGCTGAACACCTCACATCAAACGACAAATAATAAAATTTTGAAAAAGTCTATTATTTAACCCTCTGGGCTCTAACTTGTGTATTTTAAGCAATTTGTCTAACTCAGCCCCTAATTAAGTTGGAGACATGAAATTTTGCATACTTATAGCTGAACACCTCACATCAAACAGCAAATAAAATTTTGAAAAAGTCTAACATTTAACCCTCTGGGATATAACTAGTGTATTTAAAGCAATTTTTCTAACTCAGCCCCTAATTATGTTGAAACATAAAAATTTGCATACTTATAACTGAACGCCTCACATCAAACGACAAATAATAAAATTTTGAAAAAATCTAATATTTAACCTCTAATATTTTGTCTCGCGCAATTTTTAAATTTAAACTGTTTTGTAATACTATTTTTTGTTCATTTTGCATAATAAGTGTAATGTGACGTAATTTGTTCTATTTCAGATTTCTAACGCATGTTAATGAATTTATTTTACAATATCCTTTCTCTTTTAAAATTCACATGTAAATATAGTTTTTATGGCGTAATTTCCAATAAGTGCCTGCTTTTTATACCTAATTATTTAATTGTAATTTGAAGGTTTTTTTTCTGTTTATAATAGCAACGTGTAAATAATTTTTTTATTTGAAGCAAACATTATTGCTTGCGCTGTTTATACAGTTGGCAACAGTTTAAATTAATACCATTTTCTAAAATATGTAAAAAATATCTGTCAAAATGCTGAATATTTGAATTTAAAATAGAAATAAAACCTCAAAAAATGAGTCAAATTAAAAAAAAATTAATGAAATCTGCAGACCGGGATCTTCTATTGAATAAAATGATCTAAAAATGATTAAATTCCCATGTATAGCTTTTGCTGTTATAATTTTTTTTTTTAATGGAACGATTTTGTCCAACTTTAGCATTAAATATCTCTTAAAATAATTCTTCGATTTGAAAACTGTATGCATTAGTGTGTTGATCAAACATTTCGCTATAATACCACCGATTTTCATATATTTGTATGCAATAGTTTACTTAATATTAACGAAGAAAGACCTCCGGTCACAAAAAATTCAAAACCGGCGGCGGCGGCGGTGACAGCGTTAGTTACTTTTAATAGAATAGAGAGATATATAAAAATGAAAACTTGTCTATCTGTCTGTTTGTAATTCTATAAAAAATCCACAATTTGGAAGCCAAAATTGTGAAGAGATACGTACATGTGTATTAAAACATGGCCGAGACAACTAAAGTAATCCGGAATCGAAATAACTTATAGTTAATTTTTAATTAATAAAAAACCACCAATTTAACAGCAATTTCTTATCAAATTTAAAAATTTTTCGTTAGAGCAGTTGCCAACAATTAAAAAACACAATAAAATTATTACTACAACAATTAATTTTCTACTGCAAGATTTCCACGTGAAAAATGAAAATGAAATAAATAGTTTGCCGAATTAAAAAAAAGGGTGAATATTACGTCATAACTTTTCTATTGCAAGATATTCACGTGAAATATGAAAATGAAATAAATGGTTTGACGAATTTAAATGAAAGTGAATATAACTTCATAACATTTCTATTTCAAGGTTTCCACGTGAAAGAGGAAAATATTACGTCATATTGGAAATATAAAGGGCATGGTGGATATAGTATAACGTCATATGAGTGTGAAAAATGTATTGAAGCATAATAAAAACCCGATTAGGGAAATATTGGCGTATTTTAACATTATTGCTCCAATTATAAATTGAAATAAGTTCATTTATAGCTGTATTCTTTTGCGTCTGTTATATACATTTATACATTTTTATACAGCGTTTTCATATGATTCATTCAACAACATTTCGACTGCTTTTTTTAATGTTTGTTTTGTGTTGTATGTTAAATTTTGAAATTGATTTTTCAGAACAAACATCCTTCAAATTCTGGGCAACGCCGGCACTTTAGCTTGTAACAGATAAATGGCTTTTGTATCTGTACATCTAATGCTAATATTATAAAGCGTTATAATATTATAAAGTATATAATATTATTAATGCTTGTACGTTTGTGAGGTGTTATCTCTGAAACTACATAGCCAACTTAAAAAAATGTTGGTGGCCATCTCTGCTCCGAAAAAAAAGACTATTTTATGTCAGTGCAAGAACCTACATCGCTGCAGAAGCAAAAAAGTTCTAAAATTTTGATTTCTGCGATATTGATTGGGTTAGAAACTTTAAATTTGGTGCTGTAGTTACGTTTAAGATGTAAATACTCGTAATGAACGCTCTCTAAAAGGTTCAATTTGATGGATAAACGTAAAAATTTCTAGAAAGGTTCTAAACTATGATTTATTTGGAATACTGAAATTTTTGGGATACTGTTGGGGTTAGAAACTAGAACTTTGGCATGGTAGTAATTAATAAGATGTAAATGCTTGTTGTAGAACGAATTCTAAAAAATAGAAAGACTAAACAAAGCGGAAAAAGATCTAAAGGTAATTTAAGTAACGAAGAACATGGAACTGTTAGGAATATAAACATGAAAATTGACATGGCTGTATTTATCATGACGTAAATTCTCGCAATAGAACAATTTCTAAAAATGTCGCTATAAAAAACAGTGCAGAAACAAAAAACTTTCAAAAATTTTCTATTTCTCTGTTACTGCTGAGCCCAAAATCTTGAAATTTTGCTTCTGGTTAGTTTTAAAATATACAATTGTCTCTATGAATGGTTTCTAAAAAATTTAAAATTTAAAAAGATGAAATTAACGGAAAGCGATCTCAATTACCATTAATTTGGAATTATTAGGTACAGCAACTTTAAATATTTCATAATGCTGCATTACCTCCGCAAAACATGCGATTTAAATGCAACAAAACTGATAGATACCAAAACTGATAGATAGATTAAATAAATTGTGTAAATATTGAATAAAGACCTGTATGAAACAGTGAGTAGGTTGCCCGAAAGTACTTGTTAAAGTGTTCCTTCTCTAGGCTTTTCTCTCTCTCGCCAAGGCCACTAACAGAGGGAAGTGCCGTTTTAAATGTGATATGAATTTTTTATCCGATTCATTTTTCTAGACATTTTATCATAAGGTCATATTCTCAATTATCATTAGTAGATTTTTTATATATTAACTTATTCTGGTGAAAATTTGTAATCGGGTTCATATTGGCGTATGTTAGCTTGCATGATTTGCTGAATAAATATGTATGGATTTGTAAATTACTTCAAATGACACTTTGACAGTTCAAAAGTTATTTTGACGATATATTCAGATCTTGTGTCATACTTTATATTGTAATCATTGCCGATTTCTTTTATTTAATACATGCTAAATACAGCTCAACTTGTGCAGAATATGTTTGAAAACAAAACAATACAGCGTATGTAGTGGCCAGCATACACTCATCATTTAAATCCGATCGAGCATATCTAAAACACACTCTAACGAAGCATTGCATGCCACTTTTGATGTATTCGGTACTTTGATACTATATTAGATTTTGAGAAGAGAATTCCTTAAATGTTATCGACAACCTCATTGCATCCGTGGAAAACAGATATTGTACAATATTAACTATTCCGGGGGAGCACACACCATATAAAGTATAGTCCATTCTTTTTAAACACTAGGGGGCTCGGCCCCCTACGAGCTACGCTCGCCAACCCCCGTCCAGACACCGCAGACTCTAAATGCACGCTAATTTGATCGGCTTTAAAAAGATTTCGAAAGATTGAATTATAATTTAAAAAACAGTGGCGATCTCCCTATAAACGAATTTCTATTCATTTCTCTTTGATTGGGGAATTTTAACGCCAAATCCGCTGCGGTACTACTTGATTATCCTGTCGACCAATTTCGCCAAATTATATAAATCGCCAAACCACTCGCCAAATTATACAAATTGATATAATTTTTATTTTAAATAACGAAAGAACAAATAAATTCGTACAGCATTAATAAAAACACAAATAAAACGTCGAAAAAAAATAAATATATAATAAATAATAAATAAAAAATAAAAATAACTTGATGACGTATACACGTGTAACAACATTTCAAAATAAGCTAATATAAAAGGAATTACGTAAAGAGAGTCTTTGTCTCCTGGTATTTTTTAACGAAGCGAAAAGAAAGTTCTTTTAAATGAGACATTTTAAATTAATTCTCAAATTATCAAATAAATGTCTAGCGCAATTTCTAAATTTAAACTTTTTTGCAATATTATTTTGTGTTCATTTTATGTAATAACTATAATGTGACGTAAATATGACGTAATGTCTCCCAAGACTTCTAACGCGTGTTAATGAATTTATTATTTTACAATATCCTTTCTCTTTTAAAATTCACGTGTATACTTTTTATGACGTAATTTTTAATAAGTTCCTGCTTTTTATATGTAATTATTTAATTCTAATTTGAAAGTTTTTTTCCTGTTTATAATAGTCACGTGTAAATAAATTTTTAATTTGAAGCAAACATTATTGCTTGCCCTTTTTATACAGTTGGCAACAGTTTAAATTAGTACAATTTTCTGAAATCTGTAAAAATTATCTCTAGAAATGCTGAAAATTTGAATTTAAAATAGAAATAAAACCTGAAAAAATGAGTCAGAATAAAAAAAATAATGCAATCTGCACTCCGTCAAATTCTAACGCATAAAATGATCTAAAAATGATTGCACTGCCATGTATAGTTTTTGCTGCTATAAAACTTTTTTAGTGGAACGATTTTGTCCAACTTTAGCATTAAATAACTCTTAAAATAATTCTTCGATTTGAAAACTGTCTACATCAGCGTGTTTATCAAACATTTCTGTATAAAACCACCGATTTTCATATTTTTGTATGCATTATTTTTGTTAATATTAACGAAGAAAGCCCTCCGGTCACAAAAAAATCAAAACCGGCGGCGGCGGCGGTGACAGCGGTAGTTACTTTTTTTTAGAATAGAGAGATCATATATTTGTCATTTAAAGTTACTCAAATTGGTGCGGAACGTCTGATTATGCTCTTGACATCATTTTATACAGTTAAAATTCCGATATAAGTAAATTAGTGTTTCATTTTCTATTTTACTTTTAATATATTGCGTACTTTCAATTTTATATCCATGCATGGCTGTCTTGAATGGTTTGATTTCCCATTTTTTTAAACAGTGTATACGAATTTATATATAAGATTTTGTAATTCTACAATTCGTTTATTTTCATCATTTCAATTTTTCGCAGTATATGGACAATTAAAGATAACATCTCATTTTCTTTGCTTCCACATGTTATTATTAAATATATGTTCTTAGTAATATCGCTCAGACTAATCCCTCTGAGGGAAGTCCTAGTTTATGTATTGTGATTATCGAATTCTCCACGTGTTGGCTGCAAGGAGTGTTTCCTAATAGTTGCTTCCGAATAGAATCTATACGGCTGTGAATTTCGTTAGCGTAGTATGAAGTTAAATTTCGTGTTTACGAATAAAAGATTGTCGCAATCCCGTGTTTATTGTGACATTTTGAATTGAGTTAACCTTCTGACCGCCGTGAACTGATATATCACTAAGCTGCAGATTTCACTACATTAGAAGCATCTCTCTGTTCTAAAAAAAGTAACTAACATTGTCACCACCGCTGTCAATGAATATTTTGTGATTGGAGGTCGTTCTTCGCTAATATTAAGAAAACTACTGCATAGAAAAATATGAAAATGAGTATTATTGAGAAATGTTTGATAAACACGTTGTAGCAGACAGTTTTTAAATCGAAGAATTATTTTAAGATATATTTAATGTTAAATTGGGACAAAATAGTTCCATTATAAAAGTTTTATAGGAGCAAAAACTATACATAGGAATTTAATAATTTTTTCTAAGGATATCCAAAAGAAGCTCCCTGTGTGCAGACTGCATATATTTTTTTAATTTGTCTAATTTTTTGAGGGCTTATTTCCATTTTAAATTCAAATTTTCAGCATTTCCGGAGATACTTTTTACATATTTAAGAAAAGGTTATTATTTTAAATTGTTGCCAATTGTTAAAACAGCGCAAAGAATAATATTTCCTTCAAATTAAAAATTTATTCACACGTAACTATTATAAACAGAAAAAGCCTTTTCAAATTAAAATTAAATGATTACGTGTTAAAAGCAGGAAAATATTGAACATTTTGTCATAAAAATTGTTTTTACATCAGCATATTAAAAATCAAAGACAACTATAAAATAATCAATTATTTAATATGTGTTAAAAACAGTAAATGGGGGAAAATGACGCCCTATTTCAAATGTCCAAATAATAACATCTCCAAACAGTTTAAATTAAAAAATATATTTACATGGGAGATTTATTTCAAATTTCGACTTTCAAAAACTTTCAAATTAGAATTAAATGATTACGTATTAAAAGCAATAAAATATCGAATATTACGTCATAAAAACTCTATTTACACGTGAATATTAAAAGAGAAAGAAAATTTTAAAATAATTAATTTAAAATAATTTAATAAAATTAATTAATTAAGCAATTCATTTATGAGAAAATTAATAATTTTAATTTGTAAAAAAATCCATTTTTGGAGGTCTCCAGTCTTTTTAATTTTATGAAATTTTACAAAGTTCATTTTAGCAATAACGAAACAAAACTGCTGAAAAGATAAATAAAACTTTTGCATGAATTATTTAATTAATTAAGCAATTCATTAAATAAATTAATTGCTTAAAATAGGGTTTTAATTTATTAAAATAATAAATTCATCAATATGCGTTAAATGTCGTAAATGGAAAAAAATTACATCATATTTAAAGTGGCCAAATAATAATACTATTGCCAAAGAGTTTAAATTTAAAGGTGTAACAAATATTTAAATACCGATACGCTAGATGGCAGCACACGACAGTTTAGCGGGCTGCCAAATAAGTTTTCCCATAATTCATTGCGGATTAGCTTTTGCGGCAGAGAGAATGTAGAGGTGTTAGATATGCAAGCCGTCTTGTTTTTTTCCCCGGAGATTGTTTTGAGAGAAGAAAAAATTATAAAATGTTTTCAACGGATTTCTTCTGAGTTTTGGTACTGTAAATATGTAAAGTAATCATGTAAATAATATGTCTTATAGTACAGATATTCATTAAACATTACTTTGTACTAAAGTATAGAGTGGCGTTTCTTATTTGAAGTGATGAGTCCCTTTTTAAAGATTGTAGCCTCTACTTATGGAAAGTAGAATGGTTATAAATGGCTACCCAACTTTGGGCCCTGAATCTACGACCGACCGAGTAAAGAAAGATGGTGCTTTATGGAAGTATTTTATCACCGTTTGTTCTCAGCTATTTCGAAATGAAATATATCCTTCGAAAGAAGATTGTGCTTTATCGAAGTATTTTATCATGTGTTGCAACTAACGTCGCTTCTGTGATACAAGCTAAGGCAAATTAAAATATACCGTGTGTTCTCAATAGTCTTGAAGGAAAATAACGATCGTTGTTCTACATGAGCTTCATGTATGCGTCAAATAGTGGTGTGAAAGTGTTCTCATACTCTGCTAACCGAACGTCGACTTCGGGGCAGAAAGTGTATTATAATTCTTCAAGATAAAAATATGGATGCGTACAGCAGTAATAAGAAGATAAGGTTGTAATTTTATTTTAGTAAACTTTTCTCATATTTTTTATTTTATGTTATTAAACTTTTTGATATTAAAATTGTTTAAGATAGTATTTGAAAGTATATAATTTTCTCTTAAAGAAAATAATTTGTGCCTGTTTCATCATGAGACGAGGTAAAAATGTTCTGAAGTTAGAAATCTTACATAACGTAAAAGTTTTCTGTAAGAATTAAATTTTGAAAGCAAAAATCTTTGATCAGTTTAGATTAAGGGTGGTTTAAGAACAAAGTTTGTTCTGTTAAGATATATTTTGCTTACTGATGTGAAAATCATATTTTGTGTTCTAATTTGAGAAAACTTTTTCGTTTTGAATTTAATAAACTGTATTTTATTAAAATGGTATCGTTTGACAGATATTTACGATAGAATAAATATTTTTTTTTTCATTTCTTTCTTACTAAGTTGAGTTTCATTTTGAATAACGTTGATTTATTAAGTTATGAAATTAAGTTCTGAACAGAGCTTTTATAAGAATAAGTTTTCTTATAGGTTAATTTGAATTGATTTTAAAAGGTAAAAAAAAAAAAAAAAAGAGAGGAATTTTGTTTCCCGGAACAGAAGTAAATTGTGTTCTTTTGAGAACAATTTTGAATTATTTTGCTAGTAAAGTAATTTTAATTAATTTTGAATAATTGTGTTCTTAGAACAAAAATAGAAAGGGTGCTTTTGAGAAGAAAGTTTTTAAAAATTCTTGCTTAACGTAATGTTATTTTTTTTCTTTTCTTAAAAGAAATTGAAAGTTAAGAACTGTGTAATAATAATTTAGTTTTGTTTTATTTTGAGAGTTAACATTGAAGTTATAGAATTTTTTTGTGTTTTCTTAAAAGTATAGTAATATCGTATTACGTAACGATAAATTGAAGTCATTTATATTTATATTGTATTTTGAATATATACATATTTTTTTAGTGTGTTATGATTTCTGTTATCAGATACACAATGAAACATATGATATAAATCTATAAAGGTAAGTAAAAAATACTTACCGATCCAAGGTAGGCCGCCTTCTTTAGAATCAGAACTTATTCATTCCAGGATAGATTCGGCAATTAAAAATAATTCACATCAAGTAGTCGGAAATGAAGAAACATCTCTTTCATTTTAGACTATTTATATGGCTAACTTGTACAAAAAAATATTTACATTATATACATACGATGAATTAATCTCGAATTCGTTAAAAAACATGTTTGATGGGGAAAAAAAACCCACATCTCAAAATCGTTCTTTCGTTCGATCTACAAAACAAAAAGTTTCTGTTGCCAAACGACAAAAATAAATAGTCCTCATTCGAAGGGAAAATGTCCAGGAAGGTCGGGAGAAAATGTCCGCGGAGGTCGTGTTTTGTAATATCCTCCCACCTTTGAGGTTCAGTATAGTGAAGCTCAAAACTTCATAAATTTAGTCGTTGCGGCTGTTTCAGTTTTCTACCAGCTCGAGATCGTCGATTGTCATCCTCAGGTATGGAAGACTGGTGCACAGGAGCAGGAGTGATATCCAGAGGATCAGCTACAAAAGGGGAATCTGAAGACACTGGCACAGGAGCAGGAATGCTATCCAAAGGTTCAGCTACAGAGACAGGATCTGATGACTCGGGCTCAGGAGCAGGAACAGAGACGCTATCCAAAGGTTCAACTACAGAGACAGGATCTGAAGACTCTGGCACAGGAGCAGGAACAGAATCGTCGTCTATAGGAGCAGGAATTCTGTCTACTAAAAAAGGAGGCATTAGTTCATTATTGATTTCAAGAGGATATAGTCTTTTAAGGGGTCTCAAAAAAGAACCCGTTTTGGTTTTAACTTTGGCTACCCGGAATTTCCCGCCTTTGCCGGGATATAGTTTTTCAATTTTTCCCAAAGGCCAATTAATGCGTTTTGAATTATCGTCCCCAATTAAGACAATATCGTCTTTTTTTAACTCAGTTTCCCTATTTCTTCCCGCATTTTCTCGAAGTTGCCCCAGGTATTCTATTCTAAAGCGTTTTCTAAGATCTTCTCGGATTCTTTGCTGATAAGCAAATCTTTTTTTCATTTTTGTTGAATCAAGTAGGTCAAATTCAGGAACTCTCGAATCTTTGATATCTTGCAAGAACATCGCGGGGGTAAGAGGGTCAAGATCATCATCATCTGCGATATATGTCAGCGGTCTAGAATTGATTACACTTTCCGCGTCACATAACACGGTGTATAATTCTTCATAATTTAGGCTGGCCTTTCCAAGCACTCTTCGTAAAATACCTTTTAACATTCCTATCATGCGTTCAAAAAAACCTCCCCACCAGGGAGCTGAAGGTGGATTAAATTTCCACTGTATTTTTCGTTCAATAGCAAAATTTTGCAAGCGTTCAAAATTTATAGACTTCAATTCTGATGATGCTTTCACTAGATTTTTTCCGTTATCAGAAATAATAATAGAGGGTCTCCCTCTTCTTGAGATAAATCTTCTCATAGCTAATAGAAGATTTTCCGTTGAAAGTGAAGATACTAATTCAAGATGAATTGCGCGAAATATGGCGCACGTAAAAAGAACTATCCAAACTTTCGAGCCATTTCTTAAAAATAACGGCCCGCATAAATCTAGACCAACACTTTCAAAAATTGAAGCATCTTTGACTCGTTCTTCAGGGAGAGGGGCAGTAGGTGTCTCAGCAGGTGAGGCAGTGAATCGTCTACATGTCATGCAACTTTTTATAATTTTTCGAACTGTACGCCTGCATCTTAATACCCAAAATTGTTCGCGCAAAACTTACATTACAATTTGTATTCCTGCATGAAAAAGTTCAATATGTTTTCTTCTTATGAGCGAATAGGTAATATTATGATCGAAAGGCAGAACTATCGGATACCGGAAAGAATGGAAATCTTTTCGCATAGAGATTCGTGTTTTTACTCGAATTAGACCTTCCTCATCAGTAAAAGTCTGTAAAGAGGTATAACATGGTTTAGATTCACTTAATGAATACCTCTGAGCATATTTCAATGCGACGTGTTCTGCGTGATTTATTTCCTCAGATGTTAAAATTTTCTCTAAATTGCGCTCATTCGGTGTCTTTCTGATATTTCCAAAAAATCTATACATCGCGGCAGTAACTTTTATCATTTTCAAATATGAAGATGTATTTTCATATAACTCAATTGGAGTTTGAGGGATATTTACTGCACTGACAACTGTCTTTCTTTTTTCAAAGTTAATTATTTCAAAATCGGGATTCAAACTACTTTTTGGCCAAAATTCTTGAGGTTTCTTCAACCAATCAGGTCCCTTCCACCAGAGGGATTGTTTAAGGGATTCCGCGGAACATCCCCGGGAAGGTAGATCGGCTGGATTAAGAGTTCCGGGCACATAGTGCCAATTTTCTGGATTACTAAGAGATCGAATTTCTTTAACACGATTGTATACGAATGGAGCCCAGTTTTCACTTCTTTTTATCCAGTACAGCGCATTACTAGAATCTGTCCAGAAAAAAGTTGGAAGATTTTCTAATTTTAAGTCGGACTTAACCCCTTTAGATAATCGTGCACCAATCGTACATGCGAGGAGTTCAAGTCTGGGGATGGTAACACATTTTAGCGGTGCTACTCTGCATCGTGCTTGGATCAGTTGACATGATGTTGATTTTTCATTCTCATTTCGTAAATATATGCATGTAGCATAAGCTACCTTGCTCGCGTCACAGAATACATGCAAACTTAAATCACCGATGTTATCTGGGTCGCTTATTAAACATCTAGGTATAGCAATATCTTTAAGTGAGCTCAATTGATTTTTCCATTTCTGAAATTTTTGGGCAATCGGGGTTGGTAATTCAGAATCCCAAGTTATTTTCTTTTTCCACAAATCTTGTAGAAGTATTTTGGGGATTAGAGTTACTGGACAGGTATAACCGATGGGGTCAAAAATTTTATGAACTTCCGACAATATTTTCCTTTTAGTGATAAGTTCATCATCTTTATTAATTTCCCTTACATCTATGGAAAGAACATCTGAGGGCAACAGCCATCGTAGGCCTAAAACTGGGACAATTTTGTTTTCTAAGGAAAAATCTGGTTTCATTGAGGAGTTAGAGTAACTGTGTTCCCAACCTCTGAGGTCAAATTTAGCTTGGCTGAGAATGTATTTTGACTCTGTTATAAAATTATTGAGTTGCTTTTCATTGTCAACACTAGTGACACAATTGTCAATATAAAAGGATTCTGAAAGTTTAGAAGCTGTTTCCTGCATAGAGGGAGGTGACTTTTTTAAGTGGTGTTGCAAAGTTGCTCCCAATAAATAGGGACTGCATGTAAGCCCGAAAACAACTCTTCGATGTTGGAAAATTTTCGTTTCTTCAGAATTTCCCTCCTTCCACCATAAAAATTTTAAAAATGCTCTGTCATTTTCATTTAAGCAAATCTGTAAAAATGCTTTTCTTATGTCTGATATTACACCAATTTTCTTCTATCGGAACCGATTTATCAATGAAGGGATATGTTCGACTAAATTGGGGCCTTTCAACAAACAATCGTTAATAGAGGGTGAGCCTTTTTCTCTAGCGGACCCATCAAAAACAGGGCGTATTCGGGTAGTGGAATTTTCTTTTATTACTGCTCTGTGTGGCAGAAAAAATTCAGCTTCCGTTCCTGGAGTTGATTCGACTTCCTCAATAATGCCCTTTTGAAGCCACTCATTAAATACTGCTTCATAGGCAGCTAAATTGCCAGATTTCTTTAATGAATCTACGCAGTTTTTTAATCTACGTTCTGCAATTTTCCGAGCACTGGGGAGAGGGGGGTGACCAACAATCCATGGGAGACTAACCTGATAACGTCCTTCATGGTTTATATGGATATTTTTATTGAAATGTTCTTTTACGGCTTGTTCGAGTTCTAAACTAGACCCTTTGTCACCTGGATCAAGAATTCCTAAAGTGTCTAATCGCCATAAATCTGTGAGTTTTGCTTCATTTACATGTAAGGATAAAACAACATTTGTGGAATCGTTTGTATCTTTTTCATTAGTTTTACCCATCAATGTCCACCCCAATTTGGTCTGTATAGCAGTTAAATTACTATCCAAGGATTTAATTTTCCCCGTTAATAACTTTCCATAAATATCTGCTCCGATAAGTAAACTTATTTCTTGTGCATTTGTAACTTTTTGCTTCCCTGTATATGCATCGTAATCTGTGAATTTTATCCCATATTTTTTAGCTTCCTTTATCCAAGGCCCATTTTTTATTTTTGGAACCTCAGTACATATTTTGTCTTGATCATAGATATCAAAATTACATTTA
Organism: Maratus speciosus; assembly: GCA_963932465.1. Lineage (NCBI taxonomy): Eukaryota > Metazoa > Arthropoda > Arachnida > Araneae > Salticidae > Maratus > Maratus speciosus. The sequence goes on along the minus strand of OZ010799.1, from coordinate 66,202,891 downwards.
AAAGTATCTTCTAAATTACTTAAATATATTTTATATCGCTTATGAAAGTGTGTTTCTTGAATACCACCAAAAAGACCGTGAATCATTTTTTCTTCTCCTATTGCTTCGTATCCCATTCGATTAATAATATCTTTACTCACATAAGAACGTTGACTACCTGTGTCTATCAAACAGCGTACTAACAAGTGTTTATCTTGATCCTTTGATTCTAAACGGACAGTTAAAGTCTGCATTAATACTGCGCGATTACAAGTTTTATTTGATAATGTCGTGCTTTCATTATTTTCTTGTGATCTGGCATTTTCTTTTTCGGGACATAAAATTTTATAATGCCGTTTAAAACAATTGCTGCATTTAACAATTTTTTTACAATATTTTGCTATGTGCCCTGCATTTTTGAGACAAACAAAACAGTAACCGTACTGCTTTAAAGTTTCCTTTTTATCCTGTAATGATTTATTTTTAAATAACTCACATTCGATCAAAAAATGTTTTTCTTTACATTCCGGGCATTTACTTTGTTTAGAAAATGATACCGTTTCATTTATTAAGCCAGATGCTGAAGGAATTATTTTCGGCGACTGCTTGTCGCGCACTGGCCTCCCAGACGTAATGTCTGCGTTCGAAGACTCTTGATTAGAAATTAAAAAAGCAGTTCTTTCTCGGGAAATAACTTCCATTTTCAAATAATCAATCATTTCCGTAACTTTTAATTCTTCATCGTTACCACATTTTTTTGTTATTTGTAACACTATGTCAGAAGGTAATAATTTAATTAGAATGGGAGAGAGTAACGCTGAATAATTTTCAATCTCCAATCCGAGAGATTTCAGATTTCTGATTTCGGTCTGGCAAGTGTCCAGCAATTTGCGGAGTGCATAAACGTCACTGGATTTCTTTACTGAATTAAGTGATAAAAGTTTATGAAGGTGTGAGCTAATTACCAATTGTTTCTTACCGAAACGTTCTTTTAGAGTTTCTATTGCAGATAAATAGTTACTATTAGTTAAACTATAACCTTTTACACAGTTAGCAGCATTTGAAGTCAGATATGACTTTAAATAATTGAATTTTTCTACTTCAGACAATTCTGCATTTTTATGAATTGTAGATTCGAATTGGTCCCAAAATCTTTGCCAATCCGAAGGATCGCCGTCAAATTTTTCAATTATTAGCTTGGGTAAATTTATGCGAATGGATTCTAACCCCCGAATTACAACTGTTTCGTCGGATTTGTTTATTGTTGTAGTAGAAACATTCGAATTAGATTTAGTTTCTAATTTCAATTTAGCCCTTTTTACTTTCGTTTTCCAAATTACCAAATTCGAATTATACTCATCACATTTCAAAACTTCAGCTTCTAATTCATCTAATTTACTAGATTTTTGAATTTCAGTATCTAGATAATTAAGCTCTTTTTCTTTCAAATCTAACTCAGCGAGAAACTGTTCTAATGTATCTTCATCGGCACTATTTTCTGAAATTGCCGCTTCTATTCTATTAATTAATTTCGTAGTTTGAGACCTAACAGTAGTGCGTTTTGTTTTATTAACTGCATCCATTCTCTTAAATCAATATTATAACTAATAAAATTTATCAAACACAAAAATGGTTGCAATTATCGTATATAAACAGAGCACTTCAATAAAGATTCTAATTCAACGAAATTCTTATTCTGACTCAAATATTTTAGGATGTCGCTGTTACGGGCGCCAGTAAATATCAGATACACAATAAAACATATGATATAAATCTATAAAGGTAAGTAAAAAATACTTACCGATCCAAGGTAGGCCGCCTTCTTTAGAATCAGAATTTATTCATTCCAGGATAGATTCGGCATTTAAAAATAATTCACATCAAGCAGTCGGAAATGAAGAAACATCTCTTTCATTTTAGACTATTTATATGGCTAACTTGTACAAAAAAATATTTACATTATATACATACGATGAATTAATCTCGAATTCGTTAAAAAACATGTTTGATGGGGAAAAAAAACCCACATCTCAAAATCGTTCTTTCGTTCGATCTACAAAACAAAAAGTTTCTGTTGCCAAACGACAAAAATAAATAGTCCTCATTCGAAGGGAAAATGTCCAGGGAGGTCGGGAGAAAATGTCCGCGGAGGTCGTGTTTTGTAATATCTGTAAAGAAGAAATCCCTGAGTGTAAGGATAGGTTTGCGTAGAAAAATCTAAAATTTTGTTCTTGAAATTGAAATTTTTAACTTGAAATTCTTGTTCTTGAAAATTTTTGCTTGAAATTTTAAATTAAAATTCTAGTTCTTGAAGTGGAATTTTGTAAATCAAAATTTTATTTTAGTTGTTAGTTTTGTTAAATTTAAACAAAATGGCATTTTTTTGGAAGGGCAAAAAAGAGGATCTACGCGCCCTTTGCGATGAGTTAGGCTTAACTGCCACCGAAGAAATGAAAATGGTCGATTTACGTAATTTAATTACGACGCACGCTGATTACGAGGAAGATTATACTAAAAACTTACTTATAACTATAGTCGAGAATAGGAAAACTGAACAAGAGCGCTTGGATTTAGAAAATCAACGTGTTTTCGAACAAGAACAACGTAAAATCGAACAAGAAAATTTAGAGCGCGAAGGTGCTTTCGAACTCGAAAAATTACGCCTTACCCATCCGACTTCGGCGTCTAACTCGGAGTTAGAAAATAATAGGTGCACTTACGAAAAACCGCGAATCGATCTACAAAAATTGATTCCCCGTTTTCTCCCAAAAGAAGATGATATGAACATCTTCTTAGTGCTGTGTGAGCAACAGTTAAAGGTCCTAGGGGTTCCGGAAGAAAATTGGGTTACGTACCTCATAAGTGCTTTACCTAGTGATATTGCTAGACTCATTGCTAGAGAACCGGAAGAAAAGGCCCAGGACTACCAACGCATCAAGGCGATGTTGTTGAAACGACTCAAATTAACCGCAGAAAAATTTAGAATTATGTTCGTTCAGCACAAGAAAATTCCAGAAAGTACCTGGAAAGACTATTTTTTCGAGCTTATAACCTACTTTGAAGGTTGGCTATCTGAGCTCAACATAGCTTCGTTCGAAGATTTGAGAAATCTAATTTTATCTGACAAATTAAAGAGACGATGCTCCCCACAGCATACAGAACATTTCTTAGACGTTTGGACTGATTTAAATGATCCAAATGCGTTAGTAGAAAAGTTAGATGCTTACGATGTTCTAAGAGTAAATCCCGTAAAACCCAAAGAAGTGGAAACCCACCAGAAAAATAAAAACTGGTCAAAACCGAAAGAGAGTGTACCCTCGAGCTCTTTTAATATAACGGTTCCGAATGAATCCTTCTACTCAAAGAAGACAACTCCGTCAGAAAACGGAAAGGTGAATCCCTCACCACTGATTGAAGATCGCCCAACCTTGAAATGTTATGGTTGTTGTGCTCCGGGATTTATTCGTGCTAAGTGCCCTACTTGCAACCCTGTGATAAAAACTGAATCTTCTCAGTTTGAGCAAATCCAGATTTCCACGTGCTCAACCACAACCACACCTTTAACCACAGTAAACCTGAAAATTAATGGAGTATATGGCACAGCCTGCGTAGATACCGAATCTAGTCACAGCCTGGCAAGTGAATCGTTGTATTCTGTGTTAAAAGAAAAAGGTGCAAAGTTTCAGAGGACTTCTCTGAACATGTCCTTAGCAAATGGCCAACGGTCAAAAGACAGTTTGACCACGACTGTTACTGTAGAAATTGAAGGAAGAAAATTTCGTACAGATTTTATTGTGTTACCTAAAGCTAAAGGGAACAGAACCCTTTTAGGAAGAGACTTTCTTGATAAATCAGGGTTTGTACCAGACGTTAAGAACAAACGTTGGTACTTCGGCGATATGCCACATATAAAGTATGGTTTTGCAGATCCTGTTCGAAAGCCTCTTGAATGTTCTGGTCAGAATTAAATAACTTACTGAAAGGGTATGACACCATCTTTCAGCCAGGGGGAGGAGCCACCCCGCGCTCCTGTGAAATCGGTACAGTCTCCATTGAGATAAACCCGAAACCAAAGAAATTTGCTAAATTCACTAAGCAAGTGAAAGATTTAGTCGAACAACGCAAAAGAAAACAGTATGTGGACAGAAAACGGATAGAAGGACCTCAGTACTCTCCTGGTGACCATGTATGGGTAGAAATCAATCCCGTTAGCAAGGCTGGTCAGAAAAGAACCGCCAAATTCAGTCCTCGACGTGACGGACCCTATGTAGTGCTCACACAGCGCTCGCCTACTTCCTATGAAGTTGCCAGTTTACAAGCTCCCGAAGTTTCCTTAGGAACTTACCATACATCTGTCCTAAAACTTTGTAACAATGTTACCGACCAACCAGTTATTCCACTCAGGAAACGTGGTAGGCCAAAGAAAAAGGTTCCTGGTCCCTTGCCGAGACGTCTAAGGAACCAGAGGGGGAGGATGTAACAAATATTTAAATACCGTTACGCGACAGTTTAGCGGGCTGCCAAATAAGTTTTCCCATAAATCATTGCGGATTAGCTTTTACGGCAGAGAGAATGTAGAGGTGTTAGATATGCAAGCCGTCTTGTTTTTTTCTCCGGAGATTATTTTGAGAAAAGGAAAAATGATAAAATGTTTTCAACGGATTTCTTCTGAGTTTTGGTACTGTAAATATGTAAAGTAATCATGTAAATAATATGTCTTATAATACAGATATTCATTAAACATTACTTTGTACTAAAGTATAGAGTGGCGTTTCTTATTTGAAGTGATGAGTCCCTTTTTAAAGATCGTAGCCTCTACTTATGGATAGTAGAATAGTTATAAAGGTATATTTACACAGAGATTTATTTCCAATTTCGATATGATCTTTTTAACTATTGCTGCCAATTCTATGGCAGCGCAAATAATAATGTTATCTTTTTAACAATAAAAATATTTTCAGGTGAATATTACAAAGATAAAGAAAAGTTTGGTGAAAATTATGTCCGATTTAAAACGTTAAATTAAAATTATCTTATTTAAAATCATTTTCTTATAGCGTTGTTAAAAAATACGGGGAAGCAAAGACTCTGTTGACTTCAGTTCATTTTATATTAGCTAATTTTAAAATGTACTAATCTTATTTAATCAAGCACGAAAGCAGTGATTAACAGCAGCTGATTCGGCCTTAAAATCCCTCAGTAAAAGGGCATGGAAACTCGTTTACAGGAAGATCGCCACTTGCTTTTTCATTATAATTCAAGCTTCTGTGTAATCTTTTTACAGCAGATCAAATTAACGGATTTTTAGATTCTGAACGGGGGATTGTCGAGCGTAGCTCGCAGGTAGCAGAGCCCCCTAGGTATTTAAATTAATATAATTCAAGAGGTATAAAGCAGTTTTTCAACAGTGAGTAATGATCAATATTCAAAAGGTTTATAATACCTGTAAGTTTCTTTAATCATGTTGGAAAAATATTTTTTTTTAGAATTTTTAAAAAAATTACAGAGTATAACATTACAAATTTTGCCATTTTGCTGAACAGTCAGGGGGTTAAATACACTTTTCTTAGGTTCGTTCAAAAACGAATAATGTTGATGTGGCCATTTTGGTTTGAGGTAAGTGATTTGAATTTAGTAAGTCTTTTAAGAAAGGATTTCCCCTCTCAGACTTTAATGAATTTGAGGTGAATCTTGATCGCCTACACATAAATGTTCCATCTTTACTATCCAATTTCTAATTACTGTTTAAAAAAAAGTGTTGTTGTTGTTAGATAAGTTTGTGTCATGACTAGTGTTGGCAGGTGTCATATTTACGCGGGAAGTCCCGATTTTCAGGGGATTCCAAGAGCTTTCCCGCATAACGACTGCGCAGGACAACAAAAGTCCGAATCTTTCATGAAGCACGAATTCTTTTGAATTTCTTTTCGAACGATGCTGTTCATTAATCTGCCTCTGCATTGAGTGGAATTTTACAGCAAAACCTATGAAAAAAATCTGTATAGTTATACCTGCCAAAATGGAATTTTGTTTCATGCCCTAGAGTTGGGCTGTCGAACCCGGCGCCCGCGGACGCTATGTCGCCCTTTCAACGATTACTCGGCGCCCATTTGAAGGTTTCCACTTACTTGCTTTTTCAAAAATATAAACCCCCCAGGGGGACACCTTCTTTAGGTATTCACGGGTTTCGCGACCTCGGATTCCTGAGCGATCTTTCTTCTTTTTTCCTTATTCTTCTCATTTTGGTTGTCTATCCTTTTCCTCTTTGTTTCACTCTTTTTAATCTTCTTTTTTTAGTTTGTTATTTCCTGGTTATGATAGTATCAATACCAATCTTCCCCGTTCGGCATTTGAACTTATGGGGACACAGTACCGGCAATTCGGGCTCTGCCTAGTGGCATACAGTCGGATGTGGAAAAGGCCTCCAGTTTGAATACGGTGTGGGGGAGAGGAGTGGCGTGCTATCATAATAACGTTTTTAAGGAACGTTTTTTAGAAAACGGTCCCAGAGCTGAGCACTCTTTCGGTAGCGTTAGGCTGGGGGTGGGGGGCGGGGCCAGCTCATAGGGAGAAATCCTCTCAGGCTTGCCAGAGATCTGTGTACCTGGTACACGCTATCAGTGGCAACGGAATCTCCAGTTCACGAATGGCTCCGGAGGTTACTCTGAACACGTTAGGAAAGAATGGGGAACCCCTACCAATGCGGGGGTAGTGGCGAACTGGAAGTTTACCGTGGACATTTATATTTCCTTATGGTTACAATTATGGCTGATCGGGAAATGCTATTGAGTTCTCAGGACGGCGGTGGTTGTAATACTGAGAAAAATGAAAAACAAGGATTGGGGGTCACTTTTAGTGAAACCCAATCGAAGACTGTGCTTGACTCTTCGGAGAAAAAAGCAGTATGTCAAAAAAAAAGGAAATCTGCATGACTGTTGGTGGAAACGAAGGTGGAACCCACCTAGGTGGGGACACACTCTGGAAACACTACAGGAGGGCCGAAAGTACTCACTAAGACCCAAAAAAGAAACCGACGGAGGAAGCAGAAGCGGGAGGAGGTGGAAACCAACACCGCTAATGCCCCACCGAAGGGTTCGAGGGAAAGTGGAAGTAAGAGGAAGGTGACAGAAATGACACCTTCACCAAAGATGTCAGCAACAGCAAAAAGGCCTAAGGAGGATGTCCAAAGGTCCTATGCCACTGTAGAAGCAGCTAGGAAGTTAGCTGTGGTTAAGGAAAATTTCCCAGTGACCGGCTGACACAGGAAGAGGTAGACATAATCTCGAGGGATGTCATCAGATGTGTTCATGAGACTCCTGATGATAAGCCCTTGCCTCTTATAAATGACTCCAGGCTTGTTAATGGATCCTTAATATTTACATATGAAGGAGATGCCACTGAGGACTGGATTACGACCTCATATCAGGGCAATGCTACTGTCTTTTAGGGTATCCCCTCAAGTTACTTGCCATGAATGGGATGCCAAAACCAGTCAAGGTGGCTTTCAAGACGAGGGATGTGTACACCAAAGATCCCATTGAGCTGCTCAAGAGGCTCAACATATATAACCGGGAGCTGAAGACGGGTGTCTGGCGTGTTCTGGACCATGTCTCAGAATCCCAGTCCATTCGTTGGATCTTTGATGTTGTTGCCTCTGAAGCCATAAAAAGAGCTGGCTACAAGGTATATACTGGCCTTGATAAGGGATCATTCAAAATTTTAAATGATCCAAATGCTAAGAAGATGAGAGGGAAGGAGGCTGAAGCTCTGGCTACAGAAACTTCCTCTCAGGTAAGTGAAACAAGTAGTATTAAAGAAATTAATGCTAAACTTGAAAATATTTCTGTCCAACGTAATTCCCCTTCCATATTTTTGGATGCAGCGGAACAATTGTTGGCTGAGGACTCGGAGGATATGGCTACCTCTGAGGAGGACAGAGTGGTTGTTAGCATAAATAAATCAGATGACCAATTTAAAGATAGTTCAGATCAACCTCCATCACAGTAAGGGTTCATTTGCCACTTTAAGAAGGATGATCTCTGAAGGGAAGGTTGATATTACACTTATGCAGGAGCCCTGGACTGGGAATGGCAACATTCTTGGTCTAGGATGTAGCAAGAACAGGCTTTACTATCATAGAACCTGTTTCAGGCCAAGAGCTTGCATTTATGTCAGCCCGTGGCTAAATGCAATTAATATGGTGAACTACCTGAGTGGTGACTGTGTTGCCGTCAAGGTGGATTTTCAGGGTGAGAATGGGTCTGATAGGATAATTATCTCATCTTCTTATCTTCCATTTGAGAAACAGGAGACTCTTTCTAGTGAGGCAAAAGTTCTCATGCGTTACTGTTCTCGGTATGGGCACAAGTTAGTGTTCGGGTGTGATGTAAATGCACATCATACCGTTTGGGGCAACACAGACTGCAACAAACGGGGAGATGACCTCTTAGAATATATTTTGGTTTATAACCTGTATATTCTCAATAGGGGGAATGAGCCAACCTTTATTATTAAAAATAGGAGGGATGTTCTTGATGTCACTTTTTGCAGTAGAAATTGACATGACATCATTAGAGATTGGAAGATGTCAGATGTTATTTCATTATCAGATCAACGACTAATCATGTTCAACATTGCAGGGATAACTGAACCAGCAGTGACGAAGAGCAATGTCAGGAAAACAAACTGGCATTCTTAATGCAGGGAGCTTGAAGAAAGGATCCTGTCTTTAAAGGGTAAGTTAAGTTGTAATAATTCTTCGGACGTGGAGTTGGCTGTTAACTCAGTGCAACAGGCCATTCTCCAATCATATTATAATAACGGTGAACCTCCTGTTGCTAGCTCCCCAAGGCCTGTGCCTTGGTGGTCTTCTGAGCTTAGAAAACTCAGGGAAATTACCGGCAGGGCTTTTAATAAATCCAAAAAGGGTGGTGACTGGCAGCGATATAAGACTGCACTCACCACATATAATAAGGCCATCAGGAAGTCCAAGTGTGATTCTTAGAAAACTTCTGTGATGGTATAAATGATGTCTCTACTAGTGCTAAGCTTATGAGAATTATGACTAGGGATAAAAATACCAGTCTGAATGCCATTAAATTGGCGAATGGACAGTATGCTGAGACAGGAAAGGAGATTCTCTCAGAAATGATGAGGATTCACTTCCCTGATTCCACCAGTGATGGCCCAGATGTAGCTCCAGGCACACCTGCTGCTTTTAGTAGCAGTAGAGAGTGCTGAAATCTTGCTGGTGTTATCATCACTCACACGACAAGATCTTGTGGGCTATTGATTCGTTCGACTTTTACAAGACTCCTGGTATGGACGGAAACGTACCTGTTTTGTTACAAAAAGGAAAAACGGTCTTAGTCCCAGTACTTAGTCAGATTTACAGGGCATGTCTCTCTTTAGGATACATTTCAAATGCATGGAGACATACCAAGGTGGTCTTTATCCCCAAACCTGGGAAAGACACATATTTTGAAGCAAAATCTTTCCGACCAATTAGTCTAACATCATTCATGCTTAAGACGTTGGAAAAGTTAATGGATAGGCATATCAGGGAACACATCTTGAGTGTAAAGCCGCTCTCGAGTTCCCAGCATGCCTATCAGACTGGCAGGTCAACTGACACTGCTCTTTATAATCTTACTTTTGTGTTTGAGAAAAGTTTTAAGGCAAATGAAACTGCTTTTGCAGTCTTTCTTGATATTGAGGGTGCCTTTGATAAGGTATCCACAGATTTCATCCTTAGTGCATTGGCCGACAGGGGTGCGGATGAAGTAACTCTGAATTGGATCAACTGTCTACTCAGGGATAGGTCTATCCATGCTGAGTTGTTGAGGATACAATTCATGCTAAGGTAAAGAATGGGTACCACAGGGCGGGGTACTTTTTCCTGTACTTTGGTATTAATGGTGGATGGACTCCTTGTTGAGATACATCTGCGTGGTGCATACTGTATTGGGTATGCTGATGATATTGTTATCATCATTAGAGGCAAGTTTTAAAATATTCTTTCGGACATCCTCAATAATATCCTTAAGAAGGTAGAGCGGTGGTGCAGGGATGTTGGTACTTCTGTTAACCCAGAAAAGAAGACTCTTGTTGCTTTCTCTAGGAAAAAATCAATCAAATTCAATGAGATTGTATTTTATGGGCGCACTTTGAGTTGCTCAAAAGAAATGAAGTATCTGGGTGCCTATTTCGATGAGAGATTGTGTTGGAAGAGGCACATGGATTACTTTATCAATAAGGCCAAAAAGATTTTCTGGTCATGCAGAAATGCTATTGGCAAAACGTGGGTCTTAGTCCAAAAGTGATCTGGTGGATATACAATATGGTGATCTGCCCTATGATCAATTATGGCAATATAGCTTGGTGGTCAAGAACAATGACTGACATTGCCAAGTCAGAATTAGCAAAGCTGCAGAGGATGATCTGCTTGTCCATGACAGGTGTACTTAGGACAACACCTACATCTGCTATGGAGTTGCTGTTGGGTATGTACCAACTGCATATGATTATTCAGGCAGAAGCATTGTTCTGCTCTTATAGACTCATTTTACATGGGCAGTGGCAAAGTTACTCAAGATATCTTACTTGGGGTAGGCTTAACTGTAAAATCAGTAAGCACCCATTCTTTATCATGAAGGGTGCCTTTAAAGCATGTATTTGATAAGTCGTTCAGAATTAGTCTTCACTCTAGAGCTAAATGGGAGACTCTTTCTGTAACGGAACTTAAGACTGGTATGATCTGGTTTACTGATGGTTCCAAGATGAATAATGGGACGGAAGCGGGGGTATGCTGCCCAGATGATGGTACATCTTTCTTTTACCCGCTGCGTAGTTACGCCACTGTCTTTCAGGCAGAGGTCTATGCAATAGTTATGTGTTGTTACATTTGCATTGAGAGGGGGGTATAGTGGCTTGTCCGTCAATATCTACTCTGACAGTCAGGCAGCATAGCTTGCCTTACAGAAACATACAATTACTTCTAGGATTTTTTGGGAGTGTTATTGCTCTTTGAAGAGGCTTGCCAGTAATGGTAATGATGTTGCTATACATTGAGTACCTAGTCATACTGACATCCTGGTTAATGAGCTTGCTGATAGTCTAGCAAGGAAAGGGTCGGTTACTCCATTTATTGGACCAGAACCAGCTATTGGCATTTCTAAGGACTGCATTAGAACTACTGTTTTCAGAATTTTAAGAGAGCAGCAGTATCCAGGGTGGCTTGACTCAAGCGGACAGAGACAAGCAAAAGAGCTCAATAACGGATGCCCTAGTAAAAGGGCAAAGGAACTTATTGGGCTAAGAAGGAATATTCTAAAAAATATGGTGGAACTGCTAACAGGACACTGTAGATTTAATGGATACCTCAGTATTATGAAGGTGGTTAATGACCCTCTTTGTAGGGGTTGTAAGTACGAAAAAGAGACTGCCTAACATGTCCTCTGTAACTGTGAGGTATATGCTGCTTACCGTTTCGAGCACATGGGTCGACATTTGATTGAGCCATGGGAAATTCAGGATATTCCTGTCAAATGTCTGCTGAATTTTATGTCAGATACTGGTCTATTTAGGGACTAAGTGAGGATGATTTCCTCTTTCATTTTTGGGGGATAGCACAATAGAACCCTGGTCGCGATGCTTTGGCTCAGGGCACCCCCTTCCCCCCCCCCCCCCAGTAATACAGTAAAAATATAAAATCCATTTTTAAAAAATGCTTAAAAATTTTAAATCATTAATGTCTGCATGCGTTTTATATAGGCAGTATCAGTGTTTGGAGTTTTTAACTCTACCAAAGTTTGAGATAAGCCCTTCAAATACATAGAATTATAAATTTACTATGATTTATATTTTCTATGTACTCTTCTTTTTAAACGGGAATCATAGGGATGCCTCGATGCCTGTGTAAATATAGAGTACAGAGACACAGAAGTATAAAAATAGATTTATGCTCCTCGCTTATGCGACGTATGACGGTGTGCGACGTGTGTGTGTATTTCGAATGTTTCAGGTTGCTAGCTTTTTTTAAAGCTGAAAGCCCATTTTTAAAAATGTCTTATTTTAAAACCATATTACCATTTTCATGCTTTTTAGCTCACAGGCTATCAAAGTGTGAGAGCTAATATGCCCGCAGGTTCTGCATGTACGTGCGTACGTATGTACGTATGATAAGGTACATTCAGATAGATCATTCTGATAAGGTACTTTTACTAGTTTTGGGGGTTCATTGGTTAAGTGTAAAGGAGGAACAAGGGGCTAATCCCCACCCCCCTTAATTTAGATAAATGGATTTTTCTGTCGATTTGCTTGAAATTTAGTATACCAGTTTATTCTGATAAGGCGCTTCCCTGAGGAGAATTGAAGGCTCATTTGTTAAAAAAAATACATTTGTTAAAGATGGTAAAAAGAGGGGTAGGGGTTAATCCCCCTTTAATTTATTTTTCGAGGGCACTGTTCTTTGAAATAAGAGTATAATATACAATTAGTGTGAATAGCCTGTGAGCTCAATGTCATCAGTTTAACTGGTCACTTTTCAATTTATTTAATAATTGTAGGAACATTGAAGTTTTTATCTCCTTATCGTACAAAAGTTTCTGGAATAAGCCCCTCTCAGGACGATGTAATTCTAGATTTACTATGATTTATACTTTCACTGCAGTTTATTTTTACATGGCCATCGTTATTACGAGATGTATGTAGATCGCAAAAGACGAGTATATGTCACTAACGTTACCGAAGTGAGATAATGTTGCGCATGTGAATGATGGCGTCCTTTATTGTTTGCAAACAGCAGAGCTGCGCCGCTGATACCTGAAAGGTTGGACAATATGGACAAGCCTGCCCTAGAGAATCTACTTTCACAGATTATACCGTATAAGATTGTTGTGTTTATTCAGTATGATAAAACCTTTTAAAACGGAATAGCAAGGGACTTACCAATTCACAATAAAAACCTACTTGGAAGCGTTTCCGAAAATCAGTTAAGGCACAAGAAACTTCGTTTTTATATATGCTTCTTTACGTTTCGAAATGATACTGGTGTCTGAGGTTTCTAAAGATAAAGAACACTTTTCTGAATCGTTGGTAACCAAGAAGAGGTTATTGTATACTTTCGTTTGTGGTAATACTATATTTTCCTACATAAAGAAACATCTCTCTTTTCTTACTGTCTACCCGTACTCCTTCACAAAAACCCGGAAAAATTAAAATTTCCAATTTTTTGCTTAAGGGGGTCCGGGACACATTTTAAAATAATTGTTATTTATTGAGTTCAACTTTTGAAATTTTTTGTGATGGTTAACCATATTATTTGTAAACAAAACCACATGACAAAACTTCTCAATTTTGTTTAATTTAAAATTTATTAAAAAAAGTGGGGTAATTTAAAATCGTTATAACTGGAAGTATTATTTGTAGAATTTCAATTTTTTTTTCATTTAAATAAACTGAAATATATAAGTTTAATTTTGATTCAGCATTTAAAAAATATATTAATTTAAATATTAAAAGTAAGTAACAAAAAAAAAAAAAAAAAAAAAAAAAAGATGTAACTTAAAAAAAAAGAATCATATTTTCAAAAATAAATATTTTTTTCCAATTTGCTGAATCAAAATTAAAGTAAAACAATTATAAATGACATAATTCAAGTTTGAACCATTTATCTTTAACGATTCTTGACTTATAGCAATTTAAATACGATAAATAGTGAAAAACCCATCATGAAGAAAAACGCATTTTCTCAAGAAATCATTTCCATGACAACCATTAGTAGGAAGCGAGATTTTGAAAACAAACCAAAACGAAAAAATTAATATTTCCTGTTCCAGTTAAGATAGAAATATGATTTAAACGTCATTTTAAGTAGAAAAAGTAAAGAAATTTTTAATCGAATAAACTTTTTTTAGAAAATTTGAAGATTTTTGCGTCCCGGACCCCTTAAAACAAATTTAAATATCCATAGTATAATCTCATGAAGTTCCGAATAGATCAGACTTTATTATTACAACTTAATTATAACTTAAAATATTAATTTTAAGGAGTCTCAGGACTCTTAAAATTCAAAAAAAGACCATTTTCAACATTTATTATCTTAAAATATATTTGCTTCTAATACACAATTTTAATTGGGATGAAAGATATAAGTATGTTCTTTCATTTCATGCATTTAAAAATTTACAAAATGCAGAATTAGCATTTACAGGGGGCTCCAAACTGTCAGGCATTTGACGAGCAGAAAATCAGCATAACAGATTACGCTCAGGATTACAAAATAAATTTTGCAACTAGAATGCAAATCTTGGTGCCTACTTATGCTTCAGATTCTAATAATTACCCTGAACGTAAATAAACATTCATTTAAAGCATTTTTATATTTTTAATAGAATGTTGTATTTAGCTTATGCAAAATTTAGAGAATTTCAACAGTATAATCAGCTAAAAAAATATTTTTTTGAACATTAAAAAAGAAATTTTAAGTTCCTTTTATACAGAGCAACATGAAACATATGCAATAAAAAGTTAAAATTTCAGTGCAAAATTCATCTTCATTAATAATAAACATACATAAGATACAAATAAATGTAAATATATAGCTTAAAGGTGCGTCAAATTTAATAAAATCCTTTAAAAATAAATTAAAGTCATTAAAAAAAAAAAAAAAAAAACGTTTTCAACCGACACTTACTCGGCCTTCATCAGTGAAAAACTCACTGATGAAGGCCGAGTAAGTGTTGGTTAAAAACGTTTTGTTTTTTAAAATTACTTTAATGTGTTTTTAAAGGATTTTATTAAGTTTGACGCACCTTTAAGCAATATATTTACATTTATTTGTATCTTATGTATGTTTATGAAACATATGTTTTGAAAATTTCAGGAAAAAATATTCACCAGTTTTTGAGATATCGTGCGCGTTATGCCCAAAAACGTCATTTAGAGTAAAATTACTTTAAAATTTAGGAAACACCGCTTCAGCTATTGAGTATTCTAGAAGTCATAACTTCTGTTCTAATAGGATTTTCAAGGAAACAATTATATCAAAATGTTCAGAAAAAATAGTAGTTTAACATCTAAAAAAAAATTAAAATTTCGAGAATTTTAAAGCTTTTGGGTCCTAGACCCCTTAAGACATTTTTCAGTTACACCGCCGCAGGTGATCAATCACCAATATTCTCTGTAACTCGTACAAATGTAAAGATACAAATGTATAGGAGTTGAAACAACAATGGATTTAATAATGTGCTAAATATATGCTATAAAAAATAGGCCAAAGCGCTGTGAAACTTCAACAGTGAAACATATTAAAGAAAAAAAAGTAAAAAATAAATTAGAAACCAGAAATGAAGAGTGAATTATTAAAAAATATATACGATTTAATTAATTAAAATTTATCAGTTAATAGATAAATATTAATCAACTTACGATTTTACGCTGAGATATCAATTTAGAAATCTTAAAAAGATAGTTTAAATAAGGTGTCGTTTTTCTTTCCCGTTCCATTTCTTAAACAAGAAAGAAAAAATAATGCGTCAAGTATAGATTATGAAACACTTTCCAACACTTTCAGTATAATGTAACAAAACTGCACCGTTTAAAAAAATAAAATGTTACGTCTAATTCAACTACATGGAAACGCATAACACATTTTAAAAACCCAATTTCAGCAGTTCCCATCTACAATTGGAAAATTATCCGATTTTTTTCAGCAGCCCTGTATATGATATATAGATTTGTATCTATTAACTACATCCATGCCAAAATTTAGTTCACTTAAGAGATGCATTTACTTCAGTTGAATATTGCCCTTCAGCAATTTCCTCTGAAAAGGAGAATGATACGTGAATACTTTTGTGCAGCTCTGTATATGAGGTATAAAATTTATATATAACGAGTAACATGCAAAAAATTAATTCAATAAGAGATGCATTTACTTCAGTTGAAGCGCATACCGAATTCTAAGCCGTACACTCCAGCAATTATTACACAAAGACAGTACTGTACCCGATATCTTTTGTGTGTCCCTGTAAATGAATAAAAAACGATATGAATGCCCTGTTCCAACGTGATCGTAGTGAAATTCAGTGATTTATATCAGTTTCAATACATTTGAAATAGCGTGATGTCATTAAAATACTCAGCAAATGATTTCCCCCATATACCGTAATGTAATGGAACAATAATGTAATGGAATACTTTAGAGTGCCCCCGCAAATGAACTATTAATCCTGCATACTTCATATACAATACCAAACATTCTTTGATGACCCTAAACAACCTTTATCAATTGCATGAAAATCCTGGAATATTTACGGGCGTTTGCGCGTGGAAAGACGGACAGACAAACCGAATGCATAAACACTTTTCAACTTCGTTGGAAGGTGTTAAAAATAAACAGATAAAAAATTACACATGTTTTAATAAATTTGTTTGCTTGAGCTTTCTAAAAAGCTTAAAAAAAAAAAAAAAAAACAGTGAATTTTTCACAATTCGGCGGCTACTCTATATTAATGTATTGTAACTGAAAACCTTTGGGTAAAAACATGAATTGCATTAAAAAAATTAGGCGGTATTTTCAAAATTACCATTGAATACTTATATAAAAGAGTGTTTTTTTAAAGCCCCCTGTATGCTATTTCTTTCTGTCAGCTTATTTTGTGTCGTCTCCAAAAAATAACGTTACGTTGTATAAGCCAACCGTAAATCAAAGCAGTTGCATGATTGTAAAATTAAATACTCTATAGCAATTTTTTTAACTTCTAAGCATCGCACATTTTCAATTTTTATACCATCGTATTGCGAAAAAAGTACTTTTAAATGCAATTTGTTTGAAAACTCTATCTCCATTTATTTTTAAAATATTAATCTTTTTTTGTAGTTTTTAGAGTCATTTGCTTAATATTGACAACGGAAGTACTCCATTTCTGTAGAAAGTAAAGGAAAAATAGTTCTAAAATAGAAATTATATATTTTTGTTGTCATTTTCTCATAACAACCGAAAGAAAATGTAATTAAAATACGCTCTATTTTGAAAAAAATATAAACGAACGATTTCTGTTAAAACATGGAGCTATTATAAACTATATTTAATTTTAAGTATCTATATTGATGTTACATGCAAATGAAGGCCTATGAATCATTAGATATCCGTTTTTTTACCGAGTTCCTTTAATGACGGCATCTTTTTGCTGCATTTGTGTATTATTTTGCGATAGTGACGTCCTATGCATGCTTTATTGTAGATGTTTAAGAGTGGATCGTAAATGTAGAATTCTTAAGCGAATGACGTCATTTTACATAAAATAAAAGCGTGTGCTTTAAGTCTTAAAATTGAAGTATGTTTTGTACTATTTATATATACATATATATTTTTTTCATCGGGGGCGACACTAAATTCTGATAAAGCAGAATTCCTGTTTTCTAGTTGTTTTTTTCTTTATTTACATATTTCAGTTTTTGCTTTCGATAATCAGAGAATGATTGAAATCTGAAATAAACTCTCAAAATATCTTTTGTTTCATTTCCTTAATTTAAAAAAATAAATTCTTGAAATCCTATTATAATTCCCGTATGTGGTCAATAAAATCTCTTCTGTAGATTAGATTTAAATCTTCTGCAATATTTAGAAGCATCGCTGTACCACCATTTCACTGAAGAAAAAGTAAAAAATAATAACAGAAAGAAATATTAATGTAGTATATAAAAAACGTATGACCTTTTTTTTTTTATCTTCAACAAAAATATTTGTTGCGAGAGATTAAACAGAAAAAGGAAAGAAAAATGTTCATCCCTCATTTAGTTTCTTGGATTTCCTCTTCCGCTTTTTGGATTTTATGAAAGAAAGGTAAATAAGGATTTGTATTTGTTTTATTAGAAATGGCGTCCATTCCATCTAACAAAATATATAATAATAGCTTTTTGCTTTATCAATCTATGTGAAAATAAATAGTTTATAAGAAAAAAGAAAAGAAAAAAATCTAATAACTTTTCTAATTTTAGGAAAAGTAATGTAAAGGAAAGGCACTCATGTTTCACTCGTTAATACCTATATGTCTAATGTTTACTTCTTTGGAAGGAAGGGGAGGGTGGGCGGTGGTTATGTTTTTAGTTCTTTTGGATTATGAAAAAGTATAAAAGGAAAAATAGTTAAAAGTTAAAAAATCTTTTATAGGCATTCAATGCATTGAAAAACAAGAAAGAAAAAATCATGCGTCAAGCACAGATTTTGAAACCCTTTCCAACACATTCAGAATTATGTAACAAAACTGAACTGTTTAAAAAAAATAAAATATTACGTCTAATTCAACCATATGGAAACACATAACACATTTCAAAGCTTCTTTTCAGCTGTTCCCATCTACAATCGTAAAATTATCTGATTTTTTTTCAGCAGCCCTTTATATGATAGATAGATTTGTATCTATTAGCCACACGCATGCAAAAACTTAGTTCACTTAAGAAATATATGTACTTCAGTTCAAAATTCCTCTTCAGCAATTTCATATAATAAGGAGAATTGTACGTGAATACTTTTGTGCAGCCCTGTATATGAGGTATAGAATTTATACATAACGAGTAGCATGTAAAAAATTAATTAAATTTAAAAGCGCATACCGAATTTTAAACTGTGCACTATAGCAATTATTACTGAAAGACAGTACCGTAACCGATTTCTCTTGTGTGTCCCTGTAAATGAATAAAAAATGCTATGAATTCCCTGTTCTAATGTGATCGCGGTGAAATTCAGTGATTTATATCAGTTTCAATACATTTGAAATAGCATAGTGTCATTAAAATACTCTGCAAACTATTTCCCCCCTATACCATTAATGTACTGGGATACTTTTGAGTGCCCCTGTAAATGAACTATTAATCCTACATACTTCCTATACGATAAGAAACATGCTGATCCTTGGTGATCCTAAATAACCTTTATCAATTGCATGAAAATCCGAGTATATTTACGGGAGTTAGAGCGTGGGCAGACGGCCAGACAAACCGAATGCATAAACACTTTTCAACTTTGTTAAAAAGTGGTTAAAAATGAAGTACTCAAAAATGGTACAACAATAATACAAACAGGTGTACTCATACCGAATTGAATATTTTTGAATAAAAAATGAACCTATGCTTTCTCAATTTTTAAACATCACATGTTATCAAACCCAAACGAAATGATATTTTCGTACTTTACAGTGGTTTATTTCGTTTATGGAGTCATTAAATTCATTACACAGTTTAAAACCCAATTACTGCAATTACCACCAACAGTCGGAAAAATATCCACATTTTTGTGCGGTCCTGTATATGTTCTTTAGATTTGTATGTACGCTACGTATTATGCTAAAATTTAATTCAACTGAATGCATAGCACGGTTAAAAATTTCTATTCACCAATCTCCGTCAATAAACAGAAAAGTACTTGAGATCTTTTGTGTAGTCCTGTATATGATGAATCGAATTTATACAGCCAAGTAATATGCAAAAAAAAAAAAAAAATGGCTAAATGTCAAAATGCGTAGCACTACTGAAAACGCTCTTCCTGAAATTATTCTTTGTAGGCACTACTGTAGTTAAATACTTTTGTGTGTTCCTGTATATGAACAAAAAATTATATGCACACCATATTCTACAGTAAGCACTTTGTAGTACACATCAGTGATATACATGAATTGCAGTGTGTAATAACATTAACTCTAGATTTAACGATATTTCCCCATAACCCGTAATGTAACGGAATTCTTGTGAGTATCCCTGTAAAAGATCCGTAAATGCTGTACACTTCGTTTTCAATACCGAACATGCCATTTTAAAACCCGATAACATATAACAATTTCATGACAATATGACAACATTTACTCGGGTTAGAGCATGGACAGATTGACAGACAAACCGAATTCATAAACACTTTCAACTACGTTGGAAAGCGATAAATTGGTAAAAGAGAAAAGAAGTGTGTTAGACAGGGAGGCTGCTCCATAAACTGTCATCCCATCGAGTTGACGGCTGAAATTCCTAGATTAGTTAAAACTCGATTCGGATATTAAAATGCAACTGGTCTGCCAAGTCAAACTTGATAGAAAACACCTTCAAACCCGATTTTAGTGGTTGAGTAGTAGGTTTACCATTGTATTTTCCAGCTCCCAGTCCATGTTTTCATACCTTTGGGTGCAGGAAAACACAATGATAAATCTACCGATCGTCCACTAATCGATGAGCCACAAGCTCCAATCCCCCCCCCCTTTCCCCCCTTTTATACTTAACCAATGAACCTCCAAATCAAATGAAGGAAGCCATATCGTAATAAACTGATATATCAAATTTGAAGCAAATCGAATAATTCTGTATGAGAAACCCATTTATCAAAATTAAGGGGACAGTAGTCCCTGTCCCTCCTTTATACTTAACCAATAAATCTCCAAATCTAATCAAGGCAGCTCCTTATATAATAAACCGGTATACGAAATTTGGAGCAAATCGAATAACTCTGCATGAAAAACCCATTTATCTAAATTAAGTAGGGGGGTCTAGCCCCCCTTTCCTTTCTTTATACTTAACTAATGAACCTCCAAATCTAATCAGGAAGCTCCTTAACATAATAAACCGGTATACGAAATTTGGAGCAGATCCAATAACTCTGCATGAAAAACCCATTTATCTAAATTAAGGGGCGTAGCCCCCCTTTCCCCCCTTTATACTTAAATAATGAGCTTCCAAATATAATCAGGGAAGCGCCTTAACACAATAAACTGGTATACCAAATTTGGAGCAAATCGAATATTTCTGCATGAAAAACCCATTTATATAAATTAAGGGGGGACTAGCCCCCCTTTTCCCCCTTAACCTTAACCACTAAAACCCCAAAAACTAATGAGGGAAGCACGTCATCAGAATGAACCTAGAAAAAAATTTGAAGCAAATCGGATATTTCTATCAAGATTTATCGCGTTACGTACATACGTACGTACACACAGAATCGGCGGGAACATAAGCTCTCAGGCTTTGATAGCCTGTGAGTTAAAAATATCACTCTGATCGGATAATAAGTGGTCATTTTTCAATTAGCCTAACGCTTTCTAGGCTCTTTGCATTAAGCCTGAACAATATCAGGCTAATTGGAAAAAGGGAGATGGATTCTCCAATTAGCCCGGCTCTTTGCAAAGAGCCTAGGCTGTTTGCAAAGAGCCGGATTTCTCAATTAGCCTACGACATATATACCGGGTGTCCCAAAAATGACTGATGGATTTCAAAATTCAATAACTTGCAAACGGTTACAGATATTAAAAAAATTCTTGAAGGAGGGTTATGTATAATGTCAGGAGTTTTTTTACTGTGATTCTTGATTACAGTTAAAATTTCAAACAATAGATGGCACTGCGAGAAGTAGGTGGCGATTCCAGACCCGATTTTTGGTACTTCGGGATCCATTCAAAACATTTTAATTTCCTTTTTTCGCGTGGAAGAAGAGAGAGGCCAAAAAATGGAACCTGGATTTAGCGAATATTGCTTGAAGCGCCGTCTATCGCTGCTATTTGTAACTGATACTGGGAATCGCAGCATAAAAACTCCTGACATTTTACATAACCCTCCTGCAAAAAAATTTTCAAATATCTGTCACCGTTTGCAAGTTATTAAATTTTTAAATCCATCGGTCATTTTTGGGACACCCGGTATATATATATATGGAGCATTCTCACAATCCTTTGACTTTTATGTCCCTGAATAATAATTTTTATTTTAATACTTTTTTTTTCTTTTAATCTCATATACTGGGGAACATCCCATTGTATGATTGCATAACAATATTAACGAGATAAATAAGTTTTGGACGATGTTGGGTGTCCAAATACCAGGAAAACTCCTGTACCGTCCCGTGTCCTTGATGCTGATTTTTAAGTTTGGAACTGCCTGTATAAAATTGTTTCAATAAAAGTAATTGGGTGTAATTATTTTTCCGAAACTGGGACAATTGTTTTATATAAATATGTAGCAAACAATTAACCTGCACACATTTTTACGGTTGTTATTATTTTTTTTTAACTCTGTCTCTGGGTTTTTCATCCTTACCGTCCCTCTTGCTAAACTTATACAGAAAATCACTTCAGATGCAGCCACAGAATTTTTATCTAGTTTTTTCTTATGCAGAAGTATGCTAGAGAAAGAATGTCTAAAATTCTTTGACAGGAAATTTACACTGCAGAATTTAAATCAGCATTTAAATATCAATTTCAAGATCGTGGCTTTATTGGTAGTCTTATCATCCCCAAGGTTTATTCTTGCACTTTTCGAGGTAAATTAAAAAAATATATATATATTTAATCCAATGTTAACAACTGTTTTTAAAAATCAATGAACATTGGTGGCTATCACTTAGTTTTAACATGATTTGCCTAAAAATAGGTGGTAATTTTCTTTACCGTTCCATCCTTACCGTCCCTTTTTTCCCCCATTTCGTCCTTTTTTAGGGTTCCGTACTTAAAAAGTAAAAACGGAACCATTATAAGATCACTCCTGTGTCTGTCTATCTGTCACAGCCATTTTACTCGTAAACTATGGAACGTGGAAAGTTCAAATTTGGGGAAGTAATAAAGACCATTGACCCACATATTTTCAGATTAATAAACATTCATAAATATATTTAGTAAAAAAGTAGAGGGGATAATTATGCTACTTGAAAAAAAAAAAATCTTTTCTTTGCATATCATGTGGGGTATCCTGTGAAAGCTTTTGTAACGCTGAACTCAAAAATACATTCCTTTAATTTTAGGTATTATATTTTCAAAGATATTGTTGACAATGTAGCGCAAAAATATGTCCCCCCCCCATCTAATTCCGAATCTAATGAAACTAAAATTATGAAAAAATTAGAGGTAGTAGACGTTAATGTAAACCTTGCCGGAAAATTATAGCGATTACCCTAGGTCACATAGTTTTTGAGTAATTAGCATTTTTCTGTTATACACAAATTTCGATTTACGGGCATTCAGAAAAATTGTTGAGCATCGCTGAATATACCCATCGTTGCAGAAGAATAAATGCATTGTTGATAATGATTTTCGAAAAAAATCATCGGTAATAAGCCGAGATATTAACCTTTAAAGGTACGGTCAGTTTGGACATACACAAGGACAGGGGCGGTGTACTCTATGCCTAGTTAAAAACTTTTAATGATATACAGGGTGATTCAGCTCGTCGGTGACAAACTTTAAGGATCGATAGAGCACACCTAGACGAACATTTTTGAATAGGGAATGTAGGGTCCCTGACGCGATGGTAAGGCGCTAGGCGCTTTCGAAAATTTGGGTGCCGAAATTCGAAACGTCATAAAAACTAGGGAAATGGTTAGATTTTCTTGCTTGTTGCGTCGAAATGATTCTGTTTGTTTAGACTTTCTTCAGTACCAATTTGATAAGCGTATCTCTTAAAACATGGATAGGGGGCGCTGCAGACTTTGGAGAGCTAGACAACAACTTTAAGCCCGTTATTTTGATAATTTAACACATGCTCGCCAAAGTTTATACTCTAACTTAAAGTTTGAACCCAAAAGTAGAGCCCTGCAAAAAGCGTAAGAGCCGGAATAAAATGTCAAAGTACAGGGTGGTCGAAACTCGAAGGCTCCTAAGAGATAAACAAACAGATTTCTTGACTTATGGCATGCATTTTCATGATTCTGTTTGCTGGGGCTCTCTGAAACTCAGTTGAACGGTACAAAAAGAAACATCGATAGGGGGCGCTTTGGGCAAAAAACATAATTCGTTGACATTTCGGACGCTAACTGGAAACGGGGCGCTACGATCAGTTAGTAATAATGAAAACACATTTTCTACCTCTGCTCAACACTTCTGAATAAATTTAGACCAAAAACATCAATGATACTGGAAATTTATTTACAAAAAATAACACTACAGAAGATGCTCGAAATTTCGACCTTGGGCTATGATGCAGGCTTCGCACCTCCGTCGCATTGAGGAGTGTGTGTTTCCAACAATGCCAGGAGTATCTCTGATCTGCCCTGCAGCTGCCACAATGCGCGCCACAAGTTCTTCAGCACTGCTGACAGGTGTATGGTATACCTCGGCCTTCAGGTAACCCCAAAGGAAGAAATCCAAGCAGGTGAGGTCTGGTGATCGGGCAGGCCAGTGAACTGGACCCCCACGCCCGATCCACCGCTGGCCATACCTTGCGTTTAGATGGAGACGCACGTCGTTCGTGTAATGAGCCGGAGCTCCATCGTGCTGGAACCACATCTGGCGACGCGAACCTTCGGGTACGTGCGCCTCATCCAGAAGCTGCGGCAGCACTTGATCCAGGAAAATCAGGTAATTTCCACCTGTCAGCCGTTCAGGTAACAAATAAGGGCCAATGAGGCAATCCCCCAGAATGCCGGCCCACACATTTACTGAGAAACGCTCCTGGGCTGCTCGGCTTCTGGTTTCATGTGGATTTTCATCACACCACACATGACTGTTGTGGGCGTTCCACATTCCCTCCCGGCTGAAGGTGGACTCGTCCGTAAACAAAATGCTGTTTACAAAACGGGGATCCCTGGATCTCATCGCCAAGTACCATCTTGAGAATTCCACTCGAGGGCCAAAATCCTGCTCTCTGAGCAACTGCACCCGCTGGATGTGGTAGGGGTGCAGATTCCGGGAACGTAAGATGCGCCACGCAGTTGCTTGCGAAATGCCAACATGTCTGGCGATATCTCTCGTGCTAAGACCTGGGTTGTCCTCAACCAGGTTAAGCACAGCCTCTTCGTTGTCGGGGGTGCTCACTGATCGCTCCCGTTCAGGCCTGCCTCCGTCGAAAGATCCCGTTGTGGACAACCTCTGGTGTACTCGAGCGAAGAAGGCATGGCAGGGGATTTGCCTGTTGGGGTAACGCTCGGCGTACAACCGCTGATCGGCTCGTCCATTACAACCAGCAGCGCCATACGCCAAATGCATGTCAGCCAATTCAGAGTTTGTGTACCATTCCATCCTACTACCGATCTGCAGACAAGTAACCCGAAGCTTAAGTAGGTACCGCACGTTCAAAAGACGTGTCTGCGCATACAACTACGTCATCTCGCGTTGTCGTCTACGCATTACGTATCCTTTGCATATCGATATGGTACGATATCTTTTGCATAAATCAGCAAAAAGCACCTTATGTAAATTTTATTGCGCGCATTGTGCATGATTGAAACCAGCTATGTTTGTTAAAAAAAAACAAACAAACTGCAGTTTTAATAGCTTCTTATGATAAGTAAATTACTCTCTTGTTTTGTTTCTAACTGATCGTAGCGCCCCGTTTCCAGTTAGCGTCCGAAATGTCAACGAATTATGTTTTTTGCCCAAAGCGCCCCCTATCGATGTTTCTTTTTGTACCGTTCAACTGAGTTTCAGAGAGCCCCAGCAAACAGAATCATGAAAATGCATGCCATAAGTCAAGAAATCTGTTTGTTTATCTCCTAGGAGCCTTCGAGTTTCGACCACCCTGTACTTTGACATTTTATTCCGGCTCTTACGCTTTTTGCAGGGCTCTACTTTTGGGTTCAAACTTTAAGTTAGAGTATAAACTTTGGCGAGCATGTGTTAAATTATCAAAATAACGGGCTTAAAGTTGTTGTCTAGCTCTCCAAAGTCTGCAGCGCCCCCTATCCATGTTTTAAGAGATACGCTTATCAAATTGGTACTGAAGAAAGTCTAAACAAACAGAATCATTTCGACGCAACAAGCAAGAAAATCTAACCATTTTCCTAGTTTTTATGACGTTTCGAATTTCGGCACCCAAATTTTCGAAAGCGCCTAGCGCCTTACCATCGCGTCAGGGACCCTACATTCCCTGTTCAAAAATGTTCGTCTAGGTGTGCTCTATCGATCCTTAAAGTTTGTCACCGACGAGCTGAATCACCCTGTATATGTGTAATGTAATGTCCAGTAACAGTATAAAAGCAATAAACGTCAAATTGTTAAAAACATACTAATTTAAGGGGTCTCGGGACTCTAAAAAGTGGAAAAAATGAAAAAAAGACCATTTTCAACATTTAATGTCTTAAAATGTATATGATTTTACAACACAATTTTAATTGGGATAAAAAAATTGCAAGATACAGATTTAGTATTTATAGGGGGCTCGAAACTATTAGACATTTGCCGAACAAAAAATTGGCATAACAGTTTACGCACAGGATTACAAAATAAATATTGCAACTAGAATGAAAATGTTGGTGCTTACTTATACTTCAGATTGTAATAATTTCACTGAACTTAAATAAATTTGTATTTAAAGCATTTTTATAGTGTTAATGCAATATTGCATTTAGCTAATGCAAAATTTTGAAAATTTCAACAGTAAAATCACCTAAAAAAATACTTTTTGAACAGTAAAAAAGAAATTTTAGGTTCAGTTTATACAGACTAACATGAAATATATGCTTTAAAAATTTCATGAAAAAATATTCAGAAGTTTTTGAGATATCCTGAGCGTTATGCCCAATAAACGCCATTTGGAAAATAATGACTTTAAAGTTTCGGAAACTCCGCTTCAGCTATTGAGCGGGTATAATTCTAAAAGCCAAAACTTCTGTTCTAATAGGAATTTCAAGGAAACAATTATATCAAAATATTCAGAAAAAATAGGAGTTTAACATCTAAAAAAATTAAAATTTCTTAAATTTTGAAGCTTTAAGAGTCCTGCGACCACTTACTCTCTTAAAACGAATGAGTGGATTTGCCTACTCAAGAATGAGCACTAATTTATTGGATCGTGAATGAGTTGATTTTTAAACGCTTCACTCAACTTGATTTAAGCTCTTATTCTTCTATTTTACTCAACGAGAGCGACCGCAAAACAGCTCAACTTGATTAGCAAGCTAGTTTCCTGCCGCTCTTTTGCGAGTCGTTCTCAGATTCGTTCGTCTCGTCTTATCGTGTCTCTGGCCTGCTTCAAGATGGACGCTGATGTGTAGATAAATATGTAAACATTCAAGAAGTTTTCTTAAAGAAGGAACGAAAGGATGTGTCTGTTTTATTCGGTAAGTTTTATAAAAGCATTTAATTTATCCTTACTTTTTAGTGGAATTGCATGTAATGATTTAAATTTATAATTTTTAATGCACGTTGTAACACATTCTCCCTCCGTCACGCTGCAGGCAGCTAATTTTAGAAATGCTTCTATATTTTAAAATTATTCTGCCTTTTTATATTTTACTTATTTATTTTCGTTTAAAATGTCCTGTTTATTACTTTGTTGAGAAATAAATAAATAAGCTGATCATAGCGTCATGTTAAAGCAAGGGTCGGGGGAGGTGAAAATAATAAAAGTTTACTTTTTCGTGTGACGAAACTTTTTTTCAGATATAACAGTTCTAAGTATTTTGTAAAAATAATTTTTCAGATAAATCATATCAAACAAAAATACGTTTTATAATTTGTAGTAAATAATTTTGTGAAAAATTACTAGAATTCCTCCCTAAAATTTTCCAGAGAATTGTTTCTTTCTCCAAATACAGAATTTTAATTCAAGGTTGGTATTCACTTATACATTTTTTTCAATCTAATTATATTTTCAAAAGTCAATTTTATTCCTTAGAAGTACAATAGTTTATTTCTATACAATACTATTTGTGTAAAAGAATTCAAATAATTACATAAACAGTGTTCTACTGCATCCATTCACCATCACTTTTCAGCAATTCCCTTTCAATTTTCCGAGAGCTATATTTTCCAATTTACCTTCCTGACAATAGGGGTAGCCGGGGTAAAATGAGTATATTTTTTATTATTATTTTACCACACAAAATTTTTTGAAAAATTAAAAGTGTGAATGAAATGGTCACATATCTGGCAATATTTAAACTTTGTAAAAACAAACTAGCAGCATACTATTTTTTTTCTTTTCTTACTGGTATGGTGAATTATTCATTTGTCCCTCATTTCAAAAGATTTAAATAAAAAATAAGATAATTTTGGTATAACCAATCACTAAATTCTTTTCACAATTATAAACATGGGTGCAAGACCTTCAGTCTCGGAAAGATTTTTGGCTGGTTGTAAATTATATTTTATATTGAAATAATAGCAATTTTACTAGCAAAAACTTTTAATTGCTCTTTTTTATTGTAAAAAATCCATTTTCAGCCATAAATCAAGACATTGAGATTGTCTAGCCCATCGCCAGTAGGTTATACCTAATATTCGGAAAAGTTTTCAGTCTTGGCTTGGATGGACTTCTTGCACACATGATAAAATCATTTTTATTGTTGTTTTTCTGTATCTTTTTTCTCTCCCCCCCCCCCCCAAAAAAAAAAAAATATTTATGCTGCAAAGAAAATATTTCTGTTAAAGACTGTATATATACAGGGGTCGGTGCCGGTTTTTATTCTTGGGGCCCATTTTGTGAAAAGTAAGTTAATTTTGTGAATTTTATAATATTTTTGTGAAAAATAACATTTTGCAATGAAAGTTGAAATCCAGTGAATCAAATTCGAACCAAGAATTTATGAATAAAAATATTCTTTAAATCCCCTTGCTACAGTTTTTGTTTTTCGTGACCTGATCTTATTTACAAATTACACATTTTTAAAACACGTTTTATGAAAAAGAATGTTACAAAAGAGCCTATTTTATTAAAAGGAATTTTGCGAAGGGGCCTGTTTTATTAAGTTCATTTTTATGAAGAGACCCATTTTATTAAATTTATTTTTCTGAAGGGGCCCTATTTTATTAAATAGATTTTTGTAAAGGGGCCCTAAATAGGCCCCAAATTTCACCTGGATTGACCCCTGATATATAATCTATTTTTGTAAAATCTTGTTTGATTTCATTTGTTAAATGCTTTATTATTACAAAATGTTTGTCTATCTCTATATACATATTTATTAAATAAGAAAAGCAACCAAGTATGCTAAAAATCCACATAAAAAATTTGGTAATTTAGTCATAAACAAAGAAAAAAATTATAATTTAATATTTGATCAGTAAAAGAAATACTAAAACTAAAGTGTCTATCATTAAATAAAAGCGGTGCTGTATCTAGCTATACTAACAATTTTTTTTGTTGTTCTGAGCATATTTAAATATTGGTGTTTTTGACGCTTAAAATGCAGTTTAAACCTATGTCACGTCAAAAACTGGTTTTTGATGGCTTAAACCCAACCTTGATTTCTTGTCACATAGGGTAAAATAGGTATTATAGTCCATCTTTTTTATGAGAGTTTGTCAAGATATCAATGTATGAAGATGGATCAAAATTGAAAGACCTTTGAGAGCAAATTGTTATTGATCCTATGCTTAAATGTGAAATTATGCTATAAATTAGTCGCGAACATCTGTTATCTGCGCTTGCATGTTGGAATGTAAGTAACATTAAAAATCGCTGTTAATTGACAATTTCTCAAAAATCACGTTAAAGTATCATATTTTCAGCCATAAATTAAATTAAAACACATGTTCTAACTATACTAAATTATTAAATTGGGTGGATTAAAAGAGGACAAATAGTAAAAAGAATCGAAGCAACCCATGGAAGTTAAACCAAAGGTTCTTGCTGTAGTGAATCCAATGTTTGGTGGCTGGGTCCTTGTGAAATTCGGTGTAAAGAAGTCTGTTCAAGAATTTACAGTTCTTATTATTGATATCCCTGATGAAGATAAATACACTGTAAAGTTTGCAACAAAGTAATCTGCCGGAATATTTTATGTCTTCCCTGAGAAAGACGACATTGCTGATGTGCAGGCATCCTGAATTGTTAGGAAGTCTCTCAACCAAGCTGCACCGGTCATTGCTGTATACATTTTGTATATAAATTTTCATTCACTTATAGCTAGTTAACTTTATAAATTGCTTTTGATTTAAAATATTTTTTAATTAATTTCTCATTTTTTCCTACAGATACTTATGCTGATATCTATTTGCTTTTGAACTGCATTAAATTTAAAAAAAAAAAAAAAAACTTTAAAAATGAAACACTATTAGGAACATGATTCAGAGCATGGACGTAAACTGATGTTGTGAAAATTGGGAGCAGTTTTGGGTGGGTGGGGAGGGGGCTAGGATAGGATTTGTCTGTACTTGCATCTTATTTCTATTAGTTTCATAAGTGTTTTTATTTGTAAAGAAAAAAATGTAAACAAACTGAAAGGGACAGGTTTTTGTCTTCCTACCTCACCCCAGTTTACATATATGATTCAGAGGATGGAAGTACAAAACTCTTAAATAGTTTACACATTAATTATATTGTAATTCAACTATAACCATCATATATCCATTTTACTCTGAAGCACGGGGTAAAATAGGTATAGGTTTTTCTCTAATATCTCATTTGCATTTTGTAATTTGTTTGCGGCATTGTATAGTTGATCTTCACAGTGCCCCTTGTTGTTTACTTTAATCTTTGATTGCAGAATTTTATTTTATTTTTTAGACAATACTTTCCCTTTTAGAACAGATTCTGAAAGGTAAAAGTAATTTCTCAAAAAAATAAAAATTCTGCAATCAAAATCGGAAAAGTAAACAGGTGCCGTGAGGATCAAGCTCAGATATACAATGCGCGACCACCACCACAAAAAAAAAATTCAAAATGTCGAAATGCAAATAAGATTAGCAAAAAAAAACCTTCCCATAAAAATATGAATAGCCTTAACTCGCAAGTATCTTCACATAACGGGGCAGGAAAAAAATACAGATTTTGTCAAAATTTAAAAAGCACTAATTTTATTAAAATGCAAATATCGCCAGAGAACTTAAAAAAATTTCAGTAAAGAATCATGAAAAAAAATTTTGTCAAAGGATCTCGGGGAACTTTATACAACTTCTACATTTAACAATCAACTTACAAAGATATTCAGAATAATTAGAAACAGAATCATATTTAAATAAAAGAGAATGTTATTACATTATTTATTTGCTGTTTGTTAAGTATTATGTAAGAAAATTAACCAATCACGAGGATTTTCATAGAAATTAATTATGTACAAATGCAAGTTCCTAAATTTTGTCTAGCAAATAATCTGTTTCTTGCTAAGATTTTAAGAACAATTTTTACAATCTCTGAAAATGATTGTCCACTCCAGACACCTATCTAGGATGTATTTAAAAACTTCCTTGCTTAAATTAAAGGGAGTAGAACAATTATTCTTGCTAAGTTGCCACCATATGAAATTTGAATTGATTTGTAATATTTGTTTACTTTTACTTCAGTCTCTTCCTGACAAACAAATAATATATGATACTGTACAATTTTTCTTCCAATTTTTTCACTATTAAACTTTGATTTTAAAATGTTTCTTTTAGAATTTAAGAAAATTTTATTTATCTGTATTAATTCTCAGTAGAAGCCACAAAATTTAAAATTTTACTAATTTAAAAAGTTTTATAACTATCCTCTTCTTAAATAACTCAAAGCAGATTTTTTTCAGTATAAAGTTTACTTGTAATTGTAACTCTTGTTTATTAAAATATAAGTTTCTGTATTGAATAGTATGTAAAATTGTTTTAAAATTTAATATTTTAATGCCTTTAAACTTTGAAATATAAAAGTATTTGACAAGCCGAATATTTGGTATTCGGCTGAATAGTTACTATTCGGCAGGCCGAATATTCGGTATTCGGCCTAGCAGTTACTATTCGGCTGGCTGAATATTCGGTATTCGGTTCACCTCTAGGCCGAATATTCGGTATTCGGCCAAAATCACTATTTGGTGCATCCCTAGTCAACACTGTCTTCGCTAAAATTTTTGGTATTTTTTCATGGTGAAGCCACAATCACCCCCCCCCCCCTCCCTCCCCAGCTTATCAATTTAGCCATAATTTCATATTCTAAAAAAATTAATAAATGAAAATGATTTGAGAAATATATCATACAACAGTAAAATTTTAAAACATTTTACTTTTTCATATCATCAGGGCAGAAACTAGTTTCTTTCAGTAAGTGGCAAAAACTAATACTAATCCTGCAGTGATTCATAATTCATATATGTAGGTATTTGATATGTAAACAATTAAGCTAAAAATTAAAATTGAAGATTATGAATGTTGTTCAAAGTAGCAAGTCAGATTTAGAGATGCTCTGAATAGTGATTTTGGCCGAATACTGAATATTGAGCTAGCCGAATAGTAACTGTTTGGCCGAATACTTTTTATTTCAAGGTTTAAGGTATTAAAATGTTATTTTTTAAAACAACTTTACATAATATTTAATAAAACAATTACATTTTGATAAATAAGCTCTTTATAAGTAAATTTCATATTGGAAAAAAAACTTGCTTTGAGTTTATTTAAAGGATAATAAGACTTTTTATTAATAATGAAATTTTAAATTTAATGGTTTCCTCTATGAATTAACATTTTAAAATCAAACAGTAAAAGTGGAAAAATTGGAAGAAAAATCGGTTCAGGTCGATTTGAGGCTGAGTGTGAATTCCTGCAAGTTGGGTTCAGGTTAAACCCAAATTTTCAAAAGTTAGTTTGGTATATTTTTTTAAGTTTATCCCTGTTATAATAAACGTAGATATTTGTGTATATGTTGTTTTCTAAAGAGACTTCCGTTTTTTCTGCAACCCTTGGGCAAAGTTTGTTTTTTCTGCAACCAGACTTGTATAAAACCAAAAACTTTCTATGTGCATAAATATTGGGTCAAAAACTATCTGCACATTAATTTAATGTTTAATAACGTAAAATACCGTGTTATGTTATTTTAACAATATGAATTAAAAAGAGTATTTTTAAAATAATTACCATTTAAATTAAAAATAATTAGTATTAATCAAAGAATAATTATTTTGGTCAAAAAAAAAAAAAAAACAGCTAAAAATGCATAAGAAGGGCAGAAATAATGTGACATTGCTACTGAAACAACAAAATCACCTTTTCTAGGAAGAGGTATCCATTCATAGGCATCATCATTAAAGAGACTGGTGAGTTTTTACCGCGCCCCTTTGACAAAAATCATGTTTTTTCCTTTTGTCTTTGACGAAATTCTCGTTTTTTCTGTGATCATTTGATAAAATTCTCTTTTTTTCTCAATTCTTTGATGAAATTCACATTTTTCTTCGATTCTTTCACGAAATCAGTTTTTTCCCAATCTTTTGACGAAATTTGCATTTTCCTACGATCTTTTGACGAATTTTGTATTTTTTCATGCATTTTTAACAAAATTCTCGCTTTTTTCACAACACTTTTGATGAAATTCTCGATTTTTTGAAGAAAGTAGTTTTTTACACGATTCTTTTACGAAATTTGCATTTTTTCAGAATCTTTTGGCAAAATTTAGGGCTTTTCCGCTATGTTTTTAAGAAATTTTTTTTTTTCCTGAGCCCTTTTGCCGAAATTTGCATTTTTCTAAGATTCTTTGATGAAATTAGCTTTTTTTCGCGATCCTTTGACGAAATTAACGTTTTTTCTGCGATATTTTTACGAAATTTGCATTTTTCCTGCGATTTTTTGACGAAATACGTGCTTTTTTCTCAGCCTTTAGCGATATTCATATTTTTCCCGTAATCCATTGATGAAATAAGTTTTTTCTGCGATTTTTTGACGAAATTTGCGGGATTTTTTTTTCACGATCCTTTGACAAATTCGGGCTTTTTAGAAATGCTTTTAAGAAATTCTTTTTTTTTTTTTTTTTTTTTTCTTTTTTAACGATTTTTTGACGAAATTATAATATAGAGAATATTTTTAATTTTTTGGTATTTAAAAAAAAAAAAAAAAGTTACAAAAAAAAGTTTTTTTCTACAAATTTTTCTGCAAGGTTCCGAATTTTTGGAAAATCTTCTGCGCGTGTGTCTATATTATACAACTGTGTCTGCAACCCTTTGGCAAAATTTGTGTTTTTTCTCTGCAACCCTTTGACAAAATTTGTGTTTTTTCTCTGCAACCCTTTGGCAAAATTTGTGTTTTTTTCTGCTATCCTTTGACAAAATTTTCTTCAACCCTTTGGTAAAATTTGTTTTTTCTGCAACCCTTTGGCAAAATTAGTTTTTTTCTGCAACCCTGTTGCAAAATTCGTTTTTTTCTGCAACCCTTTGGCAAAATTTTTTTGTTTCTGCAACCCTTTGGCAAAATTTTTTTCTGTACCCCTTTGGCAAAATTTTTTTCCGTACCTCTTTGGCAAAATTTGTTTTTTTCTGCAACACTTTGGCGAATTTCCCTAAATCAATTCATGAATCAGTCGCGGAAAAAAATTGAGAATTTCTTCAAATGATCATGGAAAAATACCAGATATTTTGTCATATATCTCAGAAACAAATGATAATTATCTTCAATTGGTTGTTGAATAAAATTGCTATTTTCGTAAAGAGTTCAGAAAGAAATTGCGAATTTCGTCAAAAGATTGCGCAAAAAATAATCGGGAATATCGATAAACTTATTTGGTGAAGAATATTACAAATTTCGTCAAAAGGTCGCGACGAATAGTGAATTTTGTTAATTAGTCACAAAAAGATATCGCGAATTTTACTGTTCGATTGCACAAAACTCAAGAGTTTTGCCGTCAAAAATCAACCCAACCCAATTTATTGCTTGGGTAAATTGCAGGGAAATGAATTTCCGTTTTTTGTATGTTTCAGGCACTTTCGTATGAACTCATCATTACGTCTGTTTTGAAATTTTAAGTTAAAATCATTTAAACGTTTTAAATCGATAACATTGTTTTTGCACATTTTCATTTTAGGAACAATACTTTGATCCTATCACTCAAGCTGCTATGGTTGAATGGAGGTTATGGCAACAATGAGGTTAAATTTAACACCAGCCCAAAAGAAGTACCAACAAAGAGGACTATCAAAGAGACACGTGATAATCCTGAAGAGGTGTATTATCAGCAAGAAAGGTATAAATTTACATATTAATCTTAAATATATTTAAGTTTTGATTTTGTCATGGAATTTCATTTTTTTTGTGTGTGTGTGTGTTTAGTAATTAACACTGTATTGGGCCAGTGTGACCTTACAGATACATATGTGGAAAAAAAAAATCTGTTTTCATATTAGTAAACTTCATACCTAGCATCTATCTTTCCTATCCCAATAGCAGAAAATTTACTTTTAATGTTTTTAAGCATTTTACTAATTTTTATTAATAATAATCTTAAGTTTTAGTAATAAATAATAAAGAACTAAACATAATATAAAGTTGGAAAAAAATCCAATGGAAAAAAAAAATCTGCGACGCATGTCACCCGTCAGGAACTTTCTGCTACCAGGTTTCCTATGTGTTTGGAATGCAGTGCTATGCAGTTTTAGTTCATTTATTTAGTATCGTCTATCAGTCAGATACATTTGCCCAATAACATAAAATAGCATATAAAATTTGATTTTGTCATAACATTATGCAAGTTAGAAAAACAAGTCTGTATTTCTGAAATAGATATTCCTAACATGTATTTAATATGAAAAGCATTTTTATTAATAGTTAAAAAAAAAAAAAAAAAAAAAAATGCAATTGAATTTTCAAAATTCACTGTTTATAGAAATTTTTTTAACGTAAATTTCAATGAAAGTAAGCCTTTCAATATTATTTTTTCATTTTCTTACATAATTATAACTTTGTTATTAAATTATGATTAAAGGTACCATTAAAAACAGTGAAAGTTTTGATTATCTTTGTGAAATCCAGAATTTTTATAAATCTAGTCTTAGTCCTGATACAGGATTTTCGAGGTTATACTGTATTAAATTAGACATGTATCTCTGACACATGACATGCATTTGACTGTTGGAAGAAAATTGCCGCCTGACTGCTTAGATTTTATGGGGTAAGGTTAAACATCATTGTTGTAATAAAACATTTCATATTTAGAATAAATTTAAATGTAGTTTCATCCCCCCCCCCCTTCCAATGTATACATTTTGAAAATGGCAACAAAGGGGAATTTTCAACAATATTTTGTAATGTTGCTTAAGACCTTTTAAATTTGTTTTTAAAATAGAAATTTATTTTAAGATTGTATCAGAAGTAGGGTGTCAACGATTTAAATCATGATTTTAATCAAGTGATTTTTTTAAAAAAAATCATTGATTAAAATCAAAAATTTTTTACTGTTTTAAATGACATAAAAAAGTATTCAAATTATTGTGACTTATGAACACACAAAACAAAGCTTTAAATAATTGTTTCCAAGTATAATTCCTGAGTATTGTGAAAAATTTTAAGTACAGTAAGTTTGTAAAAACCATGTTTTTTTATCTAACAAACATAAAAAGCATTTAATTTAAAAATATTTAAATCTAATATAACTTTCAATGTCATAATTTCCTTTTAATAATCAAGTTACTATTTTATATACAATAAACACAGCAATAGTGTCAATGATTTTAATCAATTGATTTAAATCAGATGATAAAATCACATATTTTCTGATTTTTTAAAATGTTGTGAAAAAGCATGATAATCAATAATGAAAACGATCACCAAATCACTTGTAAAAAATGTAATATTTGTTATTGTTAATTATAACAATATTAAACTGTGTAAAAAGATGTTATTATACATTTAAAAAAATCTAACTAAATGTTAAATAACTTTAATACATTATAATATTTAGTAGCTGTTCAAATATTTTAATGTTGTGGGGAAAAATATCTGATTTAAATTTCAAAAATACAATTTTTGTACTCTATTTATAAATTATGCGTAAGTTTGCTGTATACATTGCTACAATTTTTGATTAATTTGATAGACATACGCTTTAAAACCTGCGTAAAATTACTGGCTACTTTATGAATTTATCAAACTATTATTTATCACCTTTTTTCAACCACTTTTTCAAAAATGTAGATTGTGTTCTTAATTAAACAGTTAATTGTTTAATAATTATAAAATTTAATCTGCATCATCAATTTAAAATTAAATGCAATTTATCAATAACTTTAAAATATAAGCAGTATTTAATATTGGTTTACATAATTATTATAAAATATTAATGCACATAATGCTGTATGTTACTAAGGAAATTTTTTATTTGCAGTTTTTTGTAATTTCTATAATTACATAATTAAAATTTTATTAATTAAAGCAAAAAAACATAGATTATGTTAGTAATTGGAGGGTTATTCATTTTTGAAATGCTTAATTCTTGGTAGATGTTAATATTTTAACACGGGAAAAAAAATAAAAAAAATCAGATTTAAATTTAAAAAAATCAGATTTTTTTTATTTTTAAAAAAAAAATCATTATTTTTTTACACCCTAATCAGAAGTAACATGATAAACAAGTGGGTAAGTGTGATTGCACAGATAGTTTCATTTTCCATTTTATTCACAATTAGCCGAATTTTCAGTGGTGTAACTTTATATAAAGCTAAAAGTTTTAGTGTATGTTTTTTAAGAATATGCATGGGGAGGCGGTTTTGTGTGTGTGTAGGTTTTTATTTTTGGGGCCCATTTTGTGAAAAGTAAGTTATTTTTGTGATAAATAACATTTTGTAATGAAAGTTGAAATCATGTTACTCAAATTTAAATGAAGACTTTGACAAAACTTCTTTAAATCCCCTTGGTAAAGTTTGTTTTCAGTGAGCTGGTTTTATTTACAATTTACGCATTTTAAAACAGTTTGTGTGAAAAAGAATGTTACAAAGGGGCCTATTTTATTAGATTTTTGTGAAAGCGCCCTAAATTTTGCTTGGAACGACCCCTTATATATATATTCATATTTAGAATAAATTTAATTTTTAAAGTTTCATCCCCCCCCCCCCCCGCCCAATTATTGTTTAAAAAGATATGTTTGTATACATTTTGAAAATGGTAACAAAGGTGAATGTTCAACAATATTTTAAGAAGTTGCTTAAGACTTTAAGAATTTATTTATATTTACTTTAATCTAAAAACTAATATTTTAAAAGATTCATAATCCTTTGCATTACAATTATTGCTATTTAACTTAATTTCAATATTTTCTTTTAACACAGGAGAATAGTGACCTCATGGAGGAATGCAATTCCGCTGCGAGGAGTGGAATTCAACAACCCTATCGAATCTTTCAAGGATCTTCAGCAGAGAATAATACATATTTTCTTGTCTTGACAAGAAAATTTTAAATAAAAATATTTACATGTCCAGTTGAAAGGTGTTGTCAAAACACTCCATCTGTTGTTAAAATTGCTATCAATGCTACATTTGTTTTTTCTTTTTGTTCAATAAAATTGTTAGTAAATAATGTTGTTTCTTTCCCCAACGATATTCTAAATTCCATATTTGGCTCCTGCTTTTGGCATAAAAAGCTACAATCTTATGCCATTTTAAAGTTTTACATTTCTTTAAAAGTTCGTAGATTTAAGAAACATTGGATAAAATAAATGGTCAATTGCAACAAAACAAGATTTAAAAAAGAATAACTGCAAGATAGTACCTAATAGGTTGGTATTTATCCAATCAAGACATTGTTCCTTCTAACCCAGTAGCTAAATTTTAAAGTTATACTTGAACATAATTTCAAGTTTCAACAAATGTTTTAAATGATATAAAGAATTAAGTTGATCTATTTCTAAAGTTATTTTGGTGCATAATTTATTTGTAAATATATGAACTGCTTTAAATTGACATTTAACAAGTGCTAATTAATTAGCATAAAAAAGCTTAACAATTAATATTTCTTTAAAAGTTAGTCAATTTAAGTAGTGTGAATTAAATCAAGGGATAATTACAACAAAGTATATAATGGGTTAGTGTTTATCTTTTTTGAAATATTTTGTTTTACTTATTACAGCCTAACAATAGCAGTGTGACAACACTTGTGATAATGTTAGTTCCACGGGAAGTTATTTTCAAATATCTTGCTTGGATTTTAATATTTGTACAGGCTTCTTTTTGCATATGATAGCTGAAGACAATCTATATGCTGGCTAGTTTTTACTTTTTTAACTTAGGTTTTATATTTTATTTTAAATACTTTAATTTTCGGAACTGATTTTAAAATTGATATCTTAATACAGTAAATGCTCGATGGGACTCATATGTGTTCATAAAGTCAAAAGTTCGTAAATGGGAGTAACATTACTTCAGCGAGATGCTGGGCGGGACCAGTACACCAGTTCGTAAAATCGTCTACTGTATTAAAAAACTAACCAAAATTGCAAAATTAAAAATAAGCCTGCATAAAGATCCTATGGCTGCCCCCCCCCAAAAAAATTATATGTATATATATATATATATATATATAAATCCAAACAATGTATTTGAAAATAACTTCTCCATAGGATTAACACCATCATTTCTGGGCGATTCCATGGAGAGTGTCACACACATAACGCAGGCTTTAATTTGCATTTATTCAATTATTTATTATTTATTAAATTTTAATGTTAATTCTGATTTTAAGTGGTATGGTAAATAAGTTACCATATTTTTAAATTTAAATGTGTGGCAATAAACCTCACAGAAGTATATTATTTAATTACATTACTCAAAATGTGCTTTTTTCCTACTTCGGAAAAAAGCACATTTTGCGTAATGAAATTTAATGATATATTTCTGGGAGTTTTATTTCCACACATTTAAACTAAAAAATATGGTTATAACTTATTTACCATACCACTTAAAATCAGAATTAGCATTAAAATTTGATAAATAAATGAAAATTAAAGCCCTCATTACATGTGACTCTCTGCACGGAATCGCCCTTCTATACTTTTTCAGCGACTAGTGTAGGATCTTAAGGCTGTTCTTAATGGCTCTGCTCAACAAGCACAAAACGTTTTGATACATTTACAAATTCATTTTTTAATGGAAAGATATAAAATTGGAAAGCCTGGTTATGAAAGCTATTTGGAATTGAATTTTCCATTTTTTTAAATCAATAAATTACCTATTGAGTTATAAACGATTTTGTTCACATGACAAACACGTTTTCGCCCGCTCTTGAGTGTTTTTTCTCCTTTCATGCAGAAATTAAGTTTAAAACATCCACTTTGACACTATTTTCTGAAAGATGTATTGCGTTTGCAAAAAAATGAAAAAAGCAGCTTGATTACATAGTTTCTGAACACCCAGCTAGTTTCATGCATTTTCGATCAAAAATAAATTAAAACTTATGTCAGAAAGTTGCCCTTTTGGATCTGAGAAGTCAGCTTTTAAAAGTTGTCATTGGGATTTTTCCTTTCCTTGGTGATTTCAAGTTTACATTTAGATATTTTTTCAATTTTTTTTTTTTTTTTTTACGTTAAATACTTAAGATTTGTTTAATTGTAATTTTTAGTTATAAATCATATGTTTTTTTTTCAATCAAAAAGTAATACAATTATATAAACCAGTTATTTATTATTTT
Organism: Maratus speciosus; assembly: GCA_963932465.1. Classification (NCBI taxonomy): domain Eukaryota; kingdom Metazoa; phylum Arthropoda; class Arachnida; order Araneae; family Salticidae; genus Maratus; species Maratus speciosus. The sequence goes on along the minus strand of OZ010799.1, from coordinate 66,162,670 downwards.
AATTTGAAAATGTGGCAAGAATTCTGTGTTACTTTGAATTTCATTGATAAAAATCAATCACAGGTTACTGAATTTCATTTAAAATGACATGATTTTATTTAATCAGTTAATTAGAAATCGCTCAAGGTTTTTTTTTTTGTAATTTTGAGCGAGTTCTTATGAATGAGTTTATTAAAAATCACTCGGAATTTTGCATTTTAAGAACATCATTTAAGAGTTCATTGCATGAACTCTTAAATGAGTTGATTTAATCCATGTATGAATTGTTACAAATTGCCCAAGAACTACTGGATTAAATCTGAAATGACCTCATTTCACTCAAGTTTAAATTGATTATAAATCACAAGTGGTACTGGATTTAGGCTTAAATTATTTCATTTCACTCAAATATGAGTTGGCAACAGATCACACAAGTGTTACTGAATTTAGTCTCAAAGGGATTCTATTTCACTCAAGTACGACCAGATTTAGTCTTAAATGACTTAATTTCACTCAAGTGTGAGTTGGTTACAAATTACTCAAGTGCTACCTGATTTATTCTTAAATAACTTCATTTCACTCAAGTATGAGTTGATTACAAATCAGTCAAGTGCGACTGAATTTAGTCTTAAATGACTCAATTTCACTCAAGTATGAGTTGGTTACAAATCCCTCAAGTGCTACTGGATTTTACCTTCATTGAGTTGATTTCACTCAAGTATGAGTAAAATAGAGATCACTCAATCATGAGTTGCTTAAAAACAACTCATTCACTCGAGTTGTTTCAACTCTTTATGAGAAGCTGACTTTCAAGTCATGAGATGAGTGGATTTCGGCTCAACTTGAGTTATTTTGGCTCTTTTGTTTTAAGAGTGTAGTCCTTTCCGACACGGAGTAATTATAAACTTATGAAATAATGAACTGACACCAGAATTTATAAACGAATTTATTAGAAAATGCGAACTTGCTTATTTTCACGTACATGATAAAAGGAAAATTTTAATTAAATATTCTTCGTGCCGTTTGTCTGTTTTGAAATTAAAATTAGATGTCCGTTTTTTAAGGGCATCAACCTCGAAAGATTTAATTAGAATGAATCGCATAAATACTGTGGGATTCGCGATAGTTTGCATTGATTGTATCTCTCAATACGCCTCGAGTGACTTTAAAAGTTAATTAAAGACCTATCTGAAAAAACGCGGCACTGACCAAGGCGGCGTTGCAACTTTGAGACCTCAATTCGAAGCGCGCTTAGCACAATGCCAAATTTAAACTTTGAACAAAGGTTTTGTTTTAGCTACACTGTAGAAATAAAGGTTATTACTACGCTGAATTTAGTTTCATGAAATGCCAAATGAAGTTTAACTATACACTGCTTTTAATGTCAGTACCGAATTAAATTCATCATAAACAGATTAGGATAATATTAAAAAAAGAGTTATACGAATAGCTATATTTGATATTATTTAGGTTCCATATCTCTTTGAACTTTCATGGTATACCCATTTACACTTTTCTAATATATACAGTTATACCCAACCCTACGTTGTATAGTTTTTTACAAAGTCTTAGTATTCTTTTAGCAACGCTTTTTTTTTCTTTTTTTTTTTTAATAATACAATTACAAATTCATATATTTATTCTACGGAACCCTCTGTGCGCGAGTAATGCTCGCACTTGACCGTTTATTTCCAATACCGCCCCCTTTCTTTTTTTACCTTACTGTCCCTTCTTTAACACCCCATTAGGACAATGTTATACAAAAATTCTGTATTAAAAGTACTACATTTTTATTATTTCTTATTTGTATGTCCTGCGGGAATTAGGAAATTCATTATAAGTAAAGATTTAGAAGAAAATAAAAAGTTATAGTAGTAAAATGGTAAGGAAAATTAAACTCGCAAGTTTAACTTAAACCTCAGTTAAATAAAAAAATTTTCGCTGCTGTCCATTTTTTCTTTATTTTGAATCATTAAGGCATTCGTCTATCAAATTAAAATGTTATTTTAGCAAATTTAATTTCACCAGATTTTTATTCCCGAAAGTCAAAAGATTGCGAGAATACCCCATATAAGCTTTCTGTACAGTAATACCATTGAAAGAATATATATGTTGTAACCTGCGGGCTATTAGTAAATCCTTGGTAAGGCATCGGTTAGGTTGCAAAAAATTCGTACCACCTAGTGAAACATTGCTGCTTGAGGCATCAAAATGGTAGAATATTGGCAGCTGTGGACAGTCTGAGTACTTTGCTGTTGACCAATTTAATCAACTATATCGATTTGTTTGTAGTAGTGAGATTGGCTAAGTCCAATCGAAACACCAGCGATTCATGAAGCAATCAAATTCTGTTTCAATAGTCAGACCATATGAGTGGTAAGTAACAGATTAAGAAATCCTGTAGTTTCCACATTCAAACAGAGGCCAAAATCCCTTTAAAATGTTTATTCAACCACACATAAAAACGTGAACAATTCCCACATTTCAAGAGTTTTCGCAAAACCTTCAGGCTAGAGCACGAGTTACTATTCCATGCTAAACAGAGCTTAATGCACCGATTTAGATGTTTTACTGGACGACAAGACTCCTGGTAACAGAGTTTTAAAACATTCGGAAAACACAGAATTCTCCTTCTGACCTCATGCACAATGGTTTTACCAGGATTCGCGTAGGAATACAGATTGAAATATGAACTTCATGACGAACCAAACAGAGTCAGGAACGAGACACAGAATGAAATGCGCTCGGTTACGCAACCAATGGAGAGCGAGAGAGAAGTGTAATAGAGAATGAGTTCTGTATCTGCTAGAAGGGATTTCGATGTAATACGCTTGACGCCAGACAGTGCGTTGGAAGCTGATTCAGGGAATAAAATGAGAAATAATAAAATGGCTTTTAAAAACAATCGAAAAATAAAAAGCAACTTCTCTCTGAATATTACATTTTTGGTAGCTGATAAAAATTAATGAAGGGAGTAAAAGTTTAGATTAAGGTTTCAAATAAGATAATTATTAAGATGCGCGTTTAAGTTTATAGGAATTTAACGAGAAATAAATAATAGAGAATATTAAGAAATAGGGAAATATGCCGGAAATTTAGAATAATTTATATGAATATTGCAAGTAAAATTTTTATGTAACATATATATATATATATATATATCCTCCTGAGACCTGGTATCCATTTAAATGGATGTTTTGCTTTCTCCTTCTATTGCGTCAAATTTCATTGTAACAATCTACAACCAGTTTGGCATGGTAATGTATGAATCAAAAATCAACATTCAGCTTTTGGATTTTGGCAACTGTAACTGCTTTGGGGCCGTTCAAATATTACGTAAGCACCTAGGGGGGGGGGAGGGGGGTAGCGATTTGCTTATTTTTGCTGACAAGGGGGGAGGGGGAGTTTGAATGATGCTTACGTAAGACATTTTCAAAATCTCTTAACTTGTAAAAAAAAAAAGCATTAAAAATTTCAAATTGAAAAAAAGAAATAGCAAAGGAATACTTAACTTGAAGTTCTGATGTCAGCTATTTTGACCGTACAAGGAAAACATAAACAATCTCTTTTATCTAGAGGTGACTGTTCATGTTTGATGCATGAGCAAGGCTTAATTTCTAACAAAAAAAAGTACCGGAGCCGAGCCCTACTATTCTGCGGTACCGGTACTAACAGCCATACCATCGCCCTCCCCTCCTGCCACTGCAATCTGCATATTTATATTTCATGCATTATTTGCCAAAATGTAAAGTATTTTTTTCTATAGAAAAATAAAATATTTAAATGTATCTATCAGCATATACTTAGTTGTGAACTATTCCACTTTTTATCTATCACTCCTTCCGAATAGAGTTCTTTGCCTAATTTTAATGTTGTTAATTGCAGAATTCTGCGATTAAATGTGGTAAGGATTATGATTCGGAAATAGTGTTAACACCAAAAAGGAATAGTTCGCAGCTATGCCTTTTTATGAAAAAATGAATCAAATTTACAGAGATTTATATTTATATGCTGAAGAATGGAACAACGTTTTTCAATTTCCTATAAAATGTGCATATCTTAAACTACAATCGATTCCTTCCGTATAACGATCTTTTGTGGTGAGACCCTGAAAATCAGATTAAATTAAAAATTTAATACCGTTATTGGAAAGATTCGATGCTTTTATAGAAAAAGGGGAAACCCTGCTCGACTGCTTTCTAGCCAAGACCACAAACTGATATAAAAATTGAATCCGTTTCATCTCCATCTCCTACGTGTGCGACACATTACGTCACATATAATTGTTTTGGTAAAAAAGAATGCAAAACTTGGAGATGGGAAGGAATGAAAGGGTAATTTAGGCTTCGTTTTTTCGGAAGCGTTGCTATACTGGGCTCCAGAGCCCTGTATTTATGAGCTCCGCTGAATTCTGACCAATATTTAAATATTTACTAAGAACGGAGAAGTACCGGAGCTGAGATCCGGTCGGCTCCATTGCAAATTAATCCCTGTGCATGAGGGCTTATTATCTCTGAGAACTTACTACTATTTCCAATTGTGTGAATAGAATAGAATAGAATTTAATAGACGGATGCGATATGTTGTATTGTGACAATATGAGTCTTCCGGGAAAGCTTCCAAAACGTAAGTAAAATTCCATCTTTTTTGTTTCCACGCCTACTCTGTCAAGTGGTTGAACCCCATAACCATAATGACCGACTGCTCTACTGTCTGGTGTCTCTTGAGTTTTGAAAACCTCTCAGTACTGTAGTGTAGTGGTGTTTAAAATAAATAAATCAGAAATATGTCTTCATTTCGAGAAATCTTGTGTAAAAAACTTTTTGAAAGTTTCAAAAAGTCTGCATCAGATAAACCTTTGAAGGATATCCAATGTAAAACTAATGATGTGTGGCGGCAGTACAAAAAGTCTTCTAAAACTGACAAAGAGTTAGAGGTATTGGTGCTAAAAATAATTGAGGACGAACTGCGTAAGGCAACCAAAAAGAAATCAGTCTTTCTTGATTATTTTATAAAGGTAATTATAATCAATTTATTCTTAAAATTTTAAATATATTTTATCATAACTTTTAGTTTACATTATTACTTGTAAAAATTGGAAAAAAGTTAGATAAGATAAAATGACCGTGTATGCTTGGCGAAACATGGTCAGAATGGGAATAAATAAAGACCAAAGAAATGTCAAAAAATGAGTTATTACTTTTTAAATATGGCGTAGCCAAGCTAAACCTTATTTTTGCTTTTCAAATAACTCGAAAAATAATGTATCCAGGGGGGGGGGGGGGAATTAAAAAATACGTAAGTTTTGTAGCAGATAATCTTCTAACTGTTTTCAAATTTTGTACCTTACTAAAAATGAAATGTAATCCATTTGAATTGAAACCAGTGTATCTCAAATTCAAAAACAGATAAATAAGTTTTCCAGTGATCCAAAAAAAGAAAAACAATCCTTAAAAAGGAAACGACAAAATTATGAATACCAAAGAAAACATCGAACCACCAAACGGACAAAGTTTGAAGAAATCTGCCATGATAATCCAGACATTAAAAAAAAAAAAGCTTTGAGGGATTCATTAGGAAGACCAAGTTTAAATGTAGATTAATCATTATTGCTTAAGGCAATAACAGACATAGCTATTATTGGAAGCGCTGCAGATGCAAAAAGAAGAAGCGAGTCAATACGAAGTGTCAAAACTCTCGATAACTTGACTGTAGAACTGAAAAAGGTTGGTTTTTGCAATAAGCATGAGTGGAACATATCTTCGTTTGCTTCCAAAAAATTCCTCAACCATCGAGGGTCGAAGACATGTCACTACCAGTGCCGATAAAACTTTCTTGGGTTCAGACTGATTATTACCAATCTCACATTGATAACCAATTCGCAGTAACATCCATCCGCTATTTAGAAACTTTAGCTTCAATTCTTGGACCCATGCAAGTGTTTCTTCTTTCACGGGATGACATAGTGCGTGTACCTTTGGGAATTACAGCAGCCAATAAACAGTCCCCGATACTGATGCATATGGAGTATCGTGCATCCTTACCCGACCACGAGTGGGTCATCGCTGAACGCCACAAACTTATCCCATCTATTTATTCTGGTATTGTGATTGCTCCTGGGATGGCAGGTCAAAGTAAAGCCATAGGTTTTTCTGGTCCAACGTAAGAAGTGGGAAACACAGTTCTTCCACAGCAAATACTCATGTAACTCATGTAATCTGATTTTGAAACTCTATTAATACTCAAAGACTTTTGAAAAATTAGTGAAAACAGAAGAGGGTTTCATCAAACCTGTAATCATAGTTACTGTTGATGGAGCTCCATACGAGAATCCCCGCTACCAGAAAGTTATATCGTTTGCTATTAACCATTTCAAAAAGCATGATTTGGATGGAAATTTCATTGCGTGCAATGCTCCTGGAAGAAGTGCATATAACTGAGTAGAAAGGCGAATGGCACCACTCAGTCGCGAACTGTCTGGTCTTATACACCCTTATGACCATTATGGTACCCATCTCGATGAGAACGGTAGCACTATTGATGAAAAAATAGAGCAAAATAACTTTGCATATGCTGGTAAAACTCTCGCAGATATCTGGAACTCATTAAACATTGACAGTTATCATGTTACTGCGACATATGTTGATTCAGGCGAGCCAGACTCTCTTGGTTATGACTTGGATTGGTATTCGAAGCACTTACAAGAAAATCCATACTTGCTGCAAATTATAAAATGCGAAGAAAAGAATTGTTGCTCTCCTGCACGTAGTGGATTATTTCGTATATTAAAAGGACGATTTATTCCTCCTCCAATTAAAATGATACAATCGTCAAATGACATCATTACAAGTGAGGAGGGAGAATTTAAAGATTTAAGTCTCCGTCTGGCCTTAAATCTCAATATTACAGCAAAGGGACTTTTAAAGATGCTGTATGATTGTTTTTGCCCTTCCATAAAATTGAAATTATCCCCAAGAACTTGTGGAAGTTGTGGCCAATATCATGCATCTCAGAAATCAGCAAACAGACACAAAAAAATTCAGCACAGTGAAAAAAGCGAGAAGGCCTGCCTTATACGACCATTGAAAATTGCTGCTCGTCGAGCAAATGAACTTATGTGCTTCGTAAAATTCGTGAAAGATACAGAAGATGTCGAGTGTATCAAGGAAGATGAAGTTCATCAAGATTGCATCCGAAAAGAAAGCGATGAAGATAATCAAGTAAAACTGGAAACCAATGTCATAACAGATATGGAAAAATGGCTTGAGCAGCCGTGGTCAGCATCGGAATAGATATGGGCATGTTCAAATTTAAATTTTTCAAATGGCTAAGTTCTTCTAAAATTGTGATCTAAGAAATTTTCTTAAATAAAATTGTAAGGAAATAAAACAAGCATTTATTATTATTTTTTTAAGTCGAGTAGAGTTTTTTTTTATTTGCATTGTATCCTAATTTTTTTTAAGTGGAGGGGGGGGGGTTGCAATTTTCTTACGTAATTATTAAGGGGGGTGGGGTTGCGATTTGCTTATTTTTGCTAACAAGAGGGGAGGGGGTCAAAAATCGTCAGAAACATGCTTACGTAATATTTGAACAGCCCCTTTGTTTGCAAAATGGCGTAATAAATGAGTCAAGTTGGAATTCTACGTTCTGCTGGTAGGTTTCGTTTTTATGCTATTTTAATTTGTTTAAATTATTATTATTATTATTTTTTTTTTTTGGCAATTTTGATAGCAGATGCTAATACTTGCCTTATGTTCTTTATAATAAATTCTATTCTTTCCCATACTTTTAGCATTTTTTTTTATTTTAAAGCGAGTTATGGCTGAACATCCAGTTAGATGGATGTGCTGTAAAACAAAATTAAAAAATCGAAATTTATTAATTTCTTTAAAAACATCATTTTTTTATGCCTATTTGTTGAAAAAAACTCATATTAAAAATATGTATGCATTATATTTTGCTTGGGTCTCAGGAGGTTATATATACATATATATATATATATATATATATATATATATATATATATATCATCATCATCATCATCAACCGTTTTCAATCCACTGCTGGATGTAGGTCTCCCCCAGATTTTTCCAATGTTTCCTGTCTAGTGCTTTAGTCATCCAATTTACACCGGCTACTTTTCTGATTTCATCACTCCATCTTACTTGAGGTCGTCTTCTTGGCCGTTTTACATCTCTGGGATACCACTGTAGGGTGTTTGTGCTCCATCTATTGTCTTGTCTTCTTGCGATGTGCTCAGCCCATTTCCATTTCAGCCGTTTAATTCTTTCAATGATGTCAAAAACTTTCGTCTGACTTCTTATCCAGGTTATTCTTTTTCTGTCTCTTCTAGTTATACCTAGCATACATCTTTCCATACTTCTCTGTGTTGTTTGTAATCTTTGTACCATCCGTTTTGTTAGCGTCCATGTTTCTGCTCCATAAGTTAGGACAGGCAAAACACATTGGTTAAATACCTTTCTTTTCAAACACAGGGGCATGCTACTCTTCAGAATAATATTGTTCTTCCCAAAAGCACCCCATCCATTTCTTATTCTTCTATTGATTTCATTCATGATACTATTATCAGAAGATATTTCTTGCCCAAGGTACACATAACTTTGCACTTCTTTAATTTCAGTGTTGTAGACGATTTTCTTTTTTGATGCAAATGAATTGAACATCACCTTAGTCTTTTCCAAGTTTATTTTTAATCCCACATTAATGCTAGCTTCTGCCAAATCTTTTAGCATATTTTCCAATTCTTCAGGACTGTTACTGAAAATTAAAATGTCGTCAGCGAATCGGAGATGACTTAAATATTCCCCATTTATTCTAATCCCTTTGTTTTCCCAATCCAGCTTCTTGAAAATATTTTCTAAGACAGCAGTAAAAAGCTTAGGCGAAATGGTGTCTCCTTGTCTTAACCCTCTTCCAAGCCTGATCTTTGATTTTCCTTTGTCCAAGCGGATGGTTGCTGTTGCTTTCTTGTAAATCTTCTTTATAATATTGATGTAAGGTTTGTCTATACCAATGTCCTCCATAGATTCTACTACTGCTGATGTGTAGACCGAATCAAATGCTTTTTCATAATCAATAAAGGCAAGGCAAAGAGGTAAATTATATTCCTTATGTTTTTCTATGAGTTCCCTTACCGTTTGGATATGATCCATTGTGCTGAATCCACTTCGGAATCCTGCTTGTTCTCTAGGTTGAGCTGAGTCCAGAGCTGATTCAAGTCTTGTCGTTAAAACTTTGGTGAAAATTTTATAAATCACTGACAGTAAGCTGATTGGACGGTAGTTTTTAATGTTTTCCTTCTCTCCTTTCTTGCAAAGTAGCACCATCACAGCATTATTCCAATCTTCTGGTACATCTGACTTCTGGAGACATTTGGAAAACAGTAAGGATAGCATTTTTGCAAATTCTTCTCCTGCTTCTTTGATAAGGTCGATTGTAATTCCATCTTCTCCTGGGCATTTACCTTTTTTCATAAATTTAATGGCTTGTAAAACTTCGTCTGTCGTCACTGGGATTATATATATATATATATATATATATATATATATAAAGTGAATAAAGATCTTTTTACATAAGCAGAATTCAATAGCATAAATCAATAAAGAAAAGTTTAAGAAAAGTTTTTCACGAGAATTAAAATGAGTGAATTACTATCCGATATATTTTATTAAATTCTGCACTCGGGCTTTATCACTTTGCATAAAAATGTTTTCCGCAGATCTCAAAACTTTCATACTAAAAAAAGGTAGACAGGAAAGAAAAGCAGAATACCACTTTAAGCTAGGGGTATCATTACTGCTGGCCACAAAATGAAATAAATTTACTTTTCTACTTCTTTCCTTTTACAAGAATTCACCCTCTATCACCTCTAACGAATTAATCTAGAGAAGTGAAGAAAAAAAAAAGGCGAAAGAAATTTTAAAATTTTAAATTTCCACGAGTTTTTACCGATACAATAACGTAAAAGTAACTTCTTTCATTTTTTCTCTTTTGGCATATTTTTAGATCTGGCTGAGATGAATGTGAGAGTTTCATTTGTGGCAAAAAAAAAGGGAAAAAAAATTAAAGGAAGGTGAACTACTGTAATGTATCTTCTTTAAAAGTGAAAACTTTAGTACATTTATCTTGTGTGTGATGCATTGTGGCAGACATTCCACAATTTTTGGAACTGGGAAAAAAGAAATTCAATTTCTAGAAGAGTGCGGAAAGATTTGATACTTTGTTAGTTAAGAAGAGAAAATAAATTAAAGATTTCTGCTTTCTTTTGCTATTCAGCCAAATATTTTTTTTTCATATTAATATATCAAGTTTGGTATTATATTTAATTTTTAAACAATTTATTCCGTAGTAGTGGAGACTCCCGAATATATTTATAACCAAACCTGGCAGAATATCTTTTGTTACTTTTGCGCGGTTATCTTCGAAACTTTTTAAGAATAATAAAAAGGACCGTATCTAACTATAGTCTTTCAAAAAAAAAAAAAAAAAAAAACGTAAAGAAATAATATACGAGCGGGAAGCAGGAATTCTGCTTTTTCAGAATTTAGTGTCGCCCCCGATGAAGAAGAAAAAATTATTATTATTAACCCTTTGCACTCGAAGTTTTTTTTTTTTCAGTAGCATTACCAGCAACTCCAAGCGATTTTAGTTATATCATATTATTTTTTTAAATTCTTTATGAATACATATGTTATGATATATAAAAAAAAAAACCAAAAAATTATAAAAATATTACATTTTGTAATCGTCCAAAGTGTGATACCTCTCGAAGCAATTGCCAATTTGTAATCTTGGCTTTTCTAGACAGGCATCACAAAATTATTTGCATTGTCTCCGTAGCGAAGCCCTCGAGTTTGAAGACAAATTTCAAATGACTTCATTCCGGAGCCCTCGAGTGCAAAGGGTTAAAAATTATTATTATTGTTATCATTACTATTATTATTATTATTATTATTATTATTATTATGAGGTGGAACCCGTCGAATTTCGACGAAAGAAAATGTTTAAGAAGGAACTGTTAGATTAATTTATAATAAACCTACAAAATTAGTTAAAATAAAAAATGCATCTTATATTGGTTAGTCTAACTCTCAGACAAATATTATTTTAGCCTAAAGGTCACTGCTCTTCTATAAAGACATTCTAACTTTTTGTGAAACTTTGCGTTGTATTAGTGTATGATTTCAATTGCGTTATTTTCAAAAGAGTGAAGCATTTCCTCCTGTGAAGAATTTCAAAGCCACTAGAATGAAAATGATGCACTTCTACAAAATTTATTTCAGTCTTAAGAGTTAAAATACACACTTTTATTTTATACTAGTATATAATCCAGGTCAAAAATGACGGAAAAGTGAATGATAAATCTTCAAAACAATAGTTTAAAAAATATTTTTTGACTTAATAATAATAATAATAATAATAAAAATAATAATAAGATGCCTCATGCATTTTGTTAATCAAAAAGTATTATCCTTTGATTTTTTATGATTAGAACAAAGAAATTATGCAAACTAAAATTTAGTCACCAGCGCTTATACGCGCCGTTTCCAGCTACACATTCTATGACGAAAATGCTTGTTTAGGTTCCCTTTACATTAAAAATTTGTTGTTTAGCTTGAATTTTTTTTTTCGCTACAAACAATGTTAAAGTTCAAAATTTTATCTGCAAGATAATTGTCTGAGCGAAGCGAAGGCTAATACTCAGCGAAATATTACTGTCCGGACACTTTACTACTACGATGGATATTAACGCCATGTCCTACTAAAAAAAAGCCTAATAAAAACCTTTCGTCAAGCATAACTCAAAAAATATTTGTCGGATTTCGTTTCTGATTGCACCAGAAGGTACCTATGAGGGTCGCCTACTGAATGCACCTACTATAAAAAATAAGTTCCAAACCGTTTAAAAATTATATAGAAAAAACTCTTAAAAAAGCACAATTTATCTGCATACGTCACAGAAATTTGGTGTGCGTCACTTTCACCGGTTGATGTTTTCGTAGACAACTGGTTTGAACACATGGAGCGAATAAAAAAAAAATACCCACGCACTAATATTGAATAGATCAGTTTCAACCACGTGATCACAAACCTTGCAACAACCCGTGGCAACAAGTTTTGGTGGGCAAACAAATAATAATACAGTATTCCGTACCACGGTGACCGTTTTTAGCCTGTTGTATAAAATCTGGCATGTTGTATGACATACAATTGTGGATGATTAAAACAAAAGACCTGAGTGTTTATTGATCCGGAGGTTATCTTTCTCTGGATGTCTGTCTGTCTATCATACAGCATGCAATTTTCTTGTAAAGGATGATATTATTATGCAGTAAAACCTCCATAACGGACACACCCGATTAGTGGACACCTCTATTTAGCGGCATTTTTTTCGATTACCAACCCTTAAATAACTGAACATTTTTTACTCTCAGTAGCGAACACCTCCAAATAGAGGACAAATTCTGCCCTCCCGAGGTGTTCGCTATTCAGAAGTTTTACTTGTAAAACATCCATAGCGGACACACCCGATTAGCGGATACCTCTATTTAGCGGACATTTTTTCGATTACCAACTCTTAAATAACTGTACATGTTTTACTCTCAGTAGCGGTCACCTCTAAGTAGAGGACAAATTCTGCATTCTCGGGGTGTCCGCTATTCAGAGGTTTTACTGTATTAATATTGATAATTATTTTACAGGGCCGCACAAAAGAATAAGAATATATGAAACGAATATAAACTAAATTCGGGATTGGTAGATCGCTGATGGTAATGTAATTTTAGGATGTTGTTACAGTCATCCGCAGCATGTTTTCAGAGTTTCCTCCATCTAACGAAACACCTGCCTCACTCCTTTGTCTGTCTGTTTGTCCGTCTGTCACAGAGCCCGTTCTCAGAAACTATATATATCGGAGACTTGAAAATTTGCATACTTATAGCTGAACACCACACAGCAAACGGGAAGTAATAAAATTTTGAAAAAGTCTAATATTTAACCCTCTGGGCTCTAACTTGTGTATTTAAAGCAATTTTTCTAACTCAGCCCCTAATTAAGTTGGAGACATGAAAGTTTGCATACTTATAGCTGAACACTTGCGATAACACGATAAATCATAAAATTTTGAAAAAATCATATTTAAACCTCCGGTCTCTAACTTCTGTATTTTAAGCAATTTTTCTAACACAGCCCCTAATTAAGTTGGAGACATGACATTTTGCATACTTATAGCTGAACACCTCACATCAAACGACAAATAATAAAATTTTTAAAAAGTCTAATATTTAACCCTCCAGTCTCTAACTTCTGTATTTTAAGCAATTTTTCAAACTCAGCCCCTAAATAAGTTGGAGACATGAAATTTCGCATTCTTATAGCTGAAATCCTCACATCAAACAACAAATAATAGAATTTTGAAAAATGTCTGATATTTAACGCTCTGGATGCTAATGCTAATGCTAATGTATTTTAAGCAATTTTTCTAACTCATCCCCTAACTAAGTTGGAGAATTGAAAGTTTGCATACTTATAGCTGAAAACTTGCGATAACATACTAAATCATAAAATTTTGAAAAAGTCATATTTAACCCTCCAGTCTCTAACTTCTGTATTTTAAGCAATTTTTCTAACTCAGCCCCTAATTAAGTTGGAGACATGAAATTTTGCATACTTATAGCTGAACACCTCACATCAAACGACAAATAATAAAATTTTGAAAAATGTCTGATATTTAACGCTCTGGGCTCTAACTTCTGTATTTTAAGCAATTTTTCTAACTCAGCCCCTAATTAAGTTGGAGACATGAAAGTTTGCATACTTATAGCTGAACACTTGCGATAACACGATAAATCATAAAATTTTGAAAAAGTCATATTTAACCCTCCGGTCTCTAACTTCTGTATTTTAAGCAATTTTTCTAACTCAGCCCCTAATTAAGTTGGAGACATGACATTTTGCATACTTATAGCTGAACACCTCACATCTAACGACAAATAATAAAATTTTGAAAAAGTCTATTACTTAATCCTCTGGGCTCTAACTTGTGTATTTTAAGCAATTTTTCTAACTCAGCCCCTAATTAAGTTGGAGACATGACATTTTGCATACTTATAGCTGAACACCTCACATCAAACGACAAATAATAAAATTTTGAAAAAGTCTATTATTTAACCCTCTGGGCTCTAACTTGTGTATTTAAAGCAATTTTTCTAACTCAGCCCCTAATTATGTTGAAACATAAAAATTTGCATACTTATAGCTGAACACCTCACATCAAACGACAAATAATAAAATTTTGAAAAAATCTAATATTTAACCTCTAATATTTTGTCTCACGCAATTTTTAAATTTAAACTGTTTTGCAATACTATTTTTTGTTCATTTTGCATAATAAGTGTAATGTGACGTAATTTGTTCTATTTCAGATTTCTAACGCATGTGAATGAATTTATTTTACAATATCCTTTCTCTTTTAAAATTCATATGTAAATATAGTTTTTATGGCGTAATTTCCAATAAGTGCCTGCTTTTTATACCTAATTATTTAATTGTAATTTGAAGGTTTTTTTCTGTTTATAATAGTAATGTGTAAATATTTTTTTTATTTGAAGCAAACATTATTGTTTGCGCTGTTTATACAGTTGGCAACAGTTTAAATTAATACCATTTTCTAAAATATGTAAAAAATATCTTTCAAAATGCTGAATATTTGAATTTAAAATAGAAATAAAACCTCAAAAAATGAGTCAAATTAAAAAAAAATAATGAAATCTGCAGACCGGGATCTTCTATTGAATAAAATGATCTAAAAATGATTAAATTCCCATGTATAGCTTTTGCTCTTATAATTTTTTTTAATGGAACGATTTTGTCCAACTTTAGCATTAAATATCTCTTAAAATAATTCTTCGATTTGAAAACTGTATGCATTAGTGTGTTGATCAAACATTTCGCTATAATACCACCGATTTTCATATATTTGTATGCAATAGTTTTCTTAATATTAACGAAGAAAGACCTCCGGTCACAAAAAATTCAAAACTGGCGGCGGCGGCGGCGGCGGCGGCGGCGGCGGTGACAGCGTTAGTTACCTTTCATAGAATAGAGAGATATATAAAAATGAAAACTTGTCTATCTGTCTGTTTGTAATTCTATAAAAAATCCACAATTTAGAAGCCAAAATTGTGAAGAGATACGTACATGTGTATTAAAACATGGCCGAGACAACTAAAGTAATCTGGAGTCGAAATAACTTATAGTTAATTTTTAATTAATAAAAAACCACCAATTTAACAGCAATTTCTTATCAAATTTAAACATTTTTCGTTATAGCAGTTGCCAACAATTAAAAAACACAATAAAATTATTACTACAACAATTAATTTTCTACTGCAAGATTTCCACGTGAAAAATGAAAATGAAATAAATAGTTTGCCGAATTTAAAAAAATGGTGAATATTACGTCATAACTTCTCTATTGCAAGATATTCACGTGAAATATGAAAATGAAATATGGTTTGACGAATTTAAATGAAAGTGAATATAACTTCATAACTTTTCTATTTCAAGGTTTCCACGCGAAAGAGGAAAATATTACGTCATATTGGAAATATAAAGGGCATGGTGGATATAGTATAACGTCATATGAGTGTGAAAAATGTATTGAAGCATAATAAAAACCCGATTAGGGAAATATTGGCGTATTTTAACATTATTGCTCCAATTATAAATTGAAATAAGTTCATTTATAGCTGTATTCTTTTGCGTCTGTTATATACATTTATACATTTTTATATAGCGTTTTCATATGATTAATTCAACAACATTTCGACTGCTTTTTTTAATGTTTGTTTTGTGTTGTATGTTAAATTTTGAAATTAATTTTTCAGAACAAACATCCTTCAAATTCTGGGCAACGCCGGCATTTCAGCTTTTAACAGATAAATGGCTTTTGTATCTGTACATCTAATGCTAATATTATAAAGCGTTATAATATTATAAAGTATATAATATTATTAATGCTTGTACCTTTGTGAGGTGTTATCTCTGAAACTACATAGCCAACTTAAAAAAAATGTTGGTGGCCATCTCTGCTCCAAAAAAAAAGACTATTTTATGTCAGTTCAAGAACCTACATCGCTGCAGGAGCAAAAAAGTTCTAAAATTGTGATTTCTGCGATATTGATTGGGTTAGAAACTTTAAATTTGGTGCGGTAGTTACTTTTAAGATGTAAATACTCGTAATGAACGCTCTCTAAAATGTTCAATTTGACGGATAAACGTAAACATTTCTAGAAAGGTTCTAAACTGTGATTTATTTGGAATACTGAAATTTTTGGGATACTGTTGGGGTTAGAAACTAGAACTTTGGCATGGTAGTAATTAATAAGATGTAAATGCTCGTTGTAGAACGAACTCTAAAAAATAGAAAGACTAAACAAAGCGGAAAAAGATCTAAAGATGATCTAAGTAACGAAGAACATGGAACTGTTAGGAATATAAACATGAAAATTGACATGGCTGTATTTATCATGACGTAAATTCTCGCAATAGAACAATTTCTAAAAATGTCGCTATAAAAAACAGTGCAGAAACAAAAAACTTTCAAAAATTTTCTATTTCTCTGTTACTGCTGAGCCCAAAATCTTGAAATTTTGCTTCGGGTTAGTTTTAAAATATACAGTTGTCTCTATGAATGGTTTCTAAAAAATTTAAAATTTAAAAGGATGAAATTAACGGAAAACGATCTCAATTACCATTAATTTGGAATTATTAGGTACAGCAACTTTAAATATTTCATAATGCTGCATTTCCTCCGCAAAACATGCGATTTAAATGCAACAAAACTGATAGATACCCACCTAGCATTAAATAAAATGTGTAAATATTGAATAAAGACCTGTATGAAACAGTGAGTAGGTTGCCCGAAAGTACTTGTTAAAGTGTTCCTTCTCTAGGCTTTTCTCTCTCTCGCCAAGGTCACTAACAGAGGGAAGTGCCGTTTTAAATGTGATATGAATTTTTTATCCGATTCATTTTTCTAGACATTTTATCATAAGGTCATATTCTCAATTATCATTAGTAGATTTTTTATATATTAACTTATTCTGGTGACATTTTGTAATCGGGTTCATATTGGCGTATGTTAGCTTGCATGATTTGCTGAATAAATATGTATGGATTTGTAAATTACTTCAAATGACACTTTGACAGCTCAAAAGTTATGCAGACGATATATTCAGATCTTGTGTCATGCTTTATGTTGTAATCATTGCCGATTTGTTTTATTTAATTCATGCTAAATACAGCTCAACTTGTGCAGAATATGTTTGAAAACAAAACAATACAGCGTATGTAGTGGCCAGCATAAACTCATCATTTAAATCCGATCGAGCATATCTAAAACACACTCTAACGAAGCATTGCATGCCACTTTTGATGTATTCGGTACTTTGACACTATATTAGATTTTGAGAAGAGAATTCCTTAAATGTTATCGACAACCTCATTGCATCCGTGGAAAACAGATATTGTACAATATTAACTATTCCGGCGGAGCACACACCATATAAAGTATAGTCCATTCTTTTTAAACATCATATATTTGTCATTTAAAGTTACTCAAATTGGTGCGGAGCGTCTGATTATGCTCTTGACATCATTTTATACAGTTAAAATTCCGATATAAGTAAATTAGTGTTTCATTTTCTATTTTACCTTTAATATATTGCGTACTTTCAATTTTATATCCATGCATGGCTGTCTTCAATGGTTTGATTTCCCATTTTTTTAAACAGTGTATGCGAATTTATATATAAGATTTTGTAATTCTACAATTCGTTTATTTTCATCATTTCAATTTTTCGCAGTATATGGAGAATTAAAGATAACATCTCATTTTCTTTGCTTCCATTTGTTATTATTAAATCTATGTTCTCAGTAATATCGCTCAGACTAATCCCTCTGAGGTAAGTCCTAGTTAAAATATGTTGTACTGATAAAAAATATTAATTTTATTTTCAATGTGTTCAAATCTGATAAAATGCATTGTAAAAAAAAGTACGATTACAACAGAAATTAGCAAGAAATATAAGCTCCTAATTTATTGGGAATTAAAACGGCCTACAGAGGCGCTGTTCGCAGCCTTCGGTACAGAAAAAATTGTCCCTTTAATTTCCCTTTAAATAACGCTAAAATGCCATTGAAATAATTCTTTAGTGTAAATGCATTTGAAAGTTTTAGATATTCAAATTCGGATAATTTTTACTTTGTCATATAAGACAGAAAACAAATGTCACAGGAAACCTGAAATTGTGCAAAAGAATAATCATTCTGAATAAATTAAAAATACATGTAATGCAATGTCCTTGCATGGACCTTCTTAGAGCGAAAGTTATATATTTTCTCCAACAGATGGCGATAGTTATCCGTTATTTTTAATTTTTAACTTGTTGTTGTTGGTTTGGCCCTTAAATTTAGAACTTAATTGGATAGTTTTTGAAGGTTTTAAACAAAGTTAAAATATTAAAAGGTTTTAATATACTTTTCAAATATTTTAAGACCAACATCGGCGTTAACCTGTATTTTTTTTAATGAAGCGTTCAAAGAGTCATTCATTTTCTTGTAGATTTTCTGGAATTTGAATCTGAATGGCAAGAGTATCGTTTGTTTAGATCTGATTTCTATGTTTGTAATAGCTAATTTTAATTTAGAACTTAATGCATTATAAATGGATATGATACACATGTTTTATGTGAAAATATGCTTAACAGACATGATTTTAAGTAGAAAAAATTATCATCTAGCTGTCATATGTTAGGATATGTTTTTCATTAAGCCTAACATGGCGTTTAACTACGTTCGATCCGCAGACCAGAGTGGTTCGCACCGGCATCGTTACCAACAGTTTCTTGCACTCAGATTTTATTATAAGTAGATGAAAGGACGTCATTTGCAACCGCTGAAAAATTTCATATTTACGATATAGTCTTAAACAACAAGGATAGAAAAGTATGCATACGACGTCACTATCGTGGAATAACACACAAACCCAGCAAAAAAGCAATGTCGCAAACTTGGCAAAAAAAAAAAAAAAAAAAAAAAAAAAAAAAGAAAAGAAAAGAAAAAGAAAAATCGGCTATTTAATGATTCATATGCCTTCATTTGTTTGTAACATTAATATGGATACATAAAATTAAATATAGTTTATAATAGCTCCCTCTTTTATCACGCTATTCATTTATATTTTTTCAAAATAGCACGCATTTTAATTAATTATTTTTTCAGTTGTTAAAAGAAAATGGCAACAAAAAGACTTAGTAATCTACTTTTTTTCGTACCGAAATAGAGTACTTCAGTTGACACTATTACAGAAATAGTATTAAAAACTACAAAAATATTAATATCTCAAAAATAAATTTAAATGCACTTTTCAAACAAATTGCAGTTAAAAGTACTTTTATCCCTTATACAAAAGTGTAAAAATTGAAAATGTCTTATGCTTAGGGGTCAATACCACAAGACACGGAAATTGCAGTCCGCACAATAAAATTTCTATTTAATGTTAAATAATGCAATTTTCTTTTTTACGTTCTAATAAAAAGTATTCTTAGAAATATTTTCAAGACATATTATATTCATAATAACACAAAAATAAAGCAATTAAAAGACTTAAAATTTCTGATTGTCATTTTCCTGGCATGTCACACTATCATGTGTGCAAAGTAAAAGACTTTCTGCTATCATGTACAAAGATCTTTTTCTAGTTTTTTTTTTTTTTATTTCTAATTTCTAATTATATCTTATATAACACATATATGTGGAAGGTAACAAGTTCTGTATTTTACAAATAATTTTCCATAATTAAAATATGATTGTCACTGAAAATGAATGTCACTGTCCTGGCCTGCTCATTTTAGTTCTTTATGAGGTATAAAGATGGCGCTGCAGAGTAATTCTTCTTGTTCTTGACATAGTTCAAGTCAGAAGTAGTGATATCATTGCTACCAGCAAGATCTTTTAAATATTTCTTTGAAAATAATGGGTTTAAAAGCTTTGTAAAAATAGAGTGGACTTTTATTATGTCATTTTCCTGTCTTTTATAAATTAGAAATAAAACTGAACATTACACTGAATTTGAGGTACTGTAGAGGAAACGTGTTACTTTAATCAAAATTAAAATATTAGATCTAAAAATAAAAAAAAACAAGAATGCGAAACATGCTTTAGAATTAAATTGTCACTATCCTGGCGGTTATTATCCTGGCATACATATGCAAGAAAATGACACATAATTACAATTACATAAAAATGAGCTTAAGCTCTTCAAACTTTAACAATTTTACACATAAATTCTTTTATTCAGCTGTTCAGCCAACATTAAAAAAATAATCAGAAGCTTTGAAACGATTTAAATTTTTAATTTTTTTTTTCAAAATCTCACATTTTGTGATATTCACCCTTAGAAATTTAAAACAATGCAGTAGAGATTATCAGTATTTATTCGGAAAATGATTCATCTGCTTCTTATTACGACTGGCTTATGTAACGGAACGTTATTTTTTAGGGACGACATTTTAATTGTTGCCCGAAAGAAATAGCATATCGGGAGAAAATAACTCTTGTTGCAGTTTTTGGTCTATACTAGGGATGACAACCTGAACCCGATACCGAAAGCATGCAGTAGAAAACTATTAATGAAGTTTTAGGATGGTTCAAGATTAATTTTCTCATTTAAAAATATTTTTTAACATAGAAATAATTCAATTTAAATATTCCCCATTGAAACATTTTGTAATTTTCGCATCCTTGAAAATCTGCTTAAAGCAGGTAAATTATTATTTATACCCAGCCACTGGCAGAAATCAGCAGAAGTCACAATTCTTATTATTTTAAAATATCATTTTACAAGTAAGGCAGAAAGACGCGTGTTCAGTTTGCTAGTAATTCTGAAAAACAAACAGAAAACAATTTTTACACAAGAGATACCCGACAACAGTTTTAGGTGCGTTCGTAATTATATAAATACGTAGCACCTCTTGTCGTCATTCGGTCCGTCTGTCTGTCCGTCCGCATATAACAGAGCAAAAACTATCCAACTGAATGGTCTGAAATTTTAAATATATAATTTTTGCAAAATTTTGTCGAGTCATTTTAAATTTTATGAAAATCGGATACATAGTTTAATTACAGGGACAGTGAAAAGTGTTCCGTTACATTACGGCCAATGGGAAAAAATTATTTCAAGTGCATTTTAATGGTGTTACAGCCTTTCGAACAGAATGAAATCGATATGCACTGATGAAGTGCGCTAAAATGTATATTCATTACAATATGCGATGCAAAAAATATTTATAAAATTAGTTATAGTACGGACGCACTTCATTTGCCACATTTGACGTGCAATTTCCAACTTGTTTGTTACTATCACTGTATTTCTTCTTATATCACATGAAACACAATTTAATTCACTTTTAAGCTAATTTTTATAAAATTGAAAAACACGTTCAGAAACTTAGACTACTTTCTTGTTTCTCAAACAGCAAGTTTTGTTAGTGTGTTAAAATTAATGCAGTTATGAAACGGATAGCACAGTTGTAAATTCCCCTTTAGCTATTTCCGCTTATATTTCTTCTTATATCCCATGAAACACAATTAAATTCACTTTCAAACTATTTTTTATAAAATTGAAAAAGACCTTCAGAAACTTAGACTATTTTCTTCTTTCTCAAACAGCAAGTTTAGTTAGTGTTTTAAAATTTAATTCAGTTATGAAACGGATGGCACAGTTGTAAATTCCCCTTCAGCAATTTCCTCTTATATTTCTTCTTATATCCATGAAACACAATTCAATTGACTTTCAAACTTATTTTTATAAAATTGAAAAACATTTTCAGAAACTTAGACTACTTTCTTGTTTCTCAAACAGCTAGTCTTGTTAGTGTGAGTTGTTAAAATTTAATTCAGTTATGAAACGCATAGCAGAATTGTAATTTCCCCTTCAGAAATTTCCGCTTATATTTCTTCTTATATCACATGAAACACAATTTAATTAACTTTTAAGCTAATTTTTATAAAATTGAAAAACACCTTCAGAAACTTAGACTACTTTCTTGTTTCTCAAACAGCAAGTTTTGTTAGTGTTTTAAAATTTAATTCAGTTATGAAACGGATGGCACAGTTGTAAATTCCCCTTCAGCAATTTCCTCTTATATTTCTTCTTATATCCATGAAACACAATTCAATTGACTTTCAAACTTATTTTTATAAAATTGAAAAACATTTTCAGAAACTTAGACTACTTTCTTGTTTCTCAAACAGCTAGTCTTGTTAGTGTGAGTTGTTAAAATTTAATTCAGTTATGAAACGCATAGCAGAATTGTAATTTCCCCTTCAGCAATTTCCGCTTATATTTCTTCTTATATCACATGAAACACAATTTAATTCACTTTTAAGCTAATTTTTATAAAATTGAAAAACACCTTCAGAAACTTAGACTACTTTCTTGTTTCTCAAACAGCAAGTTTTGTTAGTGTGTTAAAATTAATGCAGTTATGAAACGGATAGCACAGTTGTAAATTCCCCTTTAGCTATTTCCGCTTATATTTCTTCTTATATCCCATGAAACACAATTAAATTCACTTTCAAACTATTTTTTATAAAATTGAAAAAGACCTTCAGAAACTTAGACTATTTTCTTCTTTCTCAAACAGCAAGTTTAGTTAGTGTTTTAAAATTTAATTCAGTTATGAAACGGATGGCACAGTTGTAAATTCCCCTTCAGCAATTTCCTCTTATATTTCTTCTTATATCCATGAAACACAATTCAATTGACTTTCAAACTTATTTTTATAAAATTGAAAAACATTTTCAGAAACTTCTCAAACAACTAGTCTTGTTAGTGTGAGTTGTTAAAATTTAATTCAGTTATGAAACGCATAGCAGAATTGTAATTTCCCCTTCCGCAATTTCCGCTTATATTTCTTCTTATATCCCGCTTATATTTCTTCTTATATCCCATGAAACACAATTAAATTTACTTTCAAACTAATTTTTATAAAATTGAAAAACACCTACAGAAACTTAAACTACTTTCTTGTTTCTCGAACAGCAAGTTTTGTTTTCCTTTTTAACACTTCCCAAAATAGTTGAAAAGTGTTTATGAATTCGGTTTGTTTGGCCGTCTGCCGTCTATCTGTCCACGCTCCAACTCATGTAAATGTGTTTAGATTGCCATACAATTAATCTATGTTAATCAGGTTTACTATGGCATGTTCGGTGTTGAAAATGAAGGATATAGAGTTAATAGCTCATTTACAGGGACACTCAAAAGAAATCCGTTATTAAGAATTCCGGTCTATAGGGAAATATCATTTGCGGTGTATTTTAATGATGTTTCAATATTTCAGACATATTGAAATTGATATATAACTTTGAGGTGCACTACATTAGACTTACTATAGAATAAGGTCAGTATCGATCATTATAGGGATGATAATAAAAAAACCGTAAATTGAGAAATTCGTTAAATCGAGGCTCGAATGTATATCATTGAGGTGCACTACATGAGACTTACTATAGAATAAGGTGAGCATCGTTCATTGTAGGGACAATAAAAAAATTCAGTAAATCGAGAAATTCGTTAAATCGAGGATCGACTGTATATCATTGAGGTGCACTACATGGGATTTACTATAGAATACAGTGAGCATCGTTCATTACAGGGACACACAAAAGAATTCGGTAACTGTTATAGTGCCTAAGAACAATAATTGCTGGAGTTGTGCTTTAAGTTGTGGTACGGTTTTGAAATTAAACTAATTTTTTGCCTATTACTCGGAGTGTATAAATCTTATAAGTGATATACAGGGGAAGCACAAAATATCTGGAACGCATTTCCGTTTATTGACGGAAATTGCTGAAGGGGAATTTACAACTTTGCTATGTGTTTCATAACAGAATTAAATTTTAGCACACCACGTAGTACATATAAAAATCTATAAATCATATACAGGGTTGCACAAAAGAATTTTGATATTTCTTTAATTACTGGTGATAATTCCTGAAATTTGGTTTTCAAATGTTTTATAGGTTTTCCAAATTGTTCACTCAAACACATCTTTCACTTTATTAAACGGTAAAGTTTGGTTAAAGTGTTATGAAAGTGTTGGAAAGTGTTTCATAATCTATGATTGATATATGATTTTTTGTTCTTATTTAAAATTGGGAATAGATAGCATTTTCACTTTCAGCCCGCATCCAAAGTCTGATATAAACAAAAAAGAAATGTCATGCGTCAAGCATAGATTATGCATAGAGAAATTCCAACATAGGGGAGATCCCAATAGGTAGTATTTCAAATGAAATCTACCTAATTACACATAATATTTTAACTTATTAAACAGTGCAGTTTTGTATCATTATTCTGAATGTGTTGGAAAGTGTTTCATAATCTATGCTTGACGCATGATTTTTTCTTTCTTGTTGATTTATAGGGTCACTGATTAATTTATCTTGAAGGGAATCACAAAACAAGAAAGAAAAAAATCATAGTTTATGAAACACTTTCCAACACATTCAGAATAATGTAACAAAACTACACCGATTAATAAGTTCAAACATTATATCCCAATTAAATCATATGGAAACGTATAACACATTTGAAAATCCAATTTCAGCTGTTCCCACCTACAATCGCAAAATTATCCGAATTCTTTGAGCAGCCCTGTATAGGATATATAGATTTGTATCTATTAACAACATACATGCCAAAATTTAGTTCAGTTAAGAAATACATATATACTTCAGTTGAAAATTCCCCTTGAGCAATTTCCGCTAATAAGGAGAATGGAATTCTTTTGTGCAGCCCAATACATGAGGTATAGAATTTATATACAATGTGTAAAATGCAAAAAAAAATCCGTTAAATTTAAAAGCGCATGCCGAAATTGAAAACGCACTTACGGCAATTATTACTCAAAAACAGTGCTGAAACAGATTTCTTTTGCGTGTCCCTGTGAATGAACGATAAATGATATGAATGCCCTAGTCTATAGTGATCGTCTTGTAGTGAAATTCAGTGATTTATATCAGTTTCAACACATTTGACATAGCGTAATGTCATTAACCCTCTGTCTACCAGAAGGGTCCAATGGACCCGACATGTACATTCAAAATATTTATTCAAACCAGAAATTTCTTCAAAACAAACTAAATTTATAAATCAGACAATAATAAGTTAAAGAAACAAATTAAATAGTTTTAAGTAAAAATTCTGGTGTAGAATGTTTTTATAAAACTTGAGTAAAATTTTCGGTAGTTCTAGGGTTAAAATACTCTGCAAACGATTTTTACTCATATACCATAATGTAATGGAATTCTTTTGGGCGCCCCTGTAAAGGAACTATTAATACCACCTACTTCCTACACAATACCAAACATTCCTAGGTGATCCTAAATTATTTTTATCAATTGCATGAAAATCCAAGTATATTTACGGGAGTTAGAGCGTGGACAGATGGACAGTCAAACCGAATACATAAACACTTTTCAACTTTGTTTGAAAGTGTTAAAAGTCGAGTCCCAGCCTGTTTCGGGGTCGAGTTGATCCCAGAGGCGTCGCAATGGGGGGTTATGAGGGTGATCTCCCCCCCCCCCCCCAATTATATATGAACTTGGGAAATTTGAGCTTAGAGTTGGGAAATTATAGATTTTTGAAACACTTTTTCTTTTTTTTTTAAATAAAAAGTAAAAAAAAAAATAATAATAAATAAAGAATTTTTATTGTTTTGCTGATTTACCTTTCTGAGTTTTATAATAGTAAAATAGTTAAATTTTTGAAAGAAATACAAAAAGCAGCCAGACACGATTTCTCATTATGTTTCTCTGTGTTACGAAAATATCATACATCTACCAGACCTGAAATTCTCTACTGTTGTCCATCAAAAGCATCTCAAATACATTTCCTCCAAAACTTCATTCCTTTCTCAAAAATCTAAAAATATGAGGCTATTTTCATGTGAAGTACGATTATGACTCGTACACAATTGAAGACAAAAACTTTCATTAAATGAACCAATAATTATAATTTTTATGTTTTTAATTTCACCATTTTTATTTTTATTTTTATTTTTTTGCGTAAAAGTATTATTATTATTAAACACACATTAAACATATCATTTTAGTTGGAAAATAGAGCAATTTGTTTCATCTTGGGAAATTTTTGACCCCCCCCCCCCAAGAAATTCTTTTTTAGCTACGCCCCTGGTTGATCCTGTCTCATTTCAACTACACAAAGCCTGAGTAGTACCCGAAGAAACAATTCTTTTGAAACAGAAAGACTATCCGCAACAGTTATGTTGAAAAAAAAGATGAGGGGGAACCATGCGAACAATACGAAAAAGTGTAAAAGGCTGGTATGACGGTAATTATGACGGTAAAATGCTCCAAAATGCACGCCACACTGCACAAACTTAATGGTGGATTCTGAAGACCTTTTTTCTTTTCTTTTCGAAAAAGTATGAGTAAATCACCATCTTCACGGCTATAGACAAAAATGCACTGTTACAAATATATAAAGTTTATTTCCTGTCCATGAGGAAAAACGACAGCCGGATCTATAACTGAATGATTCCGATGGTAGAAGAAATATTAGTGGTCTATGCTATAGGTAAGCTTAGTAAGAAGGATTAAAAAAGAGAATAATATTTTTCGGCTACAACTTACTGCCGAACTCGGTTAGGGAAAATTCCATCGTAACTGACGTAACATTTTATCATCGAATTTTGTTTTCAAACCTATGTTGAAAATTTACTAATAAAGCTAGAACAAATTTTTACAATTTAAAATATTTCTTACTAAGGTGTTACATAACAAATATCTGCAGATTATTTCAATCTTTCTTTGAGTCCCAAAAATTGCAATTCAAAATTCTGTAACTGACATAACATGAAGTATACGGACATTTTTTTCTGCCTTCATTCAAGTGTAAAAATTATCAAAACTATCCCGTTAAAAAAAAAAAAGTGATTTAATGTTCTCCACCACACTAAGTAATGCCAAATTATAACAGTAACTTGTTTAATTAATTCCTGAATAATAAAAAAGAAAAAAATGGCATTTACGCATGTAACTGACGTAACTTTTATTGTGTAACTGACGTAACATTATGACTTTACAAAGACAATAATGGTACTTAACTTAGTTTGTAAACAGTAATTTACAATGCGTTTTTATTAGGATTTTTCTATAGAATATAAAAATATAAAAATTTTCAATCATACACTTAAATTAAACATATTATAAATTTAATTCCCCCTCCCCCCCCCCCCCCCCCAAAAAAAATGATGATTTTTTGTGGAATTGCCCTTAGTACGAGGAGCAAGGGAATTCTAAAAATCTTCGTATTAACCCTTACATTTAGAATTCAAGGCAATCATAATGAACATTAACAGTTAAAACACATTTCATTGCTACTATTATTATTAGGAATAAATGTTCGATACATAAGAAAATTCTGAGAATATACGTACCTATACTACAAGTCTTACGTTTAGTCCTAGAAAAAAAAAGTAAACACTCCTACCAACTCTTCAACTAATTACAATAGAAAAACATTGTAGGTATCAAACGATTGGAAATAAAGTCTACTTTTAAATTGTGCATATAAAATTTGCTAAAGGGGCCATCTACAAATCAAAAACAGACCCAACTTTGCCTTTTTCAATGGCAACACTCAATTCTGACAATTTTAAATCTTCGATTCAAACTATGCCTAAGAAATAAAATTTCAAGTCATTTGGATGACAAGGTTTTAAATTATAAACATTCAAAATTTAGAGCTTCTAATGTTAAATTACATTATCATATTTTTGTTAACATCTCCTGAAATTATCATCCTAACGTGATATTCTTTTTTTTTGTTTGTTTAATTGTTAACCCAAACATAAATACACTAAATTTGTAATTTTAAAAAATTGTATAATATGAATTATGAATTATGAAATTTATATTCGAAAAAATATGAATTGCAACCTACAATTCTTTTGATAGATTTATATTTATTATGTCCTGCTTTATGCAAATTCTCAGTTTCAATTTTTTTTTTTGCAAGTAGTTTTCGAATTATGAGCAAAAAAAGTCAAAATGACGGTTTAAGGGACCGTCTATGATGTCCAGAAAAGCATAATTTGAAAAAAATATATATATTTTATTCATTTTAATGAAACATTTAGGATAGCTATAGTCGAAATATATTAAGCAAGTGAAATAGTCATATTGATAAGAAATAATACATTAATAGAAGTAACATAATCATTCTGTAGCAATTCAGCAATCGCCCGCCAGTGGCCGAGAGGTTCTGCTCTCGAAGCTGGTAGACGGGAGGTGCTGGGTTCGATCCCAATCGCGCCCGTCGTCCTAATCGTTCGGAGTTTTCGTGATTTTCTTCGAACCTTGGTTCTCCAAGCGTTAATACGGGTTAGGTTCCCTTAGAAAGACCTCCACGGAAGGCACTCCCCCCCCCCCACAGGGCCTCTATCCATCCCACGTGCTGATAATTGGCCAACATAAATACAACCAACCAACCAACCATTTCAGCAACCGAGTACCGAACTTCAATTTGGATACAGCCCCTAAAATGGGCTCATTTTAAAATAATTAATTTCTCGGAAACTAATCGTAAGAATTTCATGAAAGTTTGGATTTAAACTATTTGAAGGGCGTAGAATCTATTTATGGTGTCAAACTTGGGTATTTCTATTGGAAAAAACAAAGTTTGGATTCGTTTTAATATGTAGATGCCACCGAAGCAAAATTTTATACATTATTTAAAAGTAAGACTTTATTTCCTATCGTTTAGTACCACTAACTTTCTTCTACAATAATTTGTTGTAGAGTTTGTAGGGGTGTTTACTTTTTTTTCCACGACTTTACACTGTATAAAATTCCTTCGGCGGAGATTCCAGGTAAATTCCCACTAAATAATGGGCTTTGCCCATAGATACATACCTGCCAACTTTCCATATACCAACATACTCATGATTTCGATTTAATAAATAAATATTTAGGTGTAAAACAGTGATTTTTACATCTAAATATCAATATTCATAGCACAAAAATTACATTCAGTCGCCGTAAACATTACTTAGAAATTCGTTCGTAACTTAGAAATTTGATTCATAAATAGTAACGTATAGGAGGGAAATAATGAGTCCAATTTCAAAAACTTTGCCATATATTTCATTCATCAGAAGAAAAAAAAAGAATGAAAAAGGGAAGTAACAGAAGAAAACACTGCTTTTTACAACTCAATATCAATATCATAATATGAAAATTATACACATTGAATGATTATAATGATTCCTGACTTTAATAGTGAATGATAATTGATGACTTCTTTCACTGTAAAAGAATGCAGTATTAAAGCATTTTTTGAAATTTGTAATACGTGGAAAGATAATAAAAATCTTTAAAACACACGCATAATTAAATTAATAACTATTATTAAATGCTCTAATTATTTAAGTGAGAAAATTAATTTAATATCATAAAGCTCCGTGCTAATTAAAACATGTTAAATATTTTTTTTTTGTTTTAGGTTTCTATCAGCGCATAGTTTGAAGCAAAATCCTTGCCAAAACTATTTTTCATGTGTTTTACAGTTAAAATCACCGCTGTTAACTTACTATTAGTAAATGCATTTAATTAATGTTATATACACATAAAAGTATACATCTACTTAAATATATATATATATATATATATATATATATATAATACAAAGTTTACTTAACTTTTTACTGTTTATAAAAATAAAGTAATATTTAATAGAGTTGTTTTACTTACGAGTAATGTTTAATTAAATGGGGTTAATTATACTGTAAACTTTTAATCATTAATATAAACGAAGGTATTAATATCGATATTATTTGCATTTAGTACTGAGCAAAGTTGAGTTTCAGTATAGAGATTCCTGATTTAAAAATGGTAACTATATGCAGAAGATTTTTTTTGGAGGGGGGGGGTGTCAAAACTATAAGCAAGCAATACAACTGAGGCCGTGAGTTTCAAAACTCGCACTATCCAACATTTAAAAAATCGAGTTTTCTCTATCAATCTATTCTATTGGTGAACATGCATGGAAAAAACACTACAGTCTGCAAAAGAATTAGTTTTATCGTGCATTTCTGGCATTGTAAAATTTTGTTTTACGATAAAAACCAATGGACGCAATCAGCGGTTTTTCGCGATTTCCCAAATTTTGACTTTCTGGATAAGGTGAGTTTTGAAACTCGCGTCCTCAACTATACTTCAAAACTGCTCCGGCTAGTTTAGGTACACCTTTAAAAGGCTAGTATAGATTTAAATCAATATATCTAATTAAAGCTAAAAAAGCTTAAAAAAAGAACATATTATACATATATATATATACAGTGTTCTTGCTGACTTTTCACCAGCATTAGCGATTTGGCGAATAAGAAATAAAAAACAGTAGCCAAATGAACAGAAATGTTAGCAAAATAGATTCGGCTTGGAACACTGAAAAACCTATCTTTAACCTTTTATTTTATCCTTTTTTTTCAATATGTTCAAAAATAATCTAATATTTTGTGATTGCTTATCCAATAGAAATTTGACTATCTGCTACAGAAACTATTAAAAAATAAATGCATTCTAAATGTTTCCTAAATGTGTAAATGTTTCAGACATTCTTTCAGTTGTCTAAATAAAAATTAAAAACAGCTAAAAATTTTCTCCATTTGGCGCTAGGTGCGAGTAATTTTGTTTGCGTTTTTACCGGCACGCGCATAGATAGTGATTAACTGACAATAGAGAAATACATATGGCATAATCCTTTCTGTGTCTTTGGCTGTTGCTAAACTCAATTGGTGTTGAGTCAGTGTCTCTATAAATTGAACAATGCAAATGACACGGCGCATTTGAACATGCTAAAGGTATATAAATCATTCAGTAACGCGGTTAACAATCTCGACAGTATTGGCATACCACACACACAACCACACAAACTGAGCACTCGCAATTTGGCGAATTTGACTGTTGGTTTACTCGCCAAATGAAGAATTTTGTCGTGATTTGGCGCAATGGCGAGCGACAGCGAGAACCCTGCATATATATATATAATTTTTTTAAGAATAAAACTACTGAGTACAAAAATTTATGAAGCCACAAATAATATATTTAAACCTGATTTTAAAAAAATAATAACAAAGTTTAAATGTAACAGTAAACTACGTCTTCTTCAACCGCATCCAGGAGCCGCCGGATATGACTCATGCTCCTGAAATAGACATAGAACAATGCACCAGTTGGTCAGCTATTATAAAATATGTGTTTTAAAGTTGTTGAGTAAATTTTAATTTTTGAATTTTTGCGTCAAATACTCCATTGTGCTGCGTAGCGCTACCGTTGTCAATCTCTGATTCGTTGCCTGCGAGTCGAGCTTCCCAGCTACTAACGTCTAAGGCAGGTTGCACATTGAGGCAACACATGTAACATTTTGTACGCTTTTTGGGGGGAAAAATAGGTTTAAAAAAGGTTTGAAACGATTTTCTCTTTTGTTTCGACCTGTGTTTGTCCTATATCGCACTTCATTTTCCTCCTGTCATCTCAGTGTGCGACCTGCCTAATAGGACATGAACGAAAGACACTAACGTAACCACAAGACAAAAATCTTAAGTATAGAAGGCGGATTCCATAATTCAGGAATGAATAAAATTATGTCAACATGATTACTCAGAAAAGCGTCTTTTTAGCGGTGATTGCTTTTTGTAAAAATTTCTGTTTTCATTTTTACGATAAAAAACAATAATGATAGTAGTGTGAAACGGAAATTCAATGAACAGTGTAGCGAGCTGTGGATCTTGCAGTCACATGACGGAATTCCTTTATTAATTCAACCGTAATTTTCGCCAAATTCAAATTGAAGTGAACGAAGCTTTCCTCATATTAGCCGTGATTCTATATTTGTAGCTCGTAATAGACGAGGAAATCTTAATGTAGTTTAAATGAAGAACCTTTCTTAATGAGCAAATTTCTCGTTTTAAACGTGTCCTTCTAAAAGCCAGGCTCGTATTAACCGAGCTCAACTGTATTTTGTTACATCGTAGATTGTTAATGGCAATACAGGGTAATTCACAATGGAGTCTCTACCTTTAAAATTGAATAATTAATAAATGTAATAACGATGTTGATGACATGCTTACCAGGTAGTTCACAAAATCATATACGGTAATTTAAAAAATAATTTAAATATCCGTCAGTAGATGGCGCTGTGCCGACAGAAACTGCAAGAATGACAAATTAACCCTTAAAACTGCATCAAAGGTCTTTCAGTTATTATGTTTTCTTATTCTACTTGGCTATAAAACCGAAAAAAAAAAGTTATTATTTTAAAAAATTGAAAGTAATATGAGCATTCTTACACACCGCGTCAAAGTACCCTCTATTGACAGAAATGTAAACTGTTTTTTTTTTAATTACTTTATATAAAATTTATGAGTTACCTGATAAACATGTTTCTTACATCAGTCTTGTGCTTATTATAATTTATGAATTATTTAAAAAAATGTTAAGTAGATGGGGAAATATTCAAGGCTCATTTTAGTGAAAATTTTAATTTATTGATCGTGAATTAGTTTGTGTGTATGTGTGTACTATGTATATTGTGTGTGTACGAATAAAAACTTTACTTCTTTTTTTCGTAGAGTTTTTGAATTGTTAAAATTTATAAATCATACTTTGGAATCAGATGATTTCTTCAAGCAAAAATAACATAACACTGGGAAAACATTTTTAAAACCTAAAATATATAAATTAAACGTTTATTTTTCTTTTTGGTTGTGCTAATCAAATTTCCATTAATTTTGGCCAAACCTTAAAAAAAAATACAATTTTATTTTCTGTCAAAATACCTTGATTAATTATAAATTGATTTTTTATTGTTCAAAAAGTTAACGCCTTTTTCTTATGTTTCTTCTTTTATTTTTATAGATCTGCTATCGTGAATATTTCTTTATCTTTCCGGTCATTAATGACATCTGTTGTTTCAAATCAATGAAAATAATAAAATCCATCAACATTGTTTTTCAACTTCTCTTTTGAAAAGAAAACGGTAAATAATTTTATTTTTCTTTGTATGTACTTGCCAACAAAAAATTCTGATGAAATTGCTGTAGGAAGGTTCCCTGTTCTAGTTTTTATGCAACAGTTATTGAAAAATTTATGTTTAACGTGAAACTAGAATATTTTTAGAATATTTGATATCGTTGTTTTACACATGATGTTGTTTCTCAAAGGAAATCCCTACCTTTAAAATTAAAAAAATTAAAAAATGTAATAATGAAGTGACTTGCTTAACAAGTAGTTCATAAAGTTCATAATATGATAATTAAAAATATAGTTTAAACATCCGCCAATAGATAACGTTGCGCTGCCTCGAACTGTAAGAATTAGCGCTCAAATTAACGTATAAAACTGCATCAAAGGTGTTTTAGTTATTATTTCTCCTTCTACTTGACTATTGAAACACACACAAAAAATTAAGCTTTTATTTTAAATATTGAAGTTAATTTGAAGCATTCTTATAGTTTGAAATGTCGCGGAGCGTCGTTGCTCCATCTGTCGACAAAAATTAAACCTATTTTTTTATTACTTTATATAAAATTCACGATTTATATGTTAAAAATGTCATTTACATCATTCGTATCTATATTATAACTAGGGGATCGTACCCGGGCTTCCCGAGTTAAAGAATATAGGTGAAAACAATTTTTTTAATTGAAAACTAATAATTTTTTTATATGCAATAAATTTTTTAGATTGACCACTTACATTAAAAAAGCATTTCTCATATGGAAAATACGAATTATATAATCAAATAATTTTTTTAAATTTATCAAAAGCGATATTTTCTTATTAGCCGCATCATAAGAGTTATTTGCCGAGATTTTGCTACTTATAGCATCCTTTTATATTTTGATAATTTCAGAGCTTATGCATGTCTGGTAAATTTGTGTTTTATTTATATTATTTTATTTATATATTCATAGGGAAAATTTTTTTTTATGGATATTAGCCGTAAGAAAATGATGAATCTTTATTTTGTTTTAAGGGCAAACGGATTAATCTTTCGTAATCGAGCTCCACGCGATAGAGATAAATTAAAAAATATTTCATACTTTAAAATTGTTTTTAAAACCATAGACAATCAGTAAACTGAGATGAACTTTGCAAACAAATACCATTTGAAAAAAAAACATCCTTTTGGTGATCTAAAAATTTAAATTGTACGATTACAAATATGTTAGATTTGTGTTTTTTCAATATTATTCTTTATATCTATCTATATTATAAAGGACAAACATATCTGTGCGTAACGCATACGTCATTTTGCGAATGGCAACACTTTGAAATTTGAAAGGAAATTTAGGTTTTGCAATTTTCTTTAATGCAAAAATTTTAAACTTCTAAGCATCGCACATTTTAAATTTTTGCACCGTCGTATAAGGAAAAAAATGTACTTTTTAATGCAATTTGTTTGAAAGCTGTATCTCAATTTAATTTTGAGATATTAATTTTTTTGTAGTTTTTAATACATTTTTTGTAATTGTGGCAACTGAAGTACTCAATTTCTGTTGAGAGTCCTGGAGGGTTGAAAGTAGAGGGAAAATAATCACGGATGAAAGAAAATAATATACTACTGTACCTTTTGCTGCCATTTTCTCATAAAACCTGAAATAAAAAATTCAAATTATAATGCGTGCTACGTCAGCGATTTTTTAATTTTCCAAATATCGCACATTTTCAATTTTACACCGTCAAATAGAGAAGCAAATCAAATGCGATAGATGTGCAATTCAAATGCAATTTGAAAATTGTATCTTAATTGACTGAGTTATTACGGTTTTTAAAATAACTAGTCACCCGTGGCGACCAGTGTGGTCTCCCTTAAATGTATGCTAGGCTATGTATAACAATATAGACATAGTATATAGACATAATGTATGCTATCATGTTACTTTTATTCATAATTTATTTTACTTGCTCAATCCTATGCCAAATCGGAAGATTCTGATAGAGAAATCAAGAACTCTGTATTTTTATGTTAGTCGGGCACAGGTGATAAATCGCCAAACATTGTACCCGGTCACATTTTTTCATATTTCATTAATTTAGATTAAAATATAATCCTTTCACTCAGCTTAAAATGGATAACTTTAATTTAAAACTGAAACATTTCAAATTCATGAATTTCACTTTTAAAAAAATCTTTAAAAAAAGAAAAAGAAAAGAAAAGAATAAATACAGTCGAACCCGGTTAAGACGCTCACGGTTAATACGCGATCCCGCTTAATACGCGGATTTTTTCGATCCCTTGAACATCGCCTATAAGGCTAATGCAAAAATATCACGTTTAATACGCGAACGGTTATTACGCGATCCCGCTTAATACGCGATAAATTTTCGGTCCTTTAAGAGAAAAAAATCACGCTTAAGACGCGAATTCATTGGTCAAGATACAAATTCCATCTCTCTTCTCGAGTTTTGGAAATTTAGTGGATTTTTTTTTTATTATTCAGAAAAAAGCACTGTTTCCGAATAATATTATTTACTTTATTTAACAACAAATTAATTAAGTAGAAAATTACTAATCGGAAATAGTGGAAGATATTTCAATAAAACAAAAGCCTGCTAAATTAGAAAAACTGCAATACTTCTTTGATTCCGCCTCCTCACATTTTTTGTCTCTAGCTTCGTGCGTGTTTTTACGGTAGTAGAGAGATTCAGAAGATGAATTCAGTCTACGCAGTTACGTCATAAAAATTATTATGGTTAGAGATGACCATACATGTTGTTAGTGAGGTTTTAAACGTACGTTATATGAGTACTATGTTT
Organism: Maratus speciosus; assembly: GCA_963932465.1. Lineage (NCBI taxonomy): Eukaryota > Metazoa > Arthropoda > Arachnida > Araneae > Salticidae > Maratus > Maratus speciosus. Next base: position 66,126,760 of record OZ010799.1, on the reverse strand, counting down.
TATAATACATATTATGGGCAATAATAATGAATCTCGTAAAGATTAAACTCATACGACTGCGGTTGGATATTTTTTTTGTGTTTTCTTTACTGTTTGCTATGCTTACAATATTTTTTTACACAAAAATTAATAAGGATTGTCTTTCCTATATTAAAAAGATGGATAGATTATAATGGTACTCATTATTACAAGTACTAAATATGATTTTAGAAACTGATAATTTTAAAAAGTGAAAAAAAAAATTGAACATTCCTATCTTTGTTTTTAAAAAATTACTCTAGTAGAAAAATTATTGTTGTTGTTTAATTTTTGGTTGCAACGTATTAATCGAAAATAAAGCCACGTTGGGATCCATATTTATTTTCCATTATGATTTCAGTCGGTCCTATAAAAACAAACAGTGAGTTAAAGTGGAATACAATTAAATTTTAATTTAAATGTACGTAAAAGACACAATGATTGACCATTAACATTTATATGAAAGCTCTAAAGTTTATTTAGACTATTAGATATGTAAATAAGTTCAGTTCCTGCAACATTATACAAATCACGTTTAATACGCGATCCCGCTTAATACGCGAATTTTGTCCACTCCCTTGAAACGCGTCTTAACCGGGTTCCACTGTACAATAAACAAGTTAATTTCAACATCAAAGCATTGTTTTAATTTACCCCTCGAAAAATAAAAAATGCTGCTGGCGAGTTAAAAAAATGTTATTGGCGAGAATTGCGCCTAGCTAACATGAAAGTACGAACTTTTTTTTGATCAAAGCAACTTTAATGTAGTTTTATTCGAAAAAAATATTATGATGAAATAAGTTTCCAGAAAATACGTTGCCAAATTTCTTTTCTCGCCGTGGACCTTTTCTCTATTTCGCCAAGTACCTATACTGGAAAAATACCTTTATTTATTTATTTATTTATTTATTGTATTTTAAATGAGATGAATAACAGACGCCACAGATGTCATATACGCACCACGTTGGCGCGATTTTTTTCTGACGCCAACGTCATATACGCACCGGGGTACTTAACTGGCGCCAAAGAGTCGTTATTTTTGCTTGATATGGTAATCCAGATATTGTTGTTTATTTATTAATAAATTGTTTTTTACTTTTATTTTACTTTTTTAATTATATAAATTGTTTTGTTCTATAGTTATTAAATAAACTTTTTTTAACCATTTGGAAATGGTTGTTTTCGGTTGAGGATGGGGCGAAATGATGCTCGCATTTTATTTTTTTTTAACGAAATTCAATTATGTTCTTTACTTTTAGAAGAATTTTTATTTGAATAGGTAATAGAAAGGCATAAAATCGTTAAAAATTGTTTGAATAGGTAATCGAAAGGCATAAAATCGTTAAAAATTGAAAAAGTTACAAAATGGGAGGCGCAAATTATCAGATATGGAAAAATCCAAAGCCAAAGAGCGACGCCGAAATGAAAATCGTCTTGCAAAGCAAAAATCGAGGTCTTCAACTCATTATGTAGGCCATAAAAATCGAGGTCTTCAACTGATTATGTAGCCCATGAAAATCGATTACAGAATGACGAACGCGAAAAAAGAAACAATCTAATGTTTAATCGATTGATAGCAAAAAGCCATGTATCGAGGGGCTCCAATCCACTAGCCACGGCGTTTTACAATCGGTCGATTCTAACCGGGAAAAATTTAGCTCAACGTAGGTAATTTGTCGCAATTTATGGATGATTTGGTGGAACTGCTTTCGATTTGTAAACTGTTTTTATTCTCGAAACGGGACTTGGAGAGTTTATCGATGAAGGTTTTGGTCGTCTGAAGTTTGATCTTTGCGATCTGTTGTTGAAGAGAATGCGACGGAATTTGGTGGACGAAATTTAGATTTTTTGTTTAAATTTTGTTACGAAGGTGATTTGTCGCGATCTGTGGATGATTCGGAGGAACTGTTTTCGATTTTTGTTTATTCGATTATTAAAAATTCCAAATGGTCGTTGTAATCTATTAAATTACAATTTTTTTAAAAATTATTTATTGTTATTCCCTTTTTTAAAATATTACACAATAACCAATGAGATGCGTTTCATTCAGGTGTTGCCATTAAACAATTAACAAAGAATCGCGATTTTTGTGCCCCGTACGATAGCATAATACGAGGGTTACTCTGAAATTATTGAGATACGCGCAGACGAGAATTTACAAAATAAAAATAATGGTTTAATTTTAAAATACAAAGTATTTTAACACAGCAGACGATTTTTTACTGATTTACTTCAACTTGTTTAGCGTAGAAAAAATTTTAAACAGAAGAGAAAATGGAGTTGACGCGAGAGCATTTTCGCGCTATGATTTTCTACGATTTTACAGCAGGATTAAATTAAGAAGAATGCGTTTAACGGTTGAAATTAGCATTTGGTGATGAATCTCCAGCTCGAGCTACTGTATTCAGATGGTTTAAAGAATTTAGCAGAGGTCGTAATTTTCTTCAGGATGAAGAACACACAGGAAGGCAGCCGTCGGCAGTAATCCCGGATAATGTGTCTGCCATACGAAAAATGTTAATGGATGATAATCGCTGTACCTATCAAATGATACAGAAGGAACTTAACATTGGATCCGCAGCCATACACAAAATTATTCATGAAGAATTGCATATGCAAAAAGTAGTTTGCCATTGGGTTCCCCATAATATAACTGAGCACCAAAAAAGAAGAGCGTGTCAGAATCAGTAAAGAAACTCTTAAATTGCTAAATGATGGTGGCCACCGCATCATTTCTAAAATTGTAACGGGTGATGATACGTACATACCGTTTTTTGACGTTCCAACACGTCAAGAAAGCAAAGTATGGCTCTTTGAAGATGATCCCACGCCGACAATGGTGAAAAAACAACGTTCACTGAAAAAAGTGATGTATGCCGTTTTCTTCAGAAGTACGGGATTGGTCAAAGCCATCAAGTTGGAAGGACAGAAGACAGTACCCAGGACAGGACAGAAGACAGTGGTACACAGATACAGCAAACTGGTATACCACTAAATGTCTTCCAGAAATTCTACAAGAAGTGAATGTTAGGGGACTAATGCTTCACCATGACAATGCATCTTCACATACAGCCGGATTAACAGTTGAGTTTCTTAAACAAAAACGAATTAAAGTGATAGAACATCCCCCGTATTCACCTGATCTAGCTATGTGTGACTTTTGATTATTATTTAATCTAAAAAAGAGCTTACGTGGACGTCGTTTTCATTCAGAAGAAGAGATTGATGTGGCTATAAATGCATTTTTTTTTCATCTATTCCAAGAAATGAATGGATAGAGGCATTTAATCTGTGGAAAATTCGTCTACAAAAGTGCATTGATGCTGGGGGAGACTACTTTGAACACACCTAAAATTTTGTAAGTATAACTTTAAAAACCTTGCTGTATCTCAAAAATTTCAGAGTGACCCTCGTATATATAGATTTTCAAGCATGAATTATTTTTTAATTTATCTATCACATGTAGCTCGATTACGAAAGCCCCGATTAATCCGCTTGCCCTTAAAACAATGTAAAAAGTTCAGCATTTGTTTCCGTCTAATGTTCCATTAACAAAATTAAAACTTCCTCTATAGAAAAATAAATAAAATAATGTAAATAAGAAACAAATTTAACAGACATGTGATTGAACAAAGCGCTTAAAGCACTGAAATGATCGGAAAAACTGCCGTAAGTCGCAAAATCATGGGCTAATAACTCCTGGCATGCGGTGACATTTGAAAGTATCGCTTTTAATAAATTTTAAAACTTTATTTGATTGAATAATTGATATTTTTCAGATAAAAATTCTTTTTGATGTTAACGGAAATCTAAAATGTATATTACATGTAAAAAAATAATTACACTTTTAAAAAAAAGAATGATTTTCACTTATACTCTGTAACCCGAGGAACTCGGGTTCGATCCCCTAGTGTTTATAAAAGAAGTATTAATTTCATTAATTTGTCTTTCACAAATATGTTAGATTGGTGGTTTTTTAATATTATTCTTTTATTTGTTTATAAAGGAAGTATTAATTTCGTTATGCAAAAATAGTCAGAAACAAATACTGAAAAATATTTGTTGTTTTATGTGCAAAATGTTTATTATTATTATGCATTGAAACCGGCACCTGATAAGATAAACTTGGAAAAAAATCATGTTAAAAATTATTTTAGAAAGTATAATACATCAGTCAATGAATACAGTTTTTAAACAAATTGCATTTGAAAGTAAATTTTTTTCCCTATGCGACGAAAATTAAAAATGTACGATGGTCAGAAGATTAAAAAATTGCAGTAGCGAAAATTTCAAGATCGAAATTTGATGGTGAAGTGTTGCCATTCGCAAAATGATGTCAGCGTTACGCACAGATACGTTTGTTCTTTATAATATAGATACTTAATCAGTAAAATATAATAAAGATCAGTTATTAGGATGTGGTTATCAATTGAGGCTCTTATGCTTGGATTTCCGGAATGAAAACAGCGATTTTCACCTTCTCAAAATTTGCATACGCACATCTCATATCCATATTCATCATTATTAAAAAAATTGTATTGTGTTTGATCATTTAAAAATCATTTTAACTCAAAACTTGAAGTCACGATTGTCAGCAACATCTTTTATGTGAACAGACGCACTCTTTACTTGAGATTCTAATCTCAATTCCGGAGAGTAAAAATTTCCGAAATATTTGTTTTTTAGACGCATTTGTGTTAAAATGTTTAGTTTTATCTAAGAAAATAGTCGTTTTCTTTTAAATATGACTTCATTTTTAGTTAAATAAACATTTCGCGTAGTGTCTGAAACTTAGTATCAATACACATGCAGAAGGAAAAACAATATAGAAATTTTATGAGGAAAAATGCGTGTTTTCAAAAGCAGTATATCATTTTCCGTTATCATGCCCCTAATATGATATTTAGCTCCTAATGGGATTTTGCGCCACTAAACCCTATACAACAATTTTTATCAACAATTTTTAATTTTTATCAGAAAATGGCATGAATAAAGTTAAAAATACCTCATTATTTCTCTCTTGTCTGCAATAATGAAAGCTATCTAATTTTAATCATTTTGAAGAAATTTCATAAAATGCTTTTAAAATTAAATTATAAAAGTGGGGATATTTAAAAAAAACTGATTGTGCGATCACATCTACAAAGGAAGGGCTTTTGGTTTAAAAAAAAAATAAATAAAAAAATAGTAAAATTGGATCAGCAGAAAGATCAGGGCAGATGACTAAAGAACACACTTTTGTTTTAAATATATAGATTATATAAAATTAGGAAAAATTAAATTAAGCAAATTATGTTATTTTGATAAAATTATAGTAGAATGTTCTAAGGAATAGCATTAAAATTTTATTATTCGGGAGAATTTTCTGCAAAAACTTCAGGAACACGATATTATTTTAAACCACGAATTATTTGTTTGCTTGTCTAACTCGGCGAAGCAAATCCATCCAGGCGAGAATAATCAATTTCTGTAATATAAATCGCTATTATTTGCATGTCACCTCTCTTTTATAAAGACACTCTAAATTTTTGTAAAACATTGCGTTTTATCAGTGTGTGATTTCGATTACATTATTTTCAAAAGTGAAGCATTTTCACCTGTGAAGAATTTCAAAGCAGCTGGGCTGTGAAAATGACGCTCTTCTACAAAACATAATTCAGGTTTAAGAATTAAAATACAAGCTTTATTATAAAATGACGTCATTTGCACCCGCTAAAGCAATCTACTTTTACAACCCAGTCTTAAACTTCGTCTATGAAAAGTGTGCGGATGACGTCATTATCTCGGAATAACAGATAGAATTCTTGACATAGCCCATATTTTAATCTTAACTTTATTTTTTTTTCAGGTTTTATGTGAAAATGGCAACAAAAAGATACAGTATCCCCCTTTTTCGACTATTTTCCGTTTACTTTCAATGACTTTCAATAGAAATGAGGTACTTTTGTTGCCACGATAAGAAAAATGGTATTAAAAACCACAAAAAAATTAATATCTCAAAAATAAATTGAGATACAGCTTTCAAACAAATTGCATTTAAAAAAGCATATTTTTCCTTACACGACGGTGTAAAAATTTTAAATGTGCGATGCTTAGAAGTTTAAAAATTTGCAATAGAGAAAATTGCAAAACCAAAATTTTAAATGTGCGAAACTTAGAAGTTTAAAAACTTGCTGTAGAGAAAGTTGCAAAATCAATATTTTATTTCAAATTTTAAAGTGTTACCATTCGCAAAATAACGTATGCGTTACGCACAGAACAGACATGTTTGTCCTTTATAATATAGATTTATGAATTATTTAATTAAAAAAATTACAACAAAATGGGGAAATATTCAAAGCATATGTTATTCAAAATTTTAATTTGTTATTCGTGGATTAGTTTGTACTTATCTCTCTCTATATATATATATGTATACACACACACACAAACGTGTATTCTATATGTGTACGAATAAAAACTTTATTCTTTTCTTTATTGAGTTTTGGAATTATTAAATTTATGAATCCTACTTTCAAATCAGATGTTTTTAAAGCAAAAACATAGCAGTAGAAAGAAAAATTTTTAAATCCTAAAATATATAAATTAAACGTTCAGTTTTCTTTTTCGTAGTACTAATGAAATTTCGCTTAATTTTGGATAAATAAAAAATAAAATAAAAAAATTAATACAATTTCATTTTCTGTCAAAATATCTTGATTAATTTTAAATTGATTTTTATTGTCAAAAAGTTAACGCTTTTTTTTACGTTTTCTTTCTTCTATTTGTGTAAATCTGCTATCGTGAATATTTCTGTATCTTTACTGTCATTAAGGACATCTGTCGTTTCAAATCAATGAAAATAATAAAAGACACCAACATTTTTTTTTCACCTTTTCCTTTGAAAAGGAAGCGGTAAATGATCTCAGATTTTTTTCCTTTGTCAACAAAAAATTCTGATGAAATTACTGTAGGGCAGATTCCATATTTCAGTTTTTATCCAATACTTATTGAAAAATTTATGTTTAACGTCAAACTGGAATTTTTTTAGAATGTTTGATATGATTGTTTCACATATGATACTTGCAGTTTCACAAAGAGCTCCCTACCTTTAAAATTAAATAAATAAATGCAATATTGATTTAAGTGACATGATTATAAAGTAGTTAATAAAGTTCATACACGGTAATTTAAGAAATAGTTTAAACGTCCTCCAATCAGTGGCGTATCTAGACCTATCATTTCAGAAAGTGGGGGAGGCTGAAATACAGTAAAAGTTTCTAAGATGAAATCAAAAGGAACCGGAAAATTTCAACTTTAAACCGGTTTTTTTAATAGCAGGTAATGCATATATTATACAATCAAACCTGCTAAGATGAAATCGCATGGGACTGGGAAAATTTTCGTGTTAGGCAGGCTTTCGTCTTAGCAAGTACAATTCCATGGTTATACTGCATTTTTATAAATTATTTTTATAAATATTGAAAACTATCTGCTAAATGGTAACTCAATAAATAGTAAATAAGTTCGAAGTAACAAGAAAATTTAAAATTACTTAAAAGCGTTCTCACAAGTAATTTTTTTTTAAAAAAAAGGTTCAAGGTTTTGCAGTTCATACTAAAAAGATATCTCAATCTACGCAAATTTTAAATCACAGTCTTTCAAAATGATAAATAGTAAAAGTAATAACAAGTTGGAAATTGCTCGTCAAACGTGGCAAATGAGGTGCGTTCGTACTATAACTAGTTTTGTAAATATTTTTTGCACCCCATATTGTACTGAATGTATATTTTTTGCACTTCATAAGTGCATAGTCTGTAACATCATTAAAATGCACTTGCAGTAATTATTTTCCGATTGCCCGTAATGTAACGGAAAACTTTTGACTGTCCCTGTCATTAAACTATACATCCAATTTTCATAAAAACTGAAATGGGTGGACAAAATTTTGCAACAATTATATATTTAAAATTTCAGACCATTCGGAATACTGTAATATCATTAAAATGCACTTGCAATAATTTTTTCCCATAGGCCGTAATGTAAAGAAAAACTTTTGAATGTCCCTGTCATTAAACTATAAATCCGATTTTCATAAAATTTGAAATGGCTCGACAAAATTTTGCAAAAATCATATATTTAAATTTTCAGACCGTTCGGTTGGGTAGTTTTTGCTCTGTTATATGCGGACGGACGGACGGACTGAACGACGACTATAGGTGCTACGTATTTATATAATTACGAACGCACCTAAAAATGAATAATGTACATTTAATGACCATATATCGTGTTTTATACAGTAAAAAGTGTGTAAAGAGAGCCTGTGTATAACAGAAACTTCGCTGAAATGAAAAATTTCATTGCCTCCCTCTACGAAGTAACACACTTTCTAAGATGATTTCTAATAGACTTTATTAACGTGTCTAAAACTTAATATTTTTATGGGTTCATTTGAATTTCATCTTAGCAGTTTTCATTAGATTTTGCTAAACTTGCGTAATTAAACTTGATTTTTCCAGAAATGTCGGGTGGGCTGCAGCCCTATCAGCCCACCCTTTCAGTACGCCACTGTCTCCAATAGATAGCGTTGCCCTGCCTTCAACTTTATGAATGCTCAAATTAACGTATAAAACTACACCAAAGGTCTTTTAATAATTACTTCTTATTCTACTTGATCGCAGGAAAACGAAAAAAAAAAGGCTTTTATTTTTAAACAGTGGAATAAATTTGAAGGATTCTTACAGTATGAGGTATCGCGTCGTAGCGTCATCTGTGCACGAAAATTAAAATTATTTTTTTAATTACTTTATATGAAATTTATGAGTTACATGATAAAAATGTCACTTACATAATTTTTATATTTATTATAATTGATGAATTATTTAATTTTTATACTAAATGGAAAATTTGGAAATATTCAAAGCACATTTTAGTCAAAATTTTAATGTCTTGTTCGTGGAACAGTTTGTGTTATATTATATGCTAGCTGAGTACCCGCGGTTCGCTACGGTAAATTCTCCCTCTTTCATAACTTCCTATTTTGGTCGATTCCCTGTCTTTTTTACTATTTCTCAATCAGTAATTCTAATTTTGCACTTTTTTTTAAATTTAAGTCAACCTAGTTTTTATATGTAAAGATCGATTTTTGCAATCACTAATTGATTTTTAACTCCCTCTTTCATAACTTCCTATTTTGGTCGATTCCCTGTCTTTTTTACTATTTCTCAATCAGTAATTCTAATTTTGCACTTTTTTTTTAAATTTAAGTCAACCTAGTTTTTATATGTAAAGATCGATTTTTGCAATCACTAATTGATTTTTAACTCACTTCTTGGTATGTTAGAATTATAAACATTATATTTACAGGCGTGTTTATAGGTCAATAATGACAATGCAACTCTTTAATATTAGAAAAGAGTAATTATAAATTAATACTTTAATTTTAAGGCATTTTACTGTTATATTAGATGTAAATTTCCAACTGGGCGAAAAATGTCCGGACCAGGATTCGAACCCGGGACCTCCTGGCTGAAGCCGCCAGTGCTCTGCCATCTGAGCTATCCCGGACGATTCTGGTCGAACTTTTTCACCCAGCTAACCTTGATGATTACAGCATCTGGTCTGAAACCTGGTTCAGCTCAATAGAATAAATCTCAGGTAATGGAACTCCAGAAATCGCTGGATACGAAATTACACTTGTACTTGAAATTACACTACGAGTGTAATTTCGTATCCAGCGATTTCTGGAGTTCCATTACCTGAGATTTATTCTGTTGAGCTGAACCAGGTTTCAGACCAGATGCTGTAATCATCAAGGTTAGCTGGGTGAAAAAGTTCGACCAGAATCGTCCGGGATAGCTCAGATGGCAGAGCACTGGCGGCTTCAGCCAGGAGGTCCCGGGTTCGAATCCTGGTCCGTACATTTTTCGCCCAGTTGGAAATTTACATCTAATATGATTTGTTTACCAATTAGAATAATTGTGTTAATATTAATCTATTTTACTGTTAGCCTATCTCAGGTGATAACTCACCAAATATTTTCTGTACCTCGTACAATTTTATGCGAGTTGGAACAACAATAGGTTTAATTATGCGACAATGAACACGCGCCAAAATATGCCAAATGATTAAAACTGCAACAATGAAACATTTTAAAATAAAAAATACTGAAAATAAATTAAAAATGAAGAATGTAATATTTTTAAAAATGTATATTTTTATCAATTATTAATTATTTAATTTAGGATTATATGCTAAGTAATAAATACATTTAGAAATCCTAAAAAAAGATTACATAATGTTTCATTTTTTTCTTTCCTGCTGTCCTTACTTTAAAAACAAACAGAGTAAAAATTATATATCATTTAATAAATTCCTTTGGTTGCGTTTTTACCAAGCATCAGAAAAAGCAGTGAATTAGTCATAATCGTGTTCTAAGCCCACGCTAGATTAATGTACCGTAACGGAAATAAATAAAAAAAACCCCATGAATTTTGGTCAAAAAATTGTGTGTGATTTTTAATACAAACATTGAATAGTTATAAAACAGTTTTAAAACAGTCATTGTTTTCTTATTATTTTGACGTCTATGTTTATCTCTTTTTGTATCTTAATTTTCTAGTCATTGAACAGCATTTAATGCATCTCCATACCTATAAGGGGGGGGTTAACATAAGGGGACCCTGTTCTGTCGCCAAATGCCGCCAAGTTTGTCGCTACATTGTAGATATATCGCTAAAAGTGACGCCAACTTATCGATATCTCTAATATTTCTTCAAATTCCCATAGACTTCCATTGTAAACCAATAGGGTTTACTTGTTTACAGAAAATCAAGAAAAATTGAGATATTTTAATGCAACAAAAACTAATATTAGCTAAGGGATTATATTAGTTATATTTAAGGGAGTTCAACGTTCAAGTAAATTAAATTATGAATAAAAGTAACACGATACAATGCTTAGCATGCTTTCCCAAACATAAATTTTAAGGGAGACCAAACTGGTCGCCAAGGGCGGCTAGTTTCCAAGATTACAATTGTTAATTTCTTAAAATATATACGTTACTATAGCAATGGATAGTCGGTGCGGAAAAAAACTACTTGCGGTTGTACATTTCGTCACACTATATTTTAACCATGAAAAAAAAAAAAAAAAAAAAAAAAAAAAAAAAAAAACTCTTGTTTTATTGACATTATTAATTCATGCATGCCTTTTGCTCATTTCATTTAAAATACACACATTTCAAATATATGTCTAACTAATTTCATTTAAAATGATGAAAAGAAAAAATAATAAGAAGAAAAAATACCTTAAACCAAAAAAAATTTATTTCAACATCAAAGAGTATCTTGTACTTTACGCAGGCGAAATATAAATAATGTCATTGTCTATAAAATGAAATGAAACATTTGAAAAAAAAAATAATTTTGTTGATAAAAAATTGAGCATTTAAAAAATATAACTTTTGAAAATTACATCCTTTAACACACCAGTTTTTTAAATCAATAAAAATAAGTACTTAAAATAAAAGCATAAATAAATATTTTGCAAGTAATAGAATATAGTCAATTTAAACTGCAGTCTTCAAATTGTAAATATCTTTTACTACTGCAGCATGGCGTACGTAATACGTATTTTTCACACTACAGTAAACATTTCATTCTCTTTGAATGAAGCCATTCATGGTTTTTTGAACAAACATTTTTATATGTATAATTCCTAACTTCTAAAATAATTTTATTGTAGCTTCCTCCTCATCAAATAACTGCCAAATAGTAAGATCTATGTCAGTAATCAGTAATAAATAAGTTATAATTAATAATAAATGTTTTCTATTCAAAAAATAACAAATTAAAAAGTTTTACGGGATTACGATGGAATAATACTCATAAAAAATATTCACGTTCAATAAATAGCAAGTGTTAATATTTGGCACAGTTTGCACTAAAAATCGTTTGCACAGTTAGGGTTCAAATAAATGGTGTGATATCATACATCTTGGCATGTTGGTAGAACGAAAAAGTACAACAGGTTTTTTTTCTTTTTTTTTAGTTTTAGTTTTTGAGGCGTTTGTATTTTTTTTTTCTAACTGACATAGTTGTTTTAATTATTAAACCAAGAGAATTGATTAAGAAAATATTCAATTTGAATTTATTCCCTTGCTATAGTAACAGAATAAAGAAAATGAGTTTTTAGAAATTATAACTTGAAAAATTCAGATTTTGGCGCCAAAGATAGTGTCAAATTAGACAAATATGAAATATCTCTCGAACTATTGGGCTTAAAATAATTTAATTAGTACCATTCGATTCAGCATACAAAAATACACCAAAATAAGTTATCAGTTGAAAAATAACTATAAAATCAGATTTTTAAGGAATTTTTTAAAAGTTCGTTCTCTTTTTTACCCCCCTTAGGGGTGGAGTTTTAGAAAATCCTTTCTTAGCGGCACTCTATGTCATAAGAAGTATTTTTACCCCGATTTTCAAGATTTTAGGGTCAGTAGTTTTGGCTGCGCGTTGATTAATACAAAATCCAGACTTTCTTTTATATATATAGATATATATATACTTATACGTGTGTGTGTGAATAAAACTTTTACTTTTTTCTTTCGTTGAGTTTTGGAATTATTTAATTTATAAATGATACTTTCAAATCAGACGATTTTTTAAAGCAAAAATATAACATTGGGAAAACACCTTTAAAACCGAAAATATATTAATTAAATGTTACCTTTTCTTTTCAATTGTACTAATCAAATTTCTATTAATTTTTGACAAACTTAAAAAAAAAAAAAATGAAAAAATAAATAAATACAATTTCATTTTCTGTTAAAGTACCTTGATTAATTATAAATTGATTTTATTTGTTTAAAAAGTTAATGTTTTTTTTCTTTTTTTTTTACGTTTTTTTTTCTTTTATTTGTGCAAATCTGTTATGGTGAATATTTCTTTATCTTTCTGGTCATTAAGGGCATTTGTCGTTTGAAATCAATGAAAATAATAAAATACACCAACATTTTTTTTAATCTTTTCTTTTGAAAAGAAAACGGTAAATGATCTCAAATTTTATTTTTCTTTGTATGTACGTGTCAACAAAAAATTCTGATGAAAGTGCTGCAGGGCAGTTTCAATATTTTAGTTTTTATCAAATACTTATTGAAATATTTATGTTCAACGTCAAATTGAAAATTTTTAGAATATTTAATGTCGATAGGTTTAGTTTAATCTTAATGTTTTTACAATTTTGAAGCTAATTTTTTCTATGAAATATATTTATTTGCCAATTATTTATTTTTTAACCCATCGTTTTTGTCTGGTCGCGCTCCAACTTTCGTAAATATACTCAGATTGCGGTTTAATTTTTATATATTATAATACAGGATATATAAAAGATATATTACATTACATTTAACGACTTATTACGTTTTTTAAAATATCAAATTCAAATATTTAATTAAAGGTTAATTTATAATAAAATGAAAAATAAGTTTTTGAAAATTTTAATTACTATTTCCCATGACAAACTATAGTAAATAATTTCCCCCATTTTAGGCAAGCACTTTGAATGATAAATAAATACATATATATATTTTAAAGGTTTCGATATATTAAAAATGGATTTTTATTGTTAACCCCTTAAGGGCCGGTGCGATATATTTTATCCCGCCTAAGTTTAATCAAGATTCGCACCGGAAACTTTTCAATAAATTTTATTTTTATAACTTTCGTGGAAATAAGGTGGAAAATTGTTTTCCTCATTTTGAAATAAAAATTTTCAAAGATTCCGGTTTGAATTCAACATTACAGGAACACAATTACTTGCCCCTCAAAGGGTTAAAAAAGAAACTTGAACTGAAAGACGGAACCTATGCTGTAGTTAAGTATGTAATCAACATGATTACAACGATGGAGTTAATCATACGATAAAACTCGCTCGCTGATGAAACAAAAGTAGGAAATAAAAAACTAATAATAACAAGAACGAAAAATCATGTATAAAGCATATATTATGAAACTCTTTCCAACACATTCAGTATACTGTAATGAAACTTAATTCTTTATAAAGAGAAAGATGATGTCTAAGTAAACAATTTGGAAAATGCATACCACATTTTAAAACTTAATTTCAGCAATTAACATCGCTAGTAAAAAACTATCCGAATTCTTTTATACAGCCCTGTATATGATCTAAAATTTTTTAATGCTACAAAGCATGCTAACGACTAGTTAGGAAACGCATAACACAGTTGAAAACTCCCTTTCAGCAATTTCCATAAATAAATAAACGGAGCTAAAATATGTACTAAAGATGTTTTGTGCACCCTTGTATATAATCTATAGAATTTACACACACCAAGTAATGCGCAAAAAAAGTAGAAACGCGTACCACAATTCAAAACGCACTTTCATCATTTATTATCCCTAGACCAGTGTTTCCCAACTTTTTATTGGCCGCGCCCCACCAAAGCATCTGTAAAGTCTCTATCCCCCCCCCCCCCCCACACACACACACACTTGCCACCACTTAATTTTTAAATTATGTCCCTTATTATTTAAAAAGTGAACTCTATTTACATGATGAAAGCGTAATAGAGTATTAACAATAACCATTCAAAAATCATAAGACGAGACGCAATTTTTCGCCTTGATTCAACATAAAATATATAATGTGAACATTAAAAAGTCCACAATCGGTTAGTCCACAATTAAAAGGCGACTTAAGAAATGAAAAAGATGTTACAAGTTTAAAATATACATTTTATTTAAAACTTCTTAGTACTTTCAAGCCTTCCAAGCTCATCATCAGAGAATATCTTAATAACTAGATGTTGTTTATTTATAGAAATGCGTCACTTTGTTTTGAAAATGGGAGAGCCAATAATTACTAGAGCTAAAAATAAAAGTAGCAGTAGCAGTTTCTTGGATTGTAAAAGATGTTACAAGTTTAAAATATACATTTTATTTAAAACTTCTTAGTACTTCCAAGCTCAACATCAGAGAATATCTTAATAACTAAATGTTGTTTATTTATACAAATACGTCACTTTGTTTTGAAATTTCAATAGCATAATGATGGATAGCATAATTTCTGGAAACAATAGACCGTATAATTACAAAAAGATATAAATCGCACGTTTATATCCAGGCAAACATTGCCGTTTGCTCTTAATGTAAGTATTAGTTCTGTTCTATTTAGGCCCTAGTCTGTTTATTTTTGGCCTTTCTTCTCATTCTTTGATTTTGTATTTCCATTCGCCCACAATCACACTACACTTCCAATTGCAAAATTAAAGTGAGCATTTTTCATGCAGCCACAGATTGAATTTGATGCACTGAATCCTGTCCGCTTTAGACTTCGTTTCTTGATAAGACTCCAAACACTCAGCACATTCAGAGTCATCAAACTCCATTCCAATACTGCCATCAGAATCCATAAGATGAACAATTTTGTCATTGTCGGAAGGCGACTCATATCTCAGTTTCTTCCTCAAGTAAGGTGTTTTCAAGTTGATCTCTACCTTCCTTTATATATATATATATATATATATATACAAATTTCACTTCCGCCAAGCTGTCGTTCTTTAACGCTTTCTAGTTTATTTTCCTTCTTTTTTCTTGTTTATAAACTCTGTACTTGTAATATTTGTATCATTTTGCTTTATCATACTTGGCTGTATAGGTCTTTTGACCATTGTAATCTGAGATATTTTGTTTAACAGTTTAGATGATGAGAATTGCACAAGGCCTACGTTTTCCTTATTCATACATGGCGAACCAACATTATTGCTCAGAATATTTTAACAAGTAGCAGTTAGCAGAATGCGCTAATATACGTTCATTTAAATGTAAGTTCTACTTAAATCGCAGTGATGAATTTATTGAACTGGAAAACAAAAATATATTTTGCGGCATCTGTCCCTCAATCTCGGTGCGGCATCTGTCCTATAGTGGTGGTTAAGATGCCGTGCCGCCATTTTGTGTCATGTGAACGACGCGAGAGAAAGACAAGCACATGTTTGTATTCTACGGGGGCCTAGTCTACAATTTCAATCGGTTTTTAGATGGAATCACTGCTTATTTGACTTAAAATATGTAATAAAACTTTATTAGAATAATTTTAGCAACTTACCACGCAGATTCAAAGCATAAAAACTGGCATAAATATGTAAATACTGACAATTAAGTGGTGGGAACGCATACAATACAGCACACAACACAGAGGAACACTGCGAACTTCTTAAATTGGTCTAGGGGGCGTTAGTGTCGCCCACACAATCTCTGCAGCAGCTGTTCCACCGCGGCGTCTGTCCCCACTTTACCCTAATCAATAAGGATATAATAATCCCTATTATTTCCCTCTGCTTTGTAATAATCAAACTAATCCCATTGCTACCATTTTGAAGAACTTTCATTGTAAACGTTTAAAATTAAAAGTAAAATATACCAAGAACGAAAAATCACGCATATGACATATATTATAAAACACTTTCCAACACATTCAGAATAGTATAATAAATCTTCACAGTTTACTAGGTTGAAAGATGATGTCTAAATGAACAATTTGGAAAACAAATAACACATTTGAAAATCCAATTTCAGCTATTACCATGAATAGTCGGGAAAATACGCTATTTTTTTGTGAAGCCCTGTATATGATCTATAGTATGTATACTACATAATATGGTAAATGTTAGTTCAGTTATACGTATAGCGCAGTTGAAATTTTCCATTCAGCAATTACCGCCAATAAAAGGATGTTGTTGGAAACTTTTGTGCATCTCTGTGTATGATCTATAGAATTTATATACACCAAGTAACATTTAAAAAATAATTACATATAAAAACGCATACTAAACACAACTGAAAACGCACTTCCAGAAATTCCTATAGGCTTCAATAGTTCAATTATCGCTTCTTTTCTTCTGTACTAAATTCTTTTGTGTGTCCCTGTAAATGAACGATAAGTTTTAGGGATCCATATTCTACAGTAAGAACCTTGTAGCAAGACTCAGTGATAAATATCAATTTCAATATCTTTAAAATACTGTAATACCATTAAAATACACGGGAAATGATGTTTCCCCATTGACCGTAATGTAACGGGATTCTTTTGAGGTGCCCTGTACACGAACCGAAAATGCTACTCACTTCATTTACAATACAGAACATGCCATAGTAAACCCCAATAACATATATCAATTTCATGGCAATCAGATTATATTTACCCGAGTTAGAGCGCGGACAGACAAACCGAATTCATAAACACTTTTCAACTATATTGGAAAGTGTTAAAAACTAGCTTGTATTTTAAATAGTATATAGATAGAATATCATTATTTCTAACAAATGAAAAATGAGCCACACTTTTTCACCTTAGAAATCTAGGTGTAAATAGCTAACAGGTTTTATATTCACCGTGATTTCTTTACGTTTTCTTATTTTATCTCTTTTCAAAGATTTTTTTTTTTTTTTTTTTTTTTAGTAGCACAAGCAAACTTTTCCATAACTTGTCTCTTATTTGGAGGGTATGGCTCCTCAAATCGATAGAAATAACGAGATGTAGAAGGAGATTTTTTTTTTCATCGAACTTTTCCGAAATATGGTAAAAGATATCGAATCTATTTTTTTTACGTCGAAATCTGGCATGCAAATAGCAGAGGGCGTGGTGCGCCTTTATGTTTTCGTCTAATACTTATGGAATGTATTAAAGTGAATATATAAATCTGTGTTTATTTATTTGAGAACATTTTTGTCAAAAAAGTTAGATTTTTGTTCCCCTCTTAGCATATTTTGTTTATACTTTGGGTGGCAATCAACTGTAGTAAAACTGGTAGTACCTGTATATAACGCAATTCTCTAAAATGACAAAATCGATAGTGCAAGCGGAAATATCATAAACAATTTATATGGATAGCTTTATCTCGCAAATCTGCTAAGAAGAAAACCTACATAATTGAAATTTTCTCTTGCCGATTTCGTGTCTGTCGGTTTTATTGTATTAAATATACTTTTATATTGAAAGTGATCGTAAACGTAAAAAACAATCATGAATGATGATCGTGAACGGTCATTTGCATATGAAGTTTTTTCTTCTGCTTTCTGCTACACTTTAGTAGACATTAGTTGTTTCGTTTTGCGCTAATTATTAGTAGGCTTAAATATGACGTAATCATTATGGCAACCTGAAATCATTACCTATCTTGGTATATCATTGAATTGATTACGTATGATAGGATTTGATAGAATGAAGAAAACTTTTATTAATATCTTTTTAAGTTTCGATTCGATTTTCATAAAATTAGAAATCACTCGACAAAATTCTGCAACGATTATAAATATTTTCAAACCATTCGGTTAGGTAGTTTTTACGCTGTTACATGCGGACAGACGGACAGACAGACGGATGGGCCAGACGACGACTATAGGTGTTACGTATTTATATGATTACGAACGCACCTATTAAATATATAATAATCCGTATTATTTCTCTTGCTCTGAAATAATGAAAGTAACCCGATTGCTACCATTTTGAAGAAATTTCAATAAAAACTTTTAAAAGTAAAAATAAAATTTAAAAATGAAAATATTTTTTTAATTGAGTTGTTTGGATCCATCTACAAATGAACAGCTTTCATGTAAAGAATAATTATTAAAATTGGCTCAGTAAAAAATCCAAACCAGATGACGAAAATAACTGGGTTGTATTTTAAATATACAGATGGAATATCATTATTTCTAATGAAGGAAAATTAAGCCACACTTTTTCTTCTTAGAAATCTAGGTGTAAATAGCTAACAGGTCTTATATTCACCGTGGTTGTTTTGCGTTTTCTTATTTTATCTCTTTTCATTTTTTTTTTTTAACTCTGCAAAGTAGCACAGTAAACATTACCATATCTTGTCTCTTATTTGGAGGGTATGTCTCCTAAAATCGATAGAAATAACGAGATGTAGAAGGATTTTTTCTTTCATCGAAGTTTTCCGAAATATGGTAAATGATATCAAATCTTTTTTTTTTTTTTTTTTTCGTAGAAATCTGGCATGCAAATAGCCGAAGGCGTGGTGGGCCTTTACGTTTTTATCTAATACTTATGGCGTGTATTAAAGTGAATATAAGTCTGCGTTTATTTATTCGAGAATATTTTTGTCAGAAAAGTTAAATTTTTGTTCCCCTCTAAGCATATTTTGTTTATACTTTGGGTGGCAATCAACTATAGTAAAACTTGTGGTACCTATCTATAACACAATTCTTTAAAATGAAAAAAATTCATAGTCCAAGCGGAGATATCATAAACAATTTATAACAATAAATTTATCTTGCATAACTCCTAAGATAAAAATCTACATAATTGAAAATTTCTCTTGCCGATTTCGCGTCTGTCGGTTTTATTGTATTTAATATACTTTTATTGAAACTGACCGTAAACGTAAAAATCTATTAAAAAACAATGATGAATGATGATCGTGAACGGTCATTTGCATATGAAGTTTTCTTCTTCTGTTTTCTGCAACACTGTAGTAAACAATAGTTGTTTCGTTTTACGCTAATTATTAGTAGACTTAAATATGACGTAATCACTATGGAAACATGGAATTATTACCTATCATTGGATATCATTGCATTAATTGCGTATGATAAGATTTAATACAATGAAGAAAACTTTTATTAATGTTTTTTTAAGTTTTGATTTTGTTTTAATAAAACTTGAAATGACCTGAAAAAATTCTGAAACGATTATATATATTAAATTTCAAACTATTCGGTTAGGTAGTTTTTGCGCAGTTATATGCGGACAGACGGACGACGACTATACGTGCTACCAATTTATACAATTACGAATGCACTTAAAAATATATTAAAATTGGTTTAATAAAAAAAATCCAAACCAGATAACGAAAATAACTGCATTTTAAATATATACAGATAGAATATCATTATTTTTAACCAGTGAAAAACGATCTATATATTTTTATCTTAGAAATTCAGGTGTAAGTAACTAACTGGTTTTGTATTCACCCTGGTTTCATTATGTTTTCTTATTTTATCTCTTTTCAAAGAATATTTTTTTTTTTAAACTCTGCAGAAGCAGCACAGCAAACATTTCCATATCTTGTCTCTTATTTGGAGGGTATGTCTCCTCTAATCGATAGAAATAACGAGGTGTAGAAGGAGATTTTTTTTCTTCGAAGTTTTCTGAAATATGGTAAATGATATCGAATCTTTTCTTTTTTTTTTTACGTGGAAATCTGGCATGCAAATAGCCGAGGGCGTGTTGATCCTTTATGTTTTTATCTAATACTTATGGCGTGTATTAAAGTGAATATAAGTCTGTGTTTATTTATTCGAGATTATTTTTGTTAGAAAGGTTAGAATTTTTTTCCCTCTCTCAATATATTTTGTATGTACTTTGGGTGTCAATCAACTATAGTAAAACTTGTAGAAACTGTCTATAAGGAAATTCTTTAAACGGAAAAAATCCCTAGTCCAAACGGAAATATTATAAACAATTCATAACAATAAATCTATCTCGTGTACCTGCTAAGACGAAAACCCACCTAAAACGGAAATTTTTCCCTGCCAATTCCTTTTGTGGGTTTTATTTATTTATTTATTAAATGTACTTTTATTTAAAGTAACCATAAATGAAAAAAAATTTTTAATAAAAAGAAAAGTGCCCAGTTCAACTGATGGCATTGAGCTCATAGGCTATTCACTCTAATTGCATACTCTTATTTCAAAGAATAATACCCTCAAAAAATAAATTAAGGGGATTAGCCCGTTTTCCCCCTTTATACTTAACCAATGAACCTCGAAATCTAATCAGGGGAGCGCCTTATCAGAATATACCTGTATACCAAATTTGAAGCAAACCGGATAATTTAGCATGAAAAACCCATTTATCTAAATTAAGGGGGGATTAGCCTCCGTCCGCCCTTTATACTTCAAAATGAACCTCCAAATCTAATCAGAGAAGCGTCTTATCAGAAAAAACCCCGATATACCAAATTTGAAGCAAATCTGATTTCTGCATGAAAAACCTATTTATCTAAATTAATCTGGTATTAGCCCTAGTTCCCCCCCTTTATTCTTAACAAATGAACCCCAAAAACTAATCATGGAAGTGCCTTATAAGAATTAACCTGTATACAAAATTTGAAACAAATCTGATATTTCTATCAAGAGCGTTACGTACATACATACGTACGTACATACAGAACCTGCGGCTTCATTAGCTCTTAGGCTTTGATATTTTGGGAGCTAAAAAGCCATTTTTTAATCCAAAGGCTCCCAGATTCAAAGAAAAACTCCATTTTACCTAAGTTATTGTTTTAAAAAGTACATCCTCTTTTTTAATTAATTATTGTTTGAATTAAATATGGCCATAAAAATTTTCCTGTTAAAGTAGGATCTTTTCGTATACAGACTCCCGATCTGCTTACTGTAGAGTATGCCGTACATAGAATTTATCATTCATTTACAGGAACACACAAAGGAATTTGGTTACAGGAGAAAATGAACAATAAATGAATTATTATTGAAGCCTATGAACAATAATTGCTGAAAGTTCGTTTTCACTGTGGCTCGCTTTTTTAAATTGAACTTTTATTATTTTAAATATTACTTAGTGAGTATAAATTCTATAGATCATATACAAAAACTACACAAAATTTCTCAAGTACATTTCCGTTTATTCACGGAAATTTCTTACAAATCTATAGATCATATACAAGGCTGCAAAAAAAAAAAAAAAAAAAAAAAAAAAAAAAAGGATATTTTCCCGATTATTGATTATAATAGCAGAATTTGGATTTTCAGATGCGTTATACGTTTTCCAAATTGATTATTTAAACATCATCTTTCACCTTAATAAACTGATGAGAAGTTTGGTTACAGCACTCTGAATGTGTTGGAAAGTGTTTATAATCTATGCTGGACGCGTGATTTTTCGCTCTTGTTTAAAACTAATCATAATTTTTCATCCCTTTTCAGTTTCTAAATCATCCGATTACATCATTGTTCACAGAATAAAATATCAGTATCCAGAAATATTAAGACTATCAATTGTAAAATCGAATTTTAATCTTTCTCCATCTTACAGACGATGATGAAAAGGATTGATTCCCTCCCTCCCCTCTCTTCTCCGCGGACATTTTATCAAAATGAATGTCGCGGACAAAACGTCATCACTCAACACGACAGGGCCTTCATTTTTCCGAAAATGAAACAGATGTTTCCTTTTTATCGGGAAAAAAATCTGAGGAGAACATCATTCATTCAGATGTTCCCGATCTGATTAAAGTCGTACAATTTAAAATAATGAGACCGTCGATATTAAAAATGAATGAAAGCTGTTAGTCCTTAACGATTTCTCCAAGAGAGTTAAATGATTTCTAGTCGTGTTGTACAGCTGCCAGGGCATAAATCCATTTTCAAAAAGCCGAAAAGAATTTCGATAATCGGTGGTAGCGTAAGTCACAAAACTTGCGAATTTGTTGGCTTGGATAAAAAATAATCTAAATTATTTTTTAATTGGTTATAATAATCGAATAATAATTTAATTTTTAATATTAGTTACTATTTTAATTAATAATTTAATTTAACGAATTTTCAATTTAAAAAATAATAATTAATGGTTGAATTATTTTATTTGCCTTAGATTTAAAATACTGGGACCTTCGATATTAAATCTGTTGTTATTCTGTAACGATTTCTCCAAGAGAGATAAATGATTTATGGTCATGTAGTACTGCTGCCAGGGCATATATCCATTTTCAAAAAGCTGAAAATAATTTCGATAATCGATTGTAGCGTAAGTCACAAATCTTGTGAATTTGTTGGCTGGGATAAAAAAAAAAATAATTTAAATTATTTTAAAATTTATTAATAATCGAATAATAATTTAATTATTAATATTAGTTACTAATGTAATTAATAATTTAATTTAATGAATTTTTAATTAAAAAAATAATAATAAATGATTGAATTATTTTATTTGCCTTGAATTTAAAATACTGGGACCGTCGATGTTAAATTAAAGCTGTTGTTATACTTTAACGATTTCTCCAAGGGAGTCTAGAGTTAAAAGATTTCTGGTCGTGTTGTACAGCTGCCAGGGCATAAATCCATTTTCAAAAAGCTGAAATAAAATGTCGATAATCAGTTGTAATGTAAGTCACACAACTTGTGAATTTGTTGACTTGGATAAAAAATAATTAAAATTATTTTAATGATTAATAATTAATAATTTAATACTTAATATTAGCTACTACTTAAATTAATAATTCAAAATAATGAATTTTCAATAAAAAAAATAATAATTAATGGTTGAATTATTTTATTTGACTTGGATTTAAAATACTAGGACCGTCAATATTAAATGAAAACTGTTGTTAGTCTGTAACGTTTTTTCCAAGGGAGCCTAGAATTAAAGGATTTCTAGTCCTGTTGTACAGCTGCTAGGGCATAAAACTATTTTCAATAAACTGAAAAAGAATTTCTATAATCAGTTGTACCGTAAGTTACAAAACTTGTGAATTTATGGGTTTGGATAAAAATTAATTCAAATTAATTTAAAATTGATTAATAATCGATTAATAATTTAATATTAATATTAGTAACTACTTTAATTAATAATTTTATTTAATGAAACTTCAATTTAAAAAATAATAATTAATGGTTGAATTATTATAGTTCCCTTGGATTTAAAGTAATGAGACCGCCGATATTAAACATGAATGAAAACTGTTAAAGATTTCTCCAAAGGAGGTTAGATTTAAAGGATTACTGATCATGTTGCATAGCTTCCAGGGCATACATTCATTTTCAAAAAGCTGAAAAGAAAACTCGATAGTTGGTTGTAATGTAAATCACAAAACTTATGAATTTATTGGATTGTCTAAAAATCAGGGTCGAAACTAGAGGGATGCAGAGGGGGCATGTGCCCGCCTGGCTCCAGAACGAAAGGTGAAAGGGGGGGGGGGGGAGCGCCATATGAAGATTTTGTTTGTCGTTTCATACAAAAATGTATATATATATGAAATACAAAGAAACTCGCAAGCTAATGTTAAGCCTAT
This sequence comes from Maratus speciosus, assembly GCA_963932465.1. Classification (NCBI taxonomy): domain Eukaryota; kingdom Metazoa; phylum Arthropoda; class Arachnida; order Araneae; family Salticidae; genus Maratus; species Maratus speciosus. The sequence goes on along the minus strand of OZ010799.1, from coordinate 66,102,687 downwards.
GGGAGAGTTAGTTCTTTTCAAATTTGTGAAAGTGAAAGTAACTTTATATAAAAAAAACTAGGGGTCTCTGCCCCCTGCAAGCTACGCTCGCCAACCCCCGTTCAGACACCGCAGAATCTAAAAACACGCTAATCTGGTGGGTTTTAAAAATATTAGAGAAGATTGAATTATACTGAAAAAAGCTGTGCAGATCTCCCTGTAAACGGGTTTCTATTCAATTTCCTTTGATTGCAAAAATTTGCGGGCGAATCAGTTGCTGTTAAGACATTCAATGGTTGTTTTCGTTTTTGATTAAAGAGGATCAGTTAAACATTTGAAAAGAAGCTAAAATAAAATAAATTAAGTATACAGAGTCTTTGTCTTCAGGTATTTTAAAACAATCTCCATAACAATAGCCTAAGTCATGTGACTATCATCAACAGTTTCAGGCAGACCACTTCGCTTTTTATACTCTAGGTGCCATTTTGGTACTTTAATGTTAGCCAGGCACAGGTGATAAGTCGCCAAATATTATTCTATCGCCATCATTTCATCTATACTATAATAGTTCAAGTCATCAACTCCCTTAAACAAATACGGTCTGATCCCTTCGCCGTTCATATGAAAGTTTGGCACAGATGTCATATACGTCCCATATTGACGCGATTTTTTAACGACGCTAATTTGGGGAACACATCAACAGCATAAACAACAACATCCGGCTTACCATATCAAGCAAAATAACGATACTTTGGTGCCAGTTAAGTGCCCGTTCCATATATGACATTGGCGTCAGAAAAAAATCGCGCCAATATGGGACCGTAAGTTTTCCATTTTGATTAAAAGATCAAAAATTTTTTTTTCGAATAAAACTACATAAAATTTGCCATGGTTGCAAAGAATTCTTGGTACTAGTACGCTAGCCGGATGCAAATCTCGTCAATAGCTTTTTTTTTTCAACTTGCCAGTTAGCATTTTTTTTTTTTTTTTTTTTTTTTTTTTTCGAGTGGTAATATTTGGCTAGATGTCATATACGCACAGCAGGTTTGGCGTGATTTTTTTTTTTTTTTTTACGAAAATTTGGCGAAAAACCTCGTTTTCAAATACCAGTTACATATGCATTTTTGGTATTACTTAGTTATCCCGTCGACCAAAAATCTATCGCCAAACTATAAGATTAAATGCCAATAATGGTTGATCGTAAATGTCACATTCACTTGACTTTAAGCAAGTTACACGTGTTTATGTGATCAAGTGATTTTTATTTCGACTTTTTATTTGTATATTTATTAATGTTATACTAATTTATTTTTTCTTTCTTTATTTAAAATAAAAATTATGTCAATTTGTATAATTTGGCTAGTGTTTTTCGATTTATATAATTTGGCGAAATTGGTCGACGGAATAACTAAGTAGTACCGTATTTTTTAATTATTTTCTATTATTTTCTAAAGGAAATAAAAAAAAATAATAATTATAGAACAAAATTATTTATATATTTTAAAAAAAGAATTAAAAGTAAATAAACATTTATTATCAAATAAACAACAATAGCCGGGTTACCATGTCAACCTTTTCTGAAATATGAAAAAAAAAATATCTGTTTGATTAAAATTTGAGTTGCCATCATTAGAAAAATGTATATAAAATTAGAAAAAAATTAATGTTTCGAAAACTAATTCGAATTTAAAAATTCTAATACCAGTTTTGAGATCTGCGGATCAATGCTGATTTTTGGTGTTAATTTCATCGCAAAGTATTCCATATTTTAGGAGAAATCGCTTGAAACATAATCAGTTGTTTAATCAGTCGATTCATATATCCGTTTCATAAATTCGTTTCATATATCCGTTTCATTAGGATTTTATATATATAGGGTAGATATATATATATATCTGCAACCAAAATCAAAAAAGTAAACACTAATCCGGTTAGAATTCCATCTCAGTTATTCTAAGCAAGAATAAAAAATCATTTAAAACTATTAATATGCAAGTGTGAAATTTTAAAAAGAATGTTCCCATAAGTTAAACATTAGCGATCCAGTTTCTTCGCGTTACTAGTGTAGTCTCTTAACGCTCAAGCTAATGTTAATCCTATGGGAGCGTTGTTTCCATATTTCTTGCTAGCATTTTAATTATTATTAAATGATTTTTATTTTTTAAGCATTTTTTCTTTTTTTGCATAGGGTACCTGCGTTCGATAACTTTTATTGTGCGTCAGAAGGTGGAGGGGGGAAGGCAAAATCCATGTTTGCCCCTGGCGCAAAAAAGGCTAGTTTTGGCCGTGCTAAAAAAACATTAAAATCAATTTAAAATTGACTAGTAAATCTGCAGATCAGGAGCCTCAACGTCAGCACTGCAAGTCATTATTTTTAAACACACTTTTGCGTAACATTCAACTCCCTGCAAACCGCAATTTAAAGTTTTCAAATTACGTAATTATTTATAAGAATAAAAAATCCCTGCCGGCTCGGGCCTACAGGCGGAGGTAGATTTCGATGTTAAATACTAAATCCTCCAACAAAACTTAAATCAAGATTAGAGATAAAACCCAGTTTCTTCACAAAGAGCGAGCTGTAGGGAGCTAAACTTTTTGTGAAAATTGTAATATACACGAATACACACACACATATATATGGAATAGGTTTAAAAAATGGCTACAAAAAATTCAGAGAACCTTAAAGTGTTAAAATATGTTAATATTTCCATAATCGGGTTTTTATCATGTTTTAATACGTTTCTTCAAACTTACATGGCGTTACATATTCACCTGCTGAGGTCCATTATATTTCCAATATGACGCAATATACATATTTTTTAATTCGTCAAACTATTTATTTTGAGTTTTCATGCTGAAATCTTGCTCTAGGAAACTTATGACGTAATATTCAATTTGTTTTCAATTTGTCAAACTATTTAATTTTACACGTGAAAATTTTGCAAAAGAAAAGTAATTGTTGTGGTGAGAATTTTATTATTTGTTTTCTTTTTAATTGTTGGCAACTGCTATAACGAAAAACTTTTATTTTTTTTCCTGCCATTGATGTGTAAGAGCTGGTTTTATCAGAATCATGTTAAGACAGTATTCAAAATTTTGAACCCTCCCCATTTCCATCCTCTTGGGCCGATTTCGCCCATTTTCAATCCCCGCCGAGATATTAACCATCTCAAAGTTACTAGATTAATATTAACACAATTATTCTAAGTGGGAATTTGAGTGGAAAATTTGAAAATCGTCTGAATTGCCATAAAAAAGCATTATTGTGAAAAATAAAATATCCTATATTTTCCGAACGAATGAACCAAATTTAACCAAAAACTATACAGCTAAGTCCGGGTACCTCATCAACATGCCCAGTGAATTTCAAGTTAATCGGATGCTTTATGCGGCAGTTATCGCGGAACAGACAGACAGACTAACAGACAGACAAACAGACAGACTAACAGACAGACTAACGGAAACCAAAACATTTCGTGTCTCCACAGTAAGCCTTCACTGACGTTTCGGCAATTAACAACTGATTAATATCAAACTAATTTAATGTTTGCTTAAAGTGATAAAAATCATTTAAAAGACAAAAAATAACTTGATTTACTCAGATTCGACATGTTTCATTGCACTGACGGAAACATTCTCAAGTATTAAAAAGACACAATTATTTTCGCAAAAAATATTTAATTGAAAACTGGTAAATAAAATCACGCGAACTCAAGCATAATGAAATTAACTTCAATAATAACAAGAACGAAAAATCATGCGTACGGCATAGATTATGAAACACTTTCCAACACATTCATAATACTACAGTCGAACTCACTTATAACGAGCCCTGATTTAACGAGAAGATCATAAATACTTGGTTGGTACAATGTTAAGTCTATGGTAGCATAACTTTCTTTTAACGAGCAAACGCCGGTTATAGCGAGCAATATTTTTGTGATTCATAAAATTTCTATTGACTTTTCCGCCTCTCCAGCTCAGATAATGTTTCTTGGAAAAATTCCTTTAACATTCCGAAATTAACAGAAATTGTGTGTGCAAAAAAATTTTAAACTTTTTTTGAAGCCAGGGGTTCCAAATGACGATGTTTTTTGGGCCAAGAGACATCTTCGAAGAGCAATAACACAAGAAAGAGACAATAAGACAGTTCAAAGCAAATTAACCAACTTCTTTTGTACTGCACAGAAATAAAAAATAAATAAAGTATGTATAATAAAGTAAGTTTGCATGTATTTGTGTAATTTTTTACGAACCCGTTTTTTACGAAAACCCGGTTATAACGAGCAAATATCACGGTCCCTTCGCGCTCGCTATAACCGAGTTCGACTGTATAACAAAACTTCACAGTTTACTAAGGTGAACGATGATGTCTAAATGAGCATTTTGGAAAACGCATAATGCATTTGAAAACCTAATTTCTGCTTTTACCGTGAGCAGTCGGGAGCAATCGGAGAAAATATACGATTTGTTTGTGCAGCCCGCTATATGATCTATAGATATGTATGTATACTACATTGTATGCTAAGTTAAACGTATAGTTGAAAATTTCCATTCAGCAATTTCCTCCAATAAACGGGCGTTTTTGAAAACTTTTGTGCAGCCTATATCTGATCGATAGAATTTATGCACACCAAGTAATATTTAAAAAACTAGCGTAAATGCCCGTCCTAGGACGGTGGGTAAAAATTGTGTTTTTCACTTAAAATTTGAAAAACTGATAAAAAATAATTGACAATTTGGAAGTGTTTAGATGAGCAAAGTTCGGCTAGTTTATGTTCTAATATACACACAATTAGCATTTACAATATTTCTGGGTAAACCAAGTTTTCCAGTTAATATACTATAACAAAATTAAGATTTCTTAATAAAACAAAAAATTAACAAATATCCAATAAAACTGCGTAGTTAAAACAGTCTGCTGCAACGATTGAAATAATACTATTTTTTTTTTTCAATAACACTTTGAAAATGTATTTTTATCGTTTTTTTCTCCCTTCCTCCCACCTCCAATTTTTTTTAAATATTTATATTGATTAATAAATACGTATCTCGGGACGAACCCCCATCCGAAAGAACGAAGGGGAAGCATTGTTAAAGTGTTCTTCACGCCTATTGGTGTTTTTCTTCTGTATACCCGCGGCTGACGTCACGCAGCAGGGGTGGGTCAGCTTCAAGTGATGTCATTTATGTCGTCTCCTTTAATCTTCATAGCTCCATGGTTTAAATTTCTTTTCAATGAATCACAAAAGGAATGACTCTCTACCACAGCTTCTTATTTACGTTTTACGCTCGAAGTGCGTTACGTTTGTTTTCTGAAATGGCTGCGTAAATCACTGAAATTTTGTTAGTTTTGAATCTTTTATAGAAATTATTTTGAACAGAAGGGATTTCAAGTATAGAAAAGATTTGTATTTAGGCAGATAAGTTTTCTCATATACATCTCAAATCAAAATTAAGCCTAACAAGTTTCCATCTTATAGGAGACTGGTAAGATTGATGGGTTCGCCCCGGATGCGTTACTCTGCCTTTTATTATATAGAGATAATCAAATTTAAAAACGCATACCACAACTGAGACGCACTTCCAGCAATTATTGTTCGTAGGCTTCAGTAGTTTAATTATTGTTCATTTTCTTCTGTAGCCAAATTCTTTTGTGTGTCCCTGTAAATTTACGATAAATTCTATGCTTACCATCACCAGTCGTATCACTTCAATGATATATATCCATTTCAGTATGTTTAAAATAGTATAATATCATTAAAAACACCGCAAACGATTTTTCCCCCATAGTGTGTCCCTGTAGTGTGTTCCCCCTCTTGAGTGTCCCTGTAAATGAACCGTAAATGCTGCACGATTCATTTTCAATACCGAACATGCTATAATGATACCCAGTAACATATATGAATTTCATGGCAATCAGACCCTATTTACGCGAGTTAGAGCACGGACAGATGGACAGACAGACAGACAAAGCCAATTCATAAACACTTTTCAACTATGTTGGAAAACTTTAAAAACGGATATTTGTGAACGCGAATTGTTTTATATTTTTGTTTCATTATTCTGTAGAGCTTATTGATTTTTATATATAGTTTTGTAACTGATTAATAATTTAATATTTAATATCGGTTAATATTTTTAATTAATAATTTAATTTAATGAATTGTTAGTGAAAAAAAATAATTAAGCGTTAAATTGTTTTATTGACCTTGGATTTAAAATACGGGAACCGCGTATATTAAAAATTAATGAAAGCTGTTAGTCGTTTTAGATTTCTCCAAGGGAGTTGGGAGTTAAACGATTTATAGTCGTATTGTACAGCTGCCATGGCATAAATCCATTTTCAAAAAGTTGAAAAGAATTTTGAAAATCGGTTGTAACATAAGTCACAAAACTTGTGCATTTATTGGCGTATCTAGGAAAAATAATTTAATTTAAAATTGATTGATAATTGATTAATGATTTAATATTTAATATTAGTTAATATTTTTAATCAATAATTTAATTTAATGAATTTTGTTTGTTTTTTTGTTTGAATGTCGTTTCTGGACATTCGGCTTGAAACGTCAATTTTGAAAACCTCAATCAGTGGACGCTGGATCATATTATCATATACTAAATGTGACCTTGTTTAAGTCTTTGAACGTTATACGTATATATGAAAATTTAGCATATAACAATACTGCGTAAATAAAACTTTGTGCGAATTATAATAAAAAAGCTTCCTTTGTTTTGCGCGATTTGTCTAAACATAAAATTAATTCTTGATTTATTTAATTCAATTGATCCATGTATACAGTTTACTTTTGAAATTGAAACTCAACAACGTCTAGCTTTTCTGGATGTCCTGGTAATTCGTAATGATTGTGAATTTTTGATGACAGTTTACCGAAAGCCTTTTGCTGTAAGTTTACCCCCTCATTATAAGCTTAGTCATGCCCCACATCAAAAACTTGGAGTTTTCAATACTCTTATTTTCCGTGCACGTAAAATTTGTTCAAATTATGATTTATTTAATAGTGAAATTAACTATATAAAAGCAGTTGCCATCGATCTGAATATCATTAACCGTATTTTATCTAAACCTCAGATAATAACCGATTCTGTTCCAGCAAATAAAGAATTTAAAAATGTTATTGTCTTACCTTATTTCCCTAAAATCAGTACCCAAATTTCTCGTATTCTCAATAGGTTTAGTTTTAAAGTTGTTTTCTCTCCAACCAATAAAATTTCTTTCTCCAATCTTAAAGATCCTATTGACGACCATAATACGTGGGGCATTTAGAGAATTTTTTGTGAGTGCGGCCTCTCTTAAATTGGGCAGACGAAGCGTGCACTTAGAATTAGGCTGAAAGAACACCAGAATTACGTTAGAAAGCAGGAATTAGAGAAATCCATAATAGCGAAACATTGTTGGAATTCCAACCAGCAGTTTAATTATCCAGAAGCTAAAATTTTTCAAAATGTAACTCAGTTTTTGATATAGACTTTTACGAAGCTCACTATATTCATAAACATACTTCCTTTTAGGTAAATGATATGACCAGCACCCCTTTTCATTCACCAGTGGGGATGGATCCTGCGCAGTGACTCTTTTTTAGTTAGTTCTGGTCAATTACGTCATTTCTTTAGGATATATAAACTCTTGTTTCCGCCTTTTCAATCAGTTCATAAGCCAGTACTCGGGGCTATAACCGAGGGGTTCTTCGAACCTATTTTAATTTTTTTTTCTCACTGAGGAAGGGGATCCAAGAATCCTCGAAACGATCGTACGGGATTTTTGTCTGTACGTTATTTGTACGTAAAAATCGTTGTTAAAGATTTTAGCTTTTTTATTATAACAATACTGGTTGTAAACTGATCCAGCGTCCCCTGATGCTAGGCCACTGGAAAGCTTGTGGTATCGTGGAAAATCATTTGCCTTTATAAAAAAAAATTTAAAAAAGTTTTCCATGATATAGTGTCGGAATAAGAGTACCTGCTGATCCCATGTGTTTGCAAAAAAAAATGAATTGAGGACTAAATACAAAAAATCGTAAAAATCTTTTTTTTTTTTTTACGAAAAAATGTTCTAAGTGCCAAGCTTAACAAACAGGAGAACGCTTGAAGTGCTATCCCTAGTAGTAATAGTTCAAACAAGTCGGAAATTGTACATCAAACGTGGCAAATGAGGTGCTTTCGCCTTCTTTTTTTCGCTCTCTTGAAAAATGTCTTCTTTTGGACTTTCAGCGTTTTCCATTTTAGTCCTCAATTCATTAAGAGCTAATTCTTTTAACATAATTGTTGTTTCATCATCGCAGCATCTGGTTCATCAGAATTTAATCAGTTTGGATTAAAAAACAGCCTTAAGATGAACGCAAAATGCGACCTAGCTGCAATTTTAGATCGCATCGTTTAACCATTGTTGGCCTTCGCTTTATATGAGGTTTTTATGAATAACAAAATTTTCGGGTGGTAGTGTCTGAAAACAATTACTTGCATGTAAAATTCTATACCTCGAAAAATATTGTAAATAAAATATTGCTTTTTTACAAACCAACTCTCGTTACAGACACGCTAATATATTCATCTTTCTTTTTCTGGATGACATTACTTTTCCTTTATTCGTAATTACTATATTTTATTTGCTTGTTTTCTTTTTAGGTATAATTTGGCGGTTTATTTATTTTATTTTTTCTTCTCCACGCGCCGCGCATCCGCCGTCTATATTCATTAACACCGTTAATGAAGGATGGTACGCAGCATCTGGAGGATGAAGCGCCGACTGACGGACAGTCACACCTTCACGGTCCACATCTATTTTTTTTCCTCGAGCACGCGTGTTGCAGGTGTACAGATGCGTTCCAAGTAACAGATGGTTTGATAATTAGAAAAGGGGTTAAAAAGTTTTTCCTTAATTGACATTGCTGTAGAAAGGAAACAATTCCGACACTTTCCAAAACTTTTTTACATTTTACCCGACTGCCAAGAAGGGTTATGTGTTTAACGCGTATCTGGGTATGTGGATTTCTTTAAACCCTCGAAACATCCCAACGACTGGGTGGATTTTAATGAATGAGGTCTCTATCGATTCGTCTTAACCGTCCGATGGTTATAGGCTAGGTTTTATTTTTATAAATTCAAAATGGTGGCCGTAAAATACAAAATGGTGGTAGAGACGAAAAAATTTTTAATGTTTCATTGACTATTTTATATTCAGAAGCTTCGTTTAAATATTACACAACCTGGAAGTTGTGTAGATCGGATCTCTATCTTTACTGCAAATCTAACCTTCATAGACATCTATAGGGCTCATCTAAACAGTGTTTATAGATAGGAACTAACAATTAAACATGGCTTAAAAGTCATCAATACAAGTAAATAAAAAAAATAGGTAAGTAATATAAAAAGTAGTTTCACATTGATGAGAAATAATTAATTAGTTCGCTTTTTACGCAGTCGGGTTTTTTGATTTTTTAAATTTAATTTTGACTTGTTTTCATATCAAGAAGAAAGTACAGGGTCAGAGCTTAATTGCTGACAAATACAGTAGCGGAGCGGTAATATTCTGCAGTACTAACGACGGTAGGGTAATCCGATTGTCCTTTCTAACTAGAGTCCTGCATTGGGTCGGTTTACCAGTTTTTACTCCCACCCGCTGTTCGGATCGGGTCAGTTTAGCGTTATATTTTTTCGCAGGGGGTCGGGTCGACTTCTACTTTTTTTCTGCGGGTCGTTTTCGGGCCAGGTTCGGGTGACCCGATTTTTCAAAAAGAATGTCCAAAATATTTTTTCAGGTTAAAAATTTAAACACAATAAGACCTCCATAATGGACACTCCCGAAAAGCGAAGGCTTCTGTTTAAGGAAAAATGTTAACAATCAGCAGCGAAACGTGTCACAAATTGATCAAATCACGTTTCAGATGTAATTCAAGCAAAGGAAATGCTAATTACTAGTGCTATTGTTTACTTTTAAATATTTGCTATGTTTTTATTCTCACATAGCTGTGTGCAAATACTCTTTTTTTTTTTTGGCATGAAAAAATGATGTTATATATTTTTTAATGAATGTTATTACTTTTTAAGGTAAAAGGATAATTATTTGTGCTTGCTTATTATTTAAACAGGTTGCAAATTGCACGTCAAACGTGGCAAATGAGTTGCGTTAACACTATAACTAGTTTTATAAATATTTTTTGAACAGCATATTGTACTGAATGTATATTTTAGTGCACTTCATAAGTGCATATCCATTTCATTCTGTTCGAAAGGCTGTAACATCATTAAAAAGCGCTTGAAATATATTTTTTTCCATCGGCCGTTGTAACGGAAAACTTTTGACTCTCCCTGTAATTAAACCATACATCCGATTTTCATAAAATTTGAAATGACTCGACAAAATTTTGCAAAAATTACAGACAAAATTTTGCAAAAATTAATCTAATTCAGTGCAATGAAAATAAGCTGGAATCTACCAGATAAATTCATGAGTGACCTTTGAAAAACTAAAAATGCATTTAAACCAATAGATGACACAGGGTGCCAATTATTGAAATTAGGGAGTGTCAACTACTAAAATTAATTATTTATTTTTTTAGATGCCACCTACGAAGGGAAATTTTAGGAATTACACGGAAGAGAGCATGAGAGCTGCCGTAGAATACGTTAAAGTCAACAAAGCCGATTCAGAAGAAAAAAAATTACAATCTGATCTTACTTTGACTCCTGTGCACAAACATAAATAAATAAAGGAAGAGTATTTTAGAATTTTGACTTTTGGTCATACAGACTGGAAAAATTTGAGGGGGGTGGAAACGGATATAGGTTTCTATTACAATGCTGTACCTGGTTCTTAGTTCTTTTGCCTCCTAAATAGAACAGCTCTATAATTTTTGCATTACCTCCGGTAAGAGATCTGCTTGAACCGAAATTTTAAGGCCCGTTCCCTAAAACGTTCCGTCGTGCTTTTATATTTATTCTCACTCCAATCATGCCTGGCCCCACCAGTGGCCGAGATGTTCTGCTCTCGAAGCTGGTAGACGGGAGGTGCTGGGTTCGATCCCAATCGCGCCCGTCGGCCTAATCGTTCGGAGTTTTCGTGGTTTTCTTCGAGCCGTGGATCTTCCATGCGTTAATACGGATTAGGTTCCCTTAGAAAGACCCCCACGGAGGGCACCCCCCCCGGGCCTATATCCCTCGTGTAGATAATTGGCCGTCAAAAAATCAACCCAACCCAACCAATCATGCCTATTGCCTATTGTAAACTGCTGCTATTTTATCGGCGTAGTTTGATCCTTTCGAATTTATAAGATTGGGTTTGTCAGCCTGCTCAATTTTTTTTTATCAGTCTGATCCGGCCCATTAACATAAATTGTCTTAATTTGACTTACACGACCTGTTTGAAAAATTCCCTTCATTTTCCGGGCCTTGGTTCCTTCCAGAACTTTGTACCTCAGGTTCTGTCCACAAACCCCAAAAATACTAGGGGAAGTACTTACATCCTAAATGTAAAATATCTACTACAGTTATGAATTAAAACAGTTTTCATCTACCCCGTACATGGATAGTACTCTGTACCTATCCCTGTATCTACTTTGTACACCGCAGTAAATCGGTCATATTTGACTTGAGTATCCTGATATAGTCCATAAATAACAATAATAATTAATTTTATAGATTTAAAATTACATATAATTAGTTTAATTTCACTTTAAAATGTCTAACAAAAAAAAAATCTGGAGTCGGAGGTGATTTAAAGTCCAAATTAATTTTAAGCTTTAAGATTAGAATGAATAATAATTTTGTATTTTAATAAGATTATCAATGGATTAGCACAAACCAAAAATTCCCAATTAACAAAGTGTAGCGCGAAATTCTTGTCATCGCTGTAATAAACCGAAGAAAAAAAAAGTTTAGAAGTTAGAAATCTGGAAATGACCGCTTGCTCATTGATGCAAGTGCGGGTGTGCAAAAAAAGATCTATATGACGGAAGAATTGAAGCCATAACTGGACAGAAATAACAACAAAGTTGAAAGTGATGAAGTGATAATACGTGTCATTAGATAGCATTAAAAGATGAGATTCTGATAAGCAGATTAAACATTGTTACCTTTAATTACTGGTGAAATTTTCGGATCAGGTGGCTGAAAGTGACCGTGAAAAAAATCATAAGTTCGTTTGGGCAGTCACGAAAATAGAAGTGAGAAATGTGTGTTAAAAGTTTTTAAGGAACTTAAACCTTTTCCGATATAAATTTAGTCTAAACCTGAAAATATAAATGAAATTTTCGGATCAGGTGGCTGAAAGTGACCGTGAAAAAAATCAAAAGTTCATTTGCGCCGTCATGAAAATAGAAGTGAGAAATGTGTGTTAAAAGTTTTTAAGGAGCTTAAGCCTTTTCCGATATTAATTTAATCTAAACCCGAAAATACGAGTGAAATTTTTGGATCAGGTGGTTAAAATGATTGTGAAAAAAAATTAAAAATTCATTTGGGAGTCATGAAAATAGAAGTTAGAAATATGTGTTAAACGTTTTTAAGGAGCTTAATATTTTTCTGATATAAATTTAGTCTAAACCCGAAAATACAAATGAAATTTGGTTTAGTGTAATAAAAGTGTAAAAATACGGATGCATTCGAAGCCCACAAGTTTAACTCTTTGTGACTCTAAAAAATTTGTAACTAAAAGCTACTTTTTTCACATCTGCAATAAACAGAAAATTACATGCTTTTCCTTAGTACCAAGTTTCTAATAAAAATTTGTAACGTAGACTAACTTATCTTTGTAAAAAATCTTTTTCTAGACGTATCCCGCCATTTTAATTTTACAAAATTTTCGAAGTTCATTTTAACAATAACGATGCGAAACTACTCAAATAATAAATAAAAATTTGTCTTGAAAAATTTACCCAGGATCGCCATTTGTTTAGAATTCTCTGAACAATTAATTTATATTAACTAGTGTGTTGGGAAATAACAACAATAAATAAAATCGTTTTTTAAAGCACATTGACTTTATAACTATTATAAGTAACATTGACTTTAGAGTATGTTGTAGATATACAACGCGATGGCACAAAGGGTTAACATTAGAGACATGGGTTTTTGTGGTTGACTAATTAACAAGCCTTAAAACGCTCATCTTCGCCTAAGCTATTTCCTGAGACAGCTGATTTACAAAACAATAGGGGTCTGAAATAGGAAAAGAACGTGTAGTTATTTTTGACTCAGATCTCAAAACTGCAGGATTTTTTTTTTTTTCGTCCGATATATGTATTTGTACTCTTGCTGCACGCGAAGATCTTTTCCGAGATAAAATATTTAAATTGTCTCATTAAATTTGGGCGTCCTCTACTACTGAAATATAATTAAGTATTGAAAGTGTGTTATTAACCAGTTTTATATTAGTTAAAAAGTATTTATTATCGTGTTATTACCGCTTTTTAATGGATTCTGTAAATTTCCTACAGAAAAAATAATTACACTGGTAAAAAAAAGATTTTTTTTTTCTTAATCGAGGCAAATATAATATAACCACGAATGAAAATTAGAGATCGATGGAAATTTCGTTTTCGTTATCGGCACAAAATCAGAGTTTTGTCGAAAATTCGGGCGGAAGGAAACTCAACGGAAACTATTATAAAAATTTCGTTTCTTATTTAGAAAATTTTCAACATTACTCATTGATCTGAGCTGTATTGGCTCAAATAAGACAATATTTATTTACTGCTATGAACTTCATTGTTTATAACTATCAGTCATGACTGATTCAAGGCGTAAGTGCAAATTATAAAGCAACTGAAGCATATAGGACTAAACTTTGAAGACGCTTATCACGCGCTCAATAAAAGCTGCAGATTTAAAAGTATTAGAAAATTTTTAGTTTGAAATCGCAGAAGTGTTTCGAATATTCTTTGAAAAATTTTTAGTGTAACAGACAAGCATTTACAAAAATTATTATAAAAGATATATCGAGATATGTTTACCTAAAACACTTTTTAATTAGATGAAATTTGCATAATTAGACAATCATTCCGTGTCATTGAAGAATTATTTGTATTTTATTTTATTTTATTTTATATGAAAATAAAAAGTTTTAGTCAAAGACACAGACAGTAATTAAAAATTATGTATAGTCGTGTAAAAAAAAGTAAACATTCCTTACTAACTCTGGAAAAAAATATCGTAGAAGAAAGTTACTGGTACCACATGATTGGTAATAAAGTCTACTTTTGAATTATGTATATAAAATTTGCTTAGGGGGCCATCTACATACTAAAACGAACCATAATTTTGTTTTTTCAATAGCAGAACACAATTCTGACAGCATAAATAAACTCTACACTCTTCAATTAGCCTAAAAACAAATTTTTATGCAATTTGTACAATAAGTTTCCGAGAAATTAATTAGTTTAAAACGAGCTTATTTTAGGGGCTATATCCAAATTGAAGTTCCGTACTCGATTGTTGACCCTTCTTGATCAAGGTATCTTGCGTCACTTAAGCAGTCATTGAAGACTTCTAGATTACAGGATAGCAGAGAAATTTCAAAATATCTAATCACTTTTATCATAGACGGCCCCTTAAAACATCATTTTGCCATTTTTTAGGCATAATTTGATAACTACTAGGAAGAAAAATGTGAAATTTTGGATTTCCATAAAGCAGGACTTAATAAATATAAATCCATCATAAAAATTGTAGGTTGCAATTCATAATTTTTTCGAATATTAATTTCATAAAATTATAAAAATTGCAAAATCAACGAATTTATGTTTCGGTATATTAGTATTATTGCTACACAAAACATTAGCACATTAGGAGTATAATTTCTGGAGATATAAATAAAAATATGAAAATGTAATTTAACATTAGAAGCATTAAATTTTGAATATTTATAATTCAAAAACTTATCATTCAAATGACTTGAAATTTGGTGTCTAGGCATAGTTTGAACCGAAGATTTGAAATATCTTGTTAAAATTGGTATTGCCATTGAAAAAAATGAAGTTTGAGTTCGTTTTAATATGTAGGTGGCCCCCTAAGCAAATTTTATATACATCATTTAAAAGTAGACTCTATTTCCAATCGTTTGGTACCAGTAACTTTCTCCTACGGTAATTTGTTGAGGAGTTAGTAGGGGTTATTTACTTTTTTTTCCCACGACTGTATATTTAATAAAAACCTATAATTAATTAATAATTATGCATATTTATGTATGTAATGATTAATTAAAAAAAATTGGACGTTTTCGTTTTCGCTTACGGACGAAAATAGGAAGATTACAGAAATTCCTTTTCGGTTTCGGTCGTAAAAACCTGTTTCGATCGAGTAAAAAAAATATTTAAATGAAAAACGGATTTATTACACAAACAATTCAGAAAGGAAACATTGCCAAATACAGTAGAGCGCCGATTATCCAAATGACTGGTTTACCGAGCC
Organism: Maratus speciosus; assembly: GCA_963932465.1. Classification (NCBI taxonomy): domain Eukaryota; kingdom Metazoa; phylum Arthropoda; class Arachnida; order Araneae; family Salticidae; genus Maratus; species Maratus speciosus. The sequence continues at coordinate 66,087,285 of OZ010799.1, read as the reverse complement.
TCTATTGATCTTTTTTTTTTCTTTTAAATCTTATGACTTACGGACAGATGATTCTTTTAATTAAAGAAAAAATGGAGTAATGACTAAATATTCTAAAAATATAACAACACAGCTGAAATTACTATGAAAAAATATCTCATGTTTATGACATATTCGGGGCCTTACACTGTTAATTCAAAGTAAGCTTTGAAAAATGCCAAAGGGTAGGACAATTTTTAAATAATTTTTGCCGATAGAAATAACTGCCTTTTGTAAAGCCCGTATTATACTTATATACTTAAACCATATCTTCAGGCATTATTATCATAGTAGAGAGCTAACGCAGTACGAACATTTTTACTTCAGCATACTTTAAATCTGTTATGATATATGTTTTTATGAAAAATAACGAAATGTGTCTTATAGAGTTTTTATGAAAAAGTAGCTGCTTAACCCGTTCTACGCACGGGAGTTCATGAATTTAATTCTAAAACCAAAATTAAAAATAACTATTCGATTTGGTAAAATATTTTTCTACTACTGCGCATTTTTTTAATGAAATTTAATTTATCATGTTACTATGGTAGCAGACGATAAAACGATATCTTTGTAATAAGGGAATAAATAGAATAAAACGTTTCATTGATGTTTGTGATAAAATGTTTGCCTTTATTTTTTAATGTAATTATTAAGCGCAATTAAATAATCTCTAAATATTTGCGTGTGAGGTAAAAGAATTATCGTAATACCCGCTGGAGCTTTTTAGCATTGGCGTACGTAGTATGTATATCTCTAATTATTTGCATGTGAGGTAAAAGAATTATCGTAATAACCGCTACATCTTTTTAGTATTGCAACGTGGTAAGATGTATATCTCATATTGGTTAAAGAACTCGCGCAATTACGGATTGAACATAAAAAGAGGATTTTATTGTGAATTTTTAATTGTTGGCAGCTACTATAACGAAAAATGTTTACATTTCATGGGAAATTGCTGTTAAATGGGTGGTTTTTTATTAATTAAAAGTTAACTATAAATTATTTCGATTCCGGATTGTTTAGTTGCCTCGGCCTTGTTTTAATACACATGTACGTAACATTTCACAATTCTGGCTTCCAAACTGTGGATTTGTATAGCATTATAGACAGACAGACAGACAAATTTTCATTTTTATATATTAGATAACGAAATATGTCTTATAGAAATTGATTTTAAAATAAATTTATACAAACAATATAAGGAACTTTTTGAATGAAAAAATAATGTGTCATGTTTTTAATAACCTGGATAAAGTATAATGGAAAAATGCCAATGCTGTGATAGTTCTCTACAATGATAATAATGCCTGAAAATATCGTATAGTATAAGCATATAATGGTAGAACAATATTCAGTAACAATGAGCATAAAAATAAAAAGAACACATCTCTTACAGCAGAAACACAAAACTTTTTTCATATCTTATGGTCTGCTTTAACTGAGGAAATATAGTGACAGTATAAACATTTAAAAATTCTGTTGCAAAATTAGTTAAAACTTTGGCAATAACTAACGTTGCAATTACAGTGATTTTTAAAACAATGGTGAAAAATAAAGATCGATCTGTCAGTTAATCGTTGGTTTATGATCTAATCGGCGGTAATGTAGTACAATGGTTACTAAATATAGCACGTAGCTCTCAAGTAATTGAATTTCCATTACTACCTTAGAGGTCTGCACGAGTCGGAATTTACAGCCGAACTAAAGCAATTGAAACTATTTTTTTTCCATTAGCTTCAATGCAACGGCATACTTTTGACTGTCCCAGTAAATGAACTGTGCATGCTTACAAACTTCATTTTCAATAGGGATTGTAAAATTCAATAACATACAAAATTTTCTGGGCTATCCGAGCATATTTACGAGAATTTGAGCACGGACAGACAGATGGACAGACAAACCGAAGACATAAACTCTTTTCAACCAGGTTGAAAAGTGTTCAAAACAGGGTTAAAAACATCATAACTTTTGAAGTTGTATAATGATAAGTATATATTTCTAAATATTTCTCTGTCGTTCATTAAGGCTCTTCTCAAATTCAAAGAGCTACTTTCTGACACATTTCTGAATTCATTTTTGTTCAGAAACGCATAAAATTAACAGGTGTTCTTAATCAGAAACTATGTAAGCGTTTTCCATTTTTTGATAAAGGCAAAAAATATTTTAGAAAATACTGTTAAAGTGGGCGTTTTGAATCGAATTTCCGAACTCCATAGCACAGGGAAGGTCAAAAGCCTCTCCTTACGTGACAAGAATCGCTTTTAACTCGACCAGTAACTTCTTTATCAAAAGTGGAAAAAGTGTAGGAATAGACCGGGGCTAGTAGGCGCAGTTTTTAGTTATTGATTTTTATTAATTTTTTGTTTAAGTTTTTTATAAAACTTTAACTATACTTTTAAAAACAGGCATTGGGCTATAAATACCCGGAGTTTTGAGTTTGTAGCTTTTGTAGTTTATGTTTAGCGAAAGCCTAAAGTAAAAGGAAAATTGCAGGCCAACCTACCCCGTCACGGGGCAAGTTGCCTACACCTATGGGGTTAGTTGGCACACGCTTTTTAAAAATTTAAATGAAACTCAAATAAGACACGCAGTTAAGAGAAATCAATTTCGTTATTACCAGTAAGTTTAAACAAAGGCGTTATCGCCGTACAATGTAAATTCTAAATTATACAGCTGCAAAAATAATGAATAAAACATTAACATTGAGAACTTCTATCCTACTCGATATCATCATCAGAGTTACAGTTTTTACAGATAAAAAATCGAGTGTCTCCGTTTGGGCAAGCCTCGTGTGCCCAAAATATTGCATTGCAACCACTTCTCTCAGTGTTTGTGTTTTTCAAGCTACCAGCACACACTAAACACCGAGCCAACTTGCCCCGTGTTCAATGCGCCTACTAGCCCATAATAAATTTCTTCACAAAAGGACACGTAACCATCTAAGTATAAATAATCCAAGTAAATCCCATATGGGGTAGGTATAGTTCATCATACACTAAGAAAAACTGCACAAGTTAAATCACAGTTATTAAGATAAGTATTAGAAATTAGAAAAAGAATGAAGCAACAAAAAATTACCTATGAGTGCAAAAAATAGAAAAATCGTAATAAATGTCCACTGCAGGAAGATAACGCTGCAAAACTACAATGAGGATTGTAAAAAGCAAGAAGAAAGGTACTCTGTGACTGGTTGCGCAATCTATGCACAAACAGGCGATTTATGAGGACTGCGCCTACTTAGCCCTGTAGCCAACTATCCCCGGTATCCCCTATTCAATTCCAAATTGGTTCTATAGTCAGGTCTTCCAGTTTTATACCTTTACAGTTGAAAATGAGTCAGTATATGTGTCAGAAAGTTTCGCGTTGTTGAGAAGGGAATTTGGTATATTTCATATGATTCCGTTGACAAAAGTTAATTATCGCTATTACTATTTTCGCACATATCGCCTGCCCCGCACATGCTGGGGACGATTAAGTCCAGCTGTAGTCCGCTTCGATTATATATTTTTAAAAAAATGTAAGCCTGATTCCGACCAGACTCGGCCCGACCTGAGTCTGCGGAATAAACTAACCCCGGGCTCAGAGCTCAGACACGATGTGACTCTCCGACACCAATCTCTGCACTGGACATGTTATATTTTTCAATAAAAATGAAAGTTAAAATTCTAGTGCTATATTCACCGTGAGTTAAATAATTAAAATACACATAAAAAAACACAAATAATTGTACAAAAAATACTTTCAGGTGCATACATATAATATAAAGATATTTTTAATATATTAAAAATATCTTAAAATACATTAGAAAAAACCAGAACGTTTTCAGTCATTGCAAGGCCGTCATCATTGGGATTTAAATGTTGTTGTTATTTACTTTGCGCTTGTATTTGAATGTACTTTAAGATATTTTTAATGTATTTTAAATATCTTTATATTATACTGGGGGTCTCTGCCCCCTGCAAGCTACGCTCGCCAACCCCAGTTCAGACACCGCAGAATCTAAAAGCACGCTAATTTGATCGGTTTTAAAAAGATTACAAAAGATTGAATTATAATGAAAAAAACCCTATAGCGCATACTCTATGATTTCCCTGTAAACGGGTTTCCATTCAATTCCCTTTGATTGCGAAAATTTAAGGCCGAATCAGTTGCTGTTAAGACATCCAATGGTTGTTTTCGTGTTTGATTAAAGAAGATCAGTTAAACATTTGAAAAGAAGCTAAAATAAAAAGAATTAAGTAAACAGAGTCTTTGCCTCCCGGTATTTTTTAACAGCGTTATAAAAATTGACATAATACAATTTACTACAATTACTACAATTTACTGCTTTAAATGCATATTAATGTATTTATTATTTTAAAGTTTCCTTTCTCTTTTAATATTCACGTGTAAATACAATTGTCAAGACATAATTTTCAATATTTTCCTGCTTTTAACACATACTCATTTAATAGTAATTTTAAAGTTTTTGTTGTTGTTGTTAATAGTCACGTGTAAATAAATTTTTAATCGTTAGGAAATATTATTCTTTGCGCTGTTTTTTGAATTGAAAACAATCTCTATAATAATAGCCTAAATCATGTGACTATTATCAACACTTCCGGGCGTATCCTTTCGCTTATTATATTCCAGGTGGCCATTTTGGTACTTTAATGTTAGCCAGCCACAGGCGATAAGTCGCCAAATATTATTCTATCGCCATCATTTCACTTATATTGTAATAGTTCAAGTCGTGTAACTGCCATAAACAATTACACCCCTTCGCTTTTCATACGAAAGGTTTCCATTTTGATTAAAGAATCAAAGTTATTTTTTCGAATAAAACTACATAAAAGGTGCCATGATCGCAATGAATTCTTGGTACTTTTATGTTAGCCGGGTGCAAATCTCGCCAATAGCTTTTTTTAACTCGCCAATTAGCATTTTTTTATTTTTCGAGTGGTAAATTAAATCGGTACTACTACTATCGATACTATCGGTACTACATCGACCAAAAATCTATCGCCAGACTGTAAGATTAAATGCCAATAATGGTTGATCGTAAATGTCACATTCACTTGACTGTAAGGAAGTTACGCGTGTTTACGCTATCAAGTGATTTTTATTTCGACGTTTTATTTGCATTTTTATTAATGTTATACTAATTTATTTGTTCTTTCGTTATTTAAAATAAAAATTACGTCAATATGTATAATTTGGTGAGTGGTTTGGCGATTTATATAATTTGGCGAAATTGGTCGACAGGATAACTAAGTAGTACCATTAAAACATTGCTTTGAATTTGAAATTAAATGTCAGGATTTGTTTCATTATTTTGTTGGGTTTGGCGATGAAATAACAATAAAAAAAATAATTAATTAACAGCTATGGAACAAAACCATTTATAACAGTTTTTTAAATAAAAAGAAAATAAATGTAAATAAACATTTATTAATAAATAAGCAACAATAGCCGGGTTACCATGTCAGGCAAAATAACGCCATTTAGGTACCCCGGTGCGTATATGACATCTGCGCCAAATATTTTTCTTTTCGTTTCGTTTAAAAAAAAAAAAGAAAGAAGTGAAAGCCATGATTTTAATTTTTTTAATTTTAAATTAAAGTTTTGTATTAAATAAAATGATAATGAAATAATAATAATTATAATAATAATAATAATAATAATAAAAGAGCATTGCTTTCAGCATACATTTAAAGGAGGCCAAACTGGTCGCAAAAGTTAATTTAAAATAATAACCTTTTCTAAAATATTAAAAAATATATCTGTTATGATTAAAATTTGAGTTGCCATCATTAGAAAAAAGTATTTAAAATTAGAAAAAAATTGACATTTCGAAAACTGATTCGAATTTAAAAATTCTAACACCAGTTTTGAGATCTGCGGATCTATACGGATTTTTGGTGTTAATTTCATCGCAAAGTCCATATTTTAGGAGAAATTGCCACGAAACATAATGAGCTGTTTAATCAGTCGTTTCATAGAATCGTTTCATAAATTCATTACATTTCAATCGTTTCATATATCCGTTTCATAAATTCGTTTCGTTAGGATTATATGTATATAGGGTAGATGTATGCACCTGAAAGTAGTTTTTGTACAATTATTTGTGCTTTTTTATATGTATTTTAATTGTTATATTTTTGTTCTGATCTTGTGAAAATAGCATAGGCTCGTGGAGCACATTTATACTTATTCTCGCGAAAGTCATATCCATTGAAAATGGTTAATATTTTATCGGCTTCGTTTAAAATTTTCTATTAGGTCGGTTGGCCCCCTTAAATTTCTTATCAGCCTGGCGGCCCGTTTAATTTTTTTTTTGACCCTGACCGTTAAAAAAATTGTTCTAATTCTGCCGGTCCGGTCCGTTTGAAAGTTTGTCTTCGTTTTACCGGTCCATCCCGGCACGTGGGCCAGGCCGTGAACGGTCCTCGGACCAAGCCCGGGTTCGTGCAGACCCTACCTAACTCAAATTTTTTTCCTTTTATATATTGGCAGTGGAACCAGACACATAACTTTTGAGAAGAAATTAAACTTCACACCAATAGTAATAATGCCTTCTATTGCCAGAAGTTGCATCCAATTTTTCAAACCAATGTATTGTGGACCGGTCGATTAATTTTATTTTGTTTAGTCTTGTCTGTTTATCAAAGTTAAGGAATTTTTCTGAAACATTTGTTTTGAAATTTCAAAAATACATACATATAATACAGGGTATTTAAAAATTATACATCAGAAATCTAAAGGCAGGTAGAGGGGACTTAAATAAGCAGATTTTGTGTAGGAATGTGGGTGCAGAAACGCAGCCCTGAGGCAGTAGAGGGCGCTGTTAAATTCGGCGAGTGAATACTCTTTTCTGGCTTGAATCGTCATTTCCAACACGGATTTCGAGAAAGATGCATCGTTACACCAATGCGGAGCTTGCCGACTTGCATTTCATGCGTATAGGGTTACGCAAGGAAATGGATTGGCTGCTCAAAGGATTTAGGTTGAACGATTCCCGGGTAGGATTCTGCCGGATCCCCGAACATTTGAGCGTCTTCATTGGGAGTTATACGCGAGTTTTATATTTCCAGGCGTGATACGGGCACAGTAAGATATCGCTAGATTCCTGCAATAGAAAAAACAGTATTACTCACAGTAGAGGATAGTCCTTCGATAAGCTCGAGAACTGTTGGACGTGAGTTGGGTGTGAACCATTCCCTTGCTTAGCCCATACATAGAATGCATGTTGGCAAGCTCCGCATTGGTGTAAAGATGCATCTTGCTCGAAATCCTTGAGGGAATGACGTTTTAAACCAGTGAAGCGCTTTCATCCGCCGAATTTAATAGCGCCCTCTAAGGCCTCAACGCTGCATTTCTGAACCCACATTCCTATTCGAAATCTGCTTATTTAGGTCCCATCTACCTGCCTTTACATTTCTGACATATAATTTTGAAACAACCTATCTATCTATATATATATATATATATATATATATATTCATAACATATTATTTTATAGTTGAACCTATGAAAACGAACATATTTAAACAACAAATTTTCACGGTCCCGCCGAAAATAATATTGTATAATTTCCACATATGGTGTACCTATCGGAACAGATGTCTGTCTAACAAGGAATTTCTTTCTGGTCACATATAATTCCGTCTAAACAGGTTTTACTGTATATTAATGAAAGTATTTGAGAAATAAGACATCACAAGCTTTTTCCGTCAATCATCTATTGCCTAAATAACGTCATTCATCATCCATAATCGCTATTAGTTCAACTACAAGCACGGACTTCACCTTTTTAAAACATGCGCCTAAATGAATGTCTCCTTCCACTCGCATTATCTAACCATCTATTACGGGATTAAAAAATCACTGGTCCGGAAGTTAATTCGATAAAGCATTATTCCATCTGGTATAGAATGAAAACAATCAGCCGTGTCGCATCGATTAGATATAAGTTCGATAGCCTAATGAGCGGAGGAGACCGCTTTTGTTCGCCGGTCCCTTTTTTTTATTTTTTCTTAACCCTTTTATTGAATAGCGTACGCCTCTTCCGATAAAGCGTCATACGCAAATCGACGTAGATTTGGTTGTACGTGACAGTAATGATCATATTGCGGTCGTACGAAAGCTCGAGTGTTCAGCGTAAAATATTGCAGCTGATCACGCAATGAATTGTTGCATATGAAAATAAAAGCACAATGTTTCATCTTACATCCATGTTACAAATGCAAAAATTCTTTTATTTAAATACTGGAAGGACCAAGAAAGAAATAATGTTATAGATAGGATGAAAGCCAATTCGTCGAATAAGGTAAAATAATTATATAGGGTTGTCAAAAAAGGTTAAATACATATCCAAAAATCCTATACAGTAGAGCGCCGATTATCGGAACTCCAATTAACCGAACTTCCAATTATCGAAATAGCCTATTTCTCTCAAAAAATTTTTAACCGAATTTCCAATTATCCGAACAGCCTATTCCCCTCAACGTTTTTTTAAACCGAACTTCCAATAATCCAAACACCCTATTTCTCTCGTTTTTCGGTAAAGTTTCGGGTAAATTTCTTGCCACCTAATATTACATATCTAATCCAACCCATGGATCTAAGTGTGATAGAGACATTCAAACGACTTTATAGAAGTAAATGTTAGGAATGCTCTTTTTATCAGAACAAACAGAAGAGCCTGATTCCCGAGATACCATAAAAATTGATTTGAAAGATAATGGCTTCCGATTCCTGGAATCTAGTAAAATCCTCAACATTAAAAAAAGGCTTGGAATAAAATTTTTAAAGAATCAAAAAACTGAAAGTGGATCAGAAAATGTGGGACGTGAAACAATAAAACAGATGGGATGAATCCTAAGCTATGAAGAAAATGAAATTTTAAATGATGATGAGATTGTCGATGAGAATCAAAATGAAAAAGAAATTGAAGAAAATGAAAACGAATGTTTTGAAAATGACCAAGGTCTATCACATGACGAAGCATTTGAATGCTTGGAAACAGCTATGAAATGGCTCGAATGACAGAAAAACGCTGATCCTATTCAACTAACGTATTTAAGAAGAATTCGAGATAGGGCATATATATAGATAGGATATGCCCTATCGAGATAGGATATATATATATATATATAACAATTTTTAAATACGCCAGCGCCAACTGGTGCTAGCAGTCCTAAGCCTGGATAAAATGTGAAGGTTTTAGTACAGTCAGGAACATCCCTTAAATTGTCTGTCCATTTATCCGAACTTTTGCTTATCCAAACTAGGGTCAGTCCCAACTTGTTCGGATAATCGGCGCTCTACTGTAACACTAAGAGTAATTGAGGCGACACAATAATTTTATTTCGGAAAGCACTAGGCAATTCCCCGAGTTTTGTTATATGTCATAGTTTAGTAGCCGTGACCTTCACGAGATGCACAAAAGCGATGAACGGTCAATTCAAGAAATGTGTCCAGTTCCTAATTACGGAATAAGCACGAGAAGCATGTAAAAAAATTGAAGGGGCCCTAAAATTGGAAAACAGGTGCCCCAAAATTTTGTATTGAATTAATTCCACTCCAAAATTCTAATTTCTTTTCAAATTATTAACTAATTTATACGCATTTTTTTTTTTTTTTTTTTTTTTTTTTTTTAGCCATTTGGAAAAATGGTTATTGTTCTCGTCAGGATGGGAAATGAAAAGCATATCTGAAAGTTTTCATTGGTTTAATCCGCAATTTATTCGTTTTCTGATTGGTCTATACAGTAATTTGTATTTCCCTTTAATTTCAAAAACGATGTATATTTTCTGTTGCCACTATGACAAAAAAGTAGTAAAAACTACAAAAAAAAATTAATAACTCAGAAACAAACTGAGATACAGCTTTCAAACAAATTGCATTTAAAAATACATTTTTTTCTCTATCCGACGGTGTAAAAAAGTAATATTGTCGGATGTTTAGAAGTTTAAGAATGAAATTTCATTTAAAATTGGCCGTCAGATTTCTTGGAAATTTGACGATGGAAAAGCTTTTTCCCGAACAGCCAATGAAATGCTTGGATATTTACGTAAGTTTCAGGTGGATAATACTTAAGTTTCATGAAATCTGACGGGTCGCAGGCTATATTTTTGACTTGCAATTTTTACGTGTAATAACACTATTAATGTTTAATTCATGGTGTACGTAATGTATGATCAACTCCGTGCGATTTTTTATGTCTTAAATTTTAGTCTTAAAAAAAAAAACGTTTTCCAAATGGTCGTTGTAATTTGATAAATTGCTTTTTTTTTTTTTTTTTTTTTTTTTTTTTTTTTTTTTTTAACTAATCTGGCGATCACTTTAGCCTCCCTTAAATGCATGCTAAGAACAATGCTTTTTTTGTTGTTGTTGTTGCTTTTTTTTTTTTTTTTTTTTTTAATGATAGTATTGTAGGCGGCCTGCTGAAAGGTTAACTTCAAACCATTCGGTTGGATAGCTTTTGCACTGTTAAATGCCGGCAGACGGACTAGGCGGTGGCTATAGGTGCTACGCATTTATATAATTACAAACACACCTAATAAGCGGAGTTCTACGTCTACCTGTTCTATGTAACGATATTCCTGATTAAAGCTAAACCCACTTTAACAATTTAACTGGCCGCTTTTGATGAGTTTTTACTTCATTTTTATATAAGAGATGGTTTTATCAGAATCATGTTAAGTCGGTATTCAAATAAATACTTTTCCATGCTCAATAACTCTAAATTTTCTGGCACATTTTCAGATTCATATTTTTTAAAGAAAAATATGAAACTTGCTGACGTGATTTTTGAAAAGATTATAAGCGACTTGTGTTTTTATTTTTCGTTCAATTAATTAAAACTTCATTTATAAACAAATATTTTCTAAGTAGGACAATATTTTTCGTTTCCAACACAATCGCTTTGGGAAATTCGATTCAAAATGCCCACTTTGACAACATTTTTTGAAATGTATTGTGCCTCTATAAAAAAAAAAATAGACTATTGCGGTACATTATATAGTTTCTGAATAAGAGAATCTACCAATTGGATGCGTTTGAGAACAAAAATGAATTTAAAAATGAGTCAGAAAATAGGCAGTTTGGATTTGAATACACCCTTAATACGACGATTTTTTTTCTTCAACTGCTATGTATTTTAAATTTGTTTTTGATGTAAGAATTGGTCTTATAAAAAACTTGTCAATATAAATGTTGTAGATAATATTAAGAAGATAAATAATAAATTCATGGGAATTTTATGTCTTATGAATTGACGAAGTTATGAAATTTTTTTTTAATTCAATCCCCCTTTTTATTTTTGTTTTCATTTTATTATTATTTTTTTTTTTCGGTACGAACTGGTCCTATCGAAAACTTGTCAATATAAAAATTATAGATAATATTAAGAAGATTTATTGTTCAGTGAACATACATTTTATCAATTTAGATTTATGAGAACCCATTTACTTCAACTAAAATCACTTTAGAGTAATTTATTGTTATAACTTTTATTTAAGAAAACCCTTATTGATATTATCTCTTTAGCAATTAGCAATTACCATGAATCATCTGAAATAGTGTTACATCCAATTTTGTTTATCATATCAAGATACTTTCATCTCCTCAGTTGTTTAAAAATAATTATTGTGAGTTATGGCTGTTGATCAAGGAATCAAGGACACTTCCTGGTTTGAGTGATTGTACATTTTGAAGAGGCAGTTGAACTCGAGCATTCACACTGTACGCAACAGCTCATCTTTCTAGCTGTGATTTCGCAATTTTCGCAGCCGGGTAACAAAATCCCCGGTCCTTGTAAACTGCAAGCGTCCTTGTAAACTGCAAGCGCTCTTTCCTGTGCACATGCAAGAAATTGTAACATGTCAATTCTCAATATAGTTTTATTTACATCTCGCTTTAATCTACTAATTCTATAAACACACACAGAAACATAAAAGTTGGAGGCACCGCTGCGAGATCTTGGATACTTTTTCAAGCTTGGATTAATGTACACTCATCATATATTACTTCAGTGTTCTAAATAGTGTTTTCACCAGTCTTATGTGGAATTGCAACAGACGACGGAGCACCTCGCATCACATTTATTACAGATAAGTACATTTTATCTTATTATTATTATCGGTTTGGCTTTTGTTTTTTACGCTATTCACATCATTATTTGAATAATGAATACCGACTTGGAAGCCGCAAAAAAAGCTGCTGAAGAATTGGAAAAGGCAGCTATAAATTTACGTGGTAGAGCTAAATCTGCTCTAACAAGGATAAATAACTTCATTAACTCTGACTAAATATTTCAAAAAAATGACTTATACAATAAATTAGAAAATTTAGAGACAGTTTATTCCGATTTTGATAAATATGATGCTCAGTTACCAACTGAAGCATCTGAAATTGAGGAATTTGAAAAGAAATATTATGAAACCAAAGCCAAACTGCAAACGGAACTTGAAAAAGTTACCGTAAATGTGCATGCACCTCAAATGATAAATGATCAGATTCCAGTTGTTAGTTCTACTATTTCTAACAATTTTAAATTGCCTAGGATCAATATAGAGCAATTTAATGGTGATTTTAATAACTGGCTGTCATTTAAAGATTTATACTTATCATTAGTTCATAACAACGACAGCATAACTAATATACAGAAGTTTCAGTATTTAAGAGGGTTACTAGGGGAAGAGCCAGCCTCTATTATAAAACATATTCCTATTTCTGAAAACAGTTATTCAGAAGCGTGGGAAAAATTGCTGTCAAGATATGATAAGAAAAAACAAATTGTTTCCACTTTAGTTAAAACATTCCCCCCATTACTCAAGTAAATGCATTTAGCTTACGCTGTTCAGCAGATGTATCAGATGAAGTAATTAGAGGCCTTAAATCAATCGATGAAAAGGCATCTGGCCGTGACTTATGGCTAATTCATATTTTATTACAAAAGGTTGATTCTAAAACAAGGGAGGAATGGGCAAAATTGACCTCAAGCGAAGACTTTCCGTCTTTTGATCAATTTATTCAGTTTATAAATGATAGATGTTCATCTTTAGAATTGCATAAAAGTGAAAATGAAGGTTCGCATAAACAAGAGAAACAGTATAACGTCAATAGATCTTTTTCCAGTGTCATTAGCAAATGTTTATTGTGTAAATTTAATCACTTACTTTACAAGTGTGTTAAATTTAAAGAATTAAGCATCAGGGATAGGAGACAGTTTGTTAAGAAAAACAAGTTATGCAGTAATTGCTTGTCTGACAAGCACACTACCTGGCAATGCAATTCCTCTTACTCTTGTCATAATTGCAAGCTGAAACATCATACTAGTTTATGCGAAAATAAGCTGCAAAATTACGCAATATCAACTTCTCGTTCAAATGAAAAACAGAGCCGCAAAAACAAACCTGATTCAGAGGCCGGTTCGATTCCGGATGAGAATAAAAAGGAAATTTCTCCTTCCATAAATGCAGTTCAAACATCTTTCGCACTTTTGCCCACTGCTAGTGTATATATTAATGATTGCATGGGTCAAAAGCACACTTTAAGAATCATGTGTGATAGTGGATCAGAGTCTACATTTGTTTCTGAATCCTGCATGAAAATGTTAGGAATTAAAAGGAAAAATGCTAGGTTCCCCGTAAAAGGTCTGTCTAACTCAAAGATCGCAGTAACTAAGGGTTACGTAATGTTTGATCTTCATCAATTTATAATGCTGACACCAAGTTGTCTGTTAAGGCATTTATTTTAGATGATTTAACTGCACCGTTACCTGCGGAAAAAACACATGAGAAGCATTTTTCGCATTTAAAGAATATAAACTTAGCGGATCCACATTTCGAGACACCAAATAAAATAGACATTATTCTAGGATCTGATTATTTCTTTTCTATTTTGCTTCCTGGTCAAGTAACAGATACTCAGAGCAATTTAATTGCTCAAAATTCAATTTTTGGCTTTCTGGTATCAGGGAAAATGCCACATTCTAGTACATCTCCAAATTCAATACATAATTTACACATTTATGAAGTTAATATTGATAAAGAGTTAAAGCGTTTTTGGGAAGTAGAAGAAGTATTTAATAAGAATACTCAAATGTTGTCACCTGAAGAGCAATTTGTTGAATCACATTTTCAGGAAAATTATTCAATTAATTCTGAGGGTCGTTTTGTGGTTAAGTTACCTTTTATTCAATCTAAATCAGAATTAGGTAATTCTAAACCTGCCGCAATTTCTCGCTTGCTTGCTATGGAAAAGAAATTTAGAGAAAAAACAGAATTTGAAAATCAGTACAAAGAGTTTATGTACAAATATGAAGAATTAGATCACATGGAATTAGTTGCACAAAATGACATTAATAATTATGAAAACAAACACTACTTTCTTCCTCATCATGCCGTTATTAAATCTTCTAGTATCACTACTAAATTAAGGGTAGTTTTTGACGCTTCATGCAAAACTTCAAGTGGTGTTTCCTTGAATTCTATTTTGGGTGTAGGCCCTAAGTTACAACGGGACATTTTCGAAATCTTACTTAGTTTTCGATTTCCGAAAATAGTCTTTTCTTCGGATATAGAGAAAATGTACCGCCAGATTTTGGTTGCTGAAGAGGATCAAATTTATCAGCAAATAGTTTGGAGGTCTAATCCTAATAGGAAATGAAAAATTACAAATTGAAAACTGTCACATATGGTTTAGCGCCAGCATCTTTTCTGGCAACTATATGTATAAAACAAATCGCTCAGGATTATACAAAAAATCCTTGCATTTCGCGCATGTTAGAAGAGGATATGTAAATGTATGACTTATTATCCGGTACGAATACTGTTAGGGAAGCAATAGAAACTTGCAAAGAAATTACAGATTGTTCAGACGCGCATGGTTTCCACTTGAGGAAGCGGAATTCAAATTCACAGGCATTTCTTAATGAATTTACAGATTCTTCTAGCACTGAATCAAATTTTGAAATCATTCCTAGTGACAACGGAAGCTCCAAAGTTCTAGGCTTAAGCTGGAACTCTTCATCAGATAGTTTTATTTTCATAACTGCATTAACACTCACTCCACCTCTTACAAAGAGACACATTTTAGCTGAGTCTGCACGGATTTTCGACCCGCTAGGTCTAATTTCGCCCTGTACTGTGATTTTAAAAGTATTTTATCAGAAACTTTGGCTTACAAAAGGGGACTGGGACTCTGTTATACCGCAACATCTTACAGACGAATTGTTACAATTTCAAATTTCCTTTAACGGACTAAATCAATTGTCTGTTCCTAGATGTGTCACGCTTTCATCCGGTAACCCGTTTGAATTACACGGTTTTTCTGATGCCTCAACATTGGCATATGCTGCCGCAATTTATTGCCGACAAGGTTATAAGGGGAAAATAAACTCTTTTCTCTTAGTTTCTAAAACTAAAGTTGCTCCAATCAAACAGATTTCAGTGCCAAAATTAGAGCTTTGCGGTGCGCACCTACTAGCTAAGCTGTTCCGTTCCGTCATGGAAACATTAAAGAGTTACAAGTTCGATATTTTCGCCTGGACGGACTCCAAAGTCGTCCTTTCTTGGCTATCAGCACATCCGCGTAAATGGAAGACTTTTGTCGCGAATAGGACAGCTCAAATTGCCGAAATTCTACCTACAAAGCACTGGAGACATGTACCATCCAAAGAGAACCCCGCAGATATCCCTTCACGCGGTATTGATCCAAAATGTCTTCCAGGTTGTGATTTGTGGTGGAAGGGGCCAAGTTGGCTAACTTTAGACCCATCCAATTGGCCCAAAGACGACTCAAATGTTGAGGAATTTGATGATCAAATCAAAGCCGAACAAAGGTCTGATCCAATTTTTTCCTTTCACGCCCACACATCAAATGATCTATTTGATAATTTGTTTCAAAAGCACTCTTCACTTGCAAAAATTATTCGCATTTTGGCATATTGCCAAAGATTTATCAAAAAATGCAAGAAGTCTAACAAAACAGAAATTTCTTCACCATATCTTACTTACAAAGAAACAAAAGCTGCTGAAGAGAATATTGTTCGTTAGATTCAGAATTCTTACTTTCAGGAAGAATTTAAATGTATCCAAGAACAGAAAGTTTTGCCAAAGGAAAGTACGTTACAATCCCTCCACCCGTTTATTGATGATAAGGGTCTGTTACGGGTGGGAGGACGCTTACAAAATTCACAATTATCCTTCAACCACAAACATCCTTTAATCTTGCCCTCACAGCATAAAATGGCTGAGTTATTAATACAGCAACAACACATTGCCCATTTACATCCTGGGCCTTCACTGCTATCCCACATCATCAGACAATCTTATTGGATAGTTGGTGGAAAAAAGATCATTAACAAATGCATCAATAGATGTTTAAAATGCTACAGATATAAAATGTCCATTGCAACCCCTCAACTAATGGGGAATTTGCCACAGCATCGAGTAACCCTGGAACGTCCATTTTTTTCCAGTGGTGTCGATTACGCAGGCCCTATATCTATTAAATTTAGTAAGGGTCGGGGTGCAAAAACAACTAAGGGCTATATAGCTTTGTTTATTTGTTTGGCTACAAAAGCGGTGCATATTGAAGCTGTGAGTGATATGACAGCTGAGGCATTTATCGCCGCCCTTCGACGTTTTAGTGCAAGGCGAGGCACCCCACGGCATCTTTACAGCGACAATGGCACCAATTTTGTCGGTGCATCCAGAAAGTTGGACAAAATTTATGAATTGTGGCGTTCATTTACAGATAATGAAATTATGTCACATTATCAAGTTGAAAACTCTCTAGAATGGCATTTCATCCCTCCTTCTGCCCCTCATTTTGGCGGGATATGGGAGGCTGCGATAAAATCAACAAAGTATCACATCAAGCGAGTCATAGGAGAGACATTGCTCACTTTCGAAGAGCTAACCACGTTACTCACCCAGATAGAAGCCTTGCTCAACTCGCGGCCGCTTATACAGTTAAACGATAATGATACTGACTCAATAAATGTTCTCACTCCCTCACATTTTCTTACAGGGGATGTTTTGCATTCTATGCCCGATGAGTCAGCAACCACTACAACCAATCTAAAGAAACGATGGGAGCTGCTCCAAGACATGAAAGTCGGCTTCTCCAAACGTTGGACCAGAGAATACTTGGCCTCGCTGCAACCCAGAGCTAAGTGGAAGATCGCCACGCCTAACATCGAGGTGGGCCAGGTAGTCTTATTAACGGACGCAAATCAACCGCCTGGAACTTGGCAGTTGGGTCGTATTACGGAGGTCCACCCAGGCAGTGATGGACTCAACAGAGTGGTGACTGTGCAACGCGGGTCTTCATTCTTCAAACGCCCGGTGCAGAAGTTAGCATTACTCCCTCAGTATCAGGACTAAAGCCCTGATAGGGGGGGGGGGCATGTTCAGTGAACATACATTTTATCAATTTAGATTTATGAGAACCCATTTACTTCAACTAAAATCACTTTAGAGTGATTTATTGTTATAACTTTTATTTAAGAAAACCCTTATTGATATTATCTCTTTAGCAATTAGCAATTACCATGAATCATCTGAAATGGTGTTATATCCAATTTTGTTTATCATATCAAGATACTTTCATCTCCTCAGTTGTTTAAAAATAATTATTGTGAGTTATGGCTGTTGATCAAGGAATCAAGGACACTTCCTGGTTTGAGTGATTGTACATTTTGAAGAGGCAGTTGAACTCGAGCATTCACACTGTACGCAACAGCTCATCTTTCTAGCTGTGATTTCGCAATTTTCGCAGCCGGGTAACAAAATCCCCGGTCCTTGTAAACTGCAAGCGTCCTTGTAAACTGCAAGCGCTCTTTCCTGTGCACATGCAAGAAATTGTAACATGTCAATTCTCAATATAGTTTTATTTACATCTCATGTTAATCTACTAATTCTATAAACACACACAGAAACATAAAAGTACACACACAGAAACATTTATAATAAATTTAATTGAATTTGGATATCTTGAGAATTGATGAAGTTAAGGATTTTTTTTCTCCCTAAAACCCTATTTTATTGCGCCCGTTGAGCCCATTTTTTATTTTATCAAAAATCTGTGATACATAAATTTTTGGCCCTATTTTTAGAAGCAGTTAAAACTTTAAACTGATTTGATATGTACAAAAATTAAGGAGTTATGGGTTTTTCGGTTTTCGCAAAACCCCTCCCTATTTCCCTCCCTTGGTCCTATTTTGTCCATTAACGAACTTGACCGAGACTTTATGCCCCTTAATTTATGTATCAATTAGTAAGAGATTTGTGCAGAATTACGGAAGTTATCGTGTCCATAAAAAAGTGTAATGATACGTATTATCATTATGTATGATATTATGTATGATAATGATACGTAAATCTATCTATATATAGAGAGTGAAATACGTTTAACACGAAAACGCTTAACATGAAAAATCGGTTAACACGAAATGATACAGCAGTCCGGACAGTATACTATGCAATTTAATGCATTTTTTTTCTCTTTTAACACGAAACAAAAATCGTTTAACACGAAAAAAATTAGCTTTTGATCTTGTTATTTTGAGTTGAAATTGCTGAATTTTGTGTTAAAACCACTGAATATTGAATAAAAATCAATGAATTTCGTGGTTTTTTTTTTCTTTTTTTGCTTATGTCTTATGAGCACAATGGCTGAGAAATCGGTGCGAAAACAAACTGCTATTTCGCTTCAAATGAAGATGAAGCTGCATTACGCAGTTGATGAAAAAGACGGACGGAAATGGAAATCTGCAAAGAATTTGGCATTGCCAATTCTACTTTATCAACGACTAGAAAACCCCACGGCTTTGCTCGCGTAATATTTGAAATATGCCAAGTGATATTTATATGTCTAATTTTTATTAAAAGCTACTAACTAAATTTTATTTTATTAAAAGGTACTTATTACTTTTAGGAATAAATCAAAAATTACTATTTAAAACACAGTTTGACTAAACATCAATATTACACTGCATTAGTCAGAAATGAGACTTAAATTAATAAAACGAAATAAAACTAAATAAATGATAATTTAGAAAATATTTTGAAACTTTTATGCTCAATTAATACGCTTATTTCAGTATTCATTTGAAGTTTTGAATTTTTTAGAAACCATCTTCTTATATCTTAAAATTAATTATCATGTCAAATTCCAAGTCCTACCACCTCTCCAAATATAAAGTTGAAATGTTGAAACAGGAACTGTCACCATTAATTTGCCAACATTAATTTTTAAATCAGTTTCTTATTTCCTAATATTCCACAGAAACGTAATTTAGAAAGTTTTTAAAGGCCTTTTTTAAAACGTTTGTTGTTCCTGTGAACCTCAGGTGGTAGAATCATCGACATAAAATATAGCCTGTGTAGGATCCGAGACTGTTACCTCTATGACTGCAACTATTACTTTTATAATCGATTTATATTCCCTGAAATTGTATAGAAATCGTAATTTAGGACTTTTTTAGAATGCTTTTCGCACCTCCCCTTCGTTTCACCCCTTTTTAATTCGAATTTATTTTCGACAGTCATTCGAGGGCATTTATATTTTATAAGTAACTACCATTCCATATTTAAAGTTTCTAGTCTTTTCCGCATCACAGAAATCGCAATTTAGAAAGTTTTTTGCTCCTGCAACCCTCTGGTGGTAGTGGCACAGACATAAAATATAGCTTATGTTTGAGCAGGCTCTATCACCAACAATTTGTCATCATTATTTTTTATATCGGTTTGGTATTTGATAAGATTGCATAAAAATTGTAATTTAGAACGCTTTTCGCTCACTTCATACTTTTAAACTTGGAATTTTTTTTCGACTGTTCTTAGAAAGCAGTTGCAACTTGTAAGTAAATATCATGCCATATTTCAAAATGTTAGACCCCTCAGTTATGCAAAAAATGCAAATTAGAACATGTTTTGCTCTTGCAACCCCCAGATAGTAGTGACAGCAACATAAAATATACCCAATGTTGGAGCAGGGACTGTTACTAAAAATTTGCAAATATTACTTTTGAAATAGCTTTGGTATATCCTGAGATTGAGTAGAAATCGCAATTTAGAACGTTTTTAGAACGCTTTTCGCGCATTTTCACCCTCCCCCTTTTTAAATTTCCAATTGTTTCGAAACTGTTCTTAAAGATCATTTATATCTAAATAAATAGGTGCCTTTCCTAATTTCCAGCTGCTAGCCCCTACCGATCACAAAAATTGAAATTTAGAATGTTTTTTGCTCCTGCAACCTCCAGGTGATAGTGACACTGAGATGAAATAGCATCTATATTAGAGCAGAGGCTGTCAGCATCAATTTCCTACCATTACTTTTGAAATCAGTTTGATTCTTCCTTAGATTGCTCACAAATCGGCATTTGGAACGTTTTTAGAACGCCTTTCACGCATTTTCACCCCGTTTAAATTTCAAATTTTTAAAAAAATGTTCTTAGAGATCATTTATATCTAATAAATATATACCATGCAAAATTTGATGAATCTAAGTCCTTTCATAATTCAAAAATCACATTTTTAGAACGTTTTTTGCACCTGCACCCCTTTTGGGGTAGTGCATCGACATAAAATGTTATGTCCCTATGTTATGTCCCTGTGTTAGAGCAAGTGTTGTCACCATCACTTTTACACCATTATTTTTTAAATCGGTCTGGTATTTCCCGAGATTGTGTAGAAACCACGATTTAGAAAGTTTTTTAGAACGCTTTTTGTACATTTCCCCCCCCCCTTTTAAGTTTCGAATTGTTTAAGAACTGAACTTAGAAATTCTTTACATCTAATAATTAATTAATATTTAAAATTTCGTATTTCTAGGCCCTTCAGTAATGCAAAAATCGCATTTTTAGAACGTTTTTTCCTCCTGCACACCCTTTGGGGTAGTGCACCGACATAAAACATAGCCCATGTTAGAGCAAGAGTTGTCACCATCATTTTGACACCATTATTTTTTAAATCGGTTTGGTATTTCCAAGATTGTGTAGAAACCACCATTTAGAACGTTTTTTAGAACGCTTTTTGTGCATTTTCACCCCTTTTTAATTTTGAATAGTTCAAGAACAGTTCTTAGAAATCCTTTATATCTAATAAGTAACTAATATTTAAAATTTCGTATTTCTAGGCTTTTCAGTAATGTTAAAATAACGTTTTTTGCTCTTGCACCCCCTTTGGGCTAGTAGCACCGACATAAAACATAGCCTATGTTAGAGCAAGGGTTGTCACCATCATTTTGACACCATTATTTTTTAAATCGGTTTGTTATTTCCCGAGATTGTGTAGAAACCACCATTTTGAACGTTTTTTAGAACGCTTTTTGTGCATGTTCGCCCCTTTTAAATTTCGAATTATTTAAGAACTGTTCTTAGAAATCCTTTATGTCTAATAAGTAACTAATATTTAAAATTTCGTATTTCTAGGCCCTTCAGTAATGCAAAAATCGCATTTTTAGAACGTTTTTTCCTCCTGCACACCCTTTGAGGTAGTGCACCGACATAAAACATAGCCTATGTTAGAGCAAGGGTTGTCACCATCATTTTTACACCATTATTTTTTAAATCGGTTTGGTATTTCCCAAGATTGTGTAGAAACCACCATTTAGAATGTTTTTTAGAACGCTTTTTGTGCATTTTCACCCCTTTTTAATTTCGAATTATTCAAGAACAGTTCTTAGAAATCCTTTATATCTAATAAGTAACTAATATTTAAAATTTCGTATTTCTAGGCCCTTCAGTAATGTCAAAGTAACGTTTTTTGCTCTTGCACCCCCTTTGGGATAGTGGCACCGACATAAATCATAGCCTATGTCAGAGCAAGGGTTGTCACAATCATTTTGGCACCACTATTTTTTAAATCGGTCTGGTATTTCCCGAGATTGTGTAGAAACCACCATTTAGAACGTTTTTTAGAACGCTTTTTGTGCATTTTCGCCCCTTTTAAATTTCGAATTGTTTAAGAACTGTTCTTAGAAATCCTTTATGTCTAATAAGTAACTAATATTTAAAATTTCGTATTTCTAGGCCCTTCAGTAATGCAAAAATCGCATTTTTAGAACGTTTTTTGCTCCTGCACCCCCTTTGGGGTAGTCGCACCGACATAAAATATAGCCTATGTTCTAACTTGGAGTAACACCATCATTTTGATACCATTACTTTTGAAATCGGTTCGGTAGCTCCAGAGATTACCTCTAACAAACAAACAAATTTTACTTCTTTATAATAACTAGGGGATCATACCCGGGCTTCCCGGGTTAAAGAATATAGGTGAAAACTTTTTTTTTAATTGAAAAGTGATATTTTTTTTAAATGCAATAAATTTTTTAGATTGACCACTTACATTAAAAAAGCATTTTTCATATGGAAAATACGAATTACACAATCAAATACACTTTTGAAATTTATCAAAAGCGATATTTTCTTATTAGCCGCATGCTAAGAGTTATTTGAAAAGATTTTGCTACTTATGGCATCCTTTTATATTCTGATAATTTCAGAGCTTATACATGTCTGTTAAATTTGTGTTTTATTTATATTATTTTATTTATTTATTCATAGGGAAGTTTTTTTTTATGGAAATTAGCCGTAAGAAAATGATGAACTCTTTATTTTGTTTTAAGGGCAAACGGATTAATCTTTCGTAATCGAGCTCCGCGCGATATAGATAAATTAAAAATATTTCATACTTTAAAATTTTTTAAAAAACCATAGACAATCTAAAACTTAGACAGTAAACTGAGATGAACTTTGCAAACAAATTCCATTTGAAAAAAAATCCTATTTGGTGATCTGAAATTTTAAATTGTACGATTACAAATATGTTAGATTTCTGTTTTTTCAATATTATTCTTTTATTTGTTTATAAAAGAAGTATTAACTTCGTTAATTTGTCTTTCCCAAATATGTTAGTTTGGTGTTTTTTTAATATTATTCTTTTATTTGCTTATGAAGGAAGTATTAATTTCATTAAGCAAAAATAGTCAGAAACAAATACTAAAAACTGTTTGTTGCTGTATGTGCAAAATGTTTATTATTATTATGTATTGAAACCGGCACGTGATAAGATAAACTTAAAAAAATCATGCTTAAAAATTATTTTAAAAAATATAATACATCAGTCAATTAAGATACAGTTTTTAAACAAATTGCATTTGAAAGTAAATTTTTTCCCTATGCCACGAAAAGTGAAAATATACGACTGTCAGAAGATTAAAAAGTTGCATTAGCGAAAATTTTAAGACCGAAATTTGATCGCGAAGTGTTGCCTTTCGCAATATGACGTCAGCGTTACGCACAGATGCGTTTGTTCTTTATAATATAGATACTTAATGAGTAAAATATAATAAAGATCAGTTATTAGGATGTGGTTATCAATTGAGGCTCTTATACTTGGTATTCCGGAATGAAAAACAGCAATTTTCACATTCTCAAAATTTGCATACGCACTTCTCTTGTCCATATTCATCATTTAAAAAAAATTGTATTTTGTTTCATCATTTAAAAATCATTTTAACTCAAAACTTGAAGTCACGATTCTCAGCAACATCGTTTATTTGAACAGACGCACCCTTTACTTGAGATTCTAATCTCAATTCCGGAGAGTAAAAAATTCCGTAATTTATGTTTTTTAGACGCATTTGTGTTAAAATGTTTAGTTTTATCTAAGAAAATTACCATTCTCTTTTAAATATGATTTCATTTTCACTTAAATAAGCATTTCGCCTAGTGCCTGAATCTTAGTATCAGTACACATGCAGAAGGAAACACAATATAGAAAATTTATCAGGAAAAATCCGTGTTTTCAAAAGCAGTATGTCATTTTCCGTTATTATGCCCCTAATACAATATTCTGCTCCTAATGGGATTTTGCGACACTAAACCCTATACAACATTTTTTATCAACAATTTTGAATTTTTATCAGAAAATAGCATGAATAATGATAAAAATACCTCATTATTTCTCTGTTGTCTGCAATAATGAAAGCTATCTAATTTTCACCATTTTGAAGAAATTTCATAACATGCTTTTAAAATTAAAATATAAAAGTGGGGATATTTAAAAAGAAACAGATAGCGCAATCACATCTACAAATGAAGTGCTTTCAGTTTTAAAAAAATAACAGTAAAATTGGTTCAGCAGAAAGATCAAGATGGATGACTAAAAAACACACTTGTGTTTTAAATATATAGGTTATATAAAATTAGGAAAAATTAAATTAAGCAAATTATGTTATTTTGATAAAATTATAGTAGAATGTCCTAAAGAATAGCATTGAAATTTTATTATTCCAGAGAATTTTGGACAAAAACTTCAGGAACATGATATTATTCTAAACCACCAATTAATTGTTTGCTTGTCTAACTCGGCGAAGCAAATCCATCCAGGCGAGAATCATCAATTTCTGTAATATAAATCGCTATTACTTGCATGTCACATCTCTTCTATAAAGACACTAAATTTTTGTAAAACATTGCGTTTTATCAGTGTGGGATTTCGATTACATTATTTTCAAAAGTGAAGCATTTTCACCTGGGAAGAATTTGAAAGCAGCTGGGCTGTGAAAATGACGCACTTCTACAAAACATAATTCAGGTTTAAGAATTAAAGTACACGCTCTTTTTTAAAATGACGTCATTTGCATCCGCTAAAGCAATCCTTTTTTACAATCCAATCTTAAACTTCGTCTGTAGAAAAGTATGCATATGACGTCATTATCACGGAATAACAGACAATATTCTTATCATAGCCCATATTTTAATTTCAACTTTTTTTTTTCATGTTTTATGAGAAAATGGCAACAAAAAGATACAGTATCTCGTATTTTCGACTATTATCCGTTTACTTTCAATGACTTTCAATAGAAATGGGGTACTTTTGTTGCCACGATAAGAAAAATGGTATTAAAAACTACAAAAAAATTAATATCTCAAAAATAAATTGAGATGCAGCTTTCAAACAAATAGCATTTAAAAGAGCATTTTTTTCCTTATACGTCAATGTAAAAATTTAAAATGTGCGATGCTTAGAAGTTTAAAAGTTTGCAGTAGAGAAAATTGCAAAACCAAAATTTTATTTCAAATTTCAAAGTGTTTCCATTCGCAAAATGACGTATGCGTTACGCGCAGATATGTTTGTCCTTTATAATATAGATAGTATAGATAAGTAACTAATATTTAAAATTTCGTATTTCTAGGCCCTTCAGTAATGTCAAAATCGCATTTTTAGAAAGTTTTTTGCTCCTGCACCCCTTTGGGGTAGCGGCACCGACATAAAACATAGCCTATGTTAGAGCAAGGGTTCTCACCATGATTTTAACACCATTATTTTTTAAATCGGTTTGGTATTTCCAAGATTGTGTAGAAACCATCATTTAGAACGTTTTTCAGAACGCTTTTTGTGCATTTTCACTCCTTTTAAATTTCGGATTGTTCAAGAACTAGTCTTAGAAATCCTTTATGTCTAATATGTAACTAATATTTAAAATTTCGTATTTCTAGGCCCTTCAGTAATGTCAAAATCGCATTTTTAGAACGTTTTTTGCTACTGCACCCCCTTTGGGGTAGTGGCACCGACCTAACACATAGCCTATGTTAGAGCAAGGCTTGTCACCATTATTTTTTAAATCGGTTTGGTATTTCACGAGATTGTGTAGAAACCACCATTTAGAACGTTTTTTGTGCATTTTCACCCCTTTTAAATTTCGAATTGTTTAAGAACTGTTTTTAGAAATCCTTTATGTCTAATAAGTAACTAATATTTAAAATTTCGTATTTCTAGGCCCTTCAGTAATGCAAAAATCGCATTTTTAGAAAGTTTTTTGCTCCTGCACCCCCTTTGGGGTAGTGGCACCGACATAAAATATAGCCTATGTTCTAAGTTGGACTAACACCATCATTTTGATACCATTACTTTTGAAATCGGTTCGGTAGCTCCAGAGATTACCTCTAACAAACAAACAAACTTTACTTCTTTATAATATTGGTATAGATAATAAAAAACAGGGATCCCATTACGTTAATGTTTGAGCGGAGTATTTTTAAGCCAGAGATAATACGTATGAGAACCGGTAAGCACGAAGATTTAGAGACAGCTTTGCTTATTTGGTTCAAATAAGCTAGATCTCAGAATGTTGAAACAAAAAACACTTTAAAAAAAAAGATATCTGATATTTTCCCCAAAAAATAATATTTTTTACTTGCTTTCTATCCTAATGGATGCAACCTACTATTATTTTTTTTACTGCGCGAGAGAGACTGCTCAGACTAGAAAGTGAGTCTGTAGAGCATAGATGTCCCTCCCGGTCCCCTTTATTGTGGTCAGTAGTTTAACAGGAAATCGAAATAAAATTTGACGACGTCGAAAATATTTGCGAGTTTTGTTCTTTTTTTTTACGATTCTTTTAACGCGAAATTCTTTGAACACGAAAAAAATTTCAGCCCCATCCATTTCGTGTTAAACGCATTTCACTGTATATATATATCCTTCAAAATAAAATAAATAAACTGAGCAAAATGACAACTACTAAATTAACTTAAAAATAAATCCTTATCCCACGAGAACAATCCAGCAAACTTTAAATAATATGAAATATCTAAAACCATACGAACTTAAACCAAAGGATACAGGCGGCATGGCTTGCGACATGCACACCGGGGTTATTCCAGTTTTAAGTGAACAACGCTGCCCCAAATACCTGACAAGACCAAATAGAAAAACTAACAAAACAAATGAACTAACAAAAACCATCGAAAACAAAATCAAATAATCGTCAAAAATCCATCGAACGTGCATATATCCATATATATATATATGAGTGTATTCGGATTAAATAATTTGGTGTTATATTGGGTAAGCTGAGTAATATTACTTTATTTCACTTATACAAGATAATATAAATTATTTAATAGGTTATATTGTTTTCTCCATTTCAAGGCATTTAATAATATTCTGTTTTCATTTTTCTTCTATTATTTTTGGTCATGTGGTCATTTGGGTGCAGGGGAAAAAATTTCAGCTTTTAGCTTTTTTCTCTACAGAAAATGACTACCTTGCTTATATATATGAATTCTGTACCCTTGATAAAGTAATTCAATGTATAAGCTTTTCATTTACTTTTATCGGTATCCATATTTTTCTTTTTTTCTTCCATTTTAATGCTCATAAGATAGTACAAGGGACTATACTTTTTACATAGCATCTGGTATATATATATGTTTTCATTTCTGTTATTGAATTACTGCTGTTTTTTACTATGATTTTGGAATCTATGTTAAGTGTGTTTGTGAAGGGGGGGGGGGGTGTAACTGTATTTGTTAATGACATTTTATTCATAATTTCACAGTAATCCACTTAACATAATCAACAAAAAAGTTAATGAATTGGTTAATAAAGGAAGCTGGCCTGATAATATGAAAGTTCTAATGAAAATTAATAAGTTAGCAGTAATCCCAGCAATTGTCGGCAGACTCAAAGACCACAAAATAGATATGCCAATAAGACCAATAGTAACTAAATGCTCAAGCCCCACATATTTTATGGAAAAAGCTTTTGTAGTTTTATTGAAAAATATTTTGCCCAGCTCAGATCATGTAATTAATTCAACGTATGAGTTCATTCAATATTTGAATCACATTAATTTACCTCAGGATTATTTAATAGCCAGTCTAGATGTAGTTTCTTTATACCCATCTATTGATACCAAAAAAGCCGTTACAAATATAAATAACTGCATTGACCACATGGAGAGTATTAATGAAAGTATGAAAACTACACTTAAGAGTGCTCTTAATCTAATAGTTAATAATAATTACTTCACTTTCGACGACAAAATATACAAACAAAATAACGGAGCTCCAATGGGTTCTCCTATATCGGGATTATTAGCTGAATTCATATTACGACCTCTTGAAATAGATATATACAAATTGGATTATACTCCCCATACATGGATCAGATACGTAGACGATATTTTCATCATTTGGCAACATGCAGATACCTTGCTCAATAACTTTTTAAACCAGATTAATAGCCTTGATTCTAAAATTAAATTTATATTGGAAATAGAACAAAATGGTACGCTACCTTACTTAGATGTATTACTAATCAAGACGCACCAAGGAATAGAACGCCTTGTTTACAGAAAACCCATAGCCAGTCAATCCATTATCCCTCATAATGCTCAAGCACCTAATGCTCAAGCACCTTTTTCATACAAAGTTTCTGCACTTAGACATTATATTCATAGAGCTTTCACAGTTTGTACTACCGTGCAGTTAAATAACGAAATAAATAAAATATATGATATTGCAAGAAACCATGGATACAAAGAAAGTACCATAGAAAAATTAATTCAGAGCTTAAAGAATAACAAGAAAAGAAATTTCAATCCACAAAATTCCATGATATCTACTTTACAATATTTTCCTGGTTTCTTCCAATGTCTCAAATATAAACTCAATAAATACAATATCTCCCTAGTCGCAAAACCTTCTATGAAATTAAGAAATATAGTATGCAAGAAAATAGATCCAATTGAGTCAAACCAGTTATCGGGAGTATACGAAATACCTTTCACCAAAGAAGATGGAACCAAGCAGTTTTATATAGGTATGACAACTAGAAAACTTAAAACTAGAATCAAAGAACATATAGCAGCCATCAAATACAACAGAAGAACCACAGCTTTGGCCAGATTATACAGCGAAGAACCTTTACAGATCGATTTTAAAAGTAGCAAGTTAATTTATACATCAAGATTTTATTTACCATCCATAATCCGAGAATCAATGGAGATATTTTTACTCAACAAGAATATTTGCAATGATTCAGTGTCCATAGAATTACCTAAAATTTGGAAATAGATGCTATGTAATTTTAGTAACAATAGTAGAAATTAATCCACGCTCGCAAATAGCCAAGATAATTTTATTTTTATTTTATATTTTGCAATGCTTTTCATTATGCATGTTGTCTCGTGACATTGTTTACCATGTTATTGTTTTGAAAATTAATCCACGCTCACCAATAGCTAATCTAATCTTTTAAATTAATTTTATGTTTACAATGTTTTTCATTATGCATCATGTCGCGTGACATTGTTTACTATGTTTATTGTTTTTAAATTATGTGAAAATATTTTCTATCGTTGAATGATTTTGAAAATGTTGCCGTTTGTACAACGAAACGATCGTCAATCTTAATAAAGATTTTCTATCACTTTTTATAGCATTTTTTAACTTTATCTGTTTATAAGTGATTATTATACATGTGTTTATAACATTTCTTCGATGCTGGAATGAATACGTTTGAAGTGTTTGATAAGAAAATATTTTCGCGTTTCAAATATGAAAGACTACGCCTGGATCGTGAACTTTTGAATTTGGATTTTCTTAAATTATGCCGAAGTAGGAACATAATTCCGTCATTTTTTAAGAACAGAAATAAATTTGCTAATTATAACTTTACTAATCTTAATAGACAATTTGAGAGTGAATGTTTAATATTATGTATTAGAAAGAAGTATGCCTACATTAGTAAACTACAACAGAGAACCTTAGATTTATATTATGAATTTGCAACCTCTACTCCACAATATATATTTGGTATTCTCATGAACAGCCTGGAAAAATATAGATACGGTAAAATCCGCTTAAAAGAAAGGGTACAAGCTCGCAAGATAGAAAATCTTTGCAACGCACAAAAGTCCTATGTCAACCGTATATGCCAACCAGTGGAATTTCTGAATTTATCTAGCAGACCATTAACGGAAGATGAAATAAAAGTACTTGAGCGGGGGCCAAAATACATTTTTCCAACTAAACCTAATTAAAAATCTATCATTCCATAAATTGGAAATATTGTACTGTCGACTCATAACGATCATAAAGAAGAAATTCGCAATGTTATGTACCATGAACTGAAGAAGTTAATTAAGAAACCCACAAGTATACCGAAAGATGAATTGAATACTTTGAAAAAGCTAAAACTTGATCCAGAAATCATTTTAATCCAAACGGATAAATCTAATAAATTAGCCATATTAAATACAGATGACTATAAAAATAAAATGGTACAATGCATTAACAATATGGATTGTCAAGAAATCAAGAAAAATCCATTTAACATAATCAACAAAAAAGTTAATGAATTGGTTAATAAAGGAAGCTGGCCTGATAATATGAAAGTTCTAATGAAAATTAATAAGTTAGCAGTAATCCCAGCAATTGTCGGCAGACTCAAAGACCACAAAATAGATATGCCAATAAGACCAATAGTAACTAAATGCTCAAGCCCCACATATTTTATGGAAAAAGCTTTTGTAGTTTTATTGAAAAATATTTTGCCCAGCTCAGATCATGTAATTAATTCAACGTATGAGTTCATTCAATATTTGAATCACATTAATTTACCTCAGGATTATTTAATAGCCAGTCTAGATGTAGTTTCTTTATACCCATCTATTGATACCAAAAAAGCCGTTACAAATATAAATAACTGCATTGACCACATGGAGAGTATTAATGAAAGTATGAAAACTACACTTAAGAGTGCTCTTAATCTAATAGTTAATAATAATTACTTCACTTTCGACGACAAAATATACAAACAAAATAACGGAGCTCCAATGGGTTCTCCTATATCGGGATTATTAGCTGAATTCATATTACGACCTCTTGAAATAGATATATACAAATTGGATTATACTCCCCATACATGGATCAGATACGTAGACGATATTTTCATCATTTGGCAACATGCAGATACCTTGCTCAATAACTTTTTAAACCAGATTAATAGCCTTGATTCTAAAATTAAATTTAGATTGGAAATAGAACAAAATGGTACGCTACCTTACTTAGATGTATTACTAATCAAGACGACAGAAAACCCATAGCCAGTCAATCCATTATCCCTCATAATGCTCAAGCACCTTTTTCATACAAAGTTTCTGCACTTAGACATTATATTCATAGAGCTTTCACAGTTTGTACCCCCGGGCAGTTAAATAACGAAATAAATAAAATATATGATATTGCAAGAAACCATGGATACAAAGAAAGTACCATAGAAAAATTAATTAAGAGCTTAAAGAATAACAAGAAAAGAAATTTCAATCCACAAAATTCCATGATATCCACTTTACAATATTTTCCTGGTTTCTTCGAACGTCTGAAATATAAACTCAATAAATACAACATCTCCCTAGTCGCAAAACCTTCTATGAAATTAAGAAATATAGTATGCAAGAAAATAGATCCAATTGAGTCAAACCAGTTATCGGGAGTATACGAAATACCTTTCACCAAAGAAGATGGAACCAAGCAGTTTTATATAGGTATGACAACTAGAAAACTTAAAACTAGAATCAAAGAACATATAGCAGACATCAAATGCAACAGAAGAACCACAGCTTTGGCCAGATTATACCGCGAAGAACCTTTACAGATCGATTTTAAAAATAGCAAGTTAATTTATACATCAAGATTTTATTTACCATCCATAATCCGAGAATCAATAGAGATATTTTTACGCAACAAGAATATTTGCAATGATTCAGTGTCCATAGAATTACCTAAAATTTGGAAAGAGATGCTATGTAATTTTAGTAACAATAGTAGAAATTAATCCACGCTCGCAAATAGCCAAGATAATTTTATTTTTATTTTATATTTTGCAATGCTTTTTATTATGCATGTTGTCTCGTGACATTGTTTACCATGTTATTGTTTTGAAAATTAATCCACGCTCACCAATAGCTAATTTCAATCTTTTAAATTAATTTTATGTTTACAATGTTTTTCATTATGCATCATGTCGCGTGACATTGTTTACTATGTTTATTGTTTTAAAATTATGTGAAAATATTTTCTATCGTTGAAAATGTTGCCGTTTGTGCAACGAAACGATCGTCAATCTTAATAAAGATTTTCTATCACTTTTTATAGCATTTTTTAACTTTATACATGGTGTGTTCACAAAGTTTCAAGACTGGTGCTAGAATACAAAAGTTATTAAACATTTTTGTGCAGCGAACTAAAATTCTTCGAAATATGACCCTTGGGCATCAACACTCCGCTGCCAGCATTTTTTCCATTATTCACAGGCTCCCTAGGGGTCTTCGCGCGCAAGGCTGTTAAGTGACATCGTCGAAGCCGAGATCAAGGATCGCTGGAATCGTGTAGAATTGCTTCTCTTTCAGGTCTTTCTTGATCCGGAGGAATAAAAAAAAGTCCCTGGGAGCGAGGTCGGGACTATATGGAGGCTTGTGGCAGCATTGCCACGTTAAACTTAGCCAAAACTTTGGGGGCTGCAAGCGACGTGTGAGAAGGCGCATTGTTGTGGTGAACAATCCAGTCTTCTCTGGTGTCTGGGCGGAAGTGCCGGGTCAGGTCATTTTTACGCTGGAATACCCACTATTTGAAGGATAGAGTCCGGCGCGCCCGCTCAGACATCAGGGACGAGTGGATCGTTCACCCCGACAATACCCCCTCTCACACACCGCTCGCCGCTGCCGATGTTTTGGCTCAGTTTAACGTGGCAATACTGCCGCAAGCCCTCTACAGTCCCGACCTTACTCCCAGCGACTTTTTTGATTCCCCGGATGAAGAAAAACCTTAATGGGAAGCGATTCGACACGATTTCAGCGATCTAAGCAGCTTCGACGAGGTCCCTTAACAGCCTTGCGCGCGAAGACCCCCAGGGAGCCTGTGAATAATGGAAAAAACGCTGGCAGCGGTGTGTTGATGCCCAAGGGTCCTATTTCGAAGAATTT
The DNA here is from genome assembly GCA_963932465.1 of Maratus speciosus. Classification (NCBI taxonomy): domain Eukaryota; kingdom Metazoa; phylum Arthropoda; class Arachnida; order Araneae; family Salticidae; genus Maratus; species Maratus speciosus. Next base: position 66,054,492 of record OZ010799.1, on the reverse strand, counting down.
TAGTTCGCTGTACAAAAATGTTTAATAACTTTTGTATTCTAGGACCAGTCTTGAAACTTTGTGAACACACCGTGTATATATATAGAGAGATAGATAGATATATAGATATATAAAGTTTTTTAATGAGGGTTGTTTTGGGTTCTAGGGTTCATGATCGGTGTGAGATCTGCAGAATCTTTTCAGAAATTACAACACAGGGGAGAATATGTAATAGGTAGTATTTCATACGAAATCTACCTAAAAGATAGGTATATTCAGCTGCAATCGCAACATAAACACTGAAGTGGACGTGGAAGTTAAAGGTATAGCAATGTAATAAAACCTATTTTAACTGTATTTAAAATACTCAGATCTTTACGAAACTTCATGAGAATATACTAGGGATAATAAAATATAATTTAAGCAAAAAATTAGAAAATCGATATTTTCGTCATTTTTCGCCGAATGAAAGGTACTGAGCCCCCGTAATCTAAAAAAAAAAAAATACAGTGGTACTCCCCTTTAACGAAGTCCCTATTTAAGAAAGTTTTCTACTTAACGAAATTTTCTGCGGAACTTTGACTTTGGACACCATTAACATGCAAATTTATCTCCATATTACGAAAAAATATATTCTATATATCGAAGTTTATTTCACTTTCGTGCGCGTACAGCATTCAAACGGAGAGTTTACTGTTGCGATGGATATATGAATTTAATACCGAGGATTGTATGGAAATTAAATTATCTATTTATTTAATCATTTCCATTCTTCATGGTGCTAAAGAAAACAATTTTATTCACACTGACAAGGAGAGGACCAACCTTGTTAATCACAGATTTTGATTTGACACAAGAAGAAAGAATTAACACAATTGCTCAATATCATTGCATCGATAAAGAATATATGAAATACATTTTAAAACTGATTTTTAAAAAATTAACAGTTTTATGATGTTTTATACGACTATTTAGTTAAAAGTAAAAAATTAAATAGGTTAAAATTATAATTGATGTACAATATTATAAATTTTAATTAACAATGAGATTGTTAATTGTATTTACAAGTATATTTATAAAACAAAAAATGAGAAAAACAAATGTAGCACACTCAGGTATCGAACCTCGGCCCGCGGATCAGCCGGCAAACGCCATACCAACTGAGCTACGGCCCACCTATCGTAACGATTGCAAAGTAAGTATTTAAGTTGTTTACTATTATTAGACCCCCCCCCCCCGGTTTCTCAAGAACTAAGGAGCGTTGGATAAAATCCGTTGAACCTGACACTAAGGTGTCTCTACCGTACAACATATATTAAAATAATCAAAATCTGTGACTAACAAGGTTGGCCCTCTCCTTGTGAGATAAACACTTGCTACCGCCACTCATTCACAGAGGCACTCTGAGCTGACAGTAGGGTAAAGCTTTCGATGCATTAAGAATGGGATTCCAGTTTCATTAAAATGCTATAGATTAATTGTTCGAATACATGAAAATTTTAATGAACAGTGTATTTTTTTAATAAGAGATCTTTACAAAGTAATATTATAGACTTTTTAAAAGTTAAAGATCTGCAATATTGAAAAAACGAGAAAAGGTACGATACACTTCAGTTTTTGTTTGCCTCTCTATATTATGAGTTTTTTTTTTTTTTTTAGACATTATTCTAATTAAATTTTTCACATATGGCTACATTGCATAAAAAAAAATACTGCCCGAATTAAAATGCATTTTTCCAATATTTCCATTTTACGTGTATTTTTAATTTGATGTGCATTTTATTATATAAATTTAATGAATTTAAATTCGTTTCTATTTAACGAATTTTCTTCATAACGAAGTGTTTAGGTGTAACGATGAAATTTCGTTAAATGGAAGTTTCACTGTATATGGGGCATTCTCACAATCATTTGACTTCCATGTCCCTGAATAATAATTTTTATTTTCATACACTTTTTTGTGTGTTTTTTTTAATTTAATGTACTGGGGAATATCCCATTGCATGATTTCATAACAATATTAACGATATAAATAAGTTTTGGGCGATGTTGGGGGTCCAAATACCTGGAAAACTCCTATACCGTCCCGTGTCCCTGATGCTGATTTTTAATTTTAGAGCTGTCTGGATAAAATTGTTTCGATAAAAATAATTCGATGTAGTTTTTTTCTGAAACTGGAACTATTGTTTTATATGAATATGTAGCTAAAAATTAACCTGCACTCATTTTTAGGGTTGTTATTATTTTTTAAACTCTGTCCATGGGTTTTAGATTCCTTACCATCCCTCTTCTAAAATTATACAGAAAATCATTTCAGATGCAGGCCACAGAATTTTTTTCAGTTTTTGCTCATGCAGAAGTATGCTAGAGAAATAATGTCTAAAATTCTTTGGCAGGAAATTTACTGTAGAATTTAAATCAGCATTTAAGTATCAATTTCAAGCATCGTGGCTTTATTAATAGTCTCACCGTCCCCAAGGTTTATTCCTGCACTTTTCGAGATAAATTTAAAAAAAAAATTAATTTAATCCAATGTTAACATCTGTTTCTAAAATTCAATGAACATTGTGGCTATCACTGAGTCTTAACATGATTGTCCTAAAAATAGGTGGTAATTTTCCTTACCGTTCCATCCTTACCGTCCCTTTTTTTACCATTTTGTCTCTTTTTTTTTCCAATACCATCCTCTTTTTTTACCTTACCGTCGCTTCTTTAACACCTCTTTAGGACAATGTTATACGAAAATTCTGTATTAAAAGTACTACATTGTTATTATTTCTTATTTGAATGCCCTTTGGGTATTATGCAAATTCACTATAAGTAAAAATTTAGAAGAAAATAAAAAGTTATAGGGTAAAATGGTAAGGAAAATTAAACTCGCAAGTTTAACTTAAACCTCAGTTAAATAAAAAAAATTTCGCTGCTGACCCTTTTTTCTTTATTTTGAATCATTAAGGCATTCGTCTATCAGATTAAAATGTTATTTTAGCAAGTTTAATTTTGTCAAATTTTTTCCCCCAAAAGTCAAAAGATTGTGAGAATGCCCCATATATGTCATGATAATTTTACCTTCAGAAGCTGATACAATTCCTATTAATCAGAACTTTTCAGTGCTTTAGAATGTTTTATTCTATTTACGGAACGCACTATGTTACAGATTTTACATCAAAGTCTAGCACGTAATTATTGAAGTTGTGTAGGGAATACACTTCGCTCGTCAAATTATATTTGAGGCAATCCCGTTTCAGATGCCGAATTGAAAGTCGTAGAATTCACAAAATGCAAATGGAGAATCAGAATGTAGCATTCTGTAACGGATTAAAACATGTGTAAGCATCGGCTTTGCTTGTACAAACGGTAATGAATCGCAATCCGTGAAGCATTCTCATCTCCCCAAATGGAAATCTGAATGAATCCTAAGGTCTATTTAACTGAAATAGTAGTGTCCGGATCACGAGAGGTGATTATTTATGGATCAGGCGTGAGCTGGATTATGGATATTTTAAAGAGAGTTGTTCATTTTCGAATCTAATGATAATGTTGCGAAATCCTCTACCATATAGCACGATAAAGCGGATTTGTAAATAAACTTGCAGGTTCATTAACTTTTAAAACCATATTAAATATTGCACAACAAGTTTGGTTTTTTTTTTTTTTAAGTCCTCGATATGCTATTTCTTTCGGATAATAATTAAAGTGCCGTCCCTAAAAAATAACGTTACGTTACATAAGCAATGGTTAAATAATAATAAACTCTACTGCAATTTTTTTTTACTTCTAAGCATCGCACCTTTTCAATTTTTATACCTTCATATAGGAAAAAAAAGTACTTTTAACAACAATTTGTTTGAAAACTGCATCTCAATTTGTTTTTGCGATATAAATTTTTTTGTAGTTTTTAACGCCATTTCTATAATGGTGGCAACTGAAGTACTCCATAAAAAAATTACAATTAAAATACGTGCTATTTTGAAAAAATATAAATGAATGAATTCTGATAAAACTTGGAGCTATTATAAACTACATTTAATTTTAAGTATCCATATTAATGTTACAAACAAATGAATGCATATGAATTATTAGACAGCCGATTTTTTTGTCGAGTTTACAACATCGCTTTTTGCTGAGTTTGTGTATTATTGCGCGAAAGTGACGTCCTATGCATACTTTTTTATAGATGTTGTTTAAGACTGGATCGTAAATGTGGAATTCTTCAGCTGATGCAAATGACGACATTTTATATAAAATATAAGCGTGTATTTTAAGTCTTAAAATAAAAATATGTTTTGTAGAAGTGTATCATTTTCACGCCATTGGTTTTGAAATTCTTCACATGTGCAAATACTTCACTTTGAAAATAATACAATTGAAATCACACACTGATAAAACGCAAAGTTTTACAAAAATTTGCAGTGGCTTTTAGGTTAAAATAATATTTGTTTGGGAGTTTAGACTAACCAATATACGATGCATTTTTTACTGTAACAAATTTTGTAGGTTTATTATAAATTAAATTATTTTAAGTTAACTTCTTAACTATTTTCTTTGATCGAAATTAGACGGGTTTCACCTCGCAATGATATATATATACAGTAGACTCTCTCTATTCTGAACACTCATGGGACCGACCAAAAATGTTCAGATTATGGGGGTGTTCATTATAGAGGGAGATTGGGAAATGTATTACTACTGTACTTAGTATTGAGTTTATAGACTGTATAGAATACTTAGCCTGGTTAGCCATGCCAGTTACCGAGATAGAGGTGCTGAATTTAGATTTGGTGGCTTATGCACTGTCAAACTAAATTCAGTTGGACCTGTATTCTGCCATCTAATTTTTTTTTATTTTATTATTATTATTATTATTATTTAAAAAGTTTTACAAAACATACAATTACATATCCTCCTGAGACCCAAGCAAAATATAATGCATATATTTTTTTATAAGAGTTTTTTTCAACAAATAGGCATCAAAAATGATGTTTTTAAAGAAATTAATAAATTTAGATTTTCTAATTTTGTTTTACAGCACATCCATCTAAAAGGATGTTCAGGCCATAACTCGCTTTAAAATAATTAAAAAAGGCTAAAAGTATGGGAAAGAATAGAATATATTATAAAGAGCATAAGGCAATTATTAACATCTGCTATTAAAATTGAAAAAAAAATAATTTAATCAAATTAAAATAACATAAAAACGAAACTTACCAGCAAAACGTAGAATTCCGACTTGACTCATTTATTACGCCATTTTATAAACAAAGTAGTTACCGTTGCCAAAATCCAAAAGCTGAATGTGGATTTTTGCTTCATACATTACCATGTTATACTGGTTTTAGATTGCTACAATGAAATTTAACGCAATAGAAGGAGAAAGCAAAACACCCATTTAAATGTATGGCAGGTCTCAGGAGGATTATACAATAATCACTTGAAAACAAATAGGTACATTACTTAAAAAACTGAGTAATTTTAGTCTGTTTTTGCCCTGTGTATGCTCGTGCAGTATACATGGTATCTAATTGTTTAAGAAGTGGGAAGGCTTCCGGGTGATGTTCAGCCGCATAGTTTAACAGGTCTTGAATCCCTTGGCCATATTGTTTGAAGGTAATCGTACTTCTTGTTCCTTCGGTATTTTCTGATTCAACTTCTTCACTGTCCTCTTCCTCTTCAACGATGTTGTTGTCGCAAACGGAAGGCTTCCATCGGCTTCGAGATAAGCTCCAGGTTCAATTTCAGTATGAAGCTCCTGAAGAATTAACCCCAAATCTCTCACAACTGTTGCTTCTTGGTCCTCTATTCTTATATGCTCATTCTCACATGGAAATCCAGCTTTGTAGAAGCATCTTTGGATGGTGTATGGGGTTACTTCATTCCAAGCCATTGATATCCAATGGAAAGCATCCATGACGTTGACCTTCTTCGTTAGTTCGGTTGCCGAATTTGCCTCTTCCATCACCAGGGACATTTTCTTCAAAAAATGGATTCGGTAGTGAGCTTTAAAGGTCTTGATTACTCCTTGATCCAGTGGTTGGATTACAGAAGTACAGTTCGGTGGCAGGAACTTGAGGCTCACATTGCTTAGATGCATGTTTGTATGTCATCTGGCATTATCAACAAAAAGAAGAATTTTTCTTCCTTCTCTTTTCATCATCTCGTTAATGCCTTCCAACCATTGAGAGAAAATTGGGATTGTCATCCAGGCTTTTCGATTTGATTTATAGTGCACTGGTAACGATGCGATATTTACATTTTTGAAGCATCGTGGTTTTTCACTTTTTCCGATCACAAGTGGTTCGAGCTTCTCACCCGTAAAACTGGCACAGAGCATGACGGTAAGTCTTTCTTTCGCCATTTTCCCGCCCACGCATTTTTCGCTTCTTTGTGCTAGGGTTTTATTTGGAAGAGCTCTAAAAAACAAGCCGATTTCGTCGGCATTGAAAATGTCAGTGGAATCGAAATCCTTCGTTATTTCCGGAAGTTTTCTTTTCCATTCCTCCACAGTCTCGATATTTACGTCTGCAGCTTCACAGTTGATTATTTTGAATTCGATGTTATGCCGACTTTTAAAGCGAGTCAACCATCCTTCCGATGCCTTGAATTCCGTAATTTTCTCCTTTTCTGCAAAATCTAGCGCAATCTGCTTTAGCAGGGGTCCAGTGACAGGAAGATTCTTCGTTCTCATTTGGCAAAAAAACTTCCAGACATGATTGTTTATGTTCTCATTCCCTGTTTTCTTTTCTGAAATTCTGCACTTTGAGGAAGGTTCATTTGCTTCAAAAGCGGCTATAATTTCTTTCTCTTTCTTACTGATGGCATTAACTTGGCCTACTGAAATTCCAAACTCAGATGCAATTTTCCTTTGACTTATTTTTGATTTTAATTTTTGAACAACATCGTATTTTTCCTGAAGCTTCAGTTCTTTCCGTTTTTTCATTTTCATACTTATTTCTGATATATCTGCGACGATAGAAAAATGACAAAAAATTTTTACCTTTGCTGGACAAAAAACAAAGAAAGAAACAGAAGCGATAATGTGCGGAAAACAAATAATTATGCTTTTTGTACACTCCTTCTAATACCTGTTGTCTCTTTGCTGCCACTGGGAGGCGGGACATTTCTGTTGCGTAATCTTTCTATTTTTATCTCAGATCGGGAGAGGGGGAATCACGTGATATGGTTTTTACATTATTTTTTCTTGTATCTCTTTGGATAAAAATTGATTGAATTGTTAATTTTATTTTTGATTATCATGATTTACGTTTTGTGAAATGTCAATAGTAGTTTTATATCTAGACATTTTTCTTTAATAAAAATGTATAAGAATGTTAGTGGATATGTAGAAGCCGTACGGTAAAAGCTTACTTTTGAAAAATATTCTTTCGATTTCTTCTTTCTTTGTTATAATAAATGTTTTATTTGTTTTCTTAACTGAAGATTTTAATCTGAATTATTCAAATTGCAGCATCGGATAGATGCTTAAAATCTAACAATGATTTTGTCTATTTTAAAATCGAGTTCATTGAATATTTTATTCTTCTGCAACGACATATTTCCCGAATTTCCATTATGGGGGGAATTCCCTGAATTCCGATTGCAAACACATGTTCAGTTTAGAGAGAGGTAGGAAAAATTAGGGATCAAAAGTAGCGTTCATAATAGCGGGGTGCTCAGATTAGAGGGTGTTCAGAATACAGAGAGTTCATCTTTTGTTAAGTCTATGGAGTTTCGCCGGGGTCGTCGGAATGTGTTCATAATACCGGGGTGTTCACATTAGAAAGTGTTCAGATAGAGAGAGTCCACTGTATATATATATACATATATATATATATATAGGTTAAATGAATGAGTCATGATCAATATGGTCATGCAGTTCTCTCGCTGGGTATGTCTTTGATTTAAATTGTTTCATTTTTTAATGTTGTTCATTGATACGGATATTGCATTGATTAATAATTTTTCTTAATTAAATTTATTTGGCATGGTGGATTTATAATTATTGGTGTATAGTCGATAGGGTACATAAAGGAATTCAATTTTTAGCTTATTGCTGGATTCTATTACTGAAATCGACTATGTTTTTTGCTTATATATGTGTTTTATGTACCCTTGAAAAAGTGAAATACTATATAAGCTTCCGGCTTCATTCATCCATTTAATCTATTGTTGGTTTAAGAAACTTCTTTTAATGATTCAACATTATTTTGCTGGTTATTTGTATCTTTTGTCTTTAACAGGATTTTTCATCAAAATTTGGTGGTTTTTCATATGTTTATATGGATTTATCGTCCGCAATATCCTAATGAGTTAGTGATATTGTGCTTGATTCTGTATTACTAGTTAAAGTTCCATCTTTATTTTGTATAATGTCAGTGTTATTTGTAGCTAAATTTATTAATTTAATTTTAGTAATTGGAAATCGATGATGATTTGTAATTATATAATGGTTATATATATATATATATAGTATATATATATATATATATATACTTTATGTTTTCCTCATCCGTGCCTACAATAAATTATGAAAAAGCAGAATTCCTGGTTCCTGCTTGTTTTTTATTTTTGTTTGTTTGTTTGTTTGTTTGTTTTGGGGGATTAATTTTAAGGGATGATGAATAAAGTTCAAGTAAGGGGTTATGGAAGTTTTCCGGCTTAATATATATATATATTGTATTTTCCGAATTGTAGTTTAGGTGATACCATAAGTCTTAAAACATATCGCATGGGTATTTTCTGAATATCTGACAATTTATAAATGTTCTATCGAAATCATTTAAAAAAATTTAAACTCATATAGAACTTATAGCTATTCTTGTCGGACAGTGCAGGGGCTAGCGCTGCATATTGCAAGACTTTGAACACATTTTTTTTTTTTTTTTTTTTTTTTTTTTTTTTTTTTATGTCGGTAACCATAATACCTCGGCAACGGATAAATGAAGTTTTTTTTTCCTTTTCTTTTCGTACGCTGCTGAAGGCAATAGGGTCTCCAACACTAGGTTTTTATGAAATAATATTTGTATATTGCATTTTTTGATACTTGTAGATACATTTAAAATAATCCCTGGCGATGGCGGGCACGCCTGTAAATAATCAAAATTATAATATATGAGTATGTATTGTCTTTTTACTTATGTTATTTCTGATTAAAAAATAAATAAACTGTGTTTGGAAATCATTACCTTAAAGTCCATATTATTTTAATTGTCTCATCATAATCGAACACATTTTCCATTCCATAATTTCAAATGTTAACCAAGTAATTATAACTTATGCGGTTTTGAGTCTTTGATTTAAAGGTTCCACTGATTAGTTTATTTTGAAGGAAATCAAAGAATAATTTAAGGATATTTTCTAGTGTGTGTAAAATTAAAAGTAATAGTACGCTAGACTCTTTTTATCTCACACTCATAGAGCCAGTGATATGTCGGAAAATTAAAATCGCCGGATAGTTGGAAGAATATTAACAGATGCATTTTCTAAAATGTGAAAACGTGTACCAATTAAAATTACTATATAAATAAAGCAAATAGTTACAAGCTTAATGTAAGTTAATGCAGCATAAAGTAAATTGAATATAATGTCGAATTTTCATTAAACTTCAGATTCAGTTAGTCCTTGATATGAATTGGTGCTGTTTATGTTTTGATGTAAATCGCCCAACAGGTGGCGTTGATATGCCTTCATTTTTCCCGATTTCCGCAATAGCTCTTTCTGAAGAATTAATGCACGAATTTTTTTTTTATCTAATTCAGGATCTTGTTAGACGCCGACAGAAGTGGTTGCTGATTAGGCTTTGGTGTTAATCGCCCAATAGATGGGGCTGTTATGCTGCATTTTCCAGGATTGAAACGGTTTTAGCGATGGCTCAAGAAAAACTCAAGAAAACTCAAGAAAAAATGCACGGAATTTCACATCTTTAGAACCCTCATGATGGCCACACACTGCCATATAATTTTGACACTATGATAGCAAATTTTGAAGTATTAACTTGTATGAGATAGAAGAAAGTTTTAGGATTGCAACAACCGACTACATTTTTTTTTTTTAACCATTTGGAAAAATGGTTATTGTCCTCGGTCAGGGTAGAAAATCAAAAACATATCTGAAGCGTTTTATTAGTTGAATCGCGCACTTTATTCGTGTTCTGATTGGTCTATACAGTAATCTGTATTTTCCCTTTACTTTCAACAGAGATGGATACTTCTGTTGCGACTATGACAAAAAAGTAATAGAAACTACAAAAAAAAAAATAATAACTCAGAAACAAATTGAGATACAGCTTTCAAACAAATTGCATTTAAAAGTACATTTTTTTCTCTATACGACGGTATAAAAAGTAATATTGTGGGATGTTTAGAAGTTTAAGAATGAAATTTCCTTTAAAATTGGTCCAGGAATATTAATGTTTAATCCATGGCGTACGTAATGCATGACCAGCTCCGTAGAAGTTTAAAAATTTACAGTACCGAAAATTGTAAAACTGAAATTTCTTTTAAAATTTGTTCATGATGGGTCCAGGAATGTTAATGTTTAATTCATGGCGTACGTAATGTATGATCAACTCTGTGCGATTTTTTATGTCTTAAATTTTAGTCTTTGAAAAAATAATTTTCCAAATGGTCGTTGTAATTTGTTAAATTGCTTTTGTTTTTCTCTCTCTCTTTCTTTTTTCTTTCTTTCTTTCTTTCTTTTTTTCTTTTTGTATCCATATAACCGCCGTATAAGTGGCACCTGTAATTTTCGATTAATTTTCTTGTATCAGAGGGGCGAGTTATAGCCAAGGCCATCGCTAAGACTTTTTATTCGGGGAGGGGGGGGGAGAGGACTTTAAATTGCCAAGTCAAATTTTAGTATTTGCCAACTCATTGAGAAGCAAAAATAAATAATTCTCGACGTTTGCCAACTAGTTTTATAGTTTTGCCACGTTACCACAATTAGAGAACGTAATATAGATCTTATTTGTAAAAAGCAAAATAATATTCCCAATTATATTTATAACTTTTGTCAAATCTACCAGAAATAGAAAGTGTATTATAGTTTTTTATTAAAGTTTTAAGCAAATTTGCCAACTAAGTTTGTAAATTTGTCAAGTGTAACAGAAATTTGTGAACGTTCCTCCCCCTGTCCCCCCCCCTTATCGAATGCCCTGGTTATAGCCGGCATATTACGGTATATCATTCAATAAGTCAAAAACAAATAAATGAAACAAAATAGAATGAATGTGGGTAGTAAAACAACCAAACGCGTTGCTGATTTGGATTTTATCATCACGAGTAGGATCGTCGGATTGCGTGATCTCTTTTTTTAGAATACCCAGAAACTCGCTCTTTTTTTTTAATTCTTTACAATGAAAAAGAAAAAAAAATAGTACTAGATGAAACGATCTGGAAATGTCTCCATTAAAAATAGTAGTATACAAGAGATTTCGTGCCAGAGTGCACGATATACAGCCGAAAATATCCCAGTTGATGCGCTAAGAGGCATTTAAAGCGAAAACGAGTTAGACAAAGTAACAATCCATCATCGGTCATAGAAGGTTTTCCCAGATGAAAAAAGAATAGAAAGTCCATATCTTGTATGCAAAGTATACCCTCATTGATGATGTTACATAAATTTTGATTTGATGATAGGAAATACAAAAAGTGGTTAGCTCATGACAACAGCCATGCAGGACCGTGCGAAGAGAAAACTGCACCCCGGGTTAAAGCTTCTATTTGGCGCCCTCCTTTATCGGTAAAAATTTCCATTTCGCGACCTCGCCCCCGCCTTCTCCTTCTGACGGGTGTCGCAAAATTGCCAAAGTGCAGAACAAAAAAATTGCATTGAAGACATATTTCACCTTTATTTTGAACTTTTACCCTGTATCTACTCTGTCAGAAAAAACTGTAAATTTATGAGCTTTTGCTGTTCAATTTTCACGGGCAACAGCCTTATTTGATAAAAAACGGTCTGATCCGCTAAAAAAATACGGTACGACCCCATACATTTTCCTCCGCTAGGATGTAACCCTTCGTTTTAGTCGTGTTTCGAAAAATAATGTCAGTTAACCGCGACCGTAACATATTTTTTAACCCGCCAAAAAAGCGATTCTGTGATGATTATCTAACGTGCTACGGAACAGTAAGTAAAGTGTTATTGTGTTTTGAAGTGCATTATATCTTTGCCCCGTTTTAGGTAGCTTTCTTTACAAAAAAGCTACCTATTGCAGCCGTTCGGAGGAAAGCGATTTCACAAAATTTTGGTATATTTTCACCGATCATGACCCCCAGACCCCGAAACCACCCTCCGTTCAAAATTGATATATATATATATATATATATATATATATATATATATATATATATATATATATATATATATATATATATCTGACCTATGTCACACTGTAACTCCCGTAATTATGAACCGATTTCGATGTAATTCGGTGTGTACATAGTACATACCAATGTCTCGACCGAGTTCGTTGGCCAGCTTCATCCGCCGTTTTGTTTCAAAATGGCGGCCATTTAAAATTTTTAAAAAAATTTAAAACTTGAAATGTGGTACCAAAAAATTAAAAATGGAAAAATATTTTTTTCTTATGTATTTGACCTTTATACAAAGATTCCGGAGAAGTTTTTGTTTCGTCTATATCTTAAAAAATGGCTGAGTTATAGCATTTTGAATTTTTAGCGTGGCTGACATTTTGAAACGTCCTGAAATTTGTCACGCGATAAAAGGCGTATTTATGAACCGATTTGGATGTAATTCGGTGTGTACATAGTACATACCAATCTCTCGACCGAGTTCTTTGGCCAGCTTCATCCGCCATTTTGTTTCAAAATGGCGGCCATTTAAAATTTTTTTAAAAATTTAAAATTTGAAATGTGGTACCAAAAAATTGAAAATGGAAAAATATTTTTTTCTTATGTATTTGACCTTTATACAAAGATTTCGGAGCAGTTTTTGTTTCGTCTATATCTTAAAAAATGGCTGAGTTATAGCATTTTGAATTTCTAGCGTGGCTGACATTTTGAAACGTCCTGAATTTTGTCACGCGATAAAAGGCGTATTAGGTAGCTTTCTTTACAAAAAAGCTACCTATTGCAGCCGTTCGGAGGAAAGCGATTTCAAAAAATTTTGGTATATTTTCATCGATCATGACCCCCAGACCCCGAAACCACCCTCCGTTCAAAATTGATATATATATATATAATGATAAAAATTGTTTTTTTCCTATCAATAATCTTCATATATCAAAAACCTTTAAATATCCGAATACAATTGGGAGAAAAATTTTTAACTATAATACATTTTCAAAAAATACATCTGCTGCAAGTACTTTTCCGTGTAACTGCAAAGACCCCACTCTAAAAAAATACATAAACAATGATCATGGACATATAATCACTGGAAATCTTGATATTGTTCATGATTTTAAATTGAAACAACTAATGGGTTATGGTACTAAATATAGACTTCCATCTAAATTTAATGTTAAATCTATTATCAAACAGTTTACATATGATATTGATATTTTTATTTATAAAATTTCTATCTCTTATAATAAGCCTATTGAATATTTTAATCAATGGAAGATATTAGTAATTGAAAAATTAACTATGGCTTTAAAAAATAATATTGCTGATTTGGTTTCTATTAATACACAGCATTATTTCCAACAATTACTAAATTACAAAAAAACTTCGTTATTACATATGTAGACAAATCTCCTAACAATTATGCTATTATATGTAAATCATATTATCACCAACTACTTACAAATTCTATTTCTTCTAATAAGTCTTTTCAAAAAACTAATGAAAATGTTATTGTAAATAATCGTAAAATTCGAAGTTATTATAAACTTTTAAATATTTTATCTACTAATTTTAATTATCCATATTTAGTTCTTATTCCCAAATTTCATAAAACTCCTATTAAATTTATGACTGTTACTATTGGTTGTAATACATATAATAATAAAGCCAATACACTTCTCTTAAAAATTCTTAATCAAATATATGAACTTACTACAAACAATGATAATACACATTGTATAAAAAATAGCTATCAACTTGTTAAGATTTAAAAAAATCTTCATTCTGTTTGTAATATAACGACATATGACTTCAAAGATCTTTCTAATAATATAGACCTATTAGATTTACATAAAATTATAAATGCATTATTTAAAAAGTATTATAAAAAACTGGAATTACCATCTTATATAGATATTGCATATTTTAAATCTTTAACTAACTTCATTATCTATAATAATTATATATTGCAAGATAATACTTTATATTTACAGCATGTCGGTATACCACAAGGCGGTTGTACATCCAGTTTACTCTCAGACTTATACTTATCTCATTATGAACGCAATTTTACTAATAATAATCTACATTTATATCGTTATATTGATGACATCATTTTAATTGAAACTGATCAATCTGCAATTACTCGATTTCCAGTTGATTATCCCACTAATTTGGAATTAACGGAAAACCTTTTATCTAACAATACAATTAACTTCTTAGATCTTAAAATTACAATAAAAGACAATAAAACAATCACAGATTTGTATGACAAACGTAAAGAATTTAAATTCACAGTTAATACATTTACAAATTTTAAATCTTGTCTACATCATTCTGTATTTCGTAATATAATACTTAATCATTTATATAGAATAAAATGTTTATGTTCTTCTCCTCTAATTAACAATAATATTAAAAAACTAATTTATGATGCATTAAATCATGGTTTTCCAAAAAAATTCATATATTCATTAATATACAATTAGTACTTTTCTTACATGATCTATAAATACAAATTAACACATGCGTAAACAAAATTACAAAAAAAATTATAAAATAAAAAAATATCTATAAAAAATTAAAAATTGTAAAATAATATAAAAAAATATTATAGGTTGGTTGGGTGGGTAGATGTTAGAGTACGGAGGAGGGTGGTGTTGTCTGGATAATACGCAATAGTTAATTATTTATTTAAAAAAAAAAAAAAAAAAAAAAAAAGCGGGGCTCTTGTATTATTACTATTTTGTTGTTATGTATTTTATGTGGATGTTGATTTGATATTTTATATGTAAGTTGGAGATTTTCATTAATATTATAATTAGCTTAATTATTCATTAATCTAATTTACAATTATTTGTTATTAAATTTTAATTTACTAAGGACAATATCATATTAATTACTAATAGTATGCCACTCTTAGTTTAATGTTTTTGAATGTCCCATATTCATACTTTATGGATTTTTATGGATGTCTGAAAATAATCCACATTCTATATTTGTGCGTTTTAAGTAATGGGATTTTAAGTATTATTTAACCTTCTATATACTTCCACATGTTTGATATTTCCTGTTCATTTTATAAATATCTTATATATAATTCATTAAAAAATAATTTTTAGATAATTTTTAATAATTATTTATATTAATTATTACTGAATTTATTTTGTTTTATAGCATATAGATATATGCTATATATTATCAATGTTCTAACATTATTTAAACTCTTAGTTTAGTTTAAATAATATAGCTAATAGAACATATTGTATGCTTTTAAATTTTATTAACAATAGTTTTAAATACTTTGTGTGATTTATATTAGGTTTATAATTCTCTATATATAAGGATTTGTTTGGTTTTGCTGTTTAAACAGTTATTTACATTCAAAAGCTTGCAAATTTTTATCTTGCGATAGATGTTTAATATAATTATTAATAGATGGCAGCACTAAAATTGTATCTTTCAGATTGCTCAAATTTTTAATTTTTCTAGCTCCATTTCAGTTATAATTTATACACCAGGGTGTATTTTTAGCTAAATTTTGACGATATTGTTAAACTGTTATCTATTAATTTAATAGTGCATTTTAAATAATGTAATTAATATCTATCTATTTTATATTAGACTAGCAGGCTATGCCCGCTACGCTGGTCTGTTTATCCAAGCGAATCTTGGATTAAACTAAATGGTGAATTTGAACTTGTATTTTAAACAATATGGATCTTCAGCTTGACCTTGCACATTACTGAAAACGATGCGAACGCCATTGCGATATAATGTTATCTTAAGCGTTGGACAAAATTTAGCAGTTAAGAAGTAATTGTTTTAGTTGATTATAAACAGCGCACTTATGGTCGGGTAATCAGACCGTTATGACAACAGGAATTAATACCTCTGTAACTAATCAACATATAATGAAATCGTATATACTAACACCATTCCTAAAAGTCATGCAACAGGGCCACTTGTAACAAAATATATTCTGTAGATTTTTTTAAAAAGGCTAAACTTTCATAATCAGGTTCACTTAATTTTTGAACTTTTACTGTTGCTCTATAACTAAGTACCCTTGAACAATATGTATACACTAAAACCTTTCCAAAATTATTACCTAACTAATTGTGGTATATCCTACGAAAGTATTATAAACAATCGGAATGAAATACAAATTTCCGTTGTAAATATATAGTAGATGATGATGATGCGATTTTGTGTAATAGAATTCATAGTAAAGTTTTCGCTTCAAACATAAACGATGCTTTCAACATTGAAGCTAATACACCAATATGTGAAGTATCCGATTACGGAAGGTTAACTTGAATTCTCATGAGCAACTACTCAGAGAAAAGTGAATATGTAGCTTTTGTGATACTTTTATGTCAACCGGGCGCAGGTAATAAATCAATAAAGATTGTTTTCATAGCATATTCTTATTTTATTATTTTCATTTAAAACACAAACATTTCACTCATTTCATTTAAAATGCATGCCTTATACTAATTTCATTTAAAAAACTGAAAAGATAAACAATAACAGGAAATTATGCCTTAATTAAAAACAAAAAAATATTTTTAATTTACATACGCAAAATGTAACTACTGCTACTGGGAATTTAAAAAATGCTATCAGCGAGATGTGCGCACGGTTGTTATAAATGTACCCATTTTTTCTTCTTATCGAGGAGCAATTTATAAATCGCACAATATTATTCCAATTCCAATTTCTTTCATTGGGGAACCTATGACCGGAAAAAATGGAAAAAGACTCTTGTAGATTCTTCGGATGACGGCATCTGACGCCATAAACCGAGTTTATATATATGAAAATAATTTTTAAGTCGTTACAAACACGAGGTGAATCCCGTCGAATTTCGACGAAAGAAATTTTTTACAAAGGAACTGTTGCATCAAATTTATAATACATCGACAGCAATAATTACAATAAAAAATCAATCTTACACTTCTTAGTTTAACTCTACAAAAACATATTTTAACCTAAGATTAACAAAATACTTTTTTCATAAACTTCAACTGTTAAAATTATTGAAAAAATAAACTTTATTCATATACGTAATCAGTAACACATAATCAATATAAGTAATTTTGTTTAAGTTATCAATTAACGCTTGGTATTACGGAATGAAAAATCAGCAAAAATGATTTCATCTTGACATAATCATAGAATTCCCTCCCCCCCCCCCCCTTAAATCTAAACCGAATCAAATCATTTTCCACGTTTCACATCCATATTAACCATTAAAAAAAATTACCGCGCAATAGGTTATTAATAAATATATTTCCAAGCTTGAAGTCAGCTATTACAGCTTTCCATGGGAAAATTCTCACTCGTGATTTCAGGTCTTAGTATAATCTCTGTACCTTCGCGTAAAAATCCCGGAAATTTATAAATTTTAGGCGTATTAAAGGGAAACATCTCGTTTTATGAAATAAAATTATCATTTTCTTTTAACTATGACGGCATTTTCAGTCGCTGAAATATTTTACTATTGTCTCAAACTCAATATCAGTGGAATGAAACAATAGTGAAATATAACAGCATCATCAGGGAAATTGTGTCTTTTTTAAAGCGTAACGTCATTTTCTGTTCAAATTTTTAAAAAAGTTATTTTTAATTACAATGAGAAAATGGCATCAGTAAGAATATAATCAATAAAGATAACTAAACCACTTTTAATAGAAATGAAGTACATCAGTTGCCACAATTAGAAAATTGGTATTAAAAACTATAAAAAAATTAATATCTCAAAAATTAATTGAGATACAGCTTTCAAACAAATTGCATTTAAAAGAACATTTTTTTCTGTATAAGACGGTGTAAACATTTAAAATGTGGGATGTTTAGAAGTTTAAAAATTTGCAGTAGTGAAAATTGCAAAACCGAAACTTTATTTCAAATTTTAAAGTGATGCCATTCGCAGAATGACGTATGCGTTACGCACAGATATGTTTGTCCTTTATAATATAGATTGCTTTCATACTTAAATATTTTTATTGTTACTACTTGTTATCCCGTCGACCAATTTCGCCAAATTATATAAATCGCCAAACCATTCGCCAAATTATATAAATTGACATAATCTTTATTTTAAAGAACGAAATAACAAATAAATTAGTATAACATTAATAAAAATACAAATAAAACGTCGAAATTAAAATCACTTGATGACGTAAACACGTGTAGTTTGTTTAAATTCAAGTGAATTTGATATTTACGATCAACCATTATTGGCATTTAATCTTATAGTTTGACGATAGATTTTTGGTCGACGGAATATCTAAGTAGTACCTTTTCCATTTTTGTTTTATAACGCTAAATTCTCAGTAATTTTTTTCCTTTTATTTTACATAAAATCACTATTTTTTTTTTTTTTTAAATTAAGATGCTTGCATTTTTATTTCAAACTCATAGAGCCGTTTTTATTTTTTAGCCAAAAGGGTTGATTTGAATTTTTTCCGCTGCTAGAGTAACGGATGTAATGATAGATATTTTGAGGTTTAGATGCCAAAGACACCGCCAAATTAGAAAAATATGAAATGTGTCATGAACTGTTGGACTTATAAAAATTTATTTGGTAGCATTCTATTCAGCATACAAAACTACATTAAAATATGCTATCATTTGACGCATAATTTTGATATTCGATATTTTCCCCTCCCCGTGCAAAAACCATTAGGGGTGACACTTTAGAAAATCCTTTCTTAGCAGAAGTCTATGTCATAAGAATTATTTTTACCACGATTTTCAAGATTTTAGGTTCAGTAGTTTGCGCTGTGCGTTAATTAGTCCCCTAATCCAGACTTTATTTTATATACTATATTAGATATGCCATTTTGCGGTGAATCGATGATCGAAAATTAGTCCAATATCATTTGAAATATTACATAACAGAGGAGAAAGTACGAGGAAAGACGAAGAAGAAATGACGAATTACAAAAGACTTGTAATTTTTTTTTTCAAAATGTTGAATTTTTCGATAGTAATAACGTATTAAAACATAAATTTCCTTTAAAATTATCTTTATTTCCTAGATTTCGAATCTTTTTCCTATAAATGAAATTGGCGATATAACTTGAGAAAATAGATAATATTTGCTTAAATAAAATGGGTAATATTCGTTGATCTGAGTTCGAGTTTATAAATATCACATGCTTTCGGAATTACGGCGAAAAACATTTTAAAAAGTATGAAATTATTTTACAATATGTATGTGTGGCAGAAATTCACAATGAAATTTAAGTATTCGATTCCATTTTTAAAATATTAACTGATATCTATATAAGTTACAATTGAATATGAAAATGTACTCAAAAAATGATCTCTTTCACCTAAAAAAACACCATTTGTGAGAACATCCTCAAGCTAATGTCACGCTTATGCATTTTTGGCTTAAAATCACATTGTTTGGCGACAAAAGAAAAATAAAAAATTGTAAAGAAACAAATAGTAATTACACATGTGACTCACAATTACATCTGCTTGTTTCTTCTATAAGTCACGTGATGGGACAATTAGATATAAAAAAAAAAAAAAAAAAAAGAAATGAACAGAACAGAAAAAAAATTTCGTTAAAATTTCATCTAATCAAATTTTCAGATTCGTTTCCATATCTAACGCAGGCGATAAAGAGCCAAATATTGCGTATCAAGTGTAATATTTCTTATTAAATTAATTTTTAAGCATTGCAAATATTTCTTTCGGGTTTTGATTAAATGTTTCCGTTTTTTAATATTATCACTCATTAAAACGGATTTTCTTCTTCTTTTTTTCTTTTAGTTTTCATTTAAATAAAATTAGTAACAGTTTTTCTTTTATTTTTCGAGGCTTAATAGCCGTTTCAATTTTTTTTTTATCAACGATGAATTTCGCCAAGAAATAAAATGGTAACCTTATCGCGCAAAATAACAGAATTTTCCGTCATAATTCTAAAACTAATATAGGTAGAATAATGTGTTATAGATTAAAACCTTCCCTGAAACAATACCTATCTAACGGTATAGGTTCCGTAAAAATCCATGCAGTAGAACTCGAAATCTAAGCGTTCGGAACGAAATTTCCGTTTGGATTTTACATATATAATAGATAATAAAATAGATAATAGATTTTATATATATATAATAGAATAGATAATAGATTATGTGTTATGAACTATCTCAAAGTTTAAAACAGATCGCATTGTTAGATTTCCTAATTTTAACAATATCGCGTTATGTTAGTTCCATATTCCACCACCAGGGAGCGCACTCTATTCTGAACGAAACTCCTTCATGCAACCTTTCCGTAGATACATGAATCGGGAGGGTGGCGGTCTTAACCAATAATTTAAGATAATTGCTGAAATTACTACGAAAAATATTTTAAAGGGGTCCTACGCGGGCCCCTATAAGAGTTAGAGGAAATCGGAAGACGGCAAAATAATCGCGGGGGAAAGTTTGCTTGGGTGCTTCGGAGCTACTTTTGGCGCGAGATCTAAGCTCTACGACCAATAGGAGCCCAGATATTTAAGGAAATATGAAGTAACAAATTCCAATATAACAGAATTTTCCGTAATAATTCTATAACTAATCTAGGTAGAATGATGTGTTATAGCTTAAAACCTTCCCTGGAACGATACCTATCTAACGGTATAAGTTCCGTAAAAATCCATGCGGTAGAACTCGAAATCTCGGCGTTCGGAACGAAATTTCCGTTTGGATTATATATATATAATAGAATAGATTAAATTTGTTTTACAAGGTATTTCAAATTTTATTTCAAAATGTATTAACTGCATCCTTTGGTATCATATACTGTGATTTCTTAACTGTTTTATTCACCTTAATCTTTTTGATATACTGGAAGACATGTGCACATGGATTTTTGTAAAATACTGAAATATTAATCGGTATGGTGTTTATTATTTCTATTTTATATCCTATAAATATTTAAATACGTTTTATTGATTCTTCCATTTCATATTATTTGTTTCTGTTCTGCTTTCATTTTTAATCAATTCACTTGATTTTAGTGGTTGTTCTATAATTCTCTATATATAAGGATTTGTTTGGTTTTGCTGTTTAAACAGTTATTTACATTCAAAAGCTTGCAAATTTTTATCTTGCGATAGATGTTTAATATAATTATTAATAGATGGCAGCACTAAAATTGTATCTTTCATATTGCTCTTATTTTTAATTTTTCTAGCTCCATTTCAGTTATAATTTATACACCAGGGTGTATTTTTAGCTAAATTTTGACGATATTGTTAAACTGTTATCTATTAATTTAATAGTGCATTTTAAATAATGTAATTAATTTCTATTTATTTTATATTAGATTAAATTTGTTTTACAAGGTATTTCAAATTTTATTTCAAAATGTATTAACTGCATCCTTTGGTATCATTCACTGTGATTTCTTAACTGTTTTATTCACCTTAATCTTTTTGATATACTGGAAGACATGTGCACATGGATTTTTGTAAAATACTGAAATATTAATCGGTATGGTGTTTATTATTTCTATTTTATATCCTATAAATATTTAAATACGTTTTATTGATTCTTCCATTTCATATTATTTGTTTCTATTCTGCTTTCATTTTTAATCAATTCACTTGATTTTAGTGGTTGTTCGGGCACAGGGGAAAATTAATTTTAGCTTTAGCTTATTTTTCCCACAGAAAACCACCATTTTGCTTATATCATTGAATTCTGTGCCCTCGATAACGTAATTCAATGTATAAGCTTTTCAATTTTTGTCGGTGTCCACTTTTTTCTTTTTTCTTCCATAATAATTCTTATAATATTTTTTTTTAATACTTACAGCTTTAATTCATAATAATTGACGGTGGCAGGTTATGTTTAATTAATGGTAATATATTAGCATTCAAATTACTATGATGCATTTGCGCAAGTAATTATGAATGTATGCTTTTTACGATATTTTAAATATCTTTTCATTTTGAATGTCAACAATTCATTTTGATGTATTTTTTCCTTAAGGTATCTTATATATATTTTTATATATTCCCAGGTCGCTAAATTATTTAGCAATCTTTTAAATATTATACGCTTAGATCATTGCTGCAATTAGCGCACAATCTATGTGTATTATCAATAAGATTTCTACCATGTAGTTATCTGATACCTATTTTAGGATTCCATTAATTTTTTCATTCCTATCATTGCAACGATTTATTTAATGTTTTTTAAATTTCTAGCTATGATTTTATCTGAATTTTCTTGTGGTTAGTGTATGATATTGTCCTATATATTTTCTATTTGTGCTATAGCTTTACATAATTCTGTAGAGATAATCATTTTATATATACATTAATATGGTAGCAATAATTATTTCTATTCAAAGATTTAATGTTAATTTGCTTTAGTTTAAATTCATATTACTTTGATCTGAGTAGTTAATTGGGTAAGCGTTTTGGTTGTCTTTGCATGGTTATAGTTGTTCTAGGATTTGGATGTTATGCGGATCTTTTTAGACTTATTTGTTATAAAATAGTCTAGTGGTTGCTTGATATTATTCATCTACGTTATTTGGGATATCATAATTTGGTTTTGGATAATTTGAAGATTGTTTCTGCGTTTGCTTCTATGATTGTAAATATTGTATATATATATTTTTTCATACTCAAGTTTTATTATTTAATCAAGGCTAATTTAATTAAATTATTAATTTTTATTATTAAAATTTCTTATTTTTATGGCAATTATTGCACTTTCCATACATAATTTTTATATGGCAGTTCTTAGTAAACATCTCGATACTGGCAAGATACACTTAGCATCTATGCAGTGTAGTGCCCGGTACAGGAATAATAATTGGGTTGTTCCTGGATCGTCATCCAGCGACCATTTATACTCTCCCCCTCGTCCTTTATTTTTTCGTAAGTGCTATGATTCTCGGTGCAAGACATGTCCATACGCTGCTCAAACACAAATTGTCTCAGATCCTAACTATTCAAGTTTTTGTAAAGCATTTAATGTTATTTATAGTATAAAGTGCAACTTATGTAATATGAAATATATTGGTGAAACATCAGGTCCAATTCATAAACGAATCAATCATCATCGATCAGACTCTAATAATAACAAAGCAAAAAATATACAATCTACAGCTGAAATTCAACATTTTCATAAACATCTATTTAAAAATACGACAATTGAAATCCTTCAAATTCTAAAAAATAAATCAGAACGTCTTTATATGGAATCATCATATATGAAATATTATAACACAATATATCCTTATGGACTTAACAGTGAAGTATTTAACAGACCTGTCAAAGTCTTCACATCTATAAATAACAATATTGATTATTCTCCAATTTATCCTACTCTGAATCATAATTTAAATGCTAAAACAACACGTAATAAACGCGGAAAGGGTTCATCATCAGTTGTAGTTTCCAAAAAATCTATCACAAAACAAATTAATGATCTTCAACGAAATTACTTAGAGAATTATAACTGGTTGTTAATTCGTAAAAACATCTTTGCTATTAAAAAGAAACAGCTGGTACAACATTTAAATGTCTTTCTAAGTAAGTCTTTCTCTAAACATTTCTCTGATATTTACTTTGACCTTATTATGAGTAGGGTTAATCTTTTAAATATTAATATACAAAAAAAAACACAAAATTCAGAACATGAATACTCAAATGATAATTACTTTTTCAAATCACATTTTTAATAAAATTAATATCAATTCTATAATTAATGATAAAAATTGTTTTTTTCCTATCAATAATCTTCATATATCAAAAACCTTTAAATATCCGAATACAATTGGGAGAAAAATTTTTAACTATAATACATTTTCAAAAAATACATCTGCTGCAAGTACTTTTCCGTGTAACTGCAAAGACCCCACTCTAAAAAAATACATAAACAATGATCATGGACATATAATCACTGGAAATCTTGATATTGTTCATGATTTTAAATTGAAACAACTAATGGGTTATGGTACTAAATATAGACTTCCATCTAAATTTAATGTTAAATCTATTATCAAACAGTTTACATATGATATTGATATTTTTATTTATAAAATTTCTATCTCTTATAATAAGCCTATTGAATATTTTAATCAATGGAAGATATTAGTAATTGAAAAATTAACTATGGCTTTAAAAAATAATATTGCTGATTTGGTTTCTATTAATACACAGCATTATTTCCAACAAATTACTAAATTACAAAAAAACATTGACGATTATTACATATGTAGACAAATCTCCTAACAATTATGCTATTATATGTAAATCATATTATCACCAACTACTTACAAATTCTATTTCTTCTAATAAGTCTTTTCAAAAAACTAATGAAAATGTTATTGTAAATAATCGTAAAATTCGAAGTTATTATAAACTTTTAAATATTTTATCTACTAATTTTAATTATCCATATTTAGTTCTTATTCCCAAATTTCATAAAACTCCTATTAAATTTAGGACTGTTACTATTGGTTGTAATACATATAATAATAAAGCCAATACACTTCTCTTAAAAATTCTTAATCAAATATATGAACTTACTACAAACAATGATAATACACATTGTATAAAAAATAGCTATCAACTTGTTAAGATTTTAAAAAATCTTCATTCTGTTTGTAATATAACGACATATGACTTCAAAGATCTTTTTAATAATATAGACCTATTAGATTTACATAAAATTATAAATGCATTATTTAAAAAGTATTATAAAAAACTGGAATTACCATCTTATATAGATATTGCATATTTTAAATCTTTAACTAACTTCATTATCTATAATAATTATATATTGTAAGATAATACTTTATATTTACAGCATGTCGGTATACCACTAGGCGGTTGTACTTCCAGTTTACTCTCAGACTTATACTTATCTCATTATGAACGCAATTTTACTAATAATAATCTACATTTATATCGTTATATTGATGACATCATTTTAATTGAAACTGATCAATCTGCAATTACTCGATTTCCAGTTGATTATCCTACTAATTTGGAATTAACGGAAAACCTTTTATCTAACAATACAATTAACTTCTTAGATCTTAAAATTACAATAAAAGACAATAAAACAATCACAGATTTGTATGACAAACGTAAAGAATTTAAATTCACAGTTAATACATTTACAAATTTTAAATCTTGTCTACATCATTCTGTATTTCGTAATATAATACTTAATCATTTATATAGAATAAAATGTTTATGTTCTTCTCCTCTAATTAACAATAATATTAAAAAACTAATTTATGATGCATTAAATCATGGTTTTCCAAAAAAATTCATATATTCATTAATATACAATTAGTACTTTTCTTACATGATCTATAAATACAAATTAACCCATGCGTAAACAAAATTACAAAAAAAATTATAAAATAAAAAAATATCTATAAAAAATTAAAAATTGTAAAATAATATAAAAAAATATTATAGGTTGGTTGGGTGGGTAGATGTTAGAGTACGGAGGAGGGTGGTGTTGTCTGGATAATACGCAATGGTTAATTATTTATTTAAAAAAAAAAAAAAAAAAAAAAAAAAAGCGGGGCTCTTGTATTATTACTATTTTTTTGTTATGTATTTTATGTGGATGTTGATTTGATATTTTATATGTAAGTTGGATATTTTCATTAATATTATAATTAGCTTAATTATTTATTAATCTAATTTACAATTATTTGTTATTAAATTTTAATTTACTAAGGACAATATCATATTAATTACTAATAGTCTGCCACTCTTAGTTTAATGTTTTTGAATGTCCCATATTCATACTTTATGGATTTTTATGGATGTCTGAAAATAATCCACATTCTATATTTGTGCGTTTTAAGTAATGGGATTTTAAGTATTATTTAACCTTCTATATACTTCCACATGTTTGATATTTCCTGTTCATTTTATAAATATCTTATATATAATTCATTAAAAAATAATTTTTAGATAATTTTTAGTAATTATTTATATTAATTATTACTGAATTTATTTTGTTTTATAGCATATAGATATATGCTATATATTATCAATGTTCTAACATTATTTAAACTCTTAGTTTAGTTTAAATAATATAGCTAATAGAACATATTGTATGCTTTTAAATTTTATTAACAAAAGTTTTAAATACTTTGTGTGATTTATATTAGGTTTATAATTCTCTATATATAAGGATTTGTTTGGTTTTGCTGTTTAAACAGTTATTTACATTCAAAAGCTTGCAAATTTTTATCTTGCGATAGATGTTTAATATAATTATTAATAGATGGCAGCACTAAAATTGTATCTTTCAGATTGCTCAAATTTTTAATTTTTCTAGCTCCATTTCAGTTATAATTTATACACCAGGGTGTATTTTTAGCTAAATTTTGACGATATTGTTAAACTGTTATCTATTAATTTAATAGTGCATTTTAAATAATGTAATTAATATCTATCTATTTTATATTAGATTAAATTTGTTTTACAAGGTATTTCAAATTTTATTTCAAAATGTATTAACTGCATCCTTTGGTATCATATACTGTGATTTCTTAACTGTTTTATTCACCTTAATCTTTTTGATATACTGGAAGACATGTGCACATGGATTTTTGTAAAATACTGAAATATTAATCGGTATGGTGTTTATTATTTCTATTTTATATCCTATAAATATTTAAATACGTTTTATTGATTCTTCCATTTCATATTATTTGTTTCTATTCTGCTTTCATTTTTAATCAATTCACTTGATTTTAGTGGTTGTTCTATAATTCTCTATATATAAGGATTTGTTTGGTTTTGCTGTTTAAACAGTTATTTACATTCAAAAGCTTGCAAATTTTTATCTTGCGATAGATGTTTAATATAATTATTAATAGATGGCAGCACTAAAATTGCATCTTTCAGATTGCTCTTATTTTTAATTTTTCTAGCTCCATTTCAGTTATAATTTATACACCAGGGTGTATTTTTAGCTAAATTTTGACGATATTGTTAAACTGTTATCTATTAATTTAATTGTGCATTTTAAATAATGTAATTAATTTCTATTTATTTTATATTAGATTAAATTTGTTTTACAAGGTATTTCAAATTTTATTTTAAAATGTATTAACTGCATCCTTTGGTATCATTCACTGTGATTTCTTAACTGTTTTATTCACCTTAATCTTTTTGATATACTGGAAGACATGTGCACATGGATTTTTGTAAAATACTGAAATATTAATCGATATGGTGTTTATTATTTCTATTTTATATCCTATAAATATTTAAATACGTTTTATTGATTCTTCCATTTCATATTATTTGTTTCTATTCTGCTTTCATTTTTAATCAATTCACTTGATTTTAGTGGTTGTTCGGGCACAGGGGAAAATTAATTTTAGCTTTAGCTTATTTTTCCCACAGAAAACCACCATTTTGCTTATATCATTGAATTCTGTGCCCTCGATAACGTAATTCAATGTATAAGCTTTTCAATTTTTGTCGGTGTCCACTTTTTTCTTTTTTCTTCCATAATAATTCTTATAATATATTTTTTTTAATACTTACAGCTTTAATTCATAATAATTGACGGTGGCAGGTTATGTTTAATTAATGGTAATATATATATATATATATATCACCTATGTCACACTATAACTCCCGTAATTATGAACCGATTTCGATGTAATTCGGTGTGTACATAGTACATACCAATGTCTCGACCGAGTTCGTTGGCCAGCTTCAT
The DNA here is from genome assembly GCA_963932465.1 of Maratus speciosus. Taxonomy (NCBI): domain Eukaryota; kingdom Metazoa; phylum Arthropoda; class Arachnida; order Araneae; family Salticidae; genus Maratus; species Maratus speciosus. The sequence continues at coordinate 66,026,477 of OZ010799.1, read as the reverse complement.
CCGCCGTTTTGTTTCAAAATGGCGGCCATTTAAAACTTTTAAAAAACTTTAAAACTTGAAATGTGGTACCAAAAATTAAAAATGGAAAAATATTTTTTTCTTAAGTATTTGACCTTTATACAAAGATTCCGGAGCAGTTTTTGTTTCGTCTATATCTTAAAAAATGGCTGAGTTATAGCATTTTGAATTTCTAGCGTGGCTGACATTTTGAAACGTCCTGAAATTTGTCACGCGATAAAAGGCGTATTTATGAACCGATTTGGATGTAATTCGGTGTGTACATAGTACATACCAATCTCTCGACCGAGTTCGTTGGCCAGCTTCATCCGCCATTTTGTTTCAAAATGGCGGCCATTTAAAAATTTTTTAAAAATTTAAAATTTGAAATGTGGTACCAAAAAATTGAAAATGGAAAAATATTTTTTTCTTATGTATTTGACCTTTATACAAAGATTTCGGAGCAGTTTTTGTTTCGTCTATATCTTAAAAAATGGCTGAGTTATAGCATTTTGAATTTCTAGCGTGGCTGACATTTTGAAACGTCCTGAATTTTGTCACGCGATAAAAGGCGTATTTATGAACCGATTTGGATGTAACTTCGTTTATACATAGTCCATACCAATGTCTCGACCGGGTTCGTTGGCCAGCTTCACCCGCCATCTTGTTTAAAAATGGCGGCCATTTAAATTTTTAAGAAAAATTTAAATTTGAAATGTTGTACCAAAAATTGAAAATTGAAAAAAATATTTTCATCTTATGTGTTTCACCTTGATAAAAAGATTCGGGAGCAGTTTTTGTTTCGTCTATATCTTAAGAAATGGCTGAGTTATAGCATTTTGAATTTCTAGCGTGGCTGACATTTTGAAACGTCCTGATTTTTCTCACGTAATAACAGGCGTATTTATGAACCGACTTGGATGTACCTTGGTGTGTACATAGTACATACAAATATCTCGACCGAGTTCGTTGGCCAGCTTCATCCGCCATCTTGTTTCAAAATGGCGGCCATTTAAAAAAATTAAAAAATAAAAAAATTTAAATGAAATACCAAAAAATTGGAAAATGAAAAAGATTTTTTTTTGTATGTGTTTGACCTTAATACAAAGATTCCGGAACAGTTTTTCTTTCGTCTATATCTAAAAAAAAATGGCTGAGTAATAGCATTTTGAATTTCTCTTGTGGCTGACATTTTAAAACGACCTGATTTCTGTCACGCGATAACAGGCGTATTTATGAACCTATTTGGATGTAACTTGGTCTGTACATAGTACATACCAACGTCTCGACCGAGTTCGTTGGCCAGCTTCATTCGCCATCTTGTTTCAAAAGGGTTGCCATTTAAAAAAAATTAAATTTAAAATTCAAAATGAGGTATTAAAAAATTGGAAAATGAAAAAGATTTTTTTTATGTGTTTGGCCTTGATACAAAGATTCCGGAGCAGTTTTTGTTTCTGAAAATTTGTTCTTTTGTTGATATCTAAAAAAATGGTTGATTTATAGCACTTTGAATTTCTAGCATGGCTAACATTTTGAAACGATCTTGTATTTGTCACGCGATGTTCGCCTATTTCGATGTAAGAAGGCATGTGGATAGTATACATCAACACCTCGACCAAGTTCGCTGGCCAGATTCATCAGCCATCTTGTTTCAAAATGGCGGCCATTAAATTAATATATATATATATATATATTTAAAGTGAGGTGCAAAAAAATTAGAAATTGAAAATGGTTTCTTTCTTAAGTATTTGATCTTGATATAAGGATTCAGGAGCATTTTTTGTTTGTCTTTACCTTAAAAAATGGCTCAGATATAGCAGTTTCAATTTCTATTGTGGGTGACATTTTGAAAAATCTGATTTTTTGCATGCGACAGCACTCCTATATATTAACCGATTCCGATGTGAGTGAGCATGTGCACAGCAATTACTAAGGTCTCGACCAAGTTCACTGCTTAGCCTTCATCCACCATGTTGTCTTAGAATGACAGGCACTTTAAGAAATTGCCGAATTTGGCAGCCAAATATAAGTTACTTTAAAGAAAAGCAGCTTGGATAAAGCTGACTAATTTCGCGAAATTCTCATTCATTATATTGATAAAAATTAGTATTGAATCTCCTATATTCGGTTTCCACTAAATTGAGCTTCATGTGTTTGCATGATATATGTTGGCTTTTTTAAAATAAGGATTATGAAAGCTACCTCTTCCTCCCGGCACTGGCCGGAAGGACTTTTTTTTTTGGGGGGGGGGGGGGGGGGTATGACTGGAATCTCTGCTGCCGGCCTCTGCTCGTAATTTTACAGGGATATTTTTAGATACTTAGAAAATTAAGGGCAATCCACATATTCTTGCAGTTCCAGTCCATCTGTTACTTCAACGGTAAATCAAAAACCATCAAATACGGTACGCATGGGTGCAAGAAGTCCATCTAAGCCAAGACTGAAAACTTTTCTGAGTATTAGGAAAAACCAAATAAAAATAGACTGGAGGATTTCTATGTCTTACATTATGGCTAAAAATTGATTTCTTGCAATAAAAATAAGTGCTTAATAGTAAAATTGCCATAATTTAAGTATATAAAGTAGAATTTACTATCAGTCAAAAATATGCCTAAGACTGAATGTCTTGCACCCATGACGATACGACCCCATACATTTTACTCCGCTAGTGTGTACACGTTGACACAAAATAATGGGCACGGATTGTTTGTTATTTTATGGGGTATGAGTGGAATCTCAGCTGCTGGCCTCTGTCCGTAAATATTTTTAACAGTGTACTGCCGGTACTTATAAGTACCATTAAAATATTATAAAAGTCATTTAATACATCGATTAGTAGTAATACAGTTTACAATGAGTCACAGATGCATTACTTTATCTTGTTCCAAAAGAATTATTGGTTACACAAAACAAAAATATTTTTAAAAAGATGATTTCTTTTGCCTTTGCATCTTTTCAGCTTTCTTGGCGTTGGGGGGGAGGAGGATTTTTCAATTCGTAAATATTTCTATTGTAAGAACATTATATTTGTACATTTCCTAATTCCACAAAATAATAAGAAAAACATTTAAAATGAGTGATTTGAGCGGGGTTAAAAAAACTGCACAAAAATCCCTATAAATTCAAATTTAATTAAATCCTTCTAAATGCTTCAGTCCTTCTAAAATTTATTAAATGATTATGTAAATCTTCTAATGCTGTTTCAAAAATTCACGAAAAATGATTTAGAAGATAAAATTTTCATGAATTCATAATTCAGTACATAAAGGGTGGCTTAGTTTTGTATCCGAAATTCGATACAACTAAATACCATAAGAGAAATTTGTACTTATATTTTAGCAAAGGGGATCTGGGATATGGGTGTTGAAAAAATGTGTATAACAGTACTGTATAACAATTTGCAACCCTTTTGGATTCGAAGAAAGAAACCACATACTATTTTCAGAGTGTATCTTTTAGCCCCTATTACACAAAGAAAATTCCCGTTTCAGCAAAGGGAAGATTAACAAAAGAGACAAAAACAAAGACTTAAAATAAAAATTTAAAAAGGAATGTTAAGTGTTCACGCCTCTGTGAAAAAAAAAAAAAAACATAACATATAAATAAAAACATACATTTATTTTACTTAAATAGGTGTCACAAATAAAAATCAAAATATGTTGACATGTTTCGGTTTAATAGTAAAAACCGTATTCATAACATACACATAATCAATAGAAAATGAATGACACTGGGTACCAAAAAATACTCTAAAAACCAAAAACATAAAAATGCAAACACTGCGCCCTCTATGATCTCAAATAGCCTCCGCTACCGCGGCTCCCTCTACCAGACTCACTTTTTAAGTATTTATTAAGGAATTCCAACCATAAAATTGGAATATCAAAGGAAAAAGAATCATTACACACAGTATCCTTCCTAGAATATATCTCAATAGATTCACGGATGATTGACTTGCGGTATAAACTCGAAACGAACACTAACCTACTATCCCTGAAACAAATATTAACCCCCCTCTTTAAAAACAGCCTTGATAACGCGGTCTTATCCCTACCAAATTTTATATCAGATTCATGCTCTCTCCTCCTTATCCCAAACTTCCTACCTGTCATACCAATATAATAATTAATATCCCCCCCCCCCTTCATTCTCATATGGAATTTCATACACACCCGCGAGATCTTCCTGTGCAACCGGATTAAAAGATCTGTACAGAAGATGTTTCAATTTACAACAGTTTTTGAAAAAACATAACATTGATCAAAATACTTTACGAAGGTGTGTAGAGAAATTTCACTACAGATGAACACCATCAGAAGAAGTCTAACTCTGTGTCAACTAGGGTTGTCCATTCGAGTGTCACAAAAAATGGTTGTTTAAAACAGAATTTTCCTCCTGTGCCTTGAATTCTATCTAAGCAAGTTTGTTTAGACATCACATTTTCACAAATAAATTTTTATAATAATTAAACCATGTCGAATAAAATTATTCTGCAAACTGATTTTATTACCCTTAACAAATATTTCAATATAAAATAAAGTGGGTCAAGCCTCCCATATGTGGGGAGCCTTGACCCATTATTTTCTCATGTTTAAAATCAGTCATTTTTCAAGTTCCTTATATATTACAATTATGTCGCAATTTTATTTTGATAACTGATTGTATAATGAATAAAATGATATATATATAACTTTTTTTTTCTAGGTTCAATATTTTAAAAATAAAATATCATTTTGCAAAAAATGGGTCAACCCTCCTCAGTCTCTCCTATATTTAAAATATAGCTTAAACGTTCTGTGGTAATTGAAATATTATTCATTGAGTTATGACAATTTTTCCAAGACAATTTTAGAAAAAAATGACTTTTGAGAAAAATCATGAAACAACTTTCAACTTAGATTTTTAAAGTTTGTAAGAAATATAACTCCTTATTAAGGTCGAAAATCAAAAGAACTAGTTGGATGTGCCAATCCCAAAAGTTTCTTCTATCTCATATATTTTAATATTTCAAAATGTTGTTATAAATTGCAATATTTCATTTATTAGTTCAATGCTATATAAACTTTGACATTCATCTTAAATTTCTGCTTCAGTCAATTAATTGGAGTAAAAACGAGTTAATCTCGATCATGATAGTTATTAAAATCAATAGTTTTTCGTTATTCTGTTGTATATCAGCTGTTCGCGAATAGCCGGCTTATCAGGATGGGAAGTTCCCATCACTTCACAAGCCGCCGGTGTATAATAGAACTACGAAAAATCAAGAAAATTACACAAAAATCGCTATTATAGTGCCCCTTTCGGCGGAATATTTCCTAATTCAGGGAGGACCTAAAAAATTGGTTCAATTCTATGCATAACTTCGCGCACTTTTCGATGGTACAATATTGAAAACGGCACCAAAATAGCTATTACAGCGCCCACTTTCGGAGGAATTTTTCCAAATGCAGGGAGTACCTTCTTGCCTTGGCCAAAAGCATACACAAAAAATTTGGTTCAATTCTATGCGTAACTTCATACTCTTTTCGATGGTACAATGTTCCAAAATCGCGCATAAATCGCTATTACAACGCCTCCTTCCGGCGGAATTTTTCCAAATTCAGAGAGAACTTTCTTGCCATGGCCAAAGACATGCACAAAAAATTTGATTCAATTCTATGCGTAACTTCATACACTTTTCGATGGTATAATATTGAAAATGGCATAAAAATTGCTATTACATCAGCGTCCCTTTCAGCGGAATTTTACCAAATGCATAGAGGAGCTTCTTGCCTTAACCAAAAGCATACACAAAAAATTTGGTTCAATTCTATGCATAACTTCATACACTTTTCGATGGTACAATATTCAAAATCGCGCAAAAAACGCTATTACAGCGCCCCCTTCTGGCGGATTTTTTCAAAATTAAGGAAGAACCTGATTGCCATAGCCAAAAACTTCAAAAAAAATTTTTTTGTTCAATTCTATGCATAACTTCATACACTTTTTGATGGTACAATGGTGACAGACGGACGGACAGACGGGCAGACGGACGGACGGACTGATAGACGCGCGGACAGACAGACATTTTCTATAAACATGTTTTTGGGTATCTCTGACCCCTAAAACGTGTAAATCCGTCTAAAACCGGAAGTCGAAAAAAATTTCGATTACAATACTTTCTTCTATTGAAGATAGAAGAAAGTAAAAACATTGAAATTTTATATTAATTTGAAAAACAGAAAATTGAAATTTGATCGAAATTGACGTTTTAAAAGCATGCAGCTATCTTAAAAAGTTCACTTTGTGCATTTTAAGCAAATGTTACATAGAACTATTTAGAAAAGCTAATAACATTTAAAAGAGTAAGCTCCGTATAGACGCACTGAATAATGGCGAGCTGCGTGATGCTTGAATTTTTTTTTTTTTTTTTTTTTTTTTGGCTATCTAAATTTTATGTAGGCGACAGACATAGATTCCAGTATTTGTTCTTTTGGTAAAGACGGCAAAATATTTGCAGTGTGTATATAAATAGGACAGTCAGTTCAATAGCTCATTTCGTAAAAGCTATGTTTGTGACTGGAATAATTTGGGGACACGGAAGCAACTATATTTCAGCGAATTTCCCATTGGAAGTTTTATTGCATATTGCACAGAATGCATTTCGAAGCTTTCAATAGAAGAAGTAGGTAATTCTGAAAGCTTTATGTTAAATTTTCAATTTTGACTGTGGGAAATATTTGTTCCATCACAAAAGATAACTGCTTGCTACTGATATTGTCCATTTCCATTAAAAAAAAGAAAAAAAAAGAAAGAAAGAAAGAAAAAAGGAATTTTACTTTGTTACATTTATTTCATTGGTACAGATAAAAAGTCTTTGTTTCTTCCATGTCCAAAAAGTAACTGGCGCATTTTAAACCTCAATATAAAATCAAGTAATTGATGTGTAAGTGTGCGGTTTGGAATATAATGCTTCCAGTGCTCAAAAGTTTTGTTTAAGTAAATAAAAACAATAGTTCCAAATTTTACCAATAGATTGCTCTTTTTTGTTTGCAATTTTTGTTAAAAATAAATTTGGCTATTTTATTTGATATGCTCGGGTTTTCCTGTTCCCGGGCCTGCCCAATTTTCTTTTGTTAAACTCAAGCAGGGTTGGACTCGGATTTACTCTTTTTGTCTGCAGATTCGGGCCGGGCAGGGTAATTAATGTAACAGTTCAAATAATCATTAATGTTGTAACCTCACGTTTCATTGCTTGCAGACATATAATCTGGACACAATATTTAAAAATGTTTTGCTTAAATGCATGTGCAATATTTAAAAAAATAATTTTAATTTTAGGAAAACATTGTTTAAGAAATATCGCCATTTTTTCTATTTTAAAAATTGAGTCGTGTCTGAATTCATTGTTTTTTGCTAGTTCTGAACTAATTGAATTGCAAAAATATAAACGGGCTGTGCAATCCACGATAGCTTTTCCGCGGGCCTGTCCTGGGTCTAATAATTTCGGCCCGTGCAGGGCTCTATACTCACAATAAGGTTTCTGCCCTTGAACGTTTTCTATAACCAAAATTAACTGGAATTTTTATAATGCTATTGGATACTTTAGAAATTTTTAACACAGCGAAAGTTGTGCTTCTAAATTATTCACTGACATAAGAATATATCTGTCCGCGATAGCTTTTCCACGGGCCTGTCCTGGGACTAACAATTTCGGTCCGTGCAGAGCTCTACTCACAGTAAGGTTTAAAAAATAATAAGTCTGCGCTTGAACGTTTTCTATAAGTAAAATTAACTGGAATTTTTATAATGCTATTGGATATTTCAGAAATTTTTAACACAGCAAAATTTGTGCTTCTAAATTATTCACTGGCGTAAAAGTATATTTTTTCGCGATAGCTTTCCTGCGGGCCTGTCCTTGGCCTAACAATTTCGGCCCATGCAGAGCTCTACTCACAGTAAGTGTCAAGTTTTTGACGCTAATGAGCAGATAACTAATAAAGATTACTATTATCTGATATTATCGCTTTACTTATTTATTGAATTTCATATGTATCACTTTCTGCGTACGAGGGGTTTAAAGTAATATTTTTCCCTATCTTGAAGTTGATCCGAACTATTTTAGTTAGATATTATTGTATGAACAGGCTCCATTGTATCGAGGAATTCCAATTTCCCTTTCTATTCAAGAACGCATACCTCAGATAAGGCAAACAAAGATGATCACGGGCTATTTAGCGAGATAGTGGACGTCACGGGACGGGGAAAGTTTTAGATAAGAGAAGGGTCCATGTGGGCAGGAAGGAAGCCCCGGGGTCTTTTTTTAGGCATGCTTGAGAGAGAGAGAGAGAAAGGAGTTCTTCAGTAGACCTCGTGAGGAGAGGTTGTAGGTGTTTTCGGTTGAGTGTTCTGGAGTGGAGTTAGGTAAGTTGCGGGAAAAATCTTAAGTCCTATGTGGAGAAACAGTACGCAACGAGAGGTCCAAGGTGATTGATCCTTTAATAAACCTGATGAGATACTTTAAGGTGAGAAGGATAATGGATAATGGGATTAAATATTTTTTTTTCATTGAGTAATGTAAGTTCAAACATTTATTATAAAAATTTATTTTTTAATAGCTCAAATATTTTTTTTTCCTTTAATTAATGATTTCTCCATAAATACATCTCTCGTGAAAAATTTTAATTTATTTCAAAATGAATTATTAATAGGAAAAAAATATGTATTCATCAAATAGTTCTAGAAATTTATAAAATAAAAAAAATATATATATTAATTTCAGTTTCGTAAGTTTTTCTGTTGAGAAAAATAACTTATTGCATTAAAAAATGCTTTAAAAATATTTAAACCTTATGTATAACAATAAATAATAATTGACTATTTCTCAAAAAGCAGCTTTATTATAAAACAATATATTTGAATATATTTTATAATTATATAATAATATATATTTTAATAAGTTGATCCAGTGCGCAGAAAGTACTTGATATATAACTTAGTAACTGACCGGATCGTCAATATCCGAACCCTTAAATGTAAATGATGTTTTGTTTTGTACATAGCTTGTAAATAAATTGTTCTTTAATATTAATTGAATCAGTTTAGCGTTTTTGATCCTTTTCACATCGTGTCCGATATCACGTATTTAAATCGGTGGTGGCAAGCAACCTATCGAATAAAAGGTCATTTTTTCGAAGTCTGTACGAGTGGTGATCGCGGGTGCGGGAAAATTCATCAGCGTGTGGACCAAGGAAGAGTGCAACAGTAAGGTTTAAAAAATAATAAGTCTGAGCTTGGAATTTTCTGTAACTAAAATATACTAGAATTTTCATAATGCTATTGGTTATTTTCGAAGTTTTTAACACAGGGAGATTTGTGCATCTAAATTATTCATTAGTATATTATTTTAATTCATTAGGATTATTGATATAAAACAACTTTTCCATTTCTCAGCCTCTCTTCATTCCCCTCCTATGGTAATCAATCGTTCCACAAAACGTGTTAGCAATTTTGAAATAAACAGTGATCCAATCGTTTTCTCGCGCCGCTGACAGTTTGAGGGAAAGGTTTCATTTGAGGATGATTGAATGCAAATTTCTTTCTCACTGACAAACACTCTTAAATGAATCATTTCGCTTTATAAATGTAAAATTTATAATTTTTTAAATGAAAAAAGGGTTATAAAAATATACATAAAATCGACAAATTGTTGTAAGAATTCCGACTAAAGATTATTAAATAAAGGAGATTACTTACTATATAGGGCTAAAAGACGAAATTGGGTTGCTTTTACGAATGCCTATAAAATTGCCAGCGAACTTCAAAAATCACGAAAAAAGACACGAAAACTGGTATTTGATATAAATTAAAACAATCTATAAAAAATTTAAAATTTGAGGACGTATGCATTGGAAGCTTCTTCAACCCGTAACTAAGTATGCACGGGCGTACTACGTGCGATAGATTTGTCTGCTAATCACCCACATCCGGAGGGTCAACCACGCTTCGGAAAAACGACACAGAGTTGCCCACAAGAAGTTCCTGTCAATCACATTTGACGTAACAATAGACAATTTTAAGGCAATTAAAAAAAAAACGCTCAACAACGCGAAACTTTCTGACTCATTTTTTAACATAAAATATTGAAACTTGTAAGCAAGTTTTTTTCATTATAAGTGAATTACGTATTGAGTTATAAGCATTTGTTGTCTCAAAACTACTGAGTTTCAATGTCTTGGAATTATTCTACGAATTATTATTTTTCAATAACTGCCTTCAATAATTCAATTTAACTGGAAAGAAAAATGTTCCTCGTAAAACAGCGTTTCGAAAGGAGGCCGCAAAGTTACAACGCCACGTTGGTCAGAGTCGCATTTTTTTAGATAAATTTTTATTTGATATCTCGGCTTTACAGACTGATGTTTCCGAAAATCATTACCAACTACCCTTGGATGATTTCGCATCGATAGGAACTTCGAGTGCCCATCAACTCCACCGCTGAGCGCCCGCAAATTAAAGTTTGTGTGTAACGGGAAAATGCGATTTTCCTAAAAACTATGTGACCTGGGATAAGCGCTTTAGTTTTCCTGCAAGGTTTAAATAAACTCTACTACCCCTAATTTTTGCATAATTTTAGTTCAGTAGATTTGGAAATACGGGGCGGGGACATATTTTTGCAGTACATTTTAAACAATATCTCTGAAAATATAATACCTAAAATTAAAAAATATATTTTTTTAGTTCGGTGTTACGACATCTTTCGAACGATACCCTACACATATACAAAGAAAAAGAAAAGTCAAGTACCTTAATTAGCCCCACTAAATTTTTCCAAAAAATATTTATGAAATGTTAATGAGCTGTTGTATATATTGAGGATCGATGGAAAAAGAAATTTATTCATCGTTGTCGTGTCATCCAGTGCTATCTGATAGATGGACGGTGACGTTCCCCAACTTTGTATTATTAGTGAGAAATTGCCAGGCTAGGACATCGGCCAGGGTAGCTTAGCGGTTAGAGCAACAGCACGGTACGCTGTAGACACAGGTTCGATTCCTGGACCCCGCTAATTTTTCACTCCAGTTGGATTCCTCCAGTTGGATTTTCACTCCAGTATTAATAGTATTTATTGTCTGTCTTGATATATGTGTACCTTTAATATTTATAAATATGTTCGTCAATAGCCTGTATTATTCTCCCAAGTTTGAACTTTCCACGTTTCATAGTTTTCGAGAGAAACGTCTGTAATAGACAGACAGACAGGCAGACAGACACACGAATGATCTTATAATGGTTCTGTTTTTAAATGCGAGTCACTAAAAACGAGGGCAGCGGAGTCGGTGGGGAAAATGAACGACTCCGACTCCGGGAATTTTAACAGATCCGACTACGACTCTTTAGCTCAAAAATGGGCCTGACTCCGGCTCCGACTCCGCAGCACTGCTAAAAGCTAAGTAAACTTTAGTTCATTTGAATTAGTTTGAGTATTCGCTCGTTTCTTATTCCATTATTAAAACCGACATTTCTTTAATACACCCTGTATATGTGTATATTTGAATAGTCTAGTCTTGAAATAGTTCCAATCATTATTGGTCAAACATGCCTGTCATTCTGGCGTGGCTAAATGAGTCCTTCCTAATTGCTTTTTTTGCGTAAGTGAAAAAGCACTTGATATTCAGAAGCAATACCGATGCAAATGGCTTCTTAAAATGGAGATTTTTTTCGCATTCATCGGACAAATGTCAAAAACCTTTCATTGCCTGTTCTTAAAAGAAGGTTTCACAAGTTAGTTTTATTTTAACTGAAAGTGATTCACAGATTTATAATAAAAATAGAGTTAAGAGGGAAAGTGTATAAATACACTCATTATATGTGAATTTACTTTTAAGAAATAGGTTTCAATGGAAATGTCTCGAGAGTTAAAAACAAGTTGGAAATTGCACGTTCAACGTGGCAAATGTGGTGCGTTCGTACTATAACTAGTTTTATAAATATTTTTTGTACCGAAAATTGTACTGAATGTATATTTTAGTGCACTTCATAAGTGCATATCCATTTCATTCTGTTCGAAAGGCGGTAATATAATTAAAACGCACTCGAAATAATTTTTTTCCACTGTAACGGAAAACTTTTGACTGTCCCTGTATTTAAACTATACATCCTATTTTCATAAAATTTGAAATGACCTAACAAAATTTTGCAACAATTATATATTTAAAATTTCAGACCATTCGATTGGGTAGGTTTTGCTTTGTTATATGCGGACGGACTGACAGACAGACGGACCGAACGACGACTATAGGTGCTACGTATTTATATAATTATGAAAGCACCTAAAAACTAGAACTTTTAGAAATGTTACGTCAGGTTTGGATTTTATTGTTGCTGAAAAAAAAAAGAGTATAAATTTGTCATTTTTGCAAATTTATTAACTTCTAAACATCACACAATTTTAATTTTTACATCGTCGAATAGAGAAAATATCACATTTATTATCTGGGGTTTGATTTGTTGTATTTATCTATATTATAAAGCAAAAAAATGTCCGTAAGAACCAAACCAAGGATACTAAACCTGGCCGCTGACAAAAAGACAAATATAGCGGTTTTTTTTTTTTTTTTTTTTTTTTTTTTTTTACACGCTTTCTAGAATTTTCATACCAGTATTTTCCGAAAACGTTGTTTGACTTATTTAATCTTAGAAAAAAAAAAAAAAACTTTAACCCCTTCGCGACGGGAGCCTTTTACGAAATGTTTATTACTTTGCTACCGGTTTTAAAAAACAGAAGTTTGTGCCTATTCAAATTGGGAAAATGCTCGGATTAAATAAGGCAAATTTTACAGTAAAATTTTACTGGTGAGAATAAACGAGTATCCTTAGGCCTATTTCCGGCACGTATACGTGTCGTTCGTCCCCAAGGGGTTAAAAAATTGTTGGTATTTAAATTCTAGGGACCGTACAAAAGCTAAAAAAAATTCCGCCAACGAACAGCCGCCATTTTTTGAAGCGTCATTTTTTCGGAAAATTTACTTCAATAAATAAATTTTCAAAAAAATAACTAACTAAGCTATAAATTTGATGTATTGTATAATAATCTCGTAGCACTTAGAAACTTTCTTGCAATAAAGTTTTTATTTAAAAATAGTCCGTATTACAAAGCTTGACTTAGTTTTAAATATTCGGAAATTTTACTCGAATAAATAGATTTAAAAACAATGATCTACTTATCTATAAATTTGATGGATTGTATATTAATCTCGTAGCACATAGAAACTTTATTCTATTTTAAAAAAAACCCTTTTTACAAAGTTTGTCTTATTTTTAAATATTCGGAAATTTTACTTGAATAAATAATTTAAAAAACATTCATCTGTAAATTTGATTGATTGTATATAGAAGATTTCTTGTTATTTAAAAATAGCCCTTATTACAAAGCTTGATTTATTCTTTAATATTCCGAAGTTTCACTTGCATAAATAAATTTTAAAAATATTTGATCAACTAATCTATAAATTTGATGAATTTTATATTAATCTCGTAGCACATATAAACTTTCTTGCTATTTAAAAATAGCCTTTATTACAAAGCTCAACTAATTTTTAAATATTCGGAAATTTTAAATTTTAAAAATACTAACTTATCTATAAATGATATATTGTATATTAATCTCATAGCACATATAAACTTTCTTGCTATTTAAAAATTGCCCTTATTACAAAGCTCGACTGATTTTTAAATATTCGAAAATTTTGAATTTTAAAAAGTTCTTCCGGCCAGTGCCGTGAGGAAGAGGTAGCTTTCATATTCCTTATTTTTAAAAAGCCAACTTATATCATTCAAACACACGAAGCTCAATTTAGTGGAAACCGAATATAGGAGATTCAATGCTAATTTTTATCAATATAATGAATGAGAATTTCGCGAAATTAGTCAGCTTTATCCAAGCTGCTTTTCTTTAAAGTAACTTATATTTAGCTTCCAAATTCGGCGATTTCTTAAAGTGCCTGCCATTTTAAGACAACATGGTGGATGAGGCTAACCAGTGAACTTGGTCGAGACCTTAGTAATTGCTGTACACATGCTCACTCACATGGGAATCGGTTGATATATACGAGTTCTGTCGCATGCAAAAAATCAGATTTTTCAAAATGTCACCCACAATAGAAATTGAAACTGCTATATCTGAGCCATTTTTTAAGGTAAAGACAAACAAAAAATGCTCCTGAATCCTTATATCAAGGTCAAATACTTAAGAAAGAAACCTTTTTCAATTTCTAATTTTTTTGCACCTCACTTTAAATATATATATATTTTTTTATTTAATGGCCGCCATTTTGAAACAAGATGGCTGATGAATCTGGCCAGCGAACTTGGTCGAGGTATTGATGTATACTATCCACATGCCTTCTTACATCGAAATAGGCGAATACGTGTGTTATCGCGTGACAAATACAAGATCGTTTCAAAATGTTAGCCATGCTAGAAATTCAAAGTGCTATAATTCAACCATTTATTAAGATATAAACAAAAGAACAAATTTTCAGAAACAAAAGCTGCTCCGGAATCTTTGTATCAAGGCCAAACACATAAAACAAATCATTTTCATTTTCGAATTTTTTAATAACTCATTTTAAATTTTAAATTAAATTTTTTTTTAAATGGCAACCTTTTTGAAACAAGATGGCGAATGAAGCTGTCCAACGAACTCGGTCGAGACATTGGTATGTACTATGTACAGACCAAGTTACATCCAAATCGGTTCATAAATACGCCTGTTATCGCGTGACAAAAATCAGGTCGTTTTAAAATGTCAGCCACAATAGAAATTCAAAATGCTATTACTCAGCCATTTCTTAAGATATAGATGAAACAAAAACTGTTCCGGAATCTTTGTATTAAGGTCAAACAGATACGAAAAAAATCTTTTTCATTTTCCAATTTTTTGGTATCTCATTTTAATTTTTTAATTTAAAATTTCTTTAAATGGCAGCCATTTTGAAACAAGATGGCGGATGAAGCTGGCCAACAAACCCGGTCGAGACAGTGGTATGTGCTATGTATAAACGAAGTTACATCCAATTCGGTTCATAAATACGCCTTTTATCGCGTGACAAAAGTCAGGACGTTTCAAAATGTCAGCCACGCTAGAAATTCAACATGCTGCAACGCAGCCATTTTTTAAGATATAGACGAAACAAAAACTGCTCCGAAATCTTTGTATAAAGGTCAAATACATAAAAAAAAAATATTTTTCTATTTTCAATTTTTTGGTACCACATTTCAAATTTTAAATTAAAAAAAAATTTAAATGGCCGCCATTTTGTTTCAAAATGGCGGATGAAGCTGGCCAACGAACTCGGTCGAGACATTGGTATGTACTATGTACACCCCGAATTACATCGAAATTGGTTCATAAATACGCCTTTTATCGCGTGACAAAATTCAGGACGTTTCAAAATGTCAGCCACGCTAGAAATTCAAAATGCTATAACTCAGTCATTTTTTAAGATATAGACGAAACAAAAACTGCTCCAGAATCTTTGTATAAAGGTCAAATACATAAGAAAAAAATATTTTTCCATTTTTAAATTTTGGTACCACATTTCAAATTTTAAATTTTTTAAAAAATTTTAAATGGCCGCCATTTTGAAACAAAACGGCGGATGAAGCTGGCCAACGAACTCGGTCGAGACATTGGTATGTACTATGTACACACCGATTACATCGAAATCGGTTCATAATTACGAGAGTTACAGTATGACATAGGTCAGATATATATATATCAATTTTGAACGGAGGATGGTTTCGGGGTCTGGGGGTCATGATCGATGAAAATATACCAAAATTTTTTGAAATCGCTTTCCTCCGAACGGCTGCAATAGGTAGCTTTTTGTAATGAAAACTACCTAAAATACTGACTTATTTATCTATAAATGATAGATTGTATATTAATCTCGTAGCATATAAAAGCTTTCTTGCTATTTAAAAATTGCCCTTATTACAAAACTTGACTAATTTTTAAATATTCGGAAATTTTAAAAATACTGACTTTCTTATTTATAAATGATAGATTGTGTATTAATCTCGTAGCAAATAAAAAACTTTCTTGCTATTTAAAAATGCTGGTTAAAATGCTGGTTAAATGTTGCTAAAAATTACAAAGCTCGACTAATTTTTAAATGTTCGGAAATTTTAAATTTTAAAAATACTGACTTACTATCTATAAATGATAGATTGTATATTATCTCGTAGTAAATAAAAACTTTCTTACTATTTTAAAATAGCCCTTATTACAAAGCTCGACTAATTTTTAAATATTCGGAAATTTGAAAAATAACTTTTTTTATTTTATTTTTAAAAGTATTCTCCAGAACTCTTAGACGTTCATGTCTATTTTGAAATTCTAAATTTGTATGTGGCATAATATCCTGATGACGTTCGCAGAACTGCAAACAGAGCAAAATTGTTGGAAAATAAGTCATAATTAGCGTAAAAATGTAATACATAAATTTTTTCATATTATTGTTCTTTTTAATTCATTTCCGTTGCGTTTGCTGAGATTATTTGACAAAAAGTTATTAAAATGAAGAGAAAAATTCTGGTAACATAGCCTCAAGTAGGAAAGATGAATAAGCATTTAAGCTTATGGCAAATGATCACGCAATTATCTACAAAAAGAAAGGGTTTTCTTTCAATCTTAGACGAATGAAATTTTCTAATATATTCTTCTAAAAACAGACCAATGAACTGATAAACTATTGTAAATAAGGGCAAACATTGTAGAGAAAAAGAAAGAATGTATTTACATAGTTAATATATTCTTGATTTGTTAAACAAAAAGACAATTGTGGAAGTTAATTAGGTAAGAAGTGTGTTATTTTCTTTTGCTTGCAACCGTAATTTTTTTTTCTTACAGTGCTTTCTATGTTTTATTATAAAGTATTTCAGTCCTGTATATAAACACAGACAGCTTAAAAGCACAAAAAAAAAAATGGCTGTATAAAAACTGTCAGAAAATCAGGGTAAACAGTAAGACGGTAAAAAAAAAAAAAAAAAAAAAAAAAAAAATACTTTTTGTAATTTTTATTCTGTGAAGGATTTTGAACTGATAAAAAAAAGGAAAGAAAAAAATAAGTTGCAACCAAAACAATTTTATTAAGAAATATAACAAATAATTCCAACTTTACGCTTTATTTTCTGAAAACTTTGATTTTCGTGACGATCAATAAGATTTTAAAAAATCTATTCAATGGATAAGCATAAGATTATCTCTTTGTGTATATGATTGTATTATACATAGAAATATCATTGGAATAATTAACATCCACATTACTTTAAATTATAACTTAGTTATAATTTCAATACATACTATCGTTTTCCCACATTGAATAAGTTTTAAAACACTTTTTCGTAGATTTCTATTTCATTCATGTTTTAAAAAGGGTCAATCCATTTCAAGTGGTCCAGCACTGGTTGCTCGATCATTTTTAAAAAAATCTGAAATTTATTATACAACAACCCTAACATGATGGAAGTTCAAAATGACTATTATTTCAATTTTATTAATTTTTGTTTGTGCATGGCGGCCATCTTTGTTTCATCGTTTGCAGCAATTTTCTCACAAGAAGGGTTTACGGAATTGTAAATAATTCATCGTTTATTTATCCAATTCAAGTGCGGATTAAAGCAATTTGTACAGAATACACTGGGCTAAAAATCTGGTAATGGAGTAGTTTCCGAAACTAACTGCTTATTGGTAAAATTTAAGCATAAAATTTCCATTTTTTTTCAATATTTGTCCGTTTACAAGAGGAAATTTTTCTAGCAAGGAATACTGTCAACATGACATATTTTTTTTTACAAATAGGCTGAAAGTACTTGTACTCACACGCCGAGTTCCAGATCTGGGACTTGCTTTCTCTTCGCTAAAAAAAAATCCCAAATTTTTCAAAAATGACAAAAATCGCACTTTTCAGGCTTTGATATCTCTGGTGGGGCACGAGATAAAAATCTGATTTTTTTTTTTTATAAGAGTATTGTATGGTAGTGTTATGCACAAGAAATTTAAGGATGGAGATTTGACTACAAGCTGAGATATGGCAAGGGCAACATGTCAAAACAATACTGCCATACTATTGTTTTGTTGTAGTTACAACTAAGTATTTATTTCAGAGTGTCATTTAAATTTATGTTTTTGATTATCTTTAAACAATATTAACAGAAAATAAAGCCCTTTGAAAAGCTTAGCAATTAATTAAAAAAAAATAATTATGCCTAAGGCCATACATTTTGTATGGTTTCAGTAATTTTTGTTGAAAGTAATTTTAGTAACTAAAAGAAACCTCAGCACTTTTACATAAAGAAAAAAATATTTTTATACTATACCTGAGACAAAAACAACATAGGGAAAAAGAAAAACTGTTAATGTTGTCATACTTGTTGAGACATGATCAAACGTGTCAAAACACATTCTTGCTTGTTGGTTCAAAAACCACAATTTTGATCTTTCTCAAAATTTTATTTGTAGGAACCAAGTCTTGTCATCTCTTGATAACTTGATTGAAGATTTTGGCCCTGCTGGCTCATAGAAATATACTTCGAAATCACTATGTGCAAGTGTCAATTCATTAATAATTCCTAGCTTACTTCTTATGAAAAAATGTGATTTTCTGCAGTATAAATTTTGAAAAGGCTTTGTGTATCTTTACTTTCTGAAAATTACTTGAGGCTGATGCATGGTAACATCCCATAATGTTTCATTTACAGGAACATACTTATGGTAGGAACAAGTTTCAGGGACTGGCAAGCAGCATTAAAATTGTGGCTTTTAAACCAACAAGCAGGAATGTGTTTTGACACGTTTGATCATGTCTCAACAAGTATGCCAACATTAACAGCTTTTCTCTTTCCCTATTCTGTTTTTGTCTCAGGTCGTGTATATGTATATATATATATATATATATATATATATATATATGTAAAAGTGCTGAGGTTTCTTTTAGTTACTAAAATTACAACAATAATTACTCATACCATACAAAATGTAAGCCTTAGGTGTAATTATTTTTTAAATTAATTGCAAACGATTTATTTTCTGTTACTATTATTTAAAGATAATCTAAAAAATAAATTTAAATGATACTCTGAGATAGATACTTAGCTGTGACTACAACAAAACAATAGTTTGGCAGTATTATTTTGACATGTTGCCATTGACATATCTCAGCTTGTAGTCAAATCTCCATCCTGAAATTTCTTGTGCATAACACTACCATACAATACTCTTACAAAAAAAAAAATTTCAGATTTTTATCTCGTGCCCCACCAGAGATATCAAAGCCTGAAAAGTGCGATTTTTGTCATTTTTGAAAAATTTGGGATATTTTTTAGCGAAGAGAAAGCAAGTCCCAGATCTGGAACTCGGCGTGTGAGTACAAGTACTTTCGGCTTATTTGTAAAAAAAATTATGTCATGTTGACAGTTTTCCTTGCTAGAAAAATCTCCTCTTGTAAATGGACAAATTTTGGAAAAAAAAAACCTGAAACTTTATGCTTAAATTTTACCAATAAGCAGTTAGTTTCGGAAACTACTCCATTACCAAATTTTTAGCCCATTGTAATCTGTACAAATTGCTTTAATCCGCACTTGAATTGGATAAATAAACGATGAATTATTTACAATTCCGTAAACCCTTCTTGTGAGAAAATTGCTGCAGACGATGAAACAAAGATGGCCGCCATGCACAAACAAAAAAATAATAAAATTAAAATAATAGTCATTTTGAACTTCCATCGTGTTAGGGTTGTTGTACAAAAAATTTCAGATTTTTTAAAAATGGTCGAGCAACGAATATGACATTTTCTGGACCACTTGAAATGGATTGACCCAAAACAATTCATGAGTGAGCAAATTCCTCATATTTTTCACGACTAGATTTGTATTACATATACTCGTATGTATATATATAACCATTATAGAATATTACAAATTATCATCTATTTTAAGTATTATATCGATAGATAGATAGACAGATTAACAAAATGATTAAAATTTTTGATTTCGAAAGAAATCAAACTAAAACAGTCCATGAAGTACAAAACATGTAAAAAGCTAGTAGTAACCATCTTCATGTAGTGACATATAGTAATTAGAGAACCTACAATGGATAAGAGAAACGACATGATGTCAATAAATTCTGATTGGTCCAAAGCTGTTTTCAACCGCCGCAGGCGATCGACTGTAGCGCTACGATAGACATTACACAGGACGAAAATAGAGCGTTTTTAAAATTATGTAATTCATAATATTTTCACGCTTGTTTAGATTTTTAACACCAATTTTCAGGTTCAGAAATGTTTATATTATGGATATAAACACAATTTTGTCTAAGAATTTCGCAATTTTCTTGAAAAAATATTTTTTCTTTCCTGAAGTTTCGTTTTCATTCTGTCAGCACGAGCATTATTCTTTCTTTATCTGATTATATTTTAATATATATATATATATAATTTGGAGTATTTTTATTTCTATCACTAAAATGTATATATATCCTTGCTTTGTTTTAGTGGAATCGAATCACAAGCATTTTTTTCCTCTCTTTGCTGTCATCGTAATCAAAATAGATGTTGGCGAAGAAAGAAAAATCGCCAAGCGCGAAATCCTCCTATGAATTTATGTGGGGAGTAGTAGAGTCGTTTCGTAAATTCCACGTAGATGATATGGTGTAATGTCTAAAGCACATATCTAGTAATTCAAAGGTAGCGGGTTCGATCCTTTTTATTTAGCCTTTTAAAATTTTGTTTATTTCTTTATTGATTTGTTACCAGTTACTCTGATTTTTTTTTTTTAAATCTATTCTTGTCAATAAAACTAAGTTTTAATATTTAATTTAATTTATTTATATATTTCTTTTTAATAATTTATTATCAGTTAATAAAATATTATATTTTTTTAGATCGGTTCTTCTTAATGAAACTAAGTTTTAATATTTAATATCACCCAAGGACTATATTTTAATAATTAAAAAGAAACATATATTTTAATGCAAAAACATCGAATAAAATTACATTAAAATATTTTTGTTGTAATTTTAATAACATAAAAATATCTAATTACTAGAAATAACTTAATGTAATTTTATATGATGGGGAAGGTATGTCAGAGGAAATTAAAGGTTGAAATTTTGTGAAGTGTAAATTTAGAAGATCATTTTTTGTTCTTCGGTCTTCTTGCTGTACAACACAAAATAGAGCAAAAAAAAAAAAAAAAGGAGTTACAAAAAATTAAATGAAGTTGGCCTCTCCATTCGACAAATAAATCTCTGCTATCAGTCGTCATTGTGGAGCGATTGATTATAATTAAAGATGTAATATAAGGAAAACTAAAAACGATATTCGATTCGAAAGAACTGGAATATAAAATTTCATGCATGACTACCTGCAAATTTCATGCATTTTAAGACGCACAATGATATCTTGAATGTGTGACTTTGTGAAATATATTAATTTATATAATTATTTATTAATTTCCTAGGCATCCTTAGAATAAATTGTGCACGGCGATAAGCACTATACATTTTAGAGGGAGATTATACACTTTTTCTTTTTTCATTTTGTTTCCTATGCATTTTAGGAGTGTAAGAAATAAATTAAGTTTTTTATGTAATGCTGAATGAAGTAAATGTTTACATTTTGCTCCAAATATATGTATGAGCTAAGTTTTAAATCTTAACCTCAAAATCCTCCCCCTCCCTCCCCCACCAAGAAAAAATATAAATATTTATAGCCGTTAAATTCCCATAGTTTTAAAAATTAACACTAAAAATCTCCTGAAAATATAGAAAGAATTTTTTTTAATATATTGTAAAATAATATTAAAATACATAAATATATGAATACATTTTATCTAAGCGCAAGGCATATTAAACCATTGGGCCGAATTTCCGGACGCGACACCGCAGAAAAGGGAAACGTTGCTTTCTGAGACAGCAATAATAATGCAAGTTGCAATTCATTTATCAGAAAAATAAAAAAAACTGTTACATTGAAAATCCCTTCAATAATCGTACCTGAAGAATCGTGCTTTTATGTTTAAAAATGATTCAGAAAGTTTCGCGTTGTTCAATGGAGGAATTCTTGTTTAGTGAATCGCCTTATGTAAATTAAGGATAGAGACAACCAATATAAATTGAATACAAGTATTTTTTTTTTTCAAAGTATTTCACAATTTTTTTCTTTTTACCTCAGGAATTTTGAAGGTTGTTGTCAAATTCAAACTAATTACTTTCTACCATATTCAAGAGGTTATTTTTAACCGCAGATACATACGAATTTGCAAATATTCTTTTCCGGTTGTAAGAAATCGAATTGCTTTTCTGGTTTTCGACAAATATAAAAGTCTTCTCCTAAAATGGAAATAAGAATTGCACATTCTGTCAATTTGTAAGGCACTACAGTCATGAAAAGTTCGTCATAGTAACTAATGGATTGTAATTGAAGGTGCGACAAATTTTTAGGAAAATGGAAAACGCAGTGCCATTGTTTGGCACTTGAATAGTAATATCTAAAAATTCCATGCATTTCTGTGCAAAAAAGATTTTCTGAATGAGCCAAAGAGATTGGCATTTTTGGAAAGCCCCCCCCCCCCCCCCCCAAAAAAAAAGACCACCTTTAATACATTATTAAATGGTATATGTTCACAGTTTTTTTATATTTTGGACAATATATAAAATTTGAATATTAATATTATATACTAAATTTGAATATTCATAAAAATATCCATTTTTGTTGAAGGGTGATAAATTTATAAAGTTTTAAAAATAAACGCTAAACATTTGTTATCAAAATCCCGAAGTTCGAGGAGTATTAAAAAATGTTACTGATAATTAATGCGATTATGAATTCTGTTTTTGTAAGATCACCGTTTATATTTTGTATTTTCCGGCCCAAATAAATAGATTCACACACACAAAAATTAACATAGATGGTTATTAAATTCAAAAGGTTTAGAAAATTAACAATAAACCAACCTCCCCCCCCCCCCCCCGAAAGCGAAGAAATGTTAGAAAATGTTATTGATTAAAAACTTGCATAAGGCATGGATAGTTTTTTATTCCTTTAAAAATGTATTGTAAAATAGTATAGAAATGTGTAATTTCAGTTATTCAATTCAATGATTTTCAATCAAATTTATGATTTTTATAAATGACCAATTGACAAATTTCGCGATATATTGCAGAAACAAATTGACGAAATCAGCGAATTTTTAATGCAGCTTAAGAAATCAATGAATTTTTAACGTGACTCGTTGAAGAAATTTGCTATTTTTTATTCCACATTTGATAGAAATAATTTTAAGAAATAATTTTTATCAGCAACATATTAAAAATATTTACAATTTTTTGAATAATTGATTGACAAAATCCACATTTTTTTTTTTTTTTTTTTTTTTAAACAACAATTTGGCAAAATTTAAATTTTTGTTCTAGGATCCATTGACGAAGATCACTATTTTTTTTTTCTTCAACCGATTGATGAAATTAGAGATTATTTTCGCAATCAAATGATGAAATTTTTAGTACCGTAACAAACCTAAGAAATTTATTTATTTATTATATATATATATATATATATATATATATATTGTATAGAATTGACAAAATTCGTGATAAAAAAAAAAAAAAAAAAAATTGCGGAATTCGGCAAAATTTAAAAAATATATTCACGGAAAAACCACATTTATGAAAAATATAGGAAAAATAGGAACTTTTTCAAATTTACAGGAATTATAGGAAATATAGGAGCGCTGCTAGGCCTGCTTAGAACAACTTTTGTTATAATATGGACAAAAACAGAAATAAACCCACGATGATAAATATTTTGATTCGTCCTAAAAAAGGAGAAAAATTATTATTTTTTTTACCCTGTTCCGTTTCGCAAGAACGCGCATTAAAAGTAGGCAAAGGGCGAGAACGCACCAAGCAGAAAATATCAGGTTTTCATGATTTTTCTTCCAGTGAGGGACCGTCTTCCATGAGGGACCGTATTGGACGGGGAACCCTAAAATGCGCTTGGCTCCACCTAATACGCATGCGCCTGAGAGAGGGTCACGTGACGACATCTAGTAACCTCTTGGCATCTTGGCAGCATATCTGGTTTGGCGTAATCGCTTTTTCTACAATACAAGTAACCCTTTGAACGCGTTACCTCTTGGCGATTTGTCATTCTCATTTCCCTATCCCTCCGTATGTAGCGTTGCGTTCCTCTGTGCATTTCATCTCACCCTGCGTCTGCTGATTAGCTTAGAGATTGTAGTAATTTGAATAAAGTAAGTTTTAAAATATTTATTATTTACGGTTGTAGTACATAAAACGCAGTTCGAAAAGTGCTTTTCGCAAACTTATACATCGGTCGAAATGATCGTAGCATAAGGAAAAAAAAATGGCAAACACGACAGAAAATGCGGTATTTATAAATGCTGCTTTTTCTTCTATTAAAAATGTAATTATTATGTTACCCTGATCATTTAATAGTGTGCAAAGTTTTTTTAAAGCACTTTTCTTACATATAAGAAAATAATTTGTATTATTAATATAATATAATGCTATCGCAACGACACTTTTTAAATATTCATGGACTGTATTTTTAATAGACTGTAATTTATGAAATCTATGTTTTTTTTTTTATGTTTTTCTTTTCTCTTTACAGTGACACTTCCTGCCAACCACCATTACCATTATCAGCACCAGTAACTCGCAGCATATTGATTGAATGTGTATTGTCTTTGCTATATGGTTTGATATTTCACATCATATCACTGACAATACTTTCTCGATTACACTTGATTCTATAGATGTTAGCTGTGAAACGGAAAAAGATGGAATTTCGTGCAGAGATTGGAATAGGCGACTTTATTTCTAATCCAACATCCTACTTCAGCATTATCTCAAGGTATAATTTTATTTCATGATATTGTGGTTTTTAGTATATAGGCTATTGTCATGGTATGTTCTATTGCTCTTCTCTTAAAAAAAAAAAAAAATCCTGAGAGAAATGTTTCCTTAAAAAAACCCACCCTAGCATTTCATTTTTAATACTTCATTAAGTAATTTTTTTTGTTTTGTCCTGTTTATAAACAATATTTATAATAATAAAAATACCTGAAGAGTTATAATACAGAATTCTGGTAGAACACGAGTTTTTTTTTTGTTTTTTTTTTTTTTCGGAGATTTCATTATAATACATGTAAATTAAGTATTTTTGTGTTAAACCATTTAATATATTAATGAAATGCTTCGTATTTAGCTAATTATGAGTTGCTCTGCTAATAATCTTTACAAAGGTAACATCAGACAAAAAATGCATTTATTATTGATTCTTAATGAATGAATGTGAATAATTAAATAGTTCAAATATAAATACACATTTCAAAAATTCTGAGTATTTTGTTTTCAGTGTGTCCTTTAAAAAAAAATTTTTTTTTTTTTTTTTTCAAAGTAAAATAATTATCTGCCTTTTTTTTTTTTTTACACATAATAATGCTCTTCTCTTGATTTTATGCATTGTTTCAATGTAGTTTTCAAGCTTCCTTTATTTTATTAAATCTTTTTGACCTTTTATGAAAATTTTATAACTTAAGGCAGGAATAACTATTATAGATGGTAAAGCAATCACTGATAGGATTAGGGTCAAAGACAGTGCAGCATGGCAGTGGGTACTGCAGAGATTAATTTAGCCCTAGCTGAATAATCTTAGATGACAACTTTAAAAAGAAGATAAAATTTTCTTTCTTGACTCTAGATTTTCTTTGAGAATGCAATTTTGCTTTTATTTTGGATAGTAAGCTTTGTTCAGCATTGTTGGGTTGCAGAAATTCCTCCAGTGGGGAATCAAATTAAAAAATTGGATTGTATCAGAGGATGGTGTGGTAAATCTTGCATTTCATATGCGTATATAGGTAAGTAGATTCGTGTATTGTTGGATGAAATAGCTATCTTCAATTCTAAAAAAAAAATTATAATAATCCTTGCACTATTATCATAGCATATCTTGCATAATAATCTTTATAATTATTATAATAATAATATCTTGCATATTATCCCAGCACTATTATCATATTTGGATTTATTGTAGGCGTTTGACTTTCTCACCACATAATTATAGAAATTATTGCATATAAAAATATGAAAACTGGTAGTTTTATAGTGAAATGTTGATAAACATACAGTTCTTAAATCAAAGAACGCTATTTAATATCAAAATTGATCTGTTAAAGAAGTTTTATAGGATCAAAATCTATGCATAACAAATTTAACCATCTTTCACAAGCTTAATACTTGACCACTGTTGAATGAAAGGGAAAAGGACGTTCCTCCCTGGAACATTGAGATGTACCCTCGCCGGTGAGTTTCAAATTTTGTGTTTTTTAATGGGCAAAAGTGCAATTTCTCCACCGGATCTATAAAATATCCCTCCTTGAGAAAAGTGTCTGAATTCAACACTGTACTTGACTATTTTACAGTGGACAGTGTGCGATCATTTTTTAATTTATCTAATTTTTTTGTTTTTAAATTTTTTACTCAAAATTGCACTATTTCAATAGATTTCATATTTTGAAAAATCATCTTTTCACCTACTGTTGTCACTTATTAAAAAAGCACAAATCATGGAAGACGGTAGTATTTCGAGTGACGCAGCCTTAAGCCTAAAATCGTATCGTATCGTATCGTTAAAATCGTATCGTATCGTATCGTATCATAGAATTCGTAGATGGCGGAACTCATATATACAGCTAAATCGACATCAAAGAAAACGCGAAAAGCCGCCTTTTAATAACTCAGCAGATATATGTCTTATTGTTCTGAATTTTCTAGAACAGTCTTATATCTGCAGTATAATCGTATACTGAAATTTTTGCATTTCTACGTGCAGTATATTTTGAGATCTAAATAGTCATTTTTAAAGTGAAAACGTTGGTATAATATCGAGGAAGTTCCTAATTTGAAAATCTCGAAAACGGTTCTAACGATTATTTTTAAATTGATACATAATATAACTGTGATTAAGGCGAGGTGAATAACACTTTTCTTTTTTCTGGGAAAACTCTCGTTCGTTAAATAATTCGATTTTTTTTTCTCTCGAAAATGACACGGGCGATTTTTTAAAAATCAAATAAATATGTTTCAGATGAACCAAATAACAATTTACTTGTTTCCAGCAAGACTCTTGTTCGTTTTATAATGCGCATGAAAAATCGGACTATATTTCTTCGCCATTCTATGGAAATTTCACCGAAAATGCATGACACTGTATTCATACACATGCTTTCTTTTTAACCACTTTTGGGGAGAAAAATATTGTCTTCCCACTGGCTGAGTGGCTAAGGGCCATCGTTTACTGACCTTAAGATAGGCAGTTCGATACTCCCTGCTACGTGTTTTCACATGTGAATGTTTTTTTTTTTTTAAGTCTGCAAGTTGATTATTATTCTCAGTTCCTTTGTAATTTTTTTAATTGCTATTAAGTTAAATAAAATTACAATTATAATGACGCCAATTTGATGATGATTATTTCTTGGCAATTTTTCAACAATAAAAATATTACCATAAATTTTATAAATATATTTAATTTCAATCACTTTACAAAAAATATACATTAATAATTATTATTTGAATATAAATCACACGATCAGAAACGTAAAAAAATAATTCATTTCAGCTCTTCTTTTTATAATATCATTTTTTATTATTATGACGGTCAATCAATATATAATCACTGACATCCATAATATTATTATTATTATAATTATTATTTTCCTTGCATAAAAGCTATTGTGATGTAATAATTCTTTTATAATAAATAATTTAGTTGAAATGTTTTATTTATAAATATCAATGAAGTTTGATAACCCCGAGACAATTCTTTTTATTTAACTTTGCAATGTTTACAGTTTACATAATAAGCATATCAGAATTCTGGTGTCGCCATCTTTTGACGCAATTGCGTAGTATTATAGAGAAATGTTTGATAAAAACGTTGAATTAGACAGTTTTTAAATCGAAGAATTATTTTAAGAGATATTTAATGTTAAATCTGGATAAAATTGTCTCATTAAAAAAGTCTCATAGGAAAAAAAAATATACATGGGAATTTAATCATTTTCATTCAATTTAATCATTCAATAGAAACTCGAAGTTTGCAGAGTGCATTTATTATTCTTAACTTGCCTAATTTTTTGACGGTTTATTTCAATTTTAAATTAAAATTTTCAGAATTTCCAGAGATATTTTTTACATATTTTAGAAAAGGTTATTTTAAATTGTTGCCAAATGTTAAAACAGCGCAAAGAATAATATATCCTTTAAATTAAAAATTTATTCACACGTGACTATTATAAACAGAAAAAAAATCCTTTTAAATTAGAATTAAATGATAACGTGTTAAAAGCAGGAAAATATTAAACATTACGTCATAAAAATTGTTTTTACACATGCTTACTTAAAATGAAAGAAAATTATAAAATAATCAATTATTTTCAAATTAGAATTAAATGATTACGCATTAAAAGAAGGAAAACATTGAAAATTACGTCATAAAAATTATATTTACACGTGAATATTAAAAGAAAAAGAAAATTTTTAAATAATAAATTCATTGATATGTGTTAAAAGTCGTAAATGGAGGAAATTACGTCATATTGGCCAAAGTGGCCAAAACAGTTTACAAAACACATTGCAAAACATATTGCAAAACAGTGTAAATTAAAAAATATATTTATATGAGAGAATTATTTCAAATTTCGAGATGATATTTTTAACTATAGTTGCTAATTTTAAGGTAGCGCAAATAATAATATTATCTTTCTAATAATAAAAATATTTTCAGTTGAATGTTACAAAGAGAAAGGAAAGTTTGGTGAAAATTATGTCAGATTTAAAACGTTACATTTAAAATCTCTTATTTAAAATCATTTTCTTATAGCGTTGTTAAAAAATACCATAAAGCAAAGACTCTGTTGACTTAGTTCCTTTTATATTTGGTAATTTTCAAATGTTTAACTAATCTTATTTAATCAAGCACGGAAACAGCAACTAACATCAGCTGATTCGGTCTTGAAATCCCTCAGTAAAAGGGAAACCCGTTTACAGTAAGATCGCCATTGATTTTTTAATTATACAGAGCAGCCTCGATTATCCGAGCTAATTGGGACTGTTAGTAAATCGGAATCGGAAATCTCGGTTAATAGAAACTGTGTGTAAAAACTCGCCGTGCTTGCGAATTTAACAACTCTTTTAAAAAAATATATAGAACGTTTTTTAAATAATAAAAGTAAATATATGTAAAGTTCTGTTTCACAGCTTAACAAATTAAAAAAGAAAATCAACTACCAGTGGTAAATTTTAAAATGCAAATTGAAAAATTTACGAAAGTTCACACAGCCACTGGAAACAAAGCATTGTTCGCTATTGACTTCTCAGGGTCCAATGTTTCTTTGGAGTTGAGGGCTTTTGGGGGCAGAAGGGCCTGTATAGCACGGACAGTGAGCTAAAGAGTGTGGTTATTTTTAAGGCTCATTCAAAAGGGGAAAAAAATCAGACTTTGTTATCGGCTCGGTTGATAGAAACCTCGATTAATCGAAGCTCGGTTAATCCAGGTTCTACTATAATTCAATCTTCCGTAATCTTTTTAAAGCAGATCAAATTAATGGACTTTAGCGCAAAGTCACATAGCTGATAACTGCCATGCTTGTTGGCCACCTTTTTTTCAAAAAGTTTGCTTCACCTTATTCAATTAATGAGATATCTCCTATAAAATAAGTCACATTTTCCCGTTCTAAAATACTGGTATCCAAAAATCGTAGCATGTAACTGACACTACAAGTACTCATGGAACTAGACTATTTTAAGTCTAATTTTTTTATAGACTATATAAAATTATTAAAATTATATATTATGATAGGAACTAGCGGGCTTCGTCCGCTATTTACGTTACGGATATAAAAATCATGTTTTTTTTAGGGAAAAAGAAATAAAAACCTGTTTGACGATAGGTTTATAAAGACACATTTTGTATTTGTTATATTTCCGGGGATGAAGAGGGGGGGGGGCTATTTTGATTAAATATCGCAATTAGTCTACATGGCAGATATAATTATGATAGACACTAGCGGGCTTCGCCCCTCTATGGCGCCTTATGGGTCCAGCTTCCATAACTCAGAAACTACCTTTCGGACATCAATGCAACAGATTCCAAACGTTATAATTAACTTAATAATCACCCTATATAGCATTAAAGTAAATTTATGAGTACTGCATACTATTTTTTTATCGTAATTTCTGAAGAGAAAAAATTATTTCGGTTCCATTCTTAGGTACTGGTCTGAAAAATTTTGAAAAAGGGGGGAAGGAGGGGACATGAGACTGCTGTTTGTCAAACAACACAACGGGCTCTGGCTTATTCAACTTGGTTTTTGATGACTTCAATTGGAAGGTGGTTTGTTTAAAAGAGTGCGTTCCCTGCCCCATGAAAATTGGAACTATTGGTGCTACATCTATGTAAGGATTTAATAATTATAAATTAATATTTTGGATTTATTAATTTAAGGATAAAGTGTTTTTAAAGGAATATCAAATGAAACCCTCTGTGCGATCTGCGATTATACTTACCCAGTTGTTTTTATATACAAACTGCTATAAGGAAAATTGTAATAAAATAGTAAAAATTAAATCTGCATTAAATTCCATAAGTATCTTTTTTTAATCATTTTATCACTAACCTCAAAAAAGTAATGATATCAATGCAAAAACCCTTGACGGGTTAAAAGTTTCTGACGCAGCACTTTATCTTATGCTCTAAGGATTTTAAATATGGAACTTAAAAACACTGATATCAAATTTTGAGTGACGTTATGCTATTTCTTAAAAAATATATTTGTATTTATTTCACCATTTTATTTTTGTTTTATTTATAATCGCATGTGCAAAAGTTATGTTCAACATGAAAAGCTGCATAAAATTTTATTCGCTGTTGCTTTATCATTTACATCTCTCATAAATTCAAAATATGTGTTTTAAAAGATATGATATAAAATTTAAGTGACGCCTTGATGTGACTTTAAAAGGTTTGTTTTTTAAAATTCAATTTAAATTATTTTTGACTTGGTTAAAATATTTTTTTTACATCTACACAATACTTTTAATTTTCCAATTCACTGTTAAATATATCACTTTCATTGAATCTATACTATGCATTGAAATGTATTTATTTCAATAAATTGATTTATCTTTTGTGTCACGCTATTCAAAATTGTGAGTAAGATTTATGTAAATGGTTTCTTTGCGTCATTGTGTCCAAACTACATGAAATGTATGAAAAAGGATAGTTTGACGCAAATAAACCATTTACATAAATCTTACTCACAATTTTGAATAGCGTGACACAAAAGATAAATCAATTTATTGAAATAAATACATTTCAATGCATAGTATAGATTCAATGAAAGTGATATATTTAACAGTGAATTGGAAAATTAAAAGTATTGTGTAGATGTAAAAAAAATATTTTAACCAAGTCAAAAATAATTTAAATTGAATTTTAAAAAACAAACCTTTTAAAGTCACATCAAGGCGTCACTTAAATTTTATATCATATCTTTTAAAACACATATTTTGAATTTATGAGAGATGTAAATGATAAAGCAACAGCGAATAAAATTTTATGCAGCTTTTCATGTTGAACATAACTTTTGCACATGCGATTATAAATAAAACAAAAATAAAATGGTGAAATAAATACAAATATATTTTTTAAGAAATAGCATAACGTCACTCAAAATTTGATATCAGTGTTTTTAAGTTCCATATTTAAAATCCTTAGAGCATAAGATAAAGTGCTGCGTCAGAAACTTTTAACCCGTCAAGGGTTTTTGCATTGATAATATTTACAAAAAATTTTCAATTGAAAAATACAGTTACACGTGAATATTAAAATAGAAAAGAAACTTTAAAGTAAGTTATTGCATACAAAAAGCAATAAATGGTGAAAATTATAAACATCACATTTAAAACCATTTTCTTAGTGTTTTTAAACACTATTTTTAATTGAATATGTTTACATGTAAATTTTGAAAAAGAAAACTTAAAACTAAATTTTTTTGTGTAAAATTTATTTAATTGTAAAAATTACATCATATTTTAAAACTTATTTTCTTATGTACAAGATTCATGTGACGTCACAGGTAGGGTGTCAATGACTTTCATCAGATCACTTACAGAAAAAAAAAAAAAAAAAGATCATAAAATTTATGCTTGTTAAAAAATTAAGTACTATTGTAAGTTTTTAAAAAGCATGTTTTTTTCTGGCATAAAGAGCATTTAATTTTAAAATTAAGTTTAAGTCTAATTTGAAATGTCATAATTTCCTTTAAATAATCAAATTATTCATTCTTTTACATAAAATAAACATTCAAATATAATAATTTTCTGCAATTAAAAGAATACTGTTTATTTTGTTATATTTTTGCAATAATAAATTTATCAAATTCGAGCTAAAGAACAAGAACAATGAAAGAATGACATCTACTTAAGAGGTATTGTAAAAAAATGTGTAAGAGAAAAAGAACTATTGTTTTAAAATAAGCTCAGCAAGAACTTCTTCAGCAGAAGTGGAATAACTGTTTCTTTTACTTTTGAACTTATCAAATTTCAAATAAAGAAATCGTTTAAAGATTGAAAAATGAAAAGGCGGCAATTTTTTTTTTTTTTTTTTTTTTTTTTTTTTTTTTTTTTTTTTTTTTAAGTTGAAATTTAAATGCTAAAAATCCCTACCAAGTGATAATAATGCTTCTATTTAAAATTTTGAGGATTTCAGATTTAACTGGCTATTATATTTACTCTGTATGAATGAATGGGTGTAATTTATTCTCATAAGAGGTTTGATTAGCATGCACATACATGTGTGTAAGTTTACATTTAGATGTTTAACAAATTACTTATTTTCAGTTTGTCATTTTTTAAAGGCACAATGTCCTGTCTTTTTAAATTGGCAAAATGCACCTTGCTTGAAAAAAAGAAGACATTTGCATTTAGTTGTACCCAGAAGATTTCTTGAAAAAAAACTTCTTACCACAGTCACCGTCCAAATCAAATATCCAAGATCTTGCAAAAAGTCAACTTTATTACTTTAGATATAAAACAGAAGATTATTAAATCATGTTGTCATTTAATTGTATTTTTACGATTGGCAGTTCATAAAATCATTAAAAATTAATGTGACTATTTATCATATTAAGAAATTTTATGCTTTTTTTCTGCTTTTTTTCTCCCTTAAATTGTTAAACTTATTACTAATATATTTCCTCATAAAATAATTGCTGAACATGAACAAGTATCCTGCCCCTTTTTTTCATTGGTTGCTTTTAGTATGCCTTTAATTTTTTATACATATTGTGTATGTTCCCTTCTGTTAGAGAGGGAAAATCTCCATATTTAATGAGTAATTGCTTATGTGATGTCAATGATTTATAAAACTTCCATATAAATAACATCTTATATCATGACCAAGTATTTATAAAAAAAAATATAACTTGATTTTTACAAAATAATTTGGTTAGGATTTTTTTTTTTTTTTATATATACATACAAAAAATAAGTACTATAAATATATACATACAAAAAATAAGTAAAAGTACTGGAATTGTGAAAATTTGTGACATGAGGGTTTTTTTTTTTTTTTTTTTTTTTTTTTTTTTTTTTTTTAATGTTTTGGTCTGTCTGAATACGATATGATTAATTTATGATTCATTAATAATTTCTGCACAAAATCTATAGTCTTGTTCAACCATACAAGGTACCATACACTATTTATTTTTAAATGTTAGCCTGCATCTGACAATTTTTACCATATCTCTATCTCAATAACTAATGTACAAAATTTAATTACAGTTCAAATTCAGTTAGATTTAACATAAATTAGGTTTGAGTGTAAGGTGGCACTGCTTATGATGCATTCTTCCATGATAACTATATTTTAAGACTTAACCCTCACAGTACTAAGATGGTGCCAATTTGAACTTCTTATAAAACGTTATTGTTTTTTAAACTTTTTTCTACTTGAGTTTTTGTGCTACTTTAAATATTTGTAATACAGTAGACTTCAATTAATACATGGAAATTATTCCAGAGGGAAACATTCGCCTTGGATACAATATTTCAGATGAAAATCAAATTTCAAAGTAATTGCTTAATAGGCGCAAAGGCCAACATAGTGAAAAAGATTCCAAGCCGGGACTCAAACCCGGGCCATCAGTATAGCGCACTGACGTTCTACCAACTAAACCACTTGGAACGATACCCAGCAAGGAAAATTTCTCACTATTATATGTTGGCAAGGCTACAAACGCAGCACAAGATGGAATATTTACAGTGAGCCACCAACCTGGGGCAAACACGGAATATAATTAAATCCAGCATCGATAGAAACTATATTAATACATGGAAATTATTCCAGAGGGAAACATTCGCCTTGGATACAATATTTCAAATGAAAATCAAATTTCAAAGTAATTGCTTAATAGGCGCAAAGGCCAACATAGTGAAAAAGATTCCAAGCCGGGACTCAAACCCGGGCCATCAGTATAGCGCACTGACGTTCTACCAACTAAACCACTTGGAACGATACCCAGCAAGGAAAATTTCTCACTATTATATGTTGGCAAGGCTACAAACGCAGCACAAGATGGAATATTTACAGTGAGCCACCAACCTGGGGCAAACACGGAATATAATTAAATCCAGCATCGATAGAAACTATATTAATACATGGAAATTATTCCAGAGGGAAACATTCGCCTTGGATACAATATTTCAAATGAAAATCAAATTTCAAAGTAATTGCTTAATAGGCGCAAAGGCCAACATAGTGAAAAAGATTGTGCTGCGTTTGTAGCCTTGCCAACATATAATAGTGAGAAATTTTCCTTGCTGGGTATCGTTCCAAGTGGTTTAGTTGGTAGAACGTCAGTGCGCTATACTGATGGCCCGGGTTTGAGTCCCGGCTTGGAATCTTTTTCACTATGTTGGCCTTTGCGCCTATTAAGCAATTACTTTGAAATTTGATTTTCATTTGAAATATTGTATCCAAGGCGAATGTTTCCCTCTGGAATAATTTCCATGTATTAATATAGTTTCTATCGATGCTGGATTTAATTATATTCCGTGTTTGCCCCAGGTTGATGGATCACTGTAAATATTCCATCTTGTGCTGCGTTTGTAGCCTTGCCAACATATAATAGTGAGAAATTTTCCTTGCTGGGTATCGTTCCAAGTGGTTTAGTTGGTAGAACGTCAGTGCGCTATACTGATGGCCCGGGATTGAGTCCCGGCTTGGAATCTTTTTCACTATGTTGGCCTTTGCGCCTATTAAGCAATTACTTTGAAATTTGATTTTCATTTGAAATACAGTAGACTTCCTCAAATCTGCACAGCTTGGGACTAGAGGTTGTGTGGATTTTAGAATTTTGCAGATTCTGGTCATTGCTTTGTTTACATTTTTTAAACAGTAATTTTGAATGTAATAATGCAATCAAAATTTTAATGAATGCTTGCAATATAGTAAAATATTAAAATAATTAAGTAAAGTAATAAATTAAAATGATAAAAAGTAAGGGGTCAAGTAAAAAATAATGTATAATTAAATATGCATAATAAAGATGAGATACATTTTCCTTGAATTATTCGATGAAACTTTCCTCGTAAAGGTAACCTGTTATTTCACATCAAAATCATAAAGTAAGGAAGTTTTATTTCCAGTTTAGCCAGTCTTAATAACCAAAAAAGCTTGATTAATACATATATATAATATATATCAGTAAAGAGATTGTGATTACCAGTGATATCTTGACTTTTTTCACAAATAAATTTATGGCTGAATCCATATCAACTCAGGCAGGGGGGTTACCTTCATAGTCTCAGAAGTTTTTGAATTGAACATATGTTAAAATTTAAGAAAAAGTAAGATACTTGTATATTTTCATTTTGCCCAAAAAAATTCCTGGCCCGAGATACAGGCCGCCAAAGATGACATCCCCGGCATCCTTTCTCATTCGCGATTTTCGATAAAAATTTGAAAGTGCTCTATCTCTAGAACAGTGCAAGATATTTTGTTGCGATTTATTTTATTTTAAAGATAATATTCTTCTGTTTAAAATGATGTACCCAATTTTGAAAAATGTATTCAATTTTTCTTGTGGCAGCCTTTTGAAAAAAAAAAAATTTTTTTCAAAAAAAATTTTTTTTTTGGAAATGCCAATCCCAAAAATTTTGATTTTTTTGCTGTTGATCAATACCATTGGGAACTACCTTTACTGTAAAGGAGAACTTCCACTTTTGAGTTTAACAAATTTTAGAAACGTTTAAAAAATTCACAGAAGTTTACAGGAACTGTATATATACCGTTCCAGTAAAAGTCACTGAATTTTTGCTTATTTGTATCATTTGTAAGGATAAGCCTACTATATATCCTAAACAAGTTAGAAATTGCAATATCAAATGTGGCAAATGAGGTGTGTGCATACTATAACTAGTTTTATAAATATTCATATCTTGGTGCAATAAGTTACACTCTTGGGCAAAAAGGGCATGAATACAAAATTTATTATGATTCTACATATTAAATTCAGTAATAAGGAAGTAATATGAATTCATCTTAAAAGGACTTAATCGCCATGGCAACCTAGAATCATTACCTATCATGGTATATCATTGAATGAATTGTGTATTATAGGATTTTTAAATAGAATGAAGAAAACTTTTATTAATGTCTTTTATATTTTAATTTGATTTTCATAGCATTTGAAGTGATACATACTTTATTTTCAATACCGAACATAGTAAAACAATCTCAATAACATATATCAATTACACAGCAATACAAATTATATTAATACAAGTTAGAGTTCAGACAGATGGGCCGACAAATCGAATCCATAAAGACTTTCAATTATGTTGGAAATTGTTAAAAGCACATAAATAGGTCGGAATTTGACTTTTAGAAATTTATATCAATACACGGAAGCATACTTGAATACTTTCATACAACCCTGTATTTTACCTACTATCTTTATATACATGCCACTAGTTAGCTAATATTTAATTAAGATTAAAACATCCTTAAAACCAGTGAAATCACACTTCCAGAGATTATCATTCATAGACGGCCATGTATCTAATTCAGGGTGTCTACAGGAATTCTAAAAAAAAGTTCCCTGATTTTTCCATGATTTCCCTGACTATTTTTATCAGACTTCCCTGATTTCCATTATTAACAATACACATGCGGTATTTTTTCCTGTATGCCGATTCCTCGGATAACACACTCATCCAGCTTGCTAATATCTCATTTGGGAGAAAAAACAAGAGAAAAACATAAAAATTGCCTAATATTCATTAAGTATTGGTTGACAGTTTTTTAAATCTGAACTCAACTAACTTCATAGCGTCCAACTGCATTAGTCCAACATCATATAGAAGCCAATGGATATAGGGTGACCAGAAAGTTTCCTCATTTTCTGAAAAATATTCAATTCTATGACTTATCTAAATCTGACGGGATAACTAATTGGATTAAGCTGGCCACCAGGTCAGGTTACGCTAATGTATCATTTAAAATTTTTTAAGATGTGTAAATTGCCTTCAATATAAGTGCTATGTACAGAAAATGAGGACATCTGATCACCTTTACATTATATATCAAAAACTCATACCATGCGCATCTTTTAAAAAATATTGGGAAAGATTAATCAGCATGTGAAAAAATAGGGTACATAAAATAGACGAATCAGTCTCGTTGGCAAGGTGAAAATGCAAATATTTTCGCAATATAGACAAATTTCCCTGATTTTCCAGTATTTTTATAAAGTTCCCTGACATTTCCCTGATTTTTCCAGAGTAATAAACCTCCCTGATTTTTCCATGATTCCCTGATTTCCAGATTCTGTAGACACCCTGTAATTCTTTGTGTGGACTTGTATATCATTTTATCTATATTCTCCAAACATATCTTAGTATACTAAATGTAGTTCAGTGTAAAAATGCATAACTCATTTAAAATCACCTTTAAGCTACTTTCATTCATACTCAGTAAACCCTTAAGATTTCTTTTGTGTAGCCCTGTATATGATCTACAGCATTTATGCACACAACGTATAGGTGAAAACTGGGAAATTGAGTTAGTAGCCAGTGGCCACTATAATGTTTCAAACTTTCTTGACATCTACATAAACTATAATCGTTGTATATATTCATATTTTTCTATAAGACAGAGTTTTATACCAGCCAACTATCCATGGTAAGAATAGGGAAGCAGTCAAAATTCAAGAAAATTACTTTAAAACCACAGAATCTGTTACATTAATTTTTTAGAAAATATTTTTAGATTATTTGTATATGTTCATAAACACTATTATCAATTTAAATTACTATTACTTTCTTGATATAAAAAATAACTAAATCAAAATTCCAACAGTTAGATGTATACAATAAAAAAAAAAATTAAAGCACAATAAAATGTTAATTAGATTTTATTTAATAAGTAAATGTGTTATTAACATACTACACACATTACATACAGTTGAAATCTAAGCTGATGAGTGTATTCCACAGGATTAAACAGTATCTCTAGAAGAAAAATAAATTTAACTGGTGAGCATGTGGCAGGAGTCGAAATATTGAAAATACTGCAATGTCCTTAAAATCCACTTGCATCCAGTGAAAAAATAAAAGGAATAAATTATTTGAAATGCATGTGGAATCAAAGCTGATGAATATATTTTGCAGAATAAAACTGTATTTCTTGAAAAAATAATCCAACTGAAGAGCAATGGCGAAAAGCTGAAATATTGAAAATATAGCTAAATCATTGTAATCTGCTTGCATCCGGTAAGAAAAAGAATTAACCAGTTTGCTAATTAGATGTAACCAAAGTAGATGCATATTTCTATGAAAAAAAGCTATATTTCACTTGGCGATCGATAACAGATTTTTTATCGCCCCTTGGCGAGTGGCGACTAATGTGGCGATCGATGGCCGATTTTTTAATCGCCACTTTTACCAGTTTAATCGCCACGTGGCGAGTGGCGACTGCCAATTTTCACCTATAACACAACGTAATATGGAAAAATTTAGTTAAACTTAAAAACTCAAACACAACTAAAAATGCACTTCCAGCAATACCCTTACGATTTCTTTTGTGTTCCCCTGTATATGATATTTATACACACAACGTAATATGGAAATATTTAATTAAACTTAAAAACTCATATCGCAACTAAAAATGCACCTCTGGCAATCATTGCTAATGTACAGTATTTCCAATAAGGTAAAGTATCCGAAATCTTTTGTGTGTCCCTGTAAACACTATGCACTTTCTATGACACAGGAAGTAATTTTTTGTAAACCTGTACAATAAAGTATGTATCACTTCAAATGCTATGAAAATCAAATTAAAACGTAAAAGACATTAATAAAAGTTTTCTATTTAAAAATCCTATAATACATAATTGATTCAATGATATACCATGATAGGTAATGATTCTAGATTGCCATGGCGATTAAGTCCTTTTAAGATGGATTCATATTACTTCCGTATTACTGAATTTAATATATGGAATTATAGTAAATTTTGTATTCATGCCTTTTTGCCCAAGAGTGTAACACTTATTGCACCAAGATCTGAATATTTATAAAACTAGTTAATACTATGCACGCACCTCATTTGCCACATTTGATATTGCAATTTCTAACTTGTTTAGGATATATAGTAGGCTTATCCTTACAAATATGATACAAATAAGCAAAAATTCAGTGACTTTTACTGGAACTGTATATATACAGTTCCTGTAAAATTCTCTGAATTTTTTAAATGTTTCTAAAATTTGTTAAACTCAAAAGTGGAAGTTCTCCTTTACAGTGAAGGTAGTTCCCAATGGTATTGATCAACAGCAAAAAAAAATAAAAATTTTTTCAAAAGGTTGCCACAAGAAAAGTTGAATACATTTTTCAAAATTGGGTATATCATTTTAAACAGAAGAATATTATCTTTAAAATAAAAAAAAACCGCAACAAAATATCTTGCACCGTTCTAGAGATAGAGCACTTTAAAATTTTTATCGAAAATGACGAATTGGAAATGTTCCCCGGGATGCCATCTTTGGCGGCCTGTATCTCAGGCCAGGAATTTTTTTGGGCAAAACCAAAATATACAAGTATCTTATTTTTTATTGAATTTTAACATATGTTCAATTCAAAAACTTCTGAGACTATGAAGGTAAGATTTTTTCTTTGGCTGCCTGAATTGACATGGATCATACCTTATACTTCCTCCATGAAAAACACATTCAGTCGTATTATCGAGAATTGCATAGGTATTAAAATACATACAGAATGATATAAAACTAAAAAATTTGTAATTTTGCCCCTACATTTGAATCTGTGGTGATGTGTGGATTTTAGAGTCTACTGTATTGTGGAGATTATATTTTCTCCTTTCTAATAAATCTTGATTGCCAGTTCAGTATTATGTCAATATTTTATCTTTTGATCAGTTTTCTGGCCTAAACATTGAAATTACATATGTGGTCAAAATGACCCCATCATATGCATTTAAATAACGTTTTGATCTTAGTACTGCAAGAGTTAATACATAAAATTTCATCAAACTTCAACTTCAGTTAGATCTTGACATAAATTGGTACTGATTAGGTTTGCATAGCTACCAACTTGTTCAACAATACCCTATACATTTTTTTAATGATAGGCTGCATCTGACAAATTTTATCTAAGCTCTGTCTCAATAACTAATGTTCGAAATTTAATTAAACTTCAGATTCAGTTAGACATTGACATAAATTGTTGCTTATTACAACACTTGAGTGCTATGATGCATTTCTCCACGATAACTACATTTCGAGACTTAGAATTTCATCAAACTTCAAATTCAATTAGACCTTGACATAAATTAGTGCTGATTAAGTTTGCATAACTGCCAACTTGTATAGTTTAGCTGTACAATGTGTGGTTGTACCTTGTACGGGTGAACAATAAAATTTATGGTTTAGTACAAAAATTAGTAATGAATCATAAAATACTGTTATAGATAAGATAAAACTTCAAATCTGATGCATGCAATTTTTTTTTCTTTCCAGAAAGAGTGTAATTAATAATATTCCATGATAATATATAATGATACATTTCACCATATCATACTTGCCAACTTTCCCTTAAACTTCCGTAAAATGCGAGTTAAATTGACCCAGGTTAAACTGGTTTCGTACCAGAAATTTACTAAAGAAATTAATTCAAATAGATTTCATAGAGAAATATGATTTTAAATGTATAATGATACATCAAATAAGTTTTCTGGCGTAGAACCTGGGTCAATTTAATTCACATTTTATGGAAGTTTAGTTGAATGTTGGGAAGTATGCCATATTATCCCTTCCATCCTTAATATAATCTATAAAATGTAAAATAGTTTTCTTAAAATAAAAAAAGAGCATCAATTAAATTTGATTACTTTTTCAGATAATTAACACATACCTAATATCATATCTTGATACATGTAAGCATTCAGTTAACTTGTGCTTAAGGCTGATAGTCACTCAGCTTCTGAATTCCCCTCATTAATGCTAAGTCTATGGGGATGGAATGCATTTGTATATTTAAAATATCTCCTCAGGAAATTAATGTTTTTTTAATTGCTTTTTTCTTTGTACTCTTCTTAAAAGATATTTCTTTTTTCCTTAATTTTCAAAAAATTTCTAAAATCTATGCTTAATTTAATATTTTATGAACACTTTATATAAAATTAAGTATATATTTTAGAAATATTTTGAGAACTATGGAAAAAAGAGACAACCTTTAAGAACAATAAAAAAAAGAAGTTAAAAATATTAATTTCAAGTGGAGATATTTCAAATATATGAAGGCATCAAATGCCTAAAACTGCATATTCTTTTGGACCTTGGTATAAATGGATGACATCCAGGGCTTAATATCTAACAAAAAAAAGTACCGGAGCCCTAATATTCTGCGGTACCGGTACTAACAACTATACCGTCCCTCCCCCTTGTCACTCCAATCTGCATATTTATATTTCGTATATTTAGGTGCAAAATTTAAAGCATTTTATTTTTTTAGCAAAATAAAAATTTTAAATATATCTATCAACATGTACTTAGCTGTCAACTATTCCAGTTTTTAGTTATCACTCCTTCCGAATAGTAATCTTTGCCTAACTTTATTGGTAATTAATTTCAGAGTTCTGCAATTAAATATGGTAAGGATTATGATTCGGATATAGTGTTAACAAAAAAAAAGGGAGATAGTTCGCAGTTATGCATTTTAATGAAATTTACTGAAATTAACATCTATATGCTGAAGAATGGAACAATGTTTTTCAATTTCCTATAAAAGTTGCATATCTTAAACTATAATCGATTCCTTCTGCATAACAGTCTTTTGTGGTAAGTCCCCGAAAATCAGATTAAATTAAAAATTTGACACCGTTATCTGAAAGATTCTATGCTTTTTTTTTTAAAGGCGAAACACTGCTTGGTTACTTTCTATCAGAATAACAATACATGGCAATTATATCTAGGTACAAATGAAAGTGACTCCGTAAATGTGCGGAGCAAAACCTTAACTTAACATGGGCAGCGTTCATGATACGAAATAAATAGAAAAATCACTAATGTGATTTTTGTACTCGTGCGCAATAGTAGACAAAAATCTCAAATAAACAAAACCCCAAGCCGATTCTCGTTGGCTAAAAACAGAAAATATTCTTTTCAGGTTACATATCTAAATAAAAGCCACCAATTAAAAATTATCCTACTGTCACAAAAGAAAATCGAACTGAAAGAAATTCATTGTTAGTCTCTTGAGTAGCGCCGTATCATCACATCGCCAACATAAATTTGCAAATATCGCTAAAATGGAAAAACACTATTTCTGTTTTCCCTTTATTTTGATCAAAATAGCATTAAAATTATTTGAAATAGTAGTTTAAATACATAGTTTTGAAGGAGAAAAGGGTTTTTTTTTTTCCTATACATGAATAAATAAAATTTTGAATGCAAGACAGATTGAGCTTGATTGAGTTCAAGCCTAAAAACTGTTATAAAAATTGAGTCTGTTTTATCTCCATTTCCTACGTGTGTTACGTCACATATAAGAGTTTTGGTGAAAAAGAATGCAAAAGTTTGGAGATGGGAATGAAAGGAAAGGGTAATTTTGGCTTTGTTTTTTTTTTTTGGAAGTGCTTTTGCACTGGGCTCCGGAGCCCTGTATTTGAGCTCCGGTGAATTCCGATCAATATTTAATAAAGACAGAGAAGTACAGGAGCTGGGCTTCGGCGCAAATTAAGCCCTGATGACAACTTAGTTTTGACTTTGTTCACTCAACAGCATGCACTGCTATTCTGTGGTTGGAAAAAGGTTCATAATGTGGGGTGGGGTACTATCAATTGACGCAAAAGCTTGCAGATTAATCTAACAGCATAAAATAGAAATTGCTATAATTTACTTTGTCTTTAAATTATTGTACATATTGTATTTTCTTTATAAATGCAAAATGTCAACACTATTTATATCAGTGTCAAATGACACCT
This sequence comes from Maratus speciosus, assembly GCA_963932465.1. Taxonomy (NCBI): domain Eukaryota; kingdom Metazoa; phylum Arthropoda; class Arachnida; order Araneae; family Salticidae; genus Maratus; species Maratus speciosus. The sequence continues at coordinate 65,982,843 of OZ010799.1, read as the reverse complement.
TCTGAGATTTTGATTTGTGGTTGTATTATTTGTAATTCTTAAACTAAGACAATCATTAGTCAAGCATTCAGAGTATTAAAAAGGATTTGTGATTATTTTAATTTAAAAAATAACTTAAATAACCATAAATCAAAATTTTAAAAGGTGTTATTTGATGCTGGTTGAAATAATGTTAAATAATAGGTTATTATAATAATGAGATTAAGCTGACATTATTAATATCACCAATAATTTTTGTTTACTGCAAATTGCATGGAAAATTGTACTGTTGGGCAAATGCATAGCAATCAGTAATGGACCAAACAAAACTTTTCACACCATGTAAGTTAAAAAGTTGCTGCAATGTGGACAGAACTGCTTTTATCTTTGCTAGAATTACAACTCTGTGTTGTGTCTCATAAAGTGAATTGTTAATTAACTGTTCCTAAAACTAATACTGTGATGTTATTTATTACCTAATTGTACTATATATATTTTAAATTGCCTTCACAAGATTATTTTCCTGTTCCTTGTCTTAAGGTCCAAATAGACATATTCTTCAACTGTCATTGTCTTTTCTGCGATTAGGCAGTGCTGTTCAATTTTTTTTTTTTGCTTTTGAATGATCCGAACTAGTTAGACATTTTTCCGTCAAACCCACCTCTGCGTCTTTCTATTGTTGAGACTCCCCTTTCTTTTGTCCGTAACCACAGAACAGTTGGAAAAGAACGGCCAGTTATTGCTTTTAACTCTTTCGGGACGAGCGTCTTTTACAGAATTTTTAATCTTTTATCACTGGTTTTTCAAAACAAATTTTTACCTAATTGAATTTGAAAAATGCTCGGATTAAACAAGGCAAAATTTACAATAAAAATTTACTGGTGAGAATAATCATGGATTCTGGGCACCTTACGGGTCGCTCGTCCTCAAGGAGTTAAAGGAGAGGGAGCACTTTTTCCTTCTGAACAGAGGCTTAGATCAATAATTTTGGTAACAATGCATTTGACTGACAGACTGCTGTCATGACATTGAAAGGATGAAGTGGAGAGCAGGCAAGGATCCACGGGAGGGGGGGGGGGGGGGGCAAAAAAAATGTAACTCCAACTTTTTTATAGCAGTTTTTACGGAAGCCCAAAAGTTTTCGGGTGTCAACAGAAAGCCTCACTGATGCTCCGGTAATTTATGAACAAAAAAGGATTTTGTCCTGTCACCTACGGAGGGGGGAGGATCATCCCCCTCCCCCAAAGAAAACATCTCGTAAATAAGTGAATTTCTCCAAAGGATCACGAAAAAATGCGAATTTCGTCAAAATACCGCGAATTTTGTCACAGGATCGCGGAAAAAACGCGAATTTTGTCAAAGGATCGCAAAAAAGGGAATTTCGTTAAATGGTCGCAAGAAAAAACGTGAATTTCGCCAAAGGATACCCCAAAAACGCGAATTTCGTCAAAGGATCGCGAAAAAAACGCGAATTTCTTTACAGGATCGCGGAAAAAATGCAAATTTTGCAACGGGATCGCGGATTAAACACTAATTTCGTTTAAAAATCGTAAAAAAGCGAATTTCGCCAAATGATTAGGAAATAAACGCAAATTTTGTCAAAGGATCGCGAAAAGAACGCGAATTTTGTCAAAGGATCGCGAAAAGAACGCGAATTTCGTCAAAGGACCGCGAAAAAACATGAATTTTGTCACAGGATCGTGGGATAAACGCGAATTTCCTCGGAAAATGCGAATTTCGTCAAAGGAGATCGGAAAAGCGGAAATTTTGCCAAAGATCACGAAAAAAATGCGAATTTTGTCAAAGGACAGCGAAAAACCACGAATTTTGTCACAGGTTTAAGGAAAAATGCGAATTTTATCACAGGATCGCTGAAAAACGCGAATTTTGTAACAGGATCGCGGAAAAAACGCGAATTTCGTTACATGATTTCGGGAAAAAGCGAATTGCGTCAAAGGACCGCGAAAAAGGTAAATTTTGTCATAGGATCGCGGAAGAGACGCGCGTTTTGTCAGGATCGCGAAAAAACCCAAATTTTGTTAAAGTATTGCGGAGAAAACGCAAATTTCATCAGATAATTGCGGAAAACGCGAATTTCGCCAAAAGATACAATGCAAATTTCGTCAAAGGATCTCGTAAAAAATGCGAATTTCGTCAGATAATTGCGAAAAAGTGCGAATTTTCGCACAGGATCGCGGATAAAACACTAAATTCGCTAATGGGTCGTAAAAAAGCGAATTTTGTCAAAGGATCACGAAAAAAACGCGAATTTCGTCAAAGTATCGCGAAAAAACGCGAATCTCGTCAAAGTATCGCGAAAAAACGCGAATCTCGTCAAAGTATCGGGAAAAAACGCGAATCTCGTCAAAGGACAAAAAAACGTGAATTTTGTCACAAGATCGCGGAAAAGACACTAATTAATTTTGTCGCAGGATCGCGGAAAAAACGCAAATTTCGTCAAAGAATTGCAGGGAAAAGGCGAATTTCGTCAAAGAAGCTCGGAAAAACGCGAATGTCGCAAAAGAATCACTAAAAAAACCCGAATTTCGTCAAAGGACTGCAAAAAAAATGTGAATTTTGTCGCAGGATCGTGGAAAAAACGTGAATTTTGTCGGAGGATCGCGGAAAAAAGCAAATTTTGTCACAGTATCGCGGAAAAAATGCGAATTTCGCCAAAGGATACCGAAAAATGCGAATTTCGTCAAAGGATCGCGAAAAAAACGCGAATTTCGTCAAATAATTACGAAAAAAGCGAAATTTGTCACAGGATTCCGGAAAAAGCTCGAATTTTGCAACAGGATCGCGGATAAAACACTAATTTCGCCAAAGGATCACGAAATAAACGTGAACTTCGTCAAAGGATTGTGAAAAAACGCGAATTGCATCCCAGGATCGCTGAATGACGCCTATTTTGTCAAATGACCACGGAAAAACGGGAATTTCGTCAAAGGATTGGTTAAAAACGCAAAATTCGCCAAAGGCCTCGAAAAACAGCATAATTAGAGCTGGTAGAGGATCCCCCGGTCACCCCTCTGCTGTAACCTTTCATAAAATATGCTGTGAGTTTCAGTATTTTTTTTACTCGGATTCATCCTTTCTTTGATTATATGTCACTCGGTCCCCCCCCCCCCCAAAAAAAACGATTTTCTGGATCCGGCCCTTTTGGAGAGGGTATCGATGCCTTTGAGAATGCAATTGAAATTATACGGAGTATAGATGGGTCATGAGTCCCCTGCCCTGGATTATCAAATTTAATTACCCAGGTTTTCTTTTTCTCTCATGATTTTGAAAAAAAATACAAAACTTTTTTTTTGGGGGGGGGATTTAAAATAATTAACCCAAGTCAATGAGGAACTAAGGATTTTTCCTGAATCCCCTGTGGAAGACGATTTTTAGTGTTTCGTGCATCTCACGAAACCCTTATAGTCTCACTTCTCTGTCCGTCTTCTATGCAAAAGATTGTGGGTTCGAATCTCTCTGGCGGAACTTTAATATTTTTATTATTAAACTTTTTTTTTCATATGGATTTAATTAAAGGAAAATTCCTTTTTTTGGCTATTTTTAGGCTTATTTTATTTTTTGGCGCAGTGGTAATTTTTAGAGTATATTTTTTTAAGACACAGAAAATGTGGAATTTCAATATAGAACCAATATTTTTTTGTTTATTGCTGACATCTACTGGCCATTTTTTTAAATAATAGGGAACTTTTTTCATCTTATCATTAGAAGAATTACCCCGCCAGTGGCTGAGAGGTTCTGCTCTCGAAGCTGGTACACGGGAGGTGCTGGGTTCGAACCCAATCGCGTCCGTCGGTCTAACCGTTTCGGAGTTTTCGTGGTTTTCTTCGAAACCGTGGATTCCCATGCGTAAATACGGGTTAGGTTCCCTTAAAAAGACCCCCACGAAGGGCACCCGCCTCCCAGGGCCTATATCCCACGTGTTGATAATTGGCCGTCGTAAACACAAACCAAACCATTAGAAGAATTATTCAGGAATTGAAAGGTTTTTTTTTCTTTTTTATTTCAAATTTTAATAAACGTTTACATCTTCTTTTTGGGTGCCATCTAGTGAGTGTTTGAAAAGGGCAAACAGTTAATATGGATTTTTTCTGAATTATTTGAACGTTTAAAATATGTTTTAAGCAATTTTTTGCTTTTAAAATTTTTATATTTTATTTATACCTGTGCTAAATTTTTTAAATTGCTGAATTTAAAAATATTCGGACTTTTTAATTTTATCAGTCATGGAACAGTGGCGCAGCAGTTGTGCGATTGCCACCACTAAATTTTAATAGTATTCATCGGGTTAAAAAAAATTCAGAAATTCTGTCCTGAAATAAGACAAAGAATACAGTTAAAATTTAGCGGTGTCAATAGATTCTCTGCTGCTACACTGTTCCATCACTGTTTTATTTAAATAATTTTTCTTGAATATTTTTAATTTGTTTTAAAAATATTTTTCTTATTATTTTAAAATTAAATACAATGGTGCTGCCATTTATGAAAGGATTTAATAATTATAAATTAACAATTTATTAATTTAAGGATAAAGTGTTTTAAAAGAGATATTAAATGAAACCCTCCGTTCTATCTGCGATCACACTTACCCACTTATTAGTTTTGATTTCCTTTATATGTGTTTGAAAGTTCAGAGTCCCTAATCTTATGAAAAAAATAATAAACTCTTTCAGTTCTTCATTTTAAATAAAGGCCGTACAAGTTTGTTGGATTTTTAATGTGTTATCTGTTAAGTGCGCCACACACCAGGGAGACATGCTACAAAAAGCCTGAGACAAATTCTGATATTTGAACAAGTTTCTGCTTTGTTAACAGGGTGAAATTGTCTTCTGACACATTCCTTTTTCTGTTGCATGTTCGCTGGTGTGTGGCACGCCTTACTCTTCTGATTATGATCATATGCTAAAAAATTGTTTTGCACATGGAGTTCTGGCAAACAATTCTAGTTAAATTTATTTCACATTTATATTCTTCACTATAAATCAAATTGCCAAGTTGGTAGTGGCTGAAGGTACATATGTTCCAAAATTGTACCTATCCCTGGATTTTGTTTTGCAAGTGTTTGTGCGCTGGGTGGTTCTGAACGAAGATACTGTTTGGTACCTATCTACTATATGGGTCCACAAAGTAGACACAAGCTTTATTCATCTAGACATTCCCGGGTTTCCGAAAAACCCTTATGTTAACTCTCAATCATTCTTTGGTCAAAAGATCGACCTCTAATGTCCTGAGTGATTCTGAGGTATGGTTTTACCTCTCATCCCTTTGAAGTAATATTATTTTGTATATATTCTTTTGGGGAAACATTGAAATTCAAATCTGTTTCTCATTTGTTAGCAGGGGATGACTGCCTCGGGAAATTAGCTTTTGCTTTAAAGTATAAGTGCAATCCCGGATTGGGACTGAAACAGTTCTCTTGTCTCATCCTTTGTGCCACTCCGTTGTGTAGCGTGCGTAACCGTCTTACTCAAAAAATGTGCCATATCAGTTATTTCAAATTGTAAGTGAAAACCATGATTTCTACCCATCATCCTCGGATGGTAATTTACACTAGCACATTCTGTGACGTAACTCTATTCTTTTAAATTAGGTGTGAAATTGGAATATGCAACCACCAACATAGCAGCTGCAGGTCTCTGACGTTAATGAGATATAAGCTTAATGTAAATTATTATTAAATTAATTTTATTTCCTTTATGTATTCTATTTATCTGTGCATCATTATCTGCGTATTTGAGTTATGGACACATTCTCTTATGGGATTAAAATGAGTGAAGTATATAAAAGAAGATTATTCCAAAAGAGGGGCTATTATTGTCCAGTAGAACAAAAATAGTACAATAGCCAGGTATTTATAGGTGAAAAGGAGAGTTGTGAACAAAAGATAATCTCTTGTGATGACCTTTTGGTAGGCGAGTGAGCCAGTAGACCATGTGGGGGTACTCTTGAAAATACAAATGAAAAATTCCAGCGTGACAGCAGCCTCCGCTTACTGACCACGCCACCGGGCGACCCACTGATGCCGAAAAACGAGTTCTTTCTACCTCTACTACGTCTGCCATATTAGACTTTGGCCGGCAAGACTCGGCTAAATGTGGCGGATGCAGGAGGGGTTTAGAAACAGCTTCAAATAACGACATTTATGTCTACTCCTCTCTTTCATAGCTCCATGGTATTAAGTTACTTTAATTGAAATGTAGGTACGGATAAAAATATTTTATAACTATGTCAGAGAGCGTCAATTGGTGTATTTTAGTAAGGGTGGATAGGCACAAAAGAGTGCTCTTTTGTGACAAATTTTATTGTTATTCATATACTTTATATTTTACGTTCTCGGTAATAGAGTGCCTTAATGAATAAGTACTGGCGACATACGCACAGAGCGTATAAGGAAAGGGCGAGGCTAACGAGAAAGACAGGCTACCGTGGTGGGACCGATCTGACTTTTTTTACAGACCACTAGGGTGACGTGATGCTCTTTTCGCACACCTTCATTGGTGCATTCGACATCACATGACTCCAGCGGTCTGTAAAAAAGACAGATCGGACCCACCGCGGTAGCCTATCTTTTTCGTTAGCCTCGAGGAAAGGGCAGCTGACGTCATTGTTGGTCGAATTACTGTGGATTAGCGAGAAAAACCTGGCCGTTCTTTATAATTCCTACTGTACACATGAGCTATCGAAATTTGATTGGTCTACGTTTAACAGATCTCTGATATGATTAGCCTACGGCGCCAAGACTATTCCTGCAATGATCGTTATGACAAAAATGTAGTTGGTAGATTGGTTGACGGAAGTGTTTGTTTGTAAACATGCCCTTTCCTTATACCCAGAATGGATGTTTTTTCTTAAAAATACGACAAATTCCAGAATTTCATAGTACTTGCCTAAACAAGTATGATTAAACAAGAGACTTTACCATGTCAAGACAGCTGAGAGTATGTAGAAATAAATATCAATAGAAGTGAAGGGCATTTGAATTCTGTTTTCCTGATGACCAAGTTCCTCTGACTATTTATTCATGGGTGTTGTACAATGAGCCTAGGATACTTCTAAAAGAGTATGTAATATATGAAATATAAAATTCAAAAATTCACGATTAATTTTATTGGATTTCAGCCGTGGTTATGTCTAATGAGATTAATGGTGAATAACATGTGACTGTTTGATCGATATGTTCGCGCTAACCGGTACTTGAGGTTGAGGTCGATAGTGAATACAAGTGCAACTTGATTAGACCGATGGTCTAACTGCAATAAGGAAAGACAAAATTGATAAGATCCCCTCCACTAGGGTTCTTTATGGACTGGTGACATTCGAGAATTAAAACGTGATTGGTCTAGACGATTTTGGACAAAACAAATTGCCAAGCATATTTTTGTGGATAACTCGCTTGTCTATCGAACTCGTACAAAGATTATCTCCACCTCCAAGTTCTGGATTGTTGGCTGCCATAATTTGGACAAAATATTCAGTCTGATCATGTGATCAGGGCACCACTATTTTGTAGAGGCATTTTATCTTCACCACTCGCAACTTTTAGCCAATTGTAATTAGGGTGCCTCTGCAACATGATGGTCATTAAAAAAAATAAAATTTGATGAGTCAAGATTTTGGACAAAAACAAATTCCCAATGGACTCTATTCAAGTGACGTCAGGCGCCAGAGCTGGCGGTATGATGATCTGTTATTCTAGTTACTGCGCCGGCAGAATACCAGTATGCGCAGGCGCAAACATCGCTAGCAGACGACTTTAGCCTTGACCCAGGTTGAATGCATACGTTTTAACTGAAAATTTGCAAACTTAGGGAATTTTCTCGCATACAGAACAAAATTTTGAATTTAGATGACAATATATTAAGTATATGCTGCTGCATCAAAGAATTCTTTTGCGGTATTTTTAACAAACAAGCATTAATAATTCACACTCCATAGACTGCTATGCTAAACACCGCCAGTAAATACCGCCAGCAGACGAATTTTAGCCTCAACCTCAGGTCGCGTGCATAAGGTCCATTTCTTAGTGCGCGTGCCAATATCGCCAAGCTAATGTTTATTGGCTTGTCAAACTCGTACTGGCGAGTTTCACCAAGTTCTGAAATACTGTTTACCATAGTTTGGACAAAACATTTAGCGTGAGCATCCGCCTTGTACTTATATCGCCGCTGCTTTATTATAGGTGTTGATGTTGTTTACGATTATCAATACAATGTATATAGACCCAAAGTAAGGGTGCCTTCCGTGGAGTCTTTCTACGGGAATCTAACCACATTTATGCAAGGTTCGAAGAAAATCACGGAAAACTGAGAGTGATTAGCGAGCGAATCCAGTACCTCATGTCTATCAGTTTTAAGAACAGAACCTCTTTTTTATAGAGACATCACAGCTGTGGTTGGGAAAAAACGTTCATATTGGAAACAAGTACCAGGTCCACAAAACATCGTTTCATTCTAAAAGGTTTTTCTTTATTAGGATGTCTTCATGAGAACGGCGATTTACTTACTCACAGGACACATGCTCAGACTGTGCTTAGGCAGGCGTTTTTGTCCAAACTATGAGAAACCTGCATTCCCACTAAGCTCCATATATAACAGGAGATCTTTTTTTTTTAATTTCCTAACATGATTTCCAGTGGCCAACGTGGAAGAATACAGTCACGATAATTTTAGTTCGTATTCATGGCATAAAACGTTGTTTATCGCATTCCCTCTACATGATTGGAGAATCCGATATTAGGATAATAGCAAATGCGAACACTAATATCTAACATTGACAACGTGAAGTATGAAAAAGCAGAAAAAACAACGTTTAAAATGCACAAATAATATATGAAAAGCAGCAAACAGCTGTTTCGAATCTACTAGCGAGATTCTTCTTCAGTGCAAGATAGAGAATAAGGAACAGCATGCTAGAAAAAGCAAGGCTGAGCCAATTATATTTGCTTGAGCCAAAAATTATATTGATTATTTTATTGAATTATATTGAGCCAAGCCAGCTTTATTTGCTATTTTTAACGTGAAGTATGTTTTACCTTTGCCTTGCAAGTTTTTGACCGCCGACTCAGAACTTCTGTTACATGTGGAGCTCAGTGTACATTCCAGAACTTGCTGATACTCAACTGATCGAATAAAACAAGCTCGAACACTAGCTGGTTCCAGGTCGTACATTGGAAGGACGGAAATACAAGGTCGTGTTAAACCCGACCTCTTGTATTAATCTCCAGCCGTTTTTCTTTCCGGACATTGCGAATGTTGCTGCTTTTAGCGATCCAAATGCGGACTTACGGCGTTTTATGCCATGACCCTGGAAGTAAATCTCAGATTGTTCTGGAGGACTGGTGATTATGAACTTAAATCTTGCACTCGTATTGAAAAAAATGGACGACTCGGCAGTTGGAGACTGAGCGACAAGTTTTTGGCTGACTTCTTCAGTGCTTAAGAATAGACTCTGCAAATTAGAGAAATTGAAGAAACCCTGCGTGGGTGAGTCGAATGCCTTGCGATACAGCATACAGCTCTATTGTGAGCGAGGTTTGTAAGACTAGACTTTTTGTTACAGCCGTCCGTCTGCCATTTAACAAGCAAAAATCCTCCCCGTTTCGGATAATTACTAGTCGGGAGAACCGAAAGCCGGGTCGAGACTCAGGGACGGAAGTGATGCCATCTCTCGTCACAGATGTCAACTAAATTTCTAGAGTATAAAAAGACTTTAGGAGGACTTCGACTGCATAAATTCACCCCCTATTGATATGGCAATTTTTGTTAATTTTTTTACAAAAAAGCAAAGTTGCCATTAATTTTGATGGAATCGCATTCGCTAACTGCAAATGATAAAGTTAGTACTGCTAATAAACTAAAAAAAAGCAGAATTCAGTCATTCAAAATTATTCCGGATGACAAATGGCAATTCCTTAATATCGCAATCAAGAAAAATGCTAGAATTGCCATTTCCCAGAGAAGGGCGGGTAATTTAACATAAAATTTGATGCTGTTGGAGATTATCGTTAAGTTCAGAAAATTTTGCTTCGGGAGAATGTCCAATTTCAATCATACGTGTTGGAAGATGCAATTGATTTTTAGGGAACTTCCTCTCAACACTGGCGACCAAGACATGAAGGATGCAATAGAAATTGAATCAGCTTTCTTTGTCGTGTTTTCCAAATGTATAAGAGGCCCATGTCAAACTAAAAATGCATCCCCTTTTTCTTTGTTTCGATACCAAAACAACCAGAATTTGACCGCAGCTTCTAACTTACAGAAATTATGGAAACTGAGGTCAGTTTTGAAGATTACCGGGATAAAAAGGGCGCCTCGCAGTATTACCTTCAGTGTTGAATTCAGACATTTTTCGCCGGGAGGGATTTCTGTAGTTCCAGTGGGGAAAATTGCATTTTTTTACCATTGAAAACACAAAACCTCAAATCTTTCGGGGGGGGGGGGGAGGTATGTCTTCTCCAGGCCACCCCCTGAATTCAACACTGATTACCTTAATTAGGCTTTTGTTCATTCTGACATGACTTGCAATTTACACACCAGATGTGTAAAGTGAACTCAAGACCAACAGATATGTAAAAGACTTTGTGATGATGTCAAGTAAAGACCCTGTCGGTGCCTGGAGCGAGGAAGTGATCAACCGGCGAAATATTTCTTTGCTCAAAGTTTCCACAAAACAAATCCCCTACCTACTAAAGACAGAAATCCTAAAATTAAGGGTAATAACTCTAAAGGAATAATCAATATGAATTCTAACTGGACACTCTCCCCTAGAAAGATTGGCCCATCCTAGACATATAAGCGGACGTAAAGTTCTAGCCCCAACTCCCCCTCTTTGCTCTTAAAATTGCAATAATTCGGTCCCAGTTCAGTATTCTTTTTACGCCACCGAATTCACCAAAAATTTGTTGGAACTTCAATGGACTTTACCCACGAACGGCAACAGTCACGCCTCTGCGGGTATATACCCTCAGACAAAGACTGTTTATTGGACGAAGGGGAAGCAGTTTTAAAATGTTCTTCACGTCTATTGGTGTTTTCTACTATATACCCGCAGCTGACGTGACGTGGGTAAAGTCAGTCCATAAGGAAAGGGCATGTTTACAAACAAACACTTCCGTCAACCAATCTACCAACTATATTTTTGCCATAAAGATCATTGCAGGAATAGTCTTGGTAACGTAGGCCAATCATATCAGAGACGTGCTAAACGTAGACCAATTAAATTTCCCTAGCTCATGCGTAAAGGTAGGAGTCATAAAGAACGGACAGATTTTCTTGCTTAACCAACAGTAATACGACCAACAGTGACGTCAGCTGCCCTTTTCTTATAAGCTTTAACACAATTTCCCTAAAAAGCTTAACATCTATTTAGAAATTTTTGCGACGACATTGCCCATGCTTCACAAGCATAGACATCAACACAAAGTATTCTCTAAACTCCCGAGGCTAACGAGAAAGACAGGCTACTGCGGTGGGACCGATCTGTCTTTTTTTACAGACCACTAGAATGACGTGATGCTCTTTTCGCACATCTTCATTGGTGCATTCGAGCATCACGTGACTCCAGCGGTCTGTAAAAAAAAGACAGATCGGACCCACCGCGGTAGCCTGTCTTTTTCATTAGCCTCGTAGGCTTTCTACGTTGGTCGGGTTCTGCCTTTTTCAAAATTTCATTGGCTGTGGAAACTTGCGCACGGAATTCATAGAAAAATCTATTTAAGGCCTGTTTTCAGCTTTTTTAGCTCGTCTATCGTGTGTGGATCCAACGCCCCCATGATTGGAGATAGCCGTTGGAGATACTTGCTGTGGCGTCACGAAATATCACACAAAGCAGGCAAAACAAAGAAATAAATTCGAACAACTTGTAAATGGGGTTTGTTAGAGCGCGACCAACGACATACAAGACCAGTGTTATAGTCGTAAAAAAACAGAAGGTATACGCTATAGGAAGAGGGTATACGCTAAATTCATGAACGTCACGCCTAGAATATACGCTATAGATTTATTTGAGAAACAAAGGATATACGGAGCAGTACAAGGCCAGTCTATTACATTTAAAATGTCACACGTAGTGGATCATCTTTAAACGGCGATTGGCGAAAAACTATGGGCGCGCCGCTTTGTACCAATCACTGTGTAAAGATGATCCACTCCATATGACGTGTTAAAATTCATGAGCTGGCCTTGCACCGCCTCCTGAATATTAGGCTTGAGCGCTGACACAAAAATGGCAGCTGCTGAATGCGGATTTTTTTCAGCAGGTGTACGGTCTTTTGAATTTTGGTACTAATATTTTTTGAAAGTGCTTTCCGCCTTAATTTTCTGAGATTTAAGAAATCAAAGAAATCTACTGGTGTGGAAATTTAGGGGACCGTCCATACGTTAGGTGTCTATCTAGTGACATCTAGTGTAGGAGGCAGTGGCCCTACGCTAGACGCTGTACCTACACTGTTAAAAATATCGTGAAAGATGCCTCTGTTTTTAAATACTATCTATTTTCTGACAAAAGATCATATATAGTCTTTATAAACAGAAGTAATTTTTCACGATATTTTTAACAGTGTAATATGTCGCTGGTCGTTGTTAGAGCAGTGCGTTCCGAGCTTACCAGGTGAAACTAGTACGCCTTTATAGACGGCTTGCATTGATGTCCCGTTTCTATTAGCAACGACTGGTACAATTGCATCTGGAGCCCACACGGAACGTCAGAACTCCCCGTTTGCCGTTAAAAGCACGTGTTGCCTTTCTGTTTAATTTAGATTTTTATTATTATAGTGCAAATAAGTCAAATGGAGACACCACATTCGCCTTATATTTGGGAGCCATATGAAGCGATGCCAGATTCTTCTGAAATGTGACGTCATGTGCAAGCCGTCTATATGAAAGTGGCGACATGCGATGCTCAGTCTAAATATGAAAGTAGAAACATATTGTGTTCAAACTGTACTTTGACAGACGCGTTTGACCTAACTATGGCAAACCCACTGCGCTCTACAATAATACGGAGAGCTAACTCACAGATCCACTTTCTGCCGCGACTGCATCACACTTTCAATGCGTGCAAGTAATGAGTCCTGCACTTTTCTTACAAGAATTTTTTCAAACTTTTCCGCATACTTTTTATCCATTTTGGTGCTTTCTATATCTTTTTGATATTTTTATGAGTAATGCTTAACAAATTTTTCATTTTTTTCTCTTTGAGCTTACATAAAATTTTATTTTTAACTAATATCAAACTAAAAAATTGCGTTTAATTTAAATAAAATCTATAGTTTTTTCAATAAAAAATATATATCAGTGAAAATTGTAGTAACTTCGTCAATTTTTTAAAAGAAAATCCAATTTGAAAATATGCACCCCTTACTAACTCTATGGGAGGAATCTATGTATTGCCAAAAATTTTCCTCGGTATATCATGGGCGGACCTCTGGATTCAATTTATCAGAATAGGGAGTTAGCCCTCCGTTCTATTGTTGAGCTCTCTAAGTAATTTTTATTCCATAACTTGACAATACTCGGACGAATTCGATTATGCTAGTAAGACAAGTTAACAAGCATTAGTTTGGCGATAATGGCGGGCTTGCCGATATGGTTGACGATTCGCTTTTGTCCACAGTTGTTCTAACCAATGAACTTTACCCACGAATGGCAACAACCAATCTTCTGAGGGCAGATACCCTCCGAAAATGACTGTTTATTGAATGAAGGTGAAGGAGTGTTAAAATGTTCTTCACGCCTATTGGTGTTTTTCTTCTGTTTACCCGCGGCTGACGTCACGTGGGTACAGTCCATTAAACAGTATACCCAAGGGCGTAATGGAGAGTGTATGGCGTATACATTCTGTTTCTCAAGTAAAGCTATAGTGTATATACCTTTTTACCGTACACGTCTATAGTGTACCCTCTGGTCTTTTTATGACTACAACTACAATACTGGTTATATCTACAACTACAACCCTGGTATGTCACCTCTCTGCTCGCTAGAGGAAACCACAGTAGACGGAACGCTGCCGGTAATGGCCGGAGACATAATTTAGATCTTTCAGCATTTTTAGGATTTCATTTAATCTACCATTTTAACCTCTTCGGTCTCTGGGTCCCCATACGGGGACCTCTGTTTTTTACCTATTAAAAACAAAAATGTCCGATTTTTTTACATTTTCACATCACTTCTTAATAGCTGAATGTTTTTTGCGTTCAAAGCAAACGAATAAATGGCAGCATCTAAGCTGATTACCACATAAAATAAATGTTATTTTCATCTGAGTTTGCAAAATGCCTAAAAATTCCCAAAAGACAGTATGACCAAGAAAGTGAGAAATTTTCATAAGTGTTTAAGGAACTTAAATCTTTTTCAATACAAAATTTTGAGGATTTGTAGATTATTTGCTTGTTTAAAGCTCTTAAATTTGTGGTTGCGTTAATTTAGGTTAATGGTTATTAAATTGACGTTTTTAAGGGATTTTGTAGTTTTAGATCCATATTTTTTAACCAAGCCCTTAAAGGACCCATTTCAGAAAAGATATTTTTTTTGTCATTTTGTTTGGAAAAAAACCAATGAATAAGCATTTGTGTTATTATTTTAGCTTCGGAACTGAAGAGGTTAAACACCGGTCGGCGACACTTATCTTTTAGCCGTGTGTGGACGGGTACAGCTAGGGCTCCTATAATACAGGCTGAATCGTCAAGCATTTTGTTTCCCACTTAGACCAATAAGCGATTGCTGTACACGTGGCGTGGCCAATCGTTCTTTTCCTACCGGCAATTAAATGGTGGCGTGGGTCAGCCCAGATTACAGGAGCCTTAAGTACAGTAAAGGGCTTTTTCAAGGCTGTTACTATTCGTTGGTAATGTCCAATGAGTCTAGGGTGCCTCGAAATGAGAATGGCTACATACGAAATATAAAATTTGACTCATTGAGATGATTTTGAGTAAAAATGAATCGGCAAGCAACTTCATAATTATAAAACATAGTGTTCTAAGCACAGACTGAGCATGTGCCCTGTACACGCATATGTCGCCAATCTCATTGCTCTACTCTAGGGTGCTTCTATTAGAGAGTGGTGACATACGCACTGAGCCTACGGCACCTATTAGGGCTCCTATAATACAGGCTGAATCGTCAAACAGTTTGTTTCCCACTTTGACCAATGAGCGATTGTTGCCCACGCGGCGTGGCCAATCGTTCTTCTCCTACCGGCAATTAAATGGCGGCGTGAGTCAGCCCGTATTATAGGAGCCTTAGCACCTATAAGGAAAGGGCAGCTGGCGTCACTGTTGGTCGAATTACTGTTGGGCAGCAAGAAAAACCTGTTCATTCATTATTACTCCTACTATACACATAAACTCCGGGAATTTGATTGGTCTTTAACAGATCTATGATATGACTGGCCTACGTGCCAAGTGCGATTCCTGCAATGATCGTTAAGATAAAAATGTAGTAGTAGATTGGTTGACGGAAGTGTTTGTTTGTAAACATGCCCTTTCCTTATAGACAATGACTACGATCTCGATTTCGACTTTTATGTCACAAGAATAGGGTCCAATGAATGATCAGCTAATGGCCGATTTGCCGTGACGTGGTAATCGAGCTCATCGGCATTGTCTGTAGGGCCCGTTGACTGAGCGCGTGCTCAGAATAAGTTTTATTCCAATTATGGTAACCAATAAATCAGAACATAATAATAAACTTCTGTGCGAATTCGAGTGAAAGTACGATGGCACCATATGAAACTGGCGACATAAAATAAAATAGACTTTACTCATGGGACGCCAGCCGTGGGTAAACAGAAGAAAAACATCAACAGGCGTGAAGGGCATTTTAACACTGCTCTCCATTTGTCCAATAAACAGTCTTTTTCGGAGGGTTTTTTCCCGCAGAGGCGTGGCTGTTGCCATTCATGGGTAAAGTCCATTGGATATAAAATGTGATTGATTGAGACGATTTCCTTGCTAAAATGAAATTTGATCGATTGAGACGATCTCCTTGCTAAAATGAAATTTGATCGATTGAGACGATTTCCTTGCTAAAATGAAATTTGATCGATTGAGACGATTTTCTCGCCAAACATCTTCGCGAGTCTGCCATTATCGCCAAACTAATGCTTGTGAACATGTCTTACTAGGATGCTCCTATAAGGAAGTTGCAATCAGCTGTTGAGATTTTTATCCGCCAATCACAACAGCTTGGTTGACGTTCAACCGCGCTCACAATGCTCTTATCTACCAATCACAACTTCCCTCCAATCGTTGTTTGATCTCCAATGGTCAATTTGTGACGTCATCTGAAATTACCCTGTATGAGATTTCCGACATAAACAGAAGAAACATACCTAGACAGATGTTTTGTCTAAATTATCGTAAAACAAAACTATATTTCACCCACGTCTGGCAACAGCCATGCTCTTGCGGGTATATACTCTCAGAAAATGATTGCTTATTGGGCGAACGGGGAACAGTGATAAAATGTTTTTCACGCCTATTGGTCTTTTCTTCTGTGTATCCGCAGCTGATGTGACATGGGTAAAATCCACTGGATGAGTTCTCTAGAAAAGTGGGACAACCTGACAAAATTAATTTGACGATTCATCTTTAATTAAGATTGTCCAAACCAATCTAATGGACTTTACCCACGAATGGCCTTTGCGGGAATTTTCCCTCCGGAAAAGACTGTTTATTGGACGAAGAGGAAGCACTGTTAAAATGTTCTTCACGCCTATTGGTGTTTTTCTTCTGTTTACCCGCGGCTGACGTCACATGGGTAAAGTCCATTTTGTGTCCATACGTCGCACCTCTCATATAGAGGTACCCACGTCTTATTCATTCAGGTACGTATCGCCAAATTTTGGAATGCAGGTTAGGCGCGCCACACACCAGGGAGACATGCAACAAAAAAGCGTGAGGCATGCGACAATTTCACTCTGTTAACAAAGAAAAAACCTGTTTGAACAGCAGAATTTGTCTCCTGTCTCACAACTATTGTCGCATGTCTCTCTGGTGTGTGGTGCGCCGTACCGTACTTCTGCGCTGTGCGTGTGTCGCCACTCTCATAATGTCTCCGTCTTGAAATTCCGTTTCTAAACGTTATCATTTCAAATTCAAGCCCTTTTGCTGGCATAGGCAAAAATATTTAATTTAAAAGATCTGTGGGCGAGAAACGAGAAATTAGGTAAGTTTTGTTATGTTCTAGAAACCGAGGCTAGAAAAAAAGGATAGGCTGCCGCGGTACCTGACGCCTTAGACCGCTAGAGTCATGTGATGCTCTTTTCGTGCACCTGCACTGGTGGATTTTTTTTGTTAGCATCGCTAGAAACTTGATTGTCATAGTTTGAACAAAGTTTCAATCTCAGCATGTGATACGTCTTTATGTTTTTATTTATAAAGGCAGTCCTTTGGCAGCAACGTAGATTATATTGAATGTGCATATAATTGTCATAAACTGTGCTTTGCAATATTCCACTTGAAAAGTACGCCAAGTGGCATGCAATAAATAAATTAAGAAAAAGGCATTATCAATAACATGAATGTTTCTGAAGAATTGTAATCATACCACAAACTAAGAGCGCTGAACTGCAGTCACCTTTTTCCTTTTAAAAATTACCTATTCGAAAATAAAATCAACAATATGTAGTCGTCAAAAATACGTGAAAATAAAAAGAGTACTTTCAAAACAAATATTTTTTCCACCAGGCCTCTTACAACGACCGCAGGTAGGTAGAGAAACTTAAAATTTTGATATTAATATTAATATAATTTCCAAACAAAATTTTTTTTCCATACAAGGTTGTGATATTTAACTTTGGGTGGGAAAGATTAGATACCAGATTCTTTAATAAAAGCAGAAACTTCAATTTACTCTAAAGTGATTAAAAAGAAATTGTGCAAAATGGAAAAATCGCTATACGAATTTAGAATAAATTTCATTGAAAAGAAGATCAAAATGTATTATATAGGGCTAAAAGATTTTCTACAGATTGTTTGTACGACTGACTCAAAATCATCTGCGAACTAAGAAAATACCCCACGAAATTTGGGCAAGTGAGATCACAGATCACACATAGGGTTTCGTTTAATATTTCTTTCAACATCTGCACTGTCACTTTCTTCAACATCACATCTGTCTTCCTGTTGCAAAATCTGCTAGTTCCACATTCACCAATAGGGGACGCATTCTATTCTAAAAAAACCTCTATTCGAACAAAACTCCGTTTTATAATCCATTCGTAGATGTATTAGTCGAGGAGATCAGGCCTATAGAACCAGAGATTAGAAAGCACCCCTGGTGGTAAAAAGAGGAACTTCACTACTATTAATGTAAACATATAAGCAGGGATGAAAGTACACTAAAGCCATTTTGGAGCACCTTTGGAGCAGAAAAAAATCCATTTTTGGAGCAGCAAAAATCTAATTTTGTAGCAATAAAATTAAAATTCTGTTTTTGGTGCAGACTGAAATTCTAATGCTAATAAACTCCTAACTAGTATGTTATGGCCATCACAAAACTTTCTTCTATATAAATCACATAAACAGCACTAATTTATATCAAGGTATACCTGAATCTGAAGTTTGATGAAAATTCGTGCATTAGTTCTTGAGAGCTATAGTGGAAATTCTGAAGAAAGCAGCATAGCAGCGCCAGCTGTTGAGCGTTTTGAACCAAAACATAAACAGCTCTAATTCATATCAAGGTATACCTGAATCTGCAGTTTGATGAAAATCCGTGCATTAGTTCTGGAGATTGGGGTATTGCGGAAATCGTAAAAAATGCTGCATAGCAGCGCCACCTGTTGAGCGATTTACACCAAAAACAAATAAGCACCAATTTATATCAGGGACTAACAATATAAATTTTTATTAAATTCCGTGCATTAGTTCTTGAGATAGAGCGCCCACAAAATTTGTGTCACATACATACACACATACAGACAGACAGACATTTTGTAAAAACATGTTTTTCGGAATCTCTCACCCCTAAAACGTGTAAATCCGTCGAAAACCGAACATTTTCACGAATCCAATACTTTCTTCTTGTAAAGGTAGAAGAAAGTAAAAATTTAAATTATTGCTATCTCGAAAATATTTTGACATTTGAAAGAATAATTAGATAAAATTTCTCCCCACATTTTGCTAACTATGGCCATTCTAAATGACAATTGGGTACAGTTTGCAATAATGAACAAGTGAGTATGTGTGATCACAGATCGCACAGACGGTTTCGTTTAATATTCCTTTCAAAACACTCTTTATCCTTTTGAAAATCTGTTAGTTCTAAATTTCGCAACCAGGGGCGCACTCTATTCTAAACAAACCTCTATCAGAACGAAACTCCGTTTTACATACTATCCGTATACATATTAGTCGAAGGGATTGGGCCCATAGCACCCGAGATAAGTAGGCGCCCCTGGCGGTAAAAAGTGGAACTAAAATATGTAAGGCTATGGTGCATAATATAAAAGAATGGTCAAAGGGGTGTCGGCAGAAGTTGGAAAAGTGCTCCCCGGGTGAAAAGGCCGGAGGTTAGAAAAATATCTTAAAATATACAAGTTAAAGCACGGAGGAGTAAGTAATATAAGACTTTTTGAAAAATTTATGATTTGTCGTGTGGTCTGAGGTATTCAGCTATACGTATGCAAAAATTCATGTCTCCAACTTAATTAGGGGCTCTCTTAGAAATAATTGCTTAAAATATATATGTGGTAGCCCAAAGGGTTAAACGTAAGACTTTTTCAATATTTTATGATTTATCGCCTGACCTCAGGTGTTCTGCTATAAGTATGCAAAATTTCAAATCTCCATATTAATAGTTCAATTAGAATAGCTCAGTTAGAAAGAATTGCTTAAAATACGCATGTGGGATCCCAAAGGGTTAAATGTACGACTTTTTTCAAAATTTTATGGTTTGTCATTTGATGTGAGGTGTTCAGCTATAAGTATGCAAAATTTCACGCCTCCAACCTAATTAGGGTTCACTTAGAAAGAATTGTTTAAAATACACATGCGTGAACCCAAAGGGTTAAATGTACGACTTTTTCAAAATTTTATGATTTGTCGTTTGATGTGAGGTAGTCAGCTATAAGTATGCAAAATTTCACGCCTCCAACCTAATTAGGGGCTCGCTTATAAAGAATTGTTTAAAATGCACATTTGGGAACCCAAAGGGTTAAATGTACGACTTTTTCAAAATTTTGTAGTTTGTCGTTTGATGTGAGGTGTTCAGCTATAAGTATGTACAATTTCACGCCTCCAACCTAATTAGAGGCTCATATAGAAAGAATTGTTTAAAATACACATGTGGAGCCCGAAGGGTTAAATGTACGACTTTATCAAAATTTTATGATTTGTCGTTTGATCTGAGGTGTCCGTCTATAAGTACGCGAAATTTCACGCCTGCAACCTAATTAGGGACTCACTTAGAAAGAATTGTTTAAAATACACATGTGGGAGACCAAAGGGTTAAATGTACGATTTTTTCAAAATTTTATGATTTGTCATATGATGTGTGGTGTTCATCTATAAGTATGCAAAATTTCAAGCCTCCAACATCTATAGTTTCTGAGAAAGGGCTCTGTGATGAACAGACAGAGGAGCGAGACGAATAGGGTTTCGTCAGATGAACGAAACCCTAAAAATTAGCAGCAGGAAGAAAAAAAATCAGTTTATTTGGCTTTAAAAAAGTATTATTTTAGAGCAGTAAATTTAACTAATCGATAAAAAGCCCATGAATACAACAAACAGGACTCCCACTCAACTTTTGTAGTAAAAAATGGTAAAAGGGGACTATTTTTTTCAAAAAAAGGGACCAAAAAAAACCATATATTTCGCATAAAAAGGAACCTTTAGGTACCTAAATTCAGCAAATCACAAAATAAAATAAACACAAAATCTCCGCAACCATTTCACGAAATTAGCGCGTTTTTCGCGATCCTTTGACGAAATTCACGATCCCTTACCAAAATTTGAGTGCTTTTTTTGAGATCTTTAGAAGAAATTCGCATATTTTTGCGATTTTTTGACGAAATTAGCATTTTTTGGCGATCTTTTGACTAAATTCGCATATTTTTCGGGATCTTTTGGCGAAAATCGCAAGTTTTTCGCGACCTTTGTACGATTTCTCTTATTTTTCGCAATCCTTCGACGAAATTTGCATTTTTCGTGATATTCTGCGAAAACTTGCGCTTTTTTGCGATCTATAGACAAAACTTGCGCTTTTTTGCGAACTTTTGACAAAACTTCGCGTTTTGTTCCTTTTTTCACGAAACTATCAATCCTTTGAAAAAATTCACGTTTTTTTGCGATCTTTTGACGGAATTCGTGTATTTTTTGTGGTCTTTCGACGAAATTTGCGTGTTTCTCCCGATATTTTGGCGAAATTTGCTATTTGTTTCGCGATTTTTTGACGAAATTCGCGATTTTTTGACCGCGTTTTGTCTGTTTTTTTTGACAAAATTCCCATTTTTCGTGATCTTTTGACTATTATGGCGCGTTTTTCGCGATCTTTAGATAAAATTCGCACTTTTTCGCGATTTTTTGACAAAATTCACGTGTTTTTCACGATCTTTTGACTAAATTTGCATATTTTTCGGGATCTTTTGGCGAAATTCGCAAGTTTTTCGCGACCTTAGGGCGAAATTCGCTTATTTTTCGCGATCTTTTGACGAAATTTGCATTTTTCGCGCTATTCTGCGAACTTCTGGCAAAACTTGCGCTTTTTTGAGATCTTTTGAAGAAATTTACAGGATTTTTTTCTATCTTTTGACCGCGTTTTGTTCTTTTTTTCTAAAAACTAGCGATCCTTTGACAAAATTCACGTTTTTTTGCGATCTTTTGACGGAATTCGTGTACTTTTCCTGATCTTTCGACGAAATTTGCTATTTGTTTCGCGATCTTTTGACGAAATTCGCGTTTTATCGCGATCTTTTGACGAAATCCGCGTTTTTCGCGATCTTTTGATAAAATCCGCACGTTTTTCGCAGTTTTTTGACAAAATTCACGTGCTTTTCGCGATTTTTTGACGAAATTCGCAATCTTTTGATAGCGATTTTTTCCTTTTTTGACGAAATTGGCGGTCTGAGAAAAGTTAAAAATGGAATTTTTCTTTGTTTCTCGGATCGTTTTGCTAAAACGATCTGCTAAATACGATCTCTGAGCTAAATTTCATTTTGGTACTAAGTACGTTTTGGCGCAAATTTAAGGGAAAACGCTATTTCTGCGCAGCACTTGAAACCCTGTATAAGGCTATGCTGCATAATATGAGAGTGGTCAAATGGCTGTCCAATGATATATAGTGTGCTTAGTAATGTACACACATAATCACATGAGGGGTGTCGGTAAAAGTTAGAAAAGTCGCTCCTTCGGGGGGGGGGGGTATTGGAGAGGAACCGGAAGATGCATAGTATGGAAGAGTGGTCAGAGGGCTTTCCACTGATATACAATCACATGAGAGGTTCGGAAAAAGTTTAAAATACCCTCCCCCTCTTCGAGCCTTACTATCCCGTCCCCGGAATACACCACCTGTCTTTGAAATTTTTATATTTTATAAATAATATTTATCACAGGGCTTCGTAAAAAAAAAAATCTAAAATGATATTTAGTGTAGAAAATGCTACAATTTTAAAACTTTGTTTGTGCCCCCCCCCCTTCTCCATGGCCCAAAAAACCGGACTCATATCATGACAAACAAAGGTACTAGCGGTAAAAAAAAAAAATGAGTTAAGGAGGTGGGTGCTTAGTAATGTATAGGCCAAGAGCCTTAAAACGATATGTTTCATGAAAAAATACATTTCCTGACACCCCCCACCCCTCCAATGGGGATTATTTCCCTTAAGGGTGTTCTCAAATCAAAAAGGGCAACTTTCTGACATAAGTTTTAATTTATTTTTGTTCGAAAATGCATGAAACTTGCTGGTGTTGTTGTTCAGAAACTATGTAATTGAGCTGTTTTTTCCATTTTTTTTTTTTTTTTTTTTTTTTTTGCAAACGCAATAGATTTTTCAGAAAATAATGTCAAAGTAGGCGTTTTGAACAGAATTTCCGCGCGAAGGGAGAAAGAGCACTCAAGAGCGGACGAAAAACGGGTTTGTCACGTGATCGAATTTGCTTATAACTCAATGATCAAAAAATGGAAAAAACAGTTCGATTCCAAATCGCTTCTATGGCAGGGCTTTCCAATTTTATATCTTTCTGTTAGGAAATGAATTTGTAAATATGTCAAAACGTTTTTTGCTTGTTGAGCAGAGCAGTTAAGAACAGCCTTAATTGCCTGGTGTTAACATACACTACACCAATCGAAAGGCCTTGATGAGATGACTCTTTGGTCAAGACTTCAAATGAGGACGAATCTTGCTGTAGCTTAATAAGGGGCTGAGTGAGAAAAATCGCTTCAAAATACACAAGTTAGAGTCCAGAGGAGTCAATGATATAAGACTTTTTGAAAATTTTATGATTTGTCAAGTGACTGCAAGTGTTCAGCTATAAGTATGCAAAATTTCAAGTCTCCAACTTAATTAGGGGTTGAACTAAAAAAAAAAACTGGTTAAAATATACATCTTAGAGCATGGAAAGGTCAATAATATGATTGAAAATTTTTATGAGTTGTCGTGGGATCGCAAATGTTCAGCTATAAGTATGCAAAATTTCAAGGCTCCTACTTAATTAGGGGCTGAATAAGAAAACTTGCTTAAAATAGGTTTAATAATAGTAATAGGTTAATGCTTAAAATAATATACAAGTTAGAGCCCAGAAAGGTTAATAATATAAAACTTTATGAAAATTTAATGATTTGTCATGTGATCGCAAGTGTTCAGCTATAAGTATGCAAAATTTCAAGTCTACAACTTAATTTATTGCTACAATTTTAAAAAAATGCTGTCACCACTCCCTCTGGAATTCAAAATCTGGAAAATTTCTGGAATTCCTTTTTTAAAAATTTTAGGTGTTATCAAATGATCTGAAATTTTAAAATTGATAAAAAAAAATCAGACATAAAATAATGATAATTACTGGGTGAAATGATTAAAATTAAATAATGTGACATTACAAATCATTTGAATTTTGTTAATTCATAAAAATGCATGTAGATGGCAGCATCAAACAAAAAAATTAAAAAGATTTATAGCATATGTCAGAATGTTAGTATTTAAAAGGTTAATTCTTTTTTAAGGTTTTTGCTTCTTATTTAATTTCTTTCGGGGTGGGGGGTGGGGAGTCACGATACTTCACAAACTTATGTTTAAAAAGAAATTCTCCTAAAATAATTACATATTTTAGTTTTAAAAAAATTCAATGAAATTCCATTTTTTAAAATATTTCTTCTTCTTTTTTTTTTTTTTTTTTAGGGTGAGGGAGGAGGTGGAACACGCAATACTTCACAAATTTATTTTAAAATAGGAATTTCACAAAAAAAATTTACAAATTTAAGTTTTGAAAATGTTCAACTTTAACCGGCGTTATTTGAACTTACAACCTTCTGTGTACGAAACTCTAACCAACTGCGCTGTAACTTCTACGAATGAAAAGCTGAAATTAATATTATGTAATGTTGCAGAAATGGTCGAATTCCTAAAATGCCCTAATAATATAATACTTTTCAACATTTTATGATTTGTCTTGTGATCTCAGGTGTTCAACTATAAGTATGCAAAATTTCAAGTCTCCAACTTAGCTCCCATAGGTTTAACATTAGCTTGCAAGTTTCTTTGTATTTCATATACAGTCGAACTTTACCGAAGTCCCTATTTAACGAAGTATTCTACTTAACGAAATTCTCTGCTGAATCTTGACTTTAAACACCATTAACATGTAAATCAATCTCTATATTACAAAAAATGTATTCTATATAACGAAGTTTATTCTACTTTTGTGCGTGTACAGCAATCAAACGGGGAGGTTGTTGTTGCGACGGATGTATGAATTTATTTCAGTGGATTGTATGAAAATGAAATTATTTATTTAATCATTCCCATTCAAAAGAAGAAATTTAAAAAGTCTTCGATACAAGAAGAAGGGGATTCCAGTTTTACGAAAATGTTACAGATAAATTGTTCGGATACTTAAAAAAAGCGGGAACATTTTTAGGAAAAGTGTATTTTATATAAGAAACCTGTAACAAAGAAATATTAAAGACATTTTAAAAGTTAAGGATTTGAAATACTGAGAAAAAGAGAAAAGTTACGCTACGCTTCAGTTTTTATTTACTTCTCTTTATTATGTGATTTTTTAGATATTATTCTAATAAAATTTTTCTCATGTATCTACATTGCATAAAAAAAAAGAAAAACAAATACTGCTTGAATTAAAATACATTTTCCCAATATTTCCATTTTATGTGTATTTTTCATGTAATGCATATGTATTTTATTATACAAATTTCATGAATTTGAGTTGATTTCTATTTAATGAATTTTCCTCATAACGAAGTATTTAAGTGTAACGACGAGACTTCGTTAAATGGAAGTTTCACTGTATATGCATTTTTGTATGAAACTACAAACAAAATCTTCATTTGGTGCCTTTTGCTCTGGCGCCCAGGCAACATGTCACCTTTGCCCCTTCCTAGTTTCGACCATGGGCCCATAGTACCCAAAATAAGAATGTGTTCCTCTGGTGGTGAAATGGGGAACTAAAAATTGTAGGACAATCAAAACAATTGCCAGAACAAATGACGAAAGAGGTGTCAAATGAAGATTTTGTTGGTCGTTTCATACATATATATATCTATATGAAATACAAAGAAACTTGCAAGCTAATGTTAAACCTATGGGAGCATTTTTTTCAAATTATGAGTCAAACAATGTTGAAATCGCGGCCACAAAACCTGAGATAAGAATGCACTCCTTGGCAGTGGAACTAAAAACTGAAATGAAATGAATCAAATGAAAACCAAGTTTAATGAGCCATATCTCATTGAAATCGGGCCTGTAGAACCCGAGATCAGAATGTATCCCTTGGTGGTGGAAGGTGGAACTAAAAACTATAAGTGAATGTATTCTAAATTGAATGAATCAATTCCAGTTGAAATCTGTCCCATAGAACTCCAGAAAAGAAGATGATATTACTGTTCGAAAATGGTGGTAACTGAATTCTAAATTTAGGAAAACACTTTTAAATGTAACTAAAGGTCGAATGAAACAATTTTCATTGAATTCAGGCCCATAAAACCCGAGAAAAGAATGTGTCGTTACTGTTTGAAAACAGTAACTGAAGTGTATATTTAGGAAAGCATACTTTTAAATATATTTCACCTATGTAAGATATTTTTCTACTGATGCTTACCAATTCTATATCTTAATTAGAGTGTAAAAGAATGCGTCGAAATTGTTCAAAAATGTTGATAGTTTATCATTAATGCAATTTTTAATTTATGACTGAAATTGAACCCCCTTTACATTAATGCAATTATTAATAAAGAACTATAGTTTTCTGATAATTAGAAGTTATTAAAAGCACAACACAATAATGGCTGACAGATGTTTTTTCTTCTGAACTTTAAATTCAAATCTGAATCTTAATCAGTTCTCTTAATTATCGGTCATTACCCCCAAAAAATGTATTTCCTTTTATTATTAATTTCACCCATTGTCAATTTGCTTCCCTTCAGAAAGTAAATGAATTGATGGGCCAGCAAAACAAATTTTATTGAAATTGAAAGATGATCCCTCGTCTGCATACTTCCTTTCATGCCTGATTAAGTTTTCTGCAAAAATTAAGAAAAAATGCCAGCCGATTATAAAAAAAAGTTAGATTTTCGGATGCACAAAATTTTTCAACACACATATTATGAATTTCAAATCAATATCTCAAATAGTTATTTTGATATTTGGTGATTAGTGGAAAATAGAAAAATCAGTTGTCTGCAATTTGAAATTAAAGTCTGTGTTATTTGTATTGCTATTCTTCAAATCTAGCCTCGCTGCAAGGGTCCAAATCAAAAACAGTTTACGGTTTTCAGAAAAATTGCTCTTTTTTATTGAGCCGTTTGAGGAGTTATTAATTAATACCTCGTAATAACATGAATTTTGGCGCCCGCCCCCCCTCCTCACGCACAATAAAAGTTATCGACGGCAGGTACCCTATGCAAAAAAAGAAAATACCCTTAAAAAAATCCTTTAATAGTAATTAAAATGCTAGCAAGAAATATGTAAACAACACTCCCATAGGATTAACATTAGCATGAGTGTTAAGAGCCTACACTTATCACGTGAAGAAACTGGATCGCTAATGTTAATCCTATGGCAGAGTTCTTTTTAAAATCTCTTCCTTGCATATTGTATTGATAGTTTTAAATGATTTTTTTTTTCTTGCTTAGAATAGCAGAGATTGAATTCTAACCAGGTTAGTGTTTACTTTTTCGATTTTGGTTGCAGATATTTATATATTATATATATATAAATATATATAAGATACCATAAGGAATAAATACATCAAAATGAATTGTTGACATTCAAAATGAAAAGATATTTAAAAATATCGTAAAAAGCATACATTCATAATTATAACGATACATTGATAACGTAATTCAATGTATAAACTTTTCAATTTTTGTAGGTGTCCACTTTTTTCTTTTTCTTCCATAATAATTCTTATATTAATTTTTTTTTTTTTTTTAATACTTACAGCTTTAATTCATAATACTTGACGGTGGTAGGTTATGTTTAATTAATGGTTATATATATATATATATACAGTTACTTTCACTTTCACAAATTTGAAAAGTATGCTCCCATAGGTTTAACATTAGCTTGCGAGTTTCTTTGTATTTCATATACATTTTTGTATGAAACGACAAACAAAAACTTCATTTGGCTTTTATTTAACTTCATGAAGCCCCTTTGGCTTTCGTTCTGGCACCCGGGGCATATGCTCCCTCTGCACACCCTAATTTCGGCCCTGCTTCTGAATAAAAATTGTTGCTTAATTTAAATGCAGATTTTCTGCTATAAAGAAGGTAAAAATTACTATTGGAAAAGAGTGGTGAATGGTTGTCATTCCAAAAGTCCCCCCCCCTTTTCCACTTCATATTCCTTTCACCATTCTAATTGAAATTCTGGATATCAGAATTGAAATAACAGATAGAGCAAAATGAGTGATATTTCTATATTTGAAATTTCAATATTCAAAATCTCAGCAGCCCCCCCCCCCCCTTCCCGTCACCCCTAGACTTTTAAGTGAGATATCTTGACATTGCAACAGGATCAAATTATAATATTAGGGAGCAAATTAGAGCTAAGTATTGACATACTTCAAATTTTGATACTAAAAATAGAAAGGGGGTGGCGATGCAGCTAGCATTGACTTAGTCATGTCTCTCTCCTCAAATTTATGCCCCACTCTTCCAGTACAGAAAGTTTAAAATTTTCATTAAAAAAAATCTTCTCCCCTATTTGTGCCTCAATAGGAAAAAATAAATAAATCTGTCATATATAAGCCTACTAGCTTGATAGATAGTCCTACCCAGTGAAATTTTATACCCCCCCCCCCCCTCAGCTTAGAGGGTTACATAAGTTTGAAAATTTAAAAAAATCCATTTATTTTTTATTTTCTTTTATCTAATAGTACAATACGTCTAGAATATATTTCCAAAGTTTCAATTCAATTGAAGTAAAACTCTAGGACAGAGAGCTTTTGGAAATTCCCCTCATTAGGAAAGACCGGCTGGAAGCGATGCAGGTGTATTTATCTAAAAACACTACTGTAGAACCACGATTATCCGAAGTAATTGGGATTGACCATCTTTCAGAAAATCGAAATTTTCTGATAATCAAGAATGCTTCAGTTTTAAGATTAAGGAGAAATATATGCAATATTTCATATTAAAAATAAAGCAATACCAAAATAGAAACAAGAATTAATTACCTGAATTTTAACTTTGAAATTAAGTACCTTTTACATATATCACAAGGGTATGAAAAAAATGTTTTGTTTGTCGCAGTTTCGATTGCCTTTGCTTTGAAGCTCTATCACAGAGTTTTTAATATTATTAGTTCACCAATATCACAGTCTTTCTGCTGCTCCAGCCATCCCAAACAGTTTGCAAAACATTCAAAAGTTTCAGAATTGCCAATTCGTTCATTTTCTTCATCCCAATCCACAGCTTACGGGAGCTCAAGTTAAATTCAAAGGAACTCTAGGAAAGGGGATCGAAAATATTTATATGTAGGGGAGAGTGGGGTGGAATGGGACAGTGGGAGGAATAGGACAGCAGGTTTTTCTCTTTATGTATCATTATAAACATTTCACAAATCACACATTAGGTGAAGAAATGGTACACCAATCTTCAGTTGAAAAAAGCAGCTGATCTGCATAAGCTTGCGATTGCATAAGGAAAAATATTATTTCAAGAACTAAAAGTAAATTTGCTTCATATACTTTCTGTATATTAATGACTTATTTATGCGTCAATGTAACAGTTTCCCTATTTATAAAACATTATACTGTATATTATCTATGATTTAAACTATGCCTAAAAGCAGCATTTTTGTTTATACAAGAAGTGTAACATAAAAGAAGGTAGAAGGAGGAATGGGATATGCCAGCAAAGGTAGGAATGGGACATGTCAAATTCCTTCTTTTTAATAAGATGAATGTAAATTGCTAGTATGCAAATATTTTTAAATTGTAGTATGTTAATTACAACATTATAAATATATTAATTTACTTAATAAATTACGAACGGATGATTTTTTAATGTCATCTCTCACTGACAATCCTGAATTTTCCTTCCAGTGATGAAGGTACTGTAATTTGATACTGTAGCACAGACATTATCAACCTACAATCTTTGTTAGACTGTATACATAGACACTAGACTATTTGTGCCTTACATTGTTTTATAGTTGTCCCATACCTCCCTGTTAGTGGGGAGGTATGGGACACATTTTGAAATTTACATTTTCTTTATTTATAAAATTTTTCTGCAAATTATGTTTCCATATTGTTCAAGGACATTAGAAAGTGTTTCATTTTGTATTCTATAAGTTGATTTTCTTATTTTTCTAAAAAGTACCCATTCCTCCCCACTCTCCCTTACTCGTAGTTCAGAAAGGACTGCTTGCAAAGCTTTAAAAATGGATTTTGCATACAAGGAATGCAATAGTTAAAAACAAAAAGCTTTAAAAATGGATTTCGGTTAACCGAGAGTTTTGGTTAAAAGTGTTTCGGATAAAAGAGGTTCTACTGTACTTTTGAAATTGGTGGACACGATTTCTCAAAAAGTAATGCACCAATCTTATTGAAATTTTGCGCACTTCTTCAAAATAGGATTGGCTAGTGATTGAATGAAGGTGTTTCTCTTTTTTTCAAATTAGAACCAATTTTACAAGGCTATACATAGTGTAAATTGCACTGTTTTGCATACAACACTGCCAAAAATTCAAATTTCAATTTTTATTTAAATTCTTCGTTCAATCATGAGCTATACTTATCTACTAACAGAAAAAATTTGTATTTTTAATTTCAGATAAAGCTATCATGAGTTATCCTGACCACCACAAGGACATTTTTTTAGGGGTCTCTGGAAACCAGGTCCCACCAGCTGAATTTTCCAAATTTTTTAATGAAAATTTTAGAAAATATTGTTCAAATGTTGCTCTTTTATATGCTTAAAATTTTGAATAAAATTATTTATTATATATAGAAAAAATCAGAGAAAATATGCTTTTCTTAACCTTCGAAACCCATTAAGATCTTTAAAACTCTTTATTAAAAAATAAATAAATAAATAAATAAATAAATCGGTACTCACTATTGTCTTCCTAAAAATTTAATTTTTTATAAACAAAGTTAATTTTTCATTGTGTTTTACCTTTGCTTTAAGACAGAACCAAAAAAAAAATTTTTTTTTCAGAACTTCTTTGTTAACTGGAAGCAAATATTGAAAAGAAAATGTCGCCAATAGCATATCCCCCCCCCTCTCCCTTTTCAATAGCAGTTTTTGTGTATTGTGTGTGTAAATTAGAAACAATACTTACTTTGATGTTGAAATATCCTTATTTCTAATAAAATGAAAATCAGATTTGAACTTAAATTGTTTTTTTAGTCCCTAAACTAGTAAAAACAATTTCATTTTTAAAAAATAAGATGAATTAAAATATAAATCACTGACATTAATTACACTGGTCAACAAATTTGAACTTATGCTCTGTCCCATAACAGAAATTAGTTGTTTTTTATGCGTTTTTTTGTGCTGATTCTGGATCTAGTTTTATATTTACTCCAGCACATCAAGTTTGAGAGATTTTTGCATATTTCAATTTATGCAAATTTAGTAAATTTTATACAATTATTTGCAAATTTAAGGTATAAAGCAATATCAGACAGGGTATTTTGTTTTATGTTATGATTACTACCTAATTTACTTCGCAAAAACGTTGTTTCTGAGATTATACTGACATGTGATTGTGAAATATTGTACCTAATTTGCATATTTTTCTAATAATGTTTCTTGACGTTCAAATATTTCTGCCGCACGAGTACGCTAGTATGTTTCTAAACCAGTTTTTTGAGCTGATTTCAAATCTTGTATCTGTTTTCTTCTATCATGTTTAGTTTTTGAAAAAAGTGAAATTTTAGTTTTTGGTCAAAAAAGCCAGAAATAGCTTTTTATGATACTTTGTATGATAAACTTCAACTAGTCAGGATAGATTCAGCTATTTATTTTATTTTTTGATTATATAAATTTTTGTTTATGTCTTTGATATGAATCTGACCCTGTTCACCTTCTTTTCAATGAATTGCACACCCCTAAAAAGCATCTTATATCAAACCTGTGTTAATGCTGTGCAAAAGCAGAAATTCATCTTACTCAAAAACTAGACATGACATAAGAAAACAAACTGCAGATTTGAAATCAGCATAAAAATCTAGTCTAGAAAAAGATTATGTCAATTCCGTGGCAACTATTTTAAAGTTGATAGTGCAACAAACATTAACACCAAACAACAAACATTACACCATTGAAAAATATGCAAATTAGGCTTAATAACTGATAAATAAATGTTAAGAATATGCAAATCGTGACATTTATCTGAAGCAAATAGTCAAGTAGTCATTATCTAGAAAATGTAATTAGATGTGAGATATATTGTATCTAAAATTTGCATAAATTTAAATATGCAAATTTCTCAAAACCTAGACCACCTAGAGATAAATGGAAAGTATATTCGGAATCAGCGCCAAAAACTGATCTCGAATCAATTAATTTTAGTTCTAAGACAAAACCACTGTTGTACAGTGTTACTATTGGTAACAAGATAAATAATTTTTTTTTTTACAGAATAATGTATTTTATTTAAATTCTTTTGCAAAAGCATGTTTTCATTACTTAAAAATATAAGAAACAAAAAAAGAAATTCACTTGTATTTAAACATTATTAATTCAAAAAAAAAAAAAAAAAAGAAAAAGAAATAAAAGTACTTCAGCTAAAAATTACATAGCTCCAAGCTGATAATTAAAAATTTTAAAGCAAAACATTAATTTTATTGATTTGTCTAATCTCATTTTGCTTCTCAATTTAGTTTAAACAAGACAAAATGATTATTACTTTTTTTCACTGTTAATATTACTACATATTTTAGCTAGAAAAAAAAAATACTGAATCTTTCTAATTACATTAAAATATGATGATTAAATTAAGTTTGGTTCCAAGCATTTTGAAACTTTTTTTAACAGTTTAATATATTTTTCTAATTTTTCAAAAAAAAAAAATAATATTTTCAATAACTTTAAATTACAGGGATATCCCTGTTTAGGAAGAAATTGGGTCTTTTAAAGGACATTTCACATTCTTTTTCATTTCAAACAGGATCCTACACAAAATTTTTCATCTCAAAACAGCACCCTTCACAAAACTTTTTACTTAAAATAAGACCCTTCATAAAATTATTTGTGTTAAAATAGGCCTTTCGCAAAACTTTTCCATCTCCAAACTGAACCTTTCTCAAATTTAATCATTTAAAGGTAAAATCTGACCTGCTACTTTTACATATATAAAGAAAATGTACGTATTTTATATACATATGTCTTTTGAAAGATATATAATCAAGAATCTGAATATAACAATAATTTTAAATTCACAAATGTAAAAAGCTGTTTACAATTTCAGAAAAACAGGAAGGCAAGGCTGGACAAACGCCTGAATTGTCAATGCTATACATTACATAATTAAAATAGGGTAGATGCTCCAGTTTTGGCCACATTGGATCAATTTGTCCAATATTTAGGTTGTGAATTGATGCTAACAAATAATATGCATTCTTAAACCTTAAGCAAACACTCTTTTATCATTTAAAATATCATTTGTTTATTTTTTGATAAAATGTGACTTGCAAAAAAAAAAAAAAAAAAAAGAAATAAGTGTGTGAAACTGTAGTGTGTAGGGGAGAGTGGGGTGGAATGGGACAGTAGGTTTTTCTCTTTATGTATTATTTTAATCATTCCATCAATCACACATTAGATGAAGCAATGGCACCCTAAGCTTCAGCTGAAAAAAGTAGCTGATCTGCATAAGCTTTCGATTGTATAAAGAAAAAGATTATTTCAAGAATCAAAAGTAAATTTGCTTCATATACTTTTTATATTTTTTTGTATATTAATGACTTGTTTATGTGTCGATGTAATAGTTTCCCCATTTATGGAACATTATACTGTATATTATACCTAATTTAAACTATGCTTAAAAGCAGCATTTTTGTTTATGTACAAGAAGTTTAACATGAAAGAAGGTAGAGGGAGGAATGGGACCTGTCTAATTTCTTCTTTTTAATAAGATGAATGTAAATTGCTAACATGCAAATATTTTTCGAGGGTAGTATATTAATTATAACATTATAAATATATTCATTTACTTCAAAATGTAAATAAATTAAACTGATGACTTTTTAATGTCATCTCTGACTGACAATCCTGAATTTTCCTTCCAGTGATGAAGGTAATGGAATTTGATATTGTAGAACAGACATTATCAACCTACAATCTTTGTTAGACTGTATATATAGCCAACGCTGGACTATTTGTGCCTTATCATACATTGTTTTATAGCTGTCCCATACCTCCCTGTTAGTGGGGAGGTATGGGACACATTTTGAAATGTACAATTTCTTTATTTATGAAATTGTCCCTGCAAATTATGTTTCTATATTGTTCAAGGACGTTAGAAAGTGTTTCATTTTGTAGTTTATGTATTGAAAGTTTTGTTTTTGTGTCAAACAAAGTTGATTTTCTTATTTTTGTAAAAAGTGTCCCATTCCTCCCCACTCACATGTATTAAGATTTCTTGCTTAGCTGACAAGTTTTCAGAATCGTTCAATACTAGGCACTTATCGGGTTCTATTTGTTCTGAAACAAATTACTACATATTAGGTTTTAAGAGGTAAGCTTTCTCTCTATTGCAATTTCACATTTAAATTAATTATTTTAACACTTTAAATAGGGAGTGGACAAAACTGGTGCTTTAAATTTGCTATATGTACCAGTTATGGACATGGAAGTGGTCATAAAGGGTACAACATATGTTCCACTTTTGGTCATATATTTCATTAAAGTAGAAATTTTAACCATTAAATAAATTTATGAACATCTGGATAAAACAATCAATTTAGTTTAGTTTTATATAGTATGGCGTCAATAATAATAATAAAAGCAGGGCTAATGGCAGTTCTATCAAAGAGATTTTCTTTTCTCTGCTCAATAGATAATTCACTTTAGAAAGAAGGACACTGTGCTAGTTACTAAAGAATGATATTGCTACAGAAAATATAGTATTGTGTTTAGTATTGATAAAGCCAAAGGGGGGGGGGGGGTGATATGTGATAAATAAACTAAAACAAATTTTGAAAGATTTTACAAATTATAAATTAAAAAGTTCAATAAAATTACAGCATGATTTTTTGTATTTTTCCTAAAGAATTGAAGAAGTTCCATAATTTTTGCAAAATTTCGGAGACAATGTTTCGCTACTAATAATGGTGAATCTCAAGTAGTAGATCTAGGTACTAGGAATTGAAATTAAAAATCAATTAGACAAATAGATTTTAGATATTGTCAGAATACCACTATTTTCTATAAAAATGGAACAACTGTAAGATTCTGTCCAGAAAATTGGGAAATCCCTAAAATAACTTGCAAAGAAGCAGAATACATAAATAAGACACAAGGTAATATAAATCAAAACAAAATCAGAAAATGGTTTCAAGAAACATAAGTCTTTGGTGAAGATTCAAGTGTTTTAAAGAATCCACAATCCATAGATAATTATAAAACTGATTAAATGTTTAATCTTTATGTCCTATAGGCACTGTTGTCCTTTTTATGAATCAAATTAAATATATTTTTTGTTTTTTAATTGAAATTTTCAGTTAAAATCAACCTAAGTATATTTTATTTGATGTTTTTATCAATTCATAAAGAAATTTGCAAAATTCTCTTAATATAGCAAACAAACATATATGTGGTAAAATAGATATTGCATGAAAATGCTTTATTTTGACTTATTATCAATTAAAATGTTTGTTAAACCTCATAATATTGGAGTGGCAAAAACTGGTGTAGGGGGGGGGGGTGGTAAAACTGGTACAAACTGAAATAAATTACTTAATGAATAATTACTCACAATCTAAAATCTTCTGTAGAAAGTTATTATAATCAACAGAAATTTAATTAAATTTACTAAAGAATGATGTTATTATGATTTAATATGCTTTAATCAGCCAATAACAATAAAATTTCTATTTCAAATTTTCTCTAAATGTGGCCAAAACTGGGGCATTTACCCTATAAATTGAAACATGAAAATTAAAAAAATATATCTAAATTTTTCTCTAAATTCTCTTTTAATTTTGCTCTAAATTTGATGTTTTTAAACATCACATCAACAGTTATTTGTTTGTTTGTTTTAAATTAAAATAGTTTTTATGCCTCAACAGATGAGCTGCCAATTCATAGCTTGATTATCAGACTTTATTAATCATCTTCTGTTATTAAAATTATCTCCATTTTCTAAAAATCAATTGGAATGCTATATAAATGATTTGCATGCTCATTTTTACTCTGCATAAAATGAGAATAGAAAGCATTAAAAATAAAAGCGTTATCTTGGTGTTACATTGATTTTAAAAATTGTAGCTTTTTTTGCTTAAAATTCACCATTATTACCTTAAATCAATAAATAAGAATTAATAAATGCCAAATATGTAAAAATAAAATCTAGTAACATATATAAAAAAAATTAATTACTATGAAAACAAAACCTATTGCAAATACAGAATTCACAATAAACAACACAAAACTCAATAAATACTATGGGAATTTAATCATTAAATATAAAATTTCTTCGGCATTGCAAGCAAATAATTTTAAATGTATAACCGAAAAGCTTGCATTTTATGTCATATTGTTTGCTTAAATTTAAATCAAAATATTCTGTGATTTCATACCCGTTTTGTAAACAGGACTGAATATTTACGGAAAAGTTCTATGAATATAGTGCTAAGTATACATGAATACAATAGTGTGCATTATATCGCTCAGTCTTAATGAAACAATTTATACACATAAACATAGCGATTCAATTTTCTTTTAAACAGATTTTAATGCTTTTCTGATCACTTTTCAAATATACGTTAGATGCTTTGAAAAAAAGAAAAATAAATATTTGCTAAATACACTCAAACACTAACTTAATTTCATTAAAAAAATTTGAACTCTGCGAAAGTAAACATTAATTTCAAAATAAAAACAATATACGTAAAAAGCAAAATTGAAACTGAAAGCGATTAATTGCCAAATACTGCAATCTTCATCTTTTCTTTCGAACCACAAGTATATCCTAAATTGCGAGCGAGTTATCGCCAACAAAGGCAATCCCTCACGGGATCCTACCCTGAATTCCAAGAAAAGGTAACTTCCTACGCATGCGCATTAGGTGGAGCCACGCTCATTTTAGGCTCTCCTGTATTGGACCGTCTTCCTCAAAATTCTGTTCATACCTTTCCGCAAGATCAAGCAAAGGTATAACAGAAGGACGTGTCCGCGTGGCCTAACGGATAAGGCGTCTGACTTCGAATCAGAAGATTGCAGGTTCGAATCCTGTCGCGGACGATGGTATATTTTTGGAATGTGGTTTGATTTTTTAAATGTTGACTGGTAAAGAAAAACGGACTTCTGAGATGTTTAACGCCTTATTTCATTCATGTTTTAAAAACAATTTATGAGTGAGCGAACTCCTCATATTTTCACGACTAGATTTGTATTAAATATATTCGTATGTAGGTATATATATATACATATATATAACTATTATAGAATATTACAAACTAGGACTGCCCTCAGAGGAATTAGTCTGAGCTATATTGCTGAGAACATGGATTTAAGAATATCTTGTGACAAATAAAGAAAATGAGAGGCTATCTTTAATTGACCATATACTGGCACAAATTTAAATGATGAAAATGAGCAAAATGAATTATAGAGTTACAAAATACTATATATAAATTCATATGCACTGTTAAACTTGTTGGATGTGCCAAGTGCCAATCCCAAAACTTTCTTCTATCTCATACATCTTGATATTTCAAAAAGCAGTTATAGATGTTAATACTGCAATATTATTATTTCAATACTCAAAGGAATACCGTTACATTATGGTCTATAGTACAAATACTTGGCAGTGTGCTTTAATGTGTTACACTATTTAAAATATTGAAACTGATATACATCATTGGAGTACACTGCAATGTGTTTACTATCCAATATGGTATGGGTAGGACTTATAGTTAAGCATCGACCAAAACAGGTTTTTAAGACCGAAAACGAAACCGAAAATTAATTTTGGTAATCTTCCTATTTTCGGCCGCAAACGAAAACGAAAGTGCCCCCAAAATTTTTTAAGTAATTGATACATACATAAATATACATAATTATATTAATTAATTATGCATGTGGCCCATGTCCCAAGTTGGCCCTCTGTGAATATGACTAATTTTTTTTATTTACATATGAAATAAAATGTAAATAATTCATCAACGGCACAAAATGATTTTCTAATTATACGAATTTACGAATTTCATCTTATTAAAAAATTTTTTAGGTATACATACATCGATTTATCTTTTATAATGATTTTTTTTAATCTGTTATACTAGAACTTTCTCAAAGAGTATTCAAAACAATTCTGCGGTTTCAAACTAAAAACTTTCTATTACTGTTAAGTCTGTCACTTTTAATAAGCACATGAGAAGCGTCTTCAAAGTTTAGTTTTATATCCATTACTTGCTTTGTAATTTGCACTCATGTCTTGAGTCAGTCATGACAGCTAATTATAAACAGTGAAGTTCATAGCAATAAATAAAGAGTGTCTCATTTTAGTCGAAACAACTTAAATCAATGTGAGTAATGTTGAAAATTTCTGAAAGAAGAAACGAGATTTTTGGAATAGAGATAGTTTCGGTGCGGCCGAATTTTCGACAGCATTTTTGCCGAAAACGAATTTTCGGCGAAACCCAGTGCCTAAAACCAAACCGAATTTTCGCCTGATCCCTACGTAAATCCTGATGATCCTGATAAATTAAAACATTTATAACTCGATCTGTAATTATCGCAAAACACTCATATTTTGTACGGGAAACGTAATATTTATAAAAGGAGGGACATTATTGGCAGGGATTAAGTTCTATCAAAAAAAGTACCAGAGCCCTAATATTCTGCTGTACTAACAACCATAGCCTACCCCCCCCCCCCCCCCCATCCCCGTCACTCTAATCTGCATATTTATATTTCATACATTATTTGCAAAATTTAAAGCTTTTCTTTTCTTTAGCAAAATAAAAATTTTAAATATATCTATCAGCATATACTTAGCTGTCAACAATTTTACTTTTAAGTTATCACTAATTCCGAATAGAAATCTTTGCCTAACTTTAATGTTAATTATTTGTTGAATCCTGGGATTAAATATGGTAAGGAGTATGACTCGGAAATAGTGTTAACACAAAAAAGAATAGTTTGCTAGCTATGCATTTTTAAGAAAAAATGAATAAAATTTACAGAAATTAATATTTATATGCTAAAGAGTGAAACAGCGTTTTTCAATTTCCTATAAAAGGTGCACATCTTAAACTATAATCTATTCCTTCCGCTTAACAATCTTTTGTGGTGAGTCCCTGAACATCAGATTAAATTAAAAATTTGACACCATTATCGGAAAGGTTCGATGCCTTTATAGAAAAATGGGAAACACTGCTTGATTGCT
Organism: Maratus speciosus; assembly: GCA_963932465.1. Classification (NCBI taxonomy): domain Eukaryota; kingdom Metazoa; phylum Arthropoda; class Arachnida; order Araneae; family Salticidae; genus Maratus; species Maratus speciosus. Next base: position 65,943,615 of record OZ010799.1, on the reverse strand, counting down.
TCATATCAGAATAACAATACATGGCAATTATATCTAAAAACAAATGAAAGTGACTTTTCGTAAATATGCAAATCGGAACCTTAAAATGGCCTGCGTTCATGATACAAAAAAGTGCTACTGCACTGGGCTCCGGAGCCCTGTATTTATGAGCTCCGGTGAATTCCGAAAAATATTTAAATATTTACTAAAAACAGAGAAGTACCGGAGCTGAGCTCCGGTAGGCTCCGGCGCAAATTAAGCCCTGATTATTGGATTTTTTAACTGAACGCCCTAAATTTTAGTATAACCCGAATAAAAGGACTCGAAAACGCAAACACTTACAACACAGATCAAACTTGTCGCAGCCCACACAAATTGCGTATGATAATCGCAATCGTTTTAAAAAACCGGGAGGGGAGGGGGGGGGGCTCTGTTGACTTTTTCTATATTTTAGTGTATCATAAGTATAAGGATAAAAACATTTATAACTCGATCGATAATTATCGCAAAACACTCATATTTTGTATGGTAAACGTAATCTTTATAAAAGTAGGGATATTATCGGATTTTTTAACTGAACCCCCTAAATTTTAGTATAACCCGATTAGTCATGGGACTCGTCATATAAGGACTCGAAAACGCAAACACTTATAACACAGATCAAACTTGTCGCAGTCCACACAAATTCCATATGATAATCGTAATCGTTTTAAAAAGCAGGAGGGGGGGGGGGGGGCTTTGTTGACTTTTTCTATATTTTAGTGTATCATAAGTATAAGGTTCTGATAAATTAAAACATTTATAACTCTCTCTATAATTATCGCAAAATACTCATATTTTGTACGGTAAACGTAATCTTTATAAAAGGAGGGATATTATCGGATTTTTTTAACTGAACCCTCGAAATGTGGTATAACCCGAATATAAGGGTCCGAAAACCGCAAACACTTATAACTCGGATACAAACTGTAGCACATCAAGAGGACACCAGAAGCCAAGGGATACAAGTGACAAAATTTTGATTTGGAGTAAATTGAGTTCAAAGTTTATCATCAATAGTAACTGACTGAATTAAAATAAAAACTGTTGCGTATTTCACGGCGGTCTTTGAACTGTTATTTCAATTACTGTGAAAGAAAAGTGGAATGAAGTATTTGTACAATGTTGCATTATTATTAATGTTATTATTATTATGTTTAATTAATTAATTATTACTTAGACTATATTTTTGACTGATTTTTCAAAAAATTTCTATTTTATTTTTTTTTAAATAATAAATCAAAAATTTTGAATAAAAACTTTAAGTGTGATGAATAATTGCTATTAATTAATTCTCAAAACAGTTAGTAATTTTAGTATAAAAATTAAATTAATATTTTATTAAATATATTTTTTTATATTTAATGTATCCTTAATTTATTAAACTAATAACATTATTAATATACATTACAAATTTTTACTTTAAAATAAAATCGATACATAATATATTTTATATTCAATTTATCATTATATTTTATAGTAGTTATAAACTGAAATTTATCCGTTACCTGTTTATTTTTATATTTAAAGTTACCGATATGTAAAACTATTAATATAATTATTAATAAAAGTAAAATAAAAATATATTATTTTTTTTCTGGGAAAGTGGGAGGAAAAGGGTAATATAAAAAATAAATAAATAAACGACAAACATAAAAAAGCTTAGTTTTGTCTGTTAAAATTTACAAATAAAATTAATTAAAATAATAGTTACATTATTATATAAAATAAAAAATAATAATCTTATTACAAAGAAATGGGCCCAGATTCAATAAAATTAGCTCACAAAAATAGTCTTCAAAGGGTGAGAAGACTTTAAAAATTGAAGCAATAATTAAAAAAAATAAATAAAAAAAAATGAAGTGGTGGGTGGAGTTTTCTGAAAACAAAATATTTTTCGTAGCAAGCCTATACCTAAGGAAGACCTAAGGTGTCAATGGTGACGTGACTTCCTTTAAAGCCGAAAAAATTCTAGTCGAATCCTACAGGGGACTGTTAAAAATTAAAATACGGAACTGAGATAAGGAATCCAGTTTCTTCTTTATTTCCTTTTCACCCACCCTCTCAACCCTGTCTCATTACTGTTCTTCAAGGTTAACCTTCTTCGCACCCCAGTCAAACCCTTATCTTCGGGGTCACGAAGGGTCACTATTTCTTTCTCCTTACTGAAATACAAAAGACACAAGACTGCTTTTTTTTTTCTTTTCGAACTCTTACTTTATGGAAGATTATTAGATTTGATTCATAAAAGTTGCTAACGTTGCATAAAGTTGATTAATTAATGATTCATATAACCCGTATTTTTTTTGTGTGTGTGTTAGAGGGGGGAGGAGGGAACAGGGCCGAAGCCTTTTTTGCACCCGGGGCAAACATGGATTTTGGCGCCCCCCCCCCCCCTCCTCTTTCGCAAAGTATATTTACAAAGAAAATTTTACTAATTTTCTAATCGCCGACTTATTTTAAAGTTTAAAATATGTAATTATAAAATATGTAACACTGAACTACTTAATCTACAATGGCGGATGTCACGGGGGTCATTAGCCCCCTCTGAACACCAACAAAAATATTCTAAAGATCATTTAAAAAATGAAATATACAGTCAGAGTCCCGATTATCCGAGTCCTGCTTAACCGAGTTTCCGCTTTCACCGAGTTATTTTCTTCTGATGGACTGATGCTTCTATTATTATGAAACAGCCATTATAAATGAAGTGTTAGGTGAAGATGAAAGAGCAGTCGTAAAAAGTTAGAACTCTGATTTTCTGATCAGAATGGGAAGAAAAAAAATGGCCATAATTTTTTTTGTCTAAGTTTTGAAAAGAGGGCACTGCCCTATTTAACTAAGCAATAATGCGTAAAATTTGTTTTTATCGTCATTTTGAACGTACCTAAGCAAAAAGTACCTGTAATGCTATGCATCTGCAACAAAACAAAAAGGAAAAGAAGATGGGGAGGGGACGGTGCATTTTTAGTGAACTGTTATTCAAAAACCAGTTAAGTCTCAGTCATAAAATTTACAATTTAACTTTATAGTACAAAGATGTTTATTATCCTAAGTTTTCAGAATTTCATAGTCAGTCCTTTTTGAGATATTAATAAGTGAAAATTGCCAAAAGCAGACTTAACACAGTTTTTGATGAGCTGTACAAAAAAAAAAAAAAAAAAAAAAAAAATAGGAAACGGTTTTCGGGATGGAAATTTATAAAAATGAGTAGTCCTATAAGAGATCTTTTTTAAAAAAAAAATATTTAAGGTGAGTCGCATTTCTTTCACAAAAAACAATGGCAGCGTAATGCGATGTTTGACCTTTTATTTCTCCGGTTTTTAAGCATGTTTTTGGTCTAAGTCCTTAAGTCTAATGAAAATTTTATAATTACATAAAATGTCGACAATTTTAAGACTAATGAAAATTTTATAATTACATAAAATGTCGACAATTTTAAGACTAATGAAAATTTTATAATTACATAAAATGTCGACAATTTTATGCTGAACATTTTAGTTTTTGATTCCTCTTGATAGGTAGAAAAATAAAGCAGTTACAGCATTTTCCGCAAAACACGTTTTTCTCCGAAAAATGGCTGTGTAATTTGTTAAAAATGGTCCCTCCAAAAAACTATATGATGAAAAAAAAAATTAGTCATGTTTTTAAACTCAGAAAACTATGAAGAAGTCTTTGTTAAAAGATTAGGAAAATTAAAAATGACGAGCGACACCACCTGGTGGTTTGAACTGGATTGCCCCTAATATGTAAATGGTTATTTTGCGTCATTAGTATCTAAATTAAGTTAAATGTATGCGAATGGATAATATGACGCAATGAAATAATTTGCATAATTTTTTGTTAAGGTTTCGGATAGCATGGCGCAAAAGATAAACTACATTATTCAATAAATACATTTCAATGCATAATATAGATTTAGTGAAAGTGATATAATTATCAGTGTATTGAAAAAATAAACGTATAGTATGGTTGTCTAAACATACTTTAGAAGACAAATCAAAAATAATTTAAATTGAAACTTAATTTATAATTTTATCAACATTTCATTTTTTATTTCCCCTTACATGAATAAAAAGTTTAAACGGCTGCATACGCATAAAGGCTTTAGAATAACTTTCAAAGAATTTTTTATGATTATTTTGATTTATTAAATTACATATATTTATTCTCTTTTTTAATTTTCTTAATGTTTCTCTTTTGTAAATAAAAAAAAAAATAAATGAATAAATGTTAAACATTTTGGAACTATATGTTCTTATATATATATATATATATATATATATATATATAACCATTAATAAAACATTACCGACCACCATCAAAAACTGCAATATTGTCAATGAAATGACTATAAAATGGATATCACAAACCAGTAATATACAACTGTATATATAGTCAAACTTTTTGTAAAAATGAGCCATTTTAACAAATGAATTCAATATAACAAAATAGTAAATAATTTATAAATACTTGTGGTTATTCCTTGAAAAACAAAAAATTAAAGTGCTTGAAAAAGTGCTTTGATATTTTTTTCAAACAAAAAAAAAAAAAACGTATATGCACACGCAAGGATAAAAATATATGCTTTTGTAAAGTGTATTTATAAATAACTGCATTAATAATGTTTTTGTATATAGACATTGACACAGCGAAGCAAGAAGAGGGGGGGGGGGGGATTAAAACTCTTCCCGTGTAAATTAAAACTGTATAAACTAAATGTAAAAACTTCTGTGGTATGATGAACAATCGATTTGTAAAAATAAACAACCAAAGTAAAAGCAAAAATAGTTTTTCTTGTTTTATGTACAATATTGTTTAATGTATCAATTGTCTGAAGGCTCCACAAAAAGTACACTAACTAGGCTTAATCTGGTATTTATGTGTATTAGTATTTTCTGGGATCGAAATCTGGACAATAATCTAGAATATTAATTTTTCTTAAAAGTAAATGAATCCAATTGCGCCCGTCGGCCTAACCGTTCGGAGTTTTCGTGGTTTTCTTCGAACCTTCGATTTCCTTGCTTAAATACGGGTTAGGTTCCCGTAGAAAGACCCGCACGGAGGGCCACCCCCCCCCCTCCTTTAGGGCCCATATCTCTCGAGTTGGTAATTGGCCGTAATAAATACAACCAACCTTAAAAGTAAATGAAGAAAAATATATCATTTATATTACAAAATATAATTCAAAGTAGCGCAATAGGATATAGGTTCCTTTTTAATTTCTATATCATTTTCATAAATCTCAATATTTCAAATGATATATTTAATTTAAAATTGTCTTCCATTTTCTTTTTTGTTGCCATAGCTTAAATAAGAAAAATAAAAATGTTTCGATAAGTATATAAAATTAGAATCTTTAATGCATGCTTTTATATGCAAAAGTGAAGTGATATTCAATAGAGAATATATATATTTTCTTTTTTTAAACCCGAATTTTAAACACATGCAAAAATATTATAGTCATATTTTTTCACATACATTGAAATATATGTATATGTAGATAATGCAAATAAATGCCGATTAAATAATTTAAATAAGATTAAATAATAGATTAAATTTAATGTACACAGAAAGCTTCTCAACATGATTGTGTTATTAGTGGCATAATTTTCGCCTATTTTCTTTAATAATTGTATATTTAAATATAATATATTTAAAAATTTACTTTTGTGCATATTTTCATAAAATTAAAACAGTAGAATTTTAATCTTAGACCATAAAAAAGAAAAACAAATGTATTCAATGAATTTAATTAATTTACTTTAAATTTATGAATGAAAATCTATATTTTCCTTTAAACATAGTGTCACTTTCACTGCCCTATACTTTTCAATCAATTCCAGCAAACTTTGAAAGACTAAACAAGTAAAGTATTATTACATGGAATCCTTTCTTAGCAAGATTTTATTTTTTCAGCCAAAAATCAATTTCATTGTCAAAGCATTTAAAATAATAAAGTATTACTCAAATGATTTTCATGTGAAAATTGGCAAACAAAACAAAATGAAACAAATCAGTAAATAAGGAAACAGTACAAAAAAATTAAACATTTTTTAATTATTAAAAAGAGCTAAAGCGCCCACAAAATTTGTGTAACGCATAGAGAGACGCCAGAAAAACAGATAAATATTTTCCAAAAATAGCCACATGGCATTCAGGAAAATAATAATAATAATAATAATAATAAACTTTATGAAAATAATTTAATACAATAAAAGAAACAGCAGTAGGAGCACAGCACACGTACTTTGTTGCTGTTGCTTATAATTCTCTCTTTATCGTCGACACTAATTATGAATTTGTAAATTAGTTATGCCTAAAAATTAAGAATTCAAAAAATAATTCGTACAAATTAGTAATTCGACATAGATTTCATTCAGTAGAAATTTTTTATAGTTTCACGAATCATTGATTATAAAGTTAAATTATATTTTCTTTTTTTTTTTTTTTTAATTGTGAGGAGACAATTCTGACAGAATTTTCTAGACCTTTTTGTCTAGTTACCCTTTTATTGGTTAGATGATACAATGCATAGTAAAACACTACTGGGCTAAGTTGAAAAAAAGCAATAAAACCGTAACATGATCCGCAACAGCAAACCGCACAGGTTTCTTTTCTAGAATGGAGTAACTTTTCGTGATTTCGTTCGGATTCAGAGGGATTCAGAACTAAACGTTGACACTATGCAACTCCTGTACGATCCCTTACATTTCCCCCTCTTAATGATTTTCGACTAGAATTTTTTCGGCTATAAGGGAACAAACCAATGGTGATTATACTAGAGAGGAGTGTAAGTCCGCGACAATAAATAGTTATGTACTGAATATGAAAGAAATGGCATATTAAATCTCTTTTTTTTTTCTTCATTTTCACAGGAAAAATGATTGACTCATTAAACGAAATCGATTGAGCTTAGCATATATTCATTTTTATGATAAATATCTAATAATAATCAAGGAAATGTATTTATTCGCAAGGAAGTTTTTTGGCGAGTACTTGGCGCGGTGCTCGCAAATAACTAGCAACCTTAGACCCCCAACAGAGCTGTGCGGGGTGATGGTCAATAGATATTGCCTCTTTTTATTATCAGAGATTGTAGATTTTTGATGTCCAATCAAAAGTTTCTTTTTTTAAGCTATTACATATAGAGAAAAATTTTCGGTGGATTCGAATTTTTCGGAAAATTTCACCCCAAGTACATACCCAACATATGGATGAAACATTTAAAATAACAAAGAAATTTTTCTTTTGCAAATGAAAACGAATAAAAGAAGCTCTTTATTGTAAGGCTGTTCTCAAAAAAATTATCTTTCCCCGCTCAAGAACCGGAAACTTTATATTTTAAGGCTGTTTTTTAAATGTAAAAACAGGATACTTGCAGGCATGATATTTGAAGGGATTTGAAATCGAACAGTTTTTCTTAGTTTCCGGTAAATTAATTACAAGCAATTGTTGTCTAAGAATGGATTTTTATTTATTTATCTAATTTACTGGACAATCGCGTTGGATAGAAAATTTTGGTGGATTAGACAATTTCACCTCAAATAAATATGAAGCATATGGAAAGAATATGTAAAATAACAAGAATTTTTCTTTTGTGTGAATTAAAACAAACTTCTTTTTTTTTTTTTTTTTTTTTAAATGCGGCTTTTCTTAAGTACATTCACGATATAATTTCCATCCCTCCGCATACAGAAGTTTAAACTATTCTTATTTTACTTAGAAAGAATTGATCAGACGTTAAATTAATTTGTTTTTTTAAACAATGATATAAATTCAATATTTTAATAGTATTTTAGACACAAAAACAAGAAAAAATTCATCAGTTATTCATAATGCATACTATATTTTTATACATAAATGTAAGTTAATTTGATTCGATAAGTTAAATTATAATTTAATTTGACATAAATCAATTAACTGGAAAAGAAATTGCAAAATATCTAAATATATTGGATTAGTTTAAAACAACTTCTTCAATGCTACTAAAAATGTGCATTTGTTTGTAAACATTGTGAGAAAAAAAATTGTGAGTAAAGTGTTGTACGAACATTGTGAGAGGGTGTGTATGTGTGTTTCCCTCTATTTTAATAGATAAGTTTGAAAAAATTGATATTATAATAATTTTTAGGATGAAATTTATATTGAATATGAAATTGGAATAAAATTTGTAAGGATATAATTAGATTATTTTCAAATTTTTCTTTTGTTTTAAACATAAAAATTGAATGCTAAATAATAAGAATTTTATCTTTATTTAAAATGTTAACATATATATCAATAACATTTTTATTCGGCTTCATAATAAAACACTGCACAGCTTTTGAATTTTAGCATTCATTACTATGAGTTTATTACACCGGTAGATTTATTTATTGTTATTATTGTAATGAAAGCTTTCAAATCTAGGACTAAATAACAATTGATTTAGAAAAGAAAAGCTAAAAATATTAATTCCTGTTTTCTTTTATGATTTTCCGAAGAAGATTTCTATTACAAACAAATCGGCGAAGACCATTTATTTTTATTATAAAAATAAGGGGGAAAACAATTTTTATTTTATACACGTTTCATGTGATTTACAATAAATTCTATATTGAATCCTTCTATATATAAAAAAAAGTTTTGATTTAGAAATGGACCAATGAAAATCTGCGTAGATATTCCGGGTAGAACTCATCCAATTTAAGCCAAGGCCTCCTTATCGAAATAACAGGCCTCGCAATCGCTAAGTTTCCTTTGTCCGCTGTACACGTGGTTAGAAACCAAATGGTTTCCCGTGACTAGCGCCATCTAACGCGAGAAAAAGAAATATTTTTTAATTTGTTTTCCATTTGTCTTTTACCATTTTCTTTACGATGTGCTTTGTAGTTTGCAAATGACAGTTGTTAATCTTAAAATTTTCATATGTTCTAGACATTTTATTTAAAAAATGAACTTATTTTACTGTTAAACAAAAAATGTTTACTGCTGTAACATGTCCGTTATGTAAATAAATGATAATAATAATAATAATAATAATAATCAGGAAAGAAAATTATTTTACCATGAATTTCTCAGTGATATTAGTTATTGAAATAAATGGATAGCATCTAGATCCGGAAAATGTAAAATATTTCATTTTCTCTTTTATATTTTCAAATATGTGATTTATTTTATTTCTGCTATTTCTTTTCTTTTCACAATTAATTTCACCTTACAGTATTAATTTAACATCGCTCCTTCAATTTGTTTCAATGCACAGTCTCATTTATTTATTTATTGGCCTATCATTTGTTTTATTTTTGAAGGTATGGGGGATCATTTCAGTTTAACGTACTTTAGATGAAAGCTTCACTGTTTTTTCATATAAAGTTTGTATGTATTAATCTATGAAACGTATCATAATTGGCTCCACAGCCAATTGGCATATCTTGGCGGGCATAGTTTGGTGCGTAATTAATTTCCTTGTTTTAACTCACATATGTTATGTAAGTTTTACTAAAATGTATCAAAGTATTTTAGGAAAGTTAAAACACGCATAGATACACAAAAAAACAGACTGAAGTCATAAACACTTAAAAAATTGGAAAAATAAAGTTTAATAATCACTTAAATTTATACATGCCCCTCAACTTTCCGCAAATACCGTATTCTTGTCATGCTACGATTTTGGTGTTTGTAAATCTTAATTTGAGTATTCTTCCTTAATCAGACTTAGAGCCAATTGGCGTAAGTGTAGTTTGGCACAAAATTAATTTTATTTTTAAACCGCACACTTGATATACCCCATTATTCCAGCATCGCGTTTTTGCAGTCAACTTTGACTGTGGAACAGATTACAGAACATTAGCTAATACTACATTATATAATAATAAATCGGTATTTTTCAAGTATAGGGGCCTTGGCGAGAGAAGAAAATTTGGCAACGTAATTTCTGGAAGCATATTCACTGTTTCACATAAAGAAGCAATATTTTCCAAAATTTGTACAATTTATTTAATATAAAAAAGGCATTTATCTATTTTATATACAAATATAAACAAATCGTATATAAAAAACAATAATAATATCTAGAAACTAAATTTATACATGTAAATTCGGCACAGATGTCATATTGGCGCGATTTTTTTCTGGCGCCAATGTCATATACGCACCGGATACTTAACTGGCTCCGAAGTGTCGTTATTTTGCTTGATATGGTTATCCGGATATAGATGATATGGTAACGAGGTTTTCGCAAAATTGGCGTCGGAAAAAAATCGCGTCATATACGGTATATGACATCTGTGCGGTAAATTCTTATAAAACAAGCTGACAGTTCATAAGTTTTGTTTTCATAACTGTTTATATCAATCGGCAACAAATCGCTCTTTCCGAAGCCCAAAATGTGCCAAGATTTAAAAAAAAAAAACCCGCAAAGTCCTATATACTGAAAATGGTACTTGTTAGTTATCCCGTCGACCAAATTACTGTCGCCAAATTGTAAGATTAAATGCCAATAATGGTTTGCCATAATTTAATTAATTTTAAGATTAAATGCCAATAATGGCCAATAAAAACAATATTTCGACGTTTTATTTGTATTTTTATTAATGTTATACTAATTTATTTGTTTTTTCGTTATTTAAAATAAAAAATTGTGTCAATTTGTAGAACTTGGCGAGTAGTTCGGCGATTTATATAATTTGGCGAAATTGGTCGACGGGATAACTAACAAGTTCCCTGAAAAAATATCAATAAATCTTATATTTAAATCTTCATTTTTGATATGTTTCATTTTTTAAAGCCAGAACATAATTGTGCGAAATATTTTTTTACGCCTTTATTTTACTGAAATTCGAAAAATATTTTATACAATTTTGCCAATAACACAACATTTTCAATTTTTTACTATGCATTTGTTTATGGAGTATTACCAGGAGTATACACCAGGTGGCGTAACTTACGGGGCAAAGTCAGCTAATAAGTTGGCAATTATCGGGGACATTTTTTACCCATAGACTTTCTCCGGATTGTCAAGTCTGTTTTATGATAAGGGAGTCTTGGCTTAAGCATGGCCATAGCCTACTATGATATATAACGGCCCGCGCATTTCGCCGAAAAAGTGAAGTCGGATCCAACTTCAAACCCTGAACCAAAACTTCACAATGTGCTCTTTGTTTACATATATACCCTGCCCAGATAGAAGCTTGTTTCTCGGGGCCTACGTTGCTAATCGCTTTAGAGCGTAGGAGGCTTGTCGGGTTCGACTCCCGCTGGCTCCATTGCACACTCTTTGTGGAGCTCCCGGATGTAAAAATTCTCTGTGTTGTAAATTTCATTGTGCTATCTCGTCCCTGTATATCGAGGATGACTTATAAGCGGGCCTTGTTGTCAAGCACACAAGTCTGATGTATGTGTCCAATAAAACAAACAAACAAAACAAACAAACAAGCTTGTTTCTCATCGTCGAGGTTTCAGAATCAGTGATCGTATTTTCATGTAATAAATTAAATATTTATATTCTTCAATTTCCTTCGATTTAAAAGTCTATTTTACACAAATTGTAGCATTTTAGTGTTACACATACTTTTAAGATCAGCTAAATTATTTATTGTTTACTTTGATCGTTTGGTTCATTCATGAAAAATGCCGATTCTTTTATTCTTTTTTGAATGTCCCGTATTTATGTAAAAATAGCTTGGTTTCATATACACGTTTTAAAATTAAAATTTGATTTTTATCAGACTACAGTTTTCATAACTGACTTGAAGCAGCTATTTTTGATTAATTTACTGTTACCGGTAAAATATTTGTTTTTAATATCGCCCAAACCAAGAAGAAGAAGAAAAAAAAAAAAAGCCGATCTTCCTTAAACATTAAATATTCTTATTTTTAATCAGAGAAAGAAATGGTGATCACGGATTTAAATATCGTTGCAATATTCTATGTTATCCAAGCCATTTTTATTAAATCATGTAAGGGTATTTGTTACTTAATAAATTACATTTATTAATTATACAAGGAATTTTATGAGTATTTTAATATATTAAAAAAAATTTCCATCAGTTTTATTGTTTCAGCAGTGAAAATAGTAAATAAATAGTACTTAGTTATCCCGTCGACCAAAAATCTATCGCCAAACTATAAGATTAAATGCCAGTAATGCTTGATCGTAAATGTCGCATTCACTTGACTGTAAGCAAGTTACACGTGTTTATGTCATCAAGTGATTTTTATTTCGACGTTTTATTTGTATATTTATTAATGTTATACTAATTTATTTGTTCTTTCGTTATTTAAAATAAAAATTATGTCAATTTGTATAATTTGGCGAGTGTTTTAGCGATTTATATAATTTGGCGAAATTGGTCGACGGGATAACTAAGTGGTACCAAATAAATTTGTGACATTGATGTTTTAGACTAAGCATGTATTTTTTTATTTATATATTTTTATGTGTGTTGGTTTAACAGTTTTAAAGTTTATTTGTCACTATATTAGTCACTTAAATAAATAGAACTTTACATTTACATTGATATGGACAGTTTATAATAACCCTTAACAGCTGTATTCGAATTAGCTGTCATTTCTAAGCTTGATTGGAATGTCAGCAGAATTGTAAACGTAACCATGGCGACATGACGTAATTTTGGTGTTTGTTTACATATCTACCCTTCCCAGGTTGTTTCAGTTACGGTCAGAGTCAAATTTCAATTTTGGGCAGGGTATCAGAGTCCTCTGGCGAGCGACTTCATACATTAAACGCAAATCAGTCTGCCTGTAGTAGTATCCAAGTATGCCTTGAGCATGGCCTTTCTTTGTTAATATTAAAAAAAACTGTCATATACAAAAATATGGAAATCGGTGGTATTATAAAGAAATATTTGATAAACACGCTGATGCAGACAGTTTTCAAATCGAAGAATTACTTTCAGAGATATTTAATGCTAAATTTGGACAAAATCGTTCCATTAAAAAAGTTTTATTGGAGCAAAAACTATACATGAGAATTTAATCATTTTTAGATCATTTTATAGGTTATAAGTTCCCGGTGTGCAGATTGCATTAATTTTTTTATTTGACTATTTTTTGAGGTTTTATTTCTATTTTAAATTCAAATTTTCAGTAATTCGAGAGATATTTTTTACAAATTTAAAAAATGTTATTAATTTAAACTGTTGCCAACTTTATAAACAGCGCAAACAATAATGTTTACTTCAAATTAAAAATTTATTTACACGGGACTATTGTAAACAGAAAGAAAAATTTAAATTAGAATTCAATGATTACATGTTAAAAGCAGGAAAATTGCGTCATAAGAACCATATTTACACTGGAATTTTAAAAGAGAAACAAAATGTTAAAATAAAAAAATCATTACTATGCGTTAAAACCTGTAAATGGTGGAAATTACGTCATATTTAAAATGGCCAAAAAATATGGCAAAACAATTTAAATTAAAAAATATATCTGCGCGAGACATTTACTTGATATTTTGAGATAATATTTTCAACTATTATCGTGAATTCGAAGACAGCGCAAATAATATTTCCTTCTAACAACAAAAGTATTTTCACGTGAATATTAATAAGAGAAATAAAACTTTGGTGTAAATTACGTCAGATTTAAAACGATACATTTAAAATGAATTATTTAAAAGAACTATCTTATAGTGCTGTTAAAAAATACCGAGAGACAATGCCACTGTTTACTTAATTCATTTTACATTAGCTTATTTTCGAATGTTTAACTAATTTTTTTAATTAAATACGAAAACAGTCATTGTATCTTTTAACAGCAGCAGATATGGTCTTAAAAACCCCCAATTCAAGAAAAACGAATGGAAACCCGTTTACAGAGAGATCGCTACTGTTATTTTTTTTAATTTTTAATTCAATATTTTTAAAGCCGATCAAATTAGCGTGCTTTTTGGATTTTGGTGTCCCTGAACGGGGGTTGGCGAGCGTAGCTCGTAGGGGGCAGAGCCCCCTAGTGTATTAAAAAAAACTGTTTAATTTAATATGATATAGCTTCTTGCTAGCTAATTTTATATGATATGATTTTTGTTCGCGCACTTTTAAAATAAAATTTCATGTCCTTTTTTTTTCTGGTTGGGTGGGAGGGTGTCTGAACTAAAACACAATTTTTCTCTTATAAATTATTTCTTTCTGAATATTTTTGTACATTAAATCATCGTTAATTTTATATCTTCGCGAAATAACGCTGAAAATAGCATTATAAATGACTAAAACTTCAAAAATTGCAGGATAAAAAAAAATTCTATATTGGAAAAAAATAGGATTCCAGGGATCGATGCAGGTTTTTATTCTTGGGGCCCATTTTGTGAAAAGTAAAAATTATTTTTGTGAATTTTATAATATTTTTGTGAAAAATACCATTTTGTAATGAAAGTTGAAATCCAGTTACTCAAATTCGAACCAAGAATTTATTAACAAAAACGTCTTTAAATCCCCTTGCTAAAGTTTTTGCTTTTCGTGACCTGGTTTTATTTACAAATTACATATTTTAAAACAGTTTTTATGAAAAAGATTGTTACGAAAGGGGCCTGGCCTATTTCATTAAAAGGAATTTTGTGAAGGGGCCTGTTTTATTAAATTCATTTTTGTGAATAGGCCTGTTTTATTAAGTTCATTTTTGTGAAGAGGACCAGTTTATTAAATTTATTTTTGTGAAGGGGCCCATATTATTAAATTTATTTGTGTGAAGGGGCCCATTTTATTGAATAGATTTTTGGGAAAGGGCCCTAAATTGGCCCCAAATTTTGCCTGGATCGACCCCTAGAATCAATTTGCGAATGTTGAGAAATCGTCGCGCAAACCCCAAAAAAAACCCCACAAAAATTGCTGTACGCGAATTCCAAATAAACTTCATTGAAAAAAAGGATAAAATTTATTGTATTGGACTAAAAGTTAATAATTGGATGTATTTTTAATAATGTAGAAAATCGCCGCGAAAAACAAAAACAAAAAAGAAACATTAAATCGCATAAGAATCGCTAAAAATTCAGAAATCACAGATGACAAAATTTAGTACATTAGGCTAAAACAATGGAACCGAAATTCTTTTAGGAATACGGAACAATCTGCGTGGAACATGAAAAAACAAAAGAATTGGTAACATGAACTCGCTCAAATTTATTCCCCCAAACAACGATAAACAGCCAAATCCGGCGATCCTACAACGTCAAAGTTAGTAAAAAGGGTGGCGTAGCATAGTACACACTGACTAGTTAAACGTGCCCCAACTTATAGTTTCGATTATTTTTTCGGGAGGGATTTCTGAAGCTTTGCAGCATCTGAAATTCCGAGGAGGGGTGGCCATCTAGACTATATAATTAAAGATCAAATTCGTAATCTTCCAGCGGGTTGGGGGTAGGGATGTCAGAATGTAAATTCAGCACTGGATCCAGTAGCAAAATGAATATTAATAAATAATCTATATATATAAAATAAGAGATGTCTGTCTGCCTGCCTGCCTGCCTGACCGCGAAAAGCTCCGAAATTATAACACCTAGACCTCTGAAATTTTTGTCATGTGTAGATTCTATTACCGGAAAGTGTACTTCACCACCGGATTTTAAAATTTCAATTTAGATATTTAAAAAAAAATTAAAACGTAATTAAAACGTTATGTGTTAGAGGCTATTTACAGCTCTAAGCCAAACCGCCGCAATAAAACGTTATGGGTTAGAAGCTATTTCAGCTCTAAGCCAATCCGCGGCAATGAAGACGCCAGCCAATGAGAGCAGGTGGTAAATATGAGATACAGCGACTGCATTTCCTAGCCGAACTGAAGCGGGAAATTGCTCTGTTTATTTCTCATGCTTTTTTTGGTTACAATAAGATTGTTTATAATATAAAATAATATTGTTTATAAAGAAATAATACAATTCACGTAAGTTACTTTAAAACGTAAGTTACTTTAAATTGTATTCGTTCTTCGTATTTACATACGCGTAGTCGCCCAAGAATGAAATTGTATAATGTTTCTTGAACTTTGTTTTCTGGGATCTTAAAGTAATTTTTTTTTTTTTTTCAAATTTGCTGAATTAACGCTTCACTGAATGTTTTCATTTCTTAGCAAAAATTATAGTAAAGTGTAAGATGAAAACTGTACTTTCTATGAAATGGAAACATTCAGTAAATAATTTCCGTTCTCGGGTGATTAAGAGATGTATGTTGTCATCGCCCAAGAATAGAAAAAAAAACAAATATTCCTTTTCAGGGGAAATGAATGAAGTTATTTGGGTTTTTCTTTTGTTTATCTCTTTTTTTCAACCACATTAGTTTTAGTATTTTTAAAGACTATTACTTCGTATTCTTTGTAATTATATTTTTTTGTTAGGGTTTTTGGGAGATGTTATTCACTTCATAGGAAGAAACAGCTCTGCAAATCATCATTATTTACTTAATGTTTTACTTATGAAACTCAATATGTGAAAAAAAAGGGGATTTTTTTTTTTACCTCATAAAACTTTAAATTGTTTTTATGAAAATATACACCTTACTCTTTTCGTCAATCGTTTGCAGAAAAAAAAATTGCTAATTTCTTCAAAAGATCATGGAAAAAAATGTGAAATTTGTCAAAGGAGTTCCAAAAAATCATGCTTTTCGTCAGAAGATCACTGACAAATGCGAAAGTAAAATCTGGCCTGTCACATTTACATATATAAAGAAAATATATGTATTTTACATACATATATCTTCTTAAAAACATATAAAAAAGGAACTATAGGTCAAAATTAACATTTTTACCCACTGGCCAGTATACACTGATTTTTTTCACTGGCCAGTTTTTTTTTAACCACTGGCCAGTAACAAAGTTATGTACGCTTCATACAAAATTGTGTTTTTTCTAGCTATCAACACTGTAATTTACTAATATATATTACTTAGCATTCGATATGATTACACTCAACTAAAAAATTTTATTTTTACTATTAATTGCAATGAAATAAATTCACAGGAAATTTTCAGAAAGGTTACAGCAGAGGGGGACTCACCCCTCTGCGACCATTTAAACGAATTTCGCGATCTTTTCACAAAATTGCGTTTTTTTTTTTTTTTTTGTAATCTTTTAAAGAAATTTGTGGGTTTTTTCGCCCTTCTCTGATAATATTTGCATTTTTTTCAAGATTTTTTGACGAAATTTGCGTTTTTAGGCGATTTTTTGACGAAATTTGCATTTTTTCTGCCATTTTTTGATGAAATTTGGGTTTTTTCCGCAATCTTTTCGCGAAATTTGCGTTTTTTTTCACGATCTTTTAATGAAAGTTACGTTTTCTCCGCGATCTTTTCCCGAAATTTACGTTTTTCCGAGGTCTTTTCACGAAATTTGCGTTTTTCTGCAATCTTTTGACGGAATTTGCGTTTTTTTCGCGATTTTGTCAGGAAAGTTGCGCTTTCCTCGCGATCTTTACACGAATTTTGTGTTTTTTCCGCGATCTTTTCGCGAATTTTGCGTTTTATCTGCGATCTGTTCACGAATTTTGCGGTTTTTTCATCGATTTTGTCACGAAAGTTGCGTTTACTCCGCGATCTTTTCACGAAATTTGTCTTTTTATGCGATCGTTTCACGAAATTTGCGTTTTCCGCGATTCTTTGAAGAATTTTGTGATTCTTTTTCGCGATTTTTTGTCGAAAATTGCATTTTTCTGCAATCTTTTCACGAATTTTACATTTTCCCGCGATCTTTTCACGAAATTTGCGTTTTTCCGAGATACTTTGACGAATTTTGTGATTCTTTTTGGCGATTCTTTGTCGAAATTTGTGTTTTTTCCGTGATCTTTTCACGAAATTTTTGTTTTTTCCGCAATCTTTGAAGGAATTTGCGTTTTTTTCCGCGATTTTGTCAGGAAAGTTGCGTTTTCTTCACGATCTTTTCCCGAATTTTGCGTTTTTCTGCGATCTTTTCACGAATTTTGCATTTTATTCGCGATCTGTTCACAAATTTTGCGGTTTTTTCCGCGATTTTGTCACGAAAGTTGCGTTTACTCCTCGATCTTTTCACGAATTTTGCATTTTCTGTGTTCTTTTCACGAAATTTGAGTTTTTCCGAGATACTTTGAAGAATTTTGTGATTCTTTGTCGAAATTTGTGTTTTTTCCGCGTTCTTTTCCCGAATTTTGCGTTTTTCCCCAATCTTTTCATGAATTTTGCGTTTTTTCCACGATCTTTTCCCGAATTTTACGTTTTTCTGCGATCTTTTCACGAATTTTGCGTTTTATCCAAGATCTGTTCACGAATTTTGCGGTTTTTTCATCGATTTTGTCACGAAAGTTGCGTTTACTCCGCGATCTTTTCACGAAATTTGTCTTTTTATGCGATCGTTTCACGAAATTTGCGTTTTTCCGCGATTCTTTGAAGAATTTTGTGATTCTTTTTCGCGATTTTTTGTCGAAAATTGCATTTTTCTGCAATCTTTTCACGAATTTTACATTTTCCCGCGATCTTTTCACGAAATTTGCGTTTTTCCGAGATACTTTGACGAATTTTGTGATTCTTTTTGGCGATTCTTTGTCGAAATTTGTGTTTTTTCCGTGATCTTTTCACGAAATTTTTGTTTTTTCCGCAATCTTTGAAGGAATTTGCGTTTTTTTCCGCTATTTTGTCAGGAAAGTTGCGTTTTCTTCACGATCTTTTCCCGAATTTTGCGTTTTTCCGCGATCTTTTCACGAATTTTGCATTTTATTCGCGATCTGTTCACAAATTTTGCGGTTTTTTCCGCGATTTTGTCACGAAAGTTGCGTTTACTCCTCGATCTTTTCACGAATTTTGCATTTTCTGTGTTCTTTTCACGAAATTTGAATTTTTCCGAGATACTTTGAAGAATTTTGTGATTCTTTGTCGTAATTTGTGTTTTTTCCGCGTTCTTTTCCCGAATTTTGCGTTTTTCCCCAATCTTTTCATGAATTTTGCGTTTTTTCCACGATCTTTTCCCGAATTTTACGTTTTTCTGCGATCTTTTCACGAATTTTGCGTTTTATCCAAGATCTGTTCTCGAATTTTGCGGTTTTTTCCGCGATTTTGTCACGAAAGTTGCGTTTACTCCGCGTTCTTTTCACGATTTTTGCGTTTTTTTCGCTTTATCCGCGATCTTTTCACGAAATTTGCATTTTTCCGCGATCCTTTGAAGAATTTTGCGATTCTTTTTCGTGATTTTTTGTCGAAAATTGCGTTTTTCCGCAATCTTTTCACGAATTTTACATTTTTTCCGCGATCTTTTCACGAATTTTGCATTTTCCGTGTTCTTTTCACGAAATTTGCGTTTTTCTGAGATACTTTGAAGAATTTTGTGATTCTTTTTCGCGATTCTTTGTCGAAATTTGCGTTTTTTCCACGATCTTTTCACAAAATGTTTGTTTTTTCCGCGATATTTTGACGTAATTCGTGTTTTTTACGTGGTCCTTAGGCGAAATTCACGTTTTTTCGCGATTCTTTGACGGAATTGGTGATTTTTTTCTACGAACGATTGACAAAATTGATTTTTTTCGACGACCATATCGAAATTAGCGATATTTTTATGTCCGAATTTTCAGGCTGATGACCATTTTTTTTTCTTTTGAAAGAAATGCCTTAAATTTTCGGAAAATTCGAGACAGACTCAGCCCTGCTACTTTCTTTTCTTATGTTCGGGAAAATCGTCGATTTGGACGCGGTAAATTCCGAACGAATTTCACCCCTTTCTTCCCTGGCACCGATCTTTCAACCATCGCGTTTGGCGAGTAGTGCCCATTGAGTTTGGCGAGTGAGGACAATAAAGTTAATCGCCACATTTAAGTGTTACTCGACGCCTGGCGAGTGGCAAGTGCTAATTTTGTGCTATAAAAGGAACCTGAATATAATGATGATTTTTAATTCACAAAGTTAGGTCTAGATTTTTCACAAATGTAAAAAAGCTGTTCACAAAAACAGGACCCTGAGAGTAAAGTCTGGACAGACCCCTGAAGCTGGGAAATTGGAGAAGTTTTTAGTTGCCCAAGAATGCAGAGTTTCATATGAAATGAAAACTTTCAGTAATTAATATTTAAAGTCATTATTTCCATTCTTGGATGATTAATTTGTATTTTGAAAGACTTACTTAGTATTCTATGTAATTATTGTTTGGTTGAGGTTTTTTGGGCGATGTTATTCACTTCTTTGGAAGAAATAGCTCCGTCATCATTTTTTACTTAATGTTTTATTTATGAAACAAAATATGTGAAAAAAAACGGGGATTTTTTTTTTTTTTTTTTACCTCATAAAACCTTAAAAGGTTTTGATGAAAACATACATCTTACGCTTCACTGCATGTTTTCATTTCTTAGCAAAAATAGAACTGTACATTTTATGGTAAAGTGTAAGATGTAAACTTTACTTTCTATAAAATGGAAACATTCAGTAACTAATTTCCATTCTTGGGCAATCAGGGGTGAGTCTTTCACATTTTTCAAAAATTTAAGGCATTCGGTTCTGAAAAAAAAAAAAAAAAGTCTGTCATCAGTCCGAAAATTCAGACATAAAAAATTTCGACAAATGCTTGCCTAATTTTTTTTTTTTTTTTTTTTTTTTTTTAAGAAATTCAATTGTAATTATAAATACTGGATAAATTTTTGTTTTTGTTTTGCTAAGAAGTTACCAAGTTTTAATTTGGTTTTATATGATTAAGTGCACTTTTCTATTAATTTCTAAATTTAAATATAGCAATAATTATAAAAGCTTTACATGAGTTTTACAGTTGCTTCATTTATTATTATAGTGAAACTCAATATGTTGGAAAATTGTGATTTTTTTTTTTTTTAACCTCTTACTGAAATTATTTTGATGAAAACATACATCTTACACTTCGCTGAATGTTTTAATTTCTTAGCAAACATAGAACTGTACATTTTATAGTAAAGTGATGTTTTCATTAAAATTTGTTATTGAACTTTGTTTAAGAATATTTTTAGTTGCCCAAGAATCAAATGTTTGCTTTAACTTTACTTTCTATGAAATGGAAACATTCAATAAATAATTTCCGTTCTTGGGCGATTAAGAGATGTATGTTGCCATCGCCCAATGGGTAAAACAAAAAATATTTGACCTCAGGGGAAATGAATGAAGTTATTTGGGTTTTTCTTTTGTTAATGTTTTTTGCCACTTCCCCATATATCATGACTTTCATAAGAAATTTCAATGAAAACATATTTTTTACACTTTACTGAATGTTTTCATTTCTTATCAAATGGAACCCGGCTTATCGTGAAGAAATTGCTTCCGAATGTTATTGAAGCCACCATTATGGCTGGTCATGCTGCAGGAAAGGATGTATTCATCCCACGAATACCGATTATCCCGTCAGATCTACCAGTCCAGTTTAAACGTGTCAAATTTCCTGTCCGTCTCAGCTTTGCTATGAGTATTAATAAGGCACAGGGCCAATCCTTAAAAGTAGTTGGACTCGACTTACTATCGCCTTGCTTTTCACATGGTCAACTATACGTTGGATGTTCCAGAGTTGGTAACAGTAGAAATTTATTCCTTTTAACTCATAATGGTAAAACAAAAAATGTAGTATACCAAGAGGTCCTAAGGTCAATGTCAGCAGAAAAGGTCACTGATGTGAAACATAGAAAATCAATTCAACAAAATGTTGCAACAATCTATCAAAGTGTTGAAAGTATGTGCATTGAGGAGAATAATGAAGAAATGGGAAATGTGACAGAAGCGCCCTGTGAAGAATATATTGTAACCAATAATGCTGCAATTTGTGAAGAGGATATCAAACAGACTGATGCATATGATGTTTCTGCACAATGTATTTTACCACTGGGTGTTGTACTTCAGAATGAAAGCACAGAAATTGAAATAGTTCGTAATTCATCAATCAGAAGAATTGATAACGTAACTGGAGAAAACAATAAAAAACACTTTACTACAATTAGAGGATTTACAAATGATCGCTTTGAATGTTACGCAAATAGTTTGATCCAGTGTTTGTATCACAGTGAGGACATAAAGAGCAAGTTCATCAATTATAATGTTGAAATCCAGAATCACGTTTTAGCATATGAGAATGATAAATCAGTTGATACCAAATTTTTTCGACAATTGGCAAGGCAATATTATTTAGATAATGTCAATCCAGGTGAAGATGTACTTTTCACAGATGGTAGTCAAGAAGATGTATTTGGGTTTTTGAACTATCTTGCTCATGCGCTGCCATTTCTGTTATGCGAGATTTTATTCACACGACTCACAAAATTACAGTGTTTAAATTGTTTTCATGAAGTGGACCTCCATGATATGGATTCCGTAATCAGAATTCATATACCCACAGGTGGTAATTGCTTTAATTTTGAAGATCTGGTAGCGGAAAGTGTATCATCGGTCGAAAATATTGAACGTGGATGTGATTTTTGTGGACTCTCTAAAACGAGAAAAGAAGAGAAGCTAATATCGCCACCAAATTATTTAATTATGCAAATGATGATCTTTACCACACAGGGTAAAATTACAGATTACAAATTATTAGGTGTTAAGACAGCACGTCTCAGCATTCACGATGGTGTGTATGAAGTTATATCTGGCATATTTCATTATGGTGATTCAACGGATAGAGGGCATTATTCCAGTTATCATCGATTAGAAGATGGATGGTGCCATGCAAATGATGAACAAGTTGTGAAACAGGACTGGCCAACATATAGTGAGAATTTATATTTGATTTTCTTGAAGAGAGTCGCATCAGTTTAATATTTAGGAATATAATTTTCATGAAACAGTAAAATGATTTGTTGTATATCAGGTTGAGTTGAAGTAATGTCAGAATTTGGCTCTTTGAAGGAAACTTGAATCGCAATCAATAATCGTTAAAGGAATACTAAATATAAAGTTTTGTAAACATCCGTGCATTTTACATCTGCGAGACAGCTGTACATTTGTAGATGGTGATATCGCTTGCAGATATGATAACGGGGAAAATTTTTTTTAGCGGGAAATGATTTTACATCTCATTTATTTCTGTAGAATGATTGAATTTTAAACAAAATATTCTAATCAGGGTTCCAGGTAAGTGTTGCATTCACGTCTTATTTATATTTGTGTTTCTGTGTAATTTACATATTGTGTATTATGTTTGGTTCATACTGTTTATATCTCAATTTACATTTAAAATGTGTTCAAATTGTATATATATAAAAAAAAATACCTATATCCTAACTAAGTTTCACTGCTCACATTATCGATGTGTGGATTTTATGCATTTGTGTATGTTCTTACTCTCAGTCAAATCTTATTTATTAGGATTCCAGGTAAGTGTTGCATTCTATTCTTATCTATATTTGTGTTTCTATGTAATTTACATATTATGTATTGTGTTTGGTTCATACTGTTTATTTCTCAATTTACATATTAAAATGTGTACAAATTGTATATATAAATATAAAAAAAAAAAAACCTCCTTCACATTATCAATGTGAGGATTTTATGCATTTGTGTATTTTAGAGTCGTGGATTTGAGGAAGTGTACTGTTTACATATATCTTATTTTGTGCTTTTTTTCCTTTATGTTTGTATTTATATTTAATTTTGCATATATTTCACATAAATATATGCATGCCTGTTTATAGCGCAGGCACCATTTTTTAAGACACCTAAATCAAAGACATTATAGGGGTAATGCATACATACAATCTTGCCCCTAAATTCACTTGCCTTTGATTTAGCCAGTCCCAAGTCTGGATTAAGGTGAGGGGGAAATAGTGATTCTTATACCTGCGATCAGTATTTCGGTTAAATGTCTCCTCTCTAAAAACATGCTGCATGAAGAAGAGATTGGCTTATTCCTATCCCGGCAACGCCGGACGGGTCAGCTAGTAATTTTAATAAATAAAATATTAATTAAAGATGTAAGGCAATTTTTTTTTCAGGACCAGATGCAGTTATTATTATTATTATTATTATTACTATTATTATTATTATTTATTATTATTATTATTATTTTAACGGTACATGAGCTATTCAAAAGAATTCGGATTCGGGTAGATGTTTAGTAACCACTGATGCAGTTTCCCTTTTCTGCTACTTTTTTTTAATATCAAATTATCAAATACTCCCTTACACCCCCCACCCCTTCTGTTTCGATTTAACAATCGTAATTTTCTGGAAAATACTATTGAAAACCTTATACATACAATCTTACAAATTCCGAATATATAGTATATATATATATTGATTTTATGACTTGGTTAATAAAAAGTTAAATCAATTAATTTTTATAGACATTTTATTATTTATTGATAATCCTAAAATATAAATTTATTTGAAATTGAGTTCTTTAGTCCCCCCACACACATCCTTTTCAACAAAGTACTTACAAACATCAGATTTCATTTATGTATTCACTAAAAGTAATTATTACTAATTTTAAAATTTGAAATTTATTCGAAACTTTTATTCAATAGCGTACTATTTGATAAATTCAGGGAAGCAACGAAGACAGCGATAAATGTGCCAAATAGGTGAATCTAGCGCCAACATGCTCCCACATGGGAATGCTATGGCAAACGGACGAGCCAGCCTGTGTATTTAAAACCTCTACTAGTTGGAGTTTCTCTAATAGTAATCACTATTGGACCGTTTTCCACAAAATTCTGTTCATACCTTTCCGCAGGATCAAGCAAAGGTATACCAGAAGGACGTGTCCGCGTGGCCTAACGGATAAGGCGTCTGACTTCGAATCAGAAGATTGCAGGTTCGAATCCTGTTGCGGACGATGGTATATTTTTGGGGTTTGGTTTGATTTTTTAAATGTTGACTGGTAAAGAAAAACGGACTTCTGAGATGTTTAATGCCTTATTTCATTCATGTTTTAAAAACAATTTATGAGTGAGCGAACTCCTCATATTTTTCACGACTAGATTTGTATTAAATATATTCGTATGTAGGTATATACTCGTATATACATATATATAACCATTATAGAATATTACAAACTAGGACTGCCCTCAGAGGAATTAGTCTGAGCTATATTGCTGAGAACATGGATTTAAGAATATCTTGTGACAAATAAAGAAAATGAGAGGCTATCTTTAATTGACCATATACTGGCACAAATTTAAATGATGAAAATGAGCAAAATGAATTATAGAGTTACAAAATACTATATATAAATTCATATGCACTGTTAAACTTGTTGGATGTGCCAAGTGCCAATCCCAAAACTTTCTTCTATCTCATACATCTTGATATTTCAAAAAGCAGTTATAGATGTTAATACTGCAATATTATTATTTCAATACTCAAAGGAATACCGTTACATTATGGTCTATAGTACAAATACTTAGCAGTGTGCTTTAATGTGTTACACTATTTAAAATATTGAAACTGATATACATCATTGGAGTACACTACAATGTGTTTACTATCCAATATGGTATGGGTAGGACTTATAGTTAAGCATCGACCAAAACAGGTTTTTAAGACCGAAAACGAAACCGAAAATTAATTTTGGTAATCTTCCTATTTTCGGCCGAAAACGAAAACGAAAGTGCCCCCAAAATTTTTTAAGTAATTGATACATACATAAATATACATAATTATATTAATTAATTATGCATGTGGCCATGTCCCAAGTTGGCCCTCTGTGAATATGACTAATTTTTTTTATTTACATATGAAATAAAATGTAAATAATTCATCAACGGCACAAAATGATTTTCTAATTATACGAATTTACGAATTTCATCTAATTAAAAAAATTTTTAGGTATACATACATCGATTTATCTTTTATAATGATTTTTTTTAATCTGTTATACTAGAACTTTATCAAAGAGTATTCGAAACAATTCTGCGGTTTCAAACTAAAAACTTTCTATTACTGTTAAGTCTGCAACTTTTAATAAGCACGTGAGAAGCGTCTTCAAAGTTTAGTCCTATATCCATTACTTGCTTTGTAATTTGCACTCATGTCTTGAGTCAGTCATGACAGCTAATTATAAACAGTGAAGTTCATAGCAATAAATAAAGAGTGTCTCATTTTAGTCGAAACAACTTAAATCAATGTGAGTAAAGTTGAAAATTTCTGAAAGAAGAAACAAGATTTTTGGAATATAGATAGTTACGGTGCGGCCGAATTTTCGACAGCATTTTGCCGAAAACGAATTTTCGGCGAAACCCAGTGCCTAAAACCAAACCGAATTTTCGCCTGATCCCTACTTATAGTTCATTTATATAGGACACTTAAAAGAATTCCGTTATATTATGTTCTATTCCGGTATTCCTTTATTTCTAAAAATGTGGTATAAGTAGTTTTAAGCGTATGTATTTCTGAATTAAATTTTAGCTTAATAAGTGGCTTAATAAGCTTAATAATGGGATGTATAGAAATCTGTATAGGTATTATACAGAAATTGTACAAAAGAATTTAAATGTTTCCGTCTATTGGTAGAAATTGCTGAAGGTGAATTTTCAACTGTGTTACATTAATTTGTAATGAAATTACTGCGATGGAATAAGGTGGGAGAAATTATTCCATTGATGACGAAAAATTTGGTGGTTGTGGTTAAAGATCGACCGAGACCTGGTTTTAAGACCTTAACAGAAAACAAAACCGAATTTTGGTAATCTTCCTATTTTCGGCCGGAAATGAAAACGAGAAGAAGAATGTCGAAAAAATTTTTAAGGAATTAATACAAACATAAATCTACATAATTATTAATTAATTATACGTGTGTTTCAAGTTGGTTCTCTGTCTTCTGTTCAAAATTTTTTATTTTCATATAAAATAAAATGTAATTAATCCGTCTACGACAATGAGTGATATTCTAATTATACGAATTTCATCTAATTAAAAAATGCTTTGGGTTTACATACCACTATTTATCTTTTATAATGATTTTTGTAAATGATCATTATTCTAGAACTTTCTCAAAGGGTATTCGAAACACTTCTGCGGTTTCAAACTGAAAATTTTCTTATAAATAAAGACATACAACCTTGCTTAATGGTACACAGTATGTCTTTATTTATTATATTTTATGGTGCAATTGTCCAGTATGTGTTAATGAAAATTTTCTATTAGTGTTAAGTCTGCAGCTTTTAATAAGCCCCCCGAAAAGCGTCTTCAAAGTTTATATATTCATTGCTTGCTTTATAATTTGCACTCACATCTTGAGTCAGTCATGACCGATAATTATAAACAGTATGTTTATAGCCATGAATAAAGAGCGTCTCATTTGTGCCGACACAGGTCAAATCAGTGGGTAACGTTCAAATTTTTCAAAATGAGAAACGAGATTTTTGGAATACAGATAGTTTTGGTTCGGCCAAATTTTAGGCAGCATTTTTATCAAAAATGAATTTTCGGCGAAACTGAGATTTTGGGCCGAAGACGAAAACGAAACCAAATTTTCTGCGATCTCTAGTTGTGACGGTTGTGGGGAGCGGTTATTAGATTTTTATTGGTGTCATTTTCATTAAAATTTAAAAGTAATGCTGCACAAACACATATACACACGCGTGCGCACACACACACGCCCCTCCCTATGTGTCCGACCTTGATAGTAATGAATAATGGTGTTCGGAATTTCCTGCGATTGCCACCCGGTCGGTACTCATACAATCCTTTCATGGATACTTTTTATAAATCATTACCTTATTTATCAGCGTCTATCAAAAAAATTGTATGTTCAAGTAATTAATCTTATGATCGACTTTTAACAAGCCGGGCACGTTCGATCCCTTTAAAATCCCTTTGAATTCAATCGTATAATCAAATCGAAGAGAGAATGAAGAAAAAAAACTGCCCAAACATGGCTGGACTGTTTAATTCGGTGAATGGGACTCTTCCGCCATTAACACACTCAACAATTCGATAACACACCATTCAAAGACAATGGCCAACGCCCGGGGCTAGTCTCAGCTCCAACTTTCCCATGGCCTTGAGAGACCAAAAATATATTAGAGATGGCGATGCTCGATAAAAGAAGTGACCAGTTATGAGAGGCGTGCAGTGCAGACCACCGGTGATAGATACGGCAGCATCTGATAGAGAATGGGGGATTGTTTCGCTTTCCGTCGACACTGAAACAACCTCGGGCCACAATTAGCGAGTGTAAAACCCGGAGCAAGGTCAAATAGCCCTGACTGTTCATTGAGGGTTTTTAAATGCAAATTCGAGCGTTGTAGCGTGCTTATTTTTAGAGATCAACAGAAAATTACCGTATGTACTCGTGTATAAGTCGATCTCTCCAATTCTTAAGCAAAAGTTTGAAAAAAAATTTTTATTTTTATGTATAAGTCAAACCACATTTCTAGTACAGTAAAGCCTCGATTATCCGCGCTGCGGTTTATCAGCGAAGCGAATTTTTTTTTTTTTTTTTCAATTCAAGCCAACCGCAAGGAAAACACAATAAACTCTATTAGATGTAAATTTCCAACTGGGCGAAAAATGTCCGGACCAGGATTCGAACCCGGGACCTCCTGGCTGAAGCCGCCAGTGCTCTGCCATCTGAGCTATCCCGGACGATTCTGGTCAAACTTTTTCACCCAGCCTAACCTTGATGATTACAGCATCTGGTCTGAAACCTGGTTCAGCTCAACAGAATAAATCTCAGGTAATGGAACTCCAGAAATCGCTGGATACGAAATTACACTAGATTAATATTAACACAATTATTCTAATTGGTAAACAAATCATATTAAATGTAAATTTCCAAATATACTCTACTAATAAATATAAACAGAAAAATTCATGTATTCGAATATTTCTAGATTCGGTTGCCATGTTTGAAATATTAGATATAAAGTCTTGATGTCTTTTCTTGATTTTATTAACCAAACGTAAACACAGCAATTAAAATATTTAACAATTAAATAAGACTATTAGGATAAATTCCAGGAGAGCATATTAAGAATTCAAGTTAAGAATTGGAAGTTCATTTTCGGGATAAAAATTATTCCATACTAAAGGAAAAACAATAGTTTACAATTTAGAATAAAGAGAAGGTGTTTCCAAAGTAAGAAGCAAAAACAAGTTTTTTTTTTTTTTTTTTTTTTTTTTTTAAGGTGCAACTCAGTTCATTTAATACAGTATATATGGCATTGTTTCTTGTTTAGTGTTCTTTATTTTAGTTATTTAGACGTAAAGCAAAAGTTTCTAATGTACTGTGCATATGCATGTATTATAAATGTTTTATTATGTTTTTTGTACACTTAAACATAGTTTTTATGTTGAATTTTCTTTTTTTCGTGTTTGCACCCCATTTTCAGTCTTTTTCGGGTTATCCGCAATTTTTGTTATCCGCGATGCCCTTGCCACACATTTCCGCGGATAATCGCGGGCAGTACTGTATATTGAAAAATGATATGTAATCAAGGATAAAAAAAAAATAATAATTTTTCATTAAATTAGTAAACCTTTTTACGTTTCTAATCTGACTTTTTTTTTAACGTTTTAAAACTGTATAATTATGTAAAACAGAAGAAGCTTAAACTATTTTGAAACCTATTCACATCAATTCAATGGTATTTAAAAAGAAAAAAAAATCTTTCAAAAATCTATTCAAGCCTTATTTACAAGGGGAAACAACTTCTTAGACTGCTAAAATATAGTACTTCTTTGTATTTCAGGACTTTTAGGAGAGAAATCTGGAAGCATTCTCAAGTTGAACACTTTTTTTAAAAAGGAGATTAAAATGTTGAAAGGAATGCCCCTGTATTGAAGGGAATTCTGTCCCAAGAGAAAATGGGTGCATAGCAATTGCAGTTACATTATTGTTGAGCTTTTTATTTTGTCAATCACAGTGAAAGAATCATTGCCCTTTATCTCTCATATGATTACTTAAAAGACTTGCCCATTCGCCGATTATCTGCGATTTTTTTTTTTTTTTTTTTTAGTACCTCGTGTATAAGTCGACCCCCCCCCCCTCTTTTCAACTCCCAAATTTTGTCTAAAATTCTTCGATTTATACACGAGTATATACGGTAGGTTTCGTTTTCTGCTCAAAATCAGAGTTTCTGCGAAAAGGCTGCTGAAACTCGACCGAAACGACTGTACTCGACCTGTATTCCAAAAATCTCGTTTCTTCCATCGGAATATTTCAACATTACTCATTAATTGGAGTTATATCGGCTCAAATGAGACACTCTTAATTTATTGCTATAAACTTCACTGTTCATAATTATCAGTCATGAAAAAATGAGTAAAACACAAGTTTAACAACTATACGTGGGTGGTTCAATAATTATTGTCCCTAATGTATGTAAAATATTTGTACTGCGATGGTTGATGTGGAATATCGAAGCCTAATCTCTTAAATGCCTGTATGCTCAATTTAAGAACCGTAGCTGCTATATCAACATAGTTTTGGAGGGAGGGGTGAAGTTTTAAAGACCTATTTTAGGGAGAGTTTTTAAGAAGGGGGTGAGGGTGAAATGCTGGTTCGGAGCTTATGAGGCTACATTTGGTCAGTGGATGAGATGTGGCTACATCACTATGATCCCGAGTCCAAATGACAGTAGTTACGTCTCATCCACTGT
This sequence comes from Maratus speciosus, assembly GCA_963932465.1. Classification (NCBI taxonomy): domain Eukaryota; kingdom Metazoa; phylum Arthropoda; class Arachnida; order Araneae; family Salticidae; genus Maratus; species Maratus speciosus. The sequence continues at coordinate 65,913,107 of OZ010799.1, read as the reverse complement.
CACAAATCTAGCCCCATAAGCTAAAAATCAGCCTTTCACCCTCACCCCCTCCTCTTTCACTCCTCCCTCCAAAACTATGTGAATATAGCAGCTACGGTTTGGAAATTGAGCATATAGGCATCTAATACATTGGACTTCGATATTCCACAACAACCATCGCAGTACAAATATTTTATATACGCTAGGGACAATAATTATTGAACCACGCTCGTATATTCTAACTAACACTGAAATAAATAGAATGAAAAAATCTGATGAAATGAGTAAAATATTTGCGATTTCTACAGCTGTTATGGCATATGAAAGTACTGTTTTTAATAAATTTCGAAATTTTATCGGAATACACAATTGATATTTTTTATGTATAATTGCTTTTTGGTGTTGATAGTGGGCAATCTATAAAAACTATGTTAAACATAAAGAAAAGTCTTTTAGATTTTTCGATTACAGTTCATTTTACCTATGTTCTATACCTGGAAGTACCCGATAATTCCTAAGTTGGATTCACTGGTAGTTCTAATTTGATATCGATCGAAAATTCGTTTTCGTTTTCCGCCCAAAACCAGAGTTCCGCAGAAAATACGTTTTCGGCAAAATTGCTGTCGAAAGTTCGGCCTGACCGAAATTCTATCGAAACTATCTGTATTCCAAAAATCTTTTTTCTTCCTTCGGACAGTTATAACATTACTCATTGATTTGAGTTGCATCGGCTCAAATGAGACACTCTTTATTTATTGCTATAAAATTTACTGTTTATAATTATCAGTCATGACTGGCACAAGACGTGAGTGCAAATTATAAAACAAGTAGTGCATATATGACTAAACTTTGAAGACGCTTTTCACGTGTTCATTAAAAGCTGCAGACTTAACAGGAATATAAAGTTTTTAGTTTGAAATCGCAGAAATGTTTTGAATGCTATATACTCTTTAAGAAACTTTTAGTATAACAGATGATCACTTACAAAAATCATTATGGAAGATAACTCGAGATATGTATACCTAAAATATTTTTTAATTAGATAAAATTCGTAATAGTAAATCATTCTGTGTCGTTGATGAATTAATTACATTTATTTTATATGAAAAAAAAATGGGCAGAGACATAGGAAGCTAACCTGGGCCACACGTATAATTAATTAATAATTATGTATATTTAATAAACACGTATAATTAATTAATAATTTTGTATATTTATGGATGTATTAATTTCTTTAAAAAAATTTTTTTTAACATTTTCGTTTTTGTTTTCGGCCGAAAATAGAATGATTACCGAAATTTGGTTTCGGTCTTAAAAACCTATTTCGGTCGATCCTTACTTATTTTATTTCACAGTGGCACAGCAAAGGATACAGTGGATTCAAGGTAAGGATCCTCGCATAGGACAAGAGTCCTGCGTGGTTGGGTTATTATACCAATCTTGATCCGAGCCCAAAATTTCCATTTCAAGTCAACGAGAAACACGACCCAAATCGGACATACTTCAAACCGAAATACTTAACCACGAAACCGAATCGAAACCAAAATGGAAAGAAATTAATCGATATTTTATTACAATTATGGAAAAACTGTCTATAATTATATCTTTTATTTCATTTTATATTGAAAATCCTTCATGAAATCATTTATGTTGAAAAATGAACGTATATATATCAGAGGTCTGCAGAGGCCCGGAGCTGGCCCGAAAATGAGGGAGAATTTTCCAACGGACTGGATCGAGCCGGTGGATTTAAGGGAATTTTTTTAATGGGCCGTGCTGAGCCGATGAAAAAATTCAACGCGATACCAAATTTAAAAGTATCATAGTAAGCCAATAAAACGAGCCACCGGGCCTCGAAATTCTGGTTCTTACTGATCTCTAATATATACTTATTAATGTTCAAATCACCAGTTTTTCATATGAAAGACATATTCTAGACTTATTCTGTAAAGGGCTAAACAAAAACATTCTTAAAACACCATAAACTTTAGAACAGAAGAATTTTTTCCCTTATCGTGTTACACCAGTTTTTTCCATCATTAACTGTTATTCTGAAAAAAATTACGTAGGCTATTTCAAATGAAAATTAAATTTCAAATTGCTTAAAAGGTTCAAAGGCAAACCTAATGAAAAAGATTCCATGCCGGGACTCGAACCCGGGTCATCAGTATAGCGCACTGACAATCTACCGACTGAACAACATGGAACGATACCCAGCCTGGAACTTTCTCACTATTACATGTTGGCAAGGCTACAAACGCAGCACAAGATGGAATATTTTTCCGTGAGCCACCGACATGGGGCAAACACGAATCTAGCATCGATTGAAACTATATTAATACATTTGTCACTGACCTATACTGATGGCCCGGGTTCGAGTCTCGGCATGGAATCTTTTTCACTAGGTTGGCCTTTGCGCGTTTTAAGCAATTAATTTGAAATTTGATTTTCATTTGAAATATTATATGCAAGGCGAATGTTTCTCTCTGAAAAAAAAATTTCCAAGTATTAATACGTAGACTTTTTCTGAAAAAACGTGTTAGCGCGAACCCCACCCGCAAGATTCAAATCACAACGCCAAAACGACCCGAGCCTGCTGAAACAATTAAAGTTATCCAGATCTGAACCAGAACCCCAACTTAGAAAAGGAAAATAGCTAATAGAAAATCTCAAAAAGAATTTAAAACGAAATGTCACATTCACCTTGCGTTAATATAACTAAAAAAATTATCAATTTAATAAAAAGCTGCTTAAAATTTTATTCCATTACATATAAATTAGTCTTAAAAACATTGATATTAAAAACATATGTAAAGAAAGATGTTACATTGATTTCGAGATCTTTCAATCACAAACGTGATCATTTTCAAGGGAATAGCTTTAATAGAATTTCGCTTTCACTGTGCTATTTATGTACCAGTTTGGAAAAAGGGCCAGTATATTATTCGTTGGGTGTGTATATGAAATTGGTACGTTCCGATGCTGAAGTGTTTGATATTTTCAGAATAATGATAAGAGATGATTAAAGAGGATTTAATCATGTTTTATCCTATGACATACCTGGGATTTGGCCCAATATTTTGAAAATATCAAATACTTCGGCATCGGAACGTACCAATTTCATATACACCCCCAACGAATAATGGGCTGGCCCTTTTCATAAACAGGAATATAAATAGCACAGTGAAAGCGACATTCTAGTAAAGCTATCCCTTGAAAATGATCACGTTTGTGATTAAAAGATGTCGGGGTTCATGTAACATCTTTCCAGTGTTGCCAGATTGGGGACTTTTTTATCCCCAGATTGTTGATTGTAACCGCTTTTTTGAAATAGAAATATTCGACCTATTTAAAAATAGACTAAAAATTCTGAAAAATAAAGCGAATTATACTATTTTAAAAAAGTGGTGACACTTAAATATAAGCTGAATTAAAAAAGTCTCCAATCTGGCAACACTGCATCTTTCATTAGATATTTGTTTAATACAAATGTTTTTAAGACCAGTGTATATGTAATGAAATAAAATTTTAAGCACCTTTTAAGTAAATTTACTTTTTTTTTTAGTTATAAGAAAAACAGCCCCTACCATAGAATCCCCACCAATGACGTTAATCAGTACAGTTAATCACTACATTTTTAAATATCCTTCGGTATCGAATTTCCATTCACATATATTTTCATTGTCAATGCATGCAAGGGCGCTGAACGTATCACCTCTCACCCAAAAGTCTTGAAGGGCGTGTGGGGCCCATTCATGTCACGAAACTCTGTCCCGCGGGACGCACCGGCCCGCCCATTTGGATGTCTGCCATATCCGTATGGGGAAAAAAACGAAAACAAATCAGAGCCACAAAAGCTTAGGGTGTATGCATGCACTCAATCGGTGGAACTACCTACGTCGAAAATGTCTTTTTCTTTTCTTGAGAAAGAGAAAGCCGAAAGGGTCTTTGTCTTTACAATAATCTTCACACGGATTTAACTATTGTAATTAAAATTGCATGCGTTTTACAATTTTTATGTGAGTTGGTGGCATGAGCTTCTATTATTTAAATTTCTAACAATGCCGTTTTGTGATTCGCGAAATAGCCCAACGACCATTACGGTATCAAATAAAGGAGGAAGCGTTTTCAGGGTGATAAAATACAAGGTTTCTTTGAGGCGTTTTATATAAATAAATTTGGCGTAGGTGAATTTCATTTGGTTGCGCATCCTACTTATATTTTTTGATTAATTGAGTTGATTAAGAGGAAGGAGATGGGAGCACGTAATATTTGATAAGCGTTCTTATAAATGTTTCGTAATATTATCTTCAGCTGTTCTTAAAACTAAGGATCCACCGAAATAGGTTTTTAAGACCGAAACCGAAGCCAAAACCAAACTTCTGTGATCTTACTGTTCTCGTCCGAAAACGTAAAGAAAACGAAAATGTTAAAATTTTTTTTTTTTTTTTGTGATACATACATAAATACAGTAAACATCCTCTAAACCGGCACGTTCGGGACTTGAAGCATGCCGGATTACGAAATTTTCCGGATTACATGATGAATGTCGGCGAAAACGTGTGGAAGTTAGAATTAAACAAAAAATGACAGTAAAACATGTTTTTTATTCTTTAAATACCTTGAATAGAATTTTAAAAAATACTCAATAATGTAAAGTACAACATCAATATATGTACATAACTATAAAATGAAAACGTTCACTATAGGTATACACAGGAAGACTACTTGTAGAGCTGATCTTAAAGAAATCTCGAATATCAGGTTGTTTTGTACAAGTCTTCTCTCTTCTATTTTTCGGAAGTCATTTTGTCAATCGGAAGTCAATCGTACAATTTAAAACCTATGTTAAATCGAATTCATAGGTTTTTATTCATTTTTTTTTTATTTATGGGTTTATTTATTTATTTTTTTATTTATTTGAATTCTGATAATGATTTTGAATGCACTAAAAAAATGACTACTCTATTTTAAAGTTTTGATTGTTTATGTCACAGTAATAATCCTATTGTATCACTATCCCATATTGTCACAATCAATTTTTTTTGTCATAGCCAAGAAGAAGATTCCTGACTGAATGATGGTCAATCCCCCAAACAGACTCCAAAAATTTTCCCAGTTCCCGGGCCACAAAAACTGGAAGAACTCACCATTTCCGGCCAGCGGATGTAGCAATGAGCTGTCTGAATGAGATCAAGAGCCGCCATCTGAAGGTAAGTGAATTTTGCAATTGAGAAAAGAAAAAAAAAAAAACTGATTCCGAAATCTGTACCCATATATATATATAAATATATATATATGAAATAATATTAGTGTAATTATAATTAAATGACTCAATGCTATCTTGTAAATAAGATCCCGAAACATTAATATTAACCTTTTAAACACACACAAAAAAAATAATAAAATATACTATAATTTAGTGAACAAAGTATCTATTTAAAGTTATATTTGATAAATTGTTATCATGACTTTAATAATTCCTAGTAATAATAAATAAGTACTCCAAGAACTTATGCATAAAGTACCATATACATCTCAATAAAGAGTCAATATCCTTTTATTAAATCTTTATTTCACTCCAAATGTGATATGAATTTAATACAATTTATTGTACTGGTGCAAACAAAACAAAATCTATTTATTTATTTTTTTATTATTTATTTATTTTACTTATTTTTTTATTATTATTATTTTACGCAACAGCGATTATTTTGATCCTATGTAACGTATAATTATTAAAATTGCTGCTTTATTCGCTGAAAAAAAAATTAAAATACGAATAATATGACCGCAGTGTTATGTCGCTGACTGCGTTACAATGTGCGGTAAATTAATAAAATAGAGACTATAAGTTGAATTAATTGTTACTAGGCACCAATGCCTATATCTAATTCCCATCCCTTTATTTGTTACCTATTTACACAAAAGAAAATGCGAAGAACACACGCTTTAATAACTTTTTGACTCAAATGTAAGTGCATTACATATTCAACTACTATAAATCGTATGCCTACTTACATATATTATTTATCTAAGTTATACTCTTATGCTGCATGAAACATTCTATCTACTTTCTAAAAAAACAGTATACAGCATTTAAATACTTAGTATATTTCGTCCAGTCTCCAAAATCGAATATATCTATATACTACCTTTTATTTTACACTACCCTGTAAAATACTGATCGATCACTCATTGTTTTTTATAATCAAGTATGAATTAATCCTATCTCCGGGAAAAATGCGTAACTATTTGCTATAACAATATACTAAGTCAGTAAATAATATGCAACCCAAAAGCAATTCTCCCTCGAATTTGAAACTCTCATGGCTGGCCGCTCCGTCGAGCGCACCCTGTCCTCGAACCTGGAGGGAGATCCGAAACAAAACAGAGGAGAAAAATACTCCTGACTGCTATATTTTTTATTTGTGCGTGCCGTTGCCATCGGTTGGAAGTTGGTCACGGAGAAACTCGACGTAGATTATCTGTCAACTCCATCCGGATGCGTACGTCGCCTATCGCCGACTAAAAGAGAGTGCGCCTTTCGTTAACCCAATGCGCTTAGCAAATTTCTAAAAGCTCTCTCCGAGTAGGGTCGATTTTATACCAACAAAACAGTGAAAACAACTGCGAAATAATGCTAATAGAAAAAACCGAAAATAAGAATACGTATATATATGAATTTTGGAATAGCAGTTAGCATACTCTATATGAAAAGAAAAAAAAATCACAGTTTGAGTCCACAACATGAATTGAAGAGATCGCAGTTTGGACATTATATGAAATGGAAAAAAACATCACTTTGCAATCCCTACAAGAATTACAAAACCTGCAATTTGAATGCACTACACTAAATTAATGAACATCAATTTGACACTACAAGGGATACCAAAACTCGCACCTGGAATAAACTATACGGATTGCAACCAAGTAATTTTGCACATTGTGCGAAATAAAAAAAAAACAACAAAAACTAGCAATTGGAATACACTATACGGATTGCAAAAAAAAAAAAAAAAATACATATATATTAGAAAGACACTGGAACATACTGGACAATTACAATTATATACCTACACTATTATCTATATATTTTTTGTTTGTATGTGATCTATACCATGCCTTAATGTACTTTTTTACAGATCTAAGAAGATGATGAAATGTTCTATTCCTTTTATTATGTTTTTTATCTTACAGAAATCCATTGTTAGCAAAGAATTGCATGACTCTATATTATTTTATTTATTTATTTTGTTGCTGTTTCCTGTCTGTACTCCCCAAAATGTATCAAAACTAAATGTACTGTGTGCAATAGCTATATGAGTAACGCCCCTTTATACAAAATACTATGAGTATTTTTTACCCATTTTACAGTATTACTTTTATTTATCTAATTTTATGCTACCGCTAAAATCCAGTAATGCTCATGCTATTACGCACACAAAAAGTCAAAAAAAAAAAAAAAAAAAAAACAACAACAAAAAAAAACTAACTAACACACATTATATATACACCTAAAAAAGAAAAACGCTTCCTTTTTTTTTTTTTTTTTTTTTGTAATATATATATATATAGATATATGAGAACTTACTTAAGTTTCTTCGTCACCTGAATCGTTATCTGAATTGTCAGTAACTTTTTTTTCTAAATCGGCCTTCGCAGAGGGTTTCCACAAATGTGTGATGTGCCTCGCAATTTTTTTTTTATTCGATTCTAGTAAATGACGGAGCAAGTAGTTGTTGTGCCTATTTTTCCGTACTACCTCGTATGGGCCATCCCATCTTTTTGCGAGACATAGATGGATCCCAGGGACCTTAAGATATACTTGGTCTCCCTTTTCTAAAATCGTCACTTTTTCAAAATCTTTACCGACATATTCCTGTTGGTATTTTTCTTGATTCTCAAGTGATAACCGCCTCACTTCCTTCATATGCGCAATACGGTTTTTTACGTAATTTTTAGTACATTTTTCTTCCGTGGTATTCAACGCAGTAAAATGATTCCGTATTTCGCGTCCGAAGAATAACATTGACGGTGAAAAACCTGTAGCTCGCGAAATAGAAGAATTATGCGCCAGCTTAAAAAACTGTAATCTCGTGTCCCATTCTGTTGTGTTTTTAGACATCGCTGCAATGGAATTTTTTAAGTGCTTGTGAGTATTTTCAAGAATTCCTTGAGTGGAGGGTTTTAGAATGCTCGAGAATCTAACGTCGACATTCAGCGCCTTCATGTATTCTAAAAACACTGTGCTCCTAAAATATTTTCCGTTATCACACGCTAAAATTTCAGGGTATCCGTAAGCGCTAAAATATCCGCTCAATACATTTAGTATTGTTTGCGCCTCAACATTTTTTATTGGGACCGCCTCCAAATATCTCGATGCAGCGTCCATAATAGTTAAAATAAATGAATTTTTTTTAAACGTGGTATGAAGTTTGCCAACTACATCGGTATATATCACAGATCCAGGTTCATAATCTTTTACTATTTTCTGGATAGGTACTTTAATATTTTGGTGTTGTTTATTTTGATTGCAAGGTATACAACTCGCACAATAGTTTTTTATATCCCGATACATTCCGTACCAGAAGAATCTTTTTTTTATTAAATCGTACGTTTTCGGGAACCCGAAATGTGATTTGTGAGCTCCGCTAATAATCTCAAATATCATTTTATTCGGCGCGATCATGAGTTGCCTATCTTTATGCGGTTGTTTTAAAATAAGAATATTGTTTTCATTTAATGCGAATTTTTTAGTTACTCTATTTTCTTTGTTGCTTTGAATCTTTTTAATAATGAGGCTTAATTTACTATCTTTTAGTTGCTCTTCTTTAACCTTTTCATCTACAAGATTTAAATTGACTTTAAATAAGTCATTTCTTAATTTAGTTTGAGCCTCGTTATTATTAACATACCTTGACAAATAGTCACTAGGATTAGATTCTCCTTTAATGTGCTGAATCTCAAAATCAAAATCATTTAATCTCATTATCCATCTGGCAACAATATCACTTTGATTTTCCAATTTAAGGTGATACGTAAGCGCTTTTGAGTCCGTTAGGATCGTAAATTTTCTTCCTAATAAAATGTGCTCAAAATGTTTTACCGCGTCATGTATAGCTAACAGCTCATATTTCATACTTGGATAGCACTTTTCTGAATCTTTTAGTTTTCTCGCAAAAAATTCTATAGGTATAAAATCTTCGCCTTCCTTTTGCGCTAAAGTCGCGGAAATTGCAATTTTCGAAGCATCCGTAATTAAAAAGAATTCTTTATTAAAATCGGGAGGTCTTAATGTCGGATTCTGAATGATAGCATTTTGAATGGCAATGAATGCCGATTCTGCTTCCTCACTCCAATGGAATTTAACCTTCTCCTTAGTAAGTTCTATTAAGGGGTTCACTATCTCCGAATACTTATGTATTAGTGATCGGAAATAATTCGCCAGTCCTAACAGCGATTTTACTCCTTTTTTATTTTTGGGACGGACTAAATTTTGAATTTTTTTTATATTTTTGTTTGATGGCGCATACCCCTTTTGGTCAATTTTGAAACCAAGAAAATTAATTTCGTTTTGACAAATTTGCATCTTACTCGGCTCAATCGTCAAGTTGTGACGTATCAGGGTTTGCAGTACCTCTTCTAAAAGGGAGGCCATTCGCTCTTGAGAATGGGTTGCTAAAATAACGTCATCAACAAAATATCCAATTTCCTCTTTATTAAAATCGCCTAATACTGTATCGATTAATTCAGAAAACGTATTTGAACTTAATTTTAATCCGAATGGCAAGCGAAGGGGCAAATACTTACCGTGTTTGGTAATAAATGCCAATTTTTCCGTATCTTCGCGCCTCAGGGCTATCTGAAAGAAAGCGCTATGTAGGTCTAATACACTGTAATATTTTTTTCCGCTGAGCCTTTGTAAAATTTCCTTAATGTCCGGAATCGGATAAGGATAACCCTCTAATATTTCGTTAAGCAGTCTGTAATCAATAGCTAAACGAAGCTTCTGGTTGTGCTTTTCCGAAGTTGCCTTTTTTACAAACAACACTGGGAATGCATAATGAGAGTCCGTTTTCTCGATAATGTTTGCTTCCAATAATCTCTTTATTTCCTCTTTAGCGAATTCGCGAACCGCATGGCATGTTTTATATGGCTTTTCTTGGATTGGAAAATTATGTTGTAACTTTATACGCGGTTTGACTAATTCCGACCGTCCTAAAGTTTTGTACGACTTGGAGAATGCATGAGCGTTCTGCATTAAAATACCTTCGAACTTCTTTTTTACCTGTTCCGGTAAATGATCGATTTTAAAGTCCTCGACTTTTAATTCGGCCTCTCTAAGTTTATGAATTTCCTCTATAGTCATATTATTTATTTGATGCTTAGTGCTCCCTTCAATATCATTCTCGTTATCATCTGTTTTTATCTCAAATTCAGTAATTAAATTACCCATACGAGTATTCGGTCGCAAAATAATTTTTTTTTCTGAATTATTTTTCACTATAATGTAGAATTTCTTATCACTTAAAACCTGATGTACTGAAGTTGCGCACTCTAAACCCTTTTTTAAGTTTTCTGGCTCAAATAGAAAATTTGTCCCGGATTCTAAGTCATTGCGAAAAAATAATTTAACCATTTTTTCTCGCCCGGTAATAAAAATGTGCTATTCACAGTTCTTGCTGTTATACCCAGCTGCTTTTTCTCATTACTAGTCTGTACATCCTCTTTTTGTATATTATTTACGTTTATTTGTTGAATTACTGTAATGTCCTCTTTATTGTTTAACTTTACTTCAGTGTTTTTGAATTTTAAACTTTTATTTTGTAAATTTATGATCATCTGGTTGTTTTTCAAATAATCAAACCCCATAAGCATTTTATAATTACCGTTAAAATTTTTATTGGTGACGTAGAATGTCCCTGAAGTAAACGTATTGTTTATTTTGAATGACAACTTCACGCAGCTTTTGAAAGGTATAGAATTACCGTTAAAAGATTGTATACGAATCTGATTACCTAAATATTTAATTTTAATGTTTTTACCTTTTAATTCCTCAAATAAATCTGGCGATAAAAGTGACACAGCTCCGCCAGAGTCCAATAACGATGCTATTTTAATACCCTCTATATCAAAATAAATAATTGGGAGGTTGCATTCGCCTTCCTCTGTCACACTAGCAATCATGTGGGTTTCTTGGGATCTGTTCGCAACCCCTATATTTTCACTCTTACCTACTACAGATCCCCTTTCCCGTTTCCCGAACTATGAAACTTGTTATTTTTGCCCCCTGCTTTTTTATTTTGATCTTTTTTATAGCTATAATTTTGCTGGTTTTGGTCTTGTTGACCGTTGGCAATATTCGCCTGATTGAATGATATAAAAGGAGGATTTGAATAAGGCATTGGAGTATAATTAGTATGAGCAGGAAAAGCAAAATTAGAAGTCTGGAAAGATTGAGGTTCAAAGGAATTGGGATATGCACCCTGGGCATTTTGGTATCGTGGCCGCGCGGGAGGGGGTACCGTAGGACTCCAACTAGCTAAAGTTCCGAAACCCTGTGGGCTATTTGTGCCCTCCACCATGGAAGTAGGGCCCCATTGACAATTTTGCATTTGCGGATAATTATAAGTCGCATTAGGCCATTTATATGCATTTCTATGCGTACGCGCTCTACGACATTGATTTGTATAATGGTTCGAAAGATTACAAATATCGCAATGTTTTTTTATTTTCGATATCATTGTTTGATTTCACATTTCCCGCTTTTAATTTTAATTCTTCGAAATCCCGCTTTAATTGTTCATATTTTTCATTTTGTATTTGATTGGCCTTGAGTAGTGAATTGCATAGCTCGTCTTTGCTACTTGCAGCAATACTGTTAATTTCTTCGAAATTAGTAGCATTGAAAGCTGTTTCAATATTCTGTGCACACTGCAAATAGAAGCGTCTTAAATTTAGACACATATGTGACTGAAAAAGAATTTTAGACACTTAAGTGTCTTAATCTGAAAATTAAGACACTATAGATGTCTTAATTTAAGATACATAAGCGTCTTACTATGACCATGGTGTAAACGAACTGAGAATAATGTCTAAAATATCCGCAAACGTCTTATTTTAAGACACTTCATTGCTTTAAACGTGTCTTAATTTAAGACGTTTTGATTCTTCCGACGCAATAACCACCAGGGGGCACTAGCACTCCCAGTTGCGCATGCGTTTTAGACGTCTTCGTTCGAAGTGGTATACGTTGTAATTCAAACAAAGTTTGTTTTTATGTACGCGTGTATTTTAATTCGTTTTTTGCGAAATGTGAAGTACTGTGATTTTAATTCGTATTAACTTGGAGTATTTATTTATTGAATACATACATCTGACGTGTGTGCTCGACATCAAATGTCTCTTAGAAGCTGTCGTCGATACAAGGGCGGGATAGACACAGAACAGAAGTAGACGACGGTTGAAGATTACACCCGGAAATTCTACAAAGCGTGTGCAATGGGCTTAGTGTTAACTCGTATCAAGTTATATCAATAATATTGTGTTATTCATCTTCGTCCTGTCGAAGCTGGCAAAAAAAAGAAACTTTTGTCTGGCGGGTCCTGTTTTTAGGATGAAACATCTCATTCTTTAAATATGGCTAGTCGGATGTATTATGGGATTACCTTTTAAACTGATGAAAGTCTTTCTCCCTCACTGTGGTTGTGGTACTTTTTAAAATTTCAAATCGAGGAATATTTCTTACCTCTTGCAGCAACTCAAGTAAGTTTCTTTATAGTAGTAAAATTAGTGTATTTTATGATTTTATTTATTGTACTAAACAAAATCCTGCATGAAATTTAATTAGTTTTGAATCTGTTCGCAAAAAACCCCACTAATTCTAGAAGTATATATTTTTAAACTTATGACGTTCTTTTTTATTACGAATTATATATTCAATGTCAGTTCTTAGTTTCAATGGATAATTTTTATCTCGCAGTAAATGACGGCCACAAGGAAGTAAAGAAAAAAAAAAACTTTGAAAGATGACCTAATGCTTTCTTACTTCCTGGCATAAAACCGCAGATTAAAAAAAGATAAATAAAGTAAATGAGACTGGTCTATTATATGAAGCTGCCTGTAAAAATATACATATGTATTTGATTTGCAATCAACTCTAATACTGATTTTTTTATTATTTTTAATAAAAAAGTAATTTGAAATTTATAATGGGAAAAAGTAAAAACCTCTAACTAGATTTCGTATTTAAAATTGTGGTAACATTATTTATATGCACTTATACGAAAAATACAAAAATGACAGATGTTACTGTATATATTTAAGACGAAAGAAGTTTGGAAATCATAAGTTATTTTTTCCTCATGTTTTTAATATAGAATATGTACTTATTTGTTTTTATTGATAGTTGAATAGCTTTTGTGAGTACCCTCTGATCTACATAAAAACTTGCCCATGTGGAAATATAAATTTTTTAAAAACATAATTTTTAAATAAGTATTTTCATTTTTTTTTGGGGGGGGGGGGATTTTGCATGAATTTTTGTAAAGCTGATATCTTAAATCTTGCACTGATTATAATGAAAGTTTTGAACTTTTAGAGTAGGACAAGTTTAAAAACGCAAATATATTTAACAAAATACCAAAGTCATTTTTTCCCCAATGTTATTAGAGTAGAATATTTATTTATTTATTTTCATTATTCATAGTTAAATGGCTGTTGTGATTATCAAGTGATGTATATGTAAAATTGCCTATGTGGCAATATATTTTTTTATATTTTCATTTTTTTTGGGGGGGGAGGGGGGGGGGATTTTTGCAATTTTCGTACATCTGATATTTTAAATCTTTTTCCAGATTCAACCGAGTATAATAAATATTTTGAACTTTTAGAGTAGGACAAGATTATAAAATATATATATATATTTATCTATGTACCTTAAAAGCCCTTAATAGCGAACACTTCGGGACCGCGGAATTTGCCCGATAATTGGAGATGTCTACTTTTTTGAGGTAAAAATATACAAATATGTATGTCTGCTGATTAAAAAAGTATTCGTTAAATAGAGGTGTTCGCTATTCGAGAATGTCCATTAACCTCCACAACGGATACTCCCGAATACCGGACATCTCAATTTAGACAACTATAATGCAGGGTTGCGTTTTTTGCAAAAGTACTTCTTGATTAAAGGAAGGGCAAACTGGGAAGTGCCCCGTCCCCCTACGACTGTAGTGCCCCCAAATTTGATGTGCAATATTTGTAAAGCTTATATTTTAAATCTGTTTCGAAATTGTACTGATTATAATCAATATTTTGAACTTTTAAAGTAAAATAAGGTTAAAAACAAAATAAATTTTAAAAAATCTAATATTTAGATAAATATTTTTTGTTTTTTAATCTTGTTCTACTCCTGAAGTTCAAGATATTGATTATAATCAGTACAATGTCGTAAAAGATTTAAATTATCAACGTAACGAAAATTGTATACCAAAACTGAGAGCACCAAAAAAATCAGGCTGTATTTGGGGGGGGGGGAGGGGCAGGACCACAGACAAATATTTTTCCAGGATTCAACGTGGTCAAACATGGCTACGTATGATGCTTACAAAAAAATGGATGCGATTCAGACGTTTGAAGTGTCTGAAATTCAGACGCAAAAAGTGTCTGAAAAAATTCAGACATTTTAAAATGTCTGAAAATTGAACACTCCATTTCAGACACTTAAGTGTCTGAATTTCAGACATTTTAATTTAGAGTGCAATTTCTACAGCCTCAGAAAATTTCGATACGGCCCTTTTTCTAACCTCAAGAGCTATGTCAGATCTAATTGCATTAATGAATTTGTTCAATTTCATGAGTTCAAACATATTTTTCGCATCACGTTTATTTGCGAATCCTGAAGTTTCCAAAAATTTCGATGCATTTAAATTGAATCGCAGTATAAAATCGTTCATCTTTTCATCGGGATTCTGTTTAAGTTTCGCAAATAATTCGTGCGCATCATTAAATGTTATCTTTGTACCAAAAATTTCTATTAATTTTTTTTTAAGTTTTCATAGTTAGTTTCGGAAATTATCTCAGTATCCGCTTGCATACGCTCGCGTGCTGTACCCGTTATTTTTGATTTTAGGATAATTAACTTTACCGGCTCTGACAATTTTGTCTGGTCCGCCGCTTCCTGAAATAATTGTATGAATAATTTAATGTTGTTTTCCTTTTTACCATCGCCCCACCAGTGGCTGAGAGGTTCTGCTCTCGAAACTGGTAGACGGGAAGTGCTGGGTTCGATCCCAATCGCGCCCGTCGGCCTAGTCGTTCGGAGTTTTCGTGGTTTTCTTCGAACCATGGATTTCCATGCGTTAATACGGGTTAGGTTCCCTTAGAAAGACCCCCACGAAGGGCACTCCCCCTCAGGCCTATATCCCTAGTGCAGATAATCGGCCGTCACAAAATCAACCAACCAACCAACCTTTTAACCATCAAAACTTGGTAATACACTTAGAATATTATCAACACTGGCCATATTTTCACAAATAGAAGAGTCGCTATCAAAGTCAAAATTATCTAATTTTCGCTGTTGTAAGCGCGTTCTAGCTTCTAAAATAAATTTACTAAATTTATCTGAAGATTTACGTTTATATTTGCCTTTGTTTCCCATACACAGGGATACCCTATACACAATAATTTCTAATACCTCAGTTTAAAAAAACAATACACCTATATATTCACTATTAAACCCACAATAATAAAATAGCAACAATAATACTAACACTAATAATAATGACAATAATAACACTGTTATGCAAGTTTTTTAGTATATATTCACAAATTTATATATATATTTATATATATTTTTACTTATTTTTCACCACAATTACAATATCATATCTCAGCCACTCATGTAATCTAAATACATATTTTTATTTATTTATTTTGAGTGTGCATGTCTGTATCATTGAACCAAGTATTGATCAAATTGAATGTTTACAGTCAGAAGTGCGATTTGAGGAAGTACAAGAATGGAAAGTAAAGATGGAAAAAAAAAATATATTTAATTTATTTGCATCGAGCGAAATATATAAATATGCAATTACACATAAAAGAAAGAAAATTTAATATTTAATATTATACATTAACAATTAAAATTTAAAAATTTCTCACTAAAATATATAGAGCACAAAAGAAGAAATTACCCATTTTATGTAACCTAAAAAAAATTTTTTTTTTAACAGTAATTAGATTCGACACTTTAAAGTACAGAACAGTTAGAATTCTATAAGCAATAAAGGCCTGGCTGGCACCATTAATAAGAGGGGGGCAATGCTGGGAAGTTCTAGGCAAGTATAATACTTTTACCCGGTTACAGCCCTAAAGAGCATCCCAAAACACAGCGGTGGAGTCAAACAGGTAAAACTCCCCCTTCCTATCCTGATTTTATCGATTTGCAGGTAAACAATTAATATTTAGGATCATATAAGTTCCTAGTTGAGAGGGAAAAGTAATTCGGTAAAATTGCATAATATAAGAATACAATCATTAATTACTCTAAAAGATAAATTAAATCAAACCAAAGCGCTGTGTAAATTTTTGACGAACTCTCAACTTTTTGGAAAAGACTGCACTAGACTTTAAAGTTCTCAAAATCTAGAAGGTTAAATTTATAACTGCAGCTTGACACCTGCATATCGATGAGGAATGTAAATAAATACATACCTCACTAACTCGATGCAAAAACTAATAAATCACACTAGATAGACATAAATAATGAGGAGAAAGTTATTTTACATTTACAGTTATTTTATTTACAATATATACATGCATTAATGAAAAACAGATTATCTACATAGCAAAGGCTAAAAGCATTAAATTTTGGTAGAATTCTTTTACTCAGCATATTAGAATCATAGAATTAACTCCTGACTGTAAACAGGCCCTATCGTATTATTTAACAATACTTATTTTGCACATACAAAAACAATATATAGAGGCTACCTGTGATCCATCGCTTACTGGCATTGTCGTCAGGTCTTTCAAAGTCCATCCTTCGGAGCGTGCACATGGCTCTGTCTGAGAATTATATAGATATTATTATGGTTCTACTACCGTGGAATCATTCCACAAATTTTATCGTAAAGATATATATTATTTTATCGTCTACCACGACAAATTTTACAGACTTAACTCGCAAGCCTATTATCTGGCCAACTGGACATCATTATTTATTTTAGTTGCCCGGCTCTCCTTCTAGACACATCTCTTGTCAGCTCCTCTGAGTAGAATAAATTCTCCAATCTTTTTTTTTTTTTTTTTTTTTTTTTTTTTAAGGTGGAATGGTACAGGGGGCCGTATGGACCGCCCTCCTTTTACGCTATCCGTCATTGGATCACGGCAGGTCTTGGGTCTCGCCCACCATTGCAAATTATTGGCTATTTCTGTATAATGCACATTGCTAAGGATTGGGTAGGGATTCCCCATCTCTTAGCCCCGTGTGCCCCCCACTCCTGTAGTAAAGGCTGATATTTATGACTGACCTAAATTGTCCTCAATAAATAATTGTTTGTCGTAAACGTCATCTTATTGTACAGTAAGTCTTATTTGCATCCCTGCAATAAATTCGGGTCGTAAATCCGTCCACTTGGGTGGTCTAGGACCCTGCAACTCTCATATGTGGGCACTGTAATATACATACATTTATACATGATACATAAAAACAATATTTAATTAATGTACATTATTTTTTTTATCATTAAAGTTTGCATTTTTTTGCCAAAGCTTGATATGCTGTGCAAACGCACCAGCAAATCTGCAATTTATTCGTTTTCTGATTGGTCTATACAGTAATCTGTATTTCCCTTTAATTTCCACAACGATGGATACTTTCTGTTGCCACTATGACAAAACAGTAATAAAACTACAAAAAAAATTTAATAACTCAGAAACAAATTGAGATACAGCTTTCAAACAAATTGCATTTAAAAGTAGATTTTTTTCTCTATCCGACGGTGTAAAAAGTAATATTGTCGGATGTTTAGAAGTTTAAGAATGAAATTTCATTTAAAATTGGCCGTCAGATTTCTTGGAAATCTGACGATGGAAAAGCCTTTTCCCGAACAGCCAATGAAATGCTTGGATATTTACGTAAGTTTCAGGTGGATAATACTTAAGTTTCATGAAATCTGACGGGTCGCAGGCGATATTTTTGGCTTGCAATTTTTACGTGTAATAACACTATTAATGTTTAATTCATGGCGTACGTAATGTATAATCAACTCCGTGCGATTTTTTATGTCTTAAATTTTAGTCTTAAAAAAAATCGTTTTCCAAATGGTCGTTGTAATTTGATAAATTGCCTTTTTTTTTTTTTTTTTTTTTTTTTACTCGTCTAACGATTTAGACGGGATCATTAAAAAACATAATAAATAAAATAACAATAGAGTTTTGGAAAAATCCCCTTCGCATTTCATAATTGCAGGGAAGCGGTTATCGAGAATCAATATAGCGATAAAAAAAAAAAAAAAAAAAAAAAAAAAAAAAAAAAAAAACGAACAATGTAAAAACAAGATCGATATCTTTTCAAACTGTAAATACAGTCCAAAAGAGCCCTTTGACAATAGATACTACTTTAGAATATTTCCATTGTGTGATGATCGAATCAAACTTGACACTTTCTTTTTTAAAATTGTAAGTAACGTCTCTTGTTACCCGACTGCAAAAAGGAGGGTAATGTTTTTGACCGTGAACAATACAAATCCTTTATACTCACATAACATGGAACGAGATGGATATCTATTTACTTATATAAAATCAAAGTGTAGCAAAATATAGGTAATCATTCCTGTGCGAACCCATCTATCTATATATTTAAAATACAAGGCTGTTTTTTTAGTCATCTAACCTGAGATTTTTACTGAACCGATTATGTTAATTACTTTTTTCAATAAAAGCTGTTCATTGGTAGATGTGCCTGCAGTAGCTTTTTTTAAAAACATTGTCATTTTTAGGGTTCCGTACTTAAAAAGTAAAAACTGAACCATTATAAGATCACTCCTGTGTCTGTCCGTCTGTCTGTCTGTCACAGCCATTTTACTCGTAAACTATGGAACGTGGAAAGTTCAAATTCGGAGAAGTAATAAAGACCATTGACCCACATATTTTCAGATTAAAAAACATTCATAAATATATTTAGTAAAAAAGTAGAGGGGCTAATTATGCTACTTGAAAAAAAAAATCTTTTCTTTGTATATCATGTGGGATATCCTGTTAAAGCTTTTGTAACGCTGAACTCAAAAATAAAGTCCTTTTAATTTTAGGTATTATATTTTCAAAGATATTGTTGAAAATGTAGCGCAAAAATATGTCCCCCCCTTTCTAATTCCGAATCTACTGAAACTAAAATTATGAAAAAATTAGAGGTAGTAGACGTTAATATAAACCTTGCCGGAAAATTATAACGATTACCCTAGGTCACATAGTATTTGAGTAATTAGCATTTTTCTATTATACACAAATTTCGATTTACGGGCATTCAGAAAAATTGTTGAGCATCGCTGAATATACCTATCGTTGCAGAAGAATAAAAGCATTGTTGATAATGATTTTCGAAAAAAATCATCGGTAATTAGCCGCGATATTAACCCTTAAAGGTACGGTCAGTTTGGACATACACAAGGACAGGGACGGACTCTATGCCTAGTTAACAACTTTTAATGATATATATGTGTAATGTAATGTCCAGTACCAGTTTAAAAGCAATAAACGTCAAATTGTTAAAAACATACTAATTTAAGGGGTCTCGGGACTCTAAAAAGGGGAAAAAATGAAAAAAAAGACCATTTTTAACATTTAATGTCAAAATGTATATGATTTTAAAACACAATTTTAATTGGGATGAAATATATAAGTATGTTCTTTCGTTTCATGTACTTAAAAAATTGCAAGATAGAGAATTAGTATTTATAGGAGGCTCGAGACTGTTAGACATTTGTCGAACAAAAAATTGGCATAACAGTTTACGCGCAGGATTACAAAATAAAAATTGCAACTAGAATGAAAATTTTGGGGCTTACTTATATTTCAGACTGTAATAATTTCCCTGAACTTAAATAAATTTTTATTTAAAGCATTTTTATATTTTTAATGCAATGTTGCATTTAGCTAATACAAAATTTTGAAAATTTCAACAGTAAAATCACCTAAAAAACAGGGTTCGTACGGGTACCGTTATTTCCAAGGCTCAATATCAGAATTTTTTTATAGAAACATAAATCTAGTTTAAATGGACGAAATTTCGCCTTATTTCAGGAGAGATTTTTCATAATAACATACTGGTACCGAAGAATTTCTTAGTGATGAAATTCAAGCACCCGTACGAACCCTG
Source organism: Maratus speciosus (assembly GCA_963932465.1). Taxonomy (NCBI): domain Eukaryota; kingdom Metazoa; phylum Arthropoda; class Arachnida; order Araneae; family Salticidae; genus Maratus; species Maratus speciosus. The sequence goes on along the minus strand of OZ010799.1, from coordinate 65,892,748 downwards.
AAAAAATATTTTTTTGGACGATAAAAAGGAAATTTTAGGTTCAGTTTATGCAGACTAATATGAAATGTATGTTTTGAAAATTTCATGAAAAAATCTTCAGAAGTTTTTGAAGTTTCCTGCGCGTTATGCCCAAAAAACGCCATTTGGAAAATAATGACTTTAAAGTTTCGGAAACTCCGCTTCAGCTATTGAGCGGGTATAATTCTAAAAGCCAAAACTTCTGTTCTAATGGGAATTTCAAGGAAGCAATTATATCAAAATATTCAGAAAAAAATAGGAGTTTAACATCTAAAAAATTAAAATTTCTTCAATTTTGAAGCTTTAAGAGTCCTGCGACCACTTAATCCTTTCCGGCACGGAGTAATTCTATTTATAAACTTATGAAATAATGAACTGACACCGGCTCCGTTTGTTTGAATACTATAAGCTGGCTTTAAAAAAATAAGAATATGAAAGCTACCTCTTCCTCCCGCCACTGGCCGGAATGACTTTTTTCATTTGTGCTCTCCTACAATACAAGCCTTTCAATAATAAAATCTGCATGCTCATTTTTTGTATGAAGTCACGCAGATCAACACTCCGTCTTTTTGACGGGGGTTATATACTAGTATTTTAATAAATGTGGTATCAAAAGGTTTGTCTTCAGTTTATCGTGTGCCATAGAAAATATAGGCGATATACAGGACCATTATATCGCAACTTTGCCAATGCATGAATCTCTAGAAGCCGGTCGCTCCGTTTAACTAGTCGAAATGAAATGCGCGATTTAGTTATTTGAAGATAATAGGTATGCGCTCGAAATTGTGGTGAAGAGGAACAATGAAACCTGCACAGTTACGGTTACAGTGAAAAAAAATCGATCTTTTAGAATGGCAACACCCATTTTTTCCCATCCAAAAATGACCAGAGCATTAAAATCCTTAAATATCGTGAAACGATACATACAGCACGAAAAATGATGAAGTATGATGCATGCAAAGAACGTTTTGTATACAACCAATAGCAACAGAGACGAGAGGAAAAGAAAATGTTACCGAGATTACAGGTTTTCTTCAACGCTGCTTTTTTTAAAGGTTTACCACAATCGATCATTTGCGCATAATGTTCTTTTATTGGTGTTTGTGCGCCGAGCCAAAGCCCCACCAGAACAGCACTGTGTGCTGTATTTTGCTATGTAATTATAATTTTTAAAAAATTTTGGAGAGTAAGATTTTCTGAAAACTTCCCATATCTGATTGTAAATGTTTTTGTTAGCTATTCATTCATTAGATTTTTTTTTACATATAAATTTGCATTTAAAATATATTGAAATTTTCTTTTGCTGGAGAAGCAATTGCTTTAAATTTTGCAAATAATGTATGAAATAAAAATATGTTGGTAGAGGCAAAAGAAGATTGGGGGGGGGGGGGTGCCGAAGGGTTACTTTACAGTTCTAAATACTGAAGAATATTACAGATCCAATATTTTTTCTTAAGAATTAAGCCCTGTGTTAATGAATACCTTTCAATTTTAAATATTTCCTTTGATAATAATTTTGAGCACCACTGAGTAAAATATTTAAAATTAATTTAAAATTAAAAATATCGTTTTATTATTTGTAAATGAGCCGCATATATATTAAAACACACATACACACATAAATAATAATTCAAATTTTAAAGGTATTCAAATTTTAAAGGTATATACAATATTATACAGACATATATACAATAAATACAACAAACCCAACTGGAGTGAAAAATTAGTCAGAGCCAGGAATCGAATCTGAGACTACAGTATATTGGCGGGAGTGGCTCAGTGGTTAGAGCAACAGCCTAGTATGCTATGGTGCCAGGCTCGATTCCTGACTCTGCCTAATTTTTCACTCTAGTTGGGTTTATTGTATATATGTCTGTATAACATTCTCTTTAAGAACTTCTTATAGTATTAGTAAGTTGTTTTTAGAAAAACTTTAAATAATTATGACTAGAAAAAAGAAAAGAAAAGAACTCTGAAGAATTATTTAAAAACCCGTTATTATATATTTAGTTGTGCTTTCTGTTTCCCTGAGTAGGATATTAATTTACCAAACCTCAGCTCTTATTTTTATAAACATGAATACATCAGATTTTTATATTTACTAAAACAGATTATGACGTTGTTTACGTCATAAATTAGGAAACGACACATATTTGCTTTCATCTCATTCTAGACTCCGATCAAAATGGCTAACTAAACAAGCAAATGAATCCCAAAACGACACTTTGCGGTAAACGACGCCCAAGTGAGAAATTTGGGTGCAATAAGGATTAAGAAATACGGTTATGGTTACCCTTAGATATTGCTTATGTGCATAGTAAGCTACCTAAAATGTTATTCCTGTAACTCTTCCGGGATTAACGAAACTCAAAAATACCGGTGAGTTTAAATTGATTTTCTTTTGTCTTAACAATTATTTTTTATGTTATATGCACGTAGTAATGATTGTGTATATGTCAATAGATACTTTACTATCACTTCAATTATGTTTCAACCAGGGTTCTTTAATATATATCAATGGATTTATAGCTTGATATACATCCGATATTTATTTTCAAAATATCAAAATATTTGATAAAATATCAAGATATTTGAAATTTTCATATACTTGTTATTTATTTTCAAAATATCAAGATGTTTGCTATTTTCTACATTTGATATTTATTTTCAAAATAGCAATGTGCAATATATTTTTAATATTTTCAGTCAAAACAAGTGTAAATGAAGTTTTCAACTGTTATTGACTGTGTCATTTTGTAGATAAAAAACTTTTGTCCCTGGCTGCGACTTTTTTTATCCAAAAAAGAAAGATATCTTTTTCAATTTTTAGATTTGAAGCTTTTATGTTTAAATATGGAAAAATAATTATGCGACACATAATTAATTCACAACAGTCACTGAAAGATAAAATGTCCAATATAAATAATCAGTTATAGTACAGCTTCGTTAGAAAAGAATCTTTTGCGGTTTTGGTTCAGTTGAGTTTAAACTGTAGGGAACTGCTAGGGCCATTGGCATTGCCACCTAGAATACAAAGCCTTCTGGCTGGTTGGTGACGCCAGCAGCAAGAGGCGAAGAATCTGTATATCACATTGATAAAGTAAAGTTTAATATTGCTATGTTTTTCTACATAAACAACTAAGCATTTAATTGACCTAATAATAGAATTGTAATCTTGATTGTACATCAATAAATTGCTACTGACAAATAAATTAAACTTTATAACTAAAAAATTTTAACATGAAACACATTTATCATCACTTTTATGTTTCCTGAATTTTCTTGATATCTTGATAAATACTGCTAATTTCAAAAGTATCTTTTAAATAAAAATATTTTTAACTAGATTGTTCCTTTTAGAATCAAACGTTCGGGAATCTGAAAAACAGATTTTTTTTCTTTTCTTTCACCCTCCTTCTTGATTTTTTTTTATTGAAAATGTAGTAAAATTTTTGAAGAAAATGTGCGTAAATATTATGAAGAAATGTTTAAATAACCTTTAATTATTATAAATAAAGCATCATAAAAGAAAAGAAAAGAAAGAAAAAACTAGATTGTTCATTTTAAAAGCGATTTTTCGAGGAAAAATAGGATTCTTTTCTTTCTTTTTTTTTTCTTTTGTTGTGAAGGCTGCAAAATCTTCAAAGAAAAGTTATTCTTTAATTAATTAAATATTTAAGCCAATTTGTAAATTTATTAAAAATAATTTTATACCAAAAGACAAAAACTGTTTCAAAAATAACCTATTTTGTAAAAATAATTTTTATTTAAAAAAGAAAAAATCTCTAGCAAATTTATTATTTCAATTTATTCAATATTCTAAGATTGTTTATGATTAAATACAATTTTTTTATTTATTTCTGAAAAGTAATATTTAAATATTTTATTGAAAGAATCTCATTTTGTTCTTTTTTTATGAAAGTGGTTCATATTTTCAACTTGTCTTCATTTATTAATTAATTTATAGAACTGACAAAGTGTTCTTCCCATTAAGTCGGAGGATATTTATTATTATAAGATTAGTCTTTTATTTTCATAAATTCTTAAATTTTTTGCGTATTTATTTAATCACTTTCTTCAAATATTTTTACTTGCTTTTGATAAAGTTGAACATAAATTATCTTAAAATATCTAAGTGTATATAGTAATATTGCTATGGTTATATTTATTATTTCTATAGACCATTTTTTACAATCCGAAACTAAAATGTTAAATTTTGATTTATTTTGAAATAATATTATAGACCTAGAAAATGTTAAATTAAGTAAGGCACTAATTAAATAGTTAAAATTTGAATAATATTATGCATTATTAAAATTTACTTTAATTATTTAAAAAAAATGCACAATACATTTGCCTAACTGACTAAAAATCTGTTATTAGTATTTATTCAATAATTTATATAACTGAAATCTATGGAAGTTGATCCATATAAATTGGCAATAAACTCAAAATAAATTTTATTTACATGCTAAAATAATACATGTTATTTACATTCGATAAATTTTAAAATATGTGCAAAACTAAAATTTGTAAATTAAAATACTAACAATTTAAAAATGAAGCGTTTAGTAAAATTAAAAAGTATAAAATAAACAAATTGAAATACTAAAATATCCCTTATTTAATGACGTTTAATTTTATTTTAAAGAAATCTACTAAAGAAATCACTAAATTTCATATCTGACTATTATTAGTATTTTTTCTAAAATTTAAACAATAAAAATAATATGCCAAATGAAATGTCGTTGACTAATCTTCAAATCATTGTTAAAAGTACAATAAAATCTTTTCAAAGTCAGACTAAACTTTAAACTAAATTAAATATTTTACGATTTTACTACTATTATTATTATTTATATTTAAAATTGTGTTAAACTTTTAACTGCGTAATTTAAAATATAGTAAAATAAATGAATTATAATAGTAAGATAAATGAATTGCAATAGTAAAATAAATGAATTATGATAGTGAAATAAACGAATTACAATAGTAAAGTTACATGTTTATTATAGTACCAAAATTTAATTTAATTTTAAAAGAAAAACACAATGCACATTAGATTTATCTATCAAACTAAAAAATTATTTTTAAAATGTATTTTATAATAGCAATAATTAGGTTTTTAAAAAATATAATAATTAAAAACAGATATTACACAACATTCTCGCGTGCAAACACGTGGTAAATTATAGCTTATGTTCAGTTTTGTACATCAGAAGCCAGCAAAAGTATTAGAAGTAACATAAATAAGTAAATGTATACACAAAATTAAGATTTATAAAAATAAAACACTTACCTTAGTTTAAATTGTTATTATTTACAATTTAACATCTATAACAATCCTTTTTAAAATGTATAAAACTTCGAAAACAGCGCTTATAAACAACTCACACAGCCATTTCTACCTAGAGTCACTGTGTGTTCCCTTCCTGCAAGGAATTTTTTTCTCGCATGCTAAGCTTGACATCACTGGAATTTTCTCTTGCAGCCAGAAGGCTTGCTACTCTAGGTGGCAATGCCATTGGTCGGTAACTGGCGGACCGCGATCCACATCCGGACCGCGGAAGATCGAAGCCTGGACCGCCTAAAAAGATATTGCAAATGAAGAATCTATTCATTTTCCAACAATTCTTGAATATAAAAAGAAGAATTCCGAAATACACACTACAATGTTTCTAAGCTTTATGTCAGATCTTGTGAAGAAATTTAAAGCAAGATTCCATGATTTTGCAGAGATAGGTAAGTTGTCTCATTTCTTTAAATCACCTTATGAAGTTCCTTTAGCTGCAGAGTGGACTGGTGTGGCTGTGAAGTTGTTCAGTCTTGAAAAACATCTATTTCAAATGGAGATATTTGACTTGCAAGAATATATTTTCTTCCAATTGTATAAAACTACATCCCCTGAGAAATTTTAAGGTAAACATGTCTCAGAAAAGTATGATAATCGCAAAAAAATTTGATATTAATCTGGCTAGAATGTTTAGCTCCACATATGTATGGGAAATACCTTTCTCGTTTCGAGATTAATGAACACCAACCTTGAAGACACTCTTCGCATTAACTGTTCATCATGTGAACCAAACTGTAAAACACAGACTCAAGACTGCAAGCGCAATTTTTCGCATTAATTTTTCGACGAATATGTTCAGAACGTACACATGTGTACGTAGTAATTTTTCAGAACGAATATCTGACTTTTCTATTTTCTATTATATATGTATGTGGGGCATTCTCACAATCCTTTGACTTTCGGGAATAAAAATCTGGTGAAATTAAACTTGGTAAAATAACATTTTAATCTGATAGACGAATGCTTTAATGATTCAAAATAAAGAAAAAATGGCCAGCAGCGAAAATTTTCTTATTTAACTGAGGTTTATGTTAAACTTGCAAGTTACCATTTTAACACTAAAACTTTTTATTTTCTTCTAAATTTTTACTTATAATGAATTTGCATAGTACCCACAGGCCATTCAAATAAGAAATAATAACAATGTAGTATTTTTAGTACAAAATTTTGGTACAACATTGTCTTAAAGGGGTGTTAAAAAAGGGACGGTATAGGAAAAAAGGGAAGAAATAGGGGGAAAAAAGGACAGTAGGATGGAACGGTAGTAGGGGAAAAACGACAGTACGGCCTCGGGAGGAGGGAGGAGGAATGAGGAATGAGGGAGGAGGGAGGAGGAATGAGGGAGGAGGTGGTGGAGGAGGTGTTCTTTCGAGAGCGTCTTGTAAGAGTAGGGGTAAAAGGGGGGGTAACATTTTTTTTGGTGAGATAAGGACTTTTTGAGTAAAAGTGGGAATTTCTGAGAGATTGAATTTTTTTAACATGTTATAGTACGAGGGGGTATTTTTTCGATCGGTTAACTAATTAGTAATTAAAAATAGCAATTAAAAATTTAATGAGGAAATATTTAATGAGGGGACTTAGAATTTTTGAGTTTGAAATTTATTTTTAGCGGAATTTTTGGTGTGTTATAGTACGAGGGGGTATTTTTTTACTGACGGTTAACTAATTAGTAATTAAAAATAGCAATTAAAAATCTAATGAGGAAATATTTAATGAGGGGACTTAGAATTTTTCGAGCAATTTTATTAGTACAGTACGAGGTTCGAATGAATTATTAAAAATGGAAAATTAATTTAAAATATTAATTAATTAAAAAGTAATTAAAACTAATTAATAAGAAAAATTAATTTAGAAAGTTTAATGAGGGGACTTAGAGTTTTTGAGTTTGAAATTTATTTTTAGTGGCTATAATATGCAGTTGAATTTTAAGAATAATTAAAAATATTCATTCATTAAAAACAGTAATTAAAAATGATAATTAAAAAATTTGAATGAGAAAATAACTTAATGAAGAAAATTTTCGAGAATTTCATTTAATTTTGTTAATGAATTCAGTGTTATGAGATAGTTTTATTTAAAATAGAAATTTTTTGAAAAAAAAACAGTGGAAATTTTTAAATTTTTTTAGGACTGTGAATGTTTTTTGAATAAAATTTGGGAAAGGATTTTATTCTTTTCAGTGACATGTTTTTTAAAGATATTTGGGTCTTTATTAGGGAATCTCACCCGTATTTACACATGGAAATCCATGCTTCGAAGAAAACCACGAAAACTCCGAACGATTAGGCCGACGGGCACGATTCGGTTCGAACCCAGTACTTCTTGTCTACCAGCTTCGAGAGCAGAACCTCTCGCCCACTGGTCGGGCGATAATTTAATGCAGAAACTTCAGAAATTTTTCGAGGGTTTTATTTGATTTTGTTAATGAATTGAATGTTATGAGATATTTTTATTTGAATTCCCCATATGGAAAAACCGTTTGGTAGATAAGTGGCTCAACAGTTCGCATGATAAGTACATGACTCACTTTACTTGAGGGTTTATTTGCTAACGCAGTGAGGAATAGGGATTAGATAATTCTTAGTAGTTAAATATTAATTAAAAGGGAATCAGAAATTTGGTTTAGCACTTTATTCTTTTAAATGAGATGTTTTCTAAAGGTAATTTTTAGAAATGACAGTTTTTTTGTTTTTGTTTTTTTTTCAAATCATTTTTCTAGTATTACTATTCATATACCTCGATATTAATTACATATTAATTAAAAGCTTCCGCTTGACTACATGTAAGATCAGAATGACACTTATGTGTAGAAATAATATTAAGTTCTCAGTGATGACGCATCATGTTAAAAGTTTGCAGTGATTTGAAGTATTGTCTAACAATAACTTGCCTATTTCTTAATAAATTTGAAAATAATTCCTCTTCTATTTGTTTTAATTATGAAAATCTTTCGAAAAATTTAATTACGCATTAATTAAACTAAAAAATATTAAACGAAAGGCTTGTCATTTTCATTTGAAAGTTTTAAATATTTATTGAAATTTTGATGATTAAAGTTACATGATGTAAAAGCACAATCATTTCTTTCATGTATTAATATTTATAAAAAATTATCTCAAAATAATATTTATTTATATTAAGAAAAATTTCGAAGTTTGTGTGGCTTCACAAATTTGCTAGATTAAAAGTTAAATGGGAATTACAATTTTTTTTTTTATTAAATTGTACTTAATGAACATGTGTGAAAATCCTACATTTTAAATGACATTCTGGATATTTTCATATGTTCTAAATTCTTAGCAAAATATTTCTGAAAGCTTCCTAAATGACCAAATATGAGTGCATTCATTAATAGTATTGACTAAACCAAAGCGTATAACCGATAAATGTCTAAAACATTTCTTTCAATTCAAAAACGTAATTGAAAAATGATTTGAAAAAAACAAAAACAAAAAAACTGTCATTTCTAAAAATTACCTTTAGAAAACATCTCATTTAAAAGAATAAAGTGCTAAACCAAATTTCTAATTCCCTTTTAATTAATATTTAACTACTAAGAATTATCTAATCCCTATTCCTCACTGCGTTAGCAAATAAACCCTCAAGTAAAGTGAGTCATGTACTTATCATGCGAACTGTTGAGCCACTTATCTACCAAAGGGTTTTTCCATATGGGGAATACACGCATACAGTAAAATTTGATGTTATATAAAACGAAATCAGCTAATATATATATATATATATATATATATATATATATATATATATATATATACTTTTTTTTTAAATTGTGGAATGGTATGAAGTCTCTCAATACTTGTGGTGTGTTTTAAAATATTTGTTAAGTATAATTTAAGTTTTGTTTTTGCTTAATGCATTGACTAGATTAAAAGATCACTGAAAATTTAATTTTTTCTTCAAATATTCATCAAATTTTCTAGTTACATATATTTTTTTCATTCAATAAGTAAAGTTTAGTCAGAAAGCACGACACAAAAGTATAAACTCGTTTACCCAACTAATGATAGTCTAAAATTACTAACCGTTTAATGCAAAACTTTCAATTCATTTATATATAACCGAGAAATATTTGTGAAAACATGACTGCAATTCGAAATAATATCTTTAAAAAACATGTCACTTAAAAAAATTAAATCCTCCCCCAAATTTTATTCAAAAAACATTCACATTCCTACAAAGATTAAAAAATGTCCACTGTTTTTTCAAAAAATTTCTATTTCAAATAAAAATATCTCATAACATTCAATTCATTAACAAAATCAAATAAAACCCTCGAAAAATTTCTGAAGTTTCTGCATTAAATTATCGCCCGACCAGTGGGCGAGAGGTTCTGCTCTCGAAGCTGGTAGACAAGAAGTACTGGGTTCGAACCGAATCGTGCCCGTCGTCCTAATCGTTCGGAGTTTTCGTGGTTTTCTTCGAAGCATGGATTTCCATGTGTAAATACGGGTGAGATTCCCTAATAAAGACCGAAATATCTTTAAAAAACATGTCACTGAAAAGAATAAAATCCTTTCCCAAATTTTATTCAAAAAACATTCACAGTCCTAAAAAGATTTAAAAATTTCCACTGTTTTTTTTTTTTCAAAAAATTTCTATTTCAAATAAAACTATCTCATAACACTGAATTCATTAACAAAATTAAATGAAATTCTCGAAAATTTTCTTCATTAAGTTATTTTCTCATTCAAATTTTTTAATTATCATTTTTAATTACTATTTTTAATGAATGAATATTTTTAATTATCCTTAAAATTCAACTGCATATTATAGCCACTAAAAATAAATTTCAAACTCAAAAACTCTAAGTCCCCTCATTAAACTTTCTAAATAATTTTTTCTTATTAATTAGTTTTAATTACTTTTTAATTAATTAATATTTTAAATTAATTTTCCATTTTTAATAATTCATTCGAACCTCGTACTGTACTAATAAAATTGCTTGAAAAATTCTAAGTCCCCTCATTAAATATTTCCTCATTAGATTTTTAATTGCTATTTTTAATTACTAATTAGTTAACCGTCAGTAAAAAAATACCCCCTCGTACTATAACACACCAAAAATTCCGCTAAAAATAAATTTCAAACTCAAAAATTCTAAGTTCCCTCATTAAATATTTCCTCATTAAATTTTTAATTGCTATTTTTAATTACTAATTAGTTAACCGATCGAAAAAATACCCCCTCGTACTATAACATGTTAAAAAAATTCAATCTCTCGAAAATTCTCACTTTTACTCAAAAAATCCTTATCTCACCAAAAAAAATTTTACCCCCCTCTTTTACCCCTACTCTTACTAGACGCGCTCGAAAGAACACCTCCTCCACCACCTCCTCAAACTCCTCCTCCCTCATTCCTCCTCCCTCCTCCCTCATTCCTCCTCTATCCTCCCTCATTCCTCCTCCATCCTCCATCCTCCCTCATTCCTCATTCCTCCTCCCTCATTCCTCCTCCCTCCTCCCTCATTCCTCCTCCCGAGGCCGTACTGTCGTTTTTCCCCTACTAACGGTAAGTAAAATCACCACCTATTTAAGACAAATCATGCTAAGACTAAGCGGTAACCTCAATGTTCATTTATTTTTAGAAACAGTTATTTACATTGGATTAAATTAAAAAAAAAATAATTTACCTCAAAAAGTGCAGGAATAAACTTTGGGGACAGTAAGACTATGCCACGATGCTCGAAATTGATATTTAACTGCAGATTTAAATTCCGCAGTAAATTTCCTGTCAAAGAATTTTAGACATTCTTTCTCTAGCATACTGCTGCATGAGAAAAAACTTGGAAAAAATTCTGTGGCTGCATCTGAAGTGATTGTGTGTATAATTTTAGAAGAGGGATGATAAGGAATCTAAAACCCGGGGACAGAGTTTAAAATATAATAACAACCGTAAAAATGTGTGCAGGTTAATTTTTTGCTAGATATTTATATAAAACTATAGCTCCAGTTTCGGAAAAAAATTACATCGAATTATTTTTATTGAAACAAATTTATACAGACAGCTCCAAACTTAAAATTCAGCATTAGGGACACGGGACGGTATAGGAGTTTTCCTGGTATTTGGACCCCCAACACCGTCCAAAACTTATTTATTTCGTTAATATTGTTATGCAATCATGCAGTGGGATGTTCCTCAGTATATGAAATAAAAAAAACACAAGAACATGTACTAAAATAAAAATTATTATTTATGGACATAAAAGTCAAAATATTGTGAGAATGCCCCATGTATACACTGTAAAAAAATAATGCCAGTTTTCCGGTAGGAATCGGAAAAATAGTTGCCCTTATCGTACCGGAATAATTTCTAACCCAGCTCGGAATAAAATCCGTAAAATCGGAATAAAATTCGTAAAATACCGTTTTACTGACTATTTCCTTATTTTTACGGATTTTATTCCGAGCTGGGTCGAAAATTATTCCGGTACGATAAGGGCAACTATTTTTCCGATTCGTACCGGAAAACTGGCAGTATTTTTTTACAGTGTATGTAAAAATAACAAATTAAAAGTAATAAGTACTTATCTATACTCATATTATAAAGAGGAAGAAATTGTTTATTTGTCGGAGATAAGCTCAGGAACTACCGAACCGATTCCAAAAGTAATGGTATCAAAATGATGGTGTTCGCCCAACTTAGAACTTAGAACATAGGCTATATCTTATGTCGGTGCCACAAACCAAAGGGGGTCCAGGTGCAAAAAACGTTCTAAAAATGCGATTTTTGCGTTACTGAAGGGCCTAGAAATATGAAATTTGGAATATTAGTTACTTATAAGATATAAATGGTGTCTAAGAACAGTTCTTAAACAATTCGAAATTTAAAAGGGGTGAAAATGCACAAAAAGCGTTCTAAAAAACGTTCTAAATGGTAGTTTCTACATAATCTCAGGAAATACCAAACCGATTTCAAAAGTAATGGTATCAAAATGATGGTGTTAGTCCAACTTAGAACATAGGCTATATCTTATGTCGGTGCCACTACCCCAAAGGGGGTGCAGGAGCAAAAAACGTTCTAAAAATGCGATTTTGCGTTACTGAAGGACATAGAATTATGAAATTTGGAATATTAGTTACTTATAAGATATAAATGGTGTCTAAGAACAGTTCTTAAACAATTCGAAATTTAAAAGGGGTGAAAATGCACAAAAAGCGTTCTAAAAAACGTTCTAAATGGTAGTTTCTACATAATCTCAGGAAATACCAAACCGATTTAAAAAATATTGGTGTCAAAATGATAGTGACAATGTTTGCTCCAAGATAGGCTATGTTTTATGTCGGTGCCACTACCCCAAAGGGGGTGTAGGAGCAAAAAACGTTCTAAAAATGCGATTTCTGTGTTACTGATGGGCCTAGAAATATGAAATTTGAAGTATCAGCTACTTATTAGATATAAAGGATTTCTAAGAACAGTTCTTAAACAATTCGAAATTTAAAAGGGGTGAAAATGCGCGAAAAGCGTTCTAAAAAACGTTCTAAATGGTAGTTTCTACACAATCTCAGGAAATACTAAACCGATTTAAAAAATAATGAGGTTAAAATGATGGTGAAAATCCTTGCTCCAACATAGGCTATGTTTTATGTCGGTGCCACTACCCCAAAGGGGCTGCAGGAGAAAAACGTTCTAAATTGCGGTTTTTGCGTGACGGAAGGGCCTTGAATCGTGAAATTTAGAAGGGTAGTTAGTTATAAGATATCAATGATCTCTAAGGAAATTTCCTAAAAAAATCGAAATTTAAAAGGGGGGTCAAAATGCGCATAAAGCGTTGTAAAAAACGTTCTAAATTGCAATTTCTATGCAATCTCAGGAAATACTGAACCGATTTCAAATATAATGGTGTTAAAATGATGGTGACAGATCTTGCTCCAAGATAGGCTATATTTTATATATGTTTCCACTAACCCAGAGGAGATGCAGGAGCAAAATGAGCGAAAAGCGTTCTAAAAACATTCTAAATGCCGATTTGTCACCAATATCTCAGGAAGAACCAAACTGATTTCAAAAGTAATGTTAAGAAATGGATGCTGACAGCCTCTACTCTAGCATAGACGCTATTTTAAGTCGGTATCACTATCACCTAGACGTTGCAGGAGAAAAAAAGCGTTCCAAATTTCGATTTTTGTGATCGGTAGGGGTTAGCAACTTAAAATTAGGCAACGTACATATGTATTACATACAAATGATCTAAGAACAGTTTCGAATAAAATGGAAATTTAAAAAGGGGTGAAAATGCGCGAAAAGCGTTCTAAAAACGTTCTAAATTGCGATTTCTACTCAATCTCAGGAAATTCCAAAGCTATTTCAAAAGTAATGGTTGCAAACAATGGTGACAGTCCCTGCTATAACATAGGTTATATTTTATGTGCTGTCACTACCATCTGAGGGTTGAAAAAACAAAACATGTTCTAATTTGCGTTTTTTGCATAACTGAAGGGTCTAACACTTTGAAGTATGGCATGTTATTTACTTACAAGATGCAACTGCTTTCTATGAACTGTCGAAAGAAAATTTCAAATTTAAAAAGTATGAAGTGAACGAAAAGCGTTATAAATTACAATTTTTATGTAATCTTTTCAAATACCAAACCGATTAAAAAAATAATGATGACAAATTGTTGGTGTTAGAACCTGCTCAAACATAAGCTATATTTTATGTCTGTGCCACTACCACCAGAGGGTTCCAGTAGCTAAAAACTTTCTAAATTGCGATTTCTGTGATACTGAAAAGGCTAGAAACTTTAAATATGGCATGGTAGTTACTTATAAAATATAAATGCCCTCGAAGGACAGTCGAAAATAAATTCGAATTAAAAAGGAGTGAAGTGGAGGGGAGGTGAGAAAAGCATACTATAAAAGTCCTAAATTACGATTTCTACGCTATTTCAGGAAATATAAACCAAATATAAAAGTAATAGTTGCGAATCAATGGTAACATTCTCTGATCCTACACAGGCTATATTTTGTGCCGATGATTCTACCACCTGGGATTCACAAGAACAACAAACGCTCTAAAAAAGGCCTTTAAAAGCTTTCTAAATTACGTTTTCTTTGGAATAATAGGAAATAACAAACCAATTTCAAAATTAATGATGGCAAATTAATGGTGACAGTTCCTATTTCAACATAGCCCTTTATGTTCAGAGAGGTGGTAGGACTTGGAATTTGACATGATGGTTAATTTTATGATGTAAGAAGATGGTTTCTAAAAAATTCAAATCTTCAAATGAATACTGAAATGAGCGTATTAATTGAGCACAAAAGTTTCAAAATATTTTCTAAATTATTATTTATTTAGTTTTATTTCGTTTTATTAATTTAAGTCTCATTTCTGCCTTATGCAGTGTAACAATAATATTTAATCAAACTGTGTTTTAAATAGTAATTTTTTAAAATTATTCCTAAAAGCAATAAGTACCTTTTAATAAAATAAAATATTACCTTTTAATAAAATAAAAATTTAGTTAGTACCTTTTAATAAAAATTAGACATAAAAATATCACTTGGCATATTTCAAATATTACGCGAGCAAAGCCGCGGGGTTTGCTAGTATTATATATGTGAGTTTTTTTCTCTGGACCTCGATAAAATTTTTCAAAAATACTCGGACCCCACTTAAAATTACTTGCCGACCCTTGTGCTAGGATATACGAAATGAGACAAACTTATATTTATGTTAAAATTTTTCAATTAAAAAAAGTCATTTTGTATTTAAAATTATGTTTTATAAATTTCTGATTTTTTTTTATAACTGATACTGAATCCTATAGTTAGATTTTTGTAAGTGATGAGTAAGCAAATTGTTTCCGTTTTAAATTAGTTAATCTTCAATTTTATTCCTGGTAAAAAATAAGAAAGAAAAGAAAAAAAATGCATTTTAAAGAATATTGTTTAATTAAGTTTTCTTATGAGCGCAATATGTTTCAGTTTCTAATTTATATTATGCTTGAAAATACTTATTATCATCAGTAAGTTGACTATTTTTAAAACATCGGATATACATAAAAAAATGTAGGATATACAGGGTGCATAGGAAAGTCCCATTAACCTGAAAATACTTGCGAACGGAGAGAGCTACATCTATGCAAGTGCGGTAGCGGTATAGTAAAGCGACTACGCCCGACCTAATGCACACGACAGCAGCGACCCAGTGGCAAAAGTTGGAAGATAGCCATTGCAAATCGAAAACGAAAAGAGATACAGCAAAATTTCATTTTAGAATGTTTAAGAGCATCAATTAATTAGTACGAAACGACATTTGGTTCACACAAATAGGATAAATCGTCGCCTGTATACCCCAAAATGTCCGAAATCGATGAGCGACGATTCTACTTTGCATATTCACATTTCGAAAATGTAGCAATGCGCAATTGCAAATTGTGACGTTGTACTGTAATGTTTGTAAAAATTTAATTTCCAATGCATTTAAAATTTAATTTAACCCTTTCAGGGGCAGAAGAATTCTGTTCGTAAAATGATGAAATAATTGACAGAATATTCAAATGAATTTCTTAGAATAAAAACCCACTAATTTGCACTTTCATTACAAAAGCAAAATTTTATTAAAATATTCTTGGTGACATTTATCAGTTTTGGAATTAAAATTAGGTGGCTAGACCGTCTAGCCACCGCCCTTGAAAGAGTCGTCTTACTGAAGAGGCTTGCAATAGACGTTCCATGCTGAGAAATGTGCATGCAGAATTACTCTCACGAATACAAACATGTATCGTGAGCAATGGCGAACTTTTCGAACATACTGAATATTAACTTTTTATCACTGTGAGATTTTTTTTTGGTGTGTGTGTGTGTGATGTTTCAAAATGTATTGAGATAAGTATGTACTTATACAATAAATTGTGCGTATTTCTTCTTACTTCTGGCTATTCTATATAAACGTTTCACAAAATGGAGTGCATCGATTTCGGACATTTTTGGGTATACAGGCGAAGATTTATCTCATCCATGTAAACCAAATGTTGTTTCGCACTAATTAATTGATGCACTAAAACTTTCTAACTGGAAATTTTGTTCTATCTCTTTTCGTTTTCGATTTGTAATGGCTATCTTCTAAATTTTGCCACTAGGGGTGCTGCTGTCGTTTGCATTAAATAGGGCGTAGTCGGTTTACTGTGCCGTTAACTCACTTGCATAGCTGAAGCTCTCACCGTTCGCAAGTACTTTCAGGTTAAAGGGACTTTCCTATGCACCATGTACATCAAAATATCGGATATTTTTTATATTTTCGAAAATTGATATTGACGAATCCTGGTTTCAGAATTTAGTAATAAAACAAAGATAGAGATTCACGTAAAACACTTTGCAGCGTTGTAGACCAGGAGCCGGCAGCACAGACAATCACTTCATCGAGTTCATGGCTGAAATTCCAAAATTAGTTAAATCTTGATTCGCATATTAAAACGAAATCGGTCTGCCAAGACATATCTTGGTGGAAAACACTTATAAACCCGAATTTAGCGGTTGACTCGTAGATTTACCATTGTGTTTTCCTGCTCCCAGTCCTCTATGTTTGCATACTTTTGGGTGCGCTAAAGCACAATGGTAAACCTACGAGTCAACCGCTAAATTCGGGTTTTCAGATGTTTTCCACCAAGATATGACTTGGCAGACCGATTGCGTTTTAATATACGAATCGAGTTTTAAGTTATTCTGGAATTTCAGCCGTGAACTTCATGAGGTGATTGTCTGTGCTGCCGGCTTCCGGTCTATTGGGAATTCTTTTATTTTAAGCATACTTTTGATTCGTTAAGTTTAAAATAGATGCTACTTTTCAGAACCAATAAGTTATAGTAAAAAAAAAAAAAACATAAAACACACTGTAAAAAAAAAGGTGAGATTACTAAAAATTTTCTAGGAAACTGGGATGTCTAGAACATTTTATGTAACTGCAACAAAAGAAATTCATGCAACAGATGCACGTTTGTACGGTAAAACAAAAAATCTGTAAGGTTACTAAGAATTTTTAAGGAAACTGGAGATGACTAAAACTTTTTTATGTAACTGCAACAACAACAAAAAAAATCATGTAATTATCCCGGGTTACCGATAAAATTTTAGTAAGCATATATTTTTGTAGCTTTACAAAAACTAGTTTTGTAGATTTACATCTTTTTTGTTTTTAAAGTGCATTGGAAAGTTGTTAATATTCTTGTAATTTACACTCTAAACTGAAATGTCTGAAATTCAGACACATGAGTGTTTGAAACGGAGTGTTCAATTTTCAGACATTTTAAAATGTCTAAATTTTTAAGACGCTTGTATGTGTCTAAATTTAAGACATTTCAAATGTCTGAAATGCATCCATGTTTGACCACCTTTAATTTCTCTGCAAAAGCAACCATTTTTTCACCTTTTCGTCGGAAAGCCTTATACACACAAAAAAAAAATCCTTTAAAATATAAAAATTGTACGGCCAATCAAGACGCCTGTACAATTTACGTATTTTAACGAAAATTTTCTTCAATTTCCGGAAAATTTATTTTATGTTTTTTTTTATTATTTATTTATTTATTTATTTATTTATGGAAATTTCTGTATTAAAAAAAAGGAAAGTGTACACGCGTATTTCAACACAAGGTCTCGCACATTTTACATGATTAACTCATTTAACTCACTTTACAACATTACACTTACCCCTCGCAGGATACGAACTCGGGACTCCGACGTTTCTAGACTAGCTGGCCTATCCTCTCGGCCACGCCTGCACAGATAAGAATCTCAAATATTGTTACTTATTTATGACTCACAATTTATTTTACGGTAATTGTAAATATTTTGTTAATCTATTTATAATTCTGAACTATTTTACACATCTTCAGTCTAGAATTTTGAATATTTTGCTTTTTAATTTCCTGCGATGTAAGATTAGCAGAAGGTTTTTTTTTACTTCTACCGAAGATTTTCAGAACAGAAATATATTACAGATAATACAGATTACAGTTAATACAGATGACACGTTATTTTTGAAATATTAAAATATTTAAAATGTTTCAACAGTGCATATGTATATATTTTATATATATATATATATATATATATATATATATATATAAATTTAATTCGGGCTTGTCCCGTTTCAGTTGTGTGTGTGTGGGGAAGGGGGGGGAGGGCGTAATTCAACGCCCATTAAAAATAAAATCAATTTTTCATTTTTAAAAAAAATGCATATATTTTTGCCCAAAGCTTGTGTTTAATTTTAATGCGAAGGTATGTGTACATAGAAGTGTGTGAAGGAATATAGTGTTCCGTTTCCTTTGATTATTTTTTCTTTTTCTTTCTTTTAATTGGTTGAATATATGGCAATTTTTTTTAATTGGACTCATTAATTCCTATATATTCCATATTCCATATATTCTGAACAAAATTTCTCAGTTATAAATATTGTGTATAATTTTTCTGCAAAAATAATAAAAATCATTGTTTTATATTTGAGCACATAATTTTTTTTCTTCCTTTTTTTCCGATCGAAATACAGGTTAAAATTTTTTGATGAGACTAATTTCCTCACGGTGAAAAGATATCGTTCCTGAATTGAATCGATACTCAATCATTAGCTAAAAAGTTATGTAGTAAAAAATTTCAAAAATATTCCATATAATTCCAAAATAATAATAATAACGAACTAAAATAACTTCTTACATAGGCGTAACCAGGGGGGGGTGCCCGGGCACCCCCCCGTTTGCGCAGACTCAAGCACAATTATTTAAAAAAAATGAAATCTACAAAAGAAAAAAAGAAGTGAAAGCAAAGTTTAATTAGTTTAGCAAATTAGTTTAGTTCAGAAAACTAACAGCCTAAGGTTTGAAATGTGATTAAAAAAGAAAAACACGTTCTTTTTTTTTCTTTCTTTTTTTTTTTTTTTTTTTTAAGAAAATATGTTGTTTATCTTTTTTAAAACTAGAATATTTACAAGAATCTGTATTAGTCATAATAAGTCAAAAAGGTGTCTTTATAATCCCACTTTCACGTCTTTTGTTTGGGGGAAATTTTTTGTAACACCGTTCTTTCTATTTCATGTTTCTGCAATTTCATGAGAAATTAAAGCTGTTCTCAACTGCTCTGCTCAACAAGGGCAAAACTTTGACACATTTACAAATTCATTTTTTAACGGAAAGATATAAAATTGGAAAGCCTGACCAGGGAAGCGATTTGGAATCAAACTGTGTTTTCCATTTTTTGATCAATCAATTATGTATTGAGTTAGAAGCGATTTGGATCACATGACAAGCACGTTTTCACCCTTTCTTGATTGCTATTTCTCCTTTTGTGCGGAAATTCTGTTCAAAACGCCCACTTTGACACTATTTTCTGAAAGATCTATTGCGTTTTCAAAAAAAACGAAAAAAAAAACAGCTCGATGACATAGTTTCTGAACAATAACACCAGCTAGATTCATGCATTTCCGAATAAAAATAAATTAAAACTGTGTCACTTATGTCACAAAGTTTCCCTTTTGGATTTGAGAACAGCCTTAACTCAAGTTCTTGACGAGGATAGAAACTATTTGTCTCTTTGCTTTCATGGTTTATAATCTAGAAAGAAGCAAAAAAATTTTGAAAGGAATTGCAGATGTGAAATGATATTCTAAAATGCAATTAGCCGGGGGAAATAGGAGGGAGTGTACAGACCCTGCCTTCTTTGAAAATGAAAAATAATAGCACAAGAAATTCAAATTAATCTGGAGGTTGGTTGAATTTCGTGTTTCGCGACCATTTTTTGATATTCGTAAAAGGAATATGGTTGCAGTCTTTCAAGTCAATATAGTAATTTTTTTCCTCTGAAAATTTTTATACGATTTTTAAAGTTTCTTCTCGTTTCGCGGCGTTCTTTTGAAAGTAAGAAAAGAAATCCCGGTTTCAATCTTTTAGCCCAGTGCAGTAAATTTTGGCCAAATTTGCGATTTTATTCTGCGATCATTTATGATATTTACAATTTTTTCCCGAAATCGTTTGACAAAATTCACGTCTTTCTATGCGATTTTTTGTCGAAATCCGCACTTTTCACGACTAATCTTTGACAAAATTCGTATTTTTTACCGCGATCCTCTTACAAAATTCGCATTTTTTACTGCGATATTTTGACGAAATTGGCATTTCTATAGCACGATCCTTTGATGAAATTCTCGTTCTCTTTCTACGATCTTTTGACGAAATTCGTTTTTTCTTTCTGCGATCCTTTGACGAAATTCTCGCTTTTACTGCGATCCTTTGATGAATTTTATTTTCTGTTGCGGCCGATTGACGAAACTGATTTTTTTACAGGGGTCATTTGTCGAAATTCGCGATAGTTTTGCGCGACCGATCGGGAAAATTCTCGATATCTTTCCGTACCAATAAACAAAATTCTCTACTCTTTTCTGCGACATTTTCAAAAATTTTTCGTCAGTCGTTTATCGAAATTCGTAATTTTTTGCGTAATCTTTTGACGAAATTCACAATTATTTTCTGCACTCTTTTATCGAAATTCCCGATATTTTTCCACGATCGTTTGAAGAAATTCTCAAATTTTTCCGGGAGCGATTCACGAATTGACTTTGAAAAATTCCATAAAAGAATCGGGGATTTCAAAAAAATTTTTAAAATACGCACTGAAGAATCACTGATCTGTGAAAGAATTTGGAGGGGGGAAATACTTCACAGCATTTTTTATTATGCAGGACTTTCCTTTTCTGTGCGCAAAGCGCGCAATCCCGCTCATTTCAAACCCTATCCCTCAAAGAAAAGTTCATGACTACTTGATTTTTTTTTTTTTTTTAACAGTTCTAGGATCGAGGTGGGGACTGCCTACAACGTACTCCCGAGCAAGCTACGACCTCTTCTGTCACGAAAGAAACGAATCTTGAATTACTGCGTTTTTTATTTCGAGCCAAATTAAATTTTCAGCTTCCTTATAATAACTGATTTGATATTCCCCCAATTCGAATTTAATCACGGCAACTGCAAAAATTACCAGAGAGTTTTTTCTGTTTCAAAAAAAGTAAAAAAAATCGCCTCAAAACACGAAAACCACCACTAAAAATCGCATTAAAAATTCGGAAAAGATTAAAAAACTACAGGGAACGAAATTACCTAATTGGGTAAAAGATTCCTTTTACGAATGTAAAAAAAAATCACCACGAAATGTTGAAAAAAACCCTCTAAAAATAACATTAAAAAATTGTTAAAAATTATAAAATCGCTGTAAGAATCTCGAAAACACTTTATTGAAAAGACGACAAAGTTTATACTCGATAAAATATTGAAATCGGATTCTTTTTTACTAATTAAAAAAAAAAAAAATGCTGCAAAATGCGAAAAAATTCACATAAAACATTAATTGAAAAATTCCAGAAATTGTCTTCGATATGCATGACTTCAGGCATACAGGTCCTGTCAAATCTTATGGCTGTGCGGGCTGCATTGTTTTTTACAGATTTCAGCGCTCGCGCATACACACACACATAGACAGACAAGCACCTATCTTTATTATTAAAGTCGCATCATAATAGTATTATTATTATGATGGTATTATTATGATAGTATTATTATAGTATTATTATAATTTTTATCTTGATAAAATTTAGTGTATATTATCATGACCTACTTAATATATTCTACACATTTTGTGCTAAAAACATGAATTACCATAATTACCGCTCTATAATCTGCGGTTCAAACAATTACATTCGAATCTACAAAACCTGTTCCATAAAACGTAACTTGTTAAATTGTGATAAATATTTAACCTCAATAATGAAATAAAATTTCTGGATCGAAACATGATTGTTTGAACCACAGATTATAGGCAGGAAATTACGATATTAATGCATATTATAATTACTTATAATAAAATAATTATTTATATAGACTTTTCTCCAAAATTTCCTGGGTCCCTCCGGTGATCAATAAGAAGTCATGGAGTCACATTCTGAAAAACTTCTGTGCGTATGTACTGATGTACCGCATGTATTATCTGAGATTTATCATCCCGCAAAATTTCATCTACAAGACTTTGACTGAGATAATTTTAGATCTCATGCAGTGTTCCCCTGTGCCTATAGAAGTTTCCAGCATGATTAAAGCCCTTTTTTAATCTTTATAAGAAGTTAGGGTACCAGAATAATTTACACTTGTGACCACTCTTAGTCACCGTCTTATGTCACTGCTGCAAGGAGATTTACATATTCATTTTTTTTTTCTTTTTTACCATTAGATCTAGTTTTGATGCTTTGAATCCCTTCTCCCGGACCCGACTTAGGCTGTGCGGGGCCCCGGGGCAAGCATCATTCTGGGGTCCCCCTTCTATCTATCTATAGAATTTTTCTGAGAATAATAGGGAAGTGGCTAGTACTAAATTTCATACAAATTGTATGTATTCATGAATTTTGTACGCGGTACTGCTCACATCTGTATACAGGGTATGACAAAAAGAGGGTCTCAACTTTAAGAAAAAATACTAGTACGATAATAGTAGAAAAAAATGATAGATTGGTTGACACGAGCATTTCTTTGCTTATCTACGTACATTATAAGATTTCTAAAAGAAAATGTCCAAAATTGATCATAATTAATGGTTTTAACTTACCACGTTACGAGGAAAACGTTAATAAAGAATTTCTTTTGAAAACAATAGGATACTAAGTTATAATAAAATTTTAATCATTGGCTTTCTAATGATATAGTTTTTCTTTTGCATGGGTGGAGGGGGTACCCGAAGCAGAGAGGGGAACGAGGACCACACTTCCATCCTAAATGTTTGAAAATATATGAATTTTGGTCGCTTTAGGCTAATTTTAATAATTTGGCACTTTTTAATGATTCCTGATTACTCTCCTGGGGGGCCCCTAAAAAGGGGGGGGGGCGGGGCAGTTGCCCCGCATGCCCCTGCATAAGTCGGGCCCTGTCCTTCTCATCCCTCCTCACGCAAACAAAAATCACGTTTGAGCTCTTTTTAAAAGAAATACCACACAACTATACCTTCTAAGATGAAAACCTGTCTAAAACGGAAATTCGACCGGTTTTATGCGGTACCGTTTTAGAAGATTTTACCATATAAAATATTGTTTGTATCCATCATGTTCAGGTTACGTAGTCTGGGCACCCCCCCGTTCAGAAGGCTGGTTACGCCTATGTCTTAAAACACCATCAAAACCTTAAATGCGCAAAATAATAATAAATTCGACTTCTCTCATTCAATATAGATGGCGCCACAGTTTTTGGATATTTTCAAATCATTTTTGTTTTGCTAAACTTTCGTAATTAAACTTGACATTTTCTATAAATTTCAGAGGGAACTGTAGCATCAGTTCCCTCTGTGGGGTATTCTCCCTTTGGATACCCCACAGATTCAGTGGCGCATCCAGAATTGCGATTTGGAGGGGACTAGCATATTTTAGAGCCACTGTTGTAGTCGTAAAAAAAATGCAAGCGTCGTAACCAGCCAGAGAAGCCAGGGGAAGCTCTGGAAAGTTTTGCTTGGTGTAATTCTGAATGCTTTTAAGATGTTAAATATTGAAATACTGTACTAAAATATACCTTTGTTTTTGCGATTTTATTGGTGCGTTTCCATATTTGGATAATTTTAAAGTGTGTTTACAATCAAACCATTTAAAGTTTTATTATTAAATTATCAAAATATTATGAAAGTGAGCAAGAAGTTGCACTGGATCTTAAATTTATAATTAGGTAAATTTTCAATTAAGTAAATTGTTTTTAAGTAAATTTTAAAAACATTAATTAATTTACTTAAGTATAATTAAGTAATTAATGTTTATAATTAAGTAAATTTTAACCATGCTATAATTTCGAATTTTATAATAAAATTTAAAAAAGAGGAAAACAATGTGTGACAAAATTAAAATCTTTTTAAAAATTCCAATTTTTTAAGGGCCTATTAAAAAATAATATTATTTCATAATTAAAAAAATAATAATCTCCAGTCTGGGAGGGGCTTCAGCCCCCTTAACTATCCCAGTAGGTGCGCTAATGCACTGGTTCGAATATAAATAAATAAATCATGTCTTATATACGTGAGTTTAGAAAATTCTGATTGCGAAATATGTGGATTTGACCTTGAAAGATTATATTTTACCTTTTAAATGGAAAATTTTAAATACAGAAATATGCAAAAAATGGAAAATTTTCTGGAATTTATGGAAGAAAATTTACATTAAAATGAGTAAATTAGCGTCTCAATTGCCAATATAATTTCCATATTGTAACGGATATTTTCTACAGAGTATAAAGCTTACAAAAAACAGTGAAAAATTGATTGCCTATTGCCAAACTTGCAGGTTGGTCAAAAATGGATGCGATTCAGACGTTTGAAATGTCTTAAATTCAGACATATACAAAAATTTAGACACTTTAAAATGTCTGAAAATTGAACACTCCAGTTTCAGACACTTATGTGTCTGAATTTCAGACATTTCAGTTTACAGTGTTTATACCATGATCATATAGTAAGACACTTAGGTGTCTTAATTTCAGATACCTATGATGTCTGAAATTCCATATTCAGACACTTAAGTGTCTGAATTACTTTTTCAGTCACATATGTGTCTGAATTTAAGACGCCCGTATTTGCAGTTTAACAGTTGGAAGGAAACACCCTGCATTTGTGACTAAATAGGAGGTTTGCAACCCCATATTCTATGGCAATTTTTAATCCTCTTGATGCTTAATATCACCTCTCTGAATTTGTCTGTCGAATTTGGCAACACCGTATATATAAGGAAGACATATGTAGGACGAGCAACTTATACTTTTAAAGCACTGTATGAAGAATTGTATGGAAGACAGCACCAGTGTCTTGTGTAGAAAACCAGTGGATTTGCTCATGTTTTTTAATTCAGTAATGGTAGTTTGATGTGTAGGTCGTACCCATGATTTTGTTATATAATATTTGTGCTTTTTAGGTGCGTTCGTAATTATATAAATACGTAGCACCTATAGTCGTCGTTCAGTCCGTCTGTCTGTCCGTCCGTCTGTCCGCATATAACAGAGCAAAACTGCACGACCGAATGGTCTGAAATTTTAAATATATAACTGTTGCAAAATTTTGCCGGGCCATTTGAAATTTTATGAAAATCGGATGTTTAGTTTAATTACAGGGAAAGTCAAACGTTTTCCGTTACATTACGGCCAATGGGAAAAAATTATTGCAAGTGCATTTTAATGATGTTACAGCCTTCCGAATGGTCTGAAATTTTAAATATATAATTGATGCAAAATTTTGTCGAGCCATTTGAAATTTTACGAAAATCGGATGTATAGTTTAATTACAGGGAAAATCAAAAGTTTTCCGTTACATTACGGCCAATGGGAAAAAATTATTGCAAGTGCATTTTAATGATGTTACAGCTTTCCGAATGGTCTGAAATTTTAGATATATAATTGTTGCAAAATTTTGTCGAGCCATTTTAAATTTTATGAAAATCGGATGTATAGTTTAATTACAGGGACAGTCAAAAGTTTCCCGTTACATTACGGGGAATGGGAAAAAAATATATAAAAATATTGCAAGTGCATTTTAATGATGTTACAGACTTATGCACTTATGAAGTTAAAAAATATATACATTCAGTGCAATATGGGGTGCAAAAAATAATTATAAAACTAGTTATAGTACGAACGCACCTCATTTGCCACGTTTGACGAGCAATTTCCAACTTGTTTTCCTAAGTTCACTTACAGCTGAAACTTATTATTATGACATAGAAAGCTCTGTGAAGAAAACAACTTCAGCGGCGAACTAAAATTGAAGGATTTTTGTTTTATAACTAAATTGTATACCTGTTTTGTGTTCTGCCTACAAATTAAATATGTATTCGTACAAGAATTGTTATCATTAATTCCTACTCCCTGACACCAACAAAAACGACATATATTTGATAAAATAATATACAGCTATTTTTTTCAAACCTGTTGTCAAACAAAACCGAAACCAACCCGAAAAAAAAAAAACCATAAGAAAGAAAAATTATGCGATCAGCATAGGCTATGAAACAATTTCCAACACTTCCAGAATACTTAAAAAAATTGTATATTTAGGGAAATAACATAGATACATTAGATACCCAAAAAAATATTTTAGAAAACGCATAAAACATTTGAAAAACTGATTTCAGCAATTATCGTCGATAGCCAAATATGGATTCCAATTATTTTGTACAGCCCTGTATTTAATCTACAGGTTAGAATATATACTTAAAAATTTTAATCTAGCAAGAAAACGCATAATTTGTTAAAATTCAACTTTCAGCAATTTATACCAATAGACGGAAAAATACTTGAATACTTTTGTACAGCCCTATATTTTACCTACTACCTATGTATACATGTCACTATTTAGCTAAAATATTATTCAGAGTAAAACACGCTTAAAATTACTGAAACTACAACTAAAGAAATTATCATCCACAGACGGCCATGTATCCAATTCTTTTCGTGGCCCTGTATATTCTTTTATTTGTATGCTACAAACATCTCTTAGTAAAAGTAATTAGCGTAAAAATGCATATCTCATTTAAAACCACCTTTAGGCAATTTACGCTCATACTCAGTAATTTTTACGAATTCTTTTGTGTAGCTCTGCATATAAATCTAGCATTTATAAACACTGCATAATATGCAAAAATTTAGTTTAAAAAGCAGATCATAACTAAAAATGCACTTCCAGCAATTATCGCTAATATGCAGTACTTCGGATGCAATTTAGTATCCGAATTTTTTGTCTGTCCCTGTAAATGCTATACATTTCATATTATACAGAAAGTAAGTAAGAAAGTAAACCTCAACAACGTATACTTATTTCATGATATATTTAACTTAATTAAAATAAGCAATAAACATTTTTCTCCCTATACCATTATGTAACATAATTATATTGTGTGGCCCAGTAAATTAATAATAAATATTCTTCGCACCGCATATTCTAAAGAATACATATTTTAGTGCACTTCATAAATGAATATCGATTTCATTATGTTTGAAAAGGTGTAACATCATTAAAATGAGCTTGAAGGATTTTTTCCCATTGGTCGTAATGTATAATGGAATACTTTTGACTATCCCTGTAAATGAACTATGCATGCTAAGAACTTCCTTTTCAATAGGGCTTGTGCTATAGTACACTGTAGAGAAAAATATGTAATTCTACAGATGTAAAGTTACAGAAATCTGTATGCTAACTAAAATTTTATCTGTACACTGTACAAAAAAAAGTAAATCTACAAAACTAGTTTTTGTAAAGCTACAGATTTCTGTAGCTTTACAAAAACTAGTTTTGTAGATTTACTTTTTTTCAAAAGAGTCTACCAAAATTACAGTAGTCTTGCTAAAATTTTATCTGTAACCCGGATTTCAGTTACGTAAAAAGTTCTAGGCATCCGAGTTTCCTAAAAAATTTTCAGTAACCGTACAGATTTTTTGATTTGTGGTGCAAAAGTGTATTTGCTACATGAATTTTTGTTGTTGACGTTACATAAAAAGTTCTAGGAATCCCAGTTTCCTAGAAAAATTTTAATAACTTTACAGATTTTTTTTTCTTTACTGTGTAAACATCAATAAATAATATACAAAAATTTCAGTGCATCCGAGTATATTTACTAGAGTTAGAGCGCGGTAGACGGACAGACAAAGCGAAGTCCTAAACACTTTTCAACTATGTTGGAAAGTCTTAAAAATGAACCATACATGCTACAAACTTCATTTTCAATAGGGATCGTGCTATAGCAAACGCCAATAACACGAATTTCTGGGCAATCGGAGTATATTGACGAGAGTTAGAGAGCGGACAGGCAAACCGAAGTCATAAACACTTTTCATCTATGTTGGAAAGCGTTAAAAAATTTATAATAATAAGAATCAACCGGACACAGGCTTTTAGACGGGTGGGGCATTTTCACAATCTTTTGACTTTTAAGTTCCTGAATAATAATTTTTATTTTAGTACATATTCTTGTGGTTTTTTTATTTCATATACTGTGGAACATCCCATTGCATGATTGCATAACAATATTAACGCGATAAGTAAGTTTTGGACGATGTTGGGGGTCAAAATATCCAGGAAACTCCTATACCGTCCCATGTCCCTGATGCCGATTTTTAAGTTTGGAGCTGTCTGTATAAAATTGTTTCAGTAAAAGTAATTCGATGTAACTTTTTTCCGAAACTGAGACTATTGTTTTATATAAATATGTAGCAAAAAATTAACCTGCACACATTTTTACGGTTGATATTATTTTTTTAACTCTGTCCCTGGTTTTTAGATTCCTTACCATTCCTCTTGCTAAACTTACACAGAAAGTCACTTGAGATGCAGCCAGACTTTTTTTCCAAGTTTTTTCTCATGCAGAAGTATGCTAGAGAAAGAATGTCTAAAATTCTTTGACAGGAAATCGACTGCAGAATTCAAATCAGCATTTAAATATCAATTTCAAGCATCGTGGTTTTATTGATAGTCTTAATGTCCCCAAGGTTTATTCCTGCACTTTTTGAGGTAAATTAATTTTTTTTTTTTAATCCAATGTAAATAATTGTTTCTAAAAATCAATAAATATTATGCCTATCACATTGTCTTAACATGATTTGCCTAAAAATAGTGGTAATTTTCCTTTTCGTCCCATCCTTACTATCCCTTTTTTTTCATTACGGTCCCTTTTTTGCCCTTCCGTCCCTCCTTTAACACCTCTTTACGACAATGTTATACCAAAGTTTTGTACTAAAAATAGTACATTGTTATTATTTCTTATTTGAATGTCCTGTGGGTATATGCAAGTTCATTATAAGTAAAACTTTAGAAGAAAATAGAAAGTTATAGTGGTAAAATGGTAAGGAAGTCGCAAGTTTAACTTAAACGTCAATTAAATTTAAAAAAATTTCGCTGCCGATCATTTTTTCTTTATTTTGAATCATTAAGGCATTCGTCTATCAGATTAAAATGTTATTTTAGCAAGTTTAATTTCGTCAGATTTTTATTCCCGAAAGTCAAAAGATTGTGAGAATGCCCCGAGTTCCCCCTATTAATACAAAAATGACAGAAAATAGTGTATTTCTAAGCCCTGCAGGAATAACCATTTCAGACGAGACAGCGATAATTGTTCTCTAGATAGGATCGCCAATCAATAATGCTCCCGCTCATATTTATTGCTTGGATCGCGGCAGCGTTGATAGAGCAATTATCTGTCCTGTCTTCATAAATTGAAGTTGGCCGATCCATCAGAAGAAGTTATATTCGAAGAAATTGCTTCCGCTATAGTAATGTTACACGAATCGTGTTATGGATTTATCGGTACAATAAAACAGATAGAAATAAATAAAACACCCATTCTTTGGGAAAAGATCCGAGACAGACATTGACAGAATAATTTTAAGAGGTATGTGCTTACCACCAAATCGATGTTTTTTTTAATTCGATTTATTATTATATATTTTTTTAAATTAGAGTCCAAACATTTAGCATTCCGAAAATGCTTTACTTTTGGTTCAGCGATAAATTCTAATAATAAGCGTAATTAACTTTCTTTTGTAACTAACTCTGTTATATTTGCAACTATATCGTTGCAAACACTTCTAATATTCATAGGCGTAACCAGGGGGGGGGGGGGTGCCCTGGGTGCCCGGGCACCCCCCCCCCCCCCCCCGTTTCCGCAGACTCGAGCACAATTATTTAAAAAAATCGAAATCTACAAAAGAAAAAAGAAGAAGTGAAAGCAGAGTTCAATTAGTTTACTTCAGAAAACTAAACGGCTAAGTTTTGAAATGTGATAAAAAAAGAAACCCACCTTCTTTTTTTTTTA
Organism: Maratus speciosus; assembly: GCA_963932465.1. Lineage (NCBI taxonomy): Eukaryota > Metazoa > Arthropoda > Arachnida > Araneae > Salticidae > Maratus > Maratus speciosus. The sequence continues at coordinate 65,862,560 of OZ010799.1, read as the reverse complement.
AAGAAAAATATGTCGTTTATCTTTTTAAAGCTTTTTAAAACTAGAATATTTGCAAGAATCTGTATTAGTCATAGTAATTCAAAAAGGTGGCTTTATAATCCCACTTTGATGTCCTTTGTCTGTGGGAGATGTTTTCAACGCCGTTCTTTCTATTGCATGTTTCTGCAATTTCATGAGAAATTAACGCAATTTCTTGTTGAGGATAGAAACTATTTGTCTCTTTGCTTTGGTAGTTTAAAGTCAAGAAAGAAGCAAAAAATAATTTGAAAGGGGATGCAAATGTGAAACGATAATTCCAAATTTCGATTAGCCGAGGTAAAGGGGGGGGGGGGGGGGACACATACCCTGCCTCCTTTGTAAATGAAAAATAATAACACAGAAAATTCAAATTAATCTGCAGGTTGGTTGGTTCAATTTAGTGTTTCGTGGCCATTTTTTTATACATTCTTGATAGGAATATGGTTGCAGTCTTTCAAGTCAATATAGTAATTTTTTTCTTCTGAAAATTTGTATACGATTTTTAGAGTTTTTTCTCGTTTCGCGGCGTTCTTTTGAAAGTAGGAAAAGGAACCCCGTTTCAACCTTTTAGCCCAGTGCAGTAAATTTTGACAAATTCGCGATTTTATTCCGTGATCATTTCATGATATTTACAATTTTCCCCCAAAATCGTGTGACGAAATTCACGTCTTTCTACGCGATTTTTTGTCGAAATCCGCACTTTTCGCCCCTTACCTTTGACAAAATTTGTGATTTTTACCGCTATCCTTTGACGAAATTCGCATTTTTTACCGCAATATTTTGATGGAATTGGCATTTCTTTAGCACGCGATTCTTCGATGAAATTCGCGTTTTCATTCCGTAATCTTTTGACGAAATTCGCGCTTTCTTTCTGCGATCCGTTGACGAAATTCTCGTTTTTACCGCGATCCTTTGACGAAATTGATTTTCTGTTGCGACCGATTGACGAAACTGATATTTTTACAGGGAGATCATTTGTCGAAATTCGGGATAGTATTGCGCGAACGTTCGGAAAAATTCTCGATATCGTTCCGTACCAATTAACAAAATTCTCTACTCTTTTCCGCAACATTTTAACGAAATTTGAAAAAAAATTTCGTCAATCTTTTATCGAAATTCGTAATTTTTTTGCGCAATCTTTAAACGAAATTGGCGATTACTTTCTGCACTCTTTTATTGAAATTCCCGATATTTTCCGCGATCGTTTGAAGAAATTCTCAATTTTTTTCCGGGACTGATTCACGAATTGATTTTCAGAAAATCCATAAAAGAAATAAAAATCGCGGACCCAATTTTTTTTTTAATATTTACTGAATAATCACAAGTCTGTGAAAGAATTTGAAGGGGGAAATACTGCACAGCATTTTTTATTATGAGAGACTTTCCTTTTTTGTGCACAAATCGCACGATCCCGCGCGTTATTTCAAACCCTGTCCCTGAAAGAAAACTTCATTACTAGAGAAGTGTTTTTTTTAAACGAACATAGAATTAAACAAATTTAGGATTGGGGGGGGGGGGGGGGGGACTGCCTTCGGCAACGTACTCACGAGCAAGCTACGACCTCTTCTGTCTCGAAACAAGTTAATCTTGAATTATTGCGTTTTTTATTTCGAGCAAAATTAAATTTTCAGTTTTCTTATAAGAACTGATTTAACATTATTCCAATTCAAATTTAATCACGGCAATTGAAAAAATTACCAGAGAGTTTTCCTGTTTCAAAAAATGTCAAAAAATCGCCTCAAAGCACGAAAACTCCCGCTAGAAAGTGCATTAAAAATTCGGAAAAGATTATAAAACCACAGGGAACGAAATTAACTAATTGGGTAAAAGATTTAAACCGGATTCGTTTTAGAAATGTAAAAAAAAAAACCGCGAAATGCGAAAAAAAACCTTCTAAAGATAACATTAAAAAATTGTTAAAAATTGAAAAATCGCTGTAAGAATCTCGAAAACACTTTATTGAAAAGAAGACAAAGTTTACTGGGTAAAATATTGAAATTGGATTCTTTTTTACTTATTTGAAAAAATTGCCGCAAAATGCGAAAAAATTCGCATAAAAAATTAATAGAAAAATTCCAGAAATTGTCTTCCATATGCATGAGTTCAGGCATACAGGTCCTGTCAAATCTTACGGGTGCAGGCTGCATTGTTTTTTCAGAGCTCAGCGCGCGCGCGCGTACACACACACAGAGACATATAAGCACCTATCTTTATTATTACAGTCGCATCATGATAGTATAAAATTTTATCATCTTGATAAAGTTTAGTGTATATTATGATGACCTGCTTTACCTAATATGTTCCACACACTCTGGGGCAAAAAACCTGAATTACCGTAATTTCCGGCCTATAATCTGCAGATCACACAATTAGGTTCAGACCCAAAAATCTTCTTTCATAAAATGTAACTTATTAAATCGCGATAAATATTTAACTTAAATAATGAAATAAAATTTCCGGGTCGAAACATGATTGATTGAGCCGCGGATTATAGGCAGGAAATTACGCTATTAATGAATATTATAATTATTTATAATATTATAATAATTATTTATATAGACTTTCCTCCAAAATTTCTTGGGTCCCTCCGGTGATCCCTAAGAAGTCATGGAGTCACATTCTGAAAAAATTTCGTGCGCATGTACTGATGTACCGCATGTATTATCTGAGATTTATCATCCGGCAAAATTTCATCTACAAGACTTTGACTGAGATAATTTTAGATCTCATGCAGTGTTCCTCTGTGCCTATAGAAGTTTCCAGCATGATTAAAGGCCTTTTTTAATCTTTATAAGAAGTTAGGGTGCCAAAAGGTTTTACAGTTGTGACCACACTTAGTCACTTTCTTATATCACTGCTGCAAGGACATTTACATATCTTTTTTTTTTTTTTTTAACCATTAGATTTAGTTTTAATGTTTTGAACCCCTTCTCAACCCTACTCACGCAAACAAAAATCCCGTTTGAGCTCTTTTTTTAAAAAAATACCACACAATTATACCTTCTAAGATGGAAAACTGTCTAAAACGGAAATTCGATCGGTTTTATGGGATTAGTTTTAGCAGGTTTTACTATATAAGATGTTGCTTCTATCCAACATGTTCAGGTTAAAAAGTCTGGGCACCCCCCCCTCCCGTTCAAAAGGCTGGTTACGCCTATGAATATTTGACATAAACCTTGGCTTAATACGTATCAATGCAAAAACCCTTGACGGGTTAAAAGTTTCTGACGCAGCACTTTATCTTATGCTCTAAGAATTTTAAATATGGAACTTAAAAATACTGATATCAAATTTTGAGTGACGTTATGCTATTTCTTAAAAAATATATTTGTATTTATTTCACCATTTTATTTTTGTTTTATTTATAATCGCATGTGCAAAAGTTATGTTCAACATGAAAAGCTGCATAAAATTTTATTCGCTGTTGCTTTATCATTTACATCTCTCATAAATTCAAAATATGTGTTTTAAAAGATATGATATAAAATTTAAGTGACGCCTTGATGTGACTTTAAAAGGTTTGTTTTTTTAAATTCAATTTAAATTATTTTTGACTTGGTTAAAATATTTTTTTTACATCTACACAATACTTTTAATTTTCCAATTCACTGTTAAATATATCACTTTCATTGAATCTATACTATGCATTGAAATGTATTTATTTCAATAAATTGATTTATCTTTTGTGTCACGCTATTCAAAATTGTGAGTAAGATTTATGTAAATGGTTTATTTGCGTCAAACTATCCTTTTTCATACATTTCATGTAGTTTGGACACAATGACGCAAAGAATAAATATGCAGAATTTAATAATTAAAATTCTCTCTCTGTAAACAAATGAATGCATAAAAACATGTTTTTATTTATATTTGCATTTCATCTGTATTTGATATCTACCAGTTTTAAAGTTTCATATACCGAATGCTTTTCATTTTTAAGATATAATTTTTTTTCGTGTTATGCAAAAGTTTGTTTTTGGTGGAATCTTAAAAATATTTCCGTTTCTGCGTTAGGCAGATTTTGGCTTAAGGAATATCTGGCATGATTGGTACAACCAGAAACGCCACAACAAGGCATCTCTAATTATTTTAATTAAACACCGCTTACAAAAAATAATAAATAGCATAATGCATAAAACGATTATACTAACAAAAAAAAAAATAATAATAATACTCCTTATTGTGAAAACAGAAACAGATAAGAGAGGAGTAAAAATGAATGTCCAGATACAGGAAGTGCTGGACGTGGGTGCCAGTGACGTCACGAACTACTGCGCATCTTTTCGTGAACCCTACCGTCTGTTCTACTTACCGTGCGAAATACTACCGTCTTCCATGATACGGAAGATTAGGAAGATTTTATTGGATGCAAACAAAATGTTTATTTTTCTACCGGTATCTGTTGACAGCTATTGTGAAATATAATTTCCAAACAAGGACATTAAAACAATCAAGCTAAGTAAATTGTTTTTAATGTGTCAAATGTGATTTATAAAAACAATTATCAAAAGTGATTATAATCTAAAGGAAGGAAGTGAAAGTGAAAAGTGATTGCACAATCATAAACAAACATTTTATTATAAATATTTCGCGATACTCAAGAACTATAGACATTGATAGACTCTTATTTTAAATTACTATAAATATAAATATTGATACAAATAATTTGCTATTATGATTTATGTCACTAATTTCCTGGTTTTTTATTGCTGATAATATTTTATACATATTTTCTCTATTTTTCACTTGTATCCCAGACTCTCCAAAGGAGAGATGTATTTCTAAAGCTTTTATTAAATGTTAATTTTCTTTCTATTTAAAAAGTTTCCGAACAAATTTAAGTTTTACAAGTCACACAAAAAACATGTGTCTTTTAAATGACATGAACATTACACGATCAGTGCATGTGGATAAATCAGAAATATAGGAGAAGATCAAGACATAATTACCCTTACCGACGGGTGTTACCAGATGATGTACGGATATACATAAATACAAGGTAAGCCCAATTTATCTTACCTATGTTTTGTTTTATATTGAGAAATAGATAATTTATTTTTTGAGGATAAAACCGAACATCACGCAATTACTGTTAGCAAAGTTTAAATATTGCTATCAGTATCAGTCATCGAGGATTTTTTCAGGCTAACGATTACATGATTGCAACTGGTCTATAAAATGAAAAGGCAATGAAAATGACGTCCTTTTAACTTTATTCCAACAATTCAGCTTTAAAAGTCCACGTTTTTATGCTCTATTTTTTCTGTTAAATATGTGTGTCATGGCTAAACACCGTGCTTTGTGTGCAAATAATTTGTTACAGTTTTGGCTGTATTTTCTCCTCTGGAATCCAAAGATAGAAAACTCTAATATACCTGTCAGGAGAAAACGTATATTGAGAAATATACCATAATGTAGAGTGAAGTTGTATTCAAGGTGTTAGAACAATACATATCGTTAAGCTGAGGGGTCTGGAGTCCAAGAACTAGCGAACGAATAGGAATCAGCCGAAAATTATTTAAATTCAGTGGGTCAATCTCTGATATCATTGTAATGTTCAATACTTTAGACGTGAGGTGACTGAAGAATATTTTAATTCCTGTAGTCATAAGAGCCTCATTTCCCTACCAAACTCTTCTATAAATGATCAACTAAAAGAGTTGCATCTGAAAAGTCTAAATTTTGTCCAACGCGTAAGATCGCAAAAGAACAATATACTATCGCAATGATGTTAGCATCGTTTCAGCAATGCGGAAGGACATTCTAGGAGAAGATCGTATTGCTTTAAAATGCAAGGTTAAATTCATCATTTCGTTTGTTTGAAGGTTCGCTTGAAAAAATGGACCAGTGCAGCAGGCATAGTCTGCTAGTTATTATTAAAGGGTCATTCCATGTCAGTTCAGGCAGGCATGTAACCCACCATCACAGATTTTGATGAAACTGCGTGTGTTTGTTCCTTTTATTACGATATGATTCCCAGTATTTTGTTTTACTCCTTGGTCAAATAGTTTCTGAGAAAAAAAATTGTCAAAATTTTGAAAAACTGCCGTCAGTTGGCATTCTTGACTGCTCGATTATCAAATGTAGCATGACATAAATATGATCATATTTCAATATCTATTCTACAAATCATCTTCAAATAATTTATGCATAATATATAGGGTACGCAGTTTATGAAAAAAGAATATTGTTACGCTTATAACATTTTAAGTGTGTCTAAAAAAATGTTTAATCTTTGAAGTCGTGATTTTTTTATGAAAAATAATGCATTAACTAAAATAGCATTATCAACAAAAGGCGGTATTTTTATTAAATTTATTTTTTGTGGTGGATACACTTAAAGATGTCCTTTACCTGATTCTGAAATAAAAATAGTGGGATTTGGGGTGTTTTTAGTAGTATTTCCTATTTAAACATATTTTGAGGCGTATTTCATATCAAATCAAGCAGAGTCATTCCATGTCAGTTCGCCTAAGACATTTAATTCACTGTCACAAATTTCAATGAAACTGGGTATGTTTATAGCTCATTTTAAGACGTAATCACCTTTAATTTCCTTGATCCTAAGTAAAATATTTTTTTAAGATAAAAAAAAATCTAAATTTTTAATTTTTTTTTAATGTTTTTAATGACAGATCTATATTCAAAGACTGCATAAAAAAAGTCATTTCAATATAAAATCACTAAATAAGTTTCAAATAATGTATATGTGACAAATAATGTAGGGAGATTATTATTTATTGTTGTTTGTCATGTTTAAACGCTAAGAGTGTGTTTAATCTTGTGAATTCTTAAAAATCAAGAATTTTGTGAAAAATAATGTGTTAATCAAAAATTTATTATTAACCGAAGGCAGGCTATTATTACTTTTTTTATTTGTATGTAAAAATATCTTTTCAATAGTTATAAAATAAAAATAGTGAAAATATGAGCAATTTTAACAAAATTTTCATAAAATGTGAATGTTTAATGATACATATTGAAGCTTTTCATGCTAAGATGTACTATAATGACTACGATATCGTGTATTGCTACTCTTGCTTTAATATAATACATACAATAATAAAATAACAAATATTATTTACAGCAATAAATATTAAATTAAATAGTAGCAGTTCCTTTACCAACACTACATTGCTTAACAGCCGACTTAAAATCAACAGCCCACTCTTATTGAAAAATACTTTCAACTGTTCAAATAATAAATAAACTACATTTAAAAATCTTAATATCAACTTATTATCTTAAGACGATAATAATAACTAAACAACATAATGAATTTATAAATCAGCTTTTAATTGAAAATTCATGAAATGGTCCATTTAAATGTTGTTGTTCATCGAGTCCATCAAAACAACAACAACAAAAAAAAAAATAGTGAACCTAATATGCTGACTGCAATGACACTTCTAACAAAATTAATTAATTCATTACCATCTGAAATCAAACCCGAAAGATCAAAAAGAAGAAAAAAAATCAGCTGTAGTGTGAATGTGACATACTCATACTCAGTGGTTGTTGAGATAGGAATGTCTTTGTCACATTTTCACCTGTACTTCAATAAAATATAAACATGTAAGCTTTTTTCATTCATCCAAATTAAGTAAAACAATTATAAAATTTTGTTGTCATTACAACAGATGTTAAATTTTTCGTTACATACTATTAGATAAGTTCTTTACTTTTAGACATTATTGACATAATATCATAAAATTTACTATATGTATTTTCTATAAGTGTATAAACAATATATATGCTTTATTAAACATAAATGAATAATTTTTAAATAATTTGTTTGAGAACAGGGATATATATACACACATATATATGTTGAAAATCCATCTTTCAGCAATATTGTGATGAAATAAATGAAATTACCATAATTTCCGGTGTATAGCCCGCGGATCAAACAATCGTGTCTCGACCGACAAATTTTTAAAAATAAAATGTAACTTTTTAGATCACAGTAAATATTGGTCTTCAAATACTGAATAAAATTTCTGGGTCCAAACTGAATTGTTTGATCTGCGGGCTATACGCCCGAAATTACGGTAGATATCATTAGAAACTGAATAAAGTTACAAAAGTGCAACTCATTAAGTTTTAAATAATTTTTTAGATATAGTTATTTGAAAGATATAATATAATGAATTATGCATTTTTTGCATATATTTAAAGCATAATATGTCAAAATTTTCTTCAAAAGAGTGAAATTTGGTATTTTTTTTCAATATTAACAGCCAAATATGAGTTTAAAGATTAGGAATGTCATTTTGAAAATTTCTCTTGGGCGGTGAGGAGCTAGTGATTTTTTTCTTTTTTAGAAAGGGATAATTGCTCTTCGTCCTAGAAGTTTTACTAAAAAACAATATTGCTTATTTTTTTTTTAAGAAACAAACATAAAAGATAATTTGAAAAATAAAATAAATGTATAAATAAAAATATTTCTAGGGATGATACATTGGATAGATTTTACATCTGGAAATATTGATAATTTTAAATATGATTTAAATACTACTAAAACCAACCAAAATCCCACTATTTTTATTTCAGATCCAGTTATAATGTAGTATTATGTACAATTTAAAATTAAAAAATTAGTCATAGAAACTCCGCCTCTGATTGATAAAGATTTTTTAATAATTTCATTATTTTTTTGTAAAATATTTTTGATTCAAAGATTATACAATTTTTTAGACACATTTAAATATTTTTTAACATTACAGCAATTTTTTTTCATAATCTAAACACTTTATTTACCTTGCTTAAATTATTCGAAGAAGATTTCTTTATTAGTTATTGAAATATGATTTTATATATAAAATGAGGCCTTTGAAAATTGAACAATCATTAATGGCAACCCGTGGCATTTTTCCAAAACTTTGATAATTTTTTCTGATATATATACTATTTTTATTTTATAACCATTTAAAAGATATTTTTACATACAATTAAATAAAGCAATAACACCCTGCCTTCGGTTAATAATAAATTTTTGATTAACACATTATTTTTGGCAAAATTCTTGATTTTAAAAATTCACAAGATAAAAGACACTCTTAGTGTTTAAACATGACAAAAAAAAAACAAGAAATAATAATCTGCCTACATTATTTGTCACATATACATTATTTGAAACCTATTTAGTGATTTTATATTAAAATGACTTTTTTTTTTTTTAAATGCAGTCTTTGAATATCGAACTGTCGTTAAAAAAATTTAAAACAATTTTTCAAAATTTTGATATTTTTTATCTTAAAAAATATTTTACTTGGGATCAAGAAAATTAAAGGTGATTACGTCTTAAAATAAGCTATAAACAAACCCAGTTTCATTGAAATTTGTAAAAGTGATTAAATGGATTAGGGGAACTGACATGGAATGACTCTGCTTGATTTGATTTGAAATGCACCTCAAAATATGTTTAAATAGGAAATACTACTAAAAACACCCAAAATCCCACTATTTTTATTTCAGAATCAGGTAAAGGACACCTTTAAGTATATCACCCACAAAAAATAAATTTAATAAAAATACCGCCTTTTGTTGATAATGCTTTTTTTGTTAATGCATTATTTTTCATAAAAAAATTCACGACTTCAAAGTTTAAATATTTTTTAGACACACTTAAAATGTTATAAGCGTAACAATATATTTTTTTTATAAGCTGCGTACCCTAAATATTATGCATAATTTATTTGAAGATGATTTGTAGAGTAGATATTGAAATATGATTATATATATGACATGCTACATTTGAAAACCGAGCCGTCAAGAATGCCAACTGATGGCAGTTTTTCAAAATTTTGACAATTTTTTTCTCAGAAACTATTTCACCAAGGAGCAAAAAAAAATTACTGGTGATCATATCTTAATAGTAAGAACAAACACACGCAGTTTCATTAAAATCTGTGATGGTGGGTTACATATTGATATACTGCCTGATTTGATGTGGAATGCCCCTAAAGTGTTAGTGAATTATATATATATAAATATATATATATATTTCAGCCTACTTCTAACTTTCATGTATCAGAATAGACATTGAAAGCTTCAAAATATATTCTTCGAAAAAAATGAAAAATAAAAAGTGTTACCTTCCTCTATGCTCCAGTAGTGGGTGAAATAAATTTATGATGCACGAATCTGAGAGCACGGCAGCGCCCCTGCCAAGTCGAGAAAGCACAGCCGTAAGCATCCTTTTCTGGAAGCAACTCAGGGTACTTTTGACAGTCCCATATCCCTGCGCTGAAATTTCCCAGGAACTTAAAACTTTGTTTTTCTAAAAGTACTCTTCAAGCGGAAGCAAATGTTTAAATATCCGCGTTTCTATCTTTTCTAGTTCAGAAAATAGTATATAAAATCAAAGTTTCACTTTTTCGACACTGACTGACTGACTGACTCACCGATCATCAAAAATCTGAGGTACTTCCTGTAGCCCTACAAATTTGAAATTTAGTAAGAAGGTAATATTTGGGATACAAAGAAAGGAAAAATTAAAAAATTTGGAAAATTCGAAAATCTTTTATCTCCCATAATCGGAATTCTTGCCAATACTGTTGCTCACTGATTATCAACACGATAAAACGCAGTTTGTCAACTAAACCATTGGTTTATCAACTATACTAAATCGAGCACGAAATAGCTGGGTCCTGAATACAGTAAAATTCGTTTTAATTGACTAGAACAAATAAAGGTACTACTTGATTATCCTGTCGACCGAAAAACTATCGCCAAACTATAAGAAAAAATGCCAATAATGGATAATCGTAAATGTTGCATTCACTTGACATTAAACACCATACACGTGTTTGTTACGTCATGAAATGATTTTTAATTCGACTTTTACTTGTAGTATCAGTAAGGTTTTATTAATTTATTTGTTTTTTCGTTATTTAAAATAAAAATACGGCAATTTGTATAATTTGGCGAATTGTTTGGTGAAATTGATCGACGGGATAATCAAATAGTACCCAAGTAAAATAAATTTATTTTACCAAATGTTAATTTGGTGAATTTAAATATTTTATAAACATTCTGCAAATATGCTAATAATATAACATTTCTTGATAGATAGCTGCTCTTATACTTTTGCTATATTTAACATGACTATCTTATTATTTTAAACATTGCTATAGTTTGATGCAATGGCAATAGACCATAGCGCAAAATTAGCAGCAGTTTTAAAATCAAGAGAATTTTGCTGTCAAACTTACCTCATATTTACAAAATAGCTCACATTTGCTGCCAAACTATTGACGTAGACAACAATTGTTGAGGAATAATAAATTCAATTTTTATAAAACATGGAGAGTGGCACTCAGGATATGACTAACATAATCGCATACGTAAAAAAAAAGTTTATTTTTTTTAATGGCAATACAAACTCCCCTGCGATGTATATATTTTTTAAATATGTTTTTTAGGTACTCAAATTATCGTTTTGGAATTCAAAATCAAAATTCTACATTCCCCTCTTCCCAGAAAAAATGACATATTCGAAAGAAATCAGTTATTTTTATATTTAAAACTTAAACATCATCACTTTTGCACCACTATGACGTCATTTTCTTTGACTTTTCACTGTCAACCGTGCTAAGACTACGAGCGGTAAATATAAATATTCAGTGAACAACCGTTAATGGGCTTCCAAGGGAGGCCATTTTTCATCTGTACTAACCGAAATCCGCAATAAACGATGCTTTTAACATTAATTAAAATATGATGTAGAAATGAAACTGTCCGCATTAACCGGAGATACGTCTTAAGAGGAAACGCATTAATGAAAATTTTGCTATATTCACCGCAACTTATCAATGTTTTGCGTATAGTATCTATCACATTTCTACATTTACACTCTTAATTCAAAAGAACGAATTATTAACTCAACAAAAGAGCGAAAAGTTTTACGCGTGTTTTTGTTCTTTCTGAGTATCTGTTTTATCAAAAAGAGACATTTTCCACAAAAAACTAGTTTACCAAATCATCCTTTTAGGAGTAGCATCCCCAGGACCGCTCATTTCAGACCGGAACAGAAAAATCTATATATATATTACACTAACGTACGTGGCACAGAAATCGCGATTATTTGTTATTGTTTAATGGCAACGCCCGAGAAACGCATCTCATTGGTTACTGTATAAAGTAATTTGGCAGGATTTAGGCGGAGGTAAATCCGGTTTATTTACGTTTCGCGTTTAGTTATTTACAGTAGCGGATAGGGTCAGCTTAATGCAACAATGTTAAAACTTCGACTGCACTGCGTAGCATAAAGAAATGGGGGGGGGGGGGGGAATCAAAAAGTCCCTAGCCTGCTTTGGCACGTTGTTTTCTTGGTTTTTATGTTCGTTTGTGCTTGGTACTTATCCATGTGTTTTATATTTAGTTGTGAAATTATATTTTATTTTTCTCATACTTTTATTACTATTGCTGTTGTTATTAGAATTTAAGATTTTAATACTTGAATATAATGCATTATAATTATTAATATTGTAATGTTAAAAAAAATATGAGATGCTCTCATTATACATACGTTATAAAATAGGAACTGAAATAATCATGAAATTAAAATATGTTTAGTTCAATGTAATAACTAAAAAAAATTGAATTGTGCCCTCTCAATTGGGATTTTTTTTTTAATACTATATCTAACAAATAAACATTTTAAATCGAAAACAAATAACAATAGCTTTTAAATCTTTCTAAACTAATTAAAAAAAATTAAAGCCACATTAACGTACTACTTATAATAATAGTTACATATACATAATTATACTTTGGGAACAAGTATTAAATTATGTATATTTTTATTATAGAAGTATATGCTAGTTTAATCATATTTATTGTTTCCTAAAGCCTTGACTGTAAGCAAAGACAAAAGATTTAGCTTAAGATAAGAAATAATGATTTTATTATATAGCTTGGAGATTAATTTGCTATAGCCTTAAAGCCGTTAAAATGCCACATACATATCCCGATCTATTTATTTATATGTAATGAGTTAAATATTAAATAACATTGTTCTGACATAAAAGATGAACTGCTTTTAAATTTTAAAAGTAAATGTTGTAGGTATTTGTTTACTTGTTTATATACTTCTTACTACGATGTTGGAAAGATTATGTTCTAAAGATTTCACTTTTAATATTATTTTTAATTATTTTGGATACGTGGCGCCAGTATTAAATGCAAAAGCTTATTTTATTTTTAAAAACCAGATTTAAAGAAATCCCTAAGGGAATTCCCTCTCCCTTCTTCTATTACGCAGGCTCTTTTTTAACATTATTGCATTAAGCTGTCCCCATCCGCTACTGTTATTTACGCTCTCTCTTTCGCTGCAGTTATGGAACTTCACAATATCGTTAGAAATGTGCGTAAAAGATCTCGGCGAATGCTTGAAAGTGAACAAGAAGCCGCATTAAGATGAAAAAGTCGAAATACTAGATTGGATCGAGAATGGCGTCAAACACACAGCATATGCGATCGGCAAAATAGGCTTAATAACCGTCGCATGGGCGAACGCGTTGCTTCTGAAATCCAAATTACTGATTTAAAAGTTCCGGAGAATAACTGTGGATCTATAGTTATATTGGCGTGGTGTGTATATGACATCTGTGCCAAATAAATATTATTCAGTGTTTGTTTATGAAGTAAACTCCAGTGTTATATTTTTCATTGACATCCCGGCACAGTTTCTGCCCGGGCAACGCCGGGCGGTCAGCTAGTATCTCTAAAAGAGCGGTTTAAGAAGCTTCCCTATTGGCTGAAATCCTGTAACGCGATATATAGTTTTGGAGAGGGAGAATCGTCTTCAAATGGGAGTCGCTTGTTTGTTTCAAGCGTCAAAGTCAAAGCTTAGCGTTACCTACATGATAAAATCAATATTACAATTATAATTTGATTGATTTAAAAATGGCATAGAATAAGATAGATGGATTATGCCCACGAAAGCAGGGGGGGGGGGGGCAATCATCACAAAGAATTGGATAAATTTCGTTTTTGTTTCCCAGCTAAAACCAAGATGGCTACTAGCGAGTGTAGGATTTTACTAATACTGAAAATTCTAAGGTAAAGTACGTTGTTTTACTTCATCTTTCTTGTAATTCCTTTTCCTTCACCATTCCTTGTTGTATTTTCACATTGTATATATGATTTTTTGCGTTATTTAACGTTAATACTTTTAAACCGAAAACATGAACTTCTTAAATTACTTTTTTTTCTTTTTTTTTTTTTTTTTTTTTTTAATGCATCTGTTCCATAATTTTTATAATCAATAAAATGCACATAGATATGTAGTTTTCTCGTATTCAAATTGTGTAAAATTACGCTAATTGGTATTTACATTATTAAACATATATCATTTTGTGCTTATATTATTGATTATTAATATACTAATTTGCTCATGACACTCAGAAATATTTGCGGAACACAACCCATGATTATAAAAATTATTAAATTATCATTAACTTATAATATATGTTCTATTTTTTTTTTATGTTTCAGGAAGTACAAGTATTTAATAAATTGTGTTCATTTAGATAGTTGTACACATCTACACTTTAAATATTATTTTTTTAATTGCCACAGTATTATGTAAATAGTACGAAATGTAAAAGATAATTTAAAAAGTATCAGAAAATAATAGATTAGTAAAAAATACTATCAATTTATTTTATGACACAGCTAGCTTGCCCTTTTTTTTAAATTATGATTTTGGGAATTTTTATTTTTGTGTTATACTTCGCTCTGTTCATATTCAAAAGTTTAACTAAACAAAAGTCTGCAGTTATGTAACTCATGAATTCTATATTCCTTAATTATGTATCTGTGTCATAAGCAAAATATATTAATAAGATATAATAATACCAGAAATAATTAAAGAAATCGACATTTCCAGATTAAAACTAATAACGTTAAAATTGTATATACATTGTGAAAATATTAAAAAGAAAAAAATCATAATGAGAAAGATAAAGTAAAAAAAGCGCACTTCAGGATATTGACAAGGTAGAAAATCTTGTCTTGTTATGGCGCGAACATATCTTTTATTATTATTATTATTTAATTTATCTTTCGGAAATGAAAAACAAAATTTCTTCTGCATCTAGATTAAAATAAAACAAAATGGAGTTTTAAAAGTAATACATTTTGCAAACTGGGAAGTTATATATGTTAAAAAACAAACCAAAAAAAATCTGAAAATAAGAGGAAAATAATTTATTTTGCCTATTAAATTTGACAAAAAAGGGGTTTAAAAATGACTTGTCAATAATGAGTGCAGTCACTCGTTTTGCCTATTAATTTAGTCGAAAAAAAGAGCGAAAACAGCTTATCAAAAAGGAATGAAAAAAAAAACCACTCCGGAAGATGGATGAAATTCACTCCTATAGGATAAGTGCATTTTCAGTACTGAAAAGGAGTGAAAATACACTCAGTCGGAGTTAAAATCGCTGAATTTTTTAAAGAGGGTACTAAAACAAAATAAATATTAAAAAAAAAACTACCGAGCTATGCTCGGTCTACTGTGTACTAAAATCATTTAAATAAAAAAAATATTACGATTTACTTTAAATTCGAAAGTATGAAGGTTTGAATGTTTAGTGTAAAATTCTTTCACCTACTTGTTTCTAAAAATAACTTGATTGTAAATGTTACATACCAAAAAGGGGAATAACTGAATTTCAAATTTTGGCGACACAGATTTTTATTGTGTAAAATTTGAATATGTCAGTGTGCATCTGCAAAATTGCTGAAAAGACGCGGTGACGGAGGGAAACGCGAAATTGTATGATATTCCAACGAAAAACATTGTTGATCGAAGAAAGTTTGAAAGGAAAAAACAGAAATGTTATATTTTGATTACAGCGAAGAAAGTCCTCATCGAGTAGTTCCTACATCTGGAGATCGTTCGTATCTGTTTCATCTATATTTTCTTTTCTGTGCTAGGTAACATAGCCTAGCCGTATGATATCAGATGTGCTGTAGTTGAGTATGTGGTTGCGCACTGGGATTAGCTGGGATTAGTTTCTTAGGAGGTCATTTTGACGTTCTACTTCCTCTTCTTAACAGCTAGCAATAATCTATTATTTTTCCAAATGAATACCTATCACAGAGAGAAATCAGCTACAGAAAAAAATTGGAAAACCTATTGAGGTCAAAAAGGAGAGGCCTAATCGTTTCGAGAAATCTCGTTCTCAACAGCTCCAAGAAGCTAGAGTTTTTTATCGTCAAAACCATCTTCGAAAACAAAAACGCACATTAAAACGTTACAGCGATTCACACCCTGAAATGGGAAGACGTAGCTCGCTAAGAAGTCTCACGCTGTTCTGTTGCCCACCCTGGTATGAATATTGGAGCTTACTGACGAAAAAGGTCTAGAGGTAAGCTGCAGTTTAAAATAAACACTTTAGAAAACATTACGAGAGCTATAACTAAATAAATGGGAAATAGACTGGAAGCAGACAAAGTTATAAAATGGACTCTGCACAGCAGAATTAACTTTGGAGGACTTTGATTGAACAGCTGATAAATTGAAACAAAAACTAATATAGTTACTAGAAAAATTGAATGAATGGATTTCAAACAGTAGCACACATGCCAATTCGCTTTTCTAGGAAAAGTGGAACATCGAAGCAATCAGGAGCCATAAAGTTTATGAAGTTAAAGATAGCGTAATTGAAATCGACGCTACTGGAAAAGTTTTCTTTGGCTTTCTCTTTACAAAAAGAAGTGAAATCCCATCAAAAACATCTCATGTAGAAAAGCCAAGTCTCCTGACTCTTTGACCGTAAAAAGTTCTGAGATCATGTGTAGAGCCAAGCTTAGCTCTCTTATTAACTCTGATATTTTGATTCACAAATTACTCCTAGTCTCTACACCTTTAGTAAATGATTATTTTGTGACTTGGCAATGACGCAGCACGAAAATGTAAAGGCTGTTGTTTACATTTTAATGTTAACGTTTATTTATAAAGTTTTGCATAAAATAGTTTCTATAAGAGCACTGAACGTATATGTATTTGTAGCATGGAAATAATTTTACATTACATTGTAAGCCCGGATGCGAAAACTCTCTACTGGTCAAACTTGATGTCCGGAGTTTTAGGTAATTTTCTTCCTATGTAACGTGAATACGAGTCAGACCCCTCTTTTACAAAGACCCCCAATTGGTGCATCCCTCCTTCAGGCTTCTTCTATCCCTCGCGTTCATATTCAGCCTTAATCAAATAATCTAATCCCAATTCAAAACATAAGTAAAGTGTTTACGTAATAACTTTCCTGTACTGCGTAACTGTCAAGTCACAAAATAATCATTTACTAAAGGTGTAGAGACTAGGAGTAATTTGTGAATTAAAATATCAGAGTTAATAAGAGAGCTAAGCTTGGCTCTACACAGGATCTCAGAACTTTTTACGGTCAAAGAGTCAGGAGACTTGGCTTTTTTTTTACATGAGATGTTTTTGATGGGATCTTTAAGTTTTCGGCTTATCCAAAAAATTATTTACAATGTAATAAAGTCTATCAACAATACTTTAATTTAAAATGAAACATAACATTAAAGCAACAATGTTTTAAGCAAAAACGCATCTCTTAAGGGAATCTCTAAGAATTTGCAAAAAAATCTGTTTTTGAAAACACTCTAGAAAATAAACAAATGTGCCAACAGAAAAGAAAACAATTATTCGAAATACTTTATGGAAAGTTAACATTTAAGCATATTAGTCAATCAGATTTCTTTTAGTCGTTTTCAAGAAAAGGCATTTTGAGCTTGTTTTTAAACTTTAAAAATTAGTGGTCCCCTACTGGTACGTGGCCTACTATAAGTGCATTTACCTTATAAACCGAAACTAAACTTTCTGAAACTAGTGATCTTTAAAAGAACCAGAGAAATGCAAACAATACATTTAAACAGCTGTTTCTTTACACTTGATTAATTTTAACACAATCATTCTAATTGATAAATAAATCACGCGAGTTGTCATTTTCCAACTGAGTGAAAAATTATCCAGGCCCTTCAGCCAAAAGGACCCTGGTTCTAATCTTGGCCTGGAAACTTTTTCACCCAGTTGGAATATTGGAACTCCCGTGATTAATTTACCAGTAAGAATGATGGTGATAAAATTAATCAAGTGTAATTACGTATCCAACGTCTCTTGGAGTTCCATTACCTGGGATTTATTCTGTTAATCGGGTTCAAATATCAGACCGTATTTCATAATCAATAAGATTTTTGGGTGAATTGTGTCCGCCAGATTTGTACAGGATAACTTAGTTGGCAGCTTCAGCCAAGAGATCCCTGGTTCGAATCCCAGCCTGGTAATCTTTCGCACAGTTGAAGCATTCCAAGTCATATGACCTTGAAAGAGCTTGCAAAGATACCGGGAGAGAAAATTGTTAAGGTGGTTCTCGAGTTCCTTGCTCAACAACGCGCAACTTTCTGACTAACTTTTAAACGGAAAGGCATAAAATTGGCAGGCCTGATTATTAATTATTAATAAGATTTCTGAGTGAATTGTGTATCCGTCAGATTTGTACAGGATAACTCAGTTGGCAGATCATTGGCAGCTGCAGCCAAAATGTCCCTGGTTCGAATCCTGCTCTGGTCAACTTTTCACTCATTTGGAAAATTACAACTAGAGCTGTTTCTTTAATTTTAAACAATGTTAATGCTCATTCTTCATTTTTTAAAATGGTAAATGGTTTGCAATATGAATCTGGTTATCGCTCAAATATAAATGCCCTCATTCGGCCAAAACAAAACAAGTACGTGGAAAAGGAACCGAATTCTTTAACATCACCCGTGCATTTTCCCCCTATATGAAAGTGATCTGCTTATGTTTAAGCATTCTAAAGTAGCATTTCATTGTATTATGAATTAAAAACTGTATTACTAAAAGCTTTCTTCATTTTTCGTGAAAGCACGTGGTTGTGTTTGGGCCGAATGTAGCGGATTTTAGGGTTACATTTTTGGCGTCACCCCCAGCCACCATACTCCATCTCTATTCATTCTCTTTACTCTATGACTATTTTCTGTTTACTTTCTACAGAAACGGAGTACTTCAGTTGCCACCATTACAGAAATGGCATTAAAAACCACAAAAAATAGTATCTCAAAAATAAATTGAGATGCAGTTGTCAAACGAATTGCATTTAAAAGTACTTTTTCCCCTACACGATGGGGTAAAAATTGAAAATGTGCGATGTTTGGAAATTTAAAAAATTGCGTAGATAATCAGTATTTATCCGTACTTCGTTTTACGGGTGGCTTATGGTTAGGTGTAACGTTATTTTTTATGGCGACACTTTAATTGTTGTCTGAGAGAAATAGCATATCGGGGGCTGAAAATTTCTCATATTAATCGTTACTCTTAATGGAATTGCTACGAATTCTTTGGCAATTTTAAAATATTACGAGTCGAAACGAATGAAAATATTTAAAAGAATTGATTAAAAATTGTCAAAAATAATTACAATAATTAAACAATATTATATTGGCTAGCCTAACTTTAAAGTAAATATTATTTTTAACTAAAGTTTAATTTCAACTTTTCAAATTATTGAAAAATTAAACTTTATACCTATACGTAATCAATAATATGCCGTTATGAGTTATTAATTGAGGCTTTGATCTTTGATATTACTTAATGAAAAATCGACGAAAATTGCGCCACTATGACACAATTATAGTTTTTGTTTTCAACGAAATCTAAAAATAACATCATTTTCATCGTCGCAAAATTTACATGCATACTTTTCATATTTATATTCACTATTTTAAAAATATTTTAATGTGTAATAGATCATTAATAATAGATCATTAATTCACAAACTTGATGTCACGCTTGCCAATTACAGTTTTCATGTAAACCGCACTCTTGACTTGAGGTTCTAATCTGAGTGCCGTTGAAATCCAGAAATTTAATTTTAGACGCATTCGTGTTAAAATACTTAGGTTCATCAAAGAAAATACTCATTTCAGTTTTATTATGACATCATTTTCCCCACAGAAGCCCTCTGACATAGCATCTCAATCTCAGCATCAGCGGAATGAAAAAAATATTGAAATGAAACAGCTTTATGAGTAAGAATGCATAATTTAAAATCGTGACATCATTTTCTGTTCAAAAATTTCAAAAAAGTTATTTTTAATTTTAGAACGAAAATGGTATCCGTAATGATATGGTAATTCCCTTTTTTTCCTTTCTCTCTACAACAATGGAAGTTTTGCGCAAAGTAAAACACGATTGCCACCATGAGAAGAAATTTAATAAAGGGCGTTTAAAACTAAAATTAAAATGTAAAAATGGGATTATTTAAAAAAAAAATAGGGAGTGCGGGCACATCTACAAATAAAGTGCTTTCATTTAAAAAAAATAATTATCAAAATCGGCTCAGTAGAAAACTCAGGCCAGATGACTAAAAAAAAAAAAAAAAACCTTGTCATTTAAATACCGGGTGTCCTAAAAAGGACTGACTGATTTTAAAATTCAATAACTTGCAAACGGTGACAGATCAGGGCCGTAGCTAGGGGTGTGCTAGGCAGGGTTGGCAGGTTTTTGACACATGTCAGTTTTTGACACATGTCAGTTTTTGACAGTTTAAACTGCGGTTTAAACAGTCATGTCCAAAAACCCTTGTCAAAAACCTCGTCAAAAACCTCAAATACTTAGTGATCTGTAAAATTTCACATTATATGTCACACATTAGATCAAATATTTAAAATTCACTATTACTGTATTTGTATAATTAGTATATAGTATTAGTAATAATTACAGGGTTGGCAGGTTTTTGACATGTGTCAGTTTATGTCGAGTTTAAACCATAGTTTAAACCGTCATGTCAGAAACCTCAAATACTAAATTGATCTGTAAAAATTCAAATTAAATGTCACACATGATAACATTACATGTAATATTTTAAATTCACTCTTACTGTATATCAGTAATTAGTACATAGTAAAGTATTATTGTTAAGTATAACTTTTTAACAGGGTAAAATTTTATTTAGTTTTTTTTTTTTTTTTTTTTTTTTTTTGTAAAATTGTGTTTTTCTAAAAAGTAGACATTAAGCTCACCTGAGCTGTACATTTTTTCTCGTACTTAAAATCGTTTTAATTTCGCTTACTTTTGAGAGCTTAAAGCATTAGCTAGTTTTTTTTATGGGGGAAAAAAAACTTAGAAAAGTGTAGATTTTTTTGTATATATAACAAGATAATGTGCATCAATGTTATTCTAGTCTAGGCAATAACCATTCCATTCAAAATTGAAATTGGATTATTAATTTTAAACATTTACAAAATAAGAGAAGTAATTAAAAAAAAAAGCTTAAAGTCAAAATCTTTTTAAAACATGCTTTCTTTCAGTATATAAAAATGTTTTCGATGTTAAAACTGAACAAAATTGGCTCGGTCATCTAAAAGAAAATTCCTGTAAGCCCATATTGAAAAAGTGCATAACAGAAGGGATCAAATCATGAAACCATACCATTGTTTGGCTTATACTTTGCATCCCAACCATCAGAGGCAAGGGTTGACTGCTGTATCAGTTGATTCAGCTCGCGCTTGAGCTACGGAGAGAGTTTATGGATGCTTACCCATACTGACTGTGTATGAAGCTAAAGAATCCCCTTTCCAGTCTTCTTATTTCAGTGCTATTGGGAGGACTCCATTGTTTGGTGGAAAAGTATCACTAAATGCAACAGCTTTTTGAGCCTGCTTCAAAACTTGCTCACCTAGCAATGCTTTTGCTATCAAGTCCTACTAGCTCAGCATAAATTAAGAGACAGACTATTTTCTAACGCTTCATACACTCTAAACTCAAAAATCTTTTGGGTGTAAATAAATGTTCTAAACAAGTGGTGTGCTGTTGCATGCTGCGGGGTAAAATTGATCCGGATTATTTAATTGTACAAAATTATTTTCTTCTGGTTGAAAAATCCAAAAAAAAAAAAAATATTTTATTGCAAATAATATATTTTTTAAATTATTAAATTTCAATAAAAGGTCACATAAATCATTGACTTATTAATGTTTATCTATTGTTAAAATGTTTTAGCGTGTTACATGTATTTGGCAGTTTTCGACGGTTTAAACCAGTTTATGACAGTTTTCGACAGTTTAAACCAGTTTTTGACGCTTGTCATGTCAAAAACCCAACCCTGGTGCTAGGGTAGGCTCAGCCCCCCCCCCTAAAAATTTTTGACCCCCCCCCCCCCCCCCCCAGAAATAGTCCAAGGTCAGCAGATGGACGGAAAGAGAAGAACGTGAAGAGATGAATTTAAGTGTATCATCCTTGATTTAATGATACTCTTGAAAAAACCGATAATATATTCAATCGATAGCTGAAATCTTATAATTTTTGGTTCTAAATAAACTTGCATTATGGGATATTTATGGTAGAAAGCCTGAGAAAATTAGTTTATTTAAAAACCTCTTTAAATACACAGTCAAAAAGGACATGATGCTTGTAGAATGCGTCAAAGCTGTGCCAATTGACGCAACGTACACATTACCTGAAATACAAAATAATGTAATACAAATCCTTGCTGAAATAGAGTCAGAGGATATATAAAATTATATTAATAATGCTGATGCTACCTGATTTTCGATTTTGGAAGACTGGACATATGATAAAAAAACAGGGAAAATGTTGCATTAAGAGCAAGATATGTGAAGAACGGGAAAGTAAAGGAATCAATTATCGCATTCAAAAGTTGTTTTGTTCTGACTTGGATGCAAAAACATTTTCTGATTTAACTTTAAAGGTCCTTCATGATTGCAATTTAGATAATTCTAAAATTTTGAGTCAATATTATGATGGCACTGGAATGAGCTGCATAAGCAGTGGAAAAGGTGGTGTCTAAGCAATATTGCAGAAACACCTTAACAGGAACATCCCATACGTAAATTGCTGTAACTAAAGGCTTCATTCAGTAATCATAAAGGCAATAAATGAGGTAAGTGAAACCAAACAGTTTTATGATCAATGTTTCATATTGTACAATTTTTGGGAAAAGGCAGCATAGCTAAGAAATATGAAGGTCAATCCCTTGCTCGTTTGTTAGAACAGCGATGGAGTGGACATTTACATGTTACAGAAATTGTCTATAAGAACTATAAATTTTTGTTGCATATACTAGAAGAAATTTACTTATTTAAGGTCAAATGAAATTTATGAAGAAATATTATCTAATGGCCACTGAATTTCTTAACATATTTAAAATGAAGTTATTATAAACAGTTTAATAAGAAACATAGGGCCTACGATATGAATATGCACTAATTTATCTTTCTATATAATACTTTGATTATATATATTTGCGTGTGTTTGTCTGTGCGTGCATGCGTCAGATAGAAAGAAAAAATATGAGCGTCCCCAACATTTTCTTGACCCCCCACCCCCCCTATTATTCACTTCTAGCTACAGCCCTGTAACAGATATTTAAAAAATTCTTGCAGGAGGGTTATGCATGAGGTTAAAAGTTTTTTTACAGTGATTTTCGATTTTAGTTCGAATTACAAACAATACATGGCTCTGCGATCAATAGACGCTAAATTCAGGCTCGATATTTGGTCCTTCGGGACCCACTTAATACATTTCCATATCCTTTTTCCGCATGGAAGAAGAGATCGACCAAAAAATCGAGCCTGTTTTTAGCGCCTATTGCTTACAGCGCCATCTATTGTTTGTAATTCGAACTAAAATCGAAAATCACTGTAAAAAAACTTTTGACCTTATGCATAACGCTCCTGCAAGAATTTTTTAAATATCTGTCACCGTTTGCAAGTTATTGAATTTTAAAATCCGTCAGTCCTTTTTAGGACACCCGGTATATAGATTATGAATATGAATCAATAAAACCAATAATTACTTTAAACGATTTCAAAAGTAAATTATTTTTTCACTCTCTTCTCTGTCTTTAAAAATTCGGAAGAACGGGATTATAATTAATTACCCATTAGTGAATCTCCATCAATTCCTATAAATTAATGCGAAATCGATTTTCGATTAATTAATATGATTTATCAACATCGACAGAGTATGTAAAACATTTGAATTTGTGATAATTGCTTTTCGATAAAATACAGTTAAAATGGTTTGAAATATTAAATTTCAAATTATTTTCGCGTTAATTTAATCCGATTTAAAAACGATTACATGACACCTCGTTAATTGATCTCTTAACCCATTCAGGCACAGAAAATTTCTGTTTGTAAAACGATGAAATAATTAACAGACACCAGAATTTTCAAACGAATTTCTTAGAAAATAAAAACTTGTTTTTCTAAACATTCATTATAAAAGCAAAAATTTATTAAAATATTCTTGGTGCCGTTTGTCAGTTTGGAATTAAAATTAGGTGGTCACGCCGTATGACCATCGCTCTGCAAAGGGTTAACATCTTACGCTGTACAAATTGACAAATGTTTCTTAATCTACTAAACATAATGTAACCACGTACGTAAATATACAGGGATTCAAAAGTCCCTGACACATTTCAAAATGCAATATAAAATCAAATAATTGATGCACAGGAGTGCGGTTTGGGCTAAAATACTTCTCACGATGAAACATTTTCTTCAACCGAATAAAACATTAGTTCCAAACTTTGATTATAGATGGCGCCGCTTGGTTTCGAACACGCGTTTTGGTGACTTTCATTTAGTTTCGATTTGGTTTCAAAGTACTAACCTACGCAATTAGCTTTTTTGCTGGGAGTCATCATTTCTGTGTCACAGCGTCAAAACTAATGTAAAAATCAGAAACAAGGCATGTTTGAAACCGAACATACGGACAAGTGACGCCGTCTATGATCGAAGTTTGGAACTTATTACAGTAAAAACTCGATTATCCGAAGTAATTGGGACCGACCCTCTTTCGGAAAATCGAAATTTTCGCACAATCGAGAATGCTTAGATTTTAAGATTAAGGAGAAATATATGCAATATTTCTTATTATGGTAACAAGTGCTTAATATAAATAAAGCAATAGCAAAGTAAAAACAAGAATAAATTACCTGAATTTTAATTTTGAAATTAAGTACCTTTTACATATATCGCAAGGGTTTGAAACAATGTTTTGTTTATATTAGATGTAAATTTCCAAATGGGCGAAAAATGTCCGGACCAGGATTCGAACCCGGGACCTCCTGGCTGAAGCCGCCAGTGCTCTGCCATCTGAGCTATCCCAGACGATTCTGGTCGAACTTTTTCGCCCAGCTAACCTTGATGATTACAGCATCTGGTCTGAAACCTGGTTCAGCTGAACAGAATAAATCTCGGGTAATGGAACTCCAGAAATCGCTGGATACGAAATTACATTAGATTAATATTAACACAATTATTCTAATTGGTAAACAAATAATATTAGATGTAAATTTCCAACTGGGCGAAAAATGTCCGGACTAGGATTCGAACCCGGAACCTCCTGGCTGAAGCCGCCAGTGCTCTGCCATCTGAGTTATCCCGGACGATTCTGGTCGAACTTTTTCACCCAGCTAACCTTGATGATTACAGCATCTGGTCTGAAA
The DNA here is from genome assembly GCA_963932465.1 of Maratus speciosus. Taxonomy (NCBI): domain Eukaryota; kingdom Metazoa; phylum Arthropoda; class Arachnida; order Araneae; family Salticidae; genus Maratus; species Maratus speciosus. The sequence continues at coordinate 65,837,016 of OZ010799.1, read as the reverse complement.
CCTGGTTCAGCTCAGCAGAATAAATCTCAGGTAATGGAACTCCAGAAATCGCTGGATACGAAATTACACTAGATTAATATTAACACAATTATTCTAATTGGTAAACAAATCATATTAGATGTAAATTTCCAACTGGGCGAAAAATGTCCGGACCAGGATTCGAACCCGGGACCTCCTGGTTGAAGCCGCCAGTGCTCTGCCATCGCCCAGTTGGAAATTTACATCTAATATGATTTGTTTACCAATTAGAATAATTGTGTTAATATTAATCTAATGTTTTGTTTGTTGCATTTTCGATTGGTTTTTACTTTGAAACTCTATCACGGAGTTTTTTAATATTATTAGTTCACCAGTATCATCGTCTTTCTGCTACTCCAGCCATGCCAAACCTTTTGCAAAACATTCAAACGCTTCAGAATTGCTATTTTTTTTCGTTTTCTTCGTTTCACTCCTCAGCTTACGGGAGCTCAAGTTAAATTCAAAGGAACTCTAAGAAAGGGGGTCGAAAATATTTATATGTACTCGCAGTTAGGAAAGGACCGCTTGCACACAAGCAATATTATAGTTTAAAAAAAAACCTTTCAAAATGGATTTGCACACAAGGAATGTGATAGCAGAAAAAAAAAATCTTTAAAAATGGATTTCGGTTAACCGAGAATTTCGGTTAAATGAGTTTCGGATAAAAGAGGTTCTACTGTACTTTCATTCACTTGCAGAAACTTTTCCCTGTGAGAAGCATTTTAGTGCAAACCACACTCCTGTACGACAATTACTTGATTTCATATTGAATTTTAAAATGTGTCACGGACTTTTCGGACACCTTGTACAATAACTTCTTCCGAGTTACACACGATTCCGAAAAGTGTTCTTTAACTTTTAGAAACCTCAGAAACCAATATGATTTCGTGATTTTAAGCAGCATTTACAAAAACAAAATTTCTTTCGCTGCCACTGATTTTCGAAAATGTTTTAGAGTGATTTTTACAGTGAATTAATTTTTTTTTTTTTTTTTTTTTTTTTTTTTTTTTTTTTTTTAACCTGAAATAGCCCTTTTACTTTCTTATTTCTAAAAATAGTCCAGGCAATAGAGACTGTATAGGGACTCTACCTAGCAGAATTAATGGTAGTACTGGAAATCGGCTTTCTAGATGTTTTTTGGGTCGCTGAATCCGAATTTGTAACTTCCCACCAAAATTTCCTCCGGCAACCCCCCAAAATTTTAATAAAAAGTCCCCCAAAAAAGGTTTTTATTAAAAAATTCCATTTTTTTTATTGTTTTAGGGGAAAAGTAGCTAGAAATTCAGAAAGTAGACAAAATTTGAAACAAATTAGATATATGACATTATGACTTAGGATGAAGGGGAAGGGGGGATCCGCCTCGGAACATGCGCCGCAATGCTGCGTGGACTAAGTTGCGCAATTCCACTTAACCACTCACACGTTTACATTAGCCTCCCATCTTCCCTCCGAACTTTCTCTATAAGGTTTACTATATCCGAATTTTTAACAAACCCCCAAAATTTCCCCCCCCGAACACCCCCCCCCCCCAAATAGTTGTTTTTAGCTTAAATTTCTTATTGTTTTAGGGGAAAAGCATTACGAAATTCAGAAACTAGACAAAATTTTCAACAAATAGAATACATGACATTATGACGTAGGATAAACGGGGAGAGAGGGGGCTGCCTCGGAACATTCCCCGCCCGCTTTTCTCAAAAACCAAATTTTTTCAAAAAATCAATTTTTTGGGGGGTAAAATTTTGGTGGGAAGTTACAAATTCGGACTCAGCGACCCCAAAAACAGAAAGTGAGTCGAAATCCAGAACTAGTATTAATTTTGCTAGATAAAATCCCCTATTGCCTGTACTTCATAATTTAGTGCACGTAGCGCCGCAGTGCATGTTCAGAGGCAGCCCTCACCCTCCCCGTTCATCCTAATTCACAATGTCATATATCCTATTTGTTTCAAATTTTGTCTAGTTTCTGAATTTCGTAATGCTTTTCCCCTAAAACAATAAGAAATTTAAGCTAAAAACAACTATTTTTGTGGGGGGGGGGGAAATTTTTGGGGAAGGTTAAAAATTCGGATTCAGAGACCCAAAAATCTTAAAGTAAACCATATAGAGAAAGTTCGGAGGGGAGATGGGAGGGCGAATGTAAACGCGTGAGTGGTTAAGTGGAATTGCGCAACTTAGTTTACGCAGCACCGCGCGCATGTACCGAGGCAGATCCCCTTTCCCCTTCATCCTAAGTCATAATGTCATATATCTAATTTGTTGGAAATTTTGTCTACTTTCTGAATTTCTAGATACTTTTTCTCTAAAACAATAAAAAAAATTGGATTTTTTTAATAAAAACCTTTTTGGCGGGGCTTTTTACCAAAATTTTGAGGGGTTGCCGGGGGAAATTTTGGTGGGAAGTTACAAATTCGGATTCAGCGACCCAAAAAACATCTAGAAAGCCGATTTCCAGTACTACCATTAATTTTGCTAGGTAAAATTCCCTATTGCCTGGACTAAAAAGAAAGTATTCAAAATTTTTTCGACTCCTGGTTTTTGACGGATTTACACGTTTTAGGGTTCAGAGACACCGAAAAACATGTTTATACAAAATGGTGGTCTGTCCGTCCGTGTGTGTGTGTACTGTATGTCCTCTTTGTATCACGAAAAGTGTATCAAGTTATACATAGAACTGAACAGAACCAAATTTCATATTATAAAGTGGGAGCGAGAAGTGGGATAGCAATATTTGTGCAATTTTCTCCATTTTTCGTAATTCTGTTATACATTGGCTACTCGTACAGTGACGAGCACTTCGCTTCCAGCTAAACTTGTGATTCGGAAGGAGCTGACGAACAACAGAATAACAAAATTATTGATTTAGTTAATTATCCTGATCGAGATTAACTCGTTCTTATTCCGATTAATAAAATGCAGCAGAAATTTAAGATGAAAATGAAAATTGGTGTAGTATTGGAGTTATAACATTGAAGTATTAATATGTGTAACAACGTTTTGAAATATTAAAATGTTAGAAAAAGAAGAAAGTTTTAGGATTGGCACGTCCGTCTATTTTAGGATGTGACTAATTTTCAAAAATTTTTGAGATGTATAATTAAATTTATACATGGAAGAGTAACAAAATAATATAAAATTTAATGTTAATTTTCAGGCTTTTAATTTATGATGCCTGTTCTTGTTGAACATGAAAATGTTTAACTTGAAAATTGACAGCATCCATAAATCTTATATTCCTGGTTAAAAAAAAAACATCATCATAAAACCAGTGGATGAAAAAGAAACTTTGTTTTTAAAATACTTCTTTAAATCTCATAAATATATTGCTTTATGATGTTTCTTATGGTAATAAATGCTTTTTGGATTCGTGGTAAACTCAGAGGGGGTTTTTGTATATTTTAGTTTGTGGTTATACAGGATGGTTCAGAACTATAGTTCAAAAATGTAAAGGCAGGTAGAGGGGACCTAAATAAGCAGATTTCGTATAGGATTGTGGGTGCGGAAATGGTCCGTTGAGGGAGTAGAGGGCGCTGTTGAGTTAGGCGGATGAAAGCGCTTTCCCGCACAGATTTCGAACAACATGCATCGTTACACCAACGCGGAGCTTGCCGACATGCCTTTCGTATATGGGGCTGCGCAAGGGAATGGCTCACACCCAACGCACGTCCAACAGCTCTCGAGCTTGTCGAAGGACTATAGGGTCTGTAGGGAGTTAGTAGGGTGTGTTTAACTTTTTTTTCCATGACTGTACATAGTTTTAACAGTGATTGTTTCTTTAAATAATGCTGTTATAAAATAAAATTCATTATAGCAATAATACAGCGAGAATTTATTGTTATATCGAGTTGAACGAAAAGATTATTTTAACAGAGAGTAGCTTGGTCTTTCTGCGTAATACTGCTTGTTCCAATGCATGAATTCTGCGATATCTTTCAGTGCCTCGTTCCATGTACATCCTTTGTGCAACCGCTCATTTCCTTGTGCAGCCCCATACATGAAATGCATGTCGGAAAGCTCTGCCTTGGAGTAATGACGCATGTTGCTCAAAATCCGAGCGGAGAATGCCGATTCAAGTCCAGCGAAGCGCTTTCATTCAGCTAACTCAATAGCGCCCTCTACTGCCTCAACGCTGCAATTCCGCACCCACATTCCTATATGAAATCTATTTATTTAGGTCCCCTCTACCTGCCTTTACATTTTTGACACATAATTCTGAATCACCCTGTATTATATTTTTCTAGATTAAAAATACTTGTCCTCTTTTTACAGTGTACGCTTGTAGCGCGGAGATATCAGCAAGCCAATATTAAACCAAATTTTATCGTCCTAAAAATACTTACAACTTAACAAGAACGAAAAATCATGCGTGCAGCATAGATTAGGAAATATTTTCCAACACATTCAAAACACTGTAACAAAATTTCACAGTTTATTAAAGTGAAAGATGATGCCTAAATAAACAATTTGGAAAACGCATTAGGCATTTAAAAAACCCAATTTCAGCGATTACCATCAACTGTCAAAAAACGATCCGAATTTTTTTCTCCAGTCCTGCATAAGATGTATGGATTTTTATGTATATTACATAGTATGCTAAAAGTAAGTCAATTTAAATGCACAGCAAAGTTGGAAATTCCCATTCAGAGATTTTTGATAATAAGTTGAAACGTACCTGAGAGTCTTTGTGCAGCCATTAGGGCTGGATTATTTATCAGTATATCGACAGATATTTATATTTCTTAACTATCGCGATAACATTATCTAAACTTTGATTGTTGATCTATCCCAATAAAATAACAGTATTAACAAACACCGCAATTACGAACACGAATCCCGAAAACATATCGCCAAATATCCCAAAACCCAATAAAATAATAATATTTTGCGTTCACCATAGCTCCGGAAAAAAAAAAAAAAAAAAAATCTATTCCAATGTCTTCAACCTCCTTCCTCATCCAAAACAGAAAAACTACATCGATTCCTTTCCGCTGATTTTCTGCAATAGAAATTACCGCAATTATTGCAATACATCCCTTCACTGTAAAGCTAGAGCTCGTTCGACTGTCTGCGTAAGCGTAATACTGAATAACACTTATTAGCCTCCGGTACGGTATGCTATATCTTTTTCCCAGCTTATTTTGTGTCCAAAAAATAACGTTACCTTACAGAAGCTAGCCGTAAAACAAAGCATTACAATTAAATACTCTTTAGCAATTTTTTAAACTTCTAAGCATCGCACATTTTCAATTTTTATACCGTCGTATTGAAAAAAAAAAGTTCTTTTAAATGCATTTTGTTTGAAAACTGTTTCTCCATTTATTTTTGAAATATTATTATTATTATTTTATTTATTTATTTATTTATTTATTTTTGTAGTTTTTGGAATCATTTGCTTAATATTGGCAACGGAAGTACTCCGTTTCTGTAGAATGTAAAGGAAAAATAGTTTTAAAATAGTAATTATATATTTTTGTTGCCATTTTCTCGTAACAACCAAAAAAAATGTAATTAAAATACGTGCTATTTTCAAAAAAATATAAACGAATGATTTCTGTTAAAACAATGGAGCTATTATATACTATATTTAATTGTAAGTATCTATAAATCATTAGATAGCCGGGTTTTTTTTTTTTTTTTTTTTTTTTCGATTTTCTTGAATGACGGAATCTTTTTGCTGCATTTGTGCATTATTTCGTGATAGTGATGTGCTATGCATGCTTTACCGTAGATGTTTAAGAGTAGATCGTAAATGCGGAATTCTTAAGACGATGCGAATGACGTCATTTTACATAAAATAAAACGTGTGCTTTAAGTCTTAAAATTGAAATATATTTTGTACTGCAGTAGTGTCCGGCTTAACCGAGTTATTTTCTTCTGATGGACTGGTGGCTTCTATTATTATGAAACAGCCATTATAAATGAAGTGTTAGGTGAAGATGAAAGAGCAGCCGTAAAAAGAAATTATGGCCATTTTTTCCCCCATTCTGACCAGAAAATCAGAGTTCTAACTTTTTACGGCTGCTCTTTCATCTTCACCTAACACTTCATTTACAATGGCTGTTTCATAATAATAGAAGCCATCAGTCCATCAGAAGAAAATGAAGTAATGGAAATACTGGGGGCGACACTAAATTCTGAAGAAGCAGAATTCCTGTTCTCTAGTCGTCCATCTTCTCTCGTAACTGTGATTGGCCTACACATATTCCAATAACTCCAGATAATTGATACATCATGAATAATCACGCAGGAATGCTCGGCTTGCAAGCAACCAATCAGAACCCGCTAATGGGAAAGTTTCGCTTTTGTTTATGGCCAAGTTGGTGAAAATCCCAGGTCGAAGCAATTGTTCACTGTAATGGTTGGTTGCTTTTAAAAAGAGCTTCCCAGTCAGTAATGCTTATTCATATTGTACTATGACTTTCATCTTTGTCGTATTTTCGTTAGAGCGAAGTTTTCTCGAGTAAATTTAATATATCCTGTCTTTATATTTTTCAGCTATGAATATTTATCAAAAAACAAAATTTAAATAAGTATAAAACTATTCTCAAATATGATTTGAGTATTTATATTTAAAATAAAAAAAAAGTTTCAATGTTGTTTTCTTGTAGCAAATAGGAAGATTAGTGATTTTTTTTATTTTATTTATTAAGAATGAATTGATTCCTCAGAGAAAGATTGAAAAGCAACATTTCTGTTGCATGTAACATCCACTGAAACCTGTTTAATAACAAGTATATTAGCACACGAGGCATTAAATTTATTTTAGTTTTTCCTGTGTTAATTAAAATAAAATTGTCAACGTCCTAAATTTAAGAATTTTTTATTTTAGGTTGTATTTCATAATTTTGTCAGTTATTCGCAAAGTAATTAAATAGTTATAATGTTCTTGATAAATAATGCATAGAATAGGAAGAATAGGAAACATGCTATTTTTGAAGGAAAATACTTTGCAACAAATGATATAAATGCAAAAAGATATCAAACATTGGTTTATTTTCTAAAATATTTTTTGTATAAATGTGTATACTTATTTTAATGATGCTGTGTGAACGGCATAAGACATTGATTCGTTGCTCTTTACATCTGTTTTAGCAAATTTTCTATTCTTGCACAATTTAAGGTAGTTATCGCGATATATCACAAATATAAATATGAACTCGTTGATATATGGCGATATTAAATTTCTGATATCGTCCAGCCCTAGTAGCCATGTACTATATGATCTATAGAATTTATACACAGCAAGTAACTGAAAATGAACTTCTAGTAATTATTGTTGATAGAGAATACAGTAGCCAAATTCTTTTGTTTGTCCCTGTAAATAAATGCTAAATTCTATTCACGCAGTATTCTACAGTAAGCGCCTTTTAGTACACCTCAGTGATATACATAAATTTAAATTTGTTTAAAATGGTGTAATATATAATGGTGGTTGAATAGCGAAAAGAAAATAATAACAACATTTAAATCCCACTGATGTAGACCTTGTAATGGCTGAAAACGTTCTGGGATTTTCTAATGTATTTTAAGATATTTTTGATGTATTTTAAGTAATTTTATATTATATGTATGCAGCTGAAAGTGATTATTGTACATTTATTTGTGCTTTTTATATAAAGTTTAATTACAGTGAAACCTCCTTGTGCGATTCCCAAAGATTCAATACTAATTTTACCTCCATTCAGAGACCATCCCAGTTGAACTCCCTCCATGAGCGACCCAGTTGTTTGAAGAAAATGAAACAAATTCCGATTTTCCTGGTTGAAGAAGGTTTTATTAAAAAAATAATTACGGAGAGCGCATTATTCATCAAACTTCTAAACTAAGTTTAGATTTTTTTTTTATTATTATTCCGGTAACTTTTAAGTGTTTAAACCCCCTTGTCCCTTTTTAGGCAATGAATCTAACTCTGATGACAAATTAAGAATGACAGACAATAAACTCTCTTTCCCTATTCTGGCAGAAAATTCTCAAAGAAATAGTTAAATTAATGAAATCGTCCTTATTTGTTTCCGTCCAACAGAAATTGCATTTATTTACACTGTAAAAAAAAAAAAAAAAAAAAAAAAAAAAAAAAAAAAAAAAAAAAAAAAAAACGACATTTTTTACAGTACAAAGTACTGTTCATCTCGCGCACAAACTCGATCACAGTTGAATGCACTGAATCTTTCTTTGGTTTCCTGACTATTTAAACATGGAAAATACAGTAGTTGCTTAAATTTAACTGCACAATGTACTGGCAATTTGGACGCCAGTAGTTTGTGCTGTGGTCCAAATGTGTCCAAAATTGCCAGTACATTGTATTGTTAATTTTACGCAACTACTGTATTTTTTATGTTTAAATAGTCAGGAAACCAAAGAAAGATACAGTACATTCAACTGTGATCGAGTTCTGCTGGCAAATTTACAGTGGTTTTTTTACAGTGTACTGAACTTTAAAAGGACTTGGAAATAAAAGTTATAAAAGATAAAACCATAAAATCAAAGCAAACGTCAATGTATTCCTTTTTTAAACTCTGCAGTAATTAACTTATGTAATTAAATTTTATTTTGATACTTAAATTATTATATTTTTTCCTAATGTGAAAAATAAATTTTAGTAACATTGTTACCATTTTTAAACAATTAAAATCTAGATTTAAACATGACCTCCATTAAGAGACCATCTCTCGGAGCGACCAATTTTTATTGGAACGGAATGTGGTCGCTTTAAGGAGGTTTTGCTGTATTTAACTCAAGGTGAATTGAGCCCTGGAATTTTAACTTTCATAATTCATAATTCACATCATAAAAATTTTAAAATAACAAATTCAACGTATTTATGTTTGGGAATTTTAGTATTATAATCACACAGAAAATTATCACATTAGGATTATAATTTCAGGAGATATTATTAAAAATATGAAAATGTAATTTAACATTAGAAGCTCTAAATTTTGAATATGTTAATTCAAAAACTTATCCTCCAGATGACTTGAAATTTCTTTTATAGGCATAGTTTGAAACGAAGATTTAAAATATGTTGTCAAAATTGGGTGCTGCCAATGAAAAAACACAAATTTTGGCCTGATTTTGATTTGTAGATGGCTCCCTAAGCAAATTATATATACATCATTTAAAAGAAGACTTTATTTCCAATCGCTTGATACCAGTAACTTTTTTCTTCTATAATTTGTTGCAGAGTCAGTAGGGTGTGTTTAACTTTTTTTTTTTCCCAATGACTGTACATAGTTTTGACAGTGATTGTTTCTTTAAATAATACTGTTATAAAATAAAATTCATTATAGCAATAATACAGCGAGAATTTATTGTTATATCGAGTTGAACGAAAAGATTATTTTAACAGAGAGTAGTTTGGTCTTCCCTCTGGTGTTGAGTAACACAGTTACAGGTAAAATAAAAAGAAAAGCGCCCAGTTAAATTGATGGCATTGAGCTCACAGGCTATTCACACTAATTCTATATTCTACTCTTATTTCAAAGAAAAATGGCCTCGAAAAATAAATTAAGGGTGGGGGGGGGGGGGGGGGTTAGCTTCCTCCCGTTCCTCTCCCCCACTTTATTCTTAACCAATAAACATCCAGATCTAATCAGGGAAGCGCCTTATCAAAATAAACCGGTATACCAAATTTGAAGCAAATCGGATAATTCTGCATGAAAGACTCATTTATTTAATTTAAGGGTGGGTAGCCCCCATTTGTTCCCTTAATACTTAACCAATAAACCTCCTAATCTAATCAGGGAATCGTCTTATAGAATGAACCAGTACACCAAATTTGAAGCAAATCGGATAATTCTGCATGAAAAACTCATTTATCTAAATTAAGGAGGAATTAGCTCCTTCATTTTCCCCCTTTATACTTAACCAATGAACCTCCAAATCTAATCAGGGAATCGTCTTATAGAATGAACCGGTACACCAAATTTGAAGCAAATCGGATCAGGGATCTGCATGAAAAACCTATTTATCTAAATTAAATGGGGGGGGGGGAGGCGACGATGAGCCAGCCGTTCTCCGCTTTATACTTAACCAATGAACCACCAAAATCTAATTAGGGAAGCACCTTATCACAATAAACCAGTACACCAAATTTAAAGCAAATCGGATAATTCTGCATGAAAAACTCATTTATCTAAATTAAGGAGGAATTAGCTCCTTCATTTCCCCCTTTATACTTAACCAATGAACCTCCAAATCTAATCAGGGAATCGTCTTATAGAATGAACCGGTACACCAAATTTGAAGCAAATCGGATCAGGGATCTGCATGAAAAACCTATTTATCTAAATTAAATGGGGGGAGGCGACGATGAGCCAGCCGTTCTCCACTTTATACTTAACCAATGAACCACCAAATCTAATTAGGGAAGCAACTTATCACAATAAACCAGTATACCAAATTTGTAGCAAATCGGATAACTCTGCATGAAAAACCTATTTATTTAAATTAAATGGGGGGGGGGAGGATGAGCCAGCCGTTCCCTGCTTTATACTTAACCAATGAGCCACCAAATATTATTAGGGAAGCACCTTATCACAATAAACCTGTATACCAAATCGGATAATTCTGCATGAAAACCCATTTATCTAAATTAAGGGGAGGGGGGGATGTCAGCTCCCCCATTTCCTCCTTTTATACTTAACCGATGAACCTCTAAATATAATCAGGGAAGCGGCTTATAAGAAGGAACCTAGAAAAAAAATTGAAGTAAATCGGATATTTTTATCAAAAGTTATCGCGTTACGTACATACATATATGCGTACGTACATATGGATATGGAACCTGCGGGCACATTAGCTCTCAGCCTTTGATAGCCTGTGAATTAAAAAAACTGAAGTGATATGACAACAAACGTTTGTTGACAAATGTTCATCAGAACTTTCAAATGATTCCAAAACTTCCAAAACTAAAACATATACGTATATATAACTTTACAAAAGTTGCAAACTATTTATTTTTACGTTATTAAACCCAAGATTTTTTGTGATACAGATAAAAATTCGTTCCAAAATTATGATTTTTAATCCTTGAAAATATTATGTTACGCTTTAATTTTTTTGTCAGTGACTTTTTCTTTTGTTTTGTGCAGTAGTCATTAAAATTTAGAAATGTAAACATACAATAAAAATTCAAAGATTTTTTGCCGTTACAACTACAAAGTGATAAAAAAAAAGAAACTGTAGTTTTTTGAATTGCATTTTTCACAAAGTAAAACTAAAAGTACTTTATTTAATATAAGTGCACGATCATTTTTATTAGGTAGCTTTCTTTACAAAAAAGCTACCTATTGCAGCCGTTCGGAGGAAAGCGATTTCAAAAAATTTTGGTATATTTTCATCGATCATGACCCCCAGACCCCGAAACCACCCTCCGTTCAAAATTGATATATATATATATATATATATATATATATATATATATATATATATATATATATATATATATATATATCTGACCTATGTCACACTGTAACTCCCGTAATTATGAACCGATTTCGATGTAATTCGGTGTGTACATAGTACATACCAATGTCTCGACCGAGTTCGTTGGCCAGCTTCATCCGCCGTTTTGTTTCAAAATGGCGGCCATTTAAAATTTTTAAAAAAATTTAAAACTTGAAATGTGGTACCAAAAAATTAAAAATGGAAAAATATTTTTTTCTTATGTATTTGACCTTTATACAAAGATTCCGGAGCAGTTTTTGTTTCGTCTATATCTTAAAAAATGGCTGAGTTATAGCATTTTGAATTTCTAGCGTGGCTGACATTTTGAAACGTCCTGAATTTTGTCACGCGATAAAAGGCGTATTTATGAACCGATTTGGATGTAATTCGGTGTGTACATAGTACATACCAATCTCTCGACCGAGTTCGTTGGCCAGCTTCATCCGCCATTTTGTTTCAAAAAAGCAGGCCATTTAAATTTTTTTTTTAATTTAAAATTTGAAATGTGGTACCAAAAAATTGAAAATGGAAAAATATTTTTTTCTTATGTATTTGACCTTTATACAAAGATTTCGGAGCAGTTTTTGTTTCGTCTATATCTTAAAAAATGGCTGAGTTATAGCATTTTGAATTTCTAGCGTGGCTGACATTTTGAAACGTCCTGAATTTTGTCACGCGATAAAAGGCGTATTTATGAACCGATTTGGATGTAATTCGGTGTGTACATAGTACATACCAATCTCTCGACCGAGTTCGTTGGCCAGCTTCATCCGCCATTTTGTTTCAAAATGGCGGACATTTAAATTTTTTTTAAAAATTTAAAATTTGAAATGTGGTACCAAAAAATTGAAAATGGAAAAATATTTTTTTCTTATGTATTTGACCTTTATACAAAGATTTCGGAGCAGTTTTTGTTTCGTCTATATCTTAAAAAATGGCTGAGTTATAGCATTTTGAATTTCTAGCGTGGCTGACATTTTGAAACGTCCTGAATTTTGTCACGCGATAAAAGGCGTATTTATGAACCGATTTGGATGTAACTTCGTTTATATATAGTACATACCAATGTCTCGACCGGGTTCGTTGGCCAGCATCACCCGCCATCTTGTTTAAAAATGGCGGCCATTTAAATTTTTAAGAAAAATTTTAATTTGAAATGTGGTACCAAAAATAGAAAATTGAAAAAAATATTTTCTTCTTATGTGTTTGCCCTTGATAAAAAGATTCGGGAGCAGTTTTTGTTTCGTCTATATCTTAAGAAAGGGCTGAGTTATAGCATTTTGAATTTCTAGCGTGGCTGAAATTTTCAAACGTCCTGATTTTTCTCACGTAATAACAGGCGTATTTATGAACCGACTTGGATGCACCTTGGTGTGTACATAGTACATACAAACATCTCGACCGAGTTCGTTGGCCAGCTTCATCCGCCATCTTGTTTCAAAATGGCGGCCATTTAAAAAAATTAAAAAAAAAATTAAATGAAATACCAAAAAATTGGAAAAATGAAAAAGATTTTTTTTATATGTGTTTGACCTTAATACAAAGATTCCGGAACAGTTTTTCTTTCGTCTATATCTAAAAAAAAAATGGCTGAGTAATAGCATTTTGAATTTCTCTTGTGGCTGACATTTTAAAACGACCTGATTTTTGTCACGCGATAACAGGCGTATTTATGAACCTATTTGGATGTAACTTGGTCTGTACATAGTACATACCAATGTCTCGACCGAGTTCGTTGGCCAGATTCATTCACCATCTTGTTTCAAAAGGGTTGCCATTAAAAAAAAATTAAATTTAAAATTCAAAATGAGGTATTAAAAAATTGGAAAATGAAAAAGATTTTTTTTATGTGTTTGGCCTTGATACAAAGAAGATTGCGGAGCAGTTTTTGTTTCTGAAAATTTGTTCTTTTGTTGATATCTTAAAAAATGGTTGATCTATAGCGCTTTGAATTTCTAGCATGGCTAACATTTTGAAACGATCTTGTATTTGTCACGCGATAACACACGTATTCGCCTATTTCGATGTAAGAAGGCATGTAGATAGTATACATCAACACCTCGACCAAGTTCGCTGGCCAGATTCATCAGCCATCTTGTTTCAAAATGGCGGCCATTAAATTAAAAAATATATATATATTTAAAGTGAGGTGCAAAAAAATTAGAAATTGAAAAAGGTTTCTTTCTTAAGTATTTGATCTTGATATAAGGATTCAGGAGCATTTTTTGTTTGTCTTTACCTTAAAAAATGGCTCAGATACAGCAGTTTCAATTTCTATTGTGGGTGACATTTTGAAAAATCTGATTTTTTGCATGCGACAGCACTCCTATATATTAACCGATTCCGATGTGAGTGAGCATGTGCACAGCAATTACTAAGGTCTCGACCAAGTTCACTGCTTAGCCTCATCCACCATGTTGTCTTAAAATGACAGGCACTTTAAGAAATTGCAGAATTTGGCAGCCAAATATAAGTTACTTTAAAGAAAAGCAGCTTGGATAAAGCTGACTAATTTCGCGAAATTCTCATTCATTATATTGATAAAAATTAGTATTGAATCTCCTATATTCGGTTTCCACTAAATTGAGCTTCGTGTGTTTGCATGATATAAGTTGGCTTTTTTTAAATAAGGATTATGAAAGCTACCTCTTCCTCCCGGCACTGGCCGGAAGGACTTTCAGGGTTTTAACATGTGATTACTTATATATCTAAAGATAAATATTAAATATATTTAAAAATGACAAAAAATATTCAAACGGTATCTTGGGGTGTACTAAACCCCACAACGCAGTTCTCGTTATGCACAAGTAGTATGCAATCCTAGGCTTAAAATACCTTGAAAATATATTGCTCTTTTCTTTGGAAAAATCGATTTGTTTTTTTAATTAAAAATCCCACGGCCTCTTAATAAACAATTGCTGTATATTTAGCTCTCAGATCACGTGATCTCCTACGTCACTTACCTGAGGTAATCCTGCAGGCAGGAATCGCAGAACTTGTGGCAACAGGTGGATATCCTTACGGGTTCCCGCATGGGCAGACGGCACATCGGACAGCACAATCCGGTAGGATAGATCCGGAAGGGAATAGATCCATATCCGGGCATGATCCGCAACCGTCGCGATCCGCACGGATACTGGAACACGTGCTTTTTTCATCCCATCGATTTTGTTTGGGGCGGATTGCTCCAGCTTTCGGGAAAAAGGCTCTGTGCGCAATAGAATTTTAGGATGGCGGGAAATACTATTAAACAGAGAGTTGGTATAGAAATTTACTTACGATGCTTAACAAGTCAAAATTAAATTAAAAAAAAAAAACCCGACTGCGTAAAAAGCAAAATAAATAATTAGTTCTCATTAATGTGAAACAGTTTTTTATAGTACTTAGTACCTATTTTTTTTTTTTTTTTTTTTTTTTTTTGTATTGATGACTTTTAAATTGTTAGTTCCTATCTATAAACACTGTTTTGATGAGACCTATAGATGTTTATGAAGGTTAGAGTTGCAGTAAAGCTAGAGATCCTACCTACACAAGTTCCAGGTTGTATAATATTTAACCGGAGCTTCTGACTGTAAAATAGTCAATGAAACATCGTCTTCATTTTGAAAGACCTATCCAATGATAGGCCACTCAATAGGGTGCATAAAAAAAAAGTCCTTCCGGCCAGTGCCGGGAGGAAGAGGTAGCTTTCATAATCTTTATTTAAAAAAAGCCAAATTATATCATTCAAACACACGAAGCTCAATTTAATGGAAACCGAATATAGGAGATTCAATACTAATTTTTATCAATATAATGAATGAGAATTTCGCGAAATTAGTCAGCTTTATCCAAGCTGCTTTTCTTTAAAGTAACATATATTTGGCTGCCAAATTCGGCTATTTATTAAAGTGCCTGTCATTTTAAGACAACATGGTGGATGAGGCTAAGCAGTGAACTTGGTCGAGACCTTAGTAATTGCTGTGCACATGCTCACTCACATCGGAATCGGTTAATATATAGGAGTGCTGTCGCATGCAAAAAATCAGATTTTTCAAAATGTCACCCACAATAGAATTTGAAACTGCTATATCTGAGCCATTTTTTAAGGTAAAGACAAACAACAAATGCTCCTGAATCCTTATATCAAGGTCAAATACTTAAGAAAGAAACCTTTTTCAATTTCTAATTTTTTTGCACCTCACTTTAAATATATATATATTTTTTAATTTAATGGTCACCATTTTGAAACAAGATGGCTGATGAATCTGGCCAGCGAACTTGGTCGAGGTGTTGATATATACTATCCACATGCCTTCTTACATCGAAATAGGCGAATACGTGTGTTATCGCGTGACAAATACAAGATCGTTTCAAAATGTTAGCCATGCTAGACATTCAAAGTGCTATAAATCAACCATTTTTTAAGATATAAACAAAAGAACAAATTTTCAGAAACAAAAACTGCTCCGGAATCTTTGTATTAAGGCCAAATACATAAAAAAAATCTTTTTCATTTTCCAATTGTTTAATACCTCATTTTGAATTTTAAATTTAATTTTTTTTAATGGCAACCCTTTTGAAACAAGATGGCGAATGAAGCTGGCCATCGAACTCGGTCGAGACATTGGTATGTACTATGTACAGACCAAGTTACATCCAAATAGGTTCATAATTACGCCTGTTATCGCGTGACAAAAATCAGGTCGTTTTAAAATGTCAGCCACAAGAGAAATTCAAAATGCTATTACTCAGCCATTTTTTTTTAGATATAGACGAAAGAAAAACTGTTCCGGAATCTTTGTATTAAGGTCAAACACATACAAAAAAAATCTTTTTCACTTTCCAATTTTTTGGTATCTCATTTAAATTTTTTTATTTTTTTATTTTTTTAAATGACCGCCATTTTGAAACAAGATGGCGGATGAAGCCGGCCAACGAACTCGGTCGAGAGATTGGTATGTACTATGCACACACTGAATTACATCCAAATCGGTTCATAAATACGCCTTTTATCGCGTGACAAAATTAAGGACGTTTCAAAATGTCAGCCACGCTAGAAATTCAAAATGCTATAACTCAGCCATTTTTTAAGATATAGACGAAACAAAAACTGCTCCGGAATCTTTGTATAAAGGTCAAATACATAAGAAAAAATATTTTTTCATTTTCAATTTTTTGGTACCACACTTCAAATTTTAAATTTTTAAAAACATTTTAAATGGCTGCCATTTTGAAACAAAATGGCGGATGAAGCTGGCCAACGAACTCGGTCGAAAGATTGGTATGTACTATGCACACACTGAATTACATCCAAATCGGTTCATAAATACGCCTTTTATCGCGTGACAAAATTAAGGACGTTTCAAAATGTCAGCCACGCTAGAAATTCAAAATGCTATAACTCAGCCATTTTTTAAGATATAGACGAAACAAAAACTGCTCCGAAATCTTTGTATAAAGGTCAAATACATAAGAAAAAATATTTTTCCATTTTCAATTTTTTGGTACCACATTTCAAATTTTAAATTTTTAAAAAAATTTTAAATGGCCGCCATTTTGAAACAAAATGGCGGATGAAGCTGGCCAACGAACTCGGTCGAGAGATTGGTATGTACTATGTACACACTGAATTACATCGAAATCGGTTCATAAATACGCCTTTTATCGCGTGACAAAATTCAGGACGTTTCAAAATGTCAGCCACGCTAGAAATTCAAAATGCTATAACTCAGCCATTTTTTAAGATATAGACGAAACAAAAACTGCTCCGGAATCTTTGTATAAAGGTAAAATACATAAGAAAAAAATATTTTTCCATTTTTAATTTTTTGGTACCAAATTTCAAGTTTTAAAATTTTTTAAAAATTTTAAATGGCCGCCATTTTGAAACAAAACGGCGGATGAAGCTGGCCAACGAACTCGGTCGAGACATTGGTATGTACTATGTACACACCAAATTTCATCGAAATCGGTTCATAATTACGGGAGTTACAGTGTGACATAGGTCAGATATATATATATATATATATATATATATATATATATATATATATATATCAATTTTGAACGGAGGGTGGTTTCGGGGTCTGGGGGTCATGATCGATGAAAATATACCAAAATTTTTTGAAATCGCTTTCCTCCGAACGGCTGCAATAGGTAGCTTTTTTGTAAAGAAAGCTACCTAAAAATTCGTCTCTAGCGCCATTTTGTATTTTACGGCCGCTATTTTGAATTTATAAAAACAAAACCTAGCCTATAGCCATCGGACGGTTAAGACGAATCAATAGAGACCTCATTCATTAAAATCCATCCAGTCGTTGGGATGTTTCAAGGGTATAAAGAAATCCACATACCCAGATACGCGTGAAACACATAACCCTTCTTGGCAGTCGGGTAAAAAGAACGAAACTTTCTGACACATTTACCGACTTATTACTTTCTTTTACTTTTACAAGAAAAAAATATTGGATTTGTGAAAATTTTCGAATTCTGGTTTTCGACGGATTTACACGTTTTAGGGGTCAAAGAAGCCAAAAAACATGTTTTTACAAAATGTCTGTCTGTGAGTCTGTGACTGTCTGTCTGCATGTATGTGACACAAATTTTGTGGGCGCTCTATCTCAAGAACTAACGCACGGAATTTCAGAAAACTTTAGATTCAATTAGACCTTGATATAAACTGGTGCTGATTCCTTTTCGGTGTAAATCGTCCAACAGATGGCGCTGCTATGATACATTATTCATGATTCTCGCAATAACTCTATCTCAGGAACTAATAAAGGAATTTTCTTCAAACTTCAGATTTCCTTAGTCTCTGGTATAAATTGGTCCTAATTAGTTTTTGGTGTAAATCGCCCAACAGGTGGTGCTGCTATGAAGAATTTTTTAAGATTTCCACAATAGCTCTATTTCAAGAACTAATGAGCGAATTTTTATAGAACTTTAGATTCAGTTAGTCATTGATATAATTTGGTTCTGATTACGTTTTGCTGTAAATCACGTAACCAGTGGCGCTGATATACCACATTTTTCAGGAAGTATTAACATGTATGAGATAGAAGAAAGTTTTGGGATTGTCACATCCGAATAGTTTTTAAATGTAAAGACACAAAATTTGCAGAGCCGTCTATAGAAGTGATTTGGAATCAAAATGAGTTTTTCATTTCTTGATAAATAAATTATTTATCGAGTTACAAGCAATTTGATCGCGTGACCACGTGTTTTTCTCCTTTCGTCCTGAAATTCGGTTCAAAACGCTAACTTTGACAGTGTTTTCTGAGAAATCATTTACGTTTACCAAATAATTGAAAAGGTTTTTCGAATGCATACCTTCTGAATAACAACACTGCAAAAATCATGCGTTTCCGAATAAAAACGAATTAAAACTTGTGTCATAAAGAGAGACCGTAAGCTAGACCAATATTTTGGAGGAGGGTTTGGGACCCAGAAATGTCTTAGCGACCGTCGACAAATAATGTCACGCTTGGGGGGGGCGGGGTCGTGAAACTGTGACAGTTTGTTACAAAGGGATGAGAGGGGATAAGAAGAAATGTGACATCACACATTTTGGTTAAAATAAAAGCATTAAAAATCGGCAGATTAAATTTTGAAATTATTTTGAAATTAAAGTATTTTGTGTTAATAAAGTAAAGATAAGATTTAAAGCCAAATATATTAAATTACAAAATACTGTTGTTTTCAATTGTTTTTTCATGTTAATATTTTATTACTATTGTATATTAATTATGTTTTGTGTTGTAAAACTTAATCTTATTTCACACAAAATAAGTACACGAATCATTTTTATAGTCATGTTCACAAATGTCATTAAAACACATTGTTAAAGTTTAAAAATAAAATTTGAAATATGATCTATAATGTAGGGCTTTGTTTTTGAACTGCAAGTATATGTTTATGTAATATAGCGTGACATGTGACAAGCGGGAGGAATAGGATATGTAGTGTGACACTTTGTGAGAAAGAGGAGGATGGGGGTGAAAAATACTGAAAAAAAGAGTGATATCATTTATGGACAGCCCCTTATTTTAGATTTAGTTTTCACTAATTTATTATGAATTCAAATAATTCAATTTAAGGGGACGAGAGATAATTAAAATCATTTTTTTATTTTTTGTAAATTTCACTTTAAATATTATTCAAGGGTACATTATATGCATTATGACATACATTTATCACAAAAAAAATTAAAAAAAAATTTTTTTTTTTTGAGAAAAAAGAAATTTTCCGCAATATTTTAGAACTTTTCAAAATGCTACATGCGAACTAAATATCAATGATAATCCCCAATATTTTCTATATAAGTTTGGTTTATATATATATAAACAAAACTGTGTATCGAATTTTATATATTCGAATACAAAGGCAAGAAAAAAAATATTTTCTAATTTTTTTGAAATTTTGAGGCTCAAAATTTTTTTTTCTCAATAAAAATTTATTTTTTAAATTTTTTTGTGATAAATTTATGCCATAATGCATATAATGTACCCCTGAATAATATTTAAAGAGAAATTTACAAAAAATAAAAAATTGATTTTAAAGGTCCCTCGTCCCCTTAATATAATTAATTACAAAAGAAAATGTAAGTAGTTTTCATTACAACTAAGATTATAATCTCATTTAAATGTTTTTTCGGTGGCGTGTTGCGTTAGTGTCAACAAAATTAATATTTGAAGCTTTGTAGATATTTTTACTTTCTTCTATCTTACAAGAAGAACGTATTGGATTAGTGTAAATTTTCAAATTCCGCTTTTCGAAGGATTTACACGTTTTAGGGGTCAGAGATCCCCAAAAACCTGTTTTTACAAAATGTCTGTCTGTCTGTATGTGACAAAAATTTTGTGGGCGCTCTATCTCAAGAACTAATGAACGGAATTTAACTGTTTTTTGTGATATTACTTGACGTGAATAAATTCTATAGATCATATACAGGGCTACACAAAAGATCTCAAATACATTTCCGTTTATTGACGGAATTTGCTGAATGAGAATTTTCAACTGTGCTACGCGTTTAATTGTACTAACTTTTAACGTACTATGTGATATACATACAAATCCATAGATCATATACAGGGCTGTGCAAAAAATTCGGATATTTTCCGACTATTGATGGTAATTGCTGAATTGGGTTTTGAAATGTGTTATGAATTCATAGATCGTTTATTTATGCATCATATTTCACCGTAATAAATTGTAAGGTTTTGTTATAGTATTCTGAATGTGTTGAAAAGTGTTTCATAATCTAAGCTGGACGCATGATTTTTCGTTCTTGTTTAATTCATTTTTGTTCACAAATGTATCAAACACTGCAAATAGAAGCGTCTTAAATTTAGACACATATGTGACTGAAAAAGAATTTTAGACACTTAAGTGTCTTAATCTGAAAATTCAGACATTATAGATGTCTTAATTTAAGATACATAAGTGCCTTACTATGACCATGGTGCAAATGAACTGAGAATAATGTCTAAAATATCCGCCAATGTCTTATTTTAAGACACTTCATTGCTTTAAACGTGTCTTAATTAAAGACGTTTTGATTCTTCCGACGCAATAACCACCAGGGGGCACTCACACTCCCAGTTGCGCATGCGCTTTAGATGTCTTCCTCCGAAGTGGTATACGTTGTAATTCAAACGAAGTTTGTTTTTATGTACGCGTGTATTTTAATTCATTTTTTGCAAAATATGAAGTACTGTGATTTACTGTGTTCGTATTAACTTGGATTATTTATTTATTGAATACATACATCTGACGTGTGTGCTCGACATCAAATGTCTCTTAGAAGCTGTCGTCGATATAAGGGCGGGATAGACACAGAACAGAAGTAGACGACGGTTGAAGATTACACCCGGAAATTCTACAAAGCGTGTGCAATGGGCTTAGTGTTAACTCGTATTAATTTATATCAATAATATTGTGTTATTCATCTTCGTCCTGTCGAAGCTGGCAAAAAAAAAAAAAAACTTTTGTCTGGCAGATCCTGTTTTGAGGATGAAACATCTCATTCTTTAAATATGGCTAGTCGGATGTATTATGGGATTACCTTTTAAACTGGTGCACGTCTTTCTCCCTCACTGTGGTTGTGGTAGTTTTTAAAATTTCAAATCGAGGAATTTTTCTTACCTCTTGCAAACAGCGATTTAAGTAAGTGTTATAATTTCTTTATAGTACTAAAATTAGTGTCTTTTATGATTTTATTTATTGTACTAAACAAAATCTTACATGAAATTTAATTAGTTTTGAATCTTTTTGCAAAAAAAAAAAAATAATAATAATAATAATTCTAGAAGTATATATTTTTTAATTTATGACGTTGTCTTTTATTACAAATTATGTATTATTTATTCTCATCTTTTTTCTCAAATTTAAAGTAATAACATCACTAAAAAACAGACATATTTAAAAGTTAAGTTCATTCCCTTGTTTTGTTTTGTTTTCAATATGGCAGTTCTTAGTTTCAATGACTAATGCTTATCTCATACTAAACGACCACAAGAAAATAGAAAAACAAAAACTTTGAAAGATCTCCTAAAGCTTTCTTACTTCCTAGCTAGGGATTACAATCCCGGATTGATATCCCGGGATCCCGCTTCAATTTTAATCCCGATTTTCGGGATTGCCTTTTTTTTTTTCAATTGAACAATATTTAGCTGAAACTAAAAAATATATTTATAGACTTTCGCTTTTGGAAAAAAAAATCAATTGATTTTTATGAAATTTATATATAATTGAAAAAGAATATTTATCTCAAATATTTCTTAGATATATTTCTAAAGCTATTAAATCTTTTACCGAGTAGATTAAATGTGCAAAGCTTTTGACTTGGAAACATAGATGTAACCCATAGATTATCAGAGAGGTAACATAGTCAGGAAAAAGGAAATCATTTGTTTATTTTGATTTTGCTGCGTGTAGAAAATATATTTCACTTCGAAGGTCATTTTCCAATTAGACTTTACTGATAAGCATCGCAAGTGTGTATCATAGTGATTATGTGGTAACTTCTTTTTTTGCGGCTTTATTTTGCTTTAAAGATATCTAATAAAAAGTGTTTAATAGGAATGATAACAATAAGCCAATGTGGCAATATAAATTTTTAAAAAATCTAATTTTTAAATGATAAGGATTTTCATTTTTTTTCGGGGAGGGGGGGGGGGGGGATTTTGTATGAAATTTTCGTAAAGCTGATACCTTAAATCTTGCACTGATTATAATTAAAGTTTTGAACTTTTAGAGTAGGACCAGATTAAAAACACAAAATATAAATAAACAAAATACCGAAGTAATTTTTTTCTCAATATTAAACTTTTGCACTCGAGGGCTCCGGAGCGGAGCCATTTAAAATTTGTCTTCAAACTCGAGGTCTCCGCTACGGAGACAATGCAAATAATTTTGTGATACCATGTTATCTTGGCTTTTCTAGACAGGTATCACAAAATTATTTGCATCGTCTCCGTAGAGGAGCCCTCGAGTTTGAAGACAAATTTTAAATGGCTCCGCTCGGGACCCTCGAGTGCAAAGGGATAAAGTAGAATATTTATTTATTTATTCATAGTTGTGATTATCATCTGATATATATGTAAAATTGCCTATGTGGCAATATAAATTTTTAAAAAATCTATTTTTAAATTATATGAAGAAGAGTAGGACAAGATTATAAGAAATATATATATTTATCCATGTACTTTAAAAGCCATCAATAGTCCTTGCCGTTGAATTTGTCCGATAATCGGAGATGTCTGCTTTTGTGAGGTAAAAATATGCAAATATGTATGCCATGCGGATTAAAAAAGTATTCGCTAAATAGATGCTTCAGCTATTCGGGAATGTTCATTAACCTCCACAACGGATAATCCCGAGTACCGGACATCTCAATTTAGATAACAATAATGAAGGGTTGCATTTTTTTCAAAAGAACTTCTTAATTAAAGAATGGGCATACTGGGCCGTGCCCCGCCCGCCCCCCTACGATTTTAGTGCCCACAAACTTGATGTGCAATATTTGTAAAGCTTATGTTTTAAATCTGTTTCGAAATTGTACTGATTATAATCAATATTTTGAACTTTTAAAGTAAAATAAGATTAAAAATAAAACAAATTTAAAAAATCTAATATTTAGATAAATATTTTTTGTTTTAATCTTGTTCTACTCCTGAGTTCAAAATATTGATTATAATCAGTAAAATGTCGTAAAAGATTTAAATTATCAGCTTAACAAAAATTGCATACCAAAATTGAGAGAACCAAAAAAATCAGGCTGTAGGGGGGGGGGGGGGAGGGGGCAGCGCCCCAGCCAAATATTTTTCCAGGATTCAACGTGGTCAAACATGGCTACGTATGATGCTTGAAGAAAAAATGGATGCTATTAAGACGTTTGAAGTGTCTGAAATTCAGACACAAAAAATGTCTGAAAATTGAACACACCTTTTCAGAGGCTTAAGTGTCTGAATTTCAGACATTTTAATTTAGAGTGCGGCCAGTGCCGGGAGGAAGAGGTAGCTTTCATACTCCTTATTTTAAAAAAGCCAACTTATATTATTTAAACACACGAAGCTCAATTTAGTGGAAACCGAATATAGGAGATTCAATACTAATTTTTATCAATACTAAATCATTATGAATGAGAATTTCGCGAAATTAGTCAGCTTAATCCAAGCTGCTTTTATTTAAAGTAACTTATATTTGGCTGCCAAATTCGGCGATTTCTTAAAGTGCCTGCCATTTTAAGACAACATGGTGGATGAGGCTAACCAGTGAACTTGGTCGAGACCTTAGTAATTGCTGTGCACATGCTCACTCACATCGGAATCGATTGATATATACGAGTGCTTTCGCAGGCAAAAAATCAGATTTTTCAAAATGTCACCCACATTAGATATTGAAATTGCTATATCTGAGCCATTTTTTAAGATAAAGACAAACAAAAAATGCTGCTGAATCCTTATATCAAGGTCAAATACTTAAGAAAGAAACGATTTTCAATTTCTAATTTTTTTGCACCTCACTTTAAATATAATTTTTTTTTTACTTTAATGGCCGCCATTTTGAAACAAGATGGCTGATGAAGCTGGGCAGCGAACTTGGTCGAGATATTGATGTATACTATCCACATGCCTTCTTACATCGAAATAGGCGAATACGTGTGTTATCGCGTGACAAATACAAGATCGTTTCAAAATGTTAGCCATGCTAGAAATTCAAAGTGCTATAATTCAACCTTTTTTTAAGATATAAACAAAAGAACAAATTTTCAGAAACAAAAGCTGCTCCGGAATCATCTCCGGATTTGTATCAAGGCCAGACACATAAAAAAAAAATCTTTTTCATTTCCCAATTTTTTGGTATCTCATTTTAAATTTAAAATTTTTTAAAATTTTTTAAATTGCCGCCATTTTGAAACAAGATGGCGGATGAAGCTGGACAAGGAACTCGGTTGAGATATTTGTATGTACTATGTACACACCAAGGTACATCTAAATCGGTTCATAAATACGCCCGTTATCACGTGACAAAAATCAGGACGTTTCAAAATGTCAGCCACGCTAGAAATTCAAAATGGTATAACTCAGTCATTTTTTAAGATATAGACGAAACTAAAAATGCTCCGGAATCTTTGTATAAAGGTCAAATACATAAGAAAAAAATATTTTTCCATTTTCAATTTTTTGGTACCACATTTTAAATTTTAATTTTTTTTTTAATTTTAAATGGCCGCCATTTTGAAACAAAATGGCGGATGAAGCTGGTCAACGAACTCGGTAGAGACATTGGTATGTACTATGTACACACCGAATTACATCCATATCGGTTCATAAATACGAGAGTTACAGTGTAACAAAGGTCATATATATATATATATATATATATATATATATATATATATATATATATATATATATATATATATATATATATATATATATATATGGATATATATATATATATATATATATGTGTGTGTCAATTTTGAACGAAGGGTGGTTTCGGGGTCTGGGGGTCATGATCGATGAAAATATACCAAAATTTTTTGAAATCGCTTTCCTCCGAACGGCTGCAATAGGTAGCTTTTTGTAATGAAAGCTACCTAAAAGATTTTTTTCGTATGTGTTTGACCTTAATACAAAGATTCCGGAATAGTTTTCGTTTCGTCTATATTTAAAAAAATGGCTGAGTAATAGCATTTTGAATTTCTATTGTGGCTGACATTTTAAAACGACCTGATTTTTGTCACGTGATAACAGGCGTATTTATGAACCGATTTGGATGTAACTTGATCTGTACATAGTACATACCAATGTCTCGACCGAGTTCGTTGGCCAGCTTCATTCGCCATCTTGTTTCAATAGGGTTGCCAAAAAAAATTAAATTTAAAATTTAAAATGAATTATTAAAAAATTCGAAAATGAAAAAGATTTTTTTATGTGTTTGGCCTTGATACAAAGATTCCGGAGCAGTTTTTGTTTCTAAAAATTTGTTCTTTTGTTTATATCTTAAAAAATGGTTGAATTATAGCACTTTGAATTTCTAGCATGGCTAACATTTTGTAACGATCTTGTATTTGTCACGCGATAACACACGTATTAGCCTATTTCGATGTAAGAAGGCATGTGGGTAGTATACATCAATACCTCGACCAAGTTCGCTGGCCAGATTCATCAGCCATCTTGTTTCAAAATGGCGGCCATTAAATTAAAAAATATATATATATTTAAAGTGAGGTGCAAAAAAATTAGAAATTGAAAAAGGTTTCTTTCTTAAGTATTTGACCTTGATATAAGGATTCAGTCGCATTTTTTATTTGTCTTTACCTTAAAAAATGGCTCAGATATAGCAGTTTCAATTTCTATTGTGGGTGACATTTTGAAAAATCTGATTTTTTGCATGCGACAGCACTCGTATATATCAACCGATTCCGATGTGAGTGAGCATGTGTATAGCAATTACTAAGGTCTCGACCAAGTTCACTGGTTAGCCTCATCCACCATGTGTTCTTAAAATGGCAGGCACATTAAGAAAGCGCCGAATTTGGCAGCCATAAGTTACTTTAAAGAAAAGCAGCTTGGATAAAGCTGACTAATTTCGCGAAATTCTCATTCATTATATTGATAAAAATTAGTATTGAATCTCCTATATTCGGTTTCCACTAAATTGAGCTTCGTGTGTTTGAATGATATAAGTTGGCTTTTTTAAAATAAGGAATCTGAAAGCTACCTCTTCCTCCCGGCACTGGCCGGAAGGACTTTTTTAGACATCATCTTTCATTTTCATAAACTGTCAAGTTTTGTTACATTATTCTGAATTTGTTGGAAAGTGTTACATCAGAATCCAAGCTGTACACAAGATTTTTCGTTCTTTTTTTTTCGGTCAATTATAAGATGCTGAATTTTTTTTTCTTTTTTCTTCCAGATATGTCAGGGATAAAGATGGATAACAACTTCTCGTATTGAGTTGCCAACTGTTCCACGCGAAACCCACGGAGTACACGATAAATGATCTTTAGCGTTGAATGTTTCAGGCGTAACTAGGAACGACCCTTCATTCATAAGTTCCATGCCATCTTTTGAGAAAGTTTGTTCATCGAAGTCTCTGTTTTTCCTTTACTTAAGGCTTGCAACAAGTCAGGACGCAAATTCCTCTCTCTATTGCTAAACCTATGGGCTTGGAATGCACCGGTATTTTTCAAATTTCTCCCCGGAAAATTAAAATTTTTATATATTTCTTGTATGCTCTTCTTGAAGAATTTTTCTTTGATTAAGCTTTTGCTTTGCCGAAATGTCTCTAAAATATATATTTAATATTATATTTTAAGGGTTGAAATCCAAGTGAAACAGGTGAGTTGTAAGTAAGATTTTAACAGTTTAAATAAAACTAACATACGTATTTAAAAAATATTTTGCCCACAATGAAAAAAGAGAAAAACATTCTTCAAGAAGAGCATACAGAAAATAAAAGAAAAAAAAATTAATTTTCCGGTGGGGGGGGGGGGGGGATTTGAACAATATGGATGCATTCTAAGCCCATGGGTTTAGCATTAAAGAGGGGAATTTGAGTCCTGACTGATAACAAGCCTTAAGGGGACCGAGATAGCAAAATTCAACTAAAAAATCGATTTTTCCATTTTTATATCATTAAAAAGTTCAAACTTTTATATTTCCAACGATGTGTCACACATGTTTATATATAAAAAAATAAGTGTTGAAATTAATCATTCTTTCTAGCTTAATGGGCATTTAAATCTTTAATTGACTTTTTCTGAAAACTTGGATTTTTCATGTTTATGTTCCCCTTTTTCAATATCTATTAAACTTAAGAACTCCGATTTTTATTTAATACTTATATAATGATATATTGTATACTTTAACACATGTATTTAATGATTTGTTGAGAATTATTCATTTTAGGCAGTGAAATCTTACCAAAAATGCTAATTTAAAAATGACTTTCAATGAATAATTATTAATTAATTTTGAGTTTCACTTAGAAAGAAAATGGTGTTTGTTAAAATGCGTAAATCATGTTATTTTAACTACTCTAAAAAATCCAGACCTCTAACTTTCACCATTTCTGAGAAAAAGGTATATAAAGTGGGTGAATTTTAACATGGCGGAGATAGGGCTTTCCCGGTCCCCTTAAGTTTGCTCGTCACTCCAGTTTCCGAATTCCCCTCGGTAACGTTAAGAAGCTACTTCAGTCAAATGAAAAGACCCGTTCGTCAATGCTAATCCTATGGAAGAAATTTATAAAGATATCTCAGTCGCATTTCAATATTTTTAAAGGATTTCTTTTACATTGAATAGTTAAGATCGATTTGTACAAAGACCGTTTTTTGCTTTTTCGATTTTGTTTACAGGTATTTCTTATGAGGACACTTTCATTTTCGGAACCGGTTTCGAAAGTAAAAACATCCTCATAAAAAATATCTGCTATCAAAATCGAAAAAGTAAAAAACGGCCTGCATACAGATCGATCTCAACTATTCAGTGCAAAAGAAATCATTTAAAAATATTCAAATGCGACCGAGATATCTTTATAAATTTCTTCCATAGGATTAGCATTAGCGAATGCGTCTTTTCATTTGACTGAAGTAGCCTCTTAAGTCTGTGGGTGTTTGATGCATTTTAGGTAGCTTTCATTACAAAAAGCCAATGTCTCGACCGAGTTTGTTGGCCAGCTTCATCCGCCATTTTGTTTCAAAATGGCGGCCATTTAAAATTTTTTTTTAAAAATTAAAAATTTGAAATGTGGTACCAAAAAATTGAAAATGGAAAAATATTTTTTTCTCATGTATTTGACCTTTATACAAAGACTCCGGAGCAATTTTTGTTTCGTCTATATCTTAAAAAATGGCTGAGTTATAGCATTTTGAATTTCTAGCGTGGCTGACATTTTTAAACGTCCTGAATTTTGTCACGCGATAAAAAGCGTATTTATGAACCGATATGGATGTAACTTCGTTTATACATAGTAAATACCAATGTCTCAACCGAGTTCGTTGGCCAGCATCATCCGCCATCTTGTTTAAAAATGGCGGCCATTTAAATTTTTAAGAAAAATTTAAATTTGAAATGTGGTACCAAAAAATTGAAAATTGAAAAAATATTTTTTTCTTATGTGTTTGACCTTGATAAAAAGATTCGGGAGCAGTTTTTGTTTCGTCTATATCTTAAAAAATGGCTGAGTTATAGCATTTTGAATTTCTAGCATGGCTGACATTTTGAAGTGTC
The DNA here is from genome assembly GCA_963932465.1 of Maratus speciosus. Classification (NCBI taxonomy): domain Eukaryota; kingdom Metazoa; phylum Arthropoda; class Arachnida; order Araneae; family Salticidae; genus Maratus; species Maratus speciosus. The sequence continues at coordinate 65,807,831 of OZ010799.1, read as the reverse complement.
CTGATTTTTGTCACGTGATAACAGATGTATTTATGAACCGATTTGGATGTAATTCGGTGTGTACATAGTACACACCAATGTCTCGACCGAGTTCGTTGGCCAGCTTCATCCGCCATCTTGTTTCAAAATGGCGGCCATTTAAAAAAATTTAAAAAATTTAAAATTTAAAATGAGATACCAAAAAATTGGAAAATGAAAAAGATTTTCTTCGTATGTGTTTGACCTTAATACAGAGATTCCGGAACAGGTTTTGTTTCGTCTATATCTAAAAAAATGGATGAGTTATAGCATTTTGAATTTCTATTGTGGCTGACATTTTAAAACGACCTGATTTTTGTCACGCGATAACAGGCGTATTTATGAACCGATTTGTATGTAACTTGATCTGTACATAGTACATACCAATGTCTCGACCGAGTTCGTTGGCCAGCTTCATTCGCCATCTTGTTTCAAAAGGGTTGCCATTAAAAAAAAGTAATTTAAAATTTAAAATAAAGTATTAAAAAATTGGAAAATGAAAAAAAAATTTTTTTGGGGTGTTTGGCCTTGATACAAAGATTCTGGAGCAGTTTTTGTTTCTGAAAATTTGTTCTTTTGTTTATATCTTAAAAAATATTGAATTATAGCACTTTAAATTTCTAGCATGGCTAACATTTTGAAACGATCTTGTATTTGTCACGCGATAACACACGTATTCGCCTATTTCGATGGAAGAAGGCATGTGGACAGTATACATCAATATCTCAATCAAGTTCGCTGGCCAGCTTCATCAGCCATCTTGTTTCAGAATGGCGGCCATTAAATTAAAAAAAATTATATTTAAAGTGAGGTGCAAAAAAAAAAAAAAAAAAAAAAAAAAAAAAAAAATAGAAATTGAAAAAGGTTTCTTTCATAAGTATTTGACCTTGATATAAGCATTCACGAGCATTTTTTGTTTGTCTTTATCTTAAAAAATGGCTCAGATATAGCAGTTTCAATTTCTAATGTGGGTGACATTTTGAAAAACTTATTTTTTGCCTGCGACAGCACTCGTATATATCAACCGATTCCGATGTGAGTGAGCATGTGCACAGCCATTACTAAGGTCTCGACCAAGTTCACTGATTAGCCTCATCCACCATGTTGTCTTAAAATGGCAGGAACTTTAAGAAATCGCCGAATTTGGCAGCCAAATATAAGTTAGTTTAAATAAAAGCAGCTTGGATAAAGCTGACTAATTTCGCGAAATTCTCATTCATAATGATTTAGTATTGATAAAAATCAATATTGAATCTCCTATATTCGGTTTCCACTAAATTGAGCTTCGTGTGTTTGAATAATATAAGTTGGCTTTTTTAAAATAAGGAAAATGAAAGCTTTTTGTATTTAAAATATCTCCTCAGGATATTAATATTTTTATTTCTGCTTTCTGTGTGCTCTTCTTAAAGGGTGTCTCTTTTTTTCTTAGTTGTCGAACTATTTCTAAAATATATGCTTGAATTTGATATTGTATGTGTTAAAAGCGGACGAACTGGGGGTAAAATTTTAACACTTCATATAAAAGCATACATTTTAGAAATATTTCGACAACTAAGAAAAAAAGAGACATCCAAAACGTTTTGACATATTTACAAATTCATTTTTTAACGGAAAGATATAAAATTGGAAAGCCTGGACATGGAAGCGATTTGGAATTGAACTGTTTTTTCCATTTTTTGATCCATCCGTTACCTATTGAGTTATAAGCGAATTCGATCACGTGACAAACACGTTTTTCTCCCGCTCTTGAGTGCTCTTTCTCCCTTCACGCGGAAATTCGGTTCAAAACACCCACTTGAACACTCTTTTCTGAAAGATCTATTGCGTTTGCAAAAAAATGGAAAAACAGCTCAATGACATAGTTTCTGAACAACAACACCAGCTAATTTCATGCATTTTCGAACAAAAATAAATTAAAACTTATGTCAGAAAATTGCCTTTTTGGATTTAAGAACACACTTAAGAAGAGTACACAGAAAAAAGAAGTTTAAAATATGAATTTCCCGAGGGGATATTTTAAATATAACGAATGCATCAAACACCCATTGACTTAACATTACCGAGGGGAATTCGGAAGCTGAGTGACGAGCACCTTTTAGGGGGCTGGTCACCCAGCTTCTGAATTCTTCTCCATAATGTTAAGTCAATGGCCTTCTGATACTTTCGTATATTTAAAATATCTCCTCGGGAAATTCATATTTTAAACTTCTTTTTTCTGTGTACTCTTCTTAAAAGATGCCTCTTTCATGAGACACGATTCCGTTATCGAGAGATTCTATTTTACCTGGAATTTGTTTTTACTGAACAATATACCGCAAAATTTGTAAAAAAAATCGCTAGAGACCAGTTTCGAAAGGAAAGTAAAAAAAAAAATAAAAAAATCTGCAAACAAAATTGAAAAAGTAAAAAACGTTCTTTATAGAGATCAATCTCTGCTCTCCAATGCAAATAAGCGTTTAAAAATATGGAAATACAAACAAGATATTAAAAAAAAATTCCTCCCATAGGATTAACATTAGTGAGTGTGTGTTTATGAGTGAGTGAAGTAACCTCTTAATAATGAGGAAATTGGAAATCGTCGCAACTTGACCGAATGAAAACATCCAATAAAGAATTGTTCCAGGATACAAATAGAGTTGCAGTAAAAAATCAACCTTACAATGGTTAGTCTAATAATTAGCCACCAGTACGGTATGCTATTCTTTCTCCCAGCTTATTTTGTGTCGTCTTCAAAAAATAACGTTACCTTACAGAAGCCAGCAGTAAAACAAAGCAGCACGATTAAATAATCTATAGGAATTTTTTTAACTTCTAAGCATCGCACATTTTCAATTTTTATACCGTCGTATTGGAAAAAAAAAGTACTTTTAAATGCAATTTGTTTGAAAACTGCATCTCCATTTCTTTTTGAAATATTAATTTTTTTGTAGTTTTTGGAGCCATTTGCTTAATATTGGCAACGGAAGTACTCCATTTGTGTAGAAAGTAAAGGGAAGATAGTTGTAAAACAGTAATTATATATTTTTGTTGCCATTTTTTCATAACAACCGAAAGAAAATGTAATTAAAATGCGTGCTATTATGAAACAATATAAACGAAGGATTTATGTAAAAACATGGAGCTATTATAAACAAAATTTAATTTTAAGTATCTTATATTAATGTTACAAACAAATGAAGGCCTAAATCATTAGACAGCCGTTTTTCTTGATCGAGTTTCTTGAATGACGGCATCTTTTTACTGCAATCTGCAATTGTGTATTATTTCGCGATAGTGACGTCCTATGCCTACTTTACTGTAGATGTTTAAGAGTGGGTCGTAAATGTGGAATTCTTAAGCCGCTGCGAATGGCGTCATTTTACATAAAATAAAAGCGTTTGCTGTAAGTATTAAAATTGAAATATGTTTTGTACTATTTATATATACATACATTTTTTTTCATCGGGGGCGACACTAAACTCTAAAAAAGCAGAATTCCTGTTTTCTAGTAATTTTTATTTTGGTCTATAACTACCAAATGTTATTTTTATTACTTTTAACCTTTCGCGCTGTTGAAAAATTAAACTAGGCTCGCCTAATCTAGACGCAATTTAACGAAACTTAATGGTTTTGTAAATAAAAATCCACGTTTTACGAGGAAAAAAAAAAAAAAAAAGTCAGATTCGGATTCCCATCAAGTGGGATTTTTTTTTATTGCCGAAACGTCAGTGAAGGCTTACTGTGGAGACACGAAAAGTTTTGGTTTCCGTTAGTCTGTCTGTCTGTTAGTCTGTCTGTCTGTTCCGCGATAACTGCCGCAAAAAGCATCCGATCGGCTTGAAATTCCCTGGGCATGTTGATGAGCTCCCCGGATTTAGCTGTATAGTTTTGAGTTAAATTTGGTTCATTCGTTCGGAATATACAGAACATTTTATTTTGTGATATAATGCTTTTCTATGGGAAGTCAGACGATTTTCAAATTTTCATTTGTTGAAAGAAATCGCTCATATGAATAATAGATTTAAATGGTAAATTTTGGATGCTGAAATTTTTAAATTAGAGTATTAAATTATTCTTATTAGTTTGCAATTTTGTCAAAACATTTGTCAGAGCTTTTAAATTAGGTGTATAACTTATGATAGAATTTTATACATGTGTTCGAATAATATAAAACATTTTATTTTATGAATTTACTTATATTTCATTTTTTTCTTTTAACCGTTGCGTAGCAACAGCATCTCATCTAAAAATATCATAAATGTGAAAGTATGTATGGTTTTTTGAAGTCAAATCAAAGCAAAAGGAATGAATTAATGAATGCCTTTGTATAGATATTTGCATATAGATTTATTTAAACGCAGAAATGAAAATAGTATTTATATACTATATAGAATAATATTTTCATTTATTTATTCAACTATTTGATTATAAATGAAAAAGTTCGTTATTTTCATACAGAATAAACTGACATTATTCTGTTAAATTTTATAAACTTTATTGTTGCCAAAAAAAAAAAAAAAATGAATAACAATTTCTCCTAAAGAGTTAATTTTAATTTGTAAGATTTTCACGTGCAAAAGAAAAATGGAATAAGCAAATAAAAAATAAAAAAAAGGATATATAGGACAGGAATGAATACATATAAACATTTCACACCAAATACCACCTAAAATAGTTTTTGTAGCAGTATTTTCCCAGCACTACGAAGAAAGATTCCTCGATTTACACGATTTTACTTGGCCTTCCTTTTCTCATTCTTTGCGATTTCATTTTCGCAATTGTGTGCATTAATTGGCACACAATTTTACATTTTTATGACTGAGATATATGTAAGGCCATACAAATAAGAAATTCCGTATTGTCTCCTATAAAATGTGATAAAGTGTTGGTTAATCATATATGTTTTTATTAAGAGGAGCAGAGCTGCCAAGCCTCCGGCGTTCTGGATACCAGTATTTTAATACAGAAAATGTTACTTTATTTAATTGAAACATTTGCGCGATTTAAAAGAACATTTTCTCTAAGATAATAGTGATGTGCAAAAAGCTTGAGACTTGGCATGTCTGGTGGGGAGTGAAATGTTTTACTTAATGCATTTATCTCTATTTTAATGCTACGTGAACAACGTCCGTGTAACAGCTTGTAGAGTGTAAAATAAATTAAATTATTAAAATAATCCTTATTACGAAAAATGAAACAGAAAGTCCGGCTAAGGGAAATGAAATGTTAGTTAACCTTTCGTAATTTGACCTGAACATAGGTTTGCGTCAAATTTCAACGGTATTTGTAACATCGCGATTTTAAATTAAATGTAGATACTATTAAAAGAAAATCACAAAAAATACTTAAAGGCGCCAAATCATGTTTATCTATTTAACGATGATGAATTATTAACTGTTAGGTTTAGAAGCCCCCCTACTTTAGGGTGATTTTAGTAAGTTAATGCTATCGAGTACATTTTTTGATATTTAGATTAGATCTTAGATATAAATATTGCAGAATGGTAATCAAAATTATTTTTTTATAAACAAAATTTATAAAGGTATTAGATTTCTAAATTAGATGTTTCAGTTTACATTTCCGAAAGTTCTTTATCCATTAGATACAGGTATTTGTGGTTAGCAGGCAAGTAAATACTGCTGTATGGATATTAGGATAACGTAAAATGCTTGACCGAATTATTGCTTATCCTTATAAATCGCAGTGTAAAAAGAAATATAACATATAGGGTAGTCATTAACTCAATCAGTAGAAAATTACAAATGCAAAATAAATTACGCAACGGGGGGTTCAGGGGGGCGCCCCCTGAAGAAATTTGCTTTATTATATAAAAATTACTAGAAAAGTAGCTCGTGAGAATTTCAGAATATCCTTACATAACAACGTGTTTAATTTAACGCTTTTAATGTCTGAAACCATCGAAATATTTTTTTCCTTTTATAAATGTTTGTGTAATTTAAATAGTTTAAATTTTGTTTTTGTAGAAAGATTAATATTACGCAAAGTTTGATGAAAACAATGAGTTGCAGAGATGACGTTGAGGCTCTTGATCTGCAGATTTACTAGTTTAGGTGGGAATGTAACCTTGCCGGATCTGGTCGCACACCTACGAAAATTATTTTGTCAGGTTCGGATTGTGTTTTGATTTAATTGCCGAAACGTCAGTGAAGGCTTACTGTGGAGACACGAAAAGTTTTGATTTCCGTTTGTCTGTCTGTCTGTCTGTCTGTCTGTTCCGCGATAACTGCCGCAAAAAGCACCCGATCAGCTTGAAATTAATTGGGCATATTCGTGAGATACCCGGACGTAGCTGTATAGTTTTTGGTTAAATTTGGTTCATTCGTTCGGAAAATATGGAAGATTTTATTTTTCTTTATAATGCTTTTCTACGGCAAGTCAGACGATTTTCAAATTTCCATTTGTTGAAAGAAAATGGCACGTTTGATTAATGGATTTAAATGTCAAATTATGGATACTAAAATTCCAAATAAGGGTTTTAAATTATTCCTATTATATTGAAGTTTTATCAATATATCTATCAGATTTTTTTTATTTACGTGTATAATGTTTTGAGGACATTTATACATGTATTCCAATAATATAAAGAATTTTTAAATTAATTTTCTTGTTTTACATGATACATATTTCTTTTTTTTTTCCTTTTCTTCGTTGCCTAGCGACTGTTATTCGTAGCCTATCATTGCGTCAAATATGAATGAAGTTAGTAAATTACGTTAATTTTGTTGCAGGTACTATTAAAAGGCTATCACAAAAAATATTTTATCGCGCCAAATCGATGCAATTTATGCAATTAACAGTGGGCACGATAATGAATTATTTTCCAGTAGATTTATAGATCTCCAGATATGCATATTTTGGGGGGCTTTTAATATGTTATTGCTATCGCATGGATTAGGATGTTTAAACTAATGTTTAACCATGCTATAAGTGAAAAAAAAGTACAGTTAAAGGCATGTAAATCCTTTTTAACACTTTCCAGCATGGATGAAAAGTATTTATGACTTCAGTTTTTCTATCTGTCGCCTGCCGTGCTTCTCTACGTGCTCTAACTCGCGTAAATATAGTCGGGATTACATGTAATTGATATACGTTATTGAGGTTTGACAAAGTATGTTTGGTATTAAAAATGAAGAGTGTAGCATTCATAGCTTAATTACAGGGGCACTCAAAACTATTCCGTTACATTATAGTCTTTGGGAAAAATCGTCTGCGGTGTATTTTAATAATGTTACACAATTTTAAACGTAATGAAATTTATATACTTTATTAAGGTGCACTAGAACCTGGTTACTATAAAATATGTTATGTGTAGCACTTACAGCATGCGTACAGGGAACTCAAAAGTATTCATAATATTACAATCTTTGAAGAAAATCCTTTTGTGGCGTTTTTTAATGATGTTACTCTGTTACAAAATAATAAAATTGATATGTATTTTTGAAACATTTTTGTAGTATATGGGGTGCAAAGCATATGTTTTTTTCAGGGTCACACAAAAGTGGTCGATTAAAATGTGGTCTACGGGTGAAAAAAACTCCTCACAGCTTATTTTAACACATTAGCGACGGGAAACGAGAATTCTCGTTTTTATTCAGAATACATCATTGGCTAAGGGAGTGACTTCTACCTTACAGAAAAGACATTTATATTGTGTTGTCCATATTTTTTATAGATTGTAAGACATTATATATTACATCCGTACATTGAAAGATATTTACTGCTGCATAAACATGAAAAACATATCTCAGAAACCAATTTCCGAGACACTTTCAGAAGAGGGAGGAGCTTCTACTGTTTTTAAACCCAGATTTAATTAAATTGCCTGTCGTCAGTGTGTTAATTGTGTTGCACTAATTCAAACATTATGAAATTAAATTACATTACTGTGGTTGACTACAAGAAGCTTGAATATGATTTGTATCGTATTTATCGTTCATTTATAGGGTCACATAAAAAATTTCGGATACAGTTCTGGTCTATTAGGGATGATTGCTGAAGAGCATTTTTGATTATGGTGTGCGTTTTAACGTTAAATAAATTTGTGCTTAATAAGTAGTGCTTAAATATTGTATAGACCATGTACAGGGATACACAAATGAATTCGTAAGTATAAATGAAAATGAGCGCGAATTGCTTCAGTGTGTTTTTTTTTAATTTGAGTTATGTATTTCCCAGCCCAATTACATTTAGTATACTAAAAAATGTTTGCAGAATTTAAATAGAACCATATACAGGACTCCGCAGAAACTGGATATATGGTGCACACTATGCGTACTAATCCCCGGAAATGTGATATGAGCAGTTTTAAGAGGGTTTTTGTCTGCATTAAATTTAAATGTTATAGACGACGCGTAAAAATCTTCACGTAATATACAGGGCTGTAGAAAAGAATTCATGTACGTTTCCGTCTATTGGTAGAATTTACTAAAGGACATTAACACAATTAATTGATAATTACAAATGTAAATTAAATTACACTACGAAGGGGTTCAGGGGGGCTCTGCCCCCCTGAAGAAATCTACTTTATTATCTAAAAATTACCAGAATAAGTAGCTCATGAGATTTTCAGAATACCATTACATAACAAGGGGTTTAATTTAACGCTTCTAATGTCAGAAACCTTCGAAATATTTTTTCGTTTTATAAATGTTTATGTAATTTCAAAACTTTAAATTTCGTTTTTTGCAGAAAGGTTAATATTACTCAAAGGGTGCTAAACACAATGAATTGTAGAGCTGACGTTGAGGCTCCTGATCTGCAGATTTACTAGTTTAAAAGTAAATAATTGTATCAGGGCCGGCGCAATGTCGCGCGGTGCCCTGGCAAACTACTTAGCGGGGCACAACGTCTCTGTCTACAATTTCAACAAATAAACATAATTTAAAAAAATTGTATATTGTATATATCATAGAATAATTTATAAGCTCAGAAAAGGTTAAAACTAAAATAAAAATAAAAATAAAAATAAAATTCATGCGATAAGCGCTACAGCTGCAAATAACCACACAGATTATGTATAGCACATTATGTATGAAATGCATTCGGCAGATTATGGATCACTGGATGTTGGTTATTATTTTTAGTGGCTGTGTGGCTGAGATTTGGGTAAAATAATTTTATTGGTGTTTCAGTGTATATTACACAAGTGGTTTTGAATCAGCTGTATCTTCAGATTGGGAGATGTTTAATGTGGCGTCGGGTCCAGTGGGGGGAGTGTTCGTGATCTGCTTTCAATTGTTTTTATGCATTTGATTTATGTTTTGCGACACTCTAGCCGAAACCCACCGCAACTACTGAATAATAGTTTGTTGTGTATGGTAATTAGTCTGAAACATTGCTGTGCTTTTATAAAATGCCCACAGCTGACGAGGCCACAGCTTTTTGGTTTTGCTCTTTCTTGTTCAGGTTATATCTGTTGAATTTTTTTTTAATGTTTGTTTTTTATTCTCAATTTAATTATGGTGCGAGATTCTGGGTCTGCCGAATACATTTCATACATAATGTGCTATAGAATAATTTATAATATAGAGCAGGGTTGGCAAACCTATGGCAAGCATGCCAGAGTAAGCTAATTTTCCTGGCACGCGAAAAATTTAAATTTGGTAATCGCTATACAGATAAAATCCATTTTTATTTCTGTTATAACCAATATATATATATATTTTTTTTTACATAGGGACAGTACACAAATATTGCAATTATTTTTTGCATGAATTAACACATCAGAATAATTTTCTTTCCCTGCCATGTTATGCAGCGTTTTCGCCATGTATTTTGCCTTTCTATACGGATTTAAAAATTTTCAAATGAATTTCGTTTGACAGTCATTGCAATAAAACGACAAATGAATTCAATTTAGCTATGTATATTTGCAAAAATAGCAAAATATGAACCAGATATAGAGCATTTTCCATCGAACGTACAACAGCAAACATCTCACCAATACATTATTAGCACATTGTTTAATGCAACTTGGAAAATTATAACCGAGATGTTGCATTAATAATAAGGTAAAAATTAATGAAATAAAAACTGGTATTTCCCCCCCTTATTACAGTACATACCGCATAAATGAATCCTATTTACGAATTAAAAATTCACTCATTTAATGGCTGATACAGGAAAATCGAATTTTGATTTTCAATATTTTTTAATTATTAATACAACTGATTTTATAACCAATAATTCGTATAAACATCGTACTCTTCAAAATTATTTTTACATAAGTTTGGCACGTTGCAATGTTGCTAGATATTGTTTGTAAATTTTTGGCACGCGCACGTGAAAAGGTTCACCGAGCCTGATATAGAGCATAAAATGTATGAAAAATAACATGCAAGTTCTTTCACATATAGTGTGTATAATTATTTTTAATTTCTAAAAATCATCTATATTTTAAAATATTTATTTTTTAAGTTTACGGTTACTTTCAGGATCCTTCCTCACATTCAGGGCCCCATTATCCCGGGGGAACACGAGGCTCGCATTTTTAGTAGGGGCCCAAAATACATTTCTTCGCTCTCTAAAGATACAAATTTCCATTTATAGTACACAGAGAAAAATAGTTTTCACCATTCATGCAAACTAAGCTATCGCAGTGTTCTTCACTAACGGCACTAAATGCAATGTAAATTTCAAAATTCAGAATAACAAGTTGGAAATTGCACGTCAAACGTGGCAAATGAGGTGCGTTCGTACTACAGGGTGATTTAAAAAAACGTTTACAAAATGACATGGCAAATCACGCATACAAGAAGGATAAAAAATCACATAGGAACATAGGGTTGCAAACCACTTATTGAGTCACAAATACAAAGTGTTTCATCCTAACTGAACTCGGGTCGACGGCCATAATTTTGAGAAAAATTAAAACATTGCAATGAAAATGAAACGATATGGACCTTGTTTTGTGTGAAAAGTGATAACATCATGAAAAGTTCTTGAAAAACACGTTGCTTAAGAGTGTTCACAAATCCAAAAGGGCAACTTTCTGACATAAGTTTTAATTTATTTTTGTTCGGAAATGCATGAATCTAGCTGGTGTTATTGTTCAGAAATTATGTCATCGAGCTGTTTTTTCTAATTTTTTGCAAACGCAATAGACCTTTCAGAAAACAGTGTCGAAGTGGACGTTTTGAACCGAGTTTCCGCGCGAACGGAGAAAAAGACTCAAGAGCGGGCGAAAAACGTGTTTGTCACGTGATCAAAAATGCTTATAACTCAATAGGTAATTGATTGATCAAAAAAGGGAAAACACAGCTCGATTCCAAATCGCATCCATGGTCAGTCTTTCCAATTTTATATCTTTCCGTTAAAAAATGAATTTGTAAATGTGTCAAAACGTTTTGCGCTTGCTGAGCAGAGCAGTTGAGAACAGCCTTAAGCAATCGATGATACCGTCTGAATGTATCATCGCAGTCCAAAATGTGGGACGTCCAGTGCATACTGATGGCGCGTATATTGCAAACTTCTACCACTTTTGTTTGGCGTTATCACATTTACAACAAAGGTGAGAATGTCTGTTAAATGTTTTATTATAATATACTTCAGTTTTCTGAAAGTTATGACCGCCAACCCAAATGGAGTTAGGATGAAATGCCCTGTATTTGTGACTCAATAAGTGATTTCCGACCCTTATGTTCCTATGAGATTTTTAATCCTTGTTGCATGCCTGAATTGCCATGTCATTTTGTCAACTTTTTTTTTAATCACCCTGTATAACTAGTTTTATAAATATTTTTTGCACGCATATTGTACTGAATGTATATTTTGGTGCACTTCATAAGTGCATGTCAATTTCATTGTGTTCGAAAGACTGTAAAATCATTAAAATGCACTTGAAATATTTTTCCCCATTGGCCGTAATATAACGGAAAACTTTTGACTCTCCCTGTCATTAAACTATACATCCGATTTTCATAAAATTTGAAATAACTCGACAAAATATTGCAACAGTTATATATTTAAAATTTCTGACCATTCTGTTGGGTAGATTTTGCTCTGTTATATCCCTTTAAGACCCAACCCGCACGATCGTGCGGGTTAGACATACATGTAAATTTTTGCTTCTGAAACAGTCGTATGTAATAAAACCACCAATCGAACGATTGTTCTGGTTTGAAAAAAGAGTAAAGTATCATTTTTTATCAACGGATGACGGTTGTAGTACATGTTTTACTTTTAGCGGGCATGATTAGCTTTGTTTACAAATACAACGAAAACAGGTAATCATTTTATCTGTCGTAAAAAGGTAATTATTAGTATATTTCTAATTGCTTAGATAAATCTTTTTGCTTTAATGTCTAAATAAGCGTAATATAATAAAAAACATTAATTATACACTATTTATGTTGCTCATAGGACTTAAGATTTCGTTATCCGCACGATCGTGCGACTTGGGCGTTACGTTAGTCAGTGCTACTGTAAAGGTAAGAGCTTTCTCAATGTTTATTTTGTTTTCAGTTTAGAAAATTTTGGTGACAGCCAGAATAAAAACGAAGCATGTTGTTATATAATTAATGCCATATTTTCTTGGGTGTTGTCATGGATGAATTATTATTTTTTTCAATTAAATTTTACTTTTTTTTTCTTTTCAATTAATAAAATTTTCTAAGACATTTTCTTTTTTTTTTAAATACTTTGTTAACTTTTAACAAAGCAAAATAAAATACTTTTTCAGATGCCTAAACGGGAAAGAATTCTCACACAAGAAGAAATATTGCAATTGAGGAATAAATCAGACTCTGAATTTAGAGGTTGCGGACAAAATATTTGAAGCAGATTTATTAGAAGGATAGTCAAGTTCAGATGCGCTCGATGAAGAAAAGAAATAAATACAAATATTTCTTTAGAAATGGCAATTTTGGATCATTTTTCCTCATCAAAGTCCCCTGAACTCATTCCTCAAAGTTCTACCTCCAAGCCAGTTTCAGCAGAGGCTAAGATAATGAAAACAAGAACAACAACAACAAAGAAAAAACAATACATGTGGGATGTTAAGGAGTTCATTTCTGTACCTCATTCAGCTCCTTTAGATTTCATGATATTGCAGATATGTCTTTCATTTCTTAAATTTTAATTTAAAAAAGTTACAGACTTATAGAAAAAATAAAATCGATATCATAATTTTTTTTTAAATAAGGCAAACATTTTTAAATTAATTAAAATATGAATTTTTTGAAGTCGATAAGTACATCTCTAATATTAATTTTTTTCTCTCCTTTTTTAGGCTTTAGAGCCAGTAAGGATTCCATTGCAGTATTTCAGCCAATACATCCCAAATCATCTTATAAGTAATTATTTCACAGGAAAAGCCCAACCCGTACGATCGTGCGGGTGTGGCTTTCTTAGAAAAAGCCCAACCCGCACGTTCGTGCGGGTACTCTCCACGCTCCAGGGGGTGACGAAAAATTTTTTAATTATTTTTTTAAGTCTCATTAGGGTCAGTATAGAGTTAATAACCTGAAGAATGTAATATTTAAATGTGAAAATGTTCCGGGTCTTAAAGGGATATGCGGACGGACGGACTGAAAGACGACTATAGGTGCTACGTACTTATATAATTACGAAAGCACTAAAAAAGGACATTACATCAAAGCATTACATTCAGAGCCTTATATTTAGATTTTTAATCACCCTAAATAGCATATTGTACACAACATTTTATCTTCCCATAATTTTAGAATGCATTTTTACATGTGTATATAATGTATTATTTTCTTTTATCAAACTATGGTTTAAATTTTTAACAGCACATAAAGCTATTTGTCATGTTTATAATGTAATCTTCCTGAGAAAAGTGGGCCCCCAAAACAGTCTGCATTTCCCGTGTTACACTTAGAGATGATCAGGCTCTGCTCACAGCTATACATTCCCAACTTTAGCTGCTGGAAATAAATTTAATATTCCTTTTTTTTTCAACAAAAACATTTGAAGACAAATTTATAGCAATAGTATCATTATTTTACACAGGGTAAAGTTATTTTGAATTTTATTGTGAAACTCAGGGCCCCTAACAAGAGTCCAACTGGTACGGGTCTCTGGGCTGCCGCCCCTTTCGCTCGATGGTTGAGACGGCTAGAGGTCTGCAAGGGCCGAAATTTCAGGCCCAGGACCGGCCCGATTATAGAAAAAAATTCGGCCCGGCCCGAGTGAATTTCTGCAAAACATTGATTTTTACGTCGATTTGGTTAAAAATTTGTCTCGTGCGAGAAGTTCTGACCAATAATATTTATCTTAACTTTTTTTTTTCATGTTTATAACTTCATTTTTATAGAAGTAAGTGCTGCAGGATGCGATATTAATTTTTTTAATGAATCTCTATTTCTTGTACATAAATGTTTCAATTATCATTAATATTCTTAATCGATATTCCACGTTAAAAATCTGAAAAATGCTATACAGTAAAATCTAAGACAGAATTGCATAGAAAAAAATGCGTTATAGACAAGTTCCCTTCTTAGCAAGTGTAAATGTATTATATATTCTTTTCTTACGTATTAGTATATTAATTTTGCATGGATCAACACGTTTTTCCGTTTAAAACAGGATACAGGCAGGTTCTTTTCACGCGTTTTACTATATTTTAATTTAGCTATATTTTAATAAGGCTGTTCTGAAATCCAAGAGGGCAACTTTATGACATATTTAATTTATTTTTGTTTGGAAATGCATGAAACTAGCAGGTTGTTGTTGTTCAGAAACTATGTCATCAAGCTGTTTTCCGTTTTTTTTTTTTTTTTTTTTTCAAACGCAATATATTTTTCAGAAAAGAGTGTCAAAGTGGACGTTTTGAACCAAATTTGGGCGCGAACGTTGAATAAGCACTCAAGAAAGAGCAAAAACACCTTTGTCACTTGATCAAAATCGCTTATAAATCAATAGGTAATTTATTGATTAAAAAAATGGAAAACACAGTTCGATTCCAAATCGCTTCCATGGTCAGGCTTTCTAATTTCATATCTTTCCGTTAAAAAATGAATTTGTAAATGTGTCAAAAAAATTTGCGTTTATTGAGCAGAGCAGTTGCGAACAGCAACAGCCATAAGCGTAGAAATCGACTATTCTTTAAAAAGAATGGATTTTAATGTTTAATTGTAGAATAATGGCGATTTAAAAATGTATACATTTTTTACAAAAATTTTTGGGCCGAACCTAATTTTACTGACCTTTGAACGGACCAGGCCACGCCGAGACAATGATTTTCATACGGGCTGGGTCAAAACGAGAACTGAAAATTTGGATTGTGAAGAGTAGGAATGAAACCAGTCCCGGCTCTGTACAGAAAAAATAAGTTAGGTCCGGTCCGGCCCGAAACTTCAGAGAAAACGTAAGGTCCGAACTCGGCCAACACCCTTATTGTCACTAGTTGACCCGGCCCGACCCGAGCCTTCGGAAAAAGTATGACCCGGGCCCGGCCCTAAACGAATGGAAACCAGGCGCCTGGCCCGGCACGAGTGCCGTGAATGAAAATAAGTTATTTTTTGGGCCGGCCAGGGCCGGCCCAAGGCATGTGCGAAGTGTGCCACCGCACGGGGCGCCGAGCCGAAGGGGCGCCAACTAGATGAAAGGGCGCCTACAAGAGCATTGATAAAAACTATTTTATATTCTGCGTTTTTTTTCTTTTACATTTTCCATAGCTAGGCTGGGGCCGGCTCGAGAAAGGATTCTTCATTGTGTTTAAAGAAATATTCAAGGGCGCTGAAATTTTCTCATGCAGACAGCGGCTTCTTTTCTTTATATGAATGGAATTGCCTTTAAGCTAATATTGCTCAAATTGCTTCGTTGTACTGAGAAAAGAAACAGAATCACGAACCCCAGGAACCACCCGATTCAAATCTACTTCCCTTGCGGGTTGCTAATTAATCTCGACTTTGAGCCTTTGATAAGTTTATATGGTGAACTATATCACTTCCGGCTATTTAAGCGCATTATTGTAGAATCCTCTTATTCCACAGGGAATCTGAAACTGGCCCCCAGACGACCGAAAAAAAAAAAAAAAAAGCATTCAGAGCTTGAAGGTGCAGAAATTTTAAAATGAAAAACAGACGTCTTTGAAAAAAAAAAAATTTCTAGCAGTGTCTTCTGGACATGAGCTCATCTTCTGCTAATAGTCAATAGGGTTAAGTGTCAGAAATTTTGAAGAAAATTAAAAACGAAAAAAGGGCATAAAACCAAAGATATTTATGGAAATAATTCTTATTAAAATGACTGTAATATAGAGACAATACGATTCGGTCGTTCACTAATTATTTTATTAAACTGCTGTAAATGGAATATTTAATAGGTAGAAGTGAATCAAGCCAAAGATTTTTCAAGTAACTTCATTCATTTATTTATTTCGTTTAAATGAGTAATTTTCATGCGGATGTGAAATATAGTAGAATATTTAAAGTTACAATGCATACTCGTAGTATTTGAAAGCTGCCAGTTCTTGAAATTACGAAGGACGTTGTGCCCTAATCTGATAACGGCGGAACCAGAGCCCAACTAACTCTATATACTGCGCCCGAGTAAGTAATGCAAAAATTCAGATGGGACCCCCTTTAACACGGTTTTAACCAGAATTTCTATTCGTCAAGGAGGTTTGCCTGTAAGCCCGAAAAACGGGTATTTTTTTAGCAATTTTTTTGTAACAGGAATGAAGATTTTAGCGCCGGGTTTTTTGCGAGTTATTTGTTATCATTTGAAGAAAATTTAAACATTTTTAAATAAAAAATTGATAATGTGGCTCCAGTTGCATGGGTGGATGCACTGTAAAAAAAAATGGTAACTTTCCATGTAACATCCAGGAACGTTTCGCCTTTTATCAGGTTTTCAGAATAATTTAGCTCTTTCCTGTGAAATTCTGGTTTTCTTATCTGAAACGTTCCTGAACAAAAGTTGGAAACAGCAAAACGCTGCGGCCGCCATTTATTATTATTTTTTTCCTATAATCCGTTGCTCGCGCGCGAGTGTCGAAAACGAATTCCTTAAATGAATGTAAAAAAATCAATATGGAATGCAAATAAATCAATAGACGACATAATCCTTTACGTCTCTATTGTCAAGATAATTCAGATGAAAATACAATACCTCTGTGACATCACTAAGAGATTATCTCTCGTACTTGTCTGTGAAATCTTTAACGAGCAGACTGTGTAAAAAAAAAAAAAAAAAAAAAAAAAAAAAATACACCTATTATTTGGATCTGCATTAACCAGGGGACAATCAAGTATGATTCTCACCTATTTTGATTAATTTAAAGTATGTTTTAGAGTTCTTATCTCTAATTATTCTTGTGAAAGGATTTCTTCAAATGGGTCTTAGATTTTCAGAAATTAGATGCCGAGTTTTAGCATACGTTTCAAATACCCATTAGTTTGCAGCTCTCAACGTGTCTTTCGTGGTGTGGACGCAGAAAGCTTGCACGCCACCAGTACGGCCCGGGTTCGATGCTATCTCTTGACTTTTTTTTTTCTTTTTTAATTAATTTTATATTTTAACACTTTATTACAATTTGATTTAAATTTGACATATATTTGACACTTTGAATTGCTGCAAATTTGAATTTTTTTTTTTTTCGGAAAAAATATACAATTACGTTTAGGTTTTTTTTTCATGAAAATTTATATGTATTTTATCTAACTTGTAAACTAACATAATCACTGACGAAAATCCAAAATATTTTATGTCTAGATTTTTTTAAAATTATTATTTACATTTATATATTTTTATATTTTAAGCAAAGTTCAGAAACAATATATCACATATATATTTACTTTATTGAATTTTAACTGAAAATTTATTTTTTCGTGTAAATTATAAATAATAATTTTGATGTCAATTTCAAAATATTTTTTCATTCTAACAAATAATGATAATAAAGCGAAAATTGTCAACTGGAAATGTAAAAATCGTCTGCGGATCCCGCATGCTGTGAAATGTCAGTAATGTCATAATGAAGGGAACGAACATCCAGAGTGAATTATGTCAGCCAGGTATCGGTCCGGATAGCCTAACAGGTAAGGCATTGGCAAGGCACGCCACGTATCCAGGTTCGATCCCTGGTCTGGACATTTTTCGCTCTTGTGCTACTCCAGCCTTGAATATGTCAGTAATGTTTTGTGCTGTCAACAGAAATATTCCTGGTATTTCGCAGGAAACTTACTGGCATTTCTGTAGAAAGTTTTTAACATATACAGTAAAGTACCAGTCATTTTCAAGAAATGTTTCTTGGAAATAATGGGCAACTCAGCTGCCCATTTTTTCCCAGGAACGTTGCGGAATTTTTTTTACAGTGTGTCCTAGTATGCGCGCCGTGCACTTTCAATTGGGCGGAATCCGATAAATCGCCAAAGTCGCTTGCAATCAATTTCCGTTAAGGATTATGAAAGAAGATAATATTGCCTGCAGCTTCACCCACTTTCAGATAAAAAAAAAATAAATAAAAAGTTGAAAATCAACAAAAAAAGATCTATTTCTGACCCCTTTTTCGCACTTTAGCGTGGTTCTAAATATATTTATTTTTTATGAAAGTGGCTGAAAGTGGTCCAAGTTCCAATAAATTATATCACCATTAATAAAAAAAAATAGCAAGATCGGTTATAGTTTTTCGTTCTGATTCCGCCCACTTTGAAAAAAGTCATTTTGAGTAAAATGCGTTTATAATGCTCTAAAACATTGTAAGCCTACGGATGCGTTGCGCTAAAGCACTCAATAACTACGAAAGGTCTTCGGCTAAATTGCTGTACACGGATAATCTACAGACTGTAGGAAATAGAAAAATGTAAAAAAAGAAAATCGATTTTTTTCAACCGAAAATAAGCAAATTCCCTTAAAAAACGATTTTGGTGTTTGGGTTGGCAGGGCATTTTAGAGTTGAGAGCCTAGGCAGCTGCCTCGTTTGCCCTTGCAATAATCAAACTCTGATCGTAAAAAATGTTTTTTTTAGGCAAATATCGTGGCCGGCGCAGCCCCCACCCCTTACCTGGGAAAATTTTTGAGCAATAGTACAGTTAACGAACTGCATTCCAAACCTTTAGTTTATTTCTCTTTTAGTGTTTAATTATTCCAATATTTATCATCTTAAGCGCGGGTGGGGGGGGGGGGATGAGGGGAGGGGAGGTCGGAGTGCCCTTGACGAAAAAAAGATTAAACTATTTCCATTCTTACTACAGGCACACATTTGTTCCAAAATCTCTCCCCTTCGGGGATTTCGTTCAGCCAGTGCCCATACTATGTTTTTTGAATTTATGTACTGCCCCAGTTTTCCGAGACATACGATTTGAAAGGAGCACTGAGCTGAAAGCCAGTAAAAAATAACATCATAAAAATACATAATTGCGTTATAATGATGCACTGTGTAATTCATCATTAGAGATTATTTATTAGTGGAATATAGTCTTTGGACCATTACAAAATAAATATTTCGCAATACTGGAATTTAAATAAAGGAAATTTTATTAATTTAAAAATAAAAATTGCTGAAAATTTGACTGATTTTTTTTTTTTTTTTTTTTTTTTTTTTTTTTTTTTTTTTTTTTTTTTAAGAGACTTTTTTGGAATCAAATTATGCATTTGATACTGAGTCAAATTTTGTCTAAACGGAAAGGGAAATCTATTCAATAGTACAGCGATTCTTCATTATTTTGTGATACTTTGCATCTTAAGTACTGAAAGAACGAAATCTACTTACGGGTAAGGTTTCTTTGGGATAATATTGTGCTAAGCCTTTTTATAATATATACAGACTTTAGACCAAGCACAATTTTTCTCTTATTGATTTATTATTTAAAATCAAGCGAAAAAAGTACATTTTACACTGTCTCTCCCAACTTTTTAAAAAATAATCCAAGATAATGAGTTTTTTTTTTTTTTTTTTTTTTTTCAAAAGAGTGGGGCAAAGGCCCTTCCTTGCACCCTTCCCCGTTCACACAGATGCCTATGACAAGCACCTTTTATTTGCTAATCTAATAAGCAGAAGTTGGGTAGAATTACTTGATTTCTCATTAACATGAGCTAAGTGCTCTAACGTAAAGAATAAATCAACAAAAACGTAACGAAACAGAATTGTGAAACTGGACCCTATTAAATAATAATATTATTAATAATTTATCTCCATTTTTATCTTTCCATATTATCTCCATAATTTATCTTTCATTTAGTACATTTATCGTTAAATAACTTTTTTTTTCCTTTTGTGTCCGCTATATTGATTTTTTTCATAATGATTTGATTTCCTACACCGATATCCTATGATTTAACTGGATTCATACACCAATATCCTATGATTTAACTGGATTCATACAATTATAATGACACTTTGTTTATACAATTTCAGTGCGGCGCTAAGACGTAAATTCGCAATACTTAAACATATACAGGGGACTTTCTTTGGAATGGTTTGTTTAGTTCAGGCGTGGGCGCCAGTAGAACGAAATCCAGGAAAGGGTAAACTTTTTTTGGGGACATTTTTTGTTAAGCGTATTCCTTATTATTATAAATACAACTCTTATTCTCAATCATAGTTTTCTATTAACGTTTAATTATTTTAGGTTACTTAAAAAAAAAATAAATAAATAAATAAATAAATAAATAAAAACTATTTTTACCTTTTTTGGTAAAAATTATCACAGATAAAGAAAATTTAGTTTTAAAAGAAGAGAAGCAGAACCACTCCAAAAATGAAAAGAAAGAATAAGGATATTTATATTTCCGGGATTCGCTGAAGAGAAAACTGGGTTTTCCTATTTTTCAACAGTTTCCACCGTGAAAAGTGAGCCCTTTACGAATATAGATACATTAAATATGAAATGTGTTCGTACTTTTTATGTACTAAATAACGAGACACGATTACAGTCTTCATCTTACATAGTTGCTACTTACTAGTAGTTCTACTTCTTTAATTGTCGAAATATTCCAAACAGTATTCTTCTAACAAAGATTTTTATTTTAATTATTTAACTTATTATTGTTATTTTCGTCCAATACCATTCATTGTATTTTACTTTTGGATCGTAAAATGTCACACATTAAGAGTGGTAATTGCTGTAAAATTGAAATTTCCCTTATGAGACTTAATTTTACAATTTACCAAACTCAAAAATGGGATTAAAATTATAAATTTTGTCAGGTTCTGATGCACTTTAAATTAATATCTTAAATAATTAATAATAGTACGTATAAAAATGACTAATTTTGAAAAAAAAAATTAAATACGCAAGTAATTTTTCTTGTGTGTGGGTGCCGGGGGGGAAGGGGGGGCGCCCCGATGGGTGCTCGCACGGGCGCCAAAATGTCCTTGGGTCGGCCCGTGCAGATCTCTGGAGCCGGCTCTGAATTGGATTTAGGATAAATCCGCTCCGTGCCATTTTCCAGTTTTAACCGAAGAATCTTGCATATGTAACTAGATCCGAAATGAAAAAAACAAAACAAAACAGTAATATTCCGTTTTATTTTCATCTGGCAACCATGATTTTTATAAGGCCAAATATTTCTCTTTTTTGGTGCTGCCATCTCCCGACAAATGTTAGAAACACTACGACGCTACTATGTTTACTTATTTATTTATTTATTTAATCGAAGATAACTCCATTTGCTCATTTCTTTTATTAAAGTTTATTTTTAAGAATGTTTCTCTTCGAAATGGAGCTCTGGTCTCTCATAAAAGTTTAAATATATTCAAGTACTGGCGTACTGGACCAGTCACAGTATAATGAAAGCCAGCTATTCAAAGCGTGGTTTTTGTACAGCGAAATACGCGATTATTATTTTTTTTTTTTCAGCGCATCATTTCTTAATTTATATTATTCTCAATTTATCTTAAAAACCTTCTTTTTCTAGCATTTTGGTTTTTCCTAAATTATTTTTCTAAAAATTGGGAGAAAATAAATATTGTTTCTTTTGCGATTTTGTGAATCAGAAATTTTAGCATATAGTGCTGCCATCTACTGGAATTTGTAAATAAGTTTTTTTTACAACAATAACAGGTGATTATCAATTGATTTTTACAATTATTTGTACAATAAAATATTTCCAATTAACGAATTAACTTCACCTTTACCTGTTTTAGAACGGTATATTTTTTATAATGCATTTTTTACAAAGCTAGAGTTAGCTACTTTTTAAAAAATAATTTCAAAATATGAAAAATCTAAACTTTTAAATATCAGATGCTTTACTTAGATTTAAAACTGTTTTTTTTTTTTTAAATAATATCTGCTATTTCTTATTTTATTAAAACAAGCAAAAAAAGTGGGAGACTTTTGCACTGCAATCTTTGAGGTTATTTGCTGACATGTTTATTCATTAATTTTAAATTAACTGCAATTTTTAATCAAACAACGTGTCTTAACGAAACGTGAGAGTACGATGTCAAAAACCTGGTTAAAAAGCTTCCGAATGATATCTCATTCAATGTTGTGTTGTGCGTTTTGTATCTGCATAGATAAAAATCTCTGCCGGCTCCGTCTACCCAGGTAGCACAGCAATATCGGCCAATATCGGGAACAGCGATTTCGCAATATCGGCCAATATCGGTATACCGATATTGGCCGATATTGCATGGCAAACTTTTTTTCCAATATTGGCCTATATCGGCACCCAATACCGGCCAATATCGGGAAACGCCGGACCGGCCGATATCGGGAAACGCCGGACCGGCCGATATCGGGAAACGTCGGACCGGCCGATATCGGTGAACATTGGACCGGCCGATATTGGCCAAACTGAATTCGGCATTACAAAACGACAAAACTTTTGTTTCTTAATATAGGGAGATATAGATTACCTGTCTTGACATAGTATTGGTAATAAATATCTCTTTATATTAGGGAAAAAAGTCGGCCATTTTATATTGATGAATCCAGGTTTGAAAACATATGCATATAAATATATATTTTTTAACTATTTCCTTTTTTTTTTTTTTTTGCTATTATAGAAATATATATTTATATATTGTTTATATGGAAAATCATAGCTAAGTTCACTGCCATGATAATGTAAAAAAATATTTAAAAGAAAAATTTTTCATGATTATGTTGAAAGTGGTAACTCTGAAATAACCCAAAAATTTTGGAGAATTTTTTTTCTTTTATTAAAAGGTGTATCTTTTTACGAAAATTAATTATATCTATAATACCAATTTATGGAAATGGTAAAGTTGAAAAGTGTTTATATTGTATTATTTGAATAAAATAACTTTTATTACCATATAAGCAATTTTGATATTTTTTTTTAATATAATCAATAAAAATATTAAACATATTAAAATAAAAAAAAATATTTAACTGAAGTGATTTATTCTTTTCTGCCTTTACCATAAATATAGATGTTCAAATTTGTTTAACTGTATTGATGTATAAATTTTGCAAGGAAAAACAAAACTAGTAAAAGTTAGTCAAAAACAATTTATGTTAGGGGACACAGTACCCTTTAAACTACTTTTTCAATTTTGAATAATACTGTAATATCTGTAGTGACATTATATTAATACTATAAAGCAAATTAAATTTCATGTAATTTCAAAAAATCTTGCCTATTTCTATTTAACTAAAATTCAAATTTAAAAAAAAAAAATTTTTTTTTTAAATCCCAACTGATTTTTTAAATATCAATATTTTCGTTTCAAATTTTTTTCCCCACATTCCTTAGATTATACTACATAAAACTGTGCCATGGATTTTTAGATGTATGGGATATTACATTTAATATAAATCTTTTTCTCTTTTGTATAATAAAAAATCAAGGAAATTCAACAAACTCATAATTGAAATTACAGAAATTTCTGAAGCAAAAAATATTCATTTTAAAAAAGTAGTAGGGATTTTTAAAAAGTTAAAAATTATTCAAAAAATTTAAATTTTAGTTAAATAGGCATTTTTGTAAGATTAAAAAAAATATATATATTTGCATTATAGTATTAAACATAATGCAACCACAGATATTACAATACTATTGAAAACTGAAAAATAGTTTAAAAGGTACTGTGTCCTCTTAAGTTACATATGCAAAATTCTACCTTTGTTCTTTTTTCAAACTTAACTTTAATTAATTATTCCTACCCAATTAACTCAGAAGAAAATTTATATTTTATCTGTATGACCAGACCATCATCCTGAATCAGAGTATGAACTTACCGATTCTATAGTGTTGGAAGATGAATACTCTCTCTCTTATGTTCACTCTACATTCTGGTGGTTTCTCTTTTTTTTTTTTTTTTTTCCAATGTTCAATGTTCTACATTGAAACATTAACTTTTTGAAAAACTCATAAGTAAATGCTACTTTCCTCATTAAAAATTCATATGTAAAATTATGTCCGTAATACTAATTTGTGGTTATAGTGAGGTTGAAAAATTGAATATTTAAAAAAAATCAATTTATCATAAGCAGATTTCCATATTTTATTTTCACATAATCAATAAACACTTAACCATTATCAAAAAAATAATAATAAAAATAATGTAGATGAAATGATTTTTTTTTTATGTCTTTACAATAAACGTTAACATAGTATTTATACGCAGTAGAAGATCTTTACAATGCAAACCAAAGCATGCAACATTTTGCGTTATATAGGTCATTTCACACAACATTAAAACTTACCTTGTAAATACGGCAATATACAAAACAATCGCAGTAGATATTTATATTGCATTCCTTAGGACCAAACGTTGTGCAGGTTAAAAAATTTTTGCATAATATTGATCATTTCACATATTGTTAAATCGCCTATAAAAAGTATCCAAACATGCTGGCACAAAATCATCACATTACTTAATCCCAAAATTTTTACTTTCTTCTATCTTCAGTAGAAGAAAGTATTGTAATCGAAATTTTTTTCGACTTCCGGTTTTCGACGGATTTACATGTTTTAGGGGTCAGAGATTCCAAAAAACATGTTTATAGAAAATGTCTGTCTGTCTGTGTGTCCGTCCGTCCGTCTGTCCGTCTGTCCGTCGCCATTGTACCATCAAAAAGTGTATGAAGTTATGCATAGAATTAAACCAAAATTTTATTTTAAGTTTTTGACTATGGCAAGCAGGTCCTCCTGGAATTTGGATAAAAATTCGCCGGTAGGGGGCGCTGATATAGCAAGTTTTGTGCGATTTTGAATATTGTACCATCCAAAAGTGTATGGAGTTATGCATGGAATTGAACCAAATTTTTATTTTAAGTTTTTGGATATGGCAAGCAGGTCCTCCCTGAATTTGGAAAAAATTCGCCGGTAGGGGGCGCTGTAAATGCGATTTTTGTGCGATTTTGAATATTGTACCGTCGAAAAGTGTATGAAGTTATGCATGGAATTGAACCAAAATTTTTTTAAGTTCTTGGCTATGGAAAGGATGTCCTCCCTTAATTTGTAAAAAATCGCCCGTAGAGGGCGCTGTAATAGCGATTTTTGTGCGATTTTTGCGCCATTTTGAATATTTTACCGTCGAAAAGTGTATGAAGTTATGCATAGAATTGAACCAAATTTTATGTGTTTGTTTTTGGTTATGTCACGAAGGTCCTCCCTGAATTTGGAAAAATTCTGCCGGTAGGGGGCACTATAATTGCGATGTCTGTACCATTTTCATTATTGTACCATCGAAAAGTGTATGTAGTTATCCATATAATTGAACCAAATTTTTTGTGCATGTTTCTGGCTATGGCAAACAAGTTCTCCCTGAACTTGAAAAAATTCCGCCTGAAGGGGGCGCTATAATTCCGATCTCTGTGCCATTTTCATTATTGTACCATCGAACAACGTATAAAATTATGCATACAATTGAACCAAAATTTTTGTGCTTGTTTTTGGCTTTGGCCAACAGGTCCTCCTTGAATTTGGAAATATTGCGCGGTAAAGGGGCTCTGTGCTAGCGATTTTTGTATACTTTTCTTGATTTTTCGTAGTGCTATTGGGCAGCGGCGGGAACTCGCTACCTGCTAAGCCGGCTATTCGCAAACAGCTGATAACAACAAAATAAGGAAAAATTAATAATTTTAACAAATATCATGATATAGATTAAGTCGTTTTTAGTTCGTTTAATTGACTTGAGCAGAAATTTAAGATGAAAATCAAAGTTGGTATAGTATTGAACTAATAATATTGAAGTATTAACATGTGTAACTAGGTTTTGAAATATTAGGATGTATAAGATAGAAGAAAGTTTTGGGATTGGCACATCCAACTAGCTACATTTAATAATAGCAATATTTTCATTTTTAAAAAATCTGAATTAAGGAAATAAAGATGAAATAATGTTTTAAATTTAATCCTCTAAAGGGTGTCAATATTTTTGCAATATGGATTACAGGTGCTTCTTAAGTACAAAATTCATTGCTTACATCTCAGAAACTGTGCATTATATAGGATTATAAAGATCTTCTGTATAAATGAAATGTTACTCCCTCTCTCCACCACACCTGAAAAAAAAAAAATTGTTACTTTTTGGTTAGCCAGGTGCCAGTGTTATATTTACATACACATATATGCGCATGCGTGTGTACATATATATGTATGTAAAAATAACACTGGTGCCCGGCTAACCAAAAAGTACCAAAAAATGCAAGCGAAATTTGGTTGAAAACAGTAAATCCACTGTTGTTGTTTTTTTATTCATTTAACCAACTTTATTTTAGTTACTCCTATATTAAAAATTAGTAAAACATTAATTTATATTTTTAGTTTCAAAATTTTTAAATATTCAATTAATTTAAAACAAAATTTACATGTTATCTTTATACTCCCTTCATTCTGAATGAGAGTCTGAGCTATACTACTGGGGGATAAACACTTTGATGGAATTTTTTCATTAAAAAAACAAACAATTGCCAGCAAATATTGAGCAAACTTTATAAGTTTTCATGGCAGTGTAAAATTGAAAGTGCAACTGAAATGACCATTTAAAAGAATAAAAAAGTATGTTACAAACAATGTCATTAAACTAAGCGAGAAAATCTATTCTGGAACTAAAATTTTAATAGTAAGTTTGATATTTCCATTTGTAATGTATTCATATGAAGTAAAAATAAAATCTTTCTATTTTTAATGTACATACGTATATTCAATAAATTTATATTATTTTACATTTTCAAAGAAAGTTTAGCAACAAAAAATTCATATTTGTTAAAAAAAGAAAAAAGAAAATTTACAGAAAAATGTTTTTTCCCCAACATTTGAATCTTTCTAGAAATTATACAAAATACCCTACAAAAAGTACACTAACATGACATTAAGGCTATCGAAATTCCATTTCAGAATTTACAATACCTACTTAGTTGATGTAAGCAGAAAGAAATTGTGACTGATAGAAGGTAGAAACTTTTTAAAACATATTTCAGGACATCCCCCCCCCCTCAAAAAAATTAATAGATAAAAAATAAGAAAATATCAGAAATGATAAAAAGAACAAAATAGCTATTTTCTTTATATATTTTCTCTTTTGAGTCGGGGAGGGGGTAGGGGGGGGGGGTGAAGCTATAAAATACATTTTAGAAGTTTAAATTGATAGATTCTCTCAAGTGCACATAAGTAAGGCATTTGAAATAATTAGAAATCTAAAAACTTAGCATTTAAATATCATCATAATTTATATTTCGTTAAAAATTCTAATTTTAGATAGATTTTATAGGAGTCCATTTTTATCAACTGTTTTTCTCTAAGAAACTTTACAAGGTGATTTTAAAAGTTTGTAAATTTATTTTATAAATTGTATTTTATTGAAATATCTTAAACATTTGATACTAGTTTTAAAAATGATAAAACAGAAATTAGAAGTCAATTCTTAGAATTTAAATAAAAACTTACCATGTATAACAAACAAAATTTATTAATCACAAAAAGAATTAAATGTTTTTTTTTATTTATTTACAAACTATTATTAATCATATTTATTATTTAACAAAAATGTTTTCGACAAATCATCAATTTCTTGTTAGTCATCTTCTTCTCCTTTGAAAAGTGTTTCCATCCCTGTCGTCAATTCTGCAAAGACCTTTCCAATGCAACTAGAGATAGCAATGGCTTCTGTTCCTTCAAACTTCATTTCCACACTAGCTAGAAAAGTACAATGAACCAAAATTACAATCCGACCAAGTACTTTAACAATTTATAATTTGCTATAGCTTTTTTTTTTTTTTTTTTTTTTTCATAAACAAATTTTAAATGGGAGATTTGAATTTATTCACCAAAGTTTCAGCTTGAAAATGAAATATTTTTACTTCATTATATTAATACAGTAGACTCCCTCAAATCCGCACAGCTTGGGACCAGAGGTTGTGCGGATTTCTGGTCATTGCTTTCTTTATTTATATTTTTAAACAATAATTTGAATGTAATAATGCAATCGAAATTATAATGAATGCTTACTTAAGTGAAATATTAAAATAATTAAGTAAAATAATAAATTGAAATAATAAAAATTAAGTTAATTTAAAAAATAATTAAATTATTAAAAGTAAACATCAAGTAAATAATAATCCATAATAAAGATTATATACATTTTTCTTGAATTATTCAACGAAACTTGCCTCACAAAGGTACACTACTAATTCATATCAAAATCATAAAATAAGAAAGTTTTATTTCAGGTTTAGCCAGACTTAATAACCAAAAAAGCTTGATTAATACATAAATATATTTGGTAAAAAGATTGCAATTACCAATGCCATCAGCAATATCTCGAATTTTTCAGAAATAAATTTATACTATTTCCTTCATGAACAAGAAAGAGTTTAGTCACATTAACAAGAATTACATATGGAATTATATAAAAATAAAAAAGTCTAATTTTCTCCCTACATCTGAACTGAAAGTTTCATTGTTTACATATTCGGTGATGTGTGGATTTGAAGGAGTCTACTGTATCCAATAGTTAGTGCTAAAATCACACAGTACTCACAACTTATTATTTAATGGTTTTATAAATCAGAAAACAAAATTGCGAACCAACTACTTAACTTACAAACTGCAAACTTACAATAGTAAAATTTTACCTCAGTTTTTTTTTTTCCTCTTACAAAATTTGAACATAATATTCAAAAATGCATTTTCGAATTAAAGTGAATTTTTAAAACTAAAACTCTTTCCGTAAATAATAAAAGTAAAAATAGTTTCTAAAAGAGTACACTTTTATAAGCATTCAATGTTTATCTTTAGAATCACACCAAATTTCATGACTACAATTTATGTCGTTAAAAAAAAAAAAAAAAAAAAAAAAAATCCGTTACAATGCATTAATTTTACAAAGAGCCGAACTATTGAAAAATCACTGCTCTGATGTATTACTTGATAAATAGCACGAATATGTGAATTTATTTAAAATATAATATTTGTTCTACTTATCTTTTAAAATATAGTAACAGGGGAAAAAATTATTATTTAAACTGTTATACAGGATTTCTAAACTATTTTTTTTTAACATATAATCATAAATTAATTACTATATGTACTCACGTGTAAATAAACACCAAAATTTTAAAGGAATGAAAATCATTCCATTTTATTATCAGTATTTTGGAATAGTTTTTCATTGCCCTATTTTATTGCAGAATTCATATTAATCTTCCTTGATTAAAATTAAATTAAAACCAAGATTACTATCTATTGTTGTTGTCTATTATTAAATATTGTTATTCAAACGGATGGACATGTTATATCTCTTAAATTTTGGGGTTGACTAATATGAGAGTATATACAGTAATAAATTATAAACAAGGATTTTTTTTTTAAATATTAAAATTAAATTAATAAAATAAATTATTATTAATAATTAAAAATAATCAATAAAAATTAGGAAACTTAAAAAATAAAAAGCTATATTCTTCATATTTTTAAATTTTTATTGTTCCAAATATTTCACTGTTGGAGTTTCACAGCCCCTAAACATATTTTAATGCAAATGGTTTGGTGCATAATTAACTGCATTGTTTTGTAACTCATAAATAGTTGTAATAATAAAGATTATTTGGAGATTTATCACCTGCGGCTAGGTATGACAAAAATGCCTTAAAATCAATTTATAACGAAGTTCTAAAAGTATTAAAATGGCATATTGTCATTAGAAATGCACAGGCATAATTTTTATAATTCTAGAATATCAAGAAAAGAGTGAAAAATCAATTACAAAATTCCTTCTTTACATATAAAAACCAAGCTAAATAAAAGAGTGTAAAAATACAACATTGACTGCAATATAGAGACCCATGCTATGTGCGTTAACACTCAATCTTACACCATTTTTGAGGGCATCTCCGGCAGACAGCACAGAGGCAGAAGCCCCTCTGTCCCTATGGGCCCACACAAACCAGGAAATATATGTATGAATGATTAAAAAACTGACATGTTTCAATATAATACAGTAGACTCCTTCAAATCCATACAGCTTGAGACCAGAAGTTGTGCGGATTTCTGGCCATTGCTTTGTTTACATTTTTTAAACAGTAATTTTAATGCAGTAATGCAATCAAAATTATAATGAATGATTGTGATATTGTAAAATATTAAAATAAGTAAAGTAATAAACTAAAAGGATAAAAAGTAAGCTAATTTAAAAACTGATTAAAGTATTAAAAGTAAAGTTCAAGTAAATAATTAATAATGCATATTTGAATATGCACAAAAAAAAATGAGAACATTTTCCTTCAATTATTCAATTTGAGGGAGTCTACTGTATTAACAAACTTTATACACAAAAAGCATCTTATACACTTTTAATTTTTCAATATCAGTTGACAATTTTTTTCTTCTTGTAATTATTACTTAATAACTAAAATTGGAGGTTGCATAAGAAAAACATTTCCGTGCCAAGGGTCAATGCAAGGTTTTTCCTCTTTTGGCCCGTTTAATGTGAAATAAAATTTTGTGAAAAATAACATTACATAATAGAAGACGAATTCAAATTAACCAAATTCAATGATGAACTTACTACATTTAGTTTGCCCAAGAGGAATTTAACAGGTAGAAATAGTTTATTCAAAAAACCTTACATTTTTGGGAAATTTGCATTTTTTAATGGTTTCTTAATAGACATCAGATAAATAATAGTGCTTTAACATAGCCATTATAAAATTCATGACAAGAGTTCCATAACATGTGCAATGTGCCAGAAAACTTTGAAAGTTATTTTGGGCGATAACTGCTTAGGATGTGGTTGTTGCAGTCTTTTGGCGCTTGGTAAGATGATTTGGTAAATTTAAAAATAAGATATTACAAATATTAATATAATATTAATAAAATATAATTAAAATAAAAATTTGGTAAGATGCTAAACAGACTTTTGACAACATTGCTTACTTTTTTGCCAGTCGCACCAAGTGCACAAGATAGGGAACTCTTCCCAAATGATTAAATTTCTGTATGACTTAAATAAGAAAACATTATGCAAATTAAAGATAAACAAAATATTAAGGAGTTTAAAGATATTTAACTGTATTGGTGGTAGGAAGAAGCATTATACAGAATCTTGAAATCTTAACCCCCCTCCCCCCCCCCACACCAGATAATTTATCAGTAGAAATCTTTTTAAAAAATCACAAATGATTAAACTTAAATAAAAGGAATCAGCTTTAACTGTATCAAATTTTTATTTTTGGATGGAGCAAAAAATAAAATAATAAATAAATAAATGACAAAGAAAATATAAAAAGAATAAATAACCTTTGATTGTAATTGTTTGATGACTGATCTTAAGTCTTTTAACGATTTTTATATTTGGAAAATTAAGTTTAAAGTAGCAAGTATGACAAAACAAAAACAAAAAGTTCTATACTCTCCCTTATAACGAAAGAAGAAAAAAAAAATTCTCACACTTGAATTAGGATATCTGAAATATTTATTCCAAATTCTGATAAAAAGGACCTCAAGGTTATATAAATTGCTCACAACTTTAATTGTACTTGTGCCATTTAAGTAAGTAAATCGTTTCAGTTACGTACAATAAAAAAAGAAAATCACGTTTTAATATAAATAATTATTTCAAGAATAAAGTAAACGGACAATTTTAATATATAAACAATAAAAAAGTGTTTTGGTGTTACTTAAACGGTTAAATAATATACTGACTCAAACACTATACCAAAAGTTCATATGCATTGTTTACAATCATTAGTGACGAAAATCTTTAAAGGTAATATACATTCCGAGACAAGTATAAATGTGATATGAACAGAAAATACACACTACACAAGAATATGGATAACTAATCAAGTAATAATACCAATGTGAACAGAAAACAATATTTAAAAAACAAGTTTGAATATATGAAATGCGTCTGATTATATGTATTCAATAAACAAACATTATATGAAATATAAAGAGCACTTACCCGTTTCACATAAAGATGTGACTTTCGGATTTCAAGAATGACACACCACACTTTTCCATACTACCATCACTATAAATATTTTCGTTTTTAATCTGCAACAGCCATGAAGGTAGGGTAGATATACGGCAAGAAAGCGAGAAAATAGAGCGGCCATGTTGGGTACTTGTCTTGTATTTGATTGGTTGGCTGGCTGGCACATCCTTGTGCATCATTGCTCCCGATATAACCCGATATTGGGCAATATTGGTCAATGTGAGTTTTTCTACATGGATTTACAGAACTTAAAATGTTATTATAATTGTTTCCTGTTTTCTACCTTCCCACAAAAAGTACAATATGTGAATAAAAAATTTAAATATTCATGATTCCAGAAGTTTTAATGTCACAAATCCAACATCGGACAACATCGATCAATACTGGCCAATGTCGGTAAACATGACCGGTCTTTGCCGATGCACACCAAGATTGGCCGATATTGGGCAGTGTCGGGCCGATATTGCTGTGCTACCTGGGTACAGGCGGAGGTAGATTTCGAAGTTAAAATACTAATTTCACCAACAAAAACTAAATCTAGAATAGAGATGAACACAGTTTAACAATTTTATCTGGCCGTTTTAGACGAGTTTTTAATTTTATTTTTCTGCAAGAACTGGTGTTATCAGAATGCACGGTAAGGTGGTATTAAAAAATTTTAACACTCCCTATTTCCATCCCCCTTATACCTATTTTGCCATAGTTGGGTTTTTATCACGTTTCAATTCGTTTATTTAAACTCACATGACGTTACATATTCACCTGCTGACGTCCATTATATTTTCAATATGACGTAATATTATTATTTTTTTTTTAATTCGTCAAACTATTTATTTCATTTTCATTTTTTTCACGTGGAAATCTTGCTATAGAAAATTTATGACGTAATATTCACATTTTTTTAAATTCTTCAAACTATTTATTTCATTTTCATTTTCCACGTGGAAATCTTGCCGTAGAAAGTAATTGTTGTGATAAAAATTTTATTGTGGATTTTCAATTGTTGGCAACCGCTATAACGAAAAATGTATAAATTTTCCTGTCATTTTTCTGTAAAAGCTGATTTTATCAGAATCATGTTAAGGCGGTATTCAGAATTTTTAACCCTCCCCATTTCCACCCCCTTGACCCGATTTTGCACATTTGCAATCTCCGCCGAGATATTAGCCATGCCAATGTTTTTGGCGAGTTTAAAAGCGATTCGAGCATAATTGCGACTTTTATCGTGCGGACAAAATTTAGTGCATATATATATGGGGCATTCTCACAATCTTTTGACTTTGGGGGGGGGGGGGAATCTGCCGAAATTAAACTTGCTAAAATAACATTTTAATTTGATAAAAAAATGCCTTAATGATTCAAAATAAAGGAAAAATTTTCAGCAGCGAAAAATATTTTATTTAACTGAGGTTTAAGTTAAACTTGCGAGTTTAATTTTCCTTACCACTTTACCCCTATAACTTTTTATTTTCTTCTAAATTTTTACTTATAATGAATTTGCATAGTACTTACAGGACATTCAAATAAGAAATAATAAAAATGTAGTACTTTTAATACAGAATTTTTGTATAACATAGTCTTAAAGGGGTGCTAAAGAAGGGACGGTAAGAATGGAACGGTAAGAAAATTACCACCTATTTTTAGGAAAATTATGTTAAGGCTAAGTGATAGCCACAATGTTCATTGATTTTTAGAAACAGTTGTTAACACTGGATAAAACTAATTTTTTTTTTTTTTTTTTTAATTTACCTCGAAAAGTGAAGGAATAAACCTTGGCGACGGTAAAACTACCAATAAAGGCACGATCTTGAAATTGATATTTAAATGCTGATTTAAATTCTGCAGTAAATTTCCTGTCAAAGAATTTTAGACATTCTTTCTTTAGCATATTTCTGCATGAGAAAAAACTTGAAAAAAATTCTGTGGCTGCATCTGAAGGGACGGTAAGGATGAAAAACCCAGGGACAGACTTCAAAAAATAATATCAACCGTAAAAATGTATGCAGGTTAATTTTTTGGTACATATTTATATAAAACAATTCTTCCAGTTTCGGAAAAAAATTACATCGAATTACTTTTATTGAAGCAATTTTATACAGACAGCTCCAAACTTAAAAAGCAGCATCAAAGACACGGGACGGTAGATCACTTTTCCTGGTATTTGGACCCCCAACATCGTCCAAAACTTATTTATCTCGTTGATATTGTTATACAATTATGCAATGGGATGTTCCCCAGTATATGAAATTAAAAAAAAACACAAAAATGTGTATAAAATAAAAATTATTATTCAGGGACATGAAAGTCAAAAGATTGTGAGAATGCCCCATATACAGGGTGTATCTAAACTCTTGGGCAAAACTTTAAGGGGTGATAGTACACATCAAGACAAACAATATTAAATAGGAAACTAAGGGTCCCAAACGTCTTCCGAAGGAGATGGGCACCTTTAAAATTTAGGGTCCAAAATTTCAAATGATTATAAAAAACGGAAAAATTGGTCGATTCGTTTGCGGTTTTCACTAAAACTATTCTTTATATCAGTATTTCCTTGAAAATAAATTTTAAAGATAAGGTTCAAATAATGCCGATAGAGGGCGCTTTAGACTTTGGAGTAACCAACAACTATTTTTTACCATTATTTTTTGTATCAAATTACATGCTTTCAAATGCTTAGACTTAAACTTAAATTTTGAGCTCAAAATCTGAATCGTTGGGAGTGGTTAAGTAGCGCAAACTGAACTGTGTTTAGGAGTTAAAAATTGAAATGATTATAAAAAACGAAAAAATTAGTCGATTCGTTTGCGGTTTTCACTAAAACTATTTTTTATGTCAGTATTGTCTTGAAAATAAATTTTAAAGATAAAGTTTAAAAAATACCGATAGAGGGCGCTTTAGACTTTGGAGTAACGAACAACTATTGTTTACAGTTATTTTTTGTATCTCATTACAATGTTTTCAAAAGCCTAGACTTAAACTTAAATTTTGAGCTCAAAATCTAAATCGTTCGGAGTGGTTAAGTAGCGCAAACTGAACTGTGTTCAGGCGGGGGGGGGGGGGGGGGTTCAAATTTTAACACATGAACACAGTTCAGTTTGCGCTGCTTAACCACTCCCAACGATTCAGATTTTGAGCTCAAAATTTAAGTCTAAGCTTTTGAAAGCATGTAATGACGGTAAAAAATAGTTGTTCGTACTCCAAAGTCTAAAGCGCCCTTTATCGGTTTTTTAAACTTTATCTTTAAAATTTATTTTGAAGACAATACTAACATAAAGAATAGTTTTAGTGAAAACCGCAAACGAATCAACCAATTTTTCCGTTTTTCATAATTATTTGAAAATTTAATTCCTGAACACAGTTCAGTTTGTACTACTTAACCACTCCCAACGATTCAGATTTTGAGCTCAAAATTTAAGTCTAAGCTTTTGAAAGCATGTAATGAGATACAAAAAATAACGGTAAATAATAGTTGTTGGTTACTCCAAAGTCTAAAGCGCCCTCTATCGGAATTTTTTTACCTGTATCTTTAAAATTTATTTTCAAGAAAATACTGACATAAAGAATAGTTTTAGTGAAAACCGCAAACGAATCGATCAATTTTTCCGTTTTTTATAATCATTTGAAATTTTGGGCCCTAAACTTTAAAGGCGCCTATCTCCTTCGGAAGACCTTTGTGACCCTTAGTTTCCTATTTAATATTGTTTGTCTTGATGTGTACTCTCACCCCTTAAAATTTTGCCCAAGAGTTTAGATACACCCTGTATGTGTGTACTAAATTTTGTCTAAATATGTATGTACTAAATTATAAATGTAATATATATATATATATATATATATAAACTTTTCAGGTGAGGGTGGTTTTGGGTTCTTGGGGTCCTATAATGAAAAGTTATGAAGGAATTTTTCAAAAGTCGCACCATGGTAACGACTGCAACAGGTAGTATTTCTCATGAAATCTACCTCAAATGATGTTGATATCAAAAATAGTATTTATGAATTTTAAGACGATATCTACTTATATAAAATCCAAGTGTAAAAAAGTGTAGGTAACCATTCCGGGGCGAACCGTGGCATCTATTCTATATATTTAAAGCACAAGGCTGAATTTTTTTTAGACATCTGACCTGAGCTCTCTACAGAACCGATTTTGATAATTGTTTTTTTAAATGACAGCTATTCATTTGTAGATGTGCCCGCACTAGCTATTTTTAAAAATATTCCCTTTTTTACATTTTAATTTTTATTTTAAAAGTATTTTATGAAATTTCTCTAAAATGGTGGCAATCGGATTACTTCCATCGTTTCAGATAAAAGAGAAATAATGGAAAATATTCATACACGTGCCATTTTTGGCGTATTTTTTCATTTCCAAGTTATTTTCGGTAAAAAAAATTGCACGTGTACTTTATTTTTAAAAGCAAATAAAAATTCCTATTTATTGCGACATCACGATAATACTGTCTATTGGGTTTATTTTATCTTTATGCATTATGACTTTATTAGTTTTTTTTCATTACAATTAAATAGAAAAAATATTTTTATTTGAATATACTGTGGTTAAGCATAAAAGTGCATATATATAATGTATGTTTGAAAACTTTGCTCCGGTGACGTTATGTTTAGCTTGAAATGTATTTTTACATTAACTAGGGGGTTCTGCCCCCTACGAGCTAAGCTCGCCAACCCCCGTTCCGAGATGTATTGCGTTGTACAGCGTTCCATCTACTTTGTAACGGAAATGGCGGACATTCCGTCAATGTCCAATCTCTCTCTAATGTAGGATCCCTACTTCATTCAGTAGCGCATGGCTACTTTATTAGACCTAGACACCACTTTCATGAATATAGCAGCAGCCGTTCCGAAGTTAAGAGGGTGGCAAGGGACTTTATAGGGCATACTATATTATTTAAAACATAATTAAAAATTCTGAGGTAATTGTAGAATTATTTATTGAGTTGTGACAATTTTTCCAACACAATTTCACATAAAAATCGCGTTTGAGAATGATCAAAAAACAACTTCCAACTTAGTTTTTTAAAGTTCGTAAGAAATATAAGTGTTTAAAAAACTCTAGAATCAAAGTTCAGCCTCTTTTTTATTAACGCTTTCCAACATAGTTAAAAAGTGTTTATGACTTCGGTTTGTCTGTCCGTCTGGCCGCGCTCTAACTCTCGTAAATATACTCGGATTGCTCTGAAATTTTTGAACGTTATTGACGTTTACTATAACATGATACCTATTGAAAATGATATTTGTAGCATTGTATAGTTCATTTACAGGGACAGTCAAAAACATTCCGTTACATTACGGCCAATGGGGAAAAATCGTTTCAAGCGAATTTTAATGGTGCTACACCCTTTCAAACATAATGAAATTAATATACATTTTTAAAGTGCACTAAAATATGCATTCTGTAGAATATGAGGTACAAAGAATAGTTATTATTCAGTTAAAGGGCCACACGAAAGAATTCCGTTTCGTAATGGTATAGTGGAAAAAATTGTTTGAGGCATATTTTAAATATATTAAACTATTCATATATAAAGAAATCGATATACATTGCTGAGGTTTACTACAAGTTACTTCCTGTATAATATGCAATGAATAGCATTTACAGGGACACACAAAAGATTTAGAAAGCAATATTGTATCCGAAGCATATTAGCGATGATTGCTGGAAATGCATTTTTAGTTATCATATGCGTTTTTAAGGTAAACTAAATTTTTGCACACTATATGGTGTGTATAAATGCTACAGTTGATATACAGGGCTACACAAAAGAATTCATAAGTTTTCTTGAGTATGAGCGTAAATTGCATAAAGGTGGTTTTTAAATGAGTTATGCATTTTTATGCTGACCTATATTTACCATACTAAAAGAGGTTTGTAGAATATGCATAAAGTGATATACAGGGCCACGCAGAGAATTGAATACATGGCCGGCTATGGATGATAACTTCTGAAAGTGTGATTTCAGTGGTCTTAAGAGTATTTCAGTCTCAATCAAATTTTATCTAAATAGTGGCGTGAATATAAAGGTAGTAGGTCAAATACAGGGCTGTACAAAAGTATTCAAGCTTGTTTCCTTCTATTGGTATAAAGAGCTGAAAGTAAAATTTCAACCTATTATGTTTTTTCTTGCTAAACTAAATTTTCGCATTACATAGTATATGTGTCAACTTATAGATCAAATACAGGTCTGTACAAAATAATCGGAATACATATTTCGCTATGGACGGTAATGTCTGAAATCGGTTTTAAATGTTTTATGCGTTTACTTAGGAATCTTATTTACTTTATTTCCCTAAATAACGAAGTATAGTTAAAATATTCTGAACGTGCTGGAAAGTGTTTCATAATCGGTGCTTAACGCATGATTTTCCTTGTTTTTCTAAGACAGTAAGTTTTTGAATTGGAATTTTGATGGAAATTGACGTTTTAAAGGCATGCAGATAGCTTAAATATAAAAAAAAAATTACGTTAGAGAAATATTTGAATAAAGTTACTATATATGGGGTGATTCTAAATTGTTTTTACAAAATAAGAGGTGTGATAGTACCCATCCAGATGAGCAATAATTACCATAGAACATGGGGTCGTAATCCACTTATTTAGTCAGTGTTCTACCCCATAGATTAACATACAAGATGGGACATTTCCATAGAGCGTAATGGTAATGCGATCGTAGCGCCTTTAATGACAATGGGGAAGAAACTCCCCATCCCTGTAATATTTTTATTATTCAGTATCTACCTTATTGTAATCTTTCTTTTTTTAATGTTGCATGGTTACGTTTTCAATAGAATCTTGCACCGATACATGAACATAGAATAGATATTCTATTTTATATATCTAATATCTATTCTATGTTCATGCACGGATATATGCATTTTTTTTTTTTTTTTACATGATGAGTGTAAAAAAATTGCGATTTAAGTGCAACGAAAATCAATACCATTGGATTTAAAGTTACATAAAGTAATGGTGTAATATAAAAATATACGAAGTACTGCGCTCTACAAATCCCAGAAAATTTCATAAATATTCCCATTTGGTAGGAAATTTTTTTATAGCCGATGTTTAATTTATGATGTTTAACATATTAAACAATCGTCACAATAATCTTTTAAAATTTACGCATTTTCCCTTTCTTACAGATAAAATAAAAATATTGTTTTTAATGTAAATAACGTACAATCAATTCAATAATATTTATAATATTAACATATCAGAAAGAATAATAAAATTTGAGATGGGGAAAAATTTTTTCGACACATTTTTAGAATTATATAAATCTAACAGTTAAAAATAAATAGAGGTAGTGACA
Organism: Maratus speciosus; assembly: GCA_963932465.1. Classification (NCBI taxonomy): domain Eukaryota; kingdom Metazoa; phylum Arthropoda; class Arachnida; order Araneae; family Salticidae; genus Maratus; species Maratus speciosus. The sequence continues at coordinate 65,768,165 of OZ010799.1, read as the reverse complement.
TTACACTCAATAAAGTTTTATTCGATATCAATAAATTAGCACAATACCTGAATTTGATTTTTTACAATTTAATCTCATAAACTTACATATTTACTTTTGTGACAGAATTTTCCAGAGTTTTTCTTTTATATTATTACTCTAATTATCATTTTGTAAGTTAAAGGTATACAAATACGGTAAAAAGAAAAAAAAACAGCTAAATAAATAAAGCATAAATACAATATCGTCTGCCTACTTCGTTTTAGGAAAGAATAGATATTCAAAACATAGAGTGTAAACATATTTCTACAACATAGGTAAATTTCGGAGGCTTGTTAATTCCACAGAGTATTACTCTGTGATAAAAATCGCCAACGTGATGATTTAGTTTTCATGTTATCCGCTGGGGCACTATTTTCAGGTGAAGTTGAGGCTCTGTTTAAAATCGCCTTACTCTGTGGTTAATTCTTCCCCCTTGTTGGTAGTGACAGTGACGCTAGTACTGTTGCCATTACAGATTTTGCTGTAAATGTCCCATCTTGCATATTAATCTATGTTCTACCCTAATCGAATGTTGGTTGACGGTAATAATTTTCACCAAACTGAAGTATATTATAATGAAACTTTTAATTGGCATGCTCACTTTTGTTGTAAATAATGTTAACACGCAAAAAAAGGTGATAAACGTTACCATTATACACGCCAGCAGTATGAATTTGACGCTCCCGATTTTGGACTGTGATTATCAGTTCATACGGTATCATCGAGTGTGTGAGTATCCTGTTTTTCCAGAACTTTTTTTGATGTTATCACATTTCATACAAAATAAGATACATATCGTTACATTTTTATTGCAATATTTTTATTTTTCGTAAAATTATTACCGACTTCAGTTAGGGTGAAACATCCTGTACATGCAACTCAATAAGTGGTTTGCGACCCCATGTTCTATGGTAATTGTTATTAATTTTCTCATCCCTCTTATTTTGTAAAAAAAAAAACGAAAAAAAAAAGAAAAAAAATTAGAATCACCCTGTATTATAGCTTCCAGCAAATGTTAAATAGATTATTAAAATTACAGTCGAACCTCTATATAACAAATTCGCTAAATACGGAAATTCGTTAAATAGAGATTCACCTTTTAATATACTTTAAACTACATAAAACAGATTTTAAATTCATAAACACTAAATATTTTTACTAAAAGTAATTAATCACATTTTTTTTTATAAATTATATCGATTTGTTTTATTTATTTTACCCACCAATATCCATTATCAATTCATTTTTTCTATGTGTTTAAATCTCTGAAATCTACAAGGAAAACAAAATATTGTCCGGGAATAAACTGTATTTTCTGTTTTAAATAAATAGTTTTACATTAAAATTAACGAATTTTAATAACATTATCGTTTTTATTATTATTACTAGCAGGCTATCCCCGCTGCGCTGGTCAATTTTTCCAAATGAACATTGGTGAATTTGAACTTTCATTTTAAACAATATGGACCTTCAGCTGGACCTTACTCATTGCTGAAAACGATGCGAACGCCATTGTGATATAATATTACCTTAAGCGTTGAACAAAATTTAGCTATTAAGAAGTAATTCTTTTAGTTATTAACTAACAATGCACTTTTGGTAGGGTAATGAGACCGTTATGACACCAGGAATTAATAGCTCTATAACTAATCAACATATAATGAAATGTTATATACTAACAACATTCCTGAAAAGTCATGTAACAGTGTCACTTGTATCAAAATACGTTCTGTAGATTTTTTTAAAAAAGGCTAAACTCTTTCATAATCAGGTTCACTTAATTTTTTATTTTTTTTTTCTCTGTGACTAAGTAGCGTTGAACAATATGTATACACTAAAACCTTTCCAAAATTATTACCTAACTACTTGGGCACAGATGTCATACATGCCCCATATAGGCGCGATTTTTTTCTGACGCCAATGTCAGAAACATTGCAATACGCAACAATACTTAACTGACGCCAAAGTGTCGTTATTTTGCTTGATATGGTAACCTGGAAGTTGTTGTTAATGCTGTTTATGTTTTTGCCAAATTACCATCGGTAAAAAATCTCGCCAATATGGGGCGTATATGACATCTGTACCACCATTTGTGGTATATCCTATCAAAGTATTATAAACAATCGGAATGAAATGCAAATTTCCGTTTTAAATATGTAATAGATGATGATGATGCGATTTTGTGTAATAGAATTCATCGCGAAATTTTCGCTTCAAACATAAACGATGCTTTCAACATTATAGCTAATACACCAATATGTGAAGTATCCGATTACGGAAGGTTAACTTGGATTCCTATGAGCCCAAAGAAAAGTGAATATGTGGCTTTTGTGATACTTTTATGTTAACCGGGCGCAGGTCATAAATCAACAAAGATTGTTTTCATACCATATCATTTCATACCATATTTATTATTTTCATTTAAGATACAAACCTTTCACTCATTTCATTTAAAATGCATGCCTTACACTAATTTTATTTAAAAAACTGAAAAGACAAACAATAACAGGAAATACTTCCATAATTAAAAACAAAGAATTATTTTTAATTTTAATTTACATACGAAAAATGTAACTACTGCTACTGGCAATTTTAAAAATGCTATTGGCGAGATCTGCGCACGGCTGTTATAAATGTACCCATTTTTTCTTTTTATCGAGGAGCAAATTATAAATCGCCAAATATTATTCCAATTCCAATTTCTTTCTTTGAAAATAATTTTTAAGTCGTTACAAACATTGCTTTCATATTTAAATATTTTCGTTGGTACTACTTAGTTATCCTGTCGACCAATTTCGCCAAATTATACAAATTGACATAATATTTATTTTAAATAACGAAAGAACAAATAAATTATTATAACATTAATAAAAATACAAATAAAACGTCGAAATAAAAATCACTTTGTGACATAAACACGTGTAACTTGCTTAAAGTCAGGTGAATTTGACATTTACGATCAACCATTATTGGCATTTAATCTTATAGTTTGGCGATAGATTTTTGGTCGACGGAAATTCTAAGCAGTACCTTTTCGTTCTATAATGCTAATTTCTTAGTAAAATTGTTCCTTTTATTTTGCACAAAATCACTATTTTTTTTTCTTTTGGTACTACTTAGTTATCCCGTCGACCAAAAATCTATCGCCAAATTATAAGATTAAATGCCAATAACGGTTGATCGTAAATGTCACATTCACTTGACTTCAAGGAAGTTACACGTGCTTACGTCATCAAGTTATTTTTATTTCGACGTTTTATTTGTATTTTTATTAATGTTATACTAATTTATTTGTTCTTTCATTATTAAAATACAACTTATGTCAATTAATGTAATTTGGCGAGTGGTTTGGCGATTTATATAATTTGGCGAAATTGGTCAACGGGATAACTAAGTAGTACCATTTTTTTTATTAAGGTGTTCGTATTTTTTTTTCAAACTCATAGAGCCGTTTTTATTCTTTATCCGAAAAAGTTAATTTGAATTTTTTTTTTTTTTTTTTTTTTTTTTTTTTTTTGCTAGAGTAACGGATGTAATGTTAGATATTTTGAGGTTTAGACGCCAAAAACACCGCCAAATTAGAAAAATATGAAAAATGTCATGAACTGTCGGACTTATAAGAATTTACTTGGCACCAATCGATTCAGCATACAAAATACATTAAATTATGCTATCATCTGACGCATAATTATAATATCCGACTTTTAAGGAATTTTTTTCCCTCTCCTTGCAAAAACGCCGTTAGGGGTGCTACTTTAGAAAATCCATTCTTAGCGATACTATATAGATATGCCATTTGGCGGTGACTCGATGATCGAAAATTAGTCCAATATCATTTGAAATATTACATAACAGAGGAGAAATTACGAAGAAAGACGAAGAAGAAATGACGAATTACAGAAGACTTGCAATTTTTTTTTTTTTTTTTTTTTTTTTTTTTTCAAAATGTTGGATTTTTCGATAATAATAACGCATGATTGTATAAATTTCCTTAAAAACTATCTTTATTTCCTAGATTTCGAAGGTGTGAATTTTCCTATAAATGATATTGGCGATATGACTTAAGAAAAAATAAAATAAACAATAGATAATATTTGCTTAAAAAAATGGATAATATTCATTGATCTGAGTTCGAGTTTATAAATATCACATGCTTTCGGAATTACGGTGAAAAACATTTTAAAAATATGAAATTATTTTACAACATGTATGTGTGGCAGAAATTCACACTAAAATTTAAGTATTTGATTCCATTTTTAAAACATTAACTGATATCCATATAACCCGTAAGGCATGGTGACGTCACGGCGACGTCGTTGTGAAGTCACACTGTGATTTTGTGACCGTCGATGTGACGTCACGTGACGTGGATGTGACGTCACAGTGACTAGAATGTGAGGTCGTTATGGCCGTTTTAGAGGTCGTTTGTGACGTCACATTGTGACCACTCTGTGAAGTCACGGTGTGACTAATTTGTGAAAAGTGTGTCATTTGTGACTATTTTGGCATTAACTTTGTGACGAACCTGTGACGAAAGTGACAATGTTTTGAAGTCACACTGTGACCAATTTGTGAAATATGTGTCATTTGTGACGAACTTGTCATAAACTCTGTGATGATTTCAAATGAAAATCAAATTTCAAATTAATTGCTTAAAAGGCGCAAAGGCGAACTAGTGAAAAAGATTCCATGCTGGAACTCGAACCCGGGCCATCAGTATAGCGCACTTACGTTCTACCGACTAAACCACATGGAACGATACCCAGCCTGGAAAATTTCTCACTATTACATGTTGGCAAGGCTACAAACGCAGCACAAGATGCAATATTTATCGTCAGCCACCGACATGGCGCAAGCACGAAACTTAAATCCAGCATCGATTGAAACTATATTAATACTTGGAAATGTTTTCAGAGAGAACCATTCGCCTTGCATACAATATTTCAAATGAAAATCAAATTTCAAATTAATAGCTTAAAAGGCAATTTTAATTTGAAATTTGATTTTCATTTGAAATACTGTATGCAAGGCGAATGTTTCTCTCTGGAAAAATTTTCAAGTATTAATATATATTTAATCGATGCTGGTTTAATTAAGTTTCGTGTTTGCCCCATGACGGTGGCTCACGATAAATATTCCATCTTGTGCGGCGTTTGTAGCCTTGCCAACATGTAATAAGGAGAAAATTTCCAGGCTGGGTATCGTTCCATGTGGTTTAGTCGGTAGAATGTCAGTGCGCTATACTGATGACCCGGGATCGAGACCCGGCGTGGATATTTTTCACTATGTTGGCCTTTGCGCCTTTTAAGCAATTTATTTGAAATTTGATTTTCATTTGAAATATTGTATGCAAGGCGAATGTTTCTCTCTGGAAAAATGTCCAAGTATTAATACTGTGATGATTCTTGTCATAAAAACTACGATAATTTTAAAGTAAAGTTTTGTTTGAAATATAAAATTTTATCTTTTTACCGTACTTTTTAGCAAGATATCGCTATTTTGGAGTCCTATTCTTCTAAAATATTTTTAATTTTCCATTTAAAAAACAATGCTTATTAACTGACATCTTTTTTTATTAAGTTAGCTTGATCTTGAATTCAAGCTTAATATTAAGAATGTGTAAGCTTTTTAATGTGTTATGATTTGTCATTGCTTTTTTAAATACGAACATGGAGTCTAACGGACATTAATACAACTGTTACTTATAGAACTACATGATAAGCCCTATTTATTTAAATTTTTTATTCCCGTATATATTGTATTTTGTGAATATGAGCTAATTAGATTTGGTATGTTTTATATGAAAAGACTGATCTGGGAAATAGAAACAACAAGTAAGATATATCATGCGTTAGGCATAGATTATAAAACACTTTCCAACTCTTCCTAAATGTTTTATCAAGACATCGGGGGAAATAACGTAAATAAGATAACTAAGTAAACATGAAAACGCGTAAAACATTTAAAAACTGATTTACGCAGTTACCATCCACTAAGGTGTAAACAAATCATAATTTAAAAAAATAAATAAAAAAAATCGTTTTTTTTTATTTAAATCAGATTTGTATGATTTTTTCCCCAGCGTTCAAATACTGAATAGCTATCATGAGTTTTAGGTTTCCAAAACAATTACACCACTAATTGCTAACATAATCTATGTTTTTACACTTTAATTGATAAAATTATAATTGTTAGTTTGTAATTACAGAAATAAAAACTGCAAATTAGTAGTTTCATTAGGTAGTATTATACAATAATGTTATATACATTAATATTGTAATCATTATGTAAAACTTTATAAATACTAGAGATACTTAACATTTATGAAAATTATTAACTGCATTTTATACTAAATAGCTAACATTACTTCAAATTAATTATTAAACAATCAACTCTCTAATTAGGAACATATTATACATTTTTAAGCCTTAATTATTAAAATGATAATAATTCATTTTAGAAAGAAAAAGGGACAGGATGCTAGTTCAAAAAACGGGCACTATTTCATGAGGAAATATATTAGTAATGTGTTTAGTAATGATGTAAGAAAAAAAAAAAAGAATATTTTTTAGCATTAAAAGTAAAGTGTCCTTAATTTTTAATAATTTTATGAATAACAAATTGAAAAATACAATTAAATAACATATTTTAATAATATCCTGTTTTTTCTAAAGAAATAAAGTTCTATATTTTTGCAAGATTTTTTTCCACATGAATTTAGAAACTGTTGAATGGGGAAGTTTTTTACAAGAAATCTCTGGCTACAACTACAGGTAAATTTCAACTTTTTTTTTCTTTTTTTAAGGCAGGGTGCATTTTGCCAATTTCAAAAGGGGCATGGTGTGGCACCATTAAACAAAATGGCCTAGAAGAAGCAGTATAAGTAATTACAGAATTAATAAAAACTGCAAATAAGTAAAATTCATTAGTTAGTAGCACAAATAACAAAACTAACAAATATTATTTGCAGCTCATTTTGCATTTGTATTTAGGAAAATTTCTGTAAACCACCAAAATCTATACTTACACACATGTACGTGTATGCTAACCAAAAAGAAAAAAATGAAAATGAGTTAAACCCATTCATATAGAATAAATATAAGTTAGCCACTAATATCTGAAATCCTCAAAATATTTAAGTAACAGCATTATTACCTCTATTAGCTTTCAATGGTTCAATTTTTTAATATATATGAGTTACAAAAAAAATAATAATAATAATAATAATAATAAACATTTATTCAACCTATACCAAAGAAGCTCTTGCTGTGCTTAGCATTTTTATACCAATTATTTCTTTTTCTCTTATGCATTCATTTACAATTTAGCTGCTGAGCAGATGTCATTCTTTCATTCTTTTTTAACTTGAGATTGCTATTAATTACTATTTATTATTTTACTTGTAGAAATGTAATTATACTTGCTATGTGTATTTTATATAAAATAATGCATAAATTGATTACCTAAAGGAAATTATGACATTGCAAATTACGTTAGATTTAAATATCATTTTTAAATGAAACTGTTTTAATTTGGATAAAAACTTAAAAACAATGCTTTTAATTTTTTTACAATACTAATGAATTAAGCTTAGAAACAATTATTTAAAGCTCTTTTATCATTTATTAATAAGTCAAAATACCTGTAGAAACTTTCAAATTATGTTCATGTTAGATTTTAATACTTTTTTTGACATTTTAAACATTTAGAAAATTTTTGATTTTAATCAATGATTTTTTTTAAAAAATCGGTTGATTAAAATCATGATTTAATCGCTGATTTAAATCAACCGATTAAAATCGTTGACACCCTACCATCCACAGCCAAATATGTTTTCTAATTCTTTTAAACAGTCCTGTATTTGATCTGTAGATTGATATATATATACTATATAATGGAAAAATTTAGTTTATCAAGGAAACGCATAACAGGTTGAAATTCTCTTTTAGCAAGTTATACTAATATATGGAAACATACTTAAATAATTTTGTACAACCCTGTAGTTTACCTAGAACCTTTATTACACGCCACTATTTAGTTAAAATTTTATTCAAGCTAAAACACTCTTAAAACTGCTGAAATTACATTTCCAGAAATTATAATTCATAGATGGCAACGTATCCAATTCTTTGCGTGACCCTTTATATCATTTTATCTATATACTACAAACATTTCTTAGTAAATTAAATACAGTGCAGCGTTAAAATGCATAACTTATTTAAAAAACTTCTTTAAGCAATACCCAGTAACCCTTTCGAATACTTTTGTATATTCCTGTATATGAATTATAGCATATATATATACACCATATACTATGCATAAATGTAGTGAATCATAAAAGTGTATATCATAATTAAAAATATATTTCCAGCAATCATCGCTAATGAACAGTACTTCGGATACAATATAGTATCTGAAATATTTTGTGTGTCCCTGTAAATGCTATATACACTTCGTATTATACATGAAATAATTCATAGTATGTAAACCTCAACGACGTATATCAATTTCATTACATATCAAATAGATTAACATAAATAAAGTACGCCGCAAACAATTCCCTCCACCCCTATATCATTATGTATTGGAATTCCTTTTTTAGCCCTGTAAATGAACAATAACTATTCTTTGCATCGCATATTCTATGGAATGCACATTTTAGTGCGCTTCATAAATGCATATCAATTTTATTCTGTTTGAAAGCGTGTAAAATCATTAAAAATCATTTGAAACGATTTTTTCCCACAAGCCGTAATGTAATGGAATACAATTGACTGTCCCTGTAAATGAAATAACATGCTACAAAACATGTACAACATGTTCATTACAAATAGGGGTCTTGCTATGGTAAACGTTAATAACATCCAAAAATTTTAAATAATTTAATTATCTTTAAATGTCTATTAATTATGTTAATGATTGATGATAATACTTGTCCATATACTTTTATATTTATGCCACCATGTGGTTTTAACCCAATATTTAAATAAGAAAATAAACCAGATTAAAATGCAATTTAAATCACTAATTTTAATAATCTGATCAAAGCTGTTGAAAAGGAAGTTAGATATTTTAACAAAATAAAAAATAAATGTAATGAAATATTTGTGTTCTATAACATGTTTATTAGAAGATAACTGAAATCATTTTAATTTAAAAAAAAAAAAAAAAGCAAACAAGGAAAATAATATTTTAGATATTTCAGCAAAATAAAAAATAAATGTAATGAAATATTTATGTTCTACAGCATGTTAATGAGAAACTAACTAAAATTGTTGTAATAAAATAAAAAAAATAGCAAACAGGGAAAATAATATTTTTACATACCTAATTTCATTGACGTTGCACGTGATACTTTGATTTTGGGGAACCAATTAAATCCGATTATAAGTACGATAGCAATGACTTGAATCATCTTCAACAAGTCAAAGCTACCGTAATTTTCTCGGGTTTATATTTTGTTAGCTGAACTAACTTGGATCCTGAGAACGTTCTTGTTTCAGTTTTTAAATCCGTGTCAACACATCTATGCTGTCCAGTGTCCACAGAACTTCAGTGTCCACAGTGTCCACAGAACTGTCCAGTGTCCCGCGTTTATTCTAAAAAGTTTCACTGTTACTTTTATCCGTTATTCTGCGGTCGAGTGGTAGCAACTGAAATAGTGCAGATGCAGACGATTTTTAAGTTTCGAAGTTCGAAGCAGATGTTTTTTGGTTTTATTTGTTTTTCTATACCACAGTTTCGGAAGGAAATTAAATGCGTAATAATTTTTTCAATTTGTCTCTAATTCAATTTCCTGTTTGAAAATGTTTTATTGTATTTCATCTTTTATTTTTATCAGTTTTATTGAATTGTAAAGTTTCATTTACGTAAATTATAATAATAATATTATCCATAATTAGAGTTTACTAGATAAAACATTGCTTAAATTTTCAAAATGTATACAAATTAATTTATTGGTAATAATGATGACTCCCTCCTTTTTTTTTAAAGTAAAATTTGTATCACAGGTATCAGTTTGTATCACACTCATCTCTTCTCGATAATCTTGTTGTATTTTTTAAGAAGATATTTTGTATATATATACAAAATATCTTCTTAAAAAATACAACAAGATTATCGAGAAGAGATGAGTTTTTCTTTGTCAATCTGTCATTCTCTTAATATTAATTTTCTGTAGAATAAAACTTGTAAAATAATTTTTAAAGATATATTTTGAAAACAAAAAATAAAACATGAATAATTAATTATGTCGTGGGCTTTGCCTAAATTTTGTACATTAATTTTATATTCGGAAAATGTCAATTCTATTTTAAACGTTTGAAAGAAGTAGAATAAAAAAAAAAAAAAAATACTTAAAATAGTGAAACACTAAGAGGGGAAAAAAATGACTTGAATGCAAATTATAAAGCAAGAAATGCATATATGACTGAACTTTGAAGACGCTTTCTGCGTGCTCATTAAAAGCTGCAGCCTTAACTGTAATAGAAAGTTTTTAGTTTGAAACGACAGAAATGTTTCGACTACTCTTTGAGAAACTTCTAGTATAACAGATGATCATTTACAAAAATCTTTATAAAAGATAAGTCGAGGTTTGCTTACCTAAAACATTTTTTTAATAATATGAAATTCTCATAATTAGGAAATCGTTTTGTGTTGCTGATGAATTAATTACATTTTATGTTATATGAAAATAAAAAGTTTTTGTTAGAGGCACAGATGCAACTTGGACCACGGTTTAAAAAATTTGTTAATCCGGCAGAAAAATATATTTTACAGTAAATAACATGTTTTTAATAATTTTTGTAATTTTTTAAAGTTTTCTAAGAAGTTCACATCTCAGTCACAATGTGACATCACTGAGTGGTGGCATTTTGGTCACAGATGTGACGTGACCACAGTGACTTACAGTGACGTCACAATGACGTCACTGTGACCATGCATGCTATGAGGGAAGTTACAACTGAATATAAAAATGTACTCAAAAAAAGATCTCGTTCACTTGAAAAAACACCATTTATGAGAATACCCTCAAGCTAGTGTCACACTTACACATTTTTGACTTAAAATCACATTGTTTGGCGACAAAAGTAAAATAAAAAATCGTAAAGAAATAAATAATAATTACACATGTGACGCACAATTACATCTGCTTGTTTCTTCTATAAGTTACATGATGGGGCAATTAGATAAAAAGAAAAAGAAAAGAACAAAAGGAAAAAAAAAGTCATTAAAAATTCATCTAATCAAATTTTCAAATTCATTTCTATAATCTAACGCAAGCGATAATGAGCCAAATATTGCGTATCAATTGTAATCTTTCTCATTAAATTAATTTTTAAGCATTACAAATATTTCTTTCAGGTTTAAATTAAATTACAAATATTTCTTTTAGCTTTAAATTAAATATATTCGTTTTTTAACATAATCCCTCATTTAAATGGATTTTTCTTTCTTTTTTTACAATTAAATATCAGTAATTATTTTTTCATATATTTTCTAACGGATACAGTGATTTCAATTCATTTGTCGCCAAAAAATAACCTCTGGCAACCCTTTCGTTCAAAATAACAATAAAATGCGAAATTTATTACCAAAAATCATAGTTATCCCTGTATATTTTACTCATAAACCACCACGTGAATATTCTCTATCGAATGACACTATTTGTAAAAAAATCCACCGGGTAGTTTTTGAAAACATTCGGGCGGAACTTTTAGATCTTACTGCTTTATAATATATATGATAACAAATAATTTTAACCATACATTAACATATGTATCCTTAAATTTAATTTCTCAAAAACTCTGTTAATTTTGCCTGAGTTTTTCTTTTAAAAAGTGCTTTCTCTCATAATATGTCTCGCATCTTTGTAATGCACCAAAAACCTTTTCATGCGTATTCTCTTCTAACTATAATCCGCTTCGGATTGTTTCAAATGATTTTAGCATTTCATCCTACGAAGTTTTGTTAATTCCTGCATAATGATCATTTCCATCATCATCATATTCGTCTTCATCGCAATTCATTGCTATATTGTTTTTATTTTTACCACTGTCGAAAATATCCAATTCGAATAGTGTTTACGAGGTCTCAATTTCAGAATTAAGTGAAATACTATCATCATGGTTAATTTCTTCTTTTTTTCTCGCTGTATCCACATTTTTTTAAGTTACTCTAAGGGATTATCGTCTTCGTCCTCCGTACTTACCGAATTCTCAGTGCTGACAAAGAAGGCGCCTGGTAAAACCAGTTCAAGACTATTGAAAATCATAAAATGTGTTTAAAGAAAAAAGAAGTTTGAAATGTCCAGAAATATTTTGAGAAATGGGGAGAAAAGAAAAACTGATAACAAGAAAAAGTTCCTTAAATAGAGAATGCACTTCGCTATTTGGAGGTTATTTTACGAAGAAATTCGCCAAATGTTCTTGGTTCCAAGAAAAAGTTCGCAAAATAGAGAAATTCGCAAAATAGAGGTTCGTTAAATAGAGGTCCGACTGTATAAATAAATCAGCTATATCCACATGCGATTTTTAAAGCATGTCATTGATGTTTTTTTTATGAACGTTCAAATTTTCCAATCATTTCTTAATACACAAAACGCAGCAGAAATATATACTTTTACAAAAATAAAACATATTCTATTCTTGTAAAATACAGATATAATCGATTGTATGAAATATTCATCTCTTTATTTATTTTTATTTTTTAAGTTTCAAAAAAGTAATCTGGTAGTCCAACATTAATATATGCCATTAACCCGGAAATGCTCGCGCTTATTCAGGGTATGTACAATTTATACTTTTAATCATTGACATTGCTCTTGCTCACAAATTCTGCGATAAATAATTTGAAAATTACTTTTCAAAAATTAGTGGTGAGAAATGTAATAACCGTACCCATCTTGGGTATGTCATACCTGGCGCGTGTAATCCCGGGTTAAGAGCTAACTTTCTTGATTTATATTCAATTCTTTTAGACTAAACTAAAACTATCGAATGCTTTGACGAAATAGAGCCAAATCTAGCATATCTAGATCTTACACAAGCACGAAATGAACACGTGAAGTCACGGCTTTTTCCATCATAAATAAACAAATAAAATGTATTTTCGTGAAGTGTATACGTGGTATGTATGAAGTGACACGTCTGAAGCCTCCTTTTTAAAATGAAAAATATGATTTATTTTCTCTTGAAATAGGACAAATAACATATTAAAAATTATACAAGAGTTTAAAAGCATTTCGTAGAAAACAATTTTTTTCTTTTTCTCTATCCTCATAAAAGGAAAATTTATTATTCTACAAAGATGTTTACTTTTCAGTGGGATAACAATTAAGATTTAAAGATTTAAAAGTGCCCGTACTTCTATGGGTTACTGCGCAGATTTTGTAGCTTAAAAATGTTTTTTAAAAGTGATATTTCGTGTTTTTTATATTTTTAAAATATATTCTTTCAGACTTATACTGTTAATTAGCTGAAATTATTAAATGTAGAGAAACAGCAAATTAGCAAACTCTCTTCATCAAAATGGCACTTCATAATTGATAACTGTTTTAATAAAAAAAATATATCATAGTCATATTTGCTTCTAAATTAAATTAAATTGTTTTGTTGCTACAATCCGTGTCATGCCCAGTGGTGTACCCAGAGGGTATACGCTAGTCGCAGAAGTAGGGTTGCCAGATTGTACGTTTTCCCCGTAAGATATACGTTTTTTATAATATTTTAGGACTATCGTACAGTGTACGTTTAGATTAGCTCCGTACTATGATTTTTTCCGTTTTTCTACCACGTCTTGCTTTATAGTTTGAATTTTTTTTTTTTTTTTTTTTTTTTTCCCAGCTTTGGCTTTGAAATTTCACCTTTCTGCTGAAAAAAGTTACACATATGCCACGAAATGTAAAAATGGCTTGTTTTCGATCAGGATGACAAAAATCTTGGGAAAATTGTGCAATATTAAATGCGCATTAACAAACTCTTAGGTAGGATTAGTTCTCTGAACTTGACATTATTATGGACTATAAGTATCTACGTTATCATTTTTTTAATTTAGTATATCTGTATCTTAAGTTTTAATATTTTGTTTGATTTATTATCTCGCTTTATACTTTAATAAAAACATTTATTTTTATACTAGCAGACCCGCCCAGCGTTGCCCGGGATTTGTAAATAATAACCTTAAATAAAACTTAAATTTGTATCATTTTATAGCTTTGGAAATACGTTTAAATGAACCTAATTTCGGAGGCTCCGTTGCCTTCCGCAGTGTCTAATGCGTTTCCATCAAACTTCTTTCCGAACGAACCTGTAATCTAGATCCCCACTACATATGGCAGCATTTACCGGAAGTACCCGCACGTGCCGGAGACAATCGAAAACCAAGTTGAGTGAGCCAAACCTCGTAGGAATCAAGCCCACAGAAACAAAACAAAAAAAAATGCGTTATTAATGTAAGAAAATGTTGGTAACTAAAGTCTAAGATAAAATTTCATAATACAGAAAGTAGCTGAATTGTAATCTAAGATGAAGGAAGCAAATCCCGTTGAAATTGGGCCCTTAAACCCAAGGAAATAATGCGCCACCAAGCGGTGGAAGATGCCTCTTCACCTTGTAAATCTCATGAATCACTGTTAGCATTAACACGATATTTAATAAACGGATGAAATCGCTTATCTAAAGTTACCTATAAAGTAACGCGATTTTTAATTTACGGCTGTAGTGAGTACACGTAAGTTGGTGCTAAAAAAGGAGATTAATGTTCGAAAAAGGTGGTAGCTGAGGTATAAAGAAAGACCGGGCCCTGGGGCGCAGGGTCTTAACTGGAATGTAGTTGGGTATAAGAAAATTTTTTAGGAGTTTTAAAGTAGCTGGAAGACGCTAAAACTATGTTAAAGATAATTGCAATAGAATAGGATAGTTTTTAAAGAAGCTGCCACAAAGGCCCCATGAAGTCGATTAATATTAAAAATTGGTGGTAGCTGAAGTCTGCAAATTTTTTTTGTCGTTCATGTAGTAGCTGGAGAACCGAAGAAGTTGTTAGGAAAAAAAAGTTCGTGATTCGGACCATTGAAAAAAGAGCATTAACAATAGGCCGAAAAGAGCCCAACTATTAGTTGAGAGCAGGGCCCTAACATGAAAACATGTTTAAATGTTTTAGTACTTAGCGTTTTAGATCTTCAATTAGTCAAAACTATTCATAGGGTATGAAATAATCATTAAAATAACATTTCAAAGAAATGCGAAAAAATGAGGTAAATGCTTAAAAAGGGGCCCTAGAGCTCCAATGAAAATATGAGGGGTGATGGTCTAGTGGGAAGAGTCCAAGACTCAATTTTAAAATCATGCAATGAGAAGGTGAGAAAATTAGGGTGTAAAAAATGCATAGCACTCAAAAAGTTCAAGGGGCCCCGGATCGGGCCCTACATGACCCTAAGGTGCCCAGGATTTTAACTGGCATATAGAAACTGGAGAATAACTAAATGGAAAAATGGTTCCTAAAATGAAGATCGGATTAAGAGAGGCAATTTATTAATAATTTATGGTGCAAAAGCTTGAAGGGGGCCTTGTAACGGGCCCCAAGGGGAAGGGACTTAAGTGGCATGTAGTTTGGTATAAATGCACGTTTTAGTAGTTTTTCATGTAATCTGAGTACGCTAGAACTATGGTAAAGAAAATTGCAAGGAATTCGGATAATTTTTAAAAAAGATGCATCAAGGGCCCTAAGAAGACGATTTATATTCAAAATTGGTGGTAGTTGAAGCCTGAAATATATTTTTTGTCGTTCATGTAATAGCGGAGAACCTAAGATGTTGTTAAAAAAAAAAGCTAGTTAATCGGACTATTTTTAAGGGAGTTATATTAGGGGAGGGGGGGGGGCAAAAGGGGCCAACTGATAGTTGAGAAAAGGCCCTAACATGAAAACATGTTACAACGTTTTAGTACTTAGCGTTTTAGATCTTCGATTAGTTGAGATTAAGCATAGGGTACGAATTAATCATTAAAATATAATTTAAAAGAAATGTGCAAAAAATTAGGGAAATGCTTAAAAAAGGGCTCTAAGGCCCCAATAAATATATGTGAGTGTTGGTCTAAGGAGAAGAGTTCAAGACTCAACTTTAAAACTACGCATTGCGAAGGTGAGAAAATTAGGGAGAACCTAAGATATTGTTAGAAAAAAAAGCTAGTGAATCGGACTATTTTTAAGGGAGTTATAATACGGAGCCAACTGATAGTTGAGAAAAGGCCCTAACATGAAAACATGTTACAACGTTTTAGTACTTAGCGTTTTAGATCTTCGATTAGTTGAGATTAAGCATAGGGTACGAATTAATCATTAGAAAATAATTTAAAAGCAATGTGCAAGAAATTAGGGAAATGCTTAAAAAAGGGCCCTAAGGCCCCAATAAATATATGTGAGTGTTGGTCTAAGGAGAAGAGTTCAACACTCAACTTTAAAACTACGCATTACGAAGGTGAGAAAATTAGGGAGAACCTAAGATATTGTTAGAAAAAAAAGCTAGTGAATCAGATTTTTTTTAAGGGAGTTATAATAGGGGGCCAACTGATAGTTGAGAAAATGCCCTAACATGAAAACATGTTACAACGTTTTAGTACTTAGCGTTTTAGATCTTCGATTAGTTGAGATTAAGCGTAGAGTACGAATTAATCATTAGAAAATAATTTAAAAGAAATGTGCAAAAAATTAGGGAAATGCTTAAAAAAGGGTCCTAGGCCCCAATAAATATATGTGAGTGTTGGTCTAAGGAGAAGAGTTCAAGACTCAACTTTAAAACTACGCATTGCGAAGGTGAGAAAATTAGGGTGTGAAAAACGCATGGCATACACAAAAAATTTAAGGGGCCCTGGACGGGCCCATGGTCTTAACTGGAATGTAGATACGGGAGTATAACTAAATGTAGAAAGTATCCCAAAAATGAAGATCAGATAAAAAGGAAGCAATTTTTTAACAATTTAGTGCACCAAAACTTCAAGGGGCCTTGTACCGGACCCCTTGCAAGGGGGCCAGGGTTTTAACTGAAATGTAGAAATGGGGCAGAAACTAAAAGGAGAATTCACCCCAAAAACGACGAACACCGGATAGAAAAGAAGCATGTTATTAGCAATTTAGTGCCCTAAAACTTCAAGGGCCCTGTACCGGGCCCATGGACAGGGTGCCAGAATCTTAACTGAAATGTTGAAATGAGGTAGAAACTAAAAGGAGAATTCAACCCAAAAACGAAGGAGATCGGATAGAAAAGAGGCATTTTATTAACATCTTAGTGCACTAAAAGTTCAAGGAGCCATGTACTGGCCCTCTTGCAAGGGTGCCAGGGTCTTAACTAAAATGTAGAAATGGGGAACAAACTGAAAGGAGAATTCACCCCAAAATCAACAAAGATCGGATAGAAAAGAGGCATGTTATTAACATCTTAGTGCACTAAAAGTTCAAGGGGCCCTGTACTGGGCCCCTTAACAGGGTGCCAGGGCCTTAACTGAAATGTAGAAATGGGGAACAAACTGAAAGGAGAATTCACCCCAAAAGCAACAAAGATCGGATGGAAAAAAGGCATGTTATTAACACTTTAGTGCACTAAAA
The DNA here is from genome assembly GCA_963932465.1 of Maratus speciosus. Taxonomy (NCBI): domain Eukaryota; kingdom Metazoa; phylum Arthropoda; class Arachnida; order Araneae; family Salticidae; genus Maratus; species Maratus speciosus. The sequence goes on along the minus strand of OZ010799.1, from coordinate 65,750,546 downwards.
CTTCAAGGGGTCCTGTACTGGACCCCTTGCAAAGGTGCCAGGGTCTTAACTGAAAAATAAAAATGGGGCAGAAACTGAAAGAAGAAGTTACACCAAAAACGGAGAAGATCGGATAGAAAAGAGGCATGTTATTAACAATTTAGTGCACTAAAACTTCAAGGGGCCCTGTACCGGGCCCCTTGCCAGGGTGCCAGAGTCTTAATAGAAATGTAGAAATGGGGCAAAAACTGAAAGGAGAATTCACCCCAAAAACGAAGAAGATCGGATAGAAAAGAAGCATGTTATTAACAATTTAGTGCACTAAAACTTCAAGGGGCCCTGTACCGGGCCCCTTGCAAGGGTGCTAGGGTCTTAACTGAAATGTAAAAATGGGGCAGAAACTGAAAAGGAGAATTCACCCCAAAAACGAAGAAGATCGGCTAGAAAAGAGGCATGTTATTAACGCTTTCGTGCATAAAAACTGAAAGGGGCCCAGGGGCCCCGGCCCTTAAAAAATTAAAAATCCGATCCTCAGGTGTATCAGGACCTGTCTTGGACTAATCACATCTGAATTTTCAGACTTCTACGTGCGGTAGTTTTTGCTAGCCATCGCACACAGACACACACACACAGAGAACGATTTATTCTTTTATTAGTATAGATGGTTACTATATTCTTATATGCTTACATCACTAAAATGTTCATGATCATCATCATTGAATTGAAGGATATTTTGATTTATTTTGTTTTTTACAATTCAATTAATGTTTCATTCATAATGGCATGTGACTGGAAATTTAGTTACACAATGTTAATAGAATAATGTAATACAAATACTTGGAGAATAATGACACAGTCGATTATTTAATAACTTCTGGTTAAACAAATTTGTTACCGAAAACGTTACTGGCACATTCAGCATAGTTTAGTATGGTGTGAAAAAGGGCGACAGAGCGATAAAACCAAAACTAACTCGTGTCTTCCGTTTTTTTTTGAGATAAATCTGACATCCCTACTCAGAAGATACACACCAGAGAGTAGTGATGGGCGATTTCGATTTTTTTAATCGATTTAATCGATACTATGGCCAACTCGATTTAATCGATACTATAAATTTTTTAATCGATGTCTCTAAAGGTCATATCATTTTCATTTTCCTTCAAAAATTTAAGGTCAAGTAGTTGCATGTCCAATCCCAAAACTTTCTTCTGTCTCATAAATGTTAAAACTTCAAAATTCGCTATCACAGTGTCAAATTTAAATAACCTATACCCATCATGAGGATCCAAAAGTATAGGTTCGTTGAAATATGTGTATTTAAAAAATATATATAAGAATCCCATTTTCCTAACAAATCATTGAATTTCGGCCCGCACCCTCTTAGATGTCCGCAACGGAAAATCCCAGTTCAAAGGGCATACAAGCGACACCTGCTGGGTAGTATACACCCAAGCCTAATAAGGATCTATTTATACGACAGTGTAACAGAATATGAAGTTTGATTAAAATTCCGTGCATTAGTTTTGAGATATGGCTATCATGAATATCATGAAAAAAGCAGTATAGCAACGCAGCCTATTACATGATTAACACGAAAGACTCAGAAAAAACAACTTACGTCAATGACTAACAGAATATTAAGTTTGATGAAATTCCGTTCATTACTTCTTGAGATGTTATCGCAAACATTGTGTAAACTCTGAAAAACAGTGTTGAATTCAGGGGCTGGTACGGGTGGACCCCCTCCCCCCCCCGGAACATTGAAATGTCCCCTAGGGAGATTTGAGATTTTATGCTTAATGGACAAAAGTCCAATCCTTCCCCTCTCGTAACTCTAGAATGTTCCTCGCCAGAACCATAGAAACCCCCCCCCCCGGAGAAAAATGTCTGAATTCAACACTGTTGATAAAAGCAGCATGGCAGCACAATTTGTTATATCATTTACACAAAAACCTAATCATGGATAACTTATGGCATTGTCTAACAGAATATTAAGTTTGATGAAATTTCGTTCATTAGTTCTTGAGATATTATCCCTAAAATTGTTTAAATCCTGAAAAACGTGTTGAATTCAGGGGGTGGCCCGGGGGGATGACATTCCTCCCCCCGCAACAAAGCATAAAATCTCAAACTTTCTGGGGGGCATTTGAGTGTTTCGGGGGGAGGAGAATGTCACCCCCCGGGCCACCCCTGAGTTCAATACGTTTTTGTACATTAAAAATTGATGAAATTTCGTTCATTAGTTCTTGAGATATTATTCCTAAAATTATTTAAATCTTGAAAAACGTGTTGAATTCAGGGATGGCCCGGGAGGGTAGCATTCCTCCCCCCCCCCTCCGCAACATTCAAATGCCCCCCAGAAAGTTTGAGATTTTATGTTTTTTGTACATTAAAATATACAAAAGTCCAATCCCCTCCCTCTCTGAACTATCCCTCTCGGAGAAAAATGTCTGAATTCAACTCTGCTGATAAAATCAGCATAGCAACGCCCCCTGTTGGGCGATTTATACCGAAACCTAATAAGCAGCAATTTATGCCAACGTCTAACTGAATGTGTTTTTATGAAAATCCGTGTATTAGTTCTTGAGATAGAGCTATTGTGAAACTCTGGAAAAATGCAGCATAGCAGCGCCACCTGCCGGTAGATTTACATCAAAACCTAATCCTCAACAACTTATGTCAACGTCAAACTGAATCTGAAGTTTGGTGAATATTCGTGCATTAGTTCTTGCGATAGCAATCTTGCGGAAATCATGAAAAATGCAGCATAGCAGCGCCACCTGTTGAGCGATTTTCACCAAAAAGTAATCAGCACCAATTTATATGAAGGTCTAACTGAATCTAAAGTTTCAACAGATTCCATGCATTAGTTCTTGATATAGACCGCTCACAATTTTTTTGTCAGAGACAAACAAATAGACAGACTGACAGACAAAACATTTATAAAAATAGTCAAATCGTATTCCAGACAAGAAGTTCTAACACTATAAATCCTTAGAAACCGGAAGTCGAAAATTTTCACGAAATCAACACTTTATTTTTCTAAAGACAAAAGAAAGCAAGATAAGATGAACGCATCGATTCTGCCCTTGGATCAGAAACGGTGAATCGATTCAGTTCAGATTCGATGCCGATGTCGATCTTCAGATGCGATCTTCAGAATCGTTACTTTTTTGATTTACTTCAATTCTTTAGATGCAATGTCGAATCGTTATATTTTGATTTACTTTCAATTCTTTAGATGCAATGTCGAATCGTTATGCTTTGATTTACTTCAATTCAAATCGCATCGCGGTCGATCCACGATTCGGGTTGAATCAATTCTTCCAATTTTGCTGTTTTAGTGCCAGAATTGCTGTAAAATTTTGTATAAGAGCCTTTTTTTACTTTCTAGGTTAAATCAGTGTTAAATGCAGGTATTTTTCTCAGGGAGGGATTTATGCGACTCCGGTCGGGATTGGGGGGGGGGGGTATTTCAGAGTTCCGTAATGGGGGGGGGTGCACATTTGTCCATTAAAAAGCATAAAATCTCAAAACTTACGGGAGGGACATTTCAATGTCCCGGGAGGGATGTCCTCCCGGGCTACCCCCTGAATTCAACACTAGGTTAAATCGTTATACTTTTGTTTAGAAGCCTAGTTATTCAGGTTGCTAGTTTATTATATTGTATTTTTCAAGTTCGTCCCTTCTAATCTCTCCACCCCCCTCTCCCCTTTTCCTCGCTAATCTTAATTTACAGGGCCGTTCAAAATTTGCATGCAATTTTTAAAATGTCTAATTCTTGTTCTATTTTATTATAAAGCCACATTTTGAAACCTTGACCAAAGATACTTTTGAGGTCGCCACTCCGACCGTTTGGGGGGGCTTACCTGCTCCCTCGGGGGGGAGGGGGATATTTTTTGTTTCTTCCAAACCAAATCGTATAACATATCGTTGGAAAGCTTTTAATGTGATCTTTTATTTTCTGTCTCTAGCCTTCCTTCTTTTTGGTAAGGGTCAATCGTGCTCCAACTTTTGTATTGATATTTTTGACAGTAATTTCAAATGAATATATATTTATTCTTTCGGATTTACTGTTTTAAAGGCAGAACTGCTGTCAAATTTCGCATAAGAGCCTTTTTCTTTCTAGGTTAAATTGTAATATTTTTAGTTTAGGAGCCAAGTTATTTGGGTTACTAGTTTATTAAGCTGTACTTTTTCAGTTCGTCACCTATACACCCCCCCCCCCCCCGATCCGAATTTTCTTATTTATGGTCCAATTTCAATGGGACCTTTTTTGACATTCTTCCCGAATCATTTGTTTACCAACTAAACACTGATATTATATCTGCAGCTCTTGGTGAGCACTATTTATGAATGGTAATAACAAATTTCGTCTCTTTTCCATTTTAAACTTATCATTCTTGGTTTAAAGCCACGTGACTCAAGGTTCTCGTTAGTTAAGCCGTATTTTCACCCGTAAGTTTGTCAAAGCGTTTGTGTAAGTTGTATTATAAAAAATTCAGTCGTTTACAACCAAACTTACTGATTTATGATACTTTGAATTTTATGAAATTTCGGAACTTTCCGAAACTGAAGGATCCCTTGTATGTTATTAATTTTTTTCAAGGGTGTAGGTATGAAAATACGTGCTAAAATGCTTTAAGACCTTCTTTTCAAATAATATATTTAACAATTTAAACAAAGTGATTCCCGAGAACTTTTTACTGTTTTAAAAGGGGACCACATCTTAGAATGTAAGGGGCGTAAAAATCGAAACTTGGACAGGGCGATGCAAAAAAAAAAAAAAAAAATTCTCCTTTCAGAAATTCGAAAAAATATTATCTTAATTACAAGCTGAGATATTAATTATTATTTCACTAATTGGTTTATTTCTATTAAATGCTTTTTTTTAAGGCAGTCACGTGATTTATTACATTAACGTTTTCTACCGTTTAGCGTGCGGTTCTTTGACGGCGGGCTGAGATAATTACTACTTTTTCAATATCAAAAATTTTATAAGTGTTCATACCACTATTTTCGAATAGTAATTTCACAAATATCTTGAATTCTTGCTTAAGACTACCACCCCCTAGACTAATGTATCTTCGGATAGGTTGTATAAAGGAGTTTCGTTTAGATACACTTTTGTTTTGAATAGACTGCGCTCCCTGGTGGTGGAATATAGAACTAACAGACCGCGATTTCATTTAAAGTAGAAAATCTAACAAGGCGATCTGTTCGAAACTTTAAAGATAGTTTATAACACATAAGAAAAAGTTTAAAAAAGAATGGTGCGAAAATTTCGGGAGGAAGGGGGGGGGGGAAGGCCGCTAGAATTTTTTTTAAACCTTAGCGCCCCTTACCGTTTTAGGTGGGGTTTTTTGACGGAGTCCTGAAATAAATGCTACTTATTAAATATAAAAAAGTCAAAAGTTTAGTTACCACTATTTCCGAATAGTAATTTCGGCAAATAGCTTAAATTTTTGATCAAGATTGCCACACTCTTGAATAATATATCTACTGATAGGTTGTTTAACGGAGTTTCGTTCACAGTTTTGTTAGGAATAGAGTGCGCACCCTGGTGGTGGAATCTGGAACCAACATAACGCGATTTTCTTAAAATTAGGAAATCTAACAATGCGATCTGTTTTAAGCTTTAAGATTGTTTATAATACATGATAAAAAATTATAAAAAAGAATGGCACGTCACATTTCGGGGGGGATAGAGGGGAGGGGCCAGAACAAAATTAGAAAATATAACAGGGCGATTTGTTTGAAATTTTAAGATAGTTTATAACACATAATAAAAAATTTTTAAATGATGAATGTCAAAAATTTGTGGTGGTGTGTGTGGGGGGGGGGAGGTGAGCGCGTTTTTCCGACCCGGTGGGCAAAATGGGGGGGGGGGGGGTACACCCATACGATGCTGTAGGCAGCAGGAACCCGGTTCGCGGATCGTTCGCTTCGAGATTTCATATTAGGCGGAACCCGCTAGTTACTAGCTATAATGTTAAAGATTTCCAAGCAATATACATGTGCGTCCACTATCCTTCTAAGACAGTAAAATTAATTGATATTTATTTCTTCTGAGAAAACTAAATTTTCATGTCTTGCAGCGACGATTTTTTTTTTTTTTTTTTTAAATAAAAGAACTTTAATAAACTTTGCTAGTTACATTATTAAACTCAAATTGTAAGAATACTAAATCGGTTCTTATGGCAACGTGAATTATGTCCCTGAAAATTTAAATTTTAATTCAGGCTGGAAGAAAATCACAATGATTTAATTACAGGGACAGTCAAAAGTTTTCCGTTACATTACGGCCAATGGAAAAAATTATTTCAAGTGCATTTTAAGGATGTTACAGACTTTCGAACAGAATGAAATTGATATGCACTTATGATGTGCACTGTTATAGTACGAGCGCACCACATTTGCCACGTTTAACGCGCAATTTCCAACTTGTATTTAACCGAGACCTTTCTTAAAAAATAAATTTAAATAAAATCTAAATTACAATATTAGTAAAATTACATCTTAAAACTAATAATTTAAAAGTTAAAAACTTTATTATTTGACTCAAAGGTCTGTAATAGCTTACGACTGGGCCCCTGACTTTGCCTACCCTCTAAATGTGAGGTATGGGAGGTGGTCGCTACGGCTCTGCTGATTCGCTAAGTTTTGAAATTAATATTTTTGAGCTTATCTGTGCGAATCTGTGACTATCGAAATATCGATTCAAGTATCGATTCTAGAATTTGGGAATCGATTCTTATTGTGATCGATTCAGTTTTATACGATGTCGATTTTAATCGATTCCTGAATTTTCCAGAATCGCCCATCACTACCAGAGAGTATATGCTATAGCTATGGTCGCTACGGAGGGCACACGGAGTTATACAGAAGTTATATAGCGTATATCACCGTATGGTAGAGGTCTGCACGGGCCGATATTCCCATGCCCGAGCCCGGGCCCTTGCAAAAATCAATGAAATCAGGTCTACAAAAAATTCCGATTTATTTAAATTCTTTTAAAGATCCATATTTATAGAAATGCCTTATATTTATGCAAAATTTTAGATTCGTTACTACGAGTTCGGCATATTTTAGTTTACTATATATTCGGTACATTTTAGATTACTATATGTTCGGTATATTTTAGATTAATATCTATCTATATTATAAAGGACAAACATATCTGTGCGTAACGCATACGTCATTTTGCGAATGGCAACACTTTGAAATTTGAAATGAAATTTTGGTTTTGCAATTTTCTCTACTGCAAATTTTTAAACTTCTAAACTTCTAAACATCGCACATTTTAAATTTTTACACCACCGTATAAGGAAAAAAATGCTCTTTTAAATGCAATTTGTTTGAAAGCTGTATCTCAATTAATTTTTGAGATATTAATTTTTTTGCAGTTTTTAATACCATTTTTCTTATCGTGGCAACAAAAGTGCCTCATTTCTATTGAAAGTCATTGAAAGCAAACGGAAAATCGTTGAAAATATCAGAGATACTGTATCTTTTTGTTGCCATTTTTTCATAAAACCTGAAAAAATAGTTGGAAATAAAATATGGGCTATGTCAAGAATATTGTCTGTTATTCCGTGATAGTGACGTCATATGCACACTTTTCTATAGACGAAGTTTAAGACTGGGTTGTAAAAGTAGATTGTTTTAGCGGATGCAAATGACGTCATTTTATACAAAAGCGTGTATTTTAATTCTTAAACCTGAATTATGTTTTGTAGAAGTGCGTCATTTTCACAGCCCAGCTGCTTTGAAATTCTTCACAGGTGAAAATGCTTCACTTTTGAAAATAATGTAATCGAAAGCAAACACTGATAAACGCAATGTTTTACAAAAATGTAGAGTGTATTTATAAAAGAGAGGTGACATGCAAATAATAGAGATTTATATTACAGAAATTGATGATTCTCGCCTGGATGGATTTGCTTCGCAGAGTTAGACAAGCAAACAAATAATTCGTGGTTTAAAATAATATCGTGTTCCTGAAGTTTTTGTCGAAAATTCTCTCGAATAATAAAATTTTAATGCTATTCTTTAGGACATTCTACTATAATTTTATCAAAATAACATAATTTGCTTAATTTAATTTTTTCTAATTTTATATAATCTATGTATTTAAAACACAATTGTATTTTTTAGTTATCTGCCCTGATCTTTCTGCTGAACCAATTTTACTAATATATAATTTTTTAAACTGAAATCTCTTCCTTTGTAGATGTGGTCGCTCTGTCTGTTTTTTTTTTTTTTTAAATATCCCGACTTTTATATTTTAATTTTAAAATCATTTTATGAAATTTCTTCAAAATGATGAAAATTAGATAGAGAAACCAAGACAAACAAGAGAGAACAAGGGAGAAATAATGAGGTATTTTAAACTTTATTCATGCTATTTTCTGATAAAAATTCAAAATTGTTGTTAAAAATTGTTGTATAGGGTTTAGTGGCGCAAAATCCCATTAGGAGCAGAATATGATATTAGGGGCATAATAACGGAAAATGACATACTGCTTTTGAAAACACGCATTTTTCCTCATAAATTTTCTATATTGTTTTTCCTTCTGCATGTGTACTGATACTAAGTTTCAGACACTAGGCGAAATGCTTATTTAAGTGAAAATGAAGTCATATTTAAAAGAAAACGATCATTTTCTTACATAAAACTAAGCCTTTTAACACAAATGAATAAAAAAACATAAATTACGGAAATTTTTGCTCTCCAAAATTGAGATTAGAATCTAGAATAAAGAGTGCCTCTGTTCACATAAAAGATGTTGCTGACAATCGTGTTTTCAAGTTTTGAGTTAAAATGATTTTTAAATGATCAAACAAAATATAATTTTTTTAAAAATGATGAATATGGACATGAGAAGTGCGTATGCAAATTTTGAGATGGTGAAAATTGCTGTTTTCATTCCGGAAATCCAAGCATAAGAGCCTCAATTGATAAGCACATCCTAATAACTGATCTTTATTATATTTTACTGATTATGTATCTATATTATAAAGAACAAACGTATTTTTGCGCAACGCTGAAGTCATTTTGCGAATGACATTACTTCACGATCAAATTTCGGTCTTGGAATTTTCGCTACTGCAATTTTTCAATCTTCTGACCATCGTACATTTTCAATTTTTGTCGCATAGGGAAATAAATGTACTTTCAATTTAATTTGTTTAAAAAACTGTATCCTTATTGACTGATGTATTATATTTTCTAAAATAATTTTTAAGCATGAGTTTTTTTAAGTTTATCTTATCACGTGCTGGTTTCAATACACAATAATAATAAACATTTTGCACATAAAGCAATAAACATTTTTCAGTATTTGTTTCTGACTATTTTTGCATAACGAAATTAATACTTCCTTTATAAACAAATAAATAAATAATATTAAAAAAAAAAAACACCAATCTAACATATTTGTGAAAGACAAATTAACGAAATTAATACTTCGTTTATAAACAAATAAAAGAATAATATTGTAAAAACACAAATCTGACATATTTGTAATCGTACAATTTAAATTTTTAGATCACCAAATAGGATTTTTTTTCAAATGGAATTTGTTTGCAAAGTTCATCTCAGTTTACTGATTGTCTATGATTTTAAAAACAATTTCAAAGCATTAAATATTTTTTAATTTATCTATATCGCGCGGAGCTCGATAACGAAAGATTAATCCGTTTGCCCTTAAAACAAAATACAGAGTTCATCATTTTCTTACGGCTAATATCCATTTAAAATAAACTTCCCTATGAATAAATAAATAAAATAATATAAATAAAACACAAATTTAACAGACATGTATAAGCTCTGAAATTATCAGAATATAAAAGGATGCCATAAGTAGCAAAATCTTTGTCAAATAACTGCGGCATGCGGCTAATAAGAAAATGTAGTTTTTGATAAATTTCAAAAATTTATTTGATTGTATAATTCGTATTTTCCATATGAAAAATGCTTTTTTAATGTAAGTGGGCAATCTACAAAATTTATTGCACATAAAAAAATTATTAGTTTTCAATAATAAAAAAAAATAAAATATTTTCACCTATATCCTTTAACCCGGGAAGCCCGGGTTCGATCCCCTAGTATACTATAATGTTCGCAAGCCATAGGATTCAGAACAGCAATATTAATGATTAATAAATATTAAGATGCTACATGGCGCAGAATAATATACATTTAAAAACAACGTTAAAAACGCCAGAATGTGCAAACTTAGAGCAGACTAGTTTTGGTAGCCTTAGCCGTACCGTACTCAGTGCAAAGAATATAATTGAGCAAATTTCCGTTATTATTTGTACTGAGGACGGTAAGCTAAATGCTACCGAAACTAATCTGCTCTAATTTTGCATATTCTGGCGTTTTTAACGTTATTTTTAAATTTATAATATTAATGATTACTTAGACTCTTAGAATAATACAATCAAATAAAGACTCATTAAAAAAGTAATTTAGTTTAGAATAAAAGAGAAAACTTGAAAACAAAAACTTTTGAAGCTGTATAATAAAAAAAAGTAAGCTTGATTTTTTTTATCAGTCCGGCTGGCCCTTTAATTTTTTTTTTTTTTTTATGGCACGTTAAGAAATTCGCGTTTTTTCTTCAGACCCGGACCGGATCGGCTCTAGCTCGTGCAGACCTCTATGGTATACCCTCCACTACCTCCCTGGTTTATGACAACGGTGTCCAACCCCATTTTCTAAACGGTGGACGTTGGAGTGCCATATAAGCATGCCAAGTGGTCGTCACATTAACGTGGAACCACCTGCGTTTAATTCCAAGCAAGCATGGTATTCATCTTACAGACTTTGAAAGGATGAAAGATTGCGTGAATTTCCTCCAAATCCGGAAGTGAACCTCGGAACTGCGGTGTAGTAGCGCGACATGCTGACCACTGGGCTATCGATATTCACTCATATTTTCTAGACGCATTAATATATTTTCTTTATTCAACATAAAAAAAATCATGATTCAAGCGTAGATTGTGAAATACTTTCCATTCAAAATAGTGTAACAAAATTTCACCGATTAATATTGTGAAAGATTTTGTCTAATTAAACAGATTAGAAAATACATAACACTGTTGAAAATACAACTTAACACTGTTCCCAAATGCATCTATGCAACTATGCAACTAATGCAAAGGGCAACTTTATGACATAAGTTTTAATTTATTTTTTTCGGAAATGCATGAAACTAGCAGGTGTTGTTGTTCAGAATCTATGAAATCGAACTGTGTTTTTCGTTTTTTTTTTTTTTTTTTTTTTTTCTTTTCAAACGCAATAGATTTTTCACAAAATATTATCAAAGTGGGCGTTTTGAACCTAATTTCTGCGCGAAAGAAGAAGAACCACTCAAGGAAGGGTGAAAAACGTCTTTGCCACGTGATAAAAATCGCTTATAACTCAATAGGTAATTTATTTTAAAATAAAAATGGAAAACGTAGTTCGATTCCAAGTCGCTTCCATAGTCAGGTTTTCCAGTTTTATATTTTTCCGTTAAAAAATGAATTTGTAAATGTGTTTCGCGCTTGTTGAGCAGAGCAGTTGAGAACAGCCTTAAACCATTCCCATCAGCAGCCGAAAAATAATCCGAACTATTTTGCGCAACCCTGCATATGATCTATAGATTTGTATTTATACTACATAGCATAAAATTCAGTTCAGTTTAGGAAATACATAATGCATTTTAAAATTTCCCTTCAGCAATTTCCTGAAATAAGCATAAACATGCAAGAATTCTTTTGAACAGCCCTGTGTATGATCTATAGTATTTATGCACATCGAGTTACATGCAAAGTATTAGTTCAATTTAAAAATGCATATTAAAATTGTAAACTTACTTCCAGAAATTATTGCTCAAATACAATACTATAAACAAATTGTTTAGTGTGTCCCTGTAAATGTTCGATAAATGCTATGAAAACCATATTCTATAGTAATCATCGTATAGTGAACGATGCTTAGTGTCAATGGAAATCAATGAACGAAATAAATCAATGGAAACTGGGTTTGGCAGAGAAATTCAGTTATCGGGCGGGCTCGCGCCCCACTGGTCCGTATAAGTTGGCGCCACTGTAAACAGGTCCCGTTTCATAAATAAACTACGGTAACACCGGTGAAAACAGAATTATCATGAACCGCAAAAATTACCATTTTAGACAGTCCTCCGTAATGGCAGGTATATTTGTAAGGTATTCCTATCCAAAGGACTTAAAAAAAATTCCCGTTACAGACAGGTTCTGTATTCACAGGTTTTACTGTGGAGGCATCGACTTACGTAATGTTAAATCTCGAAAATTACATTCGTGAACATACTAGCGCGTTTGATACGATATTGCATACTTTTGATATTTATTTTATAAATAAAATATATAGATATAAACCACAACCGTGATACAGTTTATGTATTAGATAGAGTTATATTTTTATTGGTATATACAATCAAATGTATAACAAAACAACTTACCTTTATTGTTAGTTATTCATAAGTAGTCATTTAATTCATAATAAATACAATTTGTGCTTATCAAGGATTATTTTACTTTGTGAGTGCTATTCATTTGTCTTGAAATCAGAAATTCATAAAAAATAGGTTAAATTAGTCCTCTATAATTATTTCTTATTTTTTTAATAATCGTTTGATGTAGATTCAAATTGTTGCAAATCAATTATCAATATTAGATTTATAAATCCCGTATTCCACAGGATATTTAAAAATTTTTTTAAGTTTGTTTTTATATTTTTCCTACTTCTATAGTTTATATACGAGTAAATACTGTTGCATGATGCTTTATTTACAAAATAATACATATACATATTACAAAATTTAAATTTTTGCGCCAGGTTTAAAGTATTTTTTGTAAATTTTCCTTTTTCAGTAATATTCCGTATATTATACCGGCTTATTAAATTAAAACACTAGTCTATTAATCTCTAAGATCTTAATTCATATTTATTCCAAATTGCGTAAATCTAAAAATGGCTCAATTATTTATATTTCTTTAATAAAACTTTTATTATTTAAATTCCTATTAAATTCCGCTATTAAATCCCGGTATATCATATTCCCCTTAAATCTTTATTTAACTGCTAAAATATTGTTCTGTCTTAAAGAAAAAACCTACTTATTTCAATTTATTCTTTTATTTAAAATATCCAGGTGTAATTAAAATCAATGCAAAAACCCTTGACGGGTTAAAAGTTTCTGACGCAGCACTTTATCTTATGCTCTAAGAATTTTAAATATGGAACTTAAAAATACTGATATCAAATTTTGAGTGACGTTATGCTATTTCTTAAAAAATATATTTGTATTTATTTCATCATTTTATTTTTGTTTTATTTATAATCGCATGTGCAAAAGTTATGTTCAACATGAAAAGCTGCATAAAATTTTATTCGCTGTTGCTTTATCATTTACATCTCTCATAAATTCAAAATATGAGTTTTAAAAGATATGATATAAAATTTAAGTGACGCCTTGATGTGACTTTAAAAGGTTTGTTTTAAAATTCAATTTAAATTATTTTTGACTTGGTTAAAATATTTTTTTACATCTACACAATACTTTTAATTTTCCAATTCACTGTTAAATATATCACTTTCATTGAATCTATACTATGCATTGAAATGTATTTATTTCAATAAATTGATTTATCTTTTGTGTCACGCTATTCAAAATTGTGAGTAAGATTTATGTAAATGGTTTATTTGCGTCAAACTATCCTTTTTCATACATTTCATGTAGTTTGGACACAATGACGCAAAGAAACCATTTACATAAATCTTACTCACAATTTTGAATAGCGTGACACAAAAGATAAATCAATTTATTGAAATAAATACATTTCAATGCATAGTATAGATTCAATGAAAGTGATATATTTAACAGTGAATTGGAAAATTAAAAGTATTGTGTAGATGTAAAAAAATATTTTAACCAAGTCAAAAATAATTTAAATTGAATTTTAAAACAAACCTTTTAAAGTCACATCAAGGCGTCACTTAAATTTTATATCATATCTTTTAAAACTCATATTTTGAATTTATGAGAGATGTAAATGATAAAGCAACAGCGAATAAAATTTTATGCAGCTTTTCATGTTGAACATAACTTTTGCACATGCGATTATAAATAAAACAAAAATAAAATGATGAAATAAATACAAATATATTTTTTAAGAAATAGCATAACGTCACTCAAAATTTGATATCAGTATTTTTAAGTTCCATATTTAAAATTCTTAGAGCATAAGATAAAGTGCTGCGTCAGAAACTTTTAACCCGTCAAGGGTTTTTGCATTGATATCATTACTTTTTTGAGGTTAGTGATAAAATGATTAAAAAAAAGATACTTATGGAATTTAATGCAGATTTAATTTTTACTATTTTATTACAATATTCCTTATAGCAGTTTGTATATGAAAACAAGTGGGTAAGTATAATCGCAGATCGCACAGAGGGTTTCATTTGATATTCCTTTAAAAACACTTTATCCTTAAATTAATAAATCCAAAATGTTAATTTATAATTATTAAATCCTTACATAGATGGTGCACCAATAGTTCCAATTTTCATGGGGCAGGGAACGCATTCTTTTAAACAAACCACCTTCCAATTGAAGTCACCAAAAACCAAGTTGAATAAGCCAGACCCCGTTGTGTTGTTTCACAAACAGCAGTCTCATGTCCCCTCCTTCCCCCCTTTTTCAAAATTTTTCAGACCAGTACCTAAGAATGGAACCGAAATAATTTTTTCTCTTCAGAAATTACGATAAAAAAATAGTATGCAGTACTCATAAATTTACTTTAATGCTATATAGGGTGATTATTAAGTTAATTATAACGTTTGGAATCTGTTGCATTGATGTCCGAAAGGTGGTTTCTGAGTTATGGAAGCTGGACCCATAAGGCGCCATAGAGGGGCGAAGCCCACTAGTGTCAATCATAATTATATCTGCCATGTGGACTAATTGCGATATTTAATCAAAATAGCCCCCCCCCCCCCTCCTCATCCCCGGAAATATAACAAATACAAAATGTGTCTTTATAAACCTATCGTCAAATAGGTTTTTATTTCTTTTTCCCTAAAAAAAAAAAACATGATTTTTATATCCGTAACGTAAATAGCGGACGAAGCCCGCTAGTTTTTATCATAATATATATTTTTAATAATTTTATATAGTCTATAATAAAAATTAGACTTAAAATAGTCTAGTTCCATGAGTACTTGTAGTGTCGGTTACATGCTACGATTTTTGGATACCAGTATTTTAGAACGGGAAAATGTGACTTATTTTATCGGAGATATCTCATTAATTGAATAAGGTGAAGCAAACTTTTTGAAAAAAAGGTGGCCAACAAGCATGGCAGTTATCAGCTATGTGACTTCGTGCTAAAGTCCATTAATTTGATCTGCTTTAAAAAGATTACGGAAGATTGAATTATAGTAGAACCTGGATTAACCGAGCTTCGATTAATCGAGGTTTCTGTTAACCGAGCCGATAACAAAGTCTGATTTTTTTTCCTTTTGAATGAGCCTTAAAAATAACCACACTCTTTAGCTCACTGTCCGTGCTATACAGGCCCTTCTGCCCCCAAAAGCACTCAACTCCAAAGAAACACTGGACCCTGAGAAGTCAATAGCGAACAATGCTTTGTTTCCAGTGGCTGTGTGAACTTTCGTAAATTTTTCAAATTGCATTTTAAAATTTACTACTGGTAGTTGATTTTCTTTTTAAATTTGTTAAGCTGTGAAACAGAACTTTACATATATTTATTTTTATTATTTAAAAAACGTTCTATATATTTTTTTAAAAGAGATGTTAAATTCGCAAGCACGGCGAGTTTTTACACACAGTTTCTATTAACCGAGATTTCCGATTCCGATTTACTAACAGTCCCAATTAGCTCGGATAATCGAGGCTGCTCTGTATAATTAAAAAATCAATGGCGATCTTACTGTAAACGGGTTTCCCTTTTACTGAGGGATTTCAAGACCGAATCAGCTGATGTTAGTTGCTGTTTCCGTGCTTGATTAAATAAGATTAGTTAAACATTTGAAAATTACCAAATATAAAAGAAACTTTTTTTTTCCTATGAGACTTTTTTAATGAGACAATTTTATCCAGATTTAACATTAAATATCTCTTAAAATAATTCTTCGATTTAAAAACTGTCTACTTCAACATTTTTATCAAACATTTCTCTATAATACTACCCATTTTAATATTTTTGTATGCAGTAATTTTCTTAATATTTGCGAAATAGACCTCTAGTCACAAGAGATTCTTTCAAAGCGGTGAAAAGCGTTAGTTTTTTCCTTTTTTTCCGAATAAGAGACAAAATGTAGTACGCAATTGCGTCAAAAGATGGCGACACCAAAATTCTGATATGCTTATTATGTAAAACTTCATTGTTATTTATAAATAAAACATTTCAACTAAATTATTTATTATAAAATAATTATTACATCACAATAGTTTTTATGCAAGGAAAATAATAATAATAATAATAATAATAATACTATGGATGTCAGTGATTATATATTGATTGACCGTCATAATAATAAAAAATGATATTATAAAAAGAAGAGCTGAAATGAATTATTTTTTTACGTTTCTGATCGTGTGATTTATATTCAAATAATAATTATTAATGTATATTTTTTGTAAAGTGATTGAAATTAAATATATTTATAAAATTTATGGTAATATTTTTATTGTTGAAAAATTGCCAAGAAATAATCATCATTAAATTGGCGTCATTATAATTGTAATTTTATTTAACTTAATAGCAATTAAAAAATTACAAAGGAACTGAGAATAATGGTCAACTAACAGACTTTAAAAAAAAAAAAACTTCACACGCACCAGCGAGTATAGAACTGCCTATGTTAAGATCAGTAGACGATGGCCCTCAACCACTCAGCCGTGGGAAGACAAAATTTTTCTCCCCAAAAGTGGTTAAAAAGAAAGCATGTGTATGAATACAGTGTCATGCATTTTCGGTGAAATTTCCATAGAATGGCGAAGAAATATAGTCCGATTTTTCATGTGCATTATAAAACGAACAAGAGTCTTGCTGGAAACAAGTAAATTGTTATTTGGTTCATCTGAAACATATTTATTTGATTTTTAAAAAATCGTCCGTGTCATTTTCGAGAGAAAAAAAAATCGAATTATTTAACGAACGAGAGTTTTCCCAGAAAAAAGAAAAGTGTTATTCACCTCGCCTTAATCACATTTATATAATGTATCAATTTAAAAATAATCGTTAGAACCGTTTTCGAGATTTTCATATTAGGAACTTCCTCGATATTATACCAACGTTTTCACTTTAAAAATGACTATTTAGATCTCAAAATATACTGCACGTAGAAATGTAAAAATTTCAGTATACGATTAGACTGCAGATATAAGACTGTTCTAGAAAATTCAGAACAATAAGACGTATATCTGCTGAGTTATTAAAAGGCGGCTTTTCGCATTTTCTTTGATGTCGAGTTAGCTGTATATATGAGTTCCGCCATCTACGAATTCTATGATACGATACGATACGATTTTAACGATACGATACGATACGATTTTAGGCTTAAGGCTGCGTCACTCGAAATACTACCGTCTTCCATGATATCTCTTAAAATAATTCTTCGATTTAAAAACTGTCTACTTCAACATTTTTATCAAACATTTCTCTATAATACTACCCATTTTAATATTTTTGTATGCAGTAATTTTCTTAATATTTGCGAAATAGACCTCTAGTCACAAGAGATTCTTTCAAAGCGGTGAAAAGCGTTAGTTTTTTCCTTTTTTTCCGAATAAGAGACAAAATGTAGTACGCAATTGCGTCAAAAGATGGCGACACCAAAATTCTGATATGCTTATTATGTAAAACTTCATTGTTATTTATAAATAAAACATTTCAACTAAATTATTTATTATAAAATAATTATTACATCACAATAGTTTTTATGCAAGGAAAATAATAATAATAATAATAATAATAATAATAATACTATGGATGTCAGTGATTATATATTGATTGACCGTCATAATAATAAAAAATGATATTATAAAAAGAAGAGCTGAAATGAATTATTTTTTTACGTTTCTGATCGTGTGATTTATATTCAAATAATAATTATTAATGTATATTTTTTGTAAAGTGATTGAAATTAAATATATTTATAAAATTTATGGTAATATTTTTATTGTTGAAAAATTGCCAAGAAATAATCATCATTAAATTGGCGTCATTATAATTGTAATTTTATTTAACTTAATAGCAATTAAAAAATTACAAAGGAACTGAGAATAATGGTCAACTAACAGACTTAAAAAAAAAAAAAAAAACTTCACACGCATCAGCGAGTATCGAACTGTCTATGTTAAGATCAGTAGACGATGGCCCTCAACCACTCAGCCGTGGGAAGACAAAATTTTTCTCCCCAAAAGTGGTTAAAAAGAAAGCATGTGTATGAATACAGTGTCATGCATTTTCGGTGAAATTTCCATAGAATGGCGAAGAAATATAGTCCGATTTTTCATGTGCATTATAAAACGAACAAGAGTCTTGCTGGAAACAAGTAAATTGTTATTTGGTTCATCTGAAACATATTTATTTGATTTTTAAAAAATCGTCCGTGTCATTTTCGAGAGAAAAAAAAATCGAATTATTTAACGAACGAGAGTTTTCCCAGAAAAAAGAAAAGTGTTATTCACCTCGCCTTAATCACATTTATATAATGTATCAATTTAAAAATAATCGTTAGAACCGTTTTCGAGATTTTCATATTAGGAACTTCCTCGATATTATACCAACGTTTTCACTTTAAAAATGACTATTTAGATCTCAAAATATACTGCACGTAGAAATGTAAAAATTTCAGTATACGATTAGACTGCAGATATAAGACTGTTCTAGAAAATTCAGAACAATAAGACGTATATCTGCTGAGTTATTAAAAGGCGGCTTTTCGCATTTTCTTTGATGTCGAGTTAGCTGTATATATGAGTTCCGCCATCTACGAATTCTATGATACGATACGATACGATTTTAACGATACGATACGATACGATTTTAGGCTTAAGGCTGCGTCACTCGAAATACTACCGTCTTCCATGATATTTCAAAGATTAAAACTTCGCAGACATAAATTCATTTCTTTTATCGTCTGAAGAGGGAAAAAGGGGTTATTTTTGCATAATCTCGACTACAGATTTTAACATTTGTTTATGCTTTAGATAGCTGGTGCGAGGATATAAGAATTTTCTAGAACAATCTTTTCAACAGGGTATAAATACGAATGGCGGGAACCAGAGAGAAGGATATAGCATATAGTAGAGGAGCTGTGAGTTTAGAAGCTTTTTAGAGGTGAACGTGGTGGATTGCAGTCGTAGCAAACTGGATATTCAATGTGATTGCTCGATGGAGGTAGCAAAATGTTGGATGAATACTGTTTATTATGTGAGTAGAATGAGGAAGCAACGGTATCGTAATGGGTGATAGATGTTAGATATTAACGGATTAAAGACTAGAACGCAGTCAAGAGATGGAGTGATTTTAAACTAATTGTTACAGGAAGAATAGACTTTATTCTTTTTACCATGGAAGGAGAGAGCATCTTCCCTAGATTTAATCGAGAGTGTGGAAATAAAGTGAATAATGTTCGAAGCGACTGCCTTATGTTAATTCTTCATTTTTCTTTAGTATTTTAAAACCAATCGGCTGCTACCTGTGTTGTGTAGGAATGGAAACCCTCATTTTTTTTTTTTTTCGACAATACAAACTACTTGCCGTCAAAACGTCACAGAGAAAAGAAAAGTCCGACAGGATTTAGAAGTGACGGCAATAAAAACGAGTGTGTCTCCAAAATTACAAATGTGTAGTGGTACTGGTACACGATAGCTTATGAGATTTACTAAAGATCAGTGCCGGAAAGTTAAAAAGTTACATGGCTAATGTGAATAGCAATGTATAGTGCTGGTGATTGTGTGACAAGATGACTGGAGTGAGTTCTTTTCAAAATATTTTTACACTTCTTTTGTTATTGCTTGTTATTTATTGAGATTTATTTATTATTAAGTATGAGAATTCTTTATTTATGAGATCTATTTATTATTTATTTATGAGGTTTATTTATTATTTCGTGAAGAGTATTTATTTATTTATTTATTTATTTATTGTAAAGTTTATTATGAAGTCATTAGAATTATTTATTTATTTATTATTAAAGTCTGAAAGAGTACTTAATCTATTATGAAAAATAGAACTTTATTGGTTTAAATGTTGTTAAGGTCAGGTTGTATTAAAGAGAATAGAAGTGCTTCTTTTATTTTAATGAATAGTGATATAATGGCTGAACCTAAATTAATTGAGTTTGATCCTAGTACTGGAATGGAAATCCAGGCTTGGTTAAATTATTATGATGATATGAGTACTAGGGAAAATAAAGATTTAGAGTGGAAATTTAAATCTATTCCACAGTATTTAAAGGGTGAAGCACTAAAAGTCTATATCAATGACTGTGTTAATTGTACTAGTTATGAACAGATTTCAAAAATCTTGATAGAAAAATTCATTGAACTAAATGTTCCAAATTTTTCTGATTTCTCAACTCTAAAATTAGATAAATTAGATAATTTAGAAAATTATTTTCACAAAAAAGTAGGAATTGGGAGGAAACTCCATCTTTGTGAGACTCTTCTAATACAAGGGTTGACAGATGGATTAAAACCAGAGTATAGAAATAATATTAATGTAAACCCTCCAAATAGTACCACTGAATGGTACCGGCTTGTTAAGCAATTTGTTGAAGTTTACACTCCTCAAATTTCAAGCCAAACAGTAAATCAACAACCGGTTAGACAAAATTTTCAACAATTTCAACCACCTAGGCCTTGGACTCAAGCAAGTAGACCTAATTTTCAACCAAATAGGCACAATAATGCACCTAGGAATTGGATTCCACAAAGACAGTATCAAAATCAGGGGTCTAGAAATTTTCAAAATAATTACTTTCAGAAACCATATCCTTCTAGACCATGTAGAATATGTACAAATAAAGGTGTAAATAATGCATATCATTGGGAACAAGAGTGTTTATTTAGAAATGATGCAACATCCTCTGATACTCTTCCTAGTAATTCACTGCCTACTATTCCTAATATTTGACAACTAATTGTGTATGGATGTACCAATAGTTATAATTTACCATGTATAGTGGACACTGGATCCACTACGGCAATATTACCCCTCAAATTTGTTAAAGAACTAAATGCTAAAATTGAAACTATACCTACAGTTATTATTGGTCAGGCAAAAGGGATGTTAAAATTAAATCAAAAATGTAAAATTTCTCTAAAAGTGGGTAAAATTACCAAATGTGTTAACTTTTTAGTGTGTAATACTAATTTGGAGTATGCTATTTTGGGTTTAAGGGAATGTTCTAAATTTAATTTAACTATAGATTGTAGAAATTTTACTGTAAAACAAGGAAGAAAAATTATAAATAAGAGTATATCCATACATAATGAAAAATCTCTTCATTTTCATTCTGTAGATAGGAATAAAGTACAACAAGAGAATGATTTAGTAACAGTTGATTATGATGAGAATTTGAATTTATATAATGATGATAATGTAATAACCGGTAATGAGAGTAGTGAAACTTTGAATTTATGTAAGAATGATAACGAATTACCATCTAGTTGTGAAAATTATATGACTACTCAGGACTTTTTTGAGAATGATAGAAATGATTGTAATGTGCAACCGGATTATGGAAAGTTCGTAATTCCTCAAAAAAATTTCGCAATGTTTTTTATTCTAATTTTTTAGATTTTTTTTTCTTTCTTCAATAGTTTTTAACATTACCAGGTATGACCTTTGGGGCGCCACGGGGATATTACTTGTGTTTGGAAGCTTTTGGGATTAGGTAGACACTCTATGCAGGCATAGGATGTGTATTTGATTTTGGGAATTTTCAGATTGATGTTGAAAAATAAAAATAAATTTTTAATTCTATATCAAGTTTATATCAAAATAAACTATATTTATTTTATTCCATTTTTTACCACTTGTTTACAAAAATAGTAAGAATTGATAATATTATTATAATTATATAAACATAGAAAATTGATAATTGTGATGAGATTTTGTAGTGATTGTGTAGCAAAGGAAAATTAAGTATATAAACAAATTATCTTTTATTCCTATTTATTTTCTTTATTTTACCATTCTAAGTTTATCAAATGCACGTCTATTCATAAGAGTATCAGAGAGATAAATTATTGTAAAGAAATACTGGTTGAGAGTCCACTTTCTAAATATTTAGAGTTAAATTTATTTGGACTTTGGAATAATTATTATTATTATTTTTTTTTTTTTTAATGTTTCGACTGGCAAAAATACTTTCTTATATAAGTAAAAAATAAGAAAATTATTAATTGCTATGTATTATTTTTATCCTCAACCATTATTTTCCGTGTCAATAAGTAAACAATCTGTGATATTTTCTTTGAATGTAATATTGTTATTAAGTATTATTATTGTTATTATTCAAGTATACAGTTGAGAAATTTTATTATTATGATTATGAATTGAAAGTATTATATTATTTATTGAAAGATTCATTATTTATTAAAGAAAAAGAGAACATAACTTATAAGTGAAAAGTTATGATATTTACTAAAACAAGTGAGAAGTTGTAAAAGATGGTGTATCCCAATTAGAATGGGAAAATGAGCTCAAAAAAGTAGTTGATAAACAAACGTTAAAAGGTAGTTGAATAACTACTAGGAATTTGTTTATTAAAATAAAACTACTATGGTGATGATAAATGGTATTTAAATATAATGTAAAGAGTTTAACAGGCAGAGTAGTCAAACAAATTTAGTAAAAAATATTTATTGCAGCTGAACTTTTTACTTAAGGACTGTATCACTATTTTTGCTAAAGGACTTTTATGACCTACGAACTGATTAAGCCAATGGGACTTAAAATTCTACTTGAAGTAAATAACGTGTTAAACATTACTTGATTGGAAATATGTTTGTGATAAGAGAAATAGAAATACACTAAATTTCCATAAGATAAAAGAATTTGTTGTTATTTATTACTATAGTTTTATTATTTCTTATTATTTATTTCTTATTGCATTTATACTTATTCTTTATTTATTATTGTGTTTATATTTTCCTATGCACTTACAAATGGTAAGTGATGTTGTAACCATTATTTGTATTCTTTTACAGGGGAAATGCTCTCAGCTAAATTTAAATGCTCTTAGTATTTTTTTTTCTTTTGCATTGCTAAATTTTACTTTTCCATCTCTTCGCTGACGTCTCTAAAATTTTCAATATTCAAAAATCAACTTCCAATTTTATTAGAAGTCTGTTGTCTGAAATTGTAGTTAATTAACCACAAATTTCATACAAAGTCTTTGGGGAGGGGGGATAATATTACAAAATTTAAATTTTTGCGCCATGTTTAAAGTATTTTTTGTAAATTTTCCTTTTTCAGTAATATTCCGTATATTATACCGGCTTATTAAATTAAAACACTAGTCTATTAATCTCTAAGATCTTAATTCATATTTATTCCAAATTGCGTAAATCTAAAAATGGCTCAATTATTTATATTTCTTTAATAAAACTTTTATTATTTAAATTCCTATTAAATTCCGCTATTAAATCCCGGTATATCATATTCCCCTTAAATCTTTATTTAACTGCTAAAATATTATTCTGTCTTAAAGAAAAAACCTACTTATTTCAATTTATTCTTTTATTTAAAATATCCAGGTGTAATTAAAATATTTCAAAGATTAAAACTTCGCAGACATAAATTCATTTCTTTTATCGTCTGAAGAGGGAAAAAGGGGTTATTTTTGCATAATCTCGACTACAGATTTTAAAATTTGTTTATGCTTTAGATAGCTGGTGCGAGGATATAAGAATTTTCTAGAACAATCTTTTCAACAGGGTATGAATACGAATGGCGGGAACCAGAGAGAAGGATATAGCATATAGTAGAGGAGCTGTGAGTTTAGAAGCTTTTTAGAGGTGAACGTGGTGGATTGCAGTCGTAGCAAACTGGATATTCAATGTGATTGCTCGATGGAGGTAGTAAAATGTTGGATGAATACTGTTTATTATGTGAGTAGAATGAGGAAACAACGGTTCTCGTAATGGGTGATAGATGTTAGATATTAACGGATTAAAGACTAGAACGCAGTCAAGAGATGGAGTGATTTTAAACTAATTGTGACAGGAAGAATATACTTTATTCTTTTTACCATGGAAGGAGAGAGCATCTTCCCTAGATTTAATCGAGAGTGTGGAAATAAAGTGAATAATGTTCGAAGCGACTGCCTTATGTTAATTCTTCATTTTTCTTTAGTATTTTAAAACCAATCGGCTGCTACCTGTGTTGTGTAGGAATGGAAACACTCATTTTTTTTTTCGACAATACAAACTACTTGCCGTCAAAACGTCACATGTATAATAAATATTGCAGTTTCTTACAAAATTTTACCTAAGCAACTTACAAATTCGACTTACGTAAAATTAAAGTTACGTAAAACTTTATGGAACGCATTACTTACGTAAGTCGGGGGATGCCTGTATTCAATTCCACTCGATGCAGATTAACGAATAGCATGGTATGAAATGAAATTTAACCCGTTCAGGTCTGGCGTACTAATAATAGTACATGTCTTTTCATTGAGTATTATTTTGTCTTAACAATTACTTTTGTTACTATCAACAAATAGTAATGATAGTATATGTCTATCTATTTCTTATTATAACTTCATTTATATTTTGGCATTTAATAATAACTACCAAAAGCCATGCTTTGTTTGGATTCGCGAAGCATTATTTAATAAGATAAATATTTGAAAGTAACAATATTTTTTTATATTATTTTTGCATCTTTATTAAGCAAAAACGTTATTTTATGTTTTGGCCCATTTTAATTTTAGAAATGCAAATTCAGCCAAATAACTAAGAATTTTCTCGGATTTTTTTATTTTTTGATATAAGACTGGTATAAATAAAAATATTTTCGAAGCAAAATTTTACAAAGTATTTATATAACGAATTTAACAATTAATTTTACTTATTTACAATTCTCTGGTTGTCACCTTACAAAATAAAATAAATCATAATATAATTCTTTTAAAATGCGTAAGTTTCGTCTGCGTAAATGATTTCACATAATAAGAATAAATTGTGTATTTGGATTCTAAACACTGAAAAATAGTTTTATAATTAAATGTAAATAATTAAATTTCCACAAATTTTAATTCATTAAAAATATGCTATAATTTTCATAAAAAAGGTATTTTAAAAATTTCATAAAAGAAATCGTAACTCCACGATTTACTTTTTCTTCTGAAAGTACAAGTGTTTAATTTTTTATTTGCAAAAATGCGTCCGTAATAGAAAAACATGTAAAATAAATTAATTAAAATAATAATTTTTTTAAAGTTATTCTGTAAAAAAAAATAATATTGTGCTAATCTACAGATCATAATTTATTTTTATGTTTAATTTCAAGTCAAAATACTGAATAGTTTTTTTGTAAAGTGTACGACAAAATGTAATTTGTGTAGCTTAGTAGAGGATTCGCTTCGCTCATCTTAATAATAAAAGTTTGCCTAATTCTCTTTATACCGTTGGCGATTCTTTAATTAAAAACATATATTTCACTCTATATTTTTAAAATATCGGTTACATTTCTGAACAAACCATGTGTAATAAAACGCCAAAAAAAATATTATAAAGTTGTTATATCTGTTAAATCCTGTTGTAATATAGGATATTTTCCAAAGTGCTCTAAAAACACTTCCTTAACCTATTATCATATGAATATGAATTGAATAGTATGCAAAATAACTACATTCGTTAGATTTCAGACACTGACGTGTTCTTTAAACTTCAGTAAATCTATTTGGATAGCTACCATTAAGAGGCTACTTCAGTCAAGTGAAAAGACCCGTTCGCTAATGCTAATCCTATGGAAGAAATTTATAACGATATCTCGGTTGTATTTCAATATTTTTAAATGATTTTTTTTTTGCATTGGATAGCTGAGATCGATCTGTAAAAAGGCCGTTTTTTACTTTTTCGATTTAGTTTACAGATATTTTTAATGAGAACACTTTCATTTTCGGAACCGGTTTAGAAACTGAAAGCATCCTCATAAAAAAAAATCTACAGTCAAAATCGAAAAAGTAAAAGACGGCCTGCATAGAGATTGATCTCAACTATCCAATTTAAAGAAATCATTTAAAAATATTGAAATTCAACCGAGATATCGTTTTAAGTTTCTGCCATAGGATTAGCATTAGCGAACGGGTCTTTTCACTTGACTGAAGTAGCCTTTTAACATCATTAACGTAAAAAATAATTTTGTTATCAAAATTGAAAAAAAAATCGGACCCGAAAGGGTTAAAAGAATTGGTGTAAAATTGGGACTTTTTTGGCGTCCTTCTTAGTAGGTCGGGACAGGTCTTGGAGACCCTGAAAATCGGGACGTCCGACACCTGGTGAGGAGTCACTAGGAGTTCACCACTAGGAGTGAGTCACTTATCAGGTCACTTATAGTTGCCGTTATTAATGAAATCGGAAAATCCCGGTTTTGTGGATGGTTTCGCTAAGTTAAATGGAAAAAAAAAAAAAAAGAGGGTGAAAAAAAAAGGGGAAGAGTAAGCATCGTTCAAAGTTGATCATCAAACAAATTAGTCAACATTAGCTAATGTTTCGAACCCGCGGACATCAACCCAAGCTCTTTATTATATGTCCATCGTGCTTCTCACTGGGATAAATGTCAATCCGAAAATAAAACGAAAAATATTTTCCCATTTATAAACTTCCAATGTTTCTTAATTATGGTTTAATGATTCTTAATTTTTCTAAACAGCCAGCATTTACTATATATTGAGGCAGAAAGAAAGGCTCCACGGAGGACTTTTGGAAGAAAAATGACCCAAATTACCGTTTTCGCCCAAGGAAAACCTTGAAAACGTTACACAGTCACCCTCCCAGACCGTATTGGTTTCGAACCCGCGAACATTGGCCGAAGGTCCTCATTTTGTGACCACCGGGCTAGATACTAAGCAAAGTGAGCGATCGGAAGTAAAAAGAAAAACATATTTCAATTCATGAACTTTTAATGATTTTTAATTATTAATTAATGTTTAAAAAGTAGTTAAATCCAGAGTATGTATGGGTTTTTACAAAAGTTTTATATATAAAAGGAAAAGTGATGAAATGCATGAATTGTTTTAGCGTTTATGTCTAAATGAACAACATTACTTTTAAAATAAAGTAGTTCATTTTAAAATAATTTATATTTCACTAGTCATTTATTAACCATTTGGTTTATTTTATTTTATTTTTAAATACTGCATTTAAATATGTCATAAAACGATGATTCTATCGAATTTCTTTTATTTTAATACGTTTCATTCATTTTAGATGACTATTTATGTTAAATAAATCTAAATGAAATAAAAGATTTTTTAAATCATTTAAAACGAAGTCCGACGTGCTTTATACCAGAATTTGTGAAAAATAGCTCTGTTCTGTAAATTATATGAAAAATTCAGACAGAAAATACATTTCATGCAAGATGTTAAAGAAAAGGGGCTGTGCATATATAACGTTATCACTTTAGGGGGGAGGGGGGTCTGGAAATTGATTACGTAGGATATCTCTGGAATAGGAGGAGTTTGATTTTGATATTGTTCCGTCCCGGAAGTATAACCAGCTCCCCCTAGCGAGCAGTCTGTAAAAAAGATATTCATTAACCCCTTGAGGGGCGGGTGGATATACACTGGTGTCCAAAATTAAGGACCAGTCACAAAATGCTAATTTTTAAGTAAGCGAATACTCAAAAGGAAATAATATAATTCAAATAATTACTATCCCTACAGCACAGCTAGTCCATATAGCATCTCATTCGTGTCACACATGGTCACAGGTGTCACAGTCACTACGGTGAAACAAAAAATAGGAAATTCCACACGTCTCAAATGATCACTATATCTGACTCCACTGAGACGTCAATGTGACTGCTGCTTTGTGACGAGTCACCAGGTGACTTTACAATGTAGGTGCATTGTGACTCTCATGTGACTGTCAATTTTAGACTCAATTTCAAAGTCATCATGAACGCTGCATTATGATAAGTCACCAAATAATATCACATTATAGTCACATAGTGACTTTTCCCAAAATAGCACAATGGTGACTTCACAGTAGTCTCTCTGTTACCTGAAAGTCATCATGTGACTTTAATGTGACATTATTTGGCAACTTATCACAAATCAAGCGTTCACGATGACTTTGAAATTGAGTCTACAGATGACAGTCATTTAGAGTCACAATGTAACTACATTGTAAAGTCACCTAGCGACTCGTCAGAAAGCAGCAGTCACAGTGACGTCTCAGTTGTGTCACATATAGTGATCATTTGAGACTCATAATGAGATGTATGGAATTTCCTATTTTTTTGCTTCACCGTTGTGACTGTGACACTTGTGACTATGTGTGACATAAATGAGATGTTATATGGACTAACTGTGCTGTAGAGATAGTAATTATTCGAATTATATTATTTCCTTTTGAGTATTCGCGTACTTGAAAATTAGCGTTTTGTGATTGGTCCTTAATTTTAGACACGAGTGTATTTTATCCCACCTACGATTAATGAAGATTTCCACCAGAAAAATTTTATTAAATTTTACTTTTTTAGCTTTGGTGGAAAAAAAGTCGTAAAATTGCTTTTCCTTATTTTGAAATAATTTTTTTTTAAATTTCCGGTGGCAATTCAGCATTATTCAAACGCAATTGCTTGCCCCTCAAGAGGTTAAGCTGTTGGTCGTCAAAGCCTCAACACGATGTAAACATTCCATCAAAAACTACTACGCGATGGATATTAATTATACTTTATAATCAATTCAAATTAGTCAAGATTTATGTTTTGCGTGAGTGTATTGTGCAGTGTTTACGTGTCAATAAAACCAATTAAAAATAATTAAAACGTATACAGTCCACCGTACGATACAGATATCGTTATCACTTCTGATCCAACCAGACTTTTCTTTTTTCAGTAACTTTTTCTTATCATCCAAATAGCCTGTTACCTTTCTTCTTATTATTTTTTTTAAATGTTTTTATGAAAATACAAAGCTATTATTAAAGCCATTAATCATTTCATTCCAAAATTCGAATACCCCAGCGTTTGGTATTCCTGTTCTTCTGCCATATGCGCATATACAACCTGTGGCCAGAAAGTTCGGTGAATGAATTTTTATTTCAAATACAGTATTGTACAGCATCAAATACAATTTACTGTCCTTCAAAATAATCTCCATGGATGGTAATGCACTGTTGGGAATGTGTATATAAGTCCTGAAAATTCCTGTAAAACAGTTCTTTCGGAATGGCTTTCAGCTCGGCCGTCGTCGCCTAAAAAAAACAAGATACGGTCAGAAAAATCGTACATAAAGACAATACTTTTCGCATTCTTTGACTCTAATGGTCTCATTCACAAAGAATTCCTCCCTGAGAGTACCACATTGAATGCTGTTGCCTACGCCGATGTTCTGAAGCTTTTACTGCAATGGACCTGTCGCGTTCGCCCTGAGTACGCCCCGCAAGGCTCCTGGACTCTTCTCCACGATAATGCCCGGCCACACACCGCGTTGGTTGTACGACAGTTTCTGGCCGCGAATGGCGTTATGACACTTGATCACTGATTTGGCACCTGCAGACTTCTTCCTCTTCTCCAGATTGAAGTCAGCCCTGATGGGAAAGATATTTACGGACATCACCGACATTCAACGCCACGTGACGGCCGAGCTGAAAGCCATTCCGAAAGAACTGTTTTACAGGAGTTACGAGGACTTATATACTCGTTCCCAACAGTGCATTACCATCCATGGAGATTATTTTGAAGGACAGTAACTTGTATTTGATGCTGCACAATACTGTATTTGAAATAAAAATTCATTCACCGAACTTTCTGGCCACAGGTTGTAATTCGTCGTTAGCGAAATCAGGAGCATAATACGTAGGAAACGGTACCTGCATTTACCAGTAAAGAAAGACAATGAGTGTTATCCACTGTTTTGTTGATTAGGTTCTGCTTTTAACCTCCTCGGGCAGGGGGCAAGCGCAAGAAGATAATATTACTTTTGAATACACTGTGTAACAATAAGCTATTATTAAGTACAGTAAAACCTCACTAAAGCGACCACGTTCCGTTCCAATAAAAGTTGGTCGCTCCGAGAGGTGGTCCCTTAATGGAGGTCATGTTTAAATATAGATTTTAATTGTTGAAAAAAAGATAACAATTAATGTTACTAAAATTTATTTTTCACATTAGGAAAAAATATGAAAATTTAAGTATCAAAACAAAAGTTAATTACATAAGTTAATTAGTGCAGCGTTTAAAAAAGGAATACATTGACGTTTGCTTTGATTTTACGGTTTTATCTTCTATAACTTTTATTTCCAAGTCCTTTCAAAGTTCAATAAATAAATGCAATTTTTTTTGGGGGGGGGCGAGAACAAATTATGACGATTTCATTAATTTATTCATTCTTTGATAATTTCCTGACAGAATAGGGCAGGGGAGTTTATTGACGGGTCATCCTTAATTTGCCATCAGAGCCTAAAAAGACTAAACTTTACCGGAATAAATAAAAATTCTAAACTTAGTTCAGAAGTTTGATGAATAATGCGCTCTTCGAAATTATTATGCTAATAAAATCTTCTTCAAGCGACCAGGAAAAAAAGGAATTTGTTTCCTTTTTTTTCAAAGAAATTGGTCGCTCATGGAGGGAATTCAACTGGGATGGTCTCTGAATGGAGGTAAAATTAGTATTGGGCCTATGGGAATAAATTTCGTATTTCGCTCCATGAAAAAAATGGTCGTTCAGGGAGGTGGTCGCACAGGGAGGTTTCACTGTACTTTTAAATATTAACTAATTCTTTCAGATGTTATTTGATATAAATTTGTTTCATGCATTGATGTTTTATTATCTTCTTAAATCCGTAAAGTATGCGACTAATGAATGGTATAATCATACGTGTATATGAGTGCAAGCGCAAAAAAAAAAGAAAAACGAATCCAAGAAAAAAAAAATTTAGACATTGATATCGATATCATCAGGTGTGTGTGAGGGGGGGGGGACAGGAGCCGACGAATGATAACATATGATATCGTATTATCGTAAGGAAGAGAGGAGGTCCAAAATTAGCAAAATGTTGATAACGTTATCTATGTATAGTCCCAAAGAAGGGAAGAAAATCGACGAAATTGGCGATTTTTTCCAGTAGCCTTGGCTACTTCCTGTAATGCAGCTGCTTGCAAACCTGTAGATTTCCGCAGGCGCCTGTTTATCGGACAGATCAAACAAACTTCGCGTGTTTCACTTCGAGATCACCGTAGACGTAGAACAGTCCTGCTGATAGATCAAGCTTTCGCGTGTTTCGCTTTACAATAACTATATAGGCTTAGTACAGTCCTGATGTTTTTGCTCTAAATATAAACTTTTATATAAAAATGGCGAATCGCTTAGAAAATACTGGTGTAACTCGAAAAACTATACGCTTCAGAGTACAGATTCAAGATTATTTTAAATATGCTTATAAAGGATATTACAAGTCCTGAATTTGGTAACAATGATTGTGAAAGTAAGTGGAGTTTACTTGTTCATTTTTACGTTGGAACCGTTAAAGCTTTCGTTGGAGCTGGTGACTTGAACTTTATCGATGTGCGGCTGAAAAGGCACGATTATATAACTGAGATGCAATCTGTAAGCGTGAAAACATCAATCGTCAATTGTTTTGGATGCAATGAGTTAGAAGATGAGACAGAAATTTCGTTCGGAGATTCGAATGAAGCTCAAATTTTATCTGTGATTTTTACAAAACAGTTAAAAGGTCTGAAAAAAAACTTTTACCTACCTAAGGATACGTTGACTCTTCAGTGTGAATTGTCGATACATGAAAACAATGTGTCAGCGTATATAAAGGAAGAAAGTTTTCTAAATAATATTCCTCGTTATGAGAATAATAGTATTTCAGAATATTTTGTTCGGAGTCGCTTGGTGAAAAAAGCAGACGATTATTTCGTTGCAGGTTTTTGCGGGGATAGCACCCTCGAGTTCCGAAGTGAAAATTTCGCAGGCATTTGGTGTTTCCTCGTGGGTCATTCGTTTCATTATATTAACTCACCGGAATACATCGAAAATATTTCACTTATACGTCGAGAAAGTGACGACCATCAGTTTTTAAAAGTAAGATTGTCAATTACTGATGCTTTAAACAACGAGCTATTATTCGAAGAAAAGTTCGTATACTTTACTAGTTCAACAGTAGTACAATGGCAACCCTCGACCGCAGTCATTTTAAGCTGGTATGCGCTTAGAAAGCAGCAGTTAATATCAGACGATACGTTGACTTTACATTGCAAAATGGTTTTATATGAACAAATTGATGATACTTTTGATACAAAGGATTTTTTTGACAGCAGTGTCGAAACCTTTGGCTATGCACCGATGCAACTTTTACCATACATTGTTGCAATTTGCTTTGTGCTACCTGTTATACTACATATTTTTTATAATCTCTCTCTCGCTATACTATCTTTTATCTGGTACACTATGCAAATTTTTGCAAAAGAAATAAGGTTTGTAATTGTGTTTGTAATTGTGTTTCTAATAGGGTTTTGTGTCTACTGTAAGTTGGATGATCCTTATCTACAATTACGAAAAATTTCTTGATGAGCTTGGTAAGTTCAAGTTCTTTCACAGAGAAGAAGAAAATATTACCGCCTAAAAGTTAGCCCCCCCATGACGGAAAATAAGGAAGTGACATATGCATTTCGTTTGATCATCCTTTGATCAGATTTGATCAACAATTTTCATCGTTTGATCAACATTATTTCATGAGTTATGATTAAAAAGGACCAGGGGGGGCTAACTTTTAGGATATTTCAAAATGCGCAAAACTAAAAAAAAATTAGCGATCCTTATCAGAAATCGTCTGCAGAGATTTGATCAACCATATTTAGCGTTTGATCAAACCCGGAAATGCCCCCAAAATCGATATATTTAGGTTCACACCCCTAAAAGTTAGCCTTCCCTTGACGGAATTTCGGGACAAAAATGGTGCCATCTAACGTGAAATCGTTTGTAGAGATTTGATCAACCATTTTTAGCGTTTGATCAAACCCGGAAATGCGCCCAAAATCGATATTTTTAGCAGAGGACCCCTAAAAGTTAGCCCCCCCTTGACGGAATTTCCGGACAAAAAGGATGCCATCTAACGTGAAATCGTTTGCAGAGATTTGATCAACCATTTTTAGCGTTTGATCAAACCCGGAAATGCGCCCAAAATCGATATTTTTAGCTTCACACCCCTAAAAGTTAGCCCCCCATTGACGGAATTTTCGGACAAAAATGATGCCATTTAACGTGAAAGCATTTGTAGAGATTTGATCAATCATTTTTAGCGTTTGATCAAACCCGGAAATGCGCCTAAAATCGATATTTTTAACAGCGGACCCCTAAAAGATAGCCTCCCTTGACTGAATTTCGGGACAAAAATGGTGCCATCTAATGTGAGATCGTTTGTAGAGATTTGATCAACCATTTTTAGCGTTTGATCAAACACGGAAATGCGCCCAAAATCGATATATTTAGCAGCGGACGCCTAAAATATAGCCCCACCCTTGACGGAATTTCGGGACAAAAATGGTGCCATCTAACGTGAAATCGTATGTAGACATTTGATCAACCATTTTTAGCGAGAGATCAAATCCGGAAATGCGCTCAATATCGATATTTTTAGCAGCGGACCCCTAAAAGTTAGCCCTTCCTTGGCGGAATTTCGGGACAAAAATGTTCTCATCTAACGTGAAATTGTTTGTAGAGATTTGATCAACCATTTTAAACGTTTTATCAAACCCGGAAATGCGCCCAAAACCGATATTTTTTAGCTTCACACCCCTAAAAGTTAGCCCCCCCTTGACGGAATTTCGGGACAAAAATGGTGCCATCTAACGTGAAATCGTTTGTAAAGATTTAATCAACCATTTTTAGCGTTTGATCAAACGCGGAAATGCGCCCAAAATCGATATTTTTAGCAGCGGACCCCTAAAAGTTAGCCCACACTTGACGGAATTTCCGGACAAAAATGATGCCATCTAACGTGAAATCGTTTGTAGAGATTTGATCAACCATTTTTAGCGTTTGATCAAACCCGGAAATGCGCACAAAATCGATATTTTTAGCCTCACAAACCTAAAAGTTAGCCCCCCATTGACGGAATTTTCGGAAAAAATGATGCCATCTAACGTGAAATCATTTGTAGAGATTTGATCAACCATTTTTAGCGTTTGATCAAACCCGGAAATGCGCCTAAAATCGATATTTTTAACAGCGGACCCCTAAAAGATAGCCTCCCTTGACGGAATTTCGGGACAAAAATGGGGCCATCTAACGTGAGATCGTTTGTAGAGATTTGATCAACCATTTTTAGCGTTTGATCAAACCCGGAAATGCGCCCAAAATCGATATATTTAGCAGCGGACGCCTAAAATATAGCCCCACCCTTGACGGAATTTCGGGACAAAAATGGTGCCATCTAACGTGAAATCGTATGTAGAGATTTGATCAACCATTTTTAGCGTTTGATCAAACACGGAAATGCGCCCAAAATCGATATATTTAGCAGCGGACGCCTAAAAGTTAGCCCTTCCTTGGCGGAATTTCCGGACAAAAATGTCCTCATCTAACGTGAAATTTTTTGTAGAGATTTGATCAACCATTTTAAACGTTTTATCAAACCCGGAAATGCGCCCAAAACCGATATTTGTTAGCTTCACACCCCTAAAAGTTACCCCCCCCCTCTACGGAATTTCGGGACAAAAATGGCGCCATCTAACGTGAAAGCGTTTGTAAAGATTTGTTCAACCATTTTTAGCGTTTGATCAAACCCGGAAATGCGCCGAAAATCGATATTTTTAGCAGCGGACACGTAAAAGTTAGCCCTTCCTTGGCGGAATTTCGGGACAAAAATGTTGTCATCTAACATGAAATTGTTTGTAATTATTTGATGAAACTTTTTTAGCGTTTGATCAAACCCGAAAATTAAAACAAAATGGGTATATTTAGCAGCGGACCGCTAAAGGTTAGACCACCCTTGACCAAATTTCGGGACAAAAAATGATGCCATCTAACGTGAAATCGTTTGTAGAGATTTGGTCAACCTTTTTTAGCGTTTGATCAAACCAGGAAATGCGCACAAAATCAATATTTTTAGCTTCACACCCCTAAAAGTTAGCCCCCCCCTTGACGGAATTTCCGGACAAAAATGATGCCATCTAACGTGAAATCAATTTTAGAGATTTGATCAACCATTTTTAGCGTTTGATAAAACCCGGAACTGCGCCCAAAATCGATATTTTTTGCTTCACACCCCTAAAAGTTAGCCCCCTTGACGGAATTTCCGGACAAAAATAATGCCATCTAACGTGAAATCGTGTGTAGAGATTTGATCAACCATTTTTAGCGTTTGATCAAACACGGAAATGCGCCCAAAATCGATATTTTTAGCAGCGGACCCCTAAAAGTTAGCCCCCCCTTGACCGAATTTCCGGACAAAAATGATGCCATCTAACGTGAAATCGTTTGTAGAGATTTGATCAACCATTTTTAGCGTTTGATAAAACCCGGAAATGCGCCCAAAACCGATATTTTTAGCTTCCCACCCCTAAAAGTTAGCCCCCCCTTCACGGAATTTCGGGACAAAAATGGTGCCATCTAACGTGAAATCGTTTGTAGGGATTTGATCAACCATTTTTAGCGTTTGATCAAACACGGAAATGCGCCCAAAATCGATATTTTTAGCAGCGGACCCCTAAAAGTTAGTCCCCACTTGCCGGAATTTCAGGACAAAAAAGGTCCCATCTAACGTGAAATCGTTTGTAGAGATTTGATCAACCATTTTTAGCGTTTGATCAAACCAGGAAATGCGCACAAAATCAATATTTTTAGCTTCACACCCCTAAAAGTTAGTCCCCACTTGCCGGAATTTCAGGACAAAAATGGTCCCATCTAACGTGAAATCGTTTGTAGAGATTTGATCAACCATTTTTAGCGTTTGATCAAACCAGGAAATGCGCACAAAATCAATATTTTTAGCTTCACACCCCTAAAAGTTAGCCCCCCCTTGACGGAATTTCGGGACAAAAATGGTGCCATCTAACGTGAAATCAATATTAGAGATTTGATCAACCATTTTTAGCGTTTGATAAAACCCGGAACTGCGCCCAAAATCGATATTTTTAGCGTCACACCCCTAAAAGTTAGCCTCCATTGACGGAATTTTCGGACAAAAATGATGCCATCTAACGTGAAATCATTTGTAGAGATTTGATCAACCATTTTTAGCGTTTGATCAAACCCGGAAATCCGCCTAAAATCGATATTTTTAACAGCGGACCCCTAAAAGATAGCCTCCCTTGACGGAATTTCGGGACAAAAATGGTGCCATCTAACGTGAGATCGTTTGTAGAGATTTGATCAACCATTTTTAGCGTTTTATCAAACCGGGAAATGCGCCCAAAACCGATATTTGTTAGCTTCACACCCCTAAAAGTTAGCCCCCCCCCTCTACGGAATTTCGGGACAAAAATGGTGCCATCTAACGTGAAAGCGTTTGTAAAGATTTGTTCAACCATTTTTAGCGTTTGATCAAACACGGAAATGCGCCGAAAATCGATATTTTTAGCAGCGGACCCCTAATAGTTAGCCCCCCGCCCCTTAACGGAATTTCGGGGAAAATGGTGCCATCTAACGTGAAATCGTTTGTAGAGATTTAATGAACCATTTTTAGCGAGAGATCAAACCCGGAAATGCGCCGAATATCGATATTTTTAGCAGCGGACACGTAAAAGTTAGCCCTTCCTTGGCGGAATTTCGGGACAAAAATGTTGTCATCTAACATGAAATTGTTTGTAATTATTTGATGAAACTTTTTTAGCGTTTGATCAAACCCGAAAATTAAAACAAAATGGGTATATTTAGCAGCGGACCGCTAAAGGTTAGACCACCCTTGACCGAATTTCGGGACAAACAATGATGCCATCTAACGTGAAATCGTTTGTAGAGATTTGGTCAACCATTTTTAGCGTTTGATCAAACCCGGAAATGCGCCCAAAATCGATATATTTAGCAGCGGACGCCTAAAATATAGCCCCACCCTTGACGGAATTTCGGGACAAAAATGGTGCCATCTAACGTGAAATCGTATGTAGAGATTTGATCAACCATTTTTAGCGTTTGATCAAACACGGAAATGCGCCCAAAATCGATATATTTAGCAGCGGACGCCTAAAAGTTAGCCCTTCCTTGGCGGAATTTCCGGACAAAAATGTCCTCATCTAACGTGAAATTTTTTGTAGAGATTTGATCAACCATTTTAAACGTTTTATCAAACCCGGAAATGCGCCCAAAACCGATATTTGTTAGCTTCACACCCCTAAAAGTTACCCCCCCCCTCTACGGAATTTCGGGACAAAAATGGCGCCATCTAACGTGAAAGCGTTTGTAAAGATTTGTTCAACCATTTTTAGCGTTTGATCAAACCCGGAAATGCGCCGAAAATCGATATTTTTAGCAGCGGACACGTAAAAGTTAGCCCTTCCTTGGCGGAATTTCGGGACAAAAATGTTGTCATCTAACATGAAATTGTTTGTAATTATTTGATGAAACTTTTTTAGCGTTTGATCAAACCCGAAAATTAAAACAAAATGGGTATATTTAGCAGCGGACCGCTAAAGGTTAGACCACCCTTGACCAAATTTCGGGACAAAAAATGATGCCATCTAACGTGAAATCGTTTGTAGAGATTTGGTCAACCTTTTTTAGCGTTTGATCAAACCAGGAAATGCGCACAAAATCAATATTTTTAGCTTCACACCCCTAAAAGTTAGCCCCCCCCTTGACGGAATTTCCGGACAAAAATGATGCCATCTAACGTGAAATCAATTTTAGAGATTTGATCAACCATTTTTAGCGTTTGATAAAACCCGGAACTGCGCCCAAAATCGATATTTTTTGCTTCACACCCCTAAAAGTTAGCCCCCTTGACGGAATTTCCGGACAAAAATAATGCCATCTAACGTGAAATCGTTTGTAGAGATTTGATCAACCATTTTTAGCGTTTGATCAAACCCGGAAATGCGCCCAAAATCGATATTTTTAGCAGCGGACCCCTAAAAGTTAGCCCCCCCTTGACCGAATTTCCGGACAAAAATGATGCCATCTAACGTGAAATCGTTTGTAGAGATTTGATCAACCATTTTTAGCGTTTGATAAAACCCGGAAATGCGCCCAAAACCGATATTTTTAGCTTCCCACCCCTAAAAGTTAGCCCCCCCTTCACGGAATTTCGGGACAAAAATGGTGCCATCTAACGTGAAATCGTTTGTAGAGATTTGATCAACCATTTTTAGCGTTTGATCAAACCAGGAAATGCGCACAAAATCAATATTTTTAGCTTCACACCCCTAAAAGTTAGTCCCCACTTGCCGGAATTTCAGGACAAAAATGGTCCCATCTAACGTGAAATCGTTTGTAGAGATTTGATCAACCATTTTTAGCGTTTGATCAAACCAGGAAATGCGCACAAAATCAATATTTTTAGCTTCACACCCCTAAAAGTTAGCCCCCCCCTTGACGGAATTTCGGGACAAAAATGGTGCCATCTAACGTGAAATCAATTTTAGAGATTTGATCAACCATTTTTAGCGTTTGATAAAACCCGGAACTGCGCCCAAAATCGATATTTTTAGCCTCACACCCCTAAAAGTTAGCCTCCATTGACGGAATTTTCGGACAAAAATGATGCCATCTAACGTGAAATCATTTGTAGAGATTTGATCAACCATTTTTAGCGTTTGATCAAACCCGGAAATCCGCCTAAAATCGATATTTTTAACAGCGGACCCCTAAAAGATAGCCTCCCTTGACGGAATTTCGGGACAAAAATGGTGCCATCTAACGTGAGATCGTTTGTAGAGATTTGATCAACCATTTTTAGCGTTTTATCAAACCGGGAAATGCGCCCAAAACCGATATTTGTTAGCTTCACACCCCTAAAAGTTAGCCCCCCCCCTCTACGGAATTTCGGGACAAAAATGGTGCCATCTAACGTGAAAGCGTTTGTAAAGATTTGTTCAACCATTTTTAGCGTTTGATCAAACACGGAAATGCGCCGAAAATCGATATTTTTAGCAGCGGACCCCTAATAGTTAGCCCCCCGCCCCTTAACGGAATTTCGGGGAAAATGGTGCCATCTAACGTGAAATCGTTTGTAGAGATTTAATGAACCATTTTTAGCGAGAGATCAAACCCGGAAATGCGCCGAATATCGATATTTTTAGCAGCGGACACGTAAAAGTTAGCCCTTCCTTGGCGGAATTTCGGGACAAAAATGTTGTCATCTAACATGAAATTGTTTGTAATTATTTGATGAAACTTTTTTAGCGTTTGATCAAACCCGAAAATTAAAACAAAATGGGTATATTTAGCAGCGGACCGCTAAAGGTTAGACCACCCTTGACCGAATTTCGGGACAAACAATGATGCCATCTAACGTGAAATCGTTTGTAGAGATTTGGTCAACCATTTTTAGCGTTTGATCAAACCCGGAATTGCGCCCAAAATCGATATTTTTAGCTTCACACCCCTAAAAGTTAGCCCCCTTGACGGAATTTCCGGACAAAAATAATGCCATCTAACGTGAAATCGTTTGTAGAGATTTGATCAACCATTTTTAGCGTTTGATCAAACCCGGAAATGCGCCCAAAATCGATATTTTTAGCAGCGGAGCCCTAAAAGTTAGCCCCCCTTGACGGAATTTCCGGACAAAAATGATGCCATCTAACGTGAAATCGTTTGTAGAGATTCTATCAACCATTTTTAGCGTTTTATCAAACCCGGAAATGCGCCGAAAATCGATATTTTTAGCAGCGGAACCCTAATAGTTAGCCGCCCGCCTCTTAACGGAATTTCGGGGAAAATGGTGCCATCTAACGTGAAATCGTTTGTAGAGATTTAATGAACCATTTTTAGCGAGAGATCAAACCCAGAAATGCGCCCAATATCGATATTTTTAGCAGCGGACACGTAAAAGTTAGCCCTTCCTTGGCGGAATTTCGGGACAAAAATGTTGTCATCTAACATGAAATTGTTTGTAATTGTTTGATGAAACTTTTTTAGCGTTTGATCAAACCCGAAAATTAAAACAAAATGGGTATATTTAGCAGCGGACCGCTAAAGGTTAGACCACCCTTGACCGAATTTCGGGACAAAAAATGATGCCATCTAACGTGAAATCGTTTGTAGAGATTTGGTCAACCTTTTTTAGCGTTTGATCAAACAAGGAAATGCGCACAAAATCAATATTTTTAGCTTCACACCCCTAAAAGTTAGCCCCCCCTTGACGGAATTTCCGGACAAAAATGATGCCATCTAACGTGAAATCAATTGTAGAGATTTGATCAACCATTTTTAGCGTTTGATCAAACCCGGAACTGCGCCCAAAATCGATATTTTTTGCTTCACACCCCTAAAAGTTAGCCCCCTTGACGGAATTTCCGGACAAAAATAATGCCATCTAACGTGAATTCGTTTGTAGAGATTTGATCAACCATTTTTAGCGTTTGATCAAACCCGGAAATGCGCCCAAAATCGATATTTTTAGCAGCGGACCTCTAAAAGTTAGCCAACCCTTGACGGAATTTCCCGACAAAAATGATGCCATCTAACGTGAAATCGTTTTTAGAGATTTGATCAACCATTTTTAGCGTTTGATAAAACCCGGAAATGCGCCCAAAACCGATATTTTTAGCTTCCCACCCCTAAAAGTTAGCCCCCCTTCACGGAATGTCGGGACAAAAATGGTGCCATCTAACGTGAAATCGTTTGTAGGGATTTGATCAACCATTTTTAGCGTTTGATCAAACCCGGAAATGCGCCCAAAATCGATATTTTTAGCAGGGGACCCCTAAAAGTTAGTCCCCACTTGCCGGAATTTCAGGACAAAAATGGTCCCATCTAACGTGAAATCGTTTGTAGAGATTTGATCAACCATTTTTAGCGTTTGATCAAACCAGGAAATGCGCACAAAATCAATATTTTTAGCTTCACACCCCTAAAAGTTAGCCCCCCCTTGATGGAATTTCCGGACAAAAATGATGCCATCTAACGTGAAATCGTTTGTAATTATTTGATCAACCATTTTTAGCGTTTGATCAAACACGGAAATGCGCCCAAAATCGATATTTTTATCTTCCCACCCCTAAAACTTAGCCCCCCCTTGACGGAATTTCGGGACAAAAATGGTGCCATCTAACGTGAAATCGTTTGTAAAGATTTGATCAACCATTTTTAGCGTTTGATCAAACGCGGAAATGCGCCCAAAATCGATATTTTTAGCAGCGGACCCCTAAAAGTTAGCCCACACTTGACGGAATTTCCGGACAAAAATGATGCCATCTAACGTGAAATCGTATGTAGAGATTTGATCAACCATTTTTAGCGAGAGATCAAATCCGGAAAGGCGCTCAATATCGATATTTTTAGCAGCGGACCCCTAAAAGTTAGCCCTTCCTTGGCGGAATTTCCGGACAAAAATGTTCTCTTCTAACGTGAAATTTTTTGTAGAGATTTGATCAACCATTTTAAACGTTTTATCAAACCCGGAAATGCGCCCAAAACCGATATTTGTTA
The DNA here is from genome assembly GCA_963932465.1 of Maratus speciosus. Classification (NCBI taxonomy): domain Eukaryota; kingdom Metazoa; phylum Arthropoda; class Arachnida; order Araneae; family Salticidae; genus Maratus; species Maratus speciosus. Next base: position 65,708,719 of record OZ010799.1, on the reverse strand, counting down.
GCTTCACACCCCTAAAAGTTACCCCCCCCCCTCTACGGAATTTCGGGACAAAAATGGTGCCATCTAACGTGAAAGCGTTTGTAAAGATTTGTTCAACCATTTTTAGCGTTTGATCAAACCCGGAAATGCACCGAAAATCGATATTTTTAGCAGCGGACCCCTAATAGTTAGCCCCCCGCCCCTTAACGGAATTTCGGGGAAAATGGTGCCATCTAACGTGAAATCGTTTGTAGAGATTTAATGAACCATTTTTAGCGAGAGATCAAACCCGGAAATGCGCCCAATATCGATATTTTTAGCAGCGGACACGTAAAAGTTAGCCCTTCCTTGGCGGAATTTCGGGACAAAAATGTTGTCATCTAACATGAAATTGTTATTAATTATTTGATGAAACTTTTTTAGCGTTTGATCAAACCCGAAAATTAAAACAAAATGGGTATATTTAGCAGCGGACCGCTAAAGGTTAGACCACCCTTGACCGAATTTCGGGACAAAAAATGATGCCATCTAACGTGAAATCGTTTGTAGAGATTTGGTCAACCATTTTTAGCGTTTGATCAAACCCGGAACTGCGTCCAAAATCGATATTTTTAGTATCACACCCCTAAAAGTTAGCCCCCTTGACGGAATTTCCGGACAAATATAATGCCATCTAACGTGAAATCGTTTGTAGAGATTCTATCAACCATTTTTAGCGTTTGATCAAACCCGGAAATGCGCCCTAAATCGATATTTTTAGCTTCCCACCCCTAAAAGTTAGCCCCCCCTTCACGGAATTTCGGGACAAAAATGGTGCCATCTAACGTGAAATCGTTTGTAGGGATTTGATCAACCATTTTTAGCGTTTGATCAAACCCGGAAATGCGCCCAAAATCGATATTTTTAGCAGCGGACCCTTAAAGTTAGTCCCCACTTGCCAGAATTTCAGGACAAAAATGGTCCCATCTAACGTGAAATCGTTTGTAGGGATTTGATCAACCATTTTTAGCGTTTGATCAAACCGGGAAATGCGCGAAAATCGATATTTTTAGCAGTGGACCCTTAAAAGTTAGGAACCTCTTGACGGATTTTCGGGACAAAAATGGTGCCATCTAACGTGAAATCATTTGTAAAGTTATTATCAACCATTTTTAGCGTTTGATCAAACCCGGAAATGCGCCCAAAATCGATATTTTTAGCAGCGGACCCTTAAAGTTAGTCCCCACTTGCCAGAATTTCAGGGCAAAAATGATGCCATCTAACGTGAAATAGTTTGTAGAGATTTGATCAACCTTTTTTAGCGTTTGATCAAAACAGGAAATGCGCCCAAAATCAAAATTTTTAGCTTCACACCCCTAAAAGTTAGCCCCCCTTGCCGGAATTTCGGGACAAAAATGGTGCCATCTAACGTGAGATCGTTTGTAGAGATTTGATCAACCATTTTTAGCGTTTGATCAAACACGGAAATGCGCCCAAAATCGATATATTTAGCAGCGGACGCCTAAAAGTTAGCCCCACCCTTGACGGAATTTCGAGACAAAAATGGTGCCATCTAACGTGAAATCGTATGTAGAGATTTGATCAAACATTTTTAGCGAGAGATCAAATCCGGAAATGCGCTCAATATCGATATTTTTAGCAGCGGACCCCTAAAAGTTAGCCCTTCCTTGGCGGAATTTCGGGACAAAAATATTGTCATCTAACGTGAAATTGTTTGTAGAGATTTGATCAACCATTTTAAACGTTTTATCAAACCCGGAAATGCGCCCAAAACCGATATTTTTTAGCTTCACACCCCTAAAAGTTAGCCCCCCCTCTACGGAATTTCGGGACAAAAATGGTGCCATCTAACGTGAAAGCGTTTGTAAAGATTTGTTCAACCATTTTTAGCGTTTGATCAAACCCGGAAATGCGCCGAAAATCGATATTTTTAGCAGCGGACCCCTAAAAGTTAGCCCCCCACCTTGACGGAATTTCGGGAAAAATGGTGCCATCTAACGTGAAATCGTTTGTAGAGATTTGATCAACCATTTTTAGCGAGAGCCGGAAATTCGCCCAATATCGATATTTTTAGTAGCGGACCCCTAAAAGTTAGCCCTTCCTTGGCGGAATTTCGGGACAAAAATGTTCTCATCTAACGTTAAATTGTTTGTAGAGATTTGATCAACCATTTTAAATGTTTTATCAAACCCGGAAATGCGCCCAAAACCGATATTTTTTAGCTTCACACCCCTAAAAGTTAGCCACCCCTCTGTGGAATTTCGGGACAAAAATGGCGCCATCTAACGTGAAAGCGTTTGTAAAGATTTGTTCAACCATTTTTAGCGTTTGATCAAACCCGGAAATGCGCCCAATATCGATATTTTTAGCAGCGGACACGTAAAAGTTAGCCCTTCCTTGGCGGAATTTCGGGACAAAAATGTTGTCATCTAACATGAAATTGTTTGTAATTGTTTGATGAAACTTTTTTAGCGTTTGATCAAACCCGAAAATTAAAACAAAATGGGTATATTTAGCAGCGGACCGCTAAAGGTTAGACCACCCTTGACCGAATTTCGGGACAAAAAATGATGCCATCTAACGTGAAATCGTTTGTAGAGATTTGGTCAACCTTTTTTAGCGTTTGATCAAACAAGGAAATGCGCACAAAATCAATATTTTTAGCTTCACACCCCTAAAAGTTAGCCCCCCCTTGACGGAATTTCCGGACAAAAATTATGCCATCTAACGTGAAATCAATTGTAGAGATTTGATCAACCATTTTTAGCGTTTGATCAAACCCGGAACTGCGCCCAAAATCGATATTTTTTGCTTCACACCTCTAAAAGTTAGCCCCCTTGACGGAAATTCCGGACAAAAATAATGCCATCTAACGTGAAATCGTTTGTAGAGATTTGATCAACCATTTTTAGCGTTTGATCAAACCCGGAAATGCGCCCAAAATCGATATTTTTAGCAGCGGACCCCTAAAAGTTAGCCCCCCCTTGACGGAATTTCCCGACAAAAATGATGCCATCTAACGTGAAATCGTTTTTAGAGATTTGATCAACCATTTTTAGCGTTTGATCAAACCAGGAAATGCGCACAAAATCAATATTTTTAGCTTCACACCCCTAAAAGTTAGCCCCCCCTTGATGGAATTTCCGGACAAAAATGATGCCATCTAACGTGAAATCGTTTGTAATTATTTGATCAACCATTTTTAGCGTTTGATCAAACACGGAAATGCGCCCAAAATCGATATTTTTATCTTCCCACCCCTAAAACTTAGCCCCCCCTTGACGGAATTTCGGGACAAAAATGGTGCCATCTAACGTGAAATCGTTTGTAAAGATTTGATCAACCATTTTTAGCGTTTGATCAAACGCGGAAATGCGCCCAAAATCGATATTTTTAGCAGCGGACCCCTAAAAGTTAGCCCACACTTGACGGAATTTCCGGACAAAAATGATGCCATCTAACGTGAAATCATTTGTAGAGATTTGATCAACCATTTTTAGCGTTTGATCAAACCCGGAAATGCGCCCAAAATCGATATTTTTAGCCTCACACCCCTAAAAGTTAGCCCCCCATTGAAAGAATTTTCGGACAAAAATGATGCCATCTAACGTGAAATCATTTGTAGAGATTTGATCAACCATTTTTAGCGTTTGATCAAACCCGGAAATGCGCCTAAAATCGATATTTTTAACAGCGGACCGCTAAAAGATAGCCTCCCTTTACGGAATTTCGGGACAAAAATGGTGCCATCTAACCTGAAATCGTATGTAGAGATTTGATCAACCATTTTTAGCGAGAGATCAAATCCGGAAAGGCGCTCAATATCGATATTTTTAGCAGCGGACCCCTAAAAGTTAGCCCTTCCTTGGCGGAATTTCCGGACAAAAATGCTCTCTTCTAACGTGAAATTTTTTGTAGAGATTTGATCAACCATTTTAAACGTTTTATCAAACCCGGAAATGCGCCCAAAACCGATATTTGTTAGCTTCACACCCCTAAAAGTTACCCCCCCCTCTACGGAATTTCGGGACAAAAATGGCGCCATCTAACGTGAAAGCGTTTGTAAAGATTTGTTCAACCATTTTTAGCGTTTGATCAAACCCGGAAATGCGCCCAATATCGATATTTTTAGCAGCGGACACGTAAAAGTTAGCCCTTCCTTGGCGGAATTTCGGGACAAAAATGTTGTCATCTAACATGAAATTGTTTGTAATTGTTTGATGAAACTTTTTTAGCGTTTGATCAAACCCGAAAATTAAAACAAAATGGGTATATTTAGCAGCGGACCGCTAAAGGTTAGACCACCCTTGACCGAATTTCGGGACAAAAAATGATGCCATCTAACGTGAAATCGTTTGTAGAGATTTGGTCAAACTTTTTTAGCGTTTGATCAAACAAGGAAATGCGCACAAAATCAATATTTTTAGCTTCACACCCCTAAAAGTTAGCCCCCCCTTGACGGAATTTCCGGACAAAAATGATGCCATCTAACGTGAAATCAATTGTAGAGATTTGATCAACCATTTTTAGCGTTTGATCAAACCCGGAACTGCGCCCAAAATCGATATTTTTTGCTTCACACCCCTAAAAGTTAGCCCCCTTGACGGAATTTCCGGACAAAAATAATGCCATCTAACGTGAAATCGTTTGTAGAGATTTGATCAACAATTTTTAGCGTTTGATCAAACCCGGAAATGCGCCCAAAATCGATATTTTTAGCAGCGGACCCCTAAAAGTTAGCCCCCCCTTGACGGAATTTCCCGACAAAAATGATGCCATCTAACGTGAAATCGTTTTTAGTGATTTGATCAACCATTTTTAGCGTTTGATAAAACCCGGAAATGCGCCCAAAACCGATATTTTTAGCTTCCCACCCCTAAAAGTTAGCCCCCCCTTCACGGAATGTCGGGACAAAAATGGTGCCATCTAACGTGAAATCGTTTGTAGGGATTTGATCAACCATTTTTAGCGTTTGATCAAACCCGGAAATGCGCCCAAAATCGATATTTTTAGCAGCGGACCCCTAAAAGTTAGTCCCCACTTGCCGGAATTTCAGGACAAAAATGGTCCCATCTAACGTGAAATCGTTTGTAGAGATTTGATCAACCATTTTTAGCGTTTGATCAAACCAGGAAATGCGCACAAAATCAATATTTTTAGCTTCACACCCCTAAAAGTTAGCCCCCCCTTGATGGAATTTCCGGACAAAAATGATGCCATCTAACGTGAAATCGTTTGTAATTATTTGATCAACCATTTTTAGCGTTTGATCAAACACGGAAATGCGCCCAAAATCGATATTTTTATCTTCCCACCCCTAAAACTTAGCCCCCCCTTGACGGAATTTCGGGACAAAAATGGTGCCATCTAACGTGAAATCGTTTGTAAAGATTTGATCAACCATTTTTAGCGTTTGATCAAACGCGGAAATGCGCCCAAAATCGATATTTTTAGCAGCGGACCCCTAAAAGTTAGCCCACACTTGACGGAATTTCCGGACAAAAATGATGCCATCTAACGTGAAATCATTTGTAGAGATTTGATCAACCATTTTTAGCGTTTGATCAAACCCGGAAATGCGCCCAAAATCGATATTTTTAGCCTCACACCCCTAAAAGTTAGCCCCCCATTGAAAGAATTTTCGGACAAAAATGATGCCATCTAACGTGAAATCATTTGTAGAGATTTGATCAACCATTTTTAGCGTTTGATCAAACCCGGAAATGCGCCTAAAATCGATATTTTTAACAGCGGACCGCTAAAAGATAGCCTCCCTTGACGGAATTTCGGGACAAAAATGGTGCCATCTAACGTGAGATCGTTTGTAGAGATTTGATCAACCATTTTTAGCGTTTGGTCAAACCCGGAAATGCGCCCAAAATCGATATATTTAGCAGCGGACGCCTAAAATATAGCCCCACCCTTGACGGAATTTCGGGACAAAAATGGTGCCATCTAACGTGAAATCGTATGTAGAGATTTGATCAACCATTTTTAGCGAGAGATCAAATCCGGAAAGGCGCTCAATATCGATATTTTTAGCAGCGGACCCCTAAAAGTTAGCCCTTCCTTGGCGGAATTTCCGGACAAAAATGTTCTCTTCTAACGTGAAATTTTTTGTAGAGATTTGATCAACCATTTTAAACGTTTTATCAAACCCGGAAATGCGCCCAAAACCGATATTTGTTAGCTTCACACCCCTAAAAGTTAGCCCCCCCCCCCTCTACGGAATTTCGGGACAAAAATGGTGCCATCTAACGTGAGATCGTTTGTAGAGATTTGATCAACCATTTTTAGCGTTTGATCAAACACGGAAATGCGCCCAAAATCGATATATTTAGCAGCGGACGCCTAAAAGTTAGCCCCACCCTTGACGGAATTTCGAGACAAAAATGGTGCCATCTAACGTGAAATCGTATGTAGAGATTCGATCAAACATTTTTAGCGAGAGATCAAATCCGGAAATGCGCTCAATATCGATATTTTTAGCAGCGGACCCCTAAAAGTTAGCCCTTCCTTGGCGGAATTTCGGGACAAAAATGTTGTCATCTAACGTGAAATTGTTTGTAGAGATTTGATCAACCATTTTAAACGTTTTATCAAACCCGGAAATGCGCCCAAAACCGATATTTTTTAGCTTCACACCCCTAAAAGTTAGCCCCCCCTCTACGGAATTTCGGGACAAAAATGGTGCCATCTAACAAGAAAGCGTTTGTAAAGATTTGTTCAACCATTTTTAGCGTTTGATCAAACCCGGAAATGCGCCGAAAATCGATATTTTTAGCAGCGGACCCCTAAAAGTTAGCCCCCCACCTTGACGGAATTTCGGGAAAAATGGTGCCATCTAACGTGAAATCGTTTGTAGAGATTTGATCAACCATTTTTAGCGAGAGCCGGAAATTCGCCCAATATCGATATTTTTAGTAGCGGACCCCTAAAAGTTAGCCCTTCCTTGGCGGAATTTCGGGACAAAAATGTTCTCATCTAACGTTAAATTGTTTGTAGAGATTTGATCAACCATTTTAAATGTTTTATCAAACCCGGAAATGCGCCCAAAACCGATATTTTTTAGCTTCACACCCCTAAAAGTTAGCCACCCCTCTGTGGAATTTCGGGACAAAAATGGCGCCATCTAACGTGAAAGCGTTTGTAAAGATTTGTTCAACCATTTTTAGCGTTTGATCAAACCCGGAAATGCGCCCAATATCGATATTTTTAGCAGCGGACACGTAAAAGTTAGCCCTTCCTTGGCGGAATTTCGGGACAAAAATGTTGTCATCTAACATGAAATTGTTTGTAATTGTTTGATGAAACTTTTTTAGCGTTTGATCAAACCCGAAAATTAAAACAAAATGGGTATATTTAGCAGCGGACCGCTAAAGGTTAGACCACCCTTGACCGAATTTCGGGACAAAAAATGATGCCATCTAACGTGAAATCGTTTGTAGAGATTTGGTCAACCTTTTTTAGCGTTTGATCAAACAAGGAAATGCGCACAAAATCAATATTTTTAGCTTCACACCCCTAAAAGTTAGCCCCCCCTTGACGGAATTTCCGGACAAAAATTATGCCATCTAACGTGAAATCAATTGTAGAGATTTGATCAACCATTTTTAGCGTTTGATCAAACCCGGAACTGCGCCCAAAATCGATATTTTTTGCTTCACACCTCTAAAAGTTAGCCCCCTTGACGGAAATTCCGGACAAAAATAATGCCATCTAACGTGAAATCGTTTGTAGAGATTTGATCAACCATTTTTAGCGTTTGATCAAACCCGGAAATGCGCCCAAAATCGATATTTTTAGCAGCGGACCCCTAAAAGTTAGCCCCCCCTTGACGGAATTTCCCGACAAAAATGATGCCATCTAACGTGAAATCGTTTTTAGAGATTTGATCAACCATTTTTAGCGTTTGATAAAACCCGGAAATGCGCCCAAAACCGATATTTTTAGCTTCCCACCCCTAAAAGTTAGCCCCCCCTTCACGGAATGTCGGGACAAAAATGGTGCCATCTAACGTGAAATCATTTGTAGGGATTTGATCAACCATTTTTAGCGTTTGATCAAACCCGGAAATGCGCCCAAAATCGATATTTTTAGCAGCGGACCCCTAAAAGTTAGTCCCCACTTGCCGGAATTTCAGGACAAAAATGGTCCCATCTAACGTGAAATCGTTTGTAGAGATTTGATCAACCATTTTTAGCGTTTGATCAAACCAGGAAATGCGCACAAAATCAATATTTTTAGCTTCACACCCCTAAAAGTTAGCCCCCCCTTGATGGAATTTCCGGACAAAAATGATGCCATCTAACGTGAAATCGTTTGTAATTATTTGATCAACCATTTTTAGCGTTTGATCAAACACGGAAATGCGCCCAAAATCGATATTTTTATCTTCCCACCCCTAAAACTTAGCCCCCCCTTGACGGAATTTCGGGACAAAAATGGTGCCATCTAACGTGAAATCGTTTGTAAAGATTTGATCAACCATTTTTAGCGTTTGATCAAACGCGGAAATGCGCCCAAAATCGATATTTTTAGCAGCGGACCCCTAAAAGTTAGCCCACACTTGACGGAATTTCCGGACAAAAATGATGCCATCTAACGTGAAATCATTTGTAGAGATTTGATCAACCATTTTTAGCGTTTGATCAAACCCGGAAATGCGCCCAAAATCGATATTTTTAGCCTCACACCCCTAAAAGTTAGCCCCCCATTGAAAGAATTTTCGGACAAAAATGATGCCATCTAACGTGAAATCATTTGTAGAGATTTGATCAACCATTTTTAGCGTTTGATCAAACCCGGAAATGCGCCTAAAATCGATATTTTTAACAGCGGACCGCTAAAAGATAGCCTCCCTTTACGGAATTTCGGGACAAAAATGGTGCCATCTAACCTGAAATCGTATGTAGAGATTTGATCAACCATTTTTAGCGAGAGATCAAATCCGGAAAGGCGCTCAATATCGATATTTTTAGCAGCGGACCCCTAAAAGTTAGCCCTTCCTTGGCGGAATTTCCGGACAAAAATGCTCTCTTCTAACGTGAAATTTTTTGTAGAGATTTGATCAACCATTTTAAACGTTTTATCAAACCCGGAAATGCGCCCAAAACCGATATTTGTTAGCTTCACACCCCTAAAAGTTACCCCCCCCCTCTACGGAATTTCGGGACAAAAATGGCGCCATCTAACGTGAAAGCGTTTGTAAAGATTTGTTCAACCATTTTTAGCGTTTGATCAAACCCGGAAATGCGCCCAATATCGATATTTTTAGCAGCGGACACGTAAAAGTTAGCCCTTCCTTGGCGGAATTTCGGGACAAAAATGTTGTCATCTAACATGAAATTGTTTGTAATTGTTTGATGAAACTTTTTTAGCGTTTGATCAAACCCGAAAATTAAAACAAAATGGGTATATTTAGCAGCGGACCGCTAAAGGTTAGACCACCCTTGACCGAATTTCGGGACAAAAAATGATGCCATCTAACGTGAAATCGTTTGTAGAGATTTGGTCAACCTTTTTTAGCGTTTGATCAAACAAGGAAATGCGCACAAAATCAATATTTTTAGCTTCACACCCCTAAAAGTTAGCCCCCCCTTGACGGAATTTCCGGACAAAAATGATGCCATCTAACGTGAAATCAATTGTAGAGATTTGATCAACCATTTTTAGCGTTTGATCAAACCCGGAACTGCGCCCAAAATCGATATTTTTTGCTTCACACCCCTAAAAGTTAGCCCCCTTGACGGAATTTCCGGACAAAAATAATGCCATCTAACGTGAAATCGTTTGTAGAGATTTGATCAACAATTTTTAGCGTTTGATCAAACCCGGAAATGCGCCCAAAATCGATATTTTTAGCAGCGGACCCCTAAAAGTTAGCCCCCCCTTGACGGAATTTCCCGACAAAAATGATGCCATCTAACGTGAAATCGTTTTTAGTGATTTGATCAACCATTTTTAGCGTTTGATAAAACCCGGAAATGCGCCCAAAACCGATATTTTTAGCTTCCCACCCCTAAAAGTTAGCCCCCCCTTCACGGAATGTCGGGACAAAAATGGTGCCATCTAACGTGAAATCGTTTGTAGGGATTTGATCAACCATTTTTAGCGTTTGATCAAACCCGGAAATGCGCCCAAAATCGATATTTTTAGCAGCGGACCCCTAAAAGTTAGTCCCCACTTGCCGGAATTTCAGGACAAAAATGGTCCCATCTAACGTGAAATCGTTTGTAGAGATTTGATCAACCATTTTTAGCGTTTGATCAAACCAGGAAATGCGCACAAAATCAATATTTTTAGCTTCACACCCCTAAAAGTTAGCCCCCCCTTGATGGAATTTCCGGACAAAAATGATGCCATCTAACGTGAAATCGTTTGTAATTATTTGATCAACCATTTTTAGCGTTTGATCAAACACGGAAATGCGCCCAAAATCGATATTTTTATCTTCCCACCCCTAAAACTTAGCCCCCCCTTGACGGAATTTCGGGACAAAAATGGTGCAATCTAACGTGAAATCGTTTGTAAAGATTTGATCAACCATTTTTAGCGTTTGATCAAACGCGGAAATGCGCCCAAAATCGATATTTTTAGCAGCGGACCCCTAAAAGTTAGCCCACACTTGACGGAATTTCCGGACAAAAATGATGCCATCTAACGTGAAATCGTTTGTAGAGATTTGATCAACCATTTTTAGCGTTTGATCAAACCCGGAAATGCGCCCAAAATCGATATTTTTAGCCTCACAAACCTAAAAGTTAGCCCCCCATTGACGGAATTTTCGGACAAAAATGATGCCATCAAACGTGAAATCATTTGTAGAGATTTGATCAACCATTTTTAGCGTTTGATCAAACCCGGAAATGCGCCTAAAATCGATATTTTTAACAGCGGACCCCTAAAAGATAGCCTCCCTTGACGGAATTTCGGGACAAAAATGGGGCAATCTAACGTGAGATCGTTTGTAGAGATTTGATCAACCATTTTTAGCGTTTGTTCAAACCCGGAAATGCGCCCAAAATCGATATATTTAGCAGCGGACGCCTAAAATATAGCCCCACCCTTGACGGAATTTCGGGACAAAAATGGTGCCATCTAACGTGAAATCGTATGTAGAGATTTGATCAACCATTTTTAGCGTTTGATCAAACACGGAAATGCGCCCAAAATCGATATATTTAGCAGCGGACGCCTAAAAGTTAGCCCTTCCTTGGCGGAATTTCCGGACAAAAATGTCCTCATCTAACGTGAAATTTTTTGTAGAGATTTGATCAACCATTTTAAACGTTTTATCAAACCCGGAAATGCGCCCAAAACCGATATTTGTTAGCTTCACACCCCTAAAAGTTACCCCCCCCCCTCTACAGAATTTCGGGACAAAAATGGCGCCATCTAACGTGAAAGCGTTTGTAAAGATTTGTTCAACCATTTTTAGCGTTTGATCAAACCCGGAAATGCGCCCAATATCGATATTTTTAGCAGCGGACACGTAAAAGTTAGCCCTTCCTTGGCGGAATTTCGGGACAAAAATGTTGTCATCTAACATGAAATTGTTTGTAATTGTTTGATGAAACTTTTTTAGCGTTTGATCAAACCCAAAAATTAAAACAAAATGGGTATATTTAGCAGCAGACCGCTAAAGGTTAGACCACCCTTGACCGAATTTCGGGACAAAAAATGATGCCATCTAACGTGAAATCGTTTGTAGAGATTTGGTCAACCTTTTTTAGCGTTTGATCAAACAAGGAAATGCGCACAAAATCAATATTTTTAGCTTCACACCCCTAAAAGTTAGCCCCCCCTTGACGGAATTTCCGGACAAAAATGATGCCATCTAACGTGAAATCAATTGTAGAGATTTGATCAACCATTTTTAGCGTTTGATCAAACCCGGAACTGTGCCCAAAATCGATATTTTTTGCTTCACACCCCTAAAAGTTAGCCCCCTTGACGGAATTTCCGGACAAAAATAATGCCATCTAACGTGAAATCGTTTGTAGAGATTTGATCAACCATTTTTAGCGTTTGATCAAACCCGGAAATGCGCCCAAAATCGATATTTTTAGCAGCGGACCCCTAAAAGTTAGCCCCCCTTGACGGAATTTCCCGACAAAAATGATGCCATCTAACGTGAAATCGTTTTTAAAGATTTGATCAACCATTTTTAGCGTTTGATAAAACCCGGAAATGCGCCCAAAACCGATATTTTTAGCTTCCCACCTCTAAAAGTTAGCCCCCCCTTCACGGAATGTCGGGACAAAAATGGTGCCATCTAACGTGAAATCGTTTGTAGGGATTTGATCAACCATTTTTAGCGTTTGATCAAACCCGGAAATGCGCCCAAAATCGATATTTTTAGCAGCGGACCCCTAAAAGTTAGCCCCCCACCTTGACGGAATTTCGGGAAAAATGGTGCCATCTAACGTGAAATCGTTTGTAGAGATTTGATCAACCATTTTTAGCGAGAGCCGGAAATTCGCCCAATATCGATATTTTTAGTAGCGGACCCCTAAAAGTTAGCCCTTCCTTGGCGGAATTTCGGGACAAAAATGTTCTCATCTAACGTTAAATTGTTTGTAGAGATTTGATCAACCATTTTAAATGTTTTATCAAACCCGGAAATGCGCCCAAAACCGATATTTTTTAGCTTCACACCCCTAAAAGTTAGCCACCCCTCTGTGGAATTTCGGGACAAAAATGGCGCCATCTAACGTGAAAGCGTTTGTAAAGATTTGTTCAACCATTTTTAGCGTTTGATCAAACCCGGAAATGCGCCCAATATCGATATTTTTAGCAGCGGACACGTAAAAGTTAGCCCTTCCTTGGCGGAATTTCGGGACAAAAATGTTGTCATCTAACATGAAATTGTTTGTAATTGTTTGATGAAACTTTTTTAGCGTTTGATCAAACCCGAAAATTAAAATAAAATGGGTATATTTAGCAGCGGACCGCTAAAGGTTAGACCACCCTTGACCGAATTTCGGGACAAAAAATGATGCCATCTAACGTGAAATCGTTTGTAGAGATTTGGTCAACCTTTTTTAGCGTTTGATCAAACAAGGAAATGCGCACAAAATCAATATTTTTAGCTTCACACCCCTAAAAGTTAGCCCCCCCTTGACGGAATTTCCGGACAAAAATGATGCCATCTAACGTGAAATCAATTGTAGAGATTTGATCAACCATTTTTAGCGTTTGATCAAACCCGGAACTGCGCCCAAAATCGATATTTTTTGCTTCACACCCCTAAAAGTTAGCCCCCTTGACGGAATTTCCGGACAAAAATAATGCCATCTAACGTGAAATCGTTTGTAGAGATTTGATCAACCATTTTTAGCGTTTGATCAAACCCGGAAATGCGCCCAAAATCGATATTTTTAGCAGCGGACCCCTAAAAGTTAGCCCCCCCTTGACGGAATTTCCCGACAAAAATGATGCCATCTAACGTGAAATCGTTTTTAGAGATTTGATCAACCATTTTTAGCGTTTGATAAAACCCGGAAATGCGCCCAAAACCGATATTTTTAGCTTCCCACCCCTAAAAGTTAGCCCCCCCTTCACGGAATGTCGGGACAAAAATGGTGCCATCTAACGTGAAATCGTTTGTAGGGATTTGATCAACCATTTTTAGCGTTTGATCAAACCCGGAAATGCGCCCAAAATCGATATTTTTAGCAGCGGACCCCTAAAAGTTAGTCCCCACTTGCCGGAATTTCAGGACAAAAATGGTCCCATCTAACGTGAAATCGTTTGTAGAGATTTGAGCAACCATTTTTAGCGTTTGATCAAACCAGGAAATGCGCACAAAATCAATATTTTTAGCTTCACACCCCTAAAAGTTAGCCCACCCTTGATGGAATTTCCGGACAAAAATGATGCCATCTAACGTGAAATCGTTTGTAATTATTTGATCAACCATTTTTAGCGTTTGATCAAACACGGAAATGCGCCCAAAATCGATATTTTTATCTTCCCACCCCTAAAACTTAGCCCCCCCTTGACGGAATTTCGGGACAAAAATGGTGCCATCTAACGTGAAATCGTTTGTAAAGATTTGATCAACCATTTTTAGCGTTTGATCAAACGCGGAAATGCTCCCAAAATCGATATTTTTAGCAGCGGACCCCTAAAAGTTAGCCCACACTTGACGGAATTTCCGGACAAAAATGATGCCATCTAACGTGAAATCATTTGTAGAGATTTGATCAACCATTTTTAGCGTTTGATCAAACCCGGAAATGCGCCCAAAATCGATATTTTTAGCCTCACACCCCTAAAAGTTAGCCCCCCATTGAAAGCATTTTCGGACAAAAATGATGCCATCTAACGTGAAATCATTTGTAGAGATTTGATCAACCATTTTTAGCGTTTGATCAAACCCGGAAATGCGCCTAAAATCGATATTTTTAACAGCGGACCGCTAAAAGATAGCCTCCCTTTACGGAATTTCGGGACAAAAATGGTGCCATCTAACGTGAAATCGTATGTAGAGATTTGATCAACCATTTTTAGCGAGAGATCAAATCCGGAAAGGCGCTCAATATCGATATTTTTAGCAGCGGACCCCTAAAAGTTAGCCCTTCCTTGGCGGAATTTCCGGACAAAAATGTTCTCTTCTAACGTGAAATTTTTTGTAGAGATTTGATCAACCATTTTAAACGTTTTATCAAACCCGGAAATGCGCCCAAAACCGATATTTGTTAGCTTCACACCCCTAAAAGTTACCCCCCCCCCTCTACGGAATTTCGGGACAAAAATGGCGCCATCTAACGTGAAAGCGTTTGTAAAGATTTGTTCAACCATTTTTAGCGTTTGATCAAACCCGGAAATGCGCCCAATATCGATATTTTTAGCAGCGGACACGTAAAAGTTAGCCCTTCCTTGGCGGAATTTCGGGACAAAAATGTTGTCATCTAACATGAAATTGTTTGTAATTGTTTGATGAAACTTTTTTAGCGTTTGATCAAACCCGAAAATTAAAACAAAATGGGTATATTTAGCAGCGGACCGCTAAAGGTTAGACCACCCTTGACCGAATTTCGGGACAAAAAATGATGCCATCTAACGTGAAATCGTTTGTAGAGATTTGGTCAACCTTTTTTAGCGTTTGATCAAACAAGGAAATGCGCACAAAATCAATATTTTTAGCTTCACACCCCTAAAAGTTAGCCCCCCCTTGACGGAATTTCCGGACAAAAATGATGCCATCTAACGTGAAATCAATTGTAGAGATTTGATCAACCATTTTTAGCGTTTGATCAAACCCGAAACTGCGCCCAAAATCGATATTTTTTGCTTCACACCCCTAAAAGTTAGCCCCCTTGACGGAATTTCCGGACAAAAATAATGCCATCTAACGTGAAATCGTTTGTAGAGATTTGATCAACCATTTTTAGCGTTTGATCAAACCCGGAAATGCGCCCAAAATCGATATTTTTAGCAGCGGACCCCTAAAAGTTAGCCCCCCCTTGACGGAATTTCCCGACAAAAATGATGCCATCTAACGTGAAATCGTTTTTAGAGATTTGATTAACCATTTTTAGCGTTTGATAAAACCCGGAAATGCGCCCAAAACCGATATTTTTAGCTTCCCACCCCTAAAAGTTAGCCCCCCCTTCACGGAATGTCGGGACAAAAATGGTGCCATCTAACGTGAAATCGTTTGTAGGGATTTGATCAACCATTTTTAGCGTTTGATCAAACCCGGAAATGCGCCCAAAATCGATATTTTTAGCAGCGGACCCCTAAAAGTTAGTCCCCACTTGCCGGAATTTCAGGACAAAAATGGTCCCATCTAACGTGAAATCGTTTGTAGAGATTTGATCAACCATTTTTAGCGTTTGATCAAACCAGGAAATGCGCACAAAATCAATATTTTTAGCTTCACACCCCTAAAAGTTAGCCCCCCCTTGATGGAATTTCCGGACAAAAATGATGCCATCTAACGTGAAATCGTTTGTAATTATTTGATCAACCATTTTTAGCGTTTGATCAAACACGGAAATGCGCCCAAAATCGATATTTTTATCTTCCCACCCCTAAAACTTAGCCCCACCTTGACGGAATTTCGGGACAAAAATGGTGCCATCTAACGTGAAATCGTTTGTAAAGATTTGATCAACCATTTTTAGCGTTTGATCAAACGCGGAAATGCGCCCAAAATCGATATTTTTAGCAGCGGACCCCTAAAAGTTAGCCCACACTTGACGGAATTTCCGGACAAAAATGATGCCATCTAACGTGAAATCGTTTGTAATTATTTGATCAACCATTTTTAGCGTTTGATCAAACACGGAAATGCGCCCAAAATCGATATTTTTATCTTCCCACCCCTAAAACTTAGCCCCCCCTTGACGGAATTTCGGGACAAAAATGGTGCCATCTAACGTGAAATCGTTTGTAGAGATTTAATGAACCATTTTTAGCGAGAGATCAAACCCGGAAATGCGCCCAATATCGATATTTTCAGCAGCGGACCCCTAAAAGTTAGCCCACACTTGACCGAATTTCCGGACAAAAATGATGCCATCTAACGTGAAATCGTTTGTAGAGATTTGATCAACCATTTTTAGCGTTTGATCAAACCCGGAAATGCGCCCAAAATCGCTATTTTTAGCCTCACAAACCTAAAAGTTAGCCCCCCATTGACGGAATTTTCGGACAAAAATGATGCCATCAAACGTGAAATCATTTGTAGAGATTTGATCAACCATTTTTAGCGTTTGATCAAACCCGGAAATGCGCCTAAAATCGATATTTTTAACAGCGGACCCCTAAAAGATAGCCTCCCTTGACGGAATTTCGGGACAAAAATGGGGCCATCTAACGTGAGATCGTTTGTAGAGATTTGATCAACCATTTTTAGCGTTTGTTCAAACCCGGAAATGCGCCCAAAATCGATATATTTAGCAGCGGACGCCTAAAATATAGCCCCACCCTTGACGGAATTTCGGGACAAAAATGGTGCCATCTAACGTGAAATCGTATGTAGAGATTTGATCAACCATTTTTAGCGTTTGATCAAACACGGAAATGCGCCCAAAATCGATATATTTAGCAGCGGACGCCTAAAAGTTAGCCCTTCCTTGGCGGAATTTCCGGACAAAAATGTCCTCATCTAACGTGAAATTTTTTGTAGAGATTTGATCAACCATTTTAAACGTTTTATCAAACCCGGAAATGCGCCCAAAACCGATATTTGTTAGCTTCACACCCCTAAAAGTTACCCCCCCCTCTACAGAATTTCGGGACAAAAATGGCGCCATCTAACGTGAAAGCGTTTGTAAAGATTTGTTCAACCATTTTTAGCGTTTGATCAAACCCGGAAATGCGCCCAATATCGATATTTTTAGCAGCGGACACGTAAAAGTTAGCCCTTCCTTGGCGGAATTTCGGGACAAAAATGTTGTCATCTAACATGAAATTGTTTGTAATTGTTTGATGAAACTTTTTTAGCGTTTGATCAAACCCGAAAATTAAAACAAAATGGGTATATTTAGCAGCAGACCGCTAAAGGTTAGACCACCCTTGACCGAATTTCGGGACAAAAAATGATGCCATCTAACGTGAAATCGTTTGTAGAGATTTGGTCAACCTTTTTTAGCGTTTGATCAAACAAGGAAATGCGCACAAAATCAATATTTTTAGCTTCACACCCCTAAAAGTTAGCCCCCCCTTGACGGAATTTCCGGACAAAAATGATGCCATCTAACGTGAAATCAATTGTAGAGATTTGATCAACCATTTTTAGCGTTTGATCAAACCCGGAACTGTGCCCAAAATCGATATTTTTTGCTTCACACCCCTAAAAGTTAGCCCCCTTGACGGAATTTCCGGACAAAAATAATGCCATCTAACGTGAAATCGTTTGTAGAGATTTGATCAACCATTTTTAGCGTTTGATCAAACCCGGAAATGCGCCCAAAATCGATATTTTTAGCAGCGGACCCCTAAAAGTTAGCCCCCCCTTGACGGAATTTCCCGACAAAAATGATGCCATCTAACGTGAAATCGTTTTTAAAGATTTGATCAACCATTTTTAGCGTTTGATAAAACCCGGAAATGCGCCCTAAACCGATATTTTTAGCTTCCCACCCCTAAAAGTTAGCCCCCCCTTCACGGAATGTCGGGACAAAAATGGTGCCATCTAACGTGAAATCGTTTGTAGGGATTTGATCAACCATTTTTAGCGTTTGATCAAACCCGGAAATGCGCCCAAAATCGATATTTTTAGCAGCGGACCCCTAAAAGTTAGTCCCCACTTGCCGGAATTTCAGGACAAAAATGGTCCCATCTAACGTGAAATCGTTTGTAGAGATTTGATCAACCATTTTTAGCGTTTGATCAAACCAGGAAATGCGCACAAAATCAATATTTTTAGCTTCACACCCCTAAAAGTTAGCCCCCCCTTGATGGAATTTCCGGACAAAAATGATGCCATCTAACGTGAAATCGTTTGTAATTATTTGATCAACCATTTTTAGCGTTTGATCAAACACGGAAATGCGCCCAAAATCGATATTTTTATCTTCCCACCCCTAAAACTTAGCCCCCCCTTGACGGAATTTCGGGACAAAAATGGTGCCATCTAACGTGAAATCGTTTGTAAAGATTTGATCAACCATTTTTAGCGTTTGATCAAACGCGGAAAAGCGCCCAAAATCGATATTTTTAGCAGCGGACCCCTAAAAGTTAGCCCACATTTGACGGAATTTCCGGACAAAAATGATGCCATCTAACGTGAAATCATTTGTAGAGATTTGATCAACCATTTTTAGCGTTTGATCAAACCCGGAAATGCGCCCAAAATCGATATTTTTAGCCTCACACCCCTAAAAGTTAGCCCCCCATTGAAAGAATTTTCGGACAAAAATGATGCCATCTAACGTGAAATCATTTGTAGAGATTTCTTCAACCATTTTTAGCGTTTGATCAAACCCGGAAATGCGCCTAAAATCGATATTTTTAACAGCGGACCGCTAAAAGATAGCCTCCCTTGACGGAATTTCGGGACAAAAATGGTGCCATCTAACGTGAGATCGTTTGTAGAGATTTGATCAACCATTTTTAGCGTTTGGTCAAACCCGGAAATGCGCCCAAAATCGATATATTTAGCAGCGGACGCCTAAAATATAGCCCCACCCTTGACGGAATTTCGGGACAAAAATGGTGCCATCTAACGTGAAATCGTATGTAGAGATTTGATCAACCATTTTTAGCGAGAGATCAAATCCGGAAAGGCGCTCAATATCGATATTTTTAGCAGCGGACCCCTAAAAGTTAGCCCTTCCTTGGCGGAATTTCCGGACAAAAATGTTCTCTTCTAACGTGAAATTTTTTGTAGAGATTTGATCAACCATTTTAAACGTTTTATCAAACCCGGAAATGCGCCCAAAACCGATATTTGTTAGCTTCACACCCCTAAAAGTTAGCCCCCCCCCCTCTACGGAATTTCGGGACAAAAATGGTGCCATCTAACGTGAAAGCGTTTGTAAAGATTTGTTCAACCATTTTTAGCGTTTGATCAAACCCGGAAATGCACCGAAAATCGATATTTTTAGCAGCGGACCCCTAATAGTTAGCCCCCCGCCCCTTAACGGAATTTCGGGGAAAATGGTGCCATCTCACGTGAAATCGTTTGTAGAGATTTAATGAACCATTTTTAGCGAGAGATCAAACCCGGAAATGCGCCCAATATCGATATTTTTAGCAGCGGACACGTAAAAGTTAGCCCTTCCTTGGCGGAATTTCGGGACAAAAATGTTGTCATCTAACATGAAATTGTTATTAATTATTTGATGAAACTTTTTTAGCGTTTGATCAAACCCGAAAATTAAAACAAAATGGGTATATTTAGCAGCGGACCGCTAAAGGTTAGACCACCCTTGACCGAATTTCGGGACAAAAAATGATGCCATCTAACGTGAAATCGTTTGTAGAGATTTGGTCAACCATTTTTAGCGTTTGATCAAACCCGGAACTGCGTCCAAAATCGATATTTTTAGTATCACACCCCTAAAAGTTAGCTCCCTTGACGGAATTTCCGGACAAAAATAATGCCATCTAACGTGAAATCGTTTGTAGAGATTCTATCAACCATTTTTAGCGTTTGATCAAACCCGGAAATGCGCCCTAAATCGATATTTTTAGCTTCCCACCCCTAAAAGTTAGCCCCCCCTTCACGGAATTTCGGGACAAAAATGGTGCCATCTAACGTGAAATCGTTTGTAGGGATTTGATCAACCATTTTTAGCGTTTAATCAAACCCGGAAATGGGCCCAAAATCGATATTTTTAGCAGCGGACCCTTAAAAGTTAGTCCCCTCTTGCCAGAATTTCAGGACAAAAATGATGCCATCTAACGTGAAATAGTTTGTAGAGATTTGATCAACCTTTTTTAGCGTTAGATCAAACCAGGAAATGCGCCCAAAATCAAAATTTTTAGCTTCACACCCCTAAAAGTTAGCCCCCCTTGCCGGAATTTCGGGACAAAAATGGTGCCATCTAACGTGAAATCGTTTGTAGGGATTTGATCAACCATTTTTAGCGTTTGATCAAACCCGGAAATGCGCCCAAAATCGATATTTTTAGCAGCGGACCCTTAAAGTTAGTCCCCACTTGCCAGAATTTCAGGACAAAAATGGTCCCATCTAACGTGAAATCGTTTGTAGGGATTTGATCAACCATTTTTAGCGTTTGATCAAACCGGGAAATGCGCGAAAATCGATATTTTTAGCAGCGGACCCTTAAAAGTTAGTCCCCTCTTGACGGAATTTCGGGACAAAAATGGTGCCATCTAACGTGAAATCATTTGTAAAGATATTATCAACCATTTTTAGCGTTTGATCAAACCCGGAAATGCGCCCAAAATCGATATTTTTAGCAGCGGACCCTTAAAGTTAGTCCCCACTTGCCAGAATTTCAGGACAAAAATGATGCCATCTAACGTGAAATAGTTTGTAGAGATTTGATCAACCTTTTTTAGCGTTTGATCAAACCAGGAAATGCGCCCAAAATCAAAATTTTTAGCTTCACACCCCTAAAAGTTAGCCCCCCTTGCCGGAATTTCGGGACAAAAATGGTGCCATCTAACGTGAGATCGTTTGTAGAGATTTGATCAACCATTTTTAGCGTTTGATCAAACACGGAAATGCGCCCAAAATCGATATATTTAGCAGCGGACGCCTAAAAGTTAGCCCCACCCTTGACGGAATTTCGAGACAAAAATGGTGCCATCTAACGTGAAATCGTATGTAGAGATTTGATCAAACATTTTTAGCGAGAGATCAAATCCGGAAATGCGCTCAATATCGATATTTTTAGCAGCGGACCCCTAAAAGTTAGCCCTTCCTTGGCGGAATTACGGGACAGAAATGTTGTCATCTAACGTGAAATTGTTTGTAGAGATTTGATCAACCATTTTAAACGTTTTATCAAACCCGGAAATGCGCCCAAAACCGATATTTTTTAGCTTCACACCCCTAAAAGTTAGCCCCCCCTCTACGGAATTTCGGGACAAAAATGGTGCCATCTAACGTGAAAGCGTTTATAAAGATTTGTTCAACCATTTTTATCGTTTGATCAACCCGGAAATGCGCCTAAAATCGATATTTTTTGCAGCGGACCCCTAAAAGTTAGCCCCTCTTTCACGGAATTTCGGGACAAAAATGGTGCCATCTAACGTGAAATCATTTTTAGAGATTTGATCAACCATTTTTAGCGTTTGATCAAACCCGGAAATGCGCTCAAAATCGATATTTTTAGCAGCGGACCCCTAAAAGTTAGTCCCCACTTGCCGGAATTTCAGGACAAAAATGGTCCCATCTAACGTGAAATCGTTTGTAGAGATTTGATCAACCATTTTTAGCCTTTGATCAAACCGGGAAATGCGCGCAAAATCGATATTTAGCAGCGGAACCCTAAAAGTTAGCCCCCTCTTGACGGAATTTCGGGACAAAAATGGTGCCATCTAACGTGAAATCGTTTGTAAAGATATTATCAACCATTTTTAGCGTTTGATCAAACCCGTAAGTGAACTCAAAATCGATATTTTTAGGTTCACACCCCTAAAACTTAGCCCCCCCTTGACGGAGTTTCCGGACAAAAATGATGCCATCTAACGTGAAATAGTTTGTAGGGATTTCATCAACCTATTTTAGCGTTTGATCAAACCAGGAAATGCGCCCCAAATCAAAATTTAACTTCACACCCCTAAAAGTTTGCCCCCCTTGACGGAATTTCGGGACAAAAATGGTGCCATCTAACGTGAAATCGTCTGTAGAGATTTGATTAACCATTTTTATCGTTTGGTCAAACGCGGAAATGCGCCCAAAATCGATATATTTAGCAGCGGACGCCTAAAATATAGCCCCACCCTTGACGGCATTACGGGACGAAAATGGTGCCATCTAACGTGAGATCGTTTGTAGAGATTTGATCAACCATTTTTAGCGTTTGATCAAACCCGGAAATGCGCCCAAAATCGATATATTTAGCAGCGGACGCCTAAAATATAGCCCCACCCTTAACGGAATTTCGGGACAAAAATGGTGCCATCTAACGTGAGATCGTTTGTAGAGATTTGTTCAACCATTTTTAGCGTTTGATCAAACTCGGAAATGCGCCGAAAATCGATATATTTAGCAGCGGACCCCTAATAGTTAGCCCCCCGCACATTAACGGAATTTCGGGGAAAATGGTGCCATCTAACGTGAAATCGTTTGTAGAGATTTAATGAACCATTTTTAGCGAGAGATCAAACCCGGAAATGCGCCCAATATCGATATTTTTAGCAGCGGACACGTAAAAGTTAGCCCTTCCTTGGCGGAATTTCGGGACAAAAATGTTGTCATCTAACATGAAATTGTTTGTAATTATTTGATGAAACTTTTTTAGCGTTTGATCAAACCCGAAAATTAAAACAAAATGGGTATATTTAGCAGCGGACCGCTAAAGGTTAGACCACCCTTGACCGAATTTCGGGACAAAAAATGATGCCATCTAACGTGAAATCGTTTGTAGAGATTTCGTCAACCTTTTTTAGCGTTTGATCAAACCAGGAAATGCGCACAAAATCAATATTTTTAGCTTCACACCCCTAAAAGTTAGCCCACCCTTGACGGAATTTCCGGACAAAAATGATGCCATCTAACGTGAAATCAATTGTAGAGATTTGATCAACCATTTTTAGCGATTGATCAAACCCGGAACTGCGCTCAAAATCGATATTTTTTGCTTCACACCCCTAAAAGTTAGCCCCCTTGACGGAATTTCAGGACAAAAATAATGCCATCTAACGTGAAATCGTTTGTAGAGATTTGTTCAACCATTTTTAGCGTTTGATCAAACCCGGAAATGCGCCGAAAATCGATATTTTTAGCAGCGGACAACTAATAGTTAGCCCCCCGCCCCTTAACGGAATTTCGGGGAAAATGGTGTCATCTAACGTGAAATCGTTTGTAGAGATTTAATGAACCATTTTTAGCGAGAGATCAAACCCGGAAATGCGCCCAATATCGATATTTTTAGCAGCGGACACGTAAAAGTTAGCCCTTCCTTGGCGGAATTTCGGGACAAAAATGTTGTCATCTAACATGAAATTGTTATTAATTATTTGATGAAACTTTTTTAGCGTTTGATCAAACCCGAAAATTAAAACAAAATGGGTATATTTAGCAGCGGACCGCTAAAGGTTAGACCACCCTTGACCGAATTTCCGGACAAAAAGGATGCCATCTAACGTGAAATCGTTTGCAGAGATTTGATCAACCATTTTTAGCGTTTGATCAAACCCGGAAATGCGCCCAAAATCGATATTTTTAGCTTCACACCCCTAAAAGTTAGCCCCCCATTGACGGAATTTTCGGACAAAAATGATGCCATTTAACGTGAAATCATTTGTAGAGATTTGATCAATCATTTTTAGCGTTTGATCAAACCCGGAAATGCGCCTAAAATCGATATTTTTAACAGCGGACCCCTAAAAGATAGCCTCCCTTGACTGAATTTCGGGACAAAAATGGTGCCATCTAATGTGAGATCGTTTGTAGAGATTTGATCAACCATTTTTAGCGTTTGATCAAACCCGGAAATGCGCCCAAAATCGATATATTTAGCAGCGGACGCCTAAAATATAGCCCCACCCTTGACGGAATTTCGGGACAAAAATGGTGCCATCTAACGTGAAATCGTATGTAGACATTTGATCAACCATTTTTAGCGAGAGATCAAATCCGGAAATGCGCTCAATATCGATATTTTTAGCAGCGGACCCCTAAAAGTTAGCCCTTCCTTGGCGGAATTTCGGGACAAAAATGTTCTCATCTAACGTGAAATTGTTTGTAGAGATTTGATCAACCATTTTAAACGTTTTATCAAACCCGGAAATGCGCCCAAAACCGATATTTTTTAGCTTCACACCCCTAAAAGATAGCCCCCCTCTACGGAATTTCGGGACAAAAATTGTGCCATCTAACGTGAAAGCGTTTGTAAAGATTTGTTAAACCATTATTAGCGTTTGATCAAACCCGGAAATGCGCCGAAAATCGATATTTTTAGCAGCGGACGCCTAAAAGATAGCCCCCCCTGACGGAATTTCGGGAAAAATGGTGCCATCTAACGTGAAATCGTTTGTAGAGATTTGATCAACCATTTTTAGCAAGAGATCAAATCCGGAAATTAAAAAAAAATGGATATATTTAGCAGCGGACCCCTAAAGGTTAGACCACCCTTGACCGAATTGCGGGACAAAAAATGGTGCCATATAACGTGAAATTGTTTGTAGAGATTTGATCAACCACTTTTAGCGTTTGATCAAACCCGGAAATGCGCCCAAAATCAATATTTTTAGCAGCGGACCCCTAAAAGTTAGCCCCCTTGACGGAATTTCCGGACAAAAATGATGCCATCTAACGTGAAATCAATTGTAGAGATTTGATCAACCATTTTTAGCGTTTGATCAAACCCGGAACTGCGCCCAAAATCGATATTTTTAGCTTCACACCCCTAAAAGTTAGCCCCCTTGACTGAATTTCCGGACAAAAATAATGCCATCTAACGTGAAATCGTTTGTAGAGATTTGATCAACCATTTTTAGCGTTTGATCAAACGCGGAAATGCGCCCAAAATCGATATTTTTAGCAGCGGACCCCTAAAAGTTAGCCCACACTTGACGGAATTTCCGGACAAAAATGATGCCATCTAACGTGAAATCGTTTGTAGAGATTTGATCAACCATTTTTAGCGTTTGATCAAACCCGGAAATGCGCCCAAAATCGATATTTTTAGCCTCACAAACCTAAAAGTTAGCCCCCCATTGACGGAATTTTCGGACAAAAATGATGCCATCTAACGTGAAATCATTTGTAGAGATTTGATCAACCATTTTTAGCGTTTGATCAAACCCGGAAATGCGCCTAAAATCGATATTTTTAACAGCGGACCCCTAAAAGATAGCCTCCCTTGACGGAATTTCGGGACAAAAATGGGGCCATCTAACGTGAGATCGTTTGTAGAGATTTGATCAACCATTTTTAGCGTTTGATCAAACCCGGAAATGCGCCCAAAATCGATATATTTAGCAGCGGACGCCTAAAATATAGCCCCACCCTTGACGGAATTTCGGGACAAAAATGGTGCCATCTAACGTGAAATCGTATGTAGAGATTTGATCAACCATTTTTAGCGTTTGATCAAACACGGAAATGCGCCCAAAATCGATATATTTAGCAGCGGACGCCTAAAAGTTAGCCCTTCCTTGGCGGAATTTCCGGACAAAAATGTCCTCATCTAATGTGAAATTTTTTGTAGAAATTTGATCAACCATTTTAAACGTTTTATCAAACCCGGAAATGCGCCCAAAACCGATATTTGTTAGCTTCACACCCCTAAAAGTTACCCCCCCCCCTCTACGGAATTTCGGGACAAAAATGGCGCCATCTAACGTGAAAGCGTTTGTAAAGATTTGTTCAACCATTTTTAGCGTTTGATAAAACCCGGAAATGCGCCGAAAATCGATATTTTTAGCAGCGGACCCCTAATAGTTAGCCCCCCGCCTCTTAACGGAATTTCGGGGAAAATGGTGCCATCTAACGTGAAATCGTTTGTAGAGATTTAATGAACCATTTTTAGCGAGAGATCAAACTCGGAAATGCGCCCAATATCGATATTTTTAGCAGCGGACACGTAAAAGTTAGCCCTTCCTTGGCGGAATTTCGGGACAAAAATGTTGTCATCTAACATGAAATTGTTTGTAATTATTTGATGAAACTTTTTTAGCGTTTGATCAAACCCGAAAATTAAAACAAAATGGGTATATTTAGCAGCGGACCGCTAAAGGTTAGACCACCCTTGACGGAATTTCCGGACAAAAATGATGCCATCTAACGTGAAATCAATTTTAGAGATTTGATCAACCATTTTTAGCGTTTGATCAAACCCGGAACTGCGCCCAAAATCGATATTTTTTGCTTCACACCCCTAAAAGTTAGCCCCCTTGACGGAATTTCCGGACAAAAATAATGCCATCTAACGTGAAATCGTTTGTAGAGATTTGATCAACCATTTTTAGCGTTTGATCAAACCCGGAAATGCGCCCAAAATCGATATTTTTAGCTTCCCACCCCTAAAAGTTAGCCCCCCCTTCACGGAATTTCGGGACAAAAAGGGTGCCATCTAACGTGAAATCGTTTGTAGGGATTTGATCAACCATTTTTAGCGTTTGATCAAACCCGGAAATGCGCCCAAAATCGATATTTTTAGCAGCGGACCCCTAAAAGTTAGTCCCCACTTGCCGGAATTTCAGGACAAAAATGGTCCCATCTAACGTGAAATCGTTTGTAGAGATTTGATCAACCATTTTTAGCGTTTGATCAAACCAGGAAATGCGCACAAAATCAATATTTTTAGCTTCACACCCCTAAAAGTTAGCTCCCCCTTGACGGAATTTCCGGACAAATATGATGCCATCTAACGTGAAATTGTTTGTAATTATTTGATCAACCATTTTTAGCGTTTGATCAAACACGGAAATGCGCCCAAAATCGATATTTTTAGCTTCCCACCCCTAAAACTTAGCCCCCCCTTGACGGAATTTCGGGACAAAAATGGTGCCATCTAACGTGAAATCGTTTGTAAAGATTTGATCAACCTTTTTTAGCGTTTGATCAAACGCGGAAATGCGCCCAAAATCGATATTTTTAACAGCGGATCCCTAAAAGTTAGCCCACACTTGACGGAATTTCCGGACAAAAATGATGCCATCTAACGTGAAATCGTTTGTAGAGATTTGATCAACCATTTTTAGCGTTTGATCAAACCCGGAAATAAGCCCAAAATCGATATTTTTAGCCTCACACCCCTAAAAGTTAGCCTCCATTGACGGAATTTTCGGACAAAAATGATGCCATCTAACGTGAAATCATTTGTAGAGATTTGATCAACCATTTTTAGCGTTTGATCAAACCCGGAAATGCGCCTAAAATCGATATTTTTAACAGCGGACCCCTAAAAGATAGCCTCCCTTGACGGAATTTCGGGACAAAAATGGTGCCATCTAACGTGAGATCGTTTGTAGAGATTTGATCAACCATTTTTAGCGTTTTATCAAACCGGGAAATGCGCCCAAAACCGATATTTGTTAGCTTCACACCCCTAAAAGTTAGCCCCCCCCTCTACGGAATTTCGGGACAAAAATGGTGCCATCTAACGTGAAAGCGTTTGTAAAGATTTGTTCAACCATTTTTAGCGTTTGATCAAACACGGAAATGCGCCGAAAATCGATATTTTTAGCAGCGGACCCCTAATAGTTAGCCCCCCGCCCCTTAACGGAATTTCGGGGAAAATGGTGCCATCTAACGTGAAATCGTTTGTAGAGATTTAATGAACCATTTTTAGCGAGAGATCAAACCCGGAAATGCGCCGAATATCGATATCTTTAGCAGCGGACACGTAAAAGTTAGCCCTTCCTTGGCGGAATTTCGGGACAAAAATGTTGTCATCTAACATGAAATTGTTTGTAATTATTTGATGAAACTTTTTTAGCGTTTGATCAAACCCGAAAATTAAAACAAAATGGGTATATTTAGCAGCGGACCGCTAAAGGTTAGACCACCCTTGACCGAATTTCGGGACAAAAAATGATGCCATCTAACGTGAAATCGTTTGTAGAGATTTGGTCAACCATTTTTAGCGTTTGATCAAACCCGGAACTGCGCCCAAAATCGATATTTTTAGCTTCACACCCCTAAAAGTTAGCCCCCTTGACGGAATTTCCGGACAAAAATAATGCCATCTAACGTGAAATCGTTTGTAGAGATTTGATCAACAATTTTTAGCGTTTGATCAAACCCGGAAATGCGCCCAAAATCGATATTTTTAGCAGCGGACCCCTAAAAGTTAGCCCCCCTTGACGGAATTTCCGGACAAAAATGATGCCATCTAACGTGAAATCGTTTGTAGAGATTCTATCAACCATTTTTAGCGTTTGATCAAACCCGGAAATGCGCCGAAAATCGATATTTTTAGCAGCGGACCCCTAATAGTTAGCCCCCCGCCTCTTAACGGAATTTCGGGGAAAATGGTGCCATCTAACGTGAAATCGTTTGTAGAGATTTAATGAACCATTTTTAGCGAGAGATCAAACCCGGAAATGCGCCCAATATCGATATTTTTAGCAGCGGACACGTAAAAGTTTGCCCTTCCTTGGCGGAATTTCGGGACAAAAATGTTGTCATCTGACATGAAATTGTTTGTAATTATTTGATGAAACTTTTTTAGCGTTTGATCAAACCCGAAAATTAAAACAAAATGGGTATATTTAGCAGCGGACCGCTAAAGGTTAGACCACCCTTGACCGAATTTCGGGACAAAAAATGATGCCATCTAACGTGAAATCGTTTGTAGAGATTTGGTCAACCTTTTTTAGCGTTTGATCAAACAAGGAAATGCGCACAAAATCAATATTTTTAGCTTCACACCCCTAAAAGTTAGCCCCCCCTTGACGGAATTTCCGGACAAAAATGAGGCCATCTAACGTGAAATCAATTGTAGAGATTTGATCAACCATTTTTAGCGTTTGATCAAACCCGGAACTGCGCCCAAAATCGATATTTTTTGCTTCACACCCCTAAAAGTTAGCCCCCTTGACGGAATTTCCGGACAAAAATAATGCCATCTAACGTGAAATCGTTTGTAGAGATTTGATCAACCATTTTTAGCGTTTGATCAAACCCGGAAATGCGCCCAAAATCGATATTTTTAGCTTCCCACCCCTAAAAGTTAGCCCCCCCTTCACGGAATTTCGGGACAAAAAGGGTGCCATCTAACGTGAAATCGTTTGTAGGGATTTGATCAACCATTTTTAGCGTTTGATCAAACCCGGAAATGCGCCCAAAATCGATATTTTTAGCAGCGGACCCCTAAAAGTTAGTCCCCACTTGCCGGAATTTCAGGACAAAAATGGTCCCATCTAACGTGAAATCGTTTGTAGAGATTTGATCAACCATTTTTAGCGTTTGATCAAACCAGGAAATGCGCACAAAATCAATATTTTTAGCTTCACACCCCTAAAAGTTAGCTCCCCCTTGACGGAATTTCCGGACAAATATGATGC
Source organism: Maratus speciosus (assembly GCA_963932465.1). NCBI lineage: Eukaryota > Metazoa > Arthropoda > Arachnida > Araneae > Salticidae > Maratus > Maratus speciosus. The sequence goes on along the minus strand of OZ010799.1, from coordinate 65,679,127 downwards.
CATCTAACGTGAAATTGTTTGTAATTATTTGATCAACCATTTTTAGCGTTTGATCAAACACGGAAATGCGCCCAAAATCGATATTTTTAGCTTCCCACCCCTAAAACTTAGCCCCCCCTTGACGGAATTTCGGGACAAAAATGGTGCCATCTAACGTGAAATCGTTTGTAAAGATTTGATCAACCTTTTTTAGCGTTTGATCAAACGCGGAAATGCGCCCAAAATCGATATTTTTAACAGCGGATCCCTAAAAGTTAGCCCACACTTGACGGAATTTCCGGACAAAAATGATGCCATCTAACGTGAAATCGTTTGTAGAGATTTGATCAACCATTTTTAGCGTTTGATCAAACCCGGAAATAAGCCCAAAATCGATATTTTTAGCCTCACACCCCTAAAAGTTAGCCTCCATTGACGGAATTTTCGGACAAAAATGATGCCATCTAACGTGAAATCATTTGTAGAGATTTGATCAACCATTTTTAGCGTTTGATCAAACCCGGAAATGCGCCTAAAATCGATATTTTTAACAGCGGACCCCTAAAAGATAGCCTCCCTTGACGGAATTTCGGGACAAAAATGGTGCCATCTAACGTGAGATCGTTTGTAGAGATTTGATCAACCATTTTTAGCGTTTTATCAAACCGGGAAATGCGCCCAAAACCGATATTTGTTAGCTTCACACCCCTAAAAGTTAGCCCCCCCCTCTACGGAATTTCGGGACAAAAATGGTGCCATCTAACGTGAAAGCGTTTGTAAAGATTTGTTCAACCATTTTTAGCGTTTGATCAAACACGGAAATGCGCCGAAAATCGATATTTTTAGCAGCGGACCCCTAATAGTTAGCCCCCCGCCCCTTAACGGAATTTCGGGGAAAATGGTGCCATCTAACGTGAAATCGTTTGTAGAGATTTAATGAACCATTTTTAGCGAGAGATCAAACCCGGAAATGCGCCGAATATCGATATTTTTAGCAGCGGACACGTAAAAGTTAGCCCTTCCTTGGCGGAATTTCGGGACAAAAATGTTGTCATCTAACATGAAATTGTTTGTAATTATTTGATGAAACTTTTTTAGCGTTTGATCAAACCCGAAAATTAAAACAAAATGGGTATATTTAGCAGCGGACCGCTAAAGGTTAGACCACCCTTGACCGAATTTCGGGACAAAAAATGATGCCATCTAACGTGAAATCGTTTGTAGAGATTTGGTCAACCATTTTTAGCGTTTGATCAAACCCGGAACTGCGCCCAAAATCGATATTTTTAGCTTCACACCCCTAAAAGTTAGCCCCCTTGACGGAATTTCCGGACAAAAATAATGCCATCTAACGTGAAATCGTTTGTAGAGATTTGATCAACAATTTTTAGCGTTTGATCAAACCCGGAAATGCGCCCAAAATCGATATTTTTAGCAGCGGACCCCTAAAAGTTAGCCCCCCTTGACGGAATTTCCGGACAAAAATGATGCCATCTAACGTGAAATCGTTTGTAGAGATTCTATCAACCATTTTTAGCGTTTGATCAAACCCGGAAATGCGCCGAAAATCGATATTTTTAGCAGCGGACCCCTAATAGTTAGCCCCCCGCCTCTTAACGGAATTTCGGGGAAAATGGTGCCATCTAACGTGAAATCGTTTGTAGAGATTTAATGAACCATTTTTAGCGAGAGATCAAACCCGGAAATGCGCCCAATATCGATATTTTTAGCAGCGGACACGTAAAAGTTTGCCCTTCCTTGGCGGAATTTCGGGACAAAAATGTTGTCATCTGACATGAAATTGTTTGTAATTATTTGATGAAACTTTTTTAGCGTTTGATCAAACCCGAAAATTAAAACAAAATGGGTATATTTAGCAGCGGACCGCTAAAGGTTAGACCACCCTTGACCGAATTTCGGGACAAAAAATGATGCCATCTAACGTGAAATCGTTTGTAGAGATTTGGTCAACCTTTTTTAGCGTTTGATCAAACAAGGAAATGCGCACAAAATCAATATTTTTAGCTTCACACCCCTAAAAGTTAGCCCCCCCTTGACGGAATTTCCGGACAAAAATGAGGCCATCTAACGTGAAATCAATTGTAGAGATTTGATCAACCATTTTTAGCGTTTGATCAAACCCGGAACTGCGCCCAAAATCGATATTTTTTGCTTCACACCCCTAAAAGTTAGCCCCCTTGACGGAATTTCCGGACAAAAATAATGCCATCTAACGTGAAATCGTTTGTAGAGATTTGATCAACCATTTTTAGCGTTTGATCAAACCCGGAAATGCGCCCAAAATCGATATTTTTAGCAGCGGACCCCTAAAAGTTAGCCCCCCCTTGACGGAATTTCCGGACAAAAATGATGCCATCTAACGTGAAATCGTTTTTAGAGATTTGATCAACCATTTTTAGCGTTTGATAAAAACCGGAAATGCGCCCAAAACCGATATTTTTAGCTTCCCACCCCTAAAAGTTAGCCCCCCCTTCACGGAATGTCGGGACAAAAATGGTGCCATCTAACGTGAAATCGTTTGTAGGGATTTGAACAACAATTTTTAGCGTTTGATCAAACCCGGAAATGCGCCCAAAATCGATATTTTTAACAGCGGACCCCTAAAAGTTAGTCCCCACTTGCCGGAATTTCAGGACAAAAATGGTCCCATCTAACGTGAAATCGTTTGTAGAGATTTGATCAACCATTTTTAGCGTTTGATCAAACCAGGAAATGCGCACAAAATCAATATTTTTAGCTTCACACCCCTAAAAGTTAGCCCCCCCTTGATGGAATTTCCGGACAAAAATGATGCCATCTAACGTGAAATCGTTTGTAATTATTTGATCAACCATTTTTAGCGTTTGATCAAACACGGAAATGCGCCCAAAATCGATATTTTTATCTTCCCACCCCTAAAACTTAGCCCCCCTTGACGGAATTTCGGGACAAAAATGGTGCCATCTAACGTGAAATCGTTTGTAAAGATTTGATCAACCATTTTTAGCGTTTTATCAAACGCGGAAATGCGCCCAAAATCGATATTTTTAGCAGCGGACCCCTAAAAGTTAGCCCACACTTGACGGAATTTCCGGACAAAAATGATGCCATCTAACGTGAAATCATTTGTAGAGATTTGATCAACCATTTTTAGCGTTTGATCAAACCCGGAAATGCGCCCAAAATCGATATTTTTAGCCTCACACCCCTAAAAGTTAGCCCCCCATTGAAAGAATTTTCGGACAAAAATGATGCCATCTAACGTGAAATCATTTGTAGAGATTTGATCAACCATTTTTAGCGTTTGATCAAACCCGGAAATGCGCCTAAAATCGATATTTTTAACAGCGGACCGCTAAAAGATAGCCTCCCTTGACGGAATTTCGGGACAAAAATGGTGCCATCTAACGTGAGATCGTTTGTAGAGATTTGATCAACCATTTTTAGCGTTTGGTCAAACCCGGAAATGCGCCCAAAATCGATAAATTTAGCAGCGGACGCCTAAAATATAGCCCCACCCTTGACGGAATTTCGGGACAAAAATGGTGCCATCTAACGTGAAATCGTATGTAGAGATTTGATCAACCATTTTTAGCGAGAGATCAAATCCGGAAAGGCGCTCAATATCGATATTTTTAGCAGCGGACCCCTAAAAGTTAGTCCCCACTTGCCGGAATTTCAGGACAAAAATGGTCCCATCTAACGTGAAATCGTTTGTAGAGATTTGATCAACCATTTTTAGCGTTTGATCAAACCAGGAAATGCGCACAAAATCGATATTTTTTGCTTCACACCCCTAAAAGTTAGCTCCCCCTTGACGGAATTTCCGGACAAAAATGATGCCATCTAACGTGAAATCGTTTGTAATTATTTGATCAACCATTTTTAGCGTTTGATCAAACACGGAAATGCGCCCAAAATCGATATTTTTAGCTTCCCACCCCTAAAACTTAGCCCCCCCTTGACGGAATTTCGGGACAAAAATGCTGCCATCTAACGTGAAATCGTTTGTAAAGATTTGATCAACCATTTTTAGCGTTTGATCAAACGCGGAAATGCGCCCAAAATCGATATTTTTAACAGCGGACCCCTAAAAGTTAGCCCACACTTGACGGAATTTCCGGACAAAAATGATGCCATCTAACGTGAAATCGTTTGTAGAGATTTGATCAACCATTTTTAGCGTTTGATCAAACCCGGAAATGCGCCCAAAATCGATATTTTTAGCCTCACACCCCTAAAAGTTAGCCTCCATTGACGGAATTTTCGGACAAAAATGATGCCATCTAACGTGAAATCATTTGTAGAGATTTGATCAACCATTTTTAGCGTTTGATCAAACCCGGAAATGCGCCTAAAATCGATATTTTTAACAGCGGACCCCTAAAAGATAGCCTCCCTTGACGGAATTTCGGGACAAAAATGGTGCCATCTAACGTGAGATCGTTTGTAGAGATTTGATCAACCATTTTTAGCGTTTTATCAAACCGGGAAATGCGCCCAAAACCGATATTTGTTAGCTTCACACCCCTAAAAGTTAGCCCCCCCCTCTACGGAATTTCGGGACAAAAATGGTGCCATCTAACGTGAAAGCGTTTGTAAAGATTTGTTCAACCATTTTTAGCGTTTGATCAAACACGGAAATGCGCCGAAAATCGATATTTTTAGCAGCGGACCCCTAATAGTTAGCCCCCCGCCCCTTAACGGAATTTCGGGGAAAATGGTGCCATCTAACGTGAAATCGTTTGTAGAGATTTAATGAACCATTTTTAGCGAGAGATCAAACCCGGAAATGCGCCGAATATCGATATTTTTAGCAGCGGACACGTAAAAGTTAGCCCTTCCTTGGCGGAATTTCGGGACAAAAATGTTGTCATCTAACATGAAATTGTTTGTAATTATTTGATGAAACTTTTTTAGCGTTTGATCAAACCCGAAAATTAAAACAAAATGGGTATATTTAGCAGCGGACCGCTAAAGGTTAGACCACCCTTGACCGAATTTCGGGACAAAAAATGATGCCATCTAACGTGAAATCGTTTGTAGAGATTTGGTCAACCATTTTTAGCGTTTGATCAAACCCGGAACTGCGCCCAAAATCGATATTTTTAGCTTCACACCCCTAAAAGTTAGCCCCCTTGACGGAATTTCCGGACACAAATAATGCCATCTAACGTGAAATCGTTTGTAGAGATTTGATCAACCATTTTTAGCGTTTGATCAAACCGGGAAATGCGCCCAAAATCGATATTTTTAGCAGCGGACCCCTAAAAGTTAGCCCCCCTTGACGGAATTTCCGGACAAAAATGATGCCATCTAACGTGATATCGTTTGTAGAGATTCTATCAACCATTTTTAGCGTTTGATCAAACCCGGAAATGCGCCGAAAATCGATATTTTTAGCAGCGGACCCCTAATAGTTAGCCCCCCGCCTCTTAACGGAATTTCGGGGAAAATGGTGCCATCTAACGTGAAATCGTTTGTAGAGATTTAATGAACCATTTTTAGCGAGAGATCAAACCCGGAAATGCGCCCAATATCGATATTTTTAGCAGCGGACACGTAAAAGTTAGCCCTTCCTTGGCGGAATTTCGGGACAAAAATGTTGTCATCTAACATGAAATTGTTTGTAATTATTTGATGAAACTTTTTTAGCGTTTGATCAAACCCGAAAATTAAAACAAAATGGGTATATTTAGCAGCGGACCGCTAAAGGTTAAACCACCCTTGACCGAATTTCGGGACAAAAAATGATGCCATCTAACGTGAAATCGTTTGTAGAGATTTGGTCAACCTTTTTTAGCGTTTGATCAAACAAGGAAATGCGCACAAAATCAATATTTTTAGCTTCACACCCCTAAAAGTTAGCCCCCCCTTGACGGAATTTCCGGACAAAAATGATGCCATCTAACGTGAAATCAATTGTAGAGATTTGATCAACCATTTTTAGCGTTTGATCAAACCCGGAACTGCGCCCAAAATCGATATTTTTTGCTTCACACCCCTAAAAGTTAGCCCCCTTGACGGAATTTCCGGACAAAAATAATGCCATCTAACGTGAAATCGTTTTTAGAGATCTGATCAACCATTTTTAGCGTTTGATAAAACCCGGAAATGCGCCCAAAACCGATATTTTTAGCTTCCCACCCCTAAAAGTTAGCCCCCTTGACGGAATTTCCGGACAAAAATAATGCCATCTAACGTGAAATCGTTTGTAGAGATTCTATCAACCATTTTTAGCGTTTGATCAAACCCGGAAATGCGCCCTAAATCGATATTTTTAGCTCCCCACCCCTAAAAGTTAGCCCCCCCTTCACGGAATTTCGGGACAAAAATGGTGCCATCTAACGTGAAATCGTTTGTAGGGATTTGATCAACCATTTTTAGCGTTTGATCAAACCCGGAAATGCGCCCAAAATCGATATTTTTAGCAGCGGACCCTTAAAGTTAGTCCCCACTTGCCAGAATTTCAGGACAAAAATGGTCCCATCTAACGTGAAATCGTTTGTAGGGATTTGATCAACCATTTTTAGCGTTTGATCAAACCGGGAAATGCGCGAAAATCGATATTTTTAGCAGCGGACCCTTAAAAGTTAGTCCCCTCTTGACGGAATTTCGGGACAAAAATGGTGCCATCTAACGTGAAATAGTTTGTAGAGATTTGATCAACCTTTTTTAGCGTTTGATCAAACCAGGAAATGCGCCCAAAATCAAAATTTTTACCTTCACACCCCTAAAAGTTAGCCCCCCTTGCCGGAATTTCGGGACAAAAATGGTGCCATCTAACGTGAAATTGTTTGTAGAGATTTGATCAACCCTTTTAAACGTTTTATCAAACCCGGAAATGCGCCCAAAACCGATATTTTTTAGCTTCACACCCCTAAAAGTTAGCCCCCCCTCTACGGAATTTCGGGACAAAAATGGTGCCATCTAACGTGAAAGCGTTTGTAAAGATTTGTTCAACCATTTTTAGCGTTTGATCAAACCCGGAAATGCGCCGAAAATCGATATTTTTAGCAGCGGACCCCTAAAAGTTAGCCCCCCACCTTGACGGAATTTCGGGAAAAATGGTGCCATCTAACGTGAAATCGTTTGTAGAGATTTGATCAACCATTTTTAGCGAGAGCCGGAAATTCGCCCAATATCGATATTTTTAGTAGCGGACCCCTAAAAGTTAGCCCTTCCTTGGCGGAATTTCGGGACAAAAATGTTCTCATCTAACGTTAAATTGTTTGTAGAGATTTGATCAACCATTTTAAATGTTTTATCAAACCCGGAAATGCGCCCAAAACCGATATTTTTTAGCTTCACACCCCTAAAAGTTAGCCACCCCTCTGTGGAATTTCGGGACAAAAATGGTGCCATCTAACGTGAAAGCGTTTATAAAGATTTGTTCAACCATTTTTATCGTTTGATCAACCCGGAAATGCGCCTAAAATCGATATTTTTAGCAGCGGACCCCTAAAAGTTAGCCCCTCTTTCACGGAATTTCGGGACAAAAATGGTGCCATCTAACGTGAAATCGTTTTTAGAGATTTGATCAACCATTTTTAGCGTTTGATCAAACCCGGAAATGCGCTCAAAATCGATATTTTTAGCAGCGGACCCCTAAAAGTTAGTCCCCACTTGCCGGAATTTCAGGACAAAAATGGTCCCATCTAACGTAAAATCGTTTGTAGAGATTTGATCAACCATTTTTAGCCTTTGATCAAACCGGGAAATGCGCGCAAAATCGATATTTAGCAGCGGAACCCTAAAAGTTAGCCCCCTCTTGACGGAATTTCGGGACAAAAATGGTGCCATCTAACGTGAAATCGTTTGTAAAGATATTATCAACCATTTTTAGCGTTTGATCAAACCCGTAAGTGAACTCAAAATCGATATTTTTAGGTTCACACCCCTAAAATTTAGCCCCCCTTTGACGGAGTTTCCGAACAAAAATGATGCCATCTAACGTGAAATAGTTTGTAGGGATTTCATCAACCTATTTTAGCGTTTGATCAAACCAGGAAATGCGCCCCAAATCAAAATTTAACTTCACACCCCTAAAAGTTTGCCCCCCTTGACGGAATTTCGGGACAAAAATGGTGCCATCTAACGTGAAATCGTCTGTAGAGATTTGATTAACCATTTTTATCGTTTGGTCAAACGCGGAAATGCGCCCAAAATCGATATATTTAGCAGCGGACGCCTAAAATATAGCCCCACCCTTGACGGAATTTCGGGACAAAAATGGTGCCATCTAACGTGAGATCGTTTGTAGAGATTTGTTCAACCATTTTTAGCGTTTGATCAAACTCGGAAATGCGCCGAAAATCGATATTTTTAGCAGCGGACCCCTAATAGTTAGCCCCCCGCCCCTTAACGGAATTTCGGGGAAAATGGTGCCATCTAACGTGAAATCGTTTGTAGAGATTTAATGAACCATTTTTAGCGAGAGATCAAACCCGGAAATGCGCCCAATATCGATATTTTTAGCAGCGGACACGTAAAAGTTAGCCCTTCCTTGGCGGAATTTCGGGACAAAAATGTTGTCATCTAACATGAAATTGTTTGTAATTATTTGATGAATCTTTTTTAGCGTTTGATAAACCCGAAAATTAAAACAAAATGGGTATATTTAGCAGCGGACCGCTAAAGGTTAGACCACCCTTGACCGAATTTCGGGACAAAAAATGATGCCATCTAACGTGAAATCGTTTGTAGAGATTTCGTCAACCTTTTTTAGCGTTTGATCAAACCAGGAAATGCGCACAAAATCAATATTTTTAGCTTCACACCCTTAAAAGTTAGCCCCCCCTTGACGGAAATTCCGGACAAAAATGATGCCATCTAACGTGAAATCAATTGTAGAGATTTGATCAACCATTTTTAGCGTTTGATCAAACCCGGAACTGCGCCCAAAATCGATATTTTTTGCTTCACACCCCTAAAAGTTAGCCCCCTTGACGGAATTTCAGGACAAAAATAATGCCATCTAACGTGAAATCGTTTGTAGAGATTTGTTCAACCATTTTTAGCGTTTGATCAAACCCGGAAATGCGCCGAAAATCGATATTTTTAGCAGCGGACCCCTAATAGTTAGCCCCCCGCCCCTTAACGGAATTTCGGGGAAAATGGTGCCATCTAACGTGAAATCGTTTGTAGAGATTTAATGAACCATTTTTAGCGAGAGATCAAACCCGGAAATGCGCCCAATATCGATATTTTTAGCAGCGGACACGTAAAAGTTAGCCCTTCCTTGGCGGAATTTCGGGACAAAAATGTTGTCATCTAACATGAAATTGTTATTAATTATTTGATGAAACTTTTTTAGCGTTTGATCAAACCCGAAAATTAAAACAAAATGGGTATATTTAGCATCGGACCGCTAAAGGTTAGACCACCCTTGACCGAAATTCGGGACAAAAAATGATGCCATCTAACGTGAAATCGTTTGTAGAGATTTGGTCAACCATTTTTAGCGTTTGATCAAACCCGGAACTGCGTCCAATATCGATATTTTTAGTATCACACCCCTAAAAGTTAGCCCCCTTGACGGAATTTCCGGACAAAAATAATGCCATCTAACGTGAAATCATTTTTAGAGATTTGATCAACCATTTTTAGCGTTTGATCAAACCCGGAAATGCGCCCAAAATCGATATTTTTAGCAGCGGACCCCTAAAAGTTAGCCCCCCTTGACGGAATTTCCGGACAAAAATGATGCCATCTAACGTGAAATCGTTTGTAGAGATTCTATCAACCATTTTTAGCGTTTGATCAAACCCGGAAATGCGCCCTAAATCGATATTTTTAGCTTCCCACACCTAAAAGTTAGCCCCCCCTTCACGGAATTTCGGGACAAAAATGGTGCCATCTAACGTGAAATCGTTTGTAGGGATTTGATCAACCATTTTTAGCCTTTGATCAAACCCGGAAATGCGCCCAAAATCGATATTTTTAGCAGCGGACCCTTAAAGTTAGTCCCCACTTGCCAGAATTTCAGGACAAAAATTGTCCCATCTAACGTGAAATCGTTTGTAGGGATTTGATCAACCATTTTTAGCGTTTGATCAAACCGGGAAATGCGCGAAAATCGATATTTTTAGCAGCGGACCCTTAAAAGTTAGTCCCCTCTTGACGGAATTTCGGGACAAAAATGGTGCCATCTAACGTGAAATCGTTTGTAGGGATTTGATCAACCATTTTTAGCGTTTGATCAAACCCGGAAATGCGCCCAAAATCGATATTTTTAGCAGCGGACCCTTAAAGTTAGTCCCCACTTGCCAGAATTTCAGGACAAAAATGGTCCCATCTAACGTGAAATCGTTTGTAGGGATTTGATCAACCATTTTTAGCGTTTGATCAAACCGGGAAATGCGCGAAAATCGATATTTTTAGCAGCGGACCCTTAAAAGTTAGTCCCCTCTTGACGGAATTTCGGGACAAAAATGGTGCCATCTAACGTGAAATAGTTTGTAGAGATTTGATCAACCTTTTTTAGCGTTTGATCAAACCAGGAAATGCGCCCAAAATCAAAATTTTTACCTTCACACCCCTAAAAGTTAGCCCCCCTTGCCGGAATTTCGGGACAAAAATGGTGCCATCTAACGTGAAATTGTTTGTAGAGATTTGATCAACCCTTTTAAACGTTTTATCAAACCCGGAAATGCGCCCAAAACCGATATTTTTTAGCTTCACACCCCTAAAAGTTAGCCCCCCCTCTACGGAATTTCGGGACAAAAATGGTGCCATCTAACGTGAAAGCGTTTGTAAAGATTTGTTCAACCATTTTTAGCGTTTGATCAAACCCGGAAATGCGCCGAAAATCGATATTTTTAGCAGCGGACCCCTAAAAGTTAGCCCCCCACCTTGACGGAATTTCGGGAAAAATGGTGCCATCTAACGTGAAATCGTTTGTAGAGATTTGATCAACCATTTTTAGCGAGAGCCGGAAATTCGCCCAATATCGATATTTTTAGTAGCGGACCCCTAAAAGTTAGCCCTTCCTTGGCGGAATTTCGGGACAAAAATGTTCTCATCTAACGTTAAATTGTTTGTAGAGATTTGATCAACCATTTTAAATGTTTTATCAAACCCGGAAATGCGCCCAAAACCGATATTTTTTAGCTTCACACCCCTAAAAGTTAGCCACCCCTCTGTGGAATTTCGGGACAAAAATGGTGCCATCTAACGTGAAAGCGTTTATAAAGATTTGTTCAACCATTTTTATCGTTTGATCAACCCGGAAATGCGCCTAAAATCGATATTTTTAGCAGCGGACCCCTAAAAGTTAGCCCCTCTTTCACGGAATTTCGGGACAAAAATGGTGCCATCTAACGTGAAATCGTTTTTAGAGATTTGATCAACCATTTTTAGCGTTTGATCAAACCCGGAAATGCGCTCAAAATCGATATTTTTAGCAGCGGACCCCTAAAAGTTAGTCCCCACTTGCCGGAATTTCAGGACAAAAATGGTCCCATCTAACGTGAAATCGTTTGTAGAGATTTGATCAACCATTTTTAGCCTTTGATCAAACCGGGAAATGCGCGCAAAATCGATATTTAGCAGCGGAACCCTAAAAGTTAGCCCCCTCTTGACGGAATTTCGGGACAAAAATGGTGCCATCTAACGTGAAATCGTTTGTAAAGATATTATCAACCATTTTTAGCGTTTGATCAAACCCGTAAGTGAACTCAAAATCGATATTTTTAGGTTCACACCCCTAAAATTTAGCCCCCCTTTGACGGAGTTTCCGAACAAAAATGATGCCATCTAACGTGAAATAGTTTGTAGGGATTTCATCAACCTATTTTAGCGTTTGATCAAACCAGGAAATGCGCCCCAAATCAAAATTTAACTTCACACCCCTAAAAGTTTGCCCCCCTTGACGGAATTTCGGGACAAAAATGGTGCCATCTAACGTGAAATCGTCTGTAGAGATTTGATTAACCATTTTTATCGTTTGGTCAAACGCGGAAATGCGCCCAAAATCGATATATTTAGCAGCGGACGCCTAAAATATAGCCCCACCCTTGACGGAATTTCGGGACAAAAATGGTGCCATCTAACGTGAGATCGTTTGTAGAGATTTGTTCAACCATTTTTAGCGTTTGATCAAACTCGGAAATGCGCCGAAAATCGATATTTTTAGCAGCGGACCCCTAATAGTTAGCCCCCCGCCCCTTAACGGAATTTCGGGGAAAATGGTGCCATCTAACGTGAAATCGTTTGTAGAGATTTAATGAACCATTTTTAGCGAGAGATCAAACCCGGAAATGCGCCCAATATCGATATTTTTAGCAGCGGACACGTAAAAGTTAGCCCTTCCTTGGCGGAATTTCGGGACAAAAATGTTGTCATCTAACATGAAATTGTTTGTAATTATTTGATGAATCTTTTTTAGCGTTTGATAAACCCGAAAATTAAAACAAAATGGGTATATTTAGCAGCGGACCGCTAAAGGTTAGACCACCCTTGACCGAATTTCGGGACAAAAAATGATGCCATCTAACGTGAAATCGTTTGTAGAGATTTCGTCAACCTTTTTTAGCGTTTGATCAAACCAGGAAATGCGCACAAAATCAATATTTTTAGCTTCACACCCTTAAAAGTTAGCCCCCCCTTGACGGAAATTCCGGACAAAAATGATGCCATCTAACGTGAAATCAATTGTAGAGATTTGATCAACCATTTTTAGCGTTTGATCAAACCCGGAACTGCGCCCAAAATCGATATTTTTTGCTTCACACCCCTAAAAGTTAGCCCCCTTGACGGAATTTCAGGACAAAAATAATGCCATCTAACGTGAAATCGTTTGTAGAGATTTGTTCAACCATTTTTAGCGTTTGATCAAACCCGGAAATGCGCCGAAAATCGATATTTTTAGCAGCGGACCCCTAATAGTTAGCCCCCCGCCCCTTAACGGAATTTCGGGGAAAATGGTGCCATCTAACGTGAAATCGTTTGTAGAGATTTAATGAACCATTTTTAGCGAGAGATCAAACCCGGAAATGCGCCCAATATCGATATTTTTAGCAGCGGACACGTAAAAGTTAGCCCTTCCTTGGCGGAATTTCGGGACAAAAATGTTGTCATCTAACATGAAATTGTTATTAATTATTTGATGAAACTTTTTTAGCGTTTGATCAAACCCGAAAATTAAAACAAAATGGGTATATTTAGCATCGGACCGCTAAAGGTTAGACCACCCTTGACCGAATTTCGGGACAAAAAATGATGCCATCTAACGTGAAATCGTTTGTAGAGATTTGGTCAACCATTTTTAGCGTTTGATCAAACCCGGAACTGCGTCCAATATCGATATTTTTAGTATCACACCCCTAAAAGTTAGCCCCCTTGACGGAATTTCCGGACAAAAATAATGCCATCTAACGTGAAATCATTTTTAGAGATTTGATCAACCATTTTTAGCGTTTGATCAAACCCGGAAATGCGCCCAAAATCGATATTTTTAGCAGCGGACCCCTAAAAGTTAGCCCCCCTTGACGGAATTTCCGGACAAAAATGATGCCATCTAACGTGAAATCGTTTGTAGAGATTCTATCAACCATTTTTAGCGTTTGATCAAACCCGGAAATGCGCCCTAAATCGATATTTTTAGCTTCCCACACCTAAAAGTTAGCCCCCCCTTCACGGAATTTCGGGACAAAAATGGTGCCATCTAACGTGAAATCGTTTGTAGGGATTTGATCAACCATTTTTAGCCTTTGATCAAACCCGGAAATGCGCCCAAAATCGATATTTTTAGCAGCGGACCCTTAAAGTTAGTCCCCACTTGCCAGAATTTCAGGACAAAAATTGTCCCATCTAACGTGAAATCGTTTGTAGGGATTTGATCAACCATTTTTAGCGTTTGATCAAACCGGGAAATGCGCGAAAATCGATATTTTTAGCAGCGGACCCTTAAAAGTTAGTCCCCTCTTGACGGAATTTCGGGACAAAAATGGTGCCATCTAACGTGAAATCATTTGTAAAGATATTATCAACCATTTTTAGCGTTTGATCAAACCCGGAAATGCGCCCAAAATTGATATTTTTAGCAGCGGACCCTTAAAGTTAGTCCCCACTTGCCAGAATTTCAGGACAAAAATGATGCCATCTAACGTGAAATTGTTTGTAGAGATTTGATCAACCTTTTTTAGCGTTTGATCAAACCAGGAAATGCGCCCAAAATCAAAATTTTTAGCTTCACACCCCTAAAAGTTAGCCCCCCTTGCCGGAATTTCGGGACAAAAATGGTTCCATCTAACGTGAGATCGTTTGTAGAGATTTGATCAACCATTTTTAGCGTTTGATCAAACACGGAAATGCGCCCAAAATCGATATATTTAGCAGCGGACGCCTAAAAGTTAGCCCCACCCTTGACGGAATTTCGAGACAAAAATGGTGCCATCTAACGTGAAATCGTATGTAGAGATTTGATCAAACATTTTTAGCGAGTGATCAAATCCGGAAATGCGCTCAATATCGATATTTTTAGTAGCGGACCCCTAAAAGTTAGCCCTTCCTTGGCGGAATTTCGGGACAAAAATGTTCTCATCTAACGTTAAATTGTTTGTAGAGATTTGATCAACCATTTTAAATGTTTTATCAAACCCGGAAATGCGCCCAAAACCGATATTTTTTAGCTTCACACCCCTAAAAGTTAGCCACCCCTCTGTGGAATTTCGGGACAAAAATGGTGCCATCTAACGTGAAAGCGTTTATAAAGATTTGTTCAACCATTTTTATCGTTTGATCAACCCGGAAATGCGCCTAAAATCGATATTTGTAGCAGAGGACCCCTAAAAGTTAGCCCCTCTTTCACGGAATTTCGGGACAAAAATGGTGCCATCTAACGTGAAATCGTTTTTAGAGATTTGATCAACCATTTTTAGCGTTTGATCAAACCCGGAAATGCGCTCAAAATCGATATTTTTAGCAGCGGACCCCTAAAAGTTAGTCCCCACTTGCCGGAATTTCAGGACAAAAATGGTCCCATCTAACGTGAAATCGTTTGTAGAGATTTGATCAACCATTTTTAGCCTTTGATCAAACCGGGAAATGCGCGCAAAATCGATATTTAGCAGCGGAACCCTAAAAGTTAGCCCCCTCTTGACGGAATTTCGGGACAAAAATGGTGCCATCTAACGTGAAATCGTTTGTAAAGATATTATCAACCATTTTTAGCGTTTGATCAAACCCGTAAGTGAACTCAAAATCGATATTTTTAGGTTCACACCCCTTAAACTTAGCCCCCCCTTGACGGAGTTTCCGGACAAAAATGATGCCATCTAACGTGAAATAGTTTGCAGGGATTTCATCAACCTTTTTTAGCGTTTGATCAAACCAGGAAATGCGCCCCAAATCAAAATTTAACTTCACACCCCTAAAAGTTTGCCCCCCTTGACGGAATTTCGGGACAAAAATGGTGCCATCTAACGTGAAATCGTCTGTAGAGATTTGATTAACCATTTTTATCGTTTGGTCAAACGCGAAATGCGCCCAAAATCGATATATTTAGCAGCGGACGCCTAAAATATAGCCTCACCCTTGACGGCATTACGGGACAAAAATGGTGCCATCTAACGTGAGATCGTTTGTAGAGATTTGATCAACCATTTTTAGCGTTTGATCAAACCCGGAAATGCGCCCAAAATCGATATATTTAGCAGCGGACGCCTAAAATATAGCCCCACCCTTGACGGAATTTCGGGACAAAAATGGTGCCATCTAACGTGAGATCGTTTGTAGAGATTTGTTCAACCATTTTTAGCGTTTGATCAAACTCGGAAATGCGCCGAAAATCGATATTTTTAGCAGCGGACCCCTAATAGTTAGCCCCCCGCCCCTTAACGGAATTTCGGGGAAAATGGTGCCATCTAACGTGAAATCGTTTGTAGAGATTTAATGAACCATTTTTAGCGAGAGATCAAACCCGGAAATGCGCCCAATATCGATATTTTTAGCAGCGGACACGTAAAAGTTAGCCCTTCCTTGGCGGAATTTCGGGACAAAAATGTTGTCATCTAACATGAAATTGTTTGTAATTATTTGATGAAACTTTTTTAGCGTTTGATCAAACCCGAAAATTAAAACAAAATGGGTATATTTAGCAGCGGACCGCTAAAGGTTAGACCACCCTTGACCGAATTTCGGGACAAAAAATGATGCCATCTAACGTGAAATCGTTTGTAGAGATTTCGTCAACCTTTTTTAGCGTTTGATCAAACCAGGAAATGCGCACAAAATCAATATTTTAAGCTTCACATCCCTAAAAGTTAGCCCCCCCTTGACGGAATTTCCGGACAAAAATGATGCCATCTAACGTGAAATCAATTGTAGAGATTTGATCAACAATTTTTAGCGTTTGATCAAACCCGGAACTGCGCCATAAATCGATATTTTTTGCTTCACACCCCTAAAAGTTAGCCCCCTTGACGGAATTTCAGGACAAAAATAATGCCATCTAACGTGAAATCGTTTGTAGAGATTTGATCAACCATTTTTAGCGTTCTATCAAACCCGGAAATGCGCCGAAAATCGATATTTTTAGCAGCGGACCCCTAAAAGTTAGCCCCCCACCTTGACGGAATTTCGGGAAAAATGGTGCCATCTAACGTGAAATCGTTTGTAGAGATTTGATCAACCATTTTTAGCGAGAGCCGGAAATTCGCCCAATATCGATATTTTTAGTAGCGGACCCCTAAAAGTTAGCCCTTCCTTGGCGGAATTTCGGGACAAAAATGTTCTCATCTAACGTTAAATTGTTTGTAGAGATTTGATCAACCATTTTAAATGTTTTATCAAACCCGGAAATGCGCCCAAAACCGATATTTTTTAGCTTCACACCCCTAAAAGTTAGCCACCCCTCTGTGGAATTTCGGGACACAAATGGTGCCATCTAACGTGAAAGCGTTTATAAAGATTTGTTCAACCATTTTTATCGTTTGATCAACCCGGAAATGCGCCTAAAATCGATATTTTTAGCAGCGGACCCCTAAAAGTTAGCCCCTCTTTCACGGAATTTCGGGACAAAAATGGTGCCATCTAACGTGAAATCGTTTTTAGAGATTTGATCAACCATTTTTAGCGTTTGATCAAACCCGGAAATGCGCTCAAAATCGATATTTTTAGCAGCGGACCCCTAAAAGTTAGTCCCCACTTGCCGGAATTTCAGGACAAAAATGGTCCCATCTAACGTGAAATCGTTTGTAGAGATTTGATCAACCATTTTTAGCCTTTGATCAAACCGGGAAATGCGCGCAAAATCGATATTTAGCAGCGGAACCCTAAAAGTTAGCCCCCTCTTGACGGAATTTCGGGACAAAAATGGTGCCATCTAACGTGAAATCGTTTGTAAAGATATTATCAACCATTTTTAGCGTTTGATCAAACCCGTAAGTGAACTCAAAATCGATATTTTTAGGTTCACACCCCTAAAACTTAGCCCCCCCTTGACGGAGTTTCCGGACAAAAATGATGCCATCTAACGTGAAATAGTTTGTAGGGATTTCATCAACCTATTTTAGCGTTTGATCAAACCAGGAAATGCGCCCCAAATCAAAATTTAACTTCACACCCCTAAAAGTTTGCCCCCCTTGACGGAATTTCGGGACAAAAATGGTGCCATCTAACGTGAAATCGTCTGTAGAGATTTGATTAACCATTTTTATCGTTTGGTCAAACGCGGAAATGCGCCCAAAATCGATATATTTAGCAGCGGACGCCTAAAATATAGCCCCACCCTTGACGGAATTACGGGACAAAAATGGTGCCATCTAACGTGAGATCGTTTGTAGAGATTTGATCAACCATTTTTAGCGTTTGATCAAACCCGGAAATGCGCCCAAAATCGATATATTTAGCAGCGGACGCCTAAAATATAGCCCCACCCTTGACGGAATTTCGGGACAAAAATGGTGCCATCTAACGTGAGATCGTTTGTAGAGATTTGTTCAACCATTTTTAGCGTTTGATCAAACTCGGAAATGCGCCGAAAATCGATATTTTTAGCAGTGGACCCCTAATAGTTAGCCCCCCGCCCCTTAACGGAATTTCGGGGAAAATGGTGCCATCTAACGTGAAATCGTTTGTAGAGATTTAATGAACCATTTTTAGCGAGAGATCAAACCCGGAAATGCGCCCAATATCGATATTTTTAGCAGCGGACACGTAAAAGTTAGCCCTTCCTTGGCGGAATTTCGGGACAAAAATGTTGTCATCTAACATGAAATTGTTATTAATTATTTGATGAAACTTTTTTAGCGTTTGATCAAACCCGAAAATTAAAACAAAATGGGTATATTTAGCATCGGACCGCTAAAGGTTAGACCACCCTTGACCGAATTTCGGGACAAAAAATGATGCCATCTAACGTGAAATCGTTTGTAGAGATTTGGTCAACCATTTTTAGCGTTTGATCAAACCCGGAACTGCGTCCAAAATCGATATTTTTAGTATCACACCCCTAAAAGTTAGCCCCCTTGACGGAATTTCCGGACAAAAATAATGCCATCTAACGTGAAATCATTTGTAGAGATTTGATCAACCATTTTTAGCGTTTGATCAAACCCGGAAATGCGCCCAAAATCGATATTTTTAGCAGCGGACCCCTAAAAGTTAGCCCCCCTTGACGGAATTTCCGGACAAAAATGATGCCATCTAACGTGAAATCGTTTGTAGAGATTCTATCAACCATTTTTAGCGTTTGATCAAACCCGGAAATGCGCCCTAAATCGATATTTTTAGCTTCCCACCCCTAAAAGTTAGCCCCCCCTTCACGGAATTTCGGGACAAAAATGGTGCCATCTAACGTGAAATCGTTTGTAGGGATTTGATCAACCATTTTTAGCGTTTGATCAAACCCGGAAATGCGCCCAAAATCGATATTTTTAGCAGCGGACCCTTAAAGTTAGTCCCCACTTGCCAGAATTTCAGGACAAAAATGATGCCATCTAACGTGAAATTGTTTGTAGAGATTTGATCAACCTTTTTTAGCGTTTGATCAAACCAGGAAATGCGCCCAAAATCAAAATTTTTAGCTTCACACCCCTAAAAGTTAGCCCCCCTTGCCGGAATTTCGGGACAAAAATGGTGCCATCTAACGTGAGATCGTTTGTAGAGATTTGATCAACCATTTTTAGCGTTTGATCAAACACGGAAATGCGCCCAAAATCGATATATTTAGCAGCGGACGCCTAAAAGTTAGCCCCACCCTTGACGGAATTTCGAGACAAAAATGGTGCCATCTAACGTGAAATCGTATGTAGAGATTTGATCAAACATTTTTAGCGAGAGATCAAATCCGGAAATGCGCTCAATATCGATATTTTTAGTAGCGGACCCCTAAAAGTTAGCCCTTCCTTGGCGGAATTTCGGAACAAAAATGTTCTCATCTAACGTTAAATTGTTTGTAGAGATTTGATCAACCATTTTAAATGTTTTATCAAACCCGGAAATGCGCCCAAAACCGATATTTTTTAGCTTCACACCCCTAAAAGTTAGCCACCCCTCTGTGGAATTTCGGGACAAAAATGGTGCCATCTAACGTGAAAGCGTTTATAAAGATTTGTTCAACCATTTTTATCGTTTGATCAACCCGGAAATGCGCCTAAAATCGATATTTGTAGCAGCGGACCCCTAAAAGTTAGCCCCTCTTTCACGGATTTTCGGGACAAAAATGGTGCCATCTAACGTGAAATCGTTTTTAGAGATTTGATCAACCATTTTTAGCGTTTGATCAAACCCGGAAATGCGCTCAAAATCGATATTTTTAGCAGCGGACCCCTAAAAGTTAGTCCCCACTTGCCGGAATTTCAGGACAAAAATGGTCCCATCTAACGTGAAATCGTTTGTAGAGATTTGATCAACCATTTTTAGCCTTTGATCAAACCGGGAAATGCGCGCAAAATCGATATTTAGCAGCGGAACCCTAAAAGTTAGCCCCCTCTTGACGGAATTTCGGGACAAAAATGGTGCCATCTAACGTGAAATCGTTTGTAAAGATATTATCAACCATTTTTAGCGTTTGATCAAACCCGTAAGTGAACTCAAAATCGATATTTTTAGGTTCACACTCCTAAAACTTAGCCCCCCCTTGACGGAGTTTCCGGACAAAAATGATGCCATCTAACGTGAAATAGTTTGTAGGGATTTCATCAACCTTTTTTAGCGTTTGATCAAACCAGGAAATGCGCCCCAAATCAAAATTTAACTTCACACCCCTAAAAGTTTGCCCCCCTTGACGGAATTTCGGGACAAAAATGGTGCCATCTAACGTGAAATCGTCTGTAGAGATTTGATTAACCATTTTTATCGTTTGGTCAAACGCGGAAATGCGCCCAAAATCGATATATTTAGCAGCGGACGCCTAAAATATAGCCCAACCCTTGACGGAATTACGGGACAAAAATGGTGCCATCTAACGTGAGATCGTTTGTAGAGATTTGATCAACCATTTTTAGCGTTTGATCAAACCCGGAAATGCGCCCAAAATCGATATATTTAGCAGCGGACGCCTAAAATATAGCCCCACCCTTGACGGAATTTCGGGACAAAAATGGTGCCATCTAACGTGAGATCGTTTGTAGAGATTTGTTCAACCATTTTTAGCGTTTGATCAAACTCGGAAATGCGCCGAAAATCGATATTTTTAGCAGCGGACCCCTAATAGTTAGCCCCCCGCCCCTTAACGGAATTTCGGGGAAAATGGTGCCATCTAACGTGAAATCGTTTGTAGAGATTTAATGAACCATTTTTAGCGAGAGATCAAACCCGGAAATGCGCCCAATATCGATATTTTTAGCAGCGGACACGTAAAAGTTAGCCCTTCCTTGGCGGAATTTCGGGACAAAAATGTTGTCATCTAACATGAAATTGTTTGTAATTATTTGATGAAACTTTTTTAGCGTTTGATCAAACCCGAAAATTAAAACAAAATGGGTATATTTAGCAGCGGACCGCTAAAGGTTAGACCACCCTTGACCGAATTTCGGGACAAAAAATGATGCCATCTAACGTGAAATCGTTTGTAGAGATTTCGTCATCCTTTTTTAGCGTTTGATCAAACCAGGAAATGCGCACAAAATCAATATATTTAGCTTCACACCCCTAAAAGTTAGCCCCCCCTTGACGGAATTTCCGGACAAAAATGATGCCATCTAACGTGAAATCAATTGTAGAGATTTGATCAACCATTTTTAGCGTTTGATCAAACCCGGAACTGCGCCATAAATCGATATTTTTTGCTTCACACCCCTAAAAGTTAGCCCCCTTGACGGAATTTCAGGACAAAAATAATGCCATCTAACGTGAAATCGTTTGTAGAGATTTGATCAACCATTTTTAGCGTTTGATCAAACCCGGAAATGCGCCCAAAATCGATATTTTTAGCAGCGGACCCCTAACAGTTAGCCCCCCCTTGACGGAGTTTCCGGACAAAAATGATGCCATCTAACGTGAAATCGTTTGTAATTATTTGATCAACCATTTTTAGCGTTTGATCAAACACGGAAATGCGCCCAAAATCGATATTTTTAGCTTCCCACCCCTAAAACTTAGCCCCCCCTTGACGGAATTTCGGGACAAAAATGGTGCCATCTAACGTGAAATCGTTTGTAAAGATTTGATCAACCATTTTTAGCGTTTGATCAAACGCGGAAATGCGCCCAAAATCGATATTTTTAGCAGCGGACCCCTAAAAGTTAGCCCACACTTGACAGAATTTCCGGACAAAAATGATGCCATCTAACGTGAAATCGTTTGTAGAGATTTGATCAACCATTTTTAGCGTTTGATCAAACCCGGAAATGCGCCCAAAATCGATATTTTTAGCCTCACACCCCTAAAAGTTAGCCCCCCATTGACGGAATTTTCGGACAAAAATGATGCCATCTAACGTGAAATCATTTGTAGAGATTTGATCAACCATTTTTAGCGTTTGATCAAACCCGGAAGCTTTTTCAAGAAGGCTCACGTTTTCAGCACCAGCCTTGGCGAGTTGGCGAAAGCGAGGGCGTTCAGCCAGCTCTAACGCCAATCGTCGTCTTGTGTTTTGTTTTGAACCGAAATGGCGGAAGACGAACTAGCATATTTTAGAATAACAGTCCTACCTAAATTAAAGAAATATTTTCAGTTATGTGTTCTAGATGAAAAGAAATCTTCTTCGAAAGAAATTGTATTACGAATTCTTATACTCTGTTTTATCGAAGGCCTTTATTACTTTTGATGATATAGACTAAAATTTTGATTATTTGATCCCCTCAAAAATCTAAATTTTCATTCAATTGAGCATTATTAATTCCATACCTCTTAAACAAAAACTCATTACCTTCATATATTTAGATATTTGATTACATATAAAGATGGATTTATGGGGATCATGAATTAATGCAGTTTCAGTGCATTTTGATGTATATAAACACAGATTTTAAAAAATACTTGTGGCAGAAAATTACTATATTTTCTGCGATGAACTTATATAATTAATTTAATACCAAATCATTCTGCAGAAACAACCCCCAAAGTCGAGTGAAAATAGGCCAAACCAAGAAAGGAAAAAAAAAAAGCCTTTCACACCCCCAAACAGGATGTTTAGAAATTGCCTTTTTAATGTGAGATGAAATTCTTAAGGGGAGATGGGGTAGACGGAAGATTGAATGACTATCTTTTGTTGCGTTAAAGTAACAAATAAAATCATTAGAGAAATTTTTTAACTGTATATGATAGTGAGCGGCTATAGATTTAAATAGTTAAATTTATCAATTAACAAATAGAAAAAACAAACCAAAAAATTAAAAACTTGGAATATTTAACTTTTTTTTTTTGGGGGGGGGGGGGGAACAAAAACAAGCTTTTCTTTTTTTTCGGGGGGGGGGGCAGAATTTGAATAATTGGTCTTTTACTTATAGTTACTTCAAAGTAATAAATAGAACAGAAAATTTAAAAAACTGTAAAGAATTTAAAAAAAAATGAAAGCGTGTGCACAAAAGGTTAATCCTTATTATTATTTTTTAAATCTTTCATTCTATTTGTTTCCTTATCTTTTTTTTATGGTAAATTACTTATTTGTTACTTAAAAATCAACAGATAGAGCAAAGCAGTAAACTTTATGCACTGTTATGGATAAGCGAAGGAATAGTTAACATTTCAGACACAATTTTAACTAATCTTTTCTGCAAGGCAACAATGAATTTTAAAGGGCAAAAAGTAGTGTGATGGAGGAGAGGATGGGGGGGGGGGGGGAATTCGAAATGGAAGGTCTGCCTCAGACAATTGAGCATTATTTTATTGCCACTTCAACTTAATAAATAGAGCAATATGTGTGCAGAATGACGAAATATAAAGTGTGTGTGGGGGGGGGGGATTTCATTCGAGAGAAGAATTTACATGATTTATTCAAATATGACGAATTATTATTTTTAAATAATAAATAAAACAATTAAGGCGAAATAATATTTAAAAATATGGCAAAAATTTTTAAATAAAAAACTGAAGAATTTTAAAGATTTTTAATTTTGTGCACTAGGGACAGACCAATGTCTTTTTCATAAACTAAAATAATGATAAAATTTTAACAATACTAAAATGTAATAGTAATTGATTTAATTCCATGCATCAACTTGCAATTATTTTAGCTCATAGATTTAATTGCAGGATACGGCTAAATAATTTATTTTTTATCATTCAATCTAATTATAATCGAATTGATTGTAGTTCCAACTTCCTATTAACTTCTAATCGCAATTAAATTAAAAACAATTAATTTTTAATGAATTATTTCAGTGAAAATGTGTTTTATTAATGCAATCAACACGTCACACAATTATGCCGCTTAATAATAAAGAAAAACTAAATTAATTCAGTAATAATACTAATAAAACTATGTTCAATTGTGTCATAAAAACATGATCAATACAATTATATTTATTAAAGAAAATTTTTACGTCTGTTTTTTAAAATACGTTCTCTATTTCTTCGAACATATAGCGAATTAATGAAATAAATGAATATTATAGAACTGAAAAAAATAACTTATGTTTGAATTATATATATTTGTGCAATTAAAAGTTATTTTAATCCGAAAAAGATTTTTGTTTTAAGCAAGGTTCTAATTGCAAACCACGGCGAAATAACATTTCGTCTAGCTTTTTACATTTGCGGAAAAAACAAATGAAAAAAAGCACACCTCTTCCTCTCAGCAAAGGAATGAGGTTGCCGTTCGCTACGCGTATGATGACGTCACGAACAAAAAAGGGTGCGTAGCGTTGAATTCATCCCCGCGCCAACCCTTACTCTGGCGATAAAGTGCTCAAAACGTGAGCCTTCTTGAAAAAGCAACCCGGAAATGCGCCTAAAATCGATATTTTTAACAGCGGAACCCTAAAAGATAGCCTCCCTTGACGGAATTTCGGGACAAAAATGGTGCCATCTAACGTGAGATCGTTTGTAGAGATTTGATCAACCATTTTTAGCGTTTGATCAAACGCGGAAATGCGCCGAAAATCGATATTTTTAGCAGCGGACCCCTAATAGTTGGCCCCCCGCCCCTTAACAGAATTTCGGGGAAAATGGTGCCATCTAACGTGAAATCGTTTGTAGAGATTTAATGAACCATTTTTAGCGAGAGATCAAACCCGGAAATGCGCCCAATATCGATATTTTTAGCAGCGGACACGTAAAAGTTAGCCCTTCCTTGGCGGAATTTCGGGACAAAAATGTTGTCATCTAACATGAAATTGTTTGTAATTATTTGATGAAACTTTTTTAGCGTTTGATAAACCCGAAAATTAAAACAAAATGGGTATATTTAGCAGCGGACCGCTAAAGGTTAGACCACCCTTGACCGAATTTCGGGACAAAAAATGATGCCATCTAACGTGAAACCGTTTGCAGAGATTTGGTCAACCTTTTTTAGCGTTTGATCAAACCCGGAAATGCGCCCAAAATCGATATTTTTAGCAGCGGACCCCTAAAAGTTAGCCCCCCCCTTGACGGAATTTCCGGACAAAAATGATGCCATCTAACGTGAAATCGTTTGTAGAGGTTTGATCAACCATTTTTGGCGTTTGATAAAACCCGGAAATGCGCCCAAAGCCGATATTTTTAGCTTCCCTCCCCTAAAAGTTAGCCCCCCTTCACGGAATTTCGGGACAAAAATGGTGCCATCTAACGTGAAATCGTTTGTAGGGATTTGATCAACCATTTTTAGCGTTTGATCAAACCCGGAAATTCGCCCCAAATCGATATTTTTAGCAGCGGACCCCTAAAAGTTAGTCCCCACTTGCCGGAATTTCAGGACAAAAATGGTCCCATCTAACGTGAAATCGTTTGTAGAGATTTGATCAACCATTTTTAGCGTTTGATCAAACCAGGAAATGCGCACAAAATCAATATTTTTAGCTTCACACCCCTAAAAGTTAGCCCATCCTTGACGGAATTTCCGGACAAAAATGATGGCATCTAACGTGAAATCGTTTGTAATTATTTGATCAACCATTTTTAGCGTTTGATCAAACACGGAAATGCGCCCAAAATCGATATTTTTAGTTTCCCACCCCTAAAACTTAGCCCCCCCTTGACGGAATTTCGGGACAAAAATGGTGCCATCTAACGTGAAATCGTTTGTAAAGATTTGATCAACCATTTTTAGCTTTTGATCAAACGCGGAAATGCGCCCAAAATCGATATATTTAGCAGCGGACGCCTAAAATATAGCCCCACCCTTGACGGAATTTCGGGACAAAAATGGTGCCATCTAACGTGAAATCGTATGTAGAGATTTGATCAACCATTTTTAGCGAGAGATCAAATCCGGAAAGGCGCTCAATATCGATATTTTTAGCAGCGGACCCCTAAAAGTTAGCCCTTCCTTGGCGGAATTTCCGGACAAAAATGT
This sequence comes from Maratus speciosus, assembly GCA_963932465.1. Classification (NCBI taxonomy): domain Eukaryota; kingdom Metazoa; phylum Arthropoda; class Arachnida; order Araneae; family Salticidae; genus Maratus; species Maratus speciosus. The sequence continues at coordinate 65,653,266 of OZ010799.1, read as the reverse complement.
TCTCATCTAACGTGAAATTTTTTGTAGAGATTTGATCAACCATTTTAAACGTTTTATCAAACCCGGAAATGCGCTCAAAACCGATATTTGTTAGCTTCACACCCCTAAAAGTTAGCCCCCCCCCCTCTACGGAATTTCGGGACAAAAATGGTGCCATCTAACGTGAAAGCGTTTGTAAAGATTTGTTCAACCATTTTTAGCGTTTGATCAAACCCGGAAATGCGCCGAAAATCCATATTTTTAGCAGCGGACCCCTAATAGTTAGCCCCCCGCCCCTTAACGGAATTTCGGGGAAAATTGTGCCATCTAACGTGAAATCGTTTGTAGAGATTTAATGAACCATTTTTAGCGAGAGATCAAACCCGGAAATGCGCCCAATATCGATATTTTTAGCAGCGGATACGTAAAAGTTAGCCCTTCCTTGGCGGAATTTCGGGACAAAAATGTTGTCATCTAACATGAAATTGTTTGTAATTATTTGATGAAACTTTTTTAGCGTTTGATCAAACCCGAAAATTAAAACAAAATGGGTATATTTAGCAGCGGACCGCTAAAGGTTAGACCACCCTTGACCGAATTTCGGGACAAAAAATGATGCCATCTAACGTGAAATCGTTTGTAGAGATTTCGTCATCCTTTTTTAGCGTTTGATCAAACCAGGAAATGCGCACAAAATCAATATTTTTAGCTTCACACCCCTAAAAGTTAGCCCCCCCTTGACGGAATTTCCGAACAAAAATGATGCCATCTAACGTGAAATCAATTGTAGAGATTTGATCAACCATTTTTAGCGTTTGATCAAACCCGGAACTGCGCCATAAATCGATATTTTTTGCTTCACACCCCTAAAAGTTAGCCCCCTTGACGGAATTTCAGGACAAAAATAATGCCATCTAACGTGAAATCGTTTGTAGAGATTTGATCAACCATTTTTAGCGTTTGATCAAACCCGGAAATGCGCCCAAAATCGATATTTTTAGCAGCGGACCCCTAACAGTTAGCCCCCCCTTGACGGAGTTTCCGGACAAAAATGATGCCATCTAACGTGAAATCGTTTGTAATTATTTGATCAACCATTTTTAGCGTTTGATCAAACACGGAAATGCGCCCAAAATCGATATTTTTAGCTTCCCACCCCTAAAACTTAGCCCCCCCTTGACGGAATTTCGGGACAAAAATGGTGCCATCTAACGTGAAATCGTTTGTAAAGATTTGATCAACCATTTTTAGCGTTTGATCAAACGCGGAAATGCGCCCAAAATCGATATTTTTAGCAGCGGACCCCTAAAAGTTAGCCCACACTTGACAGAATTTCCGGACAAAAATGATGCCATCTAACGTGAAATCCTTTGTAGAGATTTGATCAACCATTTTTAGCGTTTGATCAAACCCGGAAATGCGCCCAAAATCGATATTTTTAGCCTCACACCCCTAAAAGTTAGCCCCCCATTGACGGAATTTTCGGACAAAAATGATGCCATCTAACGTGAAATCATTTGTAGAGATTTGATCAACCATTTTTAGCGTTTGATCAAACCCGGAAGCTTTTTCAAGAAGGCTCACGTTTTCAGCACCAGCCTTGGCGAGTTGGCGAAAGCGAGGGAGTTCAGCCAGCTCTAACGCCAATCGTCGTCTTGTGTTTTGTTTTGAACCGAAATGGCGGAAGACGAACTAGCATATTTTAGAATAACAGTCCTACCTAAATTAAAGAAATATTTTCAGTTATGTGTTCTAGATGAAAAGAAATCTTCTTCGAAAGAAATTGTATTACGAATTCTTATACTCTGTTTTATCGAAGGCCTTTATTACTTTTGATGATATAGACTAAAATTTTGATTATTTGATCCCCTCAAAAATCTAAATTTTCATTCAATTGAGCATTATTAATTCCATACCTCTTAAACAAAAACTCATTACCTTCATATATTTAGATATTTGATTACATATAAAGATGGATTTATGGGGATCATGAATTAATGCAGTTTCAGTGCATTTTGATGTATATAAACACAGATTTTAAAAAATACTTGTGGCAGAAAATTACTATATTTTCTGCGATGAACTTATATAATTAATTTAATACCAAATCATTCTGCAGAAACAACCCCCAAAGTCGAGTGAAAATAGGCCAAACCAAGAAAGGAAAAAAAAAAAGCCTTTCACACCCCCAAACAGGATGTTTAGAAATTGCCTTTTTAATGTGAGATGAAATTCTTAAGGGGAGATGGGGTAGACGGAAGATTGAATGACTATCTTTTGTTGCGTTAAAGTAACAAATAAAATCATTAGAGAAATTTTTTAACTGTATATGATAGTGAGCGGCTATAGATTTAAATAGTTAAATTTATCAATTAACAAATAGAAAAAACAAACCAAAAAATTAAAAACTTGGAATATTTAACTTTTTTTTTTTTGGGGGGGGGGGAACAAAAACAAGCTTTTCTTTTTTTTCGGGGGGGGGGGGCAGAATTTGAATAATTGGTCTTTTACTTATAGTTACTTCAAAGTAATAAATAGAACAGAAAATTTAAAAAACTGTAAAGAATTTAAAAAAAAATGAAAGCGTGTGCACAAAAGGTTAATCCTTATTATTATTTTTTAAATCTTTCATTCTATTTGTTTCCTTATCTTTTTTTTATGGTAAATTACTTATTTGTTACTTAAAAATCAACAGATAGAGCAAAGCAGTAAACTTTATGCACTGTTATGGATAAGCGAAGGAATAGTTAACATTTCAGACACAATTTTAACTAATCTTTTCTGCAAGGCAACAATGAATTTTAAAGGGCAAAAAGTAGTGTGATGGAGGAGAGGATGGGGGGGGGGGGGAATTCGAAATGGAAGGTCTGCCTCAGACAATTGAGCATTATTTTATTGCCACTTCAACTTAATAAATAGAGCAATATGTGTGCAGAATGACGAAATATAAAGTGTGTGTGTGGGGGGGGGGGGATTTCATTCGAGAGAAGAATTTACATGATTTATTCAAATATGACGAATTATTATTTTTAAATAATAAATAAAACAATTAAGGCGAAATAATATTTAAAAATATGGCAAAAATTTTTAAATAAAAAACTGAAGAATTTTAAAGATTTTTAATTTTGTGCACTATGGACAGACCAATGTCTTTTTCATAAACTAAAATAATGATAAAATTTTAACAATACTAAAATGTAATAGTAATTGATTTAATTCCATGCATCAACTTGCAATTATTTTAGCTCATAGATTTAATTGCAGGATACGGCTAAATAATTTATTTTTTATCATTCAATCTAATTATAATCGAATTGATTGTAGTTCCAACTTCCTATTAACTTCTAATCGCAATTAAATTAAAAACAATTAATTTTTAATGAATTATTTCAGTGAAAATGTGTTTTATTAATGCAATCAACACGTCACACAATTATGCCGCTTAATAATAAAGAAAAACTAAATTAATTCAGTAATAATACTAATAAAACTATGTTCAATTGTGTCATAAAAACATGATCAATACAATTATATTTATTAAAGAAAATTTTTACGTCTGTTTTTTAAAATACGTTCTCTATTTCTTCGAACATATAGCGAATTAATGAAATAAATGAATATTATAGAACTGAAAAAAATAACTTATGTTTGAATTATATATATTTGTGCAATTAAAAGTTATTTTAATCCGAAAAAGATTTTTGTTTTAAGCAAGGTTCTAATTGCAAACCACGGCGAAATAACATTTCGTCTAGCTTTTTACATTTGCGGAAAAAACAAATGAAAAAAAGCACACCTCTTCCTCTCAGCAAAGGAATGAGGTTGCCGTTCGCTACGCGTATGATGACGTCACGAACAAAAAAGGGTGCGTAGCGTTGAATTCATCCCCGCGCCAACCCTTACTCTGGCGATAAAGTGCTCAAAACGTGAGCCTTCTTGAAAAAGCAACCCGGAAATGCGCCTAAAATCGATATTTTTAACAGCGGAACCCTAAAAGATAGCCTCCCTTGACGGAATTTCGGGACAAAAATGGTGCCATCTAACGTGAGATCGTTTGTAGAGATTTGATCAACCATTTTTAGCGTTTGATCAAACGCGGAAATGCGCCGAAAATCGATATTTTTAGCAGCGGACCCCTAATAGTTGGCCCCCCGCCCCTTAACAGAATTTCGGGGAAAATGGTGCCATCTAACGTGAAATCGTTTGTAGAGATTTAATGAACCATTTTTAGCGAGAGATCAAACCCGGAAATGCGCCCAATATCGATATTTTTAGCAGCGGACACGTAAAAGTTAGCCCTTCCTTGGCGGAATTTCGGGACAAAAATGTTGTCATCTAACATGAAATTGTTTGTAATTATTTGATGAAACTTTTTTAGCGTTTGATAAACCCGAAAATTAAAACAAAATGGGTATATTTAGCAGCGGACCGCTAAAGGTTAGACCACCCTTGACCGAATTTCGGGACAAAAAATGATGCCATCTAACGTGAAACCGTTTGCAGAGATTTGGTCAACCTTTTTTAGCGTTTGATCAAACAAGGAAATGCGCACAAAACCAATATTTTTAGCTTCACACCCCTAAAAGTTAGCCCCCCCCTTGACGGAATTTCCGGACAAAAATAATGCCATCTAACGTGAAATCGTTTGTAGAGATTTGATCAACCATTTTTAGCGTTTGATCAAACCCGGAAATGCGCCCAAAATCGATATTTTTAGCAGCGGACCCCTAAAAGTTAGCCCCCCCCTTGACGGAATTTCCGGACAAAAATGATGCCATCTAACGTGAAATCGTTTGTAGAGGTTTGATCAACCATTTTTGGCGTTTGATAAAACCCGGAAATGCGCCCAAAGCCGATATTTTTAGCTTCCCACCCCTAAAAGTTAGCCCCCCTTCACGGAATTTCGGGACAAAAATGGTGCCATCTAACGTGAAATCGTTTGTAGGGATTTGATCAACCATTTTTAGCGTTTGATCAAACCCGGAAATTCGCCCCAAATCGATATTTTTAGCAGCGGACCCCTAAAAGTTAGTCCCCACTTGCCGGAATTTCAGGACAAAAATGGTCCCATCTAACGTGAAATCGTTTGTAGAGATTTGATCAACCATTTTTAGCGTTTGATCAAACCAGGAAATGCGCACAAAATCAATATTTTTAGCTTCACACCCCTAAAAGTTAGCCCATCCTTGACGGAATTTCCGGACAAAAATGATGGCATCTAACGTGAAATCGTTTGTAATTATTTGATCAACCATTTTTAGCGTTTGATCAAACACGGAAATGCGCCCAAAATCGATATTTTTAGTTTCCCACCCCTAAAACTTAGCCCCCCCTTGACGGAATTTCGGGTCAAAAATGGTGCCATCTAACGTGAAATCGTTTGTAAAGATTTGATCAACCATTTTTAGCGTTTGATCAAACGCGGAAATGCGCCCAAAATCGATATATTTAGCAGCGGACGCCTAAAATATAGCCCCACCCTTGACGGAATTTCGGGACAAAAATGGTGCCATCTAACGTGAAATCGTATGTAGAGATTTGATCAACCATTTTTAGCGAGAGATCAAATCCGGAAAGGCGCTCAATATCGATATTTTTAGCAGCGGACCCCTAAAAGTTAGCCTTTCCTTGGCGGAATTTCCGGACAAAAATGTTCTCATCTAACGTGAAATTTTTTGTAGAGATTTGATCAACCATTTTAAACGTTTTATCAAACCCGGAAATGCGCCCAAAACCGATATTTGTTAGCTTCACACCCCTAAAAGTTACCCCCCCCCCCTCTACGGAATTTCGGGACAAAAATGATGCCATCTAACGTGAAAGCGTTTGTAAAGATTTGTTCAACCATTTTTAGCGTTTGATCAAACCCGGAAATGCGCCGAAAATCCATATTTTTAGCAGCGGACCCCTAAAAGTTAGCCCCCTTGACGGAATTTCCGGACAAAAATAATGCCATCTAACGTGAAATCGTTTGTAGAGATTTGATCAACCATTTTTAGCGTTTGATCAAACCCGGAAATGTGCCCAAAATCGATATTTTTAGCAGCGGACCCTTAAAGTTAGTCCCCACTTGCCCGAATTTCAGGACAAAAATGGTCCCATCTAACGTGAAATCGTTTGTAGAGATTTGATCAACCATTTTTAGCGTTTGATCAAACCGGGAAATGCGCGAAAATTGATATTTTTAGCAGCGGACCCTTAAAAGTTAGTCCCCTCTTGACGGAATTTCGGGACAAAAATGGTGCCGTCTAACGTGAAATCGTTTGTAAAGATATTATCAACCATTTTTAGCGTTTGATCAAACCCGTAAGCGAACTCAAAATCGATATTTTTAGGTTCACACCCCTAAAAGTTAGCCCCCCCTTGACGGAATTTCGAGACAAAAATGGTGCCATCTAACGTGAAATCGTATGTAGAGATTTGATCAAACATTTTTAGCGAGAGATCAAATCCGGAAATGCGCTCAATATCGATATTTTTAGCAGCGGACCCCTAAAAGTTAGCCCTTCCTTGGCGGAATTTCGGGACAAAAATGTTGTCATCTAACGTGAAATTGTTTGTAGAGATTTGATCAACCATTTTAAACGTTTTATCAAACCCGGAAATGCGCCCAAAACCGATATTTTTTAGCTTCACACCCCTAAAAGTTAGCCCCCCCTCTACGAAATTTCGGGACAAAAATGGTGCCATCTAACGTGAAAGCATTTGTAAAGATTTGTTCAATCATTTTTAGCGTTTGATCAAACCCGGAAATGCGCCGAAAATCGATATTTTTAGCAGCGGACCCCTAAAAGTTAGCCCCCCACCTTGACGGAATTTCGGGAAAAATGGTACCATCTAACGTGAAATCGTTTGTAGAGATTTGATCAACCATTTTTAGCGAGAGCCGGAAATTCGCCCAATATCGATATTTTTAGTAGCGGACCCCTAAAAGTTAGCTCTTCCTTGGCGGAATTTCGAGACAAAAATGTTCTCATCTAACGTTAAATTGTTTGTAGAGATTTGATCAACCATTTTAAACGTTTTATCAAACCCGGAAATGCGCCCGAAACCGATATTTTTTAGCTGCACACCCCTAAAAGTTAGCCACCCCTCTGCGGAATTTCGGGACAAAAATGGTGCCATCTAACGTGAAAGCGTTTATAAAGATTTGTTCAACCATTTTTATCGTCTGATCAACCCGGAAATGCGCCTAAAATCGATATTTTTAGCAGCGGACCCCTAAAAGTGAGCCCCCCCCCCTTGACGGAATTTTGGGACAAAAATGGTGCCATCTAACATGAAATTGTTTGTAATTATTTGATCAATCTTTTTTAGCGTTTGATCAAACCCGGAAATTAAAACAAAATGGATATATTTAGCAGCGGACCCCTAAAGGTTAGACCACCCTTTACCGAATTTCGGGACAAAAAATGGTGTCATCTAACGTGAAATCGTTTGTAGAGATATTATCAACCATTTTTAGCGTTTGATCAAACCCGAAAGTGAACTCAAAATCGATATTTTTAGGTTCACACCCCTAAAAGTTAGCCCCTCTTTCACGGAATTTCGGGACAAAAATGGTGCCATCTAACGTGAAATCGTTTTTAGAGATTTGATCAACCATTTTTAACGTTTGATCAAACCCGGAAATGCGCCCAAAATCGATATTTTTAGCAGCGGACCCCTAAAAGTTAGTCCCCACTTGCCGGAATTTCAGGACAAAAATGGTCCCATCTAACGTGAAATCGTTTGTAGAGATTTGATCAACTATTTTTAGCCTATGATCAAACCGGGAAATGCGCGCAAAATCGATATTTAGCAGCGGACCCCTAAAAGTTAGCCCCCTCTTGACGGAATTTCGGGACAAAAATGGTGCCATCTAACGTGAAATCGTTTGTAAAGATATTATCAACCATTTCTAGCGTTTGATCAAACCCGTAAGTGAATTCAAAATCGATATTTTTAGGTTCACACCCCTAAAACTTAGCCCCCCTTGACGGAATTTCCGGACAAAAATGATGCCATCTAACGTGAAATAGTTTGTAGAGATTTCATCAACCTTTTTTAGCGTTTGATCAAACCAGGAAATGCGCCCCAAATCAAAATTTTTAGCTTCACACCCCTAAAAGTTTGCCCCCCTTGACGGAATTTCAGGACAAAAATGGTGCCATCTAACGTGAAATCGTCTGTAGAGATTTGATTAACCATTTTTATCGTTTGGTCAAACGCGGAAATGCGCCCAAAATCAATATATTTAGCAGCGGACGCCTAAATTATAGCCCCACCCTTGACGGAATTTCGGGACAAAAATGGGGCCATCTAACGTGAGATCGTTTGTAGAGATTTGATCAACCATTTTTAGCGTTTGATCAAACCCGGAAATGCGCCCAAAATCGATATATTTAGCAGCGGACGCCTAAAATATAGCCCCACCCTTGACGGAATTTCGGGACAAAAATGGTGCCATCTAACGTGAGATCGTTTGTAGAGATTTGATCAACCATTTTCAGCGTTTGATCAAACCCGGAAATGCGCCCAAAATCGATATATTTAGCAGCGGACGCCTAAAATATAGCCCCACCCTTGACGGAATTTCGGGACAAAAATGGTCCATCTAACGTGAAATCGTATGTAGAGATTTGATCAACCATTTTTAGCGAGAGATCAAATCCGGAAAGGCGCTCAATATCGATATTTTTAGCAGCGGACCCCTAAAAGTTAGCCCTTCCTTGGCGGAATTTCCGGACAAAAATGTTCTCATCTAACGTGAAATTTTTTGTAGAGATTTGATCAACCATTTTAAACGTTTTATCAAACCCGGAAATGCGCCCAAAACCGATATTTGTTAGCTTCACACCCCTAAAAGTTAGCCTCCCCCCCTCTACGGAATTTCGGGACAAAAATGGTGCCATCTAACGTGAAAGCGTTTGTAAAGATTTGTTCAACCATTTTTCGAGTTTGATCAAACCCAGAAATGCGCCGAAAATCGATATTTTTAGCAGCGGACCCCTAACAGTTAGCCCCCCGCCCCTTAACAGAATTTCGGGGAAAATGGTGCCATCTAACGTGAAATCGTTTGTAGAGATTTAATGAACCATTTTTAGCGAGAGATCAAACCCGGAAATGCGCCCAATATCGATATTTTTAGCAGCGGACACGTAAAAGTTAGCCCTTCCTTGGCGGAATTTCGGGACAAAAATGTTGTCATCTAACATGAAATTGTTTGTAATTATTTGATGAAACTTTTTTAGCGTTTGATCAAACCCGAAAATTAAAACAAAATGGGTATATTTAGCAGCGGACCGCTAAAGGTTAGAACACCCTTGACCGAATTTCGGGACAAAAAATGATGCCATCTAACGTGAAACCGTTTGTAGAGATTTGGTCAACCTTTTTTAGCGTTTGATCAAACCAGGAAATGCGCACAAAATCAATATTTTTAGCTTCACACCCCTAAAAGTTAGCCCCCCCTTGACGGAATTTCCGGACAAAAATGATGCCATCTAACGTGAAATCAATTGTAGAGATTTGATCAACCATTTTTAGCGTTTGATCAGACCCGGAACTGCGCCCAAAATCGATATTTTTTGCTTCACACCCCTAAAAGTTAGCCCCCTTGACGGAATTTCCGGACAAAAATAATGCCATCTAACGTGAAATCGTTTGTAGAGATTTGATCAACCATTTTTAGTGTTTGATCAAACCCGGAAATGCGCCCACAATCGATATTTATAGCAGCGGACCCCTAAAAGTTAGCCCCCCCCCTTGACGGAATTTTGGGACAAAAATGGTGCCATCTAACATGAAATTGTTTGTAATTATTTGATCAATCTTTTTTAGCGTTTGATCAAACCCGGAAATTAAAACAAAATGGATATATTTAGCAGCGGACCCCTAAAGGTTAGACCACCCTTTACCGAATTTCGGGACAAAAAATGGTGTCATCTAACGTGAAATCGTTTGTAGAGATATTATCAACCATTTTTAGCGTTTGATCAAACCCGAAAGTGAACTCAAAATCGATATTTTTAGGTTCACACCCCTAAAAGTTAGCCCCTCTTTCACGGAATTTCGGGACAAAAATGGTGCCATCTAACGTGAAATCGTTTTTAGAGATTTGATCAACCATTTTTAACGTTTGATCAAACCCGGAAATGCGCCCAAAATCGATATTTTTAGCAGCGGACCCCTAAAAGTTAGTCCCCACTTGCCGGAATTTCAGGACAAAAATGGTCCCATCTAACGTGAAATCGTTTGTAGAGATTTGATCAACTATTTTTAGCCTATGATCAAACCGGGAAATGCGCGCAAAATCGATATTTAGCAGCGGACCCCTAAAAGTTAGCCCCCTCTTGACGGAATTTCGGGACAAAAATGGTGCCATCTAACGTGAAATCGATTGTAAAGATATTATCAACCATTTCTAGCGTTTGATCAAACCCGTAAGTGAATTCAAAATCGATATTTTTAGGTTCACACCCCTAAAACTTAGCCCCCCTTGACGGAATTTCCGGACAAAAATGATGCCATCTAACGTGAAATAGTTTGTAGAGATTTCATCAACCTTTTTTAGCGTTTGATCAAACCAGGAAATGCGCCCCAAATCAAAATTTTTAGCTTCACACCCCTAAAAGTTTGCCCCCCTTGACGGAATTTCAGGACAAAAATGGTGCCATCTAACGTGAAATCGTCTGTAGAGATTTGATTAACCATTTTTATCGTTTGGTCAAACGCGGAAATGCGCCCAAAATCAATATATTTAGCAGCGGACGCCTAAATTATAGCCCCACCCTTGACGGAATTTCGGGACAAAAATGGGGCCATCTAACGTGAGATCGTTTGTAGAGATTTGATCAACCATTTTTAGCGTTTGATCAAACCCGGAAATGCGCCCAAAATCGATATATTTAGCAGCGGACGCCTAAAATATAGCCCCACCCTTGACGGAATTTCGGGACAAAAATGGTGCCATCTAACGTGAGATCGTTTGTAGAGATTTGATCAACCATTTTCAGCGTTTGATCAAACCCGGAAATGCGCCCAAAATCGATATATTTAGCAGCGGACGCCTAAAATATAGCCCCACCCTTGACGGAATTTCGGGACAAAAATGGTCCATCTAACGTGAAATCGTATGTAGAGATTTGATCAACCATTTTTAGCGAGAGATCAAATCCGGAAAGGCGCTCAATATCGATATTTTTAGCAGCGGACCCCTAAAAGTTAGCCCTTCCTTGGCGGAATTTCCGGACAAAAATGTTCTCATCTAACGTGAAATTTTTTGTAGAGATTTGATCAACCATTTTAAACGTTTTATCAAACCCGGAAATGCGCCCAAAACCGATATTTGTTAGCTTCACACCCCTAAAAGTTAGCCTCCCCCCCTCTACGGAATTTCGGGACAAAAATGGTGCCATCTAACGTGAAAGCGTTTGTAAAGATTTGTTCAACCATTTTTCGAGTTTGATCAAACCCAGAAATGCGCCGAAAATCGATATTTTTAGCAGCGGACCCCTAATAGTTAGCCCCCCGCCCCTTAACAGAATTTCGGGGAAAATGGTGCCATCTAACGTGAAATCGTTTGTAGAGATTTAATGAACCATTTTTAGCGAGAGATCAAACCCGGAAATGCGCCCAATATCGATATTTTTAGCAGCGGACACGTAAAAGTTAGCCCTTCCTTGGCGGAATTTCGGGACAAAAATGTTGTCATCTAACATGAAATTGTTTGTAATTATTTGATGAAACTTTTTTAGCGTTTGATCAAACCCGAAAATTAAAACAAAATGGGTATATTTAGCAGCGGACCGCTAAAGGTTAGACCACCCTTGACCGAATTTCGGGACAAAAAATGATGCCATCTAACGTGAAACCGTTTGTAGAGATTTGGTCAACCTTTTTTAGCGTTTGATCAAACCCGGAAATTCGCACAAAATCAATATTTTTAGCTTCACACCCCTAAAAGTTAGTCCCCACTTGCCGGAATTTCAGGACAAAAATGGTCCCATCTAACGTGAAATCGTTTGTAGAGATTTGATCAACCATTTTTAGCGTTTGATCAAACCAGGAAATGCGCACAAAATCAATATTTTTAGCTTCACACCCCTAAAAGTTAGCCCATCCTTGACGGAATTTCCGGACAAAAATGATGGCATCTAACGTGAAATCGTTTGTAATTATTTGATCAAACATTTTTAGCGTTTGATCAAACACGGAAATGCGCCCAAAATCGATATTTTTAGTTTCCCACCCCTAAAACTTAGCCCCCCCTTGACGGAATTTCGGGACAAAAATGGTGCCATCTAACGTGAAATCGTTTGTAAAGATTTGATCAACCATTTTTAGCGTTTGATCAAACGCGGAAATGCGCCCAAAATCGATATATTTAGCAGCGGACGCCTAAAATATAGCCCCACCCTTGACGGAATTTCGGGACAAAAATGGTGCCATCTAACGTGAAATCGTATGTAGAGATTTGATCAACCATTTTTAGCGAGAGATCAAATCCGGAAAGGCGCTCAATATCGATATTTTTAGCAGCGGACCCCTAAAAGTTAGCCCTTCCTTGGCGGAATTTCCGGACAAAAATGTTCTCATCTAACGTGAAATTTTTTGTAGAGATTTGATCAACCATTTTAAACGTTTTATCAAACCCGGAAATGCGCCCAAAACCGATATTTGTTAGCTTCACACCCCTAAAAGTTAGCCCCCCCCCCCCTCTACGGAATTTCGGGACAAAAATGGTGCCATCTAACGTGAAAGCGTTTGTAAAGATTTGTTCAACCATTTTTAGCGTTTGATCAAACCCGGAAATGCGCCGAAAATCCATATTTTTAGCAGCGGACCCCTAATAGTTAGCCCCCCGCCCCTTAACGGAATTTCGGGGAAAATTGTGCCATCTAACGTGAAATCGTTTGTAGAGATTTAATGAACCATTTTTAGCGAGAGATCAAACCCGGAAATGCGCCCAATATCGATATTTTTAGCAGCGGATACGTAAAAGTTAGCCCTTCCTTGGCGGAATTTCGGGACAAAAATGTTGTCATCTAACATGAAATTGTTTGTAATTATTTGATGAAACTTTTTTAGCGTTTGATCAAACCCGAAAATTAAAACAAAATGGGTATATTTAGCAGCGGACCGCTAAAGGTTAGACCACCCTTGACCGAATTTCGGGACAAAAAATGATGCCATCTAACGTGAAATCGTTTGTAGAGATTTCGTCATCCTTTTTTAGCGTTTGATCAAACCAGGAAATGCGCACAAAATCAATATTTTTAGCTTCACACCCCTAAAAGTTAGCCCCCCCTTGACGGAATTTCCGGACAAAAATGATGCCATCTAACGTGAAATCAATTGTAGAGATTTGATCAACCATTTTTAGCGTTTGATCAAACCCGGAACTGCGCCATAAATCGATATTTTTTGCTTCACACCCCTAAAAGTTAGCCCCCTTGACGGAATTTCAGGACAAAAATAATGCCATCTAACGTGAAATCGTTTGTAGAGATTTGATCAACCATTTTTAGCGTTTGATCAAACCCGGAAATGCGCCCAAAATCGATATTTTTAGCAGCGGACCCCTAACAGTTAGCCCCCCCTTGACGGAGTTTCCGGACAAAAATGATGCCATCTAACGTGAAATCGTTTGTAATTATTTGATCAACCATTTTTAGCGTTTGATCAAACACGGAAATGCGCCCAAAATCGATATTTTTAGCTTCCCACCCCTAAAACTTAGCCCCCCCTTGACGGAATTTCGGGACAAAAATGGTGCCATCTAACGTGAAATCGTTTGTAAAGATTTGATCAACCATTTTTAGCGTTTGATCAAACGCGGAAATGCGCCCAAAATCGATATTTTTAGCAGCGGACCCCTAAAAGTTAGCCCACACTTGACAGAATTTCCGGACAAAAATGATGCCATCTAACGTGAAATCGTTTGTAGAGATTTGATCAACCATTTTTAGCGTTTGATCAAACCCGGAAATGCGCCCAAAATCGATATTTTTAGCCTCACACCCCTAAAAGTTAGCCCCCCATTGACGGAATTTTCGGACAAAAATGATGCCATCTAACGTGAAATCATTTGTAGAGATTTGATCAACCATTTTTAGCGTTTGATCAAACCCGGAAGCTTTTTCAAGAAGGCTCACGTTTTCAGCACCAGCCTTGGCGAGTTGGCGAAAGCGAGGGAGTTCAGCCAGCTCTAACGCCAATCGTCGTCTTGTGTTTTGTTTTGAACCGAAATGGCGGAAGACGAACTAGCATATTTTAGAATAACAGTCCTACCTAAATTAAAGAAATATTTTCAGTTATGTGTTCTAGATGAAAAGAAATCTTCTTCGAAAGAAATTGTATTACGAATTCTTATACTCTGTTTTATCGAAGGCCTTTATTACTTTTGATGATATAGACTAAAATTTTGATTATTTGATCCCCTCAAAAATCTAAATTTTCATTCAATTGAGCATTATTAATTCCATACCTCTTAAACAAAAACTCATTACCTTCATATATTTAGATATTTGATTACATATAAAGATGGATTTATGGGGATCATGAATTAATGCAGTTTCAGTGCATTTTGATGTATATAAACACAGATTTTAAAAAATACTTGTGGCAGAAAATTACTATATTTTCTGCGATGAACTTATATAATTAATTTAATACCAAATCATTCTGCAGAAACAACCCCCAAAGTCGAGTGAAAATAGGCCAAACCAAGAAAGGAAAAAAAAAAAGCCTTTCACACCCCCAAACAGGATGTTTAGAAATTGCCTTTTTAATGTGAGATGAAATTCTTAAGGGGAGATGGGGTAGACGGAAGATTGAATGACTATCTTTTGTTGCGTTAAAGTAACAAATAAAATCATTAGAGAAATTTTTTAACTGTATATGATAGTGAGCGGCTATAGATTTAAATAGTTAAATTTATCAATTAACAAATAGAAAAAACAAACCAAAAAATTAAAAACTTGGAATATTTAACTTTTTTTTTTTTGGGGGGGGGGGGGGGAACAAAAACAAGCTTTTCTTTTTTTTCGGGGGGGGGGGGCAGAATTTGAATAATTGGTCTTTTACTTATAGTTACTTCAAAGTAATAAATAGAACAGAAAATTTAAAAAACTGTAAAGAATTTAAAAAAAAATGAAAGCGTGTGCACAAAAGGTTAATCCTTATTATTATTTTTTAAATCTTTCATTCTATTTGTTTCCTTATCTTTTTTTTATGGTAAATTACTTATTTGTTACTTAAAAATCAACAGATAGAGCAAAGCAGTAAACTTTATGCACTGTTATGGATAAGCGAAGGAATAGTTAACATTTCAGACACAATTTTAACTAATCTTTTCTGCAAGGCAACAATGAATTTTAAAGGGCAAAAAGTAGTGTGATGGAGGAGAGGATGGGGGGGGGGGGGGAATTCGAAATGGAAGGTCTGCCTCAGACAATTGAGCATTATTTTATTGCCACTTCAACTTAATAAATAGAGCAATATGTGTGCAGAATGACGAAATATAAAGTGTGTGTGTGTGGGGGGGGGGGGGATTTCATTCGAGAGAAGAATTTACATGATTTATTCAAATATGACGAATTATTATTTTTAAATAATAAATAAAACAATTAAGGCGAAATAATATTTAAAAATATGGCAAAAATTTTTAAATAAAAAACTGAAGAATTTTAAAGATTTTTAATTTTGTGCACTATGGACAGACCAATGTCTTTTTCATAAACTAAAATAATGATAAAATTTTAACAATACTAAAATGTAATAGTAATTGATTTAATTCCATGCATCAACTTGCAATTATTTTAGCTCATAGATTTAATTGCAGGATACGGCTAAATAATTTATTTTTTATCATTCAATCTAATTATAATCGAATTGATTGTAGTTCCAACTTCCTATTAACTTCTAATCGCAATTAAATTAAAAACAATTAATTTTTAATGAATTATTTCAGTGAAAATGTGTTTTATTAATGCAATCAACACGTCACACAATTATGCCGCTTAATAATAAAGAAAAACTAAATTAATTCAGTAATAATACTAATAAAACTATGTTCAATTGTGTCATAAAAACATGATCAATACAATTATATTTATTAAAGAAAATTTTTACGTCTGTTTTTTAAAATACGTTCTCTATTTCTTCGAACATATAGCGAATTAATGAAATAAATGAATATTATAGAACTGAAAAAAATAACTTATGTTTGAATTATATATATTTGTGCAATTAAAAGTTATTTTAATCCGAAAAAGATTTTTGTTTTAAGCAAGGTTCTAATTGCAAACCACGGCGAAATAACATTTCGTCTAGCTTTTTACATTTGCGGAAAAAACAAATGAAAAAAAGCACACCTCTTCCTCTCAGCAAAGGAATGAGGTTGCCGTTCGCTACGCGTATGATGACGTCACGAACAAAAAAGGGTGCGTAGCGTTGAATTCATCCCCGCGCCAACCCTTACTCTGGCGATAAAGTGCTCAAAACGTGAGCCTTCTTGAAAAAGCAACCCGGAAATGCGCCTAAAATCGATATTTTTAACAGCGGAACCCTAAAAGATAGCCTCCCTTGACGGAATTTCGGGACAAAAATGGTGCCATCTAACGTGAGATCGTTTGTAGAGATTTGATCAACCATTTTTAGCGTTTGATCAAACGCGGAAATGCGCCGAAAATCGATATTTTTAGCAGCGGACCCCTAATAGTTGGCCCCCCGCCCCTTAACAGAATTTCGGGGAAAATGGTGCCATCTAACGTGAAATCGTTTGTAGAGATTTAATGAACCATTTTTAGCGAGAGATCAAACCCGGAAATGCGCCCAATATCGATATTTTTAGCAGCGGACACGTAAAAGTTAGCCCTTCCTTGGCGGAATTTCGGGACAAAAATGTTGTCATCTAACATGAAATTGTTTGTAATTATTTGATGAAACTTTTTTAGCGTTTGATAAACCCGAAAATTAAAACAAAATGGGTATATTTAGCAGCGGACCGCTAAAGGTTAGACCACCCTTGACCGAATTTCGGGACAAAAAATGATGCCATCTAACGTGAAACCGTTTGCAGAGATTTGGTCAACCTTTTTTAGCGTTTGATCAAACAAGGAAATGCGCACAAAACCAATATTTTTAGCTTCACACCCCTAAAAGTTAGCCCCCCCCTTGACGGAATTTCCGGACAAAAATAATGCCATCTAACGTGAAATCGTTTGTAGAGATTTGATCAACCATTTTTAGCGTTTGATCAAACCCGGAAATGCGCCCAAAATCGATATTTTTAGCAGCGGACCCCTAAAAGTTAGCCCCCCCCTTGACGGAATTTCCGGACAAAAATGATGCCATCTAACGTGAAATCGTTTGTAGAGGTTTGATCAACCATTTTTGGCGTTTGATAAAACCCGGAAATGCGCCCAAAGCCGATATTTTTAGCTTCCCACCCCTAAAAGTTAGCCCCCCTTCACGGAATTTCGGGACAAAAATGGTGCCATCTAACGTGAAATCGTTTGTAGGGATTTGATCAACCATTTTTAGCGTTTGATCAAACCCGGAAATTCGCCCCAAATCGATATTTTTAGCAGCGGACCCCTAAAAGTTAGTCCCCACTTGCCGGAATTTCAGGACAAAAATGGTCCCATCTAACGTGAAATCGTTTGTAGAGATTTGATCAACCATTTTTAGCGTTTGATCAAACCAGGAAATGCGCACAAAATCAATATTTTTAGCTTCACACCCCTAAAAGTTAGCCCATCCTTGACGGAATTTCCGGACAAAAATGATGGCATCTAACGTGAAATCGTTTGTAATTATTTGATCAACCATTTTTAGCGTTTGATCAAACACGGAAATGCGCCCAAAATCGATATTTTTAGTTTCCCACCCCTAAAACTTAGCCCCCCCTTGACGGAATTTCGGGTCAAAAATGGTGCCATCTAACGTGAAATCGTTTGTAAAGATTTGATCAACCATTTTTAGCGTTTGATCAAACGCGGAAATGCGCCCAAAATCGATATATTTAGCAGCGGACGCCTAAAATATAGCCCCACCCTTGACGGAATTTCGGGACAAAAATGGTGCCATCTAACGTGAAATCGTATGTAGAGATTTGATCAACCATTTTTAGCGAGAGATCAAATCCGGAAAGGCGCTCAATATCGATATTTTTAGCAGCGGACCCCTAAAAGTTAGCCTTTCCTTGGCGGAATTTCCGGACAAAAATGTTCTCATCTAACGTGAAATTTTTTGTAGAGATTTGATCAACCATTTTAAACGTTTTATCAAACCCGGAAATGCGCCCAAAACCGATATTTGTTAGCTTCACACCCCTAAAAGTTACCCCCCCCCCTCTACGGAATTTCGGGACAAAAATGATGCCATCTAACGTGAAAGCGTTTGTAAAGATTTGTTCAACCATTTTTAGCGTTTGATCAAACCCGGAAATGCGCCGAAAATCCATATTTTTAGCAGCGGACCCCTAAAAGTTAGCCCCCTTGACGGAATTTCCGGACAAAAATAATGCCATCTAACGTGAAATCGTTTGTAGAGATTTGATCAACCATTTTTAGCGTTTGATCAAACCCGGAAATGTGCCCAAAATCGATATTTTTAGCAGCGGACCCTTAAAGTTAGTCCCCACTTGCCAGAATTTCAGGACAAAAATGGTCCCATCTAACGTGAAATCGTTTGTAGAGATTTGATCAACCATTTTTAGCGTCTGATCAAACCGGGAAATGCGCGAAAATTGATATTTTTAGCAGCGGACCCTTAAAAGTTAGTCCCCTCTTGACGGAATTTCGGGACAAAAATGGTGCCGTCTAACGTGAAATCGTTTGTAAAGATATTATCAACCATTTTTAGCGTTTGATCAAACCCGTAAGCGAACTCAAAATCGATATTTTTAGGTTCACACCCCTAAAAGTTAGCCCCCCCTTGACGGAATTTCGAGACAAAAATGGTGCCATCTAACGTGAAATCGTATGTAGAGATTTGATCAAACATTTTTAGCGAGAGATCAAATCCGGAAATGCGCTCAATATCGATATTTTTAGCAGCGGACCCCTAAAAGTTAGCCCTTCCTTGGCGGAATTTCGGGACAAAAATGTTGTCATCTAACGTGAAATTGTTTGTAGAGATTTGATCAACCATTTTAAACGTTTTATCAAACCCGGAAATGCGCCCAAAACCGATATTTTTTAGCTTCACACCCCTAAAAGTTAGCCCCCCCTCTACGAAATTTCGGGACAAAAATGGTGCCATCTAACGTGAAAGCATTTGTAAAGATTTGTTCAATCATTTTTAGCGTTTGATCAAACCCGGAAATGCGCCGAAAATCGATATTTTTAGCAGCGGACCCCTAAAAGTTAGCCCCCCACCTTGACGGAATTTCGGGAAAAATGGTACCATCTAACGTGAAATCGTTTGTAGAGATTTGATCAACCATTTTTAGCGAGAGCCGGAAATTCGCCCAATATCGATATTTTTAGTAGCGGACCCCTAAAAGTTAGCTCTTCCTTGGCGGAATTTCGAGACAAAAATGTTCTCATCTAACGTTAAATTGTTTGTAGAGATTTGATCAACCATTTTAAACGTTTTATCAAACCCGGAAATGCGCCCGAAACCGATATTTTTTAGCTGCACAC
Source organism: Maratus speciosus (assembly GCA_963932465.1). NCBI lineage: Eukaryota > Metazoa > Arthropoda > Arachnida > Araneae > Salticidae > Maratus > Maratus speciosus. Next base: position 65,633,653 of record OZ010799.1, on the reverse strand, counting down.
CCCTAAAAGTTAGCCACCCCTCTGCGGAATTTCGGGACAAAAATGGTGCCATCTAACGTGAAAGCGTTTATAAAGATTTGTTCAACCATTTTTATCGTCTGATCAACCCGGAAATGCGCCTAAAATCGATATTTTTAGCAGCGGACCAATAAAAGTTAGCCCCCCCCCTTGACGGAATTTTGGGACAAAAATGGTGCCATCTAACATGAAATTGTTTGTAATTATTTGATCAATCTTTTTTAGCGTTTGATCAAACCCGGAAATTAAAACAAAATGGATATATTTAGCAGCGGACCCCTAAAGGTTAGACCACCCTTTACCGAATTTCGGGACAAAAAATGGTGTCATCTAACGTGAAATCGTTTGTAGAGATATTATCAACCATTTTTAGCGTTTGATCAAACCCGAAAGTGAACTCAAAATCGATATTTTTAGGTTCACACCCCTAAAAGTTAGCCCCTCTTTCACGGAATTTCGGGACAAAAATGGTGCCATCTAACGTGAAATCGTTTTTAGAGATTTGATCAACCATTTTTAACGTTTGATCAAACCCGGAAATGCGCCCAAAATCGATATTTTTAGCAGCGGACCCCTAAAAGTTAGTCCCCACTTGCCGGAATTTCAGGACAAAAATGGTCCCATCTAACGTGAAATCGTTTGTAGAGATTTGATCAACTATTTTTAGCCTATGATCAAACCGGGAAATGCGCGCAAAATCGATATTTAGCAGCGGACCCCTAAAAGTTAGCCCCCTCTTGACGGAATTTCGGGACAAAAATGGTGCCATCTAACGTGAAATCGTTTGTAAAGATATTATCAACCATTTCTAGCGTTTGATCAAACCCGTAAGTGAATTCAAAATCGATATTTTTAGGTTCACACCCCTAAAACTTAGCCCCCCTTGACGGAATTTCCGGACAAAAATGATGCCATCTAACGTGAAATAGTTTGTAGAGATTTCATCAACCTTTTTTAGCGTTTGATCAAACCAGGAAATGCGCCCCAAATCAAAATTTTTAGCTTCACACCCCTAAAAGTTTGCCCCCCTTGACGGAATTTCAGGACAAAAATGGTGCCATCTAACGTGAAATCGTCTGTAGAGATTTGATTAACCATTTTTATCGTTTGGTCAAACGCGGAAATGCGCCCAAATTAAATATATTTAGCAGCGGACGCCTAAATTATAGCCCCACCCTTGACGGAATTTCGGGACAAAAATGGGGCCATCTAACGTGAGATCGTTTGTAGAGATTTGATCAACCATTTTTAGCGTTTGATCAAACCCGGAAATGCGCCCAAAATCGATATATTTAGCAGCGGACGCCTAAAATATAGCCCCACCCTTGACGGAATTTCGGGACAAAAATGGTGCCATCTAACGTGAGATCGTTTGTAGAGATTTGATCAACCATTTTCAGCGTTTGATCAAACCCGGAAATGCGCCCAAAATCGATATATTTAGCAGCGGACGCCTAAAATATAGCCCCACCCTTGACGGAATTTCGGGACAAAAATGGTCCATCTAACGTGAAATCGTATGTAGAGATTTGATCAACCATTTTTAGCGAGAGATCAAATCCGGAAAGGCGCTCAATATCGATATTTTTAGCAGCGGACCCCTAAAAGTTAGCCCTTCCTTGGCGGAATTTCGGGACAAAAATGTTGTCATCTAACATGAAATTGTTTGTAATTATTTGATGAAACTTTTTTAGCGTTTGATCAAACCCGAAAATTAAAACAAAATGGGTATATTTAGCAGCGGACCGCTAAAGGTTAGACCACCCTTGACCGAATTTCGGGACAAAAAATGATGCCATCTAACGTGAAACCGTTTGTAGAGATTTGGTCAACCTTTTTTAGCGTTTGATCAAACCCGGAAATTCGCACAAAATCAATATTTTTAGCTTCACACCCCTAAAAGTTAGTCCCCACTTGCCGGAATTTCAGGACAAAAATGGTCCCATCTAACGTGAAATCGTTTGTAGAGATTTGATCAACCATTTTTAGCGTTTGATCAAACCAGGAAATGCGCACAAAATCAATATTTTTAGCTTCACACCCCTAAAAGTTAGCCCATCCTTGACGGAATTTCCGGACAAAAATGATGGCATCTAACGTGAAATCGTTTGTAATTATTTGATCAAACATTTTTAGCGTTTGATCAAACACGGAAATGCGCCCAAAATCGATATTTTTAGTTTCCCACCCCTAAAACTTAGCCCCCCCTTGACGGAATTTCGGGACAAAAATGGTGCCATCTAACGTGAAATCGTTTGTAAAGATTTGATCAACCATTTTTAGCGTTTGATCAAACGCGGAAATGCGCCCAAAATCGATATATTTAGCAGCGGACGCCTAAAATATAGCCCCACCCTTGACGGAATTTCGGGACAAAAATGGTGCCATCTAACGTGAAATCGTATGTAGAGATTTGATCAACCATTTTTAGCGAGAGATCAAATCCGGAAAGGCGCTCAATATCGATATTTTTAGCAGCGGACCCCTAAAAGTTAGCCCTTCCTTGGCGGAATTTCCGGACAAAAATGTTCTCATCTAACGTGAAATTTTTTGTAGAGATTTGATCAACCATTTTAAACGTTTTATCAAACCCGGAAATGCGCCCAAAACCGATATTTGTTAGCTTCACACCCCTAAAAGTTAGCCCCCCCCCCCCTCTACGGAATTTCGGGACAAAAATGGTGCCATCTAACGTGAAAGCGTTTGTAAAGATTTGTTCAACCATTTTTAGCGTTTGATCAAACCCGGAAATGCGCCGAAAATCCATATTTTTAGCAGCGGACCCCTAATAGTTAGCCCCCCGCCCCTTAACGGAATTTCGGGGAAAATTGTGCCATCTAACGTGAAATCGTTTGTAGAGATTTAATGAACCATTTTTAGCGAGAGATCAAACCCGGAAATGCGCCCAATATCAATATTTTTAGCAGCGGATACGTAAAAGTTAGCCCTTCCTTGGCGGAATTTCGGGACAAAAATGTTGTCATCTAACATGAAATTGTTTGTAATTATTTGATGAAACTTTTTTAGCGTTTGATCAAACCCGAAAATTAAAACAAAATGGGTATATTTAGCAGCGGACCGCTAAAGGTTAGACCACCCTTGACCGAATTTCGGGACAAAAAATGATGCCATCTAACGTGAAATCGTTTGTAGAGATTTCGTCATCCTTTTTTAGCGTTTGATCAAACCAGGAAATGCGCACAAAATCAATATTTTTAGCTTCACACCCCTAAAAGTTAGCCCCCCCTTGACGGAATTTCCGGACAAAAATGATGCCATCTAACGTGAAATCAATTGTAGAGATTTGATCAACCATTTTTAGCGTTTGATCAAACCCGGAACTGCGCCATAAATCGATATTTTTTGCTTCACACCCCTAAAAGTTAGCCCCCTTGACGGAATTTCAGGACAAAAATAATGCCATCTAACGTGAAATCGTTTGTAGAGATTTGATCAACCATTTTTAGCGTTTGATCAAACCCGGAAATGCGCCCAAAATCGATATTTTTAGCAGCGGACCCCTAACAGTTAGCCCCCCCTTGACGGAGTTTCCGGACAAAAATGATGCCATCTAACGTGAAATCGTTTGTAATTATTTGATCAACCATTTTTAGCGTTTGATCAAACACGGAAATGCGCCCAAAATCGATATTTTTAGCTTCCCACCCCTAAAACTTAGCCCCCCCTTGACGGAATTTCGGGACAAAAATGGTGCCATCTAACGTGAAATCGTTTGTAAAGATTTGATCAACCATTTTTAGCGTTTGATCAAACGCGGAAATGCGCCCAAAATCGATATTTTTAGCAGCGGACCCCTAAAAGTTAGCCCACACTTGACAGAATTTCCGGACAAAAATGATGCCATCTAACGTGAAATCGTTTGTAGAGATTTGATCAACCATTTTTAGCGTTTGATCAAACCCGGAAATGCGCCCAAAATCGATATTTTTAGCCTCACACCCCTAAAAGTTAGCCCCCCATTGACGGAATTTTCGGACAAAAATGATGCCATCTAACGTGAAATCATTTGTAGAGATTTGATCAACCATTTTTAGCGTTTGATCAAACCCGGAAGCTTTTTCAAGAAGGCTCACGTTTTCAGCACCAGCCTTGGCGAGTTGGCGAAAGCGAGGGAGTTCAGCCAGCTCTAACGCCAATCGTCGTCTTGTGTTTTGTTTTGAACCGAAATGGCGGAAGACGAACTAGCATATTTTAGAATAACAGTCCTACCTAAATTAAAGAAATATTTTCAGTTATGTGTTCTAGATGAAAAGAAATCTTCTTCGAAAGAAATTGTATTACGAATTCTTATACTCTGTTTTATCGAAGGCCTTTATTACTTTTGATGATATAGACTAAAATTTTGATTATTTGATCCCCTCAAAAATCTAAATTTTCATTCAATTGAGCATTATTAATTCCATACCTCTTAAACAAAAACTCATTACCTTCATATATTTAGATATTTGATTACATATAAAGATGGATTTATGGGGATCATGAATTAATGCAGTTTCAGTGCATTTTGATGTATATAAACACAGATTTTAAAAAATACTTGTGGCAGAAAATTACTATATTTTCTGCGATGAACTTATATAATTAATTTAATACCAAATCATTCTGCAGAAACAACCCCCAAAGTCGAGTGAAAATAGGCCAAACCAAGAAAGGAAAAAAAAAAAGCCTTTCACACCCCCAAACAGGATGTTTAGAAATTGCCTTTTTAATGTGAGATGAAATTCTTAAGGGGAGATGGGGTAGACGGAAGATTGAATGACTATCTTTTGTTGCGTTAAAGTAACAAATAAAATCATTAGAGAAATTTTTTAACTGTATATGATAGTGAGCGGCTATAGATTTAAATAGTTAAATTTATCAATTAACAAATAGAAAAAACAAACCAAAAAATTAAAAACTTGGAATATTTAACTTTTTTTTTTTTTGGGGGGGGGGGGAACAAAAACAAGCTTTTCTTTTTTTTCGGGGGGGGGGGCAGAATTTGAATAATTGGTCTTTTACTTATAGTTACTTCAAAGTAATAAATAGAACAGAAAATTTAAAAAACTGTAAAGAATTTAAAAAAAAATGAAAGCGTGTGCACAAAAGGTTAATCCTTATTATTATTTTTTAAATCTTTCATTCTATTTGTTTCCTTATCTTTTTTTTATGGTAAATTACTTATTTGTTACTTAAAAATCAACAGATAGAGCAAAGCAGTAAACTTTATGCACTGTTATGGATAAGCGAAGGAATAGTTAACATTTCAGACACAATTTTAACTAATCTTTTCTGCAAGGCAACAATGAATTTTAAAGGGCAAAAAGTAGTGTGATGGAGGAGAGGATGGGGGGGGGGGGAATTCGAAATGGAAGGTCTGCCTCAGACAATTGAGCATTATTTTATTGCCACTTCAACTTAATAAATAGAGCAATATGTGTGCAGAATGACGAAATATAAAGTGTGTGTGTGTGGGGGGGGGGGGGGGATTTCATTCGAGAGAAGAATTTACATGATTTATTCAAATATGACGAATTATTATTTTTAAATAATAAATAAAACAATTAAGGCGAAATAATATTTAAAAATATGGCAAAAATTTTTAAATAAAAAACTGAAGAATTTTAAAGATTTTTAATTTTGTGCACTATGGACAGACCAATGTCTTTTTCATAAACTAAAATAATGATAAAATTTTAACAATACTAAAATGTAATAGTAATTGATTTAATTCCATGCATCAACTTGCAATTATTTTAGCTCATAGATTTAATTGCAGGATACGGCTAAATAATTTATTTTTTATCATTCAATCTAATTATAATCGAATTGATTGTAGTTCCAACTTCCTATTAACTTCTAATCGCAATTAAATTAAAAACAATTAATTTTTAATGAATTATTTCAGTGAAAATGTGTTTTATTAATGCAATCAACACGTCACACAATTATGCCGCTTAATAATAAAGAAAAACTAAATTAATTCAGTAATAATACTAATAAAACTATGTTCAATTGTGTCATAAAAACATGATCAATACAATTATATTTATTAAAGAAAATTTTTACGTCTGTTTTTTAAAATACGTTCTCTATTTCTTCGAACATATAGCGAATTAATGAAATAAATGAATATTATAGAACTGAAAAAAATAACTTATGTTTGAATTATATATATTTGTGCAATTAAAAGTTATTTTAATCCGAAAAAGATTTTTGTTTTAAGCAAGGTTCTAATTGCAAACCACGGCGAAATAACATTTCGTCTAGCTTTTTACATTTGCGGAAAAAACAAATGAAAAAAAGCACACCTCTTCCTCTCAGCAAAGGAATGAGGTTGCCGTTCGCTACGCGTATGATGACGTCACGAACAAAAAAGGGTGCGTAGCGTTGAATTCATCCCCGCGCCAACCCTTACTCTGGCGATAAAGTGCTCAAAACGTGAGCCTTCTTGAAAAAGCAACCCGGAAATGCGCCTAAAATCGATATTTTTAACAGCGGAACCCTAAAAGATAGCCTCCCTTGACGGAATTTCGGGACAAAAATGGTGCCATCTAACGTGAGATCGTTTGTAGAGATTTGATCAACCATTTTTAGCGTTTGATCAAACGCGGAAATGCGCCGAAAATCGATATTTTTAGCAGCGGACCCCTAATAGTTGGCCCCCCGCCCCTTAACAGAATTTCGGGGAAAATGGTGCCATCTAACGTGAAATCGTTTGTAGAGATTTAATGAACCATTTTTAGCGAGAGATCAAACCCGGAAATGCGCCCAATATCGATATTTTTAGCAGCGGACACGTAAAAGTTAGCCCTTCCTTGGCGGAATTTCGGGACAAAAATGTTGTCATCTAACATGAAATTGTTTGTAATTATTTGATGAAACTTTTTTAGCGTTTGATAAACCCGAAAATTAAAACAAAATGGGTATATTTAGCAGCGGACCGCTAAAGGTTAGACCACCCTTGACCGAATTTCGGGACAAAAAATGATGCCATCTAACGTGAAACCGTTTGCAGAGATTTGGTCAACCTTTTTTAGCGTTTGATCAAACAAGGAAATGCGCACAAAACCAATATTTTTAGCTTCACACCCCTAAAAGTTAGCCCCCCCCTTGACGGAATTTCCGGACAAAAATAATGCCATCTAACGTGAAATCGTTTGTAGAGATTTGATCAACCATTTTTAGCGTTTGATCAAACCCGGAAATGCGCCCAAAATCGATATTTTTAGCAGCGGACCCCTAAAAGTTAGCCCCCCCCTTGACGGAATTTCCGGACAAAAATGATGCCATCTAACGTGAAATCGTTTGTAGAGGTTTGATCAACCATTTTTGGCGTTTGATAAAACCCGGAAATGCGCCCAAAGCCGATATTTTTAGCTTCCCACCCCTAAAAGTTAGCCCCCCTTCACGGAATTTCGGGACAAAAATGGTGCCATCTAACGTGAAATCGTTTGTAGGGATTTGATCAACCATTTTTAGCGTTTGATCAAACCCGGAAATTCGCCCCAAATCGATATTTTTAGCAGCGGACCCCTAAAAGTTAGTCCCCACTTGCCGGAATTTCAGGACAAAAATGGTCCCATCTAACGTGAAATCGTTTGTAGAGATTTGATCAACCATTTTTAGCGTTTGATCAAACCAGGAAATGCGCACAAAATCAATATTTTTAGCTTCACACCCCTAAAAGTTAGCCCATCCTTGACGGAATTTCCGGACAAAAATGATGGCATCTAACGTGAAATCGTTTGTAATTATTTGATCAACCATTTTTAGCGTTTGATCAAACACGGAAATGCGCCCAAAATCGATATTTTTAGTTTCCCACCCCTAAAACTTAGCCCCCCCTTGACGGAATTTCGGGTCAAAAATGGTGCCATCTAACGTGAAATCGTTTGTAAAGATTTGATCAACCATTTTTAGCGTTTGATCAAACGCGGAAATGCGCCCAAAATCGATATATTTAGCAGCGGACGCCTAAAATATAGCCCCACCCTTGACGGAATTTCGGGACAAAAATGGTGCCATCTAACGTGAAATCGTATGTAGAGATTTGATCAACCATTTTTAGCGAGAGATCAAATCCGGAAAGGCGCTCAATATCGATATTTTTAGCAGCGGACCCCTAAAAGTTAGCCTTTCCTTGGCGGAATTTCCGGACAAAAATGTTCTCATCTAACGTGAAATTTTTTGTAGAGATTTGATCAACCATTTTAAACGTTTTATCAAACCCGGAAATGCGCCCAAAACCGATATTTGTTAGCTTCACACCCCTAAAAGTTACCCCCCCCCCTCTACGGAATTTCGGGACAAAAATGATGCCATCTAACGTGAAAGCGTTTGTAAAGATTTGTTCAACCATTTTTAGCGTTTGATCAAACCCGGAAATGCGCCGAAAATCCATATTTTTAGCAGCGGACCCCTAAAAGTTAGCCCCCTTGACGGAATTTCCGGACAAAAATAATGCCATCTAACGTGAAATCGTTTGTAGAGATTTGATCAACCATTTTTAGCGTTTGATCAAACCCGGAAATGTGCCCAAAATCGATATTTTTAGCAGCGGACCCTTAAAGTTAGTCCCCACTTGCCAGAATTTCAGGACAAAAATGGTCCCATCTAACGTGAAATCGTTTGTAGAGATTTGATCAACCATTTTTAGCGTCTGATCAAACCGGGAAATGCGCGAAAATTGATATTTTTAGCAGCGGACCCTTAAAAGTTAGTCCCCTCTTGACGGAATTTCGGGACAAAAATGGTGCCGTCTAACGTGAAATCGTTTGTAAAGATATTATCAACCATTTTTAGCGTTTGATCAAACCCGTAAGCGAACTCAAAATCGATATTTTTAGGTTCACACCCCTAAAAGTTAGCCCCCCCTTGACGGAATTTCGAGACAAAAATGGTGCCATCTAACGTGAAATCGTATGTAGAGATTTGATCAAACATTTTTAGCGAGAGATCAAATCCGGAAATGCGCTCAATATCGATATTTTTAGCAGCGGACCCCTAAAAGTTAGCCCTTCCTTGGCGGAATTTCGGGACAAAAATGTTGTCATCTAACGTGAAATTGTTTGTAGAGATTTGATCAACCATTTTAAACGTTTTATCAAACCCGGAAATGCGCCCAAAACCGATATTTTTTAGCTTCACACCCCTAAAAGTTAGCCCCCCCTCTACGAAATTTCGGGACAAAAATGGTGCCATCTAACGTGAAAGCATTTGTAAAGATTTGTTCAATCATTTTTAGCGTTTGATCAAACCCGGAAATGCGCCGAAAATCGATATTTTTAGCAGCGGACCCCTAAAAGTTAGCCCCCCACCTTGACGGAATTTCGGGAAAAATGGTACCATCTAACGTGAAATCGTTTGTAGAGATTTGATCAACCATTTTTAGCGAGAGCCGGAAATTCGCCCAATATCGATATTTTTAGTAGCGGACCCCTAAAAGTTAGCTCTTCCTTGGCGGAATTTCGAGACAAAAATGTTCTCATCTAACGTTAAATTGTTTGTAGAGATTTGATCAACCATTTTAAACGTTTTATCAAACCCGGAAATGCGCCCGAAACCGATATTTTTTAGCTGCACACCCCTAAAAGTTAGCCACCCCTCTGCGGAATTTCGGGACAAAAATGGTGCCATCTAACGTGAAAGCGTTTATAAAGATTTGTTCAACCATTTTTATCGTCTGATCAACCCGGAAATGCGCCTAAAATCGATATTTTTAGCAGCGGACCAATAAAAGTTAGCCCCCCCCCTTGACGGAATTTTGGGACAAAAATGGTGCCATCTAACATGAAATTGTTTGTAATTATTTGATCAATCTTTTTTAGCGTTTGATCAAACCCGGAAATTAAAACAAAATGGATATATTTAGCAGCGGACCCCTAAAGGTTAGACCACCCTTTACCGAATTTCGGGACAAAAAATGGTGTCATCTAACGTGAAATCGTTTGTAGAGATATTATCAACCATTTTTAGCGTTTGATCAAACCCGAAAGTGAACTCAAAATCGATATTTTTAGGTTCACACCCCTAAAAGTTAGCCCCTCTTTCACGGAATTTCGGGACAAAAATGGTGCCATCTAACGTGAAATCGTTTTTAGAGATTTGATCAACCATTTTTAACGTTTGATCAAACCCGGAAATGCGCCCAAAATCGATATTTTTAGCAGCGGACCCCTAAAAGTTAGTCCCCACTTGCCGGAATTTCAGGACAAAAATGGTCCCATCTAACGTGAAATCGTTTGTAGAGATTTGATCAACTATTTTTAGCCTATGATCAAACCGGGAAATGCGCGCAAAATCGATATTTAGCAGCGGACCCCTAAAAGTTAGCCCCCTCTTGACGGAATTTCGGGACAAAAATGGTGCCATCTAACGTGAAATCGTTTGTAAAGATATTATCAACCATTTCTAGCGTTTGATCAAACCCGTAAGTGAATTCAAAATCGATATTTTTAGGTTCACACCCCTAAAACTTAGCCCCCCTTGACGGAATTTCCGGACAAAAATGATGCCATCTAACGTGAAATAGTTTGTAGAGATTTCATCAACCTTTTTTAGCGTTTGATCAAACCAGGAAATGCGCCCCAAATCAAAATTTTTAGCTTCACACCCCTAAAAGTTTGCCCCCCTTGACGGAATTTCAGGACAAAAATGGTGCCATCTAACGTGAAATCGTCTGTAGAGATTTGATTAACCATTTTTATCGTTTGGTCAAACGCGGAAATGCGCCCAAATTAAATATATTTAGCAGCGGACGCCTAAATTATAGCCCCACCCTTGACGGAATTTCGGGACAAAAATGGGGCCATCTAACGTGAGATCGTTTGTAGAGATTTTATCAACCATTTTTAGCGTTTGATCAAACCCGGAAATGCGCCCAAAATCGATATATTTAGCAGCGGACGCCTAAAATATAGCCCCACCCTTGACGGAATTTCGGGACAAAAATGGTGCCATCTAACGTGAGATCGTTTGTAGAGATTTGATCAACCATTTTCAGCGTTTGATCAAACCCGGAAATGCGCCCAAAATCGATATATTTAGCAGCGGACGCCTAAAATATAGCCCCACCCTTGACGGAATTTCGGGACAAAAATGGTCCATCTAACGTGAAATCGTATGTAGAGATTTGATCAACCATTTTTAGCGAGAGATCAAATCCGGAAAGGCGCTCAATATCGATATTTTTAGCAGCGGACCCCTAAAAGTTAGCCCTTCCTTGGCGGAATTTCCGGACAAAAATGTTCTCATCTAACGTGAAATTTTTTGTAGAGATTTGATCAACCATTTTAAACGTTTTATCAAACCCGGAAATGCGCCCAAAACCGATATTTGTTAGCTTCACACCCCTAAAAGTTAGCCTCCCCCCCTCTACGGAATTTCGGGACAAAAATGGTGCCATCTAACGTGAAAGCGTTTGTAAAGATTTGTTCAACCATTTTTCGAGTTTGATCAAACCCAGAAATGCGCCGAAAATCGATATTTTTAGCAGCGGACCCCTAATAGTTAGCCCCCCGCCCCTTAACAGAATTTCGGGGAAAATGGTGCCATCTAACGTGAAATCGTTTGTAGAGATTTAATGAACCATTTTTAGCGAGAGATCAAACCCGGAAATGCGCCCAATATCGATATTTTTAGCAGCGGACACGTAAAAGTTAGCCCTTCCTTGGCGGAATTTCGGGACAAAAATGTTGTCATCTAACATGAAATTGTTTGTAATTATTTGATGAAACTTTTTTAGCGTTTGATCAAACCCGAAAATTAAAACAAAATGGGTATATTTAGCAGCGGACCGCTAAAGGTTAGACCACCCTTGACCGAATTTCGGGACAAAAAATGATGCCATCTAACGTGAAACCGTTTGTAGAGATTTGGTCAACCTTTTTTAGCGTTTGATCAAACCAGGAAATGCGCACAAAATCAATATTTTTAGCTTCACACCCCTAAAAGTTAGCCCCCCCTTGACGGAATTTCCGGACAAAAATGATGCCATCTAACGTGAAATCAATTGTAGAGATTTGATCAACCATTTTTAGCGTTTGATCAGACCCGGAACTGCGCCCAAAATCGATATTTTTTGCTTCACACCCCTAAAAGTTAGCCCCCTTGACGGAATTTCCGGACAAAAATAATGCCATCTAACGTGAAATCGTTTGTAGAGATTTGATCAACCATTTTTAGTGTTTGATCAAACCCGGAAATGCGCCCAAAATCGATATTTATAGCAGCGGACCCCTAAAAGTTAGCCCCCCCCCTTGACGGAATTTTGGGACAAAAATGGTGCCATCTAACATGAAATTGTTTGTAATTATTTGATCAATCTTTTTTAGCGTTTGATCAAACCCGGAAATTAAAACAAAATGGATATATTTAGCAGCGGACCCCTAAAGGTTAGACCACCCTTTACCGAATTTCGGGACAAAAAATGGTGTCATCTAACGTGAAATCGTTTGTAGAGATATTATCAACCATTTTTAGCGTTTGATCAAACCCGAAAGTGAACTCAAAATCGATATTTTTAGGTTCACACCCCTAAAAGTTAGCCCCTCTTTCACGGAATTTCGGGACAAAAATGGTGCCATCTAACGTGAAATCGTTTTTAGAGATTTGATCAACCATTTTTAACGTTTGATCAAACCCGGAAATGCGCCCAAAATCGATATTTTTAGCAGCGGACCCCTAAAAGTTAGTCCCCACTTGCCGGAATTTCAGGACAAAAATGGTCCCATCTAACGTGAAATCGTTTGTAGAGATTTGATCAACTATTTTTAGCCTACGATCAAACCGGGAAATGCGCGCAAAATCGATATTTAGCAGCGGACCCCTAAAAGTTAGCCCCCTCTTGACGGAATTTCGGGACAAAAATGGTGCCATCTAACGTGAAATCGTTTGTAAAGATATTATCAACCATTTCTAGCGTTTGATCAAACCCGTAAGTGAATTCAAAATCGATATTTTTAGGTTCACACCCCTAAAACTTAGCCCCCCTTGACGGAATTTCCGGACAAAAATGATGCCATCTAACGTGAAATAGTTTGTAGAGATTTCATCAACCTTTTTTAGCGTTTGATCAAACCAGGAAATGCGCCCCAAATCAAAATTTTTAGCTTCACACCCCTAAAAGTTTGCCCCCCTTGACGGAATTTCAGGACAAAAATGGTGCCATCTAACGTGAAATCGTCTGTAGAGATTTGATTAACCATTTTTATCGTTTGGTCAAACGCGGAAATGCGCCCAAAATCAATATATTTAGCAGCGGACGCCTAAATTATAGCCCCACCCTTGACGGAATTTCGGGACAAAAATGGGGCCATCTAACGTGAGATCGTTTGTAGAGATTTGATCAACCATTTTTAGCGTTTGATCAAACCCGGAAATGCGCCCAAAATCGATATATTTAGCAGCGGACGCCTAAAATATAGCCCCACCCTTGACGGAATTTCGGGACAAAAATGGTGCCATCTAACGTGAGATCGTTTGTAGAGATTTGATCAACCATTTTCAGCGTTTGATCAAACCCGGAAATGCGCCCAAAATCGATATATTTAGCAGCTGACGCCTAAAATATAGCCCCACCCTTGACGGAATTTCGGGACAAAAATGGTCCATCTAACGTGAAATCGTATGTAGAGATTTGATCAACCATTTTTAGCGAGAGATCAAATCCGGAAAGGCGCTCAATATCGATATTTTTAGCAGCGGACCCCTAAAAGTTAGCCCTTCCTTGGCGGAATTTCCGGACAAAAATGTTCTCATCTAACGTGAAATTTTTTGTAGAGATTTGATCAACCATTTTAAACGTTTTATCAAACCCGGAAATGCGCCCAAAACCGATATTTGTTAGCTTCACACCCCTAAAAGTTAGCCTCCCCCCCTCTACGGAATTTCGGGACAAAAATGGTGCCATCTAACGTGAAAGCGTTTGTAAAGATTTGTTCAACCATTTTTCGAGTTTGATCAAACCCAGAAATGCGCCGAAAATCGATATTTTTAGCAGCGGACCCCTAATAGTTAGCCCCCCGCCCCTTAACAGAATTTCGGGGAAAATGGTGCCATCTAACGTGAAATCGTTTGTAGAGATTTAATGAACCATTTTTAGCGAGAGATCAAACCCGGAAATGCGCCCAATATCGATATTTTTAGCAGCGGACACGTAAAAGTTAGCCCTTCCTTGGCGGAATTTCGGGACAAAAATGTTGTCATCTAACATGAAATTGTTTGTAATTATTTGATGAAACTTTTTTAGCGTTTGATCAAACCCGAAAATTAAAACAAAATGGGTATATTTAGCAGCGGACCGCTAAAGGTTAGACCACCCTTGACCGAATTTCGGGACAAAAAATGATGCCATCTAACGTGAAACCGTTTGTAGAGATTTGGTCAACCTTTTTTAGCGTTTGATCAAACCAGGAAATGCGCACAAAATCAATATTTTTAGCTTCACACCCCTAAAAGTTAGCCCCCCCTTGACGGAATTTCCGGACAAAAATGATGCCATCTAACGTGAAATCAATTGTAGAGATTTGATCAACCATTTTTAGCGTTTGATCAGACCCGGAACTGCGCCCAAAATCGATATTTTTTGCTTCACACCCCTAAAAGTTAGCCCCCTTGACGGAATTTCCGGACAAAAATAATGCCATCTAACGTGAAATCGTTTGTAGAGATTTGATCAACCATTTTTAGTGTTTGATCAAACCCGGAAATGCGCCCAAAATCGATATTTTTAGCAGCGGACCCCTAAAAGTTAGCCCCCCCCTTGACGGAATTTCCGGACAAAAATGATGCCATCTAACGTGAAATCGTTTGTACAGATTTGATCAACCATTTTTAGCGTTTGATCAAACCCGGAAATGCGCCCAAAATCGATATATTTTGCAGAGGACGCCTAAAATATAGCCCCACCCTTGACGGAATTTCGGGACAAAAATGGTGCCATCTAACGTGAGATCGTTTGTAGAGATTTGATCAACCATTTTCAGCGTTTGATCAAACCCGGAAATGCGCCCAAAATCGATATATTTAGCAGCGGACGCCTAAAATATAGCCCCACCCTTGACGGAATTTCGGGACAAAAATGGTCCATCTAACGTGAAATCGTATGTAGAGATTTGATCAACCATTTTTAGCGAGAGATCAAATCCGGAAAGGCGCTCAATATCGATATTTTTAGCAGCGGACCCCTAAAAGTTAGCCCTTCCTTGGCGGAATTTCCGCACAAAAATGTTCTCATCTAACGTGAAAATTTTTGTAGAGATTTGATCAACCATTTTAAACGTTTTATCAAACCCGGAAATGCGCCCAAAACCGATATTTGTTAGCTTCACACCCCTAAAAGTTAGCCTCCCCCCCTCTACGGAATTTCGGGTCAAAAATGATGCCATCTAACGTGAAAGCGTTTGTAAAGATTTGTTCAACCATTTTTCGAGTTTGATCAAACCCGGAAATGCGCCGAAAATCGATATTTTTAGCAGCGGACCCCTAATAGTTAGCCCCCCGCCCCTTAACAGAATTTCGGGGAAAATGGTGCCATCTAATGTGAAATCGTTTGTAGAGATTTAATGAACCATTTTTAGCGAGAGATCAAACCCGGAAATGCGCCCAATATCGATATTTTTAGCAGCGGACACGTAAAAGTTAGCCCTTCCTTGGCGGAATTTCGGGACAAAAATGTTGTCATCTAACATGAAATTGTTTGTAATTATTTGACGAAACTTTTTTAGCGTTTGATCAAACCCGAAAATTAAAACAAAATGGGTATATTTATCAGCGGACCGCTAAAGGTTAGACCACCCTTGACCGAATTTCGGGACAAAAAATGATGCCATCTAACGTGAAACCGTTTGTAGAGATTTGGTCAACCTTTTTTAGCGTTTGATCAAACCAGGAAATACGCACAAAATCAATATTTTTAGCTTCACACCCCTAAAAGTTAGCCCCCCCTTGACGGAATTTCCGGACAAAAATGATGCCATCTAACGTGAAATCAATTGTAGAGATTTGATCAACCATTTTTAGCGTTTGATCAGACCCGGAACTGCGCCCAAAATCGATATTTTTTGCTTCACACCCCTAAAAGTTAGCCCCCTTGACGGAATTTCCGGACAAAAATGATGCCATCTAACGTGAAATCGTTTGTAGAGATTTGATCAACTATTTTTAGCCTATGATCAAACCGGGAAATGCGCGCAAAATCGATATTTAGCAGCGGACCCCTAAAAGTTAGCCCCCTCTTGACGGAATTTCGGGACAAAAATGGTGCCATCTAACGTGAAATCGTTTGTAAAGATATTATCAACCATTTCTAGCGTTTGATCAAACCCGTAAGTGAATTCAAAATCGATATTTTTAGGTTCACACCCCTAAAACTTAGCCCCCCTTGACGGAATTTCCGGACAAAAATGATGCCATCTAACGTGAAATAGTTTGTAGAGATTTCATCAACCTTTTTTAGCGTTTGATCAAACCAGGAAATGCGCCCCAAATCAAAATTTTTAGCTTCACACCCCTAAAAGTTTGCCCCCCTTGACGGAATTTCAGGACAAAAATGGTGCCATCTAACGTGAAATCGTCTGTAGAGATTTGATTAACCATTTTTATCGTTTGGTCAAACGCGGAAATGCGCCCAAATTAAATATATTTAGCAGCGGACGCCTAAATTATAGCCCCACCCTTGACGGAATTTCGGGACAAAAATGGGGCCATCTAACGTGAGATCGTTTGTAGAGATTTGATCAACCATTTTTAGCGTTTGATCAAACCCGGAAATGCGCCCAAAATCGATATATTTAGCAGCGGACGCCTAAAATATAGCCCCACCCTTGACGGAATTTCGGGACAAAAATGGTGCCATCTAACGTGAGATCGTTTGTAGAGATTTGATCAACCATTTTCAGCGTTTGATCAAACCCGGAAATGCGCCCAAAATCGATATATTTAGCAGCGGACGCCTAAAATATAGCCCCACCCTTGACGGAATTTCGGGACAAAAATGGTCCATCTAACGTGAAATCGTATGTAGAGATTTGATCAACCATTTTTAGCGAGAGATCAAATCCGGAAAGGCGCTCAATATCGATATTTTTAGCAGCGGACCCCTAAAAGTTAGCCCTTCCTTGGCGGAATTTCCGGACAAAAATGTTCTCATCTAACGTGAAATTTTTTGTAGAGATTTGATCAACCATTTTAAACGTTTTATCAAACCCGGAAATGCGCCCAAAACCGATATTTGTTAGCTTCACACCCCTAAAAGTTAGCCTCCCCCCCTCTACGGAATTTCGGGACAAAAATGGTGCCATCTAACGTGAAAGCGTTTGTAAAGATTTGTTCAACCATTTTTCGAGTTTGATCAAACCCAGAAATGCGCCGAAAATCGATATTTTTAGCAGCGGACCCCTAATAGTTAGCCCCCCGCCCCTTAACAGAATTTCGGGGAAAATGGTGCCATCTAACGTGAAATCGTTTGTAGAGATTTAATGAACCATTTTTAGCGAGAGATCAAACCCGGAAATGCGCCCAATATCGATATTTTTAGCAGCGGACACGTAAAAGTTAGCCCTTCCTTGGCGGAATTTCGGGACAAAAATGTTGTCATCTAACATGAAATTGTTTGTAATTATTTGATGAAACTTTTTTAGCGTTTGATCAAACCCGAAAATTAAAACAAAATGGGTATATTTAGCAGCGGACCGCTAAAGGTTAGACCACCCTTGACCGAATTTCGGGACAAAAAATGATGCCATCTAACGTGAAACCGTTTGTAGAGATTTGGTCAACCTTTTTTAGCGTTTGATCAAACCAGGAAATGCGCACAAAATCAATATTTTTAGCTTCACACCCCTAAAAGTTAGCCCCCCCTTGACGGAATTTCCGGACAAAAATGATGCCATCTAACGTGAAATCAATTGTAGAGATTTGATCAACCATTTTTAGCGTTTGATCAGACCCGGAACTGCGCCCAAAATCGATATTTTTTGCTTCACACCCCTAAAAGTTAGCCCCCTTGACGGAATTTCCGGACAAAAATAATGCCATCTAACGTGAAATCGTTTGTAGAGATTTGATCAACCATTTTTAGTGTTTGATCAAACCCGGAAATGCGCCCAAAATCGATATTTATAGCAGCGGACCCCTAAAAGTTAGCCCCCCCCCTTGACGGAATTTTGGGACAAAAATGGTGCCATCTAACATGAAATTGTTTGTAATTATTTGATCAATCTTTTTTAGCGTTTGATCAAACCCGGAAATTAAAACAAAATGGATATATTTAGCAGCGGACCCCTAAAGGTTAGACCACCCTTTACCGAATTTCGGGACAAAAAATGGTGTCATCTAACGTGAAATCGTTTGTAGAGATATTATCAACCATTTTTTGCGTTTGATCAAACCCGAAAGTGAACTCAAAATCGATATTTTTAGGTTCACACCCCTAAAAGTTAGCCCCTCTTTCACGGAATTTCGGGACAAAAATGGTGCCATCTAACGTGAAATCGTTTTTAGAGATTTGATCAACCATTTTTAACGTTTGATCAAACCCGGAAATGCGCCCAAAATCGATATTTTTAGCAGCGGACCCCTAAAAGTTAGTCCCCACTTGCAGGAATTTCAGGACAAAAATGGTCCCATCTAACGTGAAATTGTTTGTAGAGATTTGATCAACTATTTTTAGCCTACGATCAAACCGGGAAATGCGCGCAAAATCGATATTTAGCAGCGGACCCCTAAAAGTTAGCCCCCTCTTGACGGAATTTCGGGACAAAAATGGTGCCATCTAACGTGAAATCGTTTGTAAAGATATTATCAACCATTTCTAGCGTTTGATCAAACCCGTAAGTGAATTCAAAATCGATATTTTTAGGTTCACACCCCTAAAACTTAGCCCCCCTTGACGGAATTTCCGGACAAAAATGATGCCATCTAACGTGAAATAGTTTGTAGAGATTTCATCAACCTTTTTTAGCGTTTGATCAAACCAGGAAATGCGCCCCAAATCAAAATTTTTAGCTTCACACCCCTAAAAGTTTGCCCCCCTTGACGGAATTTCAGGACAAAAATGGTGCCATCTAACGTGAAATCGTCTGTAGAGATTTGATTAACCATTTTTATCGTTTGGTCAAACGCGGAAATGCGCCCAAAATCAATATATTTAGCAGCGGACGCCTAAATTATAGCCCCACCCTTGACGGAATTTCGGGACAAAAATGGGGCCATCTAACGTGAGATCGTTTGTAGAGATTTGATCAACCATTTTTAGCGTTTGATCAAACCCGGAAATGCGCCCAAAATCGATATATTTAGCAGCGGACGCCTAAAATATAGCCCCACCCTTGACGGAATTTCGGGACAAAAATGGTGCCATCTAACGTGAGATCGTTTGTAGAGATTTGATCAACCATTTTCAGCGTTTGATCAAACCCGGAAATGCGCCCAAAATCGATATATTTAGCAGCGGACGCCTAAAATATAGCCCCACCCTTGACGGAATTTCGGGAAAAAAATGGTCCATCTAACGTGAAATCGTATGTAGAGATTTGATCAACCATTTTTAGCGAGAGATCAAATCCGGAAAGGCGCTCAATATCGATATTTTTAGCAGCGGACCCCTAAAAGTTAGCCCTTCCTTGGCGGAATTTCCGGACAAAAATGTTCTCATCTAACGTGAAATTTTTTGTAGAGATTTGATCAACCATTTTAAACGTTTTATCAAACCCGGAAATGCGCCCAAAACCGATATTTGTTAGCTTCACACCCCTAAAAGTTAGCCTCCCCCCCTCTACGGAATTTCGGGACAAAAATGGTGCCATCTAACGTGAAAGCGTTTGTAAAGATTTGTTCAACCATTTTTCGAGTTTGATCAAACCCAGAAATGCGCCGAAAATCGATATTTTTAGCAGCGGACCCCTAATAGTTAGCCCCCCGCCCCTTAACAGAATTTCGGGGAAAATGGTGCCATCTAACGTGAAATCGTTTGTAGAGATTTAATGAACCATTTTTAGCGAGAGATCAAACCCGGAAATGCGCCCAATATCGATATTTTTAGCAGCGGACACGTAAAAGTTAGCCCTTCCTTGGCGGAATTTCGGGACAAAAATGTTGTCATCTAACATGAAATTGTTTGTAATTATTTGATGAAACTTTTTTAGCGTTTGATCAAACCCGAAAATTAAAACAAAATGGGTATATTTAGCAGCGGACCGCTAAAGGTTAGACCACCCTTGACCGAATTTCGGGACAAAAAATGATGCCATCTAACGTGAAACCGTTTGTAGAGATTTGGTCAACCTTTTTTAGCGTTTGATCAAACCAGGAAATGCGCACAAAATCAATATTTTTAGCTTCACACCCCTAAAAGTTAGCCCCCCCTTGACGGAATTTCCGGACAAAAATGATGCCATCTAACGTGAAATCAATTGTAGAGATTTGATCAACCATTTTTAGCGTTTGATCAGACCCGGAACTGCGCCCAAAATCGATATTTTTTGCTTCACACCCCTAAAAGTTAGCCCCCTTGACGGAATTTCCGGACAAAAATAATGCCATCTAACGTGAAATCGTTTGTAGAGATTTGATCAACCATTTTTAGTGTTTGATCAAACCCGGAAATGCGCCCAAAATCGATATTTTTAGCAGCGGACCCCTAAAAGTTAGCCCCCCCCTTGACGGAATTTCCGGACAAAAATGATGCCATCTAACGTGAAATCGTTTGTACAGATTTGATCAACCATTTTTAGCGTTTGATCAAACCCGGAAATGCGCCCAAAATCGATATATTTTGCAGAGGACGCCTAAAATATAGCCCCACCCTTGACGGAATTTCGGGACAAAAATGGTGCCATCTAACGTGAGATCGTTTGTAGAGATTTGATCAACCATTTTCAGCGTTTGATCAAACCCGGAAATGCGCCCAAAATCGATATATTTAGCAGCGGACGCCTAAAATATAGCCCCACCCTTGACGGAATTTCGGGACAAAAATGGTCCATCTAACGTGAAATCGTATGTAGAGATTTGATCAACCATTTTTAGCGAGAGATCAAATCCGGAAAGGCGCTCAATATCGATATTTTTAGCAGCGGACCCCTAAAAGTTAGCCCTTCCTTGGCGGAATTTCCGGACAAAAATGTTCTCATCTAACGTGAAAATTTTTGTAGAGATTTGATCAACCATTTTAAACGTTTTATCAAACCCGGAAATGCGCCCAAAACCGATATTTGTTAGCTTCACACCCCTAAAAGTTAGCCTCCCCCCCTCTACGGAATTTCGGGTCAAAAATGATGCCATCTAACGTGAAAGCGCTTGTAAAGATTTGTTCAACCATTTTTCGAGTTTGATCAAACCCGGAAATGCGCCGAAAATCGATATTTTTAGCAGCGGACCCCTAATAGTTAGCCCCCCGCCCCTTAACAGAATTTCGGGGAAAATGGTGCCATCTAATGTGAAATCGTTTGTAGAGATTTAATGAACCATTTTTAGCGAGAGATCAAACCCGGAAATGCGCCCAATATCGATATTTTTAGCAGCGGACACGTAAAAGTTAGCCCTTCCTTGGCGGAATTTCGGGACAAAAATGTTGTCATCTAACATGAAATTGTTTGTAATTATTTGACGAAACTTTTTTAGCGTTTGATCAAACCCGAAAATTAAAACAAAATGGGTATATTTATCAGCGGACCGCTAAAGGTTAGACCACCCTTGACCGAATTTCGGGACAAAAAATGATGCCATCTAACGTGAAACCGTTTGTAGAGATTTGGTCAACCTTTTTTAGCGTTTGATCAAACCAGGAAATACGCACAAAATCAATATTTTTAGCTTCACACCCCTAAAAGTTAGCCCCCCCTTGACGGAATTTCCGGACAAAAATGATGCCATCTAACGTGAAATCAATTGTAGAGATTTGATCAACCATTTTTAGCGTTTGATCAGACCCGGAACTGCGCCCAAAATCGATATTTTTTGCTTCACACCCCTAAAAGTTAGCCCCCTTGACGGAATTTCCGGACAAAAATGATGCCATCTAACGTGAAATCGTTTGTAGAGATTTGATCAACCATTTTTAGCGTTTGATCAAACCCGGAAATGCGCCCAAAATCGATATATTTTGCAGCGGACGCCTAAAATATAGCCCCACCCTTGACGGAATTTCGGGACAAAAATGGTGCCATCTAACGTGAAATCGTATGTAGAGATTTGATCAACCATTTTTAGCGAGAGATCAAATCCGGAAAGGCGCTCAATATCGATATTTTTAGCAGCGGACCCCTAAAAGTTAGCCCTTCCTTGGCGGAATTTCCGGACAAAAATGTTCTCATCTAACGTGAAATTTTTTGTAGAAATTTGATCAACCATTTTAAACGTTTTATCAAACCCGGAAATGCGCCCAAAACCGATATTTGTCAGCTTCACACCCCTAAAAGTTATCCTCCCCCCCTCTACGGAATTTCGGGACAAAAATGGTGCCATCTAACGTGAAAGCGTTTGTAAAGATTTGTTCAACCATTTTTAGCGTTTGATCAAACCCGAAAATGCGCCGAAAATCGATATTTTTAGCAGCGGACCCCTAATAGTTAGCCCCCCGCCCCTTAACGGAATTTCGGGGAAAATGGTGCCATCTAACGTGAAATCGTTTGTAGAGATGTAATGAACCATTTTTAGCGAGAGATCAAACCCGGAAATGCGCCCAATATCGATATTTTTAGCAGCGGACACGTAAAAGTTAGCCCTTCCTTGGCGGAATTTCGGGACAAAAATGTTGTCATCTAACATGAAATTGTTTGCAATTATTTGATGAAACTTTTTTGGCGTTTGATCAAACCCGAAAATTAAAACAAAATGGGTATATTTAGCAGCGGACCGCTAAAGGTTAGACCACCCTTGACCGAATTTCGGGACAAACAATGATGCCATCTAACGTGAAATCGTTTGTAGAGATTTGGTCAACCATTTTTAGCGTTTGATCAAACCCGGAACTGCGCCCAAAATCGATATTTTTAGCTTCACACCCCTAAAAGTTAGCCCCCTTGACGGAATTTCCGGACAAAAATAATGCCATCTAACGTGAAATCGTTTGTAGAGATTTGATCAACCATTTTTAGCGTTTGATCAAACCCGGAAATGCGCCCAAAATCGATATTTTTAGCAGCGGACCCCTAAAAGTTAGCCCCCCTTGACGGAATTTCCGGACAAAAATGATGCCATCTAACGTGAAATCGTTTGTAGAGATTCTATCAACCATTTTTAGCGTTTGATCAAACCCGGAAATGCGCCCAATATCGATATTTTTAGCTTCCCACCCCTAAAAGTTAGCCCCCCCTTCACGGAATTTCGGGACAAAAATGGTGCCATCTAACGTGAAATTGTTTGTAGGGATTTGATCAACCATTTTTAGCGTTTGATCAAACTCGGAAATGCGCCCAAAATCGATATTTTTAGCAGCGGACCCTTAAAGTTAGTCCCCACTTGCCAGAATTTCAGGACAAAAATGGTCCCATCTAACGTGAAATCGTTTGTAGAGATTTGATCAATCATTTTTAGCGTTTGATCAAACCGGGAAATGCGCGCAAAATCGATATTTAGCAGCGGACCCCTAAAAGTTAGCCCCCTCTTGACGGAATTTCGGGACAAAAATGGTGCCATCTAACGTGAAATCGTTTGTAAAAATATTATCAACCATTTTTAGCTTTTGATCAAACCCGTAAGCGAACTCAAAATCGATATTTTTAGGTTCACACCCCTAAAAGTTAGCCCCCCCTTGACGGAATTTCCGGACAAAAATGATGCCATCTAACGTGAAATAGTTTGTAGAGATTTGATCAACCTTTTTTAGCGTTTGATCAAACCAGGAAATGCGCCCAAAATCAAAAATTTTAGCTTCACACCCCTAAAAGTTAGCCCCCCTTGACGGAATTTCGAGACAAAAATGGTGCCATCTAACGTGAAATCGTATGTAGAGATTTGATCAAACATTTTTAGCGAGAGATCAAATCCGGAAATGCGCTCAATATCGATATTTTTAGCAGCGGACCCCTAAAAGTTAGCCCTTCCTTGGCGGAATTTCGGGACAAAAATGTTGTCATCTAACGTGACATTGTTTGTAGAGATTTGATCAACCATTTTAAACGTTTTATCAAACCCGGAAATGCGCCCAAAACCGATATTTTTTAGCTTCACACCTCTAAAAGTTAGCCCCCCCTCTACGGAATTTCGGGACAAAAATGGTGCCATCTAACGTGAAAGCGTTTGTAAAGATTTGTTCAACCATTTTTAGCGTTTGATCAAACCCGGAAATGCGCCGAATTTCGATATTTTTAGCAGCGGACCCCTAAAAGTTAGCCCCCCACCTTGACGGAATTTCGGGAAAAATGGTGCCATCTAACGTGAAATCGTTTGTAGAGATTTGATCAACCATTTTTAGCGAGAGCCGGAAATTCGCCCAATATCGGTATTTTTAGTAGCGGACCCCTAAAAGTTAGCCCTTCCTTGGCGGAATTTCGGGACAAAAATGTTCTCATCTAACGTTAAATTGTTTGTAGAGATTTGATCAACCATTTTAAACGTTTTATCAAACCCGGAAATGCGCCCAAAACCGATATTTTTTAGCTTCACACTCCTAAATGTTAGCCACCCCTCTGCGGAATTTCGGGACAAAAATGGTGCCATCTAACGTGAAAGCGTTTATAAAGATTTGTTCAACCATTTTTATCGTTTGATCAACCCGGAAATGCGCCTAAAATCGATATTTTTAGCAGCGGACCCCTAAAAGTTAGCCCCCCCCTTGACGGAATTTTGGGACAAAAATGGTGCCATCTAACATGAAATTGTTTGTAATTATTTGATCAACCATTTTTAGCGTTTGATCAAACCCGGAAATTAAAACAAAATGGATATATTTAGCAGCGGACCCCTAAAGGTTAGACCACCCTTTACCGAATTTCGGGACAAAAAATGGTGTCATCTAACGTGAAATCGTTTGTAGAGATATTATCAAGCATTTTTAGCGTTTGATCAAACCCGAAAGTGAACTCAAAATCGATATTTTTAGGTTCACACCCCTAAAAGTTAGGCCCTCTTTGACGGAATTTCGGGACAAAAATGGTGCCATCTAACGTGAAATCGTTTTTAGAGATTTGATCAATCATTTTTAGCGTTTGATCAAACCCGGAAATGCGCCCAAAATCGATATTTTTAGCAGCGGACCCCTAAAAGTTAGTCCCCACTTGCCGGAATTTCAGGACAAAAATGGTCCCATCTAACGTGAAATCGTTTGTAGAGATTTGATCAACCATTTTTAGCCTTTGATCAAACCGGGAAATGCGCGCAAAATCGATATTTAGCAGCGGACCCCTAAAAGTTAGCCCCCTCTTGACGGAATTTCGGGACAAAAATGGTGCCATCTAACGTGAAATCGTTTGTAAAGATATTATCAACCATTTTTAGCGTTTGATCAAACCCGTAAGTGAACTCAAAATCGATATTTTTAGGTTCACACCCCTAAAACTTAGCCCCCCCTTGACGGAATTTCCGGACAAAAATGATGCCATCTAACGTGAAATAGTTTGTAGAGATTTCATCAACCTTTTTTAGCGTTTGATCAAACCCGGAAGTGACCCAAAATCGATATTTTTAGGTTCACACCCCTAAAAGTTAGCCTTATCCTTGGCGGAATTTCGGGACAAAAATGGTGCCATCTAACGTGAAATCGTTTGTAGAGATTTGATCAACCATTTTTAGCGAGAGATGAAAGCCGGAAGTGCCCCCAAAATCGATACTTTTAGGTGCAGTGCTCTATAAGTTAGCCTCCCCCTTGACGGAATTTTGGGAATATAATCTGCTGTTCGGGAAAGTATTTCCAAAGTATGTTTGAAATGATACCTGTTGTGTTTAGTGCTAAAGAAAAGTGAAATAACGTTGTCCACCTCTTTTGTTGATAAGAAGTTCTGCCTGCGCACTGCCCCCCACACACACCGTCCGGAGGCAAGCGCAAGAAGATACATTATTGTTGAATGCATATGAAACAAAAGGCTAATTATTAAATACTTTTAATTAGCAGCTGTTTCTTTTAAATGTTATTTGATATAAAGTTATTTTATTTATAATAATGATATTTTCTTCTTTGAATCAATAAATTACGTGAATAATAAATATATGACCATCTGTATATCACTGCAAACAAAAGAATCAAATTAAAAAATCAATAGATTTTTAGACATTGATAACGATATCATTAGGGGACGGGGGGGCGGGGGGTGTTAGTGGAATGATAACGTATGATATCGTAAGTGCAGGGGGTGAGGGTCTAAAATTGCTAAAAAGTTGATAACATTATATATGTACAACCACTAACCATTGGGTAATTTACCTAAAGACTATCCGTCCATTAAAATAAGTTATTATTATTTTTTTTAATCTAATCACGGACTTGTCTTGAACATTTCCATACGATCCCCCCCCCCCCGCCCCATTCTCAAATTAAATCCTGCTATGCTATTGCTGTTATTTTTTAGTGTAAGAAAAAATAATATGAATCTTTGTCTTTTATTAACACATTTATTGACATACATCTGACCTGTGTGCTTGGCGTCAAGCGTTCGCTTATAAGTCATCGCCAATATATACATGGGCGAGATAGCACACACAAGGAAATTTACAACACAGAGAAATATAGCTGGGAGCTCCACAATCGTTTATTAGCATAACTTCAAAACTTCAAATCCATAGTTGCCATTACGAAATCTGAAGGAATTCCAAATGAAAAAATAAAATCACCGCGCCCACATGTTGATCAGATTCTCATTCATTAACAAAATATCTTTCTCAGTCAATTTTTCTTATCGGAAACTAGTAACTCTGAATTTTGTGGACGTCAGCTCTTTTCAAAATAAACATTATACACTTTTGAGACCCTTGACCCGGGCGGAAATTAAGATGCTTCTACTCTTTTGCGGTTCAGTTTGGTACCCACCTGTCAGTTTGTTTCTATTAATCGAGAATCCGTTCATGGATTATTATTATTATTATTATTATTATTATTATTATTATTATTATTATTATGCCTTATTTTTCTACTCTTATCTCTAAAAAATAAGCAATATTTAGAGTGATCCTTATTTCTGTTTTGGATATCCGAATCAGTATACTATAGGTGTCTGCACGGGTCGGAATTACCAGCTCCGGGACCGGCCCGTACAGAAGTAAGTGAAAACAGGCCCGGCCCGACCCGACACAATGTCTACAAAAAATTTCGATTTTTCTTAACATATAATTAGGATGCCTTTGAAGAATACTGCATACATATTTATGGGATAGTTTTATACAGTATATTTTAAAATTACGATGTGTTTGCAAGACAGAAAATACACAACAGCAACATTAAGGATTGCTTAGTTATTTAGACGTTTCAGCATTCACACAAGGATTCATTTAAAAATTAACGTAGATAATAATAAATAAAAAGGAGTGTTAAAAACATAACTTTGAAGCTGTATAATTAAAAGTAAATTTGTGAAAATATTTGTCATTTATTAAGGCTTCGGAAAACGCATATGATTGGCACGTTTTCTTATTCAGAAACTATGTAATCGAATGGCGTTAAATATTTTTCGATAAAGGTGATATATCTTTGAGAAAATACTGTCAAAGTTAGAGTTTTGAATCGAATTTCCGGAAGCGACAGCACAGGAATGGAGAAAAACCTGCAGTCACTTGACAAGAATCTCTTGTATCTCGACAAGTCATTTATTTATCAAAAATGGAAAAGCTATTCGATTGCAAATCCCTTCAATTGTCAGGCTTGTCAATTTTATGCCTTTACAGTTAAAAATTAGTCAGAAAATGTGTCAAAGTTTCGTATTGTTGAACAGTGAATTTGAGAAGCACCTTAAGGTATAGTTCCAAAGATTACGTTAACAAAAGTATATTATCGCTATTCATATTTTTACAAAACATTTTGCCTGCCCTACATATGCTGTGAACAATTAAGTCCAGTTCCGGCGCGGCTCAATTGTGTAGAAAAAAATGCAATTTTGTTTATCGGCCTGTGCAGTCCTCTCGTACACTATGATAATGTCAGTGGTTTATAGTAGAATGTTATAATCATACGATCCGTTTCCTAAATGCCCAGTGAATCTACTTGGATTAAGAACCTAATTTTACAATTTAGCTATGTCCTTCTGTGCTTAATATGCGTCTACTATTAAATTGTGTTTCAGTTTGGTACGCACGCGTCATTTCTGATTTTAATAATCGGATTACCCCTCCTGCATAATTAATACTATTATTATGTTCTATTTTTCAACTTCTATTTTTATGATCATCCTCTTTTTTGTTAGGGATATCTGAACCAGTAAGTTGTGTTAATGTCGGTAGAATACGATCGTGATAGAAGAAAAAATCGAATGATTCGTTTAGTATGTGCTCAGTGAATCTGTTTGGATTAACAACGTAATTTTCGATGTCCTTCAAAACATCACATCTATAAATTAAATTAACTCACAAACTAATATAACTGCGACGAAATATTTAAAATGCCACAAAGTCATCTTACGACAAATCAAAGCTTTCAAAGTCATATTTTCTGCAGCTGTTAAAGTAACTACAAGTACTTACTCACCCAGTGTGGAAAAAAATTATTTTGCATTGTTAATAGAAAAAATTGAAGGTTAAAAAAGTTCGGGAAAAACTATTTTCAAACCATTTTTGTCCAAAAATCCGTCAAGAGGGGGCTAACTTTTAGGGGTTTGCAAACAAAAATATGGATTTTTTGGCACTTCCGGGTTTGATCAAACACTAACAAGTTGGAAATTGCTCGTCAAACGTGGCAAATGAGGTGCGTTCGTACTATAACTAGTTTTATAATTATTTTTTGCACCCCATATTGTACTGAATGTATAATTTTTTGCACTTAATAAAGCGCATAGTCTGATACATCATTAAAATGCACTTCCAATAATTTTTTCCCATTCCCCGTAATGTAACGGAACACTTTTGACTGTCCCTGTAATTAAACTATACATCCGATTTTCCTAAAATTTGAAATAGCTCAACAAAACTTTGCAACAATTATATCTTTAAAATTTCAGACCATTCGGAAGGCTGTAATATCATTAAAATGCACTTGCAATAATTTTTCCCATTCCCCGTAATGTAACGGAACACTTTCGAATGTCCCTGTAATTAAACTATACAACCGATTGTCCTAAAATTTGAAATAGCTCAACAAAACTTTGCAACAATTATATCTTTAAAATTTCAGACCATTCGGAAGGCTGTAATATCATTAAAATGCACTTGCAATAATTTTTCCCATTGGCCGTAATGTAAAGAAAAACTTTTGACTGTCCCTGTAATTAAACTATGCATCCGATTTTCCTAAAATTTGAAATGGCTCGACAAAATTTTGCAACTGTTATATCTTTAAAATTTCAGATCATTCGGAAGGCTCTAATATCATTAAAATGCACTTGCAATAATTTTTCCCATTGGCCGTAATGTAAAGAAAAACTTTTGACTGTCCCTGTAATTAAACTATACATCCGATTTTCCTAAAATTTGAAATGGCTCGACAAAATTTTGCAACAGTTATATCTTTAAAATTTCAGATCATTCGGAAGGCTCTAATATCATTAAAATGCACTTGCAATAATTTTTCCCATTGGCCGTAATGTAAAGAAAAACTTTTGACTGTCCCTGTAATTAAACTATACATCCGATTTTCATAAAATTTGAAATGGCTCGACAAAATTTTGCAACAGTTATATCTTTAAAATTTCAGATCATTCGGAAGGCTCTAATATCATTAAAATGCACTTGCAAAAATTTTTCCCATTGGCCGTAATGTAAAGAAAAACTTTTGACTGTCCCTGTAATTAAACTATACATCCGATTTTCATAAAATTTGAAATGGCTCGACAAAATTTTGCAACAATCATATATTTGAAATTTCAGACCATTCGGTTGGGTAGTTTTTGCTCTGTTACATGCGGACAGACGGACGGACAGACGGACGGACAGACGGACGGACAGACGGACGGACAGACGGACGGACGGACGGACTGAACGACGACTATAGGTGCTACGTATTTATATAATTACGAACGCACCTAAAAATGGTTGATTAAATCTCTACAAACGATTTCACGATAGATGGAATCATTTTTGTCCCGAAATTGCGTCAAGGGGGGGGGGGTAACTTTTAGGGGTGTGAAGCTAAAAATATCGATTTTGGGCGCATTTCTAGGTTTGATCAAACGCTAAAAATGGTTAAACAAATCTCTACAAACGATTTCACGTTAGATAGCATAATTTTTGTCCCGAAATTCCGTCAAGGGAGGGGGGCGAAGTTTTAGGAGTTCGCTGCTAAAAATATCGATTTTGGGCGCATTTCCGGGTTTGATCAAACGCTAAAAATGGTTGATCAAATCTCTACAAACGATTTCGCGTTAGATGGCAGCATTTTCGTCCAGATATTCCGTTAAGGGGGGCTAACTTTTAGGGGTCCGCTGCTAAAAATATAGATTTCAGGCGCATTTCCGGGTTTGATCAAACGCTAAAAATGGTTGATCAAATCTTTACAAACGATTTCACGTTAGATGGCACCATTTTTGTCCCGAAATTCCGTCAAGGGGGGGGCTAACTTTTAGGGGTGGGAAGCTAAAAATATCGATTTTGGGCGCATTTCCGGGTTTGATCAAACGCTAAAAATGGTTGATCAAATCTTTACAAACGATTTCACGTTAGATGGCACCATTTTTGTCACGAAAATTCCGTCAAGGGGGGCTAATTTTTGGGGTGTGAAGCTAAAATTATCGATTTTGGGCGCATTTCCGGGTTTTATGAAACGCTTAAAATGGTTGATCAAATTTCTGCAAACGATTTCACGCTAGATGGCAGCATTTTTGTCCGAAAATTCCGTCAAATGGGCCTAACTTTTAGGGGAGTGAAGCTAAAAATATCGATTTTGGGCGCCTTTCCGGGTTTGATCTGTTGGAAAACGTCACAGTGTAAGTGATTTTATGTCCAACATCACCTCGCTTGTGAAATGACAATTTCCTCGTGAAATATGCAACGCGTTTTTTTAGTTGTGAAATATGTTCCAAGATGGCGACACTTCCCTGAGCTATGGTGGCGTAAGATCACAAACTAGCGAACAATTGTGTAAAAGACTTTTGTTTCGAAAAGGCGACAACAGATCGCAGCACTACAGAACTTTTCTGATAGACTCATTTTAAATAGAACCTTTTTTTGCTTGTTAAGCAGTTTTTATTGTTTCAGGTTTTTTTACTCTGTTTTAACTCTTGTGGGCCCCTTTTTACTTCTTCACTTGAAGGCCCGATTTTGTGAGGTCAAGACGCACGGTTTTTCGTGCGTTAACTCTTTGTCTTATGGAAGACTAAGGTCTCCTACTGGATTTCCAACGTCATTACTCTTATATTATTCATATTTAACCCTTTTACTTTATATTTTTTAGTGTGTGTGTGTGGAACCCTGTAATCAAGTCGTTCTTCAAGAATTAAATATTTTTTTTCTCTACAACTGCATCTGCATTATTCAAAGAAGATATTTTTCACGATTCACAACATCTACTCATTAAATAAAAAATTATAGGTTGTTTTCACAAGAAGGAAACCAGCGTATGTCTGCTTTACCAGAAAGGTAAGAAAATAAATTTCTATTTCATTATTGATGTAAAAACTTTTGGTATAACAATTTTATATTTATACTGGGTCCTTAGCTTCAAGCTAATCGCGAACTCACCCTTTCTAGATATTTTAAAAGATTATGAGACTGAGTTGAAGGGGAAAGTAAATAAATAAATAAATAAATAAAAAAAAACCCCAGTAATAAAAATTTGTTTATCTGATTGTGATAAAATGATGAACAAGATGCACACATGAGATATGAAATATTGAAATATATACATGAAAATAAAAATAAATGTGCATGAATAAATAACGATATATATAATATCGCAAAAAAGAGTATTATTGTGAACGAATATTGATTGATTATTGTGAATAAATGATCATTTTATTTATATTTATGAATATATTCTAAGAAATTATTTTAAGAAAGTCACAAACTTCTTATAGTAAATATATTTGTTATCAAAGAATTTATAAAACTTGAATAACACGCTATGTCTGCCTCAAAAGAAATTACGGCAGTAGAGAAACTAAATGATAATAATTACAATCATTGGTGTTTCAAATTAGAAAATCTGTTAATTAAAGATGACTTATTCAAATATATAACAGAATCTCCACCTGCCACACCCGATGATACATATACTAAAAACGCGGCTAAGGCGAAAGCCATAATTTGATACACAAATTGTGCACATCAGACATTTGACATCTCCCAAAGAAATTTGGGAAAGATTAAAAAGTGTTCACCAAAGGGGGAATTTATCATCAAAATTATTCCTTTTGAGGAAACTATATTCGCAAAAGCTCAACGAGGGCGGAGACTTAAATTTACATATCAACAATATTTTAACAATCCGCGACAAACTCGCTGCCATTGGAGAGCTCATAAATGATTCGCACATTGTGGCTCTTATGCTTTGCAGCTTGCCTCAGTCATACGCTCCTCTTATAACTAGCATGGAGGCTAGAGACGAAAAGGATCTAGACCTCGAGTTTGTAAAAAACAAACTAATCGACGAGTACTCTCATCGAATCGAATACAAAAACACCAGCACACGACCAAGGGACACAGCATATAAAATTATAAATAAAGCAAATAAAAAATATTGCAGCTTCTGTCAACGAGATGGGCACGCTCGTTTAGAATGTTACAAATTGAAAAACAAACAGAAAAACAATTACCAAAGAAGTGAAAATTATAACAGTAATAAATTTAACAACCATGCCAACTTTAAAGCCAATTCGGTAAACACCAAAAATCAACACAACGGTAGTAAAACCGACTCCTCGAATTTCTGTTTCAACAGTAAGTCAAATATAGAGGATGAGGTCAACCAATCGATCATTCCTCTCTTCCCAGTGGAAAACAATTTTGAAATTGAGTCAGTAAAAATTAACCAAACACAAACAACAGATCCAAACACATATATCATTGACTCGGGTTGTACCAGGCACGTTGCATCAGCAAAAACAAATTTTGCTACATTCACAGCCGGGAATTTTGGGAATATAACAATCGCTAATGGAAAAAGGCTTAATTCGGAAGGTATGGGCGACGTAAAAATAAAAACAGACAAAAACCACTACATTACACTAAGAAATGTATTGTACTGTCCGGAACTAAAGGGCAATTTATTGTCAGTTAAGAAAGCCACTGAAAATAATATAAAGGTAATTTTCGAGAAAAATGCATGTTTATTTGTCAAAGATGATAATATAATCTTGACAGCTAAATTAAATGATAATCTCTACGTATTAAACCCTGAAGATGATTACGGCTATACTATAAGTACTCAAACTTTCTGTAACAATACAAATTGTATTTCATTGTGGCACCAAAGACTCGGACACAAAAATTTTGATGATATTAAATACCTTGTTAATCATGAATTGGCCAATGGGATAACAATTAACAAATGTAAACATGACACGCGATGCACCAAGTGCATTGAAGGGAAACTTTCCGCTCTGCCCTACCCTAAAGTAGCCACAAACAGAAGCAAAGACATCGGTACCCTCGCACATTCCGATATATGTGGCCCCATGAATACTGAAAAGATAGGAGGGAAAAGGTACTTTATAACATTCACGGATGATTATAGCAGGTACACAATAACATACTTAATCGCGCATAAATCGGAAGCCGTTATCAAACTGAAAGAATACATAGCGCTAACAAAAAATAAATTTGGCAAGTTGATAAAGGCAATAAGGTCCGATAACGCAAAAGAGTATATAAGTGATGAATTTGAAAACTGCCTGATAGAAAACGGGATAGAGCGTCAATTGAGTGTTCCCTATTCTAGCCCACAGAACGGCGTTTCAGAAAGAAAGAATAGAACGATAGTGGAAATGGCTAGAACCATGTTGTCGGACGCCAAGTTACCTAAGCAATTCTGGGGGGAAGCTGTCATGTCCGCCACCTACCTCATCAACCGTCTACCAACAAAGGCTAACAAAAATAACATGACACCCTATGAACTTTGGCATAAAAGAAAACCCGATCTCTCGAACATCAAAACATTCGGATGTAAGGCATTTGCCTATGTCGACAAACCTAAAAGAAATAAATTAGATGAGAAAGCCATCGAGGGAATAATGTTGGGATATGATTTCAGAAGCAAGGGCTACAGGATATATACGGGTGAAAATAAAATTATAATATCTAGAACCGTAAAATTCTTCGAAGAAGGTATAAAAGATGAGGAAATTAAACCCGCCAAAGAAAATCAAAACATCGAACAAACTCCCGCAGATAATATTGAAATTGATCTAGAAGAGCGCGACGATGATCAGAATAACACCCCGACCGACACATCCCTTGAGCCGAGAAGATCGCAAAGACAAAATCGTGGCGTACCACCTAACCGTTATGGAATAAGCGCAAACCTGTGTCAAATTCAGGAGCCAAAGTCATGGACAGACCTACAAAATATCAATGACGCAGAAACTAAAGATAAATGGCTAAAAGCCACTAGTGAGGAAATAGATTCTCTGAAGCAAAATAATACTTGGAGATTAATAAAACCTATCCCGGCAAAACGCGTCATAGGTTGTAGGTGGACGTTTAAGGCAAAAAGGGGAGCCAACGGGTCTATAGAGCGATATAAAGCCAGATTGGTCGCTAAGGGATATGCTCAAAAATATGGAAGCGATTTCGACGATACCTACGCACCCGTTGTAGCGCATACCACCCTGCGAGCATTCTTAAACGCAGCGGTGTACAAAGACCTTAAAATAACTCACCTAGATGTCAAAACTGCTTTCTTACATGGCGATTTAGAAGAGGATGTTTATATGCATCAGCCAGAGGGATACATAACAAAAGGGGAAGAAGATAAAGTGTGTAGTTTAAACAAAGCGATTTACGGCCTTAAGCAGGCAGCTAGGGCGTGGAACCAAAAAATAAGTAAATCTCTAAAAGAACTAAATTTCGTTGAATGCGCGTCAGACAAATGTCTGTACAAAAGAGTCCAAGATGGAAAAATTGCATACATAATAGTGTATGTTGATGACATCTTAGTCGCAGGAGACAAAACAGACACACACGAAATATACACTGAATTATCAAAGCAATACGAAATCAAAAATTTGGGTCAAGTAACACAATATTTAGGCATAAACATAAAGGAAACAGCAAACGGTAATCTAGAATTAGACCAGGAACACAAAATAATACAAATCGCAGAAAAATTCAATTTGTTAAATGGTAAGCCTACGTATACACCCGTGAATACTAACTACTTTAATCTAGATCCAAACGGGAAACTAATGGGAGATAACGTAAAATTTAGACAGGCTATAGGAGGGCTTCTATACATTGCAACTTTAACTAGACCCGACATAGCATCAGTCGTTAACATCCTGGGAAGAAGGAATGAATCCCCAAGGGAAGTCGATTGGCAAGCTATCGAGAAATTAATTAGATATCTGCTTACTACCAAAGATCTTAAATTCGTCATAGATAAAACAAAACCTCCAATCCTAACGGCATATAGCGATGCCGATTGGGGGAACGACAGAATAGACAGGAAATCAACCACTGGAAACTTGTTTAAATTAGGAAATAATATATTGGCATGGTCATCGAGGAAGCAGAGTTGCACAGCACTCTCGTCCACGGAGGCTGAATATATCGCTGCCTCAATGCAGGTCAAGAGATTTCGTGGTTATTAGACATGTTAAATGACCTCGAACTGTGTCAACAACTACCCGTAACATTGTACGAAGATAACTTATCAGCCATAAGATTGACCGAAAACGAAAAGGCACAGACAAGAACTAAACACGTGGAAGTTAAGTATCACCACATCAGACATCTATGCCAGAATGGCATAATCAAAATAACTTATTGCCCATCGAAGTTAATGCTGGCAGACGTGCTCACCAAGCCGTTGCCTAAGCCTCATTTCGAGTGTTTGAGAAACAAGTTAAACATTCTACGCTCGTCGGTTTGACATAAAAAGCGGGGGTGTTGGAAAACGTCACAGTGTAAGTGATTTTATGTCCAACATCACCTCGCTTGTGAAATGACAATTTCCTCGTGAAATATGCAACGCGTTTTTTTAGTTGTGAAATATGTTCCAAGATGGCGACACTTCCCTGAGCTATGGTGGCGTAAGATCACAAACTAGCGAACAATTGTGTAAAAGACTTTTGTTTCGAAAAGGCGACAACAGATCGCAGCACTACAGAACTTTTCTGATAGACTCATTTTAAATAGAACCTTTTTTTACTTGTTAAGCAGTTTTTATTGTTTCAGGTTTTTTTACTCTGTTTTAACTCGTGTGGGCCCCTTTTTACTTCTTCACTTGAAGGCCCGATTTTGTGAGGTCAAGACGCACGGTTTTTCGTGCGTTAACTCTTTGTCTTATGGAAGACTAAGGTCTCCTACTGGATTTCCAACGTCATTACTCTTATATTATTCATATTTAACCCTTTTACTTTATATTTTTTAGTGTGTGTGTGTGGAACGCTGTAATCAAGTCGTTCTTCAAGAATTAAATATTTTTTTCTCTACAACTGCATCTGCATTATTCAAAGAAGATATTTTTCACGATTCACAACATCTACTCATTAAATAAAAAATTATAGGTTGTTTTCACAAGAAGGAAACCAGCGTATGTCTGCTTTACCAGAAAGGTAAGAAAATAAATTTCTATTTCATTATTGATGTAAAAACTTTTGGTATAACAATTTTATATTTATACTGGGTCCTTAGCTTCAAGCTAATCGCGAACTCACCCTTTCTAGATATTTTAAAATGATCAAACGCTAAAAATGGTTGATCAAATCTTTACAAATGATTTCACGTTAGATGGCACAATTTTTGTCCCGAAATTCCGTCAAGGGGGGCTAACTTTTAGGGGTGTGAAACTAAAAATATCGATTTTGAGCGCATTTCCGGGTTTGATCAAACGCTAAAAAGGGTTGATCAAATTTCTACAAACTATTTCACGTTAGATGGCACCATTTTTGTCCCGAAATTCCGTCAAGGTGGGTGTGAACTAACTTTTAGGGGTCCGCTGCTAAAAATATCGATTTTGGGCGCATTTCCGGGTTTGACCAAACGCTAAAAATGGTTGATCAAATCTTTACAAACGATTTCACGTTAGATGGCACCATTTTTGTCCCGAAATACCGTCAAGGGGGGGCTAACTTTTAGGGGTGGGAAGCTAAAAATATCGATTTTGGGCGCATTTCCGGGTTTGATCAAACGCTAAAAATGGTTGATCAAATTTCTACAAACGATTTCACGTTAGATGACACCATTTTTCTCCCGAAATTCCGTCAAGGGGGGGGGCAAACTTTTAGGGGTCCGCTGCTAAAAATATCGATTTTGAGCGCATTTCAGGGTTTGATCAAACGCTAAAAATGGTTGATCAAATCTTTACAAACGATTTCACGTTAGATGGCACCATTTTTGTCCCGAAATTCCGTCAAGGGGGGGCTAATTTTTAGGGGTGGTAAGCTAAAAATATCGATTTTGGACGCATTTCCGGGTTTGATCAAACGCTAAAAATGGTTGATCAAATCTCTACAAACGATTTCACGTTAGATGGCATCATTTTTGTCCGGAAATTCCGTCAAGGGGGTGCTAACTTTTAGGGGTCCGCTGCTAAAAATATCGATTTTGGTCGCATTTCCGGGTTTGATCAAACGCTAAAAATGGTTGATCAAATCTTTACAAACGATTTCACGTTAGATGGCACCATTTTTGTCCCGAAATTCCGTCAAGGGGGGGCTAACTTTTAGGGGTGTGAAGCTAAAAATATTGATTTTGTGCGCATTTCCTGGTTTGATCAAACGCTAAAAAAGGTTGACCAAATCTCTACAAACGATTTTACGTTAGATGGCATTATTTTTGTCCGGAAATTCCGTCAAGGGGGCTAACTTTTAGGGGTGTGAAGCTAAAAATATCGATTTTGGGCGCAGTTCCGGGTTTGATCAAACGCTAAAAATGGTTGATCAAATCTCTACAATTGATTTCACGTTAGATGGCATCATTTTTGTCCGGAAATTCCGTGAAGGGGGGCTAACTTTTAGGGGTCCGCTGCTAAAAATATTGATTTTGGGCGCATTTCCGGGTTTGATCAAACGCTAAAAGTGGTTGATCAAATCTCTACAAACAAATTCACGTTATATGGCACCTTTTTTTGTCCCGAAATTCGGTCAAGAGTGGTCTAACCTTTAGGGGTCCGCTGCTAAATATATCCATTTTGTTTTAATTTTCGGGTTTGATCAAACGCTAAAAAAGGTTGATCAAATAATTACAAACAATTTCATGTTAGATGACAGCATTTTTGTCCCGAAATTCCGCCAAGGAAGGGCTAACTTTTAGGTGTCCGCTGCTAAAAATATCGATATTGGGCGCATTTCCGGCTCTCGCTAAAAATGGTTGATCAAATCTCTACAAACGATTTCACGTTAGATAGCACCATTTTTCCCGAAATTCCGTCAAGGGGG
Organism: Maratus speciosus; assembly: GCA_963932465.1. Lineage (NCBI taxonomy): Eukaryota > Metazoa > Arthropoda > Arachnida > Araneae > Salticidae > Maratus > Maratus speciosus. The sequence goes on along the minus strand of OZ010799.1, from coordinate 65,595,023 downwards.
GGGGGGCTAACTTTTAGGGGTCCGCTGCTAAAAATATCGATTTTCGGCGCATTTCCGGGTTTGATCAAACGCTAAAAATGGTTGAACAAATCTTTACAAACGCTTTCACGTTAGATGGCACCATTTTTGTCCCGAAATTCCGTAGAGGGGGTCTAACTTTTAGGGGTGTGAAGCTAAAAAATATCGGTTTTGGGCGCATTTCCGGGTTTGATAAAACGTTTAAAATGGTTGATCAAATCTCTACAAACAATTTCACGTTAGATGAGAACATTTTTGTCCCGACATTCCGCCAAGGAAGGGATAACTTTTAGGGGTCCGCTGCTAAAAATATCGATATTGAGCGCATTTCCGGATTTGATCTCTCGCTAAAAATGGTTGATCAAATCTCTACATACGATTTCACGTTAGATGGCACCATTTTTGTCCCGAAATTCCGTCAAGGGTGGGACTAACTTTTAGGCGTCCGCTGCTAAATATATCGATTTTCGACGCATTTCCGGGTTTGATCAAACGCTTAAAATGGTTGATCAAATCTCTACAAATGATTTCACGTTAGATGGCATTATTTTTGTCCGAAAATTCCGTCAATGGGGGGCTAACTTTTAGGGGTGGGAAGCTAAAAATATCGATTTTGGGCGCATTTCCGTGTTTGATCAAACGCTAAAAATGGTTGATCAAATCTCTACAAACGATTTCATGTTAGATGGCATCATTTTTGTCCGGAAATTCCGTCAAGAGGGGGGCTAACTTTTAGGGGTCCGCTGCTAAAAATATCGATTTTGGGCGCATTTCCGGGTTTGATCAAACGCTAAAAATGGTTGATCAAATCTCTACAAACGATTTCACGTTAGATGGCACCATTTTTGTCCCGAAATTCCGTCAAGTGGGGGATAACTTTTAGGGGTGTGAACCTAAAAATATCGATTTTGGGGGCATTTCCGGGTTTGATCAAACGCTAAAAATGGTTGATCAAATCTCTACAGACGATTTCTGATAAGGATCGCTAATTTTTTTTAGTTTTGCGCATTTTGAAATATCCTAAATGTTAGCCCCCCCCTGGTCCTTTTTAATCATAACTCATGAAACAAAGTTGATCAAACGATGAAAATTGTTGATCAAATCTGATCAAACGATGATCAAACGAAATGCATGTGTCACTTTATTTTCCGTCATGGGGGGGCTAACTTTTAGGAGGTGAAAATATTTCCACACGTGAGAAATCGTCAAGTACTATTCTTGTTACAAAAGTATCCGAGCTAGAACAACTATGGATTTAATGATGTGCTGAACCATACGTAAAGATCCGATGATTATATATAGGTGAAAAATGTTTTTAATTGCATCAATTTTCTTTTAAATGTGTAAGACTTACAATCTTAAAATTCGTTTCTCTCTATTTGAGTTTATTTTTTATATTTTATGTTACTGCATTTAAAATACTTAAACTTCAACTGATATTTCAGATATGACACATTATTATTATTTTTTTTTCCAATTGTATTTCTTTAAATTGGACATTTATTTAGGTATTTCTAATGTGTCCTGATGAATTTACGTAAAGATTCGTTGATTATTATATGTATGTGAAATAGGTTTATAATTGCATCAATTTTCCTTTAAATAGGTTTTTCTTGTTACAGCTGTATACGAGTTAGAAGAACTATGGGTTTAATGATATGCCGAACCATACGTAAAGATCCGATGATTATATATATGTGAAAAAATGTTTTCAATTGCATCAATTTTCCTTTAAATGTATAAGACTTCCGATCTTTAAAATAATTTCTGTCAATTTAAGTTTCTCATTTATATTTTACTGCATTTAAAATGCTTCAACTTCAACAGATATGTCAGATATGACACATTATTCTTATTATAATTATTGTTATTATTTTACAATTTTTAAATTTTATACATTTATATATAGATATTTCTAATGTGTTCTAATGCATTTACGCAAAGATCCGATGATTATACATACAGGGTGTATCTGAAAAAGGGGGCAAAACTTGACTGGGTGATAGAGCGCAGCTATGAGCAAATTTCGTCAGAGAATGTAGGGTCGGAACGCAAGCGGTGAGAAGTTAAAAGGTAGTTTTCCACTGTCGCAGTTAAAGAATTAACTGCGACAGTAGAAAACTAAAAAATTTAAAAAAAATTTAAAAATTTAAAAAAATTAAAAAAGAATTAAGAAAATTTAGGAATTAAAGAATTAAGAATGAGAGGAGATACTTCAGAAAACATTTTGTAAACAGGAATGTAATTAATGTACATGCTCAAAGAAATTGCTCAAAAGATCTTCTGCCAGCTGTAATGCACGCTTCACACCTGCGGGATAGGGACTGACACACATTTGCGAAGACACCAGGCATTTTCCGAATATCGCCGACAACAACGGCAATCCTGGCGACTAGATCCATATCAGTTTCAATGGGGCACTCGCAGATTAGGCTTTTCATATGGCCCCACAGGAAAAAGTCTAAACACGACAGATCCGGCGATCTTGGTGGCCAAGCTATGGGATCACCTCGACCCATCCATCGCCCTGGTACAGTGGAAAACTACCTTTTAACTTCTCACCGCTTGTCTTCCGACCATGCATTCTATGACGAAATTTGCTCATATAGCTGCGTTCTATCAGGGACGTAGCTACGTGGGGGGTGCGACACCCCCCCCACTTCGGTAAACTCATATACATTCGGTAATTTCACTTTCGTTCAAAAATTGCATCACTTGGCTCTGATTTTTTTCTTTTTTAAAAAAAAATTTTAAAAATATATTACAAAATTTGTTACAAAACAGAAAACAATGTCAAAACATATTTAAAATTATTACATATTTTCTAATTAGAAACTTCCTTTCTCTTTGCATTATGTAATTTTTTTTTCGTTCGGAGGCGATTACAATTTCACTTTTTAGCTATTCCATGGATGTAAGAAGGGGCAGACGGGGGGTGGGGGTGGGGGGGGTTCCATGATACAGTATCCCTATTAAATATACCTTCTTCCTATTTCTATGCAGTATCCCTGTAAGCTAGAAGATTAGGGTAGAGAATATCTTAGCTTCATTTAAGAAAGTAATCTGGAAAAAAAGGCCTTGAGGGTAAATGTGTACACTCCTTGACCAATGCAAATGAAATTAGAAGGCCAGACTTCTTGTTCGTTAAAATTCGTTTTGCTGGACCCTGAAAGCTATGGGGGGTGGATATTTCGCGTTTTTTTCGGGGGACAGGATGTCGCCAGATGTTTACTGTTGTATTGTCTGTTTTTCAAAGCAAAAAATAAGAGAAAACCGGGAAATTTTTCTTATCAAAGAAAATTAAAAAGGTGTAATAAAATTACATCAGCTACGAAGGATGTACCGAATAGTGATTTTGACCGAATACCGAATATTCGGCCTACAGGCGAACCGGATACAGAATATTCGGCTAGCCGAGTAGTAACTATTCGGCCAAATACCAAATATTCGGCTGGTCGAATATTTTAAAATTTTATTAATTAAAAAGTTTCATGGCTTCTTCTGGTGAAATAAACCAAGTGAATATATATATTTTTTAATTCTAAAACAAACAACTCAGCAAAAATAACTTTTCTACCGAATATTCGGCCTACAGGCGAACCGTATACCAAATATTCAGTTAGCCGAATTAACTGTTAGGCCGAATACCGAATATTCAACCAACCGAGTAATAACTATTCGGTTAAATACTAAGTACTTGGCTGGTTGAATACTTTTATATTTCAAAGATTAAAGGCATTAAAATGTTAAATTAAAAATTAATTTTACATAATATTTAATGCAGAAACTTACATATTGATAAACAAGAACTTTTTACATGTAAACTTTATACATGAAAAAAAATCTGCTTTGAGTTATTTAAGAAGAGAATTTTAAAATTTTATTAATTAAAAAAGTTTGATATTTCATAGCTTCTTCTGATGAATTAAACCAAGTGAATAATTTTTTTTTAATTCTAAAACAAACAACTCAGCAAAAATAACTTTTCTACTGCCTTTGATTTAGCAAGGAAGTTTTTAAATGAATCTTAGATCAGTGTTTCGAATGGGCGATTATTTTCAGAGATTGTAAACATACACATTGTTCCTAAAAAAATGGTAACAAACTTTCAACAGAGATAATGTGGTCAAGACAAAAAAATTTTGAACCAGAAACAACACCTCACTCCATTTATTCCATCAAAATTGCAATATATTCAGTCAAAAATTCTGGGTATGCAACCACAAGCCGAAACTGAATTTTCGTTCACAACTTTATCAGTAAATGAAGATATTTTAGCAAGATTTGTTTCATATTAATTTAGTCTGTATTAAATGTGATGATATCATTGAAAATGGCTGAATTTTGGCCAGTGACACAGTATAAATACTATAAATTGCATTATGAATAAAGGAATGTCTACCTCATAGTTGTTTAAATATGAAAAGTCGCAATTTCCAGCACTTCTCATCATGATATTATATTTCACAGAAATCAAAGCAAGTTTGTTAAAAATATAGCTATGATATCTTCGTTATGGTTAACAAATGAAAATCAAAGTTTGACCTCTAATGAGATGAGATAAACTTTATTTATAACTGAATAAGTGGATTGCGATTATGGTTTTCTGAGCAAAAATTGTCTTTCTTGATGTGTATTATCAACCCTGAAAGTTTTTCTGTTTTGATCATAAGCGCCCTTTTTTGTGAAAAAACAAGAAGCAGATTATTTACTAGAAAAGGCTCAGAAACTTGCATTTTTACATTGTTAATTCCTATGGAAATCCCCATTAATGGGTAATTTTCTAAAGTAATACTTTACAAAAAGCAAATAATGTAAAAACATTCTCTTTTACTTAAATATGATTCTATTTCTAATTATTATGAATATCTTTATAAGTTGACAGTTAAAAGTAGAAATTGTGTAAGGTTTTTAAAAATGCTTTAAAAGTTTTTTAAATATTCGGTTTAACCGAATATCTTGATATTATAACCGAATATTAGGTTAGGCCTAAGGCCGAATATTCGGTAACATGGCCGAAAAGGCCGAATACAGAATAGATACCGAATATTCGGTACATCCCTATTAGCTACTATACATAATGGTATAATGTATCTTCGAATAACTAAAAGTTTCTTGAAAAAAATATTTTTAAAAAATGCGGGGAAAAAATCCTTAAGGTTCTTCTCAAATCAAAAGAACCACTTTCTGAGACATCTCTGAATTCATTTCTGTTCGGAAATTGGCAGGTGTTGTTATTCAGACACTATGTAGTCGAAAGACGTTTTCCATTTTTTGGTAAACGCAAAACATTTTTCAGAAAATATTATCAAAGTTGGCGTTTTGAACCGAATTCCAGACACGGCTGCTCGAGAAAGGCAAAAAACTTTCATCATGTGACCACAATCGCTTATAACGCGATAAGTAATTTTATCAAAAAATGTAAAACTAGTTTCCATTGTATTCCGCTTCAACAGTGAGGCCTGCCAATATGCTTAAAAAATGAGACAGAAAATGTGTCAGAAAATTTTGCGTTGTTCAGTAAGGAAGCTCGAAAACCGCTTTAAAGAAAAATATTAATAAGATAGAGAACTATAAAATACTGGATTTTTTCCTTTGTAATTTAATATAAACCGACGATATGTTTTAAGATCTGGATCTGTTCTTGTCACGGGGTAGTGGAGGGTATACGGAGATAGGCGCCGTATACCCCTCTCTGGATTTTTTTAAGAAGCTCCGCGTACCCTCTGCTTCTCAAATAAAGCATTAGCGTATACTGTATCCATGGATGTTCATGACTTTAGTGTATGCCCTTTGTTTTTTTACGACTGCAACACTGGTTTTTTTCATTCAGTTCGAAAAGATATTTTTTATTTATATTTTTGAACTTGTTTTAAAATCATCCGTTGTATTGATATATAAAGACAAGTGCATTGATGATAACTATTAATCTTTCTTCTACTTGGCGTTTTGAGACATACATTTACTGTCTGCTGCAAAAACTGAAAGCAATTTATTTCTTTGTTTTCTGAAATGAAGGGATCTCAAACTTAATTTAAATTAATTAAAAAAAAAATCCTTTGACTTGAATCAGGCTAATTCATGTAACAGAATCAACGCTACAGCTCACAAAAAATGCAAGCAAAGTAATTTTGCAGAAAATAAAATAATTTTCCACACTGTCTACCCTCTCTCCCCTTCCTCTTCTCCATCGAAAAAAAAATCTTTTTGTGTTCAACACTTTTATTATTATTATTATTGCAAATTAAAATAACAATATTTAATTTTCTTTATACTTATGCTCAATTGCTCAACATGATATTTGACTATTTCAATTCTGATAACTTTCTATGTTACGAGTTCCAGCTTAAAAATTCAACAGAAAAAATACCCTACAAATAAAGCGCAGCTTTGATTAGCCACATTTTGTGGTTTTTAAAAACTATTTAAAGCTGTTCTGAAATCGTAACTTGTATCTTTTTTATACTTTCGTGAAGAAATTTTCATTTTTAAATGCACCAAATTTGCAGATATTCTTTCTTATTCGTAAACGAATAGTTTCTCCTTTTTCCTATAAAGGTAACTGGTCTTTCAGAAAATGGTGCCAAAGTTGACGTTTGGAACAGAATTTTTTTTAAACGTGAAAATCGGCAAAAGATCATTATGAGGTAGCAATTGATTATAACTGTAATACATTTATCAGAAAATTTAAAAGTACTACTATTTGATTTCAAAGAACTTCATGCCTCATGCCTGCTGATTACATGCTTCTGGATAAAAAAAAATGTCTACTTAAATGTGTCAGAAAATTTAACATTCTTGAGAGGAGTAAAAATATTTTTTTAAGAACAAGTGTTTTTTTTTTCATAAACGTGGCATTTAATACGAAGTTAGAAACTGTTTAGTTATTTCAAATCTGAATCCGTGTATAGTGTATTTGATAATTTTGATCATATGTGACAGAAAAATGCACAATATAAGAATAGGAGGGTTTGGATTTTATTTTTTATTTTCTTTTATTTCTTTCTCCTTTTTCTATAAATATTTACCCAAGTAAAAACATTCTGTAAAAAAGTTCCAAGTAAAAAAATTCTTCTGTCCCGCTTCATGCAACATTGTCTACTAAATGTTTCCGTCGTCCTCTGTAGTTTGTTATGGTCCTTTGATCTGCTTTGGGGAACAGACAGTTGAAATTTACTCATTGAAGTAATCTGCAACAATTATCCTTATTCTAATTACCAGAGAAAATAAAAACTACTAATTAACCAATTCTCTCATATTTTTTAATTAATATTTATTGATTTTCTTATTTTATCTTACTTTTTTACTCGGATAAATATTTATGGAAAAAGAGAAATAAATAAAATAAAAGAAAAAATAAAATCCAAATCCTCTTATTCTTATATTGTGCATTTTTCTGTCACATATGATCAAAATTATCAAATATACCATACACGGATTAAGATTTGAAATAACTAAACAATTTTCTAACATCCAGTTAAATGCCACGTTTATGAAAAAAAAAAAATACTTGTTCTTAAAAAATACTTACTCCTCTGAGGAATGTTAAATTTTCTGACACATTTAAGTAGACATTTTTATAATCCAGAAGCATGAAATCAGCAGGCATGAGGCATGAAGTTCTTTGAAATCAAATAGCCTTTTTAAATTTTCTGATAAATGTATTACATATAAAGTTATAATCAATTGCTGCCTCATAATGATCTTTTGCCGATTGTCACGTTTTAAAAAAAATCTGTTACACACGTCAGCTTTGGCACCATTTTGGCAAAACATAAATTTGGCCTGAGCAGGCCTAATTAATGTTTTCTGTACCGAGCTGGGTCTGGTTTCATTCTTCCAAGTCTTCACGGGAATTTTTTTCAGTCCCGGTTTTCACCCAACCTGTATGAAAATCATTGTCTCAGCGTGACCTGGTAGCAAAATACAGCTAAATTAAAATATAGTAAAACATGTGAAAAAAAACCTGCCTATGACGGAATCCTGTTTTAAACGGAAAAATGTGTTTATCCATGCAAAATTAATATAATAATATGTGAGAAAAGGATATATAATACATTTACACCTATTAAGAAAGGAACTTGTCTATTTTGCATTTTTTTATTTTACAGTGCCATTCCGTCTTAGAAGATTTTACTGCATAGCATTTTTTAGATTTTTAAGTCTCCAGTACATGGAATATGGATTAACAAAATTAATGATAATCGAAACATTTGCATATAACCAAAGGATTTATTTAAAAAAATAAATAAATATCGCAGCCTACGGCATTTCTATAAAAATGAAGATTACAAAAAAAAAAAAAAAAAAAAAAAAAAAAAAAGAAGAAAAAAAAAAGAGAGAGAAAGAAAAAAGCTAAGACTAAGTATTTTTGATCAGAATTCCTCGTACAGACAAATTTTTAACCAAATCAATGTAAAAATCAATGTTTTGTAAAAATTCACACGGGCCGTGTCAGACTCGGGTCAAGATTTTCATTTTTTTCCGGGCCAGGATGGTCTCAGGCTGAACTTTTAGATGCTATAACGCCGGGCGAGGCCAATAATTTTTTTCGACAGACCTGCCGAGTTCAGGCCTACCTTTCATAATGGGCCGGGTCGAATTTTTTTCTATGGGTCGGCCTGGCTCGGACCGGAAAACTTCTACCCGTACAAACTTCTAACTTAAAATTTATAAAGTATTGCAAATTTCAAACTTTGAGTTATAAATAAAAGAAAAAAAGAATTATTTTTTAAATATTTTCTGTTGAATTTATTTTTATTGTAGTTATAAATAATTAATCTAAATCTGTCTTTTTACACCTCACTCCAAATTACCGCTTTTACCTTTGCCCCTAAAATTTTATTTCTTGTCTTGTGCTCTCCAAAAAATTTAGCGAATTAAAATAAGAAAATCTCCTGTGAATCAGGGGCGGATCCAGATACTCGTTTTTTTTTTTTTTTTTTTGGGGGGGGGGCGATACCGAATGATATATAATCAACATAGTCATAGTTTCTATTGGTTATATCATTCCTTGCAGTTAATTAATATATGAATATGAATTAATTAATGCTATTTAAAATTATTATAGACTCTCGATTATCCGAAGTTCAATTAACCGACACACGCGGTTAACCAACCCTCTCATTATATAAGCCTCCTCTCCTCAAGATATGGCTTATGGTTACTTAATGTACCGAAAAATTAAAAATGTTACCATTGAATTTATTTATTAAATGCCTTATTTTTATTCTTCTTTTCCTTTTTACACTTTTACTCTAGTAGTTATTTATCTTATCGGTTTATTCAAAAAAGGGACTGAATAAAAATCTCAAGGGGGTTTAACGTCTTTGAAAAGTCAAAATGTGTCATCTAAGCGGTGCGTAAACTTCTTCAGAATTTACTCATTATTAGTCCATCAAGGTTAACATTTGTTACTGAGACCCAGGTCTGTTTCCATAGCTTCTCTACAAGACGTGGAAAGACAGCGAAAAATAGTAAACCAAACAATGAACGGTGGGTGAAAGTACAGCGGCATTTTCTATTCAAATCACCTAGAAGGCCTTTCATTAAGTAAATACATAAAGGAAGAACTGATTTAGCAAGTTGGCTTTAAAGAAATTAACACACCATATACATTTTAGCTTTTAACTGTCTAAGACATATTCCTTTATTGTTCGTTCATCAAATACCCCTTAAAATTCACCAATGTGGGTGGCAATAACAGTACATTTTTTTTAAAAACATTAGTGGTTTTTTTTTTTCAGAAAACATTAAGATGCTTGGAGTTTTAAAAGGTCCTTTCTTTTTCTTGTTTCTTTCTTTCTTTGGAAATCGCTACGAATCCCAAACTTTTCTCAAACAAAAGAGCTCTCTGCAAAAATATTATACAGAAATTAGAAGTGCAGCTTCTTTGAACAGATGAAAAAGTTTTCACACTTAAAACGGATCCGCATAATGGTGTCAATTTTCTGTTGTAGAAATTCAACAAAAGGTACACGAAGTGGCATCGTCCCCCACCTCAACCCATAGTGTCAAAAATAATGACGCCATATTACTATTGACTGGACATAATCCTTTTTTATTCATTAATTGCCGAAACGTCAGTGAGGTTTACCACTGACATCCGAAAAGTGTTTGGTTTTCGTTTGCTTGTCTGCCTGTTCCGCGAAAACTGCCGTAAAAAAAGTTGGATTTATATCTTAGAGGGGGGACGACCGCCCCCCGTCCCCTGGATCCACGCCTCGGGGAATCTCCTGGCGCTAAATATGCTTTTTTTCGCGGCCCTTTGACAAAATTCGCGTTTTTTTCAGCGATTCTTTCACGAAATTCGCATTTTTTCGAGATCTCTTGACGAAATTTGTGTTTTTTTCGCTATCGCTTGACGAAATTAGCGTTTCTTTCGCGAAATTTGCATTTTTCCGCCATTCTTTGGCGAAATTCGCGTTTTTTTCTGCGATTTTTTGACAAAATTTGAGTTTTTCTGCAATCCTTTGACAAAATTTGCGTTTTTTCAAGGTCCTTTGACGAAATGTGCGTTTTTTCCATGATTTTTTGATGAAATTCGCGTTTTTTCCGCGATTCTTTGACAAAATTGGCGTTTTTTGCGCGACCCTTTGACGAATTTGGCGACTTTTTCTGCGAACGATTGACGAAAATGGTTTTTTTTCGGCGACCGTTTGTTGGAATTCGCGATAAGCGGTGGATTTATATATATATATATATATTTTTTTTTGGGGGGGGGGGGAGGGGGGTATCCGCGCCTGCTATGAATTTTGCATTATTTAAATAAAAACAACTGAAAATGTATTGTAAGTGTACATACATATACATGTAAATACACGCATCTAAATACTACAAAAAATTTTTCTTCATAATTGAAATTTCTCTGGTGTGGAAAAGACCTCACCTGATCAGTTAAGAGTTAAAGTCTTTAAAATTACTTTTTTTCCCCTGCTTTATTCGTAATTGTGCAATACGATAAATAAATCAGCAGTTATCTACTTCACTCCCTCCATTCATAATTTTTACGTCCCTCGCTCCCTCCAGTTTGTAAAATTTTAAATGGTTGAAATTATTTAGTTTTTGAAAAAATTTTTGTCTGTTTATTTATATATTGCTAAAATAATAAATATGTCTAATCCTCCCCTTCCCCCCTCGCCCAAAAGAAAATAATGCGAAAGAATACAAAATACAAATAAATACAAAATAAAAATATACAAAATTTACTATGAACATTCGGTAAATTCGATCTCCACCCCCCACCCCCAAACGAAATGCTCTAGCTACGCCACTGCGTTCTATCACCCCGTAAAGTTTTGCCCACTTTTTCAGATACACCTTGTATACATGTGAAAAAGGTTTTTAATTGCATCAATTTTCTTTTAAATGTATAAGACTTCCCATCTTTAAATTCATTTCTCACAATTTTATTTTATTTTATTTTATTTTTTTTTTTTTTTTACATTTTACTGCATTTAAAATGCTTCAACTTCAACAGGTATGTCAGATTATTATTGTAATTGTAATCATTATTATTTTAATTATTATCTTTAAATTAGCTTCTATCAATTTGTGTTTCTTTTTTATATTTTACAGCATTTAAAATACTTAAACTTCAACATATATTTCAGAAATGACATATATATATATATTTTTTTTTTATCTTACAATTAAACATTTATTTAGACATTCCTAATGTATTCTGACAAAATTACGTAAAGATCTGATAATTATATAGTTATAGTATATGGTAAAAATGTTTTTAATTGCTTCACTTTTCTTTTAAATATGTAAGATTTACAATCTTTAAATTTGTTTATCTCAATTTGAGTTTCTTTTTTTATATTTTACTGCATTTAAAATACTTGAACTTCAACAGATATTTCAGAAATGGCATATAATTTTTTTCTTTCTGTTTCTTTCTTTCTTTCTTTTTTTTTTTTTTTTTCTTGAAGATTTGTTTAGACAGTCCTAATGTATTTTGACAAAGTTACGTAAAGATCCGATGACTATGTATATGTGAAAAATGTTTTTAATTGCATCAATTTTCTTTTAAATGTGTAAGGCTTATAATCTTTAAATTAGCTTCTATCAATTTGTGTTTCTTTTTTATATTTTACAGCATTTAAAATACTTAAACTTCAACATATACTTCAGAAATGACATATATATTTTTTTTTATCTTTCAATTAAACATTTATTTAGACATTCCTAATTGCATCAATTTTCTTTTAAATGTATAAGACTTCCCATCTTTAAATTCATTTCTCCCATTTTTTTTTTTTTTTTTTTTTTTTTTTTTTACATTTTACTGCATTTAAAATGCTTCAACTTCAACAGGTATGTCAGATTATTATTGTAATTGTAATCATTATTATTTTAATTATTATCTTTAAATTAGCTTCTATCAATTTGTGTTTCTTTTTTATATTTTACAGCATTTAAAATACTTAAACTTCAACATATATTTCAGAAATGACATATATATATTTTTTTTTATCTTACAATTAAACATTTCTTTAGACATTCCTAATGTATTCTGACAAAATTACGTAAAGATCTGATAATTATATAGTTATAGTATATGGTAAAAATGTTTTTAATTGCTTCACTTTTCTTTTAAATATATAAGATTTACAATCTTTAAATTTGTTTATCTCAATTTGAGTTTCTTTTTTTATATTTTACTGCATTTAAAATACTTGAACTTCAACAGATATTTCAGAAATGGCATATATTTTTTTTCTTTCTGTTTCTTTCTTTCTTTCTTTTTTTTTTTTCTTAAAGATTTGTTTAGACAGTCCTAATGTATTTTGACAAAGTTACGTAAAGATCCGATGACTATGTATATGTGAAAAATGTTTTTAATTGCATCAATTTTCTTTTAAATGTGTAAGGCTTATAATCTTTAAATTAGCTTCTGTCAATTTGTGTTTCTTTTTTATATTTTACAGCATTTAAAATACTTAAACTTCAACATATACTTCAGAAATGACATATATATTTTTTTTTATCTTTCAATTAAACATTTATTTAGACATTCCTAATTGCATCAATTTTCTTTTAAATGTATAAGACTTCCCATCTTTAAATTCATTTCTCCCATTTTTTTTTTTTTTTTTCTTTTTTACATTTTACTGCATTAAAATGCTTCAACTTCAACAGGTATGTCAGATTATTATTGTAATTGTAATCATTATTATTTTAATTATTATCTTTAAATTAGCTTCTATCAATTTGTGTTTCTTTTTTATATTTTACAGCATTTAAAATACTTAAACTTCAACATATATTTCAGAAATGACATATATATATATATATATATTTTTTATCTTACAATTAAAAATTTATTTAGACATTCCTAATGTATTCTGACAAAATTACGTAAAGATCTGATAATTATATAGTTATAGTATATGGTAAAAATGTTTTTAATTGCTTCACTTTTCTTTTAAATATGTAAGATTTACAATCTTTAAATTTGTTTATCTCAATTTGAGTTTCTTTTTTTATATTTTACTGCATTTAAAATACTTGAACTTCAACAGATATTTCAGAAATGGCATATAATTTTTTTCTTTCTGTTTCTTTCTTTCTTTCTTTTTTTTTTTTTTTCTTGAAGATTTGTTTAGACAGTCCTAATGTATTTTGACAAAGTTACGTAAAGATCCGATGACTATGTATATGTGAAAAATGTTTTTAATTGCATCAATTTTCTTTTAAATGTGTAAGGCTTATAATCTTTAAATTAGCTTCTATCAATTTGTGTTTCTTTTTTATATTTTACAGCATTTAAAATACTTAAACTTCAACATATACTTCAGAAATTACATATATATTTTTTTTATCTTTCAATTAAACATTTATTTAGACATTCCTAATTGCATCAATTTTCTTTTAAATGTATAAGACTTCCCATCTTTAATTTCATTTCTCCCATTTTTTTTTTTTTTTTTTTTTTTTTTTTTTTTTTTTTTTTTTTTACATTTTACTGCATTTAAAATGCTTCAACTTCAACAGGTATGTCAGATTATTATTGTAATTGTAATCATTATTATTTTAATTATTATCTTTAAATTAGCTTCTATCAATTTGTGTTTCTTTTTTATATTTTACAGCATTTAAAATACTTAAACTTCAACATATATTTCAGAAATGACATATATATATATATTTTTTTTTTATCTTACAATTAAACATTTATTTAGACATTCCTAATGTATTCTGACAAAATTACGTAAAGATCTGATAATTATATAGTTATAGTATATGGTAAAAATGTTTTTAATCGCTTCACTTTTCTTTTAAATATGTAAGATTTACAATCTTTAAATTTGTTTATCTCAATTTGAGTTTCTTTTTTTATATTTTACTGCATTTAAAATACTTGAACTTCAACAGATATTTCAGAAATGGCATATAATTTTTTTCTTTCTGTTTCTTTCTTTCTTTCTTTTTTTTTTTTTTTTTCTTGAAGATTTGTTTAGACAGTCCTAATGTATTTTGACAAAGTTACGTAAAGATCCGATGACTATGTATATGTGAAAAATGTTTTTAATTGCATCAATTTTCTTTTAAATGTGTAAGGCTTATAATCTTTAAATTAGCTTCTATCAATTTGTGTTTCTTTTTTATATTTTACAGCATTTAAAATACTTAAACTTCAACATATACTTCAGAAATTACATATATATTTTTTTTATCTTTCAATTAAACATTTATTTAGACATTCCTAATTGCATCAATTTTCTTTTAAATGTATAAGACTTCCCATCTTTAATTTCATTTCTCCCATTTTTTTTTTTTTTTTTTTTTTTTTTTTTTTTTTTTTTTTTTACATTTTACTGCATTTAAAATGCTTCAACTTCAACAGGTATGTCAGATTATTATTGTAATTGTAATCATTATTATTTTAATTATTATCTTTAAATTAGCTTCTATCAATTTGTGTTTCTTTTTTATATTTTACAGCATTTAAAATACTTAAACTTCAACATATATTTCAGAAATGACATATATATATATTTTTTTTTTTTATCTTACAATTAAACATTTATTTAGACATTCCTAATGTATTCTGACAAAATTACGTAAAGATCTGATAATTATATAGTTATAGTATATGGTAAAAATGTTTTTAATTGCTTCACTTTTCTTTTAAATATGTAAGATTTACAATCTTTAAATTTGTTTATCTCAATTTGAGTTTCTTTTTTTATATTTTACTGCATTTAAAATACTTGAACTTCAACAGATATTTCAGAAATGGCATATAATTTTTTTCTTTCTGTTTCTTTCTTTCTTTCTTTTTTTTTTTTTTTTTTCTTGAAGATTTGTTTAGACAGTCCTAATGTATTTTGACAAAGTTACGTAAAGATCCGATGACTATGTATATGTGAAAAATGTTTTTAATTGCATCAATTTTCTTTTAAATGTGTAAGGCTTATAATCTTTAAATTAGCTTCTATCAATTTGTGTTTCTTTTTTATATTTTACAGCATTTAAAATACTTAAACTTCAACATATACTTCAGAAATTACATATATATTTTTTTTATCTTTCAATTAAACATTTATTTAGACATTCCTAATTGCATCAATTTTCTTTTAAATGTATAAGACTTCCCAACTTTAATTTCATTTCTCCCATTTTTTTTTTTTTTTTTTTTTTTTTTTTTTTTTTTTTTTTTACATTTTACTGCATTTAAAATGCTTCAACTTCAACAGGTATGTCAGATTATTATTGTAATTGTAATCATTATTATTTTAATTATTATCTTTAAATTAGCTTCTATCAATTTGTGTTTCTTTTTTATATTTTACAGCATTTAAAATACTTAAACTTCAACATATATTTCAGAAATGACATATATATATATATTTTTTTTTTATCTTACAATTAAACATTTATTTAGACATTCCTAATGTATTCTGACAAAATTACGTAAAGATCTGATAATTATATAGTTATAGTATATGGTAAAAATGTTTTTAATCGCTCACTTTTCTTTTAAATATGTAAGATTTACAATCTTTAAATTTGTTTATCTCAATTTGAGTTTCTTTTTTTATATTTTACTGCATTTAAAATACTTGAACTTCAACAGATATTTCAGAAATGGCATATAATTTTTTTCTTTCTGTTTCTTTCTTTCTTTCTTTTTTTTTTTTCTTGAAGATTTGTTTAGACAGTCCTAATGTATTTTGACAAAGTTACGTAAAGATCCGATGACTATGTATATGTGAAAAATGTTTTTAATTGCATCAATTTTCTTTTAAATGTGTAAGGCTTATAATCTTTAAATTAGCTTCTATCAATTTGTGTTTCTTTTTTATATTTTACAGCATTTAAAATACTTAAACTTCAACATATACTTCAGAAATGACATATATATATTTTTTATCTTTCAATTAAACATTTATTTAGACATTCCTAATTGCATCAATTTTCTTTTAAATGTATAAGACTTCCCATCTTTAAATTCATTTCTCCCATTTTTTTTTTTTTTTTTTTTTTTTTTTTTTTTACATTTTACTGCATTTAAAATGCTTCAACTTCAACAGGTATGTCTAATTATTATTGTAATTGTAATCATTATTATTTTAATTATTATCTTTAAATTAGCTTCTATCAATTTGTGTTTCTTTTTTATATTTTACAGCATTTAAAATACTTAAACTTCAACATATATTTCAGAAATGACATATATATATATATTTTTTTTTTTAATCTTACAATTAAACATTTATTTAGACATTCCTAATGTATTCTGACAAAATTACGTAAAGATCTGATAATTATATAGTTATAGTATATGGTAAAAATGTTTTTAATTGCTTCACTTTTCTTTTAAATATGTAAGATTTACAATCTTTAAATTTGTTTATCTCAATTTGAGTTTCTTTTTTTATATTTTACTGCATTTAAAATACTTGAACTTCAACAGATATTTCAGAAATGGCATATAATTTTTTTCTTTCTGTTTCTTTCTTTCTTTCTTTCTTTTTTTTTCTTGAAGATTTGTTTAGACAGTCCTAATGTATTTTGACAAAGTTACGTAAAGATCCGATGACTATGTATATGTGAAAAATGTTTTTAATTGCATCAATTTTCTTTTAAATGTGTAAGGCTTATAATCTTTAAATTAGCTTCTATCAATTTGTGTTTCTTTTTTATATTTTACAGCATTTAAAATACTTAAACTTCAACATATACTTCAGAAATGACATATATATTTTTTTTATCTTTCAATTAAACATTTATTTAGACATTCCTAATTGCATCAATTTTCTTTTAAATGTATAAGACTTCCCATCTTTAAATTCATTTCTCCCATTTTTTTTTTTTTTTTTTTTTTTTTTTTTTTTTTTTTTTTACATTTTACTGCATTTAAAATGCTTCAACTTCAACAGGTATGTCAGATTATTATTGTAATTGTAATCATTATTATTTTAATTATTATCTTTAAATTAGCTTCTATCAATTTGTGTTTCTTTTTTATATTTTACAGCATTTAAAATACTTAAACTTCAACATATATTTCAGAAATGACATATATATATATATTTTTTTTTTATCTTACAATTAAACATTTATTTAGACATTCCTAATGTATTCTGACAAAATTACGTAAAGATCTGATAATTATATAGTTATAGTATATGGTAAAAATGTTTTTAATTGCTTCACTTTTCTTTTAAATATGTAAGATTTACAATCTTTAAATTTGTTTATCTCAATTTGAGTTTCTTTTTTTATATTTTACTGCATTTAAAATACTTGAACTTCAACAGATATTTCAGAAATGGCATATAATTTTTTTCTTTCTGTTTCTTTCTTTCTTTCTTTTTTTTTTTTTTCTTGAAGATTTGTTTAGACAGTCCTAATGTATTTTGACAAAGTTACGTAAAGATCCGATGACTATGTATATGTGAAAAATGTTTTTAATTGCATCAATTTTCTTTTAAATGTGTAAGGCTTATAATCTTTAAATTAGCTTCTATCAATTTGTGTTTCTTTTTTATATTTTACAGCATTTAAAATACTTAAACTTCAACATATACTTCAGAAATTACATATATATTTTTTTTATCTTTCAATTAAACATTTATTTAGACATTCCTAATTGCATCAATTTTCTTTTAAATGTATAAGACTTCCCAACTTTAATTTCATTTCTCCCATTTTTTTTTTTTTTTTTTTTTTTTTTTTTTTTTTTTTTTTTTTTTACATTTTACTGCATTTAAAATGCTTCAACTTCAACAGGTATGTCAGATTATTATTGTAATTGTAATCATTATTATTTTAATTATTATCTTTAAATTAGCTTCTATCAATTTGTGTTTCTTTTTTATATTTTACAGCATTTAAAATACTTAAACTTCAACATATATTTCAGAAATGACATATATATATATATTTTTTTTTTATCTTACAATTAAACATTTATTTAGACATTCCTAATGTATTCTGACAAAATTACGTAAAGATCTGATAATTATATAGTTATAGTATATGGTAAAAATGTTTTTAATTGCTTCACTTTTCTTTTAAATATGTAAGATTTACAATCTTTAAATTTGTTAATCTCAATTTGAGTTTCTTTTTTTATATTTTACTGCATTTAAAATACTTGAACTTCAACAGATATTTCAGAAATGGCATATAATTTTTTTCTTTCTGTTTCTTTCTTTCTTTCTTTTTTTTTTTTTTTCTTGAAGATTTGTTTAGACAGTCCTAATGTATTTTGACAAAGTTACGTAAAGATCCGATGACTATGTATATGTGAAAAATGTTTTTAATTGCATCAATTTTCTTTTAAATGTGTAAGGCTTATAATCTTTAAATTAGCTTCTATCAATTTGTGTTTCTTTTTTATATTTTACAGCATTTAAAATACTTAAACTTCAACATATACTTCAGAAATGACATATATATATTTTTTTATCTTTCAATTAAACATTTATTTAGACATTCCTAATTGCATCAATTTTCTTTTAAATGTATAAGACTTCCCATCTTTAAATTCATTTCTCCCATTTTTTTTTTTTTTTTTTTTTTTTTTTTTTTTTTTTACATTTTACTGCATTTAAAATGCTTCAACTTCAACAGGTATGTCAGATTATTATTGTAATTGTAATCATTATTATTTTAATTATTATCTTTAAATTAGCTTCTATCAATTTGTGTTTCTTTTTTATATTTTACAGCATTTAAAATACTTAAACTTCAACATATATTTCAGAAATGACATATATATATATTTTTTTGTCTTACAATTAAACATTTCTTTAGACATTCCTAATGTATTCTGACAAAATTACGTAAAGATCTGATAATTATATAGTTATAGTATATGGTAAAAATATTTTTAATTGCTTCACTTTTCTTTTAAATATGTAAGATTTACAATCTTTAAATTTGTTTATCTCAATTTGAGTTTCTTTTTTTATATTTTACTGCATTTAAAATACTTGAACTTCAACAGATATTTCAGAAATGGCATATATTTTTTTTCTTTCTGTTTCTTTCTTTCTTTCTTTTTTTTTTTCTTAAAGATTTGTTTAGACAGTCCTAATGTATTTTGACAAAGTTACGTAAAGATCCGATGACTATGTATATGTGAAAAATGTTTTTAATTGCATCAATTTTCTTTTAAATGTGTAAGGCTTATAATCTTTAAATTAGCTTCTATCAATTTGTGTTTCTTTTTTATATTTTACAGCATTTAAAATACTTAAACTTCAACATATACTTCAGAAATTACATATATATTTTTTTTATCTTTCAATTAAACATTTATTTAGACATTCCTAATTGCATCAATTTTCTTTTAAATGTATAAGACTTCCCATCTTTAAATTCATTTCTCCCATTTTTTTTTTTTTTTTTTTTTTTTTTTTTTTTTACATTTTACTGCATTAAAATGCTTCAACTTCAACAGGTATGTCAGATTATTATTGTAATTGTAATCATTATTATTTTAATTATTATCTTTAAATTAGCTTCTATCAATTTGTGTTTCTTTTTTATATTTTACAGCATTTAAAATACTTAAACTTCAACATATATTTCAGAAATGACATATATATATATATATATTTTTTTTATCTTACAATTAAACATTTATTTAGACATTCCTAATGTATTCTGACAAAATTACGTAAAGATCTGATAATTATATAGTTATAGTATATGGTAAAAATGTTTTTAATTGCTTCACTTTTCTTTTAAATATGTAAGATTTACAATCTTTAAATTTGTTTATCTCAATTTGAGTTTCTTTTTTTATATTTTACTGCATTTAAAATACTTGAACTTCAACAGATATTTCAGAAATGGCATATAATTTTTTTCTTTCTGTTTCTTTCTTTCTTTCTTTTTTTTTTTTTTCTTGAAGATTTGTTTAGACAGTCCTAATGTATTTTGACAAAGTTACGTAAAGATCCGATGACTATGTATATGTGAAAAATGTTTTTAATTGCATCAATTTTCTTTTAAATGTGTAAGGCTTATAATCTTTAAATTAGCTTCTATCAATTTGTGTTTCTTTTTTATATTTTACAGCATTTAAAATACTTAAACTTCAACATATACTTCAGAAATTACATATATATTTTTTTTATCTTTCAATTAAACATTTATTTAGACATTCCTAATTGCATCAATTTTCTTTTAAATGTATAAGACTTCCCATCTTTAATTTCATTTCTCCCATTTTTTTTTTTTTTTTTTTTTTTTTTTTTTACATTTTACTGCATTTAAAATGCTTCAACTTCAACAGGTATGTCAGATTATTATTGTAATTGTAATCATTATTATTTTAATTATTATCTTTAAATTAGCTTCTATCAATTTGTGTTTCTTTTTTATATTTTACAGCATTTAAAATACTTAAACTTCAACATATATTTCAGAAATGACATATATATATATATTTTTTTTTTATCTTACAATTAAACATTTATTTAGACATTCCTAATGTATTCTGACAAAATTACGTAAAGATCTGATAATTATATAGTTATAGTATATGGTAAAAATGTTTTTAATCGCTTCACTTTTCTTTTAAATATGTAAGATTTACAATCTTTAAATTTGTTTATCTCAATTTGAGTTTCTTTTTTTATATTTTACTGCATTTAAAATACTTGAACTTCAACAGATATTTCAGAAATGGCATATAATTTTTTTCTTTCTGTTTCTTTCTTTCTTTCTTTTTTTTTTTTTCTTGAAGATTTGTTTAGACAGTCCTAATGTATTTTGACAAAGTTACGTAAAGATCCGATGACTATGTATATGTGAAAAATGTTTTTAATTGCATCAATTTTCTTTTAAATGTGTAAGGCTTATAATCTTTAAATTAGCTTCTATCAATTTGTGTTTCTTTTTTATATTTTACAGCATTTAAAATACTTAAACTTCAACATATACTTCAGAAATTACATATATATTTTTTTTATCTTTCAATTAAACATTTATTTAGACATTCCTAATTGCATCAATTTTCTTTTAAATGTATAAGACTTCCCAACTTTAATTTCATTTCTCCCATTTTTTTTTTTTTTTTTTTTTTTTTTTTTTACATTTTATTGCATTTAAAATGCTTCAACTTCAACAGGTATGTCAGATTATTATTGTAATTGTAATCATTATTATTTTAATTATTATCTTTAAATTAGCTTCTATCAATTTGTGTTTCTTTTTTATATTTTACAGCATTTAAAATACTTAAACTTCAACATATATTTCAGAAATGACATATATATATATATTTTTTTTTTATCTTACAATTAAACATTTATTTAGACATTCCTAATGTATTCTGACAAAATTACGTAAAGATCTGATAATTATATAGTTATAGTATATGGTAAAAATGTTTTTAATTGCTTCACTTTTCTTTTAAATATGTAAGATTTACAATCTTTAAATTTGTTTATCTCAATTTGAGTTTCTTTTTTTATATTTTACTGCATTTAAAATACTTGAACTTCAACAGATATTTCAGAAATGGCATATAATTTTTTTCTTTCTGTTTCTTTCTTTCTTTCTTTTTTTTTTTTTTTTCTTGAAGATTTGTTTAGACAGTCCTAATGTATTTTGACAAAGTTACGTAAAGATCCGATGACTATGTATATGTGAAAAATGTTTTTAATTGCATCAATTTTCTTTTAAATGTGTAAGGCTTATAATCTTTAAATTAGCTTCTATCAATTTGTGTTTCTTTTTTATATTTTACAGCATTTAAAATACTTAAACTTCAACATATACTTCAGAAATGACATATATATATTTTTTATCTTTCAATTAAACATTTATTTAGACATTCCTAATTGCATCAATTTTCTTTTAAATGTATAAGACTTCCCATCTTTAAATTCATTTCTCCCATTTTTTTTTTTTTTTTTTTTTTTTTTTTTTTACATTTTACTGCATTTAAAATGCTTCAACTTCAACAGGTATGTCAGATTATTATTGTAATTGTAATCATTATTATTTTAATTATTATCTTTAAATTAGCTTCTATCAATTTGTGTTTCTTTTTTATATTTTACAGCATTTAAAATACTTAAACTTCAACATATATTTCAGAAATGACATATATATATTTTTTTTTATCTTACAATTAAACATTTCTTTAGACATTCCTAATGTATTCTGACAAAATTACGTAAAGATCTGATAATTATATAGTTATAGTATATGGTAAAAATGTTTTTAATTGCTTCACTTTTCTTTTAAATATGTAAGATTTACAATCTTTAAATTTGTTTATCTCAATTTGAGTTTCTTTTTTTATATTTTACTGCATTTAAAATACTTGAACTTCAACAGATATTTCAGAAATGGCATATATTTTTTTTCTTTCTGTTTCTTTCTTTCTTTCTTTTTTTTTTCTTAAAGATTTGTTTAGACAGTCCTAATGTATTTTGACAAAGTTACGTAAAGATCCGATGACTATGTATATGTGAAAAATGTTTTTAATTGCATCAATTTTCTTTTAAATGTGTAAGGCTTATAATCTTTAAATTAGCTTCTATCAATTTGTGTTTCTTTTTTATATTTTACAGCATTTAAAATACTTAAACTTCAACATATACTTCAGAAATGACATATATATTTTTTTTTATCTTTCAATTAAACATTTATTTAGACATTCCTAATTGCATCAATTTTCTTTTAAATGTATAAGACTTCCCATCTTTAAATTCATTTCTCCCATTTTTTTTTTTTTTTTTTTTTTTTTTTTTTTTACATTTTACTGCATTAAAATGCTTCAACTTCAACAGGTATGTCAGATTATTATTGTAATTGTAATCATTATTATTTTAATTATTATCTTTAAATTAGCTTCTATCAATTTGTGTTTCTTTTTTATATTTTACAGCATTTAAAATACTTAAACTTCAACATATATTTCAGAAATGACATATATATATATATATATATATTTTATCTTACAATTAAACATTTATTTAGACATTCCTAATGTATTCTGACAAAATTACGTAAAGATCTGATAATTATATAGTTATAGTATATGGTAAAAATGTTTTTAATTGCTTCACTTTTCTTTTAAATATGTAAGATTTACAATCTTTAAATTTGTTTATCTCAATTTGAGTTTCTTTTTTTATATTTTACTGCATTTAAAATACTTGAACTTCAACAGATATTTCAGAAATGGCATATAATTTTTTTCTTTCTGTTTCTTTCTTTCTTTCTTTTTTTTTTTTTTTCTTGAAGATTTGTTTAGACAGTCCTAATGTATTTTGACAAAGTTACGTAAAGATCCGATGACTATGTATATGTGAAAAATGTTTTTAATTGCATCAATTTTCTTTTAAATGTGTAAGGCTTATAATCTTTAAATTAGCTTCTATCAATTTGTGTTTCTTTTTTATATTTTACAGCATTTAAAATACTTAAACTTCAACATATACTTCAGAAATTACATATATATTTTTTTTATCTTTCAATTAAACATTTATTTAGACATTCCTAATTGCATCAATTTTCTTTTAAATGTATAAGACTTCCCATCTTTAATTTCATTTCTCCCATTTTTTTTTTTTTTTTTTTTTTTTTTTTTTACATTTTACTGCATTTAAAATGCTTCAACTTCAACAGGTATGTCAGATTATTATTGTAATTGTAATCATTATTATTTTAATTATTATCTTTAAATTAGCTTCTATCAATTTGTGTTTCTTTTTTATATTTTACAGCATTTAAAATACTTAAACTTCAACATATATTTCAGAAATGACATATATATATATATTTTTTTTTTATCTTACAATTAAACATTTATTTAGACATTCCTAATGTATTCTGACAAAATTACGTAAAGATCTGATAATTATATAGTTATAGTATATGGTAAAAATGTTTTTAATCGCTTCACTTTTCTTTTAAATATGTAAGATTTACAATCTTTAAATTTGTTTATCTCAATTTGAGTTTCTTTTTTTATATTTTACTGCATTTAAAATACTTGAACTTCAACAGATATTTCAGAAATGGCATATAATTTTTTTCTTTCTGTTTCTTTCTTTCTTTCTTTCTTTTTTTTTTTCTTGAAGATTTGTTTAGACAGTCCTAATGTATTTTGACAAAGTTACGTAAAGATCCGATGACTATGTATATGTGAAAAATGTTTTTAATTGCATCAATTTTCTTTTAAATGTGTAAGGCTTATAATCTTTAAATTAGCTTCTATCAATTTGTGTTTCTTTTTTATATTTTACAGCATTTAAAATACTTAAACTTCAACATATACTTCAGAAATTACATATATATTTTTTTTATCTTTCAATTAAACATTTATTTAGACATTCCTAATTGCATCAATTTTCTTTTAAATGTATAAGACTTCCCATCTTTAATTTCATTTCTCCCATTTTTTTTTTTTTTTTTTTTTTTTTTTTTTTTTTTTTTTTTTTTTTACATTTTACTGCATTTAAAATGCTTCAACTTCAACAGGTATGTCAGATTATTATTGTAATTGTAATCATTATTATTTTAATTATTATCTTTAAATTAGCTTCTATCAATTTGTGTTTCTTTTTTATATTTTACAGCATTTAAAATACTTAAACTTCAACATATATTTCAGAAATGACATATATATATATATTTTTTTTTTATCTTACAATTAAACATTTATTTAGACATTCCTAATGTATTCTGACAAAATTACGTAAAGATCTGATAATTATATAGTTATAGTATATGGTAAAAATGTTTTTAATTGCTTCACTTTTCTTTTAAATATGTAAGATTTACAATCTTTAAATTTGTTTATCTCAATTTGAGTTTCTTTTTTTATATTTTACTGCATTTAAAATACTTGAACTTCAACAGATATTTCAGAAATGGCATATAATTTTTTTCTTTCTGTTTCTTTCTTTCTTTCTTTTTTTTTTTTTTTCTTGAAGATTTGTTTAGACAGTCCTAATGTATTTTGACAAAGTTACGTAAAGATCCGATGACTATGTATATGTGAAAAATGTTTTTAATTGCATCAATTTTCTTTTAAATGTGTAAGGCTTATAATCTTTAAATTAGCTTCTATCAATTTGTGTTTCTTTTTTATATTTTACAGCATTTAAAATACTTAAACTTCAACATATACTTCAGAAATTACATATATATTTTTTTTATCTTTCAATTAAACATTTATTTAGACATTCCTAATTGCATCAATTTTCTTTTAAATGTATAAGACTTCCCAACTTTAATTTCATTTCTCCCATTTTTTTTTTTTTTTTTTTTTTTTTTTTTTTTTTTACATTTTACTGCATTTAAAATGCTTCAACTTCAACAGGTATGTCAGATTATTATTGTAATTGTAATCATTATTATTTTAATTATTATCTTTAAATTAGCTTCTATCAATTTGTGTTTCTTTTTTATATTTTACAGCATTTAAAATACTTAAACTTCAACATATATTTCAGAAATGACATATATATATATATTTTTTTTTTATCCTACAATTAAACATTTATTTAGACATTCCTAATGTATTCTGACAAAATTACGTAAAGATCTGATAATTATATAGTTATAGTATATGGTAAAAATGTTTTTAATCGCTCACTTTTCTTTTAAATATGTAAGATTTACAATCTTTAAATTTGTTTATCTCAATTTAGTTTCTTTTTTTATATTTTACTGCATTTAAAATACTTGAACTTCAACAGATATTTCAGAAATGGCATATAATTTTTTTCTTTCTGTTTCTTTCTTTCTTTCTTTTTTTTTTTTTTTCTTGAAGATTTGTTTAGACAGTCCTAATGTATTTTGACAAAGTTACGTAAAGATCCGATGACTATGTATATGTGAAAAATGTTTTTAATTGCATCAATTTTCTTTTAAATGTGTAAGGCTTATAATCTTTAAATTAGCTTCTATCAATTTGTGTTTCTTTTTTATATTTTACAGCATTTAAAATACTTAAACTTCAACATATACTTCAGAAATGACATATATATATTTTTTATCTTTCAATTAAACATTTATTTAGACATTCCTAATTGCATCAATTTTCTTTTAAATGTATAAGACTTCCCATCTTTAAATTCATTTCTCCCATTTTTTTTTTTTTTTTTTTTTTTTTTTTTTTTTTTTTTTTTTTACATTTTACTGCATTTAAAATGCTTCAACTTCAACAGGTATGTCTAATTATTATTGTAATTGTAATCATTATTATTTTAATTATTATCTTTAAATTAGCTTCTATCAATTTGTGTTTCTTTTTTATATTTTACAGCATTTAAAATACTTAAACTTCAACATATATTTCAGAAATGACATATATATATATATATATATTTTTAATCTTACAATTAAACATTTATTTAGACATTCCTAATGTATTCTGACAAAATTACGTAAAGATCTGATAATTATATAGTTATAGTATATGGTAAAAATGTTTTTAATTGCTTCACTTTTCTTTTAAATATGTAAGATTTACAATCTTTAAATTTGTTTATCTCAATTTGAGTTTCTTTTTTTATATTTTACTGCATTTAAAATACTTGAACTTCAACAGATATTTCAGAAATGGCATATAATTTTTTTCTTTCTGTTTCTTTCTTTCTTTCTTTCTTTTTTTTTCTTGAAGATTTGTTTAGACAGTCCTAATGTATTTTGACAAAGTTACGTAAAGATCCGATGACTATGTATATGTGAAAAATGTTTTTAATTGCATCAATTTTCTTTTAAATGTGTAAGGCTTATAATCTTTAAATTAGCTTCTATCAATTTGTGTTTCTTTTTTATATTTTACAGCATTTAAAATACTTAAACTTCAACATATACTTCAGAAATGACATATATATTTTTTTTATCTTTCAATTAAACATTTATTTAGACATTCCTAATTGCATCAATTTTCTTTTAAATGTATAAGACTTCCCATCTTTAAATTCATTTCTCCCATTTTTTTTTTTTTTTTTTTTTTTTTTTTTTTTTTTACATTTTACTGCATTTAAAATGCTTCAACTTCAACAGGTATGTCAGATTATTATTGTAATTGTAATCATTATTATTTTAATTATTATCTTTAAATTAGCTTCTATCAATTTGTGTTTCTTTTTTATATTTTACAGCATTTAAAATACTTAAACTTCAACATATATTTCAGAAATGACATATATATATATATATTTTTTTTTTATCTTACAATTAAACATTTATTTAGACATTCCTAATGTATTCTGACAAAATTACGTAAAGATCTGATAATTATATAGTTATAGTATATGGTAAAAATGTTTTTAATTGCTTCACTTTTCTTTTAAATATGTAAGATTTACAATCTTTAAATTTGTTTATCTCAATTTGAGTTTCTTTTTTTATATTTTACTGCATTTAAAATACTTGAACTTCAACAGATATTTCAGAAATGGCATATAATTTTTTTCTTTCTGTTTCTTTCTTTCTTTCTTTTTTTTTTTTTTTTTCTTGAAGATTTGTTTAGACAGTCCTAATGTATTTTGACAAAGTTACGTAAAGATCCGATGACTATGTATATGTGAAAAATGTTTTTAATTGCATCAATTTTCTTTTAAATGTGTGAGGCTTATAATCTTTAAATTAGCTTCTATCAATTTGTGTTTCTTTTTTATATTTTACAGCATTTAAAATACTTAAACTTCAACATATACTTCAGAAATTACATATATATTTTTTTTATCTTTCAATTAAACATTTATTTAGACATTCCTAATTGCATCAATTTTCTTTTAAATGTATAAGACTTCCCATCTTTAATTTCATTTCTCCCATTTTTTTTTTTTTTTTTTTTTTTTTTTTTTTTTTTTTTTTACATTTTACTGCATTTAAAATGCTTCAACTTCAACAGGTATGTCAGATTATTATTGTAATTGTAATCATTATTATTTTAATTATTATCTTTAAATTAGCTTCTATCAATTTGTGTTTCTTTTTTATATTTTACAGCATTTAAAATACTTAAACTTCAACATATATTTCAGAAATGACATATATATATATATATTTTTTTTTATCTTACAATTAAACATTTATTTAGACATTCCTAATGTATTCTGACAAAATTACGTAAAGATCTGATAATTATATAGTTATAGTATATGGTAAAAATGTTTTTAATTGCTTCACTTTTCTTTTAAATATGTAAGATTTACAATCTTTAAATTTGTTTATCTCAATTTGAGTTTCTTTTTTTATATTTTACTGCATTTAAAATACTTGAACTTCAACAGATATTTCAGAAATGGCATATAATTTTTTTCTTTCTGTTTCTTTCTTTCTTTCTTTTTTTTTTTTTTTCTTGAAGATTTGTTTAGACAGTCCTAATGTATTTTGACAAAGTTACGTAAAGATCCGATGACTATGTATATGTGAAAAATGTTTTTAATTGCATCAATTTTCTTTTAAATGTGTAAGGCTTATAATCTTTAAATTAGCTTCTATCAATTTGTGTTTCTTTTTTATATTTTACAGCATTTAAAATACTTAAACTTCAACATATACTTCAGAAATTACATATATATTTTTTTTATCTTTCAATTAAACATTTATTTAGACATTCCTAATTGCATCAATTTTCTTTTAAATGTATAAGACTTCCCATCTTTAATTTCATTTCTCCCATTTTTTTTTTTTTTTTTTTTTACATTTTACTGCATTTAAAATGCTTCAACTTCAACAGGTATGTCAGATTATTATTGTAATTGTAATCATTATTATTTTAATTATTATCTTTAAATTAGCTTCTATCAATTTGTGTTTCTTTTTTATATTTTACAGCATTTAAAATACTTAAACTTCAACATATATTTCAGAAATGACATATATATATATTTTTTTTTTTTATCTTACAATTAAACATTTATTTAGACATTCCTAATGTATTCTGACAAAATTACGTAAAGATCTGATAATTATATAGTTATAGTATATGGTAAAAATGTTTTTAATCGCTCACTTTTCTTTTAAATATGTAAGATTTACAATCTTTAAATTTGTTTATCTCAATTTGAGTTTCTTTTTTTATATTTTACTGCATTTAAAATACTTGAACTTCAACAGATATTTCAGAAATGGCATATAATTTTTTTCTTTCTGTTTCTTTCTTTCTTTCTTTTTTTTTTTTCTTGAAGATTTGTTTAGACAGTCCTAATGTATTTTGACAAAGTTACGTAAAGATCCGATGACTATGTATATGTGAAAAATGTTTTTAATTGCATCAATTTTCTTTTAAATGTGTAAGGCTTATAATCTTTAAATTAGCTTCTATCAATTTGTGTTTCTTTTTTATATTTTACAGCATTTAAAATACTTAAACTTCAACATATACTTCAGAAATGACATATATATATTTTTTATCTTTCAATTAAACATTTATTTAGACATTCCTAATTGCATCAATTTTCTTTTAAATGTATAAGACTTCCCATCTTTAAATTCATTTCTCCCATTTTTTTTTTTTTTTTTTTTTTTTTTTTTTTTTTTTTTTTACATTTTACTGCATTTAAAATGCTTCAACTTCAACAGGTATGTCAGATTATTATTGTAATTGTAATCATTATTATTTTAATTATTATCTTTAAATTAGCTTCTATCAATTTGTGTTTCTTTTTTATATTTTACAGCATTTAAAATACTTAAACTTCAACATATATTTCAGAAATGACATATATATATATATATTTTTTTTTAATCTTACAATTAAACATTTATTTAGACATTCCTAATGTATTCTGACAAAATTACGTAAAGATCTGATAATTATATAGTTATAGTATATGGTAAAAATGTTTTTAATTGCTTCACTTTTCTTTTAAATATGTAAGATTTACAATCTTTAAATTTGTTTATCTCAATTTGAGTTTCTTTTTTTATATTTTACTGCATTTAAAATACTTGAACTTCAACAGATATTTCAGAAATGGCATATAATTTTTTTCTTTCTGTTTCTTTCTTTCTTTCTTTCTTTTTTTTTCTTGAAGATTTGTTTAGACAGTCCTAATGTATTTTGACAAAGTTACGTAAAGATCCGATGACTATGTATATGTGAAAAATGTTTTTAATTGCATCAATTTTCTTTTAAATGTGTAAGGCTTATAATCTTTAAATTAGCTTCTATCAATTTGTGTTTCTTTTTTATATTTTACAGCATTTAAAATACTTAAACTTCAACATATACTTCAGAAATGACATATATATTTTTTTTATCTTTCAATTAAACATTTATTTAGACATTCCTAATTGCATCAATTTTCTTTTAAATGTATAAGACTTCCCATCTTTAAATTCATTTCTCCCATTTTTTTTTTTTTTTTTTTTTTTTTTTTTTTTTTTTACATTTTACTGCATTAAAATGCTTCAACTTCAACAGGTATGTCAGATTATTATTGTAATTGTAATCATTATTATTTTAATTATTATCTTTAAATTAGCTTCTATCAATTTGTGTTTCTTTTTTATATTTTACAGCATTTAAAATACTTAAACTTCAACATATATTTCAGAAATGACATATATATTTTTTTTTTATCTTACAATTAAACATTTATTTAGACATTCCTAATGTATTCTGACAAAATTACGTAAAGATCTGATAATTATATAGTTATAGTATATGGTAAAAATGTTTTTAATTGCTTCACTTTTCTTTTAAATATGTAAGATTTACAATCTTTAAATTTGTTTATCTCAATTTGAGTTTCTTTTTTTATATTTTACTGCATTTAAAATACTTGAACTTCAACAGATATTTCAGAAATGGCATATAATTTTTTTCTTTCTGTTTCTTTCTTTCTTTCTTTCTTTTTTTTTTTCTTGAAGATTTGTTTAGACAGTCCTAATGTATTTTGACAAAGTTACGTAAAGATCCGATGACTATGTATATGTGAAAAATGTTTTTAATTGCATCAATTTTCTTTTAAATGTGTAAGGCTTATAATCTTTAAATTAGCTTCTATCAATTTGTGTTTCTTTTTTATATTTTACAGCATTTAAAATACTTAAATTTCAACATATACTTCAGAAATGACATATATATATTTTTTATCTTTCAATTAAACATTTATTTAGACATTCCTAATTGCATCAATTTTCTTTTAAATGTATAAGACTTCCCATCTTTAAATTCATTTCTCCCATTTTTTTTTTTTTTTTTTTTTTTTTTTTTTTTTTTTTTTTTTTACATTTTACTGCATTTAAAATGCTTCAACTTCAACAGGTATGTCAGATTATTATTGTAATTGTAATCATTATTATTTTAATTATTATCTTTAAATTAGCTTCTATCAATTTGTGTTTCTTTTTTATATTTTACAGCATTTAAAATACTTAAACTTCAACATATATTTCAGAAATGACATATATATATATATATATTTTTTTTTAATCTTACAATTAAACATTTATTTAGACATTCCTAATGTATTCTGACAAAATTACGTAAAGATCTGATAATTATATAGTTATAGTATATGGTAAAAATGTTTTTAATTGCTTCACTTTTCTTTTAAATATGTAAGATTTACAATCTTTAAATTTGTTTATCTCAATTTGAGTTTCTTTTTTTATATTTTACTGCATTTAAAATACTTGAACTTCAACAGATATTTCAGAAATGGCATATAATTTTTTTCTTTCTGTTTCTTTCTTTCTTTCTTTCTTTTTTTTTCTTGAAGATTTGTTTAGACAGTCCTAATGTATTTTGACAAAGTTACGTAAAGATCCGATGACTATGTATATGTGAAAAATGTTTTTAATTGCATCAATTTTCTTTTAAATGTGTAAGGCTTATAATCTTTAAATTAGCTTCTATCAATTTGTGTTTCTTTTTTATATTTTACAGCATTTAAAATACTTAAACTTCAACATATACTTCAGAAATGACATATATATTTTTTTTATCTTTCAATTAAACATTTATTTAGACATTCCTAATTGCATCAATTTTCTTTTAAATGTATAAGACTTCCCATCTTTAAATTCATTTCTCCCATTTTTTTTTACATTTTACTGCATTAAAATGCTTCAACTTCAACAGGTATGTCAGATTATTATTGTAATTGTAATCATTATTATTTTAATTATTATCTTTAAATTAGCTTCTATCAATTTGTGTTTCTTTTTTATATTTTACAGCATTTAAAATACTTAAACTTCAACATATATTTCAGAAATGACATATATATTTTTTTTTAATCTTACAATTAAACATTTATTTAGACATTCCTAATGTATTCTGACAAAATTACGTAAAGATCTGATAATTATATAGTTATAGTATATGGTAAAAATGTTTTTAATTGCTTCACTTTTCTTTTAAATATGTAAGATTTACAATCTTTAAATTTGTTTATCTCAATTTGAGTTTCTTTTTTTATATTTTACTGCATTTAAAATACTTGAACTTCAACAGATATTTCAGAAATGGCATATAATTTTTTTCTTTCTGTTTCTTTCTTTCTTTCTTTCTTTTTTTTTTTCTTGAAGATTTGTTTAGACAGTCCTAATGTATTTTGACAAAGTTACGTAAAGATCCGATGACTATGTATATGTGAAAAATGTTTTTAATTGCATCAATTTTCTTTTAAATGTGTAAGGCTTATAATCTTTAAATTAGCTTCTATCAATTTGTGTTTCTTTTTTATATTTTACAGCATTTAAAATACTTAAATTTCAACATATACTTCAGAAATGACATATATATATTTTTTATCTTTCAATTAAACATTTATTTAGACATTCCTAATTGCATCAATTTTCTTTTAAATGTATAAGACTTCCCATCTTTAAATTCATTTCTCCCATTTTTTTTTTTTTTTTTTTTTTTTTTTTTTTTACATTTTACTGCATTTAAAATGCTTCAACTTCAACAGGTATGTCAGATTATTATTGTAATTGTAATCATTATTATTTTAATTATTATCTTTAAATTAGCTTCTATCAATTTGTGTTTCTTTTTTATATTTTACAGCATTTAAAATACTTAAACTTCAACATATATTTCAGAAATGACATATATATATATATATATATATTTTATCTTACAATTAAACATTTATTTAGACATTCCTAATGTATTCTGACAAAATTACGTAAAGATGTGATAATTATATAGTTATAGTATATGGTAAAAATGTTTTTAATTGCTTCACTTTTCTTTTAAATATGTAAGATTTACAATCTTTAAATTTGTTTATCTCAATTTGAGTTTCTTTTTTTATATTTTACTGCATTTAAAATACTTGAACTTCAACAGATATTTCATAAATGGCATATAATTTTTTTCTTTCTGTTTCTTTCTTTCTTTCTTTTTTTTTTTTTTTCTTGAAGATTTGTTTAGACAGTCCTAATGTATTTTGACAAAGTTACGTAAAGATCCGATGACTATGTATATGTGAAAAATGTTTTTAATTGCATCAATTTTCTTTTAAATGTGTAAGGCTTATAATCTTTAAATTAGCTTCTATCAATTTGTGTTTCTTTTTTATATTTTACAGCATTTAAAATACTTAAACTTCAACATATACTTCAGAAATGACATATATATTTTTTTTATCTTTCAATTAAACATTTATTTAGACATTCCTAATTGCATCAATTTTCTTTTAAATGTATAAGACTTCCCATCTTTAAATTCATTTCTCCCATTTTTTTTTTTTTTTTTTTTTTTTTTTTTTTTTACATTTTACTGCATTTAAAATGCTTCAACTTCAACAGGTATGTCAGATTATTATTGTAATTGTAATCAGTATTATTTTAATTATTATCTTTAAATTAACTTCTATCAATTTGTGTTTCTTTTTTATATTTTACAGCATTTAAAATACTTAAACTTCAACATATATTTCAGAAATGACATATATATTTTTTTTTATCTTACAATTAAACATTTATTTAGACATTTCTAATGTATTCTGACAAAATTACGTAAAGATCTGATAATTATATAGTTATAGTATATGGTAAAAATGTTTTTAATTGCTTCACTTTTCTTTTAAATATGTAAGATTTACAATCTTTAAATTTATCTCAATTTGAATTTCTTTTTTTATATTTTACTGCATTTAAAATACTTGAACTTCAACAGATATTTCAGAAATGGCATATAATTTTTTTCTTTCTGTTTCTTTCTTTCTTTTTTTTTTTCCCCTTAAAATTGAAGATTTGTTTAGACAGTCCTAATGTATTTTGACGAAGTTACGTAAAGATCCGATGACTATGTATATGTGAAAAATGTTTTTAATTGCATCAATTTTCTTTTAAATGTGTAAGGCTTATAATCTTTAAATTAGCTTCTATCAATTTGTGTTTCCTTTTTATATTTTACAGCATTTAAAATACTTGAACTTCAACATATATTTCAGAAATGACATATATATATTTTTTTTATCTTACAATTAAACATTTATTTAGACATTCCTAATGTATTCTGACAAAGTTACGTAAAGGTGTGATAATTATATAGTTGTAGTATATGTGAAAAAGGTTTTTAATTGCATCAATTTCCTTTTAAATGTGTAAGACAATCTTTAAATTCGTTTCCCTCAATTTGAGTTTCTCTTTTATATTTTACTGCATTTAAAATACTTGAACTTCAACACATATTTCAGAAATAACGTATAATTTTTTCTTACAATTTTTTTTCTTAAAATTGAACAGTTATTTAGACATTCCTAATCTATTCTGTCGAAGTTACGTAAAGATCCGATGATTATATATATGTGAAAAACGTTTTTAATTGCATCAATTTTCTTTTAATTGTGTAAGGCTTACAATCTTTAAATTAACTTCTATCAATTTGTGTTTCTTTTTTATATTTTACAGCATTTAAAATACTTGAAATTCAACATGACATATAAATTTTTTATTACATTTTTTTTCTTAAAATTGGACATTTATTTAGACATTTCTAAAGTATTCTGTCGAAGTTACGTAAAGAACCGATGATTATATATACGTGAAAAATGTTTTTAATGGTAATTTTTCTTTAAATATGTAAGACTTACAATATTTAAATTCGCTTCTCTCAATTTCAGTTTCTTTTTTTATATTTTACTGCATTTAAAATACTTGAATTTCAACAGATATTTCAGAAATGACATATAATTTTTTTCTTAAAATTGAAGATTTGTTTAGACATTCCTACTGTATTTTGACGAAGTTACGTAAAGATCCGATGACTATGTATATGTGAAAAATGTTTTTAATTGCATCAATTTTCTTTTAAATATGTAAGGCTTACAATCTTTAAATTAGCTTCTATCAATTTGTGTTTCTTTTTTATATTTTACAGCATTTAAAATACTTGAACTTCAACACATATTTCAGAAATAACGTATAATTTTTTCTTACAATTTTTTTTCTTAAAATTGAACAGTTATTTAGACATTCCTAATCTATTCTGTCGAAGTTACGTAAAGATCCGATGATTATATATATGTGAAAAACGTTTTTAATTGCATCAATTTTCTTTTAATTGTGTAAGGCTTACAATCTTTAAATTAACTTCTATCAATTTGTGTTTCTTTTTTATATTTTACAGCATTTAAAATACTTGAAATTCAACATGACATATAAATTTTTTTATTACATTTTTTTTCTTAAAATTGGACATTTATTTAGACGTTTCTAATGTATTCTGTCGAAGTTACGTAAAGTTTTTTTATATTTTACTGCATTTAAAATACTTGAACTTCAACAGATATTTCAGAAATGACATATAATTTTTTTTTCTTACTGGTTTTTTTTTTTTTTTTTTTTTTTTTTTTTCATAAAATTGAACATTTATTTAGACAATCCTAATGTATTCTGACGAAGTTACGTAAAGATCCGATGATTATACATACAGTAGAGCCCCGATTATCCGCGAGCGGATAATCTGCGGTGCGAATTTTATTATTATTATTATTATTTAAGCCAACAGCAAGGAAAATACAATAAGCACTAGTAATAAATATAAACAGAAAAATTCATGAATTCGAAAGTAATAGGAGAATATTTCTAGATTCGGTTGCCATGTTTGAAATATCAGATATAAAGTCTTGATGTTATTAACCAAACGTAAACAAAGAAATTAAAATATTTAACAATTAAATAAGACTATTATGATAAATTCCAGGAAAGAATATCAAGAATAGCTTCATTTTCTAGATAAAAGTTATTCATACTAAAAGAAAAACATTTGTTTACAATGTAGAATAAAGAAAAGGTGTTTCCAAAGCACGAAGCAAAAAGAAGTGACTGATTTTTCTTTTAAAGGTGTAACTCAACTCTTTTTGTACATGGCATTGTTTCTTGTTTACTGTGCTTTATTTTAGTGATTTAGAAATAAAGCAAATGTTTCTGATGTACTGTGCATATGTATTTTAAACGTTTTATTATGTTATTTGTACACTAAAACATAGTTTTTATGTTGAATTTTCTTTTTTTTTTGTGTGTGTGTGTGTGTTTGCTCCCCATTTTCAGTCTTTTTCGGGTTATCCGCGGTGCCCTTGCCACCCAATGCCACGGATAATCGGGGCTGAACTGTATATGTGAAAAATGTTTTTAATTGCATCAGTTTTCTTATGTGTAAGACTTAATATATTTAAATTCGCTTCTCTCAATTTGAGTTTCTTTTTTTATATTTTACTGCATTTAAAATACGTAAATTTCAACAGATATTTCAGATATGATACATTATTATAATTTTTTTTTCAATTGTATTTCATAAAATTTGACATTTATTTAGATATTATAACGTGTCCTGATGAATTTTT
Source organism: Maratus speciosus (assembly GCA_963932465.1). Taxonomy (NCBI): domain Eukaryota; kingdom Metazoa; phylum Arthropoda; class Arachnida; order Araneae; family Salticidae; genus Maratus; species Maratus speciosus. Next base: position 65,557,740 of record OZ010799.1, on the reverse strand, counting down.
GTAAAGATTCTATTATTATATGAATGTGAAATAGGTTTTTAATTGCATCAATTTTTCTTTAAATGTATATACGACATCCGATCTTTAAAATCATTTCTCTCAATTTTTGTTTCTTTTTTACATTTTACTGCATTTAAAATGCTTCAACTTCAACAGGTATCTCAGATTATTATTGTAATTGTAATTAATATTATTTTAATTATTATTTTTCAATTTTATACATTAATTTAGTTATTTCAAATGTATTCTGAGGAATTCACGTAAAGATCCGATGATTATTTATATGTGAAAAAGGTTTTTAATTGCATCAATTTCCTTTTAAATGTGTGCTGGGCAACATATAACTATGATATGTTCCCGCACCATGTTGGTTAAATCAAAGTAAAATTGCGTAATTTGTTATTTCTGTTTGTATAAATATTTTTTATAAAATATAATTATGAGTGTAAAATTATAATGTTTATATATTTAAGTAAAATAAGAGTGTAAGTTCATACAAAAATTATTAAGTTGATTTTAAATAGTAAATATATATTTTTAAAAAAATTGTTGTATTGTAAAATGAATGTATAATGTTGAATAGAGTTCGGATCTCAGACAACAACAATAGCCAGACGCCATGGTGTCGTTTTATGACAAGCCAATGGAAAGTGGTGTATAATTAGAAATCGTAAAATCATAAAAACGTTGGAATCAATTTATGGCCTCAATAAAAGTGTTGGGATAAATTTATGACTTTTCAGACCACCCAAACTTTAAGGCAGATAATAATATTAAAGTATATGTAAGGGGCCATTTGCAGACTGTTAGCTAATAGGCCTATCGAAGTATAATAAAAAATCTTCTCACATCCAATAACAGTGGACTAGACAAAATAGTTCCACCCACTGCAGGAGTTGGGGTGCAAGAAGAATAAGGTTTGAAAAAGAGAGTCTGAAAAAAGATGTAGAGGACGCAGGAGCTCTCCTGAAGCCCGTGCAATGAATCCTGAAAGCCCTAGCAATGCCCAGGCGAGATGGACATATCGGAGCGAGCCTAATCAAGCCTAATTGAGGATGTCTCCCTGATGTACATATCGGAGCGAGCCTAATCAAGCCTAATTGAGGATGTCTTCCTGATGTACTTATCGGAGTGAGCCTAAGCAAGCCAAATTGAGGATGTCTTCCTGATGTTAAAATAAAGAGGATTATTCTACAGAGGTCCGTAGCTTTGCATCCTGCCATCCCGATGTTGCCGCTCTGATACAAAGCGAATTCCGGATGACATAAGAATATGATCCCAAGCAACGCGACAACTCTGAATTTGATGAATAAAGGCCACCATCCCGTATATTAAAAAAAGGTACTATTTTAAACATTTTCTTTTACCACTTAAGATCATATGAAAAATCATAAAAAATACTTTTCTGATATTTTATGGTAGAGAGTAATCTGAGATCCGACAAAACCAATAATTAAATAAGATTAAGGTAATTTAAAAATGAAAGAGAATTATTCTTTTAGCAAAAAGAAACAATTATAATAATTAGAGTATATGAAAATATTGTCTTTTTTTTTTTAGATTAAATATACTTAAAATAATGAGAAGCAAACAAAAGTATTGCTTTCTTTTTTTTTTTTTAATTAATATTATGTATTTCTGTATATAGTTGTGTTCAATGTAAATAAAATATTTAATCAAGTTTTAAAAAAGTTTCTGCAATTATTTAATTGATAATGTCTAAGGTGTGTCAATTTATTTTTACAGCTTAAATTTTAGTTTAATTCATAAGTGGAAGAGTTCGTCTAAATAATTCACAACGCAAACTCTTAATTTTATTCGTAATTATTCAAATTTAATAATTACATTTTGACGCGAATTATAATTTAATTTTATTAATGCTTCGCGTTGCTCTTCTACTAGAATTTAGGTAAATACGATCACTTATATTATTTGAATTTATCTAAGGTATATAAAATTATATACCAATTTGCTATGAGGTTGCTTGGATGATTTGGACCAATTAACAATTTTGGATATAAATTTAATAGAAAATAAACAGGTGTAATTATCTGTCCAGCAATGTGTAAGACAATCTTTAAATTCGTTTCCCTCAATTTGAGTTTCTCTTTTATATTTTACTGCATTTAAAATACTTGAACTTTAACACATATTTCAGAAATAACATATAATTTTTTCTTACAATTTTTTTTCTTAAAATTGAACAGTTATTTAGACATTCCTAATCTATTCTGTCGAAGTTACGTAAAGATCCGATGATTATATATATGTGAAAAATGTTTTTAATTGCATTAGTTTTCTTTTAAATATGTAAGACTTACAACCTATAAATTCACTTCTCTCAATTTCAGTTTCTTTTTTATATATATATATTTTACTGCATTTAAAATACTTAAACTTCAACAGATATTTCAGAAATGACATATAATTTTTTTTCTTACCGTTTTTTTTTCTTTCATAAAATTGAACATTTATTTAGACAATCCTAATGTATTCTGACGAAGTTACGTAAAGATCCGATGATTATATATATGCTAAAAATGTTTTTAATTGCATCAGTTTTCTTTTAAATGTGTATGACTTAATAAATTTAAATTCGCTTCTCTCAATTTGAGTTTCTTTTTATACATTTTACTGCATTTAAAATACGTAAATTTCAACAGATATGACACATTATTATTTTTATTTATTTTTTTTTTAATTGTATTTCTTAAAATTGGACATTTATTTAGATATTTATATCGTGTCCTGATGATTTTTTTCCGGCTAGGCATGGCCCATTTACTTTGTTTATCGGCCCGGACCGTTGAAAAAACTGTCCTAATTCTGCCGGGCATTGTCCTCGGGCGAGTCCCGGGTCATTGCAAACGTCTAGCACGGGCCCCGTTAATAATTCCCATACTAGACTCCACTAGACGTTTGATACTCTAAAACCTGCTTAAGCGGAAACGCATACGACTAAGAGAAAAATTCCGTTTTATATAGGTTGTTTTCATTTTAGAATGTATAACTGCATAACATTTTATTGAATGGGCTGGACAATGATTGTTTTTTTTTTTTTTTTTCATTTATTGCAGGATTCCGTTATAAGCTGGCTTTACTCTATTAGAATATGAATTTACTGGACAATAGTATTTATAAAAATATATATAGTATTTGCTTCCAACTTCATTATTTTCTTTTACAGTATTACTAGTTTAGGAAGCCTTTGTAACACTTTTTCATCTAAAAATTTTAAATAAAAATTTAAAATATCGAAAATATAATTAAACTTTAATAAAATTCATCAATTAATTTTAATTGAAAAAGTTTAAAGTGTAACAGAAATAAAATGCGAAACTTTAACCTATCTGAATTTCACCAAATCTTCTTGAAATTAAATGCAATTTCAAATGCTTGATACATACACAGGAGTATATGAGCCTTGAGGGTGAAACCAATGGTGGGATTCAGCCGGTTCGGTAGAACCGGTTGTTAATTTGTGTTGAGTTCGGAGAACCGGTTGTTAAAATGATACTTCAAATGAGAAAATCGCATTTACATTAAGTTGTTTTCTTTAAATGTTTATCTGCACAACATTGTTTTCCAGGCATAATTCTGTGATAACTCCTGATTAAATTCATTTAATAAAATAATATTGCACTTGGAACAATAATATATTTTTTCTTCATCAATCCTGTAAGAGAAAATTCGACTTAAAAAACGAAATTTTGAAGAATTTTGGTAACTAAATTGACAACCCTAGGCTAATCTCAGTTATTTGGCAACGTTATTAAAAATTACACTAACTACTTATCTATACTAATAAAAGAAAGTTTTGCTCTGTCTGTGTGTCTGAGTGTGTGCGATGGCTAGCAAAATCTATGGCACGTACGAGACAAACTTTTTGTGAGGCTAGCTCAAAATGTCTCCTGATGCACCTGAGACACATAATTTTAAAATTCTAATAATTAGTTGAGTTATTAATTAAAAGTCGCAACTCACTCTCATTAAAAACTCAACTCGGTTTTTGGGAGAAAGAAAAAACTCTGACGTACGCACAGAAGCCTTATTTACGTATCATTTGAAAATGAAGAACGAAAAGAAGAAATTTCGGGTGTATTTTGTCATTATTTATTAACTTACATCGGCCAAACCGCTTAGCAAAGTTAAAAAATGAAAGACATATTCTGAAATATCTACGTGTTAAATGCCGCAATCAATTAAATATATTGCAGTTAACCGCTTGAAAAACAATTTTCGAAAGGGGTCATTTTTCTGAAAAACTTTTTCTCCCTTATTGCAACGCCCCTTCAGGGCGCAATTTTGGAGGTACCGACAAACCAAAAATATGTTCTTAAAGTGAAACCCTCTTCTAATCGGTGGTGCAATTTATTTAAAACAAATATGAATTTTAACTCTTTCAAATACACCGGTAAACGCAGGTCACTTCGTGCCTCACGAAGACGATATTTTTTCTATGCTAAAAATAACTAAACATCCGTATTCTTTTTAGAGCATTTCAATAAATAGACCAGATTTACATCACCTACAAAAATTTTGAAAAGTTCGAACGGGTAGAAATATTCCTTATAAAATAAAATGTGTGAAAATTTTGACGAAATCAGTGAAAATCTGTGTGTTTCGTTGGGGTTTTGCTTCTTCAGGGCGAAATTTTAGAGGTACTGATAAACCAATAACATGTTCGTAAATCTGAAACCACCTTCTTATCGATGGGACAATCGGTTTTAAAATAATAGGAATTTTAACCCTTACAAATACACCGGCAAATGCAGGTCATTTCGCGCCTCACGGAGACGATATTTTTCTGCGCTAAAAGTAATTAAACGACCGCATTTGAACACAATCTTTTAAGAGTATCTCAAATTCAGATGGCATTGAGATACTCAATAGATCAGATTTACATCATCTATACAAAAATTTTGAAACAGTCGGACGGGTAGAAATACTTTTTACAAAATAAAATGTGTGAAATTTCGACGAAATCAATGAAAAACTGAGTGTTTCTTCGCGGTTTCGGTGCGCATAGACTCCACAAATTAAATTGAGCAGAAAGTAAAGTACCAAATAGCATGTACTTTCAATTCAATATTTTTTCATTTAAAAATATAAATTCAGATAAAATAGATTTAAAGATATAAAATCATACAAGTTTCAGGTTAATTTAAGGGTCATTCATCACGCAATGCTATTATTTGAGTGAACAGTACTTTGCTTTGGCACGGAATGTTCCCTGTTATCGCTGATCTTTAGCTAATACTTAAATCGTCAGATTTAGATATATACTTCCAGCTGCACATTTTAGGTAGATTTCGTATGAAATACTACCTATTGGGATCGTTCCTATGTTGGAATTTCTGAAAAAGTTTTGCAGATCTACACCGATCATGACCCCTAGAACCCAAAACCACCCTCAGTAAAAAAGTTTATATATCTATCTATCTATATATATATATCACTTTCTTCTAGACACGATAACTTTCGTAATTATGCACCAATCTCTTCCAAACTGATACATAAAATTAATGGTCATAAAATCTCGGTCAAGTTCGTTAATGGGCAAAATCTGTGGAATATTTTGCAGTTCCTTTGAGAGGGCCTCTCTTTGCCAGAGGGCGGGCGCCGCGAAGGATCACGTGACCTTCGAGAGAATTTATATTTGAAAAAATATTTTATTCCTTCCTTTTTAGTTTAGTTTTTTTGTGAATGTCAATCTTGAACGCAGCAGATAAATAAGCTGCGTATAGGTTTTTTGTCATGGTCTTTATAAGAGAAATGATGTTTTGATTTTGAAAAGGAAAATTTATTTTCGAATATTAAATCATGCTATTTTCTGGGCTTCTTTTTAGAAGAACATAATTGCTGATATTTTAATATGTTTATCTTGATTCCCAGCGAGGAATAACAAATATTATCCAAATGTTTTCATTGTAAATACTGTATATATTTAAAAGTGTAAATAGAATAATCAAAGTTTTTAATCTTCCTGTGATTACTTATACTGAACAACACCTGAGCTACTTTCAGTTGTGAAATATGCTTTATTATTTTAATGTGATTTTACATGAATCGTGAATTCTACAACTAAGCTCTCCCAACTTTGATTTAAATTAAGAATAATGTGAAGTTCTTGAATTTCATGAAGATTATTCTTTAAAATCAGACCAAGGGGATAGAAATAGGGAGGTGTTTTGTGAAAACAGAAAACCCCCCCATAATTTCTTAATTTTTGTATATATCAAATCAGTTTAAAGTTTTTATTACTTCTAAAAATAGGGCCAAAAATTTATGTATCACAAATTTTTGCTAACGTTAAAAAGGTCAAGGGGCGTAAAAATAGGGTTTTTATGAGAAAAAAATTCATAACTTCGTCAATTCTCAAGATATCAAATCCGATTAATTTTATTATAAATCTCCTTAACATTATCTACAACTTTTATATTCACAAGTTTTTGATAGGACCAATTCGTACCGCAAAAAATATTAAAAACGAAAACAAAAAAGGGGTTTGAAGAAGAAAAAATTCCATAACTCCGTCAATTCAAAAGATATAAAATCCCCATGAATTTATCGTATATCTTCTTAATATTGTCTACAACATCTATACAGGCAAGTTTTGGATAGGACCAATTCTTACAGCAAAAACAAATTAAAAATACATAGCGGTTGAAGAAAAAAATCATCTTAGTAGGAGTGTATTCAAATCCAAACTGCTTATTTTCTGACTCATTTTACAATTAATTTTATCTCTCAAAGGATTCCAATTGGTACGTTTTCTTACTCAGAAACTATATAATGTACCGTAATGGTCGATTTTTTGATAGAGGCAAAATATATTTTTAAAAATGCTGTTAAAAAAGGCATTTTGAATCGAATTTACCGAAGCGGATTGTGTTGGAAAAATCGTTGTATTAAGGATGCACTTAAATCCAAACTGCTTATTTTCTGACTCATTTTTAAATTCATTTTTGCTCTCAAACGCATTTAATTGGTAGATTCACTTATTCAGAAACTATGTAATGTACCGTAATGATCGATTTTTTGATAGAGGCAGAATATATTTCAAAAAATGATGTCAAAGTGGGCATTTTGAACGGAATTTCCCGAAAAGATTGTGTTTGAAACGAAAAATATTGTCCTTCTGAGAAAATAATTGTTTATGTATCAAGTTTTAATTTATTGAACAAAAAGTAAAAACACGGGTCGCTTATAAATATCTTCAAAAATCACGTCAGCAAGTTTCATATATATATTTTTTTTTTTTATTAAAAATGAATCTGGAATTATGCCAGAAAATTTCAAGTTGTTGAGCATGGAAAAGTATTTTTTTGAATACCGCCCTAACATGAATCTGATAAAACCAGCTATTATATAAAAATGAAATAAAAACTCGTCAAAAGCGGCCAGATAAAATTGTTAAAGTGGATTTATCTCTAATCATGATTTAGTTTTTGTTTGTGAAATTAGTATATTTGACTTCGAAATCTACCTCTGCCTGTAGGCCGGGCCGGCAGGGATTTTTTTTATATTGTTCTTCATATCTTACAAGTTTTTAAAATGAAAGTAGTTATTTTCGTAAATGTAACAAATCCGAAATTTTGATAAATTCCTCGAGTCTTATAAGTTACATTTAGAAAAAAAAAAAATTTCCAGCTTTAACAAATGAAAAGACATTTTATGATCTAAACTTGCCGAATCTTGATACTTTGTATTTTACGAATTTCCAGCGATGTCTGGCCTTTTTTTTTTTTTTTTTTTTTTTTTTTTTTTTAACTAAGAAATTGTAAAATTTTCTAAATGTCATAACTCGAAGTTTTGGTCGTGCGAAAATTTGTCTCACTTGGTATAGCATGGATAATATTTTTCTAAATATGTTATATACAACTTTAGGTCATGGACATAGGTTAATTCTTAAATTTACATTTCTGCTATTTTTATATTATATTGTTTTGAGGGCTTAATTTGCGCCGGAGCCCACCGGAGCTTAGCTCCGGTATTTCTCTGTTTTTAGTAAATATTTAAATATTGGTCGGAATTCAAAGGAGCTCATAAATACAGGGCTCTGGAGCCCAGTGCAATAGCGCTTCCGAAAAACCGAAGCCTAAATTCCCCCTTCCTTCCCATCTCCAAGATTCCTTTGCATTCTTTTTTATCAAAACACTTATACGTAACGTAAGGAGATGTTTCAACTCAATTTTTATATTAGTATTTGGGCTTGGACTGGCTCAAGCTGAATCTGAATTACATTCAAAATTTTATTTAATTATGTATATGTAAAAAAATCCTCCTTAAAAATTACGTATTCTATTTTATTTCAAATCATTTTAATGCTATTTTTGGTTAGAATAAAGGGAAACAGGAGTGGTACTTTTCTATTCTATTTCCAAATTTATGTCTGGTATTGATGGCGGCGACGTGTTGATTCGAGACGATTGATCAAGAGACTAAACAATGAATTTGCTTTAAAGTTCATTTTTCTTTTGTGACATTACGATAATTTTTAATTGTCTAGTTTATTTTTTTTTTCGATTTATATATCGAACCTGAAAAGAATATTTTCTGTTTTTAGTCCATGGTGTACCGTCATATATGAACTCACTTAAGAAAGGCTCTTAACTAGAAATTGAAAGAACTTGGCGTTCGTTTCTTTTTTTAGAGTTTTTATTAGACAATACGGGACACACACATAACAAGCACACGTAATATTTACACGGCAAAAAAAGTTAATTTTTTCCCGGAGCGAGACGCTCCTTTTCGGCAGGACCGAGAACTCGACCGTCTGGGGTCGTGTCACAGCAGATACTCTCCCTCTACGGGGCCTTGTTTTTCTGACCTCAGTTCATCTCCGAAATACCCCACGTGGTCTTGACTCATCTTAGTCAACAAGTTCAGTTTATAACATTTCTACGCAGCACTTTTTCTCCAGATATTTACATGATTAAAACTGTTTACATGTACCATCTGGTTTTTTGGTGAAACTGACAGGCGAAGTTATAGGAGGCATCTGGAGGTTCAAATTAACGATGTTTATTTCGTTAGGGCATCTGGTCTCTAAGTCCTCGCAGATAAAACGTCACAGTCCCTCCATGCCCCATATAAATTTTTCCTTAAGGGAAAAATTTCCACACTCGGGTGCACAATCATTGTGAAATTCGGAGTTAATGCAATCCCTAACAATGCTATCTACTCCAAATTTAATAAAATTTTAAATTTTAAAATCAAAACATTTATCAGAAAGTACTTCGTTACCATGGAAGGGATTCAGCATAACACACAACAAACATAATAAATACAGTAACAATAAACACATTGCAATTGCACACCGTTATACGTTATATAATAATACTAAGATTTTTAATAAGCACTTCGACAATTTTATAATAAACCAGAACCTTCATTAATAATTTTCCGTTAACATAAACAGGATAGATAAAAAGTTTGAAACATCACAGGTATTTCCAATAAAAATTCGCTCTCTCATGTTCACATGGATAACCAACAATACTAATATATATTTTTTCCTTATATATATGGATAATCTTAAGAAAGAATTCTAATACACGAATAAAACCAAACACTTTTAAACGTTTTATATACAATAAGTTACTTAAAAGAATTTTAACACAATAATAAAACAAACACTCAACTATTCTTAATAACATATGAAATCCTTTCACGTTTACTTTATAAGTTTCATACAATGAACAATTTTTTTTTTGCGAATGTATATTATTTGCATTTACTGAAGACGGGGCAATTCCTTTCTCGATTTTTAGTTTTTCTAACTCGAATTTATTTTTTAATTCTAATTCCTTTAATTCTTTCTCGTGCTCCAATTCTTCCTTCCTAATGGTTTGATCACGCTCCCATGTCTGTTTACGTAACATGTCCTCCCTCTCGATAGCTTGTAACCGTGCGCGCTGACTTTCTTCCCGTTCTAATTCCTCCTTAGCTGTCTCTAATATAGTCTCATACAGAGCCCGTACTATTTCCTCTTCATACTCCTCAGATTCCAGCACCAAGTGCGTTAACTGAATCCGAGTTTCGTTTCCGGTCCTGGCAAGTTCCAGTTCATCCACTAACTTTTTTATATTTTCCTTTTTTCCTTTACCCAGGAAAGCCATATCTAACCCTTTTTTTTTCAAACAAAATTTCTCTATAAAAAGGTACTTCTCTACACTAATGCAACAACAAAAAAAAATATATACTATATTAACAATAATCACAATCAATCATAAAATTTCTTTCAATAACACAGCAATATGTAAATACTGACTCACTTCCATGACTAGTACCTGTTCAATTTTTGTCATTCCCGTTTTTGAATTTTCCCAACAAAATCAGCAATTTTAAATAATTAAAAATCACTATACATTAACTCCAAATTCAAAATTGTGACTTACCCCAATGAAGGCTCAGACACTAACCGGTAATCCACTTTTTTTCTTCAGCCGGGTGGCTCACTGAACACACTTTCTTTCTGACCTTAAGGTCCACTAAAAATAATATATCCACAGGCGCGGAACACCTGAACACTATCTTCGACCCAAAACGGGCCGTTCACATTTCACAATTTTCTTCTATCCAAACCGATCCACTGCTAACTAGAAATTGAAAGAACTTGGCGTTCGTTTCTTTTTTTAGAGTTTTTATTAGACAATACGGGACACACACATAACAAGCACACGTAATATTTACACGGCAAAAAAAGTTAATTTTTTCCCGGAGCGAGACGCTCCTTTTCGGCAGGACCGAGAACTCGACCGTCTGGGGTCGTGTCACAGCAGATACTCTCCCTCTACGGGGCCTTGTTTTTCTGACCTCAGTTCATCTCCGAAATACCCCACGTGGTCTTGACCCATCTTAGTCAAAAAGTTCAGTTTATAACATTTCTACGCAGCACTTTTTCTCCAGATATTTACATGATTAAAACTGTTTACATGTACCATCTGGTTTTTTGGTGAAACTGACAGGCGAAGTTATAGGAGGCATCTGGAGGTTCAAATTAACGATGTTTATTTCGTTAGGGCATCTGGTCTCTGAGTCCTCGCAGATAAAACGTCACAATGGGCATCAGCTTGAGGTTTTTAGTTTTCTATTTTGTACGAATATAAAAATCACGTTAGTGATTTTTCAGTTTTTTTTGTAACATGAACGATGCCCATGCTAAGGCTCTGCTCTGCAGATTTACGAAGTTTACTTTCATTTGTCACTAGATATAATTGCCATGTATCGTTATTTTGATAGATAGCAATCGAGCAGAGTTACCCCTTTTTCGATAAAAGCATCGAATCTTTCCGATAATGGTGTCAAAATTTTCATTTAATCTGATTTTCAGGAACTAACCACGAAAGATTGTTAAGCGAAAGGAATCGATTACAGTTTAAGGTAAGCATATTCTATAGGAAATTGAAAAACGCTGTTCCATTCTTCAGCATATTAATATTAATTTCTGTAAATTTCATTCATTTTTTTATAAACATGCACAGCTGCGAACTACTCCTTTTTTTGTGTTAACACTATTTCTGAATCATAATCCGTATCATATTTATTCGCAGAATTATTCAATTAATTAAATTTAAAATAAGACAAAGATTTCTATTCGGAAGGAATGATAACAAAAAACAGAAACAGTTGACAACTAAGTATATGCAGATAGATATATTTAAAATTTTTATTTTGCTAAAGAAAAAAAAATGCTTTAAATTTTAAAATACAATTTTAAATATAAATATGCAGATTGGAGTGACGGGGGGAGCACGCTACGTTTGTTAGCATCACATAATATTAGGGCTCCGGTACTTTTTTTGTTAGAAATTAAGCTCTGATTGTTTTGATGCATTTTCTGATAGAAATTATGATCAGGGTTTCATGATTTCTGAACATTTATTAACATTCTTTTATAGGGTAACATGTTTCAGAATTTTTTTTCACTGCACCAAAGGATCAAAGTTTTCTTTAACAATGTTCTTTTGATATTGGAAAGTGTTTCATAATCTATGTGTGATGTTTCATTTTTCTTTCATTTTTGTATATCGAAAATCATTCGGGCAGCGAACCGGTTGTTAAATTATTTGAATCCCATCACTGGGTGAAACCCCTGGCAGGGAAAGTTAAGACATTTTTATATCGTATTTTTTAAAATTTTCAAAGCACTTAATTTTCTTTTCGACTTTCGATTCTTAGCCCAACCTCTGCGCCGCGCCTATATCTACTAGGGTTGCTTGTTAACTTCGCCCCTCCCCCTCAATTATTCCCCCCCATTACTTTTTATTGAACATACTATAGTTAATTAATTGCATCGTTTATTCAGTATCAAAAATAAAAGCTCGTTTTTAAATTAGTGACTTGCCAGGCGGTATTTTCCTGTTTTAATCATAAATCTTGTTGTTCTGATTTTTAGAGTCTGTTTGAGATAATTAATGATCTAATGAATGACACTTGTAGGCTATTTCATGCTTTACAAAGTTTATTATGACATTTTTGTCTCTAAAACGCAAAAATAAAAAATAAAAATCATTTGTTTATTTTTCCCCTTTTTGCAAAATGTACCCCATTTTCCCGGCTCCGTACCACGCCTCCTGTTTGGCTAATTTATAAACATGAATAATGTATTTTGTAGAGAATTTTATCTTCTACAAAAATGTAAATATAATTTTTTTCTGTAAAATGCACTGGAACTGAGTTACTTAAGAAAAATCGAAATAAGGGCCGAAATATTTTTTTTTTTTTTTCGATATTATAAAAAAACGCACGTCTAGAAGGTTGAAAACTTGTTTTTTTTTCATTAGAGGGTCAACCTGTACACTATACTCGAAAATCGGAGTTACCCAAAATTTTTGCAAGGCAAGACCCTCTTTTGAGCTATTTCTACTGGACTATCTGGCAAGTTCTAACTTTTGAATATGATTATTTATTAGTTATCTTAATTTAAAATTTTGACATAAAAAGTACAGATATACTTTTTCTGCTATTCTTGTTGAAAAAACCAGAACCAAAGCAGGGCCCAGGTAATTTTTACCGGCTCTACCCCCTTCTGTATACGCCTGCTTAATACACATAACAAAGCTCTCTTCTTTTAAAGTTAAAAAAAAAAAAAAAACACATTCTATTCTTGGAAAATACAGATGGATTGTATGAAATATTCATCTGTCAAAATTAAAACAAAATACCATTCTTTATTTTTATTTTTAAAAAAATAATCGCTTTAAAATTAAAAAAAAAATAAAGTTTTTAAAAAATAACCGCGTAGTCCAAGCTAACATCTTCATGAAGAGAGAAAGAACTTTCTTGATTTATACTCGGTGCTTTTACACTAAACTTAAAACTACCGGATGCTTTGGCGAAATATAGCCAAATCTAGAATACCCAGATCTTACACGAACTCGAACCAAAACTTTTGCGTAAATGAACACGTGAATTCGATAAATATTTTTCATCTTAAATAAATAGATAAAAAGCGTTCTCGTGATTTACCGATACTTTTGTAGCCTTTTTAAAATGAAAAATGTGATTCATTTTAACTTCAAAAATATGTCAAAAAATATATTGAAGATAGCAGCATAAATATTTTTATTTTAAAGAAGATATTCTAAATATATATAAAGATCAACTATTTCATTTAGTGTTAAAATTTAATAAACATAAAAATAAATTTGAAATAAAATTTAGTTGTTATGTTCTTAATACAAATTATACTAAATTGTAATAGTTTTAACATAGTTTCCCCCAGATTTAAAAAGGGGCAGGGGCTTGTGGGAAAAGGGTCCTATTTAATTTTTAAGGGCATTTTTGGATTCCGAAGAGCATGTTTTGGATTCTGAAGAGTATGTTTTGGATTCCTAAGGGCACGTTTTGGATTCTTATGAGCACTTTTTTTTAAAAATGATATTCCTTTGACTTTTAATACTACTTTTAATATTTAAAAGTCTGAGCACTCTTTTAAAAACAGCAATGAGGCAATTTTTACTATACAAGTAAATTTTTTAAGGGGTCTTGTACCTTTTAAACGCGTCGAAAATTAACGAAAAACTTCAAAGTTTGAATTAGTCTATCTTCAAAACCTTTTTATGTATAAACATGAAATTTTGGATATTTATTAAACATATTGTGCTTTGTAATATACTACCAACAGAAATTTATTAACCCTTTACAGAATTTGTGTATTGTTGAAATCAAAATAGCTCTTTTTTTACCCCATAAGTCATTGCGCGCATGATATCTTGAGATAATGTGTATGGATTGACATGACATTTGGTAAATATACTAAACAAATATGTGTGTTTAAAATGATCTACTTTTAAGTATTTACAATGGTAATATTTTTAGTTATGACTATTTTTATTCATTAAAAATACAAATTTTTTATTTTTTTTACGAAAATATTTTTTTATATAGTTAATGAAATAATTTTAGCCTAAGAGTAGATCATTTTAAACACACATATATGTTTAGTATCTTTACCGAATTTCATGCTAATCCATACATACTTTCTCGAGATATCATGCGCGCAATGACTTATGGGATATAAAAAAGAGCTATTTTGATTTCAACAATACACAAATTCTGTAAAGGGTTAATAAATTTCTAATGGTAGCATATTACAAAGCACAATCGGTTTAATCAATATCCAAAATTTCATGTTTGTACATAAAAAGGCTTTGAAGATAGACTAATTCAAACTTTGAAGTTTTTCGTTAATTTTCGACCCGTTTAAAAGGTACAAGACCCCTTAATACACAAAGCAGTAGATGGTCTTTTTTCTCAACTAGGGGCAAGAAGGGTGCTAATTTTTTGAGTGAGGGGCAAGAAGGGTGCTATTTTGTAAACCTAAGGGCACAGGGTGCAGCACCCTCCTGAAACTGTATGGGGGAAACTCAGGTTTTAATATTTTATTGGATCGATAAATCATGTTCGTGTAAAGTAGAATATGTACACAGTAAAAATAGCTACACACTGTTATTTCCTAATTTTTATTAACATAATTTAAGTATACCGCTGAAGTTTAGTTTTAAGTCCTAACGTGCCTTAAAATCAGGGATGTAGTGGAGGGTATACGGTGGTATACGCCGTATACCTTCTAGATTTTTTTAAGGAACACCGTATACCCTCTGTTTCTGAAAAAAGCTATAGTATATATACTGTAGTGTATATATACTGCCCTCTGCCTTGAGCGTATACCCTATACTTAGAGCGTATGCCCTCTGTTTTTTTTTTTTTTTTACGACTAACACCACTGCTTAAAATACAAAAGGTGAAAAAACTCTTTCTTACAAGATATTTCTTTCACGTTAGAAGACATGTCTGCTAATTTTTACATTTAAAATTGTACAGTCTAAATGGCGTTTTATATAATTTAATGAAAGATAAATAGTTGTAAAAATAAACAAATCGTTTTCAAATTGCAAACGTTGTTTGGTAAGTTACGAAAATAAGTTAAATACTATTTTTCATTTATGATTAAATTTTATTAAATAATAAATTTATTATTTTACAAATTAATAAGCAAATAAAAATTGCAAGGTGTGCATCAAAGTTTTAAAGCAACAATATATTTCAAATGTTTTATAAATATCAAAACATTTTAAAAATATATTAATTTATGAAAATGTAAATATATTTACAATGAAAAAATATTCTTTCCATATGCATAAAAAAGGAACCTTTCATATAAAGTTTAAAAAAAACTCGTATATTTCCTAACATATATATACATATATATATATATATATACGTATATATATATATATATATATATATATATATATATATATATATATATATATACATGTGTGTGTGTGTGTGTGTGTAATTCACGAAAATAGTGCAGTATCTCAATATGTTAAAAGATGAGATAAATTTTAGAATAGTAAAATGATTACATTTTAAATTTTATAATATTTTTTTAGAGTTTAATGGAATATCTGAACCTTTTTGAATTTAAATTAAAATAAGCAACTATAAGGACGAATTTAAAGAAAATTATGCTACTTTTAAATTCATAAGAAACGCGAAAAGGTTAAAAAATAAATGTAACCAGATAAAGATATAAAGAAGTATAAATTGAAATACATTCATGAACTCTTTAATTTAGCGTTTTTACTACTTTCTCAAAATGTGAGGACCAAAACTAAGAATGAATTCAATGTGTTGGGAAACCCCTATTTGTTCTGGACAATTTTTTGCTAAATCATAATGGAAATAAAAAGAAGGAAAGAGGATAGAGTGGAAGATTTTTTTAAGTATTATTCCAGGATTAGACATCATTTCGGACCTGAGAACATCGGTCCTTTTGTGGACAGCATGCTTGTCACTGTGCAAAGTGACCTCCCGCCCCTTTCGGAAATGTAAAGAAAAATGTATTTCCCTTTATGAGCTTTTAATAATTACAAGGATTGCTTTTAATGATAATAAATGATATAAAGAATAATGAATAGAAATACATTCATAAACTCTTAAACCTTTGAGCTCTGGTGGTGAATTTTTTTAAAATGCCCAAATTCACATTGGCACCAATATTTTGTAAACAACAGATTCGGATTATAATAAACACGAAAAAATGCATTAATCTATTTTCAAATAAATTTGATTGAATATAGCGGTGCCAATGTGGCATTTTGAAATTAAAATTAAGTGGGAAGAAATTCACCCATCAGAGCTCAAAGGGTTAAAGTTGCCGTTATTAATGAAATCAGTGGGTTAGAAAATCCCTACTTGTTTTGTGGATGTTTTTGCTAAGCTAAAGGGACTCGGCACACTACCAATATCGAAATTTCGATTTTTTTTTTTTATGTTTATTTTATCACATACCATATAACTCTCCGTTACACCCTGACAAAATTTCAGACTGATACTGCATATAGAACCGCAGTTGTGGCTGATTTAGCAAACATCTAATATTATATTTTTCTGAAAGTTTATGGTTTTTATAGCCAAAGCACTCGATAGAGGAAAAAACGTGCGCTCTAGTGAATAAATTCGTGAAAGCTCTCGTGAAAGATATACACTATATGGCCAAAGGTGACCGGTCACTTGCGATTTCAGACGTTTTGTTAAATATCTAGAAAAATACATAAGGAATTAACCTGCAACTGCAAGTGTGTAAACAGTATAGTACAGGTCATATATTTCCGCGAGGATTTGTTCCCTAAACCCCTTAGGGGACAGTCAACAAATTGAAAGAGAACGAATATCTTTTGGATAACCCTGTAAAAACTAATGTAGCAAAAGCGTTCAAACTCGAGATTATTAATAAGTGACTTATTGTAACATACTGTGTTCATTTTTATGAGGATAGCATGTATACTCGCAGAGAAATTAAGGTTTTTATAAAAACAGTCTCAAATTTCGCCAAGTTTTTTGCTTATAATTTGCAGAGTTCTTAATATAAAAAAACAGTTTTTTTCAGAAAATATGACAAACAACATTCTACACAATACTCTGCAATCAGAATTAAAAAAAAAAATTGGATGAAAAATGAGCAGGTTTACTAAAAAATGTTTCACTGCGCATGCGCAAATGCAATCAAAATATAATATGCATAATTTATTAGCTAAGTATATAGAGCAACTTTTGTGAAAGTATCAAAATCATAGCTTGAAAATTCTGAAAATTATCTTCGATAGAATAAGCTCGAAATCTGTTGTTCCCAAAAAGATGAGGGGTTGTATCAAATATCTGTTAATTAGTGCCAAGATAGCGTACACAATATTGCTTGTACTACTATATTTGGATACAACCCCTCATCTTTTTGCTTCCTTTTGGGAACAACGGATTTCAGGCTTATTCTATCGACGATAATTTTCTGAATTTTCAAGCTATGATTTTGAGACTTTCACAAAAGTTGCTCTATTAGTCCAGGCAATAGAGACCGTATAAGGGCTCTACCTAGCAAAATTCATGGTAGTTCTGGGCAAATACTTACTATATGTTTTTTGGGTCGCTGAATCCGAATTTTAACTTCCCCCCCAAAATTTTCTCCCCCGAACGCCCCCCCCCCCCAAATAGTTGTTTTTAACTTAAATTTCTTATTGTTTTAGGGGAAAAGTATTACGAAATTCAAAAACTAGACAAAATTTGCAACAAATAGGATATATGATATTATGACGTAGGATGAACGGGGAGGGGGAAGGCTGGTATCTGAACATGCACTGAGGCGCTACGTGCACTAAGTTATGAAGTCCAGGCAATAGGGGATTTTACCTGGCAAAATTAATACTAATTCTGGATTTTGACTCAATTTATGTTTTTTGGGTCGCTGAATCCGAATTTGTAACTTCCCACCAAAATTGCACCCGGCAACCCCCAAAAAATTGATTTTTTGAAAAAATTTGGTTTTGAGAAAAGCGCGCGGAGAATGTTCCGAAGCAGCCCCCTCTCTCCCCGTTTATCCTACGTCATAATGTCATATATCCTATTTGTTGCAAATTTTATCTAGTTTTTGAATTTCGTAATGCTTTTCCCCTAAAACAATAAGAAATTCAAATATTTTGAGGGGTTTCGGAGGGGGAATTTGGGGGGTAAGTTAAAAACTCGGATTCAGCGATCCAAAAAACTTAAAGTAAACCTTATAAGGGAAGTTCGGAGGGGAGATGGGAGGGCGAATGTAAACATGTGAGTGGTTAAGTGGAATTGCGCAAATTAGCCCACGCAGCACCGCGCGCATGTTCCGATGCAGGTCCCCCCTTCCGCTTCATCCTAAGTCATAATGTCATATATCTAATTTGTTGCAAATTTTGTCTACTTTCTGAATTTCTAGATATTTCCCCCCTAAAATAATAAAAAAAATGATTTTTTTAATAAAAATCTTTTTTGGGGGGGCTTATTACCAAAATTTGGGGGGTTGCCGGGGAAATTTAGGTGGGAAGTTACAAATTCGGATTCAGCGACCCAAAAAACATAAAGTAAGCCGATTTCCAGAACTACCATTAATTTTGCTAGGTAAAATTCCCTATTGCCTGGACTGTATATACTTAGCTGATACATTATGCACATTATATTTTGATTGCATTGGCGCATGCGCAATGAAACATTTTTTAGTAAATCTGCTCATTTTTCATCCAGTTTTTATTATTTTTTAATTCTGATTGCAGAGTATTGTGTACAATGTTGTTAGATATATTTTCTGAAAAGAACTTTTCTTTATATTAAGAACTCTGCAAATTATAAGCAAAAAAACTTGACGAAATTTGGGACTGTTTTTATAAAAACCTTAATTTCTCTACGAGTATACATGCTATCCTCATAAAAATGAACACAGTATGTTACAATAAGTCACTTATTAATAATCTCGTTTTTGAATGCTTTTGCTACATTAGTTTTTACAGGGTTATCTAAAAGATATTCGTTCTTTTTCAATTTGTTGACGGTCCCCTATGGGGTTTCGGGAAAAAATAATCCAGGAAATATATGACCTATACTATACTGTTTACATATCTGCAGTTTCAGGTTAATTCCTCATGTATTTTTCTAGATATTGAACAAAACGTCTAAAATCGCAAGTGACCGGTCATCTTTGGCCATATAGTGTATTACGTTACGTTGAGTGGCCTACTCAGTAAGGAAAATTTCTTATGCTGCACATCCAATAATATAGGTAAGTAAAAAGCTCTTAAATATTTATATCGGCTCGGGAGTCATCGCTGGTCAGCAGTGATGGTAGTCGTAAAAAAAACAGAGGGTATACGCTAAAGTCATGAACGTCATGTCTAGGGTATACGCTATAGCTTTATTTGAGAAACAGAGGGTATACGGTTCTTCTTTAAAAAATCCAGAAGGTATACGGCGTATACCCGCGTATACCCTCTAATACACCCCTGCGTGGTCAGGGATTTTTGTGGAGCAGTCGTTAATCATCTGCTAAGTAGAAAACTGATTTATCCGTTTGGTTTTATTTATTTATTTGCTGGATTCTGCTAGAATATGTTGTATTATCCGTTTTTTACTGGAAAGGAATGCAGTATTAAATTGATATATGTTTTGTGTTAATGGAGAATCCATTTAGGTTTACAATTAGTTATAGTTAAAGTAATTACAGTTGGAGCACTTAAAAGATCCGTCTGCTTTAAGTGATTACATAATAGAAAGTAAAAGAGAGAAGTGGGTGAAAAATCATAGAACATCTGCGAGTAAAAAGATGTGCATAAAAAGAAAGTCTGTTTTTGATCATAGTTATATGGTTCGAAAATTATTATGCTGTGGTACTATAGTTCGTCTTTAAAGCGAAGAAGAAAAGATGCACAACAGTGCATTAGAGTATTTTTAGTTTGGTAATTGGGATCTGTTCATTTTTAATTATATGTTGAAGTTATACTGTATCTGAGAAGGTTAGATTTCAACAATATTTACCTTTTAAAATAAATCTTTAAAATAATAAATCTCAGTTTGTATTTGTCAAGATTTTTCATGTCTTCAAAATACTGAAGATTTTCTAGTTATGAATGAAAAGGCTTTAATTTTTTTTTCTAGTTTAATATCATACTATATATAAGAGATTTGAGGATAGCATACTTAATATTATCACTTTTGATAAAAAAAAAAAAAAAAAAATCATATGTTCAAAAATTAGTCATCTCATTGCTTTTCTCCGCTTGTATTCAGTTTTTTCCCCCTTAAAACAAATTAAAATTTTTAATAAAAATCCGATTCTTATATCTGTTCAAAATACCATAACATATTTGTAATAAAAAAATCAAGTTAAAAAAATTAAATACTAGCATTTTAAATTAGGTGTTTAAAATTGATCTTTTGGATTAAATTATTAGTAATTAACATTTACATAATAAGATCTAACTTTTTTAAGTTTTGCTGTTAAGTTTTGTTGTAATTTTTTTTTGTTTTGGGGGTCGAGCACCCTTAAGTGGAAATAAAGAGGAAGGAAAGAGGGGTAGGTTAAGAATTGGTCAGAATTGGCCTAACCAAATCAGTCACAATTGGTCATTGTTTGGAAATCGCAGACATCTCCTATCATAGGCGTAACCAAGGGGGGTGCCCGGGCGCCCCCCCGCTTGCGCAGACTCAAGCACAATTATTTAAAAAAAAATCGAAATCTACAAAAGAAAAAAAGAAGTGAAAGCATAGTTTTAGTAGTTTAGCAAATTAGCTTAGTTCAGAAAACTAACAGCCTATAAGTTTTGAAATGTGATTAAAAAAAAAAAAAAAAAAAAAAAAAAAAAAAAAACACGTTCTTTTTTTTATTCTTTCTTTTTTTAAGAAAATTATATTGTTTATCTTTTTTAAAACTAGAATATTTACAAGAATCTGTATTAGTCATAGTAAGTCAAAAAGGTGGCTTTATAATCCCACTTTGACGTCTTTTGTTCGGGGGAGATTTTTTGTAACACCGTTCTTTTTATTTCATGTTTCTACAATTTCATGAGAAATTAAGGCTGTTCTCAACTGCTCTGCCCAACAAGCGCGAAACGTTCTGACACGTTTACAAATTAATTTTTTAACGAAAAGATATAAAATTGAAAAGCCTGACCAGGGAAGCGGTTTGGAATCGAACTGTGTTTTCCATTTTTTGATCAATCAATTATGTATTGAATTAGAAGCGATTTGGATCACGTGACAAGAACGTTTTTCGCCCTTTCTTGATTGCTCTTTCTCCTTTCGCGTGGAAATTTGGTTCAAAACGCCCACATTGACACTATTTTCTGAAAGATCTATTGCGTTTGAAGAAAAAAAAAACGAAAAAAAAAAAAAACCCAGCTCGGTGACATAGTTTCTGAACAATAACACTAGCTAGATTCATGCATTTCCGAACAAAAATACAAAAATAAATTAAAACTTATGTCACAAAGTTGCCCTTTTGGATTTGAGAACAGCCTAAACGCAAGTTTTTGACGAGGATAGAAACTATTTGTCTCTTTGCTTTCGTAGTTTAAAATCTATAAAGAAGCAAAAAAATTTGAAAGGAAAAGCAGATGTGAAACGATATTCTAAAGTACGATTAGACGGGGGAAATAGGAGGGAGTGTACAGACCCTGCCTCCTTTGAAAATGAAAAATAATAGCACAGAAAATTCAAATTAATCTGGAGGTTGGTTGGTTGGTTCAATTTCGTGTTTCGCGGCCATTTTTTTGATATTCGTAAAAGGAATATGGTTGCAATCTTTCAAGTCAATATAGTAATTTTTTCCTCTGAAAAATTTTATACGATTTTTAAAGATTCTTCTCGTTTCGCGGCGTTCTTTTGAAAGTAAGAAAAGGGGACCCGGTTTCAATCTTTTAGACCAGTGCAGTAAATTTTGACCAAATTCGCGATTTTATTCTGCGATCATTTCATGATATTTACAATTTTTTTCCCAAAATCGTTTGACGAAATTCTCGTCTTTCTACGCAATTTTTTTTGTCGAAATCCGCACTTTCACTACTAACCTTTGTCTTTGACAAAATTCGTGATGAAATTGGCGCTCTCTTTCTGCGATCTTTTGACGAAATTAGTTTTTTCTTTCTGCGATCCTTTGACGAAATTCTCGCTTTTACCGCGATCCTCTGATGAAATTTATTTTCTGTTGCGGCCGATCAACGAAACTGATTTTTTTACAGGGGTCATTTGTCGAAATTCGCGATAGTTTTGCGCGACCGATCGGGAAAATTCTCGATATCTTTCCGTACCAATTAACAAAATTCTCTACTCCTTTCCTCGACATTTTCACGAAATTTGCAAACATTTTTCGTCAATCGTTTATCGAAATTCGTACTTTTTTACGCAATCTTTTGCCAAAATTCGCGATTATTTTCTGCGCTCTTTTATAGAAATTCTCGATATTTTTCCACGATCGTTTGAAGAAATTCTCAAATTTTTCAGGAGCCGATTCACGAATCGATGAAAAATTCCATAAAAGAAATAAAAATCGCGGATTTAAAAAAAAAAATTAAATACTCACTGAAGAATCACTGGTCTGTGAAAGAATTTGGAGGTGGGAAATACTGCACAGCATTTTTTATTATGCAGGACATTCCTTTTCTGTGTCCAAATCGCGCGATCCCGCTCGTTATTTCAAACCCTATCCTTCAAAGAAAAGTTCATGACTAGTAGAGTTTTGTTGGGGTTTTTTTTGTTTGTTTTTTTTAACGAACGTAGGATTAAACAATTCTAGGATTGAGGTGGGGACTGCCTTCGGTAACGTACTCCCGAGCAAGCTACGACCTCTTCTGTCTCGAAAGAAGCTAATCTTGAATTATTGCGTTTTTTATTTCGAGCCAAATTAAATTTTCATCTTCCTTATAAGAACTGATTTGAGATTCTCCCAATTCGAATTTAATCACGGCAATTTTCTGTTTCAAAAAAAGTAAAAAAAAATAGCCTCAAAGCACGAAAACCACCGCTAAAAATCACATGAAAAATTCGGAAAAGATTCAAAAACTACAGGGAACGAAATTAACTAATTGGGTAAAAGATTTAAAGCGGATTCCTTTTAGGAATGTATAAAACACTCTAAAAATAACATTAAAAAATTGTTAAAAATTGAAAAATCGCTGTAAGAATCTCGAAAACACTTTATTGAAAAGAAGACAAAGTTTATACTGGATAAAATATTGAAATCGGATTCTTTTTACCCGACTGCCAAGAAGCGTTATGTGTTTCAGGCGTATCTGGGTATGTGGATTTCTTTATACACTCGAAACATCGCAACGGCTGGACGGATTTTAATGAATGAAGTCTCTATCGATTCGTCTTAACCGTCCGATGGTTATAGGCAGGGTTTTGTTTTTATAAATTCAAAATGGCGACCGTAAAATACAAAATGGCGGTAGACTCGAAAAAAAAATACACACCATATTGAGTGGCATATCATTGGATAGGTCTTTCAAAATGAAGACGATGTTTCATTGATTATTTTACAGTCAGAAGCTCCGTTTAAATATTACACAACCTGGAAGTTGTGTAGGTAGGATCTCTAGCTTTATTACAATTCTAACCTTCATAGACATCTATAGGCCTCAACAATATAGTGTAGGAGCTAACAATTAAACACAACTTAAAAGTCATCAAAACAAGTAAATAAAAAAAAATAGGTAAGTAATATAAAAAATAGTTTCGCATTGATGAGAAATAATTAATTAGTTCGCTTTTTACGCAGCCGGGTTTTTTGATTTTTTAAATTTAATTTACTAATTTGAAAAAAAAAATGCCGCAAAATGCGAAAAAATTCGCATAAAACATTAATTGAAAAATTCTAGAAATTTGTGTCCGATATCCCTGACTTCAGGCATACAGAGGTCCTGTCAAATCTTACGGCTGTGCGGGCTTCATTGTTTTTACAGAGTTCAGTGCTCGCGCATACACACACACATTGACAGACAAGCACCTATCTTTATTATTATAGTCGCATCATGATAGTATAATTTTTATCTTGATAAAATTTAGTGTATATTATCATGACCAACTTAATATATTCAACACATTTCGTGGTAAAAACATGAAATACCGTAATTCCCGATCTATAATCCGTGGATCAAACAATTACGTTCGAACCCAGAAATCATGTTTCATAAAACATAACTTTTTAAATCGTAATAAATATTTAACTTCAATAATGAAATAAATTTTCTGGATCGAAACCTGATTGTTTGATCCACGGATTATATGCAGGAAATTACGATATTAATGAATATTATAATTATGTATAATAATAAAATAATTATTTGTATAGACTTTTCTCCAAAATTTCTCGGTCCCTCCGGTGATCCCTAAGAAGTTATGGAGTCACATTCTGAAAAACTTTCGTGCGTATGCACTGGTGTACCGCATGTATTATCTGGGATTTATCATCCCGCAAAATCTCATCTACAAGACTTTGACTATGATAATTTTAGATCTCATGCAGTGTTCCCCTGTGCCTATAGAAGTTTCCAGCATGATTAAAGCCCCTTTTTAATCTTTATAAGAAGCTAGGGTGCCAAAAGATTTTACACTTGTGACCACTCTTAGTCCACTGTCTTATGTCACTGCTGCAAGGAGATTTACATTTCTTTTTTTTTTCTTTTTTCACCATTAGATCTAGTTTTGATGCTTTGAATCTCTTCTCATCCCTCCTCACGCAAACAAAAATCGCGTTTGAGCCCTTTTTAAACGAAATACCACACAACTATACCTTCTAAGATGAAAACCTGTCTAAAACGGAAATTCGACCGGTTTTATGAGGGACCGTTTTAGCAGGTTTTACCATATAAGATTGTTTATATCCAACATGTTCAGGTTAAGAAGTCTGGGCACCCCCCCGTTCAGAAGGATCGTTACGCCTATGCCTATGCTCCTCATTATATGGCCATCGTGCATGTTACTGGGCTAAATGAAGCCTCCCACATCCAAATAAAAATTAATTCCCATTTATGAACTTTCAATGTTTCTTAATTATGGCTTAATGATTCTGAATTTTGCTAAGCAGCCAAAATTGGCCATATCAGTACAGGAGGAATGGATTCAGGGAGGTGTTTTGAAAGGAAAATGACCTAAATTATCGTTTTCTACCAAGGAAAACAAAACACCGAAAATATTACACAGTCATCCGTCCCAGACCGTACTGGTTTCGAACCCGCGAATATCGGCTCAAGGTACTCATTTTGTCGCCAGCGCGCTAGATACAGGCAAAGTAAACACCCGGAAAAGAAAAAATATTCCCATTTATGAACTTTCAATGATCCTTAATTATGGTTTAATGATTCTTAATTTTTCTAAGCAGCCAGAATTGACCATATTAATATAGGAGGAAAGGCTACAGGGAGGAGTTTTGAAAGAAAAGTAATCCAAATTATCGCTTTTGTCCAAAGAGAACCCTGAAAATGTTACACAGTCACCCCATCCAGCCAGCACTGGTTTCGAACGTGCGAACATCGGCCCAAGGTCCTCATTTTGTTGCCAGCGGGCTAGATACTAAGCAAAAAGAGCGCACAGAAAAAAAAATCTATTTCAATTTATAAACTTTCAATGATTTTTTATTTATTTATTAATGTTTAAAAAGTAGTTAAATCGAGAGTATGTATGAGTTTTTCGTTTGTGTATGACAAGGTATGTACCATATAAAAGGAAAAATAATGAAATGTACGAATTGTTCTAGTGCTTATGCCTAAATGAATAACATTTCTTTTTTAAATTAAGAAGTTCATTAATGCTGTTTCTACCGAACTTCATTCATTTTACACAACTACTCATGTCAAATGAATCTGAATGATTTTATTATTATTATTATTTTAAAACTAAGGACGACGTGCTTTATACCAGTATTTGCGAAAAATAGTTTTGTTCAGTAAGTTATTTGAAATAATCTTTTATGCAGTCATACCATACAGAAAATAGATTTCGTGCAAGATGTAAAAGAAAAAAAACTGAAAACATCTATTGATGTTTGCATATTTGGCGATTTTTTCCCAGTAGACTTGGCTACTTCCTTTCAAGTAGCAGCTAGCTTGCAAACCTATAGAGAGACGGAATGATTATCGGAGCGATCCGCTGATAGTTCCCTTCGACGGAGGCGTTTTCGCGTCGTGTCCGTACTCTGAATATTTACTCTGAATATTGAATATAAAAATGATGAATCGCTTTGTATGCAGTAGTACAACTCAAAGGACTATACGCTTCAAAGCGCAGATTGAAAATTACTCTAAATGTGCTTGCAAAGGATATTATACTAGTCCTCAGTTTGGTAACAATGATAACGAAAGTAAGTGGAATTTACTTATCCATGTTTACGATGGAGGTGATCATGAGAACTTTATCGATGTATGGCTGCAAAGGCATGATTATGTAACCGAAATGCAACTCCTAAGCGTGAAAACATCAATCATTAATTGTTTTGGATGCAATGTGTTAAAAAATGAGACAGAAATTTTGTTCGGAGTTTCGAATGAATCTCAAATTTTAGCTGTGGCCAAAAAACAGTTAAAAGGTCTGAAAAAAAACTTTTATTTGCCGAAAGATACGTTGACTCTTCAGTGTGAATTGTCGATACATGAAAGCAGTGAGAAGGCGTATGAAAATGAAGAAAGTTTTGTAAATAATATTTCTCGTTATGAGAGTGATATTGCAGAATATTTTGCTCAAAGTCGCTTGGTGAAAAAAGCCGAAGATTATTTCGTTCGTAATATTACAAATTTTTCAGTTCAGACATGCGGAGGGAGCACCATTACCCCCGAGTTTCGAAGTGAAATTTTGGGAGGCAGTTGGTGTTTTGTCATATGTAAATCGTCTGATTATAATAACACATCGAAATACCTAGATATCCGACTTATGCGTCGAGAAAACCGCGAAAATCAGCTTGTTAAAGTAAGAATGTCAATTACTGATCCTTTAAACAATGAACTGTTATCCAAAGAAAAGTTCGTTTACTTGACTAGTTCTAGAGAAGTACAATTACTACCTTCGACCGAGACAGTAATTCCCAGGAGCTGGTACGGTCTTAGAAAGAAGCAGTTAATACCAGACGATACGTTGACTTTACATTGCAAAGTGGTTTTATATGAACAAATTGATGTTACTTTTGACACAAAGGAAGATTTTGACATTGGTGTCGAAACCTCTGGCTATGCACCGATGCAACTTTTGCAATACCTTGCAGTTATTTGCTTTATGCTACCTGATATATTACCTATTTTTTATTGCACCTGTCTTGCTATACTATCTGTACTTTTGCAATACCTTGCAGCTATTTGCTTTATGCTACCTGATATATTACATATTTTTTATTGCACCTGTCTTGCTATACTATCTTTTATGTGGTACAATATAGAAAATACTTTTATAAAAATAATAGCATTTGTGATTGTTGTAATTGTAGTTTTGTGCTGCTATTTCTTTATAAAGTTCATATACCCTCCAGTGAAGAAAATGTTTCAATACTTTAAAGATATTGAACGAAGAGAAAAATGGAAAGTTCGAGAAGAAAAGAAAAAAATGACTTTTCAAAAATGGCTTGAATATGGCTTTGGTAGTGTTAAAAAAATATTTTATATGATTTATTTTTCGATAAAATTTGTTATAAAGTTCTTTTTAAAGTTCTTACAAAACACCAGGAAACCGAATTACTCTAATCGCAAGAATAACGAACTATATTATAACAGAAAATTGAATTACTCTAGTCGCAAGAACAACGAATCATATTATGCGAGGAAATCGAATAACGGTACTCTGAAATATTCCAATTGTGTGCTCTGTTTTTTAATTTTTGTCGTTATTTATGTATTGCTTACAAATGAAGAACATTCAAATTCCTAGAAATATTAAAGAGAATTTTGAACAAATATATTTTATATGATTTATTTTTCGATAAAATTTGTTATAAAGTTCTTTTTAAAGTTCTTACAAAACACCAGGAAACCGAATTACTCTAATCGCAAGAATAACGAACTATATTATAACAGAAAATTGAATTATTCTAGTCGCAAGAACAACGAATCATATTATACGAGGAAATCGAATAACGGTACTCTGAAATATTCCAATTGTGTGCTCTATTTTTTAATTTTTGTCCTTATTTATGTATTGCTTACAAATGAAGAACTTTCAAATTCCTAGAAATATTAAAGAGAATTTTGAACAAATATATTTTATATGATTGATTTTTCGATAAAATTTGTTATAAAGTTCTTTTTAAAGTTCTTACAAAACACCAGGAAACCGAATTACTCTAATCGCAAGAATAACGAACTATATTATAACAGAAAATTGAATTATTCTAGTCGCAAGAACAACGAATCATATTATACGAGGAAATCGAATAACGGTACTCTGAAATATTCCAATTGTGTGCTCTATTTTTTAATTTTTGTCCTTATTTATGTATTGCTTACAAATGAAGAACTTTCAGATTCCTAGAGATATTAAAGAGAATTTTGAACAAATATATTTTATATGATTTATTTTTCGATAAAATTTGTTATAAAGTTCTTTTTAAAGTTTTTACAAAACACCAGGAAACCGAATTACTCTAATCGCAAGAATAACGAACTATATTATAACAGAAAATTGAATTATTCTAGTCGCAAGAACAACGAATCATATTATACGAGGAAATCGAATAACGGTACTCTGAAATATTCCAATTGTGTGCTCTATTTTTTAATTTTTGTCCTTATTTATGTATTGCTTACAAATGAAGAACTTTCAAATTCCTAGAGATATTAAAGAGAATTTTGAACAAATATATTTTATATGATTTATTTTTCGATAAAATTTGTTATAAAGTTCTTTTTAAAGTTCTTACAAAACACCAGGAAACCGAATTACTCTAATCGCAAGAATAACGAACTATATTATAACAGAAAATTGAATTATTCTAGTCGCAAGAACAACGAATCATATTATACGAGGAAATCGAATAACGGTACTCTGAAATATTCCAATTGTGTGCTCTATTTTTTAATTTTTCTCCTTATTTATGTATTGCTTACAAATGAAGAACTTTCAAATTCCTAGAGATATTAAAGAGAATTTTGAACAAATATATTTTATATGATTTATTTTTCGATAAAATTTGTTATAAAGTTCTTTTTAAAGTTCTTACAAAACACCAGGAAACCGAATTACTCTAATCGCAAGAATAACGAACTATATTATAACAGAAAATTGAATTATTCTAGTCGCAAGAACAACGAATCATATTATACGAGGAAATCGAATAACGGTACTCTGAAATATTCCAATTGTGTGCTCTATTTTTTAATTTTTGTCCTTATTTATGTATTGCTTACAAATGAAGAACTTTCAAATTCCTAGAGATATTAAAGAGAATTTTGAACAAATTAAAGACAAACCTAATGGATTAAAATCTATTTTTCGATACATTGTTTTATAAAGCTATTTATAAAAATGCTTGAGGTAAAGTTCTTTATATTGATTTAATTTCTTGGAAATACTTAATTACGACTGTATTAAAGAATAAACTTCAATTTTTCTTTTCTTCTTTTTCTTTAGTTCTGAGTCCTTTTTTACGGGAGGGGGATTTTTTTTTTTTATAAATTATGAATCATATCTATTAAATACTAATCGAACGTAAAATCTCGCATCGGGTTGAAAATCTCTCTTTTTTTTCTTCTTCTTCTTCTTTTCAGCGGAATTTACTTTAATTGTTTCGAATTCCAGCCAATTTCGAATTGCGGTTTGACTCCAGCGTGTTTATAGGTAAAAGAAATTTTTAATTGCATCAATTTTCTTGTACATATGTAAGATTTACAATCTATAAATTTGTTCATCTCAATTTCAGTTTCTTTTTTTATATTATACTCCATTTAAAATATTTAAACTTCAACAGATATTTCAGAAATGACATATAATTTTTGTTCTTACAATTGAACATTTATTTATACACTCCTAATGTATTCTGACAAATTTACGTAAAGATCTGATGATCATATAGTATATTGGAAAAATGTTTTTAATTGCATCAGTTTTCTTTTAAATGCGTAAGAATTGCAATCTTTAAATTCACTTCTCTCAATTTCAGTTTCTTTTTTTTTTCTTTTTTTTTTTTTTTTTTTATATTTCACTGCATTTAAAATACTTAAACTTCCAACAGATATGACACAGTGTTAATTATTGTTATACATTTTTTTTTTAATTGGACATTTATTTATATATTTCTAATGTGTTCTGATGAATTTACGCAAAGATTCGACGATTATATACAGGTGAAAAATGTTTTTTATTGTATCAATTTTCTTTTAAATGTGTAAGACTTCCGACCTTTAAAACAATTTTTCTCAATTTTAGTTTCTTTTTTATATTTTTCTGCACTTAAAATGCTTCAACTTCAACAGATATGTAAGATACGACACATTATTATTATTATTCTTATTTTAGAATTTTTCAATTTTACACAATTATTTAGATATTTTTAATGTGTTTTGATGAATTTAAGTAAATATTCGATGGTTTTATATATATATATATATATATATATGTGAAAAGGGTTTTTAATTACATCAATTTTCTTCTAAATGTGTAAGATTTACAATCAGCAAATAAATAAATAGAAAGCTAAATTCATCTTTAAAAAGTGATTAAAATTATACTATGTGAAAAATATTTAAAAGATGATAAAAAGTATTAAAAATATGTTAAATTACTTTAATACTTCTTAGTACTTTCAGCTATAAACATAGCTCTCTGACGAAGGTTATGTTTATAGCTGAAAGTACTAAGAAGTATTAAAGTAATTTAACATTTTTTAAAATATTTTTTGTCATCTTTTAAGCATTTTGTGCAGTAGTGTAATTTTAAGTTTAAGATTTACAATCTTTAAATTCGCTTCTCTCAATTTGACTTTATTTTTTACATTTTACTGCATTCAAAATGCTTAAACTTTAACAGATATGTCAGATATGACGCATTATTATTATTTCGCAATTTTTTCAGTTTTATTTCTTAATATTGGACCTTTATTTGGATACTTCCAGTGTGCTCTGATGAATTGACGTAAAGATTCGATGGTTACATATATGTGAAAAAGGTTTTTAATTGCATCAATTTTCTCTTAAATGTGTAAGGTTTACAATCTTTAAATTCGCTTCTCTCAATTTGAGTTTGTGTTTTATATTTTACTGCATTCAAAATACTTAAACTTTAATAGATATGTCAGATATGACGCATTATTATTATTATTATTTTACAATTTTTGAGTTTTATTTCTTAAAATTGGACATTTATTTACACATTTCCAGTGTGTTCTGATGAATTTACGTAAAGTTCGCTGATTACATATATGTGAAAAAAGTTTTTAAATGCATCAATTTTCTTTTAAATATGTAAGATATAGGATCTTTCAATTTGTTTACTTCAATTTGAGTTTCTTTTTTTATATTATACTGCATTTAAAATACTTAAACTTCAGCAGATATTTCAGAAGTGACATATAATTTTTTTTTTCTTACAATTGAATATTTTTTTATACATTCCTAATGTATTCTGACAAGTTTACGTAAAGATCACATGATCATATGTGTAGTGCAAAAATGTTTTTATTTGCATCAATTTTCTTTTAAATGTGTAAGACTTACAATCTTTAAATTCACTTCTCTCAATTTAAGTTTCTTTTTTTTTAATATTTTACTGCATTTAAAATACTTAAACTTCAACAGATATGACACATTATTAATTATTGTTATACATTTTTTTAAATTTTATTCCTTAAAATTGGACATTTATTTAGATATTTCTAATGTGTTCTGGTATAGGTGAAAAATGTTTTTAATTGTATCAGTTTTCTTTTAAATGTCTTAGACTTCCGACTTTTAAACAATTTCTCTCAATTTTAGTTTCTTTTTAGGTGCGTTCGTAATTATATAAATACGTAGCACCAATAGTCGTCGTTCAGTCCGTCTGTTATTCCGTCTGTCTGCCTGTCCGTCCGCATATAACAGAGGAAAAACTACCCAACCGAATCGTCTGAAGTTTTAAATATATAATTGTTGCAAAATTTGTCAAGTCATTTCAAATTTTGTGAAAATCGGATGTATAGTTTAATTTTCCCTGTAATTAAGTGCCAAAAGTTTTTAGTTACATTACGGCCAATGGGAAAAAAAATATTTCAAGTGCATTTTAATGATGTTACAGTGTTTCGAACAGAGTGAAATTAATATGCACTTATGAAGTGCACTAAAATATGCATTCAGTACAATATGCGGTGTGAAAAATATTTATAAAACTAGTTATAGTACGAACGCACCTCATTTGCCATGTTTAACGTGCAAATTTCAACTTGTTTATATTTTACTGCACTTACAATGCTTCAACTTCAACAGATATGTCAGATACGACATATTATATAGAGAGGTATGAACAGCTCTCTGACGAAGGCTATATCCCAGCAAAGAAAGAAACAGTGGGCCATCAGCTGGAAAAAAGATGGCAGCCAACACTGCCATCAGCGGTAAAGTGCAATGGTGCCATTACATAAACCAGTCAAAAAGTGTCTGTGCGGAATGCAGCTGGCCCATCAGTGATGGCCAACAACAGGCCAGCATTGGTATGCCATCACATTGCTTCAATCCGGCATTTTCCCCGCAGTGCAGGCACCTATCCCACTGCTATTCGTTTGCTGGTCCAACACTTTTCTTATAGATTCTTATAGAAAAATTTCTTATAGAATTCTATAAAAAATAAAGTATTATGGCTCTTTTTCTATAAGCTAGTTTCACCAAGAGCTATAGAAGTGTCTATAATAGAAATGTCTATAGAAATATTTGAACTTGCAGCGGTTTCCATGTGGTCACTCTCCCAAGTACTAACCGCGCTCGATTCTAATTGGTGTTCGTGATCGGACATGAACAAGTACTTTCAGCGTATGCTACGACCGCTCGTAGTTTTCAAGCTCTCATTACACTATTTCAAATTTGTTTCTTTTGTGATTTATGTTCCCAATCATTAAACTATTATAGAAATTATTGTATTGTATAGAAATCCTATATATTTTATACGCTTTTTTTATTATTGATTCTGAACTGTGTAAATTATGAAAACCGAAATCCTTTGTAACTTAGTAAAACCAGATTTAAGGAGAAAATAAAATTGCGTTGAAATAAAGAATTTATTTATTTATTCATTTACTTATTTATTTTGTTGGTGGCAGTGGTGCTATATTATTTACAGTTAAAAAAAATAGCTTCACAGCTTAAATTGTGTTAAGATATTCATTTCAGATTTGTGTTTAAATATTCAATGTCTTTGATATTCGCAACGCCACCTAGCGTAAGGGATCCCAGTAATAATACTGCAAAAGTTCGTGCACTTCCATGCAGTTGTGGGCCAGCGCATGAGATAAAACGGAAGCTTAGCAGAATTTTATCTGATAATTTCCAACAGCAAAGTTGACTGAAGCTGTCCAGCAGTGGTCATGCAGTGATAGACCATTAGCCAGCACTTCTCCATCATTGCCAGCACCTATCTTGCTGCTGGCCAGCAATTCTCTCTTTGCTGGGGTTTATAGCTGAAAGTACTAAGAAGTATTAAAGTAATTTAGCATCTTTTTAAATATTTTTTGCCATCTTTTAAGTATTTTGCACAGTAATATAATTTTAAGATTTACAATCTTTAAATTCGCTTCTCTCAATTTGAGTTTATTTTAGGTAGCTTTCTTTACAAAAAAAGCTACCTATTGCAGCCGTTCGGAGGAAAGCGATTTCAAAAAATTTTGGTATATTTTCATCGATCATGACCCCCAGACCCCGAAACAACCCTCCGTTCAAAATTTATATATATATATATATATATATATATATATATCTGACCTATGTCACACTGTAACTCCCGTAATTATGAACCGATTTCGATGTAATTCGGTGTGTACATACTACATACCAATGTCTCGAATGAGTTCGTTGGCCAGCTTCATCCGCCGTTTTGTTTCAAAATGGCGGCCATTTAAAATTTTTAAAAAATTTTAAATCTTGAAATGTGGTACCAAAAAATTAAAAATGGAAAAATATTTTTTTCTTATGTATTTTACCTTTATACAAAGATTCCGGAGCAGTTTTTGTTTCGTCTATATCTTAAAAAATGGCTGAGTTATAGCATTTTGAATTTCTAGCGTGGCTGACATTTTGAAACGTCCTGAATTTTGTCACGCGATAAAAGGCGTATTTATGAACCGATTTGGATGTAATTCGGTGTGTACATAGTACATACCAATGTCTCGACCGAGTTCGTTGGCCAGCTTCATCCGCCATTTTGTTTAAAAATGGCGGCCATTTAAAATTTTAAGAAAAATTTTAATTTGAAATGTGGTACCAAAAAATTGAAAATTGAAAAAATAATTTTTTCTTATGTGTTTGACCTCGATAAAAAGATTCGGGAGCAGTTTTTGTTTCGTCTATACCTTAAAAAATGGCTGAGTTATAGCATTTTGAATTTCTAGTGTGGCTGACATTTTGAAACGCCCTGATTTTTGCCACGTGATAACAGACGTATTTATGAACCGATTTGGATGTACCTTGCTGTGTGCATAGTACATACAAATAACTCAACCGAGTTCGTCGGCCAGATTCATCCTCCATCTTGTTTCAAAATGGCGGCCATTTAAAAAAATTAAAAAAAAAAATTAAATTTAAAATGAGATACCAAAAAATTGGAAAATGAAAAAGAGTTTTTTCGTATGTGTTTGACCTTGATACAAAGATTCCGGAACAGGTTTTGTTTCGTCTATATCTAAAAAATGGCTGAGTTGTAACATTTTGAATTTCTATTGTGGCTGACATTTTAAAACGACCTGATTTTTGTCACGCGATAACAGGCGTATTTATGAACCGATTTGAATGTAACTTGGTCTGTACATAGTACATACCAATGTCTCGACCGAGTTCGTTTGCCAGCTTCATTCGCCATCTTGTTTCAAAAGGGTTGCCATTTAAAAAAAATGTAATTTAAAATTTAAAATGAGGTATTAAAAAATTGGAAAATGAAAAAGATTTTTTTTATGTGTTTGGCCTTGATACAAAGATTCTGGAGCAGTTTTTGTTTCTGAAAATTTGTTCTTTTGTTTATATCTTAAAAAGTGGTTGAATTATAGCACTTTGAATTTCTATCATGGCTAACACTTTGAAACGATCTTGTATTTGTCTCGCGATACCACACGTATTCGCCTATTTCGATGGAAGAAGGCATGTGGATAGTATACATCAATATCTCGACCAAGTTCACTGGCCAGCTTCATCAGCCATCTTGTTTCAAAATGGCGGCCATTAAATTAAAAAATATATATATTTAAAGTGAGGTGCAAAAAAATTAGAAATTGAAAAAGGTTTCTTTCTTAAGTATTTGACCTTGATATAAGGATTCAGGAACATTTTTTGTTTGTCTTTATCTTAAAAAATGGCTCAGATATAGCAGTTTCAATTTCTAACGTGGGTGACATTTTGAAAAATCTGATTTTTTGCCTGCGACAGCACTCGTATATATCAACCGATTCCGATGTGAGTGAGCATGTGCACAACAATTACTAAGGTCTCGACCAAGTTCACTGGTTAGCCTCATCCACCATGTTGTCTTAAAATGGCAGGCACTTTAAGAAATCGCCGAATTTTGCAGCCAAATATAAGTTACTTTAAATAAAAGCAGCTTGGATAAAGCTGACTAATTTCGCGAAATTCTCATTCATAATGATTTAGTATTGATAAAAATTAGTATTGAATCTCCTACATTCGGTTTCCACTTAATTGAGCTTCGTGTGTTTGAATAATATAAGTTGGCTTTTTTAAAATAAGGAACATGAAAGCTACCTCTTCCTCCCGGCACTGGCCGGAAGGACTTTTTTACATTTTACTGCATTCAAAATACTTAAACTTTAACAGATATGTCAGATATTACGCATTATTATTATTATTATTATTATTATTATTATTATTTTACAATTTTTCAGTTTTATTTCTTAAAATTGGACATTTATTTAGACATTTCCAGTGTGTTCTGATGAATTTACGTAAAGTTCGCTGATTACATATTTGTGAAAACGGTTTTTAATTGCATCAATTTTCTTTTAAATGTGTAAGATTTACGATCTTTAAATTCGCTTCTCTCAATTTGAGTTTTTAATTTTTTATTTTACTACATTCAAAATACTTAAACTTTAACAGATATGTCAGATATGACGCATTATTATCATTATTATTATTTTACAATTTTTCAGTTTTATATCTTAAAATTGGACATTTACTTGAATACTTCCAGTGTGTTCTGATGACTTTACGTTAAGTTCGATGATTATATATACATGTGAAAAAGGTTTTTAATTACTTCAATTTTCTTTTAAATGTGTAAGATTTACAATCTTTAAATTCGCTTCTCTCAATTTGGGTTTGTGTGTTATATTTTACTGCATTCAAGATACTTAAACTTTAACAGATATGTCAGATTAGACACATTATTATCATTATTATTATTGTACAATATTTTCAGTTTTATTTCTTAAAATCGGACATTTATTTGGATACTTCCTGTGTGTTCTGATGAATTTACGTAAAGATTCGATGGTTACATATATGTGAAAAATGTTTTTTAATTGCATCAATTTTCTCTTAAACGTGTAAGATTTACAATTTTTAAATTCGCTTCTCTCAATTTGACTTTATTTTTTATATTTTACTGTATTCAAAATGCTTAAACTTTAATAGATATGTCAGATATGACGCATTATTAATATGGTAAGTTGAGGTAAGATGCCGTGTTGTACAAGATGCCAAATCACGTAGTTTTCATATGTGCAGGCGCTGTACGGAAACCTTGCTCAGTTGTAAGGAAGAGGGTTTTCTGGTGATAATTTAAGCTCCGTTTGCGGTCTTATTAAAAAAAATTAAGTGGTAATTTTTTATTGCTATTTCGTCTTAACACTTCTGGTAAGTGTCAAAAATCTTTTACGTGACTTCTTTATTTGTTTATATAAATCTTAGTTTAAGCACCAGAGAAATAAACCTGATGTTTTTAGAGAGTACTGGTACCTGGCCTTTCTACAAAGCATAAATGGCGGCCGGCTCATGTTTCTTCAAGTCAGTGGGGGGCCCCGGCGTCTTACACAATACTTTAAGGTGAGTCGCCGAAAATTTTTGTGGGTAGGATGCCGGTTGTTTTTCCTTGGGCTAAGATGCCGGTTATTTTCCGTTGCAGTCAAATGCCTGGTTGTTTCTTCATTGTTTAAATTACTCTTGTATATTAACTAACTTGTTAACAATTTTAATCAGATAATTTAAATCAGGGATTAAATCGTGATTTTTAATCAACTGGTTAATAAAATTCATTGATTAAAATCATAAACTTTCTAAATGTTTAAAATGACATAAAGAAATATTAAAATATAAGATGAACATAATTAGAAAGGTTTCTATATGTATACTGCCTTATAAATAAACTTTATTGGCCTTTTAAATAATTATTTAATAAATATTAATTTTAATCATTGTTAAAAATTTGATGTTAAATAAAGTTATAAATAATTTTAATAAATGTAAATATTGGTAGTACATAATACAGTTTTAAATAACTAGGGTCATCTCCCCCCTACGAGCTATGCACCCCAACCTCCATCAAGATACCGCATACTCTAAAAACACGCTAATTTGATCTGCTTTGCACTCTAAATAAAAAGGAGTGACTATTCACTCCAGAGGAGTGAATAGTCACTCTATCGCAGAGTCAAAATATGCCCAACCTCTTTAGAGTGATTATTCACTCTGAGCAAAAGTGAAATTTTGACTCTCTGAAAGAGTGAATAGTCACTCCTGGGAAGTGAATATTCACTCTAAAAAGGGGTGGGTAATCACTCTTTCAGAGGAGTGACTATTCACTCTTGCTAAAGGAGTGCGGTTTTTCACCCCTGGTAGGAGTGAATAGTCACTCTTTCATAGAAGTGAATATTCATTTTTTATGGAGTCAATTCTTTTTTTATTTTGCTTTTATGGGCATTTTAAAAGAATCACATCTTTTACAGCATGCAATGAAAATAGATACAAGCGTGGTAAAGATTGCAATAAAATACTTTATCAGAAATATTTATTTAATTCATAGTTTGTAACACTAATTGAACTTTTAAGGAAAAAATCATTTAAGTTACATATGAATTTAATTTAGATTACTGACAGAAATAAACTAATATATTTTATTCCAATTTTATCCTTTGTGTTTGCTTTTATTGCATACCCTATAAAAATATTACTTTTAAAATTTTATAAATAACTTTTTAATAGGTGGATATTATCTGTTTAACAATGTTTGATGCCATTTTAATTTTTGGTTTTAAATATAAATTCCTATCATTTTACCGTACTTTTTCCGTAAATTATTGCTATTTTTGCAAAGTCCTATTGTTCTAAAATATTTTTCATTTTTTTATTTAAAAACAATGCTTATAAACTTACATATTTTTTTTAAAAATGAGTTCTAAGTATGATTTAAATATTAAGAATGTGTATTTTTTTCCGCTGTGATTTGCTTTTGTTTTATTTAATATGATCATGTAGTCTAAATTTTAAGTTCTCTGGAATATGTATATATATGTCTTTTAAACATATTCCTTAACTTAATCATGATTTCTAATTTTGGCCCATTATTGTTGAAAACATTACTTATTAATGAAACGACACGGTAAGTCATATTTAATTTAATTTTTTTATTCCCATAGATATTGTATTTTGGGAATATGAGCAAAATAGATTTGATATGTTTTATAGGAAAAGATTGACATAGAAAAAAATAAATATAAAAATAAACACTTTACATTTATTTGTATCTGTATGAATTTTAATAAAAATAAAGTGAATGACTGCATATAAAAGTTCTTATTATTTGAAAAACATTTTAATGTAAAAAAGTAGTTATCTCTTAGAAAAGTATCTCTTTAAAAAAATATTCAGTCCTAAATCATGTAAGAAAATATGAACTTTTTAAAAAATATACTAAAGCTGTCTTATCGATAAACTTCGAAACAGGCATAAAAAACATTTTATTTCAATGCTTAAATATCATGTTTTATTTTTTAGTGCTAAAAATTACGTGCATCAAAAACGTAGAAAATGCGTTTAAATTGAAGGAAATTTAATAACTGATGCAGAATGTCTATAATTTTTTTTTTATATTACTCAGTCTCGAAATTTTAAAATCATAACCCGCAGAAAAATGTTCAGATACAATTTAAAAAAATTAATATACAATAAAACCTCCCTAAAAGGACCACGTACTGTTCCAATAAAAATTGGTCTCTCCGAGAGGTGGTCTCTTAATGGAGGTCATGTTTAAATCTAGATTTTAATTTTTGAAAAATGGTAACAATGTTACTTAAATTTATTTTTCACACTAGGAAAAAATATAAAAATTTAAGTATCAAAATAAAAGTTAAGTACATAAGTTAATTACTGCAGAGTTTAAAAAATGAACACATTGAGCTTTGCTTTAATTTTACAGTTTTATAATTTTTATTTCCAAGTCCTTTCGAAGTTCAGTAAATAAATGCATTTTTTGTGGACGGGAACAATTAATGACGATTTCATTACTTTATCTATTTCTTTGAGAGTTTTCCGACACAACAGAGCAGAGGAGTTTATTAACCGTCAGTCTTAATTTGTAATCAGAGTTAAATTCATTGCCTAAAAAGGCACAAAGAGGTTTAAACACTTAAAAGTTACCGGGATTAAAAAAAAAGAAATCTTAGAAGTTTGATGAATAATGCACTCTCCGGAATTATTTTTTTAATAAAACCTTCTTCAAGCGACCAGAAAAAAATTCAATTTATTTCATTTTCTTCAAAGAAATCGGTCTCTCATGGAGGGGGTTCAACTGGGATGGTCTCTGAATAGAGGTCAAATTAGTATTGAGCCTATGGGAATAAATTTCGTTCCATGAAAAAATGGTCGTTGAGGGAGGTGGTCGCCTAATAGAGTTGGTCGCACAGGGAGGTTTCACTGTGCCAACCTTTTCGTAATATCATAAGCATCAAATATCATATTTAACTCCGAAACAATAATAAATACTCTTAGTTGTATATAATCCGAAATCAAAATTAAACCAAAAAAAAAAAAAAAAAGAAAAAATCTCATAAAACGGCAAATTAATGTTTTCGAATGACGTGTCTCCTACGATTGAGAAAATCTATCTTCTCTTATGAGTCAGTCACCCTTTCAAACGAAAGAGATAAAACTTCTTTGTTTTGGTCGTTGGTAAAAGTTTTATAATTTGCAAACACAGCATTGAAACGGAATAAAAAAATATTTTCACTCATTTTTTTTTTTAATTCACATTTCCCGAACTAATGAAGTTTCGATTATTTTTTTGCTAAGCATTGTGAGCTTAGACGTCTGAAATTTCCAAGTACCCGGCCCGACTCATAGAAAAAAAATTCGGCCCGGTCCGTAGAAAAAAATTTGGTCCGGCCCGGTAAAAAATTTAAAAGTTCTGCCCGAGCCCGGCCCGGAAAAAAGTTAAAATCTCGGCCCGAGTGAATTTCAACAAAACATTGATTTTTTATTTTTTTGAAGTGTTAAAAATCTGGAAAATGCTATACAGTAAGATGGAATTGTATAGAAAAGAAAAAAAAAATGCGTTATGGACAAGTTCCCTTCTTATTAGTATATTAATTATGCATGGACCAATACGTTAGTGAGTTTAAAACTGGGTTCCGTCATACGCAGGTTCTTTTCACACGTTTTACTATGTTTTAATTTAGCTATATTTTAATAAGCGCAGAAATCTAGTGTTCTTTAAAAATAATAAATTTTAATGTTTAAGGGTAGAATAATGACGATTTAAAAATGTATGCATTTTTTTCCAAACATTTTTGGGCCAGACCTAATTTTACTGACCTTTGAATAGACCAGGCCACGGTGAGACAATGATTTTCATACGGGCTGGGTCAAAATTAGGACTGAAAATTTTGGGTCGTGAAGACTCGGAATGAACCAGTCCCGACTTTGTACAGAAAAAATAAGCTTGGCCCGGCCCGAGCCTTCAGAAAAAAGTGTGGCCCGGGACCGGCCCGATTTCTGTGAGTGAAAATCGGCCCGTGCAGATCTCTAGTGCGTATTCAATTGTTAAAAGAATTATATTTCAAATCGCTACATGAAGAAATATAACAGACAATCACTTTTGAACACTCTAACGATCAATCTTTTTCTGTACAACATACAGCTATTTAGTGCATAATCTTAACATATCTACACGAATAAATGGTTAAAATTAAATAAGACTTACCTTTATTTTATGTATTCCATTAAGAATAATTTTAATGATATCCTTATCTGTTAATCCTAAGATGGCGGACCAGACGAAAATGTAATCATTTTTCTTATCTTACGAGGGCGCTGTCGCCTTGCTGTTCTGATTGGCTAATAAGCAATGCATACGCAAGCCACTCTTTCGGGAGTGACAACTTCACTCTCGATAACGGAGTGAGACATTGCACTCCTTTCTAGAGAGTGGGAAATTCCACTCTATAAGGAGTGTATTTTTACAAAATTCACTCCAAAAAGAGTGAAAAGGCCTGTCACTCTTTCAAAGAGTGAGCTTTTCACTCCTCCCAGTTTTAGAGTGTGAAAAGATAACGGATTAAATTTCCTCCCAAGATTCAGAAAATGAGGATAATTTTAAGTGAAGGAGAATCGGTGTTCAGATTGTCTAGCAGAGTGCAATAAAACCTCTGAAAAATGTGATTGGATCAAATGCACTCAGTGAAACTGTTGGTTATATAAAAGTTGCTCAAAGTTCCTAAAAAAATACAAAAAAAGCTGCACTCTAAAGCACTTTATCACAGTGGCTTTATCGTATTTAAACTTATTGTAATGTTTAAAAAATAGGGATATTTAAGAGACTTAATTCATTTAAATGTCAAGTATAACATAACTTTTTTTTTTAAATATTAGTTTGTCCATTTATTAAAATGCCAACGTTTGTTACATTCATATTTGTGTAATTGCCTAATTTTAAGTAAATTAACAATTTTATTATGTCTAAAATATTAAAGTTACTTTTATTCGTCCCATTATGTTTTATGCTGCTTCACAAAAAATATTGTTTACATTGAAACTCCACAAGGCATCTTACCCTAGATAGTTGGCCATCTTACCCATAGGTATGGGTAAGATGCCAAAATGCAAGTGTTTACAAAAAAAATTTTTTTTGGTGCTTTATATAAGGTAAGTGATGCAATTATGGCCAACCCGCAACAATGTTAATAATTTCAGTGAAACTCAAAAGCTGGCTCTTGAATCTAGTTTCTGGATGTCCGAAGAACATAGCTTAGTACCGTGTTGCCCGCAATCCTTGATCATGTGCACTGGGGGAAGACATTGTTGATTTGTTGTTAGTTGCGTTTTCATATTATATTTTTTTTCTGTTAAGTTTGTTATTTTTCTTATTTGAACAAAGTATTTGTATTTACTGTTATACATAATATTTTATCTGGTTTAATGGTCTTTTTAACTGTATCAATGCTTTTCAATATCCGAGTGTTCAGAGAGAATTACGGACACTTCTTTAAAACTCATTATTGTTGGAAATATGCCCATTGGGCATATTACCTGCACGTATGGCAATATTGCATTCATATAAATAAATTTATTTAATATATAAATTATTTTAACTGGCATTTAATAACAAATCAATAAACTTCAAAATATATATTATATACCAAGTAAACACAATAGAAATCAAATATAAAAATGTTAAAATAAATTAAGTTATATCAAATTCAATCGCTAAACGTCGTTTTCGAAAATTCTCTCTCGTTTATGTTTTAGACTATGAATCCCGAAAAGAAAAGAGGCCTTTGGAGCCAGGAAAGCCTAAATGGGTGTTTAGCAATAAAAGAGTGTAAATTATCGCAAAATGCTGCTTTAAAAAGTTATAGAATTTCTAGACGAACTGTTCGTCGTTATATTGTTAATAATGAGACTTATAAATCACTATTGGGTAGAAAACCAGTTCTCACACCAGACTAAGGAAAAGATCTATCCACAAGAATTTTTAGGCTTGCTGATGTCGATTATCCTGCTACGTCAAAAACCATTAATCTCTGCGTTTTTAAATATTGGAGTGAAAATGAAATAACCCACAATTTTTCATTTAGAAAAGGCATGGCTGACCGCTACCGGTTGAAAACATTTTTAGGAAGAAATCCGAATTTTTCCAGGAGGAAAAGTAAACCAATGAATCCTTCCAAAGCAGCAAAGCTCAATAAATTTATTATTCATAACTTTTTTTTTAGTAAATTACGAAAGGTTCTAATTGACGAACTATCATGACGAACGAATATTTAATATGGACGAAAAAGGGTGTCGTTTTTGTTTGCATAAAGATCTTATTGTTTATACTGTGTGATTTTGTGTAAAGGTAAAAGAATGAAACCAGTGTGGGTAGATAATTTGCCTGTAGATTCACCATGAGAAATGACACCAAATAGTCCAGGCAATAGAGACCGTATTGGGACTCTACCTAGCAAAATTAATGGTAGTACTGAAAATCGGCTTTCTAGATGTTTTTTGGGTCGCTGAATCCGAATTTGTAACTTCCC
The DNA here is from genome assembly GCA_963932465.1 of Maratus speciosus. Lineage (NCBI taxonomy): Eukaryota > Metazoa > Arthropoda > Arachnida > Araneae > Salticidae > Maratus > Maratus speciosus. The sequence goes on along the minus strand of OZ010799.1, from coordinate 65,513,762 downwards.
TCCAAAATTTCCCCCGGCAACCCCCCCAAATTTTGGTAAAAAGCCCCCCAAAAAAGGTTTTTATTAAAAAATTCTATTTTTTTATTGTTTTAGGGGAAAAGTAGCTCGAAATGCAGAAAGTAGACAAAATTTGCAACAAATTAGATGTATGATATTATGACTTAGGATGAAGGGGAAGGGGGGATCTGCCTCGGAACATGCGCCACAGTGCTGCGTGGACTAAGTTGCGCAATTCCACTTAACCACTCACACGTTTACATTAGCTTTCCCATCTTCCCTCCGAACTTTCTCTATAAGGTTTACTTTAAGTTTTTTGGGTCGCAGAATCCGAATTTTTAACTTATCCCCAAAATTCCCCCCCCCGAACACCCCCCCCAAACAATTGTTTTAACTTAAATTTCTAATTGTTTTAGGGGGAAACATTATAAAATTCAGAAACTAGACAAAATATGCAACAAATAGGATATATGACGTTATGACGTAGGATAAACGGGGAGAGAGGGGGCTGCCTCGGAACATTCCCCGCGCGCTTTTCTCAAAAACCAAATTTTTTCAAAAAATCTATTTTTGGGCGGGGGTTGCTGGGTGAAATTTTGGTGGGAAGTTACAAATTCGGGTTCAGCGACCCAAAAAACATAAAGTGAGTCGAAATTCAGAACTAGTATTAATTTTGCCAGATAAAATCCCCTATTGCCTGGACTTCATAATTTAGTGCACGTAGCGCCGCAGTGCATGTTCAGAGGCAGCCCTCACCCTCCCCGTTCATCCTAATTCATAATGTCATATATCCTATTTGTTGCAAATTTTGTCTAGTTACTGAATTTCGTAATGCTTTTCCCCTAAAACAATAAGAAATTTAAGTTAAAAACAACTATTTGGGGGGGGTTTCGGGGGGGAAATTTTTGGGGGAAAGTTAAAAATTCGGATTCAGCGACCCAAAAATCTTAAAGTAAACCTTATAGAGAAAGTTCGGAGGGGAGATGGGAGGGCGAATGTAAACGCGTGAATGGTTAAGTGGAATTGCGCAACTTAGTTTACGCAGCACCGCGCGCATGTTCCGAGGCAGATTCCCCCTTCCCCTTCATCCTAAGTCATAATGTCATATATCTAATTTATTGGAAATTTTATCTACTTTATGAATTTCTAGATACTTTTTCTCTAAAACAATAAAAAATTGATTTTTTTAATAAAAACCTTTTTGGGGGGTCTTTTTACCAAAATTTGGGGAGGTTGCCGGGGGAAATTTTGGTGGGAAGTTACAAATTCGGATTCAGCGACTCAAAAAACATCTAGAAAGCCGATTTCCAGTACTACCATTAATTTTGCTAGGTAAAATTCCCTATTGCCTGGACTAAAAAGGAAACATGAGAGTACAGACATTTGTTAAATGGATCAGTCATTTTTCAAAATTTAAACCACAAGGATGCTGTCTTCTCATCTTAGATGGGGTCAAGTCCCATCTTGATCACTCAATTGTAGATGAGGCTGAAAAAATGTCTTTTTTCTTCTTTTTTAACCTTCTAATACATTCCATGAGTTACAGCCTTTGGATAGATCCTGATTTGGGCCGTTTGGAGAATTTTGGGCAAGAAGTTCTTTTGTTTTTGGAACAAACCGACCACGACAACGTTACAAAGGCTCGATTTGGAAGAATATTTTCTCTAGTTTGGGATAAAACTATTACGCTTGCCACCGATAAGGTGATTTTCAAAGGGACAGGTACCTATCCTTTGAATCCAAATGAATATCTGCCAGCCTCTTACGCTTTTTTGTACCACAAAAAAAATATAGTAAATTTTGCCTTCTTAAATCGCCATAAACTGCTGATTAAATAAGGCAAAAGTATCTATAAATATTTTGTGGTACAAAAAAGCGGAAGAGTTGGCAGATATGCAAATGTAACCCCCGAGGAAGCTTTTGCTACATGTTCTGTTCTTGAAAATCCACCTCGAGCAAAGAATAATGCCGAAAGAAGAAAAGAAATTTCTATCCCAGTTACATCTTCTGATAAACACGGTCGTCATACGCCTCCTCCGTCAAATATTCCTGGTTCGTCTTCAGACTCTATCTGTGATTCTATTCTTCATTTTCTGAAGATAATGGCAGAAATGGTGCTCTGTTCATGACTCATCATTTCAAGAATTACTACCATCACCACAGAAAAAGCGTAAAACAACTCGTGTCATAAAACCTGCAATGAAGTATCGTGCTTTAATTTTGAAAAAAGACCTCTTTACCAAAGCTTCACAAAATAATATTGAAGACACTCAAACATCACAACAGCGATTAAACAAATAAAAACACCAATCTACGATGAATAGAGGAAAAGGATTCCTAGCAAAGAAAAGTGATAAAGACAGTTGATTTTGCGATACTTTCATCAAGAAAAAAGTTGTGGCTATAAGATTATGTGTTGTTTGTCGTAATTATGTGAACGAGGAATGCGTCGGACTTACCAAGAAAGATATGGAAGTTTTTACTTGCCACACACGTGAAGTTAATTTTTTTTTTAATTACCCTAAAATTTTTATAATTACTTATAATTTTGCTTAAAGTTGCTTAAAATTGTTCCTTAAAATTTCCTTTTGCTTATTTTTAATTATTTTTTGTGAAGTTTCAAAAATTAAATTTGTTTTTGTAATAATTGAAGTTCCTCATGAGTTAAATATAAATCTTTTCATTATATTTCTCCTATGGGCATATTACCTTCATCAACTAGTCTTTTTTTAGAAAAAATCCTGTAGGTTTAAATCTTAATTAATTTAAATTTTATATATTTTTTCCAGTACTAAAAAGAGTCTACACTCTAAAAAAAAATGTGTAAATTTACACACAAAAACAGGTATATCGATAATACAAAAACGATTTGTCTATACGTGTAAATTGGTGTGTAAAGTGCCAAAAATGTGTAAATTTTAAAATACACATTTTAATGTGTAATTTGATGATAAGTCCGAATGTGTAAAAATTAGGTGATAAGTCTTGAAATACACACTTTAATGTGTAAATTGTACAGGAATACACATATTTCTGTGTAATATTCTTACACACATATCTCAGGGTTCATACAGAGTTGGGAAGAAAAAATCCAAGGAGTACCCAAAAAATCCAAGGAGTCCAAAAAATTTTAAGGATTTGGCATTTTTTTTTTTTTTTTTTTTTTTTTTGTCGATGTTTTTATGTGCTGCATCGTTATGTGATATGCACACTCCAATTTTTAATGCCTGTTTGGAGAAAAAACATTTCAAAAACAAATTTTACTCTATTAGAATCTAATTGTTAGTGCTAAAATTGCACAGTATTCACAATATATTGCTTATTGATTTCATAAATTTAAATACAAAATTGACAATCAACTTTTTTATGCAGAGACCAATGGTCATGTCAAAGGGGTGATTCTAAGTAAAAAAAAAAAATTTTGAAATTCAAAGCAAATCTTCTTTAAAGTTACACCAGAGAGGGGGGAGGGGGAAATCCACTCCCGACACTAGCTATGCGTTTTCTCCATGGCTCTTCGACGAAATTCGCGTTTTTTCGCGATCTTTTGACGAAATTTGTGGGTTTTTTCGCGATCTTTTGACGAAATTTGTTGGTTTTTACGCCCTTTTTGACGAAATTTGTAGTGTTTTTTCGCGATCTTTTGACGAAATTTGTCGATTTTTCGCGATCTTTTGACGAAATTTGCCGCTTTTTTGCGATCTTTTGACGAAATTTTTGGGTTTTCACGATCTTTCGACGAAATTTGTAGTTTTTTTCGCGATCTTTTGACGACATTTGTGGGGTTTTCGCGATTCTTTGACGAAATTTGCGTTTTCTCCGCGATCCTTTGACGAAATTGGCGATTTTTCTGAAAACGATTGACAAAATTTAATTTTTTCGGCGACCATATATCCGAATTTTTGGATTGGTGACCGATTTTTTAATATTTTCGGGAATGAATGCCTTACATTTTCGGACTAGAATCACCCCTAGGTCATATAAATACAGATTAGTCAAACCCCAAACACTTATTATGTATATCACATACATGATACATCTTAAAGAAAATTTTAAAAGGCGAAAAAAAAAAGAATGCTAAATGCAACATACAAGAAAAAATATAACAAGTTTTGAATTTATTCTTTTAGAACAGCGGTAATCGCCTTCTTTGAAGGTAAAACTTTGACGAAATGCATTTTTTTTTCCGCAATCTTTTGAGGAAATTCGCGTTTTTTTTTTTCGGGGAAAATTCGCTTTTTTCGCGATCTTTTAATGGAATTCATGTTTTATTACGATTGTTCAACGAATCTGACGTTTTTTTCGCGATCTTTTGATGGAAACCGCGTGTTTTTCGCGATCCTTTGACGAAATTTGAGTTTTTCGCGATCCTTAGACGAAATTCGCATGTTTTTCACGATCCTTTAACGAAATTCGCGTGTTCTTCGCCATCTTTTCAGGAAATTCGCGTGTTTTTCGCGATCTTTTTGAGGAAATTCGCGTTTTATTTGGATCGTTTGACAAAACTAACATTTTTTTCGCGATCTTTTGATGGCAACAGTGTGTTTTTCGCGATCCTTTGAGAAAATTCGCGTGTTTTTCGCGATCCTTTGAGGAAATTCGCGTGTTTTTCGCGATCGTTTGAGGAAATTTGCATTTTTGAGAAAAATCGCGTTTTATGCGATCTTTTGAGGAAATCTGCTTTTTTTCTCGATCTAGCGAAATTCGCGTTTTTTCGTGATCCTTTGAATAAATTCGCGGTTTTTCGCTGTCTTTTAAGAAATTCGCATCTTTTTAAGAAATCCGAGTTTCCCGCGATCTGTTGGAGAAATTCGCGTTTTTTCACGATCCTTTGACAAAATTTACGAATTTTTTCCGCGATCGATTGACGAAATTTGACTGTATTTTTTTTTAACATATTTGCGAAAAACGCAATTTTTCCGAGATTCTTGGCTAAATGCCAAACATCTATAAAATTTAAAATAAAGATCGGCTAACTGTGTCGAAAAACGGGCTTTACGGACCTAATAATTGAAAAACGGACCTAGTGGGAGCCTTTCTATTAAGATCACCCTACCCAATCAATGCTGTGCTTCAGATGAATGACGTGCATAAAGGATTTACCGTGCGTTTTCCAATCACGATTTTTTTTTCCCTCGGCAGCAATATTGCTTGCGTCCGAAGCCGCAATAGAATATAAGGAGTTTCTAAGTAGTGAATTGCTTATCTAAGTAGTTCTAAGTACTACTTGGGGATGTTTTCATTTCTAAGGAGTTTCCAAGGAGTCTAAGGAGTCTGTGCGAACCCTGTATCTGTGTAATATTCTGTTTTTACACATATTTTTGTGTAATATGCAAAATACACATATCTTTGTGTAATGTATAAATCACACATATTTTTGTGTAATATACAAAATACACAGATTTGTGCGTTATAGTTCATTCTTACACATATTTCTGCGTAATCTACAAAACACTTACTTTTTTTATTTTAATTTTATTTTAATATTTAAAATATGGATATTTTTGTGTACAAAGTGTCATCTTTATACTTTGGTTTGTATTAATTGCGAATTAAATGTTTTATGATAGTAAAAACAAAAATACATGAAAAACAAACTCATAGGGATGATGTGTTTTCTCTTTCTGCAGAAAGTATACTCATAATGTCATTAGGCAATTTACATGCCACATATAGACAAATCATTTTCTTATCATCGATATACCTGTTTTTGCATAACAGGATGGAATCAAAGATGAAATGTTTTTTATTTAATTGGTTCAGAAAAAATTATTGAAATCTCCTGGGGGAAAAAAAAAAAAAAAAAAAAAAAAAAAGTTAATTTCAAGATCTGATATCCAAGCATTGCCACAGCAACAGTATTTCGCGCCCGGTGTGAAAAACGTTGTTAATTTTTCTATAGATAGTCGATGCATCAGCAAATGATGGCGCGAACGAAGCCTGCCAGAGCCTACTTTAACTGGCTCCGTCTGCGCCCGCACCACGATTTTGTCTCTGTATTTTAGTATAATCAGCTTGCCTATATTTACACTTTCTCTGAAACAGCTTAAATTAAGTATACTGCAGTCAAAAGACTTTTATTTAAAGTATCTTCTTAGAGGCTATACATCTATAACGATAAACTTTTTGGCGATTTTCGACAACCCTTCCTCCCCCCCTTATGATATCATACGTCATCATTCTACCAGTCCCCTCTTCCTAATGATATCGTCATCAGTGTCTAAAAAACGCTTGGAGGGAGGGAGGGATCGTGAAATTGTGACAAGCAAGGGGTGGAAAGGGGTAAAAAATATTGAAAAAAGTGTGACATCATTTGTGGACATCTCCATATATATTTTTTTACTTAAAAGAAGTTAATAAAATATCACTAATACATCTGAAATAATTTTATAGCAAATAACACTTGTAAATGCGCACTACTTTAAATTATCTCTCTATTCTAAAAAAAAGTAACTACCGCTGTCACCGCCGCCGCTGCCGCCGGTTTTGATTTTTTTGTGACTGGAGGCCTTTCCTCGTTAATATTAACAAAAATAATGCATACAAAAATATGAAAATCGGTGGTTTTATACAGAAATGTTTGATAAACACGCTGAAGCAGACAGTTTTCAAATCGAAGAATTATTTTAAGAGTTATTTAATGCCAAAGTTGGACAAAATCGTTCCACTAAAAAAGTTTTATAGCAGCAAAAACTATACATGGCAGTGTAATAATTTTTAGATCATTTTATGCGTTAGAATTTGCCGGAGTGCAGATTGCATTAATTTTTTTATTTTGACTCATTTTTTCAGGTTTTATTTCTATTTTAAATTCAAATTTTCAGCATTTCTAGAGATATTTTTTACAGATTTCAGAAAATTGTACTAATTTAAACTGTTGCCAACTGTATAAAAAGCGCAAGCAATAATGTTTGCTTCAAATTAAAAATTTATTTACACGTGACTATTATAAACAGGAAAAAAACTTTCAAATTAGAATTAAATAATTACGTATAAAAAGCAGGAACTTATTAAAAATTACGTCATAAAAAGTATACACGTGAATTTTAAAAGGGAAAGGATATTGTAAAATAATAAATTCATTAACATGCGTTAGAAGTCTTAGGAGAAATTACGTCATATTTACGTCACATTATAGTTATAACATAAAATGAACACAAAATAATATTGCAAAAAAGTTTAAATTTAGAAATTGCGCTAGACATTTATTTGATATTTTGCGAATTAATTTAAAATGTCTCATTTAAAAGAACTTTCTTTTCGCTTTGTTAAAAAATACCAGGAGACAAAGACTCTCTTTACTTAATTCCTTTTATATTAGCTTATTTTGAAATGTTGTTACACGTGTCTACGTCATCAAGTTATTTTTATTTCGACGTTTTATTTGTGTTTTTATTAATGTTGTACGAATTTATTTGTTCTTTCGTTATTTAAAATAAAAATTATATCAATTTGTACAATTTGGCGAGTGGTTTGGCGATTTATATAATTTGGCGAAATTGGTCGACAGGATAATCAAGTAGTACCGCAGCGGATTTGGCGTTAAAATTCCCCAATCAAAGAGAAATGAATAGAAATCCGTTTATAGGGAGGTCTCCACTGTTTTTTAAATTATAATTCAATCTTTCGAAATCTTTTTAAAGCCGATCAAATTAGCGTGCATTTAGAGTCTGCGGTGTCTGGACGGGGGTTGACGAGCGTAGCTCGTAGGGGGCCGAGCCCCCTAGTTTAATATATTTTTGTTACATAATGCATTCAACAGTAATAATATCTACTTGCACTTTTTCTTGCACGGGGCTAAGCATAACTTCTTATAAACGAAACTGGTTAACGATATTCTTCCCCATATTTTCTAGTAACCATAATAAGTATAATTTCGAACCTGATTTCTCTGACAACGAATTATATACTAAAAGAACAGGAATCGCGAACGTTAGGATATTCCATATTTTGGAATGAAATGATTTTATAATCATTTAAGGGTTTTAATAATAACTTTGTATTTTCATAAAAATAAGTAATAGACTAAAAGGAAAAAAAAAGGTAATAGATTATATTGATGTAAAGAAAAAAAAAAAAAAAAAAAAAAAAAAAAAAAAATTTTGGTTGGATCAAAAATGATAACGATGTCAAAAGACAGCCCCCCTCTTCCCCAAGCGATATCTTACGATATCCATTGCCAGACCACCCCTGCCCCCTAAAGTGATAAAGTTATATATATAAAGCCCCTTGAAAAAGTTTCAAATTAAGAGATATTTGTTGTAGCATCAAACAGAAAAAGAAAGTTATTCTTAGTTTTAGAAGCATTTCTATCAAATGCAGGAAATTTTTCAAATACTCCTGAAAAAAATTTCTTTTCCTACACAATATTTAGTGTCAGTTATAAACAAAGTTTAAACTAGGCAATTTTCAGTATGTGTGAAAAAATGCGAAAAATTTCTGAAAAATACTCTTTAAAATATTAAAAATGATTCAGAATTGCAGATTACTTTGAAAACTTTCCAATTAGAATGTTTAATTTGATTGAAGGAAATTTTCTCAACCGCCATGTATATATTTTTATAAATTTTGTAACATTTCTCAATTGAATAATACTCACTGACATTGATTTTTTTTCCCTAATACTACACATCTTTGACTTCTTTTAATAGTACTTTTCCATTGTGTCCACAAATTCTTCTGTTTTAAAAATTCATCTTCTGAATAGATTTTTTTTTTTAGTAAAAATATGCACTGCAAATTGTTTCATACCATTGCTTAATACAAAATTTAAAAAATAAGCTTGCAAACAATTTTATTCTGCAAGAAAGCTTTTTTATTCAATAATTTAAATATCTTTAAATATCTGCTAATTATGTTAAACTTTGTATATAATTTTTTCCCATATAATTTTAAAACTTGAGGAAAACATGTGATTTTAACGAATGATATTTTACAAGTAAAAAAATCTTATTAAAATGTAATTTAAATAATTGATTTTTATCATATGTTTACAATTGTAGACAAGTGCAATTTAGACAGTTATTTAATTCAATAAAATTATTATAATTTAAAGAAAAACAAACAGGAAAAATAATGTTTTTTCATACCAAATCTCCATTGACGTAGTTTTTCATTTTTTGTAGTAATCCATTTATTGTTTGATGAAAATATACATATGTTCCTATAATAAGTACACTAGCTATGACATGAATTCTTTTAAACATGCCAAAACTATTGTGCTTTTCTAGGACACATATTTAACGTGGAAGGGTTCCTGCGAAGTTTTTTGGTTAAATTTTTATATCCAGACTGGGTATACGTACGCAAAACGGCCATTTTTTTCTTGCAAACTAACTCATTTTGCTTGTTCCAAGACGTTCTAAAAAATAAATGTAATATGTAGTAGTCTTTCATTCAAATATCGCTTGCGGTTTCCGGTATCACGCAGGTGGCCTTTTTTTTTTCTTTTTTCCCCCCTCATCTGTTCTTGTATATTTCTATGATGTAATACGTTTACAAGAGTTCTCTAATTAAAATTTCATACTTCAAGAACTTTTTTATACCTTTTTTCGATTTATTTCAGAATAGTTCAAGTTTTGTAAAGCTCTTTTTTTTTTTTTTGTCAAATGTAACAATAATTATACTGATATAGAGGATATAACAAATTAAACAATGTTTAAATTATTAGAGTAGTTAAAAATGATTTTAATAGGCAATAATGAAAAATCTTTTGAAAATAGAAAATTAAAGTTTGTATAATCTATGGTAAATTCAAAATGTGCTCCTAAAAATAAACCAAGAGTCATACCGGAGTTAATAGTCGGAGAAATCGCCAAAGATTTTGCTACCCGCAACAGTTTTTTTAATTCTAATAGTTTAGTAATTTAAGCGCGTAGTTCGATTACATGTCTATTAAATTTGTGTTTTATTTATGTACATGTTTTTGATGAAGTTTTTAATTTCGTTGTGGAATATTAGCCCGAAACAAACGCTTAATTATTTTTATTGCTTGAAGAGGAAACTTTTTGATCTTTTGTAATTGAAATGCGGACAAAAGATTTCTTGTTTTAAAACTCATGCTTGAAAATTATTTTTAAAACCATAGAAATCAGTAAATTGAGGTACAATTTTTAAACAAATTGCATTTGAAAGAACATTCGACGGTGTAAAATATAAAATTTTGCAATGTTTAAAAGTTTAAAAAATCGCAATAAAAGGTAGATTTATGCGTCTGGTATTGCCTTGTCACAGCCAATCACGGATATGTTTTCGCTTTATAATATTGATTGCTGTTGTTAATTTAAGAAAAAATATGAATTTTTCATATAATATAAAAAGCAATTAAAAATCTCCCTTAATAAAAAAAATGTTTTGTTTCATGTATTATATGCAAAATTACGTTTACATCATGATTCATAATATTGCTTATCGATTGAAATTGATCTATTTATGAAGCATTTTCCTGTAAGTCGGTAAATAAATTAAGGAATTAGGTTAAATAGCAATGAGACACACACGCAAAAAAATAAAATAAAAATATAAAATATATAAATAAAAATAATAAAAATAAAAATAAATTATATCTGGGAGCACGGCAGTGCGTCCGCCAAGTTCGCACAAGCCGTAAGCTACCTTTTCCTGAACCATTTCGGCATACTTTTCACCCCCTCATAACGTCGTTTTAGGGAGAGATATAGAAATTTTTCTTTTATACACATGTTCGTATGGTCAAACTGAACTAAGGTTCCACGATTTCATGTTTCTATATTTAGAAGTTTTCGAAATATTAAATTCCGAAAAAGCGCTTTTTTGTCACTGACTCACTTCGCATCATCAAATAACTAAGGTACTTCTAAAAGTCGTAGAATAATGAAATTTCACAAGTAAGTCGGGTTTGTAGCACAATTAACCAGAAAAATCTGAAAACACAGAATTTCCGCCTCTAAAACCTTCATACAGGGGGTGTTCATTTGGCCGTAAACAGTTCCTACTCATTCAATTGTGCCAATGTTGGTCGCCAAAACTCGATTACAGAGCTTTGAAGGCGGTCACGTGATTTCAAGCAGAATAACATTTTATATGTATGCTTTTCCAAAGATGTTTGTTAAATAGAAAAAATGAATATACCTAAAAATTTTAATCAGTATAGGTTATGATATATTTACGATATTAAAACAATAAAACATTTAACAAAATATAACGGTACGTTTCAATTACGGTACGTAACAATTCGGTACGTTTCCGATATAGTAGCCTCGGCGAAATACAGAAAATAGTCTTGACGAGAAAAGAAATTTGATAATAACGTATTTTCTGGCAACCTATTTACTGTGTCATATACACAAGCAATTTTTTCCATATGTATACAATTTATTTAATGTAAGGAACCCGTTTATTTACTTTTATATACCAATATAAATAATCTGTATATAAAAAATAATGTTTTATACATGTATAAATAAAATGTTTATATGTATATAAATACATATAAATAACATAAAAGTTCATCAGGTTTGTTTTCGTAGTTGTTTATATCATTTGGCAACATATCTCAGTTTCTAAAGTCCGAATTGCGCCAAGTTTTTAAAAAAATGCCAAGGTCCCTATAGTGGAAAAATATACTAATTCCATATGAAAGTTTAAAAATCTCTTTTTAATTAAATGAAATGTGTAACTAATAAACTATCTTTAACGATGTGCGACAGATGCGGTGTCCGAAGTCCGCTGCTAATGTTATTATATTGTATTATTAGCCTACTTACCGTTAATTTATTGTTAATTTTAAATTTGTAAAAGAAAGATTATAGTTATATATAAGATATGTTGGTCGCCAAAACCCGATTACAGAAAATTTGCCTGAGTTATAAATGTGTTACATGATTTCAAGCTGAATGAATTTTTATATGCTTTTACAAAAATCTTAATAAGGCAAATCTTTTAGTTTATCTGTCCATCTTGCTATCTTTTACTTCCTTAAAACAAATTTTATTAAAGACCGGGAGGCGTCTGCACAGATCATCACCTCATCGAGTTGACAGCTGAAATTTTAGGATTAGTTAAATATCGATTAGCGTATTGAAATGTAACTGGTCTGCCAAGTCATATATTTGTGGAAACCACCTACAAACCCGATTTTACAGGTTAATTGGTGGATTTTCCATTGTGTTTTCCTGCACCCATTCCTCCATGTTTCCAAACTTTTGGATGCAGGAAAATACAATAGTAAACCTATCAGTTAACCATAAAAATTAGGTCTTCAGGTGGTTTCTACCAAGATAGGACTTAACAGACCAGTTGCATTTAAATATGCTAATCTAGTTTTAACTAATCCTAAAATGTCAGCTGTAAACTCGATGAGGTGATGGTGTGTACAGACGTCTATTATAAATGTCGGTATTCTAATCTCAATAGCACTCTGGTCAATGTGGCAATTATCCATATTATTTATGGAACACTATTCGTTTAAGTGCGTTTTATTGATGTTAATGAACTTATGCATATGCATCATACATATTATACATATGCATATAATACGTAATACATTTGCATCATCTATATAATAAAAGCCTAAATCATGTGACTGTCATCAATAGTTCCGGGCTACCCGCTTCACTTTTTATAAGCCAAGCGGCCAATAGTACTTTAGTGTTAGACAAGCGCAGGTGATAAGTCGCCAAATATCTATATAATAAAAGCCTAAGTCATGTGACTGTCATCAATAGTTCCGGGCTACCCGCTTCACTTTTTATAAGCCAAGCGGCCAATAGTACTTTAATGTTAGACAAGCGCAGGTGATAAGTCGCCAAATATCTATATAATAAAAGCCTAAGTCATGTGACTGTCATCAATAGTTCCAGGCTACCCGCTTCACTTTTTATAAGCTAAGCGGCCAATAGTACTTTAGTGTTAGACAAGCGCAGGTGATAAGTCGCCAAATATCTATATAATAAAAGCCTAAGTCATGTGACTGTCATCAATAGTTCCGGGCTACCCGCTTCACTTTTTATAAGCCAAGCGGCCAATAGTACTTTAATGTTAGACAAGCGCAGGTGATAAGTCGCCAAATATTATATAGTTTAGTATTATAAAGCGCAAAGCATTTGGCTGTCATCAACAGTTTGCAACAGGATAAACCTGCATAAAAGTTACACTTTTAGAAAGATCGTATTCAAAAAATTATAATGCTTGAGAGATTAGCTACATTCAAATATCTATTTATTCTGAGATAACTTCAGTTGAAATGACATTGACAGTCCAATATCTGTTTCCTCCAAAGTAAACACAAAACATTCGTTCTTCATTGAGCGAAAAAAATATTAATTTATGGAGGTAATCATTCACACTCATCAAGCTCTCCAACAATGAATTTTGTGCAAAAATAATTCACGCCTTTAAGCCAATCAAAGTTCAGCATATCATTCTGTTAGGTAAACTGCTATACAATTCAACTTCTTTCACGATATTTTCTTCAAAAACAAACCCAACTCATGCAATAATATTTAATGGATGGCATTTCAAATCGCATAGTCAAATAATTTGATATTTATGTATTATCCGTGCCAGGAGGATAGATCACCGTAGATGATTGTTAATAGCCAATCATATTTACCTTTGTCAATATCGCATTCAAAACAGTGATTTAATATTCTTTTATTAAATAAGAGCATTAAAAATGGTAACTAATATTGAAGCAATCAAAATTACACAAAAGAATACTTAAGCACTTAACAAAAATGAATTACCTTGACGTCATATTCACTTGACGTCAGATTCGTTCACGTGTTTGTTACGTCATGAAGTGATTTCTAATTCGACATTTATCTGTATTTTTAATGATGCTTTACAGATTTACTAGTTTTTCTCTGATTAAAATATCAATTACGTCATTAAATGGGGACATCATGAAAGAGTACAAACTTTCAAAAAATGTGATGATGCATTAGTACAATAGATCAGTTTCAACCGTTTTAACTGAAGGTGTACATTTATTTTATTGGGCGTTTGGCGATAGTTGTTTTTTCATAGGAAGTGATCGACGGGATAATGGAGAGTAACTCGAAGAAGATATTACTAACAATTTTGTCTTAATGTAAGTGTGGGTATTATTAAAAATTTTTCACAAAAAAAATTCATTGACTAAATCCTATTAGCTAAAATACACCATTTGGCTAGGGACCCAATTACAGAAGATTACTTAATAGGTTTAAAAATCTCCTCATTAGTGAACGTATTGCAACTGATCAGCAAACAAATAAGAAGCATAAATGTCTAAGTGAACTAAGCTGTTCCTCGAAAAAAAATACAACTCATTTAAAAATATCGAAATGCTGCGATGATGGCGATCTCTTGATTTGGCGAAGATTTAAGCATATAAGTTAAATTATGAATAAAAGTAACATGTTGCAATACATAGCATACATTTAAGGGAGACCAAACTGGTCGCCAGAGGCGGCTAGTACATATTATAGGTATGTGTATAATACATAATACATATGCATCATTATGACGTCAGAATAAGCAAAACATTTTTTTATCGCCAAATTTAAGAATTGACATGATTATTACCAAATTTGGCGAAACTTTGCTAAATGTCGCCAAGCTTGACGAATATTTGACGCTAGTGGCTATTTTTCAATGAGTTAATTATGTATGCGAGCCATCTATTTTTATTTTTCCGCATATCATCTGAATAGTTAAATGATATAACGTACTAATATTTCCAAAGTGCTAATAGTTTCGTCACTGCCCAAAACCTCTGCTATTGTTATTATATTGTACTGTTATTATACTTACTATGACTATGTTGTTAACCTTTACACCGCTAAAACTTCTGTATTATATGAAGAGAATTTACGGAAACTATTAAAGCATTGAAACTACCAGTTCTCCTTATGATTATTATAATTCTATAATATGTAACATGTTAATCAATATGTACGTTAGAATGAATCTTCTATAATCCGGTTCCTCGCATTTTAGTTTTCGGGTTTCGAGTAAAATTAGCTAAAATCTTAAAACCATGGCGCATTGACTAATTCTTCAACACGATCAGATGAGAAGAATGATAGATTTTCAAATGGATCATGGCAGTAAGCCGGTAGACCTTCTATTCTTCCGTAATCGAGTCTATTGAAAAGGTTTACGTGAAACAAAAATATATTAGCATCAATATGGTTTAATGCAAATACAGATATTGTCAAAGGATTTCATAAGAACCATTTCACTTGTACCCAGTCGTATCAGTTAAAATACAACAATTGGCAGTGAGCCCAATTAGAAAAGATTACTTAATAGGATTAAAAATTTCCGCATTAGAGAACGAATCGTAACTGCTAAGGAAGCATGCATAAGTGAGTTAAGAGATATTTGTCACGAAAGATGAAATGCATAACAACACAAAATATATGATGTGCTTCCATGATCGTAAAGTTCTTCATTTCTCTATCAAAAGCTTCCGAATTGGCGAAAGAATGGGCAAGTAAATTAAATTATGAATCACAGTAACATGATGCAACGTTTAACATGGAAGTAATACGGTAAATACTGCTTGCTAGAGGCGGCTAGTACTTTAATATAAAAAGAAATAAAGTATAAATTTGTAAAGCTCAATAAAATAAATTTTGGTATTTTTATGTTAGCCGGGCGCAAGTGGCAAATCGCCAAATACTGTTCCCAACTCCATTGTTCATATTGCATTAATTTCATTTAAAGATATATACTTTTCAGTCATCTCATTTAAAATAGATGCATTTCCCTCATTTTATTTAATAGAATATTTAACATAGAAATAAATAAATAAATAAATAAGAAATAATAACATAAACCAAAATATTTTATTTCAAAATCAAAGCATTGTTTCTAATTTACACATGTGAAAAATGAAAACTGCTATTGGCGAAAAAACGAAAGGCTAATGAGGAGATTTGCTCCCGTCTAACATAAAAGTACCGAAACTTAAGTTTTTTCATATTAATATAGTTTAGAATAACAAACTTGAAAAAACATACAAAAAGTAGTGATATCCCAACAAAAAGTTTTCGGTAAAAAAAAAAAGCGCCAAGTTCTCCTTAATGTTTCGGCCAGAAAAAGTAGTGATATCTGACGTTCGCACAAGTTAAAAGCCAAACATCCCAAATCTTTCATTGAAAATGGCTTCCTGCGACTTGGCCGTTAATGCTTTCGTGAGAGTTTTTCAAATTTTAAAATATGTACAAATGAGCTATATGCTAACTACATTTTTTGATTATTTTAGGCATTTTGTGACACAGCATACAGAAATAAAATACACATTTGAAAAAAGCATTTAAACAACTTCAGTCTATTTAAATGCTTAGAAGTTAAAAATAACAAAATACTTGTATTCAGGAGATAATATCCCTAATTGCTAAAACATAATTAATATCAACTTTTAACAGTTTATAAATCGAATACCTCTTAATGTTTGCAAACAAACTATAATAAATGTTCAAACGAAAAAAATCTCTTTCGTCAATACACAAGATTTCAATATTATACAATAAAATATAATGCAACATATTGTGAGATATGCAGTAACTAAATTTTGTTTTATTTCTTGGGTTTTACGTTAATGACTTTAGCTTTTGACCGTACAAAACGGCAATTAAACCACAAGTGGACTAAATGATCTGTAATCAAATCTAATGTTTGTTGAAACTGAATGGTAATTATCAGAAATCTTTTACTTATAATGTCTTTATGTGAATTTGCCTCTTTGCATTCTAATGTTACTTTTAATATTTAAATAATTCATAAATGCGTAATTTCCAATCATTAATTTTGAAATTCTGTAGAAGGCATTAACGGCCAAGTCGCAGGAAGCCATTTTCAATGAAAGATTTGGGATGTTTGGCTTTTAACTTGTGCGAACGTCAGATATCACTACTTTTTCTGGCCGAAACATTAAGGAGAACTTGGCGCTTTTTTTTTTACCGAAAACTTTTTGTTGGGATATACATATATATATATATATATATATCAGTCAGATCCAGATCTCAGAAGTGCATTCAGACAATCCTGATTAATATATTTCTCCTCTTTTTCAAATTTCTTTCAAATTCACATTTTCGTCAAAATATGACTTTACAACATACGTGGTGGGGTGTTTTCATTACACACGTGACGTGGCTTTCAGAGACGTCACAAAAATTTAAAAATTTGTCAGCGATGTTTTTTCACATTGGATAACATATTTTGCAGTGTTCTTGCAATTTTTAAATGTTTCTAAGCAATTCGCATTGTGACGCCACCGGGTGGTGGTATTTTAGTCACAGATATGACATGGCCACCGTGACCTACAGTGACGTCACAACGACTATGCTTGATATATGGGTAATTGCAATGAATATACCAGACAGGTAATCTAATTAAAAATCATACTCAAACGTTTACTTCTGAACCTTATGGTTCTTCTTTTGTAATTATAAATAGCCGTTGGATAGATTAAAAAAAAAAAACATATGCACTTTTCCCGCTATCTTTTCAGATAACACACTTATAATCAGGGCTGCGGAGTCGGAGCCGGGGGCCATTTTTGAGCAAAAGAGTCGGGAGTCGGATCTGTTAAATTTCCCGGAGTCGGAGTCGTTCATTTTACAAGCAGGTCTGTGTTGTCGGAGTCGGAGTCGGCCCATTTTTGAGCGAAAGAGTCGGAATCGGAGTCAGAGTCGGATCTGTTAAAATTCCTGGAGTCGGAGTCGGCCATTTTTCCCATCGACTCCGCAGCCATGCTTATAATTATGTGTAACACGCCCGTTTGTGTAAATCCAGGTATTTTTCTACATTTACACACTTGTCTGAGTTTATCAAGAGATAACAAATTGCACATTTGATTTCATAAGTTAGATACACATAAAAACAAGTAAATTTTTGTTCAAAATATGTAATTTTTATGAAAAGTATGTCATTTCAAAAATTTACACGCTTATCTGTGTACATATAATTATGTTTAAATTAGAATAACTCACAAATTCGTGTAAATAAAGGCATTTTTCTACATTTACACACTTATCTGAGTTTTTCAAGTGATAACAATTTACACACTTACTTTCATAAGCTAAATACACATAAAAACAGGTAAATTTCAGAAAAAAATGTGTAAATTTTACGACAGGTGTGTAATTTTCGAAATTTACACATATACACGGGTAAAATTAATTAATTTACACATTTATTTTTTAGAGTGTACTCTTTTAGAGAATTTTATTTTTTTGAAAAATCAGTTACTACTATTGGTAAAAAATTTCTATCCTTAATGTGGCCATATTACCTGCACATACCTCAATATCTGTAAAATAAAATTAGGTTTTAAATGATACCTAAGGTTGCAAACTTTAACAAAAAATCAATGAATAACAAATAAAAACAACAGGCGATTTTTAAAACAATAAAGTCAAAAACTACGGCATCTTCACCCAATTTACCCTATTATTATTTTACAATTTTTCAGTTTTATTTCTTAAAATTGGACATTTATTTACACATTTCCAGTGTGTTCTGATGAATTTACGTAAAGTTCGCTGATTACATATATGTGAAAAAGGTTTTTAATTGCATCAGTTTTCTTTTAAATATGTAAGATTTACAATCTTTAATTTTTTTCATCTCAATTTGAGTTTCTTTTTTTATTTTACTGCATTTAAAATACTTTAACTTCAACAGATATTTCAGAAATGACATCTAATTTTTTTTCTTACAATCGCACATTTATTTATACATTCTGATAATGTTACGTAAAGATCTGATGATTATATAGTATATTGGAAAAACGTTTTTCATTGCATCGATTTTCTTTTAAGTGTGTAGTTATCTTTAAATTCACTTCTCTCTATTTCAGTTTCTTTTTTTATATATATTTTATTGCATTTAAAATACTTAAACTTGAATAGATATGACACATTATTAACTATTATTATACATTTTTAAAATTTTTATTTCTTAAAATTGTATATTTATTTGGATATTTCTAATGCGTTGTGATGAATTTACGCAAAGATTCGATGATTATATATAGGTGAAAAAGGTTTTTAATTGTATCAATTTTCTTTTAAATGTATAAGACTTCCGACCTTTAAAACAATTTCTCTCAATTTTAGTTTCTTTTTAGGTGCGTTCGTAATTATATAAATATGCAGCACCTATAGTCGTCGTTTAGTCCGTCCGTCTGTATGTTAGTCTGTCCGTCCGCATATAATAGAGCAAAAACTACCCAACCGAATTGTCTGAAATTTTAAATATATAATTGTTGCAAAATTTTGTCGAGTCATTTAAGGTTTTATGAAAATCGGATGTATAGTTTAATGACAGAGACAGTCAAAAGTTTTCCGTTACATGACGGCCAATGTAAAAAAAATATTTCAAGTGCACTTTAATAATGTTACAGCGTTTCGAGCAGAATGAAATGGATATGCACTTATGAAGTGCGCTAAAATATACATTCAGTATAATATGAGGTGCAAAAAATATTTATAAAACTAGTTATAGTACGAACGCACCTCATTTGTCACGTTTGACGTGCAATTTCCAACTTGTTTATATTTTACTGCACTTAAAATGCTTCAACTTCAACAGATATATCAGATACGACACATTATATACAGAGCTATAAACATAGCTCTCTGACGAAGGCTATGTTTATAGCTGAAAGTACTAAGAAGTATTAAAGTAATTTAACATCTTTTTAAATATTTTTTGTCATCTTTTAAGTATATTGCACAGTAGTGTAATTTTAAGTTTAAGATTTACAATCTTTAAATTAGCTACTCTCAATTTGAGTTTATTTTTTATATTTTACTGTACTTATATATTTTACTTATAATACTTAAACTTTAACAGATATGTCAGATATGACGCATTATTATTATTATTATTTCGCAATTTTTTCAGTTTTATTTCTTAATATTGGACATTTATTTGGATACTTCCAGTGTGTTCTGATGAGTTGACGCAAAGATTCGATGGTTACATACATGTGAAAAAGGTTTTTAATTGCATCAATTTTCTCTTAAATGTGTAAGGTTTACAATCTTTAAATTCACTTCTCTCAATTTGAGTTTGTGTTTTATATTTTACTGCATTCAAAATACTTAAACTTTAACAGATATGTCAGATATGACGCATTATTATTATTATTATTTCGCAATTTTTTCAGTTTTATTTCTTAATATTGGAAATTTATTTAGACATTTCCAGTGTGTTCTGGTGAATTTCCGTATAAAGATTCGATGGTTACGTATTTTTGAAAAAGATTTTTAATTGCATAATTTTCTTTTAAATGTGTAAGATTTACAATCTTTAAATTCGCTTCTCTCAATTTGAGTTTTTTATGTATACAGTGAAACATCCATGTGCGACCACCTCCATTAAGCGGCCACCTCCCTAAGCGACCATTTTTTTCATGGAACGAAATTTATTCCCGTAGTCTCAATACTAATTTTACCTCCATTCAGAGACCATCCCAGTTGAACTCCCTCCATGAGCGACCAATTTCTTTTAGGAAAATGAAACAAATTC
This sequence comes from Maratus speciosus, assembly GCA_963932465.1. Lineage (NCBI taxonomy): Eukaryota > Metazoa > Arthropoda > Arachnida > Araneae > Salticidae > Maratus > Maratus speciosus. Next base: position 65,493,254 of record OZ010799.1, on the reverse strand, counting down.
CATTTTTTCCTGTTCGCTTGAAGAAGGTTTTATTAGAAAAATAGTTCCGGAGAGCGCACTATTTATCAAACTTCTAAACTAGGCATAGAATTTTTTTCCCGTTAACTTTTAAGTATTTAAACCCCTAACCCCTTTGTGCCTTTTTAAGCAATGAATTTAATTCTGATGACAAATTAAGAATGACAGTCAATAAACTCCCAGCCCTATTGTGTCAGGAAGCTCTCAAAGAAATGGATAAATGATTGAAATCGTCATTGTTTGTTGCCGTCTAAAAAAAAAAATGTATTTATTTACTGAACTTTAAAAGGGCTTGGAAATAACAGTTATAAAAGATAAAACCGTAAAATCAAAGCAAACGTCAATGTACTCATTTTTTACATTCTGCAGGTAATTAACTTATGTAATTAACTTTCGTTTTGATTCTTGAGTTTTCATATTTTTTTTCTAATGTGAAAATTAAATTTTATTAACATTAATTTTTACCTTTTTTCAACAATTAATATCTAGATTTAAACATGACCCCCATTAAGAGACCACCTCTCTTAGCGACCAATTTTTATTGGAACGGAACATGGTCGCTTTAGGGAGGTTTTACAGTATATATATGCTGGGCAACATATAACTATGATATGTTCCCGCACCATGTTGGTTAAATCAAAGTAAAATTGCGTAATTTGTTATTTCTGTTTGTATAAATATTTTTTATAAAATATAATTATGAGTGTAAAATTATAATGTTTATATATTTAAGTAAAATAAGAGTGTAAGTTCATACAAAAATTATTAAGTTGATTTTAAATAGTAAATATATATTTTAAAAAAATTGTTGTATTGTAAAATGAATGTATAACGTTGAATGGAGTTCGGATCTCAGACAACAACAATACCCAGACGCCATGGTGTCGTTTTATGACAAGCCAATGGAAAGTGGTGTATAATTAGAAATCGTAAAATCATAAAAACGTTGGAATCAATTTATGGCTTCAATAAAAGTGTTGGGATAAATTTATGACTTTTCAGACCACCCAAACTTTAAGGCAGATAATAATATTAAAGTATATGTAAGGGGCCATTTGCAGACTGCTAGCTAATAGGCCTATCGAAGTATAATAAAAAATCTTCTCACATCCAATAACAGTGGACTAGACAAAATAGTTCCACCCACTGCAGGAACTGGTGTGCAAGAAGAATAAGTTTTAAAAAAAATAGTCTGAAAAAAGATGTAGAGGATGCAAGAGCTCTCCTGAAAGCCCGTGCAATGAGTCCCGTAAGCCCTAGTAAAGCCCAGGCGAGATGGACCTATCGGAGCGAGCCTAATCCAGCCTAATCAAGCCTAATTTGAGGATGTATTCCTGAGGTACCTATCGGAGTGAGCCTAATCAAGCCAAATTGAGGATGTCTTCCTGATGTACTTATCGGAGTGATCCTAATCAAGCCAAATTGAGGATGCGTTCCTGATGACACATTGCCATGATCCTAAGCAACGCAACAACTCGGAATTTGACGAATAAAGGCCACCATCCCGTATATTAAAAGAAGGTACTATTTTAAACATTTTCTTTTACCACTTAAGATCATATGAAAAATCTAAAAAAATACTTTTCTGATATTTATGGTAGAGAGTTATCTGAGATCCGACCAAACCAATAATTAAATAAGATTAAGGTAATTTTAAAAATGAAAGAGAGAATTTCTTTTAGCAAAAAGAAACAATTATAATAATTAGAGTACGTGAAAATATTGTCCTTTTTTTTTTAAAAAAAGATTAAACATACTTAAAATAATGAGAAGCAAATAAAAGTGTTGCTTTCTATTTTTTGAATTAATATTATGTTTTTTTTTTGTAAATAGATATGTTCAATGTAAATAAAATATTTAATCAAGTTTTAAAAAGTTTCTGTAATTATTTAATTAATAATATTTAAAGTGTGTCAATTCTTTTTTTTACAGCTTAAATTTTAGTTTAATTCATAAGTGGAAGAGTTCGTCTAAATAATTCACAACGCAAACTCTTAATTTTATTCGTAATTATTCAAATTTAATAATTACTTTTTGACGCGAATTATAATTTAATTTTATTAATGCTTCGCGTTGCTCTTCTACTAGAATTTAGGTAAATACGATCACTTATATTATTTAAATTTATCTAAGGTATATAAAACTATATACCAATTTGCTATGAGGTTGCTTGGATGATTTGGACCAATTAACAATTTTGAATATATTTAATAAAAAAATAAACAGGTGTAATTATCTGTCCAGCATCCCCCCTTCATTAAGTAAAATGGTGCTCTGACTCAGGAACGATCATCTGAGGTCATTAGATAGTAAAATGGTGCTCTGACTCAGGAACGATCATCTGAGGTCATTAGATAGTAAAATGGTGCTCTGACTCAGGAACGATCATCTGAGGTCATTAGATAGGTAAATGATGCTATGACTCAGGAACGTTCATCTGAGGTCATTAGAAATAATAATAATAATAATAATAATAATAATAATAATAATAAAGGAAAATAAATTTAAGTATTATTTTAATGTCACAATTTTAAAGATATTGTAGGTATGTAAGTTTAATTGATTAAAATTTTATTAAAATTAATTTTATTATTGTAACAATAATGACACACATATAATAATTTTATATAAATAAAATGAATAATATATGTTAGTAAAAAACAAAAAGGAAATGAGAAAAATAATTCTGGGATTTATAATAGGTAAATTTAGGAATTACAATTTTGTTTTTGTTTTCTCTCTTTTCTCTTGTGGTTGGATCTCAGTTACCATTGAAAAATAATGGCATTCACATCACAGATGACACATTTGTAAAAATAATTTTTTTTATATAATGTATAAATAATAATAATAAGAAGAATAATGAGTAAAATTTTATAATATGTCTGGTATAAAAATGATTGAAATGTCAATAGATCACGATTTTTGAAATTGTATCACCTTGATACAAAAGAAAATTTATGAGTCGTACTACGAAGTAGTAGTACAATATTTACAAAAAAAAAAAAAAAAATAAGATTGTTTTTTCTGTAGAAAAAGACAGATATTTTTCTGTTAAATGAAATTATGTTGTTTTTTATATATACGTGTATTATAAATATTTTAGGGGTATTTATGTGTGTAAAAGAATAGTTTACAAAACAACTTCATCTCCTAAGAAATTTTTTTTTAAATTTTAGTGTTGTTGTTTTTATGTATTTATGCAATTTAGAATATTTTCATACATATGTGGTAATATAAAAAAAAAAAAAAGTATGATAAACAGAAACATTCTGTTATAAGGTTATGCCCAACAATAAGCGAAAATTTAAAAGGAGAAGTGTAGATTTAAGTACCTCTGGAGTTAAAACCAGAGGACAGAAAAATAAAATTATTTCTCTAAATTATTCGCTACAAAAAACTAAAAAGAATACAATGACTCAACCTAGTGTTGATACGCTGTTGAATTGTATCCCCGTCTTTGACGGAAAGAAAGAGTCGAATATTAAATTTTTTTTGAACGAATTCGATAATCTAATTAAACAAACGGAATTAGAGAATGTTTCGAAACTAGCGCTCTTGAAAACGAAATTAGTCGGTAGTGCTAGAGATAAATTAGCTAACGAAGAAAATCTTAATACAGAAAAGGACTATGGTCAATTTAAAGAAAAATTAATCGATACTTTTTCTACTAAAACAAGTTTTTCTGCGGCTCAAAGCAATTTTTTTTCTCTTAGGCAAAAACCTGCGCAGGCTATCGCTGATTTTATCAGTGAATTCAATGCGGCTGCAAAACTTTACCTAGATAAAAGTGGCCAAAATATTGACAACGGTAATGGTAGTTTATTTGAAATGATAAAATTCACAAGATTTTTAGAATCAGTTAGGGCAGATTTAAGTTTGGACATTCGAAGAATGGCGCCGAAAAATTTCAACGACGCATGTAAATTTGCGAAACAAATGGAAGATGCATACAATCAAGTTGCATCAAAGGAAATTAATTCGATTACAAAAACCTCCACTGAGGAAAATTTGGACAAATTGTTAAAATTAAATATGGAAAGCGCGGAGCAAATTAAAATTTTGACTTCCGAAATAAACAATTTGAAAATTAAAACAAAAGACACTGCATCAAGCAGATGGTGCGAATTATGTAAAAAAAATTCGCATACTTTAGAAACGTGCTGGTACAAAAATGATAATAAAAATACATATAAGGATAGCAGAGATTTCGCAGGTCGGCATTTTAATAAAAGGTACTCTTATAATGGACAGTATCAACCGAGAGCGAATTTTAATCCTAGATTTGTTAACCCAAACCAGCAGTGGCATTTTCAATCTTATGCACCCACAGGTGGTTACTATGGATATTCTCCATATCCCCCACCCCCACCAAATTACTTCCCTCAGCATGTGCCATATAGGAATAGTCAACCTCAGAGTCATGCCAGTTATCATCCAAATGAGGATAAAAATGAGAATTTAAAAGACAATGCTCAAAAGTATCCAAAAAAGTATAAAAATAAGGGTAAAACTGATGATCAAAGGGACAAGTATGGGATATGAATTGGTATTAAAAATAAATCAAAATGCATAATTAATCGAATTTCAAAATTTAAAAATTTTCAAAATTTAAAAATAAATTTTTTTTCTTTTAGGTAAAAAAAAAAAAAAAAAAAAATTGAAACAGAATTAATAACTTGCCTTTTTAAAATTCAAAATAATAATAAGAAAGGATAGGAACATGGGAACGCCAATTTGTCTCAGGGTTACAATATTGAGCAAACGTGCAGGGCGCACCCGAAAACATACTTATAAAATTATGTAATGTGCTTCACAAAACTTCAATGGAGCAGTGAAATATTTCGCTCCAGGCAAAAGTTATATATTTTTTTTTCTTTTCGAATATGAATTAGAAAGTATAAATTCTTATCAAAGCCAAATAACATTAAAACTTAATTAATTTCATAGTAAATAATCTTGGAGTAATTTTCAAAAAAAAAAAAAAAAAAAAAAAAGAGAATTTTTTTTGTCTTCTATAAGGCTAGCCTTTGCTAATAGCCTTACAATTTAGATGACAAAATTTCAGAATTACTCTTTAAAATGAGTAGGTGTAAGCTATAGGTTCAGGGTAGTTAGAACAGCTTTATAGCATACTCATATATATTTTTTTTCTTATATAAATATATGGTTGACAAGGAATAAATTATTAGTGCACTCTATATTAGGATAGCGGTCAGCTATAAGCCTAAACATAATAAAATATACAAAAAGTGCTAAGATTTATTCCGGTAGTTCAATTACAACTTATATGCTAAAGTCTAGAATTTAGACAGCAGGGATAAGTTTTATGAACAAAAGTGTTATAAAAAAAAATTTAAAAAAAAAAGGATTTTGGTGTAGCACATTGGTTTTTAAAAAAACATATATATGTATAACAATGGACAAGGCAAGTTATTTCAACATGATTGCACACAAAAATTATAAAAAAAAAAAAAAAAAAAAAATACACAAATAAATAATTGAAGTAAAATTAAAATTTTCTCACCAAAGGCTTTCTGTATAGGGTGCAATTTTGGCCTACGGCTGGGTATGCACCAACACCAACAAAATATTTGTAGAAAATTTATCAATTCACAGATACATCAATATATGGTTCACCTAGGCATAAATTTCAGGATTCTTGGCTGAAAAAGGAATCGAAGAAAAAATTAAGTATGGTATAATTACTAGATGTTATGCTCAGAAACAATAAAATTAGTAATATTATATTGTAAAAAGCAGCATTTTGAGTTTTCTTTAGGAAAATTTTTGATTTTTAGGTTTTACACATTTATGGTGTGTCTAGCTCAGTGTATAGTTCCTAGATTTAATAAAAAAAATAATAAATAAAAATATAAGTTCGTGTTGTTTTCAAAATAAATAACAAAAGGTATAGCAATTAGCATTTACAGTTAAAATTTATGGAATTTTCAGCAAAATTAACATTAGACAAACATAGTTTATATTATATTTAACTTGATAAGCTAATTTACTTTTATTAACGGTATTCAATTAGAATTAAAGTAGGCTTAAATTCAAGTTAAATTAATTAATAACATTGTTGTAGTGTAAAATTTTATGTAAGACTATTATATTTTTATTGTATATATAAAGATATGCAAATTTAACAATTAATAAAATGTATTAGCAAAATTATTTAATATAAATATTAAATGACATCTTGCTGAAATCAGCTAGAAATTAGATTTTTTTTTTTTTTAAATAAAATATTTTATAAATTTAACACATATAAATATACATAGTATTGATAAATTTGAGTGTGTGAGTTCATAATTTTTTTTTTTTTTTTTTTTTTTTTTATAATTTGGGCCAGTTTAACATAAGAAAACAAAATAAATAAATAAATATATATATATATTGGCCTTAATTTTATTAAAATAGGTAGTATGGCTTAATAAATTTATTTACTTAATTTTTTTATAGTACATACAGTAATTATTTTTTAAAAAACTTAATCTGTAACAATTGGGTGTAGATATTTATGAGTATACAAAGATTCTTTTCTGCTGGCAGAAATTCTTTGGTTCGGCCGAGTACTCATGGGTTACTACATACGATTTTACGTAGTAATTATCATTTGCTTTTTTTTTTTAATTATACAAGTGTATTAAGTACATTTTTTTATAATTAAATAATAATTATTAATATTGGATTAATAATAATAATTTATTATCTTTTATTTTTAAACATATCATTAAATTTTAGACAGTAGAATTCACATACGGAATGTTAATGATAAATAAAATTTTGAATAAATAAATTTTTATTTCATTCAGTAAAAAAATAAATAAATATGAAAATTTAACAATCTTTTAAGATAGAATTGTTGGCTAAATAAATAATAATTAAAGACACAAAAATTGTTCTCTTCTTCGTCAATGGCATTTTCTGACAACACTATTTAATAGTATTAAATGAAGGTGCATTTTTAAGGTCAGCGTAATGCATATTTTGCATTTTTGGAGAGGCCGTAGAAGTCATTTTTCCGTGTTGTTTACATTTTAATAGTAAACAATATCATGAATCAAAATTTGTGTTTGTTAGAAAGGTCTAAAAATATACAATGTAATCAGTTAAAGAAAATTATATGCATTTTTTTTTTTAATCCTGAAAGGCAATTTGGTTTAGATTTAAACCTGAATGAATAAAAAGCCACCCTCGCTTCAGTTCCAGTATGAGGCAGGAGAATGCAGATGCTACAATCGCCATTTTCCCCCTGCAAAATAATAAAAAAAAAAAGGCAGAAGGTTTACATTTGATACGATACAAATACATACACTGTTTATGCATAGATTATGTTTAAAATTACATACAGGCATGCACAGTGAGTTAAGAAGAAAGTATATCAAGAAATTATACTAATTAATAAGGTAATTACAAGCATGAAATGGTTTTAAATACTTACTTTTTGAAGTCGTAAAATTTTGTCACAGCACAATTCACCTCACAGAAAGCGATTAGTAGCTTGACCAACCCCTCGTTTCGAAAGAATCGGGGACGTTCAAAACTGGTTTTATTCAATCCTCCTTCTTCTTTTTTTTTTCTCTCTTTCTCGTATCGGGTAAAGTTGGAAAGCATTGCGTAATGATATATTAAAGGAGATGAATTAGCTTGTACATTTTGACAGATCATACATGTTAGAAGTAACAAATAAATAAAATAATGTAACAAGTTTGTATACAATATTTTTTCTGATTATAATTTGAATACATCAGATTAATTATGTGAAAATATAACATGTCATATTACAAGCATTGTATTTACTTTTATTCAGTATAAAATGTGTTTTAGATAAAACACTGTGTCATAAGGTTGTATGTGATGAAATAATATGTCAAATGCGTATGCCATTATTTTTCTTATAATGAGGTTTATTTCGGCATATTAATTTCAGACAAAATTATAGCTTTGAATGTATTTTGGGCACTTAAACTGTAAAGTTACAAAATTAGTAAACATGTGTGTGGTAAAGAAAAAAGGCTTCGAGAAAGACGTTTGATTGTCAGTACAGAGGTCTTCTATAAATGTGAATGTCAACAGACAACTATGCTATCATGTGTTGAACTTTCTGTTATGAAACAATAGAAGAACTTCTTATAAAATATACCAGAACCATTGATAATTGAACTTTACAGTCTTCGCTCAAAAACTGTGTAGATACACAGTCATATGGACACGTACATTCCTTCAAGCTTTACAAAAAAAATAAAACCAGCAATCAGTTTTTATTTTTTTTTCTTCCGATACCGGGAGAGATGCTGGGCAACATATAACTATGATATGTTCCCGCACCATGTTGGTTAAATCAAAGTAAAATTGCGTAATTTGTTATTTCTGTTTGTATAAATATTTTTTATAAAATATAATTATGAGTGTAAAATTATAATGTTTATATATTTAAGTAAAATAAGAGTGTAAGTTCATACAAAAATTATTAAGTTGATTTTAAATAGTAAATATATATTTTTAAAAAATTGTTGTATTGTAAAATGAATGTATAACGTTGAATGGAGTTCGGATCTCAGACAACAACAATACCCAGACGCCATGGTGTCGTTTTATGACAAGCCAATGGAAAGTGGTGTATAATTAGAAATCGTAAAATCATAAAAACGTTGGAATCAATTTATGGCCTCAATAAAAGTGTTGGGATAAATTTATGACTTTTCAGACCACCCAAACTTTAAGGCAGATAATAATATTAAAGTATATGTAAGGGGCCATTTGCAGACTGCTAGATAATAGGCCTATCGAAGTATAATAAAAAATCTTCTCACATCCAATAACAGTGGACTAGACAAAATAGTTCCACCCACTGCAGGAACTGGTGTGCAAGAAGAATAAGTTTTAAAAAAAATAGTCTGAAAAAAGATGTAGAGGATGCAAGAGCTCTCCTGAAAGCCCGTGCAATGAGTCCCGTAAGCCCTAGTAAAGCCCAGGCGAGATGGACCTATCGGAGCGAGCCTAATCCAGCCTAATCAAGCCTAATTTGAGGATGTATTCCTGAGGTACCTATCGGAGTGAGCCTAATCAAGCCAAATTGAGGATGTCTTCCTGATGTACTTATCGGAGTGATCCTAATCAAGCCAAATTGAGGATGCGTTCCTGATGACACATTGCCATGATCCTAAGCAACGCAACAACTCGGAATTTGACGAATAAAGGCCACCATCCCGTATATTAAAAGAAGGTACTATTTTAAACATTTTCTTTTACCACTTAAGATCATATGAAAAATCTAAAAAAATACTTTTCTGATATTTATGGTAGAGAGTTATCTGAGATCCGACCAAACCAATAATTAAATAAGATTAAGGTAATTTTAAAAATGAAAGAGAGAATTTCTTTTAGCAAAAAGAAACAATTATAATAATTAGAGTACGTGAAAATATTGTCCTTTTTTTTAAAAAAAAAGATTAAACATACTTAAAATAATGAGAAGCAAACAAAAGTGTTGCTTTCTATTTTTTGAATTAATATTATGTTTTTTTTTGTAAATAGATATGTTCAATGTAAATAAAATATTTAATCAAGTTTTAAAAAGTTTCTGTAATTATTTAATTAATAATATTTAAAGTGTGTCAATTCTTTTTTTTACAGCTTAAATTTTAGTTTAATTCATAAGTGGAAGAGTTCGTCTAAATAATTCACAACGCAAACTCTTAATTTTATTCGTAATTATTCAAATTTAATAATTACTTTTTGACGCGAATTATAATTTAATTTTATTAATGCTTCGCGTTGCTCTTCTACTAGAATTTAGGTAAATACGATCACTTATATTATTTAAATTTATCTAAGGTATATAAAACTATATACCAATTTGCTATGAGGTTGCTTGGATGATTTGGACCAACTAACAATTTTGAATATATTTAATAAAAAAATAAACAGGTGTAATTATCTGTCCAGCAATATATAAATATATTCAAAATTACTTGAACTTCAACAAATATGTCAGATATAACACATTATTATTATTATTATTATTATTTTACAATTTTTGAGTTTTATTTCTTAAAATTGGACATTTATTTAGACATTTCTAGTGTGTTCTGGTGGAGTTGCGTAAATATTCAATGATTATATACATGTGAAAAGGGTTTTTAATTTTATTAATATCCTTTTAAATATATAATACTTCCTATTTTTAAATTCATTTCTCACAATTTCAGTTTATTTTTTATATTTCACTGCATTTAAGAGAAGACAGGACCGGGTGCAATCATAGGGGAAATATTCGTAGCTGTAAGAACTGTTTCGTCAGAAACTAACATACCCATTTTGATGAAATTTTGAATCCTTTTTCATTGGATTATGTTCAAAACATATGGTGGACATTTTTTTCTGTGACTAAAACTTTTTATTTTAGAGCTATGGCAAGTTTTCAGAACTTTGTTTTCTGAAGTTAATTAATTTTTTTAATGATCTTATATTTATACTTTCCTGTGAGGAGGAGGAAACCCCCACACATTTAAACTTGTAGATTTTAGCCAGTGATGTATGAGTGGAGTACATTGGGAAGTTTCACAAAGACCCATATTTGTGAGTTCTAATCCCGTTGACTGCAAACAGATTCAGCAAAGTAAAGATAAAAATTTTATTGAAGAAATGTTGACATAATATAATGATGGGGTGGGCCGCTCAGAAAAAGCGTGACTTTACACAGTCAGAGTATCAGGCCAATTGATACACTTACGTATCGAATACACGCCACATCCACTGGAATACCAAGCCAACATGAGAGTTACGCAAACGTCAAATTATCCGTTGCATAGAAAAACAATGGGAGAGAATTTAAATTATTGGCGTATAAACTGATAAAGACCAAAATCGTGAAAATAACTTCAAGCAACCCTACCAAAACATTAACAATACGTAAAATTTATTTATATTATAGATGTCAAATAGAATTTTATGATTAAATTTATTGCCTGAGTTAATGCAAGAAATGGATAACATCCCCTTGTTAAATAAAAATTATCGCTTTCTTTTATAAACAAAGCAAAGAAAAATTACCCACATAAATATTGTAACTTAAATAGATTAGTATTAAATTAATATCGAAATGCCAGAAATGTAATCATCGTAAATCAAGTATAATTTAAGCTGTTGACTTGCAGATATAAAATAGCGAAATCAAAATGATAATGAATCATTTCGTTAAAAAGACATGTTTATTATTTAATGTTTTACTTCCGCATGAAAGAGACGAGAAATAAGCCTGAAATTACTTTTTAACAAATCCAGTTATGACTGACTGAATACATGGAAAGAAAAAGAAAACATTAATTTAAAAAGAATAAAAAGGACAATATATGATGATTGCATCATTATATATTATCACCCCCAGCACGCAAAAATGCTGACTCTCGGCATGGCTTGATTCCAAAAATAACATAAAAATATATTCAAAAACACTGTACTAAATCAGTTTATAAGGTACTAAAATTACAAACATTTTCCTCATTATTTTTTTGAAAATAAGTAATTAGAAGCTTCTTGAAAAAAAATAAATACACAGATCTGAATGTTAATAATAATGTCTATATCACGTGATAAAATTGATTGTTCATCAAACAAAACTTTCAAAAGTTTCTTATTGTTCTTTTTAAATAGTCGACTATTTTCAATATGAATATTCAAGTCATTTGTCCTTAATAAGTACTGTGTCCTTATTTATGAAAGTCTGAATAGGACATAAACAAATCTTTGTTTGTTATAATTGTTGCTAGCATAAACAAACATTTTCTAATATGTTTTATAATACTCGACATTCACAAAATATAATATATGTATGCATACAATGAAATATTAAACACAAAATTATATACAAAAAGTGTGAAAAAAAAATATATGTAATATTCGTGCAATTCGCTCAGGAGAGAGAGAAAAATATGCACATGTGGCATGGAAAAAAATATTTGTAATAAATAAATACAAGGAATATGGCCGCCAAGCCCATCATGCATAATTTAAAAAAAATTAATTTTCAGAAACACGTTAGGATGTATTTAGTAAAGGAGAAAAGGCTTTCTATCAACGCATACTTAGGTACTCGACTTACATATGGTAAATTTTTATCAAAAAATGTTAAATAAGTACCGCAATATAAGCTTGGAAATTTGATATCACACTATTTTTTAGCCACAACTTTCACCTTTTTTCTTTTCTTTTCTTTTTTTTTCTTTTTTTTTTTTTTTTTGCTTGGCTTATTTTTTACTTTTGAAAAGTTGTTTTTTAGTAGATATCAGTTCTTTTTTTAAAACAAATGATATATAACTGAAATAATTCTACTAGCTCAAATTTAAATTAGTCCTTGTATAGCCTTTATAAGCAGGGAGCAAACACAATATTATACATTTTGTTTACCTATCATTCATTTTTTATAGTGATTAATAATTTAAAAGTAAGGAAAGTCAATTTCTTCTTTCAAAGTATCAGTCTTTCTCAATTTATATCTCCTTAAAATTTTCTACGAAAGATGAAAATTTAGTAAAAAACAGAGTCGAAATAACATATATATTTACAGTTAGTCTGTCAGTTAATTGTTTTTTTAACTTTTTTTGCTGACGGTTTTGCAAAATAAATTTACCTTTACAAATACCTACGGTTAATCCGAGAATGAAAACCCGCAGGCATCTAAAGAATCGAAGATCTGTAAATCTAGCAATTCTAGACATAATAAAGGAACATTTTTGATAAAAAAAAATCTAAAAATTTAAAGATATAAACTGTACATATAACTTCATCCTCATTTAGATCGTGTTATAGAGAAGAAAGAATAAATATGTAATTTTACTCAAGTCTGTTTATCCATACCTATTTGCATAAATGTGAGGATATTAATTTACTATAAAATTTCCCCTAAATTGATTATCTTTAATAGTCTATTATTAAAGCCGCATATACATTAGAATTAAATATTTTTCGGTTAAAAATTGCCTGAAATCTATAGTCTTATCGTTCGTTAAATTTGGTTTTTTTTTATGCCCAGACTCTTTTTCTGAACTCTGACAAAAGATCACAGACATATTGAAGCTATCCAAATTCTTATATCTTTCTATCGTATTTCCTTTTTTGAGGGGGGTGTGAGGAAGAGCCTTAAGAACTTCGTTTTGTTCTCAGAATTCTGAATTATTCATTCAAAAGATCTACCTACATAAGTCTTGTTGCAGAATTTTCATTAGTTAAGTGTTGCATCAAGTTATACATCATGTGAATCTATTAAATTAATTTTGTGAAATACTAGATGGGAGCCATTGATATTTCCAGACCATTTGCCTACATTTTAAACTTGAGTCATTTACTACTATTCATTAATTTTCTATACGAATTAAAGAAATCGTTGTTTCCATGCCAACTGTACCTTTCACTATTGCTTGCTTGTTTGTTTGTTTGATTTATTGAACACGTACATCTTATCACATGCGGATCACGGCGGGATTCGAATCTGCTTCCACCTACGCTCTCAAGTGATTAGCGGCATTGTGTCTTATCCACTCAGCCACAGTGGGCCACTATTGCTTTCTCTAATGCCCAGATACTCAAATTTAACCAACTGCACTTAGAATCATGGTCATAACACAGAACATTTATATGTTAGAGCAGTGTTGCCAGTGGGCTACTTTTTTTTAATTCAGATTTCTTGATTGCCAGCACTTATTATAAACGGTAAAATTCCCAATGTTTTCGCCTTAATTAATATGTCATTAAATAAGGCACATTTTACAATTTCAAAAAAGTGGTGCCAATCAAGTATCTAAGTTAAAAAAAAAAAGTAGCCCATCTGGCAACACTGTGTTAGAGTGGTGACATATGCACAAGTCGTGTACTCGTATTCAATTTTTTGTCCAAAGTACGGTAACTCAGTTTTCAGTAATAGACGAGGAAGATTTCAATTAAACTAACCAGAAAAGTTAACAAACATTGGATTCCTGATTTGATTTTATTCAAAATTGTTTTAACCAACCAAAGTTAATGTCCGGGATCCAGATAAATTTTTCTCTGTTAGTAAAATTACATTGACCAATCAGTAGCCTTTATCCTTGCAGGCTTTTCGGTGTTTACTGCAAACATCAAAAAGTTCGGAAAAATGCAGACGTCTGATTGATCAATCCCATCTCGCTAATAGCGAAATATCTATCTTAATCCCGGCCTATTCAACGCCCTTTAAATATTCGAGAAAGCCTTGACACGCGTCAGGAAAACGTCACACAAAGCAGGCAAAACAAAGAAGAAAATCATTCATTGGCTCGTTCATATCCACGAGCCAATGAATGATTTTGTTTCTTTGCTTTGCCTGCTTTGTGTGATGTTTTCGTGACGCGAATCAAGACTTTCTCAGATATTTAGGATGCTTTGGCGTATTTCACCACCATGAAGTTATGAAAAGAGAGGAACAGACATGTCAATCTTCCCGTGTGAAAAACTAGTTACCAAAAAAAACGAGTTATTTCCCTCTCTTCTGCCCTTTTCTCTCTTGATTTTGACCGATAGCAGCCCATTTAGCAGTCTCCAGTACAAGATGCCGCTATATACGGTGGACGCAGGAGGGAGGGTGTTAGCGCGACCAATGACATAATAGGCCAGTTCATGATGTTTAAAAGTCACACGCAGTTGGATCGAGGCTAACGAAAAAGACAGGCTACCGCGGTGGGTCCGATTCTTCTTTTTTTACAAACCGCTGGAGTCACGTGATGCTCTTTTCACGCACCTTCTTTGGTGCATTCGAGCATCACGTGACTCCAGCGGTCTGTAGAAAAAGAAGAATCGGACCACCGCGGTAGCCTGTCTTTTTCGTTAGCCTCAGAGTTGGATCATCTTTACACGATGATTAGTACAAAGCTGCGAGCCGATTTTCTTTGTGTCCATTGCCGTGTACAGATAATCAACTCCGTGTGACGTTATGAACTGGCCTTATATGTTGTTGGCCACAGTTTAGGAACGGCTAAAAATGACTTCATCTATATCGTAAACGAAAATTACAGGCTACCGCGGTGCTACAGCGCCTAGAATATATAGTGTGGAAATCGGCTATCCCAGTAATACTTCAAAAAGTGCTAATATATTGGATCTCTTAAATTTCAAATGATGCTGAAATGCAATGAGTCGATCACAGCAATATCTGCAGGATATTTCCTAAAACTTCATGACGATTTGGTAACAGCGTCTAGAATACCTAGTGTAGAAATATTTTATTAAACAACGCTAAAAATTTGTATCCCGTAAATTATCGACGATACTGTTAAAATTCCAAGTGTCGATCGCAGCGAAATCTGCGGGATTTTCGTATTACATTGTATAGACTAGCAATATCTTTCAGTTATAGAAAATATCCTGCAGATGTCGCTGCGATTTGTATATTTCAGCAGCATCGTTGCACATTTAAGGATACAATATTTTACCACTTTTTTAAGTATTTCAGGGATAGCCAATTTCCACACTATATATTCTAGGCGCTATAATTTGGTCTAGACGCTGTAGCGTTTTTTTTTTTTTTTACATTTTATTAACATACATCTGACCCGTGTGCTTGGCGTCAAGCCCGCTGTAATAATACGATGTTTACTTTGAAGGTTTATCACAGATGTCGCTGCGATCAGCTCCCTGGATTTCAGTGTCAGTGCACATTTAAGGGATACAACTTTTTAGCGCTGCTTGGATAGCAAAATTCCACAGTATGTATTCTAGACGCTATAGCGGTGCATTACACGTGTCTCTTTCTTCTTTAAAAAATATCCTGCAGATGTCGCTGTAAATGACTGTTTGGAATTCAACATCGTTGTACATTTAAGGGATTCACTATTTCCGCCCTTTTTTAAGTATTGCTGGGATAGTCGATTTCTACAACATATAATCTAGGCCTATAACGGAGCTATAGTACAGCGCCTAGAAGATACAGTGTGGAAAACGGCTATTCCTATAATGCTTTAAAAAGTGCTAAAAACTTGTATCCCATAAATCTCCAACGATGCTCAGCGGCAATATGCTGATACAAGCGTCATCTTGTAACTCTTTTCAATATAAACACTGAGTTTTCAAAAATTATAGAATGCTAAATATCGGAAACTATAAATATAAGATATTTTGGTCTGTTATAAGCTAATTTAGTTAAGGAATGACGTGAAATAGGTTAAAGAGTCTCTTTTAGAATGACTATCGTTTTTAAATCACTACGATGGCGCTACTATCGACATCTTGTTATTCAGCATCGTTGTACATTTATGGGATTCAATTTTTTAGCACTATTTTGTAGCCGTTTTCCACACTGTATCTTCTAGGCGCTGTATATATAGTGTGGAAATTGGCTATCCCTGTAATACTTTAAAAAGTGCTAAAATATTGTGTCCCTTAACTGTGCAATGA
Source organism: Maratus speciosus (assembly GCA_963932465.1). Classification (NCBI taxonomy): domain Eukaryota; kingdom Metazoa; phylum Arthropoda; class Arachnida; order Araneae; family Salticidae; genus Maratus; species Maratus speciosus. The sequence continues at coordinate 65,476,826 of OZ010799.1, read as the reverse complement.
TGCTGCTGAAATATACAGATCACAGCGACATCTGCAGGATATTTTCTCAAACTGCAAGATATTGCTAGTCTGTACAATGTAATACTAAATCCCGCAGATGTCGCTGTGATCGATACTTGGGATTTTAGCAGTATCGTCGCACATTTAAGGGATACAAATTTTTAGCGTTGTTTGGATAGCATATTTCCACACAAGGTATTCTAGACGCTGTAGCCATACTTTCGGCAAAAACTTGAAATGAGCATGCTTCCTGTACATATATCACCACTCTTATGTATGAAGGCTCTCTGTTATGGTGTTGATTCTGAGCGCTCTTTGTTAAATCTCTATATTTGTGTTTTAGAGAAAGCAATACAGAAAAGTACTGTTACTATGGAGACAACAACTTCTTTAATATTGAAAGGTTTAGCAAAGGAGTTCAGAATCAGTGCCTTAAATAATTTCGAATATGTATTGTTGTTATGACAATTAATACCCTACCTGGATGTGGAAATGCAAAAATGTGTTCAACATAATGGAGCATATTCCATCTACATTTTGATCACGTGGTCAAGGTAAAAACTTTTATCGTAAAGAAGGGAAGTCTCCGTAGACGTGTAATGTAAATCCCCGCTAGCCAATGAAACGGTTCATGAGGCAAAGTAGTAGTATCTTCCCTTCTTATCAGATAGAAGTTCCTTGGATAAATTACCGGTATCACGTGACTTTTTCAGCCTCGAACCCATATTTGGAATATCCTCCATTGTGCGCAATCTAGATAGATTTTTGGCTGTCAGAGAAACGATATTCATCAATCAGAAGCCTGCATTTTTGTGAACTTTTCGCAGTTTGCAGAAATGCAGGCTATTGATTGGCGATTCTCGTTTCGCTAACAGCGGAAAATCTATCTGGATCTTAACCTACATTTCTACAAACATTGCACTTCATCCACGGCACTAAAAAAATGACTCAAAACTTTCATGACATAGGCCGGGATCCACAAACAGCAAATATTCTCAAACATGCAGGCTTCTGATTGGTCAAACTCATTTCGCTAACAGCGAAAAATCTATCTGAATCTCAGCCATAGTTATCTTCGATGAAATCAATGCAAAAGGATAATATAAAAGAAAAGTATAAGATTTCTAAAATGTTTTGGCGGGTTTATCGCTATTTGGCATAATTTGTAAACTTTAGAACTAATTAACAGTTTTTCGCTAATTATGAATAGAAAATTAATGTTTTTAAAGCTGAATTTTATAAAAGCACGTAGATTGAATAAATATCTATCCAAAAATTCAATCCTTACTTTTTTCTGTCCATTATTTAAGTCTCTACCTCGATTTAAACATAAGTTGTGACGAAGAAAATAAATCTGTCATTTTCAGTATCTCGACGTTATTTTAAAAAATCTATATCTCTGTTTATAATTAATTTATGAGGATGCATTTGATGTCAAATTGAAGATCTTCTTTATTAGGTCCTTCTAGTGTTGGTTTTATTTTTCTGCGATGATTGCTTCTTTTGATATGGGAAATTTTACGCTGGCATATTTCGTTCATTTAACATGGAGAAGTTGTCATCAGTATAATAAGCAGTTACGGTGTCTTGCCTTATTCTTGGCGTTTGTTTGTTCAGCGGGGTTAGCATTTTTTTTTCAGCTTGGCTTGGCAGAACGACCGTCTTGCTTGATTCTTAAGCGCAAGCCTATATTTTTGTTTTCCTGACCCATCTGGTTTCTTTTTAACCAAAAGGATGGGACATGCCCACTCTGAACAGCTACGTTCGATAATCCCACCCTCTACTAATTGATTAACTGAGATGAAGTTTCTTGCTGGAGGGCCTGGGGAAAAGGAAAAGGTAAAGTTTTTATGGGGAAGTCATTAATAAATTTTAAGTTTGGCTTGAACTTATCAGTATGTCCTAACGTTTTCATACTTTTAGAAAATACAGCATAATGATCTAACAGTAGCTTTTTTAGCTTTTCTGCCTCTTGTGAGTCAAGATGATTTAATTTAAAATCAGAAGAGGATAGTTCTAATTTCCTCTGTTGTAATATTTCTTGAGGAGCCTGAATAAAATTAACAAATAATTGAGAGTCCTTTTTAAAATCCTCCTGAATGTTTTCAAAGTCATTAACATTATCAGGTATTTCATCAACTTGAGTTATGCATCCTATATTTGTGTTTTTGTTCAAATGCACATTTTCTTTAGATATATTTTTAACATAAATATTAAATTCATCAGTTGCATTGTAGGGTCAGAACCCATCCTCCCGCTGGCGTTGCCAACAGAGGTCGTGCTCGGCAGCACCTTTTGCTATGGAGGAGGCTGTTACGAGAAAAAGAGGGCAGAAGGGACAGGACGAGAGCCGAGCTAGGGTCTCTCTCTTGTAGTTCCATGTTATGGTTGATGCACTAAATATGTATATGTAACCTTTATTGTTCGTGTGATGTCTATTCGTAAATAAATGTCAGTGTTTCATTTAACCAAAAGAATAGTGGTTGTGAGTACCTACATACAACACACGGCATCCTTCTACAGTGGCGCAGCCGGTAGGATCGAGACTAGCCTGACTAGCGTGTGGTGAGTTAGCTTCGATTTTTTTTATTATTATTTTTTTTGTAATTAATAAGAAAAAAAATGTTGAAAGGCGCGAATAAAGGGGACCTCCAAAAGTTACTAGAGGAACTTAATTTGGAATTTCCCCTAGATTCAAAAGTAATCCAATTAAAAAATATCCTAGAAAAGTCAGACGTTTATACGAATCAGAAAGATTTTGTTGAGGACACTTTAAATACAATTATTAATGAGAGAAAGGCTGAAGCGGAAAAAAATAAATTAGAAGAAAGCAATAAAATTGAATTGGAAAAAATTCGCGTTGAAAAATTAAGAATAGAAAATGAAGTGGAAAAATTACGGCTTGAAAAACAATTTGAGCTGGAACAGGCCAAACTTAAATTTAATGGAAATGCCTCAAGTGAGGCATCAAGTGATGCGGGCGTGAAACAGATACCTATAGAATCGCTATTAAAAAGCGTAAAAACTCTAACGATTCCGGTCCCATCAGAACCAGAAATTTGGAATTTATTTTTCAGCTCTTTAGAAAGGGCCTTCAAAATTAAGGAGGTACCCGAAGACCTCAAAGCGGAAATGCTTATTAATATATTAGGAGAGAAATCGAACAACATATTAACATACATTAGTGACGAACATATCACTAATTACGAACAAGTTAAAAACATAGTGTTGAGAGAGTATGAACCTACCCCGCAAGTATGTTTAGAAAATTTCCGTACCGCTGAAAGGAAGCCAGGAGAGACCCATATTCAATTTGCATCGCGCTTGACTACCAATTGGGAATATTATTGTAAGTTGCGGAAAGTAGAAACCTTCCAGAATTTAAAGGATCTAATAGTTTCAGACAAATTGTTCAGTACATTAGATCAAGAAACCGCGACGCATATAGGGATAAGACAGGCTGAGGATTGATTCCTACCCCCTCATCTTGCGAAAGAATGTGATATTTACTATACTTCTAGAGGGAAAAACTTAAATGAGGTGAATTCCCCGAGATACGTTCCCCCTCCATTAAGAAGCGATAATAATTCACGCGGACGAAACCATAATAAAACTTGCTATATCTGCGGTCTAAATCATTTCGCAAAAGATTGTAGAAGGCGCTCAGATAAGATCGGGAGCCAAGAAACGGGGAAAAGTGAAAAATTAGAAGATAGACCAGTGGTCGCTAAAGTTAGATCATTCGGAGATAGTATGCCGACCCCCTCCTTTTTCCCCGTAGAAACGGTAACTTTGAACATAGTAGGGAAGGAAGTTGAAAGCATCCTGGATTCCGGAACTGAATACACGGTTTTTAAAGAATCATGTATTCCGCGGGAATGTTTAGAAAGAAGTCACGGTCGGGTTCAGCTGAGGTCAGCTTTTGGCGAGACTATTGAAGCTAAGTTGTGTGTTATTCCAATAGGAATTTGGTATGGACAAGGCCGGATAAGTAAGCCCATTGATATTGAAGTCGCTGTAACTGAAAGGCTGGATTTTCCTTATTTATTACCGCCTGGAATATACGAACTACTGAAAGAAAATACAACCCCCAATATCCAGACTATAGAGGTCGGGAAGGGAAATGATGAAGCAGGGACTAGTAGAGCTTTCGGGGGTTTACGAACGGAATTTTTAAAGAATGAGAGGAAATTTTCGAAGATCGAGATATCGGATAATGATGCGCTAAGTAAATCGATAACTGTAGAGTGCGGAATTAAAGCAGCCGCACTCAGAAGCAACACTTTAGAACAAATATCCACTGTTAACCTTTTTAAGGAAGAGCAAGCTAAATGCGAAACCCTTAAAAACGTACGTAATGATCTAGATATGGGAAAAGGGAATTTTACTACTATTGACGGGTTGATTTATCATAAGGATAAAGTTATAGGTGAATCGGTATTTCAACTGGCGTTACCCCAGAGTAAAAGAGAAGAGGTCTTGAAACTAGCACATGAATAAATTTTTGGCGCTCACTTGGGTTACAGGAAAACGAAAGAACGGATTCGTTACAATTTCTTTTGGCCTAACATGTCTAAAGATATAATGGAGTTTTGCAAAACATGCGAAAAATGCCAATTAAGAACCACTGAAAAGATAAGTGATAGAGCCCCAATTACCCCAGTTTTAAGACCGGAACTCCCGTTTGAGGTGGTGAACGTTGACGTAATTGGACCGATTGATCCACCCTCAGGAAGAGGTCATAAGTATGTTTTAAGTCTCATAGATCAGCATACTCGATGGCCTGAGGCCATACCTATGAGATCTCTTACTGCAAAGACAGCTTGCGATTCATTATTGCAAGTATTCTGTAGAACAGGTATTCCAAATATTATTGCTAGTGATCAGGGCACCAATTTCACGTCCGCATTAACTCAAGAATTTCAAAAAAGATTAGGATCCAGCCCCCGATTTTCTTGCCCCGGATATGCGGCCAGCAATGGTTTGATTGAACGATTTAATAGGGTATTAAAAAACATGTTACACCATGTTATTCGAGAGGATCCGAGAGACTGGGATAAGCAGATTCCTTTTCTTTTATTCGCATATCGTGAAGTGCCTAATTGCACCACCGGGATCTCTCCATTCAAATTGTTATATGGTAGGAAAGCGCGAGGGCCGTTAGCAATCTTAAAGTCTACCTGGGCGGGAGAAATACATCTTCCAGTAAATATAACCGAGTCTGCAACCGATTATTTACAAAACCTTAAGATTAGAATGGAAAGAGCTGCTGATCTTGCATCTATTACGGCGGCGAATAGGCAAAAAACTTATACTGACTATTTCAATAAAAGGTCATCTATTAGAAAATTTTCCGTAGGTGATCAGGTATTTCTTCTCATTCCGGACTCTAATAATAAAATATATGCGCGGTGGACAGGTCCTGGGGAAATTATAGAATTTTGTCCCCCACACGCGTATAAGGTAAAATTACAAGATGGGACTATTAAGAAAGTGCACGTAAATAAAATTAAGAGGTTTTATCCTAGAATTAATGCTATAGGGATCGTTTTCGAAGAGGAAAGTGACTTCGGGGATATTCAGGCTAGTCCCGAGAATATGCAAAATGAAAAGAACGATGTCTTTGCTGACATTAAATTGTCTCACTTACAAACTAATGAAAAACGAGATTTGGAACAATTATTGAAGAAATATGAGATCCTATTCAGAAAGAAGGTCAGAGTTGCGGCGGTAGATCCTCACAAGATTCGGTTAATTGCAAACGCAGAGAGAAAGAATCCATATGTTTATAGGATTCCAGAGATATTAAAATGGAAAGTGGATGAACAAATAAATGAACTCCTAGAGTTAGGTTTGATTGAGGAGAGTTCGGCAGAGATAGCACACCCAGTGGTGTGTGTGTAAAAGAAAGACGGTAATATACGCTTATGTGTGGACTATCGAGCTCTAAATGCTGTGACTAAATCTGATGACTTTCCCATGGAAGATGCGACGAGTTTAATGTATAGCATCGGACAGGCTAACATTATTACAACCTTAGATTTGCTCAAAGGTTACTGGGCAATCCCCATGGAAGAAGAAAGCCGTGATTTTACATCCTTTAAGACGCACCGTGGACAGTATAGAATTAAAGTACTGCCGTATGGGCTTAAAAACGCGGCTGCGAGTTTTCAGCGTTCAATGAATAAAGCCCTTCGAGAATTCGAAGAATTTTCTCGTGCGTATATTGACGATATTGCCGTATTTTCTACAGACTGGCATTCACATTTAATTCATCTAGATACCGTGTTAAATAAGCTTGATGAACTGGGATTCACCGTCAATAGTGACAAGTGCTCTTTTGGGAAAATCCAAATTAAATACTTAGGACACTTGATAGGCTCAGGTAAGCACCAACCTGATCCCGCAAAAATTGAAACAATCGAAAAATTATCGACTCCAAAAACAAAAACTCAACTGAGAAGTATCTTAGGCCTGTGTAATTACTACCGGGATTATATATCTCATTTTTCTGAGGCTGTTCTGCCTCTCACCGAGCTTACGAAAAAGAAATTTCCTGAAACACTAATATGGAATTCTGTTCACGAAACAGCTTTCCAGCAACTGAAACGGGCACTCAAGGAGGCCCCCACTCTATACACACCCATCTACGGGAACCCTTATATAATTCAGTCGGATGCATCTCAATTCGGTATAGGAGCTTGCATTTCCCAGGAAATTAACGGGAAAGTCCGCCCGATTTCTTATGCGAGCCAGAAATTGACTCCAACGCAACAAGCCTGGTCAACCATTGAAAGAGAAGCATACGCAATTGTGTGGACACTAAAACATTTTGAAACTTTAATTTTTGGTGCAAATATCGAACTGTATACTGATCACAATCCATTGACTTTCTTGACAAGAAATGCACCACAGTCATCGAAACTGCAGCGATGGGCTTTAGCTCTCCAAAAATACAACATAAATATTCAGCATTGCCCAGGTTCAAAAATGACGAATGCAGATGCACTTTCACGATTGGTATGATTGTAATAAGCATCTTTTCGTCTGTCATTTATTACTATTTTTATTATTATTTTTTCTCGTATGATTATTATTATTATTATTTTATTGTGGCAATGTAACAAGGCATCTTTACGTCTGTTCATTTTTCATTAGTGTTATTTGCTGTATTTTGCTTTATGGTAAATGTTTTTTTTTTCTGTATTTCATATATATATATATATATACGTGAGAATTCGTACCATTATATTTGAGAAGAAAAGAGCCAAAATTGTTCATTTTGGGGTATATTCTGACCTATAGTTCAGATATGTGTTTGTTGGAGAAACATCCCCAAACACTCATCTTGCGGGGGGGGTGGGTGTAGGGTCAGAACCCATCCTCCCGCTGGCGTTGCCAACAGAGGTCGTGCTCGGCAGCACCTTTTGCTATGGAGGAGGCTGTTACGAGAAAAAGAGGGCAGAAGGGACAGGACGAGAGCCGAGCTAGGGTCTCTCTCTTGTAGTTCCATGTTATGGTTGATGCACTAAATATGTATATGTAACCTTTATTGTTCGTGTGATGTCTATTCGTAAATAAATGTCAGTGTTTCATTTAACCAAAAGAATAGTGGTTGTGAGTACCTACATACAACACACGGCATCCTTCTACATGCATGTTTCTTTATCTTCTTTTCATACTGATGTTTACTATCTTATAACTGAATAATTGAGTCAAAAACCAGAATATCTTTAGAAAATGTATTACTTTGGAACAAATATGGAGTGTCGTGTAACATGTTACTAGTTTTAACAGTGACACATTTGACTTCATCAGGATGCAACATAAGTTTACTTTTTAGAGTTACATCTTAAATAATGTGAGTGTCTACAGAAATATTATGGCATTCCGGTGATGTATCATTTGACTCTATACAAGTAAACGGTATATGTAAGTCATTGAGTTGCATACTTTTATTTGACAAATCTAATGTGATGTTATATCTTTGTAGAAAATCTAGCCCTAGAATGCCATCAAATTTGTATGACTCCGGCATATCTACAACATAAAAACAATGTGAGAAAAATTTACGATTGATCTTAAACGAGAAACGTATACATGCTGTAAATTTCAATTCAGAGTTAACCGTTGTCAGTGTAACATTGGAGCCTAGACGTTTATATTTTAAGTTGTGTTTAAGATTTTCAAAAAGTTTCACTGAAATTAACGACGTGCTGCTACCAGTATCTAATAATAAGAAAGCATCTTCCTTGGCAATGGAGGCCTTTACAAGAGGAAGTGCCGGAGAGTCTCTATTGACATTAAATATGTGTTCATGAATTTCACTCTCTGTCTGGGTAGCACAACTGTTTGCAATTTTTATCGTAGACTCTGTTTGCGATGCAATCGAGTTAACAATTCATTTAGATGATAATTTTGGAAGTTCGTGAAATTGTGTATGAAAAATGGTTTGTGTATCTGTTGCTGAAATGTCTTGAATTTGTTGAGGTGTAATATTATCAGCGCTATTACACCTCACTTTGAGTTTAAATTATGGTCTCTAAAATTATCGTGTCGTTTAAAATCATTGTTTTGTTGATGAAATTGTCGTGTGCTAGCACGTTGCCACTTAAAACAATTGGTGGCTACATGACCGAACAGAAAACAAAGCTGGCAACGCTCACGGTTATGTCTCTGAAAATTTTTATGTCTGGGGGGTGCTTGATAAGTATTACGAGTTTTATAAATTTTTTTAACTCCTGCGACTTTCTATACTTGTGTTGTCTGACCTCAGGTGATTGTTTACGTTCTCGTGATGATGAAGTAGCGGCAAAACTTAAAGTGTTAATTTTCTCTCAATTCCGCTAACTGTGTTTGAATATTGTCAGTCACCTGAGAAGAAGAATTACTACTCGTAAGAATGTGATCCTGACCAAAAATATCTTGTAAAGTCTGGGCTCTCTCAATCGCTTTTTCGTAATCCTTAATATTTTCTTCCTGAATTTTAATTTTGATTGCAGAGGGCAAACATGATAATAATTTGACAAATTTAATATTATCCAAAGCAGTTTTCTCAGAAATATCCGGATATACTTTTGTTACTAACACATTTAAACGGTGCGCAAAGTTCCGAATATTTTCATGGGGTAAGAGGGTTAAATGATTAAGATCGTTTAGAGATGAGGCGGTAGAGCTCACAGCAAAGAATTTCTTAAATGCCTTCTCAATGAAGTCGAAACTAGTTGCCCTAGAAAGGATATCATTTTCAATTAAGTATTTTTTCGCGGGACCTTTAAATTTAGACTTTAAAAAGATAACCAGTTCCTCTTCATCTAACTTTTTGATTTTGCCATACGCTGATACCTGATCAAAGAAAAAATTAATGAGGGTAGGATCACCCTCAAAATCATCCACAGAAAAATTAAAACTATGCGACTCTGCCATTTTAAATATGAACTCTATAATATATACCAACTAGAACTTAAAAAATACTACACTTTATCTTACCAAAATAATATAAATATAAGCAACAAAATTGTCATATTAAATTGCAAAGCATGAAATGAATTTACTGAATATGTGTGCATGATCAAAATAAACATTTTCACTTACTTTGGAAGAATAAAACAGCTCCATATCAATGTAGGCACAAAAAACATCAATATATTTACGAGTACTTTTTTTAAAATTATTATTATCTAGTGAAATTATATATTCATTCATTTACTTAAAAAGTACTCAATAGGAATAATGCACACTTAAAAATTCAGTTATATTTTCAATAAACATATAATAAATACACACTCTAAATAAAAATTGTAGAGATTATTCAGTGATTAACAGGTATTCAATCAAACCTATATACACACAAAAATGCCAAACTAATACTAGCATAATTATTTACGATCAAAAATATGCAAAATCAAAATTAGTATAAAAGAAATTTCATCTGTTACTTACGATATCCCTGAATAATCTCAAATTTACATATTACCATACTTTTAAAAAAAATTTCTTTTTTTTTTTTAATTTTGCAAACACTTTTACGATGATATTGGCGACAACTACGATGATACTGGCGACAACAAAAAACTCACTCGCCAGAAAAAATATAAAAAGTTGTGAAAAAAAGATGAGAAAAAAAAATAATAATAACTATGCAACTTATGCAGACTTGTTGGTGAAAATAACAAAATCAGCCACCAACACGCATTCAAAGAAAAACAACAAACACCACTAATTTCTTCTGTAATTTTCTGTACTTTTTTTTGTAAAATTTTCAATAAATGCAGACACACGCGCACCAATTCAGGAGCACCACACACTCTAGATTACTTGCTCTCCAAGATTCTTAGGAGTTGCAGAACCGTGTCACACTAATTTCTTCTCACACTTGGAAACATTTAGGAGCACCGCACACTCCAATAGAAGAGGAAATCCATCACCTCACGAGCAATTTCACAAAATCTGACAGCGAGCGATCATTGAGAGGGAAATGCAGGATCGGGATATACGGATTGAGCTCCAGGACAGCATCAGCATTTATCCGCGATCATGAGAGCAGCCGGCAAAATCTATGACCATCAGCACAGCAGCAGGAGAACTTCGGGATCAGAAAAGCCACACCACTTGAGAACGGCATGAGTACTCGTAACGGGAAGTGTCCGTATATTATCAGGAAACTTTCGGAAGCATGAGGATCACAGCACAACAACATCGGGACCACCACAAACTGGAGACGAGAACGCTAGCAGCATCGGAACCACTCCATCGTATTAAAAGTTTAAAAAAATTTCGCAGTAAAAAAAAAATATCAGGCACCATTTGTGTGAGGAGGAGGAAACCCCCACACATTTAAACTTGTAGATTTTGGCCAGTGATGTATGAGTGAAGTACATTGGGATGTTTCACAAAACCCCATATTTGTAAGCTCTAATCCCGTTGACTGCGAACAGATTCAGCAAAGTAAAGATAAAGATTTTATTGAAGAAATATTGACATAATATAATGATGGTGTGGGCCGCTCAGAAAAAGCGTGACTTTACACAGTCAGAGTATCAGGCCGATTGATACACTTACATATCGAATACACGCCACATCCACTGGCGTTGCATAGAAAAACAATGGGAGAGAATTTAAATTATTGGCAAATAAACTGATAAAGACCAAAATCGTGAAAATAACTTCAAGCAACCCTACCAAAACATTAACAATACGTAAAATTTATTTATATTATAGATGTCGAATATAATTTTATGATTAAATTTATTGCCTGAGTTAAAATGCAAGAAATGGATAACATCCCCTTGTTAAATAAAAATTGTCGCTTTCTTTTATAAACAAAGCAAAGAAAAATTACCCACATAAATATTGTAACTAAAGGAGATTAGTATTAAATTAATATCGAAATGCCAGAAATGTAATTATCGTAAATCAAGTAAAATTTAAGCTGTTGACTTGCAGATATAAAATAGCGAAATCAAAATGATAATGAATCATTTCGTTAAAAAGACATGTTTATTATTTAATGTTTTACTTCCGCGTGAAAGAGACGAGAAATAAGCCTGAAATTACTTTTTAACAAATCCAGTTATGACTGGCTGAATACATGGAAAGAAAAAGAAAACATTAATTTAAAAAGAATAAATAGGGCAATATATGATGATTGCATCATCATATTTCTCATCAGAAATTTTTATCAAAATTGTTCTAGTACTGTAGGAGATAATGGGATTTTTACCTGAAAAGTACCATTTTTCAAGAAATCCAAAAATTTTAGACACTTCTAACTTGTGTGAAGTTCTTTTTATCGAAGACATGAAGTAAAGTATACACAAACACTTGGATAAAATTTAGTTGCATATAATAAATGAGGTATCGGTTCTACGTCACTTCCCACGTGTATTCGAGACCAGCATCTCTTGCACGAATTTTATTTATTTAGCACCCCCTTTTTTTAAGAAACAGTTATGGAATATAAACATAGAATGAAGTGTAATATATCAGCCTATAGTTGAAGTGAGTGGGCGTGGTGTCTAAGTCGTTCCCTTGAAATACTTCAACAGATATGTCAGAAATGACACGTATTTTTTTTTCTTAAAATTGAACATTTATTTGGGCATACTTAAAATAATCTAACGAAATTACGTGATGATCTGATGACTATACGTATATGGAAAAGGCTTTTGCATCTTATTATCTCTTAAATTTATAAGACTTCTAATCTTTAAATTAATTTCTCACTGTTTTTACATTTGACTACATTTAAAATTAATTAGATATTCCTAATGTAGTCTGACGAAGTTATATAGGCATACGATGATTATACATGTACGAAAAATATCTTTTATTGCACCCATTCGCTTTTAAATGTATCAGACTTCCAATCTTTAAATTAAATTTTGTCAGTGTAATGGGTTTTTTTTTTTTTTTTTTTTTTTGATATTTTTTTTTTTTACTACTTTAAAAATGCCTAATCTTCAACGGATTTCAAAATTGTTTTTATCAAAATCGCTTACTTTAGGAGCTTAGAACTGAAAAGTACGATTTTTTAGGAGAGCCAAAAAACGTACTTTCCTAACTTGTGTGAAGTTCTTACACAATTTTATAAAACACATGAATTAAAGTGCATACTTAAAAGTGTATATATAAAGTGTACCAACACTTGGATAAAATTTAGTTAATATAATAAATGAGGTAATGTTTCAACCCTGATCGGTTCTATGTCTAAATAACACATATATAAATAATATAAATGTCATTTTTACATATGTTGAAGTTTAAGCATTTTAAATGTACTAAAATGCAAAAAAAAAAAAAAACCTAGAGAAGTTAATTTAAAGGTTGGAAATCTTATACATTCAAAAGGAATTAGATCATTATGACCCTGGTAAGTCATTAAAGTTTTAAGTGAGCCATTAAATACATTTCTGACAACATAATTTTAATATTTAACTTGAATGTTTTAATGAATATAAGTTGAAAATTCCCTCCGAACTTTTCTCTTTTTTTCTCCGAACTTTTCTTTCTCTGCCTATCGAAAACGCAACTTACATTTTACTGACGTTTAATTTTTTTTTTACATTTTTTTTTTATATAACAACAGTTTACTAGTTAGGTTTTACATTAAGACTGAAGTTCACGGCACAACAGGCGCGAAACTTTCTGACACAATGACGGACTCATTTTTAAACGTACAGGTATAAAATTGAAAGCCTAACTATGGAAACGATTTAGAATTCTAAATGATTTTCCCATTTTTTGAAATATAAATTACCTTTTGAGTTAAGCGATTTTGATCACGTGGCAAGACTTTTTTCCCTTCTATGTCTGGTTTTTCAAATTTCGCCCGGAAATTCGGTTAAAAAAGCCAACTTTGACAGGATTTTTTGAAAGATCTATTAAGTTTACAGGGATCTGTTTAGGAAGAAATTAGGTTCGTTAAAGGACCCTTTAGAAATTTTTTCAATTAAAAACAGGACCCTTCACAAAATTTTTCATCTCTAAACAGGATCCTTCACAATATTCTTTGTCTTAAAAAGAGGACTTTCATAAATATTTTCTATCTCTAAACTGAACCTATCACAAATTTAATCATTTAACCCCTTGAGGGGCACCGGTAAATATTGTTTACCACCTACGTTTAATGAAGTCTTACACCAGAAAAATTTTATTAAATTTTACTTTTCTAACTTTGGTGGAAAAAAGCCGTAAAATTGCTTTTACTTATTATGAAACAGAATTTTTCAAAGATTCCAGTGAGAATTCAGCATTTCACAAACGTAATTGCTTGCCCCTCAAGGGGTTAAAAGTAAAATCTGATCTGTCACTTTTATATATGCAGTAAAAGCTCCATAACGGACACTCCCGAATATCGGACACCTCTATTTAAAGGAAAGTTTTCCAATTCCCATTCCCAAAACCTATATTTTTGTATGTTTAACCTCTGAATAACGGACATTCCGAATAGCGGACAGTAATTTTGGCGATAAAGGATGAAAAATAATTTTTTAACGAGAAAAGAAAAAGTAAAAAGCCTCTAAATTTATCAGGGCAATGTGTTTAAATTTTGTAATTACAGATAAATGTAGCAAGTGGGCTGGGGAAAATCTCATGTCCCACGTCCGAGTAAGAATACGGTTCTCCTTGAAAGATTTAGGATTTTCTGCTTTTTAATGTCTGGAAGTACTAATTTCTTGATCCGCAGAATTCCGTAATACATAAATGCATCGTTTTTTTCTTTCGTTTTAAATGCGCGTAAAATAACTTCATTTACAATTGGCTTGAAACTTCAGGATAGATAATACACTGTACCAGACGTACTTTTATCGAAATTATTTTTAATGAAAACCTAAGTTATCGAGCACAAGTATAATTTGTGTTTTAAAATTAAGTTTAAATAAAGTTCAGCTGTTTCTAAACGTTCGGCAGACTAATTTATAAAATGTGCGTTCATATCGTTTTGTATCGATTTCATCGAATAAAACTACGTCATTTGAGAAAGTTTTGCGTCACTTTTGTCTAAACTACGGCAAAAAATGCCTTGATTTCTCATAGTTTGGGCAAACCCATGTGTCTTATCAGAATCTGAGCATCGTACACTGTTCAAAATATCGTGAAAAATTACCTCTGTTCATAAAGGCTATTTGTTTTCTGACCAATGAGTATGGAGCGTTCTCATTGGTTAGAAAATAAATAGCCTTTAAAAAAAGAGGCAATTTTTCACGATATTGTTAACAGTGTATGTGACTTCACTCTATTATAGAGGCACGCCAACAGTACTAGCTAGCTATTCCTTTCATATAAAAATTGCGAATATTTCCCATTAATTTTTAATCATATAAAATGAAATAAACTGCGGTAAATTTTTATATAAAGGAACTGTTGTAGGGGTCCGAATAAATATTTTATTAAAACTATAGTTTTAATAAAATATTTATTATTTGAAACGAGATTAACCATTGAGATTGCAGTTTTTCGAAAATTTTCACTTTTTGAAAATTTTGCAAAATGCAGCCTTGTTATTGGTCAGTCTGGTTTCGTCAGTAGCAAAACTCCAATCTGGATGCCTATCAAATTGTATCAGCGTTAGGTTCCTCCATAGATTAACATCCAAGATAGGACACTCCCATAGAGCGTAATGATGCGTTTGCGATCGTAGCGCCTTTAGTGACAATGGGGAAGAAACTCCCCATCCTTGTAAAATTTTTATCATTGAGCATCTACTTTATTGTAATCTTTCTTTTTTTAATGTTTCATGTTTACGTTCTCAATAGAATCTTACACCGATACATGAACATATAACAGATATTCTATTTTATGTATCTAATATCTATTCTATGTTCAATCATGGATATATGATTTTTTTTTTTTTTTTTTTACATGATGAGTGAACGATATAAGTGCAACGAAAAACAGGGTAAAAATTTCATCTTGAATGCTATATATGAAGTAAATATGATATAAATGGATTTAAAGCTACATAAAGTAATGATATAATATAAATATATACGAAGTATTGCACTCTACAAATCCCAGAAAATTTCATAAATATTCTCATTCGGTAGCAAAATTTTTATAGCCGATGTTTTATTAATTTATGAAGTTTAACGTATTAAACAATCGTTACAATAATCTTTTAAAATTTACGCATTTTCACTTTCTTACAGGTAAAATAAAAATATTATTTTATGTAAATAACGTACAATCAATTCAATAATATTTATAATATTAACATATAAGAAATAATAATAAAATTACAGATGGGGAAAAATTCATTTCGGCAAATTTTTAGAATTATATAAATCTAACAGCTAAAACTAAATAGAAGTACTGACATGACACTCAATAAAGTTTTATTCGATATGAATAAACTAACACAATACCTGAATTTGATTTTTTACAATTTAATCTCATAAACTTACATATTTACGTTATTAACAGAATTTTCTAGGGTTTTTCTTTTATATTATTACTCTAATTATCATTTTGTAAGTTAAAGACGACCAATTCAAGTACGGTAAAAAAAAAGCAGCTAAATAAATAAAGCAAGCATGAATAGAATATTGTCTGACACCTGCTTCGTTTTAGGAAAGAATAGACATTCAAGGCATAGAGGGTAAACACATTTCTTTAACATAGGTAAATTTCGGAGGTTTGTTAATTCTTCCCCCTTGTCGGTAGTGACGCTAGTACTGTTGCCATTACAGATTTTGCCGTAAATATCCCATCTTGGTCCTTAATCTATGGGTTCCTCAAGCATTCCACATTATCCATGGTATTGAGAAAGTGACACAAAACTTTCTCAAATGACGTAGTTTTATTCGAAAAATCGATATAAAATTATATGAACGTACATTTTATAAATTGGTCTGCCGAACGCTTAGCAACAGCTGAACTTTAGCAGACATCGATTTTCTGTAATAACTATATTTAAACTTAATTTTAAAATTCAAATTATCCTTGTGCTCGATAACTTAGGTTTTCATTAAAAATAATTTCGATAAAAGTACGTCTGGCATGTGTTTCGCACCGGCTGTGGCGTGGCAGACTAGGATATTATTATAGTACTAAATGAACTCAACATTTTCCATAACTTATTTTTCTTGTGCTCTATACCTTATGATAAGCCTCTGAAAATACACCGGAAGTGGTATTCATTTTTGATTTATGCACCACTTCACTTCCGGCAGACATGGATAATTAGATTCCCCTATTTCTACTCTTCCATAAAATAAAGGTTTTTTTTTCTTGTGCTTGATAACATAGGGTTTTATAAGCATAGAATAAACTTTGTGCGAATTGCATTTTTATCTAATTGTGCTTTGTGCATTTTATCTAAGCCTCAGATAATCACCGATTCTGTTCCAGCAAATAAAGATTTTTAAAATGTTGTTGTCTTACCTTATTTTCCTAAAATCAATACACAAATTTCTCGTATTCTCAAAAGGTTTAGTTTTAAAGTTGTTTTCTCTCCAACCAATAAAATTTCTTTCTCCAATCTTAAAGATCCTATTGACGACCATAATACGTGGGACATTTACAGAATTTTTTGTGAGTGCGGCCTCTCTTACATTGGGCAGACGAAACGTGCACTTAGAATTAGACTGAAAGAACACCAGAATTATGTTAGAAAGCAGGAGATTGAGAAATCTACAATAGTGAAACATTGTTGGAATTCCAACCACAAGTTCAATTATCCAGAGGCAAAAATTATTCAAAAATGTAACTCAATTTTTGATCTAGACTTTTACGAAGCTCACTATATTCATAAACATACTTCCACCTTAGTAAATGATATGACTAGCACCAACTTTCTTTCACCAGTGTGGAGAGATCCTGCGCAGTGACTCTTTTTCAGTTGGTTTCTGTTCAATTACGTCATTTCTTTGAGATATATAAACACTCTCTTTGGCCTTTTTCAATCATTCCATAAGCCATTCCATTAACCAATTCTCGGGGCTATAGCCGAGTGGTTCCTCGAACCCACTTTAATTTTTTTTTTCACAGAGGAAGGGGATCTTGGAATTCCCGAAACGATCGTATGAGTATTTTTATCGTTTCTGTACATTATTTGTGCGTATAAATCGTTGTTTGAGATTTTGGCTTTTTATTATAACATAGGGTTTTGTGCTGCCGGCTTTTGGACTATCATGTATCAGAGCACAAGTACACTGTTAAAAATATCGTGAAAAATTACCTCTGTTTTTAAAGGCTATCTATTTTCTGACCAATGAGAACGATCCATAGGCGTTTATGTAGCGTTCTCATTGGTCAGAAAATAGATAGCCTTTATAAACAGAGGTAATTTTTCGCGATATTTTTAACAGTGTACAGTGCCTAGAATAAATAGTGTGGAAATTATAGCATCTAGAATATATAGTGTGGAAATCGGCTATCCCAGTAATACTTAATAAAAAGGTAAAATTTTGTATCACTTAAATGCCAAACGATGTTGAAATCCACAGAGTCAATCGCAGCGACATCTGCAGGATATTTTCTAAAACTCCAAGACGATTTTTCTAAGGTCTAGACGTTGTTTAACACTAGAATGACGCTGAGGGGCCATTTTGGCACATACCAAATGAATATATTTCGGTTCGAAGCAGAAATTTCTGTATAAAATAAGTTTAAAAGAAGCAAAGAAAAAAAAAGGCTTAATTAAATAAGTTACACAGTTTTAAATTAAAATTCTGGTGTTAAATATTTTTGTAAAACTTGAGTAAAATTTCCCGTCTTTCTACACTGTTAAAAATATCGTCAAAAATTACCTCTGTTTTTAAAGGCTATTTTCTGACCAATGAGATTGCTCCACAGGCGTTTATGTAGCATTCTCATTGGTCAGAAAATAGATAGCCTTTAAAAACAGAGATAATTTTTCAGGATATTTTTAACAGTGTAGCATTAAATTGAAATTACAAAATATACCGCAGGTGTCGCTGCGATCGGCTCTTTGGATTTCAGCATCATTGCACATTTAAGGGATACAAATTTTTAGCTCTGGATAGCAGATTTCCACACTATTTATTCTAGACGCTGTAGTGGAAATCTACTATCCATATAGCGTTAAAAAAATTTATCCCTTAAATGTGCAATGATGCTGAAATCCAATGAGCCGATCGCAGCGACATCTGCGTTATATTTTCAAATTTCAATGCAAACATTGTATTATAACCAAAGACTTTTAAGATACATAGGCCGGCAATTCCCATTCAAAAGTATGCGAAATCATGGCAGCCATCTGAAGTAAATTGAAACACCTGAACCGCGAGTTTTGCACGTCAGCTGTGGTTATTTACCCTTAAGTGCTATGGCTAGAATGAGATTAAAAATTAATTTTTATCAATATATATGAAGTTTATGGCATATATTTTTTTACATGAAGCTATTTTTTATATCTAAATATGCGTTATAAATATTGAATTTTCAGTAATAAAGTTAAATAAAGCGATTTATTAATAATTTTATGGATGACATGTTTGGAAAAGAGTATCTAATTTTAACATGTCTTATAAACCTATATAAAGGCGAAATTTATATGGAAACATATTGTTAAAGATTATAATTCTACTTTTTTTTTAAAGTTTGACTTATAAAAGTAACTGGTACGGAAGTTTAGATTAAAGGTAGCAAGTGTAACATAATATAGTAATTTACAAAATTTTAAATTACTTGTAAAGAAATCTACGTTTTTTAAACTAATTTTTATGAAACAAAGTAATTAAAAAAATGCATATTAACGAAAGTAACACTATATTTTTTATCCTTGGAGGATGTTTATTGAAATACTTACTTGCTACACGAAAAACACAAAAGAATTGATGAATAATAAGGTTATTTTTTTAAAGGCCTAAATGAAATAGGGTACACTAATTATTAATGATCCACAAAGAAAAAATACGCTGATAAAAGCATTTTCTTGAGTAAATTAAAATATAAAGCATATATACTGCCGGTCTGCCCATATAGATCACGGAGATCTATTCCAGGGGCCCGGGTTCGATTCCCGGCTTGGACATTTTTCACTAAGTTGGTTTACGCCTTGTTAGCAATGTGATAATTCACATCTTTAATATTCAATAATTTCAAGCGTAGTTTCACTGCTGAAAAGTAGTTGAAAAATTAATTAAAATTGCATATTCACCTATGCTGGGTTCATTTGCATCTCATGTTACGCCGCTAGATTGTGTGCTCATGAAGACTTTTTCATCTAGTGCTGCGGTAGCAGCCTTACCGACTTATATAAGTGAGAGATGCCAAGCTTGGACATCGTCCTTGTGGCTTAGTGGTAGAGCACTGGAGATCTATTCCAGGGGGCCCGGGTTCGATTCCCGGCTTGGACAGTTTTCACTAAGTCGGTTTACGCCTTGTTAGCAATGTGATAATTCAGATCTTTAATATTCAATAATTTCAAGCGTAATTAAAATAATAAAACTTTGTAAAAAATCACCATAAAATAAAACAATACACAGGACGCGTTTCGAGCTAAAAACATAACAGCTCGTCATCAGCTACAACACAAGTGTCCGCAAGCGAACAAGGTCAAAAATGAACTGAAGGTAAAGAATGTTGCAAAGAATCCGACAGATGGCGCTAGCTGAAAGAGGCACATGTAAAAGAGAAAGGTGTTGCCAAAAAGATAGAAGAGAAATTGTTAGGGGACATAAAAGAATTAAAATAAAATAAAAGAAGTAAATTAAAAAATATAAATAAAAATAAAATAAAAGAAAAGAAAAAAACAAAAAAAAATCTTTTTTTTTTAAACAAAATAAAAAGGAAAAGAATTACAAAAGTAATTTCCACGCTGGAGATAGGAAAGGAGATGATGGGAGATCATTGACAAGATTAGCAGAATTTTTAGAAATAAAATATGCTTCATGAAAATCCAAGTGAGAGGGAGAGGCAGGGGAAGAAGTAATTTTGACCATGGAGAAATTGAAACAATGACTGGAAGACCAACAGTGAGAAGCAATCGAAGATTTAGAGATTTCTTGATTTGCAATATACCTCTGATGCTCGCCTAATCTGAATTTTAAAGCTCTCTTTGTTTGACCAATATAACCTAAATTGCAAGAGCAAGGAATATAATAAACACCCCACCGGTTCTCAGTAGGAACAGGATCTTTCAGAGAAGAGAATTTAATTTTATTCATAGGTTTGAAGATAACTTTAAAATTAAAACAAGAAAGGATTTTAGCAATTTTGAAATAGAGAAGAGAATAAAAGGGCAGAACTATTATAGAATTAAAATTAGGAGGATTATTTGAATCAGAAAAAGGACGTTTAGGCTTATTAAATTTATACAAAGCTTTATCAATCAAAGAGGGATTATAACCACGAGCAAGGGCAAGAGATTTGAGATAATTAATTTCATTATTCAGAGCAGAAGAGTTAGAACAAATGCGTAACGCCCTAAAAACAAAAGTATAAAAGGACGCCACTTTTTGTTGGGGGAGGATGATTTGAAAGAGTATGAGGAGGAAGAGAGACAGCGAAAGGTTTTCTATAAACGGAGGTAGAGAACCGATCTAGGTGTTTTGAAACCAAGACGTCAAGGAAAGGAAGAGAATTGTTCTCTTCGACCTCGAGAGTAAATTGAATACAAGGATCAACAGAATTAACAAGAGAAAGGAGATTAGAAAGATCCAGGTCAGAGGGGATTAAAATGAAAGTGTCATCAACATACCTAAACCAGAAAGGAAATTTATATAAACTGAAGAGTTTTTTCTTCAACAAAATGCATATAACTATCACATAAAAGAGGAGACAATGGATTACCCATGGCCAAACCCTCAGTTTGAGAATAGAAAGAATTATTAAACTGAAAAGCAGTTTGCCTGACACAAACACTAACTAAATGCAGGATTTCATCAATCTCAATGGAAGAGTAATGAATTCGCGCAGCCTTCTTTCCAAACAATCAATTGCCCCTTGAACAGGCACGTTAGTAAAAAGGGATTTAACATCTAAGGAAACCATTATATAATTGCAAGGAGAAAGGCGTTTAATTTTATCAACAAAGTCATAAGAGTTTTTCACGGTGTGAAAGTTAGTGGAAGATAAAGGAGCGAGTAACTTAGAAAGGAACTTAGCAAGTTTATAAGAAGCAGTACCAATACTGGAAACGATAAGGCGAAAGGAAAGGGTAGGTTTATGGACCTTAGGAAGAGCACGGAAGCGAGCACAATTAGTGATAGAAGGGGTGACCAAACGTTTGGTGTTATAATTAAGAAAGACAGAATTTTTAATGACATGCTTGATATCAGATAAATGCTTAGTAGAAGGATCCTTTTTTAATTTGGAATATGGACCAGAGTTTAACAAAGATTCAACGTGGGAAATATAATCAGATTTATTGAGAAGAACTGTTTGACCGCCTTTATCAGCCTTAGTAATAAGAAGGTTAGGAATGGAATTAAGTTCACTGAGAGCAGATTTTTGAGAAGAATAAAGATTAGACTTTTTAAAAGATTTATTAGAAGAAATGACATTAGCCAAAAGGTAGCGAAGAGAATCAAGTTGACCAGAAGAAATTTTACTGTTTTTGAAAGAATGTTCAATGGGAGCAATTAAGTTCGGAATAGAAGGCTTAGAAATGCACGAAAAATTCAAGCCAAGTGAGAGAACATCACGCTGAGAATCAGTAAGAGAATGGGAAGATAAATTGACAACATAATTTTGCTCAAGGGGAGAAATACTAGGAGCAGAAGAATTAGAAGTCAGAAGAGAAGAAAACTTGTTTTCCAAAATAGCATTGTGACATCTAGATTTGAAATCGACGTAAGCAAAAATCCGTTTCTCAAGGAAAGGGAAATAAATTACAGTTTTACTTAACTGTAAATGCAAAGAATATAATTCGTATTCGATGCAAGAAAGAGAGTAACGAACATCTTGAATGATGGCTCTAAGAATAGCAAACTTACTCCTAGTTAAGGCATTTTGAACACGAATGGAAGAAGGAAGCTTGAAAATAATATTAATGAACTTAGGAATAACCCTTGAACGTTTACACCTTAAAAGAAAATTAAGCCTATTCAAAAACCTAGCGCGCTTCAAACGAAGGTGCTTGAAACGATTAATAAGTGAAGAACCCATAACAAGAAGAAAGGAAAACAGGGCCAGAAAATGAAAAAATAGATAAAAAATAAATAAATAAATAAGTAAATAAATAGAAGAAAACAAAATAATAAAACTAAAATGAAATAAAAATCAAAATAAAACTAAAAACTAGGAAGAAAGAAAAAGCAATTACCTTGAACACGTGGAAAGCAATAACCCGGTGCAGCACCCAAATAGTTAAATATAGCGAAACAGCACCGAAAGCTGGCGATTTGAAGTAATTAAAATAATAAAACTTTGTAAAAAATCACCATAAAATAAAACAACATAGAATGCGTTTCGAGCTAAAAACATAACAGCTCGTCATCAGCTACAACACACGTGTCTGCAAGCGAACAAGGTCAAAAATGAACTGAAGGTAAAGAATGTTGCAAAGAATCCGACAGATGGCGCTAGCTGAAAGAGGCACATGTAGAAGAGAAAGGTGTTGCCAAAAAGATAGAAGAGAAAAAAAAATCTTTTTTTTTTTTTGTTTTATTCTTTTATTTTATTTTATTATTATTATTATTATTATTATTATTATTTTATTTATTTATTATTATTATTTATATTTTTTAATTTACTTCTTTTATTTTATTTTAATTCTTTTATTTCCATTTTTTTCCCTATCAATTTCTCTTCTATCTTTTTGGCAACACCTTTCTCTTCTACATATACCTCTTTCAGCTAGCGCCATCTGCCGGATTCTTTGCAACATTCTTTACCTTCAATTCATTTTTGACCTTGTTCGCTTGCGGACACGTGTGTTGTAGCTGATGACGTTCTGTTATGTTTTTAGCTCGAAACGCGTCCTGTGTATTGTTTTATTTTATGGTGATTTTTTACAAAGTTTTATTATTTTAATTACTTCAAATCGCCAGTTTTCGGTGCTGTTTCGCTTCGCCAATTTCAAGCGTAGTTTCACTGCTGAAAAATAGTTGAAAAATTAATTAAAATTGCATATTCACCGATGCTGGGTTCATTTGCGTCTCATGTTACGCCGCTAGATTGTGTGCTCGTGAAGACTTTTCCAGCCTTACCGACTTATATAAGTGAGAGATGCCAAGCTGGACATCGTCCTTGTGGCTTAGTGGTAGAGCACTGGCGATCTATTCCAGGGGCCCGGGTTCGATTCCCGGATTGGACATTTTTCACTAAGTTGGTTTACGCCTTGTTAGCAATGTGAGAATTCACATCTTTAATATTCAATAATTTCAAGCGTAGTTTCACTGCTGAAAAGTAGTTGAAAAATTAATTAAGAATGATTTCAGATTTTCTTCAAGTAGGATTCCTCGAAATGTAAGTAGAGTTATACAGAGATATTTGATTTGTTGAGACGAATCTAGACAAAAGCGATTTTTAACTTTTGTTTTTTTAACCGACTTCAAAAAAGGAGGAGGTTATCAATTCGACCCGCATGTATTTTTTGGTCCTGTTCACGCATAACTTTCGTAAATATGAATCGATTTTGAATTTTTTTTTTTGTTTACCCGTGAAGTCCCATTCCAATTTCGTCAAAATCTGATGATTAGAACAATTGTTTTTTAAATATATTTTTTTAAATTCAAATCCTGTTTGAAGCAGTCGCCCAATTAGAAGCGTTCATTTTTCATGTTGTTACTCTTTCAGTGATACGAGATCTTTTATAAGTACGAAATCTTGATTGGACAAGTTCTCTCATCCACCAAACCGGAAGGCCCACATCGATACCAACCGATATCAGATGTAGGTGTCGAAAACCAACATTTAAAGTGTATCAGAGCACAAGTGCCTGTGTATGAAGGAGCATGTCGTCTGAAGGCACGCAGTGCCTCCATATGACACTACATAGCAGAGTGCCTTGAAATGTGTAGCGACATAGTCTTTAGATTCAGATTAGGTTATCGAATTAGATATGAGAATGATTTCATATTTTCTCCAGGTAGGATACCTCGATATGAAAGTGGTGTCATGCGGAGATATTTGATTGGTGGAAACGAATCTAGACAAATTCAATTGTTTTGAGGGGGGGGTTTCGTCGTCACGAAGGGGGTTTCGTTTCGTTTTTTTCGTTATCAAACTTCGTTTTATTTGTCCTCACGAAGCATTTGAGCTTGCCAGTACCTTTAAGCTTGTTAAATTATGTCACTCGTATGATCGAATTCGTTTAGGCAACCATCGCCATGTTCTGGAATAGAAAATGCCCAGGATGGCTGTAGTTTGGACAAAAGTATCTATCATATCACAATCAGAGCATCGAATGTTGCCATTCTCACATACAGTCATTTTCAGGTTATCAGATTCGGACTCAACATCCAAACTTTACCACTCATTTCCGATGCCATTAATGCTTTTATTGATGTTAGATGTCTTCAGTTTATTTACTGAATCATGGCGCGGTTTTTGCTAATATTTTTCTTTTTAGTTTTTTTTTTATTGGAGGAGGAATATTTTTGACTACACACAGGAAAGGACTTTACTGTGCACTGCACATATGGAGTCCTTTTGGTGTGCACTGACACATGTAATAGTCGTGCTATGATGTGTAAGGGAATTTTATAGATAGATTATCACTTTTCAACACCCACTACCGATGTCCGTAGGTATCGATGTGGACTTTAATGCTTGCTTGATGTGGTACGTTTCCAAAGTACGAGATCTTTCCAAAGTACGAAATCTTGACTGGACATGTTCTCGCATCCACCAAACTGGATGGCCCACATCAATCCCATCCGACATCGGAAGTAGTTATCGAAAATCTGAAAATCCACCAGTAAAATTCCCTGATATGTCTCAGCGCAAATGACTGCGAATGAGGATTGCTATTGTGCCTTTGACAAAAAGTGCCCCCAAATGTCAATGCACAGTAAAGGGCGTTGCCATGTGTAGCGACACTGTCTTTAGATTCAGATTCGGTTATAAGAATGATTTCAGGGCCGAGATCCAGATAGATTTTTCGCTGTTAGCGAAACGAGATTGACCAATCAGAAACCTACATTTTTGCTAACTTTTCGCTGTTTGCAAAAATGCAGCCTTGTAATTGGTCAATCTCGTTTTGCTAACAGCGAAAAATCTATCTCGGCCCAGATTTGGTTCATGTAGGGTTCTTCGATGTGAAAGTAACGACTTACGGTACAGCGCCTAGAGCAAATAGTGTAGAAATCTGCTATACAAACAGTACTAAAAATTTGTATCCCTTAAATATACAACGATGCTGAAATCCAAAGAGAAGATTTTAGCGATATCTGCGGTATATTTTCAAATTTAATTTAAACATCGTATTATTACAGCGTCTAGACCAAATCGTCTTATTGTAAATTATAATTCGTATACCAAATTATTTATTTATTCAGCAGATATTAAAATCAGGTTAATTGTGTATTACAGTATGAATAACTAAAAAGTAGAAAATAAAATATACTTTTCAAAAAAATATATTAACCGACTTCAAAAAACGCACTAAAAAGAATTAAATAATTTTTTTTAATTCTCTAATGACGAAAAGTTATTCAATAATCACACATCGGACATCATAAATCGACATAAAAACGTTAAACTTAATTTATAGAATTTAATATCCACCAAACATGGATTTTCTAGAGAATATTTTTTACAAGAGCTTAATTTACATATTTATGATTCAATTTACGAATATATACATATGAAAAGTAATCAATTACTTTTTGAAATTGGTGCCAAACAATCACAATCGATAATGATTAAACAAATAATTTGCCGAAGAAATAAAGCATTTTTTTCGACTTAGTATAATATTTTCCATCATACCTTTATTGTCATTAGTCACAATTGTACTATACAATATTACTGATTGTATGGCACCAACTTCAAAAAGTAATTGATTACTTTTTATATGTATATATTCGTAAATTAAATCATAAATATGTAAATTAATCTCTTGTAAAAAACATTCTCTAGAAAATCCATGTTTGGTGGATATTAAATTCGATAAATTAAATTTAACGTTTTTATGCCGATTCATGATATCCGATGTGTGATTGAATAACTTTTCGTCATTAGAGAATTTTAAAGAATTATTTAATTCTTCTTAGTGCGTTTTTTGAAGTCGGTTAATTTTTTTTTTTTTTTTTTTTTTTTGAAAAGTATATTTTATTACATTTGTCAAGACATTTTAGTTTTATTTCTCTTAAATTTAAGTATTTCGTAATATGATCCTTAAAGTTCTAGCAGCATAAAAGAAAAAAAAGTACTGAAAAATAGTTATATCTCTATGGAAAAAGGGTTTTAAATTTACCTTAATTTTTTTTCATGTTGTATGTACTAACAAAATTACCTACGTTATTTAAGGCTGTTCTCAAATCCAAAAGGGCAACTTTATGACATAGGTTTTAATTTATTTTTATTCAGAAATGCATGAAACTAGCAGGTGTTGTTGTTCAGAAATTATGTAATCGAGCTGTTTTTTCCGTTTTTTTTTTTTTTTTTTTTTTTTTGCAAACGCAATAGATTTTTCAGAAAACAGTGTCAAAGTGGGCGTTTAAAACCGAATTTCTGCGCAAAAAGAGAAAAATTGCTCAAGAAAGGATGAAAAACGTGTTTTTCACGTGATCAAAATCATTTATAACTGTATAGGTAATTTATTGATCAAAAATGGAAAACACAGTTCGATTCCAAATCGCTTCCATGGTCAGGCTTTCCAATTTTATATCTTTCCGTTAAAAAATGAATTTGTAAATGTGTCAAAACGTTTTGCGCTTGTTGAGCAGAGCAGTTGAGAACATAGCGTTAAATCCTTTTCCTTCATAAAATCTTTTAATAATATTCCAAAATGGTAGCGTAAAATATTTACATTATAAAGATTGTTAAGAGGGCAGCACGCCCTTTATCCCTTTTCTTTTTATTGTTCTATTTTAATTTTATTATACTGCAATATGCTACGGTTAGACTTTA
The DNA here is from genome assembly GCA_963932465.1 of Maratus speciosus. Classification (NCBI taxonomy): domain Eukaryota; kingdom Metazoa; phylum Arthropoda; class Arachnida; order Araneae; family Salticidae; genus Maratus; species Maratus speciosus. The sequence goes on along the minus strand of OZ010799.1, from coordinate 65,449,340 downwards.
TTTTTATGGCTCCTCTGTGATGTGATAAACAATAATTCATTTACAGGGAGCGGAGTAACACTGCTACTGGGTGTCCCATCAAAGAAATCCCCTGTTCACCTGTTGAATATAAATACGAAACGTTAAAATTGATTTTGTGTGGGATTGTTACTTTATTTTTATTGTGAATGCATTTCCTTCTGTATTTGGTGTTTTATTTATTACTTCTGTTAGTATTTTTCAGTAAACTTATCTATATCAACCATTTTTAGTTTTCCGCTTGCTCTTTTCAGATAAGCTTTCATTGCTTTCACCTTCTAAGATTTATTTTTAAAAGTATTGTTATATTGACTTCTTTGTTTAATTCTAAAAAGCTTGCAGAAAAGCTTTTTACACACTTTAACATTTGTTGGTCTTTCAAAAACTATTAGACAATTACCAGTCGCATATTATAATGTATTCAGACTATTTTGTGAATCCCTGTAGAATACTTATCAATTTGTATAAACCATCTTCAAATGTAAATATGCTGTATGTAGTCTTAACACTGGATTTAAATAATCTAATGGTTGGACTACTGTTGGCAAATGGTTCGATGGCCAATGGTACGGCAAGACAGACATTTCACACTGTAAGCCAATGTTCGTCCAAGCATTTTAGGATGCTTGAGTAATACACAAACATAAATTATAAGATTACACTTTTAACGTAATGAATGTCTGATTTATTAAATTTCGTAACTTGCATTATTTTTTAAAAAAAGTGTGTAAAGCACAAATAAAACGTATTAAAAGGGCTTTTGGGTGAATATATATAGTATAAAATTATTTTAAATACCTTACAAATACATTAAAAATCAAAATTAAAATCCCAAAGCGTTTTCGGCCAAATTCACACCACCATCGTCAGTGGTTATTTAAATATTGTTTTTTATCTTTGGGCTTATTCGTCAAGGAGAGACCATTGTAATTTAAGGGTGGAATGGAAGATAGGTTGAGAGGGAAAGATATTCAAACTACAGATTAAATATATTCCATACTGCGAGCAAGATTAGCTCAAATTCAACCTATAAATATAGATTTTAATAAATCCAAAATTATCTTTCGTACAAGTAATTACCTGGGGGCAATTATAAGAGAATCCCTTAAAATAATTTCCAATGAAGATGTAGTATGTAACGATTCATTGCCATATGGCTTTCACGGAGTCTCGAAAAAATTGCTACATAGTAGACGAAAGCTTGTAATGTTGAAAATGTGAATACATTTTTCTCTCAACTTATCTTCGATACTACCCTTAAATTACAATGGGATGTCCTTGTCGAAAATGTGGAAAAAGAAATGACAACATTTAAATATAACGACTGACAATAACCGCGTGAATTCGGTCGAAAACGTTTTGGGAATTTAATTTGATTTTTAATGTATTTTTAATGTAGTTGAATGTATTTTAAATAATTTTATATTATATATATATGTACTTAAAACCAATTTTAGAACGTTTTATTTGTGCTTTATACGGATATTAATTATTTACTCGTGGTGGATTTAGCACTCTAATTTTAACATTTCTTTATTGAAAGAATATCTGTTTGACTGTTACATTTAGCAGTATTTTTAATTGAAACTCACTTCAAAAATGTTAACCACTACATTAGATTTAGTTGTCCTTTTGGCAGGACCTGATTATAAAAAAAAAAATCACGTTAAGCACAATCTGCCCCTCTGAAATTTGAGAGGGGCCCTCAAACAACTATAAAATGGGGTCTCTGATTCACATTTATACGTGGCTGTAGCGATGTCATCTCAATTGAACAGTATATCGTCGCCTCAGAGCAACAGGAGGACATCTGGTAATAATGAAAAATGAGATGTCTGACTTACTGCTATGAATAACTGTGTTTGCATCGAGTGGAACAACTTCGGAAACACAAAGTTATGTTTAATACTATATCTCAGATGTGTTTTATAAAAATCCCCTACTTTTCCACTAGATGCAGACACAGTTTTCCATAGCAGGAGGTCAGACATCTCATTTTCGATTATTACTAGATGTCCTACTGTTGCTCTGAGGCGACGATATAGTGAGTTACTAGCTTAGACTGACTGACTTGGCCTTTTGCTATTTTTCTTATTGCATTTTTTTACTTTCTTGGAAAAGAAAATTTGCGCAACGCTAATATAATCGATGCTACTTCAAGTAACTTGTCTAACAGGGATATATGAGTATGATAAATGAAAAACTGTGTTTGCATCTAGTGGAGCAGTAGGAAATTTTTATAAAACACATCTGAGAAATAGTATTAAACATAACTTTGTGTTTCAGAAGTTGTTCCACTTTATGTAAACACAGTTATTCATAGCAGTAAGTCAGACATCTCATTTTTTTTAATTATTACTAGATGTCCTACTGTTGCTTTGAGGCGACGATGTAGGGTAAAATGCCCATATTTCGCCCACCTTAACTTCTCCTCTTCTAAGAAAATGGCGCCACTCATGACGCAAGGCACAGGGGACACAAGGTAAAAGGGATCAGTATTGAAAGTATCGTTCGCCAAGACAGATACTTAAATTAAAGACGGCGAATTTCCTAATTTTAGAAGACCCGAGTTCTTATTAAGTCGCATATAGAACGTTATTTACTGTACTGCAAGTATTTATTTCTTATTCATTGCATGTATTTTACGTAGGTAAGATGCTGACAGTAGCATACAGCGAGTTTTAGGACGCTCAGTTCATCTTACTGTAACTGAAGCTCCGCCATTTTGGGAAGTAGCGTGGTCCCAATTTCGTCTCCCTTTCAGTTCTTATTTTCGTCCCGGGGACGAAATCAGGAATGCTTTTTCATGACATTTTTTCACTATTTTCCTCATGTTTGGATGGCTAATGTTTCGTTATGTTATTCTTCCACTGATAATTAGTACATTGCTTTGTCCCTTACTTTAATGTAAATTAAATTACTTACTCATTTAGAAATAAATTTTGATTTATTTATAAGTTAAGCCTCGGCGTATTGGATTTTTTGGGGGGACGAAATTGGGATCATTTTTTTTCTTTTGCATTTTTTAGGTACTTTTGAAAAACAATTTTTCGTATTGTTAAAAATTTTTGTACGATATTTGCCTATGTTTCTATGTGTGTGAGTAGTTAGCCTATGTAAAATTCAAATTTGGTAGGTTTTCACTGAAAATTACAACATTTAGGGCCTAAAAAAGATTGAGGGGGGGGGGGGACATTATATGGGCACTTTACCCTAATCAATGATACTTCACGAAACATGCAACAGGGAAATTTGAATATGATCAATAGACATTAATTTCAATTGCTAAAAGGTTTTGTTTTTAAAATGACTCGGGTAGAGTTGAAACATGTAAACAGTCAATATAAACGTATTTTTGCTGGTTTTAAAGTGTTAATTTCCATTTTTAATCAATTGAAATTAATGCAATATTACAAGGTGTTAATTTGCTATATATGATCAATAGACTGTTAACCAATCATGCTATATGCTAGCTAGTAAGCATCTGGATATAACTGGACATGTAACTATTTATACTACAAAGACAGGCAGGGTTCGTAAATATAAAAAATATCAAATATTTGATAATAGATATTTTGATAGAGAATTTGATAATTTCAAAATAGCCAATTTATTGCTGATTATAAATATTTACAGACATAATATAAATTAGAAAGTAAAACTTCAAGATCAACTAACTGAAAACGAAAACAATTTGCTTTTTACACCCATCAAAACACAAACTGTAAAATTCAGTATTAACTATCAAGAAAATTTTATGTTTTATACAACATTTTAAATACAAAAAGTAATTAATTTTAATTGAAAAAAAACCTGAACATAATTGTTGCCTTCCTTTTTATCCCTTAACCTTTTATGAAGTTTAAAATGAACTAAAGAAAAATGAAAATTCTGAAAAATGAGATTCTTTTCTAATGCAGCTGTAAATAACTATCTAAATTAGACAGTTATTCGGTTTCAAACGGTAAAAGCCTCGAAAATATTTGTCTTTTTGGCTAAAAATTACTGCCAAACGTCGTTATCTACAGAACGACACAGTTAACCCCTTCGCGACGAGAGTCATTTCCTTAATTTTTAATCTTTTACCACCGGTTTTACAAAGCAGGAAATTTTCCGTAATTGAATCGCGAAAATGCTCTGATTAAATTAGGTAAACTTTACAATTAAAATTAACTGCTGAGAATAATGAAAGATTCTGAACCCCTTAAGTGGCACGTATACCGGTCGCTCGTCTCCAAGGGATTAAGAACAATTGAAATTTTCATTTTCACTGTTTTGATTGAAAATGCCATACAGCAGGCTCGGCGAACCTTTTCACGTGCGCATGCCAAAAATTCCCAAACAATATCTATCAACAATGGAACGTGCCAAACTTATACAAAAATAATTTTGTAGAGTACGATGTTTATACGAATTATTGGTTATAAAATCAGCTGCTTTCATGTATTAATAATTAAAAAACACATTAAAAATCAAAATGCGATTTTTCTGTATCAGTCATTAAATGAATGAATTGTTAATTCGTAAATATGATTCATTTATGCGGTATGTACTGTAATAAGGGGGGGGGGGGGGAGGATGCCAGTTTTTATTTCATTAATTTTTAACTTATTATTAATGCAACATCTCGGTTATAATTTTCCAAGTTGTATTAAACAATGTGCTAATAATGTATTGGTGAGATTTTTGCTGTTGTACGTTCGATGTGAAATGCTCTATATCTACTTCAAATTTTGTTATTTTTACAAATATACATAGCTAAACTGAATTCATTTGTTATTTTATTACAGTGAATGTCAAACGAAATTCATTTGAAAATTACAGCTTTTTAAATCCGTATAGAAAAGCAAAATACATGGTGAAAACACTGCATAGCATGGCAAGGAAAGAAAATTATTCTGATGTGTTAATTTATGAAAAAAAAAAATGCATTATTTGTGTATTGTCCGTATGTAAAAAAAAATTATTGGTTATAACAGAAATAAAAAATGTATTTTATCTGTATAACGATTACCAAATTTAAATTTTTCGCGTGCCAGAAAAATAGCTTACGTGCGAACTCTGGCATGCGTGCCCATAGGTTCGCCAACTCTGCCATACAGAATGGTAATTTTGAAAATAAGTAGTAAATATATAAATATGTCAAACATTATGATACTTCCAAAATAAATATCGTATACATAGCATAATATATATACATTGATGTATATCACCGAACCCTGTATACAGGGAACATAAAAAAGCTGTTTAATGAAATATCTGTGAGCTCGGCTAAGCCACTCCTGGAGTCATTTTTGTAGCATTGATACGTTTCCCTGTATACATTGTTTCGTTTGAACCACACCCGAGGGGAAGTGAGGCCTAAAAGTGATATCGTGTTTCTCGTACTTTCGAGTGTTTATCAGGCACTGGCTTTTAGACACACACACACACACACAAAATGAAACATAATTTTCAGTAATTCCTTTTTGACTTTTTTAAAGAAAGAAAACATTCGCCGTCACATCAATGATTTCTAAATAATTTATTGTTGAGGCAGCTGAAAAAAAAATCACAAAAGTTTATGCATAATTTTTCCTCTTACATGCAAAACATGTAAGACTTTTTGCAGCAAGACCTTTTATCAATACTCAATACATTACACTCAACTATATTTTCGGGCAGAAATGTCAACAAGTTTTCATTATCAAGTACATTGAATTTATTATGAAAAACTTAACTGTAATTTCGGACAGTTCCAAATCATTGTATTGTTGGGATAACAGAAACAACTCCCAAAAATTTTCTGTTGATATGTTTCTCTTCACTTGGTCTATACGTTTAAGATCCTCTATAGTGTATTTATCTACTAGTTTATATAAATCAGTGATATTTTTTAAACTCAGATAGCCACTGTTCCCAGTATACAAACAAAGCAGGAATTCTTGAAATATTGTTGGCTGTGCATCTATAATTCTTACACCACCAACTCTCTTTTTGCTTCGTGTCATGTTCCAACATAGCAAAGAAGACCGGCGATCGCACACGTAGAATACAACTGTGGCATTTAAACTTATTGTCTTTTACTTCTATAGTCAAATCAGAATGTGCACCATTGAGCAGCAGGTTTTTACAATAATATTTCATTTTACTTTATTTTGCCTGGATGTTTGAGCAGCCCCTATGTCATCGGCAAAGCCGGGTAGTTCTGCTAGTATAATACGAGGGAGTATTAATAAGTTTTTGCCCTCACATAGAAATAATTGAGCGAAATTTATGCAATTGCTACATTTTATTAGTCCTTTTCTATATAGTCACCGTGCACAGTAAAACATTTCTGCAAACGATATTTCAAAGAGGAGGGGAGGATGTATTCCGGTAGGCGCGATAGTTGACCCAAAAGAGGGCACTTTTCTAACTTTTGCAACATCTCTCATGCAACATATTGTTGGAAAGGCCTGTGACCACTTATTCTCGTTATACACATTCAGAGTCATTTGCGCCCGGGGCACTTTTCTAAATTTTGAGGGCACTCCTCCTCACATGACGGTTAACAAATCGGTAGGAGGGGCTCGAGAGGTGCATAACATGAATAAGTGGTCACAGGCCTTTCTAAGAATAAGTCACATGAGGGGAGTCGACAAAAGTTAGAAAAGTGCTCTTGGGTCTACTTTCGCGCTTCCTGGAATACACCCTCCCCCTCTTTTTGAAATAACGTTTGCAGAAATGTGTTACTGTACACGGCGACTATATAGAAAAGGACTACTACAGTGTAGAAATTTCATAAATTTCATTCAATTATTTCTATGTGAGGGCAAAACTTACTGTTACTCCCTCGTATATTATATATCATATAATAGTAAAATTCGCATAATCGCGTTTTGATATTTAAGGAGGTAGAACTCGTCGAATTTCGAGGAAAGAAAACGTTTAAAGAAGGACTGTTACACTGATTAATAATAAACCTACAAAGTTAATTACAATAAAAAAAGAATTCATCGAATATTGGTTAGTCTGACTCTTAAAACAAATATACTTTAACCTAAAGTTACCAAAATATTATTCTTAAACTTAAATTGTTCAGCTTATTAAAAAGTTAAACTTTATTCGTATACATTATTCGTAAAATATTAAGTCTACCGGAAAGTTCTGTCCGATAATGTTATTTCACACCTAAAAAAAAAAAAAAACTAAATCTGTGGCTGTACGATCCATGAAGGACCAGGGCCTACAGTGCCCAACTCTATTTACTTGACCCTGGTCCCCGAGGTGCTATGCAGCATGTGCCCCGGCCGGGTGGTCAGCCCAACGCGAGACCCTCGGTGTTTACTTCCCAAGCAAGCTTAGTGCTCATTTTATCGACCCCGAAGGAATGAAAGGTTGAGTGAACCTTGCCCAGCCGGGAGTCGAACTCACGGCCTGTAGCGCGGCAGACAGGCGTGCTGGCCACTATGCAACTGGGCTTCTATTTCACACCTACCTTTTTAAAATTCAGATTTCTTCATTAATGTCAGTTTGGCACTACTTTTTTCAAATAGTAAAATTCCCATTGTTTCCACCTTATGTGAAATGTGAAAACAATGGGAATTTTACCATTTGAAAAAAGTGGTGCCAATAAAGAAATCTGAATTTTAAAATAGTAGGCGTGAAATAACATTATCGGACATAACTTTCCGGTAGATCTAATGTAATCAATATAAGTAATAGGATGAAATTATCAATTGAGGCTCTAATGCTGCGTATTATGGAATGAAAAATCAGCAAAAGTTATTTCACTCTGCCCCAATCAATAGATTTTTTTATCTGCATGAAATCTAATTCTTACATCATTTTTACAATCTCAAAACTTACAATGCACCTCTCATACCCATATTCACCATTTTAATAATAATCTGTCGCACATTAGTTTATTAGTAAATATTTTTCCAAATTTGAAGTAACGTTTGTCAGCTACAACTTTGCATATGAACATTCGCACTCTTGACTTGAAGTTCTAATCTGACACCAGCGAGTAAAAATTCCAGAAATTTATGTCTTTTTAGATGCATTTTTAGTAAAATGCATTGCTTTTTAGATGCATTTTTAGTTTTATCAAAGAAAATGTTAGTTTTCTTTTAAACATGGCGACATTTTATCTCATATTTCTCTCATTTCGATGAAGCATTTGGCTTAGCCTTTCATCAGTATCAACGGAACGAAAAAATATTGAAATGTAACAGTATTATGTGGTACACGAGTGCTTTTCAATCATGCTGTCATTTTCCGTTCAAATTTTTTAAAGTTATTTTTAATTATAATGATAAAATGGCATCAATAAGGATATAATCAATAAAAGTAAGCTATTCCATTTTCACTTTTCTCTGCTACAATGGAAGTTATCCGATTACCACCATTTTAAAGAAATTTCACATAAAAATTAAAATATAAAATATAAAAATGAAAACAAATTGAAAAATAACTATAGTCATGGGAACATCTGCAAATGAACAGCTTTCATTTAAAAAAGTAATTATCAAAATTGGTTCAATGGAAAGCCATGGGCTGCCGATTAAAAAAAAACCAGCTTATCTTTTAAATGTATATATTAGATAGTATTCGTAAAAACTTGAAGGTAAACAACTTAACACGTTCGCTGCCAAAGCTGAGATGGTGCTTCTATTCATACACCTCAAGATAATATCTGCAATTTAGTATGCGCTTTTAAATTATTTTCTGTTTTACTATTTAAATACTATATGCATGACGAATTACTTTTAGCAACAAATAAAATCGCACAAGTATGCTCGTTGTTGGCATATGGTTTGGTTGGTTTTCTATGCCAGTGCTCGTAATCTCGTGATATAGATAAGAAGATCAATAACGAGTTTTCTCGTAACTGGCAAGGAAACCCAGTTTGCCAACTACGAGTTTTCTCGTAGATGGCAGCGAAAGTGTTAAACGTTCCACAGAAAAAAGGTTCATAGTATTATCATTAAATTGTCAGAAATTATTTACAGAATATTTTATAGCAATAGTTGAGAGAAGTAAAAACCTCTCCTTTTGTACCTGGGCTGGGGAACGCTATATATTAAATGTCGTTACATGGATACAGACAACAAAACATTTTCCAGAGGATTCAGTTTTCACATTTAAAACAAGAACGAAAAATCGTGCGTCCAGCATACATTATGAAACCCTTTCCAATGCATTCAGAATATTGTCACAAATTTCACAGTTTATTAGAGCGAAAGATGATGCTTAAATAAACAATTTTAAAAACTCATAAAGCATTTGAAAACCCAATTTCTGCTACTACCATCAATAGTCGGAAGAATATTTGATTTTTTTTTTTTTTAATCAGCCCGTTATATGATTCTTAATGATATTTAAACATAAAGAACTATAGTTCCGATTTCGTCAAACAATTCGTTTTCTGGAATACTTCTCACCTTTATCGCATCGTCCCATCTCGTCCGTCTTTAAACTCCTTTATGTAATCTTTACACTGGGACACAATGAAAGGACCCGCAAGAAAACTGTGGTACTACAATCTTTCTTTCGGCTGACCATGCTCCTACCTACCGGACTATGGCCCAGTTGAATGGGTTTTGATACTTGGTAGTAGGGCGGAGTACGCCTGATCGCCGCATGGCGGCTGTCTACCTGACAAGCTACTAAGCCGTCTATACTGCGGTTGGTACTGTGTGGCTGAAACAAGAAAAATCCTGAGTAGGTTACCTGCTTTCGTAGGTTCCAAAACTTGTAGGGAAGGAACTTCTTCCACAGGAGCGGAAGGACAAAAAAGGCTGCGATAATTCTCGGAATGATGATTGAACGGGAGAGAAAAAAACCGACTTCCCTAAAATAAAGTCGCCTGGCCAGTTACCCTGGCAACAGTACAGAGCTAAAACCGTTCCCAGGTTCTTTCTTGTCTGAGCCAAACAGTACTCATAAATATACCGTGTAGGAATATTGAGTTGTACAGTCGTGGAAAAAAAAGTAAACACCCCCTACTAACTCCTCAACAAATTATCGTAGACGAAAGTTACTGGTACCGAAAGATTGGAAATAAAGTCCATTTTTAAATGATGTATACAAAATTTTCTGAGGGGGGCATCTATATATTAAATCGAATCCAAACTTCATTTTTTTCAATGGAAATACCCAATTTTAATGAGATATTTTAAATCTTCAGTTCAAACTATGCCTAGACACCAAATTTCCAGTCATTTGAATCATAAGTTTTTGAATTATAAACATTCAAAATGTAGTGCTTCTAATGTTAAATTACATTTTCATATTTCCATTAACATCTCCTGAAATTATACTCCTAAGGTGCTAATCTTTTGTGTAGAAATAATACTAAAATACCCAAACATAAATACGTTGAATTTGCAATTTTTATAATTTTATGATCTGAACAAGTAGCTTTCAAATTATGCTTAAAAAACGACAAAATGATGGTTTAACCCTAGAACTACCGGAAATTTTACTCAAGTTTTATAAAAACATTCTACACCAGAATTTTTACTTAAAACTATTTAATTTGTTTATTTAACTTATTATTGTCTGATTTATACATTTAGTTTGTTTTGAAGAAATTTCTGGTTTGAATAAATATTTTGAATGTACATGTCGGGTCCAATGGACCCGTCTGGTAGACGGAAGGTTAAGGGCCGTCTATGAGTGAAGTGACTAGATATTTTTAAATTTCTTAGATTATCCTGTAATCTAACAGGCTTCAATGACTGCTTGAGTGTCGCTTACGGTGCCTTGATCAAGAAAGGGGCTCTCTCGGACAACAATCGAGTACAGAACTTCAATTTGGATACAGCCCTTAAAATACGCTCGTTTTAAAATAATTAATTTCTCGGAAACTTATCGTACGAATTGCATACAAATTGGTTTTTAGGCTAATTGAATGGTGTAGAGTTCATTTATGCTGTCAGAATTGTGTACTGCCATTGAAAAACAAAGTTACGGTTCGTTTTAATATGTAGATGGCACCCTAAGCAAATTTTATATGCATCATTTAAAAGTACACTTTATTTCCAATCGTTCGGTACCAGTAACTTTCTTCTACGATAAATTGTTGAGGAGTTAGTAGGGGGTGTTTACTTTTTTTTCCCACGACTGTACATTTTCTGATTATTGTTTAAGGGCACACAAAACATCTCGACAAGTAAAATGAAGCAGTTTTAGCGAAACATTTAACACTGTGTATTTTACTTAAAAATAGAGATATAATTTTTTTTTTTTAAAGTAAATATGCACATTATATTAAAATAGCAATTAAAGCCTTTGTGCAGGAATATTAAAAAAGCTGGTTTTCTGTTGGTTATCCGTTGGTTTTCTGCTTTTTAATGCACATTATAAACCATATATAAATCAAAAGAAATTAATTTTATGCAGAAATTAGTTTTCAAGGACTAATTAACTTTTTACATATCTCTATAAATTTTTTTGAACAATAGGCCTGTTCGGTACACTTTTCTAGAAACTGTTTAATATATCACCTTAAAATTTGTTGTGGTGTCAGAAAACATACTATTTGAGAATAATAAGAAGCAGTTTTCATTTTGGCTTAAAAGAAATAAAATTAAAAATATTTTACTAAAATACTTTGAAAATCCTAAAAATGTTAAGAACATATTTTTTATTTTTTTAATTTTTTTTTCACTCAGACCTGTAATGTTTTTAAAGAAACAAGTTAGTTACACAATTTTTAAAGTTCCAACTGTTTACCTAAAATAGAATTTTAGAAAAATAAATCAAAGCATAAACAAACAAAAAATCGAGAAAAAGGCAAAAAATTATATACACACCCACAGTGCTTAAAATATGTCTTTTTAAAACTTCCAGCACCATAATCTTTTAGGTTCATAATCATTTAGCACCATAATCGTTTAGCTCTTGTTTTTCAGGTCGATGAAATTTACTAGTTTCATGAATATTACCTATAACTTTCATTAATAGTATTATTATTATTTTATTAAATAAGGAAACATTTAAGACAGAAAATAGATTTTTAATAGCTTCTGTAACTTAATTGTTTTTATTTAAACTGAGAGGGATCAAGCCCTATGAGCCCCTCTTTGACTGTGCTCTTAAACAATATTTAATGCTTCCAGGCTGGTTTGATTGTCAGATTATAAAATATGCGAGGTATATATGTACTACATAAAATAAAAAAAATAATAAAATAAAATATCGAAATTTTATTAATCACATAAAATAACTTAAAAGAAGCTATTTATAAAAGTTTTGGTGTTATTACATTTTGGTAAGTATAATTTAAAAATTAAATTTGATTATTTAGATTTGCAGTTAAGCCAAAATATTTTATGCACTATAAACATTACTGATATTGCATTTTTAGCAATGTCTACATAAGGTGTCCATTACTGGAAAATGACTAATTAACCATCCCAGTAATGGGCACCTCCTCTTAAAACCTTAAAAATAAATTAAATTTTGTAAATGGCCGTTATTACATAAAATTCTAAGTTTTCTATGGCTATTCAAACAAAAACATTCAAATTTTGCAAGAAAATAAATAATATATAAATTAATTAAACGAAGCCAACTCTTAACCTCTTCATTAAAATTTTCACAGAAAAACAGCAAAACTTTGAAACATTATTTTCTGCTTCCTGATTGGTTTGATTAAAAGTGTCAACAATAACCCAGTTTTATAAAACATACAAGGGGGAATTATATAAAAAATAATTAAAGCTAAATATTTATTAGTTTTTTTTTTATGAACCAAAAACATCAAGATGTGTCCATTACTGGCACATCTATCCCATATGGCACTCTGAAAGGTTTATTACACAGGAAAAATAATGAAAAAAATCAGAGATATATTTTTCATATAATACGTCAAACTTTTCTTCTGTTGCACATCTGCAATACAAGTAAAAACTTCTGTCGTGTGGCTGTTTTACGTTAAAATAATGCAAATTAGTAAATACTTCAATAAGTATATCTCCAAATACCTTATTTTATATAATTATTTATTTTATTAAACAACTTTTAACCCTTTAATTCCTATAATAGAATACGTTCTAGAAATTACGCAGTTCAGAGAATCTGACTTTACACCAGAAAGTTTCAATGGTTAATTTTGCTTTATTTCAATACGAAATGTCTGCTTTTTAATTAAAGCAAATATTGCTATTTTAATTTTCTGGTGTGAATTAGGTTTATGCGAATAAAAAAAAAATCTATTAAATTCAAAACAGCGCTGTTTGCATATATGCAAAGTTGCGCACTAAAGGGTTAAAAGAGCAAAAATGTGAATTATTATTTTAAAAAAAATGTTTTTTTGTACAGACAAGTTTGTTACTATTTTTTAATAGTAACAAGAATAATAATGAAAATCAGAAAAGCACATGCAATCATACATTTAAAAAAATAAGAAATAAATGAATAAATAAAATAAAATAAAATTTTACGGTATAATACTTCACTCCAGCTGCCAGTACTATACCGCAAAATTAATTATAATAAACCATAAATAAGGAATAGTATACCGTATACTGCTGCTTATTTTACGGTTATTATTGTTGATTTTAAGGTATAACCGTAAAATTGACAATTTTATTGTTATTATTATTTTACAGTGCATTTAAATTATTAAAGGATGACAGCTGAAACAGAAACCATATTTAAAACTTACCATAATCCAAAATCACGTCAGCCAATCAGGAAAAAATAAAAATAAGAACTCCAACACGACTTGATGCGGAACTCTATGTTCGATTAGTATTTAAAAGATACTAGATAGTAACACGTCAAGATTTGACGGTAAATAACTTGAATATTTTATTAGAAAAAGTCTTGAATTTTTAATTAATCTTTGAAATTGTGACAAATTTCTATATTGCATAATTGATTCCTATTTCTTTATGACTATAGATGATGCTGTCTGCCAAACCTATTCAATGAAGTCAAAGAATTTTAAGTTTATAATTCAGAAACAATTTCGTTTGCTTTTTATTAAAAATTTAATTAAAAATATTGGGTAGAGCATTTATTATTACTTACTACGTCTCATTTTTTTCCGAATAATAAACAATATTCATTATTTATTTAATTTATTTTTTTTCATTTTTTTAACACCATGACAATTAAAAGCTGCCATGAATTTTATTTTTATCAGTCTCATTTTCTAAAACCCTAAATTTCAAACTTGATGTAGCTAACAATGTATAATATATATTTTATTTTACATTTTTATACATTTTTCAAATATTAAACCATGGATATCAAGGTAATTTCTTTTATAGTTCTTATATGAATATTTTTCTTTCTTTTCCTTTTATTTTTTACGTAAAAGAAAGGCAAACTTTTCTTACTGACACACACACATCTATATATTCTTAATAAATGGATAGAAAATATAACAAAAATTGTAGATCAGCTCAATTTATTTAATTGATAATTACATGCAAAATATTTTAGCTTAAATATTAAATTATCATTATTATTTCTTTTAATACTGTTCAGAGTTACATTTTATTTATTATAAAGCATTCAAATAATACTAATAATGAAATAAAAATCATATAACTTCTCCTCCTAATAAAATATGTCATTACTGAAATAAATTATAGCCAAAAATATCACAGAAGTCTTTTTGCCGGGCGTTGGGTTCAAACCTACGTCCTCTACAAAAATTCAGAGGTTTAAACTGGTGCCTTAGACCTCTCCGTCACGAGGAACACATTCTACCTTCCTCTAAATTGAAGAAGTCCGATAAACAGTTTTGGCGCATGCACATATGCCCGAAAAATCGATACTTACAGAAATAGTTTTGTGTTTTAATATATATGATGATCCATCATCTATAAAAATAGATCAACTTCCTTCTCGCTAAAGAAAAAAAAAAGCCCAGAACTTTACAAAAATAAAATAAAATATTAAAGGCTTTTCTTTTAAGTTTATACTTCAACACAGTAGTAATTAATTTAATTTCCAAGCAATTAAATGAATAGATGCTTTTTACTTCAAGAATCTTAGAAATAACTTTATGAAACAATGAATTGAAAAATAAATCTTACAAAAATGAAAAAAAAAATTAATTAAAATGATTGGATTTTGCACAAATAAGTTTATTTAAGGACAGTAACAGTAACTATAATAATAATAATTCAAACATTACTTACAAAAGCAAAAGCATTCGCGATGAAAATAGTTAAATCCTTTAAAATAAGTGACTATGAAAGTTTCTTATTTATAATCAATGAATATGTTTAATACATCTTTAAAAAAATAAAAAAGGGAAGAAAGAAAGAAATATAAAGAAAAAATTACAAAAAAAAAGGCTGAAAGTTAAAGAAGTATTTTAAAAGCATTAATCTCCTAGTATTTGTCGAAAAGTCTTCATATCTTTAAGAAATTGAAACCTATCTTATTTTTTACCTTTATACAAATACATTAATAAAAGAATTCTTTCAAAAGTAAATCTAACAAAAAAAAAAAAAAAAAGAAAGAAAGAAAGAAAGAAAAAAGAAAAAAAAAGATGAAATGCTAATTGAAAAATAAAAATGCAAAAATAAAATACTTTGCACAAGCAGATTACTAATTGTGATATCGCTGATTTGAATAATTCAATTGACTGTTATAACAGAACTCATTGTTCTTGTGATTAGTGTACTTCGGTTTTCTGTAGCTTTGAAAGTCATTTTTCACGAAACTACCACGACCATTTTCATCACTTTTTTCAAACATCATTTTTTGCTTTTTTTCTCGCAATTTCCTCTTAATTTCTCTGACATTTTCTCTGTTCTTAATATATTCAGCCTTGTGTTGAATGTAGTAAAACATAAACACTATTGCAGATACACCAGTTAGAAATAATATTACGGTTACATAAATATCTAGTATATTGTACCAGATAAAAGGTAGCATAGCGAAACAGAGACGAAAAAAAATATGTAATATAACAGGTAGCACAAAGAAAACGGCTACAAAGTACGGAAAAAGTTGCATCGGAGCATAGCCAGAGGTTACGACAGTGTTGTCATAATCTTTCTTCCTGTCAAAAGTATCGTCAATTTGTTCATATAAAACCATTTTGCAATGTAAAGTCAACGTATCGTTCGGTATTAACTGCTTCTTTCTAAGGCCGTACCAGCTGTAAATTATTGTCTTGGTGGAAGGTAGTAATTGTACTTCTCTTGAACTAGTAAAATAGGCGAACTTTTCTTTGGATAATAGTTCATTGTCTAAAGGGTCAGTAATTGACAAGCTTACTTTAACAAGCTGATGATCGTAGCTTTCTTGGCGCATAAGTCGAATATCCAGATATTCCGATGAGTTATTATCAGTCGTGTTACATACGACAAAACACCAACTTCCTCCCAAATTTTCACTTCGGAACTCGGGGGTAATGGTACGACCTCCGTAAGATTGAAATGAAAAATCTGTAATCTTTCGAACGAAGTAATCTTCCGCTTTTTTCACCAAGCGACTACGAGCAAAATATTCTGAAATATTATTCTCATGATAAGAAGTGTTATTCACAAAATTTTCTTTCTTTTTAAACGCTACCGCGCTGCTTTCGTGTATCGACAAATCACACTGAAGGGTCAACGTATCCTTAGGCAGATAAAAGTTCTTTTTCAGACCTTTAAACTGTTCTTTAGCAACAGCTAAAATTCGAGCTTCGTTTGAACCACCCACCAAAATTTTTCTTTCATTTTTTAACACGTTAAATCCAAAACAATTGATGATTGATGTTTTCACAGTTACGAATTGTGTCTCGGTGACATAATCATGTCTTTGCAGCCGCACATCGATAAAGTTCTCGTGATCGACTCCATCGTATACATGAACCAGTAAACTCCATTTACTTTCGCAGTCATTCTTACCGAATTCAGGACTAGTGTAATATCCCTTACAAGCATATTTAGAGTAATCTTCAATCTGCACTTTGAAACGTATAGTCTTTTGTGTTATACTACTGCATACAAAGCGATTCGTCATTTTTAGTTTAAGTTAATATTTAGAGTACGGACAACAGAGCAGCAGTCTACACTTAAGGAAACGCAAGTTTGATCTGCGAATCGATCCGACGGTCATTTACGTTTTTCTACAGGTTTGCAAGTAGCTGCTATATTAAAGGAAGTAGCCAAGGCTACGGAGAAAAAATCGCCAAGCCTGCAAATTTCATCGATTTTCCTCGCTTTGTTCTCCACATCCTGCAAAAAATGTATTTAAAAAAATTTAATAAACAAAACAATCTTTTAGAAATTCCTCTATAAAGCATGCCTGGCATAGCATTACTTGATTTAAAAAAAAATTCAATCAGTGAAAGATCTATTTGTGTTATTTAAAAAGAATGAAACATATTAAAATGAATAAAACTTTTAAAAGTTCAGTAGAAACATCATTATTTTATTACCCATATTCATTCCAGCAGCTAAAAGAATGTGAAAACATCGATTTTTTAAAAATGAATTTAGAGTAAATGAATAAATTTTGAATGAGTGATTAGTGAAATTTAAATTATTTTAAAATGAACTACTTAATTTTAAAAATGAATGTTGATTATTTAGATATAAGCACAGGAACAATTCATGCACTTTATTATTTTTCCTTCTTTATGAGGCTTTGTAAATTATTCAAGAAAAAAGCCATACATTATTTCGATTTAACTATTTTTAATCATTAGTTCATAATAAAGAATCACTAAAAGTTTAAAAAGAGAAATATATTTTTCATTTTATTCCCGGATGACCACTTAGACCAGTAGCGGGTCGAAAATGAAGAACTGAACCGAGGTTCGCGTGTTCGAAACCATTGCGGTCTAGAAGGGGTGACTGTGTAATGTTTTTAAGATTTTCCTTGCACGAATACGATAATTTGGATCACTTTTCTTTCAAAAGTTCTCTATGAGGCCATTCCTCCTGTAGCAATAACATCAATTCTTAGCAAAATTAAGAATCATTAAAAGTTGATAAATGTAAATATATTTATCTTTTTATTTCCAGGGTGAGGGGAGGGGAGAGGGAAGTTAGCCCCGTGATTAGCACGCTCTGGCCACAAAATGAGCAGTTGGACAGATGTTCACCGGTTCGAAACCAGTGAGGTCTGAGAGGAGTGACTGTGTAACGTTTTCAAGATTTTCCTTGCATAAAAACGATAATTTGGGTCACTTTCCATTCAAAACCCCTCAATGGTGCCAGTAGCAATAAGATCAGTTCTTAGCAAAATTAAAAATCACTAAAAGTTCATCAATGGAAATATATTTTTCTTTTCATTTTCGGGGCGGAGAGGTAGTTAGCCTTGTAATTAGCGCGCTGGCCAGAAAATAAAGAATTGGACCGATGTTCGAGGGTTCGAAACCAGTGAGGTCTGAGAGGGGTGACTATGTAACGTTTTGAAGATTTTCCTTGCACGAAAACGATAATTTGGATCACTTTCCTTTTAAAAGCCCTCAATGAAGCCATTCCTTCTGTAGCAATGACCAATTCTTAGCAAAATTAAGAATCATTAAAATTCCATCAATGGAAATATATTTTTCTTTTTATTTCCGGGGCGGAGAGGTAGTTAGCCCCGTGATTAACGCGCTGGCCAGAAAATAAAGAATTGGACCAATGTTCGAGGGTTCGAAACCAGTGAGGTCTGAGAGGGGTGACTGTATAACATTTTGAAGATTTTCCTTGCACGAAAACGATAATTTGGATCACTTTCCTTTCAAAAGCTCTCAATGAAGCCATTCCTCCTTTAGCAATAAGTTCAATTCTTAGCAACATTAAACGTTCATAAATGGAAATATATTTTTCTTTTTATCTCCGGGGTGGGGAGGTAGTTAGCCCCGTGATTAACGCGCTGGCCACAAAATAAAGAATCGGACCGATGTTCGCGGGTTCGAAACCAGTGTGATCTGGAAAGCAGACTGTGCAATGTTTCCAGGATTTTCCCCTGACAGAAACGGCAATTTAGGTCACTTTCCTTTAAAAATTCCTCTATGAAGATATCCCTCCTGTACTAATATAATCAATTTAGGCCTATGTTCAACATAATTAAGAATCGTTAAGTGGTCTCAGGGACTCTTACAGCTTAAAAATTTTCGAAATTTTAATAAACTCCCACCTTTTCTGAACATTTTGATATAATTGTTAATTCCCATTAGAGCAGAAGTTAGGACTTTTAGAATTATACCCACTTCATAGCTGAAGCGGCATTTCCGGAACTTCGAAGTCATATATCTCCAAATGACGTTTTTCGGCATAAAGCGCAGGATATTTCAAAAACTTCTGAACATTTTTTCATGAAATTTTTAAAACATATGTTTCATGTTGGTCTGAATAAACTAAACTTAAAATTTCCTTTTTATTGTTAAAAAAAAAAAAAAATTAGGGGATTATACTGTTGAAATTTTCAAAATTTTGTATTAGCTAAATGCAACTTTGTATTAAAAATATAAAAATTATATAGATGCAAATTTATTTAGATTCAAAGTAATTATAACAGCCTGAATTATAATTAGGCACAAAAAAATTCATTCTAGTTCCAAAACGTATTTTGCAATCCTGCGCGTAAGCTGTTATACCAATTTTCTGCTCATCGAATGTCTGACAGTTTGGAGCCCCTTATAAATGTTAATTCTGCATCTTGCAATTTTTTAAATACATGAAATGAAAGAGCATACTTATACTTACATCGCAATAAAAATTTTGGTTTAAGATAATATACATTTTAAAATATTAAATGTTGAAAATGGTCTCTTTTTTTTCATTTTTTCCAATTTTAAGAGTCTCCTTAAATCTTTATTAAAAATTTCTTAAATCATAATTAACACTCTTCAAACAAATAAGGGTTTTCCAACCTACTACTTTAATTCTTAAATTTGTGATCCTCACATTAAGAGGAATTTATAAAAATTGAAACTTTAAGAGTTTATGAATGTATTTCAATTTATACTTCTTCGTTATAAATTATATTTTTAGAGCCCGATATTCTATTTCTTTCGGCCAGCAATTAAAGTGTCCTGTCTAAAAAATAACGTTCCGTTGTATAAGCTAGCCGTTAAAAAAAGCAGATGTATCATTGTACGGGATAATTTCTACTGCGATGTTTTCAACTTCTAAGCATCGCACGTTTTCAATTTGTATACCGTCCTATAGGGGGGGGGGGGGGAAAGTACTTTTAAATGCAATTTGTTTGAAAACTGCATCTCAATTTCTTTTTGCGATATTAGTTTTTTTTGTAGTTTTTAACGAATTTTATTTTATGTTGGCAAGTGAAGTACTCCATTTCTGTAGAAAGTAAAGGAAAAATAGCTGGAAAATAGTAGACTGTTATATCTTTTTCTTGCCATTTTCCCATAAAAACTGAAAAAAAAATGTAATTAAAATACGTGCTATTTTGGAAAAATATAAATGAACGATTTCTGATAAAACATGGTACTATTATAAACAATATTTAATTTAAAGTATCTGTATTAATGTTACAAACAAATGAAGGCATATGAATCATTAGATAGCAGATTTTTCTTGTTCGAGTTTCTTGAATGACGACATCGTTTTTTGTTGAAATTGTGTATTATCCTGCGATAGTGACGCCATATGCATACTTTTCTGTAGATGCTGTTTAAGACTGGATTGTAAATGTCGAATTCTTCAGGGGATGCAAATGACATCATTTTACATAAAATAAAAGTGTGTGTTTTAAGTCTTAAAACTGAAATATGTTTTGTACTACCTGCATTTATATACATATATATTTTTTTTCATTGGGGGCGGCACGAAATTCTGAAAAAGCACAGTTCCTGTTTTCTAGTTATTTTTATCCTTTCGTGATTCCCTTCTTATAGACTTAAATGTAACGGATCTTTTTTTAAAAAAATTTCATATTTGTTTATCTCTATCTAAATTCAAAAGTTTTAATTTCTTAAAGTTTTGAAAAATACATATGAAAATAAAATTTTGAGCATTTTATTACTCTAAAATTTATCTTAACCTATTCAGAGGGTTCCCACTGATACTTTTTTGAATACGAGTGTTTTTGAAGAATTTCTTTTCATTTTAGATTTTTACAACATTCGTAACAAAAAAAAATTGCTACATGTTCCTCGAAATTTGTAAGGAAAATGTAAACAGAAAATTTTTCTTTGAAAAAAGTGGTATACAAAAAACGTGCCGAGTGGGATGTCTGCCTGTTTCCAATTATACTCCATATTTCCATTACTTTTCCAGTTATTTTACTGTCTTCAAAAAATGTCGCAATTTTTTTTTTCTTGGCGCAGTACTTTTCTTTTAATTTTTAAAGTTTTAAACTTTTATGAAATGTTAAAATTTTAATCATTTTACTAATTTAAAGCTTAATTTTAACATGATCTTCTCTCTCTTTTCCAATATTTTTGCTTTTAATATTTACTCAGATCTATTTTCCTTTAGATTTCTTTATACACTATACGAGGGTATCAATAAGTTTTTGCCCTCACATAGAAATACAGTAGCACAGTACAGTTTCTGCAAAAGATATTTCAATAAACAATTAAATTTAAAAAATCAAAAAACCCGACTGAGTAAAAGCGAACTAATTAATTATTTCTCATCAATGTGAAACTAATTTTTTTTTCAATTCCTACTATTAGCTCACACTCTCGCTATATATATCTTGTTCAAATTTTCAATCGTTAATAAAATACTTATTATTCATCCAATCAAGCTCAAATATATTTTTTTTTTTTAACTTTTAGTGGGTGACACTTGATGTTAATCCAGTTTTTTTTTTCAAATATTAATTCATCAATTCAATTAAATTAATTAATTTTCAATAATCGAGAGAGCCCTCTTCTTGATCAAGGAATTTTAAGACCGAGAGAGCCCTCTTCTTGATCAAGGCATTTTAAGCGCCACTCAACAGGAAAGAAGAATGGGAGAAAAAAAGTTCTCTTATTAACTTAAGTAGGAATTGACTTAAAGTATTTTTTATATATATATATATATATATTACTTGTTTATATTACTTACCTATTTTTTTTTTATTTACTTGCATTGATGACTTTTAAGTTGTGTTTAATTGTTAGTTCCTATCTATAAACATTGTTTTCATGAGGATCTATAGATGTCTATGATGGTTAGAGTTCCAGTAAAGCTAGAGATCCACAATACATGCACAACTTCCAGGCTGCATAATATTTTAACGGAACTTCTGACTGTAAAATAGTCAATGAAACATCGTCTTCATTTTGAAATACCTATCCAATAATATGCCACTCAATAGGGTGCGTAAATTTTTTTTTAGTCCCTACCGCCATTTTGTATTTTACGGCCGCCATTTCGAATTTATAAAAACAAAACCTAGCCTATAACCATCGAGCCGTTAAGACGAATTGATACAGACCTCATTCATTAAAATTTATACAGCCGTTGAGATGTTTCGAGGGTATAAAGAAATCCACTTACACAGATACGCGTGAAAAAAGAAGGGGGAGGATGTATTCCAGGAGGCGCGATAGTAGACCCAAAGGGGGGCATTTTTCTAACTTTCGCCGACCTCCACATGTGACATATTGGTGGAAAGCCCTGTGACCACTTATTCATGTTATGCACCTCCATCGCCCCTCCCCCCAAATTTTGCCCCCCGGGGTGGGAGCAATAATGGTGTCCGCAAAATTTAGAAAAGTGCCCTGCCGGAGGGCAAATTGGAGGAAGGGCTTATTAATTCGTACTTATTGATTCGTACAGCCATTAATTACCAGACACTTTCAATTTTAGGCATTTTGTGGAATATTTAAAAATATACTTGTCGGATTCCTCTGGACTTCAGAATTATAATCGAATTCCTCTGGACTTCAGAATTATAAAGAATATGTTAGATCTTATATTTGTCAACGTCGATTTGATAAGCAGGACAAATAGGGGGCCGACAAAAAATCAAAGAAAAAAAGTAATATTTGGGATCACCCTGTAAATTAAAATGTACGGGATGATCTATCGCTGCAGAATGAAAATTTGTGGATACTGTACAATATGTTTACAGATTTGTGTAAGAATATCACGCATATTCATGCAGATATAGCGATTTTTTTTTAAAGTTAAAAAAAAAAAATTAGAAAAGTGTAGTAGAAACAATATAGTGCGACTGGAATATAAATATATTAAATGTTTTATGAAATGGCTATATAGTGTATATACATGTGTATATGTATATATATATATATTATATATGTAACCAATGTATAATATTACAATTCATAATCTCTTTTTTAATTTATATATATAACCATTATAGAATATCACAATTCATCATCTTTTTTAATAAAAATTAATAAATTGAGTATCAATACATGACACAGACATTGTACATATTAAATCTGGATCAACAATTATTAAATTAACTAATCACTAATGAATTTTTTAAAACCTACATCCCAATCACTTATATATGAAGTATTAAAAAATTATAACATTCAAAATTGGCGAAAGTGACATATAACAACTATAGTGCTATATATTTATACATTTATTTTATTTTATTTCATTTTATTTATTTTTTAATACAGAATTCTAAAAATTTAACCTTTTTATGAAATGTAAAACATTTAATCGTTTTTACTGTTTGAGATTTTTAACATACAAATCTTTTATATTTTCAAATATTTTATTATTTTAAGAAATATACAGATTTTTTGTTTACATTTCACTTCCTTTATATTTTTTTAATGTTATAAGGTCGTTGTAAAATTAAACTTTTTAAGTATTTTATTATTTTAAATCTTACTTTTAATGAAATTTCTAATTTTTAATTATATTTTAATATTTTAAGAATTTCACAGATTTTTTGCTGATGTTGTAGTTGTTAAAAATATTAATATTTTTTTTTTATAAAATTTATAGGCCTAATTTTAACATAATCTCCTATCTCATATCTCTCCTTTTTTTTTTTTTTTTTTTTTTTTTCCTTTTAAGATTTACTTAGCATTATTTTCCTTAATACTTCTTTATATTTTTTAACAGAATTATAAAAATTTAACCTTTTATGAAATGTAAACCATTTAATCTTTTTACTGTTTCGAGACCTTTGACGAATAAAATCACAATTTTAAAAGAATAATTCGTGCATTTAAAGGTTAAGTTTTACAAAACAATAATTTATTTTAAATAAGGTATTTAGATTCATACTTATAAAAATATTTACTAATTACAATATAAAATACACTATACAACATAAAATATTTACAATATTTTAGTTATTTATAGTAGGTTTTACTTGTATTGAAGATGTGCAATATAAGAAAAGGTTGACATATTTATATGAAAAATGTATCTCAGATTTTTTTCATTATTTTTCCTGTGTAGTAAAGCTTTCTGAGAATTATACATAATTTTTTTCGAAACTAAATAAAAAATCATGCATTTAAG
Organism: Maratus speciosus; assembly: GCA_963932465.1. Taxonomy (NCBI): domain Eukaryota; kingdom Metazoa; phylum Arthropoda; class Arachnida; order Araneae; family Salticidae; genus Maratus; species Maratus speciosus. The sequence goes on along the minus strand of OZ010799.1, from coordinate 65,424,981 downwards.
GGTTAAAATTTCCGGTGATTATCTGGTTTTAAATTTACGAAAGGGAGCTTTGAACCGGTTCTTTTTTTATTTCTTTTTTTAACCCCTTAACGGTCGCATTAAATTACTGTTTAAAAATTCAAATTGCTTATTGGCACCACTTTTTTGAAAAAAGAAATAGTCACCTTATTTAATGACAGGTAAAATGCTAATACAGCCAATTAGTTTATAAATTAGCCAACTATTTTATAAAACTGGTGGGAATCAAACAATCTGAACAAAACAGTGAACCGCGAGTATCACGGGAGTGAGAATTAAGGGGTAAACAAAGTTGTATTTTGCATTTAAAAATTTCAGTGTGTACGATGGTAATATAATAAATTTGTTTTTCTTCCTTTTTTTTTCTTTTTTTTAATGTGGCCATCAACTTTCTAATAAAATGTGTAATTTGGCACTCATGGGGAAAACGAGTATGACATGCCTGTTGTAGAACATTAAGTTTTCATTATGGAAATACAGAAGGGAAAAAATTGTACTCTACAAAATGCTTGCGTTGAACTTTTTATTATTATTATTATTTTTTTTAGATTTTTCAATATAGAGTTTAATTTATATTTCAAGTCAAAATAAATCAAGACTTTTACTTCAAAAAGAAAACAAAAAGGATAAAAACATAGCTGGATAAGTTTAGAGGAAAACATATTTTATCAGTTTATTTAAGATGAAAACGGCTCACCAGCTTCCCGTGTTCATTTCGTAAAAGTTTTGGTTTGAGTTTTTCTAAGCTCGGGTTTTCTAGATTTGGCGATATTTCGTCCAAGCACACGGTAGTTTTAGTTCAATGAAAAAGAACTGAATATAAATTTAAAAAGTTACTGTCTTTTGCTTGTATTTTGAAAGATGGATATTTCATTCATTCGTTTATATCTGTATTTAACAAAAACAGAATTTGATTTATTTTTGTAAAAGAGGAGTGCTGTTTTATTCTTAACATTCATAAAACACCTCGATGGCATATTTTAAAAATAGCATAGTAACATAGATGTTTTATACATAAATAACTTTAATAACTCAATTAACATTTGCTGATTTAACATAGCTTAACTACGATATAAACCTTTTTAAATACATTTTAAAATTCAAATTAGATAAACAGAACAGATTTAATTTACAATACTGATGAAAAGTTTTTTTTTATTTTTTTTACTTCATCTGTTAATATATATATATATATAATATAAGAATGATATAAAGGTAAGGCCGTAGTTAATGAAAAAAGGAGTTTAATGGTTCTAGGTTATAGTTTTACATATTAAATAGAAATTATATTTACAAGTACGGGAGGGTAGGGGGGTTTTCTGCGGCATACGCACTCACAGAATCGTCGGAGATCGGCCTCTGCTCTCGTCTAGAGCGAGATACGCCTACCGTCGGCCGCGTCAGAATGAAATCTGCTCCCGGTTGTTACTTGTTTCCAAGCGAAGAGAATGCAAAGCTGCATATCAGCAAATTCAATAACATCTGCTGTTCTGCGGTTACAAGTTCTCGTGGAAAAGTGCTGATCAGATCCTGTTACTAGGAGTAAGGTTTTATGGGAATCTAAAACCACAACTCACATATATATTAATAAAATCGTCTAATTAATCAGAGTTTCATTTTAGGTTGCCAGTTTTTTTGTTGCTGTTATTGTTTTAACACTTTCCAATATACAGTAGAGCGCCGATTATCCGAACACGTCGGGTCCGACCCTAGTTCGGATAAATGGACAGACAGTGTAAGGGATGTTCCCGACTATACTAAAACCTTCACACTTTATCCAGGCTTAGGACTAGCAGCACCAGTTAGTGCTAGCTTGTTTTAAAACTTTATTTTTTTTTACTTTTCTATCATTTAAATTTTTTTCCGCTTTTTATAATTTTCCGAACTCTAAAGATTATAATTTAATCAAAAAAGCTTTCGATTGTTGCTTGCTTCAAAGAAGACATTCTTTCCAATGCAGCCATATCTCGAATTCTTCTTAAATACGTTAGTTGAATAGGATCAGAGTTCTTCTACCGTTCGAGCCATTTCATAGCTGCTTCCAAACCTTCAAAGGCTGGAATGGACCTGTGTCATTTTCAGAGCATTCGTTTTCATTTCTTCGATTTCTTTTTCACCTCAAATATCATCCACAATCTCATCATCATTGAAAGGAAAAAAAAAAGCGAGAAATGGGTTGTTCGGATAATTGGAAGTTCGGTTAATTGGAGTTCCGATAATCGGCGCTCTACTGTAGTTGAAAAGTGTTTATGAATTACGTTTGTCTGTCCGTGCTCTAACTGGCGTAAATATAGTCCGATTGCATGAAATTGATATAAGTTTTAGGGGTTTACTATAAGCCAGGCTCGGACTTGTCTGCCGGTCCATCGGCCCGAGGGCCGGTAATAAAAAAATCTGTGAGTATGGTAGGACTCCCACTGTTACGTCAAAAGAGGAGATAATAAAGTAAGTGTATTAAAGTAATATCAAAAATAATATTGGTGCTCCCTACAAACTAGTTTTTTTAATTACATTACTCGCTAAATTATATTTTCCAAAAATAGCATGTTACACTACAAACTATGAGAACACAATATTTCCCAATAAGAAAAGTAAGTACAAAAACTCTAAAAAAAGAATTGTGGAGAATCACATAAATAATTAACGAATAATTAACACATAATTAACGAATGTCTTTCTGTATTTGTTAAACCAAAAAAATTTTAAAGAAGTAGTACTAAATAATAAGAATTAAAAATATGCTACATATTATACAAGCTTACACAATAAAAAGATAAATGAAAACTGCTGAAAGATATTTTTCAAATTTCACTCAACTTTAATTTTATATTACAAAAATATCTACGGAAATTTAATCGTTAAAACAGAATAAATCTTTACAATACATATATACAAAAATAACGAACTTAAGTACGATTAATTACGATTTAACAAAACAAAATTAGCGAGCATAGTATAAAATCAGACTTACCAACATTTCATTGACACATGTGCATGTGCAGTGAGTGTATGGTGGTTGTACATACTTCTGATATATTTTCTGTTAAATGTATTATAAATGATGATATATTTTCTAAAATTTTAAGTGCATACCCAAACATCATTAAATCTCCTTGCCCAAACCAAATTGTTAAACATTCAGCTATGCATCATATTGATACTTTTGGCCCTCCGGTATATTCTAAACCACGTCGTCTTGCTCCTGATCGCCTAAAAATAGCAAAAATGGAATTCCAGCACATGTTGGATTTAGGACACATGCGCCCTTCTAACAGCAATTACGCTTTGCCACTGCACATGGTCCCAAAGAAAAACAGCGATGACTGGCGTCCAGTTGGCGACTTTAGAGCACTAAATGCCCAAACTAAAAAAGATAAATATCCCATTCCCAGCATCGTTGATTTTACTAGTGAATTGCATGGAACCACAATATTTTCCCATTTAGATTTGGTTAAAGCCTTTTATCAAATTCCGATTGCTCCCTAGGATATTCATAAAACGGCTATCTGTACACCTTCCGGACTCTTCGAGAGCACTCGGATGCAATTTGGTTTGTGCAACGCTTCGAGCACATTTCAGAGATTTATTGATGAACTAATTCGGAATTTGCCAGGTGTTTATGCTTTTGTTGATGATATTTTAATTGCATCAAAATCTCTTGAAGAACATCGAACATCTTAAGGCTCTATTTTCTATACTTGATAGTTATGGTCTTACGATTAAGCCTTCTAAATGCACATTTGGCGTTCCCACATTGGAATTTTTAGGCTTTAAAATATTTCAAGATGGTCTCTCATCACTTTCGGATCGTGTTGAAGCCATTTTAAAATTTCCAAGACCTGCAACCCTTATACAGCTGCGTAGCTACTTAGGCATATTCAACTTTTATAGGTGATTCATTCCCAGAGTTGCTGACATTTTAGCGCCCCTTGTCAAATTCCTTGAAGGGCACAAAAATAAAAAGAAACAACCTCGTTCCAAGGTTTCAAATGACCAATTACAATGGGACGAGGAAGCAGATCTTGCATTTACGGCATCTAAAGAAGCGATTTCTCAGGCAACGCTTCTACGACATCCTATTCCCGGTGCTCAGTTAAGGCCCCTTATCACTCAGATTTTAGATTTCCCTCTCCAATGTTAAACCAATGGCCATTTAATGCCTCTTTATTTGTCTAATATCTCATCAGAAAATTAATATTTTTAACTCATTTTTTCTGTGTGCACTTCTTAAAAGATGTCGCTTTCTGTTTTAGTTGACAAAATAATTTTAAAATGTACACTTATTTTTTAATTTAATGCTAAAGTCTTAAGAAGTATACGAAATGTAAATAACATTAAATAACTTCAATTCTAATTAATTCTCAATTGAAAACTACAGAAGAAAGCCTGTATTTTCATCCATTCATACAAATTAAAATTTTTCGTTTAAGTTTATTTAAACTTCAGATATTCGACAAATATTGGAAAATTTCCTCTCCCCTCTCAGAACATCCATCAAACGAGGAGAGAGGGTAGGAGTTGACCTTTGACATCGAAGAGGTCGAATGTCGCGGCGGGGTATTTTCTGGCTTTATCGTATAAGTGGAAAAAGTCCGAACTTGTATAGAGCTGTAAAATTTTTTGCTCTGCGAATTATTTTTAAGAGAATACTAGCATTTTGAAAACTGACAAAACGAAATCTGTTATAAAATAAATAAATAAAAAACATAAATATCGCTTGCAAGGACACCTGCATATTTAAAAAAAAGGATGCCTGTGCTTTTGTCTTTTGGACACGAAAATGAAGTTTGAATAAATACTCGCTTTCCGTGAGACAGAAATAAAAAAGAAGTTAAAAGATTTTTATTTTGACTGTCTTCTACCGAAAATAATTGATCCATTCCGTACAATTTCCAAGCCCATAAGAGATAAACCCTATATTTTAAAAGCACCTGAAGTTCATAGTTTTAAAAAAAAAGGTGTGTGTGTGTGTGGGGGGGGGGGGGGTGAACGGCAAAATGAATAAATTAGAAGAAGAAAAGCAATTAAAATATTTCTGATTAACTTTTATTTATTTAAAATAAATTTTATTCACCCCTCATTTGTAGCATAATGTAGAATTTAATTTCGCGTATTTTGTAATTTATGGTTTTCTTTTCTCATAAATGTAAATTTAAAATGTTCGTAAAAAATAATAGAACTAACTTAAATACTATAAATTGTGTTATTTATCCAACACATTCTCCAATCTCTTTCAAATTCTAAGTGTAGAAGATAATAGCTGTTTCTTTATTATTGTTCTGCCAATCACAAATGCAGAATTTGTCCTTATTTTTTGCTATATTTGTGTTTGATGTCAGAGAAAAAAATGAAAAGCTTGTCAAACTTCGACTAATATATTGTACAAAATTAAGTATACAGAATGTCCCAATACAAAGATAGAAATGCACTTTAATCATTAACATGTTAGAGATACATATGTAAATTGCAACAGTGTTCAAAATAAGGTACAAATTAAAATTATGTTGACGAAATAGTCCTGCCATTAATTTTCAAAATATTAAAATTTTTCAAGTTCAATGTGTCTTAATTTGGTACTGTTGTACTTGCTAAATAATTAATAGGATCTAGGTACCGTATAAAAGTTTAAAATACGTACCCTTTTGAAAATGAATGGCAGGGCTATTTCATCAATACAATCTTAATCCCTGCCTTATTTTGCACACTTTTGCTTTTTACATTGTTTATATATCTCCAACAGTTTAAAAATTAAAATGCGTTTCAATCATTTTGAGACACTATTTATTACTTATAGGTTTTACTTCTTACATGTATATCGACTAGTACGTCAGCAAAATTTTATAAAAGTGCTAAAATGATAAAAATTAGCACATGCGAAAAGTAAATATGAGAATATTTTTTATAATAAAAAATTCCTTATTGATAAAAATACTTAAAATTTAATCATATGTTTAACCTCTTCTTTATTTCTTTTATATAATTGTATGGTATTATTATTGTTATTGTTGTTGTTATTGTTATTATTGAAAATACATATAAAGAGCTTTTAGATTTCAAATAATACATAGAAGTCTCTTACTGTGCATTAGATTATAATTGCCTTTTATATAAATGTTACATGATTAACTTATAATTCTCTGCTTTATCGATGTGAAAGTCTAAATTATACTTCTATATTTCGTTTCAGTTGCTTCGTTTACTAAAACGTAGCAAAACATTCCCCCCCCCCCCCCTCTAAATACTGCTTTTTTCCCCGAACGTCTTTTCTCTGAATAATGTATTATAATTTCTAGAAAATAAAACTACGTAAAACACTATACGCATATATTTTTAAATATATACGCTTTTCTTCAATTTTCAACAAGTAGTTTTGATACACCTACGAAAACATTTCCATCCTTGCATGCATCGGAATTTCAGATCTTATTAGGTTTCAAGGAAACAAGTAGTTTTTACCCCCCCCCCCCACCCCCGACGCACACATGCCCTTTTAATGTGACACCCTTTTAAAATAAAAATTAATAACTATATCTATCTATCTATATATTTTTTTGGTCCCCTAAAATAAATTTTAGATGGTTCTCAAATTTATGGTTCAACAAACGAGATACTTTTTCATACATTTTCTGACTCATTTTTAAATGTAAAGACACAAAATTGGCAAGCCTGGCTGTTGATTGCTTATTATTACTTCATAGCTCATAAATGTTTGGATTACATTGGTCTTTTTAAATTTTTAATCTCTTATTTACCCCTTTCTCTCTAAAAATTATCCTAGATACTATTACATTGCATATTGAATTGATACTCATTCACACCAGTTTTATTATGAATTTTCCTTTTATTATTCCTCCTCACTCTTTTTGGCATCGTTGAAACAAACATTGCCACACAGAAATTGAATTTTTTTGCCCTTTTTCAAGAAGAATTCTTTTCAACTGTTGATTGTCACTGTAGCTGATTTGTGGTGTCCTTTTTCGAACTTCCTTCTAGTATCGCCACAAATCCTCGATAGAAAATATGTCCGGATACTTCGGAACCCAATCTAGCACAGGCTACCATTGTAATTAATCATTTTCAAAATACTATCCACATATTTTAAGTTATTTAAGCTTACTTTTGGTCTAGGATCCATTTAAATATTTCAATTCAAAATTTGAAAGATTATAAACCTTCCTGAATAATAAAAGGAAAATTCATAATAAAACTGGTGTGAATGAGTATCAATTCAATATGCAATGTAATAGTATCTAGGATAATTTTTAGAGAGAAAGGGGTAAATAAGAGATTAAAAATTTAAAAAGACCAATGTAATCCAAACATTTATGAGATATGAAGTAATAAAACCTTGTGTAAATCACCATAAAGTTCAAAGGACGCGTTTCGATATCGAAATTATAACGCCAGCCAATATAAACACACGTCTGTAACAGGACAATCTTTCTCTACAATAAATTTAAAATATCCGTTTTCAGAAAAATACATTATTTGCATTTGCAAGAAGAAAAAGAATGAAAACTCTTATGCTATTTATAACTTATTCAGAATGTCTAAAAAAAAAAAAAAAACATTTAACAGCAAAAGAAATTAAAATATCGTCCATGTTAATTTGCAATTTAAGTGAAGGTTTGATTGCTTATTTATAGTAATCATTTTCATTATTTCATTAATTCATCATGTTATTTAAAATTGTTATTAAATTATGTTATTATTAATTTATTATTAAATTTATTATTAAATTATTAAAAATATTTAAAACCTACTTTCGGTCTAGAATCCATTTAAAAATTTCAATACCATATTTAGAAGATTATAAATCTTACTGAATAATAAAATAAGAAAATTCAAACTTGTTTGAATGAGTATCAATTCAATATGCTATTTAATTGTAACTAGGATAATTTTTAACCCTTTATGTACTGAATTATGAATTCATGAAAATTTCATCTTCTAAAGCATTTTTCATGAATTGTTTAAACTACTTTAGAAGATTTAAATAATCATTTAATAAATTTTAGAAGGATTTAGAAGGATTAATTAAATTGGAATTTATAGGGATTTTGTGCAATATTTATAACACCACTCAAATCTTTTATTTTACATATTTTTATAAGTATTTTGTAGAATTAGGAAATGTACAAACATTATGTTCTTACAATAGAAATATAAAAAGTATTTCCGAACTGAAAAATTCCCCCTCTCGATCCCGTATGCCAAGAAATCTGAAAAGATGCAAAGGAATAATAAATCATCCTTTTAAAAATATTTTTGTTTTGTGTAACCCATAATTAAGATTAAGTAATGTATCTATAACTCATCCTAAACTGTATCACAACTAATCGATGTATTAAATGAATTTTATAACAAGTTATTTTAATGGTACTTATAAGTACTGTCGGTAGATAAAGGGTTAGGGTTAGGCAGCCTAAGAGAGACTGCTCAGGGCCGGCTAGGCCTGCCCCTTAGAGCTTAACGTCTCTCCCGGTATGTTCCCCGACACGTTGGGGCTCGTTAGTGAGTACAGCCCTGTCCGGCCGTATGCAGACGGAGAAACACAAAATGCTCAAGGGGCGACGCTCACCCGCTAAGGGCGTCTATGCACCACCGACCACGGAACCCAGAATTTATTTTAAAAAGAACAAAGTGGGATTACAAAAATTAGACGAATGCCTTCCCGCCAGGAAAACGCCTACTCGCGACAGAGGGCGGGAGTATGAGAACATTTAAAGTAAAAATAAAATAAAATAAATAATAATAATAATAATAATAAACATCACTGATCCTGGCCGCCGGGGTAGGAACCCCTCTCGCGACAAGGGGCGGCAGGAAGGGAAAAGAATGGAATGCGTGGCACAAGTAAAATGGCACGAGCAAATACTCAAGCGTCCATTGGAGATGTAATGATTTGCGTGGCACAAATAAGATGGCACGAGCAAATACTCAGCGTCCATTGGAGATGTAATGCTTTGTGTGGCACAAGTAAGATGGCACGAGCAGATACTCAAGCGTCCATTGGAGATGTATCTCTTGATAGAATGGTCAGAAGCACGAGCAGAGGCTCTTAAGATCGTAGGAAACCACACATTGATGAGTAGAAGAATTTGCTGGAGCCTACAAAGAGGACTGGATTCTGGTGCTGTTTGAGGATTGATATGGTGGCAGTGAGACTGGATAAGCAGAACCAGGGCTTAAGGGTTAATAAAAAAAAAAATACGTAAAAGATTTAAAATTTACAAGACCAACGAAATTAGAACAAATATGGATCACAGTCTAGAATCTAACGCACGCCAGGTTATACCAGACTCGAATCCAATAATTCTTTTTAAAATTAATCCGAACTCAACATTTATAGTTATGTGCAGTTTTCTTGTTCTTTATATTGCTTCAATTTTCTCATTTTATAGTCATAGTAAAAAAGTATTAATAAATAGAGAAATAAATAAAAGAGACCTTTCGAATGTACAAATCCAATGCTCCAACAAAATCTAGCCGAAGTATTAGCAGTTAAATTAGTTTTCGGATAATCTTCCATGAGCAACTAACAACCAGCTGAGAAAAAAAAAAAAATACTGTAATTCAGGATATTTTCTAATATGAAACTAGTATGTTGTGGCCATCACAAAACTTTCTTCTATATAAATCACGTCAATTAAATCATTTAAATAGTAAAGAAATTACATCAATTAAGCACCAATTCATATCAAAGTAAATCTGAATTTGAAGTTCGATGAAAATTCGTGCATTAGTTATTGAGATAGAGTTATAGGGGAAATTTTGAAAAATGCAGCATAGCAACGCCACCTGTTGAGCGATTTGCACCAAAACATTAACACCACTAATTCATGTCCTGGTATACCTGCATCTAAAGTTTGTGGAAAATCCAAGCAATAGTTCTTGAGATAGAGCTATTGCGGAAATCACAAAAAATACAGCATAGCAGCGCCACCTATTGAGCGATTTACACCAAACTGTATAAAATGTCAATTCATGTCAAGGACTAACTGATTCTAAAGTTTGATGAAAATTCGTGCATTATTTTTTGAGATACACCTATAGTGGGAGTTCTGAAAAATACAGCATAGCAGCGCCACCTATTGAGCGATTTACACCAAAATGTACAAAATGTCAATTCCTGTCAAGGATTAACTGATTCTGAAGTTTGGTGAAAATTATTGCATTAGTTCTTGAGATACAGCTATAATGGAAATTCTGAAAAGTGCAGCATAGCAGCGCTACCTGTTGAGCGATTTGCACCAAAACACAAACGGCACTAATTCATATCAAAGTATACTCGAATCTGAAGTTTGATGAAAATCCAAGCATTAGTTGTTGAGAGAGAGCTATTGCGGAAATCGTAAAAAATGCAGTATAGCAGCGCCACCTGTTGAGCGATTTACACCAAAATTTACAAAACTTCAATTCATGTCAAGGACTAACCGAATCTGAAGTTTGATGAAAATCCGTGCATTGGTTCTGGAGATTGAGCCATTGCGGAAATCGTGAAAAAGGTTGCATAGCAGCTCCACCTGTTGAGCGATTTACACAAAAAACTAATCAGCACCGAGTTATATCAGGAACTAACTGAATATAAATTTTTATTAAATTCCGTGCATTAGTTCTTGAGATAGAGCGCCCACAAAATTTTTGTCACATACAGACAGACAGACTCACAGACAGACATTTTGTAAAAACATTTTTTTCGGAATCTCTGACCCCCAAAACGTGTAAATCCGTCGAAAACCGAAAGTCGAAATTTTTCACGAATCCAATACTTTCTTCTTGTAAAGATAGAAGAAAGTAAAAACAACAAAAACAAAGATCTAAATTACTTACAGTGGAATTAGTTTTGGGATAAAAATTCAGGCTCACCTATGGATTGATTAAACAATAGGCGAATTGGATACTGACACTACTGATTTTAGTGGCCGCCGAATTTTGGTTTAGGAAATTTTTATATAGCTGAAATTTCAAGCCTAATTTAATCTTCTAATCATTATAATCAATAGTTTGTACTTTTAAAATAGGATAAGATCATATCTAGATGTGTGAGAGTGTATTCATATAGCCAGTCATATGTTTTATAAGGCATCGAAAATGTTTAGTTTTTTTAAATAACGGTACATGAAGAGGCGGGGAGGGGCGAAATTTGACTTTCCATAAGACTTTTAGCATTAGTTCGAAATCCGACAATTTCATTGGCTGTCGGTGAACCGAACTTCTTTCCCTGTAAGGAATAAATCCATTTTACGAAACAGCGCTGCTACCCATTTCATCAAATGTATTTTTTGATAATAATAGCTTGATGCATTAAAAAAAGCTAATGTATGTCTCATACTGAGCACGGAATCAATTATTATACAGTTAATAACAGAATATATAATTAATTATTAAATTTGATATAATTTTCTAGTAAGAAAATTATTAACAATTCTAAAACAACATTGACAGTTAAATTATGATAAAATAATGAGATTGTTATAATAAGCTGCTTAGAACTTTTTTTTTTTTTTACTCAGATGTTTGGAATCAGTATTAAAGTTCTAGCAGCTTAACTAAAAATAAGTAATTGAAGTTCCATCTAGCTATATAAAAATATTTTTCTATGTCAGTTTAAAAGATACTATTATTACATTTAAATAGATGTTTTATTTTAATTATATAACATTAGCTCCTAAGTGGTATTATGTAGTAAAATTTAATCACAATAATGTATTTCGAATAAAAATTGTAAAGCTACTGATATAAATTAATAAATAAAGAAATTTAATTATTTAAATTTATTTAAAAAAATCTAATTGACAATTTTTATTTTCTTCAAAGGAACTGGTGATAAAGATCAACTGATTTTAACTAACTGACTTAAGGGTGTTCTCAAATCCAAAAAGGCAACTTTCTGACATAAGTTTTAATTTATTTGTGTTCTAAAATGCATGAAAGTAGCTGGTGTTGTTGCTCAGAAACTATATAATTGAGCTGTTTTTTCCATTTTTTTTTTGCAAACGCAATAGATCTTTCAGAAAATAGTGTCAAAGTGGACGTTTTGAACCGAATTTCCGCGCGAAGGAAGGAAGAGCACTGAAGAGCGGGCGAAAAACGTGTTTGCCACGCGATCAAAATCGCTTATAACTCAATTTTATTAAAAAATGGAAAAACAGTTCAATTCCAAATCGCTTCCATGGCCAGGCTTTCCAATTTTATACCTTTTCGTTAAAAAATGAATTTGTAAATGTGTCAAAACGTTTTGCGCTTGTTGAGCCGAGCAATTAAGAACAGCCTTAAGAAAATATTATTATTACTCTTTAATTATTAAAGAAATTTATTTATTAGAAAAATACCGTATAAGTCATATGAATTTTAAAATTTAATTCAATTATCTGTATAACATTTACAATTAAAAAAAAATAGTAATCTAAATAACAGATAAATTTAAAATGATCAGAACTTTATAAAATTCTAACTTGAAAATACTTTTAATGTAAGCCTAGGAGATTTATTATTGCATTTTAATAAATGCTTACTTTAATTATTAAAAAATAGATTAAATAAATTTTTTAATTTAATTATTTAAATTTATTTAAAAAAATCTGACAAAAAAAATTACAACGGAACTCGTAATCTGATTTTAACTAACTAACTTAAGAAAATATTATTATTACTCTTTAATTATTAAATAAATTTATTTATTAGAAAAATACCCTATAAGTCATATGAATTTAAAAATTTAATTATCTGTATAATATTTACGATAAAAAAATTTCAAAGCAACCTAAGTAACAGATAAATTTAAAATGATCAGAACTCTATTAAGTTCTAACAAGGAGATTTATTATTGCATTTTAATAAATGTTTACTTTAATTATTAAAAAATAGATTAAATGAATTTTTTAATTTAATTATTTAAATTTATTTTAAAAAAAATACAACGAAACTCGTAATGAAGATCAACTGATTTTAACTAACTGATTTAAGAAAATATTATTTTTACACTTTAATTATTAAAGAATTTCTTTATTAGAAAAATACCCTATAAGTCCTATGAATTTTAAAATTTAATTTAAATATTTGTGTAATATTTAACATAAAAAATTATAAAGTAACCTATCATAAATTAATAAAGATTTTTATGTCTCAAGGATAATTTTAAAATAAAAAACCTTTAATATATTAATTCGGATAATTTCGCATTTATCTGTTACTATAGTAACAGACAAATTTAAAATGATCAGAACTTTATAAAGTTCTAACATGAAAATACTTTTAATGTAAGCCTAGGAAATTTATTATTGCATTTTAATAAATGTTTACTTTAATTATTAAAAAATAGATTAACTGATTTTTTTAATTTAATTATTTAATTTATTTTAAAAAATCTAATTGCTAAAAAAATTTACAAAAGAACCGGTAATAAAGATCGACTGATTTTAACTAACTGACTTAATAAAAATCAAAACAAAACTCTAAAAAAGTGAAAACGCCAGCGAAAGGACAGAACACGCAACTTTAGTATTATAAATGCAAAATCTTAACCAGCCCTAGTCTTGACCACTGGGCTAGATCATTCATACATTTGAAATACCAAAATACCATGTGCCGGCTTTACACAGTATTTTACTGTTATACTTGTCCTTTCAGGGAATGAAGTCCTGTTCAATTTCATTGGCTATCGGTGAAGCGTCAGCCAATGAAATTGCATGACTTCACACTAATGCTAAAAGTCTTATGGAAAGTCAAATTTCGCCGAAGAGGGTGGGGGGCAATATCAAGCTCCTGGACTCTCTTTGTCCGATCTGTGGAATTATCTGAATATTGGAAAGCTCGCTCCTATTTTTTTTCCGTAGAAGAACTCTTGTCCATTTCTTTCTGTGTCCAAGACTGCCCTAAAGGAGTTTTCTTCCCTTGCTTGACCCCCAACTGCTTCCCCTTGGACCCCCTGCTTGACCCCAACTCGTTGACAGCTTCATAAAGGCATAGGCGTGTTTAAAAAGGGGGGGAAGAAAGGGCACAAGGAGAACTCAGATCCGGAAAAAGAAATGAATGATACAAAGCCTTAAGTTTATGGGTTGATGCATCAAATGTCGCAGTTGGTGGCTCTGTCATGCAAATGTCTGACAATCAATGGGAACCTATAGCATTTTATTCAGGCAAACTAAATAAGTCTCAGAAAAATTGGTCGACTTATGACCGCGAATTATATGCCATACATTCCAGTATAAGAAAATTTCGACACCTGCTTGAAGGCAGAAATTTCATAATTTATACTGATCAGAAACCCTTAATTTATGCCTTTAAACAAAATCCTGAAAAATGCAGTCCTCGACAACTACGTCATCTAGATTATATATTCGCAATTTTCTACCGATATCCGGTATACAAAAGGTTCAGAAAATCATGTTGCCGATCTCGCATCGAAATTAATCAAATTTCTCCGGCTGTACTTGATTTTAAAGAATTTGTTTCAGCTCAATCAACTGATGAGGAGCTTCAAAAACTTTTGCAATCTAATACTACATTCTTAAAATTAGAAAAACATTACTTTCCTCTTGAGGATATCTCTTTATACTGTAACATGTCTCAAGAACATCCCCGTCCATTTGTTCCCCAAAGTATGCGACAACTTGTTTTTGACAATTTGCATTTCTTCTCACATCCCGGTATGTCAACTTCTATTAACTTAATTTCTAAAAGATTCGTATGGCCTGGCATGCATAAGGATATTAAATCCATGGTTCGTAGCTGTGATAATTGCCAAAGAGCCAAAATAACACAGCACACAAAATCTCCTATTGGTACATTCACCCTACCTCATGCTCGGTTTGCCCACATTCATTTAGACTTCATTGGTCCTTTTTCCCTATCTGATGGTAATCAATATTGTTTAACTATCATTGATCGATTTACCAGGTGGCCTGAAGTCATTCCGACAAGTGATATGACTGCGGAAACAACTGCTCGCGCTCTATTAAAGGGTTGGATCTCCAGATTTGGATGCCCAGTCACTACCACCACAGATCAAGGCCGTAATTTTGAATCCACCTTGCTTCAGGAACTTCTGCGCATCACAGGCTGCAACCGGATTCGAACTTCGCCATATCATCCCCAAGCAAATGGAATTTTGGAACGTTATCACAGGCATTTAAAAGATGCCCTTAAGGCACACAATAACACTAAATGGACTGACATTCTTTCAATTGTTCTCCTAGGTTTACACTCAGCTCTCAAAAATGACATTAATGCAACGCTGCGCAATTAGTATATGGTACAACATTAAGATTACCCTCTGATCTCATAACAGAAAAAGAACAAATTGACCGACCAATTGATCGCAACTATGTGTCTAACTTAGTCGAAACAATGCGGCGAATAAAATATACTGCCACTTCCTTACATGGCACTTCAAAAAAATTTGTAAATCCCTCATTGTCAACTTGCACACACGTATTTTTAAGATCAGACAAAATACTTCGTCCTCTAACACCACCATACACTGGACCTCACCTTGTCATAAATAGAAATCCCAAAAACCTTATTATTGACATTAATGGCAGAAAAACAACAGTTTCAATTCATCGCGTGAAACCCGCCTATCGATTGTCAGACACTGTTGTTACAGATAATTCTGTTCCTGTTCTAGAGGTACCAACTGAGCCGACACCTATTGATAAACAACTTACTACTCGTTCTGGACGAAAAGTCACCTTTCCTAAACATTTGGTTACTGAATATGTAATATAACACATTTGTACATAATATTTTATAGAGTTCCTATTATTGTATTGAATATTGATTTTGTATTTCTGTTTTGCATTATTTCTATATTATTATTATTATTACATTATATCAAGCATTTATAATATTTCATATATTGTATTACTCTCTTGCATTATCGTTCACCTTGTTCACTGGGGGGATACTCTATGGTGATGTGTCCATCCTCCCTGGTGTGTTCAACAAATGACGCTACAAGCACAGTAAAAACACTTCTACTCCCACTTCTAGATGCTGTTATGATTCAGAAGTGTGGCGCTGCTGTAACCTGCGTCTGCTATACTGTAAACCGTGCAACAAAGGATCGGCCTTCTTTTCGTTAATTTTTATTTATTAAATTGTTGTTGTTGATTAATTGGAGTCTTCATTCAAGTAAATGAACATTTTACATCATCTTTTATTACGCAACTTACCACAAGTGCATCATTTCAGTGTTGTGTATGAAAACGGAAGTTTCGCATTTCTCCCTTTAAAACTGACTGTTTACAACAGGCATATCAAACTCGTTTATCGCCGTGGGACAAATTAAGCATTATATATACAATACCACGGTCCACATAATATAACCATTATTCTACAGAATAAAATTTGTTGGTACAAAACACAGCCCCGTTGAAAAAAAAAAAAAATCACGAAAAATTCAAAAATTATGATTATAATAGTTTATTTTATCTTATTTTTCGAAACAATACACAAAATTATTGGACTTGAAAAATAACAAAAAGAGGCACACTATACTTTAAAAAATTGATATATTGATGAAAATTACAGAAGTTTGGAAACTCTGTATCCATATATTTTCGCTCTAATATGGAATCACACTGAATTTTGATTAACTGCAGTAACTAATTCTGAACAATGATTTCAACATCAGTCATTAGAGGTGCAGTAAACAGATTTAACTGATTTTGATATTTCTTGAAATTAAAAAATCGTCTTTGAAATCATTTTTAATATGCTTTGAGAAATGTCCATTCAGATGATTTTTGTAATAATGCCTAGCAACATATAAAATGAAATACACTTTCTTTTTAAAAACTGTTTGGTCAAAGTAATTGTTATGAGTTGGTATACTCTATCTTGTTCACGACAGATGGCGTCTCTGCAGTGCGCTTGTGTGATCGGCAGATCGTCGTTCAATCGGCAGTCTTGCACTAGCCGTCATGAAGTGAAGTTGTCTGATACTAATAAAACTATGTTAATATTTCTAGCTGCCTATCGGCATGAGTTTATACATCACATCTAACCTACGATACAACTGGCGACGAAGATGCGATGTGGTGATGTTAGAAGAAGTTTTTTTTCTTTTTTCGGCGAATTTACGCAGCCGATCTTAGTCGCGCCACGCTAAGCCTAACACGCGGTCGCGGAGTTACCAGTTGCCGGTAGCGCAAGCCGAACGAAGCCGCGTGCTCCTTGCAGTAAGCTTTAAAAAATTAGCTTAAGATGGACTCTTTAGGCCTAATTAAAGAGTTTGATTCCACTATTGAATCATGGGCATTGTATACGGAACGCCTTGACCAATTTTTCCTCGCATCTTGGATGGAACAAGCGGAGCGCAAGACAGCAATTTTCCTGACAATCGTCGGCCCTCCGAAATCTCTTGTCACTAGCGGCGACGACTACAAAGACACTTAAAGAAATAATTAATGTGCTAAATTCGCACTTTGACCCGACACCTTCCGTTATTGTGGGAATATACAAGTTTAATAGCAGAGTTCGACGCGCCGGCGAATCAGTCGCAAATTCCATTGCAAAACTACGTAGATTGGAAAAGCATTGCAATTACGGCACATCGCTAGATGAAATTTTGCGTGATCGGATCGTGTGACGAATTCAAGACGAAGGAATACAGCGAAAATTACTTGCGGAAAGCGAGCTAACCCTAACGAGGGCAACGGAGATCGTGGTGACGATGGCGACTGCGGCGAGGGACGCAATCAATCATCGGATGACATCCGGTTCTGAAGTAAACAGAATTCAATCTAGGAAAAGTAATAATGCACCGAAAAGTCCAAATCCTCGTGTGACAAGCAAGAATGCTGAAAAATGCAATCGAGGGGGAGGTAGTCACGTGGTGGTCACGGGTGCATAATTTGCAAGTGGAGAAAGCAGAAAATGAAGTGCCACCAGCTAAAGATGAATGCATGCTCCAAGGCAAGCCATTCATTTTCGAAGTGGATTCAGGTGCCCCCTTTTCTTTAATGCCATTAAATATATTTAATAGTGTAAAAGAACATTTCCTCCTTTGGAGCCAACTGCAGTTAAGTTAAATTCTTACACAGAGCATCCTATTGAAGCGATTGGAATGGCATAAGTTAATATGTCCTATGAATCAAAGTCTTGCTCATTACCTTTGATGATTGTTGGGCAAGGAAATATTAATTTAGCAGGTCGTAACTGCATTTACCCATTGCTGTTGATGAATGTTTTTAAAAACCCAATCCAGTCTTATGCCACAAACAATATGCCAATTCCAGAATTGATGTTACATAACCTTTTAGAAATATTTATTTTCACCACATTTGGGTATTGTAAAAGATGTCAAAATGCATTTAATAAAGAAAGACTCTGCAACACCTAAATTTTTCAAAGCACGTCCAATCATTTATGCTGTTTTAGACAAAGTTGATCATGAAATAGCTCACCTCGTTAAGGAAAGCATTCTTGAGCCGGTGAAGACCACAGAGTCTGCAGCGCCAATCGTGCCTGTGTTGAAGCGTGACGGACACATCAAAATTTGCGGAGACTTTAAATTGACAACCAACAAGGTGACTGAATTGGAGCAATATCCACTGCCGAATATCGAAGACTTGTTTGCCCGACTTTCAGGCGGAGTTGTTTTCTCAAAGCTGGACCTTCGTGATGCCTATTGCCAATTGCAGCTAGCCGAAGAGTCTAAAGATCTAGTCGTAATTAATACCCATAAAGCACTCTTCCGGTACACTAGAGTACCCTTCGGAGTAACCTCAGTTCCAGAGAGAAATCGACAAAATTCTGCAGGGTCTGAAGGCTGCTTACTATCTTGATGATGTTTTGGTTTTCGGGAAAAATGAAGCTGAACATCTACAGAAATTGACGGCTGTTCTAACACGTTTACAGTAAGCTGGAATGAAGCCCACCTCTCATAAATGTGAATTTTTGAAATCTTCGGTTGAATACCTTGGTCATCGGATTGACAAAGTAGGACTTCATCCTCTGGAGTCTAAAGTGGATGCTGTAGTCAAAGCACCTGATCCAAAGAATATTCAGCTGCGTTCTTTTATCGGACTGATTACTTATTATGGTAAGTTTTTACCAAACATGGCCATCCTACTAGCTCCATTATATGAGTTATTGAAAGCCAAAACTAAATGGAGATGGGAGGCACAGCAGAGGGAAACGTTATCGAAAGTGAAAGGGGTTCTGCAAAATCCGTCGCTGCTGGGTACACTTTGATAATGGGAAAGAGGTTGTGTTAGCCTATGATGTCAGCCCTTATGGTCTTGGAAACGTTCTATCCCACGAAACAGAAGATGGCGACCGCCCAATAGCTTTCGCTTCTCGTTCCTTAACCGAAGCTGAAAAAAACTACAGTCATATAGAAAAAGAAACATTATCCCTGGTCTTTGGTGTGACCAAATTTCGCAAGTACCCGTTAAGACGAACATTCACATTGCTCACTGATCATCGCCCCTTAGTGAACTTCTTTCTGCAGACAAGCCGGTGTCAGTGGTAGCTGCTGCGGGAATACAGCGTTGAACTCTGACCCTTGCAGCCTATTCTTACACGATTAAGTACAGAAAAGAGAGTTCGCATGCTAATCAGTGATGTAGTCGTAATAAAAACAGAGGGTATACCTTCTAAGCAGACGGTATAATAAGCTCAAGGCAGAGGGTATACCCTAGTGTATATATACTATAGCATTCTTGAGAAACAGAGGGTATACGGTGTTCATTAAAAAAATCCAGAGGGTATACGGCGTATACCTCCGTATACCCTCCACTACATCCCTGATGCTAATGCCGATGCTTGTAGTAGACTGCCCCTGAAGACCGAGCATGCTGATCCACCAGTTCCAACGGAGTCGATGTTATTATTAACACAACTTGACGACACTCCAGTGACAAGGCATCTGATTGCTATCAAAATCGACAAATGTCCTGACCTAAGCAAGCTGAAATCTTATATCTTGAAAGGTTTTCCTAAGAAAATAGAGCAAAATTTGCATCCCTTCCTCAGAGTAAAAGATGAATTATCTTTCGAAGAAGACATCATTTTGAGAGGCACACAAGTATTTATCCCTCCAAAATTTAGAAAATTCATCCTAGATGAGTTCCATTCATCTCACCAAGGCATAACAGCCATAAAGGCACATGCTTGTTCCTATGTTTGGTGGCAGAGTTAGATACCAATCTGGAAGATAAAGTGAAGGGTTGGGTTGCATATCAACAAAATGCTTCAGCACCTCCGGAAAAGTATGTCCCCTGGGCTATGCCAGAGGAAGCATGGGAACGGATTCATATCGACCATGCAGGTCCAGTGGAAGGTTACATGCTTCTTATAATTGTGGATGCCAAGACAAAATGGCTAGAAGTTGCACAAGTATCTAGCACATCTGCTAGTGTAATCATAATGATATTACGTAGCCTATTTTCTCGTTTCGGCATTCCCAAAAGCGTGGTTAACGACAATGGTCCTGGATTCAAAAACGAAGTTGGAGTTTTTTTTATCTCGCAATGGTATTGCCGAGGTTGAAACGCCACCGTACCATCCACGTTCGAATGGTTTAGTGGAGCGAGCGGTCAAAACGGTGAAATCAGCCCTGAAGAAAATGACTGGCTTGCAGAGAAGCTGTCTCGATTCCTCTTTAATTATACAAATACGCCATCAGCAGCTACAGGTGTATCTCCAGCCATGGTCGCCCTCTCCGAACACGGCTGGACCTGATTCGAGATCCTGTGAGCCAGACACATGAGAAGAAAGAGAGCAGCTCAGAAAAATTTACGGAGGGCACTCCAGTTTGGGTGCGTTCGTTTGGCCGTGGCCCACCATGGGTTGCGGGCGCTGTTTTACGTTCCGTGGGAAGAGTAATGTGTGAAGTCTCCATGCCTTTGGGAAATTGGACAAGCCACTTCGACCAGATAAAGCTCAGACAGGAGGACCTGTCTAGTGATGTTCTTATTCCACTTGACTTACCAGCTCCTACAGCTTCACAAACAGAATTTGCAGATTGAGGTTCCCACTAGCACCACCAAACACCCTGTTCTCCCCTAGTAAGTTCTCCAAATATAGGGAACAAGTCGCCTGCAAACCCCCAGTTCTATCGCCATAAGTGTTAACTCATGATGCAGTTACTCCCTTACTTAGGCGATCAGAACGTGTCAAAGTCAAACCAGTACATCTACAGCTATAGACTGTTTTGCTTTAGTTATAGTTATAGACTGTCAAATTGTTCTCTAGTTTTGAACTGTTTTTGTGTTTTGAACTATTTGCTGTGAAGTATCTGTATTTAAAAGACTCTCTGACATTTTGTGTATTCTTTAAGAGGGGGGGGGGGATATTATGAGTTGTTATACTCTACCTTGTTCACCATAGATGGTGGCTCTGTTGTGCGCTTGTGTGATCGGCAGATCGTCGTTTAATCGGCAGTCTTGCACTAGCCGTCATGTAGTGACGTTGTGTGATACTAATAAACATATGTTAATATTTCTAGCTGCCTACCGGCATTAGTTTATACATCATCTCTAACCTACGATATAACAGTAATAAATTGTATTTGAAATCGCCAATACTATCAAATAATAAGATAGCATTATAAAATTTGCGTTGAAGTTTACTCAGGTGCATAGTAATTCCAAATGAAAACTACATGTATTTTGTCTATTGATGGTCTTTTAATAATACACATTCATATTTTGTCAATTTAATTATAACCTTGTTTAATAGTTTGAAATCAACAGTTAAAACTTTATGATGGAAACCCGTAAAATATCTTTAAGAAGGTATACAAATATAATATAAGTTTTTAAGCACTAATCCGACTTTTATGAACCTATCCGGCTATATATAAATATTTCTAGCAACTGTACTTATATTTTTAGTATTATCAAATTCCTTTAAATTTTCTAGACATCTTTTCTTCTATTTCGTAGTAAATAATTTCGACTTGCGGGATATTTAATGTAATACACACAGTACAGTAGAATCTCTTTTATCCGAAACCCTTTTAACCGAATCTCTCGGTTAACCGAAATCCATTTTTAAGGCTTTTTTCCTTTTTTTACTATCACATTCCTTGTGTGCAAAATCCATTTTGAAAGCTTTTTTTTTTAAACTATCATATTCCTTGTGTGCAAGTGGTCCTTTCCGAACTGCGAGTACATATAAATATTTTAGTTCCCCTTTCTTAGAGTTCCTTTCAATTTAACTTTAGCTCCCGTAAGCTGCCTAGTGGAACGAAAAAAACGAACAAATTAACAATGCTGAAGCTTTTGAATGTTTTGCAAAAGATTTGGCACGGCTGGAGCAACAGAGAGACTGTGATACTGGTGAACTAATAATATTAAAAAACTCCGTGATAGAGCGTCAAAGCAAGGCAAAATCGAAACTGTGACAAGCAAAACATTTTTCCTTACAAACAAAACATTTAAAGGAACTTAATTTCAAAATTAAAATTCAGGTAATTTATTCTTCATTCTATTTTGCTATTGCTTTATTTTTATTAAACACTTTTTACCATAATAAGGAATATTACATATATTTCTCTTTAATCTTAAAATTGAGCATTCTCGATTATTCGAAAATTTCGATTTTCCGAAAGTTGCTCGGTCCCAATTACTTCGGATAATCGAGGTTCTACTGTAATTATAATTATTAATTAAAAAATATCTTTTAAAGCTATTCCTTAAGATTTCCCGTTACTGACACATTCACCCCACATTAACTTTGTTTATTATTATTATTTTGCCTGAAAGAAATACATGTCTTACTAGTTGCCTAAACGTCACTGAAGGCTTACCGTGGAGACCCGAAAAGTTTTTGGTTTCCGTCTGTCTGTTTGTTTGTTAGCTTGTCTGTCTGTACCGCGATAACTGCCGTAAAAAGCATCCGATTAGCTTAAAATTAAGGATGCATGTTGGTGAAATCCCCGGATTTAGCTGTATAGTTTTGGTTAAATTTGGTTCATTCGTTCGGAATATATAGAACATTTTATTTTGCAACTTAATGCTTTCCTATTGAAATTCAGACGATTTTTCCATTTTTATTTGTTGAAAAGAAATGGCTCCTATGATTGAAGGATTTAAATGGTAAATTAAGGATGATGAAACTTCCTCATTAGAACCATACATTATTCATATTAGTTTGAAATTTTGTGTATACATTTGTCAGAGTTCTTAAATTCGGTGTATAACTTATGGAGGGATTTTATACAGTCAGTATCGGTTATATGGTCACCCATGCGGTCCTGAAAAATATGACATTATAAGCGGGGTGACCTTATATGCGGTGTAAGCAGGAATTTTATTTTAGACAATGAAATATTATTAATAAGTTAGTTATATTAGTAGAATAATGTACAAAGAAGCTATGAACATATAATTTATAAAACAAAAAGTATAAACAAGAATTGCTTTACACTTAAAACTTCGAACTGATGAGTATACTCGTAGTAGTAAAAATAAACTTTTATGCAGGTTTGTTTATTTTTTATCGTAGTTATTAAAACTACTTTTTCTTATTCACGAACAGTTTTAAAATGTTCCTCTGTGCCTTTGGGATTGGCAAAAAAATATCTGAAAGTATTTAGTGCTTTGAGAGCTTCTGTTCGTGTTGTCGACTCAGCTTCGAATTCACTGTCATCATCATCGTTTCCATCAATGTTTATATTTAAGATTTCCGAAACTATTTCCAGTATAGAAGCTTTACCATGGACTTTACCGATGTCACATCAGCTGCGGATATCTAGAAGAAAAACACCAATAGGCATGAAGAACATTTTAAAACGGCTTCCCCTTCGTCCAATAAGCAGTCTTTTTCGGAAGGTAGATACCCACAAAGGCGTGTCTGTTGCCACTCGTGGGTAAAGTCCATTAGTAGCGATCTCATTGTCAACAACTGCATATGGAAATTCGTCATGTATTGTGCAAAAGGCATTCCGTAGTTCTTGTACAACTTCAATTAGGGATACATCATCACCATCATCACCATTGTCGTTGTCTTCGAACGATAATTCTTCACATTCTGGAAGACAAGGATGTCAAAAACAATTTTCAATGATCTGCTTTGTTACCATATTCCAACTCTTGTCTACGTAACATAGCATCTAACATTGTCACGCGAAACTTCTTTTTTTTTTCAATGGCAGCAATGACGTCTTTTAGAAGCAGCTTTCGATAATTTATTAATATTTTAAATAATATTAATTAATATTATAATATTAATTAATATTTTTAATAATCCCTTGATTTAATCGTTGTGCCATACTGGTTCAGTTTGAAGGCAAGAAAACAAGTTCAATCGGATTTAAATTGGAAATCATGCAATGGGCGGTACAGTTGTCTGCGATTATAGCCACTTCTCTGTGCACATTTTATCGAAACGCCAAATTTCTTTTTCCCAAATGTTTATTGTAATCAAGGCTCTTTGGTTCGCATCGTAAGATACATGCAAAGATTTGCAGTTTTTCAAACAACGAGGCTTGAGAAATTTACCAATAACTAATGGAGTCAATTTCTTTGAGCCATCCATCCATATTCGCTGCTAATAAAACGGAGAATCTTTTTTTGCTTACCTTCCCACCACTTCATGTTTCGTTTTTAAAAGTTCGGCTTAAAAGTTCATGTTTTATCTGGCAAAACATGAAAGAAACAGTTCAAGTTTATCAAAATTAAAAACATCACAAGGCCTGTACCTATTGAGAATGTCACTTAAACAGCCATTCCCTCGATTCTTTGGCAGTAAAATTCGGTTTTCCTGGTTATCCAGCAATTTTTAGAGATTTGTTTTTTACGATAATCCACGTATTGAAACATTCTGCATCTGGCACATTTTATCCAAGTGAAAAGATCTTTCTCAAAATTTTCAAATTTTGAAACATGTTCTCGCTTTCTCTTTTGGTTGATCACATCTTCTATTTAACAAGATTTGAAACCTAAGACGTTATTCAGTGGCGCTCTCTCTATTCCATCAGTCTTCGTGAAAGCTGCTTTCGATACATTCGATTTTTCTACAATTTTTTTTCCCGCAATTGTCAAATTTTTCGTTTCACTAACATCTTGTATTCACAAATGACAATTAACAAATGAACGAAGGCTTTACAGCGACAATTAATGAAAAGTACAAAAAACTAAAAATGCGTGATTTAATATTTCTCTGCACGGAGGACAATTTTCATTCGGTCGCAAGAGGTGATGGCATATTTTCCAAGAATTAGTATCTAATGCGACAGTTGAGGGAGAAATCTCCGGAGATTTGGAAACTTTTACCGACAGGAAAGAGTTTCTCTTATAGGCTCAGCCGGGAAGAGGAGATCCCCTCCACCCCTCCTCCGAGTGTCGACGCTCATCTAGTCACGTGGTGTGCAATATTATCGTGATCTCTAAGGCTCCGTTTAAAATGAAAAGGTCTCCCTCCCATTCTAAAGCTATAAAAATGTCAGCCGGCCTTTCTTTACCATACGGAAGTTCGTACTTGTGGATTTTAGCAAAAGCACGGGAGATTCAACGATGCAAAAAAGGGAAGATTGACTAGAAGGAAAGAAGTTCCCCCTTGAGGAGGTTCGTCCACTTCGTTCTAAAGCTATTCAAAATGAAAAGCACCGTGTGGCCAATACAAAGAGGCCGACAGTTGAAGATACTTGAATGTGAATAATGCATCTATTCGGCACTTTACACTCAAAATAAATTGGAGGAAAAAAGAATAAAATTATAAGATATTTTTCAATAAAAAGGGAGACAAAAGATGACCATATGACCATATATCCGATAGTAGCCATTGGAAACTGACTATGTAGGCGGTGTATTTAAACACGTAATACCTATACAGTCAGTCCGGACTTACGAAAAGTGGCCTTATAAGCGGGGTGACCTTATAAGCGGGTACTGGCTGTATATGTGTTCCAATAATATAAAATATTTTTTTTAATAAAAATTTTCTTTTTAAGCACATATTTAATTGTTTTTATTATCTTTTAACTGTTACCTAGCAACGAACTACACCTAAAAATATCGTAAATGTGAAAGTATGTGTAATTGTTTGAAGTTAAATTAAAGTCAAAAGGGACGAATTAATACCTTTGTGTCTTTACATATAGATGGAATTTACCACAGAAATAAAGAAAGACTGTGTTCTATTTATTTTGTTCAAATATTTTTCTTTTAAATTAAAAAGTTCATTATTTTCATAAGGAATAAATCGACATTTTGCTATGAAATTTAACTTTTTTTTTTTTACTTTTTGCCGTTGCCAAGAAAATTCAATCCCGGAATAAAAGTTTATCCTAAACAGTTAATTTTGATTTGAAAGATTTTCATGTGCAAGAGGAAAATGAAATTAAAAATAGACATGAATACGCCTTCATATTAGAATTAAAGCGAAAATACGAAAAGAATGTGAATTTGATCTCATGTATCAAAAATAAAACGAATACGCTTTGAGGTTGAAATAAAAGGTGCTTGTGTTATGATATTAATTCTTATTATTAAGAAAAAATTTTACTTATATCTCATGGTTTATCGTCTGCACACAGCTAACAGATATGTTAATTTTTAATCGAAAATTCCAATGAGGAAAAAAAACGTTTGAAAAGCAAATATATAGTAAATATCAAAATTATGCACCGCAAAATTATCGCTGTCGAAAATGACGTCATTGTATCGGGAAATAAATATTTTCATTCTTAAAAACCAAGCATTAACTAGATTGCTTGAAAAAATGTTTTTTGACGGGTGTAACTTCTAAATGCCGCCTCATTTCAGAAAATATGAATGAAAATTATTTTATTTTTAAAGGAAATTACATTTCTATTCATAAAACCTAAACGTTTAATATAATTGCGTCAATGTAAATCATTTTCTGTGTTACCAGTATTGAAAAATAAGGCTCGGAAGTGTAAAAAGAAATCTAAGATTTGCGCTAACCATTGGCGCAATCAATAAAAAGTTACGTATGTAAATTAATAAGACCACGGGGAGTTCAGGGGGGCGGAGCCCCCCTGAAGAAATCTACACAGTACTAGAAATCTACTTTATTATAAAAAAAATATATATCAGAATTAACAGCTCATGAAAATTTCGAAATATCCTTCCACAACGTTTTTAATTTAATGCTTCTAATGTCTGAAGACTTCGTATTTTTTATTCTTATAAATAATTACATAATTTGAAAACTTTAAATTGCGGTTTGCAGGAAATTGAATATTGCCAAAGTGTGTCTAAAAACAATGACTTGCAGAGCTGACGTTGAGGCTCATGATCTGCAGATTTACTAGTTAGTAAATTTTAATTTAATCAAATACTTTTATATTTTGCAATAACCTCTTTAAACTTGCTCATAGGTTTTGTTCCATTGATTAAATTTCATGCGCCATTTTATAGTGTTAAGTACATTTTCACTTCATAAACATTGTTTATTTTATTTTTGATGGAAATCTATTTACAAGTAAATGTAAGTGCTATTAATTTATGTATTATAATTAATTTTAAAAAAGAACATATAATTTAAAATACAAATAATAAAATAAATGATGTGCATTATTTTATCCTTCCTCGTTTGAAATTGAAGAGAAATTATGTAATCATTGAAAAAAAAAGTGAAATTCTTGAAAAACATAACTAAAAAAATTTTTAACACATTTTATTTTTTATAGCTAATTTATTTTAAAATTTTCTATTTAAATATACTCAAAACAGCTTTTGTTTACGTTATTTATCGGTAGGTTTTTAAAAATCCTGTCAGACTTCCAGTTTTAATATGGGAAAACAGTGAATGCGAGAGGCATCTAGGGGGGGGGGGGGGGTAAGTAGTTGTTTGACATGCCTGGTTTACAAGAATAAGAGAGCAGTTTCGCTGGTTGAGGCGTTGGGCCCATCTGAGCAAATTCCCCACTTTTGAAAGTCAAGAACGAACGCGATGCGCGAGTCCCTCTGTAGGATAGGAATACGCCCTCTTTTACTCAACTTTGGCGATACTATTAACCGGTTACTTGAGCATTTCAGCTACCGATTTTTTGAATTTGTAAAAGATGTTTGAATGATTCTATGGTCTGAACAGGTACTGAACAGGTAATCAGCATTAAGAGGTTTCCTAGCTGTTATCAGCTTAACACCCAGTCTAGGAAATTAGAATGTCTTATGTTATAATGAGCCATTGGAATAAAGTTAAACTGTAGCAATGCTACTATAAGAGTAAAAGAAGTTAACAAGAGAAAAATAAGAAATTTAAGAAAAATAGGAATAAAATTAAATTTAAGTAAAATCTTAAGAAGAAAGAAAGTTAGCAATAAATCTTAAAAAATACATGAATCTTAAAATAAGTAAAGATAAACTGTAGTTGTAAAACTACTATAAGGAATTTAGAAAGTTAAAGTTAGTACTGTTCAGAGAAACACTCACCAAGCAAGGGCAAGAAAAGCTAGGGTGGCAAGACCACAACATCCAACCAAAAAAGGGACAATTCAGGGCCATACATTTTATTTTTTGAGTTTTTCAATGTTTATGGTCTCTATGTATATAGAGAGGGTTTTTTTTTTTTTTTTTTTTTTTTTTTTTTAAGAAAAGTATATAAAAAGGAAAGAAAAATAAGAGAAGGCAAAATATAGCGTGGAGAACTCAGATGTTACTGAGTGTCCATAATTATGGAAAACCTGGGCCGTTTCCGATGGTGGGGTTCAAAAGCGTCATAATCCGGTAGCTCCGCTACGATTTCATTAGGGAGGTCAAAAAATTTTTCATAAAATTTTTTGGCTAAGTCGTTTATGCGCTTACGTAAGGTAGTAGTTTTTAGGTCTCTTCGGACCGTGGAGTTGCGAAGATAACGAGATGCGTTACGGACAGTACGCAGGTTGGAATTGTGCAAGCGACTAAGGTTGTCCATAGTGGTCTTACAAGTGAAGCCCCAGACCGGACTGGCATAGGTTATGATGGGAAGGATGCATGAGTTATAGAGAATTAATTTATTGTGAACAGACAAGGTTTTACTGTTAAGGAGAGGTTTTATAGAGTTAAAGGCTCCAGCGACTTTACCTCTGATGGAGAAAGTGTGCTTTTTCCAGGTTAAGCGGCGGTTCAGAATGACCCCAAGATACTTAGCTTGGTCTGACCAAGGGATAACAGTGTTGTTAATAATGATTCTGTTAGGGAAAATTATTTTGCGAGAGAAATATACTGCAGTAGTTTCAGTTTCATTTATAACAACGCGCCAAAGCATACACCAGTCCATGAAGTCATCAACATGAGTCTGTAGGTACCTGTATAGAGTATACGGGTGGTGTGCCGAAGCATAAATACAGGTGTCGTCCGCATAAAGAGCGAGGTGAGTGTGCAAGGAGCGTGGGATATCGTTAAAGAAAATGTTAAATAAAAATGGGCCCAACACGCTCCCCTGGAGGATGCCCGCTAGGATAAGGAGAATAATAGAAAGAATGTTGTTTATGCGGACTTGAAAAGAGCGGTCGCAAAGATACGAATATATTAAATGTATAAGTCTGGGATGAAAACCGAACTGAATTAATTTGTAAATGAGGCCCATATGCCAGACCTTGTCAAATGCCTTTGCGACATCAAAAAAGATGGCAGCTGCGGGAATTTTTGCATTGAGTTTCTCGCTGAGAAACTCAACAACCCTAAGAAGCTGGTGTTGTGTTGAGTGTTTTGGGCGAAAGCCGAACTGCTCGGGCATGAGAATGTTGTGCTGTTGAATGAACTCCTGCAATTGGGCACGAATGACACGTTCCACCACTTTACTGATAGAAGGTAGCAAGGAGATAGGTCTGTAATTAGTGGGGTCTGACAGGTTAGTTCCAGGTTTTGGAATAGGAGAGATTATAGAAAGTTTCCAAGGTTTAGGGAAGTAGTTATGTTTTAAGATAGCATTAGTGAGGTCAGTGATATAGATAATGCAATTAGGAGGAAGGTTTCTAAGAGCAGAGTTAGTAATTTGATCGTATCCTGGGGTTTTACGCTTTTTGAGTTTTTTGATAATATTGTGGATAACAATAGGTTGAATTTTAGGAGGGGGATCTTAAGGGGGGGTAGTCAAAAAGTTCCGAACTGTCTCGTTAACATGATCAAGGTGAGCTTGGTTTGCAAGGGTAGGATTAGGAGAAAATTGGGTGGCATAAGAATTAGCAAGCATGTTAGCTTTTTCTTGGTCAGTATAAGCGGTAACATTATTAGTTGTGAGGGGGGGAATGGAAGTGTAATGTTTATTCAGTTTGCGTTTAAGAATCCAAAGAGAGTTATCCTCGAACGATAAAGTTTTGAGAAAGTTGTTCCAATTTTTCTGTTTTTCTTTATAAAGACTGTTTTTGATTTTATTGTTTAACCTATTGAGAAGAGGTTTAATAGTCACGAATAGACAATTTCAAAGTCTCTTGAACTTTGAAATTGTCGCCGGAGCCGATTACGCTGTTTGATAAGGTTGTAAATATAACGGGGTGGGACGAAGGCAAAATTATTTTTGAAGGTATTAAATGTAGAAAAATTTTGAGCATTAGTGATATGAGAGTTGAGATGTTCAACAGCCGCATCAATGTCATCGGTATTGTTAATTTCAGGGAAGGTGATGTCCTGAGAATTAAGGTAATTAGTAAATTTATTCCAGTCAATAGCCACGGAAGGGGGGGGGGGAGAAAGAGGATTAATAATATCTATTTTAAAGCAGGTGATCAGAGGAGAGATCATTAATAACTGTAGAGTAGATAGGGTAAGGAAGATTTTTGGATAGAGCAAGATCAATGATAGAGTCCCGTGCACCAGGCAATTTGGAAATGTGCGTTGGTCTGGGTGGTGCATGAAGATTTAATTTTAAGTTTTGGACTAAGTTGTGAAGAGAGGTACCCCGCCGAGAATTGCCATGTCAATTCCAGCGTCTGCTTTTGGCATTGTAATCGCCTACGAAAAAGCAGTGGTGATGTTGAGAAAAAAGCTGTGTAAGACTATTAACTGGTAAGTTACCAGTGGGTGGAGCATAAATTGAAGCTAGTTTAATATTGATATGAAGAAGTTGAAGATTAATACTGGTATACTCAAGATCATTAAAGGTGTGGTTGCGCGATTGGTAGTGTGGAAGATGGTTCTTGATGTAAATAGCGGTACCTCCTCTGTGCGTACCATCCGCACGAGGTGTATGGAATAGCCTGTACCCAGGGATGTTAATGTTGAAAGTGGGGTTGAAAGTCTCTTGTAAGAAAATAACATCAATTTGGGGATGTTCGTGCATAAAGAGTTTAAGTTCGTTAAGTTTATTCTGCAAGGAGTTACAGTTCCAGGAAAGAAAAATAAGTGAGGAAAAGGTAGAAGAGGAATTACTCATCATTAAATGTATTAAATTCCGTGGCTAAAGTTTCTATAGCACTCATAAGGATGAGTATTTTTTCTATTGGATCTTGTATATTTTTAGTTTGGTTAGCAATATTTT
This sequence comes from Maratus speciosus, assembly GCA_963932465.1. Lineage (NCBI taxonomy): Eukaryota > Metazoa > Arthropoda > Arachnida > Araneae > Salticidae > Maratus > Maratus speciosus. The sequence goes on along the minus strand of OZ010799.1, from coordinate 65,393,580 downwards.
TGAAACATTGGATGAATTTGTTAAATTTCAGGAGTTCTTTCATCTCCTTGAAGGTCTTGAATATTTCTTTTAAGTCATTAGCATAATTAGAACTATTGGGTTGTTCTGGTGTTGCTTTTTGAGTGTCATTTGGCTTATTTGGTGTAGTATTTTCGGAGTTAGGGTCTTGGGAGGGAGAAGGGAGTGGAGCCGGGGCTTCAGTAGGTTTATCTTCTGGTTTTTTGGCCTCTGGCTTACGGACATAATTATATGTAGATAAAAGTTCCGCCATTGCATTCGGAATGATTTTAGGATTTTCTTTACGGACGGTTTTGGGGTCCTGCTGTTTTTTATGAAACTGGGGGGTTTTGGGGCAACCACGGTAAGTAGCCACGTGCTCACCATAACAATTTGAACATTTGGGGATGATCTTTCCAATTTTATGGCACTGGGGAGTTAAATGCTCTTCCGAACATTTGGCGCATTTTGGCGGCAGGCGGCAAATCTCACTGGAATGTCCAAATTTCTGGCAACGGTAGCATTGCTTTACGATGTTGGTGCCTTTAAATCGTTCAATATCTACTTTAATGTAGCAAATTTCGTGAATTTGGTAGATTTCTTCGAATTTTTCACGTGGGAGAACATTGACGACGACGTAGAGGGGCATTGGTCGATCGGTCTTTCTACTTTTCATCATTGAGGCTCTATTGGCCCCGAAATTATGTTCTTTAAGAGCTTCAATTATGACCTGGGGGTCGGTATATGGGGGGAATTCCCCTAATGACGACTTTCCTGGGGCGCTGTTCCGCGGGGCTCAGGGTTGTATAAGGAATTGTTTTAGAATCAAGATAGTCTTGTGTTTTTCGGAAATCTGCATCAGTTTTACAGTGGATTTTGAGTAATTCACCGTCTAATTTAATCAGGGGATTGCTGTCGTTGAGTTTTTTAATCTCACTTGCAAGTTCCGTCCACTTGCCTTGGAACTCAATATAGAAGGGGTCGATTTTTGGGTTTTTAGGGACTACTTCAGTAGTGGAGTTACCGGCTGACTCTCCTTGAGAGGGCTCAGAAGAATCCATGTTGTTATCGTCTAGGTATTTTTCAGATATATTGGCATACTTATTCTTTAAGGGAATAGTAGATTTGAGATCATTTCTCCTACGTTTTAGTGTATTAGCAGGGGTGAAGCCGTCATCTGAGTTCACCGCAATTGCCTTGAGTTTTGTTAAGATGTCTATTAGATCATAGTCATGATCATAGATAAAAGTTTTAAACTCTCTTAGTTGACTTAATTTTAGGGGGTCAAATGGCTCATTGAACAAAAACATAAGATTATTGAGAAGATTACTCACGCTAGTCTTGTGTTGAGGATTCGTCAGGTAGTCATCTTTACTTAAAAGTCTCATTATGTAGTTATCACAATCTTGCAGGAATTGCTGTACAATCAGTCTTTGTACTTCATCCGCTACTCCGGGAAATTCCATCCACGCAGCAGCTAAATCAGATTTCTCCTCTCCATTCAGGATGCGGAGTGCATTGTCAGAAAATTTAAATGGGTCCTCAGTACCCATTATTGTCGTCGGTGAACTCTCTATATATTACTACTATGATGCATCAAGTCCAGGAAACAGTCACTTATTCGTACGAACTAGTTTCTATTACGTGTCACTATCAGCACCACAACTCAATCGATGATACTTGCAAAAGATCCCGCAAGTTCTAAAATCATTGAACTGCGACTACGATCTCTTGAGAATAAAAAGAACAGCACAGAGAAAACACGTCTGTTCTCTCCAAGAGGTGAGTGGGGGTGGGAGTCTCTGTGCCGTCCTTGTGAACAGACGGATTGGGGCTGCTCGAATAGACCCCGGCGGGCGCCGTCTTTTATGACTGCAACTCCGGCTAAGATATCTCTACGCCCAATAAAGAAATGTGTGAAAAAGCTGTGTGATCTTTAAGTACGAATGCCACCAGCCACGACTCCAACTCGACTTTTATTTCATATGTATTTTTTTTTAACGTTCAAATTAGATAAAATCAGAATAAATAATTATTGACCTTATTTATATATCTTAAAAGTACTTCTGACTAAAGGCATAATTTTATTGTATTAAATATTATATATATAGGAATTAAATATATATATATGTGTGTGTGTGTGTGTGTAATTCATCCTAAGTACAGGTCTTTAAGGTATTTGGTAATGTGGAACGATGTGTTATTCACTAATACTACGGTGCTTAGAGGGATTTTGCGGCATAAAACTCAATACAACAAGCAATACTGTACCTAGAAGTATATAGTGCTATTAAATATTAAAAATCTATATGTAAAAAAACGTCAAATTTATCTTAAAATGTTAATCAAAAACAAGAATATATCAAAAGATTCACAGTTTTATTACTAAAATAGGTGTAAAAACAATTAAAAGTTTACAGTTGTTAAATATAAAAGAATTCCCGGAAAGCGCTCGGGACTCCGGCGAATTCTTTTATGTTTAACATCTTTAAATTGGTTTTAATGTCTTGAAGCCTTTTATTTGTTTTTACACCTGTTTTAGTAATAAAACTATGAATCATTTGATGTATTCATGTTTTTAACTAGTATATAGTTTGTCAAGGACGAATCTGGAGAGTCCTCAAGGGGGGGGGGGGGGGGCGATTTTAGAAATTTGGAAACTCCAATGTGATGCGTGGGTCGGGGCTAATTTTATCACTGCGGGTCGTGTTACTTCTACTTTTTGATGCGGGTCGGGTTTGGGTCGTGTTACTTCTACTTTTTGCTGCGGGTCGGGTTTAGGTCCGGTTGACTTCTATTTTTTGCTGCTGGTCGGGTTAACTTATACCTTTATGTTGCGGGTCGGGTTTCGGTCCGGTTGACTTCTATTTTTTGCTGGTCGGGTTAACTTATACTTTTATGCTGTGGGTCGCGTTTGGGTCCGGTTGAATTCTACTTTTTGCTGCGGGTCGGGTTAATATCTATTTTTTGCTGCGATTCCGGTTAGAGTCCGGTTGACTTCTACTTTTCTACTGCGGGTCGGGTTGACTTCTACTTTTCAGCTGCACTCTAGCACGTTGGGTGTAGGGCAGATTGGCATACATTATTTCGGGTTTGGGTCAGTTTCGGATTGAGTTTACACTCTTGTGTGCAAGAAAGGTTCGGGACGACCCGAATTTTGAAAAGAAAGTCTAAATATTTTTGAAGATAAAAACTATATACAGTAAAACTCCATAACGGGCACGCCCAAACAATTATTTAATAATACTTTTTAATCTTCAGGATCATGCAAAAAATACTAATTTGGTATAAAACTGCTTCTTTCTTTATATCTAAGATGAGTTGTAATTCAGTAAAGAATGCCATGAAACTTATTAAAAAACATACCGGTTGCCCTGAAATGGACTGACTGATTTTAAAATTCAGTAACTTGCAAATGGTGACATCAATAAAAAAAACTTGCAGGAGGGTTATGTAATATGTCAGGAGATTTTTTACTGCGATTCTTGATTTTACTTTACAATAGCAGTGATAGATGGTGCTGCAAACAATAGTCGTTGAATCGGGCACCTATTGCTTGCAACGCCATCTGTTGTTGCAATTTTAAACTAAAATTTAAAAACGCAGTAAGAAATAAAAACTCCTGATCAGAAGTGATTCTTAGTAAAAAAAAAAGAAATTCTGAAATTCAAAGCAAATTTTCTGAAATGTTACAGCAGAGGGGGAAGCAGGGATTCCCTCCTGGCAAAAACTATTTTTGTTGCAGGTCGGATTAGCTGTTTTCGATTCGGGTCGATTTCAGGCTGAGTGTAGATTCCTACAAGCTGAGTTTGGGTTAACCCGTTTTCTTCAAAAGTTAGTTCGGTATATTATTTTAAATTAAAAACTATACCTATAATAATAAATATAGGTGTATGTATGTGTGCTGTTTTCTAAAGTTTCTTTCTTTTTTATCTGTTTCTTTCTTTTTTCCACGACTCTTTGATAAAATTCGCATTTCTTCCACGACTCTTTGACGAAATTCGCGTTTTTTCCACAACTCTAAAGAAATTCGCATGTTTTCGCAGCCCTTTGATAAAATTCGCGTTTTCCGTAGCCGTTTGATGAAATTCGCATTTCTTCCATTACCCTTTGACGAAATTTATGTTTCTTTCGCAACCCTTTGACGAAATTAATATAATTTTGCAGCCCTTTGATGAAATTCGCTTTTTTTCGGCGACCCTTTGACAAACGAAATTCGCTTTTTTCTCGCGATCCTTTAACGAAATTTGAATTTCTTTCGCGACTCTTTGATGTAATTCGCGGTTCTCTCGCGATTCTTTGATAAAATTTGCATTTATTCGCGATCCTTTGACGAAATTCGCGTTTTTTGCGGTTATTTGACAAAATTCGCGTTTTCTCTGCTATTCTTTGACGAAATGTGCATTTGCCGTGATCATTTGAAGAATTTCACGTTTTTTCCCTGACCCTTTAACGAAAGTTGAGTTTTTTTTCGTGACCCTTTGACGAAATTTGCGTTTCTTTCGCGACCCTTTAATGTAATTCGCGGTTCTTTCGCGATTCTTTGATAAAATTTGCATTTATTCGCGATCCTTCGATGAAATTCGCATTTTTTCGCGGTTATTTGGCCAAATTCGCGTTTTTTATGCGGCCCTTTCACTAAATTCGCGTTTTTTCCGCGATTCTTTGGCGAAATTAAGGTTCTTTTCTGCGAACGATTGGCAAAATATGTTTTTTATGGGACCATTTGTCAAAATTTTCGATTATTTTTATGATAGAATTTTCGGATTGATGTACTTTTTAAATTTTTGGAACTAAATCCCTTAACCCCTTCGCTGCGTATGTATATACATTTCTTTTTCTTTATGAAAATAGATTAAAAATTGCGGCTTTATTTTATTACATATTTCAAATCTGCATATATTTTAGAGTTCAAATATGTCTAAAATCTTTGTGAAAGAGTTTCTTTTTAAATAATATTAGATCATAAAAAAAGATTTGCTGGGAAACTGCGGGTTGCACAAATTTTGCCACTTTTACGTTGGCCGTGGAAATCGCGGGATGCGCAGCATGAGGGTTAAATTTTCGGAAAATTCGGGACAGAATCACTCCTGCTCCTGAGATCTTACATAACCCTACTTCAAGTATTTTTTTTTTTAATAGCTGTCGCCACTTTCAAGTTATTAGATTGCATTTAAAATCAGTCAGTCCATTTTTGGACACCTGGTATATTCAGTAGTTATGGGATGATGGCTAAAAGAAGCATTAAAAAAAAAAAATTAAAGCTGGTTTCGATATGTCAGTTACAGGTTTACACGGTCTGAAATTTCCAGGTCCAACCCACAAATAGAAAATTATTGATCCAGCCCGATATAAAAGTTAAAAAATCGGCTCCAGCCCAGCCTGCATTTTGCAATTAAAATTATTCATAAAGCACACTTATTTATGATCATATTTTATTTTTCATATGTTCGAAATTCATGAATATTCATGATTTACAGAAAAACATTAATATTAATGACTATTTAGGCAATTGTACAATAATAACAATACGTACATAAACACTACGTAAAAACCATTACTTCGACAAATACATTCAAATGAAAATCCAATAAGAAAATCAGTTTATAATGAAAGAAATGGATGATAAATCAAAATTACAATTTTAAAGCTCTACAAAGAAAAAAAGGAGATTTTTAAAAATGCATCTATGTAACTTATCAAATCAAATTAAATTTTTAAAGATTTCGCTAAACAAATGTACATCCTAAATATGTATAATTTTTACGAATAACAAATAAGTAAGATACCAGAGGAACTTGGGCTTGGGGAGAAGAATTTAGAGAAGTGCACGGGTCGTGGTCGGGCCAGTACTACTTATCATACGGCTGACACGGACCAAACGTTTAGCTTTTATTCCGGGACGAGCCCCAACCTGGAAATTTTGACCAGTGCAGGCCTCTAGGAAGAATGAAGTCCAGGCCAGTCTCGACCTGGAAGAAAAAAAAGTCTGGCCCGACCCGGATTTGCAGAAAAATTTAAGATCAGGGCACGGCCCGACTCTAATTGAGAGACGACCTTACCTAGGCCGAGTCTCATGGATTTAAACTGGCGCGACCCGGACCGGGTCGCGCCAGGCTTGAGCTTCGCCCCAAGTTATTTCCCGTGAGGATACATAATGCCGTTTTGCAAACCTTTATTTGCCCAAGGGGCGCCCCCCCTTAGATCCGCCATTGTAGTGTGTTTATCGTCAATAGAACCGTAAATACGTCTCCACTAACATTAAGATGAAGCAACTTAAATGCGATTTCAAACGTGAATAAACGACGGTGGGAACTCGACGCCCTCTCGCGGATAAGCTAGTTTTCCTCCTTTCAGAGATAATTTTTTTTTTACGGTTCTATTGGCGATAAACGCACTATATACTTCTAGGCACTGTTGTATTAGTGTGTAACACATCGTTCTACGTTACTACAATGGTAAAAGAAAACAGGCTTAACACGTTAAGCGCCACGTCAGTCACCGGTGACTGACACTGAATTTCCCGTTTAGAATGCGTCATTCACCGATGACTAACGGTCTAAAATATGATATAAAACTAAATATATATAGATTGTTTTACGTAATTAATGAAAATGTATTTAAAATTTTCTTACCTTTTATTTATTACAGGATTATACTTTCTTAAAAATTACTTAAAACATAGTAAATTTTTCAGCTTCAGTATCAGTCACGGAGGCACTCAACGTGTTAATAATGATTTTTACATAGCTTTGGGTCGTGAGGGGTACTGTGTTGTATATTTGATTCTTCCTTAACTTCTTTCCTTCCCATACAATAATGATATGGATGAAAATATAAGGGCAATCCTTATTTGGAACATTGTTTAAACTGGCTATTTCAGAAGAGAAAGTCCTTTACGTAATTCTTTAGAAAATCATCAATCGGCTGCCTGAACATGAACGGTTACCGACTACTTTAAAGAGGCCACACTAGTCACGCGGATAAACTCGAAGGCTAATGTAAAATCTATGGGAGCGTTATTTTCAAATTTCTCGCTTTGATTTTAATAATTTTGGATGATTTTTTTTTACATAGGATAGCAGAGGACGATCTACAACCGGGCTAGTTTTTACTTTTTCGATTTTGGTTATAGTTTTTTCTAATTAGGATACTTTCAATTTGAGAACCGGTTCCGAAAGTTAAAGTTGTTATTTTTTTTTTTAATCTGAAACCAAAATCGGAAAAGTAAAAACTAGCCCGGTTGTAGATCGTCCTCAGCTATCCTATGCAAAAAAATCATTCAAAAATATTAAAATCAAAGCGAGACATTTGAAAATAACGCCCCCATAGATTTTACATTAGCTTTCGAGTTTATCCGCGTGACTAGTGTGGCTCTTATCTGTTTGTGTTAATGAACGTGGACTTATACACTATACATAAACATGCTTTGTATTTTTCCCTAATAAGTTTTTCAAACAAACATTCTGTTATAAGTTTCAATTTAAAGTAAGCCTTATTTTCATATTCATTTCGTGTAATAAAGATGACTCACATTCTACTAAACGAATTAAGTTGTCAGCTTGATAATCATTTGGAGAAAGTTTTGATGTATAACACATTGTTCTACATTCCCAGAGTGTTAGGAAAATACAGACTTAATAATAATTTTTTTATTGCTTGTAATACTATGTTCACACTACGAATACTTAAGATATCTTAGGCCGCCGAACTCTCTTAATTTTGAGGTGGTACCCTCCCGGAATTGGAAGCTGTTCACATGGGAAAACTCACTTAAGATAACTCAGTGAACGTCACTGTGTTGTTTGCGCATGCGCTTAAGATAAAACCGCCCGCAACACCCAATCAGTTAATGCGAAACTTTACAGCCAGCGAGAGTGAATGGTCGTGACTGTCTCTAGCCCGAAGAAAGTTGAAACTCTCTCAGAGAGTTTGTGGAACTCCCTCAGAGAGTTCGGAGGTTTAAGAGAGTTCCGATAACGCAGTGTGAACAGGGTATAATGAGGGTGTGCTCTTGTTTATTTCATTCTCCCCAACCTCCTAACTTCCCATACGCCACGCGCCCGTAACCAGATGGGGGCGATGTGGTCTAGGCCCCCCCCCCTAGCTTCCTGTAGTCCCCCCTAACCATTTCACTATTTTTTTTTCAACAATATATATATATTAACTAATCTGAGAAAAAAAATAGTTGCAAGAAAAGCAGTTCGATTTTTCAGCTGCCTTGAATCAAATGTGTCAAACATTTTCTATAGATAGGAACATTCCTTCTCCTGAAAAAATCGAAACCCTTTCACCACCAATTAAACCAGCACCCCATGTTTTGGTACATTAGTCAATAAACTTTTGAATTTTGTTAGTGACATTTTAAAAGTAATGATCTCGTTTGGGTTGAACAGAAATAGACATATGTTAATCAAGCTCATCGGTAATTAGTGAAGCGCTAGACAGTAAAAGCATGCTTAAATATATTTTAATGGTTTGCATCTTGACAACATGTGTTTAGCTGACAGTAAGTCAACGGTAAAATATGATAATGAGAATGTTTATAGAAAGAAATTTCGAAGAAATAAGATTATCAAGTTATACAAATGAAATAATAAAAACATTGTTTGGACTCCATTAACCCCTTAACAGTGTGGCCCGAACTGGATTCGGGCAAGAGCACTTTGCTTGCTTCGTTATTAAAAGCATTTTGTACCACTAATTTGTAACTGTAAATTTATCTTTATTGATTGACAGATATTTTTCGATTACGTAAGGTAAATATTTTAATATGGTAAAAGTGGTGTCCAGCCCCATTTTTAATTTTTCTGTAAGAAAACAAATGCCACTGATAAGGGGTTAATTGTTTCAGATATCGGCAGGGATATATTAGGGAAACCCGAGTCTTCCTATTTGATTTTTGAATTTTTATCTATTTTTTTTCTTTTGTTCATGATTTTTGAATTATCGTATAACAATTAAATATTAAGCGAAAAAGTATGATTAACGTAAAGTTTATTATAAGCTTATGACAAAAATATCTTTATTTAAACAGTGAATGTTTTATTTAAAACCGTTTTCAAGTTTAAATCCGCTACTTTCTGAAAAATATGCATTGCTGATTAAAGGTGTATAATTCACAGATATGGTTATTCAGGCTCAAATAAATATATGTGTCAACTGTGTAATCAACTGTGTTTTAAATTTTATAAAGCTGTTTTCAAATCTAAGCCAACTACTTTCTGACATATTCGGGAAAAATATTTATTGATAAAAGTATAAATTTGTAGATATTCAGGCTGTAAAGAAAATAATAGTGTTTTACGCTTTCCTGTAACAGTAAGCAATCTAACAGAAAATGATGGCATATTTGACACTTTAGGCTGATTTTTATGACATGACAGCAACGAAACGGTAGTCACCCGGTTGCAACTGGTTTAACTCAACGTGTGCGGAATTTGTGGAAAAACGAAGATCTATTTGATTCTTACGCGCATTAATGTGAGAACCTGAAGTTTTTTAGACAACTAGGAAAGGAAGAGTAAAAGGAAAGTCTCTTGAATGTATCAGAAAAATTCAGGTTGTTGAGTGAGATTTAAAAAAAAATTGAGACCTTTACAAATGAAGGAAACGCGTATAGTAGTCGCCTACATTTAACAAAAACTGTTCACTAGTTTCGAAAATGAGCGGCGTTTACATTAATGAAAATTATGATACTGTCTGGCTCAGACAAAAAAATCCCTGAGTAGATTTCCTGCTTTCGAAGATTCCAAAACTTGAAGGGAAGGAACTTCGTCCATGGGAGGGGACGGATAGAAAAGGTTACGGTAGTTCTCGGAATGACCTATTGAACGGGATAAAAGAAAATGCCGGACTTCCCTAAAATAAAGTCGACTGACCAGTTACCCTGGCAACAGGACCGAGTCAAAACCAGTTCCAGGGTTTTTCTTGTCTGAGACAGACAGTAAGTGCTCCTGTTTCGAAATGAGGTGGTCCATCGAATTTATATTTGTAATTTATTTCTATAAGCATTCTCAAACATTCTTTCTTTTTAATTTGTTTATTCGCAAAGTGTAAGTTTTTGCCTCTGATAAAAGTATTTAATAAAATTGGATATTAGATTTATAATAGATTTTTCATGTATATTTTGAAAATATGTAATTAATATATACTTATAATTAGCTGACACGCACGTCGTTGCCCAGTCTCAAAAAAAGAAAGAGAAAAAAGCTCATTACGCGAAAAATTCTAAAAATAGCTACACGAATTTCGAGTAAGTTTTATTGAAAAGAGAAGAAAATTTATTGTATTGTACTAAAAGATTGAAAGCGGATAATGTGGAAAAATCGCAATGAATCGCTAAAAGTCGCATAAAAAATCGCTAAAATTTCAATAGTTGCAGAGGACAAAATGTACTATATTGGGCTAAAATATTAAAATGACATCTTTTACGAATGTCCGCAAAACATGAAAAAACACAAGAAATCGCAATAAAAAAATCATGAAAAATTCAAAAATTGCTGTATAGATTCCGAATAAACTTTATTGAAATGAGGGCGTAATTTAGTATATTGGGCTAAAAGATTAAAACACTTTACTAAAGGGCGCGAATTAAAAAAAAAAATCGCCAAAAATTCAAAAATAACAGAGGACAAAATTTAGTGCAATAAGCTAAAACATTGTAACGGGAAATCGTTCACAAATATTTTTTTAAAAAATCGGCATGAAACGCGAAAAATTGCTGAAAATCGCGGAAGACGAAAATGTAATATATTAGGTTAAATGTTTCAAACCGAATTCGTTTTTCGAATGTCAAAAAATCGGCCAAGAAAGAAAAAGAATTGCTAAAAATTGTAATAAAAACTGCAAAAATCGCTGAGCAAAAGATTTACTATTATTAAGGCTAAAAATTTAAGCTGATTTTTTTATTTTCAAACTAATTATTTTACCATTACACAGACATCTTTCTTTTATTAATACAGATTACTTCTGAATGGATTGAATTTGAGGTCAAAAGTTGCCACTATCTTTTTATATAAAATCCAAGTCTGTGTGTCCCTCACAATTCCGGTTGGACCACCTCATTAATCTCGGCCATGTTAGACTTCCTATGGAGAAATTGGTATCAGCTTCAACAATGAGTAACTGTTGAAAAGTACTAATACAGGGTTACTACAATAGTGCCAAATTTTGACCAACTTGGCAAAATATCGTCAAATTTGGCGACAAAAATAAGTTGCCGTATATGAAGCCAACTTGGCGATAGCTCGCTAATTTAGCGAAATTTCCATTGAAACCCATTAATCTTTATAATCGAGATCACCACAATTTAATTTAAACTCAGCGCATTAAAGGTTTTTTCCAAAATCTATGGACCAAAATTTAAAAAGTAATATACAAAAATTTATGTCTTTACATCTTCATCCCGATGCTACTAATAAAATAACCGCCACTAGACGACGCTGTACTATCTGAGCTCCTAACTGTCGGATTTTAATGTTCTTTACATAATCGAATGCAGAAATTAAATTCTCAGTACTTTTCCAGTATAGGGGACCTTGCGAAATAGAGAAAACTGCCTTGGCGGAGAAGGAAATTTGGCAACATATATTATGGCAACCGATTCACTGTTTCATTTCATATACAAACGCATTTTTTTTTCAATATTTATACAATTTATTTAATATAAATAAGCCATTTATCTAATTTTATGCAGAAACAGAAGTAATTTGTACATAAAAAAACAACAATAATATACATTTAATTAAAATACCTATATAAACAAACAAAAAATTTCATCAAGTTTGTTTTCATAGCTGTTTATATCGTTTGGCAACAAATCTCAATTCCTGATGCCCGAATTCCACCAAACTTAAAAAAAAAAAAAAAAAAAAAAAAAAAAAACGCCAAGGCTGCCTATGGTAAAGTACCAATTTCCCTGTTATTTTACACTACCTGCACCATAGTTTGTACTATATGCAGGAGGGGTGGACGAAAAGTTTAAATATTAAATTTTTAAATTTCTAGAAAGCACTATAAGACTAAAAATTTAAGAGTAAAATAAATTTAAAATAAGACTTAAAAAGAGTTGTACGACAAAAAAAGTTTCAAATAAATGTTTTTTTTTTCCTTTTTTTTTTAAGACATGCGTTCGTTAATGTTCACAAAAATGTAAAAAATACATACACACTATATGGCCATTAATGACCGTCAACTTTCAATTTTAGACATTTTGTCGAATATTTATAAATATACTTGACAGATTCTTCTGGAATTTCAGGATTAAAAAGAACAGGTATGACCTCATATTTAGCAATGTCGATATGTTAAGGGGGGCAATTAGGGGACCAACAAGAAATCAAAGAAAAAAAAATAATACTTGGGATCACACTGTAAAATAAAATGCACGAAATGATCTATCGCTACCAAATATAAATAAACAGACATTGTGCAATATGTATATTCTTTTGTGTAAGAATAGCACGTATATTAATAGAGATATAGCGATTTATTTTTAAAAAAATTAAAAAATTCTTGCATGTTTTTTGTTTATAACCTGCAGGGTTTTAAACCAAATTTAACGCGGTTTCAGAAAAATTGACAAAATATAGTAGAAACAATATAGTGCAATTGGAATATAAACATATTAAATATTTCAGGAAATATGAGCATTTGTATGAAATAATTTTTATATGCGCATGTTACAACGAACGATAACAAGGATCATTTTACATAATTTAATAGTCAACTCTATGGAGCAACTTATTAAAAAAAAATCTAATCAAATATCGTAAAAATTCAGAAAGATATCGGCGTTAGAGTGAGCAAATTTTTAGTTGTTCTCTAAAAGCAGCTGAATGATAAGGGATTTTACACAAATTGTCATTTTTTATTAACTGACTTTCAGAAAAAAGTTAGTATTTTGTGACTATCAACTAGTAGATTTTTAAAAAATGCTTCGATTTTGATACTTCTTTTGATCATGGTATAGGCTCATTCTAGTGGTTATCCAAGAAGAACTAAAGCATCAATAAAAAATGAAAATTTAAATAATTAAAAATTAAAAATGACAATTTGTGGAAAATCCCTTATCATCCAGCTTCTTTTAGAGAACAATTAAAAATTTGCTCACTCTAATGCTGATATCGTTCTGAATTTTTACGATATTTGACTAAATTTTTTTTAATAAATTGCTCCATAGAGTTGACTATTAAATTATGTAAAATAATCCTTGCTATCGTTCGCGCATGCGCAGATAAAAATTATTTCATGCAACTGCTCATATTTCCTAAAATATTTAATATATTTATATTCCAATTATACCATATTGTTTCTACTAGATTTTGTCAAGTTTTCTGAAACCGGCGTTAAATTTGGTTGAAAACCCTGCATGTTATAAGCAAAAAACATGGAAGAATTTTTTATTTTTTTTAAATAAATCGCTATATCTCTATTAATATACGTGCTATTCTTACGCAAAAGAATACACATATTGCACAATGTCTGTTTATTTATATTTGGTAGCGATAGATCATTTCGTGCATTTATTTTACAGTGTGATCCCAAGTATTATTTTTTTTTCTTTGATTTCTTGTTGGTCCCCTAATTGCCCCCCTTAACATATTGACATTGATAAATATGAGGTCATACCTGTTCTTTTTAATCCTGAAATTCCAGAAGAATCTGTCAAGTATATTTCTAAATATTCGACAAAATGTCTAAAATTGAAAGTCGACAGTCACTAATGGCCATATAGTGTATATTTAAATGCACTAAAAAGTAGAAAATAATTTTGGGGGCAGAAAAGAAATTGTTTTATTTTCTCATGTCCAAGAAAAATATGAAAGCTTGTGCGCCAACTTTACATATATATATATATATATATACCGGGTGTCCCAAAAAGGACTGACTGATTTTAAAATTCAATAACTTGCAAACGGTGACAGATATTTAAAAAATTCTTGCAGGAGGGTTATGCATAAGGTCAAAAGTTTTATTACAGTGATTTTAGATTTTAGTTCGAATTACAAACAATAGATGGCGCTGTAAGCAATAGTCGCTAAATACAGGCTCGATTTCTTGTCCTTTCTCTTGTTCCATGCTGAAAAAGGAGACGGAAATGTATTATCCGGGCCACGAAGTACCAAAAATCGAGCCTGAATTCTGCGTCTATTGATCGCAGCGCCATCTATTGTTTGTAATTCAAACTAAAATTGAAAATCACTGTAAAAAAACTTATGACCTTATGCATAAACCTCCTGCAAGAATTTTTTAAATACCTGTCACCGTTTGCAAGTTATTGAATTTTAAAATCAGTCAGTCCTTTTTGGGACACCCGGTATATACATACGTATATAATATAATAAAAAAAGTTAAATTGCATTGGCGCATTCGAAATGAATGAGTAATGAGTGAAATGAATTGATATGAATGAAATTTCCAGTTATACTGTCCTTTGCAATGACGTTGAATAAGTCGCAAGGACAAACATTTTCTACAGTTGCATTGTATTTGATAGAACAGTTTTTTTCTCATTATATGAAAGTATTTCAAGATGTAAAGAGGAAGGGCAGTTAAAAATTTATGTGGAAGATACTGCAGCAAGGTCAGCATTTAAATAATGAAAGAGTTTTTACAAAAAAAAAGTCGCATATCCTGAAGTTTTGTGGTCAAATTTTAATTTATCCTTAAATTTCATTTTTGATGTATTCATTACATACACAGTTTTTCATAAATGTGCTTCGTTTTTAAAATGTGTTATTTTCATCTATCACTGCGAAACAAGCAAGAAAAACACATTATTACTCATGTGCTGTATATATCTTTTTATTTTATTTCTCCGTCATTTTTACGGGCTATCTTTCTAGTGATATAATAAATTATAAAGTACAACCTAAATCAGTGTTCAATGCATGGTTTTTCTTCATTCTACTTTTGTTAAGTAATCAGCTGTTTCAAATTTGTTTTAACACCAATTAATAATTTTTATCTCTTATATCAGATGCGAATGTAATCACAAATATTTTTGCGTACTACATTTCCGAAAATTTATTTAATAAATTCAAAATAGTAATAAGCTTTGACTGTACAGTACAAACCTATTAAAGCAAACTCTCACTGCAGTGCTGTAGCCGTAACAAAACTAGATATGCTATTAGACACAGGGCATGCAAAGAGGTTATATGCTATAATTTTATTTTAAATACAAAGAGTATACGAGCTTCTTCAAAAAATCCAAAAGGTATACGCTGTATAGTCCCGTATACCCCCCACTGCATCCTTGCGCACTCGATGGGGGAAGATTCTATTTTAGATAAGTTTTCATCTTAGTAGGTACGTGCTCGTCAATTGTTTTTTACTCCTTACCCCAGGTAACGACTTTTTCGTTGTAAAAAATTCCGTTATAGTCCAGTTAAGTTAAAAACTGTTCTTTTATAGACGGTTCAGTTTAAGCAGGTTTTACTGTATTTATTTTGCATATGAGACATGCATTGTTAAAAGACATTAGCCCCACAAAAATATTTCAGAGCCCCCACCCCCTGACATTACTCTCTGGTTACGGCCCTGATACGCCAGTGATATCGATGAAAACCACACAGTGGATCACAATCATGATTACGCAGTCGGTCCCCCTGAATACAAGGCCTGAGCGCTGACATAAAAATGGCGGCTGCCGAAGGCGGATTTTTTTTAACATATGCAGGGTCCCTTAAAGTTTGACATCAGTATTTTGTAAAAGATTTCTTTAACTTATTTAATCTCAGAAAAATAAAACGGAAAAAACTTTAAAATATTACTCGTACCGAAATAAAAGGGACCATACACACGCTGAAAAAAATCCGCCTTCGGCCGCCGCCATTTTTGTGTCAGCGCTCAGGCCTAGTATTCAGGGGGCGGTGACGCAGCATTGGTTTACGCAAGCAGAAACAGAGAGCAAAAGCAACTAGTAGATCTTTTGGAAGTCACCAATCGGCTGCTTGAACATATGAGCTACCGATTATACCGAAAAACGTTATGATCACTTCAAAACTTTTACTTTCTTTCCTTAAAACTTTCCTCTCAAAAGTATTCTAGAGTGAGTGTTAATTTAAAGTTAATGTTACTTTCATATTTATTTTGTGTAATAACAGGGTTCATACGCTTCAAGGACCTTTTACCAGAATTTTCGTAAAGTAATATCTGCCTTATTTAAAGAAAAGATACATAATCTATCTCCAGATATAGCGACCAATACTTTACGAATTTTCTGGTACTAAAACACCTAAAATCCCCTGAATCCCTTGATGGGTACGAACCCTGAATAAAGATTTCTTCAAGGCCCAGAGCATTCATGTAAATACACGTCTACGGCTGTCAGTGATCGACGCAAGTTTAACTTGGTTTAATTATTAAAATAAATTTTTATTTTATTTAATTAATGTGACTCATTTTTATAATGCCCATATTTTTGCATACGTATGGTGACGGATTTAAATCGGTGATTGCATATCGAAATATACTTGCATTTCAGGGTTTCTATGAAAGTTATTTTTACATGTAAGGCATCATTTCATACTGAATCGTGAGAGCTCTACACTTTTGTAATCGTTTTTTTTTTTTTTTTTTTTTTTTTTTTTTGTCGCTATCTCTCATAGTATTCGAGATAGTCTTGGTAATTTCAGAATTTGGTTGCTACGGGATTCTGTTGTCTGTTGCTTTAGGTCCACCGTAATCGCTCTACTATACTGTTATCACTATCTCTTCGCAAGTTTCTCAGGATGAAGGGATTTTCTATAAGTTATATATATATATATATATATATATATAACTATATATATATATATATATATATATATATACGTGGGGGTATCGTCAAGTTTGAATTACAGGCGAATATTTTTAATGCTACCTAGCACCACTTATTCATAACAAAAATCTTTTACATACGCTTTGATAACATTTGACCGAGACATATACTACGAAATGTATTTTTTAAAAATAGTTGTGCAAATATAGAATATAAAAATAGTCGCCTGTAATTGAAACTTTACGATATCCCCTCATATGTATGCATAATATTATTACATGCCGTTTTCATTTAGCATTTTGATTAATTTTGTTATAGAGAACTTGCAAGATAAATTATGATTCAAAGGTATTTTATATATGTGTGTGTGTAATTTATACAAAACTATATGAAAAATTATTGCATTCATGGACGCTTCAAGACCTCCCCCCCCCCCCCAAAAAAAGACAGATATAATATTATTCAATTTACCCTTTGCCACGCAGTGTGCCCGGGTCGGGACACCTAATTTTAATTCCAAACTTACAAACGGCACCAAGAATATTTTAGTAAAATTTTGCATTAACAATGAAAGTACAGTACAAAGTCTAAAGTTCGGAATTCTCCGGACTTTACCAGGTCCGAACTTCGGATTTTTCCGAACTTCGGATTTTTCCGAACTTTGGGTCATCAAAGATATTGCTTTTCCAATAAAAAGAAAAATCAGTTTCTCTACTTAGAAAGGCAAAATATAACGTTCGTGTATAAAAAATTACATACAACAACTAATATTACTAAATTAAACAATCCTTTTCATTAAATAAATCATAACAAAATAAAAAGTAAAACAAAAACATTTATTTAAGGGAACATACAATATAAGAACAAATTGTTACTTTCTTAACTATTGAATATTTCAGTTAATGAGTGTTTTTTTTTTAAAGTTAGGTTTATCATTAAGCTTTTCTTTCCTTCTGTATACATAGACATGAGTTAAGATTCAGTAACAAAGAATCTTTACTCTAGGCCTTTGTTTGTTTGTTTGTTTCAATTTTGTTTTTTCCCTCCTTTCTTGAATACTGATGCTGGAAAGTCCGGACTTTGGAGAATTCCGAACTTTGGGTGTCCGAACTATAGACTTTGTACTGTGTAAAGTAACAAGTTTTTAATTTCTAAAGAAGTCGTATGTAAATCCAGGTGTCAGTCAATGATTTCATCATTTTACAACAAAAATTTGTCTGTGCCGGAAAGGGTTAATATAGGGTGACCCCACCAGTAGTTGATACCCTTCCAGTAGTTGATCTTTTATATATATATATATATATCGCGCCATTTCAGGTGGGAATGAGTTTTATACGTGGCACTAGACCGAATATTTTTGTTTGAATGTTAATGCATCTGTTATTACATTGTTGCCAGCTGTCTGCTGCCTAAGAAGCCATTTTACGAGATTTTTTTTTTAATTAGAAAGTGTAAATATTTAGTTTTTGATTACTTGGAGACAATAACGGTAAGTTAAAATAATCCACTTCCATCTTGATTATTTCAACTAATAATTTTTATAACAATCATTGTTGATCACAATACAAGGGTGATATTTTAAAGATTAATTTTTAGATTTTCGATTGATTTCTTTCATTTGATCAAACACTGGGAAAATGGTAATTAAAAAACTATTTATTTATAATTTTGTTGCTATTTAATTTCAGCGGATTTCATTTGTGTCCATTATAGGACATTCATTAAGGGCTGTAGCAACTATGTTAGTTTACTCCTAAAACTTAAAAGGAAGAAAATATAATAAAACCCCCGTAGCACTGACTTTAATTGATCAGCTACTGCTAGGGGTCACCCTATGAACATAAAATTTATGAAATTTCATTAAGCATGCTTATAGAAATGATCGGAATGATTAACGATAAGCTATAAATTGATCGATCACCCTTATTCTCGTGAGTATGTGAAAGGATGAATAACTCCACCCCAATTTCAAAAGTATTGTTATCATCAGGTTTCGGAAAGCGTGCCACATTTACATTCAACATTAAAACAAATCTTTATTGATATATAATTAAATGCTTTCAAACTGAGAAAGTCATTAAAATAATAACAGAATAAAATATGCTCAATATTTTAGGACATCTTCATGAATTGGATAAGACATTCACAATATTTTCTATTCATTAAAATGTCTACTATATATGTCATGTGTGTAAATAGGAATTTCATTCCGAACGCTTATAACTCACATTCTGCTGAACGAGATTTCATTAAACTTGCATCGTCAGATAGATCATTTGGAGAACGTTTTAATGTATAACAACCAGGACTTGACTCAATCTAACAGGCGCGAATCAAAAGCGCGAAATACAAGTCGATCTCGATTGAAGGCTTCACTCGATTTTGTTTGCTTAGCTTTTGGCCATGATTTAGTTTTAAAATTAGAATTAGGGGAAGTTAGCCTACAATGATCCTAGCGTGCAAAACGATCCACATATGTTTTCAGCCAGACAGGTCGCGCTATCTACCGCGTAACACATAAACTAGATCTGCTAACTCAAGGAGAAGCAATGGCGATATTCAAGATAGTCCAAGAGCTGTTAAACATTTTAGGGAAGGTATTTGAGGCACCCTTAAAATTTGTGCAACACTTCTTTTGTAATGTCTGAATACAAAATCGAATGTCTGGCTGAAGGATCGTGGCCCAAAACCTGTGCCAGACAAAAAATGGCACTTGACACGTGTCTGGCACAGTTTTTGTGCCGACTAAAGTGTCTGTCATTTTCAAAATATTTTTTTCTAAGCATAAATATTATTGTGCCTCAATCTCAGCGTGCCTCAAATACCTTTTTTGGGTAGTCAAAAAATGGCACTTGACACGTGTCTGGCACAGGTTTTGGGCTGAATAAAGTGTCTGTCATTTTCAAAATATTTTTTTCTAAGTATAAATATTATTCTGTTTCAATCTCAGCGTGCCTCAAATACTTTTTTTGGGTAGTGTCAAAAAATGGCACTTGACACATGTCTGGCACAGGTTTTGGGCCACGATCCTTCAGCCAGACATTCGATTTTGTATTCAGGCATTACAAAAGAAGTGCTGCACAAATTTTCAGGGTGCCTCAAATACCTACTCAAAAATGTTCAACAGCTCTCCTACTAAGAGATCGCATTATCACGCTCCTAAAGAAAAATCTTTGAAAAAGTGGTTTTCCTAACATCTGTTATAAGGTAAGCACTAACTTTCATATTTATTTATATATATAATCTTTCATGTACAGAAATATGACTTGGTTTACTTAATGGAGCTGTGTTTTGTTAGCTGTTGTTAGCTGTGAATTACACTTTATAAATTTGTTATGTTTCTCGGCGTCATCCAGTAATATGACCTAAAATGGGCGGCCATGTTTCCGTCAAAATGATCCATTATGTGGATCGTTCTACCCGCAGAGGATCATTTTACAGAGGATCATTTACAGGCACGATAACTTGCTAAAAAAATGGCTGACCAACAGTAACAAAAAAGAGGGAGTTGGAATAAATGAAATCGCAAAAATTTTTGGTGAAGCTTACTTGCATGCTTGTATTAAACGCCATCAATGGTTTTAAGGAAACCGGAATTGTACCTTTTAACCCGGATGTATGTAACCCTGATTCTCTGAAATCGATTTTGTTGCTGCAGAAGTTACAAATAAGCCACATCCAGTCATACCAGGTTACTGTCAAGAACAAGAGAGAAATGTTGAACAGGGAGGCATTTCTCAAGAACTGCAGCTAGCTGCTACTACATCGTCTGAAGAAAATACGGTACCGGGCCCTAGCCATCATAGGAGCCCTTCAACCGCTCTCAAAATGTGTGACTTTCCCAAATCTTTCTCTTTAAGTCCACGTGATATCATACCCTTTCCAAGGAAAACGGAATCAAGCACTTCGAGAAAAAGAAAATCGGTGGGAAGTGCCATCTTAACAAGCAGTCCTTATCAGAATAAACTGAGCTTGGAAACGAAAAACAGAGAACAGAAAGAGATTACAAAACAGGCTGCAGCTAAGAAAATGCAATTAAAAAATGCTAAAGCTGAAAACAAAATAGCCAGAATAAGCAAAGAAAAAAGCATGAAGTCAAAGCAAAGACGTATTTCCATAAAGATGAAAAGGGTGCCTAAAATCCAATATATGGAATATAGTGAAACATATTCAGAAGATGAATACAAGTGTATTTATTGCGATGAACTATTTTCCTCCTCTGCAGCAGGTGAAGGTTGGATCCAGTGTCACAAGTGCCGTAAGTGGGCGCATGATGCATGCGCAGGGATAGATGAAAATGACGATGATGTGTATCTTTGCGATATGTGTTCAAATATACGGAGTTTTCGGATGGGGAGGAAATAGGTATTATTTAACTTATTTCTGCGGTTATTGTTGACAATTATTTTTGGATCATAATTTTGAAATATTATATTTTATTCTTTTTTCAAAATTATTTGACACTTTTTTATTTTAAAATTTGCATAAAATAAATTATGTATGCTACTTGATTGTAAAACTTATTTTATTTATTTATGTATTGTCATAATTAATTTTACATCCTTTATTTTGCCTATAAAAAACGATTTACAATTATTTTTAAATGAAGAATCATTTTGCCCTTGGGTGCGGGTAAAATGATCCTTTGGACACTTTTTCTAAAATCTATTTTTTTCACTACTCAATTTGGGTTTAAAATATTATTAAAGTATGTTTCTAATGCAAAATATAGTGTAAAACATACTAACAAAGATCAAAAGTTTTTTTAAAACAGTTATGTTATTTTACACAAGGTTTTCCCTTAAAGGGATCATTTTAGGCCAACTTCCCCTATATATTTTCTTTTTATGATCAATTTATTTCTATGATTACGATTATCCTGTATTTTATAGAAGAAGTTATTCGATTTCTGAAAACAGCATGAGACATAAAAGTTCTTTATGAGTTTATTTATCCAACGCTTTTTAAAATGTCCATTATGGAAATGTCATTTGAATGAGCCCAATCAAAATTTGTGTTCATGTATTTGCAAGAAAATAATACCCATAATTAAAAAAATATGGCAAAAAATACAACTGATAACACAAGTTCAACTTTCTGGCAACATCCTTTTGCTGGAAATTTTTTAAAGTTTACATCGAATAGTCCTTGTTGGAACAGATGTCATACATTCCTGCATCCGCCATCTTGGATTTTTTTTTCAAATAATGTAATAATTCTAATAATGCAATAATTTCTAATTCTAAACATTTAAGATGTAAGTATAATTAATACTTTAAGCGTCCTAACCGTCTTTTTCCGTCATTTAACCTTTGAATACAAGGGCTGATTTAACAAAAAATTGATATTAATGTTATTTTTCTGCAGTATACAGTGTGTCCACGTATAACCTGACTCACCTTTATTTTCGAAACCGTTGGTACTAGATGCATACTTCCAATTACAAAAATGGTTTAAATAAGATAAAGAATTATTTTTAAAGCGATTTGGGTAAATAAAAATATTTATTAAAAAATTAATAAATTTAAATTTTTATATGGTCCCCCGGTTCTATAAGTGATATTTAGTAAAAATTTACTGTGACACTAACAAGTAAGACAAAAAAAAAAGTCCCATTCATCTAACATTAAAATTGACCGAGTTATGAAACTTTGACATTCATACTTGTACCATTTTTTTGCATATCAAAACAGATGATTTCAGCCATGCTTTCAGGCGTCATACATAAAATACTTAAACTTATTTCAAGGTATCTGCACTTTGAAAGAAATCGTACAGCTATTACGATTGAGTTAACTTAAGTTTCAGATTAGTTAAAATAATTGTATTTTAACATATAACATATGTTTTATTTTGTAAGGTTTGAGGCTATGATTTCTTTTAACATAAATTATGTTATTTTCATAAGCTTTTATTTAACTTGCAACGATCGTCCTTCCAGTTTAAAATTTGTACTCGAATTTAACTCACGTTCAAATGTCCAATGTAATATTTTAAAATACGTATCATTTTGTAAAGAATTGAGGCTGTTAATTTTGCATCATTTTATTAGGGTTCAGTACTTAAAAAGTAAAGACGGAACCATTATAAGATCACTCTTGTGTCTATCTGTCTGTTACAGCTATTTTACTCGTAAACTATGGAACGTGGATAGTTCAAATTCGAGGAAGTAATAAAGACTGTTGACCCACATATTTTCAGATTATTAAACATTTATAAATATATTTAGTAAAAATGTATAGGGGCAAATTCAGTTGCTTGAAAAAAAAATATTTTCTTTGTATATCGTGTGGGGTATCGCGTGAAAGCTTTCGTAACGCTGAATTCAAAAATACATTTCTTTTAATTTTAGGTATTACATTTTCAAAGATATAGTCGAATATGCAGCGCAAAAATGCGTCCCCCCCCCCCCCATCAAATTCCGAATCTACTGAAGCTAAAATTATGAAAAAATTAGAGGGAGTAGACGTTAATTTAAACCTTGCAGGAAAATTATAGCGATTATCCTAGGTCACATAGTTTTTGAGAAAATCGCATTTTTCCGTTACACACAAATTTCGATTTACGGGCATTCGGCAAAACTGTTGAGCAACGCTGGAGGTACCTATCGTAGCAGAAGTATAAAAGCACTGTTTATCATGATTTTTGAAAAGAATCGTCAGTAATTAGCCAAGATATAAACCCTTAAATATATGGGCGGTTTGGACACACATAATGACAGGGGCGACGTACTATATGTACCATTGGCTTTTAAAGCCTAGATAACAGCTTTTAATGATATATGTGCGTAATGCAATGGCCAGTAACAGCATAAAAGCAATAAACGTCAAATTGTTAAAAACAGACTAATTCCAGAGGCCTCATGACTCTTAAAGCTTCAAAAAAAATTTTATTTTAATTTTTTTAGATGTTAATCTTCCATCTTTTCTGAACATTTTAATATAATTGTTTCCTTCAAATTCTCATTATAACAGAATTTATGGGCTTTTAGAATTATACCCGCTCTATAGCTTAAGCGGCCTTTTGGAAACTTTTAAGTCATTTTTCTCCAATTGACTTTTTTTGGCATAACGCGCACGATATCTCAAAAACTTTTGAATATTTTTTCATGAAATTTTCAAAACATACGTTTTATATTAATCTGTATAAACTAAACCTAAAATTTCCTTTTTATTGTTCAAAAAAATATTTTTTAAGTAATTATATTGCTCAAATTTTCAAAATTTTCTATTAGCTAAATACAACTTTGTATTAAAAATATAAAAATGCTTTAAATACAAATTTATTTAGGTTCGGGGTAATTATTATAATCTGAAGTATAAGTAGGCGCCAATTTTTTTTTCTAGTTACAATATTTATTTCCTAATCGTGCGCGTAAGCTGTTATACCAATATTCTGCTTATCAAATGCCTGACTGCTTGGAGCACCCTGTAAGTGCTAGTTCTTCATCTTGCAAATTTTTAAATTACATAAAATGAAAGGACGTACTTATATCTTTCATCTCAATAAAAATTGTGCTTTAAAATCATATACATTTTAAGATGTTAAATGTTGAATATGGTCTCTTTTTTTCATTTTTTCCAATTTTTGATATCCCTGAGCCCCTTAACCCTTACCGGCGCGGTGTAATTCTGTTTATAAACTGATGAAATAATGGACTGACACCGCAATTTATAAACGAATTTATTAGAAAATACGAACTTGCTTATTTTCATATTCATTATAATTGGAAAATTTTAGTTAAATATTCTTGGAGCCGTTTGTCAGTTTTGGAATTAAAATTAGGTGTCCTTTTTTATGGACACCGCGCCGGAAAGGGTTAATTAGAATGAATTATATAAATACTATGGGATTCGCGACATTTGCATTGAATGGCCCTTTCAATACGCCTCGGGTAGCTTTAAAAGTTAATTAAAAACCTATCTGGATAACGCGGAAAGGACCAAAGCGGCTTTGCAAATTTGTGACCTCCTTTCGAAGCGCGCTTAGCACAATGCCAAATGTGAACTTTGAACGAATGTTTTGTTTTAGCTGCACTTTAGAAAGAAAGGTTATTACTATGATGAATTAAGTTTTATGAAATGACAAATTAAGTTTAAATATGCATTTCTTTTATTGTCAGTACCGAATTAAGTTCATTATAAAGAGATTAAAATAATATTAAACTAGTCGGATGTGTCAATCCCAAAACTTTCTTCTATCTCATACATATCAATACTTCCTGATAAATGCAGCACAGTAGCGCCACCGGTTAGGCGATTTATACCAAAATCTAATCAGGGACAACTTTCGTGAACTTCTAATTGAATTTGAAGTTTGGTGAAAATTCGTGCATTAGTTTTTGAGATAGAGCTATTACGGAAATCGTGAAAAGTTCTGAAGTACAGTGGCACCTCTTGGGAAATTTACACCAAAAACTTATCAGGATCAGTTCATATCAGGGACTAACTGAATCTAAAGTTTGATGAAAATTCATGCATTAGTTCTTGAGATACAGCTATTGCGGAAATCGGGAAAATTGCAGCATAGTAGCGCTACCTGTTGAGCGATTTACACCAAAAAGTAATCAGCACCAATTTATATCAGAGACTAAATCAATCTAAAGTTTTATTAAATTCCGTTCAATAGTTCTTAAGACAGAGCACCCACAATATTTGTGTCACACACAGATAGACAGACTCACAGACAGACATTTTGTAAAAACATGTTTTTCATTACCTCTGTACCCTAAAAAGTATACATCCGTCGAAAACCGGAATTCGAAAATTTTCACGAATCCAATACTTTCTTCTTGTAAAGATAGAAGAAAGTAAAAATGAGTTATACAGAATAGCTGTATTTGATATTTTTTAGGTTCCATATCTCTTTGAACTTTCATGGTATATCCATTTACATTTTCTAGTATATACTGTTATACCCAACCCTACTTTGCATAATTTTTTACAAAGTGTTAGTATTCTTTTAGCAGCGGTTTTTTTAATAATACAATTACTAATTCATATATTTATTGTACGGAACCCTCTGTGCGCGAGTAATACTCGCACTTGACCGTTTATTTAACAAAAATTCTGTTTTTCATTTTTCTTAAATGTTTATTACAAATTGTGTATTTTGCATTAATATGTCAGAATGATTAAAGATTTCAAATTTATATTGGAATGCTAATTTTACTCTCAACCATTTGTTTAATATATCTGACGAAATTATATTTTTAGTAAATTTATGAATGACCCCTAATTTGCAGCAAAAAATATGCTCCAACTTTAAACATCTATTACTCGGTCAATTTTAATCGTAGAATAACGGGATTTTTTTTGTCTTACTTGTGAATGTAACAGAAAAATTTTACTAAATATAACTTATAGGACCCTGGGACCGTACAAAAATTTAGATTCTGTAATTCTTCACTAAATTGTTTTTTTCGCTTCAAACTTTTTTTTTTTTGATCTTAACTCTGCATCTAATTTTGACCACTTTTGTAATTGGAAGTATGCATCTAGGACCAACGGTTGCGAAAATAAAGGTCGGCCAGTTTACACGTGGACACCCTGCATAATATAAATAGTCATGGAAGGTAATCATAAATAGATCCTCATTCAAATAGTTTTAATAGCTATTATTTTATGAATCATTAAACATACACGAAAAATACTCCAGGGTGCTTAAAGGCTTAAACATTTGTAAAATAAAATTATGCACTAAAAGAAAAAAAATCCAAGATGGCGGATGCGGTAATATATGAATCTGTTCCTAATTGTTTACAGCTGAAATCTTCACTGAAATATAAATATGTAAATTTGTATGTAAATATATTAAGATCACATGTTCTGTTTTGTTCACTTTTTTATATTCACATTCCTGTATATATAAAATATATAAATGTATTTCAATAAGCTTTATTTTTGTATTTCTGCTCCATTTATAATATATTTTAGATATTTGCATATCAGCAGTTGTGTACACAGCTTCCCATTAAAAAATATATTTTAAAAGTAATTTATACTTGTGTTGAATAAAATCTGCATTTGAATGCACAAATGTTTGTTTTCCTTTTGTAATTGATATATTATAAAAAGTATTCTTTTTTTTTTTTGGTATTTGAATACAAAAACGTCTGTTTTCCTTCTGTAATTGATATATTGTAAAGGGTTATTTCTAAATTTGAGAGGAAAAAACGCTTGTTTTCCATGTATAATTGATATATTGTGAAGGATTTCTTTAAACTTTTTTTTTCAGAAAGCTGGAAGATATTGACAATGCTAAATAAGTAAATATTTTTAATATTTAAATGTTCTGTGTATACAAATGGTACATTATTCTTTAAATAAATAAAATTTTGTGCTTAGATTATTTAATTGTAAATAATTTTGTCAGTTAATCAAAGAAAAATAAACGGAATTTGATGCATTATGGCCTTTTAAATCGTACGGATATGGTAGGCAATCAGCGCCATCGACTTTTTTGGGCCCTGAAAAATTCTAGCGAAAACTGGTGTTTGCTAGAGCAGTATTAAGTATTCGGGACATTATGCCAAAGAAATTGAAGCGTGAAGAAGGGAAACTTTCATAGGCGCAATGTAAATTCCCGACCCCCAGCGAAACAGTGCAAACAGCTAAGCGGTAGAAGTCGCATAAAGGCGCGCTTTTGCGTGATCGCCAGTAGAGTTAATTATCAAAATGAGGAGTAACGCTGTGCTCACCGCTGTCCCCTGCCCGCGCGAAAGCAGTGCCCCCCCCCCCCACCCCTCTTTTCGTGGATGGAGCTTCTCTCCTAGGGAGAAACCCCATTAGTGGGAGTTAGGTCAAAGATCGTAGAATACGTTCGATGAATCTGTTAGTTGTTATGTTAGATTTCGAGTGAAAGTGGAACTTTCGATACGTAAAATTTATTATTTTACATAGTGCTGAATCACTGAAGATTTTTCCATTGTACGTATTTATCGGCTATCTATTTGCAATACAGAAAATAGTATATCATAACAACAGAACCTGAACAGATCATATTAAAAAATCTGTCTCAATCGCTGTTAAGTCACAAGTTAAACTGACAAAGAAATGTCGTTTTGAATTCTCGCGGGGCGTTGGCGCGAAGGTGCTATCTTAGGTTTACTACAAGAAAATTTGGCGAATTGGTAGACGCAATGAAGAATGCCTATGATTGGATCTCCCCTTTGAGTGTGTTTCCCAGCAGAGCTGTTTGCACTGTTTCGGTTAGTTACAGTTTGCAAAACCTTCTCTTCTTTTCCTCTACGTTCTTTGATTATGCATTACAATCAGTTGCTTGGACATACCAGCTACTGATTTTATTTAAATGTTAATCTGCTAAACTATGAACTTAACATCTTCACACACTTTCTTTTTCTTAATCAATGTTCTAAATAATCTTTCTGGTGTAAAATTTAATTTAAATCTTATTTTCATTTTTTATTTCGTGTTATACAGATTTTTCTTTAAAGGTCTGACCATGCATGTAAATGCATGTCTACTGCTGCCACTGAAGGGCATATTCATGTTATTTAACTTAGTTTAATTATTAAAATTAATTTTGTCTTGCTTACTAAATGTCTCTCTGCCTGTTAATGGCTTCAGCATACGACCGGTGACGTATTTTAATCAGCCGTTGCATATCGCCATATACTTGCATTTTCTTGGTTTCTATTTACATTGTACATTAAAATAAAACTTTACTGATATATCTTCTGCGTAAAAAGTATCCGGAATTGTTAAATAAAACAAAAATTTTATTGCACCAAAACATGTTCAACAAAACTTTTTTTTATGGCGTGTTCTTAGCATTTCCCAGAACATACTGCGGTCAGTTGCGGAACATGCTATTTGCCGATTCCAGATAGTTTCTGGAAATCACCGCCGACATGTGGAACATGTCTTGTAAAAAGAAAAAAATCGTACATGTATGTCAGAGATAAATTAGGTCATCGGCCGATAGCAGTGATACCTAACACATCCAGAAACAGCAAACGAATAGCAAAAATCAGAGTCAGCATTAAAATGGCGCTGATTCAACAGAAGTTCCATATAAAGGAAAAGTACGAAGTCAGCGTTTGGCGTCATACCAGAAAATTAGCCACGTTGCCCAATTTCCTTTTTAAGATGTAGCTTGATCAGCAGTTATTTTGCTTAAATACTGTCCAAAATGCTTTGTGTGCGACGGACGACTTCAGACTACTCCTGTTGCCAGGATGAATACGGTCTTGCGATGGCACGACCGCGTCTGTTAAACTCTAACCACACTTGTAAATGCTTATATCTAATCTAGTTTTTATTAAAATAAGTAAAAGAATACCAGTGAGGTCATTGACATGTATGCTAAATGTGTAATTCATTACAAACACCGTCTGGCGGGGAAATTTTGAACTAATTTTTTTCCACTCAAGCAAAATCCCATCCCTTTATTATGTCCTTCACAAAATTTCACAACTTTCTGAGCAATAGATTCATCTGTAGACAGGTTTAAAATAGGGTCGTTTAATTATGGATACCCTGTATATTACACTCGCGGCTCTTTCGAAGACTGGCTCACTGTATAGAGGATTAGTCCATTTAGAAGTCCTATTATAGGCGGTGAGGAAGGGAGAAAAGAGGAGACCGGAAACTCCTGACCTCCTCTATAATCTGTATTACACGGCACAACATTCCACATGTGGTTGTGCTCAACTTTTACAGTTGAGGTTATTGAACATGTGTTGATGCAATTTTATATTTTATTATCCTACACAGGGTGCTGTTATGCATTGACTTTTAGGTGCGTTCGTAATTATATAAATACGTAGCACGTATAGTCGTCGTTCTGTCCGTCCGCATAACAGAGCAAAAACTACCCACAGAATTATCTGAAATTTTAAATATATAATTGTTACAAAATTTTGTCGAGTCATTTCAAATTTTAGGAAAATCGGATGTATAGTTTAATTACAGGGAAAGTCGAAAGTTTTCCGTTACATTACGGATATAATGGTACATTATTCTTCAAATAAAAATAATTTTGTGCTTAGATTATTTAATTGTAAATAATTTTGTCAGTTAATCAGAGAAAAATAAACGGAATTTGATGCATTATGGTCTTTTAAATCGTACGGATATGGTAGGCAATCAGCGCCATCGACTATTTTGGGCCCTGAAAAATTCCAGCGAAAACTGGTGTTTGCTAGAGCAGTATTAAGTATTCGGGACATTATGCCAAAGAAATTGAAGCGTGAAGAAGGGAAACTTTCATAGGCGCAATGTAAATCCCCAACCCCCAGCGAAACAGTGCAAACAGCTAAGCGGTAGAAGTCGCATAAAGGCGCGCTTTTGCGTGATCGCCAGTAGCGATAATTATCAAAATGAGGAATAACGCTGTGCTCACCGCTGTCCCCTGTCTGCGCGAAAGCAGTGCGCCCCCCCCCCCCCCCCCTCTTTTCGTGGATGGAGCTTCTCTCCTACGGAGAAACGCCATTAGTGGGAGTTAGGTCAAAGATCGTAGAATACGTTCGATGAATCTGTTAGTTGTTATGTTAGATTTCGAGTGAAAGTGGAACTTTCGATACGTAAAATTTATTATTTTACATAGTGCTGAGTCACTGAAGATTTTTCCATTGTACGTATTTATCGGCTATCTATTTGCAATACAGAAAATAGTATATCATAACAACAGAACCTGAACAGATCATATTAAAAAATCTGTCTCAATCGCTGTTAAGTCACAAGTTAAACTGACAAAGAAATGTCGTTTTGAATTCTCGCGGGGCGTTGGCGCGAAGGTGCTATCTTAGGTTTACTACAAGAAAATTTGGCGAATTGGTAGACGCAATGAAGAATGCCTATGATTGGATCTCCCCTTTGACTGTGTTTCCCAGCAGAGCTGATTGCACTGTTTCGGTTAGTTACGGTACAGTGGCTAGAATAGATAGTGTGCCGTTCATTGGTTACCATAACGCTTTTTTTTTGGTCGTGAAAGGAGGACGCCGCAAGGTGGCGCGCATGTTAACACCGACTGGGCATTTTGAAAGCTTTTAGCGCCGTGACAGTGAAGCATATTGTAAACAAACGCGAGTTTTTCCCATAAAGTTTTAATTATATCTGTTTAACCCTAGAACTACCGGAAATTTTACTCAAGTTTTATAAAAACATTCTACACCAGAATTTTTACTTAAAACTATTTAATTTGTTTATTTAACTTATTATTGTCTGATTTATACATTTAGTTTGTTTTGAAGAAATTTCTGGTTTGAATAAATATTTTGAATGTACATGTCGGGTCCAATGGACCCGTCTGGTAGACGGAAGGTTAAGAAAGAAAATATGAGTGAAAAACTAACAAAAAATATCAGAAAAGGTATTGTTTTGCGCCTGGTTGTCGTAATTTGTTTTTTAAACAAGTGTATAAAGCAAAATATATCTGTTTTCCAATTAGTTGATCTCCAATTTTGTTCTAAAGAAAAAAAAATGCATTTTTAGAATATTGTTTGATTAAGTTTTCACGATAAGTGCAATATGTTTTAGTTTCTAATTTATATTATGCTTAAAAATATTTATTGTCAGCAGTAAGTTGACTATTTTGAAAATATCGGATATTTTTTATATTTTCGAAAATATCATGATATTTACGAACCCTGGGCCCGGGGAAGGAGATTAATCCACAGAGCAATGAGATGTCCCTCCGGAAGATTTGATATTTTGTTTTCAATGGTCAAAAAGTGTAATTCCCCCCCCCTCCCCCGGAGCTACAAAAATCCCTCCCGAAGAAAAGTGTCTCAATTCAACACTGGTTTAAACAGTTTTGGAAGTAGTGAACAGTTGTTGGTATTTGTAAATAAAACTAATGCCAATATACCCTTTGAAATTATTTACTTTTCATACATAATTCATAAAGAATTTTGTTTTTTTATAATTTTCTTAAGAATTTTAATATGTGATTTACAGTGTGAGAAACATTTATTTAACAAATGTTCCTTTGCATTGAAAATAACACTAAATTTTGCTATTGGGAATTTATTTTTATATATTCATTGCATGTTTGTACCAGTGTTGAATTCAGGGGAGACATTCCTCTCCTGAACAATGAGATACCACACCCCCCGGAAGATTTGAGATTTTGTGTTTTCAATGGTCAAAAGGTGCAACCCCCCCCCCCCACCCCCGAGAACCACTGAAATCCCTCCCGGAGAAAAGTGTTTGAATTATACACTGGTTTGCACAATTTTGGAAGTAGCGAACAGTCGTTGGTTTTTATAAATAAAGCTAAAGCGAATTTAACCTTCGGATATTTTTTTTGAAATTATTTACTTTTCATACATAATTCATAAAGAAATTTCTTTTTAATAATTTTTCTTAAGAATTTTAATATGTGATTTCAAGTGCAAGAAAGATTTATTTAACAAATGAAGCTTTGTTTTGAAAGCAACACAAAATAAATATTGCCATTGGGAGTTTATTTTTAAATATTCATTGTATGTTTGCACAGTTTTAGAAGTAGTGAACAGTTGTTGGTATTTGTAAATAAAGCTAAAGCGAATTTAACATTTGAATTTATTTGCTTTTCAGACATATAATTTTTATTTAAAAAATATGTCTCTGTTGTAAAAGTTTGTAAATAATATATTTATTATTGAAATATTTCAGACTTGTTTTCATCTAAATATCAATTTCTAAATTTAAATGTCTTCTTATATAATATTAAAATAAGTATCTAAAAAGCATTAACTTATCCGATCTGCTTTCGGAAATTTCCAGTCTATACTGCAGTCAGCGCCATCTATTGGAGGATTACTTTCCCGGTCATTTTTTTACCGTCGAACGGCACACTATACATTCTAGGCACTGTAGTTACGGTTTCCAAAGCCTTCTCCTACGTTCTTTGATTATGCATGGTAATCAGTTGCTTGGATGTACCAGCTACTGATTTGATTTAAAAGTTAATCTCGTAAACAATGAAGTTAGCTTCGTCAGACACTTTCTTTATCTTAAACAATGTTCTAAATAATCTTTCTGGTGTGAATTTTAATTTAAATTAAATCTTATTTTCATTTTTTATTTCGTGTTATAAAGATTTTTCTTTAAAGGCCTGACCATGCACGTAAATGCATGTCTACTGCTGCCACTGAAGGGCATATTCATGTTATTTAACTTAGTTTAATTATTTAAATCAATTTTGTCTTGCTTAATAAATGTGTCTCTGCCTGTCAATGGCTTCAGCATACGACCGGTGACGTATTTTAATCAGCCGTTGCATATCGCCATATACTTTCATTTTCATGGTTTCTATTTACATTGTACATTAAAATAAAACTTTACTGATATATATTCTGCGTAAAAAGTATCCGGAATTGTTAAATAAAACAAAAATTTTATTGCACCAAAACATGTTCAACAAAACTTTTTTTTATGGCGTGTTCTTAGCATTTCCCAGAACATACTGCGGTCAGTTGCGGAACATGCTATTTGCCAATTCCAGATAGTTTCTGGAAATCACCGCCGACATGTGGAACATGTCTTGTAAAAAGAAAAAAAATCGTACATGTGTGTCAGCGATAAATTAGGTCATCGGCCGATAGCAGTGATACATAACACATCCAGAAACAGCAAACGAATAGCAAAAATCAGAGTCAGCATTAAAATGGCGCTGATTCAACAGAAGTTCCGTATAAAGAAAAAGAACGCAGTCAGCGTTTGGCTTCATACCAGAAAATTAGCCACGTTGCCCAATTTCCTTTTTAAGATGTAGCTTGATCAGCAGTTATTTTGCTTAAATACTGTCCAAAATGCTTTGTGTGGGATGGACGACTTCAGACTACTCCTGTTGCCAGGATGAACACGGTCTTGCGATGACACGACCGCGTCTGTTAAACTCTAACCACACTTGTAAATGCTTATATCTAATCTAGTTTTTATTAAAATAAGTAAAAGAATACCAGTGAGGTCATTGACATGTATGCTAAATGTGTAATTCATTACAAACACCGTCTGTCGGGGAAATTTTGAACTAATTTTTTTCCACTCAAGCAAAATCCCATCCCTTTATTATGTCCTTCACAAAATTTCACAACTTTCTGAGCAATAGATTCGTCTGTAGACAGGTTTAAAATAGGGTCGTTTAATTATGGATACCCTGTATATTACACTCGCGGCTCTTTCGAAGACTGGCTCACTGTATAGAGGATTAGTCCATTTAGAAGTCCTATTATAGGCGGTGAGGAAGGGAGAAAAGAGGAGACCGGAAACTCCTGACCTCTTTTATAATCTGTATTACACGGCACAACATTCCACATGTGGTTCTGCTCAACTTTTACAGTTGAGGTTATTGAACATGTGTTGATGCAATTTTATATTTTATTATCCTACACAGGGTGCTGTTATGCATTGACTTTTAGGTGCGTTCGTAATTATATAAATACGTAGCACGTATAGTCGTCGTTCGGTCCGTCCGCATAACAGAGCAAAAACTACCCACCGAATTATCTGAAATTTTAAATATATAATTGTTACAAAATTTTGTCGAGTCATTTCAAATTTTAGGAAAATCGGATGTATAGTTTAATTACAGGGAAAGTCAAAAGTTTTCCGTTACATTACGGCCAAAGAGAAAAAATTATTGAGTGCATTTTAATGATGTTACATACAGCCTTCCGAACAGAAAGAAATTGATATGCACTTATGAAGTGCACTAAAATATGCATTCAGTGCAATATGCGATGCAAAAGGTATTTATAAAACTAGTTATAGTACGAACGCCACCTTGTTTGCCACGTTTGACGTACAATTTCCAACTTGTTTATTCTTGCATGGATGTAACTACATGTAAAATTCAAATACACATCCTGTTTGTAATTGCATTTTTTAAACTAATATAGTACGATGAAAAATAAATCGTGGCATTTAATTTTTTTTTCCTAATACTAATATTTAAAAAAAAAAAAAATCATTGTACATTAACAAAAGTATAGCAGGAAAGCGTAAAAGTTGGCAGCTATACAATACTAATATTTAAAATGAAAAAAAATCACTGAATTTAAAAAAAATTGGTAAACAGAAAGAGAGTAAAAAAAAAAAAGGGAAAATGCTTTGTTCTTGTTTTTTCAAACTTTGAAATAGCTTTTGCAGTGTGAAGAGTTGGGGGCGAGGAGAATTAAGATATCGATTAATGATTATTTGTTGCTCATTTTTTATAATAAATTAACTAAAATGGGGAGCGAAATTTTAAAACATTAAAGAGTCTTTAAACGAGTATCATGGGAGAGAGGGTGGATTTAGGTAAAATAAAAATTAAATAAATGGAAACGCCACAAATACTCACCCCGAAAACATTAAAAAATTGCTTAATTGTGGTCATTCAAAAAATTAAATTAAAATTGATAAAAATAATGGCAATAGTACATAAAATTTATATGTTAAATAATGATTTCATATAGGTCTAGTTTTCAATAAACTATGCTCGCAAAAATCTGCTACTGCCAATAAAAATATTCAAAAGGTGGGAATACTTGAAAAAAAAAACCAATGGTTGTTATTATTAATATTTATTTTTTTTAAGGAATCTCAAAAGATTTTGTGAAAACAAAATATTTTTTTTAGCACATCTAATAAGAAAATCGCTAATAGTACATTAGTAATGTTTATAATGATAAAGTAACGTATTCAAACAAATTTTTAAGGTGCAACATATCATTAAGAAAATAATACGTAATAAAAATACTTATTTCTTTTGTATTAAATATATCAAATTCGGATAATTAAAGAAGATTTCTGAAAACAAATAGTGTTGTGATTTGGGGAAATGTTTGTCTATAATAGTTTTTAAATAAATTTCTAATTAAATTGTTAAATAAATTTGTGTAATGGAAAAGAAAATTTAAAAGTCTTAAACTCAATTTTTCTTTACAATTAAATCGATGAAAATTTAATCATTTTTATAAAATGCACGAAGTCCACCGCGGGAAAAAATTTAAAAGAAAGAAAATTATTTTGTAAAAATATAAAAAATATCTAATAATAATAAATAAAATTTATTAATACAATTTATTTTTTCTTATCGTAAAATTTGTCATATTAAAATACTAAATTAACAAAGCCTATAAATGTTTCTGCGTAAAACTAAAAAAAAATAGACCGTATAATATGACCTATGCACATTTATTAGTAAACTGACAGTAACATAAATAAAGACATGCTAAAAATACAATTTAGATATATATATATATATATATATATATATATATATTTTTTTTTTTGCTAATTTTATGTTAATAACGTGAAACAATGTAAAATGCATCAAACCAAAACTTTTTTCCAAAATGAAAGATCAATTTTTTTGTTTATCTTAAAGGGGCACAGGACCTTTAAAATTTAAAAAAAAATCAGTTTTCATATAAACTTTAAAAGATACTTATAATTACTTAAAAGGTCACAAAAACATATAAAGATATTATTTAATATAATCCTGAGATCTTTCAAACGCACACGCGTTCACTTACAAACGGAAAAAGATGACTGACTGAATAGAAAATAAATTTTAAAACAAAAAATAGCACGCATGCGCAAGCGAAGTTCAATCCATTCTTCCTGCGAACATTTTTTATGCGCATTATATCTGCGCACTGCCAGTCTTTTCCCCCGGCGCACTCAGTCTGCGTGCGAACGATAGAAGAGTGTAGACGTAAAAATTATTCTGTGTGAAGTTATTATGAAAAAGTAATCTGTGTGAGAAATTTATCTTTAAATTAATTGTTTTGTGTTTGTGCAGTGTTTTCGTTTAATAAACTGTTTGTTCTGTCAACATCCACGGACTTAGTGATAATTAATATTAGTGAAAGAACAACAAAATGGTTGCAGTTCGCGGTTGACATTCTAAATCGAAATTAGTTTTGTTAAAAGAAACCATGGACAAGTTAAACGTCCCCGAATTAAACGGAACTAATTATTTTATATGTAGTCTAAAAATTAAAGCTGCTTTAAGCCTTAAAAGGTTGGATACTTTCATATCCGAAGTAAAAGCAGAAGGGCCGAGTGATAAGGATTCTACCGAATGGGACCAAAAAAATAGCGATGCCGTCGCATATATAAAGCTGTCTTTGTCTGATGAACAGGCGCTACAGTTCGCAGCAGAAGAAAATGCGAAATTATTATGGGAAAAAATAAGATCGACTTTTACCGGTCAAGCAGAAGATAGAAGAATAGATGCCGGCAATGAGTTAAAGAATCTAGAAATAAAATCAAATGAATCTGCAAATGACTACATAGACAGAGCTCGAGGCATCTCAACAAAATGTCAAACACTTGGATTGGCTATAACAGAGAGAGAACTTGTATTCTACACGGTACGAGGTCTGAAAGGAAAGTTCTCGAAAGTAAGAGATATTTTAAAAACTCAACGTGAGAAAAGTATGGATGAAGTACTAGAAATTCTACGGGAAGAAGAACTGACGAATACCGCTCGTGCTGAAGGGACCGCCGCTGTAGTATTCTACAAGTCCGAGACTTTGTTACATTTGCAGACGTCCAAATCACATAGCCAAGGATTGTTTTTACAGGAATAATATTTCAAGAAATGACAGGTCCAATGGAAATCGACAAAGAAGAAAAACGCACCACGATGTAAATTATCCAGTTAAGGACAGAAACAATTCGGTACTGACTGTTTCATCGGAACAATGTGAACTATGTGATAATATATGGTTATTAGACAGCGGGGCTAACTCGCATATGTGTAAAGATAAAATATGGTTCAGGAATCTAATTCCTGAAGAAAAGGATATCTATCAAGCAGGTAAAAATTCCAAAATAATTTCGAAGGGTACAGGTACGGTATCATGTAATACGGTAAGTAAAAATGATTCTATACATTTAACAATAAACAATGTTAGTTTTGTACCAGATTTGAGATATAATTTATTATGTGTTACTGCTTTAATGGATAAGGGTTGTAGAATTATTTCTGAAAATAACTGTGTGCTAATTTTTGACAAATATGATAAATTTCTAACTAAAGCATTTAAAAATGATAATCGATTAGAGATTAAACTTCAACCTGCCTATAATTCTGAGTGTAATTTTACCGATAAGAGTGCTAGTAATTATGAACTGTGGCATAACAGATTGTGTCATTTAAATTCAAAATATATGTTAAAAATGAAAGAGTATATTGATCTTAAAGATGTAAATGTGTCTGATTTTAAGTGTGATACATGTGACATAAGTAAAATAACAAGGAAAAGTCATCCGAATATTGATATTGACCAAAGTTCTGACATTATGCAGTTGTTTCATTTGGATTTATGTGGCCCGATACAACCCGAATCGCTTGGTGGGGCAAAATATTTTATGGTACTAGTGGATGATTTTTCTGGAATGTATTTTACTTATTTCCTCAAAAGTAAAAATGAAGCATTTGATGTATATTAAATTTAAAGCTAAATATGAAAATCTTATGGGTAAAAGAATTAAAAAAGTGAGAAGTGACAATGGGCTCGAATTCGTAAATACGGAATTTGACAATTATCTTGCTAATGCAGGTATTTTTCACGAAAAAACTGTCCCATATAACAGCGAAAGCAATGGAAAGGCTGAAAGAGCGAATAGAGTTCTATTAGAAAGGGCTGGGTCTTTATTATATGAAAGCGAACTTCCCACCAAATTCTGGGCAGAAGCTATCAATTGCAGTACACAGGTATCTAATATAACACCCCGTAAAGGAAAAGAAAAACTCCCCTTAGAAATTTGGACAGGTAAAAAGCTCAATTTAAATTATGTAAGAAAATTTGGTTGTTTAGCTTATTTTCATATTCCTAAAACAATGAGAAATAAATTCGATGTACCAGGAAGAAGTGGAATTATGTTAGGATATGCTAGAGATAGGAGGGGATATCGTATTTATGATGTAAAAAATAAGAAAGTGATTGAGGAACGTTCTGTTAAGTTCAATGAAACTATAAAGGGAAGTAGATATTTTGGATTAAGTAAATGTTCAGAGTGTTGGGATATTGAACCGCTAATAAATAAAAATTTTCCGGAAGAGAATGAAATTCGTGAAAATCAAAAGAATAAATCTCTCAATTTAGAAATTTCTGACACAAGCGAAATAAAAAACGGTTGCGCAACCCCATTAACAAAACTTAATTTGTCTCCAGCTAGACATGAAAGCGCGGAGAAAAGGAATCGAAACAACAAAATAAAAGACCGAAGAGAAAATATGATTGAAGTTCGAAGGTCAGAAAGATTGAAAAGTAAATATTCGTCAGCTAATTTAACTGATAATGTCCTGAGCAATTATTTAGAGGCAATAAATAGTGTGAATTCACGTGATTGGAGAATAGCTATGAAAAATGAATTGGATTCTTTAATTAAGCATAATGTTTGGGAAATCGTTGATATGCCAGAAAAAACGAAATTGATTAAAAGTAAATGGGTCTATGCTTTAAAAGAGGGCAACAGTAAGGAAATAAAATATAAAGCCAGATTAGTGGCAGCTGGATTTAATCAAATTAAAAACAAAGATTATACTGAATCGTATTCACCTGTTGTAAATATTGAGTCATTTAGATTACTAATTGCACTTGCAGCTAAATTAAATTTGATTGTTAAGTTTTTTGATGTAAAAACAGCATATTTATACAGTGATTTGGAAGAAACTTTATATATGTCACCACCACCTGGATATGAAAAACTGATAGGGGTTAATAAAGTTTGTAAACTGAAAAAGAGTATTTATGGATTACCCCAATCGGGTAGAAATTGGTATTTAAAAATAAAAGAGGAACTTGGTAATATTGGATTAAATCAATTAGCCTCTGATAACTGTGTATTCATTAAAGTTGAAAATGATAACATTTTTATATTATGTATGTATGTGGATGATTTAGCTATCTTTTGCAATAACCAAATAACGTATGAAAATATTGTTTCTAAAATTAAAAATGTATTCGAATTGTACGAAAATAAGAATTCTAAATTTTTAGGTATAGAAATTGAAAAACATGAAAAAGGTATAAGTTTGTCACAAATGGAATATATTGAATCATTGTTGGTAAAACATAATTTAGAAAATTGTAAATCTGTGAAAACACCTATTGTTAAAGGTGAAGATAAAAGTTTTCCTCCAACAAATGAATTGTTTGACATAACTATGTATCAGGAAATTATTGGTGAACTTTTATATTTAGCCAATAGAACACGCCCTGATATATCGTTTGTCACAACTTATTTGTCTGAATTTAATCACAAACCAGAGAAAAGGCATTACATTTTGGCTAAAAGAGTATTAAGGTATTTAAAAGGTACAAAAGACAAAAAATTATTTTACAGCAACGAATTTGGGTATTTAAATAGTAGTTCAGATGCTAGTTGGGGAAATGGAGAAAATGGAAGGTCTTTTTCAGGAGGAGTTGTATTGTTAGGAAAGTCATTAGTATCTTAGAAATGTCGTAAACAAAAAAGTGTTAGTCTTTCTACATGTGAAGCAGAATTATTTTCTATTTCAGAAATGTGTAAGGATATAATATGGACTGTAAGCTTATTGTCTGAGTTAAAGTGTAACCAATTTATAAAAGATGCCATAATTTTAAGCACTGATAGCCAAGCAGCAATACAATGGATTAAATGTACAAAATCCTCAAATAAATCTAGGCACATGAATTTAAGATTTCATTTTGTCAGGGATTTATTGTCAGAAGGTATTATTTCATTGGAATATGTTCAAAGTGAACATATTATTTCTGATTTCCTTACTAAAGGTGTAAATGAAGATAAGTTGTTATATTCTATGGAAAGTATTTCACTATTATTGTCAGAAGGTATTATTTCATTGGAATATGTTCAAAGTGAACATATTATTTCTGATTTCCTTACTAAAGGTGTAAATGAAGATAAGTTGTTATATTCTATGGAAAGTATTTCACTATTATGATATGTGTAATTTTTGTATGTATATGTGTTTTTTGGAATTGTTTAAAGAGAAAAAAAAAATGTATCTCTCGCAGGAAGGGTGTGTTGGGTTTAAAGGCGAGCGAACATTTTTTATGCGCATTATATCTGCGCACTGCCAGTCTTTTCCCCCGGCGCACTCAGTCTGCGTGCGAACGATAGAAGAGTGTAGACGTAAAATTTATTCTGTGTGAAGTTATTATGAAAAAGTAATCTGTGTGAGAAATTTATCTTTAAATTAATTGTTTTGTGTTTGTGCAGTGTTTTCGTTTAATAAACTGTTTGTTCTGTCAACATCCACGGACTTAGTGATAATTAATATTAGTGAAAGAACAACAGATATTATTTAATATAATCCTGAGATCTTTCAAACGCACACGCGTTCACTTACAAACGGAAAAAGATGACTGACTGAATAGAAAATAAATTTTAAAACAAAAAAATAGCACGCATGCGCAAGCGAAGTTCAATCCATTCTTCTACAGAGGAGTGAAAAGATCAGTTAATATTTTCAGGAGTTCTGGAAATACTTAGGATATTATACCAAATCGTACTCTTCAATAATCCGTGAATCCATTGAGATTTTACTTAGGAGTGATACAGTTTGTAACGATGTCCTTTCTCATATTCCCGGGATTTGGTAATATTACATTTTTTACATTTTTTTTTTTTTTTTTTTTTTTTTTTTTTTTTTACATTAGTTTAAAAGCGAAATTTGATTGCCTGCTATTGCCATTCGCAAAATAACGCCAGCATTACGCCCAGATACGTTTGTCCTTTATAATATAGATATTATTTCTTTATTCATGCATGTACAAATGCAGTTACGCAGCTAAAAATCTTTAATTGAGAATGGATAGCATCCTAGAAACCAAAATTAGGGATTAACAAAAATGATTAACACATTATAAAAACTACTTGAAAACATTTCCGAAAATTAATGGCAGAAAAAGAAACTTTTTTTCTGTAATTTTTTTTTTTTTTTTTAATCTCAAAAATAAATTGTTTTTTGAGTTTATAGTTGTTTAGTTTCTGAGTTTAAATAAAGAGTTGTTGTTGGTATCGTAGTGATTCGGAAGACACAATTGTATATTGTTGTACGTGGTTTCATTCATATTTTCCTAGATAAAGAAACATTTTACATTTGTTGACGATTTTTTTTCCCCTGACAGTAAGCCCCCCCCCCCCCCCATGAGCTTTAATATTTTATCATACATTACTTTTAGAAAAGGATTTTATACACTCCTGTTTACATTACAAATGAATATATCTATTACTGTTTTTTATCGGTGTATTTATATGCATAAGTACACTAAATATGGAAAAATGGATATTTCGTTCATTTTTCAGAAATTACCTGATATGAAAAGACAAAAATACAGCCCGAAGCTGAGTTATAAATTCCCAGATAACGTGCTTCACGTTAGTGGTCGCAAGATACTGTGTCAAGACAAATGTACAAGATCTTGTACGTGTATCTACTGAAATATTGCGCAAACTTATTTTAAGAAAATAACAATAAAACCCAAACTGATAAGATTTAATTTATTTTTATAGCATGGGTTCTTAATTCATTGAAATTTATTCATTTCATATAATTTTTTATACCGAAAAATGAAAAATTTTAAGATTGTAAGTTTCTTTTTTTTTTTTTTTTACTTTCTAAATTAGAAGAAAATTAAAATAATACTGTGTTTCAACCATGTTTGTGACATTCTGATCAATGCAGTTATTTAAACCTGCAAGCTTTACGGTTTTAAACTACGTGTTTTATAATAAAAGAATCGTTCTGCATTTGCACCTTTTTTTTAACAACAAATTTAGAAGTTCCAGACGTGTAAAAATCTAATTTTAGGAGACTGATTGAGGATTATATTCTACTAAGTGGAAGCATGCCTAAGCATGATTAAGCAGTAACCAGTCAGCGATCACAAGGGACATTTTGAAATTTTTAGGGAGTTAAATGTTCTTTTCATATCCATGGCTATTCAAAAGCAAATATAAATGTTCTGTTGTAAACATGCAACATTTAACCATATAAAAGAAAACTATTAAAATATACAACTCACATCAATAAAATGAAAGAATTTTCTGTCATAGATCACAAGCGGTAGCAATCGTCTAAAAAAACCACAGCAATATTGAAATAACAAGTGAAGTCAATCTTCCTTGTTTATTAAGAAAATTATGATCAGAACTGCCGCAGGCGGGTACATGGTAAATGTTCCAGTTATTGTTTTTGTTTATTTTCGAATTTCGATACGATGAAATTGCTCCAAAACTTTTTTGTGACCATGTGGTGTTTACCGCAGATTATAGGAGGCAAAATGGAAGCTTTGTAGTATGTGGCGGCACTAGGAAAGTTGCTCCCCGACCATTCATTTTATGTCGATTACAAAGAGGAAAGCTCCCTCCCCTCGATATTTTAAGTCGGTGTAATTTACAGCAAAAAACACAACAGATTTCGGCATTTATTTATAATTAAAAAAAGATTATTTCATTTTAGCGGTGTGAGTTTAATATTTTCATAGTTTTGTTTTCTTTCTATAAGGGAGCGTTCACAAATGATGTCGCGCTTGGAGGAGAGGGGGGGGGGAGGGAGTTCGTGAAATTGTGACAAGGGACTGGGAGGGGTAAGAAGAAATGTGATAACACATTTTGGTTAAAATAAAAGCACTAAAAACCAGCAGATTAAATTCTGAAGTTATTTTGGAATTAAAATATTTTGTGTTGACAAAGTAAAGATGAGATTTAAAGCCAAATATATCCAATTCCATTCAAAATTCCAAAGTACTACTGTTTTCAATTGCTCTTTAATATATTTTTTAATATTTTATTACTATTGTATATTAATTTTTTTTTTTGCTGTAAACCTTAATCTTATCTCATATGAAATAAGTACACGAATCATTTTTATTGTTACGCTCACAATTGTCATTAAAACACACAGTTAAAGTTTAAAAATAGAATTTAAAATGTGATCTATAACGTAGTGCTTTGTTTCTGAACTTCAAGTGTATGTTTATGTAATATAGCTTGACATGTGACTAGGGGAGAGGGAGTATGGTGAAATGTGACACTTTGTGACAAAGGAAGGAAGGGGTAAAAAATATTGATAAAAAAGTGTGACATCATTTATGGACAGCTCCTAAGGGGGATTTGCTTTTTTTTCAAT
The DNA here is from genome assembly GCA_963932465.1 of Maratus speciosus. Classification (NCBI taxonomy): domain Eukaryota; kingdom Metazoa; phylum Arthropoda; class Arachnida; order Araneae; family Salticidae; genus Maratus; species Maratus speciosus. The sequence goes on along the minus strand of OZ010799.1, from coordinate 65,349,728 downwards.
TGAAAAAATTGATTTTTCTTTTTCTTTTTTTTTTTTTTACCTTTTTCTGTTTTCTATCGTCTGTATATTATCCATGTACAGCAAATTGGCCTAATTCGAAGTCCTTTTGTGGTAAGTGCTTTTAGAGAAAAGCGTCCGCAGACGTACTCTGTTTTGAAACACTGTAAATGCATTTTACGTAAAATGACTTTTAGCCTCCGATACGGTATTCTATTTCTTTCTCCCAGCTTATTTTGTGTCCAAAAAATAACGTTACCTTACGGATGCTAGCCGTAAAACAAAGCATTACAATTAAATACTCTTTAGCAATTTTTTAAACTTCTAAACATCGCACATTTTCAATTTTTATACCGTCGTATTGGAAAATAAAAAAAGGTTCTTTTAAATGCATTTTGTTTGAAAACTGTATCTCCATTTATTTTTGAAATATTATTTTTTTTTTTTTTGTAGTTTTTGGAGCCATTTACTTAATATAGGCAACGGCATTTTATCCATTTATGTAGAAATTAAAGGAAAAATACTTTTAAAATAGTAATTATATATTTTTGTTGCCATTTTCTCGTAACAACCGAAAGAAAATGTAATTAAAATACGTGCTATTTTGAAAAAAATATAAACGAATGATTTCTGTTAAAACAATGGAGCTATTAGATACTATATTTAAGTGTAAATATATGAATCATTAGATAGCCGTTTTTTTTCCCTTCTTCAATGACGAAATCTTTTTGCTGCATTTGCGCATTATTTCACGATACTGATGTGCTATGCATGCTTTACTGTAGATGTTTAAGAGTAGATCGTAAATGTGGAATTCTTATGAGGATGCGAATGACGTCATTTTACATAAAATAAAAAGTGTGCTTTAAGTCTTAAAACTGAAATATGTTTTGTACTGCAGTAGAGTCCCGATTAACTGAGTTATTTTCTTCTGATGGACTGGTGGTTTCTATTATTATGAAACAGTCATTATAAATGAAGTGTTAGGTGAAGATGAAAGAGCAGCCGTAAGAAAAAAATTATGGCCACCCCCCCCCCCCCATTCTGACCAGAAAATCAGAGTTCTAACTTTTTACAGCTGCTCTTTCATCTTCACCTAACACTTCATTTATAATGGCTGTTTCATAATAATAGAAGCCATCAGTCCATCAGAAGAAAATGAAGTAATGAAAATGCCGGGGGCGAAACTAAATTCTGGAAAAGCAGAATTTCTGTTATCTAGTCTTTTATTTTCAAACTGAGCAGGATCAGCACGCAAAAACTATTAAACCGAACATGTTAATTATTTTATTTAATTAAAGGAGATATAATTTATTGGAGCTTGGACCATTTTCAACCATTTTTATAATAAATAAATATTTTTAGAAGCACACTAAAGTGCGAAAAAGGGAGTCGGAAATAGACATTTTTTTTAAAAAATCACTGCCATTACTTTGATTTTCAACGTTTTGGTCTCAGTGTGGTTGAAGCTCCAGACAATATTATCTACTTTCATAATCCTTAACGCAAATTGATTACCAACGAGTCTGGCGATCTATCGGATCCCTCACGATTGGAAAAACGTGGCCCTTACCTAATGCACCCTCGCACCTAGGGCCACATCAACAATTTTTTATTAAAAAAATATTAGAAATTTTCTTCAAATGATAACAAATTATATTTAAAAAAACGGTGGTAAAATCCTCATTCGTATTCCAGAAAAAAAATTGCTACGAACACCCTTTTTTCCGTCTTCTACTGGCAAAACCCGCCGATAATTAAATGTTTTTTGTATGGTTACAACAAAACATTTGTATTTGATTGTGGATTTTCATGTTCATGGATATGACAAGATAGTCATAAAAATTTCAAAATGTTCCCTGCCATTGCTGACGAGTTACTACTTAGGCTTGTTTTCACTTATTAGGATATAATATGCAAACAGTCTCCTAAAATTAGTAAATCTGCAGATCAGAAGCCTCAACGTAAGCCCTAAAAGTCATTGTCTTTCAATATCACTTTTCATAGAATTCAACATGTTATAATGCGCAATCTAATTTTTTTTTAATTACATAAGTATTTATAAGCATATAAAATTCTTCGACCGTTTCGGAAATTAGAAGCATTAAACAAAACGCGGTTTTATGCAATGATGTCATGCAGTTCTGATGAACTGCATAATTTGGTTATTTTTTAGTACAGTCATTCAGGGTAACTTTGAACCATGGGGTGTAACTTTGCACCACCTCGTGTTTTTCGATATTTTTGACCCCAAAAGACTAAATAAACTACAGAACTGAGCTCTGTTGGCAAGGTTCTAAACTGGGATTTCTACTCTTTATTTTAGAAAATAAATTAGCAACATTGTGCGCTATTAATTGCTTCATCTAACCATTTTTGTGAAGTACTGTTTTCAAGCTAATTTTGAATGCTGTTTTGAAGTTGTAATCCAATTAAATTTTCATACTCATTTATCAGACATATTATTGTCTAAATGTTGTAAATGTGATAATATTTTGTGATTATTTATTTATTAATAGTTAATAAAATGTAAAATAAGAAGGCACTAACATTTTATCACATTTTCAGGATAACTTTGAGCCGGCTCAAAGTTATACTGATGTTTATAATTTACTGATTATAGGTGCTGCTGTAATACATACAATTCATTTAAAGGCGTTTTTCGGGGCGGAGCTACTCAAATTTGACATTTCATACATTCGACATTTTTTATTCTTGTTTGAATAATACTAGTACTAGTATGTATTACTGTAACTATGGATATATTATTGAGATAAAACATTGAAAATTGTTTTCCACTGCATTTTTATCTTTTATATGAATAATAAACAGGTTTTTTTTTATTTCTAAATGTTCATGGTTCCCTTCTTCCACTTTTCTTATGCCTGATATTTGTTGTAATATCATAAATTATACAAATCTTGTGATGTTGGGAAATGTAAATTCGGAGTCTTTACATATCTGAAAACATTTTTTGGGGTTCAAAGTTGTCCTAACTATAATACTTTTTTTATAACGAATTATTTTATATAATATTTATCATATGGTGCAAAGTTACCCTAAATGGCTGGGTAACTTTGAACCAGGCTAAAAATTCATTTTTTATTTATTTTATCCTTATTATTCCTTAATTTTTGATAGTCAAACAATAATTTAGGATCATTTCTTCTCTTTTATGCCCCTAGTTGCAACAATATTCTTAAAATAAGAATGTGGAATATGAAAATGGAGAAAATGCGGATCAAAGTTACCCTGAATGACTGTATAAAAAAGTACGTTTCTTCAGGGAGACCAGGTTTCGTACGCTTCAAGGATTTTCAAGGAAAGGACCTTTTACCAGAAATTTTGTAAAGTAATATTTACTTATTTAATGCAAAAAAATTCTATCTTGAGATATAGCGACCAGTACTTTACGAACTTTCTGGTACTAAAGTACCTGAATTCCTCTGAATCACTTGATGCCTATGAACCCTGGAGGCACTGCTCTCCTGAACTCCCCATTGTTCCATTAAATTTACATTAGTAATTTCCTATTGATTTTGAGAATGGTTATACAGTCGACGCCCGTTATCACTACCCCTCGCGTGCCAAAGATGAGGGTTGTTATAGTGGATGTCGCTATAACGAAAGTGAACGAAAAGAAAAAACTCAAATCATGTGCATGAAAATTAAGGTTTCAAAGGAAATCTTATAATACAACATTATTATTAAAATTCTGTTTACTTTCGTATAAAATAAATCTTAAGAATGAATAATTATAAAAATCAATTTAAGAGAAAGAAGAAATTTTAAAGTAAATGTTAAATCACACACACAAGAAAAAAAAAAAAAAAAGAAAGAAAGAGAGAGAGAGAGAGAAAATACTGACATAATTGACATTTATTTTCTATGAAAATAATTCGAAATAGTTGTTTATTTTTTGTGCATTTCATATTTTCTTTATACAAAATTTTCCATCTCAAATAGAGATGATAAGTAAACAATGTTTTAAAGTGTCATTTTAAGACATTTTACAAATATCACCAAAGCGAATTGAGCAAAGAAAATGGTAATCTTTTTTGGGAAAAATAGCCTGGAGGAAAAATCAATTCGGTTGCTGTATTGGAAAATAAGCTGCTGGCCGGACGTTATATAGGATGTAAAAATAACACATCATAAAGGGGATATATTTCGGAACATTTTGCATCGGTCGTTATACTGGAATGGTCGCTATAATGGGCGGTCGTTATAACACATCGACTGTAGTATATCTTAGATTTCATTTTACACTGTTGTTTTATTAGAATAAGCAACAGTTTGGATAATAATTTTATGTTATTCAAATATCCAAACAGCAAAATTTAATTACCTACCAGCCGCTAAACATCAAATTGTCATCATCAACATTAAAACATCCAATGTTGTTTCTAAAACAATTCAAAAATAGTCTGCATAATATGCGGTATGCAAATTTACCAGCAAACTCACAGTAAGTTAAGGCTATGCAAAAGGTATAATTTAGCAAACATATTTGCTAAATTATGTTTTTTGTAAAATAACACAAGATAATGTGAAATGTAACATTACTCAAACAAAATCCTATATTTTTAATCTCTTTTCAATATGAAAGATGTTTTTGATTATTTTTAACATCGTCATTGCGAAATTAATGCTCTTTAGACTGCAGAGGACATTGCTGTAAGCCTGTACAGTTTCAATCAGCCAAGAACACAGGAATTTCAAGTATTTTTCTACGGTGGCTAAATCGGGGTGTAGGGTCCCAATGTACGATCCCAATGAAAATACTCAATTATACGGAATGAAGTGGCTGCAAAAGGCTAGTGCCCACGATGATCGTCTGTGGACACTGTTGCAGATGCCGTCACATCATCGCAGGTTACGGCATAGGATTTGCGACAACACACTAGCGCCGACTATGGGAAGACAGTAGGGAACATGGTATGGTTGCCATAAAATTGCTGCGCTTGGCAATTTATCGCTTTTTTGGAGACTTTTCGAATTTAATTTATATATATATATATAAGGAGGAGGTTTGTAAACATTAGGATTTATTGAATTTTCGAAATGTCTAAATAAACAATGGATGACCTTGTTTCCTTATACATCTTTCACCTCAATAAATTATAAAGCTTTCTTACAGTGTTCTGAATGTGTTGGAAAATGTTTCGTAATCTATGCTAGACGCATGGTTTTTCGTTCTTGTTTCATTTTTAAAAATGTCCATCAAATAAAAAAAAATTTAAAAATGATAAGGTTAGTTGGGGTAACTGGACCCACGAGGTAACTGGGCCATAGGCTATTTTATAAATCCATTGATGTATTTTAAGTTTTAGCTTTTGTGAACAATACCCCTTAACCTCTACTTCCTAAAACAACGTGTGTCAATTCAACCATAACTCTCTCTTTGCTGTGATAGGTTGTCGAAAATTTACGTTTCTTTTTTTAAAAACAACGTCAATTTGGTTGAACTTCCTCGGCTTTTTATTAAAATACTGTAAGTACTTTTATTAAACAATCTTTTTTTTTTTTTTTTTTTAATTAGGCATATAACTACATTAATATTATTAGGTATCTATACATATTTACTTCAAGTTTCAAATGTAAGCCCGGTGTCCCAGTTACCCCATAAATTTTTCAAGAATGGGGTAACTGGATCATGCTGGATCCAGTTTCCCCAATAGTTATAAATATTTTTTTTTTAGTTTCTCTTACAACGGGAAGTAAATTTTTCCATTGTTTTTTGCTCACAATAAAGAAAATTATAGACTAACTTATTAAAATTATGTAATAAATTAAAAAAAAGCGTATTGGGTGATATCAAACCAAATTTCTTGAGCCCTTGAGAGGCGGTGATGCCGTTATGGCATCACATAATTTTAATTCCTAATTGCTACATTGGCACCGGCATTTTATAATGAAAATTTCACCTTTATTAAGTTCGCGAAAATATACTTTTACTTTTTTCCAAATAGATTCTCTTGTAAATACTGGTGTTATTAGCATATTTCAACATTTTACAAATGCAAATACCTTGCTCCTAAAAGCGAGATAGTCAAACCTTGAAATTGTACGATACAGGGGTCGCACGAATTCTATAGGGAAACTTTTATTATTCCTACCACTATTTTGAAAATAATATCTTCATTGCACCTTTCTTTAGAATATGTTAAATAAAATGATCATGTAGGTAACTCATTAAGGATTCTGTTAGGAACAATAAAATTTTCCCTATATAATGCGACTCCTGGATACAGATAAAGTACTTAGGTACGTACGTAGCCGTTTGTTCATAAATTTACCTTGCTGTTTTTTTTCCTTAAAATACCCATGTGATTTTTATACTTATTACCGTACTTACTTAATTTTTATGTTTTTTGGTATAAATAAATCTAATATTTTCACTTTTAGTGCTTTTTTTAGACACATTGACAGCAAAGGTTTCCCTTACAACGCTCTTTATTGACATATAATATACATGATCTGCCTGGTTTAAAATTTTTTAAGTTGTTTACACTTTTTCAAACAGGACCTGATATCCTACATGAAAAAAAAAAAAATAAACGCGTGTGGAACATAGACCCTCCTGGTCCACTTACCCCATTTTTATGGGGCAACTGGACCCATGAGGAAAGAAAGAGGAAATATGCATATTTTTATATTTTTAAATATTAAAATGTAACTTTGACCATTTCTGTCTGATAGAGGTAACCTAACTGAACACATTTACAGAAGTTCAGACTTTAATTCAAATAAACATTAGCTTTTTGAAGCTGAATTGTCAGAAGCTCCAGAGTCACATTGTAAAATCATGGCCCAGTTGCTCCAACTAACCTTACTTTGCTTTCTAATTTATTTATTGCATAACCTATTTGAAAACCTAATTTCTGCAATCACCACGAATAGTACGAAAAATATCCGAAATCTTTTGCGCTGCTCTATATGTGATACATAGATTCATATGTATATTACATAGCATGCTAAAAGTTAGTTCAATTAAACGCATAGCACAGTAAGAATTTTCCATTCAGCCATTTCCGTCAGTGCTCTTGAATTCTTTTATGTATCCCTGTATATGATCTATAGAATTTATACATCCGAAATAACATGTAACAAAATAGTTAAATTTTAAAACGCGTATCAAAATTCAAAACGCATTTCCAGCAATTAGTCATCATAGGCAGTACTGTAGCCAAATACTTTAGTGTGCCTCTGTAAATGAACTATAAATTATATGCACACCAGATTCTACAGTAAGCATTTTGTAGTACACCTCAGAGTTATATCCAAATTTCAATATATTTAAAATAGTGTAATATCTTTAACCCCTTAACGATCGCTTAATATTTGGAAAAACCATCAAAAAAGTACCTATTTTTTTATTACAGAAATTGAATAATTATAAAGTTTCTATATAAAATATGCAATTAGTTTTTTTTTTTTTTTTTTTTTTTTTAAGGCGAAAAAAAAGATGTTATAGAACAAATTCACATTTGTGGAAAAGCCATCATGCGAGAATTCTGTGTTTTAATGTTTGTTTTACACCATACAAATTAATGCGAATAAGACCTTTATTTTTCACATTTTAGATCTTTATTTATCATCATCAAACAAATTTTTACAAATAATATTTGAAATAATATAATGTAATTTTCATTAATAATAATTTTTTTGAGTATGATATATTTCGAAACATGCAATACAAAGTCCAACATCACAATCAGAGCCAAAAATGAAACATAAACGCTAATATTCAAAGACTTCACACCGAAATGCCAGTTAAATTTTTCTGGTTTCAGAAGTTTTTTCCAGCAATAAATCTCCAGTCCGGAAATATGACGGGCACGAGAAATAACGAACGGCACCTCAGCCCGTGATATTGACGGGAGCGAGAATTAAGGGGTTAAAATACACCACAAACGATTAGGTTCTTATGAGTGTACCTATGAGTGAACCGTTAATGCTACTGAACACTTCATTTTCAATACGGAACATACCACAGTAAGAACCAATAATATACATCAATTTCATGGCAATCTGACTCTGTTTACGCGAGTTAGAGCATGGGCAGATGGCAGACAGACAGACAAACCGCATTCATAAACACTTTTCAACTATGATGGAAAGTGTTAAAAATGGAATGCAATTATGGTTAAAAAATTCTTTACATGAATATACAAAATGTCACCATGTTTTTAAAATAATTTTCAACCATGTGTTTATATATAGTTTTCCTTATCTCTTTCTAAATAATGGGGAAGAGTTCCATATCCTGTTCTGGTATTTTCTGGTGAGAGTGTTTTGGCAATAAATGTTTCGGTGTAGTACTTGTTGCGATCGTCAACCTCTGAGGCTGCTTCTTATACTACTGCACTGTTAAAAATATCGTGAAAAATTACCTCTGATTTTAAAGGCTATCTATTTTCTGACCAATGAGAACTCTTCATAGGTATTAATGTAGCGTTCTCATTGGTCAGAAAATAGAGAGCCTTTAAAAACAGAGGTAATTTTTCACGATATTTTTAACAGTGTGGAATAGACTATCCATACGTGTTTTGCTATTATTATTAATTTTTTAACAATAGAAGAAAGTATTGTAATCGAATTTTTTTTCGACTTCCGGTTTTCGGCAGTTTTTACCTTCTAGGGGTCAGAGATCCTCCAAAACATGTTTATACAAAATGTCTGTCTATCTGTCCGTGTGTCGCCATTGTACCATTAAAAAATGTATGAAGTTATGCATATAATTGAACCAAATTTTTTGGCTGGGGCAAGCAGGTCCTCCCTGAATTTGAAAAAATTTTGCCGGAAGGATTCTTTTAAATAGCGATGTCTGTGCCATTTCCATTATTGAACCATCGAAAAGTGTATAAAGTTATGCACAGAACTGAACCAAATTTTTTATGCATGTTTTTGGCTATGGCCAGCAGGTCCTCCTTGAATTTGGAACTATTCCGCGGGAAAGGGGCGGGATGATAGCGATTTTTGTGTAATTTTCTCGATTTTTCGTGCTTCTAATGCCCTTCGGCAGTTTGTGCAGCGACGAGAACTCACGTCCTGCTAAGTCGGCTATTCGCAAACAGCTGATGACAGCAGAACAAGGAAAAACTAATAAATAAAGACACAATCTTGCTTAATGTTACACAAAACGCGAACTTTAATAAGCTAAAATAGTCCAGGCAGTAGGGAAATTTACCTAGCAAAATTAATGGTTGTACTGGAAATCGGCTTTCTAAATGTTTTTTGGGTCGCTGAATCCGAATTTGTAACTTCCCACCAAAATTTCCCCCGGCAACTTCCCCAAATTTTGGTAAAAAGCCCCCCCAAAAAGGTTTTTATTAAAAAAATCAGAGAGAATCAGTTTTAGAGAAAAAGTATCTAGAAATTCAGAAAGTAGACAAAATTTCCAACAAATTAGATATATGACATTATGACTTAGGATGAAGGGGAAGGGAGGATCTGCCTCAGAACATGCGCGCGGTGCTGCGTAAACTAAGTTGCGCAATTCCACTTAACCACTCACACGTTTACATTCGCCCTCCCATCTCCCCTCCGAACTTTCTCTATAACATTTACTTTAAGATTTTTTGGTCGCTGAATCCGAATTTTTAACTTTCCCTCAAAAAATTCCCCCGCGAACCCCCCCCCCCCCCCCAAATAGTTGTTTTTAACCTAAATTTCTTATTGTTTTAGGAAAAAAGCATTATGAAATTCAGAAACTAGACAACATTTGCGACAAATAGGATATATGACATTATGAATTAGGATGAACGGGGAGGGTGAGGGCTGCCTCTGAAGATGCACTGCGGCGCTACGTGCACTAAATTATGAAGTCCAGGCAATAGGGGATTTTATCTGGCAAAATTAATACTAGTTCTGGATTTCGACTCACTTTATGTTTTTTGGGTCGCTGAATCCGAATTTGTAACTTCCCACGAAAATTTCACCCGGCAATCCCCCCCAAAATTGATTTTTTGAAAAAATTTGGTTTTTGAGAAAAGCGTGCGGGGAATGTTCCGAGGCAGCCCCCTCTCTCCTCGTTTATCCCACGTCATAATGTCATGTATCCTATTTGTTGCAAATTTTGTCTAGTTGTTGAATTTCGTAATGCTTTTCCCCTATAACAATAAGAAATTTAAGTTAAAAACAACTATTTTGGAGGGGGGTTTCGGGGGGGGGGGGATTTTGGGGGTAAGTTGAAAACTCGGATTCAGCGACCCAAAAAACTTAAAGTAAACCTTATAGAGAAAGTTCGGAGGGAAGATGGGATGGCTAATGTAAACGTGTGAGTAGTTAAGTGGAATTGCGCAACTTAGTCCACGCAGCACTGCGGCGCATGTTCCGAGGCAGATCCCCCCTTCCCCTTCATCCTAAGTCATAATGTCATATATCTAATTTGTTGGAAATTTTGTCTACTTTCTGAATTTCTAGATACTTTTTCTCTAAAACTGATTCTCTCTGATTTTTTTAATAAAAACCTTTTTTGGGGGGCTTTTTACCAAAATTTGGGGAGGTTGCCGGGGGAAATTTTGGTGGGAAGTTACAAATTCGGATTTAGCGACCCAAAAAACATCTAGAAAGCCGATTTCCAGTACTACGATTAATTTTGCTAGGTAGAGTCCCTATACGGTCTCTATTGCCTGGACTAAAAGTAAATTCTACGTTGGTAAAAAGGCTCAAAGTTTAGAGGCGATAGCTCCCTGTGCAAGAAATAAAAATTAAATTTCTTGCACAGGAAGCTTTCGCCTCTGAACTTTGAGCCATTTTACGATCATATTTTCCTGAAGACGGCTGTATCACAGCTCGAAACGTAGAAGTTAACTTTTAGCTTATTAAAGTTCGTGTTTTGTGTACCATTAAGCAAGATTGTGTCTTTATTATATTTTATGATGCAATTGTCCAGTATGTGTTATTAAGGAAAAACTATTTATTTTAATAAATATCATGACTTAGATTAACTACTTTTTCCTCCGATTAATTGACTGAAGCAGAAATTTAAGATGAAAATCAAAGTGTGTATGGTATTGAACTAATAATATTGAAGTATTAGCATGTGTAACTACCATTTGAAATATTAAGATGTATGAGATAGAAGAAAGTTTTGGGATTGACACATCAAACTAGTTTGTGTGTGAAAGAGAATTTTTTTTTTTTTTTTTTTTTTTTTTGGCATTTAAAATATATTTTTTGAAAAAAATTATAACTTTTCGTTGTATTAAACGGTATTTTTCTGTACATGTAAAATTATGTAAATATATTTTTAGTACATTTTATAAGTTTTAAGATGCATGTAACATAAACGTGTTTAATATAATGTTATATTTTAATTTGACATACGTATATATTAAATATGAAATATATAAAATTATATTATAAGCATATAGTATTTATATATAGGTGTATACATTAAGTATTGATGTATGTATATTGTATATCTCTATGTATAATTACATATATAATATAAATACAATGTATATAAAAATAATATATATTTATATAAACATCCTACTTATTTTTTAACATATAGCATATATAACAATATATGTTTATGAATATTTAAAAACTATGTTTTCCTGCATCTTGAAAAATTTGGTAAGATGCTAAAACGGACTTTTGGCTCCGTTTTGGATTCTTTCGCCAGTCGCACTAACCATAACAGGATACAGAACTCTTCCCAAATAATGGTAAAGGAGATCGGGTATTATCCTGAAATACAATTGATTAGAAAAGCTTAAAATTATATAAAACACAAATTAAATCAACTGTACTTGTTTATGTTTTCCCATAGAATAAATTTATTATTAAAAAAAAAATTATCTATCATCAGTGTGCTTTTGTAGTTGGCATTTTTATCATTTGTACATCCTTGAGATATTCTCCAGTGCTGCTTAATTTCTTAAAAAAAATATTTTAATCAATAAATTCGATACTATTATAAAATAACTTAAAAAAAGTATTTTGCAATCATCTGTTGCAAAATATATGATGTTGGATTGTCTTACATAAAATAAGCAGAATTTCTTGAAACGTTAAACACTGTATTTTCTAATAAAAACTAAAATCTCCGTGTCTCTTAATTTAAAAGCTATATAAAATATTTCATTTGTTTTTGTATATGCTATTAATACTCTGTGCATGTAAAACAGTCAGTTGCTGCAAATACAGTTAAATTTATAAACAAGGTTATAAAAAATAGTGAATCAGTATTTTCATTATCAATTAAAATAATAAAACTTTGTAAAAAATCCCCATAAAACCAAAGCAATACATAGGACGCGTTTCGAGGTGGAAATTTTAACAGCTTGTCATCAGTCGAAGTAAAAACATGTCCGTAAGGCCACTGTTTTTTTTTTATTTATTTATTTATTTTTTACAAAGCTTTATTACTTTAATTGCTACTTATCGCCAGTTTTCGGTGCTGTTTCCACTATTTTCATTATCATTCTGGAATTGCATTAAATAGTATATCTACTTAACCGAGGTCAGCAAATCAATAACAAAATAGCACATGGCTTTAGAAAAACCTTTCAGTAAAAGTAAATTAAGTATTAACCAACGCAAAATCTTAAACACAAAATTTTAATACTGATTATCTATATTATAAAGGACAAACATATATGTGCGTAACGCATACGTCATTCTGCGAATGGCAACACTTTGAAATTTGAAATGAAATTTCGAGTTTTGCAATTTTCGCTACTGCAAATTTTTAAACTTCTAGACATCGCACAGTTTCAATTTTTACACCGGCGTATAAGGAAAAAAACGCTTTTTCAAATGCAATTTGTTTGAAAGCGGTATCTCAATTTATTTTGGAGATATTAATTTTTTTATAGTTTTTAGTACCAATTTTGTAATTGTGGCAACTGAAGTACTCCATTTCTATTAAAAGTTAAGGGAAAATAGGCATGGTTTATTTATTTTTATTGATTATATCCTTATTGATGCCATTTTCACATTACAAATAAAAGTAACTTTTTTCTAATTTTTGAACAGAAAATGACTCCAGCCATTAACAAAAATATTCTTCTTCATAAATTTAAAGATTGAAGAAGATATTTCAATATTTTTACATTACGTTGATACTGAGTTTCAGGCGCTAGGCAATATGATTCAGTGAGTAAAAATGTCATATTTAAAACAAAACGATCATTTTCTTTGATAAAACTAAATATCTGACCAATACTAAATGGTCAATACTATGGCAACTAAAGGCAAATTTCTGAATGGTAAATTTTCGTGGGTACTGAGATTAGAACTTAAATTTTATGCGAATGTTCACATGAAAAGTTGTATCGGACAAACGTGACGGTAAGTTTGGAAATATATCCATTTTAATAATGTATTGCGCATTAAAATACTTTTAAATTGTGAATTTGAGTGGAGCGTATGTAAATTTTGAAAATATGAAAATGACGTACAGTTTAGATTTTATGGGGGAAATTTTTATGATGTGACAAAGCGAAATCCTTTTTACAGATTTTTCATCCCGTAAAAACAAACGTAAGAACCTCAATCGATAACTTCAACACAATTACTCATCTTTATTACGTATTCTAATACAGTTTATTTTTTCAATAATTTAAGCAGTTGAAATTTTTGAAATAATATTTTAGTAATTTTAGGTTAAAAACATTATTTATTTTAAGAGTTAGATAACCAATGCAAGATGAATTTTTTATTGTAATTATTTTTGTAGGTCTATTATAAATTCGATCTAACAGTTCCATTCTAAGCATTTTAATTCGTCGAATTTCGACGGGTTCCAACTCGTAATAATAATGATGATAACAGTCGTAATGTGTTTCAGTAAACTTACAATTTACATGATTTAAAGATTATGAATGATATATATTGTAGAAATTAATTCTCTAGCAAAGGTTAAATTTTAAATAATATAAAAATCGTGAAAAATTATTTTAAATAATTATTAAATAATATAACTATTATAAATGAAATATTTAAATAATTACAAGCGTAATAATGGATAGTATTCTTGTGACGTCAAAATTGGTAAAATAGCGATTTTTATTGAAACGAACCGAAAGGAAGAATAGGGTCCATTTTTTTAATGGATTATTAGTTGGAAATAAATGTTAAACTACTGATAGTCTTTTAAGTATAAACCAATTTTTCGGTAATAGTCTGCATGCGGTAAGTACAATAACCAGTATCCGTGTGACGTCACAATTTACAGAAATACAATTTTTATAACATCGAACCGAATGGAAGAATACTGTCCAATCACTTTAATTATAGCTATATTTAATATTTGATAATTTTAGATATGACGTAATATTTCCTTTAAATGCGTTTCGCTTGTAATAATTTTATTATTTTAAAGTTTTCGCACATTTTTAATATTTACTTGTAAATATTTTGACGTAATTTTCTTTATTTTATGTTTTTGACACCTGATTTTTTAATTCTTATTTTAAATTTTCTTTCTGATTTTAATAATTTCACTTTTCACGGCAAAAACAAATCTGATTTTTATTTTTTCAAAGTTTCCTGAAAAACATAATTTAATCACAATATTGTTTCGTTATCGATTGAACTTGAAATAAAAGGTAATTTCAATTATCAGTTTGAAATTGACGAAAAAGAAGAAAGCTAATAATCCCTATAGTTTTTTCCTTTTGTCCCATTTTTTTTAAAAAATCAAGCAATTTTGTTGCCATTACAGACTGTCACAATAGAAATGTAATTAAAATGAGAAAAAATTAATATTTCAAAAACTAATTCAAATTTTAAAATTATATTAGGGATTGCATCATATCGTTATCAACATTTTGCCAATTTTAGACCCCCCCCCCACTCCCTTACGATATCGTACGTTATCATTCGTTGACCCCCCCCCCCCCCTCCAAACACACACACACACCACCGCCGCCACCAATGATATCGTTATCAATGTCTAATTTTTTTTTTTCTTTTTACATCCTTTTTCTTTGTTTTTATATGTTTGCAGTGATAAACACATATGGTTATACATTTATGACTCACATAATTTACGGATTCAAGAAGTCAATAAAATATAAATATATGAAACAAGCTTATATCAAATAACATCTAAAAAGTTAGTTGCTATTAAAAGAATTTAATTTAATAATGGCTTATTGTTACACAATGCATTCAACAGTAATATTATCTTCTCGCACTTGCCCCCTGTCCGGGAAGGGTAAAAGCAGGACTTACCAACAAAACAGTGGAAACATTATTTCTTTTTCTTTGCTGGTAAACAACGCAAGTATCATTTCCAACATATTATGCTCCTGATTTTGCTAATAGCGAATTATATGTGCACATAACAGAAGAACAGGAATGTCAAACGTTGGGGTATTGCAAATTTTGGAATGAAATGATTTTATAAACATTTAATGGCTTTAAAAATAGCTTTATTTTCATAAAAAACATACACAAATAATAATAAATGACAGGTAACAGACTCTTTGGATGTAAAGAAAAATTACTCAAAAAAGAAAAGTTTGATTGGATCAAAAATGATAACTATATCAAAAAGTAACCCTCCCCCCCCCTAGAGATAGCTATCGCATAGCTGCCAACTTTTATGCTTTTTACTACCACTAAAATTTGATAGATATTTTCCCCTTGTTTAATCGTGAGATTTCGATGATTAAATAAGGCAATATTTACTTTAAAATTTTAGTGGTAAGAAGAAAGCGTAAAAGTTGGCAGCTATACTATCGATATCTAGTACCAGACCCTCTTCCTCCCCTTAAATTGGTAATGTTATATATTCACAGCCCCTTAGAAGTTTTGACATTGGTGGACCAATAAGGATAATTGGTGTTAATTTCCCCTCCAAAACTTCCATATTTTAGGAGAAATAGCCATCAAATTTAATCAGTCGTTTTATAAATTCGTTTCATTAGGATTTTATATATACAGGGTAGATATAATATAATATACATATATAATATATATTATATTATATATAAATATAATATATAATTATATAGTAATAACATATAAATAATATGTAGTAATATATAATAAAAATATAAGATCCAATAATAAATATAAAATAATTATAAAATTAATAATATAATGATAATAATAATATATTAATAGATATATTATTAATAATACAGTTCCATATTATTATAATATTAATAATACATTATTATATTCTATTATATAATAACACTAGCTGAGCACCCGCGCTTCGCTACGGTAAATTCTCTCTCTTTCATTCCTTCCTAGTTTGGTCGATTGCCTGTCTTTTTCCGTCTCTTTCTCTTTCTCTATCTGTAATTCTAATTTTGCACTTCTTTTATTTAAGTCAAACAAACCTTTATATGTAAAGATAGAATTTTGCAATCATTAATTAATTTTTAACTCACTTCCTGATATGCTAGAATTATAAACATTATGTTTACAGGTGTGTTTACAGATCCATAATGACAATGCAACACTTTAATATTAGAAAAGATTAATTATAAATTAATAGATTAATTTGAATTTATTTTACTGTTAGACTGCCTCAAGTGATCTCACCAAATTATCTGTAACTTGTAAAATTGTATAAGAGTTAAAACAACAATAGATTTAATTATGCGCCAATAAACACTCGCCAAATTATGGCAAATAAATAAAACTGCAAGAGTGAAACATTTTAAAGGCAAAAATGCTCAAAATAAATGGAAAATAAAAAATGAAGAATGTAATATTTTTCAGAAATATATGATTGTATCAATTATTAGTTAATTAATTAATTTAGGCTTATATGTTGAGTAATCCATTTAGAAATCCCCCAAAAAGATTAAATAATGTTTCCTTTTTTTTCTTTACTGTTGTCCTAACTGTAAAAAGAAACAGAGTAAAAATTATATATTTTTTAATAAATTCATTTGCTTGCGTTTTTTACAAAACATCAGAAAAATCAGTAAATTATTCATAATCGAGTTCTGTGCCCACGACAGAATAATGAACTGTAACGCAACTTTTTGGGAAAAAACATGATTTGTGGTCAAACAATTAGGTGTGATTTTTAATATAGACATTATAAAACAGTTTTAAAACAACCATTGTTTTCTTAGTATTTTGACTTTTATGCTTATGTCTTTTGTATCACTTTCTCTTTTTAGGTGCGTTCGTAATTATATAAATACGTAGCACCGATAGTCGTCGTTCAGTCCGTCCGTCTGTCCGCCCGTCTGTCCGTCCGTCTGTCTGTCCGCATGTAACAGAGCAAAAACTACCCAACCGATTGGTCTGAAATTTCAAATATATGATTGTTGCAAAATTTTGTCGAGCCATTTCAAATTTTATGAAAATCGGATGTATAGTTAAATTACAGGGACAGTCAAAAGTTTTTCTTTACATTACGGCCAATGGGAAAAATTATTGCAAGTGGATTTTAATGATATTAGAGCCTTCCGAATGATCTGAAATTTTAAAGATATAATTGTTGCAAAATTTTGTCGAGCCATTTGAAATTTCATGAAAATCGGATGTATAGTTAAATTACAGGGACAGTCAAATTTTTTCTTTACATTACGGCCAATGGGAAAAATTATTGCAAGTGGATTTTAATGATATTAGAGCCTTCCGAATGGTCTGAAATTTTAAAGATATAATTGTTGCAAAATTTTGTTGAGCTATTTCAAATTTTAGGAAAATCGGATGTATAGTTTAATTACAGGGACAGTCAAAAGTGTTCCGTTACATTACGGGGAATGGGAAAAAAATATTGGAAGTGCATTTTAATGATGTATCAGACTATGCACTTCATGAAGTGCAAAAAATTATACATTCAGTATAATATGGGGTGCAAAAAATGATTATAAAACTAGTTATAGTACGAACGCACCTCATTTGCCACGTTTGACGAGCAATTTCCAACTTGTTACTTTTCTTATCCAGCAATCCTTGGTATGGAAATTATTGCGAGTGGTAAAAAAAAAAAGATACAGTATGAATATTTTACTTTTCTTGATGCTTTAGGATCTATGAATCCAGAAAGACTAATTTCTGTGCAGAATCTTCAATTGTTGTCTGGTGTCATTTCATAGTTTGTGTGTGTGTGTGGGGGGGGGGGGGGGGGATAGACTGCGCAAAAGCATGATAAGAGCGCCAAACTTTAGTCAGAGGACATGAGGAGGTAATCCTGGTGGTTCGAAAGTATGCGAAAACTCAACAGGGTAATGAATAACATTAGCTTACCTTACAGTCTCCAAACATTCGTACTTCATCTGCTCAGTCGGCAGCTTGTAAAATAGAAAATTATTGATGCGATTGACGGAGTCATTTTTAGGAGTGAGAATAGTTCTTTACCTTAGTCACAAAGCACTGTCTACTAAAGTCTGATGAATGTTGGGATATATTGTGTCAGTGAAGTTGATCAAATCTCTCACAACTTCGCAAAGGCTATTAGGAATTTTTATTCTTTCATTCTCTTCAAAAGCTTACCATCTCCAATATCGAGTAATAAATTCTTAAACTCTTCTGACCTCAAGTCACGTTGATGATGAACATGCATGTTAATTCTCAAGGACAGGACTTTGACATAAGATGGATGATTTGAAACAGGTCTAGATTTCACCTGCAAGTGTCCCTCTTGGCACAACAAAGTCTGTCTAAAATCACCAGCCAAAAGTACCGTAACTCCACCGATGAGACGGATGCAAGCCCCTTATGTCCTGCAGAGTCCTGTTTACAGCTTAAATACCTCTCTTATGAGTCTTAGTGCACTCATCCCATACGATAAGTTTTGTTTCTCGAAGCACCTAAGCCATGTCATTCTGCTTAGAGATGTTACAAAGTGCAGACTCGAAATGATTAAGATTGAGAAGTAACTTGAAAGTTGAGTGAGCAGTCTTTCTCCATCGATCAAGTTAGCTGCAATACTCGAGGAAGCAACAGAAACGGGAATATTCCTTCCACTTCTAATCGTAGCCAGCTACAGGTTTATCAAGAACGTTTTCCCAGTGCCACCAGGGGTGTCAAGAAAGAACAACTGCCCAGAATCATAAGCAATACTGTGCATTATTTCATCGTAAGCTCTCCTCTGTTTTTGATTTAATTTTGGAACATTTACTTCAACTGCTTCAGTCAGCTTAACAGTATCGTAAGAGAGTTCATTGAAGTATTGATGGTTGTCGACAACTCCCCTTGCTCTCGTGAAGGTGATGGAAGTCCGAACTGTAGGAATGGTTTATTCGACATGGATATCACAATATCCTCAAGAAGGATAAGGCATCGGTCGTGAACGATGTCGATGACCAATTGGACATATCCACACTCTCTCTGCATTTTCTATTTGATATCTTCTGAAAGACTGTCATGGTATTTCTCCCTTTTTTTGGAGGGGGGGGGGGGGAGGGTCTCCAACCTGTCTTGTTTTTTCCTGATTTCATCTATAAATCTTTTCCTGTGTTTTATACTTCTTTTAATTTTAACTGACAATACAATGGTAGATCGGTTTTGTCAGAAATGCACAGGTCAGTGTGAGCAGCAAGTTGGGGAATTCAATATGAGGACAAATTCAGGTCGCAAACCATTGGCTCATTGGTGGTCAGCGATTGTTGGATATTATCAAGGTTAGTTCATAGTTTAACATTATCAGTATTTGTTGTTTTGCTCAATGGAATAAGAACATCAAAGTGTTCTTCATTGAAATCCCCTGTGAATAGGATTCTTTTAATTCCATGCAGAGCCTCTCCAAAGATAGCAAGAAGGATGCCACCATAAAATACCTGAAACTCATAAGGACACGTCTCTCCTGCAGCCTTGATTTCGCAAATAGTTCCGTAGGTATAAGGTTTAGACATTTCGTTGAGGTATCGACGTTTAGTATTATAAGGAGCCACAGAGAGTTGTTGAGTGAACGGTTTGAACCTCCGCCAATTGTTGAAAATGTGACGCACAATGTCTGTCCGAATTTTATTAGCCATTGAGACGTTACCGTGCACAAGACATGGCACGGAAAACAGGCACGCTCCGTCACCACGGATGCTTACAATTCGGCAAAGGTAAAGGTTCTGTATTTCATTAATTACAACAACGTCTTCATCCATTATGATAGCTCACTTCTTTGAAATAAATACAATGAAATATTGCAAGAAACGATAAGTTGTTATTATAAAAAGCAAATGAAAATACACCTACTGTCTAACAAAATAAACTTTTGTGACAATTACCGAAAAAATTGCTGGAACAATAATTTTATAACTTCCTTTACTTTAGAGTTCCATTATAATAGTTTATTTACTTCTTTGAAATTAATAAAATGTAATGTTAATCAACGATAAGTTACTAATAGAAAAACCACATCTACTGTATAATAACATAACCTTTAGCGATACAATGGAACGATCACCAAAGATATAGCTGGAACAACATATTAGCACTTTTATTTACACTCAAACAGAAGTTTTTAAAAAATTAAATTACTTTTATAACGTGCTCATACAGATGCGATACTTCAGAAATTGCTCACGTGATCTGCTAATTCGCCGAAGCAAAGAAACACTAGCGGCTCTTTCGGAGAGTGGCTCACTATGGAAAAGTACAACTGCGCATGATTGGGAAGATTCCACTTTTTTAAGCAGGGATTGACGTATTGATGTTTTGTATTGAAAAAAAGAAATATATATATTATTTGATGCATTTTTCGTTATCATTTGCACACTCATATTAAAATAAGAAATTTTATTACAAAATTTAAGCTATTGTTATATATTAAAAAATACTTTTTTTTTCTACTGGGTTTTATACATTTCTTTAGGACTATTAAAATTTAGTCAATTTAATTGTAAACAAAACTCGCGCTTAAAACTCCCCCCCCCCCAATTAATAATAATAAATCTATATAATAAAAGCGCAAAGCATTTGACTGTCATCAATAGTTCCGGGATGACCGCCAAACGGCCATTTCGGTACTTTTATGTTTAAAGGACGCAGGTGATAAATCGCCAAATATTGTTCCATCGCCATCATTTCATTTAAATTATAAACTTATCACTCATTTCATTTAAAATGCATAACTTTCATTTAAAACACATATATCAAACTAATTTAAACTACATTCTACTTCTCTCATCTCTAATAATAAAAATTTAACTCATGTGACTGTTATGGCACAGATGTCATGTCGCGATTTTTTTCCGACGCCAATTTAGCGAAAACATCAACAGCATAAACAACAACATCCGGGTTACCATATCAAACAAAATAACCACACTTTGGCGCCAGTTAAGAAAATCGCACCAATATGGCATCTGTATGACATCTGTGCCACTGTTATCTCTAAATACGGGCTGTCAGCTTCAATTTCCATATGATAAGCAGCCAATTTTAATCAAAATTATTTTTTCCAATAAAACTGCACAAAAGTTAAATTTTTCGAAAGATCGTTCAAATTACTACTACTTGGTTATTCCGTCGACCAAAAATCTATTGCCAAACTATAAGATTAAATGCCAATAATGGTTGATAGTAAATGTCACATTAACTTGACTTTAAGCAAGTTACACGTATTTACGTCATCAACTTATTTTTATCTCGACGTTTTATTTGTATTTTTATTAATGTTATACTAATTTATTTGTTCTTCCGTTATTCTTTTGTTATTTCGTTTGTCTTTTCGTTAAAAATAAAAATTAGGCACAGATGTCATATACTGTGGCACAGTATATGACATAGGCATATTACATACGACGACATAGGCATATTACATAGGCACAGATGTCGCCCCATATTGGCGCGATTTTTTCCGACGCCAATTGGCGAAAAACTTGTTACTATATCATCTATATCCGGGTTACCATATCAAGCAAAATAACGACACTTTGGCGCCAGTTAAGTACCCGTTGTGTATATGACATTGGCGTCAAGAAAAAATCGCGCCAATATGGGGCGAATATGACATCTGTGCCTAATAGTTTCTTTGAGATGCAGGTTACGAACATTTCTCAGTAAAATTTTGAGATTTAAATGATAAATTCACAGTAGTTTTGTTGACCCTGACGCTGGATCCCTTTGGTGTCGTATTAGCTGAAATACGCCAATGAGGCAGATGACCCAATTATGGAAGATTACTTAATATGTTAAAATCTCCGCGTTAGTGAACGTATTACAATTGATATGCAGACGGACATAAAATAAAATGCCTAAATGTGTTAAGTGTTTTTTGACAAGAAAGATGAAATTATGCCATCAAAAAATTACGAAATGCTGCCATGATCTTAAAGAATTTTTCATTTCTCGGTGAGAATCTTCCGTTTTGACGAAAGATTAAGTAAATAAATTAAATTATAAATAAAAGTAACATGTTGCAATTCTTAGCCTACATTTGAGGACGACCAAACTGGTCGCCAGAGGCGACTAGTTTCTTTAATAGTTAATTCACTTACACATTTAAGAACAAATATTTCACAATAGAATATTCACCAAAACAATCAGCCTGTGCTTGTTGTATCAATATATATGGTCAAAAGTTGTATTTCCTATTTCCTATTTGTATTTTTTTTTTTATTTTCTTTGTTGAACAACTGTTTTATTAGCTGGGATTTTTTTTTTTAGTTCATCAGATACAATTGGTAGGTAAACGGAAAAAAGGTGACAGGAAAAAACGGGACCGGAAAAAACGTGACGGAAAAAAGAAGAGCGGAAAAAACGGGACAAGGAAAAAACGGGACCGGAAAAAACGGGACCGGAAAAAACGTGACAAGGAAGGGTTAAATATTGAACTTGTCGATAAATAAATGTTAAAAACTAATCTAATGTTTTTCCACTGTCAGTTTCTTCCAGCGTAGGGGGGGGGGGGGGGGCACAGTTAATGGGTGAGTTAAACAATTCTAAGATTTGGTCCAAGAAAACAAAATTGTAACATTTCATTGAGAGAAGTTTAACATGACTTCTACAAGGGACAAGCTGGTGCTTTCTAACGGGGGGGGGGGGGGGATTAAGGAAATACAATTTATAGATTCTTTCAACTTCATATTCGCGAACGTCAATACAAATATTTTTTGTCGATTTCTACGAATGCTAATATTGAAAAAATTTGAAAATTCGTTTACGCTAATTCTAATTAACATCACTACTTGATATTTGATGTTCGCGAACGGTAATACCAGTATTTTCCGTTGATGTTTGAGTTAATGGGTGGGTTAGACAATTCTAAGAATTGGTCCAAGAAAACACAATTTTAACATTTCATTAAGAGAAGTTTAACATGACTTCTACAAGGGACAACCTGGTGCTTTCTAACGGGGGGGGGGGGGATTAAGGAAATACAATTTATAGATTCTTTCAACTGCAGATTCGCGAACTCGAATCCAAATATTTTTCGTCGATGTCTACGAATGCTAATATTGAAAAAAATTGAAAATTCGCTGACGATAATTCTAATTAACATCACTACTTGATATTTGATATTCGCGAACGGTAATACCAATATTTTCCGTTGATGTTTAAGAATGCTATTATAAAAAAAATTCCTGAATATTCGCATAAGAAAATTCACATTTACACTATTACTTAATTTGGACATTATGTGAATAAGAATGCTTTCCGTTGATAATTAGAATGCAAATATTGAAAAATGTTGTGAATGTTCGCATACGAGAATGCTCATTTACATAACAACTTGTTTTTCGACTTACGCATGTATAATATCATATAAAATTTATTTTATTTTTTTAATTTTAAAGAAATTAGTTATAATAGATTCGATTGGAAAGTTTTATTTTTATTATTTTTATTTTATTTAACGCTATTTGAATTTTTTGTTTATTAACATAAAATTATATTAATAATAATAATAATAATATTTTTTAGACTTTTTGAATCACTTATCAATTTAAAATTTTTTATGTCCCGATCAGTGGCCTTAGTATTTTCAGATATTAGCAGAACAAATAAAGAAAAAATAATAATAAATAAATATATTTGTTAAGATATGCCTAAAATTAGAAATTAGCATAGTTTGTTACTTTTTTTTTTTGTTGTTATATTAAGCAATTGATTGAAGTCAAATTTTTTGCAATTTTTGGTTTCATCATGGAATTTCCAGATACTAAAAAACAACTTTTCAAAAGTAAAAAAAAAGCCAAGCAAAAAAAAAAAAAAAAAAAAAAAAAGAAAAGAAAAGAAAAAAGGGGAAAGTTGTGGCTAAAAAATAGTGTGATATCAAATTTCCAAGCTAATATTATGGTACTTATTTAACATTTTTTATTAAAAATTTACCATATGTAAGTCGAGTACCTAAGTATGCGTTGATAGAAAGCCTTTTCTCCTTTACTAAATACATCATAAGTGTTTCTGAAAATTAATTTTTTTTAATTATGCATGATGGGCTTGGCGGCCATCTTTCCATATTTTACACAATTTTCTAAGCACACAAGTACATTGTTAAGATCGGAAATTCGAAATTGTTGCTAAAGCAAACATTTTATGCTTTTAATTTATGGAAATGAGTGCCTAGAAATTTGTGTCTTAAAATAAAGTTGAAGTAACTTCAGGTTTTATCTTATGATTCTCTTTTTTCGGAGGGGGTTAATTAATTAGTTAAAGCAGTAAAAATCAATTTGTTTTTTTTTTTTCTTCAAAATAAAAGACTTTCTTAATTTATCTGTCTGTAGCCAAAACTAGAAGTTCAAAATTCTTAATAATGCAAACATATTACGAGCTTGTCTGCTTAGAAATTTGTGTAAAATATGGAAAGATGGCCGCCAAGCCCATCATGCATAATTAAAAAAAATTAATTTTCAGAAACACTTATGATGTATTTAGTAAAGGAGAAAAGGCTTTCTATCAACGCATACTTAGGTACTCGACTTACATATGGTAAATTTTTAATAAAAAATGTTAAATAAGTACCATAATATTAGCTTGGAAATTTGATATCACACTATTTTTTAGCCACAACTTTCCCCTTTTTTCTTTTCTTTTTTTTTTTTTCTTTTTTTTTTTTTGCTTGGCTTTTTTTTTACTTTTGAAAAGTTGTTTTTTAGTAGATATCAGTTCTTTTTTTTAAACAGATTATATATAATTGAAATAATTCTACTCGCTAAAATTAGTCCTGGTATAGCCTTTATAAGTAGGGAACAAACACAATAGTATACACTTTGTTTACCTATCATTCATTTTTTAGAGTAATTAATAATTTAAAAGTAAGGAAAGTCAATTTCTTCTTTCAAAGTATCAGTCTTTCTCAATTTATATCGCCTTAAAATTTTCTATGAAGGATGAAAATTTAGTAAAAATCAAATAGAGTCAAAATAAAATATATATTTACAGTTAGTCTGTCAGTTAATTGTTTGTTCTAACTTTTTTTTGCTGACGGTTTTGCAAAATAAATTTATCTTTACAAATAGCTACGGAAAATCCGAGAATGAAGCCCCGCAGGCATCCAAAGAATCGAAGATCTGCCTAAAGAAGTAAATCTAGCAATTCTAGACATGATGATGAAACATTTTTGATAAAAAAAAATCTAAAAATTTAAAGATATAAACTGTACATATAACTTCATCTTCATTTAGATCGTGTTATAGAGAAGAAAGAATAAATATGTAATTTTACTCAAGTCTGTTTATCCATACCTATTTGCATAAATGTGAGAATATAATTTCGTACAAAAATTCCCATAAATTGATTATATTTAATAGTCTATTATTAAAGCCGCATAAACATTAGAATAAATTTTTTTTTGCAGTTAAAAATTGCTTGAAATCTATAGTCTTATCATTCGTCAAATTTGTTATATGTTTTTTTTTAATACCCAGACACCTTTTCTAAACTCTGACCAAAGATCACAGAAATACTGAAATTATCCAAATACTTATACCTTTCTATCGTATTTCTTTTTTTGAGTGGGGGGAGGGGTGAGGAAGGGCGCTTAAGAACTTCGTTTTGTTCTTAGAATTCTGAATTAATCATTGAAAAGATCTGCCTACGTAAGTCTTGTTGCAGAATTTTCATTAGGTAAGAGTTGCATCAACTTATACATCATGTGAATATCTTAAATTACTTTTGTAAAATACTAGATGGGAGCCATTGATATTTTCAGAGCATTTGCCTACATTTTAAACTTAAATTATTTACAACTATTCATTAATTTTCTATACGAATTAAAGAAGTCGTTGTTTCCATGGCAACTGTACCTTTCACTATTGCTTGTTTGTTTGTTTGTTTTATTGAACACATATATATCAGATCACGTGAGGATCACGGCGGTATTTGAACCCGCCCCCACCTACGTTCTCAAGCGATTAGCGGCGTGGTGTCTTATCCTCAGCCACGGTGGGCCACTATTGCTTTATCTAATACCCAGATACTCAAATTTAACCAGCTGCGCTTAGAATCATGCTCATAACAGAGTACATTTATATGTAAGAGTGGTGACACATATGCACAAGTCGTGTACTCATATTCAAGTTTTTGTCCAAAGTACAGTAACTCAGTTTTCATTAATAGACGTGGAAGATTTCGATTAAACTAACCAAAAAAGTTTAAAAACATTTGCTTTCTGATTTGATTTTATTCAAAATCGTCTTAACCAACCAGAGTTAATGTCCGGGATCCAGAGTGTTTACTGCAAACATAAAAAAAGTTTTCAAAAATGCAGGCTTTTGATTGATCAATCTCATCGCGCTAATAGCGTGAAATCTATCTTGATCCCGGTCTATTCAACGTCCTTTAAATATTCGAGAAAGCCTTGACAAGTCAGGAAAATATCACACAAAGCAGGCAAAACAAAGAAGAAAAATCATTCATTGGCTCGTTCATATCCACGAGCGAATGAATGATTTTGTTCCTTTGCTTTGCCTGCTTTGTGTGATGTTTTTGTGACGCGTGTCAAGACTTTCTCAAATATTTAAGGGGCGTTTGTTTATTTCACCACCATGAAGCTATGAAAGGAGAGGAGCAGGGATGTCAATCTTCCCGTGTGAAAAACTACATAAAGAAAACGAGTTCTTTCCCCCTCTTCTGCCCTTTTCTCTCTTGATTTTGACCGATAGCAGCCCATTTAGCAGTCTCCATAGCAAGATGCAGCTATATATGGCGGACGTAAGGGGGAGGGTGTTAGCGTGACCAATGACATAATAGGCCAGTTTATGACGTTTAAAAGTCACACGGAGTTGGATCATCTTTACACGATGATTAGTACAAAGCGGTGCGCCGATTTTTTTTGTGTCCATTGCCGTGTACAGATAATCAACTCCACACTTAGGAACAGCTTCAAATGACGTCATCTACTTCGAGGCAAACGAAAAAGGACAGGCTACCGCGGCGCTACAGCGTCTAGAATATATAGTGTGGAAATCCAATCAGTCGATCACAGCGATATCTGCAGGATATTTCCCAAAACTCCAAGACAATTTGGTCTAGACGCTGTAACATTTTTTTTAAACGTTTTATTAACTTACATTTGACCTGTGTGCTTGGCGTCAAACCCGCTGTAATAATACGATGTTTACTTTGAAATTTGAAAATATGTAGCAGATGTCGCTGCGATAATCTCCCTGGATTTCAGCGTCAGTGCACATTTAAGGGATACACTTTTTAGCGGTTCTTGGATAGCAAATTTCCACATTATGTATTCTAGACGCTGTAGCGGTGCATTACACATGTCTCTTTCTTCTTTAAAAAATATCCTGCAGATGTCGATGCAAATGACTGTTTGGAATTCGACATCGTTGTACATTTAAGGGATTCAATACTTTCGCGCTTTTTTAAGTATTGCCGGGATAGTCGATTTCTACAACATATAATCTAGACGCTATAACGGAGCTATAGTTTCTAGAAGATATAGTTTAAAAATCGGCTTATTAAAAAAGTGCTAAAAATTGTATCCCATAAATGTTGAACGGGGCTGAACGACGAATGTCGATTACAGCGACATATGATAATTCCAACATAACTATTTCAAAAGAAAATGTTTCGCTCAGAGAAGATCTAGAAAATGTTGCTCCCATCGACATTTGTCATTCAGTATTTTTCAATATTTATGGGATTCAATTTTTAGCACTT
Organism: Maratus speciosus; assembly: GCA_963932465.1. Lineage (NCBI taxonomy): Eukaryota > Metazoa > Arthropoda > Arachnida > Araneae > Salticidae > Maratus > Maratus speciosus. The sequence continues at coordinate 65,321,735 of OZ010799.1, read as the reverse complement.
TTTAAAGAATTACTGGAATAGCCGGTTTTCACACTGTGACCGTGATCTAGGTAGATTTTTCTGTGTTATCGTAACGAGATTGACCAATCAGAAGCCAGAATTTTTGCTAACTTTTCACTGTTTGCAAAATTGTACCTGGATACCGGCCTATATTTCTAGACGCTATAACTGAGCTCAGGAATAGTACAGAAAGCAAACTCTGTATTTTGATACATTAAGGCCGGGATCTAATTAGGAACAAGTGTGTCTCTATAACGAAGTAGCGACATACGGCCAATAAGTGTTTATTGGTAAAAGTGATAAAAAAAAAATCGTTAAAGTTCTTTACGAGCATGCCATTATCGCCAGGTTAATGCATGCTGAATTATTTCCCTAGTCTAATAGAGATCGTCCATGCGCGTATCTTCTAATGGAGGATATTCCAAATATGGGTTCGAGGCTGAAAAAGTCACATGGTACCGGTAATTTACCCAAAGAATTTCTAACTGATAGAAGGGAAACAGGAAACTACACTGTTAAAAATATCGTGAAAAATTACCTCGGTTCTTACAGGTTCTCTATTTTCTGACCAATGAGAACGCTACATAAACGCCTATGAAGCGTTCTCATTGGTCAGAATACAGATAGCCTTTAAAAACAGAGGTAATTTTTCACGATATTTTTAACAGTGTACTACTGCTTTCTCCCATGAACTGTTTCCTTGGCTAGCGGGGATTTACATTACGTAGACGGAGCCTTCCCTTCTTTACGCTAGACGTTCTTGCCTTGACCATGTGATCATAACGTAGATTGAATATCCTCTATTCAAGAAAGCGGATTGCCGTACTTTCGACAAAAGCTTGAAATGAGCATGTCTCCTGTGCATATATCACCACTCTTATGTATAAAGGCTCTCTGTTATGGTGTTGTTTCTGATACAGCGCCTAGAATACCTAGTGTGGAAATATGCTATCCAAACAGTTCTAAAAATTTGTATCCCTTAAATGTGCGACGATACTGCTAAAATTTCAAGTGTCGATCGCAGCGACATCTGTGGGATTTTCGTATTACTATTATTACATTGTATAGACTAGCAATTTCTTGCAGTTGTAGAAAATATCCTGCAGATGCCGCTGCGATCTGCATATTACAGCAGTATCATTGCACATTTAAGGGATACAATATTTTAGCGCTTTTTTAAGTATTACAGGGTTAGCCGATTTCAACACTATATATTCTAGGCGCTATAGTTTCTGAGCGCTGTTGGTTAAATTTCGATATTCGTGTTTTAGAGTGAGCAATAGAGAAAAGTACTAAAACTATTGAAACAACAACTTCTTTAATATTGAAATGTATAGCAAAGGAGTTCAGAATCAATGCCTTAAATAGTTTCGAATACGCACTGTTGTTATGACATCAATACCCTTCCTGGATGTGGAAATGCAAAATTGTGTTCAACATAATTGGCCGCAATCTAGATAGATTTTTCGCTGTTAGCGAAACGAGATTCATTAATCAGAAGCTTGCACTTTTGCGAACTTTTCGCTGTTTGCAGCAATGCAGGCTATTGATTGGTGAATCTCGTTTCGCTAACAGCGAAAAATCCATCTGGATCCCAGCCTAAATTTCTGTAAACATTGCACTTCATCCATGGCACTAAGAAAATGACTCAAAACTTTTATGACATAGGCCGGGATCCAGAAGCAGCAAAAATTCTCAAACATTCTGACTTCTGATTGGTCAAACTCATTTCGCTAACAGCGAAAAATCTATCTGGATCTCGGCCATAGTTTTCTTCGATGAAATCAATGCAAAAGGATAATATAAAAAATTTTAAAAGACTTCTAAAATGATTTGGCGGGTTTATCGCTGTTTGGCATAATTTATAAACTTTAAAATTAATTAACAGTTTTTCGCTAATTAAGAATAGAAAATTTGTGTTTTTAAAGCTGAATTTTACAAAAGCACGTAGATTGAGTAAATATCTGTCCAAAAATGCAATCCTTACTTTTTTATGTCCATTATTTAAGTCTCTACCTTGATTGAACCATAAATTGTGACGAAGAAAATAAATCGATCATTTTCAGTATCTCGACGTTATTTTAAAAAATCTATATCTCTGTTTATAATTAATTTATGAGGATGCATTTGGTCTCAAATTGAAGATATTTTCCATTGGGTCCTTCTGGTTTTGGTTTTATTTTTCTGCGATGATTGGTTCTTTTGATATGGGAAATTTTACGCTGGCATGTTTGGTTGATTTTACATGGAGAAGTTGTCATCAGTATAATAAGCAGTTACGGTGTCTTGCGTTTTATTCTTGGCGTTTGTTTGTTTGGCGAGGTTAGCATTTTTTTTTTCAGCTTGGCTTGGCAGAACGACCGTCCTGCTTGATATATTATTCTAAACATTTAAACTAAACAAAATAAATTAAAATAAACATTTCTATAAGATACTGGAATCACGGGAAAAAAGCGCACGTAGGAAAAAACAAATCGGATAAAAGATCACGGGAAAGTATTCTATTTATTAAGTTGTATACATAACAGAAAATATAATATGAAGTTTGTTTTTTAAGGAATTTAATATATATTTTAAAAACACAGTAAACCTTATATATTTTTTAACGACATGAAGGCCATATTTAAATAAGCAATTAAAACTAAAGTGCAGTTTTTCCACTGTCAGCTTTTTACAGCGTAGGAGATGGGGGAGAAGTACTGAGTTAATGGGTGAGTTAGACAATTCTAAGATTTGGTCCAAGAAAACACAATTTTGACATTTCATTAAGAAGTTTAGTACGACTTCTACAACGGACAAGTTAGTGCTTTCTACGGAGGGGGGGGGGGGTATTAAGGAATACAATTTATTGATTCTTTCAATTCGCTATTGATAGCTTATATATAAGCAAAGATGTTTTATATATTTATAAAACTCTAATGAATAATGATTTTTGGGTACAGTGGAGGACGGAGGGGGAGGGAAAAATTACGTACACAGCTTATAAAGGGAATAAAATAAAGGCGAAGAGAGGAGGCATTTTCTTTAGAGGAATTTTTTCATTATACTGCTTTTTAGCTCGCAGGCTATCAAAGCCCAATGGCTAATGAGCACGCAGGTTCTGTATGTATGCACTTACGTCTTATGTACGTAACGCGATAACTCTTGACAGAAACATCCGATTTGCTTCATTTTTTTTTCCAGGTTCATTTTGATAAGGCGATTCCCTAATTAGTTTTGGGGGTTATTGGTTAGCAGTAAAGGGGGGCTACTCCCCCCACCTTAATTTAGATAAATGGGTTTTTCATGCAGAATTATTCGATTTGCTCCAAATTTGGTATACCGATTTATTATATTAAGGAGCTTCCATGATTAGTTTTGGAGGATCATTAGTTAAATATAAAGGGGGAAAGGGGGCTGGACCCCCCTTAATTTAGATAAATGGGTGTTTCATGCAGAGTTATTCGATTTGCACCAAATTTAGTACACCGGTTTGTTATGCTAAGGAGCTGCCTTGATTAAATTTGAAGGTTTATTGGTTAAGTATGAAGAGGGGGGCGGGGCTAGTCCCCCCTTAATTTAAATAAATGGGTTTTTCATGCAGAATTTTTCGATTTGCTTCAAATTTGATATATCGGTTTATTCCGATATGGCGCTTCCTTCATTAGGTTTGGAGATTCGTTGGTTAAATTTATAAAAGGGGGGAAAGGGGGGCAAGTCCCCTCTTCTTAATTTAGATAAATGGATTTTCATGCAGAATTATCCAATTTATTTTATTTTTTTCTATGTTCATTCTGATAAAGCGCTTTCCTGATTAGATTTGGAGGTTCATTAGTTAAGTATAAAGCTTAATTTACCGATATGGTTTTTTCATGCAGCATTATCTGATTTGCTTCAAATTTGGTATACCGGTTTACTATGTTAAGGAGCTTCCCTGATTAGATTTGGGGGTTCATTGGTTAAGTATAAGGGGGGAGGGGCGGAGGCTAACCCGCCCTTCATTTTTTTTTTTTTTTTGAGGTGCATATTCTTCGAAAGTTATATTTTGCAAGATTATATTATACTGTTGTATTTTACAAGATTATATTATACTGTTATATTTTACAAGAAAACCCTATTGTTCCGTTTGCTCCTATGTCCCATTAGCCCCCAGTCTCCCCTATATGTATTTTTCCTCAATATTTGTTATCTGGATTTTTTGTTATACTGATAGCATGAACTACGGGTGACATGGACAAAAATTTAATTCCCCTTGAGGTTCATGTTAACGAGGTTTGACTGTCACTTTATTCACTTTATTCACTTATCTTTATGTACCTAAACTTAATTTGGTAGGCAGAAAAAAAAACCGCATGGGAAAATTAAGATTTATATTTCTGATCAATTCTGTGGAAACTGATCGAGAAAAAATTCTGGAAATGTTCATACATATAGGAATAAAAAATATTTCGTAATCGTATTAGCGAACGTGGAAACGGAAAATATGAAACTTAGCAATTAAATAATACATTAACCCTTTATGTGACGACAGTTCTTCAAAATACCATTAAAATAACTGTTTATAGAATTCATTTAATACATCGATTAGTAGTAGTACAGTTTAGAATGAGTTACAGACGCTTTACTCTATCATGTTCGAAAGCATTATTGGTTGCACAAAACAAAAGTATTTTTAAAATGAGGATTTCTTGGCCTTTGCATCTTTTCAGCTTTCTTGATGTTGAAAGATTGGGGGGGGGGGGGATTCTGTTGTAAGAACATGACATTTGTACATTTCCTAAAACAATGTGAGTTCTTAAATTATTGCCCCTCCAGTGGCCGAGAGGTTCTGCTCTCGAAGCTGGTAGACGGGAGGTGCTGGGTTTGAACCCAATCGCACCCGTCGGCCCAATCGTTCGGAGTTTTTGTGGTTTGCTTCGAACCATGGATTTCCATGCGTAAATACGGGTTAGGTGCCATTAGAAAGACACCCAAGGAGGGCACCCCCACCTTTTGGGCCCATATCCCTCGTGTTGATAATTGGCCGTCATAAACACAACGAACCAATCTCTTAAATTATTATACATCAATCTGCAATAGTTAAGCAAAAAATAATTCAGTCTTTAAACTTGTGAGGTCTCTAGAAATGTAGCATATGGTACTTCAGGGAATATTTAAAAAGGATAAATACAGCTGAGTATTTGTTCCAATAATCCGGTTCAAAGTTATTCATTATACGCTATCTCCAATTGTGTGAAATATCTAAAATCAACACCATTACTTATTATTTACATGAAAATATCTCATAAAACACGATGGGTGGCACGTAAAAATTTCACAGAAGAAACAACCCTTTTATTATACATTATTCGTCTGTCAGATTAATATCATTCAACAAAAACCATTCTGGAAAACTAAGGTTTATCTTCTATCACTTTCAAATATGTATATTGAAGTGAGTTGTAAAATTCCAATGTATTTTTCGTCAACATAATACCTGTCTATCATTCTTTTAAAACTACAATCTGCAAAACGCCTGTTACAATCAAATAGAAAGCAAAATATTTTGAATGATTGTCAATCAATAATAAGAGGAACCACTCTCTTTGTTGAAGGATTAAGTATTTAACCTGGGGGGTCCCATGCTTCGAAAGCATGATTTTTCATTAAAGTTCAAAATATGGGTACATTTTTTCTTAATAGCCATATTTATTTAGTTTGAAATATTTTAATTTTATTCAATTATATATTTTTTAGTAAGCTATAGAATTTATTTATTTATTTATTTTTTATTTTTATTTTTATTATTTTTTTTAATATTTAGCCAGGCCTTTACGTTTAAAAATGAATCGGAAAATTTGTCAAAGTTTCGCGTTGTTGAGTAGAGAATTTGAGAACCGCCTAAATGTATATATATTTATTTTCGGTTGTCCGATTCCATGACATTTTTAACTTAATTTCGTTATTTGTTTTTTGAACCGGAAGACGAACCAAATTTAATGCCTCCCCCTTCTACCCGGTAGCCCAGGGTATACGCCCCCTAGCTTACCCCTTGTTTAAACCATGAGGTCATGTAAAGTTAGTTAAACAGTATTACCAAATCTAATCGTATGTAATATATTGCCCTCTCTTTAAAACCATCTAATTGTTTGATAGGAAACAAAATATTAATAAAATTAAATAAATTATAAATAACTATTAGTTATAATATTAAAACTTATGGAATTATATTAAGAGTACCTATATATTAATACTAGTTTACCCCTGTTGTCCATACCAGCCCCGCCCATTTATCAGAATGAACATAGAAAAAAATAAAATAAATTGGATAATTCGGCATGAAAATCCATTTATCTAAATTAAGAAGAGGGGACTTTCCCCCTTTTATATTCAACCAACGAATCTTCAAACCTAATGAAGGCAGCGCCATATCGGAATAAACCGATATATCAAACTTGAAGCAAATCGAAAAATTCTGCGTGAAAAACCCATTTATTTAAATTAAGGGGGACTAGCCTTCCGCCCCCCCTCTTTATACTTAACCAATAAACCTCCAAATTTAATCAAGGCAGCTCCTTAGCATAATAAACCGGTATACTAAATTTGGTGCAAATCGAATAACTCTGCATGAAAAACCCATTTATCTAAATTAAGGGGGTCTAGCCCCCTTTCTCCCGTGTATACTTAATTAATGAACCTCCAAAACTAATCACGGAAGCTCCTTAACATAATAAATCGGTATACAAATTTTGGAGCAAATCGAATAATTCTGCATGAAAAACCCATAGTAGTCCCCCTTTACTCTTAACCAACAACCCCCAAAACTAATCAGGGAAGCGCCTTATCAGAATGAACCTGGAAAAAAAATTAAAGCAAATCGGATGTTTCTGTCAAGAGTTATCGCGTTACGTACATACAGACGTAAGTGCATACATACATACAGAACTTGCGTGCACATTAGCCCCTGGGCTTTGATAGCCTGTGAGCTAAATAGCAGGATAATGAAAAAATTCCTCCAAAGAAAATGCCTCCTCTCTTCGTCTTTATTTTATTCCCTTTACAAGCTGTGTACGTAATTTTTTCCCTCCCCCTCCGCCTTATAAAACATCTTTGCTCATATATAAACTATCAATAGCGAATTGAAAGAATCAATAAATTGTATTTCCTTAATCCCCCCCCCCCCCTCCGTAGAAAGCACTAACTTGTCCGTTGTAGAAGTCATACTAAACTTCTCTTAATGAAATGTTAAAATTGCACTTTCTTGGACCAAATCATAGAGTTGTCTAACTCCCCCATTAACTCTGCCCCCCCCCCCTACGCTGTAAGAAACTGACAATGGAAAAACTTCACTTTAGTTTTTAGCATTTATTTATCGACAAGTTCAATATTTAACACTTCCTTGTCACGTTTTTTCCGGTCACCTTTTTTCCTTGTCACGTTTTTTCCGGTCCCGTTTTTTCCTTGTCCCGTTTTTTCCGCTCTTGTTTTTTCTGTCACATTTTTTCCGGTCCCGTTTTTTCCGGTCACCTTTTTTCCTAGATTCCAATTGGTAAGCATGGCTTGGACGAAGTTTTGGCTAAAAACATTTCTAAATTTTTAACGTGTTCAGCCACACCGTCCAAGTCTTCTTTGGTATCCAGTGTTTGTATCTGATCACCGATAGATTGTAATCTCAAAGTTAATGAAGCTTTTGCAGCATCAAAATCTGTTCTTGACCTTTTTTTTAACTTGGTTGACTATTGCAGCCATTTCCAAAGATTGCCGTTCTTTGTATTGATCTACATCAATGACAAGTTCTCCCTCACAATCGTTTTGAATTTGATTTGAAAAAAGTTCATTTCTGTTGCAGGAAAAATTATGCTTTTGACAACAGAAATGAATATGTTTGCATATAACATACCTTATCTTTTATCGAAGACACGTACAAGTTAATGTATGCAAACAAACTCCACAATCAACACACATTACTTGACATTGGCAGGTTTTGTTGTTTAGCTTAATGTCATACGTTACTATGAAAAATCTTTTAATTTTACATACTGTCCACTCTTTTTCTTCTTTCATCTCTTGAACTGAGTAGATATTTTCATCTAATTTTTCACTATTAAGATGCTCTTGGCGAATCAGACGAACTCGGTGAGTGACTTTGCCACGCTCAAGGGCTATAATTCTTCCAATAAGTTTTTTTAACTGCCTTCAAAACAATTTGGATAGATTTGTGTAATCTCTTTATGATAGTCCTCCCAGCTTCTTCATACTTCAACTGCCTATGCCACCTTTCTAGCTTCATATTGGTATTTGCTGCCAGTTGAGCTCGGTGACAATATGCCCACTTTGGTATGCGCCTACAATAGTGTTCTTCAAAATACTTAATGAAGACAGTTTCTTCTTTATATTTGATCAGAAAATCATTCAGATATTTCTGAAATGTAATAGTATCTAGTTCATGTAAAAACTGTTCCATATCTTTTTTCATTTCAAGTCTTACAACTTCATCTTTCACTTTAGATTTTAAATTGGCATTCCAGCTTCGCAAAACATGCCATGCACACAGTATATGTTTTGAATCGTCTTGGAAAATTTTTTCCCAGGAATTACAAAATGAGTTCGTATCATCAGTCAACAGTAACTTTGTTTTAAAATCTTCAAGCTTGTTTTTGATAGCTTGGAAAAATGGTTCAAAAGTTTCACAAGCTACTCTGGAGGAAAACAATCTCGCTATTGGCACACCTTCCAGGTTTTCATCATTAACCATTAGAGTAGTCAGCTGAAACCCATATTGGTTCATTCCATGTGTGGAATCTATCATTATACACTCTTTTCCATACAATTCTAATAACTGTATTGTGCTTTATTGGCAAACCCAAGTAAAAATTCATTAGCCTCAATATTATGATAACCATCAAGGTTTTTACCTATTGGCTTGTATAGAAGTACAGAATCATCTTCTGCCATCATTTTATGCATCATTATATCCACAGATATAGCATCTTCAGAATGGGCTGGCTTGTCTATAAGGAAATCCCTCCGTATATTTTCCACATCTTTTCTGACAGTTGATTGAAGTCTCTTGGTAGGAGAGTATTGGTCTACGACAACTTTATCTAAAACAGTGCTTGTTGGAATCCCGTTATACAGCATTCCAGCCAGCTCTATTCTTTCTTGATGGGTTAATCTTATTTTCCCCTGCTCCTGTTAATGACCCACATGAATCAGTTGGTATTCTACAACAATTTCTGTAGCTTCATGCAAAACCTGTTTTGTCATTTTCATGGTAGCAGGGCAAGTTTTGCCAATTTTAATAGAAACGCCACTCTTGAAGCGCCTCTCTCTCTTTGTAGCTTTGAGAATGAGTGCACCACTTCTATTACATTTATAATATGAAATAAGAGCCCCATCCTTTTCATATTTACCTTTTATAGGAAGATAGGAAGCAGGTTCCTTTTCAGTAGCACATTTCCACTCTTAAAACTCATTATCAGTATAAAAAATTTCCGTTTGAAATTTTAAATTTATACCTTCATGATTTTCTGTTATATGAGTTTGTAGATCCCCAATCGTTCTTACTTTTGTATCACAAATGGGGCAAACTTTATTGGCAGGTATTGAAATTTCACTTTTAGAGTGCAAGTTCCTCTGATGCGTATACAAATTCTTTTTTGCAGAAAAACTTACATTGCATTCAGAGCAAATAATTTTTTATGGCTCTTTAGGTTCATTTGAACTTGTGGATGCTGAAATATTACCATGGATCCGGTCCGGGTCGTTATCAGGTAAACAGCTATCACAAAATAGTAGTTATTCCGAGATCTAAAGATACATTAGCCATGGTCCGGTCAGAGTCATCATCAAGTAAGCAGCAATCAGAAATATTGTGAGTTAATCCGGGATCTGAAGAAACATTAGCTATATTCCGTTCCATGTCGTCTTCAGGTAAACAGCAATCAGAAATATTTTGAGTTAATCCAGGATCTTTAGAAACATTAGCCATATTCCGTTCCAAGTTGTTATCAGGTAAACAGCAATCAGAAATATTGTTAGTAATTCCGAGATCTGAGGAAACATTAGCCATATTCCGGTCCAAGTCGTCATCAAATAAATCATTAGAAAAAAAATAAGCCATACGCAAAAAATAACTAATCTACTAGTACTGACAACTCAAAGATAAATAACACACGGAGAAAAAACACGTGCCGTGGTCAGCAGCACAGATAAGTGAGGCTTGGTTAATTCGCCCCTCCCGGTTTCCTCTCTTCCTCTTTCCCCACCTTCTATATTGGGATTTTTTAAATGGACTAGTCCTCTCCGTAGAGAGCCACTCTTCGAAAGAGCCGCTAGTCAAAGAAACAAAGTAAATTCTTCTGATTTTTATATTTCATGAGATATTGCATATTTTTTAATTAGACGCCAAAATACTTCTTTTCAAGTACATTACAAGTGTTAATTTCTTAAAAAATATACGTTACTACAGCAATGGAAATGGCCAGTCCGTGCGGAAAAAGCTGCTTGCGGGTGTACTCTATATTATATCGTCACACTATATATTATAACCATGAAAAAAAAAATGCTTCTTGTTTTATCGACAATATTAATTTCTTCCATTGTATGCCTATAACACATGCCTTTTACTCATTTCATTTAAAATATATGTCTTTAACTAATTTAATTTTAAATGATTTAAAATAATATCTTTAACTAATTTCATTTAAAATGATGAAAAGAAAAAATAATAAGAAGAAAAATACCATAAACCAAAAATTTTTATTTCAACATCAAAGAGTTTTTTGCAATTTACACACGCGAAATATAAATGCTGCTATTGGCGAAAATTGCACATGGATAGCTCAAAAATATTTATATTTTCTTTTCATTGAAAAGTTAATGATAAACAGCCATATATTATTTCAATTCCAAAATCTTTTAAGACTTACAAACACTGCTTTCATATTTAAATTAAACATATTTCTTTCATAGTGTTAATTTTTTATTTAAGCTTTTTTTCCCTGTAATTTTAATAAAATCAGTAAAAAAAAAAAATTCATCTTATTTTTCGATGCGTTTGAACCTCTTTTTTTTTTCCAAGTTGATATAGCCGTTTAATTCTTTAATCAAAAGAATTGATCAACAAAAATATTTATTTGAAAATTTCCATTGCTATAGTAACGGATGCTTTTTTAGAAATTATCACTTGAAAAATTGAGGTTTTGACGCCAGACATCGCGAAATTGGAAAAATATGGAATATCTCGCGAACTATTGGACTTAAAAGAATTTAATTAGTACCATTCGATTCAGCATACAAAAATACACCAAAACATGTTATCAGCTGAAAAATAACTATAAAATTAGATTTTAAAGGAATTTTTTTAAAGTTCGTTCTCTTTTTTACTCCCCTTAGGGGTGGAATTTTGGAAAATCCTTTCTTAGCGGCACTCTATGTCATAAGAAGAATTTTTACCCCAAATTTCAAGAATTCAGGTTCAGTAGTTTGGGCTGCGCGTTGATTAATACAAAATTCAGACTTTCTTTTATATATATAGATTATTATTAATATAATATAATAATGTATTATTAATATTATTAAAATTATTAATATTATTAAAATTATTAATATTGAATCTATAATAATAAGGAAAGAAGTTTGTGTTTGAGTGAGTGAGTGTGTCGACGGTGTTCTGAAGAGACCACTGCACGTAGAGCTACAAAATTTGGGGAAAAGGTACGTCTATACATGAAGTTTTGCACCTAGAAGCCCGATTTTCGATTTTTTTATTAGATTTTTTTAATTTAATTTTTTATGCGATTTTTAGCACTTTTTTAAGTTTCGAGGCGATTTTTCCATATAAGTGAGAAAAATATGGTCTCTTTCTTTTAACCCAATATAGTAAATTTTATTCTATTTTCAAAAAAGTTTATTCGGAATTCGTGCAGCGATTTTTGAATTTTTCGCGAATTTTTTATGCAATTTTTGAATAGCATTTAATGCATTTCCATATCTATAAGGAGGTTACCGTAGAAAGACCCAGTTCTGTCGGCAAATGCCGCTAAGTTTGTCACCAACTTAGCGGTATATCGTCAAAAGTGACGCCAACCTGGCGATACCTCTAATATTTCGCCAAATTCCCATAGACTTCCATTGTAAACCAATATGAATTACTTGCTTACAGAAAATCAACAAATTGAGATATTTTAAGGCAACAAAAACTGCTATTAACTTAAAGGATTATATTAATTCGATTTATCCACATTAGGAAAAAGAATACGGTTTCTTTCTTTTAACCCAATATTGTAAATTTTGTTCTCTTTTCAAAAAAGTTTATCCGGAATTCGTACAGCGATTTTTAAATTTTTAATGAATTTTTTATGCGATTATTGAACAGCATGTAATGCATCTCCATACCTATAAGGGGGGTTACCGTAGGGGGGATCCAATTCTGTCGCCAAATAACGCCAAGTTTGTTGCCAACTTGGCAATATATCACCAAATTTAGCGACCAAAATTAGTCGTCAAAAGTGACGCCAACTTAGCGATATCTCTAATATTTCGACAAATTCCTATAGACTTCCACTGTAAAACAATAGGGTTTACTTGCTTACAGAAAATCAACAAACTGAGATATTTTAATGCAACAAAAACTAATATTAACTTAAGGGATTATATTAATTATATTTAAAGGAGTCCAAGTAAATTAATTACGAATAAAAGTAACATGATCTAATGCTTAGCATGATTTCCAAAACATAAATTTTAAGAGAGCCCACAGGTCAAAGGAATTCGATTTGAAACTTTTATCCAATTATAGTAAATTTTGACTTTCGTGATTTTTGAACTTTTTGTGATTTTTAATGCAATTTTTACGTTTCTTCGCGATCTGCTGCAATTTTTTGACATTCCATTTTTGACCTAAAATACATTTTGCCCTCATTTCAATAAAGTTTATTCGGATTTCGTACAGCAATTTTCGAATTTTTCGGGAATTTTGTATGTGATTTTTAGTGTATTTAAGCGATTTGCTACTATTTTTCCACATTAGTGAAAGGAATCAACTTGCAATCTTCGAACACAATATGTAATTTTTTTTTCTCTTTTCAAAATTTGAGAAGCTGTTTAAAATTTTTTCGCGATATTTTATTGTGATTTTCAGAGCTTTTTCGTAATTCCTGCTGTTTTTTGACGTACCCGGGCAACGCCGGGCAAGTTCGCTAGTTAATTAATATGCATAAATATTATATATTTAATTATGCATAATGATTAATAATTATTTTTTATTCACTTTTCAAATGGCTATCATGGCGATGGCGATTTTTACATCGTCGCATTTTAAATGATGGCTATTTTTACACTTTTCAAATAAATTTCGAAAATTGTTCACTGTACCACTATAAAATAAATATGTAATGAAGCTGACATTATTTGTTAAAATACAGCCAAAATTCAGTAAATTGTTTTCGACATAACATTTTTATGCTTCGCGAAACTAGCAATACTTCGCCAAATCTAGCCTCGATTGTACTTTGTTGAATCCAGTCGTTACGATCTCCATAGGCAGCAGATCTACCCCGAGACGCTCGTTTTCTATAATGAGCTTATTAACCCCTTACGTGCCGAGAAAAACTGACGAGATTCACTCCCCAGTGCCACAGTTAGAACTTAGTGGCCTTACAAAATAATAGTGGTGTACAAAAAGGGCGGAGCCTTGTCAAATATGGAAAAAAATTCGTTTGTATTTTCACGTCACTAGCTCAGTGCGATAGCCTTTATGAAGGTAGTTCCTTCTACCCCTTGTCCTCTGAAATAGGTCAGTCTTTCAAAAACACCTTCAAAGTCTTTTTTCTTTTTAATTCCAAAGCCGTTGGCGTAGTTTTACTCGTAGAGCGCAGTATAAAGAACAATATTTTGGACTGACGTATATATACTTCAGTGGCACTTAACGCATCGACTATGCGCGACGGATATATACGTCTGTGGCACTTAAAGGGTTAATGATTCAAGTGCTTTGTGACTACAATCTTATGTCAATTACAAGGGAAAGTAGCTTCCCTCGTTATTTTAAACTAGATGCGTTCCAGCACTCAAAAACAAGTAAAATTGTGGTATTCAAATCTCCTTAATAAACATTATTTCATTTTAGCGGTGTGAGTTTAATATGTTCATCTTTTTTTTTTTTTTTCTGACGATGTTAAATGTTTTTGTATGCTTATAACAAAATATTAGTATTCAATTGTGGATTATCACGAATATGACTACATATTCCTAAAAATTTCAAGGTGTTCAGAGCCATTTCTGACTAGTTACTACTTAAGCATGTTTCCACTTATTAGGATATAATATTCAGTCTCCTGAAACTAGTAAATCTGCAGATCAGGAGCTTTAACGTGAGCCATACAAGTCATTGTATTTTAATATCACTTTCCATAATATTCAACATCCTACAATCCGCAATATATATATATATATATATATTATTACATAAGTATTTATAAGAATATAAAATTCTTGGAAGGTTTCGAAAATTAGAAGCGTTAAATAAAACGCGGTTTTATGCAATGATATTATGCAATTCTGATGAACAGCATATTTTGGTTATTTTTTAGTATAAAAAAGTACATTTCTTCAGAGAGACCGACGTTCGTACGGTGAAGCAGGTGTTATGCAATAATGTTATGAAATTCTAATGAACAGCTTATTATACTAATTTTTACATGAAAAAAGTAAATTTCTTCAGTCCCCCCCCCCCCGCTTAATTCCCCATAGTTTCATTAAATTTCCATTAATAATTTTGTATTGATTCTGCGAATGGTTATAGTATATCTGATATTTCATTTTACCCTAATATTTTATTATGGTAAGCAACAATTTGGACAAGGATTTTATATTATCCAAATAGCAAAATTTAATTACATGCCAACCGCTAAACACATGCGTCTGATGGTTTAATTGAATAAAACCTTATATAGACCCCTTGCATTCACGTCACGTTGCTATTAGCAACGACTGATACTATGGCATCTGAAAACACACGTGGAGCACAGAACTGCCCGTTTGCCGTTAAAAGCACGTGTTATCTTTCTGTTTAATTTAGGTCTTCCTTTTTTTTTATTATTATAGTGCAACTAAGTCCTAATAAATCAAATGGAGAGCACCATATTCGCCATATATTTGGGCGCCATATAAAGCGATTTCAGACATGTGACGTCATGTGCAACCCGTCTATACGACAGGAACATATGGAAATGTAAACTGAATCTATTATACATAACTGATATCTAAAAAATCTGATTTTTTTTTCAATTTTTGCTTCCGAAAAACAATTTTGATGGCCATGCTATATTATTTAGATATAATATGTCTCTATTCTAAATATATCTCTCTATTCTAAAAAAAGTAACTACCGCTGTCACCGCCGCCGGTTTTCAATTTTTTGTGGCCGGAGGTCTTTCTTCGTTAATATTAAGAAAAATAATGCATACAAAAATATGAAAATCGGTAATATTATACAGAAATGTTTGATAAACACGCTGATGCAGACAGTTTTCAAATCGAAGAATTATTTTAAGAGATATTTGATGCTAAA
The DNA here is from genome assembly GCA_963932465.1 of Maratus speciosus. Taxonomy (NCBI): domain Eukaryota; kingdom Metazoa; phylum Arthropoda; class Arachnida; order Araneae; family Salticidae; genus Maratus; species Maratus speciosus. The sequence goes on along the minus strand of OZ010799.1, from coordinate 65,306,203 downwards.
GTTGGACAAAATCGTTACACTAAAAAAGTTTTATAGGAGCAAAAACTATTCATGGGAATTTAATCATTTTTAGATCATTTTATACGTTTGAAGTTCCCGGTGTGCAGACTGTATTTCTTTTTTCAATTTGACGCATTTTTTGAGGTTTTATCTCTATTTTAAATTCAAATTTTCAGCATTTCTAGAGATATTTTTTACATTATTTTAGAAAACTAGGGGGCTCGGCCCCCTACGAGCTACGCTCGCCAACCCCCGTCCAGACACCGCACACTCTAAATGCACGCTAATTTGATCAGCTTTAAAAAGATTTCGAAAGATTGAATTATAATTTAAAAAACGGTGGCGATCTCCCTATAAACGGATTTCTATTCATTTCTCTTTGATCGGGGAATTTTAGCGCCAAATCCGCTGCGGTACTACTTGATTATCCCAATTTCGCCAAATTATATAAATCGCCAAACCACTCGCCAAATTATACAAATTGACGTAATTTTTATTTTAAATAACGAGAGAACAAATAAATTAGTACAACATTAATAAAAATACAAATAAAACGTCGAAATAAAAATAACTTGATGACGTAGACACGTGTAACAACATTTCAAAATAAGCTAATATAAAAGGAATTAAGTAAACAGAGTCTTGTCTCCTGGTATTTTTTAACAAAGCGAAAAGAAAGTTCTTTTAAATGAGACATTTTAAATTAATCGTTTTTAATCTGACGTAATTTTGACCAAGCTATTCTTTCTCTTTTAAATATTCACGTGAAAATACTTTTGTTAGAAATGAAATATTATTTGCGCTTTCCTAAGAAAAATAGTTGAAAAGATCCTCTCAAAATATCAAATAAATGTCTAGCGCAATTTCTAAATTTAAACTGTTTTGCAATATTATTTTTTGTTCATTTTATGTAATAACTGTAATGTGACGTAAATATGACGTAATTTCTCCTATTTAAGACTTCAAGCGCATGTTAATGAATTTATTATTTTACAATATCCTTTCTCTTTTAAAATTCACGTGTATACTTTTTATGACGTAATTTTTAATAAGTTTCTGCTTTTTGTACATAATTATTTAATTCTGATTCCAAATGATTTTTTCTGTTTATAATAGTCACGTGTAAATAAATTTTTAATTTGAAGCAAACATTATTGTTTGCGCTGTTTATACATTTGGCAACAGTACAAATTAATACCATTTTCTAAAATTATGTAAAAAATATCTCTAGAAATGCTGAAAATTTGAATTTAAAATAGAAATAAAACCTCAAAAAATGTGTCAAATTAAAAAAAGAAATACAGTCTGCACACCAGGAACTTCAAACGTATAAAATGATCTAAAAATGATTAAATTCCAATGAATAGTTTTTGCTCCTATAAAACTTTTTTAGTGGAACGATTTTGTCCAACTTTAGCATTAAATATCTCTTAAAATAATTCTTCGATTTGAAAACTGTCTTCATTAGCGTGTTTATCAAACATTTCTGTATAATACTACCGATTTTCATATTTTTGTATGCATTATTTTTCTTAATATTAACGAAGAAAGACCTCCAGTCACAAAAAATTCAAAACCAGCGGCGGCGGTGACAGCGGTAGTTACTTTTTTTTTAGAATAGAGAGATGGTATTAACTTATACTGTTGCCAAATGTATAAACAGCTCAAACAATAATGTTTGCTTCAAATTAAAAATTTATTTATACGTGATTATTATAAACAGAAAAAATCATTTGGAAATAGAATTAAATAATTATGTACAAAAAGCAGGAACTTATTAAAAATTACGTCATAAAAAGTATACACGTGAATTTTAAAACAGAAAGGATATTGTAAAATAATAAATTCATTAACATGCGTTAGAAGTGTTAAATAGAAGAAATTACGTCATATTTACGTCACATTGCAGTTATTACATAAAATGAACACAAAATAATATTGCAAAACAGTTTAAATTTAGAAATTGCGCCAGACATTTATTTGATATTTTGAGAGGATCTTTTCAACTATTTTTAATAGGAAAGCGCAAATAATATTTCATTTCTAACAAAAGTATTTTCACGTGAATATTTAAAAGAGAAAGAATAGCTTGGTCAAAATTACGTCAGATTAAAAACGATTAATTTAAAATGTCTCATTCAAAAGAACTTTCTTTTCGCTTTGTTAAAAAATACCAGGAGACAAAGACTCTGTTTACTTAATTCCTTTTATATTAGCTTATTTTGAAATGTTGTTACACGTGTCTACGTCATCAAGTTATTTTTATTTCGACATTTTATTTGTATTTTTATTAATGTTGTACTAATTTATTTGTTCTTTTGTTATTTAAAATAAAAATTATGTCAATTTGTATAATTTGGCGAGTGGTTTGGCGAAATTGGTCGACGGGATAATCAAGTAGTACCGCAGCGGATTTGGCGTTAAAATTCCCCAATGAAAGAGAAATGAATAGAAATTCGTTTATAGGGAGATCGCCACTGTTTTTTAAATTATAATTCAATCTTTCGAAATCTTTTTAAAGTCGATCAATTTAGCGTGCATTTAGAGTCTGCGGTGTCTGGAAGGGGGTTGGCGAGCGTAGCTCGTAGGGGGCCGAGCCCCCTAGTACTGTAAAATAACGTAAGAATATTACTTATGATCGTTAAACTAAAGTTATAACATGCTAAATGTAAAAAAAAAGTACATTTAAAGGGATATGAATACCTTTTAATATACTCTGCAAGTTGGCTACGCACAATCGGCTATTTCATCTAGATGAAAACTGATAAAAAAAAAAAAAAAAAAAAAAAAAAAATTCCGCAAACATTTTAAAAAAATGAGCTTGGAAAACATAAAGCATGAGATACAGGCAGGTGCTTCAATAAAAAAGGTCATTTGTGAATACGGATTTTTTTTTTTTATACTATTGTATTTTATTTTGTAAAGCATCTCTTTCCCTATTCTCAAATCAGTATATGTCTTTAAATGTAGTCTTTCACTTTAATTTTGACGATATTTAATGTTTGAGGATTTTAGATATGACGTAAATTAAATGCGTTTCGCTAGTAATAATTTTATTATCTGAAAGTTTCAGTACATTTTTAATATTTACGTGTAAATATTTTGACGTAATTTTCCCTATTTTACGTTTTCGACACTTGATTATTTAATTCTTATTATAAAATTTCTTTCTGATTTTAATAATTTCACTTTTCATGAAAAGTTACAAATCTGATTTTTATTTTTCAAATTTTCCTGAAAAACATAATTTAATCACAATATTGTTTCGCTATCGATTGACTGAAATAAAAGATAATTTCAATTATCAATTTGAAATTGTCGAAAAAGAAGAAATCTAATAATTCCTATAGTTTTTTCCTTTTCTCCCCTTTTCTCAAAAAAAAAAAAAAATAAAATAAAATAAAATAAAAATGGAGTAATTTTGTTGCCATTACAGAAATGTAATTAAAATTAGAAAAAAAATAATATTTCGAAAACTAATACAAATTTTAAAATTCCATTACCATTTTTGACATCTGTGGATCAATATGGATAATTGGTGTTAATTTCCCCGCCAAAATTTTCATATTTTAGGAGAAATAGCCGTCAAACTTAATCCGTCGTTTCATGAAATCGTTTCGAAAATTCGTTTCATAAGGATTTTATATATATAAGGTTAGATATAGTAAATTATATATAAATATATTATATTATATATAAATATATTATATAATATATAATAATCTATAATAAAAATATAACATCCAATAATAAATATTAACGAATAAATATAAAATAATTTTAAAATTAATAATATAATTATAATAATAATATAACAATAGATACATTATTAATAATATGTAATAATAATTATATTATATTTATATATAATATTAATATAATATTATTATAATTTATTATTAATAATTTTATTATTGCATTAATTAATATGCATAATTATTATTTATTCACAATTATTAATTATGTTTAAATTGTTTATTATCGATTTTTACGCTTTTCAAACGGCTATGGCGATTTTGACATCGTCACATTTTAAATGATTACACATTTTACACTTTTCAAATAAATTTCGAAAATTGTTCACTGTACCCCTACAAAATAAATATGTAATGAAACTGGCATTATTTATTAAAATAGAACCAAAATTCAGTAAATTGTTTTCGATATAACATTTTTATGCTTCCAGCAAAACTTTGCCAAATCTAGCTTCGATTGGATTTAGTTGAATCCAGTCGCTATGATCTCCACAGGCAGCAGAGCTACCCCGAGACACTAGTTTTCTATATTGAACTTATACTCATAGCAGGACTCCAGAGGTGGAAAGGCCTATCCACTCGTGGCGACACTAGTTATGCCCAACCTCAACAGTCCTTACATGGACGGTCTTTATTATGAACTCTTCATCAAAGCGATTATAGGAAAAGCGACGACATCTCTATGGAATGACGCGCGCGCTGTTCTTGACTTTGAAAACAGACAATTGTATTTTACAGCACACTAACTAGGAGTGCCGCGATCGTCTCCACCAGCGAAGAATCTGCGTGTGCATGTTTTCCCCGACACAATTTTGATTATCAATCGAGTGTCGACTCATTTGAAGGGGGAAATGCTAAGCTCGCGTTGCGGTAAGCGGTAATCGGATACATTCGCTGCACGTGGGAATGTTAGTAAGTCTTGTATTACTATGCTCGTTATGTTTTTAATATTAAATCCTATTTAATCGTACTCAAGTTCGTTATTTTTGCACATATTCGTATTTCGAAAAGATTGATTCTCATTTAAAGATTAAATATCCGTAGCTATTTTTAACATAGGGATTTAAGGTTGCGTGAAATTTGAAAAATACCTTTCAACAGTTTTCATTTATCTTTTTGATTATGTACGCTTGCATAATAAGTAGCACATTTTTAGTTCTTATTAATTAGCGCTACTTCTTTAAACGTATTTTTGTTTAACAAATACAGAAAGACATTCGTTTATCATTTGTTTACATTATTTATTTGATGCACCACAATTTAACCCTTTGATGGTCACAGACGCATATACGCGGTCAAAATAAAGTCCTTCTAAAGGGTTTTGACCGCGAATAGGCGCCCAGAAATTTCTACTTTAAAAGCGTTATGAACGCGTATAGACGGTCGGCATTTGTTATCTCTAAATGGTCACTGTCGCATATACGCGTTTGTGCTTCCCCCCATTTTTGGAGATTGGGAGTTAAAGAAGGCGTTTTTCAACCACTCCTTCTTTCCACTACATAATAGGCGTAAACTATTTGTCAAGTAGTTTATTGTAGTCGAATGCTTTAGAGATTTGGTTGAAAAATGCCTTAGAGAATTACGCTTTTTGTAAATGGTTAAGAATGGCATTACATTTCAAAACAGATACTAAGGTGAATTCAAAGAATATATACAGTAGATGACTTATAGTTTCTTTGTGTGGAACTAGACAAATTCGCAGAATATTAGTGTTCACTTGTTTTATTTTATCATTATTTTTCATAAAATTATATTTCACTATTATTATTATTATTATTTTAAAACATTTACCATGTTGCATTTATTATTTGAATGAATACATACGTTCTTTTTTTTTATTTTCTTTTTTAAAAGTATTTCAATGTTTTTCATTTACTAAATACTTAAAAGTGTTTTTTTAATTTCTTATTTTTTATTTGTATCACTTTTGCAGTGTAATAATAATTAAAATATAAAAAACAAAATTCATATTACGCTTTAAAAAATATTTTCTAATTTATAATTGCTGCTCAAATTTCATTCAAATTCAAGTGTAACTTTAAAACTATACCGTGAAACCTGTCTATAAAGATTCTCAAAGGATCAGAAAAGGCATCGATATAGACAAATTATCATTATACACTGCTTCAAGACTGTTAATTGATTTAAAGTACGTAATAGAATGATTATTATATATAGAGGGATTTTTAGTTTTACTTTTTAAAGTTATCTAATTAAATAATGAAATTTAATTATTTTATTATCCATAATAGAAATTATAAACCCATAATAGGATTTTTTAATTAATATGTAAAGAATGTACAATATAAATAAATCTAATAGAAACATGTTTTTTTTATTATTTTTACCAGATTTGTAAAAGTACATGAACTCGCAATTAAAAAAAAAGAATGGGATTTACAATTTTCACTATTAAAAAGGAAAAATAAATTGTAGATAGTATTTATTAGTACATGAATTAAAGAAAAATACTTCATGTAAAAAAAATTGTAATTAATTGGACGTATAAATGTCGAAGATAAGAAGTGAAATATTACTTTTTTTTATTGACAGACATTATTTGACATTCACAGCATTTTTGTAATGGAAGAAGAAAGAAGTATTTTCTCAATTAATTCAAACGCATGTATAGCTGCCATCAAAATTTTACTTTAGTGTAATAACAGGGTGTCTTTATCAGCATTTTCACTGAATCCCAATAAAATTAATTAACTAAATTTTAATACTCTTCAATATTTATAGGGTACTTAACTATATCTTGATGTAAGAAAAATGTGCACATATTCCTCTTTTTTAAAAACATTCAGTTAATCACTACGTTTAAAATTGTCATTATAACTGTTGGAAATAGATTAAAAACTTCAAGCAATTAAATATAGTAGAAAGCTTTATTAACCCCTTGGGGACGAGCAACCGGTATACGTGCTGCGTAAGGTGATCAGAATCCGTGATTATTCTTACCAGTAAATTTTTATTGTAAATTTTGCCTTATTTAATCCGAGTATTTTTCCCGATTCAATTAGGCAAAAATTTCTGTTTTGAAAAACCGTAGATAAAAGGTTAAAAATTCTGTAAAAGACGCTCGTCCCGAAGGTGTTAAATCCAATTGCTCGCAATAATCTGCAGTGCTTATTTCACATTTTTCGTGGTAGTGATAGATAATCTTTATGATAGCGACTCTTCCTTGTTTTTACTTATATTAATAAATAAATTTTAAAAAAATTGTGCACTTCTTTATGTATGCTGTTTTAATTGCATACAACCTTTTTATATTTTTGAATAACTTGATACTTGTACCGTGCATTGGTGTCTTTATAAGCAGTATATAGTCGCAGGTTTAGCATTATTGCAGCGAATACTTGCTTAAGGGGTCTCAGGACTCTTAAAATTGGAAAAAATGAAAAAAAAAAGACCGTTTTCAACACTTAATATCTTAAAATGTATTTGATTTTAAGACACAATTTTAATTGGAATAAAATATATAAGTATGTTCTTTCATTTTATGTATTTAAAAAATTATAGGATGCAGAATTAGCATTTACAGAGGGCTCCAAACTGTAAGACATTTGACGAGCAAAAAATCGGCATAACACATTACGCGCACGATTACAAAATAAGTATTGCAACTAGAATGAAAATTTTGGTGCCTACTTATACTTCAGATTGTAATAATTACCCTGAACCTAAATAAATTTGTATTTAAAGCTTTTATATATTTTTAATACAAAGTTGTATTTAGATAATGCAAAATTAAGAAAATTTCAACAGTATAATCACCTAAAAAGATATTGTTTTGAACAATAATAAGGAGATTTTAGGTTCAGTTTATACAGACTAACATGAAACATATGTTTTGAAAATTTTATGGAAAAAATATTCATAAGTTTTTGAGATATCGTGCGCGTTATGCCCAAAAACGTCATTTGAAGAAAAGTGGCTTCAAAGTTCCCGAAACGACGCTTCAGCTATTGAACATGTATAAATGTAAAAGCCATAACTTCAGTTCTAATAGGAATTTCAAGGAAACAATTATGTCAAAATGTTCAGAAAAAATAGCAGTTTAACATCTAAAAAATTTAAAATTTCGAAAATTTTAAAGCTTTAAGAGTCCTGAGACCCCTTAATGTGAAAAAGAGTTTTTTTTCCTCCTTTGAAAGAGTTGGGGAGTAATCGAAAAACCATTCTCATGGTGTGGGTTCAATATAACGAACTCCTGTATGGAGCTCTTACACTATACAACTAACTAAAAAAGCCCCAAATCATGTTTATTCCCACAGTTCCACTCAAAAGAAGCTGAGAACGTATCCCTAAATATTCTTTTGAAGCTACGTCCAACCCCCCCCCCCCCCTTCCCTCACAGTGTGATATCTGCAGATATCAGTATTTTTTACCTAATCATATCATTATCGTCTCTATCGTTACAATTTTGAGACGGTAATGACTAAATACAATCGAGTCGAACAAACATTTACATTCCAATGTAATTAATTCTTTTGAACGTTTCTATGGATTTTCTTTGATGGATTTCCCATTGTTATCTACTTTCATTTCCCCCCCCCCCCTTTTTTTTTTTTTTTTTTTTTTTTTTTTTTTTTTTTTTTTTTTCACAAGTCATCGGATGAGGAAGGAGAGGGGTGGGGTGTAGAGAATTCCAAACTTGAACAGGGACTGTATGACCCCAACTTTTGCAATCTGTGGGTGACATCGAAATATTACTTGTAAGTGAAACTGGAATTCTCGGAAAGTTATAATTGACAGAACTGCCCCTCCCTTGTAAAGATGGTTTGTAAAAATGATTTGTAAAGAAAGCAAGCTCAGAGGAATAATACAACTTCCAAATGATGGACATTTATAAGAGGCTGCGTTTTGTTTTCAGTGCCACAAAACAATTTTTATTCAAAAGATTACCTTAGTCTTAAAAAAAATAGTATTTTTTCATAAATAATTATTATTCAGATTTCTTAAATTATCAATCATTGCACAGTGTAACATAAAAAATTGTTGATATAAAAATAAAGAAAGACATCTTTTTTTTTTCATTATCTTTTTGATTTCACGAGATCTGACAATAATGCCCCTCCCCCCCCCCCCCGCCTTAAAAAAAGTTTGTAGCCTATGAATAATTAATATTATGCTTAGTTTTTATAGTAAAAATTTTATTGCTCCTTTCTGTAGATTTTCGAATTCTACTCCATTCCGCAAACGTGCTTTTACATTAATTTAAAAAAATTTCTATTTTACCAGAATACATTTAACTAATCTCTTTCAATGATTTAGCTGGAAAAAAAAAAAAAAAAAAAAAAAAAAAAAGATGTTTGATATTTTTTATATGCTTGATAGCTCCGATACCTTGAAATCTAGAAATAATTTCTCCGGGTAAGTATCACGCTAATGATAATTTGTAATTCTAAATTATAACAAATAATTTAGATAATAACTTTTTTGAACTAATGCACTTCATTTTTTATGCTGGAGAAAATTTTACAGAGATTCCACATGGACACATATATATGGAGAAATAATACTACAGTTGAACGTCGTTCACGCGAACGCTCAATGGGAATCTTTTTTTTTTGTTCGTGTTAAGAGTAGTTCGTGTTATCTGAACTTAAATACATTACATAAAACTAGACGGGGCAATCGGAAACAGTTCTTGCTAAAAGTATTTTGCGTTAAGCGTGTTCGTGTTAACGAGGTTTGACTGTATTTGTTTAAAAATTAAAATTAAAAATATCTTGACAAGGAATATAAAAATTGGTTTCATCCAAGTCTTCCAAATCTTTAAAAAATGAAAAGAAGAACAAACGATAAAACGTAAAAATGATATAAAGAGACGAAGTGACAGTTGATTTTTTTTTTCTTTTTACAGATTTTTTTTTTTTTTTTAATTTCTCTAGAGAACTTTGAAAAAATCATTGAATCTTACGGTTTTTAACATAAGAAATAAACGTATAAGAAATGTTAAATGAACAGTTTCCGAATTTATTAAAAATGGTACTTAATTTCAGTCTAGTCGAACGATTTGTTATCAGATTGGAATGGCAATGTCGTCAAAATGGCGTTTTATTTAAGGTAGCTCTCTAATTCCCTAGTTCAACAACGAGACGCCACACCAGTGGCCAAGAAGTTCCGTTCTCAAAGCTAGTAGACGGGAGGTGCTGGGTTCGAACCCAATCAAGCTCGTCTGCTTAATCGTTCGGAGTTTTCCGCCATTTTTTTCGAACCCTGCATTTCCTTGCGTAAATACGGGTTAGGTTTCCTTAGAAAAACTCCCACTGAGGGCAACTCCCTATTCGGGCCTATATCCTTCCTCGTCGTAGATAATTAACCATCAACAACGAGGCATTTTCGGACTCCTTTTTAAACGTAAAGGCAAAAAAAAAATAATAAAAAAAATGATAGACTAGACTATTGAAGTGGTTTGAAATCAAATAAAGTTTTCCCTTTAATTCGAGTTTGTTATTTGAATGAATACTAATTCAATGATAACTTTCATGTAAAAGGCTTTTATTTATTTATTTTTTCTACTAACCCATCTTCACACACACACACACACACACACACAAAAAAAAAAAAAAGTAAAAGTAGTTTTTGGCGAAAAACAAATTAATTTTTGAAACTTTAATGCATGATTTTTTAATCAATAAATTACTTATCGAGTTCTCAGCGAATTTTGCGTGTGACAAGTTTTTTCCCTTTATCGCGTTCCGGCACGGAAATTCGGTTCAAAACGCACACTTTCACAGTATTTTCTGGAAGATCCTTTAACAAACAATATAAAACGCAATTTAATGACATGATTTCTGAATAGGAACATGCCCATTTCATGCGTTTCCGTACATGAATAAATTTAGGAATGTGTCAGAAAGTAGCTCTTTTGAATTTGAGAACAGTGCTCTCTCATAAGCGGCTGAAAGGTTTTGCTCTCAAAAAGAGTGATGTCAACACAGATTGAATTTAATACTCACAAAAAATTTCTCCTAGTGAAAGTGACATTTCAAAATCAAATGTTCAAAGCATAAATATTTTATTTTGATTGTGCTATAAGTGGCATTATTTTTTCCCATTATCGTTGCTGCCAGTATATTTAAATGTCATATAATTTTAAAATGCAATTCTTATGTGAAAATACATTTTTATCGTCAGTGATATTTTTGTAAGATTAAAATTGCAGGAATTTAATCTGTTCAATGCACTTCAATTATTTACCTCAATATAATTTATTTTACGTATATGACTGAAAATGAAAAAAAAAATTGTGAAATAATGTCACTTTTCTAACCCTACACAATTAAATAAATGATTTATTTGTGTATATTTCAGACCAATTCGAAAGATGGGGATTTGGGTGAGGGATTTAAAATTCTTCTCAAAACAGTTAAAATCCATAAGATATGTACAAATTTGGTTTTGTTAAGACGAATAAATAGTGAATAAGACAAATGTAAAGACAAACGCAAACAGGCAAAATAATTTCAGCTTGCATCTGTTTCAACGATTCCTTGTTTTGTGCAAAATGAATAAGAAATAGAGCGAGGAACGATAGCAGTAAATTACGTATACATGTATTATGCTTCAATATATATATATATATATATATATGACTGAAGAAGGAAATCCTTTTATGAAGCATTGGAAAATCTACGTGCTAAATTGGTTGATATTGTACATTTTACGAGTAAAAATGACTGAAAACCTTTCGCAGGAGATCCTGGCTGCGTCCTGTGTAAATGTAGTTACTATTATGTGGTTAGATTCTATTTTCAGTCAAAAAATCCATTCCATTACCACAACTTGTAAAAAAGTAATAAAGTGTTTCTCAAAATTCTTAAATGAAATTTAGTATAAAAAAGCAAACAAAAGAAAAATATTCGGAAAAAAAGGCAAAAAAATTTTATGCACTTAAATTATTGTTGAAGAGATTATTTGCCTGACTAATTTTATATGGATGAAATTCAAAAACAAGATAGTTTTTTTTTCTCTTTACTAATGCAATCATTTTTCTATCTTTTTTATGCTTACTCTTTTCTAGCTGGTCCGCCAGGGGTTGCCGGGGGCCGTCGAAAAGTAGCACAATACGAGAAAAAAGTCCTTTAAAAATCGTATTAAAAAATAGGAACATTTTTAAAAACGATGTTAGAATTCCGAATAAACTTTTTTCAAACTACAAAACTTAACATAATGGGCCAAGATATATTAACCGGAATTCTTTCAAATAAGTAAAAAACTCCCCGTAAAACGTAAAAAAAAGCAGGGGATATAAATTACTAAACTATTGTGATCATAATTCTTTTATGACAGTCAAAAAATCTAAACTCCGACTTCGAGGTGCATAACTACATATAGAGAGGTACCTTCTTACCAAATTTTGCAGTTATGCGTTCAGCGGTCTCTCCAGAACACATTCGAGAGACACACGCACAAACTTGTTTCCTTATTTATAAATTGTGTAATTTTAGTTAAATGTATATTGTAAAATATCTAAAATAAGCCCTTCCGAAAACGCCCCCCCCCTCCTCATATATGAGAATTTTTTGAAAGCCCCACCATTGGCCGAGATTTTCTGCTCTCAAAGCTTCTAGAAGGGAGGTGGTGGGTTCGAACCCAATCGCGTTCGTCGGCCTAATCTTTCGGAGTTTTCTGTGGTTTTCTTCGAACCTTGGATTTCCTTACGTAAATACGGTTTAGGATCCCTTAGAAAGACGGCACACGGAGGGTACCCCCCCACTCGGGCCTATATCCCTCGTGTTGATAATTGACCGTCAGAAACAACACCTTTTTTGAAAAAGTGCCATATATAAGACCTCCCCTTCAAGTTTTATTTTCTAACGCTGTCAATCCTTCTTTTTTTTTTTTTTTTTTTTAAATACTGGAAATTCCTTAAGTTTTTTGTATTCTTATCTCCAAAAGGATCTTATGCAATTTATTTTTATCTAATCTTTTTACATATAACTGTATCATAGAATGGTCACTAAAATTTAACTCATTTGTGTCGTGAGTCTTTCATTTGGTCAGGAACTATCACAATAGCTTCATAGCCGTGGTATGGGTGGTGGTTTATCACAGTGATGTTAAATGTATCGCTGCACATTCTATCCACTTTTTTTCTTCTTTGGATGAACTTTAATTGGTGCGGGAATATCAGTCACGAACCCGAACAATATTTGTCATAATTTCACGAGTCGGAATATCATTCCCGTTTGCTTAGGTACATTTCGCGCCCTGACTTTGTGTTGCTTAACCCTTTGAGGGGCAAGGAATTGTGTTTCTGTAATGTCGAATTTACACCGGAATCTTCAAAAAAGTTTATTGCAGAATAGGGAATATCAATTTTACGACTTTTTTCCACCAAAATTAGAAAAGTAAAATTTAATTAAAAAATAATTAATAATATTAATGAGTATTAAATAATTTAATAAAATGGTATCGTTGATGAGTTTTTCATGTATGGTGGATTTTAGAAAATATCTATTAAATGTAATGGGTTCAAAAATAATATTGTGCTTCTCCTAGAATCAGACGTTAAGCTGACTTTCAGATTGGTATCCTTGAAGAGGTATATCATCCCGAAGCTACAAAATAAATTGTTTAAAAAGAAAAAATGAAAAGAAGAAAAGAAAGGAAAAATTAAAGTAAATTAAAAAAAAATGAATCATCGTTTGTTCTAAAATTATTTTACAAATCACATTTTAAAGACAAAAATTTCTATTTTATAAGATATCATAATTAAAAAAAAATGAATTTAACGTTATTTTAATCGAGTTTGAAACTTCTGCATAACACTACATCCGTACCTGATCTTAATTAATATCTAATACCATATCGAAAGTCTTAATTAAAAAAGTTAATTTTAGCTTTTTTCTATGATATCAGATCAGTTTTTATAGATGTAATTTACAGTTTATAAATGTTTAGATCTGAAAATTACAATATTTAAATATTAATTTTGGAGCATTCTCTGAGTCATACTTTTATAAGCAAAACATTCTTTTGTTGTTTAAGTAAAAAATAACCATATTTTTCATACATTTTTTTAATGTAAATTTCTTTAGACAGTCTAGTTTCTATGGCACCTCACCTAATTTAAAGATCTGTCTTTTACAGGTATTATTTGATCTGAAATTAAGTACATTTGACGTCAAGTAAAAAATGTCTCTCATTTTAACTTGTAAGTTTTTAGATCTGAAGATTACAATATTTAAAAAATATTTTTCTTTCATTCTACTTGAGTATCGATAAAATAGCATTGGAATCGCTCCTTGCTTTTAAATAATTATATTTTCTTATCTTTAAAATTGTCGTTTTTAGAAAGTTCTCAATCTAATACATCTTGCATTACTAATTATTCCTTGTAAGTTTGATTTAATAATAATCATAATAATACTAATGAATCCATATCTGTATTTAACTGATTTAATAATAATAATAATAATAATAATAAAATTAATAATAATAATGAATCCCTATCTGTATTTAACTCCTTCTGATATCATATTAAAAGATTTTGCTTTAATTAATTTATGATTATAGTGATGACGTATAGTTAATAATTAATTTAAAATATCAACACCTTGGATTATAACTCATTTATATAATGCAAGTTCTTAACATTATAGTTTAGAACTTTTGTTTGATAACTTTTAAAAATCGCCTCAGAAATATGTTTTCTTTTCTTATTTGGGTGCAAACAGAAAGATACCTGAAGAATGAGTTCTTCGAAAAGGGGTAGAGGTGGTAATCAATCACTGTCGAAATGAATGTGAGAAGTCTACCCTTTGGAAACACATTACAATGGACTTTAGTAGGATATTGTTTGCTTGGATATACTGAAGGGGGGAAGGCAGTTTTCGCAGATTCATTGCTAAACGTTTACCAAACTAAATCATTGACCACTTACAAACATACAAAACATTTCCCTGTGAAACCATTTTCGAAGACAAAAATTGCACAGACCTTAACCGCGAAAGGGTTAAAAATATACCCATACTTATGTATTTAAAAAATCGTTAATAATTTCGATTGAATTGAATTTATTCTGTGTATAGTATTTGATATCTAATTTATTCAAAGTTGTTAAATCATTTATTTTTTAATTATTTTAAGCGCTTTTTTTATTTTCACTTATCCTATTAATCTGTTGCTGTATAAAATTTCAAATAATACCGTTCAACAACAGATGGTTTTTAATGGGCAATCTTAATTCATTAAATTTTTGTTATACAAGTTGTTTGAATTGAAAAATCTTATTAAACGTATTTAATGCTTTTCATTTCTTTGAAACTTAAAGTAAATTAATTTTGATTAAATCAGTTTAAATATTTGACATTTTCAATGTATATAATAATAGATATGAGAGATTTTGAAAATGTGTATTTGAAAAAGAAAAATTTAAGAGAAAAATTAAATAATGTTACTTGATTTAAATAAAAATTAAATTATCGAGCATCAAGTTCAAGTTTGATATAATATAAGATACAAATGATTCTGACAAAAAAAAAATTCTGTATAAATGAAAATATTTCAAAATAAAGTTACAACAATAAATTTTTCTGATTTTCCCCAGAAAGTATATACACTCTATATTTCTTTTTATGTAGTTCTTAAACAGAGAATAATCTTTACGAAATTAAATTATGCAAAATTATTTAACTTGATATTTTAATGGATTTAATACAGCTAAATTAACTGAGCATAACTTACAGACTTATCAGCAAAATAAAGGACATAAAAACAAAGATAAGAAAGAATAGCACATCACAAACAATATTTCGTGGGTTCATGAACAGGGTACAGAATACATTTTAACTTATTTAAACTGTATATGTATTTTCGGTATAAAATAATAGTTGAAACATTTTAAATTATTAATAATTAAACATTAAATAACGAAAAAAAAAATTCATTTATTCAATTTAATTTTTTTTTTTTTTAAGTTATATGTATTACTGAAAAAAAGTCAATTTTCTTCAAAGCAATTTTTTTTTTTTTTTCTGATAATAGTTGTGTGCAAAAATTCAAAAAAGTAATTTTTTAAGAAAAAACACTTTCTAAGTTAGTATTTACTTAAAATTACATCTGATTTTTTTTTCTAAATGCTTCTTTCTTATAATAAAACCAGTTATGTACCCTTATAAAACAAACACTTCATACACTTGCAGTAAGAAATTTAATCTTTAATTAAAACTAACCGTTGAACTTCTTGTTTATTTCGCGACAGTATAACACTAACGAAACGACAATCAGAAGTTTTCAATTCTGTTATTAAACAAACTCGTAGAGTGATGAAATATTTTAACTATTGATAAAAGTAATCAGATTATGTATTTCTTTTAATATTTAATCTTATTTATTTTCTGTTTACTTTTTATAATTTATAAGGTGTGAAAAATATGAATGTTTTTACAAGAAAATATTTGTTGTAAATATTAATCCCATATATTAAATATCCCATTGAAACAATATTGTCAAATGCATTAAACAATATATATAATATCCATTGTTTCAGAAATGGATCTCTCTTAAAACATTCGTATTCTTCACGCCATTATAAATTATAAGAAGTAAACAGAAAATATTAAAAACTGAAAGAAATACATAATGAGATTAGTTATCAAAAATTTAAATATTTCATTAATCTGAGTTTAATCATAGCAGTTAAATTTTTAATTGTCGTTACCGTTGTACTGCCGCGCAATAAATGAAAATATCGGTTCGTGAAAGCAAAACCAAAAACTTCGTGAAGTGCCCTGCCAACTACCGAACAATTTAGTTTACAGCACGGCCACTAGTGGCGCTACTTTGCGGCCTCATTTAACATAGGAACATCTTCGCTTTCCTACATAACCGCTTTGCCCTTCATTAGTCATTACTCAAGGACTTTGTGCTTTCAAATTTTACGTCTATTATAGCGAGGAAAACTACCGGGTGTCCCAAAAAGGACTGACTGATTTTAAAATTCAACAACTTGCAAACGGTGACAGATATTAAAAAAATTCTTGCAGGAGGGTTATGCATAAGGTCAAAAGTTTTATTACAGTGATTTTCAATTTTAGTTCGATTTACAAACAATAGATGGCGCTGTAAGCAATAGTCGCTAAATACAGGCTCGATTTTCGGTCCTTTATCTTGTTCCATGCAGAAAAAGGAGATGGAAATGTATTATCCGGGCCACGAAGTACCAAAAATCGAGCCTGAATTTAGAGATTATTGCTTACAGCGCCATCTATTGTTTGTAAATCGAACTAAAATTGAAAATCACTGTAATAAAACTTTTGACCTTATGCATAACCCTCCTGCAAGAATTTTTTTAATATCTGTCACCGTTTGCAAGTTATTGAATTTTAAAATCAGTCAGTCCTTTTTGGGACACCCGGTAGTTTCCTCGTTAAATTAGACAGTTCTTAATACTTAGATATAACTGGTACTGAACAGGTACTGAACAGGTAATCAGCATTGAGGGGTTTCCTAGCTGTTATCAGCTTAACACCCAGACTAGGAAATTAGAATGTCTTATGTTTTAATGAGCCATTGGGATAAAGTTAAACTGTAGCAATGCTACTATAAGAATATAGAAGTTTACAAGAGAAAAAAAAAAAAAGAAAATTAAGGAAAAAAAATAAATTTAAGTAAAAACTTAAGAAGAAAGTAAGTTAACAATAAATCTTAAGAAAATTTACATGAGTCTTAAAGTAATTAAAGTCTAACTGTAGTTGTAGAACTACTATATGGATATTTGAAAGTTAAAGTTAGTACTGTTCAGTGAAACACTCACCAAGCAAGGGCAAGAAAAGCTAGGGTGGCAAGACCACAACATCCAACCAAAAAAAAAGGGACAATTCAGGGCCATACATTTTATTTTTTAAGTTTTTCTGTTTTTATGGTCTCTATGTATATAGAGAATTTTTTTTTTTTTTTTTTTTTTTTTTTTTTTTTTTTTTAAGAAAAGTAAATAAAAAGAAAAAAAAAGAGAAGGCAAAATTAGCGAGGAGAACTCAGATGTTACTGAGTGTCCATAATTATGGAAAACCTGGGCCGTTTCCGATGGTGGGGCTCAAAAGCGTCATAATCCGGTAGCTCCGCTACAATTTCATTAGGGAGGTCAAAAAATTTTTCATAAAATTTTTTGGCTAAGTCGTTTATGCGTTTACGTAATGTAGTAGTTTTAAGGTCTCTACGGACCGTGGAGTTGCGAAGGTAACGAGATGCGTTACGGACAGTACGCAGGTTGGAATTGTGCAAGCGACTAAGGTTGTCCATAGTGGTCTTACAAGTGAAGCCCCAGACCGGACTGGCATAGGTGATGATGGGAAGGATGCATGAATTATAGAGGATTAATTTATTGTGAACAGACAAGGTTTTACTGTTAAGGAGAGGTTTTACAGAGTTAAAGGCTCCGGCGACTTTACCTCTGATGGAGAAAGTGTGCTTTTTCCAGGTTAGGCGGCGGTCCAGAATGACCCCAAGATACTTAGCTTGGTCTGACCAAGGGATAACAGTGTTGTTAATAATGATTCTGTTAGGGAAAATTATTTTGCGAGAGAAATATACTGCAGTAGTTTTAGTTTCATTTATGACAACGCGCCAAAGCATGCACCAGTCCATGAAGTCATCAACATGAGTCTGTAGGTACCTGTAAAGAGTATACGGGTGGTGTGCCGAAGCGTAAATACAGGTGTCGTCCGCATAAAGAGCGAGATGAGTGTGCAAGGAGCGTGGGATGTCGTTAAAGAAAATGTTAAATAAAAATGGGCCCAACACGCTCCCCTGAAGGATGCCCGCTAGGATAAGGAGAATAATAGATAGAATGTTGTTTATGCGGACTTGAAAAGAGCGGTCGCAAAGGTACGAATATATTAAATGTATAAGTCTGGGATGAAAACCGAGCTGAATTAATTTGTAAATGAGGCCCATATGCCAGACCTTGTCAAATGCCTTTGCGACATCAAGAAAGATGGCAGCTGCGGGAATTTTTGCATTGAGTTTCTCGCTGAGAAACTCAACAACCTTAAGAAGCTGGTGTTGTGTTGAGTGTTTTGGGCGAAAGCCGAACTGCTCGGGCATGAGAATGTTGTGCTGCTGAATGAACTCCTGCAACTGGGCACGAATGACACGTTCCACCACTTTACTGATAGAAGGTAGCAAGGAGATAGGTCTGTAATTAGTGGGGTCAGACAGGTTAGTTCCAGGTTTTGGAATAGGAGAGATTATAGAAAGTTTCCAGGGTTTAGGGAAGTAGTTATGTTTTAAGATAGCATTAGTGAGGTCAGTGATATAGATAATGCAATTAGGAGGAAGGTTTTTAAGAGCAGAGTTAGTAATTTTATCGTATCCTGGGGTTTTACGCTTTTTGAGTTTTTTGATAATATTGTGGATAACAATAGGTTGAATTTTAGGGGGAGGATCTTGAGGGGGGTTAGCCAAAAAATTCCGAACTGTCTCGTTAACATGATCAAGGTGAGCTTGGTTTGCAAGGGTAGGATTAGGGGAAAATTGGGTGGCATAAGAATTAGCAAGCATGTTAGCTTTTTCTTGGTCAGTATAAGCGGTAACATTATTAGATGTGAGGGGGGGGATGGAAGTGTAGTGTTTATTCAGTTTGCGTTTAAGAATCCAAAGAGAGTTGTCCTCGTATGATAAAGTTTTGAGAAAGTTGTTCCAACTTTTCTGTTTTTCTTTATAAAGACTGTTTTTGATTTTATTGTTTAACCTATTGAGAAGAGGTTTAATGGAGGGGTCTCTTGAACTTTGAAATTGTCGCCGGAGCCGATTACGCTGTTTGATAAGGTTGTAAATATAACGGGGTGGGACAAAGGCAAAGTTATTTTTGAAGGTGTTAAATGTAGAAAAATTTTGAGCATTAGTGATATGGGAGTTTAGATGTTCAACAGCCGCATCAATGTCATCGGTATTATTAATATCAGGGAAGGTGATGTCCTGAGAGTTAAGGTAGTTAGTAAATTTATTCCAGTCAATAGCCACGGAAGGGGGGGGAGAAAGAGGATTAATAATATCTATTTTAAAGCAGACAGGCAGGTGATCAGAGGAGAGGTCGTTAATAACTGTAGAGTAGATAGGGTAAGGAAGATTTTTGGAAAGAGCAAGATCAATGATAGAGTCCCGGGCGCCAGGCAATTTGGAAATGTGCGTTGGTCTGGGTGGTGCATGAAGATTTAATTTTAAGTTTTGGACTAAGTTGTGAAGAGAGGTACCCCGCCGAGAATTGCCATGGCAATTCCAGCGTCTGCTTTTGGCATTGTAATCGCCTACGAAAAAGCAGTGGTGATGTTGTGAAAAAAGCTGTGTAAGGCTATTAACAGGTAAGTTACCAGTGGGTGGAGCATAAATAGAAGCTAAATTAATATTGATATGAGGAAGATTAAGATTGATACTGGTATACTCAAGATCATTATAGGTGTGGTTGTGCGATTGGTAGTGTGGAAGATGGTTCTTGATGTAAATAGCGGTACCTCCTCTGTGCGTACCATCCGCACGAGGTGTATGGAATAGCCTGTACCCAGGGATGTTAATGTTGAAGGTGGGGTTGAAAGTCTCTTGAAGGAAAATAACATCAACTTGAGGATGTTCGTGCATAAAGAGTTTAAGTTCATTAAATTTATTCTGCAGGGAGTTACAGTTCCAGGAAAGAAAAATAAGAGAGGAAAAAGTAGGAGAGGAATTACTCATCATTAAATGTGTTAAATTCCGTGGCTAAAGTTTCTATAGCACTCATAAGGATGAGTATTTTTTCTATTGGATCTTGTATATTTTTAGTTTGGTTAGCAATATTTTTGAAACATTGGATGAATTTGTTAAATTTTAGGAGTTCTTTCATCTCCTTGAAGGTCTTAAATATTTCTTTTAAGTCATTAGCATAATTAGAACTACTGGGTTGTTCTGGTGTTGCATTTTGAGTGTCATTTGGCTTATTAGGTGTAGTGTTTTCGGGGTTAGGGTCTTGGGGGGGAGAAGGGAGCGGAGCCGGGGCTTCAGTAGGTTTTTCTTCTGGTTTTTTGGCCTCTGGCTTACGGACATAGTTATATGTTGATAAGAGTTCCGCCATTGCGTTTGGAATGATTTTAGGGTTTTCTTTTCGGACGGTTTTGGGGTCCTGCTGTTTTTTATGAAACTGGGGGGTTTTGGGGCAACCACGGTAAGTAGCCACGTGCTCGCCATAACAATTTGAACATTTCGGGATGATCTTTCCAATTTTATTGCACTGGGGAGTTAAATGCTCTTCCGAGCATTTGGCGCATTTTGGTGGCAGGCGGCAAATCTCGCTGGAATGTCCAAATTTCTGGCAACGATAGCATTGCTTTACGATGTTGGTGCCTTTAAATCGCTCAATATCTACTTTAATGTAGCAAATTTCGTGAATTTGGTAAATTTCTTCGAATTTTTCACGTGGGAGGACATTGACGACGTAGAGGGGCATAGGACGACCGGTCTTCCTACTTTTCATCATTGAGGCTCTATTGGCCACGAAATTATGTTCTTTAAGAGCTTCAATTATGACCTGGGGGTCGGTATATGGGGGGATTCCCCTAATGACGACTTTCCTGGGGCGCTGTTCCGCGGGGCTCAGGGTTGTATATGGAATTGTTTTAGAATCAAGATAGTCCTGTGTTTTTCGGAAATCTGCATCAGTTTTACAGTGGATTTTGAGTAATTCACCGTCTAATTTAATCAAGGGATTGCTGTCGTTGAGTTTTTTAATCTCACTTGCAAGCTCCGTCCACTTGCCTTGAAACTCAATATAGAAGGGGTGGATTTTTGGTTTTTTAGGGACTTCTTCAGTAGTGGAGCTACCGGCTGACACACCTTGAGAGGGCTCAGAAGAGTCCATGTTATTTTCGTCTAGGTATTTTTCAGATATACTAGCATACTTATTCTTTAAGGGGATATTAGATTTTAGATCATTTCTCCTACGTTTTAGTGAATTAGCGGGGGTGAATCCGTCATCTGAGTTCACCGCAATTGCCTTGAGTTTTGTTAATATGTCAATTAGATCATAGTCATGATCATAGATAAAAGTTTTAAACTCTCTTAGTTGACTTAATTTTAGGGGGTCAAATGGCTCATTGAACAAAAACATAAGATTATTGAGAAGATTACTCACGCTAGTCTTATGCTGAGGATTCGTCATGTAGTCTTCTTCACTTAAAAGTCTCATTATGTAGTTGTCACAATCTTGCAGGAATTGCTGTACAATCATTCTTTGGACTTCATCCGCTACTCCGGGAAATTCCATCCACGCAGCAGCTAAATCAGATTTCTCCTCTCCATTCAGGATGCGGAGTACATTGTCAGAAAATTTAAGCGGGTCCTCAGTATCCATTATTATCGTCGGTGAGCTCTCTATATTATACTACTATGATGCATCAAGTCCAGTAAACAGTCACCTATTCGTACGAACTAGTTTCTATTACGTGTCACTATCAGCACCACAACTCATGCGAAGATACTTGCAAAAGATCATGCAAGTTCTAAAAACATCGAACTGCGAATACGATCTCTTGAGAATAAAACGACCAGCAAGCAGTAAACACGTCTGTTCCCTCCAAGAGGCACCAGAAGACGATACCAGATATAACTGGATTTGTGGTATTTAAATATAAATAACAAACATTATTACATTTTACCGGTGTGAATTTAATATGTTTATCTTTCTTTTTTAAATGATATTAAATGTTTTTGTATGCTTACAACAAAATATTAGTACTGAATTGTGGATGATCTCGAATATGACTAGATATTCTTAAAATTTTCAAGGTGTTCACAGACATTTCTGACTAGTTACTGCTTAAGCATGTTTCCACTTATTACGATATAATATTTAGTCTCCTAAAACTAGTAAATCTGCAGATCAGGAGCCTCAACGTGTGCCATACAAGTCATTGTATTTTAATATCATTTCCATAATATTTAACATCCTACAATCAGAAATTTATTATTATTATTATTTTTCATTACATAAGTATTTATAAGCACATAAAATTCTTCGGGGTTTTCCGAAATTAGAAGCGTTAAATTGAAGCTGGTGTTATGCAATAATGTTAATGTTATGAAATTCTGAGTAATTTTTATGATGAAAAAAGTAAATTTCTTCTGCCCCCCCCCCCCCTGAATTCACCATAGTCTCATTAAACTTACATTATAATTTCCTATTGATTCTGCGAATGGTTATAGTATAACTTATATTTCACTTCATTGGACATTATAAAGTTACTGTACTTTTGACCATTGAAAACACAAAATCTCAAATTTTCCAGGGGGGGGGGGGGGATGGCTCCTCCCCCGGGCCACCCCCTGAATTTAACACTGATCGGAGTTGACAAAATAGTAGAAACTTATAATAACGAGGGAAGACAGTTTTCCTCGTAATGAACGCAAAAAGCAGTGTACGGTAGGACACACAAAAAAAATTGGTTTGTATGAACAGGACGGTATTACAAATTGCAGTGCAACTCCACTAACCGTTGATAAGTAATTGTGTAACACGTCTTATAAGGAAGCTCTCCATATGGGCATACTCAGAAAAATCTGAAAAAATTACAGTGTTCTTCACATGTGGATATATATATTTATAAAAACTTTTTTGGCGGAACCTCAATAGAACGTTCGTAAAAAAATAATGAAAATTTCATTTATTTGGCGATTTATCATCGGTTGGCGATGGAAGGAAATTTCTAAAAATACTTTTTTAAGTCGAATACTCTTTAAAATAAAAATGTTTCATATTGAACTTGTTTAAATAAATTTAATGTAAACACAGTCATTCAGGGTAACTTTGATCCGCATTTTCTCTATTTTCATATGCCACACTCTTATTTTAAGAATATTGTTGAAACTAGGGGCCGAAAACAGAAGAAATGATCTTAAATTATTGCATGACTATAAAAAATTAATGAATAATAATGATAAAAGCAATAAAAAATGAATTTTTAACCTGGTTCAAAGTTACCCAGCCATGTTGGGTAACTTTGCACCATATGATAAATATTATCTAAAACAATTCATTATAAAAAAAAAAAAGTATTATAGTTAAGACAACTTTGAACCCCCAAAAATGTTTTCAGATATGTAAAGACTCCGAATTTACATTTCCCAACATCACAAGATTTGTATAATTTATGATATTACAACAAATATTATGCATGAGAAAAGTGGAAGAAGAGAACCATGAATATTTAGATATTAAAAAAAAAAAAAAAAACTGTTTCTTTTTCATATAAAACATAAAAATGCAGTGAAAAACAATTTTCAATGTTTTAACTCAATAATATATCCATAGTTACAGTAATACATACTAGTATTAGTATTATTCAAACAAGAATAAAAAATGTCGAATGCATGAAATGTCAAATTTGAGTAGCTCCGCCCCGAATAACGCCTTTAAATGAACTTTATGTATTATACACATTTTTGTGAAGATATTTACATATTATATCTAATGCACACTTTCGGCATTTATATAAAATATACTTGAAAATATGGGAAGTTTTTGACAGTAGCACCTATAATCAGTAAATTATAAATAAGGTCAGTCTGCCTAAATGTGATAACCCCTAAATGCGACAATGTTCTTTTACATAAAATCTTAATGCAAGAATTGTAAATAAATGTTATATAATGAAACATACGAACTTCATAAACAAAACCCGAAACATTTTTTTTCATGTAAAACGATTTTTTTTAAAAGAAATTTCCAAGCAAATACACATCGTTCATTTTACATCGCCCCCATGTTTCATAAATGCGACAAAAATTCCCGAAAGTGGCTCACGGTTTTTATTTTTTAACTTTGAAGATGAAATAGCCATCCATATAAACGTCAAGAGCTACGTTGTCTGTTTCAGTTACCCGACCAGTTACACTAAAGAAAAGGCGACCAGTTTCCGGTTTAGAATTTGAAGTTGACTACGCATTTAGATAAGCTTCTTTTCAGCCTGTGCTTAAAAGCGACATACATATTGTTGTAAATGCGGCGAAACATTTAGAAGATTAATGTAGAAGTTTGTATGGGATTTTGTATATATTGTGTTAAAATGATATTTAAATCAAATTTTATGTTTAATTAAGCTGTGTTGAGCCAGCATAATCCTCCATTAATGTTTTGCTTTAACCAGCTGTTTAAATATGTGTTTAAGACGATCAAAAAAGAAAAATACGCTTCTTTAAAATTTTTAATAAAAAAAAAGGTGTAAGAAATGCATTGTCTATTCCAAAAACATAATATGGACATATGATTTAGGAATTTGCAATAATTTTACATAATGAAAATTCTGGAAAATCTTGTGTAGATTGAAAAGAATTTATGTTTATTTTAATGCGGTTAAGAAAGTTAGTTTTACCAATATTATACCATTCGGTAGCTTAACAATGTCTCCGATTAAACCTTGATACAACTGAGTTATTCCCTGGTTTAGGAGTCATAATTTTTGTTAGCACTTTTATAAAATCTGATATTTTAATTCTGTTTTAACCTTTTATTCGTTATAATCGGCATTTTCTACTTTTAAATTAGTAATAGATAAAAAATAAATAAAACCATGTTTACCTAAATGAATATTTGTTTTCATATACGTATTTTTAAGTACAGAAAATGTTAATTTTTTTTGAGAAAATGCAGGAAAAATGAAGAGGGGAAAAGAAGGGGTGGGGGACGGTGCAACAGAATATCAGGCACAGAGTTTCTCTTTGGCTTAATCAGAATTATAAGAAATATTGTACGATTTTATCTATTTCTAAGGCTGATATATTTATCATGTGTCATTTTATAGTAAAGTTATATACAATAAATAGTCTAGTTAACAATATTATAAATATCTTTTAAATACTTTTTTAACCTTTAACTGATGTCACAGAAATTGTCACATAACTAGTGTGAAGCGGTCTGTGAGACCGCTACATCGAAAGATGAATAAAAGGCACGATTAACTCATAGGATGGTGTTTTTGTGCTAAACTTTTTGCACAGGATTGTTATAATTAAAATTCACCTATTCAAAAGTCTCTGAGTGATAGTACTAAAGTTTAAAACGGAACAAAATTTCGGTAGTGTTTGTACTTAAACTGAAAATTGCAAGTTAAACTAAAAAACTGAAAAAAAGCCGCGGTCTGAGAGACCGGTAACATCAGTTAAAGGTTAACTCGTAAGCTCCACACTGTGAATTCGCACCGACCGAAATGTCGGCGTCTTTAATCAATTCGCATTTTTCATTCACAAAGTAAGAATTTTGATAAAATCAAATATTTCATTTGGATTCCTTATTAAATTTCGTATATGGATCATGTAGTTATATTTCATTATCACCAGACTGTCAGCAAAATTATGCGGAGTTGAAGTTATGGAAACCAGAATCGCACTGGTGTATAAATTATGGGTTAATATTGACGCCCGAATTTCGCGAATTTTAAACGATGTTTTCGATGACAATCATTTAATTGTAGTTATAGCATAGCTCTTTGGCAAAGAGGGATGAAAGCTTTTTACATTAGGAACGCATTTATTTGTTTGAGGGTTATTTATATTAGGCATTATACGCAGCATTCAAATAACTTTTGCATATTAACAGTGTAAAATTGACACACAGCACGGTGCTGCGCCGTTATAAATATTTCAAGAATAATATTGAAAAGTTTAATTATAATAGTCCTGTACTTAAATTTTAGTACAAAAACAGTACCCTGAGACTTTCATTGATATTTTAATCAAGTGGTCTCGGGGACCGCTAACACTAGTTATGCAACAATTCTTGCCACAGCAGTTAAAGGTTAATTAAATCAAAAAATAATTGCAGTTAACCCTTAACTGCTGTTAGAGCTGCTTTTTTTAAATTTTCGCAGTTTAACTTTTAATTTCCAGTTTAACTATCGATACAGCGAAATTTTGCTTCATTTGGAGCCTAGTACTATTGTTTGAAATGTTTCAAAAATCGAAATTTTATTAGAAATAGTACTGTACAAACAGTTTAGTGTAAAAATAGAATTTTATGAGTTAATCGCGCATTTTATTCATCATTGAATTGAATGGTTTCGCAGACCGCTCACCGTTGTAATGAAGCAATTTTCTGTCACACCGCTTAATCGTTAAATGAACTTTTCCAGATGAATTGTCATATATAAAATGCATTATCACATTTAGGACTATGAACGTCACATTTAGGTTTTAGCTGCCATAAATGCGACAAAAATGACCTAAATGCGACAATCCTATATTGTGGTTTTATACTATAGATAATTATTAAATTTCTACAAAATAAGTTAGTTTTTAACTAAAGGTACATTATTCAGTAATTTGTTGCTTAATAAAATATACATTTATATAATAAAATCGCAAATATACCCTAAATGCGACAAAACTACGGAGAATCGTGTCTCATTTAGGCAGACTGACCTTATCAGTATAACTTTGAGCCGGCTCAAAGTTACCCTGAAAATGTTGTAAAATGTTAGTGCTTTCTTATTTTACATTTTATTAACTATTAATAAATAAATAATCACAAAATATTAACGCATTTACAACATTTAGATAATAATATCTCTGATAAATGAATAATTGTTACTTACTATGAAATTTTAATTGTAATTGCGCATAATGTTGCTAATTTATTTTCTAAAATAAAGAGTAGAAATCCCAGTTTAGAACCTTGCCAACAGAGCACAGTTCTGGAGTTTATTTAGTCTTTTGGAGTCAAAAATATTGAAAATGAGGAGGTGGTCCAAAGTTACACCCCATGGTTCAAAGTTACCCTGAATGACTGTAACTTTAGTTTTGTCAATTTTCGTTTGATTTAACTAGAAATTTGTGATATCTACCCTATATATATAAAATCCTAATGAAACGAATTTATGAAACGAATATATGAAACGCCTGAAATGTATAGATTCTTTGAATCGACTGATTAAACAACTGATTTAGTTTCACGGCGATTTCTCCTAAAATATGGAATACTTTGCGATTAAATTAACACCAAAAATCCGTGTTGATCCACAGCTCTCAAAACTGGTATTAGAATTTTTAAATTCGAATTAGTTTTCGAAATATTAATTTTTTCCTAATTTTAAATACATTTTTTCTAATGATGGCAACTCAAATTTTAATCATAACAGAATTTTTTTTTTCATAATTCAGAAAAAGTTACTATTTTAAATTAATTTGGCGACAGTTGGGCCTCCTTTAAATCTATGCTAAGAATAATGCTTTTTTTTTTGTATTTCGTTATCATTTTATTAAATACAAAATTTTCATTTAAAAATGAAACATTTAAATTGATGGCTTTCACTTCTTTAAAAAAAAAAAAAAAAAAAAAAAAAAAAAAAAAAAAAAAAACCGAAAAGAAAAATATTAGACACAGATGTCATATACGCACCGGGGTACCTAATTGGCGCACAAATGGCATTATTTTGATAGACATGGTAACCCGCCTATTGTTGTTTATTTAATAATAAATGTATATTTACTTTTATTTCTTTTATAAATATATATAAATTATTTTGTTCTATAGTAATTAATTATTTTTCTGCTATTTCCTTTTGAAAATAATAGAAAATAATTAAAAAATACGGTACAATGTAGTAGTTATTCCGTCAACCAATTTCGCAAATTATATAAATCGCCAAACCACTCGCCAAATTGTACAGATTGACAAAATTTTTATCTTAAATAACGAAAGAACAAATAAATTAGTATAACATTAATAAATATAAAAATAAAACGTCGAAATAAAAATCACTAAACACGTGTAACTTGCAAAAAGTCAAGTGAATGTGACATTTACGATCAAGCATTATTGACATTTAATCTTATAGTTCGCGATAGATTTTTTGTCGACGGATAACTAAGTAGTACCAAAAATACATATGTAACTGGTATTCGAAAACGAGGCTTTCGCCAAATTTTCGTAAAAAAAAAAAAATGCCAAACATGACGTTTATATCCTATCACATGACGTTTATATTACGTTTATAGAAACTATATGACATCTGGCGAAATATTAAATTATGTAACAAACCATGACATTTAATTTCAACTTCAAATCAATGTTTTAATTTACCACTCGAACAATAAAAAAAATGCTAACTGGCGAATTGAAAAAAATATATTGGCGAGATTTGCACCCGGCTTTTTTTTTCTTTCGGCACAGATGTCATATACGGCCCCATATTTGCGCGATTTTTTTCTGACGCCAATGTCATATACACAACGGGTACTTAACTGGCGCCAAAGTATCGTTATTTTGCTTGACATGATAAGCCGGATGTTGTTGTTTATGCTGTTGATGCGTTCCCAAAATTGGCGTTGGAAAAAAATCCCGCCAATATATATGACATTTGTTCCAAACTTTCATATGAAAGGCGAAGGGATCAGATCGTATTTGTTTATGGCATTTGATGACTTGGACAATTATAATATAGATGAAATGATGGGGATAGAATAATATTTGGCGACTTATCACCTGTGCCTGGATAACATTAAAGTATCAAAATGTCACCCAGAGTATAAAAAGCAAAGTGTTCCGCCCGGAACTGTTGATCATAGTCACATGATTTAGGCTATTGTTATAGAGATTGTTTTAAAATATCGGTTGACAAAGACTCTGAATGCTTAATTCATTTTATTTTAGCCTCTTTTCAAATGTTTAACTGATCCTCTTTAATCAAAAACAAAAACAACCATTGGATGTCTTAACAGCAACTGATTCTCTATTAAATTTTTGCAATCAAAGGGAATTTAATGGAAACCCGTTTACAGGGAGATCTGCACAGCTTTTTCAGTATAATTTAATCTTCTCTAACATTTTTAAAACCCATTAGATTTTTAGATTTTCAGATTCTGCGGCGTCTGAACGGGGGTTGGCGAGCGTAGCTTGCAGGGGGCAGAGCCCCCTAGTATATATATATATTTATAATGAAAGTTAAGTATAAAATTTTATGAATAGAAAAAAAATTAAAATAAATTAAAATCGTTTCAATATCTCAAAATTAAGACCAATTGAGCACTGTCGATTCAATTTTGTTGTTATGGAAACGACGAATTCTTTGATATTGAAATGAATAACTGCTAAATGAATCTTGCCTTTATTTTGGAATACGCTTAAATATATGACCCAACAAACACCTAACTTCGGGCCGCATGGCGTATTCGTTGCGGCCAGGGTGAGTTAAGGCCATTTGTAGCCAAACAATACAGTGTCGTAAGTGACGCGCCAGTAATTACGGCAGCTATCACCAAACAGGCTAGGGATCGGAAGCGAGAAAACAGTTGCGTTTATTTTACCGGTCAATCATTGAGGGCAATTTCCGGCAAGCATTTAATGTATCCTCATCGTTTAGACAGTAGAGGGCTAATATTACCTAACCGACATATTTATTTAAAGAGAGGAAATGTATTTTTTCTTCATTTCTTTTAAATTAATCTTAATTACTTTAAATGTGGGTTTTAATAAAAATATAAATACGTTATGAGATTTATATTTAATGCAGCAAAATAGATTAGATATTTTTATTTAGTTTTAACATATTTTTACAAAATATAAAATAATATTTCCGAACTAATCTTCGGTATGTTTGCATGGATATGTTTTTATCGTCATACTGAAAACAATGAATGTAAAACAAAATAATATAAGATTTAAAGTTGTGAATTCAGTGTAAAGGTAAAAAAAAAGATAAAATTCCTTGCCTCTATTAAATTCCTAATGATTTATGCATATTTATTTGCTTTATTATAATTATTTCACTAATAAAAGTTATAGTTAAAGCCATATATATTTTTTCATATGCATAAAAATAGTTAATTCAATGCCAGTTACATGAAAACAAATGTTAAGAAAACGGAAGAATTACAGAACAAATTTAGATTAAAAAAAAATAACAATAAATAAATAAAATGTCAGTTACAAGTGCTATTTGTTTAATAATAATAATAATAAATAAATAAATAAGTTTGACTGTACATTTTTGCGAGAACGAAACACATATGTATATATGAAGTACAAAGAAAGTCGCAAGCTAATGTTAAACCTATGGGTAGAGTAGAATTCAGGACGCTTTTTACCGGGAGGGATTTCTGCGGCTCTAAGGGGGGGGGGGGGGATTGTTCATATTGACCATTAAAAACACAAAATCTCAAATCTTTCGAGGGAGGACATCTCATTGCTCCGGGGGGAATGCCCCCCCCCCCTTCCCCATCGCCACCCTCTGAATTCAACACTGCCTATGGTAGCGTTCTTTTCAAATTTGTAAAAATGAAAATAACTTTATAAAACAAAAATTCTGCAACCAAAGTCAGAAAAGTAAACACTAACCAGGTTAGAATTTAATCTCAGCTATTCAAAAATATATGATTTAAGAAATAAGTGAATTTTATTTATCATGCTTTTAAGGACTTCTCATAAAAATATCCTCCATCCCTTCCCCCCCAAAACAAATACCGCTTTCGTATCGCTAAGGCGGTAAAGCAAGGTCAAGGAGAATCTTTCCTAGAATTACTCTCCACCCCACCCAGCTTTGGATTTTTTTTTTTTTTTGCCGCGTCATTCGTGCTATTCGTGTACGGTGATAACAAAGCTACAACCGGTCACTCATTTCATTTCAATATATAGCATTGCAATGTATGTTTGCGTCCGTATTGATTCGGTAAGTCTTTAAGTTATGTTTATTCATTGCAAATTTATTAATCGCTGAATCTATCATTTGCATCATTTGATTTCATTATTATTGTTTGATACTTATATTTTAGTTTTTATGAATACGCAAGAATTTGTGAAAAAATGTGACTAAAAAGAAAGGTGTTTTATTTTCTTCTACCAGGAGAAACTATTTAAGAATTTATACTCATACATTTTGTATCTTTCGGTTAAATTACATTAAATAATTTATTTTATTTTATAGTCTTTATGAATGCACAAAAATTTTATAAACATACATTTTGTAATCTTCGATAAAGTAATGTAAAATTCTTATCAATAGTTATTTTTCTTTATTTAATTATTTTTATTAATTTTTAGTCACTGCCTAAATAACTTTTAAACGTTATAATTATCGGTATTACATTCTTTAAAATAGTTTGTATTAGTGCAAATATAAAAATGTGACTAAAAAGAAAGGTGTTTTATTTTCTTCTACCAGGAGAAAGTATTTAAGAACTTATATTCATACATTTTGTATCTTTCGGTTAAATTACATTAAATAGTTTATTTTATTTTATAGTCTTTATGAATGCACAAAAATTTTATAAACATACATTATGTAATCTTCGATAAAGTAGTGTAAAATTCTTATCAATAGTTATTTTTCTTTATTTAATTATTTTTATTAATTTTTAAGCGATTGCCTAAATAACTTTTAAACCTTATAATTATCGTTATTACATTCTTTAAAATAGTTTGTATTAGTGCAAATATAAAAATGTGACTAAAAAGAAAGGTGTTTTATTTTCTTCTACCAGGAGAAAATATTTACGAATTTATACTAAAAAAAATTTTTGATTAACTAAAATTTTAATGAAATTTAGAAATATCAAGATTAATTTAATATATTTTTTAAATCAGTATTAAACTATTATTTACATTTCTAATAATTATAAATAATTTTCAAGGATTTTGAAAAAGTTGATAATATATTTTTTGCTAATGTTTGGCTATAAAACTGCAAGAGAAATATCTAAATATTATCTCATAAAAGCAAAATTTAAAAATATATGAGGAATATTATACTGTCATTCATTACTACATAAAGATTTAAACTTATTTTTATATAATATTTGAATGAAAAATGAGCAGAAATGATGCAAAAATTTAGATTATAATGATTTAATAAAACTTTGATGAATAAGCATAATCTAATAGATTTACCAACTAACCTGTGTAAAATATAGTGAAAATCTAAGTAAAAAGAATATCACAAACATGTCACATTTGAATATAAAATATATAATAAACTATGTTAAAATCATGTAAATTATTTAAGCATAAATTCGAAATTTATTCTTTAAAATAAAATACTTTTAAAAAGGTTAATTGAATGATAAAATTTTTTGGCAGGTTAAAAAAAAAATCTTATACTTGTTTAGATATACTTATCAAGAAAATCAAGTTACTTTTGAACTTTTTCAAAAATGCTCAAAATACAATATTTGGTAATGAATTAATTAATTAGTTATTTCTTCAATTATATACTTTATAAATTTTTATGAAATGCAACAATTTAAATATGCATTGCATATAAATTTTGTAAATATGTAAGTGAATAAAAAAAAAATGAATGCATTATGTGAAGTATTGTGTTTTGGAATTTTCTTTGAAAAAGTTCAAAGTCAAAGAATTTGAATTTCTTGAAAAGCGTACCTAAATAATTATAAGATTTTTTTAATCCTGCAAATATATTTTATCATTTAATTAGCCTGTTAAAAAGGTATTTTCTTTTATAGAATAAATTTTGATTTATACCTAAACAATCATTATGGCACAACCGTGGCTAGTGATTACATTTTAAATAACCATAATAGGCTTTTTTGTGGGCAGGTTCGGGCTAAATTTAATTTATTACAACCACAAATGGTAGGACAAAGGATAGCTTCTGGTTAGCTTTTATTTTTAATGGCCTGTAAAATAATAATTGTGGGCAGTTTAAGGTTATCTAACACTTTTACTAAAAAGTTAGTGGCACGATTGTGGGCAACTTCTTGTACTTACGGCCAATTTTCTTGCGGCCTTATTGTGTCCAGCGTGACACTTTTTTTACGGAGCCGTAACTTTGATTGATAACGGGCCTCCATCGAACACTTTCGGCCAAGGCTAACGAAACCATCAGTGGCCCGAAAGTTCAGTGTTTGTTGGGGAAAGTATTTTTTATATATGAAAATTTTTTTAAAGTAATAAAATTAAATAACAAGCAACATAAATATGTAATACGAAAAAACGTATTTATTAAACTCTCTCATTGTTTGTGAAATTCATTAAATACTTTTTACATGCATTCTAAAAATCAATTAACAAACAATTTTCAGGTGCATTAAAATCGTTTGCTTTTGGCAAGGAAAAGAACTTCTCGCAAAACCGCTTAACACTTTCGTCTTTTTGCGCCAAATGCTCGAAAGTATTTTATTTTTTATAGACTTTCTACTGTAATTCCGCCACTAAATTTGACTGATCCTTTATTACATACATAAGTAGTTTAATTGAGTTTTTTTTTTTTTTCAAAATATTCTAAGTATGCCCAGTAAGGGGACCTTCCTTGTTAGAAAAGCCATAAAAAATAGTCTAACCATAGTGCTATAAATGTACTATAATAAAAATTTGAAAAGGATAGAGATAAAAAAGAAAATAAATGTCTTTATCTTATAGAGATAATGGACGAAAATATTAAGAGTATAGAAATTGTCCCTCCCCCCTTTTTTCCACGTTTCTGGCGTTATGTTAGCCAGACATCGGATATGTTATTATATTTCTCCACATTACCATTGCTCTACAAGTGGCGGGGAGTCTGCTCCAGGAACTCTGTAATGTGTCTTTTCCAAGTCCAAGTTAAGAGTATAGAAAAAGTTGATAAATTCAGATTGGCTAATCCCAGAGAAGGTGACGGAGCTTCCTGGAATGAACCAAGAAATTCATAAAGTATAACACATTGAGGAGAGTTTGGGTATAAATAAAAGTAATGATATATAATAATGATTAGAAGGAATAAAATGTTAAAGGTTTACACTGCTCAAAACTGTTGAAAATCTGGACATAGTCAGATAAAGCAAAAAAAAAAAAAAAGCAAGATATTAACACGTTCAATGCCGCAAAAAGTAAGAATTTTCAAATTCCTTCTT
Organism: Maratus speciosus; assembly: GCA_963932465.1. NCBI lineage: Eukaryota > Metazoa > Arthropoda > Arachnida > Araneae > Salticidae > Maratus > Maratus speciosus. The sequence continues at coordinate 65,271,632 of OZ010799.1, read as the reverse complement.
GAAAGCCGTTTGCCACCACAAATTCTGAAAGGTAAATTTCGCTTTACTAATACAGCGAAATTTCTGCCAATAAAACTGGCATTTTTTTTTTTTTTTTTTTTTTTTTTTTTTTTTTTTTTTTTTAAATAATGGTGAGAAAGTAATAAATTAAAGCCACGAATATTAAAGACGCTTGTCGCGAAGGAATTAAATACGCAATTTTTGAAGCGATTTTGATAAAACAGTTACGCTGCGAGAGGGTTAATAGTAATGCATTAACAGGACCAATCTTTTAATATAACAGCATAAAAATAAGTTTCGAATGTCAGAGAGAGAAAATATTAAGGGCAGACTCCGGAATAATTTAAAAATGTTGGTTTCTTATATATATGGATACTGGATACATTGCAACGAGGAAAACTCTATTCCCTCGATGTTTTAAAGTATTCATTAACTTATATGAATGTGACGGATAATTCGGCATTTATTTCTAATAATAAAAAGTTAATTTCATTTTACCGGTGTTTTAATATTTTCGTTTTTTTTTTTTTTTTTTTTTTTTTTTTTTTTTTTTTTAATAAACGCAGTTATAAGGGGGGGGGGGGGCTTCTTCTTTTCGGTTGAAAAAAATCAATTTTCATTTTTTTATACTATTTTTCTATTCCGTGTAGATTATCCGTATGCAACGATTTGGCCGAATTCGAAGGCTTTTCGTAGTTATTTATTGCTTTATCGCAATGCGTCTGCAGGCTTACTCTGTTTTGAACTCAGAGTAATCATATATTAGAGGGGGAATTCCCCGACACTTTCTTCAGCCAGGATAAAATCACTCGGGGCAAGAAGCTTCCCTGTCAGCTTGCAAATAGCATTGATTTCTACGTAGGATATTAGACAATTTCATGTTTACGATTCAAAAATATCACAGTAGCAAGTTGTTGTGTCTATGGATGTACAGAAAGATCAAACAAAACAACTTCTGTTACCTTCCATTGTTATGTATTTAATATTTATTTATTTTTATTAATATTTAAAGGGTCTTAAAAAGATATCATTGGAACTATGATATCGTTTATTCACGTTGTTACGATGAAAATACAAAATATTTTACTTTTAATAACATAAATGTATGTAATAATAGGATATACCGTTATCTAGTGTTATCAGTTTAAATATTAAAATTGTGAGTTTGATTAATTTGAATTTTAAGAACATTTCGTATTAAGGTGTTTGGCGATACATTTTTTTCGCCAAAAGAAACTTGTTTTCGTCGCTTTAAAACCTAAATACTTATGTTTTTTTTTTTTTTTTTTTTTTTTTTTAAATCTTGCTTTAGATTAAATTTATGCTTTAAATAAAGTAAGTTTTAAATGTATTAACAGGTCTTTAAATATTACCTACATTTAATATACTAATAAGATACGCAGCTACATTTAATGCACTCATAACTTTTAGCAAAAAATAATTATGAGAAAAATTAATTAATCGCTCAAACTTATTAATAATGCCAGTATCAAGAAATCAGTATTTTTTTATTATTTTACACAAAATATTTAAAATTCAAAACTTCGCAGAATTACGAATGAAAGAAGAAAACAGTGGCTTCGTCGCGCGGGGATAGGGGGGGGGGCAGAACCCCTTCTTGTATAATAAACTTAAAATACAAGTCTGGCATATTCTTAATGCAATGTATCTTTTTAACCAATGTAACTTAGCTTGATGTTAATCTATATTTATATATTAATATATTAATATAGCTGATGTTAATTAACCGAAAATGAAAATTAGCACTGAAGTGCGGTATCATATAGTTAATCCGCTTTATATATGTACTAGAAAGGTAGCCCGTCAAAAATGACGGAAATTTAGATATAAAGATATATACAACTCATGTGCAAGAATATGAGTTTTCTCGCTTGTTCCGCAGTGATAGATGAAAATAACACATTTAAAGAACGAAACACATTTATGAAAAACTGTGTACAGTAGAAGACCACTAATCTGCACAGTTTGGCTCCAAGTGTTATGCAGATTTGAGGCTTTTTGCGGTCATGTCTATTCAATCTTTGTTTACATTTTTTTAAATTCATATATTGGACAATTTAGATTGTTAATCCTTAAAAATAAATAAATTTCACACTTGAAGTAAGGTAAAAACTATTAAATTATCGCATACGATTTCATTAAATGGTATTATATGGTATTATATGTGTGTGCTTCACGATCTTGGTTACGACGTTGGCGAAATTGGCTGCAACTTGTCATAATCCTAATAGTGTCGGCCGCTATAACAAAAATGGGTACAGATGTCATATTCGCCCAATATTGGCGCGATTTTTTTCTGACGCCAATGTCATGTACGCAATGTATACTTAAGCGGCGCCAAAGTGTCGTTATTTTGCTTGATATGGTAACCCGGATGTTGTTGTTTATGCTGTTGATGTTTTCGCCAAATCGGCATCGGAAAAAAATCGCGCCAATATGGGGCGAATATGACATCTGTGCCCAAAAATGTAACCAGTTTTTAGCAAAATTTCTGATATAAAGTAGTTTTCAAAAACTTGTGTAAAATTGCAGGCCGTTCTCGTGTTATGTCAGTCCTAAGAATAATATTTCTAACACTGAAGAGTTTCCATGTATATATGAAATTTAGAAAAGCTTCTCCAAACGAAAGGTCCTGAAATGACATTGTAATTCCTCTAACTTCAAAGTTTAATCGGGCCCTGATATTGTTTACTGAAATCTAATAAATACAGTTATTTTGAATATTACAACAGAATTAAAGTTAAACTTATTTAACTTAAACCCGCTGTTACTTCCCGATGTTATTTTTTACTATTAAGAAGGAAAATTATTTAAATTTTTCAAATCATGCATTTATAATTTTTTTCCGTCTTTAATAACTAAATAATGAAAAAATATGCTTTTGTTCTGAGCTCATAAATATGACAATAAAATAATGTAACTAAGAGACATCGCAAAATTAAATCTTTGTGATTTCAAACCATAAACAAACGATACCGCCACCATTTTACCTACTATGATGTCATTAGAATATTGTCCATTGATTGTTGGAGAACTTACTTTATGAATGATTACCTCAATGATTTAAAAATTTTTAAGTTTCACGATGAATGAATCACTTGTGTTTGTTTAGGCTTATGGAATGAGATATTAAGCTGTGAACCTAGTTTCAATTAAAGTTATCCAAGGATATATGTATTTTTAATTGAAATTAAAAACAATGCTTTGATCTCGAAAGAAAAAGTTTTAGTTTGTATAATTGGTTATTTCTGTTAATTATTTAGGTACTTTTCCATTATAGCGCATTTTTAAAAAAGCTTCGCGCAATTCGGGCATCAGAAAGTGAGATATGTTGCCAAAATATATAAACAGCTATGAAAACAAATCTAATGAACATTTATTTTTGTTTATATATGCACTTATATACATAAAAAATCGTTTCTAAATATATATAATATTTTTTTATATACAAATTACGGCACAGATTTCAGATATGAACCGGGATACCTAACTGGCTCCAAAATTGTGTTATTTTGCCTGCTATGGTAACCCGGCTATTGTTTTTTATTTATTAATAAATTGATTATTTACTTTTATTTTCTGTTTTTAATTATATAAACTGTTTTGTTCTATAGCTATTTTTCAAACTTTTATTTATTTATAGTTATTTCCTTTTCAAAATGATAGCAAATAATTTAAAAATATATAAGTAACTGGTATTCGAAAGCGAGATTTCTGCCAAATTTGCGTCAGAGAAAAATCACGCCAACCCCGATGCGTATATGACATCTGTGCAAAAATTACTTCTGTTTATTATAAAAAATGGGTAAATAGCTTTTTTTACATTAAATAAAGGTACTTGTTAGTTATCCCGTCGACCAAATTACTGTCGCCAAACTGTAAGGTTAAATGCCAATAATGGTTGACATTAAACATGATCATGTGTTTCTTACATCATCAAGTGATTTTTAATTCGACGTTATATTTGTATTTTTATTAATGTTTTGCTAATTTAATTGATCTTTCGTTGTTTAAAATAAAAATTATGTCAATTTGTATAATTTGGCGAGTGGTTTGGCGATTTATATAATTTGGCGAAACTGGTCGACGGGATAGCTAACAACTACCTAAATAAATTGCATACACATGAAAAAAATTGCTTGTGAGTATGAAGCAGTAAATAGGTTGGCAAACTTCTTTCTCGCCAAGCAGCTTTTCTCCGAAGTATTGTACATAAGCAATGATTGCTAGAAATGCATTTTTAATTATGATATGCGCTTTTATGTTTCACTACATTTATGCATACTATACTGTGTGTATAAATGCTACAGTTCATTATGCAGGGCTACACAAAAGAATTCGTAAGGGTTACTGAGTATGAGAGTAAATTGCTTAAAGGTGGTTTTTAAAGGAGTTATGCGTTTTTACGCTGAACTGCATTTAGTTTACTAAGAAATGTTTGTAGAATATAGATAAAATGATATACAGGGTTACGCAAAGAATTGGATACATAACCGTCTATGGATGATAATATCTGGAAATGTGATTTCAGTAGTTTTAAGAGTTGTTTAAATTAAATTTTGGCTAAATAGTGGCATCTAATAATGATACTATTGGCTATGGACGGTACCTGCTGAAATCAATTTTTAAATTTTTTTATGTTATCTTATTTCCCCAAATAACGAAGTTTTGTTAAAACATTCAGGATGTGTTAAAAAGTGTTTCATATTCTATGAAATATGTGTTTCATATTCTATACGCATGATTTTTCTTTCTTCTTTAGTCTTATTTTGCATTTATTTTATTCTTAATTTTTTAGTCTTATACTGCTTTATAGAAACTTTGGCACAGTTGTCATATACGCCAATTTGGCGGAAACATCAACAGCATAAACAACAATATCCGGGTTACCATATCAAGCAAAATAACGACACTTTGCCGCCAGTTAAGTACCCGTTGTGTATATGACATTGGCGTCAGAGAAAAATCGCGCCAATATGACATCTGTGCCGAAACTTTAATATTTAATTTTTAAACTCTTCGCTCCACACCCTTTACATATAGTACAAACTATAACACAGATAGCGTAAAATAATAGACAGTTTGGTACTTTTCCACTGTAGGAGATTTGGCGTTTTTTTAAAAAAAAGCTTGGTGTAATTTGGGCATGAGAAAGTAAGATTTGGGTTCTTTTCCGTTATACGGATACCTTTGTCGCCAAGCGTAATAGATGGCGCAAAATGAAAATCACGTGAATTGAAGCATTTGAAAAATAAAAAAAAAAGGTACTTTTCGGTTAGCCGGGCGCCAGTGTTATATATACATATATATGTATATATAAATGTATGTATATATACATATATATTTACATATATCTATATGTGTATATATACAATATGTGTATATACATATATATTTATATTTACATATTTGTATGTATATAAATATGTATATATATAGCACTGGCGCCCAGCTAACCGAAAAGTACAGAAAAAACATTGTCGATACTAAAGTGAGCATTTAAAAAATATAACATTTGAAAATTCCAGACTTTTACGATTTCATTAAATCACAATTATATACTTAAAATAAGTGAACAAATAACTGTTATAAAATAAAGCAATAAAATAAAACTCATATTAAACTGCTGGCATAAAATTACAAATATCTTTTAGCATTTTGAAATAATTGGCGCATTAGCATACATTTTGGCATGGTGTCCGATTAACGGAAAAATATCGAGATTTGTTGTCAAATCGTATAAACAGCTATGAAAACAAACTTGATGAGCGTTTTTGTTTGTTTTATATGTTTATTTTATAGGTATATTATTGATGTTTTTATGTACAAATCACATCTGTTTCTTTATAAAATTAGAGAAACGTCTTTTTTATATTAAATAAATCGTATAAATATCGAAAAAAATGCGTGTGTATATAAAATGAAACAGTGGATAGGTACCCGGAAAATATATTGCCAAATTTCCTTTTTCGCCAAGGCATCTATACTGGAAAAGTACCTAAAGCACATTAAAATCGCGCAGTTAGGAGCTGACACAGTACAGCGTCGTCTATTGGCGGTTATTTTATTAGTAGCATCGGGAGAAAGATGTAAAGATGTACTTTAAATTCTCACTCATAGATTTTGAAGAATATCTTAAAAGAGCGGAGTTTAAATTAAATTTCGGTGACCTCCTTTATGAAAGATTAATGGTTTTAAATGGGAATTTCGCCAAATTAGCCAGCTATCACCAAGTTGGCTAACATTTGGCGCTACTGTGGTAACCATGCATTAGTTTTTTTTCAACAATTGCTCATTTCAATGAGGCGGTCCTACCGGAATCGTGAGGGACACACAGAGACTTGGATTTTATATAAATAGATATGTATATAACTACTCTGTTTTCTTTCTTTATTTATTTAAACTAAATATATCATTTAATAAAACTAGTTTGTGGATTATAATTTGATTTATTAACGGATTTTTTTGCGGAATAGTTAGGATTCATTGTTATATAGATCAGAGGTTGCCAACCGGTGGTCCTTGAGAAAATTTCGGTGTTCCTCAGAAAATTTTGGACATTATTTGGATTTTGAATGTTAAATTAATAATTGTACTTTATAAATATTAAAACTATTAATGATAACATAATACTCTAAAAAATTCCTGTATTTGTAAAAATTTAGATGTGTAGTTTTGAAAATTTAAATTATAGCGGGCAATAGTAATTATATTAAAAGAGATTATTTAGTATATGCTTTATTTGTTGTATTGTATTAACACAGATAAATATTAATTTTGGACTCTCCCGAAAATATGAATATGCATTATTGACTGGAAAAACAACGAACATTTTGACTTAATTTTGAACTACATATTTGTGCGAAACAAATATTTTGATGATTGGGTCACAGCAATTAAAACTCGTTACTGGTCTCAGCGTGAAATAAGAACTGCTCTCTGTGTTCATACGATGTCGTTGATTCCGTATATGAACTTATTTTAAACAAACAGTAATAAATATCACATCAAAATGCGTGATTCTTAAATAAGCTTCAATTATTTTGTAAGATTGAAATTAACGTTAAGGCTGTTCTCAACTGCTCTGCTCAACAAGCGCAAAACGATTTTACGCATTTACAAATTCATTTTTTAACGGAGAGATATAAAATTGGAAAGCCATGGAAGCGATTTGGAATCGAACTGTGTTTTCCATTTTTTGATCCATAAATTGCCTATTGAGTTAGAAGTGATTTTGATCACTTGACAAACATGTTTTTCATCCTTTCTTGAGTGGATTTTTTTTTTTTATTTCGCACGGAAAAGTGGTTCAAAACGCTCACTTTGGCACTATTTTTTGAAAGATCTATTGCGTTTACAAAAAACCGGAAGAAACAGCTCGATTACATAGTCATCACAGTTACATCGTAGTAGTTACATCGACAACAAACCTGCTACTTTCATACATTTCCGAACAAAAATGAATTAAAACTTATGTCATAAAGTTGCCTTTTTGGATTTGAGAACAGCTTTAATAATTTTGATACAATTAAACAAACTTTTGAAGCTTTTTGTTATGATTAAATAAGACTGTGATTATTATTTAAAAATAGTGGTATCAATCACATAGGCAAGAAAGTGACACCCCACATTTATAATTTTATTTTATTGAATAGGTACATTTCATCATAATAGAATAAACATTCTGTGATAATTATTGTACAAATACATTTTTATTGTTAAAAAATTCTTATTAGTAGTCCGTATGATTTCAAATTTTGAATTTAGTGTTCCGTGATGTTCAGAAGTTGGCAACCGCTAATATAAGTGAATTAAGCATAGCCAAATAACTTTTTTTTTTTAATTGTATTATTTCTGAAATTGAAATTTTGCATTTTGTACTTTTTCTATTTCTAACTACTTTGTGTGTATTTATGCAATTTGTATTGTAAAATAATTCCTGTATGTTTGTTATAGTTATGTACTAAGTTATTATTTATAAACTTGCATCCATGAAGCAAAATTTGTAAACAAAATTATGTGTGTAAATTTGAGTTGAGTTAAACATTTCAATTAATTGAATGTGTTGTTATACATGTATTTTTTTTGGAAAGAAAAACAATAAATATTTCATGAATTCAGAAAGTTTAAAGCTGACATTTTTTTTTCAATTAAAATGTCCTTTATGTAATATCAGCGTTTTCTAATTAAAATAATTATTAAATTCTTTAATTTTTTTTAATTTACAAAAAAAAAGCCCTGTTTGTTAAGTTTGTAATATTATAGTAATAATAGGTAAATAATTCATCACCTAAATTTCACTTCACTCGAAATTTCACCTTTCTCCCCCTACCCTTTGGCCTTCTAAAACACAAAGTTAAACTTCTTATCTAATTTCTTTATTTTTTTTCTGTCCTATTTTTTACTTTGTGTTAACAATAAAAAAATAAGTATCTAATGAAATTAAATATAAACAAAACCATGTCAAAGTTTGAAAACAGATTAAATTATTAATTAAATATATACATACATATTTACCTGAATAAAAGTTTCATAATTTCATTATTTATGTATTACTGATGAGCCATTCTTTGAATGATAAAGAAAACATTAGGATAAATATCCGGTGTACATTCAGATTTCTTTTACTACTGATTTGTATTTCTGTCAACTCTCAAATTTCTGAATCACAGCATAAAAATACTGCACTCCTGCCAAGAGCTGTGATAAAGCGACAAAACTAGCGTTGCTACTGGTAACCTTTCATCGCCAAATGCCAACTGTCACGTGGGTCATCCTGGCCCCACTTTTTACGGGCGAAAGTAACGGGGCTGAGCTCTCTATATAATATTTACTCTGAGGTTTTGAAGCACTATAAATACATTTTACACAAAATGATTTTTTTCAAACTGAGCAGGACCAGAACGCAAAAACTATTAAACCGATGATCTTGCCAATTATTTTTTAAATTAAATTGTGATATAATTTATTGGAGCTTGGACAACTTTCAGTCATTTTTGTAATACATAAGTATTTCCAGAAGCACGCCAAAGTGCGAAAAAAGAGGTCAGAAATAGACATTTTTTTTTTTTTTTTAATCGCTGCCATTACTTTGATTTTCAACTTTTTGATCTCAGTGTGGTTGAAGCTCCAGACATCCTTATCTACTTTCATAGTCCTTAACGCAAATTGATTACAAACGACACTGACGATCTATCGGATTCCGCCCGATTGAAAGAGCACGGTGCTCATGCTAAGGCATCCACCCTTGCACCTACAGCCACATCAACAATTTTTTATTTAAAAAAATTTTTAAATTTTCTTCAAGTGATAACAAATAATTTGAAAAAAATTCTCATTCCTATTCCAGAAAAAAAAAAAAATTACTAAAATGCACCCTTTTTCCGCCTTCTACTGGCAAAACCCGCCTTAATTTTATCTATCTATCTATCTATATATATATATATATGGTCACAACAAAGCATTTGTATTTAATTGTGACTTGTCATGCTCATGGATATGGCTAGATAGTCATAAAAATTTCAATATTTTCCCTGCCATTGATGACGAGTTACTACTTTGGCATGTTTCCACTTATTAGGGTATAATATGCAGTCTCATAAAACTAGTAAATCTGTCGCAGATCAGGGGCCTCAACGTAAGCCCTAGAAGTCATTATCTTTTCATATCGCTTTTGATAATATTCAAATACATCCAATATACATCCTATAATGCGCAATTTAATTTTTTTACTTATAAAATACTTGGAAAGTTTCGGAAATTAGAAGCGTTAAGTAAAACGTGGTTTTATGCAATGATATTATGCAATTCTGGTGAACTGCATATTTTGGTTATTTTTTAGATGAAAAAAAGTACATTTCTTCAGGGGACACTGCTCCCTTGAACTTCCCATTGTCTCATTAAATTTACATTAGTAATTTCCTATTGATTCTGAGAATGGTTATAGTATATCTTAGATTTCATTTTACACTGTTATTTTATGGACAAGGATTTTATGTTATTCAAATATCCAAACAGCAAAATTTAATTACCCACCAACCGCGAAACATCAAATTGTCATCATCAATCAGCACCGTGCAAAGAGAAAACTGCGCCCGTGGCAAGGTATGAATTTGGCGCCCTCCCCTCCCCCCGCCAATACACACACAATTTCTTGATGACATGTGTCACAAAATTAAAAAGTGCAGAAACAGAAATAAGTTCTACTGAATACATAGTTCACGTTTATTTTGAAACTATATGTTTAATTTTAATTCAGAATTTCCAAACAACTAACTAACATAAGAGAAAATTGCACCTATATTTTGACAAAGGGAATGGGGATAATGGCTGTAGAAAAATGTAACAGCACAGTATAACAGTTTGCAACCGTTTTGTATTACCGGAAGGAAACCACATGCTATATTGAGAGTATACGTTTTTGTCACAAGGCACAGAGAGAAAATTACACACTCAGAAAAGAGAAGATTAACGATAGAGATTAAGAAAAAGACCTAAAACAAGTTTCGAAAAGAGAGAAGTTTTTATTCATAAATTTAAGGTAAGGGCCAATGCAGTAACTTTAAACGAAAAATGGACGTACTTTCATTGGGGAAAAAATTCCCAATATGTAAATATATATATATTTTTTTTTCTTTTTAAGAAAAAAAGAAGAAACGAGATTTGTATATAAATGTGACGCACCCTCAATTTCCGCGACCGAGGCGACCGCCCCCCTCGCTCCCCGCTTTGCACGGCCCTGTCATCAATATTAAAACATCAAATGTTGTTTCTAAACCCTCCTGAACCCTCCACAGTCTCATTAAATTTTCATTAGTAATTTCTTATTGATTCAGCGAGTGATTATTGTTTATTTTAGATTTCATTTTACACACTCTAAAAAATAAATGCGTACATTCACGCATTAAAACAGTTATACAAAAACGATTTGTCCATATGGGTAAAAAGTTGTGTAAATTGCTGAATACACGCCCTGTTGAGTCAATTTTAAAATACACATTTTCCTGCGCATTAAGCGGCTTAAGTGCGTAAAATTTTATAACTAAAAAATTCATAGTTTAAAGTGGAAATTGCACACATGTCTGTGCAATATACAAAAAAAGATAGATTTTGTGTACAAGATACATAACCATGTAGTTTGGATGTAAATTATGAACTAAACATTTTTATGTCGCAAAACAAATTTGCATGAAGAACAAACACGTGTGCTTGGTGTGTTTGTTCTTTCTCCAGCAGGTTTATTTTCAGACCACAAAATAGTGTAATCTTAATTTATTAAAAACAGGGTCATTTGAAATTATATTTACTGCATGCCGTTCTTTATTAAAATGGTTTTGAAGCCCTAAAATAGTATAGTCATAATTTATTCATACAATCTGTATAATCTGAATAAATACACTGTAAAATGAAATTTAGAAAAATACGGTAATCGTGACGCTGGTATCATTTCCTTATTTTGTTCAATTTTTTTTGTATTAATTTCAGTCACACGTTTTAAAAGATACATACATATTGAGAGGAGAAATTCTCTATTTAATTCAATTCTATAATAAACAAGTAGTACTTTTCGAAACGGGATTTGAACTCACCATCTGCGACTTTTTAAGGAATTAACTCAAAATTATGTTATTAATATGTATATTTTTATATTTCCATAATTAAAAAAATAAATCAGTTTTGTTTTAAATAAAACCATGAGTGATTTTCGTATTCTGTAAAATTTTAAATGAAAAAGAAATAAATAAATATTGTTAAAAGTTTTAAAACATTTTTTTTTAATTATTTTGTATCATTAGATATAAAAGCGAAAATTTTGAACTGAGGTTTCTGAGTAAAAAAGTTATAGGCGAATGACTAATTGCTATATACATTTTCTTCCTAGGGCCTAGGCCTTCTTCCGCCGCCATATTAAATGGGAGGAAAGCGAAAGCCGTATCGCTTCGTCTTCGTGGGCGGTACTTACTTATCCTCAATTGTCAATTACAACGAGGAAAAATAATTTTCCCTGTTATTTTCAACGTTATTTTTTTTTTATTAAATCCAGTATGACTACTTCTGACGGTTTTTCGAGGAGCCTGGGGCCACTGCCCCACATCCCCGACAGTAACAAAATGGAAACCTAACCGGAACTGAATCATGGCAGTACTGGGAAAAAATGCTTAAAAATGGGGGGGGGGGGAAACAAACATGTAATTCCTGAGCTCAAAAAATGAAAGGTAAAGAAATAAATTAACGAAAATACTAACAGTTTAAAAATTTAAAAAACAATATCTAAATAAAATACTTAATGGATGGTAACTCCCGCGCCTAGCCCACGCTTCATCGCGGGTCCAGGCTACCATGGCTGCACAGATGTTCGCAGTCTTTGGCCTTGAAAAAGGCCCTTTGAGACATCGATTCACCACGGATTGGGAGCACCGTCCACAGCTGAGTCTGGGGGAAAAATGGCGATCCGCTCGGAGAGCGGGTCTATTTAATGGTGCAGGGGAAAAGAGGAGGAGCTTAGCATAGAAGGAAGGAATTTAACTGGCTGGGAGAAGTTGCTATTGGAATCTATTAGGTTTGTTGAGCATAGCGTTAAGGGAAAACTTTAAAAATTTACAGAAAAATTAATAATTAAGAGAATTTTAAGGGTTTGAAGATTAAATTTAAAAGATATGCAGAGCATTTAAAATCATACCTAACTTAGGTCTTTTTCTGTTATGGATGTCAAAAATATCGTACACTGGGAGAGTATTTAAAGCACTATTATCAGAGTTTTCCAAAGAAAGATGAAAGTTAATATTTAAATCTTGAATGTGAGTATTTAATCTGGGATAGTCAATATCTTTATAAAGATGATAATTACGAATATAATAAGGCACATCATAAATTAGTCTGATGGTAGAATTTTGAGATTGTATAAGAAGTTTGATGTGACTATAAGCAGCATAACTCCAAATTTGGCATCCATAAGTTAAAATTGGTCTTAAAAAGGAGTTGTAAAGGAGCAATTTATTATTAATTGACAAATCATTGTTTCGAGCTAATAAGGGGTAAATTAGATTTTTAGCTACTCGAAACTTGTTACGCGCGTAGTGGATGTGTTGTCTGAAAGTGAGATTTTTATCAAGGATAATACCTAAGTATTTACAAGTGTTTGACCATGGCAATTCGGTATTGTTAAAGTTAATTTTATACTTATTAAGGTTATTATCAGTTAGTTTACAAAAGAGGATGGCTTGTGTTTTGCTTACGTTAATTTTAATACGCCATTTTTGGAACCACTTTGACAGTATTTTAAGATGGCGGGAAATTGAAAGGATTGCAAATTTACGATTTCTATGGGATGCAAACACACAAGTATCATCCGCGAATTTAGCCAAATTAGTAAAGGGATGGTGGGGCATGTCATTAATAAAAAGGTTAAAAAGAATTCCTGAGATACGGGATCCTTGAGGAATTCCAAAGGGGGCAAAAAGGTTCCTGGAAAGTTTATCATTTACTCTTACGTTAAAGTTTCTGTCAAGCAGATAGTAATAAATAAGTTTAATTAAATAGGGAGGGAAGTTATAATTAATTAATTTGAATATAAGGCCTAGTATCCAAACTTTGTCAAACGCTTTCTCAATATCTAGGAAGACTGCGGCTGCATAACTTTTTGAGATTTTGGCAGTTGTGATGTGTTCCACCAGTCTATACACTTGATGAGGGGCTGACAGCTCCTCTCTGAATCCGAACTGGTCAGGTGCCATTATATTATTATTTTTGACGTGACTATTTAAGTCTTTTGCGATGAAAGCTTCTGCAAGCTTGCTGAGGGAATTGAGAAGGGAAATGGGGCGATAGCTGGTGGGGTTTTCGGGAGGTTTTGAACTTTTAAGAATAGGGGCGATGAGTGCAGTCTTCCAGTACAGTGGGAAATAAGAAAATTTGAAAAGGCTGTTAATAAGCAGGGTGATCTTTGGAATATAGGAAATAGGTAGTTTCTTAAGCATTTCGTTAGTGATTTTGCTGACGCCTGGGGATTTTTTATTTTTAAGTTTACTAATTTCGTTAATGACGTCAGCATGGGTGACCAGAAAAGAGGGAGGGGGAATGGGACTGCTTAAGAAATTTCTGACGGCATCATTTACTTCTCTCTCAGTTTCAGGATTAGTAACATGGTTTCCTGAGAACTGCAATTCCAGGCTGCTGGCAATCGCATCTGCCTTTTCTTCATCTTCGTACGCGCAGTTATTAGAATTTGGAATATTTATGGGGGGCATTTTAGTGACAGAGCTCTTAAATCTTTTGGCTGCCTTCCATATGCTGGCGTCCTCTGGTGAAAGGGATTGGAGGTACAGAGTCCAGCTGTCCTGGCGGAGCCGATGCAAAAAATTTTTAAGTTCTTGTTGAGCTCTGTTCATTATAATTTTGTCCGAAATTCTGCGCGTACGTTGCCAAATTTTCCTAGCGCGATTTTTGTTCGTGGTTAATCTGCGGACATGGGGATCAAGTTTGTAAAATTCGTTGTTATAAATCTGAATAGTAGCACGATCAACAGCGTCTTTGATTTCACAAGTTATGGTTTCTGTAAGGGTTTCGATGTCGTTTGTGCTGTTGATCTCGGGTAAAATGGGGGGAATTTCATTAATGATATTTTGAAACTGAGTCCAGTTGATTCTGTTGATAATTTTGGTAGGGGGGGGTGGAATTTTGACTTGAATTTTGAGATTAATCGGGTTGTGATCTGAACTCAGTTCTGGAAGAGAATCCATGGTTTTAACGTAGTTAAACCCGTTAAAAAGGCCGAAATCAATTGTGCTACTACTGTTGTTAGAAAATCTAGTTGGGGTGGCCGGAAAAACAATGTCCGCAGTTGAATTTTGAAGAAAATTGTAGATTCTATCGCCATATGCGTTGCTGTTATTGCAGTTCCAGGAAGGGTGGTGGGCATTGAAGTCACCGATCAGGAATGTGTTGACGTCATGACGGAGGAGGTGGCTTAGATCGTTCATGACGTCACTCGCGCGCTCATTTCCGGGGCAGTATACTGAGAAAAAAGTAAGGGGATGAGAAGATGGAATTTTTAAGGTGACACCTGTAGCGTTGACGATGTTTGGAAGCCGGGCCGGGGGGGCGGGGTAAAAATTTAAACAATTTTTGATGCAGACAGCCGTGCCCCTAATGGGTCGCGAGCTGTTGCGGTTGTCAAAATCATTTCTAAGGATGTGGTAATTTGGAATTTTGAAGGAAATGCCAGGTCGTAATTTTGTTTCTTGAAGTAGAACAATATCGGGGTTGTGCTCCTTTACGAACGCCCTGAGCTCAGGAATTTTACCAATAATGCCATCGCAATTCCACGAAAAAATATTCAAACAACCTCTGGAACCCATTAATGGGCCAGAGTTTGCGGTTGTTCAAAGGCTGTCAGAAATATGGAGACTTTAGTGAAGAGGTCTTGTGCTTCGTTCATTTTATCTAGAATGCTTTGATATTTTAGAATAAGTTGATTAAAATTTTGAACTTTAAATTGTTGAGCGATTTGGTCTAATATGCTTTTTAAAGAGTTAAGGTTGAAGCTATCATTGGAAGGGGGTTGGGGATGGGTGCCTTGAGAAGGGGTCTTTGCGGGTTCAATTTTGGGGGTAGCCGCGGTTGCATAAGAGAAGTTGGGGTTGGTTGGGGTTGATCTAAAGGTTGGTCTGTTAATTTTGGGGAATTTTTCGCAACCGCGGTAAGATGCAGCATGATTAAGTCCACAGTTGCAACATGTTGGGGTTTCAATTTTGCCTTTCCCTTTTGGACACTCGGGGGTGGTGTGACTTCCGTCACACTTTACACATCTTGCGTTTAGCCGGCAGGTGGCGCTGGAGTGATGCCAGTACTGGCAATTGTAGCATTGCATCACTCTGGGGGGGGCGATTGTAATTTTCAACATTTATGATATGGTACAGGAGGGTTTTTAGTTTAAAGATTTCACGGGCGGGAGCTCCGTCTTCGAGTTGAATTTGGAATAGGGGCATGACCTGTTTCGTTTTGAAGGAGGTCATTTGGGCTACTTTTATAACAGGGAGGGCGGATTTTTTGAGCTCTTCACTTATCATTTCAGGCTCCATATCTATCGGCAGCCCGCGTACAACCACTTTAAGGGGTTGGGTGGACTTGTTTTTGAAGTGATAATACTGGACTTGCTCTTCGTCCAAAGCTTTAATGATTTCCTGATAATCTTGGATCGTGGCAGGATGAAATTTCATAAACATGCCACTGGGGCTGACTGTGAAATTGCGTTGGCTTTTCTCTTTGATTTTATTTATGAGATTCATTTTTTCTCCTATAGTATCTGGGGTTTTCACGTTAATAACATTTATTTTGGGCGTGTTTACACGCTTAGTTGTAGTTGGGGGTGGTTGGGGGACATTTCTGTCGTTTAGTACGACTTCTTGAAGGTTTTCATATCTATTACTAAGGTTTAGATTAATTCGGTTGGACATTTTATTTTTTGGAAATGCAAAGTTATTTTCCTGAATTTCCCTAGCTCTTTTTAGGGTTTTGCTAGAACTATGCTGAGTTAAGGGGGAAGTACTGCCAGAAACAGTTACCTGGTTTTGGTATTCCATGGGTGTCTCGGCAGGACTGGTGTCGCCATCTGTGGACGTGGCTAGGAGTGGCAAACTCTGCTGGAACTTTTCAGGCCTTATGAGGTTGTCAAGCTCCATCAGCTCTTTTTCAATGGCATTTAGACGGTGCAGTTGATTGGCAAGCTTATCCTGCTGTGTCTTTTTTCCTTCAGGGGAGGTGGCAGAGTCCACTGCAGCTTCGCTGCTCCTCACGTTTATCTTCTGCCTATAAATGGCAGTTTCATAGAAGGTTATCAGTTCACCCATCTCAGGGGAAGACATAATCGTGAGGTGGTTACGATCACGCCTCCATTTTATGCGATGGTTTTTTGGAGATTCGTATATGCTCTCTTCCATCCAATCGACCAAAACGACAGCTGCACTTTCTACGTCCGACATCATTGCCGGTCGAAGTAAGAAAAAAAAAGCTCTCTGAGTCAGTGAGTAATCCAGTATGAATTTTGGCGATTCATTCTCAATAAAAAATGATTATTTCATTTTACCGGTGGGAGTTTAATATCTTCATAGTTTTGTTTTACGCCGTTAAGGGGCTACGGTGGTAAGTTAGGTTGGGCCGAAAAAACTTTTTTTCGATTTTCGATGATGGGTAGGGCCGAAAATTTGCCACTGGTGGCACTAAGTTCACACAAAAAATTTGCGATTTTTCGGACAATTCCTTCATTTGCCGCAAATGGCTTGAAGTTTTGATCAAATGCTGATTTTTGAACTTTTTTAACAATAATTTAAGAATGTTAAATTTAAGTTATTTTTGCTGAATTCGCTGGAAATGTCATGTTTAGTGAACGAAATGTTTAAATAAGCTTTGATTATGTATTATTCAATAGTTATGTGCATTTTGAATTAGGTGACTTTTATAGTTTTTTGCGTATAAGTGAGCAAAAATTGCAGGAATTGTGACAAAAGGGACTAAGGATCTCGTCATTGATAAAGACTTCGTCAGGAGGCGGAAAAGAAACTTGGAAAGAAGATACAAGAGGAGGAAGATCTTGGAGGAAGAAAAATTACAAGCATCTTTTTTAACAGTAGAAAGAATAAAACGATCTTCATAGAAAAAAAGGGGACTAGCTGCACCATCTACAGAAAAACGAAAGAAATATCACCATGTTGCCTGAACATGGTTCGGAATATTTGGGGCACTTGACACCTCCTTCTTGTCACTGCGGAGAAATAGAAAAATATAATTTTCTAAGCCAGAATAAAGTCTACTTTGGAAAAAAAAATCAAGGCGAGAACTGCAAAATTTGATATATATTTTCTTTGTACGAACGAGCTTCCACTCTGACAGCGACATCAACTGTCTAAACAAGATGGTAGAACCACTTGACCTAAGATCTTTACCACCTGGAACGGAGCTAGATTAATAGAGTACACAAATCTTCAGCCTTTTGTATTTCTGATGTCCATGAAACAGGAATAGGCTCGTAGAAATGGACACGCACATTTTTGCACGCCATTAGTGATTATGTGCTTCGTATTTCTCTCGACGGTGCCGTTTGTTCCCATTTTTACCCGACTGAAAAGAAGGGTTATGTGTTTCACGCGTATCTGGGTATGTGGATTTCTTTATACCCTCGAACCACCCAACGGCAGGATGGATTTTAATGAATGAAGTCTCTATCAATTCGTCTTAACGGCCCGATGGTTGTAGGCTAGGTTTTGTTTTTATAAATTCAAAATGGCGGTAGAGACAAAACAGTGTTTACAGAGGAACTAACAATTAAACACAACTTAAAAGTCATCAATACAAGTAAATAAAAAAAATAGGTAAGTAACAAGTAATATAAAAAAATATTTTAAGTCAATTCCTACTTAGGTTAATAAGAGATTTTTTTTCTCCCATTCTTCTTTCCTCTTGAGTGGCGCTTAAAATGCCTTAATCAAAAAGAGGGCTCTCTCGGTCTGAAAATACCTTGATCAAGAAGAGGGCTCTCTCGATTATTGAAAATTAATTAATTTAATTTAATTAATGAATTAATATGTGAAAAAACTGGATTAACATCAAGTGTCATCCACTACAAGTTTAAAAAAAAATTATTTGAGTTTGATTGGATGAATAATAAGTATTTTATTAACGATTGAAAATTTTAACAAGATATATATAGTGAGAGCATGAGCTAATAGTAAGAATTGAAAAAAAAAAAATAGTTTCACATTGATGAGAAATAATTAATTAGTTCGCTTTTTACGCAGTCGGGTTTTTTATTTTAAAAATTTTATTGTTTACTAGATAGTGCCCGTCAAGATTTGCCGGTCAATAACTTGAATGTTTCATTAGAAAAATTCTTTAATTTTTAATGAGTTGCTTTTAAATTAATTATTGAATGACGGATTTGTATATTGCATGTGATTCTTATTTCTTTAAGGCGATAGCTGGTGCTGCCAGTCTAACCTAATTCAATGAAGTGAAAGAATTTTAAGTTTATAATTTACAACTAATTATGTTTGCTTTTTATTAGAAATTTACCTAAAAACACCGTGTAGAGAATTTATTTTTACGTACTATGACTTCATTTTAAAAAAAAATAGCAATATCTATTTTAATTTATTTATTTATTAAAACTACACGGCCATTAAAAGCTGCCATGAATTTTATTTTTATCTGTCTCATTATTCTCTAAAAACCTAAATTTGAAACTTGATGCAGCTAACGATTTATAATATACATTTTTTATTACTTGAATTTTATTTTACATTTTTATACATATTTTAAATATTAAATCTGGATATCAAGGTAATTTCTTTTATAGCTCTTATAGGAATATATTTCTTTTCTTTCCGTTTTATTTTTTACGCAAATGAATGACAAACTTTTTTTTCTGACACACACACATATATATTCTTGATAATGGTCAGAAATTATAACGAAAATTTTAGATCAGCTCAATTCATTTCAGTTCAAGAATCAGCATTCCCGCTAGCGTTAAAAAATCAGCATTTGCTATATTGAGAGTATACGTTTTTGTCACAAGGCACAGAGGGAAAATTACACACTCAGAAAAGAGAAGATTAGCGAAAGAGATTAAGAAAAAGACCTAAAACAAGTTTCTAAAAGAAAGAAGTTTTTATGGACGTACTTTCATTGGGAAAAAAATTCCCAATATGTAAATTTATATATTTTTTTAAGAAAAAAAAGAAGAAACGAGATTTGTATATAAATGTGACGCACCCTCAATTTCCGCGCCCGGGTCGACCGCCCCCTTCGCTCCCCACTTTGCACGGCCCTGTCATCAATATTAAAACATCAAATGTTGTTTCTAAACCCTCCTGAACCCTCCATAGTCTCATTAAATTTTCATTAGTAATTTCTTATTGATTCTGCGAGTGGTTATAGTTTATCTTAGATTTCATTAGACACTCTAAAAAATAAATGCCTATCTTCACACATTAAAACAGTTATACAAAAACGATTTGTTTATATGGGTAAAAAGGCGTGTAAATTGCCGAATACACGCCCTGTTGAGTCAATTTTAAAATACACATTTTCCTGCGAATTAAGTGGCTTAAGTGCGTAAAATTTTATAACTAAAAAATTCATAGTTTAAAGTGTGAATTGCATACGAGTACACATATGTCTGTGCAATATACAAAAAAAGATAGATTTTGTGTACAAGGTACATAACCATGTAGTTTGGATGAAAATTATGAACTAAATATTTTTATGTCGTAAAACAAATTTGCATGAAGAACAAACACGTGTGCTTGGTGTGTTTGTTCTTTTTCCAGCAGGTTTGTTTTCAGACCACAAAATAGTGTAATCTTAATTTATTAAAAACAGGGTCATTTGAAATTATATTTACTGCATGCCGTTCTTTATTAAAATTGTTTTGAAGCCCTAAAATAGTATAGTCATAATTTATTCATACAATCTGTATAATCAGAATAAATACACTGTAAAATGAAATTTAGAAAAATACGGTAATCGTGACGCTGGTATTATTTTCTTATTTTGTTCAAGTTTTTTTCTATTAATTTCAGTCACAAGTTTTAAAAGATACATACATATTGAGAGGAGAAATTCTCTATTTAATTCAATTCTATAATAAACAAGTAGTACTTTTCGAAACGGGATTTGAACTCACCATCTGCGACTTTTTAAGCAATTAACTCGAAATTATGTTATTAATATGTATATTTTTATATTTCCATAATTAAAAAAATAAACCAGTTTTGTTTTAAATAAAACTATGAGTGATTTTCGTATTCTGTAAAATTTTAAATGAAAAAAAATAATAATAAATAAATAAATAAAGATTGTTAAAAGTTTTAAAACATTTTTTTTAATTATTTTGTATCATTAGATATAAGAGCGAAAATTTTGAACTGAGGTTTCCAAGTAAAAAAGTTATAGGCGAATGACACATTGCTATATACATTTTCTTCCTAGGGCCTAGGCGCATTTTCGCCGATCCCAACCGTTATAGCAAAAATTAGAACTGCGCATGCGTAGGGACTTAGATTGAAATTCTCTTGCTAGAAAACTTGCACAGGGTTATCGAGGTTGCTATGTCAATTGGCGATTACTTTTTGGCGTTCGAAAATATTTCAATGTCTTATTATTGTGAAACGGTGATACAGTATAGAGCTTACATAAACTTATTTGATTTTAAATTTATAATGAATTTACCTAAACAATATACGTATATTGCTGTCAAAAATGATAAAAATATTTTCTTAAACAGTTTTGACTCTTTTCCTTCTAACTTTAATGTGATTTATAAATAAATAACAATATCACCTATATTAGATAATAAATTGTTATGTTTGATAATTTAACATTTTTCTCAATATCGTAACTACTTCCAGATATAATTTACAGATAATCTAAATTGGTAATTAACAACCGCAACAACAAAAATATTATTATTATTATTTGAGATTTTCTTATGATATTTTACTTTTTTGTGAATATAGCTACTTAAATCTTCAATATTAATTTATAGTATATTTTAAATCTGTTTCCTTGTTTATTCACATAAAGATACTTAAATAGTTTATTGAAATATTTTAGCATTACTGATAGTATGTTAGATTTTATAATATTTATTTTTTTTTATCATTATTAATGTATTGTAGTTAAATATTACCAGATATTAATATTATAGTTGTATCAATACAAATAAAAAATAGATACTATTTATAATAAATATTATCTATATTAGATAAATAAATTTATAATATTACAAGATATGTTATAGAGAGATATTTTATAATACATACTATAAAATATGAAAATACTATCTTAATTATATAATTATAATTTTTTTATTAACTATTATTATTTTTATAATCTTAATTTTAAAATATTTTGTATAAAAAAAAGCTGTTATGTTGTATTTAAATCTATATATATATATATATATATTAATCATCAAATGGTTTACTGAAATACTTGATCATTATTGATATTTTTATAATGTTATAGTATATTTACTTATTATCAATATTAAATATTTTCACTATAAGTAAAACAGGTGTAATCCATAATAAATATTATCTTCTTTATTGTCTAAAGAAGATATTTTATAAATAAATATCATAAATTTTCATTAATTTTCAATGAAATATTGATATGTAAAATTTCATTTATTGAAATATATGGATAGTATTACATTACTAATATAATAATAATAATATTTTGATAATAATCTAAGTATTAATATTATTGTATCATTATATTTTTAATAATTTGTTATTATCACACCAATTACCTATAA
Organism: Maratus speciosus; assembly: GCA_963932465.1. Classification (NCBI taxonomy): domain Eukaryota; kingdom Metazoa; phylum Arthropoda; class Arachnida; order Araneae; family Salticidae; genus Maratus; species Maratus speciosus. Next base: position 65,249,296 of record OZ010799.1, on the reverse strand, counting down.
ATTACATTGACATATTTAATTTATAATATAATAACAACGTTAATTTGATAATTATAAATTACAAAATATAATAATTTATCTTTGTCAAATGTTCTATATTCAATATTCTATTATTTCATATTCAAAGATGCTATAGTTATTTATAAATTGCATGAAAATTACATAATAATATACTATCAATAAATAATTAGAAAACAAAATATTAAATCTAATTAGCTATTTGGAATATCTAAACATTGTTTTTACTTATTAATTATAAATAGTTAATTATTTAATTAATGTGTATTATAACTTAATTTGATAATAGTATAACTAAAATGAACTCTTTTAAATTAAAAAAAACTCTTAATAATAATTTATATCTTTGCAAAGTAATTTTTATTTTTTATAAATGTATGATGTTACATAATATTAAGGTGCAATTTGTATATGGAGTAAAATAAAAGAGAAAGATAACCAATATAAGATAAGACTATTTATTTGAATGTATCCCTAAAAACAGTTTCATATAAATTCTTTATTAATTTTTAAACACCATAATTATAATGTGACAAAAACATCATATCATGTTAATCATTAACTGAAAAAAAATCTAACGAAGTATAAATGGTATTGATGTTGGATCAAATAATATCACACACCCCCCTCCCTCCACACAAAAAGTGAAAAAAAAATATTGTGCTGCCATCTATGTCCAGTGATTTAAACGAAATTGATTATTAAAAGAATTTTATAATTATCTGAATAGATAGCTTTTAATTGCTTATAACTGAATTAAAAAAAAAAAACAGTTACAAGAAGTTGTATTTAAAAAGGAAGGCCATAGTAATAATATTCAATAAAAAATGTATTTAATATTTAGTTAAATTACATAAAGTAAAATATAATTGTAAAAAAATAATGCATTATTAAATTTGTAAAAATCATAAACTATTACATTTAAATTTATATGTATTGCTTAAAATAAATTAATAATGTTTCTTTAAAAATATACTATTTTGGCAGCAGAACATACAAGATTTAATGGAATATATATTTTAAACTTTATGTTAAAAAAATAAATATATAAAGTTAAAAAAAAAAATTAGATAATCATTCTTCTTATTATTAAGTGTGGAAAGAATAATATATATTTGCAGCTACATTTTTATTAATAACCCGTTTAAATTACTCATTGATAAGCTCATTTGCAAAATTTTACTCTTTATTTGTTGAGTAATAAATAATTTCCTAATTGCGTTAGTATTAAATATTTTAAGAAAATCACATGAAGCTATTTCTAAAGCAGTGTTGTTTGTCAATAAAAATAAAATAATAATGTAATTAAGGAAATTGCAAAACAAATGAAAATTGAATATTAAATAAAGTTGTGTATTTAATAAATGAATTATATTAAATAATATGCGGTTCCTTCTGTTGAAATTAATAAAACTTTACATGGACTTTCACCAAATTACCTTTAATTATTTGAAAATATATTTTGCAGGTGATTTTAAATAACTAAACAATAAGAGTAAAAATATATAATGGATATTAGAGGTATTTTTATTTATTATAAGCCATTGGCTTGCTACAACATTTACCGAAAGTTTGCTAATCAGCTGAAAAAAAATGTTGATGGGATGAAAAATGTCACGCCCGATATGATAAAAGCGCCAAGCTGGTAACCTTGTACATATTTGTTTTCTAGTAAGTGAATTTCAATCCAAGTCCCCACGCATGCGCTCTTTCTCATTTTTGCTATAACGGTTGGGATCAGCGAAAATGCAGCCGCGGTAGCGCACAGATTATATATATCTCATACAGATATGACTCTTGCATAAGCTCAATGGTAACCGAATCGCAACTTCAGAGCCTCTAGTGACAACAGTCGCAAACGTTTCGGGAGGGTCGCAACAGGTAGTTGTTACTTGTCTTGTTTGTATAGTATCTATCTTTTATTGATGCGTCGCTAGCCGGTTCTGTATTTGTTTACGTTTGTTTTAAAACATAAGACATGTTTCTTTTTATCAAACAGATACTAATAATCAAGCAAATAACCTCAGAAAATATGCACTTACACGTTTCTTCTTAAAGATTTGGCTTTTTTTTTTTTATATGTAATCATTTAAACAGAGAAATTTTCAGATATTTAAATGGTTTCACTTGATTGAATTGATGAAATTTGAATACCGTAAAAACACTTTTACATTACTGTTACTATTTACAAGAATAATAAATAAATAAATTAGCACGTTTTAAAATACTATTTACTGGCTTATTCCAAAAAATTCGGTTTTAAACAATATTATTTTATACGATTTACGCACTTTTAAATTGTTCAATTTTAATATCTGCAGTAAAACGTTGTATAAGGTTATTTTTATTATTATAAAATAGTTTTAAGTATGATAAAACAAAGATAATTTAAAAAATAAAAATTTATTGCACATTTTGTAGAAAAAATACAACATAATACGATAGATTTATGAATATTTTTCAGATAAATACAAAATTTCATGCATTAAAAAAGTAAATACATAGAATGTAAATTTTCTAACAACTTATGAATCATCAGAACATATTAAAATATTTTATGACATTTATTTTACATAAATATTTTATGACATATCCATGATTTTTATGTTAATATAAGTGTTACAAACATCAAAATTAAATAAGCTTTGAATAAATCATACAAGTAAACAAATTGGGAAACTGACAAAGATAATAGTGGTAGTATCTCTTTCAGTTCCATTACTCTTACATTCAGTTCTAAATATTGCATAATTTCCATTTCTAATCTTTAAATATGAAACAAAATGCACTTTCAAATAATATGTTGCAGCTCAATTTACTGATTTTTTTATAAATTTACAAATTATTGGCTATGTACTGATTTTTTATAAATTTACAAATTATTGGCTATGTCTGTGGTTCACAGAAAAAAAAAAAAAAAAAAAAAAAAAAAAAAAAAAAAGAAAATCACTTATGATATGGTATGTTTTAGAAAATTTGTTTTTCCATACAAAAGCAAAGAAGAGGAAGAATTTATGGGCTGCATGCGTATTTATTGACCACATGGAAAGTAGTAAAATATTTTTAATTAGTGCAGGGGTGCATTTAAATATTTGTTGTGAAGAATATTATTTAAAGTAAAATAGGAAACACCAATTTATTTAGACTTCTGCCATATATATATATTTTTTAATCAGAACTTTTTGAGAACGCTTGAGTGCCATGTCAGTCACCAGTGACTAACACTTAAACTTTCCGTTTAGATTCCACCAGCCATCGGTGACTGACACTTATAGGTTGTGTAACGGGAATCTTATTTCGTGGCCCAAATGGAAAGAGAGGCAAAATAGACTTGGCATTCAATGTGTTAATAGATATAAATTTTAACTACTCTTATTAAAGAAATTTGTTGTAACATTAACCCTTTCAGGGAAAGGGTTAAAAACAAAAACCTTTATTTTAAATTTGAAAATATGCTATTTAATGTTATGCAGACTTGTATAAAAACAAAAAACTTTCCGCGCACATGAATATTAGGTCAAAAATTTTCCGCAAATTAATTTGATCTTTAATAAAATTACGTGTTATATTATTTTGACGATATGAAATAAAAATCATAGTTTAAAATAATTGCTATTTAAATTTCAAAGATAATTAATATTAAGTAAAGAATAAATTTTAATTTAAAAATAATAAAGTTAAAATCAATGATAGGAAAGTGAATTCTTGTCAATTATTTTGTCAATACATTTAAAAACAACCTAATCCTTAATCTTGTGATCTCTTCGCACAAAATGCCAGTCACTCTTATAACACTACGAAATTATTCAATTTAACAGCCGTTGCCGAGCTAAATTGTCACTGCAGCCACCGCCGGAAAACCGATTGACAACAAGTTTTAGTCTGCGGAAAATAGAAATAAAAGGGTCTGTGTATCACAACAATGTTTTGAGTTTTTAAATTTTGAATTGTGGATAAACAATATATAAATCGTATATAAAATTGGGGGATATTTTAAATTTTTGGTATTAATAAAAGTTACAAAAACAAAACATACATTTTCTTTGCGAAACTTTTTTCCGCAAAGTTCCGAATTTTTCGGAAAATTTTCCGCGCATGCGTCTATATCAGGCACAGCGAACCTATGGCACGCGTGCCACTTTTGGCACGCGAAAGAATAATTTTGGCACGGCTTGTGGCTCTAAATCAAAATAAAATGGAATTTCACAAAATCACAACTGATTTTTTCTAAATTCGATTAAATGGAAATTGAAAAATTTTAATTGCTGCATATTATATTCCAATCTAATTAATTATGGTCTCAAGAATTTTCCAAAGAAAGGCGATATTTGAAAACTATCGGAAAGAATTGGTTATTAGACATTACTTAGTTCCGAAGGTAAAGTTATGGCAACTTTGAATTTATTTCAGAACTATTCAGAGAAACTGGCGTTTGACATTTCAATTTTTTTTTTTTCTTAAATATATTTGTTTCCATAATTATTATAGTATAGCACCTACATGTAGGTTTCTAATATTTTTTTTAATCTTAATAGAAAATTTTGAATAATTTTAATCCATTATTTTTCCATCTACTAAATTTGTTTTTTAGTTGGCACGTCCTGGTCACGTAAAATATTTTTGGCCAAATTTGGCACGCAGCAACAAAAAGGTTCGCCAACCCTGGTCTATATTATACAACTCTGATGTTATGTTTAGTGAGTACTACCTAATTATTATTTTTTTTTAATCTGGATATGACCATTTGGAAAGCAAATTTGGTTTTGCAGGATAGAAATAGAGTACATTTTCGAAACATTTTTAGAAATGTGACTGTGAAGTGGAATTTTTTTTTGGGGACAGAGTGCTTGTTTCCTATATTCAAAGCAAGATATTTCAGTGTTTTCTACTAAAATGGAAAGTAATTTCAGTGCTGCTAAACCTTGAAATTTCATAAAATTTCAAATGCCATAATTTAGTCAGTTTTGGTAGTAAAAAAATTTGGATTTTTTAAATTTTCTTTCTAGACATGGAATAATATATTTTTAAATACAAGTTTTTAACAACCAGGGGTATAAAAAAAATAAAATTTTGTATTTTAACATACATATCTTTATAAAACAAAAGTTGCACTTGATATGCATATTCTTTTAGAATTGGAAGAATGTTTCTATCATCAGCAGTTTAAATGATAATCGCTGTAGTCTTTATTTTGAATCACCCAGTATGATGCAATTCTGAGAGCACTTCTGAATATCTTGCATACATATATATATATATTTCCCCTCGAATGGATTTACAGTACATTTAAAAATAGAAGTATTTTCACAAAAACATTTATGTGGAGTCTCTAACCTCAAAAGTACTTTCTTAGTTTAAGAATGAATTTTACAAAAGTGGAAAAGGTTGGGCGATTGTCTAGGGGGCTAAATATAGACAAAAAGTTACAGTTAAAGTACTTCAAAATGTGTTATCGAAATTGATCGCAATTATAAAAATGATGAGGGATTTATGGTTTTCACTATCGCAATCTTTCAATTTTTTGATAAAAATTGCTAATTTTGGAAGTAACTGCTACATTTGTTTATCTTGAGGTTTCAGATTGGCGATCATTTTCGAAAACAGCATTTAAAAAACAAAAAACCTACCAAGTTCATTCTACAAAGCACACGGGCACATCTGTTCCCATTTATTTTACAATAACAGTTTTCACTACATTTAACATTTAAAAAAAAATGTGATGATGAAAAGAAAAGGGCATTTTTTAGATTCACAAAGACATTTTTATCAGGATTTATAAATATATCACTATACCTTATATTTTCAAAATAGACAACTTATTGATGATATATATCATCATGATAAATATTCAGACTTAATATGAATTAGAAACAAAAACATACTGAACTCAGCATGAAAACCTAAGCAATATTCGGTACTACTTAGTTACTCCGTCAACCAATTTCACCAAACCACTCGCCAAATTATGCAAATTGACATAATTTCTTCAAAACATTGCATAAAAATACGAATTTCGTTAAGGATCGAGGGAAAAACGCATAATTAGTGTTGAGGGGTCTCCCCCACCCCCCCCCCTTCTGTAAACTTTCAAAAAATTTGCTGTGAATTTCAGATTTTTTTGTTTGTTACTCAGAATCACCCCTGATTCAAGTAACATAATTGTGTCGCCACAATACTTTGTCGAAATGAAATATCTGATGATAAAAAAAAAAAAAAAAAATCGTAATATAAATTAATTTTAAACTAAAATTTGGCAGAAAAATGACTTTTTTCTAATTTCGGGGGTGGGGGGGGATGTAACATATTTTAGTGGTTACATATTCCAACACAATAGACAAAAAAAATTAGGAATCTGTAAAATTTTCGAAAAATTTCAGAAATTACAAAATTTTAGTAAAAATTTACAAATTTAGAAAATTTTCACATTTTTTTCTTCCGGATTTTGGGTCCTTCCAGATTTTGGAATTCCGGATAATGGGTCCTGTACTGTACATACAAACTTTGCAAAGAAAATGTAAGCAAATCTGTGATAAATCTAGTTGAAAACAACTTTTAAACACATGGAAAAATCCACCTGTTTTAAAAGTTTCATTAAAAAAAAATATATATATCTCTTTCAATATTATGGATCTAAACCTTACTAAAACATAGTTTGTGTTTAATGGTTTAAAACCTCCCTATTCAACAGTATTTCTAGATCATGTGCCCCAAGATCTTGCAAAAATAATAGAACTTTTTTTTTCTTATATCATTACTAATATATTTCCTCATGAAATAGTGCCCTTTTTTTAAACTAGCATCTTACCCCTTTTTCTTTCTAAAATGAATATTACTTTATTTATTGTTTTTCTTTTAATAATTAAAGCTTAAAAATGTATAATATGTTGCTAATCAGAGAGTTAATTGTTTAATAATTATTAATTTGAAGTAATGTTAACTATTTAATATTATCTTACCCCTTTTTCTTTCTAAAATGAATATTACTTTATTTATTGTTTTTCTTTTAATAATTAAAGCTTAAAAATGTATAATATGTTGCTAATCAGAGAGTTAATTGTTTAATAATTATTAATTTGAAGTAATGTTAACTATTTAATATTAAATGCAGTTATTAATAATTTTAATAAATAGTAAATATCACCAGTATTTAATAATGCAAATCTTGCCAATAAGTTTTTTTTTATTACTATTGCATGTGTAAACTAATGTGTAACAGCTTGTGTATTATGAGCAAATATGACAAAAAAAAAAAAAAACTGCTATTGTCGAAGAACAAAATTTGCTATTAGCATAAGTTATATCTAATAAAGTATTAAAGAAAAAACATTTCTTACAATAGCAGAAGAAATTCAAATTTGCCAACTCAGTTTATAACGCAATTCACTTTTAACACACAATGTTTGAGATATAAAAATGAATATTTCAGTGAAGAAGCATCTGCAATCCACACCGTAGAAATATTATTACACTTTACAGGACTAAGTTGCATTGTGTTATTTAATCTTTATTACCTTATTTCACAGATTTAATAAAAAAATTGCTATTAGCAAATTAAAAAATTTTGAAAATGAATATTATCCCTGTCATGGAAATGTCAGAGAATTGACATAAGAATAAGATATGTGTTACTTTGCATAAACTCAAGATGGTAAGATAAATATAGAAGGAAAAAAAAACACCTACTTTTTTATAGACTTTGATTGAAATTCTATTTTTAAATCCTCGTTTACTTTTTTAATGTGTTTGTATATTTGAATTTTTGAGATTATTATGCTAATAATCTTTTGCACTTTTTCTTTGTGAATTTCGTGAATATTTAAATTATTGAAATTGATCACATCTCCGTGAAATTTTACCATGTTTTGTATCACATCTGTAGACCAAAACATATGAGCTGTATCAACATCATACATTTTATGCACTATATTGAATAATTCATTGCTCGGTTTTTTCAAACTACTACCTGAATAATCTTTATATTGAGTCAATAAAGAATTGTCATTTGCAGCATTTGTAGTATCAAATAAAGTATTTTCACAATGATCACAGTTTAATTTTGAAACTACTTTCCTTCCAACATATCCGGCAATATAATAAATGACATTTTGTCTTACAGTATCAGATGGCAAGCATGGAATTTCATTCAGTGGGACATCTGGATTTATTTTAACATGGTCACTGAATAATGATGTTAAACTGGAAAATTTGGAAGGACTCCTATCTTTTAACGATACAAGAACTTCATCGAAGTCTATTTCACAGTTTGTATTTTTAGACATGGTAAAAATGTTATTTACCATAACTGCTTGCAAACAACTTACTAACTGCGAACAATCTGGATTTTCATCGTTACCTCTTTTCGATCTTATAATAGAAAATGTATTTTCCAGTGCATCCTGGTTAAAACGTTTAGTTAAGATTTATGCATAATCATGTTCTTCGAATAAATTTCTACATAAATTTATTGCAGATTTTAATGTCACAATCCATCCGTTTTTACAATGAGTGTGAACAGTTTTGTCATCATTCTTTTTGAAAGCCCAACTTTCAACAAAAGGAAGCATTTCTTCCCAAAATGTTAAATGAGCAGAGTCTCTTTTTACAGCACAGAGCATTTTCTTTTTACCGTACTCTTCACTGCTGTTGAAACTATCAAACAGTTTGTCCATAGTATAAATCAAATGAGCTGTGTGTTGCGCTGGTTCATCAAATTTGCCAACTGATTTCAGTAGGGAAATACCAGCTGCAACAGACGTGCTGAGTGCCTGTGCAGCATATTTGACCTTCATTTTTGCTCGGCCAACAGGTTCAATATGTGTTTTACTCAGTTTTGGTGTTACTCGTGGATCATTTTTTTTATCTATTTCATAATAACTACGAATATACTCCCAGTCAGCTGTAACTCTTCCAAAAGTAGGCCTTTCAAACTCCAATTTATATTTCATCAAATTGTTCCTGAAAGATTTGAGTAAATGAGGTGGATCAAACATAAAAAAGATTTTTTGATTATTAACTTCAAAACTGGTTTGATCTATCGACAGTCCAAGTTCATTGAACAAACATATATTATTAGGCCCTTGATCACAAACCGTAGATACAACTTTGAGTCCTATTTCCTGGAGTTTAGAAATACAAGAGACCACAAGTGTTTTTAGTGATTTTCCTGGCATACTGCGGTGCACTAAAAAATATCCTAAAATTTGTTTCCATTTAGTGGACAAGCCTCTCACCATTAAAACCAAAGCATTAGTGGCTATTTTGATAGGTGAATTATCAGTAACAGATATATCATCTTGATAACCTATAACAACATCTTTTCTCGGTGAATAATGAAGAGATGGTCTTATTGCCATCTCATCAAAACTCAAAACACACAGTCGTTCTTTTTCATTTAAATGGCTGACTTTCTTTTCCAGTACCATAAATATTTCTGTACAAAACCCTGTATTTTCACAAAGACCTTGTACAGAACGTTTCAATGTTCTTATACATGGCAGTATAAGAAAACGTTTTAAAACCTTGTATGCTGCAGTCGATGCTAAATAAATATTAAAAGCAAATGCTTTGTCAGAAGCTGTCCAGCGCCTTCCTTTTGCAGGACCCGTATTCCTTAACTGTGCTTCCAGAATGCTATACAAAGAAGGCCGTAAATGTTTCCGAAGCACGTTCAAAGCAGATGTTTTGGATATATTAGGGGAATTCGGAGAATTTTTGAAATATAGTCGTTTCTTCAACCTGTAAATTAAAGATTTGTATCTGTTCAATTTTCTGCTTTTCGGCGTAAGTTTGAAAGGAAAACTCGATGTACTCTTGGGTGTTTTAAATGGTATTGGAGATGAAGGTGCGTGCAGCTGGACTGGAGATGAAGGAGCGTGCAGCTGGACTGGAGATGAAGGTGCGTGCAGCTGGACTGGAGATGAAGGTGCGTGCAGCTGGACTGGAGATGAAGGAGCGTGCAGCTGGACTGGAGATGAAGGTGCGTGCAGCTGGACTGGAGATGAGGGTGCATGCAGCTGGACTGGAGATGAAGGAGCGTGCAGCTGGACTGGAGATGAAGGTGCGTGCAGCTGGACTGGAGATGAAGGAGCGTGCAGCTGGACTGGAGATGAAGGTGCGTGCAGCTGGACTGGAGATGAAGGTGCGTGCAGCTGGACTGGAGATGAAGGTGCGTGCAGCTGGACTGGAGATGAAGGTGCGTGCAGCTGGACTGAAGATGAGGGTGCATGCAGCTGGACTGGAGATGAAGGTGCGTGCAGCTGGACTGAAGATGAGGGTGCATGCAGCTGGACTGAAGATGAGGGTGCATGCAGCTGGACTGAAGATGAGGGTGCGTGCAGCTGGATTTTTCTATGAACATCAACTACTTGAATGGTAGGCACAGATTCTGGGAGAAGCCGCCTTTTCAAAGTATTTGTAAATGCTTCCATTCGAAAGTGATCGGAGCATAAGTATTGACGAGTTCTAGTAATCGGTTTCATCTGAATGTTAGCCGTCCATTTCTCCAATCTAGGAAAATAAATGTACATAAATATATAAACATATCTAGTTTTAAATAATTCTATTAAATTGAGTTTGTAATTTTTTATTGACAGTTGCAGAGGAGTAAATTTAGAAAATTTATTTGTTATAAAGAATGAAAGGAGGGAGAGCAGTAATTCAAACAAAGTTATTTATTGTTAATAGAATTATAAATAGAATTTTTCTTTTAATTAAAGAGGCTTAAAAATTTTGTGCACAGAATGTGCAAAATGATAAGTGGAAATTGTGAAAAAAAAAATAAAGAGTGGGGGAAAATAAAAATGAAAGACCAATGCAAGAAAAGTTTGATGACTTAAAAACAGTGCTGTAGTTGGATGGCAATGCTGTTTCCAGAAATATTTGGTTTGTAACTATAAAAAAAATAGCATGCAGGAACACAAAACTTTTCTTTTTTCACAAGCAAAAAAAAAGTTATTGTTATTTATTATAACGATGATTATCAAATTTATTGATACTAGAGATGAGCCAAGAGAGCCAAACCCTCTTCCCCAGATTGTGGAAACTATATCCATTTTAATGTCTGAATGTGAAAAAGTATTCATTGTAAGTATTGAAAGTGAAAAGTTCTGTATGAATAACATGACCGATGAGAGAAATTCATTCCTTATTGAATAAGTCAGTTCACTTATATTCATAAGCCATGTAGGAGCTTCCTTGAAAGAATCTCATTATCGTTCTTTATGGAAACTTCTAGGATAGATGTGCTAGTACATAATGTATGGATTTATTTGTTATTTCAAATAAATTTTAATCCATGATGGAAAATGTTACTATGCGATTAAATATTGATTTTAGTTGAATACCATACAAATACAATACTATAAATACTAGAATATAATAATTATAACTGTTAATTAAAAAAGTCAGCTTTTGGCTAAATGTTTTAAATTGGCTTTTTGCTTAGTAAAAATCTGGTAGCATCAACATCTACTCTATGAAAAGTTGAGTTCCCACAAATATTTTTTTTTCCCCAACTACAGCACTGCTTAAAAGTTCAGTTTTGTAAATACAACTTTTAAACATTCAAATGGCTAAGGGGGGCGGGGGGGGGGGAGGTCAGATTTTGCCATGTGGCAGTAGAAATTTAGGATTATTATTTATAATTATTTCAAAACAACTATTATTTTACTTATTTATTGTTTCGGACGAATACGGCACTTGTTCCTGATAATTATTTCAAAACAACTATTATTTTATTTATTGATTTGGAGGTGGGGGAGAAGTTGATTAGATGATTGGAGGTATGGAGTTTGATAGATGATTAATCATTTATTACTAAATATTGATAAATAGGACAGAAAAAAATAAACTGAACAGTTTTAAAGATTTTAGATTTTGTGCTCTTGAAAAGGGACCAAAAGGAAAACGCCACTTAAAAATACGGGGTACGGGGAGTGGCGAGGAAATTTTTATGATCGATTATTTATTGTTAAAATGCAGAACAATTTTTCACAAAATAACAGAAAATGTAATGACTTTTTTCTTAAAAATAAAGAACAATTTTTTTTTAAAGTTTTAAATACAATACAAAATGCGTGTGATTAAATTTTCGGAAAGAAAATGTAAATCGAAATGCCAATCAAAAACACGTATTAAAAAAAGACACATGGAAATGGATGAAAGATACGTAAAAAAGAAATCTACAAAAAAGTAAAATAAAGCTAGATTTCATGCATTTATAATTTATAAATACAGAAATTACTCACCTTCTTTTATTTCCTGTAGGAAAACAAAAGAACGACAAATTGCTGTTCCTGTTGGTGTTTGCACATGATTGCGCTTGACAAAACACCTGATTTTTTGACATTTTGCAATAATTAATTGCAAAAAAACAGCTCTAAAAAGAGCACTTGTAAATATATAATTTTTATATACAAGAAAAATAGCTCTGAAAAGAGCTTTTGCAAAATTATAAATCTCTCAAATAGATCTCTCAATATCAAACTTTACAACACGTGAAAGTGACAGTAACAGTTTATGTTTATAAAATTCCGCGCTCGCGCATTTGTTCCCGCCTGTGCTCAGTAGTGGCGCTAGAATCGCGCCGGTACGGGTTTTTGCTCCTCTTTCATATCTGTGTGAGATATATAATCTGTGCGGTAGCGTGGGCTATTTGAGATCATAGAGGGCGCAGTGTGTGCATTTTTATGTTTTTTGGTTTTTAGATGATTTTTTGGTACCCAGTGTCATTCATTTCTATTGATTGTGTGTGCTATGAATACGGTTTTTACTACTGAACCGAAACATGTCAACATATTTTCATTTTTATTTGTGACACCTATTTAAGTAAAATAAATGTATGTTTTTATTTATATAAACGTTTTATGTGAAATCCAATAGTATTCTGGCGATTCTTTCCCATTAAAAAAAGACTATTTCATTTTACCGGTGTGAGTTTAATATATCCATAGTTTTGTTTTACGCCGTTAAGGGCCTGTACGTATATGACGTTATCAACTTTTTTACAATTATGCCTCCCCCCCTTACGATTTCATGCGTTATTATAGCTGCCAACTCGTCCACTTTGTTGTACCACAAAAATTTAACAGAAAATTTTGCCTTATTTAATCGGCAGATTACAGCGATTTAAAATGGTAAAATTTACTATAAAATTTTTGTGGTACAAAAAAGATACATAGTACAAATTTTTGTGGTACATAGATGTTGTCAGCTATGCGTTATTATTCTTCACCCCTTCCTCCCTAATGATATCGTTATGACGCACAGTGGAGTATTTGAAACAAAAACCTGGCCATAAATGCGAAAATTAAAATTTCGTCAACAATTGTAAAAATTATATTATTTAATAGCTAACTAATTGGTGCATCGATCTATGTCTATTTTAGGAACCTCAGTGATATCCGGTGGCTCCTGGCATCAGCTGAAGAGGAAGTTTCTTTCTGAGAAGACGTGGTTTTTTGTTGTTTTTTGGCATTGTTGTTTTGTTTAAATATAATTTTTTTGTGGCTCAATGAATTGTTGAATTGAAACTAAACAGGCCTTACGTAATTAACAAAGGTCAGAGCTTAGTGTTAAACTATGTGTTAATTTAAATAGTTTCGTTTTTAATGTGATAAAAAAACATTAAATGTGTAAAAATGTTATTTTTACAGCGTTTTCGGCTCTAATTTATACATATCGAAAGCTTTTTAAATGTGTGCCGCGCTTTGCCCAGCCATGTTTTAATCGTATTATTTATTATAGTCTTGAGAGTCAATTTCTGCAAAAAAATCTTTTGCATATTGTTGCCATTTTTTTATAAAAAAAACTTTTCGGGATGATTTTTTAAATGCTCTGTTTTGCGGCCACCGAATTGAAGATATAAGAAATATATATTTATTGCCGTATTGCAGGTTTTTAGCTCATAGGATATTACCGAAGACCTTCTGCACCTTTACATTCTGATTGTATGTATGTACGTACGTACATATGTACGTATGTAGGTACGTACATACGCACGCAACTCGATATCTTTTGATAGACGTGATCGCTTTCCAATTGTATATACTTTTTTATTGAAAAGGGGTTCCTTAGTTCTTGGAGCTCATGTGTGTGTAACATAAAGAGAGAAAGGAGGGAATTAACCCTTTCGAGGGCGCTATCCTTAAAAAGGGACACCTAATTTTAATTCCAAAACTGACAAACAGCACCAAGAAAATTTAATTAAAATTTTCCGTTTATAATGTACGGGAAAATAACCAACTTCATATTTCCTGATAACTCCGTTTATCAACTAAAAAGAGCAAGCCATACAGTAGCGAGACCCTACAACTTCTTCCAGCAAGGTCTGATGGTAGTCCCGATAAAAGCCAAGAAGAGAATGATGAAGAAGATGAAGAAGAGTTCTGAAGAATCATTTTGAAACTGGTAATATATTAAATACATTAAAAAACTAGCAATCTATACTATATAGACTCCACTTTACTGAAACTACTATTAAATATAACACTATTAAACATAAATTAAATGCAATAATTATTATTAAATGTAATTTAAATGTAATAAGTTTTATTAAATGTAAATAATAAGTTTTATATATGGTAAAATTAAATACATTTAATTAAACATTAATAGTGAATAAGATAAACCTATCAACAATTACTTTCCTCTTAAAAACAGTAAATAGTTAAGGTTACAAGTCGCTCAATTTCCATATTCCCTTCGGTAATGTTAAGTCAATGGACTTGTGATTTATTCGTCTTTTTAAAATATCTACTTAGTAAATTAATATTTTAACTTCTTTTTTCTTTGTGCTCCTCTTAAATGATGACTCTTTTTTTTCTTAATTGTCAAAATATTTATAAAACGTATACTTATTATTATGTGAAGTGTAAAAATCTTACTTACTCTTCGTCCGTTTTTAAGATATAAAATATTAAACTAAGTTATGGATTTGTATGTATACTTCATAGTATGCTAAAAGTTAGTTCAGTGAAACGCATAGCACAGTTAAAAATGTCCATTCAGCCATTTCCGTGAATAAACGGAAATGTACTTGAGAACTTTGGGCAGCCCTGCATATGATCTATAGAATGTATCCACACCAAGTAATATTTTTTTTTTAATTGTTCTATTTTGAAACGCCTATCACAACTACAAACGCACTTCCAGTAATTATTGGTCATAGACTTCAATAGTTAAATTTATTCTTCAGCCATATTCTTTTGTGTCTCCCTGTAAATGGACGATATATTTTATGCACTCCATATTCTACAATATGGGCCTTAGTACATGTGCCTTAGTGATGAATATAAATTTCAGCACGTTTAAAATTGTGATATCATTAAAATACAGAGCAAACGATTTTTCCCCATAGACCATAATGTAAGGGAATTCTTTTGGGTGTCTCTGTAAATGAACCGTAAAGGCTATAGACTTCATTTACAATACCAAACATGCCATAGTGATACCCAGTAACATCTAAGAATTTCAAGCCAATCGGACTATATTTACATCGAAAAATATTTTTGACCAGGATTTCAGGTCAAATACTCCACTGTGTGATGGTCTAAAAAATCTTTTTATCTTACGAGGAAAAATCATTACCCCGATATTTTTAAAGTTAATATTTTATATTAAATCCTTTTAAAGTTAATTTTGTATAATACATGCAGCACAAATTTTGGCAATTCTTTCCTATTAAAAAAGATTATTTCATTTTACCGGTGTTAGATTTAATACTTTAATAGTTTTTTTTACGTCGTTAAGGGGCTGTACATATGTAACGTTATCAACTTTTTGACAATTTTGCACCCCCTCACCCCTTACGATATCATGCGTTATCATTCCTCACTCCCTCCTCCCTAATGATATCGTTATGAAGGTCTAAAAAATATTTTTTTATTTTTACAATTTTTTCTTTCTTTTTATACGTTTGCAATGATATGCATTTAATAGTCGCATATTTTAATGATTTAAATGAAGCGAAGTCAATAATACATCACTGTTATACAGGAAATAACTTTATATCAAATAACACTTTAAGGAAATACTTAATATTAAAAGTATTTAATAATACCTTTTGGTTGCATGATGCATTCAACAGTAATATTGTCTTTTTGCATTTGCCCCTTGTACGGGGAGGGGGTAAGCAGAACTTCTTATCAACAAAACAGGTGGTCCCTATATTCTTCCCCATTTTTTACTAGTAAGTATAACAAGTATCATTTCGAACCTAGTTTCTCTAACAATGCATTTCATGCGCATACGGTGGAAGAATACGAATGCTTATGAAAACTTTTAAAAAATTAAAAAAAGCTTAATCTGATAATCTGAGTTTCTGCCGCGCTTATCGGAGGGACGTTGGATTTCCTGAAATAAAGAAAAAAAATTATTTTATTTAAAAATTACTTCAAGCACGCCCGATGATAAAACAAATGCTCATTATTCAGTCTGTTTTTAAGTCTTTACATATTTTGTGTAAAAGGATGTAAATTTTTGGCAGTTTTATTGTCATATTTCGTTATTTTTTTCATTTAAAAAGATTAATAAGGAGATTTATTAAACTAATCGACTCTGTTATTTTGAACCGAACGCCTAATCTATAATTATTTAATGGTTTTAATAACTTTGTATTTTCATAAAAATAGATAAGAGACTGAGAAAAAGTTAACAGACTATTTTGACGTAAAGAAAATGTTACCAAAAAAATAAAAAAATGGTTGATCAAAAACAGGGTTCGTACGCTTCAAGAACTTTTACGCACCTTTTACCAGAATTTTTGTAAAGTAATATTTGCCTTATTTAATGAAAAATAAATCTATCTTCAGATATAGCGACCTGTACTTTACAAAATTTCTGGTACTAAAACACTTAAAATCCGCTGAATCGCTTGATGCGTATCAACCCTGAAAATTTATAACGATATCAAATGACAAACTCCCCCCTATAGATATCTTACGATATCAAGTACCAGACCCTCCGTCCGCCTCTAAAGTGAAAACATTATACATGTACAACCCCTAAGGACGGGGGGGGGGGGGGATTAGCTTTTTTTCGGTTGAAAAATTCGAATGTTCTTTTTCTACATTTTTCTATTTCCTATAGTCTGTAGATTATCCATGTACAGTCGTGGAAAAATTAAAAGTAAACACCCGTTACTGACTCTGCGAAAAACTATCGTATAAGAAAGTTACTGGTACCACACGATTGGTAATAAAGTCTACTTTTAAATGATGTATATAAAATTTGCTTAGGGGGCTATCTACATATTAAAACGTACCATAATTTTGTTTTGTTTTTTTCAATAGCAGTACACAATTCTGACAGCATAAATGAACTCTACACCCTTCAAGTAGTCTAAAAACAAATTTTTATGCAATTCGTACGATAAGTTTCCGAGAAATTAATTATTTTAAAACGTGCGTATTTTAGGGGCTGTATCCAAATTGAAGTTCCGTACTCAATTGTTGACCGAGAGAGCCCTGTTCTTGATCAAGGCATATTAATCGCCACTCAAGCAGTCATTGAAGACTGCTAGATTACAGGATAGCATAAGAATTTTCAAAATATTAGTCACTTCTATCATAGACCATCAATCATATCTTAAACAATCATTTTGTCGATTTTTACGCATAATTTGAAAACTACTTGGAAGGAAAATGTGAAATTTTGGATTTCCATAAAGCAGGACTTAATAAATCTAAATCCATCAAAAAAATTGTAGGTTGCAACTCATAATTTTTGCGAGTATTAATTTCATAATTCATAATTCATATCATAAAATTATAAAAATTGCAAATTCAACGTATTTATGTTTGGGTATTTTAGTATTATTGCTACACAAAAAATTAGTATATAAGGAGTATAATTTCAGGAGATATTAATAAAAATATGAAAATGTAATTTAACATTAGAAGCACTAAATTTTGAATGTTTATAATTCAAAAACGTATCATTCAAATGACTTGAAATTTAGTGTTTAGGCATAGTTTGAACCGAAGATTTGAAATATCTCGTTAAAATTGGGTATTGCTATTGAAAAAAATGAAGTTTGGGTTCGTTTTAATATGTAGATGGCCCCCTAAGCAAATTTTATATACATCATTTAAAAGTAGACTTTATTCCCAATGGTTCGGTACCAGTAACTTTCTTCTATGATAATTTGTTGAGGAGTTAGTAAAGGAGTTTTACTTTTTTTTCTTTTTCACGACTGTACAACGATTTGGACAAATTGAAGTCCTTTCGTAGTTATTGAGTGGGTTAGTGCAATAGCGTCCGCAGCCTTACACTGTTTTGAAGCACTATAAATACATTTTACTCAAAATGTCTTTTTAAAAACTGAGAGGAATCAGAACGCAAAAATTATTAAAACTATTTTGTTAATTATTTTTTTTAATTAAAGGTAATACAATTTATTGGAGCTTGGACAGTGCTGCCAGATTGGGGACTTTTTTAATTCAGATTAATTCATTGTAACTACTTTTTTAAAACAGTATAATTCGCTTATTTTTCCGAATTTTTAATCTATTTTTAAATAGGTCGAATATTTCTATTTCAAAAAAGTGGGGACAATCAACAGTCTGGGGACAAAAAAGTCCCCAATCTGGCAACACTGAGCTTGGACCACTTTCAGACACTTTTATATATATATATAAAAAAATAAAATAAAAATAGTTTTAAAAGCACGCCAAATTGCGAGAAAAGGGGTCAGAAAAAGACCATTTTTGAAATCGTTGCCATTCGTTGATTTTCAACTTTTTTTTTTATCTCAAAGTGGTTGAAGCTCCAGACAAATCCTTAACGGAAATTGACTGCAAGCGACTCTGGCGAGCTATCGGACGCCGTCCGATTGGAAGTGCACGGCCCTCACGCTAAGATATCCACCCACGCAACTAGAGCAATATCATGAATTTTTTATTAAAAAGTTTTTTAAAATGCTCTTCAAATGATAACAAACAATATGAAAAAATCCAGAGATAACATCTTTATTCCTATTCCAGAAAAAAAATTGCTAAAAAACACCACTTTTCCGCCTTCTACAGGCAA
This sequence comes from Maratus speciosus, assembly GCA_963932465.1. Lineage (NCBI taxonomy): Eukaryota > Metazoa > Arthropoda > Arachnida > Araneae > Salticidae > Maratus > Maratus speciosus. The sequence continues at coordinate 65,230,252 of OZ010799.1, read as the reverse complement.
AATCTCCCTTAACACCTTGAAGGGCGGTGGTTTATTTTTGGACCACTTAATTTTAATTCCTAAATGCCACATTGGCACCAGAATTTTGCAATGAAAATTTTCCATTTATCAAAAAACGCGAGGAAAAAAATTTTACATATTTTGAAATAAATTTGTTTTTAAATTCCGGTGTCATTCAATGATTTCAGCCTTTGCGCATAGTGCTTTGCCCCTGAAAGGGTTAAATGTTTTTTGTATGCTTACAACAACACATTTGTATTTAATTGTGGATTGTCATGGATATGACATGATATTCCTAAAAATTTCAAAATGTTCCCTACCATTTCTCACTAGTTACTTAGACATGTTTCCTCTTATTAGTGTAAAGATCGTATTAAGGCTGTTCTCAACTGCTCTGCTCAACAAGCGCAAAACGTTTTGACACATTTACAAATTCATTTTTTAACGGAAAGATATAAAATTGGAAAGTCTGACCATGAAAGCGATTTGGAATCGAACTGTTTTTTCCATTTTTGGATCAATTAATTACCTATCGAGTTATAAGCGATTTTGATCAAGTGACACGGCATTTTTCTCCCCTTTCTGACTGGATTTTCTTCTTTCGTTCGGAAGTTCAGTTCAAAATGCCAACTTTGACAATATTTTCTGAAAGATCTATTGCGTTTACAAGAAAACGGAAAAAACTGTTCAATGACATAGTTTCTGAATAACAACACCTTCTAGTTTCATGCGTTACCGAACAAAAATGAATTAAAACTTATGTTAGAAAGTTGACCCTTTGGATTTGAGAACAGCCTTAATTTTAATATTTGTTAAGCACGGTTACTGACGGCCGCCAAACAGTGAACACTCGCCAACGCAGAACTATTCTGACTTGAACAGAAAACAGTTGTCGGAGAGATTCGAGAGTGGAAGGTGTGAAACAATTTAGTGGGTGCGTCGCCTGTTAAAATGTATTCATTGAGATATTAATGTCGTGTAAAAAGTGAAGTTGTAATGAAATATTATAAATGTTCTATATTTAAAAGTGATGTGCGTGAAGTAAAATGTTTCGTCTTGGCCAGAGTAATTATTTGTGCAGCCACACTAGGTACTTTTATTTATTCATAAATCTAGTGACTAAATAAATTATTTAATAAAAAACTAGAAAGATAAATCATGCGTCAAGCACAGATTATGCACTTTTAATAAAAACCTCATCGTTTAACAAGGTGAAAGATGATATCTAAGTAAACAACTTGGAAAATGCGTACCACATTTGGAAACTCAATTTTAGCAAGTACAATCAATAGTCTGTAAATCATCCGGATTCGTTTGTTCAGCCCTGTATACGATCTGTAGATTTGTATGCAGGGTGTTTCATAAAAGATGGACAAAACTTTAAGAGGTGGTGATACACATCCAAACAAGCAACTTTCATCAAAGAATTCATTGTCGGAAATAAAATGCAAATGTGCTGGTGTATTTGGAAACTTGGTCCATGCGTTAAAGCTCCATTCTTGTTGCGAGCTATCGGGAGAAGAACGACACTAATAGCTAGCAAATGCGATATGGGGAAGAAGAATGATTATGCAAAATTTCGCCTCGATTAATACATAAAAATCGCTGATTCGAGTGTGCAACTGTCAATCGCAGTCGGATGTATCGGAAGATGTGTTGCCCTTTACAAATGGGGAAAAGGCTTATATGCCTTTGCTTATTGCTTATATTTTATATACGGAATTTCACATGGTAACGGCTCAACGATAGTACGGAGAGCGGTTTCCTAACAGGTGGTTGTCCGACCGTAAAACATTTGAGCGCTTGCACCGACAGTTGTGTGGTACGGATCCTTTCTTGCTTCTTGGTCGGGTGTAGGTCGTGCAAAGACGGACGGAACGTTAGTTGTGGAAGAAGCCATTCTGGATATAGTGATTGATCAGCCAATTTCGAATACACGAGCAGTGGCTAAGTAATTACATGTATCACACTCCACGACATGGCGAGTATTGAAGGACAAACTTTTGCATCCTCATCATCTTCAAAGAGTCCAGGAACTGACTGAAAGAGATCATCCTCGTCGTGTGAAATTCGACCGCAGCTTTCTGCAGCAGAAAGCGGTAAAAGATTTGAGGCAACTGTGTTTTTTACGGATGAATGTACCTTTACACGTGAAGGTGCATGTAACACCCACGATCAACATGTATGTGCGAATCTAAATCCACATGCCACTTATTCGCATCCTCATCAGCAACGTTTCTCTATCAATGTTTGAACAAGAATAATCTGAGATCTCCTACTCGGACCTTATCTTTTGCCAGTACGCCTTGACGGGAAAAAATACCTCAGGTTTTTGCAACAGGTGTTACTAGACACGTTGAACCTTCACATATTCGGCGGATAATGTGGTTCTAGCAAGATGGAGAACCAGCTCATTATATACGAGACGTACGAAACTATCTGGATATAACATTTCTCAACCGATGGATTGGGCGAGGTAGCCCTGTAGCTTAGCCACCGCGCTCGCCAGACCTTTCATGTCTCGATTTCTTTTTGTTTGGGCAGCTGAAGACTCTTATGTATGAGACCCCCACTGAATCTGTAGAAGACCTCGTCGCCAGATTTTCGGCCGCTGGCGGGGAAATGTGCGATAAGACTGTTGTTTTTCAGAAAGTTCGCCAATAATTTTTTCGCCGTTGTATCACATGCATAGACACTTCCAGTCACTGTTTTGAACACTTATTGTAATCACATGTCTTTAAACTTGCTTTTGTCACTTAATCGTTCTTTGCGTGTTTTTACCTCGTATAACAACATCACCTTTGGCACCATCTCGCACCTTTGCGTTTTAATTCCGATGATGCATTCTTTGATGAAAGTTGTTTGTTTGGATGTGTACTATCATCTCTTAAAGTTTTGCCCATCTTTTATGAAACACTCTGTATATACTACATAGTAAGCTAAAATTTAGCTCAGTTAGGAAACGTTTAGCACAGTTGAAAATTCTCCTTCAGTAATTTCTGCCAATAAACGGAAATGTACTCTAGATCTTTTGGGCTGTTCTGTATCTGTAAAATTTACGCAATCAAGTAATAGATGAAATTTTAGTTAAAATTTAAAACACGTACCACAACTTCCAGAAATGAAAACCTATTTCCAGCAATTATTGTTAATAGACAGTACTGTAACCGAATTATTTTGTGAGTCCCTGTAAGTAAATGATGTGCACACCATATTATGTAGCCAGCGTCTTGTAGTACACATCAGTAATATGCATGAATTCCAATATGTTTAAAATAGCCTAATATCATTAAAATACATAATAAACTTTAATAAAATGAATCATAAAAAAAATAATATATGAATAACAAAATTTATCATGTTATTAGAATTTGCATACAGGGCTGCACAAAAGAATCCCCGTGTCATTCTCCTTATTCGTGGAAACTGCTGAAACGGGAATTTTCAACTGAAGTAAAGTGCCTGTACCCAATATGGACACCCTAAGGAAAATTGGTTTTTTTCACCACCGTGTACACTTCATAGGACTCCAAAATATATGACCACTATCTCTGGACTGTTGACTATCATTATTAAAATTGGCGACCTTGTAATTATTCTGGTTTAATTTTAATGATAAAAACAAAAAATGTTTACAAATGTCCATATAAGGACCCACCTGTCCCTATTATGGACATGCATATCCATATTAGGGACAGGTGGCTCCTTATTGACCTACTACACAGGGTGTATGGAAGAGCCACTCTTCCAAGGGATTTTAGAGGAGAGGAGATAAAAGAAATATATCTTAAAGTATTGCTGGGGAGAGGGGGGGGGGAGTAAATATCTTCAGAACATGCTCTTTAGAAGGGAGGGGGGTCATTTTCGGTTGTGGCTCTTCGAAGACCCATGCAAAGCACCGCAGTTACTACAAAATATTATAAAATAATATAATTGGTTTTGCTTAGCTTTATTGCATCTGTCTGCAGAATTTACATCTGTTATTACCCAGTCCTCATAGGATGGACAAATAAAAACTTCATCATGGGCGGTAAGTCCCACACAGTCCTCATGGACATATCTGCCATATGTGATTCATAGCCGCATGTCTGCAACAGCATCAATATTGCATAAGAAGCAGTACCAGCTCTCCTTTGTTGAGGAAGTCATACCGCTGGTACCTGCGATTTCGCCATCAGATACCCTACTGAGGGGAGGCTTCTTTTGATTTTTCTACAAGGGCAGTTTGGAGGATTTTTTTCTTGGAGGATGTTTCTTAGAGGATTGTTCAGATGATATTAAACAGATATTTTACAAATTTGTAAATCTGAAGTTTCATTTGCTGTATTTCCAATGTGGACATAAGGTGTCCATATTTGGAATCGGGCATAGTTTTACTAAATCTTGTAATAAATAAACTAAGAAAACTTTTTTAATCAGTATATGCAGTATCAATAGAAAATATGTTTTACCAGCTTTCTAAAACACTTCACTTTTCAATATTTAAAATAATTTTACCATATCTAATAAGAATTTAAACTTACCTGTAATTACGATCAGCACACCACGAAAAACAAGTTTCCTTCCAAATGGCGAACAGCGCACTGTTTTGCACTTTCCAGGCTCAATTATCTTTTCAACTGCTTTTCTTCACGGACATGTAGCGCCGTCTCTCGATCAAAATTGTTACTTTTAAAGATATTAGGGGTGTCCATATTGAGAGCACTGTCCATATTGGGTACAAGTACCTTATATGTATTTCTTAAGTGAACTAAACTTTTCATGCATGCAGTTAATAAATCCAAATCTATATATCATATACAGAGTTGCTCAAATAATTCAGATCATTTCCCACTGTAGATGGGAATTGCTGATATTGGGTTTTCAAATGTGTTATGCGTTTCCAAATGGTTGAATTAGGAGTGATATTTTAACTTATTTATCGGTTAAGTTTTGTTACATTATTCTGAATGTGTTGGAAAGTGTTTCATAATCTATTCTTGGAGAAAGATTTTTTTTTTCTTGTTAAAATATGATTTTGACAAGAGAAAAATCCTTTACCTACAATTGAATTAAACGTTTCAAGCAATAATTCAGTAGATATAAATATCATTAATTTAAAAAATGTACTTTGCAACACTCCAATATAATTTATGACTTCGATTTGTCTGGCAATCTTTCCGAATTCTCGTGTAAAGATACCCTGCAATTTTTATGTTATTGTCGTTTTCTATAGCACGATGGCTATTGAAATTGAAGTGAGTACCATTTATATTTCGTTTACAAAGCCAACCAAAAGTAGTCCGTTGTATTACGGTCAATAGGAAAAAATAGTTTCAAGTGTACTTTGATGATGTTACACTGTTAAGAACTGAAACATAATGAAGTGCACGAAAACATGCATTCTGCAGGAAATGGCATTCAAAGCATTTATTATTCATTTACACAGCCACATAAAACAAATTCCTTTACATAATGGTTTACTGTGCAAAAATATGCAACGTATTTTAATTGAAATGGTGTATCATTAATGGAATTCATATACATTACAGATGTTTACTATAAGATACTTACTGTAGATTATGGTGTGCGCAGCATTTATTGTTCATTTAGAAGGACACACAAAATATTTCGGATACGGGTTTGTATCCGAAGTACTGTGTGTTAGTGATAATTGCTGGAAGTGCATTTTCAGTGATGGTATGCGTTTTTAAGTTTTAACTAAATTTTTGTATACTACGTGATGCATATAAGTTCAATATATCACATGCAGGATTACGCAAAAGAATTTGTAAGCATTACTGAGTATGAGCTTGAAATGCTTAAAGATGTTTTTTACTTGAGTTATGCATTTTGAAGATGTACTTTTTTTAGTATATTACAGTTATTTGTAGAATACAAATAAAATCATATACAGGTCATGAAAAAGACTGAATATGTGAATGCCAATGGATGATAATTTCAGAAGCGTAATATTAGTAGTTTTAGGCTTCTTCTTCTTTTTTTTTTTTTTTTTTTTTTTTTTGTCTTAACTTGAATTAAACTCAATATGTAGCCGTGTATAAAAATATGTAGGTAATATACAAAGTTGCAGAAAAGAATTCGTATATGTTTTCGTCTTTTAGTAGAAATTACTATTACGTGAATCTTCAACCTGTTAATGCCCCTATCACTGCAGGTGAAGGTTGATTGGTTGGTTGGTTGTATTTATGACGGCCAATTATCTGCACGAGGGATATAGGCCCAGGTGGGGAGTGCCCTTCGTGGGGGTCTTTCTAAGGGAACCTAACCCGTATTAACGCTTGGAAATCCAAGGTTCGAAGAAAACTACGAAAACTCCGAACGATTAGGCCGACGGGCGCGATTGGGATTGAACCCAGCACCTCCCGTCTACCAGCTTCGAGAGCAGAACCTCTCAGCCACTGGTGGGGCTCACTGCAGGTGAAGACACTCGCGATCGCGAGCTAATGCTAAACCTATAGGGATGTTATTTTCTAATATCTCGTTTGCATTTCGACATTTTTAGATATATATATATATTTTAATTGGATAGCTGAGGTCCATCTTTACATCGCTCCTTTTTTACTTTTTCGATTTCGGTTACAGATATTTTTTATAAAGTTACTTTCACTTTTGAAACCGGTTCCGAAAATGAAAGTGTCATTCTAAAAAATATCTGCATTCAAAATTGAAAAAGTAAAAAAGGAGCGATGAAGAGATGGACCTCAGCTATCCAATACAAAAAAAAAATAATAATAATAATAAATAAAAAAAATAAAAAATAAATAAAAATGTCGAAATGTAAACGAGACATTAGAAAATAACCCCCTCATAGGTTTAGCTTTAGCTCGCAAGTGTCTTTGCCTGCCGGGGCAGGAGCCTTAAGCGTTTTCTTACAAAACTAAATATTAGCATACTATGTAAAACGTATATTCAAATCTGTAGAATAAATACAGGTCTGCACAAAAGAATTAGAGTACTTTCCTGGCTTAAGTTAAATAAAAGACTAAAACTACATTCAAATAAAGATTCAGTAAAAATAATGCAGGGTGCATGCGATTTATTACTTTTGAATTTCGCTATTTCCGAACAATATTTCTCTTCTTATTAAATCGCAGGACTCTGTGGTTAAATAAATTTAATAATACTCTTCTGAAATAGTAATATTCAAAGGAAAGATCAATTTAAAAATCAAAATGGCTTTAGTTTTGAAATTTAAAAAAAAATCAGAATTTTGAAACTCTATAAAGAAAAAAAAAGTAGATTTTTTAAATTATATCTATTTTTTAAAGATTCAGTTAAGATATATTTAATGTCGCTTTTTTTCACAAAGAAAATTGCCGTCCCTGGAACAATGAGTTCCAAGCACAACCTGCAACCCGGCCCGGCCAAGGTCCGGTCCAACGCTTGTCCAATGAAAAGAAATAGGTCATAGCCGTGCTGGGAGTAAATTTTATGGATGGTGCTATCTTTGATATCAAAACTAAACTCTTTCAATTTAATAAAATATGCTTTAGTTAGGATTGAATTAAGAAAAATCATTCCTCACCTCAACTAGACTTTGACAAACATTGACATTTAATCTTAGACGAAGCATTTGTCGAGATTAAGAATAAATAACTTTGAGTTGTTTCAAAGTTTTAGCAAATGTAAATGGAATAAAAATTCACCAAAACTACTTTTTTTAAAGGAAATTACTAACGACAGATTTTAACAGAAACTTTTAAAAATTGAATTTCATACAAAAAGAGAAATTTTAGATCCAATATCACTAATCTGTTTTTAAACATATATTATTATTGTACATGTATTATTCTCAGTTCATGTAACAATGTTTATTTCACTTAGAACTAGAATAAATTTTTTTGTTATTTCAAAAAGTAAATAAATAAATAAAATGTAGTGCTTTTATTTAAATTTAATATAATTGTTGCAATTTTCTTCAAAGCAAGAATCATAAATCCCAATTTTTGCTATTGCTAGTGATTAGTAAAAAGAAGTTGGAGGAGTTATTTTCATATAATTGTTGCAATTTTCTTCAAAGCAAGAATCACAAAGCCCAATTTTTGCTAATGCTAGTGATTAGTGAAAAGAAGTTGGAGGAGTTATTTTCTTATAATTGTTGCAATTTTCTTCAAAGCAATTAGTAAAAGAAGTTAAAGGAGTTATTTTCATATAATTGTTGCAATTTTATTCAAAGCAAGAATCATAAAGCTCAATTTTTGCTATTGCTACAGATTATTAAAAATAAGTTGGAGGAGTTATTTTCTTTAGTTTTGTCACAGAGTTTAATATTATTTGAAAGTAATAGCAAAATTAATAAATCTTTTCTTATTCAAACGTAACATATTTCAAATATTTCCTATTTATTTGGTTTGTACATTTCACAAATTCATAAGTTCAACATAATGGGATCGTTAGTATTTGAATTGTTTAAGAGATGGCAGCCCCAAACTTAATCTTGCTTTCTGTAAATTCAGTAAAAGTTACATGCTTTGTAAAATAGTCACCACACACTGTTATCAAATTCACAAAACCGACTATTTCTGACACATTTAAAAAACAATTTTTACTCTGAAAACGAAAAGCACGAAATTTGCAAGTGTTATTATTCTAAAACAGAAAAAAAAAAAAAAAAAAAAAAAAAGAATAGCGTCTTCCATCTTTCGATAAAGACAAAAAAGTTTTTCAGAAATTGGTGTCAAAGTTTGCGTATTAAGCCGATTTTCGCGGTCCTAGGAAAAGTCGTCATCAGGGGCCGACCTACCTATCTAAGACCCTTAGACTATCTAGGGCCTCGGAGCAAGCATCATTCTAGAGTACATCCTTCTATCTTATCTGTCCATAAAAGTTGTTCGTGAATTATACTTCAGTACAGGGCCCTGTCTGAGAGGGTACGGGGGGAGCCCCCCCCCCTCAGAAACGTTCGCGAATGCTGTTTGGCAACTTTACAAACTTAGTTGGAAAATTTGTTTAAAACTTCAATAAAAACTATAGACACTTTCTATTTCTGACATACCTGGCAAAAGTTACAAATCTAATTAGGAATATTTAAAAACTTTTTACAAATTATAACTATATCACTTTTTCTAAGTGTGGTAACTTGGCGAAATTATAAAACTAGTTGGCAAACTTGACCAGAACTAGTTATTTTTCTTTCTCAAAGAATTGGCAAATACTGAAATTTGATTTGGCAATTTAAAATCCTTTCCCTATCTCCAAATAAAAAATCTTAGCAATGGGCCTGCTTAAGGCTGCTAGTCACTCAGCTTCCGAATTCCCCTCGGTAATGTTAAGTCTATGGGCGTTTGATGTATTCTTATATTCAAAATATCACCTCAGGAAATTAATATTTTTAACTTCTATTTTCAGTGTTCTCTTCTTAAAGGATGCTACTTTTTTTCTTAGTTGTCAAAATATTTCTAAAATCTATGCTTAATTTAATATTTTATGTTTTAAAAACTGACGAACTCGGAGTAAAATTCTAAAACTCCGTATAAAATTAAGCGTAGAGTTTAGAAATACAGTGTAACCTCTGAATAACGATTGCCTGTGGGACCAGCGAGAAGTGACCGCTCTTCAGAGGTGGGTGCTATTCAGAGGTTTCATTTTTAAAAAATCAAATTACTTAAATATAAATATAAATACACACAGTCATTTTAATAAATCCTCATTGTTTTAATACACTAAAAATTAGTGATTTGAACTGGCTTTATTTTTTCCCTGCAAATATCTTTCTCCAAAGAAATAACAATATAAATTGTTTTCGTTTTGCTATACAACACATTATAATTATGATTCAATGTGAAATTTTGGATTTCACGATGGTTCGTTCATTAAATCAACGGTATATGTGTTAATACTGGAAATATTGGGTGATTCTATAATCCATTTCCTCTCTTTCTTTCCTATCTTGCACCATTTGCTGTACGAAATCCAATGTGACAGTAACTGCCAAATCTTTGTCCAGACATTCAAACACGCTGGCCTTTATGTTATAGTTATGTCTGCCGGTCTAAGAATATTATCCAAATTTTCCCCATAATTATTAATGTCTGCATTTCCTATTTGTTGATATATCAAGTAAATTTTGTTTGATCTGCTTCACATTTTGTTTTGCAAATAAATATAAAATTATACCAGGAGCTGAAAATTTGTTTTTCTCGTGACTTTTGAGTGGCCGTTGTTCAGAATTGTTCGTACTAATGTTAATGCTATGGAAAGTATTTGGTTCCATCAACATGTGGCCGGAATACGGAGGTTTTCGTTGTTTAGAGGTGGCCGTTCAAGGAGGGTTCACTGTATTTTGAAAACTAAGAAAGAAAGAGACATCCTTTCAAAAGAGAACACTGAAAAAAGAAGTCAAAAATGTTAATTTCCCGAAAAGATATTTTGAATATAAGAATGCATCAAATGCCCATAGACTTCACATTTCCGAGGGGAATTCGGAAGCAAAGGGTGTTTAGCAACCTTAAAAGAGTGGTACTAAATTTCACTCCTATTGTATATATACATAAATTTTGTACTAAGTGCTATTCTCATCTGTATGCAAGGTACCACAAGAAAGATGGTCAGAAAGTTAAGGGCAATACAAATAGGAAAACTAATCGGAAATTGGTAGGAAAAAAAAGATGAATTGATTGATGGGAGTATTTGTTTGCAAACTTTTCATCTACGTATGTCATAACATGCCTAAAAGAAAAATTCCCCCAATTGGTCATTATAAATAGTTTTAAATTGCTTCGTTAAGAGGAAAATGTAAATAACGAATTTCTCGTGAAAACAATGGACTACAGTAGAAGCTCTTTCATCCGGCATTCTATGGTTCGGCACATTCTATAATCTGGCACGAAAGCACGCGTTTTTTTTTTTTTTTTTTTTTTTTTTTTTTTCTACGACCATTGTTGACAGGAATCACTAGCATACGAGCACCCACAAGAAGCCCAGATTCAGGAGGTGGAATCGGATGAAGAAGGAGTCGTAGCAGATGAATCTAAAGTCTCTTGGAAACAGGCTTCTGATGCATTAGATACATTCACAAAATTTGCCTAATCGAACAAAAGCTACAACGCTGCCGAACACATAAATCTGTGTATAATTCGTAACGATTTTTTGAAGAAGAAATCCGAATCGCGGAAGCAATATAATATCAGAGACTTTTTTAAAATGCAATGTTTATATTAATTTTTTACAACAGGTACAATGTAATGTACAGTCGTGGAAAAAAAAAAGTAAACACCCCTACTAACTTCTCAACCAATTATCGTAGAGTAAAGTTACTGGTACCGAACGATTCGAAATAAAGTCTACTTTTAAATTATGTATATAAAATTTTCTTAGGGGGCCATCTACATATTAAAATGAATCCAAACTTCATTTTTTTTCAATGACAATACCCAATTTTAACGAGATATTTCAAATCTTCGGTTCAAACTATGCCTAGAATCCGAATTTCAAGTCATTTGAATGATAAGTATTTGAATTATAAACATTAAAAATTTAGTGCTTCTAATGTTAAATTACATTTTCATATTTTTATTTATATCTCCAGAAATTATGCTCCTAATGTGCTAATTTTTTGTGTAGCAATAATACTAATATACCCAAACATAAATACGCTGAATTTGCAATCTTTATAATTTTATGATATGAATTATGAAATTAATACTCGAAAAAATTATGAATTGCAACCTACAATTTTTTTGATGAATTTAGATTTATTAAGTCTTGCTTTATGGAAATCCAAAATTTCACATTTTTCTTCCAAGTAGTTTTCAAATTATGCTTAAAAAACGGCAAAATGATGGTTTAAGGGGCCGTCTATAATAGAAGTGACTAGAAATTTTGAAATTTCTTCTGCTGTCTTGTAATCTAGCAGGCTTCATTGACTTCTTAAGGTGCCTTGATCAAGATGGCTCTCTCGGTTAACAATCGAGTTTCGAACTTCAATTTGGATACAGCCCTTAAAATACGCTCGTTTTAAAATAATTAATTTCTCAGAAACTTATGGTACGAATTGCATGAAAATTTGTTTTTAGGCGAATTGAAAGGTGTAGAGTTCATTTATGCTGTCAGAATTGTGTACTGCTATTGAAAAAAAAATAAAGTTATGGTTCGTTTTAATATGTAGATGGCCCCATAAGCAAATTTTATCTATATCATTTAAAAGTAGACTTTACTTCCAATGGTTCAGTAACAGTAATTTTCTTCTACAATAATTTGTTGAGGAGTTAGTGGGGGGTTTTTACTTTTTTTCCCACGACTGTACATATACAGTGACCTATATGTACATTACCTTGTACAGTCGTGGAAAAAAAAAAGTAAACACCCCCTACTAACTCCTCAACAAATTATCGTAGAAGAAAGTTACTGGTACCGAACGATTGGAAATAAAGCCTACTTTTAAATGATGTATATAAAATTTGCTTAGGGGGCCACCTACATATTAAAACGAACCATAACTTTGTTTTTTTCAATAGCAGTACCCAATTCTGACAGCATAAATGAACTCTACATCCATCAAGTAGCCTAAAAACGAATTTTTATGCAATTCGTACCATAAGTTTCCGAGAAATTAATTATTTTAAAATGAGCGTATTTTAAGGGCTGTATCCAAATTGAAGTTCTGTACTGGATTGTTAACCGAGAGAGCCGCTTCCTTGATCAAGGCACCTTAAGCGCCACTCAAGGAGCCAATGAAGCGTGTTAGATTACAGTACGGCAGAATAAATTTCAAAATGTCTACTCACTTCCATCGTAGACGGCCCCTTAAACCATCATTTTGCCATTTTTTAAGCATAATTTGAAAACTACTTGGAAGAAAAATGTGAAATTTTTGAATTTCCATAAAGCAGGACTTAATAAATCGAAATCCATCAAAAAAATTGTAGGTTGCAATTCATAATTTTTTCGAATATTAATTTCATAATTCATAACTCATATCATAAAATTATAAAAATTACAAATTCAGCTTATTTATGTTTGGGTATATTAGTATTATTACCACAAAAAAAATTAGCACATTAGGAGCATAATTTCGGGAGATATAAATAAAAATATGAAAATATAATTTAACATTAGAAGCACTAAATTTTGAATGTTTATAATTCAAAAACGTATCATTCAAATGACTTCAAATTTGGTGTCTATGCATAGTTTGAACCGAAGATTTGAAATATCTCGTTAAAATTGGGTATTGCTATTGAAAAAAATGAAGTTAGGATTCGTTTTAATATGTAGATGACCCCCTAAGATAATTTTACATACGTCATTTAAAAGTAGACTTTATTTCCAATCGTTCGGTACCAGTAACTTTCTTCTATGATGATTTGTTGAGGAGTTAGTAGGGGGTGTTTACTTTTTTTTTCCACGACTGTACATATACAGTATATATTAAATAACTGGATTTTAAGTTTGTATTCTATGTTTTTCTTTAATGCTCACAGTTTTTATAATGACGAAATATAAAACAGTATTTGTCAGATATTTATACAATTTGCACACGTGGGTAATGTAGGTAAACATACACACAAAAAAAATAAATTGCATTGACGTTCGATAATCCGGCAAAATCGCTAATTTGAAACGGCTGTTGTCCCGAACTTGCCGGATTAAAGAACTTCTACTGTATTCAGTTTTCATAACAAAATTTTAAGCATTAGTTTTTTGATCATGCAGCTTGTTTTTTTTTTTGTTGTTGTTTTTGTTTTTTTTTGAGGTGGGGAAGGGGGCAAGGGAAGTACAGAGGGGAAGGCCAGGACTGCACTCCCTAAATCTTTGAAAATAGTTTTGGTCACCCTTTACCAATTTTAACCTTTTGGTATACCCTTTAGGAAAATCCTGATTACTCCCATGGAGCCCCCCCCCCCCTCCCAAATGGAGAGCCCGGGGAAACTGTTCCGCGTCTGAAAAGGGAAAATGCTATTTTATTCCAGTTCATTTCAATGGTCATACCAGCTTTTTTTATGCTTTTTACTGTATGATGAATTAGTTTCAATTAAGGATATTTTTCAAACGTGTTATTCATCACTTGAAAATCTATTTTGCAACAAAGTAGTCTCTTTTTAACGAAACATAAGATTTATACGGTCTCTGAGTTTTATGAGGTACTAGCAAACCCAGCGGCTTTGCTCGCGTAATATCTGAAATATGCCAAGTTATGTGTAATTTTTATTAAAAGAATTCATACTTTTAGGAATAATTCAAAAAATTATTATTTAAAACACAGTTTGACTAAACTTCATTATTACACTGCATTAGGCAGAAATCAGACTTAAATTAATAAAAAGAAATAAAACTAAATAAATGATAATTTAGAAAATATTTTGAAACTTTTATGCTCAATTAATACGCTTATTTCAGTATTCATTTGAAGTTTTGAATTTTTTAGAAACCATCTTCTTACATCTTAAAATTAACCATCATGTCAAATTCCAAGTCCTACCACCTCTCTCAACATAAAGGGCTATGTTGAAATAGAAACTGTCACCATTAATTTGCAAACATTAATTTTTAAATTGGTTTGTTATTTCCTAATATTCCACAGAAACGTAATTTAGAACGTTCATTGTTAACCCCAGGTGGTAGAATCATCGGCATAAAATATAGCATGTGTAATTGTGTAGGATCAGAGACTGTTACTATTGATTTGCAACTATTACTTTCATAATCGGTTTATATTCCCTGAAATTGCATTGAAATCGTAATTTACGACTTTTTTAGAACGCTTTTCGCACCTTCCCTTCGCTTCATCCCTTTTTAATTCTAATTTATTTTCGACAGTCCTTCGAGGGAATTTATATTTTATATGTAACTACTATGCCATATTTAAAGTTTCTAGCCTCTTCAGCATCACATAAATCGCAATTTAGAAAGTTTTTTGCAGCCCTCTGGCGGCAGTGGCACAGACATAAAATATAGCTTATGTTTGAGCAGGTTCTATCACCAACAATTTGTCACCATTATTTTTTTAATTGGTTTGGTATTTGATTGCATAAAAATTGTAATTTAGAACGTTTTTAGAACGCTTTTCGCTCACTTCATCCTTTTAAATTTGGAATTTTCTTTCGACTGTTCTTAGAAAGCAGTTGCATCTTGTAAGTAAATACCATGCCATATTTCAAAATGTTAGACCCCTCAGTTGTGCAATAAACACAAATTAGAACATAGTTTGCTCTTGCAACCCCCAGATGGTTGTGACAGCAATATAAAATATAGCATATGTTGGAACAGGGACTGTCACCATCAATTTGCAACCATTACTTTTAAAATAGGTTTGGTATTTCCTGACATTGAGTAGAAATCGCAATTTAGAATGTTTTTAGAACGCTTTTCGCGCATTTTCACCGCTTTTAAATTTCTAATTTTTTCGAAACTGTGCTTAAAGATAATTTATATCTAATAAATATGTACCTTGCCTAATTTCAAGTTGCTAGCCCCTACCGATCACCAGTGGCGAAGCGTCTCGTCATCGGTAGATTCGGCGATGACCATAGAAAAATAAAGGCAACATAAAACATTTAAATTTTTTGCAAGCACATTTTAAAATGTTTTTTTTTTTTTTTTTTTTTTTTTTTTTTTAAGATTTTATGTGTAACATGAAGCGATAATAGTGTATTTTAGTGCTGCCATCTATCAGTTATAAAATGACACGGCTAAAACATAAAGGGTAAATAGTATCTCTCGTCTACGGCTAAAAAGGATGCGCCCAGATTTGCGAATCTCTTTACAGCATACCCACTCCTCCTCTCAGCACCCCGCAACCAATCAAACGACACACTTTTCCAAGACATATCGGCTCTAGTCATCGCTAATCTGAGCGAATTCACTTGAAAAGGAACATTTCTTTTAGTAATGCTTTTTCCATTTTGAATATTATTCCAATGGACATAGCGTTATTGTAACAGATTTAATTTTATTAAATAGTACAAAATGCTCTATTCTATTGAGTAATGCTGTCCTTATCTTAAAATTATTTGACTAATTTAAATTATTTCTATTATTTCATTACACTTAAATAAAAGATTTTTTATTAATTGGAAAAGAAATCATTGCTTTAAAATGTCTTTTTACATACGTGTACTGTTAGAATATTATAAATCGTAGGTTATATATTTCTGATAACAGCATATTTCCGATTTATAAGTCCAAAGACGCGTATTTATTTAATTTTGTTTAATTTTTGGTAACGCACAAATGATGAAAAATAATTATGGAAATATACGAAAATTGTCTTAATTTTTGTCGAAGTGTCATTTAATTACTTAAAAACGTCATAACTATTTTTAAACCATTAAATAAATATTTTTTGCATACGATTTAATCTGAAAGTTATATAATTCAAAGTAAAATTATGCATTAAGAAGAGTTAAAGTACTTTACCTATTGCAATTTTGACAAATACCTTAATGTTTAAAAAATATCAAGCTAATACTTCAATGCAAATATTTTTTACAATATTTTGTTTCATTAGAAAAATGTGTAATCTATTTGATTGGTTCATCGACATTTTTAAATTAAAGTAACAAAATTTTATTTTTTGAAGAAGTAAATTATTTAACTATTGGTTACAATTTAGAAAACCCCTGCCGGCCCGGCCTACAGGCGGAGGTAGATTTCAAAGTTAAGTATACTAATTTCACCAACAAAAACTAAATCATGATTAGAGATTTATCCACTTTAACAATTTTATCTGGCTCTTTTGACGAGTTTTTATTTCATTTTTATATAATAGCTGGTTTTATTAGAATCATGTATAGGAGGTATTAAAAAAAAATATTTTTCCATGCTCAAACAACTCGAAATTTTCTGGCACATTTTCAGATTCATTTTTAATAGAAAAAATATTAAACTTTCTGACTTGATTTTTGTAGAGATTTATAAAAGACCTGTGTTTTTATTTTTCGTTCAATTCATTAAAACTTGATTTATCACCCAGAAAAATGTTTTGTTGAATCAACAAAAATTTGGTTGTTCCAACAAAACTTTCCGTTTAAATATGGGTCAATGGAAATTTTGTTTGAATCAACAAAAAAATATTGTTGATTTTTTTTGCAACTGCAACAAAAAAATTTTGTACCGCCAGCAAAAAAATGTTTTGTTATTTCAAGTAAAATGGTCCCCTTTTTGTTTAAATTAACAAAATTCTTTTGTTGAAATTTTTAAAAAAATAAATGTAACAATCTGTTACCTTAAGAGTACATTTTAGTTTCGGCAACAAAAACTTTTGTTTAAAGAACAATTGTTTTGTGTAATTTTAAGAATTTTCTTTGTTTTAACAACAAAAATTTTTGTTAAAGAAACAATAATATTTACTTTAAAATTACCGTTGAGAAACAATATTCCCGCTTTGATGGCGCCATCTATTGAGCCGTGTTGTAGATCTTCAAACGAACATACTGCATTACATTTGGTAATATTTCAAATGAAGACATGTCATCGACGGGATTCGATCTGTTGACCCCAAGGACAGAAGATCTATGCTTTAACCATTCGACCACTGAGACTCCACGAAAGTATATTTTTAAAGACATTTTTTTTTTAATTGTCTTATGCGGGTGTATTTAAAAGACAATTTAATTTTTAAATGAATGAAATAAATATCTCAGCGAAAATTGTTAATGCTAAAAAGATGTATCGATGTTTTGATATTTTTATAGCAATTAGAAAATCAGTTCAATTAACTAATGAATTTTTTTTTCTTTTCTACGATTACGTTTATAATGAATAATAATTTTAAAAAACGATTTAAGCTTTTTTTTTTTTTTTTTTTTTTTTTTTTTTGGATGATTCACATAATTGTAGTTCTTTTTTAAAATGAATTCCCAAACTATTTTTTTAAGTAAATAAATATAGGCCATTTTTGATAATTTTTAATTCACAGGCTACCAAAGCCTGAGAGCTAATGTGCCCGCAGGTTCTGTATGTACGTACGTATGTATGTTGTGTACGTACGTACGTACGTAACGCGATACTCTTGACACAAATATCCGATTTGCTTCAATTTTTTTTCTAGGTTCATTCTCATAAGGTGCTTCCCTGATTAGTTTTGGGGGTTCGTTGTTTAAGTATAAAGGGGATACGGGGGGCTAATATCCCCTTAAATTAGATAAATGGGTTTTTCATGCAAAATTATCAGATTTTCTTCACTTTTGTTTTACTGGTTAATTCTGATAAGGCGCCTCCTAGATTAGATTTGGAGGTTTATTGTTTAAGTATAAAGGGGGGGATCGGGGGGGGGGGTAATACCCCCTTAATTTAGAAAAATGTGTTTTCTTATCCGATTTGCTTCAAATTTGATATACCGGTTTATTATGATAAAGCACTTCCCAGATTAGTTTTCGGGGTTCATTGGTTAAGTATAAAGGGCGTACGGGGGTTAAGCTCCCCTTAATATAGATAAATGGGTTTTTCATGCAGAATTATCAGATTTGCTTCAATTTTGATATATCAGTTAATTTTGATAAGGCGCTTCCCTGATTATATTTAGTGGTTTATTTTTTGAGTATAAAGAGGGGATTGGGGGGTAATACCCCTTAATTTAGAAAAAAGGGTTTTCCTATCCGATTTGCTTCAAATTGGGTGTACCGGTTTATTATAATAAAGAGCTTCCCTGAATAGATTTAGAGGTTCATTTTTAAGCATAAAGGGGGGGTGGAGGGAGGTAATACATCCTTAATTTAGATAAATGGATTTTTCTATCCGATTTGCTGCAAATTTGATATACCGATTTATTCTGACAAGGCGCTTCCCTGATGAGATTTGGAGGCTCATTGGTTAAATATAAAGATATGAATCAGAGTGGAGGGGCTAATCCCCCACTTAATTTATTTTACGAAAGGCATTATTTTTTTGAAGTAAGAGTATAATATACAGTTAGTTTGAATAGACTGTGAGCTCAATGCCATCAGATTAACTGGGCACTTTTCTCTTTTATTCTGTTTATCAGTGTTAGAAGTTTATATGAAATATATTTATATATATATTTTAAATTATTTTATTTTTCTAATAACATCTTTTATTTATCACACATGCATATATAATAGATAAGAATAAAACAAATAACAGTTTTATTTCATATTGTTATAATGATTCATTGAAGCAAAGTAAGAAAATATTATAGAACACTTTAATTTAAAAAATATATTTAATATTCCCAAATAAACTCAAACTTCAATAAAAATGTAAAAAGAATAAATGTTCCGAATTCGGACTTATGTCGATTTTTTTTTTTTCGGTTTTCTTTAAATATTTTATACTGCCCACAATTTTCATCCGAAATGCACGGAGTTGACGTCGTAATAGAAAGAATTTATTTTTTCCTTTTAGACGATCTCAATCTTTTCTAAAAATTCGGATTTTTAATCAAATTTTCGAAAGAAATCGCAAAAATCCATCTTTCCCGATAAAATATTTTATTCCTCCAGAAATTTTCGTTGGAAAATCGCTATTAATTTTTTTGGATTATAAAGACAGTGTATACAATTTTTACCAGAACTTATAAAAATCGAGAGATTTACGATTTTTTCTGTCTTTCACATATTGAATATCTCCATTACTTTTCAACTGAAATGCTAACAATTTCTATGAAAATAAAGGTAATGATTTACTGTTTCAGATGATACCAATTTTTAAAAACAAATACAGATTTTAACGCAATTTTTGAAAAAAAAAAAAAAACTCCGCGAAATCCGGTAAGATATTTTTTTTATTCCGGAAATTTTCGTTAAAAATTCGCGATTATTTTTTTCAGAAAAGGCTGCGAGTCGAAAATAATGTTCACATAAATTAATAAAATATCTCAAAAAAAACCGGTGATTTAAGTTTTTTTTCTTTCCTGTTTTCCATGAACATTTCGGGATTCTTTGCGATTAATTTGTTTCTTGAGAAACTACCGAAAGGGAAGGAAATTTTGGAGGACTTTATAAATATGAAGTTATTTCTTTGAAGGTGCCCGGGAAACACAGAGTTGAAGGCAGCGGGAACTCCGGTCTAGAAGGGCGAATCCCGGCTAGTATATAAATAAAATCCGTTCAGTAAAAAATATTTCAGAATATCTTAGTTTTTTTAATACGACAAATACTTTATTTCCTAAAAAAATGTCTTTATCTTGTATTATTTTTTCTTATTCTTAAAATTAAGACCTCAACAAAGAATTATCTATATACATTATTTTGATGTAATTTGCTTGCTAAATATTGTGAACAATTCAAAATCTAAATGCTCAATTTCAAATGAAAAGCAAGAAAATTAAATGGTACAGAGGGATTTTTAAAACTACCTTGGTCCGTCCCAATTTAAAAAGTTTTAATTATCCAAAAATTATGCTAATCCTTTAATTATATAGCTATGTAAGTCAAATAAACCAATTACGTGAGAGAGTTATGGTTACTACACAACCATTATAATTTTGAAAAAACAACAAAATTTTGCTGGAATTACAAATTTAAAACACAAAATTATTGTAAAATTAAAAAAAAAACAGATTTTGTTAAATCAAGTAAAATTGATGAAATTTTGTTATAATTTTGTAAGAGTGTTAACAATATTTTTTTGTCCGAGCAACAAAACCGATTTTTAACTTCAACTAAAAATTTTGCTTAAAACAATCAAAATGTACCCAACAAAACATCTTTTGTAGTTTTAATCAATTCCTTTTTCTGGGTGTAACAATTATTTTCTCAGTAGGACACTATTTATTGTTTCTAACACAATCGCTTCGGGAAATTTCTGTTCAAAATGCCCCCTTTGACATCATTTTTTGAAATATATTCTGCCTCTATCAAAAAATCGATCAGTACGGTACATTATATAGTTTCTGAATAAGAGAATCTACCAATTGGATGCATTGAGAGCAAAAATGAATGTAAAAATGAGTCAGAAAATACGCAGTTTGGATTTGAATACACCCTTAATAAGATGATTTTTTTCTTCAACCGCTGTGTATTTTCAATTTGTTTTTGCTGTAAGAATTGGTCCTATAAAATATATAACTTGTCTATATAAGTGTTGTAGACAATATTAAGAAGATATATGATAAATTCATGGGAATACTATATCTTGTAAATTGACGGAGTTATGGATTTTTTCTTCTTCAACCCCCCCCCCCCCCTTTTGTTTTCGTGTTAAATTTTTTTTTTGCGGTACAAATTGGTCCTATCAAAAACTTGCGAATATAAAAGTTGTAGATAATATTAAGGAGATTTATAATAAAATTAATTGGATTTGATATCTTGAGAATTGAGAAAGTTATGAATTTTTTTCTCCCAAAAACCCTATTTTTTGCGCCCCTTGAGCCCATTTTTAATTTGATCAAAAACCTGTGATACATAAATTTTTGGCCCTATTTTTAGAAGTAATAAAAACCTTAAACTGATTTCATGTGTACAAAAATTAAGAAGTTATGGGTTTTTTTTAGGTTTTCACAAAACCCCTCCCTATTTCCATCCCCTCTGTCCGATTTTGCCCATTAACGAACTTGACCGAGATTTTATGCCCCTTGATTTTATGTATCAGTTTGGAAGAGATTTGTACAAAATTGTGGAAGTTATCGTGTCTAGAAGAAAGTGATACATATATATATATATATATATATATATATATATAAAGTTTTTTTACTGAGGGTGGTTTTGTGTTCTAGGGGTCATGATCGGTGTAGATCTGCAAAATTTTTCAGAAATTCCAACATAGGGGAGAATGTAATAGGTAGTATTTCATACGAAATCTACCTAATTCATATATGTTTTTTAAAGTAATTATAATATATATTAATTATTATTACAGCTATGTTATTTCTCAAATAAAGGCAAGCTGTTTGTATCCTCTAGATTTGAGAATGTCTTTAATTGTGAAGAATGGGTGGCTTTGCACATTCCTTAAAAAATTTGCGGACAACAATTGTCGAAGATAAAAAAATAAGTTTTCTGTTAGATATTTTACAAGATCCAGTTACAAGAGTCAAAACAGGCTATGCGGTTGTCATATTTTACTTAAAGTAATTGATTAGTCGTGATTGTCCTTGTCTAAGTTTACAAATAATGTTTGGATATAAACTGAATTTTCAAATCTGAAAGCAGATCTGATGGATCTAAAACATCCATACAATCAAATCATTAAAAACAGTGTTTAATTCAGACACTTTTCTCCGGGAGGGATTTCTGTGGCTCCGGGGGGGACATTATAGAGTTCCGGGGGGGAAATTGCACTTTTTGACCATCGAAAACACAAAATTTCAAATCTTCCCGGGGGGGACATCTCATTGCTTCGGGGGGGACATTCCCCCCGGGCCACCCCCTGAAATCAACACTGATTAAAAACATTCGCGAAGTTTTCAAATGCTTAATTGATTGATGTGACCTGTTTATTAGCAATTTACTACTATTTCGTGAAGAGGCGGATTCATGGAGGTTTTGAGGAAGAGAGAGAAACATTATTTAATAATGGTAATTAGTAATTACATAAAAAAATGTGGATCTTTTAAGTAGATGGGATCCAGTACGAAAGGGACATTTTGATACGGTTACAGATTTTGAAGGCATCTCGAATGACATTCAAAATTACCTTACTTCTACTGTTAATGAACTGGCTAATAACGCTATTCTACAAGAAGTTAACCATTTCAACATCCATGTTAATATTAAAGAAATAAAATGAAATTTGCTTAACTTTTGTTTTCTTATGAAAATTAATTTAAAAAAATCTTTTAATGAACAGAACACGCGGAAATTATTAATAGGCTAGGATGACCAAATGTCCTCTAAATTCAAGGGCGGCCTCAAATTTGTGGGCTGTAGTTCCTCACTCAGCTTCCACAGTTATTGATTTAAAACACTTATAACATTATATATAAAATAAAAAGCTATAAAATTAATGAGACTAAAAAAGTTAAAGATTAAAAATTTATAAACTTTTAAATTATGACAACTTTTAAAAAGTTCTGTTCATTTTGACCATCCTATTATAGGGAGAGGAGAGAGGAGGGGAACTGCAAGGTTGTGAACTAGCGATGACCATCACAAATTGTCACGCCTCGCCACTGCCGATCACAAATATCCAAATTTAGAATGTTCTTTGCTTTTGCAACCTCCAGGTGATAGTGACACTGACATGAAATAGCGCGTATGTTAGAGCAGAGGCTGTCAGCATCAATTTCCTACCATTACTTATAGCCTATGTTGGAGCAGGGACTATCACCATCAATTTGCAACCTTTACCTTTGAAATAGATTTGGTATTTCCTGAGATTGTTCATAAATCGTCATTTAGAACGTTTTTAGAACGCTTTTCGCGCATTTTCACCTCCTTTAAATTTCAAATTTTCAAAGAAATATACTTAGAGATCATTTATATCTAATAACTATATACCATGCAAAATTTCATGAATCTAGGTCTTTCCATAATTCAAAAATCGCATTTTTAGAACTTTTTTTGCTCCTGCATCTTCTCTGGGGGTAGTGGAAACCTCCTTTTTAAACCTCCTTTTCATTCCTTTTTAAATTTCTAATTTTTTCCAAACTGTTCTTAAAGATAATTTTTATCTAATAAGTATGTACCTTGCCTAATTTTAAGTTGCTAGCCCTACCGATCGCAAAAATAGAAATTTCGAACGCTTTTTTGCTCCTAAAACATCTAGGTGATTGTGATACCGACATAATATAGCGTCTATGTTAGAGCAGAGGCTGTAAGCATCAATTTCCTACCATTACGTTTGAAATCAGTTTGATTCTTCCTGAGATATTGCTGATAGCTTGGCATTTAGAACGTTTTTAGAACGCTTTTCGCGCATTCTGCTCCTGCATCTCCTCTGGGGTAGTGGAAACAGATATAAAATATAGCCTATCTTGGATCAAGAGCTGTCACCATCATTTTTACACCATTATATTTAAAAGCGGTTCAGTACTTCCTGAAATTGCACAGAAATCGCTAATTTAGAAAGTTTTTACAATGCTTTTCGCGCATTTTCACCCCTTTTAAATTTCGATTTTTTAGAAAATGTTCTTAGAGATCATTGATATCTTATCAGTAACTACCATTCCAAATTTCATGATTCTAGGCCCTTTACTAACGCAAAATCGCATTTTTGGAACGTTTTTTGCTCAAGCACCCCCTTCGGGGTAGTGGCACCGACATAAAATATAGCCTATCTTGGAGCAAGGGTTGTCACCATCATTTTGACACCATTATTTTTTAAATCGGTTTTGTATTTCCTGAGATTGCGTATAAACCACCATTTAGAACGTTCTTTAGAACGCTTTTCGCGCATTTTCACCCTTTTAAATTTCGAATTTTTTAAGTACTGTTCCTAGAAATCCTTTATATCTAATAAATAACTAATATTTCAAATTTCATATTGCTAGGCCCTTCAGTAACGCAAAAATCGCATTTTTAGAACGCTTTTTACTAATGCACCCCCTTTGGGGTAGTGGCACCGACATAAAATATATTTTTTAAGAACTGTTCTTAAAAATCCTTTATATCTTATGAGAAACTAATATTTCAAATTTCATATTGCTAGGCCCTTCAGTAACGCAAAAATCGCATTTTTAGAACGCTTTTTGCTCCTGCATCCCCTTTGGGGTAGTGGCATCGACACAAAATATAGCCTATCTTGGAGCAAAGGTTGTCACGATTTTTTTGACACCATTCTTTTTTAAATCGGTTTGGTATTTTCTGAGATTGTGTAGAAACCACCATTTAGAACGTTTTTTAGAATGCTTTTTATGCATTTTCACCCCTTTTAAATTTCGATTTTTTTAAGAACTGTTCTTAGAAATCCTTTATATCTTATAAGTTACTAATATTACAAATTTCATATTTCTAGGCCCTTCAGTAACGCAAAAATTGCATCTTTAGAACGCTTTTTGCTCCTGCATCCCCTTTGAGGTAGTGGCACCGACATAAAATATAGTCTATCTTGGAGCAAGGGTTGTCACCACCATTTTGACACCATTATTTTTTAAATCGGTTTGGTATTTCCTGAGATTGTGTAGAAATCACTATTTAGAACGTTTTTTAGAACGCTTTTTGTGCATTTTCATTCCTTTTAAATTTCGAATTTTTTTCAGAACTATTCTTAGGAATCCTTTATATCATAAGTTACTAATATTCCAAATTTCATATTTGTAGGCCCTTCAGTAACGCAAAAATCGCATTTTTAGAACGTTTTTTGCTCCTGCACCCCCTTTGGAATAGTGGCACCGACATAAAATATAGCCTATGTTCTAAGTTGGACTAACACCATCATTTTGATACTACAGTCGAGCCCCCTTTTAACGAATTTTTTTATGGTCCCGACGAAAATGAAACAAAAATACTTCGATTTAACGAATTTATAATCCCGATTTAACGAATAATTTTCGATGATAAAAAAATTAGAAATTGAAGAAATTTTCTAATATTTATTATAAATTTTCAATGTCCCTGATTGTTAATTTTTACTTTCTTCTATCTTCAATAGAAGAAAGTATTGTAATCGAAATTTTTTTCGACTTCCAGTTTTCGACGGATTTACATGTTTTAGGGGTCAGAGATCCCAAAAAACATGTTTATAGAAAATGTCTGTCTGTCCGTGTGTCCGTCTGTCCGTGTGTCTGTCGCCATTGTACCATCAAAAAGTGTATGAAGTTATGCATAGAATTGAACCAAATTTTCATTTTAAGTTTTTGGATATGGCAGGTAGGTCCTCCCTGAATTTGGAAAAAATTCGCCGTTAGGGGGCGCTGTAACAGCGATTTTTGTGCGATTTTGAATATTGTACCATCCAAAAGTATATGAAGTTATGCATAGAAATGAACCAAATTTTTATTTTAAGTTTTTGGATATAGCAGGTAGGTCCTCCCTGAATTTGAAAAAAATTCGCCGGTAGAGGGCGCTTTAACAGCGATTTTTGTGCGATTTTGAATATTTTATTATCCAAAAGTTTATGAAGTTATGCATAGAATTGAACCAAATTTTTATTTTAAGTTTTTGGCTTTGGCAGGCAGATCCTGCCTGAATTTGGAAAACATCTGCCGGTAGGGGGCGCTGTAACAGCGATTTTGAATATTGTACCATCCAAAAGTGTATGAAGTATGTATAGAATTGAACCAAATTTTTATTTTAAGTTTATGGCTATGACAAGCAGCACCTCCCTGAATTTGGAAAAAATTCGCCGCTAGAGGGCGCTGTAATAGCGATTTTGCATATTGTACCATTAAAAAGTGTATGAAGTTATGCATATAATTGAAACAAATTTTTATTTTAAGTTCTTGGCTATGGCAAGCAGGTCCTTCCTTAATTTGGAAAAAATTTGCCGGTAGGGGGCTCTGTAATAGCGATTTTTGTGCCATTTTGAATATTGTACTATCAAAAAGTGTATGAAGTAATGCAGAGAATTGAGCCAAATGTTTTGTGTTTCTTTTTGTTCATGGCATGAAGGTCCTCCCTGAATTTGAAAAAAATCTGCCTGAAGAGGGCGCTGTAATAGCGATGCCTGTCCCATTTTCTTTATTGTACAATCGAAAAGTGTATAAAATCATGCATACAATTGAACCAAATTTTTTGTGCATGTTTTTGGCTTTGGCCAACAGGCCCTCCTTGAATTTGGAAATATCGCGCGGTAATGGGGCTCTGTGATAGTGATTTTTCTATACTTTTCTTGATTTTTCGTAGTTCTACTGTCCATCGGCGGCTCGTGCAAAGGCGGGAACTCACTTCCTGCTAAGCCGGCTATTCACAAACATCTGATAACAACAGAATAAGGAAAAACTATTAATTTTAACTAATATCATGATATAGATTAACTCGTTTTTAGTTCATTTAATTGACTGAAGCAGAAATTTAAGATGAAAATCAAAGTTGGTATAGTAAGGAACTAATAATATTGAAGTATTAACATGTGTAACTTGTTTTTGAAATATTAAGATGTATAAGATAGAAGAAAGTTCTGGGATTGGCACATCCAACTAGTTTAAATATGTATCTTATGATGCAGAAATATCTACATGCAAAAATGCACGTTACACCGAGGTTATTAATAGAAGTAGTAATGGATCGGATGAAGAAGATGAAATAGAAATGAAGTATGTAACGTTAAAAAAAGCAGTTAGCAGTTTGGATACTTTGAAACGGTAGATGATAGTTCATGATGTTGGTAACACTGTTTTGACAGCTTCAGAAAAAAAAATCGATAAGGAAGTTTGGAATACAAAATCAAAACAAAGTAAAGAAACATTTATAAAAGATATTTTATAATTTATCGATAAAATTTGAATAAATGAGATTTTTTCTGAATTACAATGCTTTTGATTTATAGTAGTACATAAAAAAAAGAATCAATTTTTATACAGAGTACTTTCTTAAAGCAACAAATGTTTAACATCATTATTAAGGTAAGTGAGCATTGTTCTTCTTATTTATTGCCATTTTTAACTTCTTCTGTTGTATAAAAATATTCCTTTGATTATTCCTATTTAACGAATAATCTCGATTTAACGAAAAAAATTGCTAGTCCCGAACGATTCGTTAAATCGGGGTTCGACTGTATTACTTTTGAAATCGGTTCGGTAGCTCCACAGATTACCTCTAACAAACACACAATTTTTACTACTTTATAATATTAGTATAGATAAGGCGAATGTATCAGAAAGTTACACTGTTGTTGAAAGAATGCATTACCGTTGAATGGGGTAAAATATTTCTGAGAGAACCACCTTAAGGAGCTGATCACTCAGCTTTGGAATTTTCCTCCGTAATGTTAAGTCTATGGATTTTTGATGCATTCGTATATTTAAGATATCATCTCGGGAAATTCAGATTTTTAACATCTTTTTCTGTGTACTCTTTTCAAACGATGTCTCTTTTTTTCTTGGTTTCAAAATATTTCTAAAATCTATGCTGAATTTAATATTTTACCTGTTAAAAGCGGGCGATCTGTGAGTAAGATTTTAACACTTCATATAAAATTAAGTCTATACTTTAGAAATATTTTGAGAACTAAGAAAAAAAGAGATATCTTTTAGAAAGTGTACACAATAAATAGAAGTTAAAAATATTAATTTCCCGAGGAGATATTTTAAATAGACGAATGCACCCAATGCCCATAGACTTTACATTAGTGAGGGGAAGTCGGAAGCTGTATGACCATCCCCCTTAAGTAGGTTTTCAAATTCTCTGCTCAAAAACGTGAAACTTTCTGACACATTGACGGGCTCATTTTTAAATGTAAAGACAGGTCTGACTATTGAAGCGATTGGGAATCGAATAACGTTTTCCCTTTTTGGTAAATAAATTCTAAAGTTATAGGTGTTTTTTATCGTGCTTTACTTAATTTTCCCCTTTCTTGCGCTCCCGCGTCGGGAGTTCGGTTCAAAATGCCTTCTTTCACAGCGTTTTCTGAAAGATCTTCTGCCATTACCAAAAAATTGAAAACTACATTCCATTACATAGGTTCCCGAATGCACACCTACCCATTTTATGCGTTTACGAAGAAAAATGAATTCAGAAATATGTCAGGAAGTAGATCCTTTGGATTTGAGAACAGAGTTAACGTTTACTACTTCCTGCAGAACCCGTCATTCGGATGGGTGCAGGGAAGTGCAGTGCTTCCGGGCATCGTGCTTATCAAGAAGTCCAACGAGCAGGGCCTGAATGTCGCAAGGACTTAATTTCTAACAAAAAAAGTACCGGACTCAGTACTTTTAATTACACAGCTGTACAGTACTTACACACTAATAGCAACTGTAATGTATTCCCCATAATATCCACTCGCATATTTATATTTCATACTTTATTTACCAAATTTAAAGTAATTTCGTCTTCAGCAAAATAATGTCTTTAATGTATTTCGACTATATTGTTAAACATTTATATACAGGGTTAGCCTAAATGATCCATCAGGCTTCGAAAAACTGTTTATTTACAAGTATACGACGTACAAAGACGGGTGATACATGAAAAGATACATACTCTCACCAAGTTTCTATTACATACTACAAATGTTCAATATGTGTGCCCTCAATCACTCGGCACACATGCCAACTGTAGTCCAGTTCCGTCCATACGTTCAATAGCCTGTTTCTGTCTATGTCCCTCCAGCAGCAGTGATGCGTTCCTGCCCCCGAGTCACGAGGTGGGTTTTAAACTTGGTGAATGTATGTATCTTGTCATGTATCACCCGGCTTTGTAGATCGTATACCTCTCAATACATAGTGTTTTGAAACTCGATAAATCATTTAGGCTAACCGTCTATAATAAAATATGATAAATGAACAGAGCAAAAACATACAAATCAGAGGTGGGGAATTTTCAGAAAACCCTATTCGCCAAGGATTTCTTTGAATCAATTAGCAAAACACAACACACAAAGCTGTTCCAGTGGGCTCCGGAGCGCAGTATTTATGAGCTCCGCTGGGTTTCGACTAATATTTAAGTATTCACTAAAATCATAGAAGTACCGGAGCCAAGCTCCGATGAACTCCGGCGCAAATTAAGCACTGTCGCAAGGGAAAATGCGATTATTTTTTGAATAAATCTTCTGGGAGCTGCGCTGTTGCTCAGCAACGGCGTGAAGACATAATAGACACATAGTACATAAGTTCTTTGGAGTCTCTCTTCTGACGCTGTGCTAAAATCAACTGCCGATAACTCTAGCAACAGCTAGACGAGGATGAACAACAGGCAGAAGAAAATGTGTCACTAGAAAAATGCATAAATTTGACTGGAGAATTAAAATCTGCTTTAGAGAACAAGACTGCATTTCCGAAATAGATCCGTAAAAGAAATTCTTCATTTATATAAAATACAAGAAAAATTTATTAAATAACGGTTTAAAAAAAAAAAACGAAACAAACATAATTGATATCGATGTTTCCGAAATTACACGAGAAGAAATAATTTCACTCTTCATTAGATTTTTTTTTTCTGTAACATAGAAAATATAAATTAATGTAAGTTTATTTTTACATTTAATTTTCACTTTTTCTTACATAATTATGACTTAATGAAATAAATTATGGCTAAAGTCACCATTCAGAATATATTACTACTATTGATATTCCTAGTTACTACTTTTGACATTCCTTCAAAAATCCGGCATAGTCGCTCGGTCCCGATGATGCCGGATTTTTTTATACTGTACTTTAATTTCTTGAAAGGCAATATCCCACCTAATTTTAATCAAGATTTTCTCCAGAAACTTTTAATTAAATTTTACTTTTATAACTATGGTGGAAAAAAAGTTGTAAAATTGCTTTTTCTTATTTTAAAATAAAATTGTTCGCAAATTCCGGTGTGAATTAAACATTACAGACACATAATTGCTTGCCCCTGAAAGGGTTAAAAAAATTCCTAAACTATTCCGAATGTGATCCGCATCTGACCCTTTTTCAAGTGACCCCCAACAAAATTAAAGTACCGTATATACTCGTGTATAAGTCGACTCGCGTATAAGCCGACCCCCTAACTTTCGAATGCAAATTCTGGAAAAAATCAAAAACACGCGTATAAGTCGACCCCCTAACTTTTTACTTCAATTTTGCACAAAATCAAACCAAAGATTTCACTTGCCAATGCAAAAAAGTGGTAAGTAAACAACAACAAATCATTGAAATTTTTTTTTATGATAATTTATTATTATTTGTATATTTTACATAGTATTTTTTTTATTCATACACGTAAAAAGCCATAATTTTGCAGTATTCGAAGATATTTTTTTTTGCTGTTTTAGCTTACTCGCGTATAAGTCGACCCCCCCAAATTTGTTTACCGAAATTGTCAGGAATTCCTCGACTTATACGCGAGTATATACTACTTTTTTTTTTCATTTTTTTTAAAAATAAGTATAAATGTAAAAATAATTTAAAACTAGTATAGGTTGTGGCCATCACAAAACTTTCATCTATATAAATCACATCAATTAAATCATTTAAATAATACAAGAAATAACATAAATTTAGCACCAATTCATATCAAAGTATATCTGAATTTCAAGTTTGATGAAAATTCGTGATTTAGTTCTTGAGATAGAGCTATAGCGGAAATTCTGAAAAATGTTGCATAGCAGCGGTAGCTTTTGAGCGATTTGCACCAAAACATAAACAACACTAATTCGCATCAAGGTATACCTGAATCTGAAGTTTGTTTAAAATCCAAGCATTACTTCTTGAGATAGAGCTATTATGGAAACTGCAAAAAATGCAGCATAGTAGCGCCACCTTTTGAGCAATTTAAACCAAAATCTATAAAACATCAAATCATGTCAAGGACTTACTGAATCTGAAGTTTGATGAAAATCCGTGCATTAGTTCTGGAGATTGAGCTATTGTGAAAATCGTGAAAAATGCTGCATAACAGCGCAACCTGTTGAGTGATTTACACCAAAAACTAAACAGCACTAATTCATATCCAGGTATACCTGAATCTGAAGTTTGTTGAAACTCCAAGCATTAGTTCTTGAGTCAGAGCTATTGCGGAAATTACAAAAAATGCAGCATAGCAGCTCCACCTGTTGAGCAATTTACACCAAAAGCTATAAAACATCAAATCATGTCAAGGACTAACTGAATCTGAAGTTTGATGAAAATCCGTGCGTTAGTTCTGGAGATTGAGCTATTGCGGAAATCGCGAAAAATTCTGCATAGCAGCGCCACCTGTTGAGCGATTTACACTAAAATGTGTAACGTAAACTCATGTCTAGGGCTAACCGAATCTGAAGTTTGATGAAAATTCGTGCATTAACGCTGGAGATTGAACTATTATGGAAATCTTGAAAAATGTTGCATAGCAGCGCCAAGTGTTGAGCAATTTACACCAAAAACGAATCAGCACCAATTTATATCAGAGACTAACTGAATATAAATTTTTATTAAATTTCGTGCATTAGTTCTTGAGATAGAGCGCCCACAAAATTTGTGTCACATACAGACAGACAGACATTTTGTAAAAACATGTTTTCCGGAATCTCTGACCCCTAAAACGTGTAAATCCGTCGAAAACCGAAAGTCGAAAATTTTCACGAATCCAATATTTTCTTCTTGTAAAGATAGAAGAAAGTAAAAAAAAAAAAAAAAAAACAGCCTTTTATAAGCATTCAATGTTCATCTTCAAAATATTGCATCATTGTTTGATTACAATTCATGTTTTTCCCCTGAAAAATGCCCATTACAATACATTAATTTGGCGTGTTCACCGAACTTGATTACGAAAAATTCACTCCTTTTTTTTACACTTGGTGTAACACAGAAGCAAGTGAATTTATAAAAGAGATGGGATTTTGTAATCAATCTTTAATCTTACTAATTAACTATCTATTAACTAACTAGTAAATCTGCAGATCAGGAGCCTCAACGTCATCTTTGCAAGTCATTCTTTTTAACACTCATTGCGTAATATTCAACTTCCTACAAATCGCTTTTTAAAGTTTTCAAATTACACAAATATTTATAAGCATACAAGATACTTCGTAAAGTTTCAGAAATTAAAAGTGTTAAACAAGTGGTTATACATTGATGTTCTGAAATTCTGATGAGCTACTTATTCTGGGAACTTTTTAAATAAAAAATTGCATTTCTTCAGGGGGGCTCTGCCCCCCTGAACCCCTCGTAGTCTATTTAAATTTACATTCGTAATTTTTTATTGATTGTGCGGATGGTTATACTACATCTTAGATTTTTTTTACGCTGTGATTTATAAGGATAAGCATAAGTTTTTTTTATAAATTAATAAAATTTAAATTAAAAATAAAATATTCATGTTAACCGTACACAGACAATGAATCTTGAAGTAACGCCAAAAATGTAACCCTAAAATCCGCTACATTCGGCACAACACAACGACGTGCTTAAAAAAAAAAAAAAAAAAAGAATAATATTTTTAGTAATACAGTTTTTAATTCATAATACAATGAAATGCTACCTTAGAATTCTTATTGCTTAAATATAAGCAGATTATTTTCATTTTACAGAAAAAATGCACTCATGAAGTCAAAGAATTCGGTCCCTGTTCCACGTGCTTGTTTTATTTGGGCCGAATGAGGGCATTTAAATCTGAGCGATAACGCACGTCGTATTGCAAACTGTTTTTACCGCATACTGCATCTCCATCTATCACTTTCCTCCGTGAATAATAGTTAATTTTATTTTACCCAAGATCTTTTTATTCCAGCATCTTTGTTTTCGATAAATGACGTCTAATTCACCTGCTATGCGTACGTACTCAAAACTTTTCATCTTGTTATATTAAGAAATACTCGAGAGATTTCTTTTTATTTCCAATATGCCGCCATATTAATTTTTCTATTCTATATTTTATTTTTCATTTTCCTGTTTCACGACAAAACATTTCAATTGAAAATTGTTTAAAAGAAAATATTATTCCGCGTTTTGATTTTCTTGGCCACAATTAAAGAAATATTGGTAAATGTTATGGAAAAATGTTACGTTATTCTCTATGAAAATAATGAACTTTTGTATTTTTAAGCAAAACATTTGAATGAAATAAATAAAATAAATGAAATATTGCCTATTTTTATTTCTGGGCTAAAATCCATCTCTATGCAAAGATACAAATAAATTAATTCATCCGTTTTGAAGTTGGCTTTACTCAAACATTATACACGCAATTATACTAATATTATTCGTACCAAATACGTTGCTAGGCAGCATATGAAAGAAAAGGAAAAAAAATGAAATATGCATTATATCAAATTGATAAAACAAAATCCTTTATATTATTGGAAAACATGCATAAAATTCCCCCCCCCCCCCCAATATTATAAACCTAATTAAAAAAATCTCGCAAATATATTGACAAAATTTCAAACTAATTGCAATAATATAATAATTTTATTTAAAAATTTCAGCATCCAAAATTTGCCATTTAAATCCATTTTTCATATGAGCCATTTCTTTCAACAAATGAAAATCTGAAAATCGCCTGACTTGCCATAGAAAAGCATTATAGAGCAAAATAAAATGTTCCATATTTCCCGAACGAATGAACCAAATTTAACCAAAAACTATACAGCTAAGTCCGGGTACCTCATCAACATGCCCAGTTAATTTCAAGCCGATCGGATGCTTTTTGCGGCAGTTATCGCGGAACAGACAGACAGACTAACAGACAGACTATCAGACAGACTAACAGACTGACTAACAGACAGACTAACAGACAGAATAACAGAAACCAAAACTTTTCGTGTCTCCACAGTAAGCCTTCACTGGCGTTTCGGCAATTACTTTCTGGCAGAATGCTAAATTCTAAATGTGTTTAACTGTGTATCTTTAAGATACTAGTAAATCTGCAGATCAGGACCCTCAACGTCATCTTTGCAAGTCATTGTTTTTTAACACTCATTGCGTAATATTCAACTTCCTACAAATCGCTTTTTAAAGTTTTCAAATTACATAAATATTTATGAGCATACAAGATACTTCGTAAAGTTTCAGAAATAAAAAGTGTTAAACAAGTGGTTATACATTAATGTTCTGAAATTCTGATGAGCTACTTATTCTGGGAACTTTTTAAATAAAAAATTGCATTTCTTCAGGGGGGCTCTGCCCCTCTGAACCCCCCGTAGTCTATTTAAATTTACATTCGTAATTTTTTATTGATTGTGCGGATGGTTATAGTACATCTTAGATTTTTTTTTTTTATGCTGTGATTTATAAGGATAAGCATAAGTTTCTTTTATAAATTAATAAAATTTAAATTTAAAATAAAATATTCATGTTAACCGTACACAGACAATAAATCTTGAAGTGACGCCAAAAATGTAACCGCTACATTCCGCGCAACACAACGACGTGCTTAAAAAAAAAAAAAAAAAAAAAAAAAAAAAAAAAAAACAGAATAATATTTTTAGTAATACAGTTTTTAATTCATAATACAATGAAATGCTACCTTAGAATGCTTATTGCTTAAATATAAGCAGATCATTTTCATTTTACAGAAAAAAAATGCACGGATGAAGTCAAAGAATTCGGTCCCTGTTCCACGTGCTTGTTTTGTTTGGGCCGAATGAGGGCATTTAAATCTGAGCGTTAACTCACATCGTATTGCAAACTGTTTTTAAGGCATACTACATCTCCATCTATCTCTTTCCTCCGTGAATAATAGTTAATTTTATCTTACGCAAGATCTTTTTATTCCATCATCTTTGTTTTCGATAAATGACGTCTAATTCACCTGCTATGCGTACTTACTCAAAACTTTTCATCTTGTTATATTAAGAAATACTCGAGAGTTTTCTTTTTATTTCCAATATGCCGCCATATTGGAAATGTTTTTCTATTCTTAATTTTATTTTTCATTTTCCTGTTTCACGACAAAACATTTCAATTGAAAATTGTTTAAAAGAAAATATTATTCCGGCTTTTGATTTTCTTGGCAACAATTAAAAAAAAATATTGGTAAATGTTATGGAAAAATGTTATGTTATTCTCTATGAAAATAATGAACTTTTGTATTTTTAAGCAAAATATTTGAATAAAATAAATGAAATATTGCCTATTTTTATTTCTGGGCTAAAATCCTTCTATATGCAAAGATACAAATGCATTAATTTATCCGTTTTGAAGTTGGCTTTACTCAAACATTATACACGCAATTATGTAGGTAGGTAGGTAGTGGGGGGGGGGGCTTTGGGCCACGCAATTATACTAATATTATTTGTACCAAATACGTTGCTAGGCAACAGATGAAAGAAAAGGAAAAAAAATGAAATATGCATTATATGAAATTGATAAAACAAAATCCTTTATATTATTGGAAAACATGCATAAAATTCCCCCAATATTATAAACCTAATTAAAAAAATCTCGCAAATATATTGACAAAATTTCAAACTAATTGGAACAATTTAATAATCTTATTTAAAAATTTCAGCATCAAAAATTTACCATTTAAATCCATTTTCATATGAGTCGTTTCTTTCAACAAATGAAAATGTGAAAATCGTCTGACTTGCCATAGAAAAGCATTATAGAGCAAAATAAAATGTTCCATATTTCCCGAATGAATGAACCAAATTTAACCAAAAACTATACAGCTAAGTCCGGGTACCTCATCAACATGCCCAGTGAATTTCAAGACTATCGGATGCATTTGCGGCAGTTATCGCGGAACAGACAGACAGACTAACAGACAGACTAACAAACAGACTAACAGACAGACTAACAGACTGACTAACAGACAGACTAACAGACAGACTAACAGAAACGAAAACTTTTCGTGTCTCCACAGTAAGCCTTCGCTGACGTTTCGGCAATAAAGTTAGAATTATACAAATTCCGATGACAATACATTTTAATGTTTTCAGAAATTAATTATAAAAAATATATTAAGTATAAGGTATTTCTCCGTTGCCCCCCCCCCTCCTCCCCCAGGTGATAAATCTCCAAATATTCTGTCTAACACGTGCAATTGTATGGGAACTGAAACAATAATGGATTGAATGATGCAACATTAAACGCTCACTAAAATAGGCCAGATGTTAGTGAAACTGCAACAATGAAACATTTTAAGGCCTTTAAAGTAGAAAATAAATTATAAATAAAAAATAAGCATTGTAATATTTAAAAAAATGCATTTATCAATTAATATTCAAATATCAATTCATTTACGATTATATATTGAGATATCAATTTAGGACGCCTAAAAAGATAGCTTAAATAAGGTTCAATTTTTTTTCTTTTCCCTTTCTAAAAAAATAAACAGAGCAAAAAATTACATATTTTTAATAAATTCATTTGCTTAACTCTTTATGCCACGACTGTATTTTAAAGTACCATTTAAAATAACTTGCTATAAAATTAATTTAAAACGTAAAACAGTTTAGAATGAGTTATAGATACAGTGCAACCTCAATTATTTGAGCTAGTTGGGACCACTAGTACCTCGGAAATCTCGGTTAATATAAATTATATATAAAAACTCAGCGTTTTCACGAGTTTTTAACATCTTTTAGAATAAAAAACAATAGAACATTTTTCAAAATGATAAAAATAAATATATAAACTTATGTTTCACAGCTCAACAAATTTTAAAAGGAAATCCTCTACACTGTCGCCAGTCAAGTGATTTGGGGATGCAATTGGTCGATAACACATTGCACCTGATGACCAATAGGGCCACATAGACACTGGAAACAAAATCAAGCTTCGTTATCGGTCCTGTTAACAGAAACCTCGATTAATCGAAGCTCGATTATTCGAGGATCTACTGCAGTTTACTTTATCTTGTTCCAAAAGCATTATTGGTTGCACAAAACAAAAATGTTTTTTAAAGGATGACTTCTTTTTCATTTGCATCTTTTAAGCTTTCTTGACGTTGAAAGATTTAGGGGGGGGGGGGGATTCAGTTTGGAAATATTGTAAGAGCATTATATTTGTACATTTCCTAATTCTATAAAATGCTAAAAAAATATATTTTAAACAAAAGATTTAAATGGAGTTATAACTATTGCACAAAATCCCTATAAATTCAAATTTAATTAATCCTTCTAAATCCTTCTAAAATTTATTAAATGATTGTGTAAATGTTCTAATGTAGTTTCAAAAATTCACAAAAATGCTTTAGAATAGGAAATTTTCATAAATTCATAATTTGGGACATAAAGAATTCCTATTCCTACTAAGCGTAAAAAAACAGTGATTTTTTTCATAATGGAGTTCGCTGTGCACGACAAATTAACATATTGTAATGGTAATTTTGGTGAAAAACATAAATTACAGCCCAAAAAAGAAAAAAATATATATTAGGCTGTATTTTCGAGATGACCACCGAATGTTTATAAAAGAGCGTTTTAAAAAGTTTTTCTTTTACTTAATTTCTGGTACTCCTCCTTCCTTTTCTGCATTTTTATATTGCGGCCTAAGAAATCGCTGTCCCGCATTTTTTTTTTTTTTTTTCAATTCCTACTATTAGTTCACACTCTCCCTATATTTATTAAACAAAAACCTAATTTGCAGGACAAATTAAAATAAAACAAAATTTATTTCCTAAATTGTTTAAGTCCGAGAAGGGGCAGATATTGAGATATTTCATTCAATTCGTCCTACATTTAATGTTAAATTTTTGTAACAAATAAGTTAAACCAGTTGAACATTAAAAAATAAAATTCATACAATATAATACTTTAAACACCTATATACTTAGATTCTGTTCAAATGAAACCGAAATAAATCTTAGACTTTTTTTTAAAGTTTTGTATTTTGTATGCATCTTATCATATTATGTACAATCGTCATAAGCATAATGCAAAATCTGCAGGACAAATATTTACAACTTAAAAATGGAAAAAGTCTAAGATTTATTTCGATTTCATTTAAACGGAATCTAAGTATATAGGTGTTTAAAGTATTATATCGTATGAATTTCATTTTTATTTTTTAATGTTCAATTGGTTTAACTTATTTGTTACAAAAATTTAACATTAAATGTAGAATGAATTGAATGAAATATCTCAATATCTGCCCCTTCTCGGGCTTAAACAATTTAGGAAATAAATTTTGTTTTATTTTAATTTGTTCTGCAAATTAGGTTTTTGTTTAATATGTCAAGCTTTTTAATAACTTCTGCATTCAGACGAACACATTTCAAAATTCATGGAGGGTATCATCATCAGGCTTAGATTTATGCGATATCGCATCACAATTTGTGATGCAATTTACCTGTGTATAATTCAAAATGTTTCACAAGTGCAGTAATGCAGGTTGCTGTAGTTTGGTCAAAAAATTACAATCTGAACTTAAAAAGTCTGCTTGAAAATGTAATTTTTATTTCCACTATGACGCCATATTCATCTTCTTTTTAATTCTTAAAAAAAAAAAAAAAAACTATTTCCGTTTCTTCAGTTTCATGTTTCACATGAAAATCATTCAACTAAAAATAGGCAAATTATTATTACGGCTTTTGAATTATTTACAACAATGAAGGGAAAATGTTAAATTTTATTAGAAAATGTCCGTTGATTCTCAATGAAAAAAGCGAAATTTCGAATTATTAAGAAAAATATTTGAATAATGTAAATAAAAATTAGCCCATGTTACTCTCTAGATTATAATCCACCTATATGCAAAGGCATTTTATGATCCGTTTTGACCCTGACGTCAGGCAAATGTTTTTACACTTTGAATTTATAATATTATTAGAATTAGCTAAGAATTAAAAATGAGTGGCATCAGGGACAAAAAGGTGGGAAGAAAAAATGAAAAAGTTATGATCTCCATAGGCTTTTCTATGTTAAATTAACATTGAGAAGTGACACTGGAAATAACTAAGTACTTAAATATATTTAAGTACTTATTTAAATTTATTAAATATATTTAAGTACTTATTAAGCAATACTTAAATATATTTATATATTTATTTATTTATATATCTTGTTCAAATTTTCAATCGTTAATAAAATACTTACTATTCATCCTATCAAGTTAAAATAATTTTTTTAAAACTTGTACTGGATGACAACTGATGTTAATACAGTTTTTTCAAATATTAATTAATTAATTAAATTTTAATTAATTAATTTTAGTTTTGCATTGGAAACAAAATGGCGGCCATTGGTTATTGAAGCATATGCATCTTCATATCCATAAGGGGGGTTACCATAGGAGCGACCCTGTTCTGTCGCCAAATACCGCCAAGTTTGTCGCCAACTTGGCGATATCTCTAATATTTCGCCAAATTCCCATAGACTTCCATTGTAAACCTACTTGCTTATAGAAATCAACAAATTGAGATATTTTAATGCAACAAAACTAATATTAACTTAAGGGATTATATTAAATTTTCCTTTGATGACCTAAGTTGGAATTGACTTTAAAAACAAAATTTTTATATTACTTGTTTTCGCTTTCTGTGACATTGGACTTGAAAATTTGCATGCATTAGAATTTAGAAACTCATAGTTACGGTTTATTATCCGAAAACATTAAAACAATCTTCTAGTATTCGAAATATTTTACAAGTTCCAATAACATTTTTTAATACATTTTGATTGAACAAGTGACAAATACTGTAGTGTCATTATAATGTTTTTGCAAGGAAATGGAGATAAAGGAAAATTAACTATGTTGTACTCAACAGTAGCATGTAAATATTAAAAAGGAGCTTAATGAAAACGTTTTTCTCATACCTATGCTATATATTTGTGTGAAAATAATGAAGGTCATTAAGCATGTTTTCTTCAGTGTATTTATAAACAAATATCGAAAAAGAACTTCGTGATTGTGATATTATTATAAGAACAAAGCATCAAAATTATGTTTAAACAGTTTATATATTTTTATTTGATGATGAATTAATGAGACAAGGGAAATTGTATCATAAAAGTAACTTATTTTATGTTTTGATACGCGAGCTAATATAACATGTTTGTCTTTTTTCTGTAATGTTATTTGTAATAATCCGGAATTACAGAATAATATAGATTAACTTTCATATTCCATTTCTACCTAATGACGTCTTCTTGTACACTGTATCACATAAATGACGATTAGAGATTGGTACAATTTCCGAAAAACATCATTGCTAAATACTTATTATGCACAGCATGACAAACTTTAGTCCAATATTGCATAATTACACACTTTGATAAAAAATGTCGTGTATAGTTTATCTTAAACAGACATAAACAAAAAATTAGGATATCTAGTTCTTCAAATTTCGCAACGATTTTTTTTTATACTTCCTCTTTATTCGGATTAGAAATATATCAGGGTTCGAAATATGTCTACTGTTTAATGTTCACATTTTTAAAGAGTAAAAAGACGAAAGAGGCAATATTATGAATTGAAATTTGAATTGAAAGTAGTGACTAGAAAGTGACAAACATGTAACTGAAAAGCCTTAGGAAAGGATTTATTTTAGCAAGCGAATTTAAACATTTTTTTGGCTTTACATTATTACGTCAGGTGTAAAATCGCTATTACTTCGTGAAAGAACTTCAAGAAGAAATATATAAAGTCATTTTAAACCATTGTTTTTAAATACTGCATCAGACATCAAATTCTCATTTAAAAAAATACTATGGATCAAAAGCAAGTTTCCCATCTTAACAATTTTCATTAAACTCTTATCTAAGAATATTACATCAACAGCCAAATACTCATAAAAAATGTTGTTAGAGAAAAAAGAAAAGAGAATTAAAACAATTTCTCTTATACTTTAATTTTAAAACGTTGCAGTACGAGACGAATCTTCACTAGAAATATATTTGCGAAAACTTAAGAAGAATTAAGGTATTCACTTGTATCCTTTTATCTCAGAAAATTACAACAACTAATTTAAAATGAAATCTTTTGTGATTTAATCTATAAAGTTAAAACTACGAATATTAACCTTGAATGGAGGTATTATAATATGTGGAAATCCTCACCAGGGGACAAATCATCAACGGAAAATTACAACGACTAATTTAATGTGAAAACTTTTGTGATTTATTCTATGAAGTTGCAACTGCGAATTTTAAAGCCTTAGTCGAAGAATATTTCACCATGTACGGTGTGTTCACCATGGTGTTCACCTCAACGGAAAAATATGACGACTAATTTAAAATGAAATCTTTCGTGATTTATTCTATAAAGTTAAAGCTGCGAATTTCAGCCTTGATTGGAGATTAGTGCAATATGTGCAAATTCTCATCAGGAGGCAAATCCTCAATGGAAAAGTATTCCATGAAGAATAGAAAATAGAGATGAATATTCCATGAAGTTACGACTAATTTAAAAGGAAATATTATTTTTATTTATTTATTTTACGAAATTACAACTGTGAATTTTAGCCTTGATCAAAGAATATAACAATGCATGCAAATTCTCACCATGAGGCAAATCCCCAATGGAAAATTACAACGACTAATTCAAAAGAAAAACGTTTGTGATTTATTCTGTGAAGTTAAAATTGCGAATTTTAGCCTTGATCGGAGAATATTACAATGTATGCAAATTCTCATTTGGAGGCAAAACCTCATCAGAAAATTACAACGACTAATTTAAAAGGAAAACATTTGTTATTTATTATATGAAGTTAAAACTGCGAATTTTAATCTTCATTGGAAAATATTACAATACGTGCAAATCATTTACGACGACTAATTTTAAATGAAAACTTTTGTGATTTATTCTATGAAGTTACAACGTGATTTTTAGTGCGAACATAAGACATTTTTTCAAATTGCCCCAGAATGCAGAACTAGTTTCTGGATGTCTTCAAATGCAAATGACTCATTCTTCTTATTATTAACGATGATTTCATTTGGCATCATTCTATACTTCCTGCTGAAAGCGTGCTTAAAAATTTATGCATGAACTGTTTTACACATTACTCGTTTGGGAAACTTTATGCGACTTTTATACGATGTACTGTGCGATTTTGCAATAGAAAATTAATTTAAAATTAAAAAAAAAATAAGTGAATAAACCATTCCATTTAATTTAAGATACATATTTTGTGCTTCTGGAAATGGAGTAAATATTTTATAAAATAAAATAAACCTATTTATTCTAATGATTATTTATTTAAAAGGAAAACATTTGGATTAATTCTATGAGGTTAAAATTGCGAATTTTAGCCTTGATCGAAGAATATTTACAATGTATGCAAATTATCATTAGGAGGAAAATCCTGAATGGAAAATTGCAATGATTAATTTAAAAAGAAAACATTTGTGATTTATACTGTGAAGTTAAAATTGCGAATTTCAGCCTTGATCGGAGCATCAAGGAGTATCTGAGTATTAAAAGTATTAATTAAAATAAACTACTTAAACAATCTTTCGAAAACGCAAAAGTATATTTATTGATAAAATGCTATTGATGTACATGCAAATGATGCTGTAAGACGTCACTTCCAGAGGATCGTTATTGAAGAATTCAAGCTACAAAATTTCTAGCCTTGATCGGAGAATATGTGCAGATCCTTAACGGAAAATTACGATGACTAATTTGAAAGGAAATCTTATGTGATTTATTTTATGAAATTAAAACTGCGAATTTTAGTACGAACAGGTGACATTTTATCAAACTGCTTCAGATATGCAGAGGTCACTTTCTGGAAGCCTTCAAAACTAAGTGTCTAATTCTTCTTCATGTAAATGATGATTTCATTTGACATCATTCTGCACTTCCTGCTGTAACCATGCTTTAAACTTTATGCATGAAGTCAAATACGATGTATTGTGTAATTTTACAGCAAAAACTGAATTTTGATTTTTTTTTTTAAATAAGTAAATAAGTTATACTATTTTTTTTTTAAGATAAACATTTTGTACTTATGCAAATGAAGTAAATGTTTTATAAAATAAAATACACTATTAAAAAATTCTTCGAAAACGCAAAAATATATTTATTGATAAAAATACTATTCGTGTATATGCAAACTCAGAAGCTGAAAGACGTTACTTGCAGAGGATAGTTACCGAAGAATTCAGGCTACAGGAATTCCTACCTGTGTATCTATGGAAAAAGTTATTCTTTTGTAAATGAAATAAACGTTTTATAAAATAAAACAATGTTTCGAAAACGCAATCATATATTTCTCAAGAAAAATGCTGTTGATGTGCATCCAAATTCAGACGCTAAAAGACGTCGCCTCCTAAGAAAAATTACTGAAGAATTCAGTCTATTGAATTCTTACCTGTGGATGCATGGAATAGGCTTTACTCGAAAATGTTCTGCTGGATTTGAAGGCAAAATTCTACAATTCATATCTCTCATTCTTGCCCTTATATTTGATGCAAATTTGATTATTTGGGCTTTAGAATCCATTACCCGCCCTGGTCGAAGCACTAATAAAAGCGCAATAGCTTTTGTATTAATATCGATATTGAATGTTGTTCTACGATTTATGCTTTATAAAAGAAGAAAGATATTCATCTCCAATTTTCAAAAACTGGCTGCGCTATATTCATCGATAATAAATCGTAATACTTTGAATTTCAGAAGGAAGTTAGCGGTGCTTCTATTTTTAAATGATACTGCATCGGTGTATTTCTCCATTTATACTTATTTCTATGTGTTAATTCCATCATATATAAAGAGGCCAGGAAACAGTATCATTGCTGTACCGTATTCTGATGAATATTCGCCGCTGCTTCGAGGTATTAGTTTTTTCTTGGCTCAATGGTCAATATTCTGCCCTGCGACAGCGTTCATTTTTGCCTCAACATGTTACCTTCTCAGATATACTGTGTTTGAACTGAACAATCTCGTATTAGCTTCCAATATTGTTAAAGGTAAAAGTATACGTAAAACATATACAAAAATTGTACAGATGAAGAAACTGATCAATAAAGAATTCCAGTTAGTGATATTGATTGATACAATTATTGTTCTCAGCATTGCATTTCGGGAAATGTTCGAAACTCTCTTCGATTTCCATGATAATCTCGATTTTATGATGTCTCGGCTAGTATACATGGTGTTTACATTCTGTCGTTTTGGAATAATGTGTTATTTTGCAAATACAGTAACCGATGCAGTTTCCAGTTTAAAGTTGACGATCCTGCAAATTCCGTTGGATAAGTCAGAATCGTCGAATTTCCAGTTCTTTTTCTATTTGGAAAAAGCTTTCGGGCACTTCAAAATTATCAGTTCGATTTCCATGACAAATAATCTCATTCTAACTGCTATTGGATCTTTACTCAGTTATGGTATAATAATTGCGACATTCGATCTGACTTCTAGTGAAGAAGAAGATGAAGATCATTAAATCTTAAGAGTGTTGTTGGTCAGTCTGTTCTCAAATTCCCTTCGATAATGTTAAATATATGGGCGTAGAACGCATTCTCAACCGGAAACTCATACTTTTAAATTATCTTTTCTGTGTACTCTTCTTAACCACTTAACCCCTTCGTGGTCGGCGTCGTATGTTATACGTTCGACTTTTTTCTGAGCGCACGCTCGTCGTTGTGTGTCATGCGACGAAGAGCATTGACAGTGAATTTCGTCGCTACTTACAACCAGGGCTTAATTTCTAAGAAAAAAGTACCGGAGCCCTAATATTATATGGTACCGGTACTACAACTGTACCTTTT
Organism: Maratus speciosus; assembly: GCA_963932465.1. Taxonomy (NCBI): domain Eukaryota; kingdom Metazoa; phylum Arthropoda; class Arachnida; order Araneae; family Salticidae; genus Maratus; species Maratus speciosus. The sequence goes on along the minus strand of OZ010799.1, from coordinate 65,185,267 downwards.
CTCTCTAGCACACTCCCTGTCACTCCAATCTGCATATTCATATTTCGTACATTATTTGCAAAATTTAAAGCATTTTTCTTTCTTTAGCAAAATAAAAATTTTAAAAATATCTACCAGCATATACTTAACTGTCAACTATTTTTTTAGTTATCACTCCTTCCGAATAATAGTCTTTGCCTAGATTTAGTGTTAATTAATTGCAGAATTCTGCAATTAAATATGGTAAGGATTATGATTCGGAAATAGTGTTAACATAAAAAAGGGATAGTTCACAGCTATGCATTTCTTTCATAAAAATGTATCTCTACGAATTGCACCGGGCTCCGGAGCCCTGTATTTATGAGCTCCGGTGAATTCCGACCAATATTTAAATATTTACTAAAAACATAGAAGTACCGGAGCTGTGCTCCGGAGGGCTCCGGCGCAAATTAAGCCCTGCTTACAACGTCGCTTTATATTCCACCATTGTTTTTTGCATTTTTTTCCCCCTCACTATTGCTAAAATATGGCGTAACTATAGTTCTGCTATTTTATTTTATAGTCCTACTTTTTTCCTTGCAATGTCAGTTTTTGGTATACTAAAAAATATATATTCAATATATTTTTACTATTCATTTTTTTCCAATGTAAATAATAAAATAATCTGCAATAAATGATTTCAATTAATTTTTTTTCTCGATGATGGCGAAGAAAGATTGTAAAGATACTTTCACGGTAAGGTTTTAAAATCATTTTTCAAAACTTTTTGTGCATATTTGTAATAATTCTTTATATACAGATATTTATCTTAAATACCCCAGAGCAATAAATTTGATAAATATAATATCATACTTTTTTTTTAACTAGGCTGCTTTGCAGGAAAAACTGAAGATCAATGAATGGGATACTACATGTACTACCACGAAGGGACACTTAAAATTTCAGGAAGAAAATAAAATGAAGAAAGTAACAATTTTGGCTCAATCGATGGCGATATTTGTACTATCTTAACCCTTTGAGGGGCGCAACGTTAAAATTATTAATTATTTTTGAAAAAACATGCAGAATGGGATACACTGGTCCTATAGATCACATAAATGTCATTAAAAATTTTTTAGCAGTCCCTGTTACAGAAAGGGGGCCGTTTGCAGACTGCAAATGGCGCCCGTGTAGGTCATTTAAGTTCGAACACTCACTTACCTTGCTTTGCGTTAGAAAATATTTTAAAAACTGCGCTTATAGTGTTATATTGATAAATATTTTACAAAATCATTTTCAATAAACATAAATTTCGATTGTATACTAAAAATTTTAAAACTTAGGAAATTTAAGATTTATGTGAAAATTTTAAAAATATAAAAATAACTGAACTCAAAGCATTAGAATAAAAATTCTCTTATCAAACAATTTTTAAATATTTTCAACAAATATTTTAATTATTATTTTCAACACATATTTTAATTATTTACTTTAATTTTTTAAAAAGGGGCTAACTTAAAAATATAAGAATTTTAAAAAGAAAAGAAAAAAAAATTAAAAATCAGAAAATTATAAATATTTAGCAGAAAAAAAAAACTGAACTCATATCGTTATAATGATTATTATTTTATCAATCTATTTTAATCAAACAAATGTTTAATTATATACTTAAATTTTTTAAAAAATTTGAAAGTGAGAATATTTAGAAAATATGAGGAATTTTTAAAATATTAGGAAAATGCAAAAAGGAAATTAAAAAAAAAAGTGTCAGAAATAGTTTATTGGAAAAATGTAAAATTTAAGTAAGAAATAAGAAAAGTATAAAACGAATGAAAAACTATGTCAATAATACAAATAAAACGAGCTATTTTCAGAACACATTTCGCTGAAGCCAGGAAAAAAAAAGAAAATGTCCCCCTTTTTTAAAAAAACACTCTCAACTTCAGCTGGTCATCAAATTTTTATTCCCTTTTACCCCAAAATATCAAAACATATAGGGTAGAAAACATAAATACTGTGTAACATAAGAAATAGTGATGTTTTTCATTTGTCCCGTGAAGTCTGCATTTTAAAGTCGTACTGGGGCGCCGTTTGCAGTCTGCAAACGCTATATATAAACGTAAAAATAGAGAACAATAAAACCTTTTTTTAAAGAATAAAGGACGTATTAATAGTCATTGGGGTCTATTTATAAAATTTAATGTAAAAAATTGGAAAATTTTAAGTTTTTAATCCTTGAATTAATTAAAAATAGAACCATGTGTAGAACAGCCTGGAATTGCTTTAATTTCTTTCAATGTAAATGATCACATAAACTATAGTGCTGCCATCTTTTATCAAATCAAAGAAGTAAAAAGTTTTTTCCCACCGTAAGCAGCCCAAAATTCCAAGATTTTCTTAGTTAAAAAAATTCCTGAAAATTGCGTTTGCAGTCTGCAAACGGCGCCCCTGAAAGGGTTAATAATCTTTATGACCATCATCAGCCATTTTAACTTAGTAGGTAATGCAAGCAAAACCTATTTTTGACATAAAGAAGTAATTCTTTATTAGCCCCCGACTTGCTATTTCTTTTTCCCAGCAAATAAAATGTCGTCTCCAAAGAATAACGTTTCGTTCTATAAGCCAGCCGTAAAACAAAACAGATGTATCATTGTACGGTTAAATACTCTACTGCAATTATTTAAACGTCTAACCATCGCACATTTTCAATTTTTATACCTCATTGTATTGGGGGAAAAAAGTACTTTTGAATGCAATTTGTTTGAAAACTGCATCTCAATTTATTTTTCAGATACTAATTTTTTTGTAGTTTTTAGCACCATTTATTTAATTTTGGCAACTCAAGTACTCCATTTCCGTAGAAAGTAAAGGAAAAATAGTAATTATATCTTTTTGTTGCCATTTTCAAGTAACTACTGAAAAAAAATGTAATTAAAATACGTGCTATTTTGAAAAAATGTAAAAAGATGATTTCTAATAAAACAAGGAGCTATTACAAACCGAATTTAAATTAATTATCTATTTTAAAAACAAATGAAGACTTATTAATCATTAGATAGCCGATTTTTTTTCTGTCGAGTTTCTTAAGTGACATCTGTTTTTTTTTTTTGTGTGTGTGTATGTGTGTGTGTGTGTTTATTATTTAGCGATAGTGACGTCATATGAGTACTTTACTCTAGATGTTGTTTAAGACTGGATCGTAACTGAGGAATTCTTCAAAGGAAGCGAATGACGTCATTCTATATAAAATAAAAGTGTGTGTTTTGAGTCTTAAAACTGAAATATGTTTTGTATTATCTATATTTATATACATATATTTTTTTTTTCATCGGGAGCCACACTAAATACTGAAAAAGCCAAATTCCTGTTTTCTAGTGCTTCTTTTCTTTTTTCTCTTAATAAAGTAAAATTCTGTTTATCATTATAATATTTGTGTTATTTAGCACTGTGAAATATGCACTTTATGTGAATAGCAGTATATTTTGTGACCTAAAATACTGCCATGCATGAATACCATTTTAATTTTGCTAGGTGTATATGGGGTTGAAAGGGTCAGTAACTGAGCGGTTGAAAAGGACTGTCCCTTTCAACGAGAGTTTTAAAGGGAGATGTCCCTTTGAACCCCTCGTTGTTTATAATTATTCCTACAAAATATTATTTGCGTTTCGTAAAATTTCAGTTATGATCTTTAATTTTTTGTGTAGAAAGAATGTATGCATTATTATGTAGAGCAAAAGTATACGAATATTACATAGCATATACCTAAGATATAGGCACTTTTTTTTATTTTACCAAAAATCATCAAAAAGTCATTATGACTCAAAAATATAAAAGGAAAAGAGTGAAAAATCGAACTACTGAAGAAGAAATGATGGCTGCTGTAACTCGTTCTAAAATTTAAGAGCCAACAATCAGATGAATTTCGCTAAGTCCCATTCAATTGTAATAGAAAAGTTTTTAGCGAAGCTCAAGAAAACGCATATTTGCTCCATGCATCTAATATGAACTACGGTTTGACGGCTGTGCAAACAAGGAAATTGACATATGAATATTCAATTGCTTTCAACTCTCTAAATATGCTACTATCTTTGCAAACAAACAAGCAAGCTGGAATTAATTGGTTCTAAGGTTTTGTGTGACGAAATCCAACACTTTCCTTCCTAAACATGTCATATTTCTTGTTTTTGTTTTATCATATGTCGCAATAATTTTTATTTGTGTATTATTATCTTTTATTTCTGAATAATATAATCTCAAATAAAAAGTAAAAATGTTCGTAAGTGTGTTTTAATTATGTGTGTCCCTTTTCACCCCGCACAGTGTCCCTTTAATCCCCTGCAATGGGGTTGAAAGGGACATTTCTCTCACTTTATTGAAATACTATTTTAAATTACTGTACTTGAGGATAAGAGGTTTTTATTAGAATCAAAGCAAAGGTTTAGACGACATCTAGGCGCAAAACTGAAAGTGATGTATTTTAAGTGTATTTTATAAGCTTATAGTGTCAAAATGTCCTTTCATCTATACATGTATATTTTTATGTATGTATACGTGTATTTATGTATCTGCATATACATGTGTATAACTTACTGTCAAAAATACTTTGCATCTTCAAATTCAGGATAGAACATATGAGGCATTCTCACAAAATTTTAACTTTTAGGAATACAAATCTGGTTAAATTAAACTTAATAAAATAACATTTTAAACTTATAGACGAATATTTTAATGATTCAAAATAAAGAAAAAATGGTCAGCAGCGACGATTTTTTTTATTTAACTGAGGTTTAAGTTAAACTCGCGAGTTTAATTTTCCTTACCGTTCTACCTCTCTAACTTTTTATTTTCTTCTAAATAAAATACGAAATCTCTGCATGTATATTACATAAAGAAAGAATTGTATAATTTTACTAATTTGAGTTGAATATTACCATAGTTGTCTTTTAGGCTGTTAAATATTTTTGTATCTTTGAAACACAACATTTGTGGATAGTCATGAATATGATTAGACCCATTATAACACTCTAATCGAATTTTCTTGAACATGCGATCCATTTATTCAAAATCGTTAGAACCGTTTTTAAGATAAAATGTACATACACAGTCAGACACACGCACACATAAGATTTGCTGGTATTATAATATAAGATAACGACAAAAATGTTGTTGGATCACCTCACAGAAAAAAAATTAAATTTCAAACACTTCTTTTACCTACACTTCCTTTTTAACTTTGTCAAAACAATTTGCCCTTGGGGGTTCTGACTAGCCCCTGGGGGTTCAACTGCAACTCTATCCCTTGGCTCCTGAACCGCTACGCCTACTTTCTGCGCATCCCGTTCTTGAAAGATTTTCTGCCTAACATTTTGTCGTTTAATAATCTCGCCCTCTATGGAAAGGATATTGAAATATAGTCATGTCGTTCTAATGTATTAAATTAAATTATATTTTATAAAACTGTGGGTGAAATAAATATAGTAGTAATTTATTTTTTAAACTAAAACTTATAATTTACCATCAAATATCAATTATATAAGAGAATTTTTTAAGTAGTTTTCTAACATTAATTCGTAAAATTTTATTAATATTTCTTTAAATTTTTTATAATTCTAATTTATAATCAATAATAATTTATGAATTTATATTTTTATAAAATATTTTAAATTAAATATTCATCAAAGTAATAATATAGCCCATGGTGATATTTCTATTGCTTGAAATGGTCATGAAATCATGACTTGTTAAATTCTACAAAAATACAATAAAATAAAGAAATAAATAAAAAAGAAGAAGAAGAAAAGAGAGCTGTTATTATATTAAGTTTGTTTATAAAATGATAACTAAAAATAAACTTGTTTTTCTCTAAATGAATTATTAATTACCAACACTTTATCAATTCAAAATTTTATTAAGAAAATAAAAATTTTAGAAAGACCTCATGGATCAAAATTCTATTTTTTCATACCAATGTATACAATGTATTATACAGAATAATCAATTGAGGCTTTTAATAATCAGTATAATATTGCATATTTTTACTGTAGTTTTAACATTTTCTTACTCTTACATTACATTCCAAGCGAATAAACCTGCCACAATTTTTTTTTCTTTTTAAGTAAAAGCATATACAATCATACACATGTAATCATGCATATGAATATATGGAATTATACATGCATACATGTCGGCAGAAATTTTATATTTGTATGCGTGTGTTTCTAATATAATTGATACCTAATATATATTATTTATATATTATCTGCTACTGCAATTTTCATAAAATTCTTGAGATAACAATGACATTCAAATATATTACCTAATGTATTCAATAAACAAACAAACAAAAAAAGGAACAGATGTCATAAGTTCCCCCGGCCGCCATCTTGGAATTTTTCTTGGCGTGAAAACCTCTTTTCCGCCAAGTAGTAAATGACGCCAAGCACCGGTTTATACACATGTTTGGCTTAACGAAAATAAAATGTAAATAATAAACAAAATTCGCTAAAATGGCAATCAGTAATCGTTGTTTGTGCGCTTCACGCACATTAACCGAAAAAAAAAACATCACTGCATTCAGCACTTATCGAGGTATAGCATTCTCAAAATTCAGCAGTTCTCGCTTTCTAGAAATCTAAAAATGTAAAAAACTCTTAAAGCAGCAAAATACACATAAAAAACAAAATTCGCTAAAATGGCAACCAGTAATCATTGTATGTGCGCTTCGCGCACATTAACCGAAAAAAAAATCACTGCATTCAGCACTTCTCGAGGTGTAGCATTCTCACAATTCAGCAGTTCTCGCTTTCTAGCAATCTCAAAATGCAAAAAACTCTTAAAGCAGTAAAATATACATAAAGTTATCAACATACCTTAACAGACATCTGCTTTCTTGAAAGCTCCAGGTCGAAATATCATCACAGACATTTTCGAAAATAAGCTCATGAATACGTATTCACACACTATAAACAAACCTTCTTTTCTTGTCAAAATTTCCTCATATTTCCTAATTACTTCAGCAACAGCGTTTAAACAGACTATAGAAACCATAGTCAATCAAATACATTCAATAAATTTCACATAAAAATAAAAAGGCAGAACTATACAACACGATATCAAAATACATTCACAATATTCCAAGCTAAAATGAGCTTCTCAGGGGTTGCCAGAACGACACGTCACAAGGGATTCAACATATCAAGGTTTCCATATCGTTAAACACCGTCAACACGCCAACAAAAAATCGCCAAACAAATCAAAACAACGGCTGAGGGAATATAAAGCATCTAAGCCCCCACCCCCCCAAAAAATCGCAGATCCTGGATTCTAATTGGAACCAAAAAAAAAAAAAAATCTCTTATGAATTATTACTAACTAATAATGTTTAAAAAATAACTTGATTTAATTCTAAACATACATACATGTAATGTTTGGATTTGTACAAAGTGTGTTATCCAAAATAAATGTTCATTGTTCGAGCTATGTCTAAAAAAGAAAAAAAAAACAAGCTTTTCTTTATAATGAGCAGTCTCTTTTTTTCCTAATTTATGTGTCCCAAATTAATCAGTGAAAACTGAAGAGAATGTATGACAAACCACTAAGAGAAAATATTTATATATTTAGGCAATCGTATATATTAATATTAATTATACATGTAAAAATAATAACAATATATATGTGTGTGTGTGTGTGTGTGTGCATTATTTAAAGAAAATCATTAATTATAGTAAACTTTCATTACTTTATAACTAAAGATGAACCAGTATCTGGTAACAAGAATACTATTAAATTGATAGAGAAGGATAATGCTTAAGATAAAAACTTTATTTGATATTTCTGTGTCGCTATAGTTCTAACATAAAAATATTTTCGTCTAAGTTTAGAAGTTATTGCATTTTAATAAATGTTTATATAATTATTAAAAAATAGCTTATATGAATTAAAAAAATTAATTTAATTAATAAAATTAAATTTTAATTTATCTAATAAAAATATTAATTAAATTTTATTTAACTTAATTATAATTTAATTTTGTTTAACTTAATTGTAATTAAAATTTAATTTAATTATCTAATTGACAATTAAAAAAAATACTAAGCAACTGATAATAAAGATCGAATGATCATTAATATCTGTACTTTATAAGACTTTAATAAATTATTTCTTCTAATTTGATATTTATCTATAGCTCTGACATAAAAATATTTTAAGTTTAGGCATTATTGCTTTTTAATCAATGTTCATTTGATTATTAATCAGTATGTAATAAAATTTAAGTGTTATGCTATATATATTAGTGCAGAACAGAGCAAAGCAGATCCGAAAGCTGCAGGAACAAAGTTGCTTCACGGCTCCCAAGATCAAAACGAAATACAACTCTGGACTGCGCATCAGTTTAAGAGCCGTGGAATCGAGTAGCAGTTGAACCAAAGAACGTACAGGAAAAGAAGGGAAGGCTTTGGAAACCATAACTAACCGAAACAGTGCAAACAGCTCTGCTGGGAAACACGCTCAAAGGGGAGATCCAATCATAGGCATTCTTCATTGCATCTACCAATTCACCAAACTTTCTTGTAGTAACCTAAGATAACACCTTCGCGCCAACGAAAATCGCGGCAAATAGATAGCCGATGAATATGTACAATGGAAAAATCTTTAGAGATTCAGCACTCTGTAAAATAATAAATTTTACGTATCGAAAGTTCCACTTTCACTCGAAATCTAACATAACAACTAATAGATTCATGTAACGTATTCTACGATCTTTGACCTTCAAGGGGTTTCTCCCTCGGAGAGAAGCTCCATCCACGAAAAGAGGGGGGGGGGGGAGCGCACTGCTTTCGCGCGGACAGGGGACAGTGATGAGCACAGCGTTACTCCTCATTTTGATAATTATCGCTACTAGCGATCACGCAAAAGCGCGCCAAGTAAACCCCGTGTTATCTTTCGCCCCTTTATGCGGCTTCTACCGCTTAGCTGTTTGCACTGTTTCACTGAGTGTCGGGGATTTACATTGCGTCTATGAAAGTTTCCCTTCTTCACGCTTCAATTTCTTTGGTTGAACTCCCAAGGGTTAGTAGACATTCCTGTATCGAAAGCCAGCACTACCTGTTTTCAGCTTTATTAAAACGAGGAAAACATTCTTCCGCGTATTAGTTACAAGAAGCATTTATATTACATAAAGAAAGAGCTGTATAATTTTACTGCTATGATTTTAAAATTTTCATAGTTGTCTTTTAAGTTGTTAACCGTTACCCCGGTAATGGAGGAGGAAAAGAAAGGAAGGCTTTGGAAACCGTAACTAACCGAAACAGTGCAAACAGCTCTGCTGGGAAACACACTCAAAGGGAAGACCCAATCACAGGCATTCTTCATTGCATCTACCAATTCGCAAAATTTCCTTGTAGTAAACCTAAGATAACACCTTCGCGCCAACGCCCCGCGAGAATTCAAAACGACATTTCTTGGTCAGTTTGACTTGTGACTTAACAGTGATTGAGACAGATTTTTTAATATGATCTGTTCAGGTTCTGTTGTTATGATATACTATTTTCTGTATTGCAAATAAATAGCCGATGAATACGTACAATGGAAAAATCTTCAGTGATTCAGCACTATGTAAAATAATAAATTTTACGTATCGAAAGTTCCACTTTCACTCGAAATCTAACATAACAACTAACAGATTCATCTAACGTATTCTACGATCTTTGACCTAACTCCCACTAATGGGGTTTCTCCCTAGGGGATAGTTGCGCTCCGCACGGTATAATTACTTTTTCCTGCATTTTCCTCCCCAAAGGTCAAGATGGGTAGATTAGGAGGAGATTAAAGGAAGATAGTCTGAATAGGTTTGACTGCGGAGTTAGTAAAGCATCCATTTTGATGCAAAACTACATCTTTTTTGTCTCGAATTATACTCTTTATCTAAAATCTTAGAAACTTTTGAAATTTCTCTTAAATTTAAAAATCTATTTTTATCCACTAAAGATTTCACAATCTTCAAACTGCTTACCTAAAGACTTTGCCAAGAACTCTGATAAAAAATTTGCATATTTAAAAATAAAACATAAAATTCAAGTGCGCGGCCTTTGTTTTTCTCTCTTGAGTTTAATAACATTAAATGCTGCATTTAACTGATGAATATTTTTTTAGATAATTTTTATCGACAGAAATAACTGCCTTTTGTAATGCCTGTATTTTATACTTATATTTTGTCCTTTATAGTTCAAAGGACAAAACAACTTTCAAGCTATTAAAAACATGACATATTATTTTTTTCATTCAAAAAATTCCTTATAATAGAAAGAAAAAAAAATTATACAAATATAAGGAATTTCTTGAATGAAAAAATTATGAGTCATTTTTTAATAACTTGAATAATATATGGAAAACATAGGAAAAATTGATTATTGAAAATGTTATTCTTGAATTGAAACTATTAAAGGTATAATTAAAAGATGAATAAAATATTCAAGCTACTTTTTTTTTTCTTGAGTCCAAAGTATGGAGTAACTAGCTCAGTGTTGCCTGGATGTAAGCCAAAGAAATTTTTAGTACTTCTCGAGTTATTATAGTTCATGTATAATAAAGTAGGTTTGTTTAAATTATCTTTACAAGAGCTATACATTATTATTAACAACGTCACGACAGTTGTTGCGTATAGTACGGGACATTTAGAATGCGTACAATCTTTAAATTTTCTTTCAATAATTTTGAATATTGAAATCCGCAGAATTTATGCATTTAAGATAAGCGAAGATTTATTTCCATTTCAAGTTATTGATGATAAAAGATTAAAAATTGTTCTTTTATAAGGCTTTAAAACGTGGAATAAAAATAAGACTTCGGCTTAGTGACATATTCTATATTTTTGATTAAATAAGAAGTGAATTGCAATCCTGATTTCTTATACAAAAATTGTCTGTCGTGATACAAAAAAAGTACATAAGCACGCAGTTTATACGATTGACTATATAATAAAATCATTCTTTTTTTTTTTTTTTTTTTTTTTTTTTTTTTTGTGAAAACAAAGTTCATTATTGTTTAATCGAATCAGCTGGTAATAAATAATCGTAAGATAATCGTAATCTGGGAGGATTCTGGCATAAAATAATAAAAAAAAAACTTTAAATTATTCAAAACATGATAAGAAAACATGTAAAATATTATAGATAAAAAAAAAAAAGGAAAACAATCCCTAGAACAAGAATAACAATTTCTTTAAGAACACTCTCTTGAATTTTGAACCAAATTCTCTCTCTCTGTCTTTTTTTTTTTTTTTTTTTTTTTTTTTTTTGTTGGGGGGGGGGGGGGGGGTTACTGATGGGTGAAAAAAAAAAGCCAAGCTATTGTTGCATTAACACTTCGCACACCTAGTAGCAGAGATTTTTAAAAAATGGCAAGTTACTCTCCACAAAGAAGAGCAAAAGGTTAAATAAAACTAAAATTTTGTATTGCACTATACTGTTTATTGAAAATATTAGTATAATAAAAATTTCATAAAAAGGGGTTTTAAGATTTGTTTGTTTAAACGATTAAAGAAAAAATGTGAAACTTATATATTTTTTAAGCAATAAAAGTATTTTAAATTATCATTTGGCAATAATTAGTCGTTAGCCCAGTTTAATAAAGAAATATTTATTAAAAATATTGACTTTGATAAAGTAATTAATGTTTTATCTAAATTCGCCGAGTAATGACGGAAAAAATAATAGCTAAAGAATAAGCATTATGAATGCGGAGTATTTTTATTATTATTATTATTATTATTATTATGGAAAATAATCTTGCTATTTAAATTTCACACATTTATAAAGGTAAATTGGTAACATATTTTTGCAGATTTAGATAGCTTATTTTAAACAAAGGTGTGAAACTTACAATGAACTAAGAAAATGTGTTCCCTTTTTTTTTACAGGGTTTAAGACTACAAAAGCTGAAAAAAAGAATTTTTTTTGTATTAATACCAGCTATTAATTATTCTCTATTTGCCGGGGGGATGGGAGAGAATTAACATCAACGATTCTAATGAATAACAAATACAGTATAATAATCTAAAAATTTTGAAATTATTTTTATATTTTATTTATTAATTTATTTTTTTATTTGGGAGAAGGGTAAGTCATTTATTTATTTAACATTTAACACAACTTAACATTTGAAAGAAACAAGAAAAGAGAAAAATATTTTAAATGTTTTAAGTTTTGTGGGTAAGGAAAATTTTACGCGGATACTTATTGTCATTACTAAGAAGCCAATGGTCAAAAAAGAAAAAAAATTTCATGATTTTAAACTCTCTGCAAGGGAGTGGAGGATTAGATGACATTAAAATTTTTAAAGATACCCCCTCCCACCTTAAAAAATGAAAAGTATTCATATATATAATAAATAAATAAAAAGTGGCTTTTATTTTAAATAGAAAACAAATACTGCTGATGGGAATTAAAATCTCAGTTATATACTGCGTTGATTAACTTTGATGTTGAAAAATATTTATGTATAACTGAAAAACAATGATAGATGTTAAAACTTCATAATCTTATTCATAAATATGTATCGTAAGAAATTCTTAAATTTAAAAATTGTTATTTTAGGGGTTAAAAATCATTGATATTATACGTTTTGAAACCTTCACGAAGGCTTAAAATTGAAAAAAAAAAATGTAACTGCATTTTAAGAAAGCACAAGCTACGTAAATATTCCACTTATTATTGTTTTATTCGCGTCTTTCCTCTCGCGTGCAGTCATTCTGTATTTATGCTTCCACTTAGGCAGCAAAATGGATTCCTGTATGCATCAATAGCAGGCCAGTGCAAAGAAGAAAATATTTCCTTCTCATCTGAGCCCCGACAGACCGTTTGGAGGTGGGGAGAATTCTATTGTGTAGTTGACCCGTGCCACATATTGCGAACCCCTCCCTAGGAGAGAAGCTCCATCCACGAAAAGAGGGGGGGGGGGAGAGAGTTCGTGAAATTGTGACAGTTTGTGACAAGGGAGTGGGAGGGGTAAGAATAAATTTGACAACACATTTTGGTTAAAATAAAAGCATTAAAAACCAGCAAATTAAATTTTGAAGTTATTTTGAAATTAAAATATTTTGTGTTGATAAAGTAAAGATGAGATTTAAAGCCAAATATATTCAATTAAAATTCCAAAGTACTACTGTTTTCAATTGCTCTTTAATATATTTTTTAATATTTCATTACTATTGTATATTATTTATTTATTTATTTATTTATTTATTTATTTATTTTTATTTATTTATTTATTTATTTTTGCTGTAAACCTTAATCTTATCTCATACAAAATAAGTACACGAATCATTTTTATTGTTACGCTCACAATTGTCATTAAAACACATAGTTAAAGTTTAAAAATAGAATTTGAAATATGATCTATAACGTAGTGCTTTGTTTCTGAACTTCAAATATATGTTTATGTAATATAGCGTGACATGTGACTAGGGGAGAGGGAGTATGGTGAAGTGACACATTGTGACAAAGGAAGGAAGGGGTCAAAAATATTGATAAGAAAGTGTGACATCATTTATGGACAGCCCGTAAGGGGGATTTTCTTTTTTTCAGTTGAAAAAAATTGATTTTTCTTTGTTTACATTTTTCTATTTTCTATAGTCTGTAGCTAATCCATGTACAACAAATTGGCCTAATTTGAAGTCCTTCTGTAGTTAATGCTTCAGCGAAAAGCGACCGCAGACGTACACTGTTTTGAAGAACTATAAATGCATTTTACGCAAAATGACTTTTTTCAAATTGAGCAGGATCAGCACGCAAAATCTATTAAACCGAACTTGTTAATTATTTTATTTAATTCAAGGTGATATAATTTATCTGAGCTTGGACCATTTTCAGCCATTTTTATAATAAATAAATATTTTTAGAGGCACGCCAAAGTGCGAAAAAGGGGGTCGGAAATAGACATTTTAAAAAAAATCGCTGCCATTACTTTGATTTTCAACTTTTTGGTCTCAATGTGGTTGAAGCTCCAAGTAGTGGATAGGGACAGCTTAATGCAACAATGTTAAAACTTCGACTGCATAACGATATGGGGGGGGGGGGGGATGATCCAAAAATCCCTTGCGTAGGCGCTTAAAGAACAACGGACATTGACATTGGCATTGTTTTGATTGTGTTGGTGTTCGTTTGTACTTGGTACTTTAATTATCCATGTGTTTTATATTTTATTGTGCGTTTATATTTTATTTTTCTCATATTTTTATTATAATTTAAGATGTTAATACTTGAAGAGAATGCATTATAAGGATTAATATTCTAATGTTTAAAAGTTTATGAGATGCTCTCATTATACATTTGCTATAAAATAGGAACTGAAAGAATCATAAAATTAAAATATGTTTAGTTCAACGTAATAATAATAATAATAATAATAATAATAATAATTAAAAAAAAATGAACTATGCACTCTCAACTAGGATTTTTTTTTTTTTTTTTAACAAAGAAACATGTTAAATTAGGAACAAAGAGAAAACAAATACTAATAGCTTTTAAATCTTTCAAAAGTAAGAAAAAAATTTAAGCCACATTGACGTATTATGTATAATAATAGTATCATATACACAATTATACTTAGGGAACAAGTATTAAATTATGTATATTTTAATTATAGAATTGTATGTTATTTAAATCATATTTACTGTTTTCGAAAGCCTTGACTGACAGTGAAGTCAAAAGATTTAGCTTAATATAAGAAATAATAATTTTATTGTATCCCTTGGAACCTAATTTTCTTAAAACTGTTAGAACGCCACATACACATCCCTATCAATTTATTTATATAAAATGAGTTAATTACTAAATAACATTATTATGACATAAAAGATGAACTGCTTTTAAATTTTAAAAATAAAAGTTGTAGATATTTGTTTACTTATTTAAACATTTCTTACTACAATGCTGGAAAGATTATGTTCTAAAGATTTTGTTTTTAATATTATTTTCAAATATTTTTGGTAGGTGGCGGCAGTAAAAATGCAAAAGATTATTTGTATTTTCCCTGTGCTTCGAACCAGGTTTGAAGAAATCCCTACGAGATTTCCTTCACCCTTCTTCTGTTATGCACCCGTTTTTTTAACATTGCTGTCCCCATCCATAACATACATAACCCATTTTAACATAAGCTGTCCCCATCCGCTACTGAAGCTCCAGACAATATTATCTACTTTCATCGAGACTTTCATAATCCTTAACGCAAATTGATTACCAACGAGTCTAGCGATCTATCGGATCCCGCACGATTGGAAAAGCACGGCCTTAGCACCTAATCCACCCTCGCACCTAGAGCGACATCAACAATTTTTTTTATTAAAAAAATATTAGAAATTTTCTTCAAATGATAACAAATAATATTAAAAAAACCCGAAGGTAAAATCCTCATTCCTATTCCAGAAAAAAAAATTGCTAAAAACACCCCTTTTCCCGCCTTCTACTGTCAAAACCCGCCTTAAATGTTTTTTGTATGGTTACAACAAAACATTTCTACAGTAGAACCTCGATTATCCGAAGTGATTGAGACCGACCCTCTTTCGGAAAATCGAAATTTTCGGGGAACTACTTGCGAATACGCCCGGAGTCTGCCATCTTGTTTTTTTTTTTTTTTTTGGCGTGAAAAACCCGTTTTCGCGCCAAATCAATTGTCGCCATGGAGCAATTTATAGCGGCTTTAGGCTTAAAAAACTTTGAAAAATTCAGAGATTAAACAATTAAAGAAGAGCAAAAAAAAAAAAAAAAAAAAAAGAATAAAGAAAAGAAATTTATAACAGAAATCAGTAATTTTCATAAAAATTTTTTTTCTAGCTTTTCTTTAAGTGTTTAATCTCTAATTTTCAGTTTTTCAAACCTAAAATCGCTATAAATGACCCTTTTAAAGCAGTAGATTAAACCAAATAAAAAACAATGCAAATTTAACAGAAAACAGCACTCGATTCGTTATTTCTAATAATAAAAATAGGGGACCATCTCCGGGCGATTAATCAAAATTTATTATACATAAAATAATTTTTTTCTTGATTAAAAAAAATGGGACAAAATGATATTCAAATGTAAATTTTTCTTGATTACATATACGAAACAATGAGATTATAAATTTCTTGATTAAAAAAATATGGGACAAAATATATGCAAATGTAAATTTTTCTTGATTAAATTAACGAAAAAAATGAGATTAAAAATTTCTAGATTAAATAAAAAGCACAATAAACCACACAATATTTAAAGATTATACACAAAATAAATTCAATTTTATCTTACACAACACAATCGAGAGCACAAAATAATCATCGCTTTTTTTCTATTATACAATCCTTCCACTTTATTTCCCTTATAATTTCCAAAAATTTATTAAAAACATGGATTTTTTTTATCATAACACGCTCTATCAAAAAGAAACATTGCCAAATAGTAGCAAAAATCGGTTTTCCGATTGTACGACGGCAATGTATCCTTAATACACTGTTAAAAATATCGTGAAAATTTACCCCTGTTTTTAAAGACTATCTATTTTCTGACCAATGAGAACGCTTCATAGGAGTTTATATAGCATTCTCATTGGTCAGAAAATAGATAGCCTTTAAAAACAGAGGTAATCTTTCACGATATGTTTAACAGTGTATGACGCCACATGCTCTCGATTGTGTTGGTGTGGCAACCAGTCTCCGGATCCACAAAATGCAGGCTCTGATTCACCTGTAACAACCCATAATTGTACTCTCCCAAACGATCAGAAGCTTTCCGGCAATCTGAATAAATCATAGTACCCTTATGAATCCACTGCTCGATACACTCTCTTAATGTTTCGGCAGATCTGTAGTGAACAGCAACCAAAAACATGCGACCCGAACCTCTCTCAACGCCACCAAAAACCCACTGCCCTTCCACCTCGTGACCTCTATTGTGCTTCCTCTTCCCAAACTTTGATTCATCAACTTCAACTATTTCATTAACACCTCCTATTTTCTCCGACTTAGACTCAATAAACTCCAATACCTGCTCATTTATAAACTGCCTCCAATCTGCCATTGTATTACTTCCAAAACCCCACTGATCCATAATATGCTTTGTCTTGACCCCAACAATAATCTCAAATGTTAACAAAAAAACCTCCGCGATCGTCAAATTACTTGAAGCACACCAAGTACCAACCCTGATAGACAACTCTTTACTACACTCTTTCTTCTTCCCATCCTCTTTCAACTTCATGTTTCGACAAATCCAGGAAAAACCATCATTAACCTTTTTCTTCCGAATCCTCATTTCTACCCCACACTCCGGACAACAAACACTAGACTTAACCAAGCCTACTTCTCTAAGAAATTCAAAAAATAAATCCTTATCCTTTATCAACTCCGTCACAAAATAACGATTAGCTACACCGTCCTTTCCTAAAATTGGACGATTATAAGAAACAGGAAAATGTCCTCCCTTTAACTTCAAAATTCCCTGATACTTCTTAACTATATCACAAACCAAAGGACGACTAATAACAGGAGCCATAGCAAAAAATCAAATAATACAAATATTAATCAAATAAAACAACAAAAAAAAAATGGAAAAATACAACCTGACCACGTGTAGCAAAAGATAGCAAACCAACAAAACGCACGTCCGCACTGTCCAGCTTCCAAAATCAAAGTGAGGCGACCAGAATATTCGCGGGAGTGACGCATAAAATGTAGGGTTGCCAGAAACTGCAAACGTCGGAAGTCCAACGGGAGAAAATCATCGCCAGTAAAAAATCGCCAGTAAAAAATCGCCAAAAAAGCGCCAAACTTTCCGGGCGTATTCGCAAGTAGTCCCATTTTCGGATAATCGAGAATGCTTCGAGAATGCTTCACGAGAGTGCTTCACTTTTAAGATTAACGAGAAATACATGCAATATTTCTTATTATGGTAGCAAATGCTTAACAAAAATAAATCAATAGCAAAATAGAAAGAAGAATAAGTTACATGATTTTTAATTTTAAAATTAAGTACCTTTTACATATATCTCATGGGTTTGAAAAAATGTTTTGTTTGTCGCACTTTCGATTGCCTTTGCTTTGAAACTCTGTCACGGAGTTTTTTAATATTATTAATTCACCAGTATAACAGTCTTTCTGCTGCTCCAACCATGCCAAACCTTTTGCAAAACATTCAAAAGCTTCAGAATTGCTAATTTACTAGTTTTTTTCGTTCTACTCCGCAGCTTACGGGAGCTCAAGTTAAATTCAAAGGAAGTCTAAGAAAGGAGATCGAAAATATTTGCATGTACTTGTAGTTCGGAAAGGACCGATGGAATATGGACCAAGGAATATGATAGCTAAAAAAAATCTTACAAAATGGATTTTTTATACAAGAAATGTGATAGTAAATAAAAAATAAGCTTTAAAAATGGATTTCGGTTAACCGACAGTTTCGGTTAAGAGAGTTTCGGATAAAAGAGTTTCTACTGTATTTGATTGTGGATTTTCATGTTCATGGATATGACAAGGTAGTCATAAAAATTTCAAAATGTTCCCTGCCATTGCTGACGAGTTACTACTGAGGAATGTTTCCACTTATTAGGATATACTATACAAACAGCCTCCTAAAATTAGTAAATCTGCAGATCAGAAGCCTCGACGTAAGCCCTAAAAGCCATTGACTTTCAATATCACTTTTAATAGAATTCAACATGCTATAATGCGCAATCTAATTTTTTTTAATTACATAAGTATTTATAAGCATATAAAATTCTTCGAACGTTTAGGAAATTAGAAGCGTTAAACAAAACGTGGTTTTATCGAGGCTAACGAGAAAGACAGGCTACCGCGGTGCATTCTACGTATCATTTTTTACAGACCGCTGGAGTCACGTGATGCTGCAATGCACCAATGAAGGTGTGCGAAAAGATCATCACGTCACTCTAGCGGTCTGTAAAAAAAAGACACGTGGGTTGCGCCGCGGTAGCCTGTCTTTTTCGTTAGCCTCGGGTTTTATGCAATGGTATCATGCAATCCTGATGAACTGCATAATTTGGTTATAATTTAGTATAAAAAAGTACCTCTCTTCAGGGAGACCAGGTTTCGTACGCTTCAAGGACCTTTTATCAGAATTTTTGTAAAGTAATATTTGCCTTATTTAATGCAAAAAATTTCTATCTTGAGATATAGAGACCAGTACTTTACGAACTTTCTGGTACTAAAGACTGACACCTATCGGCAGGATAAGCTCTCTACCGAATCTGTTATACATTACCTAATTTGGCAGTTTATCGCTTACTTGGTGAGTTATATGTAGTAATTATAAGTAAAATAAGCAAGCGTTCGCTCCGAAGTAACAAGAACGTCTATGATTCCAAAGGAAGGAAAAAAGTTAGAACGTCATTACTTTAATATCGTTAATTACAATAAAATAATAAACAATTAGCCATAGTAATATATTTATGTACATATTTCACGCTGATAAAAATTTTTATTGTTTCTTTAATAGTATTTAATATACTATTCAGGTATACACACTTCAATATTACTATTAAAGTATGCAATAAATATGCTTAGCTTAGTTTTAGGGATGCTTTTCTATTCAAATTTTTGCAAAATTTCACTCTTGTAATTACGACAGAACAGTTGATTTTTATACTTTGTCTATATAATTAAGTAATATAATCATGAAGATGGCATCAATTAATGACCTCTTTTTTTATTTGACATGTAGATAAAATTGTTTAATGAAATAATTCTTGTGAGTAAGAGTACCCCTCCTCCCTAATAATGATATCGTTAATCGTTATGAGGGTCTAAAAAATCCTTCTATCTTACGAAGAAAAATCACTTCCCCGATATTTTTAATGTTAATTTTTTATATTAAATCATTTTAAAGTTAATTTTGTATAATAAATGCAGCGCACATTTTGGCAATTCTTTCCGATTAAAAAAGATTATTTCATTTTACCGGTGTGAGATTTAATATTTTAATCTCTCTCTCTCTCTATATATATATTTTTACGCCGTTAAGGGGCTGTACATATATAACGTTATCAACTGTTTGACAATTTTGCCCCCCCCCCCCTTACGATATCATGCGTTGTCATTCCTCACTCCCTCCTCCCTAATGATATCGTTTTGAGGGTCTAAAAAATCTTTTTATTTTTACAATTTTTTTTTTCTTTCTTTTTATACGTTTGCAATGATATGCATTTAATAGTCGCATATTTTAATGATTTAAATGAAGCGAAGTCAATGAAATATTTCTATTATACATGAAATAACTTTATATCAAATAACACTTTAAGGAAATAGTTAATATTAAAAGTATTTAATAATACTTTTTTGTTACATAATGCATTCAACAGTAATATTATCTTTTTGCGTTTGCCCCCTGTACGGGGAGGGGGTAAGCAGAACTTCTTATCAACAAAACAGGTGGTCCCTACATTCTTCCCCATTTTTTACTAATAAGCATAACAAGTATCATTTCGAACCTAGTTTCTCTAACAATGCATTTTATGCGCATACGGTGGAAGAATAGGAATGAATGCTTATGAAAACATTTAAAAATTTTAAAAAGCTTAATTAGGTAATCTGAGTTTCTGCTGCGCTTATCGGAGGGACGTTGGATTTCCTGAAATAAAAAAATTAATTTTATTTAAAAATTACTTCAAGCACGCCCGATGATAAAACAAATGCTCATTATTCAGTCTGTTTTTAAGTCTTTACATATTTTGTGTAAATTGATGTAATTTTTTGGCAGTGTTATTGGTATATTTCGTTATTTTTTCCATTTAAAAAGATTAATAAGGAAATTTATTAACCCTTTTAGTGCGGGAGTCGAGAGAAGTCGACATAAGGGTCCGACTGCGGGAGTCGATTAATGTCGACATCTGGAGTTGGGGCTGTAGACTACAGTAAGTGTCGACAACAGTAGCCTAGGCGTCCCGGCGTGTATTGTGCTCACTGTGGTGCGTCATGGGCTTAGCAGTGATGACGTATTGCGCCTGCATAGTGCAGTAATTTGGCTATAACCAAATCCAGTAGCGTGCCTTACGTGTACATTGTTTTTGTGGTTATGTGTCATTTTATTGATGATTTTTATCTTTTGAAATCAAAATAATTATTATGGCTTCATCTCGTACTGGAACTTTTCAACGTCAAAAACGATACCGTCTAAAAGATGCACTGCGTATTATTGCGGATTCAGGTTCAGACCTGTCAGATAGTGAGTTTAGTATAAACGATGACACCGAAAGTCAGCTAGATGACGATTCACAAAGTGCCAATGATTCCATTATTTACGACTGGCAGGATTATCCGGATAATGAACCATGGGAGGCGTCATGGATTCCGGACTTTACCAAACGTCGCGGGGGAATTGTAGACACTACTGATTTCGATCCGCACGACTATTTCAAGTTATTTTACCCCGACGGTGTCTTTGAATTGATGAATAACAAAACCAACCGGTATGCAGAAAGTTTTTTTTATTCACCGGTTGAACTCGAAGCACATTCGCGTTTTCATCAGTGGAAACCAACAACCAAGGACGAAATAAAGGGGTTCGTGGCTCTTCAGATTGAAATGGGAATGAACTGGCGTTATGACTACAATATGCACTGATCGATGCGTGACGTGTCTCCAAGGGGTTTCGGGCGAGTGATGTCACGGGATCGATTCGTGTTGCTGCAAAGTTTTGTTCATTTTTGTGACAATGAAAAACAAGTCGACAGGGGCCAGAACCCTCTGTTCAAAGTGCAGCAGCTGCTTGATCTTACACTGCCGACGTATCAACTTTGCTGTCAGCCTGGCCGCGACCTCTCTGTTGATGAGTCGATGGTGAAGTAGAAAGGACGATTATTCTTTCGTCAGTATATGCCAACAAAGCCGATCAAATACGGAATAAAGGATTTCGTCCTAGGAAGCAAATACCGGATATTGTTTGAACGTAATACCATACACTGGGAAAGACACATTTTCCAGGCAGAACCGCCCGTTGACTTGTGGTGTTGCAGTTACTGGACGGTTCCGACAATGCTGGTCACATCATCTACATGGATAATTTTTACTCATCTCCAGATCTGTTTGTCCAGTTGCAGAGAATTGGTGCATGCGGGACAGTTCACACGAACCGTAGAAACATGCCAGAGCAACTAAAACCAGAAAACATGAAATTGAAACGCGGCGACGACCCTGTTTTCATGCGTTCAGACAACATCGTAGCTGTGGCCTGGCAAGATGTAAAACTCATAACCTGCTTGTCCACAATCCACAAGAACAACACTTGTGACAAGGTAATTAGGCAGAAAGGCAATCCGGCTGGAAGAATGCTTGACAAGCCTGTACTAGAAGAAGAGTACAATGCCAAGATGGGTGGTGTCGACCGACTGGACCAAATGCTCGTGTCCTACGCCTACCCTCACAAGTCTACTAAATGGTATCACGCCATGTACCACCGAATCCGGGAGATTGCACTCACTAACAGCTTCATCATCGACAAACAGGATCATCCAGACAGCAGGATGACTGCGGCACAGTTTCGCGAAGCAATCGTTGACGGCTTACGAGCTGAATACGTTCGAGTTCATCTTGCAAGACGTGGCCGGCCATCGCAGGACGAACCCCCAAAGAGCTTTACAGAACGGCACTTTCCTGTCGTGTACGATGCCAAAAAATATAAACCGGACTGCGAAGTCTGCAGCAATTGACTTGAACATCGTCGTCATTAGTGTAACACCTACTGTAAACAGTGCCAGAAGCCGATGCACGCTACAGGCTGTTTCGAGCTGTTTCGAGCGTTACCACACGTTGAAGAACTACCGCATGAAATGAAACGGCGAACTGTAAAGAAACGTCGTGTCCCTCACAGACTAGATCGTTGACATTTTATCCTTATGTTGTTTTAGTATCCTCAGGATACTTATTTTGTAATTTTGACATTGTTTGACTTTCGGTAAAATTTTTGCGAAGTGAGTGAAATATTCTAAAATGAGGTGGATATTAGTCTGCCAGAGGTAAAATAATTGAGTAAATCTTGTTATTTTGTGGTTTTCACTTACTGTGAGTAAAAGGAAACGTTTCCTGTTGTTTTTGCATAAATCGTTTTTTTGGTCAAAATATTCCGCAATGGGCATTACCCCCCCCCCCCCAAAAAAAAAAAAATGAAATGAAAAAATTAAAACTAATTGACTCTGTTATTTTGAACCGAACGCCTAATCTATAATTATTTAATGGTTTTAATAACTTTGTATTTTCATAAAAATAGATAACAGACTAAGAAAAAGTTAACAGAATATTTTGACGTAAAGAAAATGTTACCAAAAAAATAAAAGTTTGGTTGATCAAAAACAGGGTTTGTACGCTTCAAGGACTTTCAAGCACCTTTTACCAGAATTTTTGTAAAGTAATATTTGCCTTATTTAATGAAAAAGAAATCTATCTTCAGATATAGCGACCAGTACTTTACGAAATTTCTGGTACAAAAGCACTTAAAATCCCTTGAATCGCTTGAAGCGTACGAACCCTGAAAAATTATAACGATATCAAATGACAAACTCCGCCCCCTAGAGATATCTTACGATATCAAGTACCAGAACTTCTGCCCCCCCCCTTAAAGTGAAAACGGTATACATGTATAGCCCCTAGGGGGGGGGGGGGAATTAGCTTTTTTTCGGTTGAAAAATTCGATTGTTTTTTTTTCTACATTTTTCTATTTCCTATAGTCTGTAGATTATCCATGTACAGTCGTGGAAAAAAAAGTAAACACCCCTTACGAACTCTGCGAAAAATTATCGTAGAAGAAAGTTAATGGTACCACACGACTGGTAATAAAGTCTACTTCTAAATGATGTATATAAAATTTGCTTAGGAGCCATCTACATATTAAAACGAACCATAAATTTGTTTTTGTTTTTCAATAGCAGTACACAATTCTGACAGCATAAATGAACTCTACACCCTTCAATTAGCCTAAAAACAAATTTTTATGCAATTCGTACGACAAGTTTCCAAGAAATTATTTATTTTAAAACGAGCATATTTTAGGGATTGTATCCAAATTGAAGTTCGGTACTCAATTGTTGTACGAGAGAGCCCCGTTTTTGATAAAGGTATCGTAAGCGCCACTCAAATAGGCATTGAAGGCTGCTAGATTACAGAATAGCATAAGAAATTTCAAAATATCTAGTCACTTCTGTCACAGACTTAAACCATCATTTTGCCGATTTTTAAGCGTAATTTGAAAACTACAGTAAAACCTCCCTAAAGCGACCACGTTCCGTTCCAATAAAAATGGTCGCTTCGAGAGGTGGTGTCTTAATGGAGGTCATGTTTGAATCTAGATTTTAATTGTTGAAAAAAGGTAACAATTAATGTTACTAAAACTTATTTTTCACATTAGGAACAAATATGAAAATTTAAGTATCAGAACAAAAGTTAATTAAATAAGTTAATTAGTACAGAGTTTAAAAAATGAATACATTGACGTTTGCTTTGATTTTACGGTTTTATCTTCTGTAACATTATTACCAAGTCCTTTCAAAGTTCAGTAAATAAATGGATTTTTTTTTTTTTTTTTTTTTTTTTTTTTTTTTGGACGGGAACAAATAATGACGATTTCATTAATTTATCTATTTCTTTGAGAGTTTCCTGACAGAATAGGGCAGGGGAGTTTATTGACCGACGTCCTTACTTTGTAATCAGAGTTAAATTCATTGCCTAAAAAGGCACAAAGAGGTTTAAACACTTAAAAGTTACCGGAATAAATAAAAATTCTAATTTTCGTTTAGAAGTTTGATGAATAATGCGCTCTTCGGAAGTATTATTCTAATAAAACCTTCATCAAGCGACCAGGAAAAAGCGGAATTTGTTTCATTTTCTTCAAAGAAATGGGTCGCTCATGGAGGGAATTCAACTACGGTGGTCTCTGAACAGACGTAAAATTAGTATTGAGCTTATGGGAATGAATTTTGTTCCATGAAAAAATGGTCGTTCGGGGAGGTGGTCTCACAGGGATGTTTAACTGTACTTGGAAGAAAAATGGGAAATTTTGGATTTCCATAAAGCAGGACTTAAGAAATCTAAATACATCAAAAAAATTGTAGGTTGCAATTCATAAATTTTTCGAGTATTAATTTCATAATTCATATCGTAAAATTATAAAAATTTCGAATTCAACGTATTTATGTTTGGGTATTTTAGTATTATTGATACACAAAAAATTAGCACATTAGGTGTATAATTTCAGGAGATGTTAATAAAAATATGAAAATGTAACATTAGAAGCACTAAATTTTGAAAGTTTATAATTTAGAAACTTATTCAAATGACTTGAAATTTGGTGTCTAGTCATAGTTTGAACCGAAGATTTGAAATATCTTGTTAAAATTGGGTATTGCCATTGAAAAAAATGAAGTTTTGGTTCGTTTTAATATGTAGATAGATGCCCCCCCCCCCCCAAAGCAAATTTTATATACATCATTTAAAAGTATACTTTTTTTCCCAGTCATTCGGTACCAGTAACTTTTGTCTACGATAATTTGTTGAGGAGTTAGTAGGGGGTGTTTACTTTTTTTTCCACGACTGTACAACGATTTGGACAAATTCGAAGTCCTTTCGTAGTTATTGAGTGGTTTAGCGCAACGCGTCCGCAGGCTTACACTGTTTTGAAGCACTATAAATGCATTTTACGCAGAATGACTTTTTTAAAACTGAGCGGGATCAGAACGCAAAAACTATTAAAACTATCTTGTTAATTATTTTTTTAATTAAAGGTGATATAATTTATGGGAGCTTGGACCACTTTCAGTCACTTTAACATAAAAAAAAATAAATAGTTTTAAAAACACGCCAAAGTGTCAGAAATAGATCTTTTTTAAAATCGCTGCCACTTCGTTTATTTTCTACTTTTTGATCTCAAAGTGGTTGAAGCTCCAGACAATATTATCTACTTTCATAATCCTTAACGGAAATGGATTGCAAGCTACTCTGGCGATCTATCGGATGCACAAAGACTTTTAAGATACTAGACTGGTAATTCCTTGGCCATTCCCATTCAAAAGCATGGCAGCCATCTGAAATGTTTTGGAGTAAACCATTTCAGTTCGCTGTATGAACGAACAAGAAAAATCAGCAGAAGCAGCATTGCGTCTCTTCTGGACGCTTAAGAGGCTACTTCAGTCAAGTGAAAATACCCGCTCGCTAATGCTAAACCTATGGAAGAAATTTATAACGATATCTCGGTTGCATTTCAATATTTTTGAATCATTGTTTTTGCATTGGATAGCTGAGATCGATCTGTACAAAGGCCGTTTTTTACTTTATCGATTTTGATTGCAGATTTCTTTTATGAGGATGCCTTCAGTTTCGAAACGGTTCCGAAACTGAAAGTGTCCTCATTAAAAATATCTGTAAACAAAATCGAAAAAGTAAAAAACGGCCTTTGTATAGATCGATCTCAGCTATCCAATGCAAAAAAAAAAAAAAAAAATCATTCAAAAATACTGAAATGCAACCGAGATATCGTTATTTATTTCTTCCATAGGATTAGCATTAGCGAACGGGTCTTTTCACTTGACTGAAGTAGCCTCTTAATAGACATACCTGAAGGCATTTTCAGGCTCTGGATAGTAAGAGAATGTATGTTCGAAGCGGCCACGGCACTTTTTGAAGCGAATAAGGACACTGTAGCGGCATTTCACGGTCGAAAAGTAGCAATCAATAGAAGACGAACGGAAATTTTGGCCGCTGACAACAAAAAAAGTTTCCTTGAACTTCTGCAGAAGGGACCTTGTTACGCTATAGAACTTGATGAATTATGTGACATTGTTCATGATGAACAAATATCTATTTTTGTGAGAGTATTCTGTGTAAAATTGCTAGCCATACTGTCGTGTAACGCAAGACACGTGGAGAAGATTTATTCAAGACTTTTGACGATTTTATGACAAAATCAAATATCAGTTATAATAAAACGGTGTTCCTTTCAACTGACAGGGCCTCAGAGATGATGGGTAAAGAAAAGGGATTTGTAAACAGAATCAGGGATAAAAGTGCTGGTTACTATTTTCTCAATTCATAATTCACCAGACAGCCCTTTGTGGAAAAGTTACTACTACTCTGGAAGAAGTAATAGACAGCTAGATCATGTTGATCAATTTTATGAGATCTCGTTCTGCTCTTCAGCACCGACGGTTCAAAGAGTTTCTATCTGAATTTGATTCAGTGTATTCGGACTCATTGCAACACAACAATGTTCGATGGCTAAGTAAAGGTCAAGTTATTGAATGTTTCTGACAAAAAAAAAAAAAAAAAAAAAAAAAAAAGAAGAAGAAATAACCTTTTTCTTTTTCAACTTGTATACACAAGGCAAGAAGCACATAAAGTACCTATCAAACGAGGGAAATATGGTAGTAGTGGCTTTCCTGAGAGACACTCTGAAATATTCAAATGTGCTCAACACGGAGTTATCCATACTTAAAAATTCACAGAAATTTATTCAAAATCCCTCGAAAGTATAGAGTTGTGTTAATATTCCTTTGAAATTTTGTGCAATAATGTCTAATAGTTTTAAGTAGTCACTAGTCAAACATACAAATATTTGTAACACTTCATATTTCAAGTGTACTTGACCAGTAAAACAGGAATTCGCATAAAAATGATGTAACAATACAGGATTGTTTGCTTTAACTAATAAATTTATCATTAAATTTGCATGGCAAATTTTATGATAAATGATACTTTCCGTCACAAAATTAATTTCATTTCTTAGATTGACCGTGGCGTATGCTGTTAGAAAAATAAAGACGTCAGTTGAAAATCTTTTTTTTAAACCTATGTTTAAATTCTATTTTAAAGAACTATTTTCTTTTTATTATTGAAAGAATACAACTTCTCTTTACAGTATATATCACCTTATTTAGTCTCCCCTTTTTTAAGGATAATTCCGGATAGTTACGGATAATACGGAGTCTCCCTTTTTTAATCAGCCGATTAGGCTGATTTCGTGTAGTATTTTCCTAATAACAACTAATGAAATATGGCACTACATTTAATTTTCAAATATTCTAAAAAAAATCTCGCATGAGTTCTTGTAAAAACTAAAAAAAATGTAGTGTGGTGTAAATATTTCTTTTAAGTTACTTATAAGATTATCTAATTGTTTTAAAATGGCCAGAACATAAATGCTGATAATACCTTGATGATAATTTCAACATTTATCCATTACTTTTCAATATTCCATGAATCCATCGAGACTTTACTTAGGAGTGATAATTTTCGTAACGATGTCCTTTCTTGTAATATTCCGGAGATTTGGTATAATATCCTAAGTATTTTAAGAGCTCCTCAAAATCTGATTTTTTCTGAACTGATCTTTTCACCCCTCTGTACAGCAATGGACTGCACTTCGCTTGCGCATGCTTAGTATTATGTTTTGTTCTTAAATATGTTTTCTATTCTAGCCAGTCATCTCTTCCTTTCGAAATGAGCGCATGCGCGTTAGAAAGATCTCAGGGTTATATTAAATAATATCTTAAATAATATCTTTATATGTTTGTGTTAGTTTTTAGTAATTATAAGTAATTTTTAAAGTTTATATTAATAACAAGCTGAAAAATCCTTCACGACACTAGTTTTTTAATACAGTGGTGTTTTAACTCTTTTGAATGCTCATAACAATGGACATTTTAGAGTATACCACTTAAAATACATATTTAACAAATGTTAATGTTTTGAGATTTATGTTTAGAGAGTATATAAATTCTCTAGTTAATCTTTGCGTACGAATGAAAATAAATTTCCAATATAGTTGATTTTAGTGCGTATTACCAGTTAACCCTCTAGAAATCGCGTTGGGCATGACATAACCCGGATGCGTACGATTTTTAAAATTGTCACCACTATTTTTCGAAGAGTAATCTTCAACTTACTTTATCGCATAATTTGTAACAATTGTCTCCCACTAAATAAGGTGACGATTATTATTTGCACTTATTGGTGACAAACCGAAAACCGTTCATATCCTGTTTATGCGCAACTTTCCCGAGTTAAAAAGGTTATTGCATATGATTTACATTTGAATAGAATTTTAAACATGTACTTTCTCTTTTTTTATGAAGCAGTTTGTGATTATAAAATGTAACTGTTGTTTTTTACACCATTCAATTCTGGCTTTAAATGCAACTCTGTTAAATACTGAAAACGATCGTCGATCAAAAAATGACGACGTGACAACAAGTGATTGTTTAAGGTATAAACTGGAATGAACATTGAATGTACAAAGAATTACTGAGAACAATGCAAGAAACATGCTCCTAAAGGTACAGGTTTAACTTGCATTTGTTTACTACAGTCTTTTTAATAATAAACGCAGTATGTTTCAATCTGCTTTGTGATCGGATGGCCTGATAGTAGTTCATGAGCACGAGTTACCTTTTTATTAATGTAAACAATGAAGGTAATACTTTTTTACATTTTATTTCATATAATTATACAAATATAATCATGAATCTTTTTTATATATAATTTTAATAAAAGGCAAAAATGAGCTTAAAAAAAATTATTCAATCTAAAATATTTATTTAAAAAGGTTAGTGCGTATGATTTACATTTGAATGGAATTTTAAATATGTACTTTCGCTTTGTTATGAAACAGTTTGTTATTATAAAATTTAACTGGTGCTTTTTACACCAGTCAATTCTGTCTTTAAATGCATCATTGTTAAATACTGAAAACAAACTTCGAGCCAAAAATGACGAAGTAACAAAGAATAATTGTTTAAGGTATCAACTAGAATGAACAATGAATTTACAAAGAATTACGTGGGCAAAAATGACGACGTAACAATGAATGATTATTTAAGGTATCAACTAGAATGAACAATGAATTAACAAAGACTTACTGAACAACAATGCAAGAGATATGTTCCTAGCAATAAATACTAGCAGAGGACATTAGTTATAAAATTACGTGTTCAAAGTAGGTTTAGGAAAATCTGCGATTTTTCTGAGTGCAGTTTTTGTGTGTGTTATTTTCGTCAGCTGTAAAATTGTGGATCGCGGATATACCAACTAATTTATAGACCAGCAATGAAGGTACAGATTAACTTACATTTGTTTACTACAGACCATTTTAACGATAAACCCAGTCTGTTTCAATCTGCTTTGTGATCGAACGACCTGATAGTAGTTCATGAACACGAGTTGCGATTTTTTATGTAAACAATCGAGGTAATATTTTTCACTTTTATTTAATATAACTATACTAATATAACCATGAATATTTTTTTACATATAATTTTGATAAAAGGCAAAAATGAACTTAAAAATTCATTCAATCTAAAATATTCATTAACCCCCTCACTGACAAGCCCGTGCTAATACGTTCACTAAGCTCCAGGTTTCACCGCAATACAAGCAATATTTAAAGTAATATTATTGTATGCATTTAATGTATTTTTAATACATTGAACAATGATTAATAATTCCAAGAATTGCATTCATATTCGTTATTAAGTTTTTGTATAAAATTTTCAAAGAATAATTTTTTTTAGCATTTAAAACAAAATGCAGAGAAAACAACATTACAATTTTGCCCTTTTTCAAGACAGTCGGAGGGTTAAAAAAAGTTATCGCATATGATTTACATTTGAATGGAATTTTAAACATGTACTTTCGCTTTTTTATGAAGCAGTTTGTTATTATAAAATGTAACTGGTGCTTTTTACACCATTCCATTCTGTCTATCATATGCATCATTGTTAAATACTGAAAACAAACTTCGAACCAAAAATGTCGACGTAACAAAGAATAATTGTTTAAGGTATCAAGTGGAATGAACAATGAATTTACAAAGAATTACGTGGGCCAAAAAATGACGACGTAGCAAAGAATGATTGTTTAAGGTATCAAGTGGAATAAACAATGAATTTACAAAGAATTACTGAACAATAATGCAAGAAATTTGTTCCTTGCAATAAAAACTAGCGAGGACGTTAGTATAAATTTACTTTTTGGAAGTATGTTGAAGAACATCTGCGATTCCTGTGCGTGCAGTGTTTGTGTGCGTTATTTTCGTCAGCTGTAAAAATGTGGATCGGCGATATACTAACAAATTTATGGACCATAAATGAAGATACGGATTTAACTTGTATTTGCTTACTACAGTCCATTTTAAAGATAAACTCAGTATATTTCAATCTGCCTTGTGATCGGACGACTTGATAGTAGTTCATGAACACAAGTTACATTTTGTCCCATGTAAACAATCCGGGAAATATTTTTTACTTTTATTTAATATAACTATACTAACATAACCAAGAATCTATTTTACATATAATTTTGATAAGATGCAAAAATGAAATTAAAAGAAATTATTCAATCTAAAATATTCATTTTAAAAGGTTGTTGCATATGATTTAAATTTGAATAGAATTTTAAACATATACTTTCTCATTTTTATGAAACAATTTGTTATTATAAAATGTAACAGGTTTTTTTTTACACCATTCAATTCATCATTGCAATTCCATCATTGCAATTCCATCCAATGCATCATTGTTAAATACTGAAAACAAACGTCGAGCCAAAAATGATGACGTAACAATGAATGATTGTTTAAATAATCAACTGGAATGAACAATGAATTTACAAAGAATTACTGAACAACAATGTAAGAAATATGTTCCTTGCAATAAAAACTAGCAGAGGATGTTAGTTATAAAATTACGTTTTCGAAGTAGGATTAGGAAAATCTGCGATCCTTTTGAGTGCAGTTTTGTGTGTGTTATTTTCATTTATAGGCCAGCAATGAAGGTACAGATTTAACTTGCATTTGTTTACTACAGTCCTTTTTAAACATAAACTCGGTATGTTTCAATCTGCTTTAAGATCGGACGACCTGATAGTAGTTCATGAACACGAGTTACCTTTTTATCAATGTAAACAATCCAGGTAATATTTTTTTACTTTTTATCTATCTATATTATAAAGGACAAACATATCTGTGCGTAACGCATACGTCATTCTGCGAATGGCAACACTTTCAAATTTGAAATGACATTTCGGTTTTACAATTTTCACTATTGCAAAATTTTAAACTTCTAAATATCGCGCAGTTTCAATTTTTACACCAACGTATAGGGAAAAAAATGTACTTCTAAATGCAATTTGTTTGAAAGCTCTATCTCTATTTATTTTTGAGATATTAATTTTTTTACAGTTTTTAGTACCAATTTTGTAATTGTGGCAACTGAAGTACTCCATTTTTATTAAAAGTAAAGGGAAAATAGTCATGGTTTATTTATTATTATTGATTATATCCTTATTGATGCCATTTTCACTTTACAAATAAAAGTAACTTTTTTCTAATTTTTGAACAGAAAATGACGTCAGCCATTAAAAAAAACACGCATTCTTCTCCATAAATCAAAAGATTGAAGAAGATTTTTCTTTTTACATTACGCTGATACTGAATTTGAGACGCTAGACAAAATGATTCAGTGAGTAAAAATGATGTCATATTTAAAACAAAACGATCATTTTCTTTGATAAAACTAAATATTTGAAAAATACTAAATGGCCAATACTATGGCAACTAAAGGGAAATTTCTGAATGGCAAATTTTCGCGGGTACTGAGATTTGAACTCAAAGTTTGTGCGAATGTTCACATGAAAAGTTGTATCGGACAAACGTGACTTTAAGTTTGGAAATACATTCATTAATAATCTATTGCGTATTAAAATACTTTTAAATTGTGGATTTGAGTGGTGCGTATATAAATTTTGAGAATGTAAAAATAACGTACAGTTTAGATTTTATGGGGTAAAATTTTATATGACAAAGCGAAATCCTTTTTACTGATTTTTCATCCTGTAAAAACAAACATAAGAGCCTGAATCGATAACGTCAACATAATTATTATCTTGATTACATATTCTAATACAGTTTAATTTTTCAATAATTTAAGCAGTTGAAGTTTGTGGAAATAATGTTTTGGTAATTTTAGGTTAAAAACATTATTCGTTTTAAGAGTTAGACAACCAATGCAAGATGGACTTTTTATCGTAATTATTTTTGTAGGTTTATTATAAATTCGTTCTAATAGTTCCATTCTAAACATTTTAATTCGTCGAATTTCGACGGATTCCAACTCGTATATATAAAAGCCGTTCTCTGTGTGTATATCATTTATACAAATCTTCAATTTTTGACAGATTTGCACGAAACTTCATGTACATACGTTTTAGAACATGGAATAGATCGCTGTCTACTTAAAAAAATTATCAGACCACTATTTATCCCTTTTTTCTACCACTTCCATAATTTAACATTATAGAAATATCTCTTTTTAAATCTTTTTTAATTCAAATGGTCCTTTACTGTTGCCACACCCTAAAACTGACACAATGATATGACAAAAATAAGGATAACGCGTGTATTTTGTTTCTATTTGCCAATAAAAATTCAGATTTTCTTGCTATGTTTTGCCGTGTTTGATATTGACGTCGTTCTAAACAGAAAATTCACATTTTTTTATATATATAAACTAAAAACTTTAACAATAAGAGCGGGAAAATAACGTAGCACCTCAATTTGAATGTTTTTTAAAAATTAAAACGTGTATTTTAATACAAACAGTCAAATTTCATGAAAACAATTTAAGAAAAAGAAAAAAAAGGTAGATATGACGTCACATTCTATCAAATCTTTTCAACGCGTAATCAAACTCATTGTAAACATATGGCTCCTATATTTTGCTTATTACTTCGATTGTATACTACAGCCATATCTTATAGCTATACGTTATCGCTAAGTGTTGTATTGGTTTAGATTCAGTGCTAACATTTTCTATGATTTATAGCAAAAAGAGAGCGGTTATTTACATTTTCAAAAAAATTCTTGACAGATGTCTTGATTTAAAATTGAAAATGACATCATTTCATCTAATCATTATAGATTAAATTTCAATAAAATTTCAAATTTTCCAAGTAAAATTTTAGTAACTACTACCTCATTTGGATGCATTTTCACCCCGTATTGTGGGAGATATTGTATACTTCTGTTACTCGCCCCAAAGAAAACATGCATTTTAATTTTAAAAGTTAAAAAAATTACCAAAATGTGTCAAAAGAACATCCTTTTTCTGAATTTAAATTTCGCGAGTTCCAAAATTAAAACTAAAAATGTGATTTTTTTCATAAACGTCAAGTTAAGGCTGTTCATAAAGTTAATGCTGTTCTCAAATCCAAAGGAGCTATTTTCTGACATTTTTTAATTAATTTTTGTTCGGAAACGCATGAAATTGACAGGAGTTCTTATTTAGAAACTATGTAATCGAAAGATAGTTCCCATATTTTGGTAAAGGTATAAGATCTTTCAGTTGGTGTTTTGAACTGAATTTCAGACGCAACAGTGCAATAAAGGAGAAAAACCGGCCGTCACGCAACCACAATTGCTCATAACTCGATAAGTAATTTATTTATGAAAAAAGGGAAAACTCATTTCAATTCCAAATCGCTTTAATATTCAGGCCTACAAATTTTAAGCCTTTACGTTTAATGAGTCAGAAAATGTGTCAGAAAGTTTCACGTTGTTGAGCAGGGAACTGGAGAAGCACCTTAAGCATTATTGCAGGTTAGTATTTTGTAATCAAGTTGCATGCCAGATAGTCTCTTAAAACATAAGTCATTCTATATTGTTTTAAACAAAGGTGCATGCCATAATAGGTGTCAGGCACACTCATTAAAATAAGAATACCCTAGCGCACAGCCCCATTACTGAAGATAAACCCGTCAATATACTTAGAGATAAAAATAGTTCTGCATTTTCATTCAGCTAATAAGACTAATCCTTCATAATTGGGTTCACATGATTATATAATTTTCCTCTATAACTCTATGACTAAGCAACGGAAAACAATGTTACGCACTATAATCTTACCTAAAAAACTAATAGTTCAAGTCGCATGGAAATCCGTTCTGAAGAATTCAAGTTATATGCACCCGGAACGAAATTCCCATTTGAATTTTATATACTTATCAGGTTATTTTGAGTAGTT
This sequence comes from Maratus speciosus, assembly GCA_963932465.1. Classification (NCBI taxonomy): domain Eukaryota; kingdom Metazoa; phylum Arthropoda; class Arachnida; order Araneae; family Salticidae; genus Maratus; species Maratus speciosus. Next base: position 65,150,272 of record OZ010799.1, on the reverse strand, counting down.
TGATTTGATATCTGTTAAATTCGAGTTTTATTTCATTTTTGGCGTTTTAATTTCGTTTGCAAATTTAGTTATTGAATATTACGCGAAAGCAAACAAATTCTGAATTATTTACAATGTTTTTGAACAATTGAGTTAATCTTGTGTATTTGGGTTGCAAGCATATTTAAAAAATATGCATGCTTAAAAATTATTTTAAAACTCATAAAAAATTTGTAAATTGAGATAAACATTACAAACAAATATTACTGAAAGTACTTTTGTTTTCTATATGTTGGAACAATAGAATGTACGATGTTTAGACGTTAAACTGCAGTAAAAGGGAAATTTATTGTTGTGTTAGGTTGTTGCCACCGAAAATATGATACCAGCGTTACTCATAGACATTTCTTATCTTTATACTATTGCATTAAGTGTAAACAGGTTCATCTTTCGTAATCAGGTTGCACTCAACTTTAAAAATATCCATGTTTAAAAATTATTTTAAAATCCATTAAAATTAGAAAACTGAGGTACAATTTTCAAACAAATTTCATTTGAAAGAACTTTTTCCTATTCGACATTGTAAAAAATGAAATTGTGTGATGTTTAAAAGTTAGGAAAATTGCAGTAAAGGCACATTTTATGGATTATAATTTATGAGGCACAATTTATGGGCACTGACATAGTGTTTTTACTTTATAATGTAGATAATACGATACAAACTAAATTTCACTAAGTGCTGCACGATTCATAGGAATTTTTTTTTCGTATTGTCAGGAAAATAACATATTTTTCTCTTACACCCGCCAAAGAAAACGTGCATTCTGTTATTAAAGCTCAGCGATTTTACTATGATTGCGAGACAATAACGCCATGTTTTTTGATTGTCTTTATAACGATTTGTGGATGGGAATGCACAAATTTCAGTTATTGTGATTGCCGTATTCTTTCGTTTTAATTTATTTTACCTGGAAGGCTCCTTATAATTGACACGGGCGAAGCCGGGTAGTTCTGCTAGTTTAATATAATTATACTAATATAACCCTGAATCTTTTATTATATATAATTTTGATAAAAGGCAAAAATGAACTTTAAAAATTGTTCAATCAATGATTCAATCTAAAATATTCATTTAAAAGGGTTATTGCTTTTGAATTTCATTTGAATAAAATTATAAGCATGTACTTTCTCTTTTTTTTATGAAACACTTTGTTACTATAAAATGTAACTGTTGCTTTTTACACATTCAATTCTGACTTTAAATGCGTCATTGTTAAATACTGAAAATAAACGTCGGGCCAAAAATGACTACGTAACAATGAATGATTGTTTAAGGTATCAAGTGGGATGAACAATGAATTTACAAAGAATTACGTGGGGCAAAAAATGACGACATAACAATGAACTATTATTTAAGGTATCAACTGGAATGAACAATGAATTAACAAAGAATTACTGAACAACAATGCAAGAAACATGTTCCTTGCAATAAAAACTAGCAGAGGACGTTAGTTATAAAATAACGTTGTCGAAGTAGGTTTAGGAAAATCTGCTATTCTTGTGAGTGCAGTTTTTGTGTATGTTATTTTCGTCAGCTGTAAAATTGTGGATCGGGGATATACCAACTAATTTATAGACGAGCAATGAAGGTACAGATTTAACTTAATTTGTTTACTGCAGACCATTTTTATGATAAACTCAGTATGTTTCAATCCGCTTTGTAATCGAACGACCTGATAGTAGTTCATGAACACGAGTTATGTTTTTTTTGTGTAAACAATCCAGGTAATATTTTTTTATTTTTATTTAATATAACTATACTAATATAACCATGAATATTTTTTTACATATAATTTTGATAAAATGCAAAAATGAACTTAAAAATATTATTCAATCTAAAATATTCATTTAACCCGGGAGAAATCGCGAGGGGTATGACATACTGGGATGCGTACGGTTTTTAAAATTGTCACCACTATTTTTCTAAGAGTTGTCTTCAACTTACTTTATCGCGTGGGGTATGACATACCCGGATGCGTACGGTTTTTAAAATTGTCACCACTATTTTTCGGAGAGTTGTCTTCAACTTACTTTATCGCATAATTTGTAACAATTGTCTCTTACTAAATAAGAGACGATTATTATTTGCACTTATTGTTGACTAACCGAAAACCGTTCATATCCTGTTTATTCGCGACTTCCCCCTGAGTTAATCAAACATTATTACATTTAATTTGAAAATATCATATAATAAAAACAAATAAATTAACTTCAAAAAACCTTTGAAAGTATATAGTTCCGTAAATATTATATAATAAGAATGAATAAACTTATTTAAAAAACCTTAGAAAGTATAGAATTGTGTAAATATTCTTTGAAAATTAGGTACAAGGGTGTCAACTCGTTTTAAATATGAAGATTACAAATATTTGTAACACTGGATATTCTTAAGGATGATTCAACAATCCTACAGTGTTATGTTTTAACAATGCCATTTCTAAATAAATTTTCCTTAACAATGAAATCAAGAATAAATGCTGTTTTCGACAGCAAGAGGTGTTATTTGTTAGATTGGACGTTGTGTACTGTGGTAGGTAAATCGAGAAATTCTGCTTAATACTATGGAATTAATGATTTTATCCGATAACGAAACTTCTTTCATTTGTCAGATTGTGCGTAGTTTGCGTTGTTAGATGAAAATCGTCTTCGTTGTTAATGAAGAATTACTGAATCGGTCATTGCAAAGACCACATAAGTTTCAGAATCGGAACTTTTCAGAAATTAAAAAAACTGTTTTTCACAAGTAAATGAACTTTTATGGATATTTTTTGGGGCTGATTATAGAGATTAAGTTAAAGATAGTAAATATCTAATCATTTTACAAGTTTATAAGTAACAAAAGAAGAATAGCAGAAAACTGTTCTTGACTTGTGCTGTTTTAGCAAGAAACAAGGTAACGTTTTATTCTGTGAATAGTTACGGAACCTGCTATTACATTTAATATTAATATATTTAAAAAATACCTAGTCATAAATTTATTTTACTAAACCCTCCCAAATTTATGCAGTTTTATGCATATTCCTTTGAATTTTCGTACAAGAATGAATAATAGTTTAAAAATATAAAGTTTACAAATATTTCTAACACAGGATATTTCAAAGGTATTTTAATCTTAAAATAAGTATTTACCAAAAGATGGCGTAACAATAAGAGATTGCGTTTTTTAACAATTAAATTCAAAATTCAATTTATCTGAACAATGGAATAGGATTTATTTTATTTTTTGCGACAACGCAACTGCTCTCATTTGCCAGAATGAACGTGGTGAGTTGTTAGGTAATCAGAGAAGTCCGTTGAAGAATCTTTTGCTCACCTTTTTTTTCAAAATATCTCGAATACACATCTAAAGGAAAAAATTGGTTATTTATTTTCATAGGCACTTTTGTCCTCTTTACTACAGTTTAGATTTTGCAAATGTTACAAATAGCCGCGAAAACAAATCGCAGAAACAGAAAGAGGTGCGTATGTAAAATTTGACTTTATGAGTAGCATTTGAATGTACTTTAATTTTCATTTTCATGTACCATTTGTTAATATAGATGTTCTAAATTTTTTTAATTTTGCAGAATTCCAGATAATTTTATTTTTAAAATAATACAATTTCTGCTTACAGAATAATGTAAATTTTGTCTCTATTTGTCTACCAGTGATAAAAGGTAGATTATATGACTGATATGGGTAACTATTATCCTGTGAGCTGTGAGTACTTATAAAGCATGATTTTACATTTAATCTAACATTGTTCGCGCACCAAACGTGATGTAAATAAATTTACTTTAAAAATATCATATAATAAGAGCGAATACATTTATTAAAAAAAAAAACAATCGAAAGTATAAAATTGTGTAAATATTCTTTTAAAATTTGGTACAAGATTATCTACTAGTTTCAAAACATGCAGATTATAAATATTTGTAACACTGGGTATTTCCAAAGGATGATGAAACAATACAACATTATTATTTTTTTAACAATAACAAATGTTAATGTAATAATTTATGTTTAGATAGTATATAAATTCTCTAGCTAATCTCTACGTACGAATGAAAATAAATTTCCTATATGGTTGATTTTAGTAGGTATTATCAGTTAATCAAAGATGTCTTACATTTAATTTGAAAATAACATATAATAAGAACAAATTAATTCAACTTAAAGACCTTTGAAAATGCATATTTCAGTAAATATTATATAATAAGAACGAATAAACTTATTTAAAAACCCCTCGAAATTATAGAATTGTGTAAATATTCTTTTATAATTAGGTGCAAGGGTATCTACTAATTTTAAATATGAAGATTACAAATATTTGTAACCACTGGGTATTTTTAAAGGATGATGAGACAATACAACATTATTATTTTTTAACATTAACATTTCTAAATAAATTTGCCTTAACAACGAAATAAAGTATAAAGGCTGTTTCAGACAACAAAATGTGAATATTTGTTAGATTTGACGTTGTGTATTGCGGTAGGTAAAATGCGAAATTCTGCCTATAACTATCTTGAGTTTTATGTTTAGGGAATAAGAGGATTAAAATTTTACGGATCTTTTGCTTTTTATCGCCAAAAAGCAGCTGTAATACACCAAATGGTTATAAACAGGCACAAAAGCTTATTATAGCAAGGGCTGTTTTTTGGCTCCTGCACCCCCTTTAGGGGTAGTGGCACCGACATAAAATGTAGCCTATGTTGGAGCAAGGGTTTGTCACCATCATTTTGACACCATTATTTATTAAATCGGTTTCGTTACTTCCTGAAATTGTGTAGAAATCGTCATTTAGAACGTTTTTTTCGAACGCTTTTCGCGCATTTTCACCCTTTTGAAATTTCGATTTTTTTTAAAGAAATGTTCTTAGAGATCATTTATATCTTATAAGTAACTATCTTGGCAAATTTAATGTTTCTGTGCGTTTCAGTAACACAAAAATCTCAATTTAGAACGTTTTTGCTTTTGCAACACCAAGGTGATAAGTCGCACCGACATAAAATAGAGCCTATGTTATCACAAGGGCTGTCACTAGCATTTTGACGCTATTATTTTTGAAATAGATTAGGTACTTCCTGAGATTGCGTAGAAATCGCCATTTAGAACTTTTTAGAACGTTTTCTTGCGCTATTTCACTCCTTTTAAAGGTCGATTTTTTAAAGAAATGTTCTTAGAGGTCTCTTATATCTTATAAGTAACTACCATTCAAAATTTAATGTTTTTAGGCCCTTCAGTAACACAAAAATTGCCATTTTTAGAACATTTTTTCTCTTGCACCCCCTTTGGGGTAGTGGCATGGACATAAGATATAGCCTAAGTTCGAACATTGACTAACAGCATCATTTTGATACCATTACTTTTGAAATCGGTTGAGTAGTTCCAGAGATTACCTCCTACAAATAAACAAACAAACAAACAAACAAACAAACTTTACTTCTTTATATTATTAGTATACATTTGTTAATCGATGCTTACTTACGTTTTTAAAATTATGTTAAATTTCTGATTTTAATGAAATATTTACAATTTGTATCCGAAACAATACATTTCTTTTTCACAGAATATGCTACTAATTATATCTATTTGTCTAGAAATGCAAAAATTGTCTATATGATTGATTTGTGCGAGTTTTATCTCTGAATAGTTACGGAACCTGCTACTACCTTTAATATTGCTATGAGCACTTTAATAATGACTGCTTTTTTTTAATATCTCGAACAAACATCTGAAGGAATAAGTGTTTCTTTATTTTTATAAACCCTTTTGTCCTCATTAGTACTATTTTGATTTCCAAAATGTTACAAACAGGAACGAAAACAGAAACAGAAAAATGTAAAAGTCAATTTTGTTTCAGAAAATAGGTAACTAATTATATATATTTGTCTACAAATGCAAAAATATTCTATATGAATGATTTGTGTAAGTTTTATGCTAGGAATAGTTACGGAGCTTGCTACTACATTTAATATTAAAATATTTAAAAAATACGGAGTCCTAAAGTTATTTTATGAAACCCTCCCAAAATTATACACTTTATGCATATTGCTTTGAATTTTTGTACAAGAAGGTTTAAAAACATAAAAACTTCAAAAACATATTACTAGCCCTATATATTATAAACTACATACAAATATATACATATATGATACGTATTCACAGTAAGGTATAAACATATCGATCTTAAGCAGCAGCATACACTCGTTATGTAACTCAATCAGTCAAGTTTTGCAGTCGTCAAATCATGGTTAAGAGTGAAAGATCAGGCCGGCGCGCCGTCCATTGGTAGGTTTTCCGAAAAATAATAACTGGAACCGTTAAATTCATGAAACATTTATTAGATGATCATATAATGCACCAAACTCCACTAGAAATATGCTACCCATGTTTCGCGCAGTTGCTACATCGTAAAATGTAAACCACTAGATGTTAAGTATTAGAGCAGCAGGACGAAGATGCAGGAAACAAAGCTCTCCAGGTGACATGGGTTATTTAAGCAACAGAGGAATGTTTTTATGGAACATTCATGGCTCATATTCGTGAGAAAGCAATAGATCACGGACTGTAGTTCGTTCATAATAGTTCAGTAATACAGATATACAGCCTACCTCACTATGAGGAAGGAATTGAATCGAGCTATTACAATATTTGTTGGCTAGTGAAATTACTTCTGACAAATGTCCCAAAATGTAAATTTCAAATTGGGATTCAAAAATGTAATGTTCGTCTAAAAAGTTATTCTTAAGCAACTCAATCTTTAAGTTCATCCAGTTACCTTTCAGTTTATATAAATAAATTAAATATATCACAATAATATTAAAATATTAATAATATCAAATTTAATAATAATAATAACAATAAAAATACAAAAAAAAATATTTAAACAAACCTATGTAGAGCATACTTTATTGTATGACATTTAATGCTATGAAATCTGTCTGAAATATCAGAAAAATCTTTGATACAATTATTGATTAATCATATAGTCATACAGTACTCTTGGTATGGTATTATTTACAATATGGTCTCATCATAAGATTTCTAAAACTCTGAAAAATTCTGCAATTTCAAAAAATCTGTGAATCGTAACACTTAAACTAGTGACATCATTTAATAAAATTCTTAAAACCAATCTCTATAATCTTCATATTCTTTCCTTCTCTCTCTTTTCTTTCTCTTCTTTTTGTCATGTCATGTTTGTAGGATTTAACTACAGATTAGCTAATCATAGTCATACTCATATCACCTTCAAATTGGATCGCTTTCTTTCGATTGCATATGCACTGGCGGCTTCAGCATCCGTTACGAGTGTTAATGAAGGTAATGTGCGTATGAGCGATTAGAGAGTGGGGTGTAAGTAAGAAATATTACACGGAGGAAAACTCGAACACAACGAAGAATAAATTTAAAAATACACAGAAGATAAAATAAAGTGTACTATGCAAAAATCATTTATAATGAAAAGCTCCAAAAAAATTATAAGGGAAGCTAATGTAAGAATATTTAGAGTATATTAGTGGAACGAAATGTCTGGTCACTCTGTACAGCCGTACCTGATCTGATCGGAATTCGATAGCCGTTTCGATGACAGGCGGGTCCGTGTTCAGATTGGATAGCTTTCGTTCGGTTGCATATGAGATAATCGAAGAATGAGCTTCACAATACTTAAGTTTAATTGATAATGTAATACGGTTTCGAAGAAAAAAAATTGTAATGTTCGAATAAAGCTCGATAAATATTAATGAGCCATTAAGATGATGGAGAGATCCGAGTTCTGTTCCGTCCGGTTTCGCTCATTTGCGGTACGCGGTTGCTTGCGGTAATTATATGTCATTGAATTTAATGGTGGTACTGGACATACGTGGTTTTTTAGATGGGTTTCAGGTTAAAAGAATAAAAAAAAAATGAGAAAAAGTTTACAAAATAAAAGTAGATTAATTAAAAAAATATTACACGGAGTAAAATACGAACATATATATATATACGAACATTCAATACTTATGTCATTGCATTTAATGGTGGTACTGGGCATACGTGGTATTTTTAGATGAGTTTCAGGTTTAAAGAATTAAAAAAATGAGAAATAATTTACAAAATAAAAGTAGATTAATTAAAAAATATTACACGGAGGAAAATACAAACACAACGAAGAATAACTTTAAAAATATACAGAAGAAAAAAAAAGAGTACTATGCAAAAAGCATTTATGGTGATAAATCTCAAAGAAAATTTATAAGGGAAGATAACGTAAGGCAATTTAGAGTATGTTAGGGGAACGAAATGTCTGGTCACTCTGAAAGCCGCACCTGATCTGGTCGATTTGGATAGCCATTTTGATGACAGGCGGGTCCGTGCTCAGATTGGATCGCTTTCGTTCGTTTGCATATGCACGTTCGGGTTTAAGCATCCGTTACGTGTATTTAATACAGGTTACCGTGCATATGAGGGGTTAGAAGCTGGGATTTAAGTTATAATAAAACAAAAAAATATTGAATAATAACTTAAATTAAAAATAATTAAAGAAATGTGCACAGAAGAAAAATATATGCTTATAATAGAATAAACAATAGAGATAAACGACGAAAGAGCTTCACAGGAATAAAAAAAAAATTAATGTTCGAATAAAGATAGATAAATATTAATAAGCCATTAAGATGACAGAGAGATCCGATTTCAGTTCCGTCCGGTTTCGCTCATTTGCATATGTACGCGGTTGATTGCGGCAATTTTATGTCATTGAATTTAATGGTGGTACTGGGCATATGCGGGTTTTATAGGTGTATTTCAGGTTAAAAGAATAAAAAAATAAGAAATAATTTACAAAATAAAAGTAGATTAATTAAAAAATATTACACGGAGGAAAATAGAAACACAACGAAGAATAAATTTAAAAATATACAGAAGAAAAAAAAAAGAGTACTATGCAAAAAGCATTTATGGTGATAAATCTCAAAAAGAAAATTTATAAGGAAAGATAACGTAAGACAATTTAGAATATGTTAGTGGAACGAAAGGTTTGGTCACTCTGAAAGCCGCACCTGATCTGGTCGATTTGGATAGCCATTTTGATGACAGGCGGGTCAGTGCTCAGATTGGATCGCTTTCGTTCATTTGCATATGCACGTTCGGGTTAAGCATCCGTTACGTGTATTTAATACAGGTTGCCGTGCATATGAGGGGTTAGAGGGTGGGTTATAAGTTATAATAAAACAAAAAATATTGAATAATAACTTAACAAATTAATAATAATTAAAGAAATGCGCACAGAAGGAAAATATATGCTTACAATAAAATAAACAATAGAGGTAAACGACGAAAGAGCTTCACAGGAATAAAGAAAAATTAATGTTCGAATAAAGATAGATAAATATTAATAAGCCATTTAGATGACAGAGAGATCCGATTTCAGTTCCGTCCGGTTCCGCTCATTTGCATATGTACGCGGTTGCTTGCGGAAATTTTATGTCAATGAATTTAATGGTGGTACTGGGCATACGCGGGGTTTATAGGTGTTTTTCAGGTTAAAAGAATAAAAAAATGAGAAATAATTTACAAAATAAAAGTAGATTAATTAAAAAATATTACACGGAGGAAAATACAAACACAACGAAGAATAAATTTAAAAATATACAGAAGAAAAAAAAAGAGTACTATGCAAAAAGCATTTATGGTGATAAATCTCAAAAAGAAAATTTATAAGGGAAGATAACGTAAGACAATTTAGAATATGTTAGTGGAACGAAAGGTCTGGTCACTCTGAAAGCAGCACCTGATCTGGTCGATTTGGATAGCCATTTTGATGACAGGCGGGTCCGTGCTCAGATTGGATCGCTTTCGTTCGTTTGCATATGCACGTTCGGGTTAAGCATCCGTTACATGTATTTAATTCAGGTTACCGTGCATATGAGGTGTTAGAGGGTGGGTTGTAAGTTATAATAAAACAAAAAATATTGAATAATAACTTAACAAATTAATAATAATAAAACAAATGTGCACAGAAGAAAAATGTATGCTTCCAATAAAATGAACAATAGAGATAATCGACGAAAGAGCTTCACAGGAATAAAATAAATTAATGTTCGAATAAAGATAGATAAATATTAATAAGCCATTAAGATTACAGAGAGATCCGATTTCAGTTCCGTCTGGTTTCGCTCATTTGCATATGTACGCGGTTGCTTGCGGCAATTTTATGTCATTGAATTTAATGGTTACTGTGCATACGCGTGTTTTATAGCTGTTTTTCAGGTTAAAAGAATAAAAAATAAGAAATAATTTACAAAATAAAAGTAGATTAACTAAAAAATATTACACGGAGGAAAATACAAACACAACGAAGAATAAATTTAAAAATATACAGAAGAAAAAAAAGAGTACTATGCAAAAAGCATTTATATAAATCTCAAAAAGAAAATTTATAAGGGAAGATAACGTAAGACAATTTAGAATATGTTAGTGGAACGAAAGGTCTGGTCACTCTGAAAGCAGCACCTGATCTGGTCGATTTGGATAGCCATTTTGATGACAGGCTGGTCCGTGCTCAGATTGGATCGCTTTCGTTCGTTTGCATATGCACGTTCGGGTTAAGCATCCGTTACGTGTATTTAATACAGGTTACCGTGCATATGAGGGGTTAGAGGGTGGGTTGTAAGTTATAATAAAACAAAAAATATTGAATAATAACTTAACAAATTAATAATAATAAAACAAATGTGCACAGAAGAAAAATGTATGCTTCCAATAAAATGAACAATAGAGATAATCGACGAAAGAGCTTCACAGGAATAAAATAAATTAATGTTCGAATAAAGATAGATAAATATTAATAAGCCATTAAGATTACAGAGAGATCCGATTTCAGTTCCGTCTGGTTTCGCTCATTTGCATATGTACGCGGTTGCTTGCGGCAATTTTATGTCATTGAATTTAATGGTTACTGGGCATACGCGTGTTTTATAGCTGTTTTTCAGGTTAAAAGAATAAAAAATAAGAAATAATTTACAAAATAAAAGTAGATTAACTAAAAAATATTACACGGAGGAAAATACAAACACAACGAAGAATAAATTTAAAAATATACAGAAGAAAAAAAAAGAGTACTATGCAAAAATCATTTATGGTGATAAATCTCAAAAAGAAAATTTATAAGGGAAGATAACGTAAGACAATTTAGACTATGTTAGTGGAACGAAAGTTCTGGTCACTCTGAAAGCAGCACCTGATCTGGTCGATTTGGATAGCCATTTTGATGACAGGCGGGTCCGTGCTCAGATTGGATCGCTTTTGTTCGTTTGCATATGCACGTTCGGGTTAAGCATCCGTTACGTGTATTTAATACACGTTACGTGCATATGAGGGGTTAGAGGGTGGGTTGTAAGTTATAATAAAACAAAAAATATTGAATAATAACTTAACAAATTAATAATAATTAAAGAAATGTGCACAGAAGGAAAATATATGCTTACAATAAAATAAACAATAGAGATAATCGACGAAAGAGCTTCACAGGAATAAAAAAAAATAATGTTCGAATAAAGATAGATAAATATTAATAAGCCATTAAGATGACAGAGAGATCCGATTTCAGTTCCGTCCGGTTTCGCTCATTTGCATATGTACGCGGTTGCTTGCGGCAATTTTATGTAATTGAATTTAATGGTTACTGTGCATACGCGGGTTTTATAGGTGTTTTTCAGGTTAAAAGAATAAAAAATTAAGAAATAATTTACAAAATAAAAGTAGATTAATTAAAAAATATTACACGGAGGAAAATGCAAACACAACGAAGAATAAATTTAAAAATATACAGAAGAAAAAAAAAAAGAGTACTATGCAAAAAGCATTTATGGTGATAAATCTCAAAAAGAAAATTTATAAGGGAAGATAACGTAAGACAATTTAGAATATGTTAGTGGAACGAAAGGTCTGGTCACTCTGAAAGCAGCACCTGATCTGGTCGATTTGGATAGCCATTTTGATGACAGGCGGGTCCGTGCTCAGATTGGATCGCTTTCGTTCGTTTGCATATGCACGTTCGGGTTAAGCATCCGTTGCGTGTATTTAATACAGGTTACCGTGCATATGAGGGGTTAGAGTGTGGGTTGTAAGTTATAATAAAACAAAAAATATTGAATAATAACTTAACAAATTAATAATAATAAAACAAATGTGCACAGAAGAAAAATGTATGCTTCCAATAAAATGAACAATAGAGATAATCGACGAACGAGCTTCACAGGAATAAAATAAATTAATGTTCGAATAAAGATAGATAAATATTAATAAGCGATTAAGATTACAGAGAGATCCGATTTCAGTTCCGTCTGGTTTCGCTCATTTGCATATGTACGCGGTTGCTTGCGGCAATTTTATGTCATTGAATTTAATGGTTACTGGGCATACGCGTGTTTTATAGGTGTTTTTCAGGTTAAAAGAATAAAAAATAAGAAATAATTTACAAAATAAAAGTAGATTAACTAAAAAATATTACACGGAGGAAAATACAAACACAACGAAGAATAAATTTAAAAATATACAGAAGAAAAAAAAAGAGTACTAGGCAAAAATCATTTATGGTGATAAATCTCAAAAAGAAAATTTATAAGGGAAGATAACGTAAGACAATTTAGACTATGTTAGTGGATCGAAAGTTCTGGTCACTCTGAAAGCAGCACCTGATCTGGTCGATTTGGATAGCCATTTTGATGACAGGCGGGTCCGTGCTCAGATTGGATCGCTTTTGTTCGTTTGCATATGCACGTTCGGGTTAAGCATCCGTTACGTGTATTTAATACACGTTACCGTGCATATGAGGGGTTAGAGGGTGGGTTGTAAGTTATAATAAAACAAAAAATATTGAATAATAACTTAACAAATTAATAATAATTAAAGAAATGTGCACAGAAGGAAATTATATGCTTACAATAAAATAAACAATAGAGATAATCGACGAAAGAGCTTCACAGGAATAAAAAAAAATAATGTTCGAATAAAGATAGATAAATATTAATAAGCCTTTAAGATGACAGAGAGATCCGATTTCAGTTCCGTCCGGTTTCGCTCATTTGCATATGTACACGGTTGCTTGCGGCAATTTTATGTCATTGAATTTAATGGTTACTGTGCATACGCGTGTTTTATAGGTGTTTTTCAGGTTAAAAGAATAAAAAATTAAGAAATAATTTACAAAATAAAAGTAGATTAATTAAAAAATATTACACGGAGGAAAATGCAAACACAACGAAGAATAAATTTAAAAATATACAGAAGAAAAAAAAAGAGTACTAGGCAAAAAGCATTTATGGTGATAAATATCAAAAAGAAAATTTATAAGGGAAGATAACGTAAGACAATTTAGAATGAATATGTTAGTGGAACGAAAGGTCTGGTCACTCTGAAAGCAGCACCTGATCTGGTCGATTTGGATAGCCATTTTGATGACAGGCGGGTCCGTGCTCAGATTGGATCGCTTTCGTTCGTTTGCATATGCACTTTCGGGTTAAGCATCCGTTACGTGTATTTAATACAGGTTACCGTGCATATGAGGGGTTAGAGGGTGGGTTGTAAGTTATAATAAAACAAAAAATATTGAATAATAACTTAACAAATTAATAATAATAAAACAAATGTGCACAGAAGAAAAATGTATGCTTCCAATAAAATGAACAATAGAGATAATCGACGAAAGAGCTTCACAGGAATAAAATAAATTAATGTTCGAATAAAGATAGATAAATATTAATAAGCCATTAAGATTACAGAGAGATCCGATTTCAGTTCCGTCTGGTTTCGCTCATTTGCATATGTACGCGGTTGCTTGCGGCAATTTTATGTCATTGAATTTAATGGTTACTGGGCATACGCGTGTTTTATAGGTGTTTTTCAGGTTAAAAGAATAAAAAATAAGAAATAATTTACAAAATAAAAGTAGATTAATTAAAAAATATTATACGGAGGAAAATACAAACACAACGAAGAATAAATTTAAAAATATACAGAAGAAAAAAAAAAGAGTACTATGCAAAAAGTATTTATGGTGATAAATCTCAAAAAGAAAATTTATAAAGGAAGATAACATAAGACAATTTAGACTATGTTAGTGGAACGAAAGGTCTGGTCACTCTGAAAGCAGCACCTGATCTGGTCGATTTGGATAGCCATTTTGATGAATCGCGGGTCCGTGCTCAGATTGGATCGCTTTCGTTCGTTTGCATATGCACGTTCGGGTTAAGCATCCGTTACGTGTATTTAATACAGGTTACCGTGCATATGAAAGGTTAGAGGGTGGGTTGTAAGTTATAATAAAACAAAAATTATTGAATAATAACTTAACAAATTAATAATAATTAAAGAAATGTGCACAGAAGAAAAATATATGCTTACAATAAAATAAACAATAGAGATAATCGACGAAAGAGCTTCACAGGAAAAAAAATTAATGTTCGAATAAAGATGGATAAATATTAATAAGCCATTAAGATGACAGAGAGATCCGATTTTAGTTCCGTCCGGTTTCGCTCATTTGCATATGTACGCGGTTGTTTGCGGCAATTTTATGTCATTGAATTTAATGGTTACTGGGTATACCCGGGTTTTATAGGTGTTTTTCAGGTTAAAAGAATAAAAAAATAAGAAATAATTTACAAAATAAAAGTAGATTAATTAAAAAATATTACACGGAGGAAAATACAAACACAACGAAGAATAAATTTAAAAATATACAGAAGAAAAAAAAGAGTACTATGCAAAAAACATTTATGGTGATAAATCTCAAAAAGAAAATTTATAAAGGAAGATAACATAAGACAATTTAGACTATGTTAGTGGAACGAAAGGTCTGGTCACTCTGAAAGCAGATCCTGATCTGGTCGATTTGGTTAGCCATTTTGATGATAGGCGGGTCCGTGCTCAGATTGGATCGCTTTCGTTCGTTTGCATATGCACGTTCGGGTTAAGCATCCGTTACGTGTATTTAATACAGGTTACCGTGCATATGAAGGGTTAGAGGGTGGGTTGTAAGTTATAATAAAACAAAAAATATTGAATAATAACTTAACAAATTAATAATAATTAAAGAAATGTGCACAGAAGAAAAATATATGCTTACAATAAAATAAACAATAGAGATAATCGACGAAAGAGCTTCACAGGAATAAAAAAAAATTAATGTTCGAATAAAGATAGATAAATATTAATAAGCCATTTAGATGACAGAGAGATCCGATTTCAGTTCCGTCCGGTTCCGCTCATTTGCATATGTACGCGGTTGCTTGCGGAAATTTTATGTCAATGAATTTAATGGTGGTACTGGGCATACGCGGGGTTTATAGGTGTTTTTCAGGTTAAAAGAATAAAAAAATGAGAAATAATTTACAAAATAAAGTAGATTAATTAAAAAATATTACACGGAGGAAAATACAAACACAACGAAGAATAAATTTAAAAATATACAGAAGAAAAAAAAAGAGTACTATGCAAAAAGCATTTATGGTGATAAATCTCAAAAAGAAAATTTATAAGGGAAGATAACGTAAGACAATTTAGAATATGTTAGTGGAACGAAAGGTCTGGTCACTCTGAAAGCAGCACCTGATCTGGTCGATTTGGATAGCCATTTTGATGACAGGCGGGTCCGTGCTCAGATTGGATCGCTTTCGTTCGTTTGCATATGCACGTTCGGGTTAAGCATCCGTTACGTGTATTTAATTCAGGTTACCGTGCATATGAGGTGTTAGAGGGTGGGTTGTAAGTTATAATAAAACAAAAAATATTGAATAATAACTTAACAAATTAATAATAATAAAACAAATGTGCACAGAAGAAAAATGTATGCTTCCAATAAAATGAACAATAGAGATAATCGACGAAAGAGCTTCACAGGAATAAAATAAATTAATGTTCGAATAAAGATAGATAAATATTAATAAGCCATTAAGATTACAGAGAGATCCGATTTCAGTTCCGTCTGGTTTCGCTCATTTGCATATGTACGCGGTTGCTTGCGGCAATTTTATGTCATTGAATTTAATGGTTACTGTGCATACGCGTGTTTTATAGGTGTTTTTCAGGTTAAAAGAATAAAAAATAAGAAATAATTTACAAAATAAAAGTAGATTAACTAAAAAATATTACACGGAGGAAAATACAAACACAACGAAGAATAAATTTAAAAATATACAGAAGAAAAAAAAGAGTACTATGCAAAAAGCATTTATATAAATCTCAAAAAGAAAATTTATAAGGGAAGATAACGTAAGACAATTTAGAATATGTTAGTGGAACGAAAGGTCTGGTCACTCTGAAAGCAGCACCTGATCTGGTCGATTTGGATAGCCATTTTGATGACAGGCTGGTCCGTGCTCAGATTGGATCGCTTTCGTTCGTTTGCATATGCACGTTCGGGTTAAGCATCCGTTACGTGTATTTAATACAGGTTACCGTGCATATGAGGGGTTAGAGGGTGGGTTGTAAGTTATAATAAAACAAAAAATATTGAATAATAACTTAACAAATTAATAATAATAAAACAAATGTGCACAGAAGAAAAATGTATGCTTCCAATAAAATGAACAATAGAGATAATCGACGAAAGAGCTTCACAGGAATAAAATAAATTAATGTTCGAATAAAGATAGATAAATATTAATAAGCCATTAAGATTACAGAGAGATCCGATTTCAGTTCCGTCTGGTTTCGCTCATTTGCATATGTACGCGGTTGCTTGCGGCAATTTTATGTCATTGAATTTAATGGTTACTGGGCATACGCGTGTTTTATAGCTGTTTTTCAGGTTAAAAGAATAAAAAATAAGAAATAATTTACAAAATAAAAGTAGATTAACTAAAAAATATTACACGGAGGAAAATACAAACACAACGAAGAATAAATTTAAAAATATACAGAAGAAAAAAAAAGAGTACTATGCAAAAATCATTTATGGTGATAAATCTCAAAAAGAAAATTTATAAGGGAAGATAACGTAAGACAATTTAGACTATGTTAGTGGAACGAAAGTTCTGGTCACTCTGAAAGCAGCACCTGATCTGGTCGATTTGGATAGCCATTTTGATGACAGGCGGGTCCGTGCTCAGATTGGATCGCTTTTGTTCGTTTGCATATGCACGTTCGGGTTAAGCATCCGTTACGTGTATTTAATACACGTTACCGTGCATATGAGGGGTTAGAGGGTGGGTTGTAAGTTATAATAAAACAAAAAATATTGAATAATAACTTAACAAATTAATAATAATTAAAGAAATGTGCACAGAAGGAAAATATATGCTTACAATAAAATAAACAATAGAGATAATCGACGAAAGAGCTTCACAGGAATAAAAAAAAATAATGTTCGAATAAAGATAGATAAATATTAATAAGCCATTAAGATGACAGAGAGATCCGATTTCAGTTCCGTCCGGTTTCGCTCATTTGCATATGTACGCGGTTGCTTGCGGCAATTTTATGTAATTGAATTTAATGGTTACTGTGCATACGCGGGTTTTATAGGTGTTTTTCAGGTTAAAAGAATAAAAAATTAAGAAATAATTTACAAAATAAAAGTAGATTAATTAAAAAATATTACACGGAGGAAAATGCAAACACAACGAAGAATAAATTTAAAAATATACAGAAGAAAAAAAAAAAGAGTACTATGCAAAAAGCATTTATGGTGATAAATCTCAAAAAGAAAATTTATAAGGGAAGATAACGTAAGACAATTTAGAATATGTTAGTGGAACGAAAGGTCTGGTCACTCTGAAAGCAGCACCTGATCTGGTCGATTTGGATAGCCATTTTGATGACAGGCGGGTCCGTGCTCAGATTGGATCGCTTTCGTTCATTTGCATATGCACGTTCGGGTTAAGCATCCGTTGCGTGTATTTAATACAGGTTACCGTGCATATGAGGGGTTAGAGTGTGGGTTGTAAGTTATAATAAAACAAAAAATATTGAATAATAACTTAACAAATTAATAATAATAAAACAAATGTGCACAGAAGAAAAATGTATGCTTCCAATAAAATGAACAATAGAGATAATCGACGAACGAGCTTCACAGGAATAAAATAAATTAATGTTCGAATAAAGATAGATAAATATTAATAAGCCATTAAGATTACAGAGAGATCCGATTTCAGTTCCGTCTGGTTTCGCTCATTTGCATATGTACGCGGTTGCTTGCGGCAATTTTATGTCATTGAATTTAATGGTTACTGGGCATACGCGTGTTTTATAGGTGTTTTTCAGGTTAAAAGAATAAAAAATAAGAAATAATTTACAAAATAAAAGTAGATTAACTAAAAAATATTACACGGAGGAAAATACAAACACAACGAAGAATAAATTTAAAAATATACAGAAGAAAAAAAAAGAGTACTAGGCAAAAATCATTTATGGTGATAAATCTCAAAAAGAAAATTTATAAGGGAAGATAACGTAAGACAATTTAGACTATGTTAGTGGATCGAAAGTTCTGGTAAATCTGAAAGCAGCACCTGATCTGGTCGATTTGGATAGCCATTTTGATGACAGGCGGGTCCGTGCTCAGATTGGATCGCTTTTGTTCGTTTGCATATGCACGTTCGGGTTAAGCATCCGTTACGTGTATTTAATACACGTTACCGTGCATATGAGGGGTTAGAGGGTGGGTTGTAAGTTATAATAAAACAAAAAATATTGAATAATAACTTAACAAATTAATAATAATTAAAGAAATGTGCACAGAAGGAAATTATATGCTTACAATAAAATAAACAATAGAGATAATCGACGAAAGAGCTTCACAGGAATAAAAAAAAATAATGTTCGAATAAAGATATATAAATATTAATAAGCCTTTAAGATGACAGAGAGATCCGATTTCAGTTCCGTCCGGTTTCGCTCATTTGCATATGTACACGGTTGCTTGCGGCAATTTTATGTCATTGAATTTAATGGTTACTGTGCATACGCGTGTTTTATAGGTGTTTTTCAGGTTAAAAGAATAAAAAATTAAGAAATAATTTACAAAATAAAAGTAGATTAATTAAAAAATATTACACGGAGGAAAATGCAAACACAACGAAGAATAAATTTAAAAATATACAGAAGAAAAAAAAAGAGTACTAGGCAAAAAGCATTTATGGTGATAAATATCAAAAAGAAAATTTATAAGGGAAGATAACGTAAGACAATTTAGAATGAATATGTTAGTGGAACGAAAGGTCTGGTCACTCTGAAAGCAGCACCTGATCTGGTCGATTTGGATAGCCATTTTGATGACAGGCGGGTCCGTGCTCAGATTGGATCGCTTTCGTTCGTTTGCATATGCACTTTCGGGTTAAGCATCCGTTACGTGTATTTAATACAGGTTACCGTGCATATGAGGGGTTAGAGGGTGGGTTGTAAGTTATAATAAAACAAAAAATATTGAATAATAACTTAACAAATTAATAATAATAAAACAAATGTGCACAGAAGAAAAATGTATGCTTCCAATAAAATGAACAATAGAGATAATCGACGAAAGAGCTTCACAGGAATAAAATAAATTAATGTTCGAATAAAGATAGATAAATATTAATAAGCCATTAAGATTACAGAGAGTTCCGATTTCAGTTCCGTCTGGTTTCGCTCATTTGCATATGTACGCGGTTGCTTGCGGCAATTTTATGTCATTGAATTTAATGGTTACTGGGCATACGCGTGTTTTATAGGTGTTTTTCAGGTTAAAAGAATAAAAAATAAGAAATAATTTACAAAATAAAAGTAGATTAATTAAAAAATATTACACGGAGGAAAATACAAACACAACGAAGAATAAATTTAAAAATATACAGAAGAAAAAAAAAAGAGTACTATGCAAAAAGCATTTATGGTGATAAATCTCAAAAAGAAAATTTATAAAGGAAGATAACATAAGACAATTTAGACTATGTTAGTGGAACGAAAGGTCTGGTCACTCTGAAAGCAGCACCTGATCTGGTCGATTTGGATAGCCATTTTGATGAATCGCGGGTCCGTGCTCAGATTGGATCGCTTTCGTTCGTTTGCATATGCACGTTCGGGTTAAGCATCCGTTACGTGTATTTAATACAGGTTACCGTGCATATGAAAGGTTAGAGGGTGGGTTGTAAGTTATAATAAAACAAAAATTATTGAATAATAACTTAACAAATTAATAATAATTAAAGAAATGTGCACAGAAGAAAAATATATGCTTACAATAAAATAAACAATAGAGATAATCGACGAAAGAGCTTCACAGGAAAAAAAATTAATGTTCGAATAAAGATGGATAAATATTAATAAGCCATTAAGATGACAGAGAGATCCGATTTTAGTTCCGTCCGGTTTCGCTCATTTGCATATGTACGCGGTTGTTTGCGGCAATTTTATGTCATTGAATTTAATGGTTACTGGGTATACCCGGGTTTTATAGGTGTTTTTCAGGTTAAAAGAATAAAAAAATAAGAAATAATTTACAAAATAAAAGTAGATTAATTAAAAAATATTACACGGAGGAAAATACAAACACAACGAAGAATAAATTTAAAAATATACAGAAGAAAAAAAAGAGTACTATGCAAAAAACATTTATGGTGATAAATCTCAAAAAGAAAATTTATAAAGGAAGATAACATAAGACAATTTAGACTATGTTAGTGGAACGAAAGGTCTGGTCACTCTGAAAGCAGCACCTGATCTGGTCGATTTGGTTAGCCATTTTGATGATAGGCGGGTCCGTGCTCAGATTGGATCGCTTTCGTTCGTTTGCATATGCACGTTCGGGTTAAGCATCCGTTACGTGTATTTAATACAGGTTTCCGTGCATATGAGGGGTTAGAGGATGGGTTATAAGTTATATTAAAACAAAAAATATTGAATAATTAACAAATTAATAATAATTAAAGAAATGTGCACAGAAGAATAATATATGCTTACAATAAAATAAACAACAGAGATAAACGACGAAAGAGCTTCACAGGAATAAAAAAAGGTTAATGTTCGAATAAAGATAGATAAATATTAATAAGCCATTAAGATGACAGATAGATCCGATTTCAGTTCCGTCCGGTTTCGCTCATTTGCATATGTACGCGGTTGCTTGCGGCAATTTTATGTCATTGAATTTAATGGTGGTACTGGGCATACGCGGGTTTTATAGGTGTTTTTCAGGTTAAAAGAATAAAAAAATAAGAAAGAATTTACAAAATAAAAGTAGATTAATTAAAAAATATTACACGGAGGAAAATACAAACACAACGAAGAATAAATTTTAAAATATACAGAAGAAAAAAAAGAGTACTATGGAAAAAGCATTTATGGTGATAAATCTCAAAAAGAAAATTTATAAGGGAAGATAACGTAAGACAGTTTAGACTATGTTAGTGGAACGAAAGGTCTGGTCACTCTGAAAGCAGCACCTGATCTGGTCGATTTGGATAGCCATTTTGATGACAGGCGGGGCCGTGCTCAGATTGGATCGCTTTCGTTCGTTTGCATATGCACGTTCGGGTTAAGCATCCGTTACGTGTATTTAATACAGGTTACCGTGCATATGAGGGGTTAGAGGGTGGGTTGTAAGTTATAATAAAACAAAAAATATTGAATAATAACTTAACAAATTAATAATAATTAAAGAAATGTGCACAGAAGAAAAATATATGCTTACAATAAAATAAAGAATAGAGATAATCGACGAAAGAGGTTCACAGGAATAAAAAAAATTAATGTTCGAATAAAGATAGATAAATATTAATAAGCCATTAAGATGACAGAGAGATCCGATTTCAGTTCCGTCCGGTTTCGCTCATTTGCATATGTACGCGGTTGCTTGCGGCAATTTTATGTCATTGAATTTAATGGTTACTGGGCATACGCGTGTTTTATAGGTGTTTTTCAGGTTAAAAGAATAAAAAAATAAGAAAGAATTTACAAAATAAAAGTAGATTAATTAAAAAATATTACACGGAGGAAAATACAAACACAACGAAGAATAAATTTAAAAATATACAGAAGAAAAAAAAAGAGTACTAAGCAAAAAGCATTTATGGTGATAAATCTCAAAAAGAAAATTTATAAGGGAAGATAACGTAAGACAATTTAGACTATGTTAGTGGAACGAAAGGTCTGGTCACTCTGAAAGCAGCACCTGATCTGGTCGATTTGGTTAGCCATTTTGATGATAGGCGGGTCCGTGCTCAGATTGGATCGCTTTCGTTCGTTTGCATATGCACGTTCGGGTTAAGCATCCGTTTCGTGTATTTAATACAGGTTACCGTGCATATGAGGGGTTAGAGGGTGGGTTGTAAGTTATAATAAAACAAAAAATATTGAATAATAACTTAACAAATTAATAATAATTAAAGAAATGTGCACAGAAGAAAAATATATGCTTACAATAAAATAAACAATAGAGATAATCGACGAAAGAGCTTCACAGGAATAAAAAAAATTAATGTTCGAATAAAGATAGATAAATATTAATAAGCCATTAAGATGACAGAGAGATCCGATTTCAGTTCCGTCCGGTTTCGCTCATTTGCATATGTACGCGGTTGCTTGCGGCAATTTTATGTCATTGAATTTAATGGTTACTGGGCATACGCGGGTTTTATAAGTGTTTTTCAGGTTAAAAGAATAAAAAAATAAGAAATAATTTACAAAATAAAAGTAGATTAATTAAAAAATATTACACGGAGGAAAATACAAACACAACGAAGAATAAATTTAAAAATATATAGAAGAAAAAAAAAAGAGTACTATGCAAAAAGCATTTATGGTGATAAATCTCAAAAAGAAAATTTATAAGGGAAGATAACGTAAGACAATTTAGACTATTTTTGTGGAACGAAAAGTCTGGTCACTCTGAAAGCAGCACCTGATCTGGTCGATTTGGATAGCCATTTTGATGACAGGCGGGTCCGTGCTCAGATTGGATCGCTTTCGTTCGTTTGCATATGCACGTTCGGGTTAAGCATCCGTTACGTGTATTTAATACAGGTTTCCGTGCATATGAGGGGTTAGAGGATGGGTTATAAGTTATAATAAAACAAAAAATATTGAATAATTAACAAATTAATAATAATTAAAGAAATGTGCACAGAAGAATAATATATGCTTACAATAAAATAAACAACAGAGATAAACGACGAAAGAGCTTCACAGGAATAAAAAAAGGTTAATGTTCGAATAAAGATAGATAAATATTAATAAGCCATTAAGATGACAGATAGATCCGATTTCAGTTCCGTCCGGTTTCGCTCATTTGCATATGTACGCGGTTGCTTGCGGCAATTTTATGTCATTGAATTTAATGGTGGTACTGGGCATACGCGGGTTTTATAGGTGTTTTTCAGGTTAAAAGAATAAAAAAATAAGAAAGAATTTACAAAATAAAAGTAGATTAATTAAAAAATATTACACGGAGGAAAATACAAACACAACGAAGAATAAATTTTAAAATATACAGAAGAAAAAAAAGAGTACTATGGAAAAAGCATTTATGGTGATAAATCTCAAAAAGAAAATTTATAAGGGAAGATAACGTAAGACAGTTTAGACTATGTTAGTGGAACGAAAGTTCTGGTCACTCTGAAAGCAGCACCTGATCTGGTCGATTTGGATAGCCATTTTGATGACAGGCGGGGCCGTGCTCAGATTGGATCGCTTTCGTTCGTTTGCATATGCACGTTCGGGTTAAGCATCCGTTACGTGTATTTAATACAGGTTACCGTGCATATGAGGGGTTAGAGGGTGGGTTGTAAGTTATAATAAAACAAAAAATATTGAATAATAACTTAACAAATTAATAATAATTAAAGAAATGTGCACAGAAGAAAAATATATGCTTACAATAAAATAAACAATAGAGATAATCGACGAAAGAGCTTCACAGGAAAAAAAATTAATGTTCGAATAAAGATGGATAAATATTAATAAGCCATTAAGATGACAGAGAGATCCGATTTCAGTTCCGTCCGGTTTCGCTCATTTGCATATGTACGCGGTTGCTTGCGGCAATTTTATGTCATTGAATTTAATGGTTACTGGGTATACCCGGGTTTTATAGGTGTTTTTCAGGTTAAAAGAATAAAAAAATAAGAAATAATTTACAAAATAAAAGTAGATTAATTAAAAAATATTACACGGAGGAAAATACAAACACAACGAAGAATAAATTTAAAAATATACAGAAGAAAAAAAAGAGTACTATGCAAAAAACATTTATGGTGATAAATCTCAAAAAGAAAATTTATAAAGGAAGATAACATAAGACAATTTAGACTATGTTAGTGGAACGAAAGGTCTGGTCACTCTGAAAGCAGCACCTGATCTGGTCGATTTGGTTAGCCATTTTGATGATAGGCGGGTCCGTGCTCAGATTGGATCGCTTTCGTTCGTTTGCATATGCACGTTCGGGTTATGCATCCGTTACGTGTATTTAATACAGGTTACCGTGCATATGAAGGGTTAGAGGGTGGGTTGTAAGTTATAATAAAACAAAAAATATTGAATAATAACTTAACAAATTAATAATAATTAAAGAAATGTGCACAGAAGAAAAATATATGCTTACAATAAAATAAACAATAGAGATAATCGACGAAAGAGCTTCACAGGAATAAAAAAAATTAATGTTCGAATAAAGATAGATAAATATTAATAAGCCATTAAGATGACAGAGAGATCCGATTTCAGTTCCGTCCGGTTTCGCTCATTTGCATATGTACGCGGTTGCTTGCGGCAATTTTATGTCATTGAATTTAATGGTTACTGGGCATACGCGTGTTTTATAGGTGTTTTTCAGGTTAAAAGAATAAAAAAATAAGAAAGAATTTACAAAATAAAAGTAGATTAATTAAAAAATATTACACGGAGGAAAATACAAACACAACGAAGAAAAAATTTAAAAATATACAGAAGAAAAAAAAAGAGTACTAAGCAAAAAGCATTTATGGTGATAAATCTCAAAAAGAAAATTTATAAGGGAAGATAACGTAAGACAATTTAGACTATGTTAGTGGAACGAAAGGTCTGGTCACTCTGAAAGCAGCACCTGATCTGGTCGATTTGGTTAGCCATTTTGATGATAGGCGGGTCCGTGCTCAGATTGGATCGCTTTCGTTCGTTTGCATATGCACGTTCGGGTTAAGCATCCGTTACGTGTATTTAATACAGGTTACCGTGCATATGAGGGGTTAGAGGGTGGGTTGTAAGTTATAATAAAACAAAAAATATTGAATAATAACTTAACAAATTAATAATAATTAAAGAAATGTGCACAGAAGAAAAATATATGCTTACAATAAAATAAACAATAGAGATAATCGACGAAAGAGCTTCACAGGAATAAAAAAAATTAATGTTCGAATAAAGATAGATAAATATTAATAAGCCATTAAGATGACAGAGAGATCCGATTTCAGTTCCGTCCGGTTTCGCTCATTTGCATATGTACGCGGTTGCTTTCGGCAATTTTATGTCATTGAATTTAATGGTTACTGGGCATACGCGGGTTTTATAAGTGTTTTTCAGGTTAAAAGAATAAAAAAATAAGAAATAATTTACAAAATAAAAGTAGATTAATTAAAAAATATTACACGGAGGAAAATACAAACACAACGAAGAATAAATTTAAAAATATATAGAAGAAAAAAAAAAGAGTACTATGCAAAAAGCATTTATGGTGATAAATCTCAAAAAGAAAATTTATAAGGGAAGATAACGTAAGACAATTTAGACTATTTTTGTGGAACGAAAAGTCTGGTCACTCTGAAAGCAGCACCTGATCTGGTCGATTTGGATAGCCATTTTGATGACAGGCGGGTCCGTGCTCAGATTGGATCGCTTTCGTTCGTTTGCATATGCACGTTCGGGTTAAGCATCCGTTACGTGTATTTAATACAGGTTACCGTGCATATGAGGGGTTAGAGGGTGGGTTGTAAGTTATAATAAAACAAAAAATATTGAATAATAACTTAACAAATTAATAATAATTAAAGAAATGTGCACAGAAGAAAAATATATGCTTACAATAAAATAAACAATAGAGATAATCGACGAAAGAGCTTCACAGGAAAAAAAATTAATGTTCGAATAAAGATGGATAAATATTAATAAGCCATTAAGATGACAGAGAGATCCGATTTCAGTTCCGTCCGGTTTCGCTCATTTGCATATGTACGCGGTTGCTTGCGGCAATTTTATGTCATTGAATTTAATGGTTACTGGGTATACCCGGGTTTTATAGGTGTTTTTCAGGTTAAAAGAATAAAAAAATAAGAAATAATTTACAAAATAAAAGTAGATTAATTAAAAAATATTACACGGAGGAAAATACAAACACAACGAAGAATAAATTTAAAAATATACAGAAGAAAAAAAAGAGTACTATGCAAAAGACATTTATGGTGATAAATCTCAAAAAGAAAATTTATAAAGGAAGATAACATAAGACAATTTAGACTATGTTAGTGGAACGAAAGGTCTGGTCACTCTGAAAGCAGCACCTGATCTGGTCGATTTGGTTAGCCATTTTGATGATAGGCGGGTCCGTGCTCAGATTGGATCGCTTTCGTTCGTTTGCATATGCACGTTCGGGTTAAGCATCCGTTACGTGTATTTAATACAGGTTACCGTGCATATGAAGGGTTAGAGGGTGGGTTGTAAGTTATAATAAAACAAAAAATATTGAATAATAACTTAACAAATTAATAATAATTAAAGAAATGTGCACAGAAGAAAAATATATGCTTACAATAAAATAAACAATAGAGATAATCGACGAAAGAGCTTCACAGGAATAAAAAAAATTAATGTTCGAATAAAGATAGATAAATATTAATAAGCCATTAAGATGACAGAGAGATCCGATTTCAGTTCCGTCCGGTTTCGCTCATTTGCATATGTACGCGGTTGCTTGCGGCAATTTTATGTCATTGAATTTAATGGTTACTGGGCATACGCGTGTTTTATAGGTGTTTTTCAGGTTAAAAGAATAAAAAAATAAGAAAGAATTTACAAAATAAAAGTAGATTAATTAAAAAATATTACACGGAGGAAAATACAAACACAACGAAGAATAAATTTAATAATATACAGAAGAAAAAAAAAGAGTACTAAGCAAAAAGCATTTATGGTGATAAATCTCAAAAAGAAAATTTATAAGGGAAGATAACGTAAGACAATTTAGACTATGTTAGTGGAACGAAAGGTCTGGTCACTCTGAAAGCAGCACCTGATCTGGTCGATTTGGTTAGCCATTTTGATGATAGGCGGGTCCGTGCTCAGATTGGATCGCTTTCGTTCGTTTGCATATGCACGTTCGGGTTAAGCATCCGTTACGTGTATTTAATACAGGTTACCGTGCATATGAGGGGTTAGAGGGTGGGTTGTAAGTTATAATAAAACAAAAAATATTGAATAATAACTTAACAAATTAATAATAATTAAAGAAATGTGCACAGGAGAAAAATATATGCTTACAATAAAATAAACAATAGAGATAATCGACGAAAGAGCTTCACAGGAATAAAAAAAAATTAATGTTCGAATAAAGATAGATAAATATTAATAAACCATTAAGATGACAGAGAGATCCGATTTCAGTTCCGTCCGGTTTCGCTCATTTGCATATGTACGCGGTTGCTTGCGGCAATTTTATGTCATTGAATTTAATGGTTACTGGGCATACGCGTGTTTTATAGGTGTTTTTCAGGTTAAAAGAATAAAAAAATAAGAAATAATTTACAAAATAAAAGTAGATAAATTAAAAAATATTACACGGAGGAAAATACAAACACAACGAAGAATAAATTTAAAAATATGCATAAGAAAAAAAAGAGTACTATGCAAAAAGCATTTATGGTGATAAATCTCAAAAAGAAAATTTATAAGGGAAGATAACATAAGACAATTTAGACTATGTTAGTGGAACGAAATGTCTGGTCACTCTGAAAGCAGCACCTGATCTGGTCGATTTGGTTAGCCATTTTGATGATAGGCGGGTCCGTGCTCAGATTGGATCGCTTTCGTTCGTTTGCATATGCACGTTCGGGTTAAGCATCCGTTACGTGTATTTAATACAGGTTACCGTGCATATGAGGGGTTAGAGGGTGGGTTGTAAGTTATAATAAAACAAAAAATATTGAATAATAACTTAACAAATTAATAATAATTAAAGAAATGTGCACAGAAGAAAAATATATGCTTACAATAAAATAAACAATAGAGATAATCGACGAAAGAGCTTCACAGGAATAAAAAAAATTAATGTTCGAATAAAGATAGATAAATATTAATAAGCCATTAAGATGACAGAGAGATCCGATTTCAGTTCCGTCCGGTTTCGCTCATTTGCATATGTACGCGGTTGCTTGCGGCAATTTTATGTCATTGAATTTAATGGTTACTGGGCATACGCGTGTTTTATAGGTGTTTTTCAGGTTAAAAGAATAAAAAAATAAGAAATAATTTACAAAATAAAAGTAGATAAATTAAAAAATATTACACGGAGGAAAATACAAACACAACGAAGAATAAATTTAAAAATATACAGAAGAAAAAAAAAGAGTACTAGGCAAAAAGCATTTATGGTGATAAATATCAAAAAGAAAATTTATAAGGGAAGATAACGTAAGACAATTTAGAATGAATATGTTAGTGGAACGAAAGGTCTGGTCACTCTGAAAGCAGCACCTGATCTGGTCGATTTGGATAGCCATTTTGATGACAGGCGGGTCCGTGCTCAGATTGGATCG
Organism: Maratus speciosus; assembly: GCA_963932465.1. Taxonomy (NCBI): domain Eukaryota; kingdom Metazoa; phylum Arthropoda; class Arachnida; order Araneae; family Salticidae; genus Maratus; species Maratus speciosus. The sequence goes on along the minus strand of OZ010799.1, from coordinate 65,121,503 downwards.
CTTTCGTTCGTTTGCATATGCACTTTCGGGTTAAGCATCCGTTACGTGTATTTAATACAGGTTACCGTGCATATGAGGGGTTAGAGGGTGGGTTGTAAGTTATAATAAAACAAAAAATATTGAATAATAACTTAACAAATTAATAATAATTAAAGAAATGTGCACAGAAGAAAAATATATGCTTACAATAAAATAAACAATAGAGATAATCGACGAAAGAGCTTCACAGGAATAAAAAAAATTAATGTTCGAATAAAGATAGATAAATATTAATAAGCCATTAAGATGACAGAGAGATCCGATTTCAGTTCCGTCCGGTTTCGCTCATTTGCATATGTACGCGGTTGCTTGCGGCAATTTTATGTCATTGAATTTAATGGTTACTGGGCATACGCGGGTTTTATAAGTGTTTTTCAGGTTAAAAGAATAAAAAAATAAGAAATAATTTACAAAATAAAAGTAGATAAATTAAAAAATATTACACGGAGGAAAATACAAACACAACGAAGAATAAATTTAAAAATATGCATAAGAAAAAAAAGAGTACTATGCAAAAAGCATTTATGGTGATAAATCTCAAAAAGAAAATTTATAAGGGAAGATAACATAAGACAATTTAGACTATGTTAGTGGAACGAAAGGTCTGGTCACCCTGAAAGCAGCACCTGATCTGGTCGATTTGGTTAGCCATTTTGATGATAGGCGGGTCCGTGCTCAGATTGGATCGCTTTCGTTCGTTTGCATATGCACGTTCGGGTTAAGCATCCGTTACGTGTATTTAATACAGGTTACCGTGCATATGAGGGGTTAGAGGGTGGGTTGTAAGTTATAATAAAACAAGAAATATTGAATAATAACTTAACAAATTAATAATAATTAAAGAAATGTGCACAGAAGAAAAATATATGCTTACAATAAAATAAACAATAGAGATAATCGACGAAAGAGCTTCACAGGAATAAAAAAAATTAATGTTCGAATAAAGATAGATAAATATTAATAAGCCATTAAGATGACAGAGAGATCCGATTTCAGTTCCGTCCGGTTTCGCTCATTTGCATATGTACGCGGTTGCTTGCGGCAATTTTATGTCATTGAATTTAATGGTTACTGGGCATACGCGTGTTTTATAGGTGTTTTTCAGGTTAAAAGAATAAAAAAATAAGAAATAATTTACAAAATAAAAGTAGATAAATTAAAAAATATTACACGGAGGAAAATACAAACACAACGAAGAATAAATTTAAAAATATACAGAAGAAAAAAAAAGAGTACTAGGCAAAAAGCATTTATGGTGATAAATATCAAAAAGAAAATTTATAAGGGAAGATAACGTAAGACAATTTAGAATGAATATGTTAGTGGAACGAAAGGTCTGGTCACTCTGAAAGCAGCACCTGATCTGGTCGATTTGGATAGCCATTTTGATGACAGGCGGGTCCGTGCTCAGATTGGATCGCTTTCGTTCGTTTGCATATGCACTTTCGGGTTAAGCATCCGTTACGTGTATTTAATACAGGTTACCGTGCATATGAGGGGTTAGAGGGTGGGTTGTAAGTTATAATAAAACAAAAAATATTGAATAATAACTTAACAAATTAATAATAATTAAAGAAATGTGCACAGAAGAAAAATATATGCTTACAATAAAATAAACAATAGAGATAATCGACGAAAGAGCTTCACAGGAATAAAAAAAATTAATGTTCGAATAAAGATAGATAAATATTAATAAGCCATTAAGATGACAGAGAGATCCGATTTCAGTTCCGTCCGGTTTCGCTCATTTGCATATGTACGCGGTTGCTTGCGGCAATTTTATGTCATTGAATTTAATGGTTACTGGGCATACGCGGGGTTTATAAGTGTTTTTCAGGTTAAAAGAATAAAAAAATAAGAAATAATTTACAAAATAAAAGTAGATTAATTAAAAAATATTACACGGAGGAAAATACAAACACAACGAAGAATAAATTTAAAAATATATAGAAGAAAAAAAAAAGAGTACTATGCAAAAAGCATTTATGGTGATAAATCTCAAAAAGAAAATTTATAAGGGAAGATAACGTAAGACAATTTAGACTATTTTTGTGGAACGAAAAGTCTGGTCACTCTGAAAGCAGCACCTGATCTGGTCGATTTGGATAGCCATTTTGATGACAGGCGGGTCCGTGCTCAGATTGGATCGCTTTCGTTCGTTTGCATATGCACGTTCGGGTTAAGCATCCGTTACGTGTATTTAATACAGGTTACCGTGCATATGAGGGGTTAGAGGGTGGGTTGTAAGTTATAATAAAACAAAAAATATTGAATAATAACTTAACAAATTAATAATAATTAAAGAAATGTGCACAGAAGAAAAATATATGCTTACAATAAAATAAACAATAGAGATAATCGACGAAAGAGCTTCACAGGAAAAAAAATTAATGTTCGAATAAAGATGGATAAATATTAATAAGCCATTAAGATGACAGAGAGATCCGATTTCAGTTCCGTCCGGTTTCGCTCATTTGCATATGTACGCGGTTGCTTGCGGCAATTTTATGTCATTGAATTTAATGGTTACTGGGTATACCCGGGTTTTATAGGTGTTTTTCAGGTTAAAAGAATAAAAAAATAAGAAATAATTTACAAAATAAAAGTAGATTAATTAAAAAATATTACACGGAGGAAAATACAAACACAACGAAGAATAAATTTAAAAATATACAGAAGAAAAAAAAGAGTACTATGCAAAAGACATTTATGGTGATAAATCTCAAAAAGAAAATTTATAAAGGAAGATAACATAAGACAATTTAGACTATGTTAGTGGAACGAAAGGTCTGGTCACTCTGAAAGCAGCACCTGATCTGGTCGATTTGGTTAGCCATTTTGATGATAGGCGGGTCCGTGCTCAGATTGGATCGCTTTCGTTCGTTTGCATATGCACGTTCGGGTTAAGCATCCGTTACGTGTATTTAATACAGGTTACCGTGCATATGAAGGGTTAGAGGGTGGGTTGTAAGTTATAATAAAACAAAAAATATTGAATAATAACTTAACAAATTAATAATAATTAAAGAAATGTGCACAGAAGAAAAATATATGCTTACAATAAAATAAACAATAGAGATAATCGACGAAAGAGCTTCACAGGAATAAAAAAAATTAATGTTCGAATAAAGATAGATAAATATTAATAAGCCATTAAGATGACAGAGAGATCCGATTTCAGTTCCGTCCGGTTTCGCTCATTTGCATATGTACGCGGTTGCTTGCGGCAATTTTATGTCATTGAATTTAATGGTTACTGGGCATACGCGTGTTTTATAGGTGTTTTTCAGGTTAAAAGAATAAAAAAATAAGAAAGAATTTACAAAATAAAAGTAGATTAATTAAAAAATATTACACGGAGGAAAATACAAACACAACGAAGAATAAATTTAATAATATACAGAAGAAAAAAAAAAGAGTACTAAGCAAAAAGCATTTATGGTGATAAATCTCAAAAAGAAAATTTATAAGGGAAGATAACGTAAGACAATTTAGACTATGTTAGTGGAACGAAAGGTCTGGTCACTCTGAAAGCAGCACCTGATCTGGTCGATTTGGTTAGCCATTTTGATGATAGGCGGGTCCGTGCTCAGATTGGATCGCTTTCGTTCGTTTGCATATGCACGTTCGGGTTAAGCATCCGTTACGTGTATTTAATACAGGTTACCGTGCATATGAGGGGTTAGAGGGTGGGTTGTAAGTTATAATAAAACAAAAAATATTGAATAATAACTTAACAAATTAATAATAATTAAAGAAATGTGCACAGAAGAAAAATATATGCTTACAATAAAATAAACAATAGAGATAATCGACGAAAGAGCTTCACAGGAATAAAAAAAAATTAATGTTCGAATAAAGATAGATAAATATTAATAAGCCATTAAGATGACAGAGAGATCCGATTTCAGTTCCGTCCGGTTTCGCTCATTTGCATATGTACGCGGTTGCTTGCGGCAATTTTATGTCATTGAATTTAATGGTTACTGGGCATACGCGTGTTTTATAGGTGTTTTTCAGGTTAAAAGAATAAAAAAATAAGAAATAATTTACAAAATAAAAGTAGATAAATTAAAAAATATTACACGGAGGAAAATACAAACACAACGAAGAATAAATTTAAAAATATGCATAAGAAAAAAAAGAGTACTATGCAAAAAGCATTTATGGTGATAAATCTCAAAAAGAAAATTTATAAGGGAAGATAACATAAGACAATTTAGACTATGTTAGTGGAACGAAAGGTCTGGTCACTCTGAAAGCAGCACCTGATCTGGTCGATTTGGTTAGCCATTTTGATGATAGGCGGGTCCGTGCTCAGATTGGATCGCTTTCGTTCGTTTGCATATGCACGTTCGGGTTAAGCATCCGTTACGTGTATTTAATACAGGTTACCGTGCATATGAGGGGTTAGAGGGTGGGTTGTAAGTTATAATAAAACAAAAAATATTGAATAATAACTTAACAAATTAATAATAATTAAAGAAATGTGCACAGAAGAAAAATATATGCTTACAATAAAATAAACAATAGAGATAATCGACGAAAGAGCTTCACAGGAATAAAAAAAATTAATGTTCGAATAAAGATAGATAAATATTAATAAGCCATTAAGATGACAGAGAGATCCGATTTCAGTTCCGTCCGGTTTCGCTCATTTGCATATGTACGCGGTTGCTTGCGGCAATTTTATGTCATTGAATTTAATGGTTACTGGGCATACGCGGGTTTTATAGGTGTTTTTCAGGTTAAAAGAATAAAAAAATAAGAAATAATTTACAAAATAAAAGTAGATTAATTAAAAAATATTACACGGAGGAAAATACAAACACAACGAAGAATAAATTAAAAAATATACAGAAGAAAAAAAAGACTACTATGCAAAAAGCATTTATGGTGATAAATCTCAAAAAGAAAATTTATAACGGAAGATAACGTAAGACAGTTTAGACTATGTTAGTGGAACGAAAGGTCTGGTCACTCTGAAAGCAGCACCTGATCTGGTCGATTTGGTTAGCCATTTTGATGATAGGCGGGTCCGTGCTCAGATTGGATCGCTTTCGTTCGTTTGCATATGCACGTTCGGGTTAAGCATCCGTTACGTGTATTTAATACAGGTTACCGTACATATGAGGGGTTAGAGGGTGGGTTGTAAGTTATAATAAAACAAAAAATATTGAATAATAACTTAACAAATTAATAATAATTAAAGAAATGTGCACAGAAGAAAAATATATGCTTACAATAAAATAAACAATAGAGATAATCGACGAAAGAGCTTCACAGGAATAAAAAAAAATTAATGTTCGAATAAAGATAGATAAATATTAATAAGCCATTAAGATGACAGAGAGATCCGATTTCAGTTCCGTCCGGTTTCGCTCATTTGCATATGTACGCGGTTGCTTGCGGCAATTTTATGTCATTGAATTTAATGGTTACTGGGCATACGCGTGTTTTATAGGTGTTTTTCAGGTTAAAAGAATAAAAAAAATAAGAAATAATTTACAAAATAAAAGTAGATAAATTAAAAAATATTACACGGAGGAAAATACAAACACAACGAAGAATAAATTTAAATATATACAGAAGAAAAAAAAGAGTACTATGCAAAAAGCATTTATGGTGATAAATCTCAAAAAGAAAATTTATAAGGGAAGATAACATAAGACAATTTAGACTATGTTAGTGGAACGAAAGGTCTGGTCACTCTGAAAGCAGCCCCTGATCTGGTCGATTTGGTTAGCCATTTTGATGATAGGCGGGTCCGTGCTCAGATTGGATCGCTTTCGTTCGTTTGCATATGCACGTTCGGGTTAAGCATCCGTTACGTGTATTTAATACAGGTTACCGTGCATATGAGGGGTTAGAGTGTGGGTTGTAAGTTATAATAAAACAAAAAATATTGAATAATAACTTAACAAATTAATAATAATTAAAGAAATGTGCACAGAAGAAAAATATATGCTTACAATAAAATAAACAATAGAGATAATCGACGAAAGAGCTTCACAGGAATAAAAAAAATATAATGTTCGAATAAAGATTGATAAATATTAATAAGCCATTAAGATGACAGAGAGATCAGATTTCAGTTCCGTCCGGTTTCGCTCATTTGCATATGTACGCGGTTGCTTGCGGCAATTTAATGTCATTGAATTTAATGGTTACTGGGCATACGCGTGTTTTATAGGTGTTTTTCAGGTTAAAAGAATAAAAAAACAAGAAATAATTTACAAAATAAAAGTAGATTAATTAAAAAATATTACACGGAGGAAAATACAAACACAACGAAGAATAAATTTTAAAATATACAGAAGAAAAAAAAAAAAGAGTACTATGCAAAAAGCATTTATGGTGATAAATCTCAAAAAGAAAATTTATAAGGGAAGATAACGTAAGACAGTTTAGACTATGTTAGTGGAACGAAAGGTCTGGTCACTCTGAAAGCAGCACCTGATCTGGTCGATTTGGTTAGCCATTTTGATGATAGGCGGGTCCGTGCTCCGATTGGATCGCTTTCGTTCGTTTGCATATGCACGTTCGGGTTAAGCATCCGTTACGTGTTATTTAATACAGGTTACCGTACATATGAGGGGTTAGAGGGTGGGTTGTAAGTTATAATAAAACAAAAAATATTGAATAATAACTTAAGAAATTAATAATAATTAAAGAAATGTGCACAGAAGAAAAATATATGCTTACAATAAAATAAACAATAGAGATAATCGACGAAAGAGCTTCACAGGAATAAAAAAAAATTAATGTTCGAATAAAGATAGATAAATATTAATAAGCCATTAAGATGACAGAGAGATCCGATTTCAGTTCCGTCCGGTTTCGCTCATTTGCATATGTACGCGGTTGCTTGCGGCAATTTTATGTCATTGAATTTAATGGTTACTGGGCATACGCGTGTTTTATAGGTGTTTTTCAGGTTAAAAGAATAAAAAAATAAGAAATAATTTACAAAATAAAAGTAGATAAATTAAAAAATATTACACGGAGGAAAATACAAACACAACGAAGAATAAATTTAAAAATATACAGAAGAAAAAAAAGAGTACTATGTAAAAAGCATTTATAGTGATAAATCTCAAAAAGAAAATTTATAAGGGAAGATAACATAAGACAATTTAGACTATGTTAGTGGAACGAAAGGTCTGGTCACTCTGAAAGCAGCCCCTGATCTGGTCGATTTGGTTAGCCATTTTGATGATAGGCGGGTCCGTGCTCAGATTGGATCGCTTTTGTTCGTTTGCATATGCACGTTCGGGTTAAGCATCCGTTACGTGTATTTAATACACGTTACCGTGCATATGAGGGGTTAGAGGGTGGGTTGTAAGTTATAATAAAACAAAAAATATTGAATAATAACTTAACAAATTAATAATAATTAAAGAAATGTGCACAGAAGGAAATTATATGCTTACAATAAAATAAACAATAGAGATAATCGACGAAAGAGCTTCACAGGAATAAAAAAAAATAATGTTCGAATAAAGATAGATAAATATTAATAAGCCTTTAAGATGACAGAGAGATCCGATTTCAGTTCCGTCCGGTTTCGCTCATTTGCATATGTACACGGTTGCTTGCGGCAATTTTATGTCATTGAATTTAATGGTTACTGTGCATACGCGTGTTTTATAGGTGTTTTTCAGGTTAAAAGAATAAAAAATTAAGAAATAATTTACAAAATAAAAGTAGATTAATTAAAAAATATTACACGGAGGAAAATGCAAACACAACGAAGAATAAATTTAAAAATATACAGAAGAAAAAAAAAGAGTACTAGGCAAAAAGCATTTATGGTGATAAATATCAAAAAGAAAATTTATAAGGGAAGATAACGTAAGACAATTTAGAATGAATATGTTAGTGGAACGAAAGGTCTGGTCACTCTGAAAGCAGCACCTGATCTGGTCGATTTGGATAGCCATTTTGATGACAGGCGGGTCCGTGCTCAGATTGGATCGCTTTCGTTCGTTTGCATATGCACTTTCGGGTTAAGCATCCGTTACGTGTATTTAATACAGGTTACCGTGCATATGAGGGGTTAGAGGGTGGGTTGTAAGTTATAATAAAACAAAAAATATTGAATAATAACTTAACAAATTAATAATAATAAAACAAATGTGCACAGAAGAAAAATGTATGCTTCCAATAAAATGAACAATAGAGATAATCGACGAAAGAGCTTCACAGGAATAAAATAAATTAATGTTCGAATAAAGATAGATAAATATTAATAAGCCATTAAGATTACAGAGAGATCCGATTTCAGTTCCGTCTGGTTTCGCTCATTTGCATATGTACGCGGTTGCTTGCGGCAATTTTATGTCATTGAATTTAATGGTTACTGGGCATACGCGTGTTTTATAGGTGTTTTTCAGGTTAAAAGAATAAAAAATAAGAAATAATTTACAAAATAAAAGTAGATTAATTAAAAAATATTACACGGAGGAAAATACAAACACAACGAAGAATAAATTTAAAAATATACAGAAGAAAAAAAAAAGAGTACTATGCAAAAAGCATTTATGGTGATAAATCTCAAAAAGAAAATTTATAAAGGAAGATAACATAAGACAATTTAGACTATGTTAGTGGAACGAAAGGTCTGGTCACTCTGAAAGCAGCACCTGATCTGGTCGATTTGGATAGCCATTTTGATGAATCGCGGGTCCGTGCTCAGATTGGATCGCTTTCGTTCGTTTGCATATGCACGTTCGGGTTAAGCATCCGTTACGTGTATTTAATACAGGTTACCGTGCATATGAAAGGTTAGAGGGTGGGTTGTAAGTTATAATAAAACAAAAATTATTGAATAATAACTTAACAAATTAATAATAATTAAAGAAATGTGCACAGAAGAAAAATATATGCTTACAATAAAATAAACAATAGAGATAATCGACGAAAGAGCTTCACAGGAAAAAAAATTAATGTTCGAATAAAGATGGATAAATATTAATAAGCCATTAAGATGACAGAGAGATCCGATTTTAGTTCCGTCCGGTTTCGCTCATTTGCATATGTACGCGGTTGTTTGCGGCAATTTTATGTCATTGAATTTAATGGTTACTGGGTATACCCGGGTTTTATAGGTGTTTTTCAGGTTAAAAGAATAAAAAAATAAGAAATAATTTACAAAATAAAAGTAGATTAATTAAAAAATATTACACGGAGGAAAATACAAACACAACGAAGAATAAATTTAAAAATATACAGAAGAAAAAAAAGAGTACTATGCAAAAAACATTTATGGTGATAAATCTCAAAAAGAAAATTTATAAAGGAAGATAACATAAGACAATTTAGACTATGTTAGTGGAACGAAAGGTCTGGTCACTCTGAAAGCAGCACCTGATCTGGTCGATTTGGTTAGCCATTTTGATGATAGGCGGGTCCGTGCTCAGATTGGATCGCTTTCGTTCGTTTGCATATGCACGTTCGGGTTAAGCATCCGTTACGTGTATTTAATACAGGTTACCGTGCATATGAAGGGTTAGAGGGTGGGTTGTAAGTTATAATAAAACAAAAAATATTGAATAATAACTTAACAAATTAATAATAATTAAAGAAATGTGCACAGAAGAAAAATATATGCTTACAATAAAATAAACAATAGAGATAATCGACGAAAGAGCTTCACAGGAATAAAAAAAATTAATGTTCGAATAAAGATAGATAAATATTAATAAGCCATTAAGATGACAGAGAGATCCGATTTCAGTTCCGTCCGGTTTCGCTCATTTGCATATGTACGCGGTTGCTTGCGGCAATTTTATGTCATTGAATTTAATGGTTACTGGGCATACGCGTGTTTTATAGGTGTTTTTCAGGTTAAAAGAATAAAAAAATAAGAAAGAATTTACAAAATAAAAGTAGATTAATTAAAAAATATTACACGGAGGAAAATACAAACACAACGAAGAATAAATTTAAAAATATACAGAAGAAAAAAAAAGAGTACTAAGCAAAAAGCATTTATGGTGATAAATCTCAAAAAGAAAATTTATAAGGGAAGATAACGTAAGACAATTTAGACTATGTTAGTGGAACGAAAGGTCTGGTCACTCTGAAAGCAGCACCTGATCTGGTCGATTTGGTTAGCCATTTTGATGATAGGCGGGTCCGTGCTCAGATTGGATCGCTTTCGTTCGTTTGCATATGCACGTTCGGGTTAAGCATCCGTTACGTGTATTTAATACAGGTTACCGTGCATATGAGGGGTTGGAGGGTGGGTTGTAAGTTATAATAAAACAAAAAATATTGAATAATAACTTAACAAATTAATAATAATTAAAGAAATGTGCACAGAAGAAAAATATATGCTTACAATAAAATAAACAATAGAGATAATCGACGAAAGAGCTTCACAGGAATAAAAAAAATTAATGTTCGAATAAAGATAGATAAATATTAATAAGCCATTAAGATGACAGAGAGATCCGATTTCAGTTCCGTCCGGTTTCGCTCATTTGCATATGTACGCGGTTGCTTGCGGCAATTTTATGTCATTGAATTTAATGGTTACTGGGCATACGCGGGTTTTATAAGTGTTTTTCAGGTTAAAAGAATAAAAAAATAAGAAATAATTTACAAAATAAAAGTAGATTAATTAAAAAATATTACACGGAGGAAAATACAAACACAACGAAGAATAAATTTAAAAATATATAGAAGAAAAAAAAAAGAGTACTATGCAAAAAGCATTTATGGTGATAAATCTCAAAAAGAAAATTTATAAGGGAAGATAACGTAAGACAATTTAGACTATTTTTGTGGAACGAAAAGTCTGGTCACTCTGAAAGCAGCACCTGATCTGGTCGATTTGGATAGCCATTTTGATGACAGGCGGGTCCGTGCTCAGATTGGATCGCTTTCGTTCGTTTGCATATGCACGTTCGGGTTAAGCATCCGTTACGTGTATTTAATACAGGTTTCCGTGCATATGAGGGGTTAGAGGATGGGTTATAAGTTATATTAAAACAAAAAATATTGAATAATTAACAAATTAATAATAATTAAAGAAATGTGCACAGAAGAATAATATATGCTTACAATAAAATAAACAACAGAGATAAACGACGAAAGAGCTTCACAGGAATAAAAAAAGGTTAATGTTCGAATAAAGATAGATAAATATTAATAAGCCATTAAGATGACAGATAGATCCGATTTCAGTTCCGTCCGGTTTCGCTCATTTGCATATGTACGCGGTTGCTTGCGGCAATTTTATGTCATTGAATTTAATGGTGGTACTGGGCATACGCGGGTTTTATAGGTGTTTTTCAGGTTAAAAGAATAAAAAAATAAGAAAGAATTTACAAAATAAAAGTAGATTAATTAAAAAATATTACACGGAGGAAAATACAAACACAACGAAGAATAAATTTTAAAATATACAGAAGAAAAAAAAGAGTACTATGGAAAAAGCATTTATGGTGATAAATCTCAAAAAGAAAATTTATAAGGAAAGATAACGTAAGACAGTTTAGACTATGTTAGTGGAACGAAAGGTCTGGTCACTCTGAAAGCAGCACCTGATCTGGTCGATTTGGATAGCCATTTTGATGACAGGCGGGGCCGTGCTCAGATTGGATCGCTTTCGTTCGTTTGCATATGCACGTTCGGGTTAAGCATCCGTTACGTGTATTTAATACAGGTTACCGTGCATATGAGGGGTTAGAGGGTGGGTTGTAAGTTATAATAAAACAAAAAATATTGAATAATAACTTAACAAATTAATAATAATTAAAGAAATGTGCACAGAAGAAAAATATATGCTTACAATAAAATAAACAATAGAGATAATCGACGAAAGAGCTTCACAGGAAAAAAAATTAATGTTCGAATAAAGATGGATAAATATTAATAAGCCATTAAGATGACAGAGAGATCCGATTTCAGTTCCGTCCGGTTTCGCTCATTTGCATATGTACGCGGTTGCTTGCGGCAATTTTATGTCATTGAATTTAATGGTTACTGGGTATACCCGGGTTTTATAGGTGTTTTTCAGGTTAAAAGAATAAAAAAATAAGAAATAATTTACAAAATAAAAGTAGATTAATTAAAAAATATTACACGGAGGAAAATACAAACACAACGAAGAATAAATTTAAAAATATACAGAAGAAAAAAAAGAGTACTATGCAAAAAACATTTATGGTGATAAATCTCAAAAAGAAAATTTATAAAGGAAGATAACATAAGACAATTTAGACTATGTTAGTGGAACGAAAGGTCTGGTCACTCTGAAAGCAGCACCTGATCTGGTCGATTTGGTTAGCCATTTTGATGATAGGCGGGTCCGTGCTCAGATTGGATCGCTTTCGTTCGTTTGCATATGCACGTTCGGGTTAAGCATCCGTTACGTGTATTTAATACAGGTTACCGTGCATATGAAGGGTTAGAGGGTGGGTTGTAAGTTATAATAAAACAAAAAATATTGAATAATAACTTAACAAATTAATAATAATTAAAGAAATGTGCACAGAAGAAAAATATATGCTTACAATAAAATAAACAATAGAGATAATCGACGAAAGAGCTTCACAGGAATAAAAAAAATTAATGTTCGAATAAAGATAGATAAATATTAATAAGCCATTAAGATGACAGAGAGATCCGATTTCAGTTCCGTCCGGTTTCGCTCATTTGCATATGTACGCGGTTGCTTGCGGCAATTTTATGTCATTGAATTTAATGGTTACTGGGCATACGCGTGTTTTATAGGTGTTTTTCAGGTTAAAAGAATAAAAAAATAAGAAAGAATTTACAAAATAAAAGTAGATTAATTAAAAAATATTACACGGAGGAAAATACAAACTAACGAAGAATAAATTTAAAAATATACAGAAGAAAAAAAAAGAGTACTAAGCAAAAAGCATTTATGGTGATAAATCTCAAAAAGAAAATTTATAAGGGAAGATAACGTAAGACAATTTAGACTATGTTAGTGGAACGAAAGGTCTGGTCACTCTGAAAGCAGCACCTGATCTGGTCGATTTGGTTAGCCATTTTGATGATAGGCGGGTCCGTGCTCAGATTGGATCGCTTTCGTTCGTTTGCATATGCACGTTCGGGTTAAGCATCCGTTACGTGTATTTAATACAGGTTACCGTGCATATGAGGGGTTAGAGGGTGGGTTGTAAGTTATAATAAAACAAAAAATATTGAATAATAACTTAACAAATTAATAATAATTAAAGAAATGTGCACAGAAGAAAAATATATGCTTACAATAAAATAAACAATAGAGATAATCGACGAAAGAGCTTCACAGGAATAAAAAAAATTAATGTTCGAATAAAGATAGATAAATATTAATAAGCCATTAAGATGACAGAGAGATCCGATTTCAGTTCCGTCCGGTTTCGCTCATTTGCATATGTACGCGGTTGCTTGCGGCAATTTTATGTCATTGAATTTAATGGTTACTGGGCATACGCGGGTTTTATAAGTGTTTTTCAGGTTAAAAGAATAAAAAAATAAGAAATAATTTACAAAATAAAAGTAGATTAATTAAAAAATATTACACGGAGGAAAATACAAACACAACGAAGAATAAATTTAAAAATATATAGAAGAAAAAAAAAAGAGTACTATGCAAAAAGCATTTATGGTGATAAATCTCAAAAAGAAAATTTATAAGGGAAGATAACGTAAGACAATTTAGACTATTTTTGTGGAACGAAATGTCTGGTCACTCTGAAAGCAGCACCTGATCTGGTCGATTTGGATAGCCATTTTGATGACAGGCGGGTCCGTGCTCAGATTGGATCGCTTTCGTTCGTTTGCATATGCACGTTCGGGTTAAGCATCCGTTACGTGTATTTAATACAGGTTTCCGTGCATATGAGGGGTTAGAGGATGGGTTATAAGTTATATTAAAACAAAAAATATTGAATAATTAACAAATTAATAATAATTAAAGAAATGTGCACAGAAGAATAATATATGCTTACAATAAAATAAACAACAGAGATAAACGACGAAAGAGCTTCACAGGAATAAAAAAAGGTTAATGTTCGAATAAAGATAGATAAATATTAATAAGCCATTAAGATGACAGATAGATCCGATTTCAGTTCCGTCCGGTTTCGCTCATTTGCATATGTACGCGGTTGCTTGCGGCAATTTTATGTCATTGAATTTAATGGTGGTACTGGGCATACGCGGGTTTTATAGGTGTTTTTCAGGTTAAAAGAATAAAAAAATAAGAAAGAATTTACAAAATAAAAGTAGATTAATTAAAAAATATTACACGGAGGAAAATACAAACACAACGAAGAATAAATTTTAAAATATACAGAAGAAAAAAAAGAGTACTATGGAAAAAGCATTTATGGTGATAAATCTCAAAAAGAAAATTTATAAGGGAAGATAACGTAAGACAGTTTAGACTATGTTAGTGGAACGAAAGTTCTGGTCACTCTGAAAGCAGCACCTGATCTGGTCGATTTGGATAGCCATTTTGATGACAGGCGGGGCCGTGCTCAGATTGGATCGCTTTCGTTCGTTTGCATATGCACGTTCGGGTTAAGCATCCGTTACGTGTATTTAATACAGGTTACCGTGCATATGAGGGGTTAGAGGGTGGGTTGTAAGTTATAATAAAACAAAAAATATTGAATAATAACTTAACAAATTAATAATAATTAAAGAAATGTGCACAGAAGAAAAATATATGCTTACAATAAAATAAACAATAGAGATAATCGACGAAAGAGCTTCACAGGAAAAAAAATTAATGTTCGAATAAAGATGGATAAATATTAATAAGCCATTAAGATGACAGAGAGATCCGATTTCAGTTCCGTCCGGTTTCGCTCATTTGCATATGTACGCGGTTGCTTGCGGCAATTTTATGTCATTGAATTTAATGGTTACTGGGTATACCCGGGTTTTATAGGTGTTTTTCAGGTTAAAAGAATAAAAAAATAAGAAATAATTTACAAAATAAAAGTAGATTAATTAAAAAATATTACACGGAGGAAAATACAAACACAACGAAGAATAAATTTAAAAATATACAGAAGAAAAAAAAGAGTACTATGCAAAAAACATTTATGGTGATAAATCTCAAAAAGAAAATTTATAAAGGAAGATAACATAAGACAATTTAGACTATGTTAGTGGAACGAAAGGTCTGGTCACTCTGAAAGCAGCACCTGATCTGGTCGATTTGGTTAGCCATTTTGATGATAGGCGGGTCCGTGCTCAGATTGGATCGCTTTCGTTCGTTTGCATATGCACGTTCGGGTTAAGCATCCGTTACGTGTATTTAATACAGGTTACCGTGCATATGAAGGGTTAGAGGGTGGGTTGTAAGTTATAATAAAACAAAAAATATTGAATAATAACTTAACAAATTAATAATAATTAAAGAAATGTGCACAGAAGAAAAATATATGCTTACAATAAAATAAACAATAGAGATAATCGACGAAAGAGCTTCACAGGAATAAAAAAAATTAATGTTCGAATAAAGATAGATAAATATTAATAAGCCATTAAGATGACAGAGAGATCCGATTTCAGTTCCGTCCGGTTTCGCTCATTTGCATATGTACGCGGTTGCTTGCGGCAATTTTATGTCATTGAATTTAATGGTTACTGGGCATACGCGTGTTTTATAGGTGTTTTTCAGGTTAAAAGAATAAAAAAATAAGAAAGAATTTACAAAATAAAAGTAGATTAATTAAAAAATATTACACGGAGGAAAATACAAACACAACGAAGAATAAATTTAAAAATATACAGAAGAAAAAAAAAGAGTACTAAGCAAAAAGCATTTATGGTGATAAATCTCAAAAAGAAAATTTATAAGGGAAGATAACGTAAGACAATTTAGACTATGTTAGTGGAACGAAAGGTCTGGTCACTCTGAAAGCAGCACCTGATCTGGTCGATTTGGTTAGCCATTTTGATGATAGGCGGGTCCGTGCTCAGATTGGATCGCTTTCGTTCGTTTGCATATGCACGTTCGGGTTAAGCATCCGTTACGTGTATTTAATACAGGTTACCGTGCATATGAGGGGTTAGAGGGTGGGTTGTAAGTTATAATAAAACAAAAAATATTGAATAATAACTTAACAAATTAATAATAATTAAAGAAATGTGCACAGAAGAAAAATATATGCTTACAATAAAATAAACAATAGAGATAATCGACGAAAGAGCTTCACAGGAATAAAAAAAATTAATGTTCGAATAAAGATAGATAAATATTAATAAGCCATTAAGATGACAGAGAGATCCGATTTCAGTTCCGTCCGGTTTCGCTCATTTGCATATGTACGCGGTTGCTTGCGGCAATTTTATGTCATTGAATTTAATGGTTACTGGGCATACGCGGGTTTTATAAGTGTTTTTCAGGTTAAAAGAATAAAAAAATAAGAAATAATTTACAAAATAAAAGTAGATTAATTAAAAAATATTACACGGAGGAAAATACAAACACAACGAAGAATAAATTTAAAAATATATAGAAGAAAAAAAAAAGAGTACTATGCAAAAAGCATTTATGGTGATAAATCTCAAAAAGAAAATTTATAAGGGAAGATAACGTAAGACAATTTAGACTATTTTTGTGGAACGAAAAGTCTGGTCACTCTGAAAGCAGCACCTGATCTGGTCGATTTGGATAGCCATTTTGATGACAGGCGGGTCCGTGCTCAGATTGGATCGCTTTCGTTCGTTTGCATATGCACGTTCGGGTTAAGCATCCGTTACGTGTATTTAATACAGGTTACCGTGCATATGAGGGGTTAGAGGGTGGGTTGTAAGTTATAATAAAACAAAAAATATTGAATAATAACTTAACAAATTAATAATAATTAAAGAAATGTGCACAGAAGAAAAATATATGCTTACAATAAAATAAACAATAGAGATAATCGACGAAAGAGCTTCACAGGAAAAAAAATTAATGTTCGAATAAAGATGGATAAATATTAATAAGCCATTAAGATGACAGAGAGATCCGATTTCAGTTCCGTCCGGTTTCGCTCATTTGCATATGTACGCGGTTGCTTGCGGCAATTTTATGTCATTGAATTTAATGGTTACAGGGTATACCCGGGTTTTATAGGTGTTTTTCAGGTTAAAAGAATAAAAAAATAAGAAATAATTTACAAAATAAAAGTAGATTAATTAAAAAATATTACACGGAGGAAAATACAAACACAACGAAGAATAAATTTAAAAATATACAGAAGAAAAAAAAGAGTACTATGCAAAAGACATTTATGGTGATAAATCTCAAAAAGAAAATTTATAAAGGAAGATAACATAAGACAATTTAGACTATGTTAGTGGAACGAAAGGTCTGGTCACTCTGAAAGCAGCACCTCATCTGGTCGATTTGGTTAGCCATTTTGATGATAGGCGGGTCCGTGCTCAGATTGGATCGCTTTCGTTCGTTTGCATATGCACGTTCGGGTTAAGCATCCGTTACGTGTATTTAATACAGGTTACCGTGCATATGAGGGGTTAGAGGGTGGGTTGTAAGCTATAATAAAACAAAAAATATTGAATAATAACTTAACAAATTAATAATAATTAAAGAAATGTGCACAGAAGAAAAATATATGCTTACAATAAAATAAACAATAGAGATAATCGACGAAAGAGCTTCACAGGAATAAAAAAAATTAATGTTCGAATAAAGATAGATAAATATTAATAAGCCATTAAGATGACAGAGAGATCCGATTTCAGTTCCGTCCGGTTTCGCGCATTTGCATATGTACGCGGTTGCTTGCGGCAATTTTATGTCATTGAATTTAATGGTTACTGGGCATACGCGTGTTTTATAGGTGTTTTTCAGGTTAAAAGAATAAAAAAATAAGAAAGAATTTACAAAATAAAAGTAGATTAATTAAAAAATATTACACGGAGGAAAATACAAACACAACGAAGAATAAATTTAAAAATATACAGAAGAAAAAAAAAGAGTACTAAGCAAAAAGCATTTATGGTGATAAATCTCAAAAAGAAAATTTATAAGGGAAGATAACGTAAGACAATTTAGACTATGTTAGTGGAACGAAAGGTCTGGTCACTCTGAAAGCAGCACCTGATCTGGTCGATTTGGTTAGCCATTTTGATGATAGGCGGGTCCGTGCTCAGATTGGATCGCTTTCGTTCGTTTGCATATGCACGTTCGGGTTAAGCATCCGTTACGTGTATTTAATACAGGTTACCGTGCATATGAGGGGTTAGAGGGTGGGTTGTAAGTTATAATAAAACAAAAAATATTGAATAATAACTTAACAAATTAATAATAATTAAAGAAATGTGCACAGAAGAAAAATATATGCTTACAATAAAATAAACAATAGAGATAATCGACGAAAGAGCTTCACAGGAATAAAAAAAAATTAATGTTCGAATAAAGATAGATAAATATTAATAAGCCATTAAGATGACAGAGAGATCCGATTTCAGTTCCGTCCGGTTTCGCTCATTTGCATATGTACGCGGTTGCTTGCGGCAATTTTATGTCATTGAATTTAATGGTTACTGGGCATACGCGTGTTTTATAGGTGTTTTTCAGGTTAAAAGAATAAAAAAATAAGGAATAATTTACAAAATAAAAGTAGATAAATTAAAAAATATTACACGGAGGAAAATACAAACACAACGAAGAATAAATTTAAAAATATGCATAAGAAAAAAAAGAGTACTATGCAAAAAGCATTTATGGTGATAAATCTCAAAAAGAAAATTTATAAGGGAAGATAACATAAGACAATTTAGACTATGTTAGTGGAACGAAAGGTCTGGTCACTCTGAAAGCAGCACCTGATCTGGTCGATTTGGTTAGCCATTTTGATGATAGGCGGGTCCGTGCTCAGATTGGATCGCTTTCGTTCGTTTGCATATGCACGTTCGGGTTAAGCATCCGTTACGTGTATTTAATACAGGTTACCGTGCATATGAGGGGTTAGAGGGTGGGTTGTAAGTTATAATAAAACAAAAAATATTGAATAATAACTTAACAAATTAATAATAATTAAAGAAATGTGCACAGAAGAAAAATATATGCTTACAATAAAATAAACAATAGAGATAATCGACGAAAGAGCTTCACAGGAATAAAAAAAATTAATGTTCGAATAAAGATAGATAAATATTAATAAGCCATTAAGATGACAGAGAGATCCGATTTCAGTTCCGTCCGGTTTCGCTCATTTGCATATGTACGCGGTTGCTTGCGGCAATTTTATGTCATTGAATTTAATGGTTACTGGGCATACGCGGGTTTTATAGGTGTTTTTCAGGTTAAAAGAATAAAAAAATAAGAAATAATTTACAAAATAAAAGTAGATTAATTAAAAAATATTACACGGAGGAAAATACAAACACAACGAAGAATAAATTAAAAAATATACAGAAGAAAAAAAAGACTACTATGCAAAAAGCATTTATGGTGATAAATCTCAAAAAGAAAATTTATAAGGGAAGATAACGTAAGACAGTTTAGACTATGTTAGTGGAACGAAAGGTCTGGTCACTCTGAAAGCAGCACCTGATCTGGTCGATTTGGTTAGCCATTTTGATGATAGGCGGGTCCGTGCTCAGATTGGATCGCTTTCGTTCGTTTGCATATGCACGTTCGGGTTAAGCATCCGTTACGTGTATTTAATACAGGTTACCGTACATATGAGGGGTTAGAGGGTGGGTTGTAAGTTATAATAAAACAAAAAATATTGAATAATAACTTAACAAATTAATAATAATTAAAGAAATGTGCACAGAAGAAAAATATATGCTTACAATAAAATAAACAATAGAGATAATCGACGAAAGAGCTTCACAGGAATAAAAAAAAATTAATGTTCGAATAAAGATAGATAAATATTAATAAGCCATTAAGATGACAGAGAGATCCGATTTCAGTTCCGTCCGGTTTCGCTCATTTGCATATGTACGCGGTTGCTTGCGGCAATTTTATGTCATTGAATTTAATGGTTACTGGGCATACGCGTGTTTTATAGGTGTTTTTCAGGTTAAAAGAATAAAAAAAATAAGAAATAATTTACAAAATAAAAGTAGATAAATTAAAAAATATTACACGGAGGAAAATACAAACACAACGAAGAATAAATTTAAATATATACAGAAGAAAAAAAAGAGTACTATGCAAAAAGCATTTATGGTGATAAATCTCAAAAAGAAAATTTATAAGGGAAGATAACATAAGACAATTTAGACTATGTTAGTGGAACGAAAGGTCTGGTCACTCTGAAAGCAGCCCCTGATCTGGTCGATTTGGTTAGCCATTTTGATGATAGGCGGGTCCGTGCTCAGATTGGATCGCTTTCGTTCGTTTGCATATGCACGTTCGGGTTAAGCATCCGTTACGTGTATTTAATACAGGTTACCGTGAATATGAGGGGTTAGAGTGTGGGTTGTAAGTTATAATAAAACAAAAAATATTGAATAATAACTTAACAAATTAATAATAATTAAAGAAATGTGCACAGAAGAAAAATATATGCTTACAATAAAATAAACAATAGAGATAATCGACGAAAGAGCTTCACAGGAATAAAAAAAATATAATGTTCGAATAAAGATTGATAAATATTAGTAAGCCATTAAGATGACAGAGAGATCCGATTTCAGTTCCGTCCGGTTTCGCTCATTTGCATATGTACGCGGTTGCTTGCGGCAATTTTATGTCATTGAATTTAATGGTTACTGGGCATACGCGTGTTTTATAGGTGTTTTTCAGGTTAAAAGAATAAAAAAACAAGAAATAATTTACAAAATAAAAGTAGATTAATTAAAAAATATTACACGGAGGAAAATACAAACACAACGAAGAATAAATTTAAAAATATACAGAAGAAAAAAAAAGAGTACTATGCAAAAAGCATTTATGGTGATAAATCTCAAAAAGAAAATTTATAAGGGAAGATAACGTAAGACAGTTTAGACTATGTTAGTGGAACGAAAGGTCTGGTCACTCTGAAAGCAGCACCTGATCTGGTCGATTTGGTTAGCCATTTTGATGATAGGCGGGTCCGTACTCCGATTGGATCGCTTTCGTTCGTTTGCATATGCACGTTCGGGTTAAGCATCCGTTACGTGTTATTTAATACAGGTTACCGTACATATGAGGGGTTAGAGGGTGGGTTGTAAGTTATAATAAAACAAAAAATATTGAATAATAACTTAAGAAATTAATAATAATTAAAGAAATGTGCACAGAAGAAAAATATATGCTTACAATAAAATAAACAATAGAGATAATCGACGAAAGAGCTTCACAGGAATAAAAAAAAATTAATGTTCGAATAAAGATAGATAAATATTAATAAGCCATTAAGATGACAGAGAGATCCGATTTCAGTTCCGTCCGGTTTCGCTCATTTGCATATGTACGCGGTTGCTTGCGGCAATTTTATGTCATTGAATTTAATGGTTACTGGGCATACGCGTGTTTTATAGGTGTTTTTCAGGTTAAAAGAATAAAAAAACAAGAAATAATTTACAAAATAAAAGTAGATTAATTAAAAAATATTACACGGAGGAAAATACAAACACAACGAAGAATAAATTTAAAAATATACAGAAGAAAAAAAAAAGAGTACTATGCAAAAAGCATTTATGGTGATAAATCTCAAGAAGAAAATTTATAAGGGAAGATAACGTAAGACAATTTAGACTATGTTAGTGGAACGAAAGATCTGGTCACTCTGAAAGCAGCACCTGATCTGGTCGATTTGGTTAGCCATTTTGATGATAGGCGGGTCCGTGCTCAGATTGGATCGCTTTCGTTCGTTTGCATATGCACGTTCGGGTTAAGCATCCGTTACGTGTATTTAATACAGGTTACCGTGCATATGAGGGGTTAGAGGGTGGGTTGTAAGTTATAATAAAACAAAAAATATTGAATAATAACTTAACAAATTAATAATAATTAAAGAAATGTGCACAGAAGAAAAATATATGCTTACAATAAAATAAACAATAGAGATAATCGACGAAAGAGCTTCACAGGAATAAAAAAAATTAATGTTCGAATAAAGATAGATAAATATTAATAAGCCATTAAGATGACAGAGAGATCCGATTTCAGTTCCGTCCGGTTTCGCTCATTTGCATATGTACGCGGTTGCTTGCGGCAATTTTATGTCATTGAATTTAATGGTTACTGGGCATACGCGTGTTTTATAGGTGTTTTTCAGGTTAAAAGAATAAAAAAATAAGAAATAATTTACAAAATAAAAGTAGATAAATTAAAAAATATTACACGGAGGAAAATACAAACACAACGAAGAATAAATTTAAAAATATACAGAAGAAAAAAAAGAGTACTATGTAAAAAGCATTTATAGTGATAAATCTCAAAAAGAAAATTTATAAGGGAAGATAACATAAGACAATTTAGACTATGTTAGTGGAACGAAAGGTCTGGTCACTCTGAAAGCAGCCCCTGATCTGGTCGATTTGGTTAGCCATTTTGATGATAGGCGGATCCGTGCTCAGATTGGATCGCTTTCGTTCGTTTGCATATGCACGTTCGGGTTAAGCATCCGTTACGTGTATTTAATACAGGTTACCGTGCATATGAGGGGTTAGAGGGTGGGTTGTAAGTTATAATAAAACAAAAAATATTGAATAATAACTTAACAAATTAATAATAATTAAAGAAATGTGCACAGAAAAAAATATATGCTTACAATAAAATAAACAATAGAGATAATCGACGAAAGAGCTTCACAGGAATAAAAAAAATTAATGTTCGAATAAAGATAGATAAATATTAATAAGCCATTAAGATGACAGAGAGATCCGATTTCAGTTCCGTCCGGTTTCGCTCATTTGCATATGTACGCGGTTGCTTGCGGCAATTTTATGTCATTGAATTTAATGGTTACTGGGCATACGCGGGTTTTATAGGAGTTTTTCAGGTTAAAAGAATAAAAAAATAAGAAATAATTTACAAAATAAAAGTAGATTAATTAAAAAATATTACACGGAGGAAAATACAAACACAACGAAGAATAAATTAAAAAATATACAGAAGAAATAAAAGACTACTATGCAAAAAGCATTTATGGTGATAAATCTCAAAAAGAAAATTTATAAGGGAAGATAACGTAAGACAGTTTAGACTATGTTAGTGGAACGAAAGGTCTGGTCACTCTGAAAGCAGCACCTGATTTGGTCGATTTGGTTAGCCATTTTGATGATAGGCGGGTCCGTGCTCAGATTGGATCGCTTTCGTTCGTTTGCATATGCACGTTCGGGTTAAGCATCCGTTACGTGTATTTAATACAGGTTACCGTGCATATGAGGGGTTAGAGGGTGGGTTGTAACTTATAATAAAACAAAAAATATTGAATAATAACTTAACAAATTAATAATAATTAAAGAAATGTGCACAGAAGAAAAATATATGCTTACAATAAAATAAACAATAGAGATAATCGACGAAAGAGCTTCACAGGAATAAAAAAAATTAATGTTCAAATAAAGATAGATAAATATTAATAAGCCATTAAGATGACAGAGAGATCCGATTTCAGTTCCGTCCGGTTTCGCTCATTTGCATATGTACGCGGTTGCTTGCGGCAATTTTATGTCATTGAATTTAATGGTTACTGGGCATACGCGTGTTTTATAGGTGTTTTTCAGGTTAAAGAATAAAAAAATAAGAAATAATTTACAAAATAAAAGTAGATAAATTAAAAAATATTACACGGAGGAAAATACAAACACAACGAAGAATAAATTTAAAAATATACAGAAGAAAAAAAAGAGTACTATGCAAAAAGCATTTATAGTGATAAATCTCAAAAAGAAAATTTATAAGGGAAGATAACATAAGACAATTTAGACTATGTTAGTGGAACGAAAGGTCTGGTCACTCTGAAAGCAGCCCCTGATCTGGTCGATTTGGTTAGCCATTTTGATGATAGGCGGGTCCGTGCTCAGATTGGATCGCTTTCGTTCGTTTGCATATGCACGTTCGGGTTAAGCATCCGTTACGTGTATTTAATACAGGTTACCGTGCATATGAGGGGTTAGAGTAAAAGAATAAAAAAATAAGAAATAATTTACAAAATAAAAGTAGATTAATTAAAAAATATTACACGGAGGAAAATACAAACACAACGAAGAATAAATTAAAAAATATACAGAAGAAAAAAAAGACTACTATGCAAAAAGCATTTATGGTGATAAATCTCAAAAAGAAAATTTATAAGGGAAGATAACGTAAGACAGTTTAGACTATGTTAGTGGAACGAAAGGTCTGGTCACTCTGAAAGCAGCACCTGATCTGGTCGATTTGGTTAGCCATTTTGATGATAGGCGGGTCCGTGCTCAGATTGGATCGCTTTCGTTCGTTTGCATATGCACGTTCGGGTTAAGCATCCGTTACGTGTATTTAATACAGGTTACCGTGCATATGAGGGGTTAGAGGGTGGGTTGTAAGTTATAATAAAACAAAAAATATTGAATAATAACTTAACAAATTAATAATAATTAAAGAAATGTGCACAGAAGAAAAATATATGCTTACAATAAAATAAACAATAGAGATAATCGACGAAAGAGCTTCACAGGAATAAAAAAAATTAATGTTCGAATAAAGATAGATAAATATTAATAAGCCATTAAGATGACAGAGAGATCCGATTTCAGTTCCGTCCGGTTTCGCTCATTTGCATATGTACGCGGTTGCTTGCGGCAATTTTATGTCATTGAATTTAATGGTTACTGGGCATACGCGGGTTTTATAGGTGTTTTTCAGGTTAAAACAATAAAAAAATAAGAAATAATTTACAAAATAAAAGTAGATTAATTAAAAAATATTACACGGAGGAAAATACAATCACAACGAAGAATAAATTAAAAAATATACAGAAGAAAAAAAAGACTACTATGCAAAAAGCATTTATGGTGATAAATCTCAAAAAGAAAATTTATAAGGGAAGATAACGTAAGACAGTTTAGACTATGTTAGTGGAACGAAAGGTCTGGTCACTCTGAAAGCAGCACCTGATCTGGTCGATTTGGTTAGCCATTTTGATGATAGGCGGGTCCGTGCTCAGATTGGATCGCTTTCGTTCGTTTGCATATGCACGTTCGGGTTAAGCATCCGTTACGTGTATTTAAAACAGGTTACCTTGCATATGAGGGGTTAGAGGGTGGGTTGTAAGTTATAATAAAACAAAAAATATTGAATAATAACTTAACAAATTAATAATAATTAAAGAAATGTGCACAGAAGAAAAATATATGCTTACAATAAAATAAACAATAGAGATAATCGACGAAAGAGCTTCACAGGAATAAAAAAAATTAATGTTCGAATAAAGATAGATAAATATTAATAAGCCATTAAGATGACAGAGAGATCCGATTTCAGTTCCGTCCGGTTTCGCTCATTTGCATATGTACGCGGTTGCTTGCCGCAATTTTATGTCATTGAATTTAATGGTTACTGGGCATACGCGTGTTTTATAGGTGTTTTTCAGGTTAAAAGAATAAAAAAATAAGAAATAATTTACAAAATAAAAGTAGATTAATTAAAAAATATTACACGGAGGAAAATACAAACACAACGAAGAATAAATTAAAAAATATACAGAAGAAAAAAAAGACTACTATGCAAAAAGCATTTATGGTGATAAATCTCAAAAAGAAAATTTATAAGGGAAGATAACGTAAGACAGTTTAGACTATGTTAGTGGAACGAAAGGTCTGGTCACTCTGAAAGCAGCACCTGATCTGGTCGATTTGGTTAGCCATTTTTATGATAGGCGGGTCCGTGCTCAGATTGGATCGCTTTCGTTCGTTTGCATATGCACGTTCGGGTTAAGCATCCGTTACGTGTATTTAATACAGGTTACCGTGCATATGAGGGGTTAGAGGGTGGGTTGTAAGTTATAATAAAACAAAAAATATTGAATAATAACTTAACAAATTAATAATAATTAAAGAAATGTGCACAGAAGAAAAATATATGCTTACAATAAAATAAACAATAGAGATAATCGACGAAAGAGCTTCACAGGAATAAAAAAAAATTAATGTTCGAATAAAGATAGATAAATATTAATAAGCCATTAAGATGACAGAGAGATCCGATTTCAGTTCCGTCCGGTTTCGCTCATTTGCATATGTACGCGGTTGCTTGCGGCAATTTTATGTCATTGAATTTAATGGTTACTGGGCATACGCGTGTTTTATAGGTGTTTTTCAGGTTAAAAGAATAAAAAAATAAGAAATAATTTACAAAATAAAAGTAGATTAATTAAAAAATATTACACGGAGGAAAATACAAACACAACGAAGAATAAATTTAAAAATATACAGAAGAAAAAAAAAGAGTACTATGCAAAAAGCATTTATGGTGATAAATCTCAAAAAGAAAATTTATAAGGGAAGATAACGTAAGACAATTTAGACTATGTTAGTGGAACGAAAGGTCTGGTCACTCTGAAAGCAGCACCTGATCTGGTCGATTTGGTTAGCCATTTTGATGATAGGCGGGTCCGTGCTCAGATTGGATCGCTTTCGTTCGTTTGCATATGCACGTTCGGGTTAAGCATCCGTTACGTGTATTTAACCCTCTAAGTGTTTGGGGCGTATTATTCCGTTCACTAAACTCCAGGTTTCACAGCAATACAAGCAATATTTAAGATAATATAATTCTATAGATTTATGGAATTTTAAATACATTGAAGAATTATTAATGCTCTTAAGGATTACATTCATATTTGTAATTTAGTTTTTTTTATAATGTTGAAATAATCATATTTTATTAGCATTTAAAACAAAATGCAAAGAAAACAACATTACAATTTTACCCTTTTGCAAGACGCTCGGAGGGTTAATACAGGTTACCGTGCATATGAGGGGTTAGAGGGTGGGTTGTAAGTTATAATAAAACAAAAAATATTGAATAATAACTTAACAAACTAATAATAATTAAAGAAATGTGCACAGAAGAAAAATATATGCTTACAATAAAATAAACAATAGAGATAATCGACGAAAGAGATTCACAGGAAAAAAAAATTAATGTTCGAATAAAGATAGATAAATATTAATAAGCCATTAAGATGACAGAGAGATCCGATTTCAGTTCCGTCCGGTTTCGCTCATTTGCATATGTACGCGGTTGCTTGCGGCAATTTTATGTCATTGAATTTAATGGTTACTGGGCATACCCGGGTTTTATAGGTGTTTTTCAGGTTAAAAGAATAAAAAAATAAGAAATAATTTACAAAATAAAAGTAGATTAATTAAAAAATATTACACGGAGGAAAATACAAACACAACGAAGAATAAATTTAAAAATATACAGAAGAAAAAAAAGAGTACTATGCAAAAAACATTTATGGTGATAAATCTCAAAAAGAAAATTTATAAGGGAAGATAACGTAAGACAATTTAGACTATGTTAGTGGAACGAAAGTTCTGGTCACTCTGAAAGCAGCACCTGATCTGGTCGATTTGGTTAGCCATTTTGATGACAGGCGGGTCCGTGCTCAGATTGGATCGCTTTCGTTCGTTTGCATATGCACGTTCGGGTTAAGCATCCGTTACGTGTATTTAATACAGGTTACCGTGCATATGAAGGGTTAGAGGGTGGGTTGTAAGTTATAATAAAACAAAAAATATTGAATAATAACTTAACAAATTAATAATAATTAAAGAAATGTGCACAGAAGAAAAATGTATGCTTACAGTAAAATAAACAATAGAGATAATCGACGAAAGAGCTTCACAGGAATAAAAAAAATTAATGTTCGAATAAAGATAGATAAATATTAATTAGCCATTATGATGACAGAGAGATCCGATTTCAGTTCCGTCCGGTTTCGCTCATTTGCATATGTACGCGGTTGCTTGCGGCAATTTTATGTCATTGAATTTAATGGTTACTGGGCATACACGTGTTTTATAGGTGTTTTTCAGGTTAAAAGAATAAAAAAATAAGAAAGAATTTACAAAATAAAAGTAGATTAATTAAAAAATATTACACGGAGGAAAATACAAACACAACGAAGAATAAATTTTAAAATATACAGAAGAAAAAAAAGAGTACTATGCAAAAAGCATTTATGGTGATAAATCTCAAAAAGAAAATTTATAAGGGAATATAACGTAAGACAGTTTAGACTATGTTAGTGGAACGAAAGGTCTGGTCACTCTGAAAGCAGCACCTGATCTGGTCGATTTGGATAGCCATTTTGATGACAGGCGGGTCCGTGCTCAGATTGGATCGCTTTCGTTCGTTTGCATATGCACGTTCGGGTTAAGCATCCGTTACGTGTATTTAATACAGGTTACCGTGCATATGAGGGGTTAGAGGGTGGGTTGTAAGTTATAATAAAACAAAAAATATTGAATAATAACTTAACAAATTAATAATAATTAAAGAAATGTGCACAGAAGAAAAATATATGCTTACAATAAAATAAACAATAGAGATAATCGACGAAAGAGCTTCACAGGAATAAAAAAAAATTAATATTCGAATAAAGATAGATAAATATTAATAAGCCATTAAGATGACAGAGAGATCCGATTTCAGTTCCGTCCGGTTTCGCTCATTTGCATATGTACGCGGTTGCTTGCGGCAATTTTATGTCATTGAATTTAATGGTTACTGGGCATACGCGTGTTTTATAGGTGTTTTTCAGGTTAAAAGAATAAAAAAATAAGAAATAATTTACAAAATAAAAGTAGATTAATTAAAAAATATTACACGGAGGAAAATACAAACACAACGAAGAATAAATTTAAAAATATACAGAAGAAAAAAAAAAGAGTACTATGCAAAAAGCATTTATGGTGATAAATCTCAAAAAGAAAATTTATAAGGGAAGATAACGTAAGACAATTTAGACTATGTTAGTGGAACGAAAGGTCTGGTCACTCTGAAAGCAGCACCTGATCTGGTCGATTTGGTTAGCCATTTTGATGATAGGCGGGTCCGTGCTCAGATTGGATCGCTTTCGTTCGTTTGCATATGCACGTTCGGGTTAAGCATCCGTTACGTGTATTTAACCCTCTAAGTGTTTGGGGCGTATTATTCCGTTCACTAGACTCCAGGTTTCACAGCAATACAAGCAATATTTAAGATAATATAATTCTATAGATTTATGGAATTTTAAATACATTGAAGAATTATTAATGCTCTTAATGATTACATTCATATTTGTAATTTAGTTTTTTTTTATAATGTTGAAATAATCATATTTTATTAGCATTTAAATCAAAATGCAAAGAAAACAACATTACAATTTTACCCTTTTGCAAGACGCTCGGAGGGTTAATACAGGTTACCGTGCATATGAGGGGTTAGAGGGTGGGTTGTAAGTTATAATAAAACAAAAAATATTGAATAATAACTTAACAAATTAATAATAATTAAAGAAATGTGCACAGAAGAAAAATATATGCTTACAATAAAATAAACAATAGAGATAATCGACGAAAGAGATTTACAGGAAAAAAAAATTAATGTTCGAATAAAGATAGATAAATATTAATAAGCCATTAAGATGACAGAGAGATCCGATTTCAGTTCCGCCCGGTTTCGCTCATTTGCATATGTACGCGGTTGCTTGCGGCAATTTTATGTCATTGAATTTAATGGTTACTGGGCATACCCGGGTTTTATAGGTGTTTTTCAGGTTAAAAGAATAAAAAAATAAGAAATAATTTACAAAATAAAAGTAGATTAATTAAAAAATATTACACGGAGGAAAATACAAACACAACGAAGAATAAATTTAAAAATATACAGAAGAAAAAAAAGAGTACTATGCAAAAAACATTTATGGTGATAAATCTCAAAAAGAAAATTTATAAAGGAAGATAACATAAGACAATTTAGACTATGTTAGTGGAACGAAAGTTCTGGTCACTCTGAAAGCAGCACCTGATCTGGTCGATTTGGTTAGCCATTTTGATGACAGGCGGGTCCGTGCTCAGATTGGATCGCTTTCGTTCGTTTGCATATGCACGTTCGGGTTAAGCATCCGTTACGTGTATTTAATACAGGTTACCGTGCATATGAAGGGTTAGAGGGTGGGTTGTAAGTTATAATAAAACAAAAAATATTGAATAATAACTTAACAAATTAATAATAATTAAAGAAATGTGCACAGAAGAAAAATGTATGCTTACAGTAAAATAAACAATAGAGATAATCGACGAAAGAGCTTCACAGGAATAAAAAAAATTAATGTTCGAATAAAGATAGATAAATATTAATTAGCCATTAAGATGACAGAGAGATCCGATTTCAGTTCCGTCCGGTTTCGCTCATTTGCATATGTACGCGGTTGCTTGCGGCAATTTTATGTCATTGAATTTAATGGTTACTGGGCATACGCGTGTTTTATAGGTGTTTTTCAGGTTAAAAGAATAAAAAAATAAGAAAGAATTTACAAAATAAAAGTAGATTAATTAAAAAATATTACACGGAGGAAAATACAAACACAACGAAGAATAAATTTTAAAATATACAGAAGAAAAAAAAGAGTACTATGCAAAAAGCATTTATGGTGATAAATCTCAAAAAGAAAATTTATAAGGGAATATAACGTAAGACAGTTTAGACTATGTTAGTGGAACGAAAGGTCTGGTCACTCTGAAAGCAGCACCTGATCTGGTCGATTTGGATAGCCATTTTGATGACAGGCGGGTCCGTGCTCAGATTGGATCGCTTTCGTTCGTTTGCATATGCACGTTCGGGTTAAGCATCCGTTACGTGTATTTAATACAGGTTACCGTGCATATGAGGGGTTAGAGGGTGGGTTGTAAGTTATAATAAAACAAAAATTATTGAATAATAACTTAACAAATTAATAATAATTAAAGAAATGTGCACAGAAGAAAAATATATGCCTACAATAAAATAAACAATAGAGATAATCGACGAAAGAGCTTCACAGGAATAAAAAAAAATTAATGTTCGAATAAAGATAGATAAATATTAATAAGCCATTAAGATGACAGAGAGATCCGATTTCAGTTCCGTCCGGTTTCGCTCATTTGCATATGTACGCGGTTGCTTGCGGCAATTTTATGTCATTGAATTTAATGGTTACTGGGCATACCCGTGTTTTATAGGTGTTTTTCAGGTTAAAAGAATAAAAAAATAAGAAATAATTTACAAAATAAAAGTAGATTAATTAAAAAATATTTCACGGAGGAAAATACAAACACAACGAAGAATAAATTTAAAAATATACAGAAGAAAAAAAAGAGTACTATGCAAAAAGCATTTATGGTGATAAATTTCAAAAAGAAAATTTATAAAGGAAGATAACATAAGACAATTTAGACTATGTTAGTGGAACGAAAGGTCTGGTCACTCTGAAAGCAGCACCTGATCTGGTCGATTTGGTTAGCCATTTTGATGATAGGCGGGTCCGTGCTCAGATTGGATCGCTTTCGTTCGTTTGCATATGCACGTTCGGGTTAAGCATCCGTTACGTGTATTTAATACAGGTTACCGTGCATATGAGGGGTTAGAGGGTGGGTTGTAAGTTATAATAAAACAAAAAATATTGAATAATAACTTAACAAATTAATAATAATTAAAGAAATGTGCACAGAAGAAAAATATATGCTTACAATAAAATAAACAATAGAGATAATCGACGAAAGAGCTTCACGGGAATAAAAAAAAATTAATGTTCGAATAAAGATAGATAAATATTAATAAGCCATTAAGATGACATAGAGATCCGATTTCAGTTCCGTCCGGTTTCGCTCATTTGCATATGTACGCGGTTGCTTGCGGCAATTTTATGTCATTGAATTTAATGGTTACTGGGCATACGCGTGTTTTATAGGTGTTTTTCAGGTTAAAAGAATAAAAAAATAAGAAATAATTTACAAAATAAAAGTAGATTAATTAAAAAATATTACACGGAGGAAAATACAAACACAACGAAGAATAAATTTAAAAATATACAGAAGAAAAAAAAGAGTACGAAGCAAAAAGCATTTATGGTGATAAATCTCAAAAAGAAAATTTATAAGGGAAGATAACGTAAGACAATTTAGACTATGTTAGTGGAACGAAAGGTCTGGTCACTCTGAAAGCAGCACCTGATCTGGTCGATTTGGTTAGCCATTTTGATGATAGGCGGGTCCGTGCTCAGATTGGATCGCTTTCGTTCGTTTGCATATGCACGTTCGGGTTAAGCATCCGTTACGTGTATTTAATACAGGTTACCGTGCATATGAGGGGTTAGAGGGTGGGTTGTAAGTTATAATAAAACAAAAAATATTGAATAATAACTTAACAAATTAATAATAATTAAAGAAATGTGCACAGAAGAAAAATATATGCTTACAATAAAATAAACAATAGAGATAATCGACGAAAGAGCTTCACAGGAATAAAAAAAAATTAATGTTCGAATAAAGATAGATAAATATTAATAAGCCATTAAGATGACAGAGAGATCCGATTTCAGTTCCGTCCGGTTTCGCTCATTTGCATATGTACGCGGTTGCTTGCGGCAATTTTATGTCATTGAATTTAATGGTTACTGGGCATACGCGGGTTTTATAGGTGTTTTTCAGGTTAAAAGAATAAAAAAATAAGAAATAATTTACAAAATAAAAGTAGATTAATTAAAAAATATTACACGGAGGAAAATACAAACACAACGAAGAATAAATTTAAAAATATATAGAAGAAAAAAAAAGAGTACTATGCAAAACGCATTTATGGTGATAAATCTCAAAAAGAAAATTTATAAGGGAAGATAACGTAAGACAATTTAGACTATTTTTGTGGAACGAAAGGTCTGGTCACTCTGAAAGCAGCACCTGATCTGGTCGATTTGGATAGCCATTTTGATGACAGGCGGGTCCGTGCTCAGATTGGATCGCTTTCGTTCGTTTGCATATGCACGTTCGGGTTAAGCATCCGTTACGTGTACAGGGTCGGACTGGGTCAGTGTAAAGGGCGCAGATCTTGGATTTTCAGAGGGCGCAAAAATTTTAACGAACTCAAGTCAATTTGACTTGCTTGTATTGTATCTGGCTTGACAAGGTTTAACACACTTGCATAGCACCAAGTAAAGGATAATGGCTTAAATTAAATCTTTAACTCTAGGTAGAAGACTTCGCAATATTCTCCGTGCATGTTTAAAATTCCATCAATCCTACACAATGTTACGCAATTTTTTAAACCACATCACATAACATCTAAAAGCTCCAGCAAGTTGAACACAGATTAACTTGTAGTAGATTACTGATATCAAGACTAGAGCTTTCTTATTTTCTTCTATCGATAGACACCTTGCAGAAAAAAAAATCATCGCCCCTACCAATTTTCCTGAAAATCACTGTATGAAAAAGACATAGGATTGATTAGGATAACAATTTATTAGGAATAATATTTACTATTAAATACTTTTTCATAAATTTTGCTTTGGAGGGTCTCTACATATTAAAAAATACACGAACGTTGATTTTTCAAATGGTAACATCCACTTTTGACACCCTGTTTGAGTTCCTTTCTAGCCAGGAAAGATATATAGCTTATATGCTTTTCTTAAATCTTAATACTGTTATAAAAGAAAATGTGTTAGGGGTTTATCCCTAAACTTCGGAAAATAAATTGAAGATCTTAGAAGAAAAAGTACCAAAAACTCTCAATTAGTCCCCAGTAAAATTTTACTAGAATAATAAATTTATTAAAAATTTACTTTACATTACAAAAAATCCTACAAAATATTTCTTGTAAGTTTCTACGATTTTTTTGTGGCTTCTTTGATAGCGGAATACGAACCCCTTAATTTATGGAAAGGAAAAATTTCTCTAATATCTCCAAAACCAATTATTCATATGAGTTGTACACATCAATGTTTTTAACAATTGTGGTTTTTTTCATAATATACAGGGTGTTTATAAAGTCCCGGATCCATTTTGATGTTTAATAACTCATACAATAATAAAGATAGATTAAAATTAATAACATAAATGGTTAGATAGGCTCAAAAAGTTTCATGACCCTTGTCAATGAACTTCCACGTGTGCCCCCTCCGTCGCACGGAGAATATCAAGTTGATAGTCAATTTCACTCCAGGTAGCGGCAAGCATGTCGGCATCCACAGAGGCTATTGCGGTTGTAATTCTGGCTTTTAAGTCATCAATTAGACATGTTGGAAAACTTCGTATTTCCACAACTAGAAGAGTTTCAGCCACATGTCATTTTGCAACAAGATGGTGCACCACTTCATTGGGGTACCATCGTTCGTACTTCTTTGAATGACCATTTTCCAGGAAGATGGATTGGGCGAGGAGGTCCAATTCCTTGGCCACTCAGATCACTTGATATAACGCCGCTGGACTTTTTCATTTGGGGATTTGTAAAGGACAATGTTTACAGGGGGAGAGTGTCGAACATTGATGACTTAAAAGCCAGAATTACAACCGCAATAGCTTCTGTGGATGCCGACATGCTTGCCGCTACCTGGCGTGAAATTGACTATCGACTTGATATTTTCCGTGCGACGAAGGGGGCACACGTGGAAGTTCATTGACAAGGGTCATGAAACTTTTTGAGTATCTAACCATTTATTTTATTAATTTTAATCTATCTTTATTATTTTATGAGTTATTAAACATCAAAATGGGTCCGGGACTTTATAAACACCCTGTATATTTTTTAAAATGACTTTGTTAATAATTTCTAATTAAGAAAAGTTTTTGAATAGAAAAAAATTTTGGAATAAGTTTGGGTCTATTCACTATATCTCTAATGAATTAATAAAAAATCATCAGATAATTTTTATGAAGTTAAAAATTAAGTTTCTGAAATGGATTTATCTTTAACATCCTCAAATTTAAACCCTTCTAACCCTACCATGATTAAATTTAATGCATATAAACTATGCCTTTTTCCGGGCTGTCTCGATCCAAGAAACTCAAATAGGTTTCAAAAATGGGGTATTATTGCTTGAAAAATAAAAGTTGGTACAATTCTCAATAAGTATACGACTTCGGAAACATAATTTATGCATAACAATAACTAGTAGATATTATTTTCAGTTGATTGGTACCTACATATTTTTTTACGATTATTTTTAGCAGAATTTGTAAGTTGTAAACCAAATTTTTTTCCACTATCACCATTGATGCACTGAGGATACTTAGAAAAGCTAACACCGTTTTTTGCACCAAGCGCCAAATAGGGTTGCTGCGGTGCTGCTAAGGCTTCAACCTTTTTTAAAAAATATATTTTTCTTTAATGTAATAAGAATTAGTTATCAAGCCAGTTTATGTCATAAATTCAATTTCTGTTACAATCTGAGAGCCACTACTTTTTATTATCTATTGTTTTGTTATTATTCATATTATTAACCAAGTAGCATATTTACATGTGGTATCTACAACTATCTCCTTCAACACACAAGAAACATTCGGTATGCAAACTTCGTTTAAAAAATATTTATAATTAGAACAAGAATATACTTTCCGTTTGGAAATAGAAATTTTGAAAACTAAATCTCAAGCTTCTTTTGTACCACATATTATAGGGTATTGGAATGCTGAAATATAAAGCTATTTGAATGTGAAAATAATACTTGCTTGTGAAAATAATTGGTATTTTTTATCCTTAAAAAATTACTATTATGTGTCCATAAAGAACTGAATTGATACCACGTTATGAAAAGGTTTCTACAGAAAAAGTACACCCTAAAACATTGCTTTGTTAGTCTAAAATCCCTAAAACAATTAAGTAAATTTACTATTCCCAGCACACTCTTCCCATGATTGCAAAACTTTTATCATTGTTAAAGATCAAGGGAAATATTTAAGTTTCCGTACTTGAGTGTAAGTGCCCCAGCGATTGTATTCATGCAAGCTGCAGGGTACATACCCAGTATTTTTTAACCGACTTAAAAAAAGAAGGAGGTTCTCATTTCGACGCATATGTATTTTTTTTATGTATTTTCACTGATTACTCCTAAACTAG
Organism: Maratus speciosus; assembly: GCA_963932465.1. NCBI lineage: Eukaryota > Metazoa > Arthropoda > Arachnida > Araneae > Salticidae > Maratus > Maratus speciosus. The sequence goes on along the minus strand of OZ010799.1, from coordinate 65,085,460 downwards.
GCGCGATATTACTATCCGAAAATAACGGCAGATTTTGTGAATGAGAAAACGCTGTCTGCGAGATACCACAGCTTGCAGGATTGCAATCCAAAAGTATCCTCAACTTTGTATTCCCCGAAAAGAAAGATCATCATGTTTTCCAATCAAAAACAAAATCCATACAAAAAGTTTTTTGACTTCTGATACGTCTCTCTCTTTTTTTCTCTTTCAAAAAGCGCCATTATATGTGCATTCAGGGGCGGCTATAAAGAAAGGGGGCGCAGAGTACTAAAAGCAAAAGGACTGAAAATATGCAAAATACTGGTTAAATTCTAAAACATATCATGAAAAGAAGCGATGAAAAAAATTTCGTCTAGGGCGCAATGGCTACTAAAGCTCTCGTTGGGTGCATATTTTCTCTTTCAATCGCATGCAAAGATGTCCGTTTTGGTTTCCGATCCTGAAATTGCTACGATATATCTTTAATTTCTTTGTGATAATAATAAAAAATACGTCTCTTGTGCTGTCTATTAACTGATGATTATCCCTAAACGAATTCTCGAAATTTAGTACACTAATCAGAATGTATGTATACAACAAGTGAAAAAATATTGGAGCGGCTTAGGCACTTAGGGGCGCGACGTTTTCCCTGGGCGAGGGCGCACCGGCCCTCGGGCCGATGGGCCGGCGGGCCAGTCCGAGCCTGTACGTGTATTTAATACAGGTTACCGTGCATATGAGGGGTTAGAGGGTGGGTTATAATCTATAATGAAACAAAAAATATTGAATAACTTAACAAATTAATAATAATTAAAGAAATGTGCACAGAAGAATAATATATGCTTACAATAAAATAAACAACAGAGATAAACGACGAAAGAGCTTCACAGGAATAAAAAAAGATTAATGTTCGAATAAAGATAGATAAATATTAATAAGCCATTAAGATGACAGATAGATCCGATTTCAGTTCCGTCCGGTTTCGCTCATTTGCATATGTACGCGGTTGCTTGCGGCAATTTTATGTCATTGAATTTAATGGTGGTACTGGGCATACGCGGGTTTTATAGGTGTTTTTCAGGTTAAAAGAATAAAAAAATAAGAAAGAATTTACAAAATAAAAGTAGATTAATTAAAAAATATTACACGGAGGAAAATACAAACACAACGAAGAATAAATTTTAAAATATACAGAAGAAAAAAAAGAGTACTATGCAAAAAGCATTTATGGTGATAAATCTCAAAAAGAAAATGTATAAGGGCAGATAACGTAAGACAGTTTAGACTATGTTAGTGGAACGAAAGGTCTGGTCACTCTGAAAGCAGCACCTGATCTGGTCGATTTGGATAGCCATTTTGATGACAGGCGGGTCCGTGCTCAGATTGGATCGCTTTCGTTCGTTTGCATATGCACGTTCGGGTTAAGCATCCGTTACGTGTATTTAATACAGGTTACCGTGCATATGAGGGGTTAGAGGGTGGGTTGTAAGTTATAATAAAACAAAAAACATTGAATAATAACTTAACAAATTAATAATAATTAAAGAAATGTGCACAGAAGAAAAATATATGCTTACAATAAAATAAACAATAGAGATAATCGACGAAAGAGCTTCACAGGAATAAAAAAAAATTAATGTTCGAATAAAGATAGATAAATATTAATAAGCCATTAAGATGACAGAGAGATCCGATTTCAGTTCCGTCCGGTTTCGCTCATTTGCATATGTACGCGGTTGCTTGCGGCAATTTTATGTCATTGAATTTAATGGTTACTGGGCATACCCGTGATTTATAGGTGTTTTTCAGGTTAAAAGAATAAAAAAATAAGAAATAATTTACAAAATAAAAGTAGATTAATTAAAAAATATTACACGGAGGAAAATACAAACACAACGAAGAATAAATTTAAAAATATACAGAAGAAAAAAAAAGAGTACTATGCAAAAAGCATTTATGGTGATAAATCTCAAAAAGAAAATTTATAAAGGAAGATAACATAAGACAATTTAGACTATGTTAGTGGAACGAAAGGTCTGGTCACTCTGAAAGCAGCACCTGATCTGGTCGATTTGGTTAGCCATTTTGATGATAGGCGGGTCCGTGCTCAGATTGGATCGCTTTCGTTCGTTTGCATATGCACGTTCGGGTTAAGCATCCGTTACGTATATTTAATACAGGTTACCGTGCATATGAAAGGTTAGAGGGTGGGTTGTAAGTTATAATAAAACAAAAAATATTGAATAATAACTTAACAAATTAATAATAATTAAAGAAATGTGCACAGAAGAAAAATATATGCTTACAATAAAATAAACAACAGAGATAAACGACGAAAGAGCTTCACAGGAATAAAAAAAGATTAATGTTCGAATAAAGATAGATAAATATTAATAAGCCATTAAGATGACAGATAGATCCGATTTCAGTTCCGTCCGGTTTCGCTCATTTGCATATGTACGCGGTTGCTTGCGGCAATTTTATGTCATTGAATTTAATGGTGGTACTGGGCATACGCGGGTTTTATAGGTGTTTTTCAGGTTAAAAGAATAAAAAAATAAGAAAGAATTTACAAAATAAAAGTAGATTAATTAAAAAATATTACACGGAGGAAAATACAAACACAACGAAGAATAAATTTTAAAATATACAGAAGAAAAAAAAGAGTACTATGCAAAAAGCATTTATGGTGATAAATCTCAAAAAGAAAATGTATAAGGGAAGATAACGTAAGACAGTTTAGACTATGTTAGTGGAACGAAAGGTCTGGTCACTCTGAAAGCAGCACCTGATCTGGTCGATTTGGATAGCCATTTTGATGACAGGCGGGTCCGTGCTCAGATTGGATCGCTTTCGTTCGTTTGCATATGCACGTTCGGGTTAAGCATCCGTTACGTGTATTTAATACAGGTTACCGTGCATATGAGGGGTTAGAGGGTGGGTTGTAAGTTATAATAAAACAAAAAATATTGAATAATAACTTAACAAATTAATAATAATTAAAGAAATGTGCACAGAAGAAAAATATATGCTTACAATAAAATAAACAATAGAGATAATCGACGAAAGAGCTTCACAGGAATAAAAAAAAAATTAATGTTCGAATAAAGATAGATAAATATTAATAAGCCATTAAGATGACAGAGAGATCCGATTTCAGTTCCGTCCGGTTTCGCTCATTTGCATATGTACGCGGTTGCTTGCGGCAATTTTATGTCATTGAATTTAATGGTTACTGGGCATACCCGTGTTTTATAGGTGTTTTTCAGGTTAAAAGAATAAAAAAATAAGAAATAATTTACAAAATAAAAGTAGATTAATTAAAAAATATTACACGGAGGAAAATACAAACACAACGAAGAATAAATTTAAAAATATACAGAAGAAAATAAAAGAGTACTATGCAAAAAGCATTTATGGTGATAAATCTCAAAAAGAAAATTTATAAAGGAAGATAACATAAGACAATTTAGACTATGTTAGTGGAACGAAAGGTCTGGTCACTCTGAAAGCAGCACCTGATCTGGTCGATTTGGTTAGCCATTTTGATGATAGGCGGGTCCGTGCTCAGATTGGATCTCTTTCGTTCGTTTGCATATGCACGTTCGGGTTAAGCATCCGTTACGTGTATTTAATACAGGTTACCGTGCATATGAGGGGTTAGAGGGTGGGTTGTAAGTTATAATAAAACAAAAAATATTGAATAATAACTTAACAAATTAATAATAATTAAAGAAATGTGCACAGAAGAAAAATATATGCTTACAATAAAATAAACAATAGAGATAATCGACGAAAGAGCTTCACAGGAATAAAAAAAAATTAATGTTCGAATAAAGATAGATAAATATTAATAAGCCATTAAGATGACAGAGAGATCCGATTTCATTTCCGTCCGGTTTCGCTCATTTGCATATGTACGCGGTTGCTTGCGGCAATTTTATGTCATTGAATTTAATGGTTACTGGGCATACGCGTGTTTTATAGGTGTTTTTCAGGTTAAAAGAATAAAAAAATAAGAAATAATTTACAAAATAAAAGTAGATTAATTAAAAAATATTACACGGAGGAAAATACAAACACAACGAAGAATAAATTTAAAAATATACAGAAGAAAAAAAAAGAGTACTAAGCAAAAAGCATTTATGGTGATAAATCTCAAAAAGAAAATTTATAAGGGAAGATAACGTAAGACAATTTAGACTATGTTAGTGGAACGAAAGGTCTGGTCACTCTGAAAGCAGCACCTGATCTGGTCGATTTGGTTAGCCATTTTGATGATAGGCGGGTCCGTGCTCAGATTGGATCGCTTTCGTTCGTTTGCATATGCACGTTCGGGTTAAGCATCCGTTACGTGTATTTAATACAGGTTACCGTGCATATGAGGGGTTAGAGGGTGGGTTGTAAGTTATAATAAAACAAAAAATATTGAATAATAACTTAACAAATTAATAATAATTAAAGAAATGTGCACAGAAGAAAAATATATGCTTACAATAAAATAAACAATAGAGATAATCGACGAAAGAGCTTCACAGGAATAAAAAAAATTAATGTTCGAATAAAGATAGATAAATATTAAAAAGCCATTAAGATGACAGATAGATCCGATTTCAGTTCCGTCCGGTTTCGCTCATTTGCATATGTACGCGGTTGCTTGCGGCAATTTTATGTCATTGAATTTAATGGTTACTGGGCATACCCGTGTTTTATAGGTGTTTTTCAGTTTAAAAGAATAAAAAAATAAGAAATCATTTACAAAATAAAAGTAGATTAATTAAAAAATATTACACGGAGGAAAATACAAACACAACGAAGAATAAATTTAAAAATATACAGAAGAAAAAAAAGAGTACTATGCAAAAAGCATTTATGGTGATAAATCTCAAAAAGAAAATTTATAAAGGAAGATAACATAAGACAATTTAGACTATGTTAGTGGAACGAAAGGTCTGGTCACTCTGAAAGCAGCACCTGATCTGGTCGATTTGGTTAGCCATTTTGATGATAGGCGGGTCCGTGCTCAGATTGGATCGCTTTCGTTCGTTTGCATATGCACGTTCGGGTTAAGCATCCGTTACGTGTATTTAATACAGGTTACCATGCATATGAGGGGTTAGAGGGTGGGTTGTAAGTTATAATAAAACAAAAAATATTGAATAATAACTTAACAAATTAATAATAATTAAAGAAATGTGCACAGAAGAAAAATATATGCTTACAATAAAATAAACAATAGAGATAATCGACGAAAGAGCTTCACAGGAATAAAAAAAATTAATGTTCGAATAAAGATAGATAAATATTAATAAGCCATTAAGATGACAGAGAGATCCGATTTCAGTTCCGTCCGGTTTCGCTCATTTGCATATGTACGCGGTTGCTTGCGGCAATTTTATGTCATTGAATTTAATGGTTACTGGGCATACGCGGGTTTTATAGGTGTTTTTCAGGTTAAAAGAATAAAAAAATAAGAAATAATTTACAAAATAAAAGTAGATTAATTAAAAAATATTACACGGAGGAAAATACAAACACAACGAAGAATAAATTTAAAAATATATAGAAGAAAAAAAAAGAGTACTATGCAAAAAGCATTTATGGTGATAAATCTCAAAAAGAAAATTTATAAGGGAAGATAACGTAAGACAATTTAGACTATTTTTGTGGAACGAAAGGTCTGGTCACTCTGAAAGCAGCACCTGATCTGGTCGATTTGGATAGCCATTTTGATGACAGGCGGGTCCGTGCTCAGATTGGATCGCTTTCGTTCGTTTGCATATGCACGTTCGGGTTAAGCATCCGTTACGTGTATTTAATACAGGTTACCGTGCATATGAGGGGTTAGAGGGTGGGTTATAAGTTATAATAAAACAAAAAATATTGAATAACTTAACAAATTAATAATAATTAAAGATATGTGCACAGAAGAATAATATATGCTTACAATAAAATAAACAACAGAGATAAACGACGAAAGAGCTTCACAGGAATAAAAAAAGATTAATGTTCGAATAAAGATAGATAAATATTAATAAGCCATTAAGATGACAGATAGATCCGATTTCAGTTCCGTCCGGTTTCGCTCATTTGCATATGTACGCGGTTGCTTGCGGCAATTTTATGTCATTGAATTTAATGGTGGTACTGGGCATACGCGGGTTTTATAGGTGTTTTTCAGGTTAAAAGAATAAAAAAATAAGAAAGAATTTACAAAATAAAAGTAGATTAATTAAAAAATATTACACGGAGGAAAATACAAACACATCGAAGAATAAATTTTAAAATATACAGAAGAAAAAAAAGAGTACTATGCAAAAAGCATTTATGGTGATAAATCTCAAAAAGAAAATGTATAAGGGAAGATAACGTAAGACAGTTTAGACTATGTTAGTGGAACGAAAGGTCTGGTCACTCTGAAAGCAGCACCTGATCTGGTCGATTTGGATAGCCATTTTGATGACAGGCGGGTCCGTGCTCAGATTGGATCGCTTTCGTTCGTTTGCATATGCACGTTCGGGTTAAGCATCCGTTACGTGTATTTAATACAGGTTACCGTGCATATGAGGGGTTAGAGGGTGGGTTGTAAGTTATAATAAAACAAAAAATATTGAATAATAACTTAACAAATTAATAATAATTAAAGAAATGTGCACAGAAGAAAAATATATGCTTACAATAAAATAAACAATAGAGATAATCGACGAAAGAGCTTCACAGGAATAAAAAAAAAATTAATGTTCGAATAAAGATAGATAAATATTAATAAGCCATTAAGATGACAGAGAGATCCGATTTCAGTTCCGTCCGGTTTCGCTCATTTGCATATGTACGCGGTTGCTTGCGGCAATTTTATGTCATTGAATTTAATGGTTACTGGGCATACCCGTGTTTTATAGGTGTTTTTCAGGTTAAAAGAATAAAAAAATAAGAAATAATTTACAAAATAAAAGTAGATTAATTAAAAAATATTACACGGAGGAAAATACAAACACAACGAAGAATAAATTTAAAAATATACAGAAGAAAAAAAAAGAGTACTAAGCAAAAAGCATTTATGGTGATAAATCTCAAAAAGAAAATTTATAAGGGAAGATAACGTAAGACAATTTAGACTATGTTAGTGGAACGAAAGGTCTGGTCACTCTGAAAGCAGCACCTGATCTGGTCGATTTGGTTAGCCATTTTGATGATAGGCGGGTCCGTGCTCAGATTGGATCTCTTTCGTTCGTGTGCATATGCACGTTCGGGTTAAGCATCCGTTACGTGTATTTAATACAGGTTACCGTGCATATGAGGGGTTAGAGGGTGGGTTGTAAGTTATAATAAAACAAAAAATATTGAATAATAACTTAACAAATTAATAATAATTAAAGAAATGTGCACAGAAGAAAAATATATGCTTACAATAAAATAAACAATAGAGATAATCGACGAAAGAGCTTCACAGGAATAAAAAAAAATTAATGTTCGAATAAAGATAGATAAATATTAATAAGCCATTAAGATGACAGAGAGATCCGATTTCATTTCCGTCCGGTTTCGCTCATTTGCATATGTACGCGGTTGCTTGCGGCAATTTTATGTCATTGAATTTAATGGTTACTGGGCATACGCGTGTTTTATAGGTGTTTTTCAGGTTAAAAGAATAAAAAAATAAGAAATAATTTACAAAATAAAAGTAGATTAATTAAAAAATATTACACGGAGGAAAATACAAACACAACGAAGAATAAATTTAAAAAAATACAGAAGAAAAAAAAAGAGTACTAAGCAAAAAGCATTTATGGTGATAAATCTCAAAAAGAAAATTTATAAGGGAAGATAACGTAAGACAATTTAGACTATGTTAGTGGAACGAAAGGTCTGGTCACTCTGAAAGCAGCACCTGATCTGGTCGATTTGGTTAGCCATTTTGATGATAGGCGGGTCCGTGCTCAGATTGGATCGCTTTCGTTCGTTTGCATATGCACGTTCGGGTTAAGCATCCGTTACGTGTATTTAATACAGGTTACCGTGCATATGAGGGGTTAGAGGGTGGGTTGTAAGTTATAATAAAACAAAAAATATTGAATAATAACTTAACAAATTAATAATAATTAAAGAAATGTGCACAGAAGAAAAATATATGCTTACAATAAAATAAACAATAGAGATAATCGACGAAAGAGCTTCACAGGAATAAAAAAAAATTAATGTTCGAATAAAGATAGAAAAATATTAATAAGCCATTAAGATGACAGAGAGATCCGATTTCAGTTCCGTCCGGTTTCGCTCATTTGCATATGTACGCGGTTGCTTGCGGCAATTTTATGTCATTGAATTTAATGGTTACTGGGCATACGCGTGTTTTATAGGTGTTTTTCAGGTTAAAAGAATAAAAAAATAAGAAATAATTTACAAAATAAAAGTAGATTAATTAAAAAATATTACACGGAGGAAAATACAAACACAACGAAGAATAAATTTAAAAATATACAGAAGAAAAAAAAAGAGTACTAAGCAAAAAGCATTTATGGTGATAAATCTCAAAAAGAAAATTTATAAGGGAAGATAACGTAAGACAATTTAGACTATGTTAGTGGAACGAAAGGTCTGGTCACTCTGAAAGCAGCACCTGATCTGGTCGATTTGGTTAGCCATTTTGATGATAGGCGGGTCCGTGCTCAGATTGGATCTCTTTCGTTCGTGTGCATATGCACGTTCGGGTTAAGCATCCGTTACGTGTATTTAATACAGGTTACCGTGCATATGAGGGGTTAGAGGGTGGGTTGTAAGTTATAATAAAACAAAAAATATTGAATAATAACTTAACAAATTAATAATAATTAAAGAAATGTGCACAGAAGAAAAATATATGCTTACAATAAAATAAACAATAGAGATAATCGACGAAAGAGCTTCACAGGAATAAAAAAAAATTAATGTTCGAATAAAGATAGATAAATATTAATAAGCCATTAAGATGACAGAGAGATCCGATTTCATTTCCGTCCGGTTTCGCTCATTTGCATATGTACGCGGTTGCTTGCGGCAATTTTATGTCATTGAATTTAATGGTTACTGGGCATACGCGTGTTTTATAGGTGTTTTTCAGGTTAAAAGAATAAAAAAATAAGAAATAATTTACAAAATAAAAGTAGATTAATTAAAAAATATTACACGGAGGAAAATACAAACACAACGAAGAATAAATTTAAAAAAATACAGAAGAAAAAAAAAGAGTACTAAGCAAAAAGCATTTATGGTGATAAATCTCAAAAAGAAAATTTATAAGGGAAGATAACGTAAGACAATTTAGACTATGTTAGTGGAACGAAAGGTCTGGTCACTCTGAAAGCAGCACCTGATCTGGTCGATTTGGTTAGCCATTTTGATGATAGGCGGGTCCGTGCTCAGATTGGATCGCTTTCGTTCGTTTGCATATGCACGTTCGGGTTAAGCATCCGTTACGTGTATTTAATACAGGTTACCGTGCATATGAGGGGTTAGAGGGTGGGTTGTAAGTTATAATAAAACAAAAAATATTGAATAATAACTTAACAAATTAATAATAATTAAAGAAATGTGCACAGAAGAAAAATATATGCTTACAATAAAATAAACAATAGAGATAATCGACGAAAGAGCTTCACAGGAATAAAAAAAATTAATGTTCGAATAAAGATAGATAAATATTAATAAGCCATTAAGATGACAGATAGATCCGATTTCAGTTCCGTCCGGTTTCGCTCATTTGCATATGTACGCGGTTGCTTGCGGCAATTTTATGTCATTGAATTTAATGGTTACTGGGCATACCCGTGTTTTATAGGTGTTTTTCAGTTTAAAAGAATAAAAAAATAAGAAATCATTTACAAAATAAAAGTAGATTAATTAAAAAATATTACACGGAGGAAAATACAAACACAACGAAGAATAAATTTAAAAATATACAGAAGAAAAAAAAGAGTACTATGCAAAAAGCATTTATGGTGATAAATCTCAAAAAGAAAATTTATAAAGGAAGATAACATAAGACAATTTAGACTATGTTAGTGGAACGAAAGGTCTGGTCACTCTGAAAGCAGCACCTGATCTGGTCGATTTGGTTAGCCATTTTGATGATAGGCGGGTCCGTGCTCAGATTGGATCGCTTTCGTTCGTTTGCATATGCACGTTCGGGTTAAGCATCCGTTACGTGTATTTAATACAGGTTACCGTGCATATGAGGGGTTAGAGGGTGGGTTGTAAGTTATAATAAAACAAAAAATATTGAATAATAACTTAACAAATTAATAATAATTAAAGAAATGTGCACAGAAGAAAAATATATGCTTACAATAAAATAAACAATAGAGATAATCGACGAAAGAGCTTCACAGGAATAAAAAAAATTAATGTTCGAATAAAGATAGATAAATATTAATAAGCCATTAAGATGACAGAGAGATCCGATTTCAGTTCCGTCCGGTTTCGCTCATTTGCATATGTACGCGGTTGCTTGCGGCAATTTTATGTCATTGAATTTAATGGTTACTGGGCATACGCGGGTTTTATAGGTGTTTTTCAGGTTAAAAGAATAAAAAAATAAGAAATAATTTACAAAATAAAAGTAGATTAATTAAAAAATATTACACGGAGGAAAATACAAACACAACGAAGAATAAATTTAAAAATATATAGAAGAAAAAAAAAGAGTACTATGCAAAAAGCATTTATGGTGATAAATCTCAAAAAGAAAATGTATAAGGGAAGATAACGTAAGACAGTTTAGACTATGTTAGTGGAACGAAAGGTCTGGTCACTCTGAAAGCAGCACCTGATCTGGTCGATTTGGATAGCCATTTTGATGACAGGCGGGTCCGTGCTCAGATTGGATCGCTTTCGTTCGTTTGCATATGCACGTTCGGGTTAAGCATCCGTTACGTGTATTTAATACAGGTTACCGTGCATATGAGGGGTTAGAGGGTGGGTTGTAAGTTATAATAAAACAAAAAATATTGAATAATAACTTAACAAATTAATAATAATTAAAGAAATGTGCACAGAAGAAAAATATATGCTTACAATAAAATAAACAATAGAGATAATCGACGAAAGAGCTTCACAGGAATAAAAAAAAATTAATGTTCGAATAAAGATAGATAAATATTAATAAGCCATTAAGATGACAGAGAGATCCGATTTCATTTCCGTCCGGTTTCGCTCATTTGCATATGTACGCGGTTGCTTGCGGCAATTTTATGTCATTGAATTTAATGGTTACTGGGCATACGCGTGTTTTATAGGTGTTTTTCAGGTTAAAAGAATAAAAAAATAAGAAATAATTTACAAAATAAAAGTAGATTAATTAAAAAATATTACACGGAGGAAAATACAAACACAACGAAGAATAAATTTAAAAATATACAGAAGAAAAAAAAAGAGTACTAAGCAAAAAGCATTTATGGTGATAAATCTCAAAAAGAAAATTTATAAGGGAAGATAACGTAAGACAATTTAGACTATGTTAGTGGAACGAAAGGTCTGGTCACTCTGAAAGCAGCACCTGATCTGGTCGATTTGGTTAGCCATTTTGATGATAGGCGGGTCCGTGCTCAGATTGGATCGCTTTCGTTCGTTTGCATATGCACGTTCGGGTTAAGCATCCGTTACGTGTATTTAATACAGGTTACCGTGCATATGAGGGGTTAGAGGGTGGGTTGTAAGTTATAATAAAACAAAAAATATTGAATAATAACTTAACAAATTAATAATAATTAAAGATATGTGCACAGAAGAAAAATATATGCTTACAATAAAATAAACAATAGAGATAATCGACGAAAGAGCTTCACAGGAATAAAAAAAATTAATGTTCGAATAAAGATAGATAAATATTAATAAGCCATTAAGATGACAGATAGATCCGATTTCAGTTCCGTCCGGTTTCGCTCATTTGCATATGTACGCGGTTGCTTGCGGCAATTTTATGTCATTGAATTTAATGGTTACTGGGCATACCCGTGTTTTATAGGTGTTTTTCAGTTTAAAAGAATAAAAAAATAAGAAATCATTTACAAAATAAAAGTAGATTAATTAAAAAATATTACACGGAGGAAAATACAAACACAACGAAGAATAAATTTAAAAATGTACAGAAGAAAAAAAAGAGTACTATGCAAAAAGCATTTATGGTGATAAATCTCAAAAAGAAAATTTATAAAGGAAGATAACATAAGACAATTTAGACTATGTTAGTGGAACGAAAGGTCTGGTCACTCTGAAAGCAGCACCTGATCTGGTCGATTTGGTTAGCCATTTTGATGATAGGCGGGTCCGTGCTCAGATTGGATCGCTTTCGTTCGTTTGCATATGCACGTTCGGGTTAAGCATCCGTTACGTGTATTTAATACAGGTTACCGTGCATATGAGGGGTTAGAGGGTGGGTTGTAAGTTATAATAAAACAAAAAATATTGAATAACTTAACAAATTAATAATAATTAAAGATATGTGCACAGAAGAATAATATATGCTTACAATAAAATAAACAACAGAGATAAACGACGAAAGAGCTTCACAGGAATAAAAAAAGATTAATGTTCGAATAAAGATAGATAAATATTAATAAGCCATTAAGATGACAGATAGATCCGATTTCAGTTCCGTCCGGTTTCGCTCATTTGCATATGTACGCGGTTGCTTGCGGCAATTTTATGTCATTGAATTTAATGGTGGTACTGGGCATACGCGGGTTTTATAGGTGTTTTTCAGGTTAAAAGAATAAAAAAATAAGAAAGAATTTACAAAATAAAAGTAGATTAATTAAAAAATATTACACGGAGGAAAATACAAACACATCGAAGAATAAATTTTAAAATATACAGAAGAAAAAAAAGAGTACTATGCAAAAAGCATTTATGGTGATAAATCTCAAAAAGAAAATGTATAAGGGAACATAACGTAAGACAGTTTAGACTATGTTAGTGGAACGAAAGGTCTGGTCACTCTGAAAGCAGCACCTGATCTGGTCGATTTGGATAGCCATTTTGATGACAGGCGGGTCCGTGCTCAGATTGGATCGCTTTCGTTCGTTTGCATATGCACGTTCGGGTTAAGCATCCGTTACGTGTATTTAATACAGGTTACCGTGCATATGAGGGGTTAGAGGGTGGGTTGTAAGTTATAATAAAACAAAAAATATTGAATAATAACTTAACAAATTAATAATAATTAAAGAAATGTGCACAGAAGAAAAATATATGCTTACAATAAAATAAACAATAGAGATAATCGACGAAAGAGCTTCACAGGAATAAAAAAAAAATTAATGTTCGAATAAAGATAGATAAATATTAATAAGCCATTAAGATGAGAGAGAGATCCGATTTCAGTTCCGTCCGGTTTCGCTCATTTGCATATGTACGCGGTTGCTTGCGGCAATTTTATGTCATTGAATTTAATGGTTACTGGGCATACCCGTGTTTTATAGGTGTTTTTCAGGTTAAAAGAATAAAAAAATAAGAAATAATTTACAAAATAAAAGTAGATTAATTAAAAAATATTACACGGAGGAAAATACAAACACAACGAAGAATAAATTTAAAAATATACAGAAGAAAAAAAAAGAGTACTATGCAAAAAGCATTTATGGTGATAAATCTCAAAAAGAAAATTTATAAAGGAAGATAACATAAGACAATTTAGACTATGTTAGTGGAACGAAAGGTCTGGTCACTCTGAAAGCAGCACCTGATCTGGTCGATTTGGTTAGCCATTTTGATGATAGGCGGGTCCGTGCTCAGATTGGATCGCTTTCGTTCGTTTGCTTATGCACGTTCGGGTTAAGCATCCGTTACGTGTATTTAATACAGGTTACCGTGCATATGAGGGGTTAGAGGGTGGGTTGTAAGTTATAATAAAACAAAAAATATTGAATAACTTAACAAATTAATAATAATTAAAGAAATGTGCACAGAAGAAAAATATATGCTTACAATAAAATAAACAATAGAGATAATCGACGAAAGAGCTTCACAGGAATAAAAAAAAATTAATGTTCGAATAAAGATAGAAAAATATTAATAAGCCATTAAGATGACAGAGAGATCCGATTTCAGTTCCGTCCGGTTTCGCTCATTTGCATATGTACGCGGTTGCTTGCGGCAATTTTATGTCATTGAATTTAATGGTTACTGGGCATACGCGTGTTTTATAGGTGTTTTTCAGGTTAAAAGAATAAAAAAATAAGAAATAATTTACAAAATAAAAGTAGATTAATTAAAAAATATTACACGGAGGAAAATACAAACACAACGAAGAATAAATTTAAAAATATACAGAAGAAAAAAAAAGAGTACTAAGCAAAAAGCATTTATGGTGATAAATCTCAAAAAGAAAATTTATAAGGGAAGATAACGTAAGACAATTTAGACTATGTTAGTGGAACGAAAGGTCTGGTCACTCTGAAAGCAGCACCTGATCTGGTCGATTTGGATAGCCATTTTGATGACAGGCGGGTCCGTGCTCAGATTGGATCGCTTTCGTTCGTTTGCATATGCACGTTCGGGTTAAGCATCCGTTACGTGTATTTAATACAGGTTACCGTGCATATGAGGGGTTAGAGGGTGGGTTGTAAGTTATAATAAAACAAAAAATATTGAATAATAACTTAACAAATTAATAATAATTAAAGAAATGACACAGAAGAAAAATATATGCTTACAATAAAATAAACAATAGAGATAATCGACGAAAGAGCTTCACAGGAATAAAAAAAAATTAATGTTCGAATAAAGATAGATAAATATTAATAAGCCATTAAGATGACAGAGAGATCCGATTTCAGTTCCGTCCGGTTTCGCTCATTTGCATATGTACGCGGTTGCTTGCGGCAATTTTATGTCATTGAATTTAATGCTTACTGGGCATACGCGTGTTTTATAGGTGTTTTTCAGGTTAAAAGAATAAAAAAATAAGAAATAATTTACAAAATAAAAGTAGATTAATTAAAAAATATTACACGGAGGAAAATACAAACACAACGAAGAATAAATTTAAAAATATACAGAAGAAAAAAAAAGAGTACTAAGCAAAAAGCATTTATGGTGATAAATCTCAAAAAGAAAATTTATAAGGGAAGATAACGTAAGACAATTTAGACTATGTTAGTGGAACGAAAGGTCTGGTCACTCTGAAAGCAGCACCTGATCTGGTCGATTTGGTTAGCCATTTTGATGATAGGCGGGTCCGTGCTCAGATTGGATCGCTTTCGTTCGTTTGCATATGCACGTTCGGGTTAAGCATCCGTTACGTGTATTTAATACAGGTTACCGTGCATATGAGGGGTTAGAGGGTGGGTTGTAAGTTATAATAAAACAAAAAATATTGAATAATAACTTAACAAATTAATAATAATTAAAGAAATGTGCACAGAAGAAAAATATATGCTTACAATAAAATAAACAATAGAGATAATCGACGAAAGAGCTTCACAGGAATAAAAAAAAATTAATGTTCGAATAAAGATAGATAAATATTAATAAGCCATTAAGATGACAGAGAGATCCGATTTCAGTTCCGTCCGGTTTCGCTCATTTGCATATGTACGCGGTTGCTTGCGGCAATTTTATGTCATTGAATTTAATGGTTACTGGGCATACGCGTGTTTTATAGGTGTTTTTCAGGTTAAAAGAATAAAAAAATAAGAAATAATTTACAAAATAAAAGTAGATTAATTAAAAAATATTACACGGAGGAAAATACAAACACAACGAAGAATAAATTTAAAAATATACAGAAGAAAAAAAAAGAGTACTAAGCAAAAAGCATTTATGGTGATAAATCTCAAAAAGAAAATTTATAAGGGAAGATAACGTAAGACAATTTAGACTATGTTAGTGGAACGAAAGGTCTGGTCACTCTGAAAGCAGCACCTGATCTGGTCGATTTGGTTAGCCATTTTGATGATAGGCGGGTCCGTGCTCAGATTGGATCGCTTTCGTTCGTTTGCATATGCACGTTCGGGTTAAGCATCCGTTACGTGTATTTAATACAGGTTACCGTGCATATGAGGGGTTAGAGGGTGGGTTGTAAGTTATAATAAAACAAAAAATATTGAATAATAACTTAACAAATTAATAATAATTAAAGAAATGTGCACAGAAGAAAAATATATGCTTACAATAAAATAAACAATAGAGATAATCGACGAAAGAGCTTCACAGGAATAAAAAAAATTAATGTTCGAATAAAGATAGATAAATATTAATAAGCCATTAAGATGACAGAGAGATCCGATTTCAGTTCCGTCCGGTTTCGCTCATTTGCATATGTACGCGGTTGCTTGCGGCAATTTTATGTCATTGATTTTAATGGTTACTGGGCATACGCGGGTTTTATAGGTGTTTTTCAGGTTAAAAGAATAAAAAAATAAGAAATAATTTACAAAATAAAAGTAGATTAATTAAAAAATATTACACGGAGGAAAATACAAACACAACGAAGAATAAATTTAAAAATATATAGAAGAAAAAAAAAGAGTACTATGCAAAAAGCATTTATGGTGATAAATCTCAAAAAGAAAATTTATAAGGGAAGATAACGTAAGACAATTTAGACTATTTTTGTGGAACGAAAGGTCTGGTCACTCTGGAAGCAGCACCTGATCTGGTCGATTTGGATAGCCATTTTGATGACAGGCGGGTCCGTGCTCAGATTGGATCGCTTTCGTTCGTTTGCATATGCACGTTCGGGTTAAGCATCCGTTACGTGTATTTAATACAGGTTACCGTGCATATGAGGGGTTAGAGGGTGGGTTGTAAGTTATAATAAAACAAAAAATATTGAATAATAACTTAACAAATTAATAATAATTAAAGAAATGTGCACAGAAGAATAATATATGCTTACAATAAAATAAACAACAGAGATAAACGACGAAAGAGCTTCACAGGAATAAAAAAAGATTAATGTTCGAATAAAGATAGATAAATATTAATAAGCCATTAAGATGACAGATAGATCCGATTTCAGTTCCGTCCGGTTTCGCTCATTTGCATATGTACGCGGTTGCTTGCGGCAATTTTATGTCATTGAATTTAATGGTTACTGGGCAGACGCGGGTTTTATAGGTGTTTTTCAGGATAAAAGAATAAAAAAATAAGAAATAATTTACAAAATAAAAGTAGATTAATTAAAAAATATTACACGGAGGAAAATACAAACACAACGAAGAATAAATTTAAAAATATATAGAAGAAAAAAAAAAAGAGTACTATGCAAAAAGCATTTATGGTGATAAATCTCAAAAAGAAAATTTATAAGGGAAGATAACGTAAGACAATTTAGACTATTTTTGTGGAACGAAAGGTCTGGTCACTCTGAAAGCAGCACCTGATCTGGTCGATTTGGATAGCCATTTTGATGACAGGCGGGTCCGTGCTCAGATTGGATCGCTTTCGTTCGTTTGCATATGCACGTTCGGGTTAAGCATCCGTTACGTGTATTTAATACAGGTTACCGTGCATATGAGGGGTTAGAGGGTGGGTTGTAAGTTATAATAAAACAAAAAATATTGAATAATAACTTAACAAATTAATAATAATTAAAGAAATGTGCACAGAAGAAAAATATATGCTTACAATAAAATAAACAATAGAGATAATCGACGAAAGAGCTTCACAGGAATAAAAAAAAAATTAATGTTCGAATAAAGATAGATAAATATTAATAAGCCATTAAGATGACAGAGAGATCCGATTTCAGTTCCGTCCGGTTTCGCTCATTTGCATATGTACGCGGTTGCTTGCGGCAATTTTATGTCATTGAATTTAATGGTTACTGGGCATACGCGTGTTTTATAGGTGTTTTTCAGGTTAAAAGAATAAAAAAATAAGAAATAATTTACAAAATAAAAGTAGATAAATTAAAAAATATTACACGGAGGAAAATACAAACACAACGAAGAATAAATTTAAAAATATACAGAAGAAAAAAAAAGAGTACTATGCAAAAAGCATTTATGGTGATAAATCTCAAAAAGAAAATTTATAAAGGAAGATAACATAAGACAATTTAGACTATGTTAGTGGAACGAAAGGTCTGGTCACTCTGAAAGCAGCACCTGATCTGGTCGATTTGGTTAGCCATTTTGATGATAGGCGGGTCCGTGCTCAGATTGGATCGCTTTCGTTCGTTTGCATATGCACGTTCGGGTTAAGCATCCGTTACGTGTATTTAATACAGGTTACCGTGCATATGAGGGGTTAGAGGGTGGGTTGTAAGTTATAATAAAACAAAAAATATTGAATAATAACTTAACAAATTAATAATAATTAAAGAAATGTGCACAGAAGAAAAATATATGCTTACAATAAAATAAACAATAGAGATAATCGACGAAAGAGCTTCACAGGAATAAAAAAAATTAATGTTCGAATAAAGATAGATAAATATTAATAAGCCATTAAGATGACAGAGAGATCCGATTTCAGTTCCGTCCGGTTTCGCTCATTTGCATATGTACGCGGTTGCTTGCGGCAATTTTATGTCATTGAATTTAATGGTTACTGGGCATACGCGTGTTTTATAGGTGTTTTTCAGGTTAAAAGAATAAAAAAATAAGAAATAATTTACAAAATAAAAGTAGATTAATTAAAAAATATTACACGGAGGAAAATACAAACACAACGAAGAATAAATTTAAAAATATATAGAAGAAAAAAAAAGAGTACTATGCAAAAAGCATTTATGGTGATAAATCTCAAAAAGAAAATTTATAAGGGAAGATAACGTAAGACAATTTAGACTATTTTTGTGGAACGAAAGGTCTGGTCACTCTGGAAGCAGCACCTGATCTGGTCGATTTGGATAGCCATTTTGATGACAGGCGGGTCCGTGCTCAGATTGGATCGCTTTCGTTCGTTTGCATATGCACGTTCGGGTTAAGCATCCGTTACGTGTATTTAATACAGGTTACCGTGCATATGAGGGGTTAGAGGGTGGGTTATAAGTTATAATAAAACAAAAAATATTGAATAACTTAACAAATTAATAATAATTAAAGAAATGTGCACAGAAGAATAATATATGCTAACAATAAAATAAACAACAGAGATAAACGACGAAAGAGCTTCACAGGAATAAAAAAAGATTAATGTTCGAATAAAGATAGATAAATATTAATAAGCCATTAAGATGACAGATAGATCCGATTTCAGTTCCGTCCGGTTTCGCTCATTTGCATATGTACGCGGTTGCTTGCGGCAATTTTATGTCATTGAATTTAATGGTTACTGGGCATACGCGTGTTTTATAGGTGTTTTTCAGGTTAAAAGAATAAAAAAAATAAGAAATAATTTACAAAATAAAAGTAGATAAATTAAAAAATATTACACGGAGGAAAATACAAACACAACGAAGAATAAATTTAAAAATATACAGAAGAAAAAAAAGAGTACTATGCAAAAAGCATTTATAGTGATAAATCTCAAAAAGAAAATTTATAAGGGAAGATAACATAAGACAATTTAGACTATGTTAGTGGAACGAAAGGTCTGGTCACTCTGAAAGCAGCCCCTGATCTGGTCGATTTGGTTAGCCATTTTGATGATAGGCGGGTCCGTGCTCAGATTGGATCGCTTTCGTTCGTTTGCATATGCACGTTCGGGTTAAGCATCCGTTACGTGTATTTAATACAGGTTACCGTGCATATGAGGGGTTAGAGTGTGGGTTGTAAGTTATAATAAAACAAAAAATATTGAATAATAACACAACAAATTAATAATAATTAAAGAAATGTGCACAGAAAAAAATATATGCTTACAATAAAATAAACAATAGAGATAATCGACGAAAGAGCTTCACAGGAATAAAAAAAATTAATGTTCGAATAAAGATAGATAAATATTAATAAGCCATTAAGATGACAGAGAGATCCGATTTCAGTTCCGTCCGGTTTCGCTCATTTGCATATGTACGCGGTTGCTTGCGGCAATTTTATGTCATTGAATTTAATGGTTACTGGGCATACGCGGGTTTTATAGGTGTTTTTCAGGTTAAAAGAATAAAAAAATAAGAAATAATTTACAAAATAAAAGTAGATTAATTAAAAAATATTACACGGAGGAAAATACAAACACAACGAAGAATAAATTAAAAAATATACAGAAGAAAAAAAAAGACTACTATGCAAAAAGCATTTATGGTGATAAATCTCAAAAAGAAAATTTATAAGGGAAGATAACGTAAGACAGTTTAGACTATGTTAGTGGAACGAAAGGTCTGGTCACTCTGAAAGCAGCACCTGATTTGGTCGATTTGGTTAGCCATTTTGATGATAGGCGGGTCCGTGCTCAGATTGGATCGCTTTCGTTCGTTTGCATATGCACGTTCGGGTTAAGCATCCGTTACGTGTATTTAATACAGGTTACCGTGCATATGAGGGCTTAGAGGGTGGGTTGTAAGTTATAATAAAACAAAAAATATTGAATAATAACCTAACAAATTAATAATAATTAAAGAAATGTGCACAGAAGAAAAATATATGCTTACAATAAAATAAACAATAGAGATAATCGACGAAAGAGCTTCACAGGAATAAAAAAAAATTAATGTTCGAATAAAGATAGATAAATATTAATAAGCCATTAAGATGACAGAGAGATCCGATTTCAGTTCCGTCCGGTTTCGCTCATTTGCATATGTACGCGGTTGCTTGCGGCAATTTTATGTCATTGAATTTAATGGTTACTGGGCATACGCGTGTTTTATAGGTGTTTTTCAGGTTATAAGAATAAAAAAATAAGAAATAATTTACAAAATAAAAGTAGATAAATTAAAAAATATTACACGGAGGGAAATACAAACACAACGAAGAATAAATTTAAAAATATACAGAAGAAAAAAAAGAGTACTATGCAAAAAGCATTTATAGTGATAAATCTCAAAAAGAAAATTTATAAGGGAAGATAACATAAGACAATTTAGACTATGTTAGTGGAACGAAAGGTCTGGTCACTCTGAAAGCAGCCCCTGATCTGGTCGATTTGGTTAGCCATTTTGATGATAGGCGGGTCCGTGCTCAGATTGGATCGCTTTCGTTCGTTTGCATATGCACGTTCGGGTTAAGCATCCGTTACGTGTATTTAATACAGGTTACCGTGCATATGAGGGGTTAGAGGGTGGGTTGTAAGTTATAATAAAACAAAAAATATTGAATAATAACTTAACAAATTAATAATAATTAAAGAAATGTGCACAGAAGAAAAATATATGCTTACAATAAAATAAACAATAGAGATAATCGACGAAAGAGCTTCACAGGAATAAAAAAAAATTAATGTTCGAATAAAGATAGATAAATATTAATAAGCCATTAAGATGACAGAGAGATCCGATTTCAGTTCTGTCCGGTTTCGCTCATTTACATATGTACGCGGTTGCTTGCGGCAATTTTATGTCATTGAATTTAATGTTTACTGGGCATACGCGTGTTTTATAGGTGTTTTTCAGGTTAAAAGAATAAAAAAACAAGAAATAATTTACAAAATAAAAGTAGAATTATTAAAAAATATTACACGGAGGAAAATACAAACACAACGAAGAATAAATTTAAAAATATACAGAAGAAAAAAAAAAGAGTACTATGCAAAAAGCATTTATGGTGATAAATCTCAAAAAGAAAATTTATAAGGGAAGATAACGTAAGACAATTTAGACTATGTTAGTGGAACGAAAGGTCTGGTCACTCTGAAAGCAGCACCTGATCTGGTCGATTTGGTTAGCCATTTTGATGATAGGCGGGTCCGTGCTCAGATTGGATCGCTTTCGTTCGTTTGAATATGCACGTTCGGGTTAAGCATCCGTTACGTGTATTTAATACAGGTTACCGTGCATATGAGGGGTTAGAGGGTGGGTTGTAAGTTATAATAAAACAAAAAATATTGAATAATAACTCAACAAATTAATAATAATTAAAGAAATGTGCACAGAAGAAAAATATATGCTTACAATAAAATAAACAATAGAGATAATCGACGAAAGAGCTTCACAGGAATAAAAAAAATTAATGTTCGAATAAAGATAGATAAATATTAATAAGCCATTAAGATGACAGAGAGATCCGATTTCAGTTCCGTCCGGTTTCGCTCATTTGCATATGTACGCGGTTGCTTGCGGCAATTTTATGTCATTGAATTTAATGGTTACTGGGCATACGCGGGTTTTATAGGTGTTTTTCAGGTTAAAAGAATAAAAAAATAAGAAATAATTTACAAAATAAAAGTAGATTAATTAAAAAATATTACACGGAGGAAAATACAAACACAACGAAGAATAAATTAAAAAATATACAGAAGGAAAAAAAGACTACTATGCAAAAAGCATTTATGGTGATAAATCTCAAAAAGAAAATTTATATGGGAAGATAACGTAAGACAGTTTAGACTATGTTAGTGGAACGAAAGGTCTGGTCACTCTGAAAGCAGCACCTGATCTGGTCGATTTGGTTAGCCATTTTGATGATAGGCGGGTCCGTGCTCAGATTGGATCGCTTTCGTTCGTTTGCATATGCACGTTCGGGTTAAGCATCCGTTACGTGTATTTAATACAGGTTACCGTGCATATGAGGGGTTAGAGGGTGGGTTGTAAGTTATAATAAAACAAAAAATATTGAATAATAACTTAACAAATTAATAATAATTAAAGAAATGTGCACAGAAGAAAAATATATGCTTACAATAAAATAAACAATAGAGATAATCGACGAAAGAGCTTCACAGGAATAAAAAAAATTAATGTTCGAATAAAGATAGATAAATATTAATAAGCCATTAAGATGACAGAGAGATCCGATTTCAGTTCCGTCCGGTTTCGCTCATTTGCATATGTACGCGGTTGCTTGCGGCAATTTTATGTCATTGAATTTAATGGTTACTGGGCATACGCGGGTTTTATAGGTGTTTTTCAGGTTAAAAGAATAAAAAAATAAGAAATAATTTACAAAATAAAAGTAGATTAATTAAAAAATATTACACGGAGGAAAATACAAACACAACGAAGAATAAATTTAAAAATATATAGAAGAAAAAAAAAAGAGTACTATGCAAAAAGCATTTATGGTGATAAATCTCAAAAAGAAAATTTATAAGGGAAGATAACGTAAGACAATTTAGACTATTTTTGTGGAACGAAAGGTCTGGCCACTCTGAAAGCAGCACCTGATCTGGTCGATTTGGATAGCCATTTTGATGACAGGCGGGTCCGTGCTCAGATTGGATCGCTTTCGTTCGTTTGCATATGCACGTTCGGGTTAAGCATCCGTTACGTGTATTTAATACAGGTTACCGTGCATATGAGGGGTTAGAGGGTGGGTTGTAAGTTATAATAAAACAAAAAATATTGAATAATAACTTAACAAATTAATAATAATTAAAGAAATGTGCACAGAAGAAAAATATATGCTTACAATAAAATAAACAATAGAGATAATCGACGAAAGAGCTTCACAGGAATAAAAAAAAATTAATGTTCGAATAAAGATAGATAAATATTAATAAGCCATTAAGATGACAGAGAGATCCGATTTCAGTTCCGTCCGGTTTCGCTCATTTGCATATGTACGCGGTTGCTTGCGGCAATTTTATGTCATTGAATTTAATGGTTACTGGGCATACGCGTGTTTTATAGGTGTTTTTCAGGTTAAAAGAATAAAAAAATAAGAAATAATTTACAAAATAAAAGTAGATAAATTAAAAAATATTACACGGAGGAAAATACAAACACAACGAAGAATAAATTTAAAAATATACAGAAGAAAAAAAAAGAGTACTATGCAAAAAGCATTTATGGTGATAAATCTCAAAAAGAAAATTTATAAAGGAAGATAACATAAGACAATTTAGACTATGTTAGTGGAACGAAAGGTCTGGTCACTCTGAAAGCAGCACCTGATCTGGTCGATTTGGTTAGCCATTTTGATGATAGGCGGGTCCGTGCTCAGATTGGATCGCTTTCGTTCGTTTGCATATGCACGTTCGGGTTAAGCATCCGTTACGTGTATTTAATACAGGTTACCGTGCATATGAGGGGTTAGAGGGTGGGTTGTAAGTTATAATAAAACAAAAAATATTGAATAATAACTTAACAAATTAATAATAATTAAAGAAATGTGCACAGAAGAAAAATATATGCTTACAATAAAATAAACAATAGAGATAATCGACGAAAGAGCTTCACAGGAATAAAAAAAATTAATGTTCGAATAAAGATAGATAAATATTAATAAGCCATTAAGATGACAGAGAGATCCGATTTCAGTTCCGTCCGGTTTCGCTCATTTGCATATGTACGCGGTTGCTTGCGGCAATTTTATGTCATTGAATTTAATGGTTACTGGGCATACGCGTGTTTTATAGGTGTTTTTCAGGTTAAAAGAATAAAAAAATAAGAAATAATTTACAAAATAAAAGTAGATTAATTAAAAAATATTACACGGAGGAAAATACAAACACAACGAAGAATAAATTTAAAAATATACAGAAGAAAAAAAAAGAGTACTAAGCAAAAAGCATTTATGGTGATAAATCTCAAAAAGAAAATTTATAAGGGAAGATAACGTAAGACAATTTAGACTATGTTAGTGGAACGAAAGGTCTGGTCACTCTGAAAGCAGCACCTGATCTGGTCGATTTGGTTAGCCATTTTGATGATAGGCGGGTCCGTGCTCAGATTGGATCGCTTTCGTTCGTTTGCATATGCACGTTCGGGTTAAGCATCCGTTACGTGTATTTAATACAGGTTACCGTGCATATGAGGGGTTAGAGGGTGGGTTGTAAGTTATAATAAAACAAAAAATATTGAATAATAACTTAACAAATTAATAATAATTAAAGAAATGTGCACAGAAGAAAAATATATGCTTACAATAAAATAAACAATAGAGATAAT
Organism: Maratus speciosus; assembly: GCA_963932465.1. Taxonomy (NCBI): domain Eukaryota; kingdom Metazoa; phylum Arthropoda; class Arachnida; order Araneae; family Salticidae; genus Maratus; species Maratus speciosus. Next base: position 65,060,571 of record OZ010799.1, on the reverse strand, counting down.
CGACGAAAGAGCTTCACAGGAATAAAAAAAAATTAATGTTCGAATAAAGATAGATAAATATTAATAAGCCATTAAGATGACAGAGAGATCCGATTTCTGTTCCGTCCGGTTTCGCTCATTTGCATATGTACGCGGTTTCTTGCGGCAATTTTATGTCATTGAATTTAATGGTTACTGGGCATACGCGTGTTTTATAGGTGTTTTTCAGGTTAAAAGAATAAAAAAATAAGAAATAATTTACAAAATAAAAGTAGATTAATTAAAAAATATTACACGGAGGAAAATACAAACACAACGAAGAATAAATTTAAAAATATACAGAAGAAAAAAAAAGAGTACTAAGCAAAAAGCATTTATGGTGAAAAATCTCAAAAAGAAAATTTATAAGGGAAGATAACGTAAGACAATTTAGACTATGTTAGTGGAACGAAAGGTCTGGTCACTCTGAAAGCAGCACCTGATCTGGTCGATTTGGTTAGCGATTTTGATGATAGGCGGGTCCGTGCTCAGATTGGATCGCTTTCGTTCGTTTGCATATGCACGTTCGGGTTAAGCATCCGTTACGTGTATTTAATACAGGTTACCGTGCATATGAGGGGTTAGAGGGTGGGTTGTAAGTTATAATAAAACAAAAAATATTGAATAATAACTTAACAAATTAATAATAATTAAAGAAATGTGCACAGAAGAAAAATATATGCTTACAATAAAATAAACAATAGAGATAATCGACGAAAGAGCTTCACAGGAATAAAAAAAATTAATGTTCGAATAAAGATAGATAAATATTAATAAGCCATTAAGATGACAGAGAGATCCGATTTCAGTTCCGTCCGGTTTCGCTCATTTGCATATGTACGCGGTTGCTTGCGGCAATTTTATGTCATTGAATTTAATGGTTACTGGGCATACGCGGGTTTTATAGGTGTTTTTCAGGTTAAAAGAATAAAAAAATAAGAAATAATTTACAAAATAAAAGTAGATTAATTAAAAAATATTACACGGAGGAAAATACAAACACAACGAAGAATAAATTTAAAAATATATAGAAGAAAAAAAAAGAGTACTATGCAAAAAGCATTTATGGTGATAAATCTCAAAAAGAAAATTTATAAGGGAAGATAACGTAAGACAATTTAGACTATTTTTGTGGAACGAAAGGTCTGGTCACTCTGGAAGCAGCACCTGATCTGGTCGATTTGGATAGCCATTTTGATGACAGGCGGGTCCGTGCTCAGATTGGATCGCTTTCGTTCGTTTGCATATGCACGTTCGGGTTAAGCATCCGTTACGTGTATTTAATACAGGTTACCGTGCATATGAGGGGTTAGAGGGTGGGTTATAAGTTATAATAAAACAAAAAATATTGAATAACTTAACAAATTAATAATAATTAAAGAAATGTGCACAGAAGAATAATATATGCTTACAATAAAATAAACAACAGAGATAAACGACGAAAGAGCTTCACAGGAATAAAAAAACATTAATGTTCGAATAAAGATAGATAAATATTAATAAGCCATTAAGATGACAGATAGATCCGATTTCAGTTCCGTCCGGTTTCGCTCATTTGCATATGTACGCGGTTGCTTGCGGCAATTTTATGTCATTGAATTTAATGGTGGTACTGGGCATACGCGGGTTTTATAGGTGTTTTTCAGGGTAAAAGAATAAAAAAATAAGAAATAATTTACAAAATAAAAGTAGATTAATTAAAAAATATTACACGGAGGAAAATACAAACACAACGAAGAATAAATTTAAAAATATATAGAAGAAAAAAAAAGAGTACTATGCAAAAAGCATTTATGGTGATAAATCTCAAAAAGAAAATTTATAAGGGAAGATAACGTAAAACAATTTAGACTATTTTTGTGGAACGAAAGGTCTGGTCACTCTGAAAGCAGCACCTGATCTGGTCGATTTGGATAGCCATTTTGATGACAGGCGGGTCCGTGCTCAGATTGGATCGCTTTCGTTCGTTTGCATATGCACGTTCGGATTAAGCATCCGTTACGTGTATTTAATACAGGTTACCGTGCATATGAGGGGTTAGAGGGTGGGTTGTAAGTTATAATAAAACAAAAAATATTGAATAATAACTTAACAAATTAATAATAATTAAAGAAATGTGCACAGAAGAAAAATACATGCTTACAATAAAATAAACAATAGAGATAATCGACGAAAGAGCTTCACAGGAATAAAAAAAATTAATGTTCGAATAAAGATAGATAAATATTAATAAGCCATTAAGATGACAGAGAGATCCGATTTCAGTTCCGTCCGGTTTCGCTCATTTGCATATGTACGCGGTTGCTTGCGGCAATTTTATGTCATTGAATTTAATGGTTACTGGGCATACGCGGGTTTTATAGGTGTTTTTCAGGTTAAAAGAATAAAAAAATAAGAAATAATTTACAAAATAAAAGTAGATTAATTAAAAAATATTACACGGAGGAAAATACAAACACAACGAAGAATAAATTAAAAAATATACAGAAGAAAAAAAAGACTACTATGCAAAAAGCATTTATGGTGATAAATCTCAAAAAGAAAATTTATATGGGAAGATAACGTAAGACAGTTTAGACTATGTTAGTGGAACGAAAGGTCTGGTCACTCTGAAAGCAGCACCTGATCTGGTCGATTTGGTTAGCCATTTTGATGATAGGCGGGTCCGTGCTCAGATTGGATCGCTTTCGTTCGTTTGCATATGCACGTTCGGGTTAAGCATCCGTTACGTGTATTTAATACAGGTTACCGTGCATATGAGGGGTTAGAGGGTGGGTTGTAAGTTATAATAAAACAAAAAATATTGAATAATAACTTAACAAATTAATAATAATTAAAGAAATGTGCACAGAAGAAAAATATATGCTTACAATAAAATAAACAATAGAGATAATCGACGAAAGAGCTTCACAGGAATAAAAAAAATTAATGTTCGAATAAAGATAGATAAATATTAATAAGCCATTAAGATGACAGAGAGATCCGATTTCAGTTCCGTCCGGTTTCGCTCATTTGCATATGTACGCGGTTGCTTGCGGCAATTTTATGTCATTGAATTTAATGGTTACTGGGCATACGCGGGTTTTATAGGTGTTTTTCAGGTTAAAAGAATAAAAAAATAAGAAATAATTTACAAAATAAAAGTAGATTAATTAAAAAATATTACTCGGAGGAAAATACAAACACAACGAAGAATAAATTAAAAAATATACAGAAGAAAAAAAAGACTACTATGCAAAAAGCATTTATGGTGATAAATCTCAAAAAGAAAATTTATAAGGGAAGATAACGTAAGACAGTTTAGACTATGTTAGTGGAACGAAAGGTCTGGTCACTCTGAAAGCAGCACCTGATTTGGTCGATTTGGTTAGCCATTTTGATGATAGGCGGGTCCGTGCTCAGATTGGATCGCTTTCGTTCGTTTGCATATGCACGTTCGGGTTAAGCATCCGTTACGTGTATTTAATACAGGTTACCGTGCATATGAGGGGTTAGAGGGTGGGTTGTAAGTTATAATAAAACAAAAAATATTGAATAATAACTTAACAAATTAATAATAATTAAAGAAATGTGCACAGAAGAAAAATATATGCTTACAATAAAATAAACAATAGAGATAATCGACGAAAGAGCTTCACAGGAATAAAAAAAAATTAATGTTCGAATAAAGATAGATAAATATTAATAAGCCATTAAGATGACAGAGAGATCCGATTTCAGTTCCGTCCGGTTTCGCTCATTTGCATATGTACGCGGTTGCTTGCGGCAATTTTATGTCATTGAATTTAATGGTTACTGGGCATACGCGTGTTCTATAGGTGTTTTTCAGGTTAAAAGAATAAAAAAATAAGAAATAATTTACAAAATAAAAGTAGATAAATTAAAAAATATTACACGGAGGAAAATACAAACACAACGAAGAATAAATTTAAAAATATACAGAAGAAAAAAAAGAGTACTATGCAAAAAGCATTTATAGTGATAAATCTCAAAAAGAAAATTTATAAGGGAAGATAACATAAGACAATTTAGACTATGTTAGTGGAACGAAAGGTCTGGTCACTCTGAAAGCAGCCCCTGATCTGGTCGATTTGGTTAGCCATTTTGATATTAGGCGGGTCCGTGCTCAGATTGGATCGCTTTCGTTCGTTTGCATATGCACGTTCGGGTTAAGCATCCGTTACGTGTATTTAATACAGGTTACCGTGCATATGAGGGGTTAGAGGGTGGGTTGTAAGTTATAATAAAACAAAAAATATTGAATAATAACTTAACAAATTAATAATAATTAAAGAAATGTGCACAGAAAAAAATATATGCTTACAATAAAATAAACAATAGAGATAATCGACGAAAGAGCTTCACAGGAATAAAAAAAATTAATGTTCGAATAAAGATAGATAAATATTAATAAGCCATTAAGATGACAGAGAGATCCGATTTCAGTTCCGTCCGGTTTCGCTCATTTGCATATGTACGCGGTTGCTTGCGGCAATTTTATGTCATTGAATTTAATGGTTACTGGGCATACGCGGGTTTTATAGGTGTTTTTCAGGTTAAAAGAATAAAAAAATAAGAAATAATTTACAAAATAAAAGTAGATAAATTAAAAAATATTACACGGAGGAAAATACAAACACAACGAAGAATAAATTTAAAAATATACAGAAGAAAAAAAAGAGTACTATGCAAAAAGCATTTATAGTGATAAATCTCAAAAAGAAAATTTATAAGGGAAGATAACGTAAGACAGTTTAGACTATATTAGTGGAACGAAAGGTCTGGTCACTCTGAAAGCAGCACCTGATCTGTTCGATTTGGTTAGCCATTTTGATGATAGGCGGGTCCGTGCTCAGATTGGATCGCTTTCGTTCGTTTGCATATGCACGTTCGGGTTAAGCATCCGTTACGTGTATTTAATACAGGTTACCGTGCATATGAGGGGTTAGAGGGTGGGTTGTAAGTTATAATAAAACAAAAAATATTGAATAATAACTTAACAAATTAATAATAATTAAAGAAATGTGCACAGAAGAAAAATATATGCTTACAATAAAATAAACAATAGAGATAATCGACGAAAGAGCTTCACAGGAATAAAAAAAAATTAATGTTCGAATAAAGATAGATAAATATTAATAAGCCATTAAGATGACAGAGAGATCCGATTTCAGTTCCGTCCGGTTTCGCTCATTTGCATATGTACGCGGTTGCTTGCGGCAATTTTATGTCATTGAATTTAATGTTTACTGGGCATACGCGTGTTTTATAGGTGTTTTTCAGGTTAAAAGAATAAAAAAACAAGAAATAATTTACAAAATAAAAGTAGAATTATTAAAAAATATTACACGGAGGAAAATATAAACACAACGAAGAATAAATTTAAAAATATACAGAAGAAAAAAAAAAGAGTACTATGCAAAAAGCATTTATGGTGATAAATCTCAAAAAGAAAATTTATAAGGGAAGATAACGTAAGACAATTTAGACTATGTTAGTGGAACGAAAGGTCTGGTCACTCTGAAAGCAGCACCTGATCTGGTCGATTTGGTTAGCCATTTTGATGATAGGCGGGTCCGTGCTCAGATTGGATCGCTTTCGTTCGTTTGAATATGCACGTTCGGGTTAAGCATCCGTTACGTGTATTTAATACAGGTTACCGTGCATATGAGGGGTTAGAGGGTGGGTTGTAAGTTATAATAAAACAAAAAATATTGAATAATAACTCAACAAATTAATAATAATTAAAGAAATGTGCACAGAAGAAAAATATATGCTTACAATAAAATAAACAATAGAGATAATCGACGAAAGAGCTTCACAGGAATAAAAAAAATTAATGTTCGAATAAAGATAGATAAATATTAATAAGCCATTAAGATGACAGAGAGATCCGATTTCAGTTCCGTCCGGTTTCGCTCATTTGCATATGTACGCGGTTGCTTGCGGCAATTTTATGTCATTCAATTTAATGGTTACTGGGCATACCCGGGTTTTATAGGTGTTTTTCAGGTTAAAAGAATAAAAAAATAAGAAATAATTTACAAAATAAAAGTAGATTAATTAAAAAATATTACACGGAGGAAAATACAAACACAACGAAGAATAAATTTAAAAATATACAGAAGAAAAAAAAAAGAGTACTATGCAAAAAGCATTTATGGTGATAAATCTCAAAAAGAAAATTTATAAGGGAAGATAACGTAAGACAATTTAGACTATGTTAGTGGAACGAAAGGTCTGGTCACTCTGAAAGCAGCACCTGATCTGGTCGATTTGGTTAGCCATTTTGATGATAGGCGGGTCCGTGCTCAGATTGGATCGCTTTCGTTCGTTTGAATATGCACGTTCGGGTTAAGCATCCGTTACGTGTATTTAATACAGGTTACCGTGCATATGAGGGGTTAGAGGGTGGGTTGTAAGTTATAATAAAACAAAAAATATTGAATAATAACTCAACAAATTAATAATAATTAAAGAAATGTGCACAGAAGAAAAATATATGCTTACAATAAAATAAACAATAGAGATAATCGACGAAAGAGCTTCACAGGAATAAAAAAAAATTAATGTTCGAATAAAGATAGATAAATATTAATAAGCCATTAAGATGACAGAGAGATCCGATTTCAGTTCCGTCCGGTTTCGCTCATTTGCATATGTACGCGGTTGCTTGCGGCAATTTTATGTCATTGAATTTAATGGTTACTGGGCATACGCGTGTTTTATAGGTGTTTTTCAGGTTAAAAGAATAAAAAAATAAGAAATAATTTACAAAATAAAAGTAGATTAATTAAAAAATATTACATGGAGGAAAATACAAACACAACGAAGAATAAATTTAAAAATATACAGAAGAAAAAAAAAGAGTACTAAGCAAAAAGCATTTATGGTGATAAATCTCAAAAAAAAAATTTATAAGGGAAGATAACGTAAGACAATTTAGACTATGTTAGTGGAACGAAAGGTCTGGTCACTCTGAAAGCAGCACCTGATCTGGTCGATTTGGTTAGCCATTTTGATGATAGGCTCGTCCGTGCTCAGATTGGATCGCTTTCGTTCGTTTGCATATGCACGTTCGGGTTAAGCATCCGTTACGTGTATTTAATACAGGTTACCGTGCATATGAGGGGTTAGAGGGTGGGTTGTAAGTTATAATAAAACAAAAAATATTGAATAATAACTTAACAAATTAATAATAATTAAAGAAATGTGCACAGAAGAAAAATATATGCTTACAATAAAATAAACAATAGAGATAATCGACGAAAGAGCTTCACAGGAATAAAAAAAATTAATGTTCGAATAAAGATAGATAAATATTAATAAGCCATTAAGATGACAGAGAGATCCGATTTCAGTTCCGTCCGGTTTCGCTCATTTGCATATGTACGCGGTTGCTTGCGGCAATTTTATGTCATTGAATTTAATGGTTACTGGGCATACGCAGGTTTTATAGGTGTTTTTCAGGTTAAAAGAATAAAAAAATAAGAAATAATTTACAAAATAAAAGTAGATTAATTAAAAAATATTACACGGAGGAAAATACAAACACAACGAAGAATAAATTTAAAAATATATAGAAGAAAAAAAAAAGAGTACTATGCAAAAATCATTTATGGTGATAAATCTCAAAAAGAAAATTTATAAGGGAAGATAACGTAAGACAATTTAGACTATTTTTGTGGAACGAAAGGTCTGGTCACTCTGGAAGCAGCACCTGATCTGGTCGATTTGGATAGCCATTTTGATGACAGGCGGGTCCGTGCTCAGATTGGATCGCTTTCGTTCGTTTGCATATGCACGTTCGGGTTAAGCATCCGTTACGTGTATTTAATACAGGTTACCGTGCATATGAGGGGTTAGAGGGTGGGTTATAAGTTATAATAAAACAAAAAATATTGAATAACTTAACAAATTAATAATAATTAAAGAAATGTGCACAGAAGAATAATATATGCTTACAATAAAATAAACAACAGAGATAAACGACGAAAGAGCTTCACAGGAATAAAAAAAGATTAATGTTCGAATAAAGATAGATAAATATTAATAAGCCATTAAGATGACAGATAGATCCGATTTCAGTTCCGTCCGGTTTCGCTCATTTGCATATGTACGCGGTTGCTTGCGGCAATTTTATGTCATTGAATTTAATGGTGGTACTGGGCATACGCGGGTTTTATAGGTGTTTTTCAGGTTAAAAGAATAAAAAAATAAGAAATAATTTACAAAATAAAAGTAGATTAATTAAAAAATATTACACGGAGGAAAATACAAACACAACGAAGAATAAATTTAAAAATATATAGAAGAAAAAAAAAGAGTACTATGCAAAAAGCATTTATGGTGATAAATCTCAAAAAGAAAATTTATAAGGGAAGATAACGTAAGACAATTTAGACTATTTTTGTGGAACGAAAGGTCTGGTCACTCTGAAAGCAGCACCTGATCTGGTCGATTTGGATAGCCATTTTGATGACAGGCGGGTCTCTGCTCAGATTGGATCGCTTTCGTTCGTTTGCATATGCACGTTCGGGTTAAGCATCCGTTACGTGTATTTAAGACAGGTTACCGTGCATATGAGGGGTTAGAGGGTGGGTTGTAAGTTATAATAAAACAAAAAATATTGAAGAATAACTTAACAAATTAATAATAATTAAAGAAATGTGCACAGAAGAAAAATATATGCTTACAATAAAATAAACAATAGAGATAATCGACGAAAGAGCTTCACAGGAATAAAAAAAATTAATGTTCGAATAAAGATAGATAAATATTAATAAGCCATTAAGATGACAGAGAGATCCGATTTCAGTTCCGTCCGGTTTCGCTCATTTGCATATGTACGCGGTTGCTTGCGGCAATTTTATGTCATTGAATTTAATGGTTACTGGGCATACGCGTGTTTTATAGGTGTTTTTCAGGTTAAAAGAATAAAAAAATAAGAAATAATTTACAAAATAAAAGTAGATTAATTAAAAAATATTACATGGAGGAAAATACAAACACAACGAAGAATAAATTTAAAAATATACAGAAGAAAAAAAAAGAGTACTAAGCAAAAAGCATTTATGGTGATAAATCTCAAAAAGAAAATTTATAAGGGAAGATAACGTAAGACAATTTAGACTATGTTAGTGGAACGAAAGGTCTGGTCACTCTGAAAGCAGCACCTGATCTGGTCGATTTGGTTAGCCATTTTGATGATAGGCGGGTCCGTGCTCAGATTGGATCGCTTTCGTTCGTTTGCATATGCACGTTCGGGTTAAGCATCCGTTACGTGTATTTAATACAGGTTACCGTGCATATGAGGGGTTAGAGGGTGGGTTGTAAGTTATAATAAAACAAAAAATATTGAATAATAACTTAACAAATTAATAATAATTAAAGAAATGTGCACAGAAGAAAAATATATGCTTACAATAAAATAAACAATAGAGATAATCGACGAAAGAGCTTCACAGGAATAAAAAAAAATTAATGTTCGAATAAAGATAGATAAATATTAATAAGCCATTAAGATGACAGAGAGATCCGATTTCAGTTCCGTCCGGTTTCGCTCATTTGCATATGTACGCGGTTGCTTGCGGCAATTTTATGTCATTGAATTTAATGGTTACTGGGCATACGCGTGTTTTATAGGTGTTTTTCAGGTTAAAAGAATAAAAAAATAAGAAATAATTTACAAAATAAAAGTAGATTAATTAAAAAATATTACACGGAGGAAAATACAAACACAACGAAGAATAAATTTAAAAATATACAGAAGAAAAAAAAGAGTACTATGCAAAAAGCATTTATAGTGATAAATCTCAAAAAGAAAATTTATAAGGGAAGATAACATAAGACAATTTAGACTATGTTAGTGGAACGAAAGGTCTGGTCACTCTGAAAGAAGCCCCTGATCTGGTCGATTTGGTTAGCCATTTTGATGATAGGCGGGTCCGTGCTCAGATTGGATCGCTTTCGTTCGTTTGCATATGCACGTTCGGGTTAAGCATCCGTTACGTGTATTTAATACAGGTTACCGTGCATATGAGGGGTTAGAGGGTGGGTTGTAAGTTATAATAAAACAAAAAATATTGAATAATAACTTAACAAATTAATAATAATTAAAGAAATGTGCACAGAAAAAAATATATGCTTACAATAAAATAAACAATAGAGATAATCGACGAAAGAGCTTCACAGGAATAAAAAAAATTAATGTTCGAATAAAGATAGATAAATATTAATAAGCCATTAAGATGACAGAGAGATCCGATTTCAGTTCCGTCCGGTTTCGCTCATTTGCATATGTACGCGGTTGCTTGCGGCAATTTTATGTCATTGAATTTAATGGTTACTGGGCATACGCGGGTTTTATAGGTGTTTTTCAGGTTAAAAGAATAAAAAAATAAGAAATAATTTACAAAATAAAAGTAGATTAATTAAAAAATATTACACGGAGGAAAATACAAACACAACAAAGAATAAATTAAAAAATATACAGAAGAAAAAAAAGGCTACTATGCAAAAAGCATTTATGGTGATAAATCTCAAAAAGAAAATTTATAAGGGAAGATAACGTAAGACAGTTTAGACTATGTTAGTGGAACGAAAGGTCTGGTCACTCTGAAAGCAGCATCTGATTTGGTCGATTTGGTTAGCCATTTTGATGATAGGCGGGTCCGTGCTCAGATTGGATCGCTTTCGTTCGTTTGCATATGCACGTTCGGGTTAAGCATCCGTTACGTGTATTTAATACAGGTTACCGTGCATATGAGGGGTTAGAGGGTGGGTTGTAAGTTATAATAAAACAAAAAATATTGAATAATAACTTAACAAATTAATAATAATTAAAGAAATGTGCACAGAAGAAAAATATATGCTTACAATAAAATAAACAATAGAGATAATCGACGAAAGAGCTTCACAGGAATAAAAAAAAATAATGTTCGAATAAAGATAGATAAATATTAATAAGCCATTAAGATGACAGAGAGATCCGATTTCAGTTCCGTCCGGTTTCGCTCATTTGCATATGTACGCGGTTGCTTGCGGCAATTTTATGTCATTGAATTTAATGGTTACTGGGCATACGCGTGTTTTATAGGTGTTTTTCAGGTTAAAAGAATAAAAAAATAAGAAATAATTTACAAAATAAAAGTAGATAAATTAAAAAATATTACACGGAGGAAAATACAAACACAACGAAGAATAAATTTAAAAATATACAGAAGAAAAAAAAGAGTACTATGCAAAAAGCATTTATAGTGATAAATCTCAAAAAGAAAATTTATAAGGGAAGATAACATAAGACAATTTAGACTATGTTAGTGGAACGAAAGGTCTGGTCACTCTGAAAGCAGCCCCTGATCTGGTCGATTTGGTTAGCCATTTTGATGATAGGCGGGTCCGTGCTCAGATTGGATCGCTTTCGTTCGTTTGCATATGCACATTCGGGTTAAGCATCCGTTACGTGTATTTAATACAGGTTACCGTGCATATGAGGGGTTAGAGGGTGGGTTGTAAGTTATAATAAAACAAAAAATATTGAATAATAACTTAACAAATTAATAATAATTAAAGAAATGTGCACAGAAAAAAATATATGCTTACAATAAAATAAACAATAGAGATAATCGACGAAAGAGCTTCACAGGAATAAAAAAAATTAATGTTCGAATAAAGATAGATAAATATTAATAAGCCATTAAGATGACAGAGAGATCCGATTTCAGTTCCGTCCGGTTTCGCTCATTTGCATATGTACGCGGTTGCTTGCGGCAATTTTATGTCATTGAATTTAATGGTTACTGGGCATACGCGGGTTTTATAGGTGTTTTTCAGGTTAAAAGAATAAAAAAATAAGAAATAATTTACAAAATAAAAGTAGATTAATTAAAAAATATTACACGGAGGAAAATACAAACACAACGAAGAATAAATTAAAAAATATACAGAAGAAAAAAAAAGACTACTATGCAAAAAGCATTTATGGTGATAAATCTCAAAAAGAAAATTTATAAGGGAAGATAACGTAAGACAGTTTAGACTATGTTAGTGGAACGAAAGGTCTGGTCACTCTGAAAGCAGCACCTGATCTGGTCGATTTGGTTAGCCATTTTGATGATAGGCGGGTCCGTGCTCAGATTGGATCGCTTTCGTTCGTTTGCATATGCACGTTCGGGTTAAGCATCCGTTACGTGTATTTAATACAGGTTACCGTGCATATGAGGGGTTAGAGGGTGGGTTGTAAGTTATAATAAAACAAAAAATATTGAATAATAACTTAACAAATTAATAATAATTAAAGAAATGTGCACAGAAGAAAAATATATGCTTACAATAAAATAAACAATAGAGATAATCGACGAAAGAGCTTCACAGGAATAAAAAAAAATTAATGTTCGAATAAAGATAGATAAATATTAATAAGCCATTAAGATGACAGAGAGATCCGATTTCAGTTCCGTCCGGTTTCGCTCATTTGCATATGTACGCGGTTGCTTGCGGCAATTTTATGTCATTGAATTTAATGGTTACTGGGCATACGCGTGTTTTATAGGTGTTTTTCAGGTTAAAAGAATAAAAAAACAAGAAATAATTTACAAAATAAAAGTAGATTAATTAAAAAATATTACACGGAGGAAAATACAAACACAACGAAGAATAAATTTAAAAATATACAGAAGAAAAAAAAAGAGTACTATGCAAAAAGCATTTATGGTGATAAATCTCAAAAAGAAAATTTATAAGGGAAGATAACGTAAGACAATTTAGACTATGTTAGTGGAACGAAAGGTCTGGTCACTCTGAAAGCAGCACCTGATCTGGTCGATTTGGTTAGCCATTTTGATGATAGGCGGGTCCGTGCTCAGATTGGATCGCTTTCGTTCGTTTGCATATGCACGTTCGGGTTAAGCATCCGTTACGTGTATTTAATACAGGTTACCGTGCATATGAGGGGTTAGAGGGTGGGTTGTAAGTTATAATAAAACAAAAAATATTGAATAATAACTCAACAAATTAATAATAATTAAAGAAATGTGCACAGAAGAAAAATATATGCTTACAATAAAATAAACAATAGAGATAATCGACGAAAGAGCTTCACAGGAATAAAAAAAATTAATGTTCGAATAAAGATAGATAAATATTAATAAGCCATTAAGATGACAGAGAGATCCGATTTCAGTTCCGTCCGGTTTCGCTCATTTGCATATGTACGCGGTTGCTTGCGGCAATTTTATGTCATTGAATTTAATGATTACTGGGCATACGCGGGTTTTATAGGTGTTTTTCAGGTTAAAAGAATAAAAAAATAAGAAATAATTTACAAAATAAAAGTAGATTAATTAAAAAATATTACACGGAGGAAAATACAAACACAACGAAGAATAAATTAAAAAATATACAGAAGAAAAAAAAGACTACTATGCAAAAAGCATTTATGGTGATAAATCTCAAAAAGAAAATTTATATGGGAAGATAACGTAAGACACTTTAGACTATGTTAGTGGAACGAAAGGTCTGGTCACTCTGAAAGCAGCACCTGATCTGGTCGATTTGGTTAGCCATTTTGATGATAGGCGGGTCCGTGCTCAGATTGGATCGCTTTCGTTCGTTTGCATATGCACGTTCGGGTTAAGCATCCGTTACGTGTATTTAATACAGGTTACCGTGCATATGAGGGGTTAGAGGGTGGGTTGTAAGTTATAATAAAACAAAAAATATTGAATAATAACTTAACAAATTAATAATAATTAAAGAAATGTGCACAGAAGAAAAATATATGCTTACAATAAAATAAACAATAGAGATAATCGACGAAAGAGCTTCACAGGAATAAAAAAAATTAATGTTCGAATAAAGATAGATAAATATTAATAAGCCATTAAGATGACAGAGAGATCCGATTTCAGTTCCGTCCGGTTTCGCTCATTTGCATATGTACGCGGTTGCTTGCGGCAATTTTATGTCATTGAATTTAATGGTTACTGGGCATACGCGTGTTTTATAGGTGTTTTTCAGGTTAAAAGAATAAAAAAATAAGAAATAATTTACAAAATAAAAGTAGATAAATTAAAAAATATTACACGGAGGAAAATACAAACACAACGAAGAATAAATTTAAAAATATACAGAAGAAAAAAAAGAGTACTATGCAAAAAGCATTTATAGTGATAAATCTCAAAAAGAAAATTTATAAGGGAAGATAACATAAGACAATTTAGACTATGTTAGTGGAACGAAAGGTCTGGTCACTCTGAAAGCAGCCCCTGATCTGGTCGATTTGGTTAGCCATTTTGATGATAGGCGGGTCCGTGCTCAGATTGGATCGCTTTCGTTCGTTTGCATATGCACATTCGGGTTAAGCATCCGTTACGTGTATTTAATACAGGTTACCGTGCATATGAGGGGTTAGAGGGTGGGTTGTAAGTTATAATAAAACAAAAAATATTGAATAATAACTTAACAAATTAATAATAATTAAAGAAATGTGCACAGAAAAAAATATATGCTTACAATAAAATAAACAATAGAGATAATCGACGAAAGAGCTTCACAGGAATAAAAAAAATTAATGTTCGAATAAAGATAGATAAATATTAATAAGCCATTAAGATGACAGAGAGATCCGATTTCAGTTCCGTCCGGTTTCGCTCATTTGCATATGTACGCGGTTGCTTGCGGCAATTTTATGTCATTGAATTTAATGGTTACTGGGCATACGCGGGTTTTATAGGTGTTTTTCAGGTTAAAAGAATAAAAAAATAAGAAATAATTTACAAAATAAAAGTAGATTAATTAAAAAATATTACACGGAGGAAAATACAAACACAACGAAGAATAAATTAAAAAATATACAGAAGAAAAAAAAAGACTACTATGCAAAAAGCATTTATGGTGATAAATCTCAAAAAGAAAATTTATAAGGGAAGATAACGTAAGACAGTTTAGACTATGTTAGTGGAACGAAAGGTCTGGTCACTCTGAAAGCAGCACCTGATCTGGTCGATTTGGTTAGCCATTTTGATGATAGGCGGGTCCGTGCTCAGATTGGATCGCTTTCGTTCGTTTGCATATGCACGTTCGGGTTAAGCATCCGTTACGTGTATTTAATACAGGTTACCGTGCATATGAGGGGTTAGAGGGTGGGTTGTAAGTTATAATAAAACAAAAAATATTGAATAATAACTTAACAAATTAATAATAATTAAAGAAATGTGCACAGAAGAAAAATATATGCTTACAATAAAATAAACAATAGAGATAATCGACGAAAGAGCTTCACAGGAATAAAAAAAATTAATGTTCGAATAAAGATAGATAAATATTAATAAGCCATTAAGATGACAGAGAGATCCGATTTCAGTTCCGTCCGGTTTCGCTCCTTTGCATATGTACGCGGTTGCTTGCGGCAATTTTATGTCATTGAATTTAATGGTTACTGGGCATACGCGTGTTTTATAGGTGTTTTTCAGGTTAAAAGAATAAAAAAACAAGAAATAATTTACAAAATAAAAGTAGATTAATTAAAAAATATTACACGGAGGAAAATACAAACACAACGAAGAATAAATTTAAAAATATACAGAAGAAAAAAAAAGAGTACTATGCAAAAAGCATTTATGGTGATAAATCTCAAAAAGAAAATTTATAAGGGAAGATAACGTAAGACAATTTAGACTATGTTAGTGGAACGAAAGGTCTGGTCACTCTGAAAGCAGCACCTGATCTGGTCGATTTGGTTAGCCATTTTGATGATAGGCGGGTCCGTGCTCAGATTGGATCGCTTTCGTTCGTTTGCATATGCACGTTCGGGTTAAGCATCCGTTACGTGTATTTAATACAGGTTACCGTGCATATGAGGGGTTAGAGGGTGGGTTGTAAGTTATAATAAAACAAAAAATATTGAATAATAACTCAACAAATTAATAATAATTAAAGAAATGTGCACAGAAGAAAAATATATGCTTACAATAAAATAAACAATAGAGATAATCGACGAAAGAGCTTCACAGGAATAAAAAAAAATAATGTTCGAATAAAGATAGATAAATATTAATAAGCCATTAAGATGACAGAGAGATCCGATTTCAGTTCCGTCCGGTTTCGCTCATTTGCATATGTACGCGGTTGCTTGCGGCAATTTTATGTCATTGAATTTAATGGTTACTGGGCATACGCGGGTTTTATAGGTGTTTTTCAGGTTAAAAGAATAAAAAAATAAGAAATAATTTACAAAATAAAAGTAGATTAATTAAAAAATATTACACGGAGGAAAATACAAACACAACGAAGAATAAATTAAAAAATATACAGAAGAAAAAAAAGACTACTATGCAAAAAGCATTTATGGTGATAAATCTCAAAAAGAAAATTTATATGGGAAGATAACGTAAGACACTTTAGACTATGTTAGTGGAACGAAAGGTCTGGTCACTCTGAAAGCAGCACCTGATCTGGTCGATTTGGTTAGCCATTTTGATGATAGGCGGGTCCGTGCTCAGATTGGATCGCTTTCGTTCGTTTGCATATGCACGTTCGGGTTAAGCATCCGTTACGTGTATTTAATACAGGTTACCGTGCATATGAGGGGTTAGAGGGTGGGTTGTAAGTTATAATAAAACAAAAATTATTGAATAATAACTTAACAAATTAATAATAATTAAAGAAATGTCCACAGAAGAAAAATATATGCCTACAATAAAATAAACAATAGAGATAATCGACGAAAGAGCTTCACAGGAATAAAAAAAAATTAATGTTCGAATAAAGATAGATAAATATTAATAAGCCATTAAGATGACAGAGAGATCCGATTTCAGTTCCGTCCGGTTTCGCTCATTTGCATATGTACGCGGTTGCTTGCGGCAATTTTATGTCATTGAATTTAATGGTTACTGGGCACACCCGTGTTTTATAGGTGTTTTTCAGGTTAAAAGAATAAAAAAATAAGAAATAATTTACAAAATAAAAGTAGATTAATTAAAAAATATTACACGGAGGAAAATACAAACACAAAGAAGAATAAATTTAAAAATATACAGAAGAAAAAAAAGAGTACTATGCAAAAAGCATTTATGGTGATAAATCTCAAAAAGAAAATTTATAAAGGAAGATAACATAAGACAATTTAGACTATGTTAGTGGAACGAAAGGTCTGGTCACTCTGAAAGCAGCACCTGATCTGGTCGATTTGGTTAGCCATTTTGATGATAGGCAGGTCCGTGCTCAGATTGGATCGCTTTCGTTCGTTTGCATATGCACGTTCGGGTTAAGCATCCGTTACGTGTATTTAATACAGGTTACCGTGCATATGAGGGGTTAGAGGGTGGGTTGTAAGTTATAATAAAACAAAAAATATTGAATAATAACTTAACAAATTAATAATAATTAAAGAAATGTGCACAGAAGAAAAATATATGCTTACAATAAAATAAACAATAGAGATAAACGACGAAAGAGCTTCACAGGAATAAAAAAAAATTAATGTTCGAATAAAGATAGATAAATATTAATAAGCCATTAAGATGACATAGAGATCCGATTTCAGTTCCGTCCGGTTTCGCTCATTTGCATATGTACGCGGTTGCTTGCGGCAATTTTATGTCATTGAATTTAATGGTTACTGGGCATACGCGTGTTTTATAGGTGTTTTTCAGGTTAAAAGAATAAAAAAATAAGAAATAATTTACAAAATAAAAGTAGATTAATTAAAAAATATTACACGGAC
Source organism: Maratus speciosus (assembly GCA_963932465.1). NCBI lineage: Eukaryota > Metazoa > Arthropoda > Arachnida > Araneae > Salticidae > Maratus > Maratus speciosus. The sequence goes on along the minus strand of OZ010799.1, from coordinate 65,042,825 downwards.
GAAAATACAAACACAACGAAGAATAAATTTAAAAATATACAGAAGAAAAAAAAGAGTACTAAGCAAAAAGCATTTATGGTGATAAATCTCAAAAAGAAAATTTATAAGGGAAGATAACGTAAGACAATTTAGACTATGTTAGTGGAACGAAAGGTCTGGTCACTCTGAAAGCAGCACCTGATCTGGTCGATTTGGTTAGCCATTTTGATGATAGGCGGGTCCGTGCTCAGATTGGATCGCTTTCGTTCGTTTGCATATGCACGTTCGGGTTAAGCATCCGTTACGTGTATTTAATACAGGTTACCGTGCATATGAGGGGTTAGAGGGTGGGTTGTAAGTTATAATAAAACAAAAAATATTGAATAATAACTTAACAAATTAATAATAATTAAAGAAATGTGTACAGAAGAAAAATATATGCTTACAATAAAATAAACAATAGAGATAATCGACGAAAGAGCTTCACAGGAATAAAAAAAATTAATGTTCGAATAAAGATAGATAAATATTAATAAGCCATTAAGATGACAGAGAGATCCGATTTCAGTTCCGTCCGGTTTCGCTCATTTGCATATGTACGCGGTTGCTTGCGGCAATTTTATGTCATTGAATTTAATGGTTACTGGGCATACGCGGGTTTTATAGGTGTTTTTCAGGTTAAAAGAATAAAAAAATAAGAAATAATTTACAAAATAAAAGTAGATTAATTAAAAAATATTACACGGAGGAAAATACAAACACAACGAAGAATAAATTTAAAAATATATAGAAGAAAAAAAAAGAGAACTATGCAAAAAGCATTTATGGTGATAAATCTCAAAAAGAAAATTTATAAGGGAAGATAACGTAAGACAATTTAGACTATTTTTGTGGAACGAAAGGTCTGGTCACTCTGAAAGCAGCACCTGATCTGGTCGATTTGGATAGCCATTTTGATGACAGGCGGGTCCGTGCTCAGATTGGATCGCTTTCGTTCGTTTGCATATGCACGTTCGGGTTAAGCATCCGTTACGTGTATTTAATACAGGTTACCGTGCATATGAGGGGTTAGAGGGTGGGTTATAAGTTATAATAAAACAAAAAATTTTGAATAACTTAACAAATTAATAATAATTAAAGAAATGTGCACAGAAGAATAATATATGCTTACAATAAAATAAACAACAGAGATAAACGACGAAAGAGCTTCACAGGAATAAAAAAAGATTAATGTTCGAATAAAGATAGATAAATATTAATAAGCCATTAAGATGACAGATAGATCCGATTTCAGTTCCGTCCGGTTTCGCTCATTTGCATATGTACGCGGTTGCTTGCGGCAATTTTATGTCATTGAATTTAATGGTGGTACTGGGCATACGCGGGTTTTATAGGTGTTTTTCAGGTTAAAAGAATAAAAAAATAAGAAAGAATTTACAAAATAAAAGTAGATTAATTAAAAAATATTACACGGAGGAAAATACAAACACAACGAAGAATAAATTTTAAAATATACAGAAGAAACAAAAGAGTACTATGCAAAAAGCATTTATGGTGATAAATCTCAAAAAGAAAATGTATAAGGGAAGATAACGTAAGACAGTTTAGACTATGTTAGTGGAACGAAAGGTCTGGTCACTCTGAAAGCAGCACCTGATCTGGTCGATTTGGATAGCCATTTTGATGACAGGCGGGTCCGTGCTCAGATTGGATCGCTTTCGTTCGTTTGCATATGCACGTTCGGGTTAAGCATCCGTTACGTGTATTTAATACAGGTTACCGTGCATATGAGGGGTTAGAGGGTGGGTTGTAAGTTATAATAAAACAAAAAATATTGAATAATAACTTAACAAATTAATAATAATTAAAGAAATGTGCACAGAAGAAAAATATATGCTTACAATAAAATAAACAATAGAGATAATCGACGAAAGAGCTTCACAGGAATAAAAAAAAAATTAATGTTCGAATAAAGACAGATAAATATTAATAAGCCATTAAGATGACAGAGAGATCCGATTTCAGTTCCGTCCGGTTTCGCTCATTTGCATATGTACGCGGTTGCTTGCGGCAATTTTATGTCATTGAATTTAATGGTTACTGGGCATACCCGTGTTTTATAGGTGTTTTTCAGGTTAAAAGAATAAAAAAATAAGAAATAATTTACAAAATAAAAGTAGATTAATTAAAAAATATTACACGGAGGAAAATACAAACACAACGAAGAATAAATTTAAAAATATACAGAAGAAAAAAAAGAGTATTATGCAAAAAGCATTTATGGTGATAAATCTCAAAAAGAAAATTTATAAAGGAAGATAACATAAGACAATTTAGACTATGTTAGTGGAACGAAAGGTCTGGTCACTCTGAAAGCAGCACCTGATCTGGTCGATTTGGTTAGCCATTTTGATGATAGGCGGGTCCGTGCTCAGATTGGATCGCTTTCGTTCGTTTGCATATGCACGTTCGGGTTAAGCATCCGTTACGTGTATTTAATACAGGTTACCGTGCATATGAGGGGTTAGAGGGTGGGTTGTAAGTTATAATAAAACAAAAAATATTGAATAATAACTTAACAAATTAATAATAATTAAAGAAATGTGCACAGAAGAAAAATATATGCTTACAATAAAATAAACAATAGAGATAATCGACGAAAGAGCTTCACAGGAATTAAAAAAAATTAATGTTCGAATAAAGATAGATAAATATAAATAAGCCATTAAGATGACAGAGAGATCCGATTTCAGTTCCGTCCGGTTTCGCTCATTTGCATATGTACGCGGTTGCTTGCGGCAATTTTATGTCATTGAATTTAATGGTTACTGGGCATACGCGGGTTTTATAGGTGTTTTTCAGGTTAAAAGAATAAAAAAATAAGAAATAATTTACAAAATAAAAGTAGATTAATTAAAAAATATTACACGGAGGAAAATACAAACACAACGAAGAATAAATTTAAAAATATACAGAAGAAAAAAAAGAGTACTAAGCAAAAAGCATTTATGGTGATAAATCTCAAAAAGAAAATTTATAAGGGAAGATAACGTAAGACAATTTAGACTATGTTAGTGGAACGAAAGGTCTGGTCACTCTGAAAGCAGCACCTGATCTGGTCGATTTGGTTAGCCATTTTGATGATAGGCGGGTCCGTGCTCAGATTGGATCGCTTTCGTTCGTTTGCATATGCACGTTCGGGTTAAGCATCCGTTACGTGTATTTAATACAGGTTACCGTGCATATGAGGGGTTAGAGGGTAGGTTGTAAGTTATAATAAAACAAAAAATATTGAATAATAACTTAACAAATTAATAATAATTAAAGAAATGTGTACAGAAGAAAAATATATGCTTACAATAAAATAAACAATAGAGATAATCGACGAAAGAGCTTCACAGGAATAAAAAAAATTAATGTTCGAATAAAGATAGATAAATATTAATAAGCCATTAAGATGACAGAGAGATCCGATTTCAGTTCCGTCCGGTTTCGCTCATTTGCATATGTACGCGGTTGCTTGCGGCAATTTTATGTCATTGAATTTAATGCTTACTGGGCATACGCGGGTTTTATAGGTGTTTTTCAGGTTAAAAGAATAAAAAAATAAGAAATAATTTACAAAATAAAAGTAGATTAATTAAAAAATATTACACGGAGGAAAATACAAACACAACGAAGAATAAATTTAAAAATATATAGAAGAAAAAAAAAAGAGTACTATGCAAAAAGCATTTATGGTGATAAATCTCAAAAAGAAAATTTATAAGGGAAGATAACGTAAGACAATTTAGACTATTTTTGTGGAACGAAACGTCAGGTCACTCTGAAAGCAGCACCTGATCTGGTCGATTTGGATAGCCATTTTGATGACAGGCGTGTCCGTGCTCAGATTGGATCGCTTTCGTTCGTTTGCATATGCACGTTCGGGTTAAGCATCCGTTACGTGTATTTAATACAGGTTACCGTGCATATGAGGGGTTAGAGGGTGGGTTATAAGTTATAATAAAACAAAAAATTTTGAATAACTTAACAAATTAATAATAATTAAAGAAATGTGCACAGAAGAATAATATATGCTTACAATAAAATAAACAACAGAGATAAACGACGAAAGAGCTTCACAGGAATAAAAAAAGATTAATGTTCGAATAAAGATAGATAAATATTAATAAGCCATTAAGATGACAGATAGATCCGATTTCAGTTCCGTCCGGTTTCGCTCATTTGCATATGTACGCGGTTGCTTGCGGCAATTTTATGTCATTGAATTTAATGGTGGTACTGGGCATACGCGGGTTTTATAGGTGTTTTTCAGGTTAAAAGAATAAAAAAATAAGAAAGAATTAACAAAATAAAAGTAGATTAATTAAAAAATATTACACGGAGGAAAATACAAGCACAACGAAGAATAAATTTTAAAATATACAGAAGAAAAAAAAGAGTACTATGCAAAAAGCATTTATGGTGATAAATCTCAAAAAGAAAATGTATAAGGGAAGATAACGTAAGACAGTTTAGACTATGTTAGTGGAACGAAAGGTCTGGTCACTCTGAAAGCAGCACCTGATCTGGTCGATTTGGATAGCCATTTTGATGACAGGCGGGTCCGTGCTCAGATTGGATCGCTTTCGTTCGTTTGCATATGCACGTTCGGGTTAAGCATCCGTTACGTGTATTTAATACAGGTTACCGTGCATATGAGGGGTTAGAGGGTGGGTTGTAAGTTATAATAAAACAAAAAATATTGAATAATAACTTAACAAATTAATAATAATTAAAGAAATGTGCACAGAAGAAAAATATATGCTTACAATAAAATAAACAATAGAGATAATCGACGAAAGACCTTCACAGGAATAAAAAAAAAATTAATGTTCGAATAAAGATAGATAAATATTAATAAGCCATTAAGATGACAGAGAGATCCGATTTCAGTTCCGTCCGGTTTCGCTCATTTGCATATGTACGCGGTTGCTTGCGGCAATTTTATGTCATTGAATTTAATGGTTACTGGGCATACCCGTGTTTTATAGGTGTTTTTCAGGTTAAAAGAATAAAAAAATAAGAAATAATTTACAAAATAAAAGTAGATTAATTAAAAAATATTACACGGAGGAAAATACAAACACAACGAAGAATAAATTTAAAAATATACAGAAGAAAAAAAAGAGTACTATGCAAAAAGCATTTATGGTGATAAATCTCAAAAAGAAAATTTATAAAGGAAGATAACATAAGACAATTTAGACTATGTTAGTGGAACGAAAGGTCTGGTCACTCTGAAAGCAGCACCTGATCTGGTCGATTTGGTTAGCCATTTTGATGATAGGCGGGTCCGTGCTCAGATTGGATCGCTTTCGTTCGTTTGCATATGCACGTTCGGGTTAAGCATCCGTTACGTGTATTTAATACAGGTTACCGTGCATATGAGGGGTTAGAGGGTGGGTTGTAAGTTATAATAAAACAAAAAATATTGAATAATAACTTAACAAATTAATAATAATTAAAGAAATGTGCACAGAAGAAAAATATATGCTTACAATAAAATAAACAATAGAGATAATCGACGAAAGAACTTCTCAGGAATAAAAAAAAATTAATGTTCGAATAAAGATAGATAAATATTAATAAGCCATTAAGATGACAGAGAGATCCGATTTCAGTTCCGTCCGGTTTCGCTCATTTGCATATGTACGCGGTTGCTTGCGGCAATTTTATGTCATTGAATTTAATGGTTACTGGGCATACGCGTGTTTTATAGGTGTTTTTCAGGTTAAAAGAATAAAAAAATAAGAAATAATTTACAAAATAAAAGTAGATTAATTAAAAAATATTACACGGAGGAAAATACAAACACAACGAAGAATAAATTTAAAAATATACAGAAGAAAAAAAAGAGTACTAAGCAAAAAGCATTTATGGTGATAAATCTCAAAAAGAAAATTTATAAGGGAAGATAACGTAAGACAATTTAGACTATGTTAGTGGAACGAAAGGTCTGGGTCACTCTGAAAGCAGCACCTGATCTGGTCGATTTGGTTAGCCATTTTGATGATAGGCGGGTCCGTGCTCAGATTGGATCGCTTTCGTTCGTTTGCATATGCACGTTCGGGTTAAGCATCCGTTACGTGTATTTAATACAGGTTACCGTGCATATGAGGGGTTAGAGGGTGGGTTGTAAGTTATAATAAAACAAAAAATATTGAATAATAACTTAACAAATTAATAATAATTAAAGAAATGTGCACAGAAGAAAAATATATGCTTACAATAAAATTAACAATAGAGATAATCGACGAAAGAGCTTCACAGGAATAAAAAAAATTAATGTTCGAATAAAGATAGATAAATATTAATAAGCCATTAAGATGAACAGAGAGATCCGATTTCAGTTCCGTCCGGTTTCGCTCATTTGCAAATGTACGCGGTTGCTTGCGGCAATTTTATGTCATTGAATTTAATGGTTACTGGGCATACGCGTGTTTTATAGGTGTTTTTCAGGTTAAAAGAATAAAAAAAATAAGAAATAATTTACAAAATAAAAGTAGATTAATTAAAAAATATTACACGGAGGAAAATAAAACACAACGAAGAATAAATTTAAAAATATACAGAAGAAAAAAAAGAGTACTAAGCAAAAAGCATTTATGGTGATAAATCTCAAAAAGAAAATTTATAAGGGAAGATAACGTAAGACAATTTAGACTATGTTAGTGGAACGAAAGGTCTGGTCACTCTGAAAGCAGCACCTGATCTGGTCGATTTGGTTAGCCATTTTGATGATAGGCGGGTCCGTGCTCAGATTGGATCGCTTTCGTTCGTTTGCATATGCACGTTCGGGTTAAGCATCCGTTACGTGTATTTAATACAGGTTACCGTGCATATGAGGGGTTAGAGGGTGGGTTGTAAGTTATAATAAAACAAAAAATATTGAATAATAACTTAACAAATTAATAATAATTAAAGAAATGTGTACAGAAGAAAAATATATGCTTACAATAAAATAAACAATAGAGATAATCGACGAAAGAGCTTCACAGGAATAAAAAAAATTAATGTTCGAATAAAGATAGATAAATATTAATAAGCCATTAAGATGACAGAGAGATCCGATTTCAGTTCCGTCCGGTTTCGCTCATTTGCATATGTACGCGGTTGCTTGCGGCAATTTTATGTCATTGAATTTAATGCTTACTGGGCATACGCGGGTTTTATAGGTGTTTTTCAGGTTAAAAGAATAAAAAAATAAGAAATAATTTACAAAATAAAAGTAGATTAATTAAAAAATATTACACGGAGGAAAATACAAACACAACGAAGAATAAATTTAAAAATATATAGAAGAAAAAAAAAAGAGTACTATGCAAAAAGCATTTATGGTGATAAATCTCAAAAAGAAAATTTATAAGGGAAGATAACGTAAGACAATTTAGACTATTTTTGTGGAACGAAAGGTCTGGTCACTCTGAAAGCAGCACCTGATCTGGTCGATTTGGATAGCCATTTTGATGACAGGCGGGTCCGTGCTCAGATTGGATCGCTTTCGTTCGTTTGCATATGCACGTTCGGGTTAAGCATCCGTTACGTGTATTTAATACAGGTTACCGTGCATATGAGGGGTTAGAGGGTGGGTTATAAGTTATAATAAAACAAAAAATTTTGAATAACTTAACAAATTAATAATAATTAAAGAAATGTGCACAGAAGAATAATATATGCTTAAAATAAAATAAACAACAGAGATAAACGACGAAAGAGCTTCACAGGAATAAAAAAAGATTAATGTTCGAATAAAGATAGATAAATATTAATAAGCCATTAAGATGACAGATAGATCCGATTTCAGTTCCGTCCGGTTTCGCTCATTTGCATATGTACGCGGTTGCTTGCGGCAATTTTATGTCATTGAATTTAATGGTGGTACTGGGCATACGCGGGTTTTATAGGTGTTTTTCAGGTTAAAAGAATAAAAAAATAAGAAAGAATTTACAAAATAAAAGTAGATTAATTAAAAAATATTACACGGAGGAAAATACAAACACAACGAAGAATAAATTTTAAAATATACAGAAGAAAAAAAAGAGTACTATGCAAAAAGCATTTATGGTGATAAATCTCAAAAAGAAAATGTATAAGGGAAGATAACGTAAGACAGTTTAGACTATGTTAGTGGAACGAAAGGTCTGGTCACTCTGAAAGCAGCACCTGATCTGGTCGATTTGGTTAGCCATTTTGATGATAGGCGGGTCCGTGCTCAGATTGGATCGCTTTCGTTCGTTTGCATATGCACGTTCGGGTTAAGCATCCGTTACGTGTATTTAATACAGGTTACCGTGCATATGAGGGGTTAGAGGGTGGGTTGTAAGTTATAATAAAACAAAAAATATTGAATAATAACTTAACAAATTAATAATAATTAAAGAAATGTGCACAGAAGAAAAATATATGCTTACAATAAAATTAACAATAGAGATAATCGACGAAAGAGCTTCACAGGAATAAAAAAAATTAATGTTCGAATAAAGATAGATAAATATTAATAAGCCATTAAGATGACAGAGAGATCCGATTTCAGTTCCGTCCGGTTTCGCTCATTTGCATATGTACGCGGTTGCTTGCGGCAATTTTATGTCATTGAATTTAATGGTTACTGGGCATACGCGGGTTTTATAGGTGTTTTTCAGGTTAAAAAAATAAAAAAATAAGAAATAATTTACAAAATAAAAGTAGATTAATTAAAAAATATTACACGGAGGAAAATACAAACACAACGAAGAATAAATTTAAAAATATATAGAAGAAAAAAAAAGAGTACTATGCAAAAAGCATTTATGGTGATAAATCTCAAAAAGAAAATTTATAAGGGAAGATAACGTAAGACAATTTAGACTATTTTTGTGGAACGAAAGGTCTGGTCACTCTGAAAGCAGCACCTGATCTGGTCGATTTGGTTAGCCATTTTGATGATAGGCGGGTCCGTGCTCAGATTGGATCGCTTTCGTTCGTTTGCATATGCACGTTCGGGTTAAGCATCCGTTACGTGTATTTAATACAGGTTACCGTGCATATGAGGGGTTAGAGGGTGGGTTGTAAGTTATAATAAAACAAAAAATATTGAATAATAACTTAACAAATTAATAATAATTAAAGAAATGTGCACAGAAGAAAAATATATGCTTACAATAAAATAAACAATAGAGATAATCGACGAAAGAGCTTCACAGGAATAAAAAAAAATTAATGTTCGAATAAAGATAGATAAATATTAATAAGCCATTAAGATGACAGAGAGATCCGATTTCAGTTCCGTCCGGTTTCGCTCATTTGCAAATGTACGCGGTTGCTTGCGGCAATTTTATGTCATTGAATTTAATGGTTACTGGGCATACGCGTGTTTTATAGGTGTTTTTCAGGTTAAAAGAATAAAAAAATAAGAAATAATTTACAAAATAAAAGTAGATTAATTAAAAAATATTACACGGAGGAAAATACAAACACAACGAAGAATAAATTTAAAAATATACAGAAGAAAAAAAAGAGTACTAAGCAAAAAGCATTTATGGTGATAAATCTCAAAAAGAAAATTTATAAGGGAAGATAACGTAAGACAATTTAGACTATGTTAGTGGAACGAAAGGTCTGGTCACTCTGAAAGCAGCACCTGATCTGGTCGATTTGGTTAGCCATTTTGATGATAGGCGGGTCCGTGCTCAGATTGGATCGCTTTCGTTCGTTTGCATATGCACGTTCGGGTTAAGCATCCGTTACGTGTATTTAATACAGGTTACCGTGCATATGAGGGGTTAGAGGGTGGGTTGTAAGTTATAATAAAACAAAAAATATTGAATAATAACTTAACAAATTAATAATAATTAAAGAAATGTGTACAGAAGAAAAATATATGCTTACAATAAAATAAACAATAGAGATAATCGACGAAAGAGCTTCACAGGAATAAAAAAAATTAATGTTCGAATAAAGATAGATAAATATTAATAAGCCATTAAGATGACAGAGAGATCCGATTTCAGTTCCGTCCGGTTTCGCTCATTTGCATATGTACGCGGTTGCTTGCGGCAATTTTATGTCATTGAATTTAATGCTTACTGGGCATACGCGGGATTTATAGGTGTTTTTCAGGTTAAAAGAATAAAAAAATAAGAAATAATTTACAAAATAAAAGTAGATTAATTAAAAAATATTACACGGAGGAAAATACAAACACAACGAAGAATAAATTTAAAAATATATAGAAGAAAAAAAAAAGAGTACTATGCAAAAAGCATTTATGGTGATAAATCTCAAAAAGAAAATTTATAAGGGAAGATAACGTAAGACAATTTAGACTATTTTTGTGGAACGAAAGGTCTGGTCACTCTGAAAGCAGCACCTGATCTGGTCGATTTGGATAGCCATTTTGATGACAGGCGGGTCCGTGCTCAGATTGGATCGCTTTCGTTCGTTTGCATATGCACGTTCGGGTTAAGCATCCGTTACGTGTATTTAATACAGGTTACCGTGCATATGAGGGGTTAGAGGGTGGGTTATAAGTTATAATAAAACAAAAAATTTTGAATAACTTAACAAATTAATAATAATTAAAGAAATGTGCACAGAAGAATAATATATGCTTAAAATAAAATAAACAACAGAGATAAACGACGAAAGAGCTTCACAGGAATAAAAAAAGATTAATGTTCGAATAAAGATAGATAAATATTAATAAGCCATTAAGATGACAGATAGATCCGATTTCAGTTCCGTCCGGTTTCGCTCATTTGCATATGTACGCGGTTGCTTGCGGCAATTTTATGTCATTGAATTTAATGGTGGTACTGGGCATACGCGGGTTTTATAGGTGTTTTTCAGGTTAAAAGAATAAAAAAATAAGAAAGAATTTACAAAATAAAAGTAGATTAATTAAAAAATATTACACGGAGGAAAATACAAACACAACGAAGAATAAATTTTAAAATATACAGAAGAAAAAAAAAGAGTACTATGCAAAAAGCATTTATGGTGATAAATCTCAAAAAGAAAATGTATAAGGGAAGATAACGTAAGACAGTTTAGACTATGTTAGTGGAACGAAAGGTCTGGTCACTCTGAAAGCAGCACCTGATCTGGTCGATTTGGATAGCCATTTTGATGACAGGCGGGTCCGTGCTCAGATTGGATCGCTTTCGTTCGTTTGCATATGCACGTTCGGGTTAAGCATCCGTTACGTGTATTTAATACAGGTTACCGTGCATATGAGGGGTTAGAGGGTGGGTTGTAAGTTATAATAAAACAAAAAATATTGAATAATAACTTAACAAATTAATAATAATTAAAGAAATGTGCACAGAAGAAAAATATATGCTTACAATAAAATAAACAATAGAGATAATCGACGAAAGAACTTCACAGGAATAAAAAAAAATTAATGTTCGAATAAAGATAGATAAATATTAATAAGCCATTAAGATGACAGAGAGATCCGATTTCAGTTCCGTCCGGTTTCGCTCATTTGCATATGTACGCGGTTGCTTGCGGCAATTTTATGTCATTGAATTTAATGGTTACTGGGCATACCCGTGTTTTATAGGTGTTTTTCAGGTTAAAAGAATAAAAAAATAAGAAATAATTTACAAAATAAAAGTAGATTAATTAAAAAATATTACACGGAGGAAAATACAAACACAACGAAGAATAAATTTAAAAATATACAGAAGAAAAAAAAGAGTACTATGCAAAAAGCATTTATGGTGATAAATCTCAAAAAGAAAATTTATAAAGGAAGATAACATAAGACAATTTAGACTATGTTAGTGGAACGAAAGGTCTGGTCACTCTGAAAGCAGCACCTGATCTGGTCGATTTGGTTAGCCATTTTGATGATAGGCGGGTCCGTGCTCAGATTGGATCGCTTTCGTTCGTTTGCATATGCACGTTCGGGTTAAGCATCCGTTACGTGTATTTAATACAGGTTACCGTGCATATGAGGGGTTAGAGGGTGGGTTGTAAGTTATAATAAAACAAAAAAATATTGAATAATAACTTAACAAATTAATAATAATTAAAGAAATGTGCACAGAAGAAAAATATATGCTTACAATAAAATAAACAATAGAGATAATCGACGAAAGAGCTTCACAGGAATAAAAAAAAATTAATGTTCGAATAAAGATAGATAAATATTAATAAGCCATTAAGATGACAGAGAGATCCGATTTCAGTTCCCTCCGGTTTCGCTCATTTGCATATGTACGCGGTTGCTTGCGGCAATTTTATGTCATTGAATTTAATGGTTACTGGGCATACGCGTGTTTTATAGGTGTTTTTCAGGTTAAAAGAATAAAAAAATAAGAAATAATTTACAAAATAAAAGTAGATTAATTAAAAAATATTACACGGAGGAAAATACAAACACAACGAAGAATAAATTTAAAAATATACAGAAGAAAAAAAAAAGAGTACTAAGCAAAAAGCATTTATGGTGATAAATCTCAAAAAGAAAATTTATAAGGGAAGATAACGTAAGACAATTTAGACTATTTTTGTGGAACGAAAGGTCTGGTCACTCTGGAAGCAGCACCTGATCTGGTCGATTTGGATAGCCATTTTGATGACAGGCGGGTCCGTGCTCAGATTGGATCGCTTTCGTTCGTTTGCATATGCACGTTCGGGTTAAGCATCCGTTACGTGTATTTAATACAGGTTACCGTGCATATGAGGGGTTAGAGGGTGGGTTATAAGTTATAATAAAACAAAAAATATTAAATAACTTAACAAATTAATAATAATTAAAGAAATGTGCACAGAAGAATAATATATGCTTACAATAAAATAAACAACAGAGATAAACGACGAAAGAGCTTCACAGGAATAAAAAAAGATTAATGTTCGAATAAAGATAGATAAATATTAATAAGCCATTAAGATGACAGATAGATCCGATTTCAGTTCCGTCCGGTTTCGCTCATTTGCATATGTACGCGGTTGCTTGCGGCAATTTTATGTCATTGAATTTAATGGTGGTACTGGGCATACGCGGGTTTTATAGGTGTTTTTCAGGTTACAAGAATAAAAAAATAAGAAATAATTTACAAAATAAAAGTAGATTAATTAAAAAATATTACACGGAGGAAAATACAAACACAACGAAGAATAAATTTTAAAATATACAGAAGAAAAAAAAAGAGTACTATGCAAAAAGCATTTATGGTGATAAATCTCAAAAAGAAAATGTATAAGGGAAGATAACGTAAGACAGTTTAGACTATGTTAGTGGAACGAAAGGTCTGGTCACTCTGAAAGCAGCACCTGATCTGGTCGATTTGGATAGCCATTTTGATGACAGGCGGGTCCGTGCTCAGATTGGATCGCTTTCGTTCGTTTGCATATGCACGTTCGGGTTAAGCATCCGTTACGTGTATTTAATACAGGTTACCGTGCATATGAGGGGTTAGAGGGTGGGTTGTAAGTTATAATAAAACAAAAAATATTGAATAATAACTTAACAAATTAATAATAATTAAAGAAATGTGCACAGAAGAAAAATATATGCTTACAAAAAAATAAACAATAGAGATAATCGACGAAAGACCTTCACAGGAATAAAAAAAAAATTAATGTTCGAATAAAGATAGATAAATATTAATAAGCCATTAAGATGACAGAGAGATCCGATTTCAGTTCCGTCCGGTTTCGCTCATTTGCATATGTACGCGGTTGCTTGCGGCAATTTTATGTCATTGAATTTAATGGTTACTGGGCATACCCGTGTTTTATAGGTGTTTTTCAGGTTAAAAGAATAAAAAAATAAGAAATAATTTACAAAATAAAAGTAGATTAATTAAAAAATATTACACGGAGGAAAATACAAACACAACGAAGAATAAATTTAAAAATATACAGAAGAAAAAAAAGAGTACTATGCAAAAAGCATTTATGGTGATAAATCTCAAAAAGAAAATTTATAAAGGAAGATAACATAAGACAATTTAGACTATGTTAGTGGAACGAAAGGTCTGGTCACTCTGAAAGCAGCACCTGATCTGGTCGATTTGGTTAGCCATTTTGATGATAGGCGGGTCCGTGCTCAGATTGGATCGCTTTCGTTCGTTTGCATATGCACGTTCGGGTTAAGCATCCGTTACGTGTATTTAATACAGGTTACCGTGCATATGAGGGGTTAGAGGGTGGGTTGTAAGTTATAATAAAACAAAAAATATTGAATAATAACTTAACAAATTAATAATAATTAAAGAAATGTGCACAGAAGAAAAATATATGCTTACAATAAAATAAACAATAGAGATAATCGACGAAAGAACTTCACAGGAATAAAAAAAAATTAATGTTCGAATAAAGATAGATAAATATTAATAAGCCATTAAGATGACAGAGAGATCCGATTTCAGTTCCGTCCGGTTTCGCTCATTTGCATATGTACGCGGTTGCTTGCGGCAATTTTATGTCATTGAATTTAATGGTTACTGGGCATACCCGTGTTTTATAGGTGTTTTTCAGGTTAAAAGAATAAAAAAATAAGAAATAATTTACAAAATAAAAGTAGATTAATTAAAAAATATTACACGGAGGAAAATACAAACACAACGAAGAATAAATTTAAAAATATACAGAAGAAAAAAAAGAGTACTATGCAAAAAGCATTTATGGTGATAAATCTCAAAAAGAAAATTTATAAAGGAAGATAACATAAGACAATTTAGACTATGTTAGTGGAACGAAAGGTCTGGTCACTCTGAAAGCAGCACCTGATCTGGTCGATTTGGTTAGCCATTTTGATGATAGGCGGGTCCGTGCTCAGATTGGATCGCTTTCGTTCGTTTGCATATGCACGTTCGGGTTAAGCATCCGTTACGTGTATTTAATACAGGTTACCGTGCATATGAGGGGTTAGAGGGTGGGTTGTAAGTTATAATAAAACAAAAAAATATTGAATAATAACTTAACAAATTAATAATAATTAAAGAAATGTGCACAGAAGAAAAATATATGCTTACAATAAAATAAACAATAGAGATAATCGACGAAAGAGCTTCACAGGAATAAAAAAAAATTAATGTTCGAATAAAGATAGATAAATATTAATAAGCCATTAAGATGACAGAGAGATCCGATTTCAGTTCCCTCCGGTTTCGCTCATTTGCATATGTACGCGGTTGCTTGCGGCAATTTTATGTCATTGAATTTAATGGTTACTGGGCATACGCGTGTTTTATAGGTGTTTTTCAGGTTAAAAGAATAAAAAAATAAGAAATAATTTACAAAATAAAAGTAGATTAATTAAAAAATATTACACGGAGGAAAATACAAACACAACGAAGAATAAATTTAAAAATATACAGAAGAAAAAAAAAAGAGTACTAAGCAAAAAGCATTTATGGTGATAAATCTCAAAAAGAAAATTTATAAGGGAAGATAACGTAAGACAATTTAGACTATTTTTGTGGAACGAAAGGTCTGGTCACTCTGGAAGCAGCACCTGATCTGGTCGATTTGGATAGCCATTTTGATGACAGGCGGGTCCGTGCTCAGATTGGATCGCTTTCGTTCGTTTGCATATGCACGTTCGGGTTAAGCATCCGTTACGTGTATTTAATACAGGTTACCGTGCATATGAGGGGTTAGAGGGTGGGTTATAAGTTATAATAAAACAAAAAATATTAAATAACTTAACAAATTAATAATAATTAAAGAAATGTGCACAGAAGAATAATATATGCTTACAATAAAATAAACAACAGAGATAAACGACGAAAGAGCTTCACAGGAATAAAAAAAGATTAATGTTCGAATAAAGATAGATAAATATTAATAAGCCATTAAGATGACAGATAGATCCGATTTCAGTTCCGTCCGGTTTCGCTCATTTGCATATGTACGCGGTTGCTTGCGGCAATTTTATGTCATTGAATAAAATGGTGGTACTGGGCATACGCGGGTTTTATAGGTGTTTTTCAGGTTACAAGAATAAAAAAATAAGAAATAATTTACAAAATAAAAGTAGATTAATTAAAAAATATTACACGGAGGAAAATACAAACACAACGAAGAATAAATTTTAAAATATACAGAAGAAAAAAAAGAGTACTATGCAGAAAGCATTTATGGTGATAAATCTCAAAAAGAAAATTTATAAGGGAAGATAACGTAAGACAGTTTAGACTATGTTAGTGGAACGAAAGGTCTGGTCACTCTGAAAGCAGCACCTGATCTGGTCGATTTGGATAGCCATTTTGATGACAGGCGGGTCCGTGCTCAGATTGGATCCCTTTCGTTCGTTTGCATTTGCACGTTCGGGTTTAGCATCCGTTACGTGTATTTAATACAGGTTACCGTGCATATGAGGGGTTAGAGGGTGGGTTGTAAGTTATAATAAAACAAAAAATATTGAATAATAACTTAACAAATTAATAATAATTAAAGAAATGTGCACAGAAGAAAAATATATGCTTACAATAAAATAAACAATAGAGATAATCGACGAAAGAGCTTCAGAGGAATAAAAAAAAATTAATGTTCGAATAAAGATAGATAAATATTAATAAGCCATTAAGATGACAGAGAGATCCGATTTCAGTTCCGTCCGGTTTCGCTCATTTGCATATGTACGCGGTTGCTTGCGGCAATTTTATGTCATTGAATTTAATGGTGGTACTGGGCATACGCGGGTTTTATAGGTGTTTTTCAGGTTAAAAGAATAAAAAAATAAGAAAGAATTTACAAAATAAAAGTAGATTAATTAAAAAATATTACACGGAGTAAAATACAAACACAACGAAGAATAAATTTTAAAATATACAGAAGAAAAAAAAGAGTACTATGCAAAAAGCATTTATGGTGATAAATCTCAAAAAGAAAATTTATAAGGGAAGATAACGTAAGACAATTTAGACTATGTTAGTGGAACGAAAGGTCTGGTCACTCTGAAAGCAGCACCTGATCTGGTCGATTTGGATAGCCATTTTGATGACAGGCGGGTCCGTGCTCAGATTGGATCGCTTTCGTTCGTTTGCATATGCACGTTCGGGTTTAGCATCCGTTACGTGTATTTAATACAGGTTACCGTGCATATGAGGGGTTAGAGGGTGGGTTGTGAGTTATAATAAAACAAAAAATATTGAATAATAACTTAACAAATTAATAATAATTAAAGAAATGTGCACAGAAGAAAAATATATGCTTACAATAAAATAAACAATAGAGATAATCGACGAAAGAGCTTCACAGGAATAAAAAAAAATTAATGTTCGAATAAAGATAGATAAATATTAATAAGCCATTAAGATGACAGAGAGATCCGATTTCAGTTCCGTCCGGTTTCGCTCATTTGCATATGTACGCGGTTGCTTGCGACAATTTTATGTCATTGAATTTAATGGTTACTGGGCATACGCGTGTTTTATAGGTGTTTTTCAGGTTAAAAGAATAAAAAAATAAGAAATAATTTACAAAATAAAAGTAGATAAATTAAAAAATATTACACGGAAGAAAATACAAACACAACGAAGAATAAATTTAAAAATATACAGAAGAAAAAAAAGAGTACTATGCAAAAAGCATTTATGGTGATAAATCTCAAAAAGAAAATTTATAAGGGAAGATAACATAAGACAATTTAGACTATGTTAGTGGAACGAAAGGTCTGGTCACTCTGAAGGCAGCCCCTGATCTGGTCGATTTGGTTAGCCATTTTGATGATAGGCGGGTCCGTGCTCAGATTGGATCGTTTTCGTTCGTTTGCATATGCACGTTCGGGTTAAGCATCCGTTACGTGTATTTAATACAGGTTACCGTGCATATGAGGGGTTAGAGGGTGGGTTGTAAGTTATAATAAAACAAAAAATATTGAATAATAACTTAACAAATTTTTAATAATTAAAGAAATGTGCACAGAAGAAAAATATATGCTTACAATAAAATAAACAATAGAGATAATCGACGAAAGAGCTTCACAGGAATAAAAAAAATTAATGTTCGAATAAAGATAGATAAATATTAATAAGCCATTAAGATGACAGAGAGATCCGATTTCAGTTCCGTCCGGTTTCGCTCATTTGCATATGTACGCGGTTGCTTGCGGCAATTTTATGTCATTGAATTTAATGGTTACTGGGCATACGCGGGTTTTATAGGTGTTTTTCAGGTAAAACGAATAAAAAAATAAGAAATAATTTACAAAATAAAAGTAGATTAATTAAAAAAAATTACACGGAGGAAAATACAAACACAACGAAGAATAAATTAAAAAATATACAGAAGAAAAAAAGAGTACTATGCAAAAAGCATTTATGGTGATAAATCTCAAAAAGAAAATTTATAAGGGAAGATAACGTAAGACAGTTTAGACTATGTTAGTGGAACGAAAGGTCTGGTCACTCTGAAAGCAGCACCTCATCTGGTCGATTTGGTTAGCCATTTTGATGATAGGCGGGTCCGTGCTCAGATTGGATCGCTTTCGTTCGTTTGCATATGCACGTTCGGGTTAAGCATCCGTTACGTGTATTTAATACAGGTTACCGTGCATATGAGGGGTTAGAGGGTGGGTTGTAAGCTATAATAAAACAAAAAATATTGAATAATAACTTAACAAATTAATAATAATTAAAGAAATGTGCACAGAAGAAAAATATATGCTTACAATAAAATAAACAATAGAGATAATCGACGAAAGAGCTTCACAGGAATAAAAAAAATTAATGTTCGAATAAAGATAGATAAATATTAATAAGCCATTAAGATGACAGAGAGATCCGATTTCAGTTCCGTCCGGTTTCGCTCATTTGCATATGTACGCGGTTGCTTGCGGCAATTTTATGTCATTGAATTTAATGGTTACTGGGCATACGCGGGTTTTATAGGTGTTTTTCAGGTTAAAAGAATAAAAAAATAAGAAATAATTTACAAAATAAAAGTAGATTAATTAAAAAATATTACACGGAGGAAAATACAAACACAACGAAGAATAAATTAAAAAATATACAGAAGAAAAAAAAGAGTACTATGCAAAAAGCATTTATGGTGATAAATCTCAAAAAGAAAATTTATAAGGGAAGATAACGTAAGACAGTTTAGACTATGTTAGTGGAACGAAAGGTCTGGTCACTCTGAAAGCAGCACCTGATCTGGTCGATTTGGTTAGCCATTTTGATGATAGGCGGGTCCGTGCTCAGATTGGATCGCTTTCGTTCGTTTGCATATGCACGTTCGGGTTAAGCATCCGTTACGTGTATTTAATACAGGTTACCGTGCATATGAGGGGTTAGAGGGTGGGTTGTAAGTTATAATAAAACAAAAAATATTGAATAATAACTTAACAAATTAATAATAATTAAAGAAATGTGCACAGAAGAAAAATATATGCTTACAATAAAATAAACAATAGAGATAATCGACGAAAGAGCTTCAGAGGAATAAAAAAAAATTAATGTTCGAATAAAGATAGATAAATATTAATAAGCCATTAAGATGACAGAGAGATCCGATTTCAGTTCCGTCCGGTTTCGCTCATTTGCATATGTACGCGGTTGCTTGCGGCAATTTTATGTCATTGAATTTAATGGTGGTACTGGGCATACGCGGGTTTTATAGGTGTTTTTCAGGTTAAAAGAATAAAAAAATAAGAAAGAATTTACAAAATAAAAGTAGATTAATTAAAAAATATTACACGGAGTAAAATACAAACACAACGAAGAATAAATTTTAAAATATACAGAAGAAAAAAAAGAGTACTATGCAAAAAGCATTTATGGTGATAAATCTCAAAAAGAAAATTTATAAGGGAAGATAACGTAAGACAGTTTAGACTATGTTAGTGGAACGAAAGGTCTGGTCACTCTGAAAGCAGCACCTGATCTGGTCGATTTGGATAGCCATTTTGATGACAGGCGGGTCCGTGCTCAGATTGGATCGCTTTCGTTCGTTTGCATATGCACGTTCGGGTTTAGCATCCGTTACGTGTATTTAATACAGGTTACCGTGCATATGAGGGGTTAGAGGGTGGGTTGTGAGTTATAATAAAACAAAAAATATTGAATAATAACTTAACAAATTAATAATAATTAAAGAAATGTGCACAGAAGAAAAATATATGCTTACAATAAAATAAACAATAGAGATAATCGACGAAAGAGCTTCACAGGAATAAAAAAAAATTAATGTTCGAATAAAGATACATAAATATTAAAAAGCCATTAAGATGACAGAGAGATCTGATTTCAGTTCCGTCCGGTTTCGCTCATTTGCATATGTACGCGGTTGCTTGCGGCAATTTTATGTCATTGAATTTAATGGTTACTGGGCATACGCGTGTTTTATAGGTGTTTTTCAGGTTAAAAGAATAAAAAAATAAGAAATAATTTACAAAATAAAAGTAGATAAATTAAAAAATATTACACGGAAGAAAATACAAACACAACGAAGAATAAATTTAAAAATATACAGAAGAAAAAAAAGAGTACTATGCAAAAAGCATTTATGGTGATAAATCTCAAAAAGAAAATTTATAAGGGAAGATAACATAAGACAATTTAGACTATGTTAGTGGAACGAAAGGTCTGGTCACTCTGAAAGCAGCCCCTGATCTGGTCGATTTGGTTAGCCATTTTGATGATAGGCGGGTCCGTGCTCAGATTGGATCGTTTTCGTTCGTTTGCATATGCACGTTCGGGTTAAGCATCCGTTACGTGTATTTAATACAGGTTACCGTGCATATGAGGGGTTAGAGGGTGGGTTGTAAGTTATAATAAAACAAAAAATATTGAATAATAACTTAACAAATTATTAATAATTAAAGAAATGTGCACAGAAGAAAAATATATGCTTACAATAAAATAAACAATAGAGATAATCGACGAAAGAGCTCCACAGGAATAAAAAAAATTAATGTTCGAATAAAGATAGATAAATATTAATAAGCCATTAAGATGACAGAGAGGTCCGATTTCAGTTCCGTCCGGTTTCGCTCATTTGCATATGTACGCGGTTGCTTGCGGCAATTTTATGTCATTGAATTTAATGGTTACTGGGCATACGCGGGTTTTATAGGTGTTTTTCAGGTAAAACGAATAAAAAAATAAGAAATAATTTACAAAATAAAAGTAGATTAATTAAAAAAAATTACACGGAGGAAAATACAAACACAACGAAGAATAAATTAAAAAATATACAGAAGAAAAAAAGAGTACTATGCAAAAAGCATTTATGGTGATAAATCTCAAAAAGAAAATTTATAAGGGAAGATAACGTAAGACAGTTTAGACTATGTTAGTGGAACGAAAGGTCTGGTCACTCTGAAAGCAGCACCTCATCTGGTCGATTTGGTTAGCCATTTTGATGATAGGCGGGTCCGTGCTCAGATTGGATCGCTTTCGTTCGTTTGCATATGCACGTTCGGGTTAAGCATCCGTTACGTGTATTTAATACAGGTTACCGTGCATATGAGGGGTTAGAGGGTGGGTTGTAAGCTATAATAAAACAAAAAATATTGAATAATAACTTAACAAATTAATAATAATTAAAGAAATGTGCACAGAAGAAAAATATATGCTTACAATAAAATAAACAATAGAGATAATCGACGAAAGAGCTTCACAGGAATAAAAAAAATTAATGTTCGAATAAAGATAGATAAATATTAATAAGCCATTAAGATGACAGAGAGATCCGATTTCAGTTCCGTCCGGTTTCGCTCATTTGCATATGTACGCGGTTGCTTGCGGCAATTTTATGTCATTGAATTTAATGGTTACTGGGCATACGCGGGTTTTATAGGTGTTTTTCAGGTTAAAAGAATAAAAAAATAAGAAATAATTTACAAAATAAAAGTAGATTAATTAAAAAATATTACACGGAGGAAAATACAAACACAACGAAGAATAAATTAAAAAATATACAGAAGAAAAAAAAGAGTACTATGCAAAAAGCATTTATGGTGATAAATCTCAAAAAGAAAATTTATAAGGGAAGATAACGTAAGACAGTTTAGACTATGTTAGTGGAACGAAAGGTCTGGTCACTCTGAAAGCAGCACCTGATCTGGTCGATTTGGTTAGCCATTTTGATGATAGGCGGGTCCGTGCTCAGATTGGATCGCTTTCGTTCGTTTGCATATGCACGTTCGGGTTAAGCATCCGTTACGTGTATTTAATACAGGTTACCGTGCATATGAGGGGTTAGAGGGTGGGTTGTAAGTTATAATAAAACAAAAAATATTGAATAATATCTTAACAAATTAATAATAATTAAAGAAATGTGCACAGAAGAAAAATATATGCTTACAATAAAATAAACAATAGAGATAATCGACGAAAGAGCTTCACAGGAATAAAAAAAAATTAATGTTCGAAAAAAGATAGATAAATATTAATAAGCCATTAAGATGACAGAGAGATCCGATTTCAGTTCCGTCCGGTTTCGCTCATTTGCATATGTACGCGGTTGCTTGCGGCAATTTTATGTCATTGAATTTAATGGTTACTGGGCATACGCGTGTTTTATAGGTGTTTTTCAGGTTAAAAGAATAAAAAAATAAGAAATAATTTACAAAATAAAAGTAGATTAATTAAAAAATATTACACGGAGGAAAATACAAACACAACGAAGAATAAATTTAAAAATATACAGAAGAAAAAAAAAAGAGTACTATGCAAAAAGCATTTATGGTGATAAATCTCAAAAAGAAAATTTATAAGGGAAGATAACGTAAGACAATTTAGACTATGTTAGTGGAACGAAAGGTCTGGTCACTCTGAAAGCAGCACCTGATCTGATCGATTTGGTTAGCCATTTTCATGATAGGCGGGTCCGTGCTCAGATTGGATCGCTTTCGTTCGTTTGCATATGCACGTTCGGGTTAAGCATCCGTTACGTGTATTTAATACAGGTTACCGTGCATATGAGGGGTTAGAGGGTGGGTTGTAAGTTATAACAAAACAAAAAATATTGAATAATAACTTAACAAATTAATAATAATTAAAGAAATGTGCACAGAAGAAAAATATATGCTTACAATAAAATAAACAATAGAGATAATCGACGAAAGAGCTTCACAGGAATAAAAAAAAATTAATGTTCGAATAAAGATAGATAAATATTAATAAGCCATTAAGATGACAGAGAGATCCGATTTCAGTTCCGTCCGGTTTCGCTCATTTGCATATGTACGCGGTTGCTTGCGGCAATTTTATGTCATTGCATTTAATGGTTACTGCGCATACGCGTGTTTTATAGGTGTTTTTCAGGTTAAAAGAATAAAAAAATAAGAAATAATTTACAAAATAAAAGTAGTTTAATTAAAAAATATTACACGGAGGAAAATACAAACATAACGAAGAATAAATTTAAAAATATACAGAAGAAAAAAAAGAGTACTATGCAAAAAGCATTTATGGTGATAAATCTCAAAAAGAAAATTTATAAAGGAAGATAACATAAGACAATTTAGACTATGTTAGTGGAACGAAAGGTCTGGTCACTCTGAAAGCAGCACCTGATCTGGTCGATTTGGATAGCCATTTTGATGACAGGCGGGTCCGTGCTCAGATTGGATCGCTTTCGTTCGTTTGCATATGCACGTTCGGGTTAAGCATCCGTTACCTGTATTTAATGCAGGTTACCGTGCATATGAGGGGTTAGAGGGTGGGTTGTAAGTTATAATAAAACAAAAATTATTGAATAATAACTTAACAAATTAATAATAATTAAAGAAATGTGCACAGAAGAAAAATATATGCTTACAATAAAATAAACAATAGAGATAATCGACGAAAGAGCTTCACAGGAAAAAAAAATTAATGTTCGAATAAAGATAGATAAATATTAATAAGCCATTAAGATGACAGAGAGATCCGATTTCAGTTCCGTCCGGTTTCGCTCATTTGCATATGTACGCGGTTGCTTGCGGCAATTTTATGTCATTGAATTTAATGGTT
Source organism: Maratus speciosus (assembly GCA_963932465.1). Classification (NCBI taxonomy): domain Eukaryota; kingdom Metazoa; phylum Arthropoda; class Arachnida; order Araneae; family Salticidae; genus Maratus; species Maratus speciosus. The sequence goes on along the minus strand of OZ010799.1, from coordinate 65,018,901 downwards.
ACTGGGTATACCCGGGTTTTATAGGTGTTTTTCAGGTTAAAAGAATAAAAAAATATGAAATAATTTACAAAATAAAAGTAGATTAATTAAAAAATATTACACGGAGGAAAATACAAACACAACGAAGAATAAATTTAAAAATATACAGAAGAAAAAAAAGAGTACTATGCAAAAAACATTTATGGTGATAAATCTCAAAAAGAAAATTTATAAAGGAAGATAACATAAGACAATTTAGACTATGTTAGTGGAACGAAAGGTCTGGTCACTCTGAAAGCAGCACCTGATCTGGTCGATTTGGTTAGCCATTTTGATGATAGGCGGGTCCGTGCTCAGATTGGATCGCTTTCGTTCGTTTGCATATGCACGTTCGGGTTAAGCATCCGTTACGTGTATTTAATACAGGTTACCGTGCATATGAAGGGTTAGAGTGTGGGTTGTAAGTTATAATAAAACAAAAAATATTGAATAATAACTTAACAAATTAATAATAATTAAAGAAATGTGCACAGAAGAAAAATATATGCTTACAATAAAATAAACAATAGAGATAATCGACGAAAGAGCTTCACAGGAATAAAAAAAATTAATGTTCGAATAAAGATAGATAAATATTAATAAGCCATTAAGATGACAGAGAGATCCGATTTCAGTTCCGTCCGGTTTCGCTCATTTGCATATGTACGCGGTTGCTTGCGGCAATTTTATGTCATTGAATTTAATGGTTACTGGGCATACGCGGGTTTTATAGGTGTTTTTCAGGTAAAACGAATAAAAAAATAAGAAATAATTTACAAAATAAAAGTAGATTAATTAAAAAAAATTACACGGAGGAAAATACAAACACAACGAAGAATAAATTAAAAAATATACAGAAGAAAAAAAGAGTACTATGCAAAAAGCATTTATGGTGATAAATCTCAAAAAGAAAATTTATAAGGGAAGATAACGTAAGACAGTTTAGACTATGTTAGTGGAACGAAAGGTCTGGTCACTCTGAAAGCAGCACCTCATCTGGTCGATTTGGTTAGCCATTTTGATGATAGGCGGGTCCGTGCTCAGATTGGATCGCTTTCGTTCGTTTGCATATGCACGTTCGGGTTAAGCATCCGTTACGTGTATTTAATACAGGTTACCGTGCATATGAGGGGTTAGAGGGTGGGTTGTAAGCTATAATAAAACAAAAAATATTGAATAATAACTTAACAAATTAATAATAATTAAAGAAATGTGCACAGAAGAAAAATATATGCTTACAATAAAATAAACAATAGAGATAATCGACGAAAGAGCTTCACAGGAATAAAAAAAATTAATGTTCGAATAAAGATAGATAAATATTAATAAGCCATTAAGATGACAGAGAGATCCGATTTCAGTTCCGTCCGGTTTCGCTCATTTGCATATGTACGCGGTTGCTTGCGGCAATTTTATGTCATTGAATTTAATGGTTACTGGGCATACGCGGGTTTTATAGGTGTTTTTCAGGTTAAAAGAATAAAAAAATAAGAAATAATTTACAAAATAAAAGTAGATTAATTAAAAAATATTACACGGAGGAAAATACAAACACAACGAAGAATAAATTAAAAAATATACAGAAGAAAAAAAAGAGTACTATGCAAAAAGCATTTATGGTGATAAATCTCAAAAAGAAAATTTATAAGGGAAGATAACGTAAGACAGTTTAGACTATGTTAGTGGAACGAAAGGTCTGGTCACTCTGAAAGCAGCACCTGATCTGGTCGATTTGGTTAGCCATTTTGATGATAGGCGGGTCCGTGCTCAGATTGGATCGCTTTCGTTCGTTTGCATATGCACGTTCGGGTTAAGCATCCGTTACGTGTATTTAATACAGGTTACCGTGCATATGAGGGGTTAGAGGGTGGGTTGTAAGTTATAATAAAACAAAAAATATTGAATAATAACTTAACAAATTAATAATAATTAAAGAAATGTGCACAGAAGAAAAATATATGCTTACAATAAAATAAACAATAGAGATAATCGACGAAAGAGCTTCAGAGGAATAAAAAAAAATTAATGTTCGAATAAAGATAGATAAATATTAATAAGCCATTAAGATGACAGAGAGATCCGATTTCAGTTCCGTCCGGTTTCGCTCATTTGCATATGTACGCGGTTGCTTGCGGCAATTTTATGTCATTGAATTTAATGGTGGTACTGGGCATACGCGGGTTTTATAGGTGTTTTTCAGGTTAAAAGAATAAAAAAATAAGAAAGAATTTACAAAATAAAAGTAGATTAATTAAAAAATATTACACGGAGTAAAATACAAACACAACGAAGAATAAATTTTAAAATATACAGAAGAAAAAAAAGAGTACTATGCAAAAAGCATTTATGGTGATAAATCTCAAAAAGAAAATTTATAAGGGAAGATAACGTAAGACAGTTTAGACTATGTTAGTGGAACGAAAGGTCTGGTCACTCTGAAAGCAGCACCTGATCTGGTCGATTTGGATAGCCATTTTGATGACAGGCGGGTCCGTGCTCAGATTGGATCGCTTTCGTTCGTTTGCATATGCACGTTCGGGTTTAGCATCCGTTACGTGTATTTAATACAGGTTACCGTGCATATGAGGGGTTAGAGGGTGGGTTGTGAGTTATAATAAAACAAAAAATATTGAATAATAACTTAACAAATTAATAATAATTAAAGAAATGTGCACAGAAGAAAAATATATGCTTACAATAAAATAAACAATAGAGATAATCGACGAAAGAGCTTCACAGGAATAAAAAAAAATTAATGTTCGAATAAAGATACATAAATATTAAAAAGCCATTAAGATGACAGAGAGATCCGATTTCAGTTCCGTCCGGTTTCGCTCATTTGCATATGTACGCGGTTGCTTGCGGCAATTTTATGTCATTGAATTTAATGGTTACTGGGCATACGCGTGTTTTATAGGTGTTTTTCAGGTTAAAAGAATAAAAAAATAAGAAATAATTTACAAAATAAAAGTAGATAAATTAAAAAATATTACACGGAAGAAAATACAAACACAACGAAGAATAAATTTAAAAATATACAGAAGAAAAAAAAGAGTACTATGCAAAAAGCATTTATGGTGATAAATCTCAAAAAGAAAATTTATAAGGGAAGATAACATAAGACAATTTAGACTATGTTAGTGGAACGAAAGGTCTGGTCACTCTGAAAGCAGCCCCTGATCTGGTCGATTTGGTTAGCCATTTTGATGATAGGCGGGTCCGTGCTCAGATTGGATCGTTTTCGTTCGTTTGCATATGCACGTTCGGGTTAAGCATCCGTTACGTGTATTTAATACAGGTTACCGTGCATATGAGGGGTTAGAGGGTGGGTTGTAAGTTATAATAAAACAAAAAATATTGAATAATAACTTAACAAATTATTAATAATTAAAGAAATGTGCACAGAAGAAAAATATATGCTTACAATAAAATAAACAATAGAGATAATCGACGAAAGAGCTCCACAGGAATAAAAAAAATTAATGTTCGAATAAAGATAGATAAATATTAATAAGCCATTAAGATGACAGAGAGATCCGATTTCAGTTCCGTCCGGTTTCGCTCATTTGCATATGTACGCGGTTGCTTGCGGCAATTTTATGTCATTGAATTTAATGGTTACTGGGCATACGCGGGTTTTATAGGTGTTTTTCAGGTAAAACGAATAAAAAAATAAGAAATAATTTACAAAATAAAAGTAGATTAATTAAAAAAAATTACACGGAGGAAAATACAAACACAACGAAGAATAAATTAAAAAATATACAGAAGAAAAAAAGAGTACTATGCAAAAAGCATTTATGGTGATAAATCTCAAAAAGAAAATTTATAAGGGAAGATAACGTAAGACAGTTTAGACTATGTTAGTGGAACGAAAGGTCTGGTCACTCTGAAAGCAGCACCTCATCTGGTCGATTTGGTTAGCCATTTTGATGATAGGCGGGTCCGTGCTCAGATTGGATCGCTTTCGTTCGTTTGCATATGCACGTTCGGGTTAAGCATCCGTTACGTGTATTTAATACAGGTTACCGTGCATATGAGGGGTTAGAGGGTGGGTTGTAAGCTATAATAAAACAAAAAATATTGAATAATAACTTAACAAATTAATAATAATTAAAGAAATGTGCACAGAAGAAAAATATATGCTTACAATAAAATAAACAATAGAGATAATCGACGAAAGAGCTTCACAGGAATAAAAAAAATTAATGTTCGAATAAAGATAGATAAATATTAATAAGCCATTAAGATGACAGAGAGATCCGATTTCAGTTCCGTCCGGTTTCGCTCATTTGCATATGTACGCGGTTGCTTGCGGCAATTTTATGTCATTGAATTTAATGGTTACTGGGCATACGCGGGTTTTATAGGTGTTTTTCAGGTTAAAAGAATAAAAAAATAAGAAATAATTTACAAAATAAAAGTAGATTAATTAAAAAATATTACACGGAGGAAAATACAAACACAACGAAGAATAAATTAAAAAATATACAGAAGAAAAAAAAGAGTACTATGCAAAAAGCATTTATGGTGATAAATCTCAAAAAGAAAATTTATAAGGGAAGATAACGTAAGACAGTTTAGACTATGTTAGTGGAACGAAAGGTCTGGTCACTCTGAAAGCAGCACCTGATCTGGTCGATTTGGTTAGCCATTTTGATGATAGGCGGGTCCGTGCTCAGATTGGATCGCTTTCGTTCGTTTGCATATGCACGTTCGGGTTAAGCATCCGTTACGTGTATTTAATACAGGTTACCGTGCATATGAGGGGTTAGAGGGTGGGTTGTAAGTTATAATAAAACAAAAAATATTGAATAATAACTTAACAAATTAATAATAATTAAAGAAATGTGCACAGAAGAAAAATATATGCTTACAATAAAATAAACAATAGAGATAATCGACGAAAGAGCTTCACAGGAATAAAAAAAAATTAATGTTCGAATAAAGATAGATAAATATTAATAAGCCATTAAGATGACAGAGAGATCCGATTTCAGTTCCGTCCGGTTTCGCTCATTTGCATATGTACGCGGTTGCTTGCGGCAATTTTATGTCATTGAATTTAATGGTTACTGGGCATACGCGTGTTTTATAGGTGTTTTTCAGGTTAAAAGAATAAAAAAATAAGAAATAATTTACAAAATAAAAGTAGATTAATTAAAAAATATTACACGGAGGAAAATACAAACACAACGAAGAATAAATTTAAAAATATACAGAAGAAAAAAAAAAGAGTACTATGCAAAAAGCATTTATGGTGATAAATCTCAAAAAGAAAATTTATAAGGGAAGATAACGTAAGACAATTTAGACTATGTTAGTGGAACGAAAGGTCTGGTCACTCTGAAAGCAGCACCTGATCTGATCGATTTGGTTAGCCATTTTTATGATAGGCGGGTCCGTGCTCAGATTGGATCGCTTTCGTTCGTTTGCATATGCACGTTCGGGTTAAGCATCCGTTACGTGTATTTAATACAGGTTACCGTGCATATGAGGGGTTAGAGGGTGGGTTGTAAGTTATAACAAAACAAAAAATATTGAATAATAACTTAACAAATTAATAATAATTAAAGAAATGTGCACAGAAGAAAAATATATGCTTACAATAAAATAAACAATAGAGATAATCGACGAAAGAGCTTCACAGGAATAAAAAAAAATTAATGTTCGAATAAAGATAGATAAATATTAATAAGCCATTAAGATGACAGAGAGATCCGATTTCAGTTCCGTCCGGTTTCGCTCATTTGCATATGTACGCGGTTGCTTGCGGCAATTTTATGTCATTGCATTTAATGGTTACTGCGCATACGCGTGTTTTATAGGTGTTTTTCAGGTTAAAAGAATAAAAAAATAAGAAATAATTTACAAAATAAAAGTAGTTTAATTAAAAAATATTACACGGAGGAAAATACAAACATAACGAAGAATAAATTTAAAAATATACAGAAGAAAAAAAAGAGTACTATGCAAAAAGCATTTATGGTGATAAATCTCAAAAAGAAAATTTATAAAGGAAGATAACATAAGACAATTTAGACTATGTTAGTGGAACGAAAGGTCTGGTCACTCTGAAAGCAGCACCTGATCTGGTCGATTTGGATAGCCATTTTGATGACAGGCGGGTCCGTGCTCAGATTGGATCGCTTTCGTTCGTTTGCATATGCACGTTCGGGTTAAGCATCCGTTACCTGTATTTAATGCAGGTTACCGTGCATATGAGGGGTTAGAGGGTGGGTTGTAAGTTATAATAAAACAAAAATTATTGAATAATAACTTAACAAATTAATAATAATTAAAGAAATGTGCACAGAAGAAAAATATATGCTTACAATAAAATAAACAATAGAGATAATCGACGAAAGAGCTTCACAGGAAAAAAAAATTAATGTTCGAATAAAGATAGATAAATATTAATAAGCCATTAAGATGACAGAGAGATCCGATTTCAGTTCCGTCCGGTTTCGCTCATTTGCATATGTACGCGGTTGCTTGCGGCAATTTTATGTCATTGAATTTAATGGTTACTGGGTATACCCGGGTTTTATAGGTGTTTTTCAGGTTAAAAGAATAAAAAAATATGAAATAATTTACAAAATAAAAGTAGATTAATTAAAAAATATTACACGGAGGAAAATACAAACACAACGAAGAATAAATTTAAAAATATACAGAAGAAAAAAAAGAGTACTATGCAAAAAACATTTATGGTGATAAATCTCAAAAAGAAAATTTATAAAGGAAGATAACATAAGACAATTTAGACTATGTTAGTGGAACGAAAGGTCTGGTCACTCTGAAAGCAGCACCTGATCTGGTCGATTTGGTTAGCCATTTTGATGATAGGCGGGTCCGTGCTCAGATTGGATCGCTTTCGTTCGTTTGCATATGCACGTTCGGGTTAAGCATCCGTTACGTGTATTTAATACAGGTTACCGTGCATATGAAGGGTTAGAGTGTGGGTTGTAAGTTATAATAAAACAAAAAATATTGAATAATAACTTAACAAATTAATAATAATTAAAGAAATGTGCACAGAAGAAAAATATATGCTTACAATAAAATAAACAATAGAGATAATCGACGAAAGAGCTTCACAGGAATAAAAAAAATTAATGTTCGAATAAAGATAGATAAATATTAATAAGCCATTAAGATGACAGAGAGATCCGATTTCAGTTCCGTCCGGTTTCGCTCATTTGCATATGTACGTGGTTGCTTGCGGCAATTTTATGTCATTGAATTTAATGGTTACTGGGCATACGCGTGTTTTATAGGTGTTTTTCAGGTTAAAAGAATAAAAAAATAAGAAATAATTTACAAAATAAAAGTAGATTAATTAAAAAATATTACACGGAGGAAAATACAAACACAACGAAGAATAAATTTAAAAATATACAGAAGAAAAAAAAAGAGTACTATGCAAAAAGCATTTATGGTGATAAATCTCAAAAAGAAAATTTATAAGGGAAGATAATGTAAGACAATTTAGACTATTTTTGTGGAACGAAAGGTCTGGTCACTCTGAAAGCAGCACCTGATCTGGTCGATTTGGATAGCCATTTTGATGACAGGCGGGTCCGTGCTCAGATTGGATCGCTTTCGTTCGTTTGCATATGCACGTTCGGGTTAAGCATCCGTTACGTGTATTTAATACAGGTTACCGTGCATATGAGGGGTTAGAGGGTGGGTTATAAGTTATAATAAAACAAAAAATATTGAATATCTTAACAAATTAATAATAATTAAAGAAATGTGCACAGAAGAAAAATATATGCTTACAATAAAATAAACAATAGAGATAATCGACGAAAGAGCTTCACAGGAATAAAAAAAATTAATGTTCGAATAAAGATAGATAAATATTAATAAGCCATTAAGATGACAGATAGATCCGATTTCAGTTCCGTCCGGTTTCGCTCATTTGCATATGTACGCGGTTGCTTGCGGCAATTTTATGTCATTGAATTTAATGGTGGTACTGGGCATACGCGGGTTTTATAGGTGTTTTTCAGGTTAAAAGAATAAAAAAATAAGAAAGAATTTACAAAATAAAAGTAGATTAATTAAAAAATATTACACGGAGGAAAATACAAACACAACGAAGAATAAATTTTAAAATATAGAGAAGAAAAAAAAGAGTACTATGCAAAAAGCATTTATGGTGATAAATCTCAAAAAGAAAATTTATAAGGGAAGATAACGTAAGACAGTTTAGACTATGTTAGTGGAACGAAAGGTCTGGTCACTCTGAAAGCAGCACCTGATCTGGTCGATTTGGATAGCCATTTTGATGACAGGCGGGTCCGTGCTCAGATTGGATCGCTTTCGTTCGTTTGCATATGCACGTTCGGGTTAAGCATCCGTTACGTGTATTTAATACAGGTTACCGTGCATATGAAGGGTTAGAGGGTGGGTTGTATTTTATAATAAAACAAAAAATATTGAATAATAACTTAACAAATTAATAATAATTAAAGAAATGTGCACAGAAGAAAAATATATGCTTACAATAAAATAAACAATAGAGATAATCGACGAAAGAGCTTCACAGGAATAAAAAAAATTAATGTTCGAATAAAGATAGATAAATATTAATAAGCCATTAAGGTGACAGAGAGATCCGATTTCAGTTCCGTCCGGTTTCGCTCATTTGCATATGTACGCGGTTGCTTGCGGCAATTTTATGTCATTGAATTTAATGGTTACTGGGCATACGCGTGTTTTATAGGTGTTTTTCAGGTTAAAAGAATAAAAAAATAAGAAATAATTTACAAAATAAAAGTAGATAAATTAAAAAATATTACACGGAGGAAAATACAAACACAACGAAGAATAAATTTAAAAATATACAGAAGAAAAAAAAGAGTACTATGCAAAAAGCATTTATGGTGATAAATCTCAAAAAGAAAATTTATAAGGGAAGATAACATAAGACAATTTAGACTATGTTAGAGGAACGAAAGGTCTGGTCACTCTGAAAGCAGCCCCTGATCTGGTCGATTTGGTTAGCCATTTTGATGATAGGCGGGTCCGTGCTCAGATTGGATCGCTTTCGTTCGTTTGCATATGCACGTTCGGGTTAAGCATCCGTTACGTGTATTTAATACAGGTTACCGTTTATATGAGGGGTTAGAGGGTGGGTTGTAAGTTATAATAAAACAAAAAATATTGAATAATAACTTAACAAATTAATAATAATTAAAGAAATGTGCACAGAAGAAAAATATATGCTTACAATAAAATAAACAATAGAGATAATCGACGAAAGAGCTTCACAGGAATAAAAAAAATTAATGTTCGAATAAAGATAGATAAATATTAATAAGCCATTAAGATGACAGAGAGATCCGATTTCAGTTCCGTCCGGTTTCGCTCATTTGCATATGTACGCGGTTGCTTGCGGCAATTTTATGTCATTGAATTTAATGGTTACTGGGCATACGCGGGTTTTATAGGTGTTTTTCAGGTTAAAAGAATAAAAAAATAAGAAATAATTTACAAAATAAAAGTAGATTAATTAAAAAATATTACACGGAGGAAAATACAAACACAACGAAGAATAAATTAAAAAATATACAGAAGAAAAAAAGAGTACTATGCAAAAAGCATTTATGGTGATAAATCTCAAAAAGAAAATTTATAAGGGAAGATAACGTAAGACAGTTTAGACTATGTTAGTGGAACGAAAGGTCTGGTCACTCTGAAAGCAGCACCTGATCTGGTCGATTTGGATAGCCATTTTGATGACAGGCGGGTCCGTGCTCAGATTGGATCGCTTTCGTTCGTTTGCATATGCACGTTCGGGTTAAGCATCCGTTACGTGTATTTAATACAGGTTACCGTGCATATGAGGGGTTAGAGGGTGGTTTGTAAGTTATAATAAAACAAAAAATATTGAATAATAACTTAACAAATTAATAATAATTAACGAAATGTGCACAGAAGAAAAATATATGCTTACAATAAAATAAACAATAGAGATAATCGACGAAAGAGCTTCACAGGAATAAAAAAAATTAATGTTCGAGTAAAGATAGATAAATATTAATAAGCCATTAAGATGACAGAGAGATCCGATTTCAGTTCCGTCCGGTTTCGCTCATTTGCATATGTACGCGGTTGCTTGCGGCAATTTTATGTCATTGAATTTAATGGTTACTGGGCATACGCGTGTTTTATAGGTGTTTTTCAGGTTAAAAGAATAAAAAAATAAGAAATAATTTACAAAATAAAAGTAGATTAATTAAAAAATATTACACGGAGGAAAATACAAACACAACGAAGAATAAATTTAAAAATATACAGAAGGAAAAAAAAAAGAGTACTATGCAAAAAGCATTTATGGTGATAAATCTCAAAAAGAAAATTTATAAGGGAAGATAACGTAAGACAATTTAGACTATGTTAGTGGAATGAAATGTCTGGTCACTCTGAAAGCCGCACCTGATCTGGTCGATTTTGGATAGCCATTTTGATGACAGGCGGGTCCGTGCTCAGATTGGATCGCTTTCGTTCGTTTGCATATGCACGTTCGGGTTAAGCATCCGTTACGTGTATTTAATACAGGTTACCGTGCATATGAGGGGTTAGAGGGTGGGTTGTAAGTTATAATAAAACAAAAAATATTGAATAATAACTTAACAAATTAATAATAATTAAAGAAATGTGCACAGAAGAAAAATATATGCTTACAATAAAATAAACAATAGAGATAATCGACGAAAGATCTTCACAGGAATAAAAAAAAATTAATGTTCGAATAAAGATAGATAAATATTAATAAGCCATTAAGATGACAGAGAGATCCGATTTCAGTTCCGTCAGGTTTCGCTCATTTGCATATGTACGCGGTTGCTTGCGGCAATTTTATGTCATTGAATTTAATGGTTACTGGGCATACGCGTGTTTTATAGGTGTTTTTCAGGTTAAAAGAATAAAAAAATAAGAAATAATTTACAAAATAAAAGTAGATTAATTAAAAAATATTACACGGAGGAAAATACAAACACAACGAAGAATAAATTTAAAAATATACAGAAGAAAAAAAAGAGTACTATGCAAAAAGCATTTATGGTGATAAATCTCAAAAAGAAAATTTATAAGGGAAGATAACGTAAGACAATTTAGACTATTTTTGTGGAACGAAAAGTCTGGTCACTCTGAAAGCAGCACCTGATCTGGTCGATTTGGATAGCCATTTTGATGACAGGCGGGTCCGTGCTCAGATTGGATCGCTTTCGTTCGTTTGCATATTCACGTTCGAGTTAAGCATCCGTTACGTGTATTTAATACAGGTTACCGTGCATATGAGGGGTTAGAGGGTGGGTTGTAAGTTATAATAAAACAAAAATTATTGAATAATAACTTAACAAATTAATAATAATTAAAGAAATGTGCACAGAAGAAAAATATATGCTTACAATAAAATAAACAACAGAGATAAACGACGAAAGAGCTTCACAGGAATAAAAAAAGATTAATGTTCGAATAAAGATAGATAAATATTAATAAGCCATTAAGATGACAGATAGATCCGATTTCAGTTCCGTCCGGTTTCGCTCATTTGCATATGTACGCGGTTGCTTGCGGCAATTTTATGTCATTGAAGTTAATGGTGGTACTGGGCATACGCGGGTTTTATAGGTGTTTTTCAGGTTAAAAGAATAAAAAAATAAGAAATAATTTACAAAATAAAAGTAGATTAATTAAAAAATATTACACGGAGGAAAATACAAACACAACGAAGAATAAATTTAAAAATATACAGAAGGAAAAAAAAGAGTACTATGCAAAAAGAATTTATGGTGATAAATCTCAAAAAGAAAATTTATAAGGGAAGATAACGTAAGACAATTTAGACTATGTTAGTGGAACGAAAAGTCTGGTCACTCTGAAAGCAGCACCTGATCTGGTCGATTTGGATAGCCATTTTGATGACAGGCGGGTCCGTGCTCAGATTGGATCGCTTTCGTTCGTTTGCATATTCACGTTCGAGTTAAGCATCCGTTACGTGTATTTAATACAGGTTACCGTGCATATGAGGGGTTAGAGGGTGGGTTGTAAGTTATAATAAAACAAAAATTATTGAATAATAACTTAACAAATTAATAATAATTAAAGAAATGTGCACAGAAGAAAAATATATGCTTACAATAAAATAAACAACAGAGATAAACGACGAAAGAGCTTCACAGGAATAAAAAAAGATTAATGTTCGAATAAAGATAGATAAATATTAATAAGCCATTAAGATGACAGATAGATCCGATTTCAGTTCCGTCCGGTTTCGCTCATTTGCATATGTACGCGGTTGCTTGCGGCAATTTTATGTCATTGAAGTTAATGGTGGTACTGGGCATACGCGGGTTTTATAGGTGTTTTTCAGGTTAAAAGAATAAAAAAATAAGAAATAATTTACAAAATAAAATTAGATTAATTAAAAAATATTACACGCAGGAAAATACAAACACAACGAAGAATAAATTTAAAAATATATAGAAGAAAAAAAAAGAGTACTATGCAAAAAGCATTTATGGTGATAAATCTCAAAAAGAAAATTTATAAGGGAAGATAACGTAAGACAATTTAGACTATTTTTGTGGAACGAAAGGTCTGGTCACTCTGAAAGCAGCACCTGATCTGGTCGATTTGGATAGCCATTTTGATGACAGGCGGGTCCGTGCTCAGATTGGATCGCTTTCGTTCGTTTGCATATGCACGTTCGGGTTAAGCATCCGTTACGTGTATTTAATACAGGTTACCGTGCATATGAGGGGTTAGAGGGTGGGTTATAAGTTATAATAAAACAAAAAATATTGAATAACTTAACAAATTAATAATAATTAAAGAAATGTGCACAGAAGAAAAATATATGCTTACAATAAAATAAACAACAGAGATAAACGACGAAAGAGCTTCACAGGAATAAAAAAAAATTAATGTTCGAATAAAGATAGATAAATATTAATAAGCCATTAAGATGACAGAGAGATCCGATTTCAGTTCCGTCCGGTTTCGCTCATTTGCATATGTACGCGGTTGCTCGCGGCAATTTTATGTCATTGAATTTAATGGTTACTGGGCATACGCGTGTTTTATAGGTGTTTTTCAGGTTAAAAGAATAAAAAAATAAGAAATAATTTACAAAATAAAAGTAGATTAATTAAAAAATATTACACGGAGGAAAATACAAACACTACGAAGAATAAATTTAAAAATATACAGAAGAAAAAAAAGAGTACTATGCAAAAAGCATTTATGGTGATAAATCTCAAAAAGAAAATTTATAAAGGAAGATAACATAAGACAATTTAGACTATGTTAGTGGAACGAAAGGTCTGGTCACTCTGAAAGCAGCACCTGATCTGGTCGATTTGGTTAGCCATTTTGATGATAGGCGGGTCCGTGCTCAGATTGGATCGCTTTCGTTCGTTTGCATATGCACGTTCGGGTTAAGCATACGTTACGTGTATTTAATACAGGTTACCGTGCATATGAGGGGTTAGAGGGTGGGTTGTGAGTTATAATAAAACAAAAAATATTGAATAATAACTTAACAAATTAATAATAATTAAAGAAATGTGCACAGAAGAAAAATATATGCTTACAATAAAATAAACAATAGAGATAATCGACGAAAGAGCTTCACAGGAGTAAAAAAAAATTAATGTTCGAATAAAGATAGATAAATATTAATAAGCCATTAAGATGACAGAGAGATCCGATTTCAGTTCCGTCCGGTTTCGCTCATTTGCATATGTACGCGGTTGCTTGCGGCAATTTTATGTCATTGAATTTAATGGTTACTGGGCATACGCGTGTTTTATAGATGTTTTTCAGGTTAAAAGAATAAAAAAATAAGAAATAATTTACAAAATAAAAGTAGATTAATTAAAAAATATTACACGGAGGAAAATACAAACACAACGAAGAATAAATTTAAAAATATACAGAAGAAAAAAAAAGAGTACTATGCAAAAAGCATTTATGGTGATAAATCTCAAAAAGAAAATTTATAAGGGAAGATAACGTAAGACAATTTAGACTATGTTAGTGGAACGAAAGGTCTGGTCACTCTGAAAGCAGCACCTGATTTGGTCGTTTTGGTTAGCCATTTTTATGATAGGCGGGTCCGTGCTCAGATTGGATCGCTTTCGTTCGTTTGCATATGCACGTTCGGGTTAAGCATCCGTTACGTGTATTTAATACAGGTTACCGTGCATATGAGGGGTTAGAGGGTGGGTTATAAGTTATAATAAAACAAAAAATATTGAATAACTTAACAAATTAATAATAATTAAAGAAATGTGCACAGAAGAAAAATATATGCTTACAATAAAATAAACAACAGAGATAAACGACGAAAGAGCTTCACAGGAATAAAAAAAAATTAATGTTCGAATAAAGATAGATAAATATTAATAAGCCATTAAGATGACAGAGAGATCCGATTTCAGTTCCGTCCGATTTCGCTCATTTGCATATGTACGCGGTTGCTTGCGGCAATTTTATGTCATTGAATTTAATGGTAGTACTCGGCATACGCGGGTTTTTAGGTGTTTTTCAGGTTAAAAGAATAAAAAAATAAGAAAGAGTTTACAAAATAAAAGTAGATTAATTAAAAAATATTACACGGAGGAAAATACAAACACAACGAAGAATAAATTTTAAAATATACAGAAGAAAAAAAAGAGTACTATGCAAAAAGCATTTATGGTGATAAATCTCAAAAAGAAAATTTATAAGGGAAGATAACGTAAGACAGTTTAGACTATGTTAGTGGAACGAAAGGTCTGGTCAATCTGAAAGCAGCACCTGATCTGGTCAATTTGGATAGCCATTTTGATGACAGGCGGGTCCGTGCTCAGATTGGATCGCTTTCGTTCGTTTGCATATGCACGTTCGGGTTAAGCATCCGTTACGTGTATTTAATACAGGTTACCGTGCATATGAGGGGTTAGAGGGTGGGTTGTAAGTTATAATAAAACAAAAATTATTGAATAATAACTTAACAAATTAATAATAATTAAAGAAATGTGCACAGAAGGAAAATATATGCTTACAATAAAATAAACAATAGAGATAATCGACGAAAGAGCTTCACAGGAATAAAAAAAATTAATGTTCGAATAAAGATAGATAAATATTAATAAGCCATTAAGATGACAGAGAGATCCGATTTCAATTCCGTCCGGTTTCGCTCATTTGCATATGTACGCGGTTGCTTGCGGCAATTATATGTCATTGAATTTAATGGTTACTGGGCATACGCGTGTTTTATAGGTGTTTTTCAGGTTAAAAGAATAAAAAAATAAGAAATAATTTACAAAATAAAAGTAGATTAATTAAAAAATATTACACGGAGGAAAATACAAACACAACGAAGAATAAATTTTAAAATATACAGAAGAAAAAAAAGAGTACTATGCAAAAAGCATTTATGGTGATAAATCTCAAAAAGAAAATTTATAAGGGAAGATAACGTAAGACAATTTAGACTATTTTTGTGGAACGAAAGGTCTGGTCACTCTGAAAGCAGCACCTGATCTGGTCGATTTGGATAGCCATTTTGATGACAGTCGGGTCCGTGCTCAGATTGGATCGCTTTCGTTCGTTTGCATATGCACGTTCGGGTTAAGCATCCGTTACGTGTATTTAATACAGGTTACCGTACATATGAGGGGTTAGAGGGTGGGTTATAAGTTATAATAAAACAAAAAATATTGAATAACTTAACAAATTAATAATAATTAAAGAAATGTGCACAGAAGAAAAATATATGCTTACAATAAAATAAACAACAGAGATAAACGACGAAAGAGCTTCACAGGAATAAAAAAAAATTAATGTTCGAATAAAGATAGATAAATATTAATAAGCCATTAAGATGACAGAGAGATCCGATTTCAGTTCCGTCCGGTTTCGCTCATTTGCATATGTACGCGGTTGCTCGCGGCAATTTTATGTCATTGAATTTAATGGTTACTGGGCATACGCGTGTTTTATAGGTGTTTTTCAGGTTAAAAGAATAAAAAAATAAGAAATAATTTACAAAATAAAAGTAGATTAATTAAAAAATATTACACGGAGGAAAATACAAACACTACGAAGAATAAATTTAAAAATATACAGAAGAAAAAAAAGAGTACTATGCAAAAAGCATTTATGGTGATAAATCTCAAAAAGAAAATTTATAAAGGAAGATAACATAAGACAATTTAGACTATGTTAGTGGAACGAAAGGTCTGGTCACTCTGAAAGCAGCACCTGATCTGGTCGATTTGGTTAGCCATTTTGATGATAGGCGGGTCCGTGCTCAGATTGGATCGCTTTCGTTCGTTTGCATATGCACGTTCGGGTTAAGCATACGTTACGTGTATTTAATACAGGTTACCGTGCATATGAGGGGTTAGAGGGTGGGTTGTGAGTTATAATAAAACAAAAAATATTGAATAATAACTTAACAAATTAATAATAATTAAAGAAATGTGCACAGAAGAAAAATATATGCTTACAATAAAATAAACAATAGAGATAATCGACGAAAGAGCTTCACAGGAGTAAAAAAAAATTAATGTTCGAATAAAGATAGATAAATATTAATAAGCCATTAAGATGACAGAGAGATCCGATTTCAGTTCCGTCCGGTTTCGCTCATTTGCATATGTACGCGGTTGCTTGCGGCAATTTTATGTCATTGAATTTAATGGTTACTGGGCATACGCGTGTTTTATAGATGTTTTTCAGGTTAAAAGAATAAAAAAATAAGAAATAATTTACAAAATAAAAGTAGATTAATTAAAAAATATTACACGGAGGAAAATACAAACACAACGAAGAATAAATTTAAAAATATACAGAAGAAAAAAAAAGAGTACTATGCAAAAAGCATTTATGGTGATAAATCTCAAAAAGAAAATTTATAAGGGAAGATAACGTAAGACAATTTAGACTATGTTAGTGGAACGAAAGGTCTGGTCACTCTGAAAGCAGCACCTGATTTGGTCGTTTTGGTTAGCCATTTTTATGATAGGCGGGTCCGTGCTCAGATTGGATCGCTTTCGTTCGTTTGCATATGCACGTTCGGGTTAAGCATCCGTTACGTGTATTTAATACAGGTTACCGTGCATATGAGGGGTTAGAGGGTGGGTTATAAGTTATAATAAAACAAAAAATATTGAATAACTTAACAAATTAATAATAATTAAAGAAATGTGCACAGAAGAAAAATATATGCTTACAATAAAATAAACAACAGAGATAAACGACGAAAGAGCTTCACAGGAATAAAAAAAAATTAATGTTCGAATAAAGATAGATAAATATTAATAAGCCATTAAGATGACAGAGAGATCCGATTTCAGTTCCGTCCGATTTCGCTCATTTGCATATGTACGCGGTTGCTTGCGGCAATTTTATGTCATTGAATTTAATGGTGGTACTCGGCATACGCGGGTTTTTAGGTGTTTTTCAGGTTAAAAGAATAAAAAAATAAGAAAGAGTTTACAAAATAAAAGTAGATTAATTAAAAAATATTACACGGAGGAAAATACAAACACAACGAAGAATAAATTTTAAAATATACAGAAGAAAAAAAAGAGTACTATGCAAAAAGCATTTATGGTGATAAATCTCAAAAAGAAAATTTATAAGGGAAGATAACGTAAGACAGTTTAGACTATGTTAGTGGAACGAAAGGTCTGGTCAATCTGAAAGCAGCACCTGATCTGGTCAATTTGGATAGCCATTTTGATGACAGGCGGGTCCGTGCTCAGATTGGATCGCTTTCGTTCGTTTGCATATGCACGTTCGGGTTAAGCATCCGTTACGTGTATTTAATACAGGTTACCGTGCATATGAGGGGTTAGAGGGTGGGTTGTAAGTTATAATAAAACAAAAATTATTGAATAATAACTTAACAAATTAATAATAATTAAAGAAATGTGCACAGAAGGAAAATATATGCTTACAATAAAATAAACAATAGAGATAATCGACGAAAGAGCTTCACAGGAATAAAAAAAATTAATGTTCGAATAAAGATAGATAAATATTAATAAGCCATTAAGATGACAGAGAGATCCGATTTCAGTTCCGTCCGGTTTCGCTCATTTGCATATGTACGCGGTTGCTTGCGGCGATTTTATGTCATTGAATTTAATGGTTACTGGGCATACGCGTGTTTTATAGGTGTTTTTCAGGTTAAAAGAATAAGAAAATAAGAAATAATTTACAAAATAAAAGTAGATTAATTAAAAAATATTACACGGAGGAAAATACAAACACAACGAAGAATAAATTTAAAAATATACAGAAGAAAAAAAAGAGTACTATGCAAAAAGCATTTATGGTGATAAATCTCAAAAAGAAAATTTATAAAGGAAGATAACATAAGACAATTTAGACTATGTTAGTGGAACGAAAGGTCTGGTCACTCTGAAAGCAGCACCTGATCTGGTCGATTTGGTTAGCCATTTTGATGATAGGCGGGTCCGTGCTCAGATTGGATCGCTTTCGTTCGTTTGCATATGCACGTTCGGGTTAAGCATCCGTTACGTGTATTTAATACAGGTTACCGTGCATATGAGGGGTTAGAGGGTGGGTTATAAGTTATAATAAAACAAAAAATATTGAATAACTTAACAAATTAATAATAATTAAAGAAATGTGCACAGAAGAAAAATATATGCTTACAATAAAATAAACAACAGAGATAAACGACGAAAGAGCTTCACAGGAATAAAAAAAAATTAATGTTCGAATAAAGATAGATAAATATTAATAAGCCATTAAGATGACAGAGAGATCCGATTTCAGTTCCGTCCGGTTTCGCTCATTTGCATATGTACGCGGTTGCTTGCGGCAATTTTATGTCATTGAATTTAATGGTGGTACTGGGCATACGCGGGTTTTTAGGTGTTTTTCAGGTTAAAAGAATAAAAAAATAAGAAAGAGTTTACAAAATAAAAGTAGATTAATTAAAAAATATTACACGGAGGAAAATACAAACACAACGAAGAATAAATTTAAAAATATACAGAAGAAAAAAAAGAGTACTATGCAAAAAGCATTTATGGTGATAAATCTAAAAAGAAAATTTATAAAGAAAGATAACATAAGACAATTTAGACTATTTTTGTGGAACGAAAGGTCTGGTCACTCTGAAAGCAGCACCTGATCTGGTCGATTTGGATAGCCATTTTGATGACATGCGGGTCCATGGTCAGATTGGATCGCTTTCCTCTGTTTGCATATGCACGTTCGGGTTAAGCATCCGTTACGTGTATTTAATACAGGTTACCGTGCATATGAGGGGTTAGCGGGTGGGTTTTAAGTTATAATAAAACAAAAAATATTGAGAAAAATTTATGCTTACAATAAAATAAACAATAGAGATAAACGAAGAAAGAGCTTCACAGGAATAAAAAAAAAATAATGTTCGAATAAAGATAGATAAATATTAATAAGCCATTAAGATGACAGAGAGATCCGATTTCAGTTCCTTCCGGTTTCGCTCATTTGCATATGTACGCGGTTGCTTGCGGCAATTTTATGTCATTGAATTTAATGGTTACTGGGCATACGCGTGTTTTATAGGTGTTTTTCAGGTTAAAAGAATAAAAAAAAAGAAATAATTTACAAAATAAAAGTAGATTAATTAAAAAATATTACACGGAGGAAAATACAAACACAACGAAGAATAAATTTAAAAATATACAGAAGAAAAAAAAAGAGTACTATGCAAAAAGCATTTCTGGTGATAAATCTCAAAAAGAAAATTTATAAGGGAAGATAACGTAAGACAATTTAGACTATGTTAGTGGAACGAAAGGTCTGGTCACTCCGAAAGCAGCACCTGATTTGGTCGATTTGGTTAGCCATTTTGATGATAGGCGGGTCCGTGCTCAGATTGGATCGCTTTCGTTCGTTTGCATATGCACGTTCGGGTTAAGCATCCGTTACGTGTATTTAATACAGGTTACCGTGCATATGAGGGGTTAGAGGGTGGGTTGTAAGTTATAATAAAACAAAAAATATTGAATAATAACTTAACAAATTAATAATAATTAAAGAAATGTGCACAGGAGAAAAATATATGCTTACAATAAAATAAACAATAGAGATAATCGACGAAAGAGCTTCACAGGAATAAAAAAAATTAATATTCGAATAAAGATAGATAAATATTAATAAGCCATTAAGATGACAGAGAGATCCGATTTCAGTTCCGTCCGGTTTCGCTCATTTGCATATGTACGCGGTTGCTCGCGGCAATTTTATGTCATTGAATTTAATGGTTACTGGGCATACGCGTGTTTTATAGGTGTTTTTCAGGTTAAAAGAATAAAAAAAAGAAATAATTTACAAAATAAAAGTAGATTAATTAAAAAATATTACACGGAGGAAAATACAAACACAACGAAGAATAAATTTAAAAATATACAGAAGAAAAAAAAAGAGTACTATGCAAAAAGCATTTATGGTGATAAATCTCAAAAAGAAAATTTATAAGGGAAGATAACATAAGACACTTTAGACTATGTTAGTGGAACGAAAGGTCTGGTCACTCTGAAAGCAGCCCCTGATCTGGTCGATTTGGTTAGCCATTTTGATGATAGGCGGGTCCGTGCTCAGATTGGATCGCTTTCGTTCGTTTGCATATGCACGTTCGGGTTAAGCATACGTTACGTGTATTTAATACAGGTTACCGTGCATATGAGGGGTTAGAGGGTGTGTTGTGAGTTATAATAAAACAAAAAATATTGAATAATAACTTAACAAATTAATAATAATTAAAGAAATGTGCACAGAAGAAAAATATATGCTTACAATAAAATAAACAATAGAGATAATCGACGAAAGAGCTTCACAGGAATAAAAAAAAATTAATGTTCGAATAAAGATAGATAAATATTAATAAGCCATTAAGATGACAGAGAGATCCGATTTCAGTTCCGTCCGGTTTCGCTCATTTGCATATGTACGCGGTTGCTTGCGGCAATTTTATGTCATTGAATTTAATGGTTACTGGGCATACGCGTGTTTTATAGATGTTTTTCAGGTTAAAAGAATAAAAAAATAAGAAATAATTTACAAAATAAAAGTAGATTAATTAAAAAATATTACACGGAGGAAAATACAAACACAACGAAGAATAAATTTAAAAATATACAGAAGAAAAAAAAAGAGTACTATGCAAAAAGCATTTATGGTGATAAATCTCAAAAAGAAAATTTATAAGGGAAGATAACGTAAGACAATTTAGACTATGTTAGTGGAACGAAAGGTCTGGTCACTCTGAAAGCAGCACCTGATTTGGTCGATTTGGTTAGCCATTTTTATGATAGGCGGGTCCGTGCTCAGATTGGATCGCTTTCGTTCGTTTGCATATGCAAGTTCGGGTTAAGCATCCGTTACGTGTATTTAATACAGGTTACCGTGCATATGAGGGGTTAGAGGGTGGGTTGTAAGTTATAATAAAACAAAAATTATTGAATAATAACTTAACAAATTAATAATAATTAAAGAAATGTGCACAGAAGAAAAATATATGCTTACAATAAAATAAACAATAGAGATAATCGACGAAAGAGCTTCACAGGAATAAAAAAAAATTAATGTTCGAATAAAGATAGATAAATATTCATAAGCCATTAAGATGACAGAGAGATCCGATTTCAGTTCCGTCCGGTTTCGCTCATTTGCATATGTACGCGGTTGCTTGCGGCAATTTTATGTCATTGAATTTAATGGTTACTGCGCATACGCGTGTTTTATAGGTGTTTTTCAGGTTAAAAGAATAAAAAAATAAGAAATAATTTACAAAATAAAAGTAGTTTAATTAAAAAATATTACATGGAGGAAAATACAAACACAACGAAGAATAAATTTAAAAATATACAGAAGAAAAAAAAGAGTACCATGCAAAAAGCATTTATGGTGATAAATCTCAAAAAGAAAATTTATAAAGGAAGATAACATAAGACAATTTAGACTATGTTAGTGGAACGAAAGGTCTGGTCACTCTGAAAGCAGCACCTGATCTGGTCGATTTGGATAGCCATTTTGATGACAGGCGGGTCCGTGCTCAGATTGGATCGCTTTCGTTCGTTTGCATATGCACGTTCGGGTTAAGCATCCGTTACGTGTATTTAATACAGGTTACCGTGCATATGAGATGTTAGAGGGTGGGTTGTAAGTTATAATAAAACAAAAAATATTGAATAATAACTTAACAATTTAATAATAATTAAAGAAATGTGCACAGAAGAAAAATATATGCTTACAATAAAATAAAAAAATAGAGATAATCGAAGAAAGAGCTTCACAGGAATAAAAAAAAATTAATGTTCGAATAAAGATAGATAAATATTAATAAGCCATTAAGATGACAGAGAGATCCGATTTCAGTTCCGTCCGGTTTCGCTCATTTGCATATGTACGCGGTTGCTTGCGGCAATTTTATGTCATTGAATTTAATGGTTACTGGGCATACGCGTGTTTTATAGGTGTTTTTCAGGTTAAAAGAATAAAAAAATAAGAAATAATTTACAAAATAAAAGTAGATTATTAAAAAATATTACACGGAGGAAAATACAAACACAACGAAGAATAAATTTAAAAATATACAGAAGAAAAAAAAAGAGTACTATGCAAAAAGCATTTATGGTGATAAATCTCAAAAAGAAAATATATAAGGGAAGATAACGTAAGACAATTTAGACTATTCTTGTGGAACGAAAGGTCTGGTCACTCTGAAAGCAGCACCTGATCTGGTCGATTTGGATAGCCATTTTGATGACAGGCGGGTCCGTGCTCAGATTGGATCGCTTTCGTTCGTTTGCATATGCACGTTCGGGTTAAGCATCCGTTACGTGTATTTAATCCAGGTTACTGTGCATATGAGGGGTTAGAGGGTGGGTTATAAGTTATAATAAAACAAAAAATATTGAATAACTTAACAAATTAATAATAATTAAAGAAATGTGCACAGAAGAATAATATATGCTTACAATAAAATAAACAACAGAGATAAACGACGAAAGAGCTTCACAGGAATAAAAAAAGATTAATGTTCGAATAAAGATAGATAAACATTAATAAGCCATTAAGATGACAGATAGATCCGATTTCAGTTCCGTCCGGTTTCGCTCATTTGCATATGTACGCGGTTGCTTGCGGCAATTTTATGTCATTGAATTAAATGGTTACTGGGCATACGCGTGTTTTATAGGTGTTTTTCAGGTTAAAAGAATAAAAAAATAAGAAATAATTTACAAAATAAAAGTAGATAAATTAAAAAAAAATTACACGGAGGAAAATACAAACACAACGAAGAATATATTTAAAAATATACAGAAGAAAAAAAAGAGTACTATGCAAAAAGCATTTGTGGTGATAAATCTCAAAAAGAAAATTTATAAGGGAAGATAACATAAGACAATTTAGACTATGTTAGTGGAACGAAAGGTCTGGTCACTCTGAAAGCAGCCCCTGATCTGGTCGATTTGGTTAGCCATTTTGATGATAGGCGGGTCCGTGCTCAGATTGGATCGCTTTCGTCCGTTTGCATATGCACGTTAGGGTTAAGCATCCGTTACGTGTATTTAATACAGGTTACCGTGCATATGAGGGGTTAGAGGGTGGGTTGTAAGTTATAATAAAACAAAAAATATTGAAAAACAACTTAACAAATTAATAATAATTAAAGAAATGTGCACAGAAGGAAAATATATGCTTACAATAAAATAAACAATAGAGATAATCGACGAAAGAGCTTCACAGGAATAAAAAAAAATTAATGTTCGAATAAAGATAGATAATATTAATAAGCCATTAAGATGACAGAGAGATCCGATTTCAGTTCCGTCCGGTTTCGCTCATTTGCATATGTACGCGGTTGCTTGCGGCAATTTTATGTCATTGAATTTAATGGTTACTGGGCATACGCGTGTTTTATAGGTGTTTTTCAGGTTAAAAGAATAAGAAAATAAGAAATAATTTACAAAATAACAGTAGATTAATTAAAAAATATTACACGGAGGAAAATACAAACACAACGAAGAATAAATTTAAAAATATACAGAAGAAAAAAAAGAGTACTATGCAAAAAGCATTTATGGTGATAAATCTCAAAAAGAAAATTTATAAAGGAAGATAACATAAGACAATTTAGACTATGTTAGTGGAACGAAAGGTCTGGTCACTCTGAAAGCAGCACCTGATCTGGTCGATTTGGTTAGCCATTTTGATGATAGGCGGGTCCGTGCTCAGATTGGATCGCTTTCGTTCGTTTGCATATGCACGTTCGGGTTAAGCATCCGTTACGTGTATTTAATACAGGTTACCGTGCATATGAGGGGTTAGAGGGTGGGTTATAAGTTATAATAAAACAAAAAATATTGAATAACTTAACAAATTAATACTAATTAAAGAAATGTGCACAGAAGAAAAATATATGCTTACAATAAAATAAACAACAGAGATAAACGACGAAAGAGCTTCACAGGAATAAAAAAAAATTAATGTTCGAATAAAGATAGATAAATATTAATAAGCCATTAAGATGACAGAGAGATCCGATTTCAGTTCCGTCCGGTTTCGCTCATTTGCATATGTACGCGGTTGCTTGCGGCAATTTTATGTCATTGAATTTAATGGTGGTACTGGGCAGATGCGGGTTTTTAGGTGTTTTTCAGGTTAAAAGAATAAAAAAATAAGAAAGAGTTTACAAAATAAAAGTAGATTAATTAAAAAATATTACACGGAGGAAAATACAAACACAACGAAGAATAAATTTAAAAATATACAGAAGAAAAAAAAGAGTACTATGGAAAAAGCATTTATGGTGATAAATCTCAAAAAGAAAATTTATAAAGGAAGATAACATAAGACAATTTAGACTATTTTTGTGGAACGAAAGGTCTGGTCACTCTCAAAGCAGCACCTGATCTGGTCGATTTGGATAGCCATTTTGATGACATGCGGGTCCATGCTCAGATTGGATCGCTTTCCTTTGTTTGCATATGCACGTTCGGGTTAAGCATCCGTTACGTGTATTTAATACAGGTTACCGTGCATATGAGGGGTTAGCGGGTGGGTTTTAAGTTATAATAAAACGAAAAATATTGAGAAAAATTTATGCTTACAATAAAATAAACAATAGAGATAAACGAAGAAAGAGCTTCACAGGAATAAAAAAAAAATAATGTTCGAATAAAGATAGATAAATATTAATAAGCCATTAAGATGACAGAGAGATCCGATTTCAGTTCCGTCCGGTTTCGCTCATTTGCATATGTACGCGGTTGCTTGCGGCAATTTTATGTCATTGAATTTAATGGTTACTGTGCATACGCGGGTTTTATAGGTGTTTTTCAGGTTAAAAGAATAAAAAAATAAGTAATAATTTACAGAATAAAAGTAGATTAATTAAAAAATATTACACGGAGGAAAATACAAACACAACGAAGAATAAATTAAAAAATATACAGAAGAAAAAAAAGAGTACTATGCAAAAAGCATTTATGGTGATAAATCGCAAAAAGAAAATTTATAAGGGAAGATAACGTAAGACAGTTTAGACTATGTTAGTGGAACGAAAGGTCTGGTCACTCTGAAAGCAGCACCTGATCTGGTCGATTTGGTTAGCCATTTTGATGATAGGCGGGTCCGTGCTCAGATTGGATCGCTTTCGTTCGTTTGCATATGCACGTTCGGGTTAAGCATCCGTTACGTGTATTTAATACAGGTTACCGTGCATATGAGGGGTTAGAGGGTGGGTTGTATGTTATAATAAAACAAAAAATATTGAATAATAACTTAACAAATTAATAATAATTAAAGAAATGAGCACAGAAGAAAAATATATGCTTACAATAAAATAAACAATAGAGATAATCGACGAAAGAGCTTCACAGGAATAAAAAAAAAATTAATGTTCGAATAAAGATAGATAAATATTAATAAGCCATTAAGATGACAGAGAGATCCGATTTCAGTTCCTTCCGGTTTCGCTCATTTGCATATGTACGCGGTTGCTTGCGGCAATTTTATGTCATTGAATTTAATGGTTACTGGGCATACGCGTGTTTTATAGGTGTTTTTCAGGTTAAAAGAATAAAAAAAAAGAAATAATTTACAAAATAAAAGTAGATTAATTAAAAAATATTACACGGAGGAAAATACAAACACAACGAAGAATAAATTTAAAAATATACAGAAGAAAAAAAAGAGTACTATGCAAAAAGCATTTATGGTGATAAATCTCAAAAAGAAAATTTATAAGGGAAGATAACGTAAGACAATTTAGACTATGTTAGTGGAACGAAAGGTCTGGTCACTCCGAAAGCAGCACCTGATTTGGTCGATTTGGTTAGCCATTTTGATGATAGGCGGGTCCGTGCTCAGATTGGATCTCTTTCGTTCGTTTGCATATGCACGTTCGGGTTAAGCATCCGTTACGTGTATTTAATACAGGTTACCGTGCATATGAGGGGTTAGAGGGTGGGTTGTAAGTTATAATAAAACAAAAATTATTGAATAATAACTTAACAAATTAATAATAACTAAGAAATGTGCACAGAAGAAAAATATATGCTTACAATAAAATAAACAATAGAGATAATCGACGAAAGAGCTTCACAGGAATAAAAAAAAATTAATGTTCGAATAAAGATAGATAAATATTCATAAGCCATTAAGATGACAGAGAGTTCCGATTTCAGTTCCGTCCGGTTTCGCTCATTTGCATATGTACGCGGTTGCTTGCGGCAATTTTATGTCATTGAATTTAATGGTTACTGCGCATACGCGTGTTTTATAGGTGTTTTTCAGGTTAAAAGAATAAAAAAATAAGAAATAATTTACAAAATAAAAGTAGTTTAATTAAAAAATATTACATGGAGGAAAATACAAACACAACGAAGAATAAATTTAAAAATATACAGAAGAAAAAAAAGAGTACCATGCAAAAAGCATTTATGGTGATAAATCTCAAAAAGAAAATTTATAAAGGAAGATAACATAAGACAATTTAGACTATGTTAGTGGAACGAAAGGTCTGGTCACTCTGAAAGCAGCACCTGATCTGGTCGATTTGGATAGCCATTTTGATGACAGGCGGGTCCGTGCTCAGATTGGATCGCTTTCGTTCGTTTGCATATGCACGTTCGGGTTAAGCATCCGTTACGTGTATTTAATACAGGTTACCGTGCATATGAGATGTTAGAGGGTGGGTTGTAAGTTATAATAAAACAAAAAATATTGAATAATAACTTAACAATTTAATAATAATTAAAGAAATGTGCACAGAAGAAAAATATATGCTTACAATAAAATAAAAAAATAGAGATAATCGAAGAAAGAGCTTCACAGGAATAAAAAAAAATTAATGTTCGAATAAAGATAGATAAATATTAATAAGCCATTAAGATGACAGAGAGATCCGATTTCAGTTCCGTCCGGTTTCGCTCATTTGCATATGTACGCGGTTGCTTGCGGCAATTTTATGTCATTGAATTTAATGGTTACTGGGCATACGCGTGTTTTATAGGTGTTTTTCAGGTTAAAAGAATAAAAAAATAAGAAATAATTTACAAAATAAAAGTAGATTATTAAAAAATATTACACGGAGGAAAATACAAACACAACGAAGAATAAATTTAAAAATATACAGAAGAAAAAAAAAGAGTACTATGCAAAAAGCATTTATGGTGATAAATCTCAAAAAGAAAATATATAAGGGAAGATAACGTAAGACAATTTAGACTATTTTTGTGGAACGAAAGGTCTGGTCACTCTGAAAGCAGCACCTGATCTGGTCGATTTGGATAGCCATTTTGATGACAGGCGGGTCCGTGCTCAGATTGGATCGCTTTCGTTCGTTTGCATATGCACGTTCGGGTTAAGCATCCGTTACGTGTATTTAATACAGGTTACTGTGCATATGAGGGGTTAGAGGGTGGGTTATAAGTTATAATAAAACAAAAAATATTGAATAACTTAACAAATTAATAATAATTAAAGAAATGTGCACAGAAGAATAATATATGCTTACAATAAAATAAACAACAGAGATAAACGACGAAAGAGCTTCACAGGAATAAAAAAAGATTAATGTTCGAATAAAGATAGATAAACATTAATAAGCCATTAAGATGACAGATAGATCCGATTTCAGTTCCGTCCGGTTTCGCTCATTTGCATATGTACGCGGTTGCTTGCGGCAATTTTATGTCATTGAATTAAATGGTTACTGGGCATACGCGTGTTTTATAGGTGTTTTTCAGGTTAAAAGAATAAAAAAATAAGAAATAATTTACAAAATAAAAGAAGATAAATTAAAAAAAAATTACACGGAGGAAAATACAAACACAACGAAGAATAAATTTAAAAATATACAGAAGAAAAAAAAAGAGTACTATGCAAAAAGCATTTGTGGTGATAAATCTCAAAAAGAAAATTTATAAGGGAAGATAACGTAAGACAGTTTAGACTATGTTAGTGGAACGAAAGGTCTGTTCACTCTGAAAGCAGCACCTGATCTGCACTGTAAAAAAAATTCCGCAACGTTCCTGGGAAAAAATGGGCAGCTGAGTTGCCCATTATTTCCAAGAAACATTTCTTGACAATGACTGGAACTTTACTGTATATGTTAAAAACATTCTACAGAAATGCCAGTAAGTTTCCTGCGAAATACCAGAAATATTTCTGTTGACAGCAAAACATTACTGACATTTCACAGCCTGCGGGATCCGCAGACGATTTTTACATTTCCAGTTGACAATTTCGCTTTATTATCATTATTTGTTGGAATGAAAAAATATTTTGAAATTGACATCAAAATTATTATTTATAATTTACACGAAAAAATAAATTTTCAGTTAAAATTCAATAAAGTAAATATATATATGATATATTGTTTCTGAACTTTCCTTAAAATATAAAAATATATAAATGTAAATAATAATTAGAAAAAAAATCTAGACATAAAATATTTTGGATTTTCATCAGTAATTACGTTAGTTTACAAGTTAGATAAAATACATATAAATTTTCATGAAAAAAAAATCCTAAACGTAATTGTATATTTTTTCCGAAAATAAAAGAAAATTCAAATTTGCAGCAATTCAAAGTGTCAAATATATATCAAATTTAAATCAAAATGTAAAGTGTTAAAATATAAAATTAATTAAAAAAGAAAAAAAAAAGTCAAGAGGTAGCATCGAACTCGGGCCGTACGGGTGACGTGCGAGCCTTCTGCGTCCACACCACGAAAGACACATTGAAAACTGCAAACTAATGGGTATTTGAAACGTATGCTAAACCTCGGCATCTAATTTCTGAAAATCTAAGGCCCATTTGAAGAAATCCTTTCACAAGAATAATTAGAGATAAGAACTCTAAAACATACTTTAAATTAATCAAAATCGGTGAGAATCATGTTTGATGGTCCCCTGGTTAATGGAGATCCAAATAATAGGTGTATTTTTTTACACGGTCTGCTCGTTAAACATTCCACAGACAAGTACGAGAGATAGTCTCTTAGCGATGTCACAGAGGTATTGTATTTTCATCTAAATGACCTTGGCAATAGAGACGTAAAGGATTATGTCGTCTATTGATTTATTTGCATTCCATATTGATTTTTTTACATTCATTTAAGGAATTAGTTTTCGACACTCGCGCGCGAGCAACGGATTATAGCAAAAAAAAAAAAAATAATAATAATAATAATAAATGGCGACCGCAGCGTTTTGCTGTTTCCAACTTTTGTTCAGGAATGTTTCAGATAAGAAAACCAGAATTTCACAGGAAAGAGCTAAATTATTCTGAAAACCTGAGAAAAGGCGAAACGTTCCTGGATTTTACATGGAACGTTACAATTTTTTTTTTACAGTGTGGTCGATTTGGATAGCCATTTTGATGACAGGCGGGTCCGTGCTCAGATTGGATCGCTTTCGTTCGCTTGCATATGCACGTTCGGGTTAAGCATCCGTTACGTGTATTTAATACAGGTTACCGTGCATATGAGGGGTTAGAGTGTGGGTTGTAAGTTATAACAAAACATAAAAATATTGAATAATAACTTAACAAATTAATAATAATTAAAGAAATGTGCACAGAAGAAAAATATATGCTTACAATAAAATAAACAATAGAGATAATCGACGAAAGAGCTTCACAGGAATAAAAAAAAAATAATGTTCGAATAAAGATAGATAAATATTAATAAGCCATTAAGATGACAGAGAGATCCGATTTCAGTTCCGTCCGGTTTCGCTCATTTGCATATGTACGCGGTTGCTTGCGGCAATTTTATGTCATTGAATTTAATGGTTACTGGGCATACGCGTGTTTTATAGGTGTTTTTCAGATTAAAAGAATAAAAAAATAAGAAATAATTTACAAAATAAAAGTAGATTAATTAAAAAATATTACACGGAGGAAAATACAAACACAACGAAGAAAAAATTTAAAAATATACAGAAGAAAAAAAAAGAGTACTATGCAAAAAGCATTTATGGTGATAAATCTCAAAAAGAAAATTTATAAGGGAAGATAACGTAAGACAATTTAGACTATTTTTGTGGAACGAAAGGTCTGGTCACTCTGAAAGCAGCACCTGATCTGGTCGATTTGGATAGCCATTTTGATGACAGGCGGGTCCGTGCTCAGATTGGATCGCTTTCGTTCGTTTGCATATGCACGTTCGGGTTAAGCATCCGTTACGTGTATTTAATACAGGTTACCGTGCATATGAGGGGTTAGAGGGTGAGTTATAAGTTATAATAAAACAAAAAATATTGAATAACTTAACAAATTAATAATAATTAAAGAAATGTGCACAGAAGAATAATATATGCTTACAATAAAATAAACAACAGAGATAAACGACGAAAGAGCTTCACAGGAATAAAAAAAGAT
The DNA here is from genome assembly GCA_963932465.1 of Maratus speciosus. NCBI lineage: Eukaryota > Metazoa > Arthropoda > Arachnida > Araneae > Salticidae > Maratus > Maratus speciosus. The sequence continues at coordinate 64,987,950 of OZ010799.1, read as the reverse complement.
TAATGTTCGAATAAATATAGATAAATATTAATAAGCCATTAAGATGACAGATAGATCCGATTTCAGTTCCGTCCGGTTTCGCTCACTTGCATATGTACGCGGTTGCTTGCGGCAATTTTATGTCATTGAATTTAATGGTGATACTGGGCATACGCGGGTTTTATAGGTGTTTTTCAGGTTAAAAGAATAAAAAAATAAGAAAGAATTTACAAAATAAAAGTAGATTAATTAAAAAATATTACACGGAGGAAAATACAAACACAACGAAGAATAAATTTAAAAATATACAGTAGAAAAAAAAGAGTACTATGCAAAAAGCATTTATGGTGATAAATCTCAAAAAGAAAATTTATAAGGGAAGATAACGTAAGACAGTTTAGACTATGTTAGTGGAACGAAAGGTCTGGTCACTCTGAAAGCAGCACCTGATCTGGTCGATTTGGATAGCCATTTTGATGACAGGCGGGTCCGTGCTCAGATTGGATCGCTTTCGTTCGTTTGCATATGCACGTTCGGGTTAAGCATCCGTTACATGTATTTAATACAGGTTACCGTGCATATGAGGGGTTAGAGGGTGGGTTGTAAGTTATAATAAAACAAAAAATATTGAATAATAACTTAACAAATTAATAATAATTAAAGAAATGTGCACAGAAGAAAAATATATGCTTACAATAAAATAAACAATAGAGATAATCGACGAAAGAGCTTCACAGGAATAAAAAAAAATTAATGTTCGAATAAAGATAGATAAATATTAATAAGCCATTAAGATGGCAGAGAGATCCGATTTCAGTTCCGTCCGGTTTCGCTCATTTGCATATGTACGCGGTTGCTTGTGGCAATTTTATGTCATTGAATTTAATGGTTACTGGGCATACGCGTGTTTTATAGGTGTATTTCAGGTTAAAAGAATAAAAAAATAAGAAATAATTTACAAAATAAAAGTAGATTAATTAAAAAATATTACACGGAGGAAAATACAAACACAACGAAGAATAAATTTAAAAATATACAAAAGAAAAAAAAGAGTACTATGCAAAAAGCATTTATGGTGATAAATCTCAAAAAGAAAATTTATAAGGGAAGATAACGTAAGACAATTTAGACTATGTTAGTGGAACGAAAGGTCTGGTCACTCTGAAAGCAGCACCTGATCTGGTCGATTTGGTTAGCCATTTTGATGATAGGCGGGTCCATGCTCAGATTGGATCGCTTTCGTTCGTTTGCATATGCACGTTCGGGTTAAGCATCCGTTACGTGTATTTAATACAGGTTACCGTGCATATGAGGGGTTAGAGGGTGGGTTGTAAGTTATAATAAAACAAAAATTATTGAATAATAACTTAACAAATTAATAATAATTAAAAAAATGTGCACAGAAGAAAAATACATGCTTACAATAAAATAAACAATAGAGATAATCGAAGAAAGAGCTTCACAGGAATAAAAAAAAATTAATGTTCGAATAAAGATAGATAAATATTAATAAGCCATTAAGATGACAGAGAGATCCGATTTCAGTTCCGTCCGGTTTCGCTCATTTGCATATGTACGCGGTTGCTTGCGGCAATTTTATGTCATTGAATTTAATGGTTACTGGCCATACGCGTGTTTTATAGGTGTTTTTCAGATTAAAAGAATAAAAAAATAAGAAATAATTTACAAAAAAAAGTAGATTAATTAAAAAATATTACACGGAGGAAAATACAAACACAACGAAGAATAAATTTAAAAATATACAGAAGAAAAAAAAAGAGTACTATGCAAAAAGCATTTATGGTGATAAATCTCAAAAAGAAAATTTATAAGGGAAGATAACGTAAGACAATTTAGACTATGTTAGTGGAACGAAAGGTCTGGTCACTCTGAAAGCAGCACCTGATCTGGTCGATTTGGTTAGCCATTTTGATGATAGGCGGGTCCGTGCTCAGATTGGATCACTTTCGTTCGTTTGCATATGCACGTTCGGGTTAAGCATCCGTTATGTGTATTTAATACAGGTTACCGTGCATATGAGGGGTTAGAGGGTGGGTTGTAAGTTATAATAAAACAAAAAATATTGAATAATAACTTAACAAATTAATAATAATTAAAGAAATGTGCACAGAAGAAAAATATATGCTTACAATAAAATAAACAATAGAGATAATCGACGAAAGAGCTTCACAGGAATAAAAAAAATTAATGTTCGAATAAAGATAGATAAATATTAATAAGCCATTAAGATGACAGAGAGATCCGATTTCAGTTCCGTCCGGTTTCGCTCATTTGCATATGTACGCGGTTGCTTGCGGCAATTTTATGTCATTGAATTTAATGGTTACTGGGCATACGCGTGTTTTATAGTGTTTTTTCAGGTTAAAAGAATAAAAAAATAAGAAATAATTTACAAAATAAAAGTAGATTATTAAAAAATATTACACGGAGGAAAATACAAACACAACGAAGAATAAATTTAAAAATATACAGAAGAAAAAAAAAGAGTACTATGCAAAAAGCATTTATGGTGATAAATCTCAAAAAGAAAATATATAAGGGAAGATAACGTAAGACAATTTAGACTATTTTTGTGGAACGAAAGGTCTGGTCACTCTGAAAGCAGCACCTGATCTGGTCGATTTGGATAGCCATTTTGATGACAGGCGGGTCCGTGCTCAGATTGGATCGCTTTCGTTCGTTTGCATATGCACGTTCGGGTTAAGCATCCGTTACGTGTATTTAATACAGGTTACTGTGCATATGAGGGGTTAGAGGGTGGGTTATAAGTTATAATAAAACAAAAAATATTGAATAACTTAACAAATTAATAATAATTAAAGAAATGTGCACAGAAGAATAATATATGCTTACAATAAAATAAACAACAGAGATAAACGACGAAAGAGCTTCACAGGAATAAAAAAAGATTAATGTTCGAATAAAGATAGATAAACATTAATAAGCCATTAAGATGACAGATAGATCCGATTTCAGTTCCGTCCGGTTTCGCTCATTTGCATATGTACGCGGTTGCTTGCGGCAATTTTATGTCATTGAATTAAATGGTTACTGGCCATACGCGTGTTTTATAGGTGTTTTTCAGATTAAAAGAATAAAAAAATAAGAAATAATTTACAAAAAAAAGTAGATTAATTAAAAAATATTACACGGAGGAAAATACAAACACAACGAAGAATAAATTTAAAAATATACAGAAGAAAAAAAAAGAGTACTATGCAAAAAGCATTTATGGTGATAAATCTCAAAAAGAAAATTTATAAGGGAAGATAACGTAAGACAATTTAGACTATGTTAGTGGAACGAAAGGTCTGGTCACTCTGAAAGCAGCACCTGATCTGGTCGATTTGGTTAGCCATTTTGATGACAGCCGGGTCCGTGCTCAGATTGGATCGCTTTCGTTCGTTTGCATATGCACGTTCGGGTTAAGCATCCGTTACGTGTATTTAATACAGGTTACCGTGCATATGAGGGGTTAGAGGGTGGGTTGTAAGTTATAATAAAACAAAAAATATTGAATAATAACTTAACAAATTAATAATAATTAAAGAAATGTGCACAGAAGAAAAATATATGCTTACAATAAAATAAACAATAGAGATAGTCGACGAAAGAGCTTCACAGGAATAAAAAAAAATTAATGTTCGAATAAAGATAGATAAATATTAATAAGCCATTAAGATGACAGAGAGATCCGATTTCAGTTCCGTCCGGTTTCGCTCATTTGCATATGTACGCGGTTGCTTGCGGCAATTTTATGTCATTGAATTTAATGGTTACTGCGCATACGCGTGTTTTATAGGTGTTTTTCAGGTTAAAAGAATAAAAAAATAAGAAATAATTTACAAAATAAAAGTAGTTTAATTAAAAAATATTACACGGAGGAAAATACAAACACAACGAAGAATACATTTTAAAATATACAGAAGAAAAAAAAGAGTACTATGCAAAAAGCATTTATGGTGATAAATCTCAAAAAGAAAATTTATAAGGGAAGATAACGTAAGACAATTTACACTATTTTTGTGGAACGAAAGATCTGGTCACTCTGAAAGCAGCACCTGATCTGGTCGATATGGATAGCCATTTTGATGACAGGCGGGTACGTGCTCAGATTGGATCGCTTTCGTTCGTTTGCATATGCACGTTCGGGTTAAGCATCCGTTACGTGTATTTAATACAGGTTACCGTGCATATGAGGGGTTAGAGGGTGGGTTATAAGTTATAATAAAACAAAAAATATTGAATAACTTAGCAAATTAATAATAATTAAAGAAATGTGCACAGAAGAATAATATATGCTTACAATAAAATAAACAACAGAGATAAACGACGAAAGAGCTTCACAGGAATAAAAAAAGATTAATGTTCGAATAAAGATAGATAAATATTAATAAGCCATTAAGATGACAGATAGATCCGATTTCAGTTCCGTCCGGTTTCGCTCATTTGCATATGTACGCGGTTGCTTGCGGCAATTTTATGTCATTGAATTTAATGGTGGTACTGGGCATACGCGGGTTTTATAGGTGTTTTTCAGGTTAAAAGAATAAAAAAATAAGAAAGAATTTACAAAATAAAAGTAGATTAATTAAAAAATATTACACGGAGGAAAATACAAACACAACGAAGAATAAATTTTAAAATATACAGAAGAAAAAAAAGAGTACTATGCAAAAAGCATTTATGGTGATAAATCTCAAAAAGAAAATTTATAAGGGAAGATAACGTAAGACAGTTTAGACTATGTTAGTGGAACGAAAGGTCTGGTCACTCTGAAAGCAGCACCTGATCTGGTCGATTTGGATAGCCATTTTGATGACAGGCGGGTCCGTGCTCAGATTGGATCGCTTTCGTTCGTTTGCATATGCACGTTCGGGTTAAGCATCCGTTACGTGTATTTAATACAGGTTACCGTGCATATGAGGGGTTAGAGGGTGGGTTGTAAGTTATAATAAAACAAAAAATATTGAATAATAACTTAACAAATTAATAATAATTAAAGAAATGTGCACAGAAGAAAAATATATGCTTACAATAAAATAAACAATAGAGATAATCGACGAAAGAGCTTCACAGGAATAAAAAAAAATTAATGTTCGAATAAAGATAGATAAATATTAATAAGCCATTAAGATGACAGAGAGATCCGATTTCAGTTCCGTCCGGTTTCGCTCATTTGCATATGTACGCTGTTGCTTGCGGCAATTTTATGTCATTGAATTTAATGGTTACTGGGCATACGCGTGTTTTATAGGTGTTTTTCAGGTTAAAAGAATAAAAAAATAAGAAATAATTTACAAAATAAAAGTAGATTAATTAAAAAATATTACACGGAGGAAAATACAAACACAACGAAGAATAAATTTAAAAATATACAGAAGAAAAAAAAAAGAGTATTATGCAAAAAGCATTTATGGTGATAAATCTCAAAAAGAAAATTTATAAGGGAAGATAACGTAAGACAATTTAGACTATTTTTGTGGAACGAAAGGTCTGGTCACTCTGAAAGCAGCACCTGATCTGGTCGATATGGATAGCCATTTTGATGACAGGCGGGTACGTGCTCAGATTGGATCGCTTTCGTTCGTTTGCATATGCACGTTCGGGTTAAGCATCCGTTACGTGTATTTATTGCAGGTTACCGTGCATATGAGGGGTTAGAGGGTGGGTTATAAGTTATAATAAAACAAAAAATATTGAATAAATTAGCAAATTAATAATAATTAAAGAAATGTGCACAGAAGAATAATATATGCTTACAATAAAATAAACAACAGAGATAAACGACGAAAGAGCTTCACAGGAATAAAAAAAGATTAATGTTCGAATAAAGATAGATAAACATTAATAAGCCATTAAGATGACAGATAGATCCGATTTCAGTTCCGTCCGGTTTCGCTCATTTGCATATGTACGCGGTTGCTTGCGGCAATTTTATGTCATTGAATTTAATGGTGGTACTGGGCATACGCGGGTTTTATAGGTGTTTTTCAGGTTAAAAGAATAAAAAAATAAGAAAGAATTTTCAAAATAAAAGTAGATTAATTAAAAAATATTACACGGAGGAAAATACAAACACAACGAAGAATAAATTTTAAAATATACAGAAGAAAAAAAAAGAGTACTATGCAAAAAGCATTTGTGGTGATAAATCTCAAAAAGAAAATTTATAAGGGGAGATAACATAAGACAATTTAGACTATGTTAGTGGAACGAAAGGTCTGGTCACTCTGAAAGCAGCCCCAGATCTGGTCGATTTGGTTAGCCATTTTGATGATAGGCGGGTCCGTGCTCAGATTGGATCGCTTTCGTTCGTTTGCATATGCACGTTAGGGTTAAGCATCCGTTACGTGTATTTAATACAGGTTACCGTGCATATGAGGGGTTAGAGGGTGGGTTGTAAGTTATAATAAAACAAAAAATATTGAAAAATAACTTAACAAATTAATAATAATTAAAGAAATGTGCACAGAAGAAAAATATATGCTTACAATAAAATAAACAATAGAGATAATCGACGAAAGAGCTTCACAGGAATAAAAAAAAATTAATGTTCGAATAAAGATAGATAAATATTAATAAGCCATTAAGATGACAGAGAGATCCGATTTCAGTTCCGTCCGGTTTCGCTCATTTGCATATGTACGCGGTTGCTTGCGGCAATTTTATGTCTTTGAATTTAATGGTTACTGCGCATACGCGTGTTTTATAGGTGTTTTTCAGGTTAAAAGGATAAAAAAATAAGAAATAATTTACAAAATAAAAGTAGTTTAATTAAAAAATATTACACGGAGGAAAATACAAACACAACGAAGAATAAATTTAAAAATATACAGAAGAAAAAAAAAGAGTACTATGCAAAAAGCATTTATGGTGATAAATCTCAAAAAGAAAATTTATAAAGGAAGATAACATAAGACAATTTAGACTATGTTAGTGGAACGAAAGGTCTGGTCACTCTGAAAGCAGCACCTGATCTGGTCGATTTGGTTAGCCATTTTGATGATAGGCGGGTCCGTGCTCAGATTGGATCGCTTTCGTTCGTTTGCATATGCACGTTCGGGTTAAGCATCCGTTACGTGTATTTAATACAGGTTACCGTGCATATGAGGGGTTAGAGGGTGGGTTGTAAGTTATAATAAAACAAAAAATATTGAATAATAACTTAACAAATTAATAATAATTAAAGAAATGTGCACAGAAGAAAAATATATGCTTACAATAAAATAAACAATAGAGATAATCGACGAAAGAGCTTCACAGGAATAAAAAAAAAATTAATGTTCGAATAAAGATAGATAAATATTAATAAGCCATTAAGATGACAGAGAGATCCGATTTCAGTTCCGTCCGGTTTCGCTCATATGCATATGTACGCGGTACTTGCGGCAATTTTATGTCATTGAATTTAATGGTTAATGGGCACAGGCGTGTTTTATAGGTGTTTTTCAGGTTAAAAGAATAAAAAAATAAGAAATAATTTACAAAATAAAAGTAGATTAATTAAAAAATATTACACGGAGGAAAATACAAACACAACGAAGAATAAATTTAAAAATATACAGAAGAAAAAAAAAGAGTACTATGCAAAAAGCATTTATGGTGATAAATCTCAAAAAGAAAATTTATAAGGGAAGATAACGTAAGACAATTTAGACTATTTTTGTGGAACGAAAGGTCTGGTCACTCTGAAAGCAGCACCTGATCTGGTCGATATGGATAGCCATTTTGATGACAGGCGGGTACGTGCTCAGATTGGATCGCTTTCGTTCGTTTGCATATGCACGTTCGGGTTAAGCATCCGTTACGTGTATTTATTGCAGGTTACCGTGCATATGAGGGGTTAGAGGGTGGGTTATAAGTTATAATAAAACAAAAAATATTGAATAACTTAGCAAATTAATAATAATTAAAGAAATGTGCACAGAAGAATAATATATGCTTACAATAAAATAAACAACAGAGATAAACGACGAAAGAGCTTCACAGGAATAAAAAAAGATTAATGTTCGAATAAAGATAGATAAATATTAATAAGCCATTAAGAAGACAGATAGATCCGATTTCAGTTCCGTCCGGTTTCGCTCATTTGCATATAAACGCGGTTGCTTGCGGCAATTTTATGTCATTGAATTTAATGGTTACTGCGCATACGCGTGTTTTATAGGTGTTTTTCAGGTTAAAAGAATAAAAAAATAAGAAATAATTTACAAAATAAAAGTAGTTTAATTAAAAAATATTACACGGAGGAAAATACAAACACAACGAAGAATAAATTTAAAAATATACAGAAGAAAAAAAAAGAGTACTATGCAAAAAGCATTTATGGTGATAAATCTCAAAAAGAAAATTTATAAAGGAAGATAACATAAGACAATTTAGACTATGTTAGTCGAACGAAAGGTCTGGTCACTCTGAAAGCAGCACCTGATCTGGTCGATTTGGTTAGCCATTTTGATGATAGGCGGGTCCGTGCTCAGATTGGATCGCTTTCGTTCGTTTGCATATGCACGTTCGGGTTAAGCATCCGTTACGTGTATTTAATACAGGTTACCGTGCATATGAGGGGTTAGAGGGTGGGTTGTAAGTTATAATAAAACAAAAAATATTGAATAATAACTTAACAAATTAATAATAATTAAAGAAATGTGCACAGAAGAAAAATATATGCTTACAATAAAATAAACAATAGAGATAATCGACGAAAGAGCTTCACAGGAATAAAAAAAAAATTAATGTTCGAATAAAGATAGATAAATATTAATAAGCCATTAAGATGACAGAGAGATCCGATTTCAGTTCCGTCCGGTTTCGCTCATATGCATATGTACGCGGTTGCTTGCGGCAATTTTATGTCATTGAATTTAATGGTTAATGGGCACACGCGTGTTTTATAGGTGTTTTTCAGGTTAAAAGAATAAAAAAATAAGAAATAATTTACAAAATAAAAGTAGATTAATTAAAAAATATTACACGGAGGAAAATACAAACACAACCAAGAATAAATTTAAAAATATACAGAAGAAAAAAAAAGAGTACTATGCAAAAAGCATTTATGGTGATAAATCTCAAAAAGAAAATTTATAAGGGAAGATAACGTAAGACAATTTAGACTATTTTTGTGGAACGAAAGGTCTGGTCACTCTGAAAGCAGCACCTGATCTGGTCGATATGGATAGCCATTTTGATGACAGGCGGGTACGTGCTCAGATTGGATCGCTTTCGTTCGTTTGCATATGCACGTTCGGGTTAAGCATCCGTTACGTGTACTTAATACAGGTTACCGTGCATATGAGGGGTTAGAGTGTGGGTTATAAGTTATAATAAAACAAAAAATATTGAATAACTTAGCAAATTAATAATAATTAAAGAAATGTGCACAGAAGAATAATATATGCTTACAATAAAATAAACAACAGAGATAAACGACGAAAGAGCTTCACAGGAATAAAAAAAGATTAATGTTCGAATAAAGATAGATAAATATTAATAAGCCATTAAGATGACAGATAGATCCGATTTCAGTTCCGTCCGGTTTCGCTCATTTGCATATGTACGCGGTTGCTTGCGGCAATTTTATGTCATTGAATTTAATGGTGGTACTGGGCATACGCGGGTTTTATAGGTGTTTTTCAGGTTAAAAGAATAAAAAAATAAGAAAGAATTTACAAAATAAAAGTAGATTAATTAAAAAATATTACACGGAGGAAAATACAAACACAACGAAGAATAAATTTTAAAATATACAGAAGAAAAAAAAGAGTACTATGCAAAAAGCATTTATGGTGATAAATCTCAAAAAGAAAATTTATAAGGGAAGATAACGTAAGACAGTTTAGACTATGTTAGTGGAACGAAAGGTCTGGTCACTCTGAAAGCAGCACCTGATCTGGTCGATTTGGATAGCCATTTTGATGACAGGCGGGTCCGTGCTCAGATTGGATCGCTTTCGTTCGTTTGCATATGCACGTTCGGGTTAAGCATCCGTTACGTGTATTTAATACAGGTTACCGTGCATATGAGGGGTTAGAGGGTGGGTTGTAAGTTATAATAAAACAAAAAATATTGAATAATAACTTAACAAATTAATAATAATTAAAGAAATGTGCACAGAAGAAAAATATATGCTTACAATAAAATAAACAATAGAGATAATCGACGAAAGAGCTTCACAGGAATAAAAAAAAATTAATGTTCGAATAAAGATAGATAAATATTAATAAGCCATTAAGATGACAGAGAGATCCGATTTCAGTTCCGTCCGGTTTCGCTCATTTGCATATGTACGCTGTTGCTTGCGGCAATTTTATGTCATTGAATTTAATGGTTACTGGGCATACGCGTGTTTTATAGGTGTTTTTCAGGTTAAAAGAATAAAAAAATAAGAAATAATTTACAAAATAAAAGTAGATTAATTAAAAAATATTACACGGAGGAAAATACAAACACAACGAAGAATAAATTTAAAAATATACAGAAGAAAAAAAAAAGAGTATTATGCAAAAAGCATTTATGGTGATAAATCTCAAAAAGAAAATTTATAAGGGAAGATAACGTAAGACAATTTAGACTATTTTTGTGGAACGAAAGGTCTGGTCACTCTGAAAGCAGCACCTGATCTGGTCGATATGGATAGCCATTTTGATGACAGGCGGGTACGTGCTCAGATTGGATCGCTTTCGTTCGTTTGCATATGCACGTTCGGGTTAAGCATCCGTTACGTGTATTTATTGCAGGTTACCGTGCATATGAGGGGTTAGAGGGTGGGTTATAAGTTATAATAAAACAAAAAATATTGAATAAATTAGCAAATTAATAATAATTAAAGAAATGTGCACAGAAGAATAATATATGCTTACAATAAAATAAACAACAGAGATAAACGACGAAAGAGCTTCACAGGAATAAAAAAAGATTAATGTTCGAATAAAGATAGATAAACATTAATAAGCCATTAAGATGACAGATAGATCCGATTTCAGTTCCGTCCGGTTTCGCTCATTTGCATATGTACGCGGTTGCTTGCGGCAATTTTATGTCATTGAATTTAATGGTGGTACTGGGCATACGCGGGTTTTATAGGTGTTTTTCAGGTTAAAAGAATAAAAAAATAAGAAAGAATTTTCAAAATAAAAGTAGATTAATTAAAAAATATTACACGGAGGAAAATACAAACACAACGAAGAATAAATTTTAAAATATACAGAAGAAAAAAAAAGAGTACTATGCAAAAAGCATTTGTGGTGATAAATCTCAAAAAGAAAATTTATAAGGGGAGATAACATAAGACAATTTAGACTATGTTAGTGGAACGAAAGGTCTGGTCACTCTGAAAGCAGCCCCAGATCTGGTCGATTTGGTTAGCCATTTTGATGATAGGCGGGTCCGTGCTCAGATTGGATCGCTTTCGTTCGTTTGCATATGCACGTTAGGGTTAAGCATCCGTTACGTGTATTTAATACAGGTTACCGTGCATATGAGGGGTTAGAGGGTGGGTTGTAAGTTATAATAAAACAAAAAATATTGAAAAATAACTTAACAAATTAATAATAATTAAAGAAATGTGCACAGAAGAAAAATATATGCTTACAATAAAATAAACAATAGAGATAATCGACGAAAGAGCTTCACAGGAATAAAAAAAAATTAATGTTCGAATAAAGATAGATAAATATTAATAAGCCATTAAGATGACAGAGAGATCCGATTTCAGTTCCGTCCGGTTTCGCTCATTTGCATATGTACGCGGTTGCTTGCGGCAATTTTATGTCATTGAATTTAATGGTTACTGCGCATACGCGTGTTTTATAGGTGTTTTTCAGGTTAAAAGGATAAAAAAATAAGAAATAATTTACAAAATAAAAGTAGTTTAATTAAAAAATATTACACGGAGGAAAATACAAACACAACGAAGAATAAATTTAAAAATATACAGAAGAAAAAAAAAGAGTACTATGCAAAAAGCATTTATGGTGATAAATCTCAAAAAGAAAATTTATAAAGGAAGATAACATAAGACAATTTAGACTATGTTAGTGGAACGAAAGGTCTGGTCACTCTGAAAGCAGCACCTGATCTGGTCGATTTGGTTAGCCATTTTGATGATAGGCGGGTCCGTGCTCAGATTGGATCGCTTTCGTTCGTTTGCATATGCACGTTCGGGTTAAGCATCCGTTACGTGTATTTAATACAGGTTACCGTGCATATGAGGGGTTAGAGGGTGGGTTGTAAGTTATAATAAAACAAAAAATATTGAATAATAACTTAACAAATTAATAATAATTAAAGAAATGTGCACAGAAGAAAAATATATGCTTACAATAAAATAAACAATAGAGATAATCGACGAAAGAGCTTCACAGGAATAAAAAAAAAATTAATGTTCGAATAAAGATAGATAAATATTAATAAGCCATTAAGATGACAGAGAGATCCGATTTCAGTTCCGTCCGGTTTCGCTCATATGCATATGTACGCGGTACTTGCGGCAATTTTATGTCATTGAATTTAATGGTTAATGGGCACAGGCGTGTTTTATAGGTGTTTTTCAGGTTAAAAGAATAAAAAAATAAGAAATAATTTACAAAATAAAAGTAGATTAATTAAAAAATATTACACGGAGGAAAATACAAACACAACGAAGAATAAATTTAAAAATATACAGAAGAAAAAAAAAGAGTACTATGCAAAAAGCATTTATGGTGATAAATCTCAAAAAGAAAATTTATAAGGGAAGATAACGTAAGACAATTTAGACTATTTTTGTGGAACGAAAGGTCTGGTCACTCTGAAAGCAGCACCTGATCTGGTCGATATGGATAGCCATTTTGATGACAGGCGGGTACGTGCTCAGATTGGATCGCTTTCGTTCGTTTGCATATGCACGTTCGGGTTAAGCATCCGTTACGTGTATTTATTGCAGGTTACCGTGCATATGAGGGGTTAGAGGGTGGGTTATAAGTTATAATAAAACAAAAAATATTGAATAACTTAGCAAATTAATAATAATTAAAGAAATGTGCACAGAAGAATAATATATGCTTACAATAAAATAAACAACAGAGATAAACGACGAAAGAGCTTCAGAGGAATAAAAAAAGATTAATGTTCGAATAAAGATAGATAAATATTAATAAGCCATTAAGAAGACAGATAGATCCGATTTCAGTTCCGTCCGGTTTCGCTCATTTGCATATAAACGCGGTTGCTTGCGGCAATTTTATGTCATTGAATTTAATGGTTACTGCGCATACGCGTGTTTTATAGGTGTTTTTCAGGTTAAAAGAATAAAAAAATAAGAAATAATTTACAAAATAAAAGTAGTTTAATTAAAAAATATTACACGGAGGAAAATACAAACACAACGAAGAATAAATTTAAAAATATACAGAAGAAAAAAAAAGAGTACTATGCAAAAAGCATTTATGGTGATAAATCTCAAAAAGAAAATTTATAAAGGAAGATAACATAAGACAATTTAGACTATGTTAGTCGAACGAAAGGTCTGGTCACTCTGAAAGCAGCACCTGATCTGGTCGATTTGGTTAGCCATTTTGATGATAGGCGGGTCCGTGCTCAGATTGGATCGCTTTCGTTCGTTTGCATATGCACGTTCGGGTTAAGCATCCGTTACGTGTATTTAATACAGGTTACCGTGCATATGAGGGGTTAGAGGGTGGGTTGTAAGTTATAATAAAACAAAAAATATTGAATAATAACTTAACAAATTAATAATAATTAAAGAAATGTGCACAGAAGAAAAATATATGCTTACAATAAAATAAACAATAGAGATAATCGACGAAAGAGCTTCACAGGAATAAAAAAAAAATTAATGTTCGAATAAAGATAGATAAATATTAATAAGCCATTAAGATGACAGAGAGATCCGATTTCAGTTCCGTCCGGTTTCGCTCATATGCATATGTACGCGGTTGCTTGCGGCAATTTTATGTCATTGAATTTAATGGTTAATGGGCACACGCGTGTTTTATAGGTGTTTTTCAGGTTAAAAGAATAAAAAAATAAGAAATAATTTACAAAATAAAAGTAGATTAATTAAAAAATATTACACGGAGGAAAATACAAACACAACGAAGAATAAATTTAAAAATATACAGAAGAAAAAAAAAGAGTACTATGCAAAAAGCATTTATGGTGATAAATCTCAAAAAGAAAATTTATAAGGGAAGATAACGTAAGACAATTTAGACTATTTTTGTGGAACGAAAGGTCTGGTCACTCTGAAAGCAGCACCTGATCTGGTCGATATGGATAGCCATTTTGATGACAGGCGGGTACGTGCTCAGATTGGATCGCTTTCGTTCGTTTGCATATGCACGTTCGGGTTAAGCATCCGTTACGTGTACTTAATACAGGTTACCGTGCATATGAGGGGTTAGAGTGTGGGTTATAAGTTATAATAAAACAAAAAATATTGAATAACTTAGCAAATTAATAATAATTAAAGAAATGTGCACAGAAGAATAATATATGCTTACAATAAAATAAACAACAGAGATAAACGACGAAAGAGCTTCACAGGAATAAAAAAAGATTAATGTTCGAATAAAGATGGATAAATATTAATAAGCCATTAAGATGACAGAGAGATCCGATTTCAGTTCCGTCCGGTTTCGCTCATTTGCATATGTACGCGGTTGCTTGCGGCAATTTTATGTCATTGAATTTAATGGTTACTGCGCATACGCGTGTTTTATAGGTGTTTTTCAGGTTAAAAGAATAAAAAAATAAGAAATAATTTACAAAATAAAAGTAGTTTAATTAAAAAATATTACACGGAGGAAAATACAAACACAACGAAGAATAAATTTAAAAATATACAGAAGAAAAAAAAAAGAGTACTATGCAAAAAGCATTTATGGTGATAAATCTCAAAAAGAAAATTTATAAAGGAAGATAACATAAGACAATTTAGACTATGTTAGTGGAACGAAAGGTCTGGTCACTCTGAAAGCAGCACCTGATCTGGTCGATTTGGTTAGCCATTTTGATGATAGGCGGGTCCGTGCTCAGATTGGATCGCTTTCGTTCGTTTGCATATGCACGTTCGGGTTAAGCATCCGTTACGTGTATTTAATACAGGTTACCGTGCATATGAGGGGTTAGAGGGTGGGTTGTAAGTTATAATAAAACAAAAAATATTGAATAATAACTTAACAAATTAATAATAATTAAAGAAATGTGCACAGAAGAAAAATATATGCTTACAATAAAATAAACAATAGAGATAATCGACGAAAGAGCTTCACAGGAATAAAAAAAAAATTAATGTTCGAATAAAGATAGATAAATATTAATAAGCCATTAAGATGACAGAGAGATCCGATTTCAGTTCCGTCCGGTTTCGCTCATATGCATATGTACGCGGTTGCTTGCGGCAATTTTATGTCATTGAATTTAATGGTTAATGGGCACACGCGTGTTTTATAGGTGTTTTTCAGGTTAAAAGAATAAAAAAATAAGAAATAATTTACAAAATAAAAGTAGATTAATTAAAAAATATTACACGGAGGAAAATACAAACACAACGAAGAATAAATTTAAAAATATACAGAAGAAAAAAAAAGAGTACTGTGCAAAAAGCATTTATGGTGATAAATCTCAAAAAGAAAATTTATAAGGGAAGATAACGTAAGACAATTTAGACTATTTTTGTGGAACGAAAGGTCTGGTCACTCTGAAAGCAGCACCTGATCTGGTCGATATGGATAGCCATTTTGATGACAGGCGGGTACGTGCTCAGATTGGATCGCTTTCGTTCGTTTGCATATGCACGTTCGGGTTAAGCATCCGTTACGTGTATTTAATACAGGTTACCGTGCATATGAGGGGTTAGAGGGTGGGTTATAAGTTATAATAAAACAAAAAATATTGAATAACTTAGCAAATTAATAATAATTAAAGAAATGTGCACAGAAGAATAATATATGCTTACAATAAAATAAACAACAGAGATAAACGACGAAAGAGCTTCACAGGAATAAAAAAAGATTAATGTTCGAATAAAGATAGATAAATATTAATAAGCCATTAAGATGACAGATAGATCCGATTTCAGTTCCGTCCGGTTTCGCTCATTTGCATATGTACGCGGTTGCTTGCGGCAATTTTATGTCATTGAATTTAATGGTGGTACTGGGCATACGCGGGTTTTATAGGTGTTTTTCAGGTTAAAAGAATAAAAAAATAAGAAAGAATTTACAAAATAAAAGTAGATTAATTAAAAAATATTACACGGAGGAAAATACAAACACAACGAAGAATAAATTTTAAAATATACAGAAGAAAAAAAAGAGTACTATGCAAAAAGCATTTATGGTGATAAATCTCAAAAAGAAAATTTATAAGGGAAGATAACGTAAGACAGTTTAGACTATGTTAGTGGAACGAAAGGTCTGGTCACTCTGAAAGCAGCACCTGATCTGGTCGATTTGGATAGCCATTTTGATGACAGGCGGGTCCGTGCTCAGATTGGATCGCTTTCGTTCGTTTGCATATGCACGTTCGGGTTAAGCATCCGTTACGTGTATTTAATACAGGTTACCGTGCATATGAGGGGTTAGAGGGTGGGTTGTAAGTTATAATAAAACAAAAAATATTGAATAATAACTTAACAAATTAATAATAATTAAAGAAATGTGCACAGAAGAAAAATATATGCTTACAATAAAATAAACAATAGAGATAATCGACGAAAGAGCTTCACAGGAATAAAAAAAAATTAATGTTCAAATAAAGATAGATAAATATTAATAAGCCATTAAGATGACAGAGAGATCCGATTTCAGTTCCGTCCGGTTTCGCTCATTTGCATATGTACGCTGTTGCTTGCGGCAATTTTATGTCATTGAATTTAATGGTTACTGGGCATACGCGTGTTTTATAGGTGTTTTTCAGGTTAAAAGAATAAAAAAATAAGAAATAATTTACAAAATAAAAGTAGATTAATTAAAAAATATTACACGGAGGAAAATACAAACACAACGAAGAATAAATTTAAAAATATACAGAAGAAAAAAAAAGAGTACTATGCAAAAAGCATTTATGGTGATAAATCTCAAAAAGAAAATTTATAAGGGAAGATAACGTAAGACAATTTAGACTATTTTTGTGGAACGAAAGGTCTGGTCACTCTGAAAGCAGCACCTGATCTGGTCGATATGGATAGCCATTTTGATGACAGGCGGGTACGTGCTCAGATTGGATCGCTTTCGTTCGTTTGCATATGCACGTTCGGGTTAAGCATCCGTTACGTGTATTTATTGCAGGTTACCGTGCATATGAGGGGTTAGAGGGTGGGTTATAAGTTATAATAAAACAAAAAATATTGAATAACTTAGCAAATTAATAATAATTAAAGAAATGTGCACAGAAGAATAATATATGCTTACAATAAAATAAACAACAGAGATAAACGACGAAAGAGCTTCACAGGAATAAAAAAGATTAATGTTCGAATAAAGATAGATAAATATTAATAAGCCATTAAGATGACAGATAGATCCGATTTCAGTTCCGTCCGGTTTCGCTCATTTGCATATGTACGCGGTTGCTTGCGGCAATTTTATGTCATTGAATTTAATGGTGGTACTGGGCATACGCGGGTTTTATAGGTGTTTTTCAGGTTAAAAGAATAAAAAAATAAAAAAATAAGAAAGAATTTACAAAATAAAAGTAGATTAATTAAAAAATATTACACGGAGGAAAATACAAACACAACGAAGAATAAATTTTAAAATATACAGAAGAAAAAAAAAGAGTACTATGCAAAAAGCATTTATGGTGATAAATCTGAAAAAGAAAATTTATAAGGGAAGATAACGTAAGACAGTTTAGACTATGTTAGTGGAACGAAAGGTCTGGTCACTCTGAAAGCAGCACCTGATCTGGTCGATTTGGATAGCCATTTTGATGACAGGCGGGTCCGTGCTCAGATTGGATCGCTTTCGTTCGTTTGCATATGCACGTTCGGGTTAAGCATCCGTTACGTGTATTTAATACAGGTTACCGTGCATATGAGGGGTTAGAGGCTGGGTTGTAAGTTATAATAAAACAAAAAATATTGAATAATAACTTAACAAATTAATAATAATTAAAGAAATGTGCACAGAAGAAAAATATATGCTTACAATAAAATAAACAATAGAGATAATCGACGAAAGAGCTTCACAGGAATAAAAAAAAAATTAATGTTCGAATAAAGATAGATAAATATTAATAAGCCATTAAGATGATAGAGAGATCCGATTTCAGTTCCGTCCGGTTTCGCTCATTTGCATATGTACGCTGTTGCTTGCGGCAATTTTATGTCATTGAATTTAATGGTTACTGGGCATACGCGTGTTTTATAGGTGTTTTTCAGGTTAAAAGAATAAAAAAATAAGAAATAATTTACAAAATAAAAGTAGATTAATTAAAAAATATTACACG
The DNA here is from genome assembly GCA_963932465.1 of Maratus speciosus. Classification (NCBI taxonomy): domain Eukaryota; kingdom Metazoa; phylum Arthropoda; class Arachnida; order Araneae; family Salticidae; genus Maratus; species Maratus speciosus. The sequence continues at coordinate 64,969,494 of OZ010799.1, read as the reverse complement.
GAGGAAAATACAAACACAACGAAGAATAAATTTAAAAATATACAGAAGAAAAAAAAAGAGTACTATGCAAAAAGCATTTATGGTGATAAATCTCAAAAAGAAAATTTATAAGGGAAGATAACGTAAGACAATTTAGACTATTTTTGTGGAACGAAAGGTCTGGTCACTCTGAAAGCAGCACCTGATCTGGTCGATTTGGATAGCCATTTTGATGACAGGCGGGTCCGTGCTCAGATTGGATCGCTTTCGTTCGTTTGCATATGCACGTTCGGGTTAAGCATACGTTACGTGTATTTAATACAGGTTACCGTGCATATGAGGGGTTAGAGGGTGGGTTATAAGTTATAATAAAACAAAAAATATTGAATAACTTAACAAATTAATAATAATTAAAGAAATGTGCACAGAAGAATAATATATGCTTACAATAAAATAAACAACAGAGATAAACGACGAAAGAGCTTCACAGGAATAAAAAAAGATTAATGTTCGAATAAAGATAGATAAATATTAATAAGCCATTAAGATGACAGATAGATCCGATTTCAGTTCCGTCCGGTTTCGCTCATTTGCATATGTTCGCGGTTGCTTGCGGCAATTTTATGTCATTGAATTTAATGGTGGTACTGGGCATACGCGGGTTTTATAGGTGTTTTTCAGGTTAAAAGAATAAAAAAATAAGAAAGAATTTACAAAATAAAAGTAAAAAATATTACACGGAGGAAAATACAAACACAACGAAGAATAAATTTTAAAATATACAAAAGAAAAAAGAGTACTATGCAAAAAGCATTTATGGTGATAAATCTCAAAAAGAAAATTTATAAGGGAAGATAACGTAAGACAGTTTAGACTATGTTAGTGGAACGAAAGGTCTGTTCACTCTGAAAGCAGCACCTGATCTGGTCGATTTGGATAGCCATTTTGATGACAGGCGGGTCCGTGCTCAGATTGGATCGCTTTCGTTCGCTTGCATATGCACGTTCGGGTTAAGCATCCGTTACGTGTATTTAATACAGGTTACCGTGCATATGAGGGGTTAGAGTGTGGGTTGTAAGTTATAATAAAACAAAAAATATTGAATAATAACTTAACAAATTAATAATAATTAAAGAAATGTGCACAGAAGAAAAATATATGCTTACCATAAAATAAACAATAGAGATAATCGACGAAAGAGCTTCACAGGAATAAAAAAAAATTAATGTTCGAATAAAGATAGATAAATATTAATAAGCCATTAAGATGACAGAGAGATCCGATTTCAGTTCCGTCCGGTTTCGCTCATTTGCATATGTACGCGGTTGCTTGCGGCAATTTTATGTCATTGAATTTAATGGTTACTGGGCATACGCGTGTTTTATAGGTGTTTTTCAGATTAAAAGAATAAAAAAATAAGAAATAATTTACAAAATAAAAGTAGATTAATTAAAAAATATTACACGGAGGAAAATACAAACACAACGAAGAATAAATTTAAAAATATACAGAAGAAAAAAAAAGAGTACTATGCAAAAAACATTTATGGTGATAAATCTCAAAAAGAAAATTTATAAGGGAAGATAACGTAAGACAATTTAGACTATTTTTGTGGAACGAAAGGTCTGGTCACTCTGAAAGCAGCACCTGATCTGGTCGATTTGGATAGCCATTTTGATGACAGGCGGGTCCGTGCTCAGATTGGATCGCTTTCGTTCGTTTGCATATGCACGTTCGGGTTAAGCATCCGTTACGTGTATTTAATACAGGTTACCGTGCATATGAGGGGTTAGAGGGTGGGTTATAAGTTATAATAAAACAAAAAATATTGAATAACTTAACAAATTAATAATAATTAAAGAAATGTGCACAGAAGAATAATATATGCTTACAATAAAATAAACAACAGAGATAAACGACGAAAGAACTTCACAGGAATAAAAAAAGATTAATGTTCGAATAAATATAGATAAATATTAATAAGCCATTAAGATGACAGATAGATCCGATTTCAGTTCCGTCCGGTTTCGCTCATTTGCATATGTACGCGGTTGCTTGCGGCAATTTTATGTCATTGAATTTAATGGTGGTACTGGGCATACGCGGGTTTTATAGGTGTTTTTCAGGTTAAAAGAATAAAAAAATAAGAAAGAATTTACAAAATAAAAGTAGATTAATTAAAAAATATTACACGGAGGAAAATACAAACACAACGAAGAATAAATTTTAAAATATACAGAAGAAAAAAAAGAGTACTATGCAAAAAGCATTTATGGTGATAAATCTCAAAAAGAAAATTTATAAGGGAAGATAACGTAAGACAGTTTAGACTATGTTAGTGGAACGAAAGGTCTGGTCACTCTGAAAGCAGCACCTGATCTGGTCGATTTGGATAGCCATTTTGATGACAGGCGGGTCCGTGCTCAGATTGGATCGCTTTCGTTCGTTTGCATATGCACGTTCGGGTTAAGCATCCGTTACGTGTATTTAATACAGGTTACCGTGCATATGAGGGGTTAGAGGGTGGGTTATAAGTTATAATAAAACAAAAAATATTGAATAACTTAACAAATTAATAATAATTAAAGAAATGTGCACAGAAGAATAATATATGCTTACAATAAAATAAACAACAGAGATAAACGACGAAAGAGCTTCACAGGAATAAAAAAAGAATAATGTTCGAATAAAGATAGATAAATATTAATAAGCCATTAAGATGACAGATAGATCCGATTTCAGTTCCGTCCGGTTTCGCTCATTTGCATATGTACGCGGTTGCTTGCGGCAATTTTATGTCATTGAATTTAATGGTGGTACTGGGCATACGCGGGTTTTATAGGTGTTTTTCAGGTTAAAAGAATAAAAAAATAAGAAATAATTTACAAAATAAAAGTAGATTAATTAAAAAATATTACACGGAGGAAAATACAAACACAACGAAGAATAAATTTTAAAATATACAAAAGAAAAAAAAGAGTACTATGCAAAAAGCATTTATGGTGATAAATCTCAAAAAGAAAATTTATAAGGGAAGATAACGTAAGACAGTTTAGACTATGTTAGTGGAACGAAAGGTCTGGTCACTCTGAAAGCAGCACCTGATCTGGTCGATTTGGATAGCCATTTTGATGACAGGCGGGACCGTGCTCAGATTGGATCGCTTTCGTTCGTTTGCATATGCACGTTCGGGTTAAGCATCCGTTACGTGTATTTAATACAGGTTACCGTGCATATGAGGGGTTAGAGGCTGGGTTGTAAGTTATAATAAAACAAAAAATATTGAATAATAACTTAACAAATTAATAATAATTAAAGAAATGTGCACAGAAGAAAAATATATGCTTACAATAAAATAAACAATAGAGATAATCGACGAAAGAGCTTCACAGGAATAAAAAAAAATTAATGTTCGAATAAAGATAGATAAATATTAATAAGCCATTAAGATGACAGAGAGATCCGATTTCAGTTCCGTCCGGTTTCGCTCATTTGCATATGTACGCTGTTGCTTGCGGCAATTTTATGTCATTGAATTTAATGGTTACTGGGCATACGCGTGTTTTATAGGTGTTTTTCAGGTTAAAAGAATAAAAAAATAAGAAATAATTTACAAAATAAAAGTAGATTAATTAAAAAATATTACACGGAGGAAAATACAAACACAACGAAGAATAAATTTAAAAATATACAGAAGAAAAAAAAAGAGTACTATGCAAAAAGCATTTATGGTGATAAATCTCAAAAAGAAAATTTATAAGGGAAGATAACGTAAGACAATTTAGACTATTTTTGTGGAACGAAAGGTCTGGTCACTCTGAAAGCAGCACCTGATCTGGTCGATTTGGATAGCCATTTTGATGACAGGCGGGTCCGTGCTCAGATTGGATCGCTTTCGTTCGTTTGCATATGCACGTTCGGGTTAAGCATACGTTACGTGTATTTAATACAGGTTACCGTGCATATGAGGGGTTAGAGGGTGGGTTATAAGTTATAATAAAACAAAAAATATTGAATAACTTAACAAATTAATAATAATTAAAGAAATGTGCACAGAAGAATAATATATGCTTACAATAAAATAAACAACAGAGATAAACGACGAAAGAGCTTCACAGGAATAAAAAAAGATTAATGTTCGAATAAAGATAGATAAATATTAATAAGCCATTAAGATGACAGATAGATCCGATTTCAGTTCCGTCCGGTTTCGCTCATTTGCATATGTTCGCGGTTGCTTGCGGCAATTTTATGTCATTGAATTTAATGGTGGTACTGGGCATACGCGGGTTTTATAGGTGTTTTTCAGGTTAAAAGAATAAAAAAATAAGAAAGAATTTACAAAATAAAAGTAAAAAATATTACACGGAGGAAAATACAAACACAACGAAGAATAAATTTTAAAATATACAAAAGAAAAAAGAGTACTATGCAAAAAGCATTTATGGTGATAAATCTCAAAAAGAAAATTTATAAGGGAAGATAACGTAAGACAGTTTAGACTATGTTAGTGGAACGAAAGGTCTGTTCACTCTGAAAGCAGCACCTGATCTGGTCGATTTGGATAGCCATTTTGATGACAGGCGGGTCCGTGCTCAGATTGGATCGCTTTCGTTCGCTTGCATATGCACGTTCGGGTTAAGCATCCGTTACGTGTATTTAATACAGGTTACCGTGCATATGAGGGGTTAGAGTGTGGGTTGTAAGTTATAATAAAACAAAAAATATTGAATAATAACTTAACAAATTAATAATAATTAAAGAAATGTGCACAGAAGAAAAATATATGCTTACCATAAAATAAACAATAGAGATAATCGACGAAAGAGCTTCACAGGAATAAAAAAAAATTAATGTTCGAATAAAGATAGATAAATATTAATAAGCCATTAAGATGACAGAGAGATCCGATTTCAGTTCCGTCCGGTTTCGCTCATTTGCATATGTACGCGGTTGCTTGCGGCAATTTTATGTCATTGAATTTAATGGTTACTGGGCATACGCGTGTTTTATAGGTGTTTTTCAGATTAAAAGAATAAAAAAATAAGAAATAATTTACAAAATAAAAGTAGATTAATTAAAAAATATTACACGGAGGAAAATACAAACACAACGAAGAATAAATTTAAAAATATACAGAAGAAAAAAAAAGAGTACTATGCAAAAAACATTTATGGTGATAAATCTCAAAAAGAAAATTTATAAGGGAAGATAACGTAAGACAATTTAGACTATTTTTGTGGAACGAAAGGTCTGGTCACTCTGAAAGCAGCACCTGATCTGGTCGATTTGGATAGCCATTTTGATGACAGGCGGGTCCGTGCTTAGATTGGATCGCTTTCGTTCGTTTGCATATGCACGTTCGGGTTAAGCATCCGTTACGTGTATTTAATACAGGTTACCGTGCATATGAGGGGTTAGAGGGTGGGTTATAAGTTATAATAAAACAAAAAATATTGAATAACTTAACAAATTAATAATAATTAAAGAAATGTGCACAGAAGAATAATATATGCTTACAATAAAATAAACAACAGAGATAAACGACGAAAGAACTTCACAGGAATAAAAAAAGATTAATGTTCGAATAAATATAGATAAATATTAATAAGCCATTAAGATGACAGATAGATCCGATTTCAGTTCCGTCCGGTTTCGCTCATTTGCATATGTACGCGGTTGCTTGCGGCAATTTTATGTCATTGAATTTAATGGTGGTACTGGGCATACGCGGGTTTTATAGGTGTTTTTCAGGTTAAAAGAATAAAAAAATAAGAAAGAATTTACAAAATAAAAGTAGATTAATTAAAAAATATTACACGGAGGAAAATACAAACACAACGAAGAATAAATTTTAAAATATACAGAAGAAAAAAAAGAGTACTATGCAAAAAGCATTTATGGTGATAAATCTCAAAAAGAAAATTTATAAGGGAAGATAACGTAAGACAGTTTAGACTATGTTAGTGGAACGAAAGGTCTGGTCACTCTGAAAGCAGCACCTGATCTGGTCGATTTGGATAGCCATTTTGATGACAGGCGGGTCCATGCTCAGATTGGATCGCTTTCGTTCGTTTGCATATGCACGTTCGGGTTAAGCATCCGTTACGTGTATTTAATACAGGTTACCATGCATATGAGGGGTTAGAGGGTGGGTTATAAGTTATAATAAAACAAAAAATATTGAATAACTTAACAAATTAATAATAATTAAAGAAATGTGCACAGAAGAATAATATATGCTTACAATAAAATAAACAACAGAGATAAACGACGAAAGAGCTTCACAGGAATAAAAAAAGAATAATGTTCGAATAAAGATAGATAAATATTAATAAGCCATTAAGATGACAGATAGATCCGATTTCAGTTCCGTCCGGTTTCGCTCATTTGCATATGTACGCGGTTGCTTGCGGCAATTTTATGTCATTGAATTTAATGGTGGTACTGGGCATACGCGGGTTTTATAGGTGTTTTTCAGGTTAAAAGAATAAAAAAATAAGAAATAATTTACAAAATAAAAGTAGATTAATTAAAAAATATTACACGGAGGAAAATACAAACACAACGAAGAATAAATTTTAAAATATACAAAAGAAAAAAAAGAGTACTATGCAAAAAGCATTTATGGTGATAAATCTCAAAAAGAAAATTTATAAGGGAAGATAACGTAAGACAGTTTAGACTATGTTAGTGGAACGAAAGGTCTGGTCACTCTGAAAGCAGCACCTGATCTGGTCGATTTGGATAGCCATTTTGATGACAGGCGGGACCGTGCTCAGATTGGATCGCTTTCGTTCGTTTGCATATGCACGTTCGGGTTAAGCATCCGTTACGTGTATTTAATACAGGTTACCGTGCATATGAGGGGTTAGAGGGTGGGTTGTAAGTTATAATAAAACAAAAAATATTGAATAATAACTTAACAAATTAATAATAATTAAAGAAATGTGCACAGAAGAAAAATATATGCTTACAATAAAATAAACAATTGAGATAATCGACGAAAGAGCTTCACAGGAATAAAAAAAAATTAATGTTCGAATAAAGATAGATAAATATTAATAAGCCATTAAGATGACAGAGAGATCCGATTTCAGTTCCGTCTGGTTTCGCTCATTTGCATATGTACGCGGTTGCTTGCGGCAATTTTATGTCATTGAATTTAATGGTTACTGGGCATACGCGTGTTTTATAGGTGTTTTTCAGGTTAAAAGAATAAAAAAATAAGAAATAATTTACAAAATAAAAGTAGATTAATTAAAAAATATTACACGGAGGAAAATACAAACACAACGAAGAATAAATTTAAAAATATACAAAAGAAAAAAAAAGAGTACTATGCAAAAAGCATTTATGGTGATAAATCTCAAAAAGAAAATTTATAAGGGAAGATAACGTAAGACAATTTAGACTATGTTAGTGGAACGAAAGGTCTGGTCACTCTGAAAGCAGCACCTGATCTGGTCGATTTGGTTAGCCATTTTGATGATAGGCGGGTCCGTGCTCAGATTGGATCGCTTTCGTTCGTTTGCATATGCACGTTCGGGTTAAGCATCCGTTACGTGTATTTAATACAGGTTACCGTGCATATGAGGGGTTAGAGGGTGGGTTGTAAGTTATAATAAAACAAAAATTATTGAATAATAACTTAACAAATTAATAATAATTAAAAAAATGTGCACAGAAGAAAAATACATGCTTACAATAAAATAAACAATAGAGATAATCGAAGAAAGAGCTTCACAGGAATAAAAAAAAATTAATGTTCGAATAAAGATAGATAAATATTCGAACATAAGCCATTAAGATGACAGAGAGATCCGATTTCAGTTCCGTCCGGTTTCGCTCATTTGCATATGTACGCGGTTGCTTGCGGCAATTTTATGTCATTGAATTTAATGGTTACTGGCCATACGCGTGTTTTATAGGTGTTTTTCAGATTAAAAGAATAAAAAAATAAGAAATAATTTACAAAAAAAAGTAGATTAATTAAAAAATATTACACGGAGGAAAATACAAACACAACGAAGAATAAATTTAAAAATATACAGAAGAAAAAAAAAAGAGTACTATGCAAAAAGCATTTATGGTGATAAATCTCAAAAAGAAAATTTATAAGGGAAGATAACGTAAGACAATTTAGACTATGTTAGTGGAAAGAAAGGTCTGGTCACTCTGAAAGCAGCACCTGATCTGGTCGATTTGGTTAGCCATTTTGATGATAGGCGGGTCCGTGCTCAGATTGGATCGCTTTCGTTCGTTTGCATATGCACGTTCGGGTTAAGCATCCGTTATGTGTATTTAATACAGGTTACCGTGCATATGAGGGGTTAGAGGGTGGGTTGTAAGTTATAATAAAACAAAAAATATTGAATAATAACTTAACAAATTAATAATAATTAAAGAAATGTGCACAGAAGAAAAATATATGCTTACAATAAAATAAACAATAGTGATAATCGACGAAAGAGCTTCACAGGAATAAAAAAAATTAATGTTCGAATAAAGATAGATAAATATTAATAAGCCATTAAGATGACAGAGAGATCCGATTTCAGTTCCGTCCGGTTTCGCTCATTTGCATATATACGCGGTTGCTTGCGGTAATTTTATGTCATTGAATTTAATGGTTACTGGGCATACGCGTGTTTTATAGGTGTTTTTCAGGTTAAAAGAATAAAAAAATAAGAAATAATTTACAAAATAAAAGTAGATTAATTAAAAAATATTACACGGAGGAAAATACAAACACAACGAAGAATAAATTTAAAAATATACAGAAGAAAAAAAAAGAGTACTATGCAAAAAGCATTTATGGTGATAAATCTCAAAAAGAAAATTTATAAGGGAAGATAACGTAAGACAATTTAGACTATGTTAGTGGAACGAAAGGTCTGGTCACTCTGAAAGCAGCACCTGATCTGGTCGATTTGGTTAGCCATTTTGATGATAGGCGGGTCCGTGCTCAGATTGGATCGCTTTCGTTCGTTTGCATATGCACGTTCGGGTTAAGCATCCGTTACGTGTATTTAATACAGGTTACCGTGCATATGAGGGGTTAGAGGGTGGGTTGTAAGTTATAATAAAACAAAAAATATTGAATAATAACTTAACAAATTAATAATAATTAAAGAAATGTGCACAGAAGAAAAATATATGCTTACAATAAAATAAACAATAGAGATAGTCGACGAAAGAGCTTCACAGGAATAAAAAAAAATTAATGTTCGAATAAAGATAGATAAATATTAGTAAGCCATTAAGATGACAGAGAGATCCGATTTCAGTTCCGTCCGGTTTCGCTCATTTGCATATGTACACGGTTGCTTGCGGCAATTTTATGTCATTGAATTTAATGGTTACTGGGCATACGCGGGTTTTATAGGTGTTTTTCAGGTTAAAAGAATAAAAAAATAAGAAATAATTTACAAAATAAAAGTAGATTAATTAAAAAATATTACACGGAGGAAAATACAAACACAACGAAGAATAAATTTAAAAATATATAGAAGAAAACAAAAGAGTACTATACAAAAAGCATTTATGGTGTTAAATCTCAAAAAGAAAATTTATAAGGGAAGATAACGTAAGACAATTTAGACTATTTTTGTGGAACGAAAGTTCTGGTCACTCTGAAAGCAGCACCTGATCTGGTCGATTTGGATAGCAATTTTGATGACAGGCGGGTCCGTGCTCAGATTGGATCTCTTTCGTTCGTTTGCATATGCACGTTCGGGTTAAGCATCCGTTACGTGTATTTAATACAGGTTACCCTGCATATGAGGGGTTAGAGGGTGGGTTATAAGTTATAATAAAACAAAAAATATTGAATAACTTAACAAATTAATAATAATTAAAGAAATGTGCACAGAAGAATAATATATGCTTACAATAAAATAAACAACAGAGATAAACGACGAAAGAGCTTCACAGGAATAAAAAAAATTAATGTTCGAATAAAGATAGATAAATATTAATGAGCCATTAAGATGACAGAGAGATCCGATTTCAGTTCCGTCCGGTTTCGCTCATTTGCATATATACGCGGTTGCTTGCGGCAATTTTATGTCATTGAATTTAATGGTTACTGGTCATACGCGTGTTTTATAGGTGTTTTTCAGGTTAAAAGAATAAAAAAATAAGAAATAATTTACAAAATAAAAGTAGATTAATTAAAAAATATTACACGGAGGAAAATACAAACACAACGAAGAATAAATTTAAAAATATACAGAAGAAAAAAAAAGAGTACTATGCAAAAAGCATTTATGGTGATAAATCTCAAAAAGAAAATTTATAAGGGAAGATAACGTAAGACAATTTAGACTATGTTAGTGGAACGAAAGGTCTGGTCACTCTGAAAGCAGCACCTGATCTGGTCGATTTGGTTAGCCATTTTGATGACAGGCGGGTCCGTGCTCAGATTGGATCGCTTTCGTTCGTTTGCATATGCACGTTCGGGTTAAGCATCCGTTACGTGTATTTAATACAGGTTACCGTGCATATGAGGGGTTAGAGGGTGGGTTGTAAGTTATAATAAAACAAAAAATATTGAATAATAACTTAACAAATTAATAATAATTAAAGAAATGTGCACAGAAGAAAAATATATGCTTACAATAAAATAAACAATAGAGATAGTCGACGAAAGAGCTTCACAGGAATAAAAAAAAATTAATGTTCGAATAAAGATAGATAAATATTAATAAGCCATTAAGATGACAGAGAGATCCGATTTCAGTTCCGTCCGGTTTCGCTCATTTGCATATGTACACGGTTGCTTGCGGCAATTTTATGTCATTGAATTTAATGGTTACTGGGCATACGCGGGTTTTATAGGTGTTTTTCAGGTTAAAAGAATAAAAAAATAAGAAATAATTTACAAAATAAAAGTAGATTAATTAAAAAATATTACACGGAGGAAAATACAAACACAACGAAGAATAAATTTAAAAATATATAGAAGAAAACAAAAGAGTACTATACAAAAAGCATTTATGGTGATAAATCTCAAAAAGAAAATTTATAAGGGAAGATAACGTAAGACAATTTAGACTATTTTTGTGGAACGAAAGTTCTGGTCACTCTGAAAGCAGCACCTGATCTGGTCGATTTGGATAGCAATTTTGATGACAGGCGGATCCGTGCTCAGATTGGATCTCTTTCGTTCGTTTGCATATGCACGTTCGGGTTAAGCATCCGTTACGTGTATTTAATACAGGTTACCCTGCATATGAGGGGTTAGAGGGTGGGTTATAAGTTATAATAAAACAAAAAATATTGAATAACTTAACAAATTAATAATAATTAAAGAAATGTGCACAGAAGAATAATATATGCTTACAATAAAATAAACAACAGAGATAAACAGCGAAAGAGCTTCACAGGAATAAAAAAAGATTAATGTTCGAATAAATATAGATAAATATTAATAAGCCATTAAGATGACAGATAGATCCGATTTCAGTTCCGTCCGGTTTCGCTCATTTGCATATGTACGCGGTTGCTTGCGGCAATTTTATGTCATTGAATTTAATGGTGGTACTGGGCATACGCGGGTTTTATAGGTGTTTTTCAGGTTAAAAGAATAAAAAAATAAGAAAGAATTTACAAAATAAAAGTAGTTTAATTAAAAAATATTACACGGAGGAAAATACAAACACAACGAAGAATAAATTTAAAAATATACAGAAGAAAAAAAAAGAGTACTATGCAAAAAGCATTTATGGTGATAAATCTCAAAAAGAAAATTTATAAGGGAAGATAACGTAAGACAATTTAGACTATGTTAGTGGAACGAAAGGTCTGGTCACTCTGAAAGCAGCACCTGATCTGGTCGATTTGGTTAGCCATTTTGATGATAGGCGGGTCCGTGCTCAGATTGGATCGCTTTCGTTCGTTTGCATATGCACGTTCGGGTTAAGCATCCGTTACGTGTATTTAATACAGGTTACCGTGCATATGAGGGGTTAGAGTGTGGGTTGTAAGTTATAATAAAACAAAAAATATTGAATAATAACTTAACAAATTAATAATAATTAAAGAAATGTGCACAGAAGAAAAATATATGCTTACAATAAAATAAACAATAGAGATAATCGACGAAAGAGCTTCACAGGAATAAAAAAAATTAATGTTCGAATAAAGATAGATAAATATTAATAAGCCATTAAGATGACAGAGAGATCCGATTTCAGTTCCGTCCGGTTTCGCTCATTTGCATATGTACGCGGTTGCTTGCGGCAATTTTATGTCATTGAATTTAATGGTTACTGGGCATACACGTGTTTTATAGGTGTTTTTCAGATTAAAAGAATAAAAAAATAAGAAATAATTTACAAAACAAAAGTAGATTAATTAAAAAATATTACACGGAGGAAAATACAAACACAACGAAGAATAAATTTCAAAATATACAGAAGAAAAAAAAGAGTACTATACAAAAAGCATTTATGGTGATAAATCTCAAAAAGAAAATTTATAAGGGAAGATAACGTAAGACAATTTAGACCATGTTAGTGGAACGAAAGGTCTGGTCACTCTGAAAGCAGCACCTGATCTGGTCGATTTGGTTAGCCATTTTCATGATAGGCGGGTCCGTGCTCAGATTGGATCGCTTTCGTTCGTTTGCATATGCACGTTCCGGTTAAGCATCCGTTACGTGTATTTAATACAGGTTACCGTGCATATGAGGGGTTAGAGGGTGGGTTGTAAGTTATAATAAAACAAAAAATATTGAATAATAACTTAACAAATTAATAATAATTAAAGAAATGTGCACAGAAGAAAAATATATGCTTACAATAAAATAAACAATAGAGATAATCGACGAAAGAGCTTCACAGGAATAAAAAAAATTAATGTTCGAATAAAGATAGATTAAATATTAATAAGCCATTAAGATGACAGAGAGATCCGATTTCAGTTCCGTCCGGTTTCGCTCAATTGCATATGTACGCGGTTGCTTGCGGCAATTTTATGTCATGAAATTTAATGGTTACTGGGCATACGCGTGTTTTATAGGTGTTTATCAGGTTAAAAGAATAAAAAAATAAGAAATAATTTACAAAATAAAAGTAGATTAATTAAAAAATATTACACGGAGGAAAATACAAACACAACGAAGAATAAATTTAAAAATATACAGAAGAAAAAAAAAGAGTACTATGCAAAAAGCATTTATGGTGATAAATCTCAAAAAGAAAATTTATAAGGGAAGATAACGTAAGACAATTTAGACTATGTTAGTGGAACGAAAGGTCTGGTCACTCTGAAAGCAGCACCTGATCTGGTCGATTTGGTTAGCCATTTTGATGACAGGCGGGTCCGTGCTCAGATTGGATCGCTTTCGTTCATTTGCATATGCACGTTCGGGTTAAGCATCCGTTACGTGTATTTAATACAGGTTACCGTGCATATGAGGGGTTAGAGGGTGGGTTGTAAGTTATAATAAAACAAAAATTATTGAATAATAACTTAACAAATTAATAATAATTAAAGAAATGTGCACAGAAGAAAAATATATGCTTACAATAAAATAAACAATAGAGATAATCGACGAAAGAGCTTCACAGGAAAAAAAATTAATGTTCGAATAAAGATAGATAAATATTAATAAGCCATTAAGATGACAGAGAGATCCGATTTCAGTTCCGTCCGGTTTCGCTCATTTGCATATGTACGCGGTTGCATGCGGCAATTTTATGTCATTGAATTTAATGGTTACTGGGCATACCCGTGTTTTATAGGTGTTTTTCAGGTTAAAAGAATAAAAAAATAAGAAATAATTTACAAAATAAAAGTAGATTAATTAAAAAATATTACACTGAGGAAAATACAAACACAACGAAGAATAAATTTAAAAATATACAGTAGAAAAAAAGAGTACTATGCAAAAAGCATTTATGGTGATAAATCTCAAAAAGAAAATTTATAAAGGAAGATAACATAAGACAATTTAGACTATGTTAGTGGAACGAAAGGTCTGGTCACTCTGAAAGCAGCACCTGATCTGGTCGATTTGGTTAGCCATTTTGATGATAGGCGGGTCCGTGCTCAGATTGGATCGCTTTCGTTCGTTTGCATATGCACGTTCGGGTTAAGCATCCGTTACGTGTATTTAATAGAGGTTACCGTGCATATGAGGGGTTAGAGGGTGGGTTGTAAGTTATAATAAAACAAAAAATATTGAATAATAACTTAACAAATTAATAATAATTAAAGAAATGTGCACAGAAGAAAAATACATGCTTACAATAAAATAAACAATAGAGATAATCGACGAAAGAGCTTCACAGGAATAAAAAAAAATTAATGTTCGAATAAAGATAGATAAATATTAATAAGCCATTAAGATGACAGAGAGATCCGATTTCAGTTCCGTCCGTTTTCGCTCATTTGCATATGTACGCGGTTGCTTGCGGCAATTTTATGTCATTGAATTTAATGGTTACTGGGCATACGCGTGTTTTATAGGTGTTTTTCAGGTTAAAAGAATAAAAAAATAAGAAATAATTTACAAAATAAAAAAAGATTAATTAAAAAATATTACACGGAGGAAAATACAAACACAACGAAGAATAAATTTAAAAATATACAGAAGAAAAAAAAAGAGTACTATGCAAAAAGCATTTATGGTGATAAATCTCAAAAAGAAAATTTATAAGGGAAGATAACGTAAGACAATTTAGACTATGTTAGTGGAACGAAAGGTCTGGTCACTCTGAAAGCAGCACCTGATCTGGTCGATTTGGTTAGCCATTTTGATGACAGGCGGGTCCGTGCTCAGATTGGATCGCTTTCGTTCGTTTGCATATGCACGTTCGGGTTAAGCATCCGTTACGTGTATTTAATACAGGTTACCGTGCATATGAGGGGTTAGAGGGTGGGTTGTAAGTTATAATAAAACAAAAATTATTGAATAATAACTTAACAAATTAATAATAATTAAAGAAATGTGCACAGAAGAAAAATATATGCTTACAATAAAATAAACAATAGAGATAATCGACGAAAGAGCTTCACAGGAATAAAAAAAAATTAATGTTCGAATAAAGATAGATAAATATTAATAAGCCATTAAGATGACAGAGAGATCATATTTCAGTTCCGTCCGGTTTCGCTCATTTGCATATGTAAGCGGTTGCTTGCGGCAATTTTATGTCATTGAATTTAATGGTTACTGGGCATACGCGTGTTTTATAGGTGTTTTTCAGGTTAAAAGAATAAAAAAATAAGAAATAATTTACAAAATAAAAGTAGATTAATTAAAAAATATTACACGGAGGAAAATACAAACACAACGAAGAATAAATTTAAAAATATACAAAAGAAAAAAAAAGAGTACTATGCAAAAAGCATTTATGGTGATAAATCTCAAAAAGAAAATTTATAAGGGAAGATAACGTAAGACAATTTAGACTATGTTAGTGGAACGAAAGGTCTGGTCACTCTGAAAGCAGCACCTGATCTGGTCGATTTGGTTAGCCATTTTGATGATAGGCGGGTCCGTGCTCAGATTGGATCGCTTTCGTTCGTTTGCATATGCACGTTCGGGTTAAGCATCCGTTACGTGTATTTAATACAGGTTACCCTGCATATGAGGGGTTAGAGGGTGGGTTATAAGTTATAATAAAACAAAAAATATTGAATAACTTAACAAATTAATAATAATTAAAGAAATGTGCACAGAAGAATAATATATGCTTACAATAAAATAAACAACAGAGATAAACGACGAAAGAGCTTCACAGGAATAAAAAAAGATTAATGTTCGAATAAATATAGATAAATATTAATAAGCCATTAAGATGACAGATAGATCCGATTTCAGTTCCGTCCGGTTTCGCTCATTTGCATATGTACGCGGTTGCTTGCGGCAATTTTATGTCATTGAATTTAATGGTGGTACTGGGCATACGCGGGTTTTATAGGTGTTTTTCAGGTTAAAAGAATAAAAAAATAAGAAAGAATTTACAAAATAAATGTAGTTTAATTAAAAAATATTACACGGAGGAAAATACAAACACAACGAAGAATAAATTTAAAAATATACAGAAGAAAAAAAAAGAGTACTATGCAAAAAGCATTAATGGTGATAAATCTCAAAAAGAAAATTTATAAAGGAAGATAACATAAGACAATTTAGACTATGTTAGTGGAACGAAAGATCTGGTCACTCTGAAAGCAGCACCTGATCTGGTCGATTTGGATAGCCATTTTGATGACAGGCGGGTCCGTGCTCAGATTGGATCGCTTTCGTTCGTTTGCATATGCACGTTCGGGTTAAGCATCCGTTACGTGTATTTAATACAGGTTACCGTGCATATGAGGAGTTAGAGGGTGGGTTGTAAGTTATAATAAAACAAAAATTATTGAATAATAACTTAACAAATTAATAATAATTAAAGAAATGTTCACAGAAGAAAAATATATGCTTACAATAAAATAAACAATAGAGATAATCGACGAAAGAGCTTCACAGGAAAAAAAAATTAATGTTCGAATAAAGATAGATAAATATTAATAAGCCATTAAGATGACAGAGAGATCCGATTTCAGTTCCGTCCGGTTTCGCTCATTTGCATATGTACGCGGTTGCTTGCGGCAATTTTATGTCATTGAATTTAATGGTTACTGGGCATACCCGTGTTTTATAGGTGTTTTTCAGGTTAAAAGAATAAAAAAATAAGAAATAATTTACAAAATAAAAGTAGATTAATTAAAAAATATTACACGGAGGAAAATACAAACACAACGAAGAATAAATTTAAAAATATACAGTAGAAAAAAAGAGTACTATGCAAAAAGCATTTATGGTGATAAATCTGAAAAAGAAAATTTATAAAGGAAGATAACATAAGACAATTTAGACTATGTTAGTGGAACGAAAGATCTGGTCACTCTGAAAGCAGCACCTGATCTGGTCGATTTGGTTAGCCATTTTGATGATAGGCGGGTCCGTGCTCAGATTGGATCGCTTTCGTTCGTTTGCATATGCACGTTCGGGTTAAGCATCCGTTACGTGTATTTAATACAGGTTACCGTGCATATGAGGGGTTAGAGTGTGGGTTGTAAGTTATAATAAAACAAAAAATATTGAATAATAACTTAACAAATTAATAATAATTAAAGAAATGTGCACAGAAGAAAAATATATGCTTACAATAAAATAAACATTAGAGATAATCGACGAAAGAGCTTCACAGGAATAAAAAAAATTAATGTTCGAATAAAGATAGATAAATATTAATAAGCCATTAAGATGACAGAGAGATCCGATTTCAGTTCCGTCCGGTTTCGCTCATTTGCATATGTACGCGGTTGCTTGCGGCAATTTTATGTCATTGAATTTAATGGTTACTGGGCATACACGTGTTTTATAGGTGTTTTTCAGATTAAAAGAATAAAAAAATAAGAAATAATTTACAAAACAAAAGTAGATTAATTAAAAAATATTACACGGAGGAAAATACAAACACAACGAAGAATAAATTTCAAAATATACAGAAGAAAAAAAAGAGTACTATACAAAAAGCATTTATGGTGATAAATCTCAAAAAGAAAATTTATAAGGGAAGATAACGTAAGACAATTTAGACCATGTTAGTGGAACGAAAGGTCTGGTCACTCTGAAAGCAGCACCTGATCTGGTCGATTTGGTTAGCCATTTTCATGATAGGCGGGTCCGTGCTCAGATTGGATCGCTTTCGTTCGTTTGCATATGCACGTTCCGGTTAAGCATCCGTTACGTGTATTTAATACAGGTTACCGTGCATATGAGGGGTTAGAGGGTGGGTTGTAAGTTATAATAAAACAAAAAATATTGAATAATAACTTAACAAATTAATAATAATTAAAGAAATGTGCACAGAAGAAAAATATATGCTTACAATAAAATAAACAATAGAGATAATCGACGAAAGAGCTTCACAGGAATAAAAAAAATTAATGTTCGAATAAAGATAGATTAAATATTAATAAGCCATTAAGATGACAGAGAGATCCGATTTCAGTTCCGTCCGGTTTCGCTCATTTGCATATGTACGCGGTTGCTTGCGGCAATTTTATGTCATGAAATTTAATGGTTACTGGGCATACGCGTGTTTTATAGGTGTTTATCAGGTTAAAAGAATAAAAAAATAAGAAATAATTTACAAAATAAAAGTAGATTAATTAAAAAATATTACACGGAGGAAAATACAAACACAACGAAGAATAAATTTAAAAATATACAGAAGAAAAAAAAAGAGTACTATGCAAAAAGCATTTATGGTGATAAATCTCAAAAAGAAAATTTATAAGGGAAGATAACGTAAGACAATTTAGACTATGTTAGTGGAACGAAAGGTCTGGTCACTCTGAAAGCAGCACCTGATCTGGTCGATTTGGTTAGCCATTTTGATGACAGGCGGGTCCGTGCTCAGATTGGATCGCTTTCGTTCGTTTGCATATGCACGTTCGGGTTAAGCATCCGTTACGTGTATTTAATACAGGTTACCGTGCATATGAGGGGTTAGAGGGTGGGTTGTAAGTTATAATAAAACAAAAATTATTGAATAATAACTTAACAAATTAATAATAATTAAAGAAATGTGCACAGAAGAAAAATATATGCTTACAATAAAATAAACAATAGAGATAATCGACGAAAGAGCTTCACAGGAAAAAAAAATTAATGTTCGAATAAAGATAGATAAATATTAATAAGCCATTAAGATGACAGAGAGATCCGATTTCAGTTCCGTCCGGTTTCGCTCATTTGCATATGTACGCGGTTGCATGCGGCAATTTTATGTCATTGAATTTAATGGTTACTGGGCATACCCGTGTTTTATAGGTGTTTTTCAGGTTAAAAGAATAAAAAAATAAGAAATAATTTACAAAATAAAAGTAGATTAATTAAAAAATATTACACTGAGGAAAATACAAACACAACGAAGAATAAATTTAAAAATATACAGTAGAAAAAAAGAGTACTATGCAAAAAGCATTTATGGTGATAAATCTCAAAAAGAAAATTTATAAAGGAAGATAACATAAGACAATTTAGACTATGTTAGTGGAACGAAAGGTCTGGTCACTCTGAAAGCAGCACCTGATCTGGTCGATTTGGTTAGCCATTTTGATGATAGGCGGGTCCGTGCTCAGATTGGATCGCTTTCGTTCGTTTGCATATGCACGTTCGGGTTAAGCATCCGTTACGTGTATTTAATACAGGTTACCGTGCATATGAGGGGTTAGAGGGTGGGTTGTAAGTTATAATAAAACAAAAAATATTGAATAATAACTTAACAAATTAATAATAATTAAAGAAATGTGCACAGAAGAAAAATACATGCTTACAATAAAATAAACAATAGAGATAATCGACGAAAGAGCTTCACAGGAATAAAAAAAAATTAATGTTCGAATAAAGATAGATAAATATTAATAAGCCATTAAGATGACAGAGAGATCCGATTTCAGTTCCGTCCGTTTTCGCTCATTTGCATATGTACGCGGTTGCTTGCGGCAATTTTATGTCATTGAATTTAATGGTTACTGGGCATACGCGTGTTTTATAGGTGTTTTTCAGGTTAAAAGAATAAAAAAATAAGATATAATTTACAAAATAAAAAAAGATTAATTAAAAAATATTACACGGAGGAAAATACAAACACAACGAAGAATAAATTTAAAAATATACAGAAGAAAAAAAAAGAGTACTATGCAAAAAGCATTTATGGTGATAAATCTCAAAAAGAAAATTTATAAGGGAAGATAACGTAAGACAATTTAGACTATGTTAGTGGAACGAAAGGTCTGGTCACTCTGAAAGCAGCACCTGATCTGGTCGATTTGGTTAGCCATTTTGATGACAGGCGGGTCCGTGCTCAGATTGGATCGCTTTCGTTCGTTTGCATATGCACGTTCGGGTTAAGCATCCGTTACGTGTATTTAATACAGGTTACCGTGCATATGAGGGGTTAGAGGGTGGGTTGTAAGTTATAATAAAACAAAAATTATTGAATAATAACTTAACAAATTAATAATAATTAAAGAAATGTGCACAGAAGAAAAATATATGCTTACAATAAAATAAACAATAGAGATAATCGACGAAAGAGCTTCACAGGAATAAAAAAAATTAATGTTCGAATAAAGATAGATAAATATTAATAAGCCATTAAGATGACAGAGAGATCCGATTTCAGTTCCGTCCGGTTTCGCTCATTTGCATATGTACGCGGTTGCTTGCGGCAATTTTATGTCATTGAATTTAATGGTTACTGGGCATACACGTGTTTTATAGGTGTTTTTCAGATTAAAAGAAAAAAAAAATAAGAAATAATTTACAAAACAAAAGTAGATTAATTAAAAAATATTACACGGAGGGAAATACAAACACAACGAAGAATAAATTTAAAAATATACAGAAGGAAAAAAAAGAGTACTATACAAAAAGCATTTATGGTGATAAATCTCAAAAAGAAAATTTATAAGGGAAGATAACGTAAGACAATTTAGACTATGTTAGTGGAACGAAAGGTCTGGTCACACTGAAAGCAGCACCTGATCTGGTCGATTTGGTTAGCCATTTTGATGATAGGCGGGTCCGTGCTCAGATTGGATCGCTTTCGTTCGTTTGCATATGCACGTTCGGGTTAAGCATCCGTTACGTGTATTTAATACAGGTTACCGTGCATATGAGGGGTTAGAGGGTGGGTTATAAGTTATAATAAAACAAAAAATATTGAATAACTTAACAAATTAATAATAATTAAAGAAATGAGCACAGAAGAATAATATATGCTTACAATAAAATAAACAACAGAGATAAACGACGAAAGAGCTTCACAGGAATAAAAAAAGATTAATGTTCGAATAAATATAGATAAATATTAATAAGCCATTAAGATGACAGATAGATCCGATTTCAGTTCCGTCCGGTTTCGCTCATTTGCATATGTACGCGGTTGCTTGCGGCAATTTTATGTCATTGAATTTAATGGTGGTACTGGGCATACGCGGGTTTTATAGGTGTTTTTCAGGTTAAAAGAATAAAAAAATAAGAAAGAATTTACAAAATAAAAGTAGTTTAATTAAAAAATATTACACGGAGGAAAATACAAACACAACGAAGAATAAATTTAAAAATATACAGAAGAAAAAAAAAGAGTACTATGCAAAAAGCATTAATGGTGATAAATCTCAAAAAGAAAATTTATAAAGGAAGATAACATAAGACAATTTAGACTATGTTAGTGGAACGAAAGATCTGGTCACTCTGAAAGCAGCACCTGATCTGGTCGATTTGGATAGCCATTTTGATGACAGGCGGGTCCGTGCTCAGATTGGATCGCTTTCGTTCGTTTGCATATGCACGTTCGGGTTAAGCATCCGTTACGTGTATTTAATACAGGTTACCGTGCATATGAGGAGTTAGAGGGTGGGTTGTAAGTTATAATAAAACAAAAATTATTGAATAATAACTTAACAAATTAATAATAATTAAAGAAATGTTCACAGAAGAAAAATATATGCTTACAATAAAATAAACAATAGAGATAATCGACGAAAGAGCTTCACAGGAAAAAAAAATTAATGTTCGAATAAAGATAGATAAATATTAATAAGCCATTAAGATGACAGAGAGATCCGATTTCAGTTCCGTCCGGTTTCGCTCATTTGCATATGTACGCGGTTGCTTGCGGCAATTTTATGTCATTGAATTTAATGGTTACTGGGCATACCCGTGTTTTATAGGTGTTTTTCAGGTTAAAAGAATAAAAAAATAAGAAATAATTTACAAAATAAAAGTAGATTAATTAAAAAATATTACACGGAGGAAAATACAAACACAACGAAGAATAAATTTAAAAATATACAGTAGAAAAAAAGAGTACTATGCAAAAAGCATTTATGGTGATAAATCTCAAAAAGAAAATTTATAAAGGAAGATAACATAAGACAATTTAGACTATGTTAGTGGAACGAAAGATCTGGTCACTCTGAAAGCAGCACCTGATCTGGTCGATTTGGTTAGCCATTTTGATGATAGGCGGGTCCGTGCTCAGATTGGATCGCTTTCGTTCGTTTGCATATGCACGTTCGGGTTAAGCATCCGTTACGTGTATTTAATACAGGTTACCGTGCATATGAGGGGTTAGAGGGTGGGTTGTAAGTTATAATAAAACAAAAAATATTGAATAATAACTTAACAAATTAATAATAATTAAAGAAATGTGCACAGAAGAAAAATACATGCTTACAATAAAATAAACAATAGAGATAATCGACGAAAGAGCTTCACAGGAATAAAAAAAAATTAATTTTCGAATAAAGATAGATAAATATTAATAAGCCATTAAGATGACAGAGAGATCCGATTTCAGTTCCGTCCGTTTTCGCTCATTTGCATATGTACGCGGTTGCTTGCGGCAATTTTATGTCATTGAATTTAATGGTTACTGGGCATACACGTGTTTTATAGGTGTTTTTCAGATTAAAAGAATAAAAAAATAAGAAATAATTTACAAAACAAAAGTAGATTAATTAAAAAATATTACACGGAGGAAAATACAAACACAACGAAGAATAAATTTCAAAATATACAGAAGAAAAAAAAGAGTACTATACAAAAAGCATTTATGGTGATAAATCTCAAAAAGAAAATTTATAAGGGAAGATAACGTAAGACAATTTAGACCATGTTAGTGGAACGAAAGGTCTGGTCACTCTGAAAGCAGCACCTGATCTGGTCGATTTGGTTAGCCATTTTCATGATAGGCGGGTCCGTGCTCAGATTGGATCGCTTTCGTTCGTTTGCATATGCACGTTCCGGTTAAGCATCCGTTACGTGTATTTAATACAGGTTACCGTGCATATGAGTGGTTAGAAGGTGGGTTGTAAGTTATAATAAAACAAAAAATATTGAATAATAACTTAACAAATTAATAATAATTAAAGAAATGTGCACAGAAGAAAAATATATGCTTACAATAAAATAAACAATAGAGATAATCGACGAAAGAGCTTCACAGGAATAAAAAAAATTAATGTTCGAATAAAGATAGATTAAATATTAATAAGCCATTAAGATGACAGAGAGATCCGATTTCAGTTCCGTCCGGTTTCGCTCATTTGCATATGTACGCGGTTGCTTGCGGCAATTTTATGTCATGAAATTTAATGGTTACTGGGCATACGCGTGTTTTATAGGTGTTTATCAGGTTAAAAGAATAAAAAAATAAGAAATAATTTACAAAATAAATGTAGATTAATTAAAAAATATTACACGGAGGAAAATACAAACACAACGAAGAATAAATTTAAAAATATACAGAAGAAAAAAAAAGAGTACTATGCAAAAAGCATTTATGGTGATAAATCTCAAAAAGAAAATTTATAAGGGAAGATAACGTAAGACAATTTAGACTATGTTAGTGGAACGAAAGGTCTGGTCACTCTGAAAGCAGCACCTGATCTGGTCGATTTGGTTAGCCATTTTGATGACAGGCGGGTCCGTGCTCAGATTGGATCGCTTTCGTTCGTTTGCATATGCACGTTCGGGTTAAGCATCCGTTACGTGTATTTAATACAGGTTACCGTGCATATGAGGGGTTAGAGGGTGGGTTGTAAGTTATAATAAAACAAAAATTATTGAATAATAACTTAACAAATTAATAATAATTAAAGAAATGTGCACAGAAGAAAAATATATGCTTACAATAAAATAAACAATAGAGATAATCGACGAAAGAGCTTCACAGGAAAAAAAAATTAATGTTCGAATAAAGATAGATAAATATTAATAAGCCATTAAGATGACAGAGAGATCCGATTTCAGTTCCGTCCGGTTTCGCTCATTTGCATATGTACGCGGTTGCTTGCGGCAATTTTATGTCATTGAATTTAATGGTTACTGGGCATACCCGTGTTTTATAGGTGTTTTTCAGGTTAAAAGAATAAAAAAATAAGAAATAATTTACAAAATAAAAGTAGATTAATTAAAAAATATTACACGGAGGAAAATACAAACACAACGAAGAATAAATTTAAAAATATACAGTAGAAAAAAAGAGTACTATGCAAAAAGCATTTATGGTGATAAATCTCAAAAAGAAAATTTATAAAGTAAGATAACGTAAGACAATTTAGACTATGTTAGTGGAACGAAAGGTCTGGTCACACTGAAAGCAGCACCTGATCTGGTCGATTTGGTTAGCCATTTTGATGATAGGCGGGTCCGTGCTCAGATTGGATCGCTTTCGTTCGTTTGCATATGCACGTTCGGGTTAAGCATCCGTTACGTGTATTTAATACAGGTTACCGTGCATATGAGGGGTTAGAGGGTGGGTTGTAAGTTATAATAAAACAAAAATTATTGAATAATAACTTAACAAATTAATAATAATTAAAGAAATGTGCACAGAAGAAAAATATATGCTTACAATAAAATAAACAATAGAGATAATCGACGAAAGAGCTTCACAGGAATAAAAAAAAATTAATGTTCGAATAAAGATAGATAAATATTAATAAGCCATTAAGATGACAGAGAGATCATATTTCAGTTCCGTCCGGTTTCGCTCATTTGCATATGTACGCGGTTGCTTGCGGCAATTTTATGTCATTGAATTTAATGGTTACTGGGCATACGCGTGTTTTATAGGTGTTTTTCAGGTTAAAAGAATAAAAAAATAAGAAATAATTTACAAAATAAAAGTAGATTAATTAAAAAATATTACACGGAGGAAAATACAAACACAACGAAGAATAAATTTAAAAATATACAAAAGAAAAAAAAAGAGTACTATGCAAAAAGCATTTATGGTGATAAATCTCAAAAAGAAAATTTATAAGGGAAGATAACGTAAGACAATTTAGACTATGTTAGTGGAACGAAAGGTCTGGTCACTCTGAAAGCAGCACCTGATCTGGTCGATTTGGTTAGCCATTTTGATGATAGGCGGGTCCGTGCTCAGATTGGATCGCTTTCGTTCGTTTGCATATGCACGTTCGGGTTAAGCATCCGTTACGTGTATTTAATACAGGTTACCGTGCATATGAGGGGTTAGAGGGTGGGTTGTAAGTTATAATAAAACAAAAATTATTGAATAATAACTTAACAAATTAATAATAATTAAAAAAATGTGCACAGAAGAAAAATACATGCTTACAATAAAATAAACAATAGAGATAATCGACGAAAGAGCTTCACAGGAATAAAAAAAAATTAATGTTCGAATAAAGATAGATAAATATTAATAAGCCATTAAGATGACAGAGAGATCCGATTTCAGTTCCGTCCGGTTTCGCTCATTTGCATATATACGCGGTTGCTTGCGGCAATTTTATGTCATTGAATTTAATGGTTACTGGGCATACGCGTGTTTTATAGGTGTTTTTCAGGTTAAAAGAATAAAAAAATAAGAAATAATTTACAAAATAAAAGTAGATTAATTAAAAAATATTACACGGAGGAAAATACAAACACAACGAAGAATAAATTTAAAAATATACAGAAGAAAAAAAAAGAGTACTATGCAAAAAGCATTTATGGTGATAAATCTCAAAAAGAAAATTTATAAGGGAAGATAACGTAAGACAATTTAGACTATGTTAGTGGAACGAAAGGTCTGGTCACTCTGAAAGCAGCACCTGATCTGGTCGATTTGGTTAGCCATTTTGATGACAGGCGGGTCCGTGCTCAGATTGGATCGCT
Source organism: Maratus speciosus (assembly GCA_963932465.1). NCBI lineage: Eukaryota > Metazoa > Arthropoda > Arachnida > Araneae > Salticidae > Maratus > Maratus speciosus. Next base: position 64,943,804 of record OZ010799.1, on the reverse strand, counting down.
TTCGTTCGTTTCCATATGCACGTTCGGGTTAAGCATCCGTTACATGTATTTAATACAGGTTACCGTGCATATGAGGGGTTAGAGGGTGGGTTGTAAGTTATAATAAAACAAAAAATATTGAATAATAACTTAACAAATTAATAATAATTAAAGAAATGTGCACAGAAGAAAAATATATGCTTACAATAAAATAAACAATAGAGATAGTCGACGAAAGAGCTTCACAGGAATAAAAAAAAAATTAATGTTCGAATAAAGATAGATAAATATTAATAAGCCATTAAGATGACAGAGAGATCCGATTTCAGTTCCGTCCTGTTTCGCTCATTTCATATGTACACGGTTGCTTGCGGCAATTTTATGTCATTGAATTTAATGGTTACTGGGCATACGCGGGTTTTATAGGTGTTTTTCAGGTTAAAAGAATAAAAAAATAAGAAATAATTTACAAAATAAAAGTAGATTAATTAAAAAATATTACACGGAGGAAAATACAAACACAACGAAGAATAAATTTAAAAATATATAGAAGAAAAAAAAAGAGTACTATACAAAAAGCATTTATGGTGATAAATCTCAAAAAGAAAATTTATAAGGGAAGATAACGTAAGACAATTTAGACTATTTTTGTGGAACGAAAAGTCTGGTCACTCTGAAAGCAGCACCTGATCTGGTCGATTTGGATAGCAATTTTGATGACAGGCGGGTCCGTGTTCAGATTGGATCTCTTTCGTTCGTTTGCATATGCACGTTCGGGTTAAGCATCCGTTACGTGTATTTAATACAGGTCACCGTGCATATGAGGGGTTAGAGGGTGGGTTATAAGTTATAATAAAACAAAAAATATTGAATAACTTAACAAATTAATAATAATTAAAGAAATGTGCACAGAAGAATAATATATGCTTACAATAAAATAAACAACAGAGATAAACGACGAAAGAGCTTCACAGGAATAAAAAAAGATTAATGTTCGAATAAATATAGATAATATTAATAAGCCATTAAGATGACAGATAGATCCGATTTCAGTTCCGTCCGGTTTCGCTCATTTGCATATGTACGCGGTTGCTTGCGGCAATTTTATGTCATTGAATTTAATGGTGGTACTGGGCATACGCGGGTTTTATAGGTGTTTTTCAGGTTAAAAGAATAAAAAAATAAGAAAGAATTTACAAAATAAAAGTAGTTTAATTAAAAAATATTACACGGAGGAAAATACAAACACAACGAAGAATAAATTTAAAAATATACAGAAGAAACAAAAAGAGTACTATGCAAAAAGCATTTATGGTGATAAATCTCAAAAAGAAAATTTATAAGGGAAGATAACGTAAGACAATTTAGACTATGTTAGTGGAACGAAAGGTCTGGTCACTCTGAAAGCAGCACCTGATCTGGTCGATTTGGTTAGCCATTTTGATGATAGGCGGGTCCGTGCTCAGATTGGATCGATTTCGTTCGTTTGCATATGCACGTTCGGGTTAAGCATCCGTTACGTGTATTTAATACAGGTTACCGTGCATATGAGGGGTTAGAGGGTGGGTTGTAAGTTATAATAAAACAAAAAAATATTGAATAATAACTTAACAAATTAATAATAATTAAAGAAATGTGCACAGAAGAAAAATATATGCTTACAATAAAATAAACAATAGAGATAATCGACGAAAGAGCTTCACAGGAATAAAAAAAATTAATGTTCGAATAAAGATAGATAAATATTAATAAGCCATTAAGATGACAGAGAGATCCGATTTCAGTTCCGTCCGGTTTCGCTCATTTGCATATATACGCGGTTGCTTGCGGCAATTTTATGTCATTGAATTTAATGGTTACTGGGCATACGCGTGTTTTATAGGTGTTTTTCAGGTTAAAAGAATAAAAAAATAAGAAATAATTTACAAAATAAAAGTAGATTAATTAAAAAATATTAGACGGAGGAAAATACAAACACAACGAAGAATAAATTTAAAAATATACAAAAGAAAAAAAAAGAGTACTATGCAAAAAGCATTTATGGTGATAAATCTCAAAAAGAAAATTTATAAGGGAAGATAACGTAAGACAATTTAGACTATGTTAGTGGAACGAAAGGTCTGGTCACTCTGAAAGCAGCACCTGATCTGGTCGATTTGGTTAGCCATTTTGATGACAGGCGGGTCCGTGCTCAGATTGGATCGCTTTCGTTCGTTTCCATATGCACGTTCGGGTTAAGCATCCGTTACATGTATTTAATACAGGTTACCGTGCATATGAGGGGTTAGAGGGTGGGTTGTAAGTTATAATAAAACAAAAAATATTGAATAATAACTTAACAAATTAATAATAATTAAAGAAATGTGCACAGAAGAAAAATATATGCTTACAATAAAATAAACAATAGAGATAGTCGACGAAAGAGCTTCACAGGAATAAAAAAAAAATTAATGTTCGAATAAAGATAGATAAATATTAATAAGCCATTAAGATGACAGAGAGATCCGATTTCAGTTCCGTCCGGTTTCGCTCATTTCATATGTACACGGTTGCTTGCGGCAATTTTATGTCATTGAATTTAATGGTTACTGGGCATACGCGGGTTTTATAGGTGTTTTTCAGGTTAAAAGAATAAAAAAATAAGAAATAATTTACAAAATAAAAGTAGATTAATTAAAAAATATTACACGGAGGAAAATACAAACACAACGAAGAATAAATTTAAAAATATATAGAAGAAAAAAAAAGAGTACTATACAAAAAGCATTTATGGTGATAAATCTCAAAAAGAAAATTTATAAGGGAAGATAACGTAAGACAATTTAGACTATTTTTGTGGAACGAAAGGTCTGGTCACTCTGAAAGCAGCACCTGATCTGGTCGATTTGGATAGCAATTTTGATGACAGGCGGGTCCGTGCTCAGATTGGATCGCTTTCGTTCGTTTGCATATGCACGTTCGGGTTAAGCATCCGTTACGTGTATTTAATACAGGTTACCGTGCATATGAGGGGTTAGAGGGTGGGTTGTAAGTTATAATAAAACAAAAAATATTGAATAATAACTTAACAAATTAATAATAATTAAAGAAACGTGCACAGAAGAAAAATATATGCTTACAATAAAATAAACAATAGAGATAATCGACGAAAGAGCTTCACAGGAAAAAAAAATTAATGTTCGAATAAAGATAGATAAATATTAATAAGCCATTAAGATGACAGAGAGATCCGATTTCAGTTCCGTCCGGTTTCGCTCATTTGCATATGTACGCGGTTGCTTGCGGCAATTTTATGTCATTGAATTTAATGGTTACTGGGCATACCCGTGTTTTATAGGTGTTTTTCAGGTTAAAAGAATAAAAAAATAAGAAATAATTTACAAAATAAAAGTAGATTAATTAAAAAATATTACACGGAGGAAAATACAAACACAACGAAGAATAAATTTAAAAATAAACAGTAGAAAAAAAGAGTACTATGCAAAAAGCATTTATGGTGATAAATCTCAAAAAGAAAATTTATAAAGGAAGATAACATAAGACAATTTAGACTATGTTAGTGGAACGAAAGGTCTGGTCACTCAGAAAGCAGCACCTGATCTGGTCGATTTGGTTAGCCATTTTGATATAGGCGGGTCCGTGCTCAGATTGGATCGCTTTCGTTCGTTTGCATATGCACGTTCGGGTTAAGCATCCGTTACGTGTATTTAATACAGGTTACCGTGCATATGAGGGGTTAGAGGGTGGGTTGTAAGTTATAATAAAACAAAAAATATTGAATAATAACTTAACAAATTAATAATAATTAAAGAAATGTGCACAGAAGAAAAATACATGCTTACAATAAAATAAACAATAGAGATAATCGACGAAAGAGCTTCACAGGAATAAAAAAAAATTAATGTTCGAATAAAGATAGATAAATATTAATAAGCCATTAAGATGACAGAGAGATCCGATTTCAGTTCCGTCCGGTTTCGCTCATTTGCATATGTACGCGGTTGCTTGCGGCAATTTTATGTCATTGAATTTAATGGTTACTGGGCATACACGTGATTTATAGGTGTTTTTCAGATTAAAAGAATAAAAAAATAAGAAATAATTTACAAAACAAAAGTAGATTAATTAAAAAATATTACACGGAGGAAAATACAAACACAACGAAGAATAAATTTAAAAATATACAGAAGAAAAAAAAAGAGTACTATACAAAAAGCATTTATGGTGATAAATCTCAAAAAGAAAATTTATAAGGGAAGATAACGTAAGACAATTTAGACTATGTTAGTGGAACGAAAGGTCTGGTCACTCTGAAAGCAGCACCTGATCTGGTCGATTTGGTTAGCCATTTTGATGATAGGCGGGTCCGTGCTCAGATTGGATTGCTTTCGTTCGTTTGCATATGCACGTTCGGGTTAAGCATCCGTTACGTGTATTTAATACAGGTTACCGTGCATATGAGGGGTTAGAGGGTGGGTTGTAAGTTATAATAAAACAAAAAATATTGAATAATAACATAACAAATTAATAATAATTAAAGAAATGTGCACAGAAGAAAAATACATGCTTACAATAAAATAAACAATAGAGATAATCGACGAAAGAGCTTCACAGGAATAAAAAAAAATTAATGTTCGAATAAAGATAGATAAATATTAATAAGCCATTAAGATGACAGAGAGATCCGATTTCAGTTCCGTCCGGTTTCGCTCATTTGCATATGTACGCGGTTGCTTGCGGAAATTTTATGTCATTGATTTTAATGGTTACTGGGCATACACGTGTTTTATAGGTGTTTTTCAGATTAAAAGAATAAAAAAATAAGAAATAATTTACAAAAAAAAAGTAGATTAATTAAAAAATATTACACGGAGGAAAATACAAACACAACGAAGAATAAATTTAAAAATATACAGAAGAAAAAAAAAGAGTACTATACAAAAAGCATTTATGGTGATAAATCTCAAAAAGAAAATTTATAAGGGAAGATAACGTAAGACAATTTAGACTATGTTAGTGGAACGAAAGGTCTGGTCACTCTGAAAGCAGCACCTGATCTGGTCGATTTGGTTAGCCATTTTGATGACAGGCGGGTCCGTGCTCAGATTGGATCGCTTTCGTTCGTTTGCATATGCACGTTCGGGTTAAGCATCCGTTACGTGTATTTAATACAGGTTACCGTGCATATGAGGGGTTAGAGGGTGGGTTGTAAGTTATAATAAAACAAAAATTATTGAATAATAACTTAACAAATTAATAATAATTAAAGAAATGTGCACAGAAGAAAAATATATGCTTACAATAAAATAAACAATAGAGATAATCGACGAAAGAGCTTCACAGGAATAAAAAAAAATTAATGTTCGAATAAAGATAGATAAATATTAATAAGCCATTAAGATGAAGAAGAGATCCGATTTCAGTTCCGTCCGGTTTCGCTCATTTGCATATGTACGCGGTTGCTTGCGGCAATTTTATGTCATTGAATTTAATGGTTACTGGGCATACGCGTGTTTTATAGGTGTTTTTCAGATTAAAAGAATAAAAAAATAAGAAGTAATTTACAAAATAAAAGGTGATTAATTAAAAAATATTACACGGAGGAAAATACAAACACAACGAAGAATAAATTTAAAAATATACAGAAGAAAAAAAAAATAGTACTATGCAAAAAGCATTTATGGTGATAAATCTCAAAAAGAAAATTTATAAAGTAAGATAACATAAGACAATTTAGACTATGTTAGTGGAACGAAAGGTCTGGTCACTCTGAAAGCAGCACCTGATCTGGTCGATTTGGTTAGCCATTTTGATGATAGGCGGGTCCCTGCTCAGATTGGATCGCTTTCGTTCGTTTGCATATGCACGTTCGGGTTAAGCATCCGTTACGTGTATTTAATACAGGTTCCCGTGCATATGAGGGGTTAGAGGGTGGGTTGTAAGTTATAATAAAACAAAAAATATTGAATAATAACTTAACAAATTAATAATAATTAAAGAAATGTGCACAGAAGAAAAATACATGCTTACAATAAAATAAACAATATGGATAATCGACGAAAGAGCTTCACAGGAATAAAATAAATTAATGTTCGAATAAAGATAGATAAATATTAATAAGCCATTAAGATGACAGAGAGATCCGATTTCAGTTCCGTCCGGTTTCGCTCATTTGCATATGTACGCGGTTGCTTGCGGCAATTTTATGTCATTGAATTTAATGGTTACTGGGCATACACGTGTTTTATAGGTGTTTTTCAGATTAAAAGAATAAAAAAATAAGAAATAATTTACAAAACAAAAGTAGATTAATTAAAAAATATTACACGGAGGAAAATACAAGCACAACGAAGAATAAATTTAAAAATATACAGAAGAAAAAAAAAGAGTACTATACAAAAAGCATTTATGGTGATAAATCTGAAAAAGAAAATTTATAAGGGAAGATAACGTAAGACAATTTAGACTATGTTAGTGGAACGAAAGGTCTGGTCACTCTGAAAGCAGCACCTGATCTGGTCGATTTGGTTAGCCATTTTGATGATAGGCGGGTCCGTGCTCAGATTGGATCGCTTTCGTTCGTTTGCATATGCACGTTCGGGTTAAGCATCCGTTACGTGTATTTAATACAGGTTACCGTGCATATGAGGGGTTAGAGGGTGGGTTGTAAGTTATAATAAAACAAAAATTATTGAATAATAACTTAACAAATTAATAATAATTAAAGAAATGTGCACAGAAGAAAAATATATGCTTACAATAAAATAAACAATAGAGATAATCGACGAAAGAGCTTCACAGGAATAAAAAAAAATTAATGTTCGAATAAAGATAGATAAATATTAATAAGCCATTAAGATGACAGAGAGATCCGATTTCAGTTCCGTCCGGTTTCGCTCATTTGCATATGTACGCGGTTGCTTGCGGAAATTTTATGTCATTGAATTTAATGGTTACTGGGCATACACGTGTTTTATAGGTGTTTTTCAGATTAAAAGAATAAAAAAATAAGAAATAATTTACAAAAAAAAAGTAGATTAATTAAAAAATATTACACGGAGGAAAATACAAACACAACGAAGAATAAATTTAAAAATATACAGAAGAAAAAAAAAGAGTACTATACAAAAAGCATTTATGGTGATAAATCTCAAAAAGAAAATTTATAAGGGAAGATAACGTAAGACAATTTAGACTATGTTAGTGGAACGAAAGGTCTGGTCACTCTGAAAGCAGCACCTGATCTGGTCGATTTGGTTAGCCATTTTGATGACAGGCGGGTCCGTGCTCAGATTGGATCGCTTTCGTTCGTTTGCATATGCACGTTCGGGTTAAGCATCCGTTACGTGTATTTAATACAGGTTACCGTGCATATGAGGGGTTAGAGGGTGGGTTGTAAGTTATAATAAAACAAAAATTATTGAATAATAACTTAACAAATTAATAATAATTAAAGAAATGTGCACAGAAGAAAAATATATGCTTACAATAAAATAAACAATAGAGATAATCGACGAAAGAGCTTCACAGGAATAAAAAAAAATTAATGTTCGAATAAAGATAGATAAATATTAATAAGCCATTAAGATGAAGAAGAGATCCGATTTCAGTTCCGTCCGGTTTCGCTCATTTGCATATGTACGCGGTTGCTTGCGGCAATTTTATGTCATTGAATTTAATGGTTACTGGGCATACGCGTGTTTTATAGGTGTTTTTCAGATTAAAAGAATAAAAAAATAAGAAGTAATTTACAAAATAAAAGGTGATTAATTAAAAAATATTACACGGAGGAAAATACAAACACAACGAAGAATAAATTTAAAAATATACAGAAGAAAAAAAAAATAGTACTATGCAAAAAGCATTTATGGTGATAAATCTCAAAAAGAAAATTTATAAAGTAAGATAACATAAGACAATTTAGACTATGTTAGTGGAACGAAAGGTCTGGTCACTCTGAAAGCAGCACCTGATCTGGTCGATTTGGTTAGCCATTTTGATGATAGGCGGGTCCCTGCTCAGATTGGATCGCTTTCGTTCGTTTGCATATGCACGTTCGGGTTAAGCATCCGTTACGTGTATTTAATACAGGTTCCCGTGCATATGAGGGGTTAGAGGGTGGGTTGTAAGTTATAATAAAACAAAAAATATTGAATAATAACTTAACAAATTAATAATAATTAAAGAAATGTGCACAGAAGAAAAATACATGCTTACAATAAAATAAACAATATGGATAATCGACGAAAGAGCTTCACAGGAATAAAATAAATTAATGTTCGAATAAAGATAGATAAATATTAATAAGCCATTAAGATGACAGAGAGATCCGATTTCAGTTCCGTCCGGTTTCGCTCATTTGCATATGTACGCGGTTGCTTGCGGCAATTTTATGTCATTGAATTTAATGGTTACTGGGCATACCACGTGTTTTATAGGTGTTTTTCAGATTAAAAGAATAAAAAAATAAGAAATAATTTACAAACAAAAGTAGATTAATTAAAAAATATTACACGGAGGAAAATACAAGCACAACGAAGAATAAATTTAAAAATATACAGAAGAAAAAAAAAGAGTACTATACAAAAAGCATTTATGGTGATAAATCTGAAAAAGAAAATTTATAAGGGAAGATAACGTAAGACAATTTAGACTATGTTAGTGGAACGAAAGGTCTGGTCACTCTGAAAGCAGCACCTGATCTGGTCGATTTGGTTAGCCATTTTGATGATAGGCGGGTCCGTGCTCAGATTGGATCGCTTTCGTTCGTTTGCATATGCACGTTCGGGTTAAGCATCCGTTACGTGTATTTAATACAGGTTACCGTGCATATGAGGGGTTAGAGGGTGGGTTGTAAGTTATAATAAAACAAAAATTATTGAATAATAACTTAACAAATTAATAATAATTAAAGAAATGTGCACAGAAGAAAAATATATGCTTACAATAAAATAAACAATAGAGATAATCGACGAAAGAGCTTCACAGGAATAAAAAAAAATTAATGTTCGAATAAAGATAGATAAATATTAATAAGCCATTAAGATGAAGAAGAGATCCGATTTCAGTTCCGTCCGGTTTCGCTCATTTGCATATGTACGCGGTTGCTTGCGGCAATTTTATGTCATTGAATTTAATGGTTACTGGGCATACGCGTGTTTTATAGGTGTTTTTCAGATTAAAAGAATAAAAAAATAAGAAGTAATTTACAAAATAAAAGGTGATTAATTAAAAAATATTACACGGAGGAAAATACAAACACAACGAAGAATAAATTTAAAAATATACAGAAGAAAAAAAAAATAGTACTATGCAAAAAGCATTTATGGTGATAAATCTCAAAAAGAAAATTTATAAAGTAAGATAACATAAGACAATTTAGACTATGTTAGTGGAACGAAAGGTCTGGTCACTCTGAAAGCAGCACCTGATCTGGTCGATTTGGTTAGCCATTTTGATGATAGGCGGGTCCCTGCTCAGATTGGATCGCTTTCGTTCGTTTGCATATGCACGTTCGGGTTAAGCATCCGTTACGTGTATTTAATACAGGTTCCCGTGCATATGAGGGGTTAGAGGGTGGGTTGTAAGTTATAATAAAACAAAAAATATTGAATAATAACTTAACAAATTAATAATAATTAAAGAAATGTGCACAGAAGAAAAATACATGCTTACAATAAAATAAACAATATGGATAATCGACGAAAGAGCTTCACAGGAATAAAATAAATTAATGTTCGAATAAAGATAGATAAATATTAATAAGCCATTAAGATGACAGAGAGATCCGATTTCAGTTCCGTCCGGTTTCGCTCATTTGCATATGTACGCGGTTGCTTGCGGCAATTTTATGTCATTGAATTTAATGGTTACTGGGCATACACGTGTTTTATAGGTGTTTTTCAGATTAAAAGAATAAAAAAATAAGAAATAATTTACAAAACAAAAGTAGATTAATTAAAAAATATTACACGGAGGAAAATACAAGCACAACGAAGAATAAATTTAAAAATATACAGAAGAAAAAAAAAGAGTACTATACAAAAAGCATTTATGGTGATAAATCTGAAAAAGAAAATTTATAAGGGAAGATAACGTAAGACAATTTAGACTATGTTAGTGGAACGAAAGGTCTGGTCACTCTGAAAGCAGCACCTGATCTGGTCGATTTGGTTAGCCATTTTGATGATAGGCGGGTCCGTGCTCAGATTGGATCGCTTTCGTTCGTTTGCATATGCACGTTCGGGTTAAGCATCCGTTACGTGTATTTAATACAGGTTACCGTGCATATGAGGGGTTAGAGGGTGGGTTGTAAGTTATAATAAAACAAAAATTATTGAATAATAACTTAACAAATTAATAATAATTAAAGAAATGTGCACAGAAGAAAAATATATGCTTACAATAAAATAAACAATAGAGATAATCGACGAAAGAGCTTCACAGGAATAAAAAAAAATTAATGTTCGAATAAAGATAGATAAATATTAATAAGCCATTAAGATGAAGAAGAGATCCGATTTCAGTTCCGTCCGGATTCGCTCATTTGCATATGTACGCGGTTGCTTGCGGCAATTTTATGTCATTGAATTTAATGGTTACTGGGCATACGCGTGTTTTATAGGTGTTTTTCAGATTAAAAGAATAAAAAAATAAGAAGTAATTTACAAAATAAAAGGTGATTAATTAAAAAATATTACACGGAGGAAAATACAAACACAACGAAGAATAAATTTAAAAATATACAGAAGAAAAAAAAAAGAGTACTATGCAAAAAGCATTTATGGTGATAAATCTCAAAAAGAAAATTTATAAGGGAAGATAACGTAAGACAATTTAGACTATGTTAGTGGAACGAAAGGTCTGGTCACTCTGAAAGCAGCACCTGATCTGGTCGATTTGGTTAGCCATTTTGATGATAGGCGGGTCCGTGCTCAGATTGGCTCGCTTTCGTTCGTTTGCATATGCACGTTCGGGTTAAGCATCCGTTACGTTTATTTAATACAGGTTACCGTGCATATGAGGGGTTAGAGGGTGGGTTGTAAGTTATAATAAAACAAAAAATATTGAATAATAACTTAACAAATTAATAATAATTAAAGAAATGTGCACAGAAGAAAAATACATGCTTACAATAAAATAAACAATAGAGATAATCGACGAAAGAGCTTCACAGGAATAAAAAAAAATTAATGTTCGAATAAAGATAGATAAATATTAATAAGCCATTAAGATGACAGAGAGATCCGATTTCAGTTCCGTCCGGTTTCGCTCATTTGCATATGTACGCGGTTGCTTGCGGCAATTTTATGTCATTGAATTTAATGGTTACTGGGCATACACGTGTTTTATAGGTGTTTTTCAGATTAAAAGAATAAAAAAATAAGAAATAATTTACAAAACAAAAGTAGATTAATTAAAAAATATTACACGGAGGAAAATACAAACACAACGAAGAATAAATTTAAAAATATACAGAAGAAAAAAAAAGAGTACTATACAAAAAGCATTTATGGTGATAAATCTCAAAAAGAAAATTTATAAGGGAAGATAACGTAAGACAATTTAGACTATGTTAGTGGAACGAAAGGTCTGGTCACTCTGAAAGCAGCACCTGATCTGGTCGATTTGGTTAGCCATTTTGATGATAGGCGGGTCCGTGCTCAGATTGGATTGCTTTCGTTCGTTTGCATATGCACGTTCGGGTTAAGCATCCGTTACGTGTATTTAATACAGGTTACCGTGCATATGAGGGGTTAGAGGGTGGGTTGTAAGTTATAATAAAACAAAAAATATTGAATAATAACATAACAAATTAATAATAATTAAAGAAATGTGCACAGAAGAAAAATACATGCTTACAATAAAATAAACAATAGAGATAATCGACGAAAGAGCTTCACAGGAATAAAAAAAAATTAATGTTCGAATAAAGATAGATAAATATTAATAAGCCATTAAGATGACAGAGAGATCCGATTTCAGTTCCGTCCGGTTTCGCTCATTTGCATATGTACGCGGTTGCTTGCGGAAATTTTATGTCATTGAATTTAATGGTTACTGGGCATACACGTGTTTTATAGGTGTTTTTCAGATTAAAAGAATAAAAAAATAAGAAATAATTTACAAAAAAAAAGTAGATTAAATAAAAAATATTACACGGAGGAAAATACAAACACAACGAAGAATAAATTTAAAAATATACAGAAGAAAAAAAAAGAGTACTATACAAAAAGCATTTATGGTGATAAATCTCAAAAAGAAAATTTATAAGGGAAGATAACGTAAGACAATTTAGACTATGTTAGTGGAACGAAAGGTCTGGTCACTCTGAAAGCAGCACCTGATCTGGTCGATTTGGTTAGCCATTTTGATGACAGGCGGGTCCGTGCTCAGATTGGATCGCTTTCGTTCGTTTGCATATGCACGTTCGGGTTAAGCATCCGTTACGTGTATTTAATACAGGTTACCGTGCATATGAGGGGTTAGAGGGTGGGTTGTAAGTTATAATAAAACAAAAATTATTGAATAATAACTTAACAAATTAATAATAATTAAAGAAATGTGCACAGAAGAAAAATATATGCTTACAATAAAATAAACAATAGAGATAATCGACGAAAGAGCTTCACAGGAATAAAAAAAAATTAATGTTCGAATAAAGATAGATAAATATTAATAAGCCATTAAGATGAAGAAGAGATCCGATTTCAGTTCCGTCCGGTTTCGCTCATTTGCATATGTACGCGGTTGCTTGCGGCAATTTTATGTCATTGAATTTAATGGTTACTGGGCATACGCGTGTTTTATAGGTGTTTTTCAGATTAAAAGAATAAAAAAATAAGAAGTAATTTACAAAATAAAAGGTGATTAATTAAAAAATATTACACGGAGGAAAATACAAACACAACGAAGAATAAATTTAAAAATATACAGAAGAAAAAAAAAATAGTACTATGCAAAAAGCATTTATGGTGATAAATCTCAAAAAGAAAATTTATAAAGTAAGATAACATAAGACAATTTAGACTATGTTAGTGGAACGAAAGGTCTGGTCACTCTGAAAGCAGCACCTGATCTGGTCGATTTGGTTAGCCATTTTGATGATAGGCGGGTCCCTGCTCAGATTGGATCGCTTTCGTTCGTTTGCATATGCACGTTCGGGTTAAGCATCCGTTACGTGTATTTAATACAGGTTACCGTGCATATGAGGGGTTAGAGGGTGGGTTGTAAGTTATAATAAAACAAAAAATATTGAATAATAACTTAACAAATTAATAATAATTAAAGAAATGTGCACAGAAGAAAAATACATGCTTACAATAAAATAAACAATATGGATAATCGACGAAAGAGCTTCACAGGAATAAAATAAATTAATGTTCGAATAAAGATAGATAAATATTAATAAGCCATTAAGATGACAGAGAGATCCGATTTCAGTTCCGTCCGGTTTCGCTCATTTGCATATGTACGCGGTTGCTTGCGGCAATTTTATGTCATTGAATTTAATGGTTACTGGGCATACACGTGTTTTATAGGTGTTTTTCAGATTAAAAGAATAAAAAAATAAGAAATAATTTACAAAACAAAAGTAGATTAATTAAAAAATATTACACGGAGGAAAATACAAGCACAACGAAGAATAAATTTAAAAATATACAGAAGAAAAAAAAAGAGTACTATACAAAAAGCATTTATGGTGATAAATCTCAAAAAGAAAATTTATAAGGGAAGATAACGTAAGACAATTTAGACTATGTTAGTGGAACGAAAGGTCTGGTCACTCTGAAAGCAGCACCTGATCTGGTCGATTTGGTTAGCCATTTTGATGATAGGCGGGTCCGTGCTCAGATTGGATCGCTTTCGTTCGTTTGCATATGCACGTTCGGGTTAAGCATCCGTTACGTGTATTTAATACAGGTTACCGTGCATATGAGGGGTTAGAGGGTGGGTTGTAAGTTATAATAAAACAAAAATTATTGAATAATAACTTAACAAATTAATAATAATTAAAGAAATGTGCACAGAAGAAAAATATATGCTTACAATAAAATAAACAATAGAGATAATCGACGAAAGAGCTTCACAGGAATAAAAAAAAATTAATGTTCGAATAAAGATAGATAAATATTAATAAGCCATTAAGATGAAGAAGAGATCCGATTTCAGTTCCGTCCGGATTCGCTCATTTGCATATGTACGCGGTTGCTTGCGGCAATTTTATGTCATTGAATTTAATGGTTACTGGGCATACACGTGTTTTATAGGTGTTTTTCAGATTAAAAGAATAAAAAAATAAGAAATAATTTACAAAACAAAAGTAGATTAATTAAAAAATATTACACGGAGGAAAATACAAACACAACGAAGAATAAATTTAAAAATATACAGAAGAAAAAAAAAGAGTACTATACAAAAAGCATTTATGGTGATAAATCTCAAAAAGAAAATTTATAAGGGAAGATAACGTAAGACAATTTAGACTATGTTAGTGGAACGAAAGGTCTGGTCACTCTGAAAGCAGCACCTGATCTGGTCGATTTGGTTAGCCATTTTGATGATAGGCGGGTCCGTGCTCAGATTGGATTGCTTTCGTTCGTTTGCATATGCACGTTCGGGTTAAGCATCCGTTACGTGTATTTAATACAGGTTACCGTGCATATGAGGGGTTAGAGGGTGGGTTGTAAGTTATAATAAAACAAAAAATATTGAATAATAACATAACAAATTAATAATAATTAAAGAAATGTGCACAGAAGAAAAATACATGCTTACAATAAAATAAACAATAGAGATAATCGACGAAAGAGCTTCACAGGAATAAAAAAAAATTAATGTTCGAATAAAGATAGATAAATATTAATAAGCCATTAAGATGACAGAGAGATCCGATTTCAGTTCCGTCCGGTTTCGCTCATTTGCATATGTACGCGGTTGCTTGCGGAAATTTTATGTCATTGAATTTAATGGTTACTGGGCATACACGTGTTTTATAGGTGTTTTTCAGATTAAAAGAATAAAAAAATAAGAAATAATTTACAAAAAAAAAGTAGATTAATTAAAAAATATTACACGGAGGAAAATACAAACACAACGAAGAATAAATTTAAAAATATACAGAAGAAAAAAAAAGAGTACTATACAAAAAGCATTTATGGTGATAAATCTCAAAAAGAAAATTTATAAGGGAAGATAACGTAAGACAATTTAGACTATGTTAGTGGAACGAAAGGTCTGGT
Organism: Maratus speciosus; assembly: GCA_963932465.1. NCBI lineage: Eukaryota > Metazoa > Arthropoda > Arachnida > Araneae > Salticidae > Maratus > Maratus speciosus. Next base: position 64,928,583 of record OZ010799.1, on the reverse strand, counting down.
CACTCTGAAAGCAGCACCTGATCTGGTCGATTTGGTTAGCCATTTTGATGACAGGCGGGTCCGTGCTCAGATTGGATCGCTTTCGTTCGTTTGCATATGCACGTTCGGGTTAAGCATCCGTTACGTGTATTTAATACAGGTTACCGTGCATATGAGGGGTTAGAGGGTGGGTTGTAAGTTATAATAAAACAAAAATTATTGAATAATAACTTAACAAATTAATAATAATTAAAGAAATGTGCACAGAAGAAAAATATATGCTTACAATAAAATAAACAATAGAGATAATCGACGAAAGAGCTTCACAGGAATAAAAAAAAATTAATGTTCGAATAAAGATAGATAAATATTAATAAGCCATTAAGATGAAGAAGAGATCCGATTTCAGTTCCGTCCGGTTTCGCTCATTTGCATATGTACGCGGTTGCTTGCGGCAATTTTATGTCATTGAATTTAATGGTTACTGGGCATACGCGTGTTTTATAGGTGTTTTTCAGATTAAAAGAATAAAAAAATAAGAAGTAATTTACAAAATAAAAGGTGATTAATTAAAAAATATTACACGGAGGAAAATACAAACACAACGAAGAATAAATTTAAAAATATACAGAAGAAAAAAAAAATAGTACTATGCAAAAAGCATTTATGGTGATAAATCTCAAAAAGAAAATTTATAAAGTAAGATAACATAAGACAATTTAGACTATGTTAGTGGAACGAAAGGTCTGGTCACTCTGAAAGCAGCACCTGATCTGGTCGATTTGGTTAGCCATTTTGATGATAGGCGGGTCCCTGCTCAGATTGGATCGCTTTCGTTCGTTTGCATATGCACGTTCGGGTTAAGCATCCGTTACGTGTATTTAATACAGGTTACCGTGCATATGAGGGGTTAGAGGGTGGGTTGTAAGTTATAATAAAACAAAAAATATTGAATAATAACTTAACAAATTAATAATAATTAAAGAAATGTGCACAGAAGAAAAATACATGCTTACAATAAAATAAACAATATGGATAATCGACGAAAGAGCTTCACAGGAATAAAATAAATTAATGTTCGAATAAAGATAGATAAATATTAATAAGCCATTAAGATGACAGAGAGATCCGATTTCAGTTCCGTCCGGTTTCGCTCATTTGCATATGTACGCGGTTGCTTGCGGCAATTTTATGTCATTGAATTTAATGGTTACTGGGCATACACGTGTTTTATAGGTGTTTTTCAGATTAAAAGAATAAAAAAATAAGAAATAATTTACAAAACAAAAGTAGATTAATTAAAAAATATTACACGGAGGAAAATACAAGCACAACGAAGAATAAATTTAAAAATATACAGAAGAAAAAAAAAGAGTACTATACAAAAAGCATTTATGGTGATAAATCTCAAAAAGAAAATTTATAAGGGAAGATAACGTAAGACAATTTAGACTATGTTAGTGGAACGAAAGGTCTGGTCACTCTGAAAGCAGCACCTGATCTGGTCGATTTGGTTAGCCATTTTGATGATAGGCGGGTCCGTGCTCAGATTGGATCGCTTTCGTTCGTTTGCATATGCACGTTCGGGTTAAGCATCCGTTACGTGTATTTAATACAGGTTACCGTGCATATGAGGGGTTAGAGGGTGGGTTGTAAGTTATAATAAAACAAAAATTATTGAATAATAACTTAACAAATTAATAATAATTAAAGAAATGTGCACAGAAGAAAAATATATGCTTACAATAAAATAAACAATAGAGATAATCGACGAAAGAGCTTCACAGGAATAAAAAAAAATTAATGTTCGAATAAAGATAGATAAATATTAATAAGCCATTAAGATGAAGAAGAGATCCGATTTCAGTTCCGTCCGGATTCGCTCATTTGCATATGTACGCGGTTGCTTGCGGCAATTTTATGTCATTGAATTTAATGGTTACTGGGCATACGCGTGTTTTATAGGTGTTTTTCAGATTAAAAGAATAAAAAAATAAGAAGTAATTTACAAAATAAAAGGTGATTAATTAAAAAATATTACACGGAGGAAAATACAAACACAACGAAGAATAAATTTAAAAATATACAGAAGAAAAAAAAAATAGTACTATGCAAAAAGCATTTATGGTGATAAATCTCAAAAAGAAAATTTATAAGGGAAGATAACGTAAGACAATTTAGACTATGTTAGTGGAACGAAAGGTCTGGTCACTCTGAAAGCAGCACCTGATCTGGTCGATTTGGTTAGCCATTTTGATGACAGGCGGGTCCCTGCTCAGATTGGATCGCTTTCGTTCGTTTGCATATGCACGTTCGGGTTAAGCATCCGTTACGTGTATTTAATACAGGTTACCGTGCATATGAGGGGTTAGAGGGTGGGTTGTAAGTTATAATAAAACAAAAAATATTGAATAATAACTTAACAAATTAATAATAATTAAAGAAATGTGCACAGAAGAAAAATACATGCTTACAATAAAATAAACAATAGAGATAATCGACGAAAGAGCTTCACAGGAATAAAAAAAAATTAATGTTCGAATAAAGATAGATAAATATTAATAAGCCATTAAGATGACAGAGAGATCCGATTTCAGTTCCGTCCGGTTTCGCTCATTTGCATATGTACGCGGTTGCTTGCGGCAATTTTATGTCATTGAATTTAATGGTTACTGGGCATACACGTGTTTTATAGGTGTTTTTCAGATTAAAAGAATAAAAAAATAAGAAATAATTTACAAAACAAAAGTAGATTAATTAAAAAATATTACACGGAGGAAAATACAAACACAACGAAGAATAAATTTAAAAATATACAGAAGAAAAAAAAAGAGTACTATACAAAAAGCATTTATGGTGATAAATCTCAAAAAGAAAATTTATAAGGGAAGATAACGTAAGACAATTTAGACTATGTTAGTGGAACGAAAGGTCTGGTCACTCTGAAAGCAGCACCTGATCTGGTCGATTTGGTTAGCCATTTTGATGATAGGCGGGTCCGTGCTCAGATTGGATTGCTTTCGTTCGTTTGCATATGCACGTTCGGGTTAAGCATCCGTTACGTGTATTTAATACAGGTTACCGTGCATATGAGGGGTTAGAGGGTGGGTTGTAAGTTATAATAAAACAAAAAATATTGAATAATAACATAACAAATTAATAATAATTAAAGAAATGTGCACAGAAGAAAAATACATGCTTACAATAAAATAAACAATAGAGATAATCGACGAAAGAGCTTCACAGGAATAAAAAAAAATTAATGTTCGAATAAAGATAGATAAATATTAATAAGCCATTAAGATGACAGAGAGATCCGATTTCAGTTCCGTCCGGTTTCGCTCATTTGCATATGTACGCGGTTGCTTGCGGAAATTTTATGTCATTGAATTTAATGGTTACTGGGCATACACGTGTTTTATAGGTGTTTTTCAGATTAAAAGAATAAAAAAATAAGAAATAATTTACAAAAAAAAAGTAGATTAATTAAAAAATATTACACGGAGGAAAATACAAACACAACGAAGAATAAATTTAAAAATATACAGAAGAAAAAAAAAGAGTACTATACAAAAAGCATTTATGGTGATAAATCTCAAAAAGAAAATTTATAAGGGAAGATAACGTAAGACAATTTAGACTATGTTAGTGGAACGAAAGGTCTGGTCACTCTGAAAGCAGCACCTGATCTGGTCGATTTGGTTAGCCATTTTGATGACAGGCGGGTCCATTCTCAGATTGGATCGCTTTCGTTCGTTTGCATATGCACGTTCGGGTTAAGCATCCGTTACGTGTATTTAATACAGGTTACCGTGCATATGAGGGGTTAGAGGGTGGGTTGTAAGTTATAATAAAACAAAAATTATTGAATAATAACTTAACAAATTAATAATAATTAAAGAAATGTGCACAGAAGAAAAATATATGCTTACAATAAAATAAACAATAGAGATAATCGACGAAAGAGCTTCACAGGAATAAAAAAAAATTAATGTTCGAATAAAGATAGATAAATATTAATAAGCCATTAAGATGAAGAAGAGATCCGATTTCAGTTCCGTCCGGTTTCGCTCATTTGCATATGTACGCGGTTGCTTGCGGCAATTTTATGTCATTGAATTTAATGGTTACTGGGCATACGCGTGTTTTATAGGTGTTTTTCAGATTAAAAGAATAAAAAAATAAGAAGTAATTTACAAAATAAAAGGTGATTAATTAAAAAATATTACACGGAGGAAAATACAAACACAACGAAGAATAAATTTAAAAATATACAGAAGAAAAAAAAAATAGTACTATGCAAAAAGCATTTATGGTGATAAATCTCAAAAAGAAAATTTATAAAGTAAGATAACATAAGACAATTTAGACTATGTTAGTGGAACGAAAGGTCTGGTCACTCTGAAAGCAGCACCTGATCTGGTCGATTTGGTTAGCCATTTTGATGATAGGCGGGTCCCTGCTCAGATTGGATCGCTTTCGTTCGTTTGCATATGCACGTTCGGGTTAAGCATCCGTTACGTGTATTTAATACAGGTTACCGTGCATATGAGGGGTTAGAGGGTGGGTTGTAAGTTATAATAAAACAAAAAATATTGAATAATAACTTAACAAATTAATAATAATTAAAGAAATGTGCACAGAAGAAAAATACATGCTTACAATAAAATAAACAATATGGATAATCGACGAAAGAGCTTCACAGGAATAAAATAAATTAATGTTCGAATAAAGATAGATAAATATTAATAAGCCATTAAGATGACAGAGAGATCCGATTTCAGTTCCGTCCGGTTACGCTCATTTGCATATGTACGCGGTTGCTTGCGGCAATTTTATGTCATTGAATTTAATGGTTACTGGGCATACACGTGTTTTATAGGTGTTTTTCAGATTAAAAGAATAAAAAAATAAGAAATAATTTACAAAACAAAAGTAGATTAATTAAAAAATATTACACGGAGGAAAATACAAGCACAACGAAGAATAAATTTAAAAATATACAGAAGAAAAAAAAAGAGTACTATACAAAAAGCATTTATGGTGATAAATCTCAAAAAGAAAATTTATAAGGGAAGATAACGTAAGACAATTTAGACTATGTTAGTGGAACGAAAGGTCTGGTCACTCTGAAAGCAGCACCTGATCTGGTCGATTTGGTTAGCCATTTTGATGATAGGCGGGTCCGTGCTCAGATTGGATCGCTTTCGTTCGTTTGCATATGCACGTTCGGGTTAAGCATCCGTTACGTGTATTTAATACAGGTTACCGTGCATATGAGGGGTTAGAGGGTGGGTTGTAAGTTATAATAAAACAAAAATTATTGAATAATAACTTAACAAATTAATAATAATTAAAGAAATGTGCACAGAAGAAAAATATATGCTTACAATAAAATAAACAATAGAGATAATCGACGAAAGAGCTTCACAGGAATAAAAAAAAATTAATGTTCGAATAAAGATAGATAAATATTAATAAGCCATTAAGATGAAGAAGAGATCCGATTTCAGTTCCGTCCGGATTCGCTCATTTGCATATGTACGCGGTTGCTTGCGGCAATTTTATGTCATTGAATTTAATGGTTACTGGGCATACGCGTGTTTTATAGGTGTTTTTCAGATTAAAAGAATAAAAAAATAAGAAGTAATTTACAAAATAAAAGGTGATTAATTAAAAAATATTACACGGAGGAAAATACAAACACAACGAAGAATAAATTTAAAAATATACAGAAGAAAAAAAAAATAGTACTATGCAAAAAGCATTTATGGTGATAAATCTCAAAAAGAAAATTTATAAAGTAAGATAACATAAGACAATTTAGACTATGTTAGTGGAACGAAAGGTCTGGTCACTCTGAAAGCAGCACCTGATCTGGTCGATTTGGTTAGCCATTTTGATGATAGGCGGGTCCCTGCTCAGATTGGATCGCTTTCGTTCGTTTGCATATGCACGTTCGGGTTAAGCATCCGTTACGTGTATTTAATACAGGTTACCGTGCATATGAGGGGTTAGAGGGTGGGTTGTAAGTTATAATAAAACAAAAAATATTGAATAATAACTTAACAAATTAATAATAATTAAAGAAATGTGCACAGAAGAAAAATACATGCTTACAATAAAATAAACAATAGAGATAATCGACGAAAGAGCTTCACAGGAATAAAAAAAAATTAATGTTCGAATAAAGATAGATAAATATTAATAAGCCATTAAGATGACAGAGAGATCCGATTTCAGTTCCGTCCGGTTTCGCTCATTTGCATATGTACGCGGTTGCTTGCGGAAATTTTATGTCATTGAATTTAATGGTTACTGGGCATACACGTGTTTTATAGGTGTTTTTCAGATTAAAAGAATAAAAAAATAAGAAATAATTTACAAAAAAAAAGTAGATTAATTAAAAAATATTACACGGAGGAAAATACAAACACAACGAAGAATAAATTTAAAAATATACAGAAGAAAAAAAAAGAGTACTATACAAAAAGCATTTATGGTGATAAATCTCAAAAAGAAAATTTATAAGGGAAGATAACGTAAGACAATTTAGACTATGTTAGTGGAACGAAAGGTCTGGTCACTCTGAAAGCAGCACCTGATCTGGTCGATTTGGTTAGCCATTTTGATGACAGGCGGGTCCGTGCTCAGATTGGATCGCTTTCGTTCGTTTGCATATGCACGTTCGGGTTAAGCATCCGTTACGTGTATTTAATACAGGTTACCGTGCATATGAGGGGTTAGAGGGTGGGTTGTAAGTTATAATAAAACAAAAATTATTGAATAATAACTTAACAAATTAATAATAATTAAAGAAATGTGCACAGAAGAAAAATATATGCTTACAATAAAATAAACAATAGAGATAATCGACGAAAGAGCTTCACAGGAATAAAAAAAAATTAATGTTCGAATAAAGATAGATAAATATTAATAAGCCATTAAGATGAAGAAGAGATCCGATTTCAGTTCCGTCCGGTTTCGCTCATTTGCATATGTACGCGGTTGCTTGCGGCAATTTTATGTCATTGAATTTAATGGTTACTGGGCATACGCGTGTTTTATAGGTGTTTTTCAGATTAAAAGAATAAAAAAATAAGAAGTAATTTACAAAATAAAAGGTGATTAATTAAAAAATATTACACGGAGGAAAATACAAACACAACGAAGAATAAATTTAAAAATATACAGAAGAAAAAAAAAATAGTACTATGCAAAAAGCATTTATGGTGATAAATCTCAAAAAGAAAATTTATAAAGTAAGATAACATAAGACAATTTAGACTATGTTAGTGGAACGAAAGGTCTGGTCACTCTGAAAGCAGCACCTGATCTGGTCGATTTGGTTAGCCATTTTGATGATAGGCGGGTCCCTGCTCAGATTGGATCGCTTTCGTTCGTTTGCATATGCACGTTCGGGTTAAGCATCCGTTACGTGTATTTAATACAGGTTACCGTGCATATGAGGGGTTAGAGGGTGGGTTGTAAGTTATAATAAAACAAAAAATATTGAATAATAACTTAACAAATTAATAATAATTAAAGAAATGTGCACAGAAGAAAAATACATGCTTACAATAAAATAAACAATATGGATAATCGACGAAAGAGCTTCACAGGAATAAAATAAATTAATGTTCGAATAAAGATAGATAAATATTAATAAGCCATTAAGATGACAGAGAGATCCGATTTCAGTTCCGTCCGGTTTCGCTCATTTGCATATGTACGCGGTTGCTTGCGGCAATTTTATGTCATTGAATTTAATGGTTACTGGGCATACACGTGTTTTATAGGTGTTTTTCAGATTAAAAGAATAAAAAAATAAGAAATAATTTACAAAACAAAAGTAGATTAATTAAAAAATATTACACGGAGGAAAATACAAGCACAACGAAGAATAAATTTAAAAATATACAGAAGAAAAAAAAAGAGTACTATACAAAAAGCATTTATGGTGATAAATCTCAAAAAGAAAATTTATAAGGGAAGATAACGTAAGACAATTTAGACTATGTTAGTGGAACGAAAGGTCTGGTCACTCTGAAAGCAGCACCTGATCTGGTCGATTTGGTTAGCCATTTTGATGATAGGCGGGTCCGTGCTCAGATTGGATCGCTTTCGTTCGTTTGCATATGCACGTTCGGGTTAAGCATCCGTTACGTGTATTTAATACAGGTTACCGTGCATATGAGGGGTTAGAGGGTGGGTTGTAAGTTATAATAAAACAAAAATTATTGAATAATAACTTAACAAATTAATAATAATTAAAGAAATGTGCACAGAAGAAAAATATATGCTTACAATAAAATAAACAATAGAGATAATCGACGAAAGAGCTTCACAGGAATAAAAAAAAATTAATGTTCGAATAAAGATAGATAAATATTAATAAGCCATTAAGATGAAGAAGAGATCCGATTTCAGTTCCGTCCGGATTCGCTCATTTGCATATGTACGCGGTTGCTTGCGGCAATTTTATGTCATTGAATTTAATGGTTACTGGGCATACGCGTGTTTTATAGGTGTTTTTCAGATTAAAAGAATAAAAAAATAAGAAGTAATTTACAAAATAAAAGGTGATTAATTAAAAAATATTACACGGAGGAAAATACAAACACAACGAAGAATAAATTTAAAAATATACAGAAGAAAAAAAAATAGTACTATGCAAAAAGCATTTATGGTGATAAATCTCAAAAAGAAAATTTATAAGGGAAGATAACGTAAGACAATTTAGACTATGTTAGTGGAACGAAAGGTCTGGTCACTCTGAAAGCAGCACCTGATCTGGTCGATTTGGTTAGCCATTTTGATGATAGGCGGGTCCGTGCTCAGATTGGCTCGCTTTCGTTCGTTTGCATATGCACGTTCGGGTTGAGCATCCGTTACGTTTATTTAATACAGGTTACCGTGCATATGAGGGGTTAGAGGGTGGGTTGTAAGTTATAATAAAACAAAAAATATTGAATAATAACTTAACAAATTAATAATAATTAAAGAAATGTGCACAGAAGAAAAATATATGCTTACAATAAAATAAACAATAGAGATAATCGACGAAAGAGCTTCACAGGAATAAAAAAAATTAATGTTCGAATAAAGATAGATAAATATTAATAAGCCATTAAGATGACAGAGAGATCCGATTTCAGTTCCGTCCGGTTTCGCTCATTTGCATATGTACGCGGTTGCTTGCGGCAATTTTATGTCATTGAATTTAATGGTTACTGGGCATACACGTGTTTTATAGGTGTTTTTCAGGTTAAAAGAATAAAAAAATAAGAAATAATTTACAAAATAAAAGTAGATTAATTAAAAAATATTACACGGAGGAAAATACAAACACAACGAAGAATAAATTTAAAAATATACAGAAGAGAAAAAAAAGAGTACTATGCAAAAAGCATTTATGGTGATAAATCTCAAAAAGAAAATTTATAAGGGAAGATAACGTAAGACAATTTAGACTATGTTAGTGGAACGAAAGGTCTGGTCACTCTGAAAGCAGCACCTGATCTGGTCGATTTGGTTAGCCATTTTGATGATAGGCGGGTCCGTGCTCAGATTGGATCGCTTTCGTTCGTTTGCATATGCACGTTCGGGTTAAGCATCCGTTACGTGTATTTAATACAGGTTACCGTGCATATGAGGGGTTAGAGGGTGGGTTGTAAGTTATAATAAAACAAAAAATATTGAATAATAACTTAACAAATTAATAATAATTAAAGAAATGTGCACAGAAGAAAAATATATGCTTACAATAAAATAAACAATAGAGATAATCGACGAAAGAGCTTCACAGGAATAAAAAAAATTAATGTTCGAATAAAGATAGATAAATATTAATAAGCCATTAAGATGACAGAGAGATCCGATTTCAGTTCCGTCCGGTTTCGCTCATTTGCATATGTACGCGGTTGCTTGCGGCAATTTTATGTCATTGAATTTAATGGTTACTGGGCATACACGTGTTTTATAGGTGTTTTTCAGGTTAAAAGAATAAAAAAATAAGAAATAATTTACAAAATAAAAGTAGATTAATTAAAAAATATTACACGGAGGAAAATACAAACACAACGAAGAATAAATTTAAAAATATACAGAAGAAAAAAAAAAGAGTACTATGCAAAAAGCATTTATGGTGATAAATCTCAAAAAGAAAATTTATAAGGGAAGATAACGTAAGACAATTTAGACTATGTTAGTGGAACGAAAGGTCTGGTCACTCTGAAAGCAGCACCTGATCTGGTCGATTTGGTTAGCCATTTTGATGACAGGCGGGTCCGTGCTCAGATTGGATCGCTTTCGTTCGTTTGCATATGCACGTTCGGGTTAAGCATCCGTTACGTGTATTTAATACAGGTTACCGTGCATATGAGGGGTTAGAGGGTGGGTTGTAAGTTATAATAAAACAAAAAATATTGAATAATAACTTAACAAATTAATAATAATTAAAGAAATGTGCACAGAAGAAAAATATATGCTTACAATAAAATAAACAATAGAGATAATCGACGAAAGAGCCTCACAGGAATAAAAAAAAATTACTGTTCGAATAAAGATAGATAAATATTAATAAGCCATTAAGATGACAGAGAGATCCGATTTCAGTTCCGTCCGGTTTCGCTCATTTGCATATGTACGCGGTTGCTTGCGGCAATTTTATGTCATTGAATTTAATGGTTACTGGGCATACACGTGTTTTATAGGTGTTTTTCAGATTAAAAGAATAAAAAAATAAGAAATAATTTACAAAACAAAAGTAGATTAATTAAAAAATATTACACGGAGGAAAATACAAACACAACGAAGAATAAATTTAAAAATATACAGAAGAAAAAAAAAAGAGTACCATACAAAAAGCATTTATGGTGATAAATCTCAAAAAGAAAATTTATAAGGGAAGATAACGTAAGACAATTTAGACTATGTTAGTGGAACGAAAGGTCTGGCCACTCTGAAAGCAGCACCTGATCTGGTCGATTTGGTTAGCCATTTTGATGATAGGCGGGTCCGTGCTCAGATTGGATCGCTTTCGTTCGTTTGCATATGCACGTTCGGGTTAAGCATCCGTTACGTGTATTTAATACAGGTTACCGTGCATATGAGGGGTTAGAGGATGGGTTGTAAGTTATAATAAAACAAAAATTATTGAATAATAACTTAACAAATTAATAATAATTAAAGAAATGTGCACAGAAGAAAAATATATGCTTACAATAAAATAAACAATAGAGATAATCGACGAAAGAGCTTCACAGGAATAAAAAAAAATTAATGTTCGAATAAAGATAGATAAATATTAATAAGCCATTAAGATGAAGAAGAGATCCGATTTCAGTTCCGTCCGGTTTCGCTCATTTGCATATGTACGCGGTTGCTTGCGGCAATTTTATGTCATTGAATTTAATGGTTACTGGGCATACGCGTGTTTTATAGGTGTTTTTCAGATTAAAAGAATAAAAAAATAAGAAGTAATTTACAAAATAAAAGGTGATTAATTAAAAAATATTACACGGAGGAAAATACAAACACAACGAAGAATAAATTTAAAAATATACAGAAGAAAAAAAAAAGAGTACTATGCAAAAAGCATTTATGGTGATAAATCTCAAAAAGAAAATTTATAAGGGAAGATAACGTAAGACAATTTAGACTATGTTAGTGGAACGAAAGGTCTGGTCATTCTGAAAGCAGCTCCTGATCTGGTCGATTTGGTTAGCCATTTTGATGATAGGCGGGTCCGTGCTCAGATTGGATCGCTTTCGTTCGTTTGCATATGCACGTTCGGGTTAAGCATCCGTTACGTGTATTTAATACAGGTTACCGTGCATATGAGGGGTTAGAGGGTGGGTTGTAAGTTATAATAAAACAAAAAATATTGAATAATAACTTAACAAATTAATAATAATTAAAGAAATGTGCACAGAAGAAAAATATATGCTTACAATAAAATAAACAATACAGATAATCGACGAAAGAGCTTCACAGGAATAAAAAAAATTAATGTTCGAATAAAGATAGATAAATATTAATAAGCCATTAAGATGACAGAGAGATCCGATTTCAGTTCCGTCCGGTTTCGCTCATTTGCATATGTACGCGGTTGCTTGCGGCAATTTTATGTCATTGAATTTAATGGTTACTGGGCATACGCGTGTTTTATAGGTGTTTTTCAGGTTAAAAGAATAAAAAAATAAGAAATAATTTACAAAATAAAAGTAGATTAATTAAAAAATATTACACGGAGGAAAATACAAACACAACGAAGAATAAATTTAAAAATATACAGAAGAAAAAAAAAAGAGTACTATGCAAAAAGCATTTATGGTGATAAATCTCAAAAAGAAAATTTATAAGGGAAGATAACGTAAGACAATTTAGACTATGTTAGTGGAACGAAAGGTCTGGTCACTCTGAAAAGAGCACCTAATCTGGTCGATTTGGTTAGCCATTTTGATGACAGGCGGGTCCGTGCTCAGATTGGATCGCTTTCGTTCGTTTGCATATGCACGTTCGGGTTAAGCATCCGTTACGTGTATTTAATACAGGTTACCGTGCATATGAGGGGTTAGAGGGTGGGTTGTAAGTTATAATAAAACAAAAAATATTGAATAATAACTTAACAAATTAATAATAATTAAAGAAATGTGCACAGAAGAAAAATATATGCTTACAATAAAATAAACAATAGAGATAATCGACGAAAGAGCCTCACAGGAATAAAAAAAAATTAATGTTCGAATAAAGATAGATAAATATTAATAAGCCATTAAGATGACAGAGAGATCCGATTTCAGTTCCGTCCGGTTTCGCTCATTTGCATATGTACGCGGTTGCTTGCGGCAATTTTATGTCATTGAATTTAATGGTTACTGGGCATACGCGGGTTTTATAGGTGTTTGTCAGGTTAAAAGAATAAAAAAATAAGAAATAATTTACAAAATAAAAGTAGATTAATTAAAAAATATTACACGGAGGAAAATACAAACACAACGAAGAATAAATTTAAAAATATATAGAAGAAAAAAAAAGAGTACTATACAAAAAGCATTTATGGTGATAAATCTCAAAAAGAAAATTTATAAGGGAAGATAACGTAAGACAATTTAGACTATGTTAGTGGAACGAAAGGTCTGGTCACTCTGAAAGCAGCACCTGATCTGGTCGATTTGGTTAGCTATTTTGATGATAGGCGGGTCCGTGCTCAGATTGGATCGCTTTCGTTCGTTTGCATATGCACGTTCGGGTTAAGCATCCGTTACGTGTATTTAATACAGGTTACCGTGCATATGAGGGGTTAGAGGGTGGGTTGTAAGTTATAATAAAACAAAAATTATTGAATAATAACTTAACAAATTAATAATAATTAAAGAAATGTGCACACAAGAAAAATATATGCTTACAATAAAATAAACAATAGAGATAATCGACGAAAGAGCTTCACAGGAATAAAAAAAAATTAATGTTCGAATAAAGATAGATAAATATTAATAAGCCATTAAGATGAAGAAGAGATCCGATTTCAGTTCCGTCCGGTTTCGCTCATTTGCATATGTACGCGGTTGCTTGCGGCAATTTTATGTCATTGAATTTAATGGTTACTGGGCATACGCGTGTTTTATAGGTGTTTTTCAGATTAAAAGAATAAAAAAATAAGAAGTAATTTACAAAATAAAAGGTGATTAATTAAAAAATATTACACGGAGGAAAATACAAACACAACGAAGAATAAATTAAAAAATATACAGAAGAAAAAAAAAAGAGTACTATGCAAAAAGCATTTATTGTGATAAATCTCAAAAAGAAAATTTATAAAGTAAGATAACGTAAGACAATTTAGACTATGTTAGTGGAACGAAAGGTCTGGTCACTCTGAAAGCAGCACCTGATCTGGTCGATTTGGTTAGCCATTTTGATGATAGGCGGGTCCGTGCTCAGATTGGATCGCTTTCGTTCGTTTGCATATGCACGTTCGGGTTAAGCATCCGTTACGTGTATTTAATACAGGTTACCGTGCATATGAGGGGTTAGAGGGTGGGTTGTAAGTTATAATAAAACAAAAAATATTGAATAATAACTTAACAAATTAATAATAATTAAAGAAATGTGCACAGGAGAAAAATATATGCTTACAATAAAATAAACAATAGAGATAATCGACGAAAGAGCTTCACAGGAATAAAAAAAATTAATGTTCGAATAAAGATAGATAAATATTAATAAGCCATTAAGATGACAGAGAGATCCGATTTCAGTTCCGTCCGGTTTCGCTCATTTGCATATGTACGCGGTTGATTGCGGCAATTTTATGTCATTGAATTTAATGGTTACTGGGCATACGCGTGTTTTATAGGTGTTTTTCAGGTTAAAAGAATAAAAAAATAAGAAATAACTTACAAAATAAAAGTAGATTAATTAAAAAATATTACACGGAGGAAAATACAAACACAACGAAGAATAAATTTAAAAATATATAGAAGAAAAAAAAAGAGTACTATACAAAAAGCATTTATGGTGATAAATCTCAAAAAGAAAATTTATAAGGGAAGATAACGTAAGACAATTTAGACTATGTTAGTGGAACGAAAGGTCTGGTTACTCTGAAAGCAGCACCTGATCTGGTCGATTTGGTTAGCCATTTTGATGATAGGCGGGTCCGTGCTCAGATTGGATCGCTTTCGTTCGTTTGCATATGCACGTTCGGGTTAAGCATCCGTTATGTGTATTTAATACAGGTTACCGTGCATATGAGGGGTTAGAGGGTGGGTTGTAAGTTATAATAAAACAAAAATTATTGAATAATAACTTAACAAATTAATAATAATTAAAGAAATGTGCACACAAGAAAAATATATGCTTACAATAAAATAAACAATAGAGATAATCGACGAAAGAGCTTCACAGGAATAAAAAAAAATTAATGTTCGAATAAAGATAGATAAATATTAATAAGCCATTAAGATGAAGAAGAGATCCGATTTCAGTTCCGTCCGGTTTCGCTCATTTGCATATGTACGCGGTTGCTTGCGGCAATTTTATGTCATTGAATTTAATGGTTACTGGGCATACGCGTGTTTTATAGGTGTTTTTCAGATTAAAAGAATAAAAAAATAAGAAGTAATTTACAAAATAAAAGGTGATTAATTAAAAAATATTACACGGAGGAAAATACAAACACAACGAAGAATAAATTAAAAAATATACAGAAGAAAAAAAAAAGAGTACTATGCAAAAAGCATTTATGGTGATAAATCTCAAAAAGAAAATTTATAAAGTAAGATAACGTAAGACAATTTAGACTATGTTAGTGGAACGAAAGGTCTGGTCACTCTGAAAGCACCACCTGATCTGGTCGATTTGGTTAGCCATTTTGATGATAGGCGGGTCCGTGCTCAGATTGGATCGCTTTCGTTCGTTTGCATATGCACGTTCGGGTTAAGCATCCGTTACGTGTATTTAATACAGGTTACCGTGCATATGAGGGGTTAGAGGATGGGTTGTAAGTTATAATAAAACAAAAATTATTGAATAATAACTTAACAAATTAATAATAATTAAAGAAATGTGCACAGAAGAAAAATATATGCTTACAATAAAATAAACAATAGAGATAATCGACGAAAGAGCTTCACAGGAATAAAAAAAAATTAATGTTCGAATAAAGATAGATAAATATTAATAAGCCATTAAGATGAAGAAGAGATCCGATTTCAGTTCCGTCCGGTTTCGCTCATTTGCATATGTACGCGGTTGCTTGCGGCAATTTTATGTCATTGAATTTAATGGTTACTGGGCATACGCGTGTTTTATAGGTGTTTTTCAGATTAAAAGAATAAAAAAATAAGAAGTAATTTACAAAATAAAAGGTGATTAATTAAAAAATATTACACGGAGGAAAATACAAACACAACGAAGAATAAATTTAAAAATATACAGAAGAAAAAAAAAAGAGTACTATGCAAAAAGCATTTATGGTGATAAATCTCAAAAAGAAAATTTATAAGGGAAGATAACGTAAGACAATTTAGACTATGTTAGTGGAACGAAAGGTCTGGTCACTCTGAAAGCAGCTCCTGATCTGGTCGATTTGGTTAGCCATTTTGATGATAGGCGGGTCCGTGCTCAGATTGGATCGCTTTCGTTCGTTTGCATATGCACGTTCGGGTTAAGCATCCGTTACGTGTATTTAATACAGGTTACCGTGCATATGAGGGGTTAGAGGGTGGGTTGTAAGTTATAATAAAACAAAAAATATTGAATAATAACTTAACAAATCAATAATAATTAAAGAAATGTGCACAGAACAAAAATATATGCTTACAATAAAATAAACAATAGAGATAATCGACGAAAGAGCTTCACAGGAATAAAAAAAATTAATGTTCGAATAAAGATAGATAAATATTAATAAGCCATTAAGATGACAGAGAGATCCGATTTCAGTTCCGTCCGGTTTCGCTCATTTGCATATGTACGGTTGCTTGCGGCAATTTTATGTCATTGAATTTAATGGTTACTGGGCATACGCGTGTTTTATAGGTGTTTTTCAGGTTAAAAGAATAAAAAAATAAGAAATAATTTACAAAATAAAAGTAGATTAATTAAAAAATATTACACGGAGGAAAATACAAACACAACGAAGAATAAATTTAAAAATATACAGAAGAAAAAAAAAGAGTACTATGCAAAAAGCATTTATGGTGATAAATCTCAAAAAGAAAATTTATAAGGGAAGATAACGTAAGACAATTTAGACTATGTTAGTGGAACGAAAGGTCTGGTCACTCTGAAAGCAGCACCTGATCTGGTCGATTTGGTTAGCCATTTTGATGACAGGCGGGTCCGTGCTCAGATTGGATCGCTTTCGTTCGTTTGCATATGCACGTTCGGGTTAAGCATCCGTTACGTGTATTTAATACAGGTTACCGTGCATATGAGGGGTTAGAGGGTGGGTTGTAAGTTATAATAAAACAAAAAATATTGAATAATAACTTAACAAATTAATAATAATTAAAGAAATGTGCACAGAAGAAAAATATATGCTTACAATAAAATAAACAATAGAGATAATCGACGAAAGAGCCTCACAGGAATAAAAAAAAATTAATGTTCGAATAAAGATAGATAAATATTAATAAGCCATTAAGATGACAGAGAGATCCGATTTCAGTTCCGTCCGGTTTCGCTCATTTGCATATGTACGCGGTTGCTTGCGGCAATTTTATGTCATTGAATTTAATGGTTACTGGGCATACGCGTGTTTTATAGGTGTTTTTCAGATTAAAAGAATAAAAAAATAAGAAGTAATTTACAAAATAAAAGGTGATTAATTAAAAAATATTACACGGAGGAAAATACAAACACAACGAAGAATAAATTAAAAAATATACAGAAGAAAAAAAAAGAGTACTATGCAAAAAGCATTTATGGTGATAAATCTCAAAAAGAAAATTTATAAAGTAAGATAACATAAGACAATTTAGACTATGTTAGTGGAACGAAAGGTCTGGTCACTCTGAAAGCAGCACCTGATCTGGTCGATTTGGTTAGCCATTTTGATGATAGGCGGGTCCGTGCTCAGATTGGATCGCTTTCGTTCGTTTGCATATGCACGTTCGGGTTAAGCATCCGTTACGTGTATTTAATACAGGTTACCGTGCATATGAGGGGTTAGAGGGTGGGTTGTAAGTTATAATAAAACAAAAAATATTGAATAATAACTTAACAAATTAATAATAATTAAAGAAATGTGCACAGAAGAAAAATACATGCTTACAATAAAATAAACAATAGAGATAATCGACGAAAGAGCTTCACAGGAATAAAAAAAAATTAATGTTCGAATAAAGATAGATAAATATTAATAAGCCATTAAGATGACAGAGAGATCCGATTTCAGTTCCGTCCGGTTTCGCTCATTTGCATATGTACGCGGTTGCTTGCGGCAATTTTATGTCATTGAATTTAATGGTTACTGGGCATACACGTGTTTTATAGGTGTTTTTCAGATTAAAAGAATAAAAAAATAAGAAATAATTTACAAAACAAAAGTATATTAATTAAAAAATATTACACGGAGGAAAATACAAACACAACGAAGAATAAATTTAAAAATATATAGAAGAAAAAAAAAAGAGTACTATGCAAAAAGCATTTATGGTGATAAATCTCAAAAAGAAAATTTATAAGGGAAGATAAGGTAAGACAATTTAGACTATGTTAGTGGAACGAAAGGTCTGGTCACTCTGAAAGCAGCACCTGATCTGGTCGATTTGGTTAGCCATTTTGATGACAGGCGGGTCCGTGCTCAGATTGGATCGCTTTCGTTCGTTTGCATATGCACGTTCGGGTTAAGCATCCGTTACGTGTATTTAATACAGGTTACCGTGCATATGAGGGGTTAGAGGGTGGGTTGTAAGTTATAATAAAACAAAAAATATTGAATAATAACTTAACAAATTAATAATAATTAAAGAAATGTGCACAGAAGAAAAATATATGCTTACAATAAAATAAACAATAGAGATAATCGACGAAAGAGCCTCACAGGAATAAAAAAAAATTAATGTTCGAATAAAGATAGATAAATATTAATAAGCCATTAAGATGACAGAGAGATCCGATTTCAGTTCCGTCCGGTTTCGCTCATTTGCATATGTACGCGGTTGCTTGCGGCAATTTTATGTCATTGAATTTAATGGTTACTGGGCATACGCGGGTTTTATATGTGTTTTTCAGGTTAAAAGAATAAAAAAATAAGAAATAATTTACAAAATAAAAGTAGATTAATTAAAAAATATTACACGGAGGAAAATACAAACACAACGAAGAATAAATTTAAAAATATATAGAAGAAAAAAAAAGAGTACTATGCAAAAAGCATTTATGGTGATAAATCTCAAAAAGAAAATTTATAAGGGAAGATAACGTAAGACAATTTAAACTATTTTTGTGGAACGAAAGGTCTGGTCGCTCTGAAAGCAGCACCTGATCTGGTCGATTTGGTTAGCCATTTTGATGATAGGCGGGTCCGTGCTCAGATTGGATCGCTTTCGTTCGTTTGCATATGCACGTTCGGGTTAAGCATCCGTTACGTGTATTTAATACAGGTTACCGTGCATATGAGGGGTTAGAGGGTGGGTTGTAAGTTATAATAAAACAAAAATTATTGAATAATAACTTAACAAATTAATAATAATTAAAGAAATGTGCACACAAGAAAAATATATGCTTACAATAAAATAAACAATAGAGATAATCGACGAAAGAGCTTCACAGGAATAAAAAAAAATTAATGTTCGAATAAAGATAGATAAATATTAATAAGCCATTAAGATGAAGAAGAGATCCGATTTCAGTTCCGTCCGGTTTCGCTCATTTGCATATGTACGCGGTTGCTTGCGGCAATTTTATGTCATTGAATTTAATGGTTACTGGGCATACGCGTGTTTTATAGGTGTTTTTCAGATTAAAAGAATAAAAAAATAAGAAGTAATTTACAAAATAAAAGGTGATTAATTAAAAAATATTACACGGAGGAAAATACAAACACAACGAAGAATAAATTAAAAAATATACAGAAGAAAAAAAAAGAGTACTATGCAAAAAGCATTTATGGTGATAAATCTCAAAAAGAAAATTTATAAAGTAAGATAACGTAAGACAATTTAGACTATGTTAGTGGAACGAAAGGTCTGGTCACTCTGAAAGCACCACCTGATCTGGTCGATTTGGTTAGCCATTTTGATGATAGGCGGGTCCGTGCTCAGATTGGATCGCTTTCGTTCGTTTGCATATGCACGTTCGGGTTAAGCATCCGTTACGTGTATTTAATACAGGTTACCGTGCATATGAGGGGTTAGAGGATGGGTTGTAAGTTATAATAAAACAAAAATTATTGAATAATAACTTAACAAATTAATAATAATTAAAGAAATGTGCACAGAAGAAAAATATATGCTTACAATAAAATAAACAATAGAGATAATCGACGAAAGAGCTTCACAGGAATAAAAAAAAATTAATGTTCGAATAAAGATAGATAAATATTAATAAGCCATTAAGATGAAGAAGAGATCCGATTTCAGTTCCGTCCGGTTTCGCTCATTTGCATATGTACGCGGTTGCTTGCGGCAATTTTATGTCATTGAATTTAATGGTTACTGGGCATACGCGTGTTTTATAGGTGTTTTTCAGATTAAAAGAATAAAAAAATAAGAAGTAATTTACAAAATAAAAGGTGATTAATTAAAAAATATTACACGGAGGAAAATACAAACACAACGAAGAATAAATTTAAAAATATACAGAAGAAAAAAAAAAGAGTACTATGCAAAAAGCATTTATGGTGATAAATCTCAAAAAGAAAATTTATAAGGGAAGATAACGTAAGACAATTTAGACTATGTTAGTGGAACGAAAGGTCTGGTCACTCTGAAAGCAGCACCTGATCTGGTCGATTTGGTTAGCCATTTTGATGATAGGCGGGTCCGTGCTCAGATTGGATCGCTTTCGTTCGTTTGCATATGCACGTTCGGGTTAAGCATCCGTTACGTGTATTTAATACAGGTTACCGTGCATATGAGGGGTTAGAGGGTGGGTTGTAAGTTATAATAAAACAAAAATTATTGAATAATAACTTAACAAATTAATAATAATTAAAGAAATGTGCACACAAGAAAAATATATGCTTACAATAAAATAAACAATAGAGATAATCGACGAAAGAGCTTCACAGGAATAAAAAAAAATTAATGTTCGAATAAAGATAGATAAATATTAATAAGCCATTAAGATGAAGAAGAGATCCAATTTCAGTTCCGTCCGGTTTCGCTCATTTGCATATGTACGCGGTTGCTTGCGGCAATTTTATGTCATTGAATTTAATGGTTACTGGGCATACGCGTGTTTTATAGGTGTTTTTCAGATTAAAAGAATAAAAAAATAAGAAGTAATTTACAAAATAAAAGGTGATTAATTAAAAAATATTACACGGAGGAAAATACAAACACAACGAAGAATAAATTAAAAAATATACAGAAGAAAAAAAAAGAGTACTATGCAAAAAGCATTTATGGTGATAAATCTCAAAAAGAAAATTTATAAAGTAAGATAACATAAGACAATTTAGACTATGTTAGTGGAACGAAAGGTCTGGTCACTCTGAAAGCAGCACCTGATCTGGTCGATTTGGTTAGCCATTTTGATGATAGGCGGGTCCGTGCTCAGATTGGATCGCTTTCGTTCGTTTGCATATGCACGTTCGGGTTAAGCATCCGTTACGTGTATTTAATACAGGTTACCGTGCATATGAGGGGTTAGAGGGTGGGTTGTAAGTTATAATAAAACAAAAAATATTGAATAATAACTTAACAAATTAATAATAATTAAAGAAATGTGCACAGAAGAAAAATACATGCTTACAATAAAATAAACAATAGAGATAATCGACGAAAGAGCTTCACAGGAATAAAAAAAAATTAATGTTCGAATAAAGATAGATAAATATTAATAAGCCATTAAGATGACAGAGAGATCTGATTTCAGTTCCGTCCGGTTTCGCTCATTTGCATATGTACGCGGTTGCTTGCGGCAATTTTATGTCATTGAATTTAATGGTTACTGGGCATACACGTGTTTTATAGGTGTTTTTCAGATTAAAAGAATAAAAAAATAAGAAATAATTTACAAAACAAAAGTATATTAATTAAAAAATATTACACGGAGGAAAATACAAACACAACGAAGAATAAATTTAAAAATATATAGAAGAAAAAAAAAAGAGTACTATGCAAAAAGCATTTATGGTGATAAATCTCAAAAAGAAAATTTATAAGGGAAGATAAGGTAAGACAATTTAGACTATGTTAGTGGAACGAAAGGTCTGGTCACTCTGAAAGATGCACCTGATCTGGTCGATTTGGTTAGCCATTTTGATGACAGGCGGGTCCGTGCTCAGATTGGATCGCTTTCGTTCGTTTGCATATGCACGTTCGGGTTAAGCATCCGTTACGTGTATTTAATACAGGTTACCGTGCATATGAGTGGTTAGAGGGTGGGTTGTAAGTTATAATAAAACAAAAAATATTGAATAATAACTTAACAAATTAATAATAATTAAAGAAATGTGCACAGAAGAAAAATATATGCTTACAATAAAATAAACAATAGAGATAATCGACGAAAGAGCCTCACAGGAATAAAAAAAAATTAATGTTCGAATAAAGATAGATAAATATTAATAAGCCATTAAGATGACAGAGAGATCCGATTTCAGTTCCGTCCGGTTTCGCTCATTTGCATATGTACGCGGTTGCTTGCGGCAATTTTATGTCATTGAATTTAATGGTTACTGGGCATACGCGGGTTTTATATGTGTTTTTCAGGTTAAAAGAATAAAAAAATAAGAAATAATTTACAAAATAAAAGTAGATTAATTAAAAAATATTACACGGAGGAAAATACAAACACAACGAAGAATAAATTTAAAAATATATAGAAGAAAAAAAAAGAGTACTATGCAAAAAGCATTTATGGTGATAAATCTCAAAAAGAAAATTTATAAGGGAAGATAACGTAAGACAATTTAAACTATTTTTGTGGAACGAAAGGTCTGGTCGCTCTGAAAGCAGCACCTGATCTGGTCGATTTGGTTAGCCATTTTGATGATAGGCGGGTCCGTGCTCAGATTGGATCGCTTTCGTTCGTTTGCATATGCACGTTCGGGTTAAGCATCCGTTACGTGTATTTAATACAGGTTACCGTGCATATGAGGGGTTAGAGGGTGGGTTGTAAGTTATAATAAAACAAAAATTATTGAATAATAACTTAACAAATTAATAATAATTAAAGAAATGTGCACAGAAGAAAAATATATGCTTACAATAAAATAAACAATAGAGATAATCGACGAAAGAGCTTCACAGGAATAAAAAAAAATTAATGTTCGAATAAAGATAGATAAATATTAATAAGCCATTAAGATGAAGAAGAGATCCGATTTCAGTTCCGTCCGGTTTCGCTCATTTGCATATGTACGCGGTTGCTTGCGGCAATTTTATGTCATTGAATTTAATGGTTACTGGGCATACGCGTGTTTTATAGGTGTTTTTCAGGTTAAAAGAATAAAAAAATAAGAAATAATTTACAAAATAAAAGTAGATTAATTAAAAAATATTACACGGAGGAAAATACAAACACAACGAAGAATAAATTTAAAAATATACAGAAGAAAAAAAAAGAGTACTATGCAAAAAGCATTTATGGTGATAAATCTCAAAAAGAAAATTTATAAGGGAAGATAACGTAAGACAATTTAGACTATGTTAGTGGAACGAAAGGTCTGGTCACTCTGAACGCAGCACCTGATCTGGTCGATTTGGTTAGCCATTTTGATGACAGGCGGGTCCGTGCTCAGATTGGATCGCTTTCGTTCGTTTGCATATGCACGTTCGGGTTAAGCATCCGTTACGTGTATTTAATACAGGTTACCGTGCATATGAGGGGTTAGAGGGTGGGTTGTAAGTTATAATAAAACAAAAAATATTGAATAATAACTTAACAAATTAATAATAATTAAAGAAATGTGCACAGAAGAAAAATATATGCTTACAATAAAATAAACAATAGAGATAATCGACGAAAGAGCCTCACAGGAATAAAAAAAAATTAATGTTCGAATAAAGATAGATAAATATTAATAAGCCATTAAGATGACAGAGAGATCCGATTTCAGTTCCGTCCGGTTTCGCTCATTTGCATATGTACGCGGTTGCTTGCGGCAATTTTATGTCATTGAATTTAATGGTTACTGGGCATACGCGGGTTTTATAGGTGTTTTTCAGGTTAAAAGAATAAAAAAATAAGAAATAATTTACAAAATAAAAGTAGATTAAATAAAAAATATTACACGGAGGAAAATACAAACACAACGAAGAATAAATTTAAAAATATATAGAAGAAAAAAAAAGAGTACTATGCAAAAAGCATTTATGGTGATAAATCTCAAAAAGAAAATTTATAAGGGAAGATAACGTAAGACAATTTAGACTATGTTAGTGGAACGAAAGGTCTGGTCACTCTGAAAGCAGCACCGGATCTGGTCGATTTGGTTAGCCATTTTGATGACAGGCGGGTCCGTGCTCAGATTGGATCGCTTTCGTTCGTTTGCATATGCACGTTCGGGTTAAGCATCCGTTACGTGTATTTAATACAGGTTACCGTGCATATGAGGGGTTAGAGGGTGGGTTGTAAGTTATAATAAAACAAAAAATATTGAATAATAACTTAACAAATTAATAATAATTAAAGAAATGTGCACAGAAGAAAAATATATGCTTACAATAAAATAAACAATAGAGATAATCGACGAAAGAGCCTCACAGTAATAAAAAAAAATTAATGTTCGAATAAAGATAGATAAATATTAATAAGCCATTAAGATGACAGAGAGATCCGATTTCAGTTCCGTCCGGTTTCGCTCATTTGCATATGTACGCGGTTGCTTGCGGCAATTTTATGTCATTGAATTTAATGGTTACTGGGCATACGCGGGTTTTATAGGTGTTTTTCAGGTTAAAAGAATAAAAAAATAAGAAATAATTTACAAAATAAAAGTAGATTAATTAAAAAATATTACACGGAGGAAAATACAAACACAACGAAGAATAAATTTAAAAATATATAGAAGAAAAAAAAAGAGTACTATGCAAAAAGCATTTATGGTGATAAATCTCAAAAAGAAAATTTATAAGGGAAGATAACGTAAGACAATTTAGACTATGTTAGTGGAACGAAAGGTCTGGTCACTCTGAAAGCAGCACCTGATCTGGTCGATGTGGTTAGCCATTTTGATGACAGGCGGGTCCGTGCTCAGATTGGATCGCTTTCGTTCGTTTGCATATGCACGTTCGGGTTAAGCATCCGTTACGTGTATTTAATACAGGTTACCGTGCATATGAGGGGTTAGAGGGTGGGTTGTAAGTTATGATAAAACAAAAAATATTGAATAATAACTTAACAAATTAATAAAAATTAAAGAAATGTGCACAGAAGAAAAATATATGCTTACAATAAAATAAACAATAGAGATAATCGACGAAAGAGCCTCACAGGAATAAAAAAAAAATTAATGTTCGAATAAAGATAGATAAATATTAATAAGCCATTAAGATGACAGAGAGATCCGATTTCAGTTCCGTCCGGTTTCGCTCATTTGCATATGTACGCGGTTGCTTGCGGCAATTTTATGTCATTGAATTTAATGGTTACTGGGCATACGCGGGTTTTATAGGTGTTTTTCAGGTTAAAAGAATAAAAAAATAAGAAATAATTTACAAAATAAAAGTAGATTAATTAAAAAATATTACACGGAGGAAAATACAAACACAACGAAGAATAAATTTAAAAATATATAGAAGAAAAAAAAAGAGTACTATGCAAAAAGCATTTATGGTGATAAATCTCAAAAAGAAAATTTATAAGGGAAGATAACGTAAGACAATTTAGACTATGTTAGTGGAACGAAAGGTCTGGTCACTCTGAAAGCAGCACCGGATCTGGTCGATTTGGTTAGCCATTTTGATGACAGGCGGGTCCGTGCTCAGATTGGATCGCTTTCGTTCGTTTGCATATGCACGTTCGGGTTAAGCATCCGTTACGTGTATTTAATACAGGTTACCGTGCATATGAGGGGTTAGAGGGTGGGTTGTAAGTTATAATAAAACAAAAAATATTGAATAATAACTTAACAAATTAATAATAATTAAAGAAATGTGCACAGAAGAAAAATATATGCTTACAATAAAATAAACAATAGAGATAATCGACGAAAGAGCCTCACAGGAATAAAAAAAAATTAATGTTCGAATAAAGATAGATAAATATTAATAAGCCATTAAGATGACAGAGAGATCCGATTTCAGTTCCGTCCGGTTTCGCTCATTTGCATATGTACGCGGTTGCTTGCGGCAATTTTATGTCATTGAATTTAATGGTTACTGGGCATACGCGGGTTTTATAGGTGTTTTTCAGGTTAAAAGAATAAAAAAATAAGAAATAATTTACAAAATAAAAGTAGATTAATTAAAAAATATTACACGGAGGAAAATACAAACACAACGAAGAATAAATTTAAAAATATATAGAAGAAAAAAAAAGAGTACTATGCAAAAAGCATTTATGGTGATAAATCTCAAAAAGAAAATTTATAAGGGAAGATAACGTAAGACAATTTAGACTATTTTTGTGGAACGAAAGGTCTGGTCACTCTGAAAGCAGCACCTGATCTGGTCGATTTGGTTAACCATTTTGATGATAGGCGGGTCCGTGCTCAGATTGGATCGCTTTCGTTCGTTTGCATATGCACGTTCGGGTTAAGCATCCGTTACGTGTATTTAATACAGGTTACCGTGCATATGAGGGGTTAGAGGGTGGGTTGTAAGTTATAATAAAACAAAAATTATTGAATAATAACTTAACAAATTAATAATAATTAAAGAAATGTGCACAGAAGAAAAATATATGCTTACAATAAAATAAACAATAGAGATAATCGACGAAAGAGCTTCACAGGAATAAAAAAAAATTAATGTTCGAATAAAGATAGATAAATATTAATAAGCCATTAAGATGAAGAAGAGATCCGATTTCAGTTCCGTCCGGTTTCGCTCATTTGCATATGTACGCGGTTGCTTGCGGCAATTTTATGTCATTGAATTTAATGGTTACTGGGCATACGCGTGTTTTATAGGTGTTTTTCAGGTTAAAAGAATAAAAAAATAAGAAATAATTTACAAAATAAAAGTAGATTAATTAAAAAATATTACACGGAGGAAAATACAAACACAACGAAGAATAAATTTAAAAATATACAGAAGAAAAAAAAAGAGTACTATGCAAAAAGCATTTATGGTGATAAATCTCAAAAAGAAAATTTATAAGGGAAGATAACGTAAGACAATTTAGACTATGTTAGTGGAACGAAAGGTCTGGTCACTCTGAACGCAGCACCTGATCTGGTCGATTTGGTTAGCCATTTTGATGACAGGCGGGTCCGTGCTCAGATTGGATCGCTTTCGTTCGTTTGCATATGCACGTTCGGGTTAAGCATCCGTTACGTGTATTTAATACAGGTTACCGTGCATATGAGGGGTTAGAGGGTGGGTTGTAAGTTATAATAAAACAAAAAATATTGAATAATAACTTAACAAATTAATAATAATTAAAGAAATGTGCACAGAAGAAAAATATATGCTTACAATAAAATAAACAATAGAGATAATCGACGAAAGAGCCTCACAGGAATAAAAAAAAATTAATGTTCGAATAAAGATAGATAAATATTAATAAGCCATTAAGATGACAGAGAGATCCGATTTCAGTTCCGTCCGGTTTCGCTCATTTGCATATGTACGCGGTTGCTTGCGGCAATTTTATGTCATTGAATTTAATGGTTACTGGGCATACGCGGGTTTTATAGGTGTTTTTCAGGTTAAAAGAATAAAAAAATAAGAAATAATTTACAAAATAAAAGTAGATTAAATAAAAAATATTACACGGAGGAAAATACAAACACAACGAAGAATAAATTTAAAAATATATAGAAGAAAAAAAAAGAGTACTATGCAAAAAGCATTTATGGTGATAAATCTCAAAAAGAAAATTTATAAGGGAAGATAACGTAAGACAATTTAGACTATGTTAGTGGAACGAAAGGTCTGGTCACTCTGAAAGCAGCACCGGATCTGGTCGATTTGGTTAGCCATTTTGATGACAGGCGGGTCCGTGCTCAGATTGGATCGCTTTCGTTCGTTTGCATATGCACGTTCGGGTTAAGCATCCGTTACGTGTATTTAATACAGGTTACCGTGCATATGAGGGGTTAGAGGGTGGGTTGTAAGTTATAATAAAACAAAAAATATTGAATAATAACTTAACAAATTAATAATAATTAAAGAAATGTGCACAGAAGAAAAATATATGCTTACAATAAAATAAACAATAGAGATAATCGACGAAAGAGCCTCACAGTAATAAAAAAAAATTAATGTTCGAATAAAGATAGATAAATATTAATAAGCCATTAAGATGACAGAGAGATCCGATTTCAGTTCCGTCCGGTTTCGCTCATTTGCATATGTACGCGGTTGCTTGCGGCAATTTTATGTCATTGAATTTAATGGTTACTGGGCATACGCGGGTTTTATAGGTGTTTTTCAGGTTAAAAGAATAAAAAAATAAGAAATAATTTACAAAATAAAAGTAGATTAATTAAAAAATATTACACGGAGGAAAATACAAACACAACGAAGAATAAATTTAAAAATATATAGAAGAAAAAAAAAGAGTACTATGCAAAAAGCATTTATGGTGATAAATCTCAAAAAGAAAATTTATAAGGGAAGATAACGTAAGACAATTTAGACTATGTTAGTGGAACGAAAGGTCTGGTCACTCTGAAAGCAGCACCTGATCTGGTCGATGTGGTTAGCCATTTTGATGACAGGCGGGTCCGTGCTCAGATTGGATCGCTTTCGTTCGTTTGCATATGCACGTTCGGGTTAAGCATCCGTTACGTGTATTTAATACAGGTTACCGTGCATATGAGGGGTTAGAGGGTGGGTTGTAAGTTATGATAAAACAAAAAATATTGAATAATAACTTAACAAATTAATAAAAATTAAAGAAATGTGCACAGAAGAAAAATATATGCTTACAATAAAATAAACAATAGAGATAATCGACGAAAGAGCCTCACAGGAATAAAAAAAAATTAATGTTCGAATAAAGATAGATAAATATTAATAAGCCATTAAGATGACAGAGAGATCCGATTTCAGTTCCGTCCGGTTTCGCTCATTTGCATATGTACGCGGTTGCTTGCGGCAATTTTATGTCATTGAATTTAATGGTTACTGGGCATACGCGGGTTTTATAGGTGTTTTTCAGGTTAAAAGAATAAAAAAATAAGAAATAATTTACAAAATAAAAGTAGATTAATTAAAAAATATTACACGGAGGAAAATACAAACACAACGAAGAATAAATTTAAAAATATATAGAAGAAAAAAAAAGAGTACTATGCAAAAAGCATTTATGGTGATAAATCTCAAAAAGAAAATTTATAAGGGAAGATAACGTAAGACAATTTAGACTATGTTAGTGGAACGAAAGGTCTGGTCACTCTGAAAGCAGCACCGGATCTGGTCGATTTGGTTAGCCATTTTGATGACAGGCGGGTCCGTGCTCAGATTGGATCGCTTTCGTTCGTTTGCATATGCACGTTCGGGTTAAGCATCCGTTACGTGTATTTAATACAGGTTACCGTGCATATGAGGGGTTAGAGGGTGGGTTGTAAGTTATAATAAAACAAAAAATATTGAATAATAACTTAACAAATTAATAATAATTAAAGAAATGTGCACAGAAGAAAAATATATGCTTACAATAAAATAAACAATAGAGATAATCGACGAAAGAGCCTCACAGGAATAAAAAAAAATTAATGTTCGAATAAAGATAGATAAATATTAATAAGCCATTAAGATGACAGAGAGATCCGATTTCAGTTCCGTCCGGTTTCGCTCATTTGCATATGTACGCGGTTGCTTGCGGCAATTTTATGTCATTGAATTTAATGGTTACTGGGCATACGCGGGTTTTATAGGTGTTTTTCAGGTTAAAAGAATAAAAAAATAAGAAATAATTTACAAAATAAAAGTAGATTAATTAAAAAATATTACACGGAGGAAAATACAAACACAACGAAGAATAAATTTAAAAATATATAGAAGAAAAAAAAAGAGTACTATGCAAAAAGCATTTATGGTGATAAATCTCAAAAAGAAAATTTATAAGGGAAGATAACGTAAGACAATTTAGACTATTTTTGTGGAACGAAAGGTCTGGTCACTCTGAAAGCAGCACCTGATCTGGTCGATTTGGTTAACCATTTTGATGATAGGCGGGTCCGTGCTCAGATTGGATCGCTTTCGTTCGTTTGCATATGCACGTTCGGGTTAAGCATCCGTTACGTGTATTTAATACAGGTTACCGTGCATATGAGGGGTTAGAGGGTGGGTTGTAAGTTATAATAAAACAAAAATTATTGAATAATAACTTAACAAATTAATCATAATTAAAGAAATGTGCACAGAAGAAAAATATATGCTTACAATAAATTAAACAATAGAGATAATCGACGAAAGAGCTCCACAGGAATAAAAAAAATTAATGTTCGAATAAAGATAGATAAATATTAATAAGCCATTAAGATGACAGAGAGATCCGATTTCAGTTCCGTCCGGTTTCGCTCATTTGCATATGTACGCGGTTGCTTGCGGCAATTTTATGTCCTTGAATTTAATGGTTACTGGGCATACGCGTGTTTTATAGGTGTTTTTCAGGTTAAAAGAATAAAAAAATAAGAAATAATTTACAAAATAAAAGTAGATTAATTAAAAAATATTACACGGAGGAAAATACAAACACAACGAAGAATAAATTTAAAAATATACAGAAGAAAAAAAAAGAGTACTATGCAAAAAGCATTTATGGTGATAAATCTCAAAAAGAAAATTTATAAGGGAAGATAACGTAAGACAATTTAGACTATATTAGTGGAACGAAAGGTCTGGTCACTCTGAAAGCAGCACCTGATTTGGTCGATGTGGTTAGCCATTTTGATGACAGGCGGGTCCGTGCTCAGATTGGATCGCTTTCGTTAGTTTGCATATGCACGTTCGGGTTAAGCATCCGTTACGTGTATTTAATACAGGTTACCGTGCATATGAGGGGTTAGAGGGTGGGTTGTAAGTTATAATAAAACAAAAAATATTGAATAATAACTTAACAAATTAATAATAATTAAAGAAATGTGCACAGAAGAAAAATATATGCTTACAATAAAATAAACAATAGAGATAATCGACGAAAGAGCCTCACAGGAATAAAAAAAAATTAATGTTCGAATAAAGATACATAAATATCAATAAGCCATTAAGATGACAGAGAGATCCGATTTCAGTTCCGTCCGGTTTCGCTCATTTGCATATGTACGCGGTTGCTTGCGGCAATTTTATGTCATTGAATTTAATGGTTACTGGGCATACGCGGGTTTTATAGGTGTTTTTCAGGTTAAAAGAATAAAAAAATAAGAAATAATTTACAAAATAAAAGTAGATTAATTAAAAAATATTACACGGAGGAAAATACAAACACAACGAAGAATAAATTTAAAAATATATAGAAGAAAAAAAAAGAGTACTATGCAAAAAGCATTTATGGTGATAAATCTCAAAAAGAAAATTTATAAGGGAAGATAACGTAAGACAATTTAGACTATTTTTGTGGAACGAAAGGTCTGGTCACTCTGAAAGCAGCACCTGATCTGGTCGATTTGGATAGCAATTTTGATGACAGGCGGGTCCGTGCTCAGATTGGATCGCTTTCGTTCGTTTGCATATGCACGTTCGGGTTAAGCATCCGTTACGTGTATTTAATACAGGTTACCGTGCATATGAGGGTTAGAGGGTGGGTTATAAGTTATAATAAAACAAAAAATATTGAATAACTTAACAAATTAATAATAATTAAAGAAATGTGCACAGAAGAATAATATATGCTTACAATAAAATAAACAATAGAGATAATCGACGAAAGAGCTTCACAGGAAAAAAAAATTAATGTTCGAATAAAGATAGATAAATATTAATAAGCCATTAAGATGACAGAGAGATCCGATTTCAGTTCCGTCCGGTTTCGCTCATTTGCATATGTACGCGGTTGCTTGCGGCAATTTTATGTCATTGAATTTAATGGTTACTGGGCATACGCGGGTTTTATAGGTGTTTTTCAGGTTAAAAGAATAAAAAAATAAGAAATAATTTACAAAATAAAAGTAGATTAATTAAAAAATATTACACGGAGGAAAATACAAACACAACGAAGAATAAATTTAAAAATATATAGAAGAAAAAAAAAGAGTACTATGCAAAAAGCATTTATGGTGATAAATCTCAAAAAGAAAATTTATAAGGGAAGATAACGTAAGACAATTTAGACTATTTTTGTGGAACGAAAGGTCTGGTCACTCTGAAAGCAGCACCTGATCTGGTCGATTTGGTTAACCATTTTGATGATAGGCGGGTCCGTGCTCAGATTGGATCGCTTTCGTTCGTTTGCATATGCACGTTCGGGTTAAGCATCCGTTACGTGTATTTAATACAGGTTACCGTGCATATGAGGGGTTAGAGGGTGGGTTGTAATTTATAATAAAACAAAAATTATTGAATAATAACTTAACAAATTAATCATAATTAAAGAAATGTGCACAGAAGAAAAATATATGCTTACAATAAATTAAACAATAGAGATAATCGACGAAAGAGCTCCACAGGAATAAAAAAAATTAATGTTCGAATAAAGATAGATAAATATTAATAAGCCATTAAGATGACAGAGAGATCCGATTTCAGTTCCGTCCGGTTTCGCTCATTTGCATATGTACGCGGTTGCTTGCGGCAATTTTATGTCATTGAATTTAATGGTTACTGGGCATACGCGTGTTTTATAGGTGTTTTTCAGGTTAAAAGAATAAAAAAATAAGAAATAATTTACAAAATAAAAGTAGATTAATTAAAAAATATTACACGGAGGAAAATACAAACACAACGAAGAATAAATTTAAAAATATACAGAAGAAAAAAAAAGAGTACTATGCAAAAAGCATTTATGGTGATAAATCTCAAAAAGAAAATTTATAAGGGAAGATAACGTA
This sequence comes from Maratus speciosus, assembly GCA_963932465.1. NCBI lineage: Eukaryota > Metazoa > Arthropoda > Arachnida > Araneae > Salticidae > Maratus > Maratus speciosus. The sequence continues at coordinate 64,895,819 of OZ010799.1, read as the reverse complement.
AGACAATTTAGACTATGTTAGTGGAACGAAAGGTCTGGTCACTCTGAAAGCAGCACCTGATCTGGTCGATGTGGTTAGCCATTTTGATGACAGGCGGGTCCGTGCTCAGATTGGATCGCTTTCGTTAGTTTGCATATGCACGTTCGGGTTAAGCATCCGTTACGTGTATTTAATACAGGTTACCGTGCATATGAGGGGTTAGAGGGTGGGTTGTAAGTTATAATAAAACAAAAAATATTGAATAATAACTTAACAAATTAATAATAATTAAAGAAATGTGCACAGAAGAAAAATATATGCTTACAATAAAATAAACAATAGAGATAATCGACGAAAGAGCTTCACAGGAATAAAAAAAAAATTAATGTTCGAATAAAGATAGATAAATATTAATAAGCCATTAAGATGAGAGAGAGATCCGATTTCAGTTCCGTCCGGTTTCGCTCATTTGCATATGTACGCGGTTGCTTGCGGCAATTTTATGTCATTGAATTTAATGGTTACTGGGCATACGCGGGTTTTATAGGTGTTTTTCAGGTTAAAAGAATAAAAAAATAAGAAATAATTTACAAAATAAAAGTAGATTAATTAAAAAATATTACACGGAGGAAAATACAAACACAACGAAGAATAAATTTAAAAATATATAGAAGAAAAAAAAAGAGTACTATGCAAAAAGCATTTATGGTGATAAATCTCAAAAAGAAAATTTATAAGGGAAGATAACGTAAGACAATTTAGACTATTTTTGTGGAACGAAAGGTCTGGTCACTCTGAAAGCAGCACCTGATCTGGTCGATTTGGTTAACCATTTTGATGATAGGCGGGTCCGTGCTCAGATTGGATCGCTTTCGTTCGTTTGCATATGCACGTTCGGGTTAAGCATCCGTTACGTGTATTTAATACAGGTTACCGTGCATATGAGGGGTTAGAGGGTGGGTTGTAAGTTATAATAAAACAAAAATTATTGAATAATAACTTAACAAATTAATCATAATTAAAGAAATGTGCACAGAAGAAAAATATATGCTTACAATAAATTAAACAATAGAGATAATCGACGAAAGAGCTCCACAGGAATAAAAAAAATTAATGTTCGAATAAAGATAGATAAATATTAATAAGCCATTAAGATGACAGAGAGATCCGATTTCAGTTCCGTCCGGTTTCGCTCATTTGCATATGTACGCGGTTGCTTGCGGCAATTTTATGTCCTTGAATTTAATGGTTACTGGGCATACGCGTGTTTTATAGGTGTTTTTCAGGTTAAAAGAATAAAAAAATAAGAAATAATTTACAAAATAAAAGTAGATTAATTAAAAAATATTACACGGAGGAAAATACAAACACAACGAAGAATAAATTTAAAAATATACAGTAGAAAAAAAAAGAGTACTATGCAAAAAGCATTTATGGTGATAAATCTCAAAAAGAAAATTTATAAAGTAAGATAACATAAGACAATTTAGACTATGTTAGTGGAACGAAAGATCTGGTCACTCTGAAAGCAGCACCTGATCTGGTCGATTTGGTTAGCCATTTTGATGATAGGCGGGTCCGTGCTCAGATTGGATCGCTTTCGTTCGTTTGCATATGCACGTTCGGGTTAAGCATCCGTTACGTGTATTTAATACAGGTTACCGTGCATATGAGGGGTTAGAGGGTGGGTTGTAAGTTATAATAAAACAAAAAATATTGAATAATAACTTAACAAATTAATAATAATTAAAGAAATGTGCACAGAAGAAAAATACATGCTGACAATAAAATAAACAATAGAGATAATCGACGAAAGAGCTTCACAGGAATAAAAAAAAATTAATGTTCGAATAAAGATAGATAAATATTAATAAGCCATTAAGATGACAGAGAGATCCGATTTCAGTTCCGTCCGGTTTCGCTCATTTGCATATGTACGCGGTTGCTTGCGGCAATTTTATGTCATTGAATTTAATGGTTACTGGGCATACGCGTGTTTTATAGGTGTTTTTCAGGTTAAAAGAATAAAAAAATAAGAAATAATTTACAAAATAAAAGTAGATTAATTAAAAAATATTACACGGAGGAAAATACAAACACAACGAAGAATAAATTTAAAAATATACAGAAGAAAAAAAAGAGTACTATGCAAAAAGCATTTATGGTGATAAATCTCAAAAAGAAAATTTATAAGGGAAGATAACGTAAGACAATTTAGACTATGTTAGTGGAACGAAAGGTCTGGTCACTCTGAAAGCAGCACCTGATCTGGTCGATTTGGTTAGCCATTTTGATGATAGGCGGGTCCGTGCTCAGATTGGATCGCTTTCGTTCGTTTGCATACGCACGTTCGAGTTAAGCATCCGTTACGTGTATTTAATACAGGTTACCGTGCATATGAGGGGTTAGAGGGTGGGTTGTAAGTTATAATAAAACAAAAAATATTGAATAATAACTTAACAAATTAATAATAATTAAAGAAATGTGCACAGAAGAAAAATATATGCTTACAATAAAATAAACAATAGAGATAATCGACGAAAGAGCTTCACAGGAATAAAAAAAATTAATGTTCGAATAATGATAGATAAATATTAATAAGCCATTAAGATGACAGAGAGATCCGATTTCAGTTCCGTCCGGTTTCGCTCATTTGCATATGTACGCGGTTGCTTGCGGCAATTTTATGTCATTGAATTTAATGGTTACTGGGCATACGCGTGTTTTATAGGTGTTTTTCAGATTAAAAGAATAAAAAAATAAGAAATAATTTACAAAATAAAAGTAGATTAATTAAAAAATATTACACGGAGGAAAATACAAACACAACGAAGAATAAATTTAAAAATATACAGAAGAAAAAAAAAGAGTACTATGCAAAAAGCATTTATGGTGATAAATCTCAAAAAGAAAATTTATAAGGGAAGATAACGTAAGACAATTTAGACTATGTTAGTGGAACGAAAGGTCTGGTCACTCTGAAAGCAGCACCTGATCTGGTCGATTTGGTTAGCCATTTTGATGATAGGCGGGTCCGTGCTCAGATTGGATCGCTTTCGTTCGTTTGCATATGCACGTTCGGGTTAAGCATCCGTTACGTGTATTTAATACAGGTTACCGTGCATATGAGGGGTTAGAGGGTGGGTTGTAAGTTATAATAAAACAAAAAATATTGAATAATAACTTAACAAATTAATAATAATTAAAGAAATGTGCACAGAAGAAAAATATATGCTTACAATAAAATAAACAATAGAGATAATCGACGAAAGAGCTTCACAGGAATAAAAAAAATTAATGTTCGAATAAAGATAGATAAATATTAATAAGCCATTAAGATGACAGAGAGATCCGATTTCAGTTCCGTCCGGTTTCGCTCATTTGCATATGTACGCGGTTGATTGCGGCAATTTTATGTCATTGAATTTAATGGTTACTGGGCATACGCGTGTTTTATAGGTGTTTTTCAGGTTAAAAGAATAAAAAAATAAGAAATAACTTACAAAATAAAAGTAGATTAATTAAAAAATATTACACGGAGGAAAATACAAACACAACGAAGAATAAATTTAAAAATATACAGAAGAAAAAAAAAGAGTACTATGCAAAAAGCATTTATGGTGATAAATCTCAAAAAGAAAATTTATAAGGGAAGATAACGTAAGACAATTTAGACTATGTTAGTGGAACGAAAGGTCTGGTCACTCTGAAAGCAGCACCTGATCTGGTCGATTTGGTTAGCCATTTTGATGATAGGCGGGTCCGTGCTCAGATTGGATCGCTTTCGTTCGTTTGCATATGCACGTTCGGGTTAAGCATCCGTTACGTGTATTTAATACAGGTTACCGTGCATATGAGGGGTTAGAGGGTGGGTTGTAAGTTATAATAAAACAAAAAATATTGAATAATAACTTAACAAATTAATAATAATTAAAGAAATGTGCACAGAAGAAAAATACATGCTTACAATAAAATAAACAATAGAGATAATCGACGAAAGAGCTTCACAGGAATAAAAAAAAATTAATGTTCGAATAAAGATAGATAAATATTAATAAGCCATTAAGATGACAGAGAGATCCGATTTCAGTTCCGTCCGGTTTCGGTCATTTGCATATGTACGCGGTTGCTTGCGGCAATTTTATGTCATTGAATTTAATGGTTACTGGGCATACGCGTGTTTTATAGGTGTTTTTCAGGTTAAAAGAATAAAAAAATAAGAAATAATTTACAAAATAAAAGTAGATTAATTAAAAAATATTACACGGAGGAAAATACAAACACAACGAAGAATAAATTTAAAAATATACAGAAGAAAAAAAAAGAGTACTATGCAAAAAGCATTTATGGTGATAAATCTCAAAAAGAAAATTTATAAGGGAAGATAACGTAAGACAATTTAGACTATGTTAGTGGAACGAAAGGTCTGGTCACTCTGAAAGCAGCACCTGATCTGGTCGATTTGGTTAGCCATTTTGATGATAGGCGGGTCCGTGCTCAGATTGGATCGCTTTCGTTCGTTTGCATATGCACGTTCGAGTTAAGCATCCGTTACGTGTATTTAATACAGGTTACCGTGCATATGAGGGGTTAGAGGGTGGGTTGTAAGTTATAATAAAACAAAAAATATTGAATAATAACTTAAAAAATTAATAATAATTAAAGAAATGTGCACAGAAGAAAAATATATGCTTACAATAAAATAAACAATAGAGATAATCGACGAAAGAGCTTCACAGGAATAAAAAAAATTAATGTTCGAATAATGATAGATAAATATTAATAAGCCATTAAGATGACAGAGAGATCCGATTTCAGTTCCGTCCGGTTTCGCTCATTTGCATATGTACGCGGTTGCTTGCGGCAATTTTATGTCATTGAATTTAATGGTTACTGGGCATACGCGTGTTTTATAGGTGTTTTTCAGATTAAAAGAATAAAAAAATAAGAAATAATTTACAAAATAAAAGTAGATTAATTAAAAAATATTACACGGAGGAAAATACAAACACAACGAAGAATAAATTTAAAAATATACAGAAGAAAAAAAAAAGAGTACTATGCAAAAAGCATTTATGGTGATAAATCTCAAAAAGAAAATTTATAAGGGAAGATAACGTAAGACAATTTAGACTATGTTAGTGGAACGAAAGGTTTGGTCACTCTGAAAGCAGCACCTGATCTGGTCGATTTGGTTAGCCATTTTGATGATAGGCGGGTCCGTGCTCAGATTGGATCGCTTTCGTTCGTTTGCATATGCACGTTCGGGTTAAGCATCCGTTACGTGTATTTAATACAGGTTACCGTGCATATGAGGGGTTAGAGGGTGGGTTGTAAGTTATAATAAAACAAAAAATATTGAATAATAACTTAACAAATTAATAATAATTAAAGAAATGTGCACAGAAGAAAAATATATGCTTACAATAAAATAAACAATAGAGATAATCGACGAAAGAGCTTCACAGGAATAAAAAAAATTAATGTTCGAATAAAGATAGATAAATATTAATAAGCCATTAAGATGACAGAGAGATCCGATTTCAGTTCCGTCCGGTTTCGCTCATTTGCATATGTACGCGGTTGATTGCGGCAATTTTATGTCATTGAATTTAATGGTTACTGGGCATACGCGTGTTTTATAGGTGTTTTTCAGGTTAAAAGAATAAAAAAATAAGAAATAACTTACAAAATAAAAGTAGATTAATTAAAAAATATTACACGGAGGAAAATACAAACACAACGAAGAATAAATTTAAAAATATACAGAAGAAAAAAAAAGAGTACTATGCAAAAAGCATTTATGGTGATAAATCTCAAAAAGAAAATTTATAAGGGAAGATAACGTAAGACAATTTAGACTATGTTAGTGGAACGAAAGGTCTGGTCACTCTGAAAGCAGCACCTGATCTGGTCGATTTGGTTAGCCATTTTGATGATAGGCGGGTCCGTGCTCAGATTGGATCGCTTTCGTTCGTTTGCATATGCACGTTCGGGTTAAGCATCCGTTACGTGTATTTAATACAGGTTACCGTGCATATGAGGGGTTAGAGGGTGGGTTGTAAGTTATAATAAAACAAAAAATATTGAATAATAACTTAACAAATTAATAATAATTAAAGAAATGTGCACAGAAGAAAAATATATGCTTACAATAAAATAAACAATAGAGATAATCGACGAAAGAGCTTCACAGGAATAACAAAAATTAATGTTCGAATAAAGATAGATAAATATTAATAAGCCATTAAGATGACAGAGAGATCCGATTTCAGTTCCGTCCGGTTTCGCTCATTTGCATATGTACGCGGTTGCTTGCGGCAATTTTATGTCATTGAATTTAATGGTTACTGGGCATACGCGTGTTTTATAGGTGTTTTTCAGATTAAAAGAATAAAAAAAATTAGAAATAATTTACAAAATAAAAGTAGATTAATTAAAAAATATTACACGGAGGAAAATACAAACACAACGAAGAATAAATTTAAAAATATACAGAAGAAAAAAAAAGAGTACAATGCAAAAAGCATTTATGGTGATAAATCTCAAAAAGAAAATTTATAAGGTAAGACAATTTAGACTATGTTAGTGGAACGAAAGGTCTGGTCACTCTGAAAGCAGCACCTGATCTGGTCGATTTGGTTAGCCATTTTGATGATAGGCGGGTCCGTGCTCAGATTGGATCGCTTTCGTTCGTTTGCATATGCACGTTCGGGTTAAGCATCCGTTACGTGTATTTAATACAGGTTACCGTGCATATGAGGGGTTAGAGGGTGGGTTGTAAGTTATAATAAAACAAAAAATATTGAATAATAACTTAACAAATTAATAATAATTAAAGAAATGTGCACAGAAGAAAAATATATGCTTACAATAAAATAAACAATAGAGATAATCGACGAAAGAGCTTCACAGGAATAAAAAAAAATAATGTTCGAATAAAGATAGATAAATATTAATAAGCCATTAAGATGAAGGAGAGATCCGATTTCAGTTCCGTCCGGTTTCGCTCATTTGCATATGTACGCGGTTGTTTGCGGCAATTTTATGTCATTGAATTTAATGGTTACTGGGCATACGCGTGTTTTATAGGTGTTTTTCAGATTAAAAGAATAAAAAAATAAGAAGTAATTTACAAAATAAAAGATGATTAATTAAAAAATATTACACGGAGGAAAATACAAACACAACGAAGAATAAATTTAAAAATATACAGAAGAAAAAAAAAGAGTACTATGCAAAAAGCATTTATGGTGATAAATCTCAAAAAGAAAATTTATAAGGGAAGATAACGTAAGACAATTTAGACTATGTTAGTGGAACGAAAGGTCTGGTCACTCTGAAAGCAGCACCTGATCTGGTCGATTTGGTTAGCCATTTTGATGATAGGCGGTTCCGTGCTCAGATTGGATCGCTTTCGTTCGTTTGCATATGCAATTTCGGGTTAAGCATCCGTTACGTGTATTTAATACAGGTTACCGTGCATATGAGTGGTTAGAGGGTGGGTTGTAAGTTATAATAAAACAAAAAATATTGAATAATAACTTAACAAATTAATAATAATTAAAGAAATGTGCACAGAAGAAAAATATATGCTTACAATAAAATAAACAATAGAGATAATCGACGAAAGAGCTTCACAGGAATAAAAAAAATTAATGTTCGAATAAAGATAGATAAATATTAATAAGCCATTAAGATGACAGAGCGATCCGATTTCAGTTCCGTCCGGTTTCGCTCATTTGCATATGTACGCGGTTGCTTGCGGCAATTTTATGTCATTGAATTTAATGGTTACTGGGCATACGCGTGTTTTATAGGTGTTTTTCAGGTTAAAAGAATAATAAAAATAAGAAATAATTTACAAAATAAAAGTAGATTAATTAAAAAATATTACACGGAGGAAAATACAAACACAACGAAGAATAAATTTAAAAATATACAGAAGAAAAAAAAAAGAGTACTATGCAAAAAGCATTTATGGTGATAAATCTCAAAAAGAAAATTTATAAGGGAAGATAACGTAAGACAATTTAGACTATGTTAGTGGAACGAAAGGTCTGGTCACTCTGAAAGCAGCACCTGATCTGGTCGATGTGGTTAGCCATTTTGATGACAGGCGGGTCCGTGCTCAGATTGGATCGCTTTCGTTCGTTTGCATATGCACGTTCGGGTTAAGCATCCGTTACGTGTATTTAATACAGGTTACCGTGCATATGAGGGGTTAGAGGGTGGGTTGTAAGTTATAATAAAACAAAAAATATTGAATAATAACTTAACAAATTAATAATAATTAAAGAAATGTGCACAGAAGAAAAATATATGCTTACAATAAAATAAACAATAGAGATAATCGACGAAAGAGCCTCACAGGAATAAAAAAAAAATTAATGTTCGAATAAAGATAGATAAATATTAATAAGACATTAAGATGACAGAGAGATCCGATTTCAGTTCCGTCCGGTTTCGCTCATTTGCATATGTACGCGGTTGCTTGCGGCAATTTTATGTCATTGAATTTAATGGTTACTGGGCATACGCGGGTTTTATAGGTGTTTTTCAGGTTAAAAGAATAAAAAAATAAGAAATAATTTACAAAATAAAAGTAGATTAATTAAAAAATATTACACGGAGGAAAATACAAACACAACGAAGAATAAATTTAAAAATATATAGAAGAAAGAAAAAGAGTACTATGCAAAAAGCATTTATGGTGATAAATCTCAAAAAGAAAATTTATAAGGGAAGATAACGTAAGACAATTTAGATTATTTTTGTGGAACGAAAGGTCTGGTCACTCTGAAAGCAGCACCTGATCTGGTCGATTTGGATAGCAATTTTGATGACAGGCGGGTCCGTGCTCAGATTGGATGGCTTTCGTTCGTTTGCATATGCACGTTCGGGTTGAGCATCCGTTACGTGTATTTAATACAGGTTACCGTGCATATGAGGGTTAGAGGGTGGGTTATAAGTTATAATAAAACAAAAAATATTGAATAACTTAACAAATTAATAATAATTAAAGAAATGTGCACAGAAGAATAATATATGCTTACAATAAAATAAACAATAGAGATAATCGACGAAAGAGCTTCACAGGAAAAAAAAAATTAATGTTCGAATAAAGATAGATAAATATTAATAAGCCATTAAGATGACAGAGAGATCCGATTTCAGTTCCGTCCGGTTTCGCTCATTTGCATATGTACGCGGTTGCTTGCGGCAATTTTATGTCATTGAATTTAATGGTTACTGGGCATACCCGTGTTTTATAGGTGTTTTTCAGGTTAAAAGAATAAAAAAATAAGAAATAATTTACAAAATAAAAGTAGATTAATTAAAAAATATTACACGGAGGAAAATACAAACACAACGAAGAATAAATTTAAAAATATACAGTAGAAAAAAAAAGAGTACTATGCAAAAAGCATTTATGGTGATAAATCTCAAAAAGAAAATTTATAAAGTAAGATAACATAAGACAATTTAGACTATGTTAGTGGAACGAAAGGTCTGGTCACTCTGAAAGCAGCACCTGATCTGGTCGATTTGGTTAGCCATTTTGATGATAGGCGGGTCCGTGCTCAGATTGGATCGCTTTCGTTCGTTTGCATATGCACGTTCGGGTTAAGCATCCGTTACGTGTATTTAATACAGGTTACCGTGCATATGAGGGGTTAGAGGATGGGTTGTAAGTTATAATAAAACAAAAAATATTGAATAATAACTTAACAAATTAATAATAATTAAAGAAATGTGCACAGAAGAAAAATACATGCTTACAATAAAATAAACAATAGAGATAATCGACGAAAGAGCTTCACAGGAATAAAAAAAAATTAATGTTCGAATAAAGATAGATAAATATTAATAAGCCATTAAGATGACAGAGAGATCCGATTTCAGTTCCGTCCGGTTTCGCTCATTTGCATATGTACGCGGTTGCTTGCGGCAATTTTATGACATTGAATTTAATGGTTACTGGGCATACGCGTGTTTTATAGGTGTTTTTCAGGTTAAAAGAATAAAAAAATAAGAAATAATTTACAAAATAAAAGTAGAATAATTAAAAAATATTACACGGAGGAAAATACAAACACAACGAAGAATAAATTTAAAAATATACAGAAGAAAAAAAAAGAGTACTATGCAAAAAGCATTTATGGTGATAAATCTCAAAAAGAAAATTTATAAGGGAAGATAACGTAAGACAATTTAGACTATGTTAGTGGAACGAAAGGTCTGGTCACTCTGAAAGCAGCACCTGATCTGGTCGATTTGGTTAGCCATTTTGATGATAGGCGGGTCCGTGCTCAGATTGGATCGCTTTCGTTCGTTTGCATATGAACGTTCGAGTTAAGCATCCGTTACGTGTATTTAATACAGGTTACCGTGCATATGAGGGGTTAGAGGGTGGGTTGTAAGTTATAATAAAACAAAAATTATTGAATAATAACTTAACAAATTAATAACAATTAAAGAAATGTGCACAGAAGAAAAATATATGCTTACAATAAAATAAACAATAGAGATAATCGACGAAAGAGCTTCACAGGAAAAAAAAATTAATGGTCGAATAAAGATAGATAAATATTAATAAGCCATTAAGATGACAGAGAGATCCGATTTCAGTTCCGTCCGGTTTCGCTCATTTGCATATGTACGCGGTTGCTTGCGGCAATTTTATGTCATTGAATTTAATGGTTACTGGGCATACCCGTGTTTTATAGGTGTTTTTCAGGTTAAAAGAATAAAAAAATAAGAAATAATTTACAAAATAAAAGTAGATTAATTAAAAAATATTACACGGAGGAAAATACGAACACAACGAAGAATAAATTTAAAAATATACAGTAGAAAAAAAAGAGTACTATGCAAAAAGCATTTATGGTGATAAATCTCAAAAAGAAAATTTATAAAGTAAGATAACATAAGACAATTTAGACTATGTTAGTGGAACGAAAGGTCTGGTCACTCTGAAAGCAGCACCTGATCTGGTCGATTTGGTTAGCCATTTTGATGATAGGCGGGTCCGTGCTCAGATTGGATCGCTTTCGTTCGTTTGCATATGCACGTTCGGGTTAAGCATCCGTTACGTGTATTTAATACTAGGTTACCGAGCATATGAGGGGTTAGACGGTGGATTGTAAGTTATAATAAAACAAAAAATATTGAATAATAACTTAACAAATTAATAATAATTAAAGAAATGTGCACAGAAGAAAAATACATGCTTACAATAAAATAAACAATAGAGATAATCTACGAAAGAGCTTCACAGGAATAAAAAAAAATTAATGTTCGAATAAAGATAGATAAATATTAATAAGCCATTAAGATGACAGAGAGATCCGATTTCAGTTCCGTCCGGTTTCGCTCATTTGCATATGTACGCGGTTGCTTGCGGCAATTTTATGTCATTGAATTTAATGGTTACTGGGCATACGCGTGTTTTATAGGTGTTTTTCAGGTTAAAAGAATAAAAAAATAAGAAATAATTTACAAAATAAAAGTAGATTAATTAAAAAATATTACACGGAGGAAAATACAAACACAACGAAGAATAAATTTAAAAATATACAGAAGAAAAAAAAAGAGTACTATGCAAAAAGCATTTATGGTGATAAATCTCAAAAAGAAAATTTATAAGGGAAGATAACGTAAGACAATTTAGACTAGGTTAGTGGAACGAAAGGTCTGGTCACTCTGAAAGCAGCACCTGATCTGGTCGATTTGGTTAGCCATTTTGATGATAGGCGGGTCCGTGCTCAGATTGGATCGCTTTCGTTCGTTTGCATATGCACGTTCGAGTTAAGCATCCGTTACGTGTATTTAATACAGGTTACCGTGCATATGAGGGGTTAGAGGGTGGGTTGTAAGTTATAATAAAACAAAAAATATTGAATAATAACTTAACAAATTAATAATAATTAAAGAAATGTGCACAGAAGAAAAATATATGCTTACAATAAAATAAACAATAGAGATAATCGACGAATGAGCTTCACAGGAATAAAAAAAATTAATGTTCGAATAAAGATAGATAAATATTAATAAGCCATTAAGATGACAGAGAGATCCGATTTCAGGTCCGTCCGGTTTCGCTCATTTGCATATGTACGCGGTTGCTTGCGGCAATTTTATGTCATTGAATTTAATGGTTACTGGGCATACGCGTGTTTTATAGGTGTTTTTCAGATTAAAAGAATAAAAAAATAAGAAATAATTTACAAAATAAAAGTAGATTAATTAAAAAATATTACACGGAGGAAAATACAAACACAACGAAGAATAAATTTAAAAATATACAGAAGAAAAAAAAAGAGTGCTATGCAAAAAGCATTTATGGTGATAAATCTCAAAAAGAAAATTTATAAGGGAAGATAACGTAAGACAATTTAGACTATGTTAGTGGAACGAAAGGTCTGGTCACTCTGAAAGCAGCACCTGATCTGGTCGATTTGGTTAGCCATTTTGATGATAGGCGGGTCCGTGCTCAGATTGGATCGCTTTCGTTCGTTTGCATATGCACGTTCGGGTTAAGCATCCGTTACGTGTATTTAATACAGGTTACCGTGCATATGAGGGGTTAGAGGGTGGGTTGTAAGTTATAATAAAACAAAAATTATTGAATAATAACTTAACAAATTAATAATAATTAAAGAAATGTGCACAGAAGAAAAATATATGCTTACAATAAAATAAACAATAGAGATAATCGACGAAAGAGCTTCACAGGAAAAAAAAATTAATGTTCGAATAAAGATAGATAAATATTAATAAGCCATTAAGATGACAGAGAGATCCGATTTCAGTTCCGTCCGGTTTCGCTCATTTGCATATGTACGCGGTTGCTTGCGGCAATTTTATGTCATTGAATTTAATGGTTACTGGGCATACCCGTGTTTTATAGGTGTTTTTCAGGTTAAAAGAATAAAAAAATAAGAAATAATTTACAAAATAAAAGTAGATTAATTAAAAAATATTACACGGAGGAAAATACAAACACAACGAAGAATAAATTTAAAAATATACAGTAGAAAAAAAAGAGTACTATGCAAAAAGCATTTATGGTGATAAATCTCAAAAAGAAAATTTATAAAGTAAGATAACATAAGACAATTTAGACTATGTTAGTGGAACGAAAGGTCTGGTCACTCTGAAAGCAGCACCTGATCTGGTCAATTTGGTTAGCCATTTTGATGATAGGCGGGTCCGTGCTCAGATTGGATCGCTTTCGTTCGTTTGCATATGCACGTTCGGGTTAAGCATCCGTTACGTGTATTTAATACTAGGTTACCGAGCATATGAGGGGTTAGACGGTGGGTTGTAAGTTATAATAAAACAAAAAATATTGATTAATAACTTAACAAATTAATAATAATTAAAGAAATGTGCACAGAAGAAAAATACATGCCTACAATAAAATAAACAATAGAGATAATCGACGAAAGAGCTTCACAGGAATAAAAAAAAATTAATGTTCGAATAAAGATAGATAAATATTAATAAGCCATTAAGATGACAGAGAGATCCGATTTCAGTTCCGTCCGGTTTCGCTCATTTGCATATGTACGCGGTTGCTTGCGGCAATTTTATGTCATTGAATTTAATGGTTACTGGGCATACGCGTGTTTTATAGGTGTTTTTCAGGTTAAAAGAATAAAAAAATAAGAAATAATTTACAAAATAAAAGTAGATTAATTAAAAAATATTACACGGAGGAAAATACAAACACAACGAAGAATAAATTTAAAAATATACAGAAGAAAAAAAAGAGTACTATGCAAAAAGCATTTATGGTGATAAATCTCAAAAAGAAAATTTATAAGGGAAGATAACGTAAGACAATTTAGACTATGTTAGTGGAACGAAAGGTCTGGTCACTCTGAAAGCAGCACCTGATCTGGTCGATTTGGTTAGCCATTTTGATGATAGGCGGGTCCGTGCTCAGATTGGATCGCTTTCGTTCGTTTGCATATGCACGTTCGGGTTAAGCATCCGTTACGTGTATTTAATACAGGTTACCGTGCATATGAGGGGTTAGAGGATGGGTTGTAAGTTATAATAAAACAAAAAATATTGAATAATAACTTAACAATTTAATAATAATTAAAGAAATGTGCACAGAAGAAAAATATATGCTTACAATAAAATAAACAATAGAGATAATCGACGAAAGAGCTTCACAGGAATAAAAAAAATTAATGTTCGAATAAAGATAGATAAATATTAATAAGCCATTAAGATGACAGAGAGATCCGATTTCAGTTCCGTCCGGTTTCGCTCATTTGCATATGTACGCGGTTGCTTGCGGCAATTTTATGTCATTGAATTTAATGGTTACTGGGCATACGCGTGTTTTATAGGTGTTTTTCAGGTTAAAAGAATAAAAAAATAAGAAATAATTTACAAAATAAAAGTAGATTAATTAAAAAATATTACACGGAGGAAAATACAAACACAACGAAGAATAAATTTAAAAATATACAGAAGAAAAAAAAAGAGTACTATGCAAAAAGCATTTGTGGTGATAAATCTCAAAAAGAAAATTTATAAGGGAAGATAACGTAAGACAATTTAGACTAGGTTAGTGGAACGAAAGGTCTGGTCACTCTGAAAGCAGCGCCTGATCTGGTCGATTTGGTTAGCCATTTTGATGATAGGCGGGTCCGTGCTCAGATTGGATCGCTTTCGTTCGTTTGCATATGCACGTTCGAGTTAAGCATCCGTTACGTGTATTTAATACAGGTTACCGTGCATATGAGGGGTTAGAGGGTGGGTTGTAAGTTATAATAAAACAAAAAATATTGAATAATAACTTAACAAATTAATAATAATTAAAGAAATGTGCACAGAAGAAAAATATATGCTTACAATAAAATAAACAATAGAGATAATCGACGAATGAGCTTCACAGGAATAAAAAAAATTAATGTTCGAATAAAGATAGATAAATATTAATAAGCCATTAAGATGACAGAGAGATCCGATTTCAGTTCCGTCCGGTTTCGCTCATTTGCATATGTACGCGGTTGCTTGCGGCAATTTTATGTCATTGAATTTAATGGTTACTGGGCATACGCGTGTTTTATAGGTGTTTTTCAGATTAAAAGAATAAAAAAATAAGAAATAATTTACAAAATAAAAGTAGATTAATTAAAAAATATTACACGGAGGAAAATACAAACACAACGAAGAATAAATTTAAAAATATACAGAAGAAAAAAAAGAGTACTATGCAAAAAGCATTTATGGTGATAAATCTCAAAAAGGAAATTTATAAGGGAAGATAACGTAAGACAATTTAGACTATGTTAGTGGAACGAAAGGTCTGGTCACTCTGAAAGCAGCACCTGATCTGGTCGATTTGGTTAGCCATTTTGATGATAGGCGGGTCCGTGCTCAGATTGGATCGCTTTCGTTCGTTTGCATATGCACGTTCGGGTTAAGCATCCGTTACGTGTATTTAATACTAGGTTACCGAGCATATGAGGGGTTAGACGGTGGGTTGTAAGTTATAATAAAACAAAAAATATTGAATAATAACTTAACAAATTAATAATAATTAAAGAAATGTGCACAGAAGAAAAATACATGCCTACAATAAAATAAACAATAGAGATAATCGACGAAAGATCTTCACAGGAATAAAAAAAAATTAATGTTCGAATAAAGATAGATAAATATTAATAAGCCATTAAGATGACAGAGAGATCCGATTTCAGTTCCGTCCGGTTTCGCTCATTTGCATATGTACGCGGTTGCTTGCGGCAATTTTATGTCATTGAATTTAATGGTTACTGGGCATACGCGTGTTTTATAGGTGTTTTTCAGGTTAAAAGAATAAAAAAATAAGAAATAATTTACAAAATAAAAGTAGATTAATTAAAAAATATTACACGGAGGAAAATACAAACACAACGAAGAATAAATTTAAAAATATACAGAAGAAAAAAAAGAGTACTATGCAATAAGCATTTATGGTGATAAATCTCAAAAAGAAAATTTATAAGGGAAGATAACGTAAGACAATTTAGACTATGTTAGTGGAACGAAAGGTCTGGTCACTCTGAAAGCAGCACCTGATCTGGTCGATTTGGTTAGCCATTTTGATGATAGGCGGGTCCGTGCTCAGATTGGATCGCTTTCGTTCGTTTGCATATGCACGTTCGGGTTAAGCATCCGTTACGTGTATTTAATACTAGGTTACCGAGCATATGAGGGGTTAGACGGTGGGTTGTAAGTTATAATAAAACAAAAAATATTGAATAATAACTTAACAAATTAATAATAATTAAAGAAATGTGCACAGAAGAAAAATACATGCTTACAATAAAATAAACAATAGAGATAATCGACGAAAGAGCTTCACAGGAATAAAAAAAATTAATGTTCGAATAAAGATAGATTAAATATTAATAAGCCATTAAGATGACAGAGAGATCCGATTTCAGTTCCGTCCGGTTTCGCTCATTTGCATATGTACGCGGTTGCTTGCGGCAATTTTATGTCATTGAATTTAATGGTTACTGGGCATACGCGTGTTTTATAGGTGTTTTTCAGGTTAAAAGAATAAAAAAATAAGAAATAATTTACAAAATAAAAGTAGATTAATTAAAAAATATTACACGGAGGAAAATACAAACACAACGAAGAATAAATTTAAAAATATATAGAAGAAAAAAAAAGAGTACTATGCAAAAAGCATTTATGGTGATACATCTCAAAAAGAAAATTTATAGAGGAAGATAACGTAAGACAATTTAGAGTATGTTAGTGGAACGAAATGTCTGGTCACTCTGAAAGCCGCACCTGATCTGGTCGATTTGGAAAGCCATTTTGATGACAGACGGGTCCGTGCTCAGATTGGATCGCTTTCGTTCGTTTGCATATGCACGTTCGGTTAAGCATCCGTTACGTGTATTTAATACAGGTTTCCGTGCATATGAGGGGTTAGATGATGGGTTGTAATTTATAATTAAAAAAAAATATTGAATAATAACTTAACAAATTAATAATAATTAAAGAAATGTGCACAGAAGAAAAATATATGCTTACAATAAAATAAACAATAGAGATAAACGACGAAAAAGCTCCACAGGAATTAAAAAAAATAATGTTCGAATAAAGATAGATAAATATTAATAAGCCATTAAGATGACAGATAGATCCGATTTCAGTTCCGTCCGGTTTCGCTCATTTGCATATGTACGCGGTTGCTTGCGGCAATTTTATGTCACTGAATTTAATGGTGGTACTGGGCATACGCGGGTTTTATAGGTGTTTTTCTGGTTAAAAGAATAAAAAAATGAGAAATAATTTACAAAATAAAAGTAGATAAATTAAAATATATTACACGGAGGAAAATACAAACACAACGAAGAATAAATTTAAAAATATACAGAAGAAAAAAAAGAGTACTATGAAGAAAGCATTTATGGTGATAAATCTCATAAGAAAATTTATAAGGGAAGATAACGTAAGACAATTTAGACTATGTTAGTGGAACGAAAGGTCTGGTCACTCGGAAAGCAGCACCTGATCTGGTCGATTTGGTTAGCCATTTTGATGATAGGCGGGTCCGTGCTCAGATTGGATCGCTTTCGTTCGTTTGCATATGCACGTTCGGGTTAAGCATCCGTTACGTGTATTTAATACTAGGTTACCGAGCATATGAGGGGTTAGAAGGTGGGTTGTAAGTTATAATAAAACAAAAAATATTGAATAATAACTTAACAAATTAATAATAATTAAAGAAATGTGCACAGAAGAAAAATACATGCCTACAATAAAATAAACAATAGAGATAATCGACGAAAGAGCTTCACAGGAATAAAAAAAAATTAATGTTCGAATAAAGATAGATAAATATTAATAAGCCATTAAGATGACAGAGAGATCCGATTTCAGTTCCGTCCGGTTTCGCTCATTTGCATATGTACGCGGTTGCTTGCGGCAATTTTATGTCATTGAATTTAATGGTTACTGGGCATACGCGTGTTTTATAGGTGTTTTTCAGGTTAAAAGAATAAAAAAATAAGAAATAATTTACAAAATAAAAGTAGATTAATTAAAAAATATTACACGGAGGAAAATACAAACACAACGAAGAATAAATTTAAAAATATACAGAAGAAAAAAAAAGAGTACTATGCAAAAAGCATTTATGGTGATAAATCTCAAAAAGAAAATTTATAAGGGAAGATAACGTAAGACAATTTAGACTAGGTTAGTGGAACGAAAGGTCTGGTCACTCTGAAAGCAGCACCTGATCTGGTCGATTTGGTTAGCCATTTTGATGATAGGCGGGTCCGTGCTCAGATTGGATCGCTTTCGTTCGTTTGCATATGCACGTTCGAGTTAAGCATCCGTTACGTGTATTTAATACAGGTTACCGTGCATATGAGGGGTTAGAGGGTGGGTTGTAAGTTATAATAAAACAAAAAATATTGAATAATAACTTAACAAATTAATAATAATTAAAGAAATGTGCACAGAAGAAAAATATATGCTTACAATAAAATAAACAATAGAGATAATCGACGAATGAGCTTCACAGGAATAAAAAAAATTAATGTTCGAATAAAGATAGATAAATATTAATAAGCCATTAAGATGACAGAGAGATCCGATTTCAGGTCCGTCCGGTTTCGCTCATTTGCATATGTACGCGGTTGCTTGCGGCAATTTTATGTCATTGAATTTAATGGTTACTGGGCATACGCGTGTTTTATAGGTGTTTTTCAGGTTAAAAGAAAAAAAAAATAAGAAATAATTTACAAAATAAAAGTAGATTAATTAAAAAATATTACACGGAGGAAAATACAAACACAACGAAGAATAAATTTAAAAATATACAGAAGAAAAAAAAAGAGTACTATGCAAAAAGCATTTATGGTGATAAATCTCAAAAAGAAAATTTATAAGGGAAGATAACGTAAGACAATTTAGACTAGGTTAGTGGAACGAAAGGTCTGGTCACTCTGAAAGCAGCACCTGATCTGGTCGATTTGGTTAGCCATTTTGATGATAGGCGGGTCCGTGCTCAGATTGGATCGCTTTCGTTCGTTTGCATATGCACGTTCGAGTTAAGCATCCGTTACGTGTATTTAATACAGGTTACCGTGCATATGAGGGGTTAGAGGGTGGGTTGTAAGTTATAATAAAACAAAAAATATTGAATAATAACTTAACAAATTAATAATAATTAAAGAAATGTGCACAGAAGAAAAATATATGCTTACAATAAAATAAACAATAGAGATAATCGACGAATGAGCTTCACAGGAATAAAAAAAATTAATGTTCGAATAAAGATAGATAAATATTAATAAGCCATTAAGATGACAGAGAGATCCGATTTCAGGTCCGTCCGGTTTCGCTCATTTGCATATGTACGCGGTTGCTTGCGGCAATTTTATGTCATTGAATTTAATGGTTACTGGGCATACGCGTGTTTTATAGGTGTTTTTCAGATTAAAAGAATAAAAAAATAAGAAATAATTTACAAAATAAAAGTAGATTAATTAAAAAATATTACACGGAGGAAAATACAAACACAACGAAGAATGAATTTAAAAATATACAGAAGAAAAAAAAAGAGTACTATGCAAAAAGCATTTATGGTGATAAATCTCAAAAAGAAAATTTATAAGGGAAGATAACGTAAGACAATTTAGACTATGTTAGTGGAACGAAAGGTCTGGTCACTCTGAAAGCAGCACCTGATCTGGTCGATTTGGTTAGCCATTTTGATGATAGGCGGGTCCGTGCTCAGATTGGATCGCTTTCGTTCGTTTGCATATGCACGTTCGGGTTAAGCATCCGTTACGTGTATTTAATACAGGTTACCGTGCATATGAGGGGTTAGAGGGTGGGTTGTAAGTTATAATAAAACAAAAATTATTGAATAATAACTTAACAAATTAATAATAATTAAAGAAATGTGCACAGAAGAAAAATATATGCTTACAATAAAATAAACAATAGAGATAATCGACGAAAGAGCTTCACAGGAAAAAAAAATTAATGTTCGAATAAAGATAGATAAATATTAATAAGCCATTAAGATGACAGAGAGATCCGATTTCAGTTCCGTCCGGTTTCGCTCATTTGCATATGTACGCGGTTGCTTGCGGCAATTTTATGTCATTGAATTTAATGGTTACTGGGCATACCCGTGTTTTATAGGTGTTTTTCAGGTTAAAAGAATAAAAAAATAAGAAATAATTTACAAAATAAAAGTAGATTAATTAAAAAATATTACACGGAGGAAAATACAAACACAACGAAGAATAAATTTAAAAATATACAGTAGAAAAAAAAGAGTACTATGCAAAAAGCATTTATGGTGATAAATCTCAAAAAGAAAATTTATAAAGTAAGATAACATAAGACAATTTAGACTATGTTAGTGGAACGAAAGTTCTGGTCACTCTGAAAGCAGCACCTGATCTGGTCGATTTGGTTAGCCATTTTGATGATAGGCGGGTCCGTGCTCAGATTGGATCGCTTTCGTTCGTTTGCATATGCACGTTCGGGTTAAGCATCCGTTACGTGTATTTAATACTAGGTTACCGAGCATATGAGGGGTTAGACGGTGGGTTGTAAGTTATAATAAAACAAAAAATATTGATTAATAACTTAACAAATTAATAATAATTAAAGAAATGTGCACAGAAGAAAAATACATGCCTACAATAAAATAAACAATAGAGATAATCGACGAAAGAGCTTCACAGGAATAAAAAAAAATTAATGTTCGAATAAAGATAGATAAATATTAATAAGCCATTAAGATGACAGAGAGATCCGATTTCAGTTCCGTCCGGTTTCGCTCATTTGCATATGTACGCGGTTGCTTGCGGCAATTTTATGTCATTGAATTTAATGGTTACTGGGCATACGCGTGTTTTATAGGTGTTTTTCAGGTTAAAAGAATAAAAAAATAAGAAATAATTTACAAAATAAATGTAGATTAATTAAAAAATATTACACGGAGGAAAATACAAACACAACGAAGAATAAATTTAAAAATATACAGAAGAAAAAAAAGAGTACTATGCAAAAAGCATTTATGGTGATAAATCTCAAAAAGAAAATTTATAAGGGAAGATAACGTAAGACAATTTAGACTATGTTAGTGGAACGAAAGGTCTGGTCACTCTGAAAGCAGCACCTGATCTGGTCGATTTGGTTAGCCATTTTGATGATAGGCGGGTCCGTGCTCAGATTGGATCGCTTTCGTTCGTTTGCATATGCACGTTCGGGTTAAGCATCCGTTACGTGTATTTAATACAGGTTACCGTGCATATGAGGGGTTAGAGGATGGGTTGTAAGTTATAATAAAACAAAAAATATTGAATAATAACTTAACAATTTAATAATAATTAAAGAAATGTGCACAGAAGAAAAATATATGCTTACAATAAAATAAACAATAGAGATAATCGACGAAAGAGCTTCACAGGAATAAAAAAAATTAATGTTCGAATAAAGATAGATAAATATTAATAAGCCATTAAGATGACAGAGAGATCCGATTTCAGTTCCGTCCGGTTTCGCTCATTTGCATATGTACGCGGTTGCTTGCGGCAATTTTATGTCATTGAATTTAATGGTTACTGGGCATACGCGTGTTTTATAGGTGTTTTTCAGGTTAAAAGAATAAAAAAATAAGAAATAATTTACAAAATAAAAGTAGATTAATTAAAAAATATTACACGGAGGAAAATACAAACACAACGAAGAATAAATTTAAAAATATACAGAAGAAAAAAAAAGAGTACTATGCAAAAAGCATTTGTGGTGATAAATCTCAAAAAGAAAATTTATAAGGGAAGATAACGTAAGACAATTTAGACTAGGTTAGTGGAACGAAAGGTCTGGTCACTCTGAAAGCAGCACCTGATCTGGTCGATTTGGTTAGCCATTTTGATGATAGGCGGGTCCGTGCTCAGATTGGATCGCTTTCGTTCGTTTGCATATGCACGTTCGGGTTAAGCATCCGTTACGTGTATTTAATACTAGGTTACCGAGCATATGAGGGGTTAGACGGTGGGTTGTAAGTTATAATAAAACAAAAAATATTGAATAATAACTTAACAAATTAATAATAATTAAAGAAATGTGCACAGAAGAAAAATACATGCCTACAATAAAATAAACAATAGAGATAATCGACGAAAGATCTTCACAGGAATAAAAAAAAATTAATGTTCGTATAAAGATAGATAAATATTAATAAGCCATTAAGATGACAGAGAGATCCGATTTCAGTTCCGTCCGGTTTCGCTCATTTGCATATGTACGCGGTTGCTTGCGGCAATTTTATGTCATTGAATTTAATGGTTACTGGGCATACGCGTGTTTTACAGGTGTTTTTCAGGTTAAAAGAATAAAAAAATGAGAAATAATTTACAAAATAAAAGTAGATTAATTAAAAAATATTACACGGAGGAAAATACAAACACAACGAAGAATAAATTTAAAAATATATAGAAGAAAAAAAAAGAGTACTATGCAAAAAGCATTTATGGTGATACATCTCAAAAAGAAAATTTATAAGGGAAGATAACGTAAGACAATTTAGACTATGTTAGTGGAACGAAAGGTCTGGTCACTCTGAAAGCAGCACCTGATCTGGTCGATTTGGTTAGCCATTTTGATGATAGGCGGGTCCGTGCTCAGATTGGATCGCTTTCGTTCGTTTGCATATGCACGTTCGGGTTAAGCATCCGTTACGTGTATTTAATACTAGGTTACCGAGCATATGAGGGGTTAGACGGTGGGTTGTAAGTTATAATAAAACAAAAAATATTGAATAATAACTTAACAAATTAATAATAATTAAAGAAATGTGCACAGAAGAAAAATACATGCTTACAATAAAATAAACAATAGAGATAATCGACGAAAGAGCTTCACAGGAATAAAAAAAATTAATGTTCGAATAAAGATAGATTAAATATTAATAAGCTATTAAGATGACAGAGAGATCCGATTTCAGTTCCGTCCGGTTTCGCTCATTTGCATATGTACGCGGTTGCTTGCGGCAATTTTATGTCATTGAATTTAATGGTTACTGGGCATACGCGTGTTTTATAGGTGTTTTTCAGGTTAAAAGAATAAAAAAATAAGAAATAATTTACAAAATAAAAGTAGATAAATTAAAAAATATTACACGCAGGAAAATACAAACACAACGAAGAATAAATTTAAAAATATACAGAAGAAAAAAAAGAGTACTATGCAAAAAGCATTTATGGTGATAAATCTCAAAAAGAAAATTTATAAGGGAAGATAACATTAGACAATTTAGACTATGTTAGTGGAACGAAAGGTCTGGTCACTCTGAAAGCAGCCCCTCATCTGGTCGATTTGGTTAGCCATTTTGATGATAGGCGGGTCCGTGCTCAGATTGGATCGCTTTCGTTCGTTTGCATATGCACGTTCGGGTTAAGCATCCGTTACGTGTATTTAATACAGGTTACCGTGCATATGAGGGGTTAGAGGGTGGGTTGTAAGTTATAATAAAACAAAAAATATTGAATAATAACTTAACAAATTAATAATAATTAAAGAAATGTGCACAGAAGAAAAATATATGCTTACAATAAAATAAACAATAGAGATAATCGACGAAAGAGCTTCACAGGAATAAAAAAAATTAATGTTCGAATAAAGATAGATAAATATTAATAAGCCATTAAGATGACAGAGAGATCCGATTTCAGTTCCGTCCGGTTTCGCTCATTTGCATATGTACGCGGTTGCTTGCGGCAATTTTATGTCATTGAATTTAATGGTTACTGGGCATACGCGGGTTTTATAGGTGTTTTTCAGGTTAAAAGAATAAAAAAATAAGAAATAATTTACAAAATAAAAGTAGATTAATTAAAAAATATTACACGGAGGAAAATACAAACACAACGAAGAATAAATTAAAAAATATACAGAAGAAAAAAAAGAGTACTATGCAAAAAGCATTTATGGTGATAAATCTCAAAAAGAAAATTTATAAGGGAAGATAACGTAAGACAGTTTAGACTATGTTAGTGGAACGAAAGGTCTGGTCACTCTGAAAGCAGCACCTGATCTGGTCGATTTGGTTAGCCATTTTGATGATAGGCGGGTCCGTGCTCAGATTGGATCGCTTTCGTTCGTTTGCATAGGCACGTTCGGGTTAAGCATCCGTTACGTGTATTTAATACAGGTTACCGTGCATATGAGGGGTTAGAGGGTGGGTTGTAAGTTATAATAAAACAAAAAATATTGAATAATAACTTAACAAATTAATAATAATTAAAGAAATGTGCACAGAAGAAAAATATATGCTTACAATAAAATAAACAATAGAGATAATCGACGAAAGAGCTTCACAGGAATAAAAAAAATTAATGTTTGAATAAAGATAGATAAATATTAATAAGCCATTAAGATGACAGAGAGATCCGATTTCAGTTCCGTCCGGTTTCGCTCATTTGCATATGTACGCGGTTGCTTGCGGCAATTTTATGTCATTGAATTTAATGGTTACTGGGCATACGCGTGTTTTAGAGGTGTTTTTCAGGTTAAAAGAATAAAAAAAATAAGAAATAATTTACAAAATAAAAGTAGATTAATTAAAAAATATTACACGGAGGAAAATACAAACACAACGAAGAATAAATTTAAAAATATACAGAAGAAAAAAAAAAGAGTACTATGCAAAAAGCATTTATGGTGATAAATCTCAAAAAGAAAATTTATAAGGGAAGATAACGTAAGACAATTTAGACTATGTTAGTGGAACGAAAGGTCTGGTCACTCTGAAAGCAGCACCTGATCTGGTCGATTTGGTTAGCCATTTTGATGATAGGCGGGTCCGTGCTCAGATTGGATCGCTTTCGTTCGTTTGCATATGCACGTTCGGGTTAAGCATCCGTTACGTGTATTTAATACAGGTTACCGTGCATATGAGGGGTTAGAGGGTGGGTTGTAAGTTATAATAAAACAAAAAATATTGAATAATAACTTAACAAATTAATAATAATTAAAGAAATGTGCACAGAAGAAAAATATATGCTTACAATAAAATAAACAATAGAGATAATCGACGAAAGAGCTTCACAGGAATAAAAAAAATTAATGTTTGAATAAAGATAGATAAATATTAATAAGCCATTAAGATGACAGAGAGATCCGATTTCAGTTCCGTCCGGTTTCGCTCATTTGCATATGTACGCGGTTGCTTGCGGCAATTTTATGTCATTGAATTTAATGGTTACTAGGCATACGCGTGTTTTATAGGTGTTTTTCAGGTTAAAAGAATAAAAAAAATAAGAAATAATTTACAAAATAAAAGTAGATTAATTAAAAAATATTACACGGAGGAAAATACAAACACAACGAAGAATAAATTTAAAAATATACAGAAGAAAAAAAAAGAGTACTATGCAAAAAGCATTTATGGTGATAAATCTCAAAAAGAAAATTTATAAGGGAAGATAACGTAAGACAATTTAGACTATGTTAGTGGAACGAAAGGTCTGGTCACTCTGAAAGCAGCACCTGATCTGGTCGATTTGGTTAGCCATTTTGATGATAGGCGGGTCCGTGCTCAGATTGGATCGCTTTCGTTCGTTTGTATATGCACGTTCGGGTTAAGCATCCGTTACGTGTATTTAATACAGGTTACCGTGCATATGAGGGGTTAGAGGGTGGGTTGTAAGTTATAATAAAACAAAAAATATTGAATAATAACTTAACAAATTAATAATAATTAAAGAAATGTGCACAGAAGAAAAATATATGCTTACAATAAAAAAAATAATAGAGATAATCGACGAAAGAGCTTCACAGGAATAAAAAAAAATTAATGTTCGAATAAAGATAGATAAATATTAATAAGCCATTAAGATGACAGAGAGATCCGATTTCAGTTCCGTCCGGTTTCGCTCATTTGCATATGTACGCGGTTGCTTGCGGCAATTTTATGTCATTGAATTTAATGGTGGTAGTGGGCATACGCGGGTTTTATAGGTGTTTTTCAGGTTAAAAGAATAAAAAAAATGAGAAATAATTTACAAAATAAATGTAGATTAATTAAAAAATATTACACGGAGGAAAATACAGACACAACGAAGAATAAATTTAAAAATATACAGAAGAAAAAAAAGAGTACTGTGCAAAAAGCATTTATGGTGATAAATCTCAAAAAGAAAATTTATAAGGGAAGATAACGTAAGACAATTTAGAGTATGTTAGTGGAACGAAATGTCTGGTCACTCTGAAAGCCGCACCTGATCTGGTCGATTTGGATAGCCATTTTGATGACAGGCGGGTCCGTGCTCAGATTGGATCACTTTCGTTCGTTTGAATATGCATGTTCGGGTTAAGCATCCGTTACGTGTATTTAATACAGGTTTCCGTGCATATGAGGGGTTAGATGATGGGTTGTAATTTATAATAAAACAAAAAATATTGAATAATAACTTAACAAATTAATAATAATTAAAGAAATGTGCACAGAAGAAAAATATATGCTTACAATAAAATAAACAGTAGAGATAAACGAAGAAAAAGCTTCACAGGAATAAAAAAAAATTAATGTTCTAATAAAGATAGATAAATATTAATAAGCCATTAAGATGACAGAGAGATCCGATTTCAGTTCCGTCCGGTTTCGCTCATTTGCATATATACGCGGTTGCTTGCGGCAATTTTATGTCATTGAATTTAATGGTGGTACAGGGCATACGCGGGTTTTATAGGTGTTTTTCAGGTTAAAAGAATAAAAAAATGAGAAATAATTTACAAAATAAAAGTAGATTAATTAAAAAATATTACACGGAGGAAAATACAAACACAACGAAGAATAAATTTAAAAATATACAGAAGAAAAAAAAAGAGTACTATGCAAAAAGCATTTATGGTGATACATCTCAAAAAGAAAATTTATAGAGGAAGATAACGTAAGACAATTTAGAGTATGTTAGTGGAACGAAATGTCTGGTCACTCTGAAAGCCGCACCTGATCTGGTCGATTTGGATAGCCATTTTGATGACAGGCGGGTGCGTGCTCAGATTGTATCGCTTTCGTTCGTTTGCATATGCACGTTCGTGTTAAGCATCCGTTACGTGTATTTAATACAGGTTTCCGTGCATATGAGGGGTTAGATGATGGGTTGTAATTTATAATAAAACAAAAAATATTGAATAATAACTTAACAAATTAATAATAATTAAAGAAATGTGCACAGAAGAAAAATATATGCTTACAATAAAATAAACAATAGAGATAAACGACGAAAAAGCTCCACAGGAATTTAAAAATATAATGTTCGAATAAAGATAGATAAATATTAATAAGCCATTAAGATGTCAGATAGATCCGATTTCAGTTCCGTCCGGTTTCGATCATTTGCATATGTACGCGGTTGCTTGCGGCAATTTTATGTCACTGAATTTAATGGTGGTACTGGGCATACGCGGGTTTTATAGGTGTTTTTCAGGTTAAAAGAATAAAAAAATGAGAAATAATTTACAAAATAAAAGTAGATTAATTAAAAAATATTACACGGAGGAAAATACAAACACAACGAAGAATAAATTTAAAAATATATAGAAGAAAAAAAAAGAGTACTATGCAAAAAGCATTTATGGTGATACATCTCAAAAAGAAAATTTATAGAGGAAGATAACGTAAGACAATTTAGAGTATGTTAGTGGAACGAAATGTCTGGTCACTCTGAAAGCCGCACCTGATCTGGTCGATTTGGATAGCCATTTTGATGACAGGCGGGTCCGTGCTCAGATTGGATCGCTTTCGTTCGTTTGCATATGCACGTTCGGGTTAAGCATCCGTTACGTGTATTTAATACAGGTTTCCGTGCATATGAGGGGTTAGATGATGGGTTGTAATTTATAATTAAAAAAAAATATTGAATAATAACTTAACAAATTAATAATAATTAAAGAAATGTGCACAGAAGAAAAATATATGCTTACAATAAAATAAACAATAGAGATAAACGACGAAAAAGCTCCACAGGAATAAAAAAAAATAATGTTCGAATAAAGATAGATAAATATTAATAAGCCATTAAGATGACAGATAGATCCGATTTCAGTTCCGTCCGCTTTCGCTCATTTGCATATGTACGCGGTTGCTTGCGGCAATTTTATGTCACTGAATTTAATGGTGGTACTGGGCATACGCGGGTTTTATAGGTGTTTTTCTGGTTAAAAGAATAAAAAAATGAGAAATAATTTACAAAATAAAAGTAGATAAATTAAAATATATTACACGGAGGAAAATACAAACACAACGAAGAATAAATTTAAAAATATACAGAAGAAAAAAAAGAGTACTATGAAGAAAGCATTTATGGTGATAAATCTCATAAGAAAATTTATAAGGGAAGATAACGTAAGACAATTTAGAGTATGTTAGTGGAACGAAATGTCTGGTCACTCTGAAAGCCGCACCTGATCTGGTCGATTTGGATAGCCATTTTTATGACAGGCGGGTCCGTGCTCGGATTGGATCACTTTCGTTCGTTTGAATATGCATGTTCGGGTTAAGCATCCGTTACGTGTATTTAATACAGGTTACCGTGCATATGAGGGGTTAGATGGTGGGTTGTAATTTATAATAAAACAAAAAATATTGAATAATAACTTAACAAATTAATAATAACTAAAGAAATGTGCACAGAAGAAAAATATATGCTTACAATAAAATAAACAATAGAGATAAACGACGAAAGAGCTTCACAGGAATAAAAAAAAATTAATGTTCGAATAAAGATAGATAAATATTGATAAGCCATTAAGATGACAGAGAGATCCGATTTCAGTTCCGTCCGGTTTCGCTCATTTGCATATATACGCGGTTGCTTGCGGCAATTTTATGTCATTGAATTTAATGGTGGTACTGGGCATACGCGTGTTTTATAGGTGTTTTTCAGTTTAAAAGAATAAAAAAATGAGAAATAATTTACAAAATATAAGTAGATTAATTAAAAAATATTACACGGAGGAAAATACAAACACAACGAAGAATAAATTTAAAAATATACAGAAGAAGAAAAAAGAGTACTATGCAAAAAGCATTTATGGTGATACTTCTCAAAAAGGAAATTTATAGAGGAAGATAACGTAAGACAATTTAGAGTATGTTAGTGGAACGAAATGTCTGGTCACTCTGAAAGCCTCACCTGATCTGGTCGATTTGGATAGCCATTTTGATGACAGGCGGGTCCGTGCTCAGATTGGATCGCTTTCGTTCGTTTGCATATGCACGTTCGGGTTAAGCATCCGTTACGTGTATTTAATACAGGTTACCGTGCATATGAGGGTTAGATGGTGGGTTGTAATTTATAATAAAACAAAAAATATTGAATAATAACTTAACAAATTAATAATAATTAAAGAAATGTGCACAGAAGAAAAATATATGCTTACAATAAAATAAACAATAGAGATAAACGACGAAAGAGCTTCACAGGAATAAAAAAAAATTAATGTTCGAATAAAGATAGATAAATATTAATAAGCCATTAAGATGTCAGATAGATCCGATTTCAGTTCCGTCCGGTTTCGATCATTTGCATATGTACGCGGTTGCTTGCGGCAATTTTATGTCACTGAATTTAATGGTGGTACTGGGCATACGCGGGTTTTATAGGTGTTTTTCAGGTTAAAAGAATAAAAAAATGAGAAATAATTTACAAAATAAAAGTAGATTAATTAAAAAATATTACACGGAGGAAAATACAAACACAACGA
Source organism: Maratus speciosus (assembly GCA_963932465.1). Classification (NCBI taxonomy): domain Eukaryota; kingdom Metazoa; phylum Arthropoda; class Arachnida; order Araneae; family Salticidae; genus Maratus; species Maratus speciosus. The sequence goes on along the minus strand of OZ010799.1, from coordinate 64,866,065 downwards.
AGAATAAATTTAAAAATATACAGAAGAAAAAAAAAGAGTACTATGCAAAAAGCATTTATGGTGATACTTCTCAAAAAGGAAATTTATAGAGGAAGATAACGTAAGACAATTTAGAGTATGTTAGTGGAACGAAATGTCTGGTCACTCTGAAAGCCTCACCTGATCTGGTCGATTTGGATAGCCATTTTGATGACAGGCGGGTCCGTGCTCAGATTGGATCGCTTTCGTTCGTTTGCATATGCACGTTCGGGTTAAGCATCCGTTACGTGTATTTAATACAGGTTACCGTGCATATGAGGGTTAGATGGTGGGTTGTAATTTATAATAAAACAAAAAATATTGAATAATAACTTAACAAATTAATAATAATTAAAGAAATGTGCACAGAAGAAAAATATATGCTTACAATAAAATAAACAATAGAGATAAACGACGAAAGAGCTTCACAGGAATAAAAAAAAATTAATGTTCGAATAAAGATAGATAAATATTAATAAGCCATTAAGATGACAGAGAGATCCGATTTCAGTTCCGTCCGGTTTCGCTCATTTGCATATATACGCGGTTGCTTGCGGCAATTTTATGTCATTGAATTTAATGGTGGTACTTGGCATACGCGGGTTTTATAGGTGTTTTTCAGGTTAAAAGAATAAAAAAATGAGAAATAATTTACAAAATAAAAGTAGATTAATTAAAAAATATTACACGGAGGAAAATACAAACACAACGAAGAATAAATTTAAAAATATACCGAAGAAAAAAAAAAGAGTACTATGCAAAAAGCATTTATGGTGATACATCTCAAAAAGAAAATTTATAGAGGAAGATAACGTAAGACAATTTAGAGTATGTTAGTGGAACGAAATGTCTGGTCACTCTGAAAGCCGCACCTGATCTGGTCGATTTGGATAGCCATTTTGATGACAGGCGGGTCCGTGCTCAGATTGGATCACTTTCGTTCGTTTGAATATGCACGTTCGGGTTAAGCATCCGTTACGTGTATTTAATACAGGTTACCGTGCATATGAGGGGTTAGATGGTGGGTTTCAATTTATAATAAAACAAAAAATATTGAATAATAACTTAACAAATTAATAATAATTAAAGAAATGTGCACAGAAGAAAAATATATGCTTACAATAAAATAAACAATAGAGATAAACGACGAAAGAGCTTCACAGGAATAAAAAAAAATTAATGTTCGAATAAAGATAGATAAATATTAATAAGCCATTAAGATGACAGAGAGATCCGATTTCAGTTCCGTCCGGTTTCGCTCATTTGTATATGTACGCAGTTGCTTGCGGCAATTTTATGTCATTGAATTTAATGGTGGTACTGGGCATACGCGGGTTTTATATGTGTTTTTCAGATTAAAAGAATAAAAAAATGAAAAATAATTTACAAAATAAAAGTAGATAAATTAAAATATATTACACGGAGGAAAATATAAACACAATGAAGAATAAATTTAAAAATATACAGAAGAAAAAAAAAAGAGTACTATGCAAAAAGCATTTATGGTGATAAATCTCAAAAATAAAATTTATAAGGGAAGATAACGTAAGACAATTTAGAGTATGTTAGTGGAACGAAATGTCTGGACACTCTGAATGCCGCACCTGATCTGGTCGATTTGGATAGCCATTTTGATGACAGGCGGGTACGTGCTCAGATTGGATCGCTTTCGTTCGTTTTCATATGCAAGTTCGGGTTAAGCATCCGTTACGTGTATTTAATACAGTCTACCGTGCATATGAGGGGTTAGATGGTGGGTTGTAATTTATAATAAAACAAAAAATATTGAATAATAACTTAACAAATTAATAATAATTAAAGAAATGTGCACAGAAGAAAAATATATGCTTACAATAAAATAAACAATAGAGATAATCGACGAAAGAGCTTCACAGGAATAAAAAAAATTAATGTTTGAATAAAGATAGATAAATATTAATAAGCCATTAAGATGACAGAGAGATCCGATTTCAGTTCCGTCCGGTTTCGCTCATTTGCATATGTACGCGGTTGCTTGCGGCAATTTTATGTCATTGAATTTAATGGTTACTAGGCATACGCGTGTTTTATAGGTGTTTTTCAGGTTAAAAGAATAAAAAAAATAAGAAATAATTTACAAAATAAAAGTAGATTAATTAAAAAATATTACACGGAGGAAAATACTGACACAACGAAGAATAAATTTAAAAATATACAGAAGAAAAAAAAAGAGTACTATGCAAAAAGCATTTATGGTGATAAATCTCAAAAAGAAAATTTATAAGGGAAGATAACGTAAGACAATTTAGACTATGTTAGTGGAACGAAAGGTCTGGTCACTCTGAAAGCAGCACCTGATCTGGTCGATTTGGTTAGCCATTTTGATGATAGGCGGGTCCGTGCTCAGATTGGATCGCTTTCGTTCGTTTGTATATGCACGTTCGGGTTAAGCATCCGTTACGTGTATTTAATACAGGTTACCGTGCATATGAGGGGTTAGAGGGTGGGTTGTAAGTTATAATAAAACAAAAAATATTGAATAATAACTTAACAAATTAATAATAATTAAAGAAATGTGCACAGAAGAAAAATATATGCTTACAATAAAAAAAATAATAGAGATAATCGACGAAAGAGCTTCACAGGAATAAAAAAAAAATTAATGTTCGAATAAAGATAGATAAATATTAATAAGCCATTAAGATGACAGAGAGATCCGATTTCAGTTCCGTCCGGTTTCGCTCATTTGCATATGTACGCGGTTGCTTGCGGCAATTTTATGTCATTGAATTTAATGGTGGTAGTTTGCATACGCGGGTTTTATAGGTGTTTTTCAGGTTAAAAGAATAAAAAAAATGAGAAATAATTTACAAAATAAATGTAGATTAATTAAAAAATATTACACGGAGGAAAATACAGACACAACGAAGAATAAATTTAAAAATATACAGAAGAAAAAAAAGAGTACTGTGCAAAAAGCATTTATGGTGATAAATCTCAAAAAGAAAATTTATAAGGGAAGATAACGTAAGACAATTTAGAGTATGTTAGTGGAACGAAATGTCTGGTCACTCTGAAAGCCGCACCTGATCTGGTCGATTTGGATAGCCATTTTGATGACAGGCGGGTCCGTGCTCAGATTGGATCACTTTCGTTCGTTTGAATATGCATGTTCGGGTTAAGCATCCGTTACGTGTATTTAAGACAGGTTACCGTGCATATGAGGGGTTAGAGGGTGGGTTGTAAGTTATAATAAAACAAAAAATATTGAATAATAACTTAACAAATTAATAATAATTAAAGAAATGTGCACAGAAGAAAAATATATGCTTACAATAAAATAAACAATAGAGATAAACGACGAAAGAGCTTCACAGGAATAAAAAAAAATTAATGTTCGAATAAAGATAGATAAATATTAATAAGCCATTAAGATGACAGAGAGATCCGATTTCAGTTCCGTCCGGTTTCGCTCATTTGCATATGTACGCGGTTGCTTGCGGCAATTTTATGTCATTGAATTTAATGGTGGTAGTGGGCATACGCGGGTTTTATAGGTGTTTTTCAGGTTAAAAGAATAAAAAAAATGAGAAATAATTTACAAAATAAATGTAGATTAATTAAAAAATATTACACGGAGGAAAATACAGACACAACGAAGAATAAATTTAAAAATATACAGAAGAAAAAAAAGAGTACTGTGCAAAAAGCATTTATGGTGATAAATCTCAAAAAGAAAATTTATAAGGGAAGATAACGTAAGACAATTTAGAGTATGTTAGTGGAACGAAATGTCTGGTCACTCTGAAAGCCGCACCTGATCTGGTCGATTTGGATAGCCATTTTGATGACAGGCGGGTCCGTGCTCAGATTGGATCACTTTCGTTCGTTTGAATATGCATGTTCGGGTTAAGCATCCGTTACGTGTATTTAATACAGGTTTCCGTGCATATGAGGGGTTAGATGATGGGTTGTAATTTATAATAAAACAAAAAATATTGAATAATAACTTAACAAATTAATAATAATTAAAGAAATGTGCACAGAAGAAAAATATATGCTTACAATAAAATAAACAGTAGAGATAAACGAAGAAAAAGCTTCACAGGAATAAAAAAAAATTAATGTTCTAATAAAGATAGATAAATATTAATAAGCCATTAAGATGACAGAGAGATCCGATTTCAGTTCCGTCCGGTTTCGCTCATTTGCATATATACGCGGTTGCTTGCGGCAATTTTATGTCATTGAATTTAATGGTGGTACAGGGCATACGCGGGTTTTATAGGTGTTTTTCAGGTTAAAAGAATAAAAAAATGAGAAATAATTTACAAAATAAAAGTAGATTAATTAAAAAATATTACACGGAGGAAAATACAAACACAACGAAGAATAAATTTAAAAATATACAGAAGAAAAAAAAAGAGTACTATGCAAAAAGCATTTATGGTGATACATCTCAAAAAGAAAATTTATAGAGGAAGATAACGTAAGACAATTTAGAGTATGTTAGTGGAACGAAATGTCTGGTCACTCTGAAAGCCGCACCTGATCTGGTCGATTTGGATAGCCATTTTGATGACAGGCGGGTGCGTGCTCAGATTGTATCGCTTTCGTTCGTTTGCATATGCACGTTCGTGTTAAGCATCCGTTACGTGTATTTAATACAGGTTTCCGTGCATATGAGGGGTTAGATGATGGGTTGTAATTTATAATAAAACAAAAAATATTGAATAATAACTTAACAAATTAATAATAATTAAAGAAATGTGCACAGAAGAAAAATATATGCTTACAATAAAATAAACAATAGAGATAAACGACGAAAAAGCTCCACAGGAATTTAAAAATATAATGTTCGAATAAAGATAGATAAATATTAATAAGCCATTAAGATGTCAGATAGATCCGATTTCAGTTCCGTCCGGTTTCGATCATTTGCATATGTACGCGGTTGCTTGCGGCAATTTTATGTCACTGAATTTAATGGTGGTACTGGGCATACGCGGGTTTTATAGGTGTTTTTCAGGTTAAAAGAATAAAAAAATGAGAAATAATTTACAAAATAAAAGTAGATTAATTAAAAAATATTACACGGAGGAAAATACAAACACAACGAAGAATAAATTTAAAAATATATAGAAGAAAAAAAAAGAGTACTATGCAAAAAGCATTTATGGTGATACATCTCAAAAAGAAAATTTATAGAGGAAGATAACGTAAGACAATTTAGAGTATGTTAGTGGAACGAAATGTCTGGTCACTCTGAAAGCCGCACCTGATCTGGTCGATTTGGATAGCCATTTTGATGACAGGCGGGTCCGTGCTCAGATTGGATCGCTTTCGTTCGTTTGCATATGCACGTTCGGGTTAAGCATCCGTTACGTGTATTTAATACAGGTTTCCGTGCATATGAGGGGTTAGATGATGGGTTGTAATTTATAATTAAAAAAAAATATTGAATAATAACTTAACAAATTAATAATAATTAAAGAAATGTGCACAGAAGAAAAATATATGCTTACAATAAAATAAACAATAGAGATAAACGACGAAAAAGCTCCACAGGAATAAAAAAAAATAATGTTCGAATAAAGATAGATAAATATTAATAAGCCATTAAGATGACAGATAGATCCGATTTCAGTTCCGTCCGCTTTCGCTCATTTGCATATGTACGCGGTTGCTTGCGGCAATTTTATGTCACTGAATTTAATGGTGGTACTGGGCATACGCGGGTTTTATAGGTGTTTTTCTGGTTAAAAGAATAAAAAAATGAGAAATAATTTACAAAATAAAAGTAGATAAATTAAAATATATTACACGGAGGAAAATACAAACACAACGAAGAATAAATTTAAAAATATACAGAAGAAAAAAAAGAGTACTATGAAGAAAGCATTTATGGTGATAAATCTCATAAGAAAATTTATAAGGGAAGATAACGTAAGACAATTTAGAGTATGTTAGTGGAACGAAATGTCTGGTCACTCTGAAAGCCGCACCTGATCTGGTCGATTTGGATAGCCATTTTTATGACAGGCGGGTCCGTGCTCGGATTGGATCACTTTCGTTCGTTTGAATATGCATGTTCGGGTTAAGCATCCGTTACGTGTATTTAATACAGGTTACCGTGCATATGAGGGGTTAGATGGTGGGTTGTAATTTATAATAAAACAAAAAATATTGAATAATAACTTAACAAATTAATAATAACTAAAGAAATGTGCACAGAAGAAAAATATATGCTTACAATAAAATAAACAATAGAGATAAACGACGAAAGAGCTTCACAGGAATAAAAAAAAATTAATGTTCGAATAAAGATAGATAAATATTGATAAGCCATTAAGATGACAGAGAGATCCGATTTCAGTTCCGTCCGGTTTCGCTCATTTGCATATATACGCGGTTGCTTGCGGCAATTTTATGTCATTGAATTTAATGGTGGTACTGGGCATACGCGTGTTTTATAGGTGTTTTTCAGTTTAAAAGAATAAAAAAATGAGAAATAATTTACAAAATATAAGTAGATTAATTAAAAAATATTACACGGAGGAAAATACAAACACAACGAAGAATAAATTTAAAAATATACAGAAGAAGAAAAAAGAGTACTATGCAAAAAGCATTTATGGTGATACTTCTCAAAAAGGAAATTTATAGAGGAAGATAACGTAAGACAATTTAGAGTATGTTAGTGGAACGAAATGTCTGGTCACTCTGAAAGCCTCACCTGATCTGGTCGATTTGGATAGCCATTTTGATGACAGGCGGGTCCGTGCTCAGATTGGATCGCTTTCGTTCGTTTGCATATGCACGTTCGGGTTAAGCATCCGTTACGTGTATTTAATACAGGTTACCGTGCATATGAGGGTTAGATGGTGGGTTGTAATTTATAATAAAACAAAAAATATTGAATAATAACTTAACAAATTAATAATAATTAAAGAAATGTGCACAGAAGAAAAATATATGCTTACAATAAAATAAACAATAGAGATAAACGACGAAAGAGCTTCACAGGAATAAAAAAAAATTAATGTTCGAATAAAGATAGATAAATATTAATAAGCCATTAAGATGTCAGATAGATCCGATTTCAGTTCCGTCCGGTTTCGATCATTTGCATATGTACGCGGTTGCTTGCGGCAATTTTATGTCACTGAATTTAATGGTGGTACTGGGCATACGCGGGTTTTATAGGTGTTTTTCAGGTTAAAAGAATAAAAAAATGAGAAATAATTTACAAAATAAAAGTAGATTAATTAAAAAATATTACACGGAGGAAAATACAAACACAACGAAGAATAAATTTAAAAATATACAGAAGAAAAAAAAAGAGTACTATGCAAAAAGCATTTATGGTGATACTTCTCAAAAAGGAAATTTATAGAGGAAGATAACGTAAGACAATTTAGAGTATGTTAGTGGAACGAAATGTCTGGTCACTCTGAAAGCCTCACCTGATCTGGTCGATTTGGATAGCCATTTTGATGACAGGCGGGTCCGTGCTCAGATTGGATCGCTTTCGTTCGTTTGCATATGCACGTTCGGGTTAAGCATCCGTTACGTGTATTTAATACAGGTTACCGTGCATATGAGGGTTAGATGGTGGGTTGTAATTTATAATAAAACAAAAAATATTGAATAATAACTTAACAAATTAATAATAATTAAAGAAATGTGCACAGAAGAAAAATATATGCTTACAATAAAATAAACAATAGAGATAAACGAGGAAAGAGCTTCACAGGAATAAAAAAAAATTAATGTTCGAATAAAGATAGATAAATATTAATAAGCCATTAAGATGACAGAGAGATCCGATTTCAGTTCCGTCCGGTTTCGCTCATTTGCATATATACGCGGTTGCTTGCGGCAATTTTATGTCATTGAATTTAATGGTGGTACTTGGCATACGCGGGTTTTATAGGTGTTTTTCAGGTTAAAAGAATAAAAAAATGAGAAATAATTTACAAAATAAAAGTAGATTAATTAAAAAATATTACACGGAGGAAAATACAAACACAACGAAGAATAAATTTAAAAATATACCGAAGAAAAAAAAAAGAGTACTATGCAAAAAGCATTTATGGTGATACATCTCAAAAAGAAAATTTATAGAGGAAGATAACGTAAGACAATTTAGAGTATGTTAGTGGAACGAAATGTCTGGTCACTCTGAAAGCCGCACCTGATCTGGTCGATTTGGATAGCCATTTTGATGACAGGCGGGTCCGTGCTCAGATTGGATCACTTTCGTTCGTTTGAATATGCACGTTCGGGTTAAGCATCCGTTACGTGTATTTAATACAGGTTACCGTGCATATGAGGGGTTAGATGGTGGGTTTCAATTTATAATAAAACAAAAAATATTGAATAATAACTTAACAAATTAATAATAATTAAAGAAATGTGCACAGAAGAAAAATATATGCTTACAATAAAATAAACAATAGAGATAAACGACGAAAGAGCTTCACAGGAATAAAAAAAAATTAATGTTCGAATAAAGATAGATAAATATTAATAAGCCATTAAGATGACAGAGAGATCCGATTTCAGTTCCGTCCGGTTTCGCTCATTTGTATATGTACGCAGTTGCTTGCGGCAATTTTATGTCATTGAATTTAATGGTGGTACTGGGCATACGCGGGTTTTATATGTGTTTTTCAGATTAAAAGAATAAAAAAATGAAAAATAATTTACAAAATAAAAGTAGATAAATTAAAATATATTACACGGAGGAAAATATAAACACAATGAAGAATAAATTTAAAAATATACAGAAGAAAAAAAAAAGAGTACTATGCAAAAAGCATTTATGGTGATAAATCTCAAAAATAAAATTTATAAGGGAAGATAACGTAAGACAATTTAGAGTATGTTAGTGGAACGAAATGTCTGGACACTCTGAATGCCGCACCTGATCTGGTCGATTTGGATAGCCATTTTGATGACAGGCGGGTACGTGCTCAGATTGGATCGCTTTCGTTCGTTTTCATATGCACGTTCGGGTTAAGCATCCGTTACGTGTATTTAATACAGTCTACCGTGCATATGAGGGGTTAGATGGTGGGTTGTAATTTATAATAAAACAAAAAATATTGAATAATAACTTAACAAATTAATAATAATTAAAGAAATGTGCACAGAAGAAAAATATATGCTTACAATAAAATAAACAATAGAGATAATCGACGAAAGAGCTTCACAGGAATAAAAAAAATTAATGTTTGAATAAAGATAGATAAATATTAATAAGCCATTAAGATGACAGAGAGATCCGATTTCAGTTCCGTCCGGTTTCGCTCATTTGCATATGTACGCGGTTGCTTGCGGCAATTTTATGTCATTGAATTTAATGGTTACTAGGCATACGCGTGTTTTATAGGTGTTTTTCAGGTTAAAAGAATAAAAAAAATAAGAAATAATTTACAAAATAAAAGTAGATTAATTAAAAAATATTACACGGAGGAAAATACTGACACAACGAAGAATAAATTTAAAAATATACAGAAGAAAAAAAAAGAGTACTATGCAAAAAGCATTTATGGTGATAAATCTCAAAAAGAAAATTTATAAGGGAAGATAACGTAAGACAATTTAGACTATGTTAGTGGAACGAAAGGTCTGGTCACTCTGAAAGCAGCACCTGATCTGGTCGATTTGGTTAGCCATTTTGATGATAGGCGGGTCCGTGCTCAGATTGGATCGCTTTCGTTCGTTTGTATATGCACGTTCGGGTTAAGCATCCGTTACGTGTATTTAATACAGGTTACCGTGCATATGAGGGGTTAGAGGGTGGGTTGTAAGTTATAATAAAACAAAAAATATTGAATAATAACTTAACAAATTAATAATAATTAAAGAAATGTGCACAGAAGAAAAATATATGCTTACAATAAAAAAAATAATAGAGATAATCGACGAAAGAGCTTCACAGGAATAAAAAAAAAATTAATGTTCGAATAAAGATAGATAAATATTAATAAGCCATTAAGATGACAGAGAGATCCGATTTCAGTTCCGTCCGGTTTCGCTCATTTGCATATGTACGCGGTTGCTTGCGGCAATTTTATGTCATTGAATTTAATGGTGGTAGTTTGCATACGCGGGTTTTATAGGTGTTTTTCAGGTTAAAAGAATAAAAAAAATGAGAAATAATTTACAAAATAAATGTAGATTAATTAAAAAATATTACACGGAGGAAAATACAGACACAACGAAGAATAAATTTAAAAATATACAGAAGAAAAAAAAGAGTACTGTGCAAAAAGCATTTATGGTGATAAATCTCAAAAAGAAAATTTATAAGGGAAGATAACGTAAGACAATTTAGAGTATGTTAGTGGAACGAAATGTCTGGTCACTCTGAAAGCCGCACCTGATCTGGTCGATTTGGATAGCCATTTTGATGACAGGCGGGTCCGTGCTCAGATTGGATCACTTTCGTTCGTTTGAATATGCATGTTCGGGTTAAGCATCCGTTACGTGTATTTAAGACAGGTCACCGTGCATATGAGGGGTTAGAGGGTGGGTTGTAAGTTATAATAAAACAAAAAATATTGAATAATAACTTAACAAATTAATAATAATTAAAGAAATGTGCACAGAAGAAAAATATATGCTTACAATAAAATAAACAATAGAGATAAACGACGAAAGAGCTTCACAGGAATAAAAAAAAATTAATGTTCGAATAAAGATAGATAAATATTAATAAGCCATTAAGATGACAGAGAGATCCGATTTCAGTTCCGTCCGGTTTCGCTCATTTGCATATGTACGCGGTTGCTTGCGGCAATTTTATGTCATTGAATTTAATGGTGGTAGTGGGCATACGCGGGTTTTATAGGTGTTTTTCAGGTTAAAAGAATAAAAAAATGAGAAATAATTTACAAAATAAAAGTAGATTAATTAAAAAATATTACACGGAGGAAAATACAAACACAACGAAGAATAAATTTAAAAATATACAGAAGAAAAAAAAAGAGTACTATGCAAAAAGCATTTATGGTGATACATCTCAAAAAGAAAATTTATAGAGGAAGATAACGTAAGACAATTTAGAGTATGTTAGTGGAACGAAAAGTCTGGTCACTCTGAAAGCCGCACCTGATCTGGTCGATTTGGATAACCATTTTGATGACAGGCGGGTCCGTGCTCAGATTGGATCGCTTTCGTTCGTTTTCATATGCACGTTCGGGTTAAGCATCCGTTACGTGTATTTAATACAGGTTTCCGTGCATATGAGGGGTTAGATGATGGGTTGTAATTTATAATAAAAAAAAATATTGAATAATAACTTAACAAATTAATAATAATTAAAGAAATGTGCACAGAAGAAAAATATATGCTTACAATAAAATAAACAATAGAGATAAACGACGAAAAAGCTCCACAGGAATTTAAAAAAATAATGTTCGAATAAAGATAGATAAATATTAATAAGCCATTAAGATGACAGATAGATCCGATTTCAGTTCCGTCCGGTTTCGCTCATTTGCATATGTACGCGGTTGCTTGCGGCAATTTTATGTCACTGAATTTAATGGTGGTACTGGGCATACGCGGGTTTTATAGGTGTTTTTCTGGTTAAAAGAATAAAAAAATGAGAAATAATTTACAAAATAAAAGTAGATAAATTAAAATATATTACACGGAGGAAAATACAAACACAACGAAGAATAAATTTAAAAATATACAGAAGAAAAAAAAGAGTACTATGAAGAAAGCATTTATGGTGATAAATCTCATAAGAAAATTTATAAGGGAAGATAACGTAAGACAATTTAGAGTATGTTAGTGGAACGAAATGTCTGGTCACTCTGAAAGCCGCACCTGATCTGGTCGATTTGGATAGCCATTTTTATGACAGGCGGGTCCGTGCTCGGATTGGATCACTTTCGTTCGTTTGAATATGCATGTTCGGGTTAAGCATCCGTTACGTGTATTTAATACAGGTTACCGTGCATATGAGGGGTTAGATGGTGGGTTGTAATTTATAATAAAACAAAAAATATTGAATAATAACTTAACAAATTAATAATAATTAAAGAAATGTGCACAGAAGAAAAATATATGCTTACAATAAAATAAACAATAGAGATAAACGACGAAAGAGCTTCACAGGAATAAAAAAAAATTAATGTTCGAATAAAGATAGATAAATATTAATAAGCCATTAAGATGACAGAGAGATCCGATTTCAGTTTCGTCCGGTTTCGCTCATTTGCATATATACGCGGTTGCTTGCGGCAATTTTATGTCATTGAATTTAATAGTGGTACTGGGCATACGCGGGTTTTATAGGTGTTTTTCAGGTTAAAAGAATAAAAAAATGAGAAATAATTTACAAAATAAAAGTAGATTAATTAAAAAATATTACACGGAGGAAAATACAAACACAACGAAGAATAAATTTAAAAATATACAGAAGAAAAAAAAAGAGTACTATGCAAAAAGCATTTATGGTGATACATCTCAAAAAGAAAATTTATAGAGGAAGATAACGTAAGACAATTTAGAGTATGTTAGTGGAACGAAATGTCTGGTCACTCTGAAAGCCGCACCTGATCTGGTCGATTTGGATAGTCATTTTGATGACAGGCGGGTCCGTGCTCAGATTGGATCACTTTCGTTCGTTTGAATATGCATGTTCGGGTTAAGCATCCGTTACGTGTATTTAATACAGATTACCGTGCATATGAGGGGTTAGAGGGTGGGTTGTAAGTTATAATAAAACAAAAAATATTGAATACTAACTTAACAAATTAATAATAATTAAAGAAATGTGCACAGATGAAAAATATATGCTTACAATAAAATAAACAATAGAGATAAACGACGAAAGAGCTTCACAGGAATAAAATAATTAATGTTCGAATAAAGATAGATAAATATTAATGAGCCATTTAGATGACAGAGAGATCCGATTTCAGTTCCGTCCGGTTTCGCTAATTTACAAATGTACGCGGTTGCTTGCGGCAATTTTATGTCATTGAATTTAATGGTGGTACTGGGCATACGCGGGTTTTATAGGTGTTTTTCAGGTTAAAAGAATAAAAAAATAAGAAATAATTTACAAAATAAAAGTAGATTAATTAAAAAATATTACACGGAGGAAAATACAAACACAACGAAGAATAAATTTAAAAATATACAGAAGAAAAAAAAAAAGAGTACTATGCAAAAAGCATTTATGGTGATAAATCTCAAAAAGTATATTTATAGAGGAAGATAACGTAAGACAATTTAGAGTATGTTAGTGGAACGAAATGTCTGGTCACTCTGAAAGCCGCACCTGATCTGATCGATTTGGATAGCCATTTTGATGACAGGCGGGTCCGAGCTCAGATTGGATCGCTTTCGTTCGTTTGAATATGCATGTTCGGGTTAAGCATCCGTTACGTGTATTTAATACAGGTTACCGTGCATATGAGTGGTTAGAGGGTTGGTTGTAAGTTATAATAAAACAAAAAATATTGAATAATAACTTAACAAATTAATAATAATTAAAGAAATGTGCACAGAAGAAAAATATAAGCTTACAATAAAATAAACAGTAGAGATAAACGACGAAAGAGCTTCACAGGAATTAAAAAAATTAATGTTCGAATAAAGATAGATAAATATTAATAAGCCATTAAGATGACAGAGAGATCCGATTTCAGTTCCGTCCGGTTTCGCTCATTTGCATATATACGCGGTTGCTTGCGGCAAGTTTATGTCATTGAATTTAATGGTGGTACTGGGCATACGCGGGTTTTATAGGTGTTTTTCAGGTTAAAAGAATAAAAAAATGAGAAATAATTTACAAAATAAAAGTAGATTAATTAAAAAATATTACACGGAGGAAAATACAAACACAACGAAGAATAAATTTTAAAATATACAGAAGAAAAAAAAAGAGTACTATGCAAAAAGCATTTATGGTGATAAATCTCAAAAAGAAAATTTATAGAGGAAGATAACGTAAGACAATTTAGAGTATGTTAGTGGAATGAAATATCTGGTCACTCTGAAAGCCGCACCTGATCTGGTCGATTTGGAGAGCCATTTTGATGACAGGCGGGTCCGTGCTCAGATTGGATCGCTTTCGTTCGTTTGCATATGCACGTTCGGGTTAAGCATCCGTTACGTGTATTTAATACAGGTTACCGTGCATATGAGGGGTTGGAGGGTGGGTTATAAGTTATATTAAAACAAAAAATATTGAACAATAACTTAACAAATTAATAAAAATTAAAGAAATGTGCACAGAAGTAAAATATATGCTTACAATAAAATAAACAATAGAGATAAACGACGAAAGAGCTCCACAGGAATAAAAAAAAATAATGTTCGAATAAAGATAGATAAATATTAATAAGCCATTAAGATGACAGAGAGATCCGATTTCAGTTCCGTCCGGTTTCGCTCATTTGCATATGTACGCGGTTGCTTGCGGCAATTTTATGTCATTGAATTTAATGATGGTACTGGGCAAACGCGGGTTTTATAGGTGTTTTTCAGGTTAAAAGAATAAAAAAATAAGAAATAATTTACAAAATAAAAGTAGATTAATTAAAAAATATTACACGGAGGAAAATACAAACACAACGAAAAATAAATTTAAAAATATACAGAAGAAAAATAAAGAGTACTATGCAAAAAGCATTTATGGTGATAAATCTCAAAAAGAAAATTTATAACGGAAGATAACGTAAGGCAATTTAGAGTATGTTAGTGGAACGAATGGTCTGGTCACTCTGAAAGCCGCACCTGATCTGGTCGACTTGGATAGCCATTTTGATGACAGGTGGGTCCGTGCTCAGATTGGATCGCTTTCGTTCGTTTGCATATGCACGTTCGGGTTAAGCATCCGTTACGTGTATTTAATACAGGTTACCGTGCATATGAGGGTTTAGAGGGTGGGTTATATGTTATAATAAGACAAAAAATATTGAACGATAACTTAACAAATTAATAATAATTAAAGAAACGTGCACAGAAGTAAAATATATGCTTACAATAAAATAAACAATAGAGATAAACGACGAAAGATCTCCACAGGAATAAAAAAAAATAATGTTCGAATAAAGATAGATAAATATTAATAAGCCATTAAGATGACAGAGAGATCCGATTTCAGTTCCGTCCGGTTTCGCTCATTTGCATATGTACGCGGTTGCTTGCGGCAATTTTATGTCATTGAATTTAATGGTGGTACTGGGCATACGCGGGTTTTATAGGCGTTTTTCAGGTTAAAAGAATAAAAAAATAAGAAATAATTTACAAAATAAAAGTAGATTAATTAAAAAATATTACACGGAGGAAAATACAAACACAACGAAGAATAAATTTAAAAATATACAGAAGAAAAAAAAAAGAGTACTATGCAAAAAGCATTTATGGTGATAAATCTCAAAAAGTATATTTATAGAGGAAGATAACGTAAGACAATTTAGAGTATGTTAGTGGAACGAAATGTCTGGTCACTCTGAAAGCCGCACCTGATCTGGTCGATTTGTATAGCCATTTTGATGACAGGCGGGTCCGAGCTCAGATTGGATCGCTTTCGTTCGTTTGAATATGCATTTTCGGGTTAAGCATCCGTTACGTGTATTTAATACAGGTTACCGTGCATATGAAGGGTTAGATGGTGGGTTGTAATTTATAATAAAACAAAAAATATTGAATAATAACTTAACAAATTAATAATAATTAAAGAAATGTACACAGAAGAAAAATATATGCTTACAATAAAATAAACAGTAGAGATAAACGACGAAAGAGCTTCACAGGAATTAAAAAAATTAATGTTCGAATAAAGATAGATAAATATTAATAAGCCATTAAGATGACAGAGAGATCCGATTTCAGTTCCGTCCGGTTTCGCTCATTTGCATATGTACGCAGTTGCTTGCGGCAATTTTATGTCATTGAATTTAATGGTGGTACTGGGCATACGCGTGTTTTATATGTGTTTTTCAGATTTAAAGAATAAAAAAATGAGAAATAATTTACAAAATAAAAGTAGATAAATTAAAATATATTACACGGAGGAAAATACAAACACAACGAAGAATAAATTTAAAAATATACAGAAGAAAAAAAAAGAGTACTATGCAAAAAGCATTTATGGTGATAAATCTCAAAAAGAAAATTTATAAGGGAAGATAACGCAAGACAATTTAGAGTATGTTAGTGGAACGAAATGTCTGGTCACTCTGAAAGCCGCACCTGATCTGGTCGATATGGATAGCCATTTTGATGACAGGCGGGTCCGTGCTCAGATTGGATCGCTTTCGTTCGTTTGCATATGCACATTCGGGTTAAGCATCCGTTACGTGTATTTAATACAGGTTACCGTGCATATGAGGGGTTAGATGGTGGGTTGTAATTTATAATAAAACAAAAAATATTGAATAATAACTTAACAAATTAATAATAAATAAAGAAATGTGCACAGAAGTAAAATATATGCTTACAATAAAATAAACAATAGAGATAAACGACGAAAGAGCTCCACAGGAATAAAAAAAAATAATGTTCGAATAAAGATAGATAACTATTAATACGCCATTAAGATGACAGACAGATCCGATTTCAGTTCCGTCCGGTTTCGCTCATTTGCATATGTACGCGGTTGCTTGCGGCAATTTTATGTCATTGAATTTAATGATGGTACTGGGCATACGCGGGTTTTATAGGTGTTTTTCAGGTTAAAAGAATAAAAAAATAAGAAATAATTTACAAAATAAAAGTAGATTAATTAAAAAATATTACACGGAGGAAAATACAAACACAACGAAGAATAAATTTAAAAATATACAGAAGAAAAAAAAAGAGTACTATGCAAAAAGCATTTATGGTGATACATCTCAAAAAGGAAATTTATAGAGGAAGATAACGTAAGACAATTTAGAGTATGTTAGTGGAACGAAATGTCTGGTCACTCTGAAAGCCTCACCTGATCTGGTCGATTTGGATAGCCATTTTGATGACAGGCGGGTCCGTGCTCAGATTGGATCGCTTTCGTTCGTTTTCATATGCACGTTCGGGTTAAGCATCCGTTACGTGTATTTAATACAGGTTACCGTGCATATGAGGGGTTAGATGGTGGGTTGTAATTTATAATAAAACAAAAAATATTGAATAATAACTTAACAAATTAATAATAAATAAAGAAATGTGCACAGAAGAAAAATATATGCTTACAATAAAATAAACAATAGAGATAAACGACGAAAGAGCTTCACAGGAATAAAAAAAAATTAATGTTCGAATAAAGATAGATAAATATTAATAAGCCATTAAGATGACAGAGAGATCCGATTTCAGTTCCTTCCGGTTTCGCTCATTTGCATATATACGCGGTTGCTTGCGGCAATTTTATGTCATTGAATTTAATGGTGGTACTGGGCATACGCGGGTTTTATAGGTGTTTTTCAGTTTAAAAGAATAAAAAAATGAGAAATAATTTACAAAATAAAAGTAGATTAATTAAAAAATATTACACGGAGGAAAATACAAACACAACGAAGAATAAATTTTAAAATATACAGAAGAAAAAAAAAGAGTACTATGCAAAAAGCATTTATGGTGATAAATCTCAAAAAGAAAATTTATAGAGGAAGATAACGTAAGAGTATTTAGAGTATGTTAGTGGAACGAAATATCTGGTCTCTCTGAAAGCCGCACCTGATCTGGTCGATTTGGAGAGCCATTTTGATGACAGGCGGGTCCGTGCTCAGATTGGATCGCTTTCGTTCGTTTGCATATGCACGTTCGGGTTAAGCATCCGTTACGTGTATTTAATACAGGTTACCGTGCATATGAGGGGTTAGAGGGTGGGTTGTAATTTATAATAAAACAAAAAATATTGAATAATAACTTAACAAATTAATAATAATTAAAGAAATGTGCACAGAAGAAAAATACATGCTTACAATAAAATAAACAATAGAGATAAACGACGAAAGAGCTTCACAGGAATAAAATAATTAATGTTCGAATAAAGATAGATAAATATTAATGAGCCATTTAGATGACAGAGAGATCCGATTTCAGTTCCGTCCGGTTTCGCTAATTTACAAATGTACGCGGTTGCTTGCGGCAATTTTATGTCATTGAATTTAATGGTGGTACTGGGCATACGCAGGTTTTATAGGTGTTTTTCAGGTTAAAAGAATAAAAAAATAAGAAATAATTTACAAAATAAAAGTAGATTAATTAAAAAATATTACACGGAGGAAAATACAAACACAACGAAGAATAAATTTAAAAATATACAGAAGAAAAAAAAAGAGTACTATGCAAAAAGCATTTATGGTGATAAATCTCAAAAAGTATATTTATAGAGGAAGATAACGTAAGACAATTTAGAGTATGTTAGTGGAACGAAATGTCTGGTCACTCTGAAAGCCGCACCTGATCTGGTAGATTTGTATAGCCATTTTGATGACAGGCGGGTCCGAGCTCAGATTGGATCGCTTTCGTTCATTTGAATAGGCATTTTCGGGTTAAGCATCCGTTACGTGTATTTAATACAGGTTACCATGCATATGAGGGGTTAGATGGTGGGTTGTAATTTATAATAAAACAAAAATATTGAATAATAACTTAACAAATTAATAATAATTAAAGAAATGTGCACAGAAGAAAAATATATGCTTACAATAAAATAAACAGTAGAGATAAACGACGAAAGAGCTTCACAGGAATTAAAAAAATTAATGTTCGAATAAAGATAGATAAATATTAATAAGCCATTAAGATGACAGAGAGATCCGATTTCAGTTCCGTCCGGTTTCGCTCATTTGCATATGTACGCCGTTGCTTGCGGCAATTTTATGTCATTGAATTTAATGGTGGTACTGGGCATACGCGGGTTTTATATGTGTTTTTCAGATTTAAAGAATAAAAAAATGAGAAATAATTTACAAAATAAAAGTAGATAAATTAAAATATATTACACGGAGGAAAATACAAACACAACGAAGAATAAATTTAAAAATATACAGAAGAAAAAAAAAGAGTACTATGCAAAAAGCATTTATGGTGATAAATCTCAAAAAGAAAATTTATAGAGGAAGATAACGTAAGACAATTTAGAGTATGTTAGTGGAATGAAATATCTGGTCACTCTGAAAGCCGCACCTGATCTGGTCGATTTGGAGAGCCATTTTGATGACAGGCGGGTCCGTGCTCAGATTGGATCGCTTTCGTTCGTTTGCATATGCACGTTCGGGTTAAGCATCCGTTACGTGTATTTAATACAGGTTACCGTGCATATGAGGGGTTGGAGGGTGGGTTATAAGTTATATTAAAACAAAAAATATTGAACAATAACTTAACAAATTAATAAAAATTAAAGAAATGTGCACAGAAGTAAAATATATGCTTACAATAAAATAAACAATAGAGATAAACGACGAAAGAGCTCCACAGGAATAAAAAAAAATAATGTTCGAATAAAGATAGATAAATATTAATAAGCCATTAAGATGACAGAGAGATCCGATTTCAGTTCCGTCCGGTTTCGCTCATTTGCATATGTACGCGGTTGCTTGCGGCAATTTTATGTCATTGAATTTAATGATGGTACTGGGCAAACGCGGGTTTTATAGGTGTTTTTCAGGTTAAAAGAATAAAAAAATAAGAAATAATTTACAAAATAAAAGTAGATTAATTAAAAAATATTACACGGAGGAAAATACAAACACAACGAAAAATAAATTTAAAAATATACAGAAGAAAAATAAAGAGTACTATGCAAAAAGCATTTATGGTGATAAATCTCAAAAAGAAAATTTATAACGGAAGATAACGTAAGGCAATTTAGAGTATGTTAGTGGAACGAATGGTCTGGTCACTCTGAAAGCCGCACCTGATCTGGTCGACTTGGATAGCCATTTTGATGACAGGTGGGTCCGTGCTCAGATTGGATCGCTTTCGTTCGTTTGCATATGCACGTTCGGGTTAAGCATCCGTTACGTGTATTTAATACAGGTTACCGTGCATATGAGGGTTTAGAGGGTGGGTTATATGTTATAATAAGACAAAAAATATTGAACGATAACTTAACAAATTAATAATAATTAAAGAAACGTGCACAGAAGTAAAATATATGCTTACAATAAAATAAACAATAGAGATAAACGACGAAAGAGCTCCACAGGAATAAAAAAAAATAATGTTCGAATAAAGATAGATAAATATTAATAAGCCATTAAGATGACAGAGAGATCCGATTTCAGTTCCGTCCGGTTTCGCTCATTTGCATATGTACGCGGTTGCTTGCGGCAATTTTATGTCATTGAATTTAATGGTGGTACTGGGCATACGCGGGTTTTATAGGTGTTTTTCAGGTTAAAAGAATAAAAAAATAACAAATAATAAACAAAATAAAAGTAGATTAATTAAAAAATATTACACGGAGGAAAATACAAACACAACGAAGAATAAATTTAAAAATATACAGAAGAAAAAAAAAAGAGTACTATGCAAAAAGCATTTATGGTGATAAATCTCAAAAAGTATATTTATAGAGGAAGATAACGTAAGACAATTTAGAGTATGTTAGTGGAACGAAATGTCTGGTCACTCTGAAAGCCGCACCTGATCTGGTCGATTTGTATAGCCATTTTGATGACAGGCGGGTCCGAGCTCAGATTGGATCGCTTTCGTTCGTTTGAATATGCATTTTCGGGTTAAGCATCCGTTACGTGTATTTAATACAGGTTACCGTGCATATGAAGGGTTAGATGGTGGGTTGTAATTTATAATAAAACGAAAAATATTGAATAATAACTTAACAAATTAATAATAATTAAAGAAATGTACACAGAAGAAAAATATATGCTTACAATAAAATAAACAGTAGAGATAAACGACGAAAGAGCTTCACAGGAATTAAAAAAATTAATGTTCGAATAAAGATAGATAAATATTAATAAGCCATTAAGATGACAGAGAGATCCGATTTCAGTTCCGTCCGGTTTCGCTCATTTGCATATGTACGCAGTTGCTTGCGGCAATTTTATGTCATTGAATTTAATGGTGGTACTGGGCATACGCGTGTTTTATATGTGTTTTTCAGATTTAAAGAATAAAAAAATGAGAAATAATTTACAAAATAAAAGTAGATAAATTAAAATATATTACACGGAGGAAAATACAAACACAACGAAGAATAAATTTAAAAATATACAGAAGAAAAAAAAAGAGTACTATGCAAAAAGCATTTATGGTGATAAATCTCAAAAAGAAAATTTATAAGGGAAGATAACGCAAGACAATTTAGAGTATGTTAGTGGAACGAAATGTCTGGTCACTCTGAAAGCCGCACCTGATCTGGTCGATATGGATAGCCATTTTGATGACAGGCGGGTCCGTGCTCAGATTGGATCGCTTTCGTTCGTTTGCATATGCACATTCGGGTTAAGCATCCGTTACGTGTATTTAATACAGGTTACCGTGCATATGAGGGGTTAGATGGTGGGTTGTAATTTATAATAAAACAAAAAATATTGAATAATAACTTAACAAATTAATAATAAATAAAGAAATGTGCACAGAAGTAAAATATATGCTTACAATAAAATAAACAATAGAGATAAACGACGAAAGAGCTCCACAGGAATAAAAAAAAATAATGTTCGAATAAAGATAGATAAATATTAATAAGCCATTAAGATGACAGAGAGATCCGATTTCAGTTCCGTCCGGTTTCGCTCATTTGCATATGTACGCGGTTGCTTGCGGCAATTTTATGTCATTGAATTTAATGATGGTACTGGGCATACGCGGGTTTTATAGGTGTTTTTCAGGTTAAAAGAATAAAAAAATAAGAAATAATTTACAAAATAAAAGTAGATTAATTAAAAAATATTACACGGAGGAAAATACAAACACAACGAAGAATAAATTTAAAAATATACAGAAGAAAAAAAAAGAGTACTATGCAAAAAGCATTTATGGTGATACATCTCAAAAAGGAAATTTATAGAGGAAGATAACGTAAGACAATTTAGAGTATGTTAGTGGAACGAAATGTCTGGTCACTCTGAAAGCCTCACCTGATCTGGTCGATTTGGATAGCCATTTTGATGACAGGCGGGTCCGTGCTCAGATTGGATCGCTTTCGTTCGTTTTCATATGCACGTTCGGGTTAAGCATCCGTTACGTGTATTTAATACAGGTTACCGTGCATATGAGGGGTTAGATGGTGGGTTGTAATTTATAATAAAACAAAAAATATTGAATAATAACTTAACAAATTAATAATAAATAAAGAAATGTGCACAGAAGAAAAATATATGCTTACAATAAAATAAACAATAGAGATAAACGACGAAAGAGCTTCACAGGAATAAAAAAAAATTAATGTTCGAATAAAGATAGATAAATATTAATAAGCCATTAAGATGACAGAGAGATCCGATTTCAGTTCCTTCCGGTTTCGCTCATTTGCATATATACGCGGTTGCTTGCGGCAATTTTATGTCATTGAATTTAATGGTGGTACTGGGCATACGCGGGTTTTATAGGTGTTTTTCAGTTTAAAAGAATAAAAAAATGAGAAATAATTTACAAAATAAAAGTAGATTAATTAAAAAATATTACACGGAGGAAAATACAAACACAACGAAGAATAAATTTTAAAATATACAGAAGAAAAAAAAAGAGTACTATGCAAAAAGCATTTATGGTGATAAATCTCAAAAAGAAAATTTATAGAGGAAGATAACGTAAGAGTATTTAGAGTATGTTAGTGGAACGAAATATCTGGTCTCTCTGAAAGCCGCACCTGATCTGGTCGATTTGGAGAGCCATTTTGATGACAGGCGGGTCCGTGCTCAGATTGGATCGCTTTCGTTCGTTTGCATATGCACGTTCGGGTTAAGCATCCGTTACGTGTATTTAATACAGGTTACCGTGCATATGAGGGGTTAGAGGGTGGGTTGTAATTTATAATAAAACAAAAAATATTGAATAATAACTTAACAAATTAATAATAATTAAAGAAATGTGCACAGAAGAAAAATACATGCTTACAATAAAATAAACAATAGAGATAAACGACGAAAGAGCTTCACAGGAATAAAATAATTAATGTTCGAATAAAGATAGATAAATATTAATGAGCCATTTAGATGACAGAGAGATCCGATTTCAGTTCCGTCCGGTTTCGCTAATTTACAAATGTACGCGGTTGCTTGCGGCAATTTTATGTCATTGAATTTAATGGTTGTACTGGGCATACGCAGGTTTTATAGGTGTTTTTCAGGTTAAAAGAATAAAAAAATAAGAAATAATTTACAAAATAAAAGTAGATTAATTAAAAAATATTACACGGAGGAAAATACAAACACAACGAAGAATAAATTTAAAAATATACAGAAGAAAAAAAAAGAGTACTATGCAAAAAGCATTTATGGTGATAAATCTCAAAAAGTATATTTATAGAGGAAGATAACGTAAGACAATTTAGAGTATGTTAGTGGAACGAAATGTCTGGTCACTCTGAAAGCCGCACCTGATCTGGTCGATTTGTATAGCCATTTTGATGACAGGCGGGTCCGAGCTCAGATTGGATCGCTTTCGTTCATTTGAATAGGCATTTTCGGGTTAAGCATCCGTTACGTGTATTTAATACAGGTTACCATGCATATGAGGGGTTAGATGGTGGGTTGTAATTTATAATAAAACAAAAAATATTGAATAATAACTTAACAAATTAATAATAATTAAAGAAATGTGCACAGAAGAAAAATATATGCTTACAATAAAATAAACAGTAGAGATAAACGACGAAAGAGCTTCACAGGAATTAAAAAAATTAATGTTCGAATAAAGATAGATAAATATTAATAAGCCATTAAGATGACAGAGAGATCCGATTTCAGTTCCGTCCGGTTTCGCTCATTTGCATATGTACGCAGTTGCTTGCGGCAATTTTATGTCATTGAATTTAATGGTGGTACTGGGCATACGCGGGTTTTATATGTGTTTTTCAGATTTAAAGAATAAAAAAATGAGAAATAATTTACAAAATAAAAGTAGATAAATTAAAATATATTACACGGAGGAAAATACAAACACAACGAAGAATAAATTTAAAAATATACAGAAGAAAAAAAAAGAGTACTATGCAAAAAGCATTTATGGTGATAAATCTCAAAAAGAAAATTTATAAGGGAAGATAACGCAAGACAATTTAGAGTATGTTAGTGGAACGAAATGTCTGGTCACTCTGAAAGCCGCACCTGATCTGGTCGATATGGATAGCCATTTTGATGACAGGCGGTTCCGTGCTCAGATTGGATCACTTTCGTTCGTTTGCATATGCACATTCGGGTTAAGCATCCGTTACGTGTATTTAATACAGGTTACCGTGCATATGAGGGGTTAGATGGTGGGTTGTAATTTATAATAAAACAAAAACTATTGAATAATAACTTAACAAATTAATAATAAATAAAGAAATGTGCATAGAAGAAAAATATATGCTTACAATAAAATAAACAATAGAGATAAACGACGAAAGAGCTTCACAGGAATAAAAAAAAATTAATGTTCGAATAAAGATAGATAAATATTAATAAGCCATTAAGATGACAGAGAGATCCGATTTCAGTTCCGTCCGGTTTCGCTCATTTGCATATATACGCGGTTGCTTGCGGCAATTTTATGTCATTGAATTTAATGGTGGTACTGGGCATACGCGGGTTTTATAGGTGTTTTTCAGTTTAAAAGAATAAAAAAATGAGAAATAATTTACAAAATAAAAGTAGATTAATTAAAAAATATTACACGGAGGAAAATACAAACACAACGAAGAATAAATTTTAAAATATACAGAAGAAAAAAAAAGAGTACTATGCAAAAAGCATTTATGGTGATAAATCTCAAAAAGAAAATTTATAGAGGAAGATAACTTAAGACAATTTAGAGTATGTTAGTGGAACGAAATATCTGGTCACTCTGAAAGCCGCACCTGATCTGGTCGATTTGGAGAGCCATTTTGATGACAGGCGGGTCCGTGCTCAGATTGGATCGCTTTCGTTCGTTTGCATATGCACGTTCGGGTTAAGCATCCGTTACGTGTATTTAATACAGGTTACCGTGCATATGAGGGGTTAGAGGGTGGGTTATAAGTTATAATAAAACAAAAAATATTGAACAATAACTTAACAAATTAATAATAATTAAAGAAATGTGCACAGAAGTAAAATATATGCTTACAATAAAATAAACAATAGAGATAAACGACGAAAGAGCTCCACAGGAATAAAAAAAAATAATGTTCGAATAAAGATAGATAAATATTAATAAGCCATTAAGATGACAGAGAGATCCGATTTCAGTTCCGTCCGGTTTCGCTCATTTGCATATGTACGCGGTTGCTTGCGGCAATTTTATGTCATTGAATTTAATGATGGTACTGGGCATACGCGGGTTTTATAGGTGTTTTTCAGGTTAAAAGAATAAAAAAATAAGAAATAATTTACAAAATAAAAGTAGATTAATTAAAAAATATTACACGGAGGAAAATACAAACACAACGAAAAATAAATTTAAAAATATACAGAAGAAAAATAAAGAGTACTATGCAAAAAGCATTTATGGTGATAAATCTCAAAAAGAAAATTTATAACGGAAGATAACGTAAGGCAATTTAGAGTATGTTAGTGGAACGAATGGTCTGGTAACTCTGAAAGCCGCACCTGATCTGGTCGACTTGGATAGCCATTTTGATGACAGGCGGGTCCGTGCTCAGATTGGATCGCTTTCGTTCGTTTGCATATGCACATTCGGGTTAAGCATCCGTTACGTGTATTTAATACAGGTTACCGTGCATATGAGGGGTTAGATGGTGGGTTGTAATTTATAATAAAACAAAAAATATTGAATAATAACTTAACAAATTAATAATAAATAAAGAAATGTGCACAGAAGAAAAATATATGCTTACAATAAAATAAACAATAGAGATAAACGACGAAAGAGCTTCACAGGAATAAAAAAAAATTAATGTTCGAATAAAGATAGATAAATATTAATGAGCCATTTAGATGACAGAGAGATCCGATTTCAGTTCCGTCCGGTTTCGCTAATTTACAAATGTACGCGGTTGCTTGCGGCAATTTTATGTCATTGAATTTAATGGTGGTACTGGGCAACCGCGGGTTTTATAGGTGTTTTTCAGGTTAAAAGAATAAAAAAATAAGAAATAATTTACAAAATAAAAGTAGATTAATTAAAAAATATTACACGGAGGAAAATACAAACACAACGAAGAATAAATTTAAAAATATACAGAAGAAAAAAAAAAGAGTACTATGCAAAAAGCATTTATGGTGATAAATCTCAAAAAGTATATTTATAGAGGAAGATAACGTAAGACAATTTAGAGTATGTTAGTGGAACGAAATGTCTGGTCACTCTGAAAGCCGCACCTGATCTGGTCGATTTGTATAGCCATTTTGATGACAGGCGGGTCCGAGCTCAGATTGGATCGCTTTCGTTCGTTTGAATATGCATTTTCGGGTAAAGCATCCGTTACGTGTATTTAATACAGGTTACCGTGCATATGAGGGGTTAGAGGGTGGGTTGTAAGTTATAATAAAACAAAAAATATTGAATAATAACTTAACAAATTAATAATAATTAAAGAAATGTGCACAGAAGAAAAATATATGCTTACAATAAAATAAACAGTAGAGATAAACGACGAAAGAGCTTCACAGGAATTAAAAAAATTAATGTTCGAATAAAGATAGATAAATATTAATAAGCCATTAAGATGACAGAGAGATCCGATTTCAGTTCCGTCCGGTTTCGCTCATTTGCATATGTACGCAGTTGCTTGCGGCAATTTTATGTCATTGAATTTAATGGTGGTACTGGGCATACGCGGGTTTTATATGTGTTTTTCAGATTTAAAGAATAAAAAAATGAGAAATAATTTACAAAATAAAAGTAGATAAATTAAAATATATTACACGGAGGAAAATACAAACACAACGAAGAATAAATTTAAAAATATACAGAAGAAAAAAAAAGAGTACTATGCAAAAAGCATTTATGGTGATAAATCTCAAAAAGAAAATTTATAAGGGAAGATAACGCAAGACAATTTAGAGTATGTTAGTGGAACGAAATGTCTGGTCACTCTGAAAGCCGCACCTGATCTGGTCGATATGGATAGCCATTTTGATGACAGGCGGGTCCGTGCTCAGATTGGATCGCTTTAGTTCGTTTGCATATGCACATTCGGGTTAAGCATCCGTTACGTGTATTTAATACAGGTTACCGTGCATATGAGGGGTTAGATGGTGGGTTGTAATTTATAATAAAACAAAAAATATTGAATAATAACTTAACAAATTAATAATAAATAAAGAAATGTGCACAGAAGAAAAATATATGCTTACAATAAAATAAACAATAGAGATAAACGACGAAAGAGCTTCACAGGAATAAAAAAAAATTAATGTTCGAATAAAGATAGATAAATATTAATAAGCCATTAAGATGACAGAGAGATCCGATTTCAGTTCCGTCCGGTTTCGCTCATTTGCATATATACGCGGTTGCTTGCGGCAATTTTATGTCATTGTATTTAATGGTGGTACTGGGCATACGCGGGTTTTATAGGTGTTTTTCAGTTTAAAAGAATAAAAAAATGAGAAATAATTTACAAAATAAAAGTAGATTAATTAAAAAATATTACACGGAGGAAAATACAAACACAACGAAGAATAAATTTTAAAATATACAGAAGAAAAAAAAAGAGTACTATGCAAAAAGCATTTATGGTTATAAATCTCAAAAAGAAAATTTATAGAGGAAGATAACGTAAGACAATTTAGAGTATGTTAGTGGAACGAAATATCTGGTCACTCTGAAAGCCGCACCTGATCTGGTCGATTTGGAGAGCCATTTTGATGACAGGCGGGTCCGTGCTCAGATTGGATCGCTTTCGTTCGTTTGCATATGCACGTTCGGGTTAAGCATCCGTTACGTGTATTTAATACAGGTTACCGTGCATATGAGGGGTTAGAGGGTGGGTTATAAGTTATAATAAAACAAAAAATATTGAACAATAACTTAACAAATTAATAATAATTAAAGAAATGTGCATAGAAGTAAAATATATGCTTAAAATAAAATAAACAATAGAGATAAACGACGAAAGAGCTCCACAGGAATAAAAAAAAATTAATGTTCGAATAAAGATAGATAAATATTAATAAGCCATTAAGATGACAGAGAGATCCGATTTCAGTTCCGTCCAGTTTCGCTCATTTGCATATGTACGCGGTTGCTTGCGGCAATTTTATGTCATTGAATTTAATGATGGTACTGGGCATACGCGGGTTTTATAGGTGTTTTTCAGGTTAAAAGAA
Source organism: Maratus speciosus (assembly GCA_963932465.1). Taxonomy (NCBI): domain Eukaryota; kingdom Metazoa; phylum Arthropoda; class Arachnida; order Araneae; family Salticidae; genus Maratus; species Maratus speciosus. The sequence goes on along the minus strand of OZ010799.1, from coordinate 64,837,662 downwards.
TAAAAAAATAAGAAATAATTTACAAAATAAAAGTAGATTAATTAAAAAATATTACACGGAGGAAAATACAAACACAACGAAAAATAAATTTAAAAATATACAGAAGAAAAATAAAGAGTACTATGCAGAAAGCATTTATGGTGATAAATCTCAAAAAGAAAATTTATAACGGAAGATAACGTAAGGCAATTTAGAGTATGTTAGTGGAACGAATGGTCTGGTAACTCTGAAAGCCGCACCTGATCTGGTCGACTTCGATAGCCATTTTGATGACAGGTGGGTCCGTGCTCAGATTGGATCGCTTTCGTTCGTTTGCATATGCACGTTCGGGTAAAGCATCCGTTACGTGTATTTAATACAGGTTACCGTGCATATGAGGGTTTAGAGGGTGGGTTATAAGTTATAATAAAACAAAAAATATTGAACAATAACTTAACAAATTAATAATAATTAAAGAAATGTGCACAGAAGTAAAATATATGCTTACAATAAAATAAACAATAGAGATAAACGACGAAAGAGCTCCACAGGAATAAAAAAAAATAATGTTCGAATAAAGATAGATAAATATTAATAAGCCATTAAAATGACAGAGAGATCCGATTTCAGTTCCGTCCGGTTTCGCTCATTTGCATATGTACGCGGTTGCTTGCGGCAACTTTATGTCATTGAATTTAATGATGGTACTGGGCATACGCGGGTTTTATAGGTGTTTTTCAGGTTAAAAGAATAAAAAAATAAGAAATAATTTACAAAATAAAAGTAGATTAATTAAAAAATATTTCACGGAGGAAAATACAAACACAACGAAGAATAAATTTAAAAATATACAGAAGAAAAATAAAGAGTACTATGCAAAAAGCATTTATGGTGATAAATCTCAAAAAGAAAATTTATAAGGGAAGATAACGTAAGACAATTTAGAGTATGTTAGTGGAACGAAAGGTCTGGTCACTCTGAAAGCCGCACCTGATCTGGTCAATTTGGATAGCCATTTTGTTGAAAGGCGGGTCCGTGCTCAGATTGGATCGCTTTCGTTCGTTTGCATATGCACGTTTGGATTAAGCATCCGTTACGTGTATTTAATACAGGTTACCGTGCATATGAGGGGTTAGAGGGTGGGTTGTAAGTTATAATAAAACAAAAAATATTGAATAATAGCTTAACAAATTAATAATAATTAAAGAAATGTGCACAGAAGAAATATATATGCTTACAATAAAATAAACAATACAGATAAACCACGAAAGAGCTTCACAGGAATAAAAAAAAAATTAATTTTCGAATAAAGATAGATAAATATTAATAAGCCATTAAGATGACAGAGAGATCCGATTTCAGTTCCGTCCGGTTTCGCTCATTTGCATATGTACGCGGTTGCTTGGGGCAATTTTATGTCATTGAATTTAATGGTGGTACTGGGCATACGCGGGTTTTATAGGTGTTTTTCAGGTTAAAAGAATAAAAAAATAAGAAAGAATTTACAAAATAAAAGTAGATTAATTAAAAAATATTACACGGAGGAAAATACAAACACAACGAAGAATAAATTTAACAATATGCAGAAGAAAAAAAAAGAGTACTATGAAAAAGAATTTATGGTGTTAAATCTCAAAAAGAAAATTTATAAGGGAAGATAACGTACACTGTAAAAAAAATTCTGTAGCTCTACAGATGTAAAATTACATGTTTACTAAACTGTCATCTGTAACTACAAAAAAAGGTGCAAATCTACAAAACTAGTTTTTGTAAAGCTACAGAAATCTGTAACTTTACAAATGAATCTATTAAAATTTCAGTAATCTTACTAAAATTTTATCTGTAAACCTGGCTGTAGTTACATGAAAAGTTCTAGGCATCCCAGTTTCCTAAAAAATTCTTAGTAATCTTACAGATTTTTTTATTTTCGGCGCAAAAGTGTGTCTGATACATGAATATTTGTTGTTGCCGTTACATAAAAAGTTCTAGGAATCCCAGTTTCCTAGAAAAACTTTAGTAACTTTACAGATTTTTTTTTACAGTGTAAGACAATTTAGAGTATGTTAGTGGAACGAAATGTCTGGTCACTCTGAAAGCCTCCCCTGATCTGGTCGATTTGGATAGCCATTTTGATGACAGGCGGGTCCGTGCTCAGATTGGATCGCTTTCGTTCGTTTGCATATGCACGTTCGGGTTAATCATCCGTTACGTGTATTTAATACAGGTTACCGTGCATATGAGGGGTTAGATGGTGGGTTGTAAGTTATAATAAAACAAAAAATATTGAATAATAACTTAACAAATTAATAATAATTAAAGAAATGTGCATAGAAGTAAAATATATGCTTACAATAAAATAAACAATTGAAATAAACGACGAAAGAGCTTCACAGGAATAAAAAAAAAATTAATGTTCGAATAAAGATATATAAATATTAATAAGCCATTAAGATGACAGAGAGATCCGATTTCAGTTCCGTCCGGTTTCGCTCATTTGCATATGTACCCGGTTGCTTGCGGCAATTTTATGTCATTGAATTTAATGGTGGTACTGGGCATACGCGGGTTTTATAGGTGTTTTTCAGGTTAAAAGAATAAAAAAATAAGAAATAATTTACAAAATAAAAGTAGATTAATTAAGAAATATTACACGGAGGAAAATACAAACACAACGAAGAATAAATTTAAAAATATACAGAAGAAAAATAAAGAGTACTATGCAAAAAGCATTTATGGTTTTAAATCTCAAAAAGAAAATTTATAAGGGAAGATAACGTAAGACAATTTAGAGTATGTTAGTGGAACGAAATGTCTGGTCACTCTGAAAGCCGCACCTGATCTGGTCGATTTGGATAGCCATTTTCATGACAGGCTTGTCCGTGCTCAGATTGGATCGCTTTCGTTCACGTTCGGGTTAAGCATCCGTTACGTGTATTTAATACAGTTTACCGTGCATATGAGGGGTTAGAGGGTGGGTTGTAAGTTATAATAAAACAAAAAATATTGAATAATAACTTAACAAATTAATAATAATTAAAGGAATGTGCACAGAAGAAAAATATATGCTTACAATAAAATAAACAATAGAGATAAACGACGAAACAGCTTCACAGGAATAAAAAAAATTAATGTTCGAATAAAGATAGATAAATATTAATAAGCCATTAAGATGACAGAGAGATCCGATTTCAGTCCGTCCGGTTTCGCTCATTTGCATATGTACGCGGTTGCTTGCGGCAATTTTATGTCATTGAATTTAATGGTGGTACTGGGCATACGCGGGTTTTATAGGTGTTTTTCAGGTTAAAAGAATAAAAATTGAGAAATAATTTACAAAATAAATGTAGATTAATTAAAAAATATTACACGGAGGAAAATACAGACACAACGAAGAATAAATTTAAAAATATACAGAAGAAAAAAAAGAGTACTATGCAAAAAGCATTTATGGTGATAAATTTCAAAAAGAAAATTTATAAGGGAAGATAACGTAAGACAATTTAGAGTATGTTAGTGGAACGAAATGTCTGGTCACTCTGAAAGCCGCACCTGATCTGGTCGATTTGGATAGCCATTTTGATGACAGGCGGGTCCTTGCTCAGACTGGATCACTTTCGTTCGTTTGAATATGCATGTTCGGGTTAAGCATCCGTTACGTGTATTTAATACAGGTTACCGTGCATATGAGGGGTTAGAGGGTGGGTTGTAAGTTATAATAAAACAAAAAATATTGAATAATAACTTAACAAATTAATAATAATTAAAGAAATGTGCACAGAGGAAAAATATATGCTTACAATAAAATAAACAATAGAGATAAACGACGAAAGAGTTTCACAGGAATAAAAAAAAAATTAATGTTCGAATAAAGATAGATAAATATTAATAAGCCATTAAGATGACAGAGAGATCCGATTTCAGTTCCGTCCGGTTTCGCTCATTTGCATATGTACGCGGTTGCTTGCGGCAATTTTATGTCATTGAATTTAATGGTGGTACGGGGCATACGCGGGTTTTATAGGTGTTTTTCAGGTTAAAAGAATAAAAAAATGAGAAATAATTTACAAAATTAAAGTAGATTAATTAAAAAATATTACCCGGAGGAAAATACAAACACAACGAAGAATAAATTTAAAAATATACAGAAGAAAAAAAAAAGAGTACTATGCAAAAAGCATTTATGGTGATAAATCTCACAAAGAAAATATATAAGGGAAGATAACGTAGGACAATTTAGAGCATGTTAGTGGAACGAATGGTCTGGTAACTCTGAAAGCCGCACCTGATCTGGTCGACTTGGATAGCCATTTTGATGACAGGTGGGTCCGTGCTCAGATTGGATCGCTTTCGTTCGTTTGCATATGCACGTTCGGGTTAAGCATCCGTTACGTGTATTTAATACAGGTTACCGTGCATATGAGGGTTTAGAGGGTGGGTTATAAGTTATAATAAAACAAAAAATATTGAACAATAACTTAACAAATTAATAATAATTAAAGAAATGTGCACAGAAGTAAAATATATGCTTACAATAAAATAAACAATAGAGATAAACGACGAAAGAGCTCCACAGGAATAAAAAAAAAATAATGTTCGAATAAAGATAGATAAATATTAATAAGCCATTAAGATGACAGAGAGATCCGATTTCAGTTCCGTCCGGTTTCGCTCATTTGCATATGTACGCGGTTGCTTGCGGCAATTTTATGTCATTGAACTTAATGATGGTACTGGGCATACGCGGGTTTTATAGGTGTTTTTCAGGTTAAAAGAATAAAAAAATAAGAAATAATTTACAAAATAAAAGTAGATTAATTAAAAAATATTACACGGAGGAAAATACAAACACAACGAAGAATAAATTTAAAAATATACAGAAGAAAAATAAAGAGTACTATGCAAAAAGCATTTATGGTGATAAATCTCAAAAAGAAAATTTATAAGGGAAGATAACGTAAGACAATTTAGAGTATGTTAGTGGAACGAAAGGTCTGGTCACTCTCAAAGCCGCACCTGATCTGGTCAATTTGGATAGCCATTTTGATGAAAGGCGGGTCCGTGCTCAGATTGGATCGCTTTCGTTCGTTTGCATATGCACGTTTGGATTAAGCATCCGTTACGTGTATTTAATACAGGTTACCGTGCATATGAGGGGTTAGAGTGTGGGTTGTAAGTTATAATAAAACAAAAAATATTGAATAATAGCTTAACAAATTAATAATAATTAAAGAAATGTGCACAGAAGAAATATATATGCTTACAATAAAATAAACAATACAGATAAACCACGAAAGAGCTTCACAGGAATAAAAAAAAAATTAATTTTCGAATAAAGATAGATAAATATTAATAAGCCATTAAGATGACAGAGAGATCCGATTTCAGTTCCGTCCGGTTTCGCTCATTTGCATATGTACGCGGTTGCTTGGGGCAATTTTATGTCATTGAATTTAATGGTGGTACTGGGCATACGCGGGTTTTATAGGTGTTTTTCAGGTTAAAAGAATAAAAAAATAAGAAAGAATTTACAAAATAAAAGTAGATTAATTAAAAAATATTACACGGAGGAAAATACAAACACAACGAAGAATAAATTTAACAATATGCAGAAGAAAAAAAAAGAGTACTATGCAAAAAGAATTTATGGTGTTAAATCTCAAAAAGAAAATTTATAAGGGAAGATAACGTACACTGTAAAAAAAATTCTGTAGCTCTACAGATGTAAAATTACATGTTTACTAAACTGTCATCTGTAACTACAAAAAAAGGTGCAAATCTACAAAACTAGTTTTTGTAAAGCTACAGAAATCTGTAACTTTACAAATGAATCTATTAAAATTTCAGTAATCTTACTAAAATTTTAACTGTAAACCTGGCTGTAGTTACATGAAAAGTTCTAGGCATCCCAGTTTCCTAAAAAATTCTTAGTAACCTTACAGATTTTTTTATTTTCGGCGCAAAAGTGTGTCTGATACATGAATATTTGTTGTTGCCGTTACATAAAAAGTTCTAGGAATCCCAGTTTCCTAGAAAAACTTTAGTAACTTTACAGATTTTTTTTTACAGTGTAAGACAATTTAGAGTATGTTAGTGGAACGAAATGTCTGGTCACTCTGAAAGCCTCCCCTGATCTGGTCGATTTGGATAGCCATTTTGATGACAGGCGGGTCCGTGCTCAGATTGGATCGCTTTCGTTCGTTTGCATATGCACGTTCGGGTTAATCATCCGTTACGTGTATTTAATACAGGTTACCGTGCATATGAGGGGTTAGATGGTGGGTTGTAAGTTATAATAAAACAAAAAATATTGAATAATAACTTAACAAATTAATAATAATTAAAGAAATGTGCATAGAAGTAAAATATATGCTTACAATAAAATAAACAATTGAAATAAACGACGAAAGAGCTTCACAGGAATAAAAAAAAAATTAATGTTCGAATAAAGATAGATAAATATTAATAAGCCATTAAGATGACAGAGAGATCCGATTTCAGTTCCGTCCGGTTTCGCTCATTTGCATATGTACCCGGTTGCTTGCGGCAATTTTATGTCATTGAATTTAATGGTGGTACTGGGCATACGCGGGTTTTATAGGTGTTTTTCAGGTTAAAAGAATAAAAAAATAAGAAATAATTTACAAAATAAAAGTAGATTAATTAAGAAATATTACACGGAGGAGAATAAAACACAACGAAGAATAAATTTAAAAATATACAGAAGAAAAATAAAGAGTACTATGCAAAAAGCATTTATGGTTTTAAATCTCAAAAAGAAAATTTATAAGGGAAGATAACGTAAGACAATTTAGAGTATGTTAGTGGAACGAAATGTCTGGTCACTCTGAAAGCCGCACCTGATCTGGTCGATTTGGATAGCCATTTTCATGACAGGCTTGTCCGTGCTCAGATTGGATCGCTTTCGTTCACGTTCGGGTTAAGCATCCGTTACGTGTATTTAATACAGTTTACCGTGCATATGAGGGGTTAGAGGGTGGGTTGTAAGTTATAATAAAACAAAAAATATTGAATAATAACTTAACAAATTAATAATAATTAAAGGAATGTGCACAGAAGAAAAATATATGCTTACAATAAAATAAACAATAGAGATAAACGACGAAACAGCTTCACAGGAATAAAAAAAATTAATGTTCGAATAAAGATAGATAAATATTAATAAGCCATTAAGATGACAGAGAGATCCGATTTCAGTCCGTCCGGTTTCGCTCATTTGCATATGTACACGGTTGCTTGCGGCAATTTTATGTCATTGAATTTAATGGTGGTACTGGGCATACGCGGGTTTTATAGGTGTTTTTCAGGTTAAAAGAATAAAAATTGAGAAATAATTTACAAAATAAATGTAGATTAATTAAAAAATATTACACGGAGGAAAATACAGACACAACGAAGAATAAATTTAAAAATATACAGAAGAAAAAAAAGAGTACTATGCAAAAAGCATTTATGGTGATAAATTTCAAAAAGAAAATTTATAAGGGAAGATAACGTAAGACAATTTAGAGTATGTTAGTGGAACGAAATGTCTGGTCACTCTGAAAGCCGCACCTGATCTGGTCGATTTGGATAGCCATTTTGATGACAGGCGGGTCCGTGCTCAGATTGGATCACTTTCGTTCGTTTGAATATGCATGTTCGGGTTAAGCATCCGTTACGTGTATTTAATACAGGTTACCGTGCATATGAGGGGTTAGAGGGTGGGTTGTAAGTTATAATAAAACAAAAAATATTGAATAATAACTTAACAAATTAATAATAATTAAAGAAATGTGCACAGAGGAAAAATATATGCTTACAATAAAATAAACAATAGAGATAAACGACGAAAGAGTTTCACAGGAATAAAAAAAAAATTAATGTTCGAATAAAGATAGATAAATATTAATAAGCCATTAAGATGACAGAGAGATCCGATTTCAGTTCCGTCCGGTTTCGCTCATTTGCATATGTACGCGGTTGCTTGCGGCAATTTTATGTCATTGAATTTAATGGTGGTACGGGGCATACGCGGGGTTTATAGGTGTTTTTCAGGTTAAAAGAATAAAAAAATGAGAAATAATTTACAAAATTAAAGTAGATTAATTAAAAAATATTACACGGAGGAAAATACAAACACAACGAAGAATAAATTTAAAAATATACAGAAGAAAAAAAAAAGAGTACTATGCAAAAAGCATTTATGGTGATAAATCTCACAAAGAAAATATATAAGGGAAGATAACGTAGGACAATTTAGAGTATGTTAGTGGAACGAATGATCTGGTAACTCTGAAAGCCGCACCTGATCTGGTCGACTTGGATAGCCATTTTGATGACAGGTGGGTCCGTGCTCAGATTGGATCGCTTTCGTTCGTTTGCATATGCACGTTCGGGTTAAGCATCCGTTACGTGTATTTAATACAGGTTACCGTGCATATGAGGGTTTAGAGGGTGGGTTATAAGTTATAATAAAACAAAAAATATTGAACAATAACTTAACAAATTAATAATAATTAAAGAAATGTGCACAGAAGTAAAATATATGCTTACAATAAAATAAACAAGATAAACGATAGAGATAATATAGATAGAGATAAACGACGAAAGAGCTCCACAGGAATAAAAAAAAATAATGTTCGAATAAAGATAGATAAATATTAATAAGCCATTAAGATGACAGAGAGATCCGATTTCAGTTCCGTCCGGTTTCGCTCATTTGCATATGTACGCGGTTGCTTGCGGCAATTTTATGTCATTGAACTTAATGATGGTACTGGGCATACGCGGGTTTTATAGGTGTTTTTCAGGTTAAAAGAATAAAAAAATAAGAAATAATTTACAAAATAAAAGTAGATTAATTAAAAAATATTACACGGAGGAAAATACAAACACAACGAAGAATAAATTTAAAAATATACAGAAGAAAAATAAAGAGTACTATGCAAAAAGCATTTATGGTGATAAATCTCAAAAAGAAAATTTATAAGGGAAGATAACGTAAGACAATTTAGAGTATGTTAGTGGAACGAAAGGTCTGGTCACTCTCAAAGCCGCACCTGATCTGGTCAATTTGGATAGCCATTTTGATGAAAGGCGGGTCCGTTCTCAGATTGGATCGCTTTCGTTCGTTTGCATATGCACGTTTGGATTAAGCATCCGTTACGTGTATTTAATACAGGTTACCGTGCATATGAGGGGTTAGAGGGTGGGTTGTAAGTTATAATAAAACAAAAAATATTGAATAATAGCTTAACAAATTAATAATAATTAAAGAAATGTGCACAGAAGAAATATATATGCTTACAATAAAATAAACAATACAGATAAACCACGAAAGAGCTACACAGGAATAAAAAAAAAATTAATTTTCGAATAAAGATAGATAAATATTAATAAGCCATTAAGATGACAGAGAGATCCGATTTCAGTTCCGTCCGGTTTCGCTCATTTGCATATGTACGCGGTTGTTGGGGCAATTTTATGTCATTGAATTTAATGGTGGTACTGGGCATACGCGGGTTTTATAGGTGTTTTTCAGGTTAAAAGAATAAAAAAATAAGAAAGAATTTACAAAATAAAAGTAGATTAATTAAAAAATATTACACGGAGGAAAATACAAACACAACGAAGAATAAATTTAACAATATGCAGAAGAAAAAAAAAGAGTACTATGCAAAAAGAATTTATGGTGTTAAATCTCAAAAAGAAAATTTATAAGGGAAGATAACGTACACTGTAAAAAAAATTCTGTAGCTCTACAGATGTAAAATTACATGTTTACTAAACTGTCATCTGTAACTACAAAAAAAGGTGCAAATCTACAAAACTAGTTTTTGTAAAGCTACAGAAATCTGTAACTTTACAAATGAATCTATTAAAATTTCAGTAATCTTACTAAAATTTTATCTGTAAACCTGGCTGTAGTTACATGAAAAGTTCTAGGCATCCCAGTTTCCTAAAAAATTCTTAGTAACCTTACAGATTTTTTTATTTTCGGCGCAAAAGTGTGTCTGATACATGAATATTTGTTGTTGCCGTTACATAAAAAGTTCTAGGAATCCCAGTTTCCTAGAAAAACTTTAGTAACTTTACAGATTTTTATTTACAGTGTAAGACAATTTAGAGTATGTTAGTGGAACGAAATGTCTGGTCACTCTGAAAGCCTCCCCTGATCTGGTCGATTTGGATAGCCATTTTGATGACAGGCGGGTCCGTGCTCAGATTGGATCGCTTTCGTTCGTTTGCATATGCACGTTCGGGTTAATCATCCGTTACGTGTATTTAATACAGGTTACCGTGCATATGAGGGGTTAGATGGTGGGTTGTAAGTTATAATAGAACAAAAAATATTGAATAATAACTTAACAAATTAATAATAATTAAAGAAATGTGCATAGAAGTAAAATATATGCTTACAATAAAATAAACAATTGAAATAAACGACGAAAGAGCTTCACAGGAATAAAAAAAAAATTAATGTTCGAATAAAGATAGATAAATATTAATAAGCCATTAAGATGACAGAGAGATCCGATTTCAGTTCCGTCCGGTTTCGCTCATTTGCATATGTACCCGGTTGCTTGCGGCAATTTTATGTCATTGAATTTAATGGTGGTACTGGGCATACGCGGGTTTTATAGGTGTTTTTCAGGTTAAAAGAATAAAAAAATAAGAAATAATTTACAAAATAAAAGTAGATTAATTAAGAAATATTACACGGAGGAGAATACAAACACAACGAAGAATAAATTTAAAAATATACAGAAGAAAAATAAAGAGTACTATGCAAAAAGCATTTATGGTTTTAAATCTCAAAAAGAAAATTTATAAGGGAAGATAACGTAAGACAATTTAGAGTATGTTAGTGGAACGAAATGTCTGGTCACTCTGAAAGCCGCACCTGATCTGGTCGATTTGGATAGCCATTTTCATGACAGGCTTGTCCGTGCTCAGATTGGATCGCTTTCGTTCACGTTCGGGTTAAGCATCCGTTACGTGTATTTAATACAGTTTACCGTGCATATGAGGGGTTAGAGGGTGGGTTGTAAGTTATAATAAAACAAAAAATATTGAATAATAACTTAACAAATTAATAATAATTAAAGGAATGTGCACAGAAGAAAAATATATGCTTACAATAAAATAAACAATAGAGATAAACGACGAAACAGCTTCACAGGAATAAAAAAAATTAATGTTCGAATAAAGATAGATAAATATTAATAAGCCATTAAGATGACAGAGAGATCCGATTTCAGTCCGTTCGGTTTCGCTCATTTGCATATGTACGCGGTTGCTTGCGGCAATTTTATGTCATTGAATTTAATGGTGGTACTGGGCATACGCGGGTTTTATAGGTGTTTTTCAGGTTAAAAGAATAAAAATTGAGAAATAATTTACAAAATAAATGTAGATTAATTAAAAAATATTACACGGAGGAAAATACAGACACAACGAAGAATAAATTTAAAAATATACAGAAGAAAAAAAAGAGTACTATGCAAAAAGCATTTATGGTGATAAATTTCAAAAAGAAAATTTATAAGGGAAGATAACGTAAGACAATTTAGAGTATGTTAGTGGAATGAAATGTCTGGTCACTCTGAAAGCCGCGCCTGATCTGGTCGATTTTGGATAGCCATTTTGATGACAGGCGGGTCCGTGCTCAGATTGGATCACTTTCGTTCGTTTGAATATGCATGTTCGGGTTAAGCATACGTTACGTGTGTTTAATACAGGTTACCGTGCATATGAGGGGTTAGTGGGTGGGTTGTAAGTTATAATAAAACAAAAAATATTGAATAATAACTTAACAAATTAATAATAATTAAAGAAATGTGCACAGAGGAAAAATATATGCTTACAATAAAATAAACAATAGAGATAAACGACGAAAGAGTTTCACAGGAATAAAAAAAAATTAATGTTCGAATAAAGATAGATAAATATTAATAAGCCATTAAGATGACAGAGAGATCCGATTTCAGTTCCGTCCGGTTTCGCTCATTTGCATATGTACGCGGTTGCTTGCGGCAATTTTATGTCATTGAATTTAATGGTGGTACTGGGCATACGCGTGTTTTATAGGTGTTTTTCTGGTTAAAAGAATAAAAAAAATGAGAAATAATTTACAAAATAAATGTAGATTAATTAAAAAATATTACACGGAGGAAAATACAGACACAACGAAGAATAAATTTAAAAATATACGGAAGAAAAAAAAAGAGTACTATGCAAAAAGCATTTATGGTGATAAATCTCAAAAAGAAAATTTATAAGGGAAGATAACGTAAGACAATTTAGAGTATGTTAGTGGAACGAATGGTCTGGTAACTCTGAAAGCCGCACCTGATCTGGTCGACTTGGATAGCCATTTTGATGACAGGTGGGTCCGTGCTCAGATTGGATCGCTTTCGTTCGTTTGCATATGCACGTTCGGGTTAAGCATCCGTTACGTGTATTTAATACAGGTTACCGTGCATATGAGGGTTTAGAGGGTGGGTTATAAGTTATAATAAAACAAAAAATATTGAACAATAACTTAACAAATTAATAATAATTAAAGAAATGTGCACAGAAGTAAAATATATGCTTACAATAGAATAAACAATAGAGATAAACGACGAAAGAGCTCCACAGGAATAAAAAAAAATAATGTTCGAATAAAGATAGATAAATATTAATAAGCCATTAAGATGACAGAGAGATCCGATTTCAGTTCCGTCCGGTTTCGCTCATTTGCATATGTACGCGGTTGCTTGCGGCAATTTTATGTCATTGAATTTAATGGTGGTACTGGGCATACGCGGGTTTTATAGGTGTTTTTCAGGTTAAAAGAATAAAAAAATAAGAAATAATTTACAAAATAAAAGTAGATTAATTAAAAAATATTACACGGAGGAAAATACAAACACAACGAAGAATAAATTTAAAAATATACAGAAGAAAAATAAAGAGTACTATGCAAAAAGCATTTATGGTGATAAATCTCAAAAAGAAAATTTATAAGGGAAGATAACGTAAGACAATTTAGAGTATGTTAGTGGAACGAAAGGTCTGGTCACTCTGAAAGCCGCACCTGATCTGGTCAATTTGGATAGCCATTTTGATGAAAGGCGGGTCCGTGCTCAGATTGGATCGCTTTCGTTCGTTTGCATATGCACGTTTGGATTAAGCATCCGTTACGTGTATTTAATACAGGTTACCGTGCATATGAGGGGTTAGAGGGTGGGTTGTAAGTTATAATAAAACAAAAAATATTGAATAATAGCTTAACAAATTAATAATAATTAAAGAAATGTGCACAGAAGAAATATATATGCTTACAATAAAATAAACAATACAGATAAACCACGAAAGAGTTTCACAGGAATAAAAAAAAATTAATTTTCGAATAAAGATAGATAAATATTAATAAGCCATTAAGATGACAGAGAGATCCGATTTCAGTTCCGTCCGGTTTCGCTCATTTGCATATGTACGCGGTTGCTTGGGGCAATTTTATGTCATTGAATTTAATGGTGGTACTGGGCATACGCGGGTTTTATAGGTGTTTTTCAGGTTAAAAGAATAAAAAAATAAGAAAGAATTTACAAAATAAAAGTAGATTAATTAAAAAATATTACACGGAGGAAAATACAAACACAACGAAGAATAAATTTAACAATATGCAGAAGAAAAAAAAGAGTACTATGCAAAAAGCATTTATGGTGTTAAATCTCAAAAAGAAAATTTATAAGGGAAGATAACGTACACTGTAAAAAAAATTCTGTAGCTCTACAGATGTAAAATTACATGTTTACTAAACTGTCATCTGTAACTACAAAAAAGGGTGCAAATCTACAAAACTAGTTTTTGTAAAGCTACAGAAATCTGTAACTTTACAAATGAATCTATTAAAATTTCAGTAATCTTACTAAAATTTTATCTGTAAACCTGGCTGTAGTTACATGAAAAGTTCTAGGCATCCCAGTTTCCTAAAAAATTCTTAGTAACCTTACAGATTTTTTTATTTTCGGCGCAAAAGTGTGTCTGTTACATGAATATTTGTTGTTGCCGTTACATAAAAAGTTCTAGGAATCCCAGTTTCCTAGAAAAACTTTAGTAACTTTACAGATTTTTTTTTACAGTGTAAGACAATTTAGAGTATGTTAGTGGAACGAAATGTCTGGTCACTCTGAAAGCCTCCCCTGATCTGGTCGATTTGGATAGCCATTTTGATGACAGGCGGGTCCGTGCTCAGATTGGATCGCTTTCGTTCGTTTGCATATGCACGTTCGGGTTAATCATCCGTTACGTGTATTTAATACAGGTTACCGTGCATATGAGGGGTTAGATGGTGGGTTGTAAGTTATAATAAAACAAAAAATATTGAATAATAACTTAACAAATTAATAATAATTAAAGAAATGTGCATAGAAGTAAAATATATGCTTACAATAAAATAAACAATTGAGATAAACGACGAAAGAGCTTCACAGGAATAAAAAAAAATTAATGTTCGAATAAAGATAGATAAATATTAATAAGCCATTAAGATGACAGAGAGATCCGATTTCAGTTCCGTCCGGTTTCGCTCATTTGCATATGTACCCGGTTGCTTGCGGCAATTTTATGTCATTGAATTTAATGGTGGTACTGGGCATACGCGGGTTTTAAAGGTGTTTTTCAGGTTAAAAGAATAAAAATATAAGAAATAATTTACAAAATAAAAGTAGATTAATTAAGAAATATTACACGGAGGAAAATACAAACACAACGAAGAATAAATTTAAAAATATACAGAAGAAAAATAAAGAGTACTATGCAAAAAGCATTTATGGTTTTAAATCTCAAAAAGAAAATTTATAAGGGAAGATAACGTAAGACAATTTAGAGTATGTTAGTGGAACGAAATGTCTGGTCACTCTGAAAGCCGCACCTGATCTGGTCGATTTGGATAGCCATTTTCATGACAGGCTTGTCCGTGCTCAGATTGGATTGCTTTCGTTCACGTTCGGGTTAAGCATCCGTTACGTGTATTTAATACAGTTTACCGTGCATATGAGGGGTTAGAGGGTGGGTTGTAAGTTATAATAAAACAAAAAATATTGAATAATAACTTAACAAATTAATAATAATTAAAGGAATGTGCACAGAAGAAAAATATATGCTTACAATAAAATAAACAATAGAGATAAACGACGAAACAGCTTCACAGGAATAAAAAAAAATAATGTTCGAATAAAGATAGATAAATATTAATAAGCCATTAAGATGACAGAGAGATCCGATTTCAGTCCGTCCGGTTTCGCTCATTTGCATATGTACGCGGTTGCTTGCGGCAATTTTATGTCATTGAATTTAATGGTGGTACTGGGCATACGCGGGTTTTATAGGTGTTTTTCAGGTTAAAAGAAGAAAAATTGAGAAATAATTTACAAAATAAATGTAGATTAATTAAAAAATATTACACGGAGGAAAATACAGACACAACGAAGAATAAATTTAAAAATATACAGAAGAAAAAAAAGAGTACTATGCAAAAAGCATTTATGGTGATAAATTTCAAAAAGAAAATTTATAAGGGAAGATAACGTAAGACAATTTAGAGTATGTTAGTGGAACGAAATGTCTGGTCACTCTGAAAGCCGCACCTGATCTGGTCGATTTTGGATAGCCATTTTGATGACAGGCGGGTCCGTGCTCAGATTGGATCACTTTCGTTCGTTTGAATATGCATGTTCGGGTTAAGCATACGTTACGTGTGTTTAATACAAGTTACCGTGCATACGAGGGGTTAGTGGGTGGGTTGTAAGTTATAATAAAACAAAAATATTGAATAATAACTTAACAAATTAATAATAATTAAAGAAATGTGCACAGAGGAAAAATATATGCTTACAATAAAATAAACAATAGAGATAAACGACGAAATAGTTTCACAGGAATAAAAAAAAATTAATGTTCGAATAAAGATATATAAATATTAATAAGCCATTAAGATGACAGAGAGATCCGATTTCAGTTCCGTCCGGTTTCGCTCATTTGCATATGTACGCGGTTGCTTGCGGCAATTTTATGTCATTGAATTTAATGGTGGTACTGGGCATACGCGAGTTTTATAGGTGTTTTTCTGGTTAAAAGAATAAAAAAAATGAGAAATAATTTACAAAATAAATGTAGATTAATTAAAAAATATTACACGGAGGAAAATACAGACACAACGAAGAATAAATTTAAAAATATACAGAAGAAAAAAAAAGAGTACTATGCAAAAAGCATTTATGGTGATACATCTCAAAAAGAAAATTTATAAGGGAAGATAACGTAGGACAATTTAGAGTATGTTAGTGGAACGAAATGTCTAGTCACTCTGAAAGCCGCACCTGATCTGGTCGATTTGGCTAGCCATTTTGATGACAGGCGGGTCCGTGCTCAGATTGGATCGCTTTCGTTCGTTTGCATATGCACGTTCGGGTTAAGCATCCGTTACGTGTATTTAATACAGGTTACCGTGCATATGAGGGGTTAGAGGGTGGGTTGTAAGTTATAATAAAACAAAAAATATTGAATAATAACTTAACAAATTAATAATAATTAAAGAAATGCGCACAGAAGAAAAATATATGCTTACAATAAACTAAACAATAATCTACGAATGAGCTTGACAATTAAGTTTAAACGAAAATATATTACGCCTTTCGTAGAAAAAAAAATTTAATGTTCGAATAAAGAACGATAAATGTTAATGAGCCATTAAGATGATAGAGAGATCCGAGTTCAATTCTGGCCGGTTTCGCTCATTTGCATATGTACGCGGTTGCTTCGATAATTTTATGTCATTGAATTTAATGGTGGTACTGGGCATACGCTGGTTTTTTAGGTTGTTTTCAGGTTAAAAGAATAAAGAAATGAGAAGAAATTTACAAAATAAATTAGATTAATTAAAAAAATATTATACGCAGGAAAATACTAGCACAACGAAGAATAAATTTAAAAATATAGAGAAGAGAAAAAAAAATGTTTACGATGCAAAAATCATTTATGATAAAATCTCAAAAAGAAAATTTATAAGGGAAGATAATGTAAGACTATTGTTCTTTAAATTCAAATGTTGTGCCATATAATATTGCGACAATTTCAGGTTACCCATATTTTTCTTTCTTCCCGAAAATTTGACCTTTTCCCCATTACTTTTTAGATTTAAATTTCACGAATGCATTGGGTAAAAGAAAGAGAAGTGTGTGAAAAATAATTTTTTTTTTTTTAATTTTGAAAATTTTTGTAGTGAGAATATTTTTATTTGTTGTCAAGTATTCAGAAGTGTTCTAGAACCATTAGTGATAGCAGTAGTCGCCCATGCATGCCCATTTAAAAAAATTTGTATACATTGAGGTTGTAAGAAAATATGTACCGCTACAGCTTACTTCATTTTGGTTGTACATGAGAAACTTTTAAGAAAGAGGTTTGGATTTCTTATAAAATACAACCTGGTTTTAAAATTTTTTTCTTCGCTCAATATGTACATCATTGAAAAGGATTCTAAAAAAAAAAAAAAAAAAAATCACTATTTTTTTTATTATTTCACTTTTTATACACGTAGGTACATCTTATTGCTTCACCATATGGCATAGGTGATAATTTAATTCACATTTAACACTTATCTTTAATGTTAAAGGTTGTTATTTTTTTTTTAGAAATTAGGTGTGTACTGTTTGGTATATTTTTTTCTCATTCGATGTTTACTGCAGGAATTGTCGGATGATTAAAAGATTGTATTATTGGGTGAAAATACACTGATGCGTCGTCAGATTTTTTTCACATGTGATATATTTTTTTTTAATCAGAATGGTACACAGCAACACAATACACTTTCTACACCAGTAACATTTTTTACATATTTTTAGATATTCGGAATAAAACCTTAGACACTTGTTTATATAGTTTTAGTTCAAAGGTTGTGTACAAATGTTTACATATTTTTTTTATCACACAAGAAGCATTTCCTGGTTACACCATTTCTTTTTTCGCTTTTCTTTACTTAAAACCGCATTTGTTTTTGTTTTTTACATATTACGTTAGATATTCTTTTTGGAACTTGTGATACAATGTTCTTGATTCCATGGATACATTAAGAATTTTTGTTCATGGATACCACAACTTAGTTCATTGCTTATTTTGTTCATAGAAAAAACTTTACACTAGTTCATTGCGTTGCCAATTCTTATTGTATTTCAGGGACCAATTGCACTATCATTTTGTTCTTTTGTAACAATCCTTAGTTCGTAGCATTTTTTCCCCACACATATTAGTTCATTGTAGCATTTTTTTTTTGTTTTGTTGGACGCATTATTTCATAGCATTTTTCATCTTTTACACACACTTTAGTTCATAGTATTACTTTTACACTAGTCAGTGAAATACCATACCCATTTCTTTGAATATTTTTTCCCTTTTGTTCATTGATATACTTAGATTGCTGTATTCATTTAAACATGCAACTAAGTCGTTGAATTTAACCTTAGTTCACTGACATATATTGCTTCGATACTCGTATACATCGTCAGTTCATTGAGATAATCTTACATTTTTGTCATGGATATTTGTTTGTTTGTTTGTTTGTTTGTTTTAAACATTGCACACTAAATTGAAAATATTCATTTTTTTTTTCCAAGTTTTGAATCTTTGCACATTAACATTCTTTTTCTATATTTGTTTTTATGTCTCAATATACTAGGACTACTTTTAACTTTGCATGATAATTGCAACATAAACATTTATTAAACTTTAGATTTTGCATACTCTTAATTTTTGGTTTTTTTTCTTTGAATATTTTTATGTTATGACATACTCATGTCACCATCACTTTGTTAAACAACAAAGATTTCTCAGTAGATAGGAAGCTACCACTTCACATTCTATGCATATTTTTATTTCAGGCTCATGATTTTTTTTCTCTCCTAGTTTTATGTTACACCAGGTTTTCAACATTAAACTTTCTCACATTTTAAATGTTACCAGTTATTAAATTGTCGTTTAATTTCTTGGTTCTAAATACCATGACACAGTAATGTCATCACCACTTTGCCTAATTGCAAATTGACAGTTTGACATTTTTTTGACAGTTGACATAATTTTAATGTTTTACTGATATTTAAGACAACTCTATACGTTTGTAGTAGTTGCTTTTCTCTTTTGTCATATGCTTTTTCTACAATCACATAATACATTTTCTTTTCTCATATAATACTTTTAAAGTAATATTTCGATACACACCACTTTTAAATTATACAAGCCAGACGATGTGTTTAAAGAAAACCAGTTATTTTTAAATCACAAATGCTGTTCAGTTACAGTAAATTGTTAGGAATTTCCTGATCTTTATCCATCGTAGATATGCTCACTAACACAATGTCATCTCAACATATTAATAAGTTAAAACTTTGATAAATAAACGGGCTCACTGCATGAGGTATCTGCAGTTGCTATTTGTAGATGACGACTACTACTCACAAATAAATAAAAAAAATTGAATGTTTTATTATATTTTGATATTAGATATAGTTCTTTTGTTTTGTAATCAAATTATCTATTTTACTTTTCTAATCACTACACTCAGAAATTGTGTTCAATTTAAAATTATGGTCCTATGGTCACACACTTCATTTGTGCTGAGAGACACTCCAGAAAGATTGCCAATTACTTTTCTGTGCCCATCTATATCGCTTATTCATATTTTTAAATGTTATTTTTCTGTTTTGCATAGTGTATGTTAATTAGTTATATGTTGTGTTTATATATATTTTTTGTCCTCTTTTTTTAATGATCCGAACTGGATCAAGATTTTGAGAAGAATTATATAACTTCATTTAAAGCTTCTCAATACTGGTCATGACAAGCATTTTCTAACAAATATTTGCAAATTTTATTGATATTGGTACCATACTTTTAATGTGACGTCACAAAATACAAAACAGGTAAAAAATATTCCTGTTGTTGAATCGATATGTGCACAAGTACAGTAAAGAATACTGTATATTAAAATATAGTCTATAAGACTAGTTCACGTGAACCTTTTTGAACTTCTACTGAACCTTTACAAAAAAAGGATATTATGAAGAATATTTAAGTCATGACATATTTACTCACATATATATATATATATATATTTTTTTTTTTTTTGCTATTTCAAAATATAAGTTTTTTTTTCTTTTGAGAAGACACAGATTTTTTTCCCCTTCCCCATCTCTGGTCATTGAAGGCTGGTCGGTTTTTGGGGGGAAATATGTGATATCGTTTGATATCACATATATTATTCTTTATAGGTAATTAATATGATCCCTAGATAGTTAAAATTTAATATTAACTATCAATATAAATATGCGCCTTTCTATTTCTTTTTGCATATCCAAGTTTTAAATTAATACATATCCCTTTTTTCATATTACTTTAACGTTCCCAGAAAACTCTCTCTGCTCTTTTATCTAAGTATATAAAATAAAAAAAAAGAATATTATTCACAGCCATTTCATTTCGAAAGATTCATTCTTTTCGCGCTGCATCTGCCGATAAAATTTCCCTCTGTCAGATTTTTAATTCGATGCTTTGCTATGAGATAGTCAAAACTTTGGTTAAACAGCGGTTAGATAATAATATCCAGATGTACTTTTAAACTTATGTCGCCTTTCAATTTACCGCACTCATTCTACTGCTATCGGCAGCCTTCGAATTCTTCTTACTTTCTCACGTACTAGAGCCTGGCGAATTATCGCCTATTAGGCTTTTCATGTAAATTTAAACTGCCCCACGTATTCCAATATAACGGTCACCTCTTGGCAAGATCTGTGTCTTACCCAATGTCTATATATCGCCAAAACTTTATGAATGAAAATGTGAACTCTTTCACTCTTGGCCTGCACTTGATGATGTAGACATCAGGATTTGATTTTGTGTGTCAGCGGGGTCACTCCCGAGACACCTATGTGTCTCTTCAAATTTTCATTAAAGTTTCCTTTTTACGCTACAAGTATTAGTTTGAATCTTCTGGACCTCTGTTTATTGTGTTGTTCGCGTATTCGTACTCCACTACGGAAGATCTTAAATTTCATTTAAATAATTCAAAAGATACTTCCATTTACTTACTAATATCTGAAGTTTTTTATGAAAGAAAAACAACTCCGGCAACAAGAAACCATCTCTAGTATACATAGGTCGCAAGAAAAAAAATCGTAAATTTCGTCAATTTGCCTCGGGAAAAATTACAAATTGTCGTCAGTTAAGAATGCAAATTTCGTCAGAGTCAGTTAGCAAATGTCAGAATGGCAAATTTCGTAGATCGGGTGCGGAAAGATCGCAAAGTTCATCGATAGGGTGCGGGAAAATCGCGAGAGTTGCCGATTGGGCTCCGAAAATCACAAATTTAGTTGGTAGGGCACGAAAAAATCGCGAATTTTGTCGATCAGGCACACAAAAATAGCAAAATTCGTTGATCAGGCACGAAATATTCGCGAATTTTCTCGATGGTGCGCAGAAAAATAGAAAATTTCGTTGATCGGCTCGGAAAAATCGTGAATTTTGTCAGTTCATCGCGAGAAAAAAGCGCCAATTAGATCAATTTGCCGCCGGAAATAACTGCAAATTTCGCCAGTCTGGTAAGAATTGCGAATTTCGTTGATCGGACGCGGAAAAATTGCGAGTTTTGACAACCGGGCTCCCAAAAATCGCGAATTTTGTTGGTCGGGCACGAAAAAGTCGCTTTTTTCGCCGACCAAGAGCGTAAAAATCACAAAATTTGTCGATCGGGCACGGAAAAATAGCGAATTTCATCGATGAGGTGCCGAAAATTCGCGAAGTTTGTCGATCAGACGCGGAAAAATTGCAAATTTCGTTGATCGGGAGCGGAAAAATTGCTAAATTTCGTTGATCAGGCGCGGAAAAATCGTAAATTTTGTTGATCGGCTCCTCCTCCCCCTTCGTTCATAAAGTGCACATTTTTTTTTTTTTTTTTTGGCACTAACCACTTTCATGCCTATGTTTGTTTTTAGCACTTTTAATAAAACAAAATTTACTCCCCCGAATAGAATCAAGGAATATTATCATTCCTTCTAAATAATCCTTGCTATATCTCTGTTATATATACGAACGTAAACTGTTGACTAAACTGTCCTTGCCAACTAAATTGGATATGTTGACTGAGTAGGGGAACCTAGAGGGGTAAAACTCTCCCCCCTCCCTCTCTGAAACCATATTTTTTTATCTGGTTATAGGCCACAGATCACTCCCCTGAAATAGAATTCTGTCTGTGTTACTGATGTGGCTCTCGACAACCCAGAAAATTTTGTAAGTGGCCCTTCTCTTTAAAAGGTTGTGCACCCCTAACGTACACTATTTTGGCTGAAAAAAATATTTTAGACTTTCTTTTGAAAAATCGGGTCCACCCGAACACGACCCGCAAGAGTCAAAACTCAACCCGAACCCGAAACGATGAAAGTCTACCCGATCTGAATCCAACCCGCAAACGACAAAATTCACTCTCAAGGTTGTTGTGTCTGTTGTGTTACCCTATGCAATGTAGGATTTTAGTTGCGGGAATTGGAAAAAAAATTTCGATTTCAAGTCGGCTGTCCGGTTGAATTTAAAAAAGAATTTGTGGCTTGTATTGGCTCCTGCGACTTGGCCGTTAATGCCTTCAACAGCATTTCAAAATTAATGATTGAAAATTACGCATTTATGAATTATTTAAATATTAAAAGTAATATTAGGATGCAAAGAGGCAAATTCACATAAAGACATTATAAGTAAAAGATTTCTGATAACTACCATTCACTTTCAACAAACATTAGTTTTGATTACAGATCATTTAGTCCACTTGTGGTTTAATTGCCATTTTGTACGGTCTAAAGCTAAAGTCATTAACGTAAAACCCAAGAAATAAAACATAATTTACTTACTTCAAATCGCACAATATGTTACATTATATTTTATTGTATAATATTGAAATCTTGTGTATTGACGAAAGAGATTTTTTTCGTTTGAACATTTATTATAATTTGTTTGCATACATTAAGAGGTTTTCGATTTATAAACTGTTAAAAGCTGATACTAATTATGTTTTAGCAATTAGGGATAAAATCTCCTGAATACAAGTATTTTGTTATTTTTAACTTCTAAGCATTTAAATAGACTGAAGTTGTTTAAATGCTTTTTTCAATTGTGTATTTTATTTCTGCACTCTGTGCTACAAAATGCCTAAAATAATCAAAAGATGTAGTTAGCATGTAACTCATTTGTACATATTTTAAAATTTGAAAAACTCTCTCGAAGGCATTAACGGCCAAGTCGCAGGAAGCCATTTTTGATGAAATATTTGGGATGTTTGGCTTTTAACTTGTGCGAACTTCAGACAGCACTACTTTTTCTGGCCGAAACATTGAGGAAAACTTGGCGCTTTTTTTTTTTTTTTTTTTTTTTTTTACCGAAAACTTTTTGTTGGGATATCACTACTTTTTGTATGTTTTTCAAGTTTGTTATTCTAAACAATATTAATATGAAAAAACTTAAATTTCGGTACTTTTATGTTAGCCGGGAGCAAATCTCCTCATTAGCCTTTTGTTTTTCCGCCAATTGCAGTTTTCATTTTTCACATGTGTAAATTAGAAGCAATGCTTTGATTTTCAAATCAAATATTTTGGTTTATGTTATTATTTCTTATTTATTTATTTATTTATTTCTATGTTAAATATTCTGTTAAACAAAATAAGGGAAATGCATCTATTTTAAATGAGATGACTGAAAAATATATATCTTTAAATGAAATGAATGTAATATGAACAATGGAGTTGGGAACAGTATTTGGCAATTTGCCACTGGCGCCTGGCTAACATAAAAATACCTAAATTTATTTTATTGAGCTTTACAAATTTATACTTTATTTCTTTTTATATTAAAGTACTAGCCGCCTCTAGCAAGCAGTAGTTACCGTATTAATTCCATGTTAAACGTGTTGCATCATGTTACTGTTATTCATAATTTAATTTACTTGCCCATTCTTTCGCCAAGTATGAAGCTTTTGATAGAGAAATCAAGAACTCTTTACGATCATGAAAGCACATCATATATTGTGTGTTGTTATGTATTTCATCTTTCGTGACAAATATATCTTAACTCACTTATGCATGTTTCCTTAGCAGTTACGATTCGTTCTCTAATGCGGAAATTTTAAAACCTATTAAGTAATCTTTTCTAATTGGGCTCACTGCCAATTGTTGTATTTTAACTGATACGACTGGGTACAAGTGAAATGGTTCTTGTGAAATCCTTTGACAATATCTGCATTTGCATTAAACCATATTGATGCTAATATCTTTTTGTTTCACATTAACCTTTTCAATAGACTCGATTACGGAAGAATAGAAGGTCTACCGGCTCACTGCCATGATCCATTTGAAAATCTATCATTCTTCTCATCTGATCGTGTTGAAGAATTAGTCAATGTGCCATGGTTTTAAGATTTTAGCTAATTTTATTCGAAACCTGAAAACTAAAATGCGGGGAACCGGATTATAGAAGATTCATTCTAACGCATATATCGATTAACAGATTACATATTATAGAATTATAATAATCATAAGGAGAACTGGCAGTTTCAATGCTTTAATAGTTTCCGTAAATTCCCTTTATATAATACAGAAGTTTTAGCGGTGTAAAGATTAACAACATAGTCACAGTAAGTATAATAACAGTACAATATAATAACAATGGCAGAGGTTTTGGGCAGTGACGAAACTATTAGCACATTGGAAATATTAGTATGTTATATCATTTAACTATTCAGATGATAAGCGGAAAAATAAAAATAGATGGCTCGCATTAATAATTAGCTCATTGAAAAATAGCCACTAGCGTCAAGTATTCGCCAAGTTTGGCGACATTTAGCACAGTTTCGCCAAATTTGGTAATATATCCTGTAAATTCTCAAATTTGGCGACAAAAAATATTTATGTATTATACACATACCTATAATATGTATGATGCAAATGTATTACGTATTATATGCATATGTATAATATGTATGATGCATGCATAAGTTCATTAACATCACTAAAACGCACTTAAAGGAATAGTGTTCCATAAATAGTAAGGATAATTGCCACATTGACCAGAGTGCTATTGAGATAAGAATTCCGACATTTATAATAGACCGGGAGACGTCTGCAAACACCATCACCTCATCGAGTTTACAGCTGAAATTTTAGGATTAGTTAAAACTAGATTAGCATATTTAAATGCAACTGGTCTGTTAAGTCATATCTTGTTAGAAACCACCTGAAGACCTAATTTTAGTGGTTAACTGATAGGTTTACTATTGTATTTCCTGCATCCAAAAGTTTGGAAACATGGAGGAATGGGTGCAGGAAAACACAATCGAAAATCCACCAATTAACCCGTAAAATCGGGTCTGTAGGTGGTTTCCACAAAGATATGACTTGGCAGACCAGTTACATTTCAATACGTTAATCGATATTTAACTAATCCTAAAATTTCAGCCGTCTACTCGATGAGGTGATGATCTGTGCAGACGCCTCCCGGTCTTTAATAAAATTTGTTTTAAGGAAGTAAAAGATAGAAAGATGGACAGATAAACTGAAACATTTGCCTTATTAAAATTTTTGTAAAAGCATATAAAAATTCATTCAGCTTGAAATCATGTAACACATTTATAACTCAGGCTAATTTTCTGTAATCGGGTTTTGGAGACCAACGTATCTTATCTATAACTATAATCTTTTTTTTACAGATTTAAAATTAACAATAAATTAACAGTAAGTATGCTAATAATACAATATAATAACATTAGCAGCGGACTTCGGACGGCGCATCTGTCGCAAATCGTTAAAGACAGTTTATTAGTTACACATTTCATTTAATTAAAAAGAGATTTTTAAACTTTCATATGGAATTAGGATATTTTTCCACTATAGGGTCCTTGGCATTTTTTAAAAATCTTGGTGCAATTCGGACTTCAGAAACTGAGATATGTTGCCAAATTATATAAACAACTATGAAAACAAACCTGATGAACTTTTATGTTATTTATATATGTATTTATATACATATAAACATTTTATTTATACATGTATAAAATATTATTTTTTATATACAAATTATTTATGTTGGTATATAAAAATAATTAAACGGGTACCTTATCTTAAATAAATTGTATACATATGGAAAAAATTGCTTGTGTATATGACACAGTAGTAAATAGGTTGCCAGAAAATACGTTATTATCAAATTTCATTTCTCGTCAAGGCTATTTTCTGTATTTCGTCAAGTCTACTATATCGGAAACGTACCGAATTGCGGTTATATTTTGTTAAATGTTTTAATATCGTAAATATATCATAATCTATACTGATTAAAATTTTTAGGTATATTCATTTTAACTATTTAACAAACATCTTTAAAAAAGCATATATATAAAATGTTATTCTGCTTGAAATCAAGTTACTCCCTACAAAACTCTGTAATCGAGTTTTGGCGACCAACATTGGCATAATTGAATGTGTTAAGGAACTGTTTACGGCCAAATGAACATCTCCTGTTTGAAGGGTTTAGAGGCGGAAATTCTGTGTTTTCAGATTTTTCTGGTTAATTGTGCTACAAACCCGACTTACTTGTGAAATTTCATGATTCTACGACGTTTAGAAGTACCTTAGTTATTTGATGATGCGAAGTGAGTCAGTGACAAAAAAGCGCTTTTTTGGAATTTAATATTTCGAAATCTACTAAATATAGAAACATGAAATCGTGGAACCTTAGTTCAGTTTGACCATACGAACATATGTATAAAAGAAAAATTTCTATATCTCTCCCTAAAACGACGTTATGAGGGGGTGAAAAGTATGCCGAAATGGTTCAGGAAAAGGTAGCTTACGGCTTGTGCGAACTTGGCGGACGCACTGCCATGCTCCCAGATAATTGTTGCAGAATTTTGTCGAGTCAATTCAAATTTTATGAAAATCGAATCAAAACTTAAATAGACATTAGTAAAAGTTTTCTTTATTCTATTAAATCCTATCCTACGTAATTAATTCAATGAAATCCCATGATAGGTAATGAATCTAGGTTTACCATGGTTATTATGTCCTATTTAAGAGGGAGTCCTGTTATTTCCGTATCACTGAATTTAATATATACAATCGTAATAAATTTTGTATTCATGCATTTTTGCATAAGAGTGCAACAATTATTGCACCAAGATCTGGATATTTATAAAGCTAGTTATAGTACGGACGCACCTCATTTGCCTCGTTTGACATACACTGTTTAACTCAACCTGTGTTTTTTGTGTAAAGATGGAATTTTATAATCGATTTTCACTCCCTTTCTGGCAAGCTAGAATTTTATAATCGATGGAATTTTATAATCGATTTTCACTCCCTTTCTGGCAAGCTAGAATTTAAGAAAAAGGAAATTCGTATCAAACATCGCGAAAATTCAGAAAAACGTCGGCGATACAATGAGCTGATTGACAAATTGTGGAAAATCTCACCATCCAGCTACTTTTAGAAAGCTATATCGCACCATATCGCCACTATTTTTTTTAATTTTCGACTGGAGTTTTTATAGAAGATGCTCTAAATAGCTAACTACCAAATTATAAATTAAAAGTTTTGAAATCTTAAGGGGGTCCGGGACACATTTTAAAATAATTTTTATTTATTGAGTTAAAATTCTGAAATTTTTTGTGATGGTTAACCTTATCATTTGTAAACAAAATCAGATGATAAAACTTCTCATAATTTAAAAAAAAATTAAATTTAAAATTTATTAAAAAAATTGGGTAATTTAAAATCGTTATAACTCGAAATATTATTTATAGAATTTCATTTTTTTTTTTCATTTAAATAAACAGAAATATATAAGTTTTAATTTTGATTCAGCATTTTTAAAAATATCAATTTATAAAAAAAATAAAAATATTTAACGAAAAAATGAAAAAAAAAAGTGGTGCAACTTTTTTTATAAAAATCATATTTTCAAAAGTAAATATTTTTTTCAAATATGCTGAATCAAAATTAAAGTAAAACAATTGAAAAAGATATGTTCCAAGTTTGAACACTTTATCTTAAACGGTTCTCGAGTTATAAGAATTTAAATTCGAGAAATGGTGAAAAAACCTATCATGAAGAAAAACGCATTTTTACAAGAAGTCGTTTTCATGACAGCCATTGCTTGAAAGCTAGATTTTGAAAACAAACCAAAACGGAAAAAATAATATTTTTTGTTCTAGTTCAGATAGAAACATGATTTAAATGTCATTTTAAGCAGGAAAAAAACAGAGAAATTTTTAATAAAATAAAATGTTTTTGCAAAATTTGGAGATTTTTGTGTCCCGGACACCCTTAAGCAGTTAAAAATTATTTAATACAAATGCCCATATGTCATCCAATATTCAATATAATCAATTTTAATTGCGGTATTCTGTTTCTACTATTATTTGTCAAATTTTTGAAAAGTGATGTTAAATTTGGTTGAAAATTATGTATGCCGTAAACAAAAAACTTTTGGATTTTTCACAGAAACGTTAAGATCTTCACGAATATGCATGCGATGCTTACACAAAAACACTCAAACGTTGAACGGGACTCAAATAGCCATTTGCTAAAGTCACAGACCATTTTGAGTACTTTCTGTTACACGGGTGTCGTAAATATTATTTTACTAGCTGAAATACCTGGCGTTACCCGGGGTTTTAAACATGTTTGATTAGAAAAATCAATTTTAAAATTAAACATCGTATGGACTATGAAGCTCGCGCAAAAATGCTCTCTTTTTTAATATATTGAAAGCCTTGAGAAATTTTACTTTTATACCAGTATTTAAAAAAAAATAAATAAATAAATAAATAAATAAATTCCTCAGCCTAAATAAATATAGTCTTGATTCTTGTAAAAAGAAATGTAAATTCATGAAAAGTCCTTCATGATATCCCTTTCTCTTGTAAAAGCCACGCATTAACCATATATTCGTTTTAAATATGAGGTGATACGTAAATTAATCTATATTATTCACAACTAAAAGGAAATGGTGCATCAAGTATTTATCGAGAATTTAAAAAAATAATGCACTCGTGACATCATAATTCACTTTTATATTTTAACAGAATAATAAGGCTACTGTAATTTGTGACTCGTGCTGTAGCCAGTATACACGTCAGGACTCATTGCAGTTATCATTATCTTTTTAGTTGTGAAGGTTTCGCTATGGTACTGTCGCGGACAGCTCCCTCTGTATCCCTTTGCAGTAACAGTGACACCTGAATTTAAAAACTTTTACGTCTAAGTGAACTGAACCGAACTGAAAAACTTTAGAATAATGTTTTTTGTTTTTTGTGAACGGAGTTGCGCCTCCGTGATGATTCGATTGAAGTTAAAGCATTTTAAATGTTAAAGTCCTATAATCCTGTATATATTTTGTAATATATTTGTATATAAGTATTGAAGATTAACCGAGTGATGTCTTATTTTAGTTGAGTCAGTTGTTAGTAGAATTAAGTGTAAATCAAAATCCGGCAGAACGAACATCGGAAGCAAGCGAGAACTTACCTCTGACAGAAATGGTAAGTAGAAGATTTATGACATTCTTTTTTGTCTATTTTGAAAGCTTGTTATCATATTTTTATGGCGCCCGGGAACAGAGACGCCGGTTTTGATTTGATCTTAATTGAATGAAAGTTGTTTATAGACGGAAGTTTTGAATATTTAGTTCTATTGAAAAGAATATTGTTGATGGTTTGTTTTGATCTTCAATATAATGAAGAACTGAGCATAAAAATAAATAAAAGTCTTGAATGCTTAATTCTTTTGAAGATGATATATTAATAATATTGATTGATAACGTATTTTGAGAAAAGGGTTATTTTGAAAGTTATTGAATATATTTTGAAAGTTATATTATTATTATCAAGTTGTATAAAATTAATTATATTTAAAATTACGGATTAAATATGTCTGATATTGAAAAACTAAAGAAGAAACGTGCTGTTTCTAGAACGGCGACTACGAAATTAATTAATACTTGTGAACAGTATCTTGCAGAATCAGTACAGGAAGTTCCTGTTCTTACGGAACATATTGATCAGTTAAACGCAAAGTTATAATTTAACAACTTTAGATGAACAGATCCAAAACTTAATGGATGATGACGGCGAATTAGAAACTGAATTTGAAACTGCCGAAGGTTATTCTGAAAAAATAATTTCTGTGAAATCGAAACTAACTTATGCTTTAAAAATGAAAGTTGAACCTGAACGTTCTATTAAGAAAACAAATTCGGTTAACGAAAGTATTTCAACAGAGAATTTGACTTCTTGCTCTCATTCTAAAATTAAATTACCGAAATTGAGTATTAATAAATTTAATGGAGATCCTGCTTGTTGGTTATCCTTTTGGAACCAATATCAAAATGCGATACATCAAAATGATAGCTTAACTGACATTGATAAATTTAATTATTTGCATTCCTTCCTTACTGGAGCTGCTTCTAGTGCAATTAGTGGGTTTTCGCTATCGAGTGAAAATTATATAGCAGCGATTGAACTACTCAAAAAGCGTTTTGGTCGTAAAGACCTGATTATAAATGCTCATATGGGAAAATTATTGTATTTAGAAACAGTTAAAAATGTAAATAATACTTTTGCTTTGCGAAAGCTGTATGATAATATTGAAACTCAAATAAGAAGTATGGAACATATGGTACGTTACTAACGCCAATTTTGCTTAAATTAATTCCCAATAAGTTTAATTTGGAATTTCAACGTAAACGGAAAACTCAGGATAATCTTTTTGAAGTCAACGAACTGCTTGAATTTCTACGGGCAGAAATAGAATGCAGAGAAACTGCGATTCAAATACAAGATAGGGTTATCGTTCAAAATCCACCGCAAGTGCAGAGGGAGAGAAAAATAAATAAGGTTACAGTTCCTACTGCTGCTTCATTGAAGGTTTCAATAAATCATTGTATTTTTTGCGGAGATTCCGCTGAATCAGTTAATCACAATTCTGCAGCTTTTTCTAAGTCCGTAGCAGAAAAACGAGCACGTTTGAGAAAAAACGGAATGTGTTATCTCTGTATGAAAAAGGGAAATCATTTAGCAAAAGATTGCTTTTCAAAAATAAGAAGTGAGTTTTGCAGTGGAAAACATAATTCTTTAATTTGTGAAAAGAGTAGTAAAGTAGATGAGAAAAAACAAATTGACGATAGAAATGTCACTTTAACAAATAAAACATTCACACAGAAAGTTTTGTTACAAACTTTAATTGTAAAAATCTGCGGAAATAGTGAAGATAAGTTTGTTAGGTGCTTAATCGATACTGGATCACAAAAGTCGTATATTTCGAAGTTTGTTGCTGAAATGACGCAATACAAAATTATAAAAGAGAGCAACATTGTTCATAGTCTATTTGGTGGAACGGAGGTTTCTGAAATCCATAAACAATTTATTGTGAATCTTAGTAATGTAAAGGGTGATTATAAATGTAATTTTAAGGCCTTTGATCAAACTAAAATTTGTTCCGATGTACCACAAATAGAAATAAAACCCTTATTACATGAGCTTAAAGAACATAGGATATATTTGAATGACACTACCCACATGAAGGAAAAATTGTTATTTGGATCATCCCCAACTGAAATTCATATTCTTATTGGAGCGGATATTGCAGGAAAATTACTTACCGGTAAGATAAGAAAATTAAAATGTGGTTTACTATGTGTCGAAACTTACTTAGGCTGGACAGTTATGGGGAAAGTTCCTTTGGAAATAGAAAATAAAACTGACAACTCATTTACATTTTCGATGCACGTATCAGATTATAAAATTGCTGAATTGTGGAAGCTTGATACTCTCGGAATTTTAGATCCATCCGAAAACGAAACTAAAAAAGAGTTGCAAGAACAGACATTGCAACATTTTCTTTCAACGGTCAAAAGGGATAACGAAGGCAGTCTGTTTACCTTGGATAGAGGGCCATCCCCCAATCCCTAATAATCTAGAGATCGCTGAAAGAAGATTAAAAAATACAGTAAAAAAATTAAAAGACAAGGGTTTCTTAGAAGATTACGAAGCGGTTTTCAAATCTTGGGAGGAAGAAAAAATTATAGAAATTGTACCTGAAAATGAATATGATAATTCCTGCCATTATTTACTCCATCGTGCCGTTATTCGAATGAATTCCACAACAACAAAAATAAGACCAGTATTTGATGGGTCAGCGAAAATTAAGGGGTTTCCGTCAATAAATGATTGTGTAGAAAAGGAGCCTAATTTGCTAGAAACTATTCCTGCAATTATCAACAGATTTCGTGAAAAATACATCGGTGTAAGTTCTGATATCAAAAAGGCTTTTCTTCAAATAGGACTTAATCCGAAAGATAGAGATTTTTTTGAGATTCTTATGGTGGGAACAAGGTAATCCGGAACATTTTAAGATGTATAGACATAGGAGAGTCGTTTTCGGAATTTCCAGTAGTCCCTTCTTATTGAGTGCTAGTTTAGCTAAGTTACTAAATGACGTACCTGAACATCTTAGATCAACGGCAGAAAAAATTTATGAAGCTTGGTATGTTGACAATTTAATTACAAGTGTAAATAATGAAGAAGAAGTGCGAAAACTTAAAAGTGATTCTGTTGAAATTTTGGCGAATGCTAAATTTGAATTGCAAGATTGGGCTTATAATTTGCCAATGAAGAACGAAATTGCAGGTAATGACACTTTTTCGGAAATTTCAGTGTCCGAAAATTCAAATAAAAAGAAAACGGTTTCTATTCTAGGCCTCATTTGGGATTTAGAAGAAGATACATTAAGTTGCGACATTAAAGGAATAAATGAATCCGATAACCAATGCATTTCAAAAAGAGTGATCTTATCAGAAGCACACAAAATTTATGATCTAGTAGGTTTTACATGTGGTGTGACACTGACCCCGAAACTCTTACTACAAAAGTGTTGGGAGCTAAAAGTTACATGGGACGAAGCTCTTCCCGAAGATATAAGTAAAAAATTTCTTAAATGGAAAAAAGATTTGTGTCAGTTGACAGAGTTGAAAATTCCCCGGTATATGATGCTTAATCCTAATTCAAATACAGATTTGTCTTATCATCTATTCTGTGATGCCTCCCAAAAGGCATATGCCACATGCATTTATTTAAGATGTAAAAATAAAGCTGAAGAGGAATTTGGCAGAAGAGATAAAGTTTTGAACTACTTTTCCATTATGGTTCGAAAGCGCCTCCAGAAAGAAACTATTGAAGAAGAAGAAGATGGTGAAAAACAAAGCAGCAAAAAGAGAAAAAAGAAGCAGTCTAAGGATTTTAAAATTTCTGATATGGATGATTGGGCTAAAGATTCTGGTGTATCAGAAGATGAAGAGCATGATGAAGAGGATTCTTCTCCTAAGTCAGCTAAAAAAGGCAAAGAAAAGAAGAAGAAAAAGAAAACACCAGATGATGAAGGTGACTTTGATGATATAGAAGTGGATTACATGACAGATTCTTCTGAGTCTGAACCAGATCTAGCTGAAGAGAAGACTAACAGAGAACTGAAAGGAGTAGAAGATGAAGAAGCTTTGAGGAAGTTATTCAATTCAGATGAGGAAGAAGAAGAGGAAAATCAAGAGAATGAAGAGGATAAAGACCAAGAGAAAAAAGAACAGCAAAAAACCAAGAGCAAGAAAAAATAACGCAAAGATTTATCTGGTGAATCTTCATTAGAAACATCTGATTCTGACTTCGATGATACAAAAATTCATGCTGTTTTCATGCAGAAACAAGCTAAGAAAAATGGTTCAGATAACAGTGCCAGTAGTAGTCGAGCCAATACACCAACTCGTTTGAATGCTGATTCTAAAGATGGTAATAAATTATCCAAAAGGAAGTTGTCAGAGACTCCGATGTCTGCATCATTGAAATATGAAGAAATTAATACAATTCTTTGCGATTGTGAAAATGTTGTAAATTCCAGACCGTTAACATACATATCTGAAGATCTTGAATTAGAATCCTTAACCCCTGCCATGTTTCTTCGTGAAATTAAAGAAGGTGGTGTTCCTGATCTGGACAATATAGATGCAAGTTATCTTCAAAGAAGATATGAATATCGGATGAAAATTCGTGAAGATTTGAGAAAACGTTTCAGACTAGAATATTTGGGACAGCTGAAAAATTATCGTAAAAAGTCAAACAGGTATCCCGAACTCTCAGTTGGAGATATTGTTATAATTAATACAAAAGAAAAAAGAATGAATTGGCTTCTAGGAAAAGTCATCCAATTGTTTCCAGGTAAAGACGGCATAGTGCGATTGGCAAAGTTACGAACTAAGTTTGGTGAGTTGCTTCGACCAGTACAAAGGTTGTATCCGATGGAAGCTAATTTCCAGGCAAATGACTTTTCTCCGAAAACCATCGAGTCTGCTCAACTTAAAGATTCTCCCGGTTCTGTTAAAAAGGATCCTCCTAGAATGTCTAAATTTGGACGGGTGATACGAACCCCAGAACGGTTGGACCTACTGAACTTGTCCACGACTGTGGTTGAGTTTGACCTGGCAAAACTCAACGGGGGGAGTATGTCGCGGACAGCTCCCTCTGTATCCCTTTGCAGTAACAGTGACACCTGAATTTAAAAACTTTTACGTCTAAGTCAACTGAACTGAACTGAAAAATTTTAGAGTAATGTTTTTTGTTTTTTTGAACGGAGTTGCGCCTCCGTGATGATTCGATTGAAGTTAAAGCATTTTAAATGTTAAAGTCCTATAATCCTGTATATATTTTGTAATATATTTGTATATAAGTATTGAAGATTAACCGAGTGATGTTTTATTTTAGTTGAGTCAGTTGTTAGTAGAATTAAGTGTAAATCAAAATCCGGCAGAACGAACATCGGAAGCAAGCGAGAACTTACCTCTGACAGAAATGGTAAGTAGAAGGTTTATGACATTCTTTTTTGTCTATTTTGAAAGCTTGTTATCATAGGTACTCCATTGTGAAATTTGGTATTTTTTTAAATTCAATATTTGAAAAACGGCATAAACATTAGATTTGAAATTTATATTAAAAAGAAGTAAAATTTTTTACCTTTCTAGCTCTTTGTCTAACAATGTTCTGACAAATACTTTTCAAGCTATTAATTTTTTCAGTAACTTCAAATGTTTCATTTTCCGAGATTAATTTGTGGCAACGATTAGCGAAAAAGCCAATCATTAGCAGCGTGTAGCTTTTTTTTTTCAATTCCTACTATTAGTTCACACTCTCCCTTTATCCATATCTATATCTATACTCATCATCATACTTCATACTCCTATTATAAAGAGGTAAAAATTGTTTATTTGTCGGAGATAAGCTCAGGAACTACCGAACCGATTCCAAAAGTAATGGTATCAAAATGATGGTGTTCGCCCAACTTAGAACATAGGCTATATCTTATGTCGGTGCCACTACCCCAAAGGGGGTGCAGGAGCAAAAAACGTTCTAAAAATGCGATTTTTACGTTACTGAAGGGCCTAGAAATATGAAATTTGGAATATTGGTTGCTTATAAGATATAAATGGTGTCTAAGAACAGTTCTTAAACAATTCGAAATTTAAAAGGGTTGAAAATGCACAAAAAGCGTTCTAAAAAACGTTCTAAATGGTAGTTTCTACATAATCTCAGGAAATACCAAACCGATTTCAAAATTAATGGTATCAAAATGATGGTGTTAGTCCAACTTAGAACATAGGCTATATTTTATGTCGGTGCCACTACCCCAAAGGGGGTACAGGAGCAAAAGAGTTCTAAAAATGCGATTTTTGCGTTACTGAAGGACCTAGAAATATGAAATTTGGAATATTAGTTACTTATAAGATATAAATGGTGTCTAAGAACAGTTCTTAAACAATTTGAAATTTAAAAGGGGTGAAAATGCACAAAAAGCGTTCTAAAAAACGTTCTAAATGGTAGTTTCTACATAATCTCAGGAAATACCAAACCGATTTAAAAATTTTGGTGTCAAAATGATAGTGACAACGTTTGCTCCAAGATAGGCTATGTTTTATGTCGGTGCCACTACCCCAAAGGGGGTGTAGGAGCAAAAAACGTTCTAAAAATGCGATTTATGTGTTACTGATGGGCCTAGAAATATGAAATTTGAAGTATTAGCTACTTATTAGATATAAAGGATTTCTAAGAACAGTTTTTAAACAATTCGAAATTTAAAAGGGGTGAAAATGCGCGAAAAGCGTTCTGAAAAACGTTCTGAATGGCAGTTTCTACACAATCTCAGGAAATACCAAACCGATTTAAAAAAATAATGGCGTCAAAATGATGGTGAAAATCCTTGCTCCAACAGAGGCTATGTTTTATGTCGGTGCCACTACCCCAAAGGGGCTGCAGGAGAAAAACGTTCTAAATTGCTGTTTTGCGTGACGGAAGGGTCTTGAATCGTGAAATTTAGAATGGTAGTTAGTTATAAGATATCAATTATCTCTAAGGACATTTCCCAGAAAAAATCGAAAGTTAAAAGGGGGGTCAAAATGCGCAAAAAGCGTTGTAAAAAACGTTCTAAATTGAAATTTCTATGCAATCTCAGGAAATAATGAACCGATTTCAAATATAATGGCGTTAAAATGATGGTGACAGTTCTCGTTCCAAGATAGGCTATATTTTATATATGTTTCCACTAACCCAGAGGAGATGCAGGAACAAAATGAGCGAAAAGCGTTCTAAAAATGTTCTAAATGCCGATTTGTCACAAATATCTCAGGAAGAATCAAACTGATTTCAAAAGTAATGTTAAGAAATTGATGCTGATAGCCTCTGCTCTAACATAGACGCTATTTTAAGCCGGTATCACTATCATCTAGACGTTGCAGGAGCAAAAAAGCGTTTCAAATTTCGATTTTTGTGATGGGTAGGGGCTAGCAACTTAAAATTAGGCAAGGTACATATGTATTACATATAAATGATCTTAAAGAACAGTTTCGAAAAAATTGGAAATTTAAAAAGGGTTGAAAATGCGCGAAAAGCGTTCTAAAAACATTCTAAATTGCGATTTCTATTCAATCTCAGGAAATTCCAAAGCTGTTTCAAAAGTAATGGTTGCAAATCAATGGTGACAGTCCCTGCTATAACATAGGTTATATTTTATGTTGCTGTCACTACCATCTGGGGTTTGCAAAAGCAAATCATGTTCTAATTAGCGTTTTTTGCATAACTGAAGGGTCTAACACTTTGAAGTATGGCATGGTATTTACTTACAAGATGCAACTGCTTTCTAAGAACTGTCGAAAGAAAATTTCAAATTTAAAAAGATGAAGTGAGCGAAAAGCGTTGTAAATAACAATTTTTATGTAATCTTATCAAATACCAAACCGATTAAAAAAATAATGATGACAAATTGTTGGTGATAGATCCTGCTCAATCATAAGCTATATTTTATATCTGTGCCACTACCACCAGAGGGTTGCAGTAGCTAAAAACTTTCTAAATTGCGATTTCTGTGATACTGAAAAGGCTAGAAACTTTAAATATGGCATGGTAGTTACTTATAAAATATAAATGCCCTCGAAGGACTGTCGAAAATAAATTCGAATTAAAAAGGGGTGAAGTGAAGGGGAGGTGCGAAAAGCATTCTAAAAAAGTCCTAAATTACGATTTCTACGCAATTTCAGGGAATATAAACCAAATATAAAAGTAATAGTTGCGAATCAAAGGTAGCAGTCTCTGATCCTACACAGGCTATAATTTATGCCGATGATTCTACCACCTGGGGTTCACAGGAACAACAAACGCTCTAAAAAAGGACTTTAAAAGCTTTCTAAATTACGTTTCTGTGGAATATTAGGAAATAACAAACCAATTTCAAAATTAATGTTGGCAAATTAATGGTGACAGTTTCTATTTCAACACAGCCCTTTATGTTGAGAGAGGTGGTAGAACTTGGAATTTGACATGATGGTTAATTTTAAGATGTAAGAAGATGGTTTCTAGAAAATTCAAAACTTCAAATGAATACTGAAATGAGCGTATTAACTGAGCATAAAAGTTTCAAAATATTTTCTAAATTATTGTTTATTTAGTTTTATTTCGTTTTATTAATTTAAGTCTTATTTCTGCTTTATGCAGTGTAACAATGATGCTTAATCAAATTGTGTTTTAAATATTAATTATTTTAATTATTCCTAAAAGTAATAAGTACCTTTTAATAAACTAAAATATTACCTTTTAATAAAATAAAAATTTAGTTAGTACCTTTTATTAAAAATTAGACATATAAATATCACTTGGCATATTTCAAATATTACGCGAGCAAAGCCGCGGGATTTGCTAGTCATCATATTATAAAGAGGAAAAAATTGTTTATTTGTCGGAGGTAAGCTCTGGAACTACCGAACCGATTCCAAAAGTAATGGTATCAAAATGATGGTGTTAGTCCAACTTAGAACATAGGCTATATCTTATGACCGTGCCACTGGCCAAAAGGGGGCGCAGAAGCAAAAAACGTTCTAAAAATCCGATTTTTCTGTTACTGAAGGGCCTAGAAACATGAGATCGGGAATGGTAGTTACTTATAAGCTACTAATGATCTCTAAGGACATCTCTTAAAAAAAATCGAAATTAAAAAGGGGTGAAAATGCGCAAAAAACGTTCTAAAAAACGTTCTAAATGGCGATTTTTACGCAATTTCAGGAAGTACCAAACCCATTTCAAAAATAATGGTGTCAAAATGATGGTGACAACCCTTGCTTCAATATAGGCTACATTTTATGTCGGTGCCACTACCCCTAAAGGGGGTGCAGGAGCAAAAAACGTTCGAAATTGCAATTTTTGTGTTACTGAAGGTCCCAGATACATGGAATTTAGAATGGTAGTTACTTATAAGATACAAATGATCTCTAAGGACATTTCTTAAAAAATTCGAAATTTAAAAGGGGTGAAAATGCGCGAAAAGAGTTCTAAAAAACGTTCTAAATGGCGATTTTTTACGCAATCTCAAGAAGTACCAAACCGATTTCAAAAATAATGGTGTCAAAATGATGGTGACAAACCCTTGCTCCAACATAGACTACATTTTACGTCGGTGCCACTACCCCTAAAGGGGGTGCAGGAGCCAAAAAACGTTCGAAATTGCGATTTTTGTGTTACTGAAGGTCCCAGATACATGGAATGTGGAATGGTAGTTACTTATAAGATATAAATAATCTCTAAGAACATTTCTTAAAAAATTCGAAATTTAAAAGGGGTGAAATGCGCGAAAAGAGTTCTAAAAAACGTTCTAAATGGCGATTCCTACGCAATTTCAGAAAGTACCCAACACATTTCAAAACTAATGGTTGGAAATTGATGAACACAGCTCTTGCTGCAACATGGGCTCTTGATGTCGGTGTCACTACCACCTAGAGGTTGCAGAAGCAAAAAAGTTCTAAATTGCGATTTTTGTGTTACTGAAGAGCTTAGAATCCTGAAATTAGGCAGGGCAGTTATTTATAAGATACAAATGATCTCTAAGAACATATGAAACCGATTTAAAACAGAATGATTGCAAATTGATGGTGATGAACCTGCTCAAACACAAGCTATATTTTATGTTCAGGGTTGCAGGAGCAAAATCTTTCTAAATTGCGATTTCTGTGGTATTGAAGAGGCTAGAAACTTTAACTATAGCACGTTAGTTAACTATAAAATATAAATGTGCTCTAAGAACAATCGAAAATAAATTCGAAATTAAAAAGGGGTGAAGCGAAGGGAAGGAGCGAAAAGCATTCTAAAAGAGTCCTAAATTACGATTTCTATGGAATCTCAGGAAATAATAAACATATTACAGAAGTTATTGGTTGCGAATCAAGAGTGATAGTCCCTGATCCTATACGGGCTATATTTTATGCCGGTGTCACTGCCACCTGGTTGGCAGGAACGACAAAAAAGCCTTTAAAAACATCTAAATTCTGTTTTCTATAGAATTAGGAAATAACAACCGATTTCAATGTTAATGTCGGCAAATTAATAGTAACAGTCTCTGTTTCAACATTTTTCGAAATATTCTGTTTCAACTCTGTTTCGGCATTTTATGTTGGTGCCACTAACATCAGAGAGGTGTTAGACTGTTAGACAAGAAGCTTGGAATTTGACATGATGGTTAATTTCAAGATGTAAATGTGTTAAGATAGTTTCTAAAAAATTCAAAACTTCAAATTAACACTGAAATGAGTGTATGAAATGAGCATAAAAGTCTCAAAATTCTTTCTAAATTATCATTTAATTGGAATTAGTTTTAGTTCTTCTTATTAATTAAAATCTCATTTCTGTCTATTTCACTTTTACAATGAAGTTTAGCTAAACTGTGGCTAAATTTGTAATTTATGAATTATTTCAAAAAGTGTTCTTCTAATAAAAAATAGTCATGCAAATATCACTTGGCATATTTCAACTATTACGCGAGCAAAGCCGCGGAGTTTGCTAGTATATTTATATATTTATATATCTTGTTCAAATTTTCAATCGTTAATAAAATACTCATTATTCATCCTATCAAGTTGAAATAATTTTTTTAAAACTTGTACTGGATGACAATTGATGTTAATACAGTTTTTTTAAATACAGGTATTAATTAATTAATTAAATTTTAATTAATTAATTTTAGTTTTGCATGGGAAACAAAATGGCGGCCTTGGTTATTGAAGATCAATGAAAGTATTTTCAATAAGGGGTTACCATAAGGGGGACCCTGTTCTGTCGCCAAATACCGCCAAGTTTGTCGCCAACTTGGCGATATATCGCCAAATTTGGCGGTCAAAATGAGTCGCCAAAAGTGACGCCAACTTGGCGATATCTCTAATATTTCGCCAAATTCCCATAGAGTTCCGTTGTAAACCTACTTGCTTATAGAAAATCAACAAATTGAGATATTTTAATGCAACAAAAACTGATATTAGCTTAAGGGATTATATTAAATTTTTCTCTGATGACCTAAGTAGGAATTGACTTTAAAAACAAAATTTTATATTACTTGTATTAAAGGGGATTATTACATTTATTACTAAAGCCCTCGCGACTAAATCTTCAATGAAAAATATGAAATATAACATGTTCTTTACATCCTCGAAGTTCAAGGAAAATTCGTCAAGAATTTCAGTAAATATCCGATAAACTGTGTAAAATTAAAATTGTCCGGTCACTGACCCTTAATTTTTTTACATCAGTGTATATATGAGGGCGTGAGTTTCAAAAGTCGCCTTATCCAAAATTTAAAAAATTGAGTTTTCTCTATCAATCTATTCCATTGATGAACCTGCATTGAAAAAACACTACAATCTTGGGAAAAAAAAAAAAAAAAAACTAGTTTTATCGTGTATTGCTGGCATTTTAAAATCTTAAAATCTTGGTTTACAATCAAAAACCAATGGACGACGTCAGAGTCTTTTCGCGATTTCCCAAAATTTGATTTTCTGGATAAATCGCGTTTTGAAACCGACGTCCTCATATATATCCCAGTTAATTTTAATCCTCAAACATCACAATGGCACCAGAATTTTGGGATCTTTTTTGTCTTTTAAAATGTACGTGTAGAAAAGCTCTTATTTATTTTCAAAGAGATTTGTTCGTAAATCCTGGTGTCATTCAATCGTTTCAACATTTCAGCAGCAAAACTATTTTGCCCCTGAAAGGATTAACATTTCGTACAAATAGTTTATTTGCCGTTAATTAATTTTAAGATAACAAGGGGTATTGTAATGTTTTGAAATGTAGCATTATTTAAAAGAAATAACGACTCTTAAAAAGCTCTATAAACCAATAACAAGTTAAAACTTTTTTTAAAATAAGATTCATCTATCCAAAATATGTTTATGATTTACGGAGTTTTTTGTTAGTTTATTTGTTATTCTTTTTTTTTTTTTTTTTTTTTTTTTGTATACAACATCTATAGTAATGTTGTTAAATTTCCTTACTTAATTTTAATCCTCAAATGCCACAATGACACCAGAATTTTGGTATAAAATTTTGCTTTTATAATGTATGGAAAGAAAAGCTTTTACATATTTTCGAAAAAAAAAATCGTAAATCTTGATGTCATTCAATCATTTCAATATATTTTAATTTATTTTCACATTAAAATATAATATAAGCTAATATATTACTTATTAAATTTAGATTTAAAGTTCAGTTTTAAATAAAACATATATAAAATTCATGTTTTCAATGAAGAGATGTGGACTGCATTTGCCAGAACAAATGAAAATTTCTACTCAAGAATTCACTATACCTTGTGGCAACATGCAATAGCCGTTTTTGGCTGAATCTGAACTGAACTGATATCATCACAAGAACTTTTCCCTTTTGTAATTTGGCAACAGTCCATGAGTATTAGTGTGGCTTGCCTTTCCGTGAATGTCGTTTGCGCGTATTTTCCAAGATGTTAATAAATATTATTATTTGTTGTTATTGTTAACCTTCTGATGTTATAACTTAAAGTAAGTTACATCTCACCTAAAATGTACAGTGGTGACCACGGACTCTGAACGCGTTTCATCGATAATTAAAAAAACAGCGTGATCGATCAGCCTCATGGCTACTTAGGCCTAACCTCAAGCAACGTGCTTTCAAGATCTCCATTTCGATGATAAGTTCGCAACATGTCCTTATGCCTCGTATCTGCTTAATTATAAAACGCTAACAGTGTAAATAAATACGCTGTCTCCAGGTATGGTTACAGTTTTTTTTTTTATTTTATATAATTTTTTTCTTCTCGTAATGGCTGTTCCCCGTTCTGTGTCAATCGCAAGTATTACTTCTACTAAGAGATTAATTGTCACCTAATATCTGTTAGATCATTTTTGTTTTGTACTTGCACCTTGATATGTAAATATTTATTTTTTTTTTCCTTCTCGTGTTGCAAATCGTA
Organism: Maratus speciosus; assembly: GCA_963932465.1. Lineage (NCBI taxonomy): Eukaryota > Metazoa > Arthropoda > Arachnida > Araneae > Salticidae > Maratus > Maratus speciosus. The sequence continues at coordinate 64,794,763 of OZ010799.1, read as the reverse complement.
TCGTAATCGGAACAACTTTATTGTGTAATGTAAAGGTGTATTAATTTTAATCATTCTTATCACACCTAGTAATTTTTATTTCCTTATTTTGTTGGCCTTCAAAAGTAAAATAAAGATATGTCTGTCGATCAAGAGACAGGAGTTCTTGCCGTGCAGGCAAAAATGCCAACGTTTTCTAAGCACAATATCAAACTATTTTTCGCGCAACTTGATTCGGCATTCACACTTAATAAAATCGTTGATGAAAAAACTAAATATAATTATCTAATCAACATTTTAGATACTGATATCCTGTCCTCTGTTAGTGATCTTATATTCACACCGCCCGATGTAAACCCTTTTACTACTCTAAAAGAAAACTTGCTAACAATTTTTGAAAACTCTACTGCCCAAAAAACGAAGGCACTCCTGCAAAAGCTCACACTTGGGGACCAGAAACCAAGTGTGTTGCTCAGAAAGATGAAGGACCTTGCCTCTGGCCAAGTTACAGACGATTTTCTAAGAACTCTTTGGCTACAGCGCCTGCCAAGTAATATTCAAGCCGTTTTAGCAGTTGGGGGTGATGAATTGGACAAACTTGCCGTCCTGGCAGATAAGGTGTCCGAAATCAGCACCCCCCACAATGATCATGTAATAGCTGCAATGTCAGAGTCCAACGAGATAAAAATTCTACGTCTTCAGGTTTCTGAATTGTCAAAAAAGGTCGAAGCATTAACAGTATCTTTGTCTGAGAATCGCTCTCGTTCTCCACATCGTAGCAGAGGAGGCAATTTTTATAGAAACCGCAGTTTCTCAAACGGCCGGAGACATAATGCCGATATTTGCTACTATCATACACGTTTTGGCCCTCAAGCTAGAAAATGTACGAAGCCATGTTCTTTTTCCCAAACGGGAAACGACACAAGTGCATCACAGTAGCGGCATGTGATCGCACACAACCTCCACACAATAGTCGCTTATGTATTTACGATCCAGCCACTAAGACAAATTATTTAATTGATTCAGGTGCAGATGTCTCTGTAATTCCCAACACCACCAAATCAAACCCATCAACTTTTTGTCTTTTTGCTGCCAACAATACTAAGATATCCACTTATGGGCAAAAACTTGTTGAAGTTGAGCTAAACCTTAGACGTAGCTTCAAGTGGGAATTTACGTTGGCAGATGTTAAGCGTCCTATTATTGGATCAGATTTTTTAGCTCATTTCGGGTTATTAATTGATCTTAAAAACCACTGTCTTATCGATCCACTAACGAAATTAACTAGCAAAGGCCAATTTATAAAGGGTATATTTACATCTGTCAAAAGTATCTGTAAGGATTCAACCGTTCATAAAATTCTAAACCAGTTTCCTAACCTTACACGTCCCCGCCCTTTTAACAGCAAAATTCCTCATAATACTTACCATTTCATTGAAACTTCTGGCCCGCCTGTTTTTAGCAAACCGCGAAGACTCCACCCTGCACAACTTGCTGCAGCTAAACGGGAGTTCCAATTTATGTTAGAACAGGGTATCTGTCGGCCATCTAAATCTAATTGGGCATCTCCTTTGCACCTTGTTCGTAAGAGTTCAGGTGACTGGCGTCCCACCGGGGATTACAGAGCACTTAATAAGATAACACGTCCTGATAAATATCCTATACCCCACATTCAAGATTTTGCTCATAATTTGCATGGTGCTAAAATTTTCTCAAAATTAGATATTGTGCGGGCTTTTCATCATATCCCTGTTAACCCTACTGACATTCCCAAAACAGCCATTACTACCCCATTTGGTTTATTCGAATTTGTTTTTATGCCATTTGGGCTGTCGAATGCTGCCCAAACATTTCAGAGGCACATTCATGAAGTTCTCTGTGATCTTGATTTCTGTTTTCCATACCTGGATGACATTTTAATTGCCAGTAAATCCCCAGCTGAGCATGAAGCACACCTTCAGCAAGTGTTAAGTCGTCTTGACAAATATAATTTGACTATCAATCCATCTAAATGTGAGTTTTTCCAGGATGAAATTCAGTTCCTTGGACACCTTGTCTCTGAGCATGGTTGTAAACCTCTTCCAGATAAAGTTAAGGCAATTATAGACTTTCCCCAACCAAAAGTAGTGAAAGAACTCCGCAGATTCTTAGGTGCCTTAAATTTTTACAGACGTTTTCTTCCTGAGATGGCTTCCATTCAAATGCCACTAAATCACTTGCTGCAAAATTATCAAAAGAATGACAAACGTGAAATTTCTTGGACTGATGCTACGACAAAAGCTTTTGAAACTTGTAAGGAAAAACTTTCTCAGGCCACAATGCTATGTCATCCTGATCCAACTGCTACATTAGTGTTGCATGCAGATGCATCTGATACAGCTATTGGTGCAGCATTACACCAAAAAACAGAACAATGTCTTCAGCCACTTGCATTCTTTTCAAAAAAACTTTCTCCTGCACAGCAAAGCTATTCGGCTTATGATAGAGAGCTGTTAGCTATTTACGAGGCAATTAAGTACTTCAGATACATGGTTGAAGCTAGGTCATTTACTATATACACTGACCACAAACCTCTGTGTTTTACGTTTGCACAGAAACCTGATAAGTGTACTCCTCGACAACTTAGGCATCTTGATTTCATAGCTCAGTTTTCGACGGATATTCAACATGTCAGCGGGCAAGATAACAGTGTTGCTGATGCACTCTCTCGCATAAATGCAATATCCCTGGATCTTGGTCTACAAACAATGGCTGAAGCACAACTTAGTGACAGTGAACTGTGTGAGCTACTGCAAAACCCTACTTCATCCAATTTAGTTCTTAAGAAGTTTCCAGTAGAAAGTGGTTCCTCATCTGAACTTTATTGTGATGTCTCGACTGACAAAATCAGACCTTTTGTACCCCTAGTGATGCGTCGCCAGATCTTTGACAGTCTTCATGGACTCTCCCATCCTGGTGTCAAGTCAACCGTGCAGCTGATAAAACAACGTTTCTGTTGGCCGTCTATGCAAACTGACATTACCAAGTGGACTCGTTCCTGCATTCCGTGTCAGCGCAGCAAGGTTCACAAGCACACCTTCAGTCGCCCAGGTCAGTTCGCCACTCCAAGTTCTCGCTTTGAGCATGTCCATTTAGATTTAGTGGGTCCTCTCCCTCAATCGAAAGGCTGCCAGTATCTCCTAACACTAGTGGACAGATTCACACGTTGGCCAGAGGCCTTTCCAATAGAGGACATAACTGCTGACACTATTGCCTTCAAATTCTATTCTGAGTGGATTTGCAGGTTTGGTGTACCTCTCCGGATCACCACAGACCGTGGACGACAATTTGAATCTCAGCTGTTTGAAAGTTTGTCTAAAATCATTGGCACCCACCATATATACACGACTCCATACCATCCAGCATCGAATGGACTTGTTGAACGATTTCACAGAAGTCTTAAGGCTGCCATTCGCTGCTATGCCACAGAACGCTGGGTTGAGATACTACCCACTATTCTCCTGGGTCTCCGCTCATCCATCAAAGAAGACCTGCAAGCTAGTGTTTCTGAACTCGTCTATGGTGAAACTCTTCGCTTACCTGGTGAATTTTTTTCTGCATCCAAGGACTATATAGATCCAGCTACATTTGTTGGTCGCTTGAAAGACCACATATCTACAATCCGTCCTGTTCCAACCAGCCTGCGCACTGGTCGTTCCATTTTTGTGCATAATGCACTTTCTTCGTGTAGTCATGTCTTTTTACGACAGGATGCTACTCGTAGAAGTCTTCAACCATTTTACACTGGACCATTTCGGGTGTTATCCCGCAGTGATAAAACCTTCACCATCCAGCTACACAACAAAACCTCAACTGTGAACATTGATCGGTTGAAGCCAGCATTTATCAATGTAGTTCCTGATGCTGTGCCTCCAGAACAAACTGTGTTTTTCCCTTCAGCAATGCCTGACCTACCACAGTCTCCTTCTGGCCTGACAACCAGCCAACCACTGTCTTCTGACCCGTCTACCAGTCAACAGCCATATGTTACCAAATCTGGTCGCCAAGTTAAATTCAACCCCCGTTATCTTGACGCTACTTCGTCACTGGGAAGGGGGTGATGTGGCAACATGCAATAGCCGTTTTTGGCTGAATCTGAACTGAACTGATATCATCACAAGAACTTTTCCCTTTTGTAATTTGGCAACAGTCCATGAGTATTAGTGTGGCTTGCCTTTCCGTGAATGTCGTTTGCGCGTATTTTCCAAGATGTTAATAAATATTATTATTTGTTGTTATTGTTAACCTTCTGATGTTATAACTTAAAGTAAGTAAGTTACATCTCACCTAAAATGTACATACCTTGTCTTCAAAAAAATATATATATCTTGCTGTTGCTGCAATGGACTTTATGCACATGACATCACACCCCAGAGCTGGTGATACCTTGATCCGTTATTCTATCTACTGTACCGCCAGAATGCCAGTATGCGCAGGTACAAATAGTATCAGCAGACGACCTTTAGCCTCGATACAGCGCCTAGCCTCGACCAAGGTTGCGTGAAAAAAAATAAGTTTCTGCGTAATTTAACCGAAATTTTGCAACTTTAGCGAATGTTCGCAGATACAGAACAATATTTTGAATTTATATTACTATATTTTACGTATCTACTGCTACAACAATGAATTTTTTGCGGTATTTTTAACAAACAACCAATGGACAATATTCATCTCTTGGGTTTCGAGGCTATTAAAATTCGTCTACTTGGGAATAACATTCATAACCACGCCATTGAAAAGCATTGTGTTTAGAAAAGTGATGCTTATATTTTCCTTTTATATTCAGTTTCAGGGACAGATATAAGTTATACATGAATAGTTTTCTCTATTTTAATGCAATTGCATGCGTTTTTTTTATTTTCAATGTTTCTTAAACTAAGAAAATATAATATAAACACAACCTAAAATATAAAATAACCTCTTCCGAATTACAAGAATCATTGGGAATTACAGTAGCCTCCCGCTTAACCGGCCTAAACGGAACCGAGGGTTAGCCGGTTAAGAGAAAAACCGGTTAAAGCGGAGAAGTAAAAAAAAAAAAAAAATAAGTTTCTGCATAATTTAACTAATTAAATCCGTACGATGCATTTAGTTTTTCAATTTGTGTAATTTTTAAAAAAAAGTACATATTTTCTACATTTTGTGAAATGTTATAATCAGTTATAATTAACTTATAACTAGTTATAATTACCTGAATGAAAGAAAAATTATCGTTGATAACAAATAATGAAAACTATTTAACACAAATTAAATTGTTAAAAATCGTGTCACACACCTTTTATAAGAGGTTGAAGTTGTTCTACATTACGTATATTTAAGTTAATCAACCATAAAGAAATCAGCGAACTTCTGTTGAAGGCAAGATGTCTGACATTTTGCAGCATAATCTCTCCATCTCTTAAACATCATAAGTTTAACCGAGGAAGCTGTTAGCCGCTGCTCAACATAGCGTAACGCCAACTCTAAGGCTTGTATCCCTTCCGTATGAGAAATTTTAACAGTGTCAACTTCAACTGGATCATCATCAGAATCGCCTTCGTATTGAACATCAGATACAGTCCTAATTATAACCTCGTCAAGTAATGTTTCATGCTTGAGATCTTTATCAGACTCAAACAACTCTGTTCGCATCCCTCAAGATTTTTAAATGTTTGTGCAAAACACTTTGCAGATACCGGGTGTCCCAAAAAGGACTGACTGATTTTAAAATTCAATAACTTCCAAACGGTGACAGATATTAAAAAAATTCTTGCAGGAGGGTTATGAATAAAGTCAAAAGTTTTATTACAGTGATTTTCGATTTTAGTTCGAATTACAAACAATAGATGGCGCTGTAAGCAATAGTCGCTAAATACAGGCTCGATTTTTGGTCCTTTCTGTTGTTCCATGCAGAAAAAGGAGATGGAAATGTATTATCCGGGCCACGAAGTACCAAAAATCGAGCCTGAATTTAGCCTCTATTGATCGCAGCGCCATCTATTGTTTGTAATTTGAACTAAAATCGAAAATCACTGTAATAAAACTTTTGACTTTATGCATAACCCTCCTGCAAGAATTTTTTTAATATCTGTCACCGTTTGGAAGTTATTGAATTTTAAAATCAGTCAGTCCTTTTTGGGACACCCGGTAGATGAGACATTATAAAGTTTTGACTATTAAAACTTATCACTTTTGACTATTAAAAACACAAAATCTCAAAGGGCTCTTTGTTCCTGGGGGGGGGAGTGTCCGCCCCCGCGGACCACACATTGATTCAACACTGGTGAAGGTCAACGCGTATCCATTTAGAACCGACATTCTCCTTTCTGAATTTTGCCTCCTTCCTCTCGGGATTGCACTTCAACTCGAAAGCGTAAGCTGAGTTCCCGAGGCCATCATCCCAGAATTTTACCTGATGTTAGAGAAAATTCGGCTGGTTAAAGCGGAGTTCCGGTTAAGAGGAGGCCGGTTAAGAGGGAGGCTACTATATTTGTCTTCTTTTACAATGTATTCAACCACAACAGATAATTTTATTTTTGCCAATTTATTACAGCAAAGTACAAGTACATGAGGAATATTCAACAGAGTTTTCAATATCAACACAGTGTAACTATCACGGACTGCCCAAAAAGTAAATGATCTGATTTATTTACTACAACAACTTAAAATTCTGCAAATTGCCAGGTCCACGCCTGTGGTTCTTAACGGCTGTTTCAATTATAGTTAGACAAATGCTATAGTATTACTACAGCGCCTAGAATAAATTGTGTGGAAATCGGCTATCGGAGTGAAACAAAAAAGGACTAAAATATTGTATCTCTTAAGTTTCCAAAGACGCTTAAATCCAAAGATTCGATCGCAGCGACATCTGCAAGATATTTTCTAAAGATAAGACGACTGCTAATCTAGACACTGTAATAATACGATAATTACATTCAAATTTGAAAATATTTCATATATGTCATTGCGATCGACTCTTTGGATTTCAGCAACGTCGCACATTTAAGGGATTCAAATTTTTAGCACTGTTTGGATAGCAGATTTCCACACTATTTATTCTAGACGCTGTAGTATTACTAAAAATGGCTTTTAATAAAATTTATTTACAGCTTCAGAGAGAAATCAAAATATTCACTTTGATTTCTTCGGGGGAAAAATGAATAAAATTTATTTTCACCACGATAAAAAAAAGTAGCTTCTTCTTATTATGTTCTAAAATATTTAGTATATAGTTATTTTATATTACGAGGCAAGAGTTTGTATGTCTTTAAGTAAGTTTAAAATTAATAGACTGTTTCTTTCATTTTCTGATAAGCATAAGTATTCCATAGTGTAGCATTTTTCTGCCGAAAAGTCTTTTTAAATAAATGAAAAATAAAGTCATGCTTCAATGCATGGCTGCAATGCACGCTGGTTTCCAACTATCGTAATATCTGTATGTTGCACTGTCTATTATATGGTACATTGCATCAATTATGAAAAGAGATTCATCGCTACTTAATGGTTATTCTATTCTTAGTTAGACAAAGTTATAGTGTTACTAAAAATGTATTTTGATAAAATTTACCAGGAGCTTCAGAGAAGAAAGAAATCAGAATATTATTAAATTTATTCTCACAATAATAAACAAAATGTAGCTTTTTCTTGGCATGCGCTAAAATGTTCAGTACATAGTAGTTATTTTATAAAAGTCAAGAACTTATATAAGTTGCCAATGTAAGTTTAAAATTAATAGACCGTTTCTTTAATTTTCTAATTCTACCTAACTTGAGAATAAGCCTTCTATAGTATAGTGTTTTTATGGGCCGAAAAGGCATTTTTTTAAATGTAAAATAAAGTGATACTTCAATGCGTCCCACGCTTAGGTATCCAGCTATAGTAATGTTACTTTTCATCCTTTATGAAAAGAGATTCATTGCTGCTTAACACGTTGAGTGACAAATCTATTTTGTCTGTCTTTCCGTTTGGGCCGCGAAATAAGATTCCCGTTACACAATTTATATATTAAAAAAAACTGTAAAAGTCTCTAAAGTGTGACGGTATTGTAAACTATGCAACGAAGAAAATGCGGCACAATTTGGTAGAGGAATGACCAGAAAATTAACTAAGCAAGTTGCCACATTTTGTGATACCTACGAAAGACAGCCGTTTTTATGTTTACTGTGTTTTAATTAAACCCATTAAATTTTTTTTTGGTAAGAAATATTTAGTACACTCATGATACAACCCTGAAATTACCTATAATTTATTTAGAATGTAACTTTTTTAATTTTATATCGTATTTTATATTGTCAGTCACCGGTGACTGACGTGGCACTCAACGTGTTAATGGCTATTCTAGTAATAATTTACAAATAATTTTGATTCTATTTGCAGGGTTGCCACAGGCGACTATTTTTATATTCTGTTCGCACCAGTATTTTTGTAATATAAATTTTGAAGTTCATTTCTCTTGCAAATGTTGTCAAAGTGTGTGTTAAGTATTTCTATTTTGAGAAAGTGGTGCCAGTTAGAATTAAAAAATAGTCGCCTGTGGCAGCCCTGTACTTGATGGATAATTTTCATATGTTCGAACTCATGTATTTTAGTTACTGATGATGAACAAAAAGCAACAATTCTGACGCTGAAAACCCTCGTTTGAATTACAAAGTATTAACCACATATGAATTTAATGGTCTGATTCTCCAGCTGAAGAGATATTCAGATCAAATGTCGCGATCAAAATCCCGTATGTAAGAATAGATCCAACAGCCGTCAAAATAAGGCTGTTAGACAAAGAAATAGAACTTATAAGCTTGTATGTTGTATAACCTTCCTCCAAGTAAAAGAGAAACTGGAGGTTTTCCACATTAGATAAGTCTAGTGGTGTCTGAAGAATGGTCAGTTTCAGATTAGAAATTGCATTGGTAACGCCGGACGCAAAATAACACATGGCAGCAAATCGGAAGAAAGCTATGACCATGAAAATCACTCGTGATAGGATAAAATCAGAAGTGTTATCGAAATCAAACAAAATTTCAAACAGTTCCCGAAACGAAATGCTGAGAACGATGACAGTGTCCACCAGCAGCACAGAGTGAAATTCATTGTTTGTCAGCATTCTCATATGCATAATATCGGTATAAGCCTTGCGGATGTACTCTGATCCGATAGATTTATTCGAATTAATGTTCGATTGCAGTTTTAGGACGATGTTTCGCAAGATGCAACAAACGCAAGCAAATGATGCTGCAGCTGTTGGGCAAAATATAGACCAATGAGCTAAGAAGAAGCTAATGCCGCGTACCACTGTAGAATAACTTTGAGATTCGGGCACTGCTATTATACTTTGATCAGACGCATCGTTGTAGGATGGAATTAGGTGAAAAATGTAGTTGTGAATGCTTGACCCCATGGATGCAATATCATTCAACAATAAAATGACTAACAATTTCATTTTGAAATTCAAGTCACACTTTTCAGTCACTGAAGAATAAAGTACAGCCAACTTCTGATGAACGCTCATGAACGTCTTCCTCTTAATATAAAATAAAATTCGCAAAATCACGTTCAAACCTGATATAAGCACGAAAGCAATTGTACTTTTGTTGGATTCTTTACCAGGTCGAGTAATTGATTCTACAGCCCACAGAATCGCATTTATGTCAAAACCAACTGCCAGGATTAAAGATATATATATCAGAGCAGGACTTCGGGATTTTTTATGCGTGAAGCCTATACCATGAACCCACAGGTAAAGATTCAGTGGCCATAGTTCATCTTTGATTTTGTCTTCTGCAGAATGTGTCCAGTAATCGAATGACGCTCGAATAAACATGGCAGAGTTTTTCCTATAAGTGGGGTTTCTTTTTCTGTGTGAAATCATTGCTTATATTTTACTTCATTGGCTTTTTTTTTTCATAAAGGTGAAATCAGAGCATTCTGTATGCGTAAAATATTTGCGCAAATATCCATGTGTTGTATAGCAATTTCTAACTTTTGTTTTATTTTCAGAAATCAAAAATCAAATCAAGCAGTATGAGTTAAATATTTACCGCATATTCTATCGCAGTTGAATGCTCAAAATATTTGTTAGCAATACACGGTTGAAAACGGGTAATGAATAACTTTCAAAATACATTTCAAGCTTATTTTAAAAACAGAAGTGAAAAACATTCCTTGAATTATTCTGGTAGCTTCTACTAACTATCATGTAATATTGCCACTGGATTGTTATTTTTTTTACATATAATAAAAAGCATTTCATCTCATAAGTAAAATGTTTATACAGATATCTATAAATAGTATATTAACTGAAGAAAAACTTTCGTAAAAGTTGTTTTCCTTCTTCAACGGGATATGAATTGCTTAAATTATTTCATTATTTTCTTATGTTCTTCATGACCAACGTTTTGCCAACAAAAGGTTCAGTTTATTATATTTCCTGTAGAATAAAAATGAGTTCTTGCTTCAGATAAAATGCTTACATACGCCAATTATTATTGATTGTAAGATTATAATAAAATTCCAGAATCCATATTTCTTTGGTATACATGGTTGAAAAGGGGGAAAACTTAACATTTGTTATCATATTTATTAAAATAAATCTTTTGTGACAGATATTACAAAAATAGATAACCAATCGATGTTAAATAACTATACAAGATTTGATTTAAGTAATTTTCTTCTTCCTTTACGTGAAAACATTGCTTTAATTATTTCATCAGTACTTCCAAAGCTATAAAATAATTTTTAAAACCAAAATCTTCATTTTTTGTTCTGTTTTAGAGAATGATTAATTAGATAACCTAGTACGAAAAAAATATTCATATATCGATAGGCTAAATAACATTTGTAGAATCCAAATATATTCCTTTGCAATATATGATTGAAAATGGTGGATAACTTTTAAAATAAATTTGCTTGTTTATTGTACCATATCAAAAAGTTATCCCAAACTGATTTATAGCAGGATATTACAAACAAATGAAAATTTCTGTTTTAAATAAAGACAAAATGATTTGAGAATTTATTTTTATTTATGCCTCGTAATATATGAAGCACTGACTTGCATTGAAGATGACTTAGATTAAAAAATAAAATGTGAACTTTAACCATAAAACTAATATTAATTTTGTTACAATTTTTAGCAGTCAAATAATGTTAATCAGATTCTGAAAACGCAGTACAAATATCTCTCTAAAACCATAAAGCTTTCGCAATACAATCAATCAAGTTTTAATAGTCATATAAATGCATCTCATTAGTTTGAGAAAATACTTGACCAAGGTATCACAATCAACTTATATATCACATTAAAGAAACATTTTACCGTACTTCTTACGATCAAGTTTTAATAGTCATATAAGTTAATCTCATTCATTGAGAACATACTTGACCAAAGTATCACAATCAACTTATGTATCACATTAAGAAATATTTTACCATACTTCTTACGATCAAGATTTAATAGTCATATAATTTCATCTCATTCATTTGAGAACATACTTGACCAAGGTATCACAATCAACTTATATATCATAGTAAAGAAACATTTTACCATACTTCTTACGATAAAATTGCAACGCTTTTGCAAATTACTTACAAGAGCAAATAAATTGCAAGTTTAAATTTCAATTTTATAATACAAGGAGAGAATACCTGAATGCCAAGCCTATTATGTGAAGCAAGATTGCTTAACTGATGTCTGTTGTACACTAAGTCTTGAAATAAAACAATCAATAGCAAAAATGTAGCTGCTTTGTTTACCTTTAATCAAGGATTTGTTTTCCGCACTGATTAAGTAAGCGTAACAAATATCAAACAACAAATATAATTTCGAAAACGAAATATTGCTTCATGTTATTGACACAAATTGCTACTGCAGATTTTTGTAAATATATTCATATATGCAAATAATAAAAATATTCAAATCAAATAACTTCCTAATTGAGCTCTTTGTCAAAATGTACATACGATTTGTTTATCTTATTATCAGGTACGACTATACGAGTAAACAAGTCAGAAATTGGACTTCAAACGAGGCAAATGAGTTCGTACTATAACCAGTTTTATAAATATTCAGATCTTGGTGCAATACCTGTTGCACTCTTACGCAAAAACGCATGAATACAAAATTTAATACGATTATATATATTAAATTCAGTAATACCAAAATAATAGGACTCTATCTTAAATAGGACATAATCCCCATGACAACCTAGAATCAGTACCTATCATGGGATATCATTGAATTAATTACGTATGATAGGATTTAATGGAATGAAGAAAACTTGTATTGATATTTTTTAAGTTGATTCGATTTTCATAAAATTTGAAGTGACTCGACAAAATTCTGCAACGATTCTACCTATTAAATTTCAAACCATTCGGTTGGGCAGCTTTTGCGCTGTTATATGCAAACAGACGGACGGACAAGACAACGACTATAGGTGCTTCTTATTTATATATGGATATACCAACATACCTAAAAACGAAATAATCCGAAATTATTAAGAATCTGTCGCAATATTGTTTCGATAAAAAAAAAAAAAAACTCTAATCCGGATTAGGAATTCACCGAATACCGAATAATCGATTCCGTATTCGGTGATTCGATATGTAGACCGAATATTCAGCTTCGGCTGAATACTTTTAAGTATTCGGCCGAATAATTGCGGATAAGTATTTTCTTAGAAGTAGAAGAATTCTCTTTTAATTAGAAGTAGAATAGATTAAACGATGAGTTTCAATATTATGTGCATGAGTTCAGAGCTCAGTTGCACTACAAAAAGCAAGTGAAAGGCCATTTTTAATATATAAAAAAAACTTTTTCCTTACTAAAATAGTCTACATAGGGTGTGAAATCAAAACAACTTTCTATGATAAAGAAAAAAAAAAGTAAGCAAGATGGGCATCTTTCCATTATCATTTAATGTTAATTATTTCTACTTTAGTTTTCTTAATTTAAATTTATTTAATGCGTATTTTCTTTAACATACGTTTCAAATAAGTATATCAGAGTTCATCTCTGTATATCTAAGGTAAATATTAAAGAAAATGCATCAAATAAGTATGCCCTTATGCCTATGCTATAGCTTTTATAACCATTAAAATTGCTCAAATTTGTTATCTTTATCACCACAATGTTAAAATAGTAATCAAAATATAACTAGTAAATCTGCAGATCAGGAGCCTCAACGTCATCTTTGCAAGTCATTGTTTTTTAACACTCATTGCGTAATATTCAACTTCCTACAAATCGCTTTTTAATGTTTTCAAATTACATAAATATTTATAAGCATAGAAAATACTTCGTAAAGTTTCAGAAATTAAAAGTGTTAAACAAGTGGTTATACATTGATGTTCTGAAATTCTGATGAGCTACTTATTCTGGTAACTTTTTAAATCCAAAATTGCATTTCTTCAGGGGGGCTCTGCCCCCCTGAACCCCCGTAGTCTATTTAAGTTTACATTCGTAATTTTTTATTGATTGTGCGGATGGTTATAGTATATCTTAGATTTTTTTTTCGCTGTGATTTATAAGGATAAGCATAAGATTTTTTTATAAATTAATAAAATTTAAATTTAAAATAAAATATTCATGTTAACTGAAGTGACGCCAAAAATGTAACCCTAAAATCCGCTACATTCGGCACAACACAACAACGTGCTTAAAAAAAAAAAAATTAAAAAAAAAATAATAATAATACTTTTAGTAATACAGTTTTTAATTCATAATACAATGAAATGCTACCTTAGAATGCTTATTGCTTAAATATAAGCAGATCATTTTCATTTTACAGAAAAAATGCACGGATGAAGTCAAAGAATTCGGACACTGTTCCACGTGCTTGTTTTGTTTGGGCCAAATGAGGGCCTTTAAATCTGAGCGATAACGCACATCGTATTGCAAACTGCTTTTACGGCATACTGCATCTCCATCTATCTTTTTCCTCCGTTAATAATAGTTAATTTTATTTTATCCAAGATCTTTTTATTCCAGCATCTTTGTTTTCGATAAATGACGTCTAATTCACCTGCTATGCGTACTGACTCAAAACTTTTCATCTTGTTATATTAAGAAATACTCGAGAGTTTTCTTTTTATTTGCAATATGCCGCCATATTAATTTTACTATTCTTAATTTTATTTTTCATTTTTCTGTTTCACGACAAAACATTTCAATTGAAAATTGTTTAAAAGAAAATATTCCGGGTTTTGATTTTCTTGGCAACAATTAAAGAAATATTGGTAAATGTTATGGAAAAATGTTACGTTATTCTCTATGAAAATAATGAACTTTTGTATTTTTAAGCAAAATATTTGAATAAAATAAATAAAATAAAGGAAATATTGCCTATTTTTATTTCTGGGCTAAAATCCATCTATATGCAAAGATACAAATGCATTAATTCATCCGTTTTGACGTTGACTTTACTCAAACATTATACACGCAATTATACTAATATTATTAGGACCAAATACGTTGCTAGGCAACAGATGAAGGAAAAGGAAAAAAATGAAATATGCATTATGTCAAATTGATAAAACAAAATCCTTTATATTATTGGAAAACATGCATAAAATTCCCCCCAATATTATAAACCTAATAAAAAAAATCTCGCAAATATATTGCCAAAATTTCAAACTAATTGGAATAATTTAATAATCTTATTTAAAAATTTCAGCATCAAAAAATTACCATTTAAATCCATTTTTCATAAGAGCCATTTCTTTCATCAAATGAAAATATGAAAATCATCTGACTTGCCACAGAAAAGCATTATAGAGCAAAATAAAATGTTCCATATTTCTCGAACGAATGAACCAAATTTAACCAAAAAGTATACAGCTAAGTCCGGGTACCTCATCAACATGCCCAGTGAATTTCAAGCCGATCGGATGCTTATTGTGGCAGTTATCGCGGAACAGACAGACAGACTAACAGACAGACTAACAGACTGGCTAACAGACAGACTAACAGACAGACTAACAGAAACCAAACTTTTCGTGTCTCCACAGTAAGCCTTCACTGACGTTTCGGCAAATATGTATCAATAATTTGACAGAAAATAGTTAAATGTACAAATTGATTATACCTTTTGTATTTGAGAACATTCCTATTCAATACGTTTATAACTAGTAAATCTGCAGATCAGGAGCCTCAACGTCATCTTTGCAAGTCATTGTTTTTTAACACTCACTGCGTAATATTCATCTTCCTACAAATCGCTTTTTAAAGTTATCAAATTACATAAATATTTATAAGAATACAAAATACTTCGTAAAGTTTCAGAAATTAAATGTGTTAAACAAGTGGTGAACACTGATGTTCTGAAATTCTGATGAGCTGCTTATTCTGGTAACTTTTTAAATCAAAAATTGCATTTCTTCAGGGGGCTCTGCCCCCCTGGACCCCCCGTAGTCTATTTAAATTTACATTCGTAATTTTTTATTGATTGTGCGGATGGTTATAGTATATCATAGATTTTTTTTTACGCTGTGATTTATAAGGATAAGCATAAGTTTTTTTTATAAATTAATAAATTTAAAATTTAAAATAAAATCCTTATGTTAACCATACGCAAACAATAAATCTTGAAGTGACGCCAAAAATGTAACCTTAAAATCCGCTACATTCGACCCAAACACAACGGCGTGCTTAAAAAAAGAAAGAAAGAAAAGAAAAATATTTTTAGTAATACAGTTTTTAATTCATAATACGATGAAATGCTACTTTAGAATGCTTAAATATAAACAGATGATTTTCATTTTACAGAAAAAATTCACGGATGAAGTCAAAGAATTCGGTCTCTGTTCCACGTGCTTGTTTTGTTTGGGCCGAATGAGGGCATTTATATCTGAGCGATAACGCACATCATATTGCAAACTGTTTTTACGGCATACTGCATCTTCATCTATCTCTTTCCTCCGTGAATAATAGTTAATTTTATTTTAGCCAAGATCTTTTTATTCCAACATCTTTTTTTTTTTTTTTTTTTTTTTTTTGATAAATGACGTCTAATTCACCTGATATTCGTACTTACTCAAAACCTTTCATCTTGTTATATTAATAAATACTTGAGAGTTTTCTTTTTATTCCCAATATGTCGCCATATTAATTTTTTTTTTTTTCGTTTTCCTGTTGCACGTCAAAATCTTTCAATTGAAAATTGTTTAAGAGAAAATATTATTCAGGGTTTTGATTTTCTTGGCAAGGATTAAAGAAACATTGATAAATTTTCTGAAAAAATGTCACATTATTCTCTATGAAAATAATGAACTTTTGTATTTTTAAGCAAAATATTTGAATAAAATAAATAAAATATTGCCTATTTTTATTTCTGGGGCTGAAATCCATCTATATGCAAAAATACAAATGCATTAATTCATCCGTTTTGACGTTGGCTTTACTGAAACATTATAGACGCATTTATACTAATATTATTAAGACCAAATACGTTGCTAGGCAACTGATGAAAGAAAAGGTAAAAAATGAAATAGATATTATGTCAAATTGATAAAACAAAATGCTTTATATTATTGGAAAACATGCATAAAGTTCCCCCAAAAATTAAAAACCTAATTTAAAAAATCTCGCAAATATATTGACATAATTTCAAACTAATTGGAATAATTTAATAAACTTATTTAAAAATTTCAGCATCCAAAATTTACCATTTAAATCCATTTTATATATGAGCCATTTCTTTCAACAAATGAAAATTTGAAAATCGTCTGACTTGCCATAGAAAAGCATTACAGAGCAAAATAAAATGTTCCATATTTCCCGAACGAATGAACCAAATTTAACCAAAAACTATACATCTAAGTCCGAGTACCTCATCAACATGCCCAATTAATTTCAAGCCGATCGGATGCTTTTTGCGGTAGTTATCGCGGAACAGACAGACAGACAAACGGAAATCAAAACTTTTCGTGTCTCCACAGTAAGCCTTCACTGACGTTTCGGCAACTAGTAAATCTGCAGATCAGGAGCCTCAACGTCATCTTTGCAAGTCATTGTTTTTTAACACTATTTTGCATAATATTCAACTTCCTACAAATCGCTTTTTAAAGTTTTCAAATTACATAAATATTTATGAGCATACAAGATACTTCGTAAAGTTTCAGAAATTAAAAGTGTTAAACAAGTGGTTGTACATTGATGTTCTGAAATTCTGATGAGCTACTTATTCTGGTAACTTTTTAAATCAAAAATTGCATTTCTTCAGGGGGTCTCTGCCCCCCTGAACCCCCCGTAGTCTATTTAAATTTACATTCGTAATTTTTTATTGATTGTGCGGATGGTTATAGTGTATCTTAGATTTTTTTTTACGCTGTGATTTATAAGTATAAGCATAAGTTTTTTTATAAATTAATAAAATTTAAATTTAAAATAAAATATTCATGTTAACCGTACACAGACAATAAATCTTGAAGTGACGCCAAAAATGTAACCCTAAAATCTGCTACATTCGGCACAACACAACGACGTGCTTTAAAAAAAAAAAAAAAAAAAAAAAAAAAAAAAAAAAAACTGGATGAAGTCAAAGAATTTGGTCCCTGTTCCACGTGCTTGTTTTGTTTGGGCCGAATGGGGGCATTTAAATCTGAGCGATAACGCACATCGTATTGCAAACTGTTTTTACGGCATACTGCATCTCCATCTATCTCTTTCCTCCGTGAATAATAGTTAATTTTATTTTACCCAAGATCTTTTTATTCCAGCATCTTTGTTTTCGATAAATGACGTCTAATTCGCCTGCTATGCGTACTTACTCAAAACTTTTCATCTTGTTATATTAAGAAATACTCGAGAGTTTTCTTTTTATTTTTAATATGCCCCATTTTAATTTTTCTATTCTTAATTTTATTTTTCATTTTCCTGTTTCACGACAAAACATTTCAATTGAAAATTGTTTAAAAGAAAATATTATTCCGGGTTTTGATTTTCTTGGCAACAATTAAAGAAATATTGGTAAATGTTATGGGAAAATGTTATGTTATTCTCTATGAAAATAATGAACTTTTGTATTTTTAAGCAAAATATTTCAATAAAATAAATAAAATAAATGAAATATTGCCTATTTTTATTTCTGGGCTAAAATCCTTCTATATGCAAAGATACAAATGCATTAATTCATCTGTTTTGACGTTGCCCTTACTCAAGCATTATACACGCAATTATACTAATATTATTAGGACCAAATACGTTGCTAGGCAACAGAGAAACAAAAGGGAAAAAATGAAATATGCATTATGTCAATTTGATAAAACAAAATCCTTTATATTATTGGAAAACATGCATAAAATTCCCCCCAATATTATAAACCTAATTTAAAAAATCTCGCAAATATATTGACATAATTTATTGGAATAATTTAATAATGTTATTTAAAAATTTCAGCATTAAAAATTTACCATTTAAATCCATTTTTCATATGAGCCATTTCTTTCAACAAATGAAAATCTGAAAATCGCCTGACTTGCCATTGAAAAGCATTATAGAGCAAAATAAAATGTTCCATATTTCCCGAACGAATGAACCAAATTTAACCAAAAACTATACAGCTAAGTCCGGGTACCTCATCAACATGCCCAGTGAATTTCAAGCCGATCGGATGCTTTTTGCGGCAGTTATCACGGAACAGACAGACAGACTAACAGACAGACAGACTAACAGAAACCAAAACTTTTCGTGTCTCCACAGTAAGCCTTCACTTACGTTTCGGCAATTAGATTTAGACTATCAGTAAATCAGCTTACTGACAACGTTTCTTTTTATTTGAATGAACTTTTGTTTTTCTGGCAATCCTTATCCTTAATAATAGCCTGTATAGTTTAATACTTTCATAGGTTATTTTGGGTATTGACTAGTGATAAAATAATAAAAAATAAGTGATGGGTTAATGAATTTGTGAGTGGAAAGAAGTCATTAAATTTTTTTGTGTAATTAGATTTAAGAATAAAAATGTAACTGAATTAAATTATTAAGAATTTAATTTAATTTTAATTAAAATTTATTAAAAAAAATAATATATGCAAAAATTTTAAAGTATTTGGTTACCAAATACCGAATATTCGGTATACACTTTGACCGAAGCTTCGGTGTTCGGCAAAATTGCTGATTCGGTCAATCCCTAATCTGGATTTCCCAACTCTCTCCATATGAAACGCAAAAATTTGACTTAAAAAGCTCTGTAAAAAGGTATCTAGCAAAAAAAACGTGTTCAGGTTGATCTAAAATGAACTGAATGTTTTCAAAATTCAGTAAGAAATAACCGGTAAAAGATATTAAAGTAATTCTTGCAGGGAAGTAATGCGTTAAGTCCGGAATTTCTTTATGACGTGTCCTTATTTTAATTCCAATTACCACCGATAGATGTCGCTTTGATGGCTGAAATTGTTAGAGTGCAGAAAACAATCTTAACTTTCTAAACGCAAAATCCTCATTTTTTTTCGCATTTCAACAGCTATACATAAAGAAGGGTAAAAACTGAGTAAACTTTTATCCGTTTATAGATGCATTCGTAATTACATAAATTAGCATCTATAGTCGTTGTCTGGTCCGCCCGTCCGTCTGTCTGTCTGACCGCATATAACAGTGCAAAAACTACCCAACCAAATGGTTTGAATCGTTGCAGGATTTTGTCCAGTCATTTCAAATCGAATCAAAATGTAAAAAGATATTAATAAAAGTTTTCTTCATTCTATTACATCTTATCATACGCAATTAATTTAATGATATCCCATGATAGATAATGATTCTAAATTGTCATGGTGATTACGTCCTATTTAAGATGGAGTTCTGTTATTTCCGTATTACGGAATTTAATATATATAATCCTAATAAATTTTGTATTCACGCATTTTTGCATAAGAGTACAACAGCTATTGCACCATGATCTGAATATTTATAAAACTAGTTATAGTACGAACGCACCTCATTTGCCACGTTTGACGTACAATTTCCGACTTGTTCTATGTTAGTTTGAGCGTTCTAGCAGTTTGATACGGTGCAGTGGTTGGTGATATTTGGAACTAAAACAAAGAAGTGTACTCGACCTTACGCAATATTCTCCTGCTAGAATAACTTCTATAGCTGTCTCCGCTTACTTATTAAAAATCGGTAGTCCATTTTAGGAACACCTTATTATAAGATGGAAATAGTCAGAATTCATTCAGAATCATAAATGGAATCTGTCGCAATTTTGATTCTATAAAAATTCTAATTTTAAATCATGGTCATTAAGCGCCACCTCATCTTCTCCATATGAAACGCAGAAATCAGATAAATGTATACGAACAAGGGAGATTCAAAAGTTTGAAAAAGTCTGTAAAAAATTTTTTAGCATATAAAATTGCATACATATACAGTTTTAATTTTTCTAATATGAAGATAAAGCTTGACTGTGCTTCATCCCGATCCGTAGAATTTACTACTTCTCCAACATCATTTATTACGTAGAAGACTTCCTGTGTTTTGTGCTTGTTAAAATATATTTAGATTCATGCTAATTGTTGTTTATGACAGTTTAATAATTTTTTTAAAAAGTACACACATAGTTTATATGAAATTATGGTCATTAAGGGCCACCTCCTCTTCTCCATATGAAACGCAGAAATCAGATTAATGTAAACGAACAAGAGGAATTCAAAACTCTGTAAAAAAGAATTTCGAACAGATATCTTGAAATTTTCCTTTCAGCAATTTCTATCAATAAAATGAAATGTACCTGATATATTTTGTGCAGCCCTGTACATAACCTATAGCAGAGCTGTCGAACGCGGCGCCCTTTCGAATGATTCGGATTACTAGGTGTTTTTTAAATAAAAATCCATTTTAAAAGATGCTTCTTTAAAATCATTGGTGTTCCACATGATTATTTATTATAGGCGTCGTTAAATGTTAAATTTCCTGCTCTTTTCTCTATAAAATATTTTGATAGACCTCTCTCTCAAGAAAATGCAATTGTATATTTACTATGATTTATGCTTTCTTCTGCAATTATTTTTCACATCGAGTTTGAATCCTTATGGTTCGAATTGTGAAATATATGTGCATCTTATAATACATGTGCATATCGTTACTCCGTACCAGGGTTGCCATTATGGCTCCCTTTTTTATTCAGAAAATCCAAATTCATACCAGGAATTCCTAATAGTAATTTTTTACTTTATTTAATGACAGTCATTTTAGGATAACTTACAGTACAAAATCTTCTTTCGGAATTTCTGAATGAAAAATGGGGCCAAACTCTCAATCCAGCCCGCTACTATACTGAGGTAATATGAGGCTCTATGTCTCTCCCGATATGTGAATAGTGGCGCCCTTTAATGTCTGCCACTAGATTAGCTGCGCCCGCGCTTACTGAAAGGTTGGACCGCCCTGGTCTATAGAATTTATGCAAACTAAATGATATGCAAAAAAATACAGTAGAACCTCTTTTATCCGAAACTCTTTTAACTGCAACTCTCGGTCAACCGAAATCCAAATTTAAAGCCTTTTTTTTTTTTTCAAACCATTACATTCCTTATGTTCAGATTCCATTTTGAAAACTTTTTTTTTAACTATAATATTCCTTGTGTGCAAGCGGTCCATTTTAAACTACAAGTACATATAAATATTTTCGATCCCCTTTCTTAGTTTCTTTGAATTTAACTGGAGGTCTCGTAGGCTGCGGAGTGGAACGAAGAAAACGAACAAATTAGAAATTCTGAAGCTTTTGGATGTTTTGCAAAAGGTTTGGAATGGATGAAGCAGCAGAAAAACTGTTATACTGGTGAATTAATAATATTAAAAAATTCTGTGATAGAACTTCAAAGAAAAGACAATCGAAACTGCGACAAACAATTTTTTTTTTTTTTCAAAACCTTGTGATATATGTAAAAGGTACTTAATTTCAAAATTAAAATTCAGGTATTTTATTCTTGTTTCTATTTTGCTATTGCTTTATTTTTACTAAGCACCTGTTACCATAATAAGAAATAGTGCATATATTTGTCTAAAATCTTAAATTTGAAGCATTCTCGATCATACGAAAATTTCGATTTTCCGGAAGAAGGTAGGTCCCAATTACTTCGGATAATCGAGGTTCTACTCTAGTTACAATTGAAAACGCACTTCTATCAATCATTGTTCATAGACAGTACAGTAACAAAAAACTTGTGTGACCAAAAACAAATAAGTGATATAAATGAAACAAATTCTATGCACACCCGTACTCTACAATAAACTCCCTGTAGTGCACCTCCATGATATACAGTGAAACCCCGATTTAACGTTATTCAAGGAACCATAAAGAAATAACGCTAAATGCGGGAAAGCGTTAAATCGGGGTAAGACGAAAACAAAACACTGATCATAAAATAAAGACTAATTTACGTAAGATACGTTTCATTTCTTGATTTACAGTGATTTAGACATAAGGTTTCTAAATTATGTTTTCAGGAAATATTTTATTTTACTTTGCGTACTGTTTTTAGCAGCTACATCACGAATCGCTTTCTCAACGTATGAGAGTTTGTGTAAGCTTTTCTCTTGGTCTTCAGAATTTAAAAAATGCTTTCAGTGTTATGAAAGTTCTAATGGCTTCCAATTTTCAGATTCCTTAAATGGTGACGATTTCACTTTTTTTTCTTTTTTAGCCTGTTTTTCCATTTTTTACAATTTTGCTCCATTAAATCTACTTATTGTAATATTGTTTACAAATTTGAATATGAAATTCCAATTAAACATATTAATTGTAGTTTTGGGCTTTTGGCGATAACTTCTAATTTTTCATGTAAGGAAAAAAGCTTTCATTTTGACGACATACAATGTAAAGCTATGAAAAATTTCTAACGAATGCTATCAGCTCCGTTATAGGTAACCCTGTGTTGTAGTACAGAAAGCACGATAGAATATAATAAAAAGAGAAGGGCTTTTAAATGAGTTTTGAACGTTTTGATAAGAATTTTTGTTTTTTTTTAATCACAAATTCTGACTTATTTAGAAAAATTTCATTGAGATTTTGCCGCCCAAAAACGTTAAATGCGGGAAATAATTCAGAAAGATAACGTTAAATCCGGGATCTTTTAACATTACAAGTATAGGAAATTAATTGGGACTAGCTAAAAATGCCGTTAAATACAGGAGATCGTTAAATACGGGTTACGTTAAATCGGGGTTTCACTGTATATATAAATTTCAATATGTTTAAAACGTATCATCATTAAAATACACAGCAAACAATTGCCCCCACATACCATAATGTAACGGAACTTTTTTGAGTGTAAATGAATAACAAATTTTATGCACACCTTATTCTACAGTAAGCGCCTTAAAGTGTACCTCAGTGATACATATCAATTTCAATATCTTTAAAATAGCTTAACATCGTTGAAATTTACTGCAAAATAATTTCCCCATAGACAGTAATGTAACGGAATATTTTTCAGTGTTCCTGTAAACTAACCATAAAACTACACACTTCATTTTCAATCAGGAGTGTAGTGGTGGATATACAGAGGTATACACTGTATACCTTCTGGATTTTTTTTAAAAGCCCCGTATACCTTCTGTTTCTCAAATAAAACTATATCGTATACTCTAGACATGACGTTAATGACTTCTGCGTATACCCTCTGATTTTTTCTACGATTACAACACTGTTTTCAATACTGAACATGCCAATGTAAACTTCAATAATATATATAAATTGTATGACAAACGGAATATATTTATGCAAGTTAGAGCAAAGACAGACAGACAAATCAAATTCATAAACACTTTTAACTATGTTGGAAAGTGTTAAAAGTATGGCTAGGCATCGTTTTCCACTGTAAAGAAACAGCAGGGCACTGCAACCCTTCTGAAAATACCTAAGGGAAAATACTCTGCAATGTTATTAGATACCAATAAATAATGCCTCATAACATTTCATACAATGCTATACTGATACAGGCTGTCTCTAAAGTCTAGACACAACCAGAAAATGTCATTTATTAAATAATGCAAAATTAAACAAAAACATATTTACTTATTAAATTCCGTAAAATAATTCAAACAAATCTTATCAAAATCAATAAATGAATACATTGTTATAACTTTGATAAAAATTCACAAAAACCTGTAACTATACAATGTCTCAAGAGATCGAAAATGATAGAATGGGGAAAAAACGCATCATTTAACACTTTTACATAATGCTATTTATTAATCTATTTCTTGGGATTTGGATAACTTTAAATTGAGACATTGACACTGAGTTTTTTTTTTTTTTTAATTTGACTTATGGACATATTTTGTTTTGACACTAATCTTCCAATTTTTCAATCAGTCTGAACACTTGTTGATTGTAGCTGCCTGCATCTTGGTGTTCGGTCAAAATTATTATTTTTAACAAGTACTTGGTATATTATATGTTTTGAATGATTCAAAACTCTAGAAATTTTAATAATAAGCTTATTTTTTTATTTCAACTTAAAAGTCTAAAATTTTCTCATTTGTGAATTCTGTAGCTTTCCGCATCTTAATTAACAAACGGAAATTGAATATTCACTGCTATACTAGTCAGGGAAAATGGTTAATTGGTTGAAATACACACACACACAAATTAAGCATTTATTAACATTTGCGTAATGTGCCTAAACTTTTGAAGCAGTTTTTTTAACAAAAATATATAAAGGTGTATTTTTAAAATAAATAGTGCTGATGTAACCATTCTAATACTACTATGTTTTATTTCAGTTACATTTTGAGTATTTCAGAGTTGCCAAGTCTCCGGCTTTTTGCACACCACTATTATCTTAGAGAAAATGTTATTCTTTTAAATCGCTTAAATGTTCCAATTAAATAAAAGGCCATTTTCTGTATTAAATTACTGGTATCCAAAAAGCCAGAGACTTGGCAGCTCTGGTATTTATTGGGAAATTATTCCATATAGTTGTTCTACCAATTATATTGTATTTTAGTATGGGCCAAAACTATTTAGACAGACTGTAACAGAAACGTTTTGGTATGTAGAAAAATATTAC
Source organism: Maratus speciosus (assembly GCA_963932465.1). Lineage (NCBI taxonomy): Eukaryota > Metazoa > Arthropoda > Arachnida > Araneae > Salticidae > Maratus > Maratus speciosus. The sequence continues at coordinate 64,769,764 of OZ010799.1, read as the reverse complement.
AGTAAAGTTATCCGAAAAGCATGGGACCAAAGCATTTTCGGTTAACCGCGGTTCCATAGGAATTTTCGGATAACCGGTGTGCCATAGGAATTTTCGAATAACCGGAGGCTTATGGTGAAAACTTGTTTGATGAAAACTGTGATCGTAATTTAGAACATCGTTGTAATATGAAGTGTCGTACGTGTCTATCTAATAAAGCGCCCGAAATTACGCAATGGACTAAATAAGTAAGTTAAAAAAGCATGTTCTTTATGAAATAAATAGAGTTAACACTATTTCTACCAGTGTTCAATAACACCTTTCAAATATTTCGCTTATTTTTAAAGCTAATAAGTATTAAAGCAACTCTTCAATGTATTAAAAATGGAATTCAGAATGGATTTCCGAATAAAATTCGGAATTATTTTTATCTAAAACTTACAAATAAAATAGTAATAATAAATAAAAATATGTTGAAAGGCGACATTGGTAAAAATAGTGTTGTCAATAAAATTTTTCACATTTAAAAACGACTTTAAGGAATTTTAAGCTCTTTCGGTTGAGCCGAGTTTCAGATAACCGGGGTTCTACTGTATATTAGAAGAAGAATGAGACATCTATCATGCATAAATACATTTATTCAAAAAATACATAATAAAAGATCTTGATTATTAATACTGACTAGTGCTCTTTTTTTTCTCTCCCTTTTTTTTTTGATAAACACCAAAAATACAATAAACACACACACACATAAGTTCTTTAGTTTTATGTATTCATAAACATGAAGAGACAAACAGTTGTCATATAACAGTATACAATGCAACACAATTTTTCCAACAACAAAATAGCAATTTCATAAAGCTTATTACACTAATTTATACACTATATCGCATTCAAAAGCTTAAGAACCAAAAACAACCTTTTTCTACCCTTAAAAACAACAACAAATTTAACTTTATCTCAAGTTCATGCAAATTTAAGGTAGTTTTATCTGACAAAAGCATTTAAGGGAGACCTGCAGGGGAAAAAAATTATTACTGAATATAAAGCAATGAATTCTGTTTGCTATAGTCACAAAATGAACTTTTTTTTTCCTCATAAATAAATGTTATGCATTTTTTGCTGATTTTTACATTTAAAAATAAATAATAAAAATATTACATATATTTCCAGAGGTATATTATAATATACACCAAAAAATGTTAGGGGAAAATTTTATTTTTAAATTAATATTTTAGAGTTTTCTTATTATTATTTATATTACTTATTGTATGGTAAACGTCTATGTGACGTTCGCGCACGCCTTCTCTGCTCTAGCAGCACCCCGTTTTGTAGAAAGAGGAAAAACTGAGCAGAACCTGGAATGGCTTCACCTAAGAAGGTGAGCTATAAATGAATAGAACGACTTTGGCCACTGCTAGTCGTAAAGAATCGAAATGAAACTGCATAAGAATTATTGATAATTATTAGTGTTATTCGTTATTGTTTATGATAGTATGTGTCTACAGTGTCATACTCCTGTTTAAATAAAATGTGTCAGTTCAAAAAATGGTCAATCATTGATATACGCTCCACACAACATGACCATCGGGTCGTTACAGTCTATAAAAACTATCTAGTTTACATTTTAGTGTGTTTAGAGTTTGTTAACTGTTTTATTTAAAAAAATCTTTCCCTACATTTGTTAAACATTAAATAAAGATTTGATAAACACAAATACTCTGACAAGGGAACCACCTGAGGTGCTAGTCGCCGATTTTGATAAGGGTGGTATCGTTGGAAAGGTTTCATCATGAGAAACAAAATGTCCAATGAAACTACTTGTCCAAAAGGAACATTGCAGGAGATGAAAGGAAATTTGCACAAGCATTCCACCAACAGATAAATAAATAAATAAGCAAATACAGTCTATAAAAACTATCTAGTTTACATTTTAGTGTGTTTAGAGTTTGTTAACTGTTTTATTTAAAAAAATCTTTCCCTACATTTGTTAAACATTAAATAAAGATTTGATAAACACAAATACTCTGACAAGGGAACCACCTGAGGTGCTAGTCGCCGATTTTGATAAGGGTGGTATCGTTGGAAAGGTTTCATCATGAGAAACAAAATGTCCAATGAAACTACTTGTCCAAAAGGAACATTGCAGGAGATGAAAGGAAATTTGCACAAGCATTCCACCAACAGATAAATAAATAAATAAGCAAATGTTTAAGTGCTTTTACACTAACACTTACTTTCACCAATAAGCAAGTGATCAGCCAAGTGTCAAAAATGGACCTACCATCATATGATCTACAACATCTTTACTAATCACAACATTTGTGGCATAGCAGCCTTTTTCGGTGTTAATAAGTCCACATTCAAAACATTCCATGTCAATCAGTACATTTCTTTCATTGCATTTTACAGCAATACATTATCTATATTAACAACAATACAAGCACATGCCAATTGCTCACAGTCACATTTCAAAACATGCTTATTTATTTATCTGTTGGTGGAATTGCTTGTGCAAACTGCAGCTACTGCGGTGTTCATTCTGGATGGGTAGTTCCTTTGAATTTTTTGTTTCTCATGAAAAGACCTTTCCAACAATACCACTCTTATCAAAATCGGTGACTAGCACCTCAGGAGTTCCCTTATGAGTGCATAAATACCAAAGGCGTTGAAATAGATAAAAAAAAATATAGTTATTTTGAGATAATAAAGCATGAAAAAAGCATGCAATGCCCTTAAAAGCTTGCAAGTAATTAGAAAACGTTCCATTAGCACATATTCAAAATGTCCCCAAAGTCTGAAATTTTTTACACGACTTTTCAAATAAGCATAGTACACTGATATCCAAAAATTAATGGGCAGTGGGAAAATGCTAATTTCAGGATGCGAAAGCCCCACTTTAGGGGTGGAATTCTAGTGACGATATTGAGTGATATACGAGTAAATTACATCAGATTGGTTGACGAATATCCATATATGTTAAATCACGTGACTGCCAAAGAATTCGGAAGATAAAACTTTCAATGTTGCATGTGGAAGCTATCAGATTTTAAAGGCGTTAAACTGCACATGTGTGTTTTCTGATGTTATGACAAGTAGTGTGATATCATGAAGGGCTCATGTGTCATGTGTCTGATTTTATGCATGGGAAAATTGTGAGTAAATTGGAAAGAGGCTGTTCCACACAGGATGTTGGGAAAGAGTTAGAGTTCTCAAAAGCATAGCAGTAGGATTATGGAAACAATATTCTGAAACTGGATCAGCTACCAGGAGGCGCAGCACTAGCAAACCACACAAAACAACACCACAAGATCAGGGTATGGTTGTAACAGAGAAAAGACACCACCATTTAACTGATTGGCAGGTGGCAAAAAAGCCTCACACAAGTACCAGGATGAGAATTTTGTGGCAAACCATATCTAGGCGCTTGAAATAAAGTTGGCTTGTATGCCCACAAACCTGTGAAATGTATTCAACTCACCCCAGAAAGCAAACGCAATTGATATTGATGGTGTTGTGAATACACAAACTGGACTGACCAGCAATGGAGCAATGTTCTCTTCACGGACGAAAGCATATTTAGTTTTTCGTGCAATTCTAGGTGCCAATACATCTGGCATGAACTCAGCATTGCTTTTAAAGTGAAAAATATTGTTGAAATTCACCATTACAGATCTTAATAATGGTGTGGACTGGGATCATGAGTAACGGCATACAGACCTGGTGGTATTTGAAAGAATGCCATTACTTCTAACTGGGGAGTTCTCCATACGGACATACTCTGAAAAATCTGAAAGAATTATAGAATGCTCAACTCATGCGGATAGATATGTTTACTTAAAAAAATTTCGACAGAAACTCGATAGAGAATCTGTAAAAAAATAATGAAATTTTTGGGTATTTGGCGATTTATCAGCGGTTGGCAATGGAATAAAAATTTTAAAAAATACTCAATTATGTCAAATATCAAATACTCTTTAAGATAAAAAGGTTTCACATTGAACTTGTTTAAATAAATTTAAGGTAAATAACTTTAGTTTTGTCAGTTTTAGTTTGATTTAACTATAGTTTTGTCATATATATATATATATATATATATATTTACAATGAAAGTTAACTATCAAATTTTATGAATTAAAACAAAATTTAAATTAATTAAAATTGTTTCAATCTCAAAATTAACTCCAACTGAGTACTATCAATTGAACTTTGTTGCTATGGAAACGGCTTCTTTGATATTGAAATAAATAACTGCAGCATTCTTCATCTTGCCTTTATTTTGGAATATGCTTAAATATATGAAAATACTTTTTTACATATGAAATTGTTTTTAAAGAAATAAAATTAAATAACAAGGAACATAAATATGTAATACAAAAAAAAAATGTATTTATTAAACTCTCTCATTGTTTAACTTCATTAAATACTATTTACATGCATTCTAAAAATCAATTAACAAGCAATTATCAGGTGCATTAAAAACATTTGCTTTTGGCGAGGAAATGTACTGCTCGCCAAATTGCATGACACTTTCGTCTTTTCACGCCAAATACTCGAAAGTAATTTATTTTTTTACAGACTTTCTACTGTAATTCCACCGCTAAATTTGACTGACCCTTTATTACATACATAAGTAGTTTAACTAGCATTTTTTTTTTTTTTAATTTTTCTGAGTATGCCCTGTATGTAAGGAATTTTCGTGGTGCTGTTGAAAATGGATGACAACACCTGTCCTCATTGTGCACCCTACATTCAGGACCTTCAGCAAAGTGAAGGGATAGAACTTATGGTGTGGCCTGCATACACCTCCGATCTGAATCCAATCGAACATACATGGGATTATCTTGGGAAGTGCATTGCAGCATCCAGCCCCCCACAGCGTTCAACAAATGAACTCAATAGCAAGCTGAAACAAGAATGGAGGAACATCCCTCAGGAATTTCTGGACACTCTTGTTAAAAGATCGCACAGCTGATGCCAATCATGCATTGCAGTCAGGGGTGGACATTGTATTAAAATTTTCTTTACATGTGTAATCAATGTTTTCGATTTTTTGTCCAAATGACAAAAGAATGCATGTTTTGCATTACTATCATTCATTTAAAATAGCAGCTAATATGTGCGCTTATTTATGCGGCAACCTTTCTGTTAAGCCTATCTGTACACCCCAAATACAAAATTTAACACCATCCTTTCACACAAAAAAGTTTCACGCGAAAATGTCAGTGTCCTTTACTTTATGGCCTTCAGTGTATTATCTTCTAAGAGGAAAAAATGAGGAAATATTTTTTTTGGTGATATTTTATGGAAAATCGAGTACAAGTCTCCCTTAAGAATTTAAAATGCTATTTTTCATTTTAAACAATAACTTTAAAAAACTTTTTCAAATATTCAGTCTTTTACTCGTAAAAATTTATTAGAAATAAAATTTCATATATTTATGCAAATGTTTTGCAACAAACTTCTTGTATATGACTTCTTACTTTTAGTAACCAGTATATCTAAATAATAATCTTTCCTTATTTAATCACAGGGATTTGGTAATTAGATAAGGCAAAGATTACTAATCGGAACAAGTGGTGCTTCAAAATAAGAATTTACCCTGTAAGTGAAGTATTTAAGTATTAAAAATGTTACTTTTCTTTTTTTACAAAATACAAAATTTATGTTATTATAATAGGTAGATTTTAAACACATTTTTATAACAAGATATAGTCATTTTTTTTCTAAATTAATTGTAGTACACATATATTTAAAAAGCAGAAGCACATTTAATAGACAGATAACATCATAATTTCAACAGGGTTGCAGTGCAGTTAGATATTTTACAATTCTAATTTTTCATAAGAGTGCCAATAGTAAAAAAAAATTTCAATACTCAAAAATAATTAATATGCATAAATATTGTAAAAAAATATTAATTCTGATTTCATAACTTTAAAAATAATAAAAGCTTTTTTTTAATTCATTTTGTAGCACTGTGACTTCCTTATTTTAATTCAATATTCTCACATATTTTCAGACATATTGAAAGTTATTCTTTCTTACAAAAGTAAAGACAGAATTAGATGAAGCTTGACACTAAAAGCATAAGTAAATAAAAATAGCGTTTAGAGCACGAAAAATTCATGAAAAATTGTAAATTATTATTAACAATTACTTAAACACATATTTCATTAAATACTTACAGTAATTTTGTTTTAATAACTTTAAATCAAAAAAGGGATAGGTATAAATTTATTTTTTAAATAAATTTTATCATAACTTTATGTGGCTAAAAAAACTGAGTGGCACCCAGAAATAAGTTATAGAATATACTCTAAAAGTTAGTTCAATATTTAAAAATGCTTTTGTGCGAGAACTTACATGAATTACTTAATTCTGGAAATAATTTTGGCCCTGTTTTTAGTTAATAACATCTTATTAATATTCTAATTTTATTTTTAATTATTTTTTCTGCCTTTGGAATATTTTGAGTAAATTATTGTCCAAAGAGTAGCTGTAGGAATTTAAAGTTAAACAATTACAAATCAAACATATTTTCTATAATTTAAAAAATTGTACTTTTTACATGGAAGAAAGTTATTCTTTCTTTAGGTGATAAAGTATAATAATTGAATCTGCGATTGTTGAAAGGTCCTAGTTTTTTAATTTTCAAAGTCATAGACATAGTGCTTTTTAAATTCCTTTCTCCCTCCAAAACATGCATAGCTAGTATCTGAACTGAGTTCCTTTCTTCATGAAACAGTCGTCAATAAACATGAAAAAACACTGAATCCATCTTGAAATGAGTCGTCCATTTCCAAAACTCATTATGTCCAAAAAATGAAATTTTACAGAAAACGACAAAAACTTACAATCCTAAAAATGTAGGCATTGTTTCGGTTTTTGATTTTGATTTTTATGTTATTTTTTTACAATTTCATAAGACTACATCCAGAAATATTACAGTTTTAGTTTATTTACAAAATAAAAAAATATGTTGGACATAATGTGTTTTGGAACTGAATAATAGACATAATGAATTTGGGAACATGTTTCCAAGACTTATGAAGTTTATTTCACATCGTTCTGTAAAAATACTAAAAAACTCGAGTTACAAAAGGCAAAAATCTTACAAAATTATTTTTCTACATAAAAACATCAACAAAACTGTGAAAATTTAGTTTTTGAAAAAGTGCTGAACCCCTGAAATATTTTCTGGTGGTATGTCAACAGCATCATCCATAAATATGGCATGAAAAACAACGACATTTCAAACTGTTTTACTTTTGAAATGTTTGCATATATATGGATAAAATGTCTAACAATGTACATAAAAAAAAAATAAATAAATAAAATTTTAAAAATGACATAATAATAAGTTTTGGAAGTGAGCGACTCAAATGAGAAATCTCAAACTATGGACTTAGTTCTTTTTCTACAATCACCGATTCAATTATGGTGCAGAGGAAAACAACAACAGTTTAAAAAAATTCAGAGCATACTATAAACAACATCTTAATCTCAAAAGAAACCATAAACAGTACAAATTCGTTAGCAAAGAAACAGGTATAAAAATTAGTAAAATATTTATAGAAATAACTGAATTTTCTGCATGAAAATGGACGGAGAAAATAACAAAAAATAATATACTGATGGAGCAAAAAACAATGATCGACAAGAAGCGGTGTTAAACTGTTTGTCTTGCTTTTAAACAGACTTTTAAATATATTTTGTTCAACTTAAAATATTAACAGAAAACAATTTATTCTAGTACAGTAAAGCACTGTTTATACGTTTCTCATTTATACGTCGTTTCAGTAAGTCCTACTTCATCCTTATGTATTTTAATGTTGTAGTGTTTTGTTTATTTATATGATGCATAACATCAGTTATACATCGTTTCTTTGATGCCATCACTGATTTTCTCAGAATTTTTTCTCCAGCATCTTTTTTAACCATTTGGAAAAATGGTTATTGTCCTCGTTCAGGGTAGGAAATCAAAAACATATCTGAAGCGTTTTATTAGTTGAATCCCGCATTTTATTCGTTTTCTGATTGGTCTATACAGTAATCTGTATTTTTCCTTTACTTTCAATAGAAATGGATACTTTTGTTGCCACTATGACGAAAAAGTAATAAAAACTACAAAAAAAAAAAAAAAAAAAAAATTAACAACTCAGAAACAAATTGAGATACAGCTTTCAAACAAATTGCATTTAAAAAGTAAATTTTTTTCTCTATACGACGGTGTAAAAAGTAATATTGTGGTATGTTTAGAAGTTTAAAAATGAAATTTCATTTAAACAAATTAAGAAATTTCATTTAAAAAGAATGAAATTTCATTTAAAATTGGTCCAGGAATATTAATGTTTAATTCATGGCGTACGTAATGTATGACCAGCTCCGTAGAAGTTTACAATTTTACAGTACCGAAAATTGTAAAACTGAAATTTCTTTTAAAATTTGTTCATGATGGGTCCAGAAATGTTATCGTTTAATCCATGGCGTACGTAATGTATGATCAACTCCGTACGATTTTTTATGTCTTAAATTTTAGTCTTTGAAAAAATCATTTTTCAAATGGTCGTCATAATTTGTTAAATTGCTTTTTTTTTCTTTTCTGCTAGCAATATTTGGGGAAAGATGACAGACAAAGAACATGGGTGACTGCTCCAGGTGTTATTTCAAGTTTGTGGAACCTGTGGAGGAGGTGGGATAAAAAGAATGGACAGTAAACAGACTGCATTGACACTGACACACTTAGAATCTTTTTTATTTCCTACAATACTAGTTAGAAAACTTTCCAGGAACTTAACTCCATTACATAATGCTTTGTAGACATCTGAAAATAAATCGGCATGTCAAACGATGATTAAAGACTAGTTTAATTAAAATCTGTTTGTACATTTGATAATAGAAGAAAAAAGTATAATTCAAGGTGTGCAACTGATATAAGGTTTGATAATTCTCACTTAAATTTTTCAATTTTAGAAATGACTATTTAATAATTTTTTTTCAATGTTTTAATTTTCTTCAATATCTAGGGCATCTTAAACAACCAAGAATGATAGCAAAAAATTTGTATGATTGTAGAATTATATTTCAACAGTCAAAGATTTTACACCTTTGGTGACTACAATTTCGATTGTACATCTTTTTCAGTTATACGTCATTTTACGATTCCCTGAAAGACGTATAATCAGTGCTTTACTGTATATAAAATCATGGACAAAAAAACTTTTACTTCTAACTGAAAAGAAAAAAAGGCTAAGTAAATATGATTATACTCTATAAAGATATTGATTCTTGGTTATATTTTACTTTAAAAACTTAAGCATCCAGTTAAAAAACATACTGAATTTCTCTCATAATGAAACTTATGTTTAAATACAAAACTATCAATAGATGAAGATATATTCCAAATTGTTATGATCCAGAGAGTTAAATTAATACACAGTTTCTCATATCTTGTTTTTACTTCCATTATGTAAAAATAGATTCAGTTTTTTATGAATTTAAAATGACATAGCTTATGACAAGCAATAGCTCATAAGAACAAGTCTTCACTTTTTAAGGTAAGGAGTACATTTTAAAAATTAATCAGTCAGCAAAGTAAAGTGATTTGATCTAATACCACACAAAAATAGTAGAATATTCATTTCAATTACTTGAACAGTGAGGATTTTATGAACAGAGATTTGAATAATAATTAAGCAATTAATTTTCAATTCAGTGCAAACTTAGTAAAAATACCTATCAGATCTATAAAAAAAAATACTTGCACCATAAAGATTCTTGTACTCACTGATCACTAGCTATTTTTAATAGATGCTAAATGAGCCATTTATAAAAAAGCATCAGTTTAAAAAATATATATATACAAGCTAGTAAATTCAATAAAATAATAAACACTTATAAAATCCAAGATAAGAAAGTAATGTTGCTTATTCACAAAAATACATTTTTATAAAATATCATTTAAAAAAAAAGAATAATATAACATTTTTACTTTTGCATTTGAGGATCTTTACTTGTAACTTACAAGAAAATGAAATTATTGATAAAAGATGGAGTCATATGCAACAACAAATCTGAACTGGTCAGTTTAAATAACTATACTGGAGATGCTTGAATGCACAAGTGAATATGTTATACAGTGTTTTTAGTGATATTTTATAAAGATATTTTTGTTACTTATAAAACTTTATAAGTAATAATTGTCTATATTGACAATTTGAAAAGGATTATTAGCCAAGATTTTTTTTTTTAAACCTCTTTGTACTGAAGATAAAAATATGTCAAAACATATAAAAGATCGGTTCATCTTTTCTGTAAAATAACATATGTACAAGATACAATGTTAAAAACTAACTTTCAAATCCTGAATAGCTAGGAAATACACACAGGACATACATGATAAATTGTTTTCACAAAGAAGGTACAACACTGCAGAATAAAGAAATATATTTAATAAATATATAATTCATTTCTGAACAAAATGCATAAAATAAGCTTAACAATTAACTTTCAAACATCTTAATATATTTTGTTTCCCTTATATATCTTTCAAAACCAATCAGCAAAAAGAAGAAACTTTCCTGGAATATATCTCATAAAAACAACAGCATAATTTTTAACATGACAGTTGAAGAGGTTTTGTAAACAAAAATTAATTCTTTCTTGCATTTCTCAATTCACTGTGATATTCCATTTGTTTATTTCTGAATTGCATTTAATTCAAAGCATTAAAAAGAAAGCTGATTATTCTAACTTTTTTCCCTCTAAGCAGGGAAGGAGAAACACATATTATTATTTTTCCCTCTGTGGTGGGATAGTGAAACTGATTTTCTCCATTTTATCTCAGTTGAGCTTGTGAAACTCAATGTGTGAGCTGTGCAGTACCTTGACGGACAAATGCATTTGTGAAAATTAAACCTTGCAAAGAAAACAACAGTTCACTGCTTAATGTATCAAAAAACCTCAATGGGACTGTACATTTATAATGTTATCAACTTTTTTTGTAATTTTGAAAAAAAAACCCTATATGATATCATATGTTTTCATCCCACAAAGCCCCCCCCCCCATATGATATAAGTTATCATATAACGAAGCCCCCCCCCCCTCCCTAATTATATCGTTATCAATGTTTAAAAATAACTTTGCTTTTTGCAATTTTTTTCTTTTGTTTTCAGTGATATACAGATATTGTTACACATTTATTATTCACACACTTTATTGATTTAAATGAAGAGAATGCAATAAAATATCCCTATTATATATAAAGTAATTTTATATACTAAAAAGAAACAGCTACTATTTAAAAGTATTTAATAATAGCTTTTTGTTACATAATGTATTGTTACATTTTTGTTACATAAGTCCCGATTATCCGAGCCCCGTTTAACCGAGTTTCCGCTTTAACCGAATTATTTTCTTCCGATGGACTGATGGTTTCCATTATTATGAAACAGCTATTATAAATGAAGTGTTAGGTGTAGATGAAAGAGCAATCGTAAAAAGTTAGAACTCTGATTTTCTGGTCAGAGCAGGAGGGGGGGGAATGGCCATAATTTTTTTTGAAAAAAAAAAAAAATTATGGCCATTTTTTTTCTTCCATTCTGATCAGAAAATCAGAGTTCTAACTTTTTACGGCAGCTCTTTCATCTACACCTAACACTTCATTTATAATGGCTGTTTCATAATAATAGAAATCATCAGTCCATCGGAAGAAAAATGATCCATTCCAAAGGTATAAGTTCGATTGAAAAAACTATTTAATATTTTGAGCAGACAGAAGAGGCTACACCTGCAATTTTCATGACAGTAATAGAATCATATAGCTGCCAATGTGTACGGTTTTGTTACCTCTAAAATTTGAATACAAATTTGTGCCATATTTAATCGTTGACAATTGTTAGATTTTGGCGATTGAATTAGGAAAAATTCACTGGTAAGTTTTAGAGGTAAGAAAAAAAAAATCTTAGAAATTGGTAGCTATGCAGTAGTATAATACTGCAGCAAAATTGACATTTAACAAACAAAAAACTTTTAAGGGCTTTTTCAAATAAACAATTTCATTCCCCGTATTTATTAAAAGTAATGGAAATGTACAAAATGTACATAAAAAAATGTTACTAGTACCATAAAAATGAATGAATTAGGTGCAAATTTATATTTCATCTCCTCAGTGAGTGGCGATTTGGGTCAATCCGGTGTATACGAGTTTTTTGCTTATCCGAGGTAAGCTTAGTCCATATTAACTCGGATAATCAGGACTTTACTGCATAGCAAATTTATATTTAACCGTAGAAAAAACAATTTATAAAAATGTATTCAAGATTCTAAATAATTAGTAAAAAACATTACAGAGAGCATAATAAGTTATATGTATGAAACTGTAATAATGTTTTTTAATAATTCCACAAACTGGAACAATATTTTCCATACTTTCACGAACCGGAACAATATGTCACAATTTCATGAACCGGAACATCGTTCCGGTTTGCTCCGGTACATTTCGAGCCCCGGTTATATATGCACAGCCCCTATGCAATCACCAATAACATCAGATAGAGCAGTGGTTATCAGTAGTTGTTAGAGAAGTAGATCATGAGAGGGCATCAGTTGCGGCAAATTTTAGCAAATTTATATCAAGATTTCATCAAAGAATGTCTCCATATGGGCATACTCCAAAAAATCTCAAAAAATTATAAAATGTTCTATACATGAGGATAGATATGTTTATAAAAAACATTTCGGCGGAAACTCAATAGAGCTTCCTTAAAAAAATAATGAAAATTTCCATATTTGGCAATTTATCACTGGTTGGCGACGCAATAAAATTTAAAAAAAAAAACTTTTTATATCAAATACTTCTTAAGATAAAAATGTTTCACATCGAACTTGTTTAAATAAATTTAATGTAAATTACTTTAGTTTTGTAAGTTTTAGTTTAAGTATAGTTTTGTCATATATATTTATAATGAAAGTTAACTTCAAATTGAGCACTGTCGATTCAATTTTGTTGCTATGGAAACTACGACTCCGTTGATGTTGAAGAAATGAATAACTGCAGCATTCTTCATCTTGCCTTTATTTTGGAATACACTTAAATATATGAAAATATTTTTTATATATCAAATTGTTTTCAAAGTAATAAAATTAAATAGCAAGAAACATAAATATAATACAAAAAAGTGTATTTATTAAACCCTCTCGTTGTTTAAGTTTAAATTCATTAAATACTATTTACATGCATTCTAAAAATCAATTAACAAGCAATTTTCAGGTGCATTAAAATCGTTTGCTTTTGGTGATGAAAAGTACTGCTTGCCACATTGCGTGACGCTTTCCTCTTTTCACGCCAAATACTCGAAAGTATTTTATTTTTTTTACACACTTTCTACTGTAATTCCATCGCTAAATTTGACTGACCCTTTATAACATACATAAGTAGTTTAATTAGTATTTTTTTTTTTCAAAATATTCTGAGTATGCCTGGTAAGGAGACCTTCCTTGTAAGTACTTTAAAATAAAACATTCTAAATTCTACTATTCTACTAAAATTTTACTATGTAATGAGGTTTAGTGTCATAAAGTTACATTTTTTTTCTTCAAATTTCTTTCAGATTTCGAATATTCTTAACAATAAATGTCATAAAATTGTTATAAAAAGAATAAACAAGAACAAAAAAATCACACATCAAGCATAGATTATGAAATACTTTCAAACACTTCCAGAATACTTTCACAAAACTTCACCTTTTAATAAGGTGAAATATCATGTCTAAGTAAACCATTTGGAAAACACATAACACATTTGAAAACTTTATTTCAGGAATTACAATCCAATAGTTGGAAAAATATGTGAATTATTTTATGCAGTCCTGGATATGACCTATAGATTTGTATATATACTACATAGTATGCTAAAATTTAGTTCAGTTAGGAAACGTACCACACAGTTGTAAATTCCACTTCAACAATTTCTGTCAATAAACAGAAATGTACTCGAGATCTTTTGTGCTGCCCTGTGTATTATCTATAGAATTTATACACACCAATAAGCAAAAAATTTGTTTAATTTAAAAACGCATACCACAACTTAAGCCACACTTCCAGCAATTATTGTTCTTAGGAAGTACTGTAACCAAATTCTTTTGTGTGTCCCTATAAATGAATGATGAATGCTATACACACTATATTTTGTAGTAAGTCTTTTGCAACTCACCTCAATGATGTATATCAATTTAAATATTTTTGAAATAGTATAACATCACTAAAATACGGTGCAAACAATTTTTCTCCATAAACTGCAATGTAATGGAATTCTTTTGAGTGTCCCTGTAAAAACACAACATATTTCATTTTCATTACCGAACATATCATAGTAAACCACATAAACATATATCAATTATATGGCAATCCAAGTATATTTACATGTGTTAAAGCATGGACAAACAGACAAACCAAATTCATAAACATTTTTCAACTACATTGGAAAGTGTTAAAAATATAACATAATATATTGGTTTCCCTCAAAAGCAAATTTACAATTACTACAAAAAAAATACCATCCACTCTCAATGTTACATTTAGGAAAAATAAGATTTCAGTGATCCATGCAGATGTGTTTTTTTTTTTTTTGTTTTTTTCTTGGGGTCCATTTTGTGAAAAATAATATTTTGTAACGAAAGATGAAATCCAGTTACTCAAATCTGAATCAGGCATTTATTAATAGTAACTTCTGAAAAGCCCTTCTGCTAAAGTTTTCCTTTCTGGTGAATAGTTTTGCTTGCAAATTATGCATTTTAAAGCCTGATAATATAAAAATAATTAGTGAAGAGTATATTTTTATGGAATGGAATTTTGTGAAGGGGACAATTTTATTAAGAGGAATTTTGAAGGGAGCCTGTTTTATTAAATGGATTTTTGTAAAGGGGCCCTGAATTTTGCCTGGATTGAGCCGGCTTTTCTGTATAATATTTACAAAAAAAAAAATAGATCTTCACTAGATCTATGGTTTAATATTATCAGAGATCTGTTAAGGAAGAATTTGGGTCCTTTAAAGGGCCCTTTATCATCTTAAATCAGGATCCTTTACAAATTCTATGCCATAAAGCAGGACTCACCACAAAATCCTTTATTTTAAAAACACACAAAACTTTTAACCTTTTTAAAATAAAATTAGATTCAAGAGATTAATTCACCAAAGAACCCATTGTCTAGCTATGAATAAATAAATATAGACATAGACCTTATTAAAATGTCTTAACAGAAAATCTGAATAATTTTAGATAATTCAGATATTCGCTATTTCAAATTGAAAAACATATATACAATCAGATTTTTTACAAATATAATTTTTCTTTCACAAAAACAGCTTCTTATTAAAAAAAGTCTAGACAGACCCCCTGATTAAAGTATGTTTAATTGAAAAACCTATCTTGTAAAGATGACGTTAACAAAAATTAAAAAATTATATTATTAAGATGCAAACATCATAAACCTATATGATTATAGAAAGAAACGATCATACAACTATTCTTGTATTAATGAAAGGTGTTTCCACCCTCTTTTTTGAAGCAGATAGATTCAATTCCAAGCTCCCCATACATGTTGATCAGGAAGGTCACCAAAGATGACTTAGACAATTTTAAAAAAGGAATTTTGAATAATCCAGAGATCACACTAAGCATTCACCATCTCTCCAAATGCAAAAAACTCCAAAAAGTGGAAACAGAAATTCAATTTTGGTGAATGATTATCAATGCTGATCATTTTATAAGTAGAGTAATACCTCAAGTTATGTCAGCAATCCATTCCAAGACTAGCGACGTAAATCAAGGTACGTTTAGATAAGAAAAAAGGATAAGTCTTTGAGGATGTAAAAAAATCTTGCAATGAAGTTTGAACAGATAAATTTTCCTTTTTTCTCTTAGAAGCTCTTTGTAACAGCAGAGTGAGTTTTCTAAGCTTTTTCTACTGATTTTTTTTATTTGTTCGTCACTATCACGTGACTTGTGCGAAAGTTTCCCTCCATATAACCAAAAATCTTTAAAAAAAGGTTAAAATTGCGTCTTAATTACACAAAAAATATTTACATGCCAGATGACATAAGTCGGGTTGCTAGTTGCTACTGTATGTACAAATGTTATTAAAAATTTTTAAAGTTTAAATAAACTTACTGTACATAATTTCTTAAAGTGTTTTATTAAAAGCAAAGTATTTTACTATTTTTATTAAAAATAATTTCATTTTTTAAAGTATTTTTTAAATGGAGGGAAGGGAAAATTTGGTATTAATCAGTCCTATGAGATGAAATGGATTCATACTTATAAAACTGAAAACAGTGCAACTAGAGGTCCCAATTGCAACCAACCCATATATTAAATTTTCAAGCCTTTCAAAATAAAAAGAGACCAAAGTTTTTGTGAAACACTTTTACAAAATGGGTAATAATTTTCAAATTTGACTAATGTAATGACTAATAGCCAGAATTTCTTACCACAGTCCCTGGTAATCATCTTTATACATGCATAAAATTACACCCAATGACTTTTGTACCACATCCATAAACCTGGCAATCATCTTTAAACATGTATAAAATTACACCCAATGACTTTTGTACTACATCCATAAAAGGAAAAGACAGCCTATTAGAAAATAAGTAAGCTATAATACAATTATACAACACTCATTCTATTAAATAAAATAAATATAACAATAAATATATAGATTAGACATGCAAAAATTTGACAGATATGTGTGATATAACAAAATCATATTCAGCTTTTATAATTTCTATATAAATAGCATTAGAAAACATTAGCTGAACATAATTGAACATTCCTTGGTGCAATATATATATTCATTTTCAATAAAGGAAATTCATATTTCAACAACTAGGTATTTTTTTTTTTTTTAATGTTTAATCAATAATTGATGATTTTCAAACGTTTTTCAATTTTGTAACATATAATAAAATTACACATAACATAATTATTTTGAACATATAAAAGAAATTAATAAAACTATCAAAAATTGGTCACCTTTAAAATATCACAGACTTTTTTACACTGGTTATATGTGAAGAAAATACTTTTCTCATAAAAAATTTACATTAAAATAAATCTAAACGTATTTTTAACTCATTACTTTAGTTTGCAAATTAATTTGTAATTAGTAGCTAGTGATAATTTTAAACACGTATCAAAAAATAAAAGGTCATTTAGCGATTATTAGGGCACAACTTGGTGCTAGAAACAAATGCTGACATCAAAGTTAACTAAGATGCCAACGTGCAAATATTAAGAAAAGTATAGAAAGTACGGAAATTTAGATAGAGATAACAATGATAATTTTAACACATTGAAAGTGGGAAACATACTTTTGCATTTTTCGCAGTCTGTCACTTGAGCATGGGTCACATAAAAATATGTTTTTAGTAGACTTGGGCAGGAGAGCTTTAACTTTTACTTTACTATTCTACATTTACCTATCCAACAAATTTTGTTTTTTTAAACAATAACCACAGAGCATATATTTGAATGAAAAATAAAAAAAGCTTCATAAAAAAAAGTAGTTTTCGATTTATTGCACTTTTATTGAATGACTAATTTCCCATGAAATTCAAGAAAAAACACCTGCTACATGCATAAATCCGGTACGAAATATACCTACTTGCAATGTGTTAGTAATATACAAAGTATACATCTAAAAATTTCAGTGAATGAGACATTTGAAGAACTTGGGATAGGAATACACACACATGTGCATGTACGTTTGCTCTGTTCAAGCTTGCCCACAGGGACCAATTTGGAGTCAGTGTAACATGTCAGATCAAATGCATTGGAGCAATTCATAAACATCAAATTTTGTTACAAACTAGGAAAAACAACAACGGTGATCCATGCATTTTCATGACAGGAATGAAACAATTGATGATAAACAGCATCGGGGTCGACCATCAACAAGCACAATCCCAGATAACATCAAACAACTACAACAGACTTCTATTTGTTCTCCCACTTTAAGATAGCCATGAAAAGTCTATACTTTTCAAATATACTGGAAATTCAACATTGACAATTCAATTCATTCTGAATGAAGTCTTTGGTGAAAATTTCTAGCAGCTTTACAAACATTGTCAAAAGTATGTTGTGGCTAATAGAGATTACTTTAACCCTTTAAGACCTGACTTACACAATTGTGTAGGTGATCATAAAGAAAAAGTAAAAACATTTTCCTACTTTTGTGCGATTTAAAGTCAAGCATGGATCATAACCTGACATCAGGTTTTTTTTTAAAATATTGTTTTCAATCAAATATGATCCTATTAATTAGGGGAAACCAGCAAAACTTTTCACTTCTACTAAAAATCTTCCGGTCTTAAAGGATTAAAGGGCAATATTTGAATCTTCTGTTTTCTTTATTTTATGAGGTCATTCACTGAACTTTTGGACACATCTTATTTAATTTAAAGGAAATAATAACTTTTATTAAATACAAAATACAGTGTGAGGACAAAGTTTTTCCCTGATTACAAAACAGTATCATTAAATAATCAATGAAAATATTAATGTAAAATTGTTATCGCTACATAGTTCAATTCTTAAAGGGTTTTTAATTGTCAATTAGGTGACTATTCCATAAACATAAGCAGTGAATCAAATGTTAATTTTTCATGAAAGGGCATTGGCGGGGGAAAAGCACAATGTGTTTAGTGGCTCTATGAAATCATTTCAGTTCAATGGGAGTTTAAATGTTGTGGATGCAATCCTGCACATGTCAACAGCATAAAGCAATGGTATGAAAAGTTTAAAGAAACTGGTAGTGTCGATGATTTTCAAAGAAGTGGTAGACCTAGGGTGAGTAAAAGACATTCTCCCAGCTACAAAAGGGACATACAACGTGGTTTAAATTAAAGTATTCCTGTTTGGGACATCCTAACAAGAGAAGCAGTGGATGTAACCCCTTCATATTTGGAGGTATACATATCAGGCCATGTAAAATTGATTTATGCAAAAAAAAAAAAAACTCGTGATATAACCAATAAAGAACAGAATACAAGGTATTGGTAATTAACTTTATTATTACATTTCTTTACACACAAACCATACTAGCTAGGTGAGAACTGGAATGTTCAGTACTGAAGAACAAAAATTGTATAAGAGGTGGGGTAAAGGGACATCATAACAAATAAAAAGGAGGGCAAACAAGTTCTGAACAATCTGAGATCGCCATGATTGTTCTCTTGTTGCTGGAGCATGCTTTGCTGCTAAAACTTTTCTACCAAAACGGCAACAAAGCTGCCAAAGCAATTTGCTTTTACCGAGGGCAGAAATCTTTAGGTACGGGTTCAGTGACACCATGAGCTCTATGGCGAATGGTTAAACATTTAAAAGAAACTGGTAACTTTGCAGTTTAAGCAGGCTGAGGACGAAAAAAACAGATACCGCAGGTGATGGATGATGTCGCAACCACTGTCATTGAGCACGCCTATATGAACACAGCAGATGCATCTAGTGTTCGTGCCATATCAAGGCAACTGGATTTGCAATATACTAAGGTATGAACGTGCATGCAGGTAGAGCTCAAGGCCTATCCGTATAAGATTCATTACTTCCAAGAGTTAAAACCTGGTGATAACGATCTTCAGAAAACATTTGCTTTGACGTTCTTGGCACAGATGGATAAGAATTGGCCATGGAACATCCTATGGACCAATTGAGGATCATTTTTATATGTGCGGAACAGCGAACACACAAAACTGCCGTATCTGATCCACAGAGAATCCTCACCAGATCCAATGAACGAGCCTGCATTCTCCGCATGTTACTGTATGGATCGGCTTCACTGCGACCTTTTTGATTGGGCCATTTTTCTTTGAGGATCACCCCACAGGGACCAAAAATCTGTTCCATAATTGAAGTACATTATCGGGACAGATTGCAAAGTGTGGTCATTCTAGAACTCCAGCAGCGTGGATGCCTCGCTACAACATTCCAAGAAGATGATGTGCTTCTTCACATTGAACATGAGGTTCAAAAATAACTGTGACATCATTTTGCGAAGGATTGTGTTATCAGTCATGAATTTCCTACAAGCTGGCCTCCAGATTCACCTGACTTAACCAAGTGTAATTTTTTAGTTTGGTGTTATCTCAAAGATAAAGTTTATTGAGGAAACAAGAAATTTGGCAGATTTGAAGAACCTGATCCCCTTGCACATATGCAACATTGGTCCCGATCAGTTACATACTGTTGTGGAGAATCATGCTGTAACATTGTTTCACATATTGTACTGAATCAAGGTGGGCATATTGAAATCAACCTGTGAAACCTTTGTGTGGTGTTGTGTTATTACACGCATATCATTCATTTATGCTGTCACTAACATTTTTGCAGGATCAACAGTTTGTGTGTAGAAAATTTAATAATAAAGTTAATTACTGAGACCTCATATTCTGTTCTTTATTGAATGTGTATTGTTATATTTTCCTTACCTTAAAATGGTTGTAGCACCTCATTTTCCCCTAGCGACCTTTATTTGAACTATTTTTCTGTTTTTGCACCAACCAATTTCACATGGAATGTTATACAGTCAAGGATCTATAATCCACACTCCCGTAATCCGCAATTTCCTATAATTCGCATTGCTTAATGAATGTAAACAATTAAACAAATTGACAAATTCTTGATCCAAAAATGATTTTTTAAAAGAAATATCTGAAAAATTTAAATATAAAAGTGAATACAATCAATTTTTTAATACAAGAATTTGAAAAATGCAATTTTTGAGATAGCATATTAAATTAATTATTACATATCATATTTAAAATAGTGTCTAGAAATAAGAAAAAGACATATAATCCATAATACTCCATAATCCGCAATATTCCCTAATCTGCACAACCTTTGGTCCCAACTTGTGCGGATTAAAGAACTTTGCCTGTATATACCCTCCAATTATGAAGACATTACATCCATTGCTTCTCTCGCCAGGGTGTCCCAAACAGTCATACTTTAATTTGTACCACCTACTATATTGAAAACTATAAACGTAATTGGTCTTATTACAAACTCGAATACTGTATTTACAATTTAGAAAAATAAGCATATATTTAAATATTATAGCTTTTGTGCAATAAATTTTTGTAATCAGGGAAAGACTCCATGCTCACCCTGTATAAAAGAAAAGAAGAAAAGTGTAACTAATATTTCATTACAGGGCCGACATAAAGTTGATGATTTTATTTAGCATTGCTGAAAATATCTTTTTTTATCATACAAATCCTGCCGGATAAATTCATTTAAGTGTGATACATAGATTTTTCATAGAACTTGAAAGGTGTAAGGTCTTGACACTAGAAGTAAATAAATTGAAATAGAGTTAGTGAAGCAGGCTCAGTATCAGTTTTGGCATGTACCTTTTTCTTTGTTTTTAGTGTCATTTTGGTCACTTCTGTTTCAAAATTAACATATTTCATCATATGCTTTTATGAACAAAATCTGAAGAATTTATACATAGCTCAGTCATCATTTGACAGTTGCCAAATTGTGTAAAATATATTAAATCTTTCTATTAAATAAATCACTATATCATCAATAAAGAAAATCTTGAAAAAAAGAAAAAATTAAAAGCAATTTCTAGTAATCAGATTATTACATTTGTCAAGAAACGAAAAAGTAATTCACGATATTTTCCACTTTTGTGCCATATTGTGACTGGTGCCACACTAACAAAAAAATATTTAAAATGATTTCATGATATTTTTCATGCAATCAATACAAAGCATTCATATCTAAGAATCATGACACAAAGATTTTGTTGCTCTAGACTACATAATAACAGAAATTCCAGTAGACTAACTCACATAACACATCATGATTAAATATCAAAATAAAACATCAAAAGCATCTCATACTCAGTCCTAAATTTGCACTATATTTAGGTTTATATATATGCAAATGTATATACAACATACATAGAAAACTTTATAAAACAGATTTTTTGAAGACAGCTTATTTAAGGGCATGCCTTTCGTTTTTCTTTATGTTTTTAACAAGCATGAATATATGTAAGAATGAAGATATGATACCACATAGTCCAATTTGTTTAGTATCTAATTTACCAGCCCATAATAAACTGCCAGTAGGAAAGTAGTTTACGGCAATAACAACATCAGCAACATTCTTGAAAGCAAACAATAAAAGCTCTAGTTGTTCCTTCACAATAGCTTCATGAATGCTAAAATGAAAATAAGAACATTTAAAAAGGGATAAGAAACATATTACTGTAGTAGACATCAATATATCCAGTTACAATTCACTACAAGGCAATTAAATAAAAGAAATAAGTAAAAAAGTGAAAAGTATTTTTTTTAAACACCCTTTTGTAAGCATTCAATGTTCATCCTGAAAATCACACCTAATTTTTTTACTGCATTTCATGCTTTTTCCCAAATATTTCTGTTATAATGCATTAATTTGGCATTGGCAACAAATTCCATTATGAAAAATTTACTAATTTTTTTTTCTTTTTAACTTGGTAGAAAACTCTAGCAAGTGAATTTATTTAAAAAACATAATTTTTGCTCTAATTTCTTTTTTAAAGTTAAGAAACAGGGGGGGGGGGGGGGGGGACATTATTTAAACTATCTGTTTAGGAATTTCATACTGATTTCTCATCATATAATCATAAATTAATTACTATTAAAATATCAACTGATAAAAGCATATATTTTTTTAAATATAACTCTCTTCTTTTTTTATTTATATAATTCATTTTGTACTTTTTAGTCTTTAAAATATTTCATTGTTGCAGCTTCACAGTGCTTAGGCATATTTTGGACTACGCTCATTGGTGAATAATTAAATGCATTGTTTTTCAACTTCCACACAATAATATGAGTTGCAAAGATTATTTGATGATTTATTCATCTGTGACGGAATAATTGAAAAATGTCTTAAAATTAATGTATTAATTTTTAATTAAGTTCTAAAAATATTAAAATTTTAGTTTGTCATCAGAAACAACCCTTTGTACATAATTTGTATAATTCTAGTATTTTTAACCCACTTCTTGATAGGCTAGAATTATATAAATTATCTACAAAGTAGTGTTTCCAATGACAATACAACATTTTAATATTTTTAGAACTTAATTAGAAACTAGATAGTACCCGTCAAGATTTGATGGTAAATAACTTGAATGCTCCATTCGAAAAATTCTTGAATTTTGAATTAGTTGCTTTAAATTAATTATTGAAATCGTGACAAATTTTTATATTGCATAAGTGATTCCTCTTTTTTGAAAGCAAGCTAGAAGGTGCTGTCAGTCTAACCTATTGAATGAAGTGAAAGAACTTTAAGTTTATAATTTACAACCAATTATGCTTGCCTTTTATCAGAAATTTACAAAAAAAATACTGGACAGAGCATTTATTTTTACTTACTACAATCTCATTTTTTTTTATTGAAAAAAATAACAATAACTATTTTTATTTTTTTAACTAAACGACCTTTAGAAGCTGCCATGAATTTTATTTATATCAGTCTCATTCTCTAAAAGCCCAATTTTGAAACTTGATGCAATTAACGATTTATAATATATATTTTTTATTACAGCCGGACCTCTATTTAACGAACCTCTATTTTGCGAATTTCTCTATTTTGCAAACTTTTCCTTGGAACCAAGAACATTTTGCGAATTTCTTTGTAAAATAACCTCCAAATAGCGAAGTGCATTCTCTATTTAACGAACTTTTTCTTGTGATCTAAATTTTTTTTCTCCCCATTTCTCAAAATATTTCTGGACATTTCAAACTTATTCCTTCTTTAAACACATTTTATGATGTTCAATGGCCTTGAACTGGTTTTACCAGGCACCTTCTTTGTCAGTAGTGAGAATTCAGTAAGTACGGAGGACGAAGATGATAATCCCTTAGAGTAACTTAAAAAAAATGTGGATACAGATGAGAAAAAAAGAAATTAACCATGATGTGTTGATTGATGATAGTATTTCACTTAATTCTGAAATTGAGACCTTGGAAACACTATCCGAATTGGATATTTTCAAGTGTGTAAAAAATAAAAATAATACAGCAATGAATTGCGATGAAGACGAATACGATGATGATGGAAATGATCATGATGCAGGAATTAACAAAATTTCGAATGATGAAATGCTAAAATCATTTGAAACAATCAGACACGGATTATAGTTAGAAGAAAATATGCATGAAGGGATTTTTGATGCATTGCAAAGATGCGAGATGTATTATGGGAGAAAAGACTTTTTAAAAGAAAAAACTTAGACAAAATTAACAGAGTTTTTCAGAAAGTAAATTTAAGGACTCATGTGTTAATGTATGGTTATAATAATAATAAATATGATAAGGTCATTAAAATTCGTTAATTTAATGTAAAACTATTTACTTTAAACAGAAAATACAGTGTATTCCCGGACAATGTTTTGTTTACCTTGCAGATTTCAAAGATTTAAACACATAGAAAAAATGAATTGATGATGGATATTGGTGGGTAAAATAAATAAAACAAATCGATATAATTTATTTTAAAAAATGTGATTAATTACTTTTAGTAAAAATATTTAATGTTTATGAATTTAAAATTTGTTTTACGTAGTTTAAAGTATTTTAAAAGGTGAATCTCTATTTAACGAATTTTCCATATAACGAACTTTTTTACGGGATTTAGCGACTTCATTAAATAGAGGTTCGACTGTACTTGAATTTTCTTTTTCTTTTTTCATCATTTGTTAAATATTAAACCATGGATATCAATATAATTTATTTTATAGTTCATATATGAATATTTTCCTTTCTTTCTATTTAATTTATTATTTTTTTTCCTACGGAAAAAAATGGCAAACTTTTCCTTCTGTCTCACATACTTATATATTCTTGATAATGGTCAAAAAATATAAACAAAAGTTGCAGATCAGATCAATTTACTTAATTGATAATTACATGCAAAATATTTTAGGTTAAACATTTTAAATGTAAAATTATTTTTTCAAAATATTTTTGAGTGTTAAATTTCATTTAATAATAAACCATTCAAATAATAATAAAATCAAAATCATATAACTTCTCTTCTTAATAAAATATGTCATTATTGAAATGAATTATTGCCAAAAATGGTACAGAAATCATTTTGCTGGGCTTTGGGCTCAAACCTACATCATCTACAAAAGTTCAGAGCTTTAAACTGATGCTTTAGACCACTCGGCTAACCAGACCTGTTCCACCATTCCTCGAAATGGAAGATCTAGTAAATTTAACTTCCTGCATGCACAAATGCGCGAATTTTTTAGTCTGATCTTACAGAATCAGGTTTACGCTTTAATATATATGATTAATACATTAATTTTAAGGCTTTTTTTTTTGTTAACCTGCCACAGGTGATAAGTTGCAAAATGTTCTCTATAATTCGTACAATTGTATGGAATATTAAATGTAAATTTCCAACTGGGCGAAAAATGTCCGGACCAGGATTCGAACAAGGGATCTCCTGGCTGAAGCCATCAGTGCTCTACCATCTGAGCTATCCCGGACGAATCTGGTGGAACTTTTTCACCCAGCTAACCTTAATGATTATAACATCTGGTCTGAAACCTGGTTGAGCTCAACAGAATAAATCACAGGTAATGGAACTCCAGAAATTGCTGGATGCATAATTACACTATATTAATTTTAACACAATTATTCTAATAGGTAAATAAATCATATTAGATGTAAATTTCCAACTGGGCGAAAAATGACTGGTACTATATCCCTGGTTCGAATTCTGGTCCAGACATTTTTTGCCCAGTTGGAAATTTACATCTAATATTATTTATTTACCAATTAGAATAATTGTGTTAAAATTAATATAGTTGTAATTACGCATCCAGCGATTTCTGGAGTTCCATTACCTGTGATTTATTCTCTTGAGCTGAACCAGGTTTCAGACCAGATGCTATAATCATTAAGGTTAGCTGGGTGAAAAAGTTCCACCAGATTCGTCCGGGATAGGTCAGATGGTAGAGCACTGGCGGCTTCAGCCAGAAGATCCCTGGTTCGAATCCTGGTCCAGACATTTTTTGCCCAGTTGGAAATTTACATCTAATATGATTTATTTACCAATTAGAATAATTGTGTTAAAATTAATATAGTGTAATTACGCATCCAGTGATTTCTGGAGTTCCACTACCTGTGATTTATTCTGTTGAGCTGAACCAGGTTTTAGACCAGATGCTATAATCATTAAGGTTAGCTGGGTGAAAAAGTTCCACCAGATTCGTCCGGGATAGCTCAGATGGTAGAGCACTGGTGGCTTCAGCCAGGAAATCCCTGGTTCGAATCCTGGTTCGGACATTTTTTGCCCAGTTGGAAATTTACATCTAATATGATTTATTTACCAATTAGAATAATTGTGTTAAAATTAGTATAGTGTAATCGTATGGAAGTTGAAAAAAAATGGATTTAATTATTCACCAATAAATGCTTGGCAAATGCCAAATAGCAATGAAACTGCAACAAAAAACATTTTAAAGGCTAAAAAACAGAAAATAAATTATAAATAAAAAATGAAGAGTATAATATTTATAATAAAATATGCTTTTAATGATCAATAGCTTAATATTAATTTATTTATGATTTACATTGAAAAATCAAATTTAGAAATCCTAAAAAGATAGCTAAAATATTGTTTCATTTTTTTTTCTTTTCATATCTTAAAAAAGAAACAGATAAAAGAATTATACCTTTTTTAATAAATTCACTTGCTTGGGCTTCCTACGAATTGTTAAAAAAAAAAAAAAAAAAAAAAAAAAAACAGTAATTTTTTAATAATTGAGTTTAGTGTCCATGACAAATAAGCAGTAAAAAAAAATTTGGCGTAATTTTCAAGATGAACCATTGAATGGTTATAAAAGAGTGTTTTTTAAAAAACTATCTTTACTTTTAAGCTTATTTTTAAATAACTCGTTTGCATTTCGTTATTTTTAATTCTTTTATTGCATTGGATAGCTTTAGTCGATCTCTACAAAAGCCATTTTTTACTGTTTTTATTTTGGTTCCAGTTTTTTTTTATGTGGGAGCTGTCACTTTTGGAACTGGTTTTGAAAGAGAAAGTGTCCTCATAAAAAAAACTGCAACCAAATTTTTTTTTTAAATACAAAAAAGGACGTTTATAGAGCTCTACTTATTTATGCAATAGCACACAAAAAAAAAATATATCGAAATGCAAATGGGATATTTTAAAAGATTATTGTAACATTAGCCTGCGAGTGTCTTTGGGTGATGGAAGAAGCCTCTTAACTAAAAGTTTTGATTTTCTGTTCTACACAGTAGGGTGTCAATGATTTTAATCACTTGATTTAAATCAGCGATTAAAATCATGATTTTAATCAACCGATTTTTTAAAAAAAATCATTGATTTAAATCAAAAATTTTCTAAATGTATAAAATGTCAAAAAATATATTAAAATCTAACATAAACATAAATTGAAAGTTTCTACAGGTCTTTTGACTTATGAATAAACAAAAAAAGAATTTTAAATAATTGTTTCTAAGCTTAATTCATGAGTATCGTAAAAAATTAAAAACAATTGAGTTTATAAAAAGCATTGTTTTTAAGTTTTTATCCAAATTAAAACAGTATAATTTAAAAATTATATTTAAATCTAATATAATTTGCAATGTCATAAATTCCTTTAGGTAATCATTTATGCATTATTTTATATAAAATTACACATAGCAAGTGTAATACATTTCTACAAGTAAAAGAATAAATGGTAATTAATAGAAATCTCAAGTTAAAGAAGAATGAAAGAATGACATCTTTTCAAAGCTAAATGAATGCATAAGAGAAAAAGAAATAATTGGTATAAAAATGCTAAGCTCAGTTAGAACGTCTTCGGTATAGGTTGAATAAATGTTTTTTACTTTGAAACTCACATACTACTAAATACAAAATAATGATTAGGAATTGAAAAGGCAGCAAAATTTTTCTTAAAAAGAAAAAAAAAATTGAACCATTGAAAGCTAATAATCCACACTAAGAGGTAATAATGCTGTTACTTAAATATTTTGAGGATTTCAGATATAAGTGGCTAACTTAGATTTATACTATATGAATGGGTTTAACTCTTTCATAATTCTTTTGGTTATCATACACATACATGTGTGTAAGTTTAGATTTTGGTGGTTTACAGTAATTTTCCTAAATACAAATGCAAAACGAGCTGCAAATAATATTTGTTAGTTTTGTTATTTGTGTTACTAACTAATGAATTACTTATTTGCAGTTTTTATTAATCCTGTAATTACTTATACATTTCTTCTAGGGCTTTTTTAAATGGTGCCGCACCATGCCCCTTTTGAAATTGGCAAAATGCACCATGCCTTTAAAAAAAAAATAGTTGAAATTCACCTGTCGTTATAGCCAGAGATTTCTTGTAAAAAACTTCCCCATTCAACAGTATTTCTAAATTCATGTGGCCAAGATCTCACAAAAACATAGAACTTTATTTCTTTAGAAAATACAGGATATTATTAAAATATGTTATTTAATTGTATTTTTCAATTTATTATTCAAAAAATTATTAAAAATTAAGGACACTTTATTCATCATAAACACATTACTAATATATTTCCTCATGAAATAGTACCCTTTTTTGGAGCTAGCATCCTGTCCCTTTTCCTTTCTAAAATGAATACTACATTTTAATAATTAAGTCTTAAAAATGTATAATATGTTCTAATTAGAGTGTTAATTGTTTAATAATTATTAATTTGAAGTAGTGTCAACTATAAAATGCAGTTAATAATATAAAATGCAGTTAATAATTTTAATAAATGTTAGATATCACTAGTATTTATAAGTTTTACATAATTATTACAATATTAATGTATATAACATTATTGTATGATACTACTTAATGAAACTACTAATTTGCAGTTTTAATAATTTCTGTAATTACTAACTAATAATTATAATTTTATTAATTAAATTGTAAAAACATAGATTATGTTAGCAATTAGTGGTTTAATTGTTTTGGAAACCTAAAACTCTTAGTAGCTATTCTGTATTTGAACGTTGGGAAAAAAATCATAAAAATCCGATTTAAATAAAAAAAATCTGATTTTTTTACACCCTACTACACAGTAAACTCCTGACTATCTAACATTTATGACACCAGAAGCATGTCGGACAATCGCAATCAATTGATAATTGAAAGGCCATCATCAGATGAATTATCTATATGTACAGTTGTGGGGGGGGGGGGAAAGTAAACATCCCCTACTAACTCTGCAACAAATTATTGTAGAAGAAAGTTACTGGTACCAAACGATTGGAAATAAAGTCTACTTTTAAATTATGTATATAAAATTTGCTTAGGGGACCATCTACATATCAAAACAAACCCAAACTTTAATTTTTTTCAATAGCAACACCCAAGTTTGACACCATAAATAGATTCTACACCCTTCAATTAGCCTAAATCCCAATTTTCATGAACTTCGTATGATTAGTTTCCAATAAATTAATTATTTAAAAATAAGCCTATTTTAGGAGTTGTATCCAAATTGAAGTTCGGTACTCGATATTTGAAATGTTACAGAATGACTATGTCACTTCTATTAAAGTAAC
The DNA here is from genome assembly GCA_963932465.1 of Maratus speciosus. Classification (NCBI taxonomy): domain Eukaryota; kingdom Metazoa; phylum Arthropoda; class Arachnida; order Araneae; family Salticidae; genus Maratus; species Maratus speciosus. The sequence goes on along the minus strand of OZ010799.1, from coordinate 64,740,136 downwards.
TAGGGAGCTCGGCCCCCTACGAGCTACTCTCGCCAACTCCCGTCCAGATTCCGCAGACTCTAAATGCACGCTAATTTGATCGGCTTTAAAAAGATTTCGAAAGATTGAATTATAATTTAAAAAACAGTGGCGATCTCCCTATAAACGGATTTCTATTCATTTCTCTTTGATTGGGGAATTTTAGCACCAAATCCGCTGCGGTACTACTTGATTATCCCGTCGACGAATTTTGCCAAATTATACAAATTGACATAATTTTTATTTTAAATAATGAAAGAACAAATAAATTAGTACAACATTAATAAAAATACAAATAAAACGTCGAAATAAAAATAACTTAATGACGTAGACACGTGTAACAACATTTCAAAATAAGCTAATATAAAAGGAATTAAGTAAACAGTCTTTGTCTCCTGGTATTTTTTAACAAAGCGAAAAGAAAGTTCTTTTAAATGAGACATTTTAAATTAATGGTTTTTAATCTGGCGTAATTTTGACCAAGCTATTCTTTCTCTTTTATAAATACGTGAAAATACTTTTGTTAGAAATGAAATATTATTTGCGCTTTCCTAACAAAAGTAGTTGAAAAGATCCTCTCAAAATATCAAATAAATGTCTAGCGCAATTTCTAAATTTAAACCATTATGCAATATTTTGTGTTCATTTTATGTAATAACTGTAATGTGACGTAAATATGACGTAATTTCTCCTATTTAAGACTTCTAACGCATGTTAATGAATTTATTATTTTACAATATCCTTTCTCTTTTAAAATGCACGTGTATGCTTTTTATGACATAACTTTTAATAAGTTCCTGCTTTTTGTACACAATTATTTAATTCTAATTCCAAATGATTTTTTCTGTTTATAATAGTCACGCGTAAATAAATTTTTAATTTGAAGCAAACATTATTGTTTGCGCTGTTTATACATTTGTCAACAGTATAAATTAATAACCATTTTCTAAAATAATGTAAAAAATGTCTCTCAAAATGCTGAAAATTTGAATTTAAAATAGAAATAAAACCTCCAAAAATGAGTCAAATTAAAAAAATTAATGCAATCTGCACACCGGCAAATTCTAACGCATAAAATGATCTAAAAATGATTACATTCCCATGTATAGGTTTTGCTGCTATAAAACTTTTTTAATGGAACGATTGTGTCCAACTTTAGTATTAAATATCTCTTAAAATAATTCTTCGATTTGAAAACTGTCTGCATCGGCGTGTTTATCAAACATTTCTCTATAATACCATCGATTTTCATATTTTTGTACGTAATATTTTTCTTAATATTAACGAAGAAAGACCTCCTGTCACAAAAAATTCAAAACCGGCGGCGGTGGTGACAGCGGTAGTTACTTTTTTTTTAGAATAGAGAGATATTTCTTGCCAATATGGACATTTCACTTGCTTAATATGTTTCGACTATTGCCAGTCCATATGTTTCATTAAAATGAGTAAAATATATTTTTTTTCAAATTATGCTTTTTTGGACATCATAGAAGACCCGTCTTTTACTCATAATCAAAAACTACTTGGAAGAAAATTTTGAAATTGAGACTTTGCATAAAGTAGGACATAATGAATATAAATCTATCAAAAAAATTGTAGGTTGCAATTCATATTTTTTTTTAATATTAATTTCATAATCCATATTGTAAATTTTTTTAAATTACAAATTCTATGTATTTATGTTAAGGTTTTTCAGTATTATAATAAAAGAAAAAATTATATTAGGGTTATAATTTCAGGAGATAGTAATAAAAATTTAAAAATGTAATTTAACATCAAAAGATCTAAAATTTGAATATTAATTCAAAAGACTTGAAATTTCGTTTCGAGGCATAGTTTGAACTGAAGATTTAAAATATATTGTCAAAATTGGGTGTTGGCATTGAAAAAACAAATTTTGGTCTGGTTTTGATTTGTAGATGGCCCCCCTAAGAAAATTTTATATACATCATTTAAAAGTAGACTTTAATTGCCAATTGTTTGGTACCTGTAATTTTTTTCTATTTTAATTAGTTGCAGAGTTAGTAGGGGGTGCTTACTTTTTTTTTCCGCGACTGTAGACACATTAAACTACAATTCAAATTACTAAAAAATAAAACAAACAGATATGAATAAACTGTTACACGTAAAATAAATAAATGTCATAAAAAAATATTTTAAATAAGAATAAAGTAAATTTAAGAAGAAATCTATGCAACTGCATTCCTTTTCATTTTTTGTTATAAACAGAAATAAGAAAAAAAAAATTAGTTATACATCTTTGTTTCCTTTTAATTATGATTGGTTTTCAGCAAGATTTTAAATTCTACATAATGAGAACAGCCAGTTACATCAGATTTTTTTTGTTTTTTAAATAAATTTCAACAGTCTATGTTCTGCGATTACAAGAGTTACACTGGATCCCATGTACAGTAGACACCCTCAAATCCACAACCCTAAAATCCGCACATCATAGATGAAAATAATAGAACTTTCAGTTCAAATGTAAGGGCAATATTACGAAATTTTTTAGTTTTATATCATTCTGTATGTATTTTAATATGTGACTCTCGATAATATGACTGAACTCGTGGTTTTTGAAGGAAAAATTCGAATTTGAAGGGAAAAGGAAGGAAATTCATTTTTGAAAAAAAAAAAATCAAGATATTGCTGTTATCACTGGTAAACACAATTTTTTTACCAAATATGATTATGTATTAATGAAGCTTTTTGGGTTATTAAGACTGGCTAAACCTGAAATAAAACTTCCTTACTTCATTAGTTTGATGTGAATTAAGGGAGTACCCATTATGAGGGATGTTTGTTTTATTGGACAATTCAAGGAAAATATATCTCATCTTTATTATGCATATTTAATTATACATGATTAATTATTTACTTGATCTTTACTTTCTATTATTTAATCATTTTTTAAATTATCTTTCTTTTTAGTTTATTACTTTACTTAATTATTTTAATATTTTACTATATTGCAAGCATTCATTATAATTTCGATTGCATTATTACATTCAAAATACTGTTTAATAAATGTAAACAAAGTAATGACCAGATATCTGCAAAATTCTAAAATCCACACAACTTCCGGTCACAAGCAGTTTACTGTACTTCATTATCAGACTCCTCGGATTCAGTTGTTACATTTTAGGTAGATTTCGTAAGAAATACTACCTATTGCAGTCGTTACCATGGTGCGACTTTTGAAAAATTCCTTCATAACTTTTCATTATACAGTAGACTCCCTCAAATCTGCACAGCTTGGGACCAGAGGTTGTGCAGATTTTAGAATTTTGCGGATTTCTGGTCATTTATTTGTTTACATTTTTTATCATTAATTTGATTGGTAGTTGAGCAATGGAAATTATAATGAATGGTTACAATAAAGTGAAACATTAAAATAATTAAGTAAAATATTAAAATAATTTATTAGTTTAAAAGTAAGTAATTATTAAATAAAATAATTATGCAAAATAAAAAATTTAGAAAAATACAGTAAACTCTGTCTAAGGCGGAATCGATCGGGACTGAGAAAATTTTCCGTGGTAGACAATATTCCGGCTTATGCAAAAAAGCTTCCCCCCCCCCCCCCCCCAGAAAAAAAATTCCCTCGAATTTGATGAATTTTTATTGATTTTCCTGACTCGAAAATCGGTTGAAAAGGATTGGAAGTTTACACACACACACAAAAAAAATTAACAGAACCCCCCCCCCCCCTAATATACTTCGAAAATGAGACAGAACGCTATAACTTTGAATTTGAGTACATCCTTAAAGTATAATTAATATATAGCACTTTCGAAAATATATATTTTGATAAATGTTCACTCTACTAAAAATATTAACTTTTAAATATAATTTTGCATATGAAAAAATGGCACAAGCATAAATTCCTTAAAATTTAAACAGTTTCTGTCCTTTTGAATTAACTTTTTCAAAGTGCTACGGAATTTAACTAACATGCACGGCATTGAGTATTTGACTTATCAGTTTTAAAGTTTAATAAACAAAATGCCTTTCATTTTTAAATTATCCTTTTTTCCGCCTTATGCAAAATTTTGGATTCGGTGGGACCTTAAAATACTTTCCGTTTCCGCGTTAGACAGATTCCGCCCTATGCAGCATGAACTAATGTAATTTTCTATGGGTTCGCTGGGACTTGGAAAAATTTCCGTGGTAGACAGATTTCCGGCTTATACAGAGTCCGCCTTAGACAGAATTTACTGTATTAAAAATTAAGTCATGTAAATAATAATTAAGATACAATACTAAATGCACATATAAATAAACAATATAATATAAATATAAAATAATATATAAATATACATATAAATAAACAATATAATATAAATATAAAATAATATATAAATATACATATAAATAACACTAAATACAAACATATAATACTAAATATACATAATAATGAGGAAAAATAAATTTTTCTTTTTTTTTTTTTTTTACAAACTCTACTTATTTTTTTATTTTATATTTTTGAAACATGGATAAAATGGTTGTTTGCTTTAATTTTTTGTTTTGTTCTTTTGTTATTGCATCCTGAAGCTGCTGATGATTCATTATCTGTTGCTGAGATATAAAGCTCTGCTGCTTCAGGAAGCTCAAATATTTTTCTCCTATGGCTAGACCTTCTTCAAGATTAATTTTTTCAAGTTCTTCATCAGATTCAGTTTCTGATGAAGAATCTGCATCAATATGCAGGGCACTGGAAATTATTTCTTGGTCAGATTTTGTTTCTACTGTTGGGATGTTATCGCCACAAGAAATCCAGTTTAGAACTTCACTGTCATCTAAATTATCAATGACGTTACTCAAAGACTGCTTTGCAAAAACCAGTAAATCATTAGTTTTAGCTTGGGCAGCACTGGGATGAAACCCATCAAATGTTAAATCATCACTCTTGGATTCTATGAACAACGATGGTGGCCATAAATTATGCCATGCATGTATCAAGGTGTCTTGCGACATAGCATTCCAAGCATCTGCTAAGAGAAAAAGACATTCTTTTAGAGTGAAAACTTTTTTAAATCTTTCAAGCATATCAGCCGATGGATCTAAGCTTAGCAACTTTTGCAGAACCTTTTTTTTTTATAATTGCCCTTCATTGCACGTATGATCCCTTGATCCATCGGCTGAATGAGAGAAGTTGTGTTTGGCAGAAGAAACTGTGCTGTTACATTTTCTTTGCTTAATGAAACAAGATGCGCTGAGCAGTGATCAAATAATAACAGAATTTTACTATCTTTGTTCAATCCTAATTTCTTACTATGTTCAAGTGCTTCAGGAACAAAATTGTTCTCAAACCATTCATTTACTATATCTTTAGTAACCCAAGCTTTCTTGTTAACTTTATATATAACAGGAAGTTTGATATTTTTTAATGCACGAGGTTTTGCACTTTTCCCCACTACCAATAACTGACACTTGTGGGTGCCAGCAGCATTGCTGCAAACAAGAACGGTGATTCGTTGCTTATCTTCTTTAATGCTTGACAGATTCTTCTCATCAGCAGTTGCTAAAGTTTTTCGTGGTAAGCTGCGCCAAACAAGTCCCGTTTCGTCCATGTTGTAGATCTGCTCTGGACTAAATTGTTCTTCTTTGACAAGATTGGTAAAATCATCAATAAATTCTTCTGCGGATAATGAATCTCCAGATAATTTTTCTCCACATGTCTTTAGATATTTTATTCCATGCCTCTGTTTAAAACGAGTTAACCACCCTGAAGAAAAAGAATATGGAACTTCCATATTCAACTTTTTATGAAGGTCTTTGGCTTTTTCACAGAGAAGAGGCCCTGTTATAGGAACACCTTCACTTCTACGTTGTTTGAACCATTCATAAAGCACCTTGTCTAGATCACCAGATTTGGCTGCATGCATTGTTTTTCTTTCTGCAATACCAGCATTGCTGTCACTATTCATATAAAAATTCAAAATTTTTTCTTTTTGGTTCTTAATGTCATATACTGTTCTAGGTCTTATTCCATAAGGTTTAGCCAAAAAACGAACCAGAATTCAGTTTTTTAATAGTTTCAACTTTGTGCATTATAGTCAAAGTGACATGTTTTCTTTTACTGAATTTTTCATCAGGAAAATCCTGATAATCCATATTAGTAGAATTTCGCAAGAAACAATAGATTCAAAACCGAAACTAAAACAAGAAGGTTTCAACAGTTACAGTTATTATGCAAAAGCTACTGTTGCACTGTATTTTTATTTTGGATAAGCAAATAATTTACACCAGAATTTTAAAATAACGAAATTTTATGCCATGTTTATCCAGATTTAATAAACGAAAAAGCTTGATTAATTAAAAAATATTTTGGAAAACGATCGCGATCGCCGATGATATTAATGCCATCTTTATTTATTTCGGAAATAAATGCGTATTTTCTTTATGAAAAAACTTGAGTTCAGTCATATTAATCAGAATTACATATTAAAATACGTACGTAAAATTAAAAATAAATAAATAAAAATCATTAGATTAAAACCAGTGTTGAATTCAGGAGGTGGCCTGGGGGGGACATTCCTCCCCGGAGCAATGAGATGCTAAGATTTGAGATTGTGTATTCAATGGTCAAAAAGTGCAATCCCCCCCCCCCCCCCGCTCCCTCACCGGAGCCACAGAAATCCCTCCCGGAAAAAAGTGTCTGAATTCATGAAAACTGATGTAGATACCTCTTTCACGCTGCGATCTCAAAACGAAACTAAAACTTATTTGCCATGCTTCGCGCATTCGCTCCGCGCATTTCCTCTTTCTCAAGATTTTTCTCAGTCGCCTATACGCACAGATAAACGCTTTACTGTATTTACAAAACAGGGCCATTAGGTTTTTTCTGAAGTAAATGCATATTTTCCTTCATAAAAAAGTTTGCATTTAGTTGTATTAATCAGAATTATTCATTAAAATGCGTACGTAATATTGAAAAAATAATAAATATTGAAACACGAGGAAACGAATGGAAGAAAAGTAAACAATTCCACTACAGTTTACACTTGCTAATATTCTACAAAAAATACAATAAAGGGGAATTTTTCAAGGCTCGAAATGTACTGGAACAAATCGGAGCGACATATCGGTTCATGAAATTATGATAAATAAAGTTCTGATTCGTAAAATTATGGTAAATATCGTTCCGTTTCATACTTTTATTAAAACATTGTTACTGTTTAATATAGCTTATTGCCCTCTCTGTTACTGTTTTCATTGTTATTTAGAGTCTTGAATGTTTGTTTTTATATTGCTTTGTATGTTTAGAAATAAATTTGTCTATACTTTAAAAAAAAAAAAAAACGGCAACAATAATTTTTAAATAGCGTTTTGTTTCGTAGATTTTTCCATTTCGAGCCCTGGAATTTTTGATACAGATATGCTAATTTATATAAAAATGAAAAGTAATATAAATTTATTTAGTAATAAATCAGCTGTAATAGCCAAAAGAGAATAATTAACAAAAAATTGAGTAAAAAAAACATGGCGGTAGTCGCTGATTTCGGCGCCATCTTGAATTTTGTGCCTGCACCTTAACTGTAAATTTCATTGTTTACATCTGAAAAAATACGCGGATTTTAGGGTCGCGGACTGGAAGGAGTCTACTGTATGAACCCAGGAACCCAAAACCACCCCCACCTAAAAAGTTTATATATATACATATATATATATATATGTATGTATGTATATACTTAATTTTGTCCGCAGGATAAAAGTCGCAATTATGCACGGATCTTCTTCAAACTCGCCAACAACTTTGAGATGGTTAATATCTCGGCGGGGATTGAAAATGGGCAAAATCGGCCCAAGGGAATGGAAATGGGGAATGCTCAAAATTTTGAATACCGTCTTAACATGATTCTGATAAAACCAGCTCTTACACAACAATGACAGGAAAAAATAAATATTTTTTGTTATAGCAGTTGCCAACATTTAAAAAAAAAAGCAATAAAATTCTCACCACAACAATTGCCTTTCTATTGCAAGATTTCACGTGAAAAAATAAATTAAATAAACAGTTTGACGAATTGAAAACAAATTGAATATTACGTCATAAGTTTTCTAGAGCAAGATTTCCGCATGAAAACTCAAAATGAAATAGTTTGACGAATTAAAAAAAAAAAAAAAAACATTGCGTCACATTGGAAATATAATGGACCTCAGCAGGTGAATAGGTAACATCATGTGAGTTTGAAGAAACTTATTAAAACATGATAAAAGCCCGACTATTGAAAAATAAACATATTGTAACATTTTGAGGTTCTCTGAGTTTGCTTTAGCTATTTTTTAAACCTATTCCATATACATGCATGTGTGTATTTGTGTATATTAGAATTTTCACAAAATGTTTAGCTCACTAGAGCTCATTCTTAGTGAAGGAACTGGGTTTGTCTCTAATCTTGATTTAAGTTTTGTTGGTGAATTTAGTACTTAACTTCGAAATCTACCTCCGCCTGTAAGCCCGAGCCGGCAGGGATTTTTTTTATTTATTATTTAACTTAACATTCTGTATGTAAAGATGGAATTTTGTAATCAATTTTTCAATCCCTACCAGCACATGTGGTAAATCGCCAAATATCCTGGTTACAAGTGTATACGAGTTACAAGAATAATAAGACTTAATTATGCACCAAACCACACTCGCTAAAATATGCCGGCTGGCTGTGAAATTGCAACAAAGAAATCTCTCTATTCTAAAAAAAGTAAGCTAATGCTGCTGCTGTCGCTGCCATAAATGAATTTTTTTGTGACTGGAATACTTTCTTAGCTATATTAAGCGATCTATTGCATATAAAATATGAAAATTGGTAGTTTTATAGAAAAATGTTCAACAAAAACGCTGATGTAGACAGTTTTTAAATTGAAGAATTATTTTATTTAAGTGCTATTTAACATTGAAACCAGTCAAAATAGCTCCATTTAAAAAAAGCTATGCACAACAATTTAACAATCTTTCGCAGAGACATACTTGACCAGCTTGCAGTGTGCAGTCATTTTTTAAATTTGAATAATTTGAGGGGATTTTTTTTTCAATTTTTTATTTAAAATTTTATAATCTGAAGAGATTTTTTTCATAAGTCATTTTTTTTTACATATCACCAAATTTTAAAACAGCACAAATAACAACATTTCCTTTCAATTTAAAAATGCATTTACATATGGCTATAAAAAACAGGAAGAAAACTTTAAAATGATAATTAAATTATCATGTGTTAAAAGCAATAAGTGAGGAAAATTATGTCATAAAAAATGTATGTGCATGTGTACATTAAAAAGAGAAAGAAAACTTTAAAATAATAATTAAATTATTACATGTTAAATGCAGTATGCAGTAAATAGGGAAAATTATGTCATTTAAAATGCCCAAATAATATTGCCAAACAATTTCAATTTTAAAATATATTTACATGAGATTTATTTTATATTTCGAAAAAGCCTTTTTACCTATTGTTGCCAAAGTTAAAACAGTATAAATAATATTTCTTTTGATTAAAAAATGTCTTTTTATTCGAATATTAAAATGATAAAGAAAACTTTTGTGAAAATTTTGTCATATTTAAAATGTCGTATTTAAAACAATTTTCTTATAAAGATGTTATAAAATTGTGGAAAGCAGTGATATTGTTTACTTAGCCATTTTATACAAGCTGTTTTTCAAATGTTTAATCAATCTTATTTAAACAATCATGAAAACAGCCATTAGTTGTCATGACAGAAGTTGATTCAGCCTTAAGAACTGAAAAAACCCTCAATCAAAGGGGAATGAATCACAAACTGATTACAGAAGATCATTACTGATCATTTAATTATAATTCAGTTTTCCATAACCTTTTTTAAACTGAGAAAATTAGCATGTTTTTAGAGACTGTGATGTCTGAATGGGGGTTGGCAAACTTAGCTTGTAGCAATGCTCCCTAGTATTTTAATCATTAAAAAGTAGAAAATATAAATAAAAAATAAAAAGGTGTTTTAAAAATACACATATCAATTAATAGTTTAACAGTAATTAAATTATGATTATGTGTTGAGAAAACAATTAAAAATACTGAATATATAACTTAAATAATGCTTTTTTTTTCCTGTTGCCATATCTTACAGAAAGAAACAAAGCAAAAATTCTAATTTTTTTAATAAATTCACTAGTTCATGCTTTCTATTAAGCATAAACTAAAGGGGTGAATTTTCCATAATTGGAGCCCATACAAAATTGACGTATTTCAATAGAAATTTTTATGGACAAAATGAGCTGCAGTCATAAAATTAGGCATGATTTTTAAGATAAACATTGAATGTAAAGCATTTAATTAGTTGTTCAATTATAACCCACAACACAACAATTCAATTGTTCAATTATAACCCACTACAGATGTTTAATATAAAGGTAAAATAGAGTCAAGTGAATAGAGGAAAAGAATTGAATTTTAACACTAAAGAGTCACCAAAGATGGATTAGCTTCATCTTCACTTGGGGCTCCAATAATATAAAGTTATTAAGAGTATTTAACTATTCATTTAAAGATTTTGAATTTTTAAATAAAAAACAATAAAGATCATCATTTTATATAAAAAATAATAATAAAATACACAAGATCAATAAAATATTTTCAAAATAGGAACCAATTTCCTTTATCAAATCATTTTAGGCTTCATTAATGAGAAAATATTTCAAAATTCAACTTTTTTTACTCAGTATTTTTAAAAGTATCTGTTAGTTAGGCATTTTGTGAACCGTTCTTTTTATCTCTCACAGAATTTTGCAAAGTATCCATTTTCTCATTCCAAGTTTTGAAAAATTCTATTAAAATAATATTATAAATAAAGAACAAAAATATGATCCAAACAAATTTTAAATCCCTGTATTGACTGTACCATTTCTTGCATATATAACTACACAAAATTTCTTTTAAAAATACATTGTTATTTTAATACATCACAACAAAAGTAAAATGACAAAAAGAAAGTACTTACGCACTGTTTTTCAAACCAATAGTCTTCTTTTGCAAATTAGACATGAAAATCAAAGATCTGTAAGAATAAAAAATAGATAAATAAAAATTTGTAAAAACAAATCAGTCAGAAGTAAAATGTATATGCAATAAGAATTGTTAAAAAATACCTTAAAATACAGAAGCAGAAAATAAATAAGTAGGTACTTGTTAAAAGCATTTTCTCTCCTTTAGAAAAATGTGCAAAAATGAAAAATTATATATAAAAGGATACTTCAACTCTTAGATATGACAAATTTTCAAAATTAAAATGTAACATATAAATTACACACATTTCCAACTGCAGATGGCAGATTTTTTTCATTAAAATATAACACATAGGGGAGAGTGGGGCAGATGTGAACTTTGCAATTTTTCAATAGTTATTTTAAGTTTCTTTACTTGAAAAAATTTACTAAAGATGGTAACGCCTGTAGCACATTATGATAAATTTATGAAGCTTTTTTTTTTTTTTTTTTTTCCTGGTCTTCAGTAGCCAAAAGGCAGTTTGTAGATCTCAAAAGTGAAATCTCAGTTTCAACTTTCATAAGTAATTAACTTCCCCAATAGCAAGCGATATTGGCTAAATTTCGGCCTAATACCAGAATTGTCGGTAAATGATCAGTAGTCAAATGGAGAGATTCAGATAATAACGTCTGAACATAATCTAGCGATTTATCCAGATAATGTCGTGGGAAAACGTCGGCAGGAAATTGTATTATTATTACAAGTCAATTCATCAGAAAAATATTCTTATGTATGTAATTGGCCGGCAATCAGAAAGTAATGGAAAATGAATCTTTTTACTGAGGTGTTATTGTGTGTTTCTACTGTATAGATACCCCTGGAGTGATGATAGGGGAAGGGGGGGGGGGGGGGATGTCACGTGAATAAAATTGTCCATTGCCCTGCGATATCTTATCTCCCTACCGCTCAAAAGGCTTTTTCATATTTCAAGGACATCATTTGTAAATGGACAGTCGAAGGGATATAGGGGGAAAAAATACTTTCCAAGAAATGTTGGTGAGAATACATTATTATTTGCAAATCAGTAAACTTAAATCTCTTAAACTTACAGATAGCAGGACAATTAGTGTAAAAGTAAACTAACAATTTAAAAGCGTTTGTTTGTTCTTTTTTTTTATAATTATGTATAGACATTCATACTTAAAATTATACTTAATAAAATGGTTAGAGATATTTGATGTTTTGTTGATTTAGATAAATAAATTGAAAATTATACAATCTGAAATTTAGATTATATCAGGATAACATCCAAAATTTAGACTATTACAACAACAAACTATTTCTTCTAAATGAATTTTCTTAATTATGAATTAGAAATTTCCGATTTAAAAATTAATTTATTTAGAGATAATTCAGATAATGTTATTGTATAAATTATAAAGAAGTTGATCATCTTTTTTCCCACAGATAGTGATAAATTTTATACCTTTTAAAAGTTAAAAAACGATGACTGAACAATTTTTTTAATTAAAATAATTATTAGATGAATAAACTGAAAATTATAAGATCTGAAATTTAGATTATATCAGGTTAACATCTGAAATTTAGACTATTACAACAACAAACTATTTGCTCTAAATGTATTTTCTTAGTTACGAATTAGAAATTTCTGATTTCAAAATTAATTTATTTAGAAAGAATTCAGATAATGTTATTGTATAAATTATAAATGAGTTTATTATCCTTTTTTCTCTAAATAATGATACACTTAACTTTATACCTTTTTAAAAGTTAAAAAAATGACTGAACAATTTTTTTAAATTAAAATAATTATTAGATAAATAAATTGAAAATTATAAGATCTGAAATTTAGATTATATCAGGATAATATCTGAAATTTAGAGTATTACAACAACACAATAGTTGCTCTAAATGTATTTTCATAGTTATGAATTAGAAATTTCTGATTAAAAAGTTTATTTAGGAAAAATTCAGATAATGTTATTGTATCAATTATAAAGAAGTTGATCATCTTTTTTTTTAGTGATAAATTTCATTTTATAGCTTTTAAAAGTAAAAAAAAGAATGACTGAATTTTTTTTTTAATTAAAATAATTATTTAGATATTGAAAAAAAGAAATTTTTCCCATACATAACAAAAATTTAATGAGACGCTTTAAATGATAGAATTTTCACAGCTAGGATGCAATGTTACATGAGAATATTTTACATTGTAAGATGCAAAAAATATCTAATTAAAATGTATGAAAGTTTTTTTTATTCAAACAGTAAATATTGTTAGATGGAAATATTTTCCGCTATAAAATACAAAAATGTTTTAATATCGAGGGCATAATTAGTTAAAATACAAGACATTTTGTTTAATTTTAATTCTAAATATTGCTGATCTTGGGATGTAAATTACAGTTAATTATTCTTTGTAAGATGCAATAATATTTGCATATCATCAGTGTGAGTTACTTATAAGTAAGAATATAATTTTTAAATTAAATGTAATTTTATTTGTATCTTACAATAGAAAATTGATTGTAATTGTAATTTAAATTATAATTTTCATTGTAAAATTATTTAACAGCAATATTTTGACTTTAAACAAAATAAGATTTATTACATTTCAGTTAGTTACATCCTCGATATGGAAATATTTTTGCATCTTATAGTGGAAAATATTCCCAATTAATATTTATTTTTTTAATTAAAATGAATTTTTTTTTACATTTTAAATACTATTAATATTTTTGCATCATACAAATTCTTCTATTCGATATGATTAGCTAATTGGCAAAAGATCATATGATATTGCAATGTATTCGGTAAAAGATTACCAAGTGACCAAATTATCGAAAACTAATGTGCAAAGGCTTCAAAAGCGATTCAATCGTAGTCAGGATGCGATGCTCGAAAGGTGATCTGCCTTGCGGACAAGAAGTCATATCTGCCGATCCCAGAATATGAGATAGCCAGGACGAAATGTAGTCAAGTTAGGACTTTCAGCGGAAGTTCGGCTAAGGATTATTTGCTGCTTAGGTTATTTATTTGAATTTTAATGTTTTAACATATACCATGACTACGAATAAATATTTCTCATAAAGTTTTTTTTTTCTTCTAAAATTGAGAAATGTTAATGATTTATCAATTTAACTCTTGCATGTTTTTGCACTACATTTTCGACGATATCTCTGAAAATATAATACCTAAAATTAAATTAAATGTACTTTTGAGTTACAAAAGCTTTCACACGATATACAAAGAATATATTTTTTTGTTGTTTAAGTAACTTAATTAGCCCCTCGACATTTTTCTTAAAAATATTTGTAAATGCTTAATCTGTAAATATGTGGGTCAATAGTCTTTATTACTTCCCCCAATTTGAACTTTCCATGTTCCATAGTTTACAAGTAAATTCGCTGTGACAGATGGACAGACAGACACAGGAGTGTTCTTATAATGGTTCCGTTTTTACTTTTTAAGTACGGAGCCCAAAAACTGTAATAACATTAAATAATACCTAATAATATTAATGTAAGATGACAATGCCCATAAACCGACACTGATTGAGGAGAAAGTTTCACTTTTTGCTTTGAATAACTGCATATCAGCTGCCCAAGCAAGGTGTTCAACAGGGTAGTAAACTTGATCAACAATATTTTTCAGCACACCAAGACAACGAAGTAAGAAACTTGATTCCTGAAACAACAATGAATAATAAGCAACTTGTCATATTAATGTATATATTTTGAATTATAAACACAAATTCAATCGAGAGTTTATACTATATATCTAAGACTCAACAATTATATTCAACTATTAAATTCAAAAAGGTATATTTCAATATTTTCTTCTTATTATTTTTTTTAAACAAAATAAATAAATAAAACATCAGAGTTCATTCTAGGCATTTTTCGCGGGGTGGGCCGCCCTGCAAAATTTGACAGGCCAAAATTTGACGCCCCGATGCCCCCACTGTCCGAAATCCCTGCCCCGTGAGCCCTATCACTCGGAAAATCGACAGAGGGAAAAATAGCACCCTTTAAGTTAATTTCATTGCTTATTTCAAGCAAACTCTAAACTATTTGTAAACATTATATAATGTCCTAGCCCCATTTTGCTCCTAATCTGTTCATCCCCCCCCCCTCCCAACATCCTCATACAGACACCAATTATTTTCAGTAAAATTCCAGCACTGACGCAGTCATAAATTTCTCTCTCTCTCTGTCTCTATACCCCGTTTCTCGGCTACCGTGAAAATTCAGCCGAAATAAGAAAGAAAAAAAAAACCGGAAAGGTCCTTTGACGAAATTGGTGTTTCTTCGCGATTCTCTGACGAAATTGGTTTTTTCGGTGAACATTTCTCAAAATTTGTGATATGTTTATGTCCAAATTTTCAGATTTATGACCGATTTTTTTTTTTAATTTTTGGAAAATAATCAACCCTTGCACTGCAAAGTGTCATGAATGGGGTAAAGGGGTAGTAGCAAAGACTTTTTAGGGGGGTGGGGAATATGTCAAAATTAACATTTTTACCTGCTGGCCACTGGCCAGTACACTGATTTTTTTCACTGGCCAGTAACAAAGTTACGTTCGCTCCATATAAAATTGTGTTTTTTTTTCTAACTATCAACATTGTAATTTGCTAATATATGTATTACTTATCATTCGATATGATTACACTCAACTGAAAAAATTTATTTTTACTATTAATTGCAATGAAATAAATTCACAGGAAATTTTCAGAAGGGTTACAGCAGAGAGGGAACCCCCCCCCCCCCCCCGCGCACTAAGTGATATGCATTTTTCTGCGACCATTTAACGAATTTCCCGGGGTTTTTTCGCGATCTTTTGACGAACTTCACGTTTTTTTCGTGACCTTTTGCAAAATCTGCGTTTTTTCGCGATCTTTTGGCGAAATCTGCGTTTTTTCCCGCGATCTTTTGGCGAAATCTGCGTTTTTTCGTAATCTTTAAACGAAATTTGAGTTTTTTCCGCCATTCTTTGAAAATATTTGCATTTTTTTTAAATTTTTTGACGAAATTTGCTTTTTTAGGCAATCTTTTGACGAAATTTACGTTTTTTCCGCGATCTTTTGATGAAATTTATGTTTTTTTCCGCAATCTTTTCGTGAAATTTGCGTTTTTCCCACGATCTTTTGACGAAAGTTGCGTTTTTTCTGCGATCTTTTCACGAAATTTGCGTTTTTCCCGCGATCTTTTCACGAAATTTGCGTTTTTCCCGCGATTTTTTGACGAAAGTTGCGTTTTTTCTGCGATCTCTTCACGAAAGTTGCGTTTTTCCCGCGATCTTTTGACGAAAATTGCGTTTTTTCCGCGATCTTGTCACAAAAGTTGCGTTTTCTCCGCGATCTTTTCAAGAAATTTGCGTTTTATCCGCGATTTTTCCGTTTTTCCGCGGTCTTTTCCCGAAATTTGCATTTTTCCGCGATACTTTGAAGAATTTTTTTGATTCTTTTTCGCGGTTCTTTGACGAAATTTGCGTTTTTTCTGCAATCTTTTGACGGTATTTGCGTTTTTTCCACGATCTTGTCACGGAAGTTGCGTTTTCTCCGCGATCTTTTCACGAAATTTGCGTTTTTCCGCGATCTTTTCACGAATTTTGCGTTTTTCCGCGATACGTTGAAGAATATTGTGATTCTTTTTCGCGATTTTTGGACGAAATTTGCGTTTTGTCCGCGATTTTTTGACGAAATTCGCATTTTTTACGTGGTCCTTGGGCAAAATTTACGTTTTTTTCGCGATTCTTTAACGGAATTGGTAATTTTTTCTGCGAACGATTGACGAAATTGATTTTTTTTCGGCGATCATATCAAAATTACCGATATTTTTATGTCCGAATTTTCGGACTGATGACCTTTTTTTTCTTCCCCCGGACTGATGACTTTTTTTTTTTTTTTCCGGAATCGATTGCCTTAAATTTTCGTAAAATTCGAGACAGAATCACCCAGGCCCGTAACCAGATGGGGGCGATGGGGGCTGAGCCCCCCCCCCCCCCCTAGCTTTTTCTAGAGCCCCCTCTAACGATTTCCCTACTTTTTATTTTTTCAACAAAATGTACTTTTTAACTTTAAAAAAAAAAAAAAAAAAAAAAAAAAAAACTAGCAAGAAGCTTGAATGCAATGGAATATGCCAAACATTTTGCGTTCAGAACCCTATTAGATTAGTTGTTTTATATTATCTTGCTTGCGATACAATTCTCGAAACGCGTTCTAAGTAGGAACATTTCTTTCTCCGGAAAACATTAAGTCCAGATGCACTAACTAGCCATCACATGTTTTCGTACATCTTGACATTTTAAAAGAAATGATCGTATAAGGGATGAATGGAAATAGACATAGCTGCTCAAGTTAATCGGTAATTAGTTAAGCAATGGTTAAACGTCTTCACTAAAACGTAGTCACAAAAAAGACGTGTTTGTAACTGTTAATGTTTTGCCTGTTGACATTATGTATTTGACAGCAGATTTAGTTAATGATGAAGTATCACTTGGAAACTAACTAGAATGTTTGTTGAAGGAAATTAGAAAGATAACAAAATGTCATTTTATACAAATGGAATAAGAAAAATAATTGCTTGAAAGCCAAAAATTGTTTCATGCTATGGGTGTAGGCAGTAGGAAAGCAGGGGTAGGGCATTTTTTTGTTTGCTTTTTGAATTTTCATCTAAATTTTTTTTTCTTGTGTTCCATGAATTTGCAAAAATATTTTTTTTCTATTTGTCATATAATAATAAAAAACATTAAGTGAGAAAGCATGATTAAGGTTAAGTTTATTATAAGATTATGACAAAAATATCTTCAACTATTTGGCGTATGTTTCATTTAAATCTATTTTCAAGCATAAATGCACTACTTTCTGACACATTTTCGAAATAATTTTAATGATAAAGGCATAAAATTTGCAGATATGATTATTCAAGCTCAAGGAATTACACTGTGTTCCGTGTTTTATAAGACTGTTTTCCAATCTAAACCAGCTACTTTCTGACATATTCGCGAATTTCTTTTATTTATAAAGGTATTTGCAAGTATTCAAACTATACAGAAAATTTTTAAAAAAATCTGTCAAAAAATGATGGCAAATTTGACTTTGTAGGTTGATTTTCTTGGCATTTAGCGAGGGAATGCTAGTCATCGAGTAGCAAATGACTATATATCATGTTATTTATAATCATGGCATTTATAAGAAAATGAGAAACGGTATTCAATTCTTAGGCGCATGAATGTGAGAAGCTGAAAATTTTAGGCAAAGGGAAAGAAAATTACTTCTTAACTGCATCAGGAAAATTTTCGTTATTGAGTGAAAGAAGAATATTTTTAAAGATCTTTAGAAATGGGGGAAACATATAATAATAAATAGTCGCCTACATTCAATGAAAACTGTTCGAAAAGGGCATTCATGCCCTTGTGCTTATTTTTTTTCTAAATGAGATTGAAGGAACTTCACGAAACACATGTAAAACGTATGCAAAAAAATCTATGTTATCGCTATTTAAATGAATTAAATCTAAGTTGTTTTCTTTGAAAAAAAAAAAAAGGTTTATTGAATATAATATTAAAATTACAATCTCTTTTTTTATTATTAAGTCCAGGTATGTTTAAAAAATATGTAATTAATATATATTTGTAATAATTGATTCATATTTAAAATGATACAATCATATGCAAGATTTTAAATTTAATTATTATTGCGAATTGTTAAATGGTTAATTTTATAAATCATATTATTAATAAAATAAGGTTAGGTAACGCTCGTTTTAAAGAGAAACAATATCATCACTAAATTAAATCGTATACAAACAATCGTGATTTTAAATTGATCTAATAATTCAGCAGAAACCAAAATATTAATAAAATTAAATAAATTACAAATAGCTATTAATTAAAAATATTAAACGTAGGGAATTAAAATATTAAAATATTTTTTAAATGGTAATAGTAAGTTTGTGAATTATTCAAATTAATAAATATAGGACACATAACCATAGATGCCAACATCTCTTAATTATTCCGGAGTCTGATCCAAAACAAGCACGTTTTAAACCGGAAAAAATATATAAGGAATTGTGTGCTTTTTCGATAAGGTACATTTTTGGATTTCAGTTTGAAATTTTTGATTAAATGAAATTTCCTGTTGAAATTATTTTCGTCTTGTAACAGACTCCGGATAAGTGTTGTTGGCATCTATGCATAAAGCAAAAACATTTGCAAAATCTCAAATTTTCGTTCTTTTTTTCTATATATTAAAAAATTGAACAGAATATGATATTTAAATCTATGTAATGTCTTCAATTTAAAGAAAAAATATGTTAAAAGAACTGTATCCTATAGTACAGGTCTGCACAGGCCCGGGCTTGGCTAGAAGCCCGTGCTAGGCCGAGACGGCGCAATGAAGGCGAAGTCTCAAACGGGCCGGGCCGGCAAAATTTGAACGTGCCTGCCGGGCTGGACAGGGCCAATAAAAGAAATTAAGCGGGTCTGTCGGCCCGATATAAATATTAAAACGCAGACGAGAAAATATGAATCATTTTCAATGAATATGAGTTTCACGAGAATAAGTATAAATGTGCGTTACGAGCCGATACTAGTTTGCCAGCATCAATATCGAAATATAACATTTTCAGGCGTAGAGATCAGCATCGGACAGTTACATGGCGTTTGAGCCCGGGCTTAATTCTTTCAGCAGACTCGCGCCGGACCGAGATCAGGCTTGCATTTGTTTTCAACATAGCCAGAAATGGACTTAATTGTTCTCAGGATGTTTAGGGCAGGCAATGTGTTTTGTAAAAATATTAATAGCGATAATAAACTTCTGTTAACGGAATATTTGGAAATATACTTGAAGGTGGTTCTCAAATTCACTGCTCAAAAACGAAAAACTTTCTGACACACTTTTAACTGTAAAGGCATAAAATTGACAAGCCTGTCTATTGAAGGGATTTGGAATTCAATAGCGTTTCCCATTTTTAATAAATAAATTATTTATAGAGATATAAGAGATTCTTGTCACATGACTGCAGGTTTTTCTCCTTTTCCATGTTATCGTCTCCGGAAATTCGATTCAAAACGCTGACTTGGACAGCATTTTCTCAAAAATATATTGACGTTTTCGAAGATAAATGAATTCAGAAATGTGTTAGAAAGTAGCTTCTTTGGATTTGAGAAATGCCTTAAGAAATAACAGAAATATTTTCGCAAATCTACTTTTTATAATACAGCCTCAAAAGTTATCATCATGTTTTTAACCTTCCCGTTTTCCTTTTATTCTAAACCATATGAATTTTTTAATGAATCCTTATTTGAATGTTGAAACGTCTAAGACTCTAAGTAAATCATTAATGTTGCTATTGTGTATTTTCTGTCTTGCGAACACATCGTAAATTTAAAATATGCTGGAAAATTATCCCATAAACATGTATGCAGTATTCTTTAAAAGAATCTTAATTGTAAGTTAAGAAAAATCTGAATTTTTTGGAGAAATTGAGTCCGGTCGGATCAGGCCTGATTTAATTGATTTTTCCACTGGCCGGATCTGTTTTCACTAATTTTTGTATGGCCGTGAACTGTGAAAATATGAACGGGCCGGGTCAAGATAGCTTTCGTTCGGGCCGGGCTCGACCTGGAAATTCCGGCCCGTGAAGACCTCTATACCAACAGATTCCTTTTTCTCAATTTTTTTCAAAACGCATCTTTTAAAAAATGGTCATGCTGGGCGGTTGAAGATTTCTATGTTTGTTGTATGAATCAGTGTTTTTGTAAATAAAGATGTACTTTTCTGTCAGAATGCTAGCATGATAAATTACACTAATTTATTCAACAGAAAGACTGATTTTATTAATCAGCAGTTCAAATATGCATACATATAATCAATGTTCAATAGAGTAGAGCGCTGATAATCCGGACCAATCGGAGCCGATGCCGATCCGGTTAAAGAAAAATCCTGATAATTGAAAAACTTTAAAAAATGGCTATGGCAGTGTTTTTCAGGTAACTTCCCTTCACACTTTTTCCAGGCTTAGGACTGGCAATTGTAGTGGTGCACATTTTAGCATATTACAAATAGCCTGTTTAGAAGTTATCTTTTTTACTTTTTAAAAATTTCATTTTCCACAAAATTGGTACAAAGTTATGCATAGAAGTACACATAGAAATTATTGCGTGTATATATGCACACACTGTACAAACAAACGTGAGCGGAGAGAGGTGGGGGGTCCTTTTTTTTTTGAAGACACCAAGGGACAAAAGAAGCAATAAGCTTAATAATGCAAAAATTGCAATGGGAATAGAATACAGTGTACAATCCATTAGTTTTCCTTATTAAAATTTAAATAAAGTCATTTTTTATGAGGTGTCGGATGCTATTTATTTTTTCCCCATTAAATACAATAAGACCTAAGACTAAATCACACGGAATGGAGAAAAGTCCTATTTTAGGTAGGTTTTCTTAAGAGGTACACCGTAGAGGTCTGCACGGGCCGGAATTTCCAGGCCCGGGCCCGGCCCGGCCCGAACGAAAGCTATCTTGGCCCGGCTCGGCCCGGTATAAAATTGGAAGTTCGGCACGAGCCCGGCCCGGCCCGTTTGCATTTTTACAGTTCTCGGCCCGGCCCGGCACGGCCCGTACAAAATTCAGTGAAAACAGGCCCGGCCCGACACAATTTCTACAAAAAAAAAAAAAAAAAATCCATTTTTTCTCAACATACAATTAAGATTCTTTTAATGAATACTACATACATATTTATGGGAACATTTTACAGCATATTTTACATTACTATGATGTTCGCAAAACAGAAAACACACAATAGTAAACATTAACGATTACTTACAGTGTTTTAGTCATCGTGTCTACAGACATTTCAAAATGGGAATAAGGATTCATTAAAAGATTAATGTAGTTCAGAATAAAGGATTAAAAACATAATAACTTTTGAAGCTGTATAATAAAAAGTAGATTTGTGAAAATATTTCTCTCATTTTTAAGGCTTTTCTAAAATCCAAAGGAGCTACATTTCGACACATTTATGAATTCTTTTCTTTTCGGAAACGCGTAAGATTGGCATGTATTCTTATTCAGAAGCTATGTAAATGTCGTTTTTTTTATAGATAAAAGCAATATATCTTTCTGAAAATACTGTCAAAGTTAGCGTTTTGAATCGAATTTCCGGAAGCAATAGCACAGGAAAGGAGAAAAACGTACAGTCACGTGACAGGAATCTCTCTTATCTCTGTAAGAAATTTATCAAATATGGAAAAAGCTATTCGTTTCCAAATGCCTTCAATAGGCAGGCCTGTCAATTTTATTCCTTTATAGTTAAAAATTTTGTCAGAAAATGTGTATGAAAGCTTCGCATTGTTGAGCAGTGAATATCCGTTTGAAAATTCGCCTTCATTCCGCCGGCCCGGGTACTTTCCCGGGTACGGGCCTCGGGCCAAGCCCGTGCAGACCTCTAGTACACCGCCCCTAATTATTTTATATTCATTTTCCGATTACCATGAAGTATTTCCCGTCTAAGAATTTCATTATAGAAAGTTCCGTTATAGAGAGATTACGCTTTAGACGGGTTCCTTTATAGACAGGTCCATTTTGTCAGTTTTACTATATTTAGTTTGCTTAAGATTTGGATTGATAAAAGATGTTACCCCCATCAAAAAAATTCAGAGCCCCTCTGACTGGACTTGCTGGTTACGGCCCCGGAATCACCCCTGCTACTTTCTTACGTTCGAGAGAATCGCCGATCTTGACGCCATAAATTCCGAACGAATTTCACCCCTTTCCTCCCTGGTATCGATCTTTCAACCATCGCGTTTGGCGAGTGGTGTCCATTGAGTTTGGCGAGTGAGGACAATAAAGTTAATCGCCACGTTTTAAGTGTTACTCGACGCCTGGCGAGTGCTAATTTTGTGCTGTAGGTGGGGTTAGGGGGGGGGGAAGAGTTATTAGTTGATTATTTATCATTACATTAATGTGCTCTTTTCTTTCTCTAAAGTGCTCTTTTATGGCAAAGTGCAACCTGCTGCCCTTGATCCTAGAATGAACTCTGAAAACATAGTATACTAATTTTCAACATTGCAATTTTTTTCCCCCACAAACAAGTAAACCTCTCCAAATTTAACTTTTTGAATGAGAATTTATTTTTTATATCAAGAAATATGTTTAAAACTATAAATATTTATATGCTATAAATAATAGAACATATTTTTTTAAATGCATGTCTGGAGAGTTAAAATAAATCAGTTATGCAATTAGATTTTTGCCGTTATTCAGAAAACCCAGACATTTCTGAAAGCTTAATTCTTTTATTTTCTTAAAAAGAAAAGAAAAAATTCCTCTTTCCAATAAAAGAAAAGAAA
Organism: Maratus speciosus; assembly: GCA_963932465.1. Taxonomy (NCBI): domain Eukaryota; kingdom Metazoa; phylum Arthropoda; class Arachnida; order Araneae; family Salticidae; genus Maratus; species Maratus speciosus. The sequence goes on along the minus strand of OZ010799.1, from coordinate 64,716,782 downwards.
GGAAAAATATGGGTACTTTCCTGTTATAGAGGTATTGGTGGGATAGAGAAAATGGTCTTGTCTACATAAGAAAACTTTTCTCACATATTTTCAGGCAACCTATTCACTGCTTCACAACACATAAGCAATTTTTTTCAATGCGTATACAATTTAATATACAGAAGCCATTTATCGGTTATTATGTACAAAGAGAAGTAACTTATCTGACATGTGTAATCAGAAGCAATTTTTTCAATACATGCATAAACAAGCATAATAGGTCAACAGTTTTGTTTTCATGGTTGTTTATATTATTTGGCAACAAATCTCACTTTCTTGAGCCCAATTTGCATCAAACTTTAAAAGAAAAATGCCAAAGCTCCTATGACAGAGATGGGGGAAGGGGGAGGGGAATATCTTGGTGGGAAAACATCTGAAAACCCAATTTTAACGAGTGACTCGTAGGTTTACCATTGTGTTTTCCTGTAGCCAAAAGTATGAAAACATGGAGGACTGGGAGCAGAAAAACACAATGATAAACCTGCGAGTCAACCACTAAAATCGGTTTTCAGGTGTTTTGCACCAAGATATGACTTGGCAGACCGATTGCGTTTTAATATGCGAATAGAGTTTTAACTAATTCTGGAATTTCAGCAGTGAACTCTATGAGATGATTGTCTGTGCTGCCACCTTCCGGTCTATAAGGCACTTTTTATATTTTGCAACCAGCTTTTGTCTCCCATCCTTTGAAAACTGTTGCAGGCTGTGCTAACCACTGCATCAGCGTCGTTTTTATGTCGTCATCAATCATTATCATAAACTTTGTCATGTAATTCAAAACAAAAGGCATAGCATGCCTTGAATATGCTTGTACACACCCAGGATCTCATTGCATCATGGTTGAAAACAACTTCATCATCCTCCATACCGTAGCGGAAACTTTTGGAAATCACTGGGTGGACTCAAAAAAGTTTGAGTAATGTACCACATACAATTTTTTTCCCAGTGTGTATGTGTGGAGAGAGGGGTAGGAGAGGGGCGAATGACTAAAGATAATTCAAAATCAAATTATGGTTTTCTAAGTAAAATATAAAATTGTTATACAGTACAGAACCATTTATCCGGAATGCTTGGGGTCAGATGTATTCCGGATAACTGGTTTTTCCGGTTAACTGGTTATGCATGAAAGCAGCATCCATTTGATAAGTTTTGTGGAATATGTGTGGTTGTGGCATTATTTCTGATATTAAATTATTAGATTACTTGGATTAAAAGTCAATGCAAGAAAGATGAAAAGTTAACCAGAGTTTAAAAGAAGGTAATTTATGGGAATCCCTTAGGAACAAAAATTCTTCTGTTTCCTCTGCATAAAAATTAAAACATGTACATTACAACTAAATATGTTTTCATTTCAAATACTAGATGTTGTCATCAAATTATACAATTGTTTCAAGCAAAGCTTATGTCAAACTGGCAATGTGTGACACCTTTTTCTGCAAAGATTCTGAAATCAGTCTATCAGAAATATCATTCCGGATAACTGGTTTTCCGGTTAACTGGTTTCCAGATAAATGGTTCCATACTGTAATTTAATAAATAATTTTATTAAATTATATTTTCATGAATCCTTCCTTATAAATTACATTAATATTTATTATAAATATCATAAAAATTGCTAACTAATTAGCTAGGTAAGCACAAAAAACTAAATGTCAAGAAAAACAAAGTTTAGTCACCTCATTAGTTTATCAATTCAAGACTAAACAGATGGCAGGGGTCAATCCAGGCTAAATTTGGGGCCTGTTTAGATCCCTTTTTCACAAACATCTATTTAACGAAATAGGCCCTTTCACAAAAATAAGTTTAATAAAATAGGCCTCTCCACAAAAATAAATTTAATAAAATGGGCCCCTTCACAAAAATGAACTTAATAAACAGGTACCTTCACAAAATTCATTTTAATAAAATAGGCCCATTCGTAAAATTATTTTTCATAAAAACTGTTTTAAAATGTGTAATTTCTATATAAAACCAGGTCACTAAAAACAAAAACTTTAGCAAGGAGATTTAAAGAAGTTTTTGTTAATAAATTCTTGGTTCAAATTTGAGTAACTGGATTTCAACTTTCGTTACAAAATGTTACTTTTCACAAAAATATAATAAAATTGACAAAAATAACTTTTACTTTTCACAAAATGGGCCCCAAGAATAAAAACCTGTATCGACGCCTAGATGGTAAAATATGCAGGAAATTTGTTTTTGAGAGAAATTTAATCTATACATCTGCTGAAGGGGCTTTCAGTGATCTTGTAAGTCTAATTGATGTCCTTACCATTTTTCAAACATAATTTACTTTGAGAATGTCAGTAAAACTAAATTTCAATTAAAGAAATAATGAAATAAATCAATTGAAACTGGTTGGGCGAAGAGATCAAATTATTGGGTGGGCTCATGTGCCATGGACCCATATAAGTTAGCACCACTGCCTCCATATAGTCTTGACTTAGTGAGAAGTGGTAAAGATGAAAATAAGGAATTTTGCTTAGTAGCCACTGACCGGTAGGTTGATTTTTTTTAGCAGCCAGTTACTGGCTAGTGAGAATAATTTCTTTAGTAGCCAGTAAGTACATTTATGTCACTGGATATTTAATTAAATATATATTCTATATATATATATTATAATGATTTTACAGTACAAGTAATTTATGTACTAAATAGAAATATTTTAATTTATAATGTTTTAAATAAACTTGAGATACTAATTTCTAGTCTATTTTACATTTTAAAACAAGTTAACAGCAAATTTATACACAACATGCTTAAGTAGCTAACTACTACATAAGTCCCACTAAGCTTGGGTGCTTCTGTAGCTAACTACATAAGTACCTTTCGTTCTTTTTTATTTTATTTTATTATTTGTCTAGAATTAAGATCTGACAATAATAAAATAGGTATGTTTATCCACTGACTAGGAGGTGTCTCTCTATTCTAAAACTAGTATGTTGTGGCCATCACAAAACTTTCTTCTATCTCATACTTGTCAATACTTCAAAATTCATTATCACAGTGCATCTATGCTCATCATGAGGATTCTAAAAAGATGAAATTCCGTGCATTAGTTCTTGAGATATTACTGTCCATGAAATCGTGTAAATCCATCAAAATGCAGCATAGCAGCGCCACCTATTGGGTGATTTACACCAGACCCCTATTATCATCCACATGTGTCAATGTCTAACTGAATATGAAGTTTGGGGAAAATCCGTGCATTAGTTCCTAAGATAGAGATATTGCGCAAATCATGACAAATGCAGCATAACAGCGCCACCTGTTGAGCGATTTACACAACCACATAATCAGTATCAACATTTATCAAGGTGTATTTGAATTAGGGATTGACCGAATACCGAATAGTCGATTCGGTATTCGGTGATTCGGCATGTAAACCGAATATTCGGCTTCGGCCGAATACTTTGAAGTATTCGGCCGAATAATTGCAGATAAGTATTTTCTTAGAAGTAGAAGAATTCTCTTTTACTTAGAAGTAGAATAGGCTAAATGATGAGTTTCAATATTATGTGCATGAGTTCAAAGTTCAGCTGCACTACCAAAAACAAGTCAAAGGCCATTTTTAATTACAAAAAAACTTTTTTTTTTCTTTCCTAAAATAGTCTATATAGGGGTGAAATCAGAACAACTGTCTACGATATAGGAAAAAAAAAAGTAAGGAATATGGGCATCTTTCCATTACCATTTAATTTTAATTATTTCTACATTAGTTTTTTCAATTTAAATTTATTTAATGTGTATTCTCTTTAATATACACCTCAAATAAGTATATCAGAGTTCATCTCTGTATATCTAAGGTTTATATTAAAGAAAATACATGCATCAAATAAGTATACTCCTATGCCTATCCTATAGCTTTTATAACCACTAAAATTAAAATCGCTTAAATTTATCTTCATCACCACAGTGATAAATATTAATCAAAATATAAATATGTATCAATAATTTCTCAGAAAATAGTTAAATGTACAAATTGATGTGATACCTTTTGTATTTGAGAACATTCCAATTCAATATGTATATAATTAGACAATCAGTAAATCAGCTTAATGACAACATTGTTTCTTTTTATTTGAATGAACTTTTGTTTTTCTGAGAATCTTTATCCTTAATAATAGCCTGTATAGTTTAATACTTTCATTGGGTTAATTTGGATATTGACTTGTGATAAAATAATAAAAAATAAGTGATGGGTTAATGAATTTGTGAGTTGAAAGAAGTCATTAAATTTTTTTGTGTAATTAGATTTAAGAATAAAAATGTAACTGAATTAAATTATTAAGAATTTAATTTTAATTAAAGTTTATTAAAAAAGCTAATGTATGCAAAAATGTGTATTAAAAATTTTTAAGTATTCGGTTGCCGAATACCGAATATTCGGTGTACACTTTGACCGAAGCTTCGGTATTCGGTATTCGACAAAATTGCTGATTCGGTCAATCCCTAATTTGAATCTGAAGTTTGATGAAAATTCGTGCATTAGTTCTTCAGATAGAGCTATTGAGGAAATAGTGCAAAATGCAGCATAGCAGCGCCACCTATTGGGCGATATTCACCAACACGTAGTCAGCATCATTTCATATCAAAGAGTAACTGAATCTGAAGTTTGATGAAAATATGTCCATTAGTTCTTGAGATACAGCGATTTAAGAAATCGTGAAAAATGCTGTATAGCAGCGCCACCTATTGAGCGATTTACACCAAAATGTACAAAATGTCAATTCATATCAAGGATTAACTGATTCTGAAGTTTAGTGAAAATTGTTGCATTAGTTCTTCAGATACCGCTATAATGGAAATTCTGAAAAGTGCAGCATAGCAGCGCCACCTGTTGAGCGATTTGCACCAAAACACAAACAGCACTAATTCATATCAAAGTATACATGAATATGAAGTTTGTTGAAAATCCAAGCATTAGTTGTTGAGATAGAGCTATTGCGGAAATTGTAAAAAATGCAGTATAGCAGCGCCACCTGCTGAGCGATTTACACCAAACTGTACAAAACTTCAATTCATGTCAAGGATTAACTGAATCTGAAGTTTGATGAAAATCCGTGCATTAATTCTTGAGATAGAGCCACTGCGGGAATTGTAAAAAATGCAGCATAGCAGCGCCACCTGTTGAGCGATTTGCACCAACATGTAATCAGCATCAAGTCTTATCAAGGACTAACTGAATCTGAAGTTTCATGAAAATCCGTGCTTTAGTTCTTGAGATAGAGCCATTGCGGAAATCATAAAAATGCAGCATAGCAGCGCCACCTGTTGAGCGATTTGCACCAACACGTAATCAGCATCAAGTCATATCAAGGACTAACAGAATCTGAAGTTTCATGAAAATCCGTGCATTAGTTCTTGAGATAGAGCCATTTCGGAAATCATACAAGATGCAGCATAGCAGCGCCACCTGTCGAGCGATTTCCACCAAAAACTAATCAGCATCAATTTGTATTAGGGACTAACTGAATATCAACTTTTATTAAATTCCGGGCATTAGTTCTTGAGATAGAGCGCCCACAAAATTTGTGTCACATACACACAGACAGACAGACAGACTCACAGAGTCACAGACAGACATTTTGTAAAAACATGTTTTTCGGGTTCTCTGACCTCTAAAACGTGTAAATCCGTCGAAAACCGGAATTCGAAAATTTTCATGAATCCAATACTTTCTTCTTGTAAAGGTAGAAGAAAGTAAAAAAGTAACTACCGCTGTCACCGCCGCCGCCGGTTTTGAATTTTTTGTGACCGGAGGTCTTTCTTCGTTAATATTAAGAAAAATAATGCATACAAAAATATGAAAATCGGTAGTATTATACAGAAATGTTTGATAAACACGCTGATGCAGACAGTTTTCAAATCGGAGAATTATTTAATGCTAAAGTTGGTCAAAATCATTCCACTAAAAAAGTTTTATAGGAGCAAAAACTATACATCAGAATTTAATAATTTTTAGATCATTTTATATGTTATAATTTCCTGGTGTGCAGAATTCATTTATTTTTTTTAATTTGACTCATTTTTCGAAGTTTCATTTCTATTTTAAATTCAAATTTTCAGCATTTCGAGAGATATTTTTTACTTATTTTAGAAAATTGTACTAATTTAACCTGTTGCCAACTGTATAAACAACGGAAACAATAATGTTTGCTTCAAATTAAAAATTTGACACGTGACTATTATAAACAAAAAAGATACTTTCAAATTAAAATTAAATAATTGCGTATAAAAAGCAGGAACTTATTGAAAATTACTTCATAAGAACTATATTTACACGCGAAGTTTAACAGAAAAAGGATATTGTAAAATAATAAATTCATTAACATGCGTTAGAAGTTTTAAATAGGAGAAATTATGTCATATTTACATCACATTACAGTTATTACATAAAATGAACACAATATTGCAAAACAGTTTAAATTTAGAAATTGCGCTAGACATTTATTTGATATTTTGAGAGAATTTTCAACTATTTTTGTTAATAAAGCGCAAATAATATTTCATTTCTAACAAAAATATTTTCACGTGAATATTTAAAAGAGAGAGAATAGCTTCGTCAAAATTACGTCAGATTAAAAACGATTAAGTTAAAATGTCTCATTTAAAAGAGCTTTCTTTTCACTTTGTTAAAAAATACCGGGAGACAAGGGGCTCTGCGGCTGAGTGGTCAAAGCACCAGTCAGCTAATCGCTTGTGCGTAAGAGTTTGTGGGTTCGATTCCCGCTGATTCCATTGCACACACACTTTGTGTGGAACTCCCAGGATGTATTTCTCTTGTGTTGTAATATTTCCTTGTGCTATCTTGTCTCCAACTTATAAGCGGGCTTTATGTCAAGCACACAAGTCGTATGTTTGTTATTCAGTTAAATAAATAAACCGCAAGACAAAGACTCTGTTTACTTAATTCCTTTTATATTAGCTTATTTTGAAATGTTGTTACACGTTATTTCGACGTTTTATTTGTATTTTTGTTAATGTTGTACTAATTTAGTTGTTCTTTCGTTATTTAAAATAAAAATTATGTCAATTTGTATAATTTGGCAATTTATATACTTTGGCGAAATTGGTCGACGGGATAATCAAGTAGTACTGCAGCGGATTTGGCGTTAAAATTCCCCAATCAAAGAGAAATGAATAGAAATCTGTTTATAGGGAGATCGCTACTGATTTTTAAATTATAATTCAATCAAAAGTAAATAAGTGCGAAGTCAAAATTACGTCCATTTCTAATCATATCATAGTATTAAAAAATTTATTTGCTTAAAAGACGTTATAAAAAACACATTAAAAGTAAATTAAAAACTCTTTATTTACATGTTTCAACTCATTTTCTGAGCCGTCGTCAGAATGTATAATATAAAATTACAAATGCATAATGGAAAATGAAAAAATCATCAAAAATAAACAACTTACTAAATACTTTTAACGTGTTTTTTATAACGTCTTTTAAGCAAATGAATTTTTTAATACTATGATATAATTCAATCTTTCGAAATCTTTTTAAAGCCGATCTAATTAGCGTGCATTTAGAGTCTGCGGTGTCTGGACGGGGGTTGGCAAGCATAGCTTGTAGGGAGCCGAGCCCCCTAGTGAAAATAAAACAATCGTCGGATTGCTGGTGCAATGGGAAATCAGAAACATCCAAGATGTAGCGCAGAAAGGAATGAAGAAAGATCAAATCGGAAAATCCTGCATTTGGCCATTTCTTCCATATTTTTAATTGCCAGATTTTATCAGTTTAATCGTTGAGTGGCGACTGGCAAGTGCTTATTTTCACCTTTAATAAGTGGCTACCACTTGTTCCTGCACTTAAATAGGCCCCTTGGCAGGCAGTGCAACAACAACGATGACCACGTCAAATCTACAGTGAAACAGTGATTATCACAGCAGGGGCCAGATTTCTATGAGGATGAAATACAAAAGCTAGTTGTACAATATGATAAATGCCTTAATATAGGCAGAATTTATGCTAAAAGATAAATAGATTAAGGTCCAGACTTTTATGTAAAAATAAAATTGTTAAAAAAAATGGCCTTGTGTTTTTTAATATCAAAATGGCACTTACTTAAAAAACATGGCTTGTATATTTTTACTTTATTAAGAAATATTCTTTACATAAAATTAATCACCAAAATTTTTTGGATCTTTAAAAAAGAGAACTAAAGTAGACATTGCAATTTTTTGCACCTTTTCTGATTTCTTGCATGACTATGGGGCTACATCCCCTGTGTCTGTGAGCGATGAATGTCGACTCCTGTTCAGATTCTAAAAAGATCCTACTAATTTGCTTTGTTTTAAAGAGACAGAAAAAAAAGGCTGTAAATAAAGAAACCCAATTGCAATTTTTTTTGCAAATGCAAACTAAGTACTATGGACAAAAAAAGAGCTGTTTTGATAACCCTTTTACCCCACCTGACCATACATATTTTACATAAATCTAAAATACCTACTTTTCATTTTCATGTGAAATAACAGGGAAAAAAAGGCGGAGAAAATAATGAGAAATAATGTCATAAACCAAGACATGTGATTTCAACATCAATGCTTTGTTTCTAATTTACACACAAACAAAATGAAGTTGCTACTGGCGAGAAAAGAAAAATGCTCCTGGCAAGATTTGTACCCATCTAACATAAAAGTACCAAAATTTTTTAGTGAATTATTGAAAGCAATATGGTATGTTATAATGTAAGTGCAGAGCCTGCTTATCCAAAAAACACTTTAAGCACAAGCTTCCCCTCTAAAATTTAAGAGTGACCCCCAAAATGTCTGTAAAAAAAAGGGATCTGTAATCAGTGGCGTAGCTAAGGGGAGGGAGGGGGGGCGGTCCGCCCCGGGTGTCACCCAATGTTTATTTGCAAAAATATATGTATAATCTTTAAAATTTTGGAAAAAAATTATGATATAAAATGAAATTTCTAGCGCACTATGCAACATAGTCAATTTTTTTTTCTTGGAAAATCTGAAAATTTATACAGAATGGGGTGTTTAAATTAGATATGCACAAGTGAATAAAAACCTAACTATCCAACGAATGGGTAGCAAAAACAAATTTGAAAAGATATAATTTTCTTCTACATATCATTGACTTATGAGGACTATGAGAAGAGTGATGAGTTGCCCCTGTCGTTTCTTATATGGGAGGCAAAGGGTAAATAAGGAATGGTAGTATATGGTCATTTCCTGTGCTACAATTGCCCTGGGTTCTTTTGCCTTTCTTTCAAAAGCGATTGCACCCACAGACAATATAATCTATAGTTGTCTGTGATTGCACCATTGAATTGCAGGAAAGGCTTCAGGTTGTAAACTAGTAGACCTCATGTTCACAATCACTGTAACATTCGGTTCTGAAATTTCTTTTTAAAAATTAGTTATCAGTTCGAAAATTCTGACAGACCGAAATATCACAAATTTAAACAAAAGATCGCCCAAAAAAATCAATTTTGTCAATTGTACGCAGAAAAAATCAGCAATTTCGTCAATGGATCGCGGAAAAAAAACGTGAATTTCATCAAAGCATAGGGAGAAAAACGCAAATTTCGTCAAAGAATTAAGAAAAAACCTGCAAATTTTGTCAAAGGATCGAGAAAAAACACGCAAATTTCGTCAAAGAATCACAAAAAAACCCACAAATTTCGTCAAAGGATCGCGAAAAAAATGCGAATTTCGTCAAAAATTGCAAAAAAAAGTGAATTTTGTTAAAGAATCGTGGAAAAAATGCAAGTTCCTTCAAAGGATCGAGAAAAAAAACGCAAATTTCTCCACAGGATCGCAAAAAAATCACTATTATCGTGGCAGGGTCTCAGAAAAATACAGCAAGTCATCAAAGAATCGCTAAAAAACCGCAAATGTCTTCAAGGGATTGTGAAATAAAACACAAATTTCGTCAAGGGATTGAGAAAAAAGGCAAATTTTGTCAAAGAAGAGGCAACATATCATGGAAAAAAAAGCAAAAATCTTCGAATTTCATCAAAGGGCCGCGGAAAACTGCATAATTAGTGCTGGAAGGAGATTTCCCCAGTGCTGTAACATTTCAGAAGATTTTCTGTGAATTTCAGAATTTTTTTTCTCAGAATCACCCGTCACGTGCAGTCAGAAACGTTTATTTCAGCAATTTAGCGAACAAAGGAATGGGAAGAGAACACTTTGACTTTGACAAAGCAAGCGCTTTGATTTTGGAGTACCTTATTTGGTTAGTTAATTTCAATTGATGAAAAATATAAATACGTATTTTAAATGATGTTAGCTATAACATTTACCTTTAAAAAATTATTTTGCTGTTATGAGAAAAGAAATTGCTTTTAGACAGAAAAAATTCAGTATAAACAAGTGTGGTCTAAAAATTCTGGGATGTCTAATGGCTTTATCAAATTCTTAATTTCATTTATATGTTTTTCGAAGGATATTTCCGAATAGATTGACTAAAGTAGAGTATAAAAATTTAATACAATATTTCTTTTCTTCGTTCTTTCACTTTTTTCTAATATTATTACTTTGTTAATATAAAGTTGTTAAAAGTTCTCCAAAAAAATGTAAAAATTTTATTTAACGAAGAATCGTGATTGAAAACATATGATGGCTGTATGTGTGGAGGAGGTGGTGGTGACATTATTTACATCCGCCCCGGGTGTCACCCATCCTGGCTATGCCACTGCCTGTAATTCCCAGTTTTATTGTTTACACTGCATTTTTAATTATTTTGAAGAGAAAGTTCACACTAAATCAGGAAACTTAAAAATTTATCAGGAAATCTGAATGTGATGAATAAGCTATTAAACAATCATATGACATGACACCCTTGTGCTAATTTGAAACCACCCAAGAAAGGGAACATACAACAAATATATGTTTCAAATGAAAATCAAATTTCAAATTATTTTTGCTTAAAAGGCGCAAAGACCAACTTAGTGAAAAAGGTTCCATGCCGGGAATCGAACCCGGGTCATCAGTATAGCGCACTGACGTTCTACCGCTAAACCACATGGAACGATACCCAGCCTGGAACTTCTCACTATTACAAGTTGGCAGTCTACAAACGCAGCACAAGATGGAATATTTTCGGTGAGCCACCAACATGGGGCAAACACAGACACTTAATTAAATCCAGCATCGAATGAATCTATATTAATATTTGGAAATTTTTCCAGAGAGAAACATTTGCCTTGAATACAATATTTCAAATGAAAATCAAATTTCAAATTATTTTTGCTTAAAAGGCGCAAAGACCAACTTAGTGAAAAAGGTTCCATGCCGGGAATCGAACCCGGGTCATCAGTATAGCGCACTGACGTTCTACCGCTAAACCACATGGAACGATACCCAGCCTGGAACTTCTCACTATTACAAGTTGGCAGGCTACAAACGCAGCACAAGATGGAATATTTTCCGTGAGCCACCAACATGGGGCAAACACAGACACTTAATTAAATCCAGCATCGAATGAATCTATATTAATATTTGGAAATTTTTCCAGAGAGAAACATTTGCCTTGAATACAATATTTCAAATGAAAATCAAATTTCAAATTATTTTTGCTTAAAAGGCGCAAAGACCAACTTAGTGAAAAAGGTTCCATGCCGGGAATCGAACCCGGGTCATCAGTATAGCGCACTGACGTTCTACCGCTAAACCACATGGAACGATACCCAGCCTGGAACTTCTCACTATTACAAGTTGGCAGGCTACAAACGCAGCACAAGATGGAATATTTTCCGTGAGCCACCAACATGGGGCAAACACAGACACTTAATTAAATCCAGCATCGAATGAATCTATATTAATATTTGAAAATTTTTCCAGAGAGAAACATTTGCCTTGAATACAATATTTCAAATGAAAATCAAATTTCAAATTATTTTTGCTTAAAAGGCGCAAAGACCAACTTAGTGAAAAAGGTTCCATGCCGGGAATCGAACCCGGGTCATCAGTATAGCGCACTGACGTTCTACCGCTAAACCACATGGAACGATACCCAGCCTGGAACTTCTCACTATTACAAGTTGGCAGGCTACATACGCAGCACAAGATGGAATATTTTCCGTGAGCCACCAACATGGGGCAAACACAGACACTTAATTAAATCCAGCATCGAATGAATCTATGCTGGATTTCATGCTGCTAGATTCATTCGATGCTGGATTTAATCTGGGTATCGTTCCATGTGGTTTAGCGGTAGAACGTCAGTGCGCTATACTGATGACCTGGGTTCGATTCCCGGCATGGAACCTTTTTCACTAAGTTGGTCTTTGCGCCTTTTAAGCAAAAATAATTTGAAATTTGATTTTCATTTGAAATATTGTATTCAAGGCAAATGTTTCTCTCTGGAAAAATTTCCAAATATTAACAAATATATGTACTACAAATATACTCCATCTGTAGTGTATATTTAGGGAACATAAGCTGTTTAATGAAGCATATGTGAACTTGGTTAAGGGTTACGTCACTCCCGGGATTAATATTTGTAGCATTGATGAATTTCATGTATATGTAGAATTTAAAACACTTTTTCCAAATGAAAGAGGGCCCCAAAATGATACTGTACTCCACCTAGCTTCAAAGGTTAATCAGGCCCTGTGTCAGGTGTAGGGGAGAGTGGCTTATCTTGGAACACTTTTTTTCAAATTTTTTTATATTGATCAATTGTCAAAATCTTACCTGGTATTCATTCTTTTAACCTTTGCCTACATTATTAAATAACTTATATCCATTATAGAAAAATTTAAGAAATATATTTATTAAACTTGTGCTTCATCCCAAGGTGTCCCACAGCTTATTATCCATTATAGAAAATTTTAAGAAATATATTTATTAAACTTGTGCTTTGTCCCAAGGTATCGCACTATATGGGACACCTTGGGACCATTAAAAACAGGCGCGAAAAGTTCAATAATTGAATTACAATATACATTGAGTTGTTTGTTCAGGGAAAGAAATTTATTTAAACTGATAAAGATAACTATTGTAAATTTTAGGGATGCATGCAACGAATAATTCGGTTCATATTTGGTATTTCAGTCTTGGTATCCCTTGCCAGCTTTTTTTTTGCATGCTCCTAATTTGAAGGAATGTTCTTTTTATTTTCTGAAGCATATTCATAAGCAAGGATATGAAACATCATTAATTCTTAGCCCACAGTGATATTTCGAAGCTTATAAAATGTAGTCTACCAACTTTCCTTCCTCATCATCGGTGAATATTTTTCGACTTTGTATCTTTGAATTTGAATACACTTGAAGTTAAAATTTGACTGTTTACTTTTTAAAAAAGTATTAACATGACCATTCAGGTGGTCTTACTAACAATGTAGACCACAGCAGCTTTCCTAAAAGACATTTCACCTGATAAAGCTTTTGCAGCAGCTTTCTGAATATTGTCAGTACGAATTGCTGCATTTTTTTAATATTCTAAATTTCTAATCCTTGCCATTGTTAAGCCTAATGACTTCCTACAAGAAAAGATAATAACTATTAACAAATACCTGCTATGTAGGTAGATTAAATAAAAAATGTCTTAAACACAATATATTTTTGTTAAAATATTTCGAATAAAAGTTAGCTAAGCATATCTTGTATATCTCAAAGTACACCATATAGGGGAGAGTGTTGTACCTTGGGACATTGACAATTTCTAATAAACTATTGGCAACAGTTATCTTTTGTGTATTTCTAATAGTGACCTATAACCAACAGATCTCATCATAATAACAGACATCAGAAGCATCGAATTTTAACAGCTAGGTGAAAAAAATAAATTTCATTAGTCCAAAGTAAATATTTTCCTCCATTCTAACTTCATTTTTTCCCTATGTATTTCTACAACAAGTCAACTGCAATTTATTTTTTTATAAAAGAGAAGATTTTTAAATGTTTTGGGTATGAGAAAATAATGGTAGTTCTTCTAGATTTAATGCCATTTTGATTTTATTTAAACCGTGTGGTGATTGTACCTTGGGACAGTAAAATATGTTGTACCTTGGGACATGTCCAGTGGTACAAGAAATACGTGGTTCGTAATAATTTGGATAAACAAAAGTATTTTTATTACTTATTTTACAGAAAATTTCACAAATCATGTGAAATGCGATAAATAAAACAACTCAATTTTATTTTGGATCTTGAACTTGAGTTTCATTCTCTATTTCCTTGAAAAAAGAAAAGGTTTTGTTTATTGGCATAAAATTAGTTATTGTTATTGTAAAAAATATTGTATTAGTTATTGTACAAAATTATTGATGAGTTACTGCATAATTCAGGGAATAGGCATATATGTCCCAAGGTACAACAGGATGTTGTACCTTGGGACAGTTTGCCTTCCCTACTTTAAATGAATGGCATTTTTTTATTTTCAAACTGTCTGAATTTCTAAAATTATATTATAGAGAAATATGTTGGTGTATTGAAATGTTGCCTTTAAATTTTAAATCTGATTATAATCATCGAAGTAAAAAATTAAAGTGTGAAAATTGTCCCAAGGTACAACACTCTCCCATACCCACTATGAAATTTCAGAATGCCATGCTGTTAAGCTTAGCACTATTACTATACATCAGTTTTATAGGGAAAACTTTAAATTTTATCATATTACCTTTTATTTCAAAATATTTTCAATTAAATTTCCCTTTGCAATTCATCAAATATTTACAGGATAGTTACTAGACATGTTTGCAAAGTAAAAATCTTAATAAATTCTTATCTGCTTCATCAAAGGAATCAAAACACATCTGAAAGTTAGATTGTGCTGCCATCTATCTGCATCTGCAATAGCTAAGAGTTAATTTAAAATTTAGGGCAAAAAATAAAGCTGTCCTAAAGTGTACCACGTCGCAAGGTGAGCCACTCTCACCTAATATAAAAAAAGTTGGGTACTACTTGATTATCCCGTCGAACAAAAAACTAACCACCTAACTAAAAGGTTAAATGCCAATAATAGATGATCGAAATGTCTCATTCACTTGACATTAGCAGACTTGCCAACCTTAGAAAATGAGAAATCGTAGCACACAAAATTAAAATTAATCTGGAAGTTGGTTGGTTGGTTTTTCGTGTTTCGCTGCTATTTTTTTACATTCGTAAAAAGAATAAGGTTTCAGTCTTCAACTCACTGTAGTAATTTTTTTCCTCTGAAAATTATTATACAATTGTACAGCTTCTCGTTTCGCAGCTATTAACATTAGTAAAAGGAGCCCAGTTCTAATTTTTTAGCCCAGTGCAGTAAATTTTGACGAAATTCGCGATTTGTATTCTGCGATCATTTCACGATATTCACAATTTTTTTCCACAATCGTAATTCACTTTTTTCTATTACGATTCTTTCTTGAAATCCTCGAATGAATGAATTTTTATCTCAAACTTTTGACAAAATTCGCATTTTTTACTGCAATTCTTTGACGATTTTTACACGATCCTTAGGCAAAATTCGAGTTTTCCTTCCACGATCTCCACTTTCAACAAAAAAATCGTAGTTTGAGACTGATTTTCGTAGCATCGTAGTTTATAGATTCAAATCGTAGCAACTACGATTTTTTCGTAGCAGTTGGCAGGTCTGCATTAGACATGTTACACGAGTTTGTTACGTCATCAAATGATTTTTTATTTGTATTTTTATTAATGTTTTACTAATTTATTTGTTCTTTTACTATTTAAGATAAAAATTACGTCAGTTTGTATAATTTGGTCAAATTGGCAGATGAAATAATCAAGTAGTACGAAAAGTTGTTATTCTTTTGAAGCACTGTGAGAAATTGGGATGAAAAAGTAATAGGTCTATATTCCAGTGACCCGGAACTGAACAATTTTTGATGCTCCAGCTCCAGCTCTGCTCCTAGAGAAAACACTGTGGCTCCAACTCGGCTCAGACTTCGCGCTTTTGAGTAGCAGATTTTAATTTACACGTTTAATTTTTTGCTCACAAATACTTTCTACCTTCATTAAAGGTCTGACAAAATGTATTTTTCTTCTCATCAAACTTGAAATGCTTGTTCAGAAAATATGACATCTTTTAGCTTTTGCTTTTAAAATAGAAAGTTTGGTGGAATTTTAAACACAAAAATCTTAAAATTTTTCTACACTTTTCAAACAGCCAAAATTGTACAACTACACATGTAAACAACAGGCGGCCATATTTGTTTTCAAATAGTGTTGTCACTTAGTTCTAAGTAGAAAGTAAACGTAAAGTAGTGTTACCATGTTTTGAGAAGTTTTCCTTCTCTAATAATAATAATTAAAAAAAAAACCCTAAAAAAGATATAATTAAAATACTGAATAATGATGTAATTAAAATATTTTAAGCCTAGAAATTTAAAAGACTGAAAAAAAAAAAGGGATTTAAAAGAATATTAAAAACTAAAGGAGCCCTGGAGCTGGGGGAAATTTAGAGCTCCAGCTCCGGCTCCTGCTCCAGGGAAAACACAACTCCGGAACGCTCCGGCTCCGGGTCTCTGCAATATTCTGATTAAAGTAAAACATTATACAGTAAACTCTCTGTAAGGCGGAAATCTAACTTGGAAATTTTTTCAAGTCCCTGCGAATCCATAGACATATAGTAAAATTTGTCTAAGGCGGAATATTGTCTACTGCGGAAAATTTTCTAGGTCCCAATCGATTCCGCCTTAAACAGAGTTTACTGTATTATTTAATTCTATATTTATTTTCATATTTTTAATGTACGTGCGGGCTATGTTCACGCTTCATGTGCTTACCAAAATTGACAACAACCTTGGTGTAATCGTAATTGTGGGACCCACTAAAACAAAAAGCAGATTTTTCTCTCAGTGTGTAAATGCCCATGGAGACATATCTGTGCTTTCTAACAGACTATAAAAAAAAGCTCCAAAATAGGGTTCTTTTTAAATTAATGATGTTATAAAATAATGATGTTTCTTTTAAGTAAATAATTACAAAGACACCTACATTTTATATTTATAAATAATGCAACAAATATGCAGTTAAAATAAAATAAAAACAAACCTCTTTTCCCAAACCATACGACACAGTATATCGGAGCATGGGTAAATCGTCAAAAAGGCGCAAAATCAACCTACAGTAACTAAGTTGCTCACTAATTTTCTTTAGTTTCAATGATTTGGTGCCTCTTGTGCGAGCACTAAAATATAATGATAGATAATTCACAGCACGAATAACACTATCGCGTCCAGAATAAGATTCGAGCAATTCGGTAAAAACATCCATTTTTATACAGTAAAATATAAATAAAACCTTAATTTCAATTCACAGAAAAGAAGAAATTTACAACTTGTTGATACAAAACTTTATGAGTAAACAAATCCTGAATGATTGAAACATCGTTCCGGTTTTAGGATTCATTCACAATGTAAATAAATCATAAATGAATACTGAAACCGAAAGAAAGGGCTCTTCAGGAGTGTAGCTCACGACGCGCGCGAACGCTCAGACGTTTTTGCCATGGAGTAGATCTTAGCGGAGAAAGGAATTTTAAAATAATTCAATTATTTCATTATTTTATGGTTCAAAACAGGTAAAACCAACGAATTCTTTATCCTTCCAAAACATGGTTTTCGTAACAGGAAGGAATGCCTATGTTCACTCAGGTAAAATTCAAAATATTCGGGAAAAGCACCACGTGACCTACTTCATCTACTTCATAGATTAACATACAAGATCGGACACTCCCATAGAGCGTAATGGTAATGCCATTGCGATCGCAGCGCCTTCAACGACAATGGGGAAGAAACTTCCTATCCTTGTAATATTTTTGTTATAAGGTGCGTTTTCACTGGTCGTTCTAACGACCTAAAAATCCTCAGCTACCCAAAACCTTAACCTAAGAGCGTTTTCACTGGTTACAGATAAACCCTTACGCCAACCAATCAAAGGCAAGTTTTTACTGCGCAAGCGTCTACAGTCTACAGATCGATCAGCTGTCTCAGTTATAAAAAACACAAGATAAAAAATAATTCCTCTTGTCATATTAGTAGCAAATATTTGATGTCAAGCACACAAGTTGTATGTGTTCAATAAAAAACAAAAGCAAACACTTTGTATAGAGCATAATCGCAAATTTTGACGGGTTTTCGCCGCTAAAGGGTCTTGAAAATAATGCCTCACAAATCAATGTCTATACAAGCTCATGTTATGCATAATAAAAAATCAACGAAACTTATTATTACCTTGTGGATTCAAACAATAATTTTTTAAATAATGACGCTCGTGAATCTAAAGATTTAGAAATAATCCAGAAGGTCATTTTATCTGTCAGTAGTTTTGATACTATATAGCTTGCATCTAAAATTATTTTTTAGCTTTTCTCATGACAAATTAAAAGCTTAAATATGTGTTTCTGATGTTCATTTCAGTGCTGTGCTCATTATTTGTACATATGTATTTTGTGGCAGTGCAGTTATACACTGAAATAAATAAAATATTGTTTTTATTTAAAAAATTACTGTTAATAAATCATACTGTTTTAATCATTAATTTTAAAACTCAGAGGTAATTTTTCACTTCAGAGATACAGTGATTAGTGAAATACTTTACCCAAAATTGTTATTGTACATGAGGCTGCTTCAAAGTACATTTTAATTAAATACGTGTTGGTTGATTCCTATATTATGTTATAAGTACATTATCATATTAGAAAAGTTAGCAAAATGTGTAGTGCCTGCCCTGGGTAAATATTTAATTATTATTTGAAGAGCTCGATTGATAAAGGTGTTAAGTGATACTTTCAGAAAATCAACTAATAAATTGGATAATTACAATGTTTTTACTGTCAAATGCCTCTTTTATCAATTAAAATCTCTGTGAGTATTGTTTTTTTTTTTGTTGTTTTTTTTTTTTTTTTCAAATAGTAATTTAACAGATGGTAGAGGATCATTGATTATCTTCAATCACATGATCAACTCTTTTCCTTTTTTTTTTTAAATGTCATACACTGCTTTTATCATCTAAGCTCTTCAGTTATTAGCACTCTATAAAAATAATCAGGCTGTATTAATATCGTTAGAGGCAAATAATTTGATTGGCGATGAAAGTGATATTTAGACACAATGGATATTTCTCGTATTATATCATTACTACAATTAAAATTATCCAATGTAGGTACACATCTACTTTTTGTATGTAAAAAAAGAACTTCACAGAAAAAGGGCAAAATAAATTATAGATAACCATAATAAATATTCAAAATTGTAAAATTTACTTTATAATTTTACATTAGGGGTCAATGGCAGTTTTTTTTTCTTTCTTGTGTTGGTACCCGTTTTTTTTTTTATTATTTATTTCAGAAAAATAAACTTTTGTAACAAAAAATCTGGCATTTAAAATTCCTTTGCCCTCCCCCCTCTTTCGGAAGTTTACTTTTCTTGTGAGTTTGTTTTGTTTACAAATTACCCACATCTTAAATCCTTACAATTTCTTCCGTATAGTTTGAAGTCACTTTTATGGAAAATAATTTTGTGAAGAGTTTCTGTTTTTATTTAGGAGAATTTTGTGAAGGAGTCACAATGTTTGCCGTGAGCAATTCCCTGGTTCTGTCAGTAGGTCATAAAAAGGATACTTCAATGTTAGTTGGGTGTAAATCTTGCAATATTTTTTCCTTTCAGCAATAGAACCTTTTATTTTTCATTTGTGTGACTTAGAAACAACGCCTTGATGCTGAAATACTCCGATGCTGTTTGTTGTATTTAATTTATTCTTTTTTTTTTTTTTTTTTTTTTTTTAATGAAATGAATGAAAATTTTATATTTCAAAAGAAATTAATAATTCCTGTAGGAACGATATTTAACGATTTATCTGATGTGCTTGGCTGGCATAAAGTGCCCAAAAGTGTTGTGAATTTAAACAACAGAATCAAACGGCATAACAAGGATTACACTATTAAATATCTCTCCATCCATAACATGCAAATAAAACACATTCTATTATCTCTCAGCTAGTTTAAAAATTAAAATATGAAAAAAGTTGTTGCATTGTTACTGGACAAGCATAAAAGTAAAAATAGGGTACTTGTGTTTATTTGGGCCAGGATATTTATTTATCCAGGCCAGGTAAAGAGATTTCCAAAAATAGTTGTCAATTGCCAGTTTTGTTTATCATTGTGAATTGTCCATGTTGCTCAAAATGGTAATTTAATACAAAATATCGTTAAAAAGAATAAATAATATAAAAGCAAACTGGAATAATACAAAACAGCAATTTAGTATACATCTATTAAATACATAACATCAAAATGATGGCTTTTAGCAATAAATGATATTAGCGTTGGTAGTTTTATTTTGAGCGATTAATTATGCTCACCAGAATGAGTATAATATATTATGTCTATGTATATATATAGTATGCTATATCATATTATATAGTTATATGTATATAAATATTTCTGTCAGCGCCTTTAATAGGGCAACTATATAATATGCACTTAAAATGAAAAAAAAGTACAGTCCACTCCCTCTAATCCGCAACTCTATAATCCGCAAACGCCTATAATCCGCACTATATTTCACATGTAAACAAAGAGTTAAAATCTTTTTTTAAGCAAGATAACTCACATTTTGACTGTAATAAATATTGACTAATCTGATGAATTTATTAAGAATTTTAATTAATTTTATATGCGCTAAAATTTTTTAGTGCATTTCTGCATTAGTTAGAAAGAAATATTCTGTGCATCTTATAAATAACTATTAGACATTAGACTGCTATATTCTGAATGCATTTGTTGACTATATAAAAGGTAAAATTACTTTCAAAGATGGGTTAGCTCTTTTGGATAAATGTTTTAATCTTTTAGAGAAACAAACTTTTGTTATTTATCAAGAAATCCTGACTCTTGTAAAAGGCTTCAAGATTAAATTGTAGAGTATAAATTAAAAGCTATAAAGCAAACCATTATCACTGCAATGTTTGAGATCTAAAAATAAGTAGAAATGTTTCTATTAATTGTGCATTAATATATATTATTTAAATGTATTTCTAATATTGGGTATAGTTCATATATATATAATATAAAAGCAGTTTCATTTATTTCTGTGTTATTTATTTACAATGTGGTTACTATAATTGTTGATAAATTCCAAATATTAGAATGTAAACAAAAAAATGATCTATAATCCGCAAAATTCTATAATTCGCAAAACCCTTGGTCCCAACCTGTGCGGATTAGAGGGAGTGTACTTATATAATAATAAGGGGTTACTGTAATATTTTTGGCACAATGAGTATGACCTGGACCGAATAATACACAAGTATCAAAAATAGGTTTTTTTTTCTTTAACCACCACCCCTAAAGCATTCAATATTTATAAAAATCATGTCTAATTTCAAGACTGCAAAATCATGTTGGCCCAAAAAACTTGTTACAATACATGAATTTGGCATGATTCTAATTATTGAAAATTCACCGGTTTGATTTACACTTGATAAGAAAGCATGAATTGCCGAATTTATTAAAAAAATTACACTTGCTCTATAATTTTTTTTTTTTTTTTCAGATATGACAACAGGAAAGGGGAAAAAAGCATTTTAAAAACTATGTATTCAGAATCTTTAAATTGTTTTCTTAACTTATAATTTACTTAATATTAAGCTATTAATTGATAAAAGCAGATTTAAAAAAATACATATTACTCATTATTTTTTATTTACATTTTATTTTCTACAATTAAGAGTTTTAAAATATTTTGTTGTTACTATTTCACAGCCAGTTGGCATATTTTGTTGGTGTGTTGTTTGGAGCATATTTAACTCTGTTGTTGTTGTAACTTGTAACTATGAAGAATGTTTGGTGATTTATCACCTGTGGCTAACTCAAAAATGCCGTACAATTCATTTCTTATATTACAATAAAGTTCCTTAAAATATTATTATCGTCAGAAGCACACTTGTGTACATATTTTTTATAATTCTGGACTATCAAGAAGTGAGTAAAAAATCTATTATATAATTCTAGCTTGACATATTTACAAGTTAAATAAAATAGTGTAAAAAGATTAATAGTTAAATAAGTTAATTAATAATTAAAAGACAAATTCACAGTTTAATGATAATACAGCTCACACTTCTTAAAAAAATACAAATGAATTCTACTAAAGTAAACAGTGGATTTAACAAGAAAAAGATATTGAATTGGGTTCAGCAGTGACTCAGAGCTGAACAACTTTTGATGCTCCAGCTCTGCTCCTGGATAAAATACTGTGGCTCCGGCAACTACTCCAACTCGGCTCCACGCTTTTGAGTTACAGATTTTAATTTACACATTTAATTTTTTGCTCGCAAATTCTGTCTTCCTTCTTTACCTTCATTAAAGATCTGACAAAATGCATTTTTCTTCTCATCAAACTTGAAATGCTTGTTCAGAAAATATGACATCTTTTAGCTTTTACTTTTAAACTGGAAAGTTTGGTGGAATTTTAAACACAAAAATCTTAAAATTCTTCCACACTTTTCAAACAACCAAAATTGTACAACTACACATGTAAACAACAGGCGGCCATATTTGTTTTCAAATAGTTTTGTCACTTAGCTCAAGTAGAAAGAAGAAGTGAAGTAGTGTTACTATGTTTTTGTGAGAAGTTTTCCATCTCTAATAAAACAAAAAGCTCAAAAAATGATATAATTAAAATACTGAATAACGATGTAATTAAAATATTTTAAGACTGGAAAAAAAAGATTTAAAGGAATATTAAAAACTAAAGGAGCGTGGGGCAGGGGAAAATTTAGAGCTCCAGCTCCAGGAAAAACACAGCTCCGGAGCGCTCCGGGTTGTTTTCCCTGTGCTCCAGCTCCAGGTCCCTGGGGTTCGTTGATATATATCGATGCATATATATCTTGATGTATACATGATATATATCTGATATTTATTTTCAAAATATCATAAAGTTGGATATTTTCATATATCTGACTGACACTAATTTTCAAAATATTGCATATGATATTTTCAGTCAAAACAAGTGTAAATGAATTTTTTGATATTTTCAGTCGAAAAAAGTGTAAATGAATTTTTTTAACTGTTATTGATTGTGTCATTCTGTAGTTCAAGACTAAGGATTCTGGGTTCGAATCCTTCCAGTCCCACATTGTAATCATAATTTTTCCCACCTAGCTGACCCTTGTCATTCTGTAGTTAAGAACTTTTGCTTTGGCAGGCTGTTTTTAGCTTCCCCACCTTCTGTAAAAAAGTCTTTTCCAAGCTTCATGTTTCAAGCTGAATTTTTAAATCTAGAATGTAGAACTGATAATTATGTGAGACAATATTTACTATAAAAGCTATTTAAAGATAAACTGTAAAATTTAGAGAAGTTATTTATAGCTTCATTAGAATCTTTTCTGCTTTTGGTTTTCTTTAGTTTAAGGCTGTTCTTAACTGCTCTGCTCAACAAGCGCAAAACGTTTTGACATAGTTAAAAATTCATTTTTTAACGGAAACATATAAAATTGTAAAGCCTGGCCATGGAAATGATTTGGAATAGAACTGTTTTTCCATTTTTGGATCCATCCATTACCTATTGAGTTATAAGCGAATTCGATCACGTGACAAACCCGTTTTTCACCCGCTCTTGAGTGCTCTTTCTCCCTTCGCATGGAAATTCGGTTCAAAACGCCCACTTTGACACTCATTTCTGAAAGATCTATTGCGTTTGCAAAAAAAAATGGAAAAAACAACTCAATGACATAGTTTGTTCATAACAACATGCTACAGTATATAAAATTCAAAATAATGGTAAAATCAATTAAGAGATGGCAGCACTGTACAACACTGGTATCATTCATACTTGGAAAAATATCTCACCTGCATCAGAAGAGAAAAATTTGCTAGGAGCAGGGCATAGCTTTTTTTTTTTTTTTTTTTTTTTTTTCATGAGGGAGGGGAGGGAGTGTATTCTAAACATTTTATGAATCTAAGGAGAAGAAGAATTAAAAGGTATTTCTTCATTGGTTTTGTGAATAATGGAAAACATAATAATATAGTACTTTTGTATTTGCTTGTCCTCTAGATTATAAAAAGGAATTTTTTTTAAATGTAAAAATAATATACTTCCTCTTCGAAGAAGTGGATGTCTTCGATCTAAAGAAACATGTTATGATAATTTAGATATCTATATATTATTCTTATTTATAAAATAATATAATATGAAAATATTTTAAATGGTATGAAAAATAAATACTGTAATGAAAGAAATGTTTTAATTCTACATTCAAGGAAATTTTTCTAGAAGAGTATAGTCTTGTTTTAAAAAAATTCAGTTCTGTTCTTATACTTAAAAATATGCAAAAAAGACTTTGCACTCCATCCATTTCTTTTTAAATTATTAAGAGTTGCAAAATTTAATTTCAATCTTCTTAGTTTTTTTAATTCATCAGTATGATCAATAGGTTAAGGTTTCCATCCTTTCATGCAAAGACACTCACAAGCTAACGTTAAACCTATGGGAAGATTCTTTAAAAAAATATTATTTACATTTCAATATATATATATATATATATTGTCATCAGATAGCTGTAAATTTCTACATTCGATTTTTATTTTTTTAATTTTGCTTGCAGTTTTTTTCTTTTTTTATGAGGACATTTTTACGTTTAGAACAGGTTCCTAAAGTGAAAGAAAATTAATTAAAAAATCTGCAACCAAAAGTAAAAAATGGTGAATGCATGATATATTAATATATTGTACAGCCATTTATACATGTCTGCAAATTCTGAGCCAACATTTACATTTAGCGCAAAGTGGTATCCATCTAAAGGAAAAGAACAGAATATTTCTGTCAATGCCACATGCTTTTATAATTTGTTTTCACCTCCACATTATTTATAAATATTCTGTTCTATTTGAGTAGTCTAATAAAAAGATGCTTTAATTTTTTTTTTTTTTAATGCTTGCTTATATTAGCATGTTTCCTTAAACAATAATCGGTTAGCCAGGTGCCAGTGTTATATATGCATAATATATATATATGTGTGTGTGTATATACAACATATGTATATATAACACTGGCGCTGCGGCTAACAAAAAAATACCCAATAATCTAATTTTATATTTAAAGTCTTTATTTTAATCTAAGCAATTGTTCTAATTTACGTAATTGATAATTACTAAATCCCTTAAAAATTAATGTTTTGAATCAGAAAACATTAAATTGAATTTACTCTTACATTGCAGTACATAATAGAACATAAAAAAAAAATTTAAGCAAAAAGTGACTTACTTTTCATAAAGATAGGCAATAAAGCAAAATATAGGTAATCTTTGGCAAAATAAGAAAGAAGCGTAGCTTCTACATCCATGCAGAATATAAAATGTGTTTTAGCCTGCAAGTTTGCATCCAAAGGACTAAAGATTATTTCTAACCTAATAGTCCCCCAGGCACATTCCAACGGGCCAACACAGAAGTAAGGAACCAACAAGCTGCAACTCTACTAGAAATTAGACTTTGCTGCTTTCTGTACCGATTGTCAAAATGTTAGTGACAATAACTGATGCTGCTGATGAACAGATAATACTGCTTAACATCTATTCACACCATCCTTGTTGCATTTCTATCATCAACTGTAGCAGCTAAAGCAACTAGCAAATTAAAAGAGAAAATAATGTAATACATGCATACATATAATATTTAAAAAATGAAAGACAAAATGTAATAAAACAAATATTTGATTCAAACGTTAAATGTTGATTTTTTATTAAAGTACTACTCAAAATCAGACATGGGAAACTTAAAACAGCTGACTATATATGTATTTGTTAAAATAGTATAGTGTGTAACATTAACGAAAACCTCATAAAAGAATTTTATCCTAAGCAATGATTTAGTATAAAATTACACATGCTTTCACTTAGATTAGGCCTAAATTCCATCAACTGTCATGAGACTTTAAACTACATTTAAATACAAAAACAGTTATATTAATCCTTTAAAAGTTGATTGTCCGGTACAGATGTCATATTCGGCCCATATTGGCGCGATTTTTTTCAGTTGCCAATTTGGCAAAAATATCAACAGCATAAACAACATAATCCGGGTTACCACATCAAGCAAAATAACGACACTTTGGCATTGGCGTCAGAAAAAAATTGTGCCAATATGGGGCGAATATGACATCTGTACCGATTGTCCTACCTGCACATACTTAAAATTGTTTTGGTAGACTTTAAAATCTTTCTGCAAAAGATTAAACTTATAAAACATACCTCTAATTATAAAAATGTTTGTCAACATAATTTTAATTTATGAAAGATTACCTTACCTCCATTAATTTTTTTTAACATTATTTGAAACATACCAGTTTATTTAGATACCTTATACAATGTGACAGTATTTTTATTTAGGTTTTTTTTTCTTTTGCAAATAACATGCTTTAAAAATCACTGCTTTCAATCTAATTTTTAAAATTTTCCTAAAGATAAACAAAGGCTTCACATTTAAATTTCTCTTTTTTTCTGCATTTATAATTATTAACAAAACAATAACACTACAAAGCAATCGAAGAATCAAAATTTAACAACCCTTGTTTATAATTTTAAGCTACTTTCTAATTGACCAATCAAAGTGTATAATTACAAATTCAATCATATAACTTTCAGATTCATTAGCACACTTGGAGAATATCAAACAATTTCAAAACAAAGTTAAGGGAGCATTAATTCTGATCAAAGTTACAGGATTTATGGGTAAACTCTAGTGGAATAAAACTTAAATGCCTATCATACTATGCCTACATACGAAAACATTGCTCAATTAGCAACAAATCACACATGATAATGCATACAAATTCTTAGAAATACCCAGACAAAATAAAGCTATACATGATTTCAATTGATTTAAAATCTTATACAAAGTTATAATCCTTCATAGAATTTTCAGCATGAATCCAAGAACAAGAAGTAAGATGGCACATCTGTGGGGGAAATGCATTAAAAATAAAAAGTAGAACAGTCAGAGTTTTCTTTGTACGACAATGTTCACAAGTAAATCTCAGTAAATGGGTAAAGAGCAAACTCATTTGCAATTGAATCTTTCTTTCTTAAAAGAGAATAGGAGAATACAAAATACAGAGGCTTATTTATTTTAAAGTTTATAAGCTTTTCTACATCCTTGCATAAATATGCATAATCAAGTACTATTAACAAAACTGAATTGGAGCTTGCCTTTAACTAATTTTTTATTTAAAAACCGATATGAGCTACAGTAACAAATAATTCTTAACACAATTATTTTAAGTGAGCAAAGAGATATTTAATTCGAAATTTGTTAGAAATAGTCTATCAAATAACCAATTATAATTAATGAAGCATGTAATTAAATTTAAGAAACAAATATTCATATAAAAAAAAACACTTTTATTCTTTGTACTGTTAACTTTCAATAAAATTTTGAGAACAGCGTATTATATCTTCATTATTACCCGAAATAAAATCCATAAACGAACTATATAATTAGTATTTTAATTTTAATAAAATGCATCTGAATATTTACCAAAGACAGATAGATATGTATCCTTCTACAAAGGTGCAACATTTCAACAATCCTTACCGATTACTATTTGTTAAACGAAAACACATTAATAAAAGATGGTATATCCAACACAATTTAATAAAACGTACCATATTTCTCGAATCACAGAACATAGATTCTTGTTTGATGCAAAAACAAGAGTAATTCTAAATAAAAACACCGATGTGAAATATATATATTATTTTTAATACCATATTAAACCACCGCCATATTTAGCTAAAATCTCTTTTCTAATTGGCTGAGCTTAGGTTAGCCGTGCTTAGGATTGAACAGAGAGCATTCCTTCAAAATCACGTTCTAACGACCTAAAATCTTGTGCTTAGGTAAAAAGTTAGCTAAGTTAGACCTTGGGTAGACCAGTGAAAACGCACCTATAAGGAAGGATAGATACATCACCATCATGGAAGACGGTAGTATTCCGAGTGACGCAGCCTTAAGCCTAAAATCGTATCGTATCGTATCGTAGAATTCGTAGATGGCGGAACTCATATATACAGCTAACTCGACATCAAAGAAAATGCGAAAAGCCGCCTGTTAATAACTCATCAAATATTGGTCCTATTGTTCTGATTTTTTTAAAACAGTCTTATATCTGCAGTCTAATCCTATTCTGAATTTTTTACAATTCTACGTGCAGTATATTTTCAGATCTGTAAACCCATTTTGAAAGCAATTTCGATGGTGTAAGTTTGTCTTTTTTTTTTCTCCGAAACGGTCTAGATTTTTTAAAAAACATTAATATATAAAATGAATCTGTTTTTGACGAAGTGGATAAGACTAACCTAGTATCTAGGAAAACTCTTAATTTTTATATAATCCGCATGAAAAAATGGACTTCTTAGGATCGCGGATTACATGTTATTCTATGGGCTAGCAGACAGAACGTTGCACATCGGTTTTGCGCGGTTTAGGTCACAGTTAAAAATCTGAATATTGGCAATAAATCTTTTTTTAAACTACGAAATCAGTTTATTATGTGCTTTAAAACACTTAGACTGATTTTTTAAAATGGAGCAGTATTTTGTAATTATAGGTATTTTATTTCATTGTTATTCATAGTAAGTAAACATTTTTTAATGAGAAAATATTTCACATTTTAAAAAAAATTCTCGTATCGAAATTCGATATTTATCGAAAATTCTCGTATCGAAATGAAAATTCATCGCGTTCGCCATAAGACTTCGCCATGTATCACTACGCGATACGCGAAGTTGACTGAAGAAATAAGAAATATCAAAGATCTTGAAATTGTATTCCAAGGGGAGAAAGTGAGTACAATTTCTAATTATCCAGACAGCATTCTTTGCAACCGATCCTTTCTAATTAGTATAATTTTCTGAATTGTTTTTATTTTCAACAATACTTATAACTGTTTTCCTTACAAAATAACGTTCATGTGTGTCATAGGTATTTCTTGTGATATGTGAGTGCAATACAGATAGATTACTAATTTAATTTTGAGTTTTCTTTTAAAGAAATGAAACAAAATCTTTCATTTTTAAAGAACGCACAATTTAAATAAAAGGTATGACGAAATCAAAATTAAGATTTCCAATCCCGTTTATAAAATGATTCATTTGCGAATCGTTTCTAATAATATTATAAACGAAAATTGACTTAAAATGACATCTTTCGTTTATTTATTTATTTATTTTTTATAACTCTTTTCAGCTTCAAAAATTAAAGCATCGTAGTATTTTATTTTTATAAAATTTAACCTAAAGGGGAAGAAAATTCTTATTGCCGTTTATCTCTGTAACAAAAGAAAAACAGAAGAAAAAAAAAACACCTGAAGCATTTCTTTTAGGCTAATTGATTACAGCCATGGGTGCAAGACCTTCAGTCTCAGGACTGATTTCAGTCTTGGACATATTTTTGACTGATAGTAAATTCTACTTTATATACTTAAATTATCACGATTAGCTCAAAATGAACGATTTTATCCTGACTGGTTGTTTTGAGCTCCTAAAAGTAAAAATTTTCATCATGATACTTTTCCTTATTTAGTAATTAAAGTTTATAGATAAATAAGATAAAACAGCTTTTTTGCAAAAGTAAGATACTTGTTTTTGTTTAATTTTAAAGTTAATATGCTTAAAAGAAAGCTTTAAATAATTTACTTTTTAAAAAATATAAAAGTAGCCAGCTCCCTTATATGGTATTTGTGGTAATGAAGTATTATTGTAAATAAGAACAATTCAGAACATGTTACTATTTAGAAAAGATTGGTTTCACAAAATTTCATTAGCAGCTGCATTGTAGCTGTCATGATAATTAGACTTTGTATAAACTAATAAAGTGATTACTCAGTAACCATTTCAATTAATATATTAATCTGACTCGCATCTTAAATTAAATATTAAGTTTTTATTCTGCTTTCATTAAACCATTCACTATTCTGTAACATTCCGCATATTCCGACTACAAAAACTCTTTTTATCAATTCCACCTGTACACTGGAGGGTTGCCGTGCCACTTACAGAGTAGCGCGTTTATCGCCTCGTTGTGCAATAGCATTTGAAAGATCACCACACTAACATAAAAAAGTAGCAATAAAAGAAAAACAAAATTAATCCAATGATTGTAAAAAACCCTCTCCATTCTCGGTCGGGGGAGGAACATCCCAAGAAAAAATAACCTCGCGAAATTTGACAGTATGTCATGAGGGGGGGGGGGAATCCAAAACTTCATGAAAATAGTTGTAACTTTTCTAATAAATATGTTACATATAACATATGGTAGTAATAATCAGTATATCTGATGAAAATACAAGTAATTTTTTAAAATAAACTATCTAATTTAATTTTTTTTATCCCTATTACTGTATTTGATTAATAGTAGTTCAAGAGCCATAATTTTATATTGTAAAATCCTTAAAAGCACTCTGCAAGCAGTCCTTGTTCAATCACAAAAGCCTGCCACCAAAAAATTTTAATGCAGAAGATGTAATGTATTTCTCAGATATAAACAATGAATTTTTCAGTTAAGAAGCACATGTATTTTACAAATATTGCTATTTCTTGGAACACTAAATATGATACATTATCGCCTTTAACACATTATTTTGGAGTAATGAAAACATTGTTATTATATTAAAATTTTTTGTAAATGAGTGTTATAATCAGAGCAGCTCATGACAGGTTTTTCTTGCAGCACTAAAATGCATGCTTTCCAAAAGTTTTTTTTTTGTTGTTGTTGTTGTTGTTGTTGTTTTTTTTTTTTTTTTTTTTAATTTTTGCCTTATTTCATGGAAGAAAATTCTGCTAAAAATAAGGCAAAGATTTCATTATTAAAAATACTGAAAAAGAATAAATTGGCCAGCCATGCATTTAGTGTTCCCAAAACTGTCAGTCATGATTTACCACTGTTTATAATGAATTTGCCCAGGCATATTTGGATGTTATATTTCAAGGTAATATCTTTAAGGTAATTTAATAATGTGTGATCTATACCTATTATATAAAATATCATAATTTGAACATTTTCTGGTTCCAAGGAATGTAATTTAAAGCATGTATACGAAGTAAATTTAATGATGTATGAAATATGATCTATATAATGCAAAATTCTATAATAAGCACAACTTCTCATACCAAGGTGTGCATTATAAAGATCTTCTACTGTATTCATATGTAGTTCACACATCAAAAACCTTAAATATTTAGTATCTGTAACAAGAGGACATTATTACAACTTTATATTTTTTTCATTCTGTAGCACAAATTACTCAGCTTAGAATTTGTCAATCAAAACATTGCCATCTTGATTTTTTTCCACTGTCTTTATTTACCTCAGAAGTGATTAAGATTTTTTTATATTGTAAATCCTAAAGGTTATAATAGCAAAAAAGCATCTTTAAACCCTTGGGAATGAGCGACCGGTATACTTGGCCACTTAAGGTGTTCAGAATCCTTCATTATTCTCACCACTTATTTTTAATTGTAAAGTTTACCTTCTTTAATGGGAGCATTTCTGTGATTCAATTACAGAAAATTTTCTGTTTTTAAAAACCTGTAGTAAAAGGTTAAAAATTAACCAAAGGGCTCTTGTCGTGAAGGGGTTAAACATCTTGAATTACAGTGAACTTTAATAACCCTTGGCTTTAATTGCCAGTACTCTTCCAATTGAGCTATCTGTACGACAGCCCAGCCAACACAATTTTCGCTCAGAACAACTATTATCATGACATCAATTGATTGTGTGAAAAATAATTAAAAGTGTACATGATTATATATTTTATTATTAAGGGGACAGTGGAGCTTAAATCCTTAAAAATAATTTTTTTTTATTTTTGTAAATTTCAACTTAAATATTATTCAAGGGTACATTATATACATTATAACATGCATTTATCCCCCAAAAAAATTAAAAAAAAATTTATTTTTGAGAAAAAAATGGAATTTTACGCCGTCTTAGAAATCTTCGAAACGCCCCATGCGTCTTCAATATCAATGAAAATCCCCAATATTTTTTATAAAAGTTTGGTTTATATATAGAAATAAAATAGAGCATCGAATTTTATATATTTGAATTTAAAGGTAAAAAAAAAAAAAATTCAAAATTTCAAAATTTTTTCGAAAAAATTTCAAAATTTTTCAAAAAAAATTTTTTTTTTAACCTTTAAATTCAAATATGTGAAATTCGATGCTCTATTTTATTTCTATATATAAATCAAACTTTTATAAAAAATATTGGGGATTTTCATTGATATGGAACGCGCAGGGGGCGCTTCGAAGATTTCAATGAGGATGCGTAAAATTCCATTTTTTTCTCAAAAATAAATTTTTTTTTTGTGATAAATGCATGCTATAATGCATATAATGTACCCTTGAATAATATTTAAGATAAAATTTACAAAAAATAAAAAACAAATTGAAAAAATTTGAAATTTTGAAAATTTTTCGAAAAAATTTCAAATTTTTTCAATTTTTTTTTTAACCTTTAAATTCAAATATGTAAAATTCGATGCTCTATTTAATTTCTATATATAAACCAAACTTTTATAAAAAATATTGGGGATTTTCATTGATATTGAAGACGCATGGGGCGTTTCGAAGATTTCCAACACGACGCGTAAAATTCTATTTTTTTCTCAAAAATAAAAATTTTTTAACATTTTTTTGGGGATAAATGCATGTTATAATGTATATAATGTACTCTTGAATAATATTTAAGTTGAAATTTACAAAAATAAAAAAAATTATTTTTAAGGATTTTAAGCTCCACCGTCCCCTTAAGCAAAAGACTTTGCAGATCCGATTTTCTAAAAAGCTTTAAAGATTGAAATCTCTAGGCTGGAGTGGGAAAGTGGTAATTTTGAGGAATAGGAGGATAATTTATATAGAAGAATTTTCTCTATAAAAATAAAGATTTAATTTTTTTTTAATGTTGGGGAGTAGGGGGAGGGAGAAGAGGTGAAATGTACAGTCGTGGAAAAAAAAAAGTAAACACCCTCTACTAACTCCTTAACAAATTATTATCGTAGACAAAAGTTATTGGTACCGAACGATTGGAAATAAAGTCTATTTTTAAATGATGTATATAAAATTTGCTTAGGGGGCCATCTACATATTAAAACAAATCCAAACTTCATTTTTTTCAATGGCAATACCCAATTTTAACGAGATATTTCAAATCTTCGGTTCAAACTATGCCTAGGCACCAAATTTCAAGTAATTTGAATAATAAGTTTTTGAATTATAAACATTCAAAATTTAGTGCTTCTAATGTTAAATTATATTTTCATATTTTTATTCATATCTCCTGAAATTATGCTCCTAATGTGCTAATTTTTTGTGTAGCAGTAATACTAACATACCCAAACATAAATACGTTGAATTTGCAATTTTTATAATTTTATGATATGAATTATGAAATTAATATTCGAAAAAATTATGAATTGTAACCTAAAATTTTTTTGATGGATTTAGATTTATTAAGTCCTGCTTTATGGAAATCCAAAATTTCACATTTTTCTTCCAAATAGTTTTCAAATTATGCTTAGAAAACGGCAAAATTATGGTTTAAGGGGCCGTCTATTATAGAAGTGACTAGATATTTTGAAATGTCTTACGCTGTCCTGTAATCTAGCAGACTTCATTGACTGCTTGAGTGACGCTTAAGGTGCCTTGATCAAGAACGGGTCTCTCTGGGTTAACAATCGAGTACCGAACTTCAATTTGGATACAGCCCTTAAAATAAGCTTGTTTTAAAATAATTAATTTCTCGGGAACTTATAGTACGAATTGCATAAAAATTTGTTTTTAGGCTAATTAAATGGTGTAGAATTCATTTCTGCTGTAAAAATTGTGTACTGCTATTGAAAAAAACAAAGTTATGGTTCGTTTTAATATGTAGATAACCTCTTAAGCAAATTTTATATACATTTAAAAGTAGACTTTATTTCCAATCGTTCGGTACCAGTAACTTTCTTCTACGGTAATTTGTTGAGGAGTTAGTAGGGGGTGTTTACTTTTTTTTCCCATGACTGTACATTAGGGAAGTTAGTGCTTATTTATTTATTTATGTTAGTGAGCAACAAATGTTGCAGATTTTTTTTTTCAAACTAATTTTTGAAAGATTTTATTATTTAGGTAAGCTGGAAAGGTGGGTGCAAAAGCAGAAGTGGAATCTTCGGAGCTCAGGGGATTATTTTATATGATTTATTATTATTGTTAATAAAGAATTTTAAATAGGGATGATGAAAGATTATTTTATATAAAATTAAAGAATGTTTAATTTTTTTGCACTAGGAATGAGAAAAGGGAGAAGCAGAAATTTGTAGTTTTGGATTTAATATAAATGTATGAAATTACTTTTATAAATGAGCGATGATTGTTATATATATATATATATAAAGGTTTAAAGAGTAATATTTCTTGCTATTTTTCTTAACAAAGTAATTTTTTTATATAGTAAAATTTAACATAGCTTTTTATATCTCTGAAGCAAACCAACAGAAATACCCTCTAAACATGCATGTTGTACATTACTTCCATATCTTACCAAAGAGTTCTTATAAAAATCTCATTGCACGGTGCTCTTTAAAATTGAAGTATGGTCATCCTTTTTTGTGGGGAGGGAGGGGGGAGAGATTGAAGGTGAATTGAAATCCTGACTATGAATTCTTTGTATTGGTCTTTAATTTTTTTTTGTGTGTGTTTATTGTTTTATTTTTTTTTTCAATAACCTCAAAAAAGTAATGATATCAATGCAAAAACCCTTAACGGGTTAAAAGTTTGTGACGCAGCACTTTATCTTATGCTCTAAGAATTTTAAATATGGAACTTAAAAATAATGATATCAAATTTTGAGTGACGCTATGCTATTAATTATAATCTCTCTATATATTATTTATTTCATCTTTTTATTTTTTTATAATCGCATGTGCAAAAATTATGTTCAATTTAAAAAAATGTATAAAAGTTTATTCATTGATGCTTTAACATTTACACCTCTCATAAATTCCAAGTATGAGTTTTAAAAGATATGATATCAAAATTTTAGTGACGCTTTGATGTGGCTTTAAACGATTTGTTTTAAAATTAAATTTAAATTATTTTTGTTTTGTCTAAGATATATTCACACATCTAAATAATAGTTTTAATTTTCCAATATACTTTAAATATGTCACTTTCACTGAATTTATATAATGCATTTAAATGTATTTATTTGAATAAATTGATTTATCCTTTGTCCAATGCTATTAAAAATTTAAAATAAGATTTGCGTAAATAATTTTTTTGCGTCATTGTATCCAAACTAAGGGAAATGTATTCAAATGGATACTATGAGGCAAAAAAATTATTTACGTAAATCTTATTTTAAATTTTTAATAGCATTGGACAAAGGATAAATCAATTTATTCAAATAAATACATTTAAATGCATTATATAAATTCAGTGAAAGTGACATATTTAAAGTATATTGGAAAATTAAAACTATTATTTAGATGTGTGAATATATCTTAGCCAAAACAAAAATAATTTAAATTTAATTTTAAAACAAATCGTTTAAAGCCACATCAAAGCGTCACTAAAATGTTGATATCATATCTTTTAAAACTCATACTTGGAATTTATGAGAGGTGTAAATGTTAAAGCATCAATGAATAAACTTTTATACATTTTTTTAAATTGAACATAATTTTTGCACATGCGATTATAAAAAAATAAAAAGATGAAATAAATAATATATAGAGAGATTATAATTAATAGCATAGCGTCACTCAAAATTTGATATCATTATTTTTAAGTTCCATATTTAAAATTCTTAGAGCATAAGATAAAGTGCTGCGTCACAAACTTTTAACCCGTTAAGGGTTTTTGCATTGATAGAGTATACAGGCGACTAGACTCTGGCCGTCCACATAACGCAAGTCTTCTCTGATTGGCTCGTAAGACGGACCATTTCTCTCAAAAAATCTAAGCAATTCTAGCTCAATGAGCATGCGCTGAAAAGAATTTTTTCGGGACGCTTTTCTACTGAATGAGCATGCGCTAAAAAGAATCTTTTCTAGAATTATTGAATTATCACGTGTAACTGTTATTATTTTTTCTTTTATTTTGTCTTTGAAACATGGCTTATTAATTATACCGCAAGTGAAGCGAAGCTAAAAACCTCATAATCGAGCGTAGGCTTCGATAATAAATAAATCGGAGAATTAATATGGATACGTATTTTTGAAGTCATGTACATTTTTTCATAACAAGTTTCAACTGTACTACATTGCATCTTGATACAGGTAAAACAAATACTTGGCTGGAAAATTTTTCTAAAAATTCCCCACCCCTGGATATTTATATAATATATTATTGTTTCAGCAATATTGTATTCTAGT
Source organism: Maratus speciosus (assembly GCA_963932465.1). NCBI lineage: Eukaryota > Metazoa > Arthropoda > Arachnida > Araneae > Salticidae > Maratus > Maratus speciosus. Next base: position 64,680,411 of record OZ010799.1, on the reverse strand, counting down.
ACAAGTATTGTATTATATTATTATTTTGAAATTGCTATGACAATTTATGTTTAGATATAAATGAAGTAATTTTATGTGTGCATTCTGAATAAAATCTATTAAAATCCTATTAAATGTAGTATAATAATATAAAATCGTATTAAATATATGTTTGTTTATGTTAGTAGAAAAAAAATTGCTTCCTATTCTTTTTTATTTTGCACATTTGAAAATGTTGCAACTTGCAAAGTTACTTATGTAAATCTATCTTCACTTGTAATAAATCTTTTCTAAATTATCAAATTATTTTGAATGAATAGTTTACTTAAATTGAATTAAAGTTACTTCAATGTGTACCTCAGATTTAAATCAGTAGCATTGAATGAAAATATCTTTCTGGGATCTCTTAATGTACATATGAAACTAAAAGAGTATTTATTTATTTTAACAACAAAATTAAATATATTCATAATGTTATTCATAACTTTTTTTAATCAATGAAAATATTACACTCATTTCAATTTACTTCATTTTAAATTAGTAGTTATTGATAACTCTTTATTAATTTTGGAATTCCTAATGAATTTTTTTTTAATTTATGAAACTCTTCAGACAGCGGTATAAAATGAATTTATTTACTGAAAAATAAAGGACATTTTAATATGGTTGTTATCTAAAAATGTACAGTTAATATAACTTTCCTAATCCCAAATGAATTTAATATCAAAATATTAATTTAAAATGTGTATCATACTATACTTACTATCACTGAAGATATGGGTCAACTTTTGGAAGTCAACGAATGGAGTAATGAAGGATGGAAAAAAGATAATGTAAAGTTTTTATGACAGCTGGATACACTCGCAGGCAGGACTTAATTTTGATTTTCTGTCTGCAAGTGTAACTTGCTAGAGTGCTTTACTACTATGGTTTTCCACATCGCAACAATATATCCAGAGGTTGGTGCAAAAGCTGTGCTTGCTGTTAGCCTAGACGTCATCTACACCACTCTTGCTGCTGCCCTGGTTTTATTTATTACACAGTAAGTGTCACCAATGAACATGTAACAATAAGTTAATATTTTGACAATTAAGTTTATTTGGGATTTGAAAAGTTATTTTATTTCTACATTTTTTGAATAACTCTATTAAAAAATTTTTAATTTGTATTTCGTATATTTTTATTTTATACCTTTATCTGAAAAGTGTTACACATTAGGATGCATAAGGAATTCTAAAATTAGAGTTATTTGTAGCATCTAAATTAAAAGCGATTCTTATGTGTTTAATATTTTCATTTTTTTAATTAAATGTAAAGTGTCAATACTACAAGAAACTATTTTTCAAATTTTATCTTTTCTAACTTGCTATATCACCAAATAATAAATTTTATGTTAGCTTTTAGAAATCATCAGTTCATCTCAACATAATTAGTTTTTTATACATCTTATCAGCTTTTTAGGTGCTTTGAGAAAAACTATCCAGCTCCCCCACATACACCTTTCTCATTGTTGTTGCAAAGCTAAGTATATTTTGGAGAAAAAAAATTACTTCATTGGCATATTTTACTCAAGAGCACAATATCTAAATGAAATATATTTAATATTTTTTAATTAAAAATTATCCAGTTAATACTTAGATACTTCAATATTGATTGATAACACAATGCCAACTATTTTTATGATGTCCATACAAAAATGTATTATGTTCAATATTTCATGCTATTATTCTTATTAATTCTAAGAGTTATTGTTAAAAAAAATTTTAAATCACAGTAAATTTTATGAAAATGTATAAAGCATGGCAAATTCATTTAAATGTTGCTATTCTTTTTTTTTTTTTCTAAATATGCACTTTAAACATAATAATTGAAAGGCAGCCGTCAATTAATATATTCATCTAAGATAATGTACTATTTATTTTACAAGTTGTAGTTTCAATTCATTGATTAACAGTCCTCAGTTTAGCATACATTTAGTTTATTTTTACAGCCATTACCAAGTTTCATTCATTTTATCTGCAAGTGTATTGTAGTGTAAAATAATGCAAATTTGTTCATGCTTGATCAGGATTCCCCCCTCCCCCCATCTGTCCTGAAAGCACTCCTTCTACAGCAATATGAACAAAATTGGCCGATGGCTAATAAAATTCCGTTTCCTATTTTTAATTTATATGTGAATAAATCATATACCTGAATTTTTTTTTTTTTTTCTGGGAAAATAAAATCTACAGATTAGAGGCCTCCACGGGCCGAAATTTCCAGGCCCGGGCCGACTCATAGAAAAAAAAAAAAAATTGGCTCAGCCCGATAAAAAAATAAAAATTTCGGCCCGAGCCCAGCCAGATAAAAAACCCAAAATTTCGGCCCAGCCCAAGTGAATTTCTACAAAACATTGATTTTTACGTCGATTTGGTTAAAAATTTGTCTCATATGAGGAACTCTTATCAGAAATATTTATCTTAACTTTTTTTTTCATGTTTATAATCTTAATTTTTATAGAAGTGCCGCAGGCTGCAATGTTTATTTTTTTAAGGAATCTCTACTTCTTATATGTAAATGTTTCAGTTATCATTAATACTGTTATTCCATGTATGTTAAAAATCAGAAAAATGAAATGCAGCAAAATCTTTTAAGGTGGAATTGCAAGGGAAACAAATGCGTTATGACAAGTTCCCTTCTTAGCAAGTGTAAATGTATTATATATTCTTTTCTTACGTATTAGTATATCAAATTTGCATGGATCAACATGTTTTTCAGTTTAAAAGAGAGTTCCGTCATATGCAGGCTCTTTTTCACACGTTTTACTAGATTTTAATTTAGCTATACTTTAATAAGCTTAGAAATATACTACTCTTTCAAAAGAATAAATTTTAATGTTTAAGTGTAGAATAATGGCGATTTAAAAATGCATGCATTTTTTGGGCCAGGTCTAATTTTACTGACTTTTGAATGGACCAGGCCATGCTGAAACAATGAGTTTGGGCTGGGTCAAAAATAGGACTGAAAATTTTAGGCTGTGAAGGCTAGGAATGAAACCAGTCCTGGCTCTGTACAGAAAAAATAAGTCAGGCCCGGCCCGAGCCTTCAGAAAAAAGTATGGACCGGGCTCAGGCTTCGGGCTGGCCCGTGCAGATCTTTACTACAGGTGAGGGATTTTTTTTTATTGTATTTAATTAATAAAAATATTCAAAATCTGCATAAGCGATCGCAAATTTAAAATAATGCTGCAAGAAAAAAATTGAAAATTTCTTTTTATAAGAAATTAATAATTTTTGGTAGCAATATTTTCACTATTGAATGAAAGAAACAGCATTCTGTCACCACAGGATATTAGTTGAATGAATTGCTTTAACTATTAAGGTTTAGTGAACAGTTAAAAAAAAAAAATTATATATATATTTATTTCGAATAGTAAGAAGAATTTTATTCTGTATATAATTAAATTAGTTAAATATTTTTATTTTCATCATCATCACAGTAGTGATGCAACGAATAGTGGTTTGGCCGAATAACCGAATATTCGGCCAAGTTGCAGCCGAATATTCGGCCGCCGAATATTGAACTTATTTTGGCCTAAAAACAAAATATGGTATGCACTATATGCACAATTCTTGTATATTTCACATTTAAAATGTATTGTTTTCTTTAAAAAAATTATTTATATACAAATTTTTAATTTTTTAAAGCATTATTTTACTCTGAAAAAATATTCTGCCATGTTCGGCCTAAAAATTGCCTCAATAATATAATTCAGACCCCCCCCCCCCCCCAAAAAAAAAAAAAGAAAAATTCTTAGCAAAAGTTCCTCATCAGGTACTGTCTAGTTACATTTTAATAGATATTATATGTGTTGTTGCTACATTTTAAAATAATGACAAAATTTTAAAAGTACTAGGAAACATAAGTTTCAGCTTTCAGATGAAATAAAATAAAAAATAAGAAATCTTAACATCTTAAGAAAAACCACTGATAGAAAGGGTGAAAGGAATATCCTCTAAAATGGTGGAAAGAAATCACTATAGACTTTATTAAGCTCACAATTAACAAAATTTTTATTTATCTTTATTATTATTATTATTTTTTTTAATTTGCTGTCAGCAGTGAAGCCTCTTTAGAAAGGGCGCCTCAATGTGAAGAGTAAAAGAAATTAGTAATTTTCTTTTCCAGCCACTACTAGAAAGACAACAGCGTCCTTTGGGGTGGTGGGCGAAAAATTCGGAAGACTTTCTAAATGTTTCACAATTAGCCAAAAAGTACCTTTCTGCACCAGGAAGTACCATATATAGTGAGAGGTTATTTTCAGAAACAGGTAACATTTACGGGGAAAAAAAAAAAAAGAAAGACTATCATCTGAGAATGCTGATTATTATTATTTCTGCATCACAATCTACGTTTATTGAAAACATTTTAACTGTTTTTTAAGGCATTACAATGCTATTCTTGAAAAAAATATCTAAAACGTAAATGCATACTAATTAAAAGAATTTAGTATTTACATTTCTTTCATTATTTAATAAGAAATAGTAACAGACTTAAAAAAAATCACTTAAATTATATTTCACTTTTATGCGTATTTTACTAAAACAAACAAAACAAAAAAAAAAAAAAAAAAAACCTTAACTATTGCAACATATACGACTTAAATATCTTATACATATAATACATCTATATCTAATCAATCATATATTTATGTTCTTTATAGGTATAATTCAAAATATTATTGAAAGAAATATTTTTTTATGTAACAAGGGTTAAATGTTAAACTTACCATTATGATTAAAAAAAAAAAAAAAAAAAAAAAAAAAATGAATTAGCTTGTTACAGCTGTATTAAAACAATTTTGAATAGATTAATTTTAAATTTAACGGATTATGTTAGCTTATTACAGATACTTTTTGTACTTACTGATACAGCATAATTTTTTTTTTTAACATGATTCCTAAATTAGCCTCTTATATAAAAATGGGTAGATAAAATCCATTCGGAGTATGAAAGTTAACGGGAAAAAAAGTGATAGTTAATTTCAAATAAAATTTTCATTATATATGATGAATATAAATTGTCAAATTAAAAAGTTATATTGTGTAAATATAAAAACATTTATTACGGTGTATTATTCGGCCAAAGCCGAATAATGGACTTGATATTCGGCCGAAGCCGAATATTCGGCAGACAGGCCGAATATTCGTTGCATCTCTACATCACAGTAACTTAAAAAATGAAAGCTTTATAAATCATAATGATAAATTAAAAAAATATATTTATTTATTTTACATAAAATTTATATTAGAATAAAACTTTTCTAGACACAAAAAACAAACAATAATTAATGATATTATACATAGTAGTAGTTAAATAAGAATAAAAAATTAAATGAATTTTACACAGAAAAAAAAATATTAAGTTGCATTAATGGTTTAATAAAAGCATGTACTAGCATCATATTAAAAAGTAATTTTTTCTATGAAGTTGTGTCTAAAGGAATGACTAAACAAATGTAAAAATATCAAAGTGCTGAACCACTGAGTGCAAAGCAAGATTGTAAATAAATAAAAACCACATTGGCTGTGATTTAAATGTCCTTAGTATTTGATATATAAGCTTTCTTGCTTTTTATTGGCTTATCATTCATTGAAATCATTTATAATCGATGTGCTTTTTAGCATTTTTCAAACAGGAGTAACTACTTGCAAGCATTACAAATGCATGACTATTTTCAGATCTATTGCAAGTCGTTTTGTTTGCATGTAACCTTTGGTGTAGCTTCCTTAAAAATGATCCGATTCTCTTACAATTTTCTTTAACATAATTCTTAAGTTCTCTGGAAACTTTATGAACTACTAAAAAATTTTCTTATACCCAACTACATTCCGTTTAAGATCCTGGGATCAGGTACAAGCCCCCGTGAAGTTTTTAGGTACATTTCATAAGAAATACTACCTATTGCAATCTCCCTTATGTTAGAATTTCTGAAAAAATTTTGCAGATCTATGCCGATCATGACCCCTAAAACTCAAAACCACCCCCAGTTCAGAACTTTATATATATGTATATATATATAATTTTTATTAAAAAAAGATGATGAATTGTAATATTATATAATATATATAACTTTTTTATGGACACCATAACTGCTATAATTCTGCACAAATCTTTTTCAAACTGACACATAAAATCAAGGGCTGGAAAATCTCGTTAATAGACAAGTGGGTGGAAATAGGGAGGAGTTTTGTGAAAACCAAAAACACCCATAACTTCTTAATTATAATAAAGTCAAGGATCCATAATTCGCATTACTTAATGAATGTAAACAATTAAACAAATTTACAAATTCTTGATCCAAAAATGACTTTTTAAAAGAAATATCTGAAAAATTTAAATATATAAAAGTTAATATAATAAATTTTTTAATGCAAGAATTTGAAAAATGCATTTTTTGATTATAGCATATTAAATTAATTATTATATTTCATGTTTTTCTTTTCATATTATACTGAATATGGAATTAAAATAGTGTCCAGAAATAAGAAAATGATATATAATTCATAATCCACAATATTCCATAATCTGCACAACCTTTGGTCCCAACTTGTGTGGATTAAAGAACTTTGCCTGTATATGTCAAATCAGTTTAAGTTATTATTACTTCTAGGAAAAGTGCCGAAAACTTAGGTATCACAGATTTTTGGTAAAGTTAAAATTGGGCTCAAGAAGTGAAAAAATGGGGTTTTAGTGAGATAAAATTCATAACTTTGCCAATTCTTAAGATATCAAATTCACTTAAACTTATTATAAATCTTCTTAATATTATCTACAACTTTTATATTGACAAGTTTTTGATAGGATCAATTCTTAATGAAAGAAAAAATTGGGGGGGGGGGTTAAGAAGGAAAAAATGCATAACGTTGTCAATTCGCAGGATATCCAATCCACTTAAGTTTATTATACATCCACTCAATATTATCTACAGCTTTCCTATTGACAGGTGTTTGATAGGACCAACTCTTACAGCAAAAAAAAATTATCGTGTTAAGAGTGCAAATCCAAATGGCTTATTTTCTGACTCATTTTTAAATTTATTTTTGCTCTCAAACGCATCCTATTGGCAGGTTCTCTTATTCAAAAACTATACAATGTGCTTTATTGGTTGATTTTTTGATAAAGGCAGAATATATTTCAAAAAATGCTGTCAAAGTGGGCATTTTGAACCAAATTTCCTGAAGCTGGAAATGAAAAAAATGGCCATACTGAGAAAATAATTGTTTGTAAATGAAGTTCTAATTAAGTGAATGAAAAATAAAAACACAGATTGCTTATAAATCTCTTCAAAAAAATCACGTCTTCATTAGTTATTCCTTTCAAATAAAATAAAAGTAATAATAATAATTAAAAAAAAGACATGCTTTCATTAACATTCACAAAAATGTACAAAATATATAGATATATACGAGTATATATATTTTTTCGGTACAGATGTCATATTCGCCCCATATTGGCGCGATTTTTTTCGGTTGCCAATTTGGCGAAAACATCAACAACATAATCCGGGTTACCACATCAAACAAAATAACGACACTTTGACGCAAGTTAAGTACCTGTTGCCTATATGATATTGGCGACAGAAAAAAATCGCACGAATATGACATCTGTTCCATTTTTTCAAGTATATATATATACTGAAATACAATTTAACTTTTCTTTAATTAAAATTTTTTGTGATATTATATAAATAAATTTGGCACCCCCATTTTAATTTTTTTTTCCCTTGGACACGAGACAATAAAACAATTTCCTTTCTAGCCAAAAATTATTTTCTACCCTTTAGTGCATTTAAATATATATATATATTCTACATTTTTGTAAATGTTAATAAAAGCATTTTTTTAAAAATTTACTTTATTTCTAATTTCCTAGTCATACAGCTCTTTTTTAGTCTTATTTTACATTTATTTTATTCTTAAATTTTTAGTCTTCCAGTACTTTATCGAAAATTTAATATTTAAACTTTTTGTAAAGACATACATATTCGTATATTACAATTTAAATTCTGACCCATAGATTTTGAAAAAAAAAAAAAAACCTTAAATGCATAGAATTTAAATTAAATTACAGTGAGGTTAATTATGAACAATTAAGGCTTTTCAATGGGAATTTCGCCAAATTAGCCAGCTATCGGCTTCATTTATGCAACTTACTTTTGTCACCAAATTTGGCGATATTTTGGCAAGTTGGTCAAAATTGGCACTATTGTGGTAACTCTGCCACTAGTACTTGTCAACAATTACTCATTGTTGAAGCTGATATCGATGTCTCCATAGGAAGGATCACATGGCTGCGATCAATGAGACGGTCCAACTGGGATTGTGAGGGACACGCAGAGACTTGGATTTTATATAAATAGATATGTATGTATTAATTACTTAAAAAATTCTTTTTTGGACATTTTCGTTTTCGGGTGAAAGTAGGAAGATTACCTAAATTTGGTTTCTGTATCAGCTGAACCTTACTTTTAACAATGTGAAGAAATTCTGTTATTGTGATTGCTATATTATTCCATTTTTATTTATTTTATCTGTAAGGCACTCATGCTTAATAATGGCAATGCCAGGTAGTTCTGCTAGTTTGTTTATAGAATAACAGAGCTTATCCGTAAATTTGAAGATTGCATGCTTACACAGTAAATCCTTGCCTATGATTTTTTCCTATGAGGGTTCTTCTGTAGCCACTGAAAATGTTTTCAGATTAGGCATTGGGTTGGTGTGATTCTTTTGGATTTTTAACATTTCAACTAGAAACCAAGTTCATCTGGTTTCTTTGCTTCACAATAGGAATTCGTACTTCAATGAAGATAGCTACATTTTCAATTATTAAAGGACAGTTTAAAAGATGAAAATTCAATTCTTCACTTTTCTTATAATAATTTCAGAGCAATTGTCCAGGAAAGATACTCTAGTGCACGGCCACTTTTCAATGAGAAGGGCTCTGTTCACCAGAGATGTCCACCTAGTTATTGCTCCAAATTTTCAAAGAAATCCCAATTTAACTAGCAGGTTCAAGTTTCTAGATTTTATATGCATCTTCAGACAGGTGTCTCTCATGAAAAGTCTTGTTTATATTTTTTAAAATCACTTTTTGGTATATGATTTAATTGCAAGAAAATCTCACAGAATTTTGATGTCCAAATAGGGGTGGAGGGATCAATAAAAAGCATAAGATTTTAGATGAAATATAAAGATGTGCAAGGTGAGTCACAAACAGCTTCTTGCTGTTGCTGTGGGACAGCTATTGGTACTTTCACGAATGCTTTTTCCATTTGTGTTCCTACAGATTTTTCAAGATTTTATGGTAAAAGTCACGTAATGTGCACTGTTCAATTACTGTAGAAGGGTACACAAATTAGTCAAGATATTCACCATCCCAGTCTCCTACATTGCCAGAACTAAAATTCCTAACCCAACCTAACCCGCACATTTAAAAGTGAGATAAATTCAGAAATGTCATTTAGAGTAGAATAACAGCCTCCCTACACACCTCTCTCTGGGTTTCAGACTTTCTTTTATCATTACCTGTTTCGTTACTTTTTTTTTTTATAATTTGAATGTTTTTATTTATTTTTTCCAACATATTGGTGCCTAATTTTTGAAAATGATTCTCAATATCCTGTTGTATTTTATAGGCACTTCAGAGAACCAATAAGATTTTCTGAAGTGCCTATATTGGAGTATACTCTGGAATCCTAATTTATTTTGCAACCCCCCCCCCCCAAAAAAAATAAATAAAATAAAAATAAATAAAAGGTTTATTCTTCCAGATGGAGATTTTTTTGCTGCTCTAATTTTGCATTTAAAGGTTAAACAATTTGGAAATTAAATTGTATGCCAAACTTGGCAAATGAGATGCATTCGTACTATAACTAATTTTATAAATATTTAGATCTTGGTGCAATAACTTTTGCACCCTAACGCAAAAATACATGAATACAAAATTTATTACGATTATATATGTTAAATTCAGCCATACAGAAATAACAGGACTCCATCTTTAGCAGGATGTAATTACCATGACAACCTAGAATCATTACCTATCATCGAATTAATTACGTATATATAGGATTTAATAGAATAATCACCATGGCACCTAAAAATAGCTTGGATTGAGTACACTGTATGCATTGCATTCCTTCCTTATCTAATGAACATAACTTAAAAATAAAAAACTATTAAACATAAGATTAAGTAAGATAATTCAACATTTTAAAGATTTTCCTTTGAAAAATTTCAACTTGGCAAAATTATCAGAATATTCTTTTTGGATACCATAAAATCTCAGTTGAACCCCCCCCCCCCCCTCCTCGAAAGTAAGACCCCACCTACTTTTGAGTAGTTTTGATGATCTTTTCCATTCCCAAATATACTCCCCCACCCCCTTTTTCTGGAAAAAATTGATTTAAAAATCAAAGGGAAATAATTTTGAATCTTTTGACATTTTTGATGGACTTCCATATGCTTTTTCATAATCTTAAGGGAAATCTCTCCTCCCCCCCCCCCCCCCCCACACACACATGAAATGTTTGCTTTCCTTCTTTGTCCTCCTTCCTCAGCTCAAAAAGGTTAAAATCTCAATTCTTTTGTTGCTTGCTAGTAACAATAAGTAAATAATAGTAAATGTAACAAATTTAGTAACAATAAGTAAATGTTTTTTCATTCAGAATTATCTGATTTGCTTCAAATTTGATATACCAGTTTATTATGTTAAGGAGCTTTCTGATTTCATTTGGATGTTCATTGCAGGGTGTCTACAGAAATTCTAAAAAAAAGTTCCCTGATTTTTCCATGATTTCCCTGACTATTTTTATCAAACTTCCCTGATTTCCATTATTAACAATACACATACAGTATTTTTTCATGTATGCCAATTCTTCGTACAACTCAGGTTATGCTAATGTATCATTTAATTAAAAATGTGTAAATTGCCTTCAATATAAGTGCTATGTACAGAAAATCAGGACATCTGATCACCTTAATTTACGTTAAATATCAAAAACTTATACCATGCGCATCTTTTAAAAAATATTGGGAAAGATTAATCAGCATGTGAAAAAATATGGTACATAAAATAGACGAATAAGTCTCATTGGCAAGGTGAAAATGCAAATATTTTCACAATATAGACAAATTTCCCTGATTTTTCCAGAGTGATAAACCTCCATGATTCCCTGATTTCCAGATTCTGTAGACACCCTGCATTGGTTAAGTATAAAGGGGGAAACGGGGACTAATCCCCCTTCGTTTATTTTTTGAGGGGGATTATTGTTTGAAATAAGAGTATAATATACAGTTAGTGTGAATAGCCCGTGAGCTCAATGCCATCAGTTTAACTGGGCACTTTTATTTTTATTTTTTTCTCTCTAAAGTGGCACAACCAGGATCTTCACCATCACCCTCACCTGGGAAGGATTTTGAATCTTTACTACTCATAAATTTAGAAAAAAAATCATTGCTTTATATGATTATAAATTAGATTTTAGTAAATTTGTAGCATCTAAAACCCAACGCAATAAAAAGCATAAGCAACCATTGTAAATTTAACATTCAGATGACCAAAGTCGTTTGTTTTAGGTCGATTTTATGCCAGCCATCAGGCTCGGGCTTACTCTTTTTTAAACTGTAAAATTTCATTTACTCTCGCATGAAAAAAGTAAAAGAATATTTCTTTAAATATGAGAAGTGATCACATACTTATTAGTAGCAAATTTATCAAAATATATCAAATAAAATATATCAAAATATATTGTGTTGTTAATGCTTTTTAAACTGCGATTTTAAAACAATTGCTTATTGTAATAATAGCAATTTTTCCATTAAAAAGCTCTTAATTTAAAGTTAAACTAATGTATAAATTTGGTCTTCTAGAGAGTTGCAATTTTTTTTCATTGTGGGAATGAAGAGTGCTTTTTAAGTCAGATCTATTAAAATCCCACATCTTTCATCTTGGATTTTTTTTTCTTGGCGTGAATTAAAAATTGTTTTTAATTAATAGTTATAATTATTATATTCCAGTTTTATTTCATTATTATATTAATCTTTCAACAATATTTAACCATTGGTGACATTTACTACTTGGCGAAAAAGAAGTTACATGCAAGAAAAAAATCCAAGATGGTGGATGCAGGATTATAATACATCTGTTCCAAAAATTCATTTAAGGATACTTTAATAGGTTTTACTACAAGAAAGAAAAGAAAAAAAGGCCAGCTTTTAAAATGTTTAACATTTCAGTTTCAGAACTTTGAGAGTAGCTTCCCCTTAATTTAACACATGTATTTGTAATATACCATGTTTCAGTTGAAATGATTTTTTAGTTCTATTTTTTAAACTACCAGTAGAGCTAATTTGGGATTAATATTAACCCTGATTTGTTTCTTATTGCTACAAAATCAAAAATAAGAGGAAGGGGAAAAGTTTACAAGATTTTAAAGTTTGTATGCTATGGTTTAAAAAAGAGTGGGATAAAATAAAAACTTTGAGAAGGATCAAACACACACATATATATACACAAAACCACGAGTTAACAAGAAATTATTACTGGTTAATAAACGTTTTATAACACAGAAATTAGCGAAAGTTATTGCTAAAAATTTTAAAGAAAACATTGAGTAAACAATGGGATTTTAAGCAACCTATATTTTATAAATGTTTATATATAAAAAAGTTGAATGTTTTAAAAAATTAGGCTTAAAATAAGGCAAACAAAATTCTTAATACAATTTCAGTTATTTACCTTTGAAAAGCTGAAATTGCTGAGCAACTGTCATTTAAAAAAAGATATAATGAAATAAAACAGCAATACATTATTAAAATTCTTATTTTAAATAAATAAATACAATTTCTTTTTTAATTCTTTAAAATAAATGCTTATAAATCAACTAACAAATGAGAACATTTTGAAATCTATAAATGTAAACAAACATTGTTTACATAGAGCAGCGCCCTCTGGTGCTATTTTAAACCAAATGATACAAGCGCCATCTATTAATGAAATAACGAAACATAGTTTAGGATAGTTTTAAAATTAGTGTTTTGATGTTATATTACTTAAAAGTTTTACAATTTTTACAGTAAAAGAAATTCGAACTCACAAATACAAAAAATAGACTAACTAGTAAAAACGCATTAGGAAAAAAAAGCTATGTACAAAAATATTTTTAACAGCCTTATATTATCTGTATAATAAATATAATATAAAAAGGTAATATATTTCACTATTTTCAAACAAAACACCAAAGATAAAAAATGAGACTATCATTTAAAAAAAATCTCTAAAATATAAATATTATTTATAATACAGTTTTAAAGAGCTTTAAATAAAGTTTGGTTAATATTGCATATCTATGTTCTTTAATATGTAGTCAAATTTCTGAATAGCAGAAACTATAGGATCATTGAATAATGTCTTGTATCAGATTGGGTTGCCCCCAATTTTCTTTTTATTAAGGTTGTGGTGACTGTAATTTTTTTGTTGTGCATCGGGGTCGCTCTAGAATGTTTTTTGCAGATCAGATTCAGCAAGTCAGAATGTTTGGATTTTAACAAATAAATTAATGAAAATAAGCAGAACTATACACCAGATGAATTCAGTTTATAGTATTAAGTTTTTAAAATGTTTGTAACAATTAATTTGTTAATTTTATTCATATATATTACTAGTTACTTTTTAATTGTAAAAAAATGTATTTTCCAATTTTAAACAAATGATTAAGTGGTGAAGTGGTTAAGTGGTGAAATGATTAAGTCTTTTGAAGCATTAATCAAATGGTACTAATATATTTGATTTAAGAAAAAAAATCTTACATGTTTTTTCTAATTATTTCCATTAACAGCACATATTTTCTATGTAATGTTGGGAAAACTTTAAAAATCTACTTTATCTGAAGATTTTATTGATGCTTTTCCATGGGATGATTGCAAAAAATACACCCTTAAAATAAAGTTTTCAAAACCTTAGACTCTCAGTTGCATAAATTAAATCTGCCAAAAAGACTTCTATAAATTTTTATTAGCATTTTAAGTTTCTGCTTCTTTTTTATACTAAAATTATGCATAATCATTCAATACCTTGGTGGTACTACAATAAGTCTTTCAATGGGTTGGATAAACCGATTTTACCCCCAAAACAACCTGACCCTCGGTCAAGTGATATTGCAGCGATATTTTCTCATTTTGTGCTGGGTTGAATTTAATTTTTTTCGGTTTCAGGTCAGTTTCAGTTTAAATTCTTGCAGGTGGTGTTCGGTTGAACCTATTTTCAAAAGAAAGGCCAAAATATTTTTTCAGGTAAAAAATTTATACGTAATAAAACCTCTATAATGGACATTAACCAATCTGCATTTAGTGAACACTTTTCAATTCTAAACACTCATATCAAGTAACAAATACCTCCAAATAGCAAACTGATTCAATTGTAGAAAGTGTTGCCAAGTGTCGCGGGTAAATCAGGACTCCAAATGCTCTGGATGTCACTAATTACTTACTGTTTATTTAGCTATCTTTAATTGCAGATAATTCTACCATTATAATAATAAGAAAAATACTTTAAAATTCTGGTGTCCAGAGCATTTGGACCCTCGATTTACGCAGGAGACCTGGCAACACTAACTATAGAACACTGTGTGGATGGGTTATATCCAGGTTGAACCAAAAAATATATTTGAATTTAACCTGCACCTGACGCGAAAAAAACAAAATCTTTTTTCTCAATATGCAACCTGACACAAACATGATGCACATCAACCTTAATCTGAATTTAAATAAAAGTAATAGTTCATTTAAAGATCATTAAAGAAAACTTTTTTTTAAGTTAAATAAATTAGTAGCAATACTTTAATGCTTCAGCCATTTTGCATAATCTGTCATGTCATTTAGAGTTTTAAAATATCCCCCTTAATAATTAATAAAGCATGTACTAATCAGTGGCGTGGCGTCCGGTCATCGCTGGATGCGGCGATGACCAAGCAATATTTTAAAACTCTTAATAAGCTTTTAAAACTCTATGATCCAGTTTTAGCAGAACTTTTGGAGTTCATGTATAAGTGAAGGTAAGCTTTAAAGTTTCTTTTTTGAACATTCAACCATTGAATTTTAGAGTTAATAATTTTTCACCACAAACTTAAATAATTGCGATGACCACCGAAAATTTTCACGCCACGCCACGCCACTGGTACTAATATATGAAGAAAATTAAGGCATTGATTATAGCAAACACAAATTCAAGACAATAAACTCAATTGATTTGAAACATAGTTCTGCTTATTTTAATTTTTTCTTCTTCTGAAAATCCCAACAACTCGACTTGCAAAAACCTAAATCGAACACGCAAGAAACACTCTAGATTGAACCCCACTCACAGCAAAAAAAATTAGTCTCCCCCCCTCTTCCCATCAAAAAAAGAAATAGGGACAATTCAATCCATGCATGGAATTATTCAACGATCCCATAGTTTCCATTATTCAGAAATCTGACTACATTTAAATATCACTCACCCGCAAGGAAAATAACACACATCGCAAAAATTCATTTTGCATTTTATTCAACTAATAGGCCTGTTATAGGTGCGTCTTGCTACACAAAAAGTTTCATAAGTGTAGTTGTACAGAAAATCACTTTATTACGCTATATGTCCATTTGTGACCACAGAAGAAAGGTGGATTGTGTGGGGAGGTAAAATGACCCAACTCTCCAAACCTCATTTTATGTCTTCATTCTTAAAGATTTTATGCATGTTTTTATTCCTGTATGCAGAGCTAAGTGCTATAATTTCATTTTAGAGTAAAATCATGCAAGTTTTCTCCCCCTCCCCCTTTTGCCTCTCCTGTGAAATTTACTTTTGTCGAGATGTGTCACTTTTCTTCCAGGTGAGCGATATGTCCATTTTTCAATATAAAATTGGTATTAGATATAATTGTAACTACTTTTTATAATTGCATTAAAAGATTAATTAATTTCCTTTCATTTGGGGTTCTTCATTTCAGTTTCAGATCATGTTACGGGCATGCGTAAATCATTTTGTCAGGTTCAGATTGGGTTGACTTCAAATGGAATTTTCAGGTTCTGGTCGGGTACAATATGTCATTTGGACGAAATCGCTGATCATTTTCTGTTTGTCAAAACAGCATAGGTTTATTGCAAAAAGCGTGAAAAAAAAACAGGCTGATTGAGAAACAAACAGAATTTGCAATTTTTTGTAATTTCTGTAATTACTAACTAATAATTACTTTTATAATTAAAACATAAAAATATAGATTATGTTGGCAATTAGAGATTCTATTGATCAGGGTTCGTACACATTTCTTTAAATAAAAGTCAAGGACTTTTAAGGACTTTCAAGAACCAAAACCAAAAAAATGTAAGGACCTGTAAAATTAAATAAACTAATAAATTGTAATATGCATTTTTTAATAAAGAGTTTCATTTTTGTAAATACAAGTTTCAAACCCTCAAATGGCCAGCAAGGGGTTAATTTCAGCATGTCGCATGGCAATAGAAATTTAGAAAATTTTAAAATAACAAATACAGCAGAAGAAAAAACTAGTCGGATGTGCCAATCTCAAAACTTTCTTCTATTTCATATATATTAATACTTCAAAATTCACTATCAGAGTGCAAAAATTAAATGACAATCTATGCCCATCATGAGGATTCTAAAGATATGAAATTCTGTGCATTAGTTCTTGAGATATGACTATTGCTAAATTCGTGTAAATCCTGCAAAGTGCAGCACCACCTGTTGGGGGATTTACACCAAAACCTAATCAGCAACAACTTATGTCAACGTCTAACTGAATCCGAAGTTTGAAGAAAATCCGTGCAATACTTTTACAGATGTCATTGTGAAAATCTTGAAACATTCAATATAGCAGTGCCACCTGTTGGCAATTTTCAGCAAAACATAATCAGCACCAATATTTATCAAGGTATACCTGAATCTGAAGTTTGAGGAAAATTCATGCATTAGGTCTTAAGGTAAGCGCTATTGCAAAAATCATAAAAAAGGCAGCACAGTAGTGCACCACCTGTCAGGTGATTTACACCAAAATGTAATCAAGCCCTTTTAAGGACTTATTGCAGATTTTGCATGAAAATAAGTACTTTTAAGCACTAAAAATTCTACTTGAAAAATGTAAGCACTTTTAAGGACTTTCAAGGACCGTACGAACCCTGTTGATTTAGAAGCCTAAAATACTTGGTAGTTAACCAGTATTTTAATGTAGGGAAAAAAATCATAAAAATATCATTTAAATTTTAAAATATCTCATTTTTACAAAAAAAAATCAGGTTTTTTTCACACCTTATGATTCAGAAATAGTGTTAACACAAAAAAGGGATAGTTCGCAGCTATGCATTTTTATGAAAAAATGAATGAAATTTACAGAAATTAATATTTATATGGTGGAGAATGGAACAATGTTTTTCAATTTCCCATTAAAAGATGCATATCTTAAACTATAATCGATTCCTTCTGCATAACATTCTTTTGTGGCGAATCCCTGAAAATCAGATTAAATTTGACACCATTATTGGAAAGATTTGATGCTTTTATAGAAAAAAGGGAAACACTGCTCTATGGCTTTCTATCAGAATAACAATACATGGCAATTATATCTACTTACAAATGAAAGTGACTTTGTAAATGTGTAGAGAAGAGACTTAGTGTACATGATACAAAATAAATAGAAAAACCACTAACGTGATTTTTATACTCATACGCAATAGAAGGCAAAAAACCTCAAACAAACAAAACATGAAGCTGATGCTCGTTGGCTTAAAGTAGAAAATATTCTTTTCAGGTTAGATATCTTAAAACAGCCAATTAAAAATTATCCTACTGTCACAAAAGAAAATCGAACTGAAAGCAAATTATTGTTCAGTCTCGAGTGGTGCCGACATAAATTTATAAATATTCTCTAGAATAGAAAAACACAGTTTTATTTTCCCTTCATTCTGATCAAAATAGCATGAAAATGATTTGAAATAGAATTACAATATGTAATTTTGAAGGGGGAAAGTTTATATATATATATATATATATATATAAATGAAATTTTGAATATAAGACAGAGACAGATTGAGCTCAAGTCAATTCAAGCCCAAAAATTGTGTCCGTTTTATCTCCATCTTCTACGTGTGCGACACATAATGTCACATATAAGTATTTATAAAAGAATGCAAAAGCTTGGAGATAGGAAGGAAAGGAAAGGAAAGGGTAATTTAGGCTTCGGTCTTTCTGAAGCGCTACTGCACTGGGCACCAGGGCCCTGTATTTATGAGCTCCAATGTATTCTAACCAATATTTAAATATTTACCTACTAAAAACAGAGAAGTACCGGAGCTGGACTCCGGCACAAATTAAGCCCTGATCTCAACAAAAGAAAATTTTGCAGAAGAAGAAAAAGAAAATTTGCATGATTTTACTGCAACATGAAGTTACAGCACTTACTTCTGCATGCAAAAGTAAAACCATGCATATAAGCATAAAACCACTAAGGATGAAGATGTAGATGTGCGAAGGATTATGTAATTTTACCTCCGCACACAATCCACCCCCTTCTGCCATCACAAATGGACATTGAGCATAATAAAACGATTTTCTGTAAAACTACAAAGTTTAGTTTTAGAAGGTGTAAATATATGATACCAGTTTTCCATATCTAAACCTCTAAGGGGTTGTTAGAGAATTGAAAAAAAAAAGCACTATACTTAGCATTATAATAAACTTATTTAATTTTGTTAACTATTAATGGAAATATAATACATAAACTATATTATATTTAGATAACTTTTTGTCATAAAATTACTCTAGAAAAATTAATGCATTATACACCTTATTTATATATAAGAAGTAATTGACGTTTACAATTACACTAGACATAAAAAAAAAGATAATTGGGTTTATTAAAAATATAATGTTTACCTGATCGTTATGCAAGTGAAGTTCCGCGATTTGTTTTTGGATAATCCATAAATGAAATTTTATTGCCAGTTGTTCAAATTGAGTTTGGCCTGCAGGCATACGCTTTTAAAGCAGAAGAATAAATTACACTTCCTGCTTCTAAAAGTAACACCAGCTGGCCGGTTATATCAGAAACTGAATTAGAATAAAATATCCATCTTTATTTTTACTGGCTAGATAAACAATAATTCTATTCCTCTAACACGTAACAGTTACATATTTCAAAATTACAAAACTTTAAATAACTGCACACTGAATAAGGACTCTTCTTTTACTTAGAATATAATAATGGATTAAAAAAGTTTTAATTACAGAATCAAAATATCTAAATAATGGACGACAACAAATAAATTTCAAATTTAAGCAGATAACTCTGCTTCGTCGAGACAAAATGTAAACATTGCGGCTCCGCTCCGTAAACATTTTTAGCGCATGCTCAATGAATGAGATTCGCTTAGATTTTTTGATAGAAATGGTCTGTCTTACGGGCCAATCAGAGAAGACTTGCGTTTTGTGGACGGCCAGAGTCTAGTCGCCTGTATAGAGTATACCCCAGTGAATAAGGTAAACGATGAAATCCAAGAGTGAAAATATATGAAATTATTATTAAAGCTTGATACAATGTAATAATAATAATAATATAGAAGTAATGCAAAACAGCAATACATATATCAATATTCAATACAGTAATAAAAACTATAAAATATTATGTACAAATGAGTTATATTACATATTCAGTCACCAAATGCTTGGGAAAGGTAACTTTTCGCCCAGAACACCAGTCGGACTCTTACTTTTCACAGCGAAAATGCTTATTATTCATTTTCAAACCACAAAAATAAATAAATAAATGTTTAACTGAAACTTTGCATGTTTAAATATTTAATGAAAAGTAAAATGAAAAAAAAGTGGACAATTTCTATAGACCAGAAATTTTAAATGCCATTTATTTTTTTTTATAATTATTCAAATGAATAATCTATTTCTCACAGAAAAATAAATTAAAATACGAGATATAAATCTATAATATATTATTTTTTCCATTGTCCAAACATTTAAAAAAAATTCACGATTTTTGAAAAAATATGTTTTTAAAATTTTTATACGATTCTTTAAATCTTGGATTCTTGATTTTGTAATTACAATAAATGCTACGTAATTATTATTATTTTTTTGTTGTTGTTTAATACATTTTTCTGCATACAAATACGTTTTAAACTATGAAAAATTTCACGTTTATAAATTTAATAAATAGATAAACAAATATACTTCTATAGGCCACTTTTGCTAATTTTAGATTTACATAAATAAACAGTGAAATAAATTATTTACATAAAATTAAAACTAACAACTTTAATTTTTAAATTAACATTTTTATTATCGTAAGGTTTAAAAATATTTTTTTAATAAGTAGCTCTTATTTATTATCATTTTTTTAACCTTGGATTCCTGTGTTTCTAATTAGAATAACTATAACCTAACATGAGTTCTGAAAAGATTTTTTAATTACTGAAAACAGTTATTACGTAGATAATTATTTTAACTAAAAAATGAACAGAATATATATTTTTCTAAATGTTTAAAAAAATCATGAACTTTTTGGATAATGAAACAAAATTAAAATAATATATTATAGATTTATATCACATATTTTGATTTATTTCTCTGCGAAAAATAGCAAATTATTAATTTAATAACTATAAATAATTTTAAACAGCAAAAATTTCTGGTCTACAGAAATTACCTACTTTTTTTCCCTTTCATGAAATATTTAAGCATGGAAAATTTCATAGTTAAAACGGTACTTTTATATGCGACAAAACATATGTAATTTAAATTTTCTACAAATTTCAATTATTATGCATTCTTTCTCCATTGTGGTTCGAAAATACTTGATAAACATTTTTGCTGAGAAAAGTAAGTTTCTCTGGGATTTGAATTTTAAAAAAATGTTCCGAAACCCTGCCAATCCGCTTGCGAAAGGATGCCATTTATCAGATTATAAATTGTAACGTAAGCATTGAGGCTTATTTTCAAAAGACCCCCTGGTATTGCAATTTATGTGTTTCATGTATTTGTATACTAACTGTACTCTAATGATGCACAGATGTTCATTTTATTCTGCATTCCTGACCTCGGAACCTCCCTTCGTGAACATCCTTTATTCGCAAAATGCTTTGTTGTAGAACAGTTTGTCCATTATATTAATAAGTTTATGTTGCATTATCTTTTGAATAATAATCTTGTATTTCCTTATTTTGGATTTTTCGCTGTTGATCATACATTAATAAATCGAAGTTTCTTCGCAAGTCAACAATAAAGTAATTTTTAATAAAGTAAGTAAATTTCTGTGTTGTATTCCTCTGTGTTTATAATTGTTATTAGCTTAAAAAGCAATTCAATTTAGAAAATAAAAATTGCACCTGTGTTCTAAAATCACAATAATTTACGTACTACAATTTGGTTACACAAACTACTGCTGTTTTCTGTGAAACATAAAATGCAATGTTATACTTTAGATATATTGCAATGTGCTGGTGTGTGCTTAAAAAAGGCAGAAGGTTGATGACACTCCGATAAGTTTAATCACCGCTGTTTAATTGCGAGGCTAAGGAGAAAGACAGGCTACCGCGGGGGGTCCGATTCTTCTTTTTTTACAGATCGCTGGAGTCACGTGATGCTCGAATACACCAATGAAGGTGTGCGAAAAGAGCATCGCGTGACTCCAGCGGTCTGTAAAAAAAGAAGAATCGGACCCACCACGGTAGCCTGTCTTTCTCGTTAGCCTCGGTTTAATTGCGAATGACGTCAGAGTTCAACAAAGGAATTGTGATTGGTGGCCGAGAGGATTGTGATTGGCGGCTGAGACCGTCAGCTGATTACAAACTTTCCATTTCAGGATATTTCAGATCAACACTTTTAAAACAGAAATGGGACAATTCTCAGACAAAAATACAATAATTTTAATATCTATGACTGCTAGCACTTACATTATCTCTGTTGCAAATTTTGAAATCTGAATAGTTGCATTAGGGTGCCAGTGATTTTAATGAACTCTTTTTTTTTTAAATAAACAAAACAAAAATCTTTAAATAATTTTTGTAAACAATTTCTGAGGCTTGTAAGAAATTAAGGGGTCTCAGGACTCTTAAAATTGGAAAAATCGAAAAAAAAGAGACCATTTTCAACATATAATATCTTAAAATATAATTGATTTTAAGACAAAATTTTATATTGGGATGAAAGATAAGTATGTTCTTTCATTTCAAGTATTTGAAAAATTACAAGATGCAGAATTAGAATTTACAGTGGGTTCCAAAATGTCAGACATTTGACGAGCGGAAAATCGGCATAACAGATTATGCGCACGATTACAAAATAAATTTTGCAAGTAGAAGGAAAATTTTGGATCCTACTTATGCTTCATATTGTAATAATTACTCTGAACCTAAATAAATTGTATTTAAAGCATTTTTCTATTTTTAATACAAAGTTGTATTTAGTTAATGCAAAATTTATAAATTTTCAACAGTATAATCACCTATAAAGAATATATTTCTGAAGAATAAGAAGGAAATTTTAGGTTCAGTTTATACAGACTAACATGAAATATATGTTTTGAAAATTTCATGAAAAAAAATTCAGAAATTTTTGAGATATCGTGCGCGTTATGCCCAAAAACGTCATTTGAAGAAAATTGACTTCAAAGTTTCTGAAACGCCGCTTCAGCTATTGAGCGTGTATAATTCTAAAGGCCATAACTTCTGTTCTAACAGGAATTTCAAGGAAACATTTATACCAAAACGTTCAGAAAAGATAGTAGTTTAATAGCTAAAAAAATTAAAATTTCGATAATTTTAAAGCTTTAAGAGTCCTGAGACCCCTTAAGTCACTAAGTTGTAAAAAGCATTTTTTTTTTTTTTTATCTGGCATAAAAAGCATTTCGTTTTTTAGTGTCAACAATAAAATTTACTGGGTCAAATAACAATGAATCAAAATTTTATAATTTAAAAAAATGGGTATTATTTGATACTAGCTAATCTGCCCGGCGGCGTTACCCGAGTCCGTCAAAAAACAGCACGAATTGCGAAAAAACAGAAAATCACAATAAAAAATCGCGAAAAATTTAAAAACTGGTGCACGTATTTCGAATAAGCTTAATAGGAAAGAGAATATATATATATATATATATATAGTGGGTTAGAAGATTGAAACTATATTCCTTTTACCAATGTGTAAAAATCTTAGCAAATCGCGAAAATACATTAAAAATCACATAAAAAATTCACGAAAAATTTGAAAATTGCGATACAAAATCCGAATAAACTTTATTGAAAAGAAGGCAGAACTTACTATAATATCAAAAATTCGCAGCGGACCGCGAAGAAACGTAAAAATCGCAAAAAATTTCAAAAATCACGAAAGTCAAAATTTACTATATTTAGTTAAAAGTGTCCAATCTAATTCCTTAGATGAATGTCAAGTCGTGAAATTCGGAAAACGCGATGAAGAGCGGTTCAATATCAAAAATCGCACAGGAGAAAATTAATTATATTAGGCTGAAAGTTTGAAACCGAATTCATTTTCCGTATCTCATAAAATCACTACGAACTCTAAAAAAAAAGAAAAGCTAAAAAATTGCTTTGAAAATGGCATTAAAAATAGCTACACTTCAAAAATAGCCGAGCAGAACATTTCCCATAATAGGATTGAAATCAAATTCCTATTAGGCTAGAAGTTTAAAACAGAATTCCTTTTAAAAATGTCAAAAAGCCATTGTGAAAATCGAAAAATCGCATTGAAAATCGCTTTAAAAATCGCTAGGGTAAAAATTTCTACTAAGGGATAAAATATTTAAATCGAAAAATTTACTAAATTAAGCAAAAACTGAATTCAAAATCAGTTTCCGAATATAAAAAAATAGGCACGGAACTCGAAGAATGGACAAAAATCAAATTGAAAATTGCATTAAAAATCGCTAAATGTTTAAAAGTCACTTTTGTAAAAACTTAATATTAATATGGAAAACATTGCAATCGAAAATCCTTCACGAACAACAAAAAATGGACATGGAACGCCAAAAATCTCTAAAAATCATATATATTAAACGAGCAAGCGATTTTCCCGATTATGAATGATATCTTAAACTATTGGATCGATTTCCATGAAACTTGCCTGCTATACTAAATTGAGCACGAGAAAAAGATATAGCTAGGTCCCGAATTCCAGAAAATTCGTTTTTACAGGGGAAAACAAGATCTTAGCTGAAACTTCTGCTTGCTATAAATCGAAAAATTCTCATGCAATTTACACTAAACGTGTTTTCTATACTAATTCGATCACGAGAAACACATCTAGCTAGGTTTCGAATTCGGTAAAATTCGTTTTGATTGATTAAAACAAACTCAGCACTGAAAATGTTGCTATATATCGAAAACGGCTCTAACGATTTTCACAAAACTTGACGCCTATTCTAATTCGAGCTCAAGAAATCGACCTAGCTAGGTCGTTAATTCGAGAAAAATCGTTTTCTGTGGTTAAAACAAGCTCATTACTAAAAAAGGTGGTATTAATCGAAAAAAATTGTGACGATTTTTATGAAATATACTTTATTCTAATATGAGAAAACCTTCCAACTAAGTCTCGACTTGTGTGCTTAAATGCAATTGCTTAAATGTAATTTTAAGCAATTTTTTTATATTTAATCATCGTAATCGGAATCCTCCCCAACACAATGAAAGGCTATCACGAAAGTGGCTCTAAAAGATTGCCTTCTTCACTTAATCGAGCACTAGGTAACGGCTTATGTTGATCAAAAATACGGTAAAATTTGTTTTAACTGGCTAGAACAAAAAAAATTGATTGATTATACCAACTGTTGATTTCGTGAATTTAAATATTTTCATACACATTAGTAATATTTCTTGATAAATAACTGCGCTTATACCTTTGCTAAGTTTAAAACCACTACCATATTGTTATAAACATCTGTATAGTTTGTTGCTATGGTGATATACCCTGTCGCAAAATTAGTAGCAATTTTAAAAGCAAGATAAGTTTTTTGTCAATCTTTCCACATAGCTCAGTTTTGTCTCCAACCACTGACTTAGACTACGTATCTTGTTAATAATCATTTAATTTATAAAACATGGAGTATAGCACTCAGGATATGCTTGATGATCATATGCATATAAAAATAGTTTATTTTCATATATGATAATCCAAATTTCCGCAAAGTTTTCTTTTCTCTTTTTTTTTTTTTTTTTTTTTTTTTTTAACTTTAAAATATATTTTTTACGTACTCAAATAAATGATTCGCAAAAAAAAATTAAATTTTATATTTCTTTCTCCCACTGAATAGATGACACTATATTTAAAAGAAAACAAGTATTGCTTCTCTTTAAAAGTGTAATTGTCAACTTTTGCACATCTATGACATCATTTTCTCTGACTTTTAGTTTCTGCCCATGCTAAAACTAGGAGCCGTAAATACAAACATTAACTCCATGACTTATTGATATTCTACTAATATTTAGTAACTGTAACTTTTTTATGTTTATTGAAACAAGTAAATATTTGTAATACTGTGAAGTTAGAACTAAAGTATTCATTTTTCTTTAAATTTAGTTAATATAATTGCAAATTTATTAAGTCTGAAGGACGGCCTAAAAAAACGAGAGTTCAACTTTAACAAAAGAATGCCGAGTCCGATTAGAAATACTGAAATTGAAAATGATATTTCAACGTTTAGACCAATGCGTGCTGCTACAGAAAGAAGCCGACAAAGGATCGCAGATATGATGTAGTGTCTTAATGAGTCTGGATCCCAAGAATTAGATCAATTGCGTACATTAAAAAAACGGAAAAGAGTTGGCAAAACAAACGAAACCCGCATTCAACCCACACTTCAAATTCAGCATTGTTCCATTCAGCACATAGCAAATTAAATAAATAAGGGACAAGATCAAGATTTAGAAGAACAAAGACGTCTGCAAATTTTAGTAAAGAAACGAATGCGAACATGGAAGTGCGCAGTTAACAAAGAAGCAACATACCAAAAATTGGGTTCTTTTAACATTGAAAAATTCATTGCAAAGCAATTCATTTTCCAGAAGAGCGTGTGTCTAATCAAATTAATCAGGACTCATTTGGCGACTGCTGCTTACATGGACGAATTAAGCTTGACTTCTCCATATTTCCAAATGAATTAGTGCGTCTCTTTAAAAAGCCATCCATTTGCTGAAAATTTCCGCAAAAAAATTCGCAATTTAAATCCATGCTTTGCTTTAGCTTCATTTAAGGTGCATAGTGATCGAATCATTAACAGCCATAGTATTTACAGCTTTGTCGCCGGCGGACAAGTTTATCATTAGATGAATATGGCAGCTCATCCAACACAAAACAGTGAAGGTGAATTCGAACGGCCGCAATATGGTCAGATGTACTTTTTAAGTTCAGAAGATGCTGTTAACGAAAGATTCTAATATCCTTTTAACCATGGAATCAGAAAAAATTTAATAGAACTTTTAGAGCCTATTATTCGGTCTCAAAATATGTTTGCACAATCATTTATGATGATGCGAGAGGTTGATGAAGAAGTGAATCGACATGCAAAAGCAGAAGGAATAAATGCTACATATGTCAAACTTCTGTTCAGGATGCAAGAAAATGCTGATTACAGAAGATTCAATGTTACTATGACAAATGATGTATGTGCCGTGCTTACACTCAACGCCGATCAAAGCTTTCCAGATAACGAAATGATGGTACATCAACGTGGAAAAAAAATTGTCAATTTGCGTAACATTGATAAACGGATAGAACCATTCACGTATTCACTATTTTATCACAAAGGAACATTTGGCTATTCTGTGGATCTACAATTCCAAACACCTTATGCAAGTTGTCAGCATCTTACTAGACTAGAATTAGCACAATATAGAATTGCTTTTCGACTTGAACTTACTAAATACCTTCCTCCGGAATCAGCTATTATGGGTGCAGATTTGCGCCAAATACGCTTCAACGCTTTGCATTTTGGTGGTCGGCTTTTCCAACTGTACCTCGTTGATACATACATCAGAGTAGAGCGCGATCGCATCCAATAGATCAAGGCTAATCAAAAACAAATTCTTGCTGACCAATATTCTGATGTTACCCACAATATTAAGGCACTCGCTGAAAAGAAAAATGCCGTTGTTGGTGAAAACTAGAAAAACATTTTTCCACATTTTCATTGTTTTCGTGTCGGTAATGTAGAAAAACCACTAATTTTCAAAAAGACAATTTTACGAAACTAATTTTTACTACTTTCTCAAAAGATTTATTTATTGTTCAAAGTTTAAGTAAACTTAATACAAGGCTTAGTGACTAAATTGCTTTAGAGGGAAAAGTAACCAGTTCAAGAGAAATAAAAAGCATTTTTTATTTTTTTTATTCAGCTCACTTTCCTTTAATTTTAAATTCGAATTATCATCTAAATATAGGGCAGATGCTTAAATAATGATTTGTCGAAAACTATTTCAAGAAACATAACTTTGTTCTATGTAGTTGGTTGTTGGTTGTTGTGTGGTAATACTACCATCTTCATTCATTGGATCGACGCGATACTATGTTGAACAGTTCGAAGATGTGATATGCCATTGTCTATAGATATGGATCGCCAGATTTCTTTATCACTGTGACAACAAATCCTATGGCCAAAAATTAAAGAGGCATCAAGAGTTGTCTTGAAAAATGGAATAATACATGAGCAACCTGCTCAAGATAGAGATGATCTCGTCGCTAGAGTTTGTAAAATTAAATCGATGACATTACTGAAGAATTGGACCAAAAAACAACAAGTATTTGGAAAGGTTGCCGCTTATGTTTATACAATAGAATTCCAGAAACGTGGCCTCCCACATGTGCATCTGCTACTGATTATGACTCCTGAAGATAGAATCCGTAACCCAAAGGAACTTGATCACCTGATTTCAGCTGAAATACCCAATAATAATGATCCTGAATTACGAAATGTGGTGCTAAAATGGATGATTCACAATCCGTGTGGGAAACTAAACCCAAATGCACCGTGTATGATTAATAAAAATGGGTGCATGAAATGTCGCTTCAGCTACCCTAAAATGTTTAACGAAATCACTTCTTTAGCGGACGATGAAAAACAAAGTTATCGACGTAGATATAATCCACAGTCGAATCAACATAGTTTAGAATTTCCCGCACGAGCATGCTGTTTATCGAAAAGATATAAATGGTTGAAAAATAACAAGAGATAGCCGTCACGTAGCTCCATACAATGCTTATCTGTTGAATAGATACAAGTGTCATAAACGTTGAATATGTAGGAAATATTCGTAAAATATCTCTACAAATATATCTACAAAGGGCATGATTATGCAACAATAAAGATCGTTGAAAACCAAAGAAAACTTATGTACAATGAAGTAGACACCTATATTGAAGGTCGATGTATTACTCCACCAGAAGCATGTTGGCGATTATCTGGCAACGATTTCAAAAGAAAAGCCATTCTGTTCAAAGCTTAGATATCCATTTTCCAGGTCAATTTCGAATTGCAAACACTGATCTAGCACAAGAAGATTTAGCAGATATGGGTCAGAAAGGCTCAACATTAGAGGCATATTTCCGGCATAATCGAGGCCTAAAACAAACAGAAGAAAATAATCTTCTCAGCGGAAATTCAAGAAATTATATATCACTACTATTAGCAAATTTCTGAATACTTCAAATGGGATGGAAAATCCAGCGAATGGATTCAGAGAAGTCGCCGTTTGAGCGTTATTGGTCGAATACATAATGTAAATTTCATCTCCCAGCCAGAACTCTACCACTTACGACTGTTGCTGTACCATGTTAAGAATGCAACAAGCTTCGAAGATATGCTAACAGTTGATGGCATTACATATGCATAATATAAGTAAGTTTGTTTAAATGGATTGGAAGTCTGCGAGAATATGCTATGTCGAAGGTGCCTAAAGTCATGAAAACGCTATTTACACAGATTCTCATTTTTGGATCTCCTGAAAATCCAAGACACCTATGCGACATGTTTAAGACAGATTTGGCTGAAGACTTCATCCGAGAAACAGGACGGATGGTTAATTCCGTCGAAGAAGCGCTTAAGCGTGCTTATCGAATTATCGCATTCAAGTAAAATACAAAAGCTACTGAAGGTAGGAATTTCCGATACTGGGTTCATCAACTTGGTATGGATGATATTGATGGATACGAGAACGTGCTAAATGAAGAAGCAATGAACACCAATGAGTGTATTTCTATTGAAGAACATATGTACAACTTCTTTAAGGGAGACAAATTGAAATTGTTGATACCATCTTACATTCAGTAAACGATTCAACTCCTCGATCAAAATGTTTCTTTATTGATGAACCTGGAGGCACTGGAAAGACTTTTGTATTAGAGATGGGAAATATAGTTACTTTTGGTTAACAGGTTACATCGTTCCACACTTGTACAGGTAACAGGTTCCAACAACCCGTTATTTTTATAACATATAACTAATCGCTGTATATCCGGTCGACGGATGTTTTAATTAGAAGGCCTTTCAAAAAAATGTCTGAAGTAATTTTTTGACGTAATTATAAATGCTGTTTTATATTCAGATGAATCAGAATCAGTTTGTGGCTAAAAACTTAATTTTTGCAAGACAAAAACGTACCTAGTTGTAATGCTTTGAATTTCATGCATTTTTCGCGTTTTCTGACACTAAAAACATGTTTTCCATTTATGGTGATTAAAACATTGAAACTTCATAAAATTCCAAGTATCATAACTCACTAAGTTTTGATCATACAAGAATAAATTTTTGCTGTTTTACTTGTTAAAACATGGAAAAAACTTCTTGTAAATAAAACTTATAGGATGCAGGCATATGTATAAAATTTGTAATTCCTTACCTATTAAAAAAGTAATTGTTGTAATGTAAATCGATTTTTATGGGATGCAAAACAAAATTTGAAACATTTTTGAAACTGGCTATGCCTCTAAAGCTAACGGCTTAGAAATTAGTTATTTGTAAACGATAAGAAACGCACACTGTATAATATTAAACACAGTTTTAAAAACACGATTTCTAAAAAAAAATACATATAGCTTAGATTATGAAACACTTTCCAACACATTCAGAACACTATAAAAAATTTCCACAATTTACAAAGGTGGAAGATGACGTCTTAATGAACAATTTGGAAAATGTAGAATGCATTTGAATACACGATTTCTGCTATTACCATGAATAGTCGTTAAAATATACGATTTTTTTGCAGCCCTGTATATGATCTACAGATATGCATGCATACTAAATAATATGCTAAATGTCAGTACAGTTAAACGCATAGCACAGTTAAAAATTTCCGCTCAGCAATTTCAGCTAATAGACGAATGTTGTTGAGAACTTTTGTTCGACCTTGTATATGATCTAGAATTTATACACACCAAGTAATATTTAAAAAAATAGTTAAATTTCAAAATGAAAACGCACTTCCACCAATTATTATACGTAGGCTTCAATAGTTCAATTATTGCTCATTTTCTTCTATATCGAAATACTCTTGTGTGTTCCTGTAAATAAACGATAAGTTCTATGCACACCATATTCTATAGTAAGAACCTTGCAGTACACCTCAGTGATGTATATCAATTGAAATGTGTTTTAAATACTGTAATATCATTAAAATACACGGCAAGCGATTTTACCCCATATACCGTAATGTAACGGAATTCTTTTGAATGGCCCTGTAAATGAACCAAAAATGCTACACATTTTCCTTTTCAATACCGAACAAGCCATACTAAAGCCCAAGAATAACATATATCCTTTTCATGGCAATCGGACAATATTTACACGAGTTAGAGCAAGGACAAACAGATGGACAAAGAAACCGAATTCATAAACACTTTTCAACTACGGTGGAAAGTACTAAAAAAGAGAAATTTGATCCCCGACTTCATAGACATATCTGTCAACGCATATTCAAATCTAATTTCACAACAACACAAAAATATTATTTAATTACTTTTAATCAAATGAAATTTGTCCAAACAAATTTCGTTCGTACAAATATGTTTTTCAAATTAATTATAACTCTACTAAAATTAAGTTTTCTCACAAATTATAGGAGGCTATTTTCTTTTTTTTTTCAGCGAAATAAAATCACAGAAATTAAATGTTTTCCGGCTCCCATTAAACGCAATGATAAAACAAAAATATTGAAAATACTTGGCCAAAATGCGAAATTTATAGTGCAAGAATCCCCCCCCCACCCAAAAAAACACCTCCATGAGCACGTAGTAATAACCCTTTTAAATATTCAAAGAAACTGTCCATAAATATCTCTCATTCAAAATATCAACACAGATTAAATCCTTTCCCATTACTTCCTCATAATAATTACTCGATGTGCAAAACACTCTTTCATTCATTCCACTGAGACAAAATTATCCTTTAGCGTATTTTTTTAACCTAAAACACTTTGGTAACAAATGTTTCAAAATAAGCAAATGCTATATTGACCGCAGAAAATTTTAAGAGATAAATAATTGCAAATGTGTTCTAGTATCTCTATTTATTCAGAGGCTTATTAAACGATAATAGATCATTTTATACGTTAAGAACTAGATTTACTGATAGCGTAATGAAAAATTTTCCGAATGAATTGAGGAATTATTTGCTATTTACAGTAAAAGATTTAGCAATTGTTTAAGTCTTAAAATTAGTGTTCTACTTAAGTTCTACTGTCCCATCTGGACAACAGAGGCGCTCCTAAAAGCACCTTCTTCTATTTCTAATTCAGTTCTGCCGTGCGTGGGTGTTGCGCTGGCATGTAATAAAAAAAAGGTTTCTCAATTGCGCAATCAGAATAATTGTTAATGGGAGGGAAAGGAATGCTGCGTATTTCGCAACATCCTCCCACCTTGAGTTTCTCGATCCTGGAGAGGAACTCAAAAGTCTAAAAGTCCTAGTTGGAGTCTCTCAGGAGGTTTCACTAGTCGTCCACTTCTGGTAACCACAGGAGAGATATCTCTGTCACTGGGTTGGCTCTTTTCTACACTGATTCCAGCCTGATCGATTTCTGGAGTAGCCTTTCGTTGTTCATTATGGACATTAAAGTTCACTTTCTGCTGGATTATATTACCTGATGAGGAATCGCTAGCTGCATCAATTTCCAAAGGAAACAGGCGTTGGAAAGGACGGAGAAAAATTCCATTTTCTGTTTGGACTTTAGCCAATCTTGCTATTTTGTCTTTTCCGGGAAATATATCTATTATTTTGGCTAAAGGCCAGTAAAGATGTCTTTTGTTGGTATCTTCCAGAAGATACGATGTCTCCTATTTGCAAAGGTTTGGAATTCTCCTTCTTCATAGACTGTTGCCGCAGCTGTCCTAAGTACTCCGTTCTAAATCGGTTTCGCAGATCATTTCTTATTCTTTGACGATATCTTGCGCGTCGGTTAAGATCTTGGGAGTCTAATGTATCGATATCCGGGACGCCGGATGTAGGCAGTTCTTGAAGGAACATCAATGGTGTTAAGGGTTCAGGATCTCGATTATCTTCGGAGATGTATGTGATCGGTTTCGGATTGATAATTTGTTCACAATCACAGAGTATTGTGCTCAATTCTTCGTAATTTAATGGAGGCGCGACCCAAAACTTTTCTTAAAATTTCCTTTACCATTCGCACAAGGCGCTCCCACCATCCTCCCCACCATGGTGCTGCAGGGGGATTAAACTTCCATCTTATCTTCTGTATAGAGGCTAAGGCTTTTATGGCTTCCCAATCTACACTGGAAAGTGCACTGCTAGTGCCAACAAAGTTTTTCCCGTTGTCTGAGTAAATTATATAAGGTCTGCCTCGCCGTGCGATGAATCTTCTTAGGGACTGCATAAAGCATTCAGCTGATAAAGATGTTATCAACTCCAAGTGTACCGCTCGATAGACAGCACAGGTGAATAAAGCTATCCACACCTTTGAACCATCGGCAAGGTATAAAGGACCGGCTAAATCGACTCCCACCACTTCAAATATAGCTGCACCTCTGATTCTGTCTTCAGGTGGGATTCCTGGTTCGACCTCTGTTCTGGGTGTTTGGAATCTTTGACACTTAACACATTGTCTAAGAACATTTCTGATACATTTTCTTGATTTTAATATCCAAAAATTTTCTCTTAGTTGAGCCATTAGATTGCTAACTCCAGCATGATGTCTTTCTATATGCTTTTCATAAATTAATCTTAAAACAACTGGATGTTTAGAGGGAAGGATTATAGGATAACGAAAATTTTCTTTATCGTTTCTAATAATTATGCTGGTTTTCTCTTAAGAGACCGTGTTTATCTTCTAGTGGTCTTAAAGATTTCAATTTTGGGTCGGTTCTGCCCGAAAAGGATTCTCTTTGTATTAAGCGTAGCAATATGGTTTCCACCTTTTCAAACTCATCTACAGAAATATCAGGAACTGAAACTTTTTCTTTCATTTTCGAGTTGTTGAAGAATCAATATATCCAAGCAATCATTCTGACATTTTTTCGATAAGGGGAAAAATATCGGTAATAGCGATTAAAATCAGTTTCTTCTTTATCTAAAAGAGTAAGAATGGTCTTCTTTTTCTCTTGATTTATGACTTTTTCATCAGGATATTCTTCTGGTTGTGGCCACTGGTCTTCTGATAAATATAACCAATCGGGACCCTCCCACCATCTTGATTTTTTCAATTGTTCAAAAGAACACCCTCTGGATGGGAGGTCAGCCGGATTTAAATGTCCAGGTATATGTCTCCAATCTTCTATTTGGGTAAGATTTCTTATTTCTAAAACTCGATTATGTACAAAGGTACCCCAGGTTTGTTCTCTTCGTATCCACCCTAAAGCTGTTGATGAATTGCTCCAAAATGTAGTCTTTTCTGGTTTTAATTTTAAGTCATCCGTTACAGATTTGGCAAGTCTAGCCCCAATAAGGCATGCGAGCAATTCCAACCTCGGTATCGTGAATTCTTTGATGGGTGCTACTCTGCTTCTAGCATTTACTAACTGAATTCTAATTTCCCCTTGCGTTTGACACCTAAGATAAACACAGGTGGCATAGGCATGTTTACTAGCATCAGAAAAAATGTGTAACGAAATTTCGTTTTCATTAGCGGGAATTATGTTTAACCATCGAGGGACATAAATTTCTTTCAAAAAGCCTATTTTGTTCAACCAATTAGTAAATTGTTTCTTTAAATTTCCAGGTAGTTCTTCGTCCCATTTTAATTTCTGTTTCCAGGTCTCTTGAAGAATTAATTTTGGTACAAGAATTGCTGGAGCGGTGAATCCGATGGGATCGAAAATTTACTGCATAATAGACAATATTTTTCTTTTGGTGATTGGTTCATCTATTTCAATTGGTTCTTCTAATTTGCACATTAAATTGTCTTTCTCTAAGTTTCATATCAATCCAAAACGGGTGCAACTTTGGGTTTATCTCCGGATTCATCGATCATAGCCTGAGGCAAATTTGATCGCCAACACCTCAAATTAAAGTGAGCTGAAGCTAATATGATTTGAGATTCTGTAATAATTTTTTCGGTATCAGGAATTGAATCTAAACTAGTGAGAGAATTGTCTATATAAAATGAATTTCTCAAAATTTGAACTGTATCTTGCCAAAGTTCGGGGACTTCGCTCAAAAGGTGATTTAATGTAGCCATTAGTAAAAAAGGGCTTGAAGTGAGCCCGAAGACTACGCGACAATGTCTATAAATTTTCAAATTTCGATCGGAATCGAACCAAAGAAATGTAAGAAAATCTCGGTCTTTTTCTTTTATTTTAATTTGCAAAAAAGCCTTTTCGATATCTGATGAAATTCCTATTCGGTATTTCCGAAATCTGGTTAAAGTACGAGGGATTATTGCAATTAAATTAGGACCTTCGGTGAGACATTCATTCAAAGAAGGACAGTCTCTAGTGTGGGCCGAGGCGTCAAAAACGGGACGTATTTTCGTCCTTTCACTGTTTTCTTTAATTACTGGTCTATGCGGTAAATAATGTATCTTATATTCCTTTTCATCGGCTACTTCTTCTATAATCTGGATATCTTCCCATAAATTAAAGATTTCTTCGTATTCCTTTCTTTTATTCGTTTTGATAAGTTTATTTTCGGTCTTGTAAAGATGTTTTTCTGCTAATGACCGATTATCTGTTAAGACGGAATTGTCCACAGTCCACGGTAATGCGACTTCGTAACGACCACTTTCATCGCGTTTGACATTTTCTAAAAAATGCTTTTTTGTTTCTTCGCTCAAATCTTCTTTTGTTTTGTCATCTTCATTACTTATACCCAAGGCGTCTAATCGCCATAAATTAGACAAATTAGCATTTGACGTAAGCAAAGACAGTGATAGAACTTTCGAAACCAATTTGATTACCCTCTATTTTCCCCATAATTGTCCATCCTAACTTCGTTTCAAAAGCTGCTAAATCCAGATCAGCGAAATATCTTATATTATCGGTAAATAGTTTCGCGGCTGTATCAGCGCCGATTAAAAGGTGTATTTCTTCGGGGTTATTTTGATACAAACATAATCTATTGTTTCTATGTACATCTGACAAAAACACTCCTTCTTTTTCTAAGATTCTCAATAATTTATTATCGCGACATAAATTCACTCCTGTACAGATTTTTTCTTCATCCAAAGCTTGTATCTTGCATTGAAAATTTTGTTCTAAACTACCAATCGTAAATTCATAGCGATTATGTTTATTTTTTCTTTCCGTGCCTCCGAAAAGCCCGTGATTAATTATTTCCGTTTTTATCTTTCTTAATTTTAATTTATTGGCAGCATAACGAGTTATATAACTATGATGGCTCTCTGAATTTATAATTACTCTAATAAATTCAGTTGATTGATTACTATTAGGGACGCAACTATCAATGTCTGCAAATAAACATTGGAAATGATATTATGATTTGAGAGCGTCTGTTTCGTAACTTCAACATCATTATTCTCTGTATTTAGAGGTTTCCGTTTTAAATTTATTGATTTATTACAAAGTATTTCTGAATGCTTGTCGTGGCAATTAGTAGAGAATTCTTTAGATAAACAATTTTTCTTTATGTGACCGCGTTGTAAACAAAGCCCACATATACCTCTTTTTCGCAATAAATCAAGTCTTTTCTCAAACGGTAAATTACGCGTACTAAAACATTTATTACTAGGGTGTAAACTCGAACAGAAGGAACAAGTAATTTCATTTTTATCTTGAACTAATAAATCACTCGCTGATGGCAATTTTCTATTCTGATAATCAAATTTATTGACGTGAGGGGGGGGGGTGGGAAGTATTTCTCTTAAGTGGTTGCGTAATATAATTACTACTTTGCGTGGGTCGATCATTCATTTCATTTGATGTTGACGCAAACATTTTTTCTCGGGATGTTAATTGAAGAGCTGAGTGGATGAACATGTTAAGTCAAAAAGCTAAGATGCGTTACTGACACGCACTGTTTTATCGGTTAAAAAAAGGAAAAAAAATCGCCAAACTTTGGGAATATTTCCTTCAATGGTAACCTGGCTATTATGCTTGAATTAAGTTATTGCTGTTAAAATTTGGTTTTGTAACCCTCGTTTGCGTGCTTCTGGAAAGAGGAGAAGGAAAATTATAGCGAATGCATTTATTACTTCATCGATGATGAAATATAGAAAATTACAGAATTTCAAAGCTTATCTGGAAGTAAGCAAATTTCAACGCGTTACTACGATCTTATGAGGAAAGGGCAGCTGACGTCACTGTTAGTCGTATTACTGTTGGTTATCAAGAAAAACCTGTTCATTCACTATGACTCCTGCCTGTAGAGATGAGCTAGGTAGGGCTACTATAATACAGGCTGAATCGTCAAGCATTTTGTTTCCCACTTAGACCTATCAGCGATTGTTTCCCACGCGGGGTGGCCAATCGTTCTTCTCCTACCGGCAATTACATGGCGGCGTGAGTCAGCCCGTATTATTGGAGCCTTAGAGCTAGGGAAATTTGATTGGTCTACGTTTAACAGGTCTCTGATATGATTGGCCCACGTCGCCAAGACTATTCCTGCGATGATTGTTATGACAAAAATGTAGTTGGTAGATTGGTTGACGGAAGTGTTTGTTTGTAAACATGCCCTTTCCTTATACACTGTTCAAAATCTTTAGCTTTTACTATAGACTCACTCCACCGCTTTTAGAGAAAACGGTTACTTGACTATATTATGGATCATTCTCATTGGTCAGAATAGAGTTATTCTATAAAAGCGATGGAGTGACTTAAGCACCGAATGCTGCAGATTTTTAACAGTGTAAAGTGCCCTTCTACATCAGAGATAGTTTTTTTGTCCTTTAAAACTCCCCGTAAAAGAACTATTTACGCATTATAAATATTACAAAAAATGAATTTAAAAAGCACATCACTCATATTTGAACGAAATTACTTTCATTTTAGGGTTTTTTATTCATGTACTTTACAAATATTGTTTATTTCAATAAACAGTAACGTACATTAATCAAAAACTTGTGCTATAGCGCCTAGAATATATAGTGTGGAAATCGACTATCTCTATAATACTTAAAAAAGCGGTAAAATATTGTATCCCTTAAATGTGCAACGATGCAGCTGAAATATTGAGATCACAGCGACATCTGCAGGATATTTTTTTAAACTGCAAGATATTGCTAGTCTATACAATGTAATACGAAAATCCCCCAGATGTCGCTGTGATCGACTCTTTGGATTTCAGCAGTATCGTCGCACATTTAAGGATACAAATTTTTAGCATTGTTTGGATAGTAGATTTCCACACTATGTATTCTAGACATGCAACTATGCTACGTTACAGCTATAGGGTCTAGAATATATCGTATTAAAAACGGCTTTCCCAGTAATACTTTAAAAAGTACTTAAATATTGGATCCCTTAACTTTCAAACGATGCTAAAATCCAAAGAGTCGATTGCAGCGACATCTGCAGAATATTTCTTAAAACTCCAAGACGATTTGGTCTACACTATGGAACTATTAATAAAGAGGAACTGACATATCCTTAAAATGGTTAAGCTTCAACTGTAACCGCTTTTACAAGCGCTGATTACCTCCGGTGGAAACTTTCACCAGTAAATCTATATAGAATTTTTTTCCCTATTTAAAAGTCTTTATTAACCCATTTTCGGCCAAAGGTGCATAAACGCCCCATTTCAATAAATATTTTTTTTTTTTATTAACACTGTGAGAAATATTTTTCACTAATTTTATTTTTCTGCTATTTTTAAGGTTTCTGGAAACATCTATAAAATATCAGTAATTCAATTGGAGTAAACACTTTCTGTTGAGAAATTTTCAAAATACGCGAGTCTTTTTCCAAGTTCTGTAAATAAAATAATAATAAAACAAATGTCATAAAAAATTTAAAAAAATATATTAATTTTAAATTTAATGGTACGTTAGCGCACCATTGACCGAATGCCTGAAAATGCCGAATGCATTTTATTTTTCAAATAAATTATTATTTTTCATGCACGAAACTTTTTTTTGTCTTAATGAATGTAATTTAAGCATATTTCAATGAAAATAATACCACATTTCATAATATTTCTATGCTTGGCCTAAAATGGGCTAATACAAAATTTCAGTCATAAATAATCACAAAAATAGATTTTCATTTTTACAGGTAGGAGTTTACTTTGCGGTCATCAGGCTCTGCGTTTCCGCCATATTGTGACAACCGGTAAAACAAACTGACTGTTTTACGAGGCAGGAACAAGGCGCTTAAATAAGACAAAAATTTTTATTCAATTTTACTGGTTGGAAGTTTGCTCAGTCGGTATTCAGAAACTTTAGATCCGATTTTAAAAAAGCAGCTGCCATCTTGTGACAACTCCTCAGTTACTTCACTCGCAACTCGTAGACAGTATACTTTATGTCTCATCCTCTTTATTCGTAACTCCATTGTCTACACTATTAAAAATCTGCTGCTGTAGCTGCATCGTCCCTCCACCAACTTTATATAAAACTACAACGTCTAGAATATATAGTGTGGAAATGTGCTATCCAAACAGCGCTAAAAAGTTGTATACTTTAAATGTGCAATGATGCTGAAATCCAGGGAGCCGATCGCAGCGACATCTGCAATATATTTTCAAATTTCAAAGTAAACATCGTATTATTACAGCATCTAGACCAAATTGTCTTGGTATTTTAGAAAATATCCTGCATATGTCGCTGTGATCGACTCATTAGATTTCAGTATCATTTGACATTTAAGGGATTCAATATTTTAGCGCTTTTTTATGTATTACTGGGATAGCCTATTTCCACACTATATATTCTAGACGCTGTAATAAAACGGTTACTTTATTATATTATGGAGCATTTACACTGGTCAAAAAAGGGATATTCTATAAAAGCGGTGGAGTGACTACGCAACAAATACTACAAAATTTTAACAGCGTAATGTAACAGGCCACTTTAAATCACCAAAATGACGTGATGATTTTATTTAAAAGCTTGCGAGAAATGGACCTTATCCCTTAACCGGAAACGTACATCTATGAGATGGTTGCGTCTACATATCTGCCCTTAATATTTTCTCTCTCCGACATTCAAAACTTATTTTTATGCTGTTATATTAAAAGATTGGTCCTGTTAAAGCATTACTATTAAAGATTAAATGTTTAAGTTCACTATTTGGTAAATTTTTAAGTGTTCTGTTTGAGCACGGGATTTTCAGGTTTCCGGTTAAGGGTTAAGCACACGACCTGAGGTCGATGCTAAAATTCGTTTGCTGGCGGTATTTACTGTCAAGTATTATCATAGCAGTCTATGGAGTGTGAGTTATTAATGATTGTTTGTTAAAAATACCGAAAAAAAAATTCTTTGCTGCAGCATTATATACTTAATATATTGTTTTATTAATTCAAAATGCTGTTCTGTATGCGAGAAAATTCCCTAAATGTGCAAAATTTTGGTTAAAATTTATGCACTCAACATGGGTCGAGGCTAAAGTCGTCTGCTTGCGGTGTTTGCGCTTGCGCGTACTGGCATTCTGGAGGTGCAGTGTTTAGAATAACAGATCAGTATACCGGCGGCTCTAGCGAGGCTAACGAAAAAGACAGGCTACCACAGTGCATCCCACGTGTCATTTTTTACAGACTGCTAGAGTGACGTGATGCTGTTTTCTCACACCTTCATTGGTGCATTCGAGCATCACGTGATTCCAGCGGTGTGTAAAAAAAGATACATGGAATGCATCGCGATAGCCTGTCTTTCTCGTTAGCCTCGCGGCTTTGGCGTCTGACGTCACTTGCATACGGTCCATTAGAATTTGAACTATCTGATGTCTACTCTGATATAGAAGGGCATTTTAAAAGCACGAAATGACGCAAGTAGCACATTTACCATAAGATTTATGTTGTAAAATATGTCTTTAAGCTTTATTTTGATTGTTCTGTAAAAATACATATTTTTGTGCTTTTTATAAGTCTTTATTTATAAGTAGTGAAAATCTCATGATTCAAAGTTGTCCACTTATTAGAAAATAGCAGTTCGGCGTGCACTAGAAAAATGCGCCAATCAAAAAGTCGCCAAACACCCGTTCAGTGTCGAGGCACATCTGTTCAAAAACAGATAACATGTTCATCCACTCAGCTCTTCAATTGTTTATTTAAAAATGAAATGATATCTTGTACTTTAAAAACCTCATCATGGGTTTTATTAAATTCCAACACA
Organism: Maratus speciosus; assembly: GCA_963932465.1. Taxonomy (NCBI): domain Eukaryota; kingdom Metazoa; phylum Arthropoda; class Arachnida; order Araneae; family Salticidae; genus Maratus; species Maratus speciosus. The sequence goes on along the minus strand of OZ010799.1, from coordinate 64,639,654 downwards.
AGATCTCTTGGTAATAGTTTAAAAAATATCAGTTTTAACAGACTTTCATAAGATTCCAATGAAACATTAAGGGACTCTAAACTTCTAATATTTGTTTGAATTTCATCGTAAATTCTTCTAAAGGATCTGGTATCATTTGAATGCCTTAGAGGAGAAATATTTAGAAGTTTATCCGTATTTCCATACCGCCCCTTCAGAATCTCTATCGCTTTTAAATAGTTATCTGATGTTACGGAAAATCCGTCAATACTTTTTAACGGGTTGGGAGTCAAAAATGATCTTAATTAGTTGAATTTATCAACTGGTTCTAATGTATCATTGTTATGAATGGCTGTTTCGTATGCCGACCAAAATGTCAGCCATTCTGATAAGTCTCCGGAAAATTTCGCGACATTTAATTTCGGTAATTTAATATTTATGCTTTCCTTTAAAAAGGAGTCCTGTTTAGAAATTGAATCGTTACACGTTTCCTTTTTATTTAGCTCTTTTACCTTTCGATTGGCTCTAAAACGCCAATAATTAATTTTTTCACGATATTCCTGAGCATTTTGTAATTCATTGTCTAATTGAGATTCTTGAATTAATTTTTTAATATCTGTATCTGCTCGCTTCAGTTCTATCTCTGCCATATTTAATTGCTCTGAAGTTTCCTCCAAATCTAGGAGATTAGGATAGGCATCCTTCAAAATCGATTCTATTTTATTTATAAATTTATCAATACTCTCGCGAAGGACTGCTCTCTCTTTCTTGGCAATCACTAATTTATCCGTAATGATTCTTGACAACAAATACAGTTCTTTAAATTATGTCAAATATTTTAACTCTAATACTTTAAGCAGAATGTCTTGATAAATAAACTTATCATCAATTCTGACAGACAGACCGCATACCGGCAGGGATGCCACTAAATGTTATGTTAATTCTGTCTCATTCAATCAATAAAAATTCTTAAATCAAATCAAAATTATCATACCTGTTATATTGGAATTCTGAATCCAAAGTCCGGTGAGCGGTCGTCTGTTTTCTGGGTCTATTTTCGTTAAAATCATAACAAAATTCTAAAAAAATCCAAATGCATTCTTCTTAAGTAATTAATCTATTTTCTTGAATATATAGGTGAAACACAAAAGATCATACATTAAAATTAAACTAACTATTTACAGTAAAAGATTTAGCAATTGTTTAAATCTTAAAATTAGTGTTCTATTTAAGTTCTACTGTCCCATCTGGACAACAGAGGCGCCCCTAAAAGCACCTTCTTCTATTTCTAATTCAGTTCTGCCGTGCGTGGGTGTTGCGCTGGCATCTCTCTATTCTAAAAAAAAGTAACTCCCGCTGTCACCGCCGCCGCCGCCGCCGCCGGTTTTGATTTTTTTTCTCTCTATTCTAAAAAAAAGTAACTCCCGCTGTCACCGCCGCCGCCGCCGCCGCCGGTTTTGATTTTTTTTGTGACCGGAGGCCTTTCTTCGTTAATATTAACAAAAATAATGCATACAAAAACATGAAAATCGGTGGTTTTATACAGAAATGTTTGATAAACACGCTGATGCAGACAGTTTTCAAATCGAAGAATTATTTTAAGAGTTATTTAATGCTAAAGTTGGACAAAATCGTTCCACTAAAAAAGTTTTATAGCAGCAAAAACTATACAGGGCAGTGTAATCATTTTTAGATCATTTTATGCGTTAGAATTTGCCGGAGTGCAGATTGCATTAATTTTTTTATTTTGACTCATTTTTTCAGCTTTTATTTCTATTTTAAATTCAAATTTTCAGCATTTCTAGAGATATTTTTTACAGATTTCAGAAAATTGTACTAATTTAAAATGTTGCCATCTGTATAAAAAGCGCAAGCAATAATGTTTGCTTCAAATTAAAAATTTATTTACACGTGACTATTATAAACAGTAAAAAAAACTTTCAAATTAGTATTAAATAATTACGTATAAAAAGCAGGAACTTATTAAAAATTACGTCATAAAAAGTATACACGTGAATTTTATAGGAGAAAGGATATTGTAAAATAATAAATTCATTAACATGCGTTAGAAGTCTTAGGAGAAATTACGTCATATTTACGTCACATTATAGTTATTACATAAAATGAACACAAAATAATATTGCAAAAAAGTTTAAATTTAGAAATTGCGCTAGACATTTATTTGATATTTTGAAAATTAATTTAAAATGTCTCATTTAAAAGAACTTTCTTTTCGCTTTGTTAAAAAATACCAGGAGACAAAGACTCTCTTTACTTAATTCCTTTTATATTAGCTTATTTTGAAATGTTGTTACAGGTGTATACGTCATCAAGTTATTTTTATTTCGACGTTTTATTTGTGTTTTTATTAATGTTGTACGAATTTATTTGTTCTTTCGTTATTTAAAATAAAAATTATATCAATTTGTATAATTTGGCGAGTGGTTTGGCGATTTATAAATTTGGCGAAATTTGTCGACAGGATAATCAAGTAGTACCGCAGCGGATTTGGCGTTAAAATTCCCCAATCAAAGAGAAATGAATAGAAATTCGTTTATAGGGAGATCGCCACTGTTTTTTAAATTATAATTCAATCTTTCGAAATATCTTTAAAACAGATCAAATTAGCGTGCATTTAGAGTCTGCGGTGTCTGGACGGGGGTTGGCGAGCGTAGCTCGTAGGGGGCCGAACCCCCTAGTGTAATAAAAAAAAGATATGTAATACAAAAAAGGTTTCTCAATTGCGCAATCAGAATAATTGTTAATGGGAGGGAAAGGAATGCTGCGTATTTCGCAACAAATATATATATATACATTATATATACGATTTATGCGTACAAAACATGTCAAGCATGAGCTTTTTCCTTACCAATTTTCAGATGTTTTTCTGATCTATTTGTTTCAGTGTTTCGTTTATGCTTTGCACAGTCAGAATCGGAGAAAGTGATGGTGACCTAGCACCAGGCACCAAGCCGGAAAAGCGTTTAATTAGTGGTGCAAGTTGTTACTATTCATGCATTGGGGATTGATGAAATGTAAAATAATTTTTTAGCACCACACATCTAACAGAGTCACCTATAACTAGAGAGTGAAGATGCGCACGTCTCAAAAGAAACGATTGAGGTCTCTTTTAGTGTATGTTTTTCTATTTTAGAGACACCAAATTGAATTCTTGAATAAGGCAAATGAATGAAGACGCTGCCATTTAAAACCATATGTTATTTAATTAACAGGGTCTTTTCGGTAACATATTAATGGAATATTAGGTTCCAACATAGTAACAGTGTTTTTTTTTTTTTATCCTAATACGCTAAATAATGCCCATTCCTATTTTGTATACAAACTCTATATTACATCCTTTCAGTACAAAAGCATAAAGTAAAGTGCATGGCATTCACTGGGATTGTTTCTATTCTGCTATTTGATAGAAGTACTTCCCACAAGACTTTTGGACTTAAAATTCCATTGACATCGGATTCAATTTCTAACATCAAGCCTAGATCCGCTAAAGCAGTTGAACTCAGCAAAATTGATATATTTTTGATGGATGAAGCTCCTATGCTGCCAAAATACGGACTGCACAACATAGATGAATTGCTGCGCTTTATTGGAAATCCAATTTTGCCGTTTGGTGGAAAGATTATGGTCCTAGGAGGGGACTTACGTCAATGTCTACCCGTCCAACCACTAGCAAACAGAAGTAAAATATTGTATTTATCAATCAAAAAAAGTGAGCTGTGGCACCACTTCAATTCAGCTTCATTTACAGATAACATGCGCGTTGATCTAGAATAAAGAGAATTTGCCAAATATCTTTTGAAACTTGGAAATGGGGGAGAACCTGAGAACGCGATGTGTGAAATCGAACTATCCGTAGATATACTTTCAAATGGTCATCTCATTGATGAAGTCTTTGGGAACTGTTTAACGAAAGGAAGTTATGAAGAAATGAAGGATCGAGGTATCCTTGCGCCATTAAATAAAGATGTCAGCAAGGTTAACGCCGAAATTATTGAGAAGCTTCCTGGAGAGAATAAAATCTACCACAGCTACGATTCCGTCAAAGATCAACCTGAAGGAGCAGTCCAGTTTGCGAAGGAATTTCTCAATTTCATCGAATTGGCTGATTTCTCACCTCATGAGTTAAAGCTTAAAAATAACGCAATAATCATACTATCAGGGGCGTCGTCATGGGGGGGTATGGGGGGGGGGAGCCTCTCCCCCCAATATATGTAAAGTTGGGAAATTTGAGCTTAGAGTTGGGAAATTCTAGATTTTTGTGACAATTTCTTTTTTAAAAGTAATAGTAAAAAAAATTACGATTTTTTTTTTGTTTTGGTGATTATGTTTCTGAGTACTGTAACAGTAAACAAGTTAAATTATCAAAAGAAATACAAAAAGAAATCAGCCGCACTCAAATTATCATTGTGTTTTTCAGTTATACAAAAATATTATACATCTACCAGACCTAAATTTCTCTACTCCTGTCCATCAATAGCTGACTATCCAGTTCCTTTATTTCCTCCAAAACTTTGTTCCTTTCTCAAAAATTTCAATCTACCTCACCTTCTCCTCCTAAAACAGAATCCAGCTATTTTAATCCAAAGGGATTGCATCTTCTTTTGAAAATTGGAGATAACTTGTATCACAACAGAAAGGAATGTAGCCACCTACTTGAAACACAGCTGGGCAAGAAGATTTGATCAGTTTTCACAAATTGCAATAATTGTTTAACTAATTTGCCGATTTTTGGACAATATTTTACTCATTCTCGTGATATTTTGCCACAAAATTTAGTTAACCCTTCGCAGTAAAGAAAAGGGCGTTATATGAGCAAATGTGAATGTAAGAAGTCGTTGGTTCTGATAAATTTGTCACATTTTACTTTTATTTGTGTGTGTGCGAAATATACATTAGTCCTGTTCGTTTATATTTATGGGTGTTTGTGAAATTTTAAACCAAAAGTCCAGTGTTGTGTGTTTAAAGCTGTTCTAAAAAATGACAATAAATACCAGAACGAAAGAACCCTTCATAATAGGAAAAGAGTTTTCGTGGAAGATTTTGGAACATCTAAAAATCCATTCGAGGATGATAAAGGTAAAAAAAAGGACGATTTGAATTTGGAAAGAAATATGATTATGAAAGCTGTCCATCATCTGAAGAAAAAATCAACATGCACGGTAACGCTGACACGTTGCACTTGAATAAAATTTTGAAGAAATAAAGATTTCTTTATAGACAAGTTTACAAACAATTATGAATATTAGGATATGACTGAAGAAGATGACTTCCGAAAGCGCAGTAGGAAAACGGTTTCACCAAAGAGAATAGATAAAAATAATAGCACAGCAATGAACATTGATACACATAAGTTTTACAGGAAATAATTATAAGAAATACAAGAAAATTTCGGGAATTTAGTAATGGTCTTAAATAACAATGTTCCCTATATCAGGAGAATATCGAGCCAATACATTTCGTATTTAAATTTCAATTGTGTAAGCCAAATTTGAGTATCACTAACTTAGAAAAGTTAATAATGTTTCCACCTATATATGAGAAACGGATGTACATGACTTGCAGAGTCAAATAGAAATAAACCAAATCCTAACTGACTAGCTGTAATCCGATTCACCAACTTTTCAGCCGATTTTAAACCCAACTTTTTCCCGTTCAAAGGGAGGAAAAGGTTGTCGTTGCTCAAGTTGGAGGAAAACCAGTACTACTAGTACCAGTCGTTAATATTTATTGCTTATTCGTATCAATCGCTTATCTCTGATTGGCTGAAATGTTGAAAGTTGGGGTGGGGGTGGGGGGGGTGGGGGGGGGGGAAAGGCGCGGCTAGCGCATACTTTTTTAGAGCTGTGAATAAAAGTTGGGGATATTGCTGTTTGCTATCACACTGGGTGTTGAGACAATATTTCACGAAAAGTTGGAGGAAATCAAGAGTTGGCTCAAAAATTGCTCGAAAAGTTGGTGAATCTGAATTCAAAGACTAGTCATGCCGTTAAACTATATACTAATACCTTAACATTCACAGAAGCTTATCTTTATGGCGTTGCATCTAATGAAAGAATCTTTAGTCAAATAAAAATTAAAAAATATATATATTACAAACTACAATGAGGGATGACAGGCTTGACAGCCTAATGCTTTTAAAATGTGAAAGTCAAATAGTGGATTTTATTAAACTGGATGATGTAATCATCAGGTTGGCTTCTTTGAAGACAAGAAGAATTAATGTTAAATGAAAACAATTCGGATGTGTCAATCCCAAAACTTTACTGTATCCATATATGTTAATACCTCAAAATTTGCAACCACAATGCTAAAATTAAATAATAATTCTATACCCATAATAATGAATTCTAAAGGTATAGATTCGTTTAATTGTGTTCATTTAAAAAGGAGGTAGAAGCCTCGCATTTTTCAAACAAATCATTGAATTTCGGCACACACCCTGTTAGATGCAACCAAAATTCCAAACCCAAGGAACACAAAAGCGATGCCTTTGGACAGTAAACACCCAAGCCCAATAAGGAAGTGCAACCGAATATGAAGTTTGACTAAATTCCGTGCATTAGTTTTTGAGATATAGCTAACGTGAAAAATACTGCACACCTGTTATATAATATACACAAAATCCTAATAAGCACCAAATTATGTCAAAGTTTAACAGAATATGAAGTTTGATCAAATTCTGTGCAACAGTTTTTGAGCAATAACTAGCGCTAAAATCATGTAAATCGTGAAAAATGCAGCTTAGCAGCGCCACCTTTCGGGCGATTTACACCAAAACTTATCAGCATTAATTCTCATCAAGATATAACTGAATCAAAAGTTTTATTAAATTCCGCACATTAGTTCTTGAGATAGAGCAACCACAAAATTTGTGTCACATTCACACCGACAGACATGTTCTAAAAACAGTCAAATCGTGTTCTGGACCTGCACGTTTGTTTTTTATTAAACAAACCAATAATTAGAATTTTTATGTTTCCAGTTTCAAAATTTTTCTTTGGAAAGGAATTTTTTATGTATAATTTTCATTATCATTATTATACACATTGTGGTACATGTATTATACACACTTTAGTTGAAAGTTGGAAGAATTTGTTTCAAGTTGGGAAATTTTCGAATTCTCCCCCCCGAAAAAATATCTGTAGCTACGCCCCTGCATACTATTGCGCAATTTAGATGTTTCAGAAGGTCTTTGCAATGGAACAAGTCTAATTGTTAAAGATCTTTGCAATAACATAATCAATGCAAAAATAATCACAGGAGAATATTGAGGTATCGAAATACATATTCCGCGAATAACTCTCGATTCAAGCAGAGGTCAACTTGGATGCACGATGCAAAGGCATCAATTTCCTGTGAGGCCAGCATTTGCAATAACTATACATATAAAGCTCAAGGTCAGACCTTCGAATTTGTTGGCGTCGACTTACGTACACCTGTTTTTATGCATGGATTGTTCTACGTTGCTTTTTCCAGGGTTAAGAGGCAAAACAACTTTAAAGGTACTTCTACCTACAGAAAATTTTCATCACAATAATGTTGTATGGAAAGAAGTATTGAATACATCAACAACCAATCAACTTAGTATTTAAAAGACTGCAGAAATACGTAACAAAATGGTTTACTAGAAAATACTTAGAAAGGGATATAGATTTGTCAATAAATAAAAAGCTCAAAAAACTAATATTTAGATGTGTTATTATTTTTAGAAAGTAAAAATGGCATTTTCATGTAGAAATAAATACGCTTAAATAATAAATAACATTTCTTCAATGCAATATGATAACAGAATAAAAAAAATCACCGAGTGGTGCTCGGTGTACCAGGTACTAATATTTAATATTGCATTAAAAATTAGGGACATTCAAAAAGCGTAGAGGACAAAATTTACTTAGGTTAAAAATTTGATGCCAACTTCCTTTTCCGAAATGTCAAAAAATCGCCGTGGGACTCGAAAAAAATGCTAATAATCGCATTGAAAAATGGATTAAAAATCGCTGAATATTCAAAAATAGCAGCGGACAAAATTTACTAAAATAGGACAAAATATTATAATCCGAATTATTTTATTAATTAGAAAAATAGACTCAAAGCACTGTAATCGGATATCTGTCAAGAATGACAAAAAATTGACGTTGAACGTAAAAATATTGAAAAAAAATCGCTAAAAATCGCCTTTAAAATCGCTAAAAATCCGAAATCGTTTATGGCAAAATTTACTATAATAGGCTAAAGTTTGAAACAAAATTTCTTTTCTGAATGTGAAAAAATCGCCGTGGCACTCAAAAACACTAAAAATCGCATTGAAAAATGCATTAAAATCGCTTAAAATTTAAAAATAGCAGGGTACAAAATTTACATTAATCGAGTAAAATAGTGTAACATGAATTCCTTCATAAGTAACAAAATCGATTCAAAGCGCAAAGAATCTCTAAAAGTCGCTAAATATCACATTAAAAATTGCTAAAATAAAAAATTCGTAGAGGACAAAATCTACTACATTAAGCTAAAATAATGAAACTGAATTCCTTTTACCTATGTAAAAAATCGCTGCGCTATTCATACAATCGCATTAAAAATAGCTAAGTATTTAAAAATAGTAGTGGTCAAAATTTATTATAATAGGGTAAAAAACTAATCGAAGTCTTATGAATGACAAAAAATCAACGCGAAACGTAAAAATTCTCGAAAAATCGCATTAAAAATAGCTAGGTGGTAAGTTTAAAACCAAATTTCATTTCCGAATGTCGAAAAACCACCGTGAGACTATTAAAACTGTTTAAAAGTCGCATTAAAATGCGCTAAAATTCAAAATCGTAAAACTTACTAGTTAGGCTAGAAGTTTAACCAAATTTTATTTCCGAATATCCAAAAACCGCCGTGGGAGACTCGAAAAACAGCTAAAAGTCGCATTGAAAAATGCACTAAAAATGGCTAAATATTAAAAAGTCGCAGGGTCAAAATTTACTCTAATAGAGTAAAACATTGTAATCGGGTATATTTCATGAATGGCCAAAAATCGACGTTCAACGCAAAAAAAAAATCGCATTGAAATTTGCTACAATTCAAAATTCGTAGATTGCACAATTTACTATATTAGGCTAAAAGTTTGAAACCAAATTCCTTATCCGAATATCAAAAATCCGCCGTGGGATTCGAAAAACCACACTGAAACACACATTAAAAATCCCTAAATATAAAAGTATCCCAGGAGTAAAAATTTATTCTAATCGGGTAAAACATTGCAAACGTAAATTTTTCACGAATGGCAAAATATCGACGCGAAACATAAAAAATCTCACAAAATCGCTAAAAATCGCATTAAAAACTGCTAAAATTAAAAATCCCAGATGAAATTTTCTATTTTAAGCTAAAAGTTTGAAACCAAATTACTTTTTTAAATGTCAAAAAATCACTGTAGGGTTCGATAAAATGATAAAAATCGCATTGAAAAATGCATTAAAAATCACTAAATATTAAAAAATTGCAGGAGTCAAAATTTAATGTAATGAGTAAAACATTGCAATCTGAAATATTTCGTGAATGATAAAAAAAATCGACACGACACGTAAAAAATCTTGAAAAATCGCATTGAAAATCCCATTAAAAATCATAAATGTCGAAATTTACTATAATTAGGCCAAAATTTTGAAACGGAATTTTATTTTCGAATGTCAAAAAATCGCCGTAGAACTCGAAAAAACGCTCAAAATCGCATTCAAAAATGCCTTAAAAATCTTTAAATATTTAAAAATCGCAGGGGTCAAAATTTACTGTATGGGGATACGTTATCAACATTTTGCTAATTTTGAACCCCCTCCCCCCCTTACGATATCATCCGTTATCATTCGTCGAACCCAACCCCCCCCCCCCCTTGTTATCGTTATCAATGTCTAATTTTTTAAAAATATTTGTCTTTCTTTTTATACGCTGTGACACGTGATATACGAATATGATTAGTCGCATACTTTACGGATTCAAGAAGACAATAAAATATCAATACATGAAATAAATTTATATCAAATAACATCTAAAAGAGTTAGTTACTATTTAAAAGTATTTAATAATAGCTTATTCTTACATAATGCATTCAAAAGTAATATTGTCTTCTTGCACTTGCCACCTGCCCGGGTAAGTTAAAAGCAGAACTTATCAACAAAACAGTTGACAACATTCTCTGTCTTTCTTTACTGGTAAACGCAAGTATCACTGCCTACATATTATGCTCCTGATTTCTCTAACACCGAATTATATGCGCATAAAGCAGAAGAAATAGAATGCAAACGTTGAAGTATTCCAAATTTTGGAATAAAAAGATTTTATAAAAATGTAACGGCTTCAATAATACCTTTTTATTTTTATAAAAACATATAAAAATAGTAATAATAAAAAAGGAAACAGACTATTTGGATGTAAAGAAAAATTTACTGAAAAAAAGAAAAGTTTAGTTGGATCGAAAATGATATCCATATCAAAAACCAAACCCCCCACCCCCCTAAAGTGATAACGTTATATATGCACAGTCCCTAATGGGGGTAAAAGATGCTAAAAATCGCATTGAAAATCGCTGAAATTCTAAAGTAGTATAAAAAATTGCAGAAGTCATAATTTACTCCAATGGGCAAAACATTGCAATCGGAAATCTTTCGTGAATGATAAAAATCGACGCGGCACGTACAAAATCTTTAAAAATCGCGTTTAAAATATTAAAAATCATTAAAATTCAAAATCGTAAATGGCGAAATTTACTTTATTAGTCTAAAAGTTGGAAACCAAATTTTATTTCCGGATGTCAAAAAATCGCCGTAGAACTCGAAAAAACGCAAAAAATCACATTCAAAAATGCATTAAAAATCGCTAAATATTAAAATATAGCAGGAGTCAAATTTACTCTAAATGGGGTTAAAAATCGCTGAAATTCAAAATTTAGTACGTTAGGCTAAACGTTTGAAACAATTCCTTTAACCAATATAAAAAAAAATTAGCCGCAAGATGCGAAAAAACTCTAAAAATCGCTAATCGCTGTACGAATTCCGAATAAACTTTATTGAAAAGAGAACATAATTTACTATATTAAGTTAAAATAATGAAACCATTATTCCTTTCACTAATGTTGAAAAATCGCTTCGAAACTTAAAAAAACGCTAAAAATCACATACCCCCCCCCCCCCCCCAAAAAAAAAAATCTAATAAAATCGGGTGCAAAACTTCATGTATATAGGTATATTTTCACCAAGTTTTGTAGCTCTACGTGCAGCGGTCTCTTCAGAACACCGTCGACACACTCACACAAACTTCTTCCCTTGTTATTATAGATAATACTTTAGAAATTAATTTAAAAAAAAAATACTTCTGTTGTCGCATCTTAGATGCGAAATTTTTAACAGCTTCGTACTTAGTTAATGGAGAATTCAAGATGAATTGGAGTCATCTAACAATAGGTTCTTACCTAAATAAATTATTCATATTACTCATTCCCAAAAAGAATAATTCTCAACCAGATTGCCAAAATAGAAAGCGCCAGCTTCTTTAAATAGTTCTTAGTATCTGGAATTTAATTTCAAGTTGTCATATTTGGCATTTATGCTTATGTCGCATCTTCCCTTTCGGATGATAATCTTATACTATCTTAAACTGAAAATTTATAGAGTTAGATTGGATCCATTTAATTTACAACAACTAATCGAACAAAGAGAAACTCATCTAGTCTAAATTAATGCATTTTGTGCAATTTTACTATATTGAGATTTAGAATCAATCTGTGCCGTGCTGCAAATAATCTGCCACATGCCATAGTTTGCCGTACCTGGACTACGGCCGCACCTGTCAATTACTAGTTTAGAGTATTTTCACATTTTATTTGTAACAGAACAATTGTGTTCATATAAAAAATTCTGCATAAAAAAGGAAGTATTGAATAGTGAGAATTTAACTAGTGTTGCGATGGATTTACATGTTTTGGAATGCCCTGAATAAGATACAGCTATTTTTGGAAAATGTCTGTCCAGTCAACGTACGGCAAAAAATTGTAGCTACTCTATCCCAAGAACAGATACATGAAACTTAATTCAACTTAAGGGTTCTCAAGACTCTTAAAATTGGAAAAATCGTAAAAAAAAGACCATTTTCAACATATCTTAAAATGTAATTGATTTTAAGACAAAATTTTATATTGGGATGAAAGATATAAGTTTGTTCTTTCATTTCATGTATTTAAAAAATTACAAGAAACAGAATTAGAATTTACAGTGGGCTCCAAAATGTAAGATATTTGACGAGAGTAAAATCGGCATAACAGATTACGCGCACGATTACAAAATAAATTTTGCAACTAGAAGGGAAATTTTGAATCCTACTTATGCTTCAGATTGTAATAATTACTCTGAACCTAAATAAATTTGTATTTAAAGCATTTTTCTATTTTTAATACAAAGTTGTATTTAGTTAATGCAAAATTTATAAATTTTCAACAGTATAATCACCTATAAAGAATATATTTCTGAAGAATAAGAAGGAAATTTTAGGTTCAGTTTATACAGACTAACATGAAACATATGTTTTGAAAATTTCATAAAAAGAAATTGGGAACTTTTTGAGATATCATGCACGTTATGCCCAAAAACGTCATTTGAAGAAAATTGACTTCAAAATTTCTGAAACGCCGCTTCAGCTATTGGGCATGTATAATTATAAAAGCCATAACTTCTGTTCTAATAGGAATTTCAAGGAAACATTTATACCAAAATGTTCAGAAAATAAAATAGTTTAATATCTGAAAAAATTAAAATTTCGAAAATTTTAAAGCTTTAAGAGTCCTGAGACCCCTTAAGATTCAGTTGGAAGGTTGAGAATAACATCAAACAGGAAGTGCTACTATCAGGGTTGCACAGCATACAGGAAAACTTGTTTCTACCAGCATTCTTAATCGATAATCTCCAGGATAATTTTTTTAATCTATTATATATATATATAAAATCCAAACGGAAATTTCGTTCCGAACGCCTAGATTTCGAGTTCTACTGCATGGATTTTTACGGAACTTATACAGTTAGATAGATATCGTTACAGGAAAGGTTTTAAGCTATAACACATCATTCTACCTATATTAGTTATAGAATTATGACGGAAAGTTCTGTTATTTTGGACGATAAGGTTTACCATTTTATTTCTTGGCGAAATTTATCGTTCATAAAAAATACTGAAACGGCTATTACACCTCGAAACATAAAAGAAAAAACTGTTACTAATTTTAATTAAAAAAAAGGAAGAAAAAAAGAAGAAAAAAATTCGTTTTAATGAGTGATAATATTAAAAAACGAAAATGTTTAATTTAAACATGAAAGGGAATGTTCGTAATGCTTAAAAAATTATTCAGTTAAAATATTGCAATTGAAATAAAATTTGGCTCTTTATCTTTTGCGTCAGGTTAAGAAAAATGCATCTGAAAAATTGATAGGATAATATCAAGGAAGTTTCGATAAGTGCATGCTCAGAAATAATTGAAACAATTATATAATATTTGGAGGAATATATAAAATATTCTTCTCGTGACATATACTATGTTTATTAAAAAAATCCGCAGAACCTCGATTTAGCTTTTGTAAAAAAAATAATGAAAATTTAATTTTTTTGGTGATTTAATGCTGGTTGGCGGCACAATAAAATTTTGAATGATACTTTTTTTTATGATAAATAATTTTTAAGTAAAACCTTTTTCTACTCTTCATACAAAGATAGTTAGATTAAGTTTAACGTAATAAATACATTTTTATTACTACAGTTTTGTCATATATCTTTATATGTGTATCCTTCTATACATAAAAAAAAGTTTTGATTTGGAAATGGACCAATGAAAATCTGCGTAGATATTCCGGGTAGATCGGCATCCAATTTGAATGCTTAAGCATGACCTTTCATCGTTAATATTAAAAAAAAAACTGTTGCATACAAAAATATGAAAATCGGTGGTATTATAGAGAAATGTTTGATAAACACGCTGATGCAGACAGTTTTCAAATCGAAGAATTATTTTAAGAGATGTTTAATGCTAAAGTTGGACAAAGTCGTTCCATTAAAAAAGTTTTATTGGAGCAAAAACTATACATGAAAATTTAATCATTTTTAGATCATTTTATACGTTATAAGTTCCCGGCGTGCAGATTGCATTTATTTTTCTTATTTGATTAATTTTTTGAGGTTCTATTTCTATTTTAAATTCAAATTTTCAGCATTTCGAGAAATATTTTTTACAAATTTTATAAAATGTTTTTAATTTAAACTGTTGCCAATTGTATAAACAGCGCAAACAATAATGTTTACTTCAAATTAAAAATTTATTTACACGCGACTATTACAAAAAAAAAAAAAAAAAAAAAAAAACTTTAAAATTAGAATTAAATGATTGCATGTTAAAAGCAGGAAAATTACGTCATAAGAAGAACCATATTTACACTTGAATTTTAAAAAAGAAACAAAATCTTAAAATAAAAAAAAATCATTATTATGCGTTAAAACTTGTAATTGGAGGAAATTACGTCATATTTAAAATGGCCAAAAAATATGGCAAAACAATTTAAATTGAATAATATATTTGCGCGAGATATTTTGAGATAATCTTTTCAACTATTATCGTGAATTCGAAGACACCGCAAATAATATTTCCTTCTAACAACAAAAGTATTTTCACGTGGATATTAATAAGAGAAATAAAACTTTGGTGTAAATTACGTCAGATTTGAAACGGTACATTTAAAATGAATTATTTAAAAGAACTATCTTATAGCGCTGTTAAAAAATACCGGGAGACAATAACACTGTTTACTTAATTCATTTTACATTAGCTTATTTTCAAATGTTTAACTATTTTTTTTAATTAAATACGAAAACAGCCATTGTATCTCTTATCAGCAGCAGATTTGGTCTTAAAAATCCCCAATCCAAGGAAAACGAATGAAAACCCGTTTACAAAGAGATCGCTACTTTTTTTTCTTTTTTTTTTTTTTTTTTAATTCAATATTTTTAAAGCCGATCAAATTAGCGTAGTTTTTGGTGAGCCTGAACGGGGGTTGGCGAGCGTAGCTCGTAGGGGGCTGAGCCACCTAGTATATTAAAATTTTATTATCGTAATTATACGGTTTAAAACAAAATTTCAGTTTATTAAATTTTTTCCAAATTCAAAATTAATGTCCGACTCGGAACATTGGCAATTTGACTTCGATATTGTAAGTGTCAGAAACAAAAAATCAAGGTTATTGTTGCCATGGAAACAAGTATTTAATATAAAATGTTTAATGGTAGCATTTTTAATTAGCCAGCTACTTTTAAAACAAATTTAAAACGGTACTATTTGATTATCCCGTCGGCAAAATAACTATCGACAAACTATAAGATAAATGCCAATAGCTGATCGTAAATTTTACATCCACTTGACATTAAACACGGTACACGTGTTTGTTGCGTCATCAAGTGATTTTTAATTTCACTTCTATTTGTAATTTTACTAATGTTTACAAATTTATTTATTCTTTCGTTGTTTAAAATAAAATTTTTGTCAATTTGTATAATTTAGCGAGCAGTTTGGCAATTTATATAATTTGACGAAATTGGTTGAATGAATAATCAAATAGTACCCTTAAAACATTTCCAGCCAGTGAAGCCATGTAAAATTAAATAACTACTGCAACACGCAATTTGTATATATTATATACGCTTAAAGATAAAAAATAATTCGCTAATCCTTCGTTTAAGTTTAAATTCATTGAGTTGTAGGCATTTAAACACTTATTTAATAAGCAATTTTCAAATGCATTTAAATATCTTGCATTTGGGATGGAAATGTGTTGGCTAGCTAAATAGCGTGGAACGTTCGTCTTTTTTGCGCCAAATACTCGAATATATATAGATTTTTTTTCAGATTTTTACTGGGATTCCGCTGCCAAATTTCACTGATGTTTTACTACACACATGAGTAGTTTTAAAAGCATTTTTCTTTTCAAAATAATTTGAGTATGCTCTTTAAGGAGACTTTCCCTGTGGTAACAATTTTGTTTTTGATTTGTTCTTTTGTATTTCTAACTCTTCCATCATGTGACTTACAGACGAAACAGATGTAATTGTAAAAATGATGGTACTTATGATTTACATGTTATATGTTTATTTGTGATTTTTGAGTTCACTTTTGTCGCCAAACGATTTGATTTTAAGCCAAAAAGATGTATGCGCGAATTGGGTTCAAGCGATGTTTACAATAAAGGTGATTTTGCAAGTGTACGAAAGCACTTTGAGTATTTTTTAAAATTCAAATGTACAATATATAAATAGTAATTAATATTTTAGTTTTTAAATGGGGTCAGATTTTTTAATTTTAGTATAAATGTCTCCCACACACGCACATACATACTGTAAAATAATATAATTTTAGACATTTAAAAAATTTCTCATCATACTTTACTGCGAAAGCATGTCAGTTTCTTTTCCCCAAATTTGTGACTTTTATAACCTCGAAGCCAGATTAGCTAATATTGTCCATTCTTTTTTTAGTAAAAAAACATATCGCCAATTTCCCTTATACAAACGTTCAATGCTTGCAATGTTAGGTAGTAAAGATTATTCTTAAGAAAATGTCAGCAATTATGCGTTAATTTCTATCATGAAAAAAGACATTTTGCAATAAAAATTGTTTTCTGAAATCACTTTTTGATATTCCATTTCATTCGTCATTTATTTATTTTTTTTTTATATCTTCCCTTCTTTTAGAAATGTTATAAAAAGATATTGGATGAATCTTCCATAATCAGCCACCTTACAATTGACGAATTTGCTGTATAGTTTTGGAAGATTCGTTTATGTTTGAAAGAAACCGTGGGCGGTAAATCAGATTTCAGAAGATTACGTGAAATTTGTACTTTTAGTAATTAGCGATTAGTAAATTTATGTTTTTTTACTATGGAGCAAACCGACAAAAGAAGATTTACTAATAGTAAAATAACTGCACATAAAAAATATCTATCATTAAAAAAGCATTAATTTGAATGTACAAAAAAAGTTTTTCAAATGCCAAAGGTGGCCAATGGAACAATATTTGTTCATTTAGCCTAGGTTTTTTTTTAAAAAGTACCTCAAATTCGATTAAAATTTCAATCATTATAAAATTTTGGCTGATGCACAGCCCGAGCAGCTGATCATAGTCATAAATTAACGTTTTTAGTTTTATTTAGGCAACAAACTGATGAATAATGACGTCTTAAAAATAAAAGCATGCTTATTTCTCCGTCTTATTACGCTCATTAGAGAAATACGAAAAAAATCTTCGGTTTGCCAAAAAGATCACTACTAAAAGTTTTGCATAACTAACTTTACTTATCATTTGCAAAGAGTTTTGATAGTGAAAGATCTAAAAATCAATCAACAGGAATTTGACATCATTTAATGGAATGTAGTTTGGAGCGTAATTAACCCTGTTTTGTAGCTAACTCTGGTACATTTTTAGCCGTACCGTTAAGAACATTTCTAACGTTTCACATCAAACTGTTGTGGATCGATTGGGATGATTTTACTGAATGAAAACTAGAGGTTTAGTTTTCTATTTGAATTAGTTATCGAGGTTATTTTCCTAGGTTGATAGTTGCATGATTAAAACTGGTATGTAAAAAGAAACGACAGTTAAAATGACATAATTTTATTCACACAATTCCGCTTTAAATATCCACTTTTACATGATTCACATATTTTAAAATATAAAAGTTAAATACTGTTTTGATTGTATTTACTCTACTGGAAATCAAAGATAAGAAACTGTAGAGAAAACCTGCCAAAAGAAGACGTATATTACCAAATATAATGCAACATAGAGAGAGATTGTATTTATGTTATCAGATCAGCAAAAAGTACCAAGCTGAGAAGCCCGGAGTAAAAGAACTAACAAACGAAAGTGAATAACCCGAACATTCTTCAAGTTAAATGGTCAATCTCTTCAGTCATTGTAATTCTCTCTTTTTTAGTAGCGTGGTGATATGATCGTAATGGCCGCATTTCCCTCCCAAACTTTACATGATGTACTAAAGATTTGCTTCTGAATTGCCCGTATTCCGTCTAACGCATCAGATAATAGCGCAATTGCGTCCGATGTGTATTCAGAAAATGCGGAAGGATCTTCCAGGTGAAGGTCCATATTAATTTAAAATACAGGGTCGGATTTTCCATTTCGTTTGATTGAAGGGTTATTTGAAAAATGGTCCAGCGCAGCGGGCTCAGCCTGCTAGTATATGAATAGAATTATACCATAACTTCGTTGTACATAGCCCATCGGGTAGCATTGCTGTGCCGAATTTCCTCCCCCCATTTTGATGATAGTTTTATTGCTATCTATAACATAATATTTTAAACTTTGTATTTGGTCAGACAGGGATAAATTTGAACAAATAAGGTGTGGGATGGAATTTTACTAAATATGCAAGATATTAGGTTTAAATTTTGGTTTTGTTTACTCAAAAGGGGACACTACAATGCTGCATATTTATCCAATAATTTCTGCGATAACCATCTCGGCATGTACAGAATGAAGTGTCATTAAATTTAATATGAAAGATTAAAAAATCATTAGACTCCACAAAGAGGACTGCTGCTATATGGTGTTTTTCACAAGAACCTTATAGCTCTGTCTCAGTTTCTGTTGGGTAGAAATGCAAATTTTATATTTGAAGATAATTAAAAAGTATGTTTGTGAAATTTTGCATTTCTATCTAACGAAGGACGCTGTTGGATTGTGCCTTCTACTCATTGACTCAAGAATTTATTCTAAGAAATGCATTACATTTTGTAATTTTTGGCATAACAGTGCTATTTTAATTAATATTATAACTGAAATTTTTGCAAATAGTCACTAGCATACAAGTTTTCTAGGTTCAGAATCATATTTCAAATCTTATTACTTTTACAATGTGCAAAAGTTTTGTTTGGTCTAATTTATGCATAATAATTTCATCTATTTAAAATAAAATATTGTAAAAAACGAGCAGCAGGGGCCAATTTACAAATCTGGGGGCCCTGGGCAGATGCTTACAGAGAGATTGAGGAAAAAAACTTTGAAAAAAGGTACTAAGATAACTATTGACTTTAATAATTACTTTAAAATATCCATTAAAAAATTAAATATGATAATCATTAATTTTTAAATAATTATTTCGCAATTATGAAATTTAAATGGGAAGATGTTTCATAATTGTGCGCTGCTGATTATCTTCTCCTATACAAGCCTATATATCTGGAATGATAAAGTATGCAACAACTTCCGTAATACCAAGCTACAATTATTTAAAATATTACGAGGCTGTGTTCGCCTATGAGGAACGCTCATCAACACCAAATAATCTGATGAGAATAGGAACAGGATTAAATAAGAATTAAAAATATAATATACAGGGTGTCCAAGAAAGATCCGTACAACTTCAAAAATTTATTGAAAAAGAAACAATAGGGTTACAGCGCAACTAATTAGTACATTAGATAGAATAACTCAAAAAGTTTTTTTTCCTATAACTTAAGTTATTACCTTAGGAAATTTCTACATGAGACCCTTTCGTAGCACGAACAATATCAAGACGATATTCCAATTCCATCCACGACCGTTTCAGCATGCTAACATCAACAGTAGCTACAGCTGTTTGGATGTTTTGCTTTAATTCTTCGAGACTGTTAACTTGCGTTCGGTATACAGTATCTTTAACATAACCCCAAAAGAAAAAAATCCAGTGGTGTTAGGTCAGGAGACCGGGGTGGCCATGCAATGGGACCATCCCTGCCAATCCAACGCTGTGGAAAAGAATTATTCAGCGACTCACGAACTGTCAGCACCGTCTTGTTGGAAAAGGACATTCGGTTGAAGGTCTTGCAGTTGTGGGAATGCATAAATCTCAAGCATATCTAAGTAGGTACTTGAGGTCACAGTCGTTTCTGAGAAAAAAAAAAGGTCCAAGGATGCGATCGTGAAGCAATCCACACCACACGTTCACCTTTTCACTGCTCCGTTGGAATTCACGTACGGCATGTTGTTGTTCGGAGCCCCAAAATCGAACGTTATGTTTATCGACCATTCCGGACACATGAAACGTTGATTCATCGGAAAACAGTATTCGTTTCAGAAAATGTTCATCGGCATCCAAACGATGCAGCATGTCAACTGCAAATCCACAACGCTTCGCATAATCATCCGGTTGTAACGCATGCAGAATCTGAACTTTGTAGGCTGTAAGTCGCAATCGTTTATGAAGCACATCGTGTACTTGGCATTTGTAGCTCCCGGGATGCTTGTCGAACTGATTTTGTAGGGCTCCTACGAAATGTTTCACGTATTCGTTCCACACTTTCTTCGCTAGTTCTAGGGCGACCATATCCTTTTTTATGTTCCACACTACCCGTTGTCATAAATTTGTGATACCACTCACGAATGCTTGACCGAGATGGTGGCGATTCCCCATACGTCGTTCGATAATTCCGTTGTGTTTGCGTATCGGATTTTGTTTCGATAAACCACGCAACACATTGAGCTTTCTTCACGCGATCCGCCATTGAAATAACTAAAATGCTTTAATATTCCTTTGCATGACATGTAGCGCCATCTATGGTCAGAAACATACTGCAGAAAAAAACTTTGAGTTATTCTATCTAATGTCCTAATTAGTTTCGCTGTTACCCTACTGTTTCTTTTTCAATAAATTTTTGAAGTTGTACGGATCTTTCTCGGACACCCTGTATTTTTAAAGTAATAAAGATAAAAGAAAATATTCACTAAAATAAAGTAATTAAATATGGATGTTTCAGACAAAATATACTATAATGTTACAAAAATATAATATGAACACAATAGAATGTAGAATGAAATTTAAAATTCTATTAGATATTAAAACTACAACATATTTTGGACAATAATTGTAAACCTCCAGCAGCATTTGGCCCATGTCCCAAAGTAAATCAGGCACTGATGAGCAGTTTTAAAATATTTTGTATACGCCAATACGAGATCATATTAAAAACCAAATAGATCATATCAATTCTATCTCAAATTGTGGCGAGCCTCAATTCTAAGTAACAGTCATTTGAATTTTGTAAATATGAAGGGATGAGGATACAAAAGAATTTATTTTGTAGCCAAACTACAAATTTTACCACATTAATGACAACCCCCCCCCCCCCCCCCCAAAAAAAAAGAAAAAAAAGAAACTTAAAAAATTGTAAAACAAGTGGGTAAGTGTGATCATAGATCGCACAGATGGTTTCGTTTAATATTCCTCTCAAAATGTCCAGTACATTTATCGCCATGGAGCACCTTTTAAATTTTGGCAAACCCTTCATAAACTATCTTGAAATTGAGTTAAAACTATCTTAAAAAGTCTGAGAATGGGCTCTGTGACAGAAGAGCGAGACGCACAGGGTTTCGTCAGATGAATGAAACCCCAATTATGAGTATTGACTGCAAATTTAAAAATGATTAAGAGCTTATGCTAAAGCTGCAAAGACACCCACACTAAACCTATGGGAGCATTCTTTTCAAATATCCCTTTTTCTTTTTTTTTTTTTTGCTGCATAGGATAACAGCCTAACCTACCTCTAACCAAGCTAGTTTACTTTTTCAATTTGGATTGCAGATTAAGTGAAAGCATACTCATTAACAAACTGCAACCAAAATTTAAAAAGTAAAAATCTGCCAGAGATTGAAAGTAAAATGCAAGAGAGAAATTTTAAAAAGAACACTAATATAGGTTTAATATTAGCACAAGAGTTTCTTTGCATACAAGCTGCATAGGCTCTTGGGAGTAAAGCAAAGTTTTATAGGACAAGGACCTGTTTATCTACTTTAACCCCTTGAAGGGCAGTGATGCCATGCAGGATCACATAATTTTAATCCCAAATTGCCACATTGGCAGCAGAATTTTATGATGAAAATGTAATCTTTATTGAGTACGCGAAAATTTACTTTTACTTGTTTACAAATAAAATCTCTTGTTAATACTGGTGTCATTAAATTATTTGAACATTTTATGAATACAAGTACCTTGCACCTGAAAGGGTTAATTTTACAGCTATCAATAAAAACACAGTATTCCCTTTCAGAGATTTGCATATATTAAGGGCAAACTAAAAGCTTTTAAATTAAAAAAAAAACTAGTAACTGATGCAGTCTCTTGCAACACTAGAAATTTTTTAGAACACATTTGGAAATTTGTTATTTATATGGGGTGCTTCTAAAGTCACACTTTTGCTACTTGAAATCTCTCACCAAACTTTTTTTTTTATTTATTTATTTTTTTTAATAGAATGCAATATGGCTCTTTGTTTAGTGAAATTCAGACAAACAAGTACCACACAAAGTATCAATTTATTTGGCACACCTAACGTTTCAAAATTTTTTTGAATGCAGAACAAAACACTTCTGTAAGAATTACTTTTTGAAACTATGAACTGACCCTGAGCTAGCAACACAGGGGTCGATGCAGGTTTTTATTTTTGGGGCCCATTTTGTGAAAAGTAAAAAGTTATTTTTGTGAATTTTATAATGTTTTTGTGAAAAATAACATCTTGTAACAAAAGTTGAAATCCAGTTAATAAATTCTTGGTTTGAATTTGAGTAACAAAAACTTTAAATCCCCTTGCTAAAGTTTGTTTTTCGTGACCTGATTTTATTTACAAATTACACATTTTAAAACAATCTTTATGAAAAAAAATGTTACAAAAGGGGATTATTTTATTAAAAGGAATTTTGTGAAGGGGCCTATTTTATGAAATAGATTTTTGTGAAAGGGCCCTAAATAGGCCCCAATTTTCGCCTGGATCGACCCCTGCAACACCACCTATCTTACATCATATTGCTCACCTGCAAGAAAAGAGACATCAACAAAAGTAAATTTCACAGGACAGGCAAAAGAAAATTCGCTTATGATTTTACTCTTAACATGAAATTTCAGCACTTAGCTCTGCATGCAGGAATAAAAATGTGCATAAAACTTAAGAATGAAGATGTAGGATGAGGTTTGCAGGGTTGGGTAATTTTATCTCGCCACACAATCCCTCTTCTGTGGTAACAAATGGACATGTAGCATAATAGTGATTTTCCATATAACTACACTTATGGAACTTATTATGTAGCAAGACACAAGGCAAGTGAAAAAACCAAATTCATTTTTAGGAGATGTGTCACTTTTGTTGCGGGAGAGTGATATGATTTATGACAGATAATAGCAGAGATGAGAGTTGATTGACTTTAGAAGTACAGTGTTCGAACCAAAGTGTTAGGTAAGTTAATTCTCAATATGGTCGACGACTCAAATTCTAATTTTCAAATAATGTGACAGACACATGCAAGCTACAGAAAAAAAACATGCAGTAAAAGTAAAATTAAAGGCAAACAGACATTAGTATTAAATTTGTTTCTCTAGCTTAACCTTGCAGAAATTTCTCAGTAAATTTTAATCTTTCAGAATAAGCTTGGAAAAATTTATAAAATATGCATGCAGTTCTCGCTTAAAAACTTTAAAGCGTAAATTAAACTGCTTTGAGAAATATAAAATTGAAGAATCCATGAATTGATTCAGAATTTTCTTCGTACATTTAAAATTCATAAAAACATTCTGTACCAATCATTACTTTTAAAAACAAGCACAAATTTTATTCAAATTTAGCCATTTTTTCTATAAACTAAGGTGTTAAAAATACAAGATCAGAGAAAATTTACACCAGTTGTCAATTCAGAACAATAAAAGTATTGGCATTTTGTGAAGTCATTAACAGAAACACAGTTTCAGGATTCGATTGAGATAGTCACGATTAACTTGATCATTGCTGCAGGATAAAATTATCACAGGTGGCGAGAAAAACTTTATGAAGTGTATGGGTAAATTCAAAATAAATGGATTTCCTAAAACTGCCATTATTAAAAAGATTCTCACAGCAAACAGTAATCTAGAAAAATTAAGTTGACAGTATATAAGAGAAGTCTTTAGTAGACTAAATTTCAATACGTTAAGGAAAGAAATATTACATGTCATGGTTTGGAAGAGTTTGATAAAAGGCTTTTTGAAAAAGATTAAGATTGACACACCAAGAAGAAAAGTTTATGTTATATAAGGTTGATAAAAATAGAGATTTTTATTTTTTAAATATTTGTGTACTTGCATGTGTTACACATTAACTAGAAAATGAAATTAATAGAAAAGTTAATCAATTTTTCATTAATTAATGTATTACTCTAATAGCTATACGTAATATACAATAAACATTGTATAATCACATGCTAAATGTATGTGTATTCCAAATGATTCAGATTCACTACTAATGTTCTTTATCAAAAACAAATTTTGTTCTTTCATTATTGCCATTATCCCACATCATTTCTGCACTACGTTATCACTTTCTTGTATCTTCAATAGAAGCATTGTAATCTCAAATTTTTTCGACTTCCGGTGGATTTAGATGTTTTAGAGGTCAGAGACCCCCCCAAAAACACGTTTATACAAAATGTCTGTCCATATGTTGCCGCTGTACAGTCATGGGGGAAAAAAAAAGTAAACAACCCCTACTAACTCTTCGACAAATTATCGTAGAAGTTACTGGTACCAAACGATTGGATATAAAGTCACTAAAATGTATATAAAGTTTGCTTAGGGAGCCATCTACATATTAAACGAACCATAATTTTTTTTTCAAATAGCAGTACGTAATTCTGACAGCATAAATGAACTCTACACCATTCAATTAGTCTAAAAACAAATTTTTATGCAATTCGTACCATAAGTTTGAGATATTTTAAAAACGAGCGTATTTTAACGGCTGTATCCAAACTGAAGTTCGTTACTCTATAGTTAACAGGGCTCCCTTCTTGATCAAGGCACCTTAAGCAGTCAATCCTTGTTAGATTACAGGATAGCATAAGGAATTTCAAAATATTTAGTCACTTCTATCATAGACGGCCCCTTAAACCATCATTTTGCAGTTTTTTTAAGCATCATTTAAAAACTACTTAGAAGAAAGATGTGAAATTTTGGATTTCGTTACAGCAGAATTTAAATCTGAATCCATCAAAAAAAAAAAAAAAAAAAATTGTAGGTTACAATTCATAATTTTTTCGAATATTAATTTCATAATTCATATCAGAAAATTATAAAAATTGCAAATTCAACGTATTTATGTTTGGGTACATTAGTATTATTGCTACACAAAAAATTAGAACATTAGGATCATAATTTCCGAAGTTATAAATAAAAATATGAAAGTTTAACATTAGAAGCACTCAGTTTTGAATGTTTATAATTCAAAAACTTATCATTCAAATGACTTGAAATTTGGAGTCTAGGCATAGTTTGAACCAAAGATTTGAAATCTCATTAAAATTGGGTATTGCCATTGAAGAACAAAAAAAAAAAAAATGAAGTTTGGATTCATTTTAATATGTAGATGGCCCCCTAAGCAAATTTTATAAAAGTCATTTAAAAGGGTACCAGCCACTTTCGTCTATAATAATTTGTTGAAGAGTTAGTAGGGGGTATTTTTTTTCCCCCACTACTGTACCATCGAAAACTATGAAGTTATGCATAGAACTGAACCAAATTTTTTGCGTATGTTTAATTATAGCAATAAGGTCCTCTCCGAATTAGAGAAAAATCTGCCAGAAGAGGGCACTGTAATAGCATTTGTGCTTTTATTGTACCATCGAAAAATGTATAAAGTTATGCATAGAATTGAATGAAATGTATATTTTGGTTATGGCCAGAAAGTCCAATTTGGAATTATTCTGCAAGAAGGGGGCATTTCGATAGGGATTTTTCTACAATTCTCTATTTTTCATAGTTTTATTGTCGGCTCGCACAGAGACAGGAACTTGTGCCCTGCTAGTAGCACACAGCTGATGTACAACAGAATAACGGAGAAGTATTGAAAGCAGAAATGCAAGGTAGGAAAATCAAAGTTTGTACTGAATTGAATTAATAATATTGAGGTATTAATATGTGTAACTACTTTTTTAAATATTAAGATTTAAGAGAAGAAAGTTTTGGAATTGGCACATCCAACTACTTATACTGGTATTGCACCT
Organism: Maratus speciosus; assembly: GCA_963932465.1. NCBI lineage: Eukaryota > Metazoa > Arthropoda > Arachnida > Araneae > Salticidae > Maratus > Maratus speciosus. The sequence goes on along the minus strand of OZ010799.1, from coordinate 64,613,574 downwards.
TTCCCAGAAATATTTATGAAAAAAAAGCCACATTTTGATCTTTTAGTGAGCAATCTTTATGCATCAAAAAATGCAAAGCTCTCTGCACTATACCTAGTACTACCAATTGTCGGTGTTCTCAGCCATTGACAATTTCAGAAATCAATTTGCTTGCTTGACAATAGAAGCTTAACTTAGAAATAAGCTGTTTAGGAAAAATTTGGGTCCTTTAAAAGGGACCTTTTACAAATTTTAAATAGTACCCTTCTCAAAAATTCTCATCTTAAAACAAGACTTCACAAAATTGTCTTAAAAATAGACCTTTCCCTAAGCTTTTCAGGTCTCTAAATCTAAACTTTCACAAATTTAATCATTTAAAAATAAAATTTAACCTGTCACAATACAGCTGAAGGCACCAAAGTACCTATTGCATACCCCTATTATACATGAACAATTGTTTAAAAACAAACAAGAACCTAATGATAAATTCAAATTCACAAAATTGGGATTGGATTTTTCAAAGATTAAAAACTTCACAATTTTGCATAAAAAGGACACTAAGAAAATCCCGGACAGATGCCTCAATAAGATCCAATAACATTTCGTATATTTTCCATTACAGCAATCGGTGAATTCTAGAAAAAGAAAGGGATCAGTCACCAGGATTAAAATATTCAGTTTTGATAGATTAATGCATTGACCTTTATAAAAAAGCATTTAACTTTAAGTTTAATGTTAAAAAGAATTTTTTTAATCCGACATGAATGATGAATTTTATTCTTTAGACTAGATTTAAATAAGATTAAATTTACAAACTAATTGCTACATGATTTATTTCAGCAGGATAATGCTTCTTGCCATGCATTTAAATCTATTCATGAATTGTTTAAGAAAGTAAAGTCAGTATTTTGCCATGGAACTGTTAAGTCTAGATTTGAGCTTCATGTGGAAAAAAGTTGGGAGGGCCTTTCGAAATACTGTATGTTACCACTGACACAAAAACGGTACAATATTAGGGATGAACCAAATAGTCAGCCTACAGGTGAACCAAATATTTGGTTGGCCAAATACTTCTATATTTCAAAATTTAAAGGCATTAAAATGCTAACAGTTTTACATAATAGGTAATACAGAAGCTTTCATTTTCATAAACAAGAGCTTTTTTACACCTAATTTTGCTGAAAATTCAATTAAAACAAAAATAAAATTCTAAAACATTTTAAAATAAAAGAGAATAAAGTAATGAAATCTATTCAAATTTTAAAAATGGTGGCAAATCAGCAAGAATAAATTTTCTACCGATTTAGCCAGGAAGTTTTTAAAGCATCCTAGATCAGTATCTGGAGTGCGTGATCATTCAGATATTGTAAACATATGGGTAAGTTAATCTTGCAATAAACTTTCAATGGAGATATTATGGTTAAGAGAAACTTTCTCAAAAAAACAATCCATTTATTCCTACAAAATTACAATACATTCAAACACAGTGTGTAAAAAGCGAAACTGAATTTTGGTTCACGACTTTATGAAGATATTTTAGAGAGGTATTGCATTAATTTTGCTTGTATTAAATGCAATGATATTGGGGAAAAAACACAGACCATTTTGGTTAGTGACAGTAAATACTGTCAACTGCATTCTGAATGTCTAGCTCAGTGTTTCAGATATGGTCGTAATTTCCAGCACTTCTCATATCAAATTTCACAGAAATCAATGCAAGTCTGATGAAACTATAGTTAAAATAAACGAAAATCAAAGTTTGACCTCGAGTGAGACAAGAAATGCTGTATGAATAAATATGTAGATTGGGATTGTTTCCTGGTCAAAAATTGTCTATCTTGATGTCTATCATTAATCCTGAAAGATTTTCTCCATTTTGTTCTGAAAACCCCTTTGTGAAAAACATTCACTAGATAAGTATCACTTCAAAGTTCCTGAACACTAACAGCAAATATTAAAACATTCTTAAATAAGATTCTGTTTATTGAATTTTTTTTTTTTTTAAATAAGTGGACAAATAAAATTAGAAGTTGAATGTTTTTAAAAGATTAAGTATTCGGCTTGGCTGAATATTTGATTTTCAGTCAAATCAAATATTCGGTGCATTCCTACACAATATTTTTTAAATAGAACTTTAATCTGGTCACTTGCACAGAAAGCAAATTCAGGGTTCTCAGCAAAACATGTTTGTCGAATTCCATGACCAAAACCAGGCATACAACGAAATTAGCTATCTATTTCTGCAATACTTTGACAAAATTAGACTTTTTCTGCGATTGAACTTTGAATTTCTCAGGGTTTTTCTTCTTTTTCCTTTTTGCAGTTGACAAATTTAGTGATTTATGAATTTTCTGTCATTTCCCCCTCTCCACACATTTTCCCATGACTTAAGCATTTGTAAACTACCTGACTTGCTATATTAAAATTTCCCTGACTACTCTGAAATTCTGACTTACCAGGTTGCTGGGAACCCTGAAACTGTCTAGAAAAAAACACAGACCACTATCAGACTTTCAAATTCTTTAGTAAAGTGGTCTATTTGTTAAATGCTTTTTTTTTTTGCGAATATACAATTAGATTATTCAAATTTATTGAAACCAAATGTAATATTTTAGATTTAAAAAATTACCTTTATTTCATAGTTTGCCATGTTTTTATAATAATTTCTTAACTTAAGAAGCCTAAAACAGTAAAAATGCAAAAGATTTAATTTTAAAGTTCACTTGTTTATCCAGAGCAAATGAAATGCTAGATATTTTACTCAAAAAGTTATTTGCAACAATCGTACTAGCTTATATTAAAAAACACTTTTTGGAAGAATATTTCAGATAAGCTTTGAAATAAAAACACAAGTATTTTTTTAATGCTTTATTAATCTATTGAAAACAAAACAGCCAATACAATCATTTATAATTAAAACAACTTGAGGCAAAGGAAAAAGGGTCATGGAATGCACAGTACCCGTATTGCACACAGAAGCTGCTGTGCCTTTAAAATTAAAAGTTCTCTCTACATTAAAAAATTACATAAATTTTAAATATATTCAGGTTAGTTAAATTAAACAATTAGAGCATATATCATAGCCACTTTGTTAAATATATTAACAAATGATCACAACATGACTATGGTGCTGCCATATACATTAAACATCAAGTGATTTTTTTTTTTAAAGGCAATCGATAAAATCTAGAAAAGGCCATTTTGTTTCCTGGCTAGCTATACACAAGGAACTTCAAATGACTAGCCTTGACATCTATGGCAAGTAGTTAGGCACATGGACATGGAAGAAAATGCTAAATTTTTTTGTAGTTAAGAACATCTCTACTACCCCATTCAACATAAGATAAATTAAAGTCTCTTTAAAAAATAAAATATAAAAAAGCAAAGTGCTTTCCGATAGGAGGTTAAGAACAATCTCTTAAATTCTCACTTAAAATAAACAAACAATAAAGCTAAGAAAATTAAACAACATGACTTACGTTTCCAACGTAGCCGATTAAGAACAATTGTGATTAAATAACAATGTGTAAGGTTAAAAAACATGAACAAGTACCTAGCTTTAATGTAGAAAAGGTAATGAGAAGTTAATGCATAAAATTCAATGCTAATGTAAACATCAGCCATAAGATTGGGTGCAGAGAAAATACAGCACAGAAGTGTTCCAGTTAAAATTGTCATTTGGAAGCTACATACACATAAATGCTTTGTTAAAGTCCAGAAAGGCTGCATGATAAAGGTTACTTTAAAATCCAAGGATTAAACTATTTTTCACTAATATATTGACACATTAAATCTAGCAATGCGCAATATTGAAAGCCTGCACAGCTATGGTACCATAGAAAAACAATTAAAATAACTCTTTGGTAGCCCCCAAAATAACTATCCCATTAAACAAGCTCTTCTCAATAAAACTAAAAAAGCTGTAAGAAAATCTTTAAGTGACTTCTCGTCACAGTTAAAACATAAAATATCACGTCATTTCCTTACAGTTAACAAAATTCTTGCATAGAAGGAACTTTGTACAACAGAAGTATTAACATAAAAAACTTCATCTGAAGTCGTGTGATCAAACATTTTGAGAACATTACACCAACAATGAAAGTCCCTTTGAACAGCAAATGAAGACCTGCCAGGTGTATTAAAAACATATTCCAATGAACATACATTGAAAAAGGGGGGGAAAGAATAACTGGCAGGTGCTTTCAAAGCTAATGCATGTGCATAATGATCTAGTCGACTTAACGGTTTGTCTTGTTACGCATCATAGGCTTATGGCTTTTGTAAGTATCCACAGAATGTTGCCACCGCCAACAGCTGTAGCAGAAATAACGAAAGCATGCTTCATCTCGACAGAAGACTGGACCTTGTTGAACTTGACAACTTGAACATATAGCATCTTCTATGTAAGGATCACATTGTACCTACATTAAAGAATCGTATAATCAAGATCACGAAATATTAAATATTAGTATACAAGTTTAAGATCCTTAAGCTCATGAATAAGTCAGATTAGCTTCCAAATAAAAATTCCATGTTAACAAAAAAGCCAAATTGCGAACTTAAATCTGAAAGTAAACATTTAGTTTTTATAAAACTAAGTTTACTCATGCAATAAATAGGTTCAGTAGAACTTAACATGTTGAGTGGCACGTCAGTCACCGATGACTGGCACTGAACTTTCTATTTAGGCTGCATCAGTCATTGGTGACCGACAGATTGTGTAATGGGAATCCTATTTCGTGAGAAAAAAAAAAAAAAAGACTTGGCATTCAACATGTTAAAAACGTGCTAAAGTTCATTTGTAAATATCAAGAAACTAAACATATTCTAAAATGAGAATAGCCTCTTTATAAGAGGATCAAAACAAGCAGACTAAGATTATATATCGCCATAACACATGCACAAAATTAAGAAAGCTTCAAGTTATATAATTCCTTTGACAAGGCTTTCAAACAGCAACATGGGGACTCCCATCTTTCTACAGCTAAAACATTAAGAAAAATTCAATTTAATATTCAATGACAAAGCCAAATTTTGAAGTTGCACATTCTCAAATGAACGAGATAATTTCCCTCATTCACGGTAAATTAAAGTATCTGATTTAAATAAATGCTTCATAAAAGGAGGTGGTTGATAAGGGCCATTTTTCGCCCATCAGCCCCTTTATGCGACATACATTTGTCTAGTATACCTCATAAAGAAAATATATCTTGAATGAAAATTCCATAATTGATGGGAAAAATAAAATATATAATTATGATGTACACAAAATGAACATAAACACTATTGTCATATAATAAATAGTAAATACAACACTAAACGTAAAATTAAGATGAACGAAGCTTAAGACTATTTCAATATATGAAATATCAGAAATAAAATAACCGAAAATCAGTTTCAGACACTTTTGGCAATTAGTCTTCCACCTTGATTTCTTCAGCCGCATTACTAACAGACCATCCAGCGGCAGCGTCTTGTAGTATATGAACATATTCAAGACTGTTTTGCAACTTTGGTTGAGTTATGGCACCATTAAACCAGAAACCATAATAGAGAAGCAATATGCACACACTACCAGGGTTGCAAAAAAGCCAGCTTAAATTAAAAAAAGCCACGCCGGTGGCTTTTATTGGTTTTAACTGGCTTTTTTGGCCAAAATTGGCTTTTATACAATGAAGCATTTTAATTATAAATGACACATTTTTATATGAGTTTAATTTGTTTTAAAGACATTTAGTTGAGGTAGAAATCAATATAACCCAATATTTATCAATAATGAAGACATTAATATTGGAATAAAAGGTCATGCCAATTGCTTTGTCTGGTTTACACCGACCTTAAATCTTTTTAAATTTTTATTGCTTTATATAATTAAAAGGGACAATGGTTGCTTAGTTATATATTTTATTAACTAATTTTAAGGGGCCATATTAATAATGCAAGTATTATTTTATTTCTCATAAACACGTATTTAAAATTGCACATAAAGTCATTTAATAAAAACATTTCTCTATTAACCACCTCACTGACAAGCCCGTGTTAATACGTTCACTAAGCTCCAGGTTTCACTGCAATACAAGCAATATTTAAAGTAATAATTCTATTGATTTAATGTATTTTTAATACTTTGAACAATGATTAATACTTCTAAGGATTGCATTCATATTCGTTAAGATTTTTTATAAAATGTTCAAAGAATCATTTTTTTAAAGCATTTAAAACAAAATGCAGAAAAAACATTACAATTTTGCCCTTTTCCAAGACAGTCGGAGGGTTAAAGCAGTATTATGAATAACATATGCATTAATTTATATGCACTATTTTAAATAGTAAGTAGCTTTTCCAAATTCTAATTCAACAAGTTTAATTTGGAGAATTTTTTTTTTAATTGTTCTCTTTATTTTATGCACTTACATGTACTAAAATTTCCTCAAATGTTATATCCTTTCTAATTTCTCTTTCAACATTGTTCATTCTACGAATTTAATCTGTCCATATGGACATATCTGGAATAAGTTACATAACAGCTTAGTAGCAGAAAGACTTTTTACATATTATTTTTATAAGTATTTTTTATATAATGATTGCTTATTTACTTATTATTGCTCAAGTATTATATAAGATAATTTCAGTTATTAAATACATATAAGCTATTTAGTTTTAATCAATTTTAAAAGTAAATATCAGATGTAAGAATGTTTCTATTTTAATGTGTGACAGACATTTTCTTATTCTTTCATATAAACTTTAAAATGTGTGGTATGTGTAGAGCCATGATAAAGAATTCCAAACCAATACTTTAGAGTTTAATGTATTCTTCTGAATATTCATAATTTTTTTTTAGACATAACAGCGTTCAAAATCCTTGGTGGTTCGCTGGTCCGAGACCAAAAATTCAATTGGACCACTAATTTGAAAAATTTAATGGTCCGCAGGACCAGTAACTTTCCCCCTCTCTGACAGGTAAACGTAAACTTTCCCGTCCTTTAGAAAACTGCAACCAAACACAAATCTAATTATTTAAAAAAATTTAATTAAACCTTAGTCAGTTGAAATAGATTATCTGAAATGAAATGTTTAATAATTTTGCAGTTTTTCTTTATGTACCGTTTAATTTTTAGCAAATTATAATTTTACATTTTATTATGATGAAAATTTTGGATAACTGTAAAGGAAGTTTGATTTATATTCTAGGAAGGGGGAGGGGAGGGCACTCAAAGGGTTAAAGGGACTTAATAGAATTTTATGTAGCAGGCCAGTGATGATTACTGCAGACCAGTAAATTCTTATGTTTACTGGTCCTTGGGACAAACGCCTTTTTTATATCAATTCTAACACTGCATAATGCTTTCACAGTTGCATTCTAGCAGTTATAAGGTCTTATTTGACAAAATTTAATAGAAGTTATAAATATTTTCTATGAAAAAAATATTAAGTATTAAAAATAAATGAATCCAAAGTTTATATGAATTATCTCTAAACCACCTTTTTGAAAAATAAAAGCCGGCTTTTTTCAAGTAAAGCCGGCTTTTTTTAAGCGGCTAAAACCAAAAAAAGCCGTCCGCCTTTTTTTTTGGCCTGGCTAAAAGCCGGCAACCCTGCACAATACCATACGACCCTTACAGCTACTTTACATTGACAATTCCATTGTGCGATGTTACTTCACTCTGTTTTTATACAATTATTAGTTTTTAGCACTTGTGTGTCGAACAATCTAACTTTAGTCACAAAAGTCTCTGCTTAGCGTCCTTTATTGAAAACTTGTTGCTTATTTAGGAATCTAGGCATTTCATGTTCGAGATCATTTCTTGCAGAAGTTCCAAACAATCCTGGAAGCATCTATGAATAATCATAACAATTTAGCTTCTGCCACTGATATTGTGTACATTTTTTTTAAAAATATATGTGCAAGTATGTTAACGTCGTTCTTTGAATTGGCGAAGTAAGTTCTGAAGATGCCCAAAATGTAACCTGAAGTAGCGACTCAAGCTTACACACTCTCCTGGATATAAATGTACGTGTCATCAGCACCAAGTATCACAGTATCATTGTCATCCGGAATAAATAATCTTGCTAAAGGCCTCATATTTTTCAATAACCCGTGTTCCTGTAATGTGTTCCATTCCAAGGTATAGTGGAACAAAGTTCTCAATCAAAACCTGGCTTGCATGTTGCACTGAAGATATTCTTTTTCTTATATTGAATAATGTAGACAGAACACCATTAGAGAGACCAGTTCTAAGCTTTACAAGCAACACTTCCAATCAAGTACGAGAAGACCTTTTTCAAGGAACGCATTTTGGACTTTAGTTCAAAAATACAGTTAAGATCAGCCATGGATGTATCCATGAGAGTATAATAATCTAACTCTGAAAGGTGTCCCAGTGTGTCAAAATAGAGGTCTCTACTTTGCTACTTTTCTGATGTTTAAAAAGACTTAATATCTTTTCCATACATTGATGTATTCTCGCAGCTTGCAGTGCCAACTCGCTGAATACCAATCCTGCAATAAGAGTTTTACAGTATCGTTTTCCCTACGAAATACAGATTCTAGTTTCTATAAAGGCTTGAGTTTGAGCTTTTGGTACAATCACGAGACAGTTCTTACCTTTACATATTATTCAACAAGTGTGACAAGGTATTGATTATTGTATATTAGCAGGGTTGGGGTTTTGGACGCCCAAAACTAGTTTTGGACAGGACATGTGGGTTTTACTGTCCAAAACTGTACTAAAGTGTCTAAAACTGTACTAAAGCGTCCAAAACTGTACTAAAGTGTCCAAAACCTTAAAAAAAAGCAACATTCCACATGTAACCACTGCAAATTTATTAAACATATGAATAAATATAAATATCTCACAATATAACATTCCATTTAATGCTTTGGCAAGTGAAAAAAAGTTCAAATTTTTCTAATATCTGTGTAACATAAAAAGTTCTGTTTCTGTTAAAATTCAGTTATAATAATAAGAAATTCTTTATAATACCACACATGTAGTATAGGGAGGGGAGATTTGCTTTTGTTTCAATTTTTGTGCAAGAAAATGTTACAAAGAAATTTCTTTTAAATAATGTTTCATTGTAAATTATCTTTTCTAGATTATAGAATAATGAAAGAAAACACAAATATTTAATTTAAAATCTAGAAGTTATTTTTTAAAATATGTATTTTTATTATGAATTTAATCTAATTCTAGTGAACATTCTATTTCTTAAGGGTTAAGTAGTATTGTTATAATAATAGTCATATAATATAATATAGTCAATATCTAAATATCTCATAATCAAACAAAAGCAGTTATTTTTATTTATACTATTTCTTAATATACACATATACATAGTTGCCAGCAGTAAGCTGGTTTAATCAGTATGCTGAACCTGAACTCCATTTATCAATTATTTCCAGTAACAACTCTAGGGACTTTCAATAACAGAATCAGAATGTATTCTTCATAAAAATCGTTAGTACTTCTATTAACTACTATTATTTAATGAATAACATTAAAATTATGATACATAATTAAATTTAATATCTTTTTAATGTAATTACGTTGTTACGTAGGGCAATTAGGTTGTTACTACTAAATTGTTAGGTAGTATAATGTAGTGTAATTAGGTTGTTAATACTAAATTGGTATTTTTGTACTGTAATCTTTTTGCCAATTTTTTAAACTTTTAGCATTGTTCTGATAAATACAATTTTACTACAAAATATAGTTTTGGACAGTTTAAGACAGTTTTAGACAGAAGGGTTTTGGACAGTACGGTTTAAACCATGGATTTTACCGTGGTTTTTACCATTGTGTCCAAAACCTTGCCAACCCTGTATATTAGGTATCTTATTTGTGGATTTGCCGGCGGTACTCTACGCATAATCGCTTATTGTTACCACAGAAGGAAAAGGAATACGAGTCTGAAGTATGCAAAATACATATGATCTGCATTTAGAGTACAACTTGGATGTTCTGAAAACTGCGATATACAAATTTGTTCTAAACATCGATATAACTGTTCTGTTAGAACATATGCAAAAATCACTTTTTTGCAGGTTTCACAACAATCACACCGACTCCTAAGCACTATTTATTAAGTTCAATAAATATTTACAAAAGTTTTCTAAAACATTGACATCTAATCAACGTAAATCCGCGTGCAGCAAAACCTGAACGCACTCCGATAGCAGTGCAACCAATACTCTCTCACTAAACATTTTTTTCTCCAATTTGTAAAAACAGGGTTCATACTCATTTCCCCCCCAAAATCCCCTGATGTATTTTTCAGGATTAATAATTTTCCCATGTCGACAATTAACGACATTTTTTAAAATCAGTATCATGTCCTAACCTACCCCTAAAAATAATAAATAAAGAGGCAATCAGTAAAAGTAAAGATTATACATCAGATATAAAATACAATTTATATAATTTTTTCTAATTACCTAAGTTGTATTGTGTATTCTGTAAAAATTGATCCACAAATCTGCTGAATCACAAGCACACTAACATGTCTCAAAAATGAAAATTTTATAAACTTACATTATGTACACTAATAATAAAATACTTCAAAATTAAACAAATGCTTAATGTAATAAGATATTGTCATTTAAGAAAATTCTTTATAAATGGGCAAATTGGTTTTCATCAAGTAAAATGTTTTTAGTAATAAGTCAAAATTTTTAGAATGCTCTTTTCCTCTTTTAATAAAATGCTACGAAGTTAAATAAAGCAAACTGCATATTTCTGATGATTATATTAACAGATTACACAATGATTTTTATGTTTTACTGACTTTCCTAGCCCATAACTAAAACTAAGCTTAGTTAAAAATCTTCAAAAATTTTTTTATACTTTCTAATTTATTATAAATTTTGTAAAAGTATAAAGTTGAAGACAAATTAACAAGAAACCTTTTCTGCACACAATAGGGGAAAAAAAATGAAATCTGACAAGCGTTTTAAGTTTAATATAAAAAATTAAATAAGTTTAATAGATTTTTAAAACCTTTTTTCTGAAAAAAAAAAGAAAAAATCTTTACACACACAAAAAAAATAACTTCTAGACCCTATGAGATTGAAAACCTTCTCTGAACCACCTTTTCCAGCAGAAACTACAGCGAAACTTTTAAGGATCAGTTTTAACACATTCAACCCAAAACAAATTCTGGATTCACATTTTTATCTGTCCAGTCTACATTGAAAAGTTTTGGCAGAGTTCATTTTAATATGAAAAAAAAAAAAATTTCACAAAAATATATTTTCAGAATTTGAAAACCCCAAATGTCAAAAATCTAATACTGACGAATTCCTAAATGAACGTTTATCCTTTTACATCCATTAAATAATGTGTTTGAGTTAATCTATATTTGAATGTCTACTTCAAGATATATTTCAATTGAAACTATTTCTACAAACAACTGCAAAATAACACATAATATTCTCTATTTACATCCACCGAGACATCCATGATCCGTACGCTTGACAATCATATCCATGGAGGAAAGAGAAAGATGGAGATGCAATATGCCATAAGAAGGTTTGCAATATGAAACCATTATCGCTCAAATTTAAATATCCACAGTAGGCCCAAACAAAACAAGTACCTGGAACAAGGACCAAATTCTTTAACATCACCAGTGCATTTTTTCTCTAAATGAAAGTGATCTTATTTTTAAGTATTCTAAAGCAACGTTCCCTTGTATTATGAATTAAAAACTATTACTAAAAGTTTTAGTGCAAGAGCGTGCTCGGACCTACTGTAGCAGATTTTAGGGTTACTTTTTTGGCATTACCCCCTAGCCACCTTACTGCATCTCCATCCTCTATGGATCATATCGTTTTCAAAATAAATTTGAAGCTGTTGTCAAATTTAGACTTCATGAATGAAGAATAAGTTAACCATGGAGAAAAAAAATCTTTCCCCCAGAGTGCTTGGCGGTGTTGAAGGAGTGTCCGATTCAATGTCTCATGAGGTTTGTAGGTGGGTCTTCGTTCGATTGCATTATGACATCACAAAGCATATGAATAGCAGAGAGTACCCTTATTTCTCAGAGTAGAAGATTTTGTCAAGTTTCCCCAGATTTTTGGTATTTTATGGATTATCCACCCCCCCCCCCCCCCCCCCCGAGATTCCCCCTGATGAAGACCCGAATTCCATCCCCTGATTTTCCCAGGAATCCCATATTCCCCTGATGAGTATGAACCTTGTAAAAGTGCACACTGAACCAAAATAAAATAATGCTCATATAAAAGCTTAAAGAGTAGTATAATCGCAAGTCAAAATTAATTTGGTTCATGGAATGCTTCTTACAAAATTTTCAAACGATACAAAAAACGACAAAAATGAAGGAAGGAAAAAGCCAACACTATTTTCGGGCTATAATTTCTACGATGTATTTTATTTATCACGTAAATTTTATATTAAACAAAAATACATATCATTAAGCATACAAAAACATTGGACAATTGTCCGAATCCAAAACTTTTTTTCACATGTATAAATGGGTGAAAAATAGCCCTTATCAACCCACCTCCTATAAAGTTGTTCGCAAAAATATGCAATAAAAAAAATGCTAGTTGACAAAGCTAAATTGCAAATTTCATTTCAGACATGTTTCTATTAACAATTGAACATTTTATTCTTACAAAGCTTAGCAAGGAACTTCATTTTAAACTTTGACATCTCTAATGTTATGCAAGAATTTAAATTTCTGCACAAGCAAGTGAAATCTTGAGGCTGAAGATTATATAGATTACAATTAATAAGAGTTAAAACCTAGTTATTGAAATATCAAAGATTTAAAAGTGATTAGGTTTTAATTAAGCTTTAAGATTTCATATTTGCCAAACTTTAACATCATTTAATTACAAATACGACTAAATGAACAAATGCATACAAGAAACTCCCATAACAGCCATATTTAGTTAATCTTATTTTCGAAGTATAAAGAACCATATCAAAGCAATGCTGTGTATTCAGATGCAACCTGTGCATTTCCACCTGAATACACAGCATATGCTTTGATATGGTTCTTAATATTTTGATTTTAACTGTTAGTAATCAACTGTAAACACAATAGGTTTTCTGCAGTCATTTGAATGATATTGCACTGATGAGAGGTTAAAACTTTGCCCGAAACATTTGCCTTTTTAATTGCATATGTATTTATGTTACTTGTATGTCTGATGAATTGTAATTTTTTTTTTTATATATAATTTTATATATTTGTATATTTCTTCAATAGAAATATTTTGTATCAATTTTACAGAAGTCATGAATAAAAAAAACCACATTTAGAATCTTAAATTCAGTTATAAGTACACATACATAACTTGTGAAAACGCTTCGTATAGATATTCTATGTAACATTAAACATAAAAGCATATTTAAACTACTAGTTATTTTTTTTAGTGTTTAAAAATCATTTCATTGTTACAGTTTCAGAGCCAGATGAGATAGTTTACAAGCATGGTTTGGCACATAACTCTAATGTAACAATAACGAATATTTAGCAATTTATCACTTGCACCCAGCTAACAGAAAAATGAATGTTTATAATCCATTCTAAAAATATTTGTCAAAAAACACCTAGAATATGAATAGTATGTCCAGATGAGATTGTTCATGTATGTAAAGTTAAATTGGAGAATTTTTCAAAGTTAAATAACAGTTTAAAGAAAAGGAAGTAGGCATTCAGCAAGATTTAAAAATTGCTTAATTTTTAAATTTAGAACCAAGATCAAGCCTATATTTTAGTAAAAAAACAATTCATCATTAATAGCTGTACCCAAAATGAGAACATCCTTTAAAATTTCAAAGCAGATTGCATCTCTACCTTAAGGCATCTGGTCAATCTTGTCTTAAAATCCCACTCTCCAACACTAAACCTATTGACATGGAATGAATGCATTTCTATTTTCAATTTCTCATGCAAAACACATTTCTGTATACTTTCTTAAAGGATGCCTTTCTGGTTTGACAAAGTATTTCTAAAAACTTTGACAAGCCAGAACAAGACATCTTTAAAAAACATTTTCTAATTAGAAATTTGAAAAATACAAATGCTTTCTAAATTTAACACTGGAGAAGAATTTAAGATCAAACTGACCATGAACCTAGAGTTTAGATTTATTTTGAAAGGAAAATTCATATACAAATCATGTACATCAAGAAAATAACACCCAAAGCTTGGAAGAGAATAACTACAAGTGTCAATGAAGATCAAGCGAGAACATAAAGAATAATTACCCTTTTATTAAACCTAGGAGTTCTGATATCAATAAAGGCAGCAGATACTGCTTTCATATAGCTCTTATGATTATTAAAAGTAACTCGTCCAGAACCTGAAATAAAAGTGATATTCAGATACAAGTCTTATTGAAATTATATAACTACTGAAAATGATAAAGTTACTTACCAATAGGATATTTGTGTTTATCTGTGTCAATTCCAGCATATACTACACCACCAAATAAGTCATCCATAATTTTGGCTAAGCCTTCAGCATTTAACATACCATGAAGGGCTCCAACAAAGACTGTTTTACTAGGGTCTAACCTTTGAGATGGACAATGTACAAAATTGCTATCACTTATCACCCATGGAATGCATTGTACCTAAAAAAAGACAAGCATTATCAATTAGACCACACAACACCCTGCAAAATTAGAATTACTTTAACCAATGAGTAACATACAGTATTGCAGAATAATTAGTCAGAAAAATGTAGATTTTTAACCTTTTAATGTAAAATCTGAACACCAGTTTTTAAAGCAGACTTATTCGATTAACATAAAATTAGACAAACAATCTGTTCATATTTTCCCCCATACAAAGTTAAGTACCAATTTTTACTTTATTGAAAACTTGCTAATGGCACCTGCTGTTTCAAGATTCAGCAAACAGTTAAATTCCAGATCTCAAATTTAACTAAGTGGAAGGTCATAAGACTTAATATTGCAGTTTGACTTAAATTGATACATTAAAAAGTCACTTAAAACTTGTATGCTGTATATAAATGAATTTATCAAGTTTAGAATTGCTTTATCAGCATGCAGCAGTCATTAACAAAAATTTAAACAAATCTAAATTTGTACATATTTAAGAAAATTTGTTAAGTTTAAAAAAGAGGTACTTGTTAAAACCAAAAATTTTACACTGACATTTTAAATGCATCAAAAACAAAAAACAAAAAAAAAAAACCTACTCATTAAAACTCAGCCAAAATAATACAAAGTTAAATCTACTTTTACCATTATTCTTTTTAAACAAAAATTATATGTATATAAAATAAAACTCATGTTACAAGAAGATATAGGTTCTACTGAAATTCTTTAAACAGCTAACTATATATAAAATGAAAGCCAAACTACTTTTAGACTAAATTAAGGTTACAATGTGATATTTATAAGAAAAATAAAATAAAGACAAATGCTATTCTAAACATCTATCTAAGGTTAAAATTTCCAAAAGAAATAGGCCAATGGAGGGAAAAAAAAAAAAAAAATTCCATAAACATGCTACAATATAAAAACAAATTTGATCCTAGTCAAATAATTTGGAGAGAGAAAACAAGTTTCAGGGATTTGCTATAACAAAAAGGACAAAGCCACTTTATTGCTACAGGTATAATTTAATGGTTTAAAAAAGTTCTTAAAGTTCAAAAAATATTTTAAAACATTTTTGCAGGTGCAAAAAAGGCACCACGTCTCACTAAAGATTTTAGGAGTAAAAAATTAACAGGAAGCATAGATTGAGCAAATCATTCTAGCTTTTATATTTAGATTTAAAAAATAGTCTGACAAAGTGCACAAGATTCCTTACATTGCATTACTATTTATTTTAACTATTTTGTAGTGTTTGAAAACCAATAGTCACTTCAGATTAATATTGATTATACGTATCTCAAAAATTTGTTTCCAAAATGTTATTTTATACACATTGCAAACTGGTCTTGTATGTTCTATTATTTATTTTTAATGCCTTCTATTATATTGCAACTCTACAAAAACACTAAAAACATTTTATGCAAGAGTAAAAATAGAATCCAATGATAGAGGGGTTGCAAAAAATGAAGTTGTATGTGAGCAAAAAATTAATACCACTTCCAGTGTATTTTTATAAGGAGGATTTGAGGTTGGAGTCACCAAATACAGTGAACATTTGTTTATCAATACAGTATAGTTAGTATATAAGACAGTCAAAGAGCAATACCCAGGAGGTCTTGAAAAAATAAGTCTCAAAGTTTATTTTACAGTTTATAATCTGATAAATTTCCTTTGGAAAGCTGCTCAGCAGCAGAGTCATCAGCATACTGGTTTTGAGATTTATCTTTGTAGTTTGAAATAAAAAATAAAATTACATTAAATATTACTATTTACATAAATAAGCTGTTATTCTTGGCGAAATAAATTACATAATATAAAGTTATGCTGCACATATAACATGCTGCTTTATTTTTTAAAATTTGTAATTTTCCTCCCCCGATTATCATAATGTAACAACTAACTATCTTTTAAATCCGATTCTTATGCTTTAGTTAAATCAATTATGTGCTTAAAAATACGGTCTGAAAATATATTGAATTGCTGAAAATAGTTAAGTAGGCAATAACTACAAAATCAAAAATCTGAAAAAAAAAATCCATATTTTAAAATTCAAAATATAATTTTTAAACATTTTTTAAATATTTGGATAACGAAACAAATATTCACATTTTTATTTTTCTGTGAGAAGAGATTCATTAAAATAACTAAATTTTGAACAAAAAATTTCTGGTCTGTAGACAAGTTGGCTTTTATTTTTCTTTTCAAATATTTAAGCATGCAAAATTCCAGTTAAAATGCATTTATATGCCACAAAAACAATTTATATTTTTCGTAAATTTCAATTATTCTACTTATTTTTTCAATTTCAGTTCTAAAATAACGGATGGAAATTTGTTCCAAAAAATAAGTCTGAGCGGGATTCCAACTGACAAAAGAAAAAAACCTCAAATCAGGTATGCCGACGACGTTACCGAGCCACTTGCCAAAGAAGGAAATTTATCAGATTATAAACTGTAGTGTAAACTTTGTGACTTTATGTAATGCAAGAAAAATAAAATATGGAAAATGTTGCCTTCATCTAGTGATATCCTGATCTGGCTTGTTGAAACGGGTACCAAACACATGGCATACATTTTAATTGTAATTATTGAATACAAGGATAATTTTAAAATTAAGTAGTCGTATTACAGAAAATAGGGGGCTGACAACTTTCTACTGTAGTTAAGACCTTCGCCAGATAATTTTATAAAGTTAGTGTTCATATCATTTTGCACAGATTTCATAGAAAACTATTCTGAAAGTTTTTCATAACTTCCATGGATGATGTAGAATGCTTGCAGACATCCAAAGCTGAAGACAAAATTCCAACTCGCTATACTTAAAACCTTTTAGTTTATGTTAAACACAACTTCCAAGTTTCATTAAAAAATGAGATACAAGATCACAAAAGTGAAAAATGAGATCAAACATAATACATTTTTATTCATTGGTTAAAAAAAAAAAATTACCTTATGCTTTTTTCTATAACAATTAGCAATACAGAGTACTTTCAAATTTTACCAATCATTAAAAAGCAAAATACACATAAGGATAATTTAAAAATGTTAAAATATGGATGCATATTAAAATTATTTACCAATGAGACAGGAGGGGGAAACAAATTACTCTCCTTAACTAAATGTAGTTGATATTCTGAATTCTGTATATTTGATGGGATTTTTTGTATAAAAAGGCCCCCCCCAAGGTGATTAGCAATCAACGCTTTCTCGCGCATTCTACATCACCATGATATTAAGACAGTTCTCAAAAATCCAAAAGAAACTACTTTCAGACAATTCCTTTTTGATAACAATATTGACAGAGACAATTCATCATGAGAGAATATTTTAAAAATGGATTAAATGCACAAAAACATAGACATATAATAAACATATATAAACATATTTACAATTTCTATGGCATAATTAGAAACTAATTAAGACAACTATAAACAGAGCAGATTTAAAAAATTCAAAATCTAAAAAGATGCAGGAGAAAAAAATTATGTACGAGATACTGAATGGATTAGAAACTTCAAATCTGGCATGGCAGTTGCCTTTTGAAATAAATACTAGGGATGCAACAAATAGAGATTTGGACGTATACAGACTAATTTTTTTTTCAATTTTAAAATCAAATTAAATTAAGGACTAATTAAAATTAATTTTGAGTGTTCAAAAATCATAATAGCTGAATGTATTTTTTTGTAATATTTTAAATACTTTGATGCCAATAAGATAACATGACTTTCAAAAACGTAAATAATTTAATTCAGTTTATTTAATCCATATAGTTCTAATAATTTATAATTTTAGCTAAAATAGAAACTTACCTCTAAAAATGAAATTTTAGTAAAATAGGTACTTTTCGGTTAGCCAGGCACCAGTATTATACATATAGGGTAGATGTGCCAGTAATGGGCACCCCTTGATGTTTTTGTTCATAAAAAATATTTAGCTTTATTTTTTTTATAATTCTCCCTTGCATGTTTTATAAAACTGGGTTGACACTTAAACCAATCAGGAAGCAGAATAATCTTTCAAAGCTCTACTGTTTTTCAATAAAAATCTTAATGAACAGGCCAAGATCTGGCTTCATTTAATAAAGTCATTTGTTATTTTCTTGCAAAATTTGCAGTTTTGTTTTGGTAGTAATAGAAAACTTTGAATTTTATAATACTAATAGTAATTTATAAAATTTCATTTATTTAAGGAGGGATGTCCATTACTGGGATGCTTAATGAGTCGTTTTCCAGTAATGGACACCCCATGTAGACATTGTGATTCCTCCCCATTTGAACAAAAACAAGTTACAGAAGTTGTTAAAAATCTATTTTCTGTCTTAAATGTTGGCTTATCTATCTCAGACAAAAAAATAAAGTAATATTAATGAAAAGTTAGTAATCGTGAAACTAATAAATCTGCAGATCAGTGGCCTTAAACATCAGTTCTACAGTTTTATTTGGAAATTTTATTGTATTTAAAAATATCCAACTCCCAGTATCATTTCTTTCATATTTGTATTATTAAAAGTAATAAATAATCCCTGGAAGTTTAATTGTTAAAAATAGAGACTAAACTCATTAATACTCCAAAACTTTATTACCTTTTAAATCTCCCACTGTCTCAATTTGATAGTTTAAAATACTAAATATCGGGCAATTACAGTTATCTAAAATAATTAAAATATTGATCTTCTGATAATTACAATAATTGATACAAACAGTGAACGATTATCACAAATATTTTTATTACTGGTATCCTGATTGTTTAATTTATTTGAAAATAACTCATTTCATTAGTATGCTTTCATTAAATTCTGGTTCTAAATAGTCAAAAACAATTTCATTTATCACTTTTTTATGGGGTGTCCATTACTGGAATAAAGGGTGTCCATTACTGGCAATTTAGGTGTTTTGATAATCTGTTATTTACGATTAAATTTTGATTCATATTGGGAAATGAGACTATGGGAATTGTTAAATATTGTTGAAAGATTAATACAACATTGAAAGAACTGGAATTATAGCTATTAATTAAAACACGATTTTTAAAGAAATTCCTTAAGGGTGTCCATTACTGGCACATCTACCCTACACACACACATATATATACACATTTGTTGTAGATATACACACGTATACATACATGTATATGCATATATAACACTGGCGCCCGGCTAACCAAACAGTACCGTAAAATCATTTAACCCCCCCCCCCCCCCCAAAAAAAAATAAGAACTTGCATATGTCCTGTCTTTCTCATTCAACTCAAATTTAGTAAGTTTACATTCTGTACTGTATGTTAAGAAAAAAGGGGTTTAAAAAGTCACCGTTACAGCTAAAGTTTTTTTTTTTTATAGAATGAAAGTCAGTTAAAAATACATTTTGAAAATATAAAAATACTAATTTTTATTTTGAAAATAAATATGTATTTGGGTAGTTCTACGCAAATAGGCCATTTTCATCATAGTGACGAAGAAAAAATAAATCATGTCAGAAGTTTAATTTTTTGTAACAAGGCACTAGAAAAGATACTTGTTGGCAAAAAAATAGCCGTCAGGCTTAATATTAAGAAATTCTATAATTATTAGATTTTTAACACTAGAAGTGCCGGAAATTTCACTCAAGTTTTATATTTTAAAAAATGTATACCGGAATTTTTATTTAAAGCTTTTTAAATTATCTATTTAACTAATTTTTGCACGATATATATTTCATTCTTTTTTAAAGAAATTTCTGGTTAACATCGAATTATACATATTTGAAATTATTTTTGGTTTCCTTACCGACTTTTCTTTACCTTTACCTAATAAATATTTTATACACCGATTTGTTTAAAAATATGCTTTTATTTTCATCAAAAAGAATTAATTTTCAATAAAAATATCTTCAAGTTTTTAAAAGTAATAGAACAATTCTCTCTCATAAGAAAATATATATGTTCTCAAACTATCCCTTCAGGGAAAACTAAAACATCCATTAATACATTTAGAAAATAAATTTTTACAAATTTAAAATGGAGGGAATGATAACCTCTTAACATTTGCCCAATCTGCATAGATATTCCTTGCACACTAAATTATTTCTCGAGGATGGCCGAAAATTGTTTTACAGACAAGTAAGATTCATGCGCTCAGCAAATTAACAATGGTTTTCTGTCTACAGTAGTACCACATATCTCAAATATCCAGAATTACTAATGAGTGAGGGAATGATCTGAAATATGAGTTGCAAACATTTTTGACAAATAAAAATTGCATGTGCAGACCAAAAAAATAATGTAATACATAGAAATAATACTTTGTGTTCATATTAAAAGACAGAAGTCAGACAAAATAAATATTTCAGTGAGAAATGATATTTTATATTTTTGGGTGGTAGTAGTTGCATGTAAGGGAATGATATTTTATAAGTTTAAAAATTTATTTTAAATATATATTTTAATTAATCCTTCTATTTTATGAGCTAATATGATAAAACCATGTCTAAACTACATGATAAAAAAAAATTAGGTTTTTCTGTTGAAAAAAAATTTAAATATCCCCCGGTTTCATCATTATGGCCTATTTGCGTAGAATCACCCATTTGTGTATCTTGACATATATTGAATATCACCGAACCCTGGAGACTAGGAAGCATTTTCTTGATGAGTCATGAAATGGTGGTTAATACACAAGATCTTATTTCTTTGCCATTTCAAAAGTTCTCTTCATAAATTCAAATTGAAAATATTTGTAAATATGCTGCAGCTATGAAAATAAACACTAAAAAAAGATACTTATTTTGAAATCAAGACAAGGTAGAAATTGAGACTAAGGAATAAGAAAGGCATATTTAAAAAGTTAATTTATGTAAAAAGAATTTCCAGGGTTGTTTAATTTTTTTTTTTTTTTTTGGTTAAACATTGATATGATCACTTCATTTTTGCAAGATAGATGCACAAGCTAAAGCTATTCAATATAAAAGTATATAATGTAAAAAGTATTTAAATGAAGAGTTACTTCCTCAGAAGCAGATTATAAACAATTTGCAAAAATTATTGATGTTTAGTTAGACCTGCAAGCTATAGTATTCCATATATTTATAACTGATGTGTTGATCAAATATGATCAATACTTTGACTAATTTATACAACAACTATTGACAGTCTAACAATTCTAATTTAATGTTTCTTCTACAACTGAAAATACTTTAATTCCTGTGACCGATCCCTTTTCCTAGAATTCATTGCCTAAAGCAATGGAGATAAATGTTATTGTATCTTATGCGGTCTTGTCCAGGATTTTCTTACATTGTCCTGCTTGTGAAATTGTGAACGGTTTTTATACTTTGAAACATTTACTCGCAATTGTGAAAGTCATTAGGTTCTTGGGTACTTAGTTATTCCGTTAACCAAATTACTGTTGCCAAATTGTAAGATATTTTAAATGCCAATAATCGCCAATAAAACAGTTAATGCTTTATTTTAATGTTACCAAAAAAACTTTTCACATTAGGAAAAAATATGAAAATTTAAGTATCTAAACAAAGTTAATTACTGCAGAGTTTAAAAAATGAATACATTGACCTTTGCTTTAATTTTACGGTTTTCTCTTACAACTTTTATTTCCAAGTCCTTTCGAAGTTCAGTTTTTAACGGTAACAAATAATGACGATTTCATTAATTTATCTATTTCTTTGAGAGTGACGGAATCGGGCAAGGGAGTTTATTGACCACCATTCTTAATTTGTCAGAGTTAAATTCATTGCCTGCCTAAAAAGGCACAAAAGGGTTTAAACACTTAAAAGTTACAAGAGTAAAATTCTAAACTTAATTTAGAAGTTTGATGAATAATGTGCTCTGGAATTTTTTTCCTATTAAAGCCTTCAAGCGACCAGGAAAAAAAACAATCTTTCTTCAAAGAAATGGGTCGCTCATGGAGGGAGTTCTACTGGCATGAACTCTGAATGGAGGTAAAATTAGTATTGAGCCCATGGGAATAAATTTCGTTCTATGAAAAAATGGTCATTCAGGGAAGTGGTCACACAAGGAGGTTTTACTGTATGTGTCTATATTTTATTGGAGTAATATATTAATGAAAAACTTAATACCTAGAAATTTACATAAACACATATATTTTTTAATTTAATAGAATTAAATCTCATCTAAATTTGCTTGTAAAAATTTTTTAATTAAGATATCTAATTCTTATTTAGGAAATGCAAATGAAATTAATAGAAGTTTAAATCTATACAAAAGAGAAAAAAAGTTAAAAAAATCTATTTTTATCAACGCAGAAATTCAGACAAGACTGCTTCAATATACTTGGAATAAGATTAATACAGTCAAGTTTAAACAAAGAATTTATGCACAAAGTTTCAAGACCTTTAAATTAGAAATGAGAATACTATAGAATATAATTAATGCTTAGCTTTTACAAAAAAGATATATTTGCACTAATTCATTTTTTGTGCAATAAAGAGATCAACTGATTGAGAACTAATAACTTTGTTCCAACAAATTTAGCCATTATAATCTAGACTTAAAAACAAAAACATAACTGCAAATAACCTGTAATTTTATGGACCAACTTAAAACAGTTGTATCAAGAATAAATGTTTGACAATTTAAATTACCTCTTTTGATCTCATTCTTCTGGATGATATTTTAAAATACCAGTTTCCACCATTACTATAATCATGAGTGCATGCTTGTAATAGTGCTTTTACTTGTTTTTCAGATTCAAATATTATATAGTTATATCCAGCTATAAGGAAAGTAGACAATATTAGAGAATCATTTCAACACAATTCATAAAGATACATTTTTGTCGAACATTAATAAATACTTAGGCACACAAGTTTAAGAACTAAACTATTCAATTGACTGCTCTCAGTAGTCTTAACATTTACCAGCATAATTGAAAAGTTATGAATTCAGTTTGTCTTGCTGTGTATTCCCCAAGTTGCATAATTTAATTTCCATGCAATTGTTATGAAGATTTAAAATTACATGTTCAGTATTGAAAACGAAGAATATAGCATTTACAGAAGTACTCAAAAAGTCTAGTTAGATAAGGTCAATAGGAGAAAAATATGAGGGGCATTCAACTGAAACCCGGTCAGTGCATGTAACTTTGCATAAGGAGGCACCACGTAACTGCATGTATGTTGTCACCATCTATTGATAGAGAGACTGGCACATGTGCAACGTGTTGCTCACCGAAGAGAAGGTAGTCACACAAGTTATCGTCCACTACTGAACATGCAGGTGAGTAAGCAGGAACAAGGAGGGATTCTATTTTTTGCAGTGGAGGGAGTTTGAGGTCATGAACTGTATAGACTGATAAAAGCTGTGAACGATGAATAGTCTTAGTCTCAGCTGTTGTGGAATGGCACAAAAGATTACTTTATGGGTGCGAATTACTGGAAGACTATGCTCGTCCTTGACAGGTTCATCATGTCATCATACCAGAAAATATTGCAGAAGTGAATGATTTAGTCTTTGCCAACTGCAGAATAACTGGATGAGATCCAGCGGTTACTGGGTATAAGGATGGGCACCACTCGCACCAACACTTGAACTTTTGAAAAATTGGAATCGACCGGCTGTGTCGCAATGAGATAAATGTGCCGATAGTTTTGTTGACTATTTGAGTTTGTGTATAACTACATTTGTGTGTGTTAAAATCATTACTTTACAGTAGTGACCGGGTTTCATTTGAATGCCCCCTATAGTTCGGAATGAAATAAAATATACATCAAACAAGCATTTATGAAGGCACTAAATCATGCTTTCTATAGAGTATGATGTGTACAGTATTTCACTTACAGGATCGTACAAAAGAATTAACTGAACTTTGCAGCAGATTAATGTTACTTTTTTTGGTAGGGGAGGAAAGGCATGTAACACAGAAGGACACAAGATGCTTTGAGTAGAATACGAAACACAGTTCACTTAGAAGGATAAAACATATTGGGTACAGTATTATCAGAACAATAAATGCTGGTAGAGGGTTTTCAGCATGGATTAAGTTTAAAATTTTGCATGCTACATGGTATGCATACGTTCAATAGAACATAGCCCATTAGGGCTATACAAAATTATCTGTAAAAACTTCAGACTGAGAGACTAAGGGTGTAATAGAGTTCTGCCTTTTCCAGCTAGACTAGATTTAATACATCACTGTAGCATAACAGAAGATATTTATTAAAGAATGAAAAAAATAGTATGTGGCATAACGGAAGATATTTATTAAAGAATGAAAAAAATAGTATGTGGCATAACGGAAGATACTTATTAAAGAATGAGAAAATAGCATGTATCATTTATTACAGAGACTAAATCTGTTACGGTACTGTATGAGTAATATAAAGAGAGTTTAATTGTGATATGCATTTTCAAAACTAATACTTTTTGCATATTAGTGTGTATAAATCCTATACATTGCACAAAAGAGTTAAGAATACAATCTTGCTTGACAGAAATAGATGAAGAGGAATTTAAAATTAGGTTCCGAGTTTAAGTAAACCAACTAAGATTTCTGCTATATAGTTTATTTACAGAAATGTACTAATTTTTTTATGCAGCCTTCTATATACATTTTCACTTATTGACAGAATTTGCTGAAGCAGCATTTTTAGGAATCGTACTTTGTTACACTTTCACATAAATAGATCCTTAGACAGATTTGCATTTTACTTTATAGTTTCCTAAATTTTTGGATACAAATCTATAGTAGATAATAGGACTACAATATGAAGCTTTGTTACAATATTCCAAGTGTGAAAGTTTCATAATCAATGCCTGATTTTTCTTTGTTAAAAAAACAGATAAAGATTTCCAAGACATTTGATTACAAGAAACTTTCAAATGCTCATTTCACAACATTTTGAATAACTTTAACACCCTTAATCTACAACCATGTGCAAGACACATGGTCTTTTAGTCGGGCCAAAACAGATCATCACGGACCTGGTCCATAATACATCAACTGGGTCAGATGTAAATATTATGAGCATGGCCAATGGCGAGATGTTCACGATTTGCAATTGGCCCACCACAAACAAGGCTCACGATAGATTATTATACCTTTGTATCATAAGTTACATGTTATTCTTGGTCATGTTTGCACATTCAAATATATTCTTGTATATTATAGAAGCATCCCCACAAGATGTTTTGAAAAAAGTGTGATGAGAACAGCGAATTATGGTGACACTTCTACTGAAAATGACAGTGGTGACATGTTCTGCACGGGAGAGAAAAAAAAGGAAGGAAGAGATTAGTTATTCATTTATATTATATTTTAGTGATTGATGATAAACCTTTTGTGGTATATCTACCACAATTGCTACATCAGGTTGCAATTACTTATCAAATATTCCACAAAATTAAACCAGTTTTATCCAATACATGTATTTACATTCCATAAGTCGTGCACGCTTTGTAAAAGTTAGGACTGATTTGCCGAACCCATCTAAGCCAAGACTGAAAAAATTCCTTAACATTAGGAATAACCAAATGGAATTGGGCTAGAAGATATCGTATTATGGCTAAAAATTCATCTCTTACAATAAAAGAATAATCGACGGTAAAATTACTATTATTTAAGCCCTTAAAGTAGAATTCACTATCAGTCAAAAATTTCAACATTGAAATCAGTCCCGAGACTGAAGGTCTTGCAGGCATAAAAGCGCGAAATAGAAAAGGAACATCTTTTCCATCTATACAATGGCAGCAAATTTTTGTAATTTAGATACATTTTAACAGGAATTTATAGATTAAAATGAGATATAACTGTATGATTGTTTTTCTTTTTGTAACTTAGAAAATACTTAAAAGTAAATAAACTAACAATAAATGCATAGGTTCATTGAATCAAAAAGAGAATGGAGGGCAGATTTCTAAAAGTAAATCCAAATATAAAACTGATAATTTATGTTAAGTGCAGTGATTAATTTTTCAAAACATATTCAGAGTAGTTTGGTTCCTTAAGATTTTCCCTCTTTCCTAAGGGAGAAAAAAAAATTCCATGCTAAATATTTACACATTGAAGTAATTGTTCCCGAAATACATCCCTGAAACTACTCCAAAAAGTTGTATAAATAGTATAAATATTCCATTTGAAAAAGAAACTTATGTAAACATTTTTTCCCCTTTTAAAGTCTAAAAAATTTCATTCTGGAACAACACCTCAATCAACTTCATTTACATAATTTTCAGATGTTCATAGCATAAGCTGACCTTTTATTTGATAGCTCTTCTCTACTCAACAGTTCTGAAATTCTAAGGCTTTAAGTGGACAAAATGACTGAAGATTAAATTTACCTGACCCAGCCCCCATATGTTTTCAAAATTTCTTTGCATTTTTGTATCAATCCAGAGAATGCTCAGAATTGTATTCAAAAAGGTGGAATTCTTCCTTTGGGAGGAACTCTTTCATGCCTGGTCTTGTACCCATGGAATGGCTTGAAGGCAGTGTAATCTTGTTTACGTTTTGGGACCAGCCTCTTGAAACTAACCATAGGTTAAAGGGTTAACTATCCCTGTTTATTATTTTTTTAAATATAGAAAGCAAGATTAGAATTCCCAACAGCATACCGGTCAAGTTAAAACTTGACCTAACTGATAAGTTAATAAAGTTCACCCACAGCATATTTAAGTGTAAACTTCACCTAGAACATTTATATTGTAGTTTAAGTTTAGTCTTTTCTATGCCTTTCAATAAATATCTTGCGCTTCCTTAGAAAATATTTTCTAAACAAATCTCATATGGTCTTTTTCTAAAAACTAAAAATCTTAAAAATGCAATATTTGCAGCTTTTGTTCGATAAATATGATGACCCAGATAGGATTGACAGATTCCTGGCAGAAGCTTTTAAACTTTTAGCTAGCCGTCATTGATTGGTTAAAGAAAATTAGTTTTTGAAAGCATGGCCCCAATTTCAATCCTTACCAGCCAAGTTAGCTCCATTCAACTTACTATAGAAGACTAAATTACTAATTAGTCTAACAATATGAAAAAATACATTTTCAAAACTTATTCCTTTTGAGTGAATTTAACTTCTAGAAATACCCAATAGCTATAAAAAAAAAAAAAAAAAAAAGGACAAAGGTTTACTGAAATTTAATAACCTTTACTTTAAACTGATGAATAAATTTGCTTATTATTGATATGACAATAAGGTACAGAAGAATTTGACAAGTTATAAATACATAGCAACATGAATAACCTATTTTTTTCAATATTTTTTTAAAATCAAATTTGGATAAGTAACCATTTTAAAAATAAAATTAAATGTTTCAAAAGAATTATCAGCAATGGTGTAGAGATTAAAGCAAATAACTAAATGCTGAAACAAATGTGAAATGAGAAGAAATTAAGAAATGCAAGATAACAAAAGTAATTGTAAAAACATGTCCCAATTAAGATTAGTTCCAAAAGTTTTACGCTAAAAATACTAATAGATAAAACAAATAGAACTTTATGCTTTATTAGAAAAGTTAAGACCTAGAATAAAATTACCTTTAGAAGAATACGAGGCACTACGATTATCTTTACCACCAGGCCATACAATCTTAATTTGTCCGAAAGGGGCAAAAGCATCAATAAGTCCAGCTGAAAACCAAAAAAACATCAGAATAATTTAACATTGCCAGTGTCTAGTCTAGATCGTTTTATTTAAAACAGAGGCTGTCTAGCCCCCCCCCCCTTCTAAAATACAAAAGGAAAGGCTAAAAAAATGTTGCATTCTATTTTTGCTAAAGCTTGCAAGTTCAGTGGTGGAAAATCAAAAATCTATTTTTGGAGCAGTAAGTACCAGTTTTGGAGTGGATTACATTTTGTAGCAGCTCCAAAATAGTAAATATGCTTTGTTATGAACTTTTATCACTGTGCATATACAATTTTAACAGTAAAAAATGCAATAATTGTTAAAAAGATGAAAAAAAAATTATTAGAGAATTATAAAATTTGGAGTAGTGTGATGATTATAACAAATGAGATTATTGGAACATGGAAAGTTATTCTGACAAATGTTTTATAATTTTTTAGGAATTTAAAAAAATAACGAGACTAATTTGAACATTTTAGAAAAAAAAAGCTGCATGAATTTAAATTAAAGAATGTTACTAGTTAAATATATTTATAGTAATGTTTTTTGGCAAATGACAACCAAAAATTTAAATAACCCAAGCAATACCTGTAATAACCAAGTAATTACTGGATTGCATAGTGAACTTTCAGTGCTATTTAGTTATTCCATTGACCAATTTCACCAAATTATATAAATCACCAAACCACTTGCCAAATTATAAAAATAGACAATTTTAAAATGACGAAAGAACAAATAAATTAGAATAACATTGATAAAAATACAAATGTTGAAATAAAAATCACTTGACGTAAACACACGTAACTTGCTTAAAGTCAAGTGAATGTGACCATTTATGATCGATCAACAATTGCCATTTAATCTTAGTTTGGCGACAGATTTTTGGTCGATGGGATAACTAGGTAGTACTGAATTTTCTTTAAAAAAAAATAAAAAGTTAAGAGGTATTTCAAAATCAGAGTATAGAAATCAACAAATCTGATTTGATGTCTCATAATACAGAGGTGGAAAATATAAAGTTTGTTTTTGTAGCAAGATAAATTGTAGTTCTGTATTAGAATTCTACAGTTTTGCAGTAGGACAAACTTTCATTTTAGCATTGAAATACAAGTGTTACTTTTCAATAAAACAAGATATTTTTTAAAATCTTATCAAAGTGGGCATTGTTAACTTTAGGACACTACAGTCCTTGAAAGGTCTATGCATCAAAAATCACTCAACTCATGATGCGACATTTATCGAAATTTTTCTATTGTCAGTTTATTTTTCCTTGATAGTAAGTACATCAGCTGTGTTTTGGAGTAATCATCCTCATTGGATTAAGATATGTAATATTATAAAAACTGAAATTCAAGACAATGAAATTGTAGCATAATCTATTATTCAATTAAAACTCATGATGCTGCATTATCTTAGCTATATATGCATCATAATAACCGTTTCCAAGCCTATACAAGATATGAACTCTTAATATAATTTCATTTTTGGAACAGATTGCACAAAATTTGATGTTTTTGGAAGAGATTGTAGCAGAAAAATCTAAATTTGAACAGGATTTTCTAATCACTGCAAGTCTCTTTATTGCACTTAATTTCTTTTCAATGAAGTTTTTGCAAAGAAACTATGGCCTTTCCTCATACCCTCTAGTTTTTAATATTTCTAAAAACAGGACTTGGGAGGAAACTTGGTTTAGGCCATTTCAAGTTAGATTACCCAAAATAAGATTGCTTTATGTGTCTTATCAGTGCAATCTCTTAAAAATTAAAATAAGAGCTGCTTTCCTCCTTTCACCAAACAAATCTTTTAAATAAGGTAGTTTGGTTGATAAGATTTGTCTTATGAGCATTTCAAGAAAAACAAAAACATTAAAATCTGTTAATAAAGCTACGTTCTGGATCTTTTATAATGCATTTAAACCATCTTCAAACAAAAATTGTAGTAAACAGATCTTAAATATTATATTAAAACAGCCTCCCATCCTCTCAAACAAAAAATGACCTTATCAAAAGGCCAAAAATGGCATCCAGCTCCTTTTAATGTTGATATAATTGATCTGTGAAAGAAAATTGGGAGGAGGACCATTTTGAATTCATTACTCAGATAATTATAAAATAATTCATTATCAAACTCTCTGCAAGGCAAACTCTCTGCTCCTGGATTTAAGCACAGTGCACCTAATTGAAGAGCTGTATTAAGTAAAGAATATTAAAAAGAGATCTCATTGATCTTTAAAGTGTTCAAAAACTACTTATCACTACGCCTTTATAGCTGGTCTGTTGGGCCACCAAGGGTTAATTAAAACTTAATCATGTATGATATTTTATGCACATGTACCAGACAACCACTTAAGGCTATTTCACTCGTGCCAAAACACACACACTTGCTAAATGTTAATCATGGGACAGTTCTTTTAAAATATCTTGTTTGAATTTCCCCAACTGGGCAAAACAGTCCAGGCTAGGATTCAAACCAGGGATCGCTTGGCTGAAAGCTGCCAATGCTAAAAAGGATAAAATTTGCAGTAGTCATTAAATGAGAAAAAGTAGCTATTGAAAAATTGCCAGTGGCCACCTTATGGTCATTTCCTACAAGGAGAAAATAAAATTCTTGCATTCCATTAAGGATTCTTCTCTGAAATGCGTTTATATTAACATTTATTTGGACTATCCAGTTTTAAATTAATAAAGAATTTTTTTCAAGTTTTCTGTTTCGAAAAAAAGTAACCATAGTTTCAAGAAAGTGACTATTTCTAAAACTAGTACTACTGGCCACTAATGAAATTTTGCACTGCCAACTGACCTATCACAGACTAATCAACACCTTAAACTGACTTTTTCTGCATTAGGTAACCGAGGTCTACCTACAATTGCATCTAAATTTTAGATTGGTCAGTTTTAAGACTTCATTTCTGGAACCAGTTTTGAAAATAAGCCTTCAAAATATGCAAAAATTCCAGAAATAGACTTCAGCTATTCATGCAAAAGTTTACAGATTGAAATGCAAATGAGATTTTTAAAGGAATGTCCCATAAAATTAACAAACAGGACATTGTTACAGTATTTTTAAACTTTGTAATTTTAAAAAGGGACAGCATGTTTCAGTTAAATCAGGTATTGGTCTTCATTTTGGCCTACTTACCTACAATAAAGGACATATCGCTGACACCAGGATTTCCCCTCCCTCACCTGAACTTTAAAGGTCAATAGATATTCAAAACCTACATTTGAAACAATGGCACAGAAGAAATTGCACAAACCCCAGTGCAACTACAACATCTGTTCTTAAAATATTTATGAAGCTTTTAAAATTGTTTTATACCAAGTATTATACACACCAACTTGGGTCCAACAAAACTCCGATAATGTAAAAATAAAAATCAAACCCAACAGCCAAGTTTTCAGCTTTTATAAAAATTCATGAATAAATTTCATTACACACGCAAGTTAAAATTCTTTGAAAAAAACGTTTGGGCAGATGTGCTTATGCACGGATATTTCACACTACGAATCGTTTACATTAGGCCCTCGATATAAGTTAAGATAAAAATTTTAAAATACAATACAAAAATTCTTAAGAGTGAAATATGAAATTGCACAAGACATGCAGCAGTTTTGACAAACTGCTTTTCTGTAGAAAAGTTTGTTTAAATTTCATGCAGTCAGAGTTATCTTCATAATGCAAATTTAAAAGATTTTTCTTTATTCCAAAGCAAAAATTTGCTGACAGTAACAGAAATTCAGCATTTCATCATTTATAAATATTCAAATTGAAATCTTGATTTAAAAAAACTAATTTTGTAAAACTCACCTTCAGTTATATCCCAAGGAACACCACCCAAAAACACTTTACATGAATAAGTTGGATTTTTATGAGTTCTAGGAGGCAAGATACCGCTCCAGGTACAACTAGCTTCACAAAAAGCTGAAACAAAAAGAGGCTTCACAATACTATTCAATTTCATGCCCGAAAATGTTTCGCATGAAAAGTTAAAAAATTTACCTGCAGCAGTCCTATATAACCTAGCAGCCCTTTCAATTGAATCCAAGTCACCATAATTTCCATTTAATACAGAGCTTACAGACCACCGTCTGTCTAAAAAGAATGGAGAAGACACTACCGGAAGGTCATTAGGACGACACGTTAGATTCCCATTAAAAGGTGGAGTAGTAGATGCAACACCAGATCCTTGTCCAACAGTATTTCCTAGGTTTAGGTTATTCTAAAAAGAATAAATGCTTAGTTAAACAAAAACCATAGAACTGCAACAGCAATTATTTTAAACTTAAGTCAACAAATACTAGTAGAAACAATTATTGCTACTACAGTTTCCATAGTTAAATTATATCTAAATTTAAAAGAATCTTATGCAAGAAAAATAAGATTTGAATGAAAACAATCTAATCTATATTTACAAATACACATTTATGCTCGTAGTAACAATTTAATAAAAACTTGCTTTACTTTTATAGCGAAAATTCTAACTAAAAATAAAACTAAGGGGGGGAAAACAAAAAATCTTTAAAATATTTCCAAAGAACTTCTCTAAAAGTAGATTATTTTCATTTGAATGCAATTAAACAAGAAGTTTAGGATTCCATGTCTAACCAATATTAAATATCAAACATTTTAATTCAATCTATATATTCTTAATATTTTTGTTATAAACTACCTTCGTAG
This sequence comes from Maratus speciosus, assembly GCA_963932465.1. Classification (NCBI taxonomy): domain Eukaryota; kingdom Metazoa; phylum Arthropoda; class Arachnida; order Araneae; family Salticidae; genus Maratus; species Maratus speciosus. The sequence continues at coordinate 64,580,740 of OZ010799.1, read as the reverse complement.
AGTACAAGACAAAAACACAAAGAATGGTTAAGTTTATTTATGAACTCCACGTTAATTTTAACATGGAAATGAACTTTGAAAATTTATAAATATTAAAAGTATATATTCCATAAAATTATTAAAACAGTCATCTGTGTTAACAAGATTTTGACTTTCTAAAAACATGTAATAAGACGAGTAATTTAGGTAGCCAAGTTCTTGCTACTAAAAATGTCAAAAATACACAAAACATGTCTGGATAACATTGTAGCTAACTTCCTCCCCCCCAACCACGTATCCATTAATGGACATATATACTCTATAGAATTATTTCATATGGGAGCAAAGGTTAAAACTAGACTTTAAACCCAGTGCGTTAAGCGACAAATTTGTTTTCTGAAAGAAAATTTAAATGTAGTGCAATGCTTTAAGTCAGTGTTGAATTCAGGGGGTGACATTCCCCCTGGAACAATGAGATCCCCCCCCCCCCCAGAAGATTCAAGATTGTATTCTCAATGGTCAAAAAGTGCAATCCCCCCCGCCAGGAACTCTAATGTCTCCCACGGAGCCAAAGAAATCCCTCCCGGAAGAACATGTCTGAATTAAACGCTGCTTAAGTAAAATTTGAAGAACTTAATATGATCTTGACTAAGAGTGATATCTCCCCCTCCTCCCCCACTCCAAGTGTGTTACATCAGATTTTCAATTTAAATAAGTTTATTTAACATTTTAAACTTTGAAGGCTATAGTAAACCATTTTCAACTTTTATAAATGCATTCTTTAAGATAAAGACTTGAAAATAGTTAATTTTTATGCAAATAAATTTTTTTATACTTCTGTGTAACGATCACCTACTTCAAGGAGATCGCAATAAGTTAATAACATTAAAGATGCCATCCATTAACTTACGGCACCAACTTATCAAAACAATCCTAACATGACATTTTAAATATATGTTAGTACAATATAAAAAGGATTATATTTCCCCAGTAAACATATGCAAGATTAAACCCAGAATGAGCATCCATTAAAGTACTGATGAATCCTTTGTTCAGTAACTTATTTTCACAAATAAAGATCAAAATAAAAATACTAATTTTATTGCTGGTCATAAGTTTAACCTCTTTAAAAAATTCAAATTCCTTATACTGACATTTTCAGAAGAAAAAAAAACCGACAAAGTATCAAGGTAACTAATTTATTTACTTTAAATCGGGAAATGTAATCATGAAATTTAGCTAAAATCAAATTTAATGCTTTGCAGAGAAAAAACAAACTTTTCCTGCTTTATCTGAACTTATTAAAATTTCCGTAAAATGGAGCCATATAGGATACTTTTTCCTACCTGCCAATATTATTTTTTGAATTTGCTCTGTACTATACCAAGTATTGCTATCTACAATTTAGTGTAGAAAAATTCAAGCAAAAAAGTTTAGTAATGGATTCAAATTCTTTGCTTCAAGAGTGCTTGAAAGCCAGGTTTAACTCGCACCTGTTGGTCAATGGTCAAAAGATGGAAATTGTTATGCATTTACTCTGGGAGATACCACACCATTCAAGGAATTCCCTTACCTATAAAGTGAATGTCTACAATGAAAAGCAAGCAGAGGATTGCTTTTGAAAATTAAAGAACATTCTTAGAGTGCTGAGAACATACATCTTTAACTACACTATAAAATCAAAAACAAACAATTAAAAAAAGTAATTGTGCGATTTTAACAAAGAAAAAAAAAAAATCCAGCGATTAAAATAAAGATTTAAATTTGCATACCCAAAGTTAATGTCTTTCTATAAAATTAAAAAGGGGCACAAGGTTATTTAAAAATGCAATAGAATGTTAGTAAAGCATGTTATAACCAGCAGAATGAACAGCTTATGCAAAGTGGCAATGAAGTTTTAATGTAAAGAGTATCAGTGTGTGTATAATGTAAAGAGTAATAATGTAAAGGAAATGTCAAAAGATTAATAAAAAAAAATTCCTTGTCTTAAAATATTTAATCTAAAAACGTTTGATGAAATTAGTTCTAGCATTGTTTAAATTTAATATGGATATTTAAAAGTCTTTATGGCATCCAATATTTAAAAAAGGCTTAATATTGACATAAACTAGACTACAAACCAATGACAATTTAATAATGCATATAAGATACAAAATAACTAAAAAGGAAGGGCTTGGAGAGAAACTTAAGTAAAATTAAGTATTTTTACACTGTCAGTGCACTAATATTGAGAAATATTTTATGCACATTACATTTTAATGCTAAATACAATGGTTACAATTAAAGCATAAATGTTATATATTTTAAAAACTAGACATGCTCGTACCATCAGATCTGATATACTGCTAAGTTCAGACACACTACTGATACCACTAGTATCAGATTCTGTGGGTGATGAACTTCTGTTTTCACGGAATCCTTCGCATCCCATCAGTAAAGCTTGTTCAAGTGTTGATGGACAGTTATCACTAAAATATTAAATATTCACATTAAAATAGAATATTTGATTCCAAATCTGTTACAAGGTAACATGGATTGATTTTATTTCTTCTACAGGAAACAAATTTAATATAAAACTAACATTGAAAAGCAACAATTTAACGATATGCGAAAAATTAGATATTGTTAAAAAATAAACACCAAGGATGTAAGTTATTTGCTTGAAACAATTGTTAAACACTTAAAAAATTGAAGTTTATAGATAGGTATTACAGTATGTGCAATGTCCATGCATATTGTGAACTGGACTAAGATCTTGGTTATAAGAATTATAAACCATTAGCTATAATAAAGGAAAGTTACCAATGAGTCAAGAGTAGTATTTTAATATAAATTGCTATTTTACAAAAAGTAACCATTTTCCTACATGAGAAATTCACCATATTGTCTAAATGACTTGCCTGCACTTGCAATAACCTTAAATACACCTAAATCAGTATAGAAGTGTAGACCGATTTTGTATTTTAAAAGCCTTTCTAAAATAAGGGGTGCCTGTTACAGTCATGTATAATACTCAATTTCAGTTCAAAAGTTGAGAAAAATTTGCACTAGCCACTCAATCTCAATATGTAAAATACAGTGGAATCCCCTTAAGTTATTTTATTTTACATATACTCTTAAACACAATTCTATCAAAAATATTTGTCTACAGATTTAATTTGTTTTGGGAGACTGAAAAATACAGGCAATCGTTCAGAAGGTTAATTAAACTAAAGAAGTTTAATTTCGAAGATCTTTGAAAAAAATTTATTCCCTGAAAATTCTTTTCGAATCTTAGAAATCTTTGCACCACTCTTTCAAGATGGGGGGGGGGGGGGAGTTTCAAAACCTACTTTTGGAGTAAAGTTAAAAATCAAGGATGTACCATAATACAAGTGTTCATAGATTAAATGGTAGTTGCTGATCAAAATTTGAGGGGGGTGGGGGAGGAGGATAATATTCATGTAAAGCAAGGGGCTTTTTATCTTGGCAGGAATGGATGCTTATGGCTTGTGATGAATGCAAATTAAGTATGATAAAAAGAAGTGATATACATCTTGAAAAATTCCATAAGAAATGTGTAGTTAAAAAAAAAAAAAAAAAAAAAAAAAGACAATTTACTTTGGTAACTTTACAAGCTTTGTTCACAGAAAAAAATATGTTCAATAACATTTTTATCACACTTTTAAAAATCTATGATTGCCAGGAGTGGAGAAATAAATCATTTTACTGGACAGTTAAGAGTGGATTTTTCTGACATGACAAGTGAATTTTTAGGTAGTTTTTCAAAAACTATCTAGAGATATCCCCAAAACTTTTTAAACCAAGACATTTTAACTTTCCAAATTATTAAAACGTAAACATAGTACAAAGTTCTATCCTATATTAAGCTTTCCCCCCCAGAGTTTCCCCCAGACAGTTTCAGGAGGGTGCTGCACCCTGCCTGCCCTTAGATTTACAAAATAGCACCCCTCTTGCCCTTCATTTAAAAAATTGGCTCCCTTGTTGCCCCCAACCTGAAAAAAGTGCCTCTACTTATTAAAAAATTTACTTGCATAGTAAAAATTGACTCATTGCTGTCTTTAAAAAAGTTCTGTATTAAATATTAAAAAGCAGTTTTAAAAATTAAAAGAATGCCTTTAAAAATTTCTAGAAATCCCCTTAAGAATCCAAAACATGCCCTTTGGGAATCTAAAAGTGCCTCCCCCCCCCCCCCCACAAACAGCACCCTGCCCTTTTTTAAACCTGGGGGAACTTTCCTCTGTTGTACTCATTTCTTAATTTTACAGAAAAAGAATTATGAAACTCATTGTAATGATCGTAGTAATTCATGCAGTCACGCAAAATTTTGTTTTAACTATTTTCAACTACGCCGCATCTTGCTGGCTAGCAGGCGAAATAAATCCTTGGCTGGTAAGATTTTCCAGAAAATGCCTCACCCTTGATGATTACTCTATAGGTATCCTTCTGAACATAATGATATTCTGTGTGAACTATCAAGCTTCATTTACATGACATAGTACACCAAGTTATATGATGTTTCCAAGTTATAGCTCAGAAGTATTCATCTGAATAAACTAAAAAAGGTTTAAACTATTGAGCAAAATCAAAGTTTTGAAAGATTACGAAAATGTGCATCCAACACTCATTCAAATTACAAGAAAGTTTGACCTGACTGAGGCTATTCTCTCAATGACATTGCTAAATAAACTTGTACATTCATTAGTCAAAAGGGAGGGGGGTGGGGGTGGGGGTAGAAGTTTAAACAAGCAAGTTCAGAAAATCTCCATAAGGGGAATAATTCTAAGGAAGAGAGGGAGAAAAAAAGAGGGATAGAAATTTTAAAGAATGAATAATTTAAATTAACATGTGGATATAGGATAAAAAACAGTATTAGTTTATCAATTGAAAAGCTGAGATGAACATGTTACATTTTCTTATCTTTTGGATGAAAGAGTTATGAGGTATCCTATCACGCAGTAAAGCTAAAATACTAAGATTCTATTTAGTCCAAGATTTAAGACATTAATATTTAATAATGCCAATTAATATTAATAATTTAATATTTGAAAATTATATAAGTTTTTCTGAGAGAGTTTAATACCACACCTGTTATTTTAAACACATGGTATCAAACTGAAAATAAAGTCATTTAAATTTACAGCAAAAACTTTCACTTCAAATGTGATTTGTTACTTAACATGTTCTTCCATTTAGCTCTTCAATTGAAAAAGTAAAAGAGTTAATATGCAAGAAGCAGATGCAGACCATAACCTGCTACCAGACAACACACACTTGCAATAAAAAAAGGTTGAAAATTGCTATGGAGGGAAGTCAAGGAGTGGTTAATTTTTGCTAGGATAGCAACATGGATGATCATGAGATTTTTTTAGTAGTATGAAGAGCAGAAGAACAACCTTTGTATTTCAAAAATGTGAAATGCTCGTTTTGCAAGTATGAAAGCAACAGTATTATGATGTATATTGCAAGTTAAAATTTATCAAGAAATCCATTTAGAATCAAAATTTTTTGCTGATAATTGTACTGTACATTCCAAAGATGCAAACTTTTTTTTTAAATAAAGAGATAACAGAAGCGTGCAACACTGATGTTGAAGAAAGTAGAAGATAATGCAGAAAGAATGACTTCACCACACTGTTTCGTGAATGTTAAAGACTTAATATCAAGTCAAATTTTATCAGTTGATGACAAATTTGAATTTATGTGATACTGAACAGGATCCAACCGACTCAGATGCTACAGAAAAGTAACTGACATAGAAAGTTGAGTGAATGCATAAGATTATTTGCATAAAAATATGGCTACTCAAATATTAAAAATACTAGGGGATTGTACGCGGGCTTCCCGGGTTAAAGAATATAGGTGAAAACATTTTTTTAAAATTTAAAACTAACAATTTTTTTACATGCAATAATTTTTTTAGATTGACCACTTACATTAAAAAAGCATTTTTATATGGAAAATATGAATTACACAATCAAATACATTTTTGAAATTTATCAAAAGCAATATTTTCTTATTAGCCACATGCTAAGAGTTATTTGCCAAGATTTTACTACTTATGGCATCCTTTTATATTCTGACAATTTCAGAGCTTATACATGTCTGGTAAATTTGTGTTTTATTTATATTATTTATCCATAGGGAAGTTTTTTAAAATGGTAAATAGCCGTAAGAAAATGATGAACTCTATTTTGTTTTAAGGGCAAACGGATTAATCTTTCGTAATCGAGCTCTGCGCGATATAGATAAATTAAAAAATATTTCATGCTTTAAAATTGTTTTTAAAACAATAGACAATCAGTAAAATGAGATGAACTCTGCAAACAAATTCCATTTTTAAAAAAAATCCTATTTGGTGATCTAAAAATTTAAATTGTACGATTACAAATATGTTAGATTTGTGTTTTTTCAATATTATTCTTTTATTTGTTTATAAAAGAAGTATTAATTTCATTAATTTGTCTTTCACAAATATGTTTGGTTTTTTTTAATATTATTCATTTGCTTATAAAGGAAGTATTAATTTCATTATGCAAAAATAGTCAGAAACAAATGCTGAAAAATGTTGCCTTATGTGCAAAATGTTTATTATTTTATGTATTGAAACCGGCACGTGATAAGATACTTAAGAAAATCATGCTTAAAAATTATTTTAGAAAATATAATACATCAGTCAATGAATACAGTTTTTAAACAAATTGTATTTGAAAGTACATTTCCCTATGCGACAAAAATTGAAAATGTATCATGGTCAGAAAATTGAAAAAATGCTGTAGCGAAAATTTCAAGACCAAAATTTGATCGTGAAGTATTGCCATTTGCAAAATGACGTCAGCGTTACGCACAGTTTGTTCTTTATAATATAGAAACATAATTAATAAAATATAATAAAGATCAGTTATTAGTATGTGGTTATCAATTGAGGCTCTTATGCTTGGATTTCCGGAATGAAAACAGCAATTTTCACCTTCTCAAAATTTGTATACGCACTTCTCATATCCATCAATTTAAAAAAAAATTGTATTTTGTTTGATCATTTAAAAATCATTTTAACTCAAAACTTGAAGTCAAGATTGCCAGCAACATCTTTTATGTGAACAGATGCACTCTTTATTTGAGATTCTAATCTCAATTTTGGAGAGTAAAAATTTCCGTAATTTATGGTTTTTAGACACGTTTGTGTTAAAAGGCTTAGTTTTATCCAAGAAAATGATAGTTTTCTTTTAAATATGACTTCAATTTCACTTTAAGCATTTCGCCTAGTGTCTGAAACTTAGTATTAGTACACATGCAGAAGGAAAATCACTATAGAAAATTTACGAGGAAAAATGCGTGTTTTCAAAAGCAGTATGTTATTTTCCGTTATTATGCACCTAATATAAAATTCTGCTCCTAATGGGATTTTGCACCACTAAACCCTATGCAACAATTTTGATCAAAAATTTAAAATTTTCATCAGAAAATAGCATGAATAAAGTTTAAAATACCTCATTTCTCTCGTCTGCAGCAATGAAAGCTATCTCATTTTCATCATTTAAGAAATTTTATAAAGTGCTTTTAAAATTAAGATATAAAAGTGGAGATATTTAAAAAACAGATAGTGCGACCGCATCTACAAAGGAAGAGCTTTCAGTTTAAAAAAAATATATATATTAGTAAAATTGGTTCAGCAGAAAGATCAGGGCAGATGACTAAAAAACACTTGTGTTTTAAATATAGTTATATAAAATTAGGAAAAATTAAATTAAGCAAATTATATTATTTTCATAAAATTATAGTAGAATGTCCTAAAGAATAGCATTAAAATTTTATTATTCGAGAGAATTTGACAAAAACTTCAGGAACACAATATTATTTTAAACCACGAATTATTTGTTTGCTTATCTAACTCAGCGAAGCAAATCCATCCAGGTGAGAATCATCAATTTCTGTAATATAAATTCGTTATTTGCATGTCACCTCTTTTATAAAGACACTACATTTTTGTAAAACATTGCGTTTATCAGTGTGCACTTTCGATTACATTATTTTCAAAAGTGAAGCATTTTCACCTGTGAAGAGTTTCAAAGCAGCTAGGCTGTGAAAATGTTGCACTTCTACAAAACATAATTCAGGTTTAAGAATTAAAATACACGCTTTTTTTATAAAATGATGTCATTTGCATGACCTAAAGCAATCTACTTTTACAACCTAGTCTTAAACTTCGTCTATAGAAAAGTGTGCATATGGCGTCATCACTGAATAATTGACAATATTCTTGACATAGCCCATATTTTATATTAAACTATTTTTTCAGGTTTTATGAGAAATGACAACAAAAACATACAGTATCTCCTATTTTCAACTATTTTCCCGTTTACTTTCAATAGAAATGAGGTAACTTTTGCCACGATAAGAAAAATGGTTTTAAAAACTGCAAAAAAATTAATATTTCTAAAACTAATTGAGATACAGCTTTCAAACAAATTGCATTTAAAAGAGCATTTTTTTCCTTATACGAAGGTGTAAAAATTTAAAATGTGCGATGTTTAGAAGTTTAAAAAATTTGCAGTACAGAAAATTGCAAAACCAAAATTTCATTTCAAATTTTAAAGTGTTGCTATTCGCAAAATGACGTATGCGTTACACACAGATATGTTTGTCCTTTATAATATAGAAGATATATATCAGTAAGAGTGCAAATTCATTATATAATAGCAATAAATAAAAATTTAATAGCAATAAAAATGAAAGAATCCTGATAAACTAGCTTGTTATTTACCATTCTTTAAACATAAAAACTGCACTAAAGTATTTAATTTTTAACATTATATTGTCCAAGTCAACACAAACTAATTTTATATCAATGCTTACATCATGCAGCTAATAACAGTCCAGCATCCCCCACCCCCCTCCCAAAAGTTTTACCTGGTCCCACTGGGAAATCTTAAGTAGGTTTCACTGAATATCTTCCAATGCATTCGAAAAATGGAAAGTTTCTCCCAGAAATGCCCACAAATACCCCCCCCCCCCCCCCCTCCCACAACATTTGGAGCAAAAGAGAATGCATTATTACAATGGTAGTGCCAGAATTTCACTTGCTGCAATTAAGGAGAAAAAAAGAGTTAAAGTGAATAAAACATACAAAATTATATATAAACGTTTATATTCATTAAGGTATCTGCACACTTTTGAAACGCCATTTTCGATCAAAATATTTGTCAAATTACTATATTCAAACCATCCTATAGCGAAATATGCATGAAATACCTTAAAATTTTACAAGTTTCTTTTACAAATGCTTAATGAAGGAATAGACTACTCTCATGATATTAATTTGATATATACAGTGGTATAACTAACTAACTGACAAAGCTGCAACAAATTTTATAAAGTTTTCATTATATCAGCAACTGCCATAGTATCCGGGATATAGATGCTATTATAATTCAAATAGTCTATGCTCTACAGAAAGTTATTCGCTTTGTTATGCAATTTACAAAATGCCTTGAGTTATGTTTTGCAGAAATGGTATTTTCCCATAATTAACTATTTTTCATTAAAAAAAAAAATTGCCAAAATATTTACACATTTTTCAAAGTTAACTTATGTTAAAAAATTGCAGGGGTCGATGCAGATTTTTATTCTTGGAGCCCATTTTGTGAAAAGTAGAAGTTATTTTTGTGAATTTTATTATATTTGTGAAAAATAACATTTTGTAACGAAAGTTGAAATCCAGTTACTAAAATTCGAACCAAGAGTTTAACAAAGGAATTTAAAGAATGTTTTTGTTCATAAAGTTTGTTTTTCGTGACGTGGTTTTATTTACAAATTACACATTTTAAAACAGTTATGAAAAAGAATGTTACATAGAAGATCTATTTTATTAACCCCTTGGGGACGAGCGACACGTATACGTGCCGGAAATAGGCCTAAGAATCCTCGTTTATCCTCACCAGTAAAATTTTACTGTAAAATTGGCCTTATTTAATCCGAGCATTTTCCCGATTTGAATAGGCCCAAACTTCTGTTTTTTAAAATCGGTAGCAAAGTAATAAACATTTTATAAAACGCTCCCGTCACGAAGGGGTTAAAAAGAATTTGTGAAGGGGCCCTAAATAGGCCTTTAATTTTGTCTAGATCAACCCCTGAATTAGCAAGAGAAAATTTCAAAATTTGCGAAAAATCACCTGGGAAGGTGTGTGGATACCTTAAATGGTTTAAGATCTCATGTTTAATCCAAGACTAAATTTCTTTTTACTGTACTGTATGTAGGCTGCAACATTTAAAGACTAAAATCATCTGGCATCAATTTGGATATTTAAATTTTATTCCAAATGCCAAAGTGGAAATGGAACGACCACTCCTATTTTAGAAAAAAGGAAATTCACACCTGAATGCTGAAAAAGACAAGTTTTAATTCGGACGTTATACTGGTAGACTGATCTACTTATTCAAATTTTATGCATGGAAACCTTAAAAAGGGGGGAGGGAAAGGACAAGTCAACAATAATGAGTAAAAAATTTTTTTGCTGCAAATGAAAGAGGGATTAAGTGTACATAAACACAATAACAATATTCCAAGTAGTTTCACAGATAATCCGATGTAGCAATCCTAAAACTTTATCATATGTTAATGCTTCAAAATTCACTATCACAGTGCCATAATTAAATGATAATTATGCAAGAGTTCATTCTAGGCATTTTTCGAGGGGTAGGCTGCCCTGCCTGCCCTTTACAAAATTTGATGCCTTAATGCCACACTGTCCGAAATCCCCGTCCCGCAAGCCCTATCACTCTGAAAATCTTCAGAGGGGAAAAATAGCGCTCTTTAAGTTAATTTCATCATTTATTTCAAACAAATTCTAAACATATAATGTCCCCATTTTGCTCCTAACCTGTTCCTTTTCACTCCCCCCCCCCTCAACATCCTCATACAGACACCAATTATTTTCAGTAAAATTTCTATATCCCATTTCTTGGCTACCGTAAAAATTCAACTGAATTAAGAAAGAAAACCAGGAAAGGGCCTTTGACGAAATTGCCGTTTTTTTGAGATTCTGACAAAATTATTTTTTTTCGGCAAACATCTCTCAAAATTTGCAATATAGTTTGTCCAAATTTTCAGATTTATGACCAATTTTCGGAAAAGAATCACCCCTGCACTGCAAAGTGTCATGAATGGGATAAAGGGGTAGTAGCAAAGACTTTAGGGGGGGGGGAGGGAAAGAGTTGATAATTCATCTTTACATTAATGTGTCCTTTTATGGCAAAGTGCACCCTGCCTGCCTTTGATCCTAGTAGAATGAACTCCAATTATGCTCATGAGGATTGTAAAGATATGAAATTCTGTGCATTAGTTCAAGATATGACTATCACCAAAATCATGTAAACCCTGCAAAAATTTAGCATAACAGTGCCACCTAATGGGCAATTAACACAAAAACCTTATCAAGAACAACTTGTCTCAACATTGAACTCAATCCTAAGTTGGATGAAAGTCTGCATTAGTTCACGAGAGCTATTGCAGAAATTGTGAAAAATACAGAATAGCAGCGCTCCTGTTGGGCAATTTATACCAAAAACTAATCTCAACCAATTTATATCGGAGACTAACTGAATATAAATTTGCTAAATTCCGTGCATTAGTTCTTGAGATACAAGTGCCCACAAAATTTGTGCCACAGGGTCAAACATTTTGTAAAAGTGTTAGAGATCTGACCCCTAAAGTGCGTAAATCCGTCAAAAACCCATCAGTTAAAATTTATGAATCAAATGCTTTCTTGTAAAGATAGAAGTAAAACCACACAAACAATCCCAAGAACAGGGCGGCAGAAAAAACAAATTAAGACTAGAACAATTAAATTTTGCAGAAGAAGAAATTAAATTTATATTATCTTCAGTTTGATTCCATTATCACTGGCACTGATTTTAAAAAGAAACCAAGTATTAAGAGCCCTTGTAAGGGAAGATCACTACTGGTTAAAAAATTAGCTCATTGATCTGCAACTCCGAAGATATTCCAAAATAAGAGTTCAAATCATTACCTCAGAGCAACAGTAAGACATTAGTAATAAAAAATGAGATGTCAGACACTGCTATGAAAAACCATGTTTGCATCTTAGTGTAACAACTTCTGAAACAAAGTTATGTTTAATACTATACCTCAGATGGGTTTTATAAAAATTCTCTACTGTTCCACTAGATGCAGACAGTTGTTTTTAACAGTAAGCCAGACATCTCATTTTCGATTATTAGATGTCCTACTGTTGGTCCAAGGCAACGAAATGAGTTTTGTATTTTTGAAATAGTTTACTTTGACATCTTTCACCATGTTAAGCAGCTAAGTTTTGTCAAAGTATTCAAGAAAAGTTTAAAGTTTCATAATACATGTTTACAACTTTGTTCTCGTTTAAAAATAGTAGCCATTTTATTTAAAATGGCTTAACGGTCAACTTGTTAAAATTTCTATTGATCTAAAATAGCTAAAGTAAATGTTGTAGCTAATATTACTTTGCCCTTTTATCTTAAGAACTTAGGGTGAAAAACTAAAAATGAAATCCAGTTGCTCATATTTGAACAAAGTAACTTGGGAGGAGGTTGCCTTCTGTAGGAGTCTTTCCAAGAGAACCCAACACGTATTTACACAAGGAAATCCAAGGTTCGAAGAAAACCACGGGAAAACTGAACGATTAAGCCAACGGGTATAATTGGGTTGGAAATTATGACAAAATGCAAAAATAATGCAATTAAATATATACAACAAAAAAGTTGGGTATAGGACAGATTTCAATACCATGTTTACATCACAGCAACTTTGAAAATGACAATATGCAACTAGGAAAAAAGTTTTGGAATAGAACAGCCAGCAGTTTTTCAAAGACTAAATAAAAATTCACTTGCAATGACAGAAAATCCACTCGTCAGTGACGAGCAACATTTATTCCCATCCCTGCTTATGAGTAAACACTCTCCCCACCCAGGTTCGCAGAGATGGACCCAGTTCGAAAAAACCCAGTGGGTTTTTTCAGTCTGGGCCCCCACTCTAAAAAGCCTACTGAAAAACCCATAATGTGGGTTCTCTCAATTTTTAAAATTTTAAACAACATATACATCTAATGAATTTAAGTCATTTCAGTTAATTTTGAATATATATAACTCATTACATAAACACCTGAAGTAAAAAAAAAAAAAAAAAAAAAAAAAAAAAAAAGTACTTTTCGGTTAGCCAGGCGCCAGTGTTATATATACATATGTATATTTATACATATATAGAAGCTATATGTATATATACATATGCGTGTGTATATATACATAATACAGATATACATACATATGTATATATAACACTGGCGCCCAGCTAACCGAAAAGTACAAAAAAAAAAAAAGGTATTTTAACACATTGAAATATTTTACTAACATGATCATAAGTAGGTAACATACATAGTACACAGGGCGTAGGAAAAAGGTGGGAGCTCAAGACCCCTCTCCCCAACCATCACCATTTGCAAACCTTTTTTTCCCCTTCAGATTATAGCATCTTCTTATAGTAAACTAAGTTGCAATTGAAAAAATGACTTTCTTTTGTAACGAAGTCGCTACCTTTTTCGAATCTGTCTTATTGTCGCAGTTTTTCATGTACAAGGCAAGTAATATACCTGATCGTTCTCAGAATTCCTGGAATGTTATCAGAAATTTAGAATAGACTAGTTGGGGGAATTTGTATTGGGAACCAATACAAGAAATTCTTAAGTTCCTATGGAGAACATTCTGTCTGTTCACATTCCATTTACTGTGATTAAACATTCCTGATGTGTTGAAAAGTTCAACAAAAATGGATTCTTTCAAAATCTGTAGCATTGGAATTTGTAGATATTTGTGCTTTCCGAGAGTTAGGGAGCGAAGAGGGAGTGCAAAAAGGCTCCAGAGCCATACGTTTTTCTTTCGTACTCTCCTGACATATTTCACAAAATTGTAAAATTTATTCCTTAATGTTTATTTTGAAATAATGCACATAAACATTTTTAATTTGCGAATAAAAATTACTAATTTACATAATTACTTATTAATGAGGCGTTTTATCATTGATTTTTTTAAATTATTTTGATCATACAGAGTTCGAAACAATTTGAGCCCTCCTCCCCCATCCCACCCCCTTATAAATTTTAAATTGCTACGCTACTGATAGTACATAACTATAGGTAAAGACACAATAAGAATGTTTATATATAAAAAAAAAAAAATCCTAACTATATTCATGAAAACAAAAACTTAACTAGTTCAAAATTTTACTGTTCAATTTTTTCACAAATTATTTATATTTTATGTTAAAAACTAATGTGTGAGAAACACCGACATTTAATTTAAATTCATATAATTTATAATTTGTAAAATAGCATTACAATTATATTTCATGTAAGGGAATAATACATAGATATACATATATATTTGCAGTATAGTATATATAATAAATAATATATTATACAATAATGTAATATCACATATTACACTTTTGAAAAAACCTGATTTTCCCCGGGGAAAATTGGGTTTTTCATGAAAACCCCCCTGATAAAACCCATGTGGGTTGGGTTTTCCAAAAAAAAAAAAAAAAAAAAAAGGGTTTTTGCGAACCCTGCTCCCCACCCCTATATATTCCTGAAATTAATGATACATTTGACATCAAAAGTTTATCGAAACATTAAAGATTGGCAAAATATCAAAAATAAAGCATAAAATGAAAACATTCCATAAATATAACTACCCAGAACAATAAAATCTGAAGTTAATAGCATTTAAAATTAACTACTTTACAAAAGAATTTTTGGTACTACTCTATTACCCTGTTGACCAAAAAACTATCACCAAACTAAGATTAAATGCCAATAATGGATGATCGTAAATGGCACATTCACATGACATTAAACATGTTTGTTAAGTCATCAAGGGATTTTTAATTACGTTTTATTTGTATTAATGTTTTACCAATTTGTTCTTTTATTTAAAATTACCGCTTTTTGCTTCAAGCCTGCACCTAATGTTTGCACACATTTTCTAGTTATATCCATCTTTGACTACATAAAGAGCATCAAGTTCCCTACAATTTTCTGTTATATCATTGATATTTATTCTCTTAAATTTGACTTATTAAAAATACTTTAATTTTATTCACAAATGCAATATCTTAAAAATATCTTTATGGTTTAATTTAATAATGCTGCATTTAAATATAAACTATTCTTTCCCCCCGAAATCTGAATAAATCAAAATTT
The DNA here is from genome assembly GCA_963932465.1 of Maratus speciosus. NCBI lineage: Eukaryota > Metazoa > Arthropoda > Arachnida > Araneae > Salticidae > Maratus > Maratus speciosus. Next base: position 64,565,510 of record OZ010799.1, on the reverse strand, counting down.
TATAATTTGGTATGCCTACTTCAATAAGTGAAAGTAACTATTCTTTAGAGATTTTTAAAAAATTTAAAATTCATTGGTTTTCCCCAATGGTCAACAGGATAATTAAGTAGTTAGAGTTTTACATTATTTCATCAACCAAAAAATAAAGTAAATATAACAGAAAAAAAATTTTAACTTACGAAGTAAGTAACTGTGGTGATGCAGCTCTAATAGCTCTCATGTTAGATGTGTTATTAGACCAGTTTTGCGAAAGCAGCTTGCTAAGTGGATTACTATCGTAAGCTTTGCTAAAATTAAGAGACTTTAGTGGATTAGTCTGTGAAGGGTTGTAACTCATATTGGAACCAGCTGCATAAATACTGTTTGAGAAGCTCCCATTTGGAATATTAAGACTGGATAACCCAAAATTATTGGTATTTGAACCTGAAAGAATAAGAAATCCCTTTTAATAATATTCAGCAGAATATAAATAAAATTTGTATTAGTAGAATATAAAAATGTAAATAAAATAAATACACTACTTACCAGTATAATTAGATCTATTTCCAAGACCTAATAAATCAGCTACGGTTGATTCTGTAAAATATATTACACATCAAATAAGAATGTTTATAAACATTGAATAATTACAGTAGTTTTCTATGAATTTAAATGCAACTAACAACTATAACAAATCTAACAATGAAAATATTACGCAGCAATTTAAACTTCAATCTTTAATATAGAAAGTACAGCTATAAAATTACAGAATGAAAAACTAAACTTATTCACATGATTCTAAGCAAGGCTCAATCATTTGGAACAGACTATAGAGACCTTTCTTGGAACAATCTTTAGTTTTAAAATTCATTCATTATAAAAAGCTTTACATGCAGTTTACTCCCCCTCCAGGTTCCCGTTTGTGAAAAACTTTACATTTGTGAAAACTAGTCAATTTTGTGAATTTCAAATGACCGTCATATTAAAGTTCTTTATACATTTTAAAGACGTGTATGTAAAATACATATATTTTCTTTATGTAAAAATAACAGGTCATATTACAGATGAAATTTTTTTTTGTAAAAGTCTTATTTTTAATACAAAGAAATTCGCGAAGAATCTTGTTTAAAAAAAGGTGTCAAGTTTTGTGAAGGGTTCTGTTTTAAAATGAAAAATTTTGTGAAAGGTCCTTTAAAGGACCCAATTTCTTCTTAAACAGATCCCTGAATATACATTAAAAATAAAGTTAATTTTACCAGTAGGTTTGAACTTATCACTGAAGAAACAACTTTAAATAACAGCACTATTTCTAAACCATAAATTTTAGAATTTATATTGCAAACATTGTAGAAATAAGACATGAAGCTTTGTTAGGAAATAATGGAATAAAAATGTTTGTGCTGATTTTTTCTGTAACAAATGTTTAGCCATAAAAAGCAGTATTAGCTATATAACAAGCATAAAATATAATGCAGAAAAAATTAAATTCAGGATTAATATCACAAATAGATTTTTTGCATAAAAAAAAGCATTGAGAGAAAAATTTAGCTTGCAATAATGTTCAATTAGTGTTGAAAATTAAACGTATACACCACTAACGCAACTAGAACAACATTTAAAAGAACTTTATTAAGCAAACGGCCTTTCAGAGGTTTTAAATAATGAGTAACAGAACAGATTGTCTTTCCATGAAAAAAACATTCAAGGTCAAATACTTTTTATGCACATCTCCAATAAATATGGATTAATAAGCATCTAGGGCCACACATAAAAAGGTCACCAGCCGCAGGTTGAATATGGCTGATCCAAGAGGCATATTTAAAAATGGAACCAAAATATTTAAAATTGACAAGATCTTTATTCCATGGATAAATTCACAGCAAATAAAGATGGATAAAATTCTGTATTGTGCTCCTGGTATTTCAAATGATTTAAAAACCATGCTTAATTGGTTGAAACATGTTTAATTTCAACAAGAAACTAGAAAATGTATGCTAAAATTAATTTATCAATTACCATCAAAATTTTAGCATAGATGAATAATGTATTTGAAGATAATTGATAACTAGTTTCAATAATCAATTATTTCTCAAGTATTTGGTTTTTATAATCAAACCATTCTATTTTATCTTTTAAATTTGTTACAATAAAGTATGGCATATATAAGGTAAAAACTATTAGTACCATTTGTTATATATACAGGTTATAATTTCATTAAATTGAATAAAGAAAACCTACATAAGTTAGTGATCAAAGAGACTTCAGGTACCGCATAAAGAATTCAGTGTTAAAGAAATTTATCAAAATTAAAAACCAATTCCAGTCTAAAAAAAGTCAAATCATTCCCTGTAAACATACAAGATTGACAATTTAATATGAACTCTTGAATTATATGAATACTTTCAAATGCCTGGTTTTATACAAAAATTAGTTCTTTACTAAACCTGCAAAAGAAAATTATGCTTTCTGCAACAAGCTCCATTAACAATTCGTACTGCAGGAGGAAAAAAAAGTCTTCCCTCCCTTTACTAAGTAATATTTGTTACTATACAAAATAAAACAAGTAGAAAACTTGCAATTAACTAAATTTGTCCAACTTACATTATTGAACTAATATTTAAAAGAATTTAAACTGCTCAGTGACAGAGAGATTTTAAATTAACCAATAAGAAAGAAAAATTTAAAGGATTTTAAACTGAGTAAGAAGTCTCAGTAAAGAAAGAAATTTTCAAGAAGGATGCTCAAAAAACTCCAATTGAAATAGTACTTATTCTGCAGAACATTTACTACTGTTGAAAAAGTATTTCTTTCTAAAAAATTTTTGCAAGAAATCTGTTCTACATCATTGCTACAATTTTGTCTCAATTTTAGTAACAGAATGACATTTTAAATTTATTTTCAGCAAGATTCAAAATTCTTTGGGAGTAAAGTTATGAATAAATTTATTTCTCTCCTTAATGCTATAAAGATGCAGATTCACGATCGTCAGCCTCTCCACATGGCAACTAATCTTTTCTGTGGCTATTAACTTTTGGTGTCTAGTTATTTTAATGCTAATTTTTCTTATAGAAAAAACAGTTTATTTTTATAAAAAAGGTAAAATTTTTTACATGCATTTTTACACGATAAAAATCAAAATATTTTCAAAATATTCTCCACTAACATGATTGCTTAGCATGCATATTTTTAAAAACATCTTGCCCAACCTTATCTTTTAACTGTACATAATTTAAGATTCATAAAATTGCTTAGTATTCAAGCTTCAAGAATCTTATTAAATACATATATTTGATGCAATTAGTCTTGTACATGAGTAAATACAGTAGACTGCCTCAAATCTGCACAGCTTGGAACCAGAGGTTGTGCGGATTTTAGAATTTTGTAGATTTCTGGTCATAGCTTTGTTTACATTTTAACAATTTGAATTTAATAATGCAATCAAATCAAAATTATAATGAATGCTTGTTATACGGTAAAATATTAAAATAATTAACTAAAGAAACAATGATTAAGAGTCAGATAATTTTGAAAACTAAATTATGAAAAGTAAGTCAAGTAAAGGATCAAGAATGTATACATATGCATGATAAAGATATTTTCCTTGAATTATTCAATGAAACTTTCCTCAAATGTAATCCATTAATTCACATCAAAAATCAAAGTAAAAGTTTTATTTTAGGTTTAGTCAGTCTTAATAGCCAAAACAGTAGAGATTTTTTCTCAAATAAATACTTCCTTCATGAAAAACCAACAGTTCAATCATCGAGAATTACGTATCAATACATATGGAATCGTATACACTAAAAAATTCTATAATTTTGTCCCTACATTTGAACAAAGTTTTTGTTTATATCTGTGGTAATGTGCGGTTGTGTACAAGAGGGAATCTACTGCATCAATTTTTTTCTTTCATGTTGAATTGCAGATTTTTTTCATAAATGCTATTTTATGAGTTTCACAGATTTGAGGTTTAAGAGCTACTTGAAGATTTTCAGAATCTGCACCTATACTTAATTGAAGAAGTCTAAATGCTAGGCCAATCTGAACAGTTTAAAATGCTAAAAAGTCAATATTTAAGTTAAACATATGCTACAGTAATATACCTAAAATCTTGTTTTGGAGAAACAAGAATAAAATTAAGATAACAGATTTTGGATGGAAAAGTATAGCCTTTCGGGATATACACCTTTCACTATAGATAGAATAGTAACAATTTTAATGCATTTTGGAAAGAAACTGCACTATATGTATTAATCCAACTGCAACAAGATGTCTCAAAAAGATAATCTCAAATAATCTGCATGACCGACTCGTTTCTAAACATAAAACTTCAATCCTTTAGTTTATAGAATATTCAGTGTTTAGAAATAGTCTTGATGTTTTTATGTAATAGTGTTGCAACACTTTTTTACAGTGTTGCATGACAATTTACTATTTTGATTTGAAATTATTTGTAATTTTTTGAACAAAAATGACATGTACAAAAAATAAAGCTTTAAAAAGGTGGCATTTGATACTAGTAGAAATAATATGAAAGTATAAAAGTGTTAATTCAATTTGCGTAGAGTACCAGTAATGGATTATCCTTAAAAGAACTTTAAAAACCTAATAGTACATGGTTATTAGGGATTGACCGAAGCAGCAATTTTGCCGAATACCAAAGCTTCGGTATTTGGCAACCGAATACTTGAAACTTTAAAATATGCATTTTTGCATATATTAGTTTTTTTAATAAGCTTTAATTGAAATTAAATTCAATAATTTAGTTCAGTTACATTTTTATTCTAAAACCTAATTGCACAAAAAAAATTTAATGACTTCTTTCCACACAAATTCATTAACCCATCACTTATTTTATCACTAGTTAATACCTAAAAATAACCTATGAAAATATTAAACTATACATGGTATTATTAAGGATAAGGATTGTCAGAAAAACAAAAGTTCATTCAAATAAACAATGTTGTCATTAAGCTGATTTACCGATAGTCTAAATCTAATTATAAACATTGAATATCAATGTTCTCAAAACACAAAAAAGGTATATCAATTTGTACATTTAACTATTTTCTGTCAAATTATTGATAGAATATATTTTAACATTGTGGTGGTGAAGATAAATTAGAGCGATTTTTATATAATGGTTATAAAAGCTACAGGATAGGCATAGGGGTATACTTATTTCATGTGTGTATTTTCTTTAATATATACCTTACATATACAGATATGAACTCCGATATACTTATTTGATGTGTATATTAAAAAAACACATTAAATAAATTTAAATTAAAAAAAACTAATGTAGAAGTAAATAAAATTAAATAAGGGAAAGATGTGCATCTTCCTTACTCCCCTCCCCCCCCCCTCTGTTGTAGACAGCTGTTTTGATTTCGAACTTATGTAGATGGGCGATTCTATGCAAATAGGCCATAATTATGAAACCGGAAGATATTTAAAATTTTTTTCAACAGAAAAACCTAATGATTTTTTTATCATGTAGTTTAGACATGGTTTTATCATATTAGCTCATAAAATTGAAGCATTAATTAAAATATACATTTAAAATAAATTTTTAAACCTATAAAATATCATTCCCTCACATGCAATTACCACCCAAAAATATATATATTTCTTACTGAAATATTTATATTTACTGTCCGACTTCTGTCTTTTAATATGAACACAAAGTATTATTTCTATGTATTACATTATTTTTTTGGTCTACACATGCAATTTTTATTTGTCAAAAATGTTTGCAATTCATATTTCAGATCATTCCCTCACTCATTGGTAATTCTGGATATTTGAGATAGGTGATACTACTGTAGACAGAAAATATTTGTTCATTTGCTGAGCACATGAATCACTTGTCTGTAAAACAATTTTCAGCCATCCTGGAGATATACTTCAGTGCATAAGGAATAATTTAATATGCAGATTGGGCAAATGTTAAGATGTTATCATTCCTTCATTTAAATTTGTAAAAATAAATTTTCTAAAAATGTATTAATGGGTGTTTTAGTTTTCCCTGAAGGGATAGTTTGAGAACATTGTTTTCTTTTATTTTATGGATACAAATTTTAAAAGTTAATGTACATTTTATCATTCCCTCATGTGAGGGAATGATTCTTATGGGACAAAATTGTTCTATTACTTTTAAAAACTTGTAGAAAAGATATTTTTATTGAAAATTAATTCTTTTGATGAAAATAAAAGCATATTTTTAAACAAATCTGTGTATAAAATATTATGTAAAAAAGGTAAAGAAAAGTCTAAGGAAACCAAAAAGAATTTCAAATATGTATAATTCAATGTGAACCAGAAATTTCTTTAAAAAAGAATTAAATGTATATATTGCACAAAAATAAGTTATAGATAATTAAAGCTTTAAATAAAAACTCCAGTATACATTAAAAAATATAAAACTTAAGTGAAATTTCCGGCACTTCTAGTGTTAAAAATCTAATAATTATAGAATTTAATATTAAGACCAGAGTTGCCGGCTTTTAGCCAGGTCAGCTTTTTTTTTTTGGTTTTAGCCACTTAAAAAAAGCCGGTTTTTAATTTTTAAAAGTTGGTTTACAGCTAATTCATTTTAAATTTAGATCAATTAGATTTTAATACTTTTAAATATTTTCTACTAAAAAATTATAAACTTCTATTAAATTTTGTCAAATAAGTAAGTCTTTATAAATGTTAGAAGGCAACTTTGAAGGCATTATGTCTGAAAAAAAAATGTTATAAATATTGTAAAGGATATAAGTTAAGACTCCAAATTGATGTTCTGAAATTCTGTATTACATAGCTCCACATATACTACACATTTTAAAGATTATATTTAATTGAACAGTGGCAAAATGTAATCACATCAAAATGGAAACATTCTTATGTGTCCATATGGAAAGATTAAGTTATTCATATGTTAAAAGAGAAATTAGGATATAATTTTTTTTTAGGAGAGTTTGGTACATAAGTGTATAAAAAATAGAGCATTTAAACAGGTAAAAAAAAAAAAAAAAATTTGAAAATCTTGTTGCTAAGCATTTTTATGCATATGCTATTTATAATATTTTTAATAGTGAGAAATGGTGTTTTTATTACATGACTATGTATAATTTTGAATGTTTACTAGAAATAAAATAAGACTAAGTATATATTAATAAGCAAATATACTTAATAAGCTATGTACTTATTAATAAGTATATTAATAGCAGAGATTCCCCTAGACAGTTTCAGGAGGGTGCTGCACCTTGCCTGCCCTAACATTTACAAAATAGCACCCTTCTTGCCCCTGATGAAAAACATTAGCACCCTTGTTGCCCCCAGCTGAAAAAGTGCCTTTATTCTTTTGTTTATTAAGAAATTCACTTGCATAGTAAAAATTGACTCATTGCTGTCTTTAAAATTGCATCCTGTCTATTAAATATTAAAAGTAGTTTTAAAAATTAAAAAAAAAAATGCCCTTAAGAATCCAAAACATGCCCTACAAAATCCAAAAGTGCCCTTTTCCTACAAGAAGCACCCTGCCCTTTTTTAAACCTGAGGGAAACTTAATAGCTCTTAAAATTAAGTAATAAAACATGTAACTAAGTAACCATTGTCCTCTTCAATATTATAAAGCAGTAAAAATGAAAAAAATTGGGGGAGGGTGGAGTAGAGTTAAAGGTCAGTGTAAACCAGATAAAGCAGTTGGTATGGACCTTTTAAAATTTAGCTGACATTTGCAATTCTGACTACAAATCACTAGCAAAACCATCTAAGTTTTATTCTAGTATTAATGTCTTCATTATTCAGAAATTGGGTTACTTATTAAACTCTAGATCAATTAAATGTCATTAAACTAATTAAAAACACTTTAAAATGTGTAGTTTATAATTACAACAATGCTTCATTTTATAAAAGCCAATTGCCAAAAAAGGCCAATTTTGGCCAAAAAAAAGCAGGTTAAAACCAATAAAAGCCACCGGCCTGGCTTTTTTTTTTTAAATTTTAGCCGGCTTTTTTGCAACCCTGATTAAGACTGATGGCTATTTTTTTTGCCAACAAGTATCTTTTCTAGTGCCTTGTTACAAAAAATTAGAAATTTCTGACATGATTTATTTTTTCTTTGTCACTATGATGAAAACGGCCTATTTGCGTAGAACTACCCAGATTATTTTAACCCCTTGAGGGGCAAGCAATTACGTTTGTGAAATGCTGAATTCCCACTGGAAAATGAGAAAAATTTTATTTCAAAATAAGGAAAAGCAATTTAACGTCTTTTTTCCCACCAAAGTTAGAAAAGTAAAATTTAATAATTTTTCTGGTGTAAGATTTCATTAATCGTAGGTGGTATATAACATATACCGCCACCCCTCAAGGGGTTAAGAAGGGAAGTTTTTTTAAAATAAAAAATGGCCTTTGACTTGTTTTTTGTAGTGCAGCTGAACTCATGCATATAATAATGAAACTCATTGTTTAGCCTATTCTACTGCTAAGTTAAGAGAATTCTACTTCTAAGAAAATGCTATTTGCAATTATTCAGTTTCCATGCCAGACCAACTATTCGGTAAATCCCTAGTTATATTCCAGTTTTCAATATATATTAATCCATCAACAATATTTAAGCTATTCTTTCCCCATTTCATTTTCAAATAAATTTAAGAATCAGGATACCAATAATTGATAAAATTTGAGAATTATTCACTTTAAATTGAAAGATTGTCACAAGATCAATGATTTCTAAATGAAACTGCAGAACTGACGTTTGAAGCTACTGATCATCTAGAGATTTACTAACAAATTCGGTATCTTAATTGTTTTTATTTAAATGGGGGGGGGGGGGAGGAAATTGAACCTTATGAGTCTCCCCTCCCCCCTATGGCCTTAAACAATTTCTGCTTCCTGATTTGTTTCGATTGCCAGATAAAAATTTAAATTGAAAATTTTAGCAATACTAAAATTAAAAGCAGCTATTTATAAAAAAAAGTTTAGTGTTTACATTCTGGTAAGGGGAATTAAATTTTGCTACTTCAGGATTTAAGTTATATCAAAAGATTCTATGCATTATAAAACATTACCGAAATAACATTTTTAGCAATGTCTATATGGAGGTGCCCATTACTGGAAAAATGCTACGCATTCTAGTAATGGACGCTGGTATTAAAACCTAAACAAAGATTAAATTTTGTAAATGACCATTAGTATATTAAATTCAAAAATTGATTTACTCCTCTTCCCCCCCCCCCCCCTCCCTCCCAAAAAACAAGTTTTGCAAGAAAATAAAGTATGTATAAATTTATTAAATGAAGCCTGGTCTTAACATCAAGATGTCAAAAATGTTTGTAGGATAAGGTGACAAACTTTAATCATGCCTATAACAACAATAACAAAAAATTAACATGGAAATCCAAGGTTTCTGTTGTGAAAACACTTATTTTGAAGGCATGAAACTTAGCTTTGTAAAAAGTACAAAAATAAAGACAAGCATGATAGTGACCAACCCATATAGGTGATTCCAGAGAATCTCTGGAAGTGCTTTCACCAGATGGAAATCATTCTGAACTGTTAATTTTTCTAAGTTTAAAAAAAAAAAAAAAAAAAAAGTAAAATTTCCCGGAGTAAAGAAAGAAAAACTAAGCCCCTTTATCTCTTATATAAAGAGCCAATAGGCCAGTGTGACAGCAGCAAAAAGAAAGAGCTGAACTTTCATGCATATGTGCATTCAAAGGGATGGGAGAAGGTGAAAAATGTTTACTTTGTTATGTAATATTAAAAAGATCTATTTCCAAATTTAACCATAATTACATTTTATAAATAACTACAAATCGTGAAATTATGTAGTGTTGACCAAGCTGCTTTAACAGGATGCAGCACCCAGCGGCCTTTATTTCTTTTTTGTGCCTGGTGGCTCTTAAATCCGTCCTATGTGCCCCATGGCAATTCACTTGGTCCCGGAAAATATTTCTAGAAGACTAAATCCAGTTCAAAATATTTGTGAACAAGGTAGAAGCATCTTTTTAGAATAGTGTTCTTTTTTGAAAAATGTACCCTTTTTTAGAATAGTGTTTCCTTTTTGAAAAATTCTCCATCCGGCAGCCCTTTTTTTCTAGAGTCAAGACCAATAGATGCAGCGTTCGAAATCCTTGGTGGTCCGCTAGTCCGAGACCACCAAAAATTCAATTGGACCACTAATTTGAAAAATTTAGTTGATTTGAAAAATTAGTTCACTAATTTGAAACGACCAGTAAACTGTTTCACATATAAACTTAAATTTCCCCAGTCCCTGAGAAAACCGCAACCAAACACAAATCACAATTTTATTTTATTTAAAAAAAAAATGAATAAATAAAATTGCATTTAACCTTAGTTAAAATATCTGAAATAAAATATCTAATCAATCATTTTATAGTTTTTCTTTATGTACTGTATATTTAATTTAGTAAATTATAATTTTACATTTTACTATGCAGAAAATTTTGGATAACTGCAAAGAAAGTTTGGTTTATATTCTAGGAAGAGAAGGGAGGGGAGGTGCTACTCAAAGGGGTAAAGGGACTCTATAGAATTTTATGTAGCGGGCGAGTGATGATGACTGCAGACCAGCAAATCCTCATGTTTACTGGTTCTTGGGAACAATGACTTTTTCTCTATCAATTCTATCGCTGAGATGCATGATTAAATTTTCAAAAAGATACCAAGAAAGTCTTCAAAGGGCACCATGGCACCATGTTGGATAGCCCCATTATAGTAGAATCTGTTTATGGTTAGAGTTCTTAAAGTTAATCTGAAAAGCCATAAAATAGGAAAAATAAATACTTCTGGGTCAAGTAACTGCTGTTCAATTGACATCAGAATTTGAAAATTAAAGTTTAAACTTTTACAAACAGTAAAGCAACATTTTATTCAACTATTCTACTACAAATACAATCACAGTAGCAGAAACAATGCAGTATGGCAGTTGGCACTGCAGGCCGTTTTAATCTTTCAGATTAACAGCTTTAAAAGAATTTTGCAGCCTAAAGTGCTAAAAATTTACTTTATAACTTCTAAATTAAAAATCTCTTGATTAAATGATCTTTTGAAAAAACTTTTGGGTCACTAATTTCTCATGCTTGGTCTAACATACACAGACAAGTTTGGTTTGCTGCAGACCAAAATTCTACTACTGGGATAAAAACAAATATCCATCCTTAGTGGTCATGTTTACGAAATTTCAGATGCAGAATTAGACACATTCTTAAATAACCAAGTTAAAATCTAGTCATGAAAAGCAAAGACTTCTACAATATGTAAACAAAGTTGATATCTAGAGAACCTACATAAAAATTTTCAGCTTTAATAATAATGCACAATTCTAAGCTACATATCCCAGGTTTTTTTAGATACCTAATAAATACTTTGGCCATATGGATAAGTGGATCTTTAAAGTTATAGCTAGAAATACCTTCATAGTTTAGAAAAGCTAAAAAATCAATATAAGTGCTGAATTATGCTCCGATGAACAATTTCTTACAAAAGAAATATTGGATAGGTTATCACTTACCTTGATTAGTCCTCCTATTGATAGAGTCGTTTGTCATGTCTAGTGTGTTTTCAAGCATTGCATTTAGATGCTGAATAATATCGCCCCCTTTGGAGTAGTCATTAAAATACCTATCTCCTAATTCTGAGGTACTACCAAAGTACGGACCCTGAAAGAATAAATATCCAAGTGAGCAGAAGGTATGACTAAAGTCTAAAAACCGAATTTTACAGTACGCAGAACAAGAAAATTATCAAGCAAAATGATCTTATGACCTTCAGTAAATAAGATCTCCCACCCCCTTTCCTTTAAACTCCATAAGCTCCAATTAAAAGAAAAACAGTGTTTATTAACTTTTAAATGTGAAAGTTCAAAAGAATAACTCTTGCATACTACAAAATTAAAAGAAAATTAAGCTTTAGATAAACTAGATTTCGCATCAGAAAAAAATATGGTATACTAAAACTTAAAAACAGTTGAGATCAAAAAAGGATATTGAAAAATATAAATAGGAAACCCAGCCTAGAGAATACAGATTAAATTAACAGGATTTCCCCCTCTCACTACAATCTGAATATTGAGTTAAATTCAAGATCATAAAAAGTTAACTTTTTTGCTCCAACATATTCATGTAGTTAGTTTTTCTTCCCCTCATTCAGATAAGGAGAGAGTATGATTTACTTATATAAGTACATTTACTTCACATTATAGAATTAGGTGTTGGCAAAATTTGTTTAAATTTTAGGATACACATCAGGAATAAAACCCAATCTTATGTACTACAATAAAGTAAATATCACAAGATTAGCTTACTTAACACATCAATATTATTTAAACATCAATTGGATCAGTTTCAAAAGAAAAAGTGCTGATGAAGGATCGATCGCACTAAAATGTTAAGATACCAAAAGAGAAACTATTAAAAAATGCTATAGAAGTAGCAAAAATAAAAGTTCTCAAACAATTTATGTTTAGAAGTTTGTTTTAGGAGTAAGAATGCGGTTTTATTCAACATAGCCATAGAATATTTCATCTTTATTAAGTTACATACCGATTTAAATATCATCTGATTTTATTCAAGTCCTTGAAAATGAAACTCTTGGTTTGTAGAACAATATTAGTTGTCTTTCCTCTACGATAAGCAATTCCAGAGATGCGTAGAAGGGTATTTAATAAAGCAAAAGATAAGTAATGCGTACTACGCTATTTTTTTCCTCCATTCCCTTGAACACATCCTCGATCAATACCGGTTATATTTCTCATCCTCTGCATTAAATCTTTCGGTCTGCAGTGGATAAACGGTATTACGCAATAGTTTTTCTTTAGAATAAGAGATTAATACATTCTTTTAATGTAAAAAAATCTTTAGAAAATTAAGTGTTAATAACCACGTGCAGCTAAATGCGCAAAGCTGGGCGTAACACACCACGTGATACATAGGAAAACTACTCAATTATAGGGCATGAATGAATGAAATTCATATATTTTAAATAAACAAAAACAAAATATAAAATTTCATAATAATACAATAGTTAAAGATAAATCAATATGTACTTACATTGTTAAACGAGACGGACATTCTGCCCCACAAACACGATAACAAGAAGGTTAAAAATAATGTTCGGATAAAATTCTTCAATAATTAATAACAGATAAGACACTAGTTTTGATTAAATATACAACAAATAATGAAAACAGATGCGGTTTCACGCCGCTAATTAAGAGCCTTTCACGAGAATGATATGCAGCCTTTAAAATTTTTTAAGAACTTGGTAAAATATCACACAGAACAATTCCTGACGGCACTCTTTAGAGTGGGTGCTGATTCGATAAAATAAAAATTTGCATATTTCCGAAAAGAGACATCAAATTATGCAGAACACCAACTCGTTGCCAAATCACACTGCGAAATGAACCCGGCCCGATTCTACCAGCTGTTCACGTGGAGTCAGTACGGCTTGCCGGGTAAGTACGTGTACTAAATGCAGAGTACGGGTTTTAACAGTGCAGCAGCAACGAAACCTGCGATATTGTTTCTTTTCCGGCGGCGAGCTACCGAGGGAGGTTCCGGAGGAGTAAAGACCGGCGTCTCGGTGACGAGCTCTCCAAGATCGTCGACGTAACTCTAGAGCAGACGAAATTTCGGTTTCTGCGCAAGTGCGAATAGTCAAGTGGGTAAAAATTATTTATTTGCGTTGACAATTAAAAATGTTTAACTTTAATTTTTTTCGAATAAAAAATGATATTTTCTATTTCGAATGAAGTTACATAATATTCTCCTTGAAGCTAAATAAACGAAAACGATATTGTAAAACATGGGCGTAAAATCTCTGCGCATGATAAGTATAGTTTCGATTTGAATTAGTGCGCATCAAACATCGTAGTAATTTTACTATACAAAATATAGATAGATATAGTTGTAAAAAAATAAATAGAATAAAAGTTTTTTTATATTGTGTTTTTAGAAAGAAAACCCGTACAGTAATAATAATATTCACAGAAAAGTGTCGTTTCAGAATTTTATTATGCTATTGGTTGTAATCAGTGGCGCCATTATCAAATTAAAAAACTAATGAAATTTTATCAAATTTAGCATATTAATAATTTTAATCAATTTCTTCAGTTCAAAACAACTACCTGAGCCTTGTCATGTTTCGAAAGCCCTGCATTTATTATTGTTATTTTTTTTAAATATAAGTTTTGCCTCAAAATTAACATTATGATAATCAGCTAGTTTTTCTTCGAATTTTAGTTGGTTCGTTGATTGGCTGAACACATATATTCCAATTCGTGTATTAATTGAAGAGGAAGTAAATGTAATTTTTTTTTTCACTACCCATTACTTCTACCTGAAATAAATAAATATAAATTGGACATGAGTTCATGAGTTAAAAAAAAAAAAAAAAAAAAAATGTTATTTTAAAAGTTTGCTAATAAATGCATTTTCGAATGGATCGCCATTTAAATTAACTTTCCATAACTTAACATTAGAGGTCTGCACGGACCGAAATTTCAAGGTTTGGGGCCGCCCCGTAGAAAAAAATATATATTGGTCCGACTTGCTATAAAAGTTCGGCCTGAGCCCGTACAAAAAATTCATTGGCCCATCTCGGTCCAGTATCAAAGCTAAAAGTTCGGTCCGAGCCCAGCCCGACCCGACTGAATTTCTACGATTTCTACAAAACATGCCGATATTTAATTTAAATTTAATTTTTTATTTTTAGTATTGCTGATCTCTGTTAAAAATGATAAGGTGTATAAGTTATCAGTAACAGACACACTATACCGAAAAAATAGAAGGTAAAAATTTGTGATGTTGCATATTTCTTTAACCCCTTTGGGACCGGCGTCTTTTAGACAAATTTTATTCGGTTGGCACCACTTTTTTTTTTTTTTTTTTTTAATTACCTTTACTTAAACAATCGCGAAAATGCTGTAATTAAAGAAACTAAATATTACTTTTCTTTTTTCACTGGTGGCTAAAAAAAGTTCTGTGTGCTCTTTTTAAGGGAGCATAAATGCACCCATGGTCCCGAACGGGTTAACGAAGCTTTTGGATAACGGGACTTTACTAAGTTTAATTTTGTTTAATAAATTAAAGGAACTTTTTTTATTTACTTTTTCTTAAAGGAACAATTTTTTATTTACTTTTTCTTTGTAGAGTTTTAGGATTACGGTTTTTTGAAATCATATTTAAAAAAAAGATTAAACTACCGTATGCGCCGACAGGAGGGTGGGGACAGTAGGACATTGTCCCTCCTTTGATCTTAAAATTTAATTAACTACACTTCCTTTATCTCTGATGATATGAAAAAATAAATAAGAAAAAGTACTTATTCTTCGTAAGTGAAATAAAAGAAGGTTGCGCCCTGAACACCTCGTGGAACACAAGTTTCAATTATGTTTTACATTTTAAGTTTATGTGTTTCTCATTTATCTTAAACAGAAGCTTTAGGGGGGGGGGGCTCCTGAAAAGGCAGAGTTTTCTTAATCGTTCTGATACGCTGACATGTTTAAAACTATTCTTTCCCGAGGAGCTCTGACAAGAAATATCTAGTTTAGCCCTTTTTTAGGTGCGTTCGTAATTATATAAATACGATCACCTATATTCGTCGTCCGGTCCGTCTGTCTGTCTGCATATAACAGCTCAAAAACTACCCAACCGAATGGTTTGAAATTTAATTTATATAATCGTTGTAGAATTTTGTCGAGTCATTTCAAATTTTATGAAAATCGGATCAAAACTTAAAAAGATAATACAGGTTTTCTTCATTCTATTAAATCCTATCATCATGATAGGTAAGAGTCATGGTAAGGGTTGCCATGGTGACTACGTCCTATTTAAGATGGAGTCCTGTTATTTCCGTATTACTGAATTTAATATATATATAGATAATCGTAATAAATTTTGTATTCATGCATTTTTGCGTAAGAGTGCAACATCTATTGCACCAAGATCTGAATATTTAAAAAACTAATTATAATACGGACGCACCTCATTTGCCACTTGTTATTTCCGACTTGTTATTCTTCATTTTAAAAAAAAACGCGCCCTGCCCTGTGTAGGCGCATATGTTCAAAATTGCTGCCCCTTCCTAGATTTATTTCTGCCTTTTCTCATTTAAACTAGATTGATTTTTTAAATAATGAATCTCTATTTGTAATTAAATGTCTGATATATCATTAATATTGTTAACCCCTCTTCCATGGTTTCAAAACTTATAAATTTCAAAAATGTTCACAGTAAAATCTAAGACGGAATCGCATTAGGAGAGGAGAAAAAATGCATTTTATACAGATTCCCTTTCTTTCGATGTACATTGTCTATTGTAAATGTATTACATGCTTTTCCTGCGGATCATGAAGTTTTTCCGTTTAAGACAGGATTCAGTCATAGACAGGTTTCTTTTCATATGCTTTACTGTACTTTAGAGTGGTTGCCTAGAAATTCATATACAATTTACTATGATATAAAAAAAAATAATTTGGAATAATGGCGATTTAAAAATATCTGCATTTTTTGATAATATTGTTGACCAGATCAATAACGGATTTCACACGGGCTGGGTCAGGCCCGGGCAGACCTCTTGGAAGAATGAAGCCCAGTTCCGGTTCGGGAAGGAAAAAAGAAGTCTGACCCAACCTGGCCAGAATCTCGTGAATGAAAATTCACCGGGCTGCACTCGGGCCAGGCTCGGTACCGTACAGACTTCTTAGAATACATACAATTTCTTTACCATTCTTTTTTTCATCTTCACTCTTCCTTTTTTTTTCTTTTTACTTTCTTCTATCTTTACAAGAAGAAAGTATTAGATTCGTGAAATATTTCGACTTCCGATTTTCGATGGATTTATATGTTTTAGATAATCTTGAGCGCGATTTAATGGATTTTAGAATATGTCTGTCTGTGAGTCTGTCTGTATGTGACAAAAATTTTTGTGGGCGCTCTATCTCAAAAATTAATACACTGTATTTCACAAAACTTTAGATTCAGTTAGACTTTGGTATAAACTGGTGCTGATGAGTTTTGGTGTATATCGCCAAACAGGTGGCGCTGCTATGCTGCATTTTTTTCGATTTTCGCAATAGCTCTAGCGCAAGAACTAACGCACGGATTTCCACCAAACTTCAGATTCAGTTACAGGTTGGCTTAAATTGTTGCTTTTTAGGTTTTGGTGTATATCGCCCAACAGGTGGCGCTGCAATGCTACATTTCGATTTCAGCAATAACGCTATCTCAAGAACTAATGCACGGAATTTAATAAAACCTTAGATTCAGTTAGACCTTGATATAAACGGGTACTGATTAGTTTTTAGCTCATAGGCTATCAAAGCCTGAAAGCTAATGTGCCCGCAGGTTCTGTATGTATGTACGTAATGCAATAACTCTTGATAGAAATATTCGATTTGCTTCAAATCTTGGATATAGGTTTATTCTGATAAGGCGCTTCCCTTATTAGTTTTGGGGGTTCATTCCTTAATTTATAAAGGGGGATACCCCCATAATTTAGATAAATGGGTTTTTCATACAGAAATGTCCGATTTGCTTCAAGTTTTGTGTAGGTTTATTCTGATAAGGCGCTTCCTTGATTAGTTTTGGAGGCTCATTGCTCAAGTATAAAGGGGGGGATGGGGCTAACTCCCCCTTAATTTAAATAAATGGGTTTTTCATGCAGAAATATCCGGTTTGATTCATATTTTGTATATAGGTTTATTCTGTTAAGGCGCACTTCTGATTAGTTTTGGGAGTTCATTGGTTAAGTATAAAAGAAAGAGAACGGGGTCTTACCCCCCCCCCCACCCCTTAATTTATTTTTCGAGGAGCATTATTCTTTGAAAATATAATGGTGTAATATACAATTAGTGTGAATAGCCTGTGAGCTCAATGCCATCAGTTTAACTGAGCAATATTCTTTTCATTGGTGTATATCACCCAACAGGTGACGCTGCTGTGCTGCATTTTGTATAATTTCCGCAATAGCGACGTAAACTGTTAGTGATTATTTTTTGGTGTAAATCGTACAACAGGCGCTGTTATGCTAAAATTTTCACGATTTTCGCAAAAGCTATATCTCAAAAACTAATGCTCGTAATTTAATCAAACTTAATATTCTGTTACATTTTTAAGTAAATAAATCCTTATTAGACTTGGGTTATATTGAACAACAGGTGTTGATGTTGGGTTGGAAATTTTGGTCTAACCTTTTGGTTAAACATCTAAGAGGGTGGGTTCCGAAATTCAGTGATTTGTGTGAAACAATGCGATACTTATATGGGGCATTCTCACACACAATCTTTTGACTTTTGGGGAAAAAAATCTGGCAAAATTAAACTTGCTAAAATAACATTTTAATCTGATAGGCGAATGCCTTAATGATTCAAAATAAAGAAAAAATGCTCAGCAGCGACATTTTTTTTATTTAACTGAGGTTTAAGTTAAACTTGCGAGTTTAATTTTCCTTACCATTTTACCCATATAACTTTTTATTTTCTTCTAAATTTTTACTTATAATGAATTTGCATAGTACCCACAGGACATTCAAATAGGAAATAATAACAGTGTAGTACTTTTAATACAGAATTCTTGTATAACATTGTCTTAAAGGGGTATTAAAGAAGGGACGGTAAGGTAAAAAAGGGGGATGGTATTGGAAAAAAAGGGACGAACTGGTAAAAAAAGGGACGGTAAGGATGGAATGGGAAGGAAAATTACCACCTATTTTTAGAAAAATCATGTTAAGACTAAGTGATAGCCGCAGTGTTCATTGGTTTTTAGAAACAGTTGTTAACATTGGGTTAAATTAATTTTTTGTTTATTTATTTACCTCGAAAAATGCAGGAATAAACCTTGGGGAATGTGAGACTACCGATAAAGCCACGATGCTTGAAATTGATATTTAAATGCTGATTTAAATTCTACAGTGAATTTCGTGCCAAAGAATTTTAGACGTTCTTTCTCTAGCATACTTCTGCATGAGAAAAAACTTGAAAAAAAATCTGTGGCTGCATCTGAAATGATTTTCTGTATAATTTTAGAAGAGGGATGGTAAGGAATCTAAAATCCAGGGACAGAGTTTAAAAAATAATAACAACCCTAAAAATGTGTGCAGGTTAATTTTTAGCTACATATTTATATAAAACAATAGTTCCAGTTTCAGAAAAAAATTACTTCGAATTATTTTTGTTGAAACAATTTCATCCAGACAGCTCCAAACTTAAAAATCAGCATCAGGGACACGGGACGGTATAGGAGTTTTCCAGGTGTTTGGACCCCCAACATCGTGCAAAACTTATTTATCTCGTTAATATTGTTGTGAAATCATGCAATGGGATGTTCCCCAGTATATGAAATAAAAAAAAAACACACAAAAAAAATGTGTTAAAATAAAAATTATTATTCAGGGACATGAAAATCAAAAGATTGTGAGAATGCCCCATATCTCCTTGTTAAATGCATCCAATTTAATTAACCTATGTACCTTTACAATCCTCTTGATGGGCATAGATTGTCATTTAATTTTGGTACTGTGATAGTGAATTTTGAATCATTAACATGTATGAGATAGAACAAAGTTTTGGGATTGGCACATCCGATTGGTTATTATTATATATTCCTATACTATTTTTTAAAAAAAATTTAATTTAATTTAATTATTTTCAAACGAGAAAAGGAACTTCAATATTTGGCGATCATTCAGATTGCTTTTAAAATGTCCATATGAACCTGGTTATTATTAATAATTAGAACGTATCATGGGAAAATTCGATTTTGTGTGGCTCACCAATCAGCATCGATTCTTCAGTGCAGGGGCGCCATTTGAGGGGGGCTGGGGGGGGCAATATCTCACCCCCAAGGAATTTGATATTTCAGAAAATTTATCAACCATCAAATTTCAGATTCAAACAAACATTAAACTAGTCGGATGTACTAATCCCAAAACTTTCCTCTATTTCATACATGTTCATATTTCAAAATTCGCTATCACAGTACCAAAATGAAATGACAATCTATGCCTCATGCGGATTCTAAAAAGATGAAATTCCGTGCATTAGTTCTTGAGATATGACTATTGCTGAAATCGTTTAAATCCAGCAAAATGCAACATAGCAGCGCCACTTATTGGGTGATTTACATTAGAACCTAATCATCATCAACTTATGTCTACGTTTAACTGAATATGAAGTTTGGGGAAAATCCGTGCATTAGCTTTCAGATAGGAGCTATTGCGAAAATCGTTAAAAAACCAGCATAGCAGCGCCACCTATTGAGCTATTGATACCAAAAACCTAATTAGCAACAACTTGTGTCAACGTCTAACTGAATCTGAAGTTAGATGAAAATTCAAGCATTAGTTCTTGATATAGAGTCATTTCAGAAATCATAAAAAATGGAACACAGCAGCGCCACCTATTGGGCGATTTATACCAACACGTAATCAGAATCAATTCATATCAAGGACTAAAGTTTGATAAATATGTGTGCATTAGTGCTTGAGATAGAGCTATTGCAGAAATGGTGAAAAATTCAGAATACCCGCGCCACCTGTTGGGCGATTTACACCAAAAACTAATCAGCACCAATTTATATCAAGAACTACCTGATAATAAATTCCTATTAAACTCCGTGCATTAATTCTTGAGATAGAGCGCCCAAAAAATTTGTGTCACAGACAGATATTTTGTAAAAACATGTTTGTTTGGATCTCTGATCTCTAAAACGTGTATATCCGTCGAAAACCGGAAGTCGAAAATTTTCACGAATCCAGTACTTTCTTCTTGTAAAGATAGAAGAAAGTAAAAAATTGTTCAAATGCTAAAATAACTTATCAGATTTGATTACAATAAAAACATATGCATTAAATAAATGCTTTATGCATAGAAATTAATAATTATAAAAAAAAAAAAAAAAAATCCTAAAGCCTTACTATTCGAATTTCCTCAATGTGAGACATATATCGTTAATGAATACATTGGCTAATTTTAAAAATACATGTGATATATTTTTTTAATCAGTTGCTTCTAAGCTATGTGCAAATTGATCATAGGAAAATTCGTCCCCTCAGGTCTAAAATTCAGGGGTGGAGATTTTTTTTTGAGGGGGGGGGGGGTGTGAGGTATAAATCAAGTTCTTAATTATCCGACTTTTTATATTTTTTTGGATTATTTTTGTCCCCTTATATTTACTGTAATCATTGCAACGTTGCCAAATTATTTAATTATTTGCTTTATTAAATCATATTATATACATACGGTACACTCCCGAAAATTTTCAACACCTATTACTGGAATCTGCGCGCACTTTACAAAACAATTTCTTCAACCCGAAAACCGACAGACTTCCACCAAAACCGGAAGTAAAAGAAATTACTCCATATTTTGACACATTTATAACAAAGTAGTCTATATTTTTATCCCTAATGTACAAAAATGAACACATGTACATCCATTAATTGTAAAATATATAATTGTTTCATTTGAAAAATATTCAGCACTTCCTTTTGAAAAACCAGGTCATCCCGATTCCGACCGAAAGAGATAAAGAACAATCCAAAAAGTTTAAAGTCTACCTCATCTGCGACGAAGAAAAGACGTCAACCTGCCCTAATGTCGGACTGTAATTTCATGTAAATACGAATACCTCTGAAAAGATTCCCATTGAAATGCAACCCGACCCGAAACGAAAGAAAATTAATCCATATTTTAATACAATTATTGTAAAAGAAGTCTGCAATTATATCTTTAATATAAATTTTACCTTTTATGTAGAAAAATGAAGATAAATACATAGTATTTATTAATGTTCAATTATGTAGTTTTTTATGCAAAAAATATTCAGAATTTCTTTGAAAAATTGGATTAACTTGAACCCACCTTCAAATAGTGAAAACACAATCCGGAACAATTAACGTTTTACCTTACCTTTACTTGCAGAAAATCACTAATGAAATTTTCTTATAGCTATAGGTCACAAAATTTGCAAATTTCATGACATATTCATGGCGTTCGTTGACTGATTATTTCATGACTGATTGAATTTCATGATTTCTTTTCGCGATAATCTAACGAAATTTGCGATTCTTTCCGCGATCGTTTCCCGGAATTCACGATTTTTTTCTGCAACAGTTATACGAAATGGATTTTTTTCTCGCGACCATTTGCCGAAATTTACAATATTTTTCCGCGACCAACTGATGAAATTCCATGTTTGTTTTCGCGATCTTTTGATAAAATTCGCACTTATTTTGTACTATCATTTGTTGAAATTCGTGATTTTTTTTTTTCTGCCACCGACTAATAATATTTCTGATTTTTTGCGCGATAGTTAGACAAAAATTTTTCATCTTATTACGCGATCGTTTGACGAATTTTTCCTCTATTTTATTGCGCGATTGTTTGACTAAATTTTCATGATTTTTTGTTCAATCTTTTGACAAAATTCGCGATTGTTTTCGCAATCCTTTTACGAAATTCGCGATTTTTTTTGCAATCCTTTTACGTAATTCGAGATTTCAGGTTGTGCAATCATTTGACGAAATCTGTATTTCTTTTTGCGATCTCTGATTTAATTTGCGATATTTTCCACGGTCGTTTGAAGAAATTAGCGCTTTTTTAAGCAACCATTTGGAGACTTATTTTTTTTCTTCAAAATTTGTGAAATTCTCGATTTTTTTCTACGACCCATTGACAAATTGATTTTGCGGAAGTCGAAAGAAAAAAAAAAAAAACGCGGACTTTCACGAAAATTAAAAGAATTGTGGAATAATAACATGCTTGTGAAAGAAGTTATGGAGACAAAATCACGTAGGGCATTTTTTATTGTGCGAGATTTTCCCATTCTCTGTGTTAGTATTTGTGCAAGCTGTGCAATTCTGCACTTCCCTGTTCCTCAAAGAAAAAGTTTTCTTGTCCTTCGTCAGGAAACTCATGAAATGACGCCCCTGTAGTAAAACTTGAAAAAAAAGAGTCGAAAGGGACTAGAAAAAAGTTCCATTTTAGACAGGTCTCAGTCTTAGCACGTGTAATTGTATCATGTTTTTTCATCGAAATTTGAATTTTTCCCCTTCTAGAAAGAAATCTGTTATAGACAGGTTTAATTTTCGCAAGTTTTACGATAATACGTCTCTTTTCAGAGCTATGCTATAGAGTGGACGGTTTATCAGTCTTTGAGGATACCTGTACAAATGGAACCTGTCTATAATAGAATCCTGTCTAAAAAGAAAAAAATCATATCCAATATATTAAAAATTTACCTTTGAAAAGTATCAAAAATAACAGTAAAGCATGTTTTTTATTCTCTAAACAGATTAGAATAAACAAAATACTCAATAATGTAAAGTACAGTATATGTACTTGATTATAAAATTAAAACGTGCACTGTAGGCCTACTCGCAGAAGCCATCTTAAACAAATCTCGAATATCAATTTGTTTTATTTGTTTTCTGGTAGTCTTCTCTCTTCTTTTTTTAGGAAGTCGTTTCGCATGATGTAGATTTTCATACTTTCCGTCTTTTTGAATGAACTGCTGCACTCAGAAAAGTTGATAAATGTATTCAAGACATTCAGTTGCTTGATTCCAAATGATGTTGTTTGACTCTTTCACTTCAACTTCATAACAGTCAACGTCTTTGTGTACTTTAGGGTTCATAACACTCTGAATGATGACCTCATCTGTCAAAATTTCCTCTATCATCCAGGGGCGCCATTTCAGAATTTTCTTGGGGGGGGGGGGGCAAACATTTTTTGAGGGATGCTATACAGATAAAGTTAGTATCCCGGGGGGGGGTCTACCCCCGTATAAGAAACGTTTACTGACTTATGCTTACAATAACAGTAAAAACTTCTAATATGGAAACTCAGAACCAATTAAATATTCCGTTTTAGACAGGTTTCCGTCTTAGAAGGTAAAATTTTAGTAAATTGGACATGATTTTTTTTCTTTTTAGACAGGTTTAATTTTTACAGGTATCCTCACTGACTGTTAAACCATCCGGTCTATAGTATAGCTCTGAAAAGAGATGTATTAGAGTAAAACTTGTGAAAACGAAACCTGTCTATAACAGATTTCTTTCTAGAAGGGGAAAAAAATCAAATTTCGTTGAAAAAACATCATACTTGCTAAGACAGAAACCTATTTAAATGGAGCTTTTTTCTAGTCCCTTTCGAAGTTTTACTTACAGGGGCGCCATTTCATGAGTTTCCTGACGAAGGACAAGACAAATTTTTCTTTGAGGAACAGGGAACGTAGAAAATTGCACAACTTTCAGAACTGCACAAATCACACAGAAAATAAATACTGCATAATAAAACATGCTCTACGTGATTTTGTCTCCATGACTTCTTTCACAAGCTTGTGATTATTCCACTTTTTTTTTTTTTTTTTTTTTTTTTTTTTTTTTTTTTTTTCGTGAAAGTCTGAGATTTTTCTTTCTTTCAAAATCCGCAAAATCAATTCGTCAATGGATCGCAGAAAGAAATCTCGCATCTTGAAAATTTCGAAAAAAAAAGTCTCAAAATAATCGCTTAAAAATTCGCTAATTCCTTCAAACGACCATGGAAAATATCGCTAATTTCATCAAAGATCGCCAAAAGGAATGCAGATTTCGTCAAATGATTACACAAACAGAAATCTTTAATTTCGTAAAAGGATTGCCATAAAAATCGCGAATTTCGTCAAAAGATTGCGCAAAAAAACACGAAAATTTAGTCGAACAATCGCTCAATAAAATCGAGGAGAAATTCGTCAAACGATCGCGTAATAAGGTCCAAAGTTTTGTCTAACTCTCGTGCAAACAAATCACAAATATTATTAGGCGGTGGGCAGAAACAAAATCACGAATTTCAATAAATGATAGTGATAAGGAATCGTGAATTTTGTCAAAAAAATCACGAATCGTGAATTCCGTAAATCGATCGCGGAAAAAATCGCAAATTTCGTCAGATGATCCCGAAAGAAAATCATGAAATTCAATCAGTCACGAGATAATCAGCCAACGAACGTCATGAATAGGTCACGAAATTTGCAAATTTTGTGATCTGTAAGTATAAAAAATTTTTCGTTAGTGATTTTTTGCAAGTGAAGGTAAAGCGTAATTTTTTTCAGATTGTGTTTTCCCTATTATGAGATAGTTTCATATTAATCTCATGTTCATTCATAGTTTCATGTCATCTGATTTTTCAAAGAAATTCTGAATATTTTTCCGAAAAAAAAAACTACATATTTGAACATTAATGAATACTATGATATATCTTCATTTTTCTACAGAAAAGGTAAAATTTTTAAATTAATATTCATATAAAAAGCACAAATAAATGCACAAGAATTACTTTCATTTGCATATATAATTTAAAATTATTTAAAATACATTAGAAAAACCCAGAACGTTTTCAGTCATCACAAGACCGTCATCAGTGGGATTTAAATGTTATTATTTTCCATGTGCTTATTCGAGAATTGGCTAGAAGAAAATCATTGTGATTAGAAAAACTCGTCAATGATTTTGACGAGTTTTCCCAAGATCAATTTGCACACAGCTGAGAAGCAACTGATAAAAAAAAAATCTCACATGTATTTTTTAAATTAACCAAAGTATCATTAAAGATATATGTCTCACCTTCAGAGGTTTCGAATAGTAAGACTTTAGGAAATTTTTTTGATAATTATTAATTTCTATGCATAAGCATTTATTTAATGCATATGTTTTTATTTGCAATAAAATCCTATGAGTTATTTTAGAGTTTGAGCAATTTTCTAACATTTGTTTGAGTCTGACATTTGATTAGGAATGCACCGAATATTCGGTATCTATTCGCTATTCGGCCATACTACCGAATATTCGGTGAGGCCGAATATCAAA
This sequence comes from Maratus speciosus, assembly GCA_963932465.1. Classification (NCBI taxonomy): domain Eukaryota; kingdom Metazoa; phylum Arthropoda; class Arachnida; order Araneae; family Salticidae; genus Maratus; species Maratus speciosus. The sequence goes on along the minus strand of OZ010799.1, from coordinate 64,539,674 downwards.
CTATTCGGTTTACCGAATACTTAAAAAACCTCTTAAAAATATTTTTTAAAATGTTATACAACTTCTACTTTTAACTGTCAATTAATAAAGATATTCAGAATAATTAGAATCTTTAAATAAAAGAGAATGATTTTATGTTATTTATTTGTTGTTTTAAAAATGTCACTTAAAAAAATTAACCATTAATGACATATCATTTGTTCACGGGAATTAATAAATGTGGAAATGCAAGTTACTGAGATATAATCCTGGTAATCTGGTTATAATCTGGTAAATAATCCGTTTCTTACTTGTTCGCAAACAGGGTGTTTCTAAACAAAACGGAAGAAAATTTCAGGGGTAATAATAAGCATCAAAACACAGGCAATTTTTTTGTCCAGCAAATCAGGATCGCAATTTACTTATTCAGTCAGAAATGCAGTGTATCCCCAAGTCAAACTTTAATTTTCTTTTGTTACTTTAACAATAATGACGGTATTGTAACTATATTGTCAACAGAGTTACTTTAATTTCAGTGAAATATGATAACATGACAAGAAGTGCTGGAAATAGCAACCATTCATATCTAAACAGCACTAAACTAGACATTATTTTATTAAGAATGCATTTAACAATACTTATACTGTACCACTGGCCAAAATCCAGTCTCTTTCAAGGATATCATCACATTCTATACAAGCAAATTAATGTGATGCAAATTTCTCTAAAATATCTTCATTTTTATACAGCTATAAACGAAAATTCTGCTACGGCTTGTACACCTTTCATTTTTGATGAAAGAAGTGGAATGATATGTTGCTTCTTGTTCAATATGAGAGAATTCATTTCATTTGTTTGAATTAATTGAAGTCATGGAATTTAAATTTTGTTATTAAAATTTTTTTAAACCATCCTCTTCTTAAATAGTAACTCAACATACCTTTTTTAGTACAAAATTTACTTATAAAAATAGTCTTGTTTATCAAAATGGAAGTATCTGTGCTAAATATTATAAAAAATTGTTTAAAATTTAACTTTTTAACGTTAAACACTGAGATATAAAAGTATTTGGCCAGCCGAATATTCGGTATTCAGCCGAATAGATGCTGTTCGGCTGACCTAATATTCGGTATTCAGCCTAACAGCTACTATTCGGCTGGCCGAATATTCGGTATTCGGTTTACCTGCAGGCCAAATATTCGGCATTCGGTATTCAGCCAAAATCACTATTCGGTGCATCCCTACATTTGATGGGTGATAAATTTTCTAAAAAATCGAATTCCTTGGAGGGGGGGGCTATTGCCTCCCCAGCCCCCCTCAAATGGCGCCCCTGCTATCACCTCATCAAAACCTGCTTCAACTAACTCTTTCATTTCTTCTCGATTCATTTGTGACATGGGGTTCTCAAAAAACAAACAACATAAAACATTATATACAAATATTATACAGACAATAAATATAATAAACCCAAGTGGAGTGAAAAATTAGCCAGAGTCAGGAATCGAACCCGGGACCACAGCATTCCAGGCTGTCACTGTAAACATTGAGCTACTCCGGCAGATACCTGGGTATGTCAGTTTACAGCCTGGAATGCTGTGGTCCCGGGTTCGATTCCTGGCTCTGGCTAATTTTTCACTCCACTTGGGTTTATTGTATTTATTGTATATATGTCTGTATAATATTTGTATGTACTGTTAACCGTTGAATGCAGGCGTTATTTGTGTGTGTTTTATTATATGTTGCAGTATGTGTGTTTTATAACATAAAACATCTTCTAGTGCGTCGTCAACTGTATCGCTTTCAGTAACTTCAACATTTTCGTCCATTACTTCAGGCCAGTGTTTACGCCATGACTTTTTCAAAGTTTCCTGTTCCATTCCTCATCCTTCTAGTTCCATCAGATTATTATAAACATCAGAAGTGAGTAAACAAGGAATACAATTTTTTTTCTGAAAGTCGAGCCGGATCATCCAGCATCCCAGACCATAGGATGCCGGATTAGAGGATGTTTACTCTACTCGGATTATTATGTGATTGATTTGATATGCATTATTGAGGTTCACTGTGCCATGGTCGATATTGAAAATGAAGTGCGTACCATTCATAGTTCATTTAAAGGGGCACGCAAAAGTATTCCGTTACATTATGGTCTATGAGGAAAAATCATTTGCGGTGCATCTTAACAGTGTTACAATATTTTAAACGTAATGCAATTTATGTACATTATTAAGGTTTACCGGAAGATGGTTACTATAGAATATATTAATACATGGAAATTATTCCAGAGGGAAACATCCCTCTGGAATCATGTTTCCCTCTGGAAATCGATGCTGGATTTAATTATGTTCCGTGTTTGCCCCAGTTCGGTGGATCACGTTGAATATTCCATCTTGTGCTGCGTTTGTAGCCTTGCCAACATATAATAGTGAGAAATTTTCCGTACTGGGTATCGTTCCAAGTGGTTTAGTCGGTAGAACGTCAGTGCGCTATACTGATGGCCCGGGTTGGAGTCCCGGCTTGGAATCTTTTTCACTATGTTGGCCTTTGCGCCTTTTAAGCAATTACTTTGTACTTTAAAATTTGATTTTCATTTGAAATACTATATAATATTTTATGTGTAGCACTTGCAGTACGCGTACAGGGAAACTCGAAAGCATTCCGTTTATTATAGTTTATGAAGAAAAATCGTTTGGGCGTATTTTAATGATATTACACTGTTACAAACAAAATGAAATTAATATCAGTTTGTGAGGTGCACTAAAATATGCTTTCTGTAGTATATGTGGTGCAAAGCTTTTATCATTCATTTACAGGGTCATGTAAAAAAGTTCGGTTACATAAATGGTCTATGGGGGAAAAAGTGTTCGCGTCGTATTCCAATTATGTTGCACTATTTCAAATATGATGAAATTGATAGGTTTACTACAAGATGCTTGCAGTAAAATATGATGTGCATTGCATTTATCGTTCATTTACAGGGATAAATACTAATTTTTTGCATACTATGTGGTGTGTATACTCTCTATAGACCATATACAAGGCTACGCAAAAGATTTCGTAAGCATTACTCAGAATGAGCATGAATTGCTTAAAGGTTGTTGTTTGGTTTGAGTTATGCATTTTCAAGTTCACCTACATTTAGTATACTAACATATGTTTGTAGCAGCATATTAACCTTTGACTGATGTCACAGAAATTATCACACAACTACTGTGAAGCGGCGCTCCATCGAAAAATGAATAAAAGGTTCGATTAACTCATAGGATGGTGTTTTTGTACTAAATTTCTTGTAGTGGGCTGTTATAATTAAAATTCACCTATTCAAAAACCTCTAGTGATAGTACTAAAGTTCCAAATGAAACAACATTTCGGTAGTATTTGTAGTTAAACTGAAAATTGCAAGTTAAACTATAAAAATTGAAAAAAGCAGCGGTCTGTGAGACCGGTAGCATCAGTTAAAGGTTAATAAAAATCATATACTGGGCTATTGCAAAGAATTGCATGCATAGCCGCCTAGGAATAGTAACTCCTGGAAGAGTGATTTCAGTAGTTTAATTGTGTTTTGCCTCCATTAAAGTTCAGCTTAATATGTGGCGTATTTAAAAATCTGTATGTAATATGTATCTGTGCAATGTACAAAAGAATTCAAGTACGTTTCCGTCCATTGGTGGAAATTGCTGAAGGTAAATTTTCAACTATGTTATGCATTTCCTTGCTAAACTAAATTTTAGCATAATATCGAACCCTTGCTTTAAAAGTGCCACAACTCAAAAAACTTCATTTTTCAGGAAATACGGTACAACTGCGACCTGGTGGCTGGATTTTCAGTGAACTATCTAGTATTTTAGGTGATTGGTAGAGGCTTAAAAACCAAGTAGAATGGCAGCCATAAGTAAAAAAACCCAATTTTTGAGTTGTACTACTTTTGTTTCGAGGATGCGATATGTAGAATTTGTACAAATCTATAGGTCATATACAGAGTTGCAAAAAAGAATTGGAGTATCTTTCGATAAACAAGATTTTTTAAGTGTCCTCACAGCAAAAAATCACACGTATTAAGATCCGCAGAACAAAATGACCATGTTGTCAGAAACTCATGACTGGTTGCTTTGTAATTATTGAAATATTGCGGAAGAAATAACATTCCCCCCAGTTTTTATCTTATTTTATACCAGAACATGACTAAAAACCATGGGTTTATGGAAAAGTTATGTGCTTACAAAATGAAGATGCAGTTACAATGGCAGTTTATTTCCCACGTGTTTTTTTTTTTAAATTATTATTATTACTTTTGAATTTTTTTCCTAGTTTCTGTTGTACAGCGCCATCTATCGGTATTCCTGGAACTAAATGTTTTTGCGTAATCCGTTCCTCCATGTCTTGAATAGTATGTGGGTCAATATCTGAAAACTGGACAATTTCACTCCAGAATTTTTATTTTTTTGAATTAATGTACCGACTTCCAAATACAATTATATACTATGATATATGTTTTGTCATTTGAATGCTGTAGTGTTTTGAGATCAAGGATGTATATTTTATGCGTAGGATAAACTTTTTTGGAAGAAAGGGTCTGTTAACATAACAATCAGTGTCTAATATTTGGGACTGAGATGATGGGGGACTGAGGTGATGTTTTTGTCTTAACAGCTGAGGAGCCATTTTATTGAATCATTTTGAACACATGTAAATGATTAAATATTCCATGTGACATTTGTATGTTACATAAATAAAGTTGCAATAAGCTTTTTTTTATAGATAAAAAGTTAAATATGGGGACATGAATGATGCTATAAAAAAATACTCATCCTTTTCAGAACAAAAACTAAATATTTTTAAAAATGAAACAATGAGAAGAACAACTTACCTTCATCCATGGAGGATAGTTGAACTGTAGTTGCTGTTGCAGTGGAAATAATTCTGCCAGCGCCACCTAGTATCTGTTAACCTAAATGTGTGGTTAGAGGGACTGAGATGATGGTGAACCTCAGGGACAAATATATTTACTACAGTATTTTACTATACAATCTATATGCAAGTAAAGAAGCATTATATTTTCCCATACTGTATATATATATAGGTATAAATATATCGTCGCTACCATGCCAAACTATCCTATGTGAAAAAATGCATTTTTCATATTTTGTGCCATTTTGTTGTATTATGCATGATACGTACTAATCAAAATCGTCACGTCTCTAGCTTGATTAGAAACTTAGATAATGACTGTTTCAAAGTATCCGATATGCACATTTTTCTAAAATTTACAATGTCAAACTGTCCAATATGGCATATTCGATCCCTTACCGCAAGTGTTTGGAAAATATTCTTTTTCTAAGCATCCGTACCATGCCAAACTATCCAATATGAAAATAGTCTTTTTATCAGGAAGACAAAATCTGTGCTATTTATGGATTGAAATTTAACGCTATTGCCATATGTTTTTCACGTTTACTATATAGCATATGTTTTCTATTGTTAATGGAACGTGAGAATTTTTAGTTTATTTACAGGTACACTCAAAAGAATCCCGTTACACTACACTCAATAGGGAAAAAGAGTGGTGTCTTTAATGGTGTTACGATATTTAAAACATAATGCAATTAATATGGATTTATCAAGTATATTAAAACATGTTTTATGTAGAATATGGTGTGCAAGCCATTTATTATCATTTACAGGCTCATACAAAAGAATTTTGTTGTATAATGGCTTAGAGTAAAAAAACAAAACAAAATTGAAGCATATTTTAATAATGTTAAAATATTCCAAACAAAGTGAAATTGACATACGTAATTGATTTATATTACAAGTTGCTTACTGTCGAATATGACATGTATGATAGTTATCGTTAATTTACAGGGACACACAAAAAAAATCGGTTACACTGCTGTCTATTAGCGGTAGTTATTTCAAGTGCGTTTTCAATAATAGTATGAGTTTTTAACTATTTGAATATTACGTGGTATGTATAAAGTCTACAGATCATATTCAGGGTTATACAAAAGAATTCGTAAGCATTATTTTGTATGGGCATGAATTTCCTAAAGGAGGGTTTTAATTGAGTTATGCAATTTTGGTATTTTATTTCTTTTTACAATACTGAAATATGTTAGTATAAATTCCTAACATGCAGGGCTACGCAAAGAAGTGAAGACATTGACGGCTATGACTGGTTATTTCTGGAAGTGTGCTTATAACAATTTTTTGCCTGAATTAAATTTTGCCATATTACGTAACATGTATAAAAATCTGTAGACAATATACACTATATTGCCATTAATGACCGGCAACTTTCAATTTTAGACATTTTGTCGAATATTTAGAAATATACTTGACAGATTCTTCTGGAATTTCAGGATTGAAAAGAACAGGTATGACTTCATATTTAGCAATGTCGATTTGATAAGGGAGGTAATTAGGGGGCCAACAAAAAATCAAAGAAAAAAATAATACTTGGGATTACCCTGTAAAATAAAATGCACGAAATGATCTATCGCTACCGAATATAAATAAACAGACATTGTGCAATATGTGTATTCTTTTGTGTAAGCATAGCATGTATATTAATAGAGATATAGCGATTTATTTAAAAAAATTACAAAATTCTTGCATGTTTTTTTGCTTATAACAGGCAGGGTTTTCAACCAAATTTAACTCCAGTTTCAAAAAATTGACAAAATATAGTAGAAATAATATAGTGCAATTGGAATATAAATATATTAAATATTTTAGGAAATATGAGCAGTTGTATGAAATAATTTTTATCTGCGCATGCGCGAACGATAACAAGGATCCTTTTACATAATTTAATAGTCAACTCTATGGAGCAACTTATTTAAAAAAATCTAGTCAAATACCGTAAAAATTCAGAAAGATATCGGCGTTAGAGTGAGCAAATTTTTAGTTGTTCTCTAAAAGCAGCTGAATTATAAGGGATTTTACACAAATTGTCATTTTTAATTTTTAATTTTTTTTATTTTCATATTTTATTGATGCTTTAGTTCTTCTTGGATAACCACCAGAACGAGCCTATGCCACGATCAAAAGAAGTATCAAAATCGAAGCATTTTTTTTCAAATCTACTCGTTGATACTCACTAAATACTAACTTTTTTCTGAAAGTCAGTTAATAAAAAATTTGTTTACCAATTAGAATAATTGTGTTAAAATTAATCCATAATTGTCCATGTTTCTAGTTTTTGAGTTGCCCTGTATATGATTTTACTTATATTTCACAAACATCTCATATACTAACTATAGTTCAGCTTTGAAATGCATAACAGAATTAAAAACTATGTTTAAGAAGTTCAGATTCATACTTAGCAATGATAACGAATTATTTTAGGTAGTCCTGTATACAATTTATAGAATTTACACATACCACGTAGTATGCAGATAGTTTTAAAACGCATACCAGAATATAAAACGCATTTCCAGCAGTTACCGCTAATAGACTGCGCTTTAATAGAAATCTTTTGTGTATCCCTGTAAATGAGCGATAACTGCCGTACACGTCATATTCTAATGCAGGCATGTTGCTGTGCATCTCAATAATGTATATGTTACGGCCAAAACCCGGAGCTTAGCCAATACGCGAATTGGCCGGCCAATTCGCGAACTGGCCGAGATTTCTGGCCAAAACCCGAAATACATGAAATGAACAGCTTATTACTGGTTTTGGACGGCCAATTCGCGAACTGGCCGGGAAGCCTTGGCCAATATACGAAGTGTTCAGCAATGGGTATCCACAGCCGGTGATGTGATTCTTTTAGCTTTCATGCACCCCTGCATATGATCTACAAACCTGGTAATGCACTACATATAAATTAAATTTTAAAAGCCTATCACAGCTGAAAACGCACATCAAGCAATAATGGCTCATAGCCATACCAATAACCCAAATTATTTCAGTGACTTTTTAAATAAACGACAAATTCTACTTAGTCAATAATCTATAGAAAACGTGTTGTAGAATATAATAGTAATGTACAAGAGTTTCATTATGTATGAAGTAGTGTAACATCATTAGAATACCCTATAAGCGATTTTTTCACATATATCGTAATTCTTTATCGAAATTTTTTTGGCGTCCGTGTAAACGAACTATAATGACTACTTAATCAATACTCTACAAAAAAGCATATTGCTCCCAACATGTGAGAGGCGTGTGAATTTTATTATGTTTGAAATAGATTGACATCATTTAAGTGTACTAAAAATTATCTTTCCCCATCCACTGCAATGTAATGAAATACTTTTAAATGTCTCTGTAAACAAACTATAATTGCTACTGATTTCATACACTTAGATAACAGTTTGTTGTCCATCTTAATGATGCATACCAATTTCATTATAATTGCGATAATGTAACAACATTAAAATACACCGGAAAAACTTTTCTCCTTGATGATATTGTAACGAAATACTTTATTGTGCCGCTGTAAAATAACCAAAAATAGTACACACTTCACTTGCAATATCGAAATTAATATATAAAACTAAATAATATAACAATTACATGTCAATCCGAGTCTTTACTCGAGTTAGAGCACGGACAGGCAGACTGCTAGACAAATTGAATTCATCAACAGTTTCAACTATGTTAGAAAGGGATAAAAAGTAAAAATTGGTTTCTATATACTTATTTCGCAAACTGGCCGATCGCGTATGGCCACTTCGCGAACTGGCCGATCGCATTTGGTCAATTCGGGAATTGGCCAGTCAGTTTAAAGCGTTGTTGGCCAGTTCGCGAATTGGCCGGCCAATTCGGGTTTTGGCCAATTTCGGGTTTTGACCGTAACATATATAAATTTCATTATGTTTGAAATATTGTAACATAATTAAACTTAACCACAAACGTGTCCTTCCCCATTAAGCGTAATGTAACGGGATTCTTTTGGGTGTCCCTGTAATGGACCTATAAATGCTACATGATCAGTTTTCAGTACCGGACATGCCATAGTAACGTCCAAAACATAAATAAGTTATATGGCAATTCGAGTGTATTTATGAGAGTTAGAGCACGGTGAGACGACAGAAAAGTAAAACAAAAGTGATGAAAACTTTTTAACGATCAAGAAAGTCTTGAAAAAAGGGATTACCCCTTCATCATTCCCTACATTCCGGAGAACATTTGCAATTATTGTATTAAAAAAGCCTATTATGAATTTCTTCCAAATTTTCTTCAACGTCATTTGTTCCAACAATTTTTAATGGGACATTCAATAATACCAAGATTTCTATTCGAAAATAGTGGTAGAAAGCGTCCCATGAGTTTCTTAGAATAAATAGTGCGAAGATTACTATTTATAACTACGGGTATGAAGTGCCTGTTGTTGCCCACCGCATTATTTGAGATGTTTTTGTTTTCTTATATTTTATAAAATTAACAGAATGTTTAAAAATAACTTTTCTTTATTAATTTACTGTATATTCGTCATTAAAATTATTAAGGAAAATTCGCAAGAGATATTGAATATGTAAATACCAACATTTTTACAAATTAAACTATTCAATACGACACATTTGCTACTATGAAACGGCGAATCTGGAAAAAGCACAAAATTTTTTCAACTATCCAATATGGCATATTCGCTACTGTGGAATGGCGAACCTGGGAAAAGCACAAAATTTTTACAAATCGAACTATCCAATGTGGAATAATGGATAGTTTGAAGCCGAAAAAGTTCAACGGAGCTGAAAACGTACAAATAAGTACCATAAAACGTACCATATCAAACTATCCAATGTGATTTTTTGGCGAGTAAAATTATTCAAATGATTTATCTCAATAGCATGCTTAAATAGGATATAAAACAGAACACGAAAAATATAATAATTGTTTACTGCTGCTTGGCGCTGATTTTGAACCCACAATTAAAACAGTTTTTTTGCCCTCATGAAAAGTGGGCATTTTCACATTGGATAGTTTGACATGGTACCGACGATATAATAGCAAAAGTTAAAAATATTTATAAAAATTTTTACAGCATACATTTAATATTGGATATTTGTACCTGGGGACAGGGACAGAAATGATGATTTCGTTTGTTTAAAACTTAAAATTAATTATTTATACATCATCATATGTTCATTTATCATTGGTAATTGTTATAACAAATGTTACAATATATTACATTTTTCAGTTTTTGGTTTTAGTATAATTAATGGAATATTATTGGCAGTGGTCGCAAATTGTCCAATTTTCAGATATTGACCCATGTACACAAAATTTGAAGTCTTTACACTGAGTAGTTCGATATATATAGGGAGGTCAGAGTAGAATGTTTTAATTGCGGCCACCCGGTATGTATTTAAGCATATAAGATTTTTCCAAAGATTCAGAAAATCTAACTTTTTAAGTACAGTTATATTAAACAAGATTTCAAGCGATTATACACCTCAACTTAGACCAGGAAGCGTCTGCACAAACCATCACCTCATCGAGTTTAAGGCTGAAATTTCAGGATTAGTTAAAAATAGATTCGCATATTACAATGCAACTAGACTGCGAAGTCACATCTTGGTGGAAAATGCCAGCAAACCCGGTTTTATTGGTTGACTGACAAGTTTGCCATTGTGTTTTCCTGCTCCCAGTCATCCATGTTTTCATACCTTTGGGTGCAGGAAAACACAATGATAAGCCTACAGATCAACCACTAAAATCGGGTGTGCAGGTGGTTCCCGTCAAGATATGACGTGACAGATTAGTTGCATTTGAATATGCTAACCGAGCTTTGACTAATCCTGCATTTTCAGCCGTCAACTCGATGAAGATCATGGTGTGTGCACTCGCCTCGCGGTCAAACTGCTTATTGCTTCAATTTTTAGGGTTTCGTTCATCTGACGAAACTCTATTCGTCTCATTCCTTTGTCTGTGTGTCTGTCTGTCCGTCACAGAGCCTGTTCTCAGAAACTATACACGTTGGAGACTTGAAATTTTGGGTATTATAGCTGAACACCTTACATCAAACGACAAATTATAAAATTTTGAAAAAGTCGGTAATTAACCGAATTACGGGCTAATTAACTTCTAAAATTAACCAATCAACCTTTTTAACGCAGGTACAAACGGACATTCTCCAAATCATCTAAGTTTCTTCTAAAGAGTTTCTCCTAAGGGTTGCCAGTAAAATCAGCCGATGCACGGTTACTACGGAGGAAATTAAGCCGAAAAATGAAGCGGGCATTTTAAAGCGAAATCGCTATCAGAAAGTATTGGTCATAGAAATTTGTAAATGGTGTAGACAGACGCGGAAAAAAAATCTACTGTCATTTGGTATAAAGTTCACATTTCTGCGATGTGCATAAGTTAAAATATCCACTAAAAATCGATCGATAAAAATTTAATTTCTTTAATTGGAAAGACAAGGAAAAAAGATTTAATTTCGGCGGGAAAGCAGGTGTCAGACATGACGACACTGCGGTTTTCCATAGTAGGATATTTTAATACGAAATTTTAACTTTTTAAATATTAAAATTTTTGATTAAAGTTTTTGGCATCCCGATGTGAAATTTCTCGCTGATTTCATTGATACCCATTTCTAAGTCCTAACTTAATTACAAGTTGAAATATTATTATTTAATTAATTGGTTTATTGCTATCAAATGCGTCGATTAAAATGGAGACACGTGCTTCTTTAACCACGTAATAATTTAAATTAGGAAATCTAACAAGTTGCGTGTGGTTTTTGAACAGCGCTATGAGATAAGTATACTTGATTCATCATCAGAAAGTTTACAAGTATTCATACCACTATTTTCGAATGGTAATTTCAGGAAATATCTTAAATTATTGGTTAAGACCGCCACTCGATCTGTTTGAAACTTTAAGATAGTTTATAACACATAAGAAAAAGTGCAAAAAAGAATGGAGTGTGATATTTTGAAGGGGGGGGGGGATGCTAGATTTATTTTTAAAATCTTAGCGTTTGTTACCGCAGCAAATGTTTTAAATTCTTGGTTAAGACCGCCACCATTCCGACCGATGTATCTACGGAAAGATTGCGTGAAGGAGTTTCGTTGAGACATGCTTTTGTTAAGAATAGAGTGCGCTCCCTGGTGATGGAATGTGGAACTAACATAACGCGATTTTGTAAAAATTAGGAAATTTAACAAGTCGATCTGTTTGAAACTTTAAGATATTTTATAACACGTAAGATAAAGTATAAAACAGAATGACGCGTGAAATTCCGGGGAGGAGGCGGGGGGACGCTAGATTTCTATTTAAAAAGTTTGCGTTTCTGACCGCTTTAGGTGCCTTTTTTGAGGGAGGCCTGCGATATATGCTACTTATTTAATGTAAAATTGTCTAAAGTTTAGTTACCACTATTTCCGAATAGTAATTTCAGCAAATATCTTAATTTCTTATTAAGACCACCACCACCTCGAGTAACATATCTAATGATAGGTTATTTAACGGAGTTTCCTTCCGATACAGTTTTGTTAAGAATAGATAGAATGTGGAGCTAACATAACGCGATTTTGTTAAAATTAGGAAATATAACAAGACGATCTGTTTGAAACTTTAAGATAGTAGTTTATAACACATAAGAAAAAGCTTATAAAAAATGGCGCGTGAAATTTCGGGTAGGGGGGGAGGGGCGCTAATTTCACTAATTGATTTATTTCTATTATATACTTATTTAAAAAGCAGTCACGTGATGTTTCATTGCAGCATTCTTCTGAACGGTGTCCGATTTTTAAAAATACAGCATAAATGTTACTTATGCTAGATAAAAATGTCAAAAGTATTGATACCACTATTTTCGAATAGTAATTTCAGCAAATATATTGAATTCTTGGTTAAGACCGCCACTAACCCCGACCCATGTATCTATCGATAGGTTGTGTAAAGGAGTTTCGTTCAGATACACTTTTGTTAAGAATAGAGTGCGCTCTCTGGTGGTGGAATGTGGGACTAACAGACCGCGATTACATTTAAAGTAGGAATTTCAACAAAACGATCTGTTTGAAAGTTTAAGATAATTTATAACAAATAGTAAGATATTATAAAAAAGAATGGCGCGTCATATTCCGGTTGGACGGGGGGGGGGGGGGGGGGAGGGGCGCGAACAAAATTAGGCAGTATAACAGGGCGTTTTGTGCTGTTTTGCGTGCGGTTTTTTGATGGCGTGATGAGAAAACTATTACTTATTCAATATCAAAAATAAGTGTTCATACCACTATTTTCGAATAGTAATTTAAGCAAATATCTTAAATTCTTGGTTAAGACCGCTACCCCCCGACTAGCGTATCACCTGATAGGTTGTTTAACGGAGTTACGTTCAGATACAGTTTTGTTAAGAATAGAGTGCGCTCCCTCGTGGTGGAATGTGGAACTAACAGACCGCGATTTCATTTAAAATAGGAAATCTAACAAGGCGATCTATTGAAACTTTCAGATAGTTTATAACAAATAAGAAAAAGTTTATAAACAAGTGGGTAAGTGTGATCATAGATCGCACAAAGGGTTTCGTTTAATATTCCTTTCAAAACGTCCAGTAAATTTATCGCCATGGAACACCTTCTAAATTTTGGCAAACTCTTCCTAAACTATCGTAAAGTTTCAAACAGATTCGCCTTGTTATATTTCCTAATTTTGTTCGCCCCCCCCCCCCCCCCCCTCAATGCTACGATATATCACATGACGGGTATCTGCCAAATTTAGAAAATTACCCCCTTGGGGAGGCGAAGTGGGGTAATGGTCACCATGATTTTTGACGCGGCCTGATATTTAAAATTTTTGTTATGTTTTATAAGCTATATTAAAGTTTCAAACAGATCGTCCAACTATATTTCCTAATTTTGTTCGCGCCCCTCTCTCACCCCCTCCCCTCGAAATGCGACACGCCATTCTTCTTTATACTTTTTTATCATATCCGCACTGTATTCTTAACAAAAGCGTATCTGAACGGAATTCCTTTACACAACCTATCAGGAGATATGCTACTCGAGGGTGTGGCGGTCTTCAGCAAGAATTTAAGATGTTTGTTGAAATTACTATTCGGAAATAGTGGTAATTTAACTTTTGACATATTTATATTTAATAAGTAGCATGTATCTGAGGACTCCGTCAAAACGCACCTGAAACGTTATCAAACAAAAAGGTAAAAAAAAAAGAAATATTTTGCCCCTCCCCGTCTGCCCACCTGTCCGAAATTTCACGTGCCATTTTTATAAACTTTTTCTTATTTGTTATAAACTATCTTAAAGTTTCAAACAGATCGCCTTGCTAGATTTCCTATTTTAAATGAAATCGCGGTCTGTTAGTTCCACATTCCACCACGATGGAGCGCACTCTATTCTTAACAAAACTGTATCTGAACGTAACTCCGTTAAACAACCTATCAGGAGATATACTAGTCGAGGGAGTGGCGATCTTAACCAAGAATTTTAGATATTTGCTTAAATTACTATTCGAAAATAGTGGTATGAACACTTATTTTTGATATTCAATAAGTAATAGTTTTCTCATCACGCCATCAAAAAACCGCACGCAAAACAGTACAAAACGCCCTGTTATACTGCCTAATTTTGTTCGCGCCCCTCCGTCCCCCCCCCCTCTAACCGGAATGTGACGCGCCATTCTTTTTTATAATCTTTTACTATTTGTTATTGTAAAAACTTATATTGATAGATTGATTGAAATTGAAATCGCCAGTGATTGGCTTCCGATAGGTTTGCGATCATTCGTGTGCTGAGGAGGATTTTCTGGAAGGTTTCAGTTTCAGAGCGCAGGGTAGTTCGAAGTGGTTGTTTTTGGCGAGAAAGTTTGTTCGAGAGATATAGTACGACAAGAGATTGTTGTTGTTGTTGTTATGAGAGTGGTACCTAAAATGGCGGAACTTAAGAAACGGCGTGTTGAAGATGAGAAACCACAATTCCAGTCAAAGTGGCAGGAAAGTTACTCTTTTGTTGAACATAATGGGAAACCACAGTATGTTATCTGTTCTCAAGTCTTAGGTGTATCGAAGGAGTATAACGTGAGTAGGCAGTGTACCAGCTTTTATAAATTAAAATACGATCAATGCCAGGAAATGTGTGTTTAACGATTTGAAGCCGAAACTAACTAGATAGAAGAATATCATGCAACCATCAAACACTGCTGTATTAAAGACATCTTATGAAGTATGCTTAGAGCTAGCTAAAAATAAAGTCTTTTAGGGATGGTTAGCTCATTAACAGATGTTCTGTAATAATGGCATCTTCATTTGGAAAAAATAAGATGGCTAAAAATTTTGAAACAGTTTCCTTGTATGATCAGATAGTAAGTAGAAAAATTAATGATATGGGTGGTGAAGTTTCAGGTTCTCTCAAGGGCATTTTCGAAAAATGTGAATGTTACTCCCTATCTCAAGATGAGGTCACAGATATAACTGACATCAGCCAGCTCCTTACCTTTGTCAGAACAATAAACGGAGAATTTGAAATTCATGAAAATCTGTTGAAATTGAAATCATAAGAAACCAGCAAAAATGTATTGATATATTCAATGCACTGGATGATATCGTTTCTAACGATGGAGGTTTTGTGAAGTGCTCTGGCATTGTAATAGATGGAGCTAAAGCAATGTTTTGTCATAAAACTGGGTTAGTAGGAGTGTGTGAAGAAAAAGGCATGAATTGTTTGTTTTTCTGCTGTATTATCCACCAGTAGTCTCTCTGTGGAAAAAATATAAGGCTCAATGAGACAATAATAGTTGTAAATACTATAAATTTAATAAGGTGAGACAATAAAGCCCATAGAGAGAGAGCATTTATTACATTTCTGGATAATTTGGAAATGGTGACGTTTCTTCGCATTGTGAAGGGTACTGGCTGAGTGCTGGAAAATGCCTGCAACAGTTTTTGGGTTGAAGATTGAAATTCCTGTTTTCTTCAGAAATGAGAACATTGGGCATGAGTATCAAGAAAAACTAGAAAAAATCTAGTTTTAAATAATCTTGCCTTTCTGACATATTTAACATCCAATCTAAATGCTTTAAAACTTAAACACACAAGGCAGTAAACAATACGTCCCATAGCTTTATGGACATATTAAGGGCTTCTGCAAAAACTTGATGTAATGCAAATTACACTGAAAGCAAATAACACGGCACACTTCCCATCTTGTCAGCAGTTGGAAGAAGAAAAAAGTGACACAAATTTTAGCATGTTTCAAGAAATAACCCCCATGGGTATTGAAGTGAGCGAGATGCCCTGCGACCTTCAAACGTAAGTTTTTGATCTTCAAGCAGTCTAACAGAGTAAAAAGTGTGATGTCACTGAAAATTTCTCGAAACTGATTTCTAAGAACGTTTTCCTAAACTGCTTAAATTCTGTCTGCATATGTTATCGCTGTTTGGCAGTACATATGTGTACGAAAGTGTTTTTTCTGCTCTTAAACAAATTAAATTAAAAACGAGAAATCGAATTGAAAGTGCTTTACTGGAATCGATCCTGAGATTTTGGCTTACTGAACTTACGGTGGACATTGATAAACTTGTATCAGAAAAGCAGTACCAATCATCACATTGATTTTTCGACTGTAAAAAGGAAGTGGTACAGTCGTGGAAAAAAAAAAGTAA
Organism: Maratus speciosus; assembly: GCA_963932465.1. Taxonomy (NCBI): domain Eukaryota; kingdom Metazoa; phylum Arthropoda; class Arachnida; order Araneae; family Salticidae; genus Maratus; species Maratus speciosus. The sequence goes on along the minus strand of OZ010799.1, from coordinate 64,523,126 downwards.
ACACCCCCTAGTAACTCCTCAACAAATTATCGTAGACGAAAGTTACTGGTACCGAATGATTGGAAATAAAGTCTACTTTTAAATGACGTATACAAAATTTGCTTAGGGGGCCATCTACATATTAAAACGAATCCAAACTTCATTTTTTACAATGGCAATAACCAATTTTAACAGATATTTCAAAACTTTGGTTCAAACTATGCCTAGACACCAAATTTCAAGTCATTTGAATGATAAGTTTTTGAATTATAAACATTCCAAATTTAGTGCTTCTAATGTTAAATTACATTTTCATATTTTTATTTATAACTTCTGAAATTATGATCCTAATGTTCTAATTTTTTGTGTAGCAATAATACTAATATACCCAAACATAAATACGTTGAATTTGCAATTTTTATAATTTTATGATATGAATTATGAAATTAATATTTAAAAAAAATATGAATTGCGAGCTACAATTTTTTTGGTGGATTCAGATTTATTAAGTCCTGCTTTATGGAAATCCAAAATTTCACATTTTTCTTCCAAGTAGTTTGCTTAAAAAACGGCAAAATGATGGTTTAAGGGGCCGTCTATGATAGAAGTGACTAAATATTTTGAAATTTCTTATGCTATCCTGTAATCTAACAGGCTTAATTGACTGCTTAAGTTGCCTTGATCAAGAAGCGAGCTCTCTCGGTTAACAATCGAGTACCGAACTTCAATTTGGATACAGCCCTTAAAATACGCTCGTTTTAAAATAATTAATTTATCGGAAACTTATGCTACGAATTGCATAAAAATTTGTTTTTAGACTAATTGAAGGGTGTAGAGTTCCTTTATGCTGCCAGAATTGTGTACTGATATTGAAAAAAAAAACAAAGTTATGGTTCGTTTAAATATGTAGATGGCCCCCTAAGCAAATTTTATATACATCATTTAAAAGTAGACTTTATTTCCAATCGTTCGGTACCAGTAACTTTCTTCTACGATAATTTGTTGAGGAGTTAGTAGGGGGTGTTTACTTTTTTTTCCACGACTGTACATTAAACTTCTTTTAATATAAATTTTAATAAAAGTTTTTGAATAAAATATGTAATTCGTTTTCTTTCTGGAATGCCTCTGGCCCTCGCCTTCCAATCCTAAAGTTTGATTGGTCCTCGAGTGACTAAAGGTTGGACCGCACTGATTTAAACTATGTTTTTAGGATTTCCTAACTAATTTCTTAACGTACAATCATAATTTAATTAATATGAAACTTAATTGATTAAGGAGTTTCTGTTAAATATGTTATACTCTAAATTTTTACTTTCTTCTATCTTTACAAGAAGAAAGTATTGATTTGTGAAAATTTTCGAATTACAGTTTTCGACGGATTTACACGTTTTAGGGGGGAAGAGATCCCGAAAATCATGTTTTTACAAAATGTTTGTCTGTGAGTCTGTCTGTCTGTATGTGACACAAATTTTGTGGGCGCTCTATCTCAAGAACTAATGCACGGAATTTAGTAATATTTTAGATTCAGTTAGTCCACGAATTTTCATAAAACTTCAGATTTACTTGGTCCTTGATATAATTTGGTGCTGATTACGTTTTGGTGTAAATCGCGCAAGAGTTGGCGCTGCTAAGCTGCATTTTTAACGATTTTCGCGATAGCTTTATCTCAATAACTAATGTACGTAATCTAATCAAACTTCATATTATGTTTCACTTTCACATAAATAGATCCCTTAGGAATCCTCATGATGGACATACCGGGTGTCCCAAAAAGGACTGACTGATTTTAAAATTCAATAACTTCCAAACGGTGACAGATAATAAAAAAATTCTTGCAGGAGGGTTATGCATAAAGTCAAAAGTTTTTTTACAGTGATTTTCGATTTTAGTTCGAATTACAAACAATAGATGGCGCTGCGATAAATAGACGCTAAATTCAGGCTCGATTTTTGGTACTTCGTGGCCCGGATAATACATTTCCATCTCCTTTTTCTGCATGGAACAACAGAAAGGACCAAAAATCGAGCCTGTATTTAGCGACTATTGCTTACAGCGCCATCTATTGTTTGTAATTCGAACTAAAATCGAAAATCACTGTAATAAAACTTTTGACTTTATGCACAACCCTCCTGCAAAAATTTTTTTAATATCTGTCACCGTTTGGAAGTTATTGAATTTTAAAATCAGTCAGTCCTTTTTGAGACACCCGGTAGATTGTCATTTAATTTTGGCACTGTGATGGCGAATTTTGAAGTATTATCATGCATCAGTTAAAAGAAAGTTTTGCGATTGACACATCCGGCTAGTTAATTTTTATTTTCTACTTTTTAGTGTTTAAAATATTTCGTTGTTGCACCTTCACAGCTTTTTTTGGCGAGCGTGGTTTGGTGCATCGTTAAATCCATTTGTTGTTGTAACTGGTACTCGTTGTAGCCATACTGTATATCTGGTGATTTATCGCATGTCACGGATATTAATTTATAATTAAGTTAAAAAGAATTTAATCATCGAAAAGTGCGTAATTTTTATAATTCTAGCATATCAAGAAGCGAGTTAAAAATTAATTACAAAATTCCATCTTTACACACAACAACCAAGATCAGTACAAAATTAACTTATCAGAATGAAATAGAAGAAAGTTTTTTAATGATCAAAGCATACTAGTATTGAAGTTTCATATAAAAACAAGAAAGAAAAGATCATGTATCAAGCATAGATTATGAAACACTTTCCAACACATTCAGAATAATGTAACAACACTGCACCGTTTAATAAGAAGAAATACGATGCTTAACTGAACCATTTGGAACCGTACACTGAAAAAACTGTTTTGTCGAAATTACTAAATTTTGATTCATATAGCTCCATCCAAATATTTTGGTTAGATTAACCAAATTATTTTGTTAATTCAACAAATCGTTCGGTTAGCCCACCCAAAATTTGGTCATTCCAACCAAAATATTTGGATGGACCAAAGTTTAGTAGTTTCAACAAAACAGTTTTTTCCGTGTATAAGGCGTTTGCAAATCAAATTTCAGCAATGCCCATTTACAGTCGAAAAATGATCCGAATTCTTTGAGAAGTCCTGTGTATAGGATATATAAATTTGTATCAATAAACTACATGCATTCAAAAAATTAGTTCAGTTTGGAAATAAATACCTCAGTTGAAAATTCCCCTTCAGCAATTTCCGCTAAAAGGGAGAGTGGTCCGTGAATTCTTTTGTGCAGCCCTGTATACGAGGTATAGAATTTATACACAACGAGTAGCATTCAATTTTTTTTTTCAATTAAAAAGCGCATACCGAAATTGAAAACGCACTTCCAGCAATTATTGCTCCAAAGCAGTACTGCAACAGATTTCTTTTGGGTGCCCCTGTAAATGCACGTTAAATGCTATGAATGCTCAATTCTATAGTAACCATCTTGTAGTGAAATCCAGTCATTTATAGCAATTTCAATACATTTGAAATATAACGTAATGTCATTAAAATACACTGCAAACGATTTTTCCTCATTGACCATAGTGTTACGGAATTATTTTGAGTACCCCTGTAAATGAACTATTAATGCTATACACTTTATATTCAATACCGAACATGCCATGGTAAACATCATTAACATATGAGGTATTCTCACATAATTTTGACTTTTAACCCGGGAGAACGCGCGCATACCCAGGGTATGATTGATTTTTACTTTGTCACCAATAATACAAATAATAATCGTCACCTTATTTAATCGGAGACAATTTTGCGATAAAAAAAATTGAAGATATTACTTTTAAAAAAGATAGTGGTGAAAACTGTAAAAACCGTACGCACTCCGGGTCTATCAGGCCCGGCGCGCGTCCTCCCGGGTTAAGTCCCTGGTGAATAATAATTTTATTTTAGTACATATTCTTGGTTTTTTCTGTTTCCTATAGTGGAAAACATCCATTGCATGACTGTATAACAATATTAACGAGATAAATAAGTTTTGGACGATGTAAGGGGTCCAAATATACCACGAAATTCCTTACCGTCCCGTGTCCCTGATGCTGATTTTTAAGTTTGGAGCTGTCTATATAAAATTGTTTCAATAAATGTAATTCAATGTAATTTTTTTTTTACGAAACTGAGACTATTGCTTTTTATAAAAAAATTAACTTGCACATATTTATACGGTTGTTATTATTATTTTTAACTCTGTCCCTGGGTTTTAGATTCATTAACGTAACTCTTGCTAAAATTATACAGAAAATCACTTCAGGTGCAGTCACAGAATTTTTTTCAACTTTTTCTGCTGCAGAAAAGTATGTTAGAAAAAGAATGGCTAAAATTCTTTGACAGGAAATTTACTTCAGAATTTAAATCAACATTTAAATAACAATTTCAAGCATCGTGTCTTTAACCCGGGAGAACTCGCTGCATGAGATTTTCTCTCACCGTCGTACTTTTTTTAAGACGCTCATTTAAACTATTTTTCATTTTAATTAAAATGGAAAATGTTATTCCAGTTATTTTACTTCTTTCGTGAATAAAAGTACTAAGTCACGCAAAAAAAGTTGGTATTAAGTGAATGTAAAGTAAAAAAAAAAGCAATTAGGATCCGTGAGAAAATTCTCACTAGCGAGTTCTCCCGGGTTAATAGTAGTCTTACCGTCCTCAAGGTACCCCCCTCCTGCACTTTTCGATGTAAATTAATTTTTTATTTTATTTAATCCAATGTAAATAACTGCTGCTAAAAATCAATGAACATTGTGGCTATCACTTAGTCTTAACATGATTTGCCTAGAAATAGGTGGTCATTTTCCTTACCGTTCCATCCTTACCGTCCTTTTTTTTTACCATTTCGTCCTTTTTTTCCAATACCATCCCCTTTTTTTACCTTACCGTCCCTTCTTTAACACCCCTTTACGACAATGTTATACAAAAATTCTGTATTGAAAGTACTACATTGTTATTATTTCTTATTTGAATGTTCTGTGGGTACTATGCAAATTCATTATAAGTAAAAATATAGAAGAAAATAAAAGTTAGACAGGTAAAATGTGAAGGAAAATAAAACTCGCAAGTTTAACTTAAACCTCAGTTAAATAAAAAAATCGTCGCTGCTGAACATTTTTTCTTTATTTTGAATGATTAAAACATTCGTCTATAAGTTTAAAATGTTTATTTTATTAAGTTTAATTTCACCAGATTTTTTCCCTGAAAGTTAAAATTTTGTGAGAAGGTCTCATATATCAATTGCAGGAAGATCCGAGTATATTTACGCTAGTTAGAGCGTGGACAGACGGCCAAACAAGCCGAATTCATAAACACTTTTCAACTATGTTAAAAAGTGTTAAAAATAGGAGTTACTTGAGGATTATTGTAAAAATGTATTTTCGTTTAATAAAAATCGTATTAATGCCCCGCTGGGTATCAAATTATAAATTTAGTGATCCGCGAGGTTCGAAAAAGTTGGCGACCGCTGCTTACTCTCTTCCTGCTGTTTCTGTCTCCCTTTTTTTTTTTATGCCGGATTGTACTTTAAAATTATATTTAGTGATCCGCGAGGCTCGAAAAAGTTGGTGACCGCTGCTTACCCTCTTTCTGTCTCCTTTTTTTTATATGCCGGATTGTGCTTTAAAATTAAATTTAGTGATCCGCGAGGTTCGAAAAAGTTGGCGACCGCTGCTTACCCTCTTTCTGTCTCCTTTTTTTTATGCCGGATTGTACTTTAAAATCAAATTTAGTGATTCGCGAGGTCCGAAAAAGTTGGCGACCGCTGCTTACCCTCTTCCTGCTCTTTCTGTCTCCTTTTTTTTTATGCCGGATTGTACTTTAAAATTAAATTTAGTGATCCGCGAGGTTCGAAAAAGTTGGCAACCGCTGCTTACCCTCTTTCTGCTCTTTCTGTCTCCTTTTTTTTTAAATGCCGGATTGTACTTTAAAATTAAATTTAGTGATCCGCGAGGTTCGAAAAAAGTCGGCGACCGCTGCTTACCCTCTTCCTTCTCTTTCTGTCTCCCCCCCCCTTTTTTATGATGGAATGTACTTTAAAATTAAATTTATTATTGTTTATTTTCAGATGGAAGTTGTAGACGCTTTGTTGGAGGACACAGAAGTCGTTGTGAGCAAAAGATCTTGAGAAGATGTCCTTAAAAAGTTTGTTTTACATTATTACAATACAGAGTTTCCCCAGGACGTTTCAGGAGGGTGCTGCATTGGGTAAAGAAAAAGTACCCCTCCTTCCTCTGACTCAAAAAATACCACTCATCTTTTGAAAAAAAAAAAAAAAATATATGCCCTTTTGCCTTTTGTATTAAAACATTGTCTTCATTGAAAAGAAAAATCATTTTCATGAGTTTAAAGAAAATCCCGATTTTTAAATATTAAATATGTCTCTAGAAATTAACCTTTACACGCGGTTTGTGACAACATCTGTAATACGTATTTCTGAAAGATCCCTTTTCAAAAGGTTAAACGATTGCCTTTAAAAACAAGTCGGAAATTGTGCATCAAATGAGGTGAGTTCTTACTTTATCTAGTTTTATAAATAGTCATATCTTGGTGCAATAGTTGTTGCACTCTTATGCAAAAATGCATGAATGCAAAATTTATTTCGATTATCTATATTAAATTCAGAAATATGGAAATAATAGGACTTATCTTAATTTTTAAACTTTACTTTAGAATCATTACCTATCATGGGATATCATTGAATTAATGACGTATGATAGAATTTAATAGAATGAAGAAAACTTTTATTAACATCTTTTTAAGTTTTGATTCGATTTTCATAAAATTTTAAATGAATCGACAGAATTCTGCAACGATTATCTGTATTCCATTTCAAATCATTCGGTTGAGTAGTTTTTGCGCTGTTATATACGGACAGACGGACGGATCAGACGACGACAAGTGCTACGTATTTATATAATTACGAACGCATGTAAAAAAGCGTCTTTAAGAATCTAAAAATGCCCCCTACCATCAGCAATTTCCTACAACCAGCAGTACCCTGTATTTTTTTAAACATGGGGGGAAACTCTGACAATATTTATTTTTTCAATTTTATAGAATGCAGATAGAAATATCTGTTTTACTATGTATTTATAGAATGTGTAATAAAATATATTTTGGAAAAAGAAGTAGGTTTCTTTATGTTTACTATCACTAGAACGATAATTGGCTTCTTAAATATCGCCTTCAGAATCCCATGCAAAAGACTTCCGGCTATGCAACACTCACGGGACTAAAGATAGGTCGTAAAATGAGGAGGACATTGTTAAGAGGCTACCTCTAGTCACGGGAAGAAACGAAAACGCTAATGTTAAGTCTATGGGAACGTTATTTTCAAATATCTCGCTTGTATTTTAATTTTTTTTTTTTAATTTTTTTGCATAGGATAGCTGAGGTTTTTCTGTAACCGGGCTAGTTTTTACTTTTTCGATTTTGGTTATAGTTTTTTATTTTTTTTATTTAAATATTAGGATAGTTTCAGTTCAGAACCGGTTCCGACAGTGAAAAAGTTATTATTATTATTTTTTTAAATCTGAAATCAAAATCGAAAAAGTAAAAACTAGCACAGTTGTACATCGCCTTCAGCTATCCTATACAAAAGAAATCACTCAAAAATATTAAAATCTAATCGAGATATTTGAAAATAACGCCTCCGTACGATTAACATTAGCGTTCGCGTTTCTCCGTGTAACTAGTGTAGGCTCTTAAATGTATTTTCTAACTATAAAGTCCTGAACTATCCCCCTACCCTACTAACTGCCGCAAGTCATTATATAAAAATGTGACTGACCAATCGGTTAACAAAAACGCCTACTAATTAACGCTATATTCTAAATTTTGCTTAGGTGGTCGCCTACACATAGAAATTGTAATAAATTAAAAAAAATTCAATATTAACACTTAATTTTGACGTCTTATTAGATTCTTCGGTAAAGTTGTTTTTTTAAAACATGACTCAAAATCTACTTGGTAATTTGCTGTCATTTTTGTTGATTCAAATTTTGGATTTTTGACATGAATGACTTCCTACTTGCTATCCGAAGGTAAAATTTACCGAAAAATACAAATATGAAGACAAAATTTAGTGTTAATATTGAAAATTTTAATGTTTGTTACAGTTTCTGTATGTAGGCGACCCCTAAGCAAAATTTAAACTAAATCATTAATTAGTAGATATTATTGCGATTTGGCTGGTACCAGTCAAATTTTTTATACCATGATTTACGGCAGAGTTGGTCGAGGGGTATGTTTTTCTTTCCATGGCTGCCCAAATGCTAATAAGTTAATAACAAGATTTTAAATGCAATAGAATCCCGCTGCCTCGACTTTCCGTATAACTTCTCGATTAAGGTAAATGTACAGTCGTGGGAAAAAAAGTAAGCATCCTCTACTAACTCTGCAACTAATTATAACAGAAAAAAATACAGGTACCAAATGATTGGAAATAATGATGTATATAAAATTTGCTTAGGGGGCCATCTACAAATCAAAAACAGACCAAAATTTGTTTTGTCAATGGTAACACCCAATTTTTTGACACTATATTTTAGACCTTTGGTTCAAACTGTGCCTAGAAACGAAATTTTAAGCGATTTCGATAATAAATTTTTGAATTATACACATACAAAATTTAGTGCTTCTAATGTTAAATTACATTTTCATATTTTTCTTAATACCTCTTAAAATTATAATCCTAATGGGCTAATTTTTTTTATTGAATTATAATACTATAAAACCCAAACATAAATACATTGAATTTGTAATTTAAAAAATTTTATATTATGAATTATGAAATTAATATTCGAAATAAAAATATGAATTGTAACCTATAATTTTTTTTATAGATTCATATTTATTATGTCCTAATTTATGCAAATTTTCTTCCAAGTAGTTTTCGAATTATGTGTAAAAAACGTCAAAATGAGAGTTTAAGTTATGTCTAATGAGAGTTATTGTCTATGGTGTCCAGAAAAGCATAAATGCAGAAAAAGCATTTTACTCATTTTAATGAATTATTTGGGTTGGCAATAGTCTAAACCAGTGTTTCCCAACCTTTTATTGGCCACGCTCCAGCAACGCATCTGTAACGTCACTATGCCCCCCCCCCCTTAATATGTAAATTAAGTCTCTTATTATTAAAAAAAAAATAAACTATTAACACTTAGGAAGCATGATAAAGCCTTAGAACTTTCTTTTCACATTTTTTAACTTATCAAAGAGATGAAACTTCTGTCATAAATGCGTTTTAAACATAATTTTATAAATGCAATGAAGTTACACATCTTCGCCTTTGTACAAAAAGAGTTTTGTTGTACTTTTCCAACTTTACTCAATGTTAAAAAAAAGTGCTATACGGCCTGCATTTTTATCTTCTCAAAATATTTTGAAAAGAGACATTTAACATTAAAATTGATAACATTCACACATTTTATAATTAATTTTTGAAACTTATTAACGGTTGGTGAATAAGCTTTCGACACTAAATTTTCTTTCTATGCATAACACAGTAGGCAAGAAACATTTAAAAATTCGCATTTCTATCAAATTTAAGTAGTCATTATTCCCCCTCATAGCACATTTTCTCTGTTTTCCTTTCCAATATCGTTAATTATCCATATATTATCTGACTTTAAAATATAGAATGTATATATCATCTTATAAATTTATTTACTGTGTGGGAACCTGCACTAAAGCCGTAGATATTTGCTTTCTACCCACTATTTTTTCTAATGCTATTTAAGTTTTATAAAGTTGGTTGGACCGCGTTTAAATATTTCAAATGTTTTTAATGTTAAATATGTTCAAGACAATCAAATTTATTTATACTTTTAAGTAGTTTATATATATAAAAGATTATTCCTGCGACAATACGTATAGCAGAACGGTCAGGAGGAAGCTCATTTAATAAGTAATCGAAAGTGTTACGAAATAATGTAAATTGAGTACCAGATTAAAAGATTATTTGTAGAATTATTCTGATTTGAAATTTATTTTACACTTTTAATTAGAAACATTTTAAAATTCAACAACATTACTCATTTTTAAAATTTTGCTCGTATTTCATTTATTTTAAGGCAAAAGAAACTGATAATGAATGAATGTATAACAAATTTGAAATTGCCCCGCTAGAATGTCAAATTGCTTCCCGGTGGGACCTATGGCCCACGTTGGGAACCACTGGTCTAAACGTATTTAGAGAGTGAGATGTTCGCATTGACAAAAAATAATACATTAATTTAAGTGACATAGTCATTCTGTAGCATTTCAACAATCGAGTATCGAACTTCAATTTGGATACAGTCCTTAAATTATGCAAATTTAGAAATAATTAATTTCTCAGAAACTAATCGTACGAATTTCAAGAAAATTTGAATTTAGGCTAATTGAGGGATGTGGAATCTGCTTATGGTGTCAAACTTGGTTATTGCTATTGGAAAAAATAAAATTTGGGTTCGTTTTGATAGGTAGATGGCCCCCTAAACAAATTTTATATACATAATTTAAAAATAGACTTTACTTCCGATCTGTACCAGTACCAGTAACTTTCTTCTACAATGATTTGTTGCAGAGTTAGTAGGGGGGAGGGTTACATTTTTACCCACGACTGTACCTATAGTGGGGCATGTACAAGTTGTGGGCCTCTAATTTTTGAAGTTTAAAAACAAGCCCAAAATACATTTCTGAAAAACGACTGAACGAAATCTGATTGACTAACATCCTTAACTGTTAACTTTCCATAAAGCGTTTGGAATGATTGTTTTTTTTTTTTCTGCTGATACATTTGTTTGTTTTCAGTGTCTTTTGGTTAGAGATTTCATTAAGAGGGTCCGGGACATAAAAATCTTCAAATTTTCTAAAAAACTTTTATTGCATTAAACGTTTCTCTGTTTTTTTTTTCCTGCTTAACCTCTTAACGGTCACATTAAATTACGGTTTAAAAATTCAAATTGCTTATTGGCACCACTTTTTTGAAGAAGAAATATTCAACTTATTTAATGACAGGTAAAATGATACTATAATAAAGCCAATCAAACTATTTTATAAAACTGGTGGGAATCAAACAATCTGAATAAAAGACATAGCCTGTGAGTATCACGGGAGCGAGAATTAAAGGGTTAAAATGACGTATAAATCTGGTTTCTATCTTAATTGGAATAGGAAATATTAATTTTTTCGTTTTTTTTTTTTTTTTCAAAATCTAGCTTTCAAGCAATAGTTATCGTGGAAACGACTTCTTGTAAAATAGCATTTTTCTTCATGATGGGTTTTTTCACAATTTCACGTATTTTAATTGTTATAACTCAAGAACCGTTAAAGATACAGGGTTCACACTTGGAATATGTCTTTTTCAATTGTTTTACTTTAATTTTGATTCAGCAAATTAAAAAAATATTTACTTTTGAAAATATGATTTTTTTTTTAAAGTTACATCATTTTTTTCTTAATTTTTAATTTAAATATCTATATTTTTTTTATAAATTGGAATTTTTAAAAATACTGAATCAAAATTAAAACTTATATATTTCTGTTTATTTAAATGAAAAAGAAATTAAAATTCTACAAATAACATTTCGTGTTATAACGATTTTAAATTACCCCGCTTTTTAAATAATTTTAAAATTTTAAATTAAAAAAATATATAAATGATATGGCTAACCATCACAAAAAATTTCAAAATTTTAACTCAATAAATAAAAGTTGTTTTAAGGGGTCTTGTACCTTTTAAACGCGTCGAAAATTAACGAAAAGCTTCAAAGTTTGAATTAGTCTATCTTCAAAATCTTTTTATGTATAAACATGAAATTTTGGATATAGATTAAACAGATTGTGCTTTGTAATATACTACCAACAGAAATTTATTAACCCTTTACAGAATATGTGTATTGTTGAAATCAAAATAGCTCTTTTTTTTACCCCAAGATTTGACAAGATTTGGTAAATATACTAAACAAATATGTGTGTTTAAAATGATCTACTTTTAAGTATTTACAATGGTAATATTTTTAGTTATGACTATTTTTATTCATTAAAAACACAAAATTTTTATTTTTTTTACGCAAATATTTTTTTATATAGTTAATGAAATAATTTTAACCTAAGAATAGATCATTTTAAACACACATATATGATTAGTATCTTTACCGAATTTCATGCGAATCCATACATACTTTCTCAAGATATCATTCGCGCAATGACTTATGGGGTAAAAAAAAGATCTATTTTGATTTCAACAATACACAAATTCTGTAAAGGTTTAATAAATTTCTAATGGTAGCACATTACAGGGTACAATCTGTTTAACCCCTTCGCGACGAGAGCCTTTTATGAAATGTTTATTACTTTGCTACCGGTTTTAAAAAACAGAAGTTTGTGCCTATTCAAATCGGGAAAATGCTCGGATTAAATAAGGCAAATTTTACAGTAAAATTTTACTGTTGAGGATAAACGAGGATCCTTAGGCCTATTTCCGGCACGTATACGTGTCGCTCGTTCCCAAGGGGTTAATCAATATCCAAAATTTCATGTTTATACATAAAAAGGCTTTGAAGATAGACTAATTCAAACTTTGAAGTTTTTTGTTAATTTTCGACGCGTTTACTAAAAGATACAAGACCCCTTAAAATGTGTCCCGGACCCCCATAAGAGATTAGTTTTTAATTCAAACATTGTTTCTTTAAACTTTAACTGATGTTAGCACTCTCGCAGACCTCTGCTTTTCTCAATTTTTACAGTTTAACTTGTAATTTCCAGTTTAACTATATTAACTAGTGGGGAAGACTAGTATTATTGCTAGAGGCTATTGAATGGGTAAATTTTAGCTAGTATAATAGTTATGTGGAAAAATTATCGAAACAAAGCTAAAAAATGCTATAAAAGTGATATAATACCTTTATTTAGATCAATGTTCGTTTCATCGCACAAACGACGACATTTTCAAAATCATTCATGATAGAAATATTTTTGCAAACAAATTTTAAAAACAATAACTGGATAAATAATGTCACGAGACTTCATGCATAATGAAAATTCGTGCAAACCTAAAATAAAATGAAATTGGATATTTGTGAGCGTGGATTAATTTTTACTATTGTTACTAAAACAGCGTAGCATCTCTTTCCAAATTTTAGGTAACTCAAGGGACACTGAATCATTGCAAGGATTAATGGCCATATAGGGGAGACCGGGGGAATGGCGCCACTCGGTGTTATGCCGCCACCCCGCCTAGTTTAAAAACTAACGGTAGTTTGAGATAGTGAATGCGCCTGCACTATAGCGGTCAACAATAGAAACAGTGCCTAGAGTAAGAATGATTTTGTTGTACGTCGTTCGCTTATTCTAGTGAAAAATTTAGTTTTTATGTAGTTGCTTCTTATTTTGGAGCTTCAAATGAGTTGAGGTAAACACCTTTTATTGTAACATTAGGCACTTAAGATAATATTACCCGTAATCTACATGCATTCGCCGACATTTTGATGCAATTTGTTGAACAAGTCCGGTTCTTCTTTCTGCTTTTCTGGGGGATTTCCACCATATTGTCGTCTCGGGGTGATGCCGCCACCATGGCAAAGGGTGACTTTTCCAATTTGAGTTAAATTGTAAGCTTAGCAAATTAATAAATCTAGCTTAAGGAACATTGTAATTATTCATTATTTTGATAAATTATTGCTTTCTAAATATTTTCAGTAGGTTATGTGTTTCCTAATATCCATTTTATGTATTTACTAGGTCATTAAAAGAATGGTGTTATTACCCCGATACAGTGGCGGAATTACCCCAGTATCCTGGGTAATCCCGCCAATGTACAGAAGTTTAAAAAATATTTTTTTATATGTGCTTACTTTACAGTTATGATTATGGTTAAATTTATACAGATACTAAAGATCATGATTCAGCTTTAGAATTTTTACTATTAAAAAATAAACATTTTTTTGAGGTGAAAAAATTTAAATTCCCTTAAGATGTCGCCATTCGCCCGGTCTTCCCTAGTGTGTATATATATATATATATATATATGTTTCCCTACAGACTACACCAAAAAGCATGTTTTGTATACCTTCGTATTAGCTGCATGCAACGGTTAATCGCAAAAGATTTCTGTATTTATAGCAACCTTTTCGATTTGAGTGTTTAAGTGTTTAAGCGCCTAGTTCAGGGATGGCGAACCTTTTCACTTCCACGTGCCAAATATTCCCAAAAATATACTTTACGTGATCATGACGTGTCAACAATAAAAAATTTAATGTATCAAATAATAATGAATCAAAAGTACTTAATTTTGTTTTTAGCATAAAAAAAATATAGGTGATATTTGATGTTATACTGTAGAAATTTATTTAAAAAATATTATTTCTGTTGTCTCATCTTAAATGACAAATAATTTATATCCGCTTTGTACTTACTTATTTTCGATAGAATGCTAGTTTAATTGCACTCACTTGACAAGACGTTTCTAATTGAATTTTTCATTTTTCATTTTTTTTTTTTTTTTTTTTTTTAACGAAAAGAATGTTTTGCAGAAAAAATTGTCAAAATAGCAAGCGCCAGAAACTATACCTTTTAGTGTCTGGAATTGAATTCCAAATTGTTATAATTTTAAAATCAGCATTTTTGCTTATTACACTTTTAATTTTTCTTTAGCGATAATCTTCTAATTCTCAAAATTTTCTGAGCCAATATTGAGCTAGATTCGGATAAATTAAGTTACATTTCAATTTCTTCAATCTGTGTCACAATCACAACCAACCGAACTAATCGGATTGAAGTGACACCGACAACATCTATATTAATTAATGCATTTTGTGAAATTCTACTATATTTTGATGTAAAACTTAAATCTGTGCCGTGCCAAAAATAATCTGCAGCGTGCCACTTATGGCACGCGTGCCATAGGTTCGCCGTCCCTGGCCTAGTTCGATTACATATTTGTTAAATTCGTGTTTTATTTATTCATTGGTGAAGTTTAAATTTTGCTTGGCAATTTAGTTTCGGAATATTACATGGAAACAACACAAATGCGGATTTATTTACACTGTTTTATGTGCAAACGTGTTAATCTTTCGAAATTGGATTGCATGTTCATTTTTAGAATTAAAAAAAAAAAAAAAAAAAAGAAAAAAAAGAAAAGAAAACAGGAAAAATATTTTTAAAACCATAGAAAAAACAATAAATTTAGATACCGTTTTCAAATAAATTGCTTTCTGGGAGTACTTTTTTTTTCTATTCGGCAGTGTAAATTTAAAATTCAGAAGTTTATAAAATTGCAATAAAACGAAATTAATCCGTTGTCATCGTCTATATGACGTCAGTTTTAATCGCGAACATGTCGTTGCTTTATAATTTAGGTAGATATGACTTAAAATAATTTATTTTAAGGCATATTATTAAATTAAATAGTTATCCTTTGTGAATAACCTACCACTTATTATTCCGTTAAACGACATTTTACAAGTCACACTCTCATTCCACATTTGGCCGACTTTGCGGGACTCTACTGCTATCTGTTTTAACTGAATAACTGTACAGTTTATCATCTGATTACTGTTTCAGTTAGTATCTGCTATTGGAAAATTCTCGAATTTAAACTGCACTCAAAGGAACAACGGATGATTTGTTTATATGCAAATCGTGAGTCAAAAGTTATCATTTTATTTATTTAGTTCCTCAGTTGCTATAAAACCGTTTTATACAACGGAATCTCTGTTTGTTTTGAGTTTCGACGGATTATAAAAATAAATATAGATTTTTTCATTTTGAATTACTCTTTCACATCATTTGTCGTAAAAATGATAAAAAGTAGAAAAAACTGCCTTATTGTATTTACATGCCAGATTGCCTAAGATTAGCTAGTGCTTTTTGAATTTTTATTTACTAACTACTAACAAAGTAGATAACAGGTTTATTATTGCAGAACCGTTCATTTAACCTTCAACCTGTGTGACGAAAATTGTCGCATAACTACCAGTGTTAAATTCAGGGGGTGCATTCCCCCCTTGGATTAATGAGATGTCCCCCTGAAGATTTGAGATTTTGTGTTTTCAGTGCTCAAAAAGTACAATCCCCCCCCCCCTTCCCGGAACACTGTAATGCCCCAAAGGAACCACAGAAAATCCCCCCCCCCCCCGGGGGAAAAGTGTCTGAATTCAACACTGATAAATACTCTGAGACAGCTTGATCGAAGCATGAATAGAAGGTTTGATTTACTCTTAAGATACTGTTTCTATACGAAACTTTATGTACAGGGTTTTTATGATTAAAATTCTTCTATTAGGAAGCCTCTATCGATAGTACTAGAACTCCAAACGAAACAAAATTTCACTAGTATCTGTAGAGTTAAACTGATAATTACAAGTTAAACTATGAAAACTGAATGCGGCTGCGGTCGGTGAGATCGCCAACACCAGTTAAGGGTTAAATTGCATGATGGTCTTTCGATTGTTTTCAAGTGTGGGTGTGGGTGGGGAGGAGAGATAGTTTTATTTATAAATTTCAAGTTTCTAGCCCTAACAATAACAAATACAGTGAGCAAAGTATGTATTTGCTCGCAGACGATTTTTTGCATAAGTAACCATAGAAAGCAAATTTGATACTATTCTCTTAATTATTCATTTATTTAAATAAGAAGAAAATAAAAATAACTACCCATTTTCCTTAAACAGTAATATTACACATTTTAAAAAATAAATTAATATTTTCTCATACCTAAAAAGTATTTGCACAAGAAGCATTGACTGTTAAAAAAGGCATTAAATGTGAACATTATGCACATGTTTAGCATATCAATCCCGCAGTACATTAGCCCCGCACTTTAAAGTCACGTAATATATTAACTGGAGCAGGGATTCTGGGGAGTTTTTGTTCTAATGTCGCCGAAAACGTGTGAACTGTCTGTTGCTACCCGTGAGAAGATTATATTTCTTCACAATTCTGGATTAAGTTACCGAGGAATAGGTAAAAAATTAAATCTAAACTTTTCTAGTGTTCGTTATGTAATTAAGAAGAAAAAAGAAACTGGTTCGACAATAAATAAGCCGCGAACTGGGCGTCCAAGAAAGCTAAATACCAGGCAAAGGAGAGCCATCATAAAGGAATCTTCAAAAAACCCTTTTATAAGTGCTCGAGAATTGGCTGTTGATGTCGCTTCAACGTCGGGAACAATAGTTACACCACAATCAATTAGAATTATTCTTCATGATGCAAATATTCGAGGAAGAGCCCCTCGAAAAAACCATTTATTAGTGAAAAAATAGGGTGAAAAGACTTGAATTTGCAAAAGCTTATGTCAGCAAACCACTAGAGTTTTGGAAAACTGTTATTTTTTCCGATGAAAGCAAGTTCAATATTTTTGGTTCAGATGGTAAAAAACTGTATGGCGAAAGCCAAATATTTCTCTTCAAATTAAAAACAACTGTAAAACATGGCGGTGGTCATGTAATGATTTGGGGATGCATGTCTTTTAACGGAGTTGGTGAAATGACCTTTATTGAAGGCAATATGAATGCTAAATAATATATTAATATATTGCGAGATCATTTATCTAATAGTGCTCTGAAATTAGGAATTCCTAATTCATATTATTTCCAACAGGATAACAATCCGAAACACACTGCATATATTACGAGGTTATGGTTGCTTTATAATGTAAAAAATCAATTGAAAACGCCACCACAATCACCAGACCTCAATCCGATTGAAAATTTATGGCATATTTTGGATGTGAAAATAAGGAAAAAGAAAATTTCTAACAAATCAGAACTTAAGCAAGCTCTTAGGAAAGAATGGCTACAAATCAGCAGTGAAACATGTCACAAATTAATAGAATCAATACCCAGACGATTACAAGCTGTAATTGAAGCAAAGGGCATGCATACTAAATATTAGCACTGTTTTTAACTTATAAATAATTCCTAAAGTTCTATTTTTATTGCTAGTGTGCAAATAATTTTTTTTGGCAGTACATAAATGCTACTTTTTTATGTTTTCATATTTTAAATATAATTATGAAGTCAGGTATTAAATATGTTTATTTGTTTTACAAAAGTGTTGGTATTTTTAATTCTTAGTTGCTTTTTATTTATTTATACATATGCTACAACAAATTTACCTGGTGTGCAAATACTTTTTTTGCTCACTGTAAATCGTAATTTAGAACGCTTTCTGCTTTCCATCTTTTTAAAACTCTTACACAGCATTTGCATCTTAAAAATAACCACCATACCCATTTTAATGTTTTTATCCTCACCAGTATCATAGAAATCGCAATTTTAGACCTTTTTTTGTTCCTGCACCCTTTTGCATTTCGAATGTTTGCGGCCTGTTGCGCGTATTTACGTCTTAAAAGTGTGTCAAATATCAAGAGGAAAAAATAGTTTCAATTTCTGTCGCCAGGGCCGCCCCACCAGTGGCCGAGAGGTTCTGCTCTCGAAGCTGGTAGACGGGAAGTGCTGGGTTCGAACCCAATCGCGCCCGTCGGCCTAATCGTTCGGAGTTTTCGTGGTTTTCTTTGAGCCATGGATTTCCATGCGTAAATACGGATTAAGTTCCCTTAGAAAGACCCCCCACGAAGGGCACCCCCCCCCTGGGCCCATATCCCTCGAGCAGGAAATTGGCCGTCAAAAATCAACCAACCAGCCAACCGTCGCCAGGGCCAAAAGAGACATTTTTTGGATTGTAAAATAGACTCTAAAAAAAAAAAAAAGGAATAAAAAATCATGCGTACGGCATAGGTTATGTAACACTTTCCACCACATTCAGAATACTATAACAAAACTTCACAGTGGTAATAGGGTGAAAGATGATCTCTAAGTGAATAATTTGGTAGACGCATAATGCATTTGAAAACCCAATTTCTGCTATTACCATGAATAGTCGGGAAAATGTACGATTTTCCTGTGAAGTCCTGCATAGGATCTACCGGGTGTCCTAAAAAGGACTGACTGATTTTAAAATTCAATAACTTGTAAACGGTGACAGATATTTAAAAAATTCTTGCAGGAGGGTTATGCATAAGGTCAAAAGTTTTTTTTACAGTGATTTACAATTTTAGTTCGAATTACAAACAATAGATGGCGCTGCGATCAATAGACGCTAAATTCAGGCTCGATTTTTGGTACTTCGTGGCCCGGATAATACATTTCCGTGTCCTTTTTCCGCATGAAACAAGAGAAAGGACCAAAAATCGAGCCTGTATTTAGCGACTATTGCTTACAGCGCCATCTATTGTTTGTAATTCGAACGAAAATCGAAAATCACTGTAATAAAACTTTTGACCTTATGCATAAACATCCTGCAAAATTTTTTTAAATATCTGTCACCGTTTGCAAGTTATTGAATTTTAAAATCAGTCAATCCTTTTTAGGACACCCGGCATAAATATGTATGTATACTACATATGCAAGTTAGTTCTGTTAAACGCATAGCACAGTTGAAAATTTCCATCGAGCAATTTCCGCCAGTAAACAGATGTTGTTGAAACTTTTGTGCAGCCCTGTATAGGATCTATAGAATTTATACACACCAAGTAATATTTAAAAAATAATAATAAAATTTAAAAACGCATACCAGAACTCAAAACGCACTTCCAGCAATTAGTGTTCGTAGACTTCTATACTCCAACTATTGTTCATTTTCTTCTGTAGCCAATTTGTTTTAATGTCACTGTAAATGAACAACAAATTCTATGCTCACCATGTTCTATAGTAAGAATCTCGTAGTATACTTTAGTGATATATATACATTTCAATATGTTTAAAATAGTGTAATATCATATCATAATATTAAAATATTTATTTGCTTAAAAGACGTTATAAAAACACATTAAAAGTAAATTAAAAATTCTTTATTTACATGTTTCAACTCATTTTCTGAGTCGTCGTCAGAATGTATAATAGAAAATTACAAATGCATAATGAAAAATGGAAAAAATCATCGAAAATAAACAAGTAATCATGTAACGCGCCCTATATTTTTACGATTGCTCGTGTTCATTCTATGTTGCGATGCCGTAATTTATCCAACCATTCAACCCATAAATTCGGGATACGAAAAGATAACGTATCGTTACAAACTGCTGAACCTCTTAAATAAATTTCAATGCACTCTCTTCTAAATAATTGTAAATAAATATTAGACCTGTAGATTATTTTACTCTCGTTAAAAAGTATGTTAATGTTCTCTCTTTGATTTAGATGGGATAAAGCAGTATTACCTCTATTGTATTTTATGTCCGCTATAAATTCTTTACATCTGATATTGAATTTTCGTTGGGTTATACCTATATAATGATTTTTGATTCCTCCCTCCCTAATAAATGGAATCATATAAACTCCTGAGAGGTCATCTCTATTAATCGGATCAATTTTAGTATTTAAAAGCATAATATTTGAATATTATGATATGATTAGAAATGGACGTAATTTTGACTTACTACTCGCTTATTTACATTAGTGTAATATCATTAAAACACACCGCAAACGATTTTTCCTC
Organism: Maratus speciosus; assembly: GCA_963932465.1. Classification (NCBI taxonomy): domain Eukaryota; kingdom Metazoa; phylum Arthropoda; class Arachnida; order Araneae; family Salticidae; genus Maratus; species Maratus speciosus. The sequence continues at coordinate 64,502,677 of OZ010799.1, read as the reverse complement.
ATAGACCGTAATGTAACGGAATTCTTTTGAGTGTCCCTGTAGATGAACCGTGAATGCTATACACTTAATTTTCAATACCGAACATGCCATGATAGCCTCCATTAACATATAACCAGTGGCGTAGCTAAAGGGGGGGGGGGGGGAAAGGGGTGCAGCCGCTCTGGGCGCCGAGACTAAGGGGCGCCAAATTGAGAGAGGTTTAAACCGAAATTTTTTCACATATTTTGACAATAAATAAGAATTGTTGATTTTTTTTTAATTATCACATTATTATTTTTTGTGTGTGTGTGTGTGTGCGTGTGAATGTTTTCTTTAGTAAGATATTTTGTTATATCCAAATAATGAAGAAAGAAAAAACTTATGAAAATGTTTCTAGGGATGGCTCAACACACTTGGTACCTAGGATAATTATGTACCTGAATTGAGGCGCAAAAAGATTAAATAGGGGGCGCCAAATTGAGAGGATATTTAAACCGGAATTATTTCACACATTTTGGCAATAAATAAGAATTGTTGACCTTTTCTATTTTCGTGTGTGTGTCTGTGTGAATGTTTTGAAGAAATTCGATGAAGGTGGGAGGGGGGGGATGGAGAGATCGATAATTGGGAATAGCTCATAGAGGTTTCTAACTGTTTAGCCTCCAGTATATCAAAGGCCTGTCAAAAGGTCTGTTTGCGACTTGGAGTGACATTTCTGGTATCAAAAGAACATCTCTGAGATAAGTTCCCACTGTCTTCGGCTGCGTAGACCGGGAGCATCTCTAACCACTGAAAACCTCCATTAAAATTTATTTATTTCAAAATGAACCTCCGGCATGGATCCCCGCTGCCTACGTCCCCGTATAGCAGGCGTATATAGCGCATGTGCTGGAAAATCTGAAGAGAACCGTAAGATGAGATCAAAGAAAAAAATTCCGCAGAAATCGGCCCCATGAAAACCAGAGATAAAAATGCCTCTTGGTGGCGGAAGGTACAACTAAAAACTGTAAGACAATCGAAAATCAAATAGAATGAGAAAAAACCCAGTTGAAATTTAGTCCATAGAACCTGAGATAAGAATGCGCCCCCTGCACTGGAAGCGGAGCTAAAAACTGCAAGAAAATCGTAAGCTAAGCTGAATGAATCAATTCCCGCTGAAATCTGGCCCATAGAATCCGAGAAAAGAGTGCCGTTAATGTTTGATAATTGTGGTAAAAGAAGTCTATATTTTGGAAAATATACTTTTAAATGTAAAAAAAGAGGAGAAAACATTGTGGGCGAACTTTTAACTCATATCAAGGGACACTTGCCACAGAACACACTAATAATCTACGATTAAATTGATAAAACGCTTTTAAATTATGTTTTTAGCATTTGGCAACGTTTAATAATTAAGTGTCATATGTCCACATATCACATAATCTCTGATCCATCGGTTTTTGGAAATTAAATGGGGGAGGATGGGGGGGTGGGGGGGGCTCGTCTGTAAAAAGATCTCTTTTTAGTTCGGTTTTTAATGAATGTTCGCCCTATATGGTTCTTTCTCCGAACTTTTGTATTGTCGCTATCAATTTTTGAAAACCTTAAGAAAAATTTCCGACCTATTTTCAAAAATTTTATATGCAAGCGTAAAATATTTTTCTACGTGTGGTTTGAAATTTTCAAATCGATAGCTCAATTAGTTTTCTTAATTATTCTTGATTAGTGAAAAATTTTAATTTCTTTCATTTCGTCTGTGGAATCAGGTTCAGATGTGGGCACGCTTTTGCCATTTTGTGAAAAAAAAGCCGCGTTTTTTAAGATTTTTTAATTTATATTCCCGGGTAAATATCAAAATATTAGAAATCTGAACCTCATATGCATCAGGACCTGCGCTGGATTACCCTCGCACAAATCTTTAGACTTGCACGTGCGGTAGCTATTTCTCTTTGTCACATAAACACACACATCGATTGTTTTTACGCTGATTTTTGCTTTCATCATTCCATATGAATATTTTTGTGTAATGGAGACTTCTGTGAACCAATGCAAAATGGATTTAGCTGGAAGAACAACAAGTAAAGATATTATTTCTTCTTTATTCGAGATTTCATTTTCCCGTCGAATTGTCATTGACAAAAACCAAATAATGAAATGTGGGCGACCTATCCCCAAATTTTTCGTTCTTAAATCGTATAAAAAACGAAGTAGGACTTTTCAGTCTTCCTAGTACGACCAGTACAAATGTCTGCTTCAATCGTTCTAAAAGTTTAATGTATTTCATATATACTTAAATTCAGTGCAATCGTTTATTTCGTAGCTGCATCTTACAATTCATACACTTACAATACATCTTACAATCATCATTCTTTCGTAGCTGCTTCATGTCCGCACGTCTCACGAGCCATTTAAGTCAATTTCGGGACCTACACGGTCATAGGTTGTGCACTGTGCAGGCATCTCAAATGGACAAAATCTAATCTTTTTCGTGCGCGTACTTGCTAATATGTTGGCATTGGCTATATTTTCCAGTAGGGGGCGAAGGTATAAATTTGGATGGAACATTTAGTTTAATTGGCTAATTAGCTCTTGATTGACATGTGGTCAAGATTCGCAAAATTCCCGAGAAATGTGACGTACAAGGATTTAACCATAAACGAAGGAGAATTGTGCAAACGTCAGCATTTTCAACCTTAAGTCTGTTCTTAACTGCTTTGCTCAACAAGCGCAAAACATTTTGACACATTTACAAATTCATTTTTTAACGGAAAGATATAAAATTGGGAAGCTCGACCATGGAAGCGATTTGGAATTGAACTGTGTTTTCCATTTTTTGATCAATAAATTACCTATTGAGTTATAAGCGATTTTGGTCACGTGACAAACACGTTTTTCGTCCGCTCTTGAGTGGTTATTCTATTTTCGCGCGGAAATTCATTTCACAACACCCCCTTTGACACTATTTTCTGAAAAATCTATTGTGTTTGCAAAAAAAAAAAAAAAAAAAAAAAAAAGGAGAAAACAGCTCGATTGCATAGTTTCTGAACAACAACACCTGCTAGTTTTATGCATTTTCGGACAAAAATAAATTAAAACTTATGTCATAAAGTTACTCTTTTGGATTTGAGAACACTCTTAAGTTTCTCTTTGAATTTAATGGTGAACGCAATAAAAGTTTAGCTGGGAAACAAAGGTACAAGGGGTAAAACGGATTTTAGAATTATAAGATTTAAAGTTAGGAAAAAAAAACGATTAAAAGATTTTAATTTAATTTTTGAAATTGAATTTTAATTTTGAATTTTAAAAGGATTTTAATTCTTAACCTTTTCACCTATATATATAGTACGTATATCTCTCTATAAATATCTGATCATTGTCATGCGACAGCGCTCGTATTTATAAACCGATTAAGATGTGATTGAGCGTATGATGAGGGTTTATTAAGATCTCGAGCAAATTCGTTGGACATATTGATCCGCCATCCTGTTGCAAAATGGCGGCCCCTTAAAAATTTCAAACTAAAATAAAAATGTACAAAAAAGTATAAATGCAAATTTATTTCGTGCATAATAGTTAAGTCTTTATAGAAGGATTCAAGAAAATTTTTTGGTTTACCCTTTATCTTAAAAAATGGCATATCAATTTGAAATTCTTGGGTGGCTACCGCTTTGAAACAGGAGATTTTTTCCATAATCGGGCGAATTTTAGGTGTTTTAGCAAATGTGTTTTTTTAACAATTTATTTTCATTGTTGCTACTTCCATACGCTTAAAACAAATCAAATCCGTGAACATTCCGCTAAGTTTTTGAAATTTCCATACAAATTCAGTATTGACGAAAGCTAGAAATTTTCTATAATCGTGTTCCACGCATTTTGGTTTCGTGTGTTTGAGTAAAATTATCCGAATCCTTAAAATCAAGGAAGAGTGAAACTGCCTTTTCCTCCCGGTAAAAGCCAAAAATACTTTTTTTTTCCGCCTTAAGGAAAAAAAAATATGATTATTGTTTTTTTTTCTTTTTTAGGGGGGGGGGGGGGGCGCAAAATTTCTTCCTGCCCCGGGCGCCAAAAAATATAGCTACACCACTGCATATAACAGTTGCAAATTTCCATGTGGGTGAAAAAAGTCAGGGGCGGGATTCGAACCAGGGATGTCTTGGTTGAATACGCCAATGCTCTATCAACTGAGGAATTCCGGACGAATTTGGAGGACTAATTCACTCAGTTAACATTTAACGATCACCGCATCTGGTATGATATCTGAATCAGTTCAAAAGAATAAATCGAAGATTATTAGTTCCAAAAATAGGTCACATAGTTGGTTAGTCCCAACTATGTGAGAGTCCCAACTATGTGACATTAGGTCACATAGTTTTTGAGAAAATCGCATTTTTCCGTTACACACAAATTTCGATTTGCGGGCATTCAGCAAAGGAGTTGAGGAGCGCTGGAGGTACCTGTCGTCGCAGAAGTATAAAATTGATTGCTATTTTCGGAAAAAAATTGTCGGTAATTAGCCGAGATATTAACCCTTAAAGTCACAGACGGTTTGGACATACATAAAGACACGGACCGCGTACCGTATGTGCCATCGGCTTTTAAAGCCTAGATAACAACTTTTAATGGTATATTTGTGTAATGCAATGCCCAGCAGTAGTATAAAAGCAATAAACGTCAGACTGTTAAAAGAAGACTAATTTAATTAGAATTAATCACATAATTACTATGGGATTCGCTACCAGTTTGCATTGAGCGGCTCTCTCAATACGTCACCCGTGTCTTTAAATGTTAATTAAAAACCTATTTGTAAAAACGTGGCACGGACCAAGGTGTCGTGCAACTTTGCGCCCTCCTTTTGAGGCGAGCTTAGCATAGTGCCAAGTTTAAACTTTGAACAAGGATTTTGTTTTAGGTACTATTTTCTAAGGATATCTCACGAAAAAATTGAACTTTTCAAATGTGTCTGCTTAAACTTAACGTTCTTTACTACCATGTGCAATTTTAATCCATACTTTTGAATAAAACTGTAGTGTCTGCCTGTGATTTTCACAAAAAACCTATTTCAAAGTTCATCCGACTATTGGCGCCGTACAATCAAAAATAATTTTTGTTTATTTGTTCGACTGTCTGTTTGTCCGAACGATTGGATAACTAACAGTAAACATATCAGGGGAACATAGAGAATGATTTTGGCTACAATCTTCAATTTCCTCATTCCGATATCAAAAATAGTTTTTGAGAAAACATGTAAAAACCCTGAGAATGAATCAATCAACTAATTTTCAATGCTCAGAGACTCGAGAACTAATTGATCAATTTTAAGAAATCTTACGGGATTAAAAGGTCTAATTAAGGGGACAGTGTACCTTTTCAACAATTTTTTTTTAATTTTAAAAAATAACGGTTCAAATTATGAACTCACTGTATTTCAATGTTCAACTGAAAGTACATTTGGAAAAAAAATATTTAATTAAAATTTTTAAAACTTAAAAAAAAAAAATTTAATTTTTTAAAATCCCTATTTTTTTAAAAATATAGATATTTTTGTCCAATTTTTTTTAAAGATTTTCAAATGTGTGTTACACAAGACTGCGGATGGATTTTTAGATATATCTAATATTACATTTAATGTAATTTTTTTACTATAGAGTAACGCGATGAAATCTAACATATTTTCATGTGCTTTTATTTAAAGAAACAAACAAACAAACAAAAAAAAAAAAACAAAAACAAAACTGAAGGCTAATTTCATTCGCAGGTTTATCACATACATAATAATAAACACATACAAAAAAGTTTAAATATCTATCTCAAATATAAAACTAGTCGGATTCGGATGTACCAATCATAAAACTTTCTTCTATCTCATACATGTTAATACTTCGAAATTCGCTATCACACTGCCAAAATTAAATGGCAATCTATGCCCACCATGAGGATTCTAAAGATATGAAATTCCGTGCATTAGTTCTTGAGATGTGACTACCGCTGAAATCGGGTTAATCCAGCAACATGCAGACTAGCAGCGCCACCTGTTGGTTGCTTTACAGCAAAACCTATGTTACACCAAAATCACCAAGCAACAACTTATGTCAACGACTAAACAGAATCTGAAGTTTGGGGAAAATCCGTGCATTAGTTTTTGAGATAGAGCTATTGAAAAATCGTGAAAATTGCGGCATAGCAGCGCCACCTATTGGGCGATTAACACCAAAATCTAATAAGCAATAACTTGTGTCAACGTCTAACTAAATCTGAAGTTAGATGAAAATTCATGCGTTAGTTCTTGAGATAGAGCGCCCACAAAACTTTTGTCACATATTCACAGACTCGCAGAGTAACAGACAGACTCACAGACAGACATTTTCTAAAAACCAACAAATCGTGTTCAGGACCTTCTAAAACGTGTAAATCCATCGAAAACCGGAAATCGAAAATTTTCACAAATCCAAAACTTTCTTCTTGTAAAGATAGAAGAAAGTAAAAATATATATTTATCTCAGTATGTATTTAAATATTGATGTCTGTATTCTAGGAATTGCAAATGTTTAAATTTTTAGTGGGAGTTTAGGAAAGGGGGAGGGAATGATTTCCAAGCTCTGGGCCTCTTTTTGGCTTGATTTGGTCCTGTCGCCAAATCACGACAAAATTCTTCTTTTGGCGGGTAAACCAACAGTCAAATTCGCCAAATTGCGAGTGCTCAGTTTGTGTGTCTGTGTGTGTGGTGTGCCAATACAGTCGAGATTCTTAGGCGCGTTACTGAACGATTAATGTCGCTTTAACATGTTCAATCACACCCTTCCATTTACATTGGTCTATTTGTTGACTGACTCAACACCAATTTAGTTTAAGAACAGGCAAAGACGCAGAAAGGATTATGCGATAGGTATTTCTCTATTGTCAATTAATCCTTATCTGTGATCCAGCATCACGGCAGTAAAAACGCAAACAAAATAACTCGCATTAAGCGTCAAATAGAGAAAAAATTTGGTGGAATGCGGTGTTGAAATACTATTTACCATACTATTTATTAAAAATGTATGCAAAGTATCATTGTCCTGTCAAATTGTTTCAGCCGGTTAAGAGTCGAAATTTCATAAACATTTTTAGTGTATATTTTCACAACGGTAAATCAAAGATTGCTGTATTTAATTTTTATTTAGACAGCTAAAAGAATGGCTGAAACATTTACACATTTAGGAGACATTTAGAATGCACTTATTTTTAATAGTTTCTGTAGCGGATACTCGAATTTCTATTGTATAAGCAATTACAAAAACTTAGGTTATTTTAGAACATATTACAAAAAAAGGATACAATAAAAGGTTAACGATAGATTTTTCAGTGTTTCAAGCCGAATCTATTTTGCTAACATTTCTGTTCATTTGGCTACTGTTTTTTATTTCTTATTCGCCAAATCGCTAATGTTGGTCAAAAGCCAGCGAGAACACTGGCTGAACGGCTCCAAATCGAAATTTGTGTGTAACGGAAAAATGTGATTTTCTCAAAAACTATGTAAATTCGATGCTCTATTTTATTTATATATATAAAACAGACTTTTATAAAAAATATTGGGGATTTTCATTGATATGGAATGCGCAAGCGACATTTCGAAGATTTCTAAGACGACACGTAAAATTCCATTTTTTTCTCAAAAATAATTTTTTTTTTTTAATTTTTTTTGTGATAAATGCATGCTATAATGCATATAAAGTACCCTTGAATAATAATTAGGTGAAATTTACAAAAAATAAAAAAAATTTATTTTAAGGTCCCTTGTCCCCTTAAGGATGCACTCAAATCCAAACTGCTTATTTTCTGACTCATTTTTAACACTTTCCAACAAAGTTGAAAAGTGTTTATGCATTCAGTTTGTCTGGCCGTCAGTCCGTCTGTCCGTCTGTCCGTCTGTCCACGCCCTAACTCCCGTAAATATACTCGGATTTTCATGAAATTGATAAAGGTTATTTAGGGTCATCAAAGCATGTTTGGTATTGTATATGAAGTATGTAGGATTAATCGTTCATTTACAGGGGCACTCAAAAGTATTCCATTACATTATGGTAATGGGGAATAACTCCCGTAAATATACTCGTATTTTCATGAAATTGATAAAGGTTATTTAGGGTCACAAAAGCATGTTTGGTATTGTATATGAAGCATGTAGGATTAATCGTTCATTTACAGGGGCACTCAAAACTATTCCGTTACATTATGGTATAGGGGGAAAAATCGTTTGCAGAGTATTTTAATGACATTATGCTATTTCAAATGTATTGAAACTGATATAAATCACTGACTTTCACTACGATCCCGTTAGAACAGGACATTTATAGCATTTTTTATTCATTTACAGGGACACACAAAAGAAATCGGTTATAGTACAGTACTGTCTTTGAGTAATAATTGCTGGAGTGCGCGGTTTAAAATTCGGTATGCGCTTTTAAATTTAATTAATTTTTTGCATGTTACCTGTTATATATAAATTCTATACCTCAAATACAGGGCTACACAAAAGTATTCACGTACCGTTCTCCTTATTAAAGGAAATTGCTGAAGGTAAATTTTCAACTGAAGTATAAGTAGCTCTTAAGGGAACTAAATTTTGGCTTGCATGTAGCTAATAGATTCAAATCTATAAATCATATACAGGGCTGCAATTCGCTTAATTTTCCGATTTTGGATGGGAACAGCTGAAATTGGGTTCTGAAATATATTGTGCGTTTCCATATGGTTGAATTAGACGTAATATTTTAATTTTTAAACAGAGCAGTTTTGTTACATTATTCTGAATGTGTTGGAAAGTGTTTCATAATCTATGCTTGGCGCATGATTTTTTCTTGTTAAATTCATTTTTGCTCTCAAACGCATTTAATTGGTAGATTCGCTTATTCAGAAACTATATAATGTACCGGAATGATCGATTTTTTGATAGAGACAGAATATATTTCAAAAAATGATGTCAAAGTGGGCATTTTGAACGGAATTTCTTGAAGCGATTGTGTTAGAAACGAAATATATTGTCCTTCTGAAAAAATAATTGTTTATATATCAAGTTTTAATTAATTGAACAAAAAATAAAAACACAGGTCGCTTATAAATCTCTTACAAAATCACGTCAGCAAGTTTCATATTGTTTTTTTTATTAAAAATGAATCTGGAATTATGCCAGAAAATTTCGAGTTGTTGAGCATGGAAAAGTATTTTTTTGAATACCGCCATAACATGATTCTGATAAAACCAGCTATTATATAAAAATGAAATAAAAACTCGTCAAAAGTGGCCAGATAAAATTGTTAAAGTGGATTTATCTCTAATCATGATTTAGTATTTGTTTGTGAAATTGGTATATTTGATTTCGAAATCTACCTCTGCCTGTAGGCCGGGCCGGCAGGGATTTTTACTTTTTGAGAGTACGGAACCCTAAAAATTATTTTAAAATGTATACGTTACTTTAAAAGAAAAATTACAAAATGGTCACATTGCCCGCCAAGGCTGTGTAAAGTAGCTAGCATAGGTAAATGAACAAATCTCATTAATTCAGGATGTATATTTAATCGACACAAGCTAAAGTAACACACATTAATAATAAGTATTATGTCTTGTAATAATTTAAGTATCAAATAGTTACAAGATAAAAAAAAAACAAGCATTAATGAGTATCAATATGAAAAATGGAGGAATTCAAGGCGCCTTCAGCAGACATACAGACTGCAAATGTCGAGAGTAAGCCTTTTTCTGCAGTAGTTATTGCCCCGACCTGTCTTCTTCCTTTCAAAGAAAATACTTTTGAGTAGTATTTTGTTATGAACAATTAATAAAACATTGTTTCCGGGCAAAGTAGCCATCTGGCCATTTTGTCCGATCGCTTTGTGGCCACTTTTTCCGGAATGACGCCTTTATGAAAATTGTGGCCTAGCATGTAATTTACACGACCACCGAATATAGACCGGGACGCGGCTGCGTAAGCCATCGATTCGTATATTAAAATGCATCAGGTCTGTCAAGTCATATCTTGGTGGAAAACACTTGCAAACCCGATTTTAGCGGTTGGCTGATAGGTTTACCACTGTGTTTTACTGCACCCAAAAGTATGAAAATATAGAGATCTGGGAGCTGGAAAAATAATGGTAAACCTACCAGTCAACCACTGAAATCGTGTTTGCAGGTGTTTTCCACCAAGATATGAATTAACAGACTAGATGCATTTTAATAAATGAATCGAGTTCTGTCTAATATCTTGTAATTTTAGCCGTCAACTCTATGAGGTGATGATCTGTGCAGCCGTCTTCCCGTGTATATAGCAAACTAATTTTTTTTGTTAACCAGTTCTTTTGTTAAAGAATTAAAACGTCTATATCAACTAGGTAAAAAAAAAAAAAATGCAAATGCCTCGAAAAAAAAAAAAAAAAATAAATTGTTACTGATTTTATTTATAAAACAAAGGAAAAAAGGTTTAATGAGAAACTGATATTATAAAACGAAAACATTTAATTAAAATATGAACCCAGTGATTGTACGGCTTAAACAATTTCATTTTCAAAGATTGGAATTGAAACAATATTTGTTGATTTATCATTTGCTCCTGGATAAGAAAAAAATTGGGTACTGTTATGTCAGTCAGCCTTGCGCAGATCTTGTCAATAGCATTATTTAAACCACCAACAGATGGGGCATTCTCACAATCTTCTGACCCTCGGGAATAAAAATCTGGTGAAATTAAACTTGCTAAAATAACATTTTAATCTGATAGAAGAATGCTTTAATGATTCAAAATAAAGAAAAAATGGTCAGCAGCGAATTTTTTTTTTTTTTTTTTTTTTTATTTAACTGAGGTTTAAGTTAAACTTGTGAGTTTAATTTTCCTTACCATTTTCCACTATAACTTACTATTTTCTTCTAAATTTTTACTTTTAATGAATTCGCATAATACCCACAGGACATTCGAATAAGAAATAATAACAATGTAGTATTTTTAGTACAAAATTTTGGTATAACATTGTGTTAAAGAAGGGGGACGGTAAGTAAAAAAAAAAAAAAAAACGATATAGGAAAAAAAGGGACAGTAATGGAAAAAAAAAGGATGGTAAGGATGGGACGGTAAGAAAATTACCACTATTTTTAGGCAAATCATGTTAAGACTAAGTGATAGCCACAATGTTAATTGATTTTTAGAAACAGTTATTTACATTGGATTAAATAATAATAAAAAAAAAATTTACCTTGAAAAGTGCAGGAATAAACCTTGGGGACGGAAAGACTACCAATAAAGCCACGATGCTTCAAATTGATATTTAAATGCCGATTTAAATTCTGCAGTCAATTTCCTGGCAAAGAATTTTAGACATTCTTTCTATAGCATGCTTCTGCATGATAAAAAACTTGAAAAAAAAAATTCTGTGGCTGCATCTGAAGTGATTTTCTGTATAAGTTTAGAAAGAGGGATGGTAAGGAATCTAAAACCCAGGGACAGAGTTAAAAAAATAATATCAACCGTAAAAATGTGTGCAGGTTAATTTTTTGCTACCTACTTATATAAAACAACTGTCCCAGTTTCGGAAAAAAATTACATCGAATTACTTCTATTGAAACAATTTTACACAGACAGCTCCAAACTTAAAAATCAGCATCAGGGACACGGGACGGTGTAGGAGTTTTCTTGCTATTTGGACCCCCAGCATCGTCCAAAACTAATTTATCTCGTTAATATTGCTATGCAATCATGCAATGGGATGTTCCCCAGTATATGAAATACAAAACCCCATAAGAATATGTACTAAAATAAAAATTATTATTCAGGGACTTAAAAGTCAAAAGATTATGAGAATGCCCCAGATACATTTGCATTTGTGTGTTTGTTTGTAGGGGGTAAACACTAAGACTACCAAACCGATTTTAAAAGTAATGACGACAAAATGCTTGCTGGTGACCATTTATGCTCCAATATAGACTATATTTTATGTCGGTGAATCAACTCTCAGGAGGGGGGTGGTTCAGAAGTAAAAACGTTCTAAAATTACGATTTTTGTGATATTGTTGGGGTTATAAACTTGAAATTTGGTGTGGTGATTACTTTTAAGATCTAAATATTTTCTATAAACGGTTTCAAACAAGTTCGAAATTTAAAAGTGTGAAATAAGCGAAAAAGTTTTTAAAAGGATATAGGGAAAAAAAAACATTCTACGCTTACGCTTTTTGTGATACTGAAAGGAATAGAATCTCGAAATTTGGCATGGCGGTTACTTTTAAGATTCAAACGGTCGCTAAGAGTGATTTCTAAAAAAAAAAAAAAAAAAAAAAAAAAAAAAAAAAAAAAAAAACTCCTCAAAATTTAAAAGTGTGAAATGAGCGGAAAACGTTCTAAATTATGATTTGTTTGGAACTGAGGGGGTATTAGGATATCTTTAAATATTCAAAAACTTCGAATTTTTCTTTAATATTTTATTTTGATTCTCTAAAACTGTTCTGTCTCGAACTAAAAATGTTGGTAAACCCTACCCCTCTTAAAAAAGAAACTGAGAAAGAATTTTCTTTGCTGCCAAATTAAAACCTATGCTTTTTCCTTTTGAAAACCGCTAGCCTCGATGCGATTTAAAAGCGTGTTGATTGGACAGTCGAACGCGACTCTCGCATCAGGGTTCAATTCTAGTCAGCTTGTGGTTTTGAAGTTTGGTGTGTTTTTAATTAATATCCCAGCTAATTTAAAATTCTGAGTCACAAGTGCATTAGGAGAGGCCTTGGACTATCTTCACAAAAAATTTCATCCTCGTACGGGCCGTAGATTTCGCTAGCCATCGCAGACACACATACACAGACAGACAGACACACGGAGCGAAACTTTCTCTTATTAGTATAGATAAGTATCCTCTTTGCTGTTGTGATAATCAGATAATTACTTCTATATGTTGAGATAAACAGATTAATTTTGATAGCAATAATTAAGAAATAAATGAGAAATTTTATCTTACAATGGAGAAAAGAATAGTCCAACAAAGTTCTGAACACAGCTGACAGCTGTCTATCACAGTTAAGAGTTACAGTTTAATGTAAAACAAGTTTAAGAAAAACTTTAAATTCTCAATAGATTAAAAGTCTCGAGAAAGATTTATTTTAAACTATCAAAAACGATGTTGGTTGATATGTATGATTTTTTAATTGCTTCTGACAAATATTTCTTGAACCGATTAAAAAATATCAGAGTGAATACTGTATTAGATGACAATGGAAAATTTTCAGATAGTTATAATTGCTGTCACAAACAATTTTTCCTTTTTAATTTGTGTTATTGTTCTAAAATTAACTTTTTTAAAGGTTAATTTCCGAGAAATACTAAATTGTTATTTTGTTATCATCCAAAAGGTTTTGTTTGCATAAAATAACTGGCAACTATAATGTGAGATAAGCATTATATCGCTTATTTTTTAATATCAGGTAACCTTTATATTTTATAAGTAGTAGTTTTGATGTGCACAGAGTGGCTACTAAATACTGTTACAAATATTCAGTTATTTTATTTTACAAATATAAAATGGAAAATAATAAATACACTAATACAACGAACATCAGAGACGAAAACTTAGCAGGAAATAATTGTTCTCGATTCGACCGCGATCTTTATCGATTACCAAAGATAATCTCTTATGCCATTGTCCGATTGCGGCACAAATCATTTTAAGAAGTAATCGGTCCATTCACGCAATATGGAAGTTTTGAGAGAGTCCAAGCTTCTGTGTTGTTTGCTAGCCTCTAAAATCCCCCAGAGAGAATAATCTAAAGGATTTAGATCCGGTAAAGAAGGTGGCCAATCTTCTTATATGATAAATTTCGGACAATTGACATAGATCCCAGCCTGTGCTGATTTAGTCCGGTGCGAAGCTGCAGAATCTTGCTGAAATATCCAGTTCTTTTTGGGGCACAACCTGTCAGCATGTGGCAATAAATGTGTAACCAATATGCCCTGTTTGTAATATACCGCATTGATTTTTATCCCTTTATCGATGGATTTCAAAGGCAATTTTCTATGCACTGTTTGACACTGCAGTCCAAACAATAATAAAATTCTTGTTCTGAAAGCGTTTAACAGTTCGAAGGGTTTTAGGTGGTCGTGAAACATCGAGGATTATCATATTGGAATGCTTCGCGTAAACCAGTGGTTCCCAACATTTTATCAGCCACGCCCCACCGAAGCATATGAGGACTCGCCATATCCAGAAAACCAAATTTTGGGAAATCGGGACTGAGTCCATTGGTTTTTATTGTAAACCAAGACTTTATCACGCCAGAAGTACACGATAAAGCTAATTAACAATAAGGAGCTTGGCGCAATATAATAGAAGCGTGACAAATAAACAACGTTAAAAGCACCAAAATTTTTTTAATTTAAAGCATACCAGTTTCGGTAGCATGTAGCATACCTTCCTCAGTGCTAAGGATGGCGGAAATTTGCTCACATATATAGGAGATATGGGGTTTCAAGTTAAAGGTTTATTGACCAATAGGAAAACAGAGGATTGCAGGTAACTACCAATAGGAAAATGGATGGGAAATGGAACCGAAATAGTGAGAATGATTAAGAGAAAGAAGTATTCATGTAATATTTCGAACAATCTGATAATGGAGGAATAGCGAATTCACAATTAACAATATTATTTAAATTTTTATAAATATGAAATGCTTCAAGGAAGTTAAGTTCATGTGTAGAAGTAGGTTTAGAGATTATTTTGACCGAATTGAAGTCAAAAGTATGATTGATCTCCCAGCAGTGTTTTGTAATAGAGGATTTATTGATTTTTTGTTTTTTAATATATTGTTGATGTTATTTGATACGAAATTTTAAGCAGCGTTTGGTTTGTCCAATATAGGAAAGGTCACACTGGCAATTAATACGGTAGATACCTCATGAATTGGATAATTCAATAGGGTCTTTGAGTTTGGAAAGGGTGAGTTTATTGGTAGGGGCAAAATTTATTTTGAAGTCATATTGTCTAAGAATTTTAGCAATGCGAAAGCTTGATTTAGGAAAGAAGGGTAACACAATGCTAATATTGGAAAGAGTAGAAGACTGAAGAGAGTTTGAGGAACGAGGATGCTAAAGTTTAAATAGAGCAGTATCAATTATAGAAGGGTTGTAACCTCTGTCAATCGCAATGGCTTTAATGTATTGAATTTCGCTATTAAATGACTGAGAATCAAAGCAAATATGTATGGCACGATTTATAAAGGTATAAAAGGTGGCCATTTTTTGGCTTGGGGGATGACAAGAACGAGCATGGGGTGGTTAAAGAAACAGAGAAGCTTTTGCGATAGACGGATGTAGTGAAACCGATTACAGTGACAAGGATTATGCAAAAATGGGAGAGAACTATTATTTTCAGTTTCATAAGTGAATTGAATATTGCTATCAATAGAGTTCATAATGTTAAGAATATTGTCAATATTGTGAAAAGAGGTGTCAATTAAGGTGAATGCGTCATCAACATAGCAAATCCAGAAAGGGAAAGATAATTTATTGAAATGGGAGCATTCAAAATAATGCATATACTAGATGTCTGCGAGGATGGGTGACAGGGGGGAGCCCATGGCTAAACCGTCAGATTGTTTGTAAAAATTTCCTTGGAATGAAAATGTAGTTTGAGATAGACATGTGCGAGTAAGGAATATAAGTTCTTGGATTTCAAAATATGAATAATGAAATTCGCGAAGTCTCTGTTCAAGACAAGAGAGGGCACCACTTAATGGGGCATTCGTGAAATGTGATTTGACGTCAAAGGAGACCACAGTAAATTTAGTCGGGGATAAATTCAGAATCATTTTAGCAAAGGTGATGGAATTCTTTACAGTGTATAAATTTTCGGACAGGAGAGGAGAAATATAGTTTTTAGATATTTCGCTAGGCAGTAAGAGGCTGTGCCAATGTTTGAAACTATGGGACGAAAAGGTATATTGGGTTTATGAGCTTTCGGAAGAGCATAAAATCTTGCACAGTTAGCCACTGAAGGCAAAATATGGTTATGTGAAGACTTAGGTAGAAGAGGACAAGACTTAACAATGGATTTAATTTGTGATAATTCTTTTTCGGAAGGGTCCCGAGATAGAACTTTATATGGACCGTTTTTAATAAGATTTTCCACTCCGTCAGTATATTGCTTTTTATCAAGTATGACAATCTGGCCTCTCTTATCAGCTTTCGTGATTAAAATATTATCATTTGATTTAAGAACTTTCAAGGCAGTTTTTTCAAGAGAGCTAAGATTAGATTTAGAATTGGAATTAAAATTAACATTGGCCATAATGAGATGACGTAAATTTTCTTTTGGTATTTCAGTGGCATCTTGCATTCATGGCATCTTGCTGAAAATCTTTCCAGCAAACACTCACACAAACTCAATGCTAAATTTACCCACCTGCTTGATTCACCAGTTTCCTTGCTACCCACTGATCTTCCTATTGTCAATCAGAATGCTGTCATCAACCTTTCTAGTACAGATATTTCGGAAACACAATATTCAGTTCTTAAACTTAATTCTAATTTTGCAATTTCTAAAAAAGCTTCTTTCCCTCAGCTAATTGCTCCGGTTGAAAAAGCATTCAAAAATAGTCGTCTAACTGAACGACATGCTGCCGAAACCAGTATGCTTTAACTTAAAAAAATTTTGGTGCTTTTAACGTTGTTTATTTGTCACGCTTCTATTATACGATAAAGCTAATTAATTTTGCAGATTGTAGTATTTTTTCTATGCAGGTTCACCAATAGAATAAATTGATAGTTGAAACTCGATTTTTAAAAAATTTGGATAAGGCAACTCATGTCCTGTTATGTAAAATCATGATCCCCCCCCCCCCCCCCCCCCAATGACTCTGTAACATGCAACTGTTTTTATTTTAAAAGTGAACTATATTAACGCGGAGGAATCCTAACAGAGTCTTAAAAAAAACTATTCATTTCACTTTTTCAATTTAATAGAAAGTGAATTTTTTCCCATAGATGTGTTTGTTTTTAAAATAATTCTATAAATGCACTGGTGGTATACATCTTTGCCTTTCTGCCAAAATATCATCATCATCATCATCATCATCAACCGTTTTCAATCCACTGCTGGATGTAGGTCTCCCCCAGATTTTTCCAATGTTTCCTGTCTAGTGCTTTAGTCATCCAATTTACACCGGCTACTTTTCTGATTTCATCACTCCATCTTACTTGAGGTCGTCTTCTTGGCCGTTTTAGATCTCTGGGATACCACTGTAGGGTGTTTGTGCTCCATCTATTGTCTTGTCTTCTTGCGATGTGCCCAGCCCATTTCCATTTTAGCCGTTTAATTCTTTCAATGATGTCAAAAACTTTCGTCTGACTTCTTATCCAGGTTATTCTTTTTCTGTCTCTT
This sequence comes from Maratus speciosus, assembly GCA_963932465.1. Classification (NCBI taxonomy): domain Eukaryota; kingdom Metazoa; phylum Arthropoda; class Arachnida; order Araneae; family Salticidae; genus Maratus; species Maratus speciosus. The sequence goes on along the minus strand of OZ010799.1, from coordinate 64,485,341 downwards.
CTAGTTATACCTAGCATACATCTTTCCATACTTCTCTGTGTTGTTTGTAATCTTTGTACCATCCGTTTTGTTAGAGTCCATGTTTCTGCTCCATAAGTTAGGACAGGCAAAACACATTGGTTAAATACCTTTCTTTTCAAACACAGGGGCATGCTACTCTTCAGAATAATATTGTCCTTCCCAAAAGCACTCTATCCATTTCTTATTCTTCTATTGATTTCATTCATGATACTATTATCAGATGATATTTTTTGCCCAAGGTACACATAACTTTGCACTTCTTTAATTTCAGTGTTGTTGTAGACGATTTTCTTTTTTGATGCAAATGAATTGAACATCACCTTAGTCTTTTCCAAGTTTATTTTTAATCTCACATTAATGCTAGCTTTTGCCAAATCTTTTAGCATATTTTCCAATTCTTCAGGACTGTTACTGAAAATTAAAATGTCGTCAGCGAATCGGAGATGACTTAAATATTCCCCATTTATTCTAATCCCTTTGTTTTCCCAATCCAGCTTCTTGAAAATATTTTCTAAGACAGCAGTAAAAAGCTTAGGCGAAATGGTGTCTCCTTGTCTTACCCCTCTTCCAAGCTTGATCTTTGCTTTTCCTTTGTCCAAGCGGATGGTTGCTGTTGCTTTCTCGTAAATCTTCTTTATAATATTGATGTAAGGTTTGTCTATACCAATGTCCTCCAGAGATTCTACTACTGCTGTTGTGTAGACCGAATCAAATGCTTTTTCATAATCAATAAAGGCAAGGCAAAGAGGTAAGTTATATTCCTTATGTTTTTCTATGAGTTCCCTTACCGTTTGGATATGATCCATTGTGCTGAATCCACTTCGGAATCCTGCTTGTTCTCTAGGTTGAGCTGAGTCCAGAGCTGATTCAAGTCTTGTCGTTAAAACTTTGGTGAAAATTTTATAAATCACTGACAGTAAGCTGATTGGACGGTAGTTTTTAATGTTTTCCTTCTCTCCTTTCTTGTAAAGTAGCACCATCACAGCATTATTCCAATCTTCTGGTACATCTGACTTCTGGAGACATTTGGAAAACAGTAAGGATAGCATTTTTGCAAATTCTTCTCCTGCTTCTTTGATAAGGTCGATTGTAATTCCATCTTCTCCGGGGCATTTACCTTTTTTTCATAAATTTAATGGCTTGTAAAACTTCGTCTGTCATCACTGGGATTATGGCATCGGTTTCTGTTAAGTTTTCTCGTGGATCACATAAGTTGATTTCCCTCTGATCTTCACATGTATATAAATCGTTATAGAATTTTTCGACAATGTGTACTATTTCTTTATTGATTTTGGTGATTGTTCCATCTGCCTTCTTTAGTGCAAAAATACCTTTTCTTCCAACACAAAGTTTTCGCCTAGCTGATTTTAAACTTTTGTTATCTTCTAGAATTTTCTTGACAAGATCAGAGTTAAATTTTCTGATATCTTCTGTAACACATTTTCTTACCGTTTTACATAATTCAGCATATTCAACTCTTGATTTAGGATCGTTTTTCTTCATTTTAAATTCTCTGCGTTTCTTCATCAATCTTCTTGTTTCTTCTGCTATTTTCTTTGTCTGCTTTACTTGTGCATCGCCGGCTATCTTCTTTGCAATATCTTGTAGAGTACTGGTTAGTTTCTTGTTCACTACTGTAACATCTTGCTCTTCTTCTAAAGTTGATTGAAGTACTTGGAAACGGTTTTTAAGTTCCAAATGGAATTCTTCTTTATGTTTCTGGATATTTATTATATCGATTGATTTCTTTGAGTGTTGCAAAAGCTTCATTCTTTCTACTTTAGTATTTAACAGCAGTTTGCATCTAACCAACCTGTGATCACTTCCTGTATTGAAGTTATTGAGAACGCTGCAATCCTGAATAAGATGCTTTTTGTTTGTTAAGATGTAGTCGATTTCACTTGTTGAGCCATTTGCACAACGCCATGTCTATTTTCTTCGTGGCTTTTTCTTGAAAAATGAATTCATGATATACAACTGTTCACATTCTGCAAACTCAATCAATCTGTTTTCTCTTTCATTTCGCACCCCATATCCATGATTTCCTACTGATAACTCACCTTTCTCTTTTTCCCCAATTCTAGCATTCCAGTCTCCCATTATTAATTTTATGTAGCATTTTCCCTTTTGATGCATTGAAGCTACTTCTTCATAGAAATCCTCAACTTCTTCATCAGTATAGCTTACTGTTGGTGCATAAACTTGGGTAATTTGCAGCTTGTATCTTCTGGACACCTGTATTAGTAACCTTGCAACTCTATCTGATGCACTATCATATTCTACGATGTGATTCTTCCACCTTTTATGAATCAGAAATCCTACACCGCTTGTTCTTCCATCTTCTGTGCCTCTGTAGTATAATACATGTCCGCTGGCAAGATCTATCTTCTCTTCTCCTTTTCTTCTTACTTCACATAATCCTAGGATGTCCCAGTTGATTCTTTCTAATTCTTCTTCAAGTTCCTGTAAACGGTTTTCCGAAGATAGGGATCGTTCATTATACGTAGCCAAGGTCATCAACTTATGGCAGCCTAGCCGAGCCCGGTTATTCTTAGCACCCTCTGTCTTCATGTCTTTCTGATCGTTGCCGTAACCAGGAACATTCAGACCGCCGGGAATTAAGGGCCGTGATTTATTTTGTGAATTCATGGTAAAATAAGGGGGGTTAGGTGGCCAAATTCCTCCACGCTGGCCAAGCGGGTTGGAGGAAGCCCATCCGCGTTCGTTCCCAATGCACTAGGCAAGGGTACTAACAGGCTGTACACATATATATATATATATATTGTTTTTTTTTCAGCTAACTTTAGTATTAAGCATAAGTTTTAGATGGTCTGCATTTTTATCTTCACAAAATGTGTTGAAGAGACTATCAGATTTAGCTTTAAAATTGAAAACAATTGACACATTTTAGTAACTTTTTAAGAGTTGGTGGAAAAGATTTGGTCGCTGTTTTTTTTATGGATTATATGATGCACAAGAAATATTTTCAGAATCTCAACTTTATAAATTTTAAGTAGCCATTATTCTCCCTCAATTTATCCTCCTCCATTATCCTCCTCTCTTTCCAATCATCGTTAATTAATCGCAATTAAACAATCGCCGTATTACTTGATTTTAAATTTTTAAATGTATATATCATGATATATAGTATTTATATATTACATTAGAGCGCCGATTTTCCGAACAAGTCGAGACCGTCCCTAGTTCGGATAAGCAAAATTTCGGATAAATGGACAGGCAATTTAGGGGATGTTGCTGACTAGACTAAAACCTTCACACTTTATCCAGGGTAGGGCTGCCAGCACCAGTCAGTGCTGGCGTGTTTAAAAAAAAATATATATAATTTTAATTAATTTTTCAACTACATTTCAGCAGTGAAATTAAGCTTGAAATTATTGAATATTAATGATGTGAATTATCACATTGCTACAAAGTGTAAACCAACTTAGTGAAAAATGTCCAAGCCGGGAATCGAACCCGGGTCCCTGGAATAGATCTCCAGTGCTCTACCACTAAACCACAAGGACGATGTCCAGCTTGGCATTTCTCTTTTTAGCAATGTGATAATTCACATCATTAATATTCAAAAATATATATATTTATATATATTTTGTCTTTTTAATTTTTTTTCTTTACTTTTTTTATCATTTAAAATTTTCTTTTTCTCTTTTTATCATTTTCTGAACTTCAGAGATTATAATTTAAGCAAAAAAGGTTTCGATTGTTGCTTGCTTCAAAGAAGACATTCTTTTCAATGCTACCATATCTCTAATTCTTCTTAAATACGTTAGTTGAATAGGATCAGCGTTCTTCTGTCGTTCGAGCCATTTCATAACTGCTTACAAACAGTGAACAGTTTCATTATGTGATGGACTTGGGCCATTTTCAGAGCATGCGTTTTCCTTTTCTTCCATTTCTTTTTCATCTTGAATCGCATCCACAATCTCATCATCATTTAAAATCTGATATCCAGGCTCATGTTACGTAATTATTTAACCACTCGTTAATTTAATTTTCTTAGCTTAGGATTCTTCCTATCGCCTTTATTGTTTTACATTCCTCATGTTCTGAATCCACTATCAGTTTTTTCTTTATATAAAATTAAATTCCAAGTTTTTTTTAATATTGTGGATTTAACTAGATTCCAGGATTCAGAAGCCATTATACAACAGTCTTTCAAATCTATTTTTATGGTATCTTCGGAATCAAGCTCTTCTGTTTCTTCTGATAAAAAGAGCATCCTTAACATTTGCTTTCTATAAAGTCGTTTGAATGCCTCTATCACACTTTCCTTCATGGGTTGGATTACAGATGCAACATTAGGTGGCAAAAACTTTACCCGAAAAATGAGAGAAATAGGGTGTTTGGATAATTGGAAGTTCGGTTGAAAATTTTTTTGAGAGAAATAGGCTGTTTGGATAAGTGGAAGTTCAGTTAAAAAAAAAAAAAGAAAAAGAAAGAAAAATAGGCTGTATAATCAGCGCTGTACTGCATGTTGGCCTACCCTAGGGCCGTAGATTTTTAGTATTTACCCCTATCTCTATTTCTAAATTCATTTAAGATTTATTGGTAGTACCTCCAGGTTAAATATGTTCAAGACAATCAGATTTGTATATACCCTTAAAGTAGTTTCACGTGTAAAAGTTTCTTCCTTTGACATACAACAGGCCGAGTAGAAATAAATGGCTTATTTCCATAAGTAAACGAAAAAACTGCAAAAAGTTGAAAAATACGATCAACCGGAAAATTTACCGAGATTTTTGAACATGAAAAAAAAAAAAAAAAAAAAAAAGGTGAATATAAGATTGTTCATGTAATTATTCTGGTTTTGATCCTATTTTGTACTTTTGATTGCATTTTTTAAAATTTACACAAGAAACTTATTTTTTAATTATATTTTTAAATTTCGCATGAATTCTTTTAATTTTTGTCTAAAACATCACTTTTCAAAAAAAGCCAGCAGTTGGGACAGTAATAAATTTGGATTTCCCCCCGGTGGAGCGTACGCCCCACGTTGGGAACCACTGGTGTAACCAACGGTGCACATAGAGAGGTTTATATATTGTTGCAAAAGAAAACTTCAATATATACTCCTAATATTGTACTATTTTCCATACAGGTATTATCTCATTTGTGTTTGTAATAAAAGCTTGAAATCATAAAGACACTTTGTGTATATTTAATCTCCAAGAGAAAAATGGCATGCATTTTTAGAACACACTTAAAAGGAAGAAATGTAAAATGAAAGAAAATCCTTCATTGTTCCTTGACTATGGTGTATTTTATAATAAGATTTTTAGGGTATTATATAGGATGGGCCAAAACTCCTTGACACATTTTGCAATTCAATAATAATAATAATAATAAAGTACAATGCGTGTGAGAGTACGGTTTGAATTAAAATGCTTCTCATTATGATAAGTTTTGTTTAAGCAAATAAAAAAAAATAGTTCAAAAACTTGCCTTTAGATGGCGGTATATCTTCAAAGTTGTAAATAAGCATTAAAACTCAAATAAGTGGATACAGACCATTGTGCAATCTACTACGATACTTCAACTTGTAGAATAAAATTGAGTATTGTTTGGATTGTTCGAACTAAAAACTTGCGTTAAAATATGATAGTATGTTGTACAAAAGATTACTTAATAGTCTTCGTCTTACATTCGTTATTACGTTCATTATTACGTTCGTTACATTAGAAAGAATTCGTCTATATCCACTACTTTCGAAGTCGAAACATTAAGAATTCGTATATTCATGCTGCACAGATTTTCTTTATTAGATAGAGGTAAATGTTAAATTGCTGTAACGATTAATTTATGGCTTTTCAAGTTATTTTTGTTTTATTTTGATAAAAAATCATCACATGAAAATTTGTATTTTTTTTAAAGTTATCATTATCCATTTAAGGTTAAGTAAAAAAATCTACGAAGGAGGAGACTAGATTGATTTTGGGCTCTTCGATAAAAGTCAGGCTTGAAGAGGCATCTGGAGTACCGTAAAAGTCATTATATTCAAGCTGTTTAAGAAACTGTCAAAGTTAAGATCTTTGCCTAAAATATTTTTTTATACTGTCAGATGAAGAGATTTGGAGTAGAATTTATTTCAAGTTTAATTGGTATGTTAAAGATTTTATGATACACAAATGCATCGGTCTTGTATCAAAGGGGGAATATTCAAGTATAACATCTGCATCTATTGACCGTGTGCTATTGATTAGATCCAGGACTTTACAGGGTCATTTTTCCCCTGTCCTAAGATGTTTTCATTATTTTAATATAACTTAAGATCTATATTTCCTGCCTCTCTGATTCATTTTTGTTTGAAAATTGTTTAAATCTGATGGGATTTGAATCCCAATAAAAAGGCGTGAGTAAGTAATGTAAATTGGGACTTACCCTTTTTTCAGAATACTTATCCTTCAACGGTGTAAATTCCCGTTTTAATTTTAATCCAATACGCATTAGTTGAGTATATAATTCACTTTATATTTGTAGAAAATCGTATTCTTTAATGCACCACTTTTTATACCTTCTTTAATTAAAAAAATTCTAGACTATTATGTAGATTAAATGAATAAGCGGTTACATTTTAACTTATTTAATTCACACGATATAGATTGTAAATAAGAGAGCATTTTTATATGCCTCTTTTCTGGATTAGCTACATGTCCAGAAAAGAAAATGTTTACATTATAAGATACATAACAATAATAATAAATCATTTCACTGTAGTTTATGAGTCTTAATTTAGCCACTCAACAAGTCATTATCTTTATAGGAATTTCAAGGTTAAATGCATTAGTATTATAAAGAGATTTATGGCTAAATTGAAACTATGTAACTGAAGAAATTTGTTTATTTTTAGCACAGCTATGCATCTTGATGATTTATGTCCATCAACTCCGCCTTAATTTCTGAAGTTTCACTGTCACGCAAATTTAAGTTCCTTCTATGGGTTTGAAAAACAGGTTTGTTAACAGGTTTTGTAAACAGATCTGCTATCATCAATTTGGTTGGGCAGTACTTTAGGCTGATAGTCCCTTCTTGCTTTAGTTGTTTTATCAGGTGGAACCTAATTTCAATATGTTTAGTTTTATTTGAGTGCTTTTCTAATTCTATCATCTTGATCGTGGATTGGTTGTCTTTATATAGGTTTATAGGTAATGTTTGTTTTAGGTTTAATTCTTCCAGTAGATTGACTAGCCACTTTATTTCAATTGCTACATTTGCTGCAGACGCATACTCGGCCTCTGCCGATGATAATGAAATGCAGTATTGTTTCTTGGTCGACCAATGTATGGGATTTCCCCCTAACAGATATAGGTTCCCACTCGTTGATTTTCGTGAATCTACATCTCCTCCCCAATCTGCATCAGCATAAACTTCAAGTATCGGTTTCTTTTCTCCGCTTAGGACTAGACTATAATTTTTTGTAGTCTTTAAATATCTTATCACTCTTTTTACTGCATTCCAGTCTTTCATTCTTGGCGATTCATTTCTTCTACTAAGAATGTTTACTGCTGCACAGATGCCAGGTCTGCTTATAGTTGCTAGATATAGAAGTGCTCCTATGGCTTGTCTGTTATATGTGTTGTTTGGTAAAATGTTATCCTCATCATTAAAGCGTGTGTAATTTGTTTCCATGGGTGTGCTACACGGTTTTGTGCCTTGCAAATTAAATTTATTGATTAATTCCTCTATTTTCTGAGTTTGATTTATCATGCAGCTTTTATTTACTTTTTGAATGCTCATGGATAGGTAGTAACTGATGTCCCCTAAATTCTTTAGCTCATATTCTTTATTTAAGCTCCCGATTACTTCCTTTATTATTTCGTCTTTTCCGGCAATTAAAATGTCGTCTACGTATGTTATTATGTATGTTATGTTATCGCCCCTTTTTCGCGTAAACAGGCATGAGTCAAATTTGCTCTGACTGAAATTCATCTTTTTTAATGTTTCTGTAATTTTATTATGCCACGCTCTCGCGGCTTGTTTAAGTCCATATATGGTTTTGTTTAGCCTACATACTTTGTTTTCTTGATTTGGTTCAACGAAACCTTCTGGTTGTGACATGTATATCTCCTCCTCAAGTTCTCCATGTAAGAACGCGGTGTTAATATCAATATGTTTTACATTTAAATTTTGATGCAATGTTGCTATTAATAATGCTCTTATTGTTGTATATGACACGACTGGTGCGTAAGTTTCATCATAATCCTCCCCGAATTTTTGTGAATATCCTTTTGCAACTAAACGTGCTTTATATTTTTGGATTTTTCCTATGTTGTCGCGTTTCAGTTTGTAAGTCCATTTGCAACCTATTATTCTCCTATTTGGTGGAGGTTCTACAATTGAACAAGATTTATTTTTCATAAGGGAGTTCATTTCACTTTTAATTCCATCTATCCAATTTTGTTTATCTTTAAAATTTTCCATGTTTTCGATTTCCTCATAATTTTTTGGTTCAGTAGCGTTTTCGCTGTATATTAACCTATATGACGCTGTATATTAACCTGTATATTAACGCTGTATATTAACCATGTATATTAACCTATCAGGAGGTACACCTTTATTAATTCTATCTGATCGTCTAGGTTCTGCTACTGGTTGATTGGACGTGGATGGTGCCTCATTGCTATTTGAAATTTCTATTTCTACAAGGTTTTGATTATCACGATTTTCCTTTTCATCTTGTTTTGGTTTGTTTTCTACTTTCTCGTTTCTATATTTAAATTTGTTTTCGAGAAATTTAACGGTTCTCGCGATCTTTATTTCATTTCCTCCTACGTATATTCTGTATCCTTTGGATTCATGATCATATCCGACGAAAATTCCCTCTATAGCTTTATCATCTAATTTTTGTCTTCTGGTTTTACTGATATATGCGAAGGCTTTGCAGCCAAATACCCTAACGTAACTTAAGTTTGGCTGCCTGTTTGTCCATAATTCGTATGGCGTTTTTTCATTTGTCAGTAGTCTGTTTTGCAAATGATTTGCTGTATAAATTGCTTTCCCCCAGAACTTTAAGGGTAAACTTGATTCACTTAACATTGTCCTTGCCATCTCAACTAACGATCTATTTTATCTCTCTGCCACATCGTTCTAGCTTGCGCAATATGGGACTGTGTGTTGATATTTTATCCTATTAACCCTGGGGTAATTTTCTATTTCATCTGATGCGAATTCCCCTCCGTTATCCGTTCTAATTGCTTTAAGTTTTTCTCCAAATTTGTTGCTAATTAACGCGACGAATTCTTTAAGTTTTTCGTAAACTTCACTTTTTCTAGACAATAGGTATATGATCGTAAATCGTGAGTAGTCATCAATAAAAAAAAAATGTTTTCCCCCCTATTGTCAGTGTTTGAAAAGATCCGCACACGTCGGAGTGAATGAGCTGGAGTCTTTTAGTTGCTCTATACCCTGCAATTTTCGGATACGGTTCATCAGTTAATTTTGCCTTAATGCGAGGTTCGCAATATATGTCATGCTTACAGTTGTTTATTTGGATTCCTCTAGCTAATTTCTTTTGCGTAACTTCTTTAATTGATGTTGGATTTATATGTCCTAATCTACGGTGCCATAATTCTAGGCAATTTTTGTTGTTGCAGCTTTGTGCTACGTTTGCGTAGTTTTCGAACGCTAACTGAACTTCGTATAGGTTATTTACTTTTCGCGCTTCTAAACATATTTCTCCGTTAAGTTTGAACATACATCTGTCATTTCTGAAAATAATTTCACACCCATTTTGCGTCGCTTTGCTAACCGATAGTAAATTTGTTTCGATTTCAGGTACTAGTAATACATCTTTAAGTGTTATTTCATGGACTTTGTTGTCTGATGTTCGCGTGTTTATATTTACGTCACCTGACCCGTAACTGATAAGTTTTTTCCATTTGCGATGGTTACATTTGTTTTTTCGCGTGATTTTATTTCTGTAAACATTGATTCTGAACATGCAATATGGCTCGAGCTGCCACTGTCTGCTATAAATGTCTTGTTTTCCATTCCTTGCGTTATAAAAGCATAATTTTTATTTTCGCTTGCCTTTCATGTGTTGTTTTCATTTTCGGAGTAACGGTACCTGCGGTTTGATTCCGGTGTTTGATCACTTCTAAAATTGTTTTCACTCTTTTGAAAAACTAGTGATGTAGGGTAATGTTATTTGTTTGGTCTAATGTGTTGATTTTGTGGTGTGTTTTGTGTTTTGGCTTTGTTATGCCAACATTCCTGCGTGTTGTGATTTTTCATTCGACAATTGGAGCAGTATTTATTATTTGTTTTGTTGTAATTTTTCTGTGCTTTAAATGCTCTGGCAGTATTTTCTGGTCTCTCATCATTATCATAACGTCGGTTATATTCGTCAATAAGTTTAGACTTAATAAATGACGGTGTAAGTTGATTTTCTTCTCTCGATTCAAGAGCAGTAATAAGAGTATCATAAGATTGGGGTAAGGAGCATAATAACAGTGCAGAAATGTGGCTATCATTTATAACTTCTCCTATGGCCGCTAATTTATCTACTAATTCCATTATTTTTATAATATGATTAACAACGTTGCCACCTTCAGCTAATTTAATGCCATAAAGTTTTCTTAAGAGATAAAGTTTGCTAGACAAGTTATGTCGCTCATGGATTTCGCGCAAAGCTTGCCAAGTTTGTCTGGCTGTCTGTAAATTTTTAACATGTGTAATTTGATTATCATCAATTATTAGATTAATTAGTGCACGGGCTTTCCTATCACTTTTGGACCAAGCGTCCGTAATTGGATTAGGCAGTTCTTCCGTAATTACATGAAATAAATCTTCTTTAGTTAACATCATTTCGACCATGAATTTCCATATCGAATAATTTGTAGCTGTTAGTTTTTCAATTGCTAAATTATCTTTAGAAGCTGTCATTTTCTTAACTTTTAATTATTTACGTGTTACCGTAAAAAGTTCTTTCAACTTTTCTTTTTGAAAGTTTGAAAGTTTATTTAACTTTATTTATCAAATATCTGATATTTCAGATTTCAGTGGAGGCGATTTAATTTATTTATTTTTAATCAGTATCATAATCTTGATGGGATTTGAATCCCAATAAAAAGGCGTGAGTAAGTAATGTAAATTGGGACTTACCCTTTTTTCAGAATACTTATCCTTCAACGATGTAAATACACGTTTTAATTTTAATCCAATACGCATTAGTTGAGTATATAATTCACTTTATATTTGTAGAAAATCGTATTCTTTAATGCACCGCTTTTTATACCTCCTTTAATTAAAGAAATTCTAGATTATTATGTAGATTAAATGAAGAAGAGGTAACATTTTAACTTATTTAATTCACACGATATAGATTGTAAATAGCATTTTTATATGCCTCTTTTCTGGATTAGCTACATGTTCAGAAAAGAAAATGTTTACATTATAGGATACATAACAATAACAAGTAATATAAAAATTTTGTTTCTAAAGTCAATTCCTACTTAGGTCATCAAAGAGAAATTTAATATAATCCCTTGAGCTAATATTAGTTTTTGTTGCATTAAAATATCTCAATTTGTTGATTTTCTATAAGCAAGTAGGTTTACAATGGAACTCTATGGGAATTTGGAGAAATATCAGAGATATCGCCAAGTTGGCGCCACTTTTGGCGACTCATTTTGGCCGCCAAATTTGGCGATATATCGCCAAGAACAGGATCCCCCCTATTGACCCCTTATTGAAAATACTTTCATTGATCTTCAATAACCAATAGCCGCCATTTTTTTCCCATGCAAAACTGAAATTAATGAATTAAAATTTAATTAATTAATTAATATTTGAAAAAACTGTATTAACATCAATTGTCATCCAGTACAAGTTTAAAAAAATTTATTTCAACTTGATAGGATGAATAATGAGTATTTTATTAACGATTGAAAATTTGAACAAGATATATAAATATATAAATAAATATATATATAAATAAATATAGGGAGAGTGTGAACTAATAGTAGGAATTGAAAAAAAAATAATAAATCAGTTCACAGTAGTTTATGAGTCTTAATTTAGCCACTCAACAAGTCATTATCTTTACAGGAATTTCAAGGTTAAATGCATTAGTACACTGGCCATCAAAATTAAAGGATAATGAGAAAAAATATGCTCACGAAGCTAATGTTGCAACCAATGCCCAATGCTGAAATTATTTATGTTAATTAAATGCTATTGAATACAAAACTGCACTTCCGCGCATACGTTAGCGTCGGAAATATGCAAATTAGGTGATTTGATAATGTTGTGCGCAATGGACGTATGTTGTAATTCTGGTGTGTTTAAAGTAAATGTGGTGTTTGAGTGTGATGAGTATTCATTAGTTATGGCTCAAAGGAATCGTTTAAGTGAAGGTCAAAAGTGGAGACTAATTGGTAGAATCGAGGGAGGTCAAACACAAATGGAGGTCGCCCAAGATTTAAATATCCCTTAAAGTGTCATATGAAAAGCTTCGAGTCGCTTTTTAAGCACTGGATCCGTTGATAGACAGCCTGATCAAGGGAGACCAAGAGCAAACAATTGCATCCAAGGACCGTTTTCTGTCATTTTGGCTCGAAGAAGCCCCGTAGCGACTACAAGAGATTTGATTTCAGACATTCAGATTGACACAGGAATTCGAACTAGCCGTTTTACTGCTGCGCGAAGGCTTTACAAGGGTGGACTGTATAAGAGAAAACCAATAGTTTGCGTCCCACTCACTCCAACTTCCAAAAGGGCCCGTTCAAACTGATGCTGTCGTCATTTTCAATGGATCCAAGAAGGCTGAGCTCAAGTATTGTTTACTGACGAGTACAGATATAGTCTGAACACTGATTCTAGAAGTGTTTTGATTTGGAGAGAGGAAGAAATACGCAACTTGTCTTCCCATGTCCGTGAAATATCCCGTTAGAGCCCAGACTTTTTGGTTCCATTGAACATGACGACGGCAACAGTTGAAACGGGCCCATTTGGAAATTGGAGTGAGTGGGACACAAACTATTGGTTTTCTTGCATACAGTCCACCCTCGTTAAGCCTTCGTGCAGCAATAGAACGGCTAATTCGAGTTCCTGTGGCAACCTGAATGTGTGAAACAAAATCTCTTATTGTCACTTCGCGGATTCTTCGAGCCAACAATGACAGAAAACGGTCTTCGGATGCAGTTGCTGCTCTTCGTCGCCCTGGATCACGCTGTCTATCATCGGATCAAATGCTTAAAAAAACGGTTCGAAGCTTTATGACACTTTGAGGGATATTCAAATCTTGGGCGAACTCCATTTGCGTTTGACCTCCCTCAAATCTACCAATTATTCGCCACTTTTGACCTCCACTTAAATAATGCCTTTGAGCCCTAACTAATGAATACTGATCACTCTCAGATACCGCATTCACTTTAAACAACACTACAGACCAGAATTCCAACATACGTCCATTGCGCACCACATTGTCAATCACCTAATTTGCATATTTCCGACGCTAATGTATGCGCGGAAGTGCAATTTTGTATTCAATAATATTTAATTAACATAAATAATTGCAGCATTGGGCATTGGTTGCAACATTAACTTAGTGAGCATATTTTTTCTCATTATCCTTCAATTTTTATGACCAGTCTATATATATTTTTTAATATTAAAGAGGTAAAAATTGCTTATTTGTAGGAGGTAAGCTCTGGAACTACCGAACCAATTCGAAAAGTAATAGTATCAAAATCATGGAGTTAGTCCAACTTAGAACATAGGCTATTTCGTACGTCCGTGCCGCTGGCTAAAAGGGGGTGCAGGAGCAAAAAACGTTCTAAAAATGCAATTTTTGTGTTACTGAAAAGGACCTAGAAACATGAAATTTGGAATGGTACTTACTTATAATATACTAACGATCTGTAAGGACATTTCTTAAAAAAATCGAAATTAGGGTTGAAAATGCGCGAAAAGCGTTCTAAAAAACCTTCTAAATGGCAATTTTTACGCAATTTCAGGAAGTACCAAACCGGTTTAAAAAATAATGGTGTCAAAATGATGGTGATAACCATTGCTCCAACATAGGCTATATGTTATGTCGGTGCCAGTACCCCTAAAGGTGGTGCAGGGGCAAAAAGTGTTCGAAATTGCGATTTTTGTGTTACTGAAGGGTCCAGATACATGGAATTTGGCATGGTAGTTACTTATTAGATATAAATGATCTCTAACAACATTTCTTAAAAAATTCAAAATTTAAAAGGGGTGAAAATGCACAAAATGCGTTATAAAAAACGTTCGAAATTGCGATTTTACGCAATCTCAAGAAGTACCAAACCAATTTCAAAAATATTGGTGACAACCCTTGCTCTAATATAGGCTACATTTAATGTCGGTACCACTGTCCCTAAAGGGGGTGAAGGAGCAAAAAAAGTTCGAAATTGCGATTTTTGGTACAGATACAAGGAATTTGGAATGGTAGTTACTTATAAGATATAAATTATCCCTAAGAACATTTCTTAAAAAATTTGAAATTTAAAAGGGGTGAAAATGCGCAAAAAGCGTTCTAAAAAACGTTCTAAAAGGCGATTTTTACGCAATCTCAAAAAGTACCAAACCGATTTCAAAATAATGGTGTCAAAATGATAGTGACAACCCTTGCTCCAATATATGCTACATTTTATGTCAGTGCCACCACCCGTAAAGGGGGTGCAGGTGCAAAAATAGTTCGAATGCGATTTTTGTGTTACTGAAGGGTCCAGATACATGGAATTTGGAATGGTAGTTACTTATAAGATATAAATGATCTCTAAGAACATTTCTTAAAAAAATTGAAATTTAAAACAGGTGAAAATGCGCGAAAAGAGTTCTAAAAAACGTTCTAAATGGCGATTTCTACGCAATCTCAGAAAGTACCCAACATATTTTAAAAATAATGGTTGGAAATTGATGATGCTCGAACATAGGCTCTATTTCATATCGGTGTCAATACCACCTAGGGGCTGCAGAAGCTAAAAACGTTCTAAATTGCGATTTTTGTGTTACTGAAGGGCCTAGAATCCTGAAATTAGGCAGGGCAGTTACTTATAAGATGCAAATGATCTCTTAGAAAATTTCTTAAAAAATCGAAATTTAAAAGGAGTGAAAATGAGCAAAAAGCGTTCTAAAAAACTTTCAAAATTGCGATTTCTACGCAATCCCAGGAAGTACCGAACCGATTAAAAAAATTATGGTGTGAAAACGATGGTGACAGCCCTCGCTCCAACATAGCCTGTATTTCATATCGGTGCCACTACCCCAAAGGGGGTGAAGGAGCAAAGAACGATCTAAATTGCGTTTTTTGTAGTACTGCAGGGGCTAGCAACTTGAAACTTGGCATGGTAATAGCTTATAAGATATAAATGATCTCTAAGAACATTTCCTAAATAATTCGAAATTTAAAAGGAATGAAAATGGACGAAAAACGTTCTAAATTGCGATTTCTACACAATCTCATAAAGTACCCAACCGATTTCAAAAGTAATGGTTGGAAATTGATGATGACAGCCCTTCCTCCAATATAGGATCTATTTCATGTCGGCGTCACTACCACCTTGCGGTTGCATTTTAAAAAACTTTCTAAATTGTGCTTTTTGTGATACTGAAGGGACTAGCAACTTGTAATTTGGCATGGTAATTATTTACGAGATGTAAATATTCTCTGAGAAGAGTTCCTTAAAAATTTTAAATTTAAGAGGGGTGAAAATGAACGAAAAGCGTTCTAAAAACGTTCTAAATAGCGATTTCTACGCAATCTCAGGAAATATAAACTGATTTCAGAAATAATGGTTTCAAATTGATGGTGACAGTCCCCGCTCCAACATAGCATGTATTTTACGTTGTTGTCACTACCACCTGGGGCTTACATGAACAAAAAAAATCTTCTAAATTGCGCTTTTTGTGTTACTGAGGTTGTCTAACATTTTAAATTTGGAATGGTAATTACTTTAAAGAACGCAAATGCTTTCTAAGAATTGCCGAAAAAAAATTTCAAATTTAACAGGATGAAGTGAGCAAAAAGCGTTCTATATGCGTTCTAAATTACGATTTTTATGAAATCGTATGAAATACGAAACCGATTTCAAACATAATGGTTGCAAATTGATGGTGATAGAACCTGTTCAAACATAAACTATATTTTATGTCTAGGATTGGAGGAGCAAAAAACTTTCTAAATTGCGATTTCTGCGGCACTGAAGAGGCTAGAAACTTTAAATATAACACGGTAGTTTTTTATAAAATATAAAAGTCCTCTAAGAACAGTCGAAAAAAAAATTCGAAATTAAAAAGGGGTGAAGCGAAGGGAAGGAGCGAAAAGTATTATAAAAGTGTCCTAAATTACGATTTCTATTGAATCTCAAGAAATAATAAACCGATTACAGAAGTTATTGGTTGCGAATCAAGAGTGATAGTCCCTGATCCTATACGGGCTATATTTTATGCCGGTGTCACTACTACCTGGTTGGCAGGAACAACAAGAAAGCCTACAAAACATCTAAATTCCATTTTCTATAGAATATTAGGAAATACCAACCGATTTCAAGGTTAATGTTGGCAAACTAATGGTGACAGTCTCTGTTTAACATTTTTCGAGACATTCTATTTCATATCTGTTTCGGCATTTTATGTTGGTTCCACTAACACCAGAGAGGTGGTAGACTGTTAGACAAAAAGCCTGGAATTTGACATGATGGTTAATTTTAAAATGTAAATGTGATAAGATGGTTTCTAAAAAATTCAAAACTTCAAATGAATACTGAAATGGGCTTATGAAATGAGCATAAAAGTCACAAAACATTTTCTAAATTATTTAATTGGAATTAGTTTTTAGACCAGTGGTTAGGGAGTTGAATTCAGAATTAATTAGAGGAAAGCTGGAAATTGTTTTAATCCTTTCTGTTTAGGTCTAGAATGAATATGCTATGTTTCCCCCCTCGTACTAGGTGAGCGTTATGAAATATGTATAGATTTATAGTAAAAAAAACACCTTTTTTTTCCATACCATAACAATATCTCAAAACAGCTAACTCTGTCAAAAACATTGTCAATACAAATGTTGTAGAGCTTCAAATTCTGAGTAAAATGTGTAGTGTACCTACACTTAATATTTTTGTTGAACATTAAGGTCACTATTCTACTTTAAAGTTTTAGACTCGTGCTCAGGGGGTTAACTCAGAATAAATTTGGAGAAAACTGAAAATTGTTTTAATCTCTTCAGTTTAGGTCTAAAATGAACGTACTATGTTTTCTTCCTCGTACTGGGGTGAATGTTAGAAAATAAGTATATATTTTTTTTCGAAAAACGCGTTTTTTTTTAATTACCTTAACAATATCTCAAGACAGCTACTCTATAAAGAAAACACTGTCAATACAAATGTTGTAGAGCTTAAAATTCTGAATAAAATGAGTACCATCATTAATATATTTTTTCAACATTAAGGTCGCAATTCTATTTCAAAATTTTGCCTTAATCGTTA
The DNA here is from genome assembly GCA_963932465.1 of Maratus speciosus. NCBI lineage: Eukaryota > Metazoa > Arthropoda > Arachnida > Araneae > Salticidae > Maratus > Maratus speciosus. The sequence continues at coordinate 64,467,849 of OZ010799.1, read as the reverse complement.
ATCAAGAGCTTGGATCCAGGAGAGACCAAGTTAACTTAACAATATCTCAAAACAGCTAACTCTGTCAAAAACATTGTCAATACAAAAGTTGTAGAGCCTAGAATTCTGAATAAAATGAGTATCTACACTTAATATTTTTGTTCAATATTAAGTCCGCAATTTTGAGATACTGTTAAGTTAACTTAGTCTCTCCTGTCTTCAAGCTCTTGATTTGAAAAATTTTGAAATAGAATTGCGACCTTAATGTTGAACAAAAATATTAATGATGGTACTCATTTTATTCAAAATTTTAAGCTCTACAATATTTGTATCGACAATGTTTTTTATAGAGTTACTGTTTTGAGATATTGTTAAGGTAATTAAAAAAAAAAACAAAAAAAAAACGTGTTTTTCGAAAATAAATATGTACATATTTTCTAACATTCACCCAAGTACGAGGAATAAAACATAGTACGTTCGTTTTAGACCTAAATTGAAGGGATTAAAACAATTTCCAGTTTTCTCCTAATTAATTCTGAGTTCAACCCCCTGACCACGGGTCTAAAACTGTAAAGTAGAATTGTGACCTTAATGTTCAACAAAAATATTAAGTGTAGGTACTCTTTTTACTCAGAATTTGAAGCTCTACAACTTTTGTAATGACAATGTTTTTGACAGAGTTAGCTGTTTTGAGATATTGTTATGGTATTTAAAAAAAAAAAAAAAACGTGTTTTTTTACTATAAATTTGTACATATTTTCTAATGCTCACCTACTACGAAGGGGAAAACTTAGCATATTCATTCTAGACCTAAACTAAATAGATTAAAACAATTTCCAGCGTTCCCCTAATTAATTCCGAATTCGGCCTTATTTTCCTCCCTTCCCACCGGGCTATTTAGTTCTTCTTATTAATTAAAATCTCACTTTTGTCTATTGCACTTTTATAATGAAGTTTAGTCAAACTGTGGCTTAATTTGTAATTTTTGAATTATTTCAAAAAGTGTTCTTCTAATAAAAAATAATCACTCAAATATCACTTGGCATATTCCAACTATTACGCGAGCAAAGCCGCGGGGTTTGCTAGTGTATTATAAAGAGATTTATGGCTAAATTGAAACGATGTATTGTTTATGTAACTGAAGAAATTAGTTTATTTTTAGCACAGTTATGCATCTTGATGATTTATGTCCATCAAAATGTATCAAACAAGATAAGAAAAATAAAGGTTTATACAGCACATTTTAATGTATTTCAATTACATCAATTTCATTTTTTCCCCATATGAACCACCCATACACTGTAAAAAAAGACAAACATTTCTTAATCTCGGGTAATCCTTATATCTTTATAAATGCGAAAGCGTGTGTGAAAGTTTGAATGAAGTTAACGCCAAAACGGACGCATTAATGCCCTTGTATCTTTGCGTATAGATGGATTATAACCCAGAAATGAACACAGGCTGTGTTTTATTTATTTTATTCAAATACATTTCTTAATAATTCAAAATTTGTTATTTTTCATACAGAATCAATTGTCAATTTTCCTATATAATTTAACCATCTTTCTCATTTCGTTGCCAACTAATGTAAACCTGGAATAATAATTTCTTCTCAATAATTAATTTTTAATCGAATGATTTCCACGTGAAAAAGGAAAATGGAATTAAAAAAATTAGGAATAAAAAAAAAATATGAATGTGTCGTCATACTCGAAATAAAACGGAAATTTTCAAGTATTTCTAATAAAATTCTATCTATGTGGATCTATGTGCATGAATTTTGAGTAAGTATGGAAAGGAGGCGAATACGACGTCATACATGAAAAATAAAACGGATATGCTTTGACGTTGAAATAAAATATTCTTGAGTTATAGTATCAATTCTTATTATATAAAGGAAATTATTATCAATACTTGACGGTTTATCGTCTGCGCAAGGTTAACATGAAGATTTAAATTTTAATTTAAAATGGAAATAAGTTTTTAAAAAAGTTTAAAAAGAAAACGGATGTTAAATGTCAATAATATGCACCGCAAAATTATCCATGTTGGAAATGACGTCATTACTAGCGGGAAATAGTTATTTTCATTCTTAAAAACTATAAAATTAACTCGATTGCCTTTTTTTCTCTTTTTTTAACGACTGTTAATTCTTATAGCCGTTCATTTCAGAAAATATGAATAAATATTACTTATTTTTTAAAAAGAAAGTTGCATTTTCGTCCGTAAAACATAAAGGTTTAGTATGATAGCGCCAAAGTAAAATAATTTTTTGTTGGCCAGCACGGTAGCTCGAAGTGTATTGGAAACATGTTTGTAAATCTTAGTTTGGCAACCGGATTTTAACATATTTTGTCATTTTAAAAATATTTTTGTTGTATTGGATCAAGGGCGGATCTGGAGAGTCCTCAAGGGGGGGGGGGGCGATTTTAGAAATTTTAGAAACTCCAATCTGATACGTGGGTCGGGGCTAATTTTATCACTGCGGGTTGTGTTACTTCTACTTTTTGCTGCGGGTCGGGTTTGGGTCCGGTTGACTTATGATTTTTTGCTACTGGTCGGGTTAACTTATACTTTTATGCTGTGGGTCGCGTTTGGGTCCGGTTGAATTTTACTTTTTGTTGCGGGTCGGGTTAATATCTATTTTTTTGCTGCGGTTCGGGTTTCAGTCCGGTTGACTTCTACTTTTCTGCTACGGTCGGATTGACTTCTACTTTTCAGCTGCGCTCTAGCGCGTTGGGTGTGGGACAGATTGACATACATTATTTCGGGTTTGGGTCAGTTTCGGATTGAGTTTTCTTTCTTGCGAGAAAGTTTCGGGCTGACCCGAATTTTGAAAAGAAAGTCTAAATATTTTTGAAGATAAAAACTATATACAGTAAAAGCTCCATAACGGGCACGCCCAAACAATAATTTAATAATACTTTTTAATCTTCATGATTATGTAAAAAATACTAATTTGGTATAAGATTGCTTGTTTCTTTATATCTAAGATGAGTTGTAATTCAGTAAAGAATGTCATGAAACTTATTAAAAAACATTCCGGGTGTCCTAAAATGGACTGACTGATTTTAAAATTCAGTAAATTGCAAATGGTGACAGCAATTTAAAAAAAACTTGCAGGAGGGTTATGTAATATGTCAGGAGATTTTTTACTGCAATTCTTGATTTTACTTTACAATAGCAGTGATAGATGGCGCGACAAACAATAGTCGTTAAATCGGGCGCCGATTTAGCGCCTATTGCTTGCAGCGCCATATGTTGTTGCAATTTTTAACTAAAATTTAAAAGCGCAGTTAAAAAAAAAAAAAACTCCTGATCAGAAGTGATTCTCAGTAAAAAAAAAAAAAAAAAAAAAAAAATCTGAAATTCAAAGCAAATTTTCTGAAATGTTACAGCAGAGGGGGAGGTAGGAATTCCCTCCTGGGAATAATTATTTTTGTTGCAGGGCGGGTTACCTGTTTTCGATTCGGATCGATTTCAGGATGAGTGTAGATTCCTGCAAGCTGAGTTTGGGTTAACCCCGTTTTCTTCAAAAGTTAGTTCAGTATATTATTTTAGATTAAAAACTATACGTATAATAATAAATATAGGTGTATGTATGTGTGCTGTTATCTAAAGAGACCACTTTTTTCCCACGACTCTTTGACGAAATTCGCATGTTTTTGCAGCCCTTTGATAAAATTCGCGTTTTCCGTAGCCGTTTGATGAAATTCGCATTTCTTCCATTACCCTTTGATGAAATTTATGTTTCTTTCGCAACCCTTTGACGAAATTAGTGTGATTTTGAAGCCCTTTGATAACTTGGCGACCCTTTGACAAAATTCGCGTTTTTTCCGCGATCCTTTAACGAAATTTGAATTTCTTTCGCGACCCTTTGATGTAATTCACGGTTCTTTGGTGATTCTTTGATAAAATTTGGATTTATTCGCGATCCTTTACGAAATTCGCGTTTTTTTGCGGTTATTTGACAAAATTCGCGTTTTCTCTGCGATCCTTTGACGAAATTCGCGTTTGCCGTGATCATTTGAAGAATTTCACGTTTTTTCCGTGACCCTTTAACGAAATTTGAGTTTTTTCGCGACCCTTTGACGAAATTTCCGTTTCTTTCGCGACCCTTTAATGTAATTCGCGGTTCTTTCGCAACTCTTTGATAAAATTTACATTTATTCGCGATCCTTTGACGAAATTCACGTTTTTTCGCGGTTAATTGACCAAATTCGCATGTTTTACGCGGCCCTTTACTAAATTCGCGTTTTTTCCGCGATTCTTTGGCGAAATTAAAGTTATTGTCTGCGAACGATTGACGAAATAGATTTTTTTAGGGGACCATTTGTCAAAATTCGCGATTATCTTTATGATCGAATTTTCGGATAGATGATTTTTTTTTTTTAATTTTTGAAACTAAATGCCTTAACTGTCTCGCTGCGTATGTATATACATTTTTTTTTTTTTTTTTTAATGAAAATAGGTTAAAAATTGCGCTTTTATTTTATTACATATTTCAAATCTGCATATATTTTAGAGTTCAAATATGTCGAAAATCTTGGTGAAAGAGTTTATTTTTAAATAGAATTAGATCGTAAAAAAAGATTTGCTGGGAAATTGCGGGTGCGCAAATTTTGCCACTTTTACGTTGGCCGTAGAAATCGCGGGATGCGCAGCGTGAGGTTTAAATTTTCGGAAAATTCGGAACAGAATCACCCCTGCTCCTGAGATCTTACATAACCCTCCTTCAAGTATTTTTTTTTAAATAGCTGTCGCCATTTTCAAGTTATTGGATTGCAGTCAGCCCATTTTTGAACACCCGGTATATTCAGTAGCTATGGGATGATCGCTGAAAGAAGCATTAAAAAAATTTTGTTTCGATAGGTCAGTCGGATGTTTACCCTTGCTGAAATTTCCAGGTCCAACCCACAGAAAAAAATTATTGGCCTGCCCCGGTATCAAAGCTAAAAAATCGACTCCAGCGCAGCCTGCATTTTGCAATTAAAATTATTCCTAAAGCACACTTATTTATGATCATATTTAAGTATTGCGCGGCAGCGCAATACTTATTTATTTCCAGTGTCACTTCTCAATGTTAATTTAACTTGGAAAAGCCTATGGAGATCATAACTTTTTCATTTTTTCTTCCCACCTTTTTGTCCCTGATGCCACTCATTTTTTATTCTTTACTAATTCTAATGATATTATAAATTAAAAGTGTAAAAATGTTTGCCTGACGTCAGGGTCAAAACGAATGGTAAAATGCCTTTGCATATGGGTGAATTATAACTCAGAGAAAAACATGGGCCAATTTTTGTTTACATCATTCAATTATTTTTCTTAATAATTCCAATTTTTGCTTTTTTCATGGAAAATCAACGGACATTTTTTTTATAGAAAATGCAACATTTTTACTTCATTGTTTCAAAAATTTCAAAAGCCGTAATAATAATTTATTTATTTTTAGGTGAAAGATTTTCACGTGAATTATTAAATTGAGCTATTTTTTTTTTCAAAAATTAAAAAGGTAAATATGGCGTCATAGTGGAAATAAAAAGGATATTTTCAGAATAAGTTATTGCTTTGGTCAAGTTTATGCTTTAGTATAAAGTTTCGAATGGATAGCTATTTTTACGCAGGTAGCGAACTTAGTGAGGAAATACATAATTTAAATTTTAAAATGTATTTTCTTTCCGAGATGAGAACTATTTATACCCAAGTTAAACTTAGGTAATAATTTTCTGATGTGTTTACATCACCCCTTGGGAGAAAACCCGCTGGTTCCATTGCATACACTCTTTGTGTGGAACTCCCAGGGTGTATTTCTCTTGTGTTGTAATATTTCCTTGTGCTATCTTGTCTCCGACTTATAAGCGGGCTCTCATGTCAAGCACACAAGTCGTATGTTTGTTGTTAAAAAAAAAAAAAAAAAAAAAAAAAAAAAAAAAAAAAAAGGTAAAATTTGAGTAAGACTTTTATTTTTTTATTTTTTACTGTATCACAGTTATAATATTGTTAAATTAAATATTAGCAGTAAGGATTCAACACAATTTATTTTTGCATTCATAGCGTTCGTGAGTGGGAAATAGGGTATCTAAATTTAAGTGAAGTTAATTTTTTACGTTTTGATTATAGATTTTTTATGTCCAGATTGGAAGTTTTTGTCCAAACTACAGCAACCTGCATTACTACAGTGGTGAAACATTTTGAATTACCCATTGGTAAACTGCATCACACATTGTGATGCAATACCGCATACATCAAAGCCTGATGATGATACCCTCTATTAATTTTGAAATGTGTTCGTCTGAGTGCAGTAATTGAAAAACTTGACCATATTAAACACAAACATAATTTGAAGAACAAATTAAAAAAACAAAATTTATTTCCTACATTGTTTAAGCCCGAGAAGGGACAGATATTAAGTAATTTCATTCAATTAGTTCTAGATTTAATGGTAAATTTTTGTAACAAATTAGTTAAGCCAATTGAAGATTAAAAAATAAAAATAAAATTCATACAATATGATACTTAAAACACCCTAAAAAAATAGATTCCGTTCAAATGAAATCGAAATAAATCTTAGACTTCTTCCATTTTTAATTGCAAATATTTGTATTGTGTTTATGACAATTGTGCATAAAATGATAAGATGGATGCAAAATACAAAACTTAAAAAAATGTCTAAGATTTATTTTGATTTCATTTGAACGGAATCTATTTTTTAGGGTGTTTTAAGTATCATATTGTATGAATTTTATTTTTATTTTTTAATCTTCAATTGGCTTAACTAATTTTTTAAAAAATTTTACCATTAAATGTAGAACTAATTGAATGAAATAACTTAATATCTGTCCCTTCTCGGGCTTAAACAATGTAGGAAATAAATTTTGTTTTTTTAATTTGTTCTTCAAATTATGTTTTTGATCAATTTTATTTTTGATTGTGTTCGAAATTTATGAATGCAGAAAAACATTAATATTAATGACTATTTAGGTAATTGTATAATAATAACAATACGTATATAAACACTACGTAAAAATCAGTACTTCGACAAATACATTCAAATAAAAATCTAATAAGAAAATCAGTTTAGAATGAAAGAAATGGATGATAAAAGAAAATCACAATTTTAAAGCTCTGCAAAGAAAAGAAGTAGATCTCAAGAAGACATCTATGTAACTTATCAAATCAAATGAAATTTTTAAAGATTTCGCTAAACAAATGTACACCATAAATATGTATATTTTTTACGAATAACAAGTAAGTAAGATACCAGACCAACTTGGGCTCGGGGAGAAGAATTTAGAGAAGTGCACGGGTCGTGGTCGGGCCAATACTACTTATCATACGGGCTGACACGGACCGAACGTTTAGCTTTTACTCCGGGACGAGCCCCGACCTGGAAGTTTTGGCCAGTGCAGACCTCTAGGAAGAATGAAGTCCAGGCCAGTCTCAACCTGGAAGAAAAAAAAGTCTGGCCCGACCCGAATTTGCAGAAAAATTTAAGATCAGGGCACGGCCCGGCTCTAAAAGAGAGAAGACCTTACCTAGGCCGAGTATCGTGGATTTAAACTGGCGCGACCCGACCCGGGTCGCGCCGGGCTCGAGCTTCGCCCTAAGTCATTTCCCGTCATGATGCATAATGCCGTTTTGCAAACCTTTATTTGCCCAAGGGGGGGGGGTGCGATCGCCCCCTCGCCCCCCCTTAGATCCGCCATTGTATTGGATTCTTGTAAAGTCTTTTAGAATGCAATGAATACATTACATGAACTTCACACCAAACACTACCTAAAATATATTGTTGTAGTAGAATTCTCCCAGTGTTGTTTTTTTTTTGTTTTTCAAAAAAAGATTCGTCGAATTCAATTTTTTTTCTTGGCCCTCCTTTTTCATCGGTTCAAATTTCATTTTCGCAATTGTTTATATTATTTGGCACAAATTTTCATTTATTTTATGACTGAGTTATGTCAAGGCCCTTAGAAATAAGAAATTCTGTATTGTCTCCTATGTGACAAAGAGTCGGTTAATTATGAATGTTTTTATTTATTGGGAGTGAAATATTTTGTTAATGCACTTATTTTTCTTTTAATGTTACGCGAACCAAATCAGGGGTAACAGCTAGTATAATATAACAACGAACTAAAATTTATAGTCATCCATGCTGAGTTACCCACACTGTAAAAAAAAAAAAAAAAAAAAAAAAAAAAAAAAAAAAAAAAACGGACTAAAAAACGGAGATTCTACTGGCGATAGAGACGCCAGTACTATTTCCGTATTTTAGCGGAAATGTCTCCCCATAAATTCCAGAAATCCGTATTTTCACGGAAATTTTTTTTTATAAATTGCAGAAAATTTTCCGTTTTTTTGGAATTTATGGGGAAATTTTCCGTTTAAATACGGAAATAGTACTGGCATCTTGATTGCTAGTAGAATATCCGTTTATTTTTATTTATTTATTTATTTATTTTTTAACCATTTAACCATTTGGAAAAATGTTTATTGTTCTCTGTCAGGTTAGGAAATCAAAAACATATCTGAGGCGTTTTATTGGTTGAATCCGCATTTTATTCTTTTTCTGATTGGTCTATACTTATCTCTAGATGGATTACTTCTGTTGCAACTATGACAAAAAAGTAATAAAAACTAAATAAATTAATAACTCAGAAACAAATTGAGATACAGCTTTGAAACAAATTGCATTTAAAAGTACATTTCTTTCTCTATACGACGGTGTAAAAAGTAATATTGTGGGATGTTTAAAAGTTTAAGAATGAAATTTCATTTAAAATGGGTCGTCAGATTTCTATGATGGAAAAGCCTTTTCCCGGACAGCCAATGAAATGCTTGGATAATACGTAAGGTTAAGGAAATCTGAGGAGTCGCAGGCGATTTTTGTCGCTTGCAATTTTTACGCCTAATAACACTATTAATGTTTAATTCATGGCGTACGTAATGTATGATAAACTCCGCGCGATTTTTTATGTCTTAAATTTTAGTCTTTGAAAAAATCATTTTCCAGATGGTCGTTGTAATTTGTTAAATTGCTTTTTTTTTTTTTTTTTTTTTTTTTTTTTTTTACAGTGCATGATTCTGAAAGGTGCTCTTTATCTTCCGGATTAAAAAAAAAAAAACATTAATAAAAACAAAGTTTCATTTGCTGCTACTGGTTTTCAGAAACGTTTCCGAGTACTTTTCATAGTGTATTAATCAGTTTTGCAATTTGGAATATAGGTTTTTCGGATATAATCCATTTACAAGCAAATATTTTCATGTTTAAGAAGATATATTTTACAAACAAGCATGATAAATAAACATTAGTAACATTAAAATTAAAATTATTATTATTTTGTTATTTTACATGTATAACTTCAATTACGCAACCGAATTTTTTTTTAAATTGAGGACATCCTAAAAGCCGATATTCTGATTTAAGAAAACTGATTAACACAATATAAAAACTACTGGGGCACGTTTCCAAAAATCAGCTGCAGCAAAGAAACTTTGTTTTCATCAGCGATTCAACGCTTCTTTAAATCTCGAATATAAAGGTTGGTCCATCTGTTGTTCCTTTTTTTATTATGGAAGAAAACGCATTTTTTATGAGTGAAAATCGAAATTCTTTATTGAACATGGAAGGTGGGTCTATGCCATTCATGTATGGAATACAATATTGCACATGTGACCACCGCGGCTCCGCTTACATGCCACCATCCGAACATAAAAAATTTCGATGACTTTTCCCAGAATGAGCGGATCCATGGCCAAAATTTCAGCCATGATGTTACGCTTGAGGTCTTGAATTGTGCGGGGGGTATTGGCGTACACTTTACTTTTCATAAACCCCCAAAGAAAATAATCCATTGGGGTTAAATCGCACGATCTTGGCGGCCAATTCACATCAGAATTTCTTGAAATTACGCGATCTGGAAAATTCTCGTGAAATTACGCGATCTGGAAAATTCTCGTTCAATAAGTTGATGGTTTGGTGAGCAGTGTGTTCCGTTGCACCGTTGTTGTGTTGTTAACGAGTCCATAATTACAAATGGCATACATTTGACAGTTCATACATGCATGACACAGGAAAGCTGACACAAATAACCTGTGAAATATTCATAGTTCAAAAAAGGACCAACAGATGGACCACCCTGCACAAGGTGTGGCTATTAAATAACAAGAGTAAGGCTGTAAAATATTTTATTTTAAATTTATACATATTTAGTTATTATCCCCTTCAATGTACACCTCTCCTTTATCCTTACAACGCTCCGTGGCAATTTTCCACTGTTTGAAACAGTGCTGGAAGTCTTCTTCTGGGAGCTCTTTCATGACGCGTGCCCCCTTTTCTTTAACAGCTTCAACAGTCTGAAATCTGGTTTCTTTTAATGAAGATTTGACTTTCAGGAATAGATAAAAGTCACATGGTACGAGGTCAGGTGAATAAGGCGGATAGTCCAACACTGGGATGTTATATTTGGCTAGGAACGTCTTGACAAGCAATGCAGTGTGAGCCGCTGCGTTGTCCTGATGAAGCACCCAAGGCTTGTTCTTCCCCAATTCGGGTCACTTTTTTTTTGTATTTTTCGCACGAGTTGAGCAAGATAGTAATGTTGAGTAATAGTTTGACCTTCAGGACCGCAGTGAAGGTACACAATTCCATTAATATTGAAAATTTTCTCCGTTGTGGATGTGGAAAGAGGACCCAGGCGAACATCACCTTAAATGTCTTCTCGGCCTTCTTGAAAATGCTTAAACTATTCAAAAATCCGCGCGCATGATAAACATTTATCGCTATATACTTCAGTTAACAAATGATGAGTTTCAGTAGCAGATTTTCCAAATTTAAATTTGGCACAATATAACTAACATAACTGATTCTGATTTTCAGGGTAATTGTGTTTGTGGATTTTTATAACTGCTATTTCCAAATAGTTATCGTAAATTTATTTAAACTCTGATCTATAAGAAAATTAGAAACACAACTCTTCCTGGGTTTTAGCATCAGGTATTTATTTTGTAATGTTAACATTGCTGTACCTATTATTACTGAATGGTCAAATCAAATATCACATTTCCCCTCTATGAAATACCATAGTATTACAAACGCATCAGAATAATTCCGTTGTTACAATTGATTGAAAGTAGGTTTTATTTTTTTTTAACTTTTATTTTTTGTATTATAAACAATTAAAATATGTAAATTTTATTAACTCAGGGAAAAATTTCCACATTGGAAAAAAAAAAGAATAAAATGGATAAAGAATACAAAAACATTTAATTATCAGTTTTGACGCTGACTTTAGCCAAACATTTTCATACTTTCACTTTATAATATTATTAGGATTAGATACTATCATCAGTATATGGAGATAATAATAAAACTGATTATTTCAGAATATTCTAAAATTCATACCAGAAAAATATCCAGAGAAACTCTAGTGTCGGTCTGAACCGAGTAGGGTTCAGATTCGACACTGATATTTCTACCCTATATATATAAAATCCTAATGAAACGAATTTATGAAACGAATATATGAAATGGCTGAAATGTGTATCGATTCCTTGAATTGACTGATTAAACAACTGATTATGTTTCAAGGCGATTTATCCTAAAATATGGAATACTTTGCGATGAAATTAACACCGAAAATCCGTATTGATCCACTGATCTCAAAACTGGTATTAGAATTTTTAAATTCGAATTAGTTTTTGAAATATTAATTTTTTTCTAATTTTAAATACATTTTTCTAATGATGGCATCTCAAATTTTAATCATAACATATATTTTTTTTTTTCATAATTCAGAAAAGTTTACTATTTTAAATTAATTTGGCGACCAGTTTGGCCTCCTTTAAATCTATGCTAAGAACAATGCTTTTTTTGTATTTCGTTATCATTTTATTTAATACAAAACTTTCATTTAAAAATGAAACATTTAAATTGATGGCTTTCACTTCTTTCTTTAAAAAAAAAAAACAAAACGAAAAGAAAAATATTAGGCACAGATGTCATATACGAACTGGGGTACCTAATTGGCGCAAAAATGGCATTATTTTGATTGACATGGCTATTGTCGTTTATTTAATAATAAATGTTTATTTACTTTTATTTATTTTTTTATTTATATAAATTATTTTGTTCTATAGTTATTAGTTATTTTTTTGCTATTTCCTTTTGAAAATAATAGAAAATAATTAAAAAATACGGTACAACGTAGTTATTCCGTCAACCAATTTCGCAAATTATATAAATCGCCAAACCACTCGCCAAATTATACAGATTGACAAAATTTTTATTTTAAATAACGAAAGAACAAATAAATTAGTATAACATTAATAAATATAAAAATAAAACGTCGAAATAAAAATCACTTGATGACGTAAACATGTGTAACTTGCTAAAAGTCAAGTGAATGTGACATTTTCGATCAACCGTTATTGGCATTTAATCTTATAGTTCGCGATAGATTTTTGTTCGACGGGATAGCTAAGTAGTACCAATAATACATATGTAACTGGTATTCGAAAACGAAGTTTTCGCCAAATTTTCGTTAAAAAAAATCATGCCAAACATGCGGTGCGTATGACATCTGGCGAAATATTAAATTATGTAACAAACCATGACATTTAATTTCAACTTCAAATCAATCTTTTAATTTATCACTCGAAGAATAAAAAAAATCTAACTGGCGAGTTGCAAAAAAGATATTGGCGAGATTTGCACCCGGCTTTTTTTTCTTTCGGCACAGATGTCATATACGGCCCCATATTGGCGCGATTTTTTTCTGACGCCAATGTCATGTACGCAACGGGTACTTAACTGGCGCCAAAGTATCGTTATTTTGCTTGATATAGTAAGCCGGATGTTGTTGTTTATGCTGTTGATGCGTTCCCCAAATTGGCGTTGGAAAAAAAATCGCGCCAATATGGAGCATTTGTGCATTTTGGGTATATGACATTTGTGCCAAACCTTCATATGAAAGGCGAAGGGATCAGACCGTATTTGTTTATGGCATTTGATGACTTGAACTATTATAATATAGATGAAATGATGGGGATAAATATTTGGCGACTTATCACCTGTGCCTAGATAACATTAAAGTATCAAAATGGCACCTAGATTATAAAAAACGAAGTGTTCCGCCGGGAACTGTTGATGATAGTCACATGATTTAGGCTATTGTTATAGAGATTGTTTTAAAGTATCGGGAGACAAAGACTCTGAATGCTTAATTCATTTTATTTTAGCTTCTTTTCAAATGTTTAACTGATCCTCTTTAATAAAAAATGAAAACAACGATTGGATGTCTTAACAGCAACTGATTCGCCCTTAAATTTTTGCAATCAAAGGGAATTGAATGTAAACCCGTTTACAGGGAGATCTGCACAGCTTTTTTCAGTATAATTTAATCGTCTCTAATATTTTTAAAACTCATCTGATTAGCATGTTGTTTGATTTTTAGATTCTGCGGTGTCTGAACGGGGGTTGGCGAGCGTAGCTTGCAGGGGGCAGAGCCCCCTAGTCTCAGTATATTTTTCTGGTATGAAATTTGAATATTCTGAAACGAATGTGAGACTATTTGGCTGAAATCAATGTCAAAACGGATGAGTATGAGCTTGTGTATCATCAGTGCTTCATTTTTTTCAATGTTTAAATATTTTCAATTAAGTTAATAAATCGTACACATTTTATTTATTTGTAATACATAAAATAAAAGTTACAAGAAAATTGCAAAAATATTTACTCTAGAATGAAAGTATTAATAGTAAAATTGCAATTTTTTTTTTCAATATTGCGCATATTTATGCGCAAAATGTAAATTGGCAAAAGTTATTTTGCAAATTCAATAAATTAATATTTCCAACATAAAGTAAATAATTTTGCAATATTGACATTTTATTGGAGATAATTAGAATTTAAAGTGTTGACATTTCATTACAAATATTTCTAGCGTAAATCCAATATTTTACCAACATTGGTATTATAATTCAAGTATCATTGACAGCGATTAGTGCTTTAAATTAAACGTATTTTTTGTATTAAATATATACCAGAAAATTTTTTACGCTAATTTTCGCCTTATTTAATGGCTGACTAAACTCATCGATTAATTAAAATGAAAAGACTGCTTAAAAAAACTGGTACAGCGACACTGTTAACCATTAATGCAAATATTATAGCACAATATAGCCGAGGTAACTAATACTAGTTTTCAGGGTAATTGTGATTTTGGATTTTTTAATATTTTTTTAGATGCGTTCGTAATTATATAAATATAAATATGTAGCACCTATAGTTTTCGTTCGGTCCGTCTGTCCGCATATAACAGAGCAAAATCTACCCAATCGAATGGTCTGAAATTTTAAATATATTGTTGCAAAATTTTGACAAGTCATTTTAAATTTTATGAAAATCGGATGTATAGTTTAATTACAGGGAAAGTCAAAAGTTTTCCGTTACATTACGGCCTATAGGAAAAAATGTTTCAAGTGCATTTTAATGATGTTGCACCCTTTCGAACAGAATGAAATTGATATACACAAAAGTGCATTATGAAATGCACTAAAATGAACATTAAATACAATATGCGGTGCAAAAAATATTTATAAAACTAGTTACCGTACGAACGCACCTGATTCGCCACGTTTGACGTGCAATTTCCAACTTGTTCCAAATAGCAATCATCGCATCATTTAACCTCGTAGTTTATAAGGCGAATATTACTATTAGAAAGAAATAGTGGTTATAGAAAGTCCAACAGTACAATCACTTATAAATTTTCACATCAGGTGCATTTTTAATAAAGTTAAAATTGCTGTACCTATTATTCCTTTAATGTCAAATCAGTTTTGATATATTTTTTTTCTTTGAAATCCCACAATATTACAAACGCAAGAGAATATTCTATTGCTACATTTGATTGAAAGTAGGTTTCATTTTTATAACTTTTATTTAATGTATTACAAACAAATAAAACATATAAACTTTATTAACTTAAGGGAAAATTTAAACATTGACAAAAAAAGAATATAATGGATAATGAATAGAAAAAAATTTAGTTATCCGTTTTGATTCTGACTTTAACCAAACATATTCACACTTTCGCATTTATAATATTACTAACAGGAATGACCGAGCTAAGCTCGGTCAAAATTAGCTTTGTGTTTATCTCGATATATTATTCCCACGGAATCATTCTTGCTGCTTTAGATGCAATTAGCTTGACCCAGAGACATAGTGACCCAAAATGACCCACTAATAGAATTGTTTCGAACATGCAACCTAACACAATGCTCTTCTCGAGCCTGAAAACGATGGAATACAAAATTTAGTGAAAATCGTTAGTCGTTTTCTAGATAAAATAAGCTTAACCCACGTGTATTCAAAAACCCACTAACCGAAATTTATCGAACATGTGAGCTATTTCAATGGTCTTTTTGTACTGTGAAATGGTATAACAAAAAAAAATTATCAAAATTGTTTGAACCTTTTTGAGATGCCCTTAGCTTGACCCCGACCCATTATGACCAAAATGACCCACTAATAGAATTTTCTTGAGCATGCGACCCAGCCCAATGGTTTTATCTTGTCCAGAAACGGTGTAGTACAAAGTTTTGTCAAAATCTTTTGAGCCGTTTTTTAGATACAGTTAGCTTGATCCTGATCCATTAGGACCCAAAATGACCCATTGATTGAATTTTCTTGAACATGCGGCCCTGCCCAATGGTCTTATCGTTCCCGGAAAGGGTATTATACAAAATATTGTCAAAATGTTTTGAAGCGCTTTTTAAATACAATTAGCTTGACCCTGATTCATTGTGACCCAAAATGACCCACTAACCGAATTTTCTTAACATGCGACCTAGCCCAATGGTCTTCTCGAGCCCGAAAACAATAAAATACAAAATTTAGTGAAAATTGTTTAAGCCAGTTTTTAGATACAATTAGCTAGACCCTGACCCATTGTGACCCAAAATGACCCACTAATCGAATTTTCTCGAACATGTGACTTAGCCCAATTCTCTTCTCATGCCCAGAAACGGTATAATATAAAATTTAGTCAAAATGTTTTGAGCATGTTTTTAGATTCAATTAGCTGGACCCTGGCTCATTGTGACCCAAAATGACCCACTAATAGAATTTTCTCGAACATATGACTTAGCCCAATGGTCATCTCATGACCAGAAACGGCCGTATTAAAAAATTTTGTGAAAATGTGTTGAGCCGTTTTTTTAAATATAATTAGCTTGACCCTCACCCATAATGACCCATAATGACCCACTAATCGAATTTTCTCAAACACGTGACCCATCCCAATGGTCTTTTCGTGCCCAAAAACGATAGATTGCAGAATTTCATCAAAATCGTAGAGCCGTTATCTAAATAAACTTAGTTGGACCAACGGTGACCCAAAAATGACCCACTAATCCAATTTTCTTGAACACGTTACACATCCCAATGGTCTTTTCGTGCCCGAAAATGGTTAGATATAAAATTTAGTCAAAATCGATTGAGCCGTTCTCTAGACATAATTAGCTCTACCCTGACCCATTATGACCCAAGATAACCCACTAATCGAATTTTCTCGAACACGAGACCCATCCCAATGGTTGTTTCGTGTCCGAAAACAGTAGGGTGCACAATTTCGTCAAAATCGTTAGAACCGTTATTTAGATAAACTTAGCTTGACCGACGGTGACCCAAAAATGACCCACTAATAGAATTTTCTCGAACACGTGACCCATCCCAGTGGTCTTTTTGTGCCCGAAAATGGTTAGATACAAAATTTAGTCAAAATCGATTGAGCCGTTCTTTAGATATAATTAGCTTGACCCTGACCCATTATGACCCAAAATGACGAATTTTCTCGAACACGAGACCCATCCCAATGGTCTTTTCGTGCCCGAAAACAGTACGGTGCAAAACTTCGTCAAAATCGTTAGAGCCGTTATCTAGATAAACTTAGCTTGACCCACGGTGACCCAAAAATGACCCACTAATCGAATTTTCTCGAACATGTGACTTAGCCCAATGGTCTTCTCGTAATTCAAAACTGTAGAATATAGAGTTTAGTGAAAATCGTTAGAGCTGTTTTTTAGATAAAAATAGCTTGACCCACAGTGACCCAAAAATGACCCACTAATCGAATTTTTTCGAACACGTGACCCATCCCAATGGTTTTTTCGTGCCCGAAAATGGTTAGTTACAAAATTTAGTCAAAATCGATTGAGCCGTTCTTTAGATATAATTAGCTTCACCCTGACCCATTATGACCCGAAATGACCCACTAATCGAATTTTCTCGAACACGAGACCTATCCCAATGGTCTTTTGCAAAATTTAATCGAAATCGTTAGATCCGTTTTCAAGATAAAATTTACATCACAATTTTTGCTCGCATTATAGTAAAGATATGTCTTCTCCTCTTTATCCATAGCTCCATTATCTGACCCGAGTAGGTATTGTGAATATGCCGGCCGGCCGGCTGGCGTTCGCAATCACCGTTCGCAAGGCACAGGGGCAAACATTCGACTTCGTAGGCGTAGATTTAAGGGGTCTCCGTGTTTATGCATGGAATGCTGTACGTTGCTTTCTCACGTGTAAAATAGGCGTTAAATCCTAAATGTCTTGTTATCAAAAGAAAGTGTGCAACGAACTAAAAATGTAGTTTGGAAGGATGGCCCTTTCGTTGCAAATATGTATGTAAAATTTAGAAATATGTACACAGTTTAATATTGATTGTTTTTGAAAATAACACTGTTACAAAATAAAATGCCTTATAGCAATAATACTGCGAGAATATATTGTTATATCGAGTTGAACACAAAGCTAATTTTAACAGCTCGGCCTTTCACGCTGGTATATATAAACTGTGCAGGAGGCCTGCATTAGATCGGTAGCTATTTACTATTCAACAATTTCCTTTTCTAATATTGCTTAAGATTTATACATTTTTTAATGTTGGCAATACCGACTTTAAATATTTCAAATACTTTTTAGGTTAAATATGTTCAAGACAGTCAGATTTACGTATACCCTTAAGTAGTTTAACGTGTTAAAGTTTCTTTCGTGTGACACATAGCATAGCGAATTAAAATACAATACTCATTCAATAAATAATCAAAAAAGTTCTGAAAAAGTCTCAAATATATTAATAGACAGAAAATGTATATAAATTTTTATAAATGAAAATAAAAAAAGTAATAAAAGAAAGTACAAAAGTATTTTTAAAGATTGTCCATATAATTATTGTGGTTCAAATCCTTTTTTAAACCTTTGTTTCGGAACATTTTAAAAATTGAACAAAATATTTGTTTTTCAAATTTTTCATGTATTACTTTTATTTTTAGTCTACAACATCACTTTACCCCAAATAATTGACAGCAAAAGGGAGGAAAACAAACATGGAATTGCCCGCTCATAAAGTCAAATTGCCCCCATGTGGTGCGTGTGTACGCCCCACGTAGTGAATCACTGATGGCATAAGAATTACGGAAATTTTGAAGAAAATTGCGTTACTGTAAAAAGGGCTAAAACACCTGATGCAAGATTGGAATGGGACAGCGAAACTAAAATAAGAATGACGAAGCATTAAGTTAATCAAGATGTAACGCTTTTTTAAGCCTGTTATCTTCGCGAATGTTTAATTGTATTTGCCCCCATTATTTCATAATGTTGTGAAATACAGATGAAACCGAACATAAACGTTGCAGCAGGTAAATAAAATATGAACTTGTGCTTCAATCCCCGCTTTACACGTAAGCGTTCCCTTTCTCATCGCGCGAATGACTCAAATACTTATGCGCTCTTGAAGAACAACAACACAGCAGCTGACGATGATGATGTAACAAACCTTTCAGCAGTCTACCGGGTTTTGACGAGGAAACACGAGATGACCATGATGATGCCACCAAGCATGCACAATTTTTGAATTTTTTATTTTGTTTACTTATTATAATTTTTTTTCTCTCCTCCCTGTCCGTGAAACTGCGAGCATTGAAGTTGTAAGGCACGGCAGCAGTTGCATAATCAGAGAAAGCGAGAATTGCTAATCAGAAAACACGTTTCTCCAAAAGGAGAGTACAAGATAGTCGAATAAAGCAATCTGAGGTGATCGAATCAGGTGTCACGTGCTTTCTGACAACACGTGATGCGTATTGCAATTACCGTAAATGAGAGAAAAGTGATTTTTTTTATTTCTTTCTCAGTGTTTTTCTTTCCACCTAATCTGCATTTCGTTTTTTTTTTTTTTTTTTTTTTTTCTCTTTGGTTTAGCATTTATTTTTAGAATTTTCCACCGTTGAATTTTTTTAAGTTGTGATTGTCTGACTGTCTGTCTGACTGATCATATGTGCATTAACTTATATGAAGATTTTCGAATTATTTCCGGATTCGAATGCGTTATTATAATAGAATACTGGATGCTTCTTATTTTCTGAATTGTCTTTGCATTTAGAAAATAAGAAGTTGTATTTTCTAAATGTAGTTTTTCTTCCCTTTTTTTATTTTATTTTTCTTTGTTAGTTATATATTTAAAAAAAAAAAGGTCTCATGAAAGAATCCGATCACAGTATCTTCTGTAGTGATGGTAGTGTAATGTATTTTTAGGGTAATTGCAAGTAGCGACGAAGCGTATTGAAATTTCCAGAAATGAGAGGAAAGCCCCCACCCTTGTACATTATCCTCAATTAGTTTTTTGTTTTTGTTTCTACTTACTATTTTTAATATTTTTTAAAAAATAAATAAATAATAATAAAAAATTGTTTGTATACCTGTCTCAAATTCTGAGCTGTTAACTTATGCGAAAACGTTCGAATCGTTCATAGGTTTAAGTGCATTGTTATATTAGATTATTGAATATTTCTTATTTTCTAAATATTCTCTACTTTTAGAAAATAAGTAATTCTATTTTCCAGATGTAGTGTTTTTCCCATTTTTCTTCTCTTCTTTCCTTTTCTTACTTTCTATTCTTATTTATTTATTACTTTCGTATTATTATTTTATTGAAATTAGGCCTTATGAAAGAATACGATTACAAGGTAATGTAATCGAATGTATATTTATGGTAATTGCAATTATCGATGCGTATTGCAATGATCGTAAATTCGAGAGATGTGATTTTTTTACAACCATATATGCCTTTAATTTTTTCTTTGGTTTGCTCTTATTTTTAAAAGTTTTGTTTGTCTGACTGTTTTATCGTCTGCGCTTTTACTTATGTACGGTTCCAATTGTACCAAGATTTGAATGCATTTTTACTTTCTTCTATCTTTAGAAGAAGAAAGTATTGGATTCATGAAAATTTTCGAATTCCGGTTTTCGACGGATTTACACGTTTTAGGGGTCAGAGATTCCAAAAAACATGTTTTTACAAAATGTCTGTCTGTGACTCTGTGAGTCTGTCTGTCTGTGTGTATGTGACACAAATTTTGTGGGCGCTCTATCTCAAGAACTAATGCACGGAATTTAATAAAAATTGATATTCAGTTAGTGCCTAATACAAATTTATGCTGATTAGTTTTTGGTGTAAATCGCTCGACAGGTGGCGCTGCAATGCTGCATTTTTCACGATTTTCGCAATAGCTCTATCTCAAGAACTAATGCACGGATTTTGATCAAACTTCAGTTTTAGTTAGTCCTAGATATGAATTGATGATGATTACGTTTTGGTGTAAATCGCCCAACAGGTGGCGCTGTTATGATGAATTTTGCAGGATTTACACGATTTCCCCAATAGCTCTATCTTAAGAACTAACGCACGGATTTTCATCAAACTTCAGATTAAGTTAGTCCTTGATATGACTTGCTACTGATTAGGTGTTGGTGTAAATCGCCCAACAGGTGGCGCTTCTCTGCTGCCTTTTCCACGATTGCCTCAATAGCTCTATCAATAGAACTAATGGACAATTTTCATCTAACTTCAGATTTAGTTGTATGTTGACACAAGTTGTTGTTAATTAGGTTTTGGTGTTAATCACCCAATAGGTGGCACTGCTATGCAGAAATTTTCACGATTTTCGCTATTGCTCTATCTCATAAACTAATATACGGATTTTCTCCAAACTTCAGATTCAGTCAGACGTTGACATAAATTGTTGCTGATTAGGATTTGGTATAAATCACCCAATAGGTGGCGCTGCTAGGCAGCATTTTGCTGAATTTAGACGATTTCAGCGATAGTCATATCTCAAGAACTAATGCACGGAATTTCATATCGTTAGAATCCTCATGAGATGCATAGATTGCCATTTAATTTTGGCAGTGTGATAGCGAATTTTGAAGTATTAACATGTATGAGATAGAAGAAAGTTTTGGGATTGGTACATCCGACTAGTTTTGGTAATAGATTACTAAATGTTTCTTATGCCCTAGGTCTCGATACAAGTACAAAATATGTACATATAAGAAAAAAAAAAGATATATATATATATATATATATAAATATATCTAAGTGTAGCTTTTTTTAAATTTTATTACGTAATTTTTTTTTCTTTCATTCTTACGTATTTATCTACCTAACTTGTTTATTTATTTATTTTTTAAAATTAGCCATATAGAAGAATTCGAGTTCTTTATCGTCTGTTGCGACGGCAATGTAATATACTTTTTCGATAAATGCAACACATGACACATATTGCAATTACTGTAACTTAGGAAAACATGATTACCTCTTTTACCTTCAGTAGAACCTCTTTTATCCGAAACTCTTTTAACCAAAATCCAATTTTTAAGCTTTTTTTTTTTTTTTTTTTTTCTATCACATTTCTTGTATGCAAAATCCATTTTGAAAGCTTTTCTTTTTACTATTATATTCCTTTATTATATTCCTTGTGTGCAAGCGGTCCTTTCGAAACCATGAGCGGATATAAATATTTTTGATCCCCTTTCTTAGAATTCCTTTGAATTTAACTTGAGTTTCCGTAAGCTGTGGAATGGAATGAACAAATCAGCAATTCTGATGCTTTTGAATGTTTTGCAAAAAATTTGGTATGGCTGGAGCAGCAGAAAGACTGTGATACTAGTAAACTGATAATATTAAAAAATTTTGTGATAGAGATTCAAAACAAAGACAATCAAAACTGCGACAAACAAAACATTGTTTCAAACCCTTGTGAAATATGTAAAAGGTACGTAATTTCAAAATTAAAATTCAGGTAATTTATTCTTGTTTCTATTTTGCTATTGCTTTATCTTTATTAAGCACTTGTTACCATAATAAGAAATAGCGCATACATCTCTCCTTAATCTTAAAATTGAATCATTCTCGATTATCCGAAAGATGGTCTGTCCCAATTACTTCGGATAATCGAGGTTCTACTTTTTTTCTTTCAACTTTATATGCGTTTATTTTTTTCCCCTTCGGATTGCCCTTTTTTTTAACATTCAATCGTCGTAGGATCATTGTAGAATTTTTAAAAGTGTTATTTGTATGTTTCTCTGGCAGTCTGAGCTGTTAACATATGTAAAAATGTTGAAATTCTACCCAGATTTAAATGTCTTATTGTAAATGATTTTTGAATGTTTATTATTTTATGTATAGTCTCTACATTTAGAAAAAAAAAAAGTTTTATTTTCTAAGTATAGCTTTTTTTTTTTTTTTAATTTTCTTTTACTTTCTTTCTTTCTTACTTATTTACTTACCTTAGTTATTTTTATTTTTTAATAATCAACATTTAGAAAAAAATGTTTCCTTTTCTAAGTAGAGCTTTTTTTTTATTTTCTTACTTTCTATTTCTTTTTTTTTAATTTTCTTTTATTTTTCTTTTACTTTCTTTCTTTCATACTTATTTACTTACTTAGGGGTCATTCCATGTCAGTTCAGGCAGGCATGTAACCCACCATCACAGATTTTGATGAAACTGCGTGTGTTTGTTCCTATTATTAAGATATGATCACCAGTATTTTTTTTTACCCCTTGGTCAAATAGTTTCTGAGAAAAAAATTGTCAAAATTTTGAAAAATTGTCGTCAGTTGGCATTCGTGACTGCTCGGTTTTCAAATGTAGCATGACATAAATATGATCATATTTCAATATCTACTCAACAAATCATCTTCAAATAATTTATGCATAATATATAGGGTACGCAGTTTATGAAAAAAAAATACTGCTACGCTTATAACATTTTAAGTGTGTCTAAAAAAATGTTTAAACTTTGAAGTCATGAATTTTTTATGAAAAATAATGCATTAACTAAAAAAGCATTATCAACAAAAGGCGGTATTTTTATTAAATTTATTTTTTGTGGGGGATGTACTTAAAGGTGTCCTTTACCTGATTCTGAAATAAAAATAGTGGGATTTTGGGTGTTTTTAGTAGTATTTCCTATTTAAATATATGTTGAGGCGTATTTCAAATCAAATCAAGCTGAGTCATTCCATGTCAGTTCGCCTAAGACATTTAATTCACTGTCACAAATTTCAAAGAAACTGGGTATGTTTATAGCTCATTTTAAGACGTAATCATCTTTAATTTCCTTGATCCTAAGTAAAATATTTTTTAAGATAAAAAAAATATCTAAATTTTGAAAAATTTTTTTTAATGTTTTTAATGACAGATCTATATTCAAAGACTGCATAAAAAAAAGTCATTTCAATATAAAATCACTAAATAAGTTTGAAATCATGTATATGTGACAAATAATGTAGGCAGATTATTATTTATTGTTGTTTGTCATGTTTAAACACTAAGAGTGTGTTTAATCTTGTGAATTTTAAAATCAAGAATTTTGTCAAAAATAATGTGTTAATCAAAAATTTATTATTAACCGAAGGCAGGCTGTTATTACTTTTTTTAATTGTTCGTAAAAATATCTTTTCAATAGTTATAAAATAAAAAATAGTGAAAATATGAGCAATTTTAACAAAATTTTCATAAAATGTAAAAGTTTAATGATAAATATTGAAGCTTTTCATGCTAAGATGTATTATAATGACTACGATATCGTGTATTGCTACTCTTGCTTAAATATAACACATACAATAATAAAATAACAAATATTATTTACAGCAACAAAAATTAAATTAAATAGTACTAGTTCCTTTACCAACAGTAGTCTGATCAACAGCCGACTTAAAATCAACAGCCCACTCTTATTGAAAAATACTTTCAACTGTTCAAATAATAAATAAACTACATTTAAAAATCTTAATACCAACTTATTATCTTAAGACGATAATAATAACTAAACAACATAATGAATTTATAAATCATCTTTTAATTGAAAATTCATGAAATGGTCGCTTTAAATGTTGTTGTTCATCGAGTTAATCAAAATAAATTATAAAAAAAAAAATAGTGAACCTAATATGCTGACTGCAATGACACTTCTAACAAAACTAATTAATTCATTACCATCTGAAATCAAAACCGAAAGATCAAAAAGAAAAAATCAGCTGTAGTGTGAATGTGACATACTCAGTTGTTGTTGAGATAGGAATGTCTTTGTGACATTTTCACCTATACTTCAATAAAATATATACATGTACGCTTTTTTCATTCATCCAAATTAAGTAAAACAATTATAAAATTTTGTTGTCATTACACCAGATGTTAAATTTTTCGTTACATACTATTAGATAAGTTCTTTACTTTTAGATATTATTGACATATCATAAAATTTACCATGTATATTTTCTATAAGTGTATAAACAATATATATGCTTTATTAAACATAAATGAATAATTTTAAAATAATTTGTTTGAGAACAGGGATATATATACACACACATATATACATACATATGTATGTTGAAAATCCATCTTTCAGCAATATTGTGATGAAGTAAATCAAATTACATATAATTAGAAACTAAATAAAGTTACAAAAGTGCAACTCATTAAGTTTTAAATACTTTTTTTAGACATAGTTATTTGAAAGATTTAAATATAATGTATTATGCATTTTTTGCATATATTTAAAGCACAATATGTCAAAATTTTCTTCAAAAGTGTGAAATTTGGTATTTTTTTCAATATTAGCAGCTCAATACTAAATTTTCAAAATTAGCAGTCAAATATGAGTTTAAAGATTAGGAGTGTCATTTTGAAATTTTCTATTGGGCGGTGAGGATGTAGTGATTTTTTTTCTTTTTTGGAAAGGGATAATTGCTCTTCGCCCTAGAAGTTTTACTAAAAAACAATATTGTTTATTTTTTTCCTTAAGAAACGAACATAAAAGATAATTTGAAAAATAAAATAAATGTATAAATAAAAATATTTCCAGGGATGATAAATTGGATAGATTTTACATCTAAAAATATTGATAATTTTAAATATGATTTAAATACTACTTAAAATCCCACTATTTTTATTTCAGATCCAGTTATAATGTAGTATTATGTACAACTTAAAATTCAAAAATTAGTCATAGAAACTCCGCCCCTGATTGATAAAGCTTTTTTAATAATTTCATTATTTTTTGTAAAATATTTTTGATTTTAAAGATTATATACAATTTTTTAGACACATTTAAATATTTTTTCACATTACAGCAATATTTTTTTCATAATCTACATACTTTATTTACCTTGCTTAAATTATTTGAAAAATATTTCTTAATAATTATTGAAATATGATTTTATATATAAAATGAGGCCTTTGAAAATTGAACAATCATTAATGGCAACTCGTGGCAATTTTCCAAAACTTTGATAATTTTTTCTCATATTTACACTATTTTTATTTTATAACCATTTAAAAGATATTTTTACGTACAATTAAAAAAAGCAATAACACCCTGCCTTCGGTTAATAATAAATTTTTGATTAACACATTATTTTTGACAAAATTGTTGATTTTAAAAATTCACAAGATGACACTCTTAGTGTTTAAACATGACAAAAAATAAGAAATAATAATCTGCCTACATTATTTGTCATATATACATTATTTGAAACCTATTTAGTGATTTTATATTAAAATGACTTTTTTTTTTTTTTTTTTTTTTTTTTTAAATGCAGTCTTTGAATATAGAATTGTCATTAAAAAAATTAAAAAATTTTTTCAAAATTTTGATACTTTTTTTTAATTTTAAAAACTATTTTACTTAGGATCAAGAAAATTAAAGGTGATTACGTCTTAAAATGAGCTATAAACAAACATAGTTTCATTGAAATTTGTGACTGTTATTAAATGGCTTAGGGGAACTGACATGGAATGACTCTGCTTGATTTGATTTGAAATGAACCCCAAAATATTTTTAATTAGAAAATACTACTAAAAACACCCAAAATCCCATTACTTTTATTTCAGAATCATGCAAAGGACACCTTTAAGTATATCTCCCACAAAAAATAAATTTAATAAAAATACCGCCTTTTGTTGATAATGCTTTTTTTGTTAATGCATTATTTTTCATAAAAAATTCACGACTTCAAAGATTAAACATTTTTTTAGACACACTTAAAATGTTATAAGCGTAACAATATTTTTTTGTCATAAACTGTGTACCCTAAATATTATGCATAAATTATTTGAAGAGGATTTGTAGAGTAGATATTGAATTATGATTATATATATGACATGCTACATTTGAAAACCGAGCAGTCAAGAATGCCAACTGGCGGCAGTTTTTCAAAATTTTGACAATTTTTTTTCTCAGAAACTATTTCACCAAGAAGCAAAAAAAATTACTGGTGATCATATCTTAATAGTAAGAACAAACACACGCAGTTTCATTAAAATCTGTGATGGTGGGTTACATATTGATATTTTACTGCCTGATTTGATGTGGAATGCCCCTTAGTTATTTTTATTTTTTTAAATTATACTTATGAAATAATTCAATCTCATCTGTAGCGACGGTAATGTAATATACTTTTCGGAAATTGCAACATGTGATGCCTATTGCAATTACCGTAGCTAAGGGAAAAGTGATAATTTTCTTTCTACCTTATATGCATTTATTTTTTTCATTCGGATTGCACTTATTTTTAACATTTAGTCGTTGTAGAATCATTGTAGAATTTTTAAAAGTTTTCTTTGTATGTTTTTCTGACTGTTAATTTATCTAAAAATGTTGAAATCCTACCATATTTAAATGCCTTATTACAATTGATTTTTGAATGTTTCTTATTTTCTTAATAGTCTCTACATTTAGAAAAAAATATAGCCTTTTTTTTTCTATTTTGTTACTTTCTATTGCTTTTGCATACTTTCTTTCTTATTTTTCTTTTACGTTCTTTCTTGCTTATTTTTTTTTTTTTAAATTATCCTTATGAAAGAATTCATCATCATCTGTAGTGACGATAATGTAATATATACTTTTTCGGCAATTGCAACACATGATGCATACTGCAGTTACCGTAATTTAGAGAAAAGTGATTATTTTTATTTCAGCTTATGCATTCAGTTTTTTCCTTCGGATTGTACTTATTGTTAACGTGCAATCGTTGTAGAATCATTGGAGAATTTTTAAAAGTTTTATTTGTATGTTTCTCTGGCAGTCTGAGCTGTTAACGTATGTAAAAATGTTGAAATTCTACCCAAATTTAAATGTCTTATTGTAACTGATTTTTGAATGTTTCTTATTTTCTGAATAGTCTCTACATTTAGGAAAAAAAGTTTTATTTTCTAAGTATAGCTTTTTTTTCTTTCTATTTTTTTAAATTTTCTTTTACATTTTTCTTTCTTATTTATTTACTTACGTAGTTATTTTTATTTTTTAATAATCCACATTTAGAAAAAAAAAAGTTTCCTTTTCTAAGTATAGCGTTTTTTTTTTTTTTTTTTTTTACTTTCTATTTCTTTTTTTTTTTATTTTTATTTTTATTTTTATTGTTATTTTACTTTCTTTCTTTCATACTTATTTGCTTACTTAGTTATTTTTATTTTTTAAAATTATCCTTATGAAAGAATTCAATCTCATCTGTAGTGTCGGTAATGTAATATACTTTTCGGTAATTGCAACACGTGATGTCTATTGCAATTACCATAGCCAAGGGAAAAGAGATAATTTTCTTTCAACCTTATATGCATTTATTTTTTCTCTTCGGATTGCACTTATTTTTAACATTTAGTCGTTGTAGAATCATTGTAGAATTTTTAAAAGTTTTATTTGTATGTTTTTCTGTCTGATAATTTATGTAAAAATGTTGAAATCCTACCCATATTTAGATGCCTTATTATAATTGATTTTTGAATGTTTCTTATTTTCTTATAGTCTCTACATTTAGAAAAAGTATAGCCTTTTTTTATTTTCTTACTTTCTATTTCTTTTGCTTACTTTCTTTCTTATTTTTCTTTTACTTTCTTTCTTGCTTATTTTTATTTTTTTTTAAAATTATCCTTATGAAAAAATTCATCATCATCTGTAGTGACGGTAATATAATATATACTTTTTCGGCAATTGCAACACATGATGCATACTGCAATTACCGTAACTTATAGAAAAGTGATTATTTTTATTTCAGCCTATGCATTTAGTTTTTTCCTTCGGATTGCAGTTATTTTTAACATGCAATCGTTGTAGAATCATTGGAGAATTTTTTAAAGTTTTATTTGTATGTTTTTCTGGCAGTCTGAGCTATTAATTTATGTAAAAATGTTGAAATTCCATACCCACATTTAAATGCCTTATTATAATTTATTTTTGAATGTTTCTTATTTTCTAAATGTAGAGACTATTTAGAAAATAAGATGTTTTATTTTCCAAGTATAGGTTTTTTTACTATTTTCGTATTTTCTGTTTCTTTTTTTTTAACTTTCTTTCTTTCTTACTTGCTTACTTAAGCTTACTTACTTTTTTTTTTTTTTAATTAGCCTTATGAAAGAATTAGAATTCATTATCGTCTGTTTTGACGGTAATGTAATATACTTTTCGTTAATTGCAACACGTGATGCGTATTGCAATTACCGTAAATGAAAGGAAAATGCCTTTTTTTCGTTCAACCTTATCTGCAGTTAGTTTTGTTTGGGTTTGCGCTTATTAGGTAGCTTTCTTTACAAAAAGCTACCTATTGCAGCCGTTCGGAGGAAAGCGATTTCAAAAAATTTTGGTATATTTTCATCGATCATGACCCTCAGATCCCGAAACCACCCTCCGTTCAAAATTGATATATATATATAAATATATATATATATATATATATCAATATATATATATATATATCTGACATATGTCACACTGTAACTCTCGTATTTATGAACCGATTTGGATGTAATTCGGTGTGTACATAGTACATACCAATGTCTCGACCGAGTTCGTTGGCCAGCTTCATCCGCCATTTTGTTTCAAAATGGCGGCCATTTAAAAATTTTTAAAAAATTTAAAATTTGAAATGTGGTACCAAAAAATTGAAAATGGAAAAATATTTTTTTCTTATGTATTTGACCTTTATACAAAGACTCCGTAGCAGTTTTTGTTTCGTCTATATCTTAAAAAATGGCTGAGTTATAGCATTTTGAATTTCTAGAGAAGCTGACATTTTGAAACGTCCTGAATTTTGTCACGCGATAAAAGGCGTATTTATGAACCGATTTAGATGTAACTTCGTTTATACATAGTACAGACCAATGTCTTGAACGAGTTCGTTGGCCAGCTTCATCCGCCATCTTGTTTAAAAATGGCGGTCATTTAAAATTTTAAGAAAAATTTAAATTTGAAATGTGGTACCAAAAAAATTGAAAATTGAAAAAAATATTTTTTTCTTATGTGTTTGACCTTGATAAAAAGATTCGGGAGCAGTTTTCGGTTCGTCTATATCTTAAAAAATGGCTGAGTTATAGCATTTTGAATTTCTAGCGTGGCTGACATTTTGAAACGTCCTGATTTTTGCCACGTGATAACAGACGTATTTATGAACCAATTTGCATGTACCTTGGTGTGTACGTAGTACGTACAAATAACTCAACCGACTTCGTTGGCCAGCTTCATTCGCCATCTTGTTTCAAAATGGCGGCCATTTAAAAAACTTAAAAAAAAATTTAATTTAAAATGAGATACCAAAAAATTGGAAAATGAAAAAGATTTTCTTTGTATGTGTTTGACCTTAATACAAAGATTCCGGAACAGGTTTCGTTTCGTCTACATCTAAAAAAATGGCTGAGTTATAACATTTTGAATTTCTATTGTGGCTGACATTTTAAAACGACCTGATTTTTGTCACGCGATAACAGGCGTATTTATGAACCGATTTGAATGTAACTTGGTCTGTACATAGTACATACCAATGTCTCGACCGAGTTCGTTGGCCAGCTTCATTCGCCATCTTGTTTCAAAAGGGTTGCCATTAAAAAGAAAAATGTAATTTAAAATTTAAAATGAGGTATTAAAAAATTGGAAAATGAAAAAGATTTTTTTTATGTGTTTGGCCTTGATACAAAGATTCCGGAGCAGTTTTTGTTTCTGAAAATTTGTTCTTTTGTTTATATCTTAAAAAGTGGTTGAATTATAGCACTTTGAATTTCTATCATGGCTAACACTTTGAAACGATCTTGTATTTGTCACGCGATACCACACGTATTCGCCTATTTCGATGGAAGAAGGCATGTGGATAGTATACATCAATATCTCGACCAAGTTCGCTGGCCAGCTTCATCAACCATCTTGTTTCAAAATGGCGGCCATTAAATTAAAAAAAATATTTAAAGTGAGGTGCAAAAAAATTAGAAATTGAAAAACGTTTCTTTCTTAAGTATTTGACCTTGATATAAGGATTCATGAGCATTTTTTGTTTGTCTTTATCTTAAAAAATGGCTGAGATATAGAAGTTTCAATTTCTAAAGTGGGTGACATTTTGAAAAATCTGATTCTTTGCCTGCGACAGCACTCGTATATATGAACCGATTCCGATATGAGTGAGCATGTGCACAGCAATTACTAAGGTCTCGACCAAGTTCACTAGTTAGCCTCATCTACCATGTTGTCTTAAAATGGCAGGCACTTTAAGATATCGCCGAATTTGGCAGCCAAATATAAGTGACTTTAAATAAAAGCAGCTTGGATAAAGCTGACTAATTTCGCAAAATTCTCATTCATAATGATTTAGTATTGATAAAAATTAGTATTGAATCTCCTACATTCGGTTTCCACTTAATTGAGCTTCGTGTGTTTGAATAATATAAGTTGGCTTTTTTAAAATAAGGAATATGAAAGCTACCTCTTCCTCCCGGTACTGGCCGGAAGGACTTTTTTTAACATTTTCCATTGGAGAATTTTTACAAACTTTCTTTGTTTGACTGCCTAATCGCATGTGTTTTTACTTATGTAAACATGTTCGAATAGTATTGAGTTTTGAATACTATATTATAATAGATTACTGGATGTTTCTTATGCTTTAAATAGTCTGTACATTTAGAAAATAAGAAATCCTATTTTCTAAATGTATCATTTATTTCTATTTCTATTTTTGTTTCTATTTTTATTTTTATTTTTTATTTCTATTTATTTTTCCCCTTAACTTTCTTTCTTACCCTTAAAAAAAATAAGTCTTCAGTCACGCGAAGACAATAGCAAACTAATGTTAAACGCATGGGAGAGTTCTTTTTCACATTTCTCGCTTGAATTTGAATAATTTAAAACGATTTTTTTTCCATTTTGAATAGAATAGCTGAGTTCCAATTTAATATCTTTGTACTGTTCAAAAATTTTATAAAAAAAATTCAGAGCGTAGAATAATCTTTTAACTAGTACTTAGTTGAGTTTGGAAAAATGAAAATTGATACCATTTTTATTACGTAGACGACTTCCGAAGCATACTTTATGCACAGCATTAAATAGTATAGACATTATTCCTAGTCGATACATAGGTATCAACCTATGTATTTTTTATACGATTATTCTTTCAGAATTAGTTGGGGGTGATCACTTTCATTTTTTATCCAGGACCATACATCCTGTTTGTACATTTTAATAAAATATTAATTTATTATACTCAGAGTTGGGTTTTTGAAGTCAAAAACTGGTTTTTTACATCACTGTGGTAAAAACCGTGTTTTTACCGGTTTATTCCGTCAAAAGCCTATCATTGTCGATTTTCCTCCATATACTGTATATACCTCATAAACAACAAATTTAAATCTCATAAACTCATAATTTAACACATAACAAAACAATCTTTAAGAAAAAT
This sequence comes from Maratus speciosus, assembly GCA_963932465.1. NCBI lineage: Eukaryota > Metazoa > Arthropoda > Arachnida > Araneae > Salticidae > Maratus > Maratus speciosus. The sequence continues at coordinate 64,435,815 of OZ010799.1, read as the reverse complement.
CAGAATATAATAATAATTTAGATATTTATACACTATAGTTTTTATTTGTTAACTTTAGTGCAAATATATATGAACCTTATAGAGAGACCATTCCAGCACATATATTTCTTTTCTAGATATAAATTTATACCTGAATAGCCTATGAATACCTCCATATACTGTATACTCCATATACCTCCATATGCTGTAAGTGTAGCTTACAATACATTTCTAGACTGATTTTTCCTTGTTTCTCTTGTTATTGATATTAACAATTACTTTGTTAAATTTATTTATAAGAGCATTTCCTAAATGGGAAAAATTTAAAAATACAAGAGTAAAAGGAAAGACCAATATTTGTCATAATCTCCACTAATATAGATTCTACTAACTGTTATTTTAGAGATGCAAAAATGCTGTTATATTGTATGACAATAGATGTCAAGCATGGACTGTGGTCATTGAATAAATTTTAATATTCTTAGATATAATATTTTAAAATGCATATCTTATGTATTTCATAAATGCAATTATGGTGATTTTTATTTCCACTTCAATAAGCAGAATCTTAAAATTTTAAATTAATACAGTTTTTATACAATCCTGTAGGACCTGATTTCAAGGGAAAGCTCTTAGACTTAAAATTTAACAGATAACAAGAAACTTTAAGAAAAATCAGAATATAATAATAATTTAGATATTTATACACTGTAGTTTTTATTTGTTAACTTTAGTGCAAATATATATGAACCTTATAGAGAGACCATTCCAGCACATATATTTCTTTTCTAGATATAAATTTATACCTGAATAGTCGTGAAATATTTTTAACCCCTTGGGGATGAGCGTCACGTGTACGCTTGTGATTATTCCGGAACGATTATTCATACCAGTTATTTTTTATTGTAAATTTTGCATTATTTAATCAAGGCATTTTCTCGATTCGTCTATGTTGTTAGAATATATATATATAATCGACAAATATTTAGGAGGGACCTCTAATTTTATGTCAAATCATATTTCACAGTAAAAATAAAGGTAAGGAAAATTATTTCTCTTACCTGATGTCCCGGTGTTGAGACAGGAACCGCCATACACTTCAGGATACATCCATGGTAAGCCTTTGTGACTTTACCGACAGTTGCAGTGCTAAAATCTTTATTGAAAAAGAAATTGAAAAATGTGATTGAAGATGTAATTCAGGTGTGAGGTAAAGCATGGCTAGTTTCATTTAATAATGTGATTAAACATTCATCTTGATTAATTGTTTTAATAAACTTTATCACATAATAGAACAGAAGACAGACATTTTATACGCCGTTAATTACAGACGCATAGAGCAGAAGTGAAAAAGTACGTGTCGAAAAAGAGGGGAAAAAAAAGGGTGGCGAAGCATATACTTCTACATTAAAAACCACAATTAGGTGGAGAAACTGATGCATAAGCTATTATGCTCGCACATGACATTGAAAAGGAAGAAAAGAGTTTCAATAAGTCCGGGAATAAATGTAGCAATTCTTTTTCTTTCTGGAATATAATTTTGTTCAGAGGGGTTCGCACATATTAACACCCCCGCTGAAACCCTGGAACAAAAAGTTTTAAATGTTCAAAACAATATTTCTGTGAAGCTCAAATCGAGGCTTGGGAAGGGGTTTGGTTAGAAGGTCTGCAGTCATTGCTGCAGTTTCAAGGTACGTCATAGTTATTGTCCCTTCCTCGACAAGGTTTCTCAGAAGATGATACCGAAGGGATATGTGCTTGGTTCTTTGATGATGCTTATCGCTTTCGGCAAGTTTGATGGAAGACTGGTTGTCCTCAAACAGAGTTACTGGTAGTTCTTGCTCGAGGTCCAGTTCCTTCAGTAGTTGTAAAATCCATATAGTTTCTTGTGCTGCGCAAGCGGCAGCCACGTACTCTGACTCAGCTGAAGACATGGCAATACAAGCCTGCTTTTTTGATGTCCACAGAAGTAGGTTATTTCCAATCATAAGTAGATTTCCTGACACTGACTTTCTGTCAGTAGGATCATTTGCCCAGTCTGAATCAGAATATGCCCTCAAGACAGGTTTTTCTAAATTAGTGTATGTTAATTTTAAGTCAATTGTAGTTTTAAGATATCTGATTGTTCGCTTAACAGCTTCCCAATCCTTAGCCCTTGGATGCTCGTTTCTGCGACTTAAAATATTTACCGCGGCACTAATATCTGGCCTTGATACAGTCGCGATGTATAGTAGAGCTCCTACGGCTTGTCTGTAATTCGTATTATTCGGGAGGAGATTTTCATCATCCACTAACTTAACGTATCCTGGTTCCATTGGTATATTAGTTGGTTTCGAGTTTTCTAAGCCGAATTTAATTATTAAATCATTAATTTTATTAATTTGATCAAGCGTCATGGTATTTTTGTCAGGCCGATTAATATTTATCCCAAGATAATATTTCGCTTCACCTAAGTCAGTTACAGGGTATTCCTCGTTTAATTCGTTTATAAGTTTATTAATATTCTCATCTTTCCCAGCTATGGGGAGATCGTCTACATAAACGATTACGTAAGTCGTTGTTTCATTGGTTGTTTTCTTATATAAACATTTATCGATCCTACTTTGGTGAAAACCTAATTTAGATAATGATTTATGTAATGTCAGGTTCCACGCTCTGGCGGCCTGCTTCAAACCATAAATGGCCTTTTTGAGTCTGCATACCTTATGCTCCTCTCCCGGAACTGCATAGCCTTCAGGCTGATGCATATACACATTTTCTTGCAATTCCCCGTGAAGGAAAGCGGTCTTTATATCTACATGTCTTAAGTTCAGATCCTTATACAATGCGATTGCTAAAAAACTTCTAATTGTCGTATGAGACGCGACTGGCGCAAAGGTCTCATCATAATCTACCCCATACTTTTGGGAAAAACCCTTTGCGACCAGCCTAGCCCTAAACTTTTCCAGCAAACCCTGGCTATTGTATTTGGATTTGAACGCCCACTTGCAACCGATCACTTTCGTTCCTGGTGGGACTTCGACTAATTCCCATGTATTATTTTCGCGAAGAGAATTCATTTCTTCTAAAGTCGCTTCTATCCACTTTTCCTTTTCAATCGGGTTTTGCATATTTTTTATATCGTCCCAACTTTTCGGATCTTCTACTTTAACGTCGTTTGTTAAGAAAGCAAATCTATCGGGAGGAACTCCCCTGTTCGGTCTGTTTGATCTACGCGGGACGTTTTGCGTTGTATCCGAATTTGCATTTTGATTTTGCGTTGTATCTTCGGCGCTGTCAATATTATCCTCGATTAATTGTAATTTCGGAACCGGATTTTCAAAATTTGGTATTTCATTGTTTTTATTTGATATGCTATCCTCAGTTATGTTTTTACTTTTAGTCTCCAGAAATTTTACGGTTCTACTTATTACGATTTTCTTACCGTCCGTACAAATTCTGTAGCCCTTACTCCTATTGTCGTAACCTACGAATATCCCCTCTATGGCTGCATTATCCAATTTTCTTCTATGAGTCTTTTCCACATAATCAAAGGCGCGACAACCGAAGGTTTTAATATTTGAAAGATCTGGTTTGCGACCAGTCCATTTTTCGTAGGGAGTGCAGTCGTTGGATGAAGTTGGGAGGCGATTTTGTATGTAAGTTGCGGTGCAGACGGCTTCGCCCCAGAATGAGTTAGGTAAATTACTGTCTTTAAGTAGGCAGCGAGCCATCTCCATCAAGGTACGGTTCTTACGCTCCGCAACCCCATTTTGAGGCGCAGAATACGGAACAGTAAGTTGATGGTTAATTCCCTCATTTTTTAGATAATTTTCAATTTCCTTCCCTGTGTATTCCCCTCCGTTGTCGGTACGGATAGCACGCACCTTTCTGCCAAATTTATTCGCGGTCATTGCAACATATTCTTTAAATTTAGGGAAAACTTCATCTTTGGTTCTCAGTAAGTACGTTATGGTAAACCGGCTAAAATCATCTACAAAAGTCAAAAAATAGTATTTTCCGCCAACCGTCGCTGTTTGCATAGGTCCACATAAATCGGAGTGCACTAATTCTGTGGGCTTTGTAGCTCGAAAACTAGCGGCTTTGGGGTATGGATCACTAGTGAGTTTAGAAATTATGCATGTTTCGCATGTATCACCGTGTTTACATTTGTCAATTTTAATTCCTAACGCCATATCATTATTTACCAATTCCTTAATATGATTAACGTTTCTGTGGCCTAATCTCCTATGCCACTTGTGTAGACAATTTTTATTTTCGCATTCATTTATAATATTTACATTGTGAGACATATTTTGTTCTATTCTACATTCATATAAATTATTGCTTACATAGCCCTCGAGGTACGTAACACCTTCGTGAGTTATCTTGCAAGATTGTTTCTCAAATATGGCTTTACAACCATTTTCAGTAGCTCTTTTTATAGAAATTAAATTTGTTTCAATTTCGGGTACATACAATACATTCTTTAGTGTTATCGTTCTGTGTGCATTATCCGACATTAATGTATTTAATTTTATAGTCCCGTAACCCTCAGAGCAAAGCTCTTGACCGTTTGCGATTGTTACGCTAGAAGCACTGTTATGAAAATCATTAAACTTGTTTTTGTTATTACAAATATGAGTTGAAGACCCTGAATCAATTACCCAGAGATCTTTTACATTATCCCCAACAAAAAATGTAACATTTCTATCATTAGGTGTTTCCTTTTCAAAATTCCTATTTTTGTTAGTATTCGGGTATGCGCTGCCTTGAGAGCATATAGCCGATTTTTGTGACTGGTTGGGAAAACGATTGGTGTATTGGTACTGCTTAGGATTATTTTTATTTTTATTTTTCAAGCTCCAACAATCGTCGATATTGTGAGAATTCTTTTTACAGTACCGGCAGAATTTATTTTGTTTGTTTTTATGGAATTTCACCACCTTTAACGCGGAATGACTGTTCTCACTTTCGCGGTTATTTTCAACTCTTTTCGTGTGCTCGTCTATTAATTTAGTGCGAATAAAACTAGCACTAGGGTCACGCTCGTCCCTTGCCTCCAAAGCGGTAATGAGACCGTCATAACTGGAAGGGAGAGAGCAGAGAATTAAAGCAGCAAGGTGTTGACCAGTTACAGTCTCGCCGATAGCGGCTAGCTTATCGCGAGTTTCATAAATTTTTGTAAGGTGATCCACCATATTGCCACCTTCTTTTAATTTGGTGGAGTAAAGTTTCCTTAAAAGAAATAGTTTACTACTTAAATTCGAACGTTCGTGAACTTCTTTTAAAGCAAGCCGACATTCTCGCGCACTTTCTAAATTCTTCACATTTGTTATTTGATCGTCATCGATCAATAAATTTATAATGGCACGCGCTTTCCTATTTTTATTTCTAAAATCATCTGTCATTGGATCGGGCGGGTCCTGACTGATAACACTATAGAGGTCCTCCTTCTGTAAATACATTTCTAACCTGAATTTCCATACATCATAATTGCTCGAGTTCAGTTTTTCTATTATTGAATCCCTTAGGATACTCATTTTTGTTTTAATTATATAGAATAAATATTTTCTTATACAATCAAATAATAATAATAATATGAATCAGTTATAACTTTGATAACTTTTGCTTACACTTAGAGTGTAGCGATATATATATTTGCAATGAAACAGTTCGTATTCTTTTCAAATAATAATAATATCAAATATCTTCTTATACAGTTAAATAATAACAATAGTATGTTTATTGTTTTTAGTTTTCTTCGCTTACATATAAAAATGTTGCAAATATTTATACGATGTCATTATAATAGTTAATACATTTCTTATAAAGAGCGCAATCAGTCTCATAATCTGTTGTTAGAATATATATATATAATCGACAAATATTTAGGAGGGACCTCTAATTTTATGTCAAATCATATTTCACAGTAAAAATAAAGGTAAGGAAAATTATTTCTCTTACCTGATGTCCCGGTGTTGAGACAGGAACCACCATACACTTCAGGATACATCCATGGTAAGCCTTTGTGACTTTACCGACAGTTGCAGTGCTAAAATCTTTATTGAAAAAGAAATTGAAAAATGTGATTGAAGATGTAATTCAGGTGTGAGGTAAAGCATGGCTAGTTTCATTTAATAATGTGATTAAACTTTCATCTTGATTAATTGTTTTAATAAACTTTATCACATAATAGAACAGAAGTCAGACATTTTATACGTCGTTAATTACAGACGCATAGAGCAGAAGTGAAAAAGTACGTGTCGAAAAAGAGGGAAAAAAAAAGGGTGGCGAAGCATATACTTCTACATTAAAAACCACAATTAGGTGGAGAAACTGATGCATAAGCTATTATGCTCGCACATGACACTGAAAAGGAAGAAAAGAGTTTCAATAAGTCCGGGAATAAATGTAGCAGTTCTTTTTCTTTCTGGAATATAATTTTGTTCAGAGGGGTTCGCACATATTAACAGTCTACTCAAAGATTTCTGTTTTAAAATATCGGTGATAAAAGATTAAAAATTCTGTAAAAGACGCTCGTTGCAAAGGGGATTAAATCGAAATTTATTAAAGCTATACCACAACGACTAATTATTTATATCCTGTATACATTATACTTAAAATTATTTAGGTAATATTTAAAGTGAATTGAAAGAAATAACGCATTGCATATTTTTATTACACTAGGGGGCTCTGCCCCCTGCAAGCTACGCTCGCCAACCCCCGTTCAGACACCGCAGAATCTAAAAGCGCTCTAATTTGATCGGTTTTCAAAACATTAGAGAAGATTGAATTATAATGAAAACACCCATAGCAATCTCCCTGTAAACGGGTTTCCATTCAATTTCCTTTGATTGCGAAAATTTAATGCCGAATCAGTTGCTGTTAAGACATCCAGTGGTTGTTATTGTGTTTGGTTAAAGAAGATCAGTTAAACATTTCAAAAGAAGCTGAAATAAAATGAATTAAGTAAACAGAGTCTTTGCCGACCGGTATTTTTTAACAGCGTTATAAAAAGATTGATATAATACAATTTAATATAATTACTACAATTTACTGCTTTAACCCCTTCAAGGGCGGTGGTTCATTTTTGGAACATTTAATTTTAATTCTTAAATGCCATATTGGCACCAGAATATTGGAATGAAAATTTTCCTTTTATTAAGTAAGTGAACAACTGTTACATAATAAAGTCATACATATTGGCTGGATAAAATCGCATGTTGGAATATCAGGAAATGAAAGAGCGGACATGTTGGCAAAATCAGTTATTATAAATGATCTGTATGATAAAGTTCTACGCATTCCTGCACCAACTTCTATTTTAAAGCGTCATTTTAAAACACTTCTACATGATCAATGGCAGGTTTCTTGGGAAAATTCGGAGAAGGGAAGAGATACTTATGCGATATTAAACAAGGTTAACGATTTATTTCTATGTGAATCCCAGGTGATAGGTTATTTTCTTTCTTCACATGGAGCATTTCCACAGTATCTGTTTAAAATAGGAAAACGCCCAGATAACAGGTGTAACTGTGGTGAAGTAGGAAGTATACAACATTATTTGTTTGGACATTGTCCGTTAATGCCTTGTACATTTAAATTCAACAGGAATTGTACACTGAGATGGAATATTCGAAACGTTCTCACCGCCCGTTCAAACTATGGAAAACTGTGTGCTATGTACAACGCACTTAATAGGGAATACTCATTTATTAGGTATAAATTTTGATAATTTTTACACTTGTAACTTTTTACTTCTATCATACTGTTAATACTCATCAGTGGTTCGCTACGGACATTACGTGGTTTTCTGACACTACATCAAAAGGTTCAACATTGTGCCTTTTATAGTAACTGTCCTTTGTCTGACATTTTTGTTGGCGGTGATTTTCTCTTGAGGTCTGAACATTATGGTGATCTTTCTTCAAGTTAGTTTATCTTATATAAAACTTTTATGAACATTTTTCTTTCGAACACTGAACTCATTTGAACATTAGTGAACAGTGAACTTTTATGAACATTTACACTTCATAATCTTGAACAAGGATTTATAGTCTTAACTTTTGTTATACATTTAAGTCACTTCACTTTTGTTTTTATTTTTATTATTATGATGAAAGCAACATCAATTGTTTTGTAATTTTACGATTTACTATGTAAGTTCGTCAGAATATGTGCCTTTTTCCCTGTTATTTTGGGTGCTTTCCGATGTCCGGCATCGGTGATTGTTGTGGGGATTTTCCACCGGAGCGTTACATCCTATGCCATTCTTTGGTTGGTGCTCCGGTCGGGTGATCAAGTGAGTGAACAAAAGCATTTTCATATTTCGAAATTTCTGGTGTCATTCACTGATTTCAACATTTTACGAATAGAAGTAACTTGCCCCTGAAAGGGTTAAACGCATATTAATGTATTTATTATTTTAAAGTTTCCTTTCTATTTTAATATTCACGTGTGAATACAATTTTCAAGACATAATTTTCAATATTTTCCTGCTTTTAACACGACTCATTTAATAGTAATTTTAAGGGTTTTTTTCTGTTTTTAATAGTCATGTGTAATTAAATTTTTAATCGTTAAGAAATATTATTCTTTGCGCTGTTTTTAGAATTGAAAACAATCTCTATAATGATAGCCTAAGTCATGTGACTATCATCAACAATTCCTTCGTTTTTCATAAGAAAGGTTTCCATTTTGATTAAAGAATCAAAGTTACTTTTTCGAGTAAAACTACATAAAACTTGCCATGATCGCAAAGAATTCTTGGTACTTTTATGTTAGCTGGGTTAAAATCCGGCCAATAGCTTTTTTTTTTTTAACTCGCCAGTTAGCATTTTTTTTATTTTTCGAGTGGTAAATTATAACGGTACTACTTGGTTATCCCATCGACCAAAAATCTATCGCCAGACCAAGATTAAATGCCAATGATAGTTGATCGTAAATGTCACATTCGCTTGACTGTAAGGAAGTTACATGTGTTTACGCCATTGAGTGATTTTTATTTCGACGTTTTATTTGTATTTGTATTTTTATACAAATTTATTTGTTCTTTCGTTATTTAAAATAAAAATTACGTCAACTTGTATAATTTGGCGAGTGGTTTGGCGATTTATATAATTTGACGATATTGGTCATTGACATATAAGCGGGCTCTCATGTCAAGCACACAAGTCATATGTTTGTTGTTCAATAAATAAATAAATCAAATAAATGTCTCGCGCAATTTCTAAATTTAAACTGTTTTGCAACATTGTTTTTTGTTCATTTTATGTAATAACTGTAATGTGACGTAATTTCTCCTATTTAAGATTTCTAACGCATGTTAATGAATTTATTAAGAAAGTTCTTTTAAATAAGACATTTTAAATCTGACGTAATTTTTACCAAACTTTCCTTTCTCTTTTTAATATTCACGTGAAAATACTTTTATTAGAAATGAAATGTTATTTGCCCTGAAATAGTTGAAAAGATCATCTCAAAATATCAAGTAAATGTCTCGCGAAATTCTTAAATTTAAACAGTTTTGCAATATTATTTTGTGTTCATTTTACGTAATAAGTGCAATATGACGTAAATGTGACGTAATTTCTCCTACTTAAGACTTCTATCGCATCTTAATGAATTTATTATTTTACAATATCCTTTCTGTTTTAAAATTCACGTGTCAATATAGTTTTTATGAGGTAATTTTTAGTAAGTTCCTGCCTTTTATACGTAATTATTTAATTCTATTTCCAAATGTTTTTTTTTTCTCTGTTTATAATAGTCACGTGTAAATAAATTTTTAATTTGAAGCAAACATTATTGTTTGCGCTGTTTATACAGTTGGCAACAGTTTAAATTAAAATCATTTTCTAAAATCTGTAAAAAATATCTCTCGAAATGCTGAAAATTTCAATTTAAAATAGAAATAAAACCTCAAAAAATCAGTCAAATTAAAAAAAAAAAAAATACAATCTTCACACCGGGAACTTCACACGTATAAAATGATCTAAAAATGATTAAATTCCCATGCATAGTTTTTGCTCCTATAAAACTTTTTTAATGCAACGATTTTGTCCAACTTTAGCATTAAATATCTCTTAAAATAATTCTTCGTTTTAAAAACTGTCTGCATCGGCATGTTTATCAAACATTTCTCTATAATACCACCGATTTTCATATTTTTGTATGCAATATTTTTCTTAATATCAACGAAGAAAGACCTCCGGTCACAAAAAATTCAAAACCGGCGGCGGCGGTGACAGCGGTAGTTACCTTTTTTTAGAATAGAGATACATATGACTGTATGAGTAAAAAACTTTTACCTTTAAAATTATTCTTAAATTATTATTAAATTTAGAGAGATTATATTGTTTTATTTCTTTTTTAATGTAATTAACCTTTTAATTAATGGATCTTTAGGGATCTACATTTCTGCTTTAAAATAATATTTAATTATTTATTTATTTTAAGGAAATAATGACTAAAATAAATTACTTAACAAAAATATAGTTACAAATTGAGTTTTCACATGGTTTAAAGTTTAATATTGATTTGCAAATTTTAATTGCTACAAAATTTAACTTTGAAGAACAAGTCTTATTCCATTCTCCCAAAAGATGTATGTAATTTTTCAACAATTTAAATATATTGTCTTTCATTTACACATATATATTTACATAAATCAAGTTTTGCTATATAGAAATAAAAATAATCAATTAACAATTTGGATTTAACACTTTAAGAAAACTTACTTCTGAGGAAATTTCTGAGAAAGCTATTTAGTTTTAAAGAATGTAATAAATTCTACCGAAATTATACACATTTTTTAATCTTATACTTATGGGTTATAGAATTTCTTCAAAAAATCTAATTTTTATAGAATATGCCAAATAGCTTAATATTACTGTAGGGATCTGCTAACATAGATGTATATGTATTATTCTAATGCAATTCTTTTTTGTTTTTTCTCGGATGGATAAATATACTTCAGAGTCTTTTTGATACTGAATATTTCATGTGAAACAATTTAATACTAAAGGTAGAATGAAAAAAAAAATAATAATGTAAAAAGAAACAACTACAGCTAAAAAATGAGTTTTTGACATTTTTGACAAAGAGGTTTTTGACATGACAGTAAAAACCGTCATGCGTCAAAAACTTGCCAACCCTGATTATATGTAGCACCTATAGTCGTCGTCTGATACGTCCGTCTGTCTGTCTGTCCGTCTGTCCGTATTTAACAGCACAAAAACTACTCAACGGAATCTTTCGAAGTTTAATATATAGAATCGTGCAGAATTTTGTCCTTTTAAATTTTATGAAAATCAAATCAAAACTTAAAAAGATATTAAAGGACGTCTTCTTCATTCTAGTAAATCCTATCCTACGTAATTAATTCAAAGATATCCCATGATAGGTAATGATTCTAGGTTGCCATAGTGATTACGTCAGATTTAACATGGAGTGCTATTATTTCCGTATTACTAAACTTAACTTATATAATCGTAACAAATTTTGTGTTCAGGCATTTTTGTATAAGCGTGCAACAGCAATTGCATAAAGATTTGAATATTTATAATACAGTTATAATACGGACTTACAATTTCCGACTTGCTTTTATTTAAACTCAACTAAATTTTAATATGTTCTTAAATGTTCTCTTGAAAGTTCTCTACTAAAAATGGCCAAGGCAACCGTTATTATATTTGTTACAAAACCCGTATAATTATAGTATGAACGTACAATTTCCGACTTGCTTTTCTTTAAACTCAAGTAAATTTTAATATATCCTTAAATGTTCTCTTGAAAGTTCTCTACTAAGAATGGTCAAGGCAACCGTTATTATATTTGTTACAAAACCCGCATAAGTATAGTACGAACGTACAATTTCCGACGTGTTTTTATATAAACTCAAGTAAATTTTAATATGTCCTTAAATGTTCTCTTGAAAGTTCTCTACTAAAAATAGTCAAGGCAACCGTTATTATATTTGTTACAAAACCCGCATAATTATAGTACGAACGTACAATTTCCGACTTGTTTTTATTTAAACTCAACTAAATTTTAAAATGTTCCTAAATGTTCTCTTGAAAGTTTTCTACTAAAAATGGTCAAGGCAACCGTTATTATATATTTGTTACAAAACCCGCATAAAGAAAATCTTGGAACATATTATTGTTTGTAAGTGAAATGAATCAATATACTAAGTTCTTTATTTTTGGCATCAATATGTTTTCACTTTGAGGAATTTCATTGTGCTGTTGACAAAGATTGTTAAGCCAAAATAATAAAAATATGCGCAAATTGTCAAAAAGTGTACAGTAATCTACGCATAACACAATTTTTCTGTCTGACTTAGTATCGATTAGAGTCTTTTTTAAAAATAATTAATCCCATCATGGGTACCCGAAAAGTGTGTGTGTGTGTTTGAGAGGGGGACCGTTGATCCTCTCTAGATTTTGAATTTTACATTACGTTTTTTTTTTCTCTCTGACGATTAAAAAAAAAAAAAAGTAAAATTTATTCTCCAGAAGTGACTTAAAATAATTCAACTCTACAAGAGCAAAACAACTCTACAAGGGGTTATGCATATATAACGGTATCATTTTAGAGGGGTCCTCCATGTTTTCATAGTTTTGGGTGCAGGAAAACACAATGGTAAACCTACGAATCGATCTCTAAAATCGGATTTTCAGGTGTTTCCCACCAAGATAGGACTTGGCAGACCGATTGTGTTTTAATATGCGAATCGATTTTTAACTCATTCTAGAATTTCAACCGTGACTTCGATGAGGTGATTGTCTGTGCTGCCGCCTACCGGTCTATACACACTTAATTTTCAAAACCGAACTTGCCATAGTAAATCCCAATAACATATATCAATTTAATGCAATCGAACTTTATTTACGCTATTTAGAGCACGGACAGAGGGACAGACAAACCGAATTTATAAACATTTTCAACTATGTTGGAAAGCGTTAAAAACTTGTATAACAGTGTTGTGATTTTTCCTTATTTTTTTCCCTCCTTTACACTATATTTGATTAAAAGATTGTTAGAATTGTAAACTTATTTGACCTTTCATAAGTTCGCTTTTCTTTCTAATACATTTTCCTTTAGGTGCAAATACAGTAGAACCTCGATTATCCGAAGTAATTGGGACCGACCCTCTTTCGGAAAATCGAGAATGCTTCAATTTTAAGATTAAGGAGAAATATATGCACTATTTCTTATTATGGTGCTTAATAAAAGTAACGCAATGACAAAATAGAAACAAGAATAAATTACATGAATTTTAATTTTGAAATTAATTACTTTTTACATATTTCACAAGGGTTTGAAACAATGTTTTGTTTGTCATAGTTTCGTTTGTCTTTGCTTGGAAACTCTATCACGAAATTTTTTAATATTATTAGTTCATCAGTATCACAGTCTTTCTACTGCTCCAGTCGTGCCAAACCTTTTGCATAACATTCAAAAGCTTCAGAATTGCTAATTTGTTCGTTTTCTTCGTTCCATTTCGCAGCTTACGGGAGCTGAAGTTAAATTCAAAGGAGCTCTAAGAAAGGGGATCGAAAATATTTATATGTACTCGTAGTTCGGAATGCACGTCTTACACACGAGGAATATGATAGTTAAAAAAATAAAACGATAAAAAACTGTGAAAATAGATTTTGCACGAAAGGAATGTGATATAAAAAAAAGCTTTAAAAATGGATTTCTGTTAATCGATAGTTTCGGTTAAAAGAGTTTCGGATAAAAGAGGTTCTATTGTATTACTACTTTCTCGCTGATAATTTATGAGCACTAATTACATTGCCCTTTACAAGGTGTAACCGACTGCATTTTAAGCTTCAAATAAAGAATTGAAAATTTTGATTTCTCAAAGATTCTTATCAAGTATTTTAATAGAATAAATAAAGCCTTATAGATAATTAGAATAGATAATACATGGTGTCCGGGCTATAAGTATCCAAAAGTTATGGCTTATTATTACGGAACTACCCATTATAATATAATAGACTTCACATCCGTGGATTGGAAACCTCTCCGAGATTTTAAAACATTGAACAGAACAAAAAACTGAAACTGTGGATGAGTGGGTAAACCGTATCATAGAAGCAATTTATCTAATAACTCCTGATATGCTATGAAACATTTGGAGAGAACTGGATTACCGGTTACACGTTTGTCGTGCTACCAAAGGGGCACACATCGAAGTCTATTGATATTAAAACTTTGTGATGTTCTATTTTTATTTAAATAATTTTTGTTAAAAATTCTAATGGGTAGTTCCGTAAAAATCGGCCATAACTTTTGGATACTTTTAGCCCAAGATACTTTTTAATGCATAAATTTTTTTCTTATATTAACCCTTACGCTCCTGACAGTACATTTAACGCCATTAAAGAATGTGTTGTGATATTGCCTTACTTCTTTTCTCCTTTACACTACGTTTGTTGAAAGTCATTAGAATTGTAAATTGCACTTCCTTATCTGACCTTTCATAAGTTCGCTTTTCTTTCTAACCCATTTTCTTTTTAGGTACATATATTAACTACTTTCTCGCTGATAGTTTATGAGCACTAATTACAATGACCTTTACTAGGTGCAACCACCCGCATTTGAAATCGGACATCTGATTTCTAAAAGAATCTTATCAAGTATTTTAATGGAATAAATAAAGCCGTATAGATAATTAAAATGGATAATATTTTTAATGCATGCGAATTTTTTTATATTAACCTTTTATGCTCCCGACAGTACTTTTAAGTACCATTAAAGAATGTGTTGTGATTTGTCCTTATATTTTCCCTCCTTTTCACTATTGTTTAATTGAAAGTCATTAGAATTGTAAACTGCACTTCCTTATCAAACCCTTTCATAAGTTCACTTTTCTTTCTAATCCATTTTCTTTTAGGTATATACAGATGGGTGACAAAATAATACGAACACCTATGACACCAATGGCGTACGAATTGCAAGCATGAAGTTCCCTTTGGGCAGTTCCTACTGAAATGAATTCTGGAGATGACTAATTATATATGCCGCTATCTGGAATAAAGATTGCCTGCGCTTTTTGACCGCTATGGGTGTCAAGTCTCTGTTATCCCTCTCAGAAAGCTTTCTTTTCCGTCCACTGTTGTACTTCGCAGACGACAATTTAACCGCATTTCGTTTACGTTGTCATAACGGGTGACACAGTACTCCTTGCACGCCCCAAATAATTGGCTGTGTCCGTCACGGAGCAACCAGCGCATCGCATTACAACAATCATTCCTTTTTCGAACTCTGATTCAGTCATTACTGAGTTTTCCAGAGCGTATGATAAGCGCATGCAACACCCATGACTGATATTGAGCGACTGATACCTTACCTTTCATAACCACTAGGTGGCAGAATTGAGTGCAAAGTGACATGCGCGTTCTGGTCCTTTGAAATGGACCATACCTTTTTCATGTGTGTTCGTATTATTTTGTCACCCATCTGTATATTACTAATTTCTCGCTGATACTTTATGAGCTCTAATTACATTGACCTTTAGCAGGTGCAACCGACTGCATTTTGAGCTTGAAATCAGACATCTGATTTCTAAAAGAATCTTATCAAGTATTTTAATGGAATAAATAAAGCCTTATAAATAATTGAAATGGATAATATTTTTGATACATGCGAATTTTTTTATATTAACCCTTTATGCTCCCGATAGCACTTTTAAGTACCATTAAAGAATGCGTTGTGATTTGTCCTTATATTTTCCCTCCTTTTCGCTATGCTTGATTGAAAGTCATTAGAATTGTAAACTGCACTTCCTTATCAAACCCTTTCATAAGTTGACTTTTCTTTGTAATCCATTTTCTTTTAGGGATATATAATACTAATTTCTCGCTGATACTTTATGAGCTTTGATTACATTGACCTTTAGCAGGTGCAACCGACTGCATTTTGAGCTTGAAATCAGACATCTGATTTCTAAAAGAATCTTATCAATTATTTTAATGGAATAAATAAACCCTTCCTTATAGATAACTGAAATGGATAATATTTTTAATGCATGCGGATTTTTTTTATATTAACCCTTTATGCTTCCGACAGTACTTTTAAGTATCATTAAAATGTGTTGTGATTTTTCCTTATTTTTTCCCTCCTTTACGCTATGTTTGATTGAAAGCCATTAGAATTGTAAACTGCACTTCCTTATCAAATCCTTTCATAAGTTCGCTTTTCTTTCTAATCCATTTTCCTTTAGGTGCAAATATTACTACTTTCTCGCTGATAGTTTATGAGCTCTAATTACACCGACCTTTAGTAAATGCAACCGACTGCATTTTAAACTTGAAATCAGACATCTGATTTCAAAAGAATTTTATTAATGATTTCAATGGAATAAATAAAATCTTATAGATAATTGTAATAGATAATATTTTTAGTGCATGAGAATTTTTCTTATATTAACCCTTTTATGCTCCGTTTAGGTGCGTTCGTAATTATATAAATACGTAGCACCTAAGTCATCGTCTGATCCGTCCGTCTGTCTGCATATAACAGCGCAAAAACTACCCAGCCGAATGGTTCGAAATATATAAAGTGTATAATTGTTGCAGAATTTTGTCCAATCATTTAAAATTTTACGAATATCGAAACAAAACTAAAAAATACATTAATAAAAGTTTTCTTTATTCTATTAAATCGTGCCATACGTAATGAATTCAATGATATCCCATGATAGGTAATGATTTTAGATTGTCATGGTGATTATTCTATTAAATACTATCATACGTAATTAATTTAATATCCCGTGACAGGTAATGATTCTAGGTTGCCATGGTGATTATGTTCTATTTAAGATGGAGTTCTATTATTTCCGTGTTACTAAATTTAATATATATAATCGCAATAAATTTTGTATTCATGCATTTTTGCATAAGAGTACAGCGGCTATTGTGTCAAGATCTGAATATTTATAAAACTAGTTATAGTACAAACGCACCTTATTTGCCATGTTTGACTTAGGGTCAGGTGGGGGAAAGTGGTCATAAAAACAGGCTTTTCCAACTTTCAGAGGATATAAACATCAGAATTTCTGTGATGTTTTCTAAAATTTTGGGTGCTATTTTACATTACATTACTCTAGAGTACATCCATATCCATTTCAGAAATATTTTTGGGGAATAACACCTTTTTATGATATATTTTTCCAGGCATGTTTTTATGACCACTTTACCCGAGGGGGTGGGGTAAAGTGAGTAGTGCATGGGGTAAAGTGGTCACATTGAAAAAGTGTAATAAAAAAATAAACTAATGAATAAAAAGTGACATTTTACTATTTACAAACATTTTAAACAACCTTTATAATAAGTTATCTGCCATTTTATTTTATTAAAGTGCAAATTTGTAATGTTAAAATTGTTTGTTGTTAAAATTTGGTTCTTCAAGGATTTTGATCATATGTGATTCTGGAAAAGTATAATGATTGCCAAATTTGGATTTTTTTAAACATACTTTAAGAAAAATAATCAGGTTTTTTCCCAATAAATTGCTTTATTGATTTCTTCATTTCATATATTAGCAACACTCAAGGTCCTATAGATATGGATTGAGATGGTTTGAGATCTTTAGCGATTATAAATGGATTTAAAAGAGAATGATTAGGGATATTTTTTTGTTGTTTTTTTCCTCTTTGAAATTTATGCAACTTTTAAGTATCTCATTCCTCTTGTTATTTTTGCAGATGTAATGAAAGTTTTTTTTTCTGTCAGTACTACCCCAATCTTGGACTGGACACATTTTCTTTTCCTTTAAAACTATATATAACAATTCTATTCACATCTGAAATGAGTGTAGATAATGTTGCCAATGTAGCTTATTTTAATTTTTTTACATATTTTTCAGTCTGCTTTCTTGATACTGTTTCTTTAAAATTCCTTTCCAGGCTTTTTTTAATGGGGGAAAATACACCTAGATCTAATGGTTGTAGACTATGACTAGTATGAGGAAGCATGTGATTGTCGATAGCCTTTTTTCACAGCATCATAATTCATTTATTTCCATCACAATCATAAATAAAAGGGGCAGGCTTTTGTAAGCTTTCGGTGTACTATCTACTTAATAAAATTATCCATCCAAGATTCAAGTACAGAATCCTGTATCTATCCAGATTCTGTGATTCATACAATGCTCCTGCACAATCACCCTTTATCCATAATTCATATATACTCACTAATAAACTGTGACTGGAAGAATGTAATAACCACTAGCTGATATACCAAAAGGAACACTAAACATTATCTTTCCTTTGATTTCTGAATTTTTGATAATGCATTGCATTGCGTAATTTTTTTAAAACTGGACTGTTTTGGCTATTCATATCCATTCCAGCCTCATCAACATTAAAAATTCTTTCAGGAGTTTCTTGTGGACCATTTTCTTATATAATACAAGTATAGGTATTAGAAAAAGTAGTTAATGTGTTGGTTGTTAAATTAGTTGATGTAATCTTTGCAAGCAATTCGGGTTTACACGTAGTTAATTCATTCATTATTTAGAACCTATTAAAAATTAAACCTAACCTTTTTTAATCCCCATATTATACACTATTATTAAATAATAACTATTTGCAGTTAGTTTTTAATAATTATTAGCATTTAATAAACCGGCATTGTATATAATGAATAATTTAACTCAGATCAAATATCTATAAGTTAAGCCTAACCCTATGACCACTTTACCCCATGTAACTAAAACTATTATGAAATAAAATCTGTGATAAATATAACTTAGCTATAAATGAAAATATGTTCTTGAGATATGTGTAAAGCTTTCTGAACTGTCAATTTAACAAAATTTGGAATAAACAAAATGCAGTAGAAAAGTTAATTAAAGAGTTAAAAGAACAAGGTGTAACAAAGACAGACAAAAGGAGTGCTCAGTGGCACAAACATGTTACTAAAAATGTTTTTTTGAGTGAGAAACTTTGATTAATACTTAATAAATCTAAAATTACAAGAAAATTATTCAAATTTCTATATTAGTCAGGATTTTAGCCATTTTTATGAATTATGACCACTTTACCCCACCTGACCCTACAATTTCCGACTTTTTTTTTAATGTATGCATTTTATTAAATTCTTTTAATTTTTAACACGTGTTACTAAAAGGAATAAACCGCCATCCCCGCAAATTGTAAGAAATATTTTTTTTCTTAATTTTTTTAATATAAAAAAATTATATGACACTTTTGAAATCTTTTTCAATAAAGATAAAAAAAAAAAAAATCTAATTTTTACATGCTTTCTTTTAGCTTACAATTCTGTTTGTTTGTATATGGCAGTCAAATCTGATTGCTCATGTCCCACCGACTTCCTGTTCACATAGAGCTTTGAAATTTGGAATATGTATGAATTCCTGAGGGCAATGCATGAATTGGACATTAATTTTTTTTAAATTAGATCCCTAAGGTGACAGATATAAAACTGAAAAAAAAAATCACCCTATCTCATACACCAATTGAAATAAAATCTTGAAACTTGACATGCTTATAGTATAACTAAAATTAGTAAACACGTGTTTCGGAATTTTTAAAAATTCAACCCGAAAGGAAGATACTGATTCCAAGAACCCTCCGTTTTCGAAAGGCATCCCAAAAACTCTACTTAAACTTAACGGTTACTCAATTATAGTTTGATTTCCTATGGAGAAATCAGTATCAGTTTCAACAATGAGTATTTGTTGAAAAGTACTAATAGCAGGGTTACCACGATAGCGTTTTGGGCAATTTGGCGATAGCTGGCTAATTTGGTGAAATTTTCATTTAAATCACTTAATCTATATTGCTACATTTTTTAGATTTTAATGAAAGCTTTTTTTTTTTTTTTTTTTTTTTTTTACATGTATAATCGAAGAGCTGAGTGGATGAACATGTTATGCTACATTTTCTAAAATTTTTTTTTTTATATTTTGGATGAAAGCGTTATGAGGTATCCTATTACATGATGAAGCTAAAATACTAAGATTCCATTTAGTCTTGAAGATTTAAGAGATTATTCATTAATATTTAATATTTTAATATTTAATAATGTCAATAATATGAATAATTTTTAATATTTGAAAATTAAATATGAATAAGTTTTTCTGAGAGAGTTTAGTACCATACCTGTTAATATTTTAAACACATGGTATCAAACAGAAAAGAAATCATTAAAATTTACGGCAAAAACTTTCATGTTATTTCATGTTATTTCATGTTATAACAAATGTAATTTTTGTTACGTAACATGTTCTTCCACTTAGCTCTTCAATTATCTATAATAATAAGGAAAGAAGTTTGTGTGAGTGAGTGTGTCGACGGTGTTCTGAAGAGAACGCTGCACGTAGAGCTACCAAATTTCGGGGGAAAGGTACGTCTATATATGAATTTTTGCACCTTGAAACCCGATTTTCGACCAGATTTTTTTATTTAATTTTTTATCCGATTTTTAGCACTTTTTTTAAGTTTTGAAGCGATTTTTCCACATTAGTGAAAAGAATACGGTTTCTTTCTTTTAACCCAATATAGTAAATGTTGTTTTCTTTTCAAAAAAGTTTATTCGGAATTCGTACAGCGATTTTTTAATGCGATTATTGAACAGCAGTTAATACATCTTCATACCTTTAAGGATGTTACCGAATGGGGGACACAATTCTGTCGCCAAATACCGCCAAGTTTTTCGCCAACTTGGCGATATCTCTAATATTTCGCCAAATTCCCATAGACTTGCATTGTAAAGCAATAAGGATTACTTGCTTAGAGAAAATCAACAAACTGAGATATTTTAATGCAACAAAAACTAATATTAACTTACTGGATTATATTAATTGCATTTAAGGTAATCCAAGTAAATTAAATTATGAATAAAAGTAACATCAAACAATGCTTAGCATGTTTTCCCAAACATAAATTTTAAGAGAGCCCGCCAGTCGAAAGAATTATATGTGAAACTTTTATCCAATTATAGTAAATTTTGACTTTCGTGATTTTTGAACTTTTTGAGATTTTTAATTCGATTTTTACGTTTCTTCGCTATCTGCTGCAATTTTTTGACATTCCATTTTTGACCTAAAGTACATTCTGCCCTCATTTCAATAAAGTTTATTCGGACTTTGTATAGCAATTTTCGAATTTCGGGAATTTTGTATGTGATTTTCAGTGTATTTTAGTGATTTGCTACCATTTTTCCACATTGGTGAAAGGAATCAACTTGCAATCTTCGAACACAATATATAATTTTTTTTTTTATCTTTTCGAAATTTGTGCAGCGATTTAAAATTTTCTCGCGATATCTTATTATGATTTCCAGAACTTTTTCGCAATTGATGCTGTTTTTTGACGTACCCGGGCAACGCCGGGAAAGTTCGCTAGTTTAAAATATTCTTTTTCGTCATAATTGACGAGATTTGATCATGTCTGTTTTTACAAATCATAATAAATATATGGAAAACAGCAAATGTAGTAAATTGTTTAACGTTCGAGTTTTCTTTTTTCTTTTCTTGTTCGAATTATGAAAATTTATGTCAAAGTTAGTTTATTTTGTCATGAAAAATTTATTTTATTTTTCGGAGTTTGATCTTTTTTGCGACTTGGTTATCTAAATAGTTCATTAATTAATTAATTAATTTGTTTAATTTGTTTACATTAAAATTTCTCACTAACAACTCTTTATATTCTAAGAATAGAAAAATGAGATACTTTAATTAAACTAAAAAATGTGGTTTTTAAAAGTTTTCTACTAATTAGCTTACATGGTGCTGACGCTGCCATACTTTAAAATAATTACATATTCATTAAAGATTAACGATCCACGATGAAAAGTACATGCTGTTAGGAAAATATGAAAATATGTAACTTATTTAAATATAAATCATTTTTATTGTGTTTTTATGGAATATTTAAGTGTGGCTATATCTTTGTTTTCTTACTTTCAGGGAAAAAAAATTTAAATTTGGAGTTTTTGGTTTATGACTTAATTTCCAGTGTATGTTGATTACCAATTTAAATATATACATATGCGCTTAGCTTTAATAATTACATATTCATTAAATATTAGCGGAACCATTATGAAAAATACATGTTGTTAGAAAAATATAAAAAGATATAGTTCGAACATAAAGCATCCTTATTTGTGTTTTTAGAACATTTAAGTGTGTCTTCATCTTTGTTTTCTTATTTTTAGGAAAAAATTAATCTTTGAAGTTTTTGGCACATGACTAATAAAGCCAAGTCTAGCGTCGCACTGGACAGTGAAACAAAAAAAAAAAAAAAAAAGTGGGACAAGGACTTATAAATTGGTACATAAAAATACAGAAAACTGTATGGAAAAAGAACGTGTGATAACGGAATCCTGTCTTAAAAATAAAAACTTTAATAATAGGAATAGGTAGGAATATCATGCAATCTGATAAGACAAAAGCCTGTTTAAAATTGAATTTTTTCCTTCCCTTGGATTGCGATTCCGTCTAGCAGATTTCATTATTTAATATATAAAAATGAAAATTTGTCTGTCTGTCTTTAATTCTATACAAATCCACAGTATGGAAGCCAGAATTGTGAATTGTTACATGCATATGTAATAAAATACGGCCGAGGCAACTAGAGTAATCCAGAATCGAAATATTTTATAGTTAATTTTTAATTAATAAAAAAACCACTAATTTTCTATCAATTTTAAACGTTTTCATTATAGAAGTTGCCCACAAATAAATCCACAATAAAATTCTTACTACAACAATTACTTTTCTATTGCAAGATTTTCACGCCAAAAATGAAAATGAAATAAATAGTTTGACGTAAAAAAAAAAGTGAATATTACGCCATAACATATTTATCGCAAGATTTCTACATGAAAAATAAAAATGAAATAAATAGTTGGCGAATTAAAAAAAAAAAAAAAGTGAATATTACATCATACTGGAAATGAACATCAGCAGGTGAATATGTAACGTCATAAGAGTTTAAAAAAACGTATTGAAACATGATAAAAACCCAATTATGGAAATAAAGGCATATTTTAACATTTTGAGGTTATCTGAATTTGTTTTCGAAATCTATTCCATATATATACGTGTGTGTATGCGTGTATATTAGAATTTCCAGAAATGTTTAGGTTCCTACAGCTCATTTTTTGTGCGTCTGCTATATAAATTTATACATGTTTATATTGGGTTTTCATCTTATTCATCTGTGTAATACTTCAACTGCTTTTTTTATTGTTTGTTTTATACTGTATGCTTAATTTTGAAATTGATTTTTTAAAACAAACAGTCTTAAAATTCCAGGCAACGCCGGGTACTTTAGCTAGTACTAAATAAACCCAACGTCCTATACATTAAAACTTCTGAAAGTGGAATCGTTAGGGGCAAAAGGGCAAAATTCCAATTTAGGAGTTTCGTCCAATTATGGACGAAATTCTAATTTAGTAGGAATAATTGTATATTTTTCCGATCAAGGGACAATGAAAATTTAACTTTTAAAACAGCATCCCGCTATAAAAAGGTTCCATTTGCACAAAATTTACTAAATAACGTACAGTAAAACGTGTGAAAACAGAATTGTTGGGAACCACAAAAAATTACTTTTAGACAGGTTCCGTCTAGAGAGATAGATTATTTGTAAAGTATTCCTTTGGAAGGCACTATAAAATTTTTACGTTAATGACAAGTTCTGCTATTTTATTGTGCTAAGTTCCACTCGATGCAGACTAACGAATAGCATGGTAGTAAAAAAGAATTCCGTGTGGTGTCCCGTGTAATGGTTACATGGGACAGGTCTGAAAATCGGGACACCTGTCATCACTATATGTGATGCATCTGATTTGTGGTACAGTCCATGTTAGGGGCTGTGCATACATAACGTTATCATTTTAGGGGGAGGCGGGGGGTCTGGTACATGATATCGTATGATATCGCTAGGGGGAGGGGGGATTTGTCTTTCGATTTTGTTGGATCATTTTTGATCCAACCAAAATTTTCTTTTTTTATTTGTAACTTAGTGTTTACATGAAAATAGTAAGTTATCTTTTTACCCGACTGAAAAGAAGGATTATGTGTTTCACGCGTATATGTGTATGTGGATTTCTTTATACCCTCGAAACATCCCAACGGCTGGATGGATTTTAATGAATGAGGTCTCTATCGATTCATCTTAACGGCCCGATGGTTATATGCTAGGTTTTGTTTTTAAAAATTCAAAATGGTGGCCGCAAAATACAAAATGGCGGTAGAGACGAAAAAAAATTACGCACCCTATTGAGTGGCATATCATTGGATAGGTCTTTCAAAATGAAGACGATGTTTCATTGACTATTTTACAGTCAGAAGCTCCGTTAAAATATTATAGAACCTGGAAGTTGTGTAGGTAGGATCTCTAGCCTTACTGCAACCCTAACCATCATAAGACATCTATAGACCTCATCAAAACAGTGTTTATAGATAGGAACTAATAATTAAACAGAACTTAAAAGTCATCAATACAAGTAAATAAAAAAATGGGTAATATAAACAAGTAACATAAAAAAAATATTTTAAGTCAATTCCTACTTAGGTCAATAAGAGAATTTTTTTTTCCCATTCTTCTTTCATCTTGAGCGGCGCTTAAAATGCCTTGATCAAGAAGAGGGCTCTTCGATTATTTAAAATTAATTAATTTAATTTAATTAATGAATTAATATTTGAGAAAAACTGGATTAACATCAAGTGCCATCCACTACAAATTAAAAAAAAAAAAAATATTTGAGCTTTATTGGATGAATAGTAATTATTTTATTAACGATTTAAAATTTGAACAAGATATATATATAGCAAGAGCGTGAGCTAATAGTAGGAATTGAAAAAAAAATATAGTTTCACATTGATGAGAAATAATTAATTAGTTCGCTTTTTACGCAGTTGGGTTTTATGATTTTTTAAATTTAATTGTTTATTAATGTATTATGTATGTTATTATGTATGTTATCTGTTTCTAAGAGAATACAAAGTTATTATTAAAATCTTTAAATGATCATAAAGTTATTTAATTCCGAAATATGGAATACGTCAGTGTTTGACATTCCTATTCTTCTGTTATATGTGCATATAAAATCCACTGTTTCAGAAAACATATGCGAAGTATTTTTGAAATGATACTTGCGTTTACCAGTAAATAAAAGAGAAAAAATGTTGTCTACCTGTTTCGTTGATAACACGCTCTGTTTGCCCCCCCCCCCCCCGTCGTGCAGGGGCAAGTGCAAGAAAACATCATTACTATTGAATGCAATATGTAACAAAAAGCTATTATTAAATTCTTTTAAATAGCAACTATTTCTTTTAAGCGTTATTTGATATAAAGTTATTTCATTCGAAAAGTAATATTTTATTGACTTTTCTTCATTTTGAATCAATAAAATATGCGAAACATAGATATAACCATATTTGTCTATTACTCCAAACAAAAGAAAACTAGTCTGATGTCCAATCGCAAAACTTTCTTCTTTCTCATACATGTTAATACTTCAAAATTTGCTATCACACTGCCAAAATTAAATGGCAATCTATGCATCTCATGAGGATTCTAAAGATATGAAATTCTGTGCATTAGTTCTTGAGATATGACTATCACCGAAATTGTCTAAATCCAGCAAAATGCAGCCTAGCAGCGCTACCTGTTGGGTGATTTATACCAAATCCTAATCAGCAACAATTTATGTCAACGTCTGGCTGAATCTGAAGTTTGGAGAAAATTCGTGCATTAGTTTTTGAGATAGAGCTATTGCAAAAATCGTGAGAACTCCTCTTTTTCTAAGGATATATCACGAAAAAATTGAACTTTTCAAATGTGCCTGCTTAAACTTAAAGTTCTTTACTACCATGTGCAATTTTAATCCATACTTTTGAATAAAACTGTAGTGTCTGCCTGCGATTTTCACAGAAAACCTATTTCAAAGTCATCCGACTATTCATCCGACTATTGGCGTCGTACAATCAAAAATAATTTTTGTTTATTTGTTCGACTGTCTGTTTGTCCGAACGGTTGGATAACTAACAGTAAACATATCAGGGAAACATAGAGAATGATTTTGGCTACAATCTTCAATTTGCGCATTCCGATATCAAAAATAGTTTTTGAGAAAACATGTAAAAACCCTGAGAATGAATCAATCAAATAATTTTTCAATGCTCAAAGACTCGAGAACTAATTGATAAATTTTAAGAAATCTTACGGGATTAAAAGGTCTAATTAAGGGGGCAGTGTACCTTTTCAACAATTTTTTTTAATTTAAAAAAATAACGGTTCAAATTATGAACTCACTGTATTTCAATGTTCAACTGAAAGTGCATTTGGAAAAAAATATTTAATTAAAATTTTTAAAACTTAAAAAAAAAAATAATTTTTTAAAATCCCTATTTTTTTTAAATATAGATATTTTTGCCCAATTTTTTTTAAAAGATTTTCAAATGTGTGTTACACAAGACTGCGGATGGATTTTTAGATACATTTAATATTACATTTAATGTAATTTTTTTACTATAGAGTAAAGCGATGAAATCTAACATATTTTCATGTGCTTTTATTTAAAGAAACAAACAAACAAACAAACAGAAAAACAAAAAACTGAAGGCTAATTTCATTCGCAGGTTTATCACATACATAATAATAAACACATGCAAAAAAGTTTAAATATCTATCTCAAATATAAAACTAGTCGGATTCGGATGTACCAATAATAAAACTTTCTTCTATCTCATACATGTTAATACTTCAAAATTCGCTATCACACTGCCAAAATTAAATGGCAATCTATGCATCTCATGAGGATTCTAAAGATATGAAATTCTGTGCATTAGTTCTTGAGATATGACTATCACCGAAATTGTCTAAATCCAGCAAAATGCAGCCTAGCAGCGCTACCTGTTGGGTGATTTATACCAAATCCTAATCAGCAACAATTTATGTCAACGTCTGGCTGAATCTGAAGTTTGTAGAAAATTCGTGCATTAGTTTTTGAGATAGAGCTATTGCAAAAATCGTGAGAATTCCTGCATAGCAGCGCCACCTATTGGGTGATTAACACCAAAACCTAATTAGCAACAACTTGTGTCAACGTATAACTAAATCTGAAGTTAGATGAAAATTCGTCAATTAGTTCTGTAGATAGAGCTATTGCGGGAATCGTGAAAAAGGCAGCACAGAAGCGCCACCTGTTGGGCGATTTACACCAACACATAATCAGTACCATGTCATATCAAGGACTAACTAAATCTGAAGTTTGATGAAAATCCGTGTATTAGTTCTTAAGGTAGAGCTATTGGGGAAATCGTGTAAATCCTGCAAAATTCATCATAACAGCGCCACCTGTTCGGGGATTTACACCAAAACATAATCGGCATCAATTCATATCAAGGACTAAATAAATCTGAAGTTTGATGAAAATCCGTGCATTAGTTCTTGAGATAGAGCTATTGTGAAAATCGTGAAAAATGCAGCATAGCAGCGCCACCTGCTGAGCGATTTACACCAAAAACTAATCAGCATCAATTTGTATTAGGGACTAACTGAATATAAATTTTCATTAAATTCCGTTCATTAGTTCTTGAGATAGAGCGCCCACAAAATGTTTGTCACATACATACAGACAGACAGACGGACAGACAGACAGAATCACAGACAGACATTTTGTAAAAACAGTTTTTTTTTAATCATAACGTATGATATCGTAAGGGGGGGCAGGGGGTCTGAAATTACCAAAAATTGATAACATTATATATGTACAGCCTCTTACACTGTGATTCGTCTGATTTGTGATACAATCTGAAATATCAAATTCCTTGAGTTCAGCTGCCCCCTATGTGGTCCCTACTCCCCATTTCCTTTAAACTGATAACTAAGCGAAATTAAGATATTAAGACAAAAGTAAAAGGGGAACTGAGAGAGACCACCTGCTACGCCTTTACGCAGGTGGTCTTTGTCACTAATGAAAGTAAATATCGTCTTAAAAGCAGGGTGGCTATTCATCATTTACAAAAATTTAAACTCTGGAATACGCTAAGAAGGAATACATACAACGTGATATAAATATTTTTAAGGTAAACTATTTTCATTTGCTAAAGTATTCATGCATGTTCAATTAACAGTACATTTAAAAAGTTAACAATGTTAACAATACATTGTACTACAATACAGCAATTACATTTGATAAAATAAGATAGTAAAAGCGTGAAGGACTTATTGGGTTGATTCGTATGAGGACATGTATGCATTATAATATAATAAAAGGTTTTACAAAACTTTTAACTCTAGAATACGCTACAAAGGAACAAATACAAATCTATACAAATATTTTTAAGCTAAACGATTTTCATTTGCTAAAGTATTCATGCACGTTCTATTAACAGTAAATATTTAAAAAGTTAACAATGGTAACAATACTTGCACTACAATATAGCAATGCCATTTGAAACTAGTATGTTGTGGCCATCACAAAACTTTCTTCTATATAAATCACGTCAATTAAATCATTTAAATAGTACAAGAAATTACATGAATTTAGCACCAATTCATGTAATTTCTTAATTCAGTATATCTGAATTTGAAGTTTGATGAAAATTCGTGCATTAGTTCTTGAGATAGAGCTACAGCGGGAATTCTGAAAAATGTAGCATAGCAGCGCCACCTGTTGAGCGATTTACACTAAAAATAAACAGCACTAATTGATATCAAGGTATACCTGAATCTGAAGTTTGTTGAAAATCTAAGCGTTAGTTCTTGAGATAAAGCTATTGCGGAAATCGCAAAAAATACAGCATAGCAGCGCCACCTGTTGAGCGATTTACACCAAAAATTAAACAGCACTAATTTACACGTCAATTCATCTCAAGGACTAACTAAATTTGAAGTTTGATGAAAATCCGTGCAATAGTTCTTGAGATACAGCTCTTGCGAAAATCGTGAAAATGCAGCACAGCAGCGCCACCTGTTGGGCGATTTACACCAAAAATTAAACAGCACTAATTTATATCAATGACTAACGAAATCTGAAGTTTGATGAAAATCCGTGCATTTTTTCTTGAGTTAGAGCTATTGCGATAATCATAAATAATGCAGCATAGCAGCGCCACCTGTTGGCCGATTTTCACAAAAAAGTAATCAGCACCAAACTATATCCTGGTCTAACTGAATCTGAAGTTTTATGAAAATCCGTGCAGTAGTTCTTGAGATATAGCTATTGCAGAAATCGTGAAAAATGCCGCATAGCAGCGCCACCTGTTGGGCGATTTTCACCAAAAACTAATCAGGTCCAGTTCATATCAAGGCATAACTAAATAATAAGTTTTGTGAAATTCTGTGCATTAGTTCTTGAGATAGAGCGCCCACAAAATTTTTGTCACATACAGACTCACAGACAGAGTGACAGAGTGACAGACAGACTCACAGACAGACATTTTCTAAAATCGTGTTCTGGGCATTCTAAAACGTGTAAATCCGTCGAAAACCGGAAGTCGAAAATTTTCACGAATCCAATACTTTCTTCTTGTAAAGATAGAACAAAGTAAAAATAAGATAATAAAAGCGTCAAGGACTTATTGAGTTGATTCGTATTTAATAACATGTATGCATTTTAATATAATAAAAGGTTTTACAAAAATTCTAACTCTAGAATACGCTAAGAAGGAATAAATACAATGTGATACAAATACTTTTCAGCTAAACGATTTTCATTTGCTAAAGTACTTATGCATGTTTAATTAACAGTAATATTTAAAAGTTAACAATACATTGCATTACAAAATAGCAATTACATTTGATAAAATAGGTTAATAAAAATTATCAGGGACCATTCGGTCGATTTGTATAATGACACGCATGGATTTTAATATAATAAAAGGTCAGTTTTAGAAAATTCATTCTATAAAACGCTAAGAAAAAATAAGTTGAATCTGATACAAATATGTTTCAGTTAAACGATTTTAATTTACTATAGTACTTATGCAAGTTGAGCTAACATTAATATTTAAAAAGTTAACAATAGTAACAATACATTGTGCCACAATATAGCAATTGCATTAGATAAAGTAAAATAATAAAAACTTTCAAGAATAATTCAGTTGATTCATATAATGACATGTATGGATTTTAATATAATACAACGCTAATTATATTTGCTGACTTCATATTCGAACTATCGAATAGTTTAATAAAAATAAAAATTGAAAATTTGCTTATGCATTAATTAACGCTTTGCGGTCATTGAATGAACTGTGTTCTTTACTATTTTAATTAATTATTTGTATTTATCTAAACAGTACTTTGCAGTTTTTGTTTTAATTCTATTAATTAGCTAATGATGGTACACATCTCAGTGAAAATGTTAAAAGTTTTTTTGTGTGTCGCAGCAATTTTATTAAATTTCAGGCAAAATGAATTCTTCATTTACTAGTTTAAAAAGAAATAATATGTTCTTTTATAATGTTGCTAGCAGCCTTCGCCCGCTACGCTCGTCGGTTTCTGTAAACAAACCGTGAATCAAACGAAATATATCTAAGAATTTGATCATGCGTTTGAAAGCAATATGGACATTAACTTGGAATGCCCATCCGAATTGCTACAAACGATATGGACGTCATTATACTATTATGTTTTCTATTAAGACAGACAAAATTTGAGCTATTAAGGACCAACTTGTTTAGTTGATCCTTTACTATAGAATTTGGTAAAGTACGATAGAACAATATATAATATACTTATACCATTCCTCTGAAAATTTCTCAATGCAATTCTCATCAGAATCCGTCCAATAGAACCTATTAAAAAGGCTAATCTTTCATAATTGGGATCACCTGATTCTAGAACTTTCAGCCAAAATACTATAACCAAACAACCTAGATCGATATGTGTAACCTTTAAAAAAGTCAATCTTTCATAATCGTGTTCATCTGATTTTGAATTTCCCCCCCCCCCCCTAATTATTTAACTAAGCAACGTAGAACGATATGATGTACTAATTTTTTTTTAATGAAAAATTATCTAACAATGTAAGTCCCATCACAATCAATTCAGCAGAACTGAAGTTGTAAGCGGCCTAAACGAAATTTCTCTTTGCATTTCATTTATATTATAGATAGTTAAATTTAAATATATCTTTCACAATCGTGTTAACCAGATTATAGAACTTTCAGGGGGTAGGTCTTTGTAGGGGTAAGGTCTGCTTTATATACCCACTTGATTTTTTAAGAAACTCTGCACACCTTTATAGAATATATATTCTCTAGTATATACACATTGCAAAGGGTATATTAATCCTCTAATTAATAGCATCCTCTAGTAATTTAAAACACCAGAGAGAACTTTCCGGCATAGCATCAAAATCCATTCAGTAGGACTTTAAATTAAAGGTAACCTTTCACAATCGGGTTCACCTAATTTTAAAACTCCCGTATCTAATACTAATGTAAAGTAGAATTATTTTTTTTACATTAAAACACTTCTAAAACAAATTACCTAACTAATTGTGTAAGTTCTACAAAATTCTGTGCAGTAGAACGTGAGTTATAGTCAACCGGAATGAAATAAGAATTTGCGTTTTGTATATACAGTACACGATGTGAGTAAAAATGTAAGTGCTGGTATTTGCAATTTATAAATGCTATTGGCGAGATTTATGCAAGACTAACATAAAAGTATCCATTTTTTCTTTTTATCCAGGAGCAAATGACAAATTTCAAAATATTTTTTCCATTTAAACCTTTGAATATGAAAACTTTTTTTAAGCAGTACAAACATTGCTTTCATATTTAAATTAAATATTTTTGTCTTATTATATTTATTTGTTTTTGAACCATTTTTCTTTGTATTTTAAATAAAATCAGTAAGTGTTTTGGTATTTTATCGTTATATCAACATCGTTGTCGCCAAGCATAATAATTAGCGCAGAAGGAAATGAAACATTTGAAAAAAAATAATTTTGTTGATACAAAAATGAGCGTTTAAAATATATAACATTTGAAAATTACAGACTTTCACCACCTATTTTTTTAAATCAATAGAAATCAATACTTAAAATAAAAGAGAAAAAATAAATATTTTACAATAAAATAAGGTTAATTTAATCTGCAGGTCTGAAATTGTAAATATCTTTCAGGTTATTATTACAGCGTGGCGTACGTAATAAGCATGTCTGTCATTGCAGAAAACATTTCATTTTTTGAATGAAGACGTTCAACGTTTTTTAACAAAACATTTTTATACGTATAATTCCTAAGTTCAGAAATAATTTTATTACAGCTTCCTCGTCATCAGGTAACTGCCAAATGGTAAAATTCATGTCAATGTCAAAAGTAAATATGTACCCTATATATCTACCCTATATATATAAAATCCTAATGAAACGAATTTATGAAACGGATATATGAAACAGTCGAAATGAAACGAATTTATGAAACGATTCTTTGAAACGACTGATTATGCTTCACGGCGATTTCTCCTAAAATATGGAATACTTTGCGATGAAATTAACACCAAAAATCCGTATTGATCCACAGATCTCAAAACTGGTATTAGAATTTTTAAATTCGAATTAGTTTTCGAAACATTAATTTTTTTTCAATTTTAAATACATTTTTCTAATGATAGCAACTCAAATTTTAATCATAACAGATATTTTTTTTCATATTTCAGAAGAGGTTATTATTTTAAACTAATTTTGCGACCAGTTTGCCCTCCCTTAAATGTATACTAAGAAATGTGTTATGCTACTTTTATTCATAATTCAATTTACTTGAACAATCTTTCGCCAAATCGAAAGATTCTGATAGAGAAATCATTCTGACGGTATTTTTATGTTAGCGAGACGCAGGTGATAAATCGCCAAACATTTTTCCCGTTGCATTTTTGTTTATATTTCATTAATTTCATTTAAAATATAATCCTTTCATTCATTTTATTTAAAATACAAAATTTTCATTTAAAACTGAAACATTTAAAGTTGATGGCTTTCACTTCTTTCTTTTTTTAAAAAACTAAACGAAAAGAAAAATATTAGGCACAAATGTCATATACGCACCGGAGTACCTAATTGGTGCCAAAATGGCATTATTTTGGTTGACATGGTAACCCGCCTATTGTTGTTTATTTAATAATCTACCCTATATATATATCTACCCTATATATATAAAATCCTGATGAAACGAATTTATGAAACGGATATATGAAACGGCTGAAATGAAACGAATTTATGAAATGATTCTTCGAAACGACTGATTAAACAACTGATTATGTTTCACGGCGATTTCTCCTAAAATATGCAATACTTTGCGATGAAATTAACACCAAAAATCCGTATTGATCCACAGATCTCAAAACTGGTATTAGAATTTTTTAATTCGAATTAGTTTTCGAAATATTAATTTTTTTTATAATTTTAAATACATTTTTCTAATGATGCAACTCAAATTTTAATCATGACAGATATTTTTTTTCATATTTCAGAAAAGGTTATTATTTTAAACTAATTTGGCGACCAGTTTGGCCTCCCTTAAATGTATGCTAAGAAATGTGTCATGCTACTTTTATTCATAATTCAATTTACTTGAACAATATTTCGCCAAATCGAAAGATTCTGATAGAGAAATCAAGTTCTGACGGTATTTTTATGCTAGCGAGACGCAGGTGATAAATCGCCAAACATTTTCCCCGTCGCATTTTTTTATATTTCATTAATTTCATATTAAATATAATCCTTTCATTCATTTTATTTAAAATACAAACTTTTCATTTAAAATTGAAACATTTAAAGTTGATGGCTTTCACTTCTTTCTTTTTTTAAAAAACAAAAAGAAAAAAAAAATATTAGGCACAAATGTCATATACTCACCGGGGTACCTAATTGGCGCCAAAATGGAATTATTTTGATTGACATGGTAACCCGGCTTATTTAATAATAAATGTTTATTTACTTTTATTTGTTTTTTAAAACTATATAAAGTATTTTGTTCGGAACTTTTCCGTTATACGGACACCATACCAAAATGTATGCTAATGCGCCAATTATTTCAACCCTGTTCGTGAAAAGGATTTGATCGTGAAAAGCGGTTTAATATGAGTATTTTTCATTACTTTATTGTATAACAGTTATTTGTTCACTTAGTTTAAGTATGCATTTGTGATTTAATAAAATAGTCCGTAAAAGTCTGTAATTTGCAAATGTTATATTTTTAAAATGCTCCCTTTACTATCGACAATGTTCTTTCTTTTATTTTTCAAATGCTTCAATACACGTGATTTTCATTTTGCGCCAACTTTTACGATTTTCGACAACGGTATCTGTGTAACGGAAAAGTACCTTTTGTTCTATAGTTTTTAATTTTTTTTGTTATTTCCTTTTGAAAATAATTAAAAAAATACGGTACTAATTAGTTATTTCGACGACAAATTTCGCCAAATTATATAAATCGCCAAACCACTCGCCAAATTATACAAATTGACAAAATTTTTATTTTAAATAACGAAAGAACAAATAAATTAGCATAACATTAATAAATATACAAATAAAACGTCGAAATAAAAATCACTTGATGACGTAAACACGTGTAACTTGCTTAAAGTCAAGTGAGTGTGACATTTACGATCGACCATTATTGGCATTTAATCTTATAGTTTGGCGATAGATTTTGGTCGACGGGATAACTAAGTAATACCAAAAATGCATATGTAACTGGTATTTGAAAACGAGGTTTGCGCCAAATTTTCGGAAAAAAAAATCACGCCAAACCTGCGGTGAGTATATGACATCTGGCCAAACATTAAATAATGCAACAAACCATGACATTTAATTTCAATTTCAAATCAATGTTTTAATTTACCACTCGAAAAATAAAAAAAAGGCTAACTGGCGAGTTGAAAAAAAGCTATTGGCGAGATTTGCAACCGACTAGCGTAACAGTACCAAGAATTCTTTGCGACCATGGCAACTTTTATGTAGTTTTATTCGAAAAAATTTTTTTTTTCATTTTTTAATCAAAATGGAAAACTTTAGGCACAGATGTCATATTCGGCCCTATATTGGCGCGATTTTTTTCTCATGCTAATGTCATATACGCAACGGGTACTTAATTGACGCCAAGGTATCATTATTTTGCTTGGTATAGTAAGCCGGATGTTGTTGTTTATGTTGTTGATACGTTCTCCAAATTGGCGTCGGAAAACAATCGCGCCGATATGACATCTGTGCCAAACTTTCATATGAAAGGTGAAGGGATCACACCGCATTTGTTTATGGCAGTTGATGACTTGAACTATTATAATATAGATGAAATGATGGCGATAGAATAATATTTGGCGACTTATCACCTGTGCATGGCTAACATTAAAGTACCAAAATGGCACCTAGAGTATAAAAAGCGAAGTTGTCCGCCCGGAACTGTTGATGATAGTCACATGACTTAGGCTGTTGTTATAGAGATTGTTTTAAAATACCGGGAGACAAAGACTCTGTATACTTAATTCATTTTATTTTAGTTTCTTTTCAAATGTTTAACTGATCCTCTTTAATCAAAAATGAAAACAACCATTGGATGTCTTAACAGAAACTGATTCGCCCTTAATTTTTTGCAATCAAAGGGAATTGAATGGAAACCCGTTTACAGGGAGATCTGCACAGCTTTTTTCAGTATAATTCAATCTTCTCTACTATTTTTAAAACCCATCATATTAGCGTGTTTTTAGATTCTGCGGTGTTTGAACGGGGATTGGCGAGCCTAGCTTGCAGGGAGCAGAGCCCCTAGTAAGTTATAATTTAATAATAAATATTTTCTGTTAGAAAAATAACAAGCTAAGATGTTTTGCGATGATACGATTAAATAATACTAATAAAAAAATATTCACGTTCAATAAATAGCAAATCTTAATGTTTGGCACGGTTTGCAATAAAAATCCTTTGCAGGGTTGAAATAAATAGCGCGATAGCATGCATTTTCGCATGGTGTTGGTATAGTAAAAAACCAATTAACCATTATTAACCAATTTTTTTAATTTTTAGCATTCGACGCGTTTGTAATTTGTTTCTAACTCATATAGCTGTTTTAATTATTTAACCAAAAGAATTGATTAACAAAATTATTCCATTTAAATTTATCCGTTGCTCTAGTATGGACGTATTTTTAGAAATTATCATTCGAAAATTTGAGGTTTTGGCGCCAAATTAGAAAAATATGAAATATCTCACGAACTATTGGACTTAAAAGAAATTAGTTAGTACCATTCGATTCAGCATACAAAAATGCACTAAAATATGTTATCAGTTGAAAAATAACTATAAAATATGATTTTTAAGAATTTTTTTAAAAGTTCGTTTTCTTTTTAACCCCCTTAGGGATGGAATTTTAGGGAATCCTTTCTTAGCGGCACTTTATGTCATAAGAAGTATTTTTACCCCAATTTTCAAGATTTTAGGTTTAGTAGTTTGGGCTGCGCGTTGATTAATACAAAATCCTGACTTTCTTTTATATATATAGATTTATACAACCATTTCATTTTTACATGTTTTAACACCTCACAACTTAGTTGAAAAGTGTTTATGAATTGCTTTGTCTGTTCCACACATTAACTCGCATAAATAGACTCAGATTTTCATGCAATTGTTATATGTTAATGATGTTTACAATGACATGTTCGGTATTGAATTGGAAGTCTGTAGCATTGACAGTTCATTTACAGGGGCACTCAAAATAATTCCGTTACATTAGAGTCAATGGGGAAAAATCGTTTGCAGTGTATTTTAATGACCTTACGCAATTTCAAATGTATTGAAATTGATATACATCACTGAATTTCACTACAAGATGATTTCTCTAGAATAGGGCATTCATAGCATTTATCGTTCATTTACAGGGTCACATAAAAGAAATCGGTTACAGGCTGTCTTTGGGCCATATACTTGCTGGAAATGCGTTTTCAATTTTGGTATGCGCTTTTAAATTTAACTAATGTTTTGCATGTTACTGATTGTGTATAAATTCTATACTAGTATTCAAGGCTGCTCAAAAGAAATCACGTACCATTCTCTTTATATGCGGAAATTGCTAAAGGGGAATTTTCAACTGAGATATGTATTTCCTAACCGAACAAAATTTTTGCATGCATGAAGTTTATAGATACAAATCTATATATCGTATACACAGCTGCTCAAACTTATCGGATAATTTTCCGACTGAAGAGGGGAATTGCTGAAATTGGGTTTTGAAATGTGTTATGCGTTTCCAAATGCTTCAATTAGACATCCTATTTCCACTTATTAAACGATGAAATTTTGTTACATTATTCTGAATGTGTTGGAAAATGTTACATGATCTATGCTTGATGCATGTTTTTTTCCTTTTTGTTTATTTAACTGAACCTGGTTTTTGTACGTAAAGATAGAATTTTGTAATCCATTTTTAACCCACTTCTTGACAGGATAGAATTATAAAAAAAAAAAAAAAAAAAAAAAAAAAAAAAAAAAAAAAAAAACATTATCACATGTGTGTTTTCGATGACAACACCACATTTTAATATTTATAACTTAATTATACATTAATACATTAATTTTAAACGCTAGCCTATCACCGGTGATAAATCGACCAATATTCATTGTAGCTCGTACAATCGTTTACGAGTTAAAAAAGCAATGAATTTAATGATGCGCCAATAAACGCTTCCGAAAATATGCCAAACGCCTGTGAAACTACAACAATGAAACATTTTGAACGCTGTAGAAAATAAATAATAAATAAAAAATGGGCACAGAAGTCATATACGCTTACGCACCCCGTTGGCGCGATTTTTTTCTGACGCCAATTTGGCGAAAATCTCGTTTTCCAATACCAGTACATATATATTTTTAAAAAGGGATTAACAATAAGTAAAAGCAAAGGTTAATTAATAACTATAGAAGAAAACAATTTATTTAACTTTAAAAAAGAAAGTAAAAGTAGATAAACAATTTATTAATAAATAAACAACATCCGGGTTACCATATCAAGCAAAATACGACACTTTGGCGCCAGTTAAGTACCCTGGTGCGTATATGACATTGGCGTCAGAAAAAAATCGAGCCAACATGATGCATATATAACATCTGTGCCAAAAGGAATGAAGAGTGTAGTATTTTTAAAAATAACGTTTTTATTAATTAATAGTTTAACATTAAATAATTTATGAACTATGCATTGAGAAATGAATTTTTATCAATTCTAAAAAGATAGTTTAACATTTCATTTTTTTACCCGACTGAAAAGAAGGGTTATGTGTTTCACGCGTATCTGTGTATGTGGATTTCTTTATACCCTCGAAACATCACAACGGCTGGATGAATTTTAATGAATGAGGTCTCTATCAATTCGTTTTAACGGCTTGATGGTCATAGGCTAGGTTTTGTTTTTATAAATTCAAA
Organism: Maratus speciosus; assembly: GCA_963932465.1. Lineage (NCBI taxonomy): Eukaryota > Metazoa > Arthropoda > Arachnida > Araneae > Salticidae > Maratus > Maratus speciosus. The sequence goes on along the minus strand of OZ010799.1, from coordinate 64,397,437 downwards.
ATGGCGGCCCTAAAATACAAAATGGCGGTAGAGACGAAAAAAAAATTTACGCACCCTATTGAGTAGCATATCATTGGATAGGTCTTTCAAAATGAAGTTTCATTGTACGATGTTTCATTGACTATTTTACAGTCAGCAGCTCCGTTAAAATATTATACAACCTGGAAATTGTGTATGTAGGATCTCTATCTAGCTTTACTGCAACTCTAATCATCATGACATCTATAGACCTCATCAAAGCGGTGTTTATAGATAGGAACTAACAATTAAACACAACTTAAAAGTCATCAATACAAGTAAATAAAAAAATAGGTAAGTAATATAAACAAGTAATATAATGAAAAAAAAAATTAAGTCAATTCCTACTTAGGTCAATAAGATAATTTTTTTCTCCCATTCTTCTTTCCTCTCGAGTGGCGCTAAAAATGCCTTGATCAAGAAAAGGGCTCTCTCGGTCGTAAAATACCTTGATCAAGAAGAGGGCTCTCTCGATTATTAAAAATTAATTAATTTAATTTAATTAATGAATTAATATTGGAAAAAAAAACTGGATTAACACTAGTGTCATCCACTAAAAGTTTAAAAAAATGTAATTGAGCTTGATTGGATGAATAATAAGTATTTTATTAACGATTGAAAATTTGAACAAGATATATATAGCGAAAGTGTGAGTTAATAGTAGGAATTGAAAAAATAGTTTCACATTAATGAGAAATAATTAATTAGTTCGCTTTTTACGCAGTTGGGTTTTTTGATTTTTAAATGTAATTGTTTATTTTCTTTCTTAAAAAAAAAAAAAAAAAAAAAAAAAAACAGAACAAAAATTACATTTCTTTAAATAAATTCATTTGCTTGCGCTCTCAACCAAGTGTAAAAAAAGCAGTGAATTTTTCACAATCGAGCATCACAATCGAATTTTTCACCCACGCTAAATTAATGTACCGTAACGGAAATTTTTGAGAAAAAAACATTTCAGTCAAAAAATTAGACGTGACTTTCAAGATGAACAGAGAATGTTTATAAAAGACTGCTTTTTAAAAACTAGTTTTACTTTTATACTTATTACTTTTATACTCATTAAAATTTTAGTTTAAAATAAACTGACGCAGCAATATTTCAGTATCTCTTTGAAATGTCACCCACACTTTCTTTTAAAATCAGAATTTTTATTACGTAACCAAAAATTTAACAGTAATTGATTATTTAAAGGACTTTGCTTATTTTAAACAGTGTCTTCTGTGATGAAACATAAAATGTAAATGACTTAGATTATAAAAGTATTTTGAAAATTGTGTCGCCATTGTTATTTGCTTTTAGTCTTTTTGAGAGTATTTTGACATATTAATTCCTGTTTCTATTTTGGAAATTGTAAATCAGAAAATTTCATCATCATATTAGACGAAAATCAGATAATAAGATACAATATGTTTATCATTTTGTTTGTCTACTGTGTTTATTATATTCTGTAGGTCTAAAATCCTGCAGAAAACAATCTATAAAAAATTGAACTTATTACCCTTTAGTATGTAAAATTTGTAACAAGTGTAAACAAAGTAATTATACTTATATATAAGTATATGTGTGTTCGTGTATAATTGTATACCTATTATACAAGTTGTTATATACAAATTTTATTAAATTTTGGAAAAATGAATTTGAAAACACTAGTTTAAAATAAACAATGAATATGTACAGTCGTGGGAAAAAAAAAGTAAATACCCCTACTAACTCATCAACAAATTATCGTAAAAGAAAGTTACTGGTAACGAATGATTGAAAATAAAGTCTACTTTTAAATGATGTATATAAAATTTACTTAGGGGTCATCTACATATTGAAACGAACCCAAACTTTGTTTTTTTTTCAATAGCAGTACACAATTCTGACAGCATAAATGAACTCTACACCCTTCAATTAGACTAAAAACAATTTTTTATGTAATTCGTACCATAAGTTTCCGAGAAATTAATTATTTTAAAACGAGCGTATTTTAAGGGCTGTATCCAAATTGAAATTCGGTACTCGATTGTTAACCGAGAGAGCCCCATTCTTGATCAATGCACCTTAAGCGCCACTCAGGCAGTGAATGAAACCTGCTAGATTACAGGATTGCATAAGAAATTTCAAAATATCTAGTCACTTCTATCATAGACGGCCCCTTAAACCATCATTCTGCCATTTTTTAAGCATAATTTGAAAACTACTCGGAAGAAAAATGTGAAATTTTGGATTTCCATAAAGCAGGATTTAATAAATCTAAATCCATCAAAAAAATTGTAAGTTGCAATTGATAATTTTTTCGAATATTAATTTCATAATTCATATCATAAAATTATAAAAATTGTAAATTCAGCGTATTTATGCTTGGGTATATTAGTATTATTGCTACACAAAAAATTAGAACATTAGGAGCATAATTTCAGGAGATATAAATAAAAATATGAAAATGTAATTTAACATTAGAAGCACTAAATTTTCAATGTTTATAATTTAGAAACTTATCATTCAAATGACTTGAAATTAGGTGTCTAGGCATAGTTTGAACCAAAGATTTGAAATATCTCGTTAAAATTGGATATTGCCATTGAAAAAAACAAAGTTTGGATTGGTTTTAATATGTAGATGGTCCCCTAAACAATTTTATATACATCATTTAAAAGTAGATTTTAGTTCCAATCGTTCGGTACCAGTAACTGCGATAATTTGTTGAGGAGTTAGTAGGGGGTGTTTACTTTTTTTTTCCACGACTGTATAACGTTATTATACAACCATTTCATTTTTAAAATTTCAGTTTAAAATAAGTTGATGCAATAATTTCAGTATCTCTTTCAAATGACGCCCACACTGGCTTTTAAAATCAGACTTTTTATTGCGTAATTAACAATTTAAATGTAATTGCGGTTTTAAAGAGCTTTTTCATGACGTTGCTATTTTAAACAGTATCTTCTCTGATAAACATAAAATGTAAATAGATTATAAAAGTATTTTGCAAATTCTGTTGCCATTGTTATTTGCTTTTAGTCTTTTTCAGAAGTACTAGGACATAGTTATTCCAGTTTCTATTTTAGAAATTTTAAATAAGAACTTCATCAGCATTTTAGGAGAAAATGAGGTAGTAACGTACTTTTTGCATAATTTTGTTTATATACTTTGTTTATTATATTCTGTAGGTCTGAAGTCCTGCAAAAAAACAATCTATAAAAAATTGAACTTGTTACCCGCAATATATAAAATTTATAACAAGTGCAAACAGTCTTTATATATATGTATATTTATTTATTTATTCTCTCTATATTTCTCTCTGTTTATTTATATATATGTATGATTGTTTGTATATACATGTATATATATATTATAAATTGTTATTCGGAAATTTTATTAAATTTCAGGCAAAATGAATTCTCAAACACTAGTTTAAAATGCACAATGAATATGTTCTTTTATAATGTTGTTATTCAACCATTTCATTTTTTAAAACTTTGTTTAAAATAAGCTGATGCCAGTAATTTCAGTATCTCATTAAAATGACGCCCACACTCTCTTTTAAAATCAGACTTTTTATTGCGTAGCAAACAATATAAAATAGTCTTTCAAAGAAATTTTAAAGCTATTTTTAAAAAGTATTTTATGACGTTGTTATTTTAAATCAGAATTTTTCTGATGAAACGTAAAATGTAAGTGACTTAAATTATAAAATTATTTTACAAATTGTGTCTCCATTGTTATTTCGTATTTTATTTAATTATTGCTATTTATCTAAATAGTAGTTTGCAGTATGAATTTTAGTTATATTACTTAACTACCATTATATATGTAATATATCGCACACCGGACTTGTAGAGGGAGTCGCGACCCGTTCACTTACCAGAATGTGTCCATATAGCCGGCGGCATCATGGGGTTGACAGTACTTGTGTATAAATAACTTAGGCTCGAGAACCTCTCGGTGGACCGAACTCATTTATTTCGCCGCTCATCTTACAGTCCGATTCGCGAGTTCGACTGGGGGCCCCTCGAGCTACTTCTGTTGATGATTTTAGAAGCTACAACGTCGTAGGTTTTGCAGGCATCCCAAAAGTGCAAATTCTCCCGTTTTTGGCGCTGGTTTTAGCTAATATCTTGGGGTTTATCATATTTTCCAGCAGATGGCATAGTTGTAAATTTGGGAGGAACGTTTCTTTAATTGGTTAATTAGCTTTCGATTGATTGTCCAGGCTCAGATGCCAGACATGGACTTGGCCGGCCCAGGAATCAGCTAACCACAACTGAATGAGAATATTCCGAAAGTCAGCATTATTACTCATAAAGGTCGTCTGAAAATGATATCTGAAAGTAATAAGATGTATTGCTGGGAAACAAAGTTACAAGGGGTAAAACTGGTTTTAGAATGAGATTTAAAGTTAGGAGAAAGAAACTTCAGATTTTAATTTAAATTTTGAATTTTAAAAAGGGTTTTTATCCTTTCATATATACCATTATTATATATTAGCTACCATTTCTACACAACTATTTCATATTCAAAATTTTTAATGTATAATAAGCTGATGCAATAATTTCAGTATCTCTTTCAAATGACGCCCACACTCGCTTTTAAAATCAGACTTTTTATTGCGTAACTAACAATTTAAATGTAATTGCTGTTTTAAAGAACTTTTTCACGACGTTGCTATTTTAATCAGTATCGTCTCTGGTGAAACGTACAGTGTAAAAGACTTACATTATAAAAGTACTTCGCGAATTCTGTCGCCATTGTTATTTGCTTTTAGTCGTTTTCAGAAGTACTTGCTTGCACATAGTTATTCCAGTTTCTATTTTAGAAATTGTAAATCAAAATTTCATCATAATATTAGGAGAAAATGAGGTAGTATCATACACTTTTTTCATAATTTTGCTTATCTACTTTATTATATTTTGTAGGTCTGAAATCCTGCAAAAAAAAAAAAAAAAAAAAAAAAAAAAAAAAAAAAAAAAAATCTATAAAGAAATTGAACATATTACCTACAATATGTAAAATTTATAGTGTAAACAGTCTTCATATATACAGTGTGCCCACGTATAACTTGATCGACCTTTATTTTCGTAACCGTTGGTCCTAGATGCATACTTCCAATTACAAAATTGGTCAAAATTAGGTGCAGAGTTAAGATAAAAAAAAAGTTTGAAGCGAAAAAACAATTTAGTGAAGAATTACAGAATCTAAATTTTTATTCGGTCCCCCGGTCCTATAGGTTATATTTAGTAAAATTTTCTTGTTACACTGACAAGTAGAGCAAAAAAAGTCCCGTTAATCTACGATTAATATTGACCGAGTAATAGCAGTTTAAAGTTGGAGCATATTTTTTGCTGCAAATCAGGGGTCATTCACAAATTTAGTAGAAATATAACTCCGTCAGATATATTTAAGAAATGGTTGAGAGTAAAATTAGCATTGCAATATAAATTTGAAATCTTTAAACATTCTGACATATTACTGTAAAATATACAATTTGTACTGAACATATAAGAGGATACAAATAACAGAATTTCTGTTAAATAAAAGGAGGAAAGGCAACAGCCTTAATTCTTTACAAAATGATACATATTTTAAAATGCTGTTAGAATACATAGTCTTTCAAATTTTGGCTTTTGTCATGTTTTTTAGCTTTTGAAAATTGATTCTTGTGTATTTTTAGCTCTGAATCCTAAAATGACTTTCATTTTAAGCCATCACGTCAGGATTTTTCTCAAATCGCAAATTTCAAAGTTAAAAGCTCAAAGATAAAATTGATCCCTCCTCCCCTCCTAACCTCATAGGCTCCCTGGGTTGTTTAGCTGTAAGAAATCCAGTATAAGCCAAAAAATTGAATAAATCATTGAATTAAATAAAATTAAACTGAATAAAAAAGTCTTACATCTATTTCATAGTATCAGAATTTTCGCTATTTTTTAACCTTGAAATGTATGATTTGCGAAAAATCCTGACATGGTGATTAAAAGTTAATGTAATTTTTTTATTCAGCGTTGAAAAATACATAAAACGTAATTATAAAGTTAAAAAACACAACCATCGCAGGTTTATGTTATCTAATCTAAAACTTTTTCTTAAACTTGTTGAAGGTAATCTATCCGAATTTTTTTTGTGTTATCCTCTAATATAAGTATGTATACGATGTTAAGCGTCGAAAATCATAATAATATTACATTGTCATCGGATTTAAGTCAGTATGTAAAATTTAACTTCGATCGGATATTTGAAATTGAGTTAAAGTTCGAGTACAAATTTTAAACTGGAAAGACTATCGTTGCAAGTTAAATAAGTCCTTATGAAAATAACATAATTTTGGTTAAAAGAAATCATAGCCTCAATTCCTTACAAAATAAAATGTATGTTAAAATACAATTATTTTTACTAATCTGAAACTTAGGTAATAAATGTTAACTCAATCGCAATAGTTGTACGATTTCTTTCAAAGCGCAGATACCTTGAAATAAGTTTAAGTACTTTATATACGACCCCTGAAAGCACAGTCGAAATCAGCTGTTTTGAGTTACAAAAAAGTGGTATAAGTCATGCATTTCAAACTTTCATAACTCGGTCAATTTTAATGTTAGATGAATGGGACTTTTTTTGACTTACTTGTTAGTGTCACAGTAAATTTTTACTAAATATGACTTATAGGACCGGGCGACCATATAAAAATTTAAATTTCGTAATTTTTTAATAAATGCTTTTTTTGACCCAAATCTCTTTAAAAATAATTCTTTACCTTATTTAAACCATTTTTGTAATTGGAAGTATGCATCTAGGACCAACGGTTGCGAAAATAAAGGTCGGTCAGATTATACGTGGACACACTATATATATATATATATATATTTATTCTCTCTATATTTCTCTCTGTTTATTTATATACATGTATGATTGTATGTATATACATGTATATATATTTTATAAATTGATATTTAACAAATTTTATTAAATTTCAGGCAAAATGAATTCTCAAAGACTCGCTTAAAATGCACAATGAATGTGTTCTTTTATAATGTTGTTATTCAGCCATTTCATTTTTTAAAATTTTGTTTAAAATAAGCTGATGCTGTAATTTCTGTATCTCATTCAAATTATGCCCATACTCCCCTTTTAAAATCACGCTTTTTATTTCGTAGCAAACAATAAATAATAGTCCTTTAAACAAATTTTAAAGCCATTTTTAAAACTATTTTATGACGTTGTTATTTTAAACCAGAATTGGATCGGGATGGCCACGGGTCGATTGGAACGTGTTCGTGATTCCATGTGGCGCCGGTGTGAAGCATGCATCACGGCTAATGGGACACATGTTGAGCACTTGTTATGAGTTGTAACACTTTTCATTTCTATTTTGTACTTCGATTTAGTTTTTTCTAAAATAAAGGTCTTTTTACACCGTTTGTTATCTTTTCTTTGCGTCACGGTCATGATGCAATTGCACCGAGACGATAGCGTTTCCGACCCCCACTTACTATGTAATTCTTGTTTCTCATGACCTGACACACCAACATGTGCCGTTTGGACATGACCTTTTGAACCACCCTGTATATTAGCTACTATAATTATACAACTATTTCATTTTCAAAATTTTAATGTAAATAAGCTGATGCAGAAATTCAAGCATCTCCTTCAAATAACGCCCACACTCGCTTTTTAAAAGCAGGCATTTTATAACGTAACTAACAATTTAAATGTAATTGCTGCTTTAAAGAACTCTTTGATGATGTTTCTATTTTAAACAGCATCTTCTCCTGTGAAACGTAAAGTGTAAATGACTTAGATTATAAAGGTATTTTGCAAATTGCAGCGTCATTGTTATTTGCTTTTAGTCTTTTTGAGAGTATACTTGGACATATTTATTCGATTTTCTATTTTGGAAATTAATAATTTTGTATATCTACTTTGTTTATTATATTTTGTAGGTCTGAAGTCCTGCAAAAAACAATCTATAAAAAGATTATATACATATTACCCACAATATGTAAAATTTAAAACAAGTGTAAACAGTCTTCATATTTATTTATTTATTTATTTACTAGCAGGCTATGCCCGCTACGCTGGTCCTATTTTTCTATCTGGAATCAAAGAAATATATCTGTGGTAATGTATTTCCTGATTTAAAGAAACGATGTATCATTGCAGTATTATATTTACTAATGTGTTGGGACAAAATTTGAGTTATTAAGCATCAACTACTATTTTAGTTGATCAGTTACAGTTTTATTTAGCAGGAAAATGAAGCCGTTATGGCACCAGGAATCAAAATGTCCTTTAACCCCTTAATTCTCGCTCCCGAGATATTCTCGGGCTGTGTCTTTTACTCAAATTGTTTGATTCCCACCAGTTTTATAAAATAGTGAAATTGGCTATATTTTAGTATTGGTTTTACTGTCATTAAATAAGGCAAATATTTCTTTTTCATAAAAGTGGTGCCAATAAGCAATTTGAATTATTTAACCGTAATTTAATTCGAGCATTAAGGGGTTAATAGCTATACTACTAAAATGAAGTTCATTATAATGATTGCAGAGATTGTCCGTCGCATCGAAATAATGTTCAGGTGATTCATTTTCATTTGTTATCTTTTAAATTCCGAGCTTCGCGGTTTTGCAGCATGTGTGATTCTCGTAGTTTAAATGCTATATCACTCTATGTTCTATTATATTTCGTAAAATGCAATTATGCCACAGTTTTTCATATTTCCATTTTAGTAGAAAAAAAATGCAGTTAACACTGTAATATCAGTAAATAATACTGTAGCTTCCATCATCAGTTAAAATGCAGCACTCTTTTTAATCCGAAAACTTCTCTCAAAAAGAAAAAAAATCTTTAAATTCATGAGATTCTTAAAAAAGGTAATCTTCAATAATCGGGTTCAAAGAATTAAGAAATTTACAAGTAATTCTATAATTAAGCGTTGTAGAACAATGTATTGTATACCTAACCCCAAAAACTAACATTGTAATTTCTATCAACATAATATGAACTGTTCAGTTGAAATGCAAATGAATATGGTAAAAGATGATATAATTTTCTGTAATGGAATATATCATGAAGGTGCTGCTTCAAACAAAAACGATGCTTTCAAAATCATATTTAATACGCCAATTTGCGAGATATCCAGCTACGAAATATTAGCCCGAAATGCTATGAACGGTAGTACTTGATTATCCCGTCGACCAAAACCTGTCGCCAAACTGTAAGATTAAATGCCAATAATGGATGATCGTAAGTGCCACATTCACTTGACATTAAACAAGATACACGTGTTTGTAACGTCATCAAGACTTTTTAATTCGACGTTTTATATGCATTTTTATTAATGTATTACCAATTTATTTGTTCTTTCGTATTTAAAATTATTGCAAATTTTGACTTTTTTTCTTCAATTCTATATCTAATGCATTTTTTAGCTATATCCGTCAACATTGTCTGACTAAATAAAGAGCATTAGGATCGTTATAATTTTCCGTTATCTATATCTATACTGATATTATAAAGAAGTAAAAATTCTTTGTTTGTTAGAGGTAATCTCTGGAGCTACCGAACCGATTTCAAAAGTAATGGTGTCAAAATGATGGTGTTAGTCCAACTTAGAACCAGTGGCGTGGCGTGAAAATTTTCGGTGGTCATCGCAATTATTTAAGTTTGTGGTGAAAAATTATTAACTCTAAAATTCAATGGTTGAATGTTCAAAAAAGGAACTTTAAATCTTACCTTCACTTATACATGAACTCCAAATGTTCTGCTAAAAGTGGATCGTAGAGTTTTAAAAGCTTATTAAGAGTTTTAAAATATTACTTGGTCATCGCCGCATCCACCGATGACCGGACGCCACGCCACTGCTGAGAACATAGGCTATATTTTATGTCGGTGCCACAACCCGAAAGGGGTGCAGGAGCAAAAAACGTTCTAAAAATGCGAATTTTGCGTTACTGAAAGGCCTAGAAATATGAAATTTGAAATATTAGCTACTTATTAGACATAAAGGATTTCTAAGAACAGCTCTTAAACAATTCGAAATTTAAAAGGGGTGAAAATGCGCGAAAAGCGTTCTAAAAAACGTTCTACATGGTGGTTTCCACACAATCTCAGGAAATACCAAACCGATTTAAAAAGTATTGATGTCAAAATGACGGTGACAACGCTTGCTCCAAGATAGGCTATATTTTATGTCGCTGCCACTACCCGAAAGAGGGTGCAGGAACAAAAAACGTTCTAAAAATACGATTTTTGCGTTAATGAGGGGCCTAGAAATATGAAATTCGAAATATTAGCTACTTATTAGATATAAAGGATTTCTAAGAACAGTTTTTAAACAATTCGAAATTTAAAAGGGGTGAAAATGCGCAAAAAGCGTTCTAAAAAACGTTCTAAATGGTGGTTTCCACACAATCTCAGGAAATACCAAACCGATTTAAAAAATAAAGGCGTCAAAATGATGGTGACCACCCTTGCTCCAACATAGGCTATGCTTTATGTCGGTGCCACTACCCCAAAGGGGGTGCAGGAGAAAAATGTTCTAAACTGCGGTTTTTGCTTTACGGAAGAGCCTAGAATCGTGAAATTTGGAATGGTAGTTAGTTATAAGATATCAATGATCTCTAAGGACATTTCCTAAAAAAAAAAAATAGAAATTTAAAAGGGGGTCAAAATGCGCAAAAAGCGTTGTAAAAAACGTTCTAAATTGCGATTTCTATGCAATCTCAGGAAGTATTGAACCGATTTTAAATATAATGGTGTAAAAATGATGGTGATAGATCTTGCTCCAAGATGGGCTATATTTTATATCTGTTTCCACAACCCCAAAAGGGGGTGCAGGAGCACAAAACGTTCTAAAAATGCGATTTTTGCGTTACTGAAAGGTCTAGAAATATGAAATTTGAAATATTAGCTACTTATTAGACATAAAGGATTTCTAAGAACAGCTCTTAAACAATTCGAAATTTAAAAGGGGTGAAAATGCGCGAAAAGCGTTCTAAAAAACGTTCTACATGGTGGTTTCCACACAATCTAAGGAAATACCAAACCGATTTAAAAAATATTGATGTCAAAATGACGATGACAACGCTTGCTCAAAGATAGGCTATATTTTATGTCGGTGCCACAACCCCAAAGGGGGTGCAGGAGCAAAAAACGTTCTAAAAATGCGAATTTTGCGTTACTGAAAGGCCTAGAAATATGAAATTTGAAATATTAGCTACTTATTAGACATAAAGGATTTCTAAGAACAGCTCTTAAACAATTCGAAATTTAAAAGGGGTGAAAATGCGCGAAAAGCGTTCTAAAAAACGTTCTACATGATGGTTTCCAAACAATCTCAGGAAATACCAAACCGATTTAAAAAGTATTGATGTCAAAATGACGGTGACAACGCTTGCTCCAAGATAGTCTATATTTTATGTCGCTGCCACTACCCGAAAGAGGGTGCAGGAACAAAAAACGTTCTAAAAATACGATTTTTGCGTTAATGAGGGGCCTAGAAATATGAAATTCGAAATATTAGCTACTTATTAGATATAAAGGATTTCTAAGAACAGTTTTTAAACAATTCGAAATTTAAAAGGGGTGAAAATGCGCAAAAAGCGTTCTAAAAAACGTTCTAAATGGTGGTTTCCACACAATCTAAGGAAATACCAAACCGATTTAAAAAATAAAGGCGTCAAAATGATGGTGACCACCCTTGCTCCAACATAGGCTATGCTTTATGTCGGTGCCACTACCCCAAAGGGGGTGCAGGAGAAAAATGTTCTAAACTGCGGTTTTTGCTTTACGGAAGAGCCTAGAATCGTGAAATTTGGAATGGTAGTTAGTTATAAGATATCAATGATCTCTAAGGACATTTCCTAAAAAAAAAAAAAATAGAAATTTAAAAGGGGGTCAAAATGCGCAAAAAGCGTTGTAAAAAACGTTCTAAATTGCGATTTCTATGCAATCTCAGGAAGTATTGAACCGATTTTAAATATAATGGTGTAAAAATGATGGTGATAGATCTTGCTCCAAGATAGGCTATATTTTATATCTGTTTCCACAACCCCAAAGGGGGTGCAGGAGCACAAAACGTTCTAAAAATGCGATTTTTGCGTTACTGAAAGGCGTAGAAATATGAAATTTGAAATATTAGCTACTTATTAGACATAAAGGATTTCTATGAACAGCTCTTAAACAATTCGAAATTTAAAAGGGGTGAAAATGCGCGAAAAGCGTTCTAAAAGACGTTCTACATGGTGGTTTCCACACAATCTCAGGAAATACCAAACCGATTTAAAAAAAATTGATGTCAAAATGACGGTGACAACGCTTGCTCCAAGATAGGCTATATTTTATGTCGCTGCCACTACCCGAAAGAGGGTGCAGGAACAAAAAACGTTCTAAAACTACGATTTTTGCGTTAATGAGGGGCCTAGAAATATGAAATTCGAAATATTAGCTACTTATTAGATATAAAGGATTTCTAAGAACAGTTTTTAAACAATTCGAAATTTAAAAGGGGTGAAAATGCGCAAAAAGCGTTCTAAAAAACGTTCTAAATGGTGGTTTCCACACAATCTCAGGAAATACCAAACCGATTTAAAAAATAAAGGCGTCAAAATGATGGTGACCACCCTTGCTCCAACATAGGCTATGCTTTATGTCGGTGCCACTACCCCAAAGGGGGTGCAGGAGAAAAATGTTCTAAACTGCGGTTTTTGCTTTACGGAAGAGCCTAGAATCGTGAAATTTGGAATGGTAGTTAGTTATAAGATATCAATGATCTCTAAGGACATTTCCTAAAAAAAAAAAATAGAAATTTAAAAGGGGGTCACAATGCGCAAAAAGCGTTGTAAAAAACGTTCTAAATTGCGATTTCTATGCAATCTCAGGAAGTATTGAACCGATTTTAAATATAATGGTGTAAAAATGATGGTGATAGATCTTGCTCCAAGATAGGCTATATTTTATATCTGTTTCCACAACCCCAAAGGGGGTGCAGGAGCACAAAACGTTCTAAAAATGCGATTTTTGCGTTACTGAAAGGCGTAGAAATATGAAATTTGAAATATTAGCTACTTATTAGACATAAAGGATTTCTAAGAACAGCTCTTAAACAATTCGAAATTTAAAAGGGGTGAAAATGCGCGAAAAGCGTTCTAAAAGACGTTCTACATGGTGGTTTCCACACAATCTCAGGAAATACCAAACCGATTTAAAAAATATTGATGTCAAAATGACGATGACAACGCTTGCTCAAAGATAGGCTATATTTTATGTCGGTGCCACAACCCCAAAGGGGGTGCAGGAGAAAAATGTTCTAAACTGCGGTTTTTGCTTTACGGAAGAGCCTAGAATCGTGAAATTTGGAATGGTAGTTAGTTATAAGATATCAATGATCTCTAAGGACATTTCCTAAAAAAAAAATAGAAATTTAAAAGGGGGTCAAAATGCGCAAAAAGCGTTGTAAAAAACGTTCTAAATTGCGATTTCTATGCAATCTCAGGAAGTATTGTACCGATTTTAAATATAATGGTGTAAAATGACTGTGATAGATCTTGCTCCAAGATAGGGTATATTTTATATCTGTTTCCACTACCCCAGAGGAGATGCAGGAGAAAATGCGCGAAAAGCGTTCTAAAAACGTTCTAAATACCGATTAGTCAGCAATATCTCAGGAAGAATCAAACTGACTTCAAAAGTAATGATAGGAAATTGATGCTGACAGCCTCTGCTCTAACATAGACGCTATTTTATGTCGGTATCACTATCACCTAGGCGTTGCAGGAGCAAAAAGCGTTCTTAATTTCAATTTTTGTGATCGGTAGGGACTAGCAACTTAAAATTAAACAAGGTACATATTTATTAGATATAAATGATCTTTAAGAACACTTTCGAGAAAAATTAGAAATTTAAAAAAAGGTGAAAATGCGCGAAAAGCGTTCTAAAAACGTTCTAAATTGCGATTTCTACTCAATCTCAGGAAATACCAAAGCTATTTCAAAAGTAATGGTTGCAAATCAATGGTGACAGCCCCTGCTATAACATAGGTTATATTTTATGTTACTCTCACTACCATCTGAGGGTTGCAAAAGCAAAACATGTTCGAATTTGCGTTTTTTGCACAACTGAGGGGTCTAACACTTTGAAGTATGTCATGGTATTTACTTACAAGATGCAACTGCTTTCTAAGAACAGTCGAAAGAAAATTACAAATTTAAAAAGATGAAGTGAGTGAAAAGCGTCATAAATTACAATTTTTATGCAATCTTATCAAATACCAAACCGATTAAAAAAATAATGATGATAAATTGTTGGTGATAGAACCTGCTCAAACACAAGCTATATTTCATGTCTGTGCCACTACCATCAGAGGGTTTCAGGAGCTAAAAACTTTCTAAATTGCGATTTCTGTGATACTGAAAAGGCTAGAAACTTTAAATATGGCATGATAGTTAGTTATAAAATATAAATGCCCTCGAAGAACTGTCGAAAATAAATTCAAATTAAAAAGGGGTGAAGCGAAGGGGAGGTGAGAAAAGCATTCTAAAAAAGTCCTAAATTACGATTTCTATGTAATTTCAGGGAATATAAACAGATTATAAAAGTAATAGAGTAGAATAAATGGTAACAGTCTCTGATCCTACACAAGCTATATTTTATGTCGATGATTCTACCACCTGGGGTTCACAGGAACAACAAACGTTCTAAAAAAGGCCTTTAAAAGATTTCTAAATTACGTTTCTGTAGAATATTAGGAAATATCAAACCGATTTCAAAATTAATGTTGTCGAATTAATGGTGACAGTTCCTGTTTCAACACAGCCCTTTTTGTTGAGAGAGGTGGTAGAACTTGGAATTTCACATGATGGTTAATATTAAGATGTAAGAAAATGGTTTCTAAAAATTTCAAAATTTCAAATGAATACTGAAATGAGCGTATTAATTGAGCATAAAAGTTTCAAAATATTTTATAAATTATCATTTATTTAGTTTTATTTCGTTTTATTAATTTAAGTCTCATTTCTGCCTAATGCAGTGTAATAATGATGTTTAACCAAACTGTGTTTTAAATAGTAATTTTTGAATTATTCCTAAAAGTAATAAGTACTTTTAATAAAAAATCTTTTAATAAAATAATTTATTACCTTTTAATAAAATAAAAATTTAGTTAGTACCTTTTAATAATAAGTAGACATATAAATATCACTTGGCATATTTCAAATATTACGCGAGCAAATCCGCGGGGTTTGCTAGTCATTGTTATTTATTGTGGTTTTTAATTTATTCGATTGTTACATTTAAATTACTTGAATTTTATTCACAAATATAATATCTTAAAATTATATCTTTATCGTTTATAGTTTAATTCAATAATTATGCATTTAAATACGTAAACTATTAGCATTCTTTTGTCGGAAATCATCTAAATAAATCAAATTTTATATTTGGTATGTTGCTATGCCATATATGAACATCATTATTAAAGTAACTCTATTCTTTAGTAATTTTTTTAATTTGAATTCATTAATTTTTCCATCTTAAAATTTTAGAATGGCAGCATTCTTCCATTTGTATAATTTGGCTAAATAGTTTGGCGATTTGTATAATTTGGCGAAATTGGTCGGCGGGATAATCAAGTAGTACCTAATAAACAGACGATCTAAACTTTCTTTTAGGAAGCATATTTTTTCTTCCAAAACAGCAATATTTATGCAAATGATATTAATACATAATTGCATAAATACCCGTAAGAATAATCTTGAATTTCGAATTCCTGAGATGTCAATACTAACATAAAACTAAAAAATTTTAAAGAAAGGAAAAAGCAAAATAAAGGGCAGGAGATATTGTATATTTTGAGAAGTGTTCCGTATTTTGTTTCGGTTGGCGCGATTGGCGAAAGAATCCAAAATGGCACCAATAGGCCGATTTGGCATATTTGGCCAGAATTTTCACGATGGCGAAAAAACATGTTTTTTAAATATTTATAAATATTTATTTTTAAATTGAAAATAGTATAGATATGTATTAGTTTTATGTATATTTACATAATATTGCATATACCGAAAAATATCGTTTAAAAAAATCTCCGGAAAATTATAAGTTAAACAATATATATATTAAAAAAATTAATTATAAAAAAGTATTCAAAATTGTTACTTATCCACCAGTAGCATTCAAGTAATAAAAAAAGCAATCCCAAATGCTAGAGATCGCAACAACCACATCGAAAAATTCATCATAAAAAAATACTCGCCATAAAAACGGGAACATGATATGGAACTGTTCCCTATATTTATCTAACTGGTTTAGAAGTTTAAAATTTTTAACCAAGGATATTGAGCTGTGCTGTCGCCAAGATGAAAGAAATTTATTTTTGGAAACATTTGCTCCCGCATACGAGAAAAAAAAGCAAATTTTATTGTCTAAAATCATAATTATATATATTCGAATCCGCGAATAACGGCCCAAGCTTCTCAATTTTTCACTCTCAGCCAGATTGTTCATTACTGCATTGAGTGTGCCAATGTGAAAACTGATTAAGTTTTCTTCCAAGTTAATTCTTGTAATTAGGTATAGGGTACTTTATTTTACACATACAGTTTTATATTGTTGGTTTACGCATGTAGTCAATCATTCACAATATTGCAGTTTTTGATGATGGTCGGTAATGTTTAATTAATGGTTGTATATATGTATATATATATATATATATATATGTATGTATATTTCACCATGAACTTTTTTTTAAATAATGCGTAATTGCACATATATCCGTAAGAATAATTCTAAGTTCCCTTACTTTCGTTTTTAAAAATTATATTTCAAATCGAATTACAAACATTTTTCCCATGCTGTTCGTATTTTTTGCTAAATAATATAGCCGTTTTAATTCCTCAATAATAGCATAATATATCGCCGCCAAGATGAGAAACAATGACCAACAGCAACTTTTGCACACGAAAAAAAAAAGAGAAACACCAAATTTTAATTTAATAATAATAATAATAATAATAATAATAATAATAATAATAGTTATTTAGGTAAACCCTGCATAGAAATGATTCCGAAAACTTATCCAATGGTGTAAATGATAAACAAAATACAGCCTGTACTTTTGAAATCAACCCTGACAAACTTAAAAAACAGGAAAAAAAAACCCGCTATTTTATTTAAATAAAAATATTTTCTTATCCAGGAGCCAAATATAAACCACAAAGATGATAAATCTCCAAGTATTGTTTCCATGGATCGACTTTGAAAATGAATCTTCTTTTAATCCATACAAACACATTTCTTTCATATTTAAATTAAATATTTTCTTTTTATACTATTATTTCTCATTAAAACTGTATTTCTTTGTATTTTTAATAAAATCAGTAATAGATTTTTTTGGTCTGTTTGATTATTTTAATTTCTAAATGATATACACGTTTCAATTCTTTAACAAAAAGATTGCTTAATATGCCAAGATGAAAATCATATGCCAATGGCAACCTTTTCGTCCAAAATAACAGAACTTTCCGTCATAATTCAATAACTAATCTACGTAGAACGATGTGTTATAGCTTAAAACCTTCCCTGAAACGATATCTATCTAACAGTGGAAGTTCCGTCAAAATCCATGCAGTAGAACTCGAAATATAGATGTTCGGAACGAAATTTCCGTTTGGATTTTATATATAGAATAGATTTATTCTCTCTATATTTCTCTCTGTTTATTTATATATATGCATATACATGTATATGTATTTTATAAATTGTTATTCACAAATTTTAATAAATTTCAGGCAAAATGAATTCTCAGAGATAATTGTTATTTTAAAGAACTTTATCATGATGTTGCTATTTTTTAAACGGTATTTTCTTCGGTGACACGTAAAGTTTAAATGACCTACATGACAAAAGTTTTTTGAAAATTGTGCCGGCATTATTATTTATAGTCTTTTTTAGAGTACTGGGACTCAGCATCATTGAGGTGACAATGAGATACTAAAGTACATTTTGTTTATCTTCTTTGTTTATTATATTCTGTAGGTCTAAAATCCTGCAGAAAACAATCTATAAAAAATTGAACTTATTACCCTTTAGTATGTAAAATTTGTAACAAGTGTAAACAAAGTCATTGTACTTATATATATATATATATATATATATATATATATATGTGTGTGTTCGTGTATAATTGTATACCTATTATGCAAATTGTTATATACAAATTTTATTAAATTTTGGAAAAATGAATTTGAAAACACTAGTTTAAAATGTACAATGAATATGTACTTTTATAATGTTATTATACAATAATTTCATTTTTAAAGTGTTATTTTAAAATAAGCTGATGCAGTAATTTCAGTATAACCTTCAAATGACGGCCACACTTGGTTTTAAAAACAGATTTTTTATTGCATAGCAAACAATTTAAAAACACTCTTTTAAAGAAATTTTAAAGCTATTAAAAAAAAAAAAACATTTTCTGACATTTTTATTTTAAACAATCATTTTTCTAGTGAAACGTAAAATGTAAATGACTTAGATTATAAACGTATTTTTGCAAATCGTGTCGCCATTGTTATTTTCTACTTTATTAAATTATTGGTATTTATCTAAATAGTAGTTTTTAGTTTGTATTTCAATTATATTAATTAGCTAATGATCATATATATCGTAGTGAAAAAATGTTGAAATTTTTTTGTGTCCCAGCGATTTTATTAAATTTAGGTCAAACAAGTGGGTAAGTGTGATCACAGATCGCACAGAGGTTTTCGTTTAATATTCCTTTCAAAACACTTTATTCTTTAATTAATAAAGCCAAATCTGATCTAATTTATAATTATTAAATCCTAATAAACCGCACATAAAAAAATAAAAAAAAGCAAAGGTTTTAAAAAAAATTGCGCCCCCCCCCCCCCCACGAAATTTCTCGCGGCATTCTTTTGAAAACTTTTTATTATACGCTATAAACTATCTTAAATTTTCAAACAGATCGCCGTGTTAGATATCCTAATTTAAATAAAATTGCGTTCTTTTAATTCCACATTCCACCACCAGTGAGCGCACTCTAGTCTTAACAAAACTGTATCTGAAGGAAACTCCTTCCGTAGATACATTAGTCGGGGGGTGGCGGTCTTAAACACCAATTTAAGATATTTTCCGAAATTATTATTCTAAAACAGTGGTATCGACACTTATGAATTTTTTTATATTGAACAAGCGGCATTTATCTCAGGACTCAAAAAACCGCACATAAAACGGTAAAAAAAGCTAAAGTTAAAAAAAAAAAAATTAACGCCCCTTCCCCCCCCCCCTTCACGAAATTTCTCGTGCCATTATTTTTTAAACTTTTTATTATGTGTTATAAACTATCATAAAGTTTAAAACAGATCGCGTTGTTAGATTTCATAATTTAAATAAAATCGTGGTCTGTTTCACATTTCACCACCAGGGAGCGCTCTCTATTCTTAACAAAAGTGTATCTGAACGAAACTCTTTTCTACAACTTATTTGTAGATACATTAGTCGAAGGATTTAAGACACCACCAGAGAACACCAGTTTAAGATATTTGCTAAAGTACTATTCTAAAATAGTGGTATCAACACTTATGACTTTTTTTATATTGAATAAGTAATATTTATCTCATCACGCCGTAAAAAAGCCGCACACAAAACGGAAGAGAACGCTACAGTTTAAAAATGGTCTTAAGCAAGAATTTAAGATATTTGCTGAAATTACTCTTTGAAAACAGTGGTATCAACACTTATGAAATTTTTATATCGACTAAGTAAAATTTATGCTGTATTTTTAAAAATATGACACCGTTCTGAACAATGCTTTAAAAGCGATAGGTTCTTTAGTTTTCCTAATTTTAACAAATTCCCATCAGTTGTGCATAAAAGCATTTCTTTTATAAGTTTAAAAATCGATTTTTTCATAAATCGGAAAGTTGCAGTCCAATTTTTTTTTTTACATTTAGATTTTATGAATCAGCTTATGAAATAACACCCACATGCGAAAGAACCAAATTTGTAAAATCAATAGCTAAAACATTTTGTACTTCTATTATCAAACCCTAAGTGTAAAAATATCTTTTTTTCTTTCCCTGTCAAGTTGCGTGGTGTGCAAAAAATGCAATTCTGTAATTAATTACCAAAAAATTAATTATTTTCGCTTCCGATTGTCGAAATTAAAAAATAAAGACATATTTTGAAAGAGAGTAAAATTTTAAGTCGGATGGCGTAAAAATCGTAGCTCAAAAATCAATATTTAAAAAACTTTGGTCCTGTAAAAATTCTGTGTTTGTTTCTGATCACAAGACGCACCTGTTTCATAATTCTCTTGTTTACCACCGAAAATTCAATGCCATCAGACATATAATAAGTTTTTGAATTTGTCTCATTCTTCAATTTTTTTTTCAAATTTTTATTCAAAATTTCATTATCTGAATAGAGATTTAATTCACAGTTTAAAATAGCCACTTTACCTACTGTTTCCAGATTTTAAAGAGCCTAAATAATAATATTTACACACATTTTTCAATTGAAAAATATATTTACACGCGAATTTCAAAAAAGAAAGAAAACTTTAAAATGATTAAGCAAGTAAAGTGCGAAAAGCATTAAATGCCGAAAATGACGTCATATATTGACAACCCGACAACAGAAGGTGGCTACTGGGTCGTGATAATATTATTGAATCACTCGTAATTGGATAGTATTTTTAAAACAGAGCAAATTAGCGTGTTTTTAGAGCCTGCTGGGTCAAAAGATTTCGAATTTTATATTTTTATACGGTGCGTGGGTCTTATAAATTATAATTAGAAAAACTTTCTGCGTGCCTTAAAAAGTAAAACAGAATATCTCATACATGTGTCAGTGGATTTGGGACTAAAATCCTGCAGAAAACAATTTGTAAAAAAAATTGGACTTATTACCTTCAATATGAAAAGTTATAACAAGTATAAACAAAGTCGTTATTTATTTATATAGCTATATGCATATGTGTGTGGTTGTATATATACTATTATACTAATTGTTATACACAAATTTTATTAAATTTTAGGCAAAAAGAATTTTAAAACACTAGTTTAAAATGTACATATATATACTTTTTTTAATGTCATTATACAACAATTTCATTTTTAAAGTTTTAGTTGATGCAGTAATTTCAGTATCTCCTTCAAATGACGCCCACACTCACTTTTAAAATCAGACTTTTTATTCTGTAACTAAGAATTTAAAAGTAATTGCTGTTTTAAAGAACTTTTTCATGACGTTGCTATTTTAAACAGAGTCTTCTCTTGTGAAACGTAAAGTGTAAATGACTTAGATTATAAAGGTATTTTACAAATTGCATCGTCATTGTTATTTTCTTTTTGTCTCTTTCAGAGTATACTTGGGCATATTTATTCCATTTTCTATTTTGGAAATTAATAATTTTGTTTATCTACTTTGTTTATTATATTTTGTAGGTCTGAAGTCCTGCAAAAAACAATCTATAAAAAAATTATATACATATTACCCACAGTATATAAAATTTATAACATGTGTAAACAGTCTTCATATATATATAATATATTCTCTCTATATTTCTCTCTGTTTATTTATATAATATGTACATATACATGTATATGTATTTTATAATTTGTTATTCACAAATTTTAATAAATTTCAGGCAAAATGAATTCTCAAACACTAGTTTAAAATGCACAATGAATATGTTCTTTTATAATGTTGTTATTCAACCATTTCATTTTATAAAATTTTGTTTGAAATAAGCTGATGCAGTAATTTCAGTATCTCATTAAAATGACGCCCACACTCTCTTTTAAGATCAGACTTTTTGTTGCGTAGCATACAATATAAAATACTCTTTCAAAGAAATTTTAAAGCTATTTTGAAAAAGTGTTTTATGGCGTTGTTATTTTAATTTGGAATTTTTCTGATGAAACGTAAAATGTAAATGACTTAAATTATAAAAGTATTTTACAAATTGTGTCGCCATTGTTATTTGCTATTTTATTTAATTATTAGTATCTATCTAAATAGTAGTTTACAGTATGAATTTTAGTTATATTACTTAACTACCATTATATATTAGCTACCATTATTATACAACTATTGCATTTAAAAAATTTTTAATGTATAATAAGCTGATGCAATAATTTCAGTACCTCCTTCAAATGACGCCCACACTCACTTTTAAAATCAGACTTTTTATTGTGTGACTAACAATTTAAAAGTAATTGCTGTTTTAAAGAACTTTTTCACGACGTTGCTATTTGAAACAGTATCTTCTCTTGTGAAACGTAAAGTGTAAATGACTTAGATTATAAAAGTATTTCCCAAATTGCGTTGCCATTGTTATTTGCATTTAGCCTTTTTGAGATAAATACTTTTTCATATTTATTCCATTTTCTATTTTGGAAACTGCAAGTCTGAATTACGTCACCATATTAGAGAAAATGAGGTAATAAGAAATAAGGTTGTTTTTAATTTTATTTATCTATTTTGTTTATTATATTCTGTAGGTCTTAAACTCTGGAGAAAAGATCTATAAAAAATAAATAAAATAAAGGATTTATACCCTATATTATAGACAATTTTTAATAATAGCAAGCAAACTCTTATATTAATCATTATTATATACAAATGAATTCTAATATTATTATTATTTTAAAATCTTAATAATTAGTTTTTTTAAATATAAATATTAGCCTGTATCTTTTCTAAATATATATTTCTTATTAATTTAATGAATCGGAGTTTTATCTTATAAACATTATCAAATCATTTTCAATTATATTTAATTTTATTTATTATAAAATTATTACATTTTCTTTTTTTATTTTATGTTATTTCTCTTTTCATTTTGTACTCTTGGTTTGAGTATGTTTTCTGCAAATTGTCAAAATAAGAGTTGACATTGACATTAAATATAGACTAAATAATTTCTGATATTTTTGCAAAATTCAGAATATATAATATATATATATATAAATTTATTTTTACAAGTATTTCCAAACAATTTTCTTAGTTCTTTCTATGTGGTTCTTATTTTATATTGTTTTTAAACTTCTTGGTTTACTGTCGATTAGGTGCATAAAAGAATTAATTTTTCAGTTTATAGCTTGATTCTTTTACAGAAATCGACTGTGTATTGCTTATTGTATTTGTATTTCATGTAAACCTGATGAAGTGAAATACACTTTAAGCTTCCTTCTACATCCATGCAATTGATCTTTCATTTGTTTTTTCATATGTTCATCATTATTTAGCTGGATTTTTGTATCTTTTGCGTATAACTGGTTATTGCATCAAATATGGTGAATTTTCATGTATTTAAATGGTTTAACTGTACAAAAAGTTTATATATATATATATATTAAAAAAGATTATTACAGATTTAGCAAAAAAAAAATAAAAATAAAATAAAGTAACATTTTTAATTTGGTAAAACTCTTTGTCTATCCAATAAATCCCTATACGACGGAATCGCTAGAAAACAGAAAGGTATTCCGTTTTAGAAAGGTTTTCGTCTTTGCGCACATGCTTTTAGGGTATTCCTTTTGCTGGAATCATGAAATTCTACCATCTAAGGAAGGATTTTGTCATAAACATGTTTTGTTTTCACAAGTTTTACTGTGTATAAGGTATGTAGTATTTTACTGTATATGCTCCTTCTTAACCCTTGACAAATAGCAAATTCCTAAATAATTAGATTTAAAGATATACAGTTCGCTCTCTGTTTAACGACTTTCAAGAAACCTCGAAAAATCATCCTTAAATAGAGATCGTCCTTAAACAGAATTTCTGGAAAAATAATATTTGAAAAACATTCCCCTTCACAGTTTACAGGCTTAGGACCGTCAATACATTCTTCAATATATTGCCGTGTTTAGAAATGTAATTATACTGTATTTAAGAACAACATTACAGCATACAATGTTACTTAAAGTACAATAAAAATATTTATAATACATTTAATTAAACAATGTTACTTACAGTACAATAAAAATATTTATAATACATTTAATTAAACAAATTAAGTTTTTAAAAAATCAAAAAGTGTAGATTGTTTCAATGGTGGTCTAGTTTTTAGTACCCTTGTTTCAAGCTTCTCAAGAAGGTTGAATGAGTCATCTTCCATATTTGATGAAACAATGTACTGGCGAAGAATATCCAGGGCAGAATTCTCATCTGAATAAGAAGGAGGTGGTGTCTCGCTTTCTGTATATCATCAGCTTCATCACCATCTTCTGCATCTGAAGTTGCATTTTCATTTGCGATGTCTTCATAAATTTGATATAAATTTCTGAAGTCGGTTGTTAAAACGTCTTCGTCACATAGTTAAAGTCCATTACACTCTTCTCCTTTATCCTTTATCTGTGCTCATCTGAATTACAAGAAAATTTGTTTTTCGATCAGAGGAAGTTCCTTCGTTTAAGCGTTAGGGAAAAAAAAAACTACGCGAAAATCGTCGCTAAATAGAAACAATTTCGTCTTTAAATAGAGATTCTTTTACTTAAAGGAGCCGGGACCGCAAAATATCGTCCTTAAGCATAGATCGTCATTAAGTAGAGCGACGTTAAACAGAGAGACGACTGTAATTCCAAGCGCAAAAATGTTTCAAATGTTTAACTTCATCTTCTGAAAATTGATTTTCGCCACAATTGTTATTTCTGTCTTTTCTAAAAATGAGTAACTAATGCCGCATCTGATCTTTTGACTTTCTCGGCTGATAATAAACAAACTATTACGTATAAAAACACAAAAACTGGTTCATGATTGTAATAGACAAATGATGATAAACCCTCTCAAGCAGACAGTTTTTAAGTCGAATCATTTCAACCCTTTAAGCTCTAATGGGTGAATTTCTTCCAACTTAAATTTAATCTACAAATGTCACATTGACACCAGTATTTTGAAAGGACATTTTATATTTCTTATATACACAAATAATTGCGCTTACCACAAATGAATTTGATTTAAAACTCCGGTCTTATTCTGACATTTAGGGATTCAGATTAAATGGGAACAAATTTACTCACCAGAGCTTAAAGGTTTAAGAGCCATTTAATGTTAAACTCGGTCAAAGTATCCCCGTTAAAAATGTTTCATAGCATCAAAAACTATGCTTAGCAATTTAATCATCTTCCGCTGGCATATACTGAACTAGATTGTGCGATCTGCAGTCTGAATAAGTTTTTGAATTTTTCTCATTCTTCAATTTTCTTTCAAATTTTTATTCAAAATTTCATTATCTGAATAGAGATTTAATTCACAGTTTAAAATAGCCACTTTATCTACTGTTACCAGATTTTAAAGAGCCCAAATAATAATATTTACACAAATTTTTCAATTGAAAAATATATTTACACGCGAATTTCAAAAAACAAAGAAAACTTTAAAATGATTAAGCAAGTAAGTGCGAAAAGCATTAAATGCCGAAAATGACGTTATATATTAACAACCCGACAACAGAAGGCGGCTACTAGTCGTGATAATACCATTGAATCATCCGCAATTGGATAGTATTTTTAAAACAGAGCAAGCAAATTAGCGTGTTTTTAGAGCTTGCTGGGTCAAAAAATTGCGAATTTTAAATTTTTATACGGTCCCTTGGTCTTATAAATTATATTTAGAAAAACTTTATGTGTGCTTGAAAAAGTAAAACACAATATTTCATACTTGTGTCAGTGGATTTGGGGGTAAGTAAGAAAGTAGGAATGTAAAAAAGTAAGGAATAAAAGTACGAATAAAAAATAAGGAATAGAAATGGGAAATAAAAATAGGGAATAAAAGTTAAATTAAGGAATTCCTTAAGTGCGGAATAATGAGTTTTGAAAGAACGCAATTAAAAGTAAGGAATTCTTAAAAAAGTCGAAGTTAAAAAATTTCGGGAGTAAATCCACATCCTGTATTAAAATTTGTTTCAATGGTCTTTTTTTCTCTCTCAAAAGGTATTGTTTTGCCCTTTTCTTCATGTTTCATATTGAACTCTGATACATCGAAGAGAAACTATAGAAAAATGGCGTGACCAACGACAATGTAACACATTTCCTTGAAACCCCCTCGGTATTATCTCGGGTAGCGTGGAAAATAAAGTGTAAAAATATCATGTTTCTAGCGGAAAAAAACTGCTTATCCCACACGCATCTAATAATCCATTTTTCTATTTTCTATGTTCTTATTTTACGACTGTTACCTATAAATATCTACAATGTATTATATAATTATGAATCGTTTTTTCAAGAATTAACACACCAAACAAACTTTGAAATCAAATTACTGTTTATTTTTCACGTTTAACAGAGTAAACAATCTTGATTGGCTGGCTGAATTTGTTTTTTCGATTATCGGTAAATATATATAGGGCATTCTGACAATCTTTTGACTTTTAACTTTCCCTATATCCTTTTAAAAACGTTTTTCGCTTATTTCACACTTTTAAATTTCGAACTTTTTGAAACCATTTATAGAAAATATTTAGATCTTAAAAGTAATTACTACACCTAATTTCAAGTTTCTAACCCCAACAGTATCACAAAAACCGTAATTTTAGAACGTTTTTACTTCTGAACCGTTCCCTCCTGAGAGTTGTTGCACAGACATAAAATATAGTCTATGTTGGATCATAAATGGTCACCAGCAAGCATTTTGTCATCATTACTTTTAAAATCGGTTAGGTAGTCTCAGCGTTTACCCCCTACAAACAAACACACAAATGCAAATGTATCTGGGGCATTCTCACAATCTTTTGACTTTTAAGCCCCTGAATAATAATTTTTATTTTAGTACATATTCTTATGGGGTTTTTTATTTCATATACTGGGGAACATCCCATTGCATGATTGTATAACAATATTAACGAGATAAATAAGTTTTGGACGATGTTGGGGGTCCAAATACCAGGAAAACTCCTATATCGTCCCGTGTCCTGATGCTGATTTTTAAGTTTGGAGCTGTCTGTATAAAATTGTTTCAATAAAAGTAATTCAATGTCATTTTTTCCGAAACTGGGACAATTGTTTTATGTAAATATGTCGCAAAAAATTAACCTGCACACATTTTTACTGTTGATATTATTTTTTGAACTCTGTTCCTGGGTTTTAGATTCCTTATCACCCCTTTTGCTAAACTTATACAGAAAATCACTTGAGATGCAGCTACAGAATTTTTTTTTTAATTTTTTCTCATGCAGAAATATGCTAGAGAAAGAAAGTCGAAAATTCTTTGACAGGAAATTTACTGCAGAATTTAAATCACCATTTAAATATCAATTTCAAGCATCTTGGCTTTTATTGGTCTTACCGTCCCCGAGGTTTATACCTGCACTTTTCGAGGTAAATTAAATTTAAAAAAAAATTAAATCCAATGCAAATAACTGTTTCTAAAAATCAATGAACATTTTGGCTATCACTTAGTCTTAACATGATTTGCCTAAAAATAGTGGTAATTTTCCTTATCGCCCCATCCTTACCATCCTTTTTTTTTCCCATTACCGTCCCTTTTTTCCTATACTATCCCATTTTGTATTTGAATGTCCTGTGGGTACTATGCAAATTCATTATAAGTAAAAATTTAGAAGAAAATAAAAAAGTTATAGTGGTAAAATGGAAAATTAAAAAATTTAAAAAGGAAAAATAAACTCGCAAGTTTAATTTAAACCTCAGTTAAAAAAATAAAAATTTCGCTTCTGATCATTATTTCTTTATTTTGAATCATTAAGGCATTCGTCTATCAGATTAAAATGTTATTTTAGCAAGTTTAATTTCACCAGATTTTTATTCCCGAAAGTCAAAAGATTGTGAGAATGCCTCATATATTGTTTCTAAAACAAATCGGAGACGCCGATCTCTCGTGCTGAATGTTTTTGATTCTAGACATGCAGGAGGGATGAAAATTATTTCATATTTAAAACGAAAAATAATGGGTTTGGGAGCAGGTAAGGCAGTAGAAATATAAAAAAGAAAGGGATAAAAGAAAGAAGTAAAATAAAAAAGAAATAAATATAAATAGAGTAAGTATAAAAGTAAGACATAAGAACTGGGCAATAAATATAAACTGTAGTAGGAATAGAGAATAAAAGTAAAAAAAGTAAAAAAAGTGAGTAATTAAAAAAAAAAATAAGCATTACTCGAAAGTAACGAATTTAGGAGCTTATGGAATTCTTAAGGGGAAATTCTACGTCTTTGCCCTAAAAGTTTGCCCATTTTTACGATTTGTTTTCGGTTTACAAAGAAAAGAGATATGACCTTCGGACTTTTTGCATTACATCTATTGACATTTCACTTATATTTTACATTTGTTTGTGTCAAAAAAAGAATAATATTGTTTGTCCTGAACTCTCAGAAATACTTTCTTCAATTCACGGGAATTATACTGGCAGAACTTCTGCCGGGATTTTTCCGTTAATTGGCGAAAATCCGTTATTTTTTTTTGTCTCCGTTACAGGATGTAAAATATCCGTCAATTGAAGAAAGCCTGGAAAAAATAAATTTGCTGACGTTGGAATCGAACCAGCCATCACAGCGTTACGAGACATGTTACGCTAACGACCGCGATACATTTGGAGAGAAGTGAAATGTTAGATGTAAATTTCCAACTGGGCGAAAAATGTTCAGACCAGAATTCGAACCAGGGATCTCCTGGCTGAAGCCGCCAGTGCTCTGCCGTCTGAGCTATCCCGGATGAATCTGGTGAAACCTTTTCACCCAGCTAACCTTAATGACTATACCATCTGGTCTGAAACCTGGTTCAGCTCAACAGAATAAATCACAGGTAATGGAACTCCAGAAATCGCTGGTTACGAAATTACACTAGATTAATTTTAACACAATTATTCTAATTGGTAAATAAATCATATTAGATGTAAATTTCTAACTAGGCGAAAAATGTCCGGACCAGAATTCGAACCAGGGATCGCCTGGCTGAAGCTGCCAGTACTCTGCCATCTGAGCTATCCCGGATGAATCTGGTGAAACCTTTTCACCCAGCTAACCTTAATGACTATACCATCTGGTCTGAAACCTGGTTCAGCTCAACAGAATAAATCACAGGTAATGGAACTCCAGAAATCGCTGGTTACGAAATTACACTAGATTAATTTTAACACAATTATTCTAATTGGTAAATAAATCATATTAGATGTAAATTTCCAACTGGGCGAAAAATGCCCGCACCAGGATTCGAACCAGGGATCTCCTGGCTGAAGCAGTCAGCGCTCTGCCATCTGAGGTGCCATTCTCTACCATTCGTCTCTCCATTCGCCATTCGAGGGGCTCTGCTATTCGTCGGGGATAGCTCAGATGGCAGAGCACTGGCGGCTTCAGCCAGGAGATCCCTGGTTCGAATCCTGGTACGGACATTTTTCGCCCAGTTGGAAATTTACATCTGATATGATTTATTTACCAATTAAAATAATTGTGTTAAAAATAATCTAGAGAAGTGAAATGCATTGAAGTAAATATGTTTGCTTCAAATGGGCATGTTTTGATTACTAATTTCTTTCAAAAGCTTTGAATTTTGAAGTTAATTTCGGGACGTTTTCGTCTTTAATGAGTTTGTGTCTGATGTTTTTATACTTTAGTATTAAAATAGGATAAAAATGTTAATTATAAATATTTTTAAGTAGATTGCTAAATGTAAAATATGAATATTATATTTTCATTTGATAAAATTCTTTTTTAAAAGTAAAATCGATTTTTTCCCCATTTAATATTTAAATTAAATGTGTTCATAATGCGAATATTTTTTATAAGCAATTTCATAACTTAATTTTTTAAAACTTTCTTCACCTTCTACACCTTTAAAAAATTAAATTCTGAGTACTTTTGAGTGAATGAGAAAAGTAATTATTTATTTTTAAATTCGAAAACATTTTCTGTTTTTAATTAAATTATAAATCTTAATTTATATAATTTTTTGTTTTTCCTTTTAAAATAAATTCGGATTTTAGTATTAATAGAGTGCATGCGTGATAGGAATGAACGGAATTTCTCTCTCTTTTTCAGACATTTTGGCAGCATTCATGGAAAAAAACATGTTTTCTAGGAGTACGGAAATTATTTGTTAAAAAATGAGAAATAATTTAGTGCAGGGATTCCCAAACATTTAGACAGAAGTGCCACTAAATAGAAGTTCATACTTCCACGTACCACCAGGTAACAAACTCATAGCTAATACAGAAAAACCTATGTAAACTGAATACAGTGCACTCCCGATTATCCGGGTTAATCACCGGGAGAGGTCGCACGGACAATCGAAAAACACGGATAATCCGAAAAGTCTTTTTATTAAAGAAAAAATCAATATCAGTACAAACATATAAAAATTACTTACATTTGCATGCTATATAACATCGAACTAGTAATTTTCCTTTTAATATTTACTGCTTAAAAAAATCTGTAATGCATCTTTGCTTCTGCTGTTTGTTCATCTCTTGCCTTATATCAACACATACTTTACGAACCGCAGTAATGTCACCGTAATTAAATTCTCTTTCTCCCTTATAGTCTAACAAAGTTTCTACATATTGTAGAGCAGTAGAATGAGAAGTTAAATTTCTCTCATTTAGTACATCTTCTGCATCATTACTATCATCACTATTAAATTTAAGAACACAGTTAGAAACGATGTCTTCATCTGTCAAATACTGGAAGCCAGGCTCACATGCCCTCCCACACCCTTTAACCGTACCCGCCAAATAGGTTCCAGAGCATTCGATTTCACCTTTACGTACTTCAGAATATTATCAGCTAAACCGGAAAAGATTCTAATTCACACCAACATCGATTTTACATGCATAATAAGCATGAAAATGTATGTCTTTATTTATTTATTTATTTATTTATTGTGAGTCCTGAATGAGCACGGATAATCCGCGCACGGATAATCGAGAGTACACTGTATGTCTAAAACGAAATATTTTTTCAGTCTTTTGTGCTTCCATCTGAGGAGATTTTACTGAATTAGCCTACGACATATACAGGGTGCAAAGGAAAGTCCCTTTAACCTGAAAATACCGGCGAGAGCTACAGCCATGCAAGTGAGGTAACGATGTAGTAAAGCGACTACGGCCGACATAATGCAAACGACATCAGCGCCCCCTAGTGGCGAAATTTGGAAGATAGCTATTGAAAAACTTAAACGAAAAGAGATAGAGCAAAATTTCCAGTTAGAAAGTTTTAGAACATCAATTAATTAGTACGAAACGATATTAGGTTCACACGGATAAGATAAATCGTCGCCTGTAACCCAAAAATGCCCGAAATCGATGAGTGACGATTCTACTTTGCCTATTCACATTCCGTAAATGTAGCAGTGCACAATTTCAGATTGTGACGTTGTACTGAGCTGTAATGTCTGTAAAAATTTAGTTTCCAATGCATTTAAAATTTTAGATTAACCCTTTCAGGGGTAGAACAATTCTGTTCGTAAACTGGTGAAATAATTTACTAACACCAGAATATTCAAACGAATTTCTTAGAAAATAAAAATCCACTAATTTTCACTTTCATTACAAAAGCAAAATTTTATTAAAATACTCTAGCTGCCATTTGTAAGTTTTGGAATTAAAATTAGGTGGCTAGACCGTCTAACCACCACCCTTGAAAGGGTTAAATCTATGTCGGCGTATTGAAGAGGCTAGCAATAGACGTTCCATGCTGAGAAATGCGGCATGTAGAATTACTCTCACGAATATAAACGTGTACCGTGAGCAATGGTGAACTTTTCGAACATACTGAATACATACTGAGACAGTTTGTCTTTTTTATTTTTTTGTGTGATGTTATCAAAATGTATTAAGATAAGCACGTATTTATACCATAAATTGTGCGCATTTCTTGATACTTCTGGCTATTCCATTCAAACGCTTACACAAAATAGAGTGCATCGATTTCGGACATTTTCGGGTATACAGGCGAAGATTTATCTTATCCATGTAAACCAAATGTCGTTTCGTACTAATTAATTGATGCTCTAAAACTTTCTAACTGGAAATTTTGCTCTATCTCTTTTCGTTTTCGATTTGCAATGGCTATCTTTAAAAGTTCGCCTCTAGGGGCGCTGCCGTCGTTTGCATTAAATTGGTCGCAGTCAATTTACTATACCGTCACCGCACTTCCATAGCTGTAGCTCTCTCCGTTCGCAAGTATTTTCAGGTTAAAGGGACTTTCCTTTGCACCCTGTATAAAGTGTATCATTTTAGGGTGACAAGTAAAGATATTTTTAAATATGAAACTCCGTATAGCTTTGTTAAACATGGAGAAAAATACACATTTCAAGTCGCCTTGATGCCCAATTTTTTGTTATATGAATACTATGTTTATATCAGTAGTAAAATACACAGAAGAAAATTAAGTGAATAACCTACATAAGACATTTACATACCTTCTGAAGGTAAACTGCTTATTAATACGAGATCGAAGTTCGTTGAAATAAGTATTATACGCACATACAATATAGTAACGTAAGAAAACTTTTTATCGTGGTGTATGGAAGGTAAACTCAACATCTACAGAATATTAGTTCCGTTTATCTAAAAATTCTAATCGAAATTACATGCCAAACGTTGTCAAAGCAGTAACTGAGAGCAAACACACGGAGCCAGTGAACTGACACATCATGAAAGAGGGAGGAAGGAGGTGCGATTGAGTTACTTTTTAGGTGCGTTCGTATTTATATAAATACGTAGCATCTATAGTCGTCGTCCAGTCCGTCCGTCCACATATAACAGAGCAAAAACTACCCAACCGAATGGTCTGAAATTTTAAATATATAATTGTTTCAAAATTTTGTCGTGTCATTTAAAATTTTATGAAAATCGGATGTATAGTTTAATGACAGGGACAGTCAAAAGTTTTCCGTTACATTACGGCCAATGGGAATAAATTATTGCAAGTGCATTTTAATGATGTTACAGCCTTGTGAATGGTCTGAAATTTTAAATATAAAATTGTTGCAAAATTTTGTTGAGTCTTTTCAAATTTTATGAAAATAGAATGTATAGTTGAATTACAGGGACAGTCAAAATTTTCCGTTACATGACGGCCAATGGGAATAAATTATTGCAAGTGTATTTTAATGATGTAACAGCCTTCTGAATGGTCTGAAATTTTAAATATAAAGTTGTGGCAAAATTTTGTCGAGTCAAAGCAAATTTTATGAAAATAGGATGTATAGTTGAAATACAGGGACAGTCAAAATTTTCCGTTACATGACGGCCAATGAAAAAAAAAAAATATTCCAAGTGCATTTTAATGACGTTACAGGCTTTCGAACAGAATGAAATGGATATGCACTTATTGAAGTGCAATTTCCAACTTGTTGATTTCGCATGCTGTAATTTATATTTCATTTCAGGTACCAGTATTAGACTTTCGCGTATCAGTAAACAGAACTTCACGTACCAGTACTGGTACGTGTACCATAGTTTGAGAACTCCTGATTTAGTGTATATTGACGAGGTTTTCTGACAGTGTGTGTGACTGCAGTTGCACAGCATGGACTTTCAGTCAGGTAACCGTTTTTCTCCGGTCACAAGCATCGTAAGCAAATTGGTTCATCACTCTATTATCGAAAAGCATTAAATGTTCTGGCGTTTATACCAAGATTTAGTTATAAAAGTAGATTTTTGAGAAAATGGCGATCATTTGAACAAAAAAATTGCTTTTTCGCCCTTTCTTTTTAATTGTTTTCGTAATTATATAAATACGTATAGCACCTACAGTCAGTTGCGCCAACTTTTGAAAAATATTAGGTGGGGTCAAAACTTTTGAGTAAAATATCACAATTTTTATCCCTTGGAGAAAGAAATGGAGGAGGAGCGAATGATTAAAGATAATAATTTGAACTTAAATTATGTTTTTCTAAGCAAAATATAAAATTATTATAATTTAATAAATTTTATTACATTATATTCTCACAAGTTCTTCCTTATAAATAAATACATTAATATTTATTATAAATAACATAAAAATTACTAATTATTGAAAATGCAAAAATCTAAATGTCAAGAAAAACATACCTTTGAGTCACTAAAGTGCCTTATAAATTCGACATTAAAATAGATGGCAAAATATCCAGGAAATTTATTTTTCGGAGAAATTTAGCCATACATCCGCAGAAGGAACTTTCAGTGCTTTTGTTAGTCTAATTGATGTCCTTACTGCTTTTCAAACAAGATTATTTTAAGAACGTCAATAAAACTAAATTCCATTTCAACGATAAAATAAATAAATAACGAAATAAATCAATTGAAAATGGGTGGGCGGAGAGGTCAAATAATTGCGTAGGCTCGCGCAAAATGGGCCAATATAAGTTGGCGCCACTGCCTACAGTCGTCATCTAGTCCGTCCATCTGTCTGTCTGTTCGAATATAACAGCGCAAAACTACCCAACCGAATGGTTTGAAATTAAATATATAGAATCTTTTCAGCATTTTGCCAAGTCATTTATAAATTTTACTAAAATCGAATCAAAACTCAAATAGATATCAATAAAAGTTTTCTTCATTCTATTAAATCCTATCATACATAATGAATTCAATGATATTCTATGATGGGTAATGATTTTAGGTTCTCATGGTGATTATTCAATTAAATCCTATCATACGTACTTAACTGCATGATAACCCATGCTACGTAATCATTCTAGGTGGGCATAGTGATTACGTCCTATTTAAGACGGAGTTCTATTACTTCCGTATTACTGAATTTAATGTATAGAATCGTAATAAATTTTGTATTCATGCATTTTTTCATAAGAGGGCAACAGATATTGTACTAAGAACTGAATATTTATAAAATTAGTTATAGTGCGAACGTACCTCATTTGCCACGTTTGACGTACAATCCCCCCCCCCCCCCCCCAAAAAAAAAAATGAAAGAGAAGTAAATCGGTCCAATAGTTCCCGAGAAAAAGGGTCGCCTAATTTGAGAAACATAAGTTTAAAATTTTACAATAGTATTACGTTCAACGAGCGGCATTAAATTCAATGTGCAAAAGATATTGTTACAAATTGTTATATGAAAAATGTTATATGAAAAATTTGCAACTGCAAAACGCTTCTCTGTTACAGATAGCATCGCAATACATTTATTTGCACTGTTCTTATAAGAATTGCGAGATTTTCATAACACTATTATTTGTTAAGTAATCTAATTTTGTCAATATTTTGCAAAAAGAGCTCTAACTACCGATTTATTAAATCAGTATTAATTAAAAAAATTACCTAAATATCAAATTATTATTATATATGTTGTTCTGGATACCTTAGACAGTAACGTATTTAATTATTCGGGTGAAGCAATTTTTGTATTCAAAATTCAGGATATAAAAGGTCAAAGAATTTAGGAAATTAAGAATTCCTTAAAGGTAAGGAAGGAATAGTGAGTTTTCCGTCAACACAATTAAAAGTAAGAAATTCGTCAAAAAGGCGAAGTCGAAAAATTGCGCGAGTAAGTCCGCATCCTGTGTTGTTTGAATTCTCTTTTTTTTTTTTTTTTTCGCAAAAGGCATTGTTTCGCCTTTTTCCTCCTGTTTCATATTCCATTGAATGACACATTTAACAAAAACTACAGAAAAATCACGTGACCAGCGAGAATGCAACACATTTCCTGCAAAACTCCTCGGTATTATCTCGGATAGCGTAAAATAAATTCGAATTTCACTTTCTGTTTAACACGTGGCATGCCACTCGGACGCGTATCTTGACACTTTTGTGAACTTTAGACGTTTTCCAATGTCATTAAGTTCTTTTAAAACAGTTAGACAGGTTTTGTTTGCGGCCGGTGGCTATACACACAAGAAAAGCCGCTGCTCCACCCCAAGTGTTATAGTTAGAACGAGAAATCGGGTTATAGACTAAAATTCGGAAGGAAAAGAAAAAAAAAAACTAGAAAACAGGAATTCTGCTTTTTCAGAATTTAGTGTCGCCCCCGATGAAAAAAATATATATGTATATATATATAAATAGTACAAAACATATTTCAGTTTTACACGCGCTTTTACACACGCTTTTATTTTATATAAAATGACGTCATCCGCATACGGAGGACGAATTCCTCATTTGCGATCCATCATTAAACAACATCTACAATAAAGTATGTATATGACGTCACTATCGCTGAATAATACACAAATCCAAAAAATAAGACATCGTCATTCAAGAAACTTGACAAAAAAAGAAAAAGAAAAAACCGGCTATGTAATGATTCATATGTTTTCATTTGTTTCTAATATTAATACAGATAATTAAAATGAAATATAGTTTATTATAGCTCCATGTTTTATCAGAAATCATTCATTTATATTTTTTCAAAATAGCACGTATTTTAAGTACATTTTATTCAGTTTTTATGGGAAAATGGTAACAAAAAGATATTATTGTTATTTTCCAACTATTTTACCTTTACTTTCTACAGAAATGGAGTACTTGAGTTGCCAAAATAACAAATGACGCTAAAAACTGCAAAAAAAAAAAAAAAAAAAAAAAAAAGAATATCTAAAAAATAAATGGAGATGGAGTTTTCAAACGAATTGCATTTAAAAGTACTTTTTTTTTCCCAATACGACGGTATAAAAATTGAAAATGTGCGATGCTTAGAAATAAAAAAAAAATGCAGTAGAGTGGTTAACAGTACAATGATACTTCTGCTTTATTTTACGGCTGGCTTATACAACGGAATGTTATTTTTTGGAGACGACACTTTATTTGCTGGGAGAAAGAAATAGCATACCGGGGGCTAAAAAATCTTTAAAAAATGCAATAGAAAGAAAATTTTCATCATGGACTACCGCAGTGGCGAGAGGGAGGGAGGGGAGGGAGGCGTTAAGGAAGGTACCCCTCTCTGTAATTACCCCTCTTCAAGATTTTCAAATTTAATTACCTAAATTTTCTTTTTTCACTCATGATTTTGAAAAAAAAAATATGTTATTCTCAAATTTAATTAATCTCAAATTTATTAAATTAAAGAAAGATTTGGCAAGCACTTCAGATATATCAAGTTTAACCGACCGTCTACGACACTTTCAAGATTAAATCAACACCAAAATATAAAAATAGATTCCAAAATGCAAAAGTCATTGTACCTACATCAGATTATTATACTTTGAGAATTAGGGAATCAGTGGAGATTTTGAGCAAAGGAAATAGTGTATGTAATGATGTTTTATCCTATGACATGCCTCATATTTGGTTTAATATTTTGAAAATATCAAACTCTTCAGCATCGGAACGCAACAATTTCATATACAACCCCAACAAATAATAGACTGGTCCTTTTTCCGAAACTGGTATATAAATAGCACAGTGAAAGCGACGGTTTAGTGTAACTATCCTTTGAAAATGATCGCGTTTGCGATCGAAAGATCTCGGGATCCATGTAACATGCTTATTTTCTTTACATATGATTTTTAATATCAATGATTTTTAAATTTTTAAAGACCCGTTCATTTTGTAGCGGAATATTTAATAAATTTTTTAAGCACCATTTTAGTAAATACATTTTTATTTTTGGTTATTCTGAAATGATTTAAAATAATTAAAGACTATGAGAAAACGGAATGAAAGATTTTCCCGAGGAAGACAATCTTTAGTTCTATTTTTGTTTTTAGATTCAAAAGTTTAAATAAAATTATCTGAAATGAGGGATTCAGGGAAACTTCGCCGTCCTGATGAGGAAAATGCTAAACTATTTCAAGTCTTTGTTTTGAAAAAAAAAAAAAAAAAAAAAAAAAAAACAGGCAGAGATGGTAGTTACCTTCTCTAGATTTTCAAATTTTATTACCACTCTAATATAATATAATATAATATACCAGTTTTAGACTAAAAAATCGCAAGAAAAGAAAAAAAAATTAAAAAGTGCAATAGAAAAAATTATTACCGCGGACGACTGCAAGGGTGAGGAAGGGTCAGGGAAAGTAGTGGCCCTTCTCTAGATTTTTAAATTGAATTCATAAATTTTCTTTTTTATCTCATGATTTTGAAATATATATACATATGTTATTTAAAATAATTAAACACCAAGAGAAAAATGAATGAAAGATTTTTCCGAAAAAAAAAACAATCTTAAGTTCAGTTTTTTTTTTTTTTTTTTTTTTTTTTTTTTTTTTTTTTTTTTTTTACGTTTGTATGACAATAGAAATATCTTAATTAACTGTACTTCACTTACAAAACTATCGTAATTGTGGAAATATGTGTAGTTGTTCGTAGTCAAATCAACATCAAAAGGGATGAATTAATGCCATTGTAGATAGATGTATGATAGACATATCCCCATATAGATGGATTTTAACTCAGAAATGAAAACATGCTATGTTTTATTTATTTTATTCAAATATTTTGCTTATAAATTCAAAAGTTCATTATTTTCATAAAGAATAAATTGACATTTTTCTATAAAATTTAACAATCTTTCTTTTATTAGTTACCTAACAACTGTACTCCACCTAAAAATATCGTAAATGTGAAAATGTGTAGTTGTTCGAAGTCAAACCAACGTCAAAAGGGCCATTATAGATAGATGTATGATAGATGTATCCTCATATAGATGGATTTTGACTCAGAAATGAAAACCTACTATGTTTTATTTATTTTATTCAAATATTTTGCTTATAAATTCAAACCTATAGGTCATATACAGGATCGTACAAAACTTCTCAACAACATCCGTTTATTCGCGGAAATTACTGAGTGGAAATTCTCAACTGCGCTATGCGTTTCACAGAACTAACTTTTAGCATACTATGTAGTATGCATATACAGGGTGCAATATGTTATCTATCGCCGATCTTTAATTTCTCAACCGTTGGTCGTAGACATATAGTTCCAATTACAAAAACGTTTCAAATGAGGTAAATATTCATGTTGTGGCATTATTTAAAGTAAAAAAATCAATTTTATAAAAAATACGAAAACTAACTTTTTATACGGTCCCCCAGTCCTATAGTTATATTTAGTAAAAGTTTACACATATCCTAACAGATATAACACAAAAAGTTTGACATCTGTATTACAAAAATTGACATAGTTATTAAATTTCAAAGTTTGAGATTTTTGCACATGATTTTGTCTTTCATCGAGGGATCAGTTAAAAGATGAATTAAAGTAATTCGAGATCAAAATCGGGTTGCAATGTCCTTTTTACGGGGAAACCACTTTTAGCTGGTATCGTCGGTACTTTTGAATGTTGTTCGACCCATAAAAGTTAGCTCAAATTTTTAGACGAAATAACCCTATTTGGTGATACCGGCTAAAGGAGGTTTCGCCGTAAAAAGTACATTGGACCCTGATTTTGATCTCGAATTACTTTAATTAATCTTTTAACTGATTCCTTAATGAAAGACAAAATCATGTGCAAAAATTTCAAACTTTGAAATTTAATAACTGGGTCAATTTTTGTAGTACAGATGTCAAACTTTTTGTGTTATATCTGTTATGATATGAGCAAACTTTTACCAAATATAACTATAGGGACTGGAGGACCATATAAAAAGTTAGTTTTCGTAATTTTTATCAAATTGATTTTTTTACTTTAAATAATGTCGCAAGATGAATATTTAGCTCATTTGAAACGTTTTTGCAATTGGAACTATATGTCTACAACCAACGGTTGAGAAATTAAAGGTCGGCGATAGATAATTTATTGCACCCTGTATATGTGTAGATCATGTGCAGAGCTGCAAAAAACAAATCGTATATTGTAACGTCTATTCATGGTAATAGCAGAAATCAGATTTTCAAATGCGCTATGCGTTTTCCAAATTGTTCATTTAGACGTCATCTTTCACTTTAGTAAACCGGGAAGTTTTGTTATAGTATTCTAAATGTGTTGGAAAGTGGTTCATAATTTATGCTGTACGCATGATTTTCCGTTCTTGTTTCTTTTAAACGAGCAATTCAAGAACACTCAACGATTTATTTACTTACACATTCTACTGAAGTGGAGTTTTTATTACTTTCCAACATAGTTGAAAAGAGTTTATGAATTCGGTTTGTCTTTCTGTGCTTGCTCTAACTCGCGTTAATATAGTCAGTTTGCCTAGAAATTTATCTATGTTATTGGGTTTTACCATGGCATGTCCAATAAAATGAAGCGTGTAGCACTACACCATGTTAAACATATTGAAATTTATGTATATAACCGAGCTACACTACAAGGCGCATACTGTAAAATTCAGTGTGCACATAATTTATCGTTCATTTACAGGGACATACAAAAGTATTTGGCCACAGTACTACATATGGAGAATAATTGCTGGAAGTGAGTTTTCAGCTGTGGTACATGAATTAAATTGTAACTATTTTTTTTTTGTATATTACTTGGTGTGTATAAATTCTATGGATCCTATACAGGCAGAAGCGGATTAACTACCTCCGGGCCCCTAGGCTAAACTTTTTGTGAACCTCCTCTTCTTCCCCCCTCCCCCCCACCAAAAAAAGCAATACATTTCAGTGTTTTCTGGCACTAAAAGTGGAAAATAGTACTTATAGTGGAGGAAAACATTGAAATTTCATAAAATTCAAAATGCAAGTTTTGGTCATAAAAATGGGAATTTTTTTAAATTTCGTTCTTAGTCCTTGAACAATATGTTTTCAAATATAAATTATTAGGAGCCAGCGACCTAAAGTAAAAGCTGTACTTAATTTGTATGCTTTCTCTCTCTCTCTCTCTCTCTCTTTTTTTTTTTTTTTTTTTTGTAATTGGAAGAATGTTTCTATCATCAACTGTTTCTATCATTAAGCGGTTACTGACGCAAAAACATCCGATAATGTTAATCCTATGGGAGGAATTTTTTTAAACGTCTCATTTGCATTTCAATATTGTTAAACGAGTTTTGCATTGGATAGCTGAGGTCGTTCTCTTCAAATGCCGTTTTTTACTTTTTTGAATTACCGTATATACTCGCGTATAAGTCGAGGAATTTCTGACAATTTTTGGCAAGCAAATTTGGGGGGTCGACTTATACGCGAGTCAATTAAAAAATAAAAAATAAAACTTTGAATACGGCAAAATTCTGACTTTTTATGAGTATGAATTATAAAATGTTACAGAAAGTATACAAATAATAATAATTTATCATTAAAAAATTTTTCAATGATTTATTTTTATTTACTTACTACTTTTTTGCATAGGCAAGTGAAATATTTGGTTTGATTTGGTGCAAAATTGAAGTAAAAAGTTAAAGGGTCGACTTATACGCGGGTTTTTGTTTTTTTTTACAGAATTTGCATTCGAAAGTTAGGGGGTCGACTTATACGCGAGTCGACCTATACGCGAGTATATACGGTAGTTGAACTTTTTTTGTTAGGATGCATCCACTAAATAAAAGTATCTTCAATAAAAAAAAACCCTCCAAAAAAGAAGATTGAAAAAAATTAAAAATAGCCTTTGTGAAACCGATATGAAGAAAAAAAACCTAAAGAAAATCTTAGCACCGGGGCCCTTTTCCTTCCAATATCCCTAGGCTTGAGCCTACTCAGCCTAATGGGTAATCCGCTTCTGTATGCAGGGCTATACAAAAGATCGGAAGTACATTTCCGTTTATTGATGGAAATTATTGAATGGGAATTTTCAACTGTGCTATGCGTTTCATTGAACTAACTTTTAGCATTCGATGTAGTATAAATACAAATCTACAAGGCTGGAACAATATTGTTCCAACTATTGAAAGTAATTGGAGAAATTGGGGTTTTAAAATGCGTTATACATTTTCTAAATTGTTTATTTAGACATACAGTGAAACTTCCATTTAACGAAGTCTCATCGTTACACTTAAATACTTCGTTATAAAGAAAATTCGTTAAATAGAAATCAACTGAAATTCATGAAATTTGTATAATAAAATGTGCATGCATACAATGGAAAATACACATAAAATAGAAATATTGGGAAAATGTATTTTAATTCAGGCAGCAACCATTGTCTATGCAATGTAGGCATATGAGAAAAACTTAATTAGAATAATGTCAAAAAACACATACTAAAGAGAGGTAAGCAAAAACTGAAGCGTAGCATGCCTTTTCTCCTTTTTTTCCATTATTCGAAATCCTTAACTGTAAAAGTCAGTAATATTACTTTGTACAGACTTCTTATAAACAAGTAATATAAAAATTTTGTTTTTAAAATCAATTCCTACTTAGGTCATCAAAGAAAAATTTAATATAATCCCTTAAGCTAATATTAGTTTTTGTTGCATTAAAATATCTCAATTTGTTGATTTTCTATAAGCAAGTACGTTTACAATGGAAGTCTATGGGAATTTGGCGAAATATTAGAGATATCGCCAACTTGGCGTCACTTTTGGCGACTCATTTTGGTCTCCGAATTTGGTGATATATCGCCAAGTTGGCGACAAACTTGGCGGTATTTGGCGACAGAACAGGTTCCTCCCAATGGTAACCCCCCTTATAGATATTAAGATGCATTAAATGCTTCAATAACCAATGGCCGTCATTTTGTCTGCCATGCAAAACTACAATTAATTAATTAAAATTTAATTAATGAATTAATTTTTGAAAAAACTGTATTAACACCAACTGTCATCCAGTACAAGTTAAAAAAATTTATTTCAATTTGATAGGAGGAATAATAAGTATTTTATTAACGATTGAAAATTTGAACAAAATATATAAATAAATAAATAAATAAATAAATATAGGGAGAGTGTGAACTAATAGTAGGAATTGAAAAAATGCACTGTTCATAAAATTGTTCGCACTTTTGTAAGTATCCGAAGAGTTCATCTGTAACATTTTCGTAAAACTGGAATCCCATTTCTTATGGTATCAAAGGTTTTTAGCATTTCTTCTTTTGAATGGAAATGATTAAATAAATAAATAAATTTCATTTTCATACAATCTGCTGAAATAAATTCATACATCCATCGCAATAGGAATCTCTCCGTTTGAATGTTGTACGCGCACGAAAGTAGTATAAACTTCGTTATATAGAATATATGTTTCGTAATATAGAAATTAATTTACATGTTAATGGTGTTGAAAGTCAAGGTTCAGCAGAAAATTTCGTTAAGTAGAAAATTTCGTTTAATAGAAACTTCGTTAAAAGGAAGTTTGACTGTACTTCACTTTAATAAACTGTAAAATTTTGTTACAGTATTCTGAATGTGTTGGAAAGTGTTTCATAATCTATGCTGGATGCATGATTTTTCATTCTTGTTAACACTTTCCAACATAGTTGAAAAGTGTTTATGACCTTCGGTTTGTCTGTCCGTCTGTCCACGCTCTAACTCCCGTAATTATACTCGGATTTTCATGAAATTGATAAAGGTTATTTAGGGTCACCCAAGCATGTTTGGTATTGTATAGGAAGTATGTAGGATTAATAGTTCAATTACAGGGGCACTCAAAAGTATTCCATTACATTATGGTATGTGGGAAAAATCGTTTGCAGAGTATTTTAATGACATGACGCTGTTTCAAATGTATTGAAACTGATATAAATCACTGAATTCCACTACGATCACGTTAGAACAGGGC
Organism: Maratus speciosus; assembly: GCA_963932465.1. Lineage (NCBI taxonomy): Eukaryota > Metazoa > Arthropoda > Arachnida > Araneae > Salticidae > Maratus > Maratus speciosus. The sequence goes on along the minus strand of OZ010799.1, from coordinate 64,353,951 downwards.
ATTCATAGCATTTTTTATTCATTTACAGGGACACACAAAAGAAATCGGTTACAGTACAATATTGTCTTTGAGAAATAATTTCTGGAGTGTACGGTTTAAAATTCGGTAATCGCTTTTCAATTTATTTAATTTTTTGCATCTTAGTCGTTATATATAAATTCTATACCTCAAATACAGGGCTGCACAAAAGTATTCACGCACCGTCCTCCTTATTAGAGGAAAATGCTGAAGGTAAAATTTCAACTGAAGTACACGTATCTCTTAAGTGAACTAAATTTTGGCAAGCATGTAGTTAATAGATTCAAATCTATATATCCTATACAAGGCTGTTGAAAAAAATTGGATAATTTTCCAATTGTGTACGGGAACAGCTGAAATTGGATTTTGAAATGTGTTATGCGTTTCTATAGGTTGAATTAGACGAAAGATTTTAATTTTTTAAAAGGTGCAGTTTTGTTTCATTATTCTGAATGTATTGGAAAGTGTTTCATAATCTATGCGTGACGCATGATTTTTTCTTTCTTGTTATAATTTTGAACACGCTGCTATTTAAATTAAATAACAAATTTCATATGAAAAGGAATGCATATTATTTTATTACAAAACAAATTAAATCATCAAATACTTTACTAAAATTGTTAATCAGTTGTATAATAGTTAAATAAACCTAAACGACTACAATTATAACTGCAGTTTTTAGATGTTATAGAGCTTGATTTATCGGCCCTGACAGTGAGAAATTTGGCACTGGAACTTAAAAATTTGGCTCGAAGCCTAAAAAAATAGATGTTTCGACGTCGGAATTTCCTATTTACGGTAGTATAGGGGTGAAAGAAATCGAATTAGATCGAACTCTCATTAATTATGTGTTGTTTAAATGAAAAATGATGTGTGTTTTACTTCCGTATGATAAAGATGTGCTAGTTTAAGAAGGCTGTATGATTATATTTTAAATTAAAATGTAAGGAAGTCGAAAGTGTTAAAAGAAAATCAAACCAGATTAGCAAAAATAAGTTTATTTGTGCCTATTAAGACTAATACATACATTTTAATTTTTAAATTATCTTTAAGTTGAATAATTCATACTTAACATATTTTCGTCATACCTACATATATCCATTTCTGATTTATAATATTTTACATACATATATCTTATATGTTTTACATCGATATTATATCTACCATTCATACAACAAATTTCAATACATACAATGAATATAATAACCTCTTATTCAACAAATGAAAATAAAGGTGTCTAAAGTAATCTTTCATAATCCTAATGCATAATACAGCAATTTTTTTTTTTTTTTTTTTAACAACTAGGGAGCTTTGCCGCCAACTAGCTACACTCGCCCATTTTCATACCGCAGACTCTAAAAACACGCTAATTTGATCGGCTTTAAAAAGATTAAGGAAGATTGAATTAGAATAATAATAATAATCATAAAAAATAGTGCGATCGCCCTATAAACGGGTTTCTGTTAATTTCTCTTTGATTGGGGAATTTTAAGGCCGAATCAGCTGCTGTTGAGAGATCGAATGGCCGTTTTCACCGTTCATTACATAAGACAGGTTAAATATTTGAAAATAAGCTAATATAATGAATTAATTAAACAGAATCTTTGTCTCCCGGTATTTTTTAACAACGCTTTAAGAAAATTCTTTTAAATAAGACATTTTAAATGTAACGTTTAAATGTATCCACGGTTCGGAGAAAACCATGAAAACGCCGAACGATTAGGCCGACGGGAGCGATTGGTGTCGAACCCAGCACCTCCCGTCTACCAGCTTCGAGAGCAGAACCTCTCGGCCACTGGCTAGAAGCTAGGAATATGGCGTGAGGGTTGCTTTTAAGATGTAAATACTTGCTAAGAACGGTTTCTAAAAAAAAATCAAAACTTGAAATGATCATAAAAGCTTCAAAATACATTTTAAATTATCATTTATTTAAAATTAGTTTTAGCTCTTATCAGTTTCTCATTTTTGCATAATGAAATGTAATAATGAACAGTGACGCACCCAGGCTTAAGGTTTGGAGGGGGCTAACATATTTTAGTGGTCTACGGGTGCCTAGATCTGTCCCGGAACGCCAGACGAGCTCGGTCTAATTTTCTTACATTTAATTCGAAATGGACGAGACGGATCGAGCCCGAACATACGATTTTTCTGTTGACTTGAATAAAGCCCTAATCAGTCAGGGGAGTCTGAAACTTTTTGGTGGGGCTTATTCTAAGTATTCGAACATATTTCAGAATAAAAAAATATATTGCTTTAATTAGTAAATATCAAACATGCTATGTTTCGAATTTCATAAGAAAATTTATAAAAAATTAGGACAAGATGAAGATTTTTCAATATTTTCACTTTTTTAATAACCTATAAAAAATAAAAATAATAACTTTCTTAATTTTAGAAACACTTAAATAGTTAGTCGATTCTCGTGGTCTGGGAGGGGTTCCAGCCCCTTAGCTCCCCCGTGGGTACGCCAATGAGAAGTTTAGTCAAACTGTGGCTTAGTTAGTAAATATGCATTAGTTTTGAAATATGCGTAGCAGTATAATCTCATCTAATAAAAATAGACGCACAAATGCCACTTGGCATACTTCACCTATTACACGAGCACAGCCGCGGGTTTTGCTTGTAAATATTATAAAATCCTTAAGGAATTAGTTATCTTTTAATGTGTCAACATTTTTTTTAATAGCTTGTATTAAAGTTTGATTCATTCTTTAGGTACATTTACAGGGCTGCCACGTTTCAGGAAACTTTCCAGGTGAAATATCAGTATTTATTTATAAACAAGTGGGTAAGTGTGATCACTGATCGCACTGAGGGTTTCGTTTAATATTCCATTCAAAACACTTTATCCTTTTGAAAAATCTGTTAGTTCCACATTTCGCAACCAGGGGCGCATTCTATTCTAAACAAACTCGTATCCGAACGAAACTCCGTTTTACATACTATCCGTAGCTATATTGGTCGATGGGGTTGAGCCCATAGCACCCGAGATAAGTAGGCGCCCCTGGTGGTAAAAAGTGGAACAAAAATAAGTAAGGCTATGGTGCATAATATGAAAAAATGGTCAAAGGGATGTCGGCAAAAGTTGGAAAAGTGCTCCCCGGGTGAAAAGGGCGGAGGTTAGAAAAATTGCTTAAAATACACAAGTTAGAGCCCGGAGGAGTAAATAATATAAGACTTTTGGAAAATTTTATGATTTGTTGTGTAGTCTGAGGTATTCAGTCGAGAAGTCTGAGGTCGTATGCAAAAATTTATGTCTCCAACTTAATTAGGAGCTCTCTTAGAAAGAATTCCTTAAAATACATAAGTGGTAGCTCAAAGGGTTAAACGTAAGACTTTTTCAAGATTTTATGATTTGTCGCCTGACTTCAGGTGTTCTGTTATAAGTAGGCAAAATTTCAAATCTCCAATTTAATAAGGGGCTCAGTTAGAAAGAATTGCTTAAAATACGCATGTGGGAGCCCAAAGGGTTAAATGAACGACTTTTTCAAAATTTTATGATTTGTCGCATGATGGTGTTCAGCTATAAGCATGCAAAATTTCACGCCTCCAACCTAAATAGGGTCTCACTTAGAAAGAATTGTTTAAAATACACATGTGGGAGCCCAAAAGGTTAAATGTACAAATTTTTCAAAATTTTATGATTTGTCGTTTGATGTGAGGTGCTTAGCTATAAGTACGAAAATTTCACGCCTCCAACCTAATTAGGGGCTCACTTAGAAAGGATTGTTTAAAATACACATGTGACACCCCAAAGGGTTGAATTTACAACTTTTTCAATATTTTATGATTTGTCGTTTGATGTGAGGTGTTCAGCTATAAATATGCAAAATTTCATGCTTCCAACCTAACTAGAGGTTCACTTAGAAAGAATTGTTTAAAATACACATGTGGGAGCCCAAAGAGTTAAATGTACGACTTTTTCAAAATTTTATGATTTGCCGTTTGGTCTGAGGTGTTCAGCTATAAGTATGCAAAATTTCACTCCTCAAACCTAATTAGGGCTCACTTAGAAAGAATTGTTTAAAATACACATGTGGGAGCCCAAAGGGTTAAATGTACGACTTTTTCAAAATTTTATGATTTGTCGCATGATGGTGTTCAGCTATAAGCATGCAAAATTTCACGCCTCCAACCTAAATAGGGTCTCACTTAGAAAGAATTGTTTAAAATACACATGTGGGAGCCCGAAAGGTTAAATGTACAAATTTTTCAAAATTTTATGATTTGTCGTTTGATGTGAGGTGCTCAGCTATAAGTACGAAAATTTCACGCCTCCAACCTAATTAGGGGCTCACTTAGAAAGGATTGTTTAAAATACACATGTGACACCCCAAAGGGTTGAATTTACAACTTTTTCAATATTTTATGATTTGTCGTTTGATGTGAGGTGTTCAGCTATAAATATGCAAAATTTCATGCTTCCAACCTAACTAGAGGTTCACTTAGAAAGAATTGTTTAAAATACACATGTGGGAGCCCAAAGAGTTAAATGTACGACTTTTTGAAAATTTTATGATTTGCCGTTAGGTCTGAGGTGTTCAGCTATAAGTATGCAAAATGTCACGCCTCCAACCTAATTATAGCCCACTTAGAAAGGATTGTTAAAAATACACATGTGGGAGTCCAAAGTAATAATTTTGTACGACTTTTTCAAAATTTTATGATTTGTCGTTTGGTCTGAGGTGTTCAGCTATAAGTACAAAATTTCACGCCTTCAACCTAATTAGGGGCTCACTTAGAAAGAATTGTTTAAAATACACATGTGGGAGCCCAAAAGGTTAAATGTACGAATTTTTCAAAATTTTAGGATTTGTCGTTTGATGTGAGGTGCTCAGCTATAAGTACGAATATTTCACGCCTCCAACCTAATTAGGGGCTCACTTAGAAAGAATTGTTTAAAATACACATGTAGGAGGTTAAAGGGTTAAATGTACGAATTTTTCAAAATTTTATGATTTGTAGTTTGATGTGAGGTGTTCAGCTATAAGTATGCAAAAGTTCACTCCTCCAACCTAATTAGGGGCTCACTTAGAAAGAATTGTTTAAAATACACATGTAGGAGTCCAAAGGGTTAAATGTACGACTTTTTCAAAATTTTATAGTTTGTTGTTTGATGTGAGGAGTTCAGGTATAAGTATGCAAAATGTCACGCCTCCAACCTAATTATAGCTCACTTAGAAAGAATTGTTTAAAATACACATGTGGGAGCCCAAAGGGTTAAATGTACGACTTTTTCAAAATTTTATGATTTGTCGTTTGGTCTGAGGTGTCCAGCTATAAGTACTCAAAATTTCACGCCTTCAACCTAATTAGGGGCTCACTTAGAAAGAATTGTTTAAAATGCACATGTGGGAGCCTAAAGGGTTAAATGTACGACTTTTTCAAAATTTTATTATTTCTCGTTTGATGTGAGATGTTCATCTATAACTATGCAAAATGTCACGCCTCCAACCTAATTAGGGGCTCACTTAGAAAGAATTGTTTAAAATACACATTTGGGAGCCCAAAGGGTTAAATGTATGACTTTTTCAAAATTTTATGATTTGTCGTATGATGTGTGGTGTTCAACTATAAGTATGCAAAATTTCAAGTCTCCAACATGTATAGTTTCTGAGAACGGGCTCTGTGACGGACAGACAGACGGACAGACAGACGGACAGACAGACGGACGGACAGACAGACAGAGGAGCGAGACGAATAGGGTTTCGTCAGATGAACGAAACCCTAAAAAGAAATCTAGGTCAAGCGGGCGAAATTTCGAATTTTAAGCAGAGCTTTTCTATAAGAAAATACTGGTACCGAATAATTTCCTGATCTGGACATTCCCTGAAACGTAGCAACTCTGATTTAAAAGAAATACCATGCTAAAATTCTCTTTAGAAGGGAAGTTATGTTGAAAAAAACTCGAGCTCTTTTTATAGGATCATGGGATCATTTGATCTTTAAAGTCCATTTTCTCAAAACGGTGACTTACGTCAAAATTTCCACTTAGCAATTTCTGCCAACAAACGAATGTCGTTTAGAACTTTTGTGCGACCCTGTATACGATCCATAGAATTTATGCACACCAAGTAATATTTAAAAACGCATGCCACAACTGAAAACAAACTTCCAACAATTATTGTTCGTAAGCTTCAATAGTTCTATTATTGTTCCTTTTTTTTCTGTAGTCAAATTATTCTGTGTGTCCCTGTAAATGAACGATAAATTCTATTCCCACCACGTTCCATACTAAGAACCTTGTAGTACACTTCAGTGGTATATATTAATTTCAATATATTTAAAATACTATAATGTCATTAAAATACACGGCAAACGATTTTCCCCCATAAACCGTAATGTAACGAAATTCTTTTGAGTGGCACACTCTCAGAAATAAAACTCACTTTTGACGATTCAGCAATCCTCGAGCTGTATTTCGTCGTTTTTGAAGATAATGTCCTATCAACATCACGTGACTTTTAACGAAAAGTAAACTCTCAAATATTTGACGAAAGTTTTGCCTCTATTACGGTCAGACTCAATGCATTTTAGGAAAACAGTTGCTGTACCTCCTCAAACCCTACGAGTTTAGCAAGCAGATATTTGCTTGTTTATGTTACTCCTGTAATAATTTATTTTAAAACAGCACTTTTTAGTGCTTTTCAGAAAATACTGAAATATAGGTAGTTATTGTTTCTTCATTAGTTATTTTTTTAGCTGTTAGAATTTTTAGGAATGCCTATTATTTTTTCTAATTTATTTATATGTTGTTGTTCGTTATGTTTTAATTCGAAAAGAATAAATTTCCCGTGTTCTTCAAAACCATTCAAAAAGAAAATTTGGTCAATAAAATTTCAAACTTCCAGGATATCTTTTTTTTCTTTTTTAAGAAGTATATCCTGTTTTCAATCAAATTAAAAATAAACATAATTGATCCCTCTCCCCTTTATAAACAGTAAAGTGTTAAAATCTTATCCACGTACTCAAAGTGATAAAATCTCACGCAATATGCACTTCACAATTCGTTATTTGTGAGCAACAAATTAACCAGACCATATTCTAATCATTCACTGATGAAAGAAAATTTCACTAGTAAATTATTTAATCAAGCTATTTTATAATTATTCGTTGACATGAGAAAACCATAATAATAAATTAGACTTACTTAAAACTTTCGGAAATTATATCAGCGCCGATAAAATTGCAATCTACCTTATAAAAATATAAACACGCAGTAGAATTCATTACACCAATCTAAAAGCACATCTTTACAAGTCTCCAGTAGCGAGGTTGGAAGAGCAATGGTCTCCCACACCAAAGGTTGCGGGTTCGAGAAAAGCGAGAAGTGATTTTTTTCTTCCTCCTGTCAATAAATATTGGAGCTTCAAAACTGTTTGATAGATGGCACCACCAGCCCTCTTTTGACGAAACTATTGACGAAATTTATATCGTCAAGCAAGTGAAGAAAGCAATTTCATCAATTTGACGAAATGTTCGCTTGGAGCATTTCCCAGGAAACCGTTTCGTCTAAAACAAAGAAAATTTCGTGAAATCTGAGTACTCATTTCTGAGAGTGCACTGTAAATGAACCGTAAATTCTACACACTTCATTTTCAATAAAGAACAAGCCATAGTAAAGTACAATAACATATATCAATTTCATGGCAGTCGGACATTATTTACGTGAGTTAGAACACGGACAGACAAACCCAATTCATTTCAACTACGTTGGAAAGTGTCAAAAACGGTCAGCACATAAAATATATAATGTGAACTTTAAAATTCACTGTCTTATTTAAAAGGCGACTAAAATAGCGAAAAAGATATTACAAGTTAAAAATATACATTTTATTTAAAACTTTTCAGTACTTTCAAGCCTGTTCCAAGATCATCATCAGAGAATATTTTAATAACTAAATGTTGTTTATATAATTTTAATTAATTTTTAGCAGTGAAATTATGCTCGTAATTCTTGAATGCATAATATCTAAGCGAAAATAACTCGTTGTAAATGATCCCGCCAAGCCACAAACCTAAAACGTCAGTCATAAAAAGAAGTGATATCACATAAAAAGAAGCGATATAGAAGTGCATACTCGGAGTGCCGTGTAAAAATCTATCACTACTCATAATGTTTCCAAAGGACTCGGAGTGAGGTACAGTAGACATAGGTGAGGTACTAGTAAGACATAATGTTGGACTTTCAAATATGGGACAATTCAAATACATTTTATCGATCTTCACAAATCTCAGAAGAAATCATTTATTTTTTAGAAACGATAAAACGTGTCGAACTAATGAACAATATTTTTTGCTGTTGTTCTATAAGCTATATGGTGATTCGTTAATTAATTCGGCAAGGATTTTATCCTAATAACTTTTGAAAACTGCCTTTTCATTTTCAAAATTCACATAATTTTAGACAAAATATTTAAAGACTTAAAAACAGACTGAATAATGAGCATTTGTTTTATCACTGGGCGTGCTTGAAGTAATTTTTAAATAGAATTAGTTTTTTTTAAATTATTTTTGGATATCCAACGTCCCTCCGATAAGCACGGCAGAAACTCGATTATCTGATTAAACTTTATTTTAAATGTTTTTATAAGCACTAACACTTGTTGGATTTTCTGAATTTTCAATGCATGTACTTTCTAAATTTATAATTGTTTTTTTTACGTGCACTGTAAAAAAAAATGGTAACGTTCCATGTAAAATCCAGGAACGTTTCGCCTTTTCTCAGGTTTTCAGAATAATTTAGCTCTTTCCTATGAAATTCTGGTTTTCTTATCTGAAACGTTCCTGAACCAAAAGTTGGAAACAGCAAAACGCTGCGGCCGCCATTTATTATTTTTTTGCTATAATCCGTTGCTCGCGCGCGAGTGTCGAAAAAGAATTCCTTAAATGAATGTAAAAAAATCAATATTGAATGCAAATAAATCAATAGACGACATAATCCTTTATGTCTCTAATGTCAATTCAGATGAAAATACAATACATCCGTGACATCGCTAAGAGATTATATCTCGTACTTGTCTGTGGAATGTTTAAGGAGCAGACCGTGTAAAAAAAAAATACACCTATTATTTGGATCTCCATTAACCAGGGGACCATCAAACATGATTCTCACCGATTTTGATTAATTTAAAGTATGTTTTAGAGTTCTTATCTCTAATTATTCTTGTGAAAGGATTTCGTGAAATGTGACTTAGATTTTCAGAAATTAGATGCCGAGGTTTAGCATACGTTTCAAATACCCATTAGTTTGCAGCTCTCAACGTGTCTTTCGTGGTGTGGAAGCAGAAAGCTCGCACGCCACCCGTACGGCCCGAGTTCGATGCTACCGCTGGACTTTTTTTTTTCTTTTTTAATTAATTTTATATTTTAACACTTTATTACAATTTGATTTAAATTTGATATATATTTGACACTTTGAATTGCTGCAAATTTGAATTTTTTTTATTTTTGGAAAAAATATACAATTACGTTTAGGTTTTTTTTTTATGAAAATTTATATGTATTTTATCTAACTTGCAAACTAACATAATTACTAACGAAAATCCAAAATATTTTATGTCTAGATTTTTTTTTCTAATTATTATTTACATTTATATATTTTTATATTTTAAGCAAAGTTCAGAAACAATATATCATATATATATTTACTTTATTGAATTTTAACTGAAAATTTATTTTTTCGTGTAAATTATAAATAATAATTTTGATGTCAAATTCAAAATATTTTTTTATTCTAACAAATAATGATAATAAAGCAAAAATTGTCAACTGGAAATGTAAAAATCGTCTGCGGATCCCGCATGCTGTGAAATGTCAGTAATGTTTTGCTGTCAACAGAAATATTCCTGGTATTTCGCAGGAAACTTACTGGCATTTCTGTAGAAAGTTTTTAACATATACAGTAAAGTTCCAGTCATGTTCAAGAAATGTTTCTTGGAAATAATGGGCAACTCAGCTGCCCATTTTTTCCCAGGAACGTTGCGGAATTTTTTTTACAGTGTGATTAACAGGACATACCTCGTCATATGCTTTCCAAGTATGTTCTCACATATTTCGGATCATTCATACGATAAATTATATTTCATCTATATTATAAAGGACAAACATATCTGTGCGTAACGCATACGTCATTCTGCGAATGGCAACACTTTGAAATTTGAAATGAAATTTCGGTTTTACAATTTTCGCTACTGCAAATTTTTAAACTTCTAAACATCGCACAGTTTCAATTTTTACATCGTCTTATAGGGAAAAAAAATGTACTTTTAAATGCAATTTGTTTCAAATCTCTATCTTAATTTATTTTTGAGACATTAATTTTTTTATAGTTTTTAGTACCAATTTTGTAATTGTGGTAACTGAAGTACTCCATTTCTATTAAAAGTAAAGGGAAAATAGTCATGGTTTATTTATTTTTATTGATTATATCCTTATTGATGCCATTTTCACATTACAAATACAAGTAACTTTTTTCTAATTTTTGAACAGAAAATGACGTCAGCCATTAAAAAAAAAAAAAAAAAAAACACGCATTCTTCTTCATAAATCAAAAGATTGAAGAAGATATTTCAATATTTTTACATTACGCTCATACTGAGTTTGAGACGCTAGGCAAAATGATTCAGTGAGTAAAAATGATGTCATATTTAAAACAAAACGATCATTTTCTTTGATGAAACTAAATGTTTGACCAGTACTAAATGGTCGATACTATGGCAACTAAAGGCAAATTTCTGAATGTTAAATTTTCGCGGGTACTGAGATTAGAACTTAAATTTTATGCGAATGTTCACATGAAATGTTGTATCGGACAAACGTGACTTCATGTTTGGAAATACATTCATTAATAATGTATTGCGCGTTAATATACTTTTAAATTGTGAATTTGAGTGGTGCGTATGTAAATTTTGAGAATGTGAAAATAACGTATAGTTTAGATTTTATGGGGGAAAATTTTACGATGTGACAAAGCGAAATCCTTTTTACTGATTTTTCATCCCGTAAAAACAAATGTAAGAACCTCAATCGATAACTTCAACATAATTACTCATCTTGATTACGTATTCTATTACAGTTTAATTTTTCAACAATTTAAGTGGTTGAAGTTTTTGGAAATAATATTTTGGTAATTTTAAGTTAAAAACATTATTTGTTTTAAGAGTTAGATAACCAGTTTATTGTAATTATTTTTGTAGGTTTATTATAAATTCGATCTAGCAGTTCCATTCTAAACATTTTAATTCGTCGAATTTCGACGGGTTCCAACTCGTTTCAATAAAAGTTCAGAATTCGATATTTTATCGTATGAAATGATTTTCCTTAATTTCAGTTATATTTGTAAATTTTTAAGCAGCTCTATTATCTGATTAAAAATTAACTAAAAGCTGTTTATGGCATATTGATAACATTCTTTAATTACCAAGTTCAAAATAACAGAGTCGATTAGTTTAATAAATCCCCTTATTAATCTTTTTAAATGAAAAGAAAAACGAAAAATTCCAATAAAACTGCCAAAAATTTATATGATATAAAAGGATTGTAAAAAATGAAATAAAAATATGTAATAAAAAACCAGACTGACTGTATTACCTTTGTAAAATGGTTTAAGTTGAATAAATTGTGAAGTTTGGAATGTTGAAAAAAATATTTGAGTGTATGTGCGTTTTAGTATAAAAGCAATACAGAAGAGAACACTTTCCCGCTTATTTCAGTATGATAGCAGTAATCCTTAAGTTCTGTTGAATTGTTTCATGACTATAAGTACTCTGTGATTCACTAAAGGACTTACATTCTCTTTCTGAGCCTGTTCTGTGATTTCTCCGTAGTCAGTGTTTACCTAGAATCTTTCCATAATCGAGGTCCACTGGCACGTTTCTATAATCCAGTTTCTTCTCAAATATCAGCAGAAATATGCGCGATGATTATTATGCGCAGTACCTTCGTCAAACATCATTCCGATTTCGTGCAAAATAAAATTTTGATTGAATTGTTTAAACTTTGTGTGCAAAAATATCCATAGTATTGGAATTTTATAAGGGTGTGGGATGAAATCTAGAAGCATCTTTTATAAAGTGGATAAGAGAAACATCTTTCATAAAGTAGAAACCTGAATCGTCGAGCCTTTAGATGAAAAAATTGAATTCATATTTAACTTTCAAGTAACCTAAATTGTCTAGAGATGAAATGGTACGAATTCATTAAAATACATGCCATTCAGTAAATATCTGTCGGTTGTATTGTGACCTTGTAAACGAACCGTAAATGCTTCAATGCCGCCTTACAATAGAGAGCTTAACTGGGTCGAACGCAATAATAATTATCCTATTAAAATCCGCGCACATATCTATATATTTAACCTCACAAACTCGGAAACCACATGGCTCAAGGCTTTGAAATTTGGCACACGGGTTGCTTGTAGGGGACTCATGAACGATTGGGGCCACAAATTCGAAAATTTTGAATAGATTTTTTTAATTTTACGTTTTTGGCGAATTTTGACTCTTTTTAGCTCACAGGCTATCAAAGCCTGAGAGCTAATGTGCCCGCCGGTTCTGCATGTATGTATGTATGTATGTGCGTACGTGCGTACGTACGTATGTACGTACGTACGTATGTACGTAACGCGATAACTCTTGATAGAAACATCCGATTTGCTTCAAAATTTTTTTCTAGGTTCATTGTGATAAGGCGCTTCCCTGATTAGTTTTCTGAGTTCATTGGTTAAGGATAAAGGGGGAAAAGGGGGGTTAGTCCACTCCCCTTAATTCAGATAAAAGGGTTTTTCATGCAGAATGATTCGATTTGCTCCGAATTTGGTATACCGGTTTATTATGTTAAGGAACTTCCCTGATTAGTTTGGGGGGTTCATTGGTTAAGGATAAGGGGGGGGGAAAGGGGGTTAGTTCACCCCTCTTAATTCAGATAAATGGGTTTTTCATGCAGAATTATTCGATTTGCTCCGAATTTTGTATACCGGTTTATTATGTTAAGGAGCTTCCCTGATTAATTTTGGGGGTTCATTGGTTAAGGATAAAGGGGGAAAAACGGGGTTAGTCCACCCTCCCTTAATTCAGATAAATGGGTTTTTCATGCAGAATTATTAGATTTGGTATACCGGTTTATTATGTTAAGGATGTTCCCTGATTAGTTTTGGGGGTTCATTGGTTAAGGATAAAGCGGGAAAAAGAGGGTTAGCCCACCCCTCTTAATTTAGATAAATGGGTTTTTCATGCAGAATTATTCGATTTGCTCCGAATTCGGTATTACGGTTTATTATGTTAAGGAATTTCCCTGATTAGTTTTGGGAGTTCATTCGTTAAAGATAAAGGGGGAAATGTGGCTAGTCCACACCCCTTAATTCAGATAAATGGGTTTTTCATGCAGAATGATTCGATTTGCTCCGAATTTGGTATACCGGTTTATTCTGTTAAGGAACTTTTCTGATTAGTTTTGGGGGTTCATTGGTTAAGAACAAAGGGGGAAAAGGGGGGCTAGCCCACCCCACTTAATTCAGATAAATGGGTTTTTCATGCAGAATTATTCGGTTTGCTCCGAATTTGGTATACCGGTTTATTATGTTAAGGAACTTCCCTGATTTGTTTTGGGGATTCATTGGTTAAGAATAAAGGGGGCTAGTCCACCCCCTTAATTCAGATAAATGGGTTTTTTTGCAGGATTATTCGATTTGCTCCAAATTTGGTATACCGGTTTATTGTGTTAAGGAGCTTCCCTGATTAGATTTAGAGGTTCACTGGTTAAGTTTAAAAGGGGAAACGGGGGCTAATTCCCCTTCACTTATTTTTTTGAGGGGCATTATTCTTTAAAGTAAGAGTATAATATACAATTAGTGTGAATAGCCTGTGAGCTCAATGCCATCAGTTTAGCTGGGCACTTTTCTTTTTTCTTATTTATGTTCGACCCGTAATCGCGCGAGTTCTAACCAGCTTTAAATGTTTACTGCAATGTGAGATATACATGTCGTAGGGTAACTGGAGAAACATCTCTCATTTTTCAACTAGTCTAATATTTTTCAGGCCTATTGCAAAGAACCTAGATAGCGGTTAGGCTAATTGACAAGTGACCACTTATTTCCCAATCAGGGTTATTTTTTTAGACTTATAAACCCATAACCCGACCCGGACCCAAAAAATAAATTACAACAGACTGTACGCCGATCCGAACAAGCCAAAATAATTTCAGTCTACATGCAACACGAACCAAAACTGAAAGTTCCATTTGAAAAAACCCAAAATCTGATCCGAACCAAATCGGATAACAGACGAAAATATTGAAAATAATCATTACTCGATTCGATCAGCACAAAATAATGTCCGTGTGCACGCAACCCGACACGAACCTAAAATTCCCTTTGAAGAAAACCAGAAATCTGACCCGAACCAAATCTGAACCCAACAAAAATATTCCAATGAACCATAATCGGATCCGAGCAACACAAAATAATTTCCGTGAACATGTTACCCGACCCAAACCTATAAATTACATTTGAAAAAAACCCGAAATCTGAGCCGAATCAAATCTGAACCTGACAAAATACTCCAAAGAACCATAACCGGATCCCAACAGACAAAATAATTTCCGAGAACACGCAACCCGACCCGAACCTAAAAATTTCATTTGAAAAAAAAAGACCGAAATTTGAACCCGACAAAAATATTCCAAAGATTCATAACCGGATCCGAGCAAGGCAAATTAGTTTCCGTGATCACGCAACACGATGACAACCTAAAAATTCCGTTTGAAGTTAACGTGAAACCAGACCCGAATCAAATCTTAACACGAGAAAAATATTCCAAAGAACTACAACCTGATGCAAGCAAGACAAAATAATTTCCATCGGCAGGCAACCCGATCCGAACCAGAAAGTTATAATTGAACTCAATCCGAAACCGAGTTATGGTCGGTTTTCGGGTTGGCTTCAAATGGAACCTTTAAGTTCGGATCCGGTTGCGTGTCGACAGAAATAATTTTGCCTTGCTGGGATCTGGTTACGGCTCTTTGAAACATTTTTGTCTTTTGCAGATCGGCTTCGGGGTCGGGTTTCAGTTTGACTTCAAATGGAATTTTCAGATTCTGGTCGTATTGAGTGTACACGGAAATTAATTTGCCTTGCTCGGATCGGAGTACGGCCTGATGTATTTTTATTTCGGGTACTGTTCGGGTTTCGGGTTAACTTCAAGTAGAACTTTCAGGTTCGGATTGGGTTGTATGACAACGGAAATAATTTTGTCTTGCTCGGATCCGGTTATGATTCTTTGGAATATTTTTGTCGGATTCAAATTTGGCTCTGTTCGGTTCAGTTTTCGGGGGTTTTCTAATGGAATTTTTAGGTTCGAGTCAGGTTGAAAATTATTTTGTCTTGCTCGGATCGGTTTATGGGCCTTTAGAATATTTTTGTCGATTAATATTTGTTTCGGGTCATATTTCGTGTTTATTTCAAACTAAATTTTTAGGTTCGGATCGGGTTGCGTGTCCACAGACGTTATTTTGCCTTGCTCAAATCGGACTATGATTCTTTGGAGAAGTTTATTTGTCGGTTTTAGATTCTTGTCAGATTTCGGGTTTTTTCTAATGGAATTTTTAGGATCGGGTCGTGTTGCGTCCACGGAAATTATTTTGTCTTGCTCGTATAGGATTATGGTTTTAGGGAATATTTTTGTCGAATTCAGATTTGGTTCGGGTCAGATTTCAGGTGTTTTTAAATAGAATTTTTAAGTTCAGTTCGGGTTGCGTATCCAAGGAAATTATTTTATCTTGCTCGGATCGGGTTATGGTTCTTTAGAATATTTTTGTCGGTTATCATATTTGGTTCGGGTGATATTTTGGGTTTTTTACAAACAAAATTTAGGTTCGGGTTGGGTTGCGTGTTCACGGAAATTATTTTGCCTTGCTGGGATCGGGTTATGGCTCTTGGGAATATTTTTTTCGGGTTCAGATTTTATTCGTGTCAGATTTCGGGTTTTTTCTATAGGAATTTTTAGGTTCGGGCCGTGTTGCGTACACGGAAATTATTTTGTCTTGCTCGTATCGGGTTATAGTTTTTGGAAATAATTTGTCGGATTCAGATATGGTTCAAGTCAGATTTCAGGTTTTTTTTTTTAAATGGAAGTTTTAAGTTCGGTTCGGGTTGCGTGTCCAAGGAAATTATTTTGTCTTGCTCGGATCGGGTTATGGCTGTTTTGAATATTTTTGTCGGTTATCAAATTTGGTTCGAGTCATATTTTGCGTTTTTTCAAAAAAAGTTTAGGTTTGGGTCGGGTTGCGTCTTCACAGAAATTATTTTGTCTTGCTCGGATCGGGTTTATGGTTCTTGGGAATGTTTTTGTTGGGTTCAAATTTAATTCGTGTCAGATTTCGGGTTTTTTGTAATGGAATTTTTAGGTTGAGGTCGGGTTGCATCCACGGAAATTATTTTTTTTTGTTTGTATCGGGTTATTTTTTGGGGATATTTTTGTCGGATTCTGATCTGGATCGGGTCAGATTTTAGGTTTTTTTATTGGAATTTAAGCATTTGCTGGGTTTCCCTGGGCGGCCATCCTCATCCTCGGGTTGCGTGTCCAAGGAAATTATTTTGTCTTTCTCGGATCGGGTTATGGTTCTTTGGAAAATTTGTATCGGGTTCAGATTTGATTCGTGTCAGATTTTGGGTTTTTCCTAATGGAATTTTTAAGTTCGGGTCGTGTTGCGTGTCCACGGAAATTATTTTGTCTTGCTCGGATCGGGTTATGATTCTTTGGAATACTTTTGTCGGGCCTCAGATTTGGTTCGTGTAAGATTTTGGGTTTTGTCTAATGGAATTCTTAGGTTCGGTTTCGGTTGCGTGTTCACGGAAATTATTTTGCCTTACTCGGATCGGCTTATCGGTGCTTTAGAATATTTTTGCCGGTTGTCATATTTGGTTCGTGTCAGATTTCGTTTTTTTGCTATCAGGTTCTTCTCCGGTTGCGTGTCGACAGAAATTATTTTGTCTTGCTCGGATCGGGGTACGGTCTATTGTAATTTACTTTTCAGGTTCTGGTCGGGTTATTGATTAATAAGCCTATAAAAATCCCCCTGATTGGGAAATAAGTGGTCATTTTTGAATTAGACTAACGCTATCTAAGCTCTTTGCAATAATCCTGAAAAATATCAGGGTAATTGGAAAAAGGGAGATGATTCTCCAATTAGCCCGGCTCTATGCAAAGAGTCTGATTTTTCAATTAGCCTACGACATACATATTACGTACGCCACGCTGCAATTTTAAGAAAGTAGCGGGTATTACGATAATTATTTTAGCTCACATGCAAATATAAGTAGAGATATACATATTACGTACTCCAATATAGGAATCAATTACTTTAAACTGGTATAAATCAAAAACTAATTAATATTTTTACATGAAACTTTCAAAGGTTTGAACTACTCATAAAACCAATTCTAATGCCATAAACCGCGTAAAAATCAGATAATTACACATTGCTGTAGCCCTGTCAATAGATTTTGGTCAGTACAAAAATTTCAAAAGTGCAAAAAACAGCACTTTTAAAATCGCATTTATTAAAAACCTATTGGTCGGATTCCACTTTATTTTCGTTTTCTGAGTCACGTGGCACGCCACATTCCATAGAAACAAGAATTTTGTTTCTATCATAAATAGAACCGGAGATACCCGTAAGGCATGGTGACGTCACGGCGACGTCGTTGTGAAGTCACACTGTGATATTGTGACCGTCGATGTGACGTCACGTGACGTCGATGTGACGTCATAGTGACTAGAATGCGAGGTCGTTATGGCCGTTTTAGAGGTCGTTTGTGACGTCACATTGTGACCACTCTGTGAAGTCACGGTGTGACAATTTGTGAAAAGTGTGTCATTTGTGACTATTTTGGCATTAACTTTGTGACGAACCTGTGACGACAGCGACAATGTTTTGACGTCACACTGTAACTAATTTGTGAAATATGTGTCATTTGTGATGAACTTGTCATAAACAATGTGATGATTTCAAATGAAAATCAAATTTCAAATTAATTGCTTAAAAGGGCAAAGGCCAACACAGAAAAAAAGATTCCAAGCCGGGACTCGAATCCGGGCCATCAGTGTAGCGCACTGACATTCTACCGGCTAAACCACATGGAACGAGACCCAGCTTGGAAAATTTCTTACTAGTACATGTTTGCAAGGCTACAAACGCAGCACAAGATGGAATATTTATCGTGCGCCGCCAACATCGGGTAAACACGAAACTTAATTAAATCCAGCATCGATTCAAACTATATAAATACTGGAAAATTTTCCATAGAGAACCATTCGCCTTGCATACAATATTTCAAATGAAAATCAAATTTCAAATTAATTTTTAAAATGCAATTTTAATTTGAAATTTGAGTTTCATTTGAAATATGCAAGGCGAATGTTTCTCTCTGGAAAAATTTCCAAGTATTTATATAGTTTGAATCGCTGCTGGATTTAATTAAGTTTCGTGTTTGCTCCATGTCGGTGGCTCATGATAAATATTCCATCTTGTGCTGAGTTTGTAGCCTTGCCAACATGTAATAGTAAGACATTTTCCAGGCTGGGTCTCGTTCCATGTGGTTTAGTCGGTAGAATGTCAGTGCGCTATACTGATGGCCCGGATTCAAGTACCGTTATGGAATTTTTTTCACTATGTTGGCTTTTGCGCCTTTTAAGCAATCAATTTGAAATTTGATTTCCATTTGAAATATTGTTTGCAAGGCGAATGTTTCTCTCTGGAAAAATTTCCAAGCATTAATACTGTGATGATTCTTGTTATAAACACTGTGATGAATTTTAAAATAAAGTTTTGTTTGAAATATACAATATTATCTTTTTACCGTACTTTTTAGCAAAGTATCGCTATTTTGGAGTCCTATTCTTCTAAAATACTTTTAATTTTTACACTGAAAAAAACAATGCTTATCAACTGGCATCCTTTTTTATTAAGTTCTAAGCTTGATCTTGAGTTCAAGCTTTATATTAAGAATGTGTAAGTTTTATGTGTTGTGATTTGTTATTATTTTATTAAATACGAACATGGAGTCTAACGGATATTAATATATTTTCTATTTAAAGAAGAATAAGATAAGCCATATTTATTTAAATTTTTTATTCCCGTGTATATTGTATTTTGTTAATATGAGCTAAATAGATTTGGTATGATTTATAGGAAATGACTGATCTGGGAAATAGAAAAAACAAGTAAGAAAAATCATGCGTTAAGCATAGATTATAAAGCACTTTCCAACGCTTTCTGAATGCTTTAACTAGACATCGTAATTTAAGGAAATAACGTAAATAAGATAACTAAGTAAATATTTTAGAAAACGCATAAAACATTTGAAAAACTGATTTCAGCAGTTACCGTCCATAGCCAAATATGTTTTCCAATTCTTTTGAATAGCCCTGTATTTAATCTGTAGGTTGATATATACTAGTATATAATGTGAAAATTTAGTTTAGCAAGAAAACGCATAACAGATTGAAATTCTCATTCAGCAATTTATACTAATATATGAAAACATATTTGAATACTTTTGTACAACCCTGTAGTTTACCTAGAATCTTTATTACACGCCACTATTTAGTTAAAATTTAATTCAAATTAAAACACTCTTAAAACTGCTGAAATCACATTTCCAGAAATTATAATTTATAGACGGCCATATATCCATTTCCTTGCGTTACCCTGTGTATCATTTTATCCATATTCTACAAACATTTCTTAGTAAATTAAATGCAGTTCAACATAAAAATCCATAACTCATCTAAAAAACACCTTTAAGCAATTTGCACCCATACCCCTTAACTCTTACGTATACTTTTGTGTATTATAGCTTTTATATACACCATATACTATGCATAAATATAGAGAATCATAAAAACGCATATTATAATTAAAAATGCATTTCCAGCAATTATCGCTAATGAACAGTACAATATCAACTTTTATAAATATCATAAATTATAAATATTTTTTTATAAATATTATAAATATCAAATTTTAAAAAGTATAATAAAGCAGTTTAATCTATAAACTTGTTATCAGGCATAAAAAACCACTTTATTTCAATGCTTAAATGTCATATTTTATTTTTTAATGCGAAGTATCGAACGTGTATCGAAAACGTAGAAAATGAGTTTACAATCGAAGAAAATTTAATAACTGATTCTGAATGTCTACAATTAAATGTTTGATTAAAATCACGAACAGTAAAAACGTGCTTACATATAATTTAAAAAAATAAATATACCAATTTGAAAAACACTAAATAATTAGTATTTATAATTGTACTATTAAACAACAACAAAGTACAATAGATGAATTAAATGTATTATTAGATTTAACAATTTCTCAAAAATCTCTCCATATGTTACAAGGAATTCCTATTATTTTATAATTTTGGCAAATGTTAAATCTGAAAACATTGATATGAAGATTTAGGATTTTAAATAATAATTTAAAATATTATCAGCAATGAAAAAAAGTCTTTCAAAAGTTTCACTACTATAGTATGTAAAACGACATTTCCCATTCAGTATAATGTTAATTTCTAATCTGAAAAACAATACCAGATCAGTCTCTTTCTATAGGTATAATATAAAACTATTTAACATATCTCACCAAATATACAAAACAGGAATAAACAATTTAAATTAAATAAGACCTACTTTTTAAGCTCCATAAATTAATTATTAATATCCGTGTGTATCCGAAAATGGCGACGTCTTTTTCTTCTATTAAAAAAAGCACACGCAAAAGCTTACATTTTAGACTAGTAACTTACCGCATCTGCAGTGTTGCCAGATAGTCAAAAGTCAATTTCCCCAAAATTTCTGAAATTTTCACCTAATCGGTGTTTTTTTCTGCAAAAGTCCCCAACTCAGTTTTTACTCAAAAAGGGAATTTTTAAATTTTCAATTTACCACTATAAAAAATATTAAAGTAATTTAAGCTCAAAAATTTCCCCCAAATCAAGCCTTTTTTTGAAAAAATTCCCCATTTACAAAAAACAAACTTTTAAACTGGACTGAATGCATATTCTGTAGCTACATTAACAGAATGATAGATATATTTTACAGTGACAAGTTATTTACGTCTTTTTTAAAAGTATTGTCTAACAATGTATGACTGTTGTTACATTAGCTCCATAGCCTTAGTCAATCTCTTATCAGCTGAGATCTGAATGAATCAGAGATGGTACGCTGTTTTAATATTTTTGTCACCCCTATACTGAAGTACATAATCGTAATGCAAAGTATTTTCGCTGTATCAAACGATGTGCTTTTGTATATCATAGGAAAAAAATATCTGCTTTCTACATATTTAAATTACATTTTTTTAAAGTACGGCGAAAGAATTTTTCGTATACGTCCTGCAGATTTAGTCACGTGCAGGTTTAAGCAGCTTAAGACTTTAGAGTATGATGCGTCTTTAATACGTGTAAACTGTAATGTAGTAAACAGCGAACGTGACCAGATCCAAGATAATAATGATTGATATTTCCGATTTCTGGATTGTATTTTCGTTTTTCAAATCAAAATTGAGTTCAAGACAGATCCAGTTTTTCTACAGGACTAAAAGAAATCTTTAGTACAAAATAGTAAAAAAAAAAGAAAATCCCCAAGTTTTTCCCCAAAATTTTTTGTAGTCCCCAAACATTTCCCCACGAACTACTTGTCCCCGAAAATTTCCCCTAGAGGTTCAAAATTCCCCAAAATGGGGACAAAATCCCCAATCTGGCAACACTGCGCATCTGTTAGAACAAAAAGTTCTCTGTTTACCCTGCGGTATCGTGGCAGACGATTTTGGGCAGGTGTTAGTTTATTTGCTTTTATATAAACAGATTTGGAACTTACATGTGCAATCATTTTATGAGACTGTCTGTATTTAAATTTCTGTATTTGAAGAATTTTCCAATGTATTTTACCTTTTCTTTTTATCAGTTTTAACCCCCTCCCTCCCTTTTTCTAAGTAAAGATTGTTTCACACATAATAAATACAAAATATCTTCCTAAAAAATAATAAGATATAAATAAATATCGAGGATAAAAAATTTTCTTTGTCAGTCGTCATTCTTTTCATGTTAATTTCATGTAGAATAAAACAATTCGTAAAATAACTTTTTTTTAGAGTCATATCTCTAAAGCAAAAATTTGAAATACGAATAATAAATTATATCATGGGTTTTGCATAAATTTTGTATTTTTTTTTTTAATTCGGAAAATGCTAATTTTATTTTAAAAGTCTGAAAGAAGTAGAATTTTTTTTAAAAATAGTTACTTAAAATAGGTACACTAACAGGAAAAAATATGACTTGAATGCAAATTATAAAGCAAGAAATGTATGTATGACTAAACTCTGAAGACTTTTTCTACGTGCTCATTAAAAGCTGCAGACTTAACTATAATAGATTTTTTTTAGTTTGAAGCCACAAAAGTGTTTCGAATACCAGTGGTCGGTAAAAATAAATTAAAAATTTTCCTTCCTGCAAACTAAATATGTAAAGTGTATATATTTAATATTCCTAATTCTAAATATGTTATCCAAATTGCTCCAGCACGCACCATTTTTCCGATAAACACTTTTATAATAATAAGAATAAGAAAAGGATTATTATATTAAATTGCAATACTAGATAAAATTGAAATCAGGAAAAAAGTATACTTTCACTCTCTTAGATATCAAATTGATAAAATATAGCATGGAAATCTAGTTTGTTGATACTTGTACCGTGCATTTTCCTTTATATGCTCCCCCCCCCCCCCCACCACCACCACCATCTTTTCGTGTCTGAATTTACTATTTGCTATCCACTAATATATTTTCATTCCTTATGCCGCTGTAACTCGGGCCTTTTTAAAACATTTCTCTTCATTTTCAAAGATTTTTGAAGTTCATATTTTTCTCACACTGTGACTTACAATATGGGGGGATTTTTTTTGTGAGTGTGACGTGACCTACGTTACATGCAGTGACATAACAATTCCTTTCTATTGCCAGAAAAAAAAAATTACAGTAACAACATGTTTTGAAGAATTTTTGTAATTTTTTAAAGTTTTCTAAGAAGTTCACATCTCAGTCACAATGTGACATCACTGAGTGGTGGCATTTCGGTCACAGATGTGACGTGACCACGCAGTGACTCACAGTGACGTCACAACGACGTCACAATATAAACAGACGGAAAATATAAACTAGACAGAGTACTAAAATTTTTTGAAATATCGTTTGCATTAACAGGGCGGAAATTCCTTTCATTTACGTTTCATAGCACTGTCGTTTCTTTTGCCTGGCGAGAAACTCTGTCGAGTGTCTATGATGCGATTTATCACACTACTAACGAAGCGTAGAACCAACAATGTGAAAAATGTCCAAGCCGGGAATCGAACCCGGAACCCTTGGAATAGCGTTCCAAGTGCTCTACCATTTAAGCTACGAGGACTTGGTAGAGCACTTGGAGCGCTATTCCGAAGGTTCCGGGTTCGATTCCCGACTTGGACATTTTTCACATTTTTGGTTCTACGCTTTATTAGCAATGTGATAAATGACATATTATGTATTAAATGTTGTTTATTTATACAAATACGTCACATTGTTTTGAAAATGAGAGAGTCAATAATTATCGAGAACTTTAATAATTATTGTCTCTCTCATTTTCAAAACAAAGTGACGTATTTGTATAAGTAAACAACACTTAGTTATTAAAATATTCTCTGATAAGAAGCTTGGAAAAGGCTTGAAAGTACTGAAAAGTTTTTAATAAAATGTATATTTTTAACTTGTAGCCTCTTTTTCGTTATTTTAGTCGCCTTTTTTTCAATTCCTTCTATTAGTTCACACTCTCCCTATATTTATTTATATATTTATATATCTTGTTCAAATTTTCAATCGCTAATAAAATACTCGTTATTCATCCTATCAAGTTGAAATAAATTTTTTTTTAAACTTGTACTGGATGACAATTTATGTTAATACAGTTTTTTCAATTATTAATTCATTAATTAACTTTTAATTAATTAATTTTAGTTTTTGCATGAGAAACAAAATGGCTATTGAAGATCAATGAAAGTATTTTCAATAAGGAGTTACCATAGGGGGGACCCTGTTCTGTCGCCAAATACCGCCAAGTTTGTTGACAACTTGGCGATATTTGGCGGCCAAAATGAGTCGGCAAAAGTGACGCCAGCTTGGCGATATCTGTAATATTTCGCTAAATTCCCATAGACTTAGTTCCATTGTAAACCTACTTGCTTATAGAAAATCAACAAATTAAGATATTTTAATGTAAGAAAAACTAATATTAGCTTAAGGGATTATATTAAATTTTTCTTTGATGACCTAAGTAGGAATTGACTTTAAAAACAAAATTTTTACATTACTTGTTAGTAAGACAGTCAATTTTAAAGTTCACATTATATATTTTATGTTTGAATCAAGCTGAAATATTGCGTCTAGTCTTATGACTTTATTACAGTCAACCCATTTTAGGAAAGTTTGTAGATACATGCGTTCGAAAATATGAATGTAATCGGTATCGAGTGTAAATGCTTTTGAAGTGCTAAAGTTGAACAAGGACACACAAAGAAGTTATCAGGTGAGAAAACGCACTCTGGGGCCGAATTAAAATCTGAAAGGATTTTCAGATTTCCTTTCTTTTTTTGTATTTAACAATGGTGCAATCGCTTATTCTTTGTTCTATTTAAATAATGCTTTGTCACTTTTTATCGCATTGTACATTTGTAACGATTTCCATTTATTATCGCTATCCGTGTTTTGTGTTTTAACTGACGAGATAAATCGCGGTTTGTCCTTTCTTGATCAACATGATGAAATTTCTTGTTTATAAAATTACTTGAAGGAGAAATAAAAAAGAAGGAAAAGAAATACGTTAGTAATCTTTTAACTCGTTAACGCTCAACCTATTTTAAAGTTTGAATTTATGAGAGATTATTTTTCTAAATATCTTTAGAACATCAAAGAGATAAGAATTTCTAAGGCTTTGTTTCAAAATATCCAGGAAAGGCATTATTAAATATGCAATAATAAATATTATAGTAAAAAGAGTTTTATTTATTTATTTATTTTACTAGGAGGACTCCACCCCCCTGCTCGCTACGCTCACCAACGCCCCGCGTAATCGCTTCGCGATTCCGTTCAGTATCGAGAAGCAAAACCTATTTTCTAGCCAAACCCAGAAGAAATCGTTTCGCGTTTCTATTCTGGATCGCTTCGCGATTCCTCATTTTCTATGAATTCAATTTTTAGATTCTACTTGGTAAAAACGCGCTCCTCCCAACTCCCGACGATTTTATTTGTTTATCTCCAAGCAGGTAATCATTAGAGCTTATAAAGTTTCATAATTAAAAGAATTATTAAATATAAAATCATTAAAAAAGGTAAATTTTATAATTTATTTGAATAATTACAAATTACATAAAAATTATATATATAGTGTTACGAATATTGTAAATAGTTATTGTCTGTGCATAAAAATAATGCAAATAGTTCAATTAAGCTCTATTCATAAGCTAATATTAGTTATTTTGCATTGAAATACCTCAATTTGTTGATTTTCTGCAAGCAATTAAACCCTATTGGATTTCAATGGGAGTCTCTGGAAATTTGGCGAAATACTGGAAATAGTGCCAAGTTGGCGTCATTTTTAACGATTAATTTTAGTCGCCAAATTTGGCAATATATCGCCAAGTTGGCGAGAAACTTGGCGATGTTTGGCGACAGAGCCAGGACCCCTCCCTTGGTAACCCCTCTTATAGCGTCAGAAAGCTCTGACCAATCAGATGCGTTTCACGGTATCTACGCAGATTTTCATTGGTCCATTTCCAAAGCGTTACTTTTTTTTTTATATATAGAAGGATTAGCCCCCGATATGCTATTTTTTTCGAGCAAGAATTAAAGTGTCGTCCCTAAAAGTAACGTTACGTTACATAAAGCAGCCTTAAAACGAAGCAGATGTATCATTGTACGGCTAAATACTTATAATCTCTACTGCAATTTTTTTTAACTTCTAAGCATCGCACATTTTCAATTTTTACACCTTCGTATAGAGAAAAAATGTAATTTTAACTGCAATTTGTTTGAAAACTGCATCTCAATTTATTTTTGAGATATTAAATTGTTTGTAGTCTTTAATACTATTCTGTAATGGTGGCAGCTGAAGTTCTCTATTTCTGTAAAAAGTAAAAGGAAAACAGTAGATTACTCTATCTTTTTGTTGTCAATTTCTCATAACAACTGAAAATAAATGTAATTAAAATGCGTACTTTATTGAAAAAAATATAAATGAATGACTTCTCATAAAACATGGAGCTATTATAAACTATATTTAATTTTAAGTATCCGTATTAATGTTACAAACAAATAAAAGCATATGAATCATTAGATAGCCGATTATTTTTTGTCGAGTTTACAACATCGCTTTTTTCTGGGTTTGTGTATTATTTTGCGATAGTGACGTGATACGCATACTTTTTTATAGATGTTGTTTAAGGTTAATGAGGAATTCTTCAGCGGATGCAAATAATGTAGTTTTATATATAAAAAAAGCGTGTATTTTAAGTCTTAAAACTGAAATATGTTTTGTACTATCTATATTTATGTTTTTTTTTTCATTGGGGGCGACACTAAATTCTGAGAAATCAAAATTCCCGCTCCCTGCTTGTTTATTTTTAGGTGCATTCGTAATTATATAAATACGTAGCACTTATAGTCGTCGTTCGGTCCGTCTGTCTGTATGCCTGTCCGTCCGTCCGTCCGTCCGTCCACATATAACAGCGCAAAAACTACCCAACCGAATAAGCTGAAATTTTAAATATATTATTGTTGCAAAATTTCGTCGACTCATTTCAAATTATATGAAAATCAGATGTATAGTTTAATTACAGGGACAGTCAAAAGTTTTCAGTCACATCACGGCCAATATGAAAACATTATTTCAAGTGCATTTTAATGATGTTACAGCCTTTCGAACAGAATGAAATTGATATGCACTTATGAATTGCACTAAAATGTACATTCGTTACAATATGCGGTGCAAAAAATATTTATAAAATTAGTTATGTACGAACGCCCCTCATTTGCAACGTTTGACGTGCAATTTCCAACCTTTTTTTTTAATAAAACACTCTTTTATAAACATTCATTGTTCATCTTGAAAATTACGCCAATTATTTTGGCTGCAATTTATGTTTTTTTTCACAAAAAATCCAAACTCGATTTCACAAAACTCGATTATAACAACTTCACTGCTTTTATTACGTTTTGCAGAAAGCGCAAAGCAAGTGAATTTATTCAAAATACATAATATTTGCTATTTTTGTATTTTAACATAGGGAAACTAAAAAGAAATTATTAAACATTATTTCAATTATATTTTTAGGATTTCTAAATTGATTTCTGGACATCTAATCGTAAAGTAATTAATGTTAAACTATTAATTAATAAAAGTGTATTTTAAAAAATATATATTACAATCTCCATTTTTTATTTATGCTTTATTTTCTATTTTTCAGCCTTTAAAAAGTTTATTGTTGCAGTTTATGGCAGCTATTTGGCTTATTTTGGAGATCGTTTACTGACATATAATTATATTATAATATAATTGGGGCATTCTCACAATCTTTTGACTTTCGGAAATAAAAATCTGGTGAAATTAAACTTGCTAAAACAACTTTTTAATCTGATAGACGAATGCCTTAATGGTTCAAAATAAAGAAAAAAGGGTCAGCAGCGAATTTTTTTTTTTTTTATTATTTAACTGAAGTTTAAGTTAAATTTGCGAGTTTAATTTTCCTTACCATTTTACACTATAACTTTCTATTTTCTTCTAAATTTTTACTTATAATGAATTAGCATAGTACCCACAGATGTAAGGGGAAAAATGTGTGCAGGTTAATTTGTTGCTACATATTTATATAAAACAATAGTTCCAGTTTCGGAAAAAAATTACATTGAATTATTTTTATTGAAACAATTTTATACAGACAGCTCCAAACTTAAAAATCAGCATCAGGGACAGGTGACTGTATAGGAGTTTTAGTTGTATTTGGACCCCCAACATCTTCAAAAACTTTTTAGTCTCGTTAATATTGTTATGCAATCATGCAATGGTATGTTCTCCAGTATATGAAATAAAAAAAACACAAGAACATGTACTAAAATAAAAATTATTATTCAGGGACAGAAAAGTCAAAAGATTGTGAGAACGCCCCATTTATGTTTTTGTTTAGTGATATATATGACTGATATATGATATAAATATGACATATATAGCTCATATATGAGCATTTGGCTTATACATATTGTACATAATGTTTATATGATGTATATATAAGCTTGGTGATGACCTTTAGAAAATTTGAAACTGCCACCTTCACATAATTGTAATTGAGGGGGCTGCTATAACCAAGAAAGCACCAATTTTTATTTAATTTTTATTTAATTTTTCTTTTTTATTCTTACTTTATATAAATATAAATCTTTTAATATTCAAAAATAAAGGACACGCATGAACATTATAAAGTACTTGACTTTTATATATTTTGTAAACATTGCATCAGTAGTTGTTTGTTTAAAAACAATTTGATAAATAAATTAAACGCCTAGAAATTTTTTAAAATACACAATTTTTTTTATATCTTTTAAAGCCGGATGAAAAAACTTAATTTTATTTTGAAATAATACAAGATGTCTGATGATGTTATCTTTAAGCAAAAATTAAAACTAAAATTAAATTATTTTTATTTTGCGTCTAAAGTTATGAGTTATTAAATACAATCCATCTTTTCCTTTTAATGACTTATAATTCTTTTTATTTATAGGCTTTAAAGCTGCTGTCTGCTACATATAATAAACATAAGTCTGAGAAGCATTGTATAGAACAGAGTTTTGCTCAAACAATTTCGGTAGGATCACCCTGCCTACCTTATAGTTAATGAAATAACAGCCATTTTTGTCCTGCAGTGAAAAATATACGAGGGATTGCTGAAAATTTTCCTGGCTCTAATTACTTATAGTTGAAATAGAAAAACAAAATTAGGCTCATTTGAAAGTTTAAAATCTTATTATGCAATTCTAATAATATCAGGTTTTCCTGATTATAAGATTTTTTTCTGTTGAGGTTGAAAGAGGAGATGGCAGGGGCACAAGAAAGTTTCACGTTTTTGGAGTTAGGAGGCATCATGAAGTTTTTGTTCCTACAGGGGAAGTCAGAAAAAGATGTTCACGCTGAGATATCACAAACGCTGCTACAGAAAAACTCTGGTATCTCGTATCAAGAATGATCATTTCTCCATTGAAATTGAGACCCGCAGTGGATGCCCTCACACCGAAACTGACACTGAACATGCAGCGCTGTCCATGTGCCAATTCTTGAGGACCTACGAATATGCGCCAAAAAAGATAGCCGAGATACTGGACATCTCCCGGGAGCGTGTAAGGGAGCATGTGTTTTACCACGATCCTAGACATGCGCAAGCTTTCAGCGAAGTGGGTGGCGAAATGTTTGAACAGTGATCAGCGGAAGGAACTAGTTCAGACATCCAAAGCCGTTTTAGCCCTTTTCGAAACAGAACAGGGTTTTGTGGCTAGGTTAGTGACTGAGGATGAAACCTGGCTTACATCTATGATCCAGAAACCAAAGAACAGTAAAAAGAATCGCGCCATGGGGTCCTCGCGGCCGAAGAAGCTTAGCACCTTAAGGGTCATCATTTTGAGGACCTTGACGATGTCAAAGAGGCTACTGAGAGATGGTTTCAGGATCATTCAAATGAATTGTATTTCAGAGGACCAGAAAAGCTTTAACAACGACGTAATAAGTGCATCAGTCTCACGGGAGAACATGTCGAATAAATGTGTAATTTCTTAACTCTAGCTATCTTCTTTCTCGCCAAAGCCAGGAACTTTTCAGCACCCCCTCGTATTTTATATAGGAATTGTAAAAAGAAAATATTGTTGTCAAAAAGTAAAGAGCCAGAATGGAAAATAACAAATAAATAAAGCTTTATTTTTGAAAATATTTCTTGCATCTTTATTGCATATTTCTTTATAACAATGATAATATATGATATTCTATTCACTAAAGATTTTGAATAATTTTAAGCTAAAAGTTTGTACATAATTTTTCACCATATTTTATGCACGAAAATATTTGATAAATTTCATTTTTAATGCTTAAGCAATGTTTAAATAAACTTTGATTTCATGGCATTGCTTAAATACACTGAATACATAGTTTTTGTTATTTTAGAATATACTGCAAATGATCAATTTACTCTGAAATATATTTGATAATTTACATATTTAATTATACAAAATGTAAATTCATTTATAAATGATTATTCAATACTTAAATGAATATATGATATTTAATTAAGTGCACAAATTATTTTTTTTAAACTTAATTTGGTGATACATAATTAAAAATCAATATTTAAATGAATACGTTATGATGATATACTAAATTTTATACAAGTTACTCTTATCCTTCCTTTACAATATGCATATAGCGTATAACAATATGCAATAATATTTTAATTTGACTCCCCCTCCAATGGTTTTTCAAAAGAATTTTGCTTTTAGTGAGTCTTGTAAGCGCTAACTCCCTAACACTATTTCACAAAGTTAGATTAAACTGATTCATATACTTAAAAACATATTTTTTGAACGATATTTATTATGTATACGAAACCATTTTACTGTTTTCAAAGTATTGTATTCTGGCATGTAACACATACCTCTACTTTTACTCGTCGATTTATTTTTGTATTTGAATTATAGTCGTGCAGATTGTTGTTTGATTCTTTGCAGAAACTTTCATGAGATACATAGTGAAAAATAAAATGCAAATTATTGTAAAGTACGATACTATTATTTTTCATATAAAGAAATCCTTGTTATAGTCCGAGAGCCGACAACACAAAAACCTATGTTATCAAGCACAAGGAAAAAGCCTTTGTTTTATGGGAGAGTAGAAGTAGTGGAATCGAATGATCCATGTCTGCCAGAAGTGAAGTGGTGCATAAGCTAAAAATTAATACCACCGGTGGTTGACTCATAGGTTTATCATTGTGCTTTTCCTACAACTATCCTCCACGTTTTCATACTTTTGTTTGTAGGACAAACACAATGATAAATCTATAAGTTAACCACTGGTGGTATTAATCTTTGGCTTAAGCACCACTTCACTTCAGGCAGACAAGGATCATTAGATTCCCCTTTTTCTACTCTTGCATAAAATAAAGGTTTTTTTCTTGTATCTGATAACATAGGTTTTTGTGCTGTCGGCTCTTGGACTATTAGAGCTATTTTAACTCAAATGAAAAAAAAAGTGAGGTAGTTGAATAACACTGATTTTAAGAATTTAAAAGAAAAATCCATTATTCACTAAACGTAAAACCTGGCAGTTGATGATATTGTATGTTAATGAATAATATAATAAATTTTCTAAATACAACTGCGAAATTCTATGAGTTTTAGCCATCATTAATTTCTTTTAAAAATCTTTATCTCATTTAATTACAGATATCTGTCATTAAGTAAAGCGAAGATTTCCATTAAAAATTAGTGCTAGCTAAAAATCGTAGCGATTGGCAGCTATGCAAATAGGACCTTTTTAGAAGAATTATCATCACCAATGATAATATAAATGAAAACCAAGAAAAATATGTTTTATTTCACAGGAGAAATAGTATGTAAAATAAAATGTGTGAAGAACAGCATAAATGCATAGATTTCTTAGAATCTAGAAATGCACAAAACATAAAAGCCAGCATGCTGGTAGGTATCTTACATTTTTCATTTCGTAACCATAGAAAGTTTCTGAAAATGAAATAAGATTGTAAACATTAAAATGTGTCATTTTCTTTTACTAAAATAAATATTCTAAAATTAATAAACTATTTTGTGTAGCGATAAAAGGCACTAACTAAAGTAGTTTCTTTAAAGATCTTACAGAATTTAAAATTTTAAAAAGCTAAAAATAAGTTTTATTCGCAATAATATTAAGTTGTTAATAAAATTGTTAATATAATTAGAAATGCTTTTAAAATTTTAAAAGCACAATCAATTTACTGTCCTTTAAGTAATTTAAGTTATTGTTTGACTAACAAAACAAATTTCTATTAAATTAGCTTATTGAATCAAAAAATTCTTTTATTTATCCAGAATTAATGGATGTAAAAACAACAACAAGAACAACAAAAAATTGTATGCACAAGTCCCAGCAAGAGGTAAATTTTAACATTTTAGTTTACTATTTTTTCTAATATGATTTCATGAAAAAAAAGGAGGATTTTTTCCCCTAATTATTTTAAATAATTAAAATGTACGGCTTATTTTATTATGTATTTATTTTTTAATATGAGATCATCTTTCCCTATGGGGAGATAACATAGATTCAAAGTATAAGTAGTTTTGGTCTAAAGTACGTATTTTGGTTCAATAAACACATTCATATTACGGCTGAAGGGCGTCTGTATTCGTCCAGATATCGGTATTTTTGGATGTAATATGGACAAACTTTGGATGCCTATATTACATCTTCCGTATTTCGTCCGGATGGAGGTATCTTTTGGACATAATGTGGATTTTGGGACGTCCAACTTATGTTCATTTTACATTCATCTTACGTTCATTTTGTGGCCTAAAAGACGTATTTACTACGTAAAGGGGTAACATTTGGACGTAATTTGATGAAATATAGGTAAGTCCGGAGGACTTTTAGACTTCAGTTGGATACGTCCATTGATCCCAATTACGTACTTTAGCCCAAAATTGGACGAATCTGTGTTGTGCGGGTATATCATGTCTCACTTTCTTCTTAAGCTCTACTTCGTTTTTTCTTCAGCATCGAACGCGAATGTTCCATATGACATATATGGACTGTACTTATGTAACGTCAGCTGGGGTATATAAGAGGTAAGTCAAAAATTATCCGCAATGTAGTTATAAATTTTATTACAATACAAATAGGAAACTAATGTTTATGATAACAAGCTTGCAAAAAGACAAAAAAGAATATCAGAAATCTTTAACTTACCCCTTCCTTCAGGTAAGCACTCACTTGCTTCTGGTTCGGACTGCCGCATTTGATGACTTAATTCTAGTTAAAAATTCACTCTAATCAAATAATACATAACTCGTTATTTTTCAATAACTATTTACAACTATATTACAAATATTTACAGGATAATATTACTTAACATTTAAGTGTTTTAATTTCAATCGAAACATATCGGAGGCGCAACTCCGTTCACAAAAACAAGAATTATTCTAAAAGTTTTTTCAGTTTCTGTTCACTTCACTTCGGTACGTAAAAGTTTTTAAATTCAGGTGTCACTGTTACTGCAAAGGGATACAGAGGGAGCTGTCCGCGACATACTCCCCCCCGTTGAGTTTTGCCAGGTCAAACTCAATCACAGTCGTTTACAAGTTCAGGAGGTCCAACCGTTCTGGTGTTCGTATCGCTCGTCCAAACTTAGACATTCTAGGAGAATCCCTTTTAACAGAACTAGGAGGATCTTTAAGGTGAGCAGACTCGATGGTTTTCGAAGAAAAGTCATTTGCCTGGAAATTCGCTTCCATCGGATACAACCTTTGTACTGGTCGAAGCAACTCACCAAACTTAGTTCGTAACTTTGCCAATCGTACTATGCCGTCTTTACCTGGAAACAACTGGATGACTTTTCCTAGAGGCCAATTCATTCTTTTTTCTTTTGTATTAATTATAACAATATCTCCAACTGAGAGTTCGGGTTACCTGTTTAACTTTTTACGATAATTTTTCAGCTGTCCCAAATATTCTAGTCGGAAACGTTTTCTCAAATCTTCACGAATTTTCATTCGATATTCATATCTTCTTTGAAGATAACTTGCATCTATATTCTCCAGATCAGGAACACCACCTTCTTTAATTTCACGAAGAAACATGGCAGGGGTTAAGGGTTCTAATTCAAGATCTTCAGATATGTATGTTAACGGTCTGGAGTTTACAACATTTTTACAATCGCAAAGAATAGTATTAATTTCTTCATATTTCAATGATGCAGACATTGGAGTCTCTGACAACTTCCTTTTGGATAATTTATTACCATCTTTAGAATCAGCATTCAAACGACTTGGTGTATTGGCTCGACTACTACTGGCACTGTTATCTGAACCATTTTTCTTAGCTTGTTTTTGCATGAAAACAGCATGAATTTTTGTATAATCGAAGTCAGAATCAGATGTCTCTGATGAAGTTTCACCAAATGAATCTTTGCCTTCTTTATTCTTGCTCTTGGTTT
The DNA here is from genome assembly GCA_963932465.1 of Maratus speciosus. Lineage (NCBI taxonomy): Eukaryota > Metazoa > Arthropoda > Arachnida > Araneae > Salticidae > Maratus > Maratus speciosus. The sequence continues at coordinate 64,319,611 of OZ010799.1, read as the reverse complement.
TTTGCTGTTCTTCTTTTTTCTCTTGTTCTTTATCCTCTTCATTCTCTTGATTTTCCTCTTCTTCTTCTTTCTCATCTGAATTGAATCACTTCCTCAAAGCTTCTTCATCTTCTACTCCTTTCAATTCTCTGTTAGTCTTCTCTTCAGCTAGTTCTGGTTCAGACTCAGAAGAATCTGTCATGTAATCCACTTTTCTATCATCAAAGTCACCTTCATCATCTGGTGTTTTCTTTTTCTTCTTCTTTTCTTTGCCTTTTTTAGCTGACTTAGGAGAAGAATCTTCTTCATGATGCTCTTCATCTTCTGATACACCAGAATCTTTAGCCCAATCATCCATATCAGAAATTTTAAAATCCTTAGACTGCTTCTTTTTTCTCTTTTTGCTGCTTTGTTTTTCACCATCTTCTTTTTCAATAATTACTTTCTGGAGGCGCTTTCGAATCATAATGGAAAAGTAGTTCAAAACTTTATCTCTTCTGCCAAATTCCTCTTCAGCTTTATTTTTATATCTTAAATAAATGCATGTGGCATATGCCTTTTGGGAATCATCACAGAATACATGATAAGACAAATCTGTATTTGAATTAGGATCTAGCATCATATACCGGGGAATTTTCAACTCTGTCAACTGACACAAATCTTTTTTCCATTTAAGAAATTTTTTACGCACATCTTCGGGAAGAGCTTCGTCCCATGTAACTTTTAGCTCCCAACACTTTTGTAGTAAGAGTTTCGGAGTCAGTGTCACAACACATGTAAAACCTATTGGATCATAAATTTTGTGTGCTTCTAATAAGATCACTCTTTTTGAAATGCATTGGTTATCGGATTCATTTATTCCTTTAATGTTGCAACTTAATGTATCTTCTTCTAAATCCCAAATGAGGCCAAGAATAGAAACCGTTTTCCTTTTATTTGAATTTTCGGACACTGAAATTTCCGAAAAAGTGTCATTACCTGCAATTTCGTTCTTCGTTGGCAAATTATAAGCCCAATCTTGCAATTCAAATTTAGCATTCGCTAAAATTTCAACAGAATCACTTTTAAGTTTTCGCAGTTCTTTTTCATTATTTACACTTGTAATTAAATTGTCAACATACCAAGCTTCAGAAATTTTTTCTGCCGTTGATCTAAGATGCTCAGGTACGTCATTTAGTATCTTAGTTAAACTAGCACTCAATAAGAAGGGACTACTGGAAATTCCGAAAACGACTCTCCTATGTCTATACATCTTAAAATGTTCCGGATTACCTTGTTCCCACCATAAGAATCTCAAAAAATCTCTATCATTCGGATTAAGTCCTATTTGAAGAAAAGCTTTTTTGATATCAGAACTTACACCGATGCATTTTTCACGAAATCTGTTGATAATTGCAGGAATAGTTTCTAGCAAATTAGGCCCCTTTTCTACAGAATCATTTATTGACGGAAACCCCTTAATTTTCGCTGACCCATCAAATACTGGTCTTATTTTTGTTGTTGTGGAATTCATTCTAATAACGGCACGATGGGGTAAATAATGGCAGGAATTATTATATTCATTTTCGGGTACAATTTCTATAATTTTTTCATCTTCCCAAGATTTGAAAACCGCTTCATAATCTTCTAAGAAATCGTTGTCTTTCAAATTTTTTACTGTATTTTTTAATCTTCGCTCAGCGATCTCTAGATTATTAGGGAGTGGGGGATGGCCCTCTATCCAAGGTAAACAGACTTCAAATCTGCCTTCGTTATCCCTTTTAACCGTTGAAAGAAAATGTTGCAGTGTTTGTTCTTGCAACTCTTTTTTAGTTTCATTTTCGGATGGATCTAAAATTCCTAGAGTATCAAGATTCCACAATTCAGAAATTTTATAATCTGATACGTGCATCGAAAATGTAAATGAGTTGTCAGTTTTATTTTCTATTTCCAAAGGAACTTTCCCCATAACTGTCCAGCCTAAGTAAGTTTCGACACATACTAAACCACATTTTAATTTTCTTATCTTACCGGTGAGTAATTTTCCTGCAATATCCACTCCAATAAGAATATGAATTTCAGTTGGGGATGATTCAAACAACAATTTTTCCTTCATACGGCTAGTGTCATTCAAATATATTCTATGTTCTTTAAGCTCATGTAATATGGGTTTTATTTCTATTTGTGGTACATCGGAACAAATTTTAGTTTGATAAAAGGCCTTAAAATTACATTTATAATCCCCCTTTACATTACTAAGATACACAATAAATTGTTTATGGATTTCAGAAACCTCCGATCCACCAAATAGACTATGAACAATATTGCTCTCATTTATACTTTTGTATTGCATCATTTCAGCAACAAACTTCGAAATATACGACTTTTGCGATCCAGTATCGATTAAGCACCTGACAAACTTATCTTCACTATTTCCGCAGATTTTTACAATTAAAGTTTGTAACAAAACTTTCTGTGTGAATGTTTTATTTGTTAAAGTGACATTTCTATCGTCAATTTGTTTTTTCTCATCTACTTTATTACTCTTGTCACAAATTAAAGAATTATGTTTTCCACTGCAATACGCACATCTTATTTTTGAAAAGCAATCTTTTGCTAAATGATTTCCTTTTTTCATACAGAGATAACACATTCCGTTTTTTCTCAAGCATGCTCGCTTTTCTGCTACGGACATAGAACAAGCTGCAGAATTTTACTTAACTGATTCAGCGGAATCACCGCAAAAAATACAATGATTTATCGAAACCTTCAATGAAGCAGCAGTAGGAACTGTAAACCTATTTATTATTCTCTCCCTCTGCACTTGAGGTGGATTTTGAACGATAACCCTATCTTGTATTTGAATCGCAGTTTCTCTGCATTCTATTTCTGCCTGTAGAAATTCAAGCAGTTCGTTGACTTCAAAAAGATTATCCCGAGTTTTCCGTTTACGTTGAAATTCCAAATTTAATTCATTGGAAATTAATTTAAGCAAAATTGGCGTTAGTAACGTACCATATGTTCCGGAAGTTACTTCAAGTGAATTTAAACTTCTTATTTGAGTCTCAATGTTATCATACAGTTTTCGCAATGCAAAAGTATTATTTACATTTTTAACTGTTTCTAAATTCAATAATTTTCCCATATGAGCATTTATAATCAGGTCTTTACGACCAAAACGCTTTTTGAGTAGTTCAATTGCTGCTATATAATTTTCACTCGATAGCGAAAACCCACTAATTGCACTAGAAGCAGCTCCAATAAGGAAGGAATGCAAATAATTAAATTTATCAATGTCAGTTAAGCTATCATTTTGATGTATCGCATTATCATATTGGTTCCAAAAAGATAACCAATAAGCAGGATCTCCATTAAATTTATTAATACTCAATTTCGGTAATTTAATTTTAGAATGAGAGCAAGAAGTCAAATTCTCTGTTGAAATACTTTCATTAACCGAATTTGTTTTCTTAATAGAACGTTCAGGTTCAACTTTCATTTTTAAAGCATACGTTAGTTTCGATTTCATAGAAATTATTTTTTCAGAATAACCCTCGGCAGTTTCAAATTCAGTTTCTAATTCGCCGTCATCATCCATTAAATTTTGGATCTGCTCATCTAAAGTTGTTAAATTATTATACTTTGCGTTTAACTGATCAATATGTTTTGTAAGAACAGGAACTTCCTGTACTGATTCTGCAAGATACTGCTCACAAGTATTAATTAATTTCGTAGTCGCCGTTCTAGAAACAGCACGTTTCTTCTTTAGTTTTTCAATATCAGACATATTTAATCCGTAATTTTAAATATAATTAATTTTATAACAGCTTGATATAAGAATAATAATATAACTTTCAAAATATATTCAATAACTTTCAAAATAAACCTGTTCTTAAAATACGCTATCAATCAATATTATTAATAATATTATCTTCAACAGAATTAAGCATTCAAGACTTTTATTTATTTTTATGCTCAATTCTTCATTATATTCAAGGTCAAAACAAACCATCAACAATATTTATTTCAATAGAACTAAATATTCAAAACTTTCGTCTATAAATAATTTTTCATTCAATTAAGATCAAATCAAAACGGCGTCGCTGTTCCCGGGCGCCATAAAAATATGATAACAAGCTTGCAAAAAGACAAAAATGAATGTCAGAAATCTTTAACTTACCCCTTCCTTCAGGTAAGCTCTCACTTGCTTCTGGTTCGGACTGCCGCATTTGATGACTTAATTCTAGTTAAAAATTCACTCTAATCAAATAATACATAACTCGTTATTCTTCAATAATTATTTACAACTATATTACAAATATTTACAGGATAATATTACTTAACATTTAAGTGTTTTAACTTCAATCGAAACATATCGGAGGCGCAACTCCGTTCACAAAAACAAGAATTATTCTAAAAGTTTTTTCAGTTTCTGTTCACTTCACTTCGGTACGTAAAATTTTTTAAATTCAGGTGTTACTGTTACTGCAAAGGGATACAGAGGGAGCTGTCCGCGACAATGTTAACATCATTTTTTTAATTTATCACCTAGCTTTTCAAAGCACTTAGTCCATCGTTGCACTTAATTTCCTGATGCCCTCAGAAAACGAGGTTTTTGGCTGAGCACTGCACAAGCACCGCTTCCTTAATTTCTTGGTCCGAGGTGAATCGACGGCCCCTTAATGCAACTCTGAGTGGACCATACAAGTGATAGTCTGAAGGGACAAGATCAAGGCTATACGGAGGATGATCTATTACTTCAAACTTGAGATTCCGCATCGTTTAAGCAGTGTGAGCAGGAGTATATGGACTGGCATTGTCGTGCAAAACACAACACCTTTCGACAGTAGTTCTCGGCGTTTACTTCGAATTGCAGGCTTTAGCCGGTTAGTAAGCATATCACTGTAACGCGCACCGTTTATTGTTGTGCCAAGCTCCTGAAAATGTTCCAGTAAGGCCCTTTTGCGTCTCAAAAGACGGTAAGTATCAGTTTTCCTGCGGATGTTTGGGTTTTGAACTTTTTCCTGCTGAGCGACTCTGGAGTTTTCCATTCCATATTCCATATTCTGCCGTTTACACTCCGGCTCGTAATAATGGATCCATGTTTCGTCACCAGTGATGATTCTGTCTAAGAAGACGTCACGTTCGTTACCACAGCGATCCAAATGTTTTTGACAGATGTCCTAGCGCGTTTGTTTATGCAACACTGTGAGTTGTTTTGGGAGCCATCTTGCACAGACTTCATGAAGTCTGGTGGGGATGATTTCGTAGGTAGAACCATGACTTATTTACAGACGATGTGCCACTTCATAAATAGTCACTCGTCTGTCTAACACAACCATGTCACGTGCACCCTCAATGTTGTCATCATTTGTGGCCGTACACAGTCGTCCGGCTCCTTCCTCATGCGTAACACTTGTGCGATCATTTTTGAATTTTTCAATCCATTCGTAGACACTCCGTTGCGACAAGACACTGTTCCCGTATTGTGGAGAAAGTCTTCGATGGATTGCGGCCCCTGTCACACCTTCCGACCACAAAAAACGGATCGCTGCTCGTTGCTACTCTTTGGTGCAAACCTCTAATGGAGCGCCCATGATCTATCTGCAACAAAAGGAAGACAAATGGAGTAATTACGATCAAACTTTCATAGCATGACCACAACAGCATAGCAATAAAATAGACGAGGACAAAGGTCAGTATGAACTATGTAAGAAGAGTTATGTCAAAATTGTGGATACTTTTTGACTTACATTCGTAGAAGAAAAACTCCTTTGGCGTGAAGAACATTTTAACACTGTTTCCTCTTCGTCCAATAAACTGTTTTTTTTCAGTGGGTATATATCCCCGCAGAGGCGTAACTGTTGCCACTTGTGGTTCTAGTCATCGGTCCAGTTTTGCCATCTGCGGTGGCTAAGTGAAAGTTTAAATGTGTACGCCACAATATTGCACATTTGTTTGGATTCTGGAAAAATTTTGAAACAACCTTTAAAGACTACTTTTTCCATGTATATATATATATATATACAGTGAAATACATTTAACACGAAAACGCTTAACATGAAAAATCGGTTAACACGAAATGATATAGCGGTCCGGACAGTATACTATGAAATTTAGTTTTTTTTTTCTTTTACACGAAACAAAAATCGTTTAACACGAAAAAAATTCTCTTTCGATCTAGATAGTTTGAGTTGAAATTGGTGAATTTTGTGTTAAAACCAGTGAATTTTGGGTGAAAATCTATGAATTTCGTGTTTTTTTGTAAATCAGCTTATGTTTTATGAGCACAATGGCTGAGAATATCGCTGCGAAAACAAACTGCAAATTTCGCTTCAAGAGAAGATGAAGCTACTTAATGCAGTTGATGAAAAAGAAGGACGAAAACAGAAATCTACAAAGAGTTTGGCATTGCCAATTCTACATTATCAACAATAAAAAACAGGGATACCATTACGTTAATGTTTGAGCGCAGTATGTTTAAGACAGAGATAAAACGTATGAGAACTGCTAAGCACGAAGATTTAGAGGCAGCTTTGCTTATTTGGTTCAAGCAAGCAACCCAGCAAAGAAAGAAACAAAACAACCATCAACTGGAAAAAAGATGACAGCCAGAACTGCCATCAGCGGTAAAGTGCAGTGGTGCCATTACTTAAACCAGTAAAAAAGTGTCCGTGCGGAATGCAGCTGGCCCATTAGTGATGGCCAACAGCAGGCCAGCGTTGGTATGCCATCACATTACTTCAATCCGGCACTTTTCCTGCAGTGCTAGCACCTATCCCACTGCTATTCCTTAGCTGGCCCAGCACTTTCCATTACAAAAATTTCTTATAAAATTCTATAAAAAACAAAGTATACGGCTCTTTTTTCTATAAGCTAGTTTCACCAAGAGCTATAGAAATATCTGTAGAAATATTTCAACTTGCAGCGGTTTCCATGTGGTCACCCTCCCAAGTACTAACCGCGCTCGATGCTGTTTGGTTTTCGTGATCGGACATGAACAAGTATTTTCAGCATATGCTACGACCGCTCGTAGTTTTCAAGCTCTCATTACAATCTTTCAAGTTTGTTTCTTTTGTGATTTACATTCCCAATCATTAAACTGGTATAGAAATTATTGTATTGTATAGAAATCTTATATATTTTATACGCTTTTTGTATTATTGATTCTGAACTGTGTAAATTATGAAAACCGAAATCCTTTGTAACTTAGTAAAACCAGATTTAAGGAGAAAAAAAAAGTGCGTTCAAATAAAGAACTTATTTATTTATTCATTTACTTATTTATTTTGTTGGTGGCAGTGGTGCTATATTACTTACAGTTTTAGAAAAAATTAGCTTCGCAGCTTAAATTGTGTTAAGATATTCATTTCAGATTTGTGTTCAAATACTCAATGCCTTCGATATTCGAAACGCCACCCAGCGTAAGGGTGCCCAGCAATAATACTGCAAAAGTTCGTGAACTTTCATGTAGTGGTGGGCAGCGCATGAGATTAAATGGAAGCCCACCAGAATTTTATCTGATGATTTCCAACAGCAAAGTTGACTGAAGCTGTCCAGCAGTGGTCATGCAGTGGTAGACCATTAGCCAGCACTTCTCCATCAATGCCAACACCTACACTCTAAATTAAAATGTCTGATATTCAGACACTTAAGTGTCTGAAACGGTGTGTTCAATTTTCAGACATTTTAAAATGTCTGAATTTTTTCAGACATTTTTTGTGTCTGAATTTCAGACACTTCAAACGTCTTAATAGCATCCATTTTTTTTTTCAAGCATCATACGTAGCCATGTTTGACCACGTTGAATCCTGGAAAAATATTTGGCTGGGGTCCTGCCCCCTCCCCCTTCCCCCCCCCCCTACAGCCTGATTTTTTTGGTGTTCTCAATTTTGGTATGCAATTTTTGTTAAGCTGATAATTTAAATCTTTTACGACATTTTACTGATTATAATCAATATTTTGAACTTCAGGAGTAGAACAAGATTAAAACTAAAAATATTTATCTAAATATTAGATTTTTTAAATTTGTTTTATTTTTAATCTTATTTTACTTTAAAAGTTCAAAATATTGATTATAATCAGTACAATTTCGAAACAGATTTAAAACATAAGCTTTACAAATATTGCACATCAAATTTGTGGGCACTAAAATCGTAGGGGGGCGGGGCACGGCCCAGTATGCCCATTCTTTAATTAAGAAGTTCTTTTGAAAAAAATGCAACCCTGCATTATTGTTATCTAAATTGAGATGTCCGGTACTCGGAGTATCCGTTGTGGAGGTTAATGGACATTCCCGAATAGCTGAAGCATCTATTTAGCGAATACTTTTTTAATCCGCATGGCATACATATTTGTATATTTTTACCTCACAAAAGCAGACATCTCCGATTATCGGGCAAATTCAACGGCAAGGGCTATTGATGGCTTTTAAAGTACATGGATAAATATATATATTTCTTATAATCTTGTCCTACTCTATTTCATATAATTTAAAAATAGATTTTTTAAAAATTTATATTGCCACATAGGCAATTTTACATATATATCAGATGATAATCACAACTATGAATAAATAAATAAATATTCTACTTTATCCCTTTGCACTCGAGGGCTCCGGAGCGGAGCCATTTAAAATTTGTCTTCAAACTCGAGGGCTCCTCTACGGAGACAATGCAAATAATTTTGTGATGCCTGTCTAGAAAAGCCAAGATTACATGCCAGATTACAAAATTATTTGCATTGTCTCCGTAGCGAAGCCCTCGAGTTTGAAGATAAATTTTAAATGGCTCCGCTCCGGAGCCCTCGAGTGCAAAGGGTTAATATTGAGAAAAAAATTACTTCGGTATTTTGTTTATTTATATTTTGTGTTTTTAATCTGGTCCTACTCTAAAAGTTCAAAACTTTAATTATAATCAGTGCAAGATTTAAGGTATCAGCTTTACGAAAATTTCATACAAAATCCCCCCCCCCCCCTCCCCGAAAAAAAAATGAAAATCCTTATCGTTTAAAAATTAGATTTTTTAAAAATTTATATTGCCACATTGGCTTATTGTTATCATTTCTATTAAACACTTTTCATTAGATATCTTTAAAGTAAAATAAAGCCGCAAAAAAAGAAGTTACCACATAATCACTATGATACACACTTGCGATGCTTATCAGTAAAGTCTAATGGGAAAATGACCTTCGAAGTGAAATATATTTTCTACACGCAGCAAAATCAAAATAAACAAATGATTTCCTTTTTCCTGACTGGGTTACTTACATCTATGTTTCAAAGTCAAAAGCTTTGCACATTTAATCTACTCGGTAAAAGATTTAATAGCTTTAGAAATATATCTAAGAAATATTTGAGATAAATATTCTTTTTCAATTATATATAAATTTCATAAAAATCAATTGATTTTTTTTTCCAAAAGCGAAAGTCTATAAATATATTTTTTAGTTTCAGCTAAATATTGTTCAATTGGAAAAAAAAAAAAAAGGCAATCCCGAAAATCGGGATTAAAATTGAAGCGGGATCCCGGGATATAAATCCGGGATTGTAATCCCTAGCTAGGAAGTAAGAAAGCTTTATGAGATCTTTCAAAGTTTTTTTTTTTTTTCTATTTCCTTGCGGTCGTTTAGTATGAGATAAGCATTAGTCATTGAAAGGAACTGCCATATTGAAAACAAAACAAAACAAGGGAATGAACTTAACTTCTAAATATGTCTGTTTTTTAGTGATGTTATTACTTTAAATTTGAGAAAAAAGATGAGAATAAATAATACATAATTTGTAATAAAAGACAACGTCATAAATTAAAAAATATATACTTCTAGAATTATTATTATTATTATTTTTTTTTTTTTTTTGCAAAAAGATTCAAAACTAATTAAATTTCATGTAATATTTTGTTTAGTACAATAAATAAAATCATAAAAGACACTAATGTTAGTACTATAAAAAAATTATAACACTTACTTAAATCGCTGTTTGCAAGAGGTAAGAAAAATTCCCCGATTTGAAATTTTAAAAACTACCACAACCACAGTGAGGGAGAAAGACTTGCACCAGTTTAAAAGGTAATACCATAATACATCCGACTAGCCATATTTAAAGAATGAGATGTTTCATCCTCAAAACAGGACCTGCCAGACAAAAGTTTCTTTTTTTTTGCCAGCTTCGACAGGACGAAGATGAATAACACAATATTATTGATATAAATTAATACGAGTTAACACTAAGCCCATTGCACACGCTTTGTAGAATTTCCGGGTGTAATCTTCAACCGTCGTCTACTTCTGTTCTGTGTCTATCCCGCCCTTATATCGACGACAGCTTCTAAGAGACATTTGATGTCGAACACACACGTCAGATGTATGTATTCAATAAATAAATAATCCAAGTTAATACGAATTAAAATCACAGTACTTCATATTTCGCAAAAAACGAATTAAAATACACGCGCACATAAAAACAAACTTCGTTTGAATTACAACGTATACCACTTCGAAGGAAGACATCTAAAGCGCGTGCGCAACTGGGAGTGCGAGTGCCCCTGGTGGTTATTGCGTCGGAAGAATCAAAACGTCTTAAATTAAGACACGTTTAAAGCAATGAAGTGTCTTACAATAAGACGTTTGCGGATATTTTAGACATTATTCTCAGTTCATTTGCACCATGGTCATAGTAAGACACTTATGTATCTTAAATTAAGACATCTATAATGTCTGAATTTTCAGATTAAGACACTTCAGTGTCTAAAATTCTTTTTCAGTCACATATGTGTCTAAATTTAAGACGCTTCTATTTGCAGTGTATCTTGCTGCTGGCGAGCAATTTCCTCTTTGCTGGGTAGATCTCAGAATGCTGAAAAAGACACTTAAAAAAGAAAAAAAAAAGATATCTGTTTTTTTCCCCTTAGCTAAATGAATGCAACTTACTAATAGTTTAACAGGAAATCGAAATAAAATTAGACGACGTCGAAAATAAGTATTTGTGAGTTTTGTTCTTTTTTTACGAATCTTTTAACGCGAAATTCTTTTAACACGAAAAAAATGTTCGATCCCCTCAGTTTCGTGTTAAACGTATTTCACTGTACATATATATATATTTATAATTTTTTGTACTTAATCCATTAAAGACTGACGTTGCGTATTTACAACATTACGTTTGCGATTTTTTTTATTTTATCCTGAATATTTTTTTGAACCATTTTTTTATCATATGTTGTATATATGACTTTTATTTTCAAGAAAAAGAAATTGTTAATTGATTCGAGTTGTAAAAAATTAGAAATACGAATGAAATAGTACGGGATGTTTTGAAACTTTTTATCAATAAATTTCGGTTGTGTTCATAGATCCGCTTAAAGAATGAAAAATTAAATTCAACAATTCAAGATACTGATATTGTAGCTAACTACCGTATATTAACTCGCGTATAAGCCGAAAAATTGTGACATAAAATTGTCTTTTAAAAAGCTGGAGTTGGCTTATACTCGAGTCAGAATTTGAAAGAAAAGTTCTAAGCCACAGAGCTTTCTGACTGGGGATCGGGAAATTGACGTTTGATGAACAAATCATTTAAAGATATATTGCGAAAAATCTGGAGTGAGTGGATGTGTCAGCTAGATGTGCAGCAAACAAAGGGCACAATTTGAAACTAGTCAGATGTGGCAATCCTAAATCTAACTTTCTTCTATCTCATAGATGTTAATATTTCCTGAAAAAGGAAGCATATCAGTGCCACCGATTAGATGATTTACACCAAAACCTAATCAGCAACATCTTATGTCAAGTTGTAGCTGAATCTGAAATTTGATGAAAATGCGTGCATTAGTTTTTGATTCAGAAGTATTGCAGAAATCATAAAAAATCTACATAGCAGCGCCACATGTTGGTCGATTTGCTCCAAAAACTAATCAGGACCAATTTATATCAGAGAGTAACTGAATCTAAAGTTTGATGAAATGCATTAGTTCTTGCAATATAGTTATTGCGGAAATCGTGATAAATGCAACCTAGCAGCGCCACCTGTTGGGCGATTTACACTAAAAACTAAACAGCACAAATTTATATCAGGGACTAACTGAATCTGAAGTTTGGTGAAAATTCGTGAAAGTTCTCGAGATAAAGCTCTTGTGATAATCATGAATAATGCTGCGCAGCAGCGCTACCTGTTGTGCGATTTACACTAAAAAATATTCAGCACTAAATTATATCTAAGACTAACGGAATCTGAAGTTTTATAAAAATCTGTGCATTAGTTCTTGAGATATAGCTATTGCAGAAATCGTGAAAAATGGAGCATAGCAGCGCCACGTGTCGGGCGATTTACACCAAAAAGTAACCAGCACCTATTTATCTCGGGGAGTAATTGAATATAAAGTTTTATTAAATTCCGTTCATTAGTTCTTGAGATAGAGCGCGCACAAAATTTGTGTCACACACAGACAGACAGACTCACAGACAGACATTTTGTAAAAACATGTTTTTCGAGTTCTCAGACCCCTAAAACGTGTAAATCCGTCGAAAACCGGAATTCGAAAATTTTCACGAATCCAATACTCACTTCTTGTAAAGATAGCAGGGAGTAAAAAGCGAAAATCGATGTTATCGCCTCTTTGGTTACAGAGACGTGAATGTCAATTGCAAGGGAATTGATTGTGAAATCATTTAAAAAGTGCGGTATTAGTAATGCTATGAATGGAACTGAGGACGATTTTTTATTTGCGAAAGTGATGATGAAAGTTCATCAGATCCTGAGTCCGATTTTATGACTAGGAAGAAACGGGAAGGGACTTCATAGAACTTTTTGGAGATTCACATAGTGAATCCAAATTTGAAGGGTTCATTTGTTCTTTCTTAATTTTTATATAATTATGTTTGCTTGTTTAGTATTTCATTAAAAATGTGATTTTTTGTATGACAACATATTGGAATTTTTTAGGGTCGGCTTATATGCAGATCAAGAATTTTACCAATATTTTGACATTCAAAACAGAGAGCTCAGTTTATACGCAAAAGAGCTCATACACGAATATATACGTGTAGTAAATGTAATATATTACTACATAGTAAATGCTTTAAATTTTTTCATATGGTAAAAATGTAGTTGATGTTTTCGCAACAATATCATAGTCTCACATAATTTTTTACTTTCTTCTATCTTTACAAGAAGAAAGTATTGGATTCGTGAAAATTTTCGAATTCCGGTTTTCGACGGATTTACACGTTTTAGGGGTCAAAGAACCCGAAAAATATGTTTTTACAAAATGTCTGTCTGCGAATCTGTGAGTATGTAACACAAATTTTGTGGGCGCTCTATCTCAAGAACTAATGAACGGAATTTAATAAAATTTATATTAAGTTAGTCTCTGATATAAATTGGTGCTGATTAGTTTTTGGTGTAAATCGTTCAACAGGTGGTGCTGCTATGCAGCATTTTTCACGATTTACAGAAAAGCTCAATCTCCAGAACTAATGCACGAATTTTCATCAAACTTCAGATTCAGTTAGTGCTTGACAGGAATTGACGTTTTATACATTTTGGTGTAAATCGCTCAACAGATGGCGCTGATATGCTGTATTTTTTGTGACTTCCGCATTAGCCCTATCTCAAGAACTAATGCTTGGATTTTCAACAAACTTCAGATTCAGGTATACCTTGATATGAGTTACCACTGTTTATGTTTTGGTGCAAATCGCTCAATAGGTGGCGCTGCTATACTACATTTTTCAAAATTTCCGCTATAGCTCTATCTCAAGAACTAATGCACAAATTTTCATCAAACTTCAAATTCAGATATACTTTGATATGAACTGGTGCTAAAGTGATGCAATTTCTTGTATTATTTAAATGATTTAATTGACGTGATTTATATAGAAGAAAGTTTTGTGATGGCCACAACATACTAGTTTTTAAATTGTAATATCTTGTTTTCTTTTTATTAGTCATTAATATGTATAAAATAAAATTTTATTTTATTTATGTCAAGTATAAGAAGTTTTAGTCCTTAATGGTGTTAAGTATGTATGTATAATAATTGCCTTTTTAATGAACTATATGTACTGTTATTATTATTTAAAGAAACAAAATCACAAAACTTTTTTATATTCATTCAAATAATCCTGTATGGATCGTTATACCGATTCGAACTCGATAACTCCATCAGAATCAACCCGAAACCCGATTCATACCTGAACCCAACAAAAGGATTTTCGCATATCCAAAATCCGACCCAGAACTGACACACTTTAACTCGAAACCCGATAAGAAAGAAAATTAATCATTTTATTAATTATCAAAAAAAATAATTTACTATTTTATCTCTAATACCGATATTGTTTTATGTTGAAAAATAAGTACATAGATATTTTATCGTTATGCTAATCGTTTTTGAAAAACAATAAAGTATACATGTACTCATTGATATTAAAAAATATGCATTTCCATAAAAAAAAAATATTTTCGACTTTCTCTGAAAAATTGGGTTAACCCGAACCCGACGCGCAAGAGTCAAAACGCGACTGTCAACCCGATCCGGCCCGTAACATAAAAACTAGCTCCAACCCGACCCGATGCAGCACCCTAATTCGAAGATGAGGACTCTAATTCCATCCCAAGCATTTTGTTATGTAATCTTATTATTGAATTAGTGAATATTTAAAAAACACGTGGTTAACTACGATATCATAGAAAGTAATTTAAACAATGATATTAAGTTTGATAGTTTTGTAAAAAAAATAGTTTTACTCGTTGGAAAAATTAAAAGTTTTGCCATATATTCTCTTTATATATGCTAGTTTAATTTTATTTTTTAAATATTAAGAGTAAATTTATGCTCCCATACAAATGTATACTTTATATAATTTTAGTTTGGAAAATACATTCGATTTCTTTTTACCATTAGGCACATTAAACAAAATTAAATAACTTAAAATATTTTTCCTAAAAAGAAACGTTTACTTAGTTTTTTATTCAAATTATCCCATGAATAACCTTGTCTTATTAGGGTGAAAATATGCTTTTTATAAAGCAAAACAAAGGTTTTAATGCTATATATTAAAACAATTTTTCATTTGCGAAATATTGGTAAAATAAGCGAAAGATAAACAAGTGTACTCTGTACTAGATTTGAAAATATGACAGTAGTAAAACAATTAAAAACAAAAAATATTAATATGTCAAAACATCAGAGCATCACGAGCACATATTAAATTATCCCATAAGGGATGCTGCCAGTTTATTTTAATTATTCTCTTATTTGTGTCGCAGACGATATGATAAACCTCTTTATGTAGTTTTGCCAAAAGTGAAATGAAATTTACTGGAAATCAGCCAACCACGAAGAAAGGACTTCATTTGAATATTCATTGTTAGGCGATGCCATTCGCAAATATGGAAAAGTATTTTTGCTTGTCAATTCTGTCTAGAAAATTCTATGGAATAAGAAATATGACATAAACAATCAAGACAGAGTTCGCCCACTACTTAAACAAAAATCGCATGTTTTAAATTTGTATATATTATCATGCATTTTAAAAATATGGAACCAGTTATTTTGTTACACTTGTTAGGTACGCCTAATCTTTTAAGTTTATAAGACATATTTTGTTATTAAAAAAATCTTTTATGGTTTAACGTTACGATTTTCACTAAATAATAATATATGGAGTTTTACTTATTTAACCTCATTTATAAAGGTATTCTATAGATAAAATTTGACAAACTTTCTTTTTTTTTTTTCCAGAACGATATTTGAATTTAAGAATTAAAAAATTATTTATAAAAAATTAAATATTAGATTAGACCTGCAGGCAGCTTCACAAACTATCACTTCATTGAGTTGACGAGTCAAATTCCAGGATTATAAACTATATACAAAAATCACTTCAAAATATCAAAATACTCAATAACTGCAATAAGTGATAAACATAAATAAAAAAAAAGCAAAATACCTTTATTTATTTACATTTCGACATGTTTCATTGCATCAGTCGGCTACATTCTCAGGAAAATAAAATGATAAAAATATTTTCGCAAAAATTCAAATTGAAAAACTAGTAAACAAAAACAAAAATCACGCAAAAGGATAATGAAATTATCTGCAATATTGAAATGAAAATTTGCGAACGTGACTTATTTTACATTTATCGTTTCCTGACTCTATGTAGCATTTCTTTCCAAATTTTAGGGACCTCTATAGATGCTGAATCCTTGCAAATATTCTCATTGCGTAAGAAGATCTCTATTGATTCTCTGATGATGAATGGCAAATAAGATCTTGATGGATAAATTATTCTACTATTTTTAAAATCTATTTTTAAAGGTTCTCTGTTATATAGACTGGCCAAAGCTGTAGTTTTCTTGTTATATTTTATGTCTGATATATGTTCTTTGATCCTAGTTTTGAACTTCCTATTTATCATTCCTATATAAAATTGCACTGTTCCATCTTCTTTGGTGAAAAGTATTTCATATACCCCTGATAACTGATTTGGTTCTGCTGGGTCTATTTTCCTACATACTATGTTTTTTAATTTTGCGGATGGTTTTGCAACAATGGAGATATTGTATTTATTGAGTTTATATTTCAATATAACAAGATCTAAAAATATAACAAGAAAAAATATATATATATATCAGGATGAAATGTCCTTTTCACGGCGAAGCCACTTTTAGCCGGTATCGTCGGTACTTTTGAATGTTGTTCGACCCATGAAAGTTAGCTCAAATTTTTAGATGAAATAATCCTATTTGGTGATCCTCCGATTTGGTGTTACCGGCTAAAGGTGGTTTCGCCAGAAAAAAGACATTGCACTCTGATTTTGATCTCGAATTACTTTAATTCATCTTTTAACTGATACCTTAATGAAAGACAGAATCATGTGGAAAAATCTCAAACTTTGAAATTTAATAACTGGGTCAATTTTTGTAGTACAGATGTCAAACTTTTTGTGTTATATCTGTTATGATATGAGTAAACTTTTACTAAATATAACTATAGGGACTGGGGACCATATAAAAAGTTAGTTTTCGTAATTTTTATCAAATTGATTTTTTTACCTTAAATAATGTCGCAACATGAATATTTAGCTCATTTGATACGTTTTTGTAATTGGAACTATATGTCTACAACCAACGGTTGAGAAATTAAAGGTCGGCGATAGATAACATATTGCACCCTGTATATACAAGTACAGACGTATAGACATAAAATTTTAATAATCTGCTTTTTAAAATTTCCTTGTGATATTTTTAGATTTCCAGTGGCAATGAGAACTGTTTTATAACGTAAAAAATAGAACATTTATATGAAAATTATCCTTAATTCGTGGATAAGATGATGAGTCAAACATATGTATTATCTTATCTGTCTTACTTTGTAAGTAGTTTTTCCAAAACTAAAAGCTAGGGAATCATGAATATATATATATATATATATTTTTATTCAATTGCAAAAGATAAACTATGTCGGGAGCGCTAATACTGTACCAATGCCAGTTATGGATATTTTTCTAGTTCTTAATGGATCGGATAGCGACGATCGATTAGTAAAATGTACGTGACATAGAATTAAGAGAATTTTAACAACTTTAATCTCGTTACCTTGATTTTTTTTCCCTTCCAAACAACTTTATATATTTTTTTCTTTCTAAGCAAACGTGTTTAGCTTAAATTATGAGATAAAAACAAGCGTGTGACATTCCATTGAAATTGCTTTAAATAGACGAGAGCTTTTAAAATAGTTATTTATGAAGATATATAAATTAGTAACTCAGAGTAACGGCATGAAAAAATATAAAGAAGAAATTTATAAGTATGTCCCACTTTTCTTTATGCCGGAGAGTATCTTCGCATTTTTTTCAGTTATTTAAATATTATATATTTTCGAAATATATTTATAGTTTTCTTTAAATATTTTAATGAAATAGTAATACAAATGCACATATACATGATGATTAAAAATTCTTTAGATAAAGGATGAGTGGTATAGTACGTGGCAATGAACAAGTTATAACCCCTGGTTTCATTAGGGATTAAATAGATATTAATTTTTCTGACATTTATACATGAGAGTAAATCGGGACTACTAGAGTCCAGCATCGGGTCGGGTAATCTAATTTTACTCAAAATCAACTCAACTCATTATTCGGGTCGGGTCGGCTGGACGCCAACTTTTCATTGCGAATCGGGATCGGGTCGGATTGGCTCGAATTGTATCGGATAGGGTTTTCACTCTTACGGATCGTGTTAGGTTAAATTGATTTTTCAAAAGGGAGTCTTTATATTTTTTCATATAATATTTTTCATATTAAGAAACCTATCTATATTATAAAGGACAAACATATCTGTGTTTAACGCTGACGTCATTCTGCGAATGGCAACACTTTGAATTTTGAAAGGAAATTTTGGTTTTGCAATTTTCGCTACTGCAGATTTTTAAACTTCTAAACATCCCACATTTAAAATTTTTACACCGTTTTATACAGAAAAAAATTTTGTTTTAAATGCAATTTGTTTGAAAGCTGTATCTCGATTTATTTTTGATATATTAATTTTTTTATAGTTTTAAATACCAATTTTTTAATCGTGGCAACTGAAGTACTTCATTTCTATTAAAAGTGGTTTAGTTATCTTTATTGATTACATTCTTACTTTTGCCATTTTCTCATTACAATTAAAAATATTTTTTTTCATTCCGCTGATATTGAGTTTGAGACAATAGGCAAAATATTTCAGCGACTGAAAATGACGTCATATTTAAAAGAAAACCATAATTTTATTTGATGAAACAATATATTTCCCCTTGAATACGTCTAAAAGTTATAAAACTCTGGAATTTTTACGCGCAGGTACAGAGATTATACTAAGACCTCAAATCAAGAGTGGGAATTTTCACATAGAAAGTTGTAATAGTTGACAAACGTGACTTGAAGCTTGAAAATAAATAACCTATTGTGGTTTAAAAATTTTTTTTAAATGGTTAATATGGATGTGAAACGTGGAAAATGTCTTGATTCGGTTTAGATTCAAAGGGGGAAGAATTTTTTCTATGATTATGTCAAGGTGAAATCATTTTTGCTGATTTTTTATTCCGTAATACCAAGCAATAATTGATAACTTAATCAAAATTACTTATCTTGATTATATGTTACTTATTATGTATATGAATAAAGTTTAATTTTTCAATAATTTAAACAGTTGAAGTTTATGAAAAAAGTATTTTATTACTCTTAGATTAAAATATGTCTTTGGAGAGTTATACTAACAAGTGTAAGATGGATTTTTTATTCTAATTATTTAATTGTTGTCGATGTATTATAAATTTGATGCAACAGTTCCTTTGTAAATATTTTCTTTCGTCGAAATTCGACGGGATCCACCTCGTCTATCTATATTATAAAGAACAAACATATCTGTGCTTAAGGCTGACGTCATTTTGCGAATGACAATACTTTGAAATTTATGTTTTGCAATTTTCGCTACTGCAAATTTTTAAACTTCTAAACACCGCACATTTTCAGTTTTTACACCGTCGTATAAGGAAAAAAATGTACTTTTAAATGCAATTTCTTTGAAAGCTGTATCTCAATTTTTTTCCCGAGATATTATTTGTTTTGTAGTTTTTAATATCATATTTTATAATCATGTGGCTACTGAAGTACTCCATATCTATTAAAAGTAAAGGGAAAATAGTAGGTTATTCTATCTTTTTGTTGCCATTTTATCATAAAAACCGAAAAAAAAAGATTGAAATTAAAATAAGTGCTATGCCAACTTATAAAGCCCGGTGAATTTTGGTTTATTTCGTTTTTATTTATCAATTAAATGATTTTAGTTTATTGCAAACATATTTTACAAACGATACAACATTTTCTCTTTACATAAATGTATTTTAAAGAATATTTGTGTGATTTATTTTCTCCGCATTTACTTAATTCATATCAAAAAGCTGAAAGAATGCAGTTTTATTAATCCGTGTGCAATAACATTTTCAGAATATCAAAAAATATAAAAAGTGATTTCTGATAAAACATATAGCTGTTATAAACAAACAAATAAAGGCATAAGAATCATTAGATTAACACAATGATAAAGCTACTGATCAACCACTAAAATCGGGTTTGCAGAGGTTTTCACCAAGATATGACTTGGCAGACCAGCTGCATTTTAATATGCTAATCGAGTTCCATCTAATCGTGGAATTTCAGCCGTTAACTCGATGAGGAGATGGTATATGCAGCTGCCTCCCTGTCTAATATAAATATACTTATTTTTTCACATAAAAGATAAAATTATAGATTATTTAAGGTTAGTTGAGGGCAACTAGGCCATGATTTTACAATGTGCCTCTGGAGCTTCTGACAATTCAGCTTCAAAAAGCTAATATTCATTTGAATTAAAGTCTGAACTTCTGAAAATGTGTTCAGTTAGGTTCCCTCTATCAGACAGAAATGCTCAAAGTTACATTTTAATATTTAAAAATATAAAAATATGCATATTTCATCTTTCTTTCCTCATGGGTCCAGTTGTCCCATAAAAATGGGGAAAGTGGACCAGGAGGGTCTATGTTCCACACGCGTTTATTTTTTTTCATGTGGAATATCAGGTCCTGTTTGAAAAAGCGTAAACAACTTAAAAACATTTAAACCAGGCAGATCATGTAAATTATATGTCAATAAAAAGCGTTGTAAGGGAGAAACCTTTGCTGTCAGTGTGTCTAAAAAAAGCACTAAAAGTGAAAATATTAGATTTATTTATACCAAAAACATAAAAATTAAGTAAGTACTTATGTACTTTAGTATAGGTAATAAGTATAAAAGTCACATGGGTATTTTAAGAGAAAATATAGCAAGGTAAATCTATGAACAAACCGCTAGGTAAGTACTTATGTACTTTATCTGTATCCAGGGGTCGCATTGTATAGAATATATAGAACATATTCTAAAGAAAGGTACGATGAAGATATTATTTTCAAAATAATGGTAGTAACAGTAATAGAATGTGACCCCCTTGTGAATGTGAATTTCCCTATAGAATGTGACCCCTGTATCGTACAATTTCAAGATTTAGCTATCTCGCTTTCAGGGGCAAGGTATTGAATGACACCAGTGTTTACAAGAGAATCTATTTGAAAACAAGTAAAAGTATATTTTCGCGTACTTAATAAAGGGGAAAATTTGATTATAAAATTCCGGTGCCAATGTAGCAATTAGGAAATTAAATTATGTGATGGCATAACGGCATCACCGCCTCTCAAGGGGTCAAGAAATTTAGTTAGATATCACCCAATATGCTTTTTTTAAATTTTATTACGTAATTTTAATAAGGTATTCTATAATTTTCTTTATTGTGAGTAAAAAAAAAACAATGGAGAAATTTACTTCCCGTTGTAAGAGACAAAAAAAAATATATTTATAACTATTGGGGTAACTGGATCCAGCATGGTCCAGTTACCCCGGATACATGTCCCAGTTACCCCATTCTTGAAAAATTTATGGGGTAACTGGGACACCGAGCTTACATTTGAAACATGAAGTAAATACGTATAGAAACCTAATAATATTAACGTACTTTTGTGCCTAATCTTTAAAAAAAAGATTGTTTAAGAAAAGTACTTACAGTATTTTAATAAAAAGCCGAGGAAGTTCAACCAAATTGACGTTGTTTTTAAAAAAAGAAACGTAAATTTTCGACAACCTATCACAGCAAAGAGAGAGTTATGATTGAGTTGACACACGTTGTTTTAGGAAGTAGAGGTTAAGGGGCATTGTTCACAAAAGCTAAAACTTAAAATACATCAACGGTTTTTTATAAAATAGCCTATGGCCCACTCGTGGGTCCAGTTACCCCAACTAATCTTATTCACATAAAAGTCAAAATTGTAGACTGGTTCTCCGCAATTGTATTGAAAGAAAAAAAAAATCGTGCGTCAAGCATAGATTATGAAACACATTCTGAATAATGTAACAAAACTTCATCACATAATAAGATGAAAGATAATGTCTACATAAACAATTTGAACAAGTTGGAAATTACTCGTACCTATTTTTTAAAATGAATAATTAACAAAGGAATAGAGTTATTAAAAAAAAATCTTGTAGGAAACGGATGTGTGATGTTTGGAATTTTGTTTAGAACAGTTATTATAATAGTTCAAAATCTGACCGACAGATGGCGCTACAGCACATTTTGATGGCTATATGGCCAATGAATACACTATTTTGAAGGATTTACGCAACGGCAACTACTGTTTCCCTTGAAATGGTTGCTACTGAACTTTCACTGACCAGGTCTACTTCTCTCTGGTCATCGCGCATGCTCCGGTCATATAGCCACCAAAATGTGCTATATCGCCACCCGTCGGCCAAATTTTGAACTATTATAATAAAGCGTTCTAAACAAACTTCCAGACTTCATACATTCGTTTCATGCAAGAATTTTTTAATAACTCTATTCGTTTGTTAATTATTCATTTTTAAAATTAGGTATTCCTTTTTGGGACACCCTGTATCTTGTAATGCATCTCAATGATGTATATCAATTTTAATATGTTTGAAATAGTGTAATATGATTAAAATACACGGCAAACAATTTTCTTCCATAGACTATATGTAACGGAATTATTTTGAGTGCCAGTGTAAATGAATTATAAATGCTACACACTTCACTTTCAATACAGAACATGTCATGGTAAAACTCAATAACATACAGTAGCGCGCCGATTATCGGAACTCCAATTAACCGAGCAGCCTATTTCTCTAAAAAAAAAAAAAAAAAAAAAAAAAAAAAAAAAAAAACGAACTTTCATTTATCCGAATAGCCTATTTTTCTCAAAAATTTTTTTTTAAATGATGATGAGATTGTGGATGAGATTGAAGATGAAAAAGAAATTGAAGAAATGAAAACGAATGCTCTGAAAATGTCCCTGGTCCATCCCATGATGAAGCCTTTTAATGTTTGGAAACAGCTATGAAATGTGTTGAACGGCAGAAGAACGCTGATCCTATTCAACTAACGTATTTAAGAAGAATTCGAGGTATGGCAGCATTGGAAAGAACATCTTCTTTGAAGCAAGCAACAATCGAATGCTTCTTTGTTTAAATTATAATCTCTGGAGTACAGAAAATGATAAAAAGAGAAAAAGAAAATTTTAAATGATAAAAACGAAAAAAAAAAAAAAAACAATTTTTAAACATGCTAGCACTAATTGGTGCTGCCAGTCCTAAGCCTGGATAAAGTGTGAAGGTTTTAGTCTAGTCAGAAACATCCCTTAAATTGTCTGTCCATTTATCCGAACTTTTGCGTATCCGAACTAGGGTCGGTCCTGACTTGTTCGGATTATCGGCGCTCTACTGTATATCAATTACATGGCAATTCGAACATATTTACGTGAATTAGAGCGCGGTCAAACAGACGGCCAGACAAACCGAATTCATAAACAGTTTTCAACTATGTTTAAAAGTGTTAAAAATATATAATTTTACATATTTTCGGTTTTAGGGTCGGGCTTAGGGGATTTTCTTTATACTGAAATTGCACCAAACTCTAAAATTTTCAAAACGAATATCTAATTTTGTCATCATTATTTGGTTTTTTCGGTAAATTTCACCTTAAGATACCAAATAGGAAGTCGTTCGGTCAAGTAGGTTAGGAATTACACAGTTTTAAAATTTGGAGCTCTTAGTGTTAAATTCATTTCTAATCGTTGTGAAACAGATTAAAAGAACTACTTGGCGGAATGGGCTGTAATTTTTATTTCGCACATTTGAAGCTTCTAGAAATCTTTTTCTGTTTAAAAAAGTTATAGTTTACAATTCATACATTTTTTTCCAAAATTAATTTGAAAAATATCTGTATTTTGAAATTTAGTAATAATTTAAAAATACAGCTGAAACATTAGATCCGGGTCAACATTGAGAAAGTTCTGTCATTTGTTTAGTGCTTATGCAATCACTTAAAAATAATGGTGTCACACTTCAGCTCCATAGCCGTCTCATATTTCTCCCGTTTGGTGGAGCTAATTTGTAACAGGGTTTTAAATTTTTAGGGTTCCGTATTTAAGGGTTCTCAGGACTCTGAAAATTCGAAAAAATGAAAAGAAAAGTCCATTTTCAACATTTATTATATTAAAATGTATTTAATTTTTAGACGCAATTTTAATTGGGGTGAAAGACATAAATATATTCTTTCATTTCAAATATTTTAAAAATTGCAAGATGCAGAATTAGCATTTACAGGAGGCTCCAAACTGTTAGACATTTGACGACAGAAAATCGGCATAACAGATTGCGCGCAGAATTACACGACACACACACACACACACAAAATTGCAACTAGGATGAAAATGTTGGTGCCTACATATAGTTCAGATTATAATAATTAACCCCAACCTAAATAAATTTGTAATTAAAGCAATTTTTAATACAAACTTGTATTTAGCTAATGCAAAATTAGAAAATTTCAACGATATAATCACCTAAAAAAATATGTTTTTTGAACAATAAAATGAAATTTTAGGTTCAGTTTATACAGACGAACATAAAACAAGTTTTGAAAATTTCATAAAAAATTATTCAGAAGTTTTTGAGATATCGTTCGCATTATGTCCAAAAACGTAATTTGGAGAAAAATGACTTCAAAGTTTCGGAAACGCCGCTTCAACAATTGAGCGTGTATAATTCTAAAAGCCATAACTTCTTCTCATAAACTGTGAAACGTGAAAAGTTAAAACTTGGTAGAATTAATAGAGACTAGTGACCCACCTATTTATAGATTATTAACTATTCACAAATACATTTAGGGAAAATGTAGAGGGGCTCATTAAGTTACTTGAAAAAGAAATATTTTCTTTGTATATCGTGTGGGGTATCGGGTGAAAGCATTCATAATGCCGAACTCAAAAATACATTTGTTGTAATTTTAGGAATTATATTTTCAAAGATATCGTCTAAAATGTAATGCAAAAATATGCCCCCACCCCTTCTCTATTTCCGAATCTACTGAAACTAAAATTATGAAAAAATTAGGGGTAGTAGAAGTGTATTTAAACCTTGCAGGAAAACTATAGGGATTACTCTAGGTCGCATAGTTTTTAAGAAAAACGCGTTTTTCCGTTCCACACAAATTTCACATTGCGGGCGTTCAGCAAAGGTGTTGAGGGGCGCTCGTCATAACCAATCTTCGCGGAAGTATAAAAGGATTGTTGGTGAAGATTTCCGAAAACAATCGTCGGTCACTAGCCGAGATATTAACCCTTAAAGACTCGGACATACATAAAGACACGGGCGGCGTACTCTATGCGCCATCCGCTTTTAAAGCATAGATAAAAACTTTAAATGATATATGGGGCATTCTCACAATCTTTTGACTTTCATGTCCCTGAGTAATAATTTTTATTTTAATACACTTTTTTGTGTGTTTTTTTATTTCATATACTGAGGAACATCCCACTGCATGATTGCACAACAATATTAACGAGATAAATAAGTTTTGGACGATGTTATGGGTCCTAACACCTGGAAAACTCCTATACCGTCCCGTGTCCCTGATGCTGATTTTTAAGTTTGGAGCTGTCTGGACAAAATTGTTTCAATAAAAATAATTCAATGTAATTTTTTTCTGAAACTGGAACTATTGTTTTATATAAATATGTAGCTAAAAATTAACCTGCACACATTTTTAGGGTTGTTATTATTTTTAAACTCTGTCTCTGAATTTTAGATTCCTTACCATCCCTCTTCTAAAATTATACAGAAAATCATTTCAGATGCAGCCACAGAATTCTTTTCAAGTTTTTTTCTCTCGCAGAAGTATGGTAGAGGAAGAATGTCTGAAATTCTTTTAAATATCAATTGCAAGCATCGTGGCTTTATTGGTAGTCCCCAAGGTTTATTCCTGCACTTTTCGAGGTAAACTAAAAAAAAAAAAAAAAAAAAAAAAAAAAAAAAAAAAAAAATCATTTAATCTAATGTTAACAACTGTTTCTAAAAACCAATGAACATTGTGGCTATCACTTAGTCTTAACATGATTTTCCTAAAAATAGGTGGTAATTTTCCTTGCCGTCTATCCTTACCGTCCCTTTTTTTACCATTTCGTCCCTTTTTTCCAGTACCATCCCCTTTTTTTTGCCTTACCCTCCCTTCTTTAACACCCCTTTCAGACAATGTTATACAAAAATTCTGTATTAAAAGTACTACATTGTTATTATTTCTTATTTGAATGTCCTGTGGGTACTATGCAAATTCATTATAAGTAAAAATTTAGAAGAAAATAAAAAGTTATAGGGGTAAAATGGTAAGGAAAATTAAAATCGCAAGTTTAACCTAAACCTCAGTTAAATAAAAAAATTTTCGCTGCTGACCATTTATTCTTTATTTTGAATCACTAAGTATATCAGATTAAAATGTTATTTTAGCAAGTTTAATTAAGTCAGATTTTTTTCCCCCAAAAGTCAAAAGATTGCGAGAATGCCCCATATCTGTGTAATGCAATGTCCAGTTGCTAATTCATATATTTACTGTACGGAAACCTATGTGCGCGAGTAACACCCGCATTTGACCGGTTATTTTAACTTTATTTTTTGGACGAGCAATATTTTTTAATTCATAACCATGTAAAGGAAAGAAAAACATAAATTACAGTATATTTTATTTAGGTGTAGGGTCAATAGATCACAAGTAACTGGGAAAAAAAAAATTAGAATTTTGTCTCATATTAGTCCAGATTGACCGTATATATTTTCCTTTTCTGTTGCCATATCTTAAAAAGAAACTCAGCGAAAATAATTTATTTATTTATGCTTATGTCATTTAAAGAACACGAATTTGTGAATTTTTATTTCTAAAACATGAATTTTAAGTTTGGCGTTTCCTTTTCTACTTTTAAGTACATTAATAAAAGTGAACTTCCCCCCCCCCCCATTTTACTTTTATTACTCCCTTTTTCCGCATAAACTAACCAAACCTGTCGCATTTACCGAATGTAAATATACAAAATACAAAATTATTTGCTAGATTGGTAGGTAACATATAGAGTCAATTTTATCCTAATTTTTGTAAAGAGAGCAAAAAACATTCTGCGAAAGACCGACAGCCCGGGGCCGAATTTGCGAAACGATCTGCACACCGAACAGGAAGAGGTCGCCTTACATCGGGGCCAAAAGGGGCACACCCCGGTGGTATTGGGTAACAAACCTGAGGACTCAGGAAGGTGTGATATTTGGATCTGAAATTCCTGATTTTTTTTTGTTTATCTGTTTGTATAGAATCTTGCAGCACGAAAAGCTTTTGTCTATATATATCAGGATAAAAGGGGTTTATCCGGCAGCTTTATGTCACAATCAATCATTTTGACATGTTTAATACTGTTTTTATTTGATGCTGATTGAGTAATTATTGGGATGTGTCTGAATGCCGTAATACACTGAGTTAAGGCGGTTCTCAAATCCTGTGCTTAACAATGCTAAACTTTCAGAAACATTTTCTGATTCATTTTTAAACGCAAAGGCATAAAATTGGCAGGCAGGGGTGTAGCTACAAATATTTATTGGGGGGGGGGGATTAAATTTTTTTTTAATTTGAAACAAACTGCTCTAATTTTCATTTCAGATGATATGTGTAACAAAAAAATCCTTTCCAAACAAAAATACTGAAACTAAAAACATAAAAAATAAACTCTGTGGTGGTCTCTATGAAAACTACTCTCATATGATGGTATAATATGGATTAGAGTCAGCTGTTGATGAGCAGGAGTAGAGAAATTAGGGTCTGGTAGATGAATGATATTTTCATAGAATAGAGAAACACAATGACAGGTTGAGTCTTGCTGCTTTCTTTTAGTATTTCTTTTAATTATTTATACTGTTACAATACTAAGAAAAGAAGTCACCAAAAGAATAACAAATTCGTACTTGTTTTACTGTTATTCTTTTTTAAATAAAAGTCTTTCAAAAATCTACAATTTCCCAACTCTAAGCCGAAATTTCCCAAGTTTACAAATATCGGAGGGGGATACTCCCCCCCCCCCCCCCATAGCCCCCCCCCGTGCCGACGCCTCTGTTGGCAGGCTTGACTGTTGAAGCAATTTGAAATCGAAATGAGTTTTTCATTTTTTTGTTAAATAAATTACTTATCGAGTCATAAGCAATTGTGGTCACGTGACGACCGGTTTTTCTCCTTTTTCGTGGTGTCGCGTCCGGAAATTCGGTTGGAAACGCCCACTTTGCCAGTACTTTCTGAAAGATCTTCTTCCTTTACCAAAAAATGGAAAATGTCTATCGATTACTTAGTTTCTGAATAAGAACACCTGCGTTTTCGAGCAAGAATGACTTTAAAAATGTGTCAGAAAGTAGCTCCTTTGGATTTAAGAACATCCTTGAAAAAAGTGTAGCAGAGCTGCTTATTGCCGGAAAAAAAGTCGTGTCAATTTAGGATAAAAGTAATTCGATAATGGTAAAAAAATAATTGCTGTACCATTGTTGTAAGGTGTGATATTTGGATCTGAAATTCTTGATCTTTTTTAAAAATCTGTTTAGCTAGAATCTTGCGGCAAGAAAAGCTTTTATATGTATATATCAAGATAAAAGGAGTTTATCCGGTGTTTTTGTGTCACAATCAATCATTTTGATATGTTTACAATGTTTAGTATTGTTTTTATTTGTTGCTGATTGAATAATTAAGGCTGTTCACAAATCCAAAGGAGTTACTTTTTGACACATTTCTAAATTCATTTTTGTTCGGACACGCATGAAATTGACAGGTGTTCTTGTTAATAAACTGTGTAATCGAATGGCGTTTTTATTTGATGCTGATTGAGTAATTATTGGATATGTCTGAATGTCGTAATACACTAACTTAAGGCTGTTCTAATCCCGCGCTCAACAACGCAAAACTTTCTGACACATTTCTGATTCATTTTTAATCGTAAAGGCATAAAATTGGCAGGCGTGGCTGCTGAAGCAATTTGAAATCGAAATGAGTTTCCATTTTTTTTTTTTTTTTTTTTTTTTGTAAATAAATTACTTATCAAGTTATAAGCAATTGTGGTCACGTGAAGACCGGTTTTACTCCTTTCTCATGATGTCGCGTCCGGAAATTAGCTTCAAAACGCGCCCTTTGACAATACTTTCTTAAAAATCTTCTGCCTTTACCGAAAAATGGAAAAAGTCTTTCGATTACTTAATTTCTGACTAAGAACACCTGCCAATTTTCGGCGTTTCCGAACAAAAATGAATTAAAAAGTGTGTCAGAAATTTGCTCTTTTTGATTTGAAAATAGCCTTAAGAAAAGTGCAACAGAGTTGCTTAAAGCCGGAAAAAATGTTTCAATTAGGATAAAAGTAATTCGATAACAGTAAAAAAACAAAACAAACATTGTTGTACGAGGGCTTTTCGAAAAGTAAAGATACAACGCAGACAATAGGGGGAAAAAGTTTCAATGAGCGCTTTGGCAACACAGATTGCAACCTTGCACATTTGACTTTTCCCTCGCAGTCATTCTTTAACTTTATGATGATCCTGATTCGCGTAGCAAATGCTTAGAATGGCTGTGTCAATTAAAAATCCTGCCAAATGTGAAGTTCGACCCTTCCTACGTTTTCTTCATGCAAAAGGGAAGCGTCCAGCGGAAATTCACAAAGAAATTGTTTCTGTCTATGGGAACATTATGAATCGACAAAATGTAACGAAATGGTGTTGTGCTTTCTCTAGTGGTAGGACCAATGTTCATGAAGAACCGAGAACAGGTAAACCATCTGTGATCTCGGATGCCCCTCTTCAAAGAACGGAGGAAGCGATTCGAGCAAATAGGCGTCTCACAATGAAAGAATTGCATAAAATCATACCAGAAATGTCTATGACAACTCTTTATGAAGCTTTGACTGTGATTTTAGGGTACCGCAAATTGTAGGCACGCTGGGTTCCGAAAACGTTAACGGATGAACACAAAAAGAAGAGGATGAGCTACGCACTCGACTTCCTCACGCGCTATGCAAAAGCAGGGCAAAACTTCCACGAAGATGATGAGATGAAAATTGAAGTTGAAATGTGGTTTCGACAACAGGCGACAAACTGCTATGACAATGGGATACAGAAGCTTGTACCCAGACTAAACAAATGCTTGGACAACGGCGGAAATTATGTTGAAAAATAAGGTATATAGCTGTAAATATTTAGCAATAAACATTTTATCAAATAAGATTTTTTTGAGTGTGTATGCGGCATTGTATCTTTACTTTTCAAAAAGCCCTCATACCATTGCTGTACCATTGTTGTGAGAAGATGTGATATTTGGATCTGGAATTCATGATTTTCTTTTTTTTTTGTTTGTTTATCTGTTTATTTATTAATCTTGCAGAAAGAAAAGCTTTTGGCTATATGCATCGCGATGAAAGGAGTTTATCCAGAGCCGACACCATCGGGCAAATGGGGCAGCTGCTCAGCGCTCCGCGCCAGTTTAAGTTTTGTTAGGGGACTTGAATGTGCATACAATTTGAAATGATTTTTCCTCTGCATAAAATTGTAATATTCTTACTCTAGATTTTGTTTTTAAATATTTCTTCGTCAGGAGAAAGTTAGTATTAATCTTATTTATTCCTGGCAAAGTTGATATAGTTTTCCTGCGATGACCTTGAAAGTAGCCATTAGCGCAAAAAATAAATATTTAAAATATTGTGTAAGGATTAGAGGGACAATATCACAAAACACGGAAATTGCAGTCCGCATAATAAAATTTCTATTTAATGTTATATAATGCAATTTTCTTTTTTACATTCTAATAAAAAATATTCGTAGAAGTATTTTCAAGAGATATCATATTCATAATAACACAAAAATAACGCAATTAAAAGACTTAAAATTTCAGATTGTCATTTTCCTGGCATGTCATACTGTGATGTGTACAAAGTAAAAGGCTTTATGCTATCATGTACAAATACCTTTTCTAGTTTTTTTTAAATTTCTAATTAATAAATACACCTTATATAACACATATATGTGGGAAAAAACAAGTTCTATATTTTACAAATAATTTTCCATAGTTAAAATATTTATAAAAAGTTAAAACCAGCATAAAATTACTTAAAAGGTGCCAAGATTTATAAAGATGTTATTATATTCTGAGATCTTTGGAACGAACCCTCGTTCATTTTCAAGGGAAGAAAGTGCGACTGACTGGAATACAAGAAAAACACACTTAAAACAAGAGGAAAGAGTACGCAGGTGCAAGCGAGGTCTAGCCCACTGCTCCATAAAGAAAGCTCCATATCATGTTTTAAGTGTGTTTTTCTTGTATTCCAGCCAGTCATACTTTTTTCCCTTGAAAATGAACGAGGGTTTGTTCGAAAGATCTCGGAATGTAATAACATCTTTACAAATCTTGGCACTTTTTAAGTAATTTTATGCTGGTTTTAACTTTTTATATTAATAACAAGCTGAAAATTCCTTAACGGTACTAGTTAATATAGTGTTTTGATTTTATTAAAATATGATTGTCACTGAAAATGAATGTAATTGTCCTTGAATTGTTCTTTATGAGGTATAAAGATGGCGCTGCAGAATAATTCTTCTTGTTCTGGACATAGTTCAAGTCAGAAGTAGTAAAATCATTGCTACCAGCAAGAAAGTTTAGATATTTTTTTTGAAAATAATGTGTTTAAAGGCTTTGTAAAAATTGAGTAGACTTTTATTATGTCATTTTCCTGGCTTCTATAAATTACAAATAAACTCACCATTACATTGAATTTGAGGTACTATAGAGGAAACATGTGCCTTTAAACAAAACTAAAATGTTAGATCTAAAAATAAAAAAAACAAGAATGTAAAAAATATTTTAGAATGAAATTGTCATTATCCTGGCATACATATGCCAAGAAAATGACACATAATTATAATTACATAAAAATTAACTTAAGCTCTTCAAACTTTAACAATTTTACATATAAATTCCTTTATTCAGATGTTAAACCAACATTTAAAAAAAAAAAATCAGAAGCTTTGAAACCATTTAAATTTTCAAAATTTTTGCTTTCAAAATCTCACATATTATGATATTCACCTTAGAAGATTTTGCGAAACTAAAATAAATTATGCACATTTATCTATATTATATAATATTCTCTGATATAAACAGTTTCAAAATAAATTTTATTAGTTTAATATTGTGAATATCCGTAAGGCCCTACTAACTACTTTTGCCAGAGCTCATTGTAAGTTATTTTAAAAGTCCATTTCAAAAATTCTTTCAGGATGATATTTCTAACAGCCTTTGGTGAAAGCTGGGCTATATTTAGCTCTGTGCAACTGCCCTCAAAGGGTGCAAGAGTGGCAAACGTACTAAATTTACTATTTCTTTGGATATGTTTAGAACAGAAATATGAAATTTGACACGGTGGTTACTTTTAATATTTAAATGCTAGCTAAGAGCGTTTCTAAAAACATCGAAATTTAAATCGAAAATGTTCTTAAAATTGTCTAAATTACGATTGTGGTTAGAAACTGTTATGGTTAGAAACTTGAATTTCTGAATAGTAGTTACTTTTAAGGCATACATGCTTGCTCAGAACAATTTCTGTAGAATTTCGAAATTTAAAAGGGTGAAATGAACTGAAAACGTTCTCAAATAACAATTACTTTAGATCTTATTTTCAACCCTTTAATACACGATTTTCACTTTCTTCTATCTTTATAAGAAGAAAGTATTGGATTCGTAAAAAATTTCGATTTTCGGCGGATTTACACGTTTTAGGGGTCAGAGATTCCGAAAAACATGTTTTTACAAAATGTCTCTCTGTGAGTCTGTCTGTATGCGACACAAATTTTGTGGGCGCTCTATCTCAAGAACTAATTCAGGAAATTTAATAAAAAATTATATTCAGTTAGTCCCTGGTGCTGATTAGTTTTTGGTGTAAATCGCTCAACAGGTGGCGCTGCTATGCAACGTTCTACACGATTTCCACAATAGTTCAATCTCCAGAACTAATGCACGGATTTTCTTCAAACTTCAGATTCAGTTAGTCCTTGACATGAATTGATGTTTTATAGATTTAGCTGTAAATCGCTCAACAGGTGGTAGCTGCTATGATGCATTTTTTGAAATTTCCGCAATAGGTCTATTTCAAGAACTAATGGTGGGATTTTCAAGAAATTTCAGATTCAGGTATACCTTGACATGAATTAGTGCTGTTTATGTTTTGGTGCAAATTACTCAACAGGTGGCGCTGCTATGCTGCATTTTTCAGAATTTCCACCATAGCTCTATCTCAATAACTAATGCACGAATTTTTATCAAACTTCAGATTCAGGTATACTTTGATATCATTTAGTGCTGCTTATGTTTTGGTGTAAATCTCTCAACAGGTGGCGCTGCTATGCTACATTTTTCAGTATTTCCGCTATAGCTCTATCTCAAGAACTAATGCACGAATTTTCATCAAACTTCAAATTCAGATATACTTTGAAATGAATTGGTGCTAAATTGACGTTATTTCTTGTGCTATTTAAATGACTTAATTGACGTGATTTGGATAGAAGAAAGCATTGTGATGGCAGCAACATACTAGTTTATTTATTTTGGTCGGAAAACATTATATATGAGCCTATTTTTATTAACTATGTCCACTAGAAAAATAGTGAAAAAATGTATTCATGTCTCTCTTGGACATATTGTCACTCCTGCGTTACATAAAACAAATTGCTCAAAAAATGATCATTCTAAATTATATACTCACTCTAAAGTGTTTACGCTGCATAATAACAACTATTCAACGATATAATAATTTTTATAATGTGTTTAATTGTTTGCAGAATTAATAATGACTACCTTATAAAGGTAGAGAAAAAACGCGAATCGAACGCATTGCAAGCAGTATCAACAAAAGATGTTATAACCTCCCCGTGATACGAAATAAGAACAAAAACAGACTTCACGATCTTAAATGCATGTTATCAGACGTAAGTAACACATAATAGATCATGTAACTCTTAGGTTATGCTAGGCATTTAAGGGTGAACGGTTTCCGATCTTCTATGATAATAATAATGATGAAAGTCTTAAAAATAGGCTATATTTTATTTGCTCAAAGGTTGCAAAAGTGAAATCGTTCTATAAATCTGATTTGATTCTGTTGTTGCTAAAAACATGAAATTTGATATGGTGGTTACTTTTAAGATGTAAATGGTCGGCAAGAATGTTTTTTTTTAATACTCGAGAT
This sequence comes from Maratus speciosus, assembly GCA_963932465.1. Classification (NCBI taxonomy): domain Eukaryota; kingdom Metazoa; phylum Arthropoda; class Arachnida; order Araneae; family Salticidae; genus Maratus; species Maratus speciosus. Next base: position 64,285,451 of record OZ010799.1, on the reverse strand, counting down.
TTAAAAAGGTGAAATGATTAGAAAACACGCTATAATCATATGATTACTCGGAAACTAATGGACTAGAAATTTTAAATTTGGCATGCAGATTTCTATTAGGGTGTGATTCCCCTTAAAGGAAGGTTTTAAAAAAAATTCGAATTTTAAATCAGAGGAAAACGTTCTACAGTTTTATTTTCAGTGATATTTTTTCAAAATTCTCAGTCTATAATATTTAACACGTTCACGCCTGCACGAAGGGTCACACTCGACTGTCTCAGAGCTGCCAAGTCTCCGGTTTTTTGGATACCAGTATTTTAATACAGAAAATGTTGTTTTATTTAATTAGAACAATTGGGCGATTTAAAGGAACAACATTTTCTCTAAAATAACAGTGGTGTGCAAAAAGCCGTAAACTTGACAACTCTGAGACAGTCGAGTGTGACCCACCGTGCCGGCGTGAACGTGTTAAATGTGGCATAAGTATAACTTCTAAGACGCAGATGCTCACGAAAATTTTTTTTTTATTAAATTAAAAAAAAAAGTAAAGAAAAGAACAATTAATTTCTCATAACAGTGTTAGAAACTTTTAAGAACACAAAGAGAAAACAACCAGTACCAGTAACAAGTATATAATGAATTAAAATGATATTAATAAAGAAACCTGATTGTCCAGTAAAAAAAATACAGCATATTGAACTTTTCTCTGCTCAAAAATGACGGCTAAGTATTTTAAATCCATCTTTTACAACTTATTTTTACTTTCTTCTTTCTTAACAAAAAGAATGTACTGGATTAGTGAAAAATTTCGACTTTCGGTTTTCGATGGATATATACGTTTTAGAAGGTCCTGAACACGATTTGATGGTTTTTAGAAAATGTCTGTCTGTAAGTCTGTCTGTCACTCTGTCTGCGAGTCTGTCTATGAATACGTCTGTCTGTATGTAACAAAAATTTTGGGGGGGGGGGCACTCTATCTCAAGAACTAATGCGCGGAATTTCACAAAACTTTATATTCAGTTAGACCTTGATATAAACTGATGCTGCTTAGTTTTTGGTGTACATCATTCAACAGATGGTGCTGCTAAGCTGCGTTTTTCACGATTTCAGCAATAACTCTATTTCAAGAACTAATGTACAAAATTTAATAAAACTTTATATTCAGGTAGACCTTGATATAAACTGGTGCTGATTAGTTTTCGGTGTATATTGCTCAACAGGTGGCGCTGCCGTGCAGAATTTTTTACGATTTCCGCAATAGTTCTATCTCATAAACTAATGCACGGATTTTCATCATATTTCAGATTCAGGTAGACGTTGACGTAAGCTGTTACTGATTAGGTTTGGTGTAAATCGCCCAACAGGTAGCGGTGCTATGCGGAATTTTTCACGATTTTCGCGAAAGATATACTACCTCAAAAACTAATGCACGCAATTTAATCAAACATCATAATATTTTGCCACATTTTCAAGAAACTAGATATTTACTCGATTTGGGTGTATATTGAACAACAGGTGTTGATTTTATACTCTTTAGGTTGGAAAATTTGGTTTCGGACATCTAAGAGGGTGGGTGCCTAAATTCAGTGATTTGTGGGAAACAATGCGATATTTATAGCTCCTTGTTAAATGCATACAATTCAATGAACTTTATCTTTACAATCCTCATGATATGGGCATAGATTGTCATTTAATTTTGGCACTGTGATAGCGAATTTTGAATTATTAACATGCATGAGATAGAAGAAAGTTTTATGATTGGCGCATCCGACTAGTTTAAAGACATTTTAATTTTTATGGAGATTCAAGTTATAATACTTTTAAAAAGAAACAATTTTTTTTTTCTTAAGGAAATAAACTCGAATTCGAGGCTCTTGATTTTTCAAAATTTCAAATTATTTCCGAGACTTTTTTGTAATTTTCAAAGACATCTTTCTAATGGTGATAACAAAATTACTCCATTGGTGAGGGAAAAAAATGAAAGAATGAATGAAAAGATAAATAATAGGATTATTATACTTTTCGTTACCATTTTCTCATTAAATAGAAACGAAAAATAAAAAAGAGTTTTCGATTTGATTACATTACATACAATCGATTATCGTCTTCTATTCGGCAAAAATATCTCTTTACTTTTGTTTCGATTGTATAAATCGATTTAATGATATTTTGTTTACTTTCTCTTTTAAAGAAATGTATTTTAAAGTATTTTCATATGACTTATATCCACATTTACTTCCATATAAATAAAAAGCTGAAAGATTACAATATTATTTATCTGTAATGTACAGTCGTGGAAAAAAAGTAAACACCCCCTACTAACTCTGCAAAAAAGTATCGTAGAAGAAAGTTACTGGTACCACACGATTGGTAATAAAGTCTACTTTTAAATGATGCATACAAAATTTGCTTTGGGGTCAATCTACATATTAAAACGAACCATAACTTTTTTTTCAATAGCAGTACACAATTTTAATTAATTTTTCAACTACTTTTCAGCAGTGAAATTACGCTTGAAATTATTGAATATTAAAGACGTGAATTATCACACTGCTAACAAGGCGTAAACCAACTTTGTGAAAAATGTCCAAGCCGAGAATCGAACCCGGGCCCCTGGAATAGATCTCCAGTGCTCTACCACTAAACCACAAGGACGATGCCCAGCTTGGCACCTCTCACTTGCATAAGTTGGTAAGGCTGCTACCGCAGCACTAGATGGAAAAGTCTTCATGAGCACACAATCTAGTGGCGTAACATGAGACGCAAATGAACCCAGCATCGGTGAATATACAATTTTAATTAATTTTTCAATTACTTTTCAGCAGTGAATTTACGCTTGAAATTATTGAATATTAAAGACGTGAATTATCACATTGCTAACAAGGCGTAAACCAAGTTTGTGAAAAATGTCCAAGCCTTGTGGTTTACTGGTAGAGCACTGGAGATCTATTCCAGGGGCCCGGGTTCGTTTCCCGGCTTGGACATTTTTCACAAAGTTGGTTTACGCCTTGATAGCAATGTGATAATTCACGTCTTTAATATGCAGTACACAATTATGATAGCATAAATGAACTCTACACCTTTCAATTAGCATAAAAACAAATTTTTATGCACGATAAGTTTCCGAGAAATTAATTATTTTAAAACGAGCGAATTTTAGGGCCTGTATCCAAATTGAAGTTCGGTACTCCACTGTTGACCAAGAGAGCTCGATTCTTGATCAAGGCATCTTAAGCGCTACTCAACAATCATTCAAGATTGCTAGATTACAGGATAGCAGAAGAAATTTCAAAATATCTAGTCACTTCCATCATAGACGGCCTCTTAAACCATCATTTTGCCGTTTTAGGTAGATTTCGTATGAAATACTACCTATTGGGATCGTCCCTATGTTGGAATTTCTGAAAAATTTTTGCATATCTACACCGATCATGACTCCTAGAACCCAAAACCACCCTCAGTAAAAAACTTTATCTATCTATCTATCTATCTATCTATATATATATCACTTTCTTCTGGACACGATAACTTTCGTAATTCTGCACCAATCTCTTCCAAACTGATACATAAAATCAAAGGGCATAAAATCTCGGTCAAGTTCGTTAATGGGCAAAATCGGACCAAGGGGATGGAAATAGGGAGGGGTTTTGTGAAAACCGAAATCCCCCCATAACTTCTTAATTTTTGTACATATCAAATCAGTTTAAAGTTTTTATTACTTCTAAAACTAGGGCCAAAAATTTATGTATCACAGATTTTTGATAAAGTTAAAAATGGGCTCAAGGGGCGCAAAAAATAGGGTTTTTGGGAGAAAAAAATTCATGACTTCGTCAATTCTCAAGATATCAATTCCAATTAATTTTATTATAAATCTCCTTAATATTATCTACAACTTTCATACTCACAAGTTTTTGATAGGACAAATTCGTACCGCAAAAAAAAAAAAAAAAAAAAAAAATTAAAACGAAAACAAAAAGGGGGTTTGAAGAAGTAAAAAATCCATAACTCCGTCAATTCAAAAGATATAAAATCCCCATGAATTTATCATATATCTTCTTAATATTGTCTACAACATCTATATAGACAAGTTTTGGATAGGACCAATTCTTACAGCAAAAACAATTTAAAAATACATAGCGGTTGAAGAAAAAAATCATCTAAGTAAGGGTGTATTCAAATCCAAACTGCGTATTTTCTGACTCATTTTACAATTCATTTTTGCTCTCAAAGGCTTTCAATTGGTACGTTTTCTTACTCAGAAACTATATAATGTACCGTAATGGTCAGTTTTTTGATAGAGGCAGAATATATTTAAAAAAATTGCTGTTAAAGTGGGCATTTTGAACCGAATTTCCCGAAGCGGATTGTGTTGGAAAAATCATTGCATTAAGGATGCACTCAAATCCAAACTGCTTATTTTCTGACTCATTTTTAAATTCATTTTTGCTCTCAAACGCATTTAATTGGTATATTCGCTTATTCAGAAACTATATAATGTACCGCAATGATTGATTTTTTGATAGAGGCAGAATATATTTCAAAAAATTCTGTCAAAGTGGGCATTTTGAGCGAAATTTCCCGAAGCAATTGTGTTATCACTTTCTTCTGGACACGATAACTTCCGCAATTCTGCACAAATCTCTTCCAAACTGATACATAAAATCAAGGGACATAAAATCTCGGTCAAGTTCGTTAATGGGCAAAAGCGGACAAAGGGGATGGAAATAGGGAGGGGTTTTATGAAAACCGAAAAAACCCCGTAACTTCTTAATTTTTGTACATATCAAATCAGTTTAAAGTTTTTATTACTTCTAAAAATAGGACCAAAAATTTATGTATCACAGATTTTTGATAAAATTAAAAATGGACTCAAGGGGCGCAAAAAAATAGGGTTTTTGTTGAGAAAAAAATTCCTAACTTCGTCAGTTCTCGAGATATCAAATCCAATTAATTTTATTATACATCTCCTTAATAATATCTACAACTTTTATATTCACAAGTTTTTTATAGGACCAATTCGTACCGCAAGAAAACGAAAACAAAAAAAAGGGGGGGGGGGGGGGTTGAAGAAGAAAAATTTTCATAACTCCGTCAATTCACAAGATCTAAAATCTCCATGAATTTATCATATATATTCTTAATATTGTCTTCAACATTTATATAGACAAGTTTTTGATAGGGCCAATTCTTAAAGCAAAAACAAATTAAAAATACATAGCGGTTGAAGAAAAAAATCATCTTATTAAGGGTGCATTCAAATCCAAACTGTCTATTTTCTTACTCATTTTTAAATTCATTTCTGCTCTCAAACGCATCCAATTGCTAGATTCTCTTATTCAGAAACTATATAATGTACAGTAATGATCGATTTTTTGATAGAGGCAGAATATATTTCAAAAAATTCTGTCAAAGTGGGCATTTTGAATAGAATTTCCCGAAGCGATTGCGTTAGAAACGAAAAATATTGCCCTACTGAGAAAATAATTGTTTATTAATCAAGTTTTAATTAATTGAAAGAAAAATAAAAACACAGGTCACTTATAAATCTTTTCAAAAATCACGTCAGCATGTTTCATATTTTTTTTTTTATTAAAAATTAATCTGAAAATGTGCCAGAAAATTTCGAGTTGTTGAGTATGGAAAAATATTTTTTTAATATCGCCTTAACATGATTCTCATAAAACCAGCTATTTTATAAAAAGGAAATAAAAACTCGTCAAAAGCAGACAGATAAAACTGTTAAAGTGGATTTATATCTAATAATGATTTAGTTTTTGTTGGTGAAATTAGTATACTTAACTTCGAAATCTACCTCTGCCTGTAGGCCGGGCCGGCAGGGATTTTTTTAAAGTATAATTTGAAAACTACTTGGAAGGAAAATGTGAAATTTTGGATTTCCATAAAGTAGGACTTAATAAATCTAAATACATCAAAAAAATTGTAGGTTGCAATTCATAATTTTTTCCAATATTAATTTAATAATTCATAATTCATATCATAAAATTATAAAAAATGCAAATTCATCCTATTTATATGTTTGGGTATTTTAGTATCATTGCTCCACAAAAGAAATAGCACATTAGGAGCATAATTTCAGGAGATATTAATAAAAATATGAAAATGTAATTTATCATTAGAGGCACTGAAATTTGAATGTTTATAATTCAAAAACTTATCATTCAAATGACTTGAAATTTGGTGTCTAGGCATAGTTTGAACCGAAGATTTGAAATATCTTGTTAAAATTGGGTATTGCCATTGAAAAAAATGAAGCTTGGGTTCGTTTTAATATGTAGATGGCCCCCTAAGCAATTTTCATATACATAATTTAAAAGTAGACTTTATTTCCAATCGTTCGATACCAGTAACTTTCTTCTATGATAATTTGTTGAGGAGTTAGTAGGGGGTGTTTACTTTTTTTTCCCACGACTGCACAGTTGCGGGAAAAATATAAGTAAACACACCCTACTAACTCTGCAACCAATTATAATAGAAGATATTTACTGGTACCAAACGACTGGAAATAAAATCAGCTTTTAAATAATGCATTTTAAATTTCCTTGGAGGGCCATCTTCATATCAGAAAGAACCCAAACTTTGTTTTCTTAAATAGTTATATCCAAGTTTGACACCATAAATAAATTCCACACCCCTCAATTAGCCAAAATACAAATTTTCATGAAATTCGTTCGATTAGTTTCAGAGAAATTAATTATTTTAAAATGAGCCTATTTTAGGGACTGTATCCAAATTGAAGTTTCGTACTCGATTGTTGAAATGTTACAAAATGACTATGTCACTTCTAATTAATGTATTATTTCTTGCCAATAGTACCATTTCACGCTTAATGTGTTTGGGCTATTGTCAACCCAAATGTTTCAAAAAATGAGTAATATATGTATATTTTTTTTACAAATTATGCTTTTCTGCACATCATAGAAGGTCCCTTAAATCATCGTTTTGACGTTTTTTAATCATAATTCGAAAATTACGTGGAATAAAATTTTGAAATTAAAGCAGGACATAATAAGTATAAATCTATCAAAAAAATTGTAGGTGTCAATTCCTATTTGTTTCGAATATTAATTTCATAATTTCTAATTCATGTTATAAAATTTTTAAATTTACAAATTCAGTGTATTTATGTTTGGGGTTTTTAATGCTATAACCACAGAAACAAATTAGGATTATAATTGCAAGAGATATTAATAAAAATATGAAAATGTAATTTAACATTAGAACCTCTAAATTTTGAAAGTTTATAATTCAAAAACGTATCATTGGAATGACTTGAAATTTCGTTTCTAGGCATAGTTTGAACCGAAAATTTAAAATATTTCAAAACTGTGTGTGGCCATTGAAAAAAGGAAAGTTTGGTCTGATTTTGATATGTAGATGGTCCACTAAGCAAATTTTATATACATCATTTAAAAGTAGACTTTATTTCCAATCGTTTGGTACCAGTAAGTTTCTTCTATTATATTCAGTTGCACAGTTAGTAGGGGGTGTTTTTTTCCACGACTGTGCCCTTTTCCGAATTTGTAGAAAATGTAGATGAAAGAATGGTCTCCGACAGAACATGGAGCTATTGTAAATTATTTTCCTTTCAGAGCAGAGTTTACAAGTAAGACGTTTGCATTTACCATTGCATATCCCGATTGTGGAAAGCTATCGGGAAGGTGGCCCGATTAAGACGAATATCATTATGAGAAATTTAAATATATATCCTTAAGTTGGTTCTCAAATTCAACGCTCAATAGCACGAAACTCGCTGAAACATTTTCTGAATAATTTTTAAACGTAAAGGCATAAAATTGACATGCTGACTATTTAAGCGATTTGAAATTGAACAAAGTTTTCAATTTTTGATAAATAAATTACTTATTGAATTCTAGGCGATTCGTGTCAAGTGATGAAAAGTTTTTCACCTTTCTCGCGTTGCTGCGTCGGGAATTCGGTTCAAAACGCCCACTTTGGCAGTATTTTCTGAAAGTTCTTCTGCCTTTACCAAAAAAAAAGAAAGAAAGAAAAAAAAAAAAGAAAGAAAAACGCTATTTCACTACATAGCGTTTGAATAAGAGCATATAAAAATTTCATGCGTTTTCGAACAAAAATGAATTGAGAAATATGTCAGAAAGTAGCCTCTTTTTATTTGAGAACAAACAGCCTTAACCCGTTCAGATTCCGGTGTACTATTAATTGTACAAATTGACTACTTCCAACTGAACGAAAAAGCATCCAGGCCGGGAATCGAACCCAGATCCTTGGCTTATAGGGCCAGTGCTCTACCGTTTAAGCTAACTGGGCTGACAACCGGCGGGCATATTTCAGATAAGCTTATTGGTAATAACATCTGGTCTGCCATGTAGACATCTCAACAGAATAAATCGCAGGTAAAGGGACTCCATATAAACAATGAGTACGTAGATAAACTACTCTATATTAACTATTAAACTATTCTAATATTATGATTTATGAATAGCTTATCTACGTACCCATTGTTTATATGGAGTTCTTTAACCTACGGTTTATTCTGTTGAGCTGTCTACATGACAGACTACATGTTATTACCAATAAGGTTATCTGATGCTCGATGGTTGTCGGTCCAGTTAGCTTAAACGGTAGAGCATTGGCCCTTTAAGCCAAGGATCTGGGTTCGATTCCCGGCCTGGGCATTTTTTCGCTCAGTTGGAAATAGTCAATTCCTATGATAACTTTACCAATCAGTTTGATTGTATTAAAATAATAGTTTATTAACCGTACATCTCTTTTCATAGAGTATTATTTCGTCTACTTTTGTTACAATCTACATGCAGTAACGGTAGTATATGTCTATGCATTTCTTATTATGACTTCATTTATGTTTTGGCATTTAGTAATAATAACAATGAAAGATAATAAAAATTTGCTTAATTCTCTTTACACCGTTGGCGATTCTTTTATTTTAAACATATGTTTCACTCTTTAAATTTTAAATATAGGATACTTTTCAGAACGAATCATATGTATTAAAAAAAAAAAAATTACAAATTTATAATATCTGTTACATTCTGTTGTAATACGACATTTTCTGAACATCTCCAAAAACTCTTTTTTTAGCCTATTGTTATATGAATATAAATTGAATAGTACGTAAAATATACACACGTTAAGTGTAATAGTACATTCGTTAGATCTCAAACAGTGACATATTCGTTAAGCATCAGTAAATCTATTTGGATAGATACTATTAAGGGAAGGCCTGACTGGGTTGCCACGCCCACTCCCATTAGTTTCTCTCTAACATTTTATACTCTTTTCTCATATGTAACTAAATTTTACCAAAGTGTTCATATATATACTTTAATTCATGTGTTTGATAAAACTGTGCAAGAACTTCCCGCAACTTAGAAGTGTCTAAGTTTTTTAGCTCTGCGAAAAATTGTACTTTTCAGCTAAAAACCCCATTAACTCATAAAGTACTTGAGCGAATTCGATAAAAAGTTTTTTGGCGGTAGAGTATAAATATAAGATCTTATGTGGCAGACAGTTTAAAAAAATTTTAATTAGTTTCAAATTTTTTTTTCTGAAAAATGGAAAATTTCTGAAAGTTTTCCATTGCTCTAAAATAAAAAGCTTGAGTCGCAGAAAAAACTGTCTGCCATAAGTCTTGAGCATAATCCAGTGAATATGGATTCCAAATTTCATCAAAATCGGTCGGGTAGTTTCCGAGGAAACGGGTCTTAAACCTTGCATACTTCCGGTAGGATTGCACCCAGTCTTGCTTCCCTTAACATTATTATCGTAAAAGTAATTTTTTCCTCGAAATAATAATAATAAAAAAAAAATCGGACCCGAAAGGGTTAAGAAACATCAAACGGTGGGCTGGATGATCGAACGCTTCAGATCAAAGTGGCTTCAAGTCAACCATTGCTCTCAACGTTATGCCTCTTTCAGATGCTTACCTATACCGATACTTATATAATACAAAAAAATAAAAGCATATAAAATCATAATTGCCCGATAGTTATGACAAGCATTTCGAAGGAAAATATCGTTTTGTGCACCATTTCCACTGTCAGATGTCATTTGTATAGTGCCTATAGATTTTACTTTTTAACCCATTGGAGACGAACGACCTGTATACGTGCCACGTAAGGTGCTCAAAACTCGTGATTATTCTCACCAGTAAATCTTTATTTCAAATTTTGTCTTATTTAATCCGAGCATTTTCCCGATTCAACTAAGCAAAAATTTCTGTTTCGAAATCCGGTGATAAAAGATTAAAAATTCTGTAAAAGACGCTCGTCCCGAAGTGGTTACGGTTGTTCTCCAATACACTAAAAGTGCAATGACCTGTTTGAAGAAAAAAACATCGTACTTGATGTGAATAACTTATTTTAACTCTTAAAACTGAAATATTCTTGTATGCATAAAAATGATATCATTTTCATATCACCAGTTTCGAATTCGATGAAAGGCTTTGACAAATATTGTCATCTTCAAAAATAACTTCATATAGAAATCGCATTCTAAACAACGTTTTGTTTGATTTAGAGTGCCATTATAAGAGGGAGGTGACATAGGCACGTGGCGCTGAATCAGATTGAAAGATATAAGGCCCAGTGCTTACCCAAAGTATTTACCCAAAGTCCTCTCGATCAATAAAATTTTTCTTTTTTTGTTTACCCGGATGTCACCATTCTTTTATGAAAGTACTCTACTATAAGTGCATCAAAATCACGTTATTTGTAAAATGTAATTTTGGTAATTTCCGGTTAAACTAATTGAGAACTACATCGAACAAAATCTTCTTTTTACTTCGTATAACGTTTGTAAAGTTAGTAAGAAGAAGATCTTGTTCTATAGGCAATGTCTAGTATTAAATTCACTACCACTTGGCCGTTACCTACATAATCAAGGAGTGATGGAGGGAGGGGAGAGTAACACAGAACAATTATAGAGAACACAAACAAAACTTTAAATTCCCTAATTCCTGTATTGTACACAATTTATTTTACTTCCTATCATTATTTACTACGAAATTCTCTCCTCATTTAATATGAACAATCTTTTTAAATCACCCTGTATGTTATTACTTTCTTCTATCTTTACAAGAAGAAAGTATTGGATTCATGAAAATTTTCGAATTCCGGTTTTCGATGGATTTACACGTTTTAGGGGTTAGAGAACCCGAAAAACATGTTTTTACAAAATGTCTGTGTGTGAGTCTGTCTGTCTGTGTGTGACACAAATTTTGTGTGCTCTCCATCTCAAGAACTAATGAACGAAATTTAATAAAAATTAATATTCAGTTAGTCCCTGATATAAATTGGTGCTGATTAGTTTTTGGTGTAAATCGCTCAACAGGTAGCGCTGCTATATAGCATTTTTCACGATTTCCACAATAGCTCAATCTCCAGAGCTTATTTCACTTATTACCAGAGCTTATTTATAAGCACGGATTTTCATCAAACTTCATATTCAGTTAGTCCTTGACAGGAATTGACGATTTATACATTTTGTTGTAAATCGCTCAACAGGTGGCTCTGCTATGCTGCATTTTTTGCGATTTCCGCAATGGCTTTATCTCAAGAACTAATGCTTGCATTTTCAACAAACTTCGGATTCATGTATACCTTGATATGAATTACTGCTGTTTATGTTTGGGTGCAAATCGCTCAACAGCTGGCGCTGCTATGCTGTATTTTTTCAGAATTTTCACTGTAGCTCTATCTCAATAACTAATGCACGAATTTTTATCAAACATCAGATTCAGGTATACCTTGATATCAATTAGTGCTGTTTATGTTTTGGTGCAAATCTTTCAATAGGTGGCGCTGCTATGCTACTTTTTTCACAATTTCCGCTATAGCTCTATCTCAAGAACTAATGCACTAATCCATCAAACTTCAAATTCAGATATAATTTGATATGAATAGGTGCTAAATTGACGTAATTTCTTGTATTATTTAAATGATTTAATTGACGTGATTTATATAGAAGAAAGTTTTGTGATGGCCACAACATACCAGTTTTTATATGCAACTTGTCACACGTAGTTAGGCAACATTATGTTCGTTTCTGACTTAGTTTATATTTTACATTTTATATAAGAAGCTTGCTGCTGTTTTTGGAGTGACTTCGATGTTTCGTTGTTTAAGACAAATTTTAAAACAGCATCGAATGCAGCAGACTCTTTTTAATGCCCCTTCTTTCTATCTGCAATAAAGTATGGGATTTGTGAAAATTTTTGACTTCCGGTTTTCGACGGATTTATACGTTTTAGAAAGTCCTTAACACGATTTGACTGTTTTTTAGAAAGTGTCTGTTGCCTGTATTTAAGACAAATTTTATTGTAAATCGCACAACCGGTGACGCTACCATGCTGCATTTTTCACGCTATCCGAGATAACTATATCTCAAAAACTAAGTCACGGAATTTAATCAAACTTCATATTATATTTGGCCTTAATATGAATATATGCTGATAAGGTTTTGGTGTACATCTCCCAAAAGATGGCACTGCTGTGTTGCATTTTTTCCTGCTCCCAAAATAGCTATATCTCAAGAACTAGTAAAGATAATGTCATCAAACCTCAAATTCTATTAATCCTCGAAATAAATAGATGCTGATAAGGTTTTGATGTATATCACTCAACAGGTGTTATGCTGCGTTTCTCACGATTTCTGCGATGGTTATACGAGGAAAATTAATACATGAAATTTCATATTCTTTTACACCATAGCATAAATAGTTGCTGATTCAATTTTGACTTTGATCAATCAACAGCGGGCGTTTATGTCCTGTGCTGGGGAAAAGATTCTTAACCCTTTCGGGACGGGAACCTTTTACGAAATTTTTAATCCTTTGTCACCGTTTTTTAAAAACAGAAATTTGTGTCTTCTTGAATCGAGAAAATGCGCTGATTAAATAAGGTAAATTTTACAGTAAAATTTTACTGGTGAGGAAAAACAAGGATTCTGAGCGCTTCATGCGGCACGTATACGTGCCGCTCGTCCCCAAGGGGTTAATCTTGTCTACAATGAATTCATGCAAATTAGCGAGCGTGACTTTCTTCTATATTTACCAGAAAAAGTATTGGATTTGTGAAAATTTTCGACCTCCTGTTTTAGGCGGATTTACACGTTTTAGGGGTCAGAGATCCCGAAAACATGTTTTTACGAAATGTCTGTCTGTGAGTCTGTTTGACTGTCTGTATGTGACACAAATATTGTGGGCGCTCTAGCTCAAGAACTAATGCACGGAATTTAATAAAAATTTATATTCAGTTAATCCCTGATATAAATTGCTGTTAATTAGCTTTTGGTGTAAATCACCCATTAGGTGGTGCTGCTATGCTGCATTTTTCACGATTTTAGCAATAGCTCTAACTCAGGAACTACTGCAGGGATTTTCATCAAATTTCTGATTCATGAATTGGTGCTGTTTAAGTTTTGGTGTAAATCTCCCAACAGGTGGTGCTGCTATGCTGCATTTTTCACGATTACCGCAATAGCTCTACTTCAAGAACTAATATCCCGAATTTCCATCAACTTCAGATTCAGGTATACCTTGATAAATATTGGTGCTGACTAGGTTTGGTGTCAATCGCCCAACAGATGGCGCAACTAACCTGCATTTTTCACGATTTCTGCAATAGCTATATCTCAAGAACTAATGCACGAATCTTCATCTAACTTACAAGGGAACCACTTTAGGTGTTGCTCGCACCTAGTATTGAGACCTGGTGCATTTTAAAGCCCTATATTATGAAGTTTGAAAATCGATAAAATTGTTCTGTTAAAATAATATTTCTTGATTATACAGCAGCATAACTTTCTGAAAATGCAATTTTCGAGACCTCTTAGACTATTAACAATGAATCTTTTTAAAGAAAAGCATTTAAAAATAAAAATTTAATAATAAGTATAAAATATTGAAAAAAGTTTGAAAATTCCTTACAAAACCCACGAATTTGATTTTGAAAAATTGCAACTTTATATTCATATTTTTGGCGGGAAAACAGTTGGCGTTTATTTTCAAAAATAGTGCTTCCGGCAATCCTAGCCAAATGCATAGCTGAATTTGTAATAGCTAGAAATTTCAATGTGCAATCTATTTCGCCACAGTAATTTTTCTAAATTGTGTAAAAATATTAATTTACTTTATGATTACTTTTATCGAAGGACCATTTAATACAGCAACATTTCATTTTAAACATTCAAAACTTTATTTCATTCGATTTCAAAAGAAAATAATTTACTTATTTTATATTTCACTAAAAAATTGTTTTCAATGATCTTCAAAGCTTTTATAGAATTATATTTTATATATATAGATATTTATTCCTTACATATTTATCGTCTGCATAGAAAAAAAATTAAAAACCTAATATTTGTTTCTTATGCTATTAATTATTAAAAAAAACAAAAAAAAACGCAATCTGATATAATTCTAGTAATTTGTTCTGCACATTTTCTCTTTGGATAAAGCGGGCGGAAAAATTGTAGCTCCATATTTCGCGACTTAACTCACTTTTGGCGTGAAATAAACAAATAAATACGTAATAATAAAAAATTAAAAGTATAAAAAAGTATATAAAATATTATTTTAACAGAGAAATTTTTTCGGTTCTCTAACTTTTATGTATAGGGCTACAAAACGCACCAGGTCTCGATGCTAGGTGCGAGCAACACCAAAAGTGGTTCCCTTGTTAGGATTCAGTTAGACGGTGACACAAGTTGTTGCTAATTAGGTTTTGGCGTTAATCGCACAATAGATGGCACTGCTATGCGGATTTTGCAGCATTTACACGATTTTTTTCGATAGTCATATCTCAAGAACTAATGCACGGAATTTCAAATCTTTAGAATCCTCATGATGGGCATAGATTGCCCTTTAATTTTGACACTTTGATAACGAATTTTCAAGCATTAAGATGTATGAGATAGAAGAAAGTTTTGGGATTGGTACATCCGACTAGTTTTTTCTTTTAAAAATGTCTTTAGTTTCTGTTATTACTTACTGGTCAATGTAATTGCATACTAAATTGAAAGAAAGGCATGGTACTTCGCTGTCGGAAAAATTCGTCTTTATACACTAAATTATCCATCATTTTTAAACAAATAATTTCCGTTCCCGGGAGCCTGTAAAAGAGGGGAAAATTCCGTTTATTCCTTGCTTGCATGCCTTGGCTGTATTAATGCCAAAGTTCGAATTTATTGTTAAAATGAAAAACCGAAAATTCAATAAATTAAAATTTCTAATTTATTTAAAAATAAGCAAACCAATATACAGTGAAATACGTTTAACACTAAACTGAGGGGACCGAAATTTTTGTTCGCGTTAACAGAATTTCGCGTTAAAAGATTCGTAAAAAAAGAACAAAACTCACAAATATTTTCGACGCCGTCATCAAATTTTACTTCGATTTCCTGTTAAACTACTAGTACGTTGCATCCATTAGGATAAAAAGCAAGTAAAAAATATATTGTTTTTGGGGAAAAAATCGGATATCTTTTTTACTTTCTTCTATCTTTACAAGAAGAAAGTATTGGATTCATGAAAATTTTCGAATTCCGGTTTTCGACGAATTCAGATTCAACAGACTCTGTCTGTCTGTCTGTATGTATGTGACACAAATTTTGTGGGCGCTCTAGCTCAAGAACTAATGTACGGAATTTAATAAAAAATTTACATTCAGGTAGTCCCTGATATAAATTGGTGCTGATTAGTTTTTGGTGTAAATAGCTCAACAGGTGGCGCTGCTATGCTGTATTTTTCCCGATTTTTGGAATAGCTGTATCTCAAGAACTAATGCATTCATAAAACTTCAGATTCCGTTAGTCCTTAACATGAATGGATGCTGTTTACGTTTTGGTGTAAATCGCCCAACAGATGGCGCTGCTATGCTGCATTTTGCAGGATGTACACGATTTCTGCAATAGCTCTGTCTCAAGAACTAATGGACTCATTTTCGTCAAACTTCAGATTCAGTTACTCTTTGATGTGAAATGAGGCTGACTATGTGTTTATGTAAATCGCGCAATATGCGGCATTTTGCACTATTTCCTCAATAGCTCTACCTCAAGAACTAATAGACGAATTTACATCAAACTTCAGAATTAAGTATAAGTTGATTAATATTTCTGCTGATTATGTGTTGGTGTAAATCGCACAACAGATGGCGCTGCTATGCTGCATTTGTCATGATTTGCGCAATAGCTTTATCACATAGCTAATGCACGAATAGCTAATGCACGAATTTTCCTCAAACTTCATATTCAGTTATACGTTGACATAAGTTTATGATAATTAGGTTCTGGTGTAAATAACACAATAGGTATCGCTGCTATGCTGCATTTACACGATTTGAGTGACAGTCATACCTCGAGAACTAATGCACGGAATTTCATGTTTTTAGAATTCTCATGATGAGCACAGATTGCCATTTAATTTGGCACTGTGATAGCGAATTTTGAAGTATTGACATGTATGAGATAGAAGAAAGTTTTGTCATGGCCACAACGTACTAGTTTTTTAAGTGTCTTTTTCAGCATTCTAGTTTGTTTGAACCAAATAACCAAAGCTCTCTTTAAATCTTCGTGCTTAGCCGTTCTCATACGTTTTCTCTCTGGCTTAAATATACTGCGCTCAAACATTAACGCAATGTGATACCTGTTTTTTATTATTCTTGATAATGTAGAATTGGCAATGCCAAACTCTTTGTAGATTTCTGTCTTCGTCCTACTTTTTCATCAACTGCATTAAGCAGTTTCATCTTCATTTGAAGCGAAATGGCAGTTTGTTTTCGCACCGATTTCTCAGCGATTGTGCTCATAAAACATAAGCTAATTTACAAAAAATACGAAAATCACTGATTTTAACCCAAAATTCAGTTGTTTTAACACAAAATTCACAAATTTTAACTCAAACTAACTAGCTCAAAAGCGAATTTTTTCGTGTTAAACTATTTTTGTTTCGTGTTAAAAGAAAAAAAGCCCTTCCGGCCAGTGCCGGGAGGAAGAGGTAGCTTTCATATTCCTTATTTTAAAAAAGCCAACTTATTTCATTCAAACACGCGAAGCTCAATTTAGTGGAAACCGAATATAGGAGATTCAATACTAATTTTTATCAATATAATGAATGAGAATTTCGCGAAATTAGTCAGCTTTATCCAAGCTGCTTTTCTTTAAAGTAACTTATATTTGGCTGCCAAATTCGGCGATTTCTTAAAGTGCCTGCCATTTTTAGGCAACATGGTGGATGAGGCTAACCAGTGAACTTGGTCGAGACCTTAGTAATTGCTGTGCACATGCTCACTCACATCGGAAATCGGTTGATATATACGAGTGCTGTCGCAGGGCAAGAAATCAGATTTTTCAAAATGTCACCCACATTAGAAATTGAAACTGCTATATCTGAGCCATTTTTTAAGATAAAGACAAACAAAAAATGCTCCTGAATCCTTATATCAAGGTCAAATACTTAAGAAAGAAACCTTTTTCAATTTCTAATTTTTTTGCAACTCACTTTAAACATAATTTTTTTTTTAATTTAATGGCCGCCATTTTGAAACAAGATGGCTGATGAATCTGGCCAGCGAACATGGTCGAGATATTGATGTATACTATCCACATGCTTTCTTACATCGAAATAGGCGAATGCGTGTGTCATCGCGTGACAAATACAAAATCGTTTCAAAATGTTAGCTATGCTAGAAATTCAAAGGGCTATAATTCAACCATTTTTTAAGATATAACCAAAAGAAAAAATTTTCAGAAACAAAAACTGCTCCGGAATCTTTGTATCAAGGCCAAACACACAAAGAAATCTATTTCATTTTCCAATTTTTTAATATTTCATTTTAAATTTTAAATTATTTTTTTTAAATGGCAACCCTTTTAAAACAGGATGGCGAATGAAGCTGGCCAACGAAATCGGTCGAGACATTGGTATGTACTATGTACAGACCAAGTTACATCCAAATCGGTTCGTAAATACGCCTGTTATCGCGTGACAAAAAGTCAGGTCGTTTTAAAATGTCAGCCACAATAGAAATTCAAAATGCTATAACTCAGCCATTTTTCTAGATATAGACGAAACAAAAACTGTTCCGGAATCTTTGTATTAAGGTCAAACACATACGAATGAAATATTTTTCATTTTCCAGTTTTTTGGTATCTTATTTTAAATTTAAATTTTTAAAATTTTTTTAAATGGCCGCCATTTTGAAACAAGATGGCGGATGAAGCTGGCCAACGAACTCGGGTCGAGATATTTCTATGTACTATGTATACACGAAGGTACATCCAAATCGGTTCATAAATACGCCTGTTATCACGTGGCAAAAATCAGGACATTTCAAAATGTCAGCACGCTAGAAATTCAAAATGCTATAACTCAGCCATTTCTTAAGATATAGACGAAACAAAAACTGCTCCCGAATCTTTTTATGAAGGTCAAACACATAAGAAGAAAATATTTTTTCAATTTTCAATTTTTTGGTACCGCATTTCAAATTTAAATTTTTCTTAAAAATTTAAATGGCCGCCTTTTTTAAAGAAGATGGTGGATGAAGCTGTCCAACGAACCTTTCGAGACATTGGTATGTACTATGTATAAACGAAGTTACATCCAAATCGGTTCATAAATACGCCTTTTATCGCGTGACAAAATTCAGGGCGTTTCAAAATGCCAGCCACGCTAGAAATTCAAAATGCTGCAACTCAGCCATTTTTTAAGATATAGACGAAACAAAAACTGCTCCGAAATCTTTGTATAAAGGTCAAATACATAAGAAAAAAATATTTTCCATTTTCAATTTTTTGTTACCACATTTTAAATTTTAAATTTTTTAAAAAATTTTAAATGGCCGCCATTTAGAAACAAAATGGCGGAAGAAGGTGGCGAACGAACTCGGTCGAGACATTGGTATGTACTATGTACACACCGAATTCGGTTCATAAATACGCCTTTTATCGCGTGACAAAATTCAGGACGTTTCAAAATGTCAGCCACGCTAGAAATTCAAAATGCTATAACTCAGCCATTTTTTAAGATATAGACGAAACAAAAACTGCTCCGAAATCTTTGTATAAAGGTCAAATACATAAGAAAAAAATATTTTCCATTTTCAATTTTTTGTTACCACATTTTAAATTTTAAATTTTTTAAAAAATTTTAAATGGCCGCCATTTAGAAACAAAATGGCGGAAGAAGGTGGCGAACGAACTCGGTCGAGACATTGGTATGTACTATGTACACACCGAATTCGGTTCATAAATACGCCTTTTATCGCGTGACAAAATTCAGGACGTTTCAAAATGTCAGCCACGCTAGAAATTCAAAATGCTATAACTCAGCCATTTTTTAAGATATAGACGAAACAAAAACTGCTTCGGAATCTTTGTATAAAGGTCAAATACATAAGAAAAAAATATTTTTCCATTTTTAAATTTTTGGTACCCCATTTCAAATTTTAAATTTTTTTAAAAAATTTAAATGGCGGCCATTTTGAAAGAAAACGGCGGATGAAGCTGGCCAACGAACTCGGTCGAGACATTGGTAAGTACTATGTACAAACCGAATTACATCGAAATCGGTTCATAGTTACGAGAGTTACAGTGTGACATACGTCAAATATACATATATATATATATATATATAAATTTTGAACGGAGGGTGGTTTTGGGGTCTGGGGGTCATGACCGATGAAAATATACCAACATTTTTTGAAATCGCTTTCCTCCGAACGGCTGCAATAGGTAGCTTTTTGTAATGAAAGCTACCTAAAAAAATGTATTAAATTGCATAGTACATAGCTGCCAACTTGTACGGATTTTTCCCACCACTAAAATTTAATAGAAAATTTTATCAAAAACAATCGCTGAAATCTGCGTTTTTCTAGCGATTAAACAAAACAAAAATTTCTGTTAAATTTTAGTGGTAGGAAAAATCCGTACAAGTTGGCAGCTATGATAGTATATTGTCCGGACCGCTATATCATTTCGTCTTAATCGATTTTTCATGTTAAGCGTTTTCGAGTTAAACGTATTTCAGTGTATAACTTTCGAATTTAATAAAGTTGCAATTTTTTTCAATCATTTAAACTTATTCGCAATTTAATTTTTAGAATATTAAAAAAAATATTCGCATGTAAAATATATCCTAAACGAACACATTTAAAAAACATATTGTAGTTTAATCAAGTTAAATAAAAAAATCAACTTTATTCAAAAAACAAACATTTCTTCTCGAATTTAATTCAAAATATAATATTCCTATTTTACATCCAACAATTAAATCATGTCTTATCAAAAATATGTCTAATATGTAATAATTTTTATCCTCTATTATTCTATAAGTGTTAAAACACCAATCATTATTCCATAACGACAAAACGTTCCTGCAATTAAGTTTAAATTTCCGAGCTTTCTGAATAAGAAATTTAATAAACCTTACCAGTCCCCCATTTGAAGAAAAACCCGTATCTTCATTTCACACTCACCCTCTACCAAGTGCTCGTTGGCCGAGTGGTTAATGCTAATGTCAGACGAACGTCTATTTGCACGCTATTTTGTTTCAACATGAAACAGATACCCATGCTAGCGAATGGGTGAGGCACCCGAGCACAAGAAAAAAGCGAGCAAATAGACGCTCACCTGACATTAGCCTAAGATGCTTGATTCGAAACGGGCGGTCCCAGGTTCAAAACCAAAGGGATCCACGGAAGAGCAAGAGAAATGTTTTTTAAAAAACTCCTTTTTTCAGATTATGGAAATTTTTCGTCCCAGAATGAAAAAAAAAACAAGTGGGTAAGTGTGATCACATATCGCACAGAGGATTTCGTTTAATATTCCTTTCAAAACACTTTATTCTTTTGCAAAATCTGTTTGTTCCACATTTCGCAACCAGGGGGCGACAGTTAGAAAAGTGCCTCGCGGGTGAAAAGGGTGGGGGGGGAGGATAAAAAATTGCTTAAAATACACAAGTTAGAACCCGGAGGGTAATTAATATAAGACCTTTTGAAATTTTTATGATTTATCGTGAGATCGAAAGTGTTCTGCTGTAGGTATGCAAAATTTCAAGTCTCCAACTTAATTAGGGGCTGAGTTAGAAAAATTGTTTAAAATACACAAGTTAGAGACCAGAGTGGTAAATATAAGACTTTTTGAAATTTTTATGATTTGTCATGTGATCGCAAATGTTCAGCTATAAGTACGCAAAATTTGTAACCTTCAACTTAATTAGGGGGCTGAGTTAGAAAAATTGCTTAAAATACACAAGTTAGAGATCGGAGGGGTAAATATAAGACTTTTTGAAATTTTTATGATTTGTCGTGTGATCGCAAGTGTGTAACTATAATTATGCAAAATTTCAAGTCTTCAACTTAATTAGGGGCTGAGTTAGAAAAAAAAACAACTTAAAATACACAAGTTAGAGCCCAGAGTGTTAAATATAAGACTTTTTCAAAGTTTTTTGATTTATCGTTTGATGTGAGGTGTTCAGCTATAAGTATGCAAAATTTCAAGTCTCCAACATATATAGTTTCTGAGAACGGGCACTGTGACGGACAGACAGACAGACAGAGGAGCGAGACGAATAGCGTTTCGTCAGATGAACGAAACCCTAAAAAGAAGGGAAATTTCTTCAATTCTCGGATATATACCGGTAGCAGTGCTGCCAAGTATAATTCCATGGATTGAAGAAGATATTTCTCAGAGTGTTCATATCCATAACTGTTGATGTGTGGGTTGATCATTTGAATTAATGTACTCGAATGATATAGAAGAAAGTTTTATGATAAGGGGTTGTGCATATATAACATTATCAACTTTATGGCAATTTTGGACCCCCTTCTCCCCTTACGATATCATGCGTTATCATTCCTCGACCCCCCCCCACCCCTAACCCTTCCCAAATAATATCGTTATCAGTGTCTGTTTTTTTTTTCTTTGTTTTTCTTTTTATGCGTTTGCAATGATATACAGATACGGTTATAACTTTATTATCCGCATACTTTACTGATTTAAATGAAGAGAAAAAGCTAATAAAATATAACATATGAAATCACTTTATATCAAATAACAGTAAGAAATACTTACTACTTAAAAGCATTTAATAATAGCTGTTTGTTACATTATGCATTCAACAGTAATATTGTCTTCTTGTACTTGCCTCCTACACGGGGGTAAACAAAACAGGTGGACAATATTCTTCCCCATTTTTTACTAATAAACATATAAGCAATTTCATTTCTAACCTGGCTTCTCAAATAAAGAATTATATATGTGGCAGAAGAATAGCAATGGCGGAAGTTGGGATATTCAATATTTTGCAATGAATTAATTTCATAATCACTTAATGGCCTTAAAAATAACTTTGTATTTTCATAAAAATGGAAAACAGACTAAAAAAATACTGTATTGATGTAAAGAAAAAATTACCAAAAAAATAAAATTTTAATTAGATAAATAATGATAACGATATCAAAAGACAAATCCCCACCCCTCCTTCTAGAGATAGCTTATGATATCAAGTGCCAGACCCCTCCCCCCTCTCCCCTTAAATGATAACAGTATATATATGTACAGCTGCTAACCGAAACATACTAGTTTTCTGAGATTTTATATAATACCTGTGTCTGACGTCCGACAAAACATTGATAAATCATCCAAAAAATTCCACCTGAAATATTTTATACTGCTCTATTATTAATATTTTTTATTACCATTACAGAATTCTACTGTATTTTTTTCATATTAATGGTTAGACATCTGGAAATACGTTCTGTAATTTTAACGATATAACATCAAATAAAAGATCTTTAACATTACTTGCAGGTGACCCAAATCTCTTTGACTGACAAACGTGACCATATAAATGAATGACAGATGATATCAGAAATGGAAGAGTCGAAAAATTACTAATTCCATTGACATTTCAAAACTATTTCTACCGTCAGTGTCTGAAATCTTTTTAACACTTGATACCATTCAGTCGACGCTATAATTATTTTAAGGAATAGAAAGATAATAATACTACTAATAATAATAATAATAAGAGGAAAATGCAATGAATATCTGACATTAATTATGCACTTGAAAATATTATTCATGTGAATAACCTTCGAATTTCGTTTGTAAAAATATTTGATGTGATTGAGTAAAGTTTGTTCACGTAAAATTGTATTTTTAGTGACAGTATTTGTTACCGAAAAAGACATAATTTATAAATGAAAGCATGCATTTTAATCTATGAAAGTGAAATAAGGATTTTACTGTAAGTGTTCCAAAATAATGCCACTTTCATTTTAGTGTCGCTATAAGATTTCTTATTTCATTATATAAGAAATTATGTGCTAAATATTCAAAGGAAGAAACACTTTTAAAAACGAAAATAGCATAATCGAAAATGTGCATTTTCATTTTGAAAAATGCAAAGTTTTGCTAATTTCGTCAAAATCATGTCATTTACGAAATGGGCAGAGCTTTAGAAAATTTTTATTTAACTTTTATTGTAAACGAATTCTTACTTAATACAAAATATTTAATAAAATTAATATTATAAATCTTTCGTCTACAATATTTATAACGCAGCTCTTATAAAACATTGATAAATCATACTTTAAATTACATCCGAAACATTTTATACAGTTGTATTATTAATTCTTTTTTCACGTGTGTATAAATTTCTGCTCTATTTTTTTTTTATATAGTCTCACTTGGACATCTTTAAATATCTTCTGTTATTTTAACAATATAACATCAAATAAAATGTCTTTAACATTATTTGCAGGTGACCCAAATATCTTTGACTGTCAAACGTGACCATATGAATGAATGAATGACAGATGGTATCAGAAATGGAACAGTCTAAAAATTACTAATTCCACTGACATTTCAAAACTATTTCTACCGTCACTATCTGAAATCTTTTTAACACTTGATAACTTTCAGTCGAAACTACAATTATTTAAAAAAAGAGAGAAAGGTAATATAAAAAAAAGAGCTATGTGCAATAAAGAACTGACATTAATTATGCATTTGAAACTGTTATTCATGTGAATAGCTGTCGAATTTCTCTTGTAAAGATATTTAATGTAATTAAATAAAGCTTGTTTGCACAAAATTGTATTTTTAGGAACAGTATTTTTTAGCGAAAAGGTCCAATGCATTTATAAAAGTAAGCACACTTTTTAATCCGTGAAACTAAAATATTAATGCCAAATTATTTGTGCCTAAAATAATAAAACCTTTTTTATTTTAATGTTGCTGTAAGATTTTTTATTTCAACAGATCAGGAATTATGTGCCACATTTCTAAAGGAGGAAACACTTCTAAAAGTGCAAATGACATAATCGAAAACGTGCATTCTCATTTAGACATCTGCAAAGTTTAGCTAATTTTATCAAAATCATATCATTTACGAACTGCGCAGAGTCTTGGTATTTTAATTTAACTTATAATGTAAAGATTTTACACTTTCTATAAAACCTTTAATAAAATTATTATAATAAATATTTTCTAAATAAAGAAAAAAATGTTCTTTTAGAAAAAACCAAAATGGAAATATTTGCTGTAATGCAAATACAATGTATTCGGTTGACACTCAGCTAGTTCACTACAATTTTTGTAACATAACTCTTATAAAACATTGATAAATCGCCCTATAGATTTCATCTGAAATATTTTATTCTGATAAAATCATAAGACGAAACGCAATTTTTCACATTGATTCAACATAAAATATATAATGTGAACATGAAAAAGGTCCACAATCTTACTTAAAAGGTGACTAAAGTAATGAAAAAGATGTTACAAGTTTAAAATATGCGTTTTATTTAAAACTTCTTAGTACTTTAAAGCCTTCCAAGTTCATCATCAGAGAATATCTTAATAACTAAATGTTCTTCATTTATGCAAATACGTCACTTTGTTTTGAAAAGGTGAGAGTCAATAATTACTAGAGTTGAAAGTAGAAGTGACAGTGGAACTGCAATTAATAACAATAATATA
Organism: Maratus speciosus; assembly: GCA_963932465.1. Lineage (NCBI taxonomy): Eukaryota > Metazoa > Arthropoda > Arachnida > Araneae > Salticidae > Maratus > Maratus speciosus. The sequence continues at coordinate 64,260,470 of OZ010799.1, read as the reverse complement.
TATTTCCTCTAATTAAATTCAATCCAAGAAACTGCTACTGCTAAAGAAGTTTTAAATAAAATGTATATTTTAAACTTGTAACATCTTTTTCAATCCAAGAAGCTGCTACTGCTACTTTTATTTTCAACTCTAGTAATTATTGGCTCTCCCATTTTCAAAACAAAGTGACGCATTTCTATAAATAAACAACATTTAGTTATTAAGATATTCTCTGATGATGAGCTTGGAAGGCTTGAAAGTACTAAGAAGTTTTAAATAAAATGTATATTTTAAACTTGTAACATCTTTTTCAATCCAAGAAACTGCTACTGCTACTTTTATTTTCAACTCTAGTAATTATTGGGTCTCCCATTTTCAAAACAAAGTGATGCATTTCTATAAATAAACAACATTTAGTTATTAAGATATTCTCTGATGATGAGCTTGGAAGGCTTGAAAGTACTAAGAAGTTTTAAATAAAATGTATATTTTGAACTTGTAACATCTTTTACAATCCAAGAAACTGCTACTGCTACTTTTATTTTCAACTCTAGTAATTATTGGCTCTCTCATTTTCAAAACAAAGTGACGTATTTGTATAAATAAACAACATTTAGTTATTAAGATATTCTCTGATGATAAGATTGGAAGACTTGAAAGTACTAAGAAGTTTTAAATAAAATGTATATTTTAAACTTGTAACATCTTTTTCATTACTTTAGTCACCTTTTAAGTAAGATTGTGAACCATTTTAATGTTCACATTATATATTTTATATTTTATACTGTTGTATTATTAATGTTTTTTTCACATGCATAGGATTCTACTATATATATCATTATTATTATTATTTTTGTTATAGTCCATTTACCATCTGGAAATATGTTCTGTTACTTTAACTGTATAACATCAAATAAAAGATCTTTAACATTATTTGCAAGTGACCTAAATCTTTTTGACTGACAAACGTGACCATAGGAGTGAATGGCAGATGATATCAGAAATGAAAGGTTGGAAAATTACTAATTCCAATGACATTTCAAAACTATTTCTACCGTCAAAGTCTGAAAATTTTTTAACAGTTGATACCTTTCAGCCGAAGCTATAATTATTTTAAAAAACAGAAAGGTAATCTTAAAGAAAAAGGGGAAACTGTAATAGAGAACTGACAATAATTATAGAATTAAAAATATTATTCATCTGATTAGCCGCCGAATTTCGTTAATAAAAACATTTCATGTAACTGAATAAAGCTTTTTTACACAAAATTATATTTTTTGTGACAGTATTTTTTAGCAGAAATGACATTATTTATAAAACTAAGGATGCATTTTAATCTATGTAAGTCAAATAATAATTTTATCTTTTAATAATTCTGTAATTGTCCGAGTCTCATTTTAGTGTCGCAATAAAATTTTTCATGTCAGCAAATCTGAAATTATGTGCCAAATCTTCAAAAATAGCAATAATGTTAAAAGCGAAAATGACATAGTCGAAATTTTAATTTTGAAAACGGAAATTTTTGCTAATTTCCTCAAAATCATGTCATTTACGAGGTGTGAAAAGTTTTGGTAATTCTAATTTTTCTTCTATTGTAAAGATTTCCTACTTTATAAAACATCTAATAAAATTAGTGTTATAATTTTTTTCTAAATGAGGAAAAAATTATATATATTTTCCAAAAAATCGAAATTATTCATGCAATGCAAATGCAATATATTCGGTTGCCACTCAGCTAGTTCACTATAATATTTATAACTTAGCTCTTATAAAACATTGATCAATCGTCCTATAAATTCCCTCTCAAATATTTTATACTTTTATATTATTAATGTTTTTTATAACTGTGTATAAAATTCTACCCTCTTTTTTTTTATAGCCCGGTCAGACATCTGGGAATACGTTCTGTAATTTTAACGATATAACATCAAATAAAAGATTTTTAACATTATTTACAGGCGACCCAAATCCCTTTGTCTGGCAAACGTGACCATATGAATGAATGACAGATGATATCAGAAATGGAACAGTCGAAAAATTACTAATTCCATTGACATTTCAAAACTATTTCTACCGTCAGTGTCTGAAATCTTTTTAACACTTGATACCTTTCAGTCGAAACTATAATTATTTTTAAAAAAAATAGAAAGGTAATAACAATAAAAAAGCAGAGGAAACTGCAATGGAGAATTGACATTAATTATGCACTTGAAACTGTTATTCATGTGAATAACCTTCGAATTTCGTTTGTAAAGATATTTGATGTGATTGAGTAAAGATTGTTTACACGAAATTGTATTTTTAGTGATAGTATTTGTTAGCGGAAAAGACATCAGTTATAAATGAAAGCATACATTTCTATCTATGAGAATTAAATAATGATTTTTCTGTAATTGTCCCAAAATAATACCACTTTCATTTTAGTGTCGCTATAAGATTTCTTATTTCATCAGATCAGAAAATATTAGCCAAATCTTCATAGGAAGAAACACTTTTAAAAGCAAAAATGACGTAATGTGCATTTTTCATTTAGAATACTGCAAAGTTTTGCTAATTTCATCACATTTACGAAAATAACGCAGCTCTTATAAAACGTTGATAAATCGTCCTATAAATATCACCTAAAAATATTTTATACTGTTCTATTCTTAATATGTTTTCCGAAATGTGTATAGAATTCTATTTTTTTTTTCTTAATAGTCTCACTTAGACATCTGGAAATATGTTCTGTTATTTTAACTGTATTGCATCAAATAAAAGATCTTTAACATTATTTGCAGGTGACCCAAATCTCTTTGACTGACAAACGTGACCATATGAATGAATGACAGATGATATCAGAAATGGAATAGTCGGAAAATTACTAATTCTAATGGCATTTCAAAACTATTTCTACTGTCACTGTCTGAAATCTTTTAAACACTTGATACCTTTCAGCTGAAGCTATAATTATTTTCAAAATGAGAAAGGTAAACTTAAAAAAAGAAGAGGTAAGTGCAACAGAGAACTGACATTAATTATGGACTTGAAAATATTATTCATGTGAATAGTCGTCGAATTTCGTTAATAAAGATATTTAATAACTCAATAAAGCTTGTTTAAACAAATATATACAGGGTGTCCCAGAAATAATGGGACAAACTTTAAGGGGAGGTAGGGAACATCACAAGGATTCAGATTTGCATAGCAACCCAGGGTCGGAAACGCTTTCCTGGCGCAGTAGTGACAACACAAAACACAAAACACAAGAAAGACAGGATATTAATAAGAGAAGAAAACATGTTTATTATCCTTAGTACATCAAAAAACTAAGAAGAAAGAACATTAAAGGGACAACGATCGTCATCAAAGTAGGTGTTCGAAATTACGACCCCGGGCCGTGATGCATGGAAGCGCATCTCCGGCGTATGGAAGATCTAATATTCTCGAAAATACTGGGAGTGCCCCGGACTTCCCCAGCAGCTGCCACGATGCGTGGAAGAAGTTCCTCAACACTTTCCAGCATTGTCCCAGCATTTTTGCAGTACTAAGAATAATAAACATGTTTTCTCTCCCTGTTCGTGTCCTTTCTTTCTTGTGTTTTGTGTCGTCACTACCGCGACAGGAAAGCGTTTCAGACCCTGTGTTGCTATGTAAATCTGAATCCTTGTGATGACCCCTACCCCCCCCCCCCCCCTTAAAGTTTGTCCCATTACTTTTGGGACACCCTGTATATTTAGTGGCAGTTTTTTTTTTTAGCGAAAATGACACCTTTTATAAAAGTTAGCATACATTTTAATCCATGAAACTTAAATAATTATTTTTGCCAATTTATTTGTTCCAAAATTATGTCATTTTCTTTTTCATATCGCTATGAGATTTTTTATTTCATCAGATCGAAATTATATGCTAAATCTTCAAAGGAAGAAACTATTTTGAAAGCGAAAATGACATAATCGAAATCATTTTTATTTAGAAAACTGCAAAGTTTTGCTAATTTCATCAAAGTCATGTCATTTACGAAGTGTGCAGAATTCTTGTAATTTTAATTTAACTTATATTGTAAAAAATTTCCTACTTTATAAAACATTTAATTAATAAAATTAATATATTTTTTTTCTAAACGAACAGAAAATTATATATATTTTAAACAAAAATTTCATGTAATCCAAATGGAATATATTCGGTTGCCACTCAGCTAGATCACTACAATATTTATAACGTAGCTCTTATAAAACATTGATAAATCGTCCTATAAATTTTATCTAAAATATTTTATACTGTTCCATATTATTAATGTTTTTTTCACGTATATATGAAATTTTACTCTAAGCGTTTTTTTTTTTTTTTTTTTTTTTTTTTAATAGTCTTACTTAGACATCTAGAATTATGTTCTGTAATTTTAACTGTATAACATCAAATAAAAGATCTTTTAACATTATTTGCAGGTGACCCAAATTCGATTGACTGACAAACGTGACCATATGAATGAATGACAGATGATATCAGAAATGGAACAGTCGGAAAATTACTAATTCCAATGACATTTCAAAAGTATTTCTACTGTCCACTGTCTGAAATCTTTTAAACACTTGATACTTTTCAGCTGAAGCTATAATTATCAAAACAAGAGAAAGGTAATATTAAAAAAAGGAGGTAAGTGCAATGGAGAACTGAATTAATTATGCACTTGAAAATACTATTCATTCGAATAGTCGTCGAATTTCGTTTGTAAAGATATTTGCAGCAATTGAATAAAGTTTGTTTACACAAAATCGAATTTTTAGTGACAGTATTTTTTTTTTAGAGAAAATGACATCATTTATAAAAGAAAGCATCAATTTAATCCATTAAACAAATAATTATTAATACCAAATAGTTTACACAAAATCTAATTTTTAGTGACAGTATTTTTTTTAGCGAAAATGATATCATGTATAAAAGAAAGCATACATTTTAATCTATGAAACTTAAGTATTTATTAATACCAACTAGTTTACACAAAATCGAATTTATAGTGACAGCATTTTTTTTTTTTTTAGCGAAAATGACATCATTTATAAAAGAAAGCATATATTTCAATCTATGAAACTTAAATAATTATTAATGCCAACTAGTTTACACAGAATTGTATTTTTAGTAACTGTACTTCTTAACGCAAATGACATCATTTGTAAAAGAAAGCATACGTTTTAATCTATGAAACTTAAATAAAATTATTCGCGTCAAATTATTTGCGCCAAACTAATGCATTAACACTTCCAACATAGTTTAAAAGTGTCTATGAATTTTTTTTGTCAGTCCGTCCGTTTTTCTGCCGTCTGTCCATGCACTAACTCGCTTAAATATAATCGGATTTTCATATAATTGATATGTTATTGAGGTTTACCATGGCTTGTTTGGTACTGAAAAGGAAGAATGTAACATTTATAGTTCATTTATAGGGACATTAAAAGTATTCCATTGCATTACGATATACTGAGAAAAGTCATTTGCGGTGTATTTTAATAATGATACACTCTTTCAAACAGATTGAAATTTATATAATATATATCACTGACGTGCACTACAAGATGCTAATTACAGAAAAAGCTGTGCATAGTATTTTACATCGTTCATTTTAAGGAAAACACAAAATAATTTGGTTACAGCTGAAAGTAGAAGTAGTAGTGCTCTAGATTAAGCTTTTGTATATTACTTTTGTATTTTGCATACTTTTGTACGTCCAGAGAACTACTACTTCTACTTCGGCTATCCTATGAATTATATACTCTCCCATTTCAAACGAAGTGACGTATTTGAAATGAATAGAACGGCAATTAATGAAAATATTCCCTGACGATAGCTTCGGGATTGCAGGACGAAAGTACTAGGATATTTAAATAAAATATGTATTTTAATCTTGGAAATCCGTATTATTATTATATGTCATCTTTCAAGTATACAGAAAACTTTATGTAGTTTGTGATTGAATCAAGGTGGAATATTGCATTTCGTCTTGCGATTTATTTGCAACAAACATTGTTAAACAGTAAAAGGGAATGAGGTTAAACCCGACAAAAGTCTGGAGATAAAAAGTAATAAGATATAGAAGTATAACAAGAACAAAAAATCATAAATAAGGCATAGATTACGAAGCACTTTCCAACACTAACACAATAGCATTAAGAATTGTCATTTTTTCATAGAATGACATGGGATATCTAAATAATAATAATAATAATAATAATAATAGTAATAATAATAATAATAATAATAATAATAATAATAATAATAGTAATAATAATAATAATAATAATAATAATAATAATAATAATAGTAATAATAATAATAATAATAATAATAATAACATGATTCAGTAAAAATCAATTTTCAGCAATTGCTGGCCATATCTAGTAATGCGTGCGAATCTTTTTGTGTATTCCTGCATGTAATGCTGCCTGTCCTCTATGCAATTTATAAGCATCACCCAATACACTCAAAATTAGATATGTTTAAAAAGGTATACCTCAGCGAAAAACGCAATTTCATCAATTATTGGTCTTAGCTGGTCCTATAACCGAATTCTTTTTTGTACCTCTTTAAATGAACGATAAATGCTACGTACTCAATAATTTATAGAAAAAAAAATGCTGTATTAAGCTTCAATGATTTTTATAAAAATTCATTATGGTTTACGTATCATAACATCATTAAAATGCACCGCAACCGATTTTATCCCATATATAATGAAGTAATGGAATATTTTTGTGCGTCGAAATGTAAATGCTACTTATTCTATCCTAGTAACAAGGAAGATCTCCTTAAAGCACATACTCAGAATATTTCGAAAAAAAAATGCTAATAAAACTTCTTATATATGTTATAGAGGATTAGTAAAATTTAGCGGCGAAATTTCAATAGAAAGTTTGTAGAAAAATAAGATACTTTCTAAGATTTGGCGCGAAAAGATGAATGCTCCACACGGTTTGGCGCTATACATTTCCTTGCCAAATACAAGCTATTTTAATTCGTTTGGAAATTTCTCGTTAAATGAGTGTTTAAAGAAGTTTAAACTTAATGAAGATAAACTTAATAACTAAATGTAAACGATGAAGCAGTTTATAATTTTTTCTATAAGCCCATATACAATTTGCGTGCTGCTGAAGTTATTTAATTTTACATGGTTTCACTGGCTGGATAAGTGTATTGTAAAAGTAACTGCCCGATTAAGAAAGTTCTCCTTATACATTTCAATATTGAATAAGTCGTTGTTTCCATGACAACAATACTGTTCTCTTATTGTCTCCGACACTAACACTATCGAAATGAAATTGACAGTTCTCAGAATCAGAACTTAATTTTGAGTTTGAAGCAATTTTAATCCATTTAAATTTTGTTCTAAACCGTCGTTAAATTTCATTATAGATACATATAAATGTATATATGACAAATCCGTTGCTATAAAAGTGTATTTATTTCAGTAAAACTTATTTAAACTAGCTCAACATGAAGGGCAGAAAAAAGTTTTCCTTAAAGAGTATATTTATCATGAAATTCCTTTTTTTTTTTTCATATTTCGCCAACCAGTGACAAATCACCAAAAAAAAAAAAAAAATAAATAAAATAAAAATCCATTATTTTTTTTTACAGTTGCTCTATCGATGTTCCGCCGGAATTTTTTTGTAAACATACATATCCTTATAAGAAGAAATTTTCACATATTTTTCTGAGTATGCGTTTATGGATACCTTCCTTGTAAGAAGGTATGTTATAGCCCATCGCAATGATGTCTATCAATCTCATTACGTTTGAAATATCGTAACGTCGCTCCGCAAACGATTTTTCCCCGTAGAACATAATGTAATGGAATTCTTTTGTGTGTCCCTGTAAACGAACTACAAATGATGCACACTCCATTTTCAATACCGAAAATCCTATACTAATTATAAATAATATATAAAACTTTCATGGTAATCCGGATACATTTCCGATAGTTAGAGCACAGACAGGTGGCAGACTGGCTGTCAGATAAACCGATTTCATAAACACTTTTCAACTATGGTTTCATAATATTTAAAAATGTCCAAAAATATTTATTAATATTTGACGTTCATTCGTGTAAATAAAATCTGCCAATATGGCACTTTTGTATTTGTTAAAAATAAACGATTCATAATGGGTTAAAACAGACATTGATATAAAATTTTATAGAACAACAATGCTTGATTAATGTAAAGCCCTGTAACTTATAACTTGCTATTTATTTCTAACTAGTTACTTGATAACTAGTTTACTCGCCCAACATTGACCGGGTCCGTGATAATAACCTTAAATGGATCTTAGATTTGTACGATTTTATGTCTTTATCCCGATTTTGTCCGACTTTATATTTTTAAACGAAAAAATCGCAAAAAAAACCCCCGTTTCTGTAGCCGGTGTAAAGATTTCGTGAAAAAATACTGAAAATTTTAGCAGAAGCATTTAAAGAAGTTACTATTAATAAATGCTTGGCTCGAATTTGAGTACCAAGATTTCCCCTTTCGTTGCAAAATGTGATTTTTCACAAAATTATAATAATTTTCATAAATATATAATAAATGTGTCAACCTATAATTGTCCAAATGCTTAAAAATTTTTATTTCTCTCTATTCTTTAAAAAAAAAAAAAAAAAAAAAAAAAAAAAAAAAAAAAAAAAAAGTAACTAACGCTTAAATAATTTTTTTTTGTGTGTGATTTTAGGTCTTTTGAGGCTAATATTAAGAAAACTATTGCATATAAAAATGTGAAAATTCGTAGTCTTATGGAGAAATATCCGATAAATATGCTGAAGCAGGCAGTTTTTAAGTGAAGAACTATTTTAAGAGCTTTATGATATGTTAAAGTCAGTCAAAGTAGTCCTGTTAAAAAAGTTTCATAGAAACAAAAACTGTGAATAGTAATTCAACCATATTTTGCACGGACACGTTTGACAAGCTTGCAGTGTTCTATAATAAGTTTTTTTAGTTTGACTAATTTTTTGAGCTTCCTTTTTTACATTTCTAATTCAAATTTTCATTATTTCAATAAAGATTTATTTTACATTTAGAAAAAGTCATTTGTTTAAATTGTAATAAAATTGTAAAACAGCGCAATAAATAATATTTCCTTTCAATAAAAAATGTATTTACACGTGACTATTAAAATCAGAAAGCAAACTTTAAAGTAAAAATTAAGTGGCTCGTGTTAAAAGCAGGAAATGGGGAAAATTACGCCATAGAAAATGTATTCACACGTGAATATTAAAAAAGAAAGAAAACCTTTAAACATATAAATTATTGCACACGAAACGTATTTAATGCTGAAAATTACATCATATATTAAAACGATACATTTAAAACACATTAAAGTATGTAATAGGTGACGGAACATCCACATGGGGACATAAATGCCTCAAGCAAATACAGTATGCTTAAAATGTATTCGAATATTGCTGTGTCAGAAAGCTATTAACTGATAAACCAAACGTTATAGAGATTGTATTAATGATATAAAAGGATAAAATGAATTTTAAGTAAAGTAAAAGTTTGCCTCATACATGAATACAAACCTCAAAATATTTAGGTTTCCTACACCAAATGCGTAGGATAGTTGTCTGGAAATTTTGAAGTACTCTACTGGGGCAAAAAGCACTAAAACAGTTAAAAGGATTCTCCCAGGAAAATTGCGTGGGATAGTTACTTGAAAATTTCAGAGATTTTACATCGATTTTCCTTTAATGTATATTAGTAATTTTCTACAGTATACGGTTCAAGTGAAACACTAATCGATGTTCATAAGCAAAGATTTGAAATAAGAGAAATGGTAACACCTGGTAATGGTAACACATCCAAAGACAAAACGTAAACTTTTACTATACTTAAAATACATTTTATACTTTTATATCGTTAATATATCTGCGTAATATTTGGTTTATTATAGTTGATTGGTTTCTGACGCAGCATTCTTCGAATATGCCCTATCTATATTTCTCAAGTGTTAGAATTATGTAGTTTCGTAAGAAATACTACCCATTGCAGTCGTTACCATGCTGCGACTTTTGAAAAATTCCTTCATAACTTTTCATTATATGACCCTAGGAACCCCAACCCCCCCCCCCCACTTAAAAAGTTTATATATATGTTAGGGTGTCCCAAAAAAATAAATTTTTAAAAATTTGGACTCTCACCCCCTAAAAAGTTTCCTTTGGGATACTTAAGATCTCTAGTAAAATTTCAGCTGAAACAAAAAATATTTAGAGGTCCCTCAAGGTCGCCAAAAAGCTTAAAAAATAGTTTTAATTCCATAATATTTTACAGTTACTTACAAAATTACTATTTTTAAAATATCTATATATATATATTAAGTTACATGTATTTAAGATGCTGTTTATAAAAAATGTACCCTCTTGGTAATATTTAGTGAAGTACATGCAAGAAAAATTACTAAGAAAGTGACTAAAAACGAACTTTATCCAAAATCTCAGAATGCAATGTAAAGAGAATGTTATATAGAAAAATACACCTGTAAAATTTAAGGAGAAAATAAAGAGGAAAATGTTCCATAACATTCTATAAATAACTAATCATTTTTACATATTTTGAAGATCTTTACGGTTGCACTTCTTGAAGTTCGTTTTATGCATTTCAACTACTTGCAATAAATACTGTTTTTGATCTTCTTCTTTTGTTGCATCGTTAAAAATTTCAATTAATGCTATGCCTCACTCACCGTAGTCATTAACGCATGGAAAATTTTTAACAATTTCTTCAGCTTCTTTAAAAGGGATGTGCTTCTGGAGATTTCTTAACCAATACACTTAGGAAGCTGTCGTCTATTTATGCGGTGTGAAAGAAGCTGCGAGAGATATTTAAGTTGAAAATTTTTAAATGAAGTTTCTAAAATAAGTACAAACTCTTTTTTCCATCAGCTTTACTATTATATATTTCTCCTTGGCATTAAGAAGCTTTGAAAACGAACAAAGAGTGGTAAGTTCTTCACTTAAATATCAGGAGTGATGTAGAATCTTCTTTAATCCTATTTTGTGTAGTTGTACATAATCAATCATATTCATGCAATCTTTGTATCACTAAAATACCATTCACTGGTGCAACTTCAATAGACTGACATTGTACCATGAATGAATGCATAAACATAGAACAAATGATTGAATCTTTGAAGGCTTTGAAATTTTTGAGGCGTCAATTATTCATTTCCATCAACATTAGTTCATTTTTTAATGAATAACTTTTGTCATCCATCGAGTTCTGTGGAGAGCACCTGTTTTCCAAATAATATTGTTCACACCTATTTCAATCGTAAAAGCAGAAAGATTTTACAGGTCCATGTAATCATCTGTAGGAAGTGTTTAGCAACTGTCTGAAGATGATTCATAATAAAATTTTTCAAAGCGTCGGGTGCTGCTATCAATGAATTTTTTGATATTGTGAGTTGAGTGGTTAACTTTAATCCATTTTTTTTCGAAATCTTTTAAACATAATAATTCCAGGTCCACTTTACAGTCCAAGACATATTTAAGTATATCTGAAAGTAACACTTCAAACATGCGTCTACAGACTAACCACAGAAGGATTCTTTCATTTTCTTATTCAAAAAGAACACATGTTCCTTTGACCTTTCTTGTATTTGAGAAAGTTGTGTCAAAGCACATATCAATAACTTGATAAGTACATTTCCATGGCTGTAAAAATTAAAAAAAAATACATTAGATGCTGCTTCCCCTGTATCAGATAACGGCTTCGGAATTCCAAGAAGTTTTGTATTATTATCTTTTAGAGAGAAAACTAACACTGGTAAACAGTCAATTTTTCTTGTTTCATTTAAGGATAAATCTTCCTAATGATAACACTTGAAATCCCGATTTTAGCGATTGACTCGTAGGTTTATCATTGTGTTTTTGTGCACCCAAAGGTATGAAAACATGGAGGACTGGGAGCAGGAAAATACAATACTAAAACTGCGAGTCAACTGCTAAAATCGGGTTTTCAGGTGTTTTCCACGAAGATAGGACTTGACAGACCAATTGCATTTTAATAGGCGAATTGAGTTTTAACTAATTCTGGAATTTCAGCCGTGAATTCGATGAGGTGATTATCTGTGCTGCCCGGTCTATTATATTCTCTTTGTAACTCGAGAAACTGAGAATCCTCTTCATTTTTAATAAGCTGTTTCGAATTATCGTGACTTATGTAAAATAACATAACCAAATTTTCACTATACATTTTTTGATTCTCTTGCTCTTTTGCATTATTCCTTTTTCTATTTCTCATTAAACTCACTATTTCGCCATATAAATCTTTAATATTTTTAAAAATATGCTGTTTATGTCTTAATGACAAACTTATGTAAAATAACATAACCAAATTTTCACTATACATTTTTTGATTCTCTTGCTCTTTTGCATTATTCCTTTTTCTATTTCTCATTAAACTCACTATTTCGCCATATAAATCTTTAATATTTTTAAAGATATGCTGTTTATGTCTTAATGACAAACTTATGTAAAATAACATAACCAAATTTTCACTATACATTTTTTGATTCTCTTGCTCTTTTGCATTATTCCTTTTTCTATTTCTCATTAAACTCACTATTTCGCCATATAAATCTTTAATATTTTTAAAGATATGCTGTTTATGTCTTAATGACAAACTTATGTAAAATAACATAACCAAATTTTCACTATACATTTTTTGATTCTCTTGCTCTTTTGCATTATTCCCTTTTCTATTTCTCATTAAACTCACTATTTCGCCATATAAATCTTTAATATTTTTAAAGATATGCTGTTTATGTCTTAATGACAAACTTATGTAAAATAACATAACCAAATTTTCACTATACATTTTTTGATTCTCTTGCTCTTTTGCATTATTCCTTTTTCTATTTCTCATTAAACTCACTATTTCGCCATATAAATCTTTAATATTTTTAAAGATATGCTGTTTATGTCTTAATGACAAACTTATGTAAAATAACATAACCAAATTTTCACTATACATTTTTTGATTCTCTTGCTCTTTTGCATTATTCCTTTTTCTATTTCTCATTAAACTCACTATTTCGCCATATAAATCTTTAATATTTTTAAAGATATGCTGTTTATGTCTTAATGACAAACTTATGTAAAATAACATAACCAAATTTTCACTATACATTTTTTGATTCTCTTGCTCTTTTGCATTATTCCTTTTTCTATTTCTCATTAAACTCACTATTTCGCCATATAAATCTTTAATATTTTTAAAGATATGCTGTTTATGTCTTAATGACAAACTTATGTAAAATAACATAACCAAATTTTCACTATACATTTTTTGATTCTCTTGCTCTTTTGCATTATTCCTTTTTCTATTTCTCATTAAACTCACTATTTCGCCATATAAATCTTTAATATTTTTAAAGATATGCTGTTTATGTCTTAATGACAAACTTATGTAAAATAACATAACCAAATTTTCACTATACATTTTTTGATTCTCTTGCTCTTTTGCATTATTCCTTTTTCTATTTCTCATTAAACTCACTATTTCGCCATATAAATCTTTAATATTTTTAAAGATATGCTGTTTATGTCTTAATGACAAACTTATGTAAAATAACATAACCAAATTTTCACTATACATTTTTTGATTCTCTTGCTCTTTTGCATTATTCCCTTTTCTATTTCTCATTAAACTCACTATTTCGCCATATAAATCTTTAATATTTTTAAAGATATGCTGTTTATGTCTTAATGACAAACTTATGTAAAATAACATAACCAAATTTTCACTATACATTTTTTGATTCTCTTGCTCTTTTGCATTATTCCTTTTTCTATTTCTCATTAAACTCACTATTTCGCCATATAAATCTTTAATATTTTTAAAGATATGCTGTTTATGTCTTAATGACAAACTTATGTAAAATAACATAACCAAATTTTCACTATACATTTTTTGATTCTCTTGCTCTTTTGCATTATTCCTTTTTCTATTTCTCATTAAACTCACTATTTCGCCATATAAATCTTTAATATTTTTAAAGATATGCTGTTTATGTCTTAATGACAAACTTATGTAAAATAACATAACCAAATTTTCACTATACATTTTTTGATTCTCTTGCTCTTTTGCATTATTCCTTTTTCTATTTCTCATTAAACTCACTATTTCGCCATATAAATCTTTAATATTTTTAAAGATATGCTGTTTATGTCTTAATGACAAACTTATGTAAAATAACATAACCAAATTTTCACTATACATTTTTTGATTCTCTTGCTCTTTTGCATTATTCCTTTTTCTATTTCTCATTAAACTCACTATTTCGCCATATAAATCTTTAATATTTTTAAAGATATGCTGTTTATGTCTTAATGACAAACTTATGTAAAATAACATAACCAAATTTTCACTATACATTTTTTGATTCTCTTGCTCTTTTGCATTATTCCTTTTTCTATTTCTCATTAAACTCACTATTTCGCCATATAAATCTTTAATATTTTTAAAGATATGCTGTTTATGTCTTAATGACAAACTTATGTAAAATAACATAACCAAATTTTCACTATACATTTTTTGATTCTCTTGCTCTTTTGCATTATTCCTTTTTCTATTTCTCATTAAACTCACTATTTCGCCATATAAATCTTTAATATTTTTAAAGATATGCTGTTTATGTCTTAATGACAAACTTATGTAAAATAACATAACCAAATTTTCACTATACATTTTTTGATTCTCTTGCTCTTTTGCATTATTCCCTTTTCTATTTCTCATTAAACTCACTATTTCGCCATATAAATCTTTAATATTTTTAAAGATATGCTGTTTATGTCTTAATGACAAACTTATGTAAAATAACATAACCAAATTTTCACTATACATTTTTTGATTCTCTTGCTCTTTTGCATTATTCCTTTTTCTATTTCTCATTAAACTCACTATTTCGCCATATAAATCTTTAATATTTTTAAAGATATGCTGTTTATGTCTTAATGACAAACTTATGTAAAATAACATAACCAAATTTTCACTATACATTTTTTGATTCTCTTGCTCTTTTGCATTATTCCTTTTTCTATTTCTCATTAAACTCACTATTTCGCCATATAAATCTTTAATATTTTTAAAGATATGCTGTTTATGTCTTAATGACAAACTTATGTAAAATAACATAACCAAATTTTCACTATACATTTTTTGATTCTCTTGCTCTTTTGCATTATTCCTTTTTCTATTTCTCATTAAACTCACTATTTCGCCATATAAATCTTTAATATTTTTAAAGATATGCTGTTTATGTCTTAATGACAAACTTATGTAAAATAACATAACCAAATTTTCACTATACATTTTTTGATTCTCTTGCTCTTTTGCATTATTCCTTTTTCTATTTCTCATTAAACTCACTATTTCGCCATATAAATCTTTAATATTTTTAAAGATATGCTGTTTATGTCTTAATGACAAACTTATGTAAAATAACATAACCAAATTTTCACTATACATTTTTTGATTCTCTTGCTCTTTTGCATTATTCCTTTTTCTATTTCTCATTAAACTCACTATTTCGCCGTATAAATCTTTAATATTTTTAAAGATATGCTATTTATGTCTTAATGACAAACTTATGTAAAATAACATAACCAAATTTTCACTATACATTTTTTTATTCTCTTGCTCTTTTGCATTATTCCTTTTTCTATTTCTCATTAAACTCACTATTTCGCCGTATAAATCTTTAATATTTTTAAAGATATGCTATTTATGTCTTAATGACAAACTTATGTAAAATAACATAACCAAATTTTCACTATACATTTTTTTATTCTCTTGCTCTTTTGCATTATTCCTTTTTCTATTTCTCATTAAACTCACTATTTCGCCATATAAATCTTTAATATTTTTAAAGATATGCTGTTTATGTCTTAATGACAAACTTATGTAAAATAACATAACCAAATTTTCACTATACATTTTTTGATTCTCTTGCTCTTTTGCATTATTCCTTTTTCTATTTCTCATTAAACTCACTATTTCGCCATATAAATCTTTAATATTTTTAAAGATATGCTGTTTATGTCTTAATGACAAACTTATGTAAAATAACATAACCAAATTTTCACTATACATTTTTTGATTCTCTTGCTCTTTTGCATTATTCCTTTTTCTATTTCTCATTAAACTCACTATTTCGCCATATAAATCTTTAATATTTTTAAAGATATGCTGTTTATGTCTTAATGACAAACTTATGTAAAATAACATAACCAAATTTTCACTATACATTTTTTGATTCTCTTGCTCTTTTGCATTATTCCTTTTTCTATTTCTCATTAAACTCACTATTTCGCCATATAAATCTTTAATATTTTTAAAGATATGCTGTTTATGTCTTAATGACAAACTTATGTAAAATAACATAACCAAATTTTCACTATAAATTTTTTGATTCTCTTGCTCTTTTGCATTATTCCTTTTTCTATTTCTCATTAAACTCACTATTTCGCCATATAAATCTTTAATATTTTTAAAGATATGCTGTTTATGTCTTAATGACAAACTTATGTAAAATAACATAACCAAATTTTCACTATACATTTTTTGATTCTCTTGCTCTTTTGCATTATTCCTTTTTCTATTTCTCATTAAACTCACTATTTCGCCATATAAATCTTTAATATTTTTAAAGATATGCTGTTTATGTCTTAATGACAAACTTATGTAAAATAACATAACCAAATTTTCACTATACATTTTTTGATTCTCTTGCTCTTTTGCATTATTCCTTTTTCTATTTCTCATTAAACTCACCATTTCGCCATATAAATCTTTAATATTTTTAAAGATATGCTGTTTATGTCTTAATGACAAACTTATGTAAAATAACATAACCAAATTTTCACTATACATTTTTTGATTCCCTTGCTCTTTTGCATTATTCCTTTTTCTATTTCTCATTAAACTCACTATTTCGCCATATAAATCTTTAATATTTTTAAAGATATGCTGTTTATGTCTTAATGACAAACTTATGTAAAATAACATAACCAAATTTTCACTATACATTTTTTGATTCTCTTGCTCTTTTGCATTATTCCTTTTTCTATTTCTCATTAAACTCACTATTTCGCCATATAAATCTTTAATATTTTTAAAGATATGCTGTTTATGTCTTAATGACAAACTTATGTAAAATAACATAACCAAATTTTCACTATACATTTTTTGATTCTCTTGCTCTTTTGCATTATTCCTTTTTCTATTTCTCATTAAACTCACTATTTCGCCATATAAATCTTTAATATTTTTAAAGATATGCTGTTTATGTCTTAATGACAAACTTATGTAAAATAACATAACCAAATTTTCACTATACATTTTTTGATTCTCTTGCTCTTTTGCATTATTCCTTTTCTATTTCTCATTAAACTCACTATTTCGCCATATAAATCTTTAATATTTTTAAAGATATGCTGTTTATGTCTTAATGACAAACTTATGTAAAATAACATAACCAAATTTTCACTATACATTTTTTGATTCTCTTGCTCTTTTGCATTATTCCTTTTTCTATTTCTCATTAAACTCACTATTTCGCCATATAAATCTTTAATATTTTTAAAGATATGCTGTTTATGTCTTAATGACAAACTTATGTAAAATAACATAACCAAATTTTCACTATACATTTTTTGATTCTCTTGCTCTTTTGCATTATTCCTTTTTCTATTTCTCATTAAACTCACTATTTCGCCATATAAATCTTTAATATTTTTAAAGATATGCTGTTTATGTCTTAATGACAAACTTATGTAAAATAACATAACCAAATTTTCACTATACATTTTTTGATTCTCTTGCTCTTTTGCATTATTCCTTTTTCTATTTCTCATTAAACTCACTATTTCGCCATATAAATCTTTAATATTTTTAAAGATATGCTGTTTATGTCTTAATGACAAACTTGATTTTTCCCAAAATGGTGCAGTGTTATTGTATACAAGAACAGAACAATCAATGATCGAAAGCTTCTGAGTATGGTGAAAGTATGTGTATATAAAATTAGCAGGTGCAGTTTTAAGTTATGTTTTTCTATTTAGTTATGCTTTTTATTATATTTTTTGTTATAAGTTATAATAGATACTAAAAATCTATTAATAGAAATAAAATAATATGTATAATTGATCATAACTTATGTTTTTTATTAAAATTCCATATTTTTACATAAATCAGTGAACTTGTGTGACCTTGATGGACCTCTTAATCTTTTTCAAATGAGCTCTAACTTCTTATATGCTAATAATAGGTTGAAGAAGAAACTTTTTAGAGGGTGAGACCCACCTTTTTAAAAAATAATTTTTTTACATTGAATTTTGGGACACCCTAATGTATGTATGTACTAAATTTTGTCCGCACGATAAAATTCGCAATTAAGCACGGATTGTTTTCAAACTCCCCAGTAACTTTGAGATGGCTAATATTCCGGCGGGGATTGAAAATGGGCAAAATCGGCACAAGGGAATGGAAATGGGGGGGGGGGGGTTAAAAATTGTGAATACCGTCTTAACAAGATTCTGATAAAATCAGCTCTTACACAACAATGACATGAAAAAATAAATCCCTGCCGGCTTTGGCCTACAGGCGGAGGTAGATTTCGAAGCTAAGTACTAAATTCACCAACAAAACTTAAATCAAGATTAAAGATAAGCCCAGTTCCTTCGCTAAGAATAAGCTCTAGGGAGCTAAACATTTTGTGAAAATTCTAATATACACAAATACACGCACGCATGTATATGGAATAGGTTTAAAAATGGCTAAATCAAATTCAGAGAACCTCAAAGTGTTAAAATATGTTAATATTTCCATACTCGGGTTTTTATCATGTTTTAATACGTTTCTTCAAACTCACATGACGTTACCTATTCACCTGCTGTGGTCCATTATATTTTCAATATGACGCAATATTTTTTGTTGTTGTTGTTTTAATTCGTCAAACTATTTATTTCATTTTGAATTTTCATGCAGAAATCTTGCTCTAGAAAACTTATGACGTAATATTTAATTTGTTTACAATTCGTCAAACCATTTATTTCATTTTGAATTTTCATGCAGAAATCTTGCTCTAGAAAATTTATGACGTAATATTCAATTTGTTTTCAATTCGTCAAACCATTTATTTCATTTTGAATTTTCATGCAGAAATCTTGCTCTAGAAAATTTATGACGTAATATTCAATTTGTTTTCAATTCGTCAAACTGTTTATCTAATTTAATTTTTCACGTGAAATCATTGCATTAGAAAAGTAATTGTTGCGGTGAGAATTTTATTGCTTTTTTTTAACTGTTGGCAACAGCTATAACGAAAAATATTTATTTTTTCCTGCCATTGTTGTGTAAAAGCTGGCTTTATCAGAATCATGTTAAGACGGTATTCAAAATTTTTAGCCTTCCCAATTCCCATTTCTTTGGACCGATTTTGCTCATTTTCAATCCCCGCCGAGAAATTAGCCATCTTAAACTTGTTGGCGAGTTTGAAGACGTTCCGTGCCTAATTGAGACTTTTATCGTGCGGACAAAATTTAGTACATATATATATATATATATATATATATATATATATAAACTTTTTAGGTGGAAGTGGTTTTGGGTTCCTGGGGTCATGTAATGAAAAGTTATGAAGGAATTTTTAAAAAGTCGCACCATGGTAACGACTGCAATAGGTAGTATTTCTTACGAAATCTACCTAATAAATATTTTTCGTTATAGCAGTTGCCAACAATTAAAAAAAAAAAAATTTCGCCACAACAATTGCTTTTCTATTGCAATAATTTCACGTGAAAAAATAAATTAAATAAATAGTTTGACGAATTGAAAACAAATTGAATATTACGTCATAAGTTTTCTAGAGCAAGATTTCAGCATGGAAACTCAAAATGAAATAAATAGTTTGAAGAATTAAAAATATATATATATTGCGTCATATTAGAAATATAATGGACCTCAGCAGGTGAATAGGTAACGTCATGTGAGTTTGAAGAAACGTATTAAAACATGATAAAAAAAAAACCCGACTATGGAAATATTAACATATTTTAACACTTTGAGGTTCTCTGAATTTGTTTTAGCCATTTTTAAACCTATCCCATATACATGCGTGTGTGTATTCGTGTATATTAGAATTTTTACAAAATGTTTAGCTCCCTAGAGTTCATTCTTAGTGAAGGAAGTGGGTTTATCTCTAATCTTGATTTAAGTTTTGTTGGTGAATTTAGTACTTAACATCGAAATCTACCTCCGTCTGTAGGCCAGAGCCGGCAGGGATTTTTTTTATTTCAGGTATAATAACAATAAGAAGAAGAAAAGGAGAAAAGCAAGGAAAAGAAAAAAAAGGAGAAAAGCAAGGAAAAGAAAAAAAAAGGCGAAAAAAATCTTATAACAGAATGGGGATAGGAAGACGCTGTACTTTATTTTTATGAAATGTTGAAATATCATTCAAATCATTTTTATTAAAATACCGAGAAAGAAAATGCCGTATTTTCCTTCAAAGTTTGCCTTAAAAATCTGGATGCACGTGATTCAGAGTGTACTGAGTATACGTCTTAGGCATACTGATATACGTGATACTGAGTATTTAAGATTTGAATAATCTCTGTATATATGATCGCTGGTCATTGTATAAAATTGTTGGTAGTGCAAATTTTGTATTTAAATTTTCGAAATCATAAACCAATACATTGGGTATAATCTTACCGATTTTAGTATTGACTGTTAATTAATGGAACAAATTACTATATTTGAAATACTTTACTCCAGTTTTACACCAAATGAAAATTACAAATCAGGATGCTCGAGTTAAACGAGGATACAGCATATATGAAAAAATATTGCTTACTAGCATGGTGTAGTATACCCGCAAAGTGTAGCCCGTGGTGCACTGTAAAAAAAATCCTGTGTAGAAACGGACAATGTACTGGAAAAAGTACAGCAAAGTTGCTGTTTATTCTCCGTTATTCTTCGCAGAGCTTCCGTTTTGGTATTTCCATATTTTCAAGATTGAAATTTTCCACTATTCAAGAAGGGAAATTTCTATTTTTAAAAATATATACAAGTAATAGAGAAATATAAAAAAATGATGTATGCAATAAAATGCATAAAATATTGCATAAAATGCAATAATTATGTATCCGATGCACATTTACATGGAACAGGCAGTACTTAGGCAGGAGCTCAGCTCCGGTACTTTTTTGTTTTAAGTGAATATTTATAAATTAGGCGGAATTCACTGTAGCTCATAAATACTGCCGTCCGGAGCCCAGAGGAACAGAGCTTCCAAAAATTCGAAGCCTAAATTATCTTTCGTTGCGTTTTTTCCTTCCAAAGCGCTTGCATATGTGACGTAGCTTGTCGCATGTGATGTAGCGTGTGAGGAGCATACTTCTATCTAGCGCTCAGAATTGTAGACTCAATGGTTTCCGAGCGGCAACAAGGAGTGTCAGAATTAGAATTAACCGCAACCGTATGTACCGTTTTTACTCGTGGCTGTGCTTACGTTCACGCACTGCTTTTTGCTCGTTTTCCTAAAATATTCTTACTGATCAACTTTTTAGTTTCACGCTTAATTTCCGCCGAAGATCACAGGAGCGGAGTTCCAGCACTTTCTTTATTTTTAGTGAATATTTAAATATTAATCGAAACTCACCGGCGTTTATAAACACTGCATACCGAACGGAACAGCTCTGTGTGTTGTATTTTGCTAGTTGATACAAAGAAAACCTGGCGAGTAGGATTTGATCCACTCCTGATTTTAAAGTTCTTTGCTCAGTTCATTTACTAGATTTTATTATATAAAGAAGCCGGAAATTGTAGGTCAAACGTGGTAAATGAGGTACGTTCGTTGTTCGTACTATAACTAGTTTTATAAATATTCAGATCTCGGTGCAATAGCTGTTGTACTCTTATGCAGAAATGCATGAATAGAAAATTTATTACAATTCTATACGTTAAATTCGGTAATACGGAAAAAATAGGACTCCATCTTAAATAGGACGTCATCTCCTATGGCAACCTAGAATCATGACCTATCATGGGATATCATTGAATTAATGACGCAAGATAGGATTTAATAGAATGAGGAAAGCTTTTATTGATATCTTTTTATGTTTTGATTTAATCTTCATAAAATTTGAAATGACTCAACACAATTCTGCGATTATATACATCAAATTTCAAACCATTCGGTTGGGTAGTTTTGGCACTGTTATATGCGTACAGACCGACAGACAGTCGGGCGGACCAGATAGGCGATACGTATTAATATAATTACGAACGCACCTAAAAATGCATATCGATATTGTCAAGGTATGTTAATATGAAATTATCTTGCTGAAGACGAAATTGCTTGAAATTTTGAAAATAATGTATGAAATATAAGTATAATGAAAGTGGTGTGTGTGTGTGGGGGGTGGGGGGGACACACACATTACGTATTTTTTTATGCAGAATATTAGAGCTCCGATACTTTTTCCTTGGAAATTAAGCGCTACGAACAGGTATTTGTTTTACATATTCTCATATTCGTTTTTTACCGCCTTGTCTTATTCGGGATTCGAAACTTGGTGCTCACCATTAGAAGATGAGCGTTCTTGTTCCTTACAATACCTTGGCCATTTCCAATGGATTGGTTTTAGGTTTACATTATCTTGTTACATTTTTTCAGCTGACATGTTAAAAAAATTTGCTCTACAACTTTCATGTGCCCATAATTTTCAAAACTATAAAATATAAATACTTATTATATTCATTCATTATCTCTTTGAATTAGAATAAAGAAGAGACATTAAAAATATTGAGAGCTATGAATTAAGCTTACATTTTTCTTTAAGGAGATCAATTTGATATTAGAATTTTTTAACAAGTCAGTCAGACGCTTTATGATCATATGTGTATAATACTGCAAGCGTATAAAAAAAGAAAGAAAAATAATGTAAAAATAAAATAATTTTTAGACATTGATAACGATATCATCGGATGCGGGGGGGACGACGACGAATGGTAATGTATAATATCGTAAAGAAGGGTGAGGGGGTCAAAAATTAGCAAAATTTTGATAACGTTATATAAGTATAGCCCCTCGACCGCAATAATAGCCTCTACATGCTGTGGGAACCAATTTCAGGTAATAATCAGATGTGTGTTGGAAACATTTGCCATTGAATACAAACGGCTGCCCTGCGCTCCGAAACAGTGTTGTGTGGATGCCTATTGGAGTCAATCTTAACCACGTCACATACGTAATAGTCCGTTGGGTTAATATCTGAGGAGCTAGGGGGGGCAACAAGTTGAGGATAACATATTCATGAAAGTTTTTGGCCATGCATTATTGGGTTTTATGGGCTGTATGGGATGATGCAGGGTCTTGCTGGAAAACGTACGACCTCCCACGTGTAACAGAAGTAATCCAGAGCTTTAACACCTCGGTATAAACAAAGGCGTTGACTCTGGCACCTTGAAAAGAGGCATGTGGAGACCAGGTCGTCTTCGCTGCTCCCAACCTCCCACAATCATCAGTGAGGCTGGAAATTTTCTGTGCACGACGGAACCTGTTCGGGAATTTTATGCAGCTTATATATCTTTTTGTGGTTCACTTCCTGGACCTGAACAAAGTTTCTCCCATCTGAGGAAAACAAGAGCATTCCTGGCTCTTCTTTATTTTTCAGCTTGTTAAGGAGGCGTTTTGGCTTTAGTCAGGCGGTTATTCCTGGCGCTCTCCAATAAGAACTGTCCTCTCCTCATCATGTACGACCTACTACGAAGGTCCACACGAATTGCATATTGGATGGTGGCCTAATCAACCTGCAGCTCCCTAGCGAGTGCCCTCATCGACTTAATAGGATTTTCACCGACACAAATGACGAATTCCGGCGTCTTGATATTGTCATATCACAAACAATGTCATTGCCTGTAGAAAATGGTTGCCTGGCAGCCTTCATTTCGCTCATTACTTTAAGGGGACTTTCTACGTTAGGAGACCAAAAAAACCCACTTTTTTGTGATTTTTTTGTAAGAAAACTGCATGATGGATCTTTTTGAAATTTTAACAGTTTGTTGTACATATCTTAAGGTATACACAAGACTTTTTTTATTAGATTTTGTTGCTTCTACTCTAAGTTATAAACAAATATTTTCAACTGCTTTGGAAAATTTCGTGTAGACGGTGGGCATGATAGCGCCTTGTAAAACACAAAAACATCTGAAACACAAAAATAATTTTTTTTCGTAAATTTCGGAGTATAGCTTCTAGTTAAATTAAAGGAACCCATGAATTTCTAAAAAAAAAAGTTATGTAATGGCTGATTAAAAAAAAAAATTGTTAAACAAATTCGTTCTTATTTGGTAATAACTATTTTTTTTAAATAATTTTTGTTTAATTTTTAATTAAAAAAATTTTTTTAATTAAAAAAAAATCAAGATGATCCATTGAGTAGTTTTTTTAAAATCTTGCCCACCGTGTCAAAAAATGTGATTGAACATATTTGTTTATAACTTAGAGTAGAAGCCACAAAATCTAATAAAAAAATTCTTGTGTATACCTTAAGATATGTACAATAAACTGTTAAAATTTCAAAAAGATCCATCATGCAGTTTTCTTACAAAAAATCATAAAAAAGTGCTTTTTTTTTTGGTCTCCTAATGCAGAAGGTCCCCTTTAAGACGAATGACCGGCCGAACTTCTAGAATGCAGCAATCACTAAATCAGAGTGTTCTTCAACCAATGAGACAATGAGAGCATGCCTCTTCATTTTCTTAGTCAGTCTAGGTTCTGACATATTTACACTTAACAGAAAAGGACTTGCAACTATGATGTGTAGGTGGTATTTCACCTATTATGTGTTTTCTAAAATACCTGCCGCAACCTGTATATAAAAGAAAATATTATAGGCTATATGAAATAATTTATACGTTAACTTTATGTTTTTCTTTAAGGAGATCAATTTGATATTAGTTTGTTTATTTCTAAATAAGTCGGGTTTTTCGAACACTTTTACGTGCTTCTTTTAGCTTTTCCATTCGTTACACTTTTTTATTCTTTTTATAGAAGCAATTTGTACTTTAACTTGTTACATTTTTCAGCTGTCGTGTTAAAAAAAAAAATTGTTCTATAAATTTCATGTTCCCAAAACTATCAAAACTATAAGATCAGGAAAGACTGCTCAATGTACTTTTAATAAAAATACATTTTATGTTCATTCATTATCTCTTTGAATTGTAATAAAAAAGATACATTAAAAATATTTTAATCTATGTATTGAGCTTGCATTTTTTTTAAGGAGATCAATTTGATATTAGATTTTTTAATAAGTCAGTCAGGTTTTAACGCAATTTACGTGTTTGTTTTAACTTTTCCCTTTCTGACACTTTTGTATTCTTCGTATTAGTCCAGGCAATAGAGACCGTATAGGGCCTCTACCTAGAAAAATTCATGGTAGTTCTGGAAAAAGGCTTACTATATGTTTTTTGGGTCGCTCAATCCGAATTTGTAACTTCCCATCAAAATTTCCCGCGGCAACCCCTCCCCCCCAAATTTTGCTAAAATGCCCCTCAAAACAGGTTTTTATTAAAAAACCTGTTTCTTTATTGTTTTAGGGAAAAAGTATCTAGAAATTCAGAAAGTAGACAAAATTTGCAACAAATTAGATGTATGACATTATGACTTAGGATGAAGGGAAGGGGGATCTGCCTCAGAACATGCGCACGGTGCTACGTTAACTAAGTTGCGCAATTTCACTTAACCACTCACACGTTTACATTCGCCCTCCCATCTCCCCTCCGAACTTTCTCTATAAGGTTTACTTTAACTTTTTTGGGTCGCTGAATCCGAATTTTTAACTTCCCCCAAAATCCCCCCCCCCCTCCGAAAACCAGCCCCAAATAGTTGTTTTTAACTTAAGTTTCTTATTGTTTTAGGAGAAACGCATTACGAAATTCAGAAACTAGATAAAATTTGCAACAAATAGGATATATGACATTATGACTTAGGATGAACGGGGAGGGGGAGGGCTGCCTCTGAATATGCACTGCGGCGCTACGTGCACTAAGTTACGAAGTCCAGGCAATAGGGGATTTTACCTGGAAAAATTAATACTAGTTCTGGATTTCGACTCACTTTATGTTTTTTGGGTCGCTGAATCCGAATTTGTAACTTCCCACCAAAATTTCACCCGGAAACCCCTCAAAAAATTGATTTTTTGAAAAAATTTGGTTTTTGAGAAAAGCGCGCGTGGATGTTCCGAGGCAGCCCCCTCTCTCCTCGTATATCCTACGTCATAATATCATGTATCCTATTTGTTGCAAATTTTGTCTAGTTTCTGAATTTCGTAATGCTTTTCCCCTAAAACAAAAAGAAATTTAAGTTAATAAAAAAATATTTTGGTGTATTTCGAGGGTAAAATTTGGGGGGTAAGTTAAAAATGCAGATTCAGCGACCCAAAAAACTTAAAGTAAACCTTATAAGGAAAGTTCGGAGGGGAGATGGGAGGGCGAATGTAAACATGTCAGTGGTTAAGTGAAATTGCGCAACTTAGCCCACGCAGCACCGCGTGCATGTTCCGAGCAGATCCCCCCTTCCCCTTCATCCTACGTCATAATGTCATATATTTAATGTGTTCCAAATTTTGTCTACTTTCTGAATTTCTAGATACTTTTCACTTAAAACAATAAAAAAATTGATTTTTTTTTTTAATAAAAACCTTTTTTGGAGGGCTTTTTATCAAACTTTGGGAGGGGGGGGGGTTGCCGGGGGAAATTTTGGTGGGAAGTTACAAATTCGGATTCAGCGACCCAAAAACATAAAGTAAGCCGATTTCCAGAACTACCATTAATTTCGCTAAGTAAAATTCCCTATTGCCTGGACAATAGCACTTTGTTTTGACAATAGCGTTTTGCACTTTGACTTGTTACATTTTCTCAGTAGTCATAAAGAAAAAGAAATAGTTCGACAAGTTTTATGTTCCCAAAACTTTCAAAACTATAAAATCAGGAAATACTGTTCAACGTACTTATACTTAATAAATATAAACGTTATAAATAATAACTTTATAAATACTTATTACGTTCATTCATTACCTCTTTGAATTAGAAAATAGAAGATACATAGAAAATATTGTAAGCTATGTATTAAGTTATGTGTTAACCTCACATTTTTCTTTAAGGAGACTTATTTGATATAGGAATTTCTAGGCAAGACAGTCAGGTTTTTAGAACACTTTCACGTGCTTTTCACTTTTCCATTAATCACACTTTCCTATTCTTTGTATAGAAGCATTTTGTACTTTAACTTGTTAAATGTTTTAGCTGTCATGTTGAAAAACATTGTTCTACAATCTTTCATGTTCCCACAACTTTCAAAACTGTAAGACCAGGAATGACTGGTCAATGTACTTACTATAAAAATGCTTATTAAATGAAACTTACATAAAACTCATTATGTATAATTTAATATGTGAAAGTTAATATATAAAACTCATTATGTATAACTTATTATGTGAAAGTTAATATGTAAAACTTATTATACAAATATATGCATGGAAGTGCATAAAAGCATAATTTTGGTAATCGCAAAAGAAAACATGCATAGTCACTGTTTAGTTAACTTGTGATATTTAGATGACTTCTAATTATCTATTGAAAATGTTTTAAATGTTTTATTTTGTAAATTTCAAAAAAAAAAAAATGAACAGTTTAAAAATTTGCTGTATTTCTTTTATTTTAAACTTTTAAAATATTAGAGATGAAAATTTGCTTTAATAAAAATGTGCCATTTTTACAAGTTTCTTTATATGCAAATTACAACATAATCTTTAAGTAATCACAATATTAATTGCAGAAAACCGTATTTAAAAATAATCCGAAAACTCTGAAGAATTATCTATTTAGAAATCATCGGAGTGAAAAATGATTTTTTTTTCGGAAAAAAGTAGATGTCAAATCATTATATTATTCTTAAAATAAAGTCTTACTGCAAGAAGATTCTTAGATTTCACGGGAATACTCTAAGGAACCGCCTATACCCACTGCAATTAGTGTTTTAATGGATTCAGAAGAATAAAAGTTACTTGATCTTTGATGAAACCGGATAGAACATTCTGTCACTTGTGTTGCACGATTTCAGATAGAATAAGTTTCGAAGCCCCTGTTTTTAACTGGTTTTATCAATTTGAGTATTTTCCTTTCATTTTCATAAAAAAGGTTGGTAAATAAATATCAATTTTCGCCACGTCACAGATAATTTGTCCATGCAAAATATGAGAACTTGAATTGCTGAAATGGGATTCCACATTGTTACAGATTTGACAAAAATGGAAGCATTAACATTGCACAATTTTTAAGTATTCAAAATATTATTTCTAAAAAACCGTAAATACAAGTATAGTCTGAAAACTCTGAAGAACTGTCTATTTAGAAATCATCGAATTGAAAAATGATTTTTTTATTCGGGAAAAAGCAAATGTCAAGTAATTATATTATTCTTAAAATAATGTTTTACACTGTAAAAAAAAAAAAAAAAAAATTCTATAGATGTAAAGTTATAGAAATCTCCTTACTAAAATCTTATCTGCACACTATACAAAAAAAGATGCAAATCTACAAAACTAGTTTTTGTAAAGCTACAGATTTCTGTTGCTTTACAAAAGAATCCACTAAAATTACTGTAATCTTATTAAAATTTTACCTGTAACCCGGGTTGTAGTTACATAAATAGTGCTAGGCATCCCAGTTTCCTAAAAAATTCTTTGTAACATTACATATTTTTTGATTTACGTGCAAAAGTGTATCTATTACATAAATTTTTGTTGTTGCCGTTACATAAAAAGTTCTAGGAATCCCAGTTTCCTAGAAAAATTTTAGTAACTTTACAGATTTTTTTTTTTTTTACTCTGACCGCAACTAGATTCTTAGATTTCGCGAGAAAGCTCTGAGGAGCCACGTATACTTATTGCAATTAGTATTTTAATCGATTCAAAAGGATAGAAGTTACTTGTTCTGTGAAGAAACCGAATAAGAACATGCTCTCATCTGTGTTCCACGAGTTGAGATTTAGAATATGTTTCGAAGCCTCTGTTTTTAATTGCTTTTATCTCTTTGAGAGTTTTATTTTCATTTTCATGAAAAAGATGGGTAAATAAGTATTGATTTTTGCAACGTCATATAATTTGTCGATGCAAAATATGAGAGCTTGAATTACCGAAATGGGATTCCGTATTGTTGCAGATTTGACAAAAATAGAAGCATTAACATTTCTCATTCTTTAAGTACTCAAAATATTGTTTCTAGAAAACCATAAATATAATCCGAAAATCTCAAGAATTATTAAGAAATCATCGAAGTGAATAATGATTTTTTTTCGGAAAAAAGTAAATGTCAAATCATTATATTAGTCTTAAAATAAAGTCGTACTGCAACTAGATTCTTAGATTTCGCGAGAAAGCTCTGAGGAGCCACGTATACTTATTGCAATTAGTGTTTTAATGGATTCAGAAGGATAGAAGTCACTTGTTCTGTGAAAAAACCGAATAAGAACATGCTCTCATCTGTGTTCCAAGAGTTGAGATTTAGAATATGTTTCGAAGCCTCTGTTTTTAATTGCTTTTATCTCTTTGAGTGTTTTATTTTCATTTTCATGAAAAAGATGGGTAAATAAGTATTGATTTTTGCAACGTCATATAATTTGTCGATGCAAAATATGAGAGCTTGAATTACCGAAATGGGATTCCGTATTGTTGCAGATTTGACAAAAATAGAAGCATTAACATTTCTCATTCTTTAAGTACTCAAAATATTGTTTCTAGAAAACCATAAATATAATCCGAAAATCTCAAGAATTATTAAGAAATCATCGAAGTGAATAATGATTTTTTTTCGGAAAAAAGTAAATGTCAAATCATTATATTAGTCTTAAAATAAAGTCGTACTGCAACTAGATTCTTAGATTTCGCGAGAAAGCTCTGAGAAGCCACGTATACTTATTGCAATTAGTGTTTTAATGGATTCAGAAGGATAGAAGTCACTTGTTCTGTGAAAAAACCGAATAAGAACATGCTCTCATCTGTGTTCCAAGAGTTGAGATTTAGAATATGTTTCGAAGCCTCTGTTTTTAATTGCTTTTATCTCTTTGAGTGTTTTATTTTCATTTTCATGAAAAAGATGGGTAAATAAGTATTGATTTTTGCAACGTCATATAATTTGTCGATGCAAAATATGAGAGCTTGAATTACCGAAATGGGATTCCGTATTGTTGCATATTTGACAAAAATAGAAGCATTAACATTTCTCATTCTTTAAGTACTCAAAATATTATTTCTAGAAAACCATAAATATAATCCGAAAATCTGAAGAATTATTAAGAAATCATCGAAGTGAATAATTATTTTTTTTTCGGAAAAAAGTAAATGTCAAATCATTATATTAGTCTTAAAATAAAGTCCTACTGCAACTAGATTCTTAGATTTAGCGAGAAAGCTCTGAGGAGCCACCTACACTTATTGCTATTAGTGTTTTAATGGATTCAGAAGAATAAAAGTTGCTTTTTCTTTGAAGAAACCGGATAGAGCATTCCGCCATCTCTGTTGCACTATTTCGATAAAATATGCTTCGAAGCCTCTGTTTTTAATTGGTTTAATCCCTTTGAGTGTTTTTAAGTTTTTATAAAAAATAGGGATAAATAAGAATTGATTTTCGCCACGTCACATCTTATTTGTCCATGCAAAATATCAGAACTTGAATTACTGAAATGGGATTCCGTATTGTTGCAGATTTGACAAAAATAGAAGCATTAGCATTTCTCAATCTTTAAGTATTCAAAATATTATTTCTAGAAAACCTTAAATATAATCCAAAAATCTGAAGAATTATTAAGAAATCATCGAAGTGAATAATGATTTTTTTCTCGGAAAAAAGTAAATGTCAAATCATTATATTATTCTTAAAATCAAGTCCTACTGCAACTAGATTCTTAGATTTCGTGGGAAAAGCTCTGAGGAGCCACCTATACTTATTGCAATTAGTGTTTTAATGGATTCAAAAGAATAAAAGTTGCTTGTTCTTTGAAGAAACCGGATAGAACATTCAGTCATCTCTGTTGTGCGATTTCAGATAAAATATGTTTCGAAGCCTCTGTTTTTAATTGGTTTAATCCCTTTGAGTGTTTTTAAGTTTTTATAAAAAATAGGGATAAATAAGAATTGATTTTCGCCACGTCACATCTTATTTGCCCATGCAAAATATCAGAACTTGAATTACTGAAATGGGATTCGCATTGTTGTAGATTTGACAAAAATAGAAGCATTATCATTTCTCAATCTTTAAGTATTCAAAATATTATTTCTAGAAAAGTCTTAAAATAAAGAGATGAGGATTTTGCTCCATCACATAATTTGTTCATGTAAAATATGTTAAATTAATGAAATGAGATTCTGTATAGTTGCAAATTTTGAAACTGTTTCAAATTAATTTTAGGATTCCGTACTTAAAAAGTAAAAACGGAACCATTATAAGGAAACTTGTCTGTCTATCTGTCCGTTTGTCCCAGCCCTTTTTTCTCGGAAACTATGGAACGTGGAAATTTTAAACTTGCCAGAGTTATAAAGGTTATGTACTCAAATATTTATAGATTATTAGCCATTCACAACTATTTGAAGGTAACAGTTTGGGGCGGGCGTAATTAAGTTTCCCGAAAAAATATATTACATTTTATTTTTTTATATATTGTGAATAGTATCGTTCGAAGAGTCTCGTAACACCGAACACAAAAATATATCTCTTTTAATTTTAGGTATTATATTTTCTGAGATATCGTCGAAAATATACAGCAAAAATATCCCCCCGCCCTATTTTCGAATCTACTGTAATTAAAATTATGAAAAAAATAGGGGTAGTAGGAGTTCGTTTAAACCTTGCAGGAAAACTACAGCGTTTATCCTAGGTTCCACCATTTTTTGAGAAAAATCGTATTTTTCTGTTACACACAAACTTTATTTTGCGGGCGCTCATCGAGGAGGTTTAGGGGCTCTCGAGGTACCTATCGACGCAGAATCATCCACAGACTGTTAATAATGATTTTCAAAGAAAATTGTCGGTTTTATCCGTATGATTGAGATAGCTTGAGATCTAGCTATTATAATTTACTTCATATTCATTCATTAATTTCAAATGCTAAAAGGTGTAAATTAAAACTTTAAAACCAGTAAAAATACGTTTATTTCGACTGTTGGCATGTTTCGACCCACCCCGAGTCATTTTCCAAAACAAATAAATAAAGCTATTCTAAATTTGCACGGTCTATGACACGCCATCATTCAGTTTTTCACGTATTCTTTCATATTATACACGTAACATTTTTATTTTATGTGGATGTTTATTTTATTTTATTTTCATACTCATTGAGTAGCTCGAGCCATATTTTTGGTAAGTGAAATGATGCTGCATCGTTACATATTGAGTTTTTGCTCAATAAAATAAACATCCATATCAAATAAAAATGTAACGTGCTTAATATGAAAGAATACGTGGAAAACTGAATGATGGCGTGTCATAGACCGTGCAAATTTAGAATAACTTTATTTATTTGTTTTTGAAAATGACTCGGGGTGAGTCAAAACATGTCAACAGTCGAAATAAACGTATTTTTACTGGTTTTAAAGTTTTAATTTACACCTTTTTAGCATTTGAAATTAATATATTATTATAAGGTGTTATTTACTATAGATTTACTTCATATTGTTAAGGGGACCGGGCAAAGCCCTATCTCCGCCATGTTAAATTCACCAACTTTATGTACCTTTTTCTCAGAAATGGTGAAAGATACAGGTCTAGATTTTTTAGAGTAGTTAGAATCACATGTTTTACGTATTTTAACGGGCGATTTTATTTCTAAGTGAAACTTAAAATTAATTATTAATTATTTATTGAAATCATTTTTAAATTAGCATTTTTGGTAAGATTTCACTGCCTAAAATAAATAATTATCAACAAATCATTAAATCCCTGTGTTAAAGTATGCAATATAACATAATATAAGTAGTAAACAAATCTGAATTCATAAGTTTAATAGATATTGAAAAAAGGGAACACAAACATGAAAAATCAAAGTTTTTGAGAAAAGTTAGTTAAAGATATAAATAGCTGTTAAGCTGTGAAGTACTCTTAGAATGAATAATTCCAACACTTATTTTTTTTAATAAATAAACATGTGTGACACATCGTTGGAAAGATAAAAGTTTAAACTATTTAAAGATATAAAAAAGTAAAAATATATTCTTTTCCCAAATTTCGCTTACCTGGTCCCCTTAACAGAAATTTCTGTGAATACGAATGTTCGAATTTGTCAGCTGATTTTAAGATGCTCATGAATAGGAAGGTGCCTATTTCAGACCTCTGTGAATGAGTAAAGTTCTTTTCAGACTTTTGAAGTCTATGATGGTATAATAATCCGACAATTTCTAGAGTTATTCTTTGTATATGATTTGTTACTGTCTAGCTGGTACGCAGGAGAGTAAACTTTTGAAAAATATTGGATATGCTCAAAACTTTTTGAGTAAAATAACACATACATTTTTTGGTGCTTTTCGGTAAGCCGGGCGCTAGTGTTATATACACATATTTATATACATACATATATGTAAATATACATATATATACATATACACATATATATGTGTAAATATATATATATATATATATATATATATATATATACATGTATATATACATATATATGTATATATAACACTGGCGCCCGGCTAACCGAAAAATACCCATTTTTTCCCTTAGTGCTTGTATATGTTGAGAGAGAGACGGAGGAGAAGCGAAATACTAAAGATGATAATTCGAAGTTAAATTATGTTTTTTCACAGCAAAACATATAATTATTATAATTTAACCCTTTCCGACGCAGTGTACTCGGGTCGGGATACCTAATTTTAATTCCAAACTTACAAACGGCACCAAGAATATTTTAATAAAATTTTGCATTAACAATGAAAGTATAACGTAACAAGTTTCTACTTTCTAAAAACGTCGTATGTAAATTCCGGTGTCAGTCGATGATTTCATCATTTTACAACGAAATTTGTCTGAGCCGGAAAGGGTTAATATAACAATTTTATTAAATTATAATTTCATGAATTCTTTCTTATAAATGCATTAATATTTATTTATAAGGATTTAAATACCTTGATATTTATTTATAAGTATATAAATACATTAATATTTATTTATAAGGATAACATAAAAATCGCTAAATATTGAAAGTGCTAAAGACTAAAATATGAGAAAAACACACATTTTAGTCACCTAAGTTCGTTATTAAATCAAGATATTAAAATGGATGGCAAAATATGCAGGAAAATTGTTTTTGAGAGAAATTTAATTATACATCCGCTGCAGGGGTTTTCAATGCTCCTCGAAGTGAAATTGATGTCCTTATGATTTTTCAGACAATATTATTTTGAGAATCTCAATAAAACCAAATTTCATAAATAAATAGATAAATAAATAAATTGAAATTCGGTGGAATGAAGGATCAAATTATTGTCTGGGGTCGCGCATCATGGGTCCATATAAGTTGGCACCATTGGCTGTATGTTTAACGTTTCCGGTTGTTTGTGTATGGACGCCATTTGGGGGAGGCTAGGGGAAGTTGCCTTACTTAAGATATTTGATATCCCAGAGCATAGCAGTCAACACAGATCAGACTAAAAGACATCAGAAATTGCGCAAAATTCAAAATAATTTCTCAGATGTGACAAAAATAGAAATATTAGCATTGCATCAAGACTTAAATGCACAGAAATTAAAAATGAATAAGATTTCCTGAAGTCTTGCTACTGTAACATTCCAAAGGTGAGACACATTTATCATCAGTGAGTACTTTGGGTAATTTTTAAAATATGTGTGAAAATAAAAAGGTATCGATCACTTCTCAAATCTGTACAACAAGGTCTAAAGAAATTTTGGCCATCCCCACCACATCAGAGAAAAATATCCACCAACTGGAAAAATATTAAAATATTATATTGTCATACGAAACACACCTATGTATCTAAAGTTTATTATTAACTACAAAATTCCATTTTTGTATTGAAACATCAAGTTAAATAAAAGATTGTAAAATCACCATGCTACAATGAGTAGTTTGCATCAATGCATCAATGCGTACTTTGGGTAATTTTGAAAATACATGTGAGAATGAAAAGGTATCGATCTCTTTTTAAATCTGTACAACAGGGTAAAAAGAAATTTTGACCCTCCCAACCACATCAGAGAAAAATATCCACCAACTATAAAAATATTAAAATGTTGTATTGTCATAGAAAACACACCCATGTATCTAAAGTTAATTATTAACTACAAAATTCCATCTTTATATTGAAACATCAAGTTAAATAAAAGATTGTAGAAACATCATGTTTCCATGAGTAGTTTGCATCAATGCATCAATGCGTACTTTGGGTAATTTTGAAAATATGTGTGAAAATAAAAAGCTATCGATCACTTCTCAAATCTGTACAACAAGGTCTAAAGAAATTTTGGCCATCCCCACCACATCAGAGAAAAATATCCACCAACTGTAAAAATATTAAAATATTATATTGTCATACGAAACACACCTATGTATCTAAAGTTTATTATTAACTACAAAATTCCATTTTTGTATTGAAACATCAAGTTAAATAAAAGATTGTAAAATCACCATGCTACAATGAGTAGTTTGCATCAATGCATCAATGCGTACTTTGGGTAATTTTGAAAATATATGTGAGAATGAAAAGGTATCGATCTCTTTTTAAATCTGTACAACAGGGTAAAAAGAAATTTTGACCCTCCCAACCACATCAGAGAAAAATATCCACCAACTATAAAAATATTAAAATGTTGTATTGTCATAGAAAACACACCCATGTATCTAAAGTTAATTATTAACTACAAAATTCCATCTTTATATTGAAACATCAAGTTAAATAAAAGATTGTAGAAACATCATGTTTCCATGAGTAGTTTGCATCAATGCATCAATGCGTACTTTGGGTAATTTTGAAAATATATGTGAGAATGAAAAGGTATCGATTACTTCTCAACTTTGCACAACAAGGTTTTAAGAAATTTTGGCCATCCCCACCACATCAGAGAAAAATATCCACCAACTGTAAAAATATTAAAATATTATATTGTCATACGAAACACACCTATGTATCTAAAGTTTATTATTAACTACAAAATTCCATTTTTGTATTGAAACATCAAGTTAAATAAAAGATTGTAAAATCACCATGCTACAATGAGTAGTTTGCATCAATGCATCAATGCGTACTTTGGGTAATTTTGAAAATATATGTGAGAATGAAAAGGTATCGATCTCTTTTTAAATCTGTACAACAAGGTAAAAAGAAATTTTGACCCTCCCAACCACATCAGAGAAAAATATCCACCAACTATAAAAATATTAAAATGTTGTATTTTCATAGAAAACACACCCATGTATCTAAAGTTAATTATTAACTACAAAATTCCATCTTTATATTGAAACATGAAGTTAAATAAAAGATTGTAGAAACATCATGTTTCCATGAGTAGTTTGCATCAATGCATCAATGCGTACTTTGGGTAATTTTGAAAATATATGTGAGAATGAAAAGGTATCGATCACTTCTCAACTTTGCACAACAAGGTCTTAAGAAATTTTGGCCCTCCCCACCACCTAAAAAAAAAATTTAAACCAACAATAAACATATTAATATGTTGCATTGTCATAGAAAATATACTTGTGTATCTAAAGTTTATTATTAACTACAAAATTTTATATTTGTATTGAAACAACAAGTTAAATAAAAGATTGTAAAAACACCATGTTACAATGAGTAGTTTGCATCAATGCATCAATGCGTAATTTGGGTAATTTTGAAAATATATGTGAGAATGAAAAGGTATCGATCACTTCTTAAATCTGTACAACAAGGTAAAAAGAAATTTTGGCCCTCCCAACCCCCTAAAAGAAAATTTTTCACCAACTATAAAAATATTAAAATGTTGTATTGTCATAGGAAACACACCCGTGTATCTAAAGTTTATTATTAACTACAAAATTTCGTCTTTGTATTGAAACATCAAGTTAAATAAAAGAATGTAAAAACACCATGCTACAATGAGTTTTTTACATCAATGCATCAATGAGTACTTTGAGTAATTTTGAAAATATATGTGAGAATAAAAGAGTATCGATCTCTTCTCAAATGTGCACATCAAGTTCTAAAAATATTATGGTCCTCCTCACCCCTTCAAAGAAAATTTTCCACCAACTATAGAAATATTCAAATGTGGTATTGTCATAGGAAATACAACTGTGTATCTAAAGTTTATTATTAACTACAAAATTCCATCTTTGTATTGAAACATCAAATTAAATAAAAGAATGTAAAACACCGTGTTACAATGAGTACTTAGCATCAATGCATCAATAAGTACTTTGGGTAATTTTGAAAATATATGTGAAAATAAAAAGGTATCGATCTCCTCTCAAATCTGTACAACAAGGTCTAAAGAAATTTTGGCCCTCCCCACCTCCTCAAAGAAAATTTTCCACCAACTATAATAATATTTAAATCTTGTATTGTCATAGGAAACATACTTGTGTATCTAAAGTTTATTATTAACTACAAAATTTTATCTTTATATTGAAACATCAAGTTAAATAAAAGAATGTAAAACACCATGTTACAATGAGTACTTAACACCAATGCATCAATGAGCACTTTGAGTAATTTTGAAAATATATGTGAGAATAAAAAGGTATCGATCTCTTCTCAAATGTGCACATCAAGTTCTAAAAATATTACGGCCCTCCCTACCATTTCAAAGAAATTTTCCACCAACTATAGAAATATTCAAATGTTGTGAAAATGAAAAGGTATCGACCACTTCTGAACTCTGCACAATAAAGTTTAAAGAAATTTTGGTACTCCTCAAACCATCAAAGAAAATTTTCCATCAAACATAAAATATTCAAATGTTGTATTGTCATAGGAAACACACCTGTGTATCTAAAGTTTATTATTAACTACAAAATTTCATCTGTGTATTGAAACATCAAGTTAAATAAAAGAATGTAAAACACCATGTTACAATGAGTACTTTGCATAAGTACATCCATCAGTAGTTTGAGTAATTTTGAAAATATATGTGAAAATAAAAAGGTATCGATCTCCTCTCAAATCTGTACAACAAGGTCTAAAGAAATTTTGGCCCTCCCCACCTCCTCAAAGAAAATTTTCCACCAACTATAATAATATTTAAATCTTGTATTGTCATAGGAAACATACTTGTGTATCTAAAGTTTATTATTAACTACAAAATTTTATCTTTATATTGAAACATCAAGTTAAATAAAAGAATGTAAAACACCATGTTACAATGAGTACTTAACACCAATGCATCAATGAGCACTTTGAGTAATTTTGAAAATATATGTGAGAATAAAAAGGTATCGATCACTTCTTAACTCTGAACAACAAAGTTTAAAGAAATTTTGGCCCTCTTCACCCATCAAAGAAAATTTTTCATCAAATATAAAAATATTCAAATGTTGTATTGTCATAGGAAACACACCTGTGTATCTAAAGTTTATTATTCACTACAAAATACCATCTTTGTATTGAAACATAATAAAAGAATGTAAAACACCGTGTTACAATGAGTACTTTGGGTAATTTTGAAAATATATGTGAAAATAAAAAGGTATCGATCACTTCTAATACCGGTACAACAAGATCTAAAGAAATTCAATCCCTCCCCATCCCCTCAAAGGAAATTTTCTACCAACTATAAAAATATTAAGATGATGTATTGTCATAGGAAACACACCTATGTATCTAAAGTTTATTATTAACTACAAAATTTCGTCTTTGCATTGAAACATCAAGTTAAATAAAAGAATGTAAAACATCGTGTTGCAATGAGCACTTTACATCAATGCATCAATGAGTA
The DNA here is from genome assembly GCA_963932465.1 of Maratus speciosus. Taxonomy (NCBI): domain Eukaryota; kingdom Metazoa; phylum Arthropoda; class Arachnida; order Araneae; family Salticidae; genus Maratus; species Maratus speciosus. The sequence goes on along the minus strand of OZ010799.1, from coordinate 64,221,471 downwards.
CTTTGAGTAATTTTGAAAATATATGTGAGAATGAAAAGGTATCAATCTCTTCTCAAATGTGCACAGGAAGTTCTAAAAAAATTATGGCCCTCCCCACCCTTTCAAAGAAAATTTTCCACCAACTATAAAAATATGCAAATGTTGAATTGTCATAGGAAACACACCTGAAGTTTATTATTAACTACAAAACTCCATCTTTGCATTCAAACATCAAGTTAAATAAAAGAGTATAAAAACATAAAGTTACAAAAGCGCTGAAGAACTATTTGCTTAGAAATCACTGAAGTCGAAAATAATTTTGTTTGTTTAGTAAAAAGAATTAAATGTCAAGCGATATTGCTTTTAAAATAAGATCCTAATCTTACATTTCCCGGAAAAGCTTCAGAGAACAACCCACTTACTGTAAATAATGCTTATTGGTTTCAAAGAATAAAACTTACCTGTTCTCGGAAGGATCAGTATAGATATAGAATATGCTCTGGTTAGTGTTGCCAGATTTCGAAAAGTTACTAATGTAACGTGATCACAAAATTATTGTATTTCAGGGAAAAGTTCACATTACCTATTATTCTTTCACTTTTACAAAATTGACATGTTTTTCAAAATAGTTATATTAATAATACGAAAATTAGAATTTTAGCCTTTAAAATATCAGGAGACGGTGAACTTTAAAAATTTTTTTCTTTGATTTTCAAGATAGAGATATAAATTTTTTTGAAAATATACATTCCACTATAAGTATTATAGAACACCCAAAAAAGGAAATTCCAATCTTATTGTAATTTTAAGGTTTTTAAGATATTTTAAAATTTTAAAGAGAAATTAAAAAAAATTCTCCATGCGTCTTAATTTTTAATATATTTCTTCGATTTTAAATTTTAATCACATAAAACTCTATTACAAACAAATTTGTGTATTGATTTTTTAATACCTCGAATAGTTAATTTTTTAGAGATTCTTTTCTGAATTCCATATAGATTTCCACCAAAATTTCGCCTTTAAATAAGTTAATAAATCAAATTTAATTATCTTAATGAAATCGAATTTTTAAATGCATACACGGTTTCTTTGTAAGCAATATCAGAATTCTTCTTTATCAATTTCCTGAATTTTAATAAAAAATTAAGACGCATGGATCATTTTAAAAATCTAAAAACGTTGAAAAATAAATTTTGAGAAAAACAGATTTAAAGTACATTACAAGTAAAAATTAAATTTAAAAAATAAAAAAACCCGACTGTGTAAAAAGCAAACTAATTAATTATTTCTCATCAGTGTGAAACTATTTTTTTTTTTTTTTTTTACATTACTTACCTATTTTTTTTAATTTACTTGTTTTGATGACTTTTAAGTTGTGTTTAATTGTTAGTTCCTATCCATAAACACTGTTTTGATGAGGCCTAGATGTCTATGATAGTTAGAGCAGCAGTAAAGTTAGAGATCCTACCTACACAGCTTCCAGGTTGTGCAATATTTAAACGGAGCTTCTGACTGTAAAATAGTCAATGAAACATCGTCTTCATTTTCAAAGACCTATCCAATGATATGCCACTCAATAGGGTGCGTAAAAATTTTTTTCGTCTCTACCGCCATTTTGTAATTTACAGCCTCCATTTTAAATTTATCAAAACAAAAACTAGCTTATAACCATCGGACGGTTAAGACGAATCGATAGAGACCTCATTCATTAAAACCCATCCAGTTGTTGGTATGTTTCGAGGGTATAAAGAAATCCACATACCCAGATACGCGTGAAACACATAACCCTTCTCGACCGTCTGGTAAAAAGGACAAAAAACTGTTTGGGTACAAAATTAAAACACTTGCAACTTTTCGAAACATCATCTAATCTGTATGCGATTTTTCGCAAATGACTTAATACACACTTGAATAACAAAACACACCAAAAGAAATGTTGATTTTTGGGTCGACTTTTGCTCAAATAAAGGTCCACGGAACATAAACGAAATAAAGGTCCACGAAATAAAGGTCAAGAAACTTGTTTTCAAATTAATTTAACACAGTTGGCAGTTATAGTATTTAGGATAACTTATAGATATTTTATTTTATCATGTTTCAAAAGTAATACTTGTTCTATAAAACAAAAATCTGCATTATAAAGAAACAACTAGACGGATATGGCAATCCCAAAACTTTCTTCTATCTCATACATCCTGAAAAATGCAACATAGCAGCACCACCGTTTAGGTGATTTTTACAAAAATCTGATCAGCAACAACTTATGTCAACTTCTGTTTGAATTTGAAGTCTGATGAAAATCCGCGCATTAGTTTTTGAGATAGAGCTATTGCGCAAATCGTGAAAAGTTCTGCATAGCAGGGGCACCTGTTGGGCAATTTACACCGAAAACGTATCAGGATCAATTTATATCTGGGACTAACTGAGTCTAAAGTTTGATGAAAATTCATGCATTAGTTCTTGAGATACAGCTATTGCGGAAATCGTAAAAAATGCTAGAGATCCTACATTAGAGAGAGATTGGACACTGAAGAAATGTCCGCCATTTTCGTTACAAAGTAGATGGAACGCCGTACAACGCAATGCATTTTTATCAGCGTCAAACACTTTTTATTCAATTAAAATTATGAAACTTTCATTTTATATGCTTTCAGAACATAAATATGAGCACATTTGCATTTTAATGAGTAAGAATTCCCAGAAAATGCATTTTTTAATCTTATTTTTTTTACTAATTAAAATAGTGGGCAGAGGAAGATTGGGCATGAAAGAACTTTACTTTAATTTCACAATATTTGAGAAAATAATTTTTAACGATTATCAGATAGAAAATGAACGATAGAATTCATTTTTTTAAAACTATCTATAATTTATTACGCATTTTAAATCAACAGTAATTATTATAATTTTCACCATCTTCGCATTGATAATTTCAGAAACATTAAAATTTGAACGTATCATATAATCACTGCTATTTAAGTACGTATGCCATTCAAAGTTAATTTAATATGTGCGCTGAAAATATTTTATGATAAGTTTCTACATACTGCTTTTTCTCTTTGATATTCTTTTTAAATACGTAAGTCTTGTAAATATATAATAAAAAATATGAAAACAAATTCTATCAATAAATGAAAATCCGATAACTAAGTAAAATTGCACTGCTGCGTAGCGTAAAACAGCTCAGTAAAAAAAAAGGCATTTTCTGAGAATTCTTACTCATTAAAATGGAAATGTGCTTAGATTTATGTTCCGAAAGACTCTTTGAAGGTATATAAAATGAAATTTTCATAATTTTAATAAAATAAAAAGTGTTACACGCTGATAAAAATGCATTGCGTTATACGGCGTTCCATCTACTTTGTAACGAAAATGGCGGACATTTCTTCAATGTCCAATCTCTCTCTAACATAGGATCTCTAAAACATGCAGCATAGTAACACCACCTGTTGGGCGATTAATTGATTTTCCCGATTCAATTAGGCAAAAATTTCTGTTTTGAAAAACCGGTGATAAAAGATTAAAAACTCTGTAAAATTTGTTCGTTCAGAAGGGGTTAAATAGGACCATTTAATGAGGTATGATAGGATTTAATAGAGTGGAGAAAACTTTTATTCATATCTTATTAAGCTTTGATTCGATTTTCATAAAATTTGAAATGACTCGGCAAAATTCCGTAATGATTCTACAGATTAAATTTAAAACCATTCGGTTGGGTAGCTTTTACGGCAAAATTCCGTAATGATTCTACAGATTAAATTTCAAACCATTCGTTTGGGTAGCTTTTACGGCAAAATTCCGTAATGATTCTACAGATTAAATTTAAAACCATTCGGTTGGGTAGCTTTTACGGCAAAATTCCGTAATGATTCTACAGATTAAATTTCAAACCATTCGTTTGGGTAGCTTTTACGGCAAAATTCCGTAATGATTCTACAGATTAAATTTCAAACCATTAGGTTGGGTAGCTTTTACGGCAAAATTCCGTAATGATTCTACAGATTAAATTAAAAACCATTCGGTTGGGTAGCTTTTACGGCAAAATTCCGTAATGATTCTACAGATTAAATTTCAAACCATTCGGTTGGGTAGCTTTTACGGCAAAATTCCGTAATGATGCTATAGATTAAATTTCAAACCATTCGGTTGGGTAGCTTTTACGCTGTTACATGCGGACTGACGGAGAGCCAAACGGACGGACCAGACGGCGACTATAGGTGCTACGTTTTATATTATTACGAACGTTCCAAAACCATACGGTAGTAATACTTAACAGCATACAAATTACGAGTCGATAATGATAAATGAATTTTTGCCTATGTTAGAGCCTATAAAATAATAGTAGAGGAGAAGGTGTAAAAACGTAATTTTAATTTAACTTACATTGTAATGATTTCCTACTTTATAAAACGTTTAATAAAATTAATAGAGGAGAAGGTGTAAAAACGGGCACAGGTGTAAATATTGGCACCCCTCCCGAAGTGGCCATTAGAGGTGCTGAAGATTGACGGCCATGATTGTACATTATGCCACTCGTTGATGTAAGATAATAGAGAGCAGATGGAACCATTTTTTTTCAAATAGTGTGAATGCAGCGTGAGTTATTGTGCGAATTGGTGTTTGTTCGGGACTGCAAACTTTTGACAGGTACACTGTTAAAAATTTGCAGCATTCTGGCAGGTCATTTGACCGTTTTTTTCCGAAAACGGTTACACAGCCGTAATTTTAACACTATTCTGACCATATTATTGGCCATTTTATGGTCAGAATATAGTTAAATTATGGTTATGAAACCGTTTTTTAAAAAACGGTCGAATGACCTGCCAGAATGCTGCAAAACTTTTAACAGTGTATCTCAAATCGTTTTCTTTTCATGTCCTTACAGTTAGTTTAAAATAATTTCAGAGTGATATCTGAAAAGCAAAGATCCTAAACTATTTTTAGAAGCACCCCTTTAGTCATGGACGCCTTTAGGTTACATCTGAAAGTAGCCATCTTTCTTAGATGGGGTTTTTGTAAATATGGGCACCCCTTCTTGATGTAAATATGGGACCCCTCTTTTTCGAATTATCTTGATATACAAGCACATCGAAATCTAGTTATGCTAATTGGTGAGGCTGCTGAAACACCGCAATGCTCTCCGGTAACTTTAAATGTACTTTCTTCGGTCGACATATCTCCTGTCCCCAAAATGAAGAAGAAATCCACTACTCGTGGACGCAAAGCGGCGAGATTCAGCGTCATCACTTGATCACCATGCAAGGATCAGTTCACTGACCAAGTCGCTTGACAAAAGTGCTCTCAAGAAGACTCCTTAAAGGCGCTAGTCACTCAGCTTCAGAATTCTCCTCCGTAATGTTAAGTCTATGGACTTTGGATGCATTCGTATATTTAAAATATCTCCTCGGAAATTAAAATTTTAACTTCTATTTTTTGTTTACACTTCTTAAAATATGTCTCTTTTTTTCTTAGTTCTTACAATATTTCTAAAGTATAGACTTAATTTTATAGGAAGTGTTAAAATCTTACTCACAGTTCGCCCGCTTTTAACTCATAAAATGTTAAATTCAGTATAGATTTTAGAAATATTTTGAAAACTAACAAAAAAAGAGACATCCTTTAACAAGAGTACACAGAAAAAAGATGTTAAAAATATGAATTTCTCGAGAAAATATTTTAAATATACGAATGCATCAAAAGCCCATAGACTTAACATTACGGAGGAGAATTCCGAAGCTGAGTGACCAGCCCCTTAATTTTTCCGGGAGTAAGAGACCGGTCAGGGAGCAGGGGTGGAAAGACCAAAGGCCTTAAAAAAAAAAAAAAAAAAAAAAAAAAAAAAAAAAAAAAAAAAAAAAAAATTCGACCCAAGAAACGCAGCGATTTATTCTCGGACTCATCACTGACCCTCCCCTTGTGGACAGTGATGGTCATATGAACCTGGAAATCAACGATGGGACTAAACCAGTCTCGAGCGTTGCAATTTGCATCTTTTGTGATGGAAATTTCTGTGAAAACACTTGCAGAGAAGTGCGGATTAAATGCGTTATGTGCCAAATGCAAGCACACTTAGATTGTGCCGGGCTGTAAGAGCCAGTTATGTTTTCAATTTCTGAAAATAATTTTTTTCTACAATAAATAAATTCTCTCATTTTATATTGTTTTATCTTGTTTTAAAACATTTTAAACTAGTTTTTGTGATCGTTTTTGGAGAGGGCCCATATTTGCACCCCATTTCTTTCTGGTGCTCTTTTCAAAGCTTTTAGTAAATCTTCGTTTTTTAATTGAAATAATTGATATTAATCATTTTTTGGCATCCCCTCGTTTAGTAAACTTGTTACAGTTGTTAATGAAGGCCAAAATCTAAACAATTTTAAAATGGAACTCACTTCAAGTCAAAAACAAAAGGGGGTGGCCATATTTACACCTTTTCCTCTAATAATAAATGAGAACGTAAAATCATGCTTCAACGATTTATAGCATGGAACGTCGATTATAGGTGCTACGTATTCATATAATTATGAACGCACCTAAAAATCACGCGCCAAGCATATTATGAAACCCTTCCAACACTTAGCACACTTTAACAAAACTTCAAAAATTAATAAGGTGAAAGGGGATGTCTAAGCAAACAATTTGTTTAAGTTAACGAACATAAAGTTAAGTTATATAAAAGAGTGTAAAAACAACGAAGTTAAAAAAACGGTGAAGAATTATTTTCTTACAAATCACTGAAGTCAAAAATAATTTTCTTTGTTCAGAAAAAAAATGTCAAGTGATATTGCTTTTAAAATAAGATCCTAATCTTAAATTTCCCGGAAAAGCTTTAGGGAAACACCCACTCACTGTAAATAATTCTTTATTGGTTTCAAAGAATAAAACTTACCTGTTCTCGGAAGGGTTAGTATATAGACATAGAATATGCTCCCATTAGTGTTGCCAGATTTCAAAAAGTTGCTAGTGGACCACATAATTATCGTATTTCAGGGAAAAGCTCTCATTACCTTCTATTTATTCACTTTTACAAAACTGACATATTTTTACTTTCTTCTATCTTCAATAGAAGAAAGTATTGTAATCGAAATTTTTTTCGACTTTCAGTTTTCCACGGATTTACACGTTATAGGGGTCAGAGATCCCCAAAAACATGTTTATAGAAAATGTCTGTCTGTCCGTGTGTCTGTCGCCATTGTACCATCAAAAAGTGTATGAAGTTATGCATAGAATTTAACCAAATTTTTATTTTAAGTTTTTGGCTATAGCAAGCAGATCCTCCCTGAATTCGGAAAAAATTCGCCGGTAGGGGACGCTGTAACAGCAATTTTTGTGCGATTTTGAATATTGTACCATCCAAAAGTGTATGAAGTTATGCATAGAATTGAACCAAATTTTTATTTTAAGTTTTTGGATATGGCAAGTAGGGCCTCCGTGAATTTGGAAAAAATTCGCCGGTAGGGGACGCTGTAACAGCAATTTTTGTGCAATTTTGAATATTGTACCATCCAAAAGTGTATGAAGTTATGCATAGAATTGAACCAAATTTTTATTTTAAGTTTTTGGTTATGGCAAGCAGATCCCCCCTGAATTTGGAAAACATTCGCCGATAGGGGGCGCTGTAATAGCGATTTTTGTGCCATTTTGTATATTGTACTATCGAAAAGTGTATGAAGTTACGCATAGAATTGAGCCAAAATTTTTGTGTTTGGTTTTGGTCATGGCACGAAGGTCCTCCCTGAATTTGGGAAAATTCCGCCGGAAAGGGGCGCTATAATTGCGATGTCTGTACCATTTTCATTATTGTACCATCGAAAAGTGTATGAATTTATGCATAGAATTGAACCAAATTTTTTGTGTACGTTTCTGGCTATGGCAAGCAAGTCCTCCGTGAATTTGAAAAAAATCTGCCGGAAGTGGGGAGCTGTAATAACGATGTATGTGCCATTTTCTTTATTGTACAATCGAAAAGTGTATAAAATTATGCATACAATTGAACCAAATTTTTTGTGCATATTTTTGGCTTTGGCCAACAGGTCCTCCTTGAATTTGGAAATATCGCGCGGTAAAGGGGCTCTGTGATAGCGATTTTTGTATACTTTTATTGATTTTTCGTAGTTTCTATTGGCCATCGGCGGCTCGTGCAAAGACGGAAACTCGCTTCCTGCTGTGCCGGCTATTCGCAAACATCTGATAACAATAGAATAAGGAAAAACTATTAATTTTAACAAATATCATGATATAGATTAACTCGTTTTTAGTTCGTTTAATTGACTGAAGCAGAAATTTAAGATGAAAATCAAAGTTGGTATAGTATTGAACTAATAATATTGAAGTATTAACATGTGTAACTAGTTTTTGAAATATTAAGATGTATAAGATAGAAGAAAGTTTTGGGATTGGCACATCCAACTAGTTTTTTTTTTTTTTTTCAAATAATTTTATTAATAACACGAAAGTTAGAATTTTAATTCTGAAACGTTATACGTGAAATGAGTTTTAATATATGAAGCTTTTTAAAAATCTATTCTTCTATAATTTCAAAATAAATAATAGATTAAGTATTTTTAATAAATTTATCATATATACAAACATAATTACCAAATGTTTGGAAGCACTGGTTGTTATTAAAATAGATAAACTGTTTTCTGTTGCCATTCGGAAACAATGTTATTTTTAAATGAATACATTGCCATCTACGCGGGAAAAAAAAACTACTGCCCGAGAGAACAAAACTATTGACCCATGAATTTGTTTATTTTTTTTCAATAATTTCAATATTAATGTCAGACTAGAAATTTTTATTGACAATTACCACGTATACAAGCATGATAATTACGGAACGTTTGAAGACACTCTGCTGTTGTTAAAATACAAAAGATTCAATATCTTGCCACGGCCCGATCCAGGCAAAATTTGGTGCCTATTTTGGGCCACCTTCAGTAAAATCAATTTAATAAAACAGGCCCTTTCACAAAATTCCTCTTAATAAAATAATCCCCTTCACAAAATTCCTCTTAATAAAATAGGCCCTTTCACGAATTTCCATTTCATAAAAACATACTCTTCATTATTTTTATTTTGTTAGATTTTAAAATGTGCATTTTGTAAACAAACCAAGTTCACCAGAAAGCAAAACTTTAGCAGGAGGACTTAAAGAAATTATTATTAAACTTTTTTTTTTCCAATTTGAGTAACTGGATTTTATCTTTCGTTATGAAATGTATTTTTCACAAAAATATAAAAAAATTCACAAAAATAACATTTCACAAAAGGAACACCAAGAAAAAGAGTCCTTTCGGCATGTGCTGGGAGGAAGAGATAGCTTTCATATATCTAGGTTTTAAATTTTTGCTCGAAGTTTTACTCGAAGCTAATTTTACTCAAATTTTAAGAAGCTAAAATGTGACGAACCCGATAAGAGAATATTCGTCAATACTGAATTTGAATGAGAATTGCGCCAAATTAGTAAGCTATAGCCAAGTTGGCGTCATTTATGAATACTTATTTTTGGTCGCCAAATTTGGCGATATTTCGCCAAGTGTCGCCAAGATTGGCGAGAATTTGAAGCTAACGGATATTAACAATAAGCATTGCGCGGCAAATGGCCGCCCTTTTGAAACAAGATGGAATATAGAGCAGGCCAACGAACTCGGTCCAGAAATTGGTATGTACTATGCATACAATCAATCTCATCTAAATCAGTTTATAAATACGAGAGTTACAGCATGACGAAATTCAGATTGTTCAAAATGTCAGCCAATCTAGAAATTCAAACTACTATATCTCAGCCATTTTTTAAGATAAAGACGAAACAAAATATGCTCCAGAATCCTTGTATTAAAGTCAAACTTTTAAGAAAAAAATATTTTTCAGTTTTTTATTTATTCGCACTGCTTTTTAAATTTTAAATGTTAATTTTTTTTTAAATGACCGCCATTTTGAAACACGATGGTGGATGAAGCTGGCCAACGAAATCGGTCGAAACATTGGTATGTACTATGCATACAATTAATTTTATCCAAATCGGTTGATAAATACGAGAGTTATCGCATGATAAAAATCAGATATATATATATATATACTGCTCAAAACAATTAGGGGAGCACATGGTTTTAACGAAATTACGCAAATATTTACACCGATAAGTAACGTAAAATAAAACATCCATAATTTAAAGTGCTATAGAAAACAGATAAAGAAAACTTCACATGTAAACTAAAGTTTATGACGTCAAAAATTGGAAAAAGGTGATAAGTGCAGAAATCGGGATTTTGCAGAAACGTCTGTTTCACTGCCTCAATTGTAAAATTCAATTGCTCAGCATGTGTTTTGAGAAAAGGCGGCTTGAAAATGTCACAACAACATGATTTACCGCAATCCATGGCTTGGCGTGTTATCGGGACAGCTGAATTTGGGGAAACACAACGAAGTGTAGTGGACGCTGTTGGAGTCGCAAGAAGTGTCCATGAAAGACTGTGGAATCGATTCCAAAACACAAAGAATGGTAGTCATCGACAAGTGCAAGGTCGAAAATGAGCTAACACAGAAACTGATGGCCGATATATCCTGTTAACAGCTCGTCGAGACGAAACGGGTAATGCTACTCAGCTGCAAACACAGTTTTTCTTGGCCACAGGACGAAGGGTGTCCAGCCAAACAGTCCAAAATAGGCTTCATCAGGGTAGCCTCTATGCACGTAAGCCAATGGTCTGTATCCCGTTGACCTCAAGCCACTTTGCCGCCCGAAGAAGTTGAGGAACTGAACATCGAGTTTGGAGGCAAAGTTGTTGGAGTCAAATTCTGTTTACAGACGAGTCCCGATTCAGTCTGGATGTGACATCTGATGTGTTTTGGCATGAAGAGAAAGAGGCACTCAAAATAATCCCACATTCGTTCGTGAAAGATCACATTAAAGACGAGTTGGGTAGATGCTATTGGCTGGAATCACCATAGGTGGACGTACGGGCCGGCATATCATTCGGAATGGCCCTTTGACGGCCCGGTGTAATACAGACGAGGTACTGAGACCTCATGTCGTATTTTATGTTGCAGTAATTAGTGATTTCTTTTTTTCCATCCATGATAATGCCAGACTTCATACAGTTCGTCTTGTGGAAAACATGCTTGAAGCTAAAACAATACAGCGTATGGAATGACCAGCATGCTCTCTTGACCTATATCCGATAGAGCATCTTTGGGACATACTCAGACGACGCATTGCTGCGAGACCGAGGCCTCCTTTTACTGTCCGGGACTTGGAGATTGCAATTCTTGAGCAGTGGAACAGTATTCCTCAGAGTCCTATCAATAACCTCATCGCATCCATGGAAAACAGTTGTGCAGCAGTCTCATCTGTTCGAGGAGACCACACGCCATATTATTAAAAATCTTGCATCATTTCTAAACATTATTTATTTTTTATCATTTACATGAACCCAAATTGTTGCCCTAAACCATCTTTTCATGTTCTTTTCATTTTTTCAAAGAATAAAAGTTCCCTTACAATTTTTTTGCGTCTTTTTTTATGTATTGCGCATTGATACACGTGTACTGTTAATTTTATGCCCATACATGGCTGTTTTGCACTGTTCTCTTCACTTTTTTGCTTGCTCCCCTAATTGTTTTGAGCAGTATATATATATATAAGTCACATTTGAACGGAGAGCGGTTTTGGGGGTCTGGGGGTCATGATGGGTGAAAATATACCAACATTTTTCGGAAGTGCTTTCCTCCGGACAGCTGCTATAGGTAGCTTTTCACTTTTTGTAATGAAAGCTACCTAAAAATCTTGCATCGACCCCAGGTTGCCAAACACAAAATTTTTTTCTTCTAAGTGAATACATTGGAATCTGCGGGGAAAAATCTACGGTTCAAAATGACAACATTTGGACTACTAACCTATATACCGTATATACTCGCGTATAAGTCGACCCCCTAATTTTCGAATGCAAATTCTGGAAAAAATCAAAACCCGCGTATAAGTCGACCCCCTAACTTTTTGCTGCAATTTTGCACAAAATCAAACCAAAGATTTCACTTGCCAAAGCAAAAAGGTAGTAAGTTAACAAAAACAAATCATTAAAATTTTTTTAAATGATAAATTATTATTATTTGTATATTTTATATATTATTTTTCTATTCATACACATAAGATGCCATATTTTTGCAATGTTCGAATTTTTGTTTTTGCTTTTTTAACTGACTCGCGTATAAGTCGACCCCCCAAATTTGCTTACCGAAAATTGTCAGAAATTCCTCGACCTATACGCGATTATATACGGAAAGTGCTTAAAGATATATATTTTTAAAAAATAGTAAAATAAATGTCAGATTCATTATTTTAATGAAATTATCATATATACAAACATGATAGTAACCAAATATTTGGAACCACTAGCTGTTGTTAAGATACATAAACTTTAGACTTCGAAAACAACAAAATAATCCTTCTTAAATGAATGTATTGGAATCTATAAAAAAAAATACTGTTCAAAAGAACAAAACTTTGTATGATGACCTATGAATTTGTTTAAAAATATTTTTTCTCCGATAACAATAAAATAAATGTGACTAGGTATTTTTATTGGAATTATGACGAATACACTATGCAAACCTTATAACTAGGAAGAATTTGGAGACACTGGCTTTGTTAAAATACACTGCTCAAAACAATTAAAGGTTATTTGAAGTTTTATATAAAATAAAGATATAAACGAAATTTTTTTTGCCGAAAATAGAAGAAGAGAATCACAAATGCAAATTTTTCTGGTTTTCAAACTGTGGAGTATGCAAATTTTGAGTTCGACGTCAAAAACGTCGCTTCAACGGCCGCGAATGAAATTTGACTTTAAACTGGATAAAAGAGAATGAAGACAAGGATGATCGGCATTCAGTGATTGCTTTGTTTCGATGAGTACGATGTCTCAGCGAAGTCATTTGACAGATTCAGAAGCTTTGAGAATTGTTGGTAGGTTAGAAGGGGGCCAAACTCAAGCCGAAGTAGCGCAAGCCATTGGAGTGTCACAAAGTGTCATTTCCAGGATCTGGAACCATTTTTGGAGAGTGGATGTGCAAGCCGAAGACCAGGGCAAGGTCGTAGACGGGCAACAACGCCCAATGAAGATCGGTATTTAGCGTTAACAGCTCGAAGACACCGAACCATGAACGCTACTCTTCTCCAACAACACCTTCGCTCGGCTACAGGCACCACGATTTCAACTCAGACTGTCCGAAACCGGCTCCATGCTGTAGGTCTGTATGCTCGCCGACCGATGGTATGTGTTAGATTAACATCAAGGCATCGTCGCGACCGCAGGGAGTGGACAACCGAGCATGTCAACTGGAGGAGAAATGAATGGAGCAATATTCTGTTTTCTGACGAGTCCCGTTTTTCTGTGCATCCGGATAATAGGCGTATTTTCATCTGGAGGGACCGTGGCAGTAGGAATAATCCTGCGTTCGTGCACGAAAGTGTCAGATTTGGTGGTGGAGGAGTGTTGGTGTATGGTGGCATCTCCATTGACGGGCGCACTGACCTCTACATCATTCGAGATGGAGCTCTGACTGGTCGCCGATATAGGGATGAGATCCTCAGACTTATTGTAGTCCCTTACGCTGCAGCAATCGGAGATAACTTCATTTTAATGGACGATAACTGCAGGCCACATCGTGCAAACCTGGTGGAGGATTTCCTTTTCGAGGAAGGAATCGTTCGAATGGAATGGCCAGCGTGTTCTCCAGACATGAATCCAATCGAGCACGTTTGGGACGCTTGAGGAAGACGAGTTTCAGGCCGCCAACAACCCCCACAAACTCTCCAAGAACTGGAAAGAGCTCTTCTGGAAGAGTGGGGCAGAATACCCCAACTCGTCATTAATAGCCTCATTGAGTCCATGCCTCAAAGGTGTTCAACGTTGCTGGCCGCCCGTGGAAACCATACCCCCTACTGAAAATGATTTTCTTTGAAGAAAACACCTTTTCTTATTCTTTTTTTCTCATATGCACAAATTGTGTTTTTTTTCCTTTAGTACACAAATGCGCAATAAAATGCATTTTTTTCTGCCAAACATGTGTAATTTATTCTCATATAACCTACTATGTCTGTCGACCATGTATCAATCAGCTAAACAGTTTACCAGATACAAAATCCACCTAAAACTGCAATATCTTTTAATTGTTTTGAGCAGTGTACATGAAATTCATTCAGTTATCAAACACAAAAACTCGCACATACACAAAATATTTTTCAAAAGAATAAACTGGAATGTACAGAAAACATCTACAATTCAAAATAAACGTTGGCTACAAAGCTACGCACATGTTTTAAAGATATCTAATTTTTAAAAGAAATAGTAAAATATTAAAAATTCCAGATTAATTATTTTAAATGAAATTAACATATAGACAAACACAATAATTACCAAACGTTTGGGAGCACTGGCTGTGGTTAAAATACAAAAAATTTATTCTGTTACCATTCGGAAACAACAAAAGAATAACTTTTAAACAAACTGCGTAGGATTCGACGAATAAAGATTAACGCTAACCTTTTCAAAATTACAAAACTTTTTTTAATAATAAACAATAAAAAACTTTTGAATATATTTATCAATTTGTAGATATTGGTTTTTGTTAAAATACATGAAATTTATTCTGTTGGCAAACACAAACACATGCACGCACACAAAACCTTTTTCAAAAGATACACTGCAATCTATGGAAAAAAAACTCCACAATTCAACATAATAGAACATTGACTACTAAGCTATGAAAGTGTTTTAAAAATAATATCTATTTTTAAAAAATAATAAAATAAATATCAGATTAACTATTTTAAATGAAATTATCATATATAGTCCGAGTGCTACACGACCAAAATAAGGCGAAAACTGCAAATCGTGATAAGAACATACCGATTGGTGAGTATGTACTTTATATTAATAGAATGCATTTCAGAGGGGGAGGCATCGCGTAAAGTCGTGGGCATTCAAGATGGCAGCTGTTATTCAAAATGGCGTCATTTTCTGATTTTTCTTATTATCCATCATATAAATGTGTCTTTCAGGTCGATTTCGATGTTTTTAACGTCAAAAATTTCGTTTCTAATACTTTCCTTCATAGTTGAATGAGTTTATGAATTCAGTTTGTCTGTTTGTTTGTCGGTCTGTCTGCTTGCCATTCCATGCTCTAATGCGCTTAAATATCGCTACTCGCTTAAATTCACTCAGATTGTCATGTAATTTATGTATGTTATTGAAGTTTACAATAAAATGTTCGAATAAAAATTGAAGTATATAGCTTTTATAGTCCGTTTACAGGGCCCTCAAAAGAATTCCATTATGCTATTATCTATTAGTCCGGGTGCTACGGTTGAGAAAACTTAAAATCGGGAGAGGAATGTACCGATTGGTGAGTATCTACTTTATATTAATACAATCCATATAAGAGGGGGAGGCATTATGTAAAGTCGTAGCAATTCAAGACGGTGGCTGTTATTCAAAATGACGTCATTTTCTGAATTTTCTGACTATCCATCATATAAATGTATGTTTCAGGTCGATTTCGATGTTTTTCACGACAAAAATTTCTTTTTTAACACTTTCCGTCATAGTTGAATGAGTATATGAATCCAGTTTGTCTGTTTGTTTGTCTGTCTGTGTGCTTGACATTCCATGCTCTAACTCGCTTAAAAATCGCTACTCGCTTAAATTCACTCAGCTTGTCATGTTATTTATATATGTTATTGAAGTTTACAATAACATATTCCGAATAAAAATTGTATATTTTTTATAGTCCGTTTACAGGGCATTCAAAAGAATTCCATTACGTTATTCTCTATTAGTCTGGGTCCTACGGTTGAGAAAACTGCAAATCGTGAGAAGAAGATACTGATTGGTGACTATCTACTTTATATTAATACAATCCATATAACAGGGGGAGGCATCACGTAAAGTCGAAGGAATTCAAGATGGTGGCTGTTGGAAGCTGCGACAATTGGCAGAGAAAAGGCAATGTCTTTACTAGGATTTCATGCTTTCACAGGATGTGACAGCAATCCTGGTTTCACAGGAAAGACAAAAAGGTCAGCTTGGAAGACATTGATTCTACTTAAAGAAGCTACTACTGCATTTTTATACATATCAAAGCCACAAACTTCCATTCCTGAAAATATTTTAAATATTTTAGAAAAATTCGTAGTATTGTTGTGCTGTTCAACACAACAGCATAAGTGTCAATGATGTAATACAAGAGTTGTTTATGACAAGTACTCGTTTTCTTGAACATCTTTCACCAACCAAGGGTGCTTTACAACAGCATGTTTTACGCTGCACTTCCAAGCTAGACATATTTGGGGACAAGCAGATCAGCGTGAAATATGTCCACCCTCTCCAAAAAAATGGGGATCATGGTTGGATAATTTATCATGGAAAATAATATGGTCGGAGTTGCCAGAGATTGCAGATTCTTGAGAAGAGTTAATAAAATGTATGTGAAAAATCTGTAAAAATAAGTGTGACTGGAGAGAGGTTGGACTTTCTTGCACATTATTGTACAACTGCAAAAACGTGAAAAATATGATGATACAAACTGAAGTTTTTATATTCTCTAACTTTAAATCTAATATGCAATATTTTTAATATCTTGTATAATTAAGTTATTTATAAAAATGCATTTTTGTTATTTATTTATTCCTTTCATTATCCTCACTATAAAATAGAAAAATACTTTAACAAAGTGTCCTATTTTCATTTTAAGCGTATTTATTATATTAAAAAGAGAATCTTTCAGTTAAAAAATATCAAAATCGACATCATAGACACTTTTATATGATGTATAGGAATAAAAATGCAAACAAGTTTGAATAACAGCCGCCTTCTTGAATTCCTATGAGTTTGTATGATGCCGCAACTTCTTATATGCATTGTATTAATATGAAGTAGACACTGACCATTCGGGATATCATGGAAAATAATATGGTCGGAGTTGCCAAAGATTGCAGATTCTTGAGAAGAGTTAATAAAATGTATGTGAAAAATCTGTAAAAATAAGTGTGGCTGGAGAGAGGTTGGACTTTCTTGCACATTATTGTACAACTGCAAAAACGTGAAAAATATGATGATACAAACTGAAGTTTTTATATTATCTAACTTTAAATCTAATATGCAATATTTTTAATATCTTGTATAATTAAGTTATTTATAAAAATGCATTTTTGTTATTTATTTATTCCTTTCATTATCCTCACTATAAAATAGAAAAATACTTTAACAAAGTGTCCTATTTTCATTTTAAGCGTATTTATTACATTAAAAAGAGAATCTTTCAGTTAAAAAATATCAAAATCGACATCATAGACACTTTTATATGATGTATAGGAATAAAAATGCAAACAAGTTTGAATAACAGCCGCCTTCTTGAATTCCTATGAATTTGTATGATGCCGCAACTTCTTATATGCATTGTATTAATATGAAGTAGACACTGACCATTCGGGATATTTTTATCACCAAATGCAGCTTTTTGATATACCTAGCAGCTCCACTAATAACAGTTGATTTAACTGAAAATCTTTATAGAATGTATACACGAGTTACAAACACACGTATTTTTTTGGGGTGTGTCACTGTAAATAAATGATAAATACTATGCACACCTTATTCTATAGTAAGTATCTTGTAATGCTCCTCACTGATGTATGTCAATTTGAATATGTTTCAGAGAGTATAACATGATTAAAACACTTTGCAAGCGATTTCCTCCCCATAGGCAATAACTTAATGGAATTCTTTTGGGGGCGCTGTAAACGGATTATAAAAGCTGTACACTTCAATTTTTATTCGGAACATGTTATTGTAATCTTCAATAACATACATAAATTACATGACAATCAGAGTAAATTTAAGCGAGTAGCGATATTTAAGTGAGTTAGAGCATGGAATGTCAAGCAGAAAGACAGACAAACAAACAGACAAACTGAGTTCATAAACTCAATGAACTGTGACGAAAAGTATTAAAAACGAAATTTTTGACGTTAAAAACATGGAAATCGACCTGAAAAAAATTTATACGATGGACAGTAAGAAAATTCAGAAAATGACGCCATTTTGAATAACAGCCGCCATCTTGAATTCCTAAGACTTTACGTGATGCCTCCCCCTCTTATATGGATTGTATTAATATAAAGAAGATACTCACCAATCGATATATTCTTCTCACGATTTGCAGTTTTCTCAACCGTAGAAGCCGGGCTAATAGACAATAACGTAATGGAATACTTTTGAGGGCCCTGTAAACGGATTATAAAGCTATGCACTTCAATTTTTATTCGGAACATGTTATTGTAAACTTCAATAACATACACAAATTACATGACAATCAGAGTAAATTTAAGCGAGTAGCGATATTTAAGTGAGTTAGAGCATAGAATGTCAAGCAGAAAGACAGACAAACAAACAAACAAGCTGAATTCATAAACTCATTTAACTATGACGGAAAGTGTTAAAAACGAAATTTTTGACGTTAAAAAGATTGAAATCGACCTGAAACATACATTTATATGATGGGTAGTAAAAAAATTCAAAAAATGACGCCATTTTGAATAACAGCCGCCATCTCGAATTCCTGAGACTTTACGTGATGCCTCCCCCTCTTATATGGATTGTATTAATATAAAAAAGATACTCACCAATCGATATATTCTTCTCACGATTTGCAGTTTTCTCAACCGTAGAAGGCGGGCTAATAGACAATAACGTAATGGAATACTTTTGAGGGCGCTGTAAACGGACTATAAAAGCTATGCACTTCAATTTTTATTCGGAACATGTTATTGTAAACTTCAATAACATACACAAATTACATGACAATCAGAGTAAATTTAAGCGAGTAGCGATATTTAAGTGAGTTAGAGCATGGAATGTCAAGCAGAAAGACAGACAAACAAACAGACAAACTGAGTTCATAAACTCAATGAACTGTGACGAAAAGTATTAAAAACGAAATTTTTGACGTTAAAAACATGGAAATCGACCTGAAAAAATTTATATGATGGACAGTAAGAAAATTCAGAAAATGACGCCATTTTGAATAACAGCCGCCATCTTGAATTCCCACGACTTTACGTGATGCCTCCCCCTCTTATATGGATTGTATTAATATAAAGAAGATACTCACCAATCGATATATTCTTCTCACGATTTGCAGTTTTCTCAACCGTAGAAGCCGGGCTAATAGACAGTAACGTAATGGAATACTTTTGAGGGCGCTGTAAACGGATTATAAAGCTGTACACTTCAATTTTTATTTGGAACATGTTATTGTAAACTTCAATAACATACACAAATTACATGACAATCAGAGTAAATTTAAGCGAGTAGCGATATTTAAGTGAGTTAGAGCATGGAATGTCAAGCAGAAAGACAGACAAACAAACAGACAAACTGAGTTCATAAACTCATTTAACTATGACGGAAAGTGTTAAAAACGAAATTTTTGACGTTAAAAAGATTGAAATCGACCTGAAACATACATTTATATGATGGGTAGTAAAAAAATTCAAAAAATGACGCCATTTTGAATAACAGCCGCCATCTCGAATTCCTAAGACTTTACGTGATGCCTCCCCCTCTTATATGGATTGTATTAATATAAAGAAGATACTCACCAATCGATATATTCTTCTCACGATTTGCAGTTTTCTCAACCGTAGAAGCCGGGCTAATAGACAATAACGTAATGGAATACTTTTGAGGGCCCTGTAAACGGATTATAAAGCTATGCACTTCAATTTTTATTCGGAACATGTTATTGTAAACTTCAATAACATACACAAATTACATGACAATCAGAGTAAATTTAAGCGAGTAGCGATATTTAAGTGAGTTAGAGCATGGAATGTCAAGCAGAAAGACAGACAAACAAACAGACAAACTGAGTTCATAAACTCATTTAACTATGACGGAAAGTGTTAAAAACGAAATTTTTGACGTTAAAAAGATTGAAATCGACCTGAAACATACATTTATATGATGGGTAGTAAAAAAATTCAAAAAATGACGCCATTTTGAATAACAGCCGCCATCTCGAATTCCTAAGACTTTACGTGATGCCTCCCCCTCTTATATGGATTGTATTAATATAAAGAAGATACTCACCAATCGATATATTCTTCTCACGATTTGCAGTTTTCTCAACCGTAGAAGGCGGGCTAATAGACAATAACGTAATGGAATACTTTTGAGGGCCCTGTAAACGGACTATAAAAGCTATGCACTTCAATTTTTATTCGGAACATGTTATTGTAAACTTCAATAACATACACAAATTACATGACAATCAGAGTAAATTTAAGCGAGTAGCGATATTTAAGTGAGTTAGAGCATGGAATGTCAAGCAGAAAGACAGACAAACGAAAAAGACAAACTGAGTTCATAAACTCATTTAACTATGACGGAAAGTGTTAAAAACGAAATTTTTGACGTTAAAAAGATTGAAATCGACCTGAAACATACATTTATATGATGGGTAGTAAAAAAATTCAAAAAATGACGCCATTTTGAATAACAGCCGCCATCTCGAATTCCTAAGACTTTACGTGATGCCTCCTCCTCTTATATGGATTGTATTAATATAAAGAAGATACTCACCAATCGATATATTCTTCTCACGATTTGCAGTTTTCTCAACCGTAGAAGCCGGGCTAATAGACAGTAACGTAATGGAATACTTTTGAGGGCGCTGTAAACGGATTATAAAGCTGTACACTTCAATTTTTATTTGGAACATGTTATTGTAAACTTCAATAACATACACAAATTACATGACAATCAGAGTAAATTTAAGCGAGTAGCGATATTTAAGTGAGTTAGAGCATGGAATGTCAAGCAGAAAGACAGACAAACGAAAAAGACAAACTGAGTTCATAAACTCATTTAACTATGACGGAAAGTGTTAAAAACGAAATTTTTGACGTTAAAAAGATTGAAATCGACCTGAAACATACATTTATATGATGGGTAGTAAAAAAATTCAAAAAATGACGCCATTTTGAATAACAGCCGCCATCTCGAATTCCTAAGACTTTACGTGATGCCTCCTCCTCTTATATGGATTGTATTAATATAAAGAAGATACTCACCAATCGATATATTCTTCTCACGATTTGCAGTTTTCTCAACCGTAGAAGCCGGGCTAATAGACAGTAACGTAATGGAATACTTTTGAGGGCGCTGTAAACGGATTATAAAGCTGTACACTTCAATTTTTATTTGGAACATGTTATTGTAAACTTCAATAACATACACAAATTACATGACAATCAGAGTAAATTTAAGCGAGTAGCGATATTTAAGTGAGTTAGAGCATGGAATGTCAAGCAGAAAGACAGACAAACAAACAGACAAACTGAGTTCATAAACTCATTTAACTATGACGGAAAGTGTTAAAAACGAAATTTTTGACGTTAAAAAGATTGAAATCGACCTGAAACATACATTTATATGATGGGTAGTAAAAAAATTCAAAAAATGACGCCATTTTGAATAACAGCCGCCATCTCGAATTCCTAAGACTTTACGTGATGCCTCCCCCTCTTATATGGATTGTATTAATATAAAGAAGATACTCACCAATCGATATATTCTTCTCACGATTTGCAGTTTTCTCAACCGTAGAAGGCGGGCTAATAGACAATAACGTAATGGAATACTTTTGAGGGCGCTGTAAACGGACTATAAAAGCTATGCACTTCAATTTTTATTCGGAACATGTTATTGTAAACTTCAATAACATACACAAATTACATGACAATCAGAGTAAATTTAAGCGAGTAGCGATATTTAAGTGAGTTAGAGCATGGAATGTCAAGCAGAAAGACAGACAAACAAACAGACAAACTGAGTTCATAAACTCAATGAACTGTGACGAAAAGTATTAAAAACGAAATTTTTGACGTTAAAAACATGGAAATCGACCTGAAAAAATTTATATGATGGACAGTAAGAAAATTCAGAAAATGACGCCATTTTGAATAACAGCCGCCATCTTGAATTCCCACGACTTTACGTGATGCCTCCCCCTCTTATATGGATTGTATTAATATAAAGAAGATACTCACCAATCGATATATTCTTCTCACGATTTGCAGTTTTCTCAACCGTAGAAGCCGGGCTAATAGACAGTAACGTAATGGAATACTTTTGAGGGCGCTGTAAACGGATTATAAAGCTGTACACTTCAATTTTTATTTGGAACATGTTATTGTAAACTTCAATAACATACACAAATTACATGACAATCAGAGTAAATTTAAGCGAGTAGCGATATTTAAGTGAGTTAGAGCATGGATTGTCAAGCAGAAAGACAGACAAACAAACAGACAAACTGAGTTCATAAACTCATTTAACTATGACGGAAAGTGTTAAAAACGAAATTTTTGACGTTAAAAAGATTGAAATCGACCTGAAACATACATTTATATGATGGGTAGTAAAAAAATTCAAAAAATGACGCCATTTTGAATAACAGCCGCCATCTCGAATTCCTAAGACTTTACGTGATGCCTCCCCCTCTTATATGGATTGTATTAATATAAAGAAGATACTCACCAATCGATATATTCTTCTCACGATTTGCAGTTTTCTCAACCGTAGAAGCCGGGCTAATAGACAATAACGTAATGGAATACTTTTGAGGGCCCTGTAAACGGATTATAAAGCTATGCACTTCAATTTTTATTCGGAACATGTTATTGTAAACTTCAATAACATACACAAATTACATGACAATCAGAGTAAATTTAAGCGAGTAGCGATATTTAAGTGAGTTAGAGCATGGAATGTCAAGCAGAAAGACAGACAAACGAAAAAGACAAACTGAGTTCATAAACTCATTTAACTATGACGGAAAGTGTTAAAAACGAAATTTTTGACGTTAAAAAGATTGAAATCGACCTGAAACATACATTTATATGATGGGTAGTAAAAAAATTCAAAAAATGACGCCATTTTGAATAACAGCCGCCATCTCGAATTCCTAAGACTTTACGTGATGCCTCCTCCTCTTATATGGATTGTATTAATATAAAGAAGATACTCACCAATCGATATATTCTTCTCACGATTTGCAGTTTTCTCAACCGTAGAAGCCGGGCTAATAGACAGTAACGTAATGGAATACTTTTGAGGGCGCTGTAAACGGATTATAAAGCTGTACACTTCAATTTTTATTTGGAACATGTTATTGTAAACTTCAATAACATACACAAATTACATGACAATCAGAGTAAATTTAAGCGAGTAGCGATATTTAAGTGAGTTAGAGCATGGAATGTCAAGCAGAAAGACAGACAAACAAACAGACAAACTGAGTTCATAAACTCATTTAACTATGACGGAAAGTGTTAAAAACGAAATTTTTGACGTTAAAAAGATTGAAATCGACCTGAAACATACATTTATATGATGGGTAGTAAAAAAATTCAAAAAATGACGCCATTTTGAATAACAGCCGCCATCTAGAATTCCTAAGACTTTACGTGATGCCTCCCCCTCTTATATGGATTGTATTAATATAAAGAAGATACTCACCAATCGATATATTCTTCTCACGATTTGCAGTTTTCTCAACCGTAGAAGGCGGGCTAATAGACAATAACGTAATGGAATACTTTTGAGGGCGCTGTAAACGGACTATAAAAGCTATGCACTTCAATTTTTATTCGGAACATGTTATTGTAAACTTCAATAACATACACAAATTACATGACAATCAGAGTAAATTTAAGCGAGTAGCGATATTTAAGTGAGTTAGAGCATGGAATGTCAAGCAGAAAGACAGACAAACAAACAGACAAACTGAGTTCATAAACTCAATGAACTGTGACGAAAAGTATTAAAAACGAAATTTTTGACGTTAAAAACATGGAAATCGACCTGAAAAAATTTATATGATGGACAGTAAGAAAATTCAGAAAATGACGCCATTTTGAATAACAGCCGCCATCTTGAATTCCCACGACTTTACGTGATGCCTCCCCCTCTTATATGGATTGTATTAATATAAAGAAGATACTCACCAATCGATATATTCTTCTCACGATTTGCAGTTTTCTCAACCGTAGAAGCCGGGCTAATAGACAGTAACGTAATGGAATACTTTTGAGGGCGCTGTAAACGGATTATAAAGCTGTACACTTCAATTTTTATTTGGAACATGTTATTGTAAACTTCAATAACATACACAAATTACATGACAATCAGAGTAAATTTAAGCGAGTAGCGATATTTAAGTGAGTTAGAGCATGGATTGTCAAGCAGAAAGACAGACAAACAAACAGACAAACTGAGTTCATAAACTCATTTAACTATGACGGAAAGTGTTAAAAACGAAATTTTTGACGTTAAAAAGATTGAAATCGACCTGAAACATACATTTATATGATGGGTAGTAAAAAAATTCAAAAAATGACGCCATTTTGAATAACAGCCGCCATCTCGAATTCCTAAGACTTTACGTGATGCCTCCCCCTCTTATATGGATTGTATTAATATAAAGAAGATACTCACCAATCGATATATTCTTCTCACGATTTGCAGTTTTCTCAACCGTAGAAGCCGGGCTAATAGACAATAACGTAATGGAATACTTTTGAGGGCCCTGTAAACGGATTATAAAGCTATGCACTTCAATTTTTATTCGGAACATGTTATTGTAAACTTCAATAACATACACAAATTACATGACAATCAGAGTAAATTTAAGCGAGTAGCGATATTTAAGTGAGTTAGAGCATGGAATGTCAAGCAGAAAGACAGACAAACAAACAGACAAACTGAGTTCATAAACTCATTTAACTATGACGGAAAGTGTTAAAAACGAAATTTTTGACGTTAAAAAGATTGAAATCGACCTGAAACATACATTTATATGATGGGTAGTAAAAAAATTCAAAAAATGACGCCATTTTGAATAACAGCCGCCATCTCGAATTCCTAAGACTTTACGTGATGCCTCCCCCTCTTATATGGATTGTATTAATATAAAGAAGATACTCACCAATCGATATATTCTTCTCACGATTTGCAGTTTTCTCAACCGTAGAAGGCGGGCTAATAGACAATAACGTAATGGAATACTTTTGAGGGCCCTGTAAACGGACTATAAAAGCTATGCACTTCAATTTTTATTCGGAACATGTTATTTTAAACTTCAATAACATACACAAATTACATGACAATCAGAGTAAATTTAAGCGAGTAGCGATATTTAAGTGAGTTAGAGCATGGAATGTCAAGCAGAAAGACAGACAAACAAACAGACAAACTGAGTTCATAAACTCATTTAACTATGAAGGAAAGTGTTAAAAACGAAATTTTTGACGTTAAAAAGATTGAAATCGACCTGAAACATACATTTATATGATGGGTAGTAAAAAAATTCAAAAAATGACGCCATTTTGAATAACAGCCGCCATCTCGAATTCCTAAGACTTTACGTGATGCCTCCCCCTCTTATATGGATTGTATTAATATAAAGAAGATACTCACCAATCGATATATTCTTCTCACGATTTGCAGTTTTCTCAACCGTAGAAGGCGGGCTAATAGACAATAACGTAATGGAATACTTTTGAGGGCCCTGTAAACGGACTATAAAAGCTATGCACTTCAATTTTTATTCGGAACATGTTATTGTAAACTTCAATAACATACACAAATTACATGACAATCAGAGTAAATTTAAGCGAGTAGCGATATTTAAGTGAGTTAGAGCATGGAATGTCAAGCAGAAAGACAGACAAACGAAAAAGACAAACTGAGTTCATAAACTCATTTAACTATGACGGAAAGTGTTAAAAACGAAATTTTTGACGTTAAAAAGATTGAAATCGACCTGAAACATACATTTATATGATGGGTAGTAAAAAAATTCAAAAAATGACGCCATTTTGAATAACAGCCGCCATCTCGAATTCCTAAGACTTTACGTGATGCCTCCTCCTCTTATATGGATTGTATTAATATAAAGAAGATACTCACCAATCGATATATTCTTCTCACGATTTGCAGTTTTCTCAACCGTAGAAGCCGGGCTAATAGACAGTAACGTAATGGAATACTTTTGAGGGCGCTGTAAACGGATTATAAAGCTGTACACTTCAATTTTTATTTGGAACATGTTATTGTAAACTTCAATAACATACACAAATTACATGACAATCAGAGTAAATTTAAGCGAGTAGCGATATTTAAGTGAGTTAGAGCATGGAATGTCAAGCAGAAAGACAGACAAACAAACAGACAAACTGAGTTCATAAACTCATTTAACTATGACGGAAAGTGTTAAAAACGAAATTTTTGACGTTAAAAAGATTGAAATCGACCTGAAACATACATTTATATGATGGGTAGTAAAAAAATTCAAAAAATGACGCCATTTTGAATAACAGCCGCCATCTCGAATTCCTAAGACTTTACGTGATGCCTCCCCCTCTTATATGGATTGTATTAATATAAAGAAGATACTCACCAATCGATATATTCTTCTCACGATTTGCAGTTTTCTCAACCGTAGAAGGCGGGCTAATAGACAATAACGTAATGGAATACTTTTGAGGGCGCTGTAAACGGACTATAAAAGCTATGCACTTCAATTTTTATTCGGAACATGTTATTGTAAACTTCAATAACATACACAAATTACATGACAATCAGAGTAAATTTAAGCGAGTAGCGATATTTAAGTGAGTTAGAGCATGGAATGTCAAGCAGAAAGACAGACAAACAAACAGACAAACTGAGTTCATAAACTCAATGAACTGTGACGAAAAGTATTAAAAACGAAATTTTTGACGTTAAAAACATGGAAATCGACCTGAAAAAATTTATATGATGGACAGTAAGAAAATTCAGAAAATGACGCCATTTTGAATAACAGCCGCCATCTTGAATTCCCACGACTTTACGCGATGCCTCCCCCTCTGAAATTCATTGTATTAATATAAAGTAGATGCTCACCAATCGGTATATTCTTATCACGATTTGCAGTTTTCGCAACCGTAGCACCCGGACTAATATACAAATATGATAATTACCAAACGTTTGAGACCACAGGCTTTTGCTAAAATACATAATTTTTTATTCTGTTGCCATTCGAAAACAACAAAATAATTACTTTTAAGTAACTGCGTAGGATTCGATGAATAAAGATTAACGGTAACCTTTTCAAAATGACAAAACTTTTTTGAATAGTAAACGATAAAAAACTTTTTGAAGATATTTATCTTTGAATGACATAAAATAAATGTCAGACTAAGTATTTTTATCATTTTGAGTTTTTGCCTCATAAAAAATGCAAAGAAAAAATAAAAAGAGTCAAAACTTGTGTCTGAATTGGAATGTGATAGCCGACTATAGCACTAAAGTAAAATCGATATTTTGATATCAATTGATAGCCGATACCCTCGAAATAGCATTTGTGTCACATTCTTGATATCGGTTTTCTTGTAATCGATATAGGTATATTTATTTTCTCAGCATACTGCAGCCTGGGGATATTTAGCATGCGTTTTGCAAATTTTTAACCGTGTTTTGCTGATGGACCCGTATGTTTCAAACGCCTGAAAAACAAAATAAAAAAAGAAATTTTAGATGTTACAGTTTAGCTATTGTAAATCCGGTGTATTCGCTCAAACAATTACAGATAAATGACTCGATGAATATATATATACGACTTTAATATTTAAGAGAATTAAATGATTTACAAATAATTTTTCTTTGATATATACAGGATATCATCCCTTGTGATGTTACTATATATAGGGGAAACCAATTTTTCAACATCATTATTGTGAATTCTAATATTTATTTTATATTTATTTTTATTATTAGTCCCCGGTATGCTATTTCTTTCTCCCAGCTATTTCAATGTCATCTCCGAAAAATAACGTTCCGCTGTATAAGTCAGCCGTAAAATAAAGCAGATGTATCATTATAGTGTTAAATACTCTACTGATGCAATTTTTTAAACTTCTAAGCATCGCATATTTTCAATTTTTATACCACCGTATTGTGAAAAAAAAGTACTTTTTAATGCAATTTTTTTGAAAACTGCATCTCCATTTATTTTTGAGACATTAATTTTTTCGTAGATTTTAGCGCCATTTGTTTAATTTTGGCAACTCAAATACTCCATTTCTGTAGAAAGTAAAGAAAAAATAGTTGGAAAATAGTAATTAAATCTTTTTGTTGCTATTTTCCTATAACTACTGAAAAAAAATTTAATTAAAATATATGCTATTTTGAAAAAAATATAAATTAATGATTTCTGATAAAAAATGGAGCTATTATAAACTATATTTAATTTAATTATCTATATTATAAACAAATGAAGGCATATGAATCATTAGATGGACGATTTTTTTTTTTTTTTTTTTTTTTTTTTTGGCCGAGTTTCTTGAGCGACGACATCTTTTTTTTTGGATTTGTGTATTATTCAGCGATAGTGACGTAATATGAATACTTTACTGTAGATGTTGTTTAAGACTGGATTGTAAATGAGGAATTCTTCAGAGGATGCGAATGACGTCATTTTATATAAAATAAAAGCTTGTGTTTCGAGTCTTAAAATTGAAATATGCTTTGCATTATCTATATTTATATACATATATATGAGGACCCCAGAAGCCAAGGGATAGAAGTGACAAAATTTAGATTTCGAGTAAATTGAGTTCAAAGTTAAACTTCAACTGTAATTGACTGAATTGGAATATGAAACTGTTGCTTATGCTTATTTCTTAGTGGTCTTTAAACTCTTATTTATATAACTGAGAAAAAAAAAGTGGAGGAATTTCTTTTTAAAATTTTATAACTAAGCAATATTGATCATCATTCGGCACTTGTACCCTTTGGCTTCCAAGCGGTACACAAGAAATGAAAAATTATGAAATAAAAAAATGAATTTTTGAAAAATTTAGAACAGTATTGATACAAATGAATAAAAGGACAAAATTTTTTTTAATATAAGTTTTAAAAATGAAAGATCAAGAAAAAAAAAGATGAAAAATTTAAGAGCAATGTTTTTTCAAATGAATGAAAGGACAAAATTTTGTTCTAATATAAGTTTTAAAATTTTATTATACGTTTTACAGCATTGAAATAGATTGTAAATTCAAAAACGAAAAAAAATGACGCAAAACAGTTTGAAAATATGGAACAATATTCTTCTAGTGATAACATGGGAACAACACATCTACATTATCTCATCCTCGTCAGTTTCATAAGCACGATTAGGCTCATCAGCCTTATCTTCAGAAGCGTGCAGGGCTTCAGTGTCTTAGTGCTACTTGGTGAGGAAGATCTCGGTAGAAAAAGTGGTACACTGATGGTACAAACTGCAATAGTTAAATGAGATTTTTAAACTTAAGGTACTCGAGTTTTGGTTTTTCTTGTGCCACGGTTGGTTGTATTTATTTATGACGGCCAATTATCTGCACGAGGGATATAGGCCCAGGGGGGTAGTGCCCTTCGTGGGGGTCTTTCTAAGGGAACCTAACCCGTATTAACGCTTGGAAATCCAAGGTTCGAAGAAAACCACGAAAACTCCGAACGATTAGGCCGACGGGTGCGATTGGGATCGAACCCAGCACCTCCCGTCTACCAGCTTCGAGAGCAGAACCTCTCAGCCACTGGTGGGGCCTTCTTGTGCTACGAGAAGCTCGGGCAGAAATCTAGGGCATGTTCCGGAACGGCTGGACTTCACCTTTAGTTCGTGGAAGGGTTCTAATTCACCACCAGCACTTTCTTTGTAGAATAATGTGAAGGGTTCTTATTTCCTCAAAATGCAGCCGCTGCATATTTCAAATACCTTTGACTGACTTTATAAAGAATGGTGCAAGTGACTCGATTAATAAAATCTTCATCTTTTAGCACTTCGACTGTGAAGTTTTGGCTGAAATTATTTACAAGTTGAACCCAGTGCTCTGGAACATACAGATCCCTTTTATTCCTCTTCTTTCTAAATTCTATGAGCCCAAAGTCTTGGTCATATTCATGGTAGGAGTGTCCTGAAATCAAAAAGAGATGGTCGACTGTTTCTATATGTGCATTTTTTATGATGTGCAGCCAGAACTTCACAAGCAAGTGTTTTTTATTCTGTGCTCTACAATTGTCACTAAAAGCTGTAATATGCCTGACTTGAGAGAGAAGAGTCTTTATGAACTTGAAGAGACAGGATGCGATCTCTTGGCAACCACGAAAAGCCTGGCCTTCATGCCACATGTACATGTGGGCAGTTCCGCTTTCAAGGTTATGAATGTTCAAGTTGTATGTCCAAAGTTGACGTAGGTAATAAGCCTTTGAATTGGTTACATGTGGAGTTGGCGTGATTTCTTGGAAGTCAAAGCATGTCGCGACCTTTGAATCATCCTTTAAATTGTGGAATGTGTCTTTGGCTAATCTGGCCGCTTCTACTTTGCGAAGATGTAGTTCCTTTTGAGTTTCTGCTTGTTGTTTCTCATCTGCATTTCCATGGTCTATTTGAAATTGTATCTTGTCACACGTAACACATGCATCAGTCTCCTGTCGGTGAAAACTGAGATTAAAATGGGTGTTAAAAATGTGTCTAAAGAAAGTTTCCTTGACCGGCTCTACGCGCTTTTCATCAAGACAAAATTGAACATAGAGTTTGTACATCTGCTTTAAATTGAGTTCTGGATTCAGGTATTTACGGTTGGGGGTCTTTTCTCTAGTATAATGGCTTGTGTATCGTGGAAACATTTTTAAATGTTCTTTGATGACATCAGTACCGTCTTGTGGAATTTTATTCGACGGTTCTTTTCTTCATCTTTCATCGAGAGATGGTAAATCAGAAACTGTTTCTTCCTTTTCGTTTACTATGTTTCGCAACCGTTTGTTAGAAACATCTTCGTCTTTTTGTGCCAATCGCCATTTAAGGATGATCAAATTCATGTGGAGTTTTAAAAGTCATGAACTGGCCTTGTATTTTGTTGGTCGCGGCTCAGCTATGTAGACGTCAACCGATACAAGTGCACTTATACCCCTTGTGCTCCACGCGTTTCACTGTTTCGAGAAAGAGGTTAAGTAATTGACCCCTAGAACGCAGCGCATAATTACAAAATCACTTATATCTCTTTACCTACAAACAAATAGACTTATTTCCATATAGCCTGAGCACTTAACTCAATTTTTTTAATTTTGTCACTTATACCTCTTGGCTTCTGGAGTCCTCATATATTTTTTCATCGGGGGCGACACTAAATTCTGAACATGCAGAATTCCTATAATATCATAAGACGAAACGCAATTTTTCACCTTGATTCAACATAAAATATATAATGTGAACATTACAAATTCCACAATCTTACTTAAAAGGCGACTAATGTAATGAAAAAGATGTTACATGTTTAAAATATACATTTTATTTAAAAACTTCTTAGTACTTTCAAACCTTCCAGGTTCATCATCAGAGAATATCTTGATAACTAAATGTTGTTTATTTATACAAATACGTCACTCTATTTTGAAAGTGAGAGAGCCAATAATTACTAGAGTTGAAAGTAGAAGTAGCAGTAGCAGTTTCATGGATTGAATTTAAGAAGGAAACAGAGGAAATATATATTATTATCATTAATTGCAGTTCCATTTATTTTATGACATCACTTTGTTTCTGATACGTCACTTTCCATGGGTAGAAGAAAATATTTAAATTCTGAACTTTTAAATTATTTGTAATAACGTAATAAACGTATATAGGTAATAAAATTTAAAGTACAGAAGTTAAATATTTTCTTGTACCCATGGAAAGTGACGTATGAGAAAGAAAGTGATGTCATATAATAAATGGAACTGCAATTAATAATAATAATATATATTTCCTCTGTATCCTTCTTAAATTCAATCCATGAAACTGCTACTGCTACTTCTACTTTCAACTCTAGTAATTATTGGCTCTCTCATTTTCAAAACAGAGTGACGTATTTGTATAAATAAACAACATTTAGTTATCAAGATATTCTCTGATGATGAACCTGGAAGGTTTGAAAGTACTACGAAGTTTTTAAATAAAATGTATATTTTAAACTTGTAACATCTTTTTCATTACATTAGTCGCCTTTTAAGTAAGATTGTGGAATTTTTAATGTTCACATTATATATTTTATGCAGAATTCCTGTTTTCTAGTTTATTTATTTATTTTGCTCACTAACACCACCAAAAAAACCTTTTTTATACGAAAAATATCATTAAGGTACCCAAATAAAATTTTTAAATTTATTAAAAGCGATACTTTCGCATTGGTCTCGTGTCAAGAGGTAATAACCGAAGAAATCGCCAAAGATCGCCGCTAACAGCAGCTATTTTTATGATAATTTTAGTTGTTTAAACGCGTAGTTGAATTACATGTCTTAAATTTGTGTTTTATTTATTTTTCATTATTTTATTAATTTATCTATGAAGTTTTCATTTCGTTATGGAATATAGGGTGGAAACAAATGCCGAACTAATTATATTATTTTAAGAGCAAACGGATTTATTTTTCATAGTCGTCTGCACGCGATAGAGATAAATTAAAAAGACATTCATGCTGCAAAATTATTTTAAAAAACTGTAAAAATGAAAAAAATACAGAAATCGCCAAACCACTCATCAAATTATACAAATTGACATAATTTTTACTTTAAACAACGAAACATCAAATAAATTAGTACAGCATTACTAAAAATACAAATAAAACGTCGAAATAAAAATCACTTGATGACGCAAACACGTGTACCTTGCTTAAAGTCAAGTGAATGTGACATTTACGATCAACCATTATTGGCATGTAGTCTTATAGTTTGGCGATAGATTTTTGGTCGACGGGATAACTAACAAGGAAGGTCTCCATTCTGGGCATTCTCAGAATATTTTGAAAAAAATACTAATTAAACTACTTATGTATGTAATAAAGGATCAGTCAAATTTAGCGGCGGAATCACAGTAGAAAGTCTGTAAAAAAATAAAATACTTTTGAGTATTTGGCGCGAAAAGGCGAAAGCGTCACGCTATTTGGCGAGCAATACTTTTCCTCGCTAAAAGCAAACGATTTTAGTACACCTGAAAATTGATTGTTAATTGATTTTTAGAATGCGTGTAAATAGTATTTAATGACTTTAAACTTAAACAATGAGAGAGTTTTATAAATACATTTTTTCGTATTACATATTTATGTTGCTTGTTATTTAATTTTATTACTTTAAAAACAATTTCATACATAAAATATACTTTCATATATTTAAGCGTATTCCAAAATAAAGGCAAGATTCATTTACCAGTTATTCATTTCAAAGAATTCGTCGTTTCCATAGCAACAGAATTGAATATACAGTGCTCAATTGGACTTAATTTTGAGACATTGAAACAATTTTAATTTATTTTAATTTTGTTTTAATGCACAAAATTTGATATTTAACTTTCATTATAAATATATATATATGACAAAACTATAGTTAAATCAATCTAAAACTGACAAAACTAAAGTCATTTACATTAAATTTATTTAAACAAGTTCAACATGAAACATTTTTATCTTAAAGAGTATTCGGCATAAAAAAGTATTTTTCGAAATTTCATTTCATCGCCAACCGATGATAAATCGCCAAATAAACGAAAATTTCTTTATTTTTTTACGAACGTTCTATCGCGGTTCCGCCAAAAATTTTTTTATAAACATATATATCCACATGAGAAGAACACTCTGTAATTTTTTCAGATTTTTCTGAATATGCCCGTATGGAGACCTTCCTTGTAAGTAGTACCAAAATGAGTAAATTCCGATAAAACTTTCAAACGAATTGCATTTGAAAGTACAGTCGTGGAAAAAAAAAGTAAACACCCCCTACTAACTCCGCAACAAATTATCGTAGAAGAAAGTTACTGGTACCGAACGATTTTAAATAAAGTCTACTTTTACATGATGTATATAAAATTTGCTTAGGGGGCCATTTACATAGTAAAACGAACCATAACTTCATTTTTTTCAATGGCAATACCCAATTCTGACAGTATAAATGAACTCTACACCCTTCAATTAGCCTAAAAACAAATTTTTATGCAATTCGTACCATATATTTTCGAGAAATTAATTATTTTAAAACGAGCGTATTTTAAGGGCTGTATCCAAATTGAAGTTGGGTTCTCGATTGCTAACCGAGAGAGCCGACTTCTTGATCAAGGCACCTTAAGCAGTCAATGCAGTCTGTTAGATAACAAGGCAAAAGAAATTTCAAAATATCTACTCACTTCAATCATAGACGGCCCCTTAAACCATCATTTTGCCGTTTTTCAAGCATAATTTGAAAACTACTTGGAAGAAAAATGTGAAATTTGGGATTTTCATAAAGCAGGACTTAGTAAATCTAAATCCATCAAAAAAATTGTAGGTTGCAATTCATAATTTTTTCGAATATTAATTTCATAATTCATAATTTATATCATAAAATTATAAAAATTGCAAATTCAGCGTATTTATGTTTGGGCACATTAGTTTTATTTCTAAACAAAAAATTAGCACATTAGGAGCATAATTTCAGAAGATATAAATAAAAATATGAAAATGTAATTTAACATTAGAAGCACTAAATTTTGAATGTTTATAATTCAAAAACTTATCATTCAAATGACTTGAAATTTGGTGTCTAGGCATATTTTGAACCGAAGATTTTAAATGTTTCGTTAAAATTGGGTATTGCTATTGAAAAAAATGAGGTTTGGGTTCGTTTTAATATGTAGGTAACCCCCTAAGCAAATTTTATATACGTCATTTAAAAGTAGACTTTATTTCAAATCGTTCGGTACCAGTAACTTCCGTCTACGATAATTTGTTGAAGAGTTAGTAGGGGGTGTTTACTTTTTTTTTTTCCACGACTGTACATTTTTTTTCCTAACTGGCGGTGTAAAAACTGAAAATGGGCGATATTTAGAAGTTAAAAAAAATTGCAGGAAAAGCGAAATTTCATCTTCTGCTGTTGCCATAGCGTTACGAACAGACATATTTGACCTTTATGATAAAGACACTTCCAATTAATACATAAGCTAAAATTTTAAACAACGATTTAACGCACAAATACGTACAAACACGACACAAAAAATCACATACAACCGTTTCGAGGATTCCCGGATCCCCTTCCTCAATGCGAGAAAAAAAAATGTAAATGGGTTCGAAGAACCCCTAGGTTATAGCCCCGAGTACTGGCTAATGGACTGATTGAAAAGGCGAAAACAAGAGTTTATAAGAAATAACTTAATGGACCAGAACTAACTAAAAGAAAAGAATCACTGCGCATGATCCCACCACACTAGTCAGAGAAAAGGGGTGCTGGCCATATCATTGACTAAGGAAGAAGTATGTTTATGAATGTAGTGAGCTTCGTAAAAGTCTATCAAAACTGAATTAATTTTTTTAATAATTTTAGCCTCTGAATAATTAAACTGGTGGTTGGATATCCAACAATGTTTAGCTATTGTAGATTTCTCGCATTCCTGTTTTCTTACGTAATTCTTGTGCTCTTTCAGCCTAATTCTAAGTGCACGCTTAGTCTGCCCAATGTAAGAGAGGCCGCACTCACAAAAAATTCTATAAATGCCCCAGGTATTATGGTCGTTATGGTACTTCCAATTGCTAAAATGATTTTAATGTCGTTCTCCATTATTTTAAGTTCTTATTACACTGGATAATTATTTAATAAATCACATGATTTACACATAATTTTGCTTCAGGCATATACAGGGTACCGTCTTATGAATATCCAATAGGAAATGCCTAAATCATTAGTTTTAGAGACAAGGACAAGGATCACCCAACCGGGGCGCCCACCAAATTTGGCATAGGCTGAATGCCCCGGAGGAAAAGTCCCCTCTACCATCCACGAAGGCCCAGTCAAGGCAAAAGGCCCAGAACACAGACGGCAATTATATTATATTAAGTTAGAGAGTTTTAGAGACATACTTCCAATTGCTAAAACGCTTTTCTATCTATCTATCTATCTATCTATCTATCAATATTGTAACGGAAAAACGTGTATGTGCATAACGCTGACGTCATTTTGACGATGGCAACAGCAGGCGATTAAATTTAACTTTCATTAACTTTTATTGCAATTTTTTAAACGTTTAAATACCACACATTTTCAATTCTTACACCTTCGAATGCGGAAAAAAATGTACTTTCAAATGCAATTTGTTTTTTAAAAACTGTCGCAATTTATTTGAAAACTGTATCGCAATTTACTCAAATTTTATTGTTTTTAAATTAATTTTCAAGCATGAATTTTTTTCAAATCTATCTCTATAGCGTGTAAACGATGAAGAAAGAAAAAAAACCCGTTTATACTTTTATTATCATAAATAGCTCATCATTTTATTCCCGCTTATGCTCCATAACGGAATTAAAACATTCATCAATCATTAAATAAAATAATAAAATATAGATAAAACGCAAGTTTAAGACATGTAATTGAATTTCGCTCTTAATTCAGTGAAATGAACAGAATAAACAAGTGGGTAAGTGTGATCACAGATCGCGCAGAGGGTTTCGTTTAATATTCCTTTAAAACACTTTATCCTTTTGTGAAATCTGTTAGTTCCACATTTCGCAACCAGGGGCGCACTCTATTCTACACAAACTTCTATCCAAAGGAAACTCCGATTTACAACCTATCCGTAAGTATGTTAGTCGAGGGGATCGGGTCTATAGCACCCGAGATAGGTAGGCGCCCCAGGAAATTCCACGGAACATTCTTTTATAAGCTTTTTATTATATGCTATGAACTATGTCAAAGTTTCCAGCAGATCGACTTGTTAGATTTCATAATTTTAACAAAATTGCGTTATGTTAGTTGCAAATTCCACCACCAGGGAGCGCACACTATTCATAACAAAAGTGTATCAGATCGAAACTCTGTTAAACAACCTATCAGTGGATGTGTTACTGGAGTTGGTGGCGGCCTTAAGCGAGAAATTAAGAAATTTGCTGAAAGT
Organism: Maratus speciosus; assembly: GCA_963932465.1. Taxonomy (NCBI): domain Eukaryota; kingdom Metazoa; phylum Arthropoda; class Arachnida; order Araneae; family Salticidae; genus Maratus; species Maratus speciosus. The sequence continues at coordinate 64,184,463 of OZ010799.1, read as the reverse complement.
ACTATTCGGAAATAGTGGTAACTAAAATTTTGACATTTTTATATTTCATAAGCAGCACGTGTCTGAGTATATCATAGTGCTCAAAAAACGACACCTAAAAAGGTCGTAAACGCTATTTTTTAAAAAAGAAATCCAGCGCCCCTCCCCCGCCCTCCCTTCACAGGAAATTGCATGCACCATTATTTTATAAGCTTTTTATTATGTGTCATGAAGTATCTTAAAGTTGCAAACGGATCGCCTAGTTATATTTCCTAATTTTAACAAAATCGTGTTACGTTAGTTCCGCATTCCACCACCAGGGGGCGCACTCTATTCTTAACAAAAGCATATCTGAACGAAACTCCTTTGCGCAATCTCTCCGTAGATACATGGTCGGGAGGGTGGCGGTGCAGTCTTAACCAACAATTTAAAACATTTTCCGCGATAACAAACGCTAAGATTTAATAAATAAATCTAGTCCCCCCCCCCTCCACTCCTCGAAATATCACACTCCATTCTTTTTTACACTTTTTCTTATGTGTTATAAAGTATCTTAAAGTTTCGAAGACATCGAGTGGCGGTCTTAAACAATAATTTAAGATATTTCCTGAAATTGCTATTCGGAAATAGTGGGATGAACACTTATAAACCTATAAACTTTTTCATATTGAATAATTAATACTTATCTCATAGCGCGCCGTCGAAACACCCCACGCAAATTGTTAATTTCCTAATTTAAATGAAATCTCCGTTAAAAAAGCACGTACCTCCATCTTAATCTGGCATTTGATGGAAATAAAAGGAATTAATAAAATAATAATTAATATCTCAGCTCGTAATGAGGCAATCTCTTTGAACCGGGTATGTATGGAATCTGCGAGAAATTTCCAGCCCGGATGTCAAAAAATTTAATCGAAAAATTTAATATTAAAAAAGTTTAAATTTCGTATTAGACTTTCCTCCCCTTAAATTTCTCCCGCGCCGATATGTCCAGAAATGATGACAGCTGCCTTCCGGTGAATGGAAATCTGTTTTCATTGTTTTTAAAAACACAGAAATTAAATTTTTATCGATCGATTTTTAGTGGATTTTTTGCGTTCTATCCTACGCAGAAATTTGAAATTTATACCAAAATAAAGTAGAATTTTTTCCGCGTATTTCTACACCTGTTACGAATTTGTACGACCGCTATTTCGGCAGATCCAATTTTGCTTTTTGAAGGTCCACTTCATTTATTGCTTAAAGTACTCCGTGGTAACCCTGCACCGGCTGATTTGACGGAGCATCCGCTGAGTTTACTGGCAACCATTAGGAGAAACTGGGGAGGATTTCGATAACGTGCATTTTCACCTGCATTCAAAAGGTTGATTGGTTAATTTTAGAATTTAATTAGCCCGTAATTAGGTTAATTACCAACTTTTTCAAAATTTTATGATTTGTTGTTTGATGTGAGGTGTTCAGCTATAAGTACCCAAAATTTCAAGTCTCTAACATGTATAGTTTCTGAGAACGGGCTCTGTGACGGACAGACGGACAGACAGACAGACAGACAGAGGAGCGAGACGAATAGGGTTTCGTCAGATGAACGAAACCCTAAAAAGGCTGATTGTAAACAGCGATCTTTGGAAAATTCTTTGTCGGTTAATTCCTGACATGCGGCCAGTATGAAAATATCGCTTTTACTACGTTTCAAAACTTTATTTGAACGCATTATGGTTATTTTTCATATAAATATGATTTTTAGTATATAAGTGTACTATGTCAAAAAGCCGCTGTCAAAACCTTTTAAGGAATACCTTGTGGTGGGTCGCTCGTATAATATAATCACTCACTTAAAAACACTTTACTACCTTTATTCGTAGAACATTGATAAACGTCGATTCTGACACTCATCGTATTCGAACACACAAAAACGCAATGTAAACATTTTCGTCTGCGCTGCTATGACAACGGCTCTGGCCAGCTGCCATTCCGAACGAAGAATTTTCTCCCTTGCCTTTCTGCGGCTGCCACAGAGTATCCCCCCAGTGACGTAGGGTACCGAAGAAACGATATACAAGTGTATACTATTTTTTTTTTTTTTGACTATCTGTGTCAGAATCCACGCTTGTGGAGAAAAATTACAAGGATATTTACATGAAATAAAATTGCAATATATAACAAAATATAGGCATAATGTGTAGTATGCAAAATGAACAATTTATCAACAATTTCAGTAAGTAATATAAGATGCCAGTTTTTTAGGAAAATGGACATGTCTGCCCGAACGTGTGACAGTTTTTGTTTGGTCAGGGTTACTGTCCGCTTTAAGAGAGAGTTTTAATTTAGAGTTCTCTGGAACAGTTTTCGTGGACAAGTCTGAAGTAGAAATCAAATGAGCTGGCTTCACTCGATCTATTGATACCGTAGACTTACGACCATTAAGCTCGATTGTTATAGTTTTCCCAGTTCTACTTAGGACTTTGTGAGGACCAGTATATGGTTGACACAATGGAGGTTGTACATGATCCACTCTTAGAAAGATGTGTGAACAAGATGTCAAGGAAGGGTGTATATAGAACTTCTCTTGGCAGTGAGATGATGTAGCAACTGGACTTAACTGCCGCATGGTGTTTCGTAGTTGCGTGACGAAGTTATCGTTGAAAGGTCGGATCTTGTATTCATCCAGCATATCACAGGGCAATCTCAACGTAGTGCCGTAGACAAGCTCAGCGCAAGAAGCTTGTATATCTTCCTTCACTGCTGTGCGAATGCCTAGTAAAACTATCGGTAATATTTCAGTCCACCTACTGGTTTCGTGAGCTTTGATGGATGACTTTAAATGTCGATGAAATCTTTCGATAATGCCATTCGATATCGGATGATATGCCGCTGTGCGGATCTTCTGTGTTCCCATCATTTTTGTGAATTCATCAAATATTGCTGATCGCATTTGTGGGCCTTGATCCGTGGTTATGAGCGAAGGGCAACCAAATCTTGATATCCAATGCTTTAATATGGCACTACAAATTGTTTTAGCTTGTGTATCAGATATAGGTACGGCTTCTGGCCATCTGCTAAATCGGTCAATCATCGTTAAAAGATAGCTGAAACCGTCAGATGGAGGCAAGGGACCTACGATATCTATATGTATTTGGGAAAAACGTGCATCAGGAAGAGAGAACGTGCCAAGAGGTGCTTTGGTGTGCCTCTGTATTTTTGATCTTTGACACTTCTCACAGCCACGAACCCAGTTTTTGATGTCTCGTTTCATATTTGGCCATACGTATCTGGAACAAATTAGTTTTGTGGTAGCTGCTATGCCTGGATGGGCTAGGTTGTGCAAATGTTCATATATCAGCCGACGAAAGAAACTAGGAACTAAGGGTCGAGGCGTACCTGTTGAAGTATCACATAGTAGGCTACAATCAGAAATGAGGCAAGGTTTCAATTCCAATTTGAGCAATGTACTATTATGCAGGTTCTGTAGCTCTGAATCATTTTCCTGAGCTTTTGCGAATTCCTCAAAATTTAAGATTGGAGATTTTGAAATAGAATCAATTTCAATTCTTGAGAGGCAATCTGCAACAATGTTTTCGGAACCTGGTACATGTCTAATGTCAGTGGAATATTGGGAAATGTAATCTAAATGGCGTGATTGCCGCGGCGAACATTTATGGGGATTTTGCTTAAATGCATAAATTAGCGGTTTTTGATCAGTATAAATTTGAAAAATTCTCCCCTCTAGCATGTGCCGAAATTTTTTTATTGCCGAATAAATAGAAAATAATTCCGGTCATATGTTGACCAATTCCGCTGACTGTTGTTTAATTTCATGGAAAAAAATGCTAAAGGTTCATAACGTTCCTGATAAAACTGCATAAGGGTGCCGCCGATCGCGACATCTGAGGCGTCAACCCATATACTCAACTGAGCGCCTGGAATAGGGTGCCGTAAAAGAGCAGCCTGAGATATTGCATTTTTGGCAGCTACGAAAGCTTTTTCAGCATCTTCGTTCCAATTAAGGGGTTCTGTTTTAGGAACACGGGAACGAGATTTCTTTTTGTTTGTATGGCCTTCTAACAATTTCACTAAAGGCGCAAGTATGTGTGCAGCTTGATATATGAAAGACCTATAAAAATTAAACATACCCAAAAATCTTCGAAGTTGAGATAAGGTTGTGGGCTGCGGAAAATCGATTATGCATTTAACTTTATCTGGAAGTGGTTGAATACCATGTTCAGATATTCGAAATCCTAAGAAATCAATGGTAGGTTTACCAAATGTGCACTTGGATACATTTATGCACAAACCATATTCTGCTAATTTGGAAAATAGTGCTTTTAAATGATGATAATGCTCCTCGGCATTTTTAGAGGCTATGAGTATATCATCGACGAAAGCATAGACGCCTGGTAAATCACGTATTACCTCATCTATGAATCTCTGAAATGTTGCAGACGCATTGCATAAGCCAAATTGCATGCGTGTGCTTTCGAACAATCCAAAAGGTGTGCATATCGCTCTTTTGGGAATATCATCAGGATTGATTGGTATTTGATGATATGCTTTGATGAGGTCAAGTCGACTAAAAATTTTAGTGTCACGTAAATTAGCAGTAAAATCAGCTATACATGGTATCGGGTATCTGTCTTTTTTGGTTTGCGCATTCAAGGCACGATAATCACCTACAGGTCTCCATTCCAAAGTTCCCTTTTTTGGAACCATGTGCAAAGGTGATGCATAGTTGCTACGTGAAGGTCTTAAATGTCCGAGTTGTATCATATTTTGAAATTCTGTTTCAGCAATTTTCAGGCGATCCGGAGCCAACCTGCGGGGTTTTGCCACAACTGGAGGTCCTTTTGTTGAAATAAAATGCATTGTGTTGTGTTTGACAGGCTGATTGGGATCTGGTAATTTTGTAATAGATGGGAATTGTTTAAGAAGTTCATTATATATATTATCAATATTGATTGTTTTTACTGAATGAATTAATGCACATTTCATGTGACCTGTTGTTTCAAATTTTGTTTTTAAATCTCTTAGACATTTGTGGCGGAGATCTGGAACCAATTCGAAATTATGGAGAAAATCTGCTCCCAAAATTGGTGTACTAACATTTGCCACTAGAAAAGTCCAATTAAATTTTCGTCTTAACTTAAAATCTAGAGAAAGGGTTTGTTGACCATAAACATTTATAGGGGAAGAATTAGCAGCCAAAAGCGTTTGTACGGGTGGATTCCGTTTTTGTACATTGTTGGCAGGAAGGATTGACACGTCCGAACCGGTGTCGACCAGAAAAGAAACATTTGTAGTCCGGTCTCTAATGAACAGGCGACGTGACTGTTGAGGCAAAGAATAAGTCGCCTCTACTCTTTGCTGGTTTCGTTTCCCGCCCAAGAACACGGCTTTATGCATTTTTCTTCCCTACATTTTTTTCCAAATCGTCTATGATACCAACAGATACTTGAATCCCGATTATCACTATTACTTCGCCCTCGAGGTTTACTCCAGTTTCTGCGGTATGGGGACCGACCACGTGAAACAGCAAGCTGATCGATGCGCTTATTTAATTTTTCGATTTCTTTCAATAATTTACCCTCTATCGCCTGTTCATTCGAGCAGGACACGGCAATTGCAGAAGCTGGGGAAGGGGTAACTTCTGAAATACGATCTGAAATTTCCGCTGCTTTATCAAGGGTTAATTCAGAAACAGCCGCTAAAATTGTCTGAACAGAATTTGGTAATCGTTGCAAAAACAATTCTAACATTAAATTGTCTGGAACATTTAGGGATTCCGCGCGACGTTTCATACTACGTAATAAATCTGAAGGTTTCCGATTTCCTAGTTCTTCTCCAGACAAGAGCTGTCGTATCTCTTGCTGGGATGATTCACCTGAGCGCGCAATTAATTCCTTTTTTAAGACACCATAAGGGTCAGTAGCATCTGGTTGCATTAAAATATCACGAATGATTGATGCAACATCGGGTGGAAGATGCGAAACTATATAATTATATTTTGTAACAGATTCTGATATTGCTTTGGGGGTAGCTAAAGCAAATGTGCTTTCGCACATCACAAACCATAGCGCAGGATCTGATCTGTTATATAATGGAATTTGAACAGCATCGACACTAGACATGATTTATGGTTATAAATATATAAAATAGTACAATCAAACCAAAATAAATTCGCGAGTTAAATTTTTCTAATAAAATAACAGAAAAAATATCAGGAAAATGACTCAGAAGAACTTATCTGCTTTCCATCGAGCCGCTGTAGAACGATGTATTCTTTGAAAGATGAAGATGATCGGATAACATTCCAACTCATCTAGGAAGGCTGATGCTCTATATAAGAACAGTCCATGGTCACCATTGTGGTGGGTCGCTCGTATAATATAATCACTCACTTAAAAACACTTTACTACCTTTATTCGTAGAACATTGATAAACGTCGATTCTGACACTCATCGTATTCGAACACACAAAAACGCAATGTAAACATTTTCGTCTGCGCTGCTATGACAACGGCTCTGGCCAGCTGCCATTCCGAACGAAGAATTTTCTCCCTTGCCTTTCTGCGGCTGCCACAACCTCATTTATAGCTGTACCTTTTGTATGCGAAGAGAAAAAATGATATATATTAACATCTGAAATAATATATATAATGGCTTTCACTCACATTCTCTAACCCTGGAAATTCGATTTTTTCCTCTTGTTATCTCAAGTTCATATTTCACAGGATAATTATTTAAGAAGTTACATGAATTACACACAATTTTCCTTTGGCATATACAGGGTGTCTCCTCTTATGCTTAGCTAGTCCATTAGGTAATTCCTAAATCGTTAGTTTTAGAGAGATACTTCCAATTTCTAAAATGCTTTAAATGCTTTTTTTATTATCTTAAGTTCCCATCACACAGGATAATTGGATGTGACAAAAATGCCACAACACAACGTTCTTGCCAGGGCCGGCAAGAAAGGTCCAACGCATACTGCAATATAGTCCAAGAGCCGATACTACAAAAACGTATGCTATCAAGCACAAGGAAAAAAACCTTTATTTTATGGAAGAGTAGTAGTTAGGGGATCTAATGATTCATGTCTGCCGGAAGTGAAGTGGTGCATAAGCCAAAAATTAATGCCACCAGTGGTTGACTCGTAAGTTTATCATTGTGTTTGTCCTACAAACAAAGGTATGAAAACATGGAGGATAGTTGTAGGACAAACACAATAAACTTACGAATCAACCACTGGTTGTATTAATTTTTGGCTTATGCACCACTTCACTTCCGGCAGACATGGATCATTCGATTCCCCTACTTCTACTCGCCCATAAAATAAAGTTTTTTTTCTTGTGCTTAATAACATATGTTTTCGTGCTGTCCACTCTTGGGCTAATACTGGTCTAATAAAATTTATTTTTAAATTGTATCAAATAATAACATGTAATATAGATAATAAAATGTCTGAAAAATACCACTACTCTCACATTTAATGTGCAAAATTATTTTTAATTTCGCAGAACTTCTATCCTTTACAATATTTTAAATATTTGTTTTTTGCATTCACGGGTCACGGTTACTTTCAGGATTGCCAAATATCGCCTATACATTCCCCGGCAATTATATTAACTTCTCCTATAAGAAATAGAGTTAATATTCAATGTTATGTCACGAAGAAACATTTAAAAACAAATCTAGAGCAAAATAAAATTATTTTATGCAGTGGAAACATTATTTCGATTTGTATAGAAAGAGACCCGGGGCCATTACAAGATTTTACTTGGCGCGTATGGCGAGGTCATATATTTGTGTTATATTTCCATTCAAATTTTTTTCTAAATTTATTTTCCTTTCTTCTGTTTAGGCTGTCATTGAAAAATGATTTCTCTTTACTTCTAATTTAAGCGCAATTGTTTTCCCCGCATAAATATTCTTTATTGATATTTTATTAGATAAACGCTGCTTCTTACAAATCTGTTTACGTAATCTAAAGATCATTAAATTAAGCTTTCTGGCGCCTCGTATATACATTAAAAGACCCATAAATTGCATTTTCACATCTGCCTGCAAATAGATATTGGTCATTAATTATCCTCGCCGTTATATTTCTGTAAGCAATGATAGGTTTGACGTTTTATTTCGCTTTTTAATTGATAGCCAAATGTGGTTTCTGCACATGGCGTTTATCTCGTTGCACATGGCGTTTATCTCGTTCAAATTTTAATATCGCTCCCAGTCTAACCGATATTTTGTAATTTGGGTATTGACTCAACACGCATGTATTCTTCGTGTATTAAATTATGTAGACAGAAAACAACTTTTCCTCTGATTGTCATTGGAAGAGGACCTCCAAAGTTTTGCTGAGTATGGGTGTACCACATCTAATTTTACATCTTAACCTTCTGTTTCGGATAATAAAATAGTTTTTGGGAATATTTGCTGAATTATTCCCTGGTAGACTTTTACAGGAAACGATCTCATCTGGTGTTTTGCTCACAATGCCTATGGATTTTTTTTACGATCACTCTCATCTCTTTATCAAGGTAAATCGTGTTTTCGAAAATTCGATGCAACCTATACTTATTTCATAATCACCGGTTCTAAATTTCTTCATAGCGCGGTGCCTTGGGCAGCCGCCTCGTTCGTCCGATGGTTCTGCAGGCCCTGGTTCCAACGCCTCCTTCATTTGTTCTTCAAGTATTTCATTGACTGCTCTGGGCAACATTAGTCCTTGATACTAACTAAGGAAAACTATAGACGATTTATACGAAGCGTAAATCAAAGTGGAGAATTTTCAATAATCGCACAGACCACTCCAAATTAACATTTTGTAACTGCGATTTTTAAGATGAATGTCAGGTCTCTGACGTTAATGAAACGTATGTCTAATGAAAATTACTGTTAATTAAATTTATTTTCTTTATTTAATACATTTATCTGTATATCGTTACCTACGAACTTGAGTTACCAACACATGTTTCTTATCTATGGGATTAAAATGAGTGCTATTTATATTTGTATTGTATGAAAGGCTCTATTCTATTAAAGGAAATGCCAGAAGAGAGGCTTGTATGTATGGAAATTTAGATAATACAATAGTGAGCTAGGTAGCTGGGAAAAAAGGGTAATGAACAAAAGATAATCTCCTACGATGACTTCTCAGTGAACGAGTAGGTCGAAAGAGACCCGTCGGTTGTCCTTGAGTTTTATAGGTGAAAACGCCGTATTCTGGAAGAAATTGGAGTAAGAAAGTAGAAGACATGTCAGTCTTAGGTTGGACGAGAAACGCGTATGTCGAAAAGGAACTATTTGTGCTGTGCACGGAGTATTTTCCTCGGGAAGCGTACGCGTATGTGTCGAGAGTTCGGGAGAGACCTGTGTGGTTATCTCGTGATATAAGAATAGCTGATTACGATCAACAGAGACGGGAAGAGTGTAATTTAAGGATATAACCTAGTGCGTAAATGTAATATCCGTACGGTAGGATGTAATATCCATTGGTAGAACGGCGGTACGCTATACCGGTGACCGGGGTTCGAGTCCCGTCTTGGACACTTTTCTCTGTTGGCTGTACGCCTTTTAAGCAATTAAAATTTGAAATATTAAGGAGCGTTTATTTATAGGGTATATATAGATAATATCTGAACGGTTAATTTAATGTTGGGCAGGATCTGCTGTATTCGTGCCTATAAATGAAATTAGTGTGTCTGGTTGCATATATGTAAATATCTTGTAAGTAAATTTTCCAATTCCGAACCATCTCACATCGTGCAGGTATCGCAGGTATTTATACCGGTGGTGGCAGCATATCAACTAAGGAGCGTTTAAATCTATATAATTCTTGGAAGTTTTTTTGTAGAAAATTTCATCGATGCTGAATTCTCTTTAGTTTCGCGTTTGCCCCTGGCTCACGGAAAAATATTCCATCTTGAGCTGCGGTTGTAGTCTTGCCAACATATGACAGTAATAAGTGCCAGGCTCGGTATCTTTCCAAGTGGTTTAGTTGGTAGAACATCGGTGTGTAGTGGTTTAGTTGGTAGAACGTCGGTGCGGTATACCGGTGACCGTGGTTCGAATCCCGTCTTGGACGCTTTTTACTCTGTTGGCTGTACGCCTTTTAAGCAATTAAAATTAGAAATATTAAGGAGCGTTTATTTAAGTGTGGTGGACTAAAATTTGATATAATTATCACCATATCGGCAACGAACGACCAGGCCCTAAACTAAGGCAGATCCCACACCGAACAGACAAGCGTGCGACATGCGAGAAGTTGTAGCGTTCAAACTGGTTTTAACAAAGAAGTAACCGGTTTGAACGATACCACTTGTCGCATGTCATACGCTTGTCTGTTCAGTGTGAGATATGTGTAAGGCGGGGAATAGGGGCATGTGCCCCGGCGCCAGAACGGAAGGTAAAGAGGGCACCAAATTAAGTTTTTGTTTGTCGATTTTTCTCACGTCTATTTTTAGCACGGTATTGTTTATAATCGTTATGTTTGGGGTATGCCAAAGCATAAAAGAATCTAAGGATAATATTGAATAAGGATCCTGTATAAAACGGAATTCTTTTCGATTCCGTTTTCAAGATTTTAATGAATTAATATTTGACAAAGCTGATTACCTAGTTCAGTATTACATATATTAAATTTTAAAATAAGTCGACTATTAGAAACTTAGCAAAATCCTCTTTGTAAATTTATTTTGCGGAATAGGGGGCGTCAAAATCCATGTTTGCTCCGGATGCAAAAAAGGGTAGTTTCTGCCCTGTAATCGATTACAATGAATGTCCAATGTTTGTAAAATATTGTTTTTTTTTAAATCTATATTTGCTTTTATTTCTTTAAATAACAATCTATCGGATTAAGAAATGGATGGACATTTAAAAAAAAAAATCTTTTAAAGTAATAAAATGAGAAGAATGGAGATTTTTTTTTTAATTGGGCATTAAAAAATAATAACAGTTATAATTTAAAAAAATAATAATAGCTTTAAAAACTTTAAACTTTAATAAGCTGTTAGTATTATTTTTAATTTATTGAATTCATGACAAATTTATTAAACGCAGTAGATTTATCTGAACAATTTATTTGTTGTTGCACTAACATTAAGAATGAAAAATAGTTCTTAAATTCCATCGTTCCGTTAACAATTTAGATAGTGATTGGGATTGGCTCCGCTGGGATACGAACCAGGGATTTCATGATCAGGAGGCGAGAAAATTAGCGTCGAGCAAAAGGCCAAGACAACTTTACACAGACTCGCTTTACACAGATCATGTGACTGTGAGATGAGATCGCTACACACTCCATCCCCAGTGAGAAAGGCATCTTGTTGACGTCTGGCGAGCGATATGTACTCATCAGTGATATTGTCGTACGCATGTGTGATACACAGTATGGCAGTTTTATGTGCTGTGAGCGTTTCACAGGCTTTGCTTGCTGGAGTTGATTTATTTGGTGCTACCTTCTATTGGTTACACTGTAAAAAAATTTCCCTTACTTTACACCAAAAAGGGTGGCAACTAAGTTGCCACCCCAGGTGGTGTAATGAAATTCCATTTGTAAACTGATGTAATGAGCCACCAGCTATCAAATGGTGTAAACAAACACCACTTTTAGTGGCAACTTAGTTGCCACCATTTTTGGTGTAAAGTCACGCTACTGCTTACCTGGTGTAAAGTCACACTACTGCTTATTTGGTTTGCACTTTAACAGTAAAATAAAAAACAATTTAAAGATTACATTTTAAATCTAATGCAACCATAATTTACAATAAATAGTTTCACGCAAAGAGGCTGCTAAACATTGTTTTAACTGCGATAATTTATTATCTCAATTAAACTATTATTTTAAACATTTTAGTTTTGGTAAACAACGTGGTTTCCTCACAAATCCTTCATTCGTTACATCTGGACTTACGTCACGTGTACTTGACTCTTTTTTTTTTTAACTCAGCGTAGGCCTGACTGGTTTTCGGATAAATAGTATAAGCAAATTAAAATAAACATACCATAAATACAACTAAACATTGCAAATTGTACAAAAATCAGATACAGAGAGCTAAAAACCACCAACCTCTCAAGCGCTAAAGAACAATTTTTATCACTTTTAAAATGCAAATTAAAAATACTTAACGGCATAATTAACTAATAAACACTACACTGCTAGAAAGCTTGAAGTTTAAGCTTTTAAAAGATAATAATAGTCAAGCAAAATGATAAGGTTTAAATAGATAAAAAAGGTGCAAACCAAAGTAAACAAAACGCGTAACGCTATCGGAAAGTGGTCTGAGACAAAAAATTTTATACCAAATTGCATGAATTTTTTAAACATATCTAAACTCAACCCAGGGATACACGGTGGGTGGCGGAGCGAAGCCCGTACTTTATAGAACATAAAACAAGTATTAGTTTTTCAAAATAATTAATAAAAAGTTGAAAACAAGCTATGTTAAAATATGTCAACAACAGTAAAAATCCCATGTATTTCTATGAAGGGCTAACTGGAAAATCGAAAAATGTCAACTTTTGAAACGCTCAACAAATACACAAAAAGTGTTCAAAACTTTTAAAACTAGATAGAATATTAAAGCTTAAGCTATGAGCTGAATATCACATTAGTTTTTCAGAAAAAGTTAGTTTTTGTAGTTAAAAAAGCTTAAGAATATCGTTGTTTACGTAATGTATTTCCTATGGAAAAACGAAAGTCGTAATCCTAAAAACGACAGTTTTTAAAATGGCTCGAAAATAGTTAAAACTTATTGAAAACTTAAAATTCTTGGTTAAAACATAATCTACAATCTTTAATTTAGTTGAATCGAACATTATTTTAAAGTTAACAAGCGGAATGCATTGTATACTGAGTGTCTCAAAAGTGACAAAAATGCCAAAATTTGAAAATGGAACTAATACACAATACACTGTAAAAGTAGGTTGACCTCATATACTCATAAAATTATAAATATAGCAGCTAGAGATGCATAGTAGGTGTAAAAATGTTGCAAAATGATTGTAGTATTAACATTAAACAGGAATTTTTCAAAAATATGAAATTAAACATAAGTTTTAAGTTCTTACCCTATTTCGAAAAAAATTAGCCAAATAAGACGAGCATTTTTTTCAGCTATGAAGGAACCTTTCAGCTCGGGTACTGCAAGATAATCTGGTTAACTACTTTTTATTTCGTGATCATTACTGAGAAACATTTTCGAACAAAATCCGAGCCCTGGAACATGGCTATATAAACAGATTTCAAAATGGCGAACTGAATCATATATCGTTTAAAACTTTACACCCGAACTGGTGTTCGGTTTCCACAATTTCTTTAAAAGATTACAATTAAACCATTTTGAGTGTATCCTAACACTTTATTCGGTATGTTTACAGCAAAATTAGAGTATATTTAATCCTCATTTGGCATTTCATAAACTCAAATTAAGCGTAACTGTAGTCCTTTTTTTTTTTACAATGTATGAGAAGAGATGATTGTTGTTGAAGGTTGTTGTTTGCGTGTTTGTCCGCGTCACCACGTTAGAGAGTGTGTGAATTGATGCCGCTGGGATACCAACCAGGGATCTCATGATCAGGAGGCGAGAACGTTAGTGTCGAGCAAAAGGCAAGCCAGTTACTCTAAGCTAGTAACTCGCTTTATACTGATTAAGTGACGTGAGATCGCTACAATATCATTTAATTAAGTAACATAAATTTATTTGAAACAGCAGTGAAAAAGTTACTTAAATTTCTGAAATAAATATGAATAATAACTTAATACGAATAACATTTATTTAACGAGCTTATTTTCACGAACGCTCATTAAAAAAAAAATAAATAAATAAATAAAAAACCCACACACATACGTTTACATACATATATATAGATAAAGACAGAGATAAGCGAAAAAAACAAACAGAGAATACCAACAAAGAAAACCAACTATTAGGATATTTGAGACCAATAACATCAAATTTCCGTAAAAATTTCATGGTCAAAGTGGGTTATTTCACCTAATAATACCTATTATGATGCAAGTTTCAAGATAGAAACACAGATATATATTTTAATAATCTGACTTTAAAAAACACGAAACTTCTAACAATGAAATACAGAAATAGTATGTGAAAAAGTCACTTGTGGTTTTGCCATCATAATACGCACGGTAACCATGGTTACCCAGGTTTTTAATTTGGATTTCAAGATGAATTTCTCTTCAACCTTAAGGTCAATAGAGATGGAGTTTTTATCTGTTTACTATTTATATTTATGACTAGCAAGCGAAAATGTCAGTTACATTGTGCTAATAAATGAAATTAAACTTTATTATAATTTGCTTTTTTGAAGAAGGCAGCGCATTTAATATAACTAATATTAAATTAATATTAATTATATTAAATTGGATTAACATATTATCTTAAATAAACTAAATGAATGATCTGATGTATAAAAATGAAGATTTGTCTGTCTGTAATTCTATACAAATCCACAGTTTGGAAGCCAGAATTGTGAAATGTTACGTACATGTGTATTAAAACACGGCCGAGGCAACTAAAGTAAACTGGAATCGAAATAATGTATAGGGAATTTTTAATTAATAAAAAACCACCAATTTAACAGCATTTCCTATCAAATTGAAACATTTTACGTTATAGCAGTTGTTAACAATTAAAAAATCCACAATAAAATTCTTACCACAGCAATTATTTTTCTATTGCAAAATTTCCACGTGAAAAACGAAAATGAAATAAATGGTTTGACGAATTTTAAAAAAGTGAAAATGACATCATAACTTTTCTATTGCAATATTTGCACGTGAAAAATGAAAATGAAATAAATAGTTTGACAAATTTAAAAAAAGTCAATATTAGGTCATAACTTTTCCATTCCTCGTGAAAAATGAAACTGAAATAAATAGTTTGACGAATAAAAAAAAGTGAATATTACGTCATATTGGAAATATAATGGACGTCAGCCGGAGAATATATAACGTCATATGAGTTTATACATTGAGTTTATACAAATTTATACATTTTAGTATTGCGTTTTCATTTGATTCATGTGTATAACGCTTCGACTGCTTTTTTTTATTGTTTCTTTTATACTATATGTTTAATTTTGAAATTGATTTTTCAAAACAAACATTCTTGAAATTCCGGGCAAGGCCGATTACTTTAGTTAGAATTTAATAAAGAAATGTTAGAGAAATAAGTTGGCTATTTCCGCATTTAAATAAAATAAAATTAAAAATGTTTAAAAATCTTTTAATAATGAAGTTTTGAGATCTACATAATAAGTTATATTTCGATAGCTACAAAGTCCTATTTCTTTCAATACGCGGTTAAAAAAATCACAGAGCGCTACAGTTAAAGAAGTACCGTGCTCTGATGTCATAAAGATGGCGACAATAACCTGCGATATCACTCATATGTTCACTTCTAAACGTCGCATATTTTCAAATTTTGTATAATCTAATTTTAAAAAATGTATGCTCAAATTAAATATTTTTTTAAAACTGCAACAGGATTTACTGATATTTTTTTACGACTTTTTAAATAACTGGAGGGCTCTGCCCCCTACGATCTACGCTCCCCAACACCCGTTCAGACATTGCAGATTTATACAAACGTTAATTTGCTCAATTTTAAAAAAGAGTACGAAAGATGACGACTAGTGGAGATCTTCTGTAATCGGGTTGCTATTCATTTAGCTTTAATTGAGGAATTTTTCGGTTCTTAAAGCCGAATCAACTGCTTTCGACAGCTAACGGTTGGTTTTAGTTCTTAAGGCCGAATCAACTGCCTTCCGACAACTAACGGTTGTTTTTGGTTCTTAAGACCGAATCAACTGCCTTCCGACGGCTAACGGTTGTTTTGGGTTGTTACGGCTTAATCAAACCGCCTTCCGACAGCTAACGGTTGTTTTTGATTCTTAAGGTCTAATCAACTGCTTTCCGACAGCTAACGGTTGTTTTTGGTTCTTAAGGCCTAATTAAATGCCTTCCAACAGCTAACGGTTGTTTTTGGCTCTACGGGCCGAATCAACTGCCTTCCGACATCTAACGGTTGTTTTGGGTTGTTACGGCTTAATCAAACCGCCTTCCGACAGCTAACGGTTGTTTTTGATTCTTAAGGTCTAATCAACTGCTTTCCGACAGCTAACGGTTGTTTTTGGTTCTTAAGGCCTAATTAAATGCCTTCCAACAGCTAACGGTTGTTTTTGGCTCTACGGGCCGAATCAACTGCCTTCCGACATCTAACGGTTGTTTTTGGTTCTACGGGCCGAATCAACTGCCTTCCGACAGCTAACGGTTGTTTTCGTGCTTGATTAAATATGATCAATTTAGAGATTTGAAAATCAGCTTGTATAAAATGGCTACGTAGACAATGCCTATGCCTCCCGGAGTTTTGTAACAATGCTATAAGAACTAGAACATTGTTTTAAATAAGACGTTTTAAATGTGTCGTTTTAGATATGGCGTAATTATCACCAAAAATTTCTTTCCCTTTTTCATATTCACACGAAAAAGCATTTTTTAACTGTAAGGAAATATTATTGTTTGAGCTATTGGAAATTTGACAAATGAAACTGTTTGCCAATATTATTATTTTGGCATTTTAAATATGCCGTAATTTCCTCCATTTACTGTTTCTAACACGTAATAATTTAATTATCATTTTGAAGGTTCCTTTCTCTTTGTAATACTCACATGTAAATATATATTTTTTACGGAAGTTTCTCCTTTTACTGCTTTTAACATGTGATCATTTATATATTATTCTGAAGTTTTAAGTTTTCTTCAGGTTTTTTAAAATTCAAGTTTAAATGCTTTTTTTACGGAATTTTCCCCTTTTACTGCTTTTATCACGTGATCATTTATATATTATTCTGAAGTTTTAAGTTTTCTTTCTCTTTTTAATATTCATGTGCAAATACATTTTTGTACGTTATTTTCCCCCTTTATTGCTTTTAACACGTGTTCATTTATATATTATTCTGAAGTTTTAAGTTTTTTTATGTTTTTAAAATTCAAGTTTAAATATATTTTTTACGGAATTTCCCCCCTTTTACTGCTTTTAACGCGTGATCATTTACATATTATTCTGAAATTTTAAGTTTTCTTTCTCTTTGTAATATTCACGCGTAAAAAACATTTTTGTACGTAATTTTCACCTTTTACTGTTTTAACACGTGGTCATTTATATATTATTCTGAAGTTTTAAATTTTCTTTAAGTTTTTATATTCAAGTGTAAATACATATTTTAATTAAAAGAAAATATTATTTGCGCTGTTTTAAAATTTGGCAATAACAGGTAAAAAAAAATTTAAGTTTTCGAAATATGAAATAAATCTCAGAAATTTTGAATAATAAAAAAAACACCAAAAAGTTAATAAAACTTAAAATATGATTGCACACTGCATTCTTCCAGCATGTGTCTGCGAAAGACGATAAAATTGCTATGAATAGTTATTGAAACAATAAAACATGTTTAAAGGAACTATTTTGAACGGCTTCAACATTAAACATAGCCCTTAAAATAATTCTTTGTTTTAAAAACTATGTATGCTTCAACGTGTTTAGCGAACATCTACCCTATATAGATAAAATCCTAATGAAACGAATTTATGAAACGGATATATGAAACGGCTGAAATAAAACGAATTTATGAAACGATTCTTTGAAACGACTGATTAAACAACTGATTATGTTTCACGGAAATTTCTCCTAAAATATGGAATACTTTGCGATGAAATTAACACCAAAAATCGTATTGATCTGCAGATCTCAAAACTGGTATTAGAATTTTTAAATTCGAATTAGTTTTCGAAATATTAATTTTTTTCTAATTTTAAATACTTTTTTCTAATGATGGCAACTCAAATTTTAATCATAACAGATATTTTTTTTTCATATTTCAGAAAAGGTTATTATTTTAAACTAATTTGGCGACCAGTTTGGCCTCCCTTAAATGTATGCTATGAAATGTACTTTTATTCATAATTCAATTTACTTGAACAATCTTTCGCCAAATCGAAAGATTCTGATAGAGAAATCAAGAACTCGGTATTTTTAT
Organism: Maratus speciosus; assembly: GCA_963932465.1. Taxonomy (NCBI): domain Eukaryota; kingdom Metazoa; phylum Arthropoda; class Arachnida; order Araneae; family Salticidae; genus Maratus; species Maratus speciosus. The sequence continues at coordinate 64,166,434 of OZ010799.1, read as the reverse complement.
GTTAGCAAGAGGCAAGTGATAAATCGCCAAGCATTTTTCCCGTCGCAATTTTTTTTTTTTTTATATTTCTTTAATTTCATTTAAAATATAATCCTTTCATTCATTTTATTTAAAATACAAAACATTCATTTAAAACTGAAAAATTTAAAATTGATGGCTGTCACTTCTTTCTTTTTTTAAAAAAACAAAACGAAAAGAAAAATATTAGGCACAGATGTCATATACGAACCGAGGTACCTAATTGGTGCCAAAATGGCATAATTTTGATTGACATGGTAACCCGGCTATTGTTGATTTAATAATAAATGTTTATTTACTTTTATTTCTTTTTAAAAATTATATAAATTATTTTGTTCTATAGTTATCAATTTTTTTTTTGTTATTTCCTTTTGAAAATAATAGAAAATAATTAAAAAAATACGGTAGTTATTCCGTCGAACAATTTTGCCAAATTATATAAATCGGCAAACCACTTGCCAAATTATACAAATTGACGTAATTTTTATTTAAATGACGAAAGAACAAATGAATTAGTATAACATTAATAAATATACAAATAAAACGTCGAAATAAAAATCACTTGATGACGTAAACACGTGTAACTTGCTTAAAGTCAAATAAATGTGGCATTTACGATCAACCATTATTGGCATTTAATCTTATAGTTTGGCGATAGATTTTTGGCCGACTGAATAACTAAGTAGTACCGAAAATACATATGTAACTGGTATTCGAAAGCGAGGTTTTCGCCAAATTTTCGTAAAGAAAAAAAAATTCACGCCAAACCTGCGGTGCGTATATGACATCTGGCCAAGTATTAAATAATGCAACAAACGATGACATTTAATTTGAACTTAAAATCAATGTTTTAATTTACCACTCGAAAAAAAAAAAAATGCTAACTGGCGAGTTGAAAAAAAGCCATAGCTGCCAACTTGTACGGATTTTTCTTACCACTAAAATTTAATAGAAATTTTGACTTATTAAAACGCTAAAAATTCGTGAATTTCGGTGATTCAATTAGTCAAAATTTACTATTAAATTTTAGTGGTATGAAAAATCCGTACAAGTTGACAGCTATGAAGAGCTATTGGCCAGATTTGCAGCCGAGTAGCGTAACAGTACCAAGAATTCTTTGCGACCATGGCTACTTTTATGTAGTTTTATCCGAAAAAGAAATTGATTTTTTAATCAAAATGGAAATCATTTGTCGCAGATGCCATATACGGCCCCATATTGGCGCGATTTTTTTCTGACGCCAACGTCATATACGCAACGGGTACTTAACTGGCGCCAAAGTACCGTTACTTTCTCGATATGGTAAGCCGGATGTTGTTGTTTATACTGTTGGTGCTTTCCCCAAATTGGCGTTGGAAAAAAATCGCGCCAATATGGGGCGTATATGACATCTGTGCCAAACTTTCATATGAAAAGAGAAGGGATCAGACCGTATTTGTTTAATGCAGTTGATGACTTGAACTATTATAATATAGATGAAATGATGGCGATAGAATAATATTTGGCGACTTATCACCTGTGCCTGGCGATAAGTAAATTAAAGATAGATAAGATACATTAAAGTACCAAAATAACACCTAGAGTATAAAAAGCGAAGTGGTCCTCCCGGAAATGTTGATGATAGTCACATGACTTAGGCTATTGTTATAGAGATCGTTTTAAATTACCGGGAGACAAAGACTCTGTATACTTAATTCATTTTATTTTAGCTTCTTTTCAAATGTTTAACTGATCCTCTTTAATCAAAAATGAAACAAACATTGGATATCTTAACAGCAACTGATTCGGCCTTAAATTTTTGCAATCAAAGGGAATTGAATGGAAACCCTTTTACAGGGAGATCTGCAGCTTTTTTCAGTATAATTCAATCTTCTCTAATATTTTTAAAACCCATCAGGTTAGCATGTTTTTAGATTCTGCGGTGTCTGAACGGGGGTTGGCGAGCGCAGCTTGCAGGGGCCAGAGCCCCCTAGTTTCTCTATAAAAGTATCAATTTTTGTACGCAGTAGTTTACATAATATCAGTTAAGAGTGACCTCTGGTCACAAAAAATTCATTGTTACTTTTTTATATACAGAGATTATCAGGCATGACACCTTTTAAAAATCTGTCCCAACAGTTAGAAAAGTATAACATTCTATAATGAATATTGAACGAGGTTAAACAAAATGGCGAAATTCTGAACTCTTATATATTGTTGAGTAACTTTTTAAATAAATATCAAGTATGATTTTTTTTTAAATCGCTCTCAATAATTAGTGAAATGAATAATTCTAAATTGAATGTTAAAGGATATTAAACTAAATGTTGGAAGCCTTCTGAACTCTTATTTTTAAACGACTTTTAAAATAATTATCATAATTATCAAGCATGATTATTTTTAAAAGTTTCTCTCAATAATTAGTTAAATGAATCATGCTAAATTGAACGTTGAACTATGTTAAACTGAATGTTGGAAGTCTAAACTCTTGCTGTTGGGTGACTTTTAAAATAATTATCAAGCATGATTTAAAAAAATATATTCTCTCAATAATTAGTAAAATGAATTAGTCTAAATTGAATATTAAATAATGTTAAACTAAATGTTGGAAGTCTGAACTATTATTGTTGAGTGACTTTTAAAATCATCAAGCATGATTTTTAATAACCTATCTCGATAATTTGAAAAGTCAATCATTCTTAATTGAATGTTGAACGATGTTAAACTAAATGTTGGAAATCTGAAATCTTAATGTTGAGTGACTTTTAAAATAATTATCATGCATGATTTTTTTTTTTCTTTTCTTTCTTACAAGTGTAAGAAAGATCTCTCAATAATTAGTAAATTGAATGTTGAACACATGTTAAACTAAATGTTGGAAGTCTGAAATCTTATTGTTGAGTGACTTTTAAAATAATTATCAAGCATGATATTTAAAAAATCTATCTCAATATTTAGAAAAGTGAATCATTCTTAATTTAATTCTTATTGTTGAGTGACTTTTAAAATAATTATGAAGCATGATTTTAAAAAATCTATCTCAAAATTTAAAAAAGTCAATCAGTCTTAATTTAATTTTGTAAGATGTTAAATTAAATATTGAAAGTCTGAACCCTTATTGTTGAGTGACTTTTAAAATGATTATCAAGCATGATTTTTCTTTTCAAATTCTCCCATCAATTAGTAAAATGAATCATTCTAAATTGAATGTTGAACGATATTAAACTAAATGTTGGAAGTCTGAACTCTTATTGTTAATGTTGAGTGACTTTTAAAATAATTATCAAACACGATTTTTTAAAAAATATTTCTGCCATTAATTAGTAAAATGAATCAGTCTAAATTGAATGTGTTGTCAGTTGTGATACGCGTTTTTAAATTAGACTTTTAGGTAGCTTTCTTTACAAAAAAGCTACCTATTGCAGCCGTTCGGAGGAAAGCGATTTCAAAAAATTTTGGTATATTTTCATCGATCATGACCCCCAGACCCCGAAACCACCCTCCGTTCAAAATTGATATATATATATATATATATATATATATATATATATATATATATATATATCTGACCTATGTCACACTGTAACTCCCATAATTATGAACCGATTTCGATGTAATTCGGTGTGTACATAGTACATACCAATGTCTCGACCGAGTTCGTTGGCCAGCTTCATCCGCCATCTTGTTTCAAAATGGCGGCCATTTAAAATTTTTAAAAAAATTTAAAACTTGAAATGTGCTACCAAAAAATTAAAAAAGGAAAAATATTTTTTTCTTATGTATTTGACCTTTATACAAAGATTCCGGAGCAGTTTTTGTTTCGTCTATATCTTAAAAAATGGCTGAGTTATAGCATTTTGAATTTCTAGCGTGGCTGACATTTTGAAACGTCCTGAATTTTGTCACGCGATAAAAGACGCATTTATGAACCGATTTGGATGTAATTCGGTGTGTACATAGTACATACCAATCTCTCGACCGAGTTCGTTGGCCAGCTTCATCCGCCATTTTGTTTCAAAATGGCGGCCATTTAAAAATTTTTTAAAAATTTAAAATTTGAAATGTGGTACCAAAAAATTGAAAATGGAAAAATATTTGTTTTTTATGTATTTGACCTTTATACAAAGATTTTGGAGCAGTTTTTGTTTCGTCTATATCTTAAAAAATGGCTGAGTTATAGCATTTTGAATTTCTAGCGTGGCTTACATTTTGAAACGTCCTGAATTTTGTCACGCGATAAAAGGCGTATTTATGAACCGATTTGGATGTAACTTCGTTTATACATAGTACATACCAATGTCTCGACCGGGTTCGTTGGCCAGCTTCACCCGCCATCTTGTTTAAAAATGGCGGCCATTTAAAATTTTAAGAAAAATTTAAATTTGAAATGTGGTACCAAAAATTGAAAATTGAAAAAATATTTTCTTCTTATGTGTTTGACCTTGATAAAAAGATTCGGGAGCAGTTTTTGTTTCGTCTATATCTTAAGAAATGGCTGAGTTATAGCATTTTGAATTTCTAGCGTGGCTGACATTTTGAAACGTCCTGATTTTTCTCACGTAATAACAGGCGTATTTATGAACCGACTTGGATGTACCTTGGTGTGTACATAGTACATACAAATATCTCGACCGAATTCGTTGGCCAGCTTCATCCGCCATCTTGTTTCAAAATGGCGGCCATTTAAAAAAATTAAAAAATAAAAAAAATTAAATAAGATACCAAAAAATTGGAAAATGAAAAAGATTTTTTTTGTATGTGTTTGACCTTAATACAAAGATTCCGGAACAGTTTTTCTTTCGTCTATATCTAAAAAAAAATGGCTGAGTAATAGCATTTTGAATTTCTCTTGTGGCTGACAGTTTAAAACGACCTCATTTTTGTCACGCGATAACAGGCGTATTTATGAACCTATTTGGATGTAACTTGGTCTGTACATAGTACATACCAATGTCTCGACCGAGTTCGTTGGACAGCTTCATTCGCCATCTTGTTTCAAAAAGGTTGCCATTTAAAAAAAATTAAATTTAAAATTCAAAATGAGGTATTAAAAAATTGGAAAATGAAAAAGATTTTTTTTATGTGTTTGGCCTTGATACAAAGATTCCGGAGCAGTTTTTGTTTCTGAAAATTTGTTCTTTAGTTGATATCTTAAAAAACGGTTGATTTATAGCACTTTGAATTTCTAGCATGGCTAACATTTTGAAACGATCTTGTATTTGTCACGCGATAACACACGTATTCGCCTATTTCGATGTAAGAAGGCATGTGGATAGTATACATCAACACCTCGACCAAGTTCGCTGGCCAGATTCATCAGCCATCTTGTTTCAAAATGGCGGCCATTAAATTAAAAATTATATATATATTTAAAGTGAGGTGCAAAAAAATTAGAAATTGAAAAAGGTTTCTTTCTTAAGTATTTGATCTTGATATAAGGATTCAGGAGCATTTTTTGTTTGTCTTTACCTTAAAAAATGGCTCAGATATAGCAGTTTCAATTTCTATTGTGGGTGACATTTTGAAAAATCTGATTTTTTGCATGCGACAGCACTCCTATATATTAACCGATTCCGATGTGAGTGAGCATGTGCACAGCAATTACTAAGGTCTCGACCAAGTTCACTGCTTAGCCTCATCCACCATGTTGTCTTAAAATGACAGGCACTTTAAGAAATTGCCGAATTTGGCAGCCAAATATAAGTTACTTTAAAGAAAAGCAGCTTGGATAAAGCTGACTAATTTCGCGAAATTCTCATTCATTATATTGATAAAAATTAGTATTGAATCTCCTATATTCGGTTTCCACTAAATTGATCTTCGTGTGTTTGCATGATATAAGTTGGCTTTTTTAAAATAAGGATTGTGAAAGCTACCTCTTCCTCCCGGCACTGGCCGGAAGGACTTTTATTTTTCATATTGCTTAGTGTTTATAAATTGTTAGATCATATACAGGGTTGCACAAAAATTATCAAATACATTTCCATTTATTGACGGGAATTGCTGAACGGGAATTACCATTAAAATAACTTGTTATAAAATTCATTTAATCCATCGATCAGTTGTAATACAGTTAAGAATGAGTTATAAATACCTTTATCTTGTTCCAAAAGCATTATTGGTTGTACAAAACAAAAATATTTTAAAAGGATGATTTCTTTTGCCTTTGCATCTTTTCAGCTTTCTTGGAGTTGGGGGGGGGGGGGGGGGATTTTTCCATTCGGAAACATTTCTTTACTTCTATTTGTACATTTCCCAATTCTACAAAATACTAAGAAATATATTTAAAATAAAAGATTTGAATGGTGTTATAAATATTGAACAAAACCCCTATAAATTATTTGAAAACAACGTTTAAACACACAATAAAACAAGCAGATTTGATCATACGTATACGTTTCGTGAGTACTAGGACTCACATCCTCAGTGTAAAAACTTTAAAAACAATATCCCCCCCAACTGCATGTACGGTGAAAAAAACCCAAATGTCAAAACATAATACCAAAAGACCATCAAGTTCAAACAGCCAATGAAATTAATGCGGAAGTGAAGTGTCGTGACACAACAAATCCATCCAGAAAGTTGAGATGTATGGTGTACTAGATAAATCATTAACCAAGGAGTCTTTAAATTTATGGATATGAATAGCCTCAAAAAATCTAAATCCAGAGGAGTAATGCATTTCTTGATAATGGTAGCTGAGTCAAAATTAAAATTATGTCCCTCCCCCCAGCAATGAGAGGCGATAGAGGATTTCTGTAATTCTTTTTTCTTTACATAGTTTCTGTGTTCATTGATTCTGTAACGGAGTTTTCGTTTAGTTTGTCCAATGTAGGACAAACCACATTGGCATTGAATGTTGTAAATGCCCCAATAATTATGTGGAGGAATTTGGTCCTTAAGTTGCGAAAAAGATAATTTATTAACAGGTTTAAAAACCACATTAAAATCATAATGTATTAAGATATTAGCCATCTTAAAGCTAATGCTATTATAAAATGGTAAAATGATAAGGTTGGAAATGGAAACCGCAGTAACAGGAGAATCAAGATTATTAACATATTTATTAAGACTATGAGAAATTAAATTATTGATATAAGATAAACTAAAACCTCGATCAATAGCCACAGATCTAATGTAATTTAATTCTGTAATAAGTGAATTATTATCTGAAAACCCCCATGCATTCAAATTTAATTAATCCTTCTAAATCCTTCAATTCTTCTAATATCCTTCTAAAATTTATTAAATGATTATGCAAATCTTCTAATGTAGTTTAAACAATTCACGAAAAATGCTTTAGAAGATAAAATTTTCATAAATTCATAATTCAGTACATAAAAGGTTAAAACTAACTAATTTTAGCATACTATCCGTATACATACAAATGTATAGAGCCTATACAGTGCTTACACAAAAGAATTCGGATATTGTTTCAGACTACCGATGGAATTCCTGAAATTGGGTTTAAAATGCGTTATGCGTTTTCCAAATTTTTACTTCCTTCTATCTTTACAAGAACTATTGGATTCGTAAAAATTTTCGAATTCCCGTTTTCGACGGATTTACACGTTTTAGGTGTCAGAGATCCCGAAAAACATGTTTTTACAAAATGCCTGTCTGAGAGTCTGTCTGTCTGTGTGTGACACAAATTTTGTAGTCTCTCTATCTCAAGAACTAATGAACGGAAGTTAATAAAGCTTTAGATTCAGTTAGTCCCTGATATAATTTGATGCTGATTAGTTTTTGGTGTAAATCGCCCAGCAGGTGACGCTGCTATGCTGCATTATTCAGGATTTCCACAATAGCTCTATCTTAAGAACTAATGCACGAATTTACACCAGACTTCAGATTCAGTTAGCCCCTAATATAAATTAGTGTTGTTTAGTTTTTGGTGTAAATCGCCCAACAGGTGGTGCTACTGTGCTGCACGATTTTTGCAATAGCTCTATCTAAAAACTAATGCACGTATTTTCATGAAACTTCAAACTCAATTAGAAGTTGACATAAGTTGTTGCTGATTAGATTTTGGTGTAAATTACCTAACTAGTGGCGCTGCTATAATGCATTTTTCACAAAGTATTAACATGTATGAGATAGAAGAAAGTTTTGGGATTGCCACATCCGACTAGTTTATTTAGACATCATCTTTTACCTTAATAAACTGCGAAGTTGTGTTATAGTATTCTGAAAGTGTTGGAAAGTGTTTCATGATCTATGCCTAACACATGATTTTCAGTTCTAATTTTTCTCATGTTTTGCTTTTCTTAATGCCCTATATAAAATCCGTCTTTTCCTTTTCTAATTTTTCTATACGTATTATAATAGGGGGAAAAAACTAGTTAGAAGAGTTCTTCTAGTTAAAGGTCACTCATATATGCGAGATATGATCGATTAATTCAGATGGCCATTCCATAAATACGCAGTGATTAAATTCTTGGGTCATATTAATGCAGAAGTTTTCTCATTGAATATGCTGAAAATTTCAAATGATCTAATAAATTCTAATTTTAAAGTGGCCTTAATTGAAAGAATGGGTTCTAATTCAATTTTATTAATAAAAGAGATTTTAGTGTAGAACAAACATGGAATAAGTCCATCCTGCTCACTCGGAAAAGCTTCACTTTTAATTATTTTTTATTTTAAGTTATATTGTAAACAAGTAATATAAAATTTTTGTTTTTAAAGTCAATTCCTACTTAGGTCATCAAAGAAAAATTTAATATAATCCCTTAAGCTAATATTAGTTTTTGCTGCATTAAAATATCTCAATTTGTTGATTTTCTATAAGCAAGCAGGTTTACAATGGAAGTCTATGGGAATTTGGCGAAATATTAGAGATATCGCCAAGTTGGCGTCACTTTTGGCGACTCATTTTGGTCGCCAAATTTGGCGATATATAGCCAAGTTGGCGACAAACTTGGCGGTGTTTGGCGACAGAACAAGGTCCCCCCTATGGTAACCCTCGTTATAGATATGAAGATGCATTAAATGCTGTTCAATAACCAATGGCCGTCATTTTGTCTCCCGTATAAAATTAAAATTAATTGAATAAAATTTAATTAATTAATTAATATTTGAAAAAAACTGTATTAACATCAATTGTCATACAGTACAAGTTTAAAAAAATTTATTTCAACTTGATAGGATGAATAATAAGTATTTTATTAACGATTGAAAATTTGAACAATATATATGTATATATATATATATATGTTATATATATAAGGAGGGTGTGAACTAATAGTAGGAATTGAAAAAAGAGAATTTTTTTTTTTTAATCTACGAAAATTTAATACATAGGTTGTCCATTAAAGAATGTAACAGTTTCAATTATACAGGTATATTATAAAGGGGACGGTAGACGTTAATTTTTTTTTTTTTTTTTTTTTTTAATTTTTATCATGGAGTTATGAAATTTTGTGCAAATATGCATCTCACCATAAGTACAGAACAACCACCTTAACCCCTTGGAAACGACCCGTATACGTTTCGCGTAAGGTGTTCAGAATCTGTGATTATACTCACCAGTAAAATTTTATTGTAATTTTTGCCTTTTTTAATTCGAGCATTTTCCCGATTAAATTAGGCAAAAATTTCTGTTTTGTGAAACCGGTGATAAAAGAATAAAAATTCTGTAAAAGACGCACGTCCCGAAGCGGTAAAAAGACATTTCTAATCTTGTTATAATTTTAAGATTAAAAAAATAATAATTTTAAAACGAAATTTTAAGGTCTAACGGAACGCGTCTTAATTTTTGAGATATTTCCTCGATTTTGCATTTGAATCACTTAAATCTGTATTACAAGTAGATCTGTGTATCCATTTTTTTTAATCCTTTGAATACTTAATTTTTTAGAGATTTTTTTTCTGAATTCCATATTGATTTTCATCAAAATTTTGCCTTTTAATAAGCTAAAAATCAAATTTAATTATCTTAATGAAGTCGAATTTTAAAATGCATGCACAATTTATTCGTAAGCGATATATCAGGATTCTTCCTTATCAATTTCATGAATTTTGATCAAAAATTAAAACGCATGGAGCATTTCAAAAATCTAAAAACGTTGAAAAATCAATTTTGAGAAAAACATATTTAAAGTACATTAAAGGACCGAAAACTGTTTGTGTACAAAATTAAAACACTTGTAACTTTGCAAAAAATCATCGCATCTGCATGCGGTTTTTCACAAATGACTAATTACAAATTGAAGAATAATAATACACACAAAAAGAAATTTTGATTTTTAGGTCGATTTTGGCTCAAATATTGGCCAAAATTGGTCGATTTTTGCTCAATGTCCACGATCCTCTTATAACAGAATAATTTTGGCTATTTACAACAAATCATACATCAAATTCAAGGTAAACTTATCTAGTTTTTCTTGCAAATGTTCAATACGTGCATCTTCAGTTATACAGCACACATACAACTTAAAGTCCAATTTTTCCTACACTTCGGCTAACAAGTCCGGAGTCACGGAAGTATTCTGTGTCTTCAATTCTGTGTCTTCAATTCTGTGTCTCAACTTTGGCACAATACAGTAGACTCGCGATTTTATAACCCCCGATTTAGCGATCCCTCGCGACCATTGGATGAGGTCCCGCCCATTTTTCAATGCTTACAATGTTTTTCCTCGCTCGTTTTAACGACCCTCAAATAATCCGAATCTTAATTTAGCGAACTTCGAGAACTCCATTTCACTCCAGAAATTAAAAATCTAGAAGCAGTAAAGAACATTTTTCTTTCCCCAAATGTTACATGCGTTTTACAGCGGATGAATCAAGGTGTTACACAACGTTTCAAAAAATGTACGGAAGAAACTAGTCAAATGGTATTCTAATCAATTAAGAAGTAAACAAAATTCATAGTGGTTATTCTTAGTGGTTATTCATATAGCAAATGACGCTTGGCAAGCGGTTTCCTGCTCCCACTCCTCCATGTTTTCATACCTTCGGTGCAGGAAAACACAATGGTAAACCTACGAGTCAAACTCTAAAATCGGGTTTGCAGGTGTTTTCCACTAAGGTATGACTTGGCAGACCGATTGCGTTTTAATATGCCAATCGAGTTTTTACTGATTCTGGAATTTCAGGCGTGAATTCAATGATGTGATTGTATGTGCTGGAGCCTACCGGTCTATCTGGCTTAGACCCAAAAATTTTATAAAAAATGCATATATTTTTATATCGCCATTATTTTACAATTAAACTTTAAAATTCGTTTCTTTAAAGGATGGTAGATTTAAAAGCAAAAAAATTTAAAATACAGTAAAACCAGAACAAAGAACCTGCCTATGACGGAAATTTGCCTTAAACGGAAAAATGTGTTGATCCATGCAAAATGAATATAATATTACCTGAGAAAAGAACAGACTACATTTACACCTCCTAAAGAGGGAACTTGTCTATAAAGTATTTTTTTTTTCTTTCCTATGTGATTCCGTCTTAGAAGATTTTACTGTATAGAATTTTTCAAAGTCTCTAATAGGGTAATTCCGGGATTTATGCCGCATATTTTTTTGAATTTGTGTATAAAGTGTGTATTTGTGTTATATATCCCATGGTGGACATAAAATTTAAAAAAATCATGCTGTGCTATTTAATGTTAAGTATACAACGCGTGTACTGCGACAAAAAAATTCAAAACAAATTATTAATATTTTTTAACAATTTTTTTCTAAAACAGTACACTGCAGCGCGTCACCCGTACATTCAGCTGAGACGCCGCACTTGTGCGGTAGTTATGCCGCGCTTGTAATAAGAACAGAATGCAGTTATAAATAAAAATATTTTTAAAAAATAATCATATCTGGACTATAATTATGGATGTAATAACAAAATGAAACTAAATGAGTACAATGAAACGTATTAGTAAATTCAAATTAATAATTGTTGCCTACTTTCACTATTAAAATTATCGACTTCATTTTTTTACATTAAATTTTAATTGTTATTTCAGCAACAACGTAACATCAATGTATTAGAAAGGAAAAAGAAAAAAAGTAAAATTGTGTTTACATAATTTATTTGTTAACCCTTTCGGGACCGGTATCTTTTACATAATTTTTATTCGGTTGGTACCACTTTTTTTAAAAGAAGTTACCTTTACTTAAATAATCATGAAAATGTTCTAATTAAACAAAGAAAATATTACTTTTCTTTTTTACTGGTGCCAGAAACAAATTTTGTAAGCTCTTTATGAAGGTGCTTCTATGCATCTATGATTCCGAATAGGTTAAGAGATCGACTTCAATCTACAGAAAAAGTGTCGAAAAAGTACATTCTTTATGTAACTACATTTAAAGACATAATGCAACGAAGCCAATTACACTTCCTCTTTTATGAAGTAGTTTGCAGAGAACGTCTGCGTTACGCGTAATCCAATTTTTCATTATTATCATCTTGACTTGCATTTTTCTTGCCCTTCTTACTTTTTATTTTCCCCTTTTTCTCCTTTGGTTTTAGTAAATTTGATAACATGCCTAACATGGTTAGTCTGTGCAAAAAGAAAAGGAAAAGTTAATAACACTTAATCCTCCCGTATAAAAGAAACTGCGGCATGTATACCGGAATAGCAGTGCAGCATGTATCCCATTTTGCATGGTACAGACGTCGGCCATCACAGTTACCTGACATCGCTAAGGGGAATGGCGTAATCCACAAAGTACTCTATACAAACGCTACACTTAGTTTTGACTTCGAAATCATACATGCATTTAATAATAATTGTATGAAAAATATTTAAACATAACGTGTTTAAAAGTTTGGACAGTGAAATCATGCACTTACGTCAAATTAAGGATTGTACTTCTACAAGTAAACATCGAAATGGGATTCACGCTATACACTGGTTAAAATAATCTGATTGCGCACCTATACTGTGCGTTTGACGACCATCTATCGATAATTACAAGAAATAGAAGAGGTGCGGCATCTATCCCGTATGCGGCGACTCTCCCGGAGTTACCCTACATGAAATATGGATTAAAGATATTAAATGATAAGTGAAACTTTTACATACAAATAGAAATCCATTAAAAAAACTAGTTGCATGTGGCAATCCCAAAACTTTCTTCTATCTCATACATGTTAATGTTTCCTGAAAAATAAAGTATGTTAGTACCACCGGTTAGGTGGTTTACACCAAAATCTAATCAGCAAACAACTTATGTCAAGTTGTAGCTGAATCTGAAGTTTAGTGAAAATCCGTGCATTAGTTTTTGATGTAGAACTATTGCGGAAATCGTAAAAAATATACATAGCAGCGCCACCTGTTAGTCGATTTACTCCAAAAACTAGTCAGGACCAATTTATATGAGGGACTAACTGAATCTGAAGTTTGATGAAAATTCATGCATTAGTTTTTGAGATACTGTTTTTGCGGAAATCGTGATGAATGCAGCATAGTAGCGCCACCTGTTGAGCGATTTACACCAAAAACTAAAAAGCTCTAATTTATATGAGGGACTAACTGAATCTGGAGTTTGATGAAAATTCATGCATTACTTTTTGAGATACTATTTTTGCGGAAATCGTGATAAATGCAGCATAGTAGCGCCATCTGTTGAGCGATTTACACCAAAAACTAAAAAGCACTAATTTATATTGGTGAATAATTCAATCTGAAGTTTTATAACAATTCGTGGATTAGTTCTTGAGATAGAACTATTGAGATAATCAAAAATAATGCCGCACAGCAGCGCCACCTGTCGGGCAATTTACACTAAAAAGTAATCAGCACCAAATTATATCAAGGACTAACGGAATCTGAAGTTTTAATAAAATTCCATGGATTAGTTTTCGAGATATAGCTATTGCAGAAATCGTTAAAAATGCAGTATAGCAGCGCCACCTGTTGGGCGATTTACGCCAAAAAGTAATCAGCACCAGTTTATATCAGGGACTAACTGAATCTAAAATTTTATTAAATTTCGTTCATTAATTCTTGAGATAGAGCGTCCACAAAATTTGTGTCACACACACAGAGACAGACAGACGGACATACTCACAGACAGACATTTTGTAAAAACTTGTTTTTATGGTTCTCTGACCCCTAAAACGTGTAAATCCATCGAAAGTCAGAATTCGAAAATTTTCATGAATCCAATACTTTCTTGTAAAGATAGAAGAAGGTAAAAATAAATATCAGAGCCTTTGACGCTTCATTAAAAATGAAGATTATAAACATGAAAAAAGAAAAGCTAAAGTAAGTGTTTTTCGTCAGAATTCCTCTATACAAAACAATTTTTAACCATATCGACGTAAAATCTGTGTTTTGTAGAAATTCATCTGGCCGGGCCGGGATCGGTCTAAGATTTTAACTTCAGGCCGGACCGAACTTTTTTTGTTATGGGCCGGCTCGGGACCGGGCCTGGATATTTAGACCAGTGCAGACCTCTATGCAGACCTTCAGCATATTCTGAAAGCAGGTTTAAGGGGACTTATCTGGTCAGGAAGAAAAAAAGTGGTAAACCATGTTATCCTATGGGAAAAACCCTTATCTTTCTTGTTCATTCAAATTTAGAAATTTCAACAATATATTTTTTTCTCAGCACGTAGATAGGAAAGTTCTTTATCCCTCTGTAAGCTTAAATTATTTTAAAGATAACTATGAGTATTTTAAAATTTATGTTAAAGTTCCAAAAATTCCGAAAAGTATAAAAAGTATTCTTTATTCGTTTATAACTTATGACTGGAAAAATATATAGAAATCAGGAGTTTACAGAGGGTTAAAGATATTTCCTATCTACGTGCTGAAAAAAAATATTGTTGAAATTTCCAAATTAAAATGAACAAGAAGGATAAGTATTTTTCCCGTAGGATAACATAGGATTCCACTTTTTTCGCCCCACCATATAAGGCACCTTAACGTAAAATCAGTACGCTGCTATTTTCTGTAGAAAGAAGAGGCACTAGTCTTAAATCGACTTTTAATAACGTACAATTTGTGGATGATCCCTATCTTGCATTCAAAATGAGTCAATAACCCGTCCCTCGGAGGTGCGGGTAAATGGTGTAAGTCACGAATTTTGGATTTTAATATCTCTGCGAGACTAGCAGATATCGAGCTGAATTTATATTGTATTTAATTCAGGAATGGATAAGGAAAAATTTCCTAATTGTAATTATTATTCTACGGGGGCTGTATAAATTTAATTTATGTATTTCCTCAAATAAAGCCCCCATGGAATTACAACTTATGCCATTAAATTTTGACTTTATTTTATGAAACATTGCAATTATAAGTATGTGTCTAGGGGCAATATTTAAAGAAATAGCCTATTGTTTCGATCTTTATGACTCACGTTGTATAGATATTTATAGTATATATATGTAGTGGCGAAACAATAGCCCAGACCAGATGTTGGGAGAAGTCAAAGTCCAGTTCTCATGAGAAGTTGGTGAGCTCAGCGGAAACTGAAGACTCTGCGCTAGAATTGAGGGAGAGAGGCGTTTCTGCGTTGGGAGAGAGAGGTGCTCTCTCTTGACTAATCTTTGGATAGCGCGTTGCCCGCTATTATTATCTTATTTAACGGGATCTGTGAGCAGACCCGTCATACAATCTTTATCTATTAATGTCTAAATGTCGTGTTTTTATGTGTCATATATAGCCTAGATGGATATCTGTAATTTTAGTAATAACCTAGAAGTTTTAATTAAGCATTTTAACGAGTTTAATAGCATTAGTTCCTGTTGCCATTTCTGACCTATTTTCTCCCACAATTTTGGGGGGCCCTGCCTGGATCTGAATTACCGGACTCAACATTTTTTTTTTTTTTACGATTTGAAATCTATCCCCTGGACATTCGGACGAATTTTTCTTGAGCTGCAAAGAACGGAATCTGAATCTACAGCCTAGCCATCCGAAGGATTTGTTTTAAGCTGCTGTCTTGCTTCGAAAGAATCTGGAAAAGAACTTCGGTTCTTCTAAAAAGGAAGGAAAAAAGGTTCGCCGCTTCAAAAACCCTGTGTGCAACGAATGCCCGTAGTTTTTTATTTTTACGGGTCCAAAGATCGCGTGTGTGAACGACTCACTGTGTTTTTTTTTGTGTGAGTCTTGGTTTTTTCGCGTGTGATTTATTTTATGCAGCCTAGTGATTTATTTTTGTGGGCTGTTTTGCTATTTTCTGGCTCACTGTGCTTTTTTTTTTGTCGTGAGCTTTGGTTCGTTTTTTTTCCCTTACGCGTGTGAAAAAAATATATTCATTTACATACAGCGAATGTACCGGTGGTGGTACAAATTCGCACGAGCCATTTTTTTTATTATTGAGATTTCATATTTTCAAGAAAGGATTTTTCCTGTAAAAGTAAGTGAGTTCCTTTTTATATGTTTGTGTTGCTATAAAGAATTGATATTAAACTGGAAATAAAAATAATGGCGCATTTAGTACGTGCCAAGAAGGTAGACCTTTTAGGGGTGGTGCGGGAATTGGGATAGGAAAGCTCCGGAAAGCTCTACTAAGCCTCAACTCACGGACATGATCATTAAATCGAGCGATTATAATGAAGATGTTGTAAAAAATCTTCTAGCCGGAATTGTTGCTGAAAGGGAAGAGTCTGACAAAAAATACTATTAGAAGAAGAGAGTAAATGCGAATTCGAACTCAAAAAACTTGAACTAGAAATCGCTGCGAAAAATAAAACCGAAATATCGACACTGAGTAGCGGGATTAAAACCCCCGATGTTTTGAAATTAATTACAAAGTATAACCACCAAGAAGAAATTAGTATTTACCTTACATTGTTTAAACGCCAAATCAAGCGTTTGGTTGTAGAAAAGGAAAATTGGGTAACTTATTTGTTAGGTCTGTTACCGTTGGAAATAGTCAATATAATAGGTGAGGAACTCTCCAATGATTACGATTACGTGAAACAGTTATTACTGAAGAGATTCAAACTGAGTGCAGAACAATTTTGACAGAAATTCTTTTCCCATAGAAAGGAAAATTCGGCCTCGTGGCGAGATTTTTCATTTGAAATTACTAATTTTTTGGAACAATGGTTGGCAGGTCTTAACATTTCGTCTTTTGATGATTTAAAAAACATTTTGGTCATTGACCAAATAAGGAAGAGATTACCGTTTGAGATAAGGGAGTATTTTATTGATGACTTGCCTAAGTTTACGAAGGTCTCAGATTTTATAAGTAAGCTTGATGATTATGAGGCGGCTCGCAATATTATCAGGAAAAACTCCAAACCAAGAAGTCCGAATAACGATGTTAAAAAGCGTTTTACTCAAAATGTTGAAAACAAAAGTTTTAACAGAAATAACATTCCGCAGAGTAGTAAATATGAAAAAAATTATCTTAACACGAGGAATAACGCTAACCCTTTCAAAATTAGATGCTTTTATTGTAATGAATACGCCTCCCATAAATCAAATCAATGTCCCCGAAGGAAAGAAGGGCCAACTTATTTTAGAGGCAAAGAAACCGAGCACAGAGCTGAGCAAAGTAACTTCAATTATAATAAATCAGCGAACACTACGAATAACAATTCCTGCCCATCGGATAAAATCCTCAAAATTATTGAAATTATGGGGAAAAAGGTCAGCTGTGTGGTAGATTCTGGATCTGACGTAACATTGGTTAATGATAACATCTATAAGAGTTTAGGATGCCCTAAATTAAATGAAAATGATGTAAAACTGACAGGAATTAGTGGAAAAGGAGTGAGTCCGAAGGGTTTTTCAATACCGACATTTCAATTGATAATGTTAGTATGAATTGTGATATTTACGTTTTAAATGATTTACAATACAACATGATCCTCGAAAATAATTGTTTAAGTAAATTAAATTTTGAAATATCTGGTAATGGCCTTAAAGTTATGAGTAAGCGAAATAAGGAGAAAAATTATACTGTTAATATGATAACTGCGGTTTCCTTAAAAATTCCGAAGTTAGACACTCCTTCAGATGTTGTAAACATTCCCATGGCCAAATCAGTCTTGCAGTCGGATGTTGTAAACATTCCCATGACCATCCCAGGCTTGCGGTCAAATTCCATAGACACTCCCATGATTGAAGAATGATTAACTGACACTCCTAAGTATGAATCTGTTTACTTAGCAGAAATGGTAAATTCGGTTAATATAAACGAAATTGATCTTACTCACATAACTGACTGCGGTTTAAAAAAAGAATTAATTAACTTAGTTGAGAATTACAAGCCTGAGAAAATAAAAAGTGCTAACTTGAAAGTTAAAATAATATTGAGCGATGGAATACTGATTACGCACCGACCCAGGAGATTAGCATTTGCAGAACAAGCGTTTGTTGATAAACAAATCCAGGAATGGCTTGATAAAGGCATTATACGAGAAAGTTGTTCGAGTTACGCCGCGCCTATTGTTTTAGCCAAAAAGAAAAATGGCAATTATAGATTGTGCGTTGATTATAGAAAGCTTAACCGAAAGATAATTAGGGATAATTACCCCCTTCCGGTAATAGATGATATTTTAGACGATATCGGGCAAAATAAAGTTTTTAGCACATTAGGCTTAAAGAACGGTTTTTTCCACGTAGAAGTCGATGAGGACAGTAAACAATTTACTTCGTTTGTTACAAATAATTCCCAGTTCGAGTATAATGTAATGCCTTTCGGCTTAAGCTCCGCCTTTCAGTTTTTCCAACGCTACATATATGCATGCCTCAGAGAGTTAATAAGAGATAAAACGATTTCCGTGTACTTAGACGATATAATCGTCCCTGCGAAGACTGAAGAAGAGGCGCTTTCTAAACTGAAACGCGTGTTTCAGGTAGCATCAGAGTATGGTCTCGAATTCAATTTTTCTAAATGCCAGTTTTTGAAAAGAAGGATCGAATTTTTAGGATACATAGTGGAAAACGGAACAATTCGCCCTTCAGAAACACAAACATTAGCTGTTGAGAAATTCCCTGAGTCACAAAGTAAGAAACAACTCCAGAATTTCCTAGGGTTAACTGAATATTTTAGAAAATATATAGCGAATTATGCTAGAATCGCTAAACCCTTAAGTGATCTCCTGAAATCGGAGAACGAATTTAATTTTGGAGCGAGTCAAAAAGAGGCTTTCCAAACATTGAAAAATAAATTGTCTGATAAACCGGTGTTACACATATTTAGACAAGGGGCAGAGACAGAATTACACACGGATGCTAGCAGCTTAGGTTTTGGAGCAGTCTTGTTACAAAAAGACGACTATGGAAACTTACACCCCGTTCATTTCATGAGTAAGAAAACAACACCCGCTCAAGCCAAATATAGTAGTTACGAGCTTGAAGTTATGCTGTTATTGAAGCATTAAAGAAATTCCGGACATACCTGTTAGGACTAAATTTAAAATAGTAACTGACTGTTCTGCCTTTCAAAAAACATTAGAGAAGAAAGATCTTACGCCAAAAGTAGAAAGGTGGGCATTATTCCTACAAGAATTTGATTATCAAATTGTCCACAGGCCCGGAAGTCAAATGAAACACGTTGATGCGTTGAGTCGTAACACAGTATTAGTCACAACACGTTCGCATGAGGAAATTACAACAAAATTAACCAAAGCACAAAACGAAGACGATTACATTAAAACTATCAAAACACTAGTTGGGAAAAATGAAAGCAAAGATTATTTTGTTAGGAAAAATATTGTGTACAAATATGAAGGTGGTAGAGAATTAATTATGGTACCCGAAATTATGCAGAAAGAAATTATTCGCGAAATTCATAATAAGGGACATTACGCTGTAGCCAAGACCGAAGCGATAATAAAGCAGGAGTATTATATCCCTAATCTTCGAAAACAAATTGAAAGTGTTATAGAAAATTGTGTAGAATGCATCCTATACAACCGGAAGCGAGGGAAAGGTGAAGGATTGCTAAATCCCATCCCTAAACATGATTCCCCTCTCCAAACTTATCACGTCGACCACTTAGGCCCAATGCCCTCGACCAACAAAAACTACAATTTCATATTCTCTGTAGTGGACGCTTTTACAAAATTCGTCTGGTTCTATCCAGTTAAGACGACATCTGCAAAGGAGGCAATTTCTAAATTAAAAATTCAACAAGCTACATTCGGGAACCCAGAGCGAATAATCAGCGACCGAGGTGCCGCCTTCACTTCTAGTAAGTTTAAAAAGTATCTCGAAGACGAAAATATTGAGCATGTTCTAATTACAACGGGAATACCCAGAGGAAACGGACAGGTAGGACGACAACAGGAGACTCTCATATCAATCCTTGCTAAATTAAGTATCGACGATCCGTCGAAGTGGTACAGATATGTACCGGCTGTTCAGCGGATAATGAATAGTACGATTTCCCGAAGCACTCAATACACACCCTTTGAGCTTTTAACGGGAGTAAAAATTAGAAGTAGGGAAGATTTAAGAATAAAACAAATTCTTGATGAGGAACATGAAAACGCATTTGTCGAAGAAAGACAGAATAGCAGAAATATCGCGAAACAACATATATTAAAAATTCAGGAGGAAAATTGCAAGACTTTCAACCGTAAACGCAAAAAAGCGAAATGTTATAGAATTGGTTATTTACTTGTAATCCAAAGAACCCAATTCGGGGTCGGTATGAAGCTACGATCGAAATTCCTTGGTCATTACAAAGTGAAGCGCAATGATCGATACGATATCGAAACAGTGGGGTTTCAAGAGGGTCCAAGAGTGACCTCTACTGCAGCTGATCACATGAAGCCATGGGCTTCTTCAACCTAAAGAGAAAAAAATATATTGCTAATTCAAGTTGATATATTTGTGTTTTTTTTTTTTGCATCGTCTCATCTTTTCTTTTTTTTATCTGTGTTTTACTGTGACTGTGCTGTCATCCGAACATTTTTTTTACTATTATATACAAGGAAAAAAAACTCTCTGTTTAAAAACTGTTCACAGGACTGCATCCACGTGATGGACTCGCCTGCGTATTGTTTGTTTTTTTTTTTACTATATTTAGCAAAAAAAAAAAAAAGAACTGAAACTGTGTTTTTTTTAACTTTTTTTTGATGGAAAGACTGTGTTCATCTGTATACGTAGTTTGATATTGCAATTATTTCTCATGTTGTTTGTTTTTTATGTGTTTTTCCAGTATTTTTCAGGATCCATGAAAGTCGGACGGTACCAATCCAGTTTATATGGTGGGTGATCTGTGGGACATAGAATGGTCAAGATGCCCGAGTTGTAGTGGCGAAACAATAGCCCAGACCAGATGTTGGGAGAAGTCAAAGTCCAGTTCGCATGAGAAGTTGGAGAGCTCAGCGGAAACTGAAGACTCAGCGCTAGAATTGAGGGAGAGAGGCTTTTCTGCGTTGGGAGAGAGAGGTGCTCTCTCTCTTGGCTAATCTTTGGATAGCGCGTTGCCCGCTATTATTATCTTATTTAACGGGATCTGTGAGCAGACCCGTCATACAATCTTTATCTATTAATGTCTAAATGTCGTGTTTTTATATGTCATATATAGCCTAGATGGATATCTGTAATTTTAGTAATAACCTAGAAGTTTTAATTAAACATTTTAACGAGTTTAATAGCATTAGTTCCTGTTGCCATTTCTGACCTATTTTCTCCCACATATAAACGAAGTGATTGCAGTAAGTCGATTTCTAAAGAAATCGACCTAAAAAATTGTAAACAGCAACAACAACAGCAGCAATAAAAACATTAAAATTATTGAAAAACATAAATAAACATTAAAAAATATATAAGTATAAAAACTAGAATTTGAAATATAAAAGAAAGTATAAAAATTAATGAATTATTTTATAACACACTTTTCAAATTTACACGAAAAACAATGCATTAAAATGAAAGTTATTGCATACAAAAACAGAAAAAAGGCGTTTTTAGTGCCTGAAAAAGTCGAAAATTAATAAAATTCAAAGTATTACAATTCTGTAAGTTTTGTTCTTATAAAATTTAAATGTTTACTGCTTTACTTGCTAAAGCAGAAAGAAAGTTTTTTTTTTTTTTTTTTTTTTTTTTATAAATATACTTATTAGACCCAAGGCCCGCATAAAAATTTAATTTTTTTTTACTTAAAAAATTATTAATTTTACGCAATTTCTTTCTCATATGATGTAGAACTTAATATCTAAAACATAATGGCTAAAATAATGTCTGAAAAATAACGCCTTCTATTAATACACGCTTTCCAATATTTAATGAAAAATACCAGACGAAAAATATATTTGAAGTACTTTTGCAATTTGGAGTATTACATCTAAACCAAAGGTTCCGGAATAATCTAGGAATTAACCATAAAAAAGGACACCCTATGTAAAAATCGCATTAGAATCTTACACATTTCCTTATTTTGGCAGATATACATTAAATTACCACATCTATCAAAACCTTGTTAGAAAATAATGTCTCAAAAATAACGCCTTGTATTAGTACACGCTTCCCAACTTTTAATGAAAAATAGACGACGAAAAATATATTTGAAGTACTTTTGCTGTTGGAACATGACATCTAAACGAAAGATTTCAGAATCATCAATGAATTAACCATAAAAAAGGAAACCCTGTGTAAAGCTCGCATTAGAATATTACACAATTTCCTTATTTTAACAGATATGCATTAAATTATGACGACGTTTATTAAAACCTTGTTACAAATTGATGTCTGAAAAATAACGCCTTCTATTAGTGCATGCTTCCCAACCTTTAATGAAAAATAGCAGACGAAAAATATATTTGAAGTACTTTTGCTGTTGGTGTTAAATCTATTGTCCATGTTTATTTATTTGTTATTATCCTCTCATCTTTATTCTCGTGATACCTTTTATATATGATGTAACGTGAATCAGAAATTGTTTATTATTGTTTGAATATTTTTATGGAAGAAGGTAAAAAGCTTTACCGGTAAATAAATTATTTTTGTTTTGAGAAGTTAATAGACTTCTTTATGTAGATTTTAAGTTCATAAATACATAATTGGCGTCCGCATTATATTCTGAAAGCTGGGTTGTTAAAATAACATCCTTTTTGAAGGCTTTAATTAACATTGTGGCGTCCGCGACAGGACATTTTACAATATTTATTTGATGCAAAATGTTTCAAGCCGTTAAAAATTTTAAAAAGGTCGACTTAAAGTTCGTGGTAGAAGAGCTTGGGGAAACAATCCCGCAAGATTATACGATTGGGACATTAAAGGAAATTATTTTGAATAGTAATGAATATAAACAGGATCCCGCTTTTGTACAAGAAATTTTATCCAATGCTGTTGCTGAGAGAAAGGAAAAAGAAAACGAGGCTAAGAAGTTAGAAAAGGAGAAGTCGGATCAAGAATTAAAAAAGCTAGAATTAAAGGAGAAGTCGGAAGTAGAGTTAAAAAAGTTGGAATTAAATCATCAATTAGAATTAGCAAAGATTCAGTCACAGGGACAAATGCAATGTGAGTACATTTCAAATGATTACGAAACTAATCATTCTAAAAAGAAATTTACGTTGCCCAAGTTGGAATTTCGCCAATTTGATGGTGATTTAAAGGAATGGTTGCCATTTTGGAGCCAGTTTGAACAGATTCACAATGATCAAGATATTGCGCCAGAAAATAAATTCCAGTATTTGATCCAAGCAACTATCACTGGATCTAGAGCGCGAGAAGTTGTTGATAGTTTTCCGCCAACTGGCGCTAACTATGCCAAAGCTATAGAGAGTCTTAAGGCTCGTTTCGGTAGGGAAGATCTTTTGGTTGAAGTGTATGTGCGAGAATTATTAAAATTAATTATATCTGTGCAATCAAAAGGAAAATTTTCTATTACATCATTGTATGATAAACTTGAGTTGTATTTACGAGCTCTTGAGATGTTAGGTGTCACAACGGATAAATGTGCTTCAATATTATATCCAATGGTAGAATCTTGTTTTACTGCTGAATTTTTGAAAGCGTGGAATCGAACACATACGAATTCGGTTAGTTCTGATGCAAAAGAGCGCCTAGATAATTTAATGGCGTTTCTCAAATCTGAAGTTGAAGGAGATGAAAGAATTAATTTGGCAGTGACAGGTTTTGGTTTAGCGAGAAAAGATGACGCGATCTTTAGAAAAAACAAAAGTCACAACGATGGTACTAAATATTTACCAACTGCTGCTACTTTATTAACAACTTCTTCAAGACCAGATTTAAGGAAAAATTGCGTTTTTTGCAAAGGAAGACATCTGAGTTCAGAATGCTTTTCGGCACGGAAGATGAGTTTTAATGAAAAGCAGAATATATTGAAGGACAAAAGATGTTGTTTTTTATGTTTGGCAACAGGTCACACAACGAAGCAATGTAGAGCTATCTTGAAGTGTTTCTTTTGTGATAAAAGACATGCGTCTGTGATGTGTCAAACGCTCGATAAGAATAAGCTGAATGAAAAGAAAGAGGAAGACACAGAAAAGTCGCCTGGAAAAGAAGTAAATATGGCCAATTTCAATAGAAATCCTAAAGTGTTCCTTCAGACGATAAAGGCAAAAATATTTTCCGAAAACAAAAAGAAAGATGTTAGACTAATTTTGGACTCAGGTTCTCAGAGATCGTATATTTTAAAACATTTAGCCGAAGAAATGAAGTATTTACCTCTTCGAGAAGAAAAAGTTTCTCATTCCCTTTTTGGCGGAGTCATAACAAAGGATTATAATCATCATTACTACAAGGTAAGATTAAGCGATTTGAAAGAAAATTTTAAATGTAATTTTGAGGTTTTGGATCAAAACATTATATGTGAAAATGTTATGCCAGTAGGAAAAGGATCCTGGTTTAAAGAATTATCGGAAAAAGGCATCACTTTGACGGATGTTGGTGAAACTCCAGAATCTATTCAAATATTGATTGGAGCTGATGTAATGGGAAAATTACTGACAGGTCGTAGAGAATTACTCTCGTCGGGATTAGTAGCACTGGAAACATTTTTAGGTTGGACCTTAATGGGAAAAGTGCCTCAAGATAATGCGTCTAAAGAAAATTTAGCTTTGTCAGTTACGTCTATGTTTGTAAAGGAAGCAGAGATTGCTGATTTATGGAAATTGGATTTGCTTGGAATAAATGATCCGATTGAAAAACAATCTAAAATGGAGATTGATCGTCAGGTTAAAGAGCATTTTTTACAGACAGTAAAAATGAATGAAGATAATCGTTATGAAGTTTCTTTGCCATGGTCAGAAGATACACCACCTTTACCTGATAATTTGAGTTTAGCCAAGAAAAGATTGAGTAACGTTACAAACAAGTTGCTTTCCGATAACATTTATCAAAGGTATGAAAAAATACTTTTAGGGTGGCTTGATGATCAAATTATAGAGGAAATTCCACAGGCTGAAATGAACCTTTATGGAAATTATTTACCTCATCGACCAGTAATAAAAGAGAGCAGTACAACTCCTATTCGTCCAGTGTTTGACGCATCAGCTAGAATGCAGAACCATCCATCTTTGAATCAATGTTTGCATTGTGGGCCAAACCTTATTGAATTAATTCCTGACATTCTCTTACGATTTAGAAAAAATAAATTTGGTGTTGTAGCTGATATCAAGAAAGCATTTTTACAAATAGCTATTCGTAAAGAAGATCGGGACTATTTGCGTTTCTTGTGGTGGAGTAATCCAGAAGAAAGAAATATTAGAATGTTTCGACATACTAGAGTGGTGTTTGGAGTCAAAAGCTCTCCTTTTCTTCTCGGTTCCGTCATAGAATATCACATTAAAAACGATGAAGAATACGACCCCAATCTTAAACAGCAATTGCTGAGAAGCTTTTATGTTGACAATGTCGTTGCTAGTGTCCACACACAGGAAGAATTGGAAAGGTTTATAACTGATTCTAAATCTCTTATGGCTAAAGGTGGATTTGAGTTGAGAGGATGGGAACAGACAGAAGAAAGAAACAATATCGAAAATACCGAAGAAACTGCTGTACTGGGATTACAATGGAACAGACTTCTAGACGTTTTAAAAGTTAACGTAAGCTGGACGAAAGATATAAATATAGAAAAAATAACAAAAAGAATCATGCTATCAGTTGCACATAAAGTTTTTGATCCAATTGGTTTTACTGCTCCAGTTATGATATGTCCCAAGATGATGTTACAGAAAACATGGAAAGAAGGAATCACGTGGGATGAAGAAGTTACTAGCGATATAAAAAATGAATTTATTGAATGGTTTCATGAATTAAATTGTTTACAAGAAATTCAGATTCCTAGATATATTCAGTTCACCCCAGATAATTTAAAAGGTTGTACTCTTCACACATTTTGTGATGCAAGTCAGTATGCGTATGCTGCTGTTATATTTTTGAGGATAGCAACTAAAGATCGTGTAGAGTTATTCCTTCTTGCAGCGAAATCCCGCATAGGTCTTTTAAAATGTGGAACTATACCTAGAATGGAACTTTTAGCTGCTTTGATTGGTGCTAGATTGGCTAAATCAGTAACTGACGCTATGGGCTGGGAAGATATAGAAAGATATTTTTGGAGCGATTCCACAACAGTGCTTGCATGGATATCCAGGAAAGAAAACTGGTCTGTTTTTGTTAGAAACAGAGTTCAAGAAATAAAAAAATTGACTGATCCTGTTTTATGGAAACATATACCTGGTGAAATGAATCCAGCAGATCTGCCATCTAGAGGATGTAAAGCAAGACATCTGGTATCTCTCAAATGGTGGGAGGGTCCATCTTGGCTTAAAGATTCTAAAGAATATTATAAATATATGGATTTCAAGTGCCAAGACATAAACGAAGAAGAAATTGAAAAAGAAAAATTGAAGTCTACAAAATTACTGGTAAATGTTGATGAAAGTCCAGAGAAAAGCTGGTACTACCAGTATTTTTCCAGTTATGAGAAAATCGTACGTCTTGTTGGTTGGATACTTCGTTTCAGATATAATTCTTCTAATACAAAGGAACAGATCAAAGGAGAATTGATGAATCTTGAATTTAAGAGAGCAGAAACGAAGATAATTTGGATGATACAAAAGGAATGTTTTTCCCATGAAAGTGAGGGGAGATTGAAAACTCTGGAGACGTTTAAGGATGAACAAGACATAATACGTGTAAAGACTAAGATTACGTATAGACAAGACAATATGAATTTCCTCACACCTATGGTTGTTCCTTCAAATCATGAAGTTGTCAAACGATTAATTTTACATTACCACCGCAAAAATTGTCATGCAGGTCCTCAGATTCTTCTGAATTTGCTTAGAGAAAAATACTGGATTTTGAATGGAAGAAGAACTGTGAGCTCTGTTCTATCAAAATGTACCATTTGTAAAAGATTTAATTCGAAGAATTTAGAATCTTCTCCAGTTTCTCTGCCAGAAAATCGAGTGAAAGATGCAGCTGTATTTCAAATTATCGGCATTGATCTGGCTGGCCCTTTGTTTCTTAAAAATAAACAGAAGAGTTGGGTTATCTTATTTACATGTGCCATCTACAGAGCTGTGCATTTGGAGCTTGTGACTTCAGCTTCTACAGAGTCATTTTTAATGGCTTTGCGAAGATTTGTATCTCGTAGAGGAAGATGTTCTGTTATATATTGCGACAACGGTTCCAATTTTGTTGGTGCATCCAATTTCTTAAAAAGATTGAACTGGAATCGCATACAGAAGTATGGAGCAATAAATTCTTTCAAATGGAAATTCAACCCTCCGACTGCTGCTTGGTGGGGCGGATGGTGGGAGCGGCTCATCAGATTGATGAAAGATCTATTAAAAAGAGTCTTAGGAAAAGCCTGTTTGAACTATGAAGAGATGATAACTGTATTAGCTGACTGCGAAAGTATTATAAATTCGCGACCACTAACTTACATGTCTGAGAAAGAGTCCATCAAACCCATATCACCGGACATGTTTCTGAAAGATATTCATGAATGTGGTTTACCAGACGTTGATGCGGTTGAGGAAGGTTCTCTCACTAGAAGACTTAAATATAGGCAAGAACTGCAAAAAGAGCTCAGAAATCGATTTAGATTAGAATATTTGGGTCTCCTTATCCAACGACCAAATGGGAGAAGATTGCAACGTTCAATTGCTGTAGGAGATATAGTCTTGGTGGGAGCAGATAACAAGAAAAGAATCAATTGGCCCTTAGGACGGGTTACAGAGCTCATTCGGGGCAAAGACGGAAAAGTTCGTCTTTTGAAGTTACAAACGTCTCATTCGCAGATGATTCGGCCTATTCAAAGAATTTACCCTCTGGAAGTGTCATCAGTGGATTTTACTGAAAACAATTTTCCTAAACCAAATTTGAAGGAAAATCAAGTTGAGCCTGCAAAACACGAATCGCAAATTAAAAAGACGAGATCTGGTAGAATGATAAAGGTTCCAGAAAGACTCGATTTATGATGTTTATGTAAATGTTGTATTTATTTAATGTGAAGTTTTGATTATAATATATAATCAAAAGGTGGGAGGATGTTAAATCTATTGTCCATGTTTATTTATTTGTTATTATCCTCTCATCTTTATTCTCGTGATACCTTTTATATATGATGTAACGTGAATCAGAAATTGTTTATTATTGTTTGAATATTTTTATGGAAGAAGGTAAAAAGCTTTACCGGTAAATAAATTATTTTTGTTTTGAGAAGTTAATTGACTGCTTTATGTACATTTTAAGTTCATAAATACATAATTGGCGTCCGCATTATATTCTGAAAGCTGGGTTGTTAAAATAACATCCTTTTTGAACGCTTTAATTAACAGTTGGAACATTACATTTAAACCAATGATTCCGGAATCATCTGTGAATAACCATAAAAAAGGCCACCCTATATAAAAATCGCATTAGAATATTACACAATTTTCTTATTTTGACAGATATGCATTAAATTACGACATCTATCAAAACCTTGAAAAAATAATGTCTAAACAATAACTCTTTTTTATTAGTGCGCGCTTTCTAACCTTTAATGAAAAATAGCAGACGAAAAATATATAAGTACTTTTGCTATTGGAACATTACATCGAAACCAAAGATTTCGGAATCATCTATGTATTAACCATAAAAGGGACATTCTATATAAAATTCAGATTAGAATATTTCGTAATTTCCTTATTTTAACAGCTATGTATTAAATTACAGCTACCAAACCTTGTTACAAAATAAAGTCTGGAAAATAATGCCTTCTACTATAGTAAACTCTTCACAGTCTTCAATGAAAAACAGCAGACGAAAAATATGCATTAGGTAAAATGATAGATGTTCTAATCTTGTGAAATATGAATACATTAAAAGTAATGCATTAGATTACAGAACATTTTCTAATTGTCTATGAAAAATATTGTCTTAAGTTAGTGCAATTTATGAACTTCTATTATATAAATATAAAAGATACGGAATATGGAATTATTGTGAAATATGAATGCAGAATTAAGTGTCATTTCTTCATCTGGCAAGAAGATATATTAAAATACGATACGTTTTCCAACCTTATTAAAACGTAATGTTTGAAAAATAACGCATTAGATTACAGAACGTTTATCAACCTTACAAAAGATATATCAGATGAACGAAATTCATTAGATATGGTTCTAAATTAAGTTAATAAAAGGGTAAAGCGTAATGTTCAGTAAAAAAATATGTAAGCTGATGTGATCAAAAATACACTGAGAGTTTTTTTAGCTAGAATACTCATTACACAGTAACAAATATTGAAGTTCTTTGCAGAGCAATAATTATTGAAGTCTAGAATCTATTTATGATATGATTCTTTCTTTTAGTTCGAAATATTCCTGATGGATAGCGTTGCTTCAATCGCTAACTATAATAATGTAAAAAACAAAAGCAAAAAAAAAAAATAATAAAAAAAAACTAGAAAACGTGAATTCTCCGTTTTCAGAGTTTAGTGTCGCCCCGGTGAAGAAAAAATATATCTATACTCCTATTATAAAGAGGAAAAAATTGTTTATTTGTCGGAGGTAAGCTCTGGAACTACCGAACCGATTCCAAAAGTAATGGTATCAAAATGATGGTGTTAGACCAACTTAGAACATAGGCTATATTTTATGTCGGTACCACTAACCCAAAGGGGGTGCAGGAGTAAAAAACGTTCTAAAAACGCGATTTTTGCGTTACTGAAGGGCCTAGAAATATGAAATTTGGAATATTAGTTACATATAAGATATAAATGATGTCTAAGAACAGTTCTTAAACAATTCGAAATTTAAAAGGGGTGAAAATGCACAAAAAGCGTTCTAAAAAACGTTCTAAATGGTAGTTTCTACAAAATCTCAGGAAATACTACACCGATTTAAAAAATATTGGTGTCATAATGATTGTGACAACGCTTGCTCCAAGATAGGCTATGTTTTATGTCGGTGTCACTAACCGAAAGGGGGTGTAGGAGCAAAAAACGTTCTAAAAGTGCGATTTTAGCGTTATTGAAGGGCCTAGAAATATGAAATTTTGAATATTAGTTACTTATATGATATAAATGATGTCTAAGAACAGTTCTTAAACAATTCGAAATTTAAAAGGGGTGAAAATGCACAAAAAGCGTTCTAAAAAACGTTCTAAATGGTAGTTTCTACACAATCTCAGGAAATAACAATTCGATTTAAAAAATATTGGTGTCATAATGATGGTGACAACGCTTGCTTCAAGATAGGCTATGTTTTATGTTGGTGTCACTACCCCAAAGGGGGTGTAGGAGCAAAAAACGTTCTAAAAGTGCGATTTTAGCGTTACTGAAGGGCCTAGAAATATGAAATTTTGAATATTAGTTACTTATATGATATAAATGATGTCTAAGAACAGTTCTTAAACAATTCGAAATTTAAAAGGGGTGAAAATGCACAAAAAGCGTTCTAAAAAACGTTCTAAATGGTAGTTTCTACACAATCTCAGGAAATACCAAACTGATTTAAAAAATAATGGCGTCATAATGATGGTGACAACGCTTGCTCCAAGATAGGCTATGTTTTATGTCGGTGTCACTAACCGAAAGGGGGTGTAGGAGCAAAAAACGTTCTAAAAGTGCGATTTTAGCGTTATTGAAGGGCCTAGAAATATGAAATTTTGAATATTAGTTACATATAAGATATAAATGATGTCTAAGAACAGTTCTTAAACAATTCGAAATTTGAAAGGGGTGAAAATGCGCAAAAAGCATTCTAAAAAACGTTCTAAATGGTAGTTTCTACACAATCTCAGGAAATACTACACCGATTTAAAAAATATTGGTGTCATAATGATGGTGACAACGCTTGCTCCAAGATAGGCTATGTTTTATGTCGGTGTCACTACCCGAAAGGGGGTGTAGGAGCAAAAAACTTTCTAAAAATGCGATTTTAGCGTTACTGAAGGGCCTAGAAATATGAAATTTTGAATATTAGTTACATATAAGATATAAATAATGTCTAAGAACAGTTCTTAAACAATTCGGAATTTGAAAGGGGTGAAAATGCGCAAAAAGCATTCTAAAAAATTTCTAAATGGTAGTTTCTACACAATCTCAGGAAATACCAAACCGATCTAAAAAATAATGGCGTCAAAATGATGGTGACAACCCTTGCTCCAACATAGGCGATGTTTTATGTAGGTGCCACTACCCCAAAGGGGGTGCAGAAGAAAAACGTGGTATATTGCGGCTTTAGCGTTACGGAAGGGCCTAGAATCGTGAAATTTGTAATGGTAGTTAGTTATAAGATATCAATGATCTCTAAGGACATTTCCTAAAAAAATCGAAATTTAAAAAGGGGTCAAAATGCGCAAAAAGCGTTGTAAAAAATTCTAAATTGCGATTTCTATGCAATCTCAGGAAGTACTGAACCGATTTCAAATATAATGGTGTAAAAGTGATGCTGACAGATCTTGCTCCAAGATAGGCAATATTTTATATCTGTTTCAACTGCCCCAGAGGAGATGAAGGAGAAAAATGCGTGAAAAGCGTTCTAAAAACGTTTTAAATGCCGATTTGTCGGCAATATCTCAGGAAGAATGAATCTTATTTCAAACGTAGCGGTAGGAAATTGATGCTGACAGCCTCTGCTCTAACATTAACGCTATTTTGTGTCGGTATCACTATCACCAAGACGTTGCAGGAGCAAAAAAGCGTTCTAAATTTCGATTTTTGTGATCGGTAAGGGCTAGCAACTTAAAATTAGGCAAGGTGCATATTTATTAGGTATAAATGACTTTTAAGAACAGTTTCGAAAAAATTGGAAATTTAAAAAGGGTGAAAATGCGCGAAAAGCGACCTAAAAACGTTCTAAATTGCGATTTCTACTCAATCTTAGGAAATACCAAAGCTATTTCAAATGTAATGGTTGCAAATCAATGGTGACAGTCCCTGCTATAACATAGATTATATTTTATGTTGCTGTCACTACCATCTGAGGGTTGCAAAAGCAAAACATGTTCTAATTTGCGTTTTTTGCACAACTGAGGGGTCTAACACTTTGAAGTATGGCATGGTATTTACTTACAAGATGCAACTGCTTTCTAAGAACAGCCGAAAGAAAATTCCAAATTTAAAAAAATTAAGTGAGTGAAAAGCGTTATAAATTACAATTTTTAAGCAAACTTATAAATTACCAAACCGATTAAAAAATAATGATGACAAATTTTGGTGATAGAACCTGCTCAAACATAAGCTATATTTTATGTCTGTTCCACTACGACCATAGAGTTAAAGGAGCTAAAAACTTTCTAAATTGCGATTTCTGTGATACTGAAAAGGCTAGAAACTTTAAATACGACATGGTAGTTACTTATAAAATATAAATGCCCTCGAAGGAACGTCGAATATAAATTCGAATTAAAAAGGGGTGAAGCGGAGGGGAGGTGCCAAAAGCATTCTAAAAAAGTTCTAAATTACGATTCTATGCAATTTTAGGGAATATAAACCGATTATAAATGTAATAGTTGCGAATCAGTGGTAACAGTCTCTGATCCTACACAGGCTAGATTCTATGCCGGTGATTCTACCACCTGGGGTTCACAGGAACAAGAAACTTTCTAAAAAAGGGCTTTAAAAGCTTTTTAAATTACGTTTCTGTGGAATATTAGGAAATAACAAACCGATTTCAAAATTAATTTTGGCAAATTAATGGTGACAGTTCCTGTTTCAACATAGCCCTTTATGTCGAGAGAGGTGGTAGGACTTGGAATTTGACATGATGGTTAATTTTAAGATGTAAGAAGGTGGTTTCTAAAAAATTCAAAACTTCAAATGATTACTGAAATGAGCGTATTAATTGAGCATAAAAGTTTCAAAATATTTTCTAAATTATCATGTATTTAGTTTTATTTCATTTTATTAATTTAAGTCTCATTTCTGCTTAATGCAGTGTAATAATGATGTTTAATCAAACTGTGTTTTAAATAGTAATTTTTGAATTATTCCTAAAAGTAATAAGTACCTTTTAATAGAAAAAACTTAATAAAGTAAAATATTACCTTTTAATAAAATAAAAATTTAGTTAGTACCTTTTAATAAAAATTAGACATATAAATATTACTTGACATATTTCAAATATTACGCGAGCAAAGCCGCGGGGTTTGCTAGTAATAATATAATAACAGACTAATAGATTTGCATAATAATAGTCTTAATATTAGAGATTTCCTTACTTCTTGTGACGGAAGTGGCAACCTAAATGATTATGTATTAAATTGACATTTCATTTAGAGGATACTTTATATATCTCATAACATTAGATAAATATAACTCAAAATAGAAAATTGATACATTTTTAAACTAAATTATGTAAGAGATACAGATTCATTCAGTGTGGTAAATAATTTATTCAAAATTTTGGGGAATCAAAAGGTGGAGAGGATGAAGGCAATGGTAGAGATGGCAGCAATCAAATATGGAAGAAGGAGCAAATACAAGAGATGTCAAAAAACGGTAAAGACAACACAACAAAGTCACAAATCGGGTAAGAAAAAGTCACAATTCGGGTAATTGTCACATCCGGGTAAAAAAGTCATAAATCAGGTAATCAAAGTCACGATCAGGATGTAGCGCCTTGAAGCGATATTATTTTTTCTTTCTGAATAGAATGTTCTTGATTCTTTTCGACAAAGGTAACCTGGAAAAAATATTTTAAGACATTGTCAAAAACAACTTATTGAAAAACCTTACATTAGCTATCTAAAAAAATACAACAAGTCTAAGGAAACATTCGAGGGAATTATTAAAAAAATAAAACTTCAACTGAAAAAGAAAAGTCAAATGTTTCTTAGCCTTGAAAATTATAATATAAAGATAAGGAAAGATAATTATCTTTCCTTATCTTTATATTATAATTAGGAATTTCTGTAAATTAATTTACAGCAATTCCTAAGTTAATAATTCCAAAATGCGGTCTTTTTCTTTCGAAAACTCAGAACTCGAAATATTTCTGAGATTTAAGGAGACGTTTATAAACACAATGCTAATTTTGCTACCACTGATTTTCGTAAACGGTAAATAGTAGATTTTCGAGTGCAAAAATCCGTTTCCTTAACCCGTAATACATGTTTTCGGATGCTATTCATTTTTGAAAAAAAGAATCTTTTTTTCAACATGCATGTTTTACAGACAAACATAATAAATTATCAGCGTTAACCTTATTCTTAAAATCAATATTACTTTGTAAACCCTGGATGTATAAATTGAATTACGAATCTGAAAATGTATATTTGAGAATAAGTATTATCTTAAAAACCAATATACCGGTTTGAACATACGGATTAATAGGCTATAAAAGCTACTCGAACAAGTTTCTGAAAGTCAGTGGTAGCAAAATAACGTTTTTTTTTAATAAATGATTTTTTGTTTTTTTAATCCGAAAAAAAAAAAATATTTTTTTTATATTTCTAGTATGTATATAAATATAGATAATACAAAACATATTTCAGTTTTAAGACTTAAAACACAGGCTTTTATTTTATGTAAAACGACATTATTCTCATCCTCTGAAGAATTCTTCATTTACGATCCAATCTTAAACAACATCTACAGTAAACTATTCACAGGACGTCACTATCGCTGAATAATACACAAATTCAAAGCAACAGATATCGTCACTCAAGAAACACGACAAAAAAAAAAAAAAAAAAAAAAAAAAAAAATGGCTATCTAACGATTCATATGCCTTCATTTGTTTGTAATATAGATAATTAATTAAACATAGTTTATAATAGCTCCACGTTTTATAAGAAATCATTCATTTATGTATTTTCAAAATAGCACGTATTTTATTTTATTTTTTCCAGTAGCTATGGGAAAATGGCAACATAAAGGTATAATTACCATTTTCCAACTATTTTTTCTTTACTTTCTACAGAAATGGAGTACTTGAGTTGCCGAAATTAAACATATGGCGCTAAAAACTACAAAAAATTAATATCTCAAAAATAAATTGAGATGCAGTTTTCAAACAAATTGCATTAAAAAGTACTTTTTCCCTCCAATACGATGGTAAAAAAAATGAAAATGTGCAATGCTTAGAAGTTAAAAAAATTGCAGTAGAGTATTTAACAGCACAATGATACATCTGCTTTGTTTTATAGCTGGCTTATACAACGGAACGTTATTTTTTGGAGGCGACACTTTAATAGCTGGAAGAAAGAAATAGCATAACGGGGCCAAAAAAAAAAAAAAAAAAAAAAAAAAAAAACCCTAGCAATTTCAATACTTATTTTTTACGCGTTTCAACAGCTATACAAAATGAAGATTAAAGCCTGAGTAATCTTTTATCTATCTTTGTATGTTAGTTTAAATCAACCCAAATTATGAAATAATAAAAATGTCATCTTCTAAAGTATTTTTCCTGAATTTTTCAAAATTCATTAGAGGATTTATACAATCAATTAATAAATTTTAGGAGGATATTGCCAATTAAAATTAATCAACGAAATAGTTATTTATAGGGATTTTGTGGATTATTTACAACTCCACTCAAACCTTTTTTAAAAGTATTTTATAGAATTAGGAAATGTACAAATATACCTTACAATAGAAATATCGAAACATTCAAGAAACTTTCCATTCACAATCCTCCAACATCAAGAAAGCTGAATAGATGCAAATGGAAGATAAATAATCTTTTTAAAAACATTTTTTTTTTTTTGGAACTTTTAACTTTTGGAACAAGATAAAGTAATGTACCTATTGTAAATTGTATTACTGCTAATCGATGTACTAAATTAATTTTATAGCACCTTTTTTGTGCTACTTTAAAGTACCGTTGGAGCATAAAGAATTAAGCGTTTTAATAATTAACGCTATCTATTAATGATATTTGGAGCTAAAAGAAAGAAGGATGTAGTAAATAAATTCTGGACTTCGCTCAATACTCTCTTGCACGGATAACTTCAACAATTTATTTGTTATAAAATTATACATAAAAATTACTTAAAATAATCAAACTAACAAGGAGAGGGCCAATCCTGGTAATCACAGATTTTGAATATTTTTATATACGTTGTAGAGTAGAGGCCCCTTAGTCTCAGGTTCAACGGATTTTATACAACGCTTCTTAGTTCTCGAGAAACAGGGGGGGGGGGGGTCTAATATTATAACACAACTGAAATTACTGAAATTACACAACGTTGCTTCATTCGTCATAGCTCGGTGAATATGGCGTCTGTTTGCTCTGTATACTGTTTGTTGTTGGACTCGGGTTCGATGCCGGAACGTGCTGCATTTGATTTTCTCATTTTTAGTTTTATAAATATATTTGTATTTATAATTTAATAATCTCATTCTCAATTAAAAATTATGTGTAAATTATAATTTTTAAAAATCTTTTAAAACGATTTAGTTACAAATAAAAAAAAATAAATAGGTGAAAATTTATTTTTTTATTTGTAACTAAATCGTTTTACAAAACAGCATAAAATTTTTAACTGACTTTTTAAATGTATTTAATATATTCTTTATCAATGCAATGATATTGATGAACTGTGTCAATTCGTGATTTTAAAGAAACATTATTTAGGTATTGCCTTAATAAGGCAAAAAGAATAAAATTAATCATGACAAAATAAGAATAAAATTATTTATAAAACTAACAAAAGCCATGCATTGTTTGGATTCGCGAAGCATTATTTAATAGGATAAATATTTGAAAGTAACAATATTTTTTATATTATTTTTGCAACTTTATTAAGCAAAAACGTTATTTATATTTTTGCGCATTTTAATTTCAGAAATGAAAATTCAACCAAATAACTAAGAATTTCCTCGGGATGTTTTATTGATGATATAACGGATTTAACAATTATTTTTTTTTTGTTTACAATTCTTTTGTTGCCACTTTACAAAAAAAATTATAATATAATTCTTTTAAAATGCGCAAGTATCGTCTGCGTAAAGGATTTCACAAAAAAGAATAAATTGTGTATTTGAATTCTTAACACTGAAAAATACTTTTATAATTGAATGTAAATAATTGAATTTTCACACATTTTAATTCATTAAAAATATGCTATAATTTTCATAAAAAGGTATTTTAAAAATTTCTTAAAAGAAATCGTGAAACTATTTAATTAATCATGATTCTATCTATAATTACTAACTCCATGATTTATTTTTTCTCCTGAAAACATACGTGTTTAATTTTCTATTTGTAAAAGATTTTCCGCAACGGAAAAAAACATGTAAAATAAATTAATTAAAATAATAAATTTTTTAAGGTTATTCTGTAAGAAAAATAATATTGTGCAAATCTACAGATCATAATTTATTTTTATGTTTAATTTCAAGTCAAAATACTGAATAGTTTTTTTGTAAAGTGTACGACAAAATGTAATTTGTGTATCCTAGTAGAGGATTCACTTCGCTTATCCCAATTATAATTAAATTATAATAAATTATAATTTGCTTAGAAAAAACATAATTTAATTTCTAATTATCCTCTTTAGTCATCCGCCCCTCCTCCCACTTTCTCTCCACACACATACACACTAAGGGAAAAATTATATGTGTTATATTACTCAAAATTTTTTGAGCCCATTCAATATTTTTGAAAAGTTGGCGCCACTGGTGGTGCGCATTTTAAATATAACTAATTTTTTATATATTTCGTAGCTTGTATAATCCTACAGATCATATACAGGGCTTCAATCAATTCTGGATTAATTCGGACACATTTACCTGAAAATTTTTCAAACATTGCCGGATATGAACATCACGGCCGAAAACGTTTTTTTTTTATTGCCCTATGTTATTTTAAATTGCTTATTTAGGTATCTTATTTAACTGTACTAAAAAATTAAAACTTCTTAACAACAGTTAGTGTTTGGAATTGTTTCACAGTTTATGCATGATGTACTATTTTTTGTTCTTGTTAAAATTAGGTTAGGATACACTGTACGAATCCATTAGATTCCATATAGTACATTTTCTAATCTTAGATACAGATAACCTGTTAGGTTATCCTACTTTCTAGCCATTTACAAAAAGAATGCGTAAAAATGCATTAAGGTTAGTTGGGGTAACTGGACCCACGAGGTAACATGGTCATAGGCTATTTTATAAAAAACTGTTGATGTTTTTTTAGCTTTCGTGAACAATGCACCTTAATCTCTTCTTCCTAAAACAATGTGTGTCAACTCAATCATAACTCGCACTTTTCTGTGATAGGTTGTCAAAAATTTACGCTTCTTTTTTTAAAAACAACGTCAATATGGTTGAACTTGCTCGGCTTTTTATTAAAATACTGTGAGTACTTTTATTAAACAATCTTTTTTTTTAAAGATTAGGCATATAACTACATTATTAGGTATCTATACATATTTACTTCATGTTTCAAATGTAAGCCCGGTGCCACAGTTACCCCATACATTTCTCAGTAATGGAGTAACTGAGACATGTATCCGGGGTAACTGAACCATGCTGGATCGAGTTACCCCAATAGTTATAAATAATTTTTTTGAGTTTCTCTTACTACGGGAAATAAATTTCTCCATTGTTTTTTGCTCACAATCAAGATAATTATAGGTTACCTTATTAAAATTACGTAATAAAATTTAAAAAAAAGTATATTGGGTGGTATCAAACCAAAATTTTTTGACCCCTTGAGAGGCGGTGATGCCGTGATTGCATCACATAATTTTAATTCCCAATTGGCACATTGGCACCGAAATTTTATAATGAAAATTTCACCGTTATTAAGTACGCGAAACGATACTTATATTTGTTTACAAATAGATTCTCTTGTAAATACTGGTGTCATTAAATTATTTCAAAATTTTACGAATTCAAGTACCTTGCCACTGAAAGCGAGGTAGCCAAACCTTGAAATTGTACGATACAGGGGTCGCATTCTACAAGGAAACTTTTATTGTTCCTACCACTATTTTGAAAATAATACCTTCATCGCACCTTTCTTTAGAATATGTTAAATAAAATGATCATGAAGGTAACTCATTAAGGGTTCTGGTAGGAACAATAAAATTTTCCCTAGATAACGCGACCCCTGGATACAGATAAAGTACTTAAGTACTCACGTAGCCGTTTGTTCATAGATTTACCTTACTATTTTTTCCCTTAAAATACTCATGTGACTTTTATACTTATTATCTATACTAAAGTACATAAGTACTTACTTAATTTTTATGTTTTGATATAAATAAATCTAATATTTTCACTTTTAGTGCTTTTTTTAGACACATCGACAGCAAAGGTTTCCCTTACACGCTCTTTAGTTGATATATAATTTACATGATCTGCCTGGTTTAATTTTTTTTAAAGTTATTTACACTTTTTCAAACAGGACCTGATATCCCATATGAAAAAAAAATAAATAAACGCGTGTGGAACATAGACCCTCCTGGTCCACTTACCCAATTTTTATGGGGCAACTGGACCCATGAGGAAAGAAAGAAGAATTATACATATTTTTATATTTTTAAATATTAAAATGTAATTTTTAGCATTTCTGTCTGATAGAGCGAGCCTAACTGAACACATTTACAGACGTTCAGACTTTAATTCAAATGAACATTAACTTTTTGAAGCTGAATTGCCAGAAGCTCCAGAGTCGCATTGTAAAATCATGGCCTAGGTGCCCCAATTAACCTTAATAGAAGTGCATTAGATTCTATACAGGATGAATCTAAACTAATGTAAGATTATAAAATGTACTATATAGAATCTAATGCACTTGTATTAATACATTTTTACGCACTCTTTTCGTATAAAGTTAGAAAGTAGGATAACGTAATAGGTTATCTTTATGTAATATTAGAAAATGTACTATACAGAATGAATCTAAACTGTTGGGCAAAACTTTAAGAGGTGATAGTACGCATCAAGGCAAACAATATTAAGAGCCTACTTCAGTCAAATGAAAAGACGCGTTCGCTAATGCTAATCATATGGAAGAAATTTATAAAGATATCTCGGTCGCATTTCAATATTTTTAAATGATTTTTTTTTGTATTGGATAACGGAGATCGATCTGTATGCAGGCCGTTTTTTACTTTTTCGATTTTGATTACAGATTTTTTTTATAAGGATGCTTTTACTTTCAAAACCGGTTCCGAAAATGAAAGCGTCCTCATTAAAAATACCTGTAAAGAAAATTAAAAAAGTAAACAACGGTCTTTGTACAGATCTATCTCAACTATTCAATGCAAAAAAAAAATCATTTAAAAATATTTAAATTCAAGCAAGATATCTTTATAAATGTCTTCCATAGGATTAGCATTAGCGAACGCGTCTTTTCATTTGACTGAAGTAGACTCTTAAATGGGAAACTAACGGTCCCAAGCGTCTTCCGAAGGAGATAGGCGCCATTAAAATTTAGGGTCCAGATTTTCAAGTGATTATAAAAATCGGAAAAATTGGTAGATTCGTTTGCGGTTTTCGCTAAAACTATTCTTTATGTCAGTATTTTCTTGAAAATAAATTTTAAAGATAAAGTTTAAAAAATGCCGATAGAGAGCGCTTTAGACTTTGTAGTAATGAACGACTATATTTTACCGTTATTTTTGTATCTCATTAAATGCTTTCAAAAGGTTAGACTTAAACTTAAATTTTGAGCTCAAAATCTGAATCGTTGGAGTGGTTATGTAGCGCAAACTGAACTGTGTTCAGGAGGGGGTGAGGTGTTTCAAATTTCAACTCCTGAACACAGTTCAGTTTGCGCTACATAACCACTTAACCACTCCATCGATTCAGATTTTGAGCTCAAAATTCAAAGCCTCAAAGACTTAGTTTTTGAAAACCTTTAATGAGATATAAAAAATAACGGTAAAAAATAGTTCTTCGTTACTCCAAAGTCTAAAGCGCCCTCTATCGGCATTTTTTAACTTTATCTTTAAAATTTATTTTCAAGAAAATGCTGACATAAAGAATAGCTTTAGCGAAAACGGCAAACGAATCGACCAATTTTTCCGTTTTTTACAGTCATTTGAAAATTTGGACCCTAAATTTTAATGGCGCCTATCTCCTTCGGTAGACGTTTGGGACCCTTAGTTTCCCATTTAATATTGTTTGTCTTGATATGTAGTATCACCCCTTAAAGTTTCGCCCAACAGTTTAGATTCACTCTATATAGTACATTTTCTAATACTACATAAAGATAACCTATTACGCTATCCTACTTCCTAACCTTATACGAAAAGAGTGCGTAAAAATGTATTAATACAAGTGCATTAGATTCTATATAGTAAATTTTATAATCTTACATTAAGATAATCTATTAGGCTATCCTACTTTATAACCTTTTTACAAAAAGAATGAGTAAAAATGTATTAATAGAAATGCATTATATTCTATGTAGTAGATTTTCTAATCTTACATAAAGATAACCTATTATATTGTCCTACTTTCTAACCTTATACAAAAAGACTGCGTAAAAATTTATTAATAGAAATGCATTAGTTCTATATAGAACATTTTCTAATCGTACAGCAAAGAAAACCTATTAGGTTATCCTACTTTCTAACCTTATACAAAAATAATGCGTAAAAATGTTTTAATAGAATTGCATTAAATTCTATGTAGTAGATTTTCTAACCCATAAAGTTAACCCATTAGGTTGTCTTACTTTCTAACCTTATACAAAAAGAATGCGTAAAAATATATTAACAAAAATGCATTAAATTCTTAGTAGATTTTTTAATCTTACATAAAGGTAACACATTAGGTTGTCCTACTTTCTAACCTTATACAAAAAGAATGCATAAAAATCTATTATTAAAAATGCATTATATTCTATATAGTATATTTTCTACACAAAGATAACCTATTAGGTTATCCTGCTCTCTAACCAAACATAAAAAAATGCGTAAAAATCAGTGTTGAATTAAGGGGGTAGCACGGGGGGGGGGGACATCCCCCTACCCCAAGCAATGAGATGTCCCCTCGGAAGATTCGAGATTTTGTATTTTCAACGGTCAAAAAGTGCAATTTCTTCCCCGGAACTCTATAATGTCCCCCCCTCCTCTGGGGGTGATTTTCATCCGAAAATCAGAGTTCTAACTTTTTACGACTGCTCTTTCATCTTCAACTAACACTTCATTTATAATGACTGTTTCATAATAATGGAAGCCATCAGTCCATCAGAAGAAAATAACTCGGTTAAAGCAGAAACTCGGTTAAGCGGATCTCGGATAAGCGGGACTCTGCTGTATATATCATTTTTAAAATGATTTTTAGAATATTTTTGTTGGTGTTCAGAGGGGAGTCACGATTCCCCCCCCCTCCCCCTTGGGTCCGCCATTATAGATTACGCAGTCTAGTATTACATATTTTAAATTTTAAAATAAGTCGGCTATTAGAAAATTTGTAAAATTCTCTTTGTAAATATACTTTGCGGAAGAGGGGGGGGGGGCGCCAAAATTTATGTTTGCCCCGGGTCCAAAAAAGGCTAATTTCGGCCCTGATAAAGATTACTTTTAGGTTATCCTACTTTCTAAATGTTATCCTACTTTCTACTTTCTTATGCAAAAATAATGCGTAAAAATGTATCAGGATGTGACACGATAAACTTTATTTGTGTAAAAATGTATTAAATTACGAAATATTTTTAAACCTTGTTCGAAGAGAAGGTAGACATACAGCTCATATTCAAAATATTAGAATAATTAATTTCTTTTTGCAAATTGAAAGTATCGTTTGGTAATTTAATGTCTTTTAATGCAAATATGCAAACGATATTTTTATTAAGAACTTATTGTTGATTAAAATTATTTATTATCTTAAAATTAATATCATTTTTGAAAAGTTAAATTGAAAAAAAATTATTTGGAAAAGTCAAAATATTAGAATATTTATTCAAGTGGTTCAAAATATTAGAATACTCATATTAATTCTCCTTTAATTATCACCAATTCATAACTGGTGGCATCATTGATTAAATTCAGACAATTTTATTTAAAATCAGTATTCTTTTTGCAGTTTGTTTGCTTTTTCGTCCTAAAATGGGTCGTGCGAGTGACATTCCTGAATCTATTAAACTTCGCATGGTTGATTTGTATCAGCACGGTGAAAATCAATATTATATAGCGAATTATTTACATTGTTCGCAATCAAGCGTTAGTAAAATACTAATAAAATATTTTAAAAATGGAAAATTTCAAAATAATTGCCGAAAACCAAAAACAACTGCTAGAGATGACAGGAAACTGAAGAGTATAGTTAAGAAAAACCGTTTTAAAAGTGTGCGATTCTTGCACTGAAAATGGAAAGAAGGAGGAGTTGAAGTTTCTATATCGATAACGTTAAGACGTCTCCATAAATTTAAGTTTGAATCTCGTGTACCGAAAACAAAATCTCTCATGACTGCAAAACAAAAGCGTATAAGATTGAATTGATGTAAATCAAGACGTTTATGGAGCGAAGAAGATTGGAAAAATATATTATTTAGTGATGAAAGTATGTTTTGTGTTTCATATGGTAATCAAGGTATTCAAGTTTGGAGAATGAAGAAGAAGCATTTGATAAAGAATGCCTTAAACGTTCCGTAAAATTTGGTGCTAGTGTCATGGTTTGGGGTTGCATGAGTGCAGAAGGACCTGGAAAGTTATGCATTATCTACGAAAAGGTTAACTATCAGATATATGAAGAAATTTTGGAATATTACATGATTCCATCATCAGAAGATTTATTTGAAGATGATTTCATCTTTCAACAAGATTTAGCGTCACCGCATGCCTTGGTGTCAACTAAGAATTGGTTCCGCCAACGCAACAATAAGGTACTTCCTTGGCCACCAAACTCACCAGACCTTAATCCCATCGAAAACTTATGGTGTATAATAAAGAAAAACTCCGAGGGAATCCTCCTTCAAGTAAAACTGAGTTAGTGGCACATATAAAGTCTATTTGTGCTAATATTGATAGAAATGTTTGTAAACACCTTGTATGTAGTATGCAAGATCGATTGCACGCTGTTGTGAAAGCTAAATGGGATGCTACAAAATATTAACTACCATTTACTTCATTTTCA
This sequence comes from Maratus speciosus, assembly GCA_963932465.1. Lineage (NCBI taxonomy): Eukaryota > Metazoa > Arthropoda > Arachnida > Araneae > Salticidae > Maratus > Maratus speciosus. Next base: position 64,122,074 of record OZ010799.1, on the reverse strand, counting down.
TAATGTAATATTGCTGCGCAAAATAAAATATTCTAATATTTTGAACCAATCTAAATTTTATTCTAATATTTTGATGTATTCCAGAAAGCGGTATACCTAATTTATTGTACTGTATTTTATATTTTGTAAATGTTAAAATCTTATCTAAATATTCCAGATTTAATTTATATGAAATTTAATTGCATTTATTTAGTATCAAAAATAAATAAATGAAAAATAATCTTTTCTTTTAACTTTTTCTCAATTATTCTAATATTTTGAATATGAGCTGCATAACCTAAGAGATTACTATACACACTTCTGAGCCTTAAAAAAATGTATATTGAAAGAATGAAACACATTTGATACAATGGTACATTTTGAAACAAAATTGCAAAAGTAATTTTTTAACATTGAGAAGGTATCAATGCATCGAAAAATATACATTAGATAATATGAAGCATACTTTTTAATCTACATAAAAATAATACATTTGTTTATTCTACTTTCTTACATTATACAAAAATATTTCACACATTAGGACGTGGCACAATAATCCTTATTTGCTCAAAAATATATTAAATTAATTAAAAACATAATTTGCCGAACAAATTAAAAAACAAAATCATTTGTTTCCTACATTGTTTCAGCCAGAGAAGGGATAGATATTGAGACATTCTATTCAGTTAGTTCTATATTTAATGTTAAATTTTTGTAACCAATAAGTTAAACCAATTGAACTTTAAAAATAAAATAAAATCCATACAATATGATACTCAAAACACGCTATAAACTTAGATTCCGTTCAAATGAAATCGAAATAAATCTTAGACTTTTTTAAAGGTTTGTATTTTGCATGTATCTTATCATTATATACGTATACATACACCTACCATAAACATAATACAATTTCTTTCATTTGAACGGAATTTAAGTTTATAGGATGTCTTAAGTATCACATTGTGTGAATTTTATTTTTATTTTTAATGTTCAATTTGTTTAACATTAAATGTAGACTTAACTGAATGGAGTATGTTAATATCTGTCCCTTTTCTGGCTTAAACAATGTAGGAAATAAATTGTTTTGTTTTTTAATTTATTTTGCAAATTATGTTTTTGTTTAATATGGCAACTTTTTTATTAATAACTACTTCATAAAGTCGACAAAATTAACGGTGGGTACCATAATCAGCGTTTGGTTTATGCGGTATCGCATCACAATTTGTGGTATAATTTACCAATGATTGATCCAAAATCTCTCACCCGTGCATAGGGTTAGCTGGGGTAACTGGACCCACGAGGTAACTGGGCCATAGGCAATTTTATAAAAAAAACCGTTTATGTTTTTTAAGCTTTAGCTTTTGTGAACAATGCACCTTAGTCTCTATTTCCTAAAACAACATGTGTCAATTCAATCATAACGCTCGCTTTACTGTGGTAGGCTGTCGAAAATTTACGTTTCTTTTTTTAAAAACGACGTCAATTTGGTTGAACTTCCTCGGCTTTTTATTAAAATACTGCAAGTACTTTTAATAAATATACATATTTTTTAAGATTAGGCATATAACTACGTTAACATTATTAGGTATCTATGCATATTTACTTCATGTTTCAAATGTAAGCTCGGTGTCCCAGTTACCCCATAAATATTTCAAGAATGGGGTAACTGGGACATATATCAGGGGTAAATGGATCATGTTGATCCAGTTACCCCAATAGTTATAAATAATTTTTTTGAGTTTCTCTTACTAAGGGAAATTAATTTCTCCATTTTTTTTGCTCACAATAAATAAAATTATAGAATACCTTATTAAAATTACGTAATAAAATTTAAAAAAACCATATTGGGTGATATAAAACCAAATTTCTTAACCCCTTGAAAAGCGGTGACACCGTTATGGCATCACATAATCTTAATCCCTAATTGCCACATTGGCACCGGAATTTTATAATGAAAATTTCACCTCTATTAAGTACGTGAAAATATACATTTGCTTGTTTACAAATAAATTCTCTTGTAAATACTGGTGTCATTAAATTATATCAACAACGAATACAAGTACCTTGCCCCTGAAAGCGAGATAGCCAAACCTTGAAAGTGTACGATACAGATGAAGTACGTAAGTACTTACGTAGCCGTTTGTTCATAGATTTACCTTCTTATTTTGTTCCTTAAAATATCTATGTAACACTTTTATACTTCTTACCTATACTAATGTACATAAGTACTTACTTAATTTTTATGTTTTTGCTATAAGTAAATCTAATATTTTCACTTTTAGTGCTTTTTTTAGACACATTTACAAAGGTTTCCTTTGCAACGCTTATTAGTTGATATATAATTTACATGATCTGCCTGGTTTAAAAATTTTTAAGTTGTCTACACTTTTTCAAACAAAACCTGATATCCCATATGAAAAAAAAAAAATAAATAAATAAACGCGTGTGGAACATAGACCCTCCTGGTCCACTTACCCAATTTTTATGGGGCAACTGGACCCATGAGGAAAGAAAGATGAAATATGCATATATATATATATTTTTAATATTAAAATGTAGTTTTGAGCGTTTCTATCTGATAGAGGGAACCTAACTGAACATATTTACAAAAGTTCAGGCTTTAATTCAAATGAACATTAGCTTTTTGAAGCTGAATTGCCCGAATCTCCAGAGTGACATTGTAAAATCATTCCCTAGTTGCTCCACGTAACCTTAAATACAGGTTATTGTAGTTTGGACAAAAACTTCTAAATTGAGCATAATAAATATATAATAAAAGCATAAAAAATCAATTTTACCGAGATTTAGTCACCCTACACAATCTGCAATCGAAACAGTGACCAATCGGCAAACTCTGGACCAAAACTCTGAGTTTTTGCTAAACCATGTGGTTAAACCCAGCTACGCTTTTAAGGCGGATTTGGCGAAAGGTATACGTTATTATATATATCACGTCCGAAACGATTCAGTTTAAATTCCCCTACCTAATTTTAATTTGGACTATGGTTAAAACATAAAAAAATCTATTACGAAATTTTAGCAATGCAGTAAAACGCATTAGGTATTTTTTTTTTTTTTACCAAAACATAAACCTGACGCAGCAGAAGCTTATAATGAAGATTTAAACAAATAATAATCAATTTTAATTAAAATTAATTATCCTATTTCCGGACAGAGGCAGTATAAACGAAGAAAAGAAGTTCAGTCTGTATTGACTAATTTTAATTTGGAGTATGGGTCCCATATGAGAAAACGTTAAAAAAATCCATTTTAAAGTTTTAGTTATGAAATTTCCCTCCAGGAGTGCTACCAGCGTAAAAGACATAATCGTGTAAAATTTTTTATCAAACCATAAATTGCAGCGTAGCAGAAACTTATTCAAAACATTTATTTTAAAAACATAAAATAAATTGTATATTTAAATTAAGTTCCCAATTTCCCGTTATCAACTACCATAACAGCAGTATAGCTATATGTCATTAACTGCAGCATAGCTATATATCATATAGTGAATATTAAAAAATCAATTTCATTACCCTGTTTCCTCACAGTGGGCGCTATAAACGCAAAATTAAATGGTGTTGAATCAGTACAATCTATTTCATAATAACCTATTTATATAACAAGACGACACTTTTCTATAGAGTCAAAACACCGTTTTAAACGCTAGTGTCGTGAAGGAAATGTTCTCGTTGTTATTAATAAACTTTATAATATACTTATAACTACTTAAAAGGTGACAAAAACATATAAAAATATTATTTAATGCAACCCGAGATCTTTCGAACACACACGCGTTCATTATCAAAGGGAAAAAAGATGACTGACTGAAAAGAAATAAATACATTTTAAAAAACAAAAACAAAAATAATACGCATGCGCAAGCGGAGTTCAGTCCATTTCTCTGCAGAGGGGTGAAAAGATCAGCTCATATTCTCAGGAGGTCTGGAAATATTTAGGATATTGTACCAAATTGCGGGAATATTATAGGAAAGGACATCGTTACAAACATTATCACTTCTAAGTATAAATAGTACGACACTTTTCTACTAGGCGAATTCTCTCTCTCTTATGATATGTTCATTTTCGTTTCAAATGAACCATGTCTACCATGTCTGACAGAAACTTCTTTTCTGTATGTAACTGATGTCCATGCTTAACAATCACTCTCGGTAAAATATAATAATTTTTTTTTTTTGCTTTAACTATGACGTCATATTCCCTTGCTTTCTGCATTTATGCGTTTATGCCTCTTGTTTCCTTAACAAATGTTTGAAAATGTCCTTTTTATTATAAATACTTGGGGGCTCAGCTCCCTGCGAGCTACGCCCGCCATCTGCAGTTCAGACTTCGCAGCCTCTAGAAACATTGTAAAGTGCCCTGTTTAAAAAATATTACCAGGTTACGGAAGATTTAACGATATTATCACTATAACAGACACTGTAAAAAAAAAAAAAATGCCAGTTTTCCGGTAGGAATCGGAAAAATTGTTGCCCTTATCGTACCGGAATAATTTCCAACCCAGCTCGGAATAAAATCTCTAAAATACCGTTTTAAGAACTATTTCCTTACTTTTACGGATTTTACTCCGAGCTGGGACGAAAATTATTCCGGTACGGTAATGGCAACTATTTTTCCGATTCCTACCGGAAAACTGGCAGTATTTTTTTTTTTACCGTGGAGACTATCTTCTGTAATCTGGTTACCATGCTTTTCCCTTTGAATGGGGCATTTTTCGGTTACCATGGCTTCATCCATCGCTATCGTAATAACTGACGGCAGTTTTCGAGATTTATATGTAAGATCAATTACATATTTGAAAATAAGCTTTATAAAATGGTTAGATTAAAAATATCACTATCTTTCTGACTTTTATATCAAAGCTATGAATAATATCCTTTTTTTAGTTTCGAAGTTAAAATTCTCCGTCTACTTTAGAGTTTTTAGAACCATGGTATTGAAAAGCAATGTTCTTTGAAATTTTACCCTTATCTTTTATGTTTTGATCGAGTTTTAGATGTTTTCAGGAACAGGTATAGCTCATTTATGAATTATTTTCCCTATTTTAATACACCATCATGCATATTTTCGACTTATATTTACAATGTATAATGTTTATATTAATTAATAAGAATATCCAAATTTTCAAATATGTGTTTATCTAATTTTAATTCGTATAAAATATATCGAAAGTATTTTGCGCATACATTTACCTGTGTTTATGCTGCATCAAGTGGTGTAATATATAAACAAACTTCCTCTGCGCACTACATTTATACCATGTAATGTCACATTAAAATTCTTCGGAAGGAAAACGTTTTGAATGTATTAGACCGCACTGTAAAAAAAAAAAAAAAAAAATCCGACTAGCTTTCCTGTAGGAATCGGAAAAATGGTTGCCCTTACCGTACCGGAAAATTTTCCTACCCAGCTCGGAATAAATCCGTAAAATCGGAATAAAATACGTAAAATCGGAATAAAATCCAAAAAATACCGTTTTAATGAATGTTTCCCTTTTTTTTCGGATTTATTCCGAGCTGGATTGGAAAATTTTCCGGTACGATAAGGGCAACTATTTTTCCGATTCCTACAGGAAAACTCCTCGGATTTTTTTACAGTGCGGGATTCGGCAGCACAGACAATCACCTCATGGAGTTCATGGATGAAAATCTAGGATTAGTTAAATTTTGATTCGCATATTAAAACGCAATCGGTCTTCCAAGTCATATCTTGAAGGAAAACACCGGGAAACCCGATTTTAGCGGCTGACTCGTAGGCTTACCATTGTATTTTCCTGCACCAAAAGGTATGAAAACATGGTGAACAGGGAGCAGGAGAACACAATGGTAAACCTACGAGTCAGCCGGTAAAATCGCTTTTTCAGGTGTTTTCCACCAAGATATGACTTGGAAGACCGATTGCGTTTTAATATGCGAATCAAGATTTAAGTAATCCTAGAATTTTATCCGTGAACTCGATGAGGTGATTTTCTGTGCTGCCGGCTCTCGGTCTATATCGTTTTAATATGCGACGTAATTTTTACTATTAAATACATTTCTCATGTAATAACTTATTTATTTTAAAGTTTTTTTTTTCTCTTTTAATATTCAATTATTTAATTTAAAAGTATTTTGGAATATTATTTGAGGTTTTTAAATATGACGTAATATTCAACATTAAAAGATTCCACTCGTAATAATTCAATTATTTTAGGCATTTCAATTACGACGATATTTAATATTTGGACATTTTACGCATGACGTATTTATCACCTTCAAATGCGATTCGTATTTAATAATTTAATTAATTTTAAAGTTTTCATACTTTTTTAATATTTACGTGTAAATATTTTGACGTAGTTTTATCCTATTTTCTTCTTTTAAGACGTGATCATTTAATTTTTATTTTAAATTTTTCTTTCCGTTTTTAAAGGTTTCACTTTTCAATTTCAATAAATAATGCCTCATGTGTCTCAAAAACTTTATTAATGAACATATAACAACAAAATTTATTATAGATCATAGCCTAAACTGTCCACTACACAAAATTACCGTTCAACATAGTCACCATGCATTTGCACACATTTGCTCCATCGGTTAACCAAGGCATCAAAACTATTTTTGAAAAATTCAGGGTTTTGCTTCTTGGCCCATGATTTCAAAGCTGTTGTAATGTCATGCATGTCATTGAATCTGAAACCACGTATGTAGTTTTACTTAGGTCCAAACAAGTAAAACTCAGAAGGGGCGAAATTAGGACTGTAGGGTTGATGTGGCACTTCTGACCAGCCCATTTCTGCAATTGCCTGGGTTGTGAACAATGACGTGTGTGGATGTGTTTTGTGATATCCTAAGTCAGCAATTATTCCTTGGAAAGAGCCATACGAGACATTCAATGCAACAGCAACACTTTGAACTACAATGCGTCTATCTCCTCGAATCAGTTCACCAGCCCGTTCTCTTTTTGCATCTGTGACTGATGTTGTCGGTCGGCAACTTCTCGGTTTATGTGCAATTTCCGTTTCTCCGTTTCCGAACTTCTTCACCCAACGCCGCACATTGCTGATGTCCATTACAGCATCCCCATAAACATTCTTCAAGCAATTATGGATTTTCCTATGTGCACAACATTCTTAAACCAGAAATTCAATGACGACTCTTTCTACTTTAGCTTCTAATCATTCAATCTGAAAAGGAAAATAATATATAAGTGGAGTAAGGTTGGTTACCTCTATAATATCATACATAAATCGTCCAGTAGCTGTGAAAGAAATAAAATTTAGAGCAAAGGAGGCATTACTTTTTTATTCATTCTCGTATTATGGCACCTTTCCTATTTTTGTTTGAAAGTCGTGCATTTATTTATGTCGCTTTTTCAAAACTTGCACATTTAATCGTGTTCTAAAAATATTAGTGTATGACAGATTACAAAATTTATTCGTACAAACAAAACCGTACACGAAAGCACATTAGAATATATAGAATTCCCATTTTTGTGTAGAAAAGAAAGCTGTTGTGCAATTCACTGAATAATAAATATTTAATACCGTTATAACGAAATGCGTAACTGATAATGATATGCAGATTGAGATAAAAGAGCTGATGTCTAAATTTCACCAATAAGGATTTAGTTTCGGAAACTACTTTATCACCAAATTTTTAGCCCAATGCATTCTGTACAAATTGCTTCAATCCGCACTTGAATTGGAGATATAAACAATAAGTTATTTACAATTCTGTAACCTTTCATGTGAGAAAATTGCTGCAGACGATGAAACAAAGATGGTCGCCATGCAAAAAGAAAAATTAATAAAATTAAAATAATAGTCATTTTCAACTTCCATCATGTTAGGGTTGTTGTACAAAGAATTTCAGATTTTTAAAAAATGGTCGAGCAACCAGTGCTCGGCCACTTGAAATGGATTGACCCAGTACTACTAGTACCAGCCGTTAATATTTATCACCTATTTGTATCACTCGTTTATCTCTGATTGGCTGAAATGTTGAAAATTGGGATGAAAAGTCGCGGCTAGCGCAGACTTTTTTAGAGCTGTGGATAAAAAGTTGGGGGATATTGCTGTTTGCTATCACACTGGGTGTTGAGACAATATTTCGCGAAAAGTTGGAGGAAGTCAAGAGTTGACTCAAAAATTGCCCGGAAAGTTGGTGAATCTAGTTCAGGGAAGTTCAGGAATATGGTTTGTCATAGTTTGGATAAGACATTCAGTCTGAGCATGCGCCTTGTTCGTCTGTCCCCACTCTTTTATAAAGGCACCCTGACCTCGAGTACTTCCCACCTTCACATAAAAATAAATACATTAAAATATGTTTTCAAATATGCTACAACTTTTAGCTTCGTATGGAGATAAAGCATTGTTCTAGTTGTACCACATTTTCAAACTTCGTACAAAACAACATTCTAAGAAAACGTTTTAGATAACATGAGATTAAAAAGAAAACATATTTTCGTGAAATTAATTATATTTTTGTTCAAAGTAAAATTTTGCAACGAAAGTCCAAATCCAGTACCCCAAATCAAAGATAAGAATTCCCAGAACTTTGCTAAACGCACATATTCAGTTTTACTTCCTCTGCGTTTTAAAAGCAAATTTAAAGTTCCTAGAACTTAGACTTATGCGGAAATGCAATAATATCGATTGACATTTGCAACTGTCCATGTTTTACAATAATAAAATTATTAGTAAAATGTGAAATTTGTAATAATTTTATTCAGACAATAAATTTATTTTTCAATATGTCTGAAAATACGTTTTTTCAAAATTTATTTTATATTTGAGTTTTTTCTTCTAACAAAATTAAACAAAATAGTATGCATTGACAAAACGAGATCGAATTATTACGAAAATCTTTCTATTAACTTACGTAAATTATTAAGTAAGGTAGCAAATTATTAAATTCCAAGAAATTTTCTTAGTTTATATTTTCTAAGTGGAAAATTTTTTCCTTTCACAATAACATCTTTAGAATTTTTAAAAACGGAGATATTCAATTTTAGAAATGTCACTGCCTCTACGTTTTAAAGAGAATTTGAAAGTTCCTGGAACGCAGACGTACGAGGAAATGCTATAATATCGATTGACTTTCGACACTGTCATGTTTTATAATAATGGCGTTATTAGGAAATGTTATATTTGTAGTGGTTTCATTGCAGACGATTTCTCTTTTATATGTTTGTGGTTTAAATCTTCCCAAAATATTATTTTTTCCCCTGGGAAAAAGTACTTTTTTTTTTATAATTTTCATTATCGACATGTGGGTCTTTATTGGGTACGATGGACTTTTAAAAACATTTTTAATCATTTGTGTTATTCGATCAAGAAATTTTTCAAAGAAATGTTCCGTATAACGAATTCAATAATATTTGAAAAATAAAATTTATTCATTGAAATAAATTTTTTATAGAGTTTTTCAAAATTTCAAATGATGCATGCGTTAAAAACGTTTTCTTTTTTCTTTTTTTTTTCATCTTCTTATTTAAAAAGACTTTATTAACCCCTTAACGGTCGCATTAAATTACGGTTTAAAAATTCAAATCGCTTATTGGCACCACATTTTTGACAAAGAAATGTTCACCTTATTTAATTTCAAGTAAAATGATACCATAATAAAGCCAATTGCACTGTTCTATAAAACTGGTGGGAATCAAGCAAATTTGAATAATCTGAGTAAAAGATACAGCCCGTGAATATCACGGGAGCGAGAATTAAGGGGTTAAAAGAATTCTGTCTATCTTTTAATACGACGGAAAATTATTAACAAAAAATTAAAAATTGAATTAACGGCCTACTTCAGTCATACGAAAAGCCCCGTTCGCTAATGCTATTCCTATGGAAGAAATTTATAAAGATATCTCAGTCGCATTTCAGTATTTTTAGATGATTTTTTTTTTGCAGTGGCTAGCTGAGGTAAATCTGTAAAAAGGCCGTTTTTTACTTTTTCGATTTTCATTGGGGATTTTTTTCAAGAGGATGCTTTCATTTTAGGAATCGGTTCTGAAAATGAAAGTGTCCTGATTAAAAATATTTGTAAACGAAATTGAAAAAGTGGAAAACGTCCTGCATACAGTTCGACCTCAGCTAGCCACTGCGAAAAAAATCATCTAAAAATACTGAAATGCGACTGAGATATCTTTATAAATTTCTTCCATAGGTATAGCATTAGCGAACGGGTCTTTTCGCGTGACTGAAGTAGGGCCTTAAAATGAATTTTATATATATATATAAAATCACATGTTAATAGATATTATTATTCATTTGAAAACCTTAATTAACCATCATTCCAAAATGGATGTACAGATTTGTTGTTTCAAAATTATCCCTGGATATAATTAAGAAATTAGAGCAAAAATTAAAACGCATGGAGCATTTTAAATATGTGTAGACTGAATTTTTTTTATTTTCAGAATACTCCTTATGAAATACAGGGTGATCAATTTAAAAGAGTACCTGATTGTTTTTTGTAATATCCACATTTATATGTAGCAAGACTTTCAACATAATTACTGTTTATGTCTATATTTAATGTGGGGGGGTATCGTTTTTTTTTTTTTTTTTTTTTTTTTTTTTTTTTTACTTTCTAAATGCTAAAACTCGTTTTTTAAACATGAATTCGCTTGTACATTAGTAATTTTTAATTCGATTCTGCGCAAATGATCTGGGCAAATCGTGTGCTTTTTCCAATGTTTTTTTTTTTTTTCAAAACTCATTTCGCAAGAATATGAATGGCAACAATAAAAATCGTCTGTATGAACTCATGAAGGAAAGAGATAGATGGAGATGCAGTAAGATGGCTGGGGGTGACGCCAAAAGAGTAGCCCTAAAATCCGCTACAGTAGGCCCAAACACAAGAACGTTCTTTCACGAAAAAAAAACAATCAAGTGCGAGTATTTCTCCGAGGATTCCGTAGCATACATATATGAATTAGTAATTGTATTATTAAAAAAAAACCGTTGCTAAAAGAATACTAAGACTTTGTAAAAAACTATACAACTTATGGTTGGGTATAGCTGTATATACTAGAAAAGTGTAAATGGATATACCATGAAAGTTTAAAGAAATATGGAACCTAAATAATATCAAATATAGCTGTTCTGTATAATTTTTAATGTTATCCTAATCTGTTTATGATGAACTTAATTCGGTACTGATAATAAAAGCAGTCCATATTTAAACTTCATTTGGTATTTCATAAAACTAAATCCAGCGTAGTAATAACCTTTCTTTCTATCGAGTAGCTAAAACAAAACCTTTGTTTAAAGTTTAAATTTCGCACTGTGCAAAGCGCGCTTCGAAAGGAGGTCACAAAGTTGCAACGTCGCTTTGGTCCGTGCCGCGTTTAGGTTTTTAGTTAACCTTTAAAGTCACTCGAGGCGTATTGAGATATCCACTCAATGCAAACTAGAGAAATTCCATAGTATTTATGTGATTCATTTTAATAAATTAGTCTTTTTTTTAATAATTTGACGTTTATTGCTTTTATACTGCTACCGGGCATTGCATTATACATATATATCATTAAAAGTTGTTAACTAGGCTTTAAAAGTCGATGGTACATATAATGCGTCGCCCCTGTCATTATGTATGTCCAAACCGTCCGTATCTTTAAGGGTTAATATCTCGGCTAATTACTGACGATTTTTTTCGAAAATCATTATCTAAACGCTTTTATACTTCTGCTATGACAAGTAACTCCAGCGCTGCTCAACACTTTTGCTGAATGCCCGTAAATCGAAATTTGTGTGTAACGGAAAAATGCTATTTTCTCAAAAACTATGTGATCTAGGGTAATCGCTATAATTTTCCTGCAAGGTTTAAATTAACGCCTACTACCTCTAATTTTTCCATAATTTTAGTTTCAGTAGATTCGGAATTAGATGGGGGGGAGGGGACATACTTTTGCTCTACATTTTCGATTATATCTTTGAAAATATAATATCTAAAATTAAAATATATGTATTTTTGAGTTCAGCGTTACGAAAGCTTTCACACGATACCCCACACGATATACAAAGAAAAGAGTTTTTTTTTCAAGTAATTTAATTAGCCCCTCTGCATTTTTACTAAATATATTTATGAAGGTTTAATAATCTGAAAATATGCGAGTTAATAGTCTTTATTACTTCCCCGAATTTGAACTTTCTACGTTCCATAGTTTACGAGTAAAATGGCTACGAGACAGACAGTAAGACACAGAAGTGATCTTATAATGGTTCCGTTTTTCCTTTTTAAGTACGGAACAATAAAAAGAAGAAAACGTTTTGTAATACGGTTTTTAATTAATAATACAGTGGAAGCAAATCACTTTCATTTAGAGGAAAAAATGCACGGATGATGTCAAAGAATTCGGTCCCTGTTCCAGGTTCTTGTTTTGTTTGGGCCTACTGTGGACGTTTAAATTTGAGCGATAATTGCTTTCATATTTCAAACCTTTTTTGCAGCATACTGCATCTCCATCTGTCTCTTTTCTCGATGGTATGAACTAATTCTTTGACTTTAATGAAAATGGCTCGTTATTCTGTGGAAGAATATATGCTTTTCTTTACGATAATTACGTTATTTAATCGATCATAATAAAAAAAAATTGCATTTGAAGTTTCCATTAAGGCCAATACCTTCAAAATGCTGTATCTTTAAAATGGTTTAAAAGATTTCGCGTCAAAGAGAAGTGTCATGGATTTGGATAAACAGCGAATTCGAACTGTGTTAAGCTTGATAACATCAAAATTTCCTTGGAACAAACCCCATGTAAGTTCATACTAAAATAACAGTTGGAGCAAGGGATATCCTGTGGTTCAGCGTATCAGGCTATGAGACACTATTTGAAATTTTACCCGTATCGTTTACAGTCCGTGCAGGAATTGCGTCCAAGTGATCCAAGATACCGACTGCATTTTTTGTGTTTGGTTTCGCCGATTTATTCGCAACAACATTCAAAAGTTTAATGATGTTAACCTCTCAGATGAAGCTTGGTTCTACCTTAATGGCTATGTAAATAGCCAAAATTTCCGCCTATGGAATCAAGAGAATCCCCATGAGCCATAAGGAAATAGTCTTTACACATCCAAAAGATTGGTGTGTGGGTGTGCGTTCGCAAGGCGAAAAGTGATAGGACCAATTTTCTTTTTTTTTACCCAAACCATCAATTCCGAAGTGTACCTGGACATAATTCAAACTTTTATTGCTTCACTGGAGATACAGGACTGTTACTGCTGGCAAGACGGATCCCCTTCACACACGTCAAACCTAACAATGTGTGTTTGGTTTCGCTTAAAGAATTCTTTGATGATCGTTTAATTTTAATAGTCCTCTGGCCACCAAAGTCACTAGATCTCACCCCGTTAGATTTTATTTTGTGTTGGGTTATCTCAAAGAGAGGGTTTCCCAGAGAAGTCCTGCAAACATCGATGAATTCAAACAAATCATAACTGAAGAAATCTCTTTATTAACACCAACAATGGTGCGAAGTGTGTCAAAAAACTTGGTTCGACGTATTCATGTTTGTAACCAAAATTGGCAGCGAACATTTTCAACATTTTCTGTAAGGAATGATAATGTAAAAAAATTTAATTAAATTATTTTTTCAAAAATAAAATTATCACAGGATTAAGTAACATTGTGCGTCTCCATTTCTGTTTTACCTCACAAATAAAGTTGTAACAGTCCAACAGTGTTGGAAATTATCTCCCACACTTAAAAAAGGTTCAAACAATCACACTTTAGTGTTAGAATACTTGACACACCCGTCAGATTTAGGGGTAATAAGAAAACCAACGGGCACTCTTTTAAATTAATCACCCTGCATATTATGCTATATTATTTTTATTACTTACCATCAATCCTTTCGAGGGCGTTGCCCTTAAAAAAGGACACATAATTTTGATTCCAAAACCGACAAACGGCACCAATTCTTGTTTTTTCCCAAAACTTTTCATTTACGATCCCACGTTGCTATACCAAAATTGCTTCTTTATATGTACTCGGAGACACCTTGTATATTAATGTATTTAAAAAAAAATAGTATTCTTTTTCTATTATGTAACCCGGGAGGTCTATGTTGGATCACCAAGTATCTTTAAAAGAAAATCTTCTCTCGTTAACCCTTTCGAGGGCGGTGTCCTTTAAAAAGGACACCTAATTTTAATTCCAAAACTGACAAACGGCACCAAGAGTATTTAATTGAAATTTTCCTTTATAATGTACATGAAAATAACAAGTTCGTATTTTCTAATAACTTCGTTTATAAATTCTGGTGTCAGTTCATTATTTCATTTCATCAGTTTATAAATGGAATTACTCCGCGCCGGAAAGGGTTAAGAAGCATGAAAACACACTTTTTGTCAAATATATGACAATATATATATATTTTTATTACGAGATAATAATATAGAAACATTTTTTGATTCGATTTTTTTTATTTGAAATATTGCTGTACCCTTAACCCCTTGGGGACGAGCGTCACGTATGTGTGCCGCATGAAGTGCAAGGAATCCTTGATTATTCCCACCAGTTATTTTTTATTGTGAATTTTGCCTAAGTTAATCAGGCCTCGATTAAATTAGGCAAAATTTTCTGTAAAAAAAAACCGGTGAAATAAGATTAAAGTTCTGTAAAAGACGCTCGTTATGTAGGGGTTAGAAATATGAAAGAAAAAAAACCCACACTGGATGGAATTAATATTTTTTTTCGAAATTTGATTTCAATATATATATTTTTTCGAAATTAAGTTTCGAGAAAAATATGAATTGTAATTCATTAATTTTTTAACAGAAATCGATTTCTAGAAGCTTTAAATATGGAAATCCAAAATTACATCTCATTCTACCTAATAGTTTTTGATTTGTGCTTAAAAACTACCGGCATTGCAATCTGTTTTGCAGTGATGACAAATGCAATTGTAAACTTTACACATGCATAATTTCCAAACTTCTTGGCCGAATCACTTGATATCCGAAGGTGAAGGATCAGAGTCCATAAGCCACGTTTATGGCTCATGAAACAGACTAAAAATTCATTTATGTTATACTGACTTAATTATTTCACTTTTTAGGTGCGTTCGTAATTATATAAATACGTAGCACCTATAGTCGTCGTTCAGTCCGTCTGCCTGTCCGTCCGTCCGTCCGCATATAATAGAGCAAAAACTATCCAACCGAATGGTCTGAAATTTTAAATATATGATTGTTGTAAAATTTTGTCGAGCCATTTCAAATTTTATGAAAATCGGATGTATACTTTAATTACAGGGACAGTCAAAAGTTTTTCTTTACATTACGGCCAATGGGAAAAATTATTGCACGTGCATTTTAATGATGTTAAAGCTTTCCGAATGGTCTCAAATTTTAAACATATAATTATTGCGACATTTTGTCGAGCCATTTCAAATTTTATGAAAATCGGATGTATAGCTTAATTACAGGGACAGTCAAAAGTTTTTCTTTACATTAAAGCCAATGGGAAAAATTATTGCAAGCGCATTTTAATGATGTTACAGCTTTCCGAATGGGCTGAAATTTTAAATATATAATTGCTGCAAAATTTTGTCGAGCCATTTCAAATTTCATGAAAATCGGATGTATAGTGCAATTACAGGGAAAGTCAAAAGTTTTCCGTTACATTAAGGGGAATGGAAAAAAATTATTGCAAGTGCATTTTAATGATGTTACAGACTATGCACTTATGAATTGCAAATAAATACACATTCAGTACAATATGGGGTGCAAAAAATAATTATAAAACTAGTTATAGTACGAACGCACCTCATTTGCCACGTTTGACGAGCAATTTCCAACTTTTTAATATTAGAAGGTATATATTGTACGACTTTAACAATAGTTTTTGTATTTTTTTTTCGAATTTATATGGCTTACACAAACTCAAAGTTCGTATAATTCGTAGTTTTGACGAAAAATACGTAATTTCTGATATTTTTTACCTCAATTTACTCCCTATTTTTAATATTAGGTAGATTTTGTATGAATACTACCTATTGGGATCTCCCCTATATTGAAATTTCGGAAAAAGTTTTGCAGATCTACACCGATCATGACCCCTAGAACCCAAAACCACCACCAGTAAAAAACTTTATATATATATATATATATATATATATATATATATATATATATATATATATATATATATATATATGCATCTATCGCTCTCTCTCTCTCACTCTTTCTTTTTCTCTTTTTCATGAACGCGATAACTTCTGTAATTCTGCGCAAATATTTTCGAAACTGATACATAAAATCAAGGGACATAAAATCTCGGTCAAGTTCGTTAATGGGCAAAATCGGAACAAGGGTGTGGAAATACGGAGGGGTTTTCTGAAAAACGAAAAAAACATCATTACTTCTTATTTATAATACATATAGACGCAGTTTAAAGTTGTTATTACTTCTCAATAATGGGTCAAAAATTTATGTATGGGAAATTTTTGCTAAAACTAAAAATGGGCTCAAGGGCGAAAAAAAATAGTGTTTTGGGGAGAAAAAAATTCATAACTTCGTCAATTCTCTATATATCAAATACACTTAAATTTATTATAAATTGTCTTAATATTATCTACAACTTTTATACTGACAAGTTTTTGATAGGGCCAATTCTTACCGAAAAAAAAGAACAAAAAGGTGGGGTTGAAGAAGGAAAATATCCATAACTTCGTCAATTCACAAGATATCAAATTCGCATGAGTTTATTATACATCTTCTTAATATTATCTACAACTTTTATATTGACAAGTTTTTTTAGGACCAATTCTTAGAGCAAAAACAAATTAAAAATACATAGAGATTGAAAAATAAAATATCGTATTAAGGATGTACTCAAAGCCAAACTGCTTATTTTCTGACTCATTTTTAAATTCATCTTTGCTTTCAAACGCATCCAATTGGTAGGTTCTCTTATTCAGAAACTAAAGAATGTGACGTAATGATCGATTTTTTGATAGAGGCGGAATATATAGTAAAAAATTGTGTCAAAGCGGGTATTTTGAACCGAATTTATCGAAGCGATTGTGTTGGAAACAAAAAATATGATACTGAGAAAATAATTGTTTATAAATCAAGTTCTAAATAATTGAATGAAAAATAAAAACATAGTTTGCTTATAAATCTCTTTAAAAAGCACGTCAGCAAGTTTCATGTTTGAAAATGCGTCAGAAAATTTCGAGTTGTTGAGCATGAAAAACTATTTTCAGAATACTGCCTTAATATGATTCTGATAAAACCAGCTCTTATATAAAAGTGAAATTAAAAATTCGTCAAAAGCGGCCAGATAAAATTGTTAAAGTGTGCTTATTTCTAATCACGATTTAGTTTTTGTTGATGAAATTAGTACTTAACTTCCAAATCTACCTGCGCCTGTAGGCCGAGCGGACAGGGATTTTTTTACTCTGAGCGCAGCTTTGCAACATTTTTATTTTAACATATTTTGTATATTTTGATGTGTTTTATACGAACTTTGAATTTGGTAAGTCATATAAATCAGAACAAAATACAAAATTATTGTTAAAATCGTACAGTAGATACCTTCTAATATTAAAAAGTGAAATAATTAAATCAGTATAATAACATAATCGAATTTTGGTCTATTTCATGGGCCAAAAACGCAGCTTATGGACCCTGATCCTTTACTGGGGAATCCAAATTTGATGTCCAAATTAAATGTTAATGTTAAAAACTTAAAATGATTTTTTTTTCAATATTGGCATTTTTACAAGGTATTTCATAAAGGTCTCTTTAACCCTTTATCTACGGCATTATGATTTACTGCAATTTTTTTCATGTAATATTTTTTTTTCAGTTACTACAATGAAAATTAAAGGATAAACATAAAAAAATACTCACCCGTGAGAAATTTAATTATTTAGAGGTAATTAATTAAAGTGGTACTTTAAAGTACCGTCAGTACACTATGACTAAAATATCGTAACAGAAAACCCACAAGGTATTTCAACTGTCACCAGAAAATATATTCAATTTAATAAGTATGTGAAATATAGGCTTTTTCTTATTTACAAATAAATCGTTTGGCAAATTCCGGTGCCAATCATTTATTTCAACACTTTAGAATTGAAAATACTTTGCCCCTGAAAGGGTTAAAAAAACCTAATTTTTTAGGTTTCGATCTTGCTAGCAGTCCTTTAGTTATGCGACGTCTATATTCCAGGGACAACATGTTCTCTCGCATCTCCACATATGCAATATATGAATTTACATATGCCATTTCTAGCATAGCCAAAACGAGCCGTTGCCACAACTTTTTCGATTTCCTATAAAAAATAACAATGAAACAGAAAAGAAATACCAGTGGAATCATTACTACATTACATCCTAGTAATTACATTATAAAGCAGATGAAAACGATGGATAACTATAACTACACAGGCGAAAAGTAAACAAGAAGTTTTTTTCCAACAGTGTACTGACGGTACTTATAAGTACCACCGAGTAATTCAACCGTTAAATCAAATACATACTCCGTTCACCTAAAATAACTAGTGTCAAATTGTATTCTAAGATCATAATGAACACATAAAAGAAAAATCCAACACTTATATTATATACTTTACTGTGTTTGCAGCAATGAAAAGACGAGCGTGGCAATCTGTACAAAATTTCCGCACAAAACCCATCGTCTGCGTCAAAGATAGCCTTCTTCCTCGCTAAAATAGCAAACCTAGAATTACTGCTGCCATGTATCCGAATAAAATGGAGTTAAAAGAACATTTTTTTGCAAAGTACCATTAGAATATTAGTAAGATTCTTTATGGTATGAAAGTTTAAAGTGAGTGGTACTTATAAGTACCGTCAGTAGATAAAGGGTTAACTTTAAAATTCAATAATTTATTAACTGTGTTAAATATAAAGTGAAATTTGTATTAGGTAGCTCATTAATTTTGTATATAGCAATTTACAATTAGTTGAAATAATTTTAAATAGATGGATGGTGCTGAGTTGTTTCAAACGGTAAGAGTGTCCGAAGCAATTCGTAAAATCTCAGGAAAGGTCTCTCAGCTTTTTTTAAAATTCTATTTAGGAGTTGATTTAAAATTCGTATTTGAAATTTTGATAGTAATTTGAGCAATCTTACAGTTTGAGACCGCGCAGCATTATTACACACCAACACATCACAGCGCCATCTAATGACGAAAAATTGAAAGATGATTTTAAAGTACTGCATACAAAATTACGAAATTTTATCTGATTAAATTTCGCTTTATTCATTATACGATACTTATCATAATTAATGAATTGCTAAAATTTAAAGTTAGGGGATAAAGAAAGGTTTCCCTGGCACAGAATCTCTCTTTATTGAAAAGCAACCCAGTTCTCCTGGCTTCGAAATAAGTCAGTTGCCTTGCTAAAAGTTGTTCTGAATTTAATCCAGAGCCTCTAGAAGAAAAAAATGTAAAAGAAACTTCGCTGTATAATAATCCGAAAAGGACATACTATTATGAAGCGCCACGATTATTATAACACATACATGAGGACTTCATGTTCATGAAAGAAAAATATTTGAATGACTGAATGCGCCAATGTTGTTAACTTGGAACATGCAAAATTCATGAAATTCGACAATTCAAGGATAATTATAACGCACATATGAGCGCTTGACACACATGAAATACAAACAAACAAAAAATCATTCGATGCAGAAATTTTGTTGTATTGGAATATCAAAACTATGTGAAATTTGATAAGGCAGCAAACACTATAAAGCATGTAGGCGATTTTGGACTATGAAAGTAAACCACTGGCTGCAGCAACCTCGTATTGTAGCAACCTCAAAAGTACATGACCTCAGAACCTCAAAATTACATGAAACTCGATATAGCTGCGATCAATACAGCACATGTATGTGCGCTTCGCACCCATAAAAACAACAACAGCAAAAATCGCTGGATGCAGAAACCATGCTGTATAGGAACCTAAAAAATATATGAATTTTTATGTCCCTATCAATACAACGCTTTGCGTGCACGAAAAAAATGTATATTTGATGCAGTAACGTTACTGTAAAGGAATCTCAAAAGTACATGAAATGCAGTAATACGATGATCATTATAATTTTAAATTTTAATTATAATTTTAAACATTTAAGTAATGACAAAAAGTTTATTTTCATGTTCCACTCCAAAATACCATTCATACAGGGTATTGGGTCATCCATCTGGGGAAACCAGCATAACCACCTAGAAAAATTCTTCATGTAGTTATTAATATTAATATTTAATTGTGATCAATGCGATTTGCGAAGTGTTTGCCTCTTACTGCTGACGTCACCTACCACGCCAACGGGGCTAACGTACTGGGCTCCCGCGGTGAAAAGTCACGTGACAGCGGCGGTCTTACCCAGAACGCACTTTCACGCGGGAATTCGATCAGATTCAGAGGAATTTGATTAGTTCGGTTTCGAGTGTTGTGTGTTTATAATAACTTATATTAATAATTTAATAATATAAAAACAAACGCAATTGTCATTGCGAATGCATATTTTTATATAAAAGTGACTGTGTTTCGTAATTCTTACGGATTAAATAATGACAAGCCATTGAATTGATCAATCGAATGTAAGTATTAACCATTTCCGTTTTAGAGTAATTAGAGTGTATTTTTACGATACCAATACATTGATAAGATTGTTTATGTTTTGTATTCTTTAAATATACGTAAATATCATTTATTTTAAATGAAATTGTGCTTTCGGCCACCATTTATTGTAAAAGCTGTTTACTTTATTATTATAAGAAGGATCAGAACAAATCAGAATTTTTTTCAAAGTTCAGTTTATTTTTAACGATTCAATATTCATAAAACTATATCTGTGATACTAATGCGTATTAATATTATGTATTGAAATAATCATTCTTAAGAAATCTTTATTAAATGTTGATGTATTTACCATGATTCTAGGATACAAAGAACTTTTTTTATTCCCTTTTGATGACATTATACCTGATGGATATAAATTATTTTATTTAATATAATTAAAATAATACCAGTGATTTCCAACTTTATACAAGATTTTGCAATAACAATTCTGTTTTCTCAGAGTAAAAAAATACGGATTTTTAAATATTTTGTGTTCTTAAATTATTTTATTTTGATTTTTAACTCATATGATCAGAGGCTAACATTGAGCACATTTAAATTCTGTAAATACTTAATTTTGCACTAAAGCTTTCAAATTTTATGAATTTAAAAAAAAAACTTATTTCATGACGATGTATAAATTTCGTGCAGAAATACTGATATTTAAGGATTTATTTGTGCTAAATAAATCATTCTTAAGCAGTGTGTTTTAAATTTTGGTGCATATTTACAACTATTAATTTTAGGGTTTTATATAAAGAGCTCATTTGTTGTTATTTTTTTTTTTTTTTTTACTTTTGAGAACTTCATGTTCTTTTAAAAATTATTTTAACATATTTCAAGATGCCAATGGTTTTGAACATTGTATAGGATTTTTTAGTCATGATTCTGCTGCTTGTGAAAAATTGTGATTAAAAAATATCAATTTGCATACATTCTGTGTGCCAATATTGTTTTATTTTGGTTTTTTCTTAATATTCAGAGGTAAATACTGAGCACATCTTTAAAAATATTTATTTATATATGTACTATAACTTTACAATATATATTAAATGAATATGTCGTGTATAATTTCCGTAGAAAAATAGTAATATTTAAAGTGTAAAAAAAAAGTTTGTTTTCTCTCTCTTTTTTCGACAATGATATTTTTTTCCAATAACTTAACATTGTGCTTTTCCTTAACAATTTTTACATGAGAAATAAATTGTTCATAAGTAATCTGTTTTAAATTTTGGTGTATTTAAAACGATTAATTTCCAGGGCATAAAGAGCTGAGTTGATTTTTTTTCCACTTTTGACAACATTGTACATGCAAATTATTTTATTTAATATACTTATAGTTATGCCAGTAATTTGAAAATTTTAGAAGATTGTACAATCATGATTCCGTTGCTTGTAAAGCCATGAATTGCATCAAATTAAAAAAATGATTTGGATGTGTTCGTAATATAAAGCCGAGGCTATAATCTAATTTGATTAATTTTAACAGAATTATTCCAATTAATACAAAAATTAGTTTTGTTGAAAACTGTCGAGGAATTCTTAGCCTAGTGCAGGGAAGGGGCCGGCACCTAGAAAATCTAAACCCCTGCACAATGAAGCTATGAATGAGACACCATGTGTCAGGTTGAAGAAACCGACAAAGGCCCTTTAAACATGTATTTAAAAAAAAAATACTATTTTTAAATATTTAACAATTTTTTGCATTGTATAGTTTTTATGTTAAGGAGGTTCTCACATTTTAAAATTTCATAGCTCAATATAATGCACATATATTTCAAAAATTCATGAAATCCTTTTTATCTGAAGGAAGTGGAACTTTCAGGCTGTAAAATAGGAAATGTGCATTTTAGGTAGCTTTCTTTACAAAAAGCTACCTATTGCAGCCGTTCGGAGGAAAGCGATTTCAAAAAATTTTGGTATATTTTCATCTATCATGACCCCCAGACCCCGAAATCACACTCCGTTCAAGATTGATATATATATATATATATATATATATATATCTGACCTATGTCACACTGTAACTCTCGTATTTATGAACCGATTTGGATGTAATTCGGTGTGTACATAGTACATACCAATGTCTCGACCGAGTTCGTTGGCCAGCTTCATCCGCCATTTTGTTTCAAAATGGCGGCCATTTAAAATTTTTTTAAAAATTTAAAATTTGAAATGTGGTACCAAAATTTGAAAATGGAAAAATATTTTTTTCTTATGTATTTGACCTTTATACAAAGACTCCGTAGCAGTTTTTGTTTCGTCTATATCTTAAAAAATGGCTGAGTTATAGCATTTTGAATTTCTAGCGAAGCTGACATTTTGAAACGTCCTGAATTTTGTCACGCGATAAAAGGCGTATTTATGAACCGATTTGGATGTAACTTCATTTATACATAGTACAGACCAATGTCTCGAACGAGTTCGTTGGCCAGCTTCATCCGCCATCTTGTTTAAAAATGGCGGCCATTTAAAATTTTAAGAAAAATTTAAATTTGAAATGTGGTAGCAAAAAATTGAAAATTGAAAAAATATTTTTTTCTTATGTGTTTGATCTTGATAAAAAGATTCGGGAGCAGTTTTTGTTTCGTCTATATCTTAAAAAATGGCTGAGGTATAGCATTTTGAATTTCTAGCGTGGCTGACATTTTGAAACGTCCTGATTTTTGCCACGTGATAACAGACGTATTTATGAACCGATTTGGATGTACCTTGGTGTGTGCATAGTACATACCAATGTCTCAACCGAGTTCATTGACCAGCTTCATTCGCCATCTTGTTTCTAAATGGTGGCCATTTAAAAAAATTAAAAAAAAAATAAATTTAAAATGAGATACCAAAAAATTGGAAAATGAAAAAGATTTTTTTTGTATGTGTTTGACCTTAATACAAAGATTCCGGAACAGGTTTTGTTTCGTCTACATCTAAAAAAATGGCTGAGTTATAACATTTTGAATTTCTATTGTGGCTGACATTTTAAAACGACCTGATTTTTGTCACGCGATAACAGGCGTATTTATGAACTGATTTGAATGTAACTTGGTCTGTACATAGTACATACCAATGTCTCGACCGAGTTCGTTGGCCAGCTTCATTCGCCATCTTGTTTAAAAAGGGTTGCCATTTAAAAAAAAAAAATGTAATTTAAAATTTAAAATGAGGTATTAAAAAATTGGAAAATGAAAAAGATTTTTTTTTATGTGTTTGGCCTTGATACAAAGATTCTGGAGCAGTTTTTGTTTCTGAAAATTTGTTCTTTTGTTTATATGTTAAAAAGTGGTTGAATTATAGCACTTTGAATTTCTATCATGGCTAACACTTTGAAACGATCTTGTATTTGTCACGCGATACCACACTTATTCGCCTATTTCGATGGAAGAAGGCATGTGGATAGTATACATCAATATCTCGACCAAGTTCGCTGGCCAGCTTCATCAGCCATCTTGTTTCAAAATAGCGGCCATTAAATTAAAAAAAAAAATTATATTTAATGTGAGGTGCAAAAAAATTAGAAACTGAAAAAGGTTTCTTTCTTAAGTATTTGACCTTGATATAAGGATTCAGGAGCATTTTTTGTTTGTCTTTATCTTAAAAAATGGCTCAGATATAGCAGTTTCAATTTCTAAAGTGGGTGACATTTTGAAAAATCTGATTTTTTGCCTGCGACAGCACTCGTATATATCAACCGATTCCGATATGAGTGAGTATGTGCACAGCAATTACTAAGGTCTCGACAAAGTTCACTGGTTAGCCTCATCTACCATGTTGGCTTAAAATGGCAGGCACTTTAAGAAATCGCCGAATTTGGCAGCCAAATGTAAGTGACTTTAAATAAAAGCAGCTTGGATAAAGCTGACTAATTTCGCGAAATTCTCATTCATAATGATTTAGTATTGATAAAAATTAGTATTGAATCTCCTACATTCGGTTTCCACTTAATTGAGCTTCGTGTGTTTGAATAATATAAGTTGGCTTTTTAAAAATAAGGAATATGAAAGCTACCTCTTCCTCCGGCACTGGCCGGAAGGACTTTTTTAAATGTCTATTCTCCGATAATCGCCTTTCACTGACTATACTGTAAAAAAAGACAGGTGTTTCTTAAACTACAAAAATTTACTACAATCACGAACGAAAATATTCGATAACCGCCTCCAAGTTACCCAAAATTCCGAAAAGCGTTTCTTTATCTTTAGAAACCTTAGAAAACAATTTATTTTTAAAATTTAAAGAAGAATTTATTAAAATAAATTTTTATTAGCTGGCCGTATTTTTCGGAAACGTTTTCGGGCAGCTTTTGCATTGCCTTAATCAGTTATCTCTACCCGGAAAATCGGTTTTCGAGATGTTATCAGACCTCATCTAATTATTTTTCGCTGCATAACTGAAATTGTACATGCAATTGTAACAGAAAAATGGTTATTTTAATGTTAATGCTGTTAATTCTACATGTTTCACAGTTAAATATGTTTGATGAACATGAAAATATTTACTAGAGTCCTCATAGCATCCAAAAACCTGTTTTCTGGGTTTAATGCACTGTAAAAGCTACTCTGAAACGTTTTCGAAACTACGGGCAGCTAATAAAAAATTATTTTTATAAATTCTTCTTTAAATTTCAAAGTTAAATTCTTTTGTGAGGTTTCTAAAGATAAAGGAACATTTTTCGGAATCTTGGGGAAGAGGTTAATATGTTCGTTCGTGATTATAGTACATTTTCGTAAATTAAAAAACATCTGTCTTTTTTTACGGTGTATCATACATTTAAAATTGTCTTAAAATGCCAAACATGACAATATTTTCTTAAAGCTTCTTTGCATTTATATAAATTTCAGAAACACTGTTGCATTTCTTGGTGTATTTACATTAAATTAGCAAATGTTATGCATCTCCGTTATAAAAATGTATTTATACATAAGGGGTCATAAAGTAATATTTTTAATTTATGAATGTTTCGCATTTATACTGATTAATAGTTTCAATGAATTTCTGATATTCCTCTTGAAATTCCCGTTTGGCGCTGTTAATGAACGCGATTATGAAAACTGCACTGCTTATTTTACACTTGATAGAAAGCTCAAACAAATGAATTTACTAAAAAATATAGAATATTTGCTCTGTTTATTTTTTAAGAAAGGGAATAGAAAAGAAAAACTGAAACATAATTTAAATTATCTTTTTAGGATTTCTAAATTAATTTATGAACGTATAATTGTAAATTAATATTTAACGTTTGATAGATAAATGGGCATATTTTGTAATATTATAGTCTTCATTTTGTATTTATAATTTATGTTTTAGTTTTTAGTCTTTAAAATGTTCTATCGTTGCAATTTCACAGTGCTTTGGCATATTTTGGAAAACCTTTATTGGCGCATAATTGAATCCATTATTGTTTTAACTCCCATACAATTATACGAGTTACAGAGAATATTTTGCGATTATCACCAGTGGGGAACTAGTTGAAAAATACCGTAAAATTGATTTATTAATTTAAAATTAAGTTGTAAAAATATTAAAATACTTCATTATCATCCGAATTATACTTTTGCGCATAATTTGTATAATTCTAGCATAGTAGGAAATGGATTAAAAATGGATTGCAAATAAATTGCATTTTTTACATACAAAAACCAGGTTGAGTTAAATGAAAGGCCGAAAAAATGCTCTTAATGTGA
The DNA here is from genome assembly GCA_963932465.1 of Maratus speciosus. Taxonomy (NCBI): domain Eukaryota; kingdom Metazoa; phylum Arthropoda; class Arachnida; order Araneae; family Salticidae; genus Maratus; species Maratus speciosus. Next base: position 64,095,806 of record OZ010799.1, on the reverse strand, counting down.
GGATATCTTTTGTTTATTAATCGAAGAAAGACTCACAAGACATCGATTTATCCAAATGAGTGATATAAGGAGGGTTTAAAAATAAAAACATATATAAGATTTTCCCTAGATAGAAAAGAATTAGAACTGAAAGAAAACTTATACATTATGAAGTTTACTTTTTATTTAATGTAATGTTGTGAAATAAAAACAACGCTTTAATGTTTTCATTATACTGTAAAGTAATGAATTCTATCAAATAAAAGAATGATTTTAATATGATAGTAAATCTAAAGTCTAGACGATAATTTATTTTGTCACACGCATCTGCTTAGTTCAGCTGAGACCGCGAGCGTCACGTGACTACTCGAAATCGGAGAAGCACGGTAGTCCGTCTTTTTCGTTAGCCCCGCCACGCCAACTGCCGGCGTCAACAGGCTTTCTGCTCTAGGTGACCATGACAATTTCTGCCTGCGAACTTCCAGTGCAATTAACCCTTTTACTTTGAATATCAGAGCAACTGATTTATAATCCTGGAGAGCCGTCTTAAAACGAAAGAAATCTGTTATTTGTGTGATTTGCGCCCGGCTAACATAAAAGAATCCGAAAATATTGGAAAAGAAAGAAAAAATTAATTTAAACATTTGAGGACATCAGAAGCCAAGGGGTAGAAGTGACAAAATTTCGATTTGGAGTAAATTGAGTTCAAATATAATTGACATTAAAGTTGAGCATCAATAATAATTGACTGAATTGAAATAGAAAACTGCTGCTTGTTTCACAGTGTCTTTGCACTTTTATTTCAATAAATGAAAAAAAAAGTAGAGTAAAGATTTTCTTTAAATTTATAATTAATCAATATTGATCATTATTCGGCAAAAGTGGTTGATTTCTAAAACACAACACATAATTAGAAAATCACTTATATTTCGTTACTTGAAAAGAAAAAAGCATATTTCCAGGTCGTCTGTGTACTTAGTTTATTTTTTTAAAATTTTATCACTTATACCCCTGGGCTTCTGGGGTCCTCATTTATTGTTCTTTTACATAAAAATTAAAATCCCCAAAATCCGAAAAAAAAAATTGAATACTATGTTACTAATAACTTTAGTAACCGTCCAATCAAATAATTAAAATTAAAATAAAAGAAAGAAAGAAAGAAAACAAAGTAGTAAAATGAAAGTAGTAAAAGAAATTGTGCTGCAATTCAATTACAATCGAACCTGTCAGAAAGTCAAACTTTTATATTTCCAGACATCACAAAAGAATTTTTGTTATTATTACTTGATATGAAATCATACTTTTCCTTTAAAATTCCTCTCTTCCAATCCGTAATTTAATACGGACTAAAAAGAAAAAATAATCACAAGTGCACTTTCTTAGGCGAAACCGAATAAATCAGCATACATAAGAAATATATTAGAACGCAAAAACATAAACAGAACTTCCTTCAATACGAATCTAAACGTCACGAAATCTAATGAATGATGGATAGGATAAGTAACATTGTTTTGAAGTCCATTTAACAGAAATAATGAAACTCTTTCTTTGATTCAACATATACAGTAGAACCTCTTTTATCCGAAACTCTTTTAACCAAAACTCTCGGTTCACCGAAATCCATTTTGAAAGATTTTTTTTTTTAACTATCGTACTCCTTGTGTGCAAGCGGTCCTTTCCGAACTACGAGTACATATCCATATTTTCGATCCCCTTTCTTAGAGTGCCTTTGAATTTAACTTGAGCTCCCGAAAGCTGCGGGGTGGAACGAACAAAACGAACAAATTAGCAATTCTGAAGCTTTTGAATGTTTTGCAAAAGGTTTGACATGGCTGAAGCAGCAGAAAGACCGTGATACTGGGTGAACTCATAATATTAAAAAACTTCGTGATAGAGCTTCAAAGCAAAGGCAATCGAAACTGCGACAAACAAAACATTGTTTCAAATGCTTGTGAAATATGTAAAAGGTACTTAATTTCAAAATTTATTAAGCACTTGTTACCATAATAAGAAATAGGGCATATCTTTCTCCTTAATCCTAAAATTGAAGCATTCTCGATTATCCGAAAATTTCGATTTTCCGAAAGAGGGTCGGTCCCAATTACTTCGGAAATCGAGGTTCTACTTTATAGATGTAGTAGATTTAATAACCATTTATTGCGATAGATTTTTAGGTAGCTTTCTTTACAAAAAGCTACCTATTGCAGCCGTTCGGAGGAAAGCGATTTCAAAAAATTTTGGTATATTTTCATCGATCATGACCCCCAGACCCCGAAACCACCCTCCGTTCAAAATTGATATATATATATATATATATATATATATATATATATATATATATATATATATATATATATATATATATATATCAATATATATATATATATATATATATATATATATATATATATCTGACCTATGTCACACTGTAACTCTCGTATTTATGAACCGATTTGGATGTAATTCGGTGTGTACATAGTACATACCAATGTCTCGACCGAGTTCGTTGGCCAGCTTCATCCGCCATTTTGTTTCAAAATGGCGGCCATTTAAAATTTTTTAAAAAATTTAAAATTTGAAATGTGGTACCAAAAAATTGAAAATGGAAAAATATTTTTTTCTTATGTATTTGACCTTTATACAAAGACTCCGTAGCAGTTTTTGTTTCGTCTATATCTTAAAAAATGGCTGGGTTATAGCATTTTGAATTTCTAGCGAAGCTGACATTTTGAAACGTCCTGAATTTTGTCACGCGATAAAAGGCGTATTTATGAACCGATTTGGATGTAACTTCGTTTATACATAGTACAGACCAATGTCTCGAACGAGTTCGTTGGCCAGCTTCATCCGCAATCTTGTTTAAAAATGGCGGCCATTTAAATTTTTAAGAAAAATTTAAATTTGAAATGTGGTAGCAAAAAATTGAAAATTGAAAAAATATTTTTTTCTTATGTGTTTGACCTTGATAAAAAGATTCGGGAGCAGTTTTTGTTTCGTCTATATCTTAAAAAATGGCTGAGTTATAGCATTTTGAATTTCTAGCGTGGCTGACATTTTGAAACGTCCTGATTTTTGCCACGTGATAACAGACGTATTTATGAACCGATTTGGATGTACCTTGGTGTGTACATAGTACATACAAATAACTCAACCGAGTTCGTTGACCAGCTTCATTCGCCATCTTGTTTCAAAATGGCGGCCATTTAAAAAAATAAAAAAAAAAAAAATTTAAAATGAGATACCAAAAAATTGGAAAATGAAAAAGATTTTTTTTGTATGTGTTTGACCTTAATACAAAGATTCCGGAGCAGGTTTTGTTTCGTCTACATCTAAAAAAATGGCTGAGTTATAACATTTTGAATTTCTATTGTGGCTGACATTTTAAAACGACCTGATTTTTGTCACGCGATAACACGCGTATTTATGAACCGATTTGAATGTAACTTGGTCTGTACATAGTACATACCAATGTCTCGACCGAGTTCGTTGGCCAGCTTCATTCGCCATCTTGTTTCAAAAGGGTTGCCATTTTTTTAAAAAAAATGTAATTTAAAATTTAAAATGAGGTATTAAAAATTGGAAAATGAAAAAGATTTTTTTTATGTGTTTGGCCTTGATACAAAGATTCTGGAGCAGTTTTTGTTTCTGAAAATTTGTTCTTTTGTTTATATCTTAAAAAGTGGTTGAATTATAGCACTTTGAATTTCTATCATGGCTAACACTTTGAAACGATCTTGTATTTGTCACGCGATACCACACTTATTCGCCTATTTCGATGGAAGAAGGCATGTGGACAGGGATGTAGTGGAGGGTATACGGGGGTATACGCCGTATACCCTCTGGATTTTATTAAGGAACACCGTATACCCTCTGTTTCTCAAGAAAGCTATAGTATATATACACTAGGGTATACTCTCTGCCTTGAGCGTATACCCTCTGCTTAGAACGTATGCCCTCTGTTTTTTTTTACGACTACACTACTGCATGTGGATAGTATACATCAATATCTCGACCAAGTTCGCTGGCCAGCTTCATCAGCCATCTTGTTTCAAAATGATGGCCATTAAATTAAAAAAAAAATTATATTTAAAGTGAGGTGCAAAAAAATTAGAAATTGAAAAAGGTTTCTTTCTTAAGTATTTGACCTTGATATAAGGATTCAGGAGCATTTTTTGTTTGTCTTTATCTTAAAAAATGGCTCAGATATAGCAGTTTCAAATTCTAAAGTGGGTGACATTTTGAAAAATCTGATTTTTTGCCTGCGACAGCACTCGTATATATCAACCGATTCCGATGTGAGTGAGCATGTGCACAGCAATTACTAAGGTCTCGACCAAGTTCACTGGTTAGCCTCATCTACCATGTTGTCTTAAAATGGCAGGCACTTTAAGAAATCGCCGAATTTGGCAGCGAAATATAAGTTACTTTAAATAAAAGCAGCTTGGATAAAGCTGACTAATTTCGCGAAATTCTCATTCATAATGATTTAGTATTGATAAAAATTAGTATTGAATCTCCTGCATTCGGTTTCCACTAAATTGAGCTTCGTGTGTTTGAATAATATAAGTTGGCTTTTTAAAAATAAGGAATATGAAAGCTACCTCTTCCTCCCGGCACTGGCCGGAAGGACTTTTTTTATTATTATTTGAGTTATGAAAACACGATTTTCTTGATTTTTAGGGTTCCGTACTTAAGAAGTTAAAACGGAACCATTATATAGGGGCTGATGCAGAGATTTTTTCTTGGGGCCTATTTTGTGAAAAATAAAATGTTGTTTTTGTGAAATTTATTATATTTTCGTGAAAAGTAAAATTTTGTAACGAAATACGAAACCCAGTAACTGAAATCCGAATCAAGCATTTGTTTATAATTACTTCTTGAAGTCCTTCTACTAAAATTTTCATTTCTTTTGAACTTATTTTCTTTGTAAATTACACATTTAAAAACGTAACAATATAAAAATATTTAATGAGGAGTATGTTCTTATGGAATAGAATTTTGTGATGGGGCCTCTTTTATTAAAAGGAATGTTGTGAAGGGAACTGTTTCATTAATAGGAATTTTGTAAAGGGGCTTGTTTTATTAAGAAAAACTTTGTGATAGGGTCTGCTTTATTAAATTGACTTTTGTGAAGGCGCCCTAAATAGGCCTCATATTTTGTCTGAATCGACCCCTGTTATAAGATCACTCATGTGTTTGTCTGTCCGTCTGTCACTTTTTTTTTTTTTTTTTGTAAATTATGGAATGTGGAAAGTTGAAATTTGGCAGAAATAATAAAGGCTATTGACCCACATATTTATAGATTATTAACCATTCAAAAATATATCTAGCAAAAATGTAGGGGGTTAATTTTTTTTAATGCATATGTTACCGGCCAAACTAGTTTATCCTAACGCGCATCGAATAAACTAGTTTTTCCTAGGCCAAACTAGTTTATCCTAAGGCCCATAGGATAAACTAGTTTTTCCTAGGCCAAACTAGTTTATCCTAACGCCCATAGGATAAACTAGTTTTTCCTAGGCCAAACTAGTTTGGCCTAACACTCATAGGATAAACTAGTTTAGCCTGCTATTCATTGGTCTGAACTAGTTTATCCAGGGCCAATTGAATTTGACGTGCTTTTATTGATCCCAAAAACCGCTTCCGCGCCAACCTTCTAGTTTATCCTACGCTAATTCAATTTGACATTCTTATATTGATGCCACAAGATGAAAAAAAAAATAAATAAAACCGAACCGAACTAATTCAAACTCAAATTCAATTTCTTAAAAATGAGTCAAGTTCAAGCTCAAATTCAAAATTATTCAAACGAATCCGCTGAACTCAAACACATCTATGGAAGCCCACTAAAAACTCGTATTTTTAATTATTATTTTTAAATATAATAGAAGTTTAGCGACCAAATTTACAAAATTTTGTAAGCTAGTCTTTGGTTATTCGATGTAAAGGTCTCTACTGGCCCGCCCAATTTTCCTCTCCGACACTCGGTCCGGGCTTGGTTTGGGATTACTTTTTTCAAGAGGTTCGAACCGAGATGAACAAGGACTCAATATTTTTCCGGCTTAAGTCGGGACTGGACTGCATTCTTCTTGATGTCTGCACAGGCGGAAATGTTAAGTCCAATTTCCAACCCAGCTCACATGAAAATCATTTGGATCCATCTCTGGTCGTTCAGTAAAAATATCAGCAGCATTTGGCACGTCCAAACTTTTTTTTATGCACGTTTTTTTAAATCGCTATTATTCCACAATTAAAATTTATATATTTATTATTATTTTTTTTTTTTTACTTTCTTCTACCTTTACAAGTTTAAAATATTGGATTCGTGAAAATTTTCGACAGATTTATACGTTTTAGTGGTCAGAGATTCCCAAAAAACATGTTTTTACAAAATGTCTGTCTGTATGTACGTGACACAAATTTTGTGGGCGCTTTATCGCAAGAACTAATCCACGTAATTTAATAAAAATTTATATTCAGGTAGTCCCTGATATAAATTGGTGCTGATTACTTTTTGGTGTAAATCGTCCAACAGGTGGCGCTGCTACACTGCATTTTTGACTATTTACTCAATAGCTCTATCTTAAGAGCTAAAGCACGGATTTTCATGAAACTTCAGATTCAGTTAGTCCTTGATATGAATTGGTGATGCTTACGTTTTGGTGCATATCGCCCAACAGGTGGTGCTGTTATGCTGCATTTTGCAGGATTTACACGATTTCTGCAATAGCTCTATCTCAAGAACTAACGCACAGATTTTCAACAAAGTTCATATTCAGTTAGTCCTTGATATGAATTGATGCTGATTAGATGTTGGTGTAAAAAGCCTAATAGGTGGCGCTTCTGTTCTGTATTTTTCACGATTTCCTCAATAGCTCTATTTCAAGAACTAATGCACGGATTTTCATAAAACTTCAGATTCATGTATACCTTGATTAATATTGTGGCTGATTATGTTTTGCTCTAAATCGCTCAACAGGGGACGCTACTGGGCTGGATTTTTCACGATTTTCGCAGTATCTGTATCTCAAAAACTAATACACGAATTTTCACCAAACTTCAGATTCAATTAGACGTTAACATAAGTTGTTTCTGGATAGGTTTTGGTGTAAATTACTCCACAGACTGCTATGCTGCACTTTCCTGTATTTACACGATTTCAGCGATAGTCATATCTCAAGAACTAATGAACGGAATTTCATATCTTTAGAATCCTCATGATGAGCATAGATTGCCATTTAATTTTTCAATCTAATAGCGAATTTTGAAGTATTAACATGTTTTAGATAGAAAAAAGTTTTGGAATTGGTACATCCTACTAGTTTTAACCTGAGCAGATGCATTTTTAGGTAATACAATTAAAGTACGGTAAAACCTGAGAAAAAATAATCAGCCTTGACGGAACCCCGTGTTTAACAAAATAAATATGTTGATCTCTGTAAAATGAGGATATTAGTTACTTGTAAAAAGAATATAATGCATTTACAACAGACGATGAACCTTCTAATAAGGGAACCTGCCTATAACGGATTTTCTTCTTCCCTGTGCGATTCCGTCTTAGATGATTTTATTGTATAGGATTTTTAAAATTTTTAAATCTCCAAGCCACAGAATGTGTATTAACGATATTAATGCATCTATTGTAAACTATATTGATTTTTTTAATGAATATCTATTTGTATGTAAATATCTGAATACTTACCACTAATTTTGTTACACGGCTTGGAGACTTGAAAATTTGAAAAAAAAATATATATAGAAAAACCTTCAAAGTCGGAATCACACTGGAGAGAAAAAACTTCGTTATAGTTAAGTTCCTTTTTTAGCAGGCCCATCGTCTCTAGTAAATGTATTATGTTTTTTTCAAACGGATTATTGTATCCAATTTGCAACGATTAAAAAAAAATTCCGTTTAATACAGAATTTCGTCATACCCAGATTCTTCTAATAGGTTTCACAGTACTGTATCCCCATCGTATAAATGTATATGTACTATTCTTTAAAGAGAATTTTAATTGTGAAATAATGGTAGGTTAAAAATATATGTATTTTAGGTCAAACTGGTGCCGGGACTTCGCCGGATTTTTGAAAATTCCAGATTTCTGAAAGAATATCAAATGTACTTCTGATATTCTTAATGATTCATTTATTCATAAATAATTCAAAGCCAAGTGATATTTATGGGAAAAAAAATCTGTAAATTCTTCCTCTCCTAAATTTTATGATAACCACTCATCCCATTCCTTGTTGCTACAGCACACAATTTTTCAAATGGAACATATTTTGTAATTACTGGCGGCGGTGAAATGGGGAAGATAGGGGGACAGTATCCCACTCCTCATCAAATAAATTTTATTATACGGGGGGTGACGGCAATACTACTTTGCACAAGGTTGGCGCCGGAGCGGTAGTTCGGATCAATAAAAGCACGTCAAATTGCATTGGCCTACGATAAACTAGATCGGCTCAGGATAAACTAGAAAGTTGGCGCCGTTGCGGACTATGGGATGAAAAAAAATCACGCCAAATTGAATTGGCCTAGGATAAACTAGTTCGGACCAATGAATAGCAGGCTAAACTAGTTTATCCTATGAGCGTTTAGGCCAAACTAGTTTGGCCTAGGAAAAAATAGTTTATCCTATGGGCGTTAGGATAAACTAGTTTGGCCTAGGAAAAACTAGTTTATCCTATGGGCGTTAGGATAAACTAGTTTGGCCTAAAATCGGGTTTGGCCGGTAACATATATATCGTGTGGGATATTGTGTGAAATCTCTCGTAACGCTGAATTCAAAAATACACTTGTTTTAATTTTAGGTTTTATATTTCCAGAGGTATCGTCGTAAATATATTGCAAAAATACCCCCCCCCCCCCGTTGTATTTCCGAATCTACTGAAACTAAAATTATGAAACAGGAGTACTAGAAGTTTGTTTAAACATTGCAAGAAAACTATAGCGATTACCCTAGGTCACATAATTTCTGAGAAAATCGCATTTTTTCCGTTGCTCACAAATTTCACTTTGCGGGCGCTCAGCAAGTGGGCCGTTCAGCAGTGGGGGGGGAGGGGGGTTACTATTTTTTCCACGACTGTACATAACAAGATTTTGCATTAAAAGTTATTAAATCGCACACTGCAAATGTTTTCTTGCATTATTTTTTTGTGGAATAATATTTCAGTTTAAGAATTCAGTTTTACTACATGAACAGGTATAATTAGCTTCAATTAATTTGTTTTGTTACAGTGTTTTTAAATAAAGTGGCTTGTACTTTTAAAAGTGAAAATATAAATTTTAAATAGTCTAAAGATGCTTTAAAATTAATAAATTTTGAAAGCAATAAGCTTAATTTTTGTTTATCATTTAAAGCATACGTGCGATCACCAAAAACTACTTTTTGCTATTCATTATCTTTTTTCCCTTTGTTTTGTAAATAAATTGGTTGAACTATTTGCTTTTAAACTAAATTCTTTTAGGGATTGTAGTTTGTCCAGAAAAGGAAAAGTGTAATTATAGCTATCCATCATTGAAAACATTATTTGGGCATTCAGTATTTTTCTTTTTCTTTTCTTCTTTTATTTAAAATAAAATTTATACAGACTTTATGTAACTGGCTATAAAGCTATTAAGTAAGAAACTGGCCCTAGACCTTAAGCATTTTTAGAATCAGTTTATAAATACTTATTTTCCAATTTAATATTAAGTAGATAAAAAATGCTAATATTAAGTCGTGGCTTTGTTAAAAATTTTGTAAAATGAAATATGAAAGAAATTTAATTTGAACATTTCTTTTCCCCTTAAATAAAATAATAAAACAAATTGAATACTTTGAATACATATTACCGATAATTTTATTAAACAATAATAATAATAATAATAATAATAATAATAATAATAATAAATGCAAAAAGATAGAAATCGTACTGTGACCCAATTACAATCCAATTTCCTTTCACCTGTCAAAAAGTCAAACTTTAATATTTCCTGCAATCACAAAGGAATTTTTTCTGGTTATTATTTTTGGTATAAAATCATACATTTATTTTACAAAACCGCTCTTCCAATCCGTATTTTAATGTGAGAAGAAGAAAAAAAGAAACAAACAAAAATCGCAAATGCATTTTTTTAGAAGAAAAAGAATAATAAAGTATAGTAAGCAATTCCTTCTCTTAGAATGAAAAAAACATCAACAGAACTTCAACAGTCAGTATGAATAAAAACGTCACGGAGTTATTACGAATGACATATAACTGTGTAAGATATACGTCATTCATACCATTCAATCACCTTTTAATCTTCAATAGTAGAAAGTTATATCGAATAATCGAAACAGAAAGCGAATAATCCGGTTAGTTGGAGATTTATTCTATAGTATTGGAATATATTCATCCTATAATAATTGAATATATTCATTCTATAATATGAATGAAATAATTCATTCTATAATATAAGAAAATATTTGAAATCGAACAACCGAAACAGAAAGCGAATAATCCGGTGCAGTAAGAAATTCATCCTATATTATTGAAATCTATTCATTCTATAATAATTGAATATATTCATTCTATAATATGGATGAAATAATTCATTCTATAATATTAGAAAATACCGGGTGTCCTAAAAAGGACTGAATGATTTTAAAATTCAATAACTTGCAAACGGTGACAGATATTTAAAAATTTTCTTGCAGGAGGTTTATGCATAAGGTCAAAAGTTTTTTTACAGTGATTTTCGATTTTAGATCTAATTACAAACAATAGATGGCGCTGTAAGCAATAGTCGCTAAATACAGGCTCGATTTTTGGTCCTTTCTCTTGTTTAATGCGGAAAAAGGAGATGGAAATGTATTATAAGGGCCACGAAGTACCAAAAATCGAGCCTGAATTGAGCGTCTATTGCTCGCAGCGCCATCTATTGTTTGTAAATCGTACTAAAATTGAAAATCACTGTAATAGAACTTTTGACCTTATGCATAAACCTCCTGCAAGAATTTTTTAAATATCTGTCACCGTTTACAAGTATCCTATAATAATTGAATATATTCATTCTATAATATGAATGAAATAATTCATTCTATAATATAAGAAAATATTTGAAATCGAACAACCGAAACAGAAAGCGAATAATCCGGTGCAGTAAGAAATTCATCCTATATTATTGGAATCTATTCATTCTATAATAATTGAATATATTCATTCTATAATATGGATGAAATAATTCACTCTATAATATTAGAAAATACCGGGTGTCCTAAAAAGGACTGAATGATTTTAAAATTCAATAACTTGCAAACGGTGACAGATATTTAAAAATTTTCTTGCAGGAGGTTTATGCATAAGGTCAAAAGTTTTTTTACAGTGATTTTCGATTTTAGTTCTAATTACAAACAATAGATGGCGCTGTAAGCAATAGTCGCTAAATACAGGCTCGATTTTTGGTCCTTTCTCTTGTTTAATGCGGAAAAAGGAGATGGAAATGTATTATAAGGGCCACGAAGTACCAAAAATCGAGCCTGAATTGAGCGTCTATTGCTCGCAGCGCCATCTATTGTTTGTAAATCGTACTAAAATTGAAAATCACTGTAATAGAACTTTTGACCTTATGCATAAACCTCCTGCAAGAATTTTTTAAATATCTGTCACCGTTTACAAGTATCCTATAATAATTGAATATATTCATTCTATAATATGAATGAAATAATTCATTCTATAATATAAGAAAATATTTGAAATCGAACAACCGAAACAGAAAGCGAATAATCCGGTGCAGTAAGAAATTCATCCTATATTATTGGAATCTATTCATTCTATAATAATTGAATATATTCATTCTATAATATGGATGAAATAATTCACTCTATAATATTAGAAAATACCGGGTGTCCTAAAAAGGACTGAATGATTTTAAAATTCAATAACTTGCAAACGGTGACAGATATTTAAAAATTTCTTGCAGGAGGTTTATGCATAAGGTCAAAAGTTTTTTTACAGTGATTTTCGATTTTAGTTCTAATTACAAACAATAGATGGCGCTGTAAGCAATAGTCGCTAAATACAGGCTCGATTTTTGGTCCTTTCTCTTGCTTAATGCGGAAAAAGGAGATGGAAATGTATTATCCGGGCCACGAAGTACCAAAAATCGAGCCTGAATTGAGCGTCTATTGATCGCAGCGCCATCTATTGTTTGTAATTCGTACTAAAATTGAAAATCACTGTAATAAAACTTTTGACCTTATGCATAAACCTCCTGCAAGAATTTTTTAAATATCTGTCACCGTTTACAACTTATTGAATTTTAAAATCAGTCAGTCCTTTTTAGGACACCCGGTACTTGAACACTATATTACCGATAATTTTAGTACCCACTCAACTAAATAATTTGAAAAAGAAAAAGAAAAAGGTAAACGGAAAAAGTAGAAATCGTGCTGTGACTCAATTACAATCGAATTTCCTTTTCACCTGTCAAAAAGTCAAACTTTAATATTTCCTGATGTCATAAAGGAATTTTTTTCTTATCACTTTATATAAAATCATACATTTTCCTAATAAAACCGCTCTTCTAATCCGTATTTTAATACGAAAAAAATAAGAGAAAAAAAAATCAGAAATGCATTTTCTTAACAGAAAGCGAATAATCTCGTATAGTAAGAAATTAATTCTCTTAGAACGTAAAAACATCAACAGAACTTCTGCAAGAATGTAAAAACATCTACAAAACTTCTGCAGCCAATACTATAGGGAAAAATGTCATGGAGTATTATGAACTTATTAGCCCTTTCCATGATCGTGGTGGTTCAATACATATAACTGATTAATTTCTTATTTGTTTAAATTTTGTTCATTTGAGCTGAATCCAAGATGATAAAGAATCATGGGGATATATTTAAGCCATTTTTAGGTGCGTTCGTAATTATATAAATACGTAGCACCTATATAGTCGTCGTTCAGTCCGTCTGTCTGTTCGTCCATCCGCATATAACTGAGCAAAAACTACCCAACCAAATGGTCTGAAATTTTACACATATAATTGTTGCAAAATTTTATCGAGTCATTTCAAATTTTATGAAAATCAGATGTATAGTTTAATTACAGGTAGAGTCAAACGTTTTCCGTTACATGACGGCCAATGGGAAAAAATTATTTCAAATGCATTTTAATGATGTTACAGCCTTTCGAACAGAATGAAATGAATATGCAATTATTAAGTGCACTAAAATATACATTCGGTACAATATACGGTGCAAAAAAAAGAAAAAAAAATTATAAAACTAGTTATAGTATGAACGCATCTCATTTGCTACGTTTGACGTGCAATTTCCAACTTGTTCATCTCTTACGAGCTTAAAATGGATACATCCGTCTTTCTTATGCTTCATTGCATAAAAATTCAAAAATACGATTGTTACCAGAAAATGTGTTAAAAAAATTATAATAATTTATTTTTAAATTTTATTTTATTATTATTTTTTTTAATTTTATGAAACAAATTCTTTTTAAAGCTTTCCGGTTAAGGGTTGAATAATAATAATAAAAAAAAGATGCTGTAAATGAGTCTGGCGGGCCAAAATTAACTCTCAAGCGTGTAAAAGCACAGTTTTCACGTTTTCAGGTATCACCTACTGAATAAACGTTCCCAAGGATTTCCGATGTCTTTATTCAACAGCAGGAGAAATAAAGAAACAAGCGGTTTTATATTCCGTAAATCTTTTCCAAATAGCTGTTGCAATAATTCTAGACATACACCAGTTACATTATTCTCTGAACAATTACAGACGACAATAAAAAGCGTTTGCTTATATTTTTCACCTATGAATGGAGAAAGAATTGCTAATCATATAGACGAAATGAAGTTTTTTCGCTTTTTTAAAGACCAGAAGCATCCCCAAGTTTTCGTACTAACAATTGGAAACAGTTATGATAGAAAGGCCAAAAAGATTTGTTTTATTGGAACATTTGGTCTAATTGGTTGCTCTAGTCAATGGAAAAGTAATGTTGAGTTTTTGGTTACATATTTAGGTTTTACACGTAGATTTTATAGATTTTATATGTGTGAAATTAATTGGAAAATTAAAAAAGTAATGGTACAGATGTCATATACGCACCGGGTTTGGCACGCCTTTTTTTACGCCAATTTGGCGAAAACCTCGTTTTCGAATACCAGTTACATATAGCGTGCTATGTAATAGTACAGTCGTGGAAAAAAAAAAAAGTAAACACCCCCTACTAACTACTCAACAAATTATCGTAGAAGAAAGTTACTGGTACCGAACGATTGAAAATAAAGTCTTCTTTTAAATAATGTACATAAAATTTGCTTAGGGGGCCACCTACATATTAAAACGAACCATAACTTTGTTTTTTTTCAATAGCAGTACCCAATTCTGACAGCATAAATGAACTCTACACCCTTCAATTAGCCTAAAAACGAAATTTTATGCAATTCGTACCATAAGTTTCCGAGAAATTAATTATTTTAAAACGAGCGTATTTTAAGGGCTGTATCCAAATTGAAGTTCCGTACTGGATTGTTAACCGAGAGAGCCGCTTTCTTGATCAAGGCACCTTAAGCGCCACTCAAGGAGTCAATGAAGCGTGTTAGATTACAGTACGGCAGAATAAATTTCAAAATGTCCACTCACTTCCATCATAGACTATCTTAAACCATCATTTTGCCGTTTTTTAAGCTTAATTTGAAAACTACTTGGAAGAAAAATGTGAAATTTTTGAATTTCCATAAAGCAGGACTTAATAAATCTAAATCCATCAAAAAAATTGTGGGTTGCAATTCATAATTTTTTCGAATATTAATTTCATAATTCATAATTCATATCATAAAATTATAAAAATTGCAAATTCAGCTTATTTATGTTTGGGTATATTAGTATTATTAACAGAAAAAAAATTAACACATTAGGAGCATAATTTCGGGAGATATAAATAAAAATATGAAAATATAATTTAACATTAGAAGCACTAAATTTTGAATGTTTATAATTCAAAAACTTATCATTCAAATGACGTGAAATTTGGTGTCTAGGCATAGTTTGAACCGAAGATTTGAAATATCTCGTTAAAATTGGGTATTGCTATTGAAAGAAATTAAGTTAGGATTCGTTTTAATATGCAGATGACCCCCTAAGAAAATTTTATATACATCATTTAAAAGTAGGCTTTATTTCCAATCGTTCGGTACCAGTAACTTTCTTCTAGGATGATTTGTTGAGGAGTTAGTAGGGGGGTGTTTACTTATTTTTTTCCACGACTGTACATTATTTTTTATTTGAATATGAAAATAAAATGAAGTGATAAAAAGAAACATTTTCTAATATTTAAAAAAGGAAATAACAATAAATAAACAATAGTTTAATTAATAACTACAGAACAAAACAATTTAAATCAACATTATTTAGGGTTACCATGCCATGCAAAGTAACGATATTTTGGCGCCAATTAGGTACCCTGGTGAGTATATGACATCTGCGCCAAATTAATTATACATGTATACATGTATATGCTGGGCTTTAGTTTGTCTTTTGTTTCGGCGCAGGGTTATGCGCTCATGAAGACTTTCCCATCTTGTGCTGCGGTTGCAGCTTTGTCGATACATGTGAGTGAGACATATCAGGCTGGATATCGTCCTGGTAGCTGAAAATAAGAGCATCGGAACCTTGATTCGGGGAACTGGGTTCGATTCTCGGCTTGGACATTTTTCACTCTGTTGGTTTCATGCTTGGTTAGCAATGGGAAAATTCACGTATTTAAGGTATGTACCTACTTTTGGGGCCCTTTTTTTGAAAAATATGAAATTTTTACCAAACATATGTGTTTTTAGTTAAAATAAGGAATAAAACTATGAATTCATATAAATTTTTAATGGAATTTTAATTAACTTTTCAAATTTAATCAAATTTTAGTAAAGAATTGCGTTTATGCCAAACCTTCTATATAACGAAATCTATTCAATATATTTCTTTTTTTTTTCAACAATATATTAGAAAATCACTTACCTGTGTTATGAAGCAAAATATTTGCAAAACCTCTTAAGTTGACTAACTTATGCCAAATTTTGTATAGAAAGCATGAATTTTTTTCTAAAAAAAATGTATTTTTCAATAAAAATGGCTTTTAAATTAATATATACAAATTTACAAGATATATTTTGCTTCATAACATACTTATAGATGAGCAGAACCTTGTCACAAAATTTTATTTTAATATCTTAAAAACTTTTTAAGAAATGATGTTTCCCGTAAACGTACACAATGAAAAACGCAGTTTTCTAGAAAACGCAAATTAAGATTTTGATAGAGCACAAAAAATTATGTACAGTAGGGCGCCGATTATCGGAACTCCAATTAACCGAACTTCCAATTATCCGAACAACCTATTTCTCTCAAAAAAATTTTTTTAATGATGATGAGATTGTGGATGAGATTTAAGATGAAAAAAAAAATTGAAGAAATGAAAACGAATGCTCTGAAAAGGACCCAAGTCCATCACATAACGAAGCCTTTGAATGTTTGGAAACAGCTATGAAATGGCTCGAAAGGCAGAAGAACACTGACCCTATTCAACTATCGTATTTAAGAAGAATTCGAGATCTGGCAGCATTCGAAAGAACGTCTTCTTTGAAGCAAGAAACAATCGAAAGCTTTTTTGCTTAAATTGTAATCTTTGGAGTTCAGAAAATTGTAAAATTATAAAAAGAGAAAAAGAAAATTTCAAATGCTAAAAAAGTAAAAAAAAAAAACAGTTTTTAAACACCCTAGCACTAACTGGTGCTGCCAATCCTAAGCCTGGATAGAGTGTGAAGGTTTTAGTATAGTCAGGAATATCCCTTAAACTGTCTGTTCATTTATCCGAACTTTTGCTTATCCGAACTAGGGTCGGTCCCGACTTGTTCGGATAATCGGCGCTCTACCCTATAAACTTTACAATTTTGAAATCCACCCTATTTGTAGGGTTTATATATTTGTGTATATGTTATATGTTATATATTTGTATATTAAAATATATTCTTTACCTTCCTGTGGCTCTTTAAACGGTCACTTCCAGTTTCAGAAAGTTCATTTCCGGTTTATATTTTGGGGGCGGTGCATATATAATAGAGGTGCACAACCTTTTTAAGAGAAGGACCACTTACAAAAATGTTTGGGTTGTTGAGGGCCACATCGGTAACACAGAGAAAATTCTATATCGGGGAGGTAGGGGAGGGGGTGGTAATAAGTCTTTATTCTTGATGAATAATTATTTTTTGTCTATAATAAAAATAAACAAACGGAAATAAATAATTGTATGAAGGAATGCAGGTGCAGGGCTTCTTCGCATCTGTATGAATAACCATTCAACACTTTACGAAGACTAACGGTTCCTTCTTGAAAAATGCTGACTTGAAGGAAAAAAATTACACAAACTTTCTAAATAATTGATCGTTATTGAAAATTATATAAAAAAAATTATTGAAGAATAACTTCATTTAAAATAAAAGGAAACTTATTTTTTTAAATAACGGGGCATGGTGGACTAATTATGCTATTTTTTTCTGCGGACTATTAACAAAACTCGTTTTTTCTTCTTTTGTTAATCAAGTGCGACTGATTGACGAAATACGCGTTTTTTTTTTTTTTTTTTTTTTTTTTTATCAACGACCGATTGACAGATTTCGCGGTAATTTTCCATTGCCGATTGGCAAAGTTTGCAATCTTTTCAAACAACCAATTTGGGATACCTGCGATAAATTGACGCAATTCGCGATTTTTTTTCAGCGATAAATTTTTTAATTTCGCTATTTTTTTTCCACAACGGATCAACGAAAATTGCGATTTTTTCCGCCCCCAATCGAATTATTTCGCGACTTTTTTGTTCTGCGATCGGTCTTCGAAATTTGCAAGTTTTTTCCATGAACGATTCACAAAATTTACGATTTTTTTTCATGGGTGAATGGTGAATTTTGCGATATTTTACGTGACAGATTGACAACATTTGCAATTTTCTTCCAATGACCAATCGACGAAACGTGATTTTTTCCTGACGTACATTGACATAATTAGCGAATTTTTTCGCGCAATAAATTGGCAAAAATCGCGATTTCTTTTACGAGCACAATATATGAAATTTGCGATTTTTTCCTGCGACCAATGGATTTCTATTTCATGATATTTTTTGGGACCGACACATAAATTTTGTAATTTTTTTCCATGAGCTATTCACGAAATTCGCGAATTTTTGGGAAAATTCACGATTTTTTTTCACGAGCGATTGACAAACTTCGCAATATTTTTGCGACCAACTGACAAAATTTGTAATTTTTTCTATCAATTGTCAAAATTCGTGATTTTTTCCGCGAAAGATTGAGAAAATCGCGATTTTTTCCCAATCGATCAACGAAATTTGCAATTTTTGTATCTCATCGACTAAATTCGCGATTTTACTGTGCCCGATTAACAAAATCCGTGATTGTTAACTGACTCTGATGAAACTTGTAATTTTTTTTCCGCGGCGAATTGACGAAATTTGCGATTTTTTCCCGCAATAAGCTGGCGAAACTCGCGATTTTTCCGTAGCCGATCAAGAAAATTTGCGATTTTTCTTCAACTCCTCGACAAAATTCGCGATTTTTCCGCGTCCGATCACGATATACGCTATTGTTAACTGACTCTGAAGAAATTTGTAATTTTTACGCGACAAATTGATGAAATTCGACATTTTTTCTCGCGATAAACTGACGAAACTCACGATTTTTCCACAGCCGGCCAACAAAATTTGTAATTTTTACGTACCTCATCGACAAAATTCGCGATTTTCCTGTGGCCGATTAAAGAAATTTGACACTTTTCCGCACCGAGTCGGCAAAATACGCGATTTTTCCTCTCGCGATCAACAAAATTCGAAAATTTTCCGTGCCTGATAAACGAAATTTGCGATTCTTAACTGACTCTGACGACATTTGTAATTTTTCCTGCGGCAAATTGACAAAATTCCGATTTTTTCACACGATCAACTACCAAAACTCGCTATTTTTCAGCAACCGACCAAGGATTACATAGTCGACAAAATTCGCGATTCTTAACGCGTCCGATCAACGAAATTCACGATTTTTAACTGACTCTAACGAAATTTGCGGCAAATTGTCGAAATTCGAGATTTTTTCTCGCGATAAACTGACAAAACTCGAGATTTTTTCCCCGTTTATCAACGAAATTTGAGATTTTTCTGCGACTCATTGTTAAATTTCGCGATTTTACCGAACTCGATCAACTAAATTTACAATTCTTAATTGGCTCTGATGAAATTTGCAATTTTTTCCCGGGTCAAACTGACGAAATTCGTGGGTTCACGAAATTCGCGATTTTTTCCTGCGACATATGGACAAAAAACTGCAATTTTTCCAGTTATAAATTGACGAAATAGTGTAAAAAAAAAAAACGAAGAAATTATATAAATTGTGATCGCGGGCCACAAGTTAGCCCATGGAGGGCCACAGGTTGTGCATCCCTAATATATAACGTTATCATTTTAGGGGGAGGGGGATCTGGCCCATGATATCGTAAGATATCTCTGGGGGGAGGGGGTTGTCTTTTGATATCGTTATCATTTTTGATCCAACCCAAATTTCCTCTTTTTATTTGTAACGTTGTCTTTGCATCAAAATAGTATGTTATCTTTTTTAGCCTATTATCTACTTTTATGAAAATACAAAGATTTTATTAAAATCATTAAATGATTATAAAACTGTTTAATTCCAAAGTTTGGAATACCTTAACGATTGGTATTTCTATTCTTCTGTCATATGTCTATGCATATATAATACGCTGTTCGGAAAACCATATGCGAAGTATGTTTGAAATGGTACTTGTGTTTATAAAAGAGACCCTGTACGAGCGCAAGTGCAAGAAGATATTATTATTGTTGAATGCATTATGTAACAAAAATATATTATTAAACACTTTTAATTAGTAGTAACTATTTCTTATAAGTGTTAGTTGACATAAAGTTATTTTACATATAAAGTGATATTTTATTGACTTCTCTTGAATCAGTAAAGTATGCAAAAAATAAATGAAACCATATTTATATAATTACTCCAAACAAAAGAAAAAAAATTAGACATTGATAACGATATCATTAACGGGGGGGGGGGGGGGAGTTCAAGGGATGATAGCGTATGATATCGTAAGGGGGGGTAGGGGGTCCAAAATTACCAAAAATTTGATAACGTTATATATGCACAGCCCCTTGGGCTATAACTCTGCTTCTTGTTGTCGCTGAACCAAAAGTAAAGCGTTTTTGGTATCCTAAATGTTTCAACTTCAATTTAAAATAATAAAAAAATAAATCGAAAATTTCACAAAAACAGCGATTTGAAGGTAGACACATACCTTAATAGTATATAGGTTTTTTTTTTTTTAATCTGACTTTAGCATAGAGAAGTCTCTATAATGAACTGTCACATCAAACGTCTTGTTAACCCTTAAATGCGCGATCTGTTATTTTGTTTCGAAAAAATTATATATGATTCTCTGAAAGGTTTATTACACGGGAAAAAGAATGAAAAAAATCAGAGATATATTTTTCATATAAAACGTCAATCTTTTCTTCTGTTGCACATGTGCAATATAAGTAAAAACTACTGTTATGTAGCTGTTATACGCTAAAATAATGCAAATTAGTAAATACTTTAATAAGTATGTCTCCAAATACCTTATTTTATATAATTATTTATTTTATAAAACTTAACCTTTAACCTTTTAATTCCCAAAATAGAATACGTTCTAGAAATTACGTAGTTCAGAGAATCGGACTTTACACCCGAAAGTTTCAATGGTTAATTTCGCTTTATTTAAATACGGAATGTATGTTTTTAAATTAAAGCAAATATTGCTATTTTGATTTTCTGGTGTGAATTAGGTAAATGCGAATAAAAAAAATCTATTAAATTCAAAACAGTGTTGTTTGCATATATACAAAGCTGCGCACTAAAGGGTTAAGGGATTAGTACATCAATCCTTACGTAGAAATCCCGAGTTTATAATACCGCCCCTTCCTTCAAAATTCTCCAGATCCGCCCTTTGAGCTACGAAAAGGCGACTTTCTTGATTTTTTAGTAATGAAAGTAATAGTGACTAATGATAAATTTTCCATAATCTTAATTCATAGTACAAGAATGGTAGCTCCAAAGATCGTTTCTATGATCGATATCTTTTATTATACATGTCACGACTTTTTTAACGGTGATTGGCAACTTAAGGGTGTCCGGGGATAAAATTTCTCAAAAAGAAAAAAAAAAGAAAGAAATGCAATTTCATTGGCTTAGTTAAATACTGAGTTTTTATCGTTAAATACCGCAAACCGCGTGCTTTTATCTTCATTAGATCCAGTAGTCCAGGCAATAGAGACCGTATAGGGACTCTACCTAGCAAAATTAATGGAATTTCTGGAAATTGGCTTACTTTATGTTTTTTTGGAAATCCGAATTTGTAACTTCCCACCAAAATTTCTCCCGGCAACCCCCCCCCCCCAAATTTTGGTAAAATGCTCCCCAAAAAAGGTTTTTATTAAAAAAACCGCTTTTCTCAAAAACCAAATTTTTTCAAAAAAATCGATATTTTGGGGGGTTTCCGGGTGAAATTTTGGTGGGAAATTACAAATTCGGATTCAGCGACCCAAAAAACATAAAGTGAGTCGAAATCCAGAACTAGTATTAATTTTTCCAGGTAAAATCCCCTATTGCCTGGACTTCATAACTTAGTGCACGTAGCGCCGCAGTGCATGTTCAGAGGCAGCCCTCTCCCTCCCCGTTCATCCTACGTCATAATGTCAACTATCCTATTTGTTGCAAATTTTGTCTAGTTTCTGAATTTCGTAATGCTTTTCCCCTAAAACAATAAGAAATTTAAGTTAAAACAACTATTTGGGGAGGGGTGGGGTTTCGGGGGGCTAAATTTTGGGGGTAAGTTAAAAATTCGGATCCAGCGACCCAAAAAACTTAAAGTAAACCTTATAGAGAAAGTTCGGAGGGGAGATGGGAGGGCGAATGTAAACGTGTGAGTGGTTAAGTGGAATTGCGCAACTTAGTTCAAGCAGCACCGCGGCGCATGTTCCGAGGCAGATTTCCCCCTTCATCCTGAGTCATAATGTCATATATCTAACTTGTTGCAAATTTTGTCTACTTTCTGAATTTCTAGATACTTTCCCCCTAAAACAATAAAAAAATGATTTTTTTAATAAAAACCTTTTTGGGGGGCATTTCACCAAAATTTGGGGAGGGGGGGTTGCCGAGGGAAATTTTGGTGGAAAGTTACAAATGCGGATTCAGCGACCCCAAAAACATAAAGTACGCCTATTTCCAGAACTTCCATTAATTTTGCCAGGTAAAATCCCCTACTACAGAGATATAACACCTTTTGCCTGGAGAAGCGATGCATCAGCTGCCCGCTGACGAGAACTTTTACCTCCATTTACCTCAGAATGAATTTTTTCACGATTTGTCAACTTTAAAAGAATATATCTAAAGTTCCTTGCAAGATATATGTATCGAATTTTTAACAGAGATTTTATGCCATATTCCCAACAAATTGTCTTTAGGATTTTTAATTTTGAGTGATAATTGTGAAAATAGGCAAATTAATGCAAAACTCATGCTTAAAAAAACTTCATTTTTTTACTTAAAATTTTTTTATAAAATTCCTAATCAATATTTTAAGAAATCCTGAAGTCAAATTAAAATGACACATTTTCTATACACAAAAGTGTAAAAATTTTGTAAAGCGGGTAAGTACTTCCAGAGTTATATAAAAAATTAAATATGTTTAAAATTTTACAATTTAAATTTAAAAAAAAATATTTAAAAATCTTCAGATTTTTTTTCCATGCAATATTCTTACTATATTAAAAGATATTTCAGAAAAAAAAATTCATAACAAAATCTCTATAAATAATAATAATAATAAAAAAATAATAGAATTTTGCGTCCTGGACCCCCTTAAAAAATGGGGAAAAAATGTCCTATCTATTTTATTAAGTTAATCATTCAAATTATTATATCTTACATACGTACTATAAAATAATAATACTAAGCCCCGCCTAATGTTTAAAAAAAATTACAAATTCAAATAAGATTTTTTCTTTTTACTTTCTTCTATCTTTACAAGAAGAAAGTATTGGATTCGTGAAAAATTTCGACTTCCGGTTTTCGACGGATTTATACGTTTTAAAATGCCCAGAACACGATTTGATGGTTTTTAGTAAATGTCTGTCTGTGAGTGTGTCTGTCACTCTGTCACTCTGTGAGTCTGTATGTGACAAAAATTTTGTGGGCGCTCTATCTCAAGAACTAATGCACGGAATTTCACAAAACTTCATATTTAGTTAGACCTTGATATAAACTGGACCTGATTAGTTTTTGGTGTAAATCGCCCAACAGGTGGCGCTGCTATGCAGCATTTTTCACGATTTCTGCAATAGCTATATCTCAAGAACTACTGCACGGATTTTCATAAAACTTCAGATTCAGCTAGTCCAGGATATAGTTCGGTGTTGATTACTTTTTTGTGAAAATCGCCCAACAGGTGGCGCTGCTATGCTGCATTATTCATGATTATCGCAATAGCTCTAACTCAAGAAAAAAAGCACGAATTTTCATCAAACATCAGATTTAGTTAGTGCCTGATATAAATTAGGGTTGTTTAATTTTTGGTGTAAATCGCCCAACAGGTGGCGCTGCTGTGCTGCATTTTCACGCTACCGGAAGAGCTGTATCTCAAGAACTATTACACGGATTTTCATCAAACTTCAGATTTAGTTAGTCCTTGACATGAATTGACGTATAATTTAGTGCTGTTTAATTTTTGGTGTAAATCGCTCAATAGGTGGCGCTGCTATGCTGTATTTTTTACAATTTCCGCAATAGCTTTATCTCAAGAACTAACGCTTAGATTTTCAACAAACTTCAGATTTAGGTATTGCTTGATATCCTTTAGTGCCGTTTATTTTTGGTGTAAATCGCTCAACAGGTGGCGCTGCTATGCTACATTTTTTCAGAATTTCCGCTATAGCTCTATCTCAAGAACTAATGCACGAATTTTCATCCAACTTCAAATTCAGATATACTTTGATATGAATTGGTGCTAAATCGTTGTTATTTGTTGTACTATTTAAATGATTTAATTGACGTGATTTATATAGAAGAAAGTTTTGTGATGGCCACAACATACTAGTTTCACTTTGAACATGAACATTATTTTTCTTCTCGGTTCGAGACTATAAAAAACAGCAGTTTGGGAAAACATTGGAAAATCGTTTCTTAGGAAAGAATTACGGTCTTCCAGGATTCACTTATTACTTTCTTCTATCTTTACAAGAAGAAAGTATTGGATTCATAAAAATTTTCGACTTCCGGTTTTCGACGGATTTACACGTTTTAGAGGTCAGGGATTCCGAAAAACATGTTTTTACAAAATGTCCGTTTGTGAGTCTGTCTGTCTGTATGTGACACAAATTTTGTGGGCGCTCTATCTCAAGAACTAATGCACGGAATTTAATAAAAATGTATATTCAAGTAGTCCCTAATATAAATTGATGCTGATTAGTTTTTGGTGTAAATCGCCCAACAGTTGGCGCTGCTATGCTGCATTTTTCGCAATTTCAGTAATAGCTCTATCTCAAGAACTAATGCACGGATTTTCATAAAACTTCAGATCTAGTTATTCCTTGATATGAATTGGAGCTGGTAACGTTTTGGTGTAAATCACCCTACAGATGGCGCTGCTATGCTCCATTTTGTAGCATTTACACGATTTTCGTAATAGCTCTATCTCAAGAAATAATGTACGGATTTTCATCAAACCTCACATTTTAACAAACTTCAGATTCTGGTATACGTTGATATGAATTAGTGCTGTTTGTGTTTTGGTGCAAATCGCTCAACAGATGGCGCTTTTTTCCTTGACATGAATAGACGTTTTGCACGTTTTGGTGTAAATCGCTGAACAGGTGGCGCTGCTATGCAGCATTTTTTGTGATTCCCGCAATAGCTCTATCTCAAGAGCTAATGCTTGTGTTTTCAACAAACTTCAGATTCAGGTATACCTGAATGTGAATTAGTGCTGTTTATGTTTTGGTGTAAATCGCTCAATAGGTGGCGCTGCTATGCAACATTTTTCACGATTTCCACAATAGCTCAATCTCCAGAACTAATGCACGGATTTTCATCTAACTTCAAATTCAGTTAGTCCTTGACATGAATTGACGTTTTAAAAATTTTGTGTAAATCACTCAAAAGGTGGCGCTGCTATGCTGAATTTTTTGTGTTTTCCGGAATAGCTCTATCTCAAGAACTAATTCTTGGATTTTCAACAAACTTCAGATTCTGGTATACCTTGATATGAATTAGTGCTGTTTGTGTTTTGGTTCAAATCGCTCAACAGGTGCGCTTTTTTCAGAATTTCCTCCATATAGTTATCTGAATAACTAACGCACGAATTTTCATTGAACTTCAAATTCTGATATACTTTGAATTGAATTGGTGCAAAATTGATGCAATTTCTTGTACTATTTAAATGATTTAATTGACGTGATTTATATAGAAGAAAGTTTTGTGATGGCCACAACATACTACTTTTTTATTTCGCTACTAAAAGAAATGAAATGTATGTAATAGATCTTAATAAAATAAGGAACATTCATTTAATTTTAGATTAATTTTGTGTTGATTACAAATGTATTAGAAATATAACGTTAAAATAAAGTAAATTATAACCAATGTCTGTTTAAATTGAGGTTTTTTTTTTTTTTTTTTATAAAGTATGTAAATTAAACTTAGTTTATTTAAATGTGCATTTGCTTAGCGATTTCAGTGTTAATTTTTAGTGTTTAAATTTTTTTTCATTTAAATTCTGGAAATCGTGCTTTTATATATTTTTTTTCATTATTTAATAACTAAATAATGAAAAAATATGCTTATATTATCATTAATTACGTTTATAAGCTGATAAGTGTGACAATAAAATAACGCTGTATTGAGAAATAGCGAAATAAAAAATTGGTGAATGCAAAACTCAAACAAATGATCACGCCTTCATTTTATCTACTGTGACGTCACAGGAACACTGACCATTTCTTGTCCCGTTAATTAAATTAAACAAAAATATCACGAAATAATAATGATAACAAATTATTTGAACACTGTATTGCCGTCACTAATAAAACTGCTTAATAAAACTGCTCTTCCAGTCCGTATTTTAATATGGTCAAATAACGAAAATAATTCAGACCTGGTTTTAGTACAAAGAGATATGTTCCTCCTTGACTTCGCAAAGATGAAACTTTGCCACCTCTTTAACCTGGCAGATATTTCTATCTTTAGGGCCATCAAAGTATAGAGTAAAAGGAGTACATTAAAAAAAATGAATAAAGTGAAACGTGGCTCTCTAGCAGCGAGAAATTAATTTTACATGCAGGCAGCTGCAGGTGTTTCTATCATTGAGCAATTTTTTTTTATAGAATTACAGTGATCATGGTTAACAATGTGCATGAATTTAACAACATATAATGCCTTTCCCAGCCTATTAGAAATGTAAAAAATCTGAAAACATTACAAAAGTTATGAAAATTGAAAAAAGGAAAAACTTTAATTTTTAACATTTTTTAGAAATTTTGGCCCTGTTGTGGCGGTAAAAGCAACGATGTCACAGAAATGAAATGTTAATGTTACATTACTAATATCTTGGCGTGGCTATTGCGTTCTATTAGAAATTGAATAAGTATGTTTGGATAATTAAAAAAAAAAAAAAAATTGCTAAAAGTATGTTTTTTGCGATTTTTTCGAAATTTGGACCCCTTGCGGCGGTAAAAGATATTAACCAATCGGTGTAATATTTTACGTATTTTATCTTTTTTACAAAAGGCAACTTTTCCGCGCTATTACGTTTCGATTATAAATATTTCGGTTTTTTCGATCCACCCTAATATTCATTCTATAATATGAATGAAATAATTCATTCTATAATATATTTGAAATAGAATAATCCGGTATAACAAGAAATTCAATCTATAATATGAAAGAAATAATTCCTTCTATAATATAAAAAATATTTGATATCAAATAATCAAAAAAGAAAGCGAATAATTCGGTAATTATCAAATTCATTCTTTAATATTTGAATATATTCATTCTATAATATGAATAAAATAATTCATTCTATAATATAAGAAAATACTTGAACACTATATTACCGATAATTTTAGTAACAACTACATTAAATAATTTGAAAAAAAAAAAGTAGAAATCCTGCTGTGACTCAATTACAATCAAATTTAATTTTCACTTGTCAAAAAGTGAGACTTAATATTTCTTGACATCATAAGGGGATTTTTTGTTATTATTTGAAATAAAATCATACCATTTCCTTAATAAAACCGCCCTTCCAATCCGTATTTTAATACAAAAGAAAAAAAAAATCAAATAATCCGATATAGTAAAAAATTCATTCTATAATATTTTAACATATTCCTTCTGTAATATGAATGAAATAATTCATTCTAGAAGAAAATATTTAAAATCGAATAATCGAAACAGAAAGCGAATAATCTGATATAATTAGAATTTCATTCTGTAATATTTGAACATATCCGTTCTATAATATGAGCTAAATAATTCCTTCTATAATATTAAGAAACATTTGAAATCGAATAATCGAAAAAGAAAGCGAATAATCCTGTATAATATGAAATTCATTCTATAACACTTGAATATATTCTTTCTATAATATAAATGAAATAATTCCTTCTATAATATTAAGAAATATTTGAAATCGAAAAAGAAAGCGAATAATCCGGTGTAATATGAAATTCATTGTGTAATATTTGAATATATTCATTCTATAATGTATTTGAAATAATTCATTCTATAATATACGAAAATATTTGATCACTATATTAACGATAATTTTAATAACGACTCAATTAAATAATTTGAAAAAAGAAAAGAAAAACGAAAAAAAGCAGATTTCCTGCTATGACTCAATTACAATCTAATTTCCTTTTCACCTGTCAAAAAGTCAAACTTTAATATTTCCTGATATCAGAAGGGAATTAATTGTTATTACTTGATATAAAATCATACATTTCCTTAATAAAAACCGCTATTCCAATCCGTATTTTAATACGAAAGAAAAAAAGAAACAAAAATCCCAAATGCCTTTTCTTAAATGAAAGGGAATAATCCGGAATAGTAAGAAATTCATTCTCTGAGAACGTAAAAGAACTTCTGCAGTCAATATGAGTAAAAACGTCACCAGGTCTAATGAATGACGTATGAATGTAGGCGGGATTTGATGACGTCAGAAAGTGGGCGGCATTGATTTGTTCACGATACCAGCTTAGCATGTTTACTTATTTTTTCTAAGGAAATGTGTTTGTCGGACAGCTATTTATGTAACGGAAATCCAATTCATTTTGTCGTATTTCTATTTAATATAATTTAAATTTCCTTTCAGAACATGGCGGAGTTTTATTCACTTTTAAAGGTTAAAATAAACTCCTCTTTGAGGATTTAAATGTCAAAAATCTTATTTGCAAAGGGATTAATTTGTTGAGTGATCATCTAACAGATTTTTTTTTCTTCATCTAATGGTGGTTAAAAATAAATTCGAGCGTCTAAAAATAGACTGTAATAAATTGAAGTAATTAAAGATTAATTTAAAGGTTAATAATTTCAAAAGGGATGCTTTGAATTTGAGAATTTTTTGTTTATTAAATAGTAGACTAAGTTTTAACGATTTTGAAATAATTTTGCATGTGGGTGGAATTATCTCTCTCTATCTTTTATACAGGGATGAGGGCGCTCCGACCCAAATAGTTGATTTTCACCACTAAATTTTAACAGTATTCTTTGGTTTATTAAATCTCAGAAATTCCGTTATTAAGTACGGCGAAAAATACTACTAAAATTTAGTGGTAGCAATACGTCATTTGGGTTGGAGCGCTCTCATTCCTGTTTATGTATATATATATATATATATATATATATATTGGTCTTTTCTCGTAAAATTATTTTAATTTCTTACAATCGTATATAATTTACCTCTTGTTCTTTTTCATTTATTTAAATTTTATCTTTATTTTCGTTTTTATAAAAGTTTTCTTTCAGGACCGAAACTATGATTTTTTTTCATCCGGGAAAGCATGAACTTTGACCGCCCCCCCCCCCCCCTTACTACTTTCTAAAATACGTTTACAAAGAGATGTTTTCAATGTATTCCCTTAATATTTGAATATCAAATAATTTTTAAGAAGTACAGTAAAACCTCCCTAAAACGACCATGTTCCGTTCCAATAAAAATTGGTCGCTCCGAGAGGTGGTCTCTTAATGGAGGTCATGTTTAAATCTAGATTTTTTAATTGTTGAAATAAAGGTGACAATTGATGTTACTTAAATTTATTTTTCACATTAGGAAAAAATATGAAAATTTAAGTATCAAAACAAACGTTAATTACATATGTTAATTACTGCAGAGTTAAAAAAATTAATGCATTTACGTTTGCTTTGATTTTAAGGTTTTATCTTTTATAACTTTCATTTCCAAGTCCTTTCGAAGTTCAGTAAATAAATACAATTTTTTTTGGACGGGAAGAAATAATGACGATTTCATTAATTTATCTATTTCTTTGAGAGTTTCCCGACAGATTGGAACAGGGGTGTTTAATGACCGTCATTCTTAATTTGTCATCAGAGTTAAATTAATTGCCTAAAAAAGCACAAAGGAGTTTAAACACTTAAAAGTTACCTGAATAAATAAGAATTGTAAACTTAGTTTAGAAGTTTGATGAATAATGCGCGCCCTGGAATTTTTTTTTCTAATAAAACCTTCTTCAAGCGACCAGGAAAAAACGAATTTGTTTCATTTTCTTCAAAGAAATGGGTCGCTCATGGAGGAAGTAAAAGTGGGATGGTCTCTGAATGGAGTTAAAATTAGTACTAAACGTATGGGAATAAATTTCGTTCCATGAAAAAATGGTCGTTCAGGGAGGTTTCACTGTATATTAAATTAAAGATTTTTAGGCTGATTTCTTTGGAAAATGGCCTATTGTAATTACTTTACTTTTATATACGGGATGTCCATGGACAAACTATAAGATCTACATACTTGATTAACGAACTCATCCAAGATACTTTGCAAGATCAAAAGACTGTCCAAATTAGGTTCAAAGTGATTCAATATATTGGTTCGGTATTTATATATATTTCTGGTGACAAGATTTGCATTAATTAGAAATAGATATACAGGCTGTCCACGAAGTCATTGGCGAACTCAACTGTAAGGGAAGATAAAAAATAAAGAAGCAATTTTGGCACAGTGATGTCGGATCACACATGAAAAGTATTCGCAAAAAACAAGAAATGCAGAGGAAATGAAAACAAACGTTTTATTGATATAACAATTACAGTAAGTGCTGAAGTGTGCCACCGCCAACATCGGTACAGGCCTAGGCTAAAGAACCTACAGTGTATTACCTAATTGGAGTTTCTCTAGCCTCTAGGCCAGGCAGTGTCTAGCAAGTGATTCGCGTATTCTTTGGAAGATTCCGGGTGTTTCACGAACAGATGCAGCAGCTACTGAAAGTCTTGTAATGAGGTTCTCATCAGAGTCAATTGGTGTCTCTTAGACCCACTACATGGGGACTAATGCACAAACGCTTGTGGTTCCTCCGAATTGAACTCTACTACTTGGTGTTTTCTGCATGGAATTATGTGGTTACATATTTAAACTTTGTGGATATCTATATAAACCTCTATAATGTATTTTAGCCATCCCTTTACATGGAGACTTTTGCATAATATTTTGGTGGCGTTCTTCATATGAACTGCATTATTATAAACTAGCCGCCCTTGGCGACCAGTTTGGTCTCCTTTAAATCTATGCTAAGCATTGTATCATGTTACTTTTATTCATAATTTAATTTACCTGCTCAATCCTTCGCCAAATCGGAGGATTCTGATACAGAAATCATGAACTCGGTATTTTTATGTTAGCCGAGTGCAGGTGATAAATCGACAAACATTGTACCCGTCGTATTTTTTCTTATTTCATTAATTTCTTTTAAAATATAATACTTTCACTCATTTTATTTAAAATACGTAACTTTAATTTAAAACTGGAATACTTAAAATTTATGACTCTCTCAATTTTCTTTTATTTCTTAGAGGAAAGAAAAAAAAAAAAAAAAAAAAAAAAAAAAAAAAAAAAAAAAAGGAAAATATGAAAAGAAAAACAAAGTAATAAATAATACTATAAACTATGACCTTTAATTTCAACATCAAAGCTTTGTTTTAATTTACCTCGCGAAAAATTGTTTATCACAGTCGCATTAGATGGACTATTATAATACTGATGATATGATGGCGATGGAACAATATTTGGCGATTTATCACATGCGCCCGGCTAACATTCAATTACCAAATATGCTGTTTAGCATATAAAAAGTGAAGCGGTCAACCCGGAACTGTTGATGACAGTCACATGACTTAGGCTATTATTATAGAGATTTATTGTTTGCTTACTTCAGAACTCTGTTACAGTACGGGATTTAATTTTGAACCGTTACATAGAACTCTAGAGTTTCGATTTTTAAAAATCGTTATTATAGAAGAATTTTCATTTGTTTTACATTATGTTGAACTATTTTTACAGCAGCATTTCATATACAGTAATCCTTTAACATTCGCGGGGGCTAGGTTCGCAGAAACCACCATGAATGTCAAAATCGCGAATGTTGAGACTATCTTCCCGTGCATAAAAGGGGGTTAGGTTTAATGGGTTTTTTAAATGAAAAAAAAAACAGTTGAATTGTAAAAATATATTTATTAAATGTTAAAAAGTACATGCTGTAAATAAATTTGAATCATTATAAACACGAGTTGGAACCCGTCGAAATTCGACGAATTCAAATGTTTAGAATGGAACTGTTAAATTTAATTTATAATAAACCTACAAAAATAATTACAATAAAAAATTCATCTTGCACTGGTTACCTAACTCTTAAAACAAATAATGTTTTTAACCTAAAATTACCAAAATATTATTTCTAAAAACTTCCAACTGCTTAAATTATTGAAAAATTAAACTGTATTAGAATACGTAATAAACATGAGAAATTATGTTGAAGTTATCGATTGAGGCTCTTACATTTGTTTTTACGGTTTGAAAAATCAGTAAAAAGGATTTCGCTTTGTCACATCGTAAAATTCCCCCCCCCCCCCCCCATAAAATCTAAACTGTACGTTATTGTCACATTCTCAAAATTTACATACGCACCACACAAATTCACAATTTAAAAGTGTATTAACGCGCAATACATTATTAATGAATGTATTTTCAAACTTAAAGTCACGTTTGTCCGATACAATTTTTCATATGAACATTCGCATAAAATTTAAGTTATAATCTCAGTACCGGCGAAAATTTACCATTCAGAAATTTGCCTTCAGTTGCCATAGTATTGGCCATTTATTATTGGTCAAATATTTAGTTTTATCAAAGAAAATTATCGCTTTGTTTTAAATATGACATCATTTTTACTCACTGAATCTTTTTGCCTAGCATCTCAAACTCAGTATGAGCATAATGTAAAAATATTGAAATATCTTCTTCAATCTTTTGATTTATGAAGAAGAATGCGTGTTTTTTTTAATGGCTGACGTCCTTTTCTGTTCAAAAATTAAGAAAAAAGTTACTTTTATTTGTAATGTGAAAATGGCATCAATAAGGATATAATCAATAAAAATAAATAAACCATGACTATTTTCCCTTTACTTTAAATGGAAACGGAGTACTTCAGTTGCCACAATTACAAAATTGGTACTAAGAACTATGAAAAAATTAATATCTCAAAAATAAATTGAGATATAGCTTTCAAACAAATTGTATTTAAAAGTACATTTTTGTCCCTATACGACGGTGTAAAAAATGAAACTGTGCGATGTTTAGAAGTTAAAAAAATTGCAGTAGCGAAAATTGCAAAACCGAAATTTCATTTCAAATTTCAAAGTGTTGCCATTCGCAGAATGACGTATCCGTTACGCACAGATATGTTTGTCCTTTATAATATAGATAATGTACAAAGTTTAGTTGCTAATTGATGGCTGAAAAAATTTATTGATATACGATTGTTTGGAAGAACATATCTCTTGTTTATGAATTTCCGTATAAGGAAATGATACGGTCTCGATTTCTCTTTTAAATTTAACCCTTTCGACTCGGTCGTCTCTTACACAAATTTTATTCGGTTGACACGACTTTTTTTAAAAGAAGTTTCTGTCATGTACACAATTTCAAAAATGCCCTAATTAAATAAAGCAAATTTTATTCTCCTTTATTACTGATGCCAAATTCTTTTTTTTTAAAGAAAGATGATATCCAGTCTATCTAGACATACTAGTGCAAAGGGTTAAAACTCCTCCCCAGTTTAGGATCGCATTCTGTTACTTTCTCAAGAAGTTGTTGTTGAAATTTTAACATTTCCCACACTGTTAAAAATTTTGCAGCATTCTGGCAGGTCATTCGACCGTTTTTTGAAAAAACGGTTTCATAACCATAATTTAATTATATTCTGACCATAAAATGGCCAATAATATGGTCAGAATAGTGTTAAATTACGGTTGTGTAACCGTTTTCGGAAAAAACGGTCAAATGACCTGCCAGAATGCTGCAAATTTTTAACAGTGCATACAATTTTTGCAGAAAATTTTTCACTTGTAATACAATTTTGAATTAAAAAAAAATTGGGATTTTTTTTATTTTTAGCGTCAAGTCTCGGTTTTCTGGGAATACTGATCTATGTTTTACCCCAATATAAGTGTTGATTTTTTTACAACATAGGTTATTCAGTACAATGCAGCTGAACAGTATCAATTAGTTTATGGAATTGGAAAACAAAACGAGTTTACTTTACAAAAAATATTCTTTATTAAACAAAATTCGCGAATAACCAAGTTGAGTATTCGTGAATGTTGAAATGTTCTTCATTTTTTATTTCGCGAATGATAAGGGATTACTGCATTTTTAATTTTATCTAAATTTACATTTTCCTTATTTCTGTCAGCAACGGCGTGAAATTTTTGTTTATTTTATCATGCTCGTCTGTTGGTGCGTAGCTTTTGTAGTACTTTTTATTAATTTTAATTAGTGCCCGTTTTTCGAGCTCGTTTCTGCGTCTGGTGCAGAGGCGTCGTGATGGGGGGTTATGGAGGGGGAGCCTCCCCCTCCAATATATGTGAACTTGGGAAATTTGAGCTTCGAGTTGGGAAATTCCAGATTTTTGAAACTCTTTTTCTTTTTTTAGGTAATCTTTTTTTTTTTTTTTTTTTTTTTTTTTAAATAATAGTAAAATTATTAAACAATAGTAAACATAATAGTTTAAATAATAGTAAATTAGAATTTTTTATTGTTTTGCTGACTAATTTTCTGAGTTCTGTAACAGTAAACTAGTTAAATTATCAAAAACAAAAATACAAAAAACAGGCAGACTCAGTTTGTCATTGTGTTTCTCTGTGCTACGAAAATATCATACACAATAGAAGACAAAATGTTTCATTAAATGAACCAATAATTATACTTTTTATGTTTTTAGTTCCAGTATTTTTCGTTGGAAGGACATTTTTTTACATATAAGTATCGTTATCATTAAACACACATTGAACATATCATTTCAGTTGTAAAATAGAGCAATTAGTTTCAAGTTGGGAAAGTTTTGAATTAAAAGTTGGGAAATTTTTTAATTCAGTGTTTGACGCCTGTGTCCAAAACTTCAGATTGCGTCCTATATCCCTCTTCGAAAAACTATCATTTTATGAAAACTTATGAGCGAGCACAAATGAAATACACAACACAGTATAATGCCTTAAGGCTGTTCTCAAATTCAAAGGGGCAACTTCCTGACATAAGTTTTAATTTATTTTTGTTCGAAAATGCATGAAACTAGCTGGTGTTATTGTTCAGAAATTATGTCATCGAGCTGTTTTTTCCATTTTTTTACAAACACAATAGATCTTTCAGAAAATAGTGTCAAAGTGGACGTTTTGAGCCGAATTTCCGCCGAAAGTAGAAAAATCACTCAAGAGCGGGCGGAAAACGAGTTTGTCACGTGATCTAAATCGCTCATAGCTCAATGGATAATTTATTGATCAAAAAATGAAAAAAAAAAAAACAGTTCAATTTCAAATCGCTTGCATGGCCAGACTTCCCAATTTTATATCTTTCCGTTAAAAAATAAATTTGTAAATGTGTCAGAACGTTTTGGGCTTGTTGAGCAGAGCAGTTAAGAACAAACAGCCTTAACATTCGCGAGACCACCATAGATGTCAAAATCGCGAATGTTGAGACTATCTTCCCGTGCATAAAAGGGGGTTAGGTGTTAAGTTTTTTTCTTTTTTTTAATTGAAAAAAGCAATTGAAACGTAAAATTATATTTATTAAGCATTAAAATCTACAGACTCCTCACCAGTGAAGGATCGCATTCTATTGTTTTCTCAACAAATTATTGTTTTGAAGATTTAAAATTTCCCATACAATTTTCGCAGAAAATTTTTCACGTGCAATAAAAATTTTGAATTTCAGAAAATTTAGGATTATTTTATTTTTAGCATCAATTTATTTTTCGAGTTTCTCGGAATTAGTTATCTATATTTTGCCTCAATACAAGGGCTGAAATTCTCGAAACTTAGGCTATACAGTACAATGCAGCTGTCCAGTGGCAAATAGTTTACGGAATTGGTAAAACAAAACGAGTTTACATCGTAAAAAAATATTCTCTACAAAACAAATTCGCGAATAATCAAGTTAAGTATTCGTGAATGTTGAAATGTTCTTCATTTTTTATTTCGCGAAAAATCAAAATTCGAGAATGTTTAAATCCGCGAATGTTACGGGATTACTGTATATTAACTATATGTTTATTAAAAAACGGAAATTACAAAAAGAATGTGTTAAAACAAATTAAACATAAAAATTATAAAATAAAATAATATACGTCGTGTTTAAAAAAATTAATTTACGAATTGAACCTTATATAGTTTTATGAAAACAAAAATACTAAATATATTTGATACATAAATGAACTATATTTTATTTGGCAATGAAATCATTTTGTGGATTGTACTTTCTATAGGTATAAATAAGAAACAGCTAAACTTACAATTACAAACATATAAAATGGGAACCTATAATAAATAATAAATGTTGTTTGACAAATGGCCCTGTATATAAATTATGAATGCTACACGCTTCATTTTCAGTATCGAACATGCCATGGTAAATCCCAATAACATATATCAATTTCATGGCAATCTGAGTATATTTACGCGAGTCAGAGCTTGACAGAGAGACGATCAGACAAAACGAATTTATAAACACTTTTCAACTCTACGTTTTCTTAAAGGTATATACAAATATTATACAGACATACATACAATAAATACAATAAACCCAACTTGAGTGAAAAATTATCCAGAGCCAGGAATTGAACCTGGGACCGCAGCGTACTAGGCTGTCGCTCTAACCACTGAGCCAATACTATTCCTAGTACGCTGAGGCCCCAGGTTCGATTCCTGGTTCTGGCTATTTTTTTGCTCCAATTGGGTTTATTGTATTTATTGTATGTGTGTTTGCATAATATTTGTATAACCTTTATGCGCTGAATGCAGGCGTTAAATATGTGTGTATGTGTGTTTTAATATACGTTTTCTGTTTACTTAAAAGGTTACAGATAATAATACTAAAGATATTAGAAGTTTAAAATATACATTTTATTTAAATTTCCTAGTACTTTCGGTTTGCAAAACCTGCAGCCATCTTCGTGGAATATTTTGATTAATTGCCGTTCTATTCATTTGAAATGAATAATTTCGTGTGAAATGGGAGAGTCTATAATTCTTAGGGTAACTGTAAGTGGAAGGAGGGGCGCGCCGACCCAGTGTGCAAAGAGTGCGGCGCACACAGGCGCCGAAGTAGAAAAGGCGCCAAAGATTTCAGTTGAGAAGCAAATACTTAAAAAAAAAAAAAAACTTAATTTAATTAAACTAAAATGTATTACATTTTCTTGACATATGAATTATGCTTTGTAGATTTACCTGAGATAAACTTTCTTACAGATATTTATTTATTTCATTTTATTCTACTTATGAGTCTCCTAATAAATGATTTAGACGTAGACCGGTGTCCAACCTTTCAATAAACAGAGGTGTTTCATGTAGTTGCAAACAATGAAAGGCGCTATAATTCACATGGCTGAAAATATGCAAAACTATTATCTCACTGTAGTTTGTGGTAAAAAATAATACAGTTTTGTTATCACAAGAGCTAAATTCCCCCTGTTTTTTTTTTTTTTTTTTTAATAGCAATTGTTTTCTTACTGTAGAATTTCTGTCATAAATAAGATGGAAAATTACTATATTCGGAAATGCTGATAAAAATTTCCCCTGTTGTAAGCAGGACATGAATAGTGGTAGACTGGTGCGTCGCGAGCGTTTTATATGATGCGCATACATTTCACGGTGATAGCCATAAGTCCCCTACTCAGAAACTCTATTTAAAAATAAGCTGCAGAAATAATATAAATCATAGTAAATTTAAAATTACATTTTTCAGAGGGCCAACCTGTCTCAAAAGTTTTGTAGGTGAAAGGTCTAGAAACTTTAATCACTAAATAACAAATTAATAACATAAAATAATTAACATTAAATAACGGTCACTGGTATCAATTAAAAGAACCCCATTCAAATATTATTGATTTTAAAGGCATACTTTAAAGTGAATTTTTTATTTTAAAAATAGCTAATAAGAGGAAAGATTCGAATGGGTGCCAAGAAAATGTTTAAAGGGCGCCACCACAGCGTCCGCGAGAGACGCGTTGGACAGCCCTGAATTAGAGACCGGAATTTCCAGGCCCGGGCATGACCCCTTTATATTTTTGAAGTTCGCGACCCAGTCTGTGCAAAAATTAGTGAAAACATGCCCTGCCCAGACCGTTCAAAAATCAATTAAATCAGACCAGGCCAGGCCTGGCCCGATTCAATTTCTACTAAAAATTCCGATTTTTCCTAACATACAATTAAAATCCTTTTAACGAATACTGCATATGTATTTATGAAGAAATGTTAGATTACTATGTGTTCCCAAGAGATAAAATACACAATAGCAACATTATTGATTACCTAGACTCTTCAACATTCAAATAAAGATTCATTAAAAAAATTAATGCGGTTTAGAAAAAAAGAAAAAAAAAGAGAGTTAAAAGCATCATAACTTTTGAAGCTGTACAGTAAAAAGTAGATTTTCGAAAATATTTTTCTGTAATTTATGAAGGTATATTTACAATGATTCTGTTAACAGAAATTTATTATCGCTCTTACTATTTTTACAAAACCTATCGCCTACCCGACACGTCCTGGGAACAGTATTACATGTATATCCAATTCCGGCACGGCCCGAGTCTGCTGAAAAAATCAAACCCGCGATCATTCACGATGTAGCTGTCCGATGCCGATCTCTACGCTGGATATGTTATATTTTTGTATTGATGTTGTAAAGCTAGCATCGGCTCGTGCAGCCCTATTATACTTATTCATAGTCATATCTATAGAAAAAAAAATCCTATTTTATCGGCTTCGTTTAAATTTTTCTATCGGGCTGGTAGGACCGCTTAATTTTCTACCGGGCTGGCCAGGCCATTAAAAAAGTTGTCATTATTCTTCCGGCTTGGCCCGACTCGTTTGAATATTTGCTTTCGTTTTTACGGGCCGGGTACGGGCCCGTGCAGACCTCTACGTCTACCCTGAACAGAGAAGCATTGTAAAACCAGAACTTGTATGAGTGCAGGTTTTAGATTGGAGAGGCTGACGTCAGCTATGGAACAAATTTTAATTTGTAAAATGAAACGTCAGCCGTTTGCGAAAGTTTTGGCATTCCGTGTCGTAGGTTTAACACTGTGAGTTTTGCGCTCATAGAGTGAAGTCTACTTTAGGCACCGGAGCAATATCCGTTTTTAGCGCTCCTACAAATTATTATTTCTGTAGAAACCATTACGTATTGGATAAAAATTGTGTGTTTTTTCGGACCATAGACCTTCGAGCAGAACAAATGTTTTTTATCTGTACTATCGTGTAATCTGGACCTATCACCATGGCGGAAACAGAATTTTTGTTATGGGGGAGGGGATGGTGAAAAAAGGCTAAATTTCGTCCTAAATGTCCAAAAATTCTTGCTTGAGAGGGGCGGCCATTCCCTGCATCCCCCCTTCTTAAGTTCGTGTCTAATCACATACTGAAACTAGTTGGATGTGCCAATCCCAAAACTTTCTTCTATCTTATACATCTTAATATTTCAAAAACTAGTTACACATGTTAATACTTCAATATTATTAGTTCATTACTATACCAACTTTGATTTTCATCTTAAATTTCTGCTTCAGTCAATTAAATGAACTAAAAACGAATTAATCTATATCATGATATTTGTTAAAATTAATAGTTTTTCCTTATTCTGTTGTTATCAGATGTTTGTGAATAGCCGGCTTAGCAGGGAGTGAGTTCCCGCCTTTGCACGAGCCGCCGATGGACAATAGAACTACGAAAAATCAAGAAAAGTATACAAAAATCGCCATCACAGAGCCCCATTACCGCGCGATATTTCCAAATTCAAGGAGGACCTGTTGGCCAAAGCCAAAAACATGCACAAAAAATTTGGTTTAATTGTATGCATATTTTATACAATTTTCGATTGTACAATAAAGAAAATGGTACAGACATCGTAATTATAACGCACCCTTCCAGCGGAATTTTTCCAAATTCAGGGAGGACCTTCATGCCATGAACAAAAAGAAACACAAAAAATTTGGCTCAATTCTCTGCATAACTTCATACACTTTTCGATGGTATAATTTTCAAAATGGCACGAAAATCGCTATTACAGCGCCCCCTACCCGCAATTTTTTTCCAAATTAAGGAAGGACCTGCTTGCCATAGCCAAGAACTTAAAATAAAAATTTGGCTCAATTCTATTCATAACTTCATACACTTTTCGATGGTACAATATGCAAAATCGCTATTACAGCGCCCCCTAGTGGCAAATTCTTTCCAAATTCAGGGAGGTGCTGCTTGTCATAGCCATAAACTTAAAATAAAAATTTGGTTCAATTCTATGCATAACTTCATACACTTTTGGATAGTACAATATTCAAAATCGCACAAAAATCGCTGTGACAGAACCCCCGACCGGCGAATTTTTTTCAAATTCAGGGAAGACCTACCTGCCATAGCGAAAAACTTAAAATAAAAATTTGGTTCAATTATATGCATAACTTCATACACTTTTTGATGGTACAATATTCAAAATCGCACAAAAATCGCTGTTAAAGCGCCCTCTACCGGCGAATTTTTTCCAAATTCAGGGAGGACCTACCTGCCATATCCAAAAACTTAAAATAAAAATTTGGTTCAATTCTATGCATAACTTCATATACTTTTGGATGGTACAATATTCAAAATTGTACAAAAATCGCTGTTACAGCACCCCCTACCGGCGAATTCTTTCCAAATTCAGGGAGGACCTACCTGCCATATCCAAAAACTTAAAATAAAAATTTGGTTCAATTCTATGCATAACTTCATATACTTTTTGATTGTACAATATTCAAAATCGCACAAAAATCTCTATATCAGCGCCCCCTACCGGCGAATTTTTTCCAAATTCAGGGAGGATCTGCTTGCCATAGCCAAAAACTTAACATAAAAATTTGGTTCAATTCTATGCATAACTTCATACACTTTTTGATGGTACAATGGCGACAGACACACGGACAGACAGACATTTTCCATAAACATGTTTTTTGGGATCTCTGACCCCTAAAACCTGTAAATCCGTCGAAAACCGGAAGTCGAAAAAAATTTCGATTACAATACTTTCTTCTATTGAAGATAGAAGAAAGTAAAAATATAACTGTGATGATTGTAATATTTGTTCATTTTAATTTCGAGCATAAAATTGAAAGTATAGAAATATGAGCACTTATTAGCAGTACATATAAACTTAGACGCTTCAGAGACTAGAATGGCAGAAAAAGTTCAATTTAGACATAAATAAGTTAAGAGCTGCAATGATCGCTGTAATAAGAATGGAAAAATATAGATTTATCAAAAAAGAGATTTTAATGCCCGTACTATGCCCTACTAATCGACCCGCACGGTATTGCAATTGATAATAACCTTAAATACGCTTAAAATCAAATGCTGAATGTTTTTATATTTTTAAAAGGAAATTTTTCCAGATGAACCTAGAGATCGGGAGGGGGTGCAATGTCTTCAGCAGCATATACAACGGACGTGCAACGCATTGTCCGGTTTGTTTTAATTTTATATTTTTAAACGAAAATCTTTCTCAACATGCCTAATTTTGTCAGCAGCACTGCCTTATTCAGCAGGCTACAACTTCGAATTTGGGTGATTTTTTTATTTTTAAATGAAAATCCATCCAATCGAAGCTCGAGTTGAGGCGCTGCCCTCGAATGAGGGTCCCACTGCCTTCTGCTGCGTTCACCAAGAGTCCGGTCTGATTTTTCAAACGAACATCAAATTTATATTTAATTTCTGCTATTTCTATATATATAATTCCGATTCTGACCAAAAATTCTTGATAAAACATAAATAATATAAAATGTACCCCATACCTCCACTATTTTAAAACGCGAAATGATATTCAAAAACACACATTTCTGAGACAGGAAATGATATATTGAGAAAACTTGCACTGAGAGAAAAAATGTCTGGCGAATCCTTGAAATAACTTAAAATATTTTTTAAAAATAGTAAATATTAATATTTTTCACACCAGAGATATCGTTAGATTCGGAAATATACCAAGACTGTATTAATAGGTGTGTTTTTTCTTTTTTTGGAACTTCAAAAAAACGGAAAAATTTGAAAACTGGCTTGAATAGCAGTCAAATAAAAAAGTTTTTTGAAAGAGTAAATGAAAGATACCGTTGGAATCGGAAAGATTCGACGATTTTCTTTATCTTTTCTTTCCTTTTTTTTTTTTCTTTTGGTAACTCTACGGGCACCCGGTCATCGCAATTTCAAAATGCATTAAAAGTCCGAACGCTACGCTTTCGTCAGTGTGAAGAACCGCTTAACGCCTGGAGAAATGCAGGGGCATGATTGCTTCGAAAAAAAAAAAAAACTCGCCATTTTGCGATTATCATAATGTCTTTTAATAATATTTCGGCTTAATATCAAAAAATGAAAAATCTGAGCTCCAGTTGCGTTTGGACCTGCCTATCCTTATCCAAATTTTCATACCTCTATGTACGGTAGATTTTCTTAGAAATCGCCAACACATGCAGAGTAAAGACAAACGTTTTTCTTTTATTAATATAGAGATGAAAAGCAACTTTCTTTTGTTAGTATGTATGCAATCTCTTGTTATTTTATTGTATTATTTTCTCTGAGACAATGATATTTTACCGTTTAATGCAGGATTCTGATACAGACAGGTTTTATTTTTACAGGCTTTACTGTGTTTCGAATTTTATTTACATAGCGGACAAGGCCAACCTTCCTTATTTTTTAAGAGTAGAGAAATTTTAGCATGCTTGGAACCAGCAATTTTATTTAATAAACGAAATAAAATACGAACCCTAGAAACAAGACACATTTTATCAAATAATTTTCTCGTTAAAAACTTTATTTGATCTGGGATAAAACTATCAGGATGGCTATGCATTTATAGATACTAACAGATTTTTACTTTCTTCTATCTTCAATAGAAGAAAGTATTGTAATCGAAATTTTTTTCGACTTCCGGTTTTCGACAGATTTACATGTTTTAGGGGTCAGAGATTCCAAAAAACATGTTTATAGAAAATGTCTGTCTGTCTGTGTGTCCGTCTGTCCGTCTGTCCGTCCGTCCGTCTGTCCGTCTGTCTGTCGCCATTGTACCATCAAAAAGTGTATGAAGTTATGCATAGAATTAAACCAAAATTTTATTTTAAGTTTTTGGCTATGGCAAGCAGGTCCTCCTGGAATTTGGAAAAAATTCGCCGGTAGGGGGCGCTAATATAGCAAGTTTTGTGCGATTTTGAATATTGTACCATCCAAAAGTGTATGGAGTTATGTATGGAATTGAACCAAATTTTTATTTTAAGTTTTTGGATATGGCAAGCAGGTCCTCCCTGAATTTGGAAAAAATTCACCGGTAGGGGGCGCTGTAAATGCGATTTTTGTGCGATTTTGAATATTGTACCATCCAAAAGTGTATGAAGTTATGCATAGAATTGAACCAAATTTTTATTTTAAGTTTTTGGCTATGGCAAGCTGGTCCTCCCTGAATTTGGAAAAAATTCACCGGTAGGGGGCGCTGTAATAGCGATTTTTGTGCGATTTTGAATGTTGTACCGTCCAAAAGTGTATGAAGTTATGCATAGAATTAAACCAAATTTTTATTTTAAGTTTTTGGATATGGCAAGCAGGTCCTCCCTGAATTTGCAAAAAATTCGCCGTTAGGGGGCGCTGTAATCGCGATTTTTGTGCGATTTTGAATATTATACCGTCGAAAAGTGTATAAAGTTATGCATGGAATTGAACCAAATTTTTTTTTAAGTTCTTGGCTATGGAAAGGAGGTCCTCCCTTAATTTGTAAAAAAATCGCCCGTAGAGGGCGCTGTAATAGCGATTTTTGTGCCATTTTTGTGCCATTTTGAATATTGTACCGTCGAAAAGTGTATGAAGTTATGCATAGAATTGAACCAAATTTTATGTGTTTGTTTTTGGTTATGTCACGAAGGTCCTCCCTGAATTTGGAAAAATTCTGCCGGTAGGGGGCACTATAATTGCGATGTCTGTACCATTTTCATTATTGTACCATCGAAAAGTGTATGAAGTTATCCATATAATTGAACCAAATTTTTTGTGCATGTTTCTGGCTATGGCAAAACAAGTCCTCCCTGAACTTGAAAATATTCCGCCAGAAGGGGGCGCTATAATTCCGATCTCTGTGCCATTTTCATTATTGTACCATCGAACAACGTATAAAATTATGCATACAATTGAACCAAAAT
The DNA here is from genome assembly GCA_963932465.1 of Maratus speciosus. Classification (NCBI taxonomy): domain Eukaryota; kingdom Metazoa; phylum Arthropoda; class Arachnida; order Araneae; family Salticidae; genus Maratus; species Maratus speciosus. Next base: position 64,051,730 of record OZ010799.1, on the reverse strand, counting down.
TTTTGTGCTTGTTCTTGGCTTTGGCCAACAGGTCCTTGCGCGGTATAGGTGCTCTGTGCTAGCGATTTTTGTATACTTTTCTTGATTTTTCGTAGTTCTATTGTGCATCGGCGGGAACTCGCTACCTGCTAAGCCGGCTATTCGCAAACAGCTGATAACAACAAAATAAGGAAAAATTAATAATTTTAACAAATATCATGATATAGATTAACTCGTTTTTAGTCCGTTTAATTGACTTGAGCAGAAATTTAAGATGAAAATCAAAGTTGGTATAGTATTGAATTAATAATATTCAAGTATTAACATGTGTAACTAGGTTTTGAAATATTAAGATGTATAAGATAGAAGAAAGTTTTGGGATTGGCACATCCAACTAGTTTTTTTATATAAAGTTTTATGTTCAGAGGGGGTTATAGTGCGCCAACTGAAGTTCTGCACACAGGCGCTAGATACTACTGGCGCGCCCCTGAGGAAGTAAAAGTACTCTGGATTAAACTTACGTAGGGGAAAAACATTTGAAAGCCGATTCATTTATCTTTATACATCACTTTGTTCACATACGTATTAAAATACGACGTATTAAAATAAATAAATCAGCAGTACTGTTTAAATAAACAGAAAACTTTTAAAGGTTCATATTATGTAGTTTGTGATTGAATGAAGGTGGAATATTGCATTTCGTCTTTTGATTTTATTTACTTTTCAGCTATGTTGGAAAGTGTTAAAAGTGAATTAGTTTTCTTTTTCACTTTTCTTTATAGGCATCCCTCGACTTACGTAAATTCGCACTTACGTAAGAAATTTCGAAAATTACATTTATGACTAGCGTGTTTGATAAGCATTTGCATACTTTTGATAATTGTTTTATTAATAAAATATGCAGATAAAAACCACAACAATAATATAGTTTTATATACTAGATATAGTTATATTTTTATTTGGATATACAATCAAATCTTTAACAAAACAAACACAAATCTGATTAAAATGAGCCCCCCCCCCCCCCCCCCCAAAAAAAAAAAAAAAGAAAAAAGAAAAAAACTTTAACCGTTACAGTTTTGTTAGCTGAATTCAAACCGTAACGAAACCTAATTTTAAAGTATCGGTGAAGAGGAACGAGTGTATTTTTTCTTCCAGCTTCAGAGCTGTTCGTTTGATGTAGATTCAAAATTGATATAAATTAATTCATCAATGTTAAATTTATAAATCCCATATTCCACAAGGTACTTTTTCTTTTAAAAGTGTTCTTTCAGTTTGTTTTTATTTTTTTTTCATACTTTTATAGTTTATATATATACAAGTAAATACTGCTGCATGATACTTTATTTATAAAATAATACTGTGTAAATAATGTATATATTATATATATATAATAAATATTGCAGTTTCTGACGAAATTTTACCTGAAGGATTTACAAATTCAACTTACGTAAAATTCGACTTACACAAAAGTTTACGGAACGCATTACTTACGTAAGTCGGGAGATGCCTGTATTTAATGCCAATAAAATTTTAGTTGCTCCAAATGCATTAGTGAGACAGCTTTTTCACTTTTCTGCGTCATTACTTTAAGAGACCAGTAATTAAAATGAAATAATCCCTTTTAATATATTTAATGGATCGATTCATTAATGAAATTAATGTGTAAAAGGATTTTCTTTTTGTTATTTACTTTCACATTTATTCTTCGTAAAATGGTTATTTTTTTTAAATACCTTTGCCTATTTAACAGTTAATTTTGTAAATAGGAAATATACAAAAGATTTATGAAAATTTATGTGTTGATTTATGTTTTGTTTTGTTCTAGATAATGAGAATTGCAAAGCAAAATTGTTTGTTGATAAGTGTGTATCTATCTCTATTACCTATATCTGCCTAACCTCTATATATGATCAGAATTTACAGCTATGTATTTGTCAATTAATAACAGTATAACTTTTTATTTGTATAGATAGAAACATAGATGAATTTCAGTTAGATAAAATGTAGTTTTTGTTTGAACAACATTACATGAATATAAAATTATTGTCTATATGTACATAGCTACTTGTCTGTCATTTGTTGAGCTATACCTGTCTGCCTATGTATCATCTATATAATAAAAACCGAAGTCATGTGACTGTCATCAATAGTTCCGGGCTGACCGCTTCACGTTTTATGCCAAACGGACATTTCAGTACTTTTATATTAGTCGGGCGCAGGTGATTAAAAACGCCAACTATTCTTCCATCGCCCTCATTTCATTAAAAATATAAACCTATCACTCATTTAATTTAAAATAAATCTTTCATTTAAAATACACTCATTTCATTTATCTCATTTAAAATACAATAAATAAATAAATAGATATTTTCCCAGCATAGGTTCTTGGCGAGGAAAAAAAAAAAAAAAAAAAAAAAAAAAAAACTGGCATCGTATTTTCCGGCAATCTGTGTCCTATTTCATATACATAGGCAATTTTTTCCATATGTATACAATTTATTTAATCTAAAGAAGCCAATAATCTATTTTTATATAGAAAAAGAAGTAATTGCTATGTAAACAAATATTGTATAATATGTATAAATAAAATGTTTATATGCAAATAAATACAAATTAAATACATACAAATAAAAATAAAAGTTCACCAGGTTTGTTTTCGTAGCTATTTATATATTTTATCAACGTATTTCACATTCTGAAGCACGAATTGCGCCAAGCTTTTAAAAAAATAATGCCAAAGCCCCTGTAATGGAAAAGTACCTAAATAAACAATTAATCGTAATAATAATAACACAAACTAAAATATTTCATTTCAATATCAAAGTATTGTTTCTAATTTACATTCAAATAAATATATATTCCAAGATAATTTCAATTGAAATTAAGTTGACATCTTTGGTTTTAGTGCACCACCGTAGTGGAGATTACTTTGGGGCCTGTAGCAACTATGGCTTTTCGCCTCGAATGATCCTTATTATACACAGAAACAACCACAAGTCACAACAATTTTTATTTCTTGTTCCATTACATATTTATATAACTACAAAGCGACATCCACAAATACATCCATGTCTTACCCGAGGATTCGAACCCGGACTTCCTCCGTGGTAGCAGCTGTCGCTACCGACCACGCCACTGGGCGACAAGTTGACATCTTTCTATTTCACTTTATAAAGTAAGCATACACAAGAGATTCATTCATCATAAACAATAGTAAATGTTAGACCATGGTGGTAATCATTCGCAAAGCAGATTCTGCAACAATGAATGGACAATATTCTTATTACGTCATAGTAGGTAAATTGGTGGCGCTAACTTTTGTTAACAGCTTGCATTCACGACTAAATTTTATTTTGCTATTTCTCTTAGTTACGTTACTATATTGTCGTATGTATGAACTCAGAAATCAAATCTATAAAAGCAAAAGTATATATATTCATTATTTAGTTATTAAGTAGTGAAAACAAATTTATAAATGCATGATTTGCAAAATTTAAATAAATTTATTAATACTAAAAAAATGGCATTGAAGTAACAGCATGTTTAAGTAAAATAAGTTTAATTTAGATAATTTATGAACAAATCTCAGTTTAAACACTTGAAATTTCATTCATTTTTACAGCTACGGAAATTAAATGGTATTTGTCAAAAAAGACGAAGTACGCATAACAACAAAAATGTATGAAATGTTATCAAGTTCGCAAAGAATTCTTGGTTTCTCTATCAAAATCTTTGGACTCGGGGGGAAGGAATGAGCAAGTCAATTAGTTTAAGGATGAAAGTAACATGATGCAATGCTTAGCATACATTTAAGGGAGACCAAACTGGTCGCCAGAGGCGGCTAGTAATATATATTTTTATTTTTAAGACTTTCAAAATAGTTGAAAATGTCTTGACTTCAGTTTTTTTTCTGTCTTTCCGCATTCTAACTTACGTAAATGTACTCTTATTGCCATGTAATTGATATATGTTATTGAGGATTACTATGGTATGTTTCAAATTAGAAAATTGTATAGTAATTATAGTTGATTTAAAAGGGCACTAAAAAACGTTATCTTATGATAAGTGGGGAAAAATCTTTTGCAATGTATTTTAAAGATGTTAGACTAATTTAAAACGTATTGAAACTGTCATAAGCACTCAGATGCCCTACAATATGCTTACTGCATAGAATATCGCAAACATAGCATTTATCATTTATTTACAAAGACACACAAAATATATAAAGGTATATACAAATATTATACAGACATACATACAATAGATACAGTAAATCCAACTGGAGTGAAAAATTAGCCAGAGCCAGGAATCGAACCTGGGGCCACAGCGTACTAGGCTGTTGCTCCAACCACTGAGCTATTCCCGCTGATACATGGGTCTGCAACTTTCCACTAATAAACCATGATGAGAAAGTCACCAGCCATCTATCAGATAGCCTTCGATGACGGGACAGCAACTAATAGATTTTATTAGCAGCGGAAAATTGCAGGCCCAGGTATCGGCCGGAGTGGCTCAGTGGTTCGAGCAACAGCCTAGTACGCTGTGGTCCCAGGTTCGATTCCTGGCTCTGGCTAATTTTTCACTCCAGTTCGGTTTACTGTATCTATTGTATGTATGTCTGTATAATATTTGTATATACCTTTAAGTGCTGAATGCAGGCGTTATTTATGTGTGTATGTGTGTTTTAACAGACAAAATAATTTAGTTACAGTAGTGTCTATGAGCGATAACTGCTGTAGGTGCGTTTTCATTTGTGATACACTGTAACAAAAATCTACGAGGTTGCTAAGACTTTTCTAGGAAACTGGGATGCCAAGAACTTTTTATGTACTGCAACAAAAACAAAAACAAAAAAAATATGTAACAGATTCATGTTTACACTATTAAAAAATATCTGTAAGGTTGCTAAGAGTTTTCTAGGAATCTGGAATGCCTAGAACTTTTATGTAACTGCAACAAAAAAAATTCACGTAACAGATTCATGTTTACACTATTAAAAAAATATGTAAGGTTACTAAGAGTTTTCTAGGAAACTGGGATGCCTAAAACTCTTTATGTAACTACAACAAAAAAAATTCATGTAACAGATTCATGTTTACACTACAAAAATATGTGTAAAATTACTAAGAGTTTTCTAGGAAACTGGGATACCTAGAACTTTTTATGTAATTGCGACAAAAAAAAAAAAATCATGTAACGGATTCATGTTTACACTATAAAAAAATATGTAAGGTTACTAAGAGTTTTTTAGGAAACTGGGATGCCTAGAACTTTATATGTAACTGCAATAAAAAAAAAAAACACGTAAAAGATTCATATTTACACCATAAAAAAATATCTGTAAGGTTACTAAGAGTTTTCTAGGAAAGTGGGATGCCTAGAACTTTTTATGTACCTGCAACAAAAAAAAATTCACCTAACAGATTCATGCTTACACTATAAAAAAAAATCTGTAAGGTTACTAAGACTTTTCTAGGAAACTGAGAGGCATAGAACTTTTTATGCAACTGCAACAACAACAAAAAAAAAATTCATGTAACAGATTCATGTTTACACTATAGAAAAAAATGTGTAAGGTTACTGAGAGTTTTCTAGGAAACTGGGATGCCTAGAACTTTTTATGTAACTGCAACAAAAAAATATCAAGTAATTAACCCGGGTTACCAATAAATTTTTAGTAAGCATACAGATTTCAGTAGCTTTACAAAAACTGGTTTGGTAGATTTACATCTTTTTTTTCCACAGTGCACAGATAAAATTTTAGTAAGCATGCAGAGTTGCTGTAGCTTTACAAAAACTAGTTTTGTAGATTTACATCTTTTTTAGGGTTCCGTACTTAAAAAGAAAAAGCGGAACCAATATTAGATCACTCCTGTGTCTGTTTGTGTGTCTGTCACAGCCATTTTACGTAAACTACGGAACGTGGAAAGCTCAAATTGGGGGCAATAATAAAAACTATTGACCCACATATTTGCAGATTATTAAACATTCACAAACATATTTAGGAAAAATGAGGAGGAGCTAATAAAGTTACTTGAAAAAAATAATATTTTCTTTGTATATCGTGTGAAAGCTTCCTAACGCTGAACTCAAAAATACATTTCTTTTAACTTTAGGTATTATATTTTCAGAGATATCGTCGAAAAAGCATTGCAAAAATATGCCCTCCCCGTCTTTATTTCCAAATCTACTGAAACTAAAATTGTGAAAAAATTAGAGGTAGTACACGTTAATTTAAACCTTGCAGGAAAACTATAGCGATTACCCTAGGTCACGTAGTTTTTGAGAAAAGCGCGTTCTCCATTACTCACAAATTTCGATTTGCAGGCATTCAGCAAACATGTTGAGGAGCGCTGGAGGTACCTACCGTAGCAGAAGTATAAAAGCATTAATGATAATGATTTTCGAAAAAAAAAAAATAGTCGGTAATTAGCCGAGATATTAACCCTTAAAGATTGGGACTGTTTGGACATATATAATGATAGGGTCGGCGTACTCTATGTACCATCGGCCTTTAAAGCCCATATAACAATTTTAATGATATATTTGTGTAATGGAATGACCAGCAGTAGTATAAAAGCAACGTCAAATTGTTAAAAACATACTATTTTAGTTAGAATTAATTACATAAGTAATATGGGATTCGTGACTAGTTTGCGTTGAGTGGATCTCTCAATACGCCTCCCGTGTCTTTAAACGTTAATTAAAAACTCATCCAGAAAAACGCCTCACGGACCAAGGCGGTGTTCCAACTTTGCGATATCATTTCGAAGCGCGCTTAGTACAATGCCAAGTTTAAACAATGAACAAGGGTTTTGTTTTAGCGACACTGTAAAAGGAAAAGATTATGGCTACACTGAATTTAGTTTTATGAAATACGAAATGAGGTTTAAATGTGCTCTACTTTTATTGCCAGTACCGAAGTAAGTTCATCATAAGCAGATTAGGATAAGATAAAAAAAAAGAGTTATATACAGAATAGCAATATTTGATATTACTTAGGCTTCACATTTTTTGAATGGTATACCCGTTCATACTTTTCTAGCATATACAGTTATACCCAACCCTACGTTGTATAGTTTTTTACAAAGTCTTGTTATGCTTTTAGCAACGATTTTTCTTTAACAATACAGTTAATAATTTATATATTTATTGTACAGAACCCTCTGAGCGCGAGTAATTCTCGCACTTGACCGTTTATTTTTACAGTGTATGTCTCTTAAAATTTAATCAATGTTTTGCATATATCTTATTGTGAATAAATTCTATAGGCCATATCCAGGGCTGCACAAAATAATTAAGAGTTGCTGCCAGGCAATTTTCATCTGTGTGTTATGCGTTGTAACTAAAAAAATTTTAGCATATTATGTTATGTAAGTACATATAGAAATCTACACTGAAAAAAATAATTGTTGATTTTACAGTATAATACTGGCAGTTGGAGTGCCAGTATTATACTGTAAAATTAACAGTAACAAACCTTAAATAAACAGTAGTATACCGTTTTTAAAGGAAAAATGCAGAAATATACCATACATTACCGTTGTTTATTTTATTGTTTATTGTTCTTATTTAACGGTATATTTGCTGTTTTTACAGTATTATACTGGCACACCAGCTGCCAGTATAATACTGTAAAATAAACAATTTATTTTTTGCAGTGTATAGATCATATACAGGACTTCAGAAAGTAATTCGAATACTTACGACTACAGGGTGGCTACTAAATACTGTTACAAATATTCAGTCATTTTATTTTACAAATATAAAATAGAAAATGATAACTACACTAACATGATGAACATCAGAGATGAAAGTTTAACTGGAAATAATTTTAATCAAATTGACCGCCATCTTTATCGATTACCAAAGATAATCTCTTATGCCATTGTCCGACTGCGGCACGAATCATTTTAAGGGGTAGTCGGTACCATTCACGCAATATGGAAGCTTTGAGAGAGTCCAAACTTCTGTGTTTGTTACTATTTACTTTAGCCTCTAAAATCCCCAGACGCAATAATCTAAAGGATTTAAATCCGGTGAAGAAGGTGGCCAATCTTCTTGCATGATAAAGTTCGGACAGGTGACAGGGAGCCAAGCCTGTGTTGATTTATCTCGGTACGAAGATGTAAAATCTTGCAGAAATATCCAATTCTTTTTGGGATACAACCTGTCAGCATGTGGTAATAAATGTGTAGCCAATATGTCCTGTTTGTAACATTCGCTTTGATTTTTATCCCTTTATCGATGAACTTCAAAGGCAATTTTCCCTTGTTTGACACTGCAGCCCAAACCATAACAGAATTCTTGTTCTGAAAGCGTTTAAGAATTCGAAAGTCTTCAAGTATATCCTCGAGGGTTGCTAAATATACGATATCATTTTTAGCATTATAACACTGTTAAGTGCAAAATAGCTTCCCATCAGAAAATATTATTCTGTCAACACTTTTCCTACCATGCCGCTTCATCAATTTCTTCCTTCTTTGTAATTTTTCTATACTTTGTGCAGCAGTCAATCTTTGAATTTTTCTTTTGCGATAAGGGTAATAACCCAGATCTTCATTTATAATAACTTGCATAGTTCTGCAATTCACGCTCTCTTCTGCAGCCATTTTATTTGCAGAACGTTGTGGATTTCTTCACACCTTTTCGCGAATTCTTTTGATGCGCTCTATTGGGAGAACTGAGCGTGGATGACCAGACCTAGATCGATATTTACATAGCTATTAGTATCCAATAATTGATTTATAGTTTTATATAAAAATTTTCCATAAACACCAGGGCATTTTAATTGCTTATAGGTTGTACCTGAGAAAAACCTGCGATCAAAGAGCTGTTTAATCATCATTCTTTTGGCTTCCCTCTTTAAAATAATTTTAAATATTCGCTTTATAACCAAATTCGTCTGCACTAATAGAAGCTTGCCAAACCCTAAAATAGAGAAATAAATTGTTTTCCCAAACGATTAAAATTAATTCGTATTTTTTGGAGTGTAACAATATTTAGTAGCCACCCTGTATTAATGGTAATTGCTGAAATTGGTCTATCATCTGTTTCAAATGCGTAATGCATTTTCTAAAGTGTTTACCCCCCCCTTTAACGTTATTAAAAGATGAAGTTTCTTTACCGTATTCTGAATGGTATTAGTAAATGTTTCGTTATCTATGCCTGATTTTTATTTCTTGATTTTATTCAAAATTCAACCAGAAATTCCGAACAGTCATTAGCGTTGTATTTATTCCCAGACATTCCATAATTGATTAAAAGAAACATTACAAATAAAAAAATCTAGCAGATATATTGAATTAAAAAAACGCACTAAATAATTGACGAGTATACCCGTTCCTAGTTAACAAAATATTAAATAAAAAATGAACAGTTTTCTTTTTTTGTTTCTCCTTTTTTAATAGGAGTAAAATTTTAGTCGCTCCAAATGCATTAGTGAGACAGCATTTTCATCTCTCTACCTTATTACTTTAAGAGGCCAGTAATTAAAATGAAATAACCCCTTTTCATTTATTTAGTGGATTGTTTCATTAATGAAATTAATATGTAAAAGGAATCTCTTTTTTGTAATTTATTTTCACTTTTATTCTTTCTAAAATGGTTTATTTTTTCTATACATTTACCAGTTAATAGTTAATTTTGTAAAGAGAAAATTGATAAAAGATGTATGGAAATTTGGGAGTTAATTTATACAGGGTGAACAAAAAGTTTTGCCCTGACTATAATAATTCATTACAAATTAACCGTTTGTATAATAATATAACTTGTTGTATTATTGGATAGGTCAGTTTTAGTAGTTTTTTTTTTTTGTGCAATAGAATGAAACATTTCCGGATCGGTGGAATGGAAAGGATGGACCAGCACCTCGGCCTCCGTACTCTCCAGATATTAAACCTCTGAATTTTTTCTTTGGGGGCTATATCGAGGACCACACTTTTTGCCACACCAATTGCTGACGTCGAAGAACTGAAGACTAGTTATACAAGCTGCTGTGTGTACTGTAACAGAAGACACGTTAAAGAACACTTGGCGGGAACTAGAATACCGCTTAGACATTCTCCAAGCTACCAAGGGGGCACACGTGGAAATTTACTGAGGTACGTGGACTTATAAAAAAATTATAACAGTACTTACAATGTATCCAAACAAACATACAGTGAAATCTCGTCAAGAGAGATGGTCAAGGGCAAGCGTTTTCTGTCCGTATTGACGAGAATCCATTATAACAGGAGTTCATAAATCTGACGTTTTACATTACAGTAAAAAATACTTATTATGTACACAGCCATTGTAATATGACTAAATTTTTTTTCTCAAACCATTTTATGATACTTTACTAAAAATACTAAAACAAAAACAACAAAAAAGAAGTAATCTTCATTTATTTTTTCTTGGTAAGTGACTTTTTTTCGATATCATTCTCAAGTTTAGCCAAATGTTCAAAAGTGCTCTCAGAAGCTTTTTCAGTTGATGGATAAAATTTCCTAATTGTCAGCAGCATATCACGGACATCTTGCACTTTTGGAGGAGAGATTTCTTCTTCCTTTTCACTATCGCTAGATAATAGATTTTCTTTTACTTCATCGATTAGTTCCTGATTGGTCACTTTTTCAACGATTATGACATCGTTATCAAAACTTGCAAAACAGTCAGCTTCTATTTCTGTCGAAATATCACATCCAACATATATTTGTCCATCTTAACGAATGAACTCTTAAACTGTACGTATTAAACGATATCTGTTACATGCACTTCCTATAGACCTTAACCGGGGATTTTGTTTTTGTACGTAATAACGAGAAATCCATCTTAAACAAGGCCGTCTTAACGGAAGTTGACTGTATTTCTAATTATAATAGTTTGAGAATAATAAATATTTATAATCAGGGCAAGACTTTTGGTTCACTCGATATTTTGTTTTGTTCTAGATAATGAGAATAGAAACTCAAAATTGTTTGTGCTGGATATGTGTGTATCTATTTATCTCTATTATCTATATCTGTCTAGCCTCTATATATTAGTAGCATAATAAAATGCAGCTGCATATCAGTCAATTAATAATAGTCTAACTTTCTATATGCGTATAGATAGAAACGTAGATGGATTTTAGCTAGATAATAAGGAGCTCACAACCATAGTAGACCAAGTCCATTTTGAAAAAAAAACGAGATAGTCTATTTAGAAGGTGCATAAAATCTGTTTTATCCACTCCCAGAGTAAACCAAGTATGTTTTCACATACATTCTCATATATGTCATCTGTTTACAGACTTGGTTTACTGTGGGAGTGCATAAAACAGATTTTATACTCCTTCTAAATGGACTATCTCGTTTTTTTTTCCAAATGGACTTATGTCTACTATGGTTGTGAGCCCCTCATATATAGTTATTGTTTCAATAACATTAAATGAATACGAAATCTTTGTCTATATGTGCAGCATGGCTATTTGTCTGTATGTGCAGCATGACTATTTGTCTATCATCTGTTTGGCTATATCTATCTGCCTATGTATCACAGTATAAATCTTGCTTTGTTCTAGATAATGAGAATAGCAACTGAAAATGGCTTGTGGATGTGTGTGTATCTATCTATCTCTATTTTGAGGTTTAAACAGAAAAGTACGCTTTTTGGAATCGTGGGTATCTCGGAGGAGGTCATCGTGCATTTTCATTCGTGGTTAGGTTAGGTGGGGGTAGAGGACGCACCGGCTGATTTAATAGGAACACAACTTTTTTTCAATGTTTAACAGTAGTCATCGGTTAGGCTTCAATCGTACCCGGTGTGGGTTGATAACATGCGACGAAAGTTGCATTCCGTGCGGAGATAATTAGGTAAGTTTCAATTTTTCATTTTAGATGTAATATTTTAAAAATTCATGCGATTGTTGAGATGTTAATACTGCAGATGCCTGCAAATCCAAAATTTCATTGAAGAATGGGGAAGAATGGAACGGAAGCTTCTAAATTCCGTGTACCTCGACTGCATTTCTGTAAACTTTCAGTTCATTGGTTAAATAAAACGGGACTTTGTCCCTTCACTGCTGGTTTTTATCCTAAGCAATAGGCCAAAGACACCTGGAGCAATGTTTTTAAAAAATTGCAGTTTCTTGAGAAATTATAATTTGACAGAATCTAGGATGATTGTGATACTGAGTGCGGTTCTAATATAACATTTTATTCAGCCACCAAACCAATTTAGACCAATGTTTTCATTCAAAATCGAAATTTATGGAAACTGCGTGTTTGTACCCCTACTTACCAGGGTTGGCAAGGTTTTTCCCACCCCCGGTAAATACCATGGTAAAAACCGGTATTTACCGTCCTGGGAAATACTATGTTTTTCCCACATGGGAAAAACTGGTTATTAAAAACATAAATATAAATTCAAAACAACCTTTAAAAATGTCAAAATTGGGTTCCAAAAAATAGCTTGAAAGGTAAAAAAAAGAAAAGAAAAGCAAGATCTACAAAAACAGACAACGGAGTGCATTTATTTAAATATTCACACACTAGTACACAGATTCCCAAACATTTTATCAATCATAATCGTATTCATATTCTTCGTCTTCCACATTGGATTTTAGCATCATATAACAAAATACTAATTTAGAGACTTTTTGTAAACCCAGTCTATTTCTAATCTTGTTTTGGACGAAAGAAAATTTAGAAAAAAAAACCGCTCCAAAGATGCTGATGATGCAGGACATCCCTGAAGATGTTTTATGCAATAATTCTTATTTATTTATACAGTAGAAGATCTTTATTGTTAATTATTATTATGAATTTGTTACATTAGTTCAACTTTATCCCCTTAATTTAGAACTTTAATGAAAAGAAAATGGTATTATTACAACAGACATTTTTGAAAATGAGTAATATAATGAATGATTTTGCCCAGGTATAGTTGACCAAGTTTATAAAGTATATTTAACAATATGTAGAATAATCAATGTCCTTAAAAAGTTCATAATCTGGAAAACTCCTGTGGACAAGGAATGCAGTATAAATATACTCTAATGTATTTTCATATATGTTTTAGACATATTTCGCCTTATTTATAAGGTAAATTTAATGATGTGCGAAATGTGACCCATATAATGCACAACCTTGCATTTTTAGGTTTTCGTTATACAGATCTTCTACTGTATTCCTTTCTTACAGAATAATTTTAAACCTAAAGGAAATTTGTAATAATTATGTATTTCCAACTTTCATTTTACACATCAGATTCAGAAAACCAGAATATTACGTATTGTCATTTGGAAGTTTTTTCCAGTATTTACCACTTTTTTCCGGTATTTACCACTTTATCCCGGTATTTACCAGTTTTTCCCGGTGGGATGGGAAAAACAAGTTTTGGACGGGAAAAAGCCAACCCTGACCATAATATTCATGTTTTCCAAGATTAAGAAAGTTTTGTCTTTTTTTTTTCTCACGAAAAATTGATTAAATACAAGACATTGATCCCATCGTACAGTTGTGGGGAAAAAAGTGAACACCCCCTATTAACTCCTCAACAAATTATCGTAGAAGAAAGTTACTGGTACCAAACGATAGGAAATTAAGACTACTTTTAAATTATGTATATAAAATTTGCTTAAGGGGCCATCTACATATTAAAACGAACCCAAACTTCATTTTTTTTAAATGGCCATACCCGATTTTAACGAGATATTTCAAATCGTCGGTTCAAACTATACCTAGACACCAAATTTCAAATCACTTGAATGATAAGTTTTTGAATTATGAACATTCAAAATGTAGTGCTTTTAATGTTAAATTACATTTTCATATTTTCATTAACATCTCCTGAAATTATACTCCTAATGTGCTAATCTTTTGTGTAGAAATAATACTAAAATACCCAAACAAAAATACGTTGAATTTGCAATTTTTATCATTTTATGATATGAATTAGGAATTATGAAATTAATATTCGAAAAAATTATGAATTGCTATCTACAATTTTTTTTCGATAGATTTAGGTTTATTAAGTCCTGCTTTATAGAAATCCAAAAATTCACATTTTTCTTCCAAGTAGTTTTCAAATTATGCTTAAAAAACGGTAAAATGATGGGATAGAAGTGACTAGATATTTTGAAATTTCTTATGCTATCCTGTAATCTAGCAGCCTTCAACGACTGCTTGAGTGGGGCTTAAGATACCTTGATCAAGAAGGGGGCTCTCTCGGTCAACAATCGAGTACCGAACTTCAAAGCCCCTAAAATACGCTCGTTTTAAAACAATTAATTTCTCCGAAACTTGTCGTACAAATTGCATAAAAATTTGTTTTTAGGCTAATTGAAAGGGTCATTTATGCTGTCAGAATTGTGTACTGCTATTGAAAAACACAAAGTTATGGTTCGTTTTAATATGTAGATGGCACCCTAAGCAAATTTTATATACATCATTTAAAAGTAGACTTTATTACCAATCGTGTGGCACCAGTAACTTTCTTCTACAATATTTTTTTGCAGAGTTAGTAAGAGGTGTTTACTTTTTTTTCCCTACGACAGTACGTCTATAACATTCTGTATAAATAATTATCAAATTTATGATGCAATGCTAAAACTTTTCCCGTTACAGACGATGCTAATACTATAACGTCTGTACAAATTTCGAAACTGCACTTCACAAGAGAGATCTGATTTTGAACGCCCTTTTGAACTTATCAATTTTTGCTAATGACTTCGTGGACTCATTTCAAATGACGATGTCCCGAATAAATTTATTAAATAATCAACTTAGACTGGCAATGCCAAGCGTCAAATTTTGAAATCGAATATTTGCGTGCAGTTATTAAAGAGTCAAAACGATTCTCTCAATGGTTGTTGTGAAAAATATTTCTAATAAGTATTGAATAAACCAAGTAATTTTTCCGAAAAAAAAAAAAAGACTTCAAGTTAATGTTCCTTTATATAGTACACTCCATACGGATCAATAAGATATTCTCTCCGCCTATACCTGCCACACAAAGAAAATTAGAAAATCTGTTATGGATGTATTAATTGTAGTTTTTAGCTGCGTTCGTAATTATATAAATGCGTAGCACCTATAGTCTTCGTCTGTCTGTCCGTTTGCCCGCATAAAACAGCGCAAAAACTAACCAACCGAATGGTTTGAAATTTAATATATAGAATTGTTGCATAATTTTGTCGAGTCAGTCCCAATTTTATGAAAATCTATTCAAAAAGATATTAATAAAATTTTTCTTCATTCTATTAAATCCTATCAAACGTAATTAATGAACCCCATGATAGGTCATGATTCTTGGTTGCCATGGTGAAAACGTCCTATTTAAGGTGGAGTCTTATTATTTCCGTATTACTGAATTTAATATATAGAATCGTACTTAATTTTGTATTCATGCATTTTTGGATAAGAATGAAACAGCTATTACACCAAGATCTGAATATTTACAAAACCGGTTATAGTACGAACGCACCTCATTTGCCACATTTGACGTACAATTTCCGACTTGTTAGCTGTTCTCAACCTAGTGGAAAAGTGTTTATGAATTCGGTTTGTCTATTTGTCTGCCTCTGTGTACATGTAACTTGCGTAAATTTACTTAGATTACTATATATTATTGAAGTTTACCACAGATCTTTGAAATAGAGTGTGTAGAATTTATAGTTCGTTTACAGAGGTGATCAAATGAGTTCCGTTACGTTACTGTTTAGGGGGGGGGGGAATCGTTTGCGGTGTATTTTAATGATGTTATACTCTTTTAAACAGTTGCACAACGGAATTCATACATGTAAGAGTAACAATGTAATATTCATTTTATTGTTAAGGTTAATGCTCTTTATTTATCATGTTTGTCTCTAAAAAACATTTTTTGGGCATGAAAATGTTTATTTGGTTGATACCATATAAAAACTAATCGGAAACGTTTCCGAAAATGAATGGCAACAAAAGAAACTTTGATTTTATAAATTATTTGTTAAACTTAGGAAATATATTGGTTTCTGGATATAAAGAACGCTTTTCGGAATTGTGGGTACCTCGGAAGAGGTTAATGTATATTTCACTTTGTGGTTATGTTATAATTTCCTATATTAAGAAACAGTTGTCTTTTTTTACAGTGTTCAACGCAAATGTAACGCATCGGATTGCTATATCAAATCGTTGTAAAATATAAGGAAAGTAGCTGATCCGCCCGGCGTTGCCCTGTCCTGTGATAATTAACCATAAATATACCTAAAATCCAAAAGCTGTTAGTTCCACTTTCCACCGCCAGTGGACGCACTCTGTTCTAAAAAAAAAAAAAACTTTATCCCAACGAAATTCCGTTATTTAACCCTTCTGGAGATATATTCGTTGAGGGATGTGGACGCAAATAAGAGAAAAAACCCCTGGGTCACGGAAGGGGGCGGGGATAGATAGTATGAAAGAGTAGTCAAAAGGCGATCCAATGATGTATCACATGAAGTGGTCAGAAAAAGTTACAAAATTGTCCCCTCGGAGGCAACTAACCTTCTAATGATCGGGATGAAAGGGTAAACCGAGGGCAAAAATGGCCGCTCCGTACCGAGTTACCTCTCTGGTGAAGTTTTGAAGAAGATACGGCATAAAAGGCTCAGGTAATTATTTTCCAAGTTACTTAACCAATGATTTAAAATTGAAATGGGAGGGGAAAGGGGGGATACATAATATAAAAGAGTGGTCGAAAGGCAGTCCAATGACATATTACATGAAGAAGTAGGAAAAAGTTAGAAAAGTGCCACCCTCGGGGGGCATCTAAGACCCTAATGTTCGGGCGAAGGGGGAGGAAACCGAGGGAACCAGTATTCGAAAATAGTGGTAACCTCTACTCATAAATTAATTTTCAGACTGTGAAAGGTGATATTTAAGATATTAATGTAACTGGGAATTAGTTTCGAAAAGGTATGAGTAATAGAAATTAAGTTACAGAAAATGCGGCGATTTAAATAATTGGCGATAGGATTAAATGCACAATACATTTATTTTCCCATGTAAAAATCGGTTTTTTGATAAAATAAAGTGGTGGATTTTTTCGGTTTTTCGAATTTATGAAATGGAATATTATTTTGCGTATGTGTGCCAATTTTCAATTACCTATCGAAATAATTTTCTTGATTTTAATGTATCCGAAAATCTCTGTTTTTTTATTGTCTTATAGCAAAATAGTTGAATAGATGAATCACCGAGGTAGAACTAAATTCGATACGACGCGACGCCTTGTAGGTGCACCGTTGAAATAAAAAGTCATCGTTTTAATTACCATCTTTTTAATTAATTTCAACAAATTATAAAAATATTTTTTGGATTTTTCGAATATATGAAACAGAATATTATTTTGGGTATATGTGCCACTTTTCAAATCCCTACTTTAAATAGTTTTAAAAATTTGATATATAGAAAAATTTCTGACTGGCGATTTAAATAACTTTCGTATCAGAAAGTCGATGAGGATACATATCCTAAAAGCAGACGTAAATACAATACGACCCCTTGAATGTGTACCGTTAAAATAAGAAGACATCCTTTTAATTAATGAGTTTTTCATTAATATTTCAACAAGTTAACGGATTTTTTCCATTTTTGGAATTTCTGAAATAAAATATTATTTTGCGAGTGCATGAAAATTTTCAAATAATTATCTGAAATGGTTTTAAAATTTTCCATATACATTATAATCTGTGTCTATCCTATCTTTCTGGCAAACTCGGATTTTTCTGGCGACCCTCTTCAGCTATCAGCGATTGAAACAGGTGTCAGACGCGTTTACTTTACGGTTTTGCTAGGTTCTGCTAAAAGTAAAAAAATCTCGCTCCTATAATTGAGCTTTTTAATTAATAACTCGGCTAATTATAAAAAATTTAAAATTTTGAATCTCAGGTGCATTCGGGCCTGCCTTGGACTGTCTTCATATAAATTATCAGCCTTGTACGTGCGGTACATTTCGCTAGCCACAACAGACAGACACGTAGAGCGACACTTTATTTTATTAACATAGATGTAAAGACCTGATTACATACCGGGTGAGCCAAAACTTCGTTAAAACTTTAAAAACTCATAAAAAAGGAAGAAATTATGACAAAGGAGTACGGTTTGCAAGAAAGAGCTCAGAAGGTAGTTGGATTTTTTTTTTTTTTTTTTTTTTTCAGTAAAAAAAAATTTAGTTAAAAAATCACATGTAGAGGGCGCTGACGACCCGAAACGCAATAAACAGGACAACGATACGCTCCATTCATTTGTTCTTCCAATAATAAATGTTCAACATGACCTTCAGAACATTCTACGACACAACCAGGTTGTGTCGTAGTACCTGTTCATTATGTTTCGGATCGTCAGCGCCCTCTACATGTGATTTTTTAACTATTTTTTTTCTGCTAAAAAAAATCCGACTACCTTGTGAGCCCTTTCTTGCAAACCGCACTCCTTTATCATAATTTCTTCCTTTTTTACGAGTTTTTAAAGTTTTAACAAACTTTTGGCTCACCCGGTATATAGGCTTGAGTTTTACAGGTAATTTCCCCTTTTATAAAAATTGACTCAAAACGCATGTTTGTCGCGATACTTCGGAATTTCCTTAAAGGCGGAAAAGGTAGAGTTCACAATCAGTTGATATTTCGATTGCATCAATGTTAACATTTTGGGAACTGTTTAAATGTGAATCTTTTGTGTACAGATTAATTATTGCTCGTGAAGAGTATGCCGTTTCCACAGCAACCAATCACTTAGACGACTAAATGACGTAACAAATTGAGTTTTCTACATATAAGTACTTATTGATTTCGATCATTTAACATCAATTTTGTCGAGAGGGGTAAAGAAAAGAGGTCAGTCACTTTTTCCTTATATTCAACACATTTCTGTACACTTTCCTATAACCGTTAAGATGTTTCATTAATTTTTTTCGTTTTAATTTTTACAAAAAAACAAACAAAAAAAAATCGGCAAAAGCTTTATCGGAAAACAACCTACTTAAATTTGTAGAACAAAAAAAGTGTTACAAAAGGGAACAAACACATACTGTGCGCTTTAAATATATATGTTTAATGAGTATTTCTTCTTTTTGTATTTTATTAGGTGCGTTCGTAGTTATATAAATACGTAGCACCTGTAGTTGTCATCTAGTCCGTTCATCTGTCTGTCCGTCTGTCCGCATTTAACAGTGCAACTACTATACGACCGAATGGTTTGAAATTTTATATACATAATCGTTGCAGAATTTTGTGGAATCTTTTTAAATTTTATGAAAATCGAACCAAAACTTAAAAAAGATATTAATAAAAGTTTTTCTTCATTCTATTAAATCATATCACACGTTATTAATTCAATGATATCCCATGATAGGTAATGATTCTAGGTTGTCATGATGATTATTCTATTAAATCCTACTATACATAATGAATTCAATGATATCCAATGATAGGTAATGATTCTAGTTTGTCATGGTGATGACGTCCTATTTAAGATGCAGTCATACTATTTCCATATTCCTGAAATTTAATATATGTAATCGTAACAAATTTTGTATTCACGCATTTTTCATACGCGTGCAACAGTTATTGCACCAAGATTTAGATATTTATAAAACTAGGTATGGTATGAACGCACCTCATTTGCCACGTTTGACGTATAATTTCAGACTTGCTGTATTTTAACTTCTTTAGTTACCACTATTCATCGTTCTGCATTCCTATACTTAAACAAATCTCTCTAATCCAGAAAAAAAAGTACCTAATGTTGTCATACCTCTTCTGCCATTAACGAATTTTTTGTGACCGCAGGTCTTTCTTTACAATATTGAGAAAACCACTGCGTACAAAAATATGAAAATTGGTAGTATTATAGAGAAATGTTTGAACAACACGCTGAAGAAAGCAGTTTTAAAATCGAATAACCATTTTAAGAGCTATTTAACGTTAAAGTGGCTCAAAATCGTTCCATTAAAAACAAATATATATATAATATGTTGCATTCTAGCAACATTGGATTGGTTTTATCGTTGAAAATGCCATACTGGCTATCACGATAGTAGTTGTGGATCACATCCAGCGATAATGAAGTAAAAGAAGTGGTCAGAACAGATAATTCGAATCTGTTATATTAGTAGAACAAATTATTGAAATGCAGTTGTCGAGTGAAAAGAATGGAATGCATCGTTCCGTTAAGTTTCAGAAGAGTTCCCGTGAAGTTCCCAGAAGAAATTGAAACAACTCATAATATCAGCTAAGCACTTTATTAGAAGATCTTGCAAAAAGTGTAGTTTCCACCAAGATAATTAGCCATCGCTCCGTAGTAGTAATTAGGTTTAAACAAAGTTCCAGATAATCGAATAGCAGGACGGTGACCAGGAGATGGATGAAAACTGGAAATACGACTCAAATCTGCTGAAACACAGCGAGCATCAACTTTTTGTTCCTCACGTGTAAGGATACAAATATGACGTAGATCGCGCTCTCAACCAATGAATAATTAAGAATGTCACGTCATATAAAGAGTGCGAACAGAGCTAGCGGATGAATTTGAAGGGAAAAAGGATAACATCAGAAATACGCGGGAAAGTAAAAATGGAAGCTAAAAGAATATTCTCGAAAGAAAAAAGCGCGGGAATGGAACATTTAATTTAAGAATACTAAAAGCGTAATATTTAAGCGATTAAGACAAGTGAGACATTAAATTAAAGAGAATTTAACAGAGTTAACGATAGAGATTATTTAATAATAAAGATTTAGTGAATATAAAGTAGTAATTTAGAATAAGATAAGGAAATCGCGGAATTAGATCTAATAATGTAACATATATATAACATACAGGGTGATTCATAAAAGATGGGCAGAACTTTAAGGGGTTATAGTACACTTAAAGACAAATAATATTAAATAGGAGACTAAGGGTCCCAGACGTATTCCCAAGGAGATAGGGGGCATTAAAGTTTAGGGTCCGAAATTTCAAATGATTATAAAACATGGAAAAATTGGTCGATTCGTTTGCGGTTTTTGCAAAAAATTTTCTTTATGCCAGTATTTTCTTGAAATAAAATTTTAAAGTTCAATTTCAAAAAATGCCGATAGGGGGCGCTTTAGACTTTGGAGTAACAAACAACTATTTTTTAACGTTATTTTTTGTATTTCTTTAAATGATTTCGAAAGCTTAGACTTAAACTTAAATTTTGATCTAAAAATCTGAGTCCTAACGAGTAGTTAAGTAGCGTAAACTGAAATTTGAAACCCTTCTCCCCCCAGAACAAAAATCAGTTATTCCCGATCTTTGTGTCGTAGATTAGGCTCTAACTACTGCCGCGTTTTGCTAAAATTATTCTTTATGTCAGTATTTTCTTGAAAATAAATTTTAAAGAAAATTTTCAAAAAATTCCGATAGAGGGCGCTTTAGACTTTGGAGTAACGAACAACTATTTTATACCGTTATTTTTTGTGTCTCATTAAATGCTTTCTAAAGCTTAGACTTGAATTTTCAGCCCAAAATCTGAATCGTTAGACGTGGTTAAGTTTCTGGGGAGAGGGGTTTGAAATTTCTACTCCTGAGCACAGTTCAGTTTACCATGTCCACACATTGTGTGCTGTGATACGAGGTAAAAAGACACAAATTAGGATTATGTTACCAAAGCATATTTATTAACATGTAATTACAATAAATGTTCAAAATTGTGACCACCAGAGGTTATGCACGCAGAACAACGGCGAAGAATGGAACGGCGAACATTCGCGAAAACATCAGGCTTTTCGAGCACTTCCCCTACAGCGGCGGAAAGTCTGGCGACCAGTTCCTCGGGGGATTCAATGGGTGTCTCATACATAAGAGCCTTCAATCGTCCCCAAAAAAAGAAATCGAGGGGTGAAAGATCTGGCGAGCGAGCAGGCCAAGCAACAGGACCACCTCGACCAATCCATCTGTTCGGAAATGTGATGTCCAGATAGTTGCGGACGTCTCGTACGTAATGGGCTGGCGCTCCATCGTGCTGGAACCACATGACCCGCCGGATGCGTGGAGGAACAACGTTTAACAGGTCTGGCAGCACATGTTGCAGAAATGTGAGGTATGTTTTACCGTTGAGGCGTTCAGGAAGAAGGTACGGTCCGATTAGGTGGTCTCCGAGGATTCCTGCCCAAACATTGATGGAAAAGCGTCTCTGATGAGCATGTGGATACGTAGCATGTGGATTGACATCCGCCCATACATGTGCATTGTGTGTGTTAAATGTACCTTCACGTGTGAAGGTACATTCATCGGTGAAAAGCACAGTTCGTCCAAAATGTGGATTTAGCGCGTTCTGCTGCAGAAACCAGCGGGCGAATTCAATACGATTTGGATAATCCCCTGGAGACAGTTTCTGGACTCGTTGCACATGAAACGGGAGCAAATGTTCATCCTTCAGTACCCTCCAAGTCATGGACTGTGAGGTATCCACCTGCCTAGCCACTGTTCGTGTACTTGTACTTGGCTGCGCCGCTACTACATCCAGAATGGCTTCTGCAACAACTACTGATTCGTCCTTTTTTGCACGACCTGCATTCGACCGGGAAGCGAGAAATGATCCCGTCTCACACAACTGTCTGTGCAAGCGCTCGAAAGTTTTGCGGTTAGGCAACCGCCTGTTGGGAAATCGCTCTCCGTACATTCGTTGTGCCTCTGCACCATTTCCATCTGCCGCTCCGTAAATTAAATGCATCTCAGCCTTTTCCTTATTCGTGAAGGGCACCATCTTCCGATTCATTACTACAGCAACTTACACTTGACTCACCGTTCACTGGTTTTTATGCCTGAATCGTGTCGGAATTTTGCATACGTGTTCTTCTTCTTCCCCATTTGACATTTGCATACTTTCTGTTTCCTTCTTCACCCGGTGACTAGCGTCAGGAATGGAGCTTTAACGTTTGCATGAGCGACGTTTCCAACTGTGCCAGTGCCTTTATGGGTGAATTCCGACTATGCAGTCCTTGACGAAAGTTGTATTTTTGCCTCGTATCACAGCACAGAATCGTTGGGCATGGTTAAGTAGTGCAAACTGAACTATGTTCAGAAGTTGAAATTTGAACCCCCTCCCCTCGCTACTGAACCACGCTCAGCGATTCAGATTTTGAGCTGAAAATTTAAGTTTAAGTCTAAGCTTTAGAAAGCATTTAATGAGACACAAAAAATAACGGTATAAAATAGTTGTTCGTTACTCCAAAGTCTAAAGCGCCCTCTATCGGAATTTTTTGAAAATTTTCTTTAAAATTTATTTTCAAGAAAATACTGATATAAAGAATAATTTTAGCAAAACGCGGCAGTAGTTAGAGCCTAATCTACGACACAAAGATCGGGAATAACTGATTTTTGTTCTGGGGGGAGAAGGGTTTCAAATTTCAGTTTACGCTACTTAACTACTCGTTAGGACTCAGATTTTTAGATCAAAATTTAAGTTTAAGTCTAAGCTTTCGAAATCATTTAAAGAAATACAAAAAATAACGTTAAAAAATAGTTGTTTGTTACTCCAAAGTCTAAAGCGCCCCCTATCGGCATTTTTTGAAATTGAACTTTAAAATTTTATTTCAAGAAAATACTGGCATAAAGAAAATTTTTTGCAAAAACCGCAAACGAATCGACCAATTTTTCCATGTTTTATAATCATTTGAAATTTCGGACCCTAAACTTTAATGCCCCCTATCTCCTTGGGAATACGTCTGGGACCCTTAGTCTCCTATTTAATATTATTTGTCTTTAAGTGTACTATAACCCCTTAAAGTTCTGCCCATCTTTTATGAATCACCCAGTATATATAAGGTGCCCATAATTAAACGACCCTGCTTTAAAGTTGTCTACAGACTAAACTGTTAGTCAGAAAATTGTGAAATTTTGTGACGGAGATAATGAAGGAATGGGATTTTGTTTGAGCGAAAAAAAATATTTAGTTCAAAATTTCACCATCAGGGGCTTTTATAATGAATTACACATTTTTAAAAGTTTTTACGCTTTATTTTTCCCAGATTAAATAAGACAAATATACAGACCGACCTCTAAAAAAAAAATAAAGCGTAAGAACTTTTAAAAATTATTGGTGTTCGAATTGAACGGACCGTACAAACTCTGAAAAAAAAAATCCGCCTACGACAGTCGCCATTTTTTTCACAGAGCTCAGGCCTAGTATTCAGTGGGCGGTGGCTAAATGTGTAATTTATTAACGCCCTCTAGTGGCAAAATTTTGAACTAATTTTTTTCCGCTCAAACAAATTCCCATTCCTTCATTATCTCTGACACAAAATTTCACAACTTTTTGACCAATAGTTTCGTATTTAGACAATTTTAAAATAGGGTCGTTTAATTATGGACTGTATATATAGGAGCAAAAACTATGCATTGGAATTTAATATTTTTTTCTTAGGATATACATTACAAGCTCACGATGTGCAGACTACATTTATTTTTTTAATTTGACTCTTTTTTGAGGTTTTTTTTTTAATCTTTTATTCAAATTTACAGTATTTCAAGAGGTATTTTTTTCATGTTTTAGAAAGCGTTATTATTTTAAATTGTTGCTTGCGGTAAAAACAGCTCAAAGAATAATATTTCCCTTCCTAAAGTACATAAATCAATGTCTGAATTCCACTTTTTAATGTACCTTTAATAATATTTCTTTTCAATTAAAAAATTATTTACACGTGACTATTATAAACAGAAAAAAAATCCTTTCAAATTAGAATTAAATGACTACGTGTTAAAAGCAGGAATACTTTGAAAATTACGCCTTAAAAATGTATTATTTACACGTGACTATTATAATCCGAAAAAAACAATCCCTTTCAAATTAGAATTAAATGACTACGTGTTAAAAGCAGGAATATTTTGAAAATTACGCCTTAAAAATGTATTATTTACAAGTGAATATTAAAAAAGAAAGAAAACTTTAAAATAATGAATTCATTAATATGTTAAAAGCAATAAATGGAAGAAATTACGTCCTATTTAAAATGACCAAACAGTTTAAATTTAAAAATATATTTACACGAGGCAATAAAAAACCTCAATTTTAATGCTGCTTGAAAGCCCCTGAAACTTGTTCCTACTATAAGTATGTTCCTGTAAATGAAACATTATATGATGTTACCATGCATCAGCCTCAAGTTATTTTCAGAAAGTAAAGATATCCAAAGCCCTAATTTATACTGTAGAAAAATGACATTTTTGCATAAGAAGTAAGCTAGGAATTATTAATGAAGTGAAACTTGCACATAGTGATTTCAAAGTTTATTTCTATGAGCCAGCAGGGTCAATTTCTTCACTCAAGTTATCAAGAGATGACAAGACTTGGTTCCTACAAATAAAATTTTGAGAAAGATCAAAATTGTGGTTTTTAAACCAACAAGCAAGAATGTGTTTTGACACATTTGATCATGCCTCAACAAGTATGACAACATTAACAGCTTTTCTCTTTCTCTATTCTGCTTTTGTCTCAGGTCTTGTATAAAAATATTTTTTTTCTTTATGTAAAAGTGCTGAGGTTTCTTTTAGTTACTAAAATTACAACAAAAATTACTGAAACTATACAAAATGTATGGCCTTAGGCATAATTATTTTTTAAATTAATTGGTAAGCTTTGCAAAAGGCTTTATTTTCTGTTACTATTATTTAAAGATAATCAAAAACATAAATTTAAGTGACACTCTGAGATAAATATTACCTGTGACTACAACAAAACAATAGATTGGCATTATTGTTTTGACATGTTGCCCTTGCCACATCTCAGCTTGTAGTTAAATCTCCATCCTGAAATTTCTTGTGCAGAACACTACCATACAATACTGTCAGAAACTAGAACTTCAAATTTTGTCCCTCCAAAATTATCAAAACCTCAAAAGTGCGGTTTTTGACCTTTTTGAAAAATTTGGGATTTTTTTTAGCGAAGAGAAAGTAAGTCCCAGATCTGGAACTTGGTGTGTGAGTACAAGTACTTTAGGTTTATTTGTAAAAAAAAATATGTCATGTTCACAGTTTGTCTTGCTAGAAAAATTTCCTTTTGTAAACGGACAAATTTTGGAAAAAAAACTGAAACTTTATGCTTAAATTTCACCAATAAGGGTTTATTTTCGGAAACTACTCTATTACCAAATTTTAGCCCAATGTATTCTGTACAAATTGCTTTAATCCGCACTTGAATTGGAGAAATAAACGATGAATTATTTACAATTCCGTAAACCCTTCTTGTGAGAAAATTGCTGCAGACGATGAAACAAAGATGGCCGCCATGCACAAACAAAAATTAACCCATTAACGCCCAGCGTCCTCATTTGATGACGCTGCAAAAAAAATGTTATTTCCTACATTAAATTTAAAAATGTTCTTTTATTTACAAATTGGTATGATAGTTGAAAGCACCACAGAATATAATATATGCGATTTCTTTGGAACTAAGTAAAAATGCGCGGGACAAATGTAGTATAATTTCCCGGTTTTTTGGTAATCACATTGTGTATTTTTTATACTACTGTATGAAACTGGATTTATGAGCTAAATTCTTTCAAATTGGTATAAATGTAATCTATTTAGTCCATATTATGCCATTAGCATGTTTTTTAATATTTATTGTTGTTAATGTATACGTAATAAACAGGAAAAGTTATCCGTCATCGTTTGAGGACGCTGGGCGTTAGGGTATAGATTTTATTCATATTCAGAATTGTTTCTTAAGAGTTTCTTTCGGGTTTTTTGCAGGTAAACTATAAAAGTAAATTGAAATATGAACACAAAAAATGTTTTTAAAAGCTTAGAAGAGACAACAACTTATATTTTTTCTGAAGAAATAGAAGCAGATATTATATTAATGCCTCCAGATGTAGATGACCTAACTGTTGAAGAGCAGTTCGACGATGATCATTTGGGCACTCCGGTTTTATCAGATGTTGCAGGCACGTTGGAAATTATAATACCAGATGATAATGATAACTGTATTATTTCGAATAAAAGAAAAAGTAAGAAAATTACCGCAAACGTAAAAGAGAAATATTAGTTGTATGGCAAATGAAACCCAGTCTTACACATTCGGAACTTTGGAAAAATTCGGATATATTGACAGCGGAAACCAATAATATGAGTCCAGTTGACCTGTTTGTAGAGCTTTTTACTGAAAGGGTTTAGGATATGTTCGTAGAGGAAGCTAATCGATATGCTCAGGAAATGAAAAGTAAATTGAACTATAATGTAACTGTAAAGACGAAATAAAAACAATTATAGGATTTTTGATACTTTCGGGGTGTCATACTTTACCAAGTGAACGGGATTACTGGGCTGTAGCAGATGATTGAAGAGTAGCAATATTGAAGGATGCTATACCCAGAAATTTCTCCTTAAAGCTGAAGCGATTATTACATTTCCAAGATAGTAAATTACATTAGTATGACAAACATGATAAATAATTTAAAATACGTCTCAAGTTAGGAATGCTTTCCAAGAATCTTCAGAAACGGGGCATTTTCCATGAAAATGTGTCTGTTGAAGAAATGAACGTTCGGTATTATGGTCATCATATGCTGAAACAGTTCATAAAATCTAAACCTATTAGATTTGGCTATAAACACTGGGCTTTGTGTGGCAACTATGGTTACTGTTACAACTTTACACCTTATTGTGGAAAAGAATCAAATACTTCTGAATCTGACAAACTTCCTTTAGATACAAGAGTGGTTTTAAATTTATTATCTATCGTTTAAGATCCTATGAGCCATCGTGTTTATTCTGATAACTTCTTTACCAGTCATATGTTCCTAAAAAAACTGAAAGAAATGTAGCTCAGGGCTAGTGAAACAATACAAGAAAATCATACTGAAAATGCACAATAATGGGTGATAAGAAAATGAGTAAAAAAAAAAAAAAAAAAGAGAGATGGGTTTTACGATAGTAACTTTGACAAAACAAATGAAATTCTTGTTGTTAAATGGAAGGAGAATAAGTGAGTTTTTTTGGCCACTAATTTTGATACCATATTGCCGCTTTCTCCAGTACAAAGATGGAGTGTCGAAAAAAAAAAAAAAAAGGAATGGTGAAAGTGAATTAGCCTCATGCTATAAGTTCCTATACTTCATTTATGAGAGGTGTCGACCTTCATGATTGGCTTCTTGAGAAACATTCTATACCCATACGAGGAAAGAAATCATATTTTTGCCTTATTACTAGGCTGATAAATACGGCTGTTGTATATGGCTATGACATGTATAAAAAGATCCATGGTTCCAAGTGGTGCAATAACCTATTTAAAAAAGGGAGCCTTTCAAATGTAATTCTGGGAAGTTCCGTGCAAAGGCAGATAAAATCCAGATCCAACGTGCTTCCAAACGTAAAATTCGACAAAATACAGCAAGTTATTGGCAAAAGGTAGAAACAAAGGCGTTCCAATATGATATTTGTTTTTCAAAGCCAAGAACATATTGTATGAAATGCAATGCAACTTTATGCATACAATGTTTTCCTGTTTTTCACATTAAAAATAAATCTTAAAAATGTAAAAAAAAAAGTTTTCTTGCATATTTAAAAAAAAATGATTTTTATCATTATTTTACCCATTAGTTTGCTTATACATAAAAACGAAATAATTTTATATAAAAAATTTTCATTTTTAAAATTTTAGGTTTTTTACATACAAACGCCCAGAGTCATCAAATGAGGACGGCTTATAAAATATGGTTGCAGTTAAAAATTTTCAAAATGCTTTTGAAATACTCTTAATTTATGCATTTCTACCCATATCTATCACTTTCAAGAAAAAATTTCAAAATTTGTTAATTTGGGCGTTAATGGGTTAATAAAATTAAAATAATAGTCATTTTGAACTTCTATCATGTTAGGGTTGTTGTACAAAAAATTTCAGATTTAAAAAAAAATGGTCAAGCAACGAATAAATGATTTTCTGGACCACTTGAAATGGACTGACCCACCTTCTTGTATCACTAGATTTAAAATATTTGTTACAACATAGAGAGGAGTGATGATAGATTTTTTTTTTTAATAAATTTATCCATAGTTTCTTTCTCTCTTTCTCTTTTTTCATACACGAACTCTAATCTCTTTTTTCATACATTTCTCTTTTTTCTCAAAGATACAAGAAGTAGTTATATGCACGAAAGTACGGCTTTTTAATAAATTTCGAAACTTAATTTAAATGGATAATTGATATTTTTCATTTAAGATTGCTTTTTAATCTTGTTTGTGGGCAATAAGAAAAATATATATTAAATTTAAAAAACCTGTTAGAGTTTTCAATTAAAATTTATTTTCACTTTATAGTCTGTACTCCGTGAAGCTAGACACACGGAGGCTAGATCCTCCCGGTTATAATAGCAGCACTTGTAAAACTAAAATAATAATAATAATAATAAAATTGTGACCTCAAAGATCATTCTTCTTACTATTGACAGTGGTCGAAATATATATAGAAATGATATCCCTGAAAATAGAAAATTTTCGCCTACGCTTTCTGTTTCCTCCACAAATAAAATATATTCCCTTTTTTGAAAAACTTTTGAATAGCAACAGGCTTTTCAGCACAACCCACGCTTAGATTGTTCGGGAAAAGAACACGTTATGCTTTTTTCCCGATGGATTATTAAAATTATATGACTTTTTTTTTGCTTCAGGGCAAATGTCAGAGTTCATATGAAAGGTTTGTGAAACCATTATTTTTTATACATGTTATAGAGCACAGTTTTTCATACTTTTCTGTAGACTTTACCGCACACCTACAATTAAACTTTTACGGCACACTTTAATTATGTTAATAAAAGAAAATGATTAAAAACGTGTAAATACTTCTGTTTATACATAGTTTACACTAATATAATGTACAGTCGTGGGAAAAAAAGTAAACACCCCATACTAACTCCGCAACAAATTATTTTAGAAGAAAGTTACTGGTATGACTGAAAATACGACTGAACGACTGAAAATAAAGTCTACTTTTAAAGGATGTATATAAAATTTGCTTAGGGGGCTATCTACATATCAAAATTAACCTAGATTTGTTATTTTCAATAGTAGGGTAGACCGGGGCTACTTGGCCATAGGGGCATGTTGGCCCAGTCGCGATATTTTTGAAACTATACGTTAGATGACATTGTCAGTCCAGCCACGTATACGTTGCTTCACTTTCTTCCTCCAACATCAGCACCGTTGAAGTCGGAGCGTCCATTAAATAATTATTGAGAATTTTCAAAATTTTGCAAAGGTGAGTAAATTTCTTCTCGTATAAATAATCGTTTTTTATTTGTTTGTAGATTACGTTTTAGATTTTGATATATAATAATTCTGAAAAGTAATTGTTTGTAGTTATTGTAGGGCATGTGTTTTTAATGAAATACTTTCAGAATAATTCCTTACAGTCATGAAAAACAAAAATGTCGATACGGGGCTAGTTGGCCCGCCGGGCCGACATGCAATATTTCATCAACATGCCGTATTTCAAAGAAGCTGGCATTGCCCAAAGCATCATGAAGCAATATTACATTTTACTGACAGAAATTTAAAGGGAATGATGCGTTAGAAAATATAATAAACGAAAGAAAAGAATTATTGCACTTAACACATGTACAGAGGCCTTGATACAATTTATTTATCATCTGGTGTTTATAATAAATCACCTAATTAAGGATGAATGATTTATTAAATTACTGTACACTAAGATTTACGGTGTTTTAATACATATCATGCATTTATTAAAATTTATTACTGTACCGTAATATATTAAAGATATTTTTTTATGAGAAAATAAAAGCAATTTTTGGTCGAAGTTAATAATTTGAATAATTCACAGTTTTAATGTTTAAAATTTTTAATTTAATTTAAGAGGCTATATTGTGTTTTCGTTCGCATGAAATAAAAATTACGATTTGGTAAAATTCTGATCATTTCTTAAACTTCTACACTATCAGAACCAGGGGCGCCATTTGAGGGAGGCATGCCCCCCCCCCCCCCCCCCCAAGGAATTTGATATTTTAGAAAATTTATCTGTCATCGCAGGTCAGACCCAAAGGAATTAAAAAAAAATTACTCAAAACCTAAAATAGCTTGTCGAATTTTATTACAATAAAAGCACGTTTAAGTAAACACTTTAGGTACATAAACTAATAATTAAAAAAAAAATTT
The DNA here is from genome assembly GCA_963932465.1 of Maratus speciosus. NCBI lineage: Eukaryota > Metazoa > Arthropoda > Arachnida > Araneae > Salticidae > Maratus > Maratus speciosus. The sequence goes on along the minus strand of OZ010799.1, from coordinate 64,020,639 downwards.
CTAATTTGCCAATTTATCTATTTTTTCCAAGTCTAATTTGCAAATTTCGCAATTTTTTTCTGCGGTCAATTGACGAATTGATTTTGCGTCGCTCTGCAAAAAAAAAATAAGCAAATAAATAAATAAAATAGCATGGTCTTCCCTTGAAAATTAGACAAGAGAGAAAAATCATACGTTAAGCATAGATTATGAAACACTTTCCAACACATCAAGAATGCTTTAGCAAAACTTAGTCTTTCAATAAGGTAAATAATATATCTAATTAAACATTTTAGAAAACATAAGGACTTTTTCCTAGAAATCCGCACAAACTTTGCAATTATGTAAAATAGGAAAGGAAACCGAATCAGGTGAAACTTGCGCGTGAAGTGTTGTGCTATGGTATATAAGAGCATGGCCATTAGCCAAGAGATCATTAAATAATCTGTGTTTTCCGAGAATAGAGCCACAAGAGGAGTGTCTATGTATTATTGTGTACAAGTTTTACGAAAGCAATATTCATCAAGGAGCAAGTCCATCGTGAACTATTTATTTTCCGAAAATATCACCAAACGATCTACATACGATGTTTTAGAATGTTACTAGGAGGGACTTTCGGCCAAAAAAGAACTGGGATCGGGTAGGAAGGCAAATAAAAACAAAAAATCTCCAAGCCAGAGTTAGAGCAGTTGAAAGGACTGTTTGACGAAAACGACCGAGTATTAATCCATCCCATGCCTTCGAAATACAGTGTTTCACCTAACCACCAACAAAAGACAATCACTAAGAACCTGAGCATCAAATATTACAAGAAATGGTCATAACAGAACGAACAGAAAAACAAATGGTTGTCGTGAAAACGAAGTGTGGTCACTTGTTCAGAAAATTCTCTGATAGAATATTCATCTTCGATGACGGTGACGGCTCATATTTTAAGCTCAAGCACTCCACGTTTAACTATAACGGTGGCTATTATACATCTGACGTCTCCACGACCCAAGATATCATTAAATTTTCTACTAAAGCGAAATTCCAAGACAAGTTCCTCGTATGGATTGCAATGGGTCCGAAAAGTTTGAGTCGTCCGTTCATCCGAAAGTCTGGGTTCGCTGTCAATGGGCAACGACATTTGAACAAGGGCATTCGCCGTCTTCTTATCCCCTACATCTGTAGCAACTACAATGACGGTGATTACGGTACCTGGCCAGACTTGGATAGCAGTTATCTCTGCAAAATCGTTCTCAGCCATTTCCGCCAGCAAAACATCACTTTCATAAAGAAGTCTGACAACCTGGTTAGCGTTCCCCAAATTTGACCAATTGAGCGGTTCTGAAAGTATCTGAAGTCAAAAGTGTATTCCAAAGGCTAGAAAGCAGGTAACATCCAGAAATTGATCAATCGAATCAAGTATTGTTTCAAAATTATGAACTTAAATTTTGTACAATGTCTAGCAAGTACCACCAAAAGTAAAATCGATAATGTCAAACGAAACAGTTTAATTGAAATCCGATAACAGTTTTACAGAGGAATGTGGTTATTGAAGTCACCTTACAGTGCCCATTTGAGTTCTTTATCTCGTTTTTTAATAACTTTCAAGTCAAGAAAAGTTTGTGCAGATTTCTAAGAAACAGTCCTTACACCACATTTAAAAACCATATTTCAATAATTACCGCCCATAACCGTAAAAGTAATCCAGTTCTTTTGTGAAGCTCTGTATATGATCTATAAATTTGTACATATGCTAACAGTGTGCTTAAATTATGTTTAGTAAGAAAATGCATAACACAGTAAAAAATTCCCCTTCAGCAGTTTCTACCGATAGGGGGAAACGTACTTAAATTCTTTTGTACAGCCCTGTATATGACATACAGATTTTAATACACGCCACATATTAATGCTGAAATTTAATTCAATCAATGCTTAAGCTACTTAAATTACGCTTCCATGAGCTAATATCCATAGGCGATTATATATCCAGTTCTTTGTATAGTCCTGTATATGATTTTATTTATATGCAGCAAACTTACCTTAGTATATTATACTAAATGTAGTTGAGCTTGAAAGACAACTTGAAGCTGCATAACTCAAATTAAAAATAACATCTTTAAGCAATTCCTGCTCTTTCTCAATAATGCTTACGAATTTTTCTGTGTGTCTTACGAATTTAAAAATTGCTCTGTATATGTTCTATAGAATTTATGCACACCATGTAGTATTCAAAAATTTAGTTAAACTAAAAAACCATACTATAAGTGAAAACGGACTTGCAGCAATCATTCCTAATAGCCAAACTTCGCATACAGATTTGTTCCCGAAATCTTTTATGTGTCCCTGTAAATGAATGATAAATGCAATCCTCATCCTATTTTACTGCAAGCATTTTGTTGTTAGCTTCAGTAATGTATATCAGTTTCATCATGTTTGAAATAGTGCAACATAATTGAAATACGCTGCGAACAGTTTTTACCCGTAGACCATCATATAATCGAACTGTTTTGCATAACCTTGTAAATGAGTGATGAATGCTTCGCACCCCATATTCTACAGAAAGTATGTATTAGCACTAGAGATGAGACGGACTCAACCCGAACCTGACACGGGTTTGATTTTTATACCAGCCTTCGGGCTCGGGCCCAGTCTTTTTGAAATTGGCAATTTTATTTATTCTCGTACTCGTGTAGAAACGAAAAATAACTTTTTTACTCCTTAAAAATTAATTATCCCATTGCAAGTCTTTTTAATGCTATTTTGATCAGGAGGAAAGAGAAATAGATTTTTATTTTTTTTTTTAGTATTTGTCGAACATTATTTTGAAAGAAAACTTGTGATATTTGATTATTTATGTCTGTAGTTTAACGCGAGTAATGACCTGTTGCTGTTGGCGGCAATCAGAATATGGCGCCATTAGGATACTGTTTAATTGGAATGTTTATTACTTTTTTCAGAGATCTAACGCGAAATAAATATTTTCTTTTACGTCAATCAGCATAGGCCTAAGATTTGCAAATTTTTAGTCTCCTATTTTCTGCGATTGTAATCGCTCTTTATATGAAAATAATGTTGGTGATTTTATTCATGCTTCTTCTTGAAGTCTGCTCATTCTGTGGCTCTGTTCTTCATATTCATACAATCATTTTCATACGTAAGTAGATAAAATTGGCATGTGTTGTTATTCCCGATTGAAAGCAATCAAGCAGCGTTTCCTCTTTTTCTATAAAAGCATCGGATCTTTTGGGTAACTGTGTCAAATTTATAATTTAAACTGATTTTCAAAGCCATGATAAATGCGAAAGATGTACACCTTTTATAGGAAACAGAAAATACTGTTCGATTCTTCGTCATATAAATCATAATTTCTGCAAATTTCATTAATTTATAGATGAAATGCTCTTCGTTATTATGTCCATCAGAGATACCTACTTGTTGCGGGAGAAAAATTTAAAAATCTTTTTAGGGAAGTATATTTCTATTTGACACTAAACCTCTCTTTTGATAAGATTTAATGTAAATTTCATAAAATTAATTATGTGCTAGAGATTAACAGTTGTTAAAAAATGAGATCTATTACATTTAGAACAGCTTTTAAACATGCATTTTTGTTAAACCTTTTTTTTCCGTGCATACTTTCGGTATCGGAATCGGGCTATGATGGCACAAACTTTTTCGGATTCGGATTTAAAATTGTTGGCCCCGGGCTCTGAAAAATGACCCCGAACTCATCTCTAATTAGCACATCTCTGAAATTTTTATCAATTTCATTATGTTTGTAACGGAGTAACGTTATTAAAATACGTCACAAATATTCTTTCTTCATAAACTATAATATAACGGAATACTTGTGAGTTCTCCTGGACGCGAACTGTAAGTGCTAAACATAACATTACATGTAGTCATCTTTTAGTACACCCCAATAATGTATATAAATGTTATTATGTTTAAATACTGTAATACAACAATATTAAAATATACCGCAAATGATTTTACCCGATAGACCATAATCTAACGGAATACTTTTGAGTCCTCCTGTAAATGAGCTATGAATGATACACACGTAATTTTGAATACCGAACATTCCATTGTAAACATTAATAACATATATCAATTACACGTTAATCGTAGTACATTTACGTGAGTTAGAGAATGACCAGATGGGCAGACAAACCCAATTCACTTTTCAACTGCGTTGGGAAGTGTTAAAAATATTTCTTGAAGAATCCCATGCTTATGAAAATGTTAAGAATGGCATGCTATTTCAAACCCTTCCCCTCAAACAAAATCTTGCCTCCTCTCCCCACTCTAAGAAACTTATTAAATGGCTCCCTGTCCTGTCCGTAAAGCCTGCAAAAAAAAAAAAAAAAAAAAAAAAAAACTCCGTTTTAGACAGGTACCCTTCTTAGAAAGTATAATTATCTAGTGCTTTCTTCATAGAAACTTAATTTTTTTTTCCGTTTGCGAAACAATTCTTTTTTTGACAGGTTTCGTATTCGCAAGTTTTACAATAAATGTAATATGCCTATACTCTTCAGGGGTATGCCATAGAAAGGATCTTTTAAATGCCTTTAAGAATACTTGTAAAAAGGGAAACTGTCTATAGTAAAATACTGTCTTAAACGGAAAAAATGTTAGTCACTATCTTGAAATTATACCTACTAAAATAAAAAAACCCCTGCTTAAAACGGAATTTTTCATAGGTTTTCGTTTTGATGGGACAGAGTACAGGCTCCCCCCCCCCCGCCAAGACAGCTTTGCCCCCCCCTCCCCCCCAAGGAAATTCTAAAATGGCGCCCCTGATCAGAACATTAAAAAGTGACGTGGGCCAACTTACCCCGCAATTGGGGCAGGTTGGCCCAAGCAACTTGGTGTCAATTTGAGCTTCTAAACTAATACTTATAGTTAATATTTTCAAGATTTACTATTGTGACTTCTTCCTGAAAGTACACTGATAGTGGTAACATAAAAATAAATTTAAAATGTTGTATTGTAATTTTTAAAAAAATATTAGAAGAAAAAGCGGGCCAACTAGCCCCGGTCTACCCTAATACCCGAATTTGACACCATAAATAGATTCTACACCTTTATATTAGCCTAAATCCAAATTTTCATGAAATTCGCACGATTGTTTCCGAGAAAATAATTATTTTAAAATGAGCCTAATTTAGGGGTTGAGTGAAGTTTGATACTCGATTGTTGAAATGCTACAGAATGACTACGTCACTTCTATCAATGTATTACTTCTTGCCAATAGGAACATTTCACTCCCCTCATAAGTTTCGACTATTGCCAGCCCAAATGTTTCAATAAAATGTATAGTAATATATGTATATTTTCAAATTATGCTTTTCTGGACATCATAGACTTCAATTAATCATCATTTTAACGTTTTTTACTCGTAATTCGAAAATTACATGGGAGAAAAATTTGAAATTGAGAATTCGTATTAAGCAGGACATAATAAATATAAATCTGTCAAAAATATTTTAGGTTGCAATTCATAATTTTTTCGAATATTAATTTCATAATTTATAATTCATATTATAAATTTTTTTAAATTAGAAATTAAATGTATTATTGTCTGTATAACAACATGTATAACCATACTTATGTTTGGGTTTTTTTAATATTCTAACCAAACATTAAAATTTTCACATTAGGATTATAATTTCAGAAGATATCAATAAAAATATGAAAATGTAATTTAACATTGGAAGCTGTAAATTTTGAATGTTTATAATTCAAAAAATTACCATCCAAATAACTTGGAATTTCGTTTTTAGATATAGTTTGAACAGAATATTTAAAATATGTTGTCAGATTTGAGTGTTGCCATTGAAAAATAAACGGTCAAGTGCGGGTATTACTCGTGCACAGAGGGTTCCGTACAATAATATATGAATTAGTAAGTGTATTATAAAAAAATTACCGTTGCTAAAAGAATACTAAGACTTTGTAAAAACTATACAATATAGGGTTGGGTATAGCTGTATAGTATACAGGGTGCAAAGGAAAGTCTCCCTTTAACCTGAAAATACTTGCGAACGGAGAGAGCTACAGCTATACAAGTGAGGTAACGGTACAGTAAAGCGACTACGCCCGACCTAATGCAAACGACAGCAGCACCCCTACCCTAGTGGCGAAATTTGGAAGATAGCCATTGCAAATCGAAAACGAAAAGAGGTAGAGCAAATTTTCCAATTAGAAAGTTTTAGAGCATCAGTTAATTAGTACGAAACGACCTTTGGTTCACACGGATAAGATAAATCGTCGCCTGCATACCCAAAAATGTCCGAAATTGATGAGCGACGATTCTACTTTGCCTATTCACATTCCGGAAATGTAGCAGTGCACAATTGCAGATTGTGACGTTGTACTGTACAGTAACGTCTGTAAATATTATTTAATTTCCAATGCATTTAAAATTTTAGAATAACCCTTTCAGGGTCAGAAGAATTCTGTTCGTAAACTGATGAATTATTGACTGACACCAGAATATTCAAACGAATTTCTCAGAAAACAAAAACCCGCTAATTTGCACTTACATTACAAAAGCAAAATTTTATTAAAATATTCTTGGTGCCATTTGTCAGTTTTGGAATTAAAATTAGGTGCCTAGACCGTCTAGCCACCACCCTTGAAAGGGTTAAATCTATGTCATCGTATTGAAGAGGCTTGCAATAGACGTTCCATGCTGAGGAATGTGCATGCAGAATTACTCTCACGAATACAAACGTGTATCGTGTGCAATGGCGAACTTTTCGAACATATTGAATATTAACTTTTTATCACTATGAGACAGTTTGTCTTTTTTTTTTTTTTTTTTTTTTTTTTGGTGTGTGATGTTATTAAAATGTATTGAGATAGGTACTTATTTATAGCATAAATTGTGCGTATTTCTTCATACTTCTGACTATTCCATTCAAATGTTTACACAAAATGGAGTGCATCGATTTCGGACATTTTTGGGTAAACAGGCGAAGATTTATCTTATCCATGTAAACCAAATGTCGTATTCTATTAATTAATTGATGCTCCAAAACTTTCTAACTGGAAATTTTACTCTGTCTCTTTTCGTTTTCTATTTGCAGTGGCTATCTTCCAAACTTCGCCATTAGGGGGCGCTGCTGTCGCTTTCATTAAATCGGGCGTAGTCGCTTTACTATACCGTTACCTCACTTGCATAGCTGCAGCTCTCTCCGTTCGCAAGTATTTTCAGGTTAAAGGGGCTTTCCTTTGCACCCTGTATACTAGAAAAGTATAAATGGATATACCATGAAAGTTGAAAGATATATGGAACCTAAATAATAGCAAATATAGCTATTCTGTATATTTGTTATTCCATATGGGTTTTTAGTTAACCTTTAAATCATAGTAGGTGTATTGAGAGAGTCACTCAATGGAAACTAGTCGCAATTCCCATAGTATTTGTGTGATTAATTCTCATTAAATTAGTCTGTTTTTGACAATTTGACGTTTATTGCTTTTATACTGCTACTGTGCGTTACATTACATAAATATATCCTTAAAATTTGTTATCTAGGCTTTAAAAGGCGATGTAGCATTGAGTATGCCGTCCCTGCCATTATATATGTCCAAACCGTCCGAGTCTTTAAGGGTTAATATCTTGGCTAATTATCGACATTTTTTCCGAAATTCCTGATCAACAATGCTTTTATACTTCTGCTACGATAGATACCTCCAGCTTTGGTTGGTTGGTTGTCTTTATGACAGCCAATTATCAACACGTGGGATATAGGCTCAAAGGGGGGGGGGGGGGTGCACTCCGTGGCGGTCTTTCTAAGGGAACCTAACCCGCATTTACGCATGGAAATCTACGGTTCGAAGAAAACCACGAAAACTCCGAACGATTAGGTCGACGGGCGCGATTGGGTTTCAACCCAGCACCTCCCGTCTACCAGCTTCGAAAGCAGAACCTCTCGGCCACTCAAATTAACACTGAAAAGTTCAAGTTCAAGTAATAGGCTGTAAGGTTCTCGGTCTTAAGTAGGCACGCTTCTATCGAAGAATTAGACCTAAATCGTCTTCACGATCTTTTCTCAAGTTGAGAATCACTACTTGAAATGGTGCCTCAGGGCTCCCGGAAACTTTCTGATTCTCGCCAACCTACACTTTTTAGAGATCACTTCTGAATCTCCCAAAAATTTCCTATCTCTTTCTTCGTACTCCACCAGGGAGAAGAGAGGAGAAAATGTAGTTGTTATCTTTTCCTCGGTTCATCATCGGTTGATAGGTTTTCTTTAGGAGCAAGGGTGTTGCCACAGGCTGTCTGGACATTATGCGTGTCGCCGAGAGTAACTGGCCCATCGACAACGGTTCGGTCATCAATTAAAGTATACGTTAACTAATTTCTAATTTCAAAGCTTTGTCCAAAATAGTCTAAACGTTATTGATGATGTTCTTTTTCGAATTCCCGAAACTCCGCATTAAGTCTTCTCGCTAGTGAGAATGCCCAATTGCTTTTCTTTTACTTTACATTCATATAATATCAACTTTTTTTGGTTGGCTTGGTACTTTTATTCACAAAATAGTTAAAATAATTGTAAAACATTTTGAAATTTTAATTAAAATGAAAAATGATTTAAATAAGAGTCTTAAAAAAGTACGACTGTGAGAGAAAATCTCATGCAGCGAGTTCTCTTGTGTTAAAAAGAACAAACGTGTCCGTGCGTAACACTGACGTCATTTTGACGATGGCAACACCAGACGATTCAATTTAGCTTTTACTACAATGTTTTAAACTTCTAAACAGCGCACATTTCTATTTTTTACACAGTTAGTTAAAAAAGTGTACAAGTTTGTTTAATTTTTAATAAAAACATTACCATTGAATTTATATATTTTATTGATTGCTAAAAGATGTTAAATAAATTCATAAAAACGGTAGAAAGAGTTTAAATAAACTGTCTGCATGTTTCAGTTTCACCGTAGCCTTTAGCAAGACAAATGATAATATTATACAGTTCTAGAATCTGTAATGCAAGGATTTGAAATTCCTCACGTTTAATCTGAGATTAATCTGTGCCAACGATTAGCGAAAAAAACCAGTCGTCAGCCACGCGTAGCTTTTTATTAAAGAGAATACATATATATATATATATATAAACTTTTTAGGTGGGGTTGGTTTTGGGTTCCTGGTAGCATATAATGAAAAGTTATGAAGGAATTTTTCAAAAGTCGCACCATGGTAACGAATGCATTAGGTAGTATTTCTTACGAAATCTACCTAAAAGAAAAGAAAACTACATTTTTTATGCACGTTGTTCATTCTAGTTAAGATAACAAAAATTTAAATCTTCGCCGACACGTTTTTTTTATCTTTTAATGTTCACTTTATGACCTTGCAAATGTCGATTTCTATTAATGGACCTATATCTTCTATACATCTTCGATCACGAGTGATAAACGTTGATGATCTGAAACTAATGTCTACCAGAAAAAAGAAAAGAAAAAAAACGCTTGTTTTTCATTGATTATGGCTACTCTCCAGTTTTAGTCACCTGGTATACAGCTGAAATATTATCATTTTATAAAAAATTCTTGTAGTAAAATTCTTGTTCTCTCTTTTTTTATGTAAATTTTCAATTTTTCATTTATTTATATTTTATTTATTTTTCCGAGCACGTTTCATGCTATTTTAACACTTTGAGACTTGATTATCGTTTTACACTCTATTAAATTCAACCCGGTTTTTGTATGTAAAGATAGAATTTTGCAATCCATTTTTAACCTACTTCCTGATAGGTTAGAATTATATGAGTTATGTACAGACGTGGAAAAAAAAAGGAAACACCCCCTACTAATTCCTCAACAAATTATCATAGAAGAAAGTTACTGGTACCGAACGACTGGAAATAAAGTCTACTTTTAAATGATGTATATGAAATTTGCTTAGGGGGCCATCTACATATCAAAACGAATCCAAACTTCATTTTTTTCAATGGCAATAGCCAATTTTAACAAGATATTTCAAATCTTCGGTTCAAATTATGCCTAGACACCAAATTTGAAGTCATTTGAATGATAAGTTTTTGAATTATAAACATTCAAAGTTTAGTGCTTGTAATGTTAAATTACATTTTCATATTTTTATTAATATCGCCTGAAATTATATTCCCAATGTGCTAATCTTTTGTGTAGCAATAATACTAAAATACCCAAACATAAATACGTTGAATTTGCAATTTTTATAATTTTATGTTATGAATTATGAAATTAGTATTCGAAAAAATTATGAATTGCAATCTACAATTTTTTTTGATGTATTTAGATTTATTAAGTCCTGCTTTATGAAATCCGAAATTTCACATTTTTCTTCCAAGTAGTTTTCAAATTATGCTTAAAAAAAGGGCAAAATGATGGTTTAAGATATTTTAAAATTTCTCATGCTATCCTATAATCTAGCAGTCTTCAATGAATGCTTGAGTGGCGCTTAAGATGCCTTGATCAGGAAGGGAGCTCTCTCGGTCAACAATCGAGTATCAAACTTCAATTTGGATACAGCCCTTAAAATACGCTCGTTTTAAAATAATTAATTTCTCGGAAACGTATGGTACGAATTGCATAAAAATTTGTTTTTAGGCTAGTTGAAGGGTGTAGAGTTCATTTATGCCGTCAGAATTGTGCATTGCTATTCAAAAAAAAATTATGGTTCGTTTTAATATGTAGATGCCTCCCTAAGCAAATTTTATATACATCATTTAAAAGTAGGCTTTATTACCAATCGTGTGGTACCGGTAACTTTCTTCTATGATATTTTTTTTTCAGAGTTAGTAAGGGGTGTTTAATTTTTATTTCCAAGGCTGTACAAAGGTGCGTTTCAGATGACAATACAACTTAAAATTTTTTTTTGTATGTTAGTTATAAATGAATGCATTAATTTTAAGGCAATTTTCGTTATCCCGCACAGGTGATAAATCGTCCAATATTCTCTGTAACTCACATGGAGGTTGAAAAATAAACAATGGATTTAAATACGCTCCAATAAAACATTTGAAAGTCTTAAATGTAGAAAATAAGTTATAAATAACAAATTGAAGAGGGCAACATTGATAAAAAAGAACTTAACTCTTTTATCAATTAATAGTTAAGGGGTCAGTTTAGCTCAAAATTTGTCAAAGAGTAGTCGATTTTTATTTTTAAACATTAAATGGAAAGACTGTTTAATTGTGAATAATTTGACATCTCGTTTTTACCCAATAAGGCAATTATATCGCGAAATATTGTAAGTTTTGTTAATATACCCAGTGCAATTACCCACACAAATTAAAACTTTAAATAGCGTTTTCACCATGTGAAGAATTTCAAGTTATTCACAATTAAATCACAGTTCACGAAATTGTTATAGGGAGAGCATTATTATAAGAAGTCAAGATTCCATTTAAATCATATTAAAGTCATCATATTTCACAAATAAAAGTTTTTACTTTCGTGTTTATCATTTGTAAATAATCATCACCACTAGAACTTTTCGTAGATTATTATTTACAGTTCGAATATATACATAATGTATATTATTTACATATTTACAGATGAAACATATTTAGTTGCTTTGCTCCTTCTAGAAGTCATGATTCTAAATACAATTAAATTTCCAGCAACTATTTTCTTCTATTAAGAAGCCATAAAGAACAATAGCATGATTTTATGCTCGAGATAAATTTTCCTTTTAAAATTAAAACAACATTTCTTCTAATTTTAGAAGACCAAGAGAAAAAATGCAGTCTACTTACTGCGTTCATATTTTACATTCACAAAACCAACCAAAAAGGAACAAGAAAGAAAAAAAATGTTTTTTAATATCAATTCTCTCAAACGTCACGTGATCCTTCGCGGCGCCCGCCTGGCTAAGAGAGGCCCGCGAGAGAAGGTTGCAAAATATTCCACAAACTCCCCCCCGATGAACAAGGGTTCATCAAAATGGGGATTCAAATAATTAAAGTAGAAATAAAAATTATTCTAAAAAATTATCAGTTACACTATACATAAATACAATACAAAATCAAAATATATACTTACATACTGGACTTCAATAAAATAATTAAACAATTTAAAAGATTTGAGAACAAGTTTCCGCTACTAAAAATAGAAAGAACAATTTAAATCTATACAAATTCTAGAATATTCCTCACAAAAAAAATTAAACTAAAAATTAGACATATTATCAAACAAGAAACTTTCTTTTTTTTTTTTTTAAGTGAAAAAAAATAAAATGTTGTTTAAAGTCAATAACAGAAACAATTCAAGATTTTTTCTAAAAGTCAAATGTCAATGAGAGTTTTTGAGTCTCTAATAATATCAAAGTTTTTTTTTTTTTTTTTTCAGTTCTATTAATAAAAAAGTTCAGAGTTTTTTCACTTCTAAATTTTACACAAGAATTAATAGGTCTTTTAATATAATGTTCATATGCATAAGAATCACATCATATATTTCAAAGTCAGAAGTATTATTCTGGTCCGTGTAGTGAGCAGATTGTAAGTTGAGAAGATACTCATTTTTCAAGCGCTTCCAAAAATGATTCAGAAGAGTCTCGCGCAAACGGAAGCGTTTCACTAAGGATTCCTTGGTTGCAGGTAAACACAAGATATGCTTTAGAGTTGCTGTAACTAGTTGACCAGGGCGAACGCTAAGTTTCTTGGAGATTGCACGTTTGTTTAGGATTGATTTTATGCACTGTCTAGGTTTTAAAATCCAAAACTTTTTATGAGTTTGTACTAATGTACTGGACACTCTGGAATGAAAAACTTTTTCATGTGCATCTTTCACGACTATTTCAGTAAGTTTATGTTTTGCAGGAATCACAAGGGGATGTTTTTCATAAAATGAGGAATCAGACTTTTGTAACAGTCCTCGTACGAATAGCAAACCTTCATCTGACAACATAGCAATTAACCGTAGAAGATTCAATTCTTTAGGGATACTCTTGCTACATTTCAAGTATTTTACAACTTCAGGGAAACTTTCTTCCTGCATTAGCTTTAACCAAAAATTTTCAGCATGTAATATTTCCTCAGCTGATAATTCTGAAAATTTTCTTTTTTCTACCTTTAATTTTACATTAGAAATAAATCTAAATATCCATGCAGTTACTCGATACAATTTCTTTAGGGAGCTATACTTTTCAAGAATAAAAATGGGAATTTCATCAGATTTATTTGTTTGAACAACACAAGAAATGGTTGCTGATTTTCGAGACTTCTCTTTAGAAACATCAGGTAATTGTGTAGCGATAATTTTAACGCTAGGGCACTGATCTTCGGGCAAGGAAAGAAATTCAGGAACATACATATTAGGGTTAGCATCAGGAAGAATATGCAATTGGAGATGCTCCTTTTCCATGATTAGGTTGCTGAAATAGTGTCGGGGAATTTTCAAGTGTGTGAGATCAGGGATTTCTGAAAGCCAATTTTGCCAATTATTTTCTAGTTCACCACAAAAACTTTCATCCCATGATATTCCCTTTATCCACAATTGCTGCAAAAGGCATTTGACACGAATAACAAAAGGGGCAATAAATCCGGCTGGATCAAACAACGTAGCTGCAATTTTCAAAACGTTCCGTTTTGTACAAGAATCATTGCTTAAATTTTCTAACAATGGTCGTAATTCTAGTCCTAATTTATCTTCTGTATTGTTCCAGATCAATCCTAAAATTTTCAAGTAAGTATTTGGAGGTTCGGGACTAGAAACAGGAATGTTTTCGTCAACCCATTTTTTCCTAAGTTCCTGAGAATTGCTTTCAAATTTTCTTAACTTCATCCCCCCTTCTTTCAAAATATCAACAGCTTCTTTAGTTAAATTAAAGGCTTTTAGAACATCGTTTTCTCCTGAAAACAAATCATCAACATAAAAAGAAGAATTCAGGATTTCAAATGTTTTATTATGAGAGCTTTTATATTTATTAATATGGTGCTTAATAGTACAAGCAAGGATAAAGGGACTGCAGGTGACACCAAAAGTAGCTCTGGTCATTCTATAGGGTACTATGTTTTTATTCTTATCAAAATCTTCATAATATAAGAATCTAAGATAATCGCGATCTTCCTCGGCTACAGATATTTGCAGAAAAGCTTTTTCAATATCAGCCGAAAAGGCAATTTTATGTAAACGGAATTTCAAAATTATGTCTAAAACATTAGGATTTAAGTTAGGGCCGTGATTCAAACATTCGTTTAATGATAGAGAATCACCATATTTGGAAGAAGCATCATAGACTATGCGCATTTTTGTTGTAGTTTTGTCGTCACGGATAACAGGTCTGTGTGGCATGTAATAGGAATTCTTAGAATGTTTCTCGGTGCATAATTCTATTACACCCTCATTAAACTGCTCTAGCAAAATGGAGTTATATTCTTTAAATAGAGAATCGTTTTTCAAGAATTTATTTTCTAAACTAGAAAACCGCTTCTTTGCTACTTCAAGATTATTTCTAAGTAATTCGCGAGAATCTTTCCACAATAATTTTGCTTCATAACGCCCATTTACGAATTTTAGATTTTCTTTAAATTCTTTTATTACCTCATGATCGGTAATGTTCTTTTCATTGCTTTCAGCAATGCCAATTGATTCAAGATCCCAAAATGCTTTCAGTTGGGTATTTATATTTTCAACTGAAACACGCAAACAAGCTACTTCTTTTTTATTAGACTCTATTTGCCCTTGCACCGTATGACCGAAAATAGTTTCTGCAACGTATAATTCTTTTGTCAATTTTCCCTCGATTCCCTTTAATATTTTCCACAAAAAGTCAGACCCTAGCAAAATATTTATTTCCTGTTCAAGACCTGTATCAGCAGGCTTAAAGCCTCTTGTTCTCATTATGTCTAGAAGTTCTGGTTCTAGTGTTTTCACAGAAGCTCCAGTTATATTATCAACCACAAGCGCTTCGATATTTATCGAGTTAATAGGTTGCACGACACTGGATAATTCAAGAGAAACTACTTCATAACAAGATTCATAAGGGCGTCTCCGCCCAAAAGGATAAACTAATAAATTTTCTCTTCGCAATGGCTTCAATTTTAATTTTTGTACTAGCGATCTCTTCACGAAGCATTTTTCTGAACCACTATCACATAAAACGCGAGCCAACAAGCATTCCTTACCAGCAGACACAGAAACTGTACAAGTCTGCAATAATGTAGATTTATTTTGTTTATATTTTTGTTCCGACATCATAGATACAATTGCACCATTCATTTCTTTTTCAGGATTTTCTTTTGCTGTTTCTTTAAAACAAAACAAAGTACTATGGGTAGTGTTACCACATTTGGAACAAGGGTTAATTTTTGTTCTACAATTAATTGATAAATGGGACTTGTAAAAGCATTTGTAACAGCGACCTTCTTTCTTTAATTTATATCGTTTTTGTTCGTCAGTGAATTCCGAACAATTTAGTCCTACATGATCAGAAGACTTACAAAATATGCAAAACTGTTTTGTAGATGTATTTAAAGCAGCAGCTGAAGGTATATTTTTCTTTTGCGGAAAATTTTGATATTTACTTGAAGGATTTTCATATTTAGTTTTAGAATTTTCATAAGTCTTGGTTTGGGAATTGTTTACTAAATTAGTAGCTTCACGACATCTTAATTCCGTTTTAATAAAATTTATTAAATCGGTGACTTCACAGTCCTTATCGGGGTCACGTTTTCGATGGAAATCTAGTATCAAATTTTCTGGTAATAACCTTAATAAAATTGGTAGTAATAAATGGCCGTAAGAGCCTGATGTTACTCCTAACGCATCAAGATTTCTCATACTAGTTTCAATATTATCGTACAGCTTCCTTAAAGAAATAACATTGTTAGAGGATTTCACTGGTTCAAGATTTAGAATTTTATTCATGTAACAGTTTATGATATTTTCCCGCTTACCATACCTCTCTTCTAACAATTTTAAACAAGTAGAATAATTTTGATCTGTCAGTTCAAAACCAGATACAATATTATATGCAGGACCAGACAACAAGGATTTGAGATATTGGAATTTTTCAATTTTTGATAACGATTCGTTTGAATCTATCGCACTAGTAAATAAATTAAAAAATTCTAAGAACTGGCTTGCATCACCAGAAAATTTTTCTATATTAAGTTTAGGAAGCTTCACTGCCGAAACTGGTTTACTTCCGATTTTTGAACCGTTACTTGATTCTAGTACAACTTTTGGTTCAGTTTCGATTTTACATTTTTTAAGCCTCATCTTAATTTTAAATTTCAAACTGGATATTTTTTCAGAATATTCTTCTACCGATTTTAGTTCTTTTTCATATTCAGTTTTTTCCTGAATTAGCTCATCCATTTCGGAATCTAATTCCTTTAGTTGAGCTTCCTTTTCATTTACGAGCTCTAATGATTCCATTAATGAGTCGCAATCAGTTTTATCAATATCAACAGATAATAATGTATCACATTTTGTGATTAATTTCGTAATGGCTGCACGAACAGTAGCTCTTTTACTTTTTAACTTATCAGGCTTATCCATGTTTAAATTTAAATTCAATGTTCAAAATAAATGATCATGAAAAATGTATATTTTCAAGAAGTCAACAGTCATGCAGAATAATAAAGGTATTTCTTACCTTTTTTCCCGGTTGTTGAGGCACCAAAAACTTGAAGAATTTCAAGTTATTCACAATTAAATCACAGTTCACGAAATTGTTATAGGGAGAGCATTATTATAAGAAGTCAAGATTCCATTTAAATCATATTAAAGTCATCATATTTCACAAATAAAAGTTTTTACTTTCGTGTTTATCATTTGTAAATAATCATCACCACTAGAACTTTTCGTAGATTATTATTTACAGTTCGAATATATACATAATGTATATTATTTACATATTTACAGATGAAACATATTTAGTTGCTTTGCTCCTTCTAGAAGTCATGATTCTAAATACAATTAAATTTCCAGCAACTATTTTCTTCTATTAAGAAGCCATAAAGAACAATAGCATGATTTTATGCTCGAGATAAATTTTCCTTTTAAAATTAAAACAACATTTCTTCTAATTTTAGAAGACCAAGAGAAAAAATGCAGTCTACTTACTGCGTTCATATTTTACATTCACAAAACCAACCAAAAAGGAACAAGAAAGAAAAAAAATGTTTTTTAATATCAATTCTCTCAAACGTCACGTGATCCTTCGCGGCGCCCGCCTGGCTAAGAGAGGCCCGCGAGAGAAGGTTGCAAAATATTCCACACCATGTTCATATTTTTTTACCTTTCATGTTTTAAAAATGCTTTAAAAATAGGGCTTTTTTTGTATTTGAGATAGAGATTTCGTTCTTTATTATATATATGATAAATCTGTGCATGGAATTAACATTCAAGTTTTTTGTTATCTTTTTAAAAATAAAAATACACGAAAATGTGTTAGGTTTCTTTGTTTTACACTATATATATGTCAGGAAAAAAATTATACTAAATGTAATATTAGATTATCTAAAAATCCATGCGCAGTCTTGCGTGAAAATCTTTTTTAAAAATTCAGCAAAGTTATCAATACTTAGAAAAGTAATAAAGATTTTTAAAAATTCAAATTTTTTAAATCTTTTATTAAATATGCAGTTAATTTTTTTTCTTCCAAAATTCACTTTTAGTTGAACATTGAAATACAGTGAGTTTACCATTTGAACCATATTAAAAAAAATAAACAAAATTGATGAAAATGTAAACTGTCCCCTTAAACATTAAATAATTTGTGGCTATACGTTGAGAAATTAATTTAGAAATACTAAAAAGATAGGTTAAATAATATTTCCTTTTCTTTCCTGTTCCCTTTCTTAAAAAATAAACAGAAAAAAAAATTCCATATTTTTTATAAGGGACTAAGCCCCATGCGAGCTACGCTCACCAACACTCATTCAGACACCTCAGATACTAAAATCACGCTAATTTGATCGGCTTTAAAAAGATTGAATTATAATTAAAAAAAAAAAAAGCAATGGCGATCTCTCTGTAAACGGGTTTCCATTCGTTTTCATTTGATTGGGGACTTTTAAGATTTTAAATCAGCTGCTGTTAAGAGATACAATGGCTGTTTTCGTCTTTGATTTAAAAAAGTTAGTTAAAAATTAGAAAATAAGGTAATGTAAAATGAATTAAGTCAACAGAGTCAATGTCTCCCGGTATTTTTAAACAACGCTATAAGCAAGTTCATTTAAGTAAGTCATTTTAAATGTATCGTTTTAAATCTGTCGTAATTTTCACCTCAGTTTTCTTTCTCTTGTTATTTTTCACGTGAAAATACTTTTGTTTTTAGAAAGGAAATATTATTTGCGCTGTTTTAGAAGTTAGAACAATAGTTAAAAAGATTATCTCAAAATATAAATAACTGTCTCGAGCAAACATATTTTTAAATTTAAACTGTTTTGCATTATTATTTGGACATTTTAAATAGGACGTAATTTCATCAATTTACGACTCTTAACGTATTCAATAATGAATATTTTATTTTAAAATTTTCTTTCTTTTTTAAAGTTCAAGTATAAATATGATGACGTAATTATCAATATTTTCCTGCTTTTAACACGTAATCAATTAATTCTAATTTGAAAGTCTTTTTCTGTTTATAATAGCCACGCGTAAATAAATTTTTAATTTGAAGGAAATATTATTCTTTGTGCTGTTTTTAAAATTGGCAACAATTTAAAAATACGCCCTTTACTAAAATATGTAAAAAAACATCTATCGAAATGCTGAAAATTTGAATTTAAAACGGAAATAAAACTTCAAAAAATGAATCAAATTAAAACAATAAATTAAATCTGTTCACCGGGAACTTCTAACGTATAAAATGATCTAAAAATGATTAAATTCTTCTGTACAGTTTTTGCTTCTATAAAACTTTTTTAATTAAACGATTTTGACCAATTTCAACATTAAATATCTCTTGAAATAATTCTTCGATTCGAAAGCTGTCTGCATGAGCGTGTTTATCAAACATTTCTCTATAATTTTCGTATTTTTATACGCAGTAAGGGAGACCGGGGCTAGTTGGCTACAGGGGTAAGTAGGCGCAGTCCTCATAAATCGCCTGTTTGTGGATAGATTGCGCAACCAGTCACAGAGTACTTTTCTTCTTGCTTTTTACAATCTTCATTGTAGTTTTGCACCGTTACCTACGTGCAGTGGATATTTATTACGATTTTTCTGTTTTTTGAACTCATGAGTAATTTTTTGTTTCTTCATTCTTTTTCTAATTTCTAATACTTATCTTAATAATTGCGATTAAACGTGTGCAGTTTTTCTTAGTGTATGATTAACTGTACCTACCTCATATGTGATTTACTTGGATTATTTATGTTTAGAAGGTTACGCCTCACTTTTGTGAAGAAATTTATTATGGGCTAATAGGCGCATTGAACACTGGTCAAGTTGGCTCGGTGTCTGGTGTGTGCTGGTAGCTTAAAAAACAGCAAACAAAGAGAAAAGTGGTTTCAATGCAAGATTTTGGGCACATGAGGTTTGCCCAAACGGAGACACTCTATTTTTTATTTGTGACAACTGTAATTCAGATGATGATATCGAGTAGAATAGAAGTTACTCAATGTTAATATTTTATTCATTATTTATATGTCTGTATAATTTAGAATTTACATTGTACGGCGATAACGCCTTTGTTTAAACTTACTGGTAATATTGAAATTGATTTCTCTTAACCACGTGTCTTATTTGAGTTTCATTTAAATTTTTATAAAGCGTGTGCCAACTTGCCACATAGGTATAGACAACTTGCACCGTGATGGGGTAAGTTGGCGCACAATTTTACTTTTACTTTACGCTTCCGCTAAATATAAACTACAAAAGCTACAAACTCAAAACTCCGGGTATTTATAGACAAATATTTGTTCTTTAAAAGTGCAGTTAAAGTTTGTTAAAAAACTTAAAAAAAAATAATAAAAATCAATAACTAAAAACTGCGCCTACTAACCCCGGTCCCCCCTATATTTTTTAATATTAACGAAGAAAGGCCTCCGGTCACAAAAAATTCAAAAACGGCGGCAATGACAGGGTTAGTTATCTTTTTTTAAAATAGAGAGATTCATTTGCTAGCGTTTTCTACCAAGTGCTAAATAATCAGTAAATTTATCGTAATCGAAATCGGTGCCCACGGCAAATTAATACTAATATATTGTAATTGAACATTTTGGGAAAGAACATGAAATACAGCTAAAATATTAAACGTGATTTTCAAGGTGAACATTGAATGCTTACAAAAGAGTGGCTTTTAAAAAACTATTCGTAATTGATTTTTCATTCGCTTCCTGATACTGTAGAATTAAAAAAAAATATTTACACCGGTGTTTTTCCGATGACAATATAACATTGTGATATCTTTAGGGACTGTTCAAATATTACGTAAGTATGTTTTTGGCATTTTTTGACCCCCCCTCCCCCCTTGTCAGCAAAAATAAGCAAATCGCTAACCCCCCCTTAATAATTACGTAAGAAAATTGCACCCCCCCCCCCTCCACTTAAAAAAAATAAGTACACTATACAAATAAAAAAAAAACTCTACTCGACTTAAAAAAAAAATAATAAATGCTTGTTTTATTTCCTTACAATTCTATTTAAGAAAATTTCTCAGATCACAACTTTAGAAGAACTTAGCCATTTGAAAAATTAAAATTCGAACATGCCCATATCTATTCCGATGCTGACCACGGCTGCTCAAGCCATTTTTCCATACCTGTTATGATGCTGGTTTCCAGTTTTACTTGATTATCTTCATCGCTTTTTTTTCGGATGCAATCTTGATCAACTTCATCTTCCTTGATACACTCAACATCTTCTGTATCTTTCACGAATTTTACGAAGCACATAAGTTCATTTGCTCGACGAGCAGCAATTTTCAATGGTCGTATAAGGCAGGCCTTCTCGCTTTTTCCACTGTGCTGAATTTTTTTGTGTCTGTTTGCTGACTTCCGAGATGCATGATATTGGCCACAACTTCCACAAGTTCTTGGGAATAATTGCAATTTTATGGAAGGGCAAAAATAATCATACAGCGTCTTTAAAAATCCCTTTGCTGTAATATTGAGATTTAAGGCCAGACGGAGACTTAAATCTATAAATTCCCCTTCCTCACTTATAATGATGTCATTTTACGATTGTATCATTTTAATTGGAGGAGGAATGAATCGTCCTTTTAATATACGAAATAATCCACCAGGAGAGCAATAATTCTTTTCTTCGCATTTTATAATTTGCAGCAAGTATTGATTTTCTTGTAAGTGCTTCGAATACCAATCCAAGTCAAACCAAGAGAGTCTGGTTCACCTGAATCAACATATGTGGCAGTAACAGGATAACCATCAATGTTTAATGAGTTCCAGATATCTGCGAGAGTTTTACCAGCATATGCAAAGTTATTTTGCTCTATTTCTTCATCAATAGTGCTAAACGTTCTCATCGAGATGGGAACTATAATGGTCATAAGGGTGTATAAGACCAGACAGTTCTCGACTGAGTGGTGCCATTCGCCTTTCTACTCAGTTATATGCACTTCTTCCAGGAGCATTGCACGCAATGAAATTTCCATCCAAATCATGCTTTTTGAAATGGTTAATAGCAAACGATATAACTTTCTGGTAGCGGAGATTCTCGTCTGGAGCTCTATCAACCGTAACTATGATTACAGGTTTGATGAAATCCTCTTCTGTTTTCACTAATTTTTCAAAGTCTTTGAGTATTAATAGAGTTTCAAAATCCTGAGCATGAGCATTTGCTGTGGAAGAACTGTGTTTCCCACTTCTTATAGCAATAAACGTTGTACCAGAATAACCTATGGCTTTACTTTGACCTGCCATGTCAGGAGCAATCACAATACCAGCGTAAATAGATGGGATAAGTTTGTGGCGTTCAGCGATGACCCACTCGTGGTCGGGTAAGGATACACGATACTCCATATGCATCAGTATCGGGGACTGTTTATTGGCTGCTGTAATTCCCAAAGGTACGCGCACTATGTCATCCTGTGAAGGAAGAAACAGTTGCATGGGTCCAAGAATTGAATCTAAAGTTTCTAAATAGCGGATGGATGTTACTGCAAATTGGGTATCAATGTGAGATCGGTAATAACCAGTCTGAACACAAGAAAGTTTTATCGGCACTGTGGTGACATGTCTTCGACCCTCGATGGTTGAGGAATTTTTTGGAAGCAAACAAAGATATGTTCCACTCATGCTTATTGCAAAACCAACCTTTTTAAGTTCTACAGTCAAGTTATCGAGAGTTTTGACACTTCGTATTGACTCGCTTCTTCTTTTTGCATCTGCAGCGCTTCCAATAATAGCTATGTCTGCTATTGCCTTAAGCAATAATGGTTGATCTACATTTAAACTTGGTCTTTCTACTGATTTCCTCAAAGCTATTTTTTTTTTTTAATGTCTGGATTATCATGGCAGATTTCTTCAAGCTTTGTTCGTTTGGTGGTTCGATGTTTTCTTTGGTATTCATCAGTTTGTCGTTTCCTTTTTAAGGATTGTTTTTCTTTTTTTAGATTACTGGAAACCTTATTTATCTGTTTTTGAATTTGAGATACACTGGTTTCAATTCAATTGGATTACATTTCATTTTTAGCAAGGTACAAAATTTGAAAACAGTTAGAGGATTATCTGCTACAAAACTTACATATTTTTTAATTTTTTCCCCCATGGATACATTAATTTTCGAGTTATTTGAAAAGAAAAAATAAGGTTTAGCTTGGCTACGCCATATTTAAAAAGTAATAACTCATTTTTTGACATTTCTTTGGTCTTTATTTATTCCCATTCTGACAATGTTTCGCCAAGACTACATGGTCATTTTATCTTATCTATCATTTTTCCAATTTTTACAAGTAATCATGTAAACTAAAAGTTATGATAAAATATATTTAAAATTTTAAGAATAAATTGATTATAATTACCCTTATAAAATAATCAAGAAAGACTGATTTCTTTTTGGTTGTCTTACGCAGTTCGTCCTCAATTATTTTTAGCACCAATACCTCTAACTCTTTGTCAGTTTTAGAAGACTTTTTGTACTGCCGCCACACATCATTAGTTTTACATTGGATATCCTTCAAAGGTTTATCTGATGCAGACTTTTTGAAACTTTCAAAAAGTTTTTTACACAAGATTTCTCGAAATGAAGACATATTTCTGATTTTATTTATTTTAAACACCACTACACTACAGTACTGAGAGTTTCTCAAAACTTAAGAGACACCAGACAGTAGAGCAGTCGGTCATTTTGGTTATGGGGTTCAACCACTTGACAGAGGAGGGATGGAAACAAAAAAGATGGAATTTTACTTACGTTTTGGAAGCTTTCCCGGAAGACTCATATTGTCACAATACAGCATATCGCATTCGTCTATTCAATTCTATTCTATTCTATTCTCACAATTGGAAATAGTAGTAAGTTCTCAGAGGTAATAAGCCCTCATGCACAGGGCTTAATTTGCATCGGAGCCGACCGGAGCTCATCTCCGGTACTCCTCCATTCTTAGTAAATATTTAAATATTGGTCGGAATTCAGCGGAGCTCATAAATACAGGGCTCCGGAGCCCAGTGTAGCAACGCTTCCGAAAAAACGAAGCCTAAATTACCCTTTCATTCCTTCCCATATCCAAGTTTTGCATTCTTTTTTATCAAAACAGTTATATGTGACGTAATGTGTCGCACACGTAGGAGATGGAGATGAAATGGATTCAATTTTTATATCAGTTTGTGGTCTTGGCTAGAAAGCAGTCGAGCAGGGTTTCCCCTTTTTCTATAAAAGCATCGAATCTTTCCAATAACGGGGTTAAATTTTTAATTTCATCTGATTTTCAGGGGCTCACCACAAAAGATCGTTATACGGAAGGAATCGATTATAGTTTAAGATATGCTCCTTTTATAGGAAATTGAAAAACGTTGTTCCATTCTTCAGCATATAAATATAAATCTCTGTAAATTTGATTAAGTTTTTCATAAAAATGCATAGCTGCGAACTATTCCTTTTTGGTGTTAACACTATTTCCGAATCATAATCCTTACCACATTTAATCGCAGAATTCTGCAATTAACAACATTAAAATTAGGCAAAGAATTCTATTCGGAAGATGTGATAGCTAAAAAGTGGAATAGTTCACAACTAAGTATATGCTGATAGATACATTTATTTTTTTTATTTTTCTATAGAAAAAAATACTTTACATTTTGGCAAATAATGTATGAAATATAAATATGCAGATTGCAGTGGCAGGAGAGGAGGAGGACGGTATGGCTCTTAGTACCGGTACTTTTTTGTTAGAAATTAAGCCCTGCTCATGTATCAAACATGAACAGTCACCTCTAGATAAAAGAGATTGTTTATGTTTTCCTTGTGCGGCCAAAATAGCTGACATCAGAACTTCAAGTTAAATATTCTTTTGCTATTTCTTTTTTTCAATTTGAAATTTTTAATAGTATTTTTTTTTTTTTTTTTTTTTTTTTTTTTTTTTTTTTTTACAAGTTAAGAGATTTTGAAAATGTCTTACGTAAGCATCATTCAAACTCCCCCTCCCCCCTTGCCAGCAAAAATAAGCAAATCGCTAACCCTCCCCCCCCCCCTAAGGGGCTTACGTAATATTTGAACGGCCCCTTAGTACTTAATTAAAAATTAATACAATAATTTTAAGGCACTAAGGGACTCGGCGTCCCACGAGCTACGCTCGTCAACCCCCGTTCAGACGCCGCAGTTTCTAAAAGCACATTAATTTGATCGGCTTTAAAAAGATTTTGAAAGATTGAATTATAATTTAAAAAACAGTGGCGATCCCCCTATAAACGGGTTTCTATTCATTTCTCTTTGATTGGGGTATTTTAAGGGAAAATCAGCTGCTGTTAAAAGATACTATGGCTGTTTTCCGCTTTGATTAAATAAAACCAGTTAAACATTTCAAAATAAGCTAATATAAAATGAATTAAGTAAACAGAGTCTTTGTTTCCCGGTATTTTTTAACAAAGCGAAAAGAAAGTTCTTTTAAATAAGTCATTTTAAGCGGGCTCTCATGTCAAGCACACAAGTCGTATGTTTGTTGTTCAATAAATAAACAAATAAATGAAAGACATTTTAAATGTATCGTTTTTAATCTCACGCAATTTTCACCAAACTTTTATTTCTCTTTTTAATATTCATGTGAAAATACTTTTGTTAGAAATGAAATATTATTTGCGCTGTCCCAACAAAAATAGTTGAAAAGTTCATCACGAAATATCAAATAAATGTCTCGCGCAATTTTAAAATTTAAACAGTTTTGCAATATTATTTTTTGTTCATTTTACGTAATAAGTGTAATGTGACGTAAATGTGACGTAAATGTGACGTAATTTCTCCTATTTAAGACTTCTAACGCATGTTAATGAATTTATTATTTTACAATATCCTTTCTCTGTTAAAATTCACCTGCAAATTAGTTTTTATGAAGTAATTTTCAATAAGTTCCTACTTTTTACACGTAATTATTTAATTCTAATTTGAAAGTTTTTTTTTCTGTTTATAATAGTCACGTGTAAATAAATTTTTAATTTGAAGCAAAGATTATTGTTTGCGCTGTTTATACAGTTGATAACAGGTTAAATTAGTACAATTTTCTAAAATAAGTAAAAAATATCTCTCGAAATGCTGAAAATTTGAATTCAAAATAGAAATAAAAGCTCAAAAATTGAGTAAAATTTAAAAAAAAAATGCATTCTGCACACCGGGAAATTATAACGTATAAAATGATCTAAAAATGATTAAACTCCTATAAAACTTTTTTTAATGGAACGACTTTGTCCAACTTTAGCATTAAATATCTATTAAAATAATTCTTCGATTTGAAAACTGTCTGGATCAGCGTGTTTATCAAACATTCCTCTATAATACCGTCTATTTTCATATTTTTGTATGCAATATTTATCTTAATATTAACGAGAAAGACCTCCGGTCACAAAAAATTCAAAACCGGCGGCGGCGACAGCGTAAGTTACTTTTTTTTAGAATAGAGATTCTTCCGTTAGCCAGGAGCAGGTGACAAATCGCCAAATATTCTTTATGGTTACAACTGTGAGAATACATTGTTACCAGTAACAACAATGGAGTAAATTATGCGTCAAACCACACTTCCTAAAATAGGCCAACTAGTTTTCAAATTGCAACAACGAAATAATTTAAGCCCTAAAATATAGAAAAATAAATAAAAATAAGTATAAAGTAAAAATAGTTATTTTAAAAACTATTAACTCTAATAGCATTCAATGTTTATCTTGAATATCGCCTAAATTTTTGGGCTGCAATTTATGTTTTTCCCAAAAGTTCAGTGTAACTTTCTGAATAACGATTACCCATGGGACCGGTGAAAAGTGACCGCTGTTCAGAGGTGAATGTTATTCAGAGGTTTCATTTAAAAAAAAAAATCAAAATTACTTAAATTTAAATAGAAATACGCACAGCATTTTAATTAATCCTCATTGTTTTAATATAATAAGAATATCAGTGATTTGTAGTTGCTTTGATTTTTTTGCTGCAAATGTCTTTTTCCAAAGAAAAAAAAAATGACATGATTTGCTACACAACTTATCATCATAATGATTTAATGAGAAATTTTGGATTTCGCGAAGGTTCTTCCTATCTTCGGTATATGTGTTAATACTAGAAATTTTGGGTGATTCTATTATCTGTTTCCTCTTCCTCATTTCTATCTTCCACCATTTGTTGTATGGAATCAAATGCGGCAGTAACTGCCAAATTTTTGACCACTCGACAGAGTTTCTCGCCAAGCAAAAGAAACAACAGTGCAATGAACCGTAAATGAAAGGAATTTCCGCCAATTAATGCCAAATGATGTTTCAAAAATTTTTTAGTACTCTGTCAAGTTTATATTTTCCGGACTGACCAAAGCGGGATTTTGACCCCAGAGATACAAATAAACCGGCCTTTATGTTAGTTATGCCTGCCGTTCTGAGAATATTATACAAAATTTCCCATTATTATTCATGTTTTCATTTTCTGTTTGTTCTCATATCAAGTAAATTTTGTTTGATCTGCTTCACTTTTCGATTTCCAAATAAATATGAAATTGTACCAGGAGCTGTAAAATTTTTTTCTCGTGACTTTAGAGTGTTCGTTGTTCAGAATTTCTTATTTAGAGGTTCGTACTAATGTTAATGCTATGGAACGTGTTTGGTTAAATCAAAATGTGGCCGCTATTAAGAGATTTTCGTTGTTTAGAGGTGGCCGTTCAAAGAGGTTTCACTGTATATTAATTTGGAGTTAGGTACCAAAATCGAGTAAGAAAGATTCATTAATCGATTACGCTTGGTAGAAAGCGCAAGCAAGTGAATTTATTAAACAAATATATAATTTTTGCTCTGTTTCTTTTTAGGTGCGTTCGTAATTATATAAATACGTAGCACCTATAGTCGTCGTTCAGTCCGTCCGTCTGTCCGTCCGTCTGTCCGTCTGTCCGTCCGTCTGTCCGCATGTAACAGAGCAAAAACTACCCAACCGAATGGTCTGAAATTTCAAATATATGATTGTTGCAAAATTTTGTCGAGCCATTTCAAATTTTATGAAAATTGGATGTATAGTTTAATTACAGGGACAGTCAAAAGTTTTTCTTTACATTACGGCCAATGGGAAAAATTATTGCAAGTGCATTTTAATGATATTAGAGCCTTCCGAATGATCTGAAATTTTAAAGATATAACTGTTGCAAAATTTTGTCGAGCCATTTCAAATTTTAGGAAAATCGGATGTATAATTTAATTACAGGGACAGTCAAAAGTTTTTCTTTACATTACGGCCAATGGGAAAAATTATTGCAAGTGCATTTTAATGATATTAGAGCCTTCCGAATGATCTGAAATTTTAAAGATATAACTGTTGCAAAATTTTGTCGAGCCATTTCAAATTTTAGGAAAATCGGATGTATAATTTAATTACAGGGACAGTCAAAAGTTTTTCTTTACATTACGGCCAATGGGAAAAATTATTGCAAGTGCATTTTAATGATATTACAGCCTTCCGAATGGTCTGAAATTTTAAATATATAATTGTTGCAAAATCTTGTTGAGCTCTTTCAAATTTTAGGAAAATCGGATGTATAGTTTAATTACAGGGACAGTCAAAAGTGTTTCGTTACATTACGGGGAATGGGAAAAAATTATTGGAAGTGCATTTTAATGATGTATCAGACTATGCGCTTTATGAAGTGCAAAAAATTATACATTCAGTACAATATTAGGTGCAAAAAATAATTATAAAACTAGTTATAGTACGAACGCACCTCATTTGCCACGTTTGACGAGCAATTTCCAACTTGTTTTATGATAGGACAGCAGGAAAGAAAAATGAAGCATTATTTAAAATATCTTTTGGGGATTTATAAATTGATTTCTCATCGTATAATCGTAAAATGATTATTGAAAAGTTAGCGTGCTGGAAACGTTTATTTTAATACATATTACACTCTTCATTTTCTATTTATATCTATTTATATTTATCTATCTATCTATCTATCTATCTATCTATCTATATATATATATATATATTTGTATTTATCTATTTATCTATCTATCTATCTATATATATATCATTTAAATAAATTCTTATTTTTATTAATAAATAAATGTCTTTTAAAAAAATTGCGCCAATTAAAACACATGTAAATAACATATATAGATTTAATTTTGCGGGTTTTTTAAAAATTGTTATTTAATCTTAAACTGTTGTTTCCTTTATTTTTATTATTTTATTCTGTTTAAAAATATTCTTAGATTTTCTGGCAATGTTTTGTTAGACAACAAAAATGCATTCGGTTGCCGCTGAAATCGTTTCTTTGGGAGAGCGGCGCACAACTGACCCTGTAAATATCGATCTATTTATAAACCAATATCTCCCCCATCTCTCGTAGTGATCGGTCGCGATAAACTCGCTGATGATCTCCAACAAATATCACCAAGAAAAACAAATATGATGCCTTTCCTCAATTATAGCTGCATCTCTAGTTTTATTCAAGGTCTGAATGCGTTCATTCGTACTATGCCCTTTTATTTGTCGTTGATAATAAAAGCAAAAATACCCATTTTGAAGAAAGTGCATATATATATATATATATATATATATATATATACATATACACTATATATCGTATGTATATAAATTTTCGCCAAATATATATTTTAAATGTGTTATAGTACGTAAAACCCTAAAACATTTTTAAGCAGAATATTCTCTGAAAAAATAACTACCATGTACCGGAAGAGTAACGTTTTTTGTAGAAGGATTGACACTTAAGGGGTCTCAGGGCTCTTAAAATGAGAAAAAATTAAAGGAAGACCATTTTCAACATTTAATATCTTAAGGGGACCGGGAAAGCAAAATTCAACCAAAAAATCGATTTTTAATTTTTTATATCATTAAATAGTTTAAACGTTTATCTTTCCAACTATGTATCACACATGTTTACATATAAAAAAATAAGTATTGAAATTATTCATTCTTTTCTGAGAGTACTTCACAGTTTAATGACCATTTAAATCTTTAATTGACTTTTTTCTCAAAACTTGGATTTTTCAAGTTTATGTACCTTTTTTTCAATATCTATTAAACTTAAGAACACACATTTTTTTAATACTTATATTATGTTATATTGTGAGTTTAAAACAGGGATTTAATTATTTGTTGAGAATTATTTATTTTAGGCAGTGAAATCGTACCAAAAATGCTAATTTAAAAATGCCTTTCAATAAATAATTAATTATTAATTTTCAGTTTCTCTTAGAAAAAAAAAAAAAATGGTCTGTTAAAATACGTAAATCAAGTTATTCTAAGTACTCTAAAAATCTAGACCTCTATCTTTCACAATTTCTGAGAAAAAGGTACATAAATTTGGTGAATTTAACATGGCGGAGATAGGGCTATCCCGGTCCCCTTAAAAAGTATTTGATTTAAGACACAATTTTAATTGGGATGAAAGATATTGGTATGTTCTTTCAATTCATGCATTAAAAAAAATGCAAGATGCAGAATTAGCATTTACAGGGGATCCAAACTGTCAGACATTTGATGAACAGAAAATCGGCATAACAGATTTAAAGCATTTTAATATATACCCTATACATATATAAAATCCTAATGAACGAATTTATGAAACGGATATATGAATCGACTGATTAAACAACTGATTATGTTTCAAGCGATTTCTCCTAAAATATGGAATACTTTGCTATGAAATTAACATCAAAAATCAGCATTGATCCGCAGATCTCAAAACTGATATTGAAATTTTTAAATTCAAATTAGTTTTCGAAATATTAATTTTTTTCTAATTTTATGCACATTTTTCTAATGATGGCAACTCAAATTTTAATCAAACAGATATTTTTTTCATATTTCAGAAAAGGTTGACATGGTAACCCGACTATTGTTGTTTATTTGATAATAAATGTTTATTTACTTGTATTTCTTTTTATAAATTATATAAATTATTTTGTTCTATAATTATTAATTTTTTTTATATTTTCTTAAGAAAATAATAGAAAATAATTAAAAAATACGGTACTACTTAGTTATTCCGTCGACCAATTTCGCCAAATTATATAAATCGCCAAAACACTCGCCAAATTTCACAAATTGACGTAATTTTTATTTTAAATAACGAAAGAACAAATAAATTAGTATAACATTAATAAATATACAAATAAAAAGTCGAAATAAAAATCACTTGATGACGTAAACACGTGTAACTTGCTTAAAGTCAAGTGAATATGACATTTACGATCAACCATTATATATCTTATAGTTTGGCGATACATTTTTGGTCGACGGGATAACTAAGTAATACAAAAAATGCATATGTAACTGGTATTTGAAAACGAGGTTTTCGCCAAATTTTCGTTAAAAAAAAAAAAAAAAATCACCCCAAACCTGCTGGGCGTATATGACATCTGTCCCAAATATTACCACTCGAAAAAAAAAATGCTAACTGGCGAGTTGAAAAAAATCTATTGGCGAGTTTTGTATCCGGCTAGCGTAACAGTACCAAGAATTCTTTGCAACCATGGCAAATTTTATGTAATTTTATTCGAAAAAAAAATGATTTTTTTAATCAAAATGGAAAACTTACGGTCCCATATTGGCGCGATTTTTTTCTAACGCCAATGTCATATACGGAACGGGCACTTAACTGGCGCCAAAGTATCGCTATTTTGCTTGATATGGTAAGCCGGGTGTTGTTGTTTATGCTGTTGATGCGTTCCCCAAATTGGCGTCGTTAAAAAATCGCGCCAATATGGGACGCATATGACATCTGTGCCAAACTTTCATATGAACGGCGAAGGGATCAGACCGTATTTGTTTATGGCAGTTTATGACTTGAACTATTATAATATAGATGAAATGATGGCGATGGAATAATATTTGGCGACTTATCATCTGTTCCTGGCTAACATTAAAGTACCAAAATGGCACCTAGAGTATAAAAAGCGAAGTGGTTCGCGTGGAACTGTTGATGATAGTCACATGACTTAGGCTATTATTATCGAGATTGTTTTAAAGTACCGGGAGACAAAGACTCGGTATACTTAATTTGTTTTATTTTAGCTTCTTTTCAAATGTTTAGCCGATCCTCTTTAATCAAAAACGAAAACAACCATTGGATGTCTTAACAGCAACTGATTCGCCCTTAAATTTTTGTAATCAAAGGGAATTGAATGGAAACGCGTTTACAGGGAGATCTGCACAGCTTTTTTTTAGTATAATTCAATCTTCTCTAATATTTTTAAAACCCATCAGATAAGCGTTTTTGTTTTTAGATTCTGCGGTGTCTGAACGGGGGTTGGCGTAGCTTGCAGGGGGCAGAGCCCGCTAGTTTTTCATATAAAGTTGTATTTAGCTAATGCAAAATTTAGAAAATTTAAAAAATATAATCACCTAAAAAATATATTTTTGAACAATAAAAATGAAGTTTTAGGTTCAGTTTATACAGATTAACATGAAACATACGTTTTGAAAATTTCATGAAAAAATATTCAGAAGTTTTTCAGATATAGTGCGCATTATGCGCAAAAACGTCATTTGGAGAAAAATGACTTCAAAGTTTTGGAAGTGCCGCTTCAGCTATTGAGCTGGTTAATTCTAAAAGCCATAACTTCTGTTCTGATATGAATTTCAAGGAAACAATTATATCAAAATGTTAGAAAAGATGGGAGTTTAATATCTAAAAAAATTCAAATTTCGAAAATTTGAAAGCATTAAGACTTCTGAGACCCCTTAATATAAATTTTATAAAATAACTAAAACTGAAATATATACTTGTATATACTATATATATATATATATATATATATATATATATAATAAAGTGTAACTTCTGAAATTTGAAATATATTGGTCAATCTTCAGGTCCAATACGTAGACGAATCAATCAACATCGTTCAGACTCCAATAATAACAGATAAAAAAATATACAGTCTACAACTGAAATTCAGCATTTTCATAAACATAAATTTTAAAATACCACAATTGAAATTATACAGATTCTAAAAAATAAATCAGAACGTCTTTATATGGTGTCCTCATACCGGGTGTCTCAAAAATGAGTGATGATTTTAAAATTCAATAACTTGCAAACGGTGACAGATACTAAAAAAATTCTTGCACGAGTGCTATGTAAGATATGAAGAGTTTGAATGCTGCGATTCTGAGTTTTAGTTACAAATAGCATCGATAGATGGCGCTGAAAGCAATAACCGCTAAATCCAGGCTCGATTTTTCGGCCTCTCTCTTCTTCCACGCGAAAAAAGGAGATTAAAATGTACTGAATGGATCCTGAAATACCAAAAATTGGGTCTGGACTGAGCACCTGTTGCCCTCAACGCCATGTATTGATTGAAATTAGAACTAAAAAAAAAAAAAAAAAAAAAAAAAAAAACTGACATCCTACATAACCCTCCTGCAAGAATGTTTTAAATATCTGTTACCGTTTGCAAGTTATTGAATTTTAAAATCATCGGTCATTTTGGGATACCCGGTATATGAAATATTACACCATTTATCCGTATGGAGTTAATAGTGAAATATTTAACAGATCTGTTAAAGTGTTTTCATCTATAAATAACACTATTGATTATTCTCCAATTTATCCTACTCTTAATCATAATTTAAATCGTAAAACAACGCGAAACAAGCGAGGGAGGTGTTCCTCTGCAGCTGCAGTTTCCAAAAGTTTATTACTAAACAAGTAAATAATCTTCAAAGTAATTATATAAAGAATTATAACTGGTTAATAATTCAAAAATACCTATTTTCTATTAAAAAGAAACAGTTTGTTCAATATTTAAATATTTTTCTCAGTAACTCTTACTCTAAACATTTCTCTGATATTTTCTTTTATCTTATTATGACAAGAACTAATCTTTTCAACATGAATTTATGAAAATAAGACATAAAATTCAAAACATAAATACTAAAATGTTAATAACTTTTTCAAATCAAATATTTAATAAAATTAATATTAATTCTATAATTAATGACAAAAATTGTTATTTTACTATTAATAATCTTCAAATATCAAAAACTTTTAAATATCTAATTACTATTGGAAGAAAGATTTTTAACTATAATTCATTTTCAGAAAATACAGCTGAAGAAAGTACTTTTCCGTGTAAATGCAATGACTCCTCTCTAAAAAAATACATTAATAATGATCATGGACATATAATCACTGGAAATCTTAATATTGTGAATGATTTTACACTGAAAAAACTAATAGCTTATGGTACCACATATAGAATTCCAACTAAATTTAACGCAAACTCTATTTTAAAACAGTTTACATATGATATAGATATTTTTATTTATAAAATTTCAATCTCATACAATAAACCTATTGAATATTTTAATCAATGGAAAATAACGGTAGTTAAAAAGTTAACTAATGCTTTAATAGATAATATTTCGGATTTGGTTACTACTATTAACGCAAAGCACATTTTCTGGCAAATTACTAAATTATATATAAAAAAAAAACTATGTTATTACACATATATTAGACAAATCTCCCAATAACTATGCAATCAAATGTACATCTTATTATCACAAATTTCTTCCTTCCTATATTTCTTCTAATAAATCTTTTCAAAAAACTAATGAAAACATAATTGTAAACAATCGTAAAATTCATAGTCATTATAAACTATTAAATATTTCTTCTTCTAACTTTAATTATTCTTATTTACTTCGTATACTAAAATTTCATAAGAAACCAATTAGATTTAGAATTCTCACTGTTGGATGCAATACATATAATAATATAGTCAAAAAACTTCTACTAAAAATTCTCAATCAAATATATACACAAAAACCATTTACAATACACATTGTATAAAAAATAGCTATCAACTGGTCAACATTATGAACTATGTTATTACATATATAGACAAATATCCCAATAACTATGCAATCATATGTACATCTTATTATGACAAACTTCTTACCTCCCGTATTTCTTCTAATAAATCTCTTCAAAAAACTAATGAAAACATAATTGTAAACAATCGTAAAATTCATAGTTATTATAAACTATTAAATATTTCCTCTTCTAACTTTAATTATTGTTATTTACTTCGTATACTGAAATTTCATAAGAAACCAATTAGATTTAGAATTGTCACTATTGGATGCAATACATATAATAATATAGCTAAAAAACTTCTACTAAAAAATCTCAATCAAATATATACATTTACAAAAAACATTGATAATATACATTGTATAAAGAAATAGCTATCAACTGGTCAACATTAGGAAAAATCTTGAATGTGTAAAAAACATAACGACATATGATTTCAAAGATCTTCATAATAATGTAGATTTATTAGATCTACATGGTATAATAAATACATTATTTTAAAAAGTATCATCATAAATTGAATTTACTACTGAATATAGATACAAATTATTTTCAAACTCTAACATACTTCATTATCTATAATAATTTTATATTGCAAGATAACGTAATGTATCTACAGAAAGTCGGTATACCACAAGGTGGTTGTGTACATGTACAGGGCTCGCAGCGTTCCTAAAATTTTCGCACTTTGCTACCACTAAATGAAAACGATAATCATTGTTGTATAATTCTATTATAGATGTTAAAGGAACCTACCACGAAGAATTCTTATTTAAAATACTGGTAGCAAAGTGCGAAAATTTTAGGAACGGCGCGAGCCCTGCATGTACATCCAGTGCATTATCAGACTTATAAATATATCACTATAAAGGTAATTTTACTAATAGTAAAATACATTTATATCGTTATATTGATAACATAATTTTAATTGCTACTGATCAGACTGATATTTATCAATTTCCAGTAGATTATCATACTAATTTAGAATTAACGAAAACCCTCCTATCTAACAATACATTTAACTTTTTAGATCTTAAAATTACACTGAGAGAAAACAAAACAATAACTGATCTATTAGACAAACGTAAAGAATTTAAATTTGAAGTTAATACATTTACTAATTTTAAATCTTGTCTTCATAATTCTGTATATCGTTATATATTCCTTAATCATTTATATAGCATAAAGTTCTTCTCATCTAATTAACAACAATATTAAAAAAATAATTTATGATGCATTAAATCAGAGTTTTCCTAAAAAATTCATATATTCTTTAATGTACAATTAGTACATACATGATCTTAACAACCAAATTCACATGTGCGTAAAAAAATTAAAAAATATATATATAAAAATTAAAATAATAATAAAAAATTGAAAATGCAAAATAATAATAATAAATTTATAACAGGACGGATGGCTGGGTAGTTGTTAGAGTACGAAGGAGTTGTGGCGTTGTCTGGTTAATACGCAATGGTTAATTAAAAAAAGGAATGGGACATTTGATTAATAATTACGTTGCAATAATACATTTTATAATCGGTGTTGATACGGTACTTTTATATGTATAATTGTGTTTTATATATTTATTAATTCAAGTTAAATCTATTTATTTTCTATAATAATTAATAATGTTAATTATCAACTTGTATTTAAATTTTAGTCCAACGAGGACAATATCATATTAATTTTTAATACTTATATTACACGAGAATAACGAGCGTGTTTTAATTATAAATTTTATTCTTTGTTCTACCCTCTTCCCCTATATTAGGTATATTTAATTACGAGTATTAAGAAAATTTGTAGACACATTAAATGTAACTACTTAATTTCAAAATTTAATTATTATTTTTTTTATTATTATTAATGTCTAAGCATCATAATTTTAATTTATTTATTTTTATTTAATTATATATTAATTTAAGTGATTATGCAATGTGGTCACATTAATTTAAATACTGATATGTTATAGTGAGGTACATTTATTTATGTGAAATATTAATTAATGAACCATCAATATCACCATTTTACATATTATTTAAATTTAATATATCATTTATTTATTTTTTCTAATATAATGGTATAAAATTATTAACATATCTTTAAATATTATTTAATTATCATTTATATATCTCTAGACAGTATTTGCTTTAAAGCTTAATCCAATAATGAATATAAATATTTTTTATTATATATTAGTTTTTATTCCAAAACAATATATTTTACTCATAACTTCTAAAGATGGCAGCGCTCCACGATTCTTTGGATAACATCGTGGTATTCATTTTTAAATGATCTATAGATGGCGCTGGTCACATGTATTGAGGTATGTACACGAATATACTGTACATTATTACTTCTTGGTCCATCATTATGGGTCCATACACTTGATTTTACTGCTGCCTCATTTCTTGGTTAGAAAGGCTTTCAAATTGATAATGTGTTTTTTATTTCTCAATCCTTTTTAATCATGTTTTATTTTAAACTTTTTGTTTTTCCAATATTTTAATTCTTTATTTATTGGATGTGGTAGTCTCAAATTCATATTATTTAGCTATGTCTAGATTCCGCAAATTTTCATTATTCATTTTCTCTCTCTCTCTCTCTCTCTGTTTTTTTTTTTTTTTTTAATTATGTTTTAAAATCTATGTTGAATATGTTAAGAGGGAAAGTTTGGATGTCAATGGATAATTTCTTTTTATTTATTTTTGTTGGTAATTTGTAAAGATTTTTAATGGTTTTATATATATATGTACAGCGGGGTGCAAAATGATAGAAACGACAAAAAACAAAAAAAAATCATCTCGCATTTACCATGAAAAGGCACAAACGTTTGTGTTAAAATTAAATACATGATATTACAATTAATATTAAAGCAATACTTTTAAAAACTGTATAGATTTTGAAAAAGTTATTTTAAAATATGTATTTTGCTAAACTTATGCTGGAGCAAAATTATAAGAACGCAGCAAAGATTTTGTGACAGCGGCTCGTGATTAGTAGATATTTTTGCATGCCATTCAAACAAAATATTTAAAAGAGATTCTGAGCAAATTCGTTTAGCTCGCAAAACTTTTTGACGATGGAGAGAAAGAGAAAATACTTTCTGACTTCGAAAGAGGTCAAATTATAGCTTATAACAACACCGAAATGCCACTTAAAAGAATTGCTAATAAAGTTAAACGTTCGAAGACTTCCATTTTTAATTTATTACAGAATCTAACTGTTTATGGTACCGCAAAAACTACAGGAAGGCCGAAATTTTTTTTAAATGATCAGAAATTTTGATTGTTCGCAATGTCGTAAGTAAAAGAATGATAGCAAAGGAAATTGTAAATCAGATAAAGACGCCAGCATCAGTATGACGATGGAGAGAGAGAAAATACTTTCTGACTTCGAAAGAGGTCAAATTATAGCTTATAACAACACCGAAATGCCACTTCAAAGAATTGCTAATAAAATTAAACGTTCGAAGACTTCCATTTTTAATTTCTTACAGAATCTAACTGTTTATGGTACCGCAAAAACTACAGGAAGGCCGAGAATTTTTTTAAATGGTCAGAAAGTTTGATTGTTCGCAATGTCGTAAGTAAAATAATGATAGCAAAGGAAATTGGAAACCAGATAAAGACACCAGCATCAGTATGGGCTTTAAGAAGAGCAATAATAAAGTCAGAAATCGACAAATATGTTAAACCACGTCGGTGACTGCGTTTAACATCCGGCCATTAAAAAAAAACCCTGCATTCAGTTTGAAGACAAACATCTGGAGCAACAAACGAAATGGTCTAAAATAATTTTAGTGATGAAAAGAAGTTTAATTCTGATGTTTTGGATGGTATTCATTCATGTTGACCTGACTTTCGAAAGAAAAAGTGAATATTTTCTACGCGTCAACTAGATGGAGGCTTCCTAATGGTTTGGGTTGTTTTCTTCAGGAGCTAAGCTTAGAATTGCTTTTCCAGAAGGACACCAAAATCAGAAATACCTATATTAACATGTTTACGTCATTTGAAACCAGGATGAAAAAAATGCCGGTCTTAATTATATTTTTCAACAAGAAAATACTTCAATTCACTCAGCAAAAGACACAAATAAAGTGGGTTGAAGATAATAACATTCCCACACTTGATTGGTCAGACAACGGTCCGTACCTAAATCCCATGGAGAACGTTTGGGGGTATTACAGTCAAGCAATATCCGCCAAAAAGTGTCAAATGGCTCAGTGTAATTCGAAAGCAGAATTAACATCAGTCATTTGTGAAGCATAGCGTGTTTTGCCCTTCACCAAGTCCGAAACCTTGTAAACATCATGCCACAACGCTGCAGTGGAATTATTAAACTCAAACGAAACACAACTGACTTGTAATGTTTCGATTATTTAGAAAAAACTGTCACTTTTTTATCATTTTGCTCCTATTGCTTATCCCGTGAAAATGCATTTTATTATATTGCATTAATAAAAATTGTTTTACAATATTTTCTTTATGTTTATAATATATGTATGTACGTTTAGTTTGATAAAATTAATTTATATTGTTTATATATGGATTAATATGACTATATTTATTATATAGTTAAGTATATATATTTTTTTTTTTTCTTTTTCTTCCATAATAATTCTTATAATATTTTTTTTTTTTTTTTTTTTTACAGCTTTAATTCATAATAATTGACGGTGGTAGGTTATGTTTAATTAATGGTTATATATATACATATATATATATATACATGAGATTCAGAAATTATTCTCAGGATTTTGTAATCTTAGTGCAACTTTTTTTTATGTTATACTCAGCAAAAGACACAAATAAAGTGGGTTGAAGATAATAACATTCCCACACTTGATTGGTCAGACAACGGTCCGTACCTAAATCCCATGGAGAACGTTTGGGGGTATTACAGTCAAGCAATATCCGCCAAAAAGTGTCAAATGGCTCAGTGTAATTCGAAAGCAGAATTAACATCAGTCATTTGTGAAGCATAGCGTGTTTTGCCCTTCACCAAGTCCGAAACCTTGTAAACATCATGCCACAACGCTGCAGTGGAATTATTAAACTCAAACGAAACACAACTGACTTGTAATGTTTCGATTATTTAGAAAAAACTGTCACTTTTTTATCATTTTGCTCCTATTGCTTATCCCGTGAAAATGCATTTTATTATATTGCATTAATAAAAATTGTTTTACAATATTTTCTTTATGTTTATAATATATGTATGTACGTTTAGTTTGATAAAATTAATTTATATTGTTTATATATGGATTAATATGACTATATTTATTATATAGTTAAGTATATATATATATATTTTTTTTCTTTTTCTTCCATAATAATTCTTATAATATTTTTTTTTTTTTTTTTTTTTTTTTTTTTTTACAGCTTTAATTCATAATAATTGACGGTGGTAGGTTATGTTTAATTAATGGTTATATATATACATATATATATATATACATGAGATTCAGAAATTATTCTCAGGATTTTGTAATCTTAGTGCAACTTTTTTTTATGTTATACTCAGCAAAAGACACAAATAAAGTGGGTTGAAGATAATAACATTCCCACACTTGATTGGTCAGACAACGGTCCGTACCTAAATCCCATGGAGAACGTTTGGGGGTATTACAGTCAAGCAATATCCGCCAAAAAGTGTCAAATGGCTCAGTGTAATTCGAAAGCAGAATTAACATCAGTCATTTGTGAAGCATAGCGTGTTTTGCCCTTCACCAAGTCCGAAACCTTGTAAACATCATGCCACAACGCTGCAGTGGAATTATTAAACTCAAACGAAACACAACTGACTTGTAATGTTTCGATTATTTAGAAAAAACTGTCACTTTTTTATCATTTTGCTCCTATTGCTTATCCCGTGAAAATGCATTTTATTATATTGCATTAATAAAAATTGTTTTACAATATTTTCTTTATGTTTATAATATATGTATGTACGTTTAGTTTGATAAAATTAATTTATATTGTTTATATATGGATTAATATGACTATATTTATTATATAGTTAAGTATATATATATATATTTTTTTTCTTTTTCTTCCATAATAATTCTTATAATATTTTTTTTTTTTTTTTTTTTTTTTTACAGCTTTAATTCATAATAATTGACGGTGGTAGGTTATGTTTAATTAATGGTTATATATATACATATATATATATATACATGAGATTCAGAAATTATTCTCAGGATTTTGTAATCTTAGTGCAACTTTTTTTTATGTTATACAAACAAAGTTACAAATTTGAAAGTTGCAACTCAGAATGTTTAATCAAATAACAATTATAATAAAATAATAATTAATATTAGCATTTTATCAAATTTATAAAAAAGGGACAGTAAAACTATCTGAGTTCTCATAATTCATTAATAACTTTTGATAAATTTGATAACATAATAATATTAATTATTATTTGAATATAATCGGTTTGAAGGATCGTGAAAATTGTCGAGTTCCGTTTTTTGGTAGATTGACATCTTTTGAAAAGTTTTGGATACGATTTGACTGTTTTTGGAAAATATCTGTCAACTCTCTATCTATCGTCTGTAATTATTTGGCATGTTTTTGATGGATTTACATCTTTTGAAATATTTTGAGCACATTTTGACTGTTTTTGGAAAATATCTGTCAACTCTCTATCTATCGTCTGTATTTATTTGACACGTTTTTTGATGGATTTACATCTTATAAAATGTCTTGAACATGATTTGACTATTTTTGGAAAATATTTGTCGTCTCGCTATCTAGCGTCTGTATTTATTCGACACGTTTTTTGATGGATTTATATCTTTTGAAATGTTTTGAACACGATTTGACGATTTTTTTAAATATCTGTCGTCTCTCTATCTATCGTATGCATTTATTTAACACGTTTTTTGATGAATTTACAACTTTTGAAATGTTTTGAACACAATTTGACGATTCTTGGAAAAAATCTGCCCTTTATATTTATTGTCTTTATTTATTTGACAGTTTTTTGATGGATTTACATCTTTTGGAATGTTTTGAACACGATTTGACGATTTTTGGAAAATATCTGTCGTCTCTCTATGTATCGTTTGTATTTATTTGACACGTTTATTGATGAATTTACATCGTTTGAAATGTTTTGAACACGATTTGACTATTTTTGGAAAATATCTGTCGTCTCTATCTGTCTGTATTTATTTGACACGTTTTTTGATGGATTTACATCTTTTGGAATGTTTTGAACACGATTTGACGATTTTTGGAAAATATCTGTCGTCTCTCTATGTATCGTTTGTATTTATTTGACACATTTATTGATGGATTTACATCTTTTGAAATGTTTTGAACACGAGTTGTCTATTTTTGGAAAATATCTGTCGTCTATCTGTCTGTCATCTGTATTTGTTTTACACGTTTTTTGATGGATTTACATGTTTTGGAACGTTTTGAAAACGATTTGACTACTTTTTGAAAATATCTGTCGTCTCTGTATCTCTCATGGATTAATTATTCGACACGTTTATTGATGTATTTACATCTTTTGAAGCATTTTGAACGCGATTTGATTATTTTTGGAAAATATCTGTCGTCTCTCCATCGATCGTCTGTTGACACATTTCAATTCAATTGACACATTTACTGACGGATTTACATCTTTTAAAATGTTTAGAACACGATTTAACTATTTTTTGGAAAATATCTGTCGTCTTTCTAACGTCTGTATTTATTTGAACGTTTTTTGTTGGATTTACATCTTTTGAAATGTTTTGAACACGATTTCACTATTTTTGGAAAATATCTGTCGTCTCTCAATCGATCGCCTGTACTCAAATGACACATTTATTGATGGATTTACATCTTTTAAAACGTTTTGAACACGATTTGACTATTTTTTGGAAAATATCTGTTGTCTTTTTATCTATCGTCTGTATTTATTTAAACGTTTTTTGATGGATTTACATCTTATAAAATGTCTTGAACATGATTTGACTATTTTTGGAAAATATTTGTCGTCTCGCTATCTAGCGTCTGTATTTATTCGACACGTTTTTTGATGATTTATATCTTTTGAAATGTTTTGAACACGATTTGACGATTTTTTTAAATATCTGTTGTCTCTCTATCTATCGTATGCATTTATTTAACACGTTTTTTGATGAATTTACAACTTTTGAAATGTTTTGAACACGATTTGACGATTTTTGGAAAATATCTGTCGTCTCTATATGTATCGTTTGCATTTATTTGACACGTTTTTTGATGGATTTACATCTTCTGAAATGTTTTGAACATGATTTGACTTTTTATGAAGAATATCTGTCGTCTCTATCTGTCTGTATTTATTTGACACGTTTTTTGATGGATTTACATCTTTTGGAATGTTTTGAACACGATTTGACGATTTTTGGAAAATATCTGTCGTCTCTCTATGTATCGTTTGTATTTATTTGACACGTTTATTGATGAATTTACATCGTTTGAAATGTTTTGAACACGATTTGACTATTTTTGGAAAATATCTGTCGTCTCTCTATGGATCGTCTGTATTCAATTGACACATTTATTGATGGATTTACATCTTTTGAAATGTTTTGAACACGAGTTGTCTATTTTTGGAAAATATCTGTCGTCTATCTGTCTGTCATCTG
This sequence comes from Maratus speciosus, assembly GCA_963932465.1. Taxonomy (NCBI): domain Eukaryota; kingdom Metazoa; phylum Arthropoda; class Arachnida; order Araneae; family Salticidae; genus Maratus; species Maratus speciosus. The sequence goes on along the minus strand of OZ010799.1, from coordinate 63,977,605 downwards.
TATTTGTTTTACACGTTTTTTGATGGATTTACATGTTTTGGAACGTTTTGAAAACGATTTGACTACTTTTTGAAAATATCTGTCGTCTCTGTATCTCTCATGGATTAATTATTCGACACGTTTATTGATGTATTTACATCTTTTGAAGCATTTTGAACGCGATTTGATTATTTTTGGAAAATATCTGTCGTCTCTCCATCGATCGTCTGTTGACACATTTCAATTCAATTGACACATTTACTGACGGATTTACATCTTTTAAAATGTTTAGAACACGATTTAACTATTTTTTGGAAAATATCTGTCGTCTTTCTAACGTCTGTATTTATTTGAACGTTTTTTGTTGGATTTACATCTTTTGAAATGTTTTGAACACGATTTCACTATTTTTGGAAAATATCTGTCGTCTCTCAATCGATCGCCTGTACTCAAATGACACATTTATTGATGGATTTACATCTTTTAAAACGTTTTGAACACGATTTGACTATTTTTTGGAAAATATCTGTTGTCTTTTTATCTATCGTCTGTATTTATTTAAACGTTTTTTGATGGATTTACATCTTTTGAAATGTTTTGAACACGATTTCTCTACTTTTTGAAAACATCTGTTGTCTCTCTATCAATCATCTGTACTTATTCGACACGTTTTTTGATGGATTTATAACTTTCGAAATTGTTTGAACACGATTTGACTATTTTTTTGGAAAATATCTGTCGTCTTTCTATCTATCGTCTGTATTCTGTTTACACATTTATTGAGGGATTTACGTGTTTTAAAATGTTTTGAACACGATTGGACTATTTTTTCGGAAAATATCTGTCGTCTGTATTTATTTGAACGCTTTTTGATGGATTTACATCTTCTGAAATGTGTTGAAAACGATTTGACTATTTTTGGAAAATATCTGTCGTCTCTCTATCGATCGTCTGTATTCAGTTGACACATTTATTGATGGATTTACAACTTTTAAAATGTTTTGAACACGATTTGTCTATTTTTTAGAAAATATCTGTCTCTTTCGATCTATCGTCTGTATTTATTTGAACGTTTTTTGATGGATTTACATCTTTTGAGATGCGTTGAATACGATTTGGCTACTTTTTGAAAATGTCTGTGGTTTCTCTATCGATCGTCTGTATTTATTTTACACGTTTTTTGATGGATTTACATCGGTTGAAATATTTTGAACGCGATTTCACTATTTTGGAAAATATCTGTCGTCTCTATATCTATCGCTTTTATTTATTTGACACAAATTTTGTGGGAACTCTCTCTATAAAAAGAAAAGAATATCTTTATTTTTTTTTCTTAACTGAACAAAATTTTTTGCAACACAAAATAATTAGCTCCAAATTTCTTTAATAAAATAATACTTTTTAAATTATAAAAACATAAATAATGAATTGATATCAAAGTTTGTTTATTAACACGGTACATTTTCATTCATAAATGTCACAAAAATAAACCATGCGAAGATTTTTATTTTAAATGGCACATTTTCAATCATCAAAATCAAAAAGATTAATTCCTATCAAGTTCATGTATTGAAATGGCTGGTTTTCAAACTTGAAATTGTAAAAATTAATTGATGCGAAGTTTTTTCCTTTGTTAAAACGCTGCATTTTCAGTCAGGAAAATCGAAATGATTAATTCCTGCCAAGTTCATGCAATACAGTGCCACATTTTCAAACGTAAAAAGCTGAAAATTAATTGATGCGAAGTTTTTCCATTTGTTAAAACGCTTCCTTCAATCATAAAAATCGAAATAATTAATTTCTATCAAGTTCATGCAATAAAATGCCACGTTTTCAAACATAAAAAGCTGAAAATTAATTCATGCTAAGTTTTTTCCTTTGTTAAAACGCTTCATATTCAATCATGAAAATCGAAATGATTAATTCCTGTCAAGTTCATGCCACATTTTGAAACGTAAAAGTTAAAAAAATAATTGATGGGAAGTTCTTTTCTTTTGTTAAAACTATTCACTTTAAAACATTAATTCCTGTCAAGTTCGTGTATTAAAATGACACGTTGTTATTCATTCAAATCCAAAATATTAATTCATGTCAAGTTTCTTTGTTAAAACTATGTGTTTTCAATCATAAATATCTATATAAAACTAGGAGTTTTTTAAAAAAAATTAATCCGTGCCATCAATCAAGATACTTTTCCATTTTCAGAAATAATTCATATTGAATGTTTAAAGATAATTTTTACCGACTGAATAAAATTAATAAATAATTTGAAAGGAATTCTATATAATGGTGTAGTTGCTAACTCAACGAATTAATTAACACTTTAAAATGTGTTTAATTACAGATCCTTCTGTATTAAATAATATAACGTATAAGGATGAACTAACATGAGTGAAATAAATATTATTTGAGCTTTTAACCCTTTATGTACTGAATTATGAATTCATGAAAATTTTATCTTCTAAAGCATTTTTCGTGAATTGTTTAAATTACATTAGAAGATTTACATAATCATTTAATAAATCTTAGAAGCATTGAAGGATTTAGAAGGATTCATTAAATTTGAATTTATAGGGATTTTGTGCAATTTTTATAACCCCACTCAAATCTTTTATTTTAAATCTTTTTCTTAGTATTTTGTAGAATTAGTAAATGTACAAATATAACGTTCTTACAATAGAAATGTATAAATATTTCCGAACTGAAAAATCCCCCCCCCCCCTTCTCGAACGTCAAGAAAGCAGAAAAGATGCAAAGGCAAAAGAAATCATCCTTTTAAAAAAATTTCTGTTTTGTGTAACTAATAATGCTTTTGGATCAATATAAAGTAATGTATCTATAACTCATTCTAAACTGTATTACAGCTAATCGATGTATTAAATGAATTTTATAGCAAGTTATTCTAATGGTAGTACCGTCAGTAGATAAGGGGTTTTAATCTCTAACTTTAGACTTTTTTTTTTAATTATATGAAAGGAGCAATCACATTTGTTTTCGCTCAGCCCTTAAAAAAAAAAAAAAAAAAAAATAGAAAAATAGCTTAAAAAACTTTTCTCTCACGATTTGGATTTATTGACATAATCCGGGTCCCGTGATTGCCGGATACTTTAGAGCCTACTGCATTATATAATGTCACACATATTCGTTAATTCAAAAGCATCTAGTTTTAATATAAGAAGAACGTACTGTAGTTACAAATTGCTTTTTTTTTTACGAAGCGTTTTTTTACGCTGTCATCAGTAGCTGTCATTAAAAAAATTAAAAAGAAAGGTACATTCTTAATCGTTAAGCGACACATTAATTAATGTCATATACATTAATTAAATTCGCATTATCCTCTGTTTAATATTATAAAAAAATAGTAATGAATTATAACATTTATTTTTACTAAATGAATTCAAAATTCATAGCTTTCCTTTATTTATACAACAAGAAAGAAAAAAACGATGCGTCAAGCATTGATTATGAAACACTTTCTAACAAATTCAGAATAATGAACCTTTTAATAAGTTGAAGTATGATGTCTAATTCAACCACATGGATATGCATAACACATTTCAAAACCCAATTTCAGCAATTCCAGTCTACAATCGGAAACTTTGTTTTCCCGTTGTTTCTCGTACGTTTCTCGTTGTTTATGAATTCCATACCTCGAATACGGGGCTGCACAAAAATATTCACGTACCATTCTCCTTATTAGAAGAAATCGCTGAAAGAGAATCTTCAACTAAGGTAGGTACTTCTTGAACGAACTGAATTTTTATATGCATGTAGTTAACAGATACAAATCTATGTACCCTATACAGGGCTACTCAAAGAATTCGGATCATTTTCCGATTGGAACAGATGATTGGTAACAGATGAAATTTGGTTTTCAAATATGTTATTCGTTTCCATATGGTTATATAATGTCCCATAACATTCTGACGTATTAAACGGTGCACTTTTGTTACATTATTCTGAATGTTTTGGAAAGTGTTTCACAATCAATGCTTGAAACATGATTTTGTCGTTCTTGTTTTTAACTCAACCTGGTTTTTTATGGAAAGATGGAATTTTACAATCGATTTTTCACCCAATTTCTGATAGGCAAGAATTATAAAAATTACATCCACGGGTGTCTTTCCGATGACAATACAACAATTTAATATTTTTACAAATTAATTATAAATTAATACATTCATTTTAAGGCATTTTTCAATTAGCCCGCCACAGATGATAATTCGCCAAATACTATCTCTAACTCGTGGAATTGTATAGGAATTGAAACAAGAATGAATTTAACGATGCGCTCATCAACACTCGCCAAAACAGGCCAAATCGCGGTGAAACATTTTAAAAAGTAGAAATAAATTATAAATAAGGAAATGTAGAGTATAATCTTTTTTAAAAAATACGCTTTTATCAGTTAATAGTTTAATCAATTTATATAAAATCCAAGTCCCTGTGTGTCCCTCGCAATTCCGGTTGGTCCACCTCACTGATCGCAGCTATGTTAAGCTTCCTATGGAGAAATTTGTATCAGCTTCAACAATAAGTAATTGTTGAAAAGTAATAATGCCAGGGTTACTATAATAACGCCAAATTTTGGCCAACTTGGCAAAAATCGGCAAATTTGGTGACAAAAAATAGTTTTCGTATATAAAGCTAACTTCGCGATAGCTGGCTAAATTTGCGAAATTCCCATTGAAACCCAATAATCTTTCATAATCGAGTTCACTGCAATTTAACTTAAATTCTGACCATTTAACACTAGAACGCCCGGAAATTTTACTCAAGTTTCATAAAAATATTTTCTACCAGAATTTTTATTTAAAATTATTCGACTGATTTATTTAACGTAAATCTGAGTTTTTAAAATTTAACTTATTTTCTGAAAGAATTTCCGGTTCCAATTGTGATTTAATCGTATGATCGGAGTCGAATCGACTCCTTCCGGGCGTTCTAGTGTTAATCTTTTTTTAGAAAAATCTATCGGTCAGAATTTAAAGAGTAAAATAAGAAAATGTACGTCTTTACAACTTCATCCCGATGCTACTAATATAATAACCGCCACTAGGCGGCGCTGTACTATCTGAGCTCTTAACTGCACTATTTTAAAGTGCTTTACATAACCGGATACAGAAATTAAATTCTCGGTACTTTTCCAGAACATGGGCCTTAGCGAAATACAGAAAACTACCTTGGCGAAGAAGGAAATTTGGCATCATATTTTCTGACAACCTACTCACGGTTTCATTTCAGATACAAACGTATTTTTTTCAATATTTGTGCAATTTATTTAACCCATTAACCGACAAAACTATTACGATAGAAATTTTCAAATTTCTTGTTGAAAGTAGTTTCCCACCACAAATTTAGTAAGGTAAATTTCGCTTTACTAAAATAGCAAAATTCCTGCCAATAAATAAGACATTTTTTTAAATTCAAAAATAGTGGTGCCAATGTAATTAATTCATTGCATGAGCAATTATTTTGACTGTTGCGTGAACGCAACGTCAGCGGTTAATGGGTTAACAGAAAAAAAAGCCATTTCACCAAGTTTTTTTTCATAGTTGTTTATATACTTTGAGAACAAATCTCACTTTCTGATGCTCAAATTTCGTAAAACCAAAAAAAAAAAAAAAAGTCAAGGCTTTAGTAGTGGAAAAGTACCAAATTCTCTATTATTTTGAACTATCTGAACCATAGTTTGTACCATATGCAGGAGGGGAGAAACAATTTAAATTGTCCAAAATGTGGATTTTAAAAATTTAAACAAAGTTTGAATGGACATGACCTGTAATCCGCGAAATGCCTCAAATCTACACACCAATTGGAATCCAAGTTGTGCAGATAAATGGTCTTCTACTGTACAGTCGTGAAAAAAAAATAAACACCCTACTAACTCCTCAACCAATTAACAAGATATTTCAAATCTGCGGTTCAAACTATGCCTAGACACGAAATTTTAAAGTATTTGAATGATAAGTTTTTGAATTATAAACATTCAAAATTTAGTGCTTCTAATTTAAATTACATTTTCATATTTTTATAAATATCACCTGAAATTATACTCCTAATGTGCTAATTTTTTGAGTAGCAATAATACTAAAATACCCAAACATAAATACGATGAATTTGCAATTTTTATAATTTCATGATATGAATTATGAAATTGACATTCGAAAAAATTATGATTTGCAACCTACAATTTTTTTGATGGATTTAAATTTATTAAGTCATGCTTTATGGAAATCCAAAATTTCACATTTTTCTTCCAAGTAGTTTTCAAATTATGTTTAAAAAATGGCAAAATGGTGGTCTATGATAGAAGTGACTAGTTATTTGGAATTTCTTATGCTGCCCTGTAATCTAGCAGCCTTCAACGACTGCTTGAGTGGCGCTTAAGATGCCTTGATCAAGAATGGAGCTCTCTAGGTCAACAATCAAGTACCGAACTTCAATTTGGATACAGCCCCTAAAATACGCTCGTTTTAAAATAATTAATTTCTCGGAAACTTATCGTACGAATTGCATAAAAAATTGTTTTTAGACTAATTGAAGGGTTCATTTATGCTGTCAGAATTGTGTACTGCTATTGCAAAAAGCAAAGTTATGATTGGTTTTAATATGTAGATGGCCCCCTAAGCAAATTTCATATACATCATTTAAAATTAGATTTTATTACAAATCGTGTGGTACCAGTAACTTTCTTCTACGATAATTTTTTGCAGAGTTAGTAAGGGGTGTTTACTTTTTTTTTTCACGCGACTGTACAGTTTTTCATAAATGTGTTTCGTTTTTAAAATGTGTTATTTTCATCTATCACTGCGAAACAAGCGAGAAAAACTCTTTCTTACGCATTCTTTTACCCATCTTTATATCTCAATTTCCGTCATTTTTGATGGGCTATCTTTCTAGTATTAATTAATTTACGATTATGCATTGAGAAATAAGTGTAGAAATCTTAAAAAGATAGTTTAAATAATGCACCTTTTTTCCCCATTGCCCTATCTTAAAAAAGAAACAAAAGAAAAATTAATATATCCTTTAATAAATTCACTTGCTAGCTCTTTTTACCAGAAGTAAATAAACAGTAAATTTTTCGTAATCGAATTCGCTGCCCACGCCAAATTAATGTATTGCAACAGAAATTTTTGGGACAAATTTAAGGAAATAAAAGTATAATGTTTAAATAAATGTGTTAATAATGGGTGTAATAATCCCAGAGTATAATAAAGTAACGGGAGATAAATAAATCTAGAATATTTAGAGATGGGGAGAGGAAGAGGGAAATAAATATTTAGAAATTAAAACACATCTATCTATCTATATTATAAAGGACAAACATATCTGTGCGTAACGCATACGTCATTTTGCGAATGGTAACTCTTTGAAATTTGAAATAAAATTTTGGTTTTGCAATTTTCTCTACTGCAAATTTTTATACTTCTAAACGTCGCACATTTTAAATTTTTGCACCGTCGTATAAGGAAAAGATTGCTCTTTTAAATGCAATTTGTTTGAAAGCTGTATCTCTATTTTTGAGATACTAAATTTTGTAGTTTTTAATACCATTTTTCTTATCGTGGCAACAAAAGTACCCCATTTCTATTGACAGTCATTGAAAGTAAACGGAAAATAGTCGAAAATAGGAGATGCTGTATCTTTTTGTTGCCATTTTTTCATAAAGCCTGAAAAAAAAAGTTGAAATTAAAATAGGGGCTATGTCAAGAATATTGTCTGTTATTCCGTGATAATGACGTCATATGCATACTTTTCTATAGACGAAGTTTAAGAGTGGATTGTAAAAGTGGATTGCTTAAGCGGATGCAAATGACGCCATTTTATAAAAAAGCGTGTATTTTAATTGTTAAACCTGAATTATGTTTTGTAGAAGTGCGTCATTTTCACAGCCCAGCTGCTTTGAAATTCTTCACAGGTGAAAATGGTTCACTTTTGAAAATAATGTAATCGAAATCGCACAATGATAAAACGCAATATTTTACAAAAATTTAAAGTGTCTTTATAGAAGAGAGGTGGCATGCAAATGATAGCGATTTATATTACAGAGGTTTATGATTCTTGCCTGGATGGATTTGCTTCGCCGAGTTAGACAAGCAAACAAATAATTCGTGGTTTAAAATAATATCATGTTCCTGAAGTTTTTGTCCAAAATTCTCTCGAATAATAAAATTTTAATGCTATTCTTTAGGACATTCTACTATAATTTTATCAAAATAACATAATTTGCTTAATTTAATTTTTCCTAATTTTATATAATCTATATATTTAAAACACGAGTGTGTTTTTTAGTCATCTGCCCTGATCTTTCTGCTGAACCAATTTTACTAATATTTTTTTTAAGCTGAGAGCTCTTTATTTGTAGATGTGATCGTACTATCTATTTTTTTTTTAAATATCCCCACTTTTATATTTTAATTTTAAAAGCATTTTATGAAATTTCTTCAAAATGATGAAAATTAGATAGCTTTTATTATTGCAGACAAGAGAGAAATAATGAGGTATTTTTTTCTTTATTCATGCTATTTTCTGATAAAAATTCAAAATTGATGATGAAAATTGTTGTATAGGGTTTAGTGTCGCAAAATCCCATTAGGCGCAGAATATTATATTAGAGGCATAATAACGGAAAATGACATACTGCTTTTGAAAATACGCATTTTTCCTCATAAACTTTCTATATTGTTTTCCCTCTGCATGTGTACTGATACTAAGTTTCAGACACGAAGCGAAATGCTTATTTAAGTGAAAATTAAGTCATATTTAAAAGAAAACAATCATTTTCTTAGATAAAACTAAACATTTTAACACAAATGCGTCTAAAAAACATAAATTACGGAAATTTTTACTCTCCGGAATTGAGATTAGAATCTCAGGTAAAGGGTGCGTTTGTTCACATAAAAGATGTTGCTGACAATCGTGACTTCAAGTTTTGAGTTAAAATGGTTTTTAAATGATCAAACAAAATACAAATTTTTTAAAAATGATGAATATGGATACCAGAAGTGCGTATGCAAATTTTGAGTAGGTGAAAATTGCTGTTTTTCATTCCGGAATACCAAGCATAAGAGCCTCAATTGATAATCACATCCTAATAACTGATCTTTATTATATTTTAATGATTAAGTATTTATATTATAAAGAACAAACGTTTCTGTGCGTAACGCTGACGCTATTTTGCGAATGGCAACACTTCACGATCAAATTTCGGTCTTGAAATTTTCGCTACTGCAATTTTTTAATCTTCTGACCATCGAACATTTTCAATTTTCGTCGCATAGGAAAAAAATTTACTTTCAAATGCAATTTGTTTAAAAACTGTATCTTAATTGACTGATATATTATATTTTCTAAAATAATTTTTAAACGTGATTTTTCTTAAGTTTATCTTATCACGTACTGGTTTCAATACATAATAATAATAAACATTTTGCGCATAAAGCAACAAACATTTTTCAGCATTTGTGTCCGACTATTTTTGCATAACGAAATTAATACTTCCTTTATAAATAAATAAAAGAATAATATTAAAAAAACCACCAATCTAACATATTTGTGACAGACAAATTAACGAAATTAATACTTCTTAAAAAAAAAAAAAATGATAATATTGTAAAAACACAAATTTAACATATTTGTAATCCTACAATGTAAATTTTTATATCACCAAATAGGATTTTTTTTCAAATGGAGTTTGTTTGCAAAGTTCATCTTAGTTTACTGATTGCCTATGGTTTTAAAAACAATTTTAAAGCATGAAATATTTTTTTAATTTATCTATATCGCACGGAGCTCGATTATGAAAGATTAATCCGTTTGCCCTTAAAACAAAGAGTTCATAATTTTCTTACGGCTAATATTCATTTAAAAAAAAAACTTCCTAATGAATAAATAAATAAAATAATATAAATAAAACACAAATTTAACAGACACGTATAAGCTCTGAAATTAACCGAATATAAAAGGATGCCATAAGTATCAAAATCTTGGTCAAATAACTCTTAGCATGCGGCTAATAAGAAAGTATCGCTTTTGATAAATTTCAAAAATTTATTTGATTGTATAATTCGTATTTTCCATATGAAAAATGCTTTTTTAATGTAAGTGGGTAATCTAAAATAAAAACCTGTTTAGTAGTGCAAATGTTGTTAATGTATTAAAACATTAAATTGGTTTCTAATTTCGTTATGCATGAGACGTAATTTACGATGGTATTTCTAATTTGGAGCTCCTCAAAGTTCGTCGCTCTATGGCGTCTAGAAAAATCAGGACCTTACTCAAGCTCAATACTTCGAGAATCTCCATCATATCATAGATACAAAAAAAAAAAAAAAAAAAAAAAAGCAATTTAACAAATTACAACGACCATTTGGAAAAGGATTCTTTTTAGAATACTAAAATTTAAGACATAAAAAATCGCACGGAGTTGATCCTACATTACGTACGCCATGAATTAAACATTAATAGTGTTATGACACGTAAAAATTGCAAGCGACAAAAATCGCCTGCGACCCGTCAGATTTCTTAAAACTTACCTATTATCCACCTGAAACGTACGTATTATCCAAGCATTTCATTGGCTGTTCGGGAAAAGACTTTTCCATCGTCCAAGAAATCTGACGACCCATTTTAAATGAAATTTCATTCTTAAACTTCTAAACATCCCACACTATTACTTTTTACACCGTCGTATAGAGAAAAAAATGTACTTTTAAATGCAATTTGTTTGAAAGCTGTATCTCAATTTGTTTCTGAGTTATTAATTTTTTTTTTGTAGTTTTTATTACTTTTTTGTCATAGTGGCAACAGAAGTAATCCATCTCTGTTGAAAGTAAAGGGAAATACAGATTACTGTATAGACCAATCAGAACACGAATAAAATTCGGATTAAACCAATAAAAAGCTTCAGATCTGCTTTTGATTTCCTACCCTGACGAGGACAATAACCATTTTTACAAATGGTTAAAAATTATTGCATATAAATAAAATATTAGTTTTCAATTTAAAAAAAACGTTTTCACCTATATTATTTAACCCGGGAAACCCGGGTACGACCCCCTAGTATTTATTAAAACTAAATTAAAGATTAAAAACTACCTATAATTATATATATTACGTATTGTACAAATATGTAAATACATAGAAATCAGGACTGACAGCGAGTCAGAAAAAAGCTACCTTTTTCCTACTTTTAAGTTGAGAAATAGTTAAGATTACAAATACTGCATATTTCCCAAAAGTTTGTTTTATCTCCCTCATTTTCTGTTTGTTTTATAATGCTCTTTAACATCACAGAAGGAAAAGAAAAAAAACTGAAAATGGAACATTTTCGAGATATTTATCGTCTGCTGCATGCGAATGAATTTGTGGCAGTTTGAAACGCCAGATTAAATCTCCACTGTAAAACCATTAGTTAGGATGTCTAACGGCGTCAGGTGGTTACATCGATTTATTTATGAGCCCTAAGGATCGATTATTTAAAAATCGAATTAGAATCCACTGTTATATAGAAGACCTATTTGAATACGTCGTGTTTTTGATGCGACCTATTTTCTAATTTTCCTCATGTCCCAAGGAACTAATATTAGTAGATGACCAGGAGTTTAAAATCAAAACATTTTTATTCTGGTAAAGTTTTCAGATGTTTTTTTCAAAAATAAAAAGCAATATATATATATATATATATATATATATATACATATGATATGCTGTTTTAAAGATACCTGGTGATCCAACATAGACCTCCCGGATTACATATTATAAAAAGAATACTATATATATATTTTTAAATATATTAATATACAAGGTATCTCCGAATTCATGGTCCAAACTGTAAGGTAAAGTACACATAAACAAGCAATTTTCGTACAGCAACGTGGGATCAGAAATGAAAAGTTTTGGCGAAAAACAAAAAATGCGGAAGAAATGAGAGGAAATGAAAACAAGTTGGAAATTGTATGTCAAACGTGGCAAATGAGGTGCGTTCATACTATAACTAGTTTAATAAATATTTTTGGCGTTGCATAGTGTACTGAATGTATATTTTAGTGCACATCAATTTCATTCTGTTCGAAAGGCTGTAAGATCAACCCTCTAAGCGTTTGGGGCGTAATATTCCGTTCACTAAGCCCCAGGTTTCACAGCAATACAAGCAATATTTAAGATAATATAATTCTATAGATTTAATGAATTGTAAATACATTGAAGAATGATTAATACTCTCAAGGATTACATTTATATTTGTAATTGAGTTTTTTTTATAATGTTGAAAGAATCATACTTTTTTAGCATTTAAAACAAAATGCAAAGAAAACAACATTACAATTTTACCCTTTTGCAAGACGCTTGGAGGGTTAAAATATACTTGAAATATCCCCCCCCCCCCCCCATTGGCCGTAATGTAACGGAAAACTTTTGACTGTCTCTGTAATTACACTATACATCCGATTTTCATAAAATTTGAAATGACTCGACAAAATTTTGCAACAATTATTTATATATATATATTACGTTATCGTACGTGGCACAGAAAATAGCCGCCCATGACGACCAGTTTGGTCTCCCTTAAAATTTATGATTGGGAAAGCATGTTAAGCATTGTATCATGTTACTTTTATTCACAATTTAATTTACACGGACTCAGTTAAATATAATTAATATAATCCTTTAAGCTAATATTAGTTTTTGTTGCATTAAAGTATCTTAATTTGTTGATTTTCTGCAAGCAAGTAAACCCTATTGATTTACAATGGAAGCCTATAGAAATTTGGCGAAATATTAGAGATATCGCCACCTTGGCGTCACTTTTGGTGGCTAATTTGGCGATATATCGCCAAGTTGGCAACAAACTTGGCACTTGGCGACAGAACAGAGCCCCCCCCTTCCTCTGGTAACCCCCCTATAGATATAGAGGTGCATTAAATGCTGTTCAATAAACAATGAGATACGTTTCATTCGGCCGTTGCCATTAAATAATTAACAAATAATCGAAAACAAATAATAAAAAATAACAAATAATATAATTTAAAATTTCAGACCATTTGGTTGGGTAGTTTTTGCTCTGTTATATGCGGACGGACGGGGAGACAAACAGACGAACCGAACGACGACTATATGTGCTACGTATTTATATAATTACGAATGCACCTAACAATCGTTTTATTGACATAACAATTACTGTAAATGCTCAAATTTGCCACCACCAACAGCGATACATTTCTAGCAGCGTCTTGCAAGTGATTGGCGTATCTTTCCGAAAGTTCCAGATGTATCATTTACAAGACACCAGTTGACTCTGATGAGGACCTCATTATAAGACTTTCGGTCGTTGCTTCAAATGTTCGTGAAATACTTGGAATCTTCGAAAAGGCACGCCAATCACTTGCTTAGACGCTGCCAGTGGTAAATGAAAATTTGTCGAGGTTAAACAGCTTAAATTCAGGACAGAGAAGAGTAAAAACGCAGTGCAGGAAGTCATTACCAGGAGATTAAAAACTGGAGACACATTGAACTTTCATACTTTAATTTAAATTCACAAAATCAGACACTACTACTTCGATGTCGAAAATCTTAAAAGTCATTAAATATTTAAAACAAGATAACTAAGACATACTCTTAAATAGTACCAATATGTTGTTTAAACGGTGAAAAATTACATAATTTTCAAATGAGAAACAGAACCATCTCTTATATCATAACCACACAATATATATATTGGCTTAATCCATTCACACCATACATTTGCCGAAAAATTTGCATAAAACAAGATGCTGGAAATAATCAGTAACAGACGAAAAACTCCCCGCATTCAGCCATACGCGAAAACTGCGTAGAGTGCAAAGTGCGGAAAAACTGGCAATGTGAGGACGCAAACGATTTTTTGCTCATAGCTCGAGACGAACTATTGGCAGGAAGATTAAAAATACGTTAACTTGCGAAAAACTCGCATGCCTGCCTGTCAGTACATTTGATTTGAGCACTTGCTGTAATTGTTATGTCAATAAAACTATAGTTTTCATTTCCTCCGCATTTCTTGTTTTTCGCCAAAATTTTTCATTTCTGACCCCACATTTCTATACCAAACTTGCTTCTGTATGTGTACTTTACCTGTTCTTACAGTTTGGCCCATGAATTCGGGGTCTCTCTGTATATATATATATTTAGATAGCCCACAAGCAACACGAAAAAATATTTTTATTTGAGAAGCATCAGTTTTGCATTCCAATACAGTTTTGAAATTTATTAAAAGCGGTACTTTCGTATGATGTAATAGCCGAAGAAATCGCCAAACGATTTCATTACTCACAGCAGCTCTGTTTAAATGATCATTTCAGTAGTTTAAGAACGTAGTTTGATTACATGTCTGTTAAATTTCTGTCTTATTTATATTATTTTATTTTATTGGTGGAGTTTAAAATTCGTTGTGGAATATCAGCCCAGGGTCGTAGCTAGTGCATTGCTAGGGGAGGCTCAGTCCCCTCTAAAAATTTTTGAGTCCCCCTGAGAAAGATTCGAAGATCATCAAATGAAACTCTGTTAAAAAATTGAACTTAGTTTTGGAGCCATTTGCATTTTTGCACAAACATTAAATTGTAGTACTTGTATAAAAAACAGCAAAAAAAGTGTTTCAACATGCGCGCATCCTACCTTCATATATCAAGCTTCCCAATTGTCTGCTACAGCTAATATGAACTATAACTAGATTTAGAATTGACAACCTTTTGCTAATGCAAACGTGCGAACATTAACGTCATGTGTGTCACCCCATCACGTGATGGAAATATTCAGAAAAAAAGCAGTTTGCGACTGTTTCGAAACAGGTGAACTGTAAATTTTTTATTCAATTTTTATTCAATTGTTGACATCATCTCTTATTATTTCACTAGTATAATTATGCACTAGTTATACACTGGGAATTTTCATTCTGCAGCCTTTTCTTTGTTTTAGTATAAAATTAAGTTATTATAAACAGTTTAATAAAAAGCATTGTGCCTACAATATATAATATGCACTAATTTATCTTTCGATATAATACTTTAATCATATATATCTATGTGTGTGTATTCGTGTGTGCGTGCATGTGTCAGATAGAGAAAAAAAAATGAGCCTCCCCTATATTTTCTTGAGCACCCCCTAATATTCACTTCTAGCTACAGCCCTGTATCAGCCCGAAACAAATGCAGAACTATTTGTATTACTTTGTGCAAACGGATTTATCTTCTATAATTACGCGATAAAGATAGATTTTTAAAAAATTATTTTAAAACGCATCATAAATAAGTAAATTGCGATACAGTTATGAATAAATTTTCATTTGTAAGAATATTTTTTCCGCTAATCGACGGTGAAAAAATTGAAAATGTGCAATCTTTATAAGTTTAAAAAATTGCAGAAAAAGGCGAAATTTAATCGTCTGCTGTTGCCAAGATCAAAATGACGTCAGAGTTACGGACCGCCGTGTTTGTCCCTTATAATGTATATAAATGATGAAATTTGGCAGAGGATTGTTGCTCAGTTCGAAATTAAGAAATCGAAAATAAACATTAAAATAGAGGGAAGTAGTTTGAAAATTTTCTTGGGGGAGGGGGGGTCATCTGGCATTGACGCCCTTATAAAATTTTCATTTCTACCCAACCCTCATTACATCGCCACCACCTTATCTATTACGTATAATTCGTTTTCTGTTATGCTTATTACAATCGTTGTCCTGATTAATATTTTCACCTTTACAAATAAATATTTTGTACTGTTGATTTATTTACCTAATGCAGATGTACATAGCAGATGGGGGGGGGGGGGTCATCTGACATTGACGCCTTTATAAAATTTTCATTTCTACCCAACCCCCATTACATCGCCACCACCTTATCTATTACGCATAATTCGTCTTCTGTTATGCTTATTACAGTCGTTGTCCTGATTAATATTTTCACCTTTACAAATAAATATTTTGTACTGTTGATTTATTTACCTAATGCAGATGTATGTCAGTATATATATTTTAGCCTATTATTAATTCCACTGTCAGCTACATTTAATTAAGGAGATTTTACAATTTAAAAAATTTCCTCCCTTATTCATAACATATTTCAAAAAAAATTATACAGATGATGAAATCATAACTTACCACAATATTGGATGTTTAAAATAGCTCGAGAATGTAAGGTTCCAAGCGATAAGCTTGTTTATTATTGATTATGTTTTTCAATTCCTACTATTAGCTCACACTCTCCCTATATTTATTTATATATTTATATATTTATCAATTCCTACTATTAGCTCACACTCTCCCTATATTTATTTATATATTTATATATTTATCTTGTACAAATTTTCAATCGTTAATAAAATACTCATTATTCAACCTATCAGGTTGAAATAAATTTTTTTAAACTTGTACTGGATGACAATTGATGTTAATAAAGTTTTTTCAAATATTATAATTAATTAATTTTAGTTTTGCATGGGAAACAAAATGGCTGCCATTGGTTATTGAATTTCAATGAAAGTATTTTCAATAAGGGTTACCATAGGGGGGGACCCTGTTCTGTCGCCAAATACCGCCAAGTTTGTCGCCAACATGGCGATATATCGCCAAATTTGGCGGCCAAAATGAGTCGCCGAAAGCGACGCCAACTTGGCGATATCTGTAATATTTCGCCAAATTCCCATAGAGTTCCATTGTAAACCTACTTGCTTATAGAAAATCAACAAACTGAGATATTTTAATGCAACAAAAACTCATATTAGCTTAAGGGATTATATTAAATTTTTCTTTGATGGCCTAAGTAGGAATTGACTTTAAAAACAAAATTTTTATATTACTTGTTTATTATTAGTTAAATAATTAAAAACTCAATTTGTAAAGAAGAGCTCAGAAACTAGATTTTTCTGGGATTAAAAAAAAATATTAATTAGACATTCATCATAAACTGAAAGCAGTCTAGTAACGAATCTGTTATAAAGATACAGTGCTATATGAGGCGTTCAGAAGGCAATCCGACTAACTCCTTTTTGAGTGGCATTTTTTTAAACAAAGGAACATTGAAAATTTTCGATACAGGGTGTTTCATAAATAATAGGAAAAACTTTAAGAGGCGATAGTACACATCCAAACAAGCAACTTTCACCAAAGAATGCATAGTCAGAAATAAAACGCAAAGGTGCTGGCGCATTTGGAAACTTGGTCCATGCAAACGTTAAAGCTCTATTCCTGTTGCGAGTTATTGAGAGAAGAACGACACTAATAGCATGCAAATGTCATATGGAGAAGAAGGAACGCGTATACAAAATCTCGCCTCGATTAGTACATAAAAACCGCTGATCTGAGTGTGGAACTGTCCATCGCGGTAGGAACGTATCGGAAGATGTTGCCCCTCACTAATAAAAAAAGTCTCATATGCATTTTATCTATGGAACTGCTAATCGAAATAACTCGACTATTGTACGGAGAGCGGTTTCCCACCTTGCTTTTGTCACTTAATCGTTCTTTGTGCGTTTTTGCCTCGTATAACAGCATCACCTTCGGCGCCCTCTAGCACCTTTGAGTTTTAATTCCGACCATGCATTCTTTGATGAAAGTTGTTTGTTTCGATGTGTACTATCGCCTCTTAAAGTTTTGCCCATCTTCTATGAAACATCCTGTATATTTTTACAGTGATAAAATTTACCTTTGATTAAAAGAAAATTAATGAGTTCAATCAAAACATCCCGAGTAAAAATATTATATATATACAATATTTTTATAGTTACAATAACTCTAACTGTTTATACTGAACATTTTCATTTGATGGAGTTGTGCACTGAACGGCTCATAGTATGTACCGTGCATTCTGAAAAGTCCACACTCTGCCACAATCGAAGACGACAATCCATTTCAATGTATTTACAGGTTAACAATTATTGAACTATATGAAATTAAACCGTCATAACTTCTGAACGGTTTGCATGATGAAGTTAAAACTTCGTGGTTGGCCGCAGGGAGTGATGGGAATTAGCATGCACATGCGCACGCAACTTGTACGCAACTTCGTCAATAAGCAAAATTGGCGCATTTGGGGGACTGAGAATTTGTATTTAGCGATCGAGAAGTCTCTCCACCCTAAACGGGTGACTGTGTGGTGTGCAATGTCCAGTCACGGAATAATCGGTCCGATATTCATTGACGGCAAGGTGACTACTGAACGATGCGTGAAGGTTTTGGAAAATGGTTTCATTCCCATTACCCAAACTGACTCTAATTTTGACAAGATGTGGTTCATGCAAGACACAGCTTGACACCATCGGACCAAGAATGTGTTTGATGTCCTAGAGGAGCACTTTGGGACCGCATTCTGGCTCTGTCGTACCCAGAGGCCACTGGAATGGGACTCGCTTGGCCGCCATGTTCTCTAGATCTGAACACATGTGACTCATTTTTGTGGGACTACATTGACAATGTATACAGAAATAGCCCCAAAACCATATCTGAGCTGAAAACTGCCATTCAGGAGGTCATCAAAAGCATCGATGTTCCGACACTTCAGCGGGTCATGCAGAATTTTGCTATTCGTCAACGCCACATCATAGCTAATGATGGCAGCCATATCGATCATGTTATAACCTAAATCCGAATATCCGTAGTGACTTTTAAATGTTGAATAAAGTTTGTGAACTCAGTTGTTTTTAAATAATTTACGTTTTGTTTCATATAGTTCAATAATTGTCACCCTGTAAGAAGAAGCAGGGTCCGACAATGACTTTTGCAGGCCCTGACCACAAACATGACACGGGACACTTATGCTATGTAGTAAGATGATTTTTTTTATTCGTGTATTGATTATCGCTGTACTCCAATTTAAGCTTGTTAATTTGTGGCCTATTCACGAACTCAATTTTATTCATAAGTGCATGAAATTTACAGGTATTCTTATTCAGATGCCACCAAATATGGTGCAACTTTTTTCTATAAAGCAAATAGTATTTTAGGAAATGTTCTCAAATTTGATATTTTAAACCGATTTTTGAGATAGGGCAAACAGAAAAAGTCTGTTTTCGATTAGGAATCAATTCTAACCCAAGTCCAAGATGTATAGATAACGCTTTAACCCTTAATTACATAATGTAACTCAGGCGTTACATGATCTTTTTTTGACATTTGGCGCTTTCTATTCATCTTTTGGTGAACTATTATGTATTACTTATTACATGTGATAACAAGCATTTAAGATCGTGAAGTCTGTTCTTGTTGTGATTTGTTATCACGACGAGATTAACACATCTTTTGTTGACTCTGCTTGCAATGGGCTGAACTTAATAGGATGAAGAGAACTTTTATCAATATCTTTTTAAGTTTTGATTCGATTTTCATAAAAATTGAAAGGGCTCGGCAAAATTCTACAACGATTATACATATTAAATTTCAAACTTTTCGGTTGGGTAGTTATTGCCTGTTATATGCGGGAAGACGGACAGACTGACGGACGACTATAAGTGCTACGTATTTATATAATTACGAACGGACCTAAAAATGTCACAGAAAGTGGACAGTTTGGATTTGAAAATAGCTTTAAAGCTTAGAAAAAGTAAAAAAAGTCAGAGATACATACGCATTTCTTTGCGCCTGCTAAAATACGAATTACATAATACTAACATTTAAGACAAGTTGATTTGCAAGCAGTAGAGAAATAACAAACATTTTAAGATAACGTTGTACTTGGGTGCTTCAATTTGAAAAGATTATCGTAGATTTCATAGGCCAGCAGTTTGTGTCAGTTCAGATAACATCGTTGCTCTTGCAAGTGTTAAATGTTTACAAGACGTCTAGCTTTTATTTTCATTTTTTATCCATTGAAGAAACTGCTTTCTCTTTCTCTGTTTTTTTTTCGTTTCATTACGATCTACATTAAGATTACGATTACAGTGATCTGATAATCGAGAAAAGTAAAAAAATACAAAATACAACATCGTCGCTGATCCACCACGGTTAAAGTTCGGATTGTATATATTTTCCTTTCTTTTCGAGTGGTCGGTGATGAAATTTGCAATAAAATGGTTATAAATTTTTACTAAATTTTTGTATTTTAATGGTTAGCTTTAATCAGAAAATGCCGCGATTAGAAGCAATGTTTATTTTGGAAAAAGTATGATCGTTCAATAATCTGCAGTATTACAGTGAAATAACAATTATATTTTTTTCCTTGAAAGAACATCTAGGGTGGTTCAAAAGTCCCTCACACATTTTAAAATTTAATATAAAATCAAGCAATTGTCATACGGGAGTGCGGTTTGGACAAAAATGCTTCTTACGATGAAAAGTTTTCTTGAATCGAATAAAAAAATTAGTTCTAAACTTATCCCATAGATGGTGTTGTTCCTTAAAAAACGTAGACAATCTGTTGCAGATCATTTATCATGCCACAAGCAGTTTATGAGCATTTATTTTGTTCGAGCTACACAGTGCGCACACATTGAAATATGGCATGCTCTGTAACTGCTTGTGACAATATAAATGATCTGAAACTGCTTGTGACAATATAAATGATTTGAAACTGCTTGTTTTGAGTTTTTTATGTTTCTTTTTGATAATTTAAGGTGCAGCGCCATCTATGGACGAAGTTTGGTGCGATTTTTTTCTTATTCGCTTCAAGAGGACTTTTCATCGTGCGAAGTATTTTAGTTCAAACAGCACACCCGTACGACAATTACATGATTTTATATCAAATTTTTAAATATGTCAGGTACTTTTGGACCCCCCCCCCCCTGCCTGTATATCTATTTAAAAATTTGCTGTATATATGTTACATTATTAGATCTTCCTTCGCGATTTCTCTGTTCTATTCTAAAATACTACTCTGTATTCACTAATTCCTTATTCTTAAATAATCTCTATCGTTAACTCTGTTAAATTCGCTTCAATTTAATATCTAGTTTGCCCAATTTACTTAAATATTGCGCTTTTAGTATTCTTAAATTAAATGATCCAGTTCAGAAGTTCGGATTATTTTTTTGGCGTTCGAATGTTCTTTTTAGTAGCCATTTTTTCCCTTCCGAGAATTTTCTTTCCCGCGCTTATTTCCGGCGTTTCCTTTTTACTATTAAATCCATCCGCTCATCTGTCAGTCCTCTTTCCTATGACGTATGATGGTGTGTCATCCTTAATTCTTAATTGGTTCAGAGCGCGTGTTACGTCATATTTGTATTACTACGCTCGGTGATTAAAAAGCGGCTACGCGCAATGCTCCGACAGATTTTGTAGAATTTGCTTGATTTTCTAAGTGTAAACTTTCCGCCTAGCTGAGTGTCTGACGTTATGAAGCTTCTAAAGATTTACCTCCAATGATTCGATGGATGATGAGAATGTAAAGCGATAACTCGTCGAGTTTATCTAAGGCACTATTGAGAACTGCTTATCGATGTTGTTTAATAAAAATCTGTGACCATAAAATGCTTCGTTCCTTGTCTCCCGGAGAAATTACTAATGAAAACCTTCATTGCTCTGACCATCTGCCACTCGACTGCAATAATTTTAAGTGTGGAACATATGACGATGATGATTGCTAAGATTCGTTTATTTACTTGCATCAATCTACAATAAATAATCAAATGCCACTGTTCATCGGTTATCAATATGTTATTGCTGATCTTATTTTTTTCGGCACAATGATCATCTAAGTCTAGGATTAATTGAAATATTACCTACTACACTACTCGTTTTCACCCATATGACGTTTATCGTTATATGTATGGTAGCAAATAAATTAAATAGAGATTTTTCTTTGTTTTTTAAGTAGCTTCAATAAAAGGAAAAGAAGGAAGTGTCATAAAAGTACTACCCTTTTGAAAATGTTTATTATAATGGTTTAGACCAATGATACTCACCCTGCAGCCCGCGGGCGGCAAGTGGCCTGGCGACACATAATTATTAATCGATATTTATAAAATTGATTAATATGTGCATAAAAGATATCCCTGTTGCTTTATATATTTTCTTGGGACGACAAAATACGTCCTGTTATTTATAATGAATTTTAAATTATGTTAAAACATCCTAAATGCAGTTTTTGCTTAGTGAAAAGTTCTTTTTAGTTGTAGTTCTGTTTGTGCTACAATCGTGTATGGGACATTCTCACAATCTTTTGAATTTTAAGTCCCTGAATAATAATTTTTATTTTAGTACATATTCTTTCTTGTGGGTTTTTTTTTCATATACTGGGAACATCCCATTGCATGAGTGCATTACATAACATTGTTAAGTCCCATTGCATAACAATATTAACGGGATAAATAAGTTGTAGGCGATGTTGGGGGTTCAAATACCAGGAAAACTCCTATACCGCCCCATGTCCCTGATGATGATTTTTAAGTTTAGAGCTGTCTGTATAAAATTGATTCAATAAAAGTTGATATTATTTTTTTAACTCTGTCCCTGGGTTTCAGATTCCTTACCATCCCTCTTGCTAAACTTATACATAAAATCACTTCAGATGCAACCACAGAATTTTTTTCAACTTTTTTCTCATGCAGAAGTATGCTAGAGAAGATTTTATTCCCAAGATTTATTCCTGCACTTTGCGAGGTAAATTATTTTTTTTTAATTTAATTCAATGTAAATAACTGTTTCTAAAAATCAATGAACATTGTGGCTATCACCTAGTCTTAATATGATTTGCCTAAAAATAGTGGTAATTTTCCTTACCGTCCCATCCTTACCATCCCTTTTTTTCCATTGCTGTCCCTTTTTTCCTATCTACCCCCCTTTTTTTCCTTCCGTCCCTTCTTTAACACCCCTTTAAGACAATGTTATAGCAAAATTTTGCACTAAAAATACTACATTGTTATTATTTCTTATTTGAATGTCCTGTGGGTACTATGCAAATTCATTATAAATAAAAATTTAGAAGAAAATAGAAAGTTATAATGGTAAAATAGTAAGGAAAATTAAACTCGCAAGTTTAACTTAAACCTCAGTTAAATAAAAATTTTTTTACTGCTGACTATTTTTTCTTTATTTTGAATCATTAAGGCATTTCTTTATCAGATTAAAATGTTATTTTAGCAAGTTAAATTTCTCCAGATTTTTATTCCCGAAAGTCAAAAGATGGTGAGTATACATAAAAGATATACATTTTTTAATGTCTTGTCCATCAACGTTGTTTAGATAATTTTTAAACTTTTGTCAACGGATTGTTAAACTAAAAACTTTTATGTTATTTAATCTCAGAAATGCATTCATTAATTAAAAGAAAAATTTCAATTAAAAATTACTGGTAGGAATAATCGATTTTGAATGATTTGTGTTTCACGTAAACGAGACTCTCGTTGCAAAGGTGTTAATACTAATTTAGCATTATTTAAAATTAATCAAATGTGAAATCTATAAAAAATGTGTTAAAATGTATTATATTATGTTTTATACTTACCGGGTGTCCCAAAAAGGACTGACTGATTTTAAAATTCAATAACTTCCAAACGGTGACAGATAGTAAAAAAATTCTTGCAGGAGGGTTATGGATAAAGTCAAAAGTTTTTTTTACAGTGATTTTCGATTTTAGTTCGAATTACAAACAATAGATGGCGCTGCGATCAATAGAGGCTAAATTCGGGCTCGATTTTTTGTACTTCGTGGCCCGGATAATACATTTCCATCTCCTTTTTCTGCATGGAACAATAGAAAGGACCAAAAATCGAGCCTGTATTTAGCGACTATTGCTTACAGCGCCATCTATTGTTTGTAATTCGAACTAAAATCGAAAATCACTGTAATAAAACTTTTGACTTTATGCATAACCCTCCTGCAAGAATTTTTTTAATATCTGTCACCGTTTGGAAGTTATGGAATTTTAAAATCAGTCAGTCCTTTTTGGGACACCCGGTAATATATAGCTAATAACTTATTGGTGTTGAACTTTGTCGCGGTTAAAGTTAGCACCCAAAATATTTTATATCCCTATTTCCAAATAACAATCTTAGCGGCATACTTCTACAACATTTATAATAGAAATCTACCACGAAGCATATTGTTTGGATGTAGTGGTGTTAAAATGTCTTTGGCAACAATTTTTGCGCAACAAACGGTCAACCCTACTGATATTATAAGCCTTGTTACAGTGCTTTGTTATACTACTTTTGTTATCTTACTAATTTCATTACACTTTTCTTCCATTATTATGTGTCGCAAGTGCAAGTGTATTATGCCAGTGTCTCGCGGCCCGCTTAGCGTCACAAACATATGTTTGCGGCCCGCGAGAGTTTGGCTGGCTTAGACGAAGAGCTTTTGAAGAAATTTACTTAACCCTTTCGACCTGTATAAAACAGAATATTTTGCGGTTTCTAGCGATTCTGTTTTCGTATACCATTTTGTTTTCCTTTTACTGTACTTCGTTCAATAAACCCTGTGAAAACGAAACTGTTTATAACGGAATTCTGTTTTAAAAGTAAAACAGTTATTCTCTCTAGGATAGGAATACTATGCAACTATACTTGCTAAATTGGAATGATACACTGTTAAAATTTTTGCAGCATTCTTGCAGGTCACTCGACCGTTTTTTGAAAAAACGGTTTCATAACCATAATTTAACTATATTCTGACCATAAAATGGCCAATAATATGGTCAGAATAGTGTAGAATAGTGTCAGAATAGTGAAAAAACGGTCAAATGACCTGCCAGAATGCTGCAATTTTTTAACAGTGTAATTTCAGCCTCAAGCATTTCCCATTTCAAACATTTTACTGCATAAAATTATTGTGTTTATTTAGTGTAGTTAGTGTTACACTGTTAAAAATTTGCAGCAAACTGGTCCAGTCATTCAACCGTTTTTAAACGGTTACTTAACAATGTTATAAAGTGTATTTGGCCATATCATTGGCCCTATTATGGTCAGAATAAAGTTAAATTACGGTTATGTAGCCTTCCGACCGTTTTTATAGAACATGGTTACATAACCATGATTCAAGTCTGATCTGACCATAATAAGGGAAATAACATGGTCAGAATAGAGTTAAATTGCGATTATGTAACTGCTTTGTATAAAAACGATCGAATAACTAGACAGTTTGTTGCAGATTTTGAACAGTATATATAAAAAAAAAAAATGGCAAAGCAGTGGAGAAAAATTCTGTTTCAAACAGGTTTTTGCCCTAGCAGGAATAATTGTGAGATATTTCTATCGTAGGGACTATGAAAGATTTACATTTAAGAGAAGATTATGTTATAGACAGGTTCCGTTTTCATGAAATTTACTTATTTTTATGTCCCGATTCAGAAGCTCTTGTTCCGCTTTTTTTTACTCTTTGTGTTGGTTTTTGTGACACTGGGCCTAAGTCCAGTGTCGCAAAAATCGACAGAAACAGACAAAAAAAGCGGAACAAAGGCTTTTAAGTCGGAGCATAAAAATACGCCCAGTGTCACAAAAACCGGCACAAAGAGTCCAACAAGAAAGGAAAATCATACGTACAGTATAGATTGTGAAACACTTTCCAACACTCCATGAAAGCTTTAACAGAACTTCGTTATTTAGGGAAATGAGGTAAATAAGATAACTAAGTAAACGTTTAAAAAATTGATTTCAGCAGGTACCGTCCATAGCCAAGTATGTAACCCAACTCTTTTGAACAGCTCTGTATTTGATCTCTATGTTGATATATATACCATATAATGGGAAAATTTAGTTTAGCAAGAAAACGCATAACAGGTTGAAATTTCTCTTTCAGCAATTTTTACTAATAGATAGAAATATACTTAAATACTTTTATGCAGCCCTGTAGTTTACCTAGTACCTTTATTACACGCCACTATTTAGCTAAAATTTAATTCAAACTAAAACACTCTTAAAACTACCGAAGTCATAGTTCCAGAAATTATCATCCATAGACGGCATGTTGCAATACTTTGCGTGACCCTGTATATCATTTTATCTATATTCTACAAACATTTCTTAATAAACTAAATGCAGTTGGGCGTAAAAATACATAACTCATTTAAAAACCACATTTAAGCAATTTGAGCTAATACTCAGTAACCTTACGAATTCTTTTGTGTAGCCGTGTATATAAATTATAGCATTTATATATACCATATAGTAGTATATCTGTAAATGCTCTGCACTTCGTATTATACATGAGATATAACTTATAGTAAACCTGACTGACGTATATCAATTTTATTATATATGTAATAGTTTAACATAATTAAAATACGCCGCAAACAATCCCTCCATATCATTATATAACGGTATTCTTTTGTGTGGCCCTGTAAGTGAATAATAACTACTCTTTTCACCGCACATTCTACAGAATGCATCTTTTAGTGCACTTCATAAATGTATATAAATTTTGTTATGTTTGGACGCGTGTAACAACATTAAAAATCATTTGAAACGGTTTTTTCCCATTGGCCGTAATGTAACGGAATACTTTTGAATGTCCCTGTAGATGAGCTAAACATGCTACAAATTTCATTTAAAATAGGTTTCGTGTTATGGTAAACGCCAATAACATGCAAAAATTTCAAAGCAATCCGAGTATATTTACGAGAGTTAGAGCGCGTACAGTCGGCCAGACGGACAGAGAGACCGAATCATAAACACTTTTCAACTTTGTTGGAAAGTGTTAAAAAAGCTAAACTTATAACATACTTATAACTACTTAAAAAGTGACACAAACATATGAAAGTACTATTTAACACAACCCTGAGATCTTTCGAACACACACGCGTTCATTTTCAAAGGGAAAAGATAACGGACTTAATAGAAAAAAAAAAATGATGCATGCGCAAGTGGAGTTCAGTCCATTTTTTTTGCAGAGGGTTGAAAACATCAGTTCATATTTTCAGGACAGAACTCCGTTTGCGCATGTACAGTATTTTGTTTTTGTTTTTGTTTTTAACATTTGTTTTCTATTCAGTCAGTCATCTTTTCCCTTTGAAAATGAACGCCTGTGTGTTCGAAAGATCTCCGGGTTGTATTAAATACTATTTTTATATGTTTGTGTCACCTTTTAAGTAGTTATAAGTATGTTGTAAAGTTTATTAATAACAAGGTGAAAATTTTCTTCACGACACTAGTTTTTTAATACAGTGTTTTGACTCTATTGACACAATAATTAATCTTAACACTAAAATCTGTGAAAATGGAATCGCTAAGAACCAAAACAAATTCTGCTTGGCTGAGGTTTCTGACTGTACAGTCGGGGGGGAAAAAGTAAACACCCTCTACTAACCCTGCAACTAATTATAATAGAAGAAATTACTGGTACCAAACGTTGGAAATGTAGTCTACTTTTAAATGATGTATATAAAATTTACCTAGGGGGGCCATCTACAAATCAAACCCAGACCAAACTTCGTTTTTACCAATGGTAACGCCAATTTTGACGATATATTTTAAATCTTCGGTTCAAACTATGCCTAAAAATGAAATTTTAAGTCATTTACATATTAAGTTTTTGAATTATAAACACTCAAAATTTACAGCTTCTAATGTTAAATTACATTTTCATATTTTTATTAATATCTCCGGAGATTATAATCCTGATGTAATAATTTTTCGTGTGGTTATAATACTAAAAAAACAAACAAACAAACAAAAAAAAAAACATAAATACAGCGATTTGTAAATTTACAAATTTTATAATATGAATTATGCAATTAATATTCGAAAAAAATATGAATGGCAACCTACAATTTTTTTGATAGACTTATATTTATTAAGTCCTGCTTGAATGCGAATTCTCAATTTCGAATTTTTCTTCCAAGTAGTTTTCGAATTCTGAGTAAAAAACGTCAAAATGATGGTTTATAGGGCCTTCTGGGATGGCCAGAAATGCATAATTTGAAAAAAAAAATTTTTTTATTCATTTTATGGAAATACTTGGGCTGGCAATAGTCGAAACATACTAAGCGAATGAAATGGTCATATTCATAAGAAATAATACATTAATAGATAATAATAAATACATGGTCAATCTGTATCATTTCAACAATCGAGTAACGAACTTCAATTTAGATACAGCCCCTAAAACAGGCCCAGTTTAAAATAATTAATTCCTTTTAAACTAATAGTACGAATTTCATGAAAATTTGGATTTATGCTAATTGAGGGGTGTAGAATTTATTTATTGGTGTCAAACTTGGGTATTGCTATTGACAAAAACAAAGTTTGGGTTCGTTTTGATAACTAGATGGCCCCCTAAGTAAATTTTATCTGCATCATTTAAAAGTAGGCTTTATTTCCAATAGTTTGGTACCAGTAACTTTTTTCTACAATAATTTGTTGCAGAGAGCATTACTTTTTTTTTTCCATGACTGTACATTTATAGTTGTGTGGTATTCCTTTCCCAGAGACTATGGCATTTTTACGTTTATGACAGGATTCCATTACCATTACAAACTAATTTCATTTTCTCAGGATTTACTAAACAAAATACAGTTAAACCTGCAAAAACGGAATGTATAGGGACCTGTATATTATTCCGTTTTAGACAGTTTTTTGTTGATTTGTACGGTGTTCTTTTTACGCGACTGCCAAGAAGGGTTGTGTGTTTCAAGCGTATTTGGGTATGTGGATTTCTTTATACCCTCGGATTTTAATGAATGAGGTCTCTATCGATTCGTCTTAACCGTCCGATGGTTATAGGCTAGCTTTTGTTTCTATAAATTCAAAATATCGGCCGTAAAATACAAAATGGCGGTAGAGACGAAAAAAAATTTTACGCACCCTATTGAGTGGCATATCATTGGATAGGTCTTTCAAAATGAAGACGATGTTTCATTGACTATTTTACAGTCAGAAGCTCCGATTAAATATTACACAACCTGGAAGTTGTGTAGGTAGGATCTCTAGCTTTGCTGCAACTCTAACCTTCATAGACATCTATATGCCTTATCAAAAGAGTGTTTATAGATAGGAACTAACAATTAAACACAACTTAAAAGTCATCAATAAAAGTAAATAAAAAATAGGTAAGTAATATAAAAAAATAGTTTCACATTGAACAGAAATAATTTATTATTTCGCTTTTACGCAGTTGGGTTTTCTGATTTTTTAAATTTAATTTTATTGGCAGAATCATAAAAAAAAGATACCTTACAGACAAGTTCTGTTTTCACAGGTTTTACGGTATTAAGTTCCACTCAATAAAAAGTAATAAATAGCATTGTACTAAAATAAATTCGAGGGAATTTGTGTATCCTGAAAAATCGGGACTTTTGGTGTCCCGCGCAGTGATACCGTGGGACGAGTCTTAGAATCCCTGGAAATCGGGATGTCACGCCTCCCTGGCAGCACTATAGCATGAGCCCACCCAAAAATTTGTTTTTCCAACCCACCCATTACAATAGAACCTCTTTTATCCAAAACTCTCGATTAACCGAAATCCATTTTTAAAGCTTTTTTTTTTTTTTTTTTTTTTTTTTTTTTTTTTTTTTTTACTATCACATTCCTTGCGTCCAAATCCATTCTGAAAGCCTTTTTTTTGGGGGGGGGGGAGGGGGGGCTGCGTGCAAGCTGTACTTTCCGAACTATGAGTACATATAAATATTTTCGATTCACTTTCTTAGAGTTCCATTGAATTTAACTTGAGTTCCCATAAGCTGAGGAGTGGAGCGGTAAAAAACGAACAAATTTACAATTCTGAAGCTTTTGAATGCTTTGCAAAAGGTTTGGCATGGCTGGGGCAGCAGAAAGATTGTGCGACTGGTGAACTAATAATATTAAAAAACTCCGTGATAGAGCTTCAAAGCAAAGGCAATCGAAACTGCGACAAACAAAAACTTTGTTTCAAACCCTTGTGATCTATGTAAAGGTTACTTAATTTCAAAATTAAAATTCAGATAATTTATTCTTGTTTGTATTTTGCTATTGCTTTATTTTTATTAAGCACTTGTTACCATAATAAGAAATAGGCATATATTTCTCCTTAATCTTAAAATGGAAGCATTCTCGATTTTCCGAAAAAGGGTCGGTCCGAATTACTTTGAATTATCGAGGTTCTACTGTATTCATTTTTAGGTGCGTTCGTAATTGTATAAATGCGTAACACCTATAGTCGCCATCTGGTCCGTCCGACTGTCCGCATATGACAGCGCAAAAACTACCCAACCGAATAATTTGAAATTTAATATTTAGAATCGTTTCGGGATTTTGACGAATCATTTCAAACTTTATGAAAATCGAATCAAAACTTGAAAAATATTATATTAATAAAAGTTTTCTTCATTTTATTAAATCCTATCATACGCCGTTATTTCAGTGATATCCCATGATAGGTCATGATTCTAGGTATCGATGGTGATGACGTCCTATAAAAGATGGATTCCTGTTATTTCCGTGTTACTGAATTTAATATATAGAATCGTAATAAATTTTGTATTCATGCATTTCCGCATAAGAGTGCAACAGCTATTGCACCAAGATCTGAATATTTATAAAACGGGTTATAGTACGAACGCACCTCATTCGCCATGTTTGACCTACAGTTTCAGACTTGTTTATTTTGTTACTATTAGTACTAGGAAATCCGACCTGGATTTCTTGGATTACAGTCCCCCTCCCTTTTTGTAAAATTTAAAACGCTAATATATAGATTTTTAGCATTTAATATATTTATTTTTGGATTGCTTGCTAACAACACCAAAAAGGATTTCAAGTTCTGCTTATATTTATAACTACATTTATAATTCTAACTATAAGTTATATTTATATATAAAGGTTATTTATAAGTATTTATAGTTTATAAGTTTATAATATATCGTTTATAATATTTAGTTTTATAATATAGTTTATATAATGTATATAATTTATAGTTTGTATGGTTTATATAGTTTAAAGTTATAATAGGTTATACTAAATTTATAATATATAGTTTATAAGTCTATAATTATCATAGTTTATAATAAGTTTATTGCTACATAAATTATTCCATTTTTATCTTATTTATTACATTTAAAAATAAAACAAATAATTTGAATAGTTTGATTACATGAACTTTCAAAAATATATGTTTAGTTATTTATTGCATTTTAAAATTAATTAAATAGTTTAAATAGTTTCATTGCAGGATCTTTCAATATATATGTTTAGTTATGAGCTTATATATTAGAAATGGGCTTTGCGCAGGAACATTATGTTTGTTTATGCATTATTTTGGAATAGTTAAACGAGAACGGTACATTTTATTCTGTTTAATTTGACCATTTCGATGATAATGTTACATAACTGAATGATAAAATGACGTTTAAGATCGTATAATTTTCACTTTCATGAATATTAATTTTAAGTTCTTTTTTAACCTTAAAAATGCTTTCATTATATTAATATTACCATCTTATTATTATTATTTTTTTGTAAATTATTTAACTATTTGCTTTTTTTCTCCCATCTTATTAGATCTAGGATATGACAATTTTTTGTGAAGTAGAAATTCATATTTTTTCATCGAACATTTAAAAATATTTTGCTATAGCTATGAAAGAAAAAAAACTCCATAATAATAAAAAGGTTTTTATTAATTCCTTTCCGTTTTTTAATCCGTCACTTGATTAGGATTTCAAGATATTATGATGGAAACGAAATTTCCATATTTAATTATTCACAGTTTTTTTTTTTTTTTTACTAGGGGACTCGGCCCCCTACGAGCTACGGTCGCAAACCCCCGTCCAGACACCGCAGACTCTAAATGCACGCTAATTTGATCGGCTTTAAAAAGATTTCGAAAGATTGAATTATAATTTAAAAAACAGTGGCGATCTCCCTATAAACGGATTTCTATTCATTTCTGTTTGATTGGGGAATTTTAACTCCTAATCCGCTGCGGTACTACTTGATTATCCAGTCGACCAATTTCGCCAAATTATACAAATTGACATAATTTTTATTTTAAATAACGAAAGAACAAATAAATTAGTACAACATTAATAAAAATACAAATAAAACGTCGAAATCAAAATAACTTGATGACGTAGACTCGTGTAACAACATTTCAAAATAAGCTAATATAAAAGGATTTAAGTAAACAGAGTCTTTGTCTCCTGGTATTTTTTAACAAAGCGAAAAGAAAGTTCTTTTAAATGAGACATTTTAAATTAATCGTTTTTAATCTGACGTAATTTTGACCAAGCAATTCTTTCTCTTTTAAATATTCATGTTAAAATACTTTTGTTAGAAATGAAATATTATTTGCGCTTTCCTAACAAAAATAGTTGAAAAGATCCTCTCAAAATATCAAATAAATGTATAGCACAATTTCTAAATTCAAACTGTTTTGCAATATTATTTTGTGTTCATTTTATGTAATAACTGTAATGTGACGTAAATATAACGTAATTTCTCCTATTTAAGACTTCTAACGCATGTTAATGAATTTATTATTTTACAATATCCTTTCTCTTTTAAAATTCACGTGTATACTTTTTATGACGTAATTTTCAATAAGTTCCTGCTTTTTATACGCAATTATTTAATTTTAATTTGAAAGTATCTTTTCTATTTAAAGTATCTTTTCTATGCTGAAAATTTGAATTTAAAATAGAAATAAAACCTCGAAAAATGATTCAAATTAAAAAAATAAAGTAATTCTGCACACCGGGAAATTATAACGTATAAAATGATCTAAAAATTATTTAATTCCGATGTATAGTTTTTGCTCCTATAAAACTTTTTTAGTGGAACGATTTTGTCCAACTTTAGCATTAAATATCTCTTTAAATAATTCTTCGATTTAAAACTGTCTGCATCAGCGTGTTTATCAAACATTTCTGTATAATACTACCGATTTTCATATTTTTGTGTGCAATTTTTTTCTTAATATTAACGAAGAAAGACCTCCGGTCACAAAAAATTCAAAACCGGCGGCGGCGGCGGTGACAGCGGTAGTTAAATTTTTTTAGAATAGAGAGAAACTCTAATAAGTATCTTTCGACTTATATGAGACATTCTCACAATCTTTTGAATTTTATGTCCCTGAATAATAATTTTTATTTGAGTACACTAGGGGGCTCTGCCCAATACGAGCTACGCTCGTCAACCCCCGTTCAGGCATCGCAGACTCTAACAGCAGGCTAATTTGATCTGCTTTAAAAAGATTTCGGAAGATTGAATTATAATTTGAATCTGACAATTATAATCTGCCGTAATTTTCACCAAACTTTTCTTTCTCTTTTTAATATTCACGTAAAAATACTTTTGTGAGAAACATAATATTATGATTATCTTAAAATATCAAATAAATGTCTCGCGCAATTTTTAAATTTAAACTGTTTTGCAATATTATTTTTTGTTCATTTTACGCATTAAGTGTAATGTGACGTAAATGTGACGTATATTCTCCTATTTAAGACTTTTAACGCATGTTAATGAATTTATTATTTTACAATATTCTTTCTCTTTTAAATTCACGTGTAAATATAGTTTTTATGACGTAATTTTCAATGAGTTCCTGCATTTTTTATTTTGTGTTTATAATAGTCACGTGTAAAATAAATTTTTAATTTGAAGCAAACATTATTGTTTACGCTGTTTATACACTTGGCAACAGTTTAAATTAATACAATTTTCTAAAATCTCTCTATTCTAAAAAAAAGTAACTGCCGCTGTCACCGCCGCCGCCGCCGCCGCCGCCGCCGCCGCCGCCGCCGCCGCCGCCGGTTTTGAATTTTTTGTGACCGGAGGTCTTTCTTCGTTAATATTAAGACAAATATTGCGTGCAAAAATGTGAAAATCGGTGGTATTATAGAGAAATGTTTGATAAACACGCTGATGCAGAGAGTTTTCAAATCGAAGAATTATTTTAAGCGATATTTAATGCTAAAGTTAGACAAAATCGTTCCATTAAAAAAGTTTTATAGGAGCAAAAACTGTACACAGGAATTTAATAATTTTTAGATCATTTTATGCGTCAGAATTTCCGGTTTGCAGATTGCGTTTAGTTTTTTAATTTGAATCATTTTTGAGGTTTTATTTCTATTTTAAATTCAAATTTTCGGCATTTCGAGAGATATTTTTTTACACATTTTAGAAAATTGTATTAATTTAAACTGTTGCCAACTGTATAAACAGCGCAAGTAATAATATTTGCTTCAAATTAAAAATTTATTTTCCACGTGACTATTTTAGACAAGAAAATATAAAAAGCAGGAACGTATTGAAAATTATCATAAAAACTATATTACACGTGAATTTTAAAAGTGAAAGAATGTTGTAAAATAATAAATTCATTAACACGCGTTAGAAGTCTTAAATAGGAGAAATTACGTCACAATACACATTCCGCAAAATAAACAAAAAATAATATTGCAAAACACTTTAAATTTAAAAATTGCGCGAGACATTTATGAAATATTTTAAGATGATATTTTCAACTATTTTTATTAGGATAGCGCAAATAATATTTCATTTCTAACAAAAGTATTTTCACGTGAATAGCAAAAGGAGAAAGAAAGGTTTAGTGAAAATTATATCAGATTAAAAACGATACATTTAATGTGTCATTTATAAAAAACTTTCTTTTCGCTTTGCTAAAACATACTGGGAGGAAAAGACTCTGTTTATTTAATTCATTTTATATTAGCTTATTTTGAAATGTCAACTGATTTTATTTAATGAAAGACGGAAAAAGCCATTGTATCATTTACCAGCCGCTGATTTGGCTTTAAAATTCCCCAATCAAAGAGAAATAAATAGAAACCGGTTTATAGGGAGATCGCCACTGTTTTTTAACTTATAATTCAATCTTCTGAAATATTTTTTAAGCCGATCAAATTAGCGTGCTTTTAGAGTCTGCGGTGTCTGAACGGGGGTTGGCGAGCGTAGCTCGTAGGGGGCAGCGCCCCCTAGTTTGTAGAAAATGTCCCTCGAAATGCTGAAAATTTGAATTTAAAATAGAAATAAAACCTCAAAAAATGTGTCAAATTAAAAACTAAAAGCAGTCTGCACACCTGGAAATTCTGACACATAAATTGATCTAAAAATCATTAAATTCCTTTGTGCAGTTTTTGCTCCTATAAAACTTTTTTAATGGAACGATTTTGTCCAACTTTGGCATTAAATATCTATTAAGATAATTCTTCGATTTGAAAACTGCCTGCATCAGCGTATTTATGAAACATTTTTTTATAATACTACCGATTTTCATATTTTTGTATGCAACAGTTTTTTTAATATTAACGAAGAAAGGTCATCCTTAAGCATTCAAATCTGATGTTGATCTGCCGGGAATATCTACACAGATTTTCATTGGTCCATTTCCAAATCAAAACTTTTTTTTATATATATAGAAAAATTTTCTTCTGTTTTTTTTTTTTTTTTTTTTTTTTTTTTTTTTTTTTTTTTATTTCATATACTGGGGAACATCCCATTGCATGATTGCATAACAATATTAACGAGATAAATAAGTTTTGGACGATGTTGGGGGTCCAAATACCAGGAAAACTCCTGTACCGTCCCCTGTCCCTGATGCTGATTTTTAAGTTTGGAGCTGTCTGTATAAAATTATTCCAATAAAAGTAATTCGATGTAACTTTTTTCCAAAACTGGGACAATTGTTTTACATAAATATGTAGCAAAAAATTAACCTGCACACATTTTTACG
Organism: Maratus speciosus; assembly: GCA_963932465.1. NCBI lineage: Eukaryota > Metazoa > Arthropoda > Arachnida > Araneae > Salticidae > Maratus > Maratus speciosus. The sequence continues at coordinate 63,942,060 of OZ010799.1, read as the reverse complement.
GTTGATATTATTTTTTGAACTCTGTTCCTGTGTTATTCATCCTTACCGTCCCTATTGCTAAACTTATACAGAAAATCCCTTCAGATGCAGCCACAGAATTTTTTTCAAGTTTTTTTCTCATGCAGTATGCTAGAGAAAAAATGTCTAAAATTCTTTGAAAGGTAATTTACTGCAGAATTTAAATCAGTATTTAAATATCAATTTAAAGATCGTGGCTTTTTTGGTAGTCTTACCGTCCCCAAGGTTTATTCCTACACTTTTCGAGGTAAATATTTTTTTTTAAATTTAATCCAATGTAAATAACTGTTTCTAAAAATCAATGAACATTGTGGCTGCCACTTAGTCTTAACATGATATGCCTAAAATAGGTGGTAATTTTCCTTACTGTTCCATCCTTACCGTCCCTTTTTTTCCTATTTCGTCCCTTTTTTCCTCTACCGTCCCCTTTTTTTACCTTACCGTCCCTTCTTTAACACCCCTTTAAGACAATGCTATATCAAAATTTTGTACTAAATATACTACATTGTTATTATTTCTTATTTGAATGTTCTGTGAGTACTATGAAAATTCATTAAAAGTAAAAATTTAGAAGAAAATAAAAAAATTTAGCGGTAAAATGGTAAGGAAAATTAAACTCGCAAGTTTAACATAAACCTCAGTTAAATAAAAAAATTTCGCTGCAGACCATTTTTTCCTTATTTTGAATCATCAAGGCAAATCAAATCAAATCGTCTATCAAATTAAAATGTTTTTTTAGCAAGTTTAATTTCATCAGATTTTTATTGCCGAAAGTCAAAAGATTGTGAGAATGTCCCATATATTGTTAAAGCATATATTTTTACAGAGGTCAAACAATGATAGTATTTAAACCTAGGTACTTAGGAGTAATAGAAGAATTACATAGTAATAGTACAGTGTCTAGAAGTACCGGGTGAGCCAAAAGTTCGTTAAAACTTTAAAAATTCATAAAAAGGAAGGAATTATGATAAAGGAGTGTGATTTGCAAGAAAGGGGCTGACAAGGTAGTCGGATTTTTTTTAAGCAGCAAAAACAAAATTTATGAAACACAATGAACAGGATAACAATACCCTCCATTCATTTTTTCTTCCAATAACAAATGTTCAACATGACCTCCAGAATATTCTATGATACAACCAGGTTGTGTGTACCCGTTCATTGTGTTTCGGGTCGTCAGCGCCCTCTACATGTGATTTTCTAACTTTTTTTTTTTTTTTTTTTTGCTGTTAACAAAACATCCGACTAACTTGTGAGCCCTTTCTTGCAAACCGCACTTCTTTATCATAATTTCTTCCTTTTTTATGAGTTTTTAAAATTTTAACGAACTTTTAGCTCACCCGGTATATAGTGCGGAAATCAACAAGCAAAACCATATCCAAAAAATTTCATTTTCACCAGAGGGCACTATTATCGAGTCTATTGCTACGAATGAATAAAAATACAGTGTGTTTTTCGTTATATATGATGATATTTAAACTACGGTAAACTTTTTTTTGAAAGATAAATTTTGCGAATAACAACATTAAAAGATTTGTGTTGTAATACGCAATACATTAGGAATGAACGAAAGCTCAGGCAAATATTTTAAATACATTTCGCACCAAATATTACTAGACGCTGTTATTAACGCTTGGTGTTTACACTTTCAAGCAATAGTTTCGATGGCAGCGCCACCTAAGGAAATGTAATTTTTTGTATACCTTCTAAAGCAATACTTGCATACGCGGTTTCCACACTATATCGTTCCAGACATTTTAGTAATAGTGTAGTGTACAAGCAACTCTCTTATAAAGGGAGTCTAATTTTTCGATTGTGAGCATTTTGTCGATACTAATCTATGTGCGCAAAAGCGACGCCTGTACTTTCTTTTCTTTAAATTTTCGAAGTGTGTTTGTGGCTCTCGAAATCTACGGTTGGAGATTTTCGCTGAGATTTTATACAAATTTGGTTACGTTGGTCAATTTGCCGAGTATAAAAATAGGAGCGAAAGTCACAGAGCTATAAAAGGATAGGAGTAGACATGCCAATCTTCCTCTGTGGAAAGCCTGGAAGCCGAGAAACTGAAGAGAGGGTCAGTGGATTAGAATTACAGCGCTGCCAGTGCGATAAATGTACTGGGCTTATTTATAAACGGTTGTACCTGAAATTCTACTGCGCCTAAAAACTCGAAAATTGCACAGCCATACGCAGAAAAAATTCCCCTTTTAGAAATACTAAAAATTATTTTTATACTCCAGTAAATAGTTGAAAAATCCATTTATAACACTTTATAACCATTTATAACAATTTTATACTCTTTTATTTCCATTCAAAGAAACACAGATTTTTGAGCAGGTCTTTGCAAAGCGTACGACTGGCTATGGAATAAAAACCCCAAACCACAAAAGATTTTTATACTAGGATTCTTTGGAACGCAGTCAATTTTTTTTTTAAATATACCATTTAGAGATTTTAAAGTTATGCATCTAGCCCTATTTTTAAACACTGTTTAATAATATCTAAATTTTATAAAAATCGATCTGCAAGTTTTTGTTTTATAAAAAATTCGATTTTTAAAAAGGAAAAGAAATGCTTTGTTGAAATGCGAATCTAATAGGGGACAGTAGCCGAAATTGGACCACTTCACTTATCTTCAGGTGTAACTCACTTAATTTTTGGAATATCTGCAAAACATCATTACACGGGGTCAATCTATTCACCTACTAACTAAATAAATCTTTATATCATTTTCTTTTGGAAAATCTTAAATTTTATTTTAATTTGAAAAAATTGTCAAAAGTGGTCCAAATTAAGCAACTGGCCGCTTAAGTTGGACCCCCAGTCTCCTAAATTGGACCAAATAAATTCAGGTTGCTTTAACGACTTTTAACGACTTTTAACGACTTTTAACGAATATAACTAATTTCATTAAAAGCAAAGTTTGCGATTAACGAAACAGTCAAACAAAATAGCAGCAATGAAATATAGTGGAACCAAATATCTGAAAATAAGAGTAATTGTTTTAAATCAAAATGTATTCAAAATATAAATCAAAGTTATCAGTAATTAATTATAGAAATTATGGAACTAATTGTCAGTTGCTTGAATATCATGTAAAGAGTGATGCAAAGCTTACACATGAATTTTGTTTATTGATTTTTTTTCTTCAGCGCACACAACATGGAACCGTATTTGGCAATCTGACATTGAAACATTTCTGCTATTTTATTTTTCTTACGAAGTAGGTAAAACCAATCATCACTGTCTAGATATTTCTTTTTAGATTCTTAATTATTAGACTCTTTTTTTTTGCAACAGAAGTTTTCTTTACATTATGTTTGTAGTTCTTCCCTTCCATCATTTTCTTGCTAATTGCATTACGCCTATTTCTTTTAACTTGATGTTTCAATTGCTTTTGTGCTGTGATAGCTTCTTTTTTGTCGTTTTTTTTTTTAATTTCAAGCTTTACTTTATATGGCGAAGATGATAACAAAACTGTTTTTTGGCTTCCTCTGTACTTTGATTTAACTGAATGTAGCAAGGGAGATAACATTTCTAATGATGTTTTGGCTTTTGGGTAAGATTTGTTGCTGCAGCCTTCTTGCTGGTTAATTTCTTTACAACTTACGCTCTCCTTTTCGTTTCTTATACCTTTAACAGCTTTTGCTGTCTCGGGTGTTTTTCTTCCAGACAGTTTATCTGTGTCATTTTCAGCATTATATTAAAAAAGTGTTTAAGAAATATCCTCTGTTGAAAAATACCCTACGATTAATTAAGTGCAAACAATATATATTCAAAGTGTTGAATTCAGCAACCCCCCCCCCCTTCCCCCACTCGGAGCCTTGAAATAACCACTTTCCCAGAAGGTTTGAGATTTTATGCGTTTTAATGGCAAAAAAGTGTAATTCCACCGTCCAGAACTGTAAAAAGCCAACGCAAATACCCTCCAGGAGAAAAATGTTTGAATTCAACTCTGTAAACCAAATACGCCGTCGGAATAAGGAATTCAAACAAAATAAATACAAATACATACAAGATAAAATAAATTGCAAACAAAATTTACTGCATATGCATGTAAAAATATTTTTATGTTTATATAGGCCTAATCTGTATAAAGAAAATTAATCCCGATAAAAAAAAACAACCTTACATGGAGATAGTAATCCATTATAAAATATTAAAAAATTAAAAAAAAATAGTGTACAAAGCGTACCGATCTCGAAATTCATTACATACTTTTCAAATTTATGATCGCATAACTGGTCCAATTTAAGCAACTTAAATTGGCCCAATTTCGGCAACTGCGACATTTTTTAAAACAGATAATCTCAAGACTAAGAACAAAAACGAAATCAAACAAATCCTCGTGAAAAATATGCGCAATAAACAGAGGAAGTCATATATGTATATGAAAACCTAACAACTTACCTTAGTTTTAAAGTATTCACTTAGGTTTAGTATGGAAAAAATAGATCAAAATAGCTAACTTTAGGTTTTTAAAATTATCTGAAAACAGCACGTGGTAGGAGGTTGCTTCTTCTAATCATGAGTCACGTCATTCTGATGAGTAGGATTTCAGCGGTAGATGGCGTCTCTTCCTGTAATTAACGGCAGAATGGCAACGGTCCAATTAAAGCGGCGGTCCAAATATGGCTATTCTCCCCTATATCTACGGGTAGGTTAAAATTTAAAAAGCTGGCGAACCGATTGATTTGGAATTTTCAGATAGTTTATAACACATAATAAAGATTTTAAAAAGTAGGGGGCATCAAAATTTCGGGAGGGGGGGAAGGGGGCGATACAAAAATTTTGGGGTCTGGAGAATTCTTTTGAGTGTCCCTGTAAATGAACAGTAAATGCTACGCACTTAATTTTCTATACCGAACATGCCATAATAAATTCCAATCACATATATCAATTTCATGGCAATCGCAAATTAGAGCACGGACGGACAGACAAATCGAATTCGTAACTACTCAACTGTGTCGGAACGTGTTAAAAATACATATCAATTTCATGACAACCCAAGTACATTTACGCGAGTTAGAGCACGTACAGACAGACGACAAACAGACAGGCAGACCAAAGGGATTCAAAACCACTTTTCAATTTGTCTGAAAATGTTAAAAAGGTTATTTTATAATTTATTTCATTTCATTTTCTGATAACATTTACATTAATAAATTTTATTAAGTTAAGCCTATATTTCATATTTAATTATTGGTATCGGAAAGATTTTCTTATAAGTAAGAACAACTTTTAATCTAGATTTTTTTCTTTTCTTCTTAATCTAGGTATTTAACAGCAGTAACAAAAATTAAAAAAGAAAGTTACAAAGAAAAAAGAAAAGAAAAAAAGTTAATTTGTAACGCATTATTTATATGCTTAACGTTTTAATTTTTCTATATGTTTAGTAAGTTATCTCATTTGAAATTTATTACATTAAGAAAAAAAAATAAACATTTAAATTTTTTCTGCAATTTTAATAGCTTTTTTCTTATATATTACACTTAAAAATTAAAATAAAAGCATGCCGTATAAATTCTTTGATGGCAGAATTTTTCAGAAATTGAATACATTTATTTATGTAATTCATTGAAACTAAATTTACCAGAGTAATTTTATACTTATGTACTATTTTAGAAAAATAAAGCGTGAACGGTATATTTTATTCTTTTTAATTTTACTATTTCGATGATAATGGCTCATAATTCAATGATAAAAATTAATACCATATAAGAACTTATTCTTTTGACTTTCACTAATATTAATGTTCCGTTTTAAGGAATCTTAAAATAATTTTGCACGTGTAGTTTTTTATGAATTAATTAATATTTGTCTATTTCCCATATTTTTCGAACTAGAATATGACAAGTTTCTATAAGCTTAATAAGTTAACTCTTTTCTAATTTATTACATTAAGAAATAAAGATCAATAAACATTTAAACTTTTTCTGTAAGTTTAATACTTTTAAGGTGCGTTCGTAATTATATAAATACGTAGCACCTATAGTCGTCGTTCGGTCCGTCTGTCTCTCCGTCTGTCCGCATATAACGTAAAATCTACCCAACCTAATAGTCTGAAAATTTAAATGTATAATTGCTGCAAAATTTTGTCGAGTCATTTCAAATTTTATGAAAATCGAATGTATAGTTTAATTACAAGGACAAGTTTTTCGTTACATTACGGCCAATGGAAAAAAAAATATTTCACTTGCATTTTAATGATGTTACAGCCTTTCGAAAAGAATGAAATTGATATGCACTTATAAAGTGCACTAAAATATACATTCCAGTACTATATGGTGCAAAAAATATTTATAAAATTAGTTATAGTACGAACGCCATATTTGATGTGCAATTTCCAACTTGTTTCTTTTTTATTACACTTAAAAGTAAACTAAAGCATGCCGTATAAATTGTTTGATGACACAATTTTTCAGAACTTCCATACATTTATTTATGTATTGCCTAGAAACTAAATTTACCACAGTAATTTTATGCCCGATTATATACAATTCTGGAGTAATAAAGCGTGAACGGTATATTTTATTCTTTTTAATTTTACTATTTCGATGATAATGTCTCATAATTCAGTCAGAAAAATTAAATGACATACAAGAACATATCATTTTGATTTTCACTAATATTAATGTTCCGTTTTAATAAAGTTTAAAATAATTTTACATGTGTAGTTCTTTGTGAATTAATATTTGTTTATTTCTCATGTTTTTCGATATAGATATGACAAGTTTCTATTTTTAATAAGTTGTCTCTTTTCAAATTTATTACATTAAGAAATAAATGTAAATAAACATTTAAACTTTTTCTGTAAGTTTAAAAGTTTTTTTTCTTATTTATTACACTTAAAAGTATAGAAGCATGTCGTATAAATTGTTTGATGACAGAATGTTTTAGAACTTGAATTACATTTACCTATGTATTTCCTAGAAACTAAATTTACCACAGTAATTTTATGCTCGATTATATACTATTCTAGAGTAATAAAGCGTGAACGGTATATTTTATTCTTTTTAATTTTACTATTTCGATGATAATGTTTCATAATTCAGTGAGAAAAATTAAATGACATACAAGAACATACCATTTTGATTTTCACTAACATTTAATGTTCCGTTTTAATGAAGCTTAAAATAATTTTATGTGTACTGTTTTTCGTAAATTATTTAATATTTGCTTATTTCCCATATTATATCCCATGCACTAGAATATAAGTTTCTAAATTAGAAACTCATGATTTTTTTAAACCATTTTTATTTTTCCATCATATTGCCATTAAATACAAATTCCATGATGATGAAATGTAACTTTTTTTTATTACTATTAATTTTAATAATTCCTGTCTTCGTTTAATCTTTCATTATAATTTGAATTGAAAAAAAGAAATATATATCTAGTAAACTTATCTTAATATTTAATTATTCATACAGCTTTATTTTTCTTTTCTAATGCTCCGATAAACTCCACCTACTAAATAATGAAGAGGTACAGCTAATAGGTTGTGTGCATAAAAGGATGTCCCATTTTCAATAGATATTGTAACAGTTTAATTGAGACTATTTACAACAAATCATACATCAAATTGATGGTAAACTAGATTTTCTTACAAATGTTCAATAGGTTAGGCCTTGAGTTAAGTCCAATTCTTCCAGCACTTCGGTTAAAAAGTCCGGAGTTATGGAAGCAAATGCCTCTTCATTAGCCTCTTTAGTTTCGAAGCTAAAATAATAATATAAATGCTTATTCATTGGTTTTTTCCAAACGAAATGACATCGTAAATGAGAGAAAAAATATCTTTTCGAAATTGATCCTTGAGGCGCTTAGTCATTTAGGTTCAAAAATATGGATCTAAAACTACAAACCCCCTTAAAAACATCAATTTAATAGCCATTAACCTAAATTAACGCAATCACAAATTTAAGAGTTTTAAACAAGTAAATAATCTACAAATTCTCCAAATTTTTTATCGAAAAATTTTTAAGTTGAATATGAAAATTTCTCACTTTCTTGGTCATACACTGTAAAAAAAAAAAAAAAAAAAAAAAAAAAAAAAAAAAAAAAAATGTGTAGTTCTACAGATGTAAACTTACAGGCTTACTAAACTTTCATCTGTAACTGTACAAAAAAAGCTGTAAATCTGCAAAATTTGTTTTTGTACAGCTACTGATTTCTGTAGCTTTACAAATGAATCTGCTAAAATTGCAGTGGTCTTACTAAAATTTTATCTGTAACTCTGGTTGTAGTTACATGAAATGTTCTAGACATCCCAGTTTCCTAAAAAATTCCTAGTAACCTTACAGATTTTTTGATTTTCGGTACAAAAGTGTATCTGTTACATGAATTTTTGCTGTTGCCGCTACATAAAAAGTTCTAGGAATCCCAGTTTCCTAGAAAAACTTTAGTAACATTGCAGATTTTTTTTTTTTTTTTTTTTAGTGTACTGTCTTTTGGACATTTTGCAAACAAAGATGAAAATAACATTTATTTTATGTGGGAATCAGCTTAGATGCTGTCATTTATTCGTTTGGTTTGAACGGAAAAAACATTCAGCTAATAAGAAATGAGGTGAAAATGAAAAAAAAAAAAAAAAAAAAAAAAAAAAATCGGACATTTTAGTCTTTATAAGGAAATGAACAGAGATCCCCGTATGGGGACCCAGGGACCGAAGAGGTTAGGTAGCGGTCGAACATAGACACGATCTGTTATAAAGTCCCAAAGAAAAAAATCCTATAGCTCTAATGGCTTTTAAATCTTCAGCCCAGCAATAACGCTTTACACTCAGGAGTCACCATTTATTGTATGTGGCATTGCAAGCGAGTCAATAACAAAGCAGTGCTCGCGCATGCGCTTATCTAAAACTGTTTGAGTTACTCTTTATTTATGACCTTGAACAACACTCTACAACGCTTACAGTTGATACTATTAAAATTTATAACTGGGGCATCCTTTTATGAACACCCTGTATTTTAGAGCGATAAGGTGTCTGTATTCGCTTGGCATAGAAAAACATCGAAATTCTTTTGACTAGCATATATAGAATTTCGGTATTTTGCTATGCCACGCTAATACAGACACCTTGCTTATAGTAACTATATAAATTTAAATAGGAAAAATGCAAGCTAAGACTTTAGAGAGATAATGTGCCTGTCACTGGAAAATGCCGAAATTCTTTCGACTAGCATCTGTAGAATTTCGGCATTTCCCCACGTTAAGATATTACAGACACTCGAGTCCTGCACGGGTCGGGTCGTGCCCGCAGATTCCATTTTAAGTCAAACCGCAACCCGACAAAAAAAATTCCTCGACCCGCAACCCGACTGGAACACGTAAAAATAATTTTTGGCAACCCGCATCCCAACCCGAACACGAGGTATTTCAACCCTCAACCCGACCCGAGCCAGCAATGAAAGAAAAGTAAGTCATGTTTTAATACCATTATGAAAAAATTCTACAATTGTATCACTAACACCATTTTTATATGTTTCATAGAAGAATTAACAAATCTATATTCTTTAATATTCAAATATAGTAAAACCTCTGAATAGTGGACACCTCGGGATCGTTGAACAGAGTCAAACATCGGGTTGGGTTATACCGAATTTTGTTTTTTCGACTCTGAATGAATCTAATTTTCTTTCTGCAACTCGGGTTCACACTAGAAAAATTCTTGCATGTCATATATAAGTTTTTTTTGCCACTCAGATTGTTGGGATTTTCACAAAAAGTTTGAGCACAAATATGTTTCAGATGAAAAGAAATGCGTATTTGAATTACAGTCCTGCAAGGGTCGGGTTGTAGCCGAGCCGTGCCCCGTATACGACTCAATTAGATGAATATCAGAGGTATGATAAATTATACCCGAATTTCGACACAATGAAAACAAAGAACGTAGAAAAATAATGTTTCAATCTATATGTAACGGTATAAATCTAATCTTTAAATATGCTTTAAAATTTGTAGCGGTTTCAAAAGTTCCATTTATAACGGTACACCTTGTATCACACAATTAACATTCTGCCTCATCGTACATTAAAAATACAATGCGCAGCAAAACGCTAAATGATTCTTTCTGTCTATCACACAGTAGATTTTTGTCATAACAACGTTGGTTAGAAATATCAAGACTAGAACGTTAAAATTGCAATTATTCAGCAAAAATGCTTTAGCAATGCAGATGGCGTTCGTTATAATCCTTATCCTACCATTAGTTGAAAAAGTATGCTTATATTTACTTCCAAAAACTAATTCTAAGGCCCCAATGCTAGCGGCATTGTGTAGGGATGATACGTAAGGAAAAAGCGTGCAAAAAGACATCCGTATCCGTCTGACAGTAGTCTTAGAGTAGACGCATTATGCTTTCATAAAACTTTGATCTGTGGTTTAATAGACTTTTAACGTGGAAAAAATATTTTGGACATTCTTTTAAAAAATCGGGTCAAACCGAAACCGACTCGCAAGAGACAAAAACGCAACCCGAACTCGAAACAATGAAAGTCAACCCGACCCGCAACCGGAAAATATGGTGCCAACCCGACCCAACCCGAATCGCGGCTCGGGTCGGGTTCGGATAAAAGCGGGTAACCCGACCCGATGCAGGATCCTAACAGACACCTTGCTCTAGTAGCTATATAAATTTAGATAAAAAAAAAAACGGTATGCCTAGAACCTTTGATAAAAAAGGTGTCTCTGTTCCCTTGGCAGAGAAAATGCTGAAATTCTATAGATACTAATCGAATCGGCATTTAGGCATAAAAATGTCGAAATTCTTCCAAGTAGCATCTGTAGAATTTCGGCATTTTCCTATCCCAAGCTAATACATGCACCTTGCTCTAGCAACTGCATATATAAATTTTGATAGGAAAAGGTATAACCAAGGATTTAGAAAGAAAGCTTATCTGTATTCACTTGACATAGGAAAATGCAGAAATTCTTTCGAATGAAGAATTTCGGCATTTTACTACGCGAAGTTAATCCAGAGACCTTGTTCTAGCAACTATATAAATTTAGGTAGGAAAGCGGTATGGCTAGGACCTTTCATAAACAAGTGGGTAAGTGTGATCATAGATCGCACAAAGGGTTTCGTTCAATATTCCTTTCAAAACTTCCAGTACATTTATCGCCATGGAACACCTTCTAAATTTTGGCAAACCCTTCCTAAACTATCGTAAAGCTTCAAACAGATTCACCTTGTTATATTTCCCAATTTTGTTCGTGCCCCCTCCCCCGAAATGCTACGATATATCACATGACGGATATCTGCCAAATTTAGAAAAGTGCCCTTGAGGGGTGGGCGAAGTGGGGTAATAATCACCATGATTTATGACGCGGCCTGATGTTTAAAATTTTTGTTATGTTTTATAAGCTATATAAAAGTTTCAAACAGATCGTCCAGCTATATTTCCTAATTTTGTTCGCGCCCCTCCCTCACCCCCCCTCGAAATGCGACACGCCATTCTTCTTTATACTTTTTTATCATGTGTTATTAAGTATCTTAAATTTAAAACAGATCGCATTGTTAGATTACCTACTTTAAATGAAATCGCGGTTTGTTAGTTCTTCACAGGTGCGCACCGACCCAGTGTGCAAAGTGTGCGGCGCACACAGGTGCCGAGGTAGTAAAGGCGCCGAAGATTTCAGTTGAGGATCAAATACTTAAAAGAAGAAAAAAATCTTAATTTAATTATATTAAAATACATTACATTTTCTTGACATCTGAATTATGCTTTGTAGATTTAGTGAGACAAACTTACTTATAATTATTCAATTTTTATTATTTATTTATTTCGTTTTACTCTACTTCTGAGTCTGCTAATAAGTGATTTTAACGCAGACCTGCCCAATCTTTCAATAAACAGAGGCGCACCTCATGTAGTTGCAAACAATGAAATGCGCCATAATTAACATGGCTGAAAACATACATCACTATTGTTTCACTGTAAATAGTGGTAGAGCGTAATACAGTTTTATTACCACAGGGGCTAAATTCCAACAGTTTGTTATTTAAAAATACAAATCGTCGTCTTACTGCAAAATTTCTGCCATAAATAAGATGAAAATTACTATTCGGAAATATGGGTAAAATTTTCCCTTGAGGTAATCAGGCCATTAACAGTGGTAGACTTATCCGTCACAAATCACCAGAGTCGATATGATGCACATACATCTCACGGTGATATCCATAAAACCCCTAAGGTTCAGAAACTGTGTTTAAAAATAATTTACAGAAATAATATAAATCCTAGTAAATTTAAAATTAGATTTTCAGCCGGACAACCTATCTGAAAATTTTGTAGATGAAGGGGCCAGAAACCTTGCTCACTAAATAACAAATTAATAACATTAAATAATTAACACTCAATAACAGAAACTGGTAACAACGAAAAGAACTCCATTCAAATATTATTGATTTTAAAGAAATCATCCTTTAAAATAGATTTTTAACAATTTTCAACATCGTTGAATAGTGTTTACGAATTCGGTTTATCTGTTCGTCCGTCCTCTAACTCACGTAAATATATTCGGATTTTAATGCAATTGATATATGTTAATGATGTTTATCAAGGCATATTCTGTGTTGAATATGAAGTGTGTAGCTTTAATAGTTCATTTACAGGGGCACTCAAAAGAATTCCGTTAGATTATGGTCAATGGGAAAAAATCATGTGCAGTACATTTTAATGACATTACGCTATTTTAAATGAGCTGAAATTGATATAAATCTCAATTTCACTGCATGATGATTGCTATGTCTTTGAGCAATAATTGCTGGAAATGCGTTTTCAATTTCGGTATGCGGTTTTAAATTTTACTACTTTTTTGCATGATATTCGTTGTGTATACATTCTATACTTCGTATACAGAGCTGCACAAAAGAATTCACGTACCATTTCCCTTATTAGTGGAAATTGCTGGCGAATTTTCAACCGTGGTATGTATGGTTCCGTTAGACATCCTATTTTAACTTATTAAACGGGGAAGTTCTGTTACATTATTCTGAATGTTGTTAGAAATTGTTTCATAATCTGTGCTTGCCGCATGATTTTTTCTTTGTTAATTTTAAAAATAGCTAGTAAGAGGAAACATTCGAATGAGCGCCACCATGGTTTCCGCAGGAGACGCGTTGGACAGCCCTAATAGAAAAACAATGCAACACCAGAACACCAGTATAATTCATGAGTATGCTGTTCAATCTAGAAATTTTACATTGGAGAGATTGGCGTCAGCTATAGGTCAAATTTTAACTGGTAAAAATGAAGCATCAGCCGTTTGTGAAGGTTTTGGCATTCCCTGTCGTGGTTTAACGCTACAATTTTCGTGTTCAGAGTCTACTTTAGGCGGCCGAAGCAATATCTATTTTCAGCGCTTCTACAAATAATGGCTTAAGTAGAATCTATTATGTATTGGACAAAAATTGTGTGTTTTTTACGACCATAGACATCAGTGCAAAACAAATATTTTTTATCTATACTATCTTGTACTCTGGACCTATAATCACGGAAGAAACAGAATTTTTGTTAAGGGTGAGAAGATGGTGAAAATAGACTAAATTTGGCCGTAAATGTCTAAAAAAATTCTTACTTTTTAAAAGATTGAGAGGCCGGCCTTTCCCTGCACCCCCTGCCTATGCTTGTGTCTAATCATCACATACTAGATAAATAACTGTGATGATTGTAAGATTTGTTCATTTCAATTCAGAACATAAAATTGAAAGTATTGAAATATGAGCACTTATTAGCATAACATATAATTTTAGACGTTACAGAGACTAGAATCGCAAAAGAACATGACTGTAATATGAACGGGAAAATATAGACTCATGAAAAAAAGAGTTTTAAATTCCCGTGCACTTTATGCCCTATGCCTACTTTATGCACTATGGCATTGCCCGGGCCAATGATAATAATCTTAAATATGCTTAAAATCAAATGTTGAATGATTTTATATTTTTTCCAAACGAACCTCGAGATGGGGGGAGGGGAAAACGTCTTCGCCGGACGTTCAACGTACTGTTTGGTTTGGTTTGATTTTATATTTTTAAACGTAAATCTTTCCAAACGAACCTAATATTGTCAGCCGCACAGGGTACAACCTCGAATTTGAATAATTTTTCACTTTTAAATAAAAATCCATCCAAACTAACCTCAAGTTGAGGGCCCAACTACCTCCGGCAGCGTACATCGGGGGTGCCATCCCCATTCCAGTTTGATTTTTGAAGCGGACCTCAAATTTGTACTTAATTTCTGGAACTTACATACATAAAAATTTCAATTTTATCAAAAATTCTTAATAAAAAATAAATAATATAAAATGCGCACCATCCTCTTACTTTTTTAAAATGTGAAATGGTATCCAAAACACATATCTCGTAAACAGGAAACAATATATTGAGAAAACTCGCACGAGAAAAATCATCTCTCGCGAGTCCTTGAAATGACTTCAGTGTTTTTTACATAGTAATTATGAATATTTTTTCACAACAGAGATGTCGTTAGAACCGGAAAAATACCGAGAATGTGTTAATAGGTGTTCTCTTTTTTGTTTTGTTTTTTTAAGTTTGAAACTTTATAAAAACGGGAAAACTTAAAAACTGGCGCGAATCGCGGCCAAATGAAAAGGATTTTTGAAATAACAACTAAAGATACTGTAGGAATCGGTAAGGTAAGGCAATTTTCTATCTTTCTTTTTTATTTATTATTTTTTTAAAACTCTATTGGCCATTGCAATTTCAAAATGCAGTAAAAGTCGAACGCTACGCTTTCTTCAATACACTGCAAATAGAGGTGTCTTAAATTCAGACACATATGTGACTGAAAAAGCAATTCAGACACTTAAGTGTCTGAATAAGAAATTTCAGACATTATACATGTCTGAATTTAAGACACTTAAGTGTCTTACTATGATGGTGGTATAAATGAATTGAAAAAAATGTCTGAATATTGGTGATATGTCTGAAATTAAGACATTTAGAAATTCAGACACTTAAATGTTTGAATTTTATGTAATTGTATTTTATACGTGATGACTGTGGTACAATTGTATCACTATATATGCTAGCTATACTGGAGACTTTTTAAAATTAGATTTTTAAGACAATTTTAAATTCACAACTGTTCTTGCAGTTTCAAGCAATAAAACATTATTATTAAACTAAAAAAAACACAAAAACAAAAATGAAAAGAATAAACATCAGATTTATGATTACTTTTTTTTTTTTATTGTTGCATGAAATATTGATGAATTAAGGTTTGCTTATCCCTCGATGTGCTTCCTACAATTCTTTTTTCAATATTATACAATGAATTGTAATCAATATTCGTTGTTTCAGAAATGGATGTTAGATCATTTCTGATCATTTCAATGCAATGCAATGCTTCGGTTTTAATCAGATGAAAAACGCCGTGTAACCAAAAGAAAGCGCCGACCGACCAGAACAAAGATCACGAGTACACTGATACGTCTATATAGAGCTTAAGTGGGTCATTCATTGTGCGTGGGTTTATTTATTCAGACAAAGGATTTAAAGTTTCTCATTTATCTCAATGGGTATTTTAGACATTTTTGTGAAACGTTTGGTTAAGACATTTTCTACCGCTTAATTTCCGTGCTTATAAGATGGATTATGAAATATGGACAATTTTCCTAAACCGTCGGGATATCCGGAGTTGAAAATTATTCAACGACATAAAATCCGGAGTTTATTTACATTAAAATCATATACAGAAAATCGGACTTTGAAAAACTGACGTGATAAGCGGAGTGACGTGAAAATCGGGTGTCGGGATAACGAGGTCCGACTGTATTTGTATCACAATTGTACAAGTCTGCTTACCTAGTCTCGAAACTGAAATATTTTTTGTGCATTAAGTTAAGTAATTAAAGTACAAATTCGTACTTTTTACAAAGTACCAATTTTCTCAAAAATTGTTTGCACTCATTGGCCTACATGGGGGACGGTAAAAATAGACTGCCTCCCCGCCTAAATATTTGAAAATATTAAAGATATATATCTCGGGATGCTAAAATACATGACCGCAGGCAAAAAAGAAAAAAAAATGTACGAAAGGGCCATATTTTGAAACAGATATGCTTTGTCCCATAGACTAGTCCGCATTTCTTAAAAAACGGATTTTGAACCTAAAATAGGTTTTTTTTTGTTTTTGTTTTTTGTCAGAGTGCATCGTGCAAGACAATATTGAAACATATCAAGTTAAAAAGGAAAATAAAAATTTGCAGTTAAAAAAATATTATATATTCAAAAATAAGTTTCTACAATATTTTTAAAAATAAGGAACCGAAATTCTTTTTTTATTATTATTGTCAGGAGACTGTTCTCCCGAGCTCCTCATTTAAGATAAATCAAAAATACACGAACGTTAAAAAAAAAAAAAAAAACACAATTTAAAAAGTTTTCTACAAGAGAGTCCTTTCCTGACGAAAAGTCTTTACATCAGTTTTCTGCTAGCACTTAATTAATCTATAGTCACTTGGAAGAATAAATTCTTTTTTCAATTAGATCTAAATAAAAATTAATTAATTACCAAAATCTAGAAAGGAGCAATAGTCCCCAATGCCCCTCATCTTCAGGCGATTATGCTTAAAGTGGGTACCAAATAGGCATCCCCCCTCCCCCTTTAATACTGGCGTAACATGGATTTTGTTGGGGTAGCAATTATCTAAAGCCCCTAAAAAATATTCTTCCTGGCAAACGATCTCTCTGCTCTTTTCCGAATATGCCACGTCACTTCCTTTTAATGAAAATCTTGCGTGCGCACATGATTGTATATTATTTTACAATTTGATAAGGAAAAATACGGAATGAAACAGTCCAAAATTTTGCTGGAATTATAAATTAATAATTCTTCTTTTATTGAAAGTTAAGATTTAAATATGAAAATTCAATACAAAACTGATTCTAAAACGCATCGTGAAAGTATTATAACGTGCCAGCCAATCAGAAAGTTCGTTTGTTTAGTACTGTTTTGGCGGGCAACGGACATTTTTTAACGGCGCGAAGCTGAATTAAAGTAGTCCAGCGGTAAAGAAAATTTGCTTGATGTATAAAAGTTTCTGTTTTATTTATCTACAAGATGCTTCATTGCCCGCTGATAACAACTTTTAATGATTTGAAATCTCCCCAGTTGTGAATCATCGTTCGTCATGTAAATCGTTGTCGCTGAGTCATTAAAATGCGTTATAAATTTAGAAGAAATGCTGACAAGGTGACAAGTATTACTTTCTTTTGGAAAAAGACATGTATCTATAGCTTGCCTTTTTTGAATGCCAGACGAAACTTTATTTATTACAACTTGTAAAGGCAAATATGCTGCTTATTCCGAATAGTAGGTATTAATTCGTCTTATTTGAATTATTTTTATGCTCGGAACGTGCCATTGTGAATGCATTGTGATTTTTTTCATGCAGAATACAGAAATTTCAATATGAAAGGATAAAATAATACATAAAATCTAATGATTAAAAATGATTAAACAATAGCATTTAATCATTATACTATAGTAAAGGTGTATTTTCCAGGGCTGCGGAGTCGGAGTCGTGGAGTCGGAGTCGCTAAAAATATGACGACTCCGACTCCAAACGTTTTGTTGTACAGTTTAAAGTGAAATAAAAATAAAACCAATTACACTTAATTTTAAATTTATGAACTGAATTATTATTTTATTTTTTAACTCTATACATTAATAAATATTTAGTTATTTTTCAGTTTATTGACATGTTAATGAGTAAATATAAGGCAAAAGGGCGGATGTGATTTTTTTGCTCACATCAGTCATTAAATTGATTCCTTTACTTACTTCTTCAGCTCATAGACGACACTATTGTACAATAATTAAATTAAAGTGAGTTTTTAAAGGTTTTTGTTTTGTTTTTTGTAAATTAAGTCCAACTCAACCCGAATCCCGTGTCGGTCCGACTACACAACCCAATGAAGGAATCTATCTCAGACAAAAACAGATGTTTCAATTTAACCTCTGTCCATCCGTGTTCCTGGTCGGGTCCTGAAATTCATACTTTAAGTCAGTCCGAAGCAAACCGGAAAGAAACCTGAACCATGAACCGGATCCGAAATGAAATAAAATCAAAATTTTATTGGAATTATGAAAAATAGTCATCTCTAACAACACTTTTATCTTTTGTGTAGGAAAAGGAATATATATGTACTTATTCGACTTATAAGTTAAACGATGTTACGGACTTTCTTTTGAAAAATCGGGTCAACCCGACCCGAACCCGCAATAGTAATTATCAGACTGGCCCACAACTAAAAACATTCAGCGCCAGCTTAATCCGAACCACCGTTCGAATCTGACCCTAACGAATGCAACAATCTACTTCAGATAACAATGGATGTTTCACTTATCCTTTGTTCAACTTATACTGCCTTATTTTTCAGTATTTCAGATAAAATAGAATGTGTATAAAATATGAAACTGATTAAAGCCGCTATCACTACAATATAGGACAACTCATATAGAATTTTCCTCATTAAAACAAAAAACTGCAATTTTCTTCTTAAATATTTCTTACCCAAAACTTAGACGTTCTTCTATTTCTAAGCCCCAACTAGATTCTTCCAAAGGCCGGGTTGCACCCGACCCGAATTTGAAATTTTTGCTGAAAGTCAACCCGAAACCTGACAAAAAGGAATTTCTCAACCAAATCCGAAAATGGAAAAAAAGTCGTCTACGACCGTAATTCGAGGCGAAAGAAAATTAGTTCATATTTTATAGAATAAACAATTATAAAAAAGGCTACAATTTTATCTTTTTGTATAAAAATGAACTTAAATACATTCATTAATATTCAAATATATAGATTTTTCATTTGAAAAATATTCAATACATATTTTTTTTTGAAAAATCAGGTCAAATCAAAAGTGTCAAAACCTGATCCGAAGCATTTAAAGTCTATCTGGTTCGGGCTAAATTTGGTTATCCTATCCGATGGAGGACCGTAATTTTAACCTACTGTAGAAAAAACAATTATTTCATGAATTTTGAGAGGAAAATGAAGAAACTCATTTTATGCCTCAAATGGCAGGCATTTTTTTTCCCCCTCACTTTTTTTTTAATGATTATTCCTCATTCGTCGATTCCCCACCCCCATCTCCCCGAAATTGGCATTAATTTATTTAAGATTTTATTAGTATAGTGTAGATGTAGATAATAGCATTTACGTCTATGAATGAAAGGCGATGACAACTTGCCAATCTTTCACATAAAATGCGGCCGAATCTGAAGCACAATTTTCCTTTACTCATTATGTTCAAAGTTCAAATTGAAAATATCTTAGTTTCTTAAGCAGGCATATGTTCTTTTCGGGTAATTTAGTTTTAATTTGCAGCTGACAAGATAGAAATCCTTTGTCCGTATATGTAACTTCAAATTATATTTAGGTAAGTGAATCTTTTTAATTGTAAAATAATTGCTATTTTTATTTAATGTATTGCATATTCCGAATCGAAATTTATAAATGCCCATTATGATTATACGGCGGTTATAAAAATAAAATATTAGAAACTAGCATCCTTCGCCCGCTACGCTGGCCGGTTTCTCTAAAAGAATCTGGAATCAAACGAAATATATCTAGCAACGATAAAAAAAATTCTTACTATCTAATCCAGTATCCGTAAGTGTTATCTTATTTGTATAATCTTACCTTATAGAGTTAAAATCGATGTTGGTGACATAATAGACAAAATAGATCTAAAATCACTGAAGCATTCTATTTTTTTTAGTAGGTTTGTTATCTTGGATTTCCTGATTCTACCTAAAACTGCTGCTGAGATATGGCGAAATGTCCTAAAATTTTTGTACATCCCTTTAACACCCTTAGGGGGGGGGGGGGGATTTCTAAAATCCCTGAAAGATGTGTTTAATATTTTTTTTTAAATAGGTTTGCTATCCTGAATGTCTTGCTCATAGCTAAAACTGCTGCTGAGATATGGTGAAATGATTTAAAGTTTATGATCACCCCATTAAAGCCCGCTAGGTGGGAATTTCTAAAATCAATAAAATACATGTTTAAGTATGTTTTAGTATATTAGTTATCGTAGTAGACACTCCATAAAAAGTAAAAAAATATAATTGTATTGTTACTGTATTTAGAACTAATCGAACGAAATTTCGGCCGAAAATAGAAATACAGTCGGTCCTGCTTAATTGCATACAGTTGGTTCCACTGAATTATATGCATTTAAGCGGGGTATGCATTTAAGCGAGGGCAGCAATTAATGTTATTAGTATACGCTATCATTTGATTATATACCACAGATATGATAAATATTAATGGACAATAATTATTTACCTAATAAATTAAAAACTATTGTATTAATAACTTTAATAAATAATTTATTATTACTCTATATATAACAATATATGTAATAAAAAATTAGGTATTATAACACTATTTACGGTACATGGTTTAATTTTTCATTATAATTTATGTGAAAATTAAAATGAAAGTTAAATAGAAAATTTTTGCTTTTAAATCATACCTTTGAAAATAAGTTTCTGCATAAATTCTTTTTATTTTTCAATTATTTGTCAATTTATATCTCTTTCTTTCTTTCGCCTACACAAAAAACCCTTTAGGAATTTTTTTTTCATATCTCGACATTGCATTTCTCCACTTCCAGCGCTAAATATTGGTCTCTTGACCGTCTCGATTCTATTTTTCCCCGATTCCAGAATTTTTCAAAAAATACCCCCAGCATCTTGAGTCACTGTATGTACGGCAAGCTTTAAAAGAAAAACACAATTGTCCAAATTCAACACTCGCATAAGTTTCCAGAATTAAGATAAGTCACCTTTCACGACGATTTCTGCTCTTAGATTGTAAATATAACAAACCATTGTTAGAAAAAAAAAAAAAAAAAGTTCTTCCTTTTTTTCCCATTCATCACTATAACAGGAATTCATAAAATCCGGATTACTAGTAGTAGATTGGAGATATTTATGCAATTAACCGGGGATTGTTATGCGATAAAACGAGTATATTTAACATTGGCCTTATGGGGAACGTTTCTGTTCCACAGAATTCTATGCATATAAGCGGAGTATGCAATTATCCGTTAACCGATTAAGTGGGGGTAACTGTATTACCGATTATTGTTTCGGTAGTATTATTGTTTTGGTAAAACCTTAATCTTAATTACTATTTAATTTTGAACATTTTTTTCAATTTACATTATCTACATATCTCCAAAAGGTAAATAATTAAAGCGCATTTCAATCTTTTTGAGAAACCCTGTGTGTATGCCGGAGTCGGAGTCGATAGTTTCAGAAATCCAGGAGTCAGAGTCGGAGTCGGAGTCGATCATTTTTCCTACCGACTCCGCAGCTCTGGTATTTTCGTCAAACTACCTTTTAGATATTACATTTTTTGGATATTACCAGCCAAGGTAAGTGATAGGTGATTTGTGTAGAATGATAATTTGCAATTTAGAGGACTTTTTTTCGGACAGTATCGAACGTTCTTTGCGCGTTTAATATTATTTATTTAATATTTAAATTATTTTTATCACATTAATTTGAATTTTTCATATTTGTGCCTTTTTCATCCAATAAATATTTTTTTGTGTGAAAAGATTTGTTTGTTCATTTGTGATGATTTTGATGATTGAATATAATTTTCAGTACTAATGAATATATTTAAAAAAATCTAATGATATTATTGCGTAAGATTTTTCTTCGCAATTTCAGTTTACTTTATATTATTGATATAATTGCACTTATGATTTTTCATTTTAAGTTACAAGAGTATCATTTAACTCTTTCACAGAATATATAGGGTAGATGTGCCAGTAATGGACACCCTTCCAGTAATGGACACCCCTTGATGTTTTTGGTTCATAAAAAAATAACTATTAAATATTTAGCTTTAATTATTTTTTTTTATAATTCCCCTTGTATGTTTTATAAAACTGGGTTATTGTTGACACTTTTAATCAAACCAATCAGGAAGCAGAAAATAATGTTTCAAAGTTTCGCTGTTTTTCTGTGAAAATCTTAATGAAGAGGCTAAGAGTTGGCTTCGTTTAATCAATTTATATATTATTTATTTTCTTGCAAAATTTGAATGTTTTTGTTTGAGTAGCAATAGAAAACTTTGAATTTTATATACCAATGGCCATTTACAAAATTTCATTTATTTTTAAGATTTTAAGAGGGGTGTCCATTACTGGGATGGTTAATTAGTCATTTTCCAGTAATGGACACCCCATGTACACTGTTAAAAATAAAGGTTTAACTTTTCTCCAAAAAACTGGATTAAGGAGGAGGTTTCACCATGTTTTTCGTTCAAGTAAAAATGTCTGGAAAAGATAATTACATGTCGGATGCACTATATCCGAAATTATGGTTCAACATTTGTTATCGTTGAGTGGCAACAATCGATAAACTTTAATGGCGTCTTCCGCTCAGCCGATGCCGAATCAATACTTGGATATCTCAAGCAGAAACGTGGATACTGGTATCCAGGTTTAGTTTTTCGCCATGTCAATCCATGAAATACTCGAAGTAAGTGCACTAGTGATTGTTTATTTTACTGTTATACACATAATAATGTTTTACTGTAACTCTCGTAAACAAAATTTCGTATCAACGTATTTCTTTTACCGGCAAATGCTGAATATTTTGCTTAAGCCTAAAGTATTTCCGATCTGCATTATATCCGAATCGAAATTCGTTTGAATTATTGTTTTAATGTGTGGTATAAATTCTATTTTGTGAGTGAAAGAGTGCATTCCTTGAATGAATAGAGTGTCTTAACTCAATTTTATAAACATTTGATCATGAATAATAACATTCTCTCATAAAAATTCAAATTCATAAAACGAAGAGTATCGCCTTTTCTAAACATGCAACTTTTTACTTTTAAAAACTTATATATCTCTATCAGTATCTTAAACATTAGTTACCATGTTTAAAGTAATTTATACAAACAAAATAATAAAAAAAAGAGATTTATATGAATTTTAAGCATTGTTTTTAAAAAGTTACATGTATCCAGATTTTTTTTTTTCTATTATTGTCTTTATATTTGATGTAACATCATTTACATTCATGATAATTTTGTTTTGTGAGGGAATTACTGCATTCCTTGAATGAATAGAGTGCCTTATTCAATTTTATAAACATTTGACCATAAATAATCACATTCTCTCATAAAAATTCAAATTCATAAAACGAAGAGTATCGCCTTTTCTAAACATGCAACTTTTTACTTTTAAAAACTTATATATCTCTATCAGTATCTTAAACATTAGTTACCATGTTTAAAGTAATTTATACAAACAAAATAATAAAAAAAAAGAGATTTATATGAATTTTAAGCATTGTTTTTAAAAAGTTACATGTATCCAGATTTTTTTTTTCTATTATTGTCTTTATATTTGATGTAACATCATTTACATTCATGATAATTTTGTTTTGTGAGGGAATTACTGCATTCCTTGAATGAATAGAGTGCCTTATTCAATTTTATAAACATTTGACCATAAATAATCACATTCTCTCATAAAAATTCAAATTCATAAAACGAAGAGTATCGCCTTTTCTAAAAATGCAACTTATTACTTTTAAAAACTTATAATATATATCTCTATCAGTATCTTAAACATTAGTTACCATGTTTAAAGTAATTTATACAAACAAAATAATAAAAAAAAGAGATTTATATGAATTTTAAGCATTGTTTTGAAAAAGTTACATGTATCCAGATTTTTTTTTCTATTATTGTCTTTATATTTGATGTAACATCATTTACATTCATGATAATTTTGTTTTGTGAGGTAATTACTGCATTCCTTGAATGAATAGAGTGCCTTATTCAATTTTATAAACATTTGACCATAAATAATCACATTCTCTCATAAAAATTCAAATTCATAAAACGAAGAGTATCGCCTTTTCTAAAAATGCAACTTATTACTTTTAAAAACTTATAATATATATCTCTATCAGTATCTTAAACATTAGTTACCATGTTTAAAGTAATTTATACAAACAAAATAATAAAAAAAAGAGATTTATATGAATTTTAAGCATTGTTTTTAAAAAGTTGCATGTATCCAGATTTTTTTTTCTTTCTATTATTGTCTTTATATTTGATGTAACATCATTTACATTCATGATAATTTTGTTTTCTGTGGGAATTACTGCATTCCTTGAATGAATAGAGTGCCATAATTCAATTTTATAAACATTTGACGATGAATAACAACATTCGCTCATAAAAATTCAAATTCATAAAACGAAGAGTATCGCCTTTTCTAAAAATGCAACTTATTACTTTTAAAAACTTATAATATATATCTCTATCAGTATCTTAAACATTAGTTACCATGTTTAAAGTAATTTATACAAACAAAATAATAAAAAAAAGAGATTTATATGAATTTTAAGCATTGTTTTGAAAAAGTTACATGTATCCAGATTTTTTTTTTTTTCTATTATTGTCATTATATTTGATGTAACATCATTTACATTCATGATAATTTTGTTTTGTGAGGGAATTACTGCATTCCTTGAATGAATAGAGTGCCTTATTCAATTTTATAAACATTTGACCATAAATAATCACATTCTCTCATAAAAATTCAAATTCATAAAACGAAGAGTATCGCCTTTTCTAAACATGCAACTTTTTACTTTTAAAAACTTATATATCTCTATCAGTATCTTAAACATTAGTTACCATGTTTAAAGTAATTTATACAAACAAAATAATAAAAAAAAAGAGATTTATATGAATTTTAAGCATTGTTTTTAAAAAGTTACATGTATCCAGATTTTTTTTTCTATTATTGTCTTTATATTTGATGTAACATCATTTACATTCATGATAATTTTGTTTTGTGAGGGAATTACTGCATTCCTTGAATGAATAGAGTGCCTTATTCAATTTTATAAACATTTGACCATAAATAATCACATTCTCTCATAAAAATTCAAATTCATAAAACGAAGAGTATCGCCTTTTCTAAAAATGCAACTTATTACTTTTAAAAACTTATAATATATATCTCTATCAGTATCTTAAACATTAGTTACCATGTTTAAAGTAATTTATACAAACAAAATAATAAAAAAAAGAGGTTTATATGAATTTTAAGCATTGTTTTGAAAAAGTTACATGTATCCAGATTTTTTTTTCTATTATTGTCTTTATATTTGATGTAACATCATTTACATTCATGATAATTTTGTTTTGTGAGGGAATTACTGCATTCCTTGAATGAATAGAGTGCCTTATTCAATTTTATAAACATTTGACCATAAATAATCACATTCTCTCATAAAAATTCAAATTCATAAAACGAAGAGTATCGCCTTTTCTAAAAATGCAACTTATTACTTTTAAAAACTTATAATATATATCTCTATCAGTATCTTAAACATTAGTTACCATGTTTAAAGTAATTTATACAAACAAAATAATAAAAAAAAGAGATTTATATGAATTTTAAGCATTGTTTTGAAAAAGTTACATGTATCCAGATTTTTTTTTCTATTATTGTCTTTATATTTGATGTAACATCATTTACATTCATGATAATTTTGTTTTGTGAGGGAATTACTGCATTCCTTGAATGAATAGAGTGCCTTATTCAATTTTATAAACATTTGACCATAAATAATCACATTCTCTCATAAAAATTCAAATTCATAAAACGAAGAGTATCGCCTTTTCTAAAAATGCAACTTATTACTTTTAAAAACTTATAATATATATCTCTATCAGTATCTTAAACATTAGTTACCATGTTTAAAGTAATTTATACAAACAAAATAATAAAAAAAAGAGATTTATATGAATTTTAAGCATTGTTTTTAAAAAGTTGCATGTATCCAGATTTTTTTTTCTTTCTATTATTGTCTTTATATTTGATGTAACATCATTTACATTCATGATAATTTTGTTTTCTGTGGGAATTACTGCATTCCTTGAATGAATAGAGTGCCATAATTCAATTTTATAAACATTTGACGATGAATAACAACATTCGCTCATAAAAATTCAAATTCATAAAACGAAGAGTATCGCCTTTTCTAAAAATGCAACTTATTACTTTTAAAAACTTATAATATATATCTCTATCAGTATCTTAAACATTAGTTACCATGTTTAAAGTAATTTATACAAACAAAATAATAAAAAAAAGAGATTTATATGAATTTTAAGCATTGTTTTGAAAAAGTTACATGTATCCAGATTTTTTTTTTTCTATTATTGTCATTATATTTGATGTAACATCATTTACATTCATGATAATTTTGTTTTGTGAGGGAATTACTGCATTCCTTGAATGAATAGAGTGCCTTATTCAATTTTATAAACATTTGACCATAAATAATCACATTCTCTCATAAAAATTCAAATTCATAAAACGAAGAGTATCGCCTTTTCTAAACATGCAACTTTTTACTTTTAAAAACTTATATATCTCTATCAGTATCTTAAACATTAGTTACCATGTTTAAAGTAATTTATACAAACAAAATAATAAAAAAAAAGAGATTTATATGAATTTTAAGCATTGTTTTTAAAAAGTTACATGTATCCAGATTTTTTTTTCTATTATTGTCTTTATATTTGATGTAACATCATTTACATTCATGATAATTTTGTTTTGTGAGGGAATTACTGCATTCCTTGAATGAATAGAGTGCCTTATTCAATTTTATAAACATTTGACCATAAATAATCACATTCTCTCATAAAAATTCAAATTCATAAAACGAAGAGTATCGCCTTTTCTAAAAATGCAACTTATTACTTTTAAAAACTTATAATATATATCTCTATCAGTATCTTAAACATTAGTTACCATGTTTAAAGTAATTTATACAAACAAAATAATAAAAAAAAGAGGTTTATATGAATTTTAAGCATTGTTTTGAAAAAGTTACATGTATCCAGATTTTTTTTTCTATTATTGTCTTTATATTTGATGTAACATCATTTACATTCATGATAATTTTGTTTTGTGAGGGAATTACTGCATTCCTTGAATGAATAGAGTGCCTTATTCAATTTTATAAACATTTGACCATAAATAATCACATTCTCTCATAAAAATTCAAATTCATAAAACGAAGAGTATCGCCTTTTCTAAAAATGCAACTTATTACTTTTAAAAACTTATAATATATATCTCTATCAGTATCTTAAACATTAGTTACCATGTTTAAAGTAATTTATACAAACAAAATAATAAAAAAAAGAGATTTATATGAATTTTAAGCATTGTTTTGAAAAAGTTACATGTATCCAGATTTTTTTTTCTATTATTGTCTTTATATTTGATGTAACATCATTTACATTCATGATAATTTTGTTTTGTGAGGGAATTACTGCATTCCTTGAATGAATAGAGTGCCTTATTCAATTTTATAAACATTTGACCATAAATAATCACATTCTCTCATAAAAATTCAAATTCATAAAACGAAGAGTATCGCCTTTTCTAAAAATGCAACTTATTACTTTTAAAAACTTATAATATATATCTCTATCAGTATCTTAAACATTAGTTACCATGTTTAAAGTAATTTATACAAACAAAATAATAAAAAAAAGAGATTTATATGAATTTTAAGCATTGTTTTTAAAAAGTTGCATGTATCCAGATTTTTTTTTCTTTCTATTATTGTCTTTATATTTGATGTAACATCATTTACATTCATGATAATTTTGTTTTCTGTGGGAATTACTGCATTCCTTGAATGAATAGAGTGCCATAATTCAATTTTATAAACATTTGACGATGAATAACAACATTCGCTCATAAAAATTCAAATTCATAAAACGAAGAGTATCGCCTTTTCTAAAAATGCAACTTATTACTTTTAAAAACTTATAATATATATCTCTATCAGTATCTTAAACATTAGTTACCATGTTTAAAGTAATTTATACAAACAAAATAATAAAAAAAAGAGATTTATATGAATTTTAAGCATTGTTTTGAAAAAGTTACATGTATCCAGATTTTTTTTTTTCTATTATTGTCATTATATTTGATGTAACATCATTTACATTCATGATAATTTTGTTTTGTGAGGGAATTACTGCATTCCTTGAATGAATAGAGTGCCTTATTCAATTTTATAAACATTTGACCATAAATAATCACATTCTCTCATAAAAATTCAAATTCATAAAACGAAGAGTATCGCCTTTTCTAAACATGCAACTTTTTACTTTTAAAAACTTATATATCTCTATCAGTATCTTAAACATTAGTTACCATGTTTAAAGTAATTTATACAAACAAAATAATAAAAAAAAAGAGATTTATATGAATTTTAAGCATTGTTTTTAAAAAGTTACATGTATCCAGATTTTTTTTTTCTATTATTGTCTTTATATTTGATGTAACATCATTTACATTCATGATAATTTTGTTTTGTGAGGGAATTACTGCATTCCTTGAATGAATAGAGTGCCTTATTCAATTTTATAAACATTTGACCATAAATAATCACATTCTCTCATAAAAATTCAAATTCATAAAACGAAGAGTATCGCCTTTTCTAAAAATGCAACTTATTACTTTTAAAAACTTATAATATATATCTCTATCAGTATCTTAAACATTAGTTACCATGTTTAAAGTAATTTATACAAACAAAATAATAAAAAAAAGAGGTTTATATGAATTTTAAGCATTGTTTTGAAAAAGTTACATGTATCCAGATTTTTTTTTCTATTATTGTCTTTATATTTGATGTAACATCATTTACATTCATGATAATTTTGTTTTGTGAGGGAATTACTGCATTCCTTGAATGAATAGAGTGCCTTATTCAATTTTCTAAACATTTGACCATAAATAATCACATTCTCTCATAAAAATTCAAATTCATAAAACGAAGAGTATCGCCTTTTCTAAAAATGCAACTTATTACTTTTAAAAACTTATAATATATATCTCTATCAGTATCTTAAACATTAGTTACCATGTTTAAAGTAATTTATACAAACAAAATAATAAAAAAAAGAGATTTATATGAATTTTAAGCATTGTTTTTAAAAAGTTGCATGTATCCAGATTTTTTTTTCTTTCTATTATTGTCTTTATATTTGATGTAACATCATTTACATTCATGATAATTTTGTTTTCTGTGGGAATTACTGCATTCCTTGAATGAATAGAGTGCCATAATTCAATTTTATAAACATTTGACGATGAATAACAACATTCGCTCATAAAAATTCAAATTCATAAAACGAAGAGTATCGCCTTTTCTAAAAATGCAACTTATTACTTTTAAAAACTTATAATATATATCTCTATCAGTATCTTAAACATTAGTTACCATGTTTAAAGTAATTTATACAAACAAAATAATAAAAAAAAGAGATTTATATGAATTTTAAGCATTGTTTTGAAAAAGTTACATGTATCGAGATTTTTTTTTTTTTTCTATTATTGTCATTATATTTGATGTAACATCATTTACATTCATGATAATTTTGTTTTGTGAGGGAATTACTGCATTCCTTGAATGAATAGAGTGCCTTATTCAATTTTATAAACATTTGACCATAAATAATCACATTCTCTCATAAAAATTCAAATTCATAAAACGAAGAGTATCGCCTTTTCTAAAAATGAAACTTATTACTTTTAAAAACTTATAATATATATCTCTATCAGTATCGTAAACATTAGTTACCATGTTTAAAGTAATTTATACAAACAAAATAATAAAAAAAAGAGATTTATATGAATTTTAAGCATTGTTTTGAAAAAGTTACATGTATCCAGATTTTTTTTTTTTTTCTATTATTGTCATTATATTTGATGTAACATCATTTACATTCATGATAATTTTGTTTTGTGAGGGAATTACTGCATTCCTTGAATGAATAGAGTGCCTTATTCAATTTTATAAACATTTGACCATAAATAATCACATTCTCTCATAAAAATTCAAATTCATAAAACGAAGAGTATCGCCTTTTCTAAAAATGCAACTTATTACTTTTAAAAACTTATAATATATATCTCTATCAGTATCGTAAACATTAGTTACCATGTTTAAAGTAATTTATACAAACAAAATAATAAAAAAAAGAGATTTATATGAATTTTAAGCATTGTTTTGAAAAAGTTACATGTATCCAGATTTTTTTTTTTCTATTATTGTCATTATATTTGATGTAACATCATTTACATTCATGATAATTTTGTTTTGTGAGGGAATTACTGCATTCCTTGAATGAATAGAGTGCCTTATTCAATTTTATAAACATTTGACCATAAATAATCACATTCTCTCATAAAAATTCAAATTCATAAAACGAAGAGTATCGCCTTTTCTAAAAATGCAACTTATTACTTTTAAAAACTTATAATATATATCTCTATCAGTATCTTAAACATTAGTTACCATGTTTAAAGTAATTTATACAAACAAAATAATAAAAAAAAGAGATTTATATGAATTTTAAGCATATTTTTTAAAAGTTACATGTATCCAGATTTTTTTTTCTATTATTGTCTTTATATTTGATCAGGATGTCAATGATTTAAATCAGCGATTTGAATCATGATTTTAATAAAGTGATTTTTTTTTTTTAAATCATTGATTAAAATCAAAAATTTTCTAAATGTTTAAAATGACATAAAAGTATTCAAATCTGAGATGAACATAATTTGGATAGTTTCTACAGGTATTGTGACTTGGGTTGTTCTCTACAATACTTGCAAATTTGGCCAGCAGTCTGACTTGAATGATGCATATGTAAATTTTCATAAAAATTAGATAAATGGTAAGAAATCAGACAATTATTGAAGATTTTAATAGCAACAGAAATTGTTTTAAAATTTTGACTTAACAAAAAAAAATAAAATAAAAATTTGTGGAAAAAATAAAATAAAAAATGTGAGGGAATGATGAAATAAGACATTTTTACTAGTTGTAGGGGGGAAATGCAAAATTATGAAGAAATCCAAACTGTTTCCTTTAAGAGAAACACTTAATATATAATGTATGATAAAATTAAAATTTTTGATGTTTACAAAAAAAAAATGAATATTCTGTGTGAGGGAATGACTGCTAATAAAAATGCTTCCGGATATACTGACTAAAAAAAAAATTCTGTAAAATTAACAAAATCTTACACCACCAATTTATGTTGCTGGACTGACAAGTGCTCAAAATAGCTTCTTCTCTGTGAAGGATGCTAGACTGCTACTGCTCATTAGTGGTAGATATTTGAGATAATAGCAATGTGTGAGGGAATGATGGTCTAACATGGGGAAACATATAATTTAAACATATAATCTAATATAACTTACAATGTCAGAATTTCCTTTTAATAATCAAATTATTCATTCTTTTATATACAATAAACATAGCAATAGAGTGTCAGTGATTTTAATCAACTGATTTAAATCAGATGATAAAATCACATATTTTCTGATTTTTTGAAATGAGAGTAAAAAAGCATTATAATCAGTAGTGAAAATTATCACTAAATCACTTGTAAAAACTGTAATATTTGTTATTGTTAATTATAACAATGTTAAACTGTGTAAAAAGAAGTATTATACATTTAAAAAAACATCTAACTAAATGTTAAATAACTTCAAAATATTATAATATTTAGTAGCTATTCAGATATTTTAATGTTGTGGGGAAACAATCTGATTTAAATTTCAAAATACAATTTTTGTAATCTATTTATAAATTATGTGTGAGTTTGCTGTATACATTGCTATAATTTTTGATCAATTTGACATAAATATGCTTTAGAACCTGTGTAAAATTATTGGCCGCTTTATGAATTTATCAAACGATTATTTATCACCTTTTTTTCAACCACTTTTTCAAAAATGTAGATTGTGTTCTTAATTAAACAGTCAATTGTTTAATAATCACTAAATTTAATCTGTATCATAAATTTGCAATTTATCAATAACTTTAAAATATAAGGAGTATTTAATATTGGTTTATATAATTATTACAAAATATTAGTGCACCTAATGTTATATGCTACTAAAGAAATTTTTAATTTGCAGTTTTTTTTAAAATTTCTATAATTACATAATTAAAATTTTATTAATTAAAGCAAAAAAAAAAAAAAAACAGATTATGTTATTGGAGGGTTATTCATTTTTGAAATGCTTAATTCTTGGTAGATGTTTAATATTCTAACACAGGGAAAAAAATAAAAAAAATCCGATTTAAATAAAAAAAATCAGATTTTTTTTTTTTTTTTTTTTAAATCATGATTTTTTTACACCCTGTATTTGATATAACATCATTTACATTCATGATTATTTTGTTTTGTGAGGGAATTACTGCATTCCTTGAATGAATAGAGTGTCTTAATTCAATTTTATAAACATTTGACCATGATTAATAACATTCGCTCATAAAAATTCAAAATCATAAAACGAAGAGTATCGTCCTTTCTAAAAATGCCACATATTATTTTGGTTTTCTACTTCTGCTCATCTTAGATTTTAATAATTTTATATGTCATTTTAAAATTTAGAAAATTTGTGTTTTTAATCAATGATTTAAAAAAAAAAAATCAGTTGATTAAAATCATGATTTAATCGTTGACACCCTATTGCAGCCAAATGGCAAACGTCAGTTTTTGTTAATCACAATTGACGAATTTTTTTCCTCAACCAGCTGACACTTTTTGCAATATTTTTCCACTTTTGATTCAAGAATTTCACAATATTCTCCTTCTACCTAACAATTGGAGAATTCTGCAGTCTTTTCTTACAAACTTACTTTGCAGTTATCCAAAATTTTCAACATAATAAAATGTAAAATTATGACTAAAAATTAAATAAACAGTACATAAAGAAAAACTATAAAATTATTTAGATATTTCCAATATTTCAATTGACTAAGGTTTACGTTTAATGCAGTTTTATTTATTTATTTTTTTAAATAAATAAAATTGTGTGATTTTTGCTTTGTGGTTTTCTCTGAGACGGGAAAACTTAAGTTTACCTGTGAGTGTGACCCTGTGAGAGAAGGGGGAACAAGTTATTGATCCTGCTAACTACTAAAATTTTCAAATTAGTGGTCCAATGTCCAATATCATTTTTGGTTTTCTCTGACCAGTGGACCATCAATGATTTCGAACACTGATTGATTTTTCAAATGCTGAAGATTTCCTTGTAAAAGAGATTTGAATTATATGCTGTTTAATTTTTTGATTATTTCCCCTGTGTGAAATTTGACTTTTATTGTTATGTCTGCACAAGAAACAATTTTATGTCTTAAAATATTTACTCTTTCATTTAAAACAGGTGGAGAAATTAACCTGATGCTTGGATCTCTTCCATTTTACCTGACTGAAATCCTGATTCAGAATATACTAAGCTTCAAGAATTTAAATATTTGATGACCTGAATGGTCAGACAGAGTGTAGCACCCTCCTAAAACTGTCTGAGAGAAACTCTATGTAAAATGATATTATATTACAATAAATATTAGTCTGACATACTATATATATAATCTAATGATTATATAATTTGTATTTTCAATAAATGGAGCGGCATACCGCAAACCAACTTAAATGTGTTGCTATTTAATTGCGCCTGTAATCATTTCTTTTTTCAGCTATTGCAAGGCTGCTGTTGGTGAATATTTTTCTTCTCTACGAGTATTGTTAAAAAATAAATAAATTGTCATCATAGATTATCATTTAGGAATACTGAAAAAATATATATGTAAGAATAATTAGTCGCTTGTTGGCGACACTGCTGTTATTAAATTAACCCTTCAAAGTAAGTATTTAATATACTATGGATGTACATTGTGTATTTAAAAAAAGCTTTAAAATTTAAAGTAATACTTTTGTATTAGCTGATATTAGAGGTTAAATGGATTCTGCTACTTATAGCTGCCTTTTTCATGCTGATTATTTCAGTGTTTACGCATATACTTTTATTATGTATCCATTATGTTTTGTCTTTATTTATTGAAAAGTGTCATATTCATTATTGAATGTTAAAGAGAAACAAATTCTGAGGGTTTTTTTTGTTGTTGTTTTTATATCCAAATGAGCTAATTTTGCATAATCGAGCTGTGTGCAGTATAAATTTTTAAAAGAATCATGCTTGAAAATTATTTTTAAAACTATGAAAAATCAGTAAATTGAAATACAGATTTAATTTAATTGCATTTCACATTGCAACACCCCCCCCCCCCTTTTAACGACGTAAAAATGAAAATTATGTGACAATAATTCAATTTGAGGAAAAGGGGAAGTGGATTGCTTAGATTGTTACTGTCGATATATGTCAGCAACAGTAGAAAAATTAATTTTTTTTTAGTCAATTTTACTGTTCAAAAATAGTACTATTAAAAATTATGTAACTTAAAATAGTGAAAATATGTGAAATTTTCATATGTGTAACAATTGTACCTTTATATTAAGTATATGCAGAAACGTCTATAAATATTTTTTGCTAATTAAAATACTTTTATTTTTTGTTTTGTGAAAAGAAGGTAAAAATTTGAAAACTGTATAATATAAAAATTTCAGCATCTGGGCGATTCCATGTGGAGAGTCACACACATAACGCAGGCTTTAATTTGCATTTATTCAATTATTTATTATATTTTAATGTTAATCCTGATTTTAGGTGGTATGGTAAATAAGTTATTAACATATTTTTTAGTTTAAATGTGTGTGAGTAAAACTCACAGAAATATATAATTTAATTACTCAAACTGTGCTTTTTTTTCTGAAGTAGAAAAAAAGCACATTTTGAGTAATGAAATTAAATGATATACTTCTATGAGTTTTATTGCCACACATTTAAATTTAAAAATATATCAATAACTTATTTACCATACCACTTAAAATCAGAATTAACATTAAAATTTAATAAATAATTGAATAAATGCAAATTAAAGCCTGCGTTATGTGTGTGAAACTCTCCATGGAATCGCCCATCTATAGATTCACAACAATTAAAAAAAAAAAAAAAATTACAGATCATGAAAGCAGCAGCTAACTGCATTGTGGAAAAAACTTTTTCAAACCTGTGCAAAAATTAATATTGGTTGAAGAAATTCATTCAGCCATTGTTTAAATTAAAATATAATAAAAACTGGGTATGCATTTAAATCTAAGAAAATTATTATTATTTTTTTAATATTTTTTTGTAAATAAGCAAGGACTAAGTGTAAGTGAGTGCAGAGAAATATTCCAAAAAGTACAATGACAGAATGGTAATATTTGTGAGAAGGAAAAAAAAATGCAGTTACTTTGTGAAATCAAATTAGATCAAACTGGTTTACATTTGTTTTTTAAATATGTTTCAAAGACAATCGAATCAATAATTAAAAATTTAATAATGTTCGGTTTAATGAAAAATATATATATGCTTTCCCTACTGCAATATAATCTCGCATAATCTGAAATTTTGTTTATTATACAATAAAATGATAAATTGAAAACCAAAGTGAGGGGGAAAAAAAGAAAACTACAATCCGGTGTAACCTTTCCTCATAAAGATGAGAGAAAATCCTGAATCGTGGTTCAACCAAAATTGGAATAGAGGAAACCTTGAATTATGATTTAACATTTCACCAGAAAATGTTATTTAAAAAAACTCTGAATCATGGTTAAACCTTTCACCAGAAAATTGGATTTAAAAACAATCCTGATTTGTGGTTCAACCTTCTACCAGAAAATTCGATTTAAAAAAAACTGAATTATGGTTCAAACTTTTACCAGAAAATTGGATTTAAAAAAACACTAATTTATGGTTCAACCTTTCACTATAAAATTGGATTAAAAAAATCCTGATTTATGGTTCAACCTTTCACCAGAAAATTGGATTTATAAAAAACCTGAATCATGGTTTAACATTTCACTAATATAATGGTATTTATGAAAGCACCAATAAACTGGTGAAACTTATCACCTATATCTTGGTTGCAGCTAAATTTCAGCGACTTTTAACCATTTTCGTGGTGAAACATCGCACTTTATTTTTAACAGTGTAGACATTGCTAAAAATACAATTTTAGTAAAGTTTATAGTGCATAAAATACTTAGGTTTAACTGCAAACCTGAATAATCAAATTTAATTTTTAAATTATACTTACCAAAATGTAATAACACCAAAACTTTTATAAATAGCTGCTTTTAAGTTATTTTATGAGATTTTATGAAATTTCAATATTTTATTTTATTTATTATTATTTTTTTATGTAGTACATATACCTTGCATATTTTATAATCCGGCAATCAAACCAGCCAGGAAGCAAAAAATATTGTTTAAGAGCACAGTCAAAGAGGGGCTCATAGGGCTTAATCCCTCTCCGTTTAAATAAAAACAATTAAGTTACAGAAGCTATTAAAAATCTATTTTCTGTCTCAAATGTTTCCTTATTTTAAAAAAAAAAATGTAATACTATTAATGAAAGTTACAGATAATATTCATGAAACTATAGTAAATCTGCAGATCATTGACCTCAAACATCAGTACTACAGTTTTATTTTGAAATTATTTTATTTAGTATTTAAAATATTCAACTCACAATATCATTTCTTTCATATTTGTAATATTAATTATTATAAATGATATATCAAGTAGAGCCTGGAAGATTGTTAAAAATAGTGACACAAAACTAAACATTTAAAAATAGTGGCACAAAACTAAACATTGATATTCCAAAACTTTTTTTTTTAATTACCCTTTAAATCCACCACTGTTACAATAATTTGATAGCTGTAATTGCCTGATATTTAGTATTTTAATCTATCCATCTAAAATAATTAAAACATGATCTTCTGATAATTTCAATAATTGATACAAACAATAAATGATTATCACAAATACTTTATTAATTACTGATATCCTAAATGTTAAATTTATTTGAAAATAACTATTTTGTTTCATTAGTATGTATTCATTAAATTCTAGTTCTATCTAAATAGTCATAAAAACAATTATATTTATTACTTTTTATGGGGTGTCCATTACTGGGCTTTTGGGTGTTTTGATATATTTCTGTTATTTAAAATTAAATTTCTATTCATATTCGGAAATGAGGCTATAAGAATGGTTAAATATTGTCGATAGATTAATATAATATTGAAAAAACTGGAATATAATAATTTTAACTATTAATAAAAAAATATTTTTTAAAGAAATTCCTTAAGGGTGTCCATTACTGGCACATCTACCCTATTATGGAAATTTAAATATATGAAAAATGTTATCAATATTGTTTCGCTTCATACAGTGGATATAAAAATATGAAAAAAAATCACGAAAGCATAAGAATAAAAATTTTCATGAATTTCAGAATAGTTTATAAGTTTCAGTTTTCCAATATGAAATAAATCTCCCCTATAGTATTCAACTGAATGACTATACTATTTTTTATTTATTTATTTTTAATAATCTTTATGAAAACTTGTTTAAAAATAAAAAGCTACTTATGTATTTACTGTGTTACATAACATATTAGCCCGGGAGGATTAACGCCGGGCTTGATAGACCCATAGTACGTATGGTTTTTACAATTGTCACCATTTTTTTTTCTTTTTAAGTAATCTTCAACATATTTTATCGCAGAATTTGTAACAATTGTCTGCGACTAAATAAGGTGACGAATATTATTTGTATTTATTGGTGACAAAGTAAAAACCATTTTCACTCTTGGTATGCGCGCGTCCCCCGGGGTTGAATTTTAAAACGAAGCCATTTATAAGATACTTTAAGCAAATGATAAAATCTGTATAATTAATGCAATATGTGCTAAAATTATATTTAAAAAATCAAGCTGAATGTTATACGGAAAAATGAAAAAAATATGAGAAAAAAAATTGTATGGGTATAAGTAAGAATTATTTTCTGCCCATGACAGGGGAAGATACTTTTCTTATGATTTAATACTGTGTGATAGGTGAATTATAACTTCGCTGATATTTAACCTTTTGTGAAAGAACGTGCTTTGAAGATCATTCTTATGATTATGTTTGCTCCGTGTACGTATATATTTTTTCACATTATTCCATTTTTTTTTTTAATTCATGGTTAAATAAATTATTTTTATTACGATGTTTATAGGGGGGAAATATTTTTGAAAGTTTCTTTTCACCCCAAAGATTTTTTTTTTTAAATCTGAATGTAAAAAAAAAATGTACTTTTCGGTTAGCCGGGCGCCACTGTTATATATACATATATGTATATACATATATATATATATATACATATATGTATACATATACATACATATTGCATTTATATATATGTGTGTATGTATATATACAATATATATATGTATATATATAACACTGGCGCCCGGCTAACCGAAAAGTACCAAAAAAAATCATGAAAATTAATAATAAAAATAAACTAATTCAAAAGATAATGAAATAGGATTTTAAGTCTATTTTTTATGTTTGTGTTTGATAATGTAGCATCTCGACGCATGTTATCTTTGTTGCATTTAAATTTTGTCTTTATATGATAAATATATATATATAGGGTAGATGTGCCAGTAACGGACACCCTTAAGGAATTTCTTTAAAAATTATTTTTTTATTAATAGTTAAAATTATTATATTCCAGTTTTTTCAATATTATATTAATCTATCGACAATATTTAACCATTCTTATAGCCTCATTTCCCAATATGAATAGAAATTTAATTTTAAATAACAGAAATATATCAAAAGCCCAGTAATGGACACCCTCTGGCCCAGTAGTGGACACCCTCTGTTCCAGTAATGGACACCCCCTAAAAAGTAATAAATATAATTGTTTTTATGACTATTTAGAACCAGAATTTAATGAATACATACTAATGAAACAAAATAGTTATTTTCAAATAAATTTAACATTTAGGATACCAGTAATTAATAAAGTATTTGTGATAATCATTTATTGTTTGTATCAATTATTGAAATTATCAGAAGATCGATAGTTTTAATTATTTTAGATGGATAGATTAAAATACTAAATATCAGGCAATTACAGCTATCAAATTATTGTAACAGTGGTGGATTTAAAGGGTAATTAAAAAAAAGTTTTGGAATATTAATGTTTAGTTTTGTGCCATTATTTTTAAATGTTTAGTTTTGTGTCCCTATTTTTAACAATCTTCCAGACTCTACTTGATATATCATTTATAATAATTAATATTACAAATATGAAAGAAATGATATTGTGAGTTGAATATTTTAAATACTAAATAAAAATTTATTTAGTATTTAAATTAATTTCAAAATAAAACTGTAGTACTGATGTTTGAGGCCAATGATCTGCAGATTTACTATAGTTTCATGAATATTACCTGTAACTTTCATTAATAGTATTACATTTTTTAAAAAAATAAGGAAACATTTAAGACAGAAAATAGATTTTTAATAGCTTCTGTAACTTAATTGTTTTTATTTAAACGGAGAGGCATTAAGCCCTATGAACCCCTCTTTGACTGTGCTCTTAAACAATATTTTTTGCTTCCTGGCTGGTTTGATTGCCGGATTATAAAATATGCAAGGTATATGTACTACATAAAAAAATAATAATAATAAATAAAATAAAATATTGAAATTTCATAAAATCTCATAAAATAACTTAAAAGCAGCTATTTATAAAAGTTTTGGTGTTATTACATTTTGGTAAGTATAATTTAAAAATTAAATTTGATTATTTAGGTTTGCAGTTAAGCCAAAGTATTTTATGCACTATAAACATTACTAAAATTGTATTTTTAGCAATGTCTACATGGGGTGTCCATTACTGGAAAATGACTAATTAACCATCCCAGTAATGGACACCCCTCTTAAAATCTTAAAAAATAAATGAAATTTTGTAAATGGCCATTGGTATATAAAATTCAAAGTTTTCGATTGCTACTCAAACAAAAACATTCAAATTTTGCAAGAAAATAAATAATATATAAATTGATTAAACGAAGCCAACTCTTAGCCTCTTCATTAAGATTTTCACAGAAAAACAGCAAAACTTTGAAACATTATTTTCTGCTTCCTGATTGGTTTGATTAAAAGTGTCAACAATAACCCAGTTTTATAAAACATACAAGGGGGAATTATAAAAAAATAATTAAAGCTAAATATTTATTAGTTATTTTTTTATGAACCAAAAACATCAAGGGGTGTCCATTACTGGAAGGGTGTCCATTACTGGCACATCTACCCTATATAAATGCACATTGCGATGCTACAAATTAAATAGAGTAACTTATCATGTACTAATTTAATTGGTTGGTTTGCATGCATGGATATTTAGATTCACGTGATTTAAAGTAATTTGCAGAATATTATTGATTAATGTCAACCGCTGGACATAGAATTTATTTAGATCATCATTGCTGCACTGTCACAAAAAACTTTTTATTTATTTAGAATGCGCATATAAATGAATATATAGCAAAACCTCTGAATAGCGGACGATTCGGGAGCACGTAATTAATCCACTATTTGCTGGTATAGCTATATACCCAGCAGCAGAATTTTTTTCTGCAGTCTGCAACACAAGTAGAAACTTCAAAAACAGTCTGCAGAACTTAAGGACAAACGCCTTTTTTTCCAATCCCTCATGCACTCAACCCCCCCCCCCCCCCCCCACTATTTGTGATTAACATAAAAGGAAAGCATTTTTTAAAATAATTTAACTTTGTCTTCAAAATTTTTAACACCACTATCTGAAAAATCTTTCATAGAATTTGTCAAAATTTCTGTGAAGTTAGAAAACAGAATAACAGTAAAAATAACATATGAACACCAATTACTAAAATTTTTGAAAAGATTGATACAATGTGATAATATCAAAAATTATATATAGATGTGACAATACAGGGATGAAAGCGCACTAAAGCCACTTTGAAGCAGCAAAAATCTAATTTTTTAGCAATAAAAGCTGTTATTGGAGCAGATTGAAATTCTTAGAAAATCAAATTTGAGTAATTCATGCAAATACTATAAGTAATTCTAATGCAATGTTTTATTTAGCAATCTTAGCTAGTTGTGCAATTCAAAATTTAACATACTTTCACTCAAAACAAAACAAGGCTAACTAATATTTAACCTGCCACTCAGCTGTAAAAAAATCTCGTGAAAACATCAATGTTGCAACAAAATTTTCTGCGATTCTTTGACGGAATTCACCTTTTTTTTCTCGATCCTTTGACGAAATGCGCGTTTTTTCGCGATCTTTCGATGATTTTCGCGACATTTCCACGATGTCCGCCTTTTTTATCGCTTTTTTTTTACGATGTCCGCTTTTTTTTATCGCGATCTTTCGACGCTGTTTGCGTTTTTTTCGCGATCTATCGACGATGTTTGTGTTTTTTCGCGATATTTCGATGATGTTCGCGTTTTTTTCGCGATCTTTGGATGTTGTTCGCTTTTATTCGGGATCTTTCGACGATGTTCGTGTTTTTTTCACGATCTTTGGATGTTCGCTTTTAATTCGCATTTTTTCTGCCGATCCTTTGAAAAAAAATTGCGTTTTCTCCGCGATCTTTCGACGATATACGCGATTTTTCGCGATATTTCGATGATGTTCGCGTTTTTTTCGCGATCTTTGGATGTTGTTCGCTTTTATTCGCGATCTTTCGACGATGTTCGTGTTTTTTTCACGATCTTTGGATGTTGTTCGCTTTTATTCGCGATCTTTTGACGAAATTCGCATTTTTTCTGCCGATCCTTTGAAAAAAAAATTGCGTTTTCTCCGCGATCTTTCGACGATATACGCGTTTTTTCGCGATCTTTTAGCGAAATCCGCGTTTTTTAGCGATCTTTGCGCGAAATTAGCTTTTCCCGCTATTTTTCGACGAAATTCGTGTTTCTTCCGCAATCTTTTCACGAAATTCGCGTTTTCTCCGTAATCCTTTGACGAAATCCGCGTTTTTACGGCGATCTTTGTCAAAATTAACGTTTTTCCCGATCATTTGACGAAACTCGCGTTTTCCCGCCATCCTTTGTGGAAAGTTGCTATTTTTCCGCAGCCCTTTGACGAAATGGGCTTTTTTTTTTCGATCTTGTGATAAAATTTTCGCCATCTTTTGACGAAATTCGCCTATTTTCCACGATCTTTTGACGAAAATCTCATTTTTTTAGCAATCCTTCGATAAAATCTGCGTTCTTTCTGCGATCCTTTGACGAAATTAGTGTTTTTTCCGCAATCCTTTGATGAAATTTACATTTTTCCGCAATCCTTTGAAGAAAGTTGCTATTTTTCCGTAGTCCTTTGACGAAGTTAGTGTTTTTTCCGCGATCATTTGATAGAAGCCGCATTTTTCCGCCAACCTTTGACAAAAGTTGCTATTTTTCCGCAGCCTTTTGACGAAATTGACGTTTCCTTATTGATCTTATGACAAAATTTCGTTTTTTCTTTGCGATCTTTTGACGAAATTCACATTTTTTTCGCGATCCTTTGACGAAATTGGCTATTTTAACTGCAAGTGATTGACGAAATTGTTTTTTCGGCGAACATTTGTCGAAATTCATGATATTTACGTCCGAATTTTTTTTTAATTTCTAAAGAAATCGCCCCTACGAGGATTGACTCATTTAATAATGGGCGTTTCACGATCGCGTGTCTAGTTTTCTCCGTGAATCATTTATATTTTAAAGGGATTCGGAGCTTCGTCAATCGCATGTGGCGTGGATCGTATAATTATGGCACATGGCAAATAATTTCTAACAAACTTTTTTTTTCTAAATTTTAACAGTTGAAAAATAGTCTGCAGACCTTCTCAAGAGTCTGCGACGTGCGTCGCAGCGTTGCGCCGATTCTGCACCCGGGGCTATATAGAGTAAAATTAACTGGTTCTATGATTTTTTCTTCATTGTTTTTCTTTTTACTCTAGGCTGTTTAAAAGTTCTTGTACAATATATACGTAGACTGCTTAGCAAATTTTAACATACAGTAAATTCTGTCTAAAGTTGAATCGATCGGGACCGAGAAAATATTCCGCCTTAGACAAATTTTACTCTATGTCTATGGATTCGCAGGAACCTGAAAATCTTTCCGAGTTAGACAGATTTCCATCTTACACTGAGTCCACCTTACAGAGAGTTTACTGTATTTGAGCATCTTTCCAAAATTCTTTCTTTTTCTTTTCTCGCTTAAAGAAAAAAAAGGAGTTCATAACACCAGCCTGTTTTTTTTTAGATGGTAATATTTGTATGACAAATTTAAAACATTCTGAGAAAGAAAAAACTAATTTATTATTAATGCTATTATTATTGAATTATTTTATTTAAACGTTAAAATATTTCAAAGCACACTTAAAGGAAAGAAACTTGTACTTTCTACTAAGAAAATAAACAAAATAGTACAAGATAGTACTGTATATCAATTTTAATTTGGTTTCTTTCTCAATGTAGTTAACAATATGCCAATCATGTGGATAAGAAATGGCTTTTGCAACTGCCATTGCTTGTGTGATTGCAAACACTCCAAACACCGTTGGGGAGCAGAAATGAAGGACTTTCTGTTTCCAATTATATTTACTATGTTATTTATCGTTTAAAAAGTATCAAACAGACATACTCTCCATCTCCATGTTTCAGTATTTCTTGATGATGATAAATAGTAAAATAATAAAAACGAAGGGAGATTGAAACTCTTACCTTTTTTTTTTTTTTTTTTTTTTTATACTCAAATTTTTTTTTTAATGTTGGGATCTCATATACAACAAATTTTATGAAATCTAGTGTTAGATTTTATTTAACACAGAAATTAAAAATGCAAAAAATGCTTGAACTAAGTCACTGGGAATATCTAATTTAAACAGAAAAAAATAGTACAACGAAGCAGGGATGGGATTCTTTCTGAAGGAGTGAATCATTTTTCATAAATGGGAATAATTTGTTACCATAAAGCAGAGATGATTGCAGCATGGACAAACTGGGCTGTTTCTATGGGCCTTTAGCTTTACGGGCCCCCAAATTTGGTATGAAATTTCCACAAAGCTGATATTTTAAATTTGTTTTGATCTTATACTTATTTTAATAAATATTTTGTACTTTTAGAACATGACTAGTTTAAAGAAAAGGTTATATTTATCCAAATATGTATTTGATGGTCTCGAATAGGCTTAATTTTTTTTTCTAACAGTATATGAAGGCCGTGGGGGTGGGGGACGAATGAATACTAGGTCTCTGGACTAAAATTGATTTGAAGTTATCACTAAAAGTAATAAATATTTTTGATACCTCAGGACATATATGATATCACATAAATACATATTTAGGTGAATATATAAATATATTATCCTATTCTAAAACTACAAAATACTGATTACAATCATCATAAGGTCAAAACTGATTTAAAGTATCAGCTTTATGAAAACTTCGTACCCAATTTGGGCTACCCTAAAATCAGAGGATAGAGAAGCATCCCAGTTTTCCCATGCTGCAATCAGCTCTACTTTATGGTAATAAATCAGGGTTGCAAAAAAAGCCGGCTAAAATTTAAAAAAACCAGGCCGGTGACTTTTATTAGTTTTAACCAGCTTTTTTTGGCCAAAATTGGTCCTTTTTGGCCATAATTGGCTTTTATACAATGAAGTATTGTAATTATAAACTACATATTTTAAAGCGTTTTTAATTAGTTTTAATGCCATTTAATTGATTTA
This sequence comes from Maratus speciosus, assembly GCA_963932465.1. Lineage (NCBI taxonomy): Eukaryota > Metazoa > Arthropoda > Arachnida > Araneae > Salticidae > Maratus > Maratus speciosus. Next base: position 63,897,403 of record OZ010799.1, on the reverse strand, counting down.
GAGTTTAATAAGTAATCCAATTTCTCAGTTATGAGGACATTAATACAGGAATAAAACTTAGATAATTTTGCTAGTGATTTGTTGTCAGAATTGCAAATATGTCAGTTAAATTTTAAAAGGGCAATACCAACTGCCAATTTTTTCATTTTTCTGCTTTATAAAATTAAAGAGGATGGTAGTTACTTAGTTACATGTCTTATTACTTAAATAATTTTAAGAGCCAAGTACAATATACAAGTCTTATTTTATTTCTACTAAACATTTAAAATTATATATAGTCATATTAATAAAAACACCATTTCTCTCTATTAAAAACATTATGAATAGAATATGGATGAATATGTTTAGCAACAAACTTTTCAAAATTTTATTTAGAGATTTTTTTATCTTGTTTAAATGCTCTATTTTTTATACACTTATGTACCACTCTCCTCAAATATTACATCCTTTCTAATGTCTCTTTTAACATATTATAACTTAATCTCTCCATATGGACACATAAGAATATTTCCATTTTGATGTGCTACATTTTGTCTTTAATTAAATATAACCTTTAAAATGTCTAGTATATGTGGAACTATGCAATATAGAATTTCAAAACACCAGTTTGGAGCCTAACTTATATTCTTTTCAGTGTTTATGTACATATATATATTTTTTTTCTTCAGACATGATGCCTTCACAGTTGCCTTCTAGAAATTATTTATTTGACAAAATTTGACTTATTTAACAAAATTTAATAGAATTCCATTACTTCTTTTAGTAGAAAATATTTATAAGTGTACTAAAAATTAATTGATCCAAATTTAATTTTTCAATAAAAGCCAGCTTTTTTTAAGTGGTTAAAACCAAAAAAAGCCGGAAAACCGGCGGGTTTTTTTTGGCCTGGCTAAAAGACGGCAACCCTGTAATAAATTATTCCCATTTATAAAAAAAAAATGATTCAATGTGGTCAAATATGGTTGCGTATATGGCTTAGAAAGAAAAGTGGTCAAAGATGGCTTCATATTGGCGAAAAAAAACGGCTCAAAGATGGCCGCAATTAAGACATTTGAAATGTTTGAAATTCAGACGCAAGAAGTGTCTAAAAATTTTAAGACATTTTAAAACGTCTGAAAATCGAACACTCCTGTTTCAGACACTTAAGTGTCTGAAATTCAGACGCAAGAAATGTCTTAAAATTTTCAGACATTTTAAAACGTCTGAAAATTGAACACTACGTTTCAGACACTTAAGTGTCTGAATTTCAGACATTTCAGTTTGCAGTGTATGATGGACAGCTTAACGTCTGGGGTAAATCCAAAGGCATGATCGTTTTGAAAAAAGAAAGCTCGCCATTTTGCGATGATCATTATGGCTTTTAATTAAAATTCCGGCTAATTATCAAAAAATGAAAAAATAGCTAAGGTCCAAATGCATATTAATGCATTTGGACCTGACATCGTCCATCATTATCAAATTTTCAGACCTCTATGTGTGGTAGATTTTCTTAGCCATCGCCAACACATTCAGAGTAAAGAAAATCGTCTCTCTTTTATTAATATAGATATGAAAATTATAAGTGAGAAACAACTTTCTCTTATTAGTATAGGTGGAATCTATTGTTATTTTCTCCGGGATAATGAAATTTTACCGCTTAATGCAGGATTCTGATACAGACAGGTTCCATTTTCACAGGCTTTGCTATGTTTCGAATTTTATTTACATAGCTGCCACCTTCTATTTTTTTTTTCAAGAAGATTAAACATGTTTGGAATGAGAAATTTTATTTAATAAATGAAATAAAATACGAACCTTATAAAAATAAGTTGCATTTTATTAAGTAAATTTTCTGGTTCAAAAAACATTATTTGACCTGGGAAAAACTCCAGAAGAATGGCAGCTATGTATTTATAGATATTCATATTTTTTTAATATAAAGTTTTATTTTCGGAGAGGGATACAGGGCGCCAACTGAAGTTCTGCACACAGGCGCTGGTTACAGTTGGCCCTGATTCAACATTCCATCATCAGGGAGCACAGTCTATTCATAACAGAAACGTATCTGAACGGAACTCCTTTACACAACCTATCAGTTGATATGTTACTCGAGGGGGTGGCGGTCTTCAGCAAGAATTAAAGATATTTGTTGAAATTACTATTCGGAAATAGTGGTAATTTAACTTTTGACATATTTATATTAAGTAGTGTGTATCTGAGGACTCCGTCAAAGAAACGCACCTGAAACGGTATGAAACAAATAGGTCAAAAAAAGAAATATTTTGCTCCTCCCCCTCTCCCCACCCGAAATTTCACGCGCCATTTTTTATAAACTTTTTCTTATGTGTTGTAAAATATCTTAAAGTTTTAAACAGATCGCTTTGTTAGATTTCGTATTTTAAATGAAATCGCGGTCTGTTAGTTCCACATTCCACCACGAGGGAGCGCACTCTATTCTTAACAAAACTGTATCTGAACGTAACTCCGTTAAACAACCTATCACGAGATATGCTGGTCGAGGGGGGGGGGGCGGTCTTAACCAAGAATTTAAGATATTTGCTTAAATTACTATTCGAAAATAGTGGTATGAACACTTATAAAATTTTTGATATTGAATAAGTAATAGTTTTCTCATCACGCCATCAAAAAACCGCACGCAAAACAGTACAAAACGCCATGTTATACTGCCTAATTTTGTTGGCGCCCCTCTCCCCCCCCTCCCCCTCCAACCAGAATCTGACGCGTGGTTCTTTTTTATAATCTTTTACTATCTGTTATAAATTATCTTAAAGTTTCAAACAGATCGCTTTGTTGGAATTCCTACTTTAAATGTAAATGCGGTCTGTTAGTCCCACATCCCACCACCAGGGAGCGCACTCTATTCTTAACAAAAGTGTTAGTGCATCTGAACGAAACTCCTTTACACAACCTATAGGTAGATACATAGGTCAGGAGGGGGGGGGGGGGGTCTTAACCAAGAATTTAATATATTTGCTGAAATTACTATTTTAAAATAGTGGTATCAATACTTCTGACATTTTTATCTGGTATAAGTAACATTTATGCTGTATTTTAAAATCGGACTCCGTACAGAAGAATACTGCAATGAAACCTCACGTGACTGCCTTTTAAAATAAGTATATAATATAAATAAATCAATTAGTGAAATTGACGCCCCTCCCCCCCCTACCCGAAATTTCACGCGCCATTTTTTATAAATTTTTTCTTATGTGTTATAAACTATCTTAAAGTTTCAAACAGATCGCCTTGTTATATTTCCTAATTTTAACAAAATCGCGTTATGTTAGTTCCACATTCCACCACCAGGGAGCGCACTCTATTCTTAACAAAACTGTATTGGAAGGAAACTCCGTTAAACAACCTATCAGTAGATATGTTGCTCGAGGTGGTGGCGGTCTTAATAAGAAATTAAGATATTTGCTGAAATTACTATTCGGAAATAGTGGTAAGTAAACTTTAGACAATTTTATATTAAATAAGTAGCATATATCTCAGGACTTCCTCAAAAAAGGCATCTAAAGCGGAGAGAAACGCTAACTTTTAAAATAGAAATCTAGCGTCCTCTCGCCCCCTCCCCGGATTTTCACGCGTTATTCTTTTTTACACTTTATCTTATGTGTCATAAAATATCTTAAAGTTTCAAACAGATCGACTTGTTAAATTTCATAATTTTAACAAAATCGCGTTGTGTTAGTTCCCCATTCCACCACCAGGGAGCGCACTCTATTCTTAACAAAAACATATCTCAACGAAACTCCTTCACGCAATCTTTCCATAGATACATGGGTCGGGATGGTGGCGGTCTTAACCAAGAATTTAAAACATTTGCTGCGGTAACAAACGCTAAGATTTAAAAACTAAATCTAGCTACCCCCCCCCCCTCCTCAAAATATCACACTCCATTCTTTTTTTTACACTTTTTCTTATGTGTTATAAACTATCTTAAAGTTTCAAACAGATCGAGTGGCGGTCTTAACCAATCATTTAAGATATTTCCAGAAATTACTATTCGAAAATTGTGGTAGGAATATTTGTAAACTTTCTGATGATAAATGAGTTATACTTATCTCATAGCGCTGTTCAAAATCTCCACGCAAAATGCTAGATTTCCTAATTTAAATTATTTCGTGGTTAAAAAAGCACGTGTCTCCATTTTAATCGACGCATTTGACAGCAATAAACCGATTAATTAAATAATAATTAATATTTCAGCCTGTAATTAAGATAGGACTTAGAAATGGGTATCAATAAAATCAGCGAGAAATTTCACATCGGGATGCCAAAAAATTTAATCAAAAAATTTAATATTTAAAACGTTAAAATTTCGTATTAAAATATCCTACTACAGAAAACCTCAGCGTCGTCATGTCTGACACCTGCTTTCCCGCCGAAATGAAATCTTTTTTCCTTGTCTTTCCAACTAAAGAAATCAAATTTTTATCGATCGATTTTTAGCCGATATTTTAACATACACATCGCAGAAATGTGAACTTTATACCAAATGAAAGTACATTTTTTTACGCGTCTGTCTATACCATTTACAAATTTCTCGGACCAATACTTTCTGATATGCGATTTCTCTTTAAAATGTCCACTTCATTTTTCGGCTTAATTTCCTCCATGGTAACCGTGCCTCGGCTGATTTTACTGGCAACCCTTAGGAGAAACTCGGATGATTCGGAAAATGTCCGTTTGTACCTGCGTTAAAAAGGTTGATTGGTTAATTTTAGAAGTTAATTAGCCCGTAATTCGGTTAATTACCGGCTTTTTCAAAATTCTATGATTTGTCGTTTGATATGAGGTGTTCAGCTATAAGTACCAAAATTTCAAGTCTCCAACATGTATAGTTTCTGAGAACGGGCTCTGTGATAGACGGACAGACAGACAGAGGAGCGAGACGAATAGTGTTTCGTCAGATTTACGAGACCCTAAAAAGATGTCTGTATTCTCTTGGTATAGGAAAATGCTGAAATTCTATAGATGCTAATCAATATAAGTTAGGCATTGACCTATGCCAGCCGAATACAACCACCTTTTACCCCTAAAGCTCTTGCTACACCTTTTTTCTAAATTTACAAGTTGCTGGTCTCAGAAATAATAACAATTTATCTGCAAATTTTTTGTAAAAGCGAAATTTTTTACGCAGCTCAAACAATGATATTTAAACCTAGGCATTTAGAAGTAAATAAAAATAAAAGTGTTACGAATAATTTGTGAACTTTTCAAATAAAATATTTTTTTCTCTTTTAGAAATGGACTTAAATCGAATATTTTAACTAATTACATTCATTTATTTTGAAAGGTTAAAAATCTTTTTTTTACTTTTACTAAGTATTATTTTAACTATTACGCAGAAATAAACCCGTAAATTTAATTTTTATACTCGATTACGTTTTATTTCTAAAATAATTAAATGTTGAAAATGCATATTAATTTTTGCTATATTATTCTTTACGCGATAACATTAAATGTCATCTAATTTAATTCTAAAAAATATACATAACTTTTTTCATTTCAGTTTTTACAATATTAATTTATTTTCTCTTGAATCGTAAGATGACCTTATTTTTCAAAGTTTATGTTATTGGGAGATGACATTTTGAGAGGAATTACGAACGAACTATTGTCGAACTTTTGCCGAACAGTTTCTAACTTTTATTTTCATATCACTATGGCAATTAAATTTTCAGTAGTAATCCGAAGACTTTTTTATTTTTTTCTTTCTTACCTTTTTAGTCCTGGATATGCTATTTCTTTCAGGCAACAAATAAAATGTCATCCCTAAACAATAACGTTACGTTACATATTTTGCAAACGTTACATAACGTTACGCTCAATTTTTACACCCTCGTATAAGGAAAAATGGTACTTTCCACTGCAATTTGTTTGAAAACTGTTGTTTTGAAAATCTCAATTTATTTTTGAGTTATTAATTTTTTGTAGTTTTTAATTACTTTCTACAGAAATGGAGTACTTCAGTTACCACCATTATAGAAACGGAAAGAGAAAATAGTAGATTACTATATCATTTTGTTGCCATTTTCTCATAACAACTGAAAAGAAAATTGCAATTAAAATACGTGCAATTTTGAAAAAATATAAATGAATGATTTCTGATCAAACATGGAGCTATTATAAACTATATTTAATTTTAAGTATCCATATTAATAATACAAACAAATGAAAGCATATAAATCATATTTGATAGCCGATTTTTTTTTTTTTTTTTTTTTTTTTTTTTTTTTTTTGCCGAGTTTACGATGCGCCGAATTACTCGCTTTTTGCTTTTTTGTATATTATTCTGCGAGAGTGACGTCATATGCAAGATGTTGTTTAAGACTGGATAGTAAATGTGGAATTCTTCAGGGTATGCAAATGACGTCATTTTATATAAAATAAAACCGTGTCTCCAGCTGCTTTGAAAAGCTTCATTTTTTAAAATAGCGCGCTGATAAAATGCAAAGTTTTACAAAAAAAAAAAAAAAAAAAAAAAAAGAGTGTCTTTACGGAAGAGCAGTGACCTTTAGGTTAAAATAATATTTGTTTAGAGTTAGACTAACCAATATAAGATGCATTTTTTATTGTAACTAATTTTGTAGGTTTATTATGAATTAATCAAACAGTTCCCTCTTAAGCATTTTCTTTCGCCGAAATTCGACGGGTGCCACCTCCTAATAATAATAGTTTTTTCCCCCCAAATTAGAGGCGAAACTAAATTCTGAAAAAGCAGAATTCCTGTTTCTTGTTTATTTTAATTTTTACGTTATGATATATTGTGATTATTTTCCGTATTTGTTCATTCTGTTTTTCCTTTTAGATTAGTTTTTCAAACTTAAAAAAAAAACTTCTTCTAAGGTTTTTGTCTTCTTTAAACAAAGTAAATATTTTTGTAGTGAATTCACGCAATGAATTGAGTGAATACAAGATATTTATGTATGGCTTTTATGATGCACACTGTAAAAAAAAATCTGTAGTTCTACAGATGTAAAGTTACATGCTTACTAAACTTTCACCTGTAACTGTACGAAAAAAGCTGCAAATCTACAAAACTAGTTTTTGTAAAGCTACAAAAATCTGTAACTTTACAAATAAATCTGCTAAAATTTCAGTAATCTTACTAAACTTTTATTTGTAACCCTGGCTGCAGTTACATGAAAAGTTCTCGGAATCCCAGTTTCCAAAAAAATTCTTAGTAACCTTACAGATTTTTTGATTTTCGGCGCAAAAGTGTGTCTGTTACAGGAAATTTTGTTGTTGCCGTTACATGAAAAGTTCTAGGAATCCAAGTTTCCTAGAAAAACTTTAGTAATTTCACAATTTTTTTTTTTACAGTGCAGCAAGGAAAATAGTCGAAAGAAAAAAGAAAGTTTATCGACAACCGCTTTATTTGTACGAAACTTTGCAATTTTCCTATAATTTTAATAATTTATACCGTTTCCTGCCTAATACATTAAAAAATAAAATATCAAACATTTAAACTTTGCCGTAAATTTAATAGTTTATTCTTTTTTCCCTTGTTTATTACCTTAAAAAAGAAAAGAACAAATATTTCAAGTTTTCCATAAGTTTAGTAGTTTATTATTTTTTCCTTGTTTTATACATTGAAAAATAAAATAACAGCATGCAATATAAATAGTTTTATTACCGAATCTTTTCAGAAATAGTGCATATTCTGTTATATATAATTTAGAAACGGGATTTATCACGTTTGTTTACGTATTATTTTAAAATAAATAAACATTAACGTCTTTTCATTTTTAACATTTCGAGAATTTTGTCACATACATCATTTTAATAATATAAAATAAAAATTTAAATAATACAAATAATACAAAATTTAATGATAAATATTACATAGCATTTAAGAACTTAACATTTTTACTTTTACAAATATTATTTTTTCCCTAAAGTTTGAAATAAATATCAAATCTTCAGGGATTTCTTGTAAATTGCTTATATATTTGCTTTATATGCATTTTATTTGTACTAATGTATAAGAATTTTTTATTATTTTATAAATGGGTAGTTTCTCGTCGAACAATTAAAAAAAAAAATTTTAATTCCTATCGTCATGCGAATTAAAAATCCCATGATGATAAAAAGTTTTTTTTTTTAATAATGCCTTTTCCTTTTTTTGCTTTTTCTTTTTATCTTCTTTCTTTTTATTTTAATGGGTTTTAGAAATATTTTGAAAACAAAAAGAAAAAGGAGACATTCTTTAAGAAGAGTACACAGTAAAAAGATGTTAAAAATAGGAATTTCCGGAGTAGATATTTTAAGTATACGAATGCATCAAAAGTCCATAGAGTTACATTGCATTCATAAAAAGTGTGGAAGGATTGTACTTTGTGCCGATATATTAAGAAAAAGAAACAACGTATAAAGGCACAAATAAAATATGTTTAAAAGCATACAGCTGTTTCAAAACCTCTAAGGTTTCCTCATCAGTGCTTAAAATAAAAGTAAAACTGAAACATTGTGTAAAAAGGGGGAGGGGGTATGGACAGAGAGTCAGAAAGGCGTACCTTTCAGCTCTACTACCAAAATGGTGAAATGCGACATACGGCTGACAAACAGCTACGGATTCGATCTCACGCGCATATTCAGGGAGACCAATCAAAATCACCCAATTGCTTCGGAACAATTTAAACTTAGAGGGAGAAAAAGGTGGGGGGAGGAGGGAGTGAAGAGAATTATAGAAAATTAAACCATATCTTTGAAAAATTGGGCGTGCTGTTTCAAATTCAAATCGTTAACTAAACTGTTTGAATTTTTCTATATGTGATAAGCTTCCCGGAAATCAAGATCATACATTGAAGTACAGACACACCCTCCCCCCCCCCCCTTTTTCTCCTTCTAAGTTTAAACTGTTCCGAAGCAATTGGGTGATTTTGATTGGTCTCCCTGAATATGCGCGTGAGATCGAATCCGTAGCTGTTTGTCAGCCGTATGTCGCATTTCACCGTTGGCAGTAGAGCTGAAAGGTACGCCTTTCTGACTCTCTGTCCACCCCCCCCTTTTTTTACACAATGTTTTAGTTTTACTTTTATTTTAAGCGCTGATGAGGAAACCTTAGAGGTTTTGAAACAGCTGTATGCTTTTAAACATATTTTATTTGTGCCTTTATGCGTTGTTTCTTTTTCTTAATTACATTGCATTACCAGGTTTCGCACGCTATTAAGCCACGCCCCATTTTGTAAGGCCTCTACCACCAGTATTATTATAAAGATCATTTTCTTCACGATTCATTAGCTACAAGATAGTTTTATGCGATTACTGGTGGTAGAGTCTTTACAAAATGGGGCGTGGCTTAATAGTGTGCGAACCCTGATTACGGAGGAGAATTCCGAAGTTGAGTGACCAGCCCCCTTAAGACGATCCGAGAGTCAAAATCCTAAAAAAAAGAATGGACCTTTTAATACTGTCCAACAAATTTTAAAAGTGTTTATGAATTCGGTTTCTCTGTCTGTTCGTGCCCTAACTCAGCTAAATACAGTTCGATTGCCATCAAATTCGTAGACATTATTGGGTATTACTATGCCGTGTTCGGTATTGAAAAGGAAGTGTGTAGCATTTATGAGTCATTTACAGACACACTCAAAAGTATGCCGTTACATTACGGTCTATGGGGAGAAATCGTTTGCGCATATTTTAATGATATTACACTATTTTACACATACTGAAATTTATTTTTTTCTCTCAGGTGTACTACACGTCGCTAACTGTAGAATAGGGTGTGCAGAGAATTTATCGTTCATTTACAGGGACATACAAAAGAATTCGGCTACAGAAGAAATTGAACTGTTGAAGCCTATGAGCAATAATTGCTGGAAGTGCGTTTTCAGGTTTGGTGCGCGTTTATAAATCGAACTATTTTTTTTTAATATTACTTCGTGTGTATAAATTTTATAGATCATGTACAGGGCAGCGCAAAAGGTCTCAAGTACATTTCCGTTTATTCACGGAAATTGTTGAATGGAGAATTTCAACTGTGCTATTCGTTTAACTAAACTAACTATTAACATACTATGTCGTATACATACAAATATTATATAATACAGGGCTGCACAAAAAAAGGATTTTTTTATTATTATTATTGTTTGTAATAGCAGAAATTGGGTTTTCAAATAAATATGCGTTTTTCAAATTGTTTATTTAGACATTATGTTTCACCTTAATAAACTGTGAAGTTTTGTTAGTGTATTATGAATATGTTGGAAATGTTACATCATAATCTATACTGTACGCATGATTTTTCTTTCTTATTATATTTTTGCTAATAAAATACTACAAAGCTAAATGAATTAAATAAAGCAAACCACCTGTTTCTAATATGATTACATGTAAGCAGATATAACAATTTTTGTGTTATACTCTTAAACCTAGCCCGCCCATAACTAAAACTATAAGTTCATTTATCTCAGAATGGATTTTTTTCATAATTTGTGATGTTTAAAAGGAGATAGCTATACTTTCCTGCACGATATGTGAGTGAAATTTTCTACGGTGTTCTTAAGTTGTGTTTTTAATAAACTGTCTTCCGAATTTTTAATTGAAAATTTCGAAAATATATTTCACGGAGCAAAAATTACTCTCAAAAATCCTCATTTTTTTACTCTAAAATTCCTTACAATTTTTTTAAGCAATATTTTTGTAAATCTTGAAGGCAAATTAACACAGGACCTTTTCTGCACACAAAAGTGAAAAAAGTAATGAAATTGGGCAAATCGTTCATGAGTTAGGGGAGACTAGGGTGGGTTGGCCATAGGGGAGGCTTAACCCACTTATCAGTTTTTATATTTAAAAGAATTTCAGAGCTTTATCAATAGATGCCATCAAAGCTGCTGGAATGCTCAAACAACAGTCTTTGTTTCATACAGATAATCGAAATAGGTGTGGAAAATGTCAAGTGTGATGCATTTTCAACCTAAATGTTGTGTTTTTTCGAAATATTTTGTAAGGTTTTTTTCAGATAAAATATATCATAGAAATTTATGTAAGTAGGTTTTAAGTAATGCAGAAACATCGAGCTTTCATTCCATGCAAAAAGATTGTACAGTAAGTTAGGCTTAACATAACAATGTGCTTTCTTTATAAAAGGGCTATGTGGGAGGCTTGACCCAGTCAGTGTGAGGGTGGGTTGCCAGAAGCTCAAGGCTCCCTTAAATAAGAGGTTTTGGAATTTTTTTTTTTATACACTCTGCATAATGAAAGGTTAATGGTTATATATAAAGAAGAATGTAAATTTAATCTATAAAGTTACAGTAAAATAGGGTGATGGAAAAGAAAACGTTTAAAACTGATTAAAACAAGGTGTGAAAAATATAATATCCACTGTATCCACCAGTGATAGTATCCACTGCAAGAAAAACATTAATGAAATATAAATGGGAAAGTTGATAGGAACTTTTTCCCATTTAAATATTACCTACAATAGGTAAATGGAAACAGTGGAAAGGACAAGAAAGTACGAAAGCAGTCTTAACTCTTTCAGGGCCAGTGGTATGTTAATAAAGCTACTTAATTTTAATTCTCAAACGCCAAAATGGCACCAGAATTTTGCTTTTCCATTTAATACATATGTGAAATATAGCCCTTTTCTTATTTCCAAATAAATTTGTTTGTAAATTCCGGTGCCAGTCATTTATTTCAACATTTTAATGCTGAAAGTACTTTGCCCCTGAAAGGGTTAAAAGATGTTAATAAGTTAAGTGTTCATGCGGCTAAAAAAGAACATAGCATTGATCGAAAAACTTTAGGAAGATATGTAGAAAATTTTCACCAGGATGAATACAGTGAGATGAAGCCAAACTATATGACAACTAGAGTTGTCAGGTCGAATGTCACAAAAAGTTGGACAAAGAAACAAAAAAAACCGGGGCAGTGGCTCCTAAATCGGCCATAATAATACATGAAACCCTATGAAAACGGTACCTGTCTCTACCGGAATACTGTCTTAAATCTTAAAATTTCATTTTCCTCATTATACTTGCTCAGACAAAATCCTGTTTAAAACAAATTTTTTCTCCTCTGACTTGCAAATGCATCTAAACAAGTTTGTTTAAGCATATTTTTAAAAAATATTATTTTTTATAATAATTAAAGCATGTAGCATAAAGTTATTTTGCTTTTTTTAAACTGATTTTATTTCTCTGAAATATTTTCACAAATATTTCAACATAAAACAAAGTGGGTCAAACCTCCCATATGTGGGGAGTCTTGATCCATTATTTTCTCATGATTAAAATCAATCATTTTTCAAATTTCTTATATATTACACTTATGTAGCAATTTTATTTTGATAACTGATTGTATAACGAATAAAACGATATATAAAACTTTATTCTACGCTCCATATTTAAAAATAAAAAATCATTTTGTAAAAAGTGGGTCAACGATCCCTAGTCTCCCCTATATAAAAAATTAAATAAGTTCAGAATTTAAAGTTTAAAATTAAAAAAAAAAATTCAAAGTTTTCAAAAACTTTTATCTGAAAAGTAATATTTATGGAAAAACACATTTCAAGAAAATTCTTACGAAAAGGAAAAAAATTCACATAAATAAAGAAATAAAATTTTGACCTTCGGACACATTTAAAAAAGTAAGAAAACGGGGAGAGAAGGTGCTCCGCAGAACATGTTGACTTATAAAATTCATGCATACTTGAAGATGTTTTCATATAGATAAATTCGAATTTTCAGACGGATATATCGGAGGTCTGAAATAGAGTCCTGAGTCGGGTCGGGTTAGCGGTAATTTTTTTCGTTGTGGGTTAGGGTTGGGGTAACCCGATTTCTCAAAAGAATGTCCTATGAATTTTTAAAATGAAAAAAACAAAACAATGTATTTTAATTTTAATAAGTGTACATGTTTTCATTTTTATATAAGTAGGATATAATGGATATTATATATTTAACTGTAGAGTACTTTTCCGTAATTGTATTAAAATATTGATTAATTTTTTATCACTTCGGATTCGGGTTTGAATATTTTGTGATTATGTCGGGTTCGGGTTGAAATGTATCTGGCTCAGGTCGGTTTTCGGGTTAACGAAATTTTTTTATCAGGTTCTGGTTGGATTTGGGGTTAACTTTAAGCAGAATATTTGGGTTCGGGTCGGGTAGCACCCGACTCTTGCAAGACTCTAGTTTGGAGTTGTGATATCTTGGGCATTTACTATATGAGTAAATAAGCAATCTTGAATATTTTGGACTCTGCAAGAGACAGCAATAGAACATTGTAGTTTTAAGTGATTAATTTTCAGCTACTTAAGAAAAAGTCATTATTGAAAATATTCTGTTTTTTTAGGGTTTCGTTCATCTCACGAAACCCTATTCGTCTCGCTCCTTTGTCTGTCTGTCTGTCCGTCTGTCCGTCACAGAGCCCGTTCTCAGAAACTATACATGTTAGAGACTTGAAATTTTGGGTACTTATAGCTGAACACCTCACATCAAACAACAAATCATAAAATTTTGAAAAAGTTGGTAATTAACCGAATTACGGGCTAATTAACTTCTAAAATTAACCAATCCACCTTTTTAACGCAAATTCAAACGGACTTTATCGAAATCATCCGTGTTTCTCCTAAGGGTTGCCAGTAAAATCAGCCGAATGCACGGTTACCACGGAGGAAATTAAGCCGAAAAATGAAGTGGAGATTTTAAAGCGAAATCGTATATCAGAAAATATTGGTCCGAGAAATTTGTAAATGGAATAGACAGACGCAGAAAAAAATCTACTTTCATTTGGTATAAAGTTAACATTTCTACGATGTGTATAAGTTAAAATATCCACTAAAAATCGATCGATAAAAATTTAATTTCTTTAATTGGGAAGACAAGGAAATAAAAAGATTTCAATTCGGCGGGAAAGCAGGTAGACATGACGACGCTGCGGTTTTCCATAATAGCATATTTTAATACGAAATTTTAACTTTTTAAATATTAAATTTTTTGCTTACATTTTTTGGCATCCCGATGTCAAATTTCTCGCTGATTTCATTGATACCCATATCTAAGTCCTATCTTAATTACAAGCTGAAATATTAATTATTATTTAATTAATCGGTTTATTGCTATCAAATGCGTCGATTAAAATGAAGAGACGCGCTTATTTAACCACGAATTAACTTAAATTAGGAAATCTAATAATTCGCCTGGGCTTTTTGAACAGCGATATGAGATAAGTATAACTCATTCATCAACAGAAAGTTTACTTCATACCACTATTTTCTAATAGTAATTTCAGGAAATATTTTGAATTATTGGTTAAGACCGCCACTCAGTCTGTTTGAAACTTTAAGATAGTTTATAACACATAGAAAAAAGTGTAAAAAAGAATGGAGTGTGATATTTCGAGGAGGGGGGGGGGGGTAGAATTATTTTTAAAATCTTAGCGTTTGTTACCGCAGCAAATATTTTAAATTCTTGTTTAAGACCGCCACCATCCCGACCCATCTATCTACGGAAAGATTGCGTAAAGGAGTTTCGTTCAGATATGCTTTTGTTAAGAATAGAGTGCATTCCCTGGTGGTGAAATGTGGAACTAACATAACGCGATTTTGTTAAAATTAGGAAATCTAACAAGTCGATCTGTTTGAAACTTTAAGATATTTTATAACACATAAGATAAAGTGTAAGAAAGAATGACACGCGAAATTTCGGGGAGGGGGGGGGGGGCGCTAGATTTCTATTTAAAAAATTAGCGTTTCTGACCGCTTTAGGTGACTTTTTGAGGGAGTCCTGAGATATCGTCGGTACCATGTCAAACTATCCAATGTGAAAATAGCCACTTTTCAGGAGGGCAGAAAAACTGTTTTAATTGTGGATTCAAAATCAGCGCCAAGCAGCAGTAAACAATTATTATATTTTTTGGGTGCTGTTTTATATCCTATTTAAGCATGCTATTGAGATAAATCATTTGAATAATTTTACTCGCCAAAAAATCACATTGGATAGTTTGATATGTTATGCTTATTTGTACATTTTCAGCTTTGTTGAACTTTTTCAGTTTCAAACTATCCAATATGCAATATTGGATAGTTCGACTTGTAAAAAATTTGTGCTTTTTCCAGGTTTGTCATTCCATAGTAGCGAATATGCCATATTGGATAGTTTGACTTGTAATAATGTTGTGCTTTTCCCAAGATTCGCCGTTTCATTGTAGAAAATGTGTAGTATTCAATAGTTTCATTTGTAAAAATTTTGATATTTACAAATTCAATATAAAACTCTTAAGAATTTTCTTTAATAATTTTAATAAGGAATATACAGTAAATTAATATAGAAAAAAGCTTATTTTTAAACATTCTGTTAATTTTATAAAATATAAGAAAACAAAAATATCTCAAATAATCGGGTGGGCAACCAGAGACACTTCATACCCGTAATTATAAATAGTAATCTTAGTGCTATTTATTCTAAGAAACTCATGGCCCGCTTTCTACCACTATTTTCGAATAGAACTCTTTGATTTGTTTAATCCCTCATTAAGAAAAGTTGGAACAAATGACTTTGATGAAAATTTTGAAGAAATTTACAATAGGCTCTTTTAATACAATAATAGCGAATGCTCTGCAGAATGTAGGGAGCGATAATGGGGTAATCCCTTTTTTCAAGACCTTTCTCTATCGTTAAAAAGGTTTTATGACTTTTGATTTACTTTTCTGTAGACTCGCCGTGCTCTGACTCTCGTAAGTATACTCGGATTGCCATATAACTTATTTATGTGTTTGATGTTTACTATGGCACATCTGGTATTGAAAACGGAGTGTGCAGCATTTATAAGTTCTCTACAGAGACACTTAAAAGAATCCCATATACATTACACTTAATGAGAAAAGAAATGTTTGTGGTTCAGTTTAATTATGTTACACTATTTCAAACATAATTAAATTTATATATATTATTGAGGTACACAGCAACATGCCTACCTTAGAATATGACGCGTAAAACAGCAATTATTCATTTACAGGGACACACAAAAGGTTTCGGTTAAAGTGCAGTCTATTAGAGACAATTGCTGGAACTGCGTTTTATATTATGGTATGCGTTTTAATACTATGTGAATACTTCGTGGTATGTATAAATTCTATAGATTATATATAGGACTACCAACAAATAATTCGTTAGCATCACTAAGTATGTTTCTGAACTGCTTAAACGTAGTTTTTAATTGTGTTGTGCATTTCAAAGCTGAACTATAGTTAGTATATGAGATGTGTGTGGAATTTAAGTAAAATCATATACAGGGCCAAGCAAAAAATAAAAACTAGAAACATGGATAGTTATGAATGATAATTTCTGGAAGTATTATTTTAGTGGTTTTAAGCGTATTTTAGTTTGCATTAAATTTTTAGCTTATTATGTGACATGTATAAAATCCATAGGTAATATACAGGGTTGTACAAAAGAATTCAGTTATGCTCTCCTGTTAGAAATTACTAAATGTGAATCTTCAACCGATTATACATTTTAACACTTTCCAACAGTGTTGAGAAGTGTTTTTGAATTCGGTTTGTCTGTCCACGCTCTAACTCATGTAAATAGTCTCGGATTTTCATGCAATTGAATAATGTTAATGTTGCTAACAATGGTATGTTCGGTATTGCATATGAAGTGTGTAACATTAATAGTTCATTTACAGGGGCACTCAAAAGATTTCCATTACATTATGGTATATGGAAAAAAATCGTTTGGAGAGTATTTTAATGATATTACGCTATTTCAAATGTATTAAAACTGATATAAATCACTGAATTTCATTACAAGAAGATTACGACAGAATAGAGCATGCATTCATAGCATTTGTCGAACATTTACAGGGTCGCACAAAAGAAATGGGTTACAGCGCTGTCTTTGAGCCATAATTGCGAGAAGTGCGTTTTTATATTTCGGTATGCGCTTTTAAATTTATCTATTTTTTGTATGTTGCATAAAAATTCTTGACCTCGTATATAGGGCTGCACAAAAGAATTCACTAAAAATAATTATCGTCCATAGGCAGAAAAAGTACTTGAATCCGTTTGATTCTATCATGTCTGTCCGACGATCTATAGATTTGTATATAATCCAGATAGTATGCAACAATTTAGTTTAATTTGAAAACGCGTAACGCAATTTACACTTTCAAATTTTAGCAATTTCCGCCAATAAACGAAAATATACTCGAACTTCTTGTATAGCCCTGTATATTATCTACAGATTTTTATAACTGTTACGTATAATGGTAAAATTTAATTCAGGCAAAAATTGTATAACAAACACTTCCAGAAATTACCAGTCATATCCCAGAGTGTTTTCAATTCCTTGCGTAGCCCTGCATATTACTAATTTCTACTAACATATTTTAGCATAGTAAAAAGAAATAAAAGACCGAAATTGCATAACGGAGTTAAAAACCTCCTTTATGAAATTCACGCTTATACAGTGTAATACTTAAAAATTCTTTTGTATAGCCCTGTATATGATCGATAGAATTTATACGCACCATGTAATACTCAAATAGTTAAAAATTCATACTGTAATTGAAAACGCACTTCAAACAACTATCGCTAATAGACAGCAGTGTAACCGAATTTTTTTGTATGTTCCTGTAAATTAATGATAACTATCATACATGTCATATTCTACACTAAGCAACTTGTAATGTAAATGAATTACGGATGTCAATTTCACGTTGTTTGGAACATTTTAACATTAATAAAATATGCTTCAATTTTTATTCTATAAAACATTATGCATCAAAATGCTTTTGTATGAACCTGTAAATAATAATAAATGGCTTGAGCACCATATTCTGCGTAAAGCATCTTTTAATACACTTGGTAAATCCATATTAATTTCATTATGTTTTAAATATAGTGACACCATTAAAAGACACCACTCTTTTTCCTTATTGAGTGTAATATATTCTTTTGAGTGTCCCTGTAAATGAATAAAAAATTCTCACATTCCATTAACAATAGAATACATATTCTATAGTAAACGTTAAAAACATATTTCAATTGCGTTAAATTTCAATCCATAAACAAAACAATTTTTCTCTTCCTGATAAACAGACTACAGTAAATTCTGTCTAAGGCGGACTCTGTATAAGCCGGAAATCTGTCTACCGCGGAAAATTTTTCAAGTCCCGGCGAACCCATAGAAAATTACATTATTTCATGCTGCATAAGGCGGAATCTGTCTAACGCGGAAACGGAAAGGTTTTTATGGTCCCACCGAAACCAAAATTTTGCACAAGCCGGAAAAAATGATAATTAAAAAATTAAAGGCATTTTGTTTATTAAACTTTAAAACTGATAAGTCAAATACTCAATGTCGAGCATGTTAGTTAAATTCCGTAACACTTTGAAAAAGTTAATCGAAAAGAACAGAAACTGTTTAAATTTTAAGGAATTTATACTTATGCCATTTTTTCATATACAAAATTGCAAAATTTAAAAGTTAAAGTTAATATTTCTGGTAGAATGAGCATTCATCAAAATACATATTTCAGAAAGTACAATATAAAGGTTGTACTCAAATTCAAAGTTACAGCGTTCTGTCTCATTCTCGAAGTTTATTTATTTATTTATTTTGTGTGTGTGTGTGTGTGTGTAAATATCCAATTCGCATGTATTACAGCAGTACTAAGAAATTGAATAGCGTTTCTCATTTATCTATAAAGACAAAAGATCTTTCCGAATTTCAGTTTTCAACCGATTTTCGAGTCAGGAAAATCAATGAAAGGTCATCATCTTCGAGGGATATTTATTTATGTATTTATTTATTTATTTATTTTTTTTTGGGGGGGGGGGGGGTTGCATAAGCCGGAATATTGTCTACCATGGAAAATTTTCTCAGTCCCGATCGATTCCGCCTTAGACAGAGTTTACTGTGATAGTTTGACATGGTACGGTTGCTTAGAAAAAGAAAAATATACAAACATTTGGGGAAAAGGATCAAATATGCCATATTGGACAGTTTGACATTGTAAATTTTAGAAAAAAGAGCATATTGGATACTTTGAAACAGTCATTATCTAACTTTCTAAGCAAGCTGGAGGCGTGACGATTTTGGTTAGTACGTATCATGCAGAATACAACAAAATGGCACAAAATATGAAAAATGCATTTTTTCACATTGGATAGTTTGACATGGTAGCGACGATATATGCTACTTATTTAATATAAAATTGTCTAAAGTTTAGTTACCACTATTTCCTAATAGTAATTTCAGCAAATATCTTAATTTCTTATTAAGACCGCCACCACCTCGAGTAACATATCTACTTATAGGTTGTTTAACGGAGTTTCCTTCCGATACAGTTTTGTTAAGAATAGAGTGCGCTCCCTGGTGGTGGAATGTGGAACTAACATTTTTGTTAAAATTAGGAAATATAACAAGGCGATCTGTTTGAAATTTTACGATAGTTTATAACACATTAGAAAAAGTTTATAAAAAATGGCGCGTGAAATTTCGGGAAGGTGGGGAGAGGGGGAGGGGCAAAATATTTCTTTTTTGTTTCATACCGTTTCAGGTGCGTTTTTTGATGGAGTCCTCAGATACATGCTACTTATACTTATTAAATATAAATATGTCAAAAGTTAAATTACCACTATTTCCGAATAGTAATTTCAACAATTATCTTAAATTCTTGCTGAAGACCGCCACCCCCTCGAGTAACATATTTACTAATGGGTTGTGTAAAGGAGTTTCGTTCAGATACGCTTTTGTTAAGAATACAGTGCGCTCCCTGGTGGTGGAATGTGGAATTAACAGGCCGCGATTTCATTTAAAGTAGGAAATCTAACAATTCAATTTGTTTTAAACTTTAAGATACTTTATAACACACGATAATAAATTATAAAGAAGAAGGGCGCGTCGCATTTCGAGGACAGGGGGGGGGGGGTTGAGGGAGGTGCGCGAACAAAATTAGGAAATATAACTGGACGATCTGTTTGAAACTTTAATATGGCTTATAAAACATAACATAAATTTTTAAAATCAGGCCGCGTCAAAAATCATGGTGACCATCTGCCCACTCCCCCCCAAGGGGTGCACTTTTCTAAATTTGGCAGATACCCGTCATGTGATATATCGTAGCATTTTTTTGGGGGGGGGGGGCGAACAAAATTAGGAAATATAACAAGGCGAATATGTTTGAAACTTTAACATAGTTTAGGATGTGTTTGCCAAAATTTAGAAGGTATTCCATGGCGATAAATGTACTGGACGTTTTGAAAGAAAGTGTTTTGGAAAGAATATTAAACGAAACCCTTTGTGCGATGTATGATCACACTTACCCACTTGTTTGTTGTTGCTGTTTGCTTTGTTAGTTACCAGCAAACAGCAGTAGTGACGCGTTTCAATCCACAAAGAAATTAAATATTTCCATAGCTATGTAAAAACAAGCTAAAGTTACTTTCGTGAGTTTTTTTAAAAGTAAATATCACTAGTATGTATCTTTGTTTTACGATATATTGTTTTTTAGCTCTTTTCTTTATGGAACGCAAAAAACACAATAATTTGAAAGTGTTAGAAAGCGGCTGAAAGGTGAATTTGCTAAAAATGTATAATTTTTGCTCTGTTTCTTTTTGAAGATTAGGGCAACATAAAAGGAAAAAGGAAACATTATTTAAACTTTTTTTTAAGGATTTCTACAATTGATTTATCAACGTGTAAATGAAAATTAATATTAAACTATTAAGCATATAATATTTTAAATGTTACACTCTTTTGAAAGTTAGTGTCTACTTTTTATTCTTCAATACAAATTAAATTAAAAAATCAAAAAATCCGACTGCATAAAAAGCGAATTAATTAATTAATTAATTCTCATCAATGTGAAACTATTTTTATATTACTTACCTATTTTTTATTTACTTGTATTGATGACTTTTAAGTTGAGTTTAATTTTTAGTTCCTATCTATAAACACTGTCTTGATGAGAGCTATAGATATCTATGAAAGTTAGAGTTGCAGTAAATCTACACTGTTAAAAATTTGCAGCATTCTGGCAGGTCATTTGACCATTTTTTTAGAAAACGGTTACACAACCGTAATTTTAACACTATTCTGAGCATATTATTGGCTATTTTATGGTAAGAATATAATTAAAGTATGGTTATGAAACCGTCTTTTCAAAAAACGGTCGGATGACCTGCCAGAATGCTGCAAAATTTTTAACAGTGTAGAGATCCTACCTACACAACTTCCAGGTTGTGTAACATTTAAACGGAGCTTCTGACTGTAAAATAGTCAATGGAGAATCGTCTTCATTTTGAAAGATCTATCCAATGATATGCCACTCAATAGGGTGCGTAAAAATTTTTTTTCGTCTCTACCGTCATTTTGTATTTTACGGCCGAGATTTTGAATTTATAAGAAGAAAACGTAGCCTATAACCATCGTACGGTTATTACGAATCGATAGAGACCTCATTCATTAAAATCCATCCAGCCGTTGGGATGTTTCGAGGGCATAAAGAAATCCACATACCCAGATACGCGTGAAACACATAACCCTTCTTGGCAGTCGGGTAAAAAGTTTCATTGTTGCAGTTACACAAGCATTTGCCACATTTTGGCGAGCGTTTATTGGCGCATCATTTAATCCACTGTTGTTATGCGTTACAGAGAGTATTTGGCGATTTATCACTTCTAGTAGGCTAATTTAAAATTATCTTAAAATTAATGCATTAATTTATTATTAAATTGTAAATGTAGTAAAATGTTGTACTGCCATTAGAAACACACCTGTGAATGTAATTTTTATAATTCTAGCTTATCAAGAAGTGGATTACAAATCGATTACAAAATTTTTTCTTTACATACATAAACCAGGTTGAGTTAAATAAAATAATCTAAACTGTAGAATATGACAAACCCAATGCACATTGCATGAATTTTTGTTCAAAGATAGAAAACGGTGATACGTTTTGCGTCATAATATGCTCAAAGTCTGACTCGAAGTCTAATTTCGGTCACGTATAATCAATCAATCATGAATTTTCCCATTTCTTTAATAGAGGCCATTGAAATTCATCCAACAGATTCAGGGGCGTAGCTACCGTGGAGCAGATGGAGCAGACTGCTCCAGGCGCACGAATCCTAAGGGCGCAAAATTAGAAAAAGCGAAATAAAGATTTCTTAAAATATTTGCATATTTTTTTCATTATTAATCAGACATTATAGATGAATCTTGTTACAATCAGCGTATTCCTATGATATTTTACCTTATGTTTAACCTCAACCATTTCGATTTAAAACGGGTTTTCATACACAGTTGAAAGAAATGACTTCTATTCAGGAAGTTTTAATTTTAATTCATACCATATTGAAGCATCAAGTAACTTCTCCAACACCGTTTCAGCATGCCTGATTATTTTCTGTGACTTTTCTGGAGACGACCGTTGAAGATTTTCAGATCTTAAAGTAATCAAAACTTATTTAACAGGGCTCTCATCGGTCACTTTACTGGCTACCACTATTTCCAAAAAATAATCTTTCTGGTACATTTCTATTAGAAATGTTTTAGAAATTTATCATGATGATTACTGTGCGGAAATAATGGTAGCCAAAGAATTCACCGCTGAGAAACCTATATGTACGATGTAACAGTAGTAATTTACGATAATTATTTTACGATTTAAAAAAAAAAATAGCCCATAGGAAAATAGGAAATAAAATTGTAGAAAATTATTGACCATTTTACAGACGAAATACAAGAAAACGAAAATTTTGAAGGGTTTTTTGTTTGTTTTGTTGAAACTAAACATGCATCGATACAGATTACAAAACAATAATAAGAGCTGGATATAAACATATTCCACATCCCCCCACGGCGACAAAATTTAGATGGGAGGGGGGTAAGGGGAAGCAACAACTTAAATTTTGTGAGTATTGTTTTTGAGATTTTGAAAATATTGCAAATGTCAAATGCAGAATCGATAAGCTTCAAAAAGAGAGAAAAAATTAAGTACCAAATTCAGTGTTCCTTAGGGCCTGATTATAGCCTATGCAAAATTACACCACTTTTTTGTAACAGCATTTTTCCGCATTAAACCTTATTTAATCGCAGAATTTTAGGATTAAATAAGGCAGATTGGCCCGCCGGGCAACCGACCTGCAGGTCTGTGAGCCCTAAACCAGGTAATGCTGCTCCCTCCCTCAGGTGAAGCTAATATAGTTTTAAAATTTGCTATAAGCATTAGATATGAAAAGTCTTAAATCACTTAATATATATATTTTTTAAATCACTTTTTTGAAGCATTTTTTATTAATGATTTTTATTTCTCTTTGCAAGGTAGAAGAATTGATTTTCTTTTTCTTGAAAGTTTCTTTGCTTCTGAGACCCATTTAAATCTTTTAAAACCTAACGTATATATTCTGTAATTTTCTGTGTGACCAATAGCGACATGGTCTGCCCCAAAAATTTTCCGCCTATCTGGTACCAAAGAGCGCGGCCTCTCTTTAAATATATATATATACGTATTTTATTTTATTTAGTTTTTTTTTTTTTTTTTTTTTTTTTTTTTTTGTAAAATCATTTATCAAGTATTTGTTTGAAATGTATAGGCTTCGTGTATTCGTACAATGCTGTGATTGTGATTTCCCCTATATATGTGTGTATTATATTGATTTTTGCGCTTGATGTGCAAAAGTATTTATAAAGAATATTTTCGGCAAAGAAAACGTAATTCAAACATTATTTTTTGTTAAAAATTACATTTTAACATGAAAACGGGACTGTTTCAACATTGTCTATAAATGTGATAATCAGAACGGCAGTCAACTATTTTGTACATACGTTAGAACAAATCTTATTGAGATCTAAAGCGCTAAGTACTATAACCGTTTAACATGTTTTCATCTCAGGTCCCTGCTCTCAACTATCAGTTGGCCCCTTTTGGACCTCCTTTTATATCTCCCTTAAAAATGGTCAGATTCACTAACTTTTTTTTTGTAACAACATCTTAGGAAAATCCAGCTACTACACGACCAACATAAAAATGTTTTAGACTTCAGCTACCACCAAATTTGAAAATTAATCCCTTCTTCGGGCCCTTGCCCAGCTACATTCCAGGTGAGACCCTGGACACCTGGGGCTTGGTACAAGGCCACTTGAAGTTTATGTGCCCTAAATTGTTAATAAATCGCCCCAATCCGACTATCATTTAGAGGGATCTTTTTCCATTTAGTTTTTTTTTCGTTTCTACATTTCAGTTCAGACACTGCCCCCCCCCCCTAGGGTAACTTTTTGTGTGCCATGCATTTTCACCCACTAATTGTGTCACAATCTCATTACATAACTTCAAAATTGAGCCTTGGTCTTCTCTCCCCGAGCCAACACCTTCATATATCTATTGGGATTCAAGGGCTCTTTTTTAAGCATTTCTTTGAAATTTTTTCTAATAATTAATATTTATACCCTATATTTAATTTCGACTAATTGAAAATCTAAAGCGCTAAGTACTAGGACCTTTTATCGTGTTTTCATCTTAAGCTTTGTTCTCAATTATCAGTAAGCTTCTTTTGGTCCCCCTATAAAAATGGTCCGATTCACTAGGATTTTTTCCCTAACTATTTCTTAGGTCCTCCAGCTACTACATGAAAAACAAAAAAATTACTCACACTTCAGCTACCACCAATTTTGGATCTTAATCGCCTTCTTAGGGTCCTTAGTGCAGTTTCTTTAAAAATTATCCGATAGTCTTGCAATTTTCTTAAGCATAGTTCTAGGGTCCTCCGGCTACTTTAGAAACCACGAAAAATTTCTTTTACTCCAGCTACCACCTTTTTCGAACATTAATCTTCTTTTAGGGCATCAACTTACGTTTACTCACTACAGCCGTGAATTAAAATTCACGCCACTGTTAAAGGTAAGTGGTTAGCTTTAGAGGAGATGGAATTTCATCCGTAAATTAAATATCACGTTAATGTTAAAGGTAATTCGTTAAATTTACAGGGGGAGGGGGCAACAAGCAAGCACCTTCCACTGCTTCGGGGTGCTTCTTTCCTCGGGTTCTAAGGGGCCGATTTCAACGAGAATTGGTTAATTCAACCTAGATTACGATTCAGCTACTTTTTGTATTATGAAAGTTTGTCTTAGGCTTCAGTTTCCGACATTTTCAAACATTAATGTTGCATTCTTTTCTCGGGTTCAATATGTCCGATTTCAACGGTAAATGGAAAATTAAGCTTAGCTTACTATTCGGCTACTTTCTACATTGTGAAAGTTTATCTTAGACTTCTGTTACCACCATTTTCGAACATTAACGGCGCATTCTTTTCTCTGTTGTTATGGGCTCTATTTCAACGGAAATTGGTCCATTCAACTTAGCTTACGATTGTTTTAAAGATTATAGTTCCACTGCTAGGATTCGTATTCTTATCTCGGGTTCTATGGACTCGATTACTACGTGGTATACTCATTCAACTTGGTTTTCGATTGTCTCCAGCGTGTACGGAACACTCCTGGCATACACTGCCTTTGGTAGCGGTGACCGAGGCCACAGGTTCGTTCTGAAAGAGGATTGTCGGGAGCACACTAGACGCTACCGAAGGCAGTGGGCCATCCCTAAAACCAGGTTCATTTGAACTACTTTATGAATATATAAAATCATACAAACTTGAGTTTTGTTTACGTTATTATAATGAGCCTGAGCAACGCCGGGCGGTCAGCTAGTTACATATATATATATATATATGGCTTTCAATTGTTCATCTTGTGACATTTGAATAATAAAAATACTACTAGATGGCAGCACCAAAATTTGTCTTTTGGCGATAAGTTATAAATTTTGTCTTTTGCAGCTCCTATTCAGTTGTAATTTCCTACACCAGGTGGATATTTTAGCTAAATTTTGACGATATTGTTAAATAGTAATTAAGTAATTTAAATGTGCATTTTAGTTATTTTATATAATGTAATTACTTTCTATTTATTTTATTTTACATTATATTAATTGTATTTATCATGGTTTTTCAAAATGTATTAACTGCATCCTTTGGTATCAATTACTGTGATTTCTTAACTGTATTATTCACCTTAATCTTTACGATATTATAGTAGCCATGTGCGTGAGGATATATTGAAAAAAAAAAACTGAAATATTAATCGGTATGTTGCGTAGTATTTCTATTTTATATGCTATAAATATTTAATTCGGTTTTATTGATTTTTCCATTTCATATTATTTGATTCTATTCTGTTTTCATTTTTAATCTATTCACTTGATTATAATGGTTGTTCGGGCACAGAGAAAAATAATTTTTAGCTTTAGCCTTTTTTTCTCATAGAAAACAACCATTTTGCTTATATCATTGAATTCTGTGCCCTTGAAAACGTAATTCAATATATAAGCTTTTCCATTAATTGTCGGTGTCCACTTTCTTCTTTTTTCTTCCATAATAATTCTTATAATAAATTATTTGGCATTTTATTTTTTTTTAAGTACTTACAGCTTTAATTCATAATATTACGGTTTTTATTGGTGGTAGGTTATGTTTAATTAATGGTTATATATATATATATGTATATATGTAACTTCCAAACATAATTGCGCAGAACTTTTTTGAGAGACAAGAGGGCGCACAAACTTTACTTGCTCCAGGGCGCTGAATATGTAGCTACGCCACTGAACAGATTCGTTCTATTTATTTATCTCTTCACCTCTTTTGTGCGGTAACAAAATCCAAATGATACTACACTAAAATTTACAGTCTAGACCTCATAGGAACGTTACAGTTTACGTTTAGGGGACATTACAAGAAAATTGCAGTTCGTTTTATTTTTGAAATAAATGAAAATGGTGTTTGAAATGGTATTTAGGGTTTGATATCTAAATCTTTTAGTACTTCTTTTTAGGTAGATTTCGTTAGAAATACTACCTATTGCAGTCGTTACCATGGTGCGATTTTTGAAAAATTCCTTCACAACTTTTTATTATATGACCCCAGGAACTCAAAACCAACCCCACCTAAAATGTTTATGCATATATATATAATAAATTTGAAATCACAAATATATGAACAAATTGGAAAAGTTCTGAAGATGATTTAGAAATGAACACAGGAAACCAGTATGTAAAATAAGAAACTATGAATAACTCACAGAATCTTCAGAGAAGCTTGTGGGTTCATTCATAGAAGATGCGTTATTTCATCCCATTTTGTCGGCATTAAGCCTAAAATGACAAAATTTAGCTCCTTATAACGCAAACATAACAGAAAATAGATAATAAAAATCCAAGAGATCTAAACAAAGATACACCTCACACAGGATATTACAAATTATTAGAGCACAATACCTAAATTACATACTAGGAGTCAAAACTGCAGCATATCAGGATAGAAAACATAGTTAGGACTATTTTAGCATAGTTAGGACTATTTTAGCATGTGGGCTACAGTTGAGTATCTGACTGAAACCCATAACTGTGCTGCCATCTGGTGTCAGAAAGGAAAAAATGTAAATTGGAACTGGATTATTAACAATAATGTTTAGTGCTGCCATCTTTACCCCCCCCCCCCAAAAAAAAAATAAAAGGAATGAAATTGATTGAAGAACTCAAGAAATGACTTAGATGAACATTTAGTTTAAAGTAGAATGAAAAAATAGGAATAAACTTAATAAGTACTGAGTGAATACAAAATAAAGTAAAGAATAGGAATAAAATAATACAAAATAAAATAAAGAATTATATAAAAATAAATAAATAGAAGGGTAATTGATTAAATTAACTATTTTAAAGACAAAATATTGTAATATAAAAAATGAGACTATAAATAAATTTTAAAAAGTGAGGAATATTTTGAGATAGTAAAATATAGCCTTGTATTATGTAACTAAATGTGAAAATTTAAAAAGCAATATATTATGAAGCAATATGTGAAAATTTATGATACCCCTTATTTTTCTTAATTAATTAATTAATTAATTTTTTTTAATATGTCCATACAATATATAAGCATATATACACTATATGGTTATTAATGACCGGCAACTTTCAATTTTAGACATTTTGTCGAATATTTAGAAATATACTTCACAGTCTTTTCTGGAATTTCAGGATTAAAAAGAACAGGTACGACCTCATGTACCAATGTCGATTTGATAAGGGGGGCATTTAGGGGGCCAACAAAAAATCAAAGAAAAAAATAATACTTGGGATCACCCTGTAAAATAAAATGCAGGAAATAATCTATCGCTACCGAATATAAATAAACAGACATTGGAAAATATGTGTATTCTTTTGTGTAAGAATAGAACGTGTATTAATAGAGATATAGAAATTTATTTAAAAAATTTAAAAAAATTCTTGCATGTTTTTTGCTTATAACATGCAGGGTTTTCAACCAAATTTAACGCCGGTTTCAGAAAAATTGACAAAATATACTAGAAACAATATAGTGCAATTGGAATATAAATATATTAAATATTTTAGGAAATATGAGCAGTTTTATGAAATAACATTTATCTGCACATGCGCGAACGATAACAAGGATCATTTTATATCATTTAGTAGTCAACTCTATGAAGCAACTTATTTAAAATAAATCTAGTCAAATATCGTAAAAATTCAGAAAGATATCGGTGTTAGAGTGAGCAAATTTTTAGTTCTTCTCTAAAAGCAACTGAATGATAAGGGATTTTTCTCAAATTGCCATTTAATTTTTTTTTTATTTTAATTTTTTATTGATGCTTCAGTTCTTCTTGGATAACCAACCGAACGAGTCTATACCATGATCAAAGTAAAGTATCAAAATCGAAGCATTTTTTCCAAATCTACGCGTTGATAGTCCTAAATACTAACTTTTTTCTGAAAGTCAGTTAATAAAAAATGACAATTTGTGTAAAATCCCTTATCATTCAGCTGCTTTTAGAGAACAACAAAAAATTTGCTCACTCTAACGCCGATATCTTTCTGAATTTTTACGATATTTGACTAGATTTTTTTAATATGTTGCTCCATAGAGTTGACTATTAAATTATGTAAAATGATCCTTGTTATCGTTCGAGCATGCGCAGATAAAAATTATTTCATACAAGTGCTCATATTTCCTAAAATATTTAATATATTTATATTCCAATAGCACTATATTGTTTCTAGTATATTTTGTCAATTTTTCTGAAACTGGCGTTAAATTTTGGTTGAAAACCCTGCATGTTATAAGCAAAAAACACGTAAGAATTTTCTTATTTTTTTTAAATAAATCGCTATATCTCTATTAATATACGTGCTATTCTTACACAAAATAATACACATATTGCACAATGTCTGTTTATTTATATTTGGTAGCGATAGATCATTTCGTGCATTTTATTTTACAGGGTGATCCCAAGTTTTTTTTTCTTTGATTTTTTGTTGGCCCCCTAATTTCCACCCTTTAGAAATCGACATTGCTAGATATGAGGTCTTACCTGTTCTTTTTAATCCTGAAATTCCAGAAGAATCTGTCAAGTATATTTATAAATATTCAACAAAATGTCTAAAATTGAAAGTTGCCGGTCATTAATGGCCATATAGTGTACATACACATATACATACTCATACACACATAAACATATAAAGTTTTAAATATATATTTATATGTATGCATGTATGTACTAAGTTTTGTCCGCACGATAAAAGTCGCAATTATGCACGGATGTCTTCAAACCCGCCAAACACATTCAGATGGCTAATATCTCGGAAGGATTGAAAATGAGAAAAATTGGCCCCAGACAGTAGAAATGGGAAAGGGTTAAAATTTTTGATTCGCCTTAACATGATTCTGATAAAACCAGCTCTTACAGAAAAATGGCAGGAAAATTAAAAGAATTTTCGTTATAGCAGTTGCCAACAATTAAAAAAAAAAAAACAATAAAATTCTTATCACAACAATTACTTTTCTATGGCAAGATTTCCTCGTGAAAAAAAAATATATATATATATATATTACGCTATCCTATCTCCATACATATAAAGGGGTTACCGTAGAGGGGACCCAGTTATGTCGCCTAATGCCGCCAAGTTTCTCGCCAACTTCCCTTAGACTTCCATTGTAAACCAATAGGGTTTACTTGCTTACAGAAAATCAACAAATTGAGATATTTTAATGCAACAAAAACCAATATTGGTACTACTTGGTTATCCCGTCGACCAAAAATCTATCGTCAAACTATAAGATTAAATGCCAGCAATGGTTGATCGTAAATGTCACATCCACTTGACTTTAAACAAATTACACGAATTTACGTCATCAAGTGATTTTTATTTCAACGTTTTATGATTTCGAAGTTTAGTGATTATCGTATTAACATGATTCTGATAAAACCAGCTCTTACAGAAAAATGAAATTAAAATCTCGTCAAAAGCGGCCAGATAAAATTGTTAAACGGAGTTTATCTCTAGTCTTCCTTTAGTTTTCAACACTTTCCAACAAAGTTGAAAAGTGTTTATGCATTCGGTTTGTCTGGCCGTCTGTCCGTCTGTCCACTCTCTAACTCTCGTAAATATACTCTGATTTTCATGAAATTGATAAAGGTTATTTAGGGTCACCAAAGCATGTTTGGTATCGTATATAACGTATGTAGAATTAATCGTTCATTTACAGGGACACTCAAAAGTATCCCATTCCATTATGGTATACGGGGAATAACTCCCGTAAATATACTCGAATTTTCATGAAATTGATAAAGGTTATTTAGGGTCACCAAAGCATGTTTGGTATTGTATATGAAGTATGTAGGATTAATCGTTCATTTACAGGGACACTCAAAAGTATTCCATTCCATTATGGTGTACGGGGAATAACTCCCGTAAATATACTCGGATTTTCTTGAAATTGATAAAGGTTATTTAGGGTCATCAAAGCATTTTTGGTATTGTATATGAAGTATGTAGGATTAATCTTTCATTTACAGGGGCACTCAAAAGTATTCCATTACATTATGGTATATGGGGAATAACTCCCGTAAATATACTCGGATTTTCATGAAATTGATAAAGGTTATTTAGGGTCACCAAAGCATGTTTGGTATTGTATATAAAGTATGTAGGTCTAATCGTTTATTTACAGGGGCACTCAAAATTATTCCATTACCTTATGGTATGTGGGGGAAAACGTTTGCAGAGTATTTTAATGACATTATGCTATTTTAAATGCATTCAAACTGATATAAATCACTGAATTTCACTACAATCACGTTGGAACAGGACATTCATAGCGTTTTTTATTCATTTACAGGGACACACAAAAGAAATCGGTTACAGTACAGTACTGTCTTTGAGTAATAATTGCTGGAGTGCACGGTTTAAAATTCGATATGCGCTTTTTAATTTAATTAATTTTGTGCATCTTACCCGTTATATATAAATTCTATACCTCAAATACAGGGCTGCACAGATGTATTCACGTACCGTTCTCCTTATTAGAGGAAACTGCTGAAGATAAATTTTCAACTGAAGTATATGTAGCTCTTAAGTGAACTAAATTTTCGCTTGCATGTAGCTAATAGATTCAAATCTATAAATCATATACAGGGCTGCAATTCGCATAATTTTCCGATTGTGGATGGGAACAGCTGAAATTGGGTTCTGAAATGTATTATGCGTTTCCATAGGGTTGAATTAGATGTAATTTTTTAACTTTTTAAACAGTGCAGTTCTGTTACATTATTCTGAATGTGTTGGAAAGTGTTTCATAATCTATGCTTGACGCATGATTTTTTTCTTACATGTTGTTGGTGAAATTAGTTCTTAACTTCGAAATCCACCTGCGCCTGTAGGCCGAGCCGACAGGGATTTTTTTCTTTTGCATGGTTTTTTCTTTTGCATGGTTTTTTTTTTTTTTTTTTTTTTTTTTTTTTTTTTTTTTTTACACTATAAATATTATATAGAAAATTAAATTTTTTTAGCATTACGCAAAGTTTTAAACAGTAAAAAAACAGTTAAAAAATAAGCATAAAAGTAAAAATAGATTTTTTAAAAGACACACTTTTAGAATCATTCGATGTTGATCTTGGAAATCACATCTAATTTTTTGACAAAATTTCATGTTTTTCCCAAAAATTTCCGCCCCACCAGTGGCTGAGAGGTTCTGCTCTCGAAGCTGGTAGACGGGAGGTGCTGGGTTCGAGCCCAATCGCGCCCGTCGGCCTAACCGTTTCGGAGTTTTCGTGGTTTTCTTCGAAACCTTGGATTTCCATGCGTAAATGCGGGTTAGGCTCCCTTAGAAAGACCCCCACGAAGGGCACTCCCCCTAGGGCCTATATCCCAAGAGTAGATAATCGGCCATCAAAAATCAACCAACCAACCAACCCAAAAATTTCCGGTGCAAAACATTAATTTGGTGTGGTCACCGAACTATAATATGGAAATTCCCGTTTATTTTTATGCTTGTTTAGAAAGTTCAAAGAAGGCAATTTATTAAAAAGTATACAATTTTTGCTCTGTTTCTTTTTAAGATAGAGCAATGTAAAAGGAAAAATGAAACATTATTTAAGCTATCCTTTAAAGATTTCTATATTGATTTCTCAACGTGTCATCGTAAATTATTTAATTTTAATCTATGAAACAATTTTTTAAAAACATATTATACTCTTCATTTTTTATTATTTTCTGATAATTCTATTTATAATTGCAAAAAGTAAAAATGATTTAGAGGAAATGACGGTGAAAATTAAGGAAGAATATGAGGAATGGGGACTTCACATGAAGGTCAGCAAGACCAAATACCTATATGTATAGGAGGAAATGAGACAGACCTATCGTCTCGGACTTTATTTACGCGAGCTAGAGCGCGGTCAAGCAGACAAACAGACAAACCGAATTCATAAACACTTTTCAGCTATGTTGGAAAGTGTTAACAAGTCGGAAATTGTATGTCAAACGCGGCAAATGAGGTGCGTTCTCACTATAACTAGTTTTATAAATAGTCAGATCTTGGTGGAATAGCTGTTGTACTCTTATGCAAAAATGCATGAAAACAAAATTTATTACAATTATATTAAATTCAGTGATACGGAAATAATAGGACTCCATTTTAAATAAGACATCATCACCATGGCAACTTAGAATCATTATCTATCATTGGATATCATTAATATCTTTTAAGTTTTGATTCGATTATCATAAAATTTGAAATGTCTCGACAAAATTCTGCAACGATTATACATATTAAATTTCAAACCATTCGGTTGGGTAATTTTTGCGCTGTTATATGCGCACAGACCAGACGACGACTATAGGTTCGTATTTATATAATTACGAACGCACCTAATAAAATACAAAAAACTTTTTTACACGAAGCGGAGGGGGGTTCAGTAAAACAGCTTCCATGACGAAGAGATCTCGGTTACATTTTCTCTAGGTGTGGAATTATTTTAAGTTACTTGGAATGAATAAATTTTACTTTTATTTTTTAAATCACTAGATAGCAACATTAGCAAGACCAAATACCTATGTATAGGAGGAAATGAGACAGACCTAAATCTAACTAATAACATGAAAATAGAAATGTGTAAGTATTATAGATATTTAGGTGTAGACATTAATGGAGACGGAAGAGACTCACAGGAAATTATATGCAGAATTTGTCAGGGGAGAAAGGCTGTAAAACTATTAAATCCTATTTGGTGGAGTAAGGAGATCTCTAGGAAAAGAAAGTATAATATATACAACTCTATTGTAAAGAGCATATTGTTATATGGAGCAGGAAGATGGAGAATTATAGAGACAAAAAGAAAGAAATTAGCGACAGTAGAAATGGACGCCCTAAGAAGATCCTGCAGGATATCAAGAGCAGAAAGAATAAGAAATGACAGAACTAAGGAAATGATGAAAATAAAGGGAACCATATTAGATGATATTCAAACAAAGGAATTAATCTGGTATGGTCATGTCAAAAGAATGAATGATGAAAGACTACCCAAAATCACATTCAATTATGAAATAAGCAAAAAAAGGAAATGGGAAGACCACGAAAGAACTGGATGGATGATATTTCAAAGGCAATGAGGGATAGAGGTCTGGAAGAGGAATGGACCCTTGACCAGAAAAAATAGAAAAAGACTCTTGTAGATTCTTTGGATGGCGGCATCTGACGCCATAAACCGAGTTTATATATATATATAATTATTTTCTACTTTTTGTCCTTTAAAAAGCGCCCCACCAGTGGCCGAGCGGTCTGCTGTCAAAGCTGGTAGACGGGAGGCGCTGGGTTCGAACCCAATCGCGGCCGTCGGTCTAATCGTTTCGGAGTTTTTGTGGTTTTCTTCGAAACCTTGGATTTCCAAGCGTAAATACGGGTTAGGTTCCCTTAAAAAGACCCCCACGAAGTACACTCCCCTTCAGGGCCTATATCCCTCGCGTTGATAATTGACCGTCATAAACACAACCAACCAACCAACCTTTAAAAAGCTTCATTGCTGCAGTTTCATGAACATTTAGCCTATTTTGGTGAGCGTGTAGTAGCGCATCGTGAGATCCACTGTTGTTTCAGCTCGTACACAATTGTATGCGTTTCAAAGAGCATTTGACGACTGATCACCTGTGGCGGTATCACCGAGACCCACAATAGTAAGAGGGGGGGGGGGATATAACTCCATACTCTGATATATCGAATCCAGAAATATGCCAAAGAATATCGAAGAAAATTTTTGGCAAAGCATTCATTCCTTTCATAGATACATACTATCTACTAGATATTTTCAAATAGGATTTTCTTTTAAAAATATGACGAATTTGTTACAATTTTCACTCATATAATTTTTTACTGAAAAAAACTATAGTTTTTATTTAAATTCATCGCAAATTTCTAATTTGATATTTGTTATAAATGAAATTTTACGTAATCTCAAAAAAAAAAAAAAAAAAAAAAAAAAAAAAAGAAAGAAAGAAGACAAATTTGTTAAGTATTGCTGATAAAAATATTAACAAGCCTGAAATTGTACGTCAAACGTGGCAAATGAGGTGCCGTTCGTACTATAACTAGTTTTATACACATTCAAATCTTGGTGCCATAGATATTGCACTCTTGTGCGAAAATGCACGAATACAAAATTTATTACGATTTTATATATTAAACTAGGGGGCTCTGCCCCCTGCAAGCTACGCTCGCCAATCCCGTTCAGACACCGCAGAATCTAAAAACACGCTAATCTGGTGGGTTTTAAAAATATCAGAGAAGATTGAATTATACTGAAAAAAGCTGTGCAGATCTCCCAGTAAACGGGTTTCCATTCAATTTCCTTTGACTGCAAAAATTTAAGTCCGAATCAGTTACTGATAAGACATCCAATGGTTATTTTCGTTTTTGATTAAAGAGGATGAGTTAAACATTCGAAAAGAAGCTAAAATAAAATAAATTAAGTATACAGAGTCTTTGTCTCCCAGTATTTTAAAACAATCTCTATAACAATAGCCTAAGTCATGTGACCATCATCAACAGTTCCAGGCGGACAACTTCACTTTTTATACTCTAGGTGCCATTTTGGTACTTTAATGTTAGCCAGGCACAGGTGATAAGTCGTCAAATATTATTCTATCACCATCATTTAATCTATATTATAATAGTTCAAGTCGTCAACTGCCATAAACAAATACGGTCTGATCCCTTCGCTGTTCATATGAAAGTTTGGCAAAGATGTCATATACGGCGTGATATTGGCATATATGGCGTGATTTTTTAACGACGCCAATTTGGGGAACACATCAACAGCATCAACAGCAACATTCGGCTTACCATATCAAGCAAAATAACGATACTTTGGCGCCAGTTATGTGCCCGTTCCGTATATGACATTGGCGTCAGAGAAAAATCTCGCCAATATGGGACCGTAAGTTTTTCCTTTTTATTAAAAAATCATTTTTTTTTTTTTTTTTATATAAAACTACATAAAAGTTGCCATGGTCGCAAAGAATTCTAGGTACTGTTACGCTAGCAGGATGCAAATCTCGCCAATAGCTTTTTTCAACTCGCCAGTTAGCATTTTTTTTTTTCGAGTGGTAATATTTGGTCAGATACGGTTATACAGGTTACAGATATACACGGTTACAGATATACAGGTTTGGCGTGATTTTTATTTTTTTACGAAAATTTGGCGAAAACCTCGTTTTTAAATACCAGTTACATATGCATTTTTGGTATTCCTTAGATATCCCGACAACCAAAAATCTATCGCCAAACTATAAGATTAAATGCCACTAATGCTTGATCGTAAATGTCATATTAATTTGACTTTAAGCAAGTTACACGTGTTTACGTCATCAGGTGATTTTTATTTCGACGTTTTATTCGTATATTTATTAATGTTATACTAATTTATTTGTTCTTTCGTTATTTAAGATAAAAATTATGTCAATTTGTATAATTTGGCGAGTGTTTTGGCAATTTATATAATTTGGCGAAATTAGTCGACGGAATAACTAAGTACTACTGTATTTCTTAATTATTTTCTATTATTTTCTAAATGAAATATCAAAAAAATAATTAATAAGCATAGAACAAAATAATTTATATAATTTGTAAAAAGAAATAGAAGTAAATAAACATTTATTATCAAATAAACAACAATAGCCGGGTTACCATGTCAACCTTTTCTGAAATATAAAACAAAATATCTATTTGATTAAAATTTGAGTTGCCATCATTAGAAAAATGTATATAAAATTAGAAAAAAATTAATATTTCAAAAACTAATTCGAATTTAAAAATTCTAAATAAAATTTCGAATTTAAAAATACCAGTTTTGAAATCTGCGGATCAATATTGATTTTTGGTGTTAATTTCATCGCAAAGTATTCCATATGTTAGGAGAAATCGCCGTGAAATATAATCAGTTGTTTAATCAGTCGATTCATACTTCCGTTTCATAAATTCGTTTCAATAGAATTTTATATATATAGGTTAGATTCAGTAATACGGAAATAATAGGACTCCCTCTTAAATAGGGCGTGATCACCATGGTAACCTAGAATCATTACCTATCATGGAATATCATTGAATTAATGCCGTATGATAGGATTTAATAAAATGAAGAAAACTTTTATTACTATCTTTTTAAGCTTTCATTAGATTATCATAAAATTTGAATGGACGCGACAAAATTCTGCAACGGTTCTGTATATTAAATTTCAATCCATTCGGCTGGTTAGATTTTCGGCTGTTATATATGGACAGACAGACGCACGGACCAGATGATGACTGTATTTTGCTACTTATTTATACAATTACGAACGCACCTAAAAAGATATAGAAATAATGAAAATTGATAAAATGTATGCTTAAAAGTTTGAAAAAAAAGCTTTTAATATTAACCCATTTGTGCCTGAATTTTTGTTTTCTCAAATTTTTTGGTAAAATCACTTTAAAATGTTGCAGAATGAACTGGAAAAATACTAAAAAAAAATTAAGCTTAATTTTTTTTTGTATTTATTTGATAAAATGTAAAAGAACTAAATATGAGTATTTCTAGTAGAATAATATGCATAATTATATATTTTGCCTATATTTATATTTAAAATGTTTTTAAATTGTATATTATGTACTATAATTAGCATTTTAATGAACTACAAAAAAATATATCTATTTCTTTGCAGAGACTAATAACGTTATAACTATTAATAATAAAATAAGAATAATCGTATTGCAGACTTATAACATTTTATTTCATAAATATCTTCGAAAGGAGATTGCATAAATAACTCTCTCCTAAATTTCTAACAAAAATATGTGCCCATTTGTGCCTAGAACCCTATATTTTGGACATTACCAAAATGCATAAAAAATAGGCTTGAACATTTAATTTCGCAATTTAAAAAAAGTCCTTCCGGCCAGTGCCGGGAGGAAGAGGTAGCTTTCATTTTCCTTATTTTAAAAAAGCCAACTTATATTATTCAAACACACGAAGCTCAATTTAGTGGAAACCGAATATAGGAGATTCAATATTAATTTTTATCAATACTAAATCATTATGAATGAGAATTTCGCGAAATTAGTCAGCTTTATCCAAGCTGCTTTTACTTAAACTAACTTATATTTGGCTGCCAAATTCGGCGATTTCTTAAAGTTCCTGCCATTTTAAGACAACATGGTGGATGAGGCTAATCAGTGAACTTGGTCGAGACCTTAGTAATGGCTGTGCACATGCTCACTCACATCGGAATCGGTTGATATATACGAGTGCTGTCGCAGGCAAAAAATAAGTTTTTCAAAATGTCACCCACATTAGAAATTGTAACTGCTATATGTGAGCCATTTTTTAAGATAAAGACAAACAAAAAATGCTCGTTAATGCTTATATCAAGGTCAAATACTTATGAAAGAAATCTTTTTCAATTTCTATTTTTTTTTTTTTTTTGCACCTCACTTTAAATATAATTTTTTTTTAATTTAATGGCCGCCATTTTGAAACAAGATGGCTGATGAAGCTGGCCAGCGAACTTGGTTGAGATATTGATGTATACTATCCACATGCCTTCTTCCATCGAAATAGGCGAATACGTGTGTTATCGCGTGACAAATACAAGATCGTTTCAAAGTGTTAGCCATGCTAGAAATTTAAAGTGCTATAATTCAATATTTTTTAAAATATAAACAAAAGAACAAATTTTCAGAAACAAAAACTGCTCCAGAATCTTTGTATCAAGGCCAAACACACAAAAAAAATTTTTTTTTTCATTTTCCAATTTTTTAATACTTTATTTTAAATTTTAAATTACTTTTTTAGGTAGCTTTCTTTACAAAAAAAGCTACCTATTGCAGCCGTTCGGAGGAAAGCGATTTCAAAAAATTTTGGTATATTTTCATCGATCATGACCCCCAGACCCCGAAACCACCCTCCGTTCAAAATTGATATATATATATATATATATATATATATATATATATATATATCTGACCTATGTCACACTGTAACTCCCGTAATTATGAACCGATTTCGATGTAATTCGGTGTGTACATAGTACATACCAATGTCTCGACCGAGTTTGTTAGCCAGCTTCATCCGCCGTTTTGTTTCAAAATGGCGGCCATTTAAAATTTTTAAAAACTTTTAAAACTTGAAATGTGGTACGAAAAAATTAAAAATGGAAAAATATTTTTTTCTTATGTATTTGACCTTTATACAAAGATTCCGGAGCAGTTTTTGTTTCGTCTATATCTAAAAAAAATGGCTGAGTTATAGCATTTTGAATTTCTAGCGTGGCTGACATTTTGAAACGTCCTGAATTTTGTCACGCGATAAAAGGCGTATTTATGAACCGATTTGGATGTAATTCAGTGTGTACATAGTACATACCAATCTCTCGACCGAGTTCGTTGGAAAGCTTCATCCGCCGTTTTGTTTCAAAATGGCGGCCATTTAAAATTTTAAAAAAATTTTTTAACTTGAAATAGGGTACCAAAAAATTAAAAATGGAAAAATATTTTTTTCTTATGTATTTGACCTTTATACAAAGATTCCGTAGCAGTTTTTGTTTCGTCTATATCTTAAAAAATGGCTGAGTTATAGCATTTTGAATTTCTAGCGTGGCTGACATTTTGAAACGTCCTGAATTTTGTCACGCGATAAAAGGCGTATTTATGAACCGATTTGGATGTAATTCAGTGTGTACATAGTACATACCAATCTCTCGACCGAGTTCGTTGGCCAGCTTCATCCTCCATTTTGTTTCAAAATGGCGGCCATTTAAAATTCTTTTTTTAATTTAAAATTTGAAATGTGGTACCTAAAAATTGAAAATGGAAAAATATTTTTTCTTATGTATTTGACCTTTATACAAAGATTTCGGAGCAGTTTTTGTTTCGTCTATATCTTAAAAAATGGCTGAGTTATAGCATTTTGAATTTCTAGCGTGGCTGACATTTTGAAACGTCCTGAATTTTGTCACGCGATAAAAAGCGTATTTATGAACCGATTTGGATGTAACTTCGTTTGTACATAGTACATACCAATGTCTCGACCGAGTTCGTTGGCCAGCTTCATCCGCCATCTTGTTTAAAAATGGCAGCCATTTAAATTTTTAAGAAAAGTTTAAATTTGAAATGTGGTACCAAAAAATTGAAAATTGAAAAAATATTTTTTTCTTACGTATTTGACCTGTATACAAAGATTCGGGAGCAGTTTTTGTTTCGTCTATATCTTAAAAAATGGCTGAGTTATAGCATTTTGAATTTCTAGCGTGGCTGACATTTTGAAACGTCCTGATATTTTTCACCTGATAACAGGCGTATTTATGAACCGATTTGGATGTACTTTGGTGTGTATATAGTACATACAAATATCTCGACCGAGATCGTTGGCTAGCTTCATCCGCCATTTTATGGCGGCCATTTAAAAAAAATTTTAAAATTTAAAATTTAAAATGAGATACCAAAAAATTGGAAAATGAAAAAGTTTTTTTTTGTATGTGTTTGACCTTAATACAAAGATTCCGGAACAGTTTTTGTTTCGTCTATATCTAAAAAAATGGCTGAGTTATAGCATTTTGAATTTCTATTGTGACTGACATTTTAAAACGACCTGATTTTTGTCACGCGATAACAAGCGTATTTATGAACCGATTTGGATGTTACTTGGTCTGTACATAGTACATACCAATGTCTCGACCGAGTTCGTTGGCCAGCTTCATTCGCCATCTTGTTTCAAAAGGGTTGTCATTTAAAAAAAAAATTAAATTTAAAATTTAAAATGAGGTATTAAAAAATTGGAAAATGAAAAAGATTTTTTTATGTGTTTGGCCTTGATACAAAGATTCCGGAGCAGATTTTGTTTCTGAAAATTTGTTCTTTTGTTTATATCTTAAAAAATGGTTGAATTATAGCACTTTGAATTTCTAGTATGGCTAACGTTTTGAAACGATCTTGTATTTGTCACGCGATAACACACGTATTCGCCTATTTCCATGTAAGAAGGCATGTGGATAGTATACATCAGCATCTCAGCCAAATATAAGTTTCTTTAAATAAAAGCAGCTTGGATAAAGCTGACTAATTTCGCGAAATTCTCATTCATAATGATTTAGTATTGATAAAAATTAGTATTGAATCTCCTATATTCGGTTTCCACTAAATTGAACTTCGTGTGTTTGAATAATATAAGTTGGCTTTTTTAAATAAGGAATTTGAAAGCTACCTCTTCCTCCCGGCACTGGCCGGAAGGACTTTTTTAAATGGCAACCCTTTTGAAACAAGATGGCGAATGAAGCTGGCCAACGAACTCGGTCGAGACATTGGTATGTATTATGTACAGATCAAGTTACATCCAAATCGGTTCATAAATACGCCTGTTATCGCGTGACAAAAATCAGGTCGTTTTAAAATGTCAGCCACAATAGAAATTCAAAATGCTATAACTCAGCCATTTTTTTAGATATAGACGAAAGAAAACCTGTTCCGGAATCTCTGTATTAAGGTCAAACACATACGAAGAAAATCTTTTTCATTTTCCAATTTTTTGGTATCTCATTTAAAATTTAAATTTTTTTAAATTTTTTTAAATGACCGCCATTTTGAAACAAGATGGCGGATGAAGCTGGCCAACGAACTCGGTCAAGACAGTGGTGTGTACTATGTACACACCGAATTACATCCAAATCGGTTCATAAATACATCTGTTATCACGTGACAAAAATCAGGACACTTCAAAATGTCAGCCATGCTAGAAATTCAAAATGCTATAACTCAGCCATTTTTTAAGATATAGACGAAACAAAAACTGCTCCCGAATCTTTTTATCAAGGTCAAACACATAAGAAAAAAATATTTTTTCAATTTTTAATTTTTTCGTACCACATTTCAAATTTAAATTTTT
Organism: Maratus speciosus; assembly: GCA_963932465.1. Classification (NCBI taxonomy): domain Eukaryota; kingdom Metazoa; phylum Arthropoda; class Arachnida; order Araneae; family Salticidae; genus Maratus; species Maratus speciosus. Next base: position 63,855,620 of record OZ010799.1, on the reverse strand, counting down.
CTTAAAAATTTAAATGGCCGCCATTTTTAAACAAGATGGCGGATGATGCTGGCCAACGAACTCGGTCGAGACATTGGTATGTACTATGTATAAACGAAGTTACATCCAAATCGGTTCATAAATACGCCTTTTATCGCGTGACAAAATTCAGGACGTTTCAAAATCTCAGCCACGCTAGAAATTCAAAATGCTATAACTCAGCCATTTTTTAAGATATAGACGAAACAAAAATTGCTCCGGAGTCTTTGTATAAAGGTCAAATACATAAGAAAAAAATATTTTTCCATTTTCAATTTTTTGATACCACATTTCAAATTTTAAATTTTTAAAAAAATTTTAAATGGCCGCCATTTTGAAACAAAATGGCGGATGAAGCTGGCCAACGAACTCGGTCGAGACATTGGTGTGTACTATGTACACACCGAATTACATCCAAATCGGTTCATAAATACGAGAGTTACAGTGTGACATAGGTCAGATATATATATATATATATATATATATATATATATATATATATATATATATATATATATATATATATATATATATATATATGTATATATATATGTATATATATATATATATATATATGTGTATATATACATATATATATATATATATATATATATATATATATATATATATATATATATATATATAATACCAAAAACCACACACTACACATCCAATCCCAAAACTACTGAACTACAGAGAAAATTAACAAAATAACCATGGAAAAAACTTACTAACTAAATCATGAACGAAAAGAAAACAACCAATGGAGACAGACCATATATATATATATATATATATATATATATGATATATATATATATATATATATATATATATATATATATATATATATATATATATATATATATATATATATATATCAATTTTGAACGGAGGGTGGTTTCGGGGTCTGGGGGTCATGATCGATGAAAATATACCAAAATTTTTTGAAACCGCTTTCCTCCGAACGGCTGCAATAGGTAGCTTTTTGTAATGAAAGCTACCTAAAATACACATTTCAAAAAAGTCCCCAAGCTAAGATTATAACTTGCGATTTTGGGTCCATGATAGAAAAGATACAAATAAACTTACTTTTTACATTTCGCCTTCTTGAAAAATTTAAAATCTATAAACACCGAAAAAAGCCTTAATGTAAGCAAATAAATATCCACCTTTGTGCTGTCATCTCTCGGTTATAGATAAAGACATTTATAAATAATGATTTCATTTAATTTTCATGTTATAAAGAAGAAGAAAATTATACAAATGCATTAAAATTTGAAACTTCCCAAAATTGGGACGCTAAGCACAAATGTGTTAAGATAAGGACAGAACTCATTACTTGCGTGCATTGAAAGTGTGATGCGGTCGCAACAACAAATGGACCGATGAGTCAGCGCACCGTGCTGTTATGGAGTTCAGTGGACGGAATAATTGAAACATACCATAAAGTTAAGGCATTAATTTATAATTAAATTATGAAAACATTAAAATTGTTGTATCATCATCAGAAACACATTTCTCAACGCAATATTGACAATTCTAGGCTATCAGGAAGTGGGATAAAAATCAATTACTATCCAATCTTTAACCCCTTAACGGTCGTATTAAATTACGGTTTAACTCCCTTCAGACGAATGGCTTTTACACAAATTTTATTCGGCTGACACCACTTTTTTTTTAAAAAAAGTTACCTTTACTTCAAAAATCACGAACTTGCTCTAATTAAACAAAGCAAATATTACATTTCTTTTTTACTGGTACCTAAAACAAATTCTGTATGCTTTTTTTGAGGGTGCATATATGAACCCATGGTTCCGAATTGGTTAAAAATTCTGCTTATTGGCAACACTTTTCGAAAAAGAAATATTCACCTTATTTATTAACAGGTAAAATGATAACATAATAAAGCTAATTACACTATTTTATAAAACTGGTGGGAATCAAACAATCTGAATAAAAGAGAAACAGTCCGTGAATATCTCAGGAGCGAGAATTAAGGGGTTAAACAACAAAAACAGGTTAAATAAAAAGTGCAAATAGTAAAATATGACAAGCTCAATGCACATCCTGTGAATTTTTGTTTAAAGATAGAAAATGGTGATACGCCTTGCGTCATATTGTATCCTTACGCGAAGTCTGAATTTCGGTCACGTAGGATCGATCATGAATTTTCCCATTTCTTTTACAGACGACACTAAAATTCATACAACACATATAACTCTTCTTTCTATTTATTTATCTCTTCACCTCTTTTGTGCTCTAAACCCGATATGACACTGCACTAAAATTTGCAGCCCAGACGTTTAGAGGGCATCAGAAAAAAATTTCAGTTTGTTTTACTTTTGAGCTAAATAAAAATGTTGTTTGCAATAGGATTTATGGTTTAATATCTAAATCTTTTAGTAACACTTTTTATTCTTTACACTATAAATATATATGTAGAACAATTAAAATGTACAGCATTTTCAAGAAGTTTTAAAAGTATAAAAAAAATTAAAGAAATTAAGTATAAAATTAAAAATAGTTAAAAAAAAAAAACATTCAATGGATTCAATGTTCATCTTGAAAATTACGATTAATTTTATTCCTTTTTTTATTTACACCCTGTTTATTTCTAAAAATGTCTATTATAATGGATTCATTTGGCCGTGGGAACCGAACTCAATTACGAAAAAAATTCTACTTTCTTTACGCTCACTGTAAAAAAAAAAATGGTAACGTTCCATGTAAAATCCAGGAACGTTTCGCCTTTTATCAGGTTTTCAGAATAATTTAGCTCTTTCCTGTGAAATTCTGGTTTTCTTATCTGAAACGTTCCTGAACAAAAGTTGGAAACAGCAAAACGCTGCGGCCGCCATTTATTATTTTTTTTTCCTATAATCCATTGCTCGCGCGCGAGTGTCGAAAACGAATTCCTTAAATGAATGTAAAAAAATCAATATGGAATGCAAATAAATCAATAGACGACATAATCCTTTACGTCTCTATTGTCAAGATAATTCAGATGAAAATACAATACCTCTGTGACATCACTAAGAGATTATCTCTCGTACTTGTCTGTGAAATCTTTAACGAGCAGACTGTGTAAAAAAAATACACCTATTATTTGGATCTGCATTAACCAGGGGACCATCAAACATGATTCTCACCTATTTTGATTAATTTAAAGTATGTTTTAGAGTTCTTATCTCTAATTATTCTTGTGAAAGGATTTCTTCAAATGGGCCTTAGATTTTCAGAAATTAGATGCCGAGTTTTAGCATACGTTTCAAATACCCATTAGTTTGCAGCTCTCAACGTGTCTTTCGTGGTGTGGACGCAGAAAGCTCGCACGCCACCCGTACGGCCCGAGTTCGATGCTACCTCTTGACTTTTTTTTTCTTTTTTAATTAATTTTATATTTTAACACTTTATTACAATTTGATTTAAATTTGACATATATTTGACACTTTGAATTGCTGCAAATTTGAATTTTTTTTTATTTTCGGAAAAAATATACAATTACGTTTAAGTTTTTTTTTTTTTTCATGAAAATTTATATGTATTTTATCTAACTTGTAAACTAACATAATTACTGACGAAAATCCAAAATATTTTATGTCTAGATTTTTTTTCTAATTATTATTTACATTTATATATTTTTATATTTTAAGTAATGTTCAGAAACAATATATCACATATATATTTACTTTATTGAATTTTAAACGAAAATTTATTTTTTCGTGTAAATTATAAATAATAATTTTGATGTCAATTTCAAAATATTTTTTCATTCTAACAAATAATGATAATAAAGCGAAAATTGTCAACTGGAAATGTAAAAATCGTCTGCGGATCCCGCATGCTGTGAAATGTCAGTAATGTCATAATGAAGGGAACGAACATCCAGAGTGAATTATGTCAGCCAGGTATCGGTCCGGATAGCCTAACAGGTAAGGCATTGGCACGGCACGTCAAGTATCCAGGTTCGATCCCTGGTCTGGACATTTTTCGCTCTTGTGTTACTCCAGCCTTGAATATGTCAGTAATGTTTTGCTGTCAACAGAAATATTCCTGGTATTTCGCAGGAAACTTACTGGCATTTCTGTAGAAAGTTTTTAACATATACAGTAAAGTACCAGTCATTTTCAAGAAATGTTTCTTGGAAATAATGGGCAACTCAGGTGCCCATTTTTTCCCAGGAACGTTGCGGAATTTTTTTTACAGTGCTTGGCAGAAAGCACTAGAAAGAGAATTTATTAAAAATGTATAATTTTTGACCTTTTTTTTTTTTTTTTTTTTTTTCAAATTTAGGACAACATAAAACGAAAAATGAAATATTATTTAAAGTATCTTTAAGGATTTCTGTATTGATTTCTCGACGTAGAAAACTAAATTAATTAATGTAAAAGGTAGAAAAATAAATTAATTAATGTTAAACGTAGAAAAATAAATAAATTAATGTTTATAATTAAGCATACGTTTTTAAAAATATAACTCTCCTTATTTATAACTTAGTTTCTACTTTTTATTCTTTAAAAAGTTTCATTGTTGCAGTTTCATAGCCATTTGTCATATTTTGACGAGCTTTAGTGACGCATCATTAAATCCACTGTTGTTTCGCTTTACAGAGAATATTTGACGATTTATCTCCTGTGGCGGGCTAACTAAAAAATACCATAAAATTAATGCATTAATTTGTAATTAAATTCTAAAATTAATAAAATGTCATACTGTCATCCAGTACACACTTTTGAACGTAATTTTTACCCGACTGCCAAGAAGGGTTATATATTTCTCGCGTATCTGGGTATGTGGATTTCTTTATACCCTAGAAACATCCCAACGGCTGGATGGATTTTAATGAATGAGGTCTCTATCAATTCGTTTTAACCGTCCGATAGTTATAGGCAAGGTTTTGTTTTTATAAATTCAAAATGGTGGCCGTAAAACACAAAATGGCGGTTGAGACGAAGAAAACTTTTTACGCACAATATTGAGTGGCATGTCATTGGATAGGTCTTTCAAAATGAAGACGATGTTTCATTGACTATTTTACAGTCAGAAGGTCCATTTAAATATTACACAACCTGGAAGTTGTGTAGGTAGGATCTCTAGCTTTACTGCAACTCTACCCTTCATATACATCTAATATAGGCCTCATTAAAACAGTGTTTATAGATAGGAATTAATAATTAAACACAACTTAAAAGTCATCAATACAAGTAAATAAAAAAAAAATAGGTAAGTAATATAAAAAATATTTCCAGATTGATAAGAAATAACTAATTAGTTCGCTCTTTACGCAGTCGAGTTTTTTGATTTTTTAAAATTTAATTATTATAATTCTAATGTACCAAGAATCTACAAAAACCAGGTTGAGTTATATAAAATAGTGTAAATAGTAAAATATGACAAACTCAATGCGCATCCCGTGAATTTTTGTTTAAAGATAGAAAATGGTGATACGTCTTGCATCATAATGTATCATTACGCGAAGTCTGAATTTCGGTCACGTAGGATCGATCATGAATTTTTCCATTTCTTTTACGAACGGCATTGAAATTCATCCAACACATATAATTCTTCTTTCTATTTATTTATCTCTTCACCTCTTTTGGGCGGTGAGAATCACCATATGACACTACTCTAAAATTTAGAGCCTAGACGTTTAGGGAGCATTAGAAGAAAATTGTAGTTTGTATTAATTTTCAACTAAATAAAAATGTTGTTTGTAATGGGATGTATAGTTTAATATCCAAATATTTTAGTACCACTTTTTTTTTTTACTTTGCCCTATAAATGTTATCTAGAACAATAAAATTTTACAGTATTTTCAAAAAGTTTTAAATGCATAAAAAAGTTAAAAAGTAAGTATAAATGTAAAAATAGTTTTAAAAACCCCGCTCTTTTATAAGCATTCAATGTTTATCTTGAAAATTACGATGAATTTTAGTCCTTTATTTATTACACCATATTTATTCCTAAAAATTACAAAACGTTGATTTGGCGCGGGAATCGAACTCAATTATAAAAAACAATCTGCTTTTTTTTACGCTTGTTAGAAAGCCCCAGCAAGTGAATTTATTAAAAATGTATAATTTCTGCTCTGTTTCTTTTTCAAGATTAGAGAAACATGAAAGGGAAAATGAAACCTTATTAAAACTATCTTTTAAGGATTTCTATATTGATTTCTCAACTTATAATTGCAAAATAATATTCAGATATTTTTTACCCGACTGCCAAGAAGGGTTATGTGTTCCATGTATATGTGGGTATGTGGATTTCTTTATACACTCAAAACATCTCAACGGCTGGATGGATTTTAATGAATGAGGTCTCTATCGATTCGTATTAACCGTACAATGGTTATAGGCTAAGTTTTCTTCTTATAAGTTCAAAATCTCGGCCGTAAAATACAAAATGGCGGTAAAGACGAAAAAAATTTTTTACGCACCCTATTGAGTGGCATATTATTGGATAGATCTTTCAAAATGAAGACGATGTTTCATTGACTATTTTACAGTCAGAAGGTCCGTTTAAATGTTACACAACCTGGAAGTTGTGTAGGTAGGATCTCTACCTTTACTGCAACTCTACCCTTCATAGACATCTAATATAGGCGTCATTAAAACAGTGTTTATAGATAGGAATTAATAATTAAACACAACTTAAAAGTCATCAATACAAGTAAATAAAAAAAATAGGTAAGTAATATAAAAAATAGTTCCAGATTGATAAGAAATAACTAATTAGTTCGCTCTTTACGGAGTCGAGTTTTTTGATTTTTTTTATTTAATTATTATAATTCTAATGTACCACGAATCTACAAAAACCAGGTTGAGTTATGTAAAATAGTGTAAATAGTAAAATAGGACAAACTCAATGCGCATCCCGTGAATTTTTGTTTAAAGATAGAAAATGGTGATACGTCTTGCATCATAATGTATCATTACGCGAAGTTTGAATTTCGGTCACGTATAATCGATCATGAATTTTCCCATTTCTTTTACAGACGACATTGAAATTCATCCAACATATATAAATCTTCTTCCTATTTATTTATCTATTCACCCCTTTTGAGCGGTAAGAAACTCCATGTGACGCTGCACTAAAATTTACAGTCCAGACGTTTAGGGGACATTAGAATAAAATTGCAGTTTGTTTTACTTTTGAACTAAAGAAAATTATTGTTTGCAATGGGATTTATCGTTTAGTATCTAAACCTTTTAGTAACACTTTTTTTCTTTACACTATAAATATTATGTAGAACAATTAAAATTTACAGTAATTTCAAGAAGTTTTAAAAATACAGAAAAGTTTTTTTAAAAAAATGTATAAAAGTAAAAATAGTTTTAAAAAGTCCTTCCGGCCAGTGCCGGGAGCAATAGGTAGCTTTCATATTCCTTATTTTTAAAAAGCAAGCTTATATTATTCAAACACACGAAGCTCAATTTAGTGGAAACCAATTATAGGAGATTCAATACTAATTTTTATCAATACTATATTAATATGAATGAGAATTTCGCGAAATTAGTCAGCTTTATCCAAGTTGCTTTTATTTAAAGTAACTTACAGTGCGTGTAAAAACTTTAAGGACAGCAAAAAAATGTAAAAATTTTGATAAATTGAAAATGCGGCAAGTGAAATGGTAATTTAATGTTGATCATAAAGTGGAAATACTAATATTAAAGTCAACAGAATGTATCTGTGTCCTTTTTATTGCGAAAAAATCATAATTATGCAAAAAAAAACACTATTTTTGACTGTGTAAAAACTATAAGGACACCAATATTTTTTTTATAGAAATGTTATATAGAATTATTATTAAGGATCGACCGAAACATGTTTTTTAGGGCGAAACCGAAACCGATACCGAATTTCGGCGATCTTCCTATTTTCGGCCGAAAACGAAAACGAATATGTCCAAAAAATTTTTTAAGTAATTAAATCAAATGTGTATTAAAGTAATTAATACATACATAAATATATTATTAATTAATTATACGTATTTATTAAATATGTATAAAAATTAATTAATTATGCGTTAACAACGAAGTTCATAGCAATAAATGGTATCAAAACCGATGACAAGTGTTGAAAATTTCCGAAGGAAGAAACGAGATTTTTGGAATACTGATAGTTTCGATCAAGTTTCGGTCTAAAATCTGAGTTTCGCCAAAAACGAATTTTCGGCGAAAACTATCAGTATTCCCAAAATCTCGTTTCTTCCTTCGGAAATTTATTGTTATGAGCTTCGTTGTTTGTCAGGACTGACATCAGTCATGACTGACTCAAGACTTGAATGCAGATTATAAAGCAAGCAATGCATATATAACTAAACTTTTTCACGTGCTCATTAAAAACTGCAGTCATAACAGTAATAGAAAATTTTCAGTTTGAAACCGCAGATGTGTTTCGAATACTCTTTGAGAAAGTTCTAGTATAACAGATGATCATTTACAGAAATCATTATAAAAGATAATTCGAGGTGTATATACATAAAGCTAAAATATTTTTTAAATAAAAGAAATTCGTATAATTAGAAAACCTTTCTGTGTCGTTGATGAATTAATTACGTTTTATTTTATATATATAAAAAAAAGTTTTGGGTCTAAGGCACAGATAAACAATTTAGGACACACGTATAATTAATTAATAATTATGTATATTTAATAAATACGCATAATTAATTAATAATTATGTATATTTAATAAATACGCATAATTAATTAATTTTTATACATATTTAATAAATACGCATAATTAATTAATAATGTATTTATGTATGCATTAATTACTTTAATACATACAATTTAATTACTTAAAAAATTTTTTTTTGGACATATTCGTTTTCGTTTTCGGCCGAAAATAAGAAGATCGCCGAAATTCGGTTTCGTTTCGGTTTCGGCCTTAAAAACATGTTTCGGTCGATCCTTAATAATAATTCTATATAACATTTCTGTAGAAAAAATACTGTTGTCCTTATAGTTTTTACACAGTCAAAAATAGTATTTTTTTCCATAATTACGGTTTTTTCGCAATAAAAAGAACACAGATACATTCTGTTGACTTTTCTATTAGTTTTTCCACTTTATGATCAACATCATATTACCATTTCACTTGTCGCATTTTCAATTTATCAAAATTTTTACATTTTTTTGCTGTCCTTAAAGTTTTTACACGCACTGTATATTTGGTTGCCAAATTCGGTCATATCTTGAAGTTCCTGCCATTTTAAGACAACATGGTATATGAGGCTAACGAGTGAACTTGGTCGAGACCTTAGTAATTCCTGTGCACATGCTCACTCGCATCGGAATATATCGGGACTCGCATCGGGGTTGATATATACAAGTGCTGTCGAAAGCAAAAAATCAGATTTTTCAAAATGTCACCCACATTAGAAATTGAAACTACTATATCTGAGCCATTTTTTAAGATAAAGACAAAACAAAAAATGTTCCGGAATCCTTATATCATGGTCAAATACTTAAGAAAGAAACCTTTTTCAATTTCTAATTTTTTTACACCTCACTTTAAATATAATTTTTTATTAAATTTAAAGGCCTCCATTTTGACACAAGATGGTTGATGAAGCTGGCTAGCGAACTTGGTCGAGACATTACGATATACTATCCACATGCCTTCTTACATCGAAATAGGTTAATATATACGCGTGTTATCACGTGACAAATATCAGATCGTTTCAAAATGTCAGCCATGCTAGAAATTCAAAGTGCTATAATTCAATCATGTTTTAAGATATATACGAAACAAAAACTGCTCCGGAATCTTTGTATCAAGGTCAAACCATACAAAAAAATCTTTTTCATTTTTCAATTTTTTGATAACTTATTTTAAATTTTAAATTAATTTTTTTTTAAATGGCAGCTCTTTTGAAACAAGATGGCGAATGAAGCTGGCCAACGAACTCGGTCGAGACATTGGTATGGACTATGTACACACCAAGTTACATCCAAATCGGTTTATAAATACGCCTGTTATCACGTGACAAAAATCAGGTCGTTTCAAAATGTCAGCCACAATAGACATTCAAAATGCTATAACTCATCCATTTTTTTAGATATAGACGAAACAAAAACTCTTCCGGAATCTTTGTATTAAGGTCAAACAGATACAAAAAAAATCTTTCTCATTTTCCAGTTTTTGGTACCACATTTTAAATTTAAAATTTTTAAAAATAATTTACATGGCCGCCATTTTGAAACAAGGTGGCGGATGAAGCTTGCGAACGAACTCGGTCGAGACATTGGTACGTATTATGTATGCACCAAGGTACATCGAAATCGGTTCATAAATACGCCTGTTATCGCGTGACAAAAATCAGGTCGTTTCAAAATGTCAGCCGCGCTAGAAATTCAAAGTGCTATAACTCACCCATTTTTAAAGATATAGACGAAACAAAAACTGCTCCGACATCTTTGTATCAAGGTGGAACACATAAGGAAAAATATTTTTCAATTTTCAATTTTTTGGTACCACATTTCAAATTTCAAATTTTTAAAATTTTTTTAAATGGCCACCATTTTGAAAAAAGATGGCGCATGAAGCTGGCCAACGAACTCAGTCAAGACATTCGTACGTATTATGTATACACCAAGGTACATCCAAATCGATTCATAAATACGCCTGTTATTGCGTGGCAAAAATCAGGTCGTTTCAAAATGTCAGCCAAGATAGAAATTCAAAGTGCTATAACTCAGCCATTTTTTAAGATATAGACGAAACAAATAATGCTCTGGAATCTTTGTATCAGGGTCAAACACATGAGAAAAAAATATTTTTCAATTTTCAATTTTTTGGTACCACATGTCCAATTTAAAATTTTTTTTAAAAATTTAAATGGCCGCCATTTGAAACAAGATGGCGGATGAAGCTGGCCAACGAACTCGGTCGAGGCATTGGTATGCACTATGTATACACGAAGTTACATCCAAATCGGTTCATAAATACGAGAGTTACAGTGTGACATAGATCAGATATATATGTATGTATGTATATATATATGTATGTATGTATATATATATGTATATACATATATATATATATATATATATATATATATATATATATATATATATATATCACCATTAATTAAACATAACCTACCACCGTCAATTATTATGAATTAAAGCTGTAAGTATTAAAAAAAAAAAAAATTATAAGAATTATTATGGAAGAAAAAAGTGGATACCGACAAAAATTGAAAAGCTTATACATTGAATTACGTTATCAAGGGCACAGAATTCAATGATATAAGCAAAATGGTGGTTTTCTGTGGGAAAAATAAGCTAAAGCTAAAAATTATTTTCCCCTGTGCCCGAACAACCACTAAAATCAAGTGAATTGATTAAAAATGAAAGCAGAATAGAAAGAAATAATATGAAATGGAAGAATCAATAAAACGTATTTAAATATTTATAGGATATAAAATATAAATAATAAACACCATACCAATTAATATTTCAGTATTTTACAAAAATCCGTGCGCACATGTCTACCAGTATATCAAAAAGATTAAGGTGAATAAAACAGTTAAGAAATCACAGTAAATGATACCAAGGGATGCAGTTAATACATTTTGAAATAAAATTTGAAATACCTTGTAAAACACATTTAATCTAATATAAAATAAATAGATATTAATTACATTATTTAAAATGCACTATTAAATTAATTAATAACAGTTTAACAATATCGTCAAAATTTAGCTAAAAATACCCCCTGGTGTATAAATTATAACTGAAATGGAGCTAGAAAAATTAAAAATTAGAGCTATCTAAAGAGACAAATTTGGTGCTGCCATCTATTATTATTTATATTAAACATCTATCGCAAGATAAATATTTGTAAGCATTTGAATGTAAATAACTGTTTGAGCAGCAAAACCAAACATATCCTTATATATAGAGAATTATAAACCTAATATAAACCACACAATGTATTTAAAAACTATTGTTAATAAAATTTAAAAGCATACAATATATTCTATTAGCTATCTTATTTAAACTAAACTAAGAATTTAAATAATTCTAGAACATTGATAATATATAGCATATAGCTATATGCTATAAAACAAAATAAATTCAGTAATAATTAATATAAATAATTATTAAAAATAATATAAAAATTATTTTTTAATGAATTATATATAAGATATTTATAAAATGAACAGGAAATAAAAAACATGTGGAAGTATATAGAAGGTTAAATGATACTTAAATTCCCATTACTTAAAAAAGCACAAATATAGAATGTGGATTATTTTCAGACATCCATAAAAATCCATAAAGTATGAATGTGGGACATTCAAAAACATTAAACCGATAATAAATATTAAAAAGAATAGAGGAATAATAATAAAAATAATTACCCAATTTTGATGCATACAGTATAACTATATTTATATTAAACATACTTATATGTATATTATTCACTATAAGAATGGCATACTATTAGTAATTAATATGATATTGTCCTTAGTAAATTAAAATTTAATAACAAATAATTGTAAATTAGATTAATCAATAATTAAGCTAATTATAATATTAATGAAATTCTCCAATTACATATAAAATATCTAATCAACATCCATATAAAATACGTAACAAAAATATAGTAATAATACAAGAGCCCCCATTATTTTATATATATATATATATTTTTAATAATTAACCATTGCGTATTATCCAGACAACACCACCCTCCTCCGTACTCTAACATCTACCCACCCAACCAACCTATAATATTTTTTTTATATTATTTTACAATTTTTAATTTTTTATAGATATTTTTTTATTATTATTTTATAATTTTTTTGTAATTTTGTTTACGCATGTGTTAATTTGTTTTTATAGATCTAATACTAATCTAATACTAATTGTATATTAATGAATATATGAATTTTTTTGGAAAACCATGATTTAAGGCATCATAAATTAGTTTTTTAATATTATTGTTAATTAGAGGAGAAGAACATAAACATTTTATTCTATATAAATGATTATGTATTATATTACGAAATACAGAATGATGTAGACAAGATTTAAAATTTGTAAATGTATTAACTGTGAATTTAAATTCTTTACGTTTGTCATATAAATCTGTGATTGTTTTATTGTCTTTTATTGTAATTTTAAGATCTAAGAAGTTAATTGTATTGTTAGATAAAAGGTTTTCCGTTAATTCCAAATTAGTGGGATAATCAACTGGAAATCGAGTAATTGCAGATTGATCAGTATCAATTAAAATGATGTCATCAATATAACGATATAAATGTAGATTATTATTAGTAAAATTACGTTCATAATGAGATAAGTATAAGTCTGAGAGTAAACTGGAAGTACAACCGCCTTGTGGTATACCGACATGCTGTAAATATAAAGTATTATCTTGCAATATATAATTATTATAGATAATGAAGTTAGTTAAAGATTTAAAATATGCAATATCTATATTCGATGGTAATTCCAGTTTTTTATAATACTTTTTAAATAATGCATTTATAATTTTATGTAAATCTAATAGGTCTATATTATTAAAAAGATCTTTGAAGTCATATGTCGTTATATTACAAACAGAATGAAGATTTTTTAAAATATTAACAAGTTGATAGCTATTTTTTATACAATGTGCATTATCATTTGTTTGTAGTAAGTACATATAATTGATTAAGAATTTTTAAGAGAAGTGTATTGGCTTTATTATTATATGTATTGCAACCAATAGTAACAGTCCTAAATTTAATAGGAGTTTTATGAAATTTGGGAATAAGAACTAAATATGGATAATTAAAATTAGTAGATAAAATATTTAATAGTTTATAATAACTTCGAATTTTACGATTATTTGCAATTACATTTTCATTAGTTTTTTGAAATGACTTATTAGAAGAAATAGAATTTGTAAGAAGTTGGTGATAATATGATTTACATATAATAGCATAATTGTTAGGAGATTTGTCTACATATGTAATAACGAAGTTTTTTTGTAATTTAGTAATTTGTTGGAAATAATGCTTTGTATTAATAGAAATCAAATCAGCAATATTATTTTTTAAAGCCATAGTTAATTTTTCAATTACTAATATCTTCCATTGATTAAAATATTCAAATATATATATATATATATATATATATATATATATATATATATATATATATATATGTATATCAACTTTTGAACGGAGGGTGGTTTCGGGGTCCGGGGGTCATGATCGATGAAAATATACCAAAATTTTTTGAAATCGCTTTCCTCCGAACGGCTGCAATAGGTAGATTTTTGTAATGAAAGCTACCTAAAAAAAGCACTGTTTTCAATGTTCAATGTTCATCTTGAAAATTACGATTAATTTTTATTCCATTTTTTATTTACACCCTGTTTATTCTTAAAAAATTCCGTTACAATACATTCATTTGACCGTGGGAATCGCACTGAATTACGAAAAATTTTCTGCTTTCTTTACGCTTGTTAGAAAGCGCTAGAAAGATTATTTATTAAAAATGTATAATTTTTGCTCTTTTTTTTCAAATTTAGGGCAACATAAAACGAAAAATGAAATATTATTTAAACTATCTTTAAGGATTTCTGTATTGATCTCTCGACGTAGAAAAGTAAATTAATTAATGTTAAACGTAGAAAAATAAATTAATTAATGTTAACAATTAAGCATACATTTAAAAAAAAAACATTACTCTCTTCATTTTTTATTTATAACTTAGTTTCTACTTTTTATTCTTTAAAAAGTTTCATTGTTGCAGTTTCATAACCATTTGTCATATTTTGACGAGATTTAGTGGCACATGATGAGGCTAATATCAGACGGACGTCTTTTTGCACGCTTTTTTACTTACGTATTATCCCTACACAATGCTAGCGGCATTGTGTAGATATAACATATAAGTAAAAAAGCGTGCAAAAAGACGTCCGTCTGACATTAGCCTAAATCCACTGATGTTACGCTTTACAGAGAATATTTGACGATTTGTCACCAGTGGCGGGCTAATTAAAAAATACCATAAAATTAATGCATTAATTTATAATTAAATTCTAAAATTAATAAAATATTGTATTGTCATCGAGAACACACTTTTGAACGTAATTTTTATAATTCTAATCTACCACGGATCTACAAAAACCAGGTTGAGTTATGTAAAATAGTGTAAAAGGTAAAATATGCTATGAGATCAATGCGCATCCCGTGAATGTTTGTTTAAAGATAGAAAATGGTGATATTTCTTGCAGCATAATGTATCATTACGCATACACTGTAAAAAAAAAAATCTGTAGTTCTACAGATGTAAAAATACATGCTTACTAAACTTTCACCTGTAACTGTACGAAAAAAGCTGCAAATCTACAAAACTAGTTTTTGTAAAGCTACAAAAATCTGTAACTTTACAAATGAATCTGCTAAAATTTCAGTAATCTTACTAAACTTTTATTTGTAACCCTGGCTGCAGTTACATGAAAAGTTCTCGGAATCCCAGTTTTCAAAAAATTCTTAGTAACCTTACAGATTTTTTGATTTTCGGCGCAAAAGTGTGTCTGTTACATGAAATTTTGTTGTTGACGTTACATGAAAAGTTCTAGGAATCCCAGTTTCCTAGAAAAACTTTAGTAACTTCACAGATTTTTTTTTACAGTGTAATGTATCATATGCTATAAGCTCAATGCGCATCCCGTGAATTTTTGTTTAAAGATTGAAAATGGTGATACTTCTTGCATCATAATGTATCATTACGCATAATGTATCATATGCTATAAGGTGAATGCGCATCCGTGAATTTTTGTTTAAAGATTGGGAATGGTGATACTTCTTGCATCATAATGTATCATTACGCATAATGTATCATATGCTATAAACTCAATGCGCATCCCGTGAATTTTTGTTTAAAGATAGAAAATGGTGATACTTCTTGCATCATAATGTATCATTACGCGAAGTTTGAATTTCAGTCACGATAATCGATCATGAAATTTTCCGTTTCTTTTACAGACGACATTGAAATTCATCCAACATATATAATTCTTCTTTCTATTTATTTATCTCTTCACCCTTTTTGTGCGGTAAGAAACTCCATGTGACACTGCACTAAAATTTACAGCTCAGACGTTTATGGGACATTAGAATAGAATTGCAGTTTGTTTTACTTTTGAACTAAATAAAAAGTATTGTTTGCAATGGGATGTATGGTTTAATATCTAAATCTTTTAGTAACACTTTTTTTTTTCTTCATACTATAAATATTATGTAGAATAACAACATTTTACAGCATTTTCAAAAAGTTTTAAAAGTATAAAGAAGTTAAAAAATAAGTATAAATGTAAAAATAGTTTAAAAAAAAAACCGCTCTTTTATAAGCATTCACTGTTTATCTTGAAAATTACGATGAATTTTTAGTCCTTTATTATTTCCATCATTTTTATTTCTAAACATTTCCATTACAATTACATTCATTCGGCGTGGGAAATGAACTCACAAGGGAACCACTTTAAGTGTTGCTCGCACCTAGAATCGAGACCTGGTGCATTTTGTAGGTGCGAGCAACACCTATTCCACATTTTAAAGCCTTATAGAAGAACAATTTTTAATCTTTTATCATCAATAACTTGAAATGAAAATAAATCTTCGCTTATCTTAAATGCATAAATTCTGCGGATTTCAATATTCAAAATTATTGAAAGAAAATTTAAAGATTGTACGCATTCTAAATGTCCCGTACTATACGCAACAACTGTCGTGACGTTGTTAATAATAATGTAGCTCTTGTAAAGGTAATTTAAACAAACTTACTTTATTATATATGAACTATAATAACTCGAGAAGTACTAAAAATTTCTTTGGCTTACATCCAGGCAACTCTGAGCTAGTTACTCCATACTTTGGACTCAAGAAAAAAAAAGTTGCTTGAATATTTTATTCATCTTTTAATTATACCTTTAATAGTTTCAATTCAAGAATAGCATTTTCAATAATCAATTTTTCCTATGTTTTCCATATGTTATTCAAGTTATTAAAAAATGACTCATTATTTTTTCATTCAAGAAATTCCTTATATTTGTATAATTTTTTTTTCTATTATAAGGAATTTTTTGAATGAAAAAAATATGTCATGTTTTTAATAACTTGAAATTTGTTTTGTCCTTTGAACTATAAAGGACAAAATATAAGTATAAAATACAGGCATTACAAAAGGCAGTTATTTCTGTCGATAAAAATTATCTAAAAAAATATTCATCAGTTAAATGCAGCATTTAATGTCATTAAACTCAAGAGAGAAAAACAAAGGCCGCGCACTTGAATTTTATGTTTTATTTTTAAATATGCAAATTTTTATCAGAGTTCTTGGCAAAGTCTTCAGGTAAGCAGTTTGAAGATTGTGAAATCTTTGGTGGATAAAAATAGATTTTTAAATTTAAGAGAAATTTCAAAAGTTTCTAAGATTTTAGATAAAGAGTATAATTCGAGACAAAAAAGATGTAGTTTTGCATCAAAATAGATGCTTTACTAACTCCGCAGTCAAACCTATTCAGACTATCTTCCTTTAATCTCCTCCTAAACCACCCATCTTGACCTTTGAGGAGGAAAACGCAGGAAAAAGTAATTAAAGCGTGCGGAGCGCTGCTCCACGGCATTGGCTTTTTGTAGCCCTATGCATAAAAGTTAGAGAACCGATAAAAATTCTTTGTTAAAATCATATTTTATATAATTTTTTATTATTGGATTTTTATTTGTTAATTTTACACCAAAAGAGAGTTAAGTCGCCAGATATGACACTTCAAAATTTTCACTAGCTTTATACCTGTAATGACTCTATTCAGGTGACGTCAGACGCCAGAACTGGCGGTATGATGATCTGTTATTCTAGTTACTGCACCGGCAAAATACCAGTATGCGCAGGCGCAAACACTGCTAGCAGACGACTTTAGCCTTGACTCAGGTTGAGTGCATACATTTTAACTGAAAATTTGCAAACTTAGGGATTTTTCTCGCATACAGAACAACATTTTGAATTTAGATTACAATATATTAAGTATATGCTGCTGCATCAAAGAATTCTTTTGCGGTATTTTTAACAAACAAGCATTAATAACTCACACTCCATAGACTGCTATGCTAAACACCGCCAGTAGACGAATTTTAGCCTCGACCTCAGGTCGCGTGCATAAGGTCCATAGGTTTACGTCCAAACCATTACAACACAGTACGTAGCGAAAATACTGAGCTAGGGTTGCGGGAAAACTGTAAGGGACGAAAAAAAACGCCAATCTTTCTCCGCCAAATATGTAAATATAATATTGCAATTTTTTAAAATCAAATTCGTAGGTTTTTGAAGGAATTTTAAAACGTTTTTCAACATTTTATAGTTATTATTAACTAATTTATATTTTTAACATTTTTTTTTTTATTTTTTTATCTTACGTTAAAAGCCCGAAAAATGGTCTAGAAAATTGCATTTTCAGAAAGTTAATCTGCTGTAAAATCAAAAAATATTATTTTAACAAAAAAATTTTATCGATTCCCAAACTTCTTAATATAGAGCTTTAAAATGCACCAGGTTTCAATACTAGATGCGAGAAACACCTAAAGTGGTTCCCTTGTCAGTTAAGAAAAAAATCAGTTTTTTTTTTTTTTTTTTTTTTTTTTATACACTTGTTAGAAAGAGCCAGCAAATGCAGTTATTAAAAAATGTATAACTTTTGCTCTGTTTCCTTTTCAAGATCAGGGCAACATAAAAGAAAAAGCGAAACGTTATTTGAACTATCTTTTAACGATTTCTATATTGATTTCACAACGTATAATCGTAAATTAATTAATATTAAACTGTTAAGCAAATTTTAAATACAGTTACAGTGAAACTTCCTCTTAACGAAGTCCTTATTTAACGAAGTTTTCTACTTAACGAAATTTTCTGCTGAACCTTGACTTTGACAACTGGGACTGACACCATTAAGGGGGCTCAGGGCTTGATCGATACCGAAAAACAAGTAAACAGAGCACTCGCTTCGAATCCATATAAAAACAGAAGTATTCAATGTAACTAATTTAAACTTTCTGGTATTTTTAAGGTACGCTTGTAGTCTTATAAAATTATAAAATTAAATATTTCAATGTAATAAAAGACAAAATACAGCAAAATCTATATAACACAATTTTCGAAAAAAAAATTTAGCTGTCATATCACCATCCGTAAGATATCTTAACATCGAATTGACATAAGAACCTAATTTTTGCTTTAAAATGATCAGGAAACTTTACTCTATAGAATGAATTAAGGATATAACTATCACTCAAAGGAAATCTCATTAAAAAACTCTCAAATTTTAAAATTTTAAAAACCCTAAAAAATACAAGTTTTTTTCCCCTTATAAATGTTAAGCTATTTAAAATATATTAATTCATTCTATAGATAATGATGTTTTATGCATGAAAAAAAAATTTAAGCCATTCCATCAAATAGTTTTTTTTTAAATCTTAGGGATAGTCGTCAAAAATCAAGTTTTGAGAAAACGCGACTTAAAGTTGCAATTAAATGGGTGCGGCTATGAAAGTGATTGTTACATAAATGCTTATAACTTCGTAAAAATGCTAATATCTTTATGCGGTTTTTTGCACTGTGTTCAGAAGTAATTGAATAATCAAAATAGATACTAAAAAAAAAAAAATAATAATTTTTTGAAAAGATTTCAAGCCTTGAGCCCCCTTAACATGCAAATTAATCTCCATATTACGAAAAATACATTCTATATAACGAAGTTTATTCCACTTTCGTGCGTGTACAACATTCAAGCGGAGAGGTTGCTGTAGCGATGTATGTATGTATTTATTTCAGAGGATGGTATGAAAATGAAATTATTTATTTATTTAATCATTTTCATTCAAAAGAAGAAATGCTAAAAGCCTTCGATACAATAACAAAAGGAAACCTGATTTCACAAGAATGTAACAGATGAATTCAGCAGTCGCATTATATAGGGAGATTTTTTTTTCTTCCTACCAGAACCCTTAATCAGTAATCTTCATGACCATTTAACATACAAGGGCTGTATGATAAGTACCTGGCCTTGACAAGAAAAACACATTTTTTTGTCAAAAATGTAGTACTTTATTTTTCAACATAATCTCCTTTCAGTTAGATTCACTTAGCCCACCGTTTTTCTATTTTTTCTATTCCCTCTAAAAAATACGATTTCTCCAATCCTTCAAAATAGGCGTTTTTTTTTTCAGCAATAACCTCATCGTTAGAACCAAATTTTTTTTCCACCGAGCCGTTTTTTCATATTTGGATATAGAAAATATCCGTAGGGGCTAAATCTGGCGAATATGGTAGATGCAGAAGCATTTCGTATCCTAATTCATAGAATTTTGCCATGGCCATGACACAGTTGTGCACGAATGCATTGTCTTGATGAAAGAGAATTTTTTTCTTCGCCAAATGCGGATGTTTTTCTTTCACAACATGGTTGAAACTATCCAATAATTTGGAATAATATTCTCCATTAATCGTTTTACCTTTTTCAAGGTAATCGACAAGAAATATGCCGCATGAATCTCAAATTATTCTAGCCATGACTTTGTTTGCAGATAAAGTCTCTTTAGCCATTTTTGGAGCAAGTTGGCCACGAAAAACCCACTGTTTGGACTGTTCTTTAGTTTCTGGTGTACAGTGATAAATCCATGTTTCGTTAACAATTATGAATCGATGCCAAAAATCATTTGGATTTCACTTTAACTTTACCAAACATTATTTTGAAATTGGCTTACGAGTGTGTTTAATGTCAATAGTGAGGAATTGCGGCATCCATTTTTCGGAAAGATTTTTCATATCCAAATTTGTTGCTGAAATATTTTACACACATTCAATTGAGATGCCCACAGTCTCAGCAATCTCGTGCACTTTCACTCTCTTATCGTTTATCACCTGGTGTTCTTCATCAAAAATGCTTGTATGGCGCGTTTGAATTCAGCTGTCCAATATTTTATGGTTGGCAACGAAGGTGCAGAGTCCCCATAAACTTTTCTGAGTTCCGCTTTAATCTCATCAATTGTTTTCTTTTTCAAAAACAGGTTTTTTATCACTGCTCAATATTAATTTTTTTTCATTTTTCAAATATTACCAAAGTTGTTTTATTCAAATGGCTTCCACTCACAAACTAAACAACTTAGTGCTTTGGCAAATGGCCAGATTTGATGTGAAATATCACTTTTGCGAAATAAATCCTTTTTTAAATTCTAGTAGCACCATCTCTGGCCGAGGCCAGGTACTTATCATACTGCCCTCGTATTTATCATCATATTTAACATATGCTATAGAAAGGTATGGTGAAGATATTATTTTTTAAATAATGGTAGTTTAAATAATGGTAATAATTTTTTTTTTTTCCGTCTCTACCGACATTTGTATTTTACGGCCGCCATTTTGAATTTATAAAAACAAAACGTAGCTTATAACCATCGGACGGTTAAGATGAATCGATAGAGACCTCATTCATTAAAATCCATGTACCGTTGAAATGTTACGAGGGTATAAAGAAATCCACTTACCCAGATACGCGTGAAACATATAACCCTTCTTGGCAGTCGGGTAAATAGTAAAATATGACAAGCTCAATGCCCATCCCATGAATTTTTGTTTAAAGATAGAAAATGGTGATACGCCTTGCGTCATAATGTATCATTACGCGAAGTCTGAATTTCGGGCGCGTAGGATCGATCATGAATTTTCCCATTTCTTTTACAGATGACATTGAAATTCATCCAACACATAGAATTCTTCTTTCTATTTATTTATCTCTTCACTTCTTGTGTTCGGTAAGAAACAGCATATAAAACTGCACTAAAATTTACAGCCCAGACATTTAGGGGTCATTAGAAGAAAATTGCCGTTTGTTTTACTTTTGAGCTAAATAAAAATGTTGTTTGCAATGGGATTTATGGTTTAATATCTAAATCTTTTAGTAACACTTTTTTTCTTCACACTATAAATATTAAGTAGAACAATAAAATTTCACAGTATTTTCAAAAAGCTTTAAAAATATAAAAAAGTTTAAATAATAAGTGTAAAACTCAAAACAGTTTTTAAAAAAGTACTATTTTATGATGATTCAAGGTTCACTGGAAATTACGATTAATTTTTATTCCTTTTTTTATTTACACCGTGTTTATTACTAAAAATTTCCGTTACAATACATTTTTAAACCGTAATTTAATGCGACCATTAAGTGGTTAAAGATAGGGGCATTCCACATCAAATCAGGCAGTAAATTATCAATATGTAACCCACCATCGCAGATTTTAATGAAACTGCGTGTGTTTGTTCTTACTATTAAGATATGATCACAAGTAATTTTTTTTGCTCCTCGGTAAAATAGTTTCTGAGAAAAAAATTATCAAAATTTTGAAAAACTGCCGTCAGTTGGCATTATTGACTGCTCGGTTTTCAAATGTAGCATTTCATATATATAATCATATTTCAATATCTACTCTACAAATCATCTTCAAATAATTTATGCATAATATTTAGGGTACGCAGTTTATGAAAAAAAAAATATTGTGACGCTTATAACATTTTAAGTGTGTCTAAAAATATGTTTAAACTTCGAAGTCGTGATTTTTTTATGAAAAGTAATGCATTAATAAAAAAAGCATTATCAACAAAAGGCGATATTTTTATTAAATTTATTTTTTATGCGAGATATACTTAAAGGTGTCCTTTACCTGATTCTGAAACAAAAATAGTGGGATTTTGGGTGTTTTCAGTAGTATTTTGTAATTAAAAATATTTTGAGGTGCATTTCAAATCAAATCAAGCAGAGTCATTCCATGTCAGTTCCCCTAAGCCTTTTAATCACAGTCACAAATTTCAATGAAACTGGGTTTATTTATAGCTCATTTTAAGACGTAATCACCTTTAATTTTCTTGATCCTAAGTAAAATATTTTTTAAGATAAAAAAATATCAAAATTTTGAAAAATTGTTTTAAATTTTTTTAATGACAATTCTATATCCAAAGACTGCATTAAAAAAAAGTCATTTCAATACAAAATCTCTAAATAGGTTTCAAATAATGTATATGTGACAATATAATGTAGGCAGATTATTATTTCTTGTTTTTTGTCATGTTTAAACACTAAGAGTGTCTTTTATATTGTGAATTTTTAAAATCAAGAATTTTGTCAAAAATAATGTGTTAATCAAAAATTTATTATTAACCGAAGGCAGGGTGTTATAGCTTTTTTTAATTTGTAAAAATATCTTTTAAATAGTTTTAAAATAAAAATAGTGAAAATATGAGAAAAAATTATCAAAGTTTTGGAAAATTGCTACGAGTTGCCATTAATGATTGTTCAATTTTCAAAGGCCTCATTTTATATATAAAATCATATTTCAATAACTAATAAAGAAATCTTCTTCAAATAATTTAAGCACAGCAAATGGTGATACGCCTCGCCGTCATAATATATCATTACGCGAAGTCTGAATTTCGGTCACGTAGGATCGATCACGAATTTTCCGATTTCTTTCACAGGCGACATTGAAATTCATGCAACACATAGAATTCTCCTTTCTATTTATTTATTTCTTCACCCCTTTTATGCGGTAAAAAACTCCAAATGACACTTCACTAAAATTTACAGCACAGACGTTTAGGGGACATTAGAAGAAAATTGCAGTTTGAGCTAAATAAAAATGTTGTTTGCAATGGGATTTATGGTTTAATATCTAAATCTTTTAGTACCTCATTTTTTTCTTTGCACTATAAATATTATCTAGAACAATAAAACTTTACAGGATTTTCAAAAAGTTTTAAAAGTATAAAAGTTAAAATTATTAAAAAAAAAAACCCACTATTTTAGAATTATTCAATGTTCATCTTGGAAATCACGCCTAATTTTTTGACAACATTTCATATTTTTCCCAATATCTTGCGTTACAAAACATTAATTTTGTGTGGTCACCGAACTCAATTATGAAAGATTTTCTGCTTTTTTCACGCTTGTTAGAAAGCGCCAGGAAGTGAATTTATATGACAAAAAAAATGTATAATTTTTACTCTGTTTCTTTTTCAAGATTAGGGCAACATAAAAGGAAAAATGAAAAATTATTTAAACTATCTTTTAAGGATTTCTATATTGATTTCTCAACGTATAATTGTAAATTATTAAATTATTAAGCATATATTTTTTTTAATATTACACTCTTCATTTTTTTTTTTATAAGTTAATATCTACTTTTTATTCTTTAAAAAGTTTGATTGTTGCAGTTTCACAACCATTTGCCATATTTTGGTGAGCATTTATTGGCGCATCATTAAATTAAATCCACTATTTTTTCAATTTGTATACAATTGTACGCGTTACAAAGAATATTTGGCGATTGATCATCTGCGGCGGTCTAATTGAAAAATATCATAAAATTAACGCATTAATTTATAATTAAATTATGAAAATATTAAAATGTTTTTTTGTCATCGGAAGCATGTGAGCATAATTTTTATAATTCTAACATGCCAGGAAGTGGGTTAAAAATTGATTGCAAATTTCTATCTATACATACAAAAACCAGGTAGAGTTAAATAAAAGAGTGTAAACAATAAAATATGACTCAATGCGCATAGAGTGAATTTTTGTTTAAGATAGAAAATGGTGATGCGCCTTCCATCATAATATGTCATTACGCGAAGTCTGAATTTGTGTCACGTAGGATCAAACATGAATTTTCCTATTTCTTTTATAGAGGACATTGAAATTCATCCAACACATATAATTCTTCTTTCTATTTATTTATCTCTTCACCTCTTTTGTGCGGTAAGCAACCCCATATGGCACTGTACTAAAACCGCCCAGACGTTTAGGGGACATTAGAAGAAAATTGGAGTTTGCTTTATTTTTGAACTGAAAAAAACATGTTGTTTGCAATAGGATTTATGATTTAATATCTAAATCTGTAAGTAACACCCATTTTTCTTTACACTATAAATATTATGTCGAACAATAAAATTTTACAGTATTTTCAAAAAGTTTTAAAATTATGAAAAAGTTTAAAAACTAGAGAACAGGAATTCTGCTTTTTCAGAATTTAGTGTCGCCCCCGGCATTTCCATTACTTCATTTTCTTCTGATGGACTGGTGGCTTCTATTATTATGAAACAGCCATTATAAATGAAGTGTTAGTTGAAGATGAAAGAGTAGCCGTAAAAAATTAGAACTTTGATTTTCTGGTCAGAATGGTGGTGGTGGGGGGGGGGGGGTGGCGGATGGCCATAATTTTTTTACGGCTGCTCTTTCATCTTCACCTAACACTTCATTTATAATGGCTGTTTCATAATAATAAAAGCCACCAGCCCACCAGAAGAAAATAACTCGGTTAAGCGGGACTCTACAGCAGTACAAAACGTATTTCAATTTTAAGACTTAAAGCACACGTTTTATTTTATGTAAAATGACGTCATTCGCATCCGCTTAAGAATTCCACATTTACGATCTACTCTTAAGCATCTACAGTAAGGCATGCATAGCATATCACTATCGCGAAATAATGCACAAATGCAGCAAAAAGATTCCGCCATTTAAGAAAATCGAAAAAAAAAAAAAAAAAAAAAAAAAACCCGGTTATCTAATACAATACACACAGACATACACAATCATACACAGATACTTACAATTAAATATAGTATATAATAGCTCCATTGTTTTAACAGAAATCATTCGTTTATATTTTTTTCAAAATAGCACGTATTTTAATTACATTTTCTTTCAGTTGTTACGAGAAAATGGCAAGAAAAATATATAATTACAATTTTAAAACTATTTTTCCTTTACTTTCTACAGAAATGAAGTACTTCCGTTGCCAATATTAAGCAAATGGCTCCAAAAACTACAAAATTAATATTTCAAAAATAAATGGAGATACAGTTTTCTAACAAAATGCATTTAAAAGAGCTTTTTTTTCCCAATAGGACGATATAAAAATTGAAAATGTGCGATGCTTAGAAGTTAAAAAAATTGCTAAAGAGTATTTAATCGTAATGCTTTGTCTTATGGCTAGCTTCTGTAAGGTAACGTTATTTTTTGGACAAAAATAAACTGGGAGAAAGAAACAGCATGCCGTACCGGGGGCTAATAAGTATAACTATATAAACAATTTAAAAGAAAGCACTCTTTTATAAGTATTCAATGTTTATCTTGAAAATGATGAATTTTTAATCCTTTATTATTTAAACCACTAATTATTTAAACCACTTATTATGAAAAACTTTGCTTTTTTTACGCTTGTTAGAAAGTGCCAGAAAGTGAATTTATTAAAAATGTATAATTTTTGCTCTTTTGTTTTTCAAGGTTGGAGAAACATAAAAGGGAAAATGAAACATTATTTAAACTATCTTTTAGGGATTTCTATATTGATTTCTCAACGTATAATTGTAAAATAATTAAAATTAAACATATATATTTTTTAAATATTACACTCTTCATTTTTTATTTATAAGTTAGTGTATACTTTTTATTCCTTAAAAAGTTTCATTGTTGCAGTTTCACAACCATTTGCCATATTTTGACGAGCGTTTATTGACGCATCGTTAAATTCACTCTTGTTTCAATTGGTATACAATTGTTCGCGTTACAGAGAATATTTGGCGATTGGTCACCTGTGTTTGGCTAATTGAAAAATATCATAAAATTAACGCATTTATTTATAATTAAATTATAAAAAATATTACAATATTGTATTGCCATTGGAAACACACCGGTGAACATAAATTGCTACTTATATAACAACTAGCCGCCCTTGGCGACCAGTTTGGTCGCCTTTAAATCAATGCTAAGCATTGCATCGTGTTACTTTTATTCATAATTTAATTTACTTGCTCAATCCTTCGCCAAATCGGAAGATTCTGATACAGAAATCATGAACTCTGTATTTTTATGTTAGCCGAGTGCAGGTGATAAATCGCCAAACATTGTACCCGTCGTATTTTTTCTTATTTAATTATTTCATTTAAAATATAATACTTTCACTCAATTTATTTAAAATACTTAAATTTAATTTAAACGGAAATACTTAAAATTTATGATTCTCAATTTTCTCTTATTTCTTAAAAAAAAAAGGAATTAAATAATTAAATAAACCATAAACTATGACATTTAATTTCAACATCAAAGTTTTGTTGTAATTTACCTCGCGAAAAATTGTTTAAGACAGTCGCATGAGTTGGACTATTAAAATACTGATGATATGATGGCGATGGAACAATATTTGGCGATTTATCCCCTGCGCCAGGCTAACATTAAATTACCAAATTGGCTGTTTGGCATATAAAAAGTGAAGCGGTCAACCCGGAACTATTGATGACAGTCACGTGACTTTGGCTATTATTATAGAGATTAAAAATACCATTATAATTCTCCAACAAAAATGTGAAATCACAAATGGAAAGAAATTCACACATTGACAAATAAACTTTTCCGCATTGATTTGAAAAACACACAAAAAATAAATAAATAAATAAAATGAGCAGATAATGAGCAATGCATATTTGTAGAACCTAGACAAAATCTTCTGGTCTCAAATTCCTAGAATTCCACAAATAAAATGTGTGGTTTCATATTCATATTAGCCATAAAAAGCTAAATAATATGAATTTGGGACTACCAACACACAAAGAATAGAGAAGTGTAAACCATTGAAAAACAAAATAATACGCAATTAAAAAGGATTAAGAAATGAAATTCACATTACCATACGAAAGCATTGCCGACCAAAAATGAGGCAGCATTAAATACACAAGTAAAGGAGATTATTTGCACATGTTGCAAAAAGAACTTTATATATCTATTTATATAAAATCCGAGTCTCTATGTGTCCCTCACAATTCCGGTAGGACCATCTCATTCATCGCAGCTATGTTAAACTTCCTATGGAGAAATTTGTATCAGCTTCAACAATGAGTAATTGTTGAAAAGTAATAATGCAAGAGTTACTAGAATAGCGCCAAATTTTTACCAACTTGGCAAAACATAGCCAAATTTGGCGACAAAAATAAGTTACCATATATGAAGCCAACGACTAATTTGGCGAAATTCCCATTGAAACCCATCAACCTTTCACAATCGAACTCACCACAATTTTAATTTAAATTCCGCGCATTTAAGCTTTTTTTTTTTTTTTTTTCAAAATCTATCGGTCAGAATTTAAAATGCCCTGTATGAAAATGAATGTCTTCACAAATTCATCCCGATGTTACTAATAAAATAACCGCCACTAGGTGGCGCTGTACTATCTCAGCTTTTAACTGCCTGATTCTAATGTGCTTTACATTGCCGGATACAAAAATTAAATTCTCGGTACTTTTACAGTACAGGGGCCTTGGCGAAGAAGGAAATTTGGCATCATATTTTCTAACAAGATATTCACTATTTCATTTCATATACTTTTGCATTTTTCTCAATATTTATGCAATTTATTTAACATAAAAAACCATTTACCTAATTTTATTCAGAAACAGAAGTAATTTTTACATTAAAAAATATGTATACATTTAATTAAAATACATATACATACAAACAAAACATTTCATCAAGTTTATTTTCATAGTTGTTTATATCCTTTGTCAACAAATCTCACTCTCTGATGCCCGAATTTCGCCAAAGTTTAAAAAAAAACGCCAAGGCCCTGTAGTGGAAAAGTACCAAATTCTCTATTATTTTGAACTGTCTGCGCCATAGTTTGTACTATATGCAGGAGGGGAGAAACAATTTAAATTATCCAAAATATGGATTTAAAAAATTTTTAAAAACATTGACCTGTAATCCGCGAAATGCTTCAAATCCGCACAACACTTGGAACCAAGCTGTGCGGATTAGTGGTCTTCTACTGCACATAGTTTTTAATAAATGTGTTTCGTTTTTAAAATGTGTTATTTTCATCTATCACTGCGGAACAAGCGAGAAAAACCCATTCTTGCTCATTCTTTTATATATCTTTATTTCTCATTTTCCGTCATTTTTGACGGGCTATCTTCCTAGTATATATATAACAGTCTAGTGCATCAGGCGCAACGCAGCTCTTATATGCACTAAGTAAATATAGCTCTATCAAAAGTATGAAAATTATGAAATTTATGAAAAAGAGGGTGCAAAATACAACAGTAAAACTAATGAACATTTGCAACAAGAAACATTTAACCAGATTTAAATTGGTCGGTTGTTTATGTTTTTACAGTAGTTTGGTTTTGTTAAGAATTTTAAGAAGTTTAAGTGTCTCTATTTGATTTTTTACATTATTGGAGTATGGGGGTTGGCCACATCTTGCGAAACCTGTGAGGATTCAATTTCAATTTTTATTTGGTACCTGTTTTTTGTCTCCTCCCACGCACCGACGAGCAAGGAGTCGTTTGTTTATTGTTTCTTATTCCAAATGTTCAGTTTGATTGTTGCGTTTTGCACCCTCTTTTTCATAAATTTCATAATTTGCATACTTTTGATAGAGCTATATATATATATATATATATATATATAAGCAGATGTCTGTCTTAATATATGTGTACCTTTAATAATTAAAAATGGAATTCAGACGTTAATTTATGTGCTTTAATATATATATATAATTCAGCTAACCGAAAAGTACCCATACATTTTTAAATTCAGGAAATGGGTTAAATATCGTTTGCAAAATTCCACCTGTATACACAAAACCAGGTTGAGTAAAAATATAAAAGAGTATAAATGAAAATATCACAAACTCAATGCGTATCCAATGAATTTTCGTTAAAAAATAGAAAATGGTGATCCATGTTGCGTCATAATATGTCTTTGCGCGAAATTTGAATTTTGGTCACGTATAATCAATCATGAATTTTCCCATTTTCTTTTATACATGACATTGAAATTCATCCAGCACTTACAACTTTTCTTTCTATTTATTTATCTCCACACCTCTTTTGTGCGGTAAGAAGTACCAAATAGTAGGTTTTGTTTTGTTTTAAACACTCTTTTATAATATTCAATGTTAATTTTGAAAATCCCTCCTAATTTCTTTCCAGCATTTCATGTTTATTCCCAAAAATCTCGGTTACAATAAATTAATTTGGCGTGGACACCGTACTCGATTATGAAAAATTCACTGTTTTTTATTTTTCAACGCTTTGTAGAAAGCGCAAACAAGGACAATTACTAAAGAGATATACATAATTTTTATTCTTTTTAGGGTTCTGTACTTAAAAAGTAAAAACGGAACTATTATATCATTACTCCTGTATCTGTCTGTCACAGCCATTTTACTCATAAACTATGGAACGTGGAAAGTTCAAATCGGGGGAAGTAATAATGACTACAGACCCACATATTTCAGATTATTAACACGTTCACGCCGGAGCGGTGGGTCACACTGGACTGTCTCAGGGCTGCCAAGTCTCCGGCTTTTTTGATACCAGTATTTTAATACAGAAAATGTTGTTTTATTTAATTAGAACAATTCGGCAATTTAAAGGAACAACATTTTCTCTATAATAACAGTGGTGTGCAAAAAGCCGAAGACTTGACAACTCTGCGACAGTCGAGTGTGATCCACCGCGCCGGCGTGAAAGTGTTAAACATTCACAAATATATTTAGAAAAAATGTAGAGGGGCTAATTAAGTTACTTGAGAGAAAATCTTTTCTTTGTATATCATGTGGGGTATCGTGTGAAAGCTTTCGTAACACTGAACTCAAAAATATATTTCTTTTAATTTTAGCTATTATATTTTCACAGATATCGGCGAAAATGTAGTGCAAAAATATGCCCCCCCCCCTCTATTTCCGAATCTACTGAAGCTTAAATTATGAAAAAATCAGAGGTAGTAGACGTTAATTTAAACCTTGCAGGGAAAATATAGCGATTACCCTAGGTCATATAGTTTTTGACAAAAGCGCATTTTTACCTTACACAAAAATTTCGATTTGCGAGCATTCAGCAAATTTGTTGAAAAGCGTTGGTGGTACCTATCGTAGCAGAAATATAAAAGCATTGTTGATATTGATTTTCGAAAAAAATCGTCTGTTATTAGCCGAGATCCTTAAAGACATGGACGGTTTCGACATACATACTGACAGGGGCGGAGTACTATATGTACCATCGGTTTTTAAAGCCTAGATAATAACTTTTAATGATATGTTTGTGTAATTCAGTGCCCAGCAGCTGTATAAAAGCAATTAGCGTCAAATTTCTAAAAACAGACTAATTTAATTAGAATTAATTAACTAAATACTATGGGATTCGCGAATGGTTTGCATTGAGTGGATCTCTCAATACGCCTCCGGTGTCTTTAAAAGTTAATTAAAAACATATCTAGAAATACACGGCACTGACCAAGCGGGCGTTGCAACTTTGCGACCCCCTTTCGAATCGCGCTTAGCACAATGCCAAGTTTAAACTTTGAACAAGGGTTTTGATTTAGCTTTACTGTAAAAAGAAAAGATTATTACTACGCTGGATTTAGTTTTATGAAATGCCAAATGAAGTTTAAATATACACTACTTTTATTGTCAGTACCGAATTAAGTTCACCATAAACAGATTAGAATAAGATTTAAAAAAGAGTTACATAGAATAGCAATATTTAATATTATTTAGGCTTCATATGTATTTGAACTTTTATGGTATACTCATTGATACTTTTCTAGTACATACAGCTATACACAACTCTACGTTGTATAGTTTTATACAAAGTCTTATTATACTTTTAGCAACGATTTTTGTTAATAATACAGTTAATAATTCATATATTTATTGTACGGAACCCTCTGAGCGCGAGTAATACACGCACTTGAAAGTTTTTTTTTTATTATTAAGATGGTGCAATAGGAAAGAAAAATGAGACATTATTTAAACTATCTTTTTAGGATTGCTAAATTGATTTCTCAACGTATAATCATAAATTAATTAATATTAAACTTTTAATTTAGTATATTTTTTTTAAATATTACACTCTTCATTTTTATTTATAATTTATTTTATACTTTTTAGGCTTAATTTTTGAATTTATAAAAAGTATATATAATTTTTGTTCTGTTTCTTTTTTAAGATAGGACAACATAAAAGGAAAAATAAAACATTATTTAACCTATCTTTTAAAATTTTCTCAATGTATAACCGTAAATTAATTAATAATAAACTATTAACTGACAAAAGCATATTTTTCAAACGATTAAAGTTTTCATTTATAAATTAACTTTTATACATTTTTATTTTCTGCTTTTTTCTCATTTAAAACGTTTAATTGTTGCAGTTTCACAAGCATTTGGCCTATTTTGGCGAGCGTTTATTTGAATGTCATTAAATTCACTGTTGGTTCAACTCGTTTACAATTGCACGAACGACAGAAAATATTGCGTGATAGATCATCTGGGGCGGGCTGATTGCAAAATAGCATAAAATTAATGCATTAATTTATAATAAAGTCGTAAAAATATTAAAGTGTTATACTGCCATCGGAAACACACCTTTGTCCATAATTTGTATAGTTCTAGCTTGTCGTGAAGTGGTTTAAAAATCGATTATTAAATTCCATCTTTACACACAAAAACCTGGTTGAGTGTAATAATAGTGAGTATAAAAGGAAAATATCACAAACTCAATGCGCATCCAGTGAATTTTCATTTAACCCCTTAATTCTCGCTCCCGTCAATATCGCGGGTTGAGGTGTCGTTCGTTATTTCTCGTGCCGGTCATATTTCCGGGCTAGAGATTTATTGCTGGAAAAAACTTCTGAAACCAGGAAAATTTAACTGACATTTCGGTGTGAAGTCTTTGAATAATAGCGCTTCGGTTTGGTTTTTGGCGTTGATTGTGATGTTGGACTTCGTATTGCATGTTTCGAAATATATCACACTCAAAAAAAATTATTAATAATCAAAATCTAATGTATATTATATTATTTCAAATATTATTTGTAAAAATTTGTTTGATGGTGATAAAAAAAGATCTAAGATGCGATAAATAAAGGTCTTATTCGTATTAATTTGTATGGCGTAAAAAAAAAAACATTAAAACACAGAATTCTCGCATGATGGCTTTTCCACAAATGTGAATTTGTTTTATAACATCATTTTTTTCGACTTAAAAAAAAACTAATTGCATATTTCATATAGAAAGCTTATAATTATTCAATTTCTGTAATAAAAAATAGGTACTTTTTTGATGGATTTTCCAAATATTAAGCGACCGTTAAGGGGTTAAAGATAGAAAATGGTGATACACCTTGCGTAATAATATGTCATTACGCGAAGTCTGAATTTCGGTCACGTATGATCGATCACGAATTTTCCCATTTCTTTTATATATGACATTGAAATTCATCCAGCACATATAAATCTTCTTTCTGTTTATTTATTCATTCACCCCTTTTATGCAGTAAAAAACTCCAAATGACACTACACTAAAATTTACAGTCCGGATGTTTAGGAGACATTACAAGAAAATTGCAGTTTGTTTTATTTTTGAACTCAATAAAAATGTTGTTTGCAATAGAGTTTATGGTTTGATATCTAAATCTTTTAGTGCCTCTTCTTTTGCTTTTACACATTATTATCTATTTTTTTACGCTCTAAATAGGGTAGACCGGGGCTAGTTGGCCATAGGGGCATGTTGGCCCAGTCGCGATATTTTTTAAACTTTGCGTTAGATGGCATTGTCAGTTCAGCCAAGTACGCGTTGCTTCGCTTTCCTCCTCCAACATCAGCACCGTTGAAGTCGGAGCGTCCGTTAAAGAATTATTGGGAATTTTCAAAATTTTGCAAAGGTGAATAAATTTCCTCTCTTATAAATAATCATTTTTTATTTATTTGTAGATTACATTTTAGATTTTGATATATAATAATTCAGAAAAATAATTGTTTGTAGTTATTGTAGAGCAGGTTTTTTTATTGAACTACTTTCAGAATAATTCCTTACAGTCATGAAAAACAAAAATGGTGATATGGGGTTAGTTGGCCCATTTGGTCCGGGGCATGTTGGCCCGCCAGGTCAACATGCCCCGTAGGAATTTGGCTCTGCGGTATTGCAATTTTGATAGTTTTAATGAATTATTTTAGTAAACATTTATTATTATTTTAATTAACTTAGTATTAATTAAGGAATTATTTTATTAATTGAATTCCTGATTATTATAGTCAATCTTTTTAAAAAATGAAGTTATGATGTTGTTTACCTCCTCCTCAAATTAAATCCTCTGCTCCTGTTGTACAAAAGCATTTATAACTTTAATAATTATAGAAAAATCCTTGTTGGCTTGGCCTACAGGTGCAGGTAGATTTCGAAGTTAAGTACTAATTTCACCAAGAATATATTGGATTAAGGGAAATGTGATTTTTTCTTCTTATACAACCTCCCCCCCCCCCACACACACTTTTTTTAAATTTCTTTTTACTGTAAGAGTTGCTCTTATCAAAAGCTTGTCAATGCAAAAGTTGTAGATAATATTAAGAGGATTTATGATAAATTTAAGTGAATTTGATATCTTGTGAATTGATGAAGTTATGAATTTTTTTCTTCTGAAAACTCTATTTTTCCTTGAAGTCATTTTTAATTATATCAAAAATGTGTCATGCATAATCTTTTCCTTTAAGAAACATGTTTTCTCTTCCACAGACAGAATAGAACTACACTTCCTGAACCGTTAATAAAGATCAGCAGTTCAAACAAAAAATATTAAAAAAATGATATCATTCAACATAATTATATCAAGCACATTGCTATATCCTAACTTTTTAAATTATCTAAATCTCATTATACCAATAATAAATCTTGAATGTAATCAATAATATATATATTTCATGATAAAAAAACTGGGTTTTTTTTTTATACTTGATTAGGAGTTAAAGTTTTATATAAACGAAAATTATCATTATTTCAAAGAAGACGCCATTACCCAAAGCATCATAAAGCAATATTACATTTTACTGATTGAAATTTGAAGGGAATGATGCGTTAGAAAAACATAATAAACGAAAGAAAATAATTATTGCACTTAACAGATGTACAGAGGTCTTGATACAATTTATTTATCATCT
This sequence comes from Maratus speciosus, assembly GCA_963932465.1. NCBI lineage: Eukaryota > Metazoa > Arthropoda > Arachnida > Araneae > Salticidae > Maratus > Maratus speciosus. The sequence continues at coordinate 63,820,551 of OZ010799.1, read as the reverse complement.
GGTATTTATAATAAATCACCTAATTAAGGATGAATGATTTGTTAAATTACTGTACTCTAAGATTTACGGTGTTATAACACCTAACATGCCTTTATTAAAATTTATTACTGTTCCGTAATGTATTAAAGACATTTTTTATGAGAAAATAAAATCAACTTATAAAGCAATTTTTGGTCGAAGTTAATAATTTGAATAACTCACAGTTTTAATATTTAAAATTTTTATTTTAATTTCGGAGACTATATTGTGTTTTCGTTCGCAAGAAATAACAATTAAGATTTGGTAAAATTTTGATCATTTCTTAAACTTCTACACTATCAGAACATCAAAAAGTGTCGTGGGTCAACTTACCCCGCAATCGGGGCAGGTTGGCCCAAGCGACTTGGTGTCAATTTGAGCTTCTAAACTAATACTTATAGTTAATATTTTCAAGTTTTACTATTGTGACTTCTTCCTGAAAGTACACTGTAAAAAAAAAATCTGTAAAGTTACTAAAGTTTTTCAAGGAAACTGGGATTCCTAAAACTTTTTATGTAACGGTAACAACAAAAATTCTTGTAACAGACGCACTTTTGCGCCGAAAATAAAAAAAATCTGCAAGGTTACTAGAAATTTTTTAGGAAACTGGGATGCCTAGAACTTTTCATGTAACTGCAACCCAGGTTACAGATAAAATTTTAGTAAGATTACTGTAATTTTAGCAGATTCATTTGTACAGTTACAGATTTCTGTAGCTTTACAAAAACTAGTTTTGTAGATTTGCAGATTTTTTTGTACAGTTATAGATGAAAGTTTAGTAAGCATGTAACTTTACATCTGTAGAACTACAGATTTTTTTTTACAGTGTACACTGATAGCGGTAACATAAAAAGAAATTTAAAATGTTAAATTGTAATTTTTTTTTAATTATTAGAAGAAAAAGCGGGCCAACTACCCCCGGTCTACTTTACTACCTAGAAAATTCAAATTTTACACTATTTCAAAAGTTTTAAAGAGTAAAAAATAGTTAAAAAAATCAATAAAGTAAAAATAATTTTTAAAAAACACTCTTTTAGAATCATATCATGTTCATATTGTAAATCACGCCAAATTATTTTAACAGCACACAAGTTTTTCCTGAAAATTTCCGGTACAACACATTAATTTTGTGTGACCATCGAACTCGATTATGAAAAATTCACAGTTTTTTTTTTTTTTTTTTTTTTTTTTTTTTACATTTGTTAGAAAACGCAAGGAAGCGAATTTATTAAAAAACTAGTCGTTGGGGCCCACCGTAATACTTATCAATTATGGATATGCATAATATAAAATATGAAAGTAAAACATGTTTAGTAAAATGCATTGCAATTCCAAAATAAAATTTAAACGTATTTGTTGTCAATTTGTTCGGTAGATAGAGTGTTTAAAATCGGAGCTTGATGACATCATAAACTTTAAATACTCTATTACTGAACTGCGTAAAAAACAACATCCCTATAACTCCAAAATTGATAGTCACATTAATTAATATTTTACTACATCGGATTAAGCGTCTAATTTCTAAATAAAATATGTATTTGAATTAAGATTTTAATGGAAAATAGTGTCATGAAAAATCGAAGAGTGTGGAAAATATGATTAAATATATCTCGGCAACTAATTATCCGATCGAAATCATTCTTTATGCAAAATTTATGTTTTTGTATTGCCTTTTACATTCACTCCTTAAAATAAACAATTTCGGAAATTTGTATATACCTTTTATCAGAAAGAATATTCCGAGAGTCTGAAAAAATAGTTCCGGATAATTGAGGTTAATGAAGTTCAATAGGCTTCTTCTCATTATTACATACTAAGTACACACCAAATTTCAAGTCTGTATCTTAATTTGTTCGGGAGTTAGAGCATTTACAGGCACACACACAGGCAGACTGACGGCAATTTTTTTTTTTTTTCATAAAAATATGTTTTTCGGAATCTCCAGTGTCTGAAACGTGTAAATCCGTCAATTTTTTTCTTTAGATTTTTAAAACGATCATAAGACTTATCCTATACTACGTATGATGGGTAAGTAATACATAATTTTTGCTCTGTTTCTTTCTTAAGATAGGGCAATAAAAAAGGAAATATAGAAGATTATTTAAACTATCTGCTATGTTTTTCTCAACGTATAATTGTGAATTAATTAATAGCAATTTTTAAAATACATATTACTCTCTTCTTTTTTTATTTATAAGTTATTTTCTGTTTTCTATCCTTTAAAAAGTTGTATTGCTGCAGTTTAACAACCATTTGACATATTTTGGAGAGCGTTTATTGACGCATCATAAAATCCACTAATGTTTCAACTCATACACTGTAAAATAAAATCTGTAAAGTTACTATATTTTTTCTAGGAAACTTGGATTCCTAGAACTTTTTATGTAACGGCAACAACAAAAATTCATGTAACAGACACACTTTTGCGCCGAAAATCAAAAAATCTGTAAGGTTACTAAGAATTTTTTAGGAAACTGGGATGCCAAGAACTTTTCATGTAACTGCAACCAGGGTTACAGATAAAATTTTAGTAAGATTGCTGTAATTTTAGCAGATTGATTTGTAAAGTTACAGATTTCTGTAGCTTTACAGAAACTAGTTTTGTAAATTTGCAGCTTTTTTTGTACAGTTACAGATGAGAGTTTAATAAGCATGTAACTTTACATCTGTAGAACTACAGATTTTTTTTTTTACAGTGTATACAATAGAACGCGTTATAGAGAATATTCCGCGATTTATCACCTGTGGCGGCTAATTGAATAATACCATAAATTTAATGGTTTAATTTATAATTAAATTATGAAAATATTAAATTGTTGTATTGTCATTGGAAAAATTCCTGTGAATGTAATTTTTATAATTCTAGCCTATGGGGAAATGGGTTAAAATTGATTACAAAATTCCACCTTAACCTACAAAAACCAGGTTGAGTAAAAATATAAAAGTGTATAAATGAAAATATGACAAACTCAATGCGCATCGAGTGAATTTTCGTTCAAAGATAGAAAATGGTGATCCACCTTGCGTCATAATACATCATTACGCGAAGTCTGAATTTCGGTCACGTATAATCGATCATGAATTTTCCCATTTCTTTAATAGATGAAATTAAAATTCATCCAGCACATAGAATTCTTCTACTTATTCATCTCTTCCCCACTTTTGTGCGGTAAGAAACTCCTTGTGACATTGCTCTAAAATTTACAGCCCAGACGTTTAGGGGACATTAGAAAAAAATTGCAGTTTGTTTTACTTTTGAACTACATAAAAATGTTGTTTGCAATGGATTTATGGTTTAATATCTAAATTTTTTAGTAACACTTTTCTTTACACTATAAATATTGTGTAGAAAAATAAAATTTTGCAGTATTTTCAAAAAGTTTTAAAAGCATAAAAATAGATTTAAAAACTCTATCTTAAAAAATTATCTGATTTTTCTTTTACACTTAGTACAAAGGGAAAACATTTGGATTTATTAAAAAATATATAATTTTTGCTCTGTTTCTTTTTTAAACCGGGCAACCAGAGAGAAAAACAAGTCGTAAATTGTACGTCAAACGCGACAACGTTTGTACTATAACTAGTTTTATAAATATTCAGATCTTGGTGCAATAGCAGTTGCACTCTTTGCAAAAATGCATGAAAGCAAAATTTATTACGATCCTATATATTAAATTCAGTAATACAAAAATAATTGAACTCTACCTTAAATCACCATGGTCACCTATAATCATTACCTGTTATAGGATATTATTGAATTACGTATGATGGGATTTAACAGAATGAAGAAAAGTTTTATTAATAACTTTATAAGTTTTGCTTCGATTTTCATTAAATTTGAAATGATTCGATAAAATTCTGCAACGACTATCTATATTATAAAGGGCAAACATATCTGTGCGTAACGCATACGTTATTTTGTGAATGGCAACACTTTGAAATTTGAAATGAAATTTTGGTTTTGCAATTTTCTCTACTGCAAATTTTTAAATTTCTAAACATCGCACATTTTAAATTTTTACACCGTCGTATAAGGAAAAAAAAGCTCTTTTAAATGCAATTTGCTAGAAAGCTGTATCTCAATTAATTTTTGAGATATTAATTTTTTTGCAGTTTTTAATACCATTTTTCTTATCGTGGCAACAAAAGTACCTCATTTCTATTGAAAGTCATTGAAAGTGAACGGAAAATAGTTGAAAATAGGAGATACTGTATCTTTTTGTTGCCATTTCTCATAAAACCTGAAAAAATAGTTGAATATAAAATATGGGCTATGTCAAGAATATTGTCAGTTATTCCGTGATAATGACGTCATATGCACACTTTTCTATAGACGAAGTTTAAGACTGGGTTGTAAAAGTAGATTGCTTTAGCGAATGCAAATGACGTCATTTTATAAAAAAGCGTGTATTTTAATTCTTAAACCTGAATTATGTTTTGTAGAAGAGCGTCATTTTCACAGCCCAGCTGCTTTGAAACTCTTCACAGGTGAAAATGCTTCACTTTTGAAAATAATGTAATCGAAAGCATACACTGATAAACGCAATGTTATACAAAAACGCAGAGTGTCTTTATAAAAGAGAGGTGACATGCAAAAATAATAGCGATTTATATTACAGAAATTGATGATTCTCGCCTGGATGGATTTGCTTCGCCGAGTTAGACTAGCAAACAAATAATTCGTGGTTTAAAATAATATCGTGTTCCTGAAGTTTTTGTCAAAAATTCTCTCGAATAATAAAATTTTAATGCTATTCTTTAGGACATTCTACTATAATTTTATCAAAATAACATAATTTGCTTAATTTAATTTTTTCTAATTTTATATAATCTATGTATTTAAAAACAAGTGTGTTTTTTAGTCATCTGCCCTGATCTTTCTGCTGAACCAATTTTACTAATATATATATTTTTTTAACTGAAAGCTCTTCCTTTGTACATGTGGTCGCACTATCTTTTTTTTTTTTTTTTTTAAATATCCCACTTTTATATTTTAATTTTAAAAGCATTTTATAAAAAATTTTCAAAATGATGAAAATTAGATAGCTTTCATTGCTGCAGACAAGAGAGAAATAATGAGTTATTTTAAACTTTATTCATGCTATTTTCTGATAAAAATTCAAAATTATTGATAAAAATTGTTGTATAGGGTTTAGTGGCGCAAAATCCCATTAGGAGCAGAATATTATATTAGGGACATAATAACGGAAAATGACATACTGCTTTTGAAAACACGCATTTTTCCTCATAAATTTTCTTCACTTTAGTTTCAGACACTAGGCGAAATGCTTATTTAAGTGAAAATGAAGTCATATTTAAAAGAAAACGATCATTTTATTAGATAAAACTAAGCCTTTTAACACAAATGCGTCTAAAAACCATAAATTACGGAAATTTTTACTCTCCAAAATTGAGATTAGAATCTCAAATAAAGAGTGCGTCTGTTCACATAAAAGATGATGTTGGCAATCTTGACTTCAAGTTTTGAGTTAAAATGATTTTTAAATGATCAAACAAAATACAATTCCTTTTAAAAATAATGAATGTGGATATGAGAAGTGCGTATACAAATTTTGAGAAGGTGAAAATTGCTGTTTTCATTCCGGAAATCCAAGCATAAGAGCCTCAATTGATAACCACATCCTAATAACTGATCTTTATTATATTTTATTGATTATGTATCTATATTATAAAGAACAAACGTATCTGTGCGTAACGTTGACGTCATTTTGCGAATGGCAATACTTCACGATCAAATTTTGGTCTTGAAATTTTCGCTACTGCATTTTTTCAGTCTTCTGACCATCATGCATTTTCAATTTTTGTCGCATAGGGAAATAAATGTACTTTCAAATGCAATTTGTTTAAAAACTGTATTCATTGACTGATGTATTATATTTTCTAAAATAATTTTTAAGCATGATTTTTTTTTAAGTTTATCTTATCACGTGCCGGTTTCAATACATAAAATAATAAACATTTTGCACATAAAGTAACAAACATTTTTCAGCATTTGTTTCTGACTATTTTTGCATAATGAAATTAATACTTCCTTTATAAGCAAATAAAAGAATAATATTAAAAAAAAACCCACCAAACTAACATATTTGTGAAAGACATATTAACGAAATTAATACTTCTTTTATAAACAAATAAAAGAATAATATTGAAAAAACACAAACATATACACTAACATAAACACAAACACTAACATATTTGTAATCGATCAATTTAAATTTTTAGGTCACCAAATGGGATTTTTTTTTAAATGGAATTTGTTTGCAAAGTTCATCTCAGTTTACTGATTGTCTATGGTTTTAAAAACAATTTTAAAGCATGAAATATTTTTTTATTTATCTATATCGCGCGGAGCTCGATTACGAAAGATTTTTCCGTTTGTCCTTAAAATAAAATAAAGAGTTCATCATTTTCCTACGGCTAATTACCATTAAAAAAAATTTCCCTATGAATAAATAAATAAAATAACATAAATAAAACACAAATTTACCAGACATGTATAAGCTCTGAAATTATCAGAATATAAAAGGATGCCATAAGTAGTAAAATCTTGGCAAATAACTCTTAGCATGCGGCTAATAAGAAAATATCGCTTTTGATAAATTTTTAAAATGTATTTGATTGTGTAATTCGTATGTTCCATATGAAAAATGCTCTTTTAATTTAAGTGGTCAATCTAAAAAATGTATTGCTTATAAAAAAAACTTGTTAGTTTTCAATTAAAAAAAAAAAAGGTTTTCACCTATATTCTTTAACCCGGGAAGCCCGGGTACGATCCCCTAGTATATATTAAATTTCAAACTGTTCGGTTGCGTAGTTTTTGGGAGGACAGAAGGATCAGACGACGACTATATGTGCTACGTATTTATATAGTTATGAACTATCTTTTTAATAGAAACAAAGCACTGTACTAAAATTTGTGTTGTCAAGGAATTTTGTAACGGAATAACAAGGCTTGTTATTAATATAAACGTTAAAACGCACATATAATTACTTAAAAGGGGCTAAAAACGTATAAAGATCTAAGTTAATATAACCCTGAGATCTTTTGAACGGACACGCGTTCATTTTCATGATGAAAGATTACTGACTCGAATAGAAGAAAACACACGTAAATCAAAACAAAATACTAGGCATGCGCAAGCGAAGTTCAGCCCACTGCTCTGGAAGAGGGGTGAAAACATCAAGCCGTATCTTCGGGAGCTCTTGAAATACTCAGAATTTTAAATCAAATCGCTGAAATATTATAAGAAAGGATATCGTTACAAACAGTTTATTGCAATATAATTGAATATATCCCACAGATTTATGAGAGATTGAGATATGCGTTACTAAAGTATAATATAAGTTTAATAGCTAAACCTCACGCAAAATCGAAATATCTGATTCACAGAAAAATTAATCGCATTCCACATTATGAAAAAGCATCTGTTTACATAATCCCATTCAGCTCAAAACAGCAAAAAAGTTTATTCTATATTGGTATGACATCTCGAAAATTTAAAGAAAGGCTAAAAGAGCACTTATCTGATATCAAGTTTAACAAACCAAGTACAGCTTTATCGAGATTGTATGAAAAAGAAAATATTAAAATAAACTTCGAAAATCTAAAATAATCATTTCAACATCTAACATTACTCTTCAATAATCCGTGAATCTATTGAAAATTTTCTTAGGAGTGATACTATTCATAACGATGTCATTTCTTATTATTATCCCGCGATTTGGTTTAAAATTCTGAGTATTTCAAGAGCTCCTGAAAATATGACTTGATCTTGTCACCTCTCTTCCAGAGCAGTGGACTGAACTTCGCTTGCCCATGTGCAGTATTCCGTTTTGATTTACGTATGTTTCTTCTATTCCAGTCAGTCATCTTTTCCCTTTGAAAACGAAAGCGTTTGCGTTCGAAATATCTCAGGGTTATATTAACTACTATCTTTTTATGATTTCAAAATTGCTTTCTCAAAGTATAATCGTAAATTAATTAATATTAAACTAATAACTGATAAAATTTAATTTTTTTTTAATATTACGCTCTTCATCTTTATTTATAGTTTATTTTCTACTTTTTAGACTTTAAATTTTTTTATTGTGGCAGTTTCAGAGCGCTTTGGCCTATTTTGGCGAGCGTTTATTTGCATATAGTTAAATCCATTGTTAATTCAACTCGTATACAATTGAACGAATTTAGAAAGAATATATCTGGGGATTTATCATCCGTCGAAGGCTAAGGAAAAAATGCCTTAATGTTATTGCATTAATTTATAATTAAGTTATAAAAATATTAAAACGCTATATTGTCATCAGAAACACACTTTGTGTATAATTTGTATAATTCTATCCTATCAGGAAGTAGGTTAAATCGATTGTAAAATTCTATCTTTCTCACAAAAAAGCCTTATTGTGTGTAATAAAAGAGCGTGAAAAGCGATATCTACAACATTATTAAGTATAATTTAACGTACATGCTATTAGTACTGAACTTGGTATACAAAACACGCGATATACTTTCATTTTTTTGACGAATTAAAGTTGTATGTTGCTAATAATATATATGATTACAAGGTATCCTAAGATAGATTGACAGTTTTTAAATGCAAGCAAATGATGGCAGAGATGATGATTTTATTCTTGAAAATGATCAAGATGAAGATGTTTCTCAAGAAAGTGATTTTATTCTTGCAGGAAGTAAAGTCTGAAGTCGGGAATTACTTTACTACACATCATTGTTTTATTCCAAATATCACCGATAGATGTAGCTGCTCTGTCTTAAACTGTTAGAATGCTGAAAATAACTTTCAATTTCAAATTTCGTGCCATTTTTTTTCTTGCCAATTTGACAGCTAAACAGAATGAAGGAAAAACACTAAAGGAAATTATATACATCCTTATATGTTAGTTTAAGTATTCTGAAAGTTTAAGAAAGTGTAGTGCCGTCTATCGGCGACATTTGGATTTGAAACAATAAAGGGTAGTAAAGAAATTCTCAAAACGCAAACAATGTTTTGGGGGTTTCGTTTCAACAGCTATACCGAATAAAAGTTAAAAAGTCATTGAACTTTGATCCATTTATAAACATTAATTTCAGAGTTCTAACAGTTTCAAGACAATGCAGAGCCATCTACCGCTGATATTTGAAACTAAAACAAAGAACAGACAAGCAAACTGTGCAAACACGTATCAAACATATTAACACACGCCCATGGGTTTAAAATTAGAGAGGTGAAATTGAGGTCTGACTCACCAACACCATTTAAGGGTGAAATTGAACACATCATTACTAATCAAGCAACAGATATTCGGTTTCATTTTAAGAAAACTAATCAATCACTATATTTAAAATATGCTGAAAAACGTGTTTTTAATTAAAGAAGAACCTTAATATAACGATGGCAAACAAAATACGCGACCTTCACGAAATTTAAGCTGTTACAGACTAGCAAATCGTGCAGACACGCATCAAACTGATTAACAGACGTCCATGAGTTAAAAATTAGCGAGGTGAAATTGAGATCTGACTGACTAACACCTTTAACTGATAGATCGAGCACATCATTACTAATCAAGAAAGAGATATTTGGTTTCGTAAAACAAAACTAATCAATCACTATTGTTGAAAATATTCTGATAAACGTGTTTTTAATTTAAAAAAAAAAAACTTAATATAAAGATGGGAAAGAAAATAGGCGACCTTCACGAAATTTTAGCTGTTACAAACTAGCAAATGGTAAATACATGTATAAAACTGATTAACACATGCCCATGGGTTTAAAATTAAGAAGGTGAAATTGAGGTCTGTCTGACCAACACCCTTAAGGGCGCTGGTCACTCAGCTTCCGATTTCCCCTCACTAATGTAAAGCCTATGGGCATTGGATGCATTCGTATATTTATAATATCTCCTCGGGAAATTAATATTTTTAACTTCTATTTTTGTATACACTTCCTAAAAGATGTCCCTTTTTCTCTTAGTTCTCGAAATATTTCTAAAGTATAGACTTAATTTTATAGGAAGTGTTAAAATCTTACTCACAGTTCGCCCGCTTTTAATACACAAAATATTAAATTCAGCATAGATTTTAGAAATATTTTGAAAACTAAGAAAAAAAGAGACATCTTATAAGAAGAGTGCACAGAAAAATGATGTTAAAAATGTGAATTTCCCGAGAAGATATTGTAAATATATGAATGCATCAAAAGTTCATAGACTTAAGATTACGGAGGAGAATTCCGAAGCTGAGTGACCAGCCCCCTTAACTGTGAGATTGAACACATCATTATTAATCAAGAAACAAATATTTGGTATCATTAAATGCAAACTAATCAATCACTATAGTTCAAAATATGCTGAAAAACGTGCTTTTAATTAAATAAAAACCTTAATGATGGGAAAGAAAATACGCGCCTTCACGAAATTTAAGCTGTGACAGACTAGCAAATGGTGCAGACACGTATCAAACTGATTAACACCTTCTTCAAACTAGTATTTGGAAAGTGTTAATTAAAAAAACACTAACAGGCGTGCGTCTCTAGTTTCAGCGTCGGATTTATTTTACATGTGTTTACTTAATTAGTTTTTCCTTCTACGCTTTATTTTGTTATTACTATTTCTCTAATCCGGATAAAGTCGACTTGTTTGGTTTCTGACATGTACTAGTGCGTTCTGCTTAGCACGTTTAAAAAAAAACTATCATCTTATTACTCAAATGATTCCACCTTATCTTTTGTTTTTTCTAGTACTTGATTTATTTATATTTGTTTGATAAATGCATTCTTTTAAATGCTTTTATATGATTTTATTTCTATTTTGAAATTCAAACCTTAAAACACTTTAGAATCTTTCTAAGTCAATTTATTGATATCAAATTTTCGTTCAAGATGTTGTGGGAATTTTTCGGTTTGAATAATAAAAAGTGTTCTGTGCTACTGGTTTGGCATCTAGGCACAAGATAAAAGTGTGTAGGGTTTTGCACAGAAAAAACACATATTTTGAACTTTTAAAAACTAAATTTTTATTAATATTTATTGAAATATGCTCCTTTTGCACCTAAAGCTTTATTTACTTTATTTATTTCATTTATTTATTTATTTTTAATAAGTGCTTTTTTATTTTATTTTATTTCTATTTTGAGTTGGGATTCAAACCTTGAAACATTTTATACCCATATAAAATGTTATTTATTTTTCGGTTTGATAATAAAAATATTGTATGAAGCTGTTTCGACGACATCTAGGAATAATGTATAATTATGAATGGTTTTACATAGAAAATACGCATATTTTGAACTTTCATAAACTAAAATCTTATTGATATTTATTGAAAAATGCACCTTCTGCACCTAGGACTTTATATATTTAAATTTGTTTGATAAATGCTTTTAAATTGATTTTCTTTCTACATTGGGATGGGATTCAAACCTTGAAATATCTTATACCCATTCTAAATGTTATTTATTTTTCGGCTTTAAAACAAGAATATTTCATGACGTTGTTTAGAAATCTAGGAACAAGGTAAAAGTATGTAGAGTTTTGCATAGAAAATACACATATTTTGAACTTTCAAAAACTAAATTTTTATTAACATTTATTGAAAAATGCATCTTTTGCCCCTAGGGTTTAAGGTATATAAATTTGTTTGATAAATGCTTTTTAATTGATTTTACTTCTATATTGGGATGAGACTCAAACGTTGAAATATTTTATATGCATTCTAAATGTTATATATTTATCGGCTTTAAAATAAGAATATTTCATGACGCTGTTTAGAAAGCTGGGAACAAGGTAAAAGTATGTAGGGTTTTGCATAGAAAATACACGTATTTTGAACTTTCAAAAACTAAATTTTTATTAATATTCATTGAAAAATGTACCTTTTGCACCTAGGGTTTAAGGTATATAAAATTGTTTGATAAAGGCTTTTTAATTGATTTTACTTCTATATTGGGATGAGTCTCAAACGTTGAAATATTTTATATCCATTTTAAATATTATATATTTTTCGGCTTTAAAATAAGAATATTTCATGACGCTGTTTAGAAATCTAGGAACAAGGTAAAAGTATGTAAGGTTTTGCATAGAAAATACACCTATTTTGAACTTTCAAAAACTAAATTTTTATTAATATTCATTGAAAAATGTACCTTTTGCCCCTAGGGTTTAAGGTATATAAATTTGTTTGATAAATGCTTTTTAACTGATTTTACTTCTATATTGGGATGAGACTCAAACGTTGAAATATTTTATATCCATTCTAAATGTTATATATTTTTCGGCTTTAAAATAAGAATATTTCATTACGCTGTTTAGAAATCTAGGAACAAGGTAAAAGTATGTAGGGTTTTGCATTGAAAAATACACATATTTTGAACTTTCAAAAACTAAATTTTTATTAATATTCATTGAAAAATGTACCTTTTGCCCCTAGGGTTTAAGGTATATAAATTTGTTTGATAAATTTTTTTTAATTGATTTTACTTCTATATTGGGATGAGACTCAAACGTTGAAATATTTTATATCCATTCTAAATGTTATATATTTTTCGGCTTTAAAATAAGAATATTTCATAACGCTGTTTAGAAATCTAGTCACAAGGTAAAAGTATGTAGGGTTTTGCATAGAAAATACACATATTTTGAACTTTCAAAAACTAAATTTTTATTAATATTCATTGAAAAATGTACCTTTTGCCCGTAGGGTTTAAGGTATATAAATTTGTTTGATAAATGCTTTTTAATTGATTTTACTTCTATATTGGGATGAGACTCAAACGTTGAAACATTTTATATCCATTCTAAATGTTATATATTTTTCGGCTTTAAAATAAGAATATTTCATGACGCTGTTTAGAAATCTAGGAACAAGGTAAAAGTATGTAGGGTTTTGCATAGAAAATACACATATTTTGAACTTTCAAAAACTAAATTTTTATTAATATTCATTGAAAAATGTACCGTTTGCACCTAGGGTTTAAGGTATATAAATTTGTTTGATAAAGGCTTTTTAATTGATTTTACTTCTATATTGGGATGAGACTCAAACGTTGAAATATTTTATATCCATTCTAAATGTTATATATTTTTCGGCTTTAAAATAAGAATATTTAATGACGCTGTTTAGAAGTCTAGGAACAAGGTAAAAGTATGTAGGGTTTTGCATAGAAAATACACATATTTTGAACTTTCAAAAACTAAATTTTTATTAATATTCATTGAAAAATGTACCTTTTGCCCCTAGGGTTTAAGGTATATAAATTTGTTTGATAAATGCTTTTTAATTGATTTTACTTCTATATTGGGATGAGACTCAAACGTTGAAATATTTTATATCCATTCTAAATGTTATATATTTTTCGGCTTTAAAATAAGAATATTTCATGACGCTGTTTAGAAATCTAGGAACAAGGTAAAAGTATGTAGGGTTTTGCATAGAAAATACACATATTTTGAACTTTCAAAAACTAAATTTTTATTAATATTCATTGAAAAATGTACCTTTTGCCCCTAGGGTTTAAGGTATATAAATTTGTTTGAAAAATGCTTTTTAATTGATTTTACTTCTATATTGGGATGAGACTCAAACGTTGAAATATTTTATATCTATGCTAAATGTTATATATTTTTAGGCTTTAAAATAAGAATATTTCATGACGCTGTTTAGAAATTTAGCAACAAAGTATGTAGGATTTTGCATAGAAAATACACATATTTTGAACTTTCAAAAATTAAATTTTTATTAATATTCATTGAAAAATGGACCTTTTGCACCTAGGGCTTTATTTATATATTTTTTTATTTTATCTATTTAATTTTTTTTATAATTGCTTTTTGTTTGATTTTATTTCTATATCAGGGTTCGTACGGGTGCTTGAATTTCATGGCTAAGAAATTCTTCGGTACCAGTATTTTCTTATGGAAAATCTCTCCTGAAATAAGGCGAAATTTTGTCCGTTTAAACTAGATTTATTTTTCTATAAAAAATTTCTGTTATTTGGCCTTGAAAATAACGGTACCCGTACGAACCCTGCTATATTGAGATAGGATTCAAACCTTAAAACATTTTATACCAATTCTAATGGTTATTTATTTTTTCAACTTGAAAATAAGAATATTGTATGAAGCTGTTTTGACATCTAGGAATAAGTTAAATGTGTATAGGGTTTTCCATAGAAAATATACTTATTTTGAAATTTCAAAAACCAAAATTTCATTAATAATTATTGTCAAATGCGCATTTTGCACCTAAGACTTTATTTATTTAAATTTGTTTTATAAATGCTTTTTATTTGATTTTATTTCTACATTGGGATGAGATTCAAACCGTGAAACATTTTATACTCATTCTAAATTTTATTTATTTTTCAACTTGAAAATAAGAATTTAAATTAACATTTTTGGAACATGTACCTTTTGCACCTAGGACTTTATTTATTTTGAAAAATGCTTTTTAATTGATTTTATATCCATATTGGAGTGGGATTCAAACCTTGAAACATTTTATACTTATTCTAAATGTTATTTATTTTCCAGCTTGAAATTAAGAATATTTCATGATACTATTTTGGCATGTAAGAACAAGGTAAAAGTGCGTAGGGTTTTGCACAGAAAATACACATATTTTGAATTTTTAAAAGCCAAAATTTTATTTATATTTATTGAAAAATGCACCTTTTGCACCTAGGACATAATTTATTAGCCCCCGATATGCTATTTCTTTCTCCCAGCAAATAAAGTGTCGTCTCCAAAATATAACATTCCGTTAAAGGGCCATAATTTATTTTTTCAAAACAAAATTATGGCCCTTTTGTTCCCATTCTGACCAGAAAATCAGTTCCAACATTTGTTCCAACATTTCACGGCTGCTCTTTCATCTTCATATAACACTTCATTTATAATGGTTGTTTCATAATAATGGAATCCATCAGTCCATCAGAAGAAAATGATCCATTCCACAGGTATAAGTTGGATTGAAAAAAAAAACTATTTAATACTTTGAGCAGAAAGAAGAGGCTACATCTTCAATTTTCATGACACTAATAGAATCACATGACTGCCAATTTGTACGGTTTTGTTATCTCTAAAATTGAATAAAAATTTTTGCCATATTTAATCGTTGCCAATTGTTAGATTTCGGCGATTGAATTAGGCAAAATTTATTGGTAAGTTTTAGCGGTAAGAAAAAATATTAGAAATTGGTAGCTATGCAGTAGCATAATACTGCAAAAAAAAAAAAAAAAAAGAAAAAAAAAAAAAAAAGGAAAAAAAAGGAAAAAAAACTGCAGCAAAATTGTCATTTAACAAACAAAAAACTATCAAGGGCTTTTTCAAATAAACAATTTCATTCCCCGTTTTCCTTAAAAGTAACGGAAATGTACATCAAAGAAATGTTACTTACCATAAAAATGAATGAATTAAGTGAAATTTTATATTTAATTTCATTAGTTGGTGACGATATGTATAAATCCGTTTTATCCGAGTTTTTTGCTTATCCGAGGTGAGCTTGGTTTTAATACTCGGATAATCCGGACTCTACTGTATAGCAAAAAATTGCTTTGTTATTTAATAAAACTACCTTTGAATATTTCCTGTAGAAATACATATTTATTATGACTGATATATTGGGTTAAAAGCAAATCGATTTTCTGTTAGAAAGAGAACATGGCAGAAGACATACCAGACTGATTAAACGGAATGATATGTCTCCATATTGCAAAAAGTGACATCTCTGCAGTTAATAGGAACAAGAAAGAAAAATCATGTTTCAAGCATCGATTATGAAACACTTTCAAACTCTCCCAGAATACTTTAACAAAACTTCACAGTTTATTAAGGCTGTTCTCAAATCCAAAAGGACAAGTTTATGACATAAGTTTTAATTTATTTTTGTTCGGAAATGCATGAAACTAGCTGGTGCTGTTGTTCAGAAACAATGTAATTGAACTGTTTTTTTTTTCGTTGTTTTGAAAACGCAATAGATCTTTCAGAAAATAGTGTCAAAGTGGGTGTTTTGAACCAAATTTCCTCACAAAGAAAAAAAAAATAAATAAATAAATAAACAAATTAAATTCGTTTTTAGTTTTATTTCAAGTGTGAAAATCCTATTTGCAACTCCACGTCTTCACTTATATTTTACATTCAAAATATAAATATAAAATTAAGTATATATTTTAGAAACATTTCCATCCTACAAGAAGATTTAAAATCTTATTTACAACTGGTCGAAAGCTTCAATGATATTCTAACACTTAATATGTAAAATTAAGTATATATTTTAGAAATATTTTCATCCTTCAAGTAGATTTATGATCTTATTTACAAGTAGTCGAAAGCTTTAATTAGATTTTAACACTTAAAATATAAAATTAAGTATATATTTTAGAAGCATTTCCGTCCTTCAAGAGGATTTAAAATCTTATTTGCAAGTAGTCGAAAGCTTCAGTTATATTTTAACACATAAAATATAAAATAAGTATATATTTTAGAAACATTTTCATCCTTCAAGTAGATTTAAAATCTTATTTACAACTAGTCGAAAGCTTCAATAATATTTTAACACCTAAAATATAAAATTAAGTATACATTTTAGAAACATTTGCACATCCTTCAAGAAGATTTAAAATCTTATTTACGACTAATCGAAAGCTTCAATAATATTTTAACACTTAAAATATAAAATTAAGTATATATTTTAGAAACATTTTCTTCCTTCAAGAAGATTTAAAATCTTATTTACAACTAGTCGAAAGCTTCAGTATTTTACTTAAAATATAAAATTAAGTATAAATTTTAGAAACATTTTTATCTTTCAAGAAGATGTAAAATTATTTAAAAGTAGTCGATAACTTTAATTATATTTTGACACTTAAAATATAAAATTAAGTATATATTTCAGAAACATTTTCATACTTCAAGAAAATTTCAAATCTTATTTACAAGTATAGTTGAAAGCTTCAGTTATATTTAAACACTTAAAATATAAAATTAAGTATATATTTTAAAAACATTTTCATCTTTCAAGAAGATTTTAAATTATTTAAAAGTAGTCGAAAACTTTAATTATATTTTAACACTTAAAATATAAAATTAAGTATATACAGTGAAACCTCTCTGTGCGACCACCTCCATTAAGCGACCACCTCCCTAATCGACCATATTTTCATGGAACGAAATTTATTCCCATAGGCTCAATACTAATTTTACCTCTATTCAGAGACCACCCCCAGTTAAACTCCCTCCATGAGCGACCCATTTCTTTGAAGAAAGTGAAACAAATTCCGTTTTTTCCTGGTCGCTTGAAGAAGTTTTTATTAGAATAATAATTCCGGATAGAGCATTATTCATCAAACTTCTAAACTAAGTTTAGAATTTTTATTTATTCCGGTAACTTTTAAGTGTTTAACCCATAACTACTGTGAGCGGTCTGACAGACCGCTCCAGATTTTTCCGCATGCATTTCCACTCCTCAGAATAGATAATGACCCTCACCCTTACCTCTACCTTCCTGAAACGGCTCCCCAAGGTCACATTCTGCTACACACATTCTGCTGTCACATTCTGCTTTTTTTTTTTTTTTTTTTTTTTTTTTTTTTACTCATTTCATTGCGAAAGCGGTCTGTCAGACCGCTCACAGTAGTTATGATTCCGTTTTTGTCCGAGTTGGAACTTTTTATTTTGTGGATAATTTTATACTTTTTTCATGATATTCTTGGAAAAATGGAATCTAATTATTCGAGAAAACGTCCGGTGTAACTCAAATAAATTGAAATTGAGGGGCCTGTAAAAATTTAGTTGGATATAAAATATTCAGATTCTGAAAAAATGATCACGATTCGCGTTCGGAATTATCACTGGATAATGAAGAAAATATTTCAAGTAACTCAGAGTATTTTTGTGGAAAAAATAATTTTATATGGACTACAAAAAAACCAAATCGTGTTATTCGAACTCTGAAACATAATATTGTGGTGCTGCTGCCGAATTTAAAAGGTCCTGCAAAAACTGGGCATAAAGCAGAACGAGAAGAAACTTGGAATTTACTATTTGTTAAAAACGTTATAGAAATTATACTTAAATGGACTAATGTAAAAATTAAAGAATGTAAATTGCTTTATTCTGATTAAACGAGACACGAACTTACTGATACAGATGATACTGAAATAAAAGCATTTCTCGGATTATCATTGTACTCAGCAGTTTTCAAATCAAATCGAGAGTTTCCCTTCAATGCTGGAAAATGCAAGACATTGGCTGCAACGGAACATTTTGTACTGTCTGGTAAAAAAAAAATATATATATATTTTATTTATATGGTTATATATAATTTCACATGTATTAAACTCCATTTAAAAAAAGTATGTAGATATGTATGTAATATTTAATTTACGAACGTTTTTTTTTAATTTATAAAACGACATTTTTTATGCAAATAAAATCTAGTTTTTACTATTTAACTATACTTTTATTAGATATTCATATATTTTTTACAAAAAAATACATTTTTATTCAACGATTGTTAGATGAGTTTAAAATTACACATTTCTCTTCCTCGCTGTCCTGCAATAAATCGCTTTTCCTTAATATTCCAATATAACAAGGTACTTTAGTCTTCAGAAATAAACTGCAAGTTTCGAAAAATGATTTATAAATCAATAAAGTAGATAAGTATTGGTAAACAAACTTTTTTTACCACTTAGTTGATATTTTAATTATGTTTTGATTTAGCGGTCTGAGAGACCGCTCACAGTAGTTATGGGACAATTTTTGTCACAGTAGTTAAGGGTTAAACCCCTTGTGCCTTTTTAGGCAATGAATTTAATTCTGATGACAAAGTAAGGATGACGGTCAATAAACTCTCCTGCCTTATTCTGTCAGGAAGCTCTCAAAGAAATAGATAAATTAATGAAATCGTCATAATTTGTTCCCGTCCCCTAAAAAATTACATTTATTTACTGAACTTCGAAAGGACTTGGAAATAAAAGTTATAGAAGATAAAACGGTAAAATCAAAGCAAACGTCAATGTATTCATTTATCAAACTCTTCACTAATTAACTTAGATAATTAACTTTTGTTTTGATACTTAAATTTTGATTTTTTTTTTCTAATGTGAAAAATAAATTAGTAACATTTATTGTTACCTTTTTCTAACAATTAAAATCTAGATTTAAACATAACCTCCATTAAGAGACCACCTCTAGGAGCGACCAATTTTTATTGGAACGGAACGTGGTCGCTTTAGGGAGGTTTTACTGTATTTCAGAAACATTTTCATCCTTCAAGAAGATTTCACATCTTATTTACAAGTATAGTTGAAAGCTTCCGTTATATTTTAACATTTAAAATATAAAATTAAGTATATACATTTTAGAATCATTTTCATCCTTCAAGAAAATTTATAATGTTCTTTACAGGTAGTCGAAAGCTTCTATTGTATTTTAACACCTAAAATATAAAATTAAGTGTATATTTTAGAAGCATGTTATTAAATAAATAAGTATAAAGATAAAAAAAAAAAACTCGCTCTTTTATAAGCATTTAACGTTCATCTTGAAAATCACGTGTAATTTTTGGACTGCAATGCATGTTTTTTCTCCAAAAATTCACGTTACAATACATTCATTTGGCGTATTTAACGAACTCGGTTATAAAAAAAATCACTGCTTTTATACGCTTGGCAGAAAACTCAAGCAAGTGAATTTTTTAAAATGCATATAGTTTTTGCTCTGATTTTATTTTAAGATAGGGAAACTGGAAAGAAAAAAATGAAACATTATTTAAACTATCTTTTTAGGGTTTCTGATTTGATTTCTCAACGCAGAATCGTAAATTAATTGATATTAAACTATTAATTCATAAAAACGTACATTTTAAGAATATTACACTCTTCATTTTTTAGCTATAATTCATTTTCTACATTTTACTCTTTAACGCTTTATGCCCCTTCTATCCCAATTAAAAGACACTCATTGAATGCATTCACAATGGTACAGTCGTGGAAAAAAAGTAATCCCCCCCCCCCCTGCTAACTCCTCAACAAATTATCGTAGAAGAAAGTTACTGGTACCGAACGATTGGAAATAAAGTCTACTTTTAAATGATGTATAGAAAATTTGCTTACGGGGCCATCTACATATTAAAACGAACTATAACTTTATTTTTTTTTCAATGGCAATACCCAATTTTAACAAGATATTTCGAATCTTCTGTTCAAACTATGCCTAGACACCAAATTTCAGGTCATTTGAATGATAAGTTTTTGAATTATAAACATTCAAAATGTAGTGCTTCTAATGTTAAATTACATTTTCATATTCTTATTTATATCTCCTGAAATGATACGCCTAATGTGCTAATTTTTGGTGTAGCAATAATACTAAAATACCCAAACATAAATACGTTGAATTTGCAATTTTTATAATTTCATGATATGAATTATGAATTATGAAATGCTGCAAGGTTCAAATTAATGTCTAGTATCTTCTTTTTTTTTTTTTCATCATTTTAGTTTCAGTAGATTCGGAAATAGAGGGGAGGGGGGCATATTTTTGTACTACATTATCGATAATACCTCTTAAAATGTGATACCTAAAATTAAAAGAAAAGAAGTTTTGAGTTCAGCGTTACGAAAGCTTTCACGCGATATACAAAGAGAAGTTTTTTTTTCAACTAACTTAATTAACCCCTCTACCAGGGGCGCCATTTCAGAACTTTCTTGGGGGGGGGGGGGCAAACATTTTTTCAGGGATGCTATATAGCTAAGAGTGGGATCCAGGGGACCCACTAACCCCCCCCCCCCCCTGTATAAGAAACGTTTACTGACTTATGCTTACAATAACAGTAAGAACTCCGAATACGGAAACTCAGAACCAATAAAATATTTCGTGTTAGACAGGTTTCCGTCTTAGAAGGTAAAATTTTAATATATTGGACATGATTTTCTTTTCTTTTTAGACAGGATTCTATTATAGATAGGTTTCATTTTTACAGGTATCCTCACTGACTGTTAAACCATCCGCTCTATAGTATAGCTCTGAAAAGAGATGTATTAGACTAAAACATGTGAAAACGACATCTGTCTATAACAGATGTCTTTCTAGAAGTAGAAAAAGTCAAATTTCGTTGAAAAAACATCATACAATTATACTTGCTAAGACGGAAACCCGTTTAAATGGAGCTTTTTTCTAGACCCTTTTGAAGTTTTACTTACAGGGGCGCCATTTCATGAGTTTCCTGACGAAGAACAAGGAAAATTTTTCTTTGAGGAACAGGGAACGTGGAAAATTGCACAACTTGTAGAACTGCACAAATCACACAGAAAAAAAATCTCGCACAATAAAACATGCTGTACGTGATTTTGTCTCCATAACTTCTTTCACAAGCATGTGATTATTCCACAATTTTTTTTTAATTTTCGTGAAAGTCCGCGATTTTTCATTCTTTCAAAATCTGCAAAATCAGTTCGTCAATGGGTCGCAGAAAAAAATCGCGAATCTTGGAAATTTTGAAAAAAAAATAAGTCTCAGAAATGGTCGCTTAAAAAATCGCTAATTTCTGGAAACGACCGTGGAAAATATCGCTAATTTCATCAGAGATCGCCAAAAGAAATACAGATTTCGTCAAATGATTGCACAAACAGAAATCTTGAATTTCGTAAAAGGATTGCGAAAAAAATCGCGAATTTCGTCAAAAGATTGCGCAAAAAATCACGAAAATTTAGTCGAACAATGGCGCAATAAAATCGATGAGAAATTCGTCAAACGATCACGTAATAAAGCCCAAAATTTTGTCTAACTCTCGCGCAAACAAATCAAAAATATTATTAGTCTGTGGCAGAAACAAAATCACGAATTTCAATAAATGATAGTGATAAGGAATCGTGAATTTTGTCAAAAAAAATCACGGAAACAAATATCAAATTTCGTCAGTTGGTCGCGGAAAAATATTGTGAATTTCGGAAAGTGCTCGTGCGAAAAAACTCCATTTCGTATAATGCTTTCAGAAAAAAATCGTGAATTCTGTGAGTCGATCACGGGAAAAAATCGTAAATTTCGTCAGATGATCGCGAAAAAAAAAAATCATGAAATTCAGTCAGTCATGAGATAATCAGCCAACGGACGTCATGAATAGGTCACGAAATTTGCAAATTTTGTGATCTGTAGGTATAAGAAAATTGTCGTTAGTGATTTTCTGCAAGTGAAGGTAAAGCGTTAATTTTTTCGGATTGTGTATTCACTATTATGAGATGGTTTCATGTTCATCCGATTTTTCAAAGAAATTCTGAATATTTTTCAGATAAAAAAACTATATATTTGAACATTAATGAATACTATGTATATATCTTCATTTTTCTACAGAAAATGTAAAATTTTTAATTAATATTCATATAAAAAGCACAAATAAATGCACAAGAATTACTTTCATGTGCATACATATAATTTAAAATTATTTAAAATACAAATGTAAATAAGCGCGAGTAGTAAGTCAAAATTACGTCCATTTCTAATCATATCATAATATTAAAATGTCAATGTGTTTTTATGACGTCTTTTAAGCAAATAAATATTTTAATATTATGATATTTAAAATACATTAGAAAACCCTAGAACGTTTTCAGTCATCACAAGAATCGTCATCAGTGAGATTTAAATGTTATTTTCTTTGCGCTTATTCGAGAATTGGCTAGAAGAAAATCATTGTGATTGTTGTGTCAATGATTTTGACGAGTTTTCCCAAGATCAATTTGCACACAGCTGAGAAGCAACTGAAAAAAAAAAAAAAAAAAAAATTCTCACACGTATTTTTTAAATTAACCAAAGTACTCATTAAAGATACATGTCTCACCTTGAGGGAGCTCGAATAGTAAGGCTTTAGGAAATTTTTTTGATAATTATTAATTTCTATGCATTATATGCATTTATTTAATGCATTATATGCATTTATTTAATGCATATGTTTTTATTGCAATAAATTTGGATGAGTTATTTTAGAGTTTGAGCAATTTTCTAATATTTGTTTGAGTCTCACATTTGATTAGGGATGCACCGAATATTCGGTATCTATTCGATATTCGGCCATATTACCGAATATTTGGTTAGGCCGAATATCAAACTATTCGGTTTTCCAAATACTTAAAAAACCTCTAAAAATATTTTTTAAAACGTTACGCAACTTCTACTTTTAACTGTCAAAACCTACTCTACTAAACTACTCTACTGTCGAAAACTAGTCTATTTTAACTGTCTGTGTTTTAAAAATGTCACTTAAAAAAATTAACCATTAATGACATGTCATTTGTTCATGGGAATTAATAAATGTGGGAAGGAAAGTTAGTGAGCATTGCCTGGTAAATAATCAGTTTCATGCTTTTTCGCGCAAACAGGGTGTTTCTAAACAAAATGGAAGAAAATTTTAGGGGCAATAATAAGCATCAAAATAGGCAATTTTTTGTCCAGTAAATCAAGATCGCAATTCACTTATTCAGTCAGAAATACAGTGTACCCCAAGTCAAACTTTAATTTTCTTTTGTTACTTTAACAATAATGATGGTATTGTAACTATATTGTCAACAGAGTTATTTTAATTTCTATGAAATATGATAACATGACGAGAAGTGCTGGAAGTAGCAACCATTCATATCTAAACAGCACTGAGCTAGACATTATTTTATTAAGAATGCAGCTAACAATATTTATACTGTACCACTGGCCAAAATCCAGTCTCTTCCAAGGATATCACAACATTCTATACAAGCAAAATAATGTGATGCAAATTTCGCTAAAATATCTTATAAACGAAAATTCTACTACGGCTTGTACACTTTTCATTTTTGATGAAAGAAGTGGAATGATATGATATGTTGCTTCTTGTTCAGTATGGGAGAATTCTTTTCATTTGTTTGAATTAATTGAAGATATGGAATTAAAATTTTGTTATTTAAAAATTTTTTAAACCATCCTCTTCTTAAATAATAACTCAAAACATGCTTTTTTTAGTACAAAATTTACTTATAAAAATAGTCTTGTTTGTCAAAATGGAAGTATCTGTGCAAAATAGTATAAAAAATTGTTTAAAATTTAACTTTTTAACGTTAAACACTGAGATAAAAAAGTATTTGGCCAGCCGAATATTCGGTATTCAGCCTAACAGTTACTATTCGGCTGGCCGAATATTCGGTATTCGGTTTACCTGCAGACCAAATATTCGGCATTCGGTATTCAGCCAAAATCACTATTCGGTGCATTCCTACATTTGATAGTTGATAAATTTTCTGAAATATCAAATTCCTTGGCGGGGGGGGGGGTTATTGCAACCCCCCCCCAAGACTCCTCAAATGGCTCCCCTGCCCTCTACACTTTTGCTAAATATATTTGTGAATGTTTAATAATCTGTAAATATGTGGGTGAATAGTCTTCATACTTCTCCGAATTTGAACTTTCCACGTTCCATAGTTTACGAGTAAAATGGTTGGGACAGCCAGACACAGGAGTGATCCTATAATGGTTCCGTTTTTGCTTTTGAGGTACGGAAAGCTAAAACCGAGGTTGAGTTAAATAAAAGAGTGTAAAAAGAAAGACAGATCCTTCAAGCACAACCTTCTGAAAAAAGAAAGTAAACATTTTAATTTATAGAGAAGACGTTTGAAAAATACTGATGTATTCTAAGCCTATAGGTTGAATATTAAAGAGAGGGAATTGCAGTCTGACTGATAAAAAAATCCAGGGGCTATTTCAGTCAGTCGAAAAGACCCGCTCGCTAATCTTAATCCTATAGAAGAATTTTTTTTTAAGATATTTCGTTTGCATTTCAATA
This sequence comes from Maratus speciosus, assembly GCA_963932465.1. Lineage (NCBI taxonomy): Eukaryota > Metazoa > Arthropoda > Arachnida > Araneae > Salticidae > Maratus > Maratus speciosus. Next base: position 63,795,714 of record OZ010799.1, on the reverse strand, counting down.
TTTTTAAGAGATTTTTTTTTGCATTGAACAGCTGAGATCGCGATCTCTACAAAGGCCGTTTTTTTTCTTTTTCGATTTTATTTGCGGACTTCTTTTTTTTTTTATGGGGATGTTTTCAACTTTCCAAAGGGAAAGTGTCCTAATTAAAAATAACTGCAAACAAGATCGAAAAAGTAATAAACAGCTTTTTTAAAGATCGATATCGGCTATCTAATGCAAAAAAAATAATTTATAAATATTAAAATGGAAACGAGACATTTTAAAAAATTATTTTATTGGAGTAACATTAGTGAGCGGGTGTTTTCTTAAGATCTTAGGTAGGTTAGTATCTTAAGATGTATTTCTAAAATTACTTGACAAGTAAGATGTATTATTCTATTTCACAACATTGTTACAATTTACATTTGCGTGATAAGAATAAATTGAAGGGAAAAGCTTGATTTCTGGCATAAGCTTCCGAGACACTTACAAGCTCTGTTGGTAGATTCTGGAGAACTGGAACTTATCTAAGCGAACAGATCTCGATTTATAGCAAGGAACGGTTGTCCAAACATAATCTCAGGCCTTTTCTTGTTATGAATGTCTATAAACAACTCAAGTCCCTCGAATTTCATGTCTCACAACATGCTAAGAATAAAAGTGAAACAGGAAACAAGCAGAAAGTGTTTTATCTCTCTTTAGTCGCGGTGTTTACCAACTGACACTCCTAATCAAGTAGATCTCGGTTTGATACAGGAAAGAGAATATCTTACTTTATGGTCTTGTCTTAATTGTTGACTCGAGTGATACGATTGCTATACCTGGCATCAGGACTTGCATTTTTGATTTCGTGTGAAATTTGTCAATCTCGGATGTGTCCATATTTTTTTGCCTATTTGCCCTTTAAAGACTTATGTTTATCGCAACAGTGCATTAGTACTAGTCCCTCAGCTTCCGAATTCCCCTCGCTAAAGCTAAGTCTATGGGCCTAGAATGCATTCGTACTTTTAAAATATCCCCTCGGAAAATTAATATTTTTAACTCTTTTTTTCTGTGTACACTTCTTAACCCCTTCCTGCATGATTTTTTTTCCTGCATGCAGAAAAATTTTAAAGTTTGCTAAATATTAATGTGACGTGATCAAAAATCACTCAAGATTCGAAATTTTCAAATCCACCTTAATTTAAGGCCGATTTAAGTTCGTGCCATATATGTCACACCATGCATTAGCGACTACTTCTCCATAGTAGTGAAATCAGCATTAAAACTTGCATGTAACTCTTAAAACTTCAAACTATATAGAGAAAGAACATATGAAATCTATTTGTATATGTGTGTTTCAGCCTACAGTAATTGATACGTATATCGTTTATTGAAAAATGAAGTTACAGAAATTGATACATGTATCGTATATTGAAAAGCTACATTCTACAGTACCTGATACATGTTTGGTTTAAAACTACAGGCTAAAGTAACAGATATATATTTTTGGTCGAGAACTACAGTCTGCAGTAACTGACACTTGGTGAAAACTACAGTCACTCAATGATCCAGGGCCGAAACTAACCTTTTTTGCACCCGGGACAAACATGGATTTTGGCACCCCCACCCACCTCCTCCGCAAAAATATATTTACAAAGAGAATTCCACTAATTTTCTAATAGTCGACTTATTTTAAAATATGTAATACTGAACAATCTGCTTTGCAAAATATTGATTCATTAAAATCTTGAAAACGGAGTCGACAAGAATCGAAAACAAATTCCGCTTTATACAGGATCCTTATGCCATATTATCTTTAGATTCTTCTATGCTTTGGCATAATCCAGACAGGATGATTTTAACAAAACCGTGCTAAACATAGATGTGAGAAAAATCGACAAACAAAATCTTCATTTGGCATCCCTTCGTCCTGGCGCACGGGGCACGTACCCCCTCTGCCCCTGCTTAGTTCTAGCCCTGGACCCTTCACTCAGTGTGAAACTTGGCAAAGAAATTTCGGTCATTGTTCAGACGAAGTGACACTTTGCATTTTTGATGGTGAATAAACAAATACATATTTCAACCACTATGGAAAAATACAACACGTCAATGCATGGTGTGACATATGTGGCACGTACCGATTTTTATGTACTATATACGCTAGTATTTCTACAATGTGTTACCATCATGATATATTATTCAGAGGACACTTACAAATACAGCTGTATTTATTTCAGTCCATTCTTCTTCATTTTTCCACACAAAAATAACAAAAATATTCACTATCGAGCAACACAAAGTAACAACTATAAATTCTCACGCTTCGCCTCTTTTTTGGTGCCAAAATCCGCTCGAAAGGAGGCAGCACCTGTTGGCATAACATGCCTCATCCACTGACGTATTAAACAAAGAAGAATGGAACTTCTGCGATTAAAAACAACTGCAGAACTACAGTAATTTCAGTATGTGCCATATATGTCACAGTATGCAGGAAGTGGTTAAAGGATGTCTCTTTTTTTTCTTAGTTGTCAAAATGTTTCTAAAATGTATGCTTAATTCTATATGAAGTGTTAAATTGTCACTCACAGTACGTCAGCTTTTAACACACAAACTATTAAATTAAGCATATATTTTAGAAATATTTTGGGAACTAAGAAAAAAAAGAGACATCCTTTAAGAAGAGTACACAGAAAAAAATGAGTTAAAATATTAATTTCCAAAGGAGATATTTTAAATAGACGAATGCATTCTAAGCCCATAGACTTAGCATTAGTGAGGGGAATTCGGAAGCTGGGTGACTAGCAGCCTTAAGGCTGCTCATCACCCAGTTTCCGAATTTCCCTCGGAAATGTTAAGTCTATGGGCATTTGATGCATTTTTTTTATTTAAAATATCTCCTTGGGAAATTAATATTTTAACTCCTTTTTTTCTGTGTACTCTTCTTAAAGGATGTCTCTTTTTTTCTTAGTTCCCAAAATATTTCTAAAATATATGCTTAATTTAATAGTGTATGCGTTGAAAGCTGACGTAATATGAGTGACATTTTAACACTTCATATAAAATTAAGCATACATTTTAGAAACATGTTGGTAACTAAGAAAAAAAAAAGAGACATCCTTTAAGAAGATTACCTGAAAAAAGGGAACTAAAAATATCAATTTCCCGAGGAGATATTTTAAATATACGAATGCATTCTAGGTCCACAGACTTATTATTAGTGAGGGGTATCCGGAAGCTGAGGGACTAGCAGCGTTAAGGTGTTTCTCCACTGTCCTTCCCCGATCCCAAAATCCCCTGTTAACATATGGGGAAATTTAATTAAGTAGTTACTTAATTAGAATTTTTTAAACGATAGTAAAATTTGAAAATTTTCCTCAAGTAAAAATGTCAAAGTAGAGAAGTTTTTTAAAAGTGTCCCGTACTCAGAAAATTAATATTTTTAACCTATTTATTTATTTGAGTTTACTTTCAAAGGGTGTCTCTTTCTGTCGTAATTTACAAAATATTTCTGAAATATGCACTTAATTTTAAAAATAGTCTTTGAAACAGGTCATGTGAACTTTTAATTAAAAAGTAGTTTTAATTTTGAATGTCTGGAATTTGAATTCCTTCCTTTCTTACACCTATGTCTAAACTAATAAGTGTTTTAACCTCAAACAACGTATGCATATGTAGCTTGTAGCTATAAAAATGAATAAAGTGTGAAGTGGTTAAAGTTCATTACAGGGCCACACAAGAGAATTTCGTTATATTATGGTCTATGGGAAATAATGTTTTGTGGTGCATTTTATTGATGTTACGATATTTCAAACTTAATGAGATTGATATGCATCACTGATGGGCAGTAGAATATGCTTTCCTAGGAGTATAAAAGAAGTAGCATTTATTTCCAGATATGCACATTAGAATAATTTACATTATAACCTATGGGGAAAAATCATTATTGATGCATTTTAATGATGTTATGATGCTTCAAATATAATTAAATTAAAAATTATCATTGAGGGCAATACAATCTGCTTTCTATAGACTAAAGAGTGCATACCATTTACCTTCCTTTATAGAGACGCACAAAAGTATTTGGGTAGAGGATGGACTATGATAGATTTCATTGTATGAAAAAAAATGAAATTTCTTTATAATAGTGTTGGAGAGTGTTCCATAATCTATGCGCGATGTATGATTTTTCGTTCTTATTTTAAAGTTTAACTGTTTGAGTATTGCACTGCTAATTTCAGATATTTTTTCCCTTGAATCTAATTTAGTTTTTACGACATTCAGAATACTTATCTTCGACCATTTATAAAAAAATTACTTTTGTTAAATAGCTGCTTAAGAAAATCATAATGATGTAAGTTTGTAAGTTTAACAGTAATATTTGAACGTTTATTATTGCTCAATTATTTTTACAAAAAGAAAACGCTTTTCCGTTCCCGATAATTTAATTGTAATATAATTATTGAAATAATATTTATTTATTACTACTATATCATTTCTTACATACTATTTCTTCCTTCTTCTTTCTTTCTGTATATTAAATTTCCTTTCAAAATTATTAAACGCTCTAAAGATGAGTCCTTTTTTTCGAAATTGTAATCGGTTTTCAAAAATGTGAATTTTAACAGATTAAAAAATTTCGCGACCGCAGATCACTTTGCGCGTTACGGAGACGATCTTTTTTCTACGGCAAACGATCCAAAAAGTTCGTATTTCAAGACAATCTTTGCTGAGCATCTCTGCAGACCAGATTTGCATCACCTATTAAAATCTCCAAACGTTCGGACGAGTAGAAATATTTCTTACAAAATAGAATGCATGAAAATTTTGAGAAAAACTGGGGTGTTTCGACAAGGTTTAGCTCGATTTCGGCTCAAGCTTCGTCACTAAATATGCATTTTTTGACGAAATTTTAAATAAGGCTTGAATACAGTTATATTTATAACCTATGTTAAAACATTGAAATCGGATGATAAGAACTATTATGTTTATGTTCTGACAACGGAATCGAACCGAAAATAAAAAAATAGCAAATCGAAAACGTAATTCTTTTTCAACTAGATATATTGATATTTTTTCACGATTTTTAATTACGAATTACAAAACCATCATATTTATGATTGCGGAAAATCTCCAAGAGTTTGGACTACAAGGACTATAATTTTAACTGCTAAAATAGGCCAACATTAAAAAAAAAAAAAAAAAAAAAAAAAAAAAAAAAAAAGAACTACAGAACAGGAATTCTGCTTTTTCAGAATTTAGTGTCGCCCCCGACATTTCCATTACTTCATTTTCTTCTGATGGACTGGTGGTTCCTATTATTATGAAACAGCCATTATAAATGACGCGTTTAGGTTAAGATGAAAGAGCAGTCGTAAAAAGTTAGAACTCTGATTTTCTAGTCAGAATGGGAGAAAAAATGGACATATTTTTTTTTTTTTTTTTTTTTTTTTTTTAAATTATAGCCATTTTTTTTCTCCCATTCTGACCAGAAAATCAGAGTTGTAACTTTTTACGGCTGCTCTTTCATCTTCACCTAACACTTCATTTATAATAGCTGTTTCATAATAGTAGAAGCCACCAGTTAATCAGAAGAAAATAACTCGGTTAAGCGGGACTCCACTGCAGTACAAAACATATTTCAATTTTAAGACTTAAAGCATACGTTTTATTTTATGTAAAATGACGTCATTCGCATCCTCTTAAGAATCCCACATTTACGATCCACTCTTAAACATCTACAGTAAAGCATGCAAAGCACATCACTATCGCAAAAAAATGCACAAATTCAGCAAAAATATGCCGTCATTCAAGAAAATCGACAAAAAAACGGCTATCTAATGATTCGTAGATACTTAAAATTAAATATAGTTTATAATAGCTCCATTTTTTTAACAGAAATCATTCGTTTATACTTTTTTCAAAATAGCACGTATTTTAATTACTTTTTCTTTCGGTTGTTATGAGAAAATGGCAACAAAAATATATAATTACTATTTTAGAACTATTTTTCATTTACTTTCTACAGAAATGGAGTACTTCCGTTCCCAATATTAAGCAAATGGCTTTAAAAACTACAAAAAAATTAATATTTCAAAAATAAATGGAGATACAGTTTTCAAACAAAATGCATTTAAAAGAACTTATTTTTTTTTCCAATACGACGGTATAAAAATCGAAAATGTGCGATGCTTAGAAATTTAAAAAATTGCTATAGGGCATTTAATCGTACTGCTTTGTTTTACGGCTGGCTTCTGTAACGTAACGTTATTTTTTGAAGACGACACAAGATAAGCTGGGAGAAAGAAATAGCATACCGTAACGGGGGCTAAAAAAAGTCTTCTTAGGAGTCATTTTACCACTAAATATCAAAATTTATTCGCAGGCTGCAAAAACAGTATGTTTTTACCTTCTAAAAATTTCAGAGTTTGAACGATAACGACTATTTTTTTAAACATTTAAAATACCGGACGACTCCCACTCCCCTACCCTTTTCCGGCATATTTAAAATTACTCATTCACGCCAAAAATCAAAATACGCAAAAATGAAAATACATAAAACAACATTCTTTCAATTCTCTTTGAAAAACTGCAAACAGTTTCGAAACATACGAAATTAACCCTTTGAACAAAATCCATTCCTCGAAGTCACTTTTTGTTTTTTCCGTGCATTTTGCCCTAGGTTTAACATTACGCATATTTTGATTAAAAAATACATTTAATTTTACACGTGAAATTTTTATACCATATGCTAATCTTTTAACTAATTATCGAATATCGATTTGGTTCAGGTATAATCGGATTTAAAAGTAAAATAATTAATTTCAAAATCAAAATTTTCATTCAGGATTTTCCATGTGAAAAATAAATAAATAAATAGTTACGCGTAAAACAATGGTTTTTACAGCTAAATATCAATATTTTAGCGCAAAATTTACACAGTCGTCGGAAACATATTGCCCCTCCCCTCCTCTACGTTTCCCGTTGCAGTAATTTGAGCCCTTTCATCTCTAAATATCAGGGGTTTTTTTAAACAATTTTTTCACACAGTCAGTGGCAGGGGCGTACCTACAAAATTTTTTTCGTGTGGGGAAGAGTTCAAAATTTTCCCAACTTATAATTCAAAAATTTCCCAACGTGAAACAAATTGCTCTATTTTCCAACTAAAATGATATTTTCAATGTGTGTTTAATGATAATGATACTTATACGCAAATGAAAAAAAAAATATTTCCAAAAAAAAATGCTGAAACTAGAAACATAAAATTTATAATTATTGGTTCATTTAATGAAAGTTTTTGTCTTCAATTGTGTCAATTGTGTACGAGTCATAATTGTACTTCATATGAAAATAGCCTCATATTTTTAGATTTTTGAGAAAGGAACAAAGTTTTGGAGGAAATGTATTAGAGATACTGTTGATGGACAACAGTAGAGAATTTAAAGTCTGGTAGATGTATGATATTTCCGTAGCACAGAGAAACATAATGAGAAATTGAGTCTGGCTGCTTTTTGTATTTCTTTTGAAAGTTTAACTATTTTACTATTAACTCAGAAAAGTAGTCAGCAAAACAATAAAAAATTATTTTTTTTCTTCACTTTAAAAAAAAGTTTTTCAAAAATCTATAATTTCCCAACTCTAAGCTCAAATTTCCTAAGTTCACATATATTGGGGGGAGCCCCCCAATTTCAGACACAATCGAGTTAAATATATAAAATCATGCGAATTTAAGGTTCATTTAAGAATATTATCACGGGCCCGAATAGCGCCTGACGGGTCAGCTAGCTTTATAATAAAATTATAAAAACTTTCTTACAACACGCACAGAAAGATGGAAAGTAAGCAACAAAAATACAAAGGAAATAAAATAAACCTTTTACAAAGAAGACTGCCATAATAGAATACTTTCCGTTCTTGAAGACCAACTAGAAAAAGAATAATTAAAATTTAGTACAGCAAAACATTTAAAGTTAAAAATTCAAAACAATAAATAGGAATAACTTTTTCAAAAGTAAAATTTTACTTTTTAAAATTTTGCAGAAAAATAATTTAAAAATTAATTTTTCTCCGCTAAATTATTTTTAGCATACATTTATCAATAAATAAAAATAAAATCTAAAAAAGTGAATTAGTTATAAATAAATGTTAATTTAAGAATATTATCACGGACTCTGTCAACACCGGGCGGGTCAGCTAGTTTTATAATAAAATTATAAAAACTTTCTTACAATATAGTGGCCGACAGGTTCTGCTCTCGAAGCGTGTAGACGGGGAGTGCTGGGTTCGAAACCAATCGCGCTCGTTGGCTTAATCGTTCGGAGTTTTCCGTGACTTTCTTCGAACCTTGGATTTCCTTGTGTAAAAACGGGTTGGGTTCCCTTAGAAAGACCCTCACGTAGGGCACGCCCCTCCCCCTTCGGCCCCAGATCCCTCTTGCAGATAATTGGCCGTCACAAACAACAACACACACTTTCTTACAATACACATAGAAAGAGAGAAAATAAACAACAAGAATACAATTGAAATAAAATAAAACTTTTACAATGGAGACGGCTATGATAGAATACTTTCAGTTCGTGAAGACAAACTAGAGAAAAGGATAATGGAAATTTAGTACAGCAAAACATTTAAAGTTAAAAATTCAATAAAAATAACTTTTTAACATTCGTAAGAAAAATATAACTTTTTAAATTTTTACAGAAAGATAATTTAAAAATTAACTTTTCTTTGTTAAATTATTTTTAACATACATTTCTCAATATATAAAAATAAAATCTGAACTAGTAATAAATAGAAAAGAAAAATTAAAATTTAGTACAGCAAAATATTTAACCCTTAAATGCCTGATTTTTCAAAAATTATTGTAATAATGTTTTTCGGCTTTCATTTTTTAAATAAATCATGGGAAAAATACTTTAAAAAATCATATTTTGTTTTAAGTATAGTTTACGGTTAAAAAACAGTTTGTTACTAATCGGCAATACTGGTGTTTAATTGAAAAAATAATTTTCCTTGATAAAATTCTATAATATTAAACACACAAGAATTTTAGGAATTGTAATAAGAAATAAATTTTACTTGCTCACTGCAGGTCAAAATAGGGTATTTCGCAAGCTTCCAAACAAAACAAAAAGAACAAGTAGCAACAATTCAAAAAATAAATCTATCTTCATTCTTAAACGACACAAGTGTTGCCATCTACATGTTGAAAATCGATTTAATAATATTTTCAGAATGTATTTTATTGGCAACATTAGGCATTATAGCTTCAATATTATTCTAATAGTATTTTAGAGCCTAAATTGGATATGTTGCCGAAAAGCAACACCAGGCATTTAAGGGTTAAAGTTAAAAATTCAAAAAATTAAATAGAAATAACTTTTTAACATTTGTAATAAAAATATAACTTTTTAAAATTTTGCAGAAAAATAATTTAAAAAATAATTTTGCTTCGTTAAATTATTTTTAACATATATTTTTCAATAAATAAAAATAAAATCTAAAAAAGTGAATTAGTAGTAAATAAAATTGAAACGTAAAAAGTTAGTAATAATAAAAAATGTTTTGAGATACTAAGTCCTCATAAAGTAGTCTAAATCTGAAAACTATATGTACAATTTGACAAAGAATTGTTTACCTTTCTTCTTATCTCGTGTTCTTGCAAACTACGAAGTATTTTCTTTTTCTTTTTAACAAATCAAATACTTTTATTTCTTCTTGTTACAAGACATTATGTGAATCGGATAAAAAGTTTCTTTGTCAGCAACAATCAGATAATAAATGCTTCGACTTTATTTTTTAAATTTAAATAAGTTTACAAAAATTTTGAGATTTCCTTAGATTAAAATCTAAAATTTAAATAAAACTTGATTTTTTTTTTCTGTCGTTAATTCTGCATACATATTTTTATCGAGTAGAATTTTGGAATTTTTATGTTCAACTGAAAAAGAAGTAAAAAAAAAAATAAATAAAAAATAATAATTGATTTCAATTGTCCATCTTTATTTGTTAATTTATTTATTTTTTAAATGAAGACAATAAGGACATAATACTTTCGGTTGGCGAAGATCAAATAGACGAAAGAATAGTTAAAATTTACTACTACAAAAAATTTGAAGTTAAAAATTTTAAAATTAAAATAGGAGTAACGTTTCAACATTTAGGAAATAATAACTTTTGAAAATTTTACAGGAAAATAATTTAAAGATTAATTTCCCTTTATTAAATGATTTTTAATATTCATTTATTAATAAATAAAAATTAAATCTAAGAAGTGAATTAGTAATAAGCAAAGAGAAACCAAAAAAGTTAATCATAATAAAAAATTTTGAGATACTAAATATTCATAAAACCTGGATATAGTGGATAGTATACGATAGTATACGCCGTGTACCTTCTGCATTTTCTTTTTAGAATATACGTGTATACTCTCAGTCTCTCGGGATTTCACAGCCCCTTATTGAAATTCCGGACAGACATTTACTTCGGAATAAAGATATGGCTGTTGGGATCGAAATGCCCCTTTATTTAAATCATAAAACTCCAAAGGTCAGCCACAAAATAAAACATAAATAAAAAGAATTGATCTTAGTTTTCTAATGTTTTGTTGTGAAGAACTAGTTATTTTCTTTTCTTTCTACAGTATAATGCACTTTTCTTGTTTCGTATGAATCTTGCATAGAGAACTAGTTTAATGAACTACTTAATGAGCTATTTTAAATGAGATTTCTTTTATATGGAGGAAGAAGAAAAAACGACATAACCATTATGTTCGTCGAATAATGCTATGAAAAATTCAGTAAGCCATTTTTTTCTAAAAGAAGCTAATTCAGTCAGGCGCAAACACCCATTCGCTAATGTTAATCCAATGGGAGAATTTTTTAAAGATACTATCTCGTTTGCATTTGAATATTTTTAAATGATTTTTTTCTACATTGGATAGCTGAGATCAATCTGTACAAAGGCCGTTTCGCACTTTTTTGATTTTGTTTATAGGTATTTTTTAACTAGGACACTTTCACTTTCGGAACCGGTTTCGAAAGTGAAAGCATCCTCATAAAAAGAAGCAGCAAGCAAAATCGAAAGTGTAAAAAACGGCCTTTGTACAGATTGATCTCAGATATCCAATGCAAAATAAAATAAAATAAAATAAAATAAAATAAAATAAAATAAAATAAAATAAAATAAGGTTTAAAAATATTCAAATGCAAAGAAGATATCTTTAAAAAAATCTCCCATTGGATTAACATTGGTGAACACGTGTTTTCACCTGACTTGAAGTAGCCTCTTAAAGGGTCTCAGGACTCTTAAGGTTGAAAAAAAAAGACCATTTTCAGCATTTAATATTTTAAGATGTATATGGTTTTAAAACCCATTTTTTATGGGGATGAAGGTTATAAGTATGTTCTTTCATTTCGTATATTTAAAAAATTGCAAGATGCAGAATTAGCATTTATAGGGGGATCCAAACTGTCAGACATTTGACAAGCAGGAAATTGGTATAACAGCTTACGCGCAGGATTACAAAATAAATTTTGCAACTAGAGTCAAAATTTTGGGGCCTACTTATACTTGAGATTATAATAAGCACACTGAACCTAAATAAATTTGTATTTAAAGTATTTTTATATTTTTAATACAAAGTTGTACTTAGCTAATACGAAAATTTTAAAATTTCAACAGTATAATCACTTTAAAAAATATTCTTTTGAACAATAAAAAGGAAATTTTAGGTTCAGTTTATACAGACTGACATGGAACATATGTTTTGAAAATTTCATGGAAAAATATTCAGAAGTATTTGAGATATCCTGTGCGTTATGCCTAAAAGCATCCTTTGGAGGAAAATGACATGAAAGTTTCGGAAACGCCGCTTCAGCTATTGAGCGAGTATTTCTTAACACCATTACACAAGGAAACATTTATATCAAAATACTAGCAAACCCCGCGGCTTTGCTCGCGTAATAGTTGAAATATGCCAAGTGATATTTGCATGACTATTTTTCTTAGAAGAACACTTTTTAAAATAATTTAAAAATTACAAATTAAGCCGCAGTTTGACTAAACTTCATTATAAAAGTGCAATAGACAAAAATGAGATTTTAATTAATAAGAAGAACTAAAACTAATTCCAAATAAATGATAATTTAGAAAGTATTTTGAGACTTTTATGCTCATTTCATACGCTCATTTCAGCATTCATTTGAAGTTTTGAATTTTTTAGAAACCATCTTAATACATTTACGTATTAAAATTAACCATCATGTCAAATTCCAAGCTTCTTGTCTAACAGTCTACAACCTCTCTGGTGTTAGTGGCACCAAGATAAAAAGACGAAACAGAGTTGAAGTAGAATGTCTCGAAAAATGTTGAAACAGAGACTGTCACCATTAATTTGCGAACATTAACCTTGAAATCGGTTGGTATTTCCTAATATTATATAGAAAACGAAATTTAGATGTCTTTAAAGGCTTTCTTGTTGTTCCTGCTAATCAGGTGGTAGTGAAACCGGCATAAAATATAGCACATATAGGATCAGGGACTATCACTCTTGATTCGCAAACAATAACTTCTGTAATCGGTTTATTATTTCCTGAGATTCCATAGAAATCGTAATTTCGGACTCTTTATGAATGCTTTTCGCTCCTTCCCTTCGCTTCACCCCTTTTTAATTTTGAATTTATTTTCGACTGTTCTTATAGGACATTTATATTTTATAAGTAACTACCGTGCTATATTTAAAGTTTCTAGCAAAAAATCGCAATTCAGAAAGTTTTTTGCCCCTGCCACCATTTAGTGGTTGTGGCACCCACATAAAATATAGCTTATGTTTGGGCAGGTTCTATCACCATCAATTTGCAACAATTATGTTTGAAATCGGTTTCGTATTTCATACGATTGCATAAAAAAAGTAATTTAGAACGCTTATAGAACGCTTTTCACTCACTTCATCCTTTTAAATTTGGAATTTTCTTTCGACAATTCTTAGAAAGCATTTGCATCTTTGAAGTAATTACCATTCCAAATTTAAAATGTTACACCCCTCTTTAACACAAAAAAACGCAATTTAGAACATTTTTTGCTCCTGTAACCCCCAGGTGGTAGTGACAACAACGTTAAATATAGGCAATGTTGGATCGGGGACTGTAACCATCAATTTGAAACCATTACTTCTGAAATCGGTTTATATTTCCTGAGATTGCGTGGAAATTGCTATTTAGAAAGTTTTTAGGTCGCTTTTCGTTTATTTTCACCCCATTTAAATTTCAAATTTTTCAGGAACTCTTTTCAGAGAGCATTTACATCTCATAAGTAATTACCATGCCAAATATCAAGTTGTTAGCCCTTTCAGTATCACAAAAATCACAATTTAGAATATTTTTTAAAATGCAACCGAAAGGTGGTAGTGACGCCGATATGAAGTAGATCCTATATTGGAGCAAGGGCTGCCATCATCAATTTCCAACCACTACTTTTGAAATCGGTTGGGTACTTTCTCAGATCGCGCAGAAATCGCAATTTAGAACGTTTTTTAGAACTCTTTTCGCGCATTTTCACCCCTTCTAGATTTCGAATTTTTTAAGAAATGTTCTTGGAGATTCTTATATCTTATAAGTAACTACCATTCCAAATTTCATGTTTCTAGACCCTTCAGTAACACAAAAATCGCATTTTCGAACGTTTTTTTGCTCCTGCACTCCCTTTGGGGGTAATGGCACCAACATAAAATGTAGCCGATGTTGGAGCAAGGGTTATCACCATCATTTTGACACCTTTATTTTTTAAATCGGTTTGGTACTTCTTGAGATTGCGTAAAAATCGCCAATTAGAACGTTTTTTAGAACGCTTTTTGTGCATTTTCACCTCTTTTAAATGTTGGTTTTTTTAAGTCATATTCTTAGAGAACGTTTATATCTAATAAGTAACTACCATGACAAATTCCATGTATATGGGCCCTTCCCCTTCAGTAACACAAAAATCAAAATTTCGAATGTTTTTTGCTCCTGCACACCCCCTTTGGTGGATAATGGCACCGACATAAAATGTAGCCTATATTGGAGCAACGGTTGTCACCATCATTTTAACACCATTATTTTTTAAATCGGTTTGGTACTTCTTGAGATTGCGTAAAAATCGCCATTTAGAACGTTTTTTAGAACGCTTTTCGCGCATTTTCATCCCTTTTAAATTTCGATTTTTTTTTAAGAAATGCTCTTAGAGATCATTTGTATATAATGAGTAACTACCATACCAAATTCCATGTATCCGGGCCCTTCAGTAAAACAAAAATCACAATTTCGAACTTTTTTTTTTTTTTTCTTCTTCACCCTCTTCATGGGTAGTGGCACCGACATAAAATGTAGCCTATGTTGTTGGAGCAAGGGTTGTCACCATCATTTTGACACCATTATTTTTTAATTCAGTTTGGTACTTCCTTAAATTGCGTAGAAATAGCCGTTTAGAACGTTTTTTAGAACGCTTTTCGCGCATTTTCACCCCTTTTTAATTTCAATTTTTTTAAGAAATGTCCTTAGAGATCATTAGTACCTTATAAGTAACAATCATTCCAAATTTCATGTTTCTAGGCCTTTCAGTAACTCAAAAATTGCGTTTTTAGAACGTTTTTTGCTCCTGCACCCCATTTTGTCTAGTGGCACGGACATAAGATATAGCCTATGTTCTAAGTTGGACTAACACCATCATTTTGATACCATTACTTTTGGAATCGGTTCGGTAGTTCCAGAGTCCGGTAGTCCTCCTACAAATAAACAATTTTTACCTCTTTATAATATTATTAAGTATAGATTCAGAAAATATAGGACATCTGAAGAAATTAAAATTTCGAAAATTTTGAAGCTTTACGAGTCGTGAGACCCTTTAAGGAAATTTTGTTCCACGGTACAGCTTATAGCGTCCTGTATCAGTTATTTTAGGCGTTACGTCCATGGGTTGTCTCTCCAAAACTTTCCAAACAGATATACTTTAATTTAAATAACTCAGTACTTACAAGGAAGGTCTCCATACGGGCATATTCAGAACAATCTGAAAAAATTAGAGAGTGTTATTCTCATTTGGACATATATGTTTATAACAATTTTTTTGGCGGAACCTCGAAAGAACGTTCGTAAAAAAATAATGAATATTCTGTTTATTTAGCGATTTATCATCGGTTGGCGATGAAGAAAAATACTTCTTTATGTCGAATATTCTTTAAGATAAAAATGTTTCATATTGAACTTGTTTAAATAAATTTAATGTAAATAACTTTAGTTGTGTCAGTTTTAGTTTGATTTAACTATAGTTTTGTCATATATATATATATATATATATATATATATATATATATATAATGAAAGTTAAATATCAAATTTTATGAATTAAAACATAAGTAAAATTGTTTCAATTTCTGAAAATTAAGCCCAATTGAGCACTGTCGATTCAATTTGGTTGCTATGGAAACGACGATTTCTTTGGTATTGAAATGAATAACTGGTAAATGAATCTTGCCTTTATTTTGGAATACGCTTAAATATATGAAAGTATTTTTTACATATGAAATGGTTTTTAAAGTAATAAAATTAAATAACAAGCAACATAAATATGCTATACGAAAAAATGTATTTATTAAACTCTCTCATTGTTTATATTTAAATTCATTAAATACTTTTTACACGCATTCTTAAAATCAGTTAACAAACAATTTTCAGGTGCATTAAAATCGTTTGGCGAGGAAAAGCACTGCTCGCCAAATCGCGTGACGCTGTACACTTTTTGCAGAAAAATATTCGAAAGTATTTTATTTTTTACAGACTTTCTGCTGTAATTTTGCCGCTAAATTTGACTGATCCTTTATTACACACATAAGTAGTTTAATTGGTATTTTTTTCATAATATTCTAAGTATGCCCAGGAAGGAGACCTTCCTTGTTAGAAATATAATCTGTTTGAACTTGTACTTATATGCATTCGGATAGCCTAATTTCAGAGCTAAACAGGTAAAAAAAAATAGAACCAATTTAGATAAAAATAAGCAAATCGGAGGAAATGTTTTTCGGGAGAACATAGTAGTTATTTTTTTAGAGATTAAAAATTGTTGTCGGACATTCTGTGTGATATATTGTTTCTGTTGGCAATATCCCTTTTCTAAACTAATATTTAGCGTACGACGAGAAATGGCATATCATTGGATAGCATATTTGCCCACATCTGACATAGCATATTGAATTTAACTGATATGTAGCGTATGAGGTATTGGATACGTTTTTGTTGCCCGAATCAGACATTGCATTCTAGATTTTCGTTGTAAGACTTAATTTATAAAACGCAGGTAATATAATCAGAATTGCAAAAACCCAGCAGATTTTGTGAAACGGGTATAAACCCGGAAATTTTGGGGAATAAACCCGAGTATTGGGGAATGTTGGGAATTTTGAAGGTATATACAAAACCAGTCTTTTCTTTTTTTATTTAAAATTTTTATTCTAAAGAAATGTCTGTCACTTTGAAAAGTTTAAGATAGATTTTTCATTATAAATTACCAAAACTTATGGTTTTGCGCTCTTACTTTTTATAATTTATTTCTTTATACTCATATCTTTAAACTCATTATCTTTACTACAATGGTAGCTGTAGGTGAGGATTTAAGTATCTCTCTATTCTTAAAAATAGTAACAACCGCTGTCACTGCCGCCGCCGGTTTTGAATTTTTTGTGACCGGAGGTCTTTCTTCGTTAATATTAAGAAAACTAATGTATACAAAAATATTAAATTCGGTAGTATTATACAGAAATGTTTCATAAACACGCTGATGCAGACAGTTTTCAAATCGAAGAATAATTTAAAGAGATATTTAATGCTAAAGTTGGACAAAATCGTTCCACTAAAAAAGTTTTATAGCAGCAAAAACTATTCATGGGAATTTAATCATTTTTAGATCATTTTATACGTTTGAAGTTCCTGGTGTGCAGACTGTATTCCTTTTTTTAATTTGACTCATTTTTTTAGGTTTTATTTCTATTTTAAATTCAAATTTTCAGCAAATATTTCTAGAGATATTTTTTAGATATTTTAGAAAGTTATATTAATTAAACTGTTGCCAACTGTATAAACAGCGCAAACAATAATGTTTGCTTAAAATAAAAGAAAATATTTATACGTGTAAATAAATTAAAAAATTATTTGCACGTGACTATTATAAACAGAAAAAACATTTGGAATTAGAATTAAATAATTATGTACAAAAAGCAGGAACTTATTAAAAATTGCGTCATAAAAACTATATTTACACGTGAATTTTAAGAGAGAAAGGAAATTGTAAAATAATAAATTCATTAACATGCGTTAGAAGTCTTAAATATTTACGTCACATTACAATTATTACATAAAACGAACACCAAATAATATTGCAAAACAGTTTAAAGTTAGAAATTGCGCTAGACATTTATTTGATATTTTGAGAGGATACTTTTCAACTATTTTTATTTTGAAAGCGCAAATAATATTTAATTTCTAACAAAAGTATTTTCACGTGAATATTAAAAAGAGAAAGAATAGTTTGGTAAAAATTACGTCAGATTAAAAACGATTAATTTAAAATGTCTTATTTAAAAGAACTTTCTTTTCGCTTTGTTAAAAAATACCGGGTGACAAAGACTCTGTTCACTTAATTCCTTTTACATTAGCTTATTTTGAAATTTTGAACTTATTTTACTTATAAAAACATGTATAAAAATCACTTATAAACAGATTAAGTAAAATAATGCTAAAAAGTGATAAAATATTTTTTATTAAGATTCCTTAAAGTTATTAAGATTATTAAGAAAGATTGATTAAGATTTATTAAGAATCTTAATAAAGATATTTTATCACTTTTTAGCATTATTTTACTTAATCAAAGACGAAAACAGCGATTGTATCTTTGGTACTACTTAGTTATCCCGTCGGTCAAAGATCTATCATTCGCCAAACTATAAGATTAAATGCCAATAATATTTGATCGTAAATGTCACATTAACTTGACTTTAAGAAAGTTACACGTGTCTATGTCATCAAGTTATTTTTATTTCGACATTTTATTTGTATTTTTACTTTCTTCTATCTTTACAAGAAGAAAGTATTGGATTCATGAAAATTTTCGAATTCCGGTTTTCGACGGATTTACACGTTTTAGGGGTCAGAGATTCCAAAAAACATGTTTTTACAAAATGTCTGTCTGTGACTCTGTGAGTCTGTCTGTCTGTCTGTCTGTCTGTCTGTCTGCCTGTGTGTATGTGACACAAATTTTGTGGGCGCTCTATCTCAAGAACTAATGCACGGAATTTAATAAAAATTGATATTCAGTTAATGCCTAATACAAATTGATGCTGATTAGTTTTTGGTGCAAATCGCTCAACAGGTGGCGCTGCAATGCTGCATTTTTCACGATTTTCGCAATAGCTCTATCTCAAGAACTAATGCACGGATTTTGATCAAACTTCAGATTTAGTTAGTCCTTGATATGAGTTGATGATTATTACGTTTTGGTGTAAATCGCCCAACAGGTGGCGCTGTTATGAGGAATTTTGCAGGATTTACACGATTTCCCCAATAGCTCTATCTTAAGAACTAACGCACGGATTTTCATCAAACTTCAAATTAAGTTAGTCCTTGATATGACTTGCTACTGATTAGGTGTTGGTGTAAATTGCCCATCAGGTGGTGCTTCTCTGCTGCCTTTTCCACGATTGCCTCAATAGCTCTATCAATAGAACTAATGGACCAATTTTCATCTAACTTCAGATTTAGTTGTATGTTGACACAAGTTGTTGTTAATTAGGTTTTGGTGTTAGTCACCCAATAGGTGGCGCTGCTATGCAGAAATTTTCACGATTTTTGCTATTGCTCTATCTCAAAAACTAATGTAACGATTTTCTCCAAACTTCAGATTCAGTCAGACGTTGACATAAATTGTTGCTGATTAGGATTTGGTATAAATCACCCAATAGGTGGCGCTGCTATGCAGCATTTTGCTGAATTTAGACGATTTCAGCGATAGTCATATCTCAAGAACTAATGCACGGAATTTCATATCGTTAGAATCCTCATGAGATGCATAGATTGCCATTTAATTTTGGCAGTGTGATAGCGAATTTTGAAGTATTAACATGTATGAGATAGAAGAAAGTTTTGGGATTGGTACATCCGACTAGTTATTAATGTTGCACTAATTATTTGTTCTTTCGTTATTTAAAATAAAAATTATGTCAATTTGTATAATTTGGCGAGTGGTTTAGCGATTTATATAATTTGGCGAAATGGGTCGACGGGATAATCAAGTAGTACCGCAGCGGATTTGGCCTTAAAATTCCGCAATCAAAGAGAAATGAATAGAAATCCGTTAATAGGGAGATCGCCACTGTTTTTTAAATTATAATTTAATCTTCCGAAATCTTTTTAAAGCCGATCAAATTAGCGTACTTTTAGAGTCTGCGGTGTCTGAACGGGGTTGACGAGCGTAGCTCGTAGGGGACAGAGCCCCCTAGTTTCTTTAAAAATTAAAATTGTTTAGTTTCTGTTAGCTGGTATATCTACTATTCAGGCATACTCTATATTCATTTTCTTGCGAGTTGAATTGTATTTTTGCATTTATTTCTTTTTAGGTTTGTTCATTTTCTTTTCTGTTTACATTAACTAATTCGGAGAACAGGCGTGGCGTTTATGCTCATGTCAGGTAACATAAATCTGTTATCTACATTTCTCACTTTTTATTTATCGACGATTAAAATATAACATTATTTGTGATATTTTAGTTTCTATTAATAACACGTTTTCTCTTAAAATGCATTAGCATTTGATAATTCTGCATGTAAGCATTGTGTTTCATTAGTTTTCATGTAAACTGTGCTGTTTTTCTACATTTATGTAATTGATTATCGTTACAATTATATTTAAAAAACATTTTGTTTACGATAATAATAATTAAGATCATTAAAAAAATTAAAATAATAGGCAAAATATTTCCATGCCTAAAACTTTCTGAAAACTCTCGGGAATTTAAAAAGTTTCCTTCCCAAAAAACCCGGTTTATTCTCGGAAAAAAACCCGGTTTCCTCCATCCTTTTCAACTCTAAATATAATTAAAGAAAAGCACTGAATATGTATTTGCACATGAATAATTAAAGTTGTAATTTTGTAGCACATGACACGTAATAAATTACATTTCCAACGTTTCTTGGATCTTTCATTACTTGTGATTTATTCTGATTGACATATCAGATCAGGCGTCATAGTCATAAGATTTTTGGGTAAATTATGCGTCTGCCACACTGTGTAAAAAAAAATAATCTGTAATTCTACAGATGTAAAGTTACCGAAATATGTATTCTTACTAAAATTTTATCTCTTCACTGTACAAAAAAATATGTAAATCTACAAAACTATTTTTTGTGAAGCTACATAAATCTGTAGCAAATAATCTGTTACAAAATAATCTATTGAAATTTCAGTAATCTTACTGAAATTTTATTTGTAACCTGTGTTTCAGTTCCATAAAAAGTTATAGGCATCCCAGTTTCCTAAAAAATTCTTAGTAACCTTACAAATTTTTTGATTTACGGTGCAAAAGTGCATGTGTTACATGAATTTTTGTAGTTGCCGTTATTTAAAAAGTTCTAGGAATCCCAGTTTCCAAGAAAATTCTTTGTAACCTTATAGATTTTTTTTTTTTTTTTTACAGTGCAGGTTTGTCCGGGATAGCTCAATTGGTAGAACATTTGCGGCTTCAGGCAAAGGTCCCTGGTTGGAATCCTAGCCTGGACACTTTTTTGTCCAGTTTGGAAAAATTACAACTTTAATTATTCGAGACTTAATTTGTTAGAAATTTAACTAAGTTAAAAAGAGGGATGTGCGGGGATGTGAGAGAGGATAAAGGAAGGACGGTAGGGGATAACGGGGGCGGGAGGGGACAATGGAAAGGGCAGGGCAGTTAAGTGCGAATTCTTCGCACGGGTCTACTGGTAATAATAATAATTATCATTAGTAGTATTTTTAGTCTAAAGTTGCGGATATGAAAAGCTTGTGTAAAATTGGTTTTACCCAATATCTCCCATAGAATTTACTATCAGTCGAGCAGAATTCTAATAAAATCTGACTGTTGAAACAACCATCATGAAACTAGGTTCTAAATCCCATTCGACACCATTGTGATGCACTGGGACATGGAGTGTAAGCACCTCGTACCACGCTGGCGTTTTTAATTGATTTACGGAAATTTCTAGCAAATTTATGGCATGTCATACCTTCGAAATACTTCTGAAGATTATATTAATTTCAACACGTCTAATTGGAAAGTAAATCTTAAGAGTTGTAATTTTGCAACTACACTGTAAAAAAAAATCTGTGAAGTTACTAAAGTTTTTCTAGGAAACTGGGATTCCTAGAACTTTTCATGTAACGGCAACAACAAAACTTCATGTAACAGACACACTTTTGCGCCGAAAATCAAAAAATCTGTAAGGTTACTAAGAATTTTTTTGGAAACTGGGATTCCGAGAACTTTTCATGTAACTGCAGCCTGGGTTACAAATAAAAGTTTAGTAAGATTACTGAAATTTTAGCATATTCATTTGTAAAGTTTCAGATTTTTGTAGCTTTACAAAAACTTGTTTTGTAGATTTGCAGCTTTTTTCGTACAGTTACAGGTGAAAGTTTAGTAAGCATGTAACTTTACATCTGTAGAACTACAGATTTTTTTTTACAGTGTAAGTGAGGAAGTGTCCAAACCAGGATGCAAACCAGGAACTTTTTTGGCGTATGCTGCCAATGGTGTATGCTGCTCAACCAATTGAGCTATCCTGGACAAATCTGGCGACATTTCTCACCCAGAGAACCTTGTTGATTATGACATCTGGTCTGATATCTGAATCAATTCAACCGATTAAATCGCAGATAATGGAACTGCAAGAAACTTTGGATATTTAATTACACTATATTCATTTTAACACAATTATTATAATTAGTAAATAAATCATACGAGTTGCAATTTTAGAACTGAGTGATAAAGTGTCCAGGCCAGGATTCGAACCAGGGACCTTTGGCGTAAGCTGCCATTGCTCAACCAATTGAGATATTCTGGACAAATTTGGAAAACATTTCTCACCCAGAGAACCTTGTAGATTATGATATCTGGTCTGATATCTGAATCAGACCAACAGATTAAATCCCAGGCAATAGAACTCCATGAAACGTCGAATTGGAGAACTGGCAGCTTACGCCAAAGGTTCCTGGTTCGAATCCTGGTCTGGACACTTTTTCACTCATTTTGGAAAGTTTCAACTCGTGTGATTTATTCCCCAATTATAATAGTAGTTGTGTTAAGATTAATGTAGTGCAATGAAGTATCCAACGTTTCTTTGAGTTCTATTACTATCGATTTATTATGTTGAGCTGATTCAGATATCAGACTAGATATTATAATCAACAAGTTTCTCTGAGTGAGAAAGGCCTTCCACTTTTGTCCAAGATAGCTCGATTGGTTGAGCATCGGCATCTTAACCAAAGGTTCCTATATCGAATCCTGGCTTGGACATTTTCTTTACTCAGTTGGAAAATTACATCTCACTTCCCAGGATCAGCTGAATCAATTTCTGGTCATATGGAAATCGTTATCAGGGCTAGATGAACAGCAACTCGTTACTAATTAGGTGTCTCAGTGGAACTTCAATGTATAAACCTGATATTGGGGTGTTGATATTTTGCCAATATTATCAAGAGATATTTAGCTAGCCAATAATAACAATATTGGGGCAATAATCTCGTTTCATTCGAAATATTTACAATGTAATGTTAATATTAGTTTTAAATTGAAAAACATGTACTATGTAGTGTCAATAATGCACAAATATGAGTAAAATACTAATATAGCCCCAATATTGATTTTATTGGTATTACATTGGCTAAATATTTTCTTCCCTATTAATATTGGCACAATATCGGTCAACACTCCGAAAATGGGGAAATATTTCAGTCCAATGAACGTAATGTTGACTTAATATTGGACCGAGATGCAGCCAATTTTGAGTTTGTATTAGATTTTAATCCAACTTCTACAAGCGTGTAAAATTTAAGTATAAAAATGTTAATAATTACAGAATACTTCCATATCAGACCAACCATTTTTTTTTTAAATCTCAATAAAATCAAATTTATGTTGCAACGATACACGTTTGTTAGGTAGATTTTCGTCAGTAAACTTTTCAAAAAAGAAAGGGCCGAGGATGAAGGTGCTTGTTATACCGTACTATACAGCCACTTCTTCTTCGTGTAACAGAAGTGTAATCACATCATGGGGAGTATTATCTGCCCAGTGCACGCAGTCCTTCAAATTAACGTTATCAGTCAACGAGAAATGGACCTCGTCTGTCCACAGAATGCGTAAAGGCCAGCTATCAACCTCGTCATAACCGGATGAGGAATTCATCCGCAAAATCTAGCTGTTGTTGTTTATCACCCTCTTGCAACATCTGAAGGAATCGATACAAAGCATGTGGAGAATACAGCGCATAATCTTTTTCCGACCGTAGAATTCGGAAAATGCAGAATGCGTGAAACACCACGTGCACTTGCAAGAGGAACTTCGCTTAACGTCTCATGAACCTGCAACAGCGTCGACAGTAATGGAAGGTTATCCAGGCTGTGATCGATCGCTTGTGCAACCCAGTTTCTTCAAATTTGCGTATCAAGTCCCGTACAGTTGTTAAAGTACACGGGTCTCGGCGTAGCCCATGTTTTCTGCGGTAGACGCGCAATGCCTTTGCTGTTCTGTTCAGGTCTGTTCAGGTAATAAATCTTTACGATTTCCCCATGTTCTTACCCTGTAAGCGGCATGCTGTTCAGAATGCAAGAAAGCAAGATATGCGGCACACATGTCACAGTGCCTTTCCTTTCACTTAGTGCGTCGACGCCAGGTATGACGGTTTCTTATGCCGAACCAGGAAATCTACGTACCTTGGTCTCGTCTTCTTCTTTCGAGGAATATTCAATAGGCTGGGATCAGAGCCGAAGACACAGTATGAAATGTGACGTCATTAAAAAAGAAAGCCGTGCTCTGATTAGCGCCACAGTTGTTTTCTCTGTTCTTCTTAGTCGTCTGGCGACGACAATGTTCGTGCTACAGGTATCGTTCCAACGCTTTTTATGGTTTTCCACTATGAAGATCACATTCCAGTGAAGAAAGTAGCTATTGCTACTTGAAATTTTGTTAGTGTAACCGTAACTGTTAGAGTTCAACTGTTGTTTTTCGTATGATTCTTGGGCGCATATCTTAAAACTAGCCGCCCTTGGCGACCAGTTTGGTCGCCTTTAAATCTATGCTAAGCATTGCATCGTGTTACTTTTATTCATAATTTAATTTACTTGCTCAATCCTTCGCCAAATCGGAACATTCTGATACAGAAATCATGAACTCGGTATTGTTATGTTAGCCGAGTGCAGGTGATAAATCGCCAAACATTGTACCCGTCGTATTTTTTCTTATTTAATTAATTTCATTTAAAATATAATACTTTCACTCATTTTATTTAAAATACTTAACTTTAATTTAAACGGAAATAGTTAAAATTTATGATTCTCAATTTTCTCTTATTTCTTAAAAAAAAAAAAAAAAAAGGAATAAATAATACCATAAACTATGACATTTAATTTCAACATCAAAGTTTTGTTGTAATTTACCTCGCGAAAAATAGTTTAAGACAGTTGCATGAGTTGAACTATTAAAATACTGATGATATGATGGCGATGGAACAATATTTGGCGATTTATCACCTGCGCCCGGCTAACATTAAATTACCAAATTGGCTGTTTGGCATATAAAAAGTGAAGCGGTCAACCCGGAACTATTGATGACAGTCACATGACTTAGGCTATTATTATAGAGATACTTATACTTAATTTTTTTTATTATTCAGTACCTGTGAACTGTATGACAGCTAAGGTCACATATATCGGGATAGTTTTTTTTATTATCACCCTGTGTTTTCATTTTTGATGCCCACATGTATGTATTAGGTACTTTTGGCTATTGTCATAAAGTTACATTACAAACAGACAAATCGATGTCGCACACACATCATTTGACCATAGCATCCATGTCGCGCGATCTCACTATAACCGACGAAGTCACATTGTGACGTGGCCGCGACGTCTCAATATTGCAGGGGACATGCATGGATCACGAGGCGCCTGATTAATATCCCCATGATTTGTGCCCCCATACGTCATTTTGACGTCACTACTGTGACGTCATCAAAATGACGTATTGCGATACATATCATGGTGATGTTAATCAGGATTTCGTCAAAAGTAAAATACTTTGTACCCCCATTTTTGTGACGTCAAAATGACATATGGGGGCATAAATCATGGGGACATTAATCAGGCTCTCAATTAAAGGAAAATTCTCCATCACTGGATTTGTGTCCCCTTCTGATATGGGGGCATATATCATGGGGACATAAATCAGGATTTCGTGAAAAGTGAAATGATTCAGCACTGGATTTATATCCCCATTTCTTGTGACGTCAAAATGATGTATGGAGCATATATCATGGCATGGGGTCATTAATCAGCGCCCCCTCGCTCACTATCTTACTACATACTCAATTAAACGTATAAAACTGTCAAACATCTGGATTTTTTAAAAATTAATTTAACTCAGAAACATTATTTAATAATTCTGTCTTGTTTCTACTTGTACTTATTCCATTTCTTTAATTAAATAAATTTTTTTGGCCAAAATATGTTTATCTTATTCGAAAAAAAAGCGAAAGGTTCACTTTCTTATATGCCAGCATTATATAAACATATTGCATTTGCAAAGAGAAATATCTTATTCACGCTTATTATGAATCAATATCTCATAATCAGACTTCAACTGTGATAAACAATTCGCTAAGAATTTATCTTTCGCACTCACTGTATGTAATCGAAATTAATAACATTATGTCCTTTTATCAACCTTTCTTTTTCTTTTCACAACAGAAGATAAATATTAAATTTGCCACATATTTATCAGATATCTAATTTTAGAGGCGTATTGCATTACAAAAAGTGCTGTGAATGAAAACACTCTTTCATTAAGTCATTGATAGATTTAATATCAGTGAATTGATTAATATAATTGACGTATTTTTCATTCAGAGATAAATTCATTAACTAATGCAAGAAAGATAAAGATTGTATTCAAGGATGACAGCCATCTGTAATTTGGACTGAGATTTATAAACGCAAATTAAGTGTAACTAATTATAGATGATATGTTTTATTGGTGTTAAAATTAAAGGAAGACCAAAATAAATTTATCACATAAGTGTTTGTGTGTGCTGTTTTGAATGAAATCTAATAATATATTAAAAACTATATTGTAAAACTACAACATAAATGACCAAAAAGGTGACTTTTAGACAGATTTTTTAAAATTGAATTGAGCGTTTGTAAAATTTGACAACGTTTAACTCCTTGCCTGTGGAATATATTTGAGAAAAACGTGCCAAAATTGGAGAAAAAAAATCTCTTTAATTTTCTTTGTAACTGCAAAAAAAAAATCCGATAAATGGCGCGAAACTGACGAACTTTTCGCGGGAAAGTATCGCCATCTATTGCGAAAATGGTAAGTTACATATGGTAAGTTACATTGGAAGAACTGAGTTCAGCGTCATGGAATTGAAACACCGATTCTTCTCTTGCACGTACTGAGGTCGGGCATTCCGAAATCGGCGCATTTGCGTTGCTCGAACTGAGTTCGGGCATCACAGGCAAGGGGTTAAAAGGTTAATTTCTTAACTACGTTTCCTTGTTTTAGTTCCAAATATAACCGATAGATGGCTCTGAACTGTCACAAAATTGTTAGAACGTTGAAATTAATGTATCAAAAATGCAACAATGTTCAATCAGTTTTTAACCTTTAACCAAAAATGGGTTGAACTTTATTAAAATTCGATAACAGTTAAACGATTAATTTCTTAATTACACTATATAATATTTGATGAGGTATGAGCATTTGTATGAAATATTTTTAACTGCGCATGTATGGAAGATTTCAAAACTTTTATTTCATAATTTGGTTGTCAGCAGTGGCGTGCCGTCCGGTCATCGCTGGATGCGGTGATGACCAAGCAATATTTTAAAACTCTTAATAAGCTTTTAAAACTCTACGATCCAGTTTTAGCAGAACATTTGGAGTTCATGTATAAGTGAAGGTAAGATTTAAAGTTTCTTTTTTGAACATTCAACCATTGAATTTTAGAGTTAATAATTTTTCACCACAAACTTAAATAATTGCGATGACCACCGAAAATTTTCACGCCACGCCACTGGTTGTCAGCTATTTAGGGCAACGTAAAAAGTCCAGTCAAACATACAGTGAGTTGCCTTCTAAAAGTAGCTTTATTAAAAGGCATTTTACACAATTTTTCAATCAGCTCACTGTATCTTTCTAAGTTTTCACAATGCTTGACTGGACATTTGTACAAGTTGCCCAAAATATCTGGCTTCAAACTTGCGAAATAAAAATTTTGGAATCTTCCACGCATGTGCAGTTCAAAATTATTTCATACAAATATCCAACTTTATTAAAAATTCAATATATTCAGGTTTTTAATTGCAGTATACTGTTTCTACTGTTCTTTGTTATGTTTTCGGAAAGTTGTATTAAATTTGATTGAAAACTGTGTGTGCTATAAACAAAAAAATTTTGAATTTTTCACAGACACGTTAACATCTTCACGATCATGCGTGCTATGCTTATACAAATGCACACAAACGTTGAACAGGACCTAAATACTTATTTAATACAGTGACAGACCATTTTCATCATTTTCTGTTATGTAGGGGAACGTAAATATTATTTTATTATAAAATTTATTATTAGCCCCGTAATTGCCCTCCCGACTGAATCTTCACACACACACACATATATATATATACAAATGGTGGAAATTCCAAGGAGAGAAAAGAGTTATCTGAATTTAGCTCCTGCGTCAATTTTTTTTATTATTCAAGTAACCAAACGAAAATTAAATCAGTGTAGAGAGGAAAATACATAATTAAATTGCACAAGACTTTATCCCTACTGTAGAATTTCTTACAAAAAAAAATAAATAAAAAATAAAAATAAAAATAAATAAATAAATAAAAAGTTCGTATTAGGTTCTTTAAATTGCAGTGATTGACCATTGATTTTAAAAATAAGTCTTTTTTTTTAAGATGTTCACTCGTAGGTTCAATCAACGTGAAACTCCAGATCCTAAATCTAGAACAAAAAAGAAAAAAATCATGCGTCAAGCATAGATTATGAAACAATTTTCAGTTGAAATAGGATGTCTAATGGAACCATTTGGAATTACATGAAATATTTGAAAACCCAATTTCAAAAATTACCATCTACACTCGGAAAATTACGTGAATTCATTGAGCAGCCCTATATATGATATAGAAATTTGTATCTAGTAACAAAATGCATGAAAAAATTTAGTTCAGCTAGTAAATACATACCTCAGTTAAAAATTCCCCAACAGCAATTTCTGTTCATAAGGAGAATAGTACGTGAATTCTTGTGTGTAGCCCTGCATTCGAAGTATAGCAAATAACATGCAATCACAACAAATAAAATGCAAAATAAAGTTCAATTTAAAAGCGCATACTGAAATTGAAAACGCACTTCCAGTAATTACAGCTCAAAGACAGTACTGTAACCGATTACTGCTGTGTGTCCCTGTAAATGAACGACAAATGCTATGAATGTCCTATTCGATAGTAATCCTCTTATAGGAAAATTCAGTCATTTATATCAATTTCAATACATTTGAAACAGTATAATGTCATTAAAATACTCTGCAAGTGAATTTCCCCCATCGATCCTAATGTAACTGAATTTTTTTGAGTGCCCCTGTAAATGAACTATTAATGCTAACTACTTCATATTCAATACCGAACATGTTATTTTAAGGGTGTATTCGAATCACAATTGCTTATTTTCTGATTTATTTTAAAATTCATTTTTTCTCTCAAACTCATCAAACTTGCAAATTCTCTTATTTAGAAACTACCTAATGTGCCATGCTTGTCGATTTTTTGATAAGTGAAGAAAATATTGTAAAAAATGCTGCCAAAGTGGGCGTTTTGAACCGAATTTTCCGAAGCGGGCGGTCCTGGGAATGAAATAAATGGTCATACAGAGAAAACAATTGTTTAAAAATCAAATTCTAAATAATTGAGCCAAAAATGAAATCACACGGCCTCTTATACATCTCTTCAAAAATCACCTCAGAAATTTTTCATGTTTTTATTTTTAAGGGGTCTTGTACCTTTTAAATGCGTCGAAAATTAACGAAAAACTTCAAAGTTTGAATTAGTCTATCTTCAAAGCCTTTTTATGTATAAATATGAAATTTTGGATATTGATTAAACAGATTGTGCTTTGTAATATACTAACAACAGAAATTTATTAACCCTTTACAGAATTTGTGTATTGTTGAAATCAAAATAGCTCTTTTTTTTACACCATAAGTCATTGCGCGCATGATATCTTGAAAAAGTATGTATGGATTGTCATGAAATTTCGTAAATATACTAAACAAATATGTGTGTTTAAAATTATCTACTTTTAAGTATTTACAATGGTAATATTTTTAGTTATGACTATTTTTATTCATTAAAAATACAAAATTTTTAATTTTTTTTACGAAAATATTTTTTTTTTTATATAGTTAATGAAATAATTTTAGCCTAAGAGTAGATCATTTTAAACACACATATATGCTTGGTATCTTTACCAAATTTCATGCCAATCCATACATACTTTCTCAAGATATCATGCGCGCAATGACTTATGGGGTAAAAAAAAGAGCTATTTTGATTTCAACAATACACAAATTCTGTAAAGGGTTAATAAATTTCTAATGGTATCATATTACAAAGTACAATCTGTTTAATCAATATCCAAAATTTCATGTTTATGCATAAAAAAGCTTTGAAGATAGACTAATTCAAACTTTGAAGTTTTTCGTTAATTTTCGACGCGTTTAAAAGGTACAAGACCCCTTAAAAATGAGTCTGAAAATGTCTCAGAAAATTTCGAGCTGTTGAGGGTGGAAACATATTTTTTCGAATACACCCTTAAACATG
Organism: Maratus speciosus; assembly: GCA_963932465.1. NCBI lineage: Eukaryota > Metazoa > Arthropoda > Arachnida > Araneae > Salticidae > Maratus > Maratus speciosus. The sequence goes on along the minus strand of OZ010799.1, from coordinate 63,765,601 downwards.
AAAAACATATAACAACTCCATGAAAATCTTAGTTTATTTACGCGAGTTAGAGTGTGGACAGACAGACGGGCAGACAAACCGAATTCATAAACATTTTTCAACTTTGTTGGAAAGTTTTAAAAATAAAAACAAAAAATAATGCATGAGGCATATATTATGAAACACTTTCCACCACTAACATATTATTAAGCTTTCACTGCACCACGTGCCACATCTGGCACATACCTAAAAACTCTGTGATTCTTATTATGTGCCATAAATTTTGCCAATATGATCTCTATCACGGATCAAGAACGGTCTAAAGAATGGGATAACACTTGTTTTGTCTATGTCAGATGGCTGCATTTGACAAACAATTAAAATTTATTCTTCTGAAACAAAAAAAAAAAAAAAAAAAAAAAAAAAAATCGATCAAGCTATTAAGTTAGAATTTACTTTCATTAAATTTACTGAATACTTAAAAGTATTAATATAAAAAAAAGTTTCAGAGTGTTAAGCAGATAAAATGAATTAATTTAAGCTCATTTAGTAGCGAAATGTAGCAATACAATATTTTAAAACCCTAATTGTGTACATAGGATACACGCCATAAAATATCAAATTTTAACTAATTTTTTTTTAACTATTTTTCTCATAATTAGACCGATATATAGATTTCAAATAATTTTTTTCATACAAATAGAAAAAAATCTCCAATGAAGGTTTACGAAAATTCATACAATGAAATGAGATATTTAAATAAGCATTTTACATAAACTACACCGTAAACGATTTTTTCTCATAGACCATAATGTAACGGATTTTCTTTTGAGTATTCCTGCAAACGAATTATAAATTCTACACGTTTAATTTTTAATATCGAACATTGTATAGTGAATGCAATTATCGTGAAAAATTACACGTCAATTCGAGTATATAATGCGAGCCAGAAGACAAGACAGATGGATAAACTGAAGTCATAAACACTTTTCAACTATTTCAAATTTTAATTGCTTAAAATGCGTACAGCCAACAGAGTAAAAAAGTGCCCAAGCCAGTACTCGAACCCGGGTCATCGGTATAGTGCACCGACGTTCTACCAACTGAACCACTTGGAAAGTCTTTAACGAATTTTTCTACAGAAAAATTTCCAAGAATTATATAGACTTTTCAACTATGTTTGAAAGTGTTTAAAAAGAAAGGAAAGATTAAAAAAAAAAAGATTAGTCAAAATATTTCACTTTTAATTCCACACCTAGTACCAACCCACCCCGTCAAAGTATATCCGTTAGGTAAAAAATAACAATAAACGTGTAATATTATCCCACTTTGCTTTTTTGTCAACAAAATGCCTCAAAGCGTATTAAATCGTTGGAATTTTTAAGTTTTAAAGTCTTTTTTTTATGAGCATAATCATTTCAAAGTGTAAAGAGGTTAGTAAGTCTTTTATCACCTAAGCATATTTTATTTTTCTTATTTGAAATAACGCTGTGCCCTTCATTACATTTTAACCTCTATGATACTTCATAATCAGGTCGACTAACTTTCCGCTGCCAACGAGAGAAAAACAAATTTATGTAATATAAGAACGCCCTTCTCCAATTTCTGCATGAAAATGAAAAATCACTTGTTCTGTCAGTCAAATAAAAGGTTCACACCGGTTCACCGATATACAGTAAAATTCTTGCAGGAAGTGGGAGATTTTTAACCTAACTACTCATTTACAAGTAGACGAATAAATATTAGCATATTCTATTATCGTCTGAAGGAATTGTGGTTGGATGATTTACTTTCACCTTATTTTTAGTTTCGAAAACAAAAGTTATATTTTTTTACAGGGTGTTCCTTCTTATCGTCGACCAATAGCTAATTTCCTAAACTATTACTTTTAAAGGTATAGTTCCAATTATAAAAATGTTTTAAATCACTTGTTGTGTCAGTTAAGTAAAAGGTTCACACCGGTTCACGGATATACAGCAAAATTCTTGCAATAAGTGATAGATTTTTAACCTAACTACTCATTTAACAGGCGCGGATCCACGGGGGGGGGGGGGGGACCGGGGCGGTCGCCCCCCCGGACGCTATAAAAATAATATAAATTCAACTTTTTATTGCAGTTTTCGCGGAAAATACAAACAAACGGAAACATGTCCTGGCAGCTACGGAAGAGAGGGGAGTGGGAAATCGCCCGATCACTCGACCCCCTCCCCCCCCAAAAAAAATCTCGAAAACACGGGAATTTTATCAAAAAATCGAGAAAAAACGTGAATTTTGTCACAGGATCGCGGAAAAAATGCTAATTCTGTCACAGGATGGCGGAAAAAACGTGAGTTTCGTCAAAGGATCGTAGGAAAAAAGTGAAATTCATTAAAGGATCTCGAAGAAACTCAAATTTCGCCAAAATATACCGAAAAAACGCGAATGTCGTCAAAGGATTGGTTAAAAACGGAAAAAAAGGCGCGAATTTCAGCACAGAATCGAGGATAAAACACTAATTTCGTTAAGGGATCGTAAAAAAACGCGAAATTTGCCAAAGGATCACGAAATAAACACGAATTTTGTCAAAGGATAGCTAATTTCGTCAAAGGACCGGTAAAAAACGCTAACTTTGTCACAAGATCGCTAAAAAGTCTCGAATTTCGCCACAGAATTGAGGATAAAACACCATTTTCGTTAAAGGATCGTAAAAAAAACGCGAAATTCGCCAAAGGATTACGAAATAAACGCAAATTTCGTCGAAGGATCGCGAAAAAAACTCGAATTTTGTCACAGCATTGGTTATAAACCGCGAATTTCGTCAAACGATTGGTTAAACACGGAAAAAAACGCAAAGTTCGCCACAGGCCTCGAAAAAAACACAAATTTCGACAAAAGTATCGCAAAAAAAAAAAATGAATTTCTTCAAGAAATCGTGGAAAAACGCGAATTTCGTCAAATAATTGCGAAAAAACGCGAATTTTGTGACAGGATCGCGAAAAAAGCCTGAATTTTGCCACAGGATTGCGGATAAAACTTTAATTTCGTTAAAGGATCGTAAAAAAACCGCGAATTTCGTCAAAGGATCTCGAAAAAACGTGAATTTTGTTACAGGATCGCGGAAGAAACGCAAATTTTGTCACAGGATCACGATAAAAAGGCGAATTTTATCACAGGATCGCGGAAAAAACGTGAATTTCGTCAAAGGATAGCACAAAAAAATTTATTTTGTTACAGGATCGCGGTAAAAACTCGAATTTCGCCAAAGAATACCGAAAAAAACGAATTCCGTCACAGGATCGTGAAAAAAACGTGAATTTCGTCAAATAATTGCGAAAAAATAGGAATTTTGTAACAGAGTCGCGGAAAAAGCGCGAATTTTGCCACAGATCGCGGATAAAACACAAATTTCGTCAAAGGATCGTAAAAAAACTCTAAATTCGCCAAAGGATCGCGAAATAAACACGAACTTCGTCAAAGGATCGCGAAAAAACGCGAATTTCATCCCAAGATCGCAAAAAACGCAAATTTTGTCAAAGAATCGTGAAAAGTACGGGAATTTCGTCAAAGGATTGGTTAAGCGCGAAAAAAACGCAAATTTCGCCAAAGGCCACAAAAAATCCCATAATTAGAGCCGGTAGAGAACCCCCCCTGGCCTCCCCCTTTGTTGTACCCTTTCAAAAAATATGCTGTGAATTTCGGTATTTCTTTTTACTCAGATTATATGTCACTCGGTATCCCCCCCCCCCCCAAGTGATTCTCTGGATCCTCCCCTGTCATTTACAAGTAGAGGAATAAATATTAGCATATTCTATTATCGTCTGAAGGAATTGTGGCTGGATGATTTACTTTTTTAGCTTCAAAAACAAAAGTTATATTTTTATACAGGGTGTCCCTTCTTATCGTCGACCAATAGCTAATTTCCTAAACTATTAGTTTTAGAGGTATAGTTCCAATTGTAAAAAAGTTTCAAATCATATGTTCTGTCAGTAAAATAAAAGGTTCATCCCAGTTCACACATATGCAGTAAAATTCTTGCAGGAAGTGAGAGATTTTTAACCTAACTACTCATTTACAAGTAGACGAATAAATATTAGCATATTCAATTATCGTCTCAATGACTGGGTGATTTACTTTTACTTTCTTTAGCTTTGAAAACAAAAGTTATATTTTTATACAGGGTGTCTCTTCTTAAAGTCGACCAATAGTTAATTTCGCAAACTATTAGTTTTAGAAGAATAGTTCCAATTGTAAACATGTTTCAAATCATTTGTTTTGTCAGTCAAATAAAGGTTCGCACCGGTTCACCGGTATACAGTAAAATTCTTGCAGGATGTGGGAGATTTTTAATCTAACTACTCATTTACAATATATATATATTATATTATCGTCTGAATATTTATATTATATTATCGTATCGAGCATATTATATTATCGTCTGAAGGAATAGTGGTTGGATGATTTACTTTTACTTTTTTTTAACTTCGAAAACAAAAGTTATATTTTTATACAGGATGCCTTTTCCTATCGTCGACAATAGCTAATTTCTTAGACTATTAGTTATAGAGGTATAGATCCAATTGTAAAGATTGTTTTTTTTTTTTCAAGTATTGTTTGTAGCATTTTTTTTTAGTTTAAACTAGTTGGATGTGCCAATCCCAAAACTTTCATCTATCTCATATATTTTAATATTTCAAAATGTTGTTACAAATGTCAATACTTCATTTATTTGTTCAATTCTATATAAACTTTCACTTTCATCTTAAATAAATTTCTGCTTCAGTCAATTAATCGGAGTAAAAACGGGTTAATCTCTATCAAGATATTTATTAAAATCAATAGTTTGCGGTTATTCTGTTGTATATCAGCTATTCGCGAATAGCTGGCTCATCAGGATGGGAAGCTCCCGTCACTTCACAAGCCGCCGGTATATAATAGAAATACGAAAAATATAAAAATATAGACAAAAATCGCTATTATAGTGCCTCCTTTCGGCGGAATATTTTCTAATTCAGGGGGGACTTAAAAATTTACTTCAATTCTATACATAACTTCATACACTTTTCGATGGTGCAATATTGAAAATGGTACCAAAATAGCTATTACAGCGCCCCCCTTTCGGAGGAATTTTTCCAAATGCAGAAAGGACCTACTTGCCTTTACCGAACACATGCACAAAAAATTTGATTCAATCCTATGCATAATTTCATACACTCTTCGATGGTACAATATTCAAAATCGCGCAAAAATCGCTATTACAACGCCCCCTTCCGGCGGATATTTTCAAAATTAAGAAAGGACCTGCTTGTCATAGCCAAAATTTAAAAAGAAAATTTGGCTCAGTTCTATGCATAACTTCATACACTTTTTGATGGTACAATGGCGACAGACAGACATTTTCTATAAACATGTTTTTTGTGATCTCTGACCCCTAAAACGTGTAAATCCGTCGAAAACTGGAAGTCGAAAAAAATTTCGATTACAATACTTTCTTTTATTGAAGATAGAAGAAAGTAAACAGTGCAAAGAATTAAAAAAAAAAAAAAATCCAAGGAGATAGAACCTGGCCATCCTCGGTTACAGAATACCGGTAAAAACTGTAATAATTTTTTACATTTAGGTATATGTTTTTCAAATTGCCCCTTAACAGCACCAAAAAGTGTTTTTATATGAAGATAGCAAACATGTAAAAAAATTAAGTTTTGATATTTATTAAAAGCCATATTGTTTTATTAGCCGTATGCCCAGAATTAACGGCTAGCGCGTAGTTCGATTACATAGCTGTTACATTTATGTTTTATTTATATTACTAGCGAACTTGCCCGGCGTTGCCCGGGTACGTCAAAAAACAGCAGGAATTACGAAAAAGCTCTGAAAATCACAATAAGATATCGCGAAAAAATTTTAAATCGCTTCTCAAATACTGAAAAGAGAGAAAAAAAAAAACATATATTATGTTCGAAGATTGCAAGTTGATTCCTTTCACTAATGTGGAAAAATAGTAGCAAATCGCTAAAATACACTAAAAATCACATACAAAATTCCCGAAAAATTCGAAAATTGTTATACGAAATCCGAATAAACTTTATTGAAATGAAGGTAGAAATTACTTTAGTCAAAAATGGAATGTCAAAAAAATGCAGCAGAAAGCGAAGAAACGTAAATATCGAATTAAAAATCACTTGATGACGTAACGAACACGCGCAAAGTGTTTAATGTGAAGTAAATTTGACATTTACGATCACACATTACTGGCATTTAATCTTATAGTTTGGCGATATATATATATATATTGGTCTACGGGATAATCAGGTAGAGCCACAAATTATTTCTGTTCGTATTTAAAAGTAGACAAATAGCTCTTCTTTATATAAATAAATAAAATAAATATTGAAAAAAAATGCTTATATGTGTATGAAAAGTAAATAGTTTGCCAATAAATATAGTAAAATTCACTTCACTCGCCAAGGCCATTTTCTCTAACTCACAATGCCCATATATTAAAAATATACCAAATACTCTTCAATCTGTTGCCTGATACTAAGTAATCACAATAATGTAAATAACTATTAGGCATAGATACGTACCGGGTTTGGCGCGATTTTTTTTTCACGCCAATTTGGTGAAAACATCGTTTTCGAAAATCAGTTACATATATATATTTAAATTATTTTCTATTATTTTAAAAGGAAATAGCAATAAATAATAAAAAGTTTAATTAATATCTATAGAACAAAACAGTTTATATAACTGTAAAAAAGAAAATAAAAGTAAATAAACAATTTATTAATAAATAAACAACAATAGCCGAGTTACCACGTCAAGCAAAATAACGCCATTTTGGAGCTCATTATGTACCATGGAGCGTATATGACATCTGTGCCAACAAAACTTTCAATAATATAGTAAATATGTCATTTGGTGGTGACTTGATTATCGAAGATCATAAAATATGTGTGTATATGGCACATTTTTACACTAAAATTTAACTACTTAACTACATACTTATAATTTTAACTCCTTTTTATATAATTTACATTTGAATATAAAGATTTATTCCAAAATGTTCTCCTATACTTAAAAAAAAATCATTGCGACCTTCGCCTGGCTTATTTCAGCCTTCTGCCTTTGTGGCTTAAAATTGCATTGTTTGGCGACCAAGGTAATAATTAAATAGCATGTAACTCACAAATAAAGCCTTTCTCCTGTAAGACATACGATGGTAAAATTACATATAAAAGACAATTATATTGAATAAAAAAAAGGACTAAAAGACTGTTACTTAAATTTTATTTCTTCAAGTTTTTTCAGGCAGATTTTTATTAAACTGGCGAAGCGAAAAATTGCCAAATAATGTATCAATTGCTTCTTTCATACTAATTTATTTTTTTAAGTTTTATAAACATTCCTTTTATGTTTAAATTAAATATTTTCATTTTATAAAATTTATCTCGCATTAAAAATGTTTTTGATTCTTTTTTAATTATTATTAAACAAAAAACAGTTATTTTCCTTTTAATTTGCTAGTTGTTTACATTATTTTCTAACGGAATTAGCCATTTCAATTCAGTTATCAATTATAATTTTCACCAAAATGACCACTGGCAACACTTTCGTCGAAAATAACAATAAAATACAATAATCTAAACATTGTATCATGTTACTTTTATTCACAATTTCATTTACTTGGATTCCCTTAAATATAATTAATATAATCCCTTAAGTTAATATTAGTTTTTGTTGCATTAAAATATTTCAATTTGTTGATTTTCTGTAAGCAAGTAATCCATATTGGTTTACAATGGAAGTCTATGGGAATTTGGCGAAATATTAGAGATATCGCCAAGATGGCGTCATTTTTGGCGACTCATTTTGGTCGCCAAATTTGGCGATATACCGCCAAGTTGGCGATAAACTTGGCTGCGTTTGGCGACAAAACTGTGTCCCTCCAAGGTAACCTCCTTATAGATATAGAAATGCATTAAAAGCCATTCTATAATTGCATAAAAAATTCGCTAAAAATTCAAAAATCGCTGCACGAATTCCGAATAAACTTTTTTGAAAAGAGAACAAAATTTACTATATTGGGTTAAAAGAAAGAAACCATATTCTTCTCACTTATATGGAAAAATCGCCTCGAAACATAAAAAAGCACTAAAAATCGCATAAAAAATTAAATTAAAAAAAATCTAATCAAAAAATCGAAAATCGGGCTTCGAGGTGCAAAACTTCATATATAGACGTATCTTTTCCCCAAATTTTGTAGCTCTACGTGCAGTGGTCTCTTCAGAACAATGTCGACACACTCACTCACTCACACACAAACTTCTTTCTTTATTATTATAGATTTTATTTATTTATTGAGATAATTTTTAATTTTGATGAAATTCTTTTGTGTGTCATTCTAAACGAACTATAATTGCTACACACTTAATTTTCAATGCCCAATATTCTATATTGAACCTCAATAACAAATAAAAATTACATGAGTATAATTACGAGAGTTAGAGCACGGCTAAGCAGACAGAGAGACAATCATACTAAATTCGGAAACACTTTTCAACTATGTTGGAAAGTGTTAAAAATAGTTTTACAACAGATTTTAAGTTGAGAAAAATCTAATTTTCTGTATAAATAGTGTGATAGTCACTGCTTTTAATAGCCACGGCATTTACTCGAAATTGTTGCAATTAAAGTATTAAAAACATGTTCTAAGCAAAACAAATAAAATCATAAGAGCATTCCGTGGTCCCAAGTTTAAGAAATACTCTTAATTAGAATAGCGTTAAAGAGTTAATGCTTAACAGAATGGGTTACATTAAATACGCCTTTAGAAATCGTTTTAAAGATCTACGGCTATTCTCTCATTAACTTCGAAATCCATTGTAATTTAGATTTTTTTCTTTCTTTTTTTTTCCGATTACCCTAAAAGGTAATAAACGGGAATTGCTTTTACCTTCTTTAAAGTAGCTCATCTAAAAAAATTTGTCCGACACTTTCAAAAAATAAATAATTCAATAATTCAAATAAAGTACTTATTTTCTAACACTTTCCTACATAGTTGAAAAATGTTTATGGCTTCGGTTTGTCTGTCTGTCTGACGAAATGGATTAAATGCGGTGGGGGGGGGGGGGGAGAAAATCATATTTAAAAACAAAAATTTAAATGTATTTAATTATCTAAGCCACTATGGCGCATATATAAAATCTGCAGATAAGATATTTCTTTTTTCATTTTTTCCAAATAAAATTTGAAACAATTTTCAAATAAGTTTTATTCTGTCGACTAGACTTTTATTTCTCGTTTCTTTTATTACTTATCCATAGTTGTCAATTTCTACTTCTTTATTAGGATGAGCGAAACGAATCCTCTACTAGCCTACACAAATTACATTTTGTAGGCACTTTTTTTAGGCACTTTACAAAACACTATTCAGTATTTTGACTTGAAATTAAGCATAAAAATAAATTATGATCTGTAGATTTGCACAATATTAATTTTTTACAGAATAACCTTAAAAAAATTATTATTTTAATTAATTTATTTTACATGTTTTTCCATTACAGACGCATTTTTGCAAATAAAAAATGAAACACGTATATTTTCAGAAGAAAAAATAAATCATGGAGTTAGTAATTATAGATAGAATCATGATTAATTAAATAGTTTTACTATTTCTTTTATGAAGTTTTTAAAATACCCTTTTTATGAAAATTATAGCATATTTAATGAATTAAAATTTGTGAAAATTCAATTATTTACATTCAATTATAAAAGTATTTTTCAGTGTTAAGAATTCAAATACACAATTTATTCTTATTATGTGAAATCATTTACGCAGACGTATTTTAAAAGAATTATATTATGATTTTTTTTTTTTGTAAAGTCGCAACAAAAGAATTGTAAACAAATAAAATTTATTGTTAAATTCGTTATATCATAAATAAAAAATTCCGAGGAAATTCTTAGTTATTTGGCTGAATTTACATTTCTAAAATTAAAATGCGTCAAAACATAAAATAACATTTTGCTTAATAAAGATGCAAAAATAATATAAAAAAATATTGTTACTTTCAAATATTTATCTTATTAAATAATGCTTCGCGAATCCAAACAAAGCATGGCTTTTGCTAGTTCTAACATTATTTTTGTGTTGTGTAATCCACGAAAATTTAGGATTAAATAAGGAAATTTTTTTTGTTTGAAAATAGTGATATCAACTAGAAGACTAGAATTCTGCTTTCTCAGAATTTAGTGTCGCCCCGATGAAAAATATATATAAATGTAGATAGTACAAAACATATTTCAGTTTTAAGACTTAAAATACACGATTTTATTTTATATAAAATGTCTTCAGTTGCATCCGCTGAAGAATTCCACATTTACGATCCAGTCTTAGAACAGCTACAGAAAAGCATGCATAGGACATCACTATCTTGGAATAATACACAAACCCAGCAAAAATCGATGTCGTCATTCAAGAAACTCGACAAAAATATCGGCTATCTCATGAGTCATATGCCTTCATTTGTTTGTAACATTAATATGGATACTGAAAATTAAATATAGTTTATAATAGCTCCTTGTTTTATCAGAAATCGTTCGTTTATATTTTTTCAAGATTTGGAAAATGTTATGACACACGGATTAATTAAATTGCATTCTTTCAGCTTTTTAATAGGAATTAAGTAAATGCGGAGAAAAAAAGGTTACAGAAATATTCTTTAAAATACATTTTTATAGGAGACGATACTCTTGCCATAGCACGTATTTTAATTACAATGTTTTATCCGTTGTTATGAAAAAATGGCAACAAAAAGATATAGTAATCTGCTATAGATAATATACATATGACGTCACGCACCCCAAAAAAATGTACTTCTCAACTTGGTGTAGGCAGAAAGCAACAATTCTCGCAGAGTTAGTAATTTATAACATATTATTTCCTACATATAATATAATATATTATAACTACGTGGAAATTACGAGCGTTTTAGCACAATTTCAAGCAATTTAGTCCTGATTGTTGCTTACATTAAGTTGAGTAGACACGCAACAAGCCAGTTTGTTGACAAATATGCACATTATCTATTTTCCCTTTACATTCAACAGAAATGGAGTACTGCAGTTGCCACCATTACAGAAATGGCATTAGAAACTACAAACAATAATCTCGAAAATAAATTAAGATGCAGTTTCCAAATAAGTTGTATTTAAAAGTATACTTTTCCTCCTTACACGATGGTGTAAAAATTGAAAATGTGCGATATTTAGAAGTTAAAAAAAATTGCAGTAGATTATCAGTATTTAACAGTACAATGATACACCTGCTTCATTTTACGGCTGAATTGTGTTTAGGTGTAATGTTATTTTTTATTGATGACACTTTAATTGCTGTCTGAAAGAAATAGTATATCGGAGGCTACGAAAGTGTAAAAGTTGGCAGATGCTTACATCGCGTTTCTTAAACGGAAATTACAAATAGGACGGTTTCGAACATTGCATCGCCTGAAATTATACTCCCGGTCATGGGAATAATAAAAGTGCCCCTGCTATGAAGAAGACGAAGATAAATTAGAATAGAGTGTTAATTTAAAATATCAAAAAATTATCTCATCTTCAGATTCTATTCACGTCTATCTTTTATTACTTTTCCTGCGATGGGAAATAAGATATCTTTTGAAATAAAATTTAAAATTCATTTACTATTATTCTTAGTCACCCTGGCTTATATATAAAATTTGCTAATAAGGCAGGCTTCTCTTTTTAGGTGCGTTCGTATTTATAAAATAAATAGCGCCAGCATCTATAGTCGTCGTCTGGTCGTCCGTCTGTCTGTTTGTCTGCCCGCATATCACAGCGCAAGAAACTACCCAACCGAATGGTTTGAAATTTAATATACACTCACAGTGTGCCCGATAAAGTCTGTTATCACTCCAATAATTTCTAAACGGCAAGAGCTATAGTCATAAAAGTGGGGTCTAGGTATAGTAAAGTAGTCGTGCGCTACTGAATGAAACTGCCTACGGCGCCACCTAATGGGAAGCTGCGGAGTTAGCATTCCTATCTCGAAAACGGAAAGAGATAGGGAAAAAAGTGATTTACAAAGTTGTAGAGCATCATCGATTTATAACGAAAAGATACCTTGAGGTCATTAATGCGAAGAATAGAACGGTTAAAACGCGCAATTGTTTTTTCGTTATTTCCTACACAATGACATCACGAAACGGATGGAGAAATGATTATCTTTCGGACAAATATGCATCGAAATGTGCATTGCAGCTGACGGTGAGAAGTTTGAAAATCTCAAATAAAGGTATATTGTTATAACTAAATATTTTTTAACACTTTCTAACAAAGTTGAAAAGTGTTTATGATTTCCGTTTCTCTGCCCGTCTGTCCGCGCTCTAACTCTCGTGTAAATATACTCGGATCGTTCTGAAATTTTTGGATGTTAGTGTTCTCTACCATAGCACGATCCTTATTTCAAATGAAGTTTGTAGCATGTTTAGTTCATTTATAGGGACAGTCAAAAGTTTTCCATTACATTATGGCCAATGGGAAAAAAAGTTTCACATGATTTTTAATGGTGTTACACTCTTTCAAACATACTAAAATTGATATGCATTTCTGAAGTCCACTAAAATGTGCATTCTGTAGAATATGCGGTGCAAAGAATAGTTATTATTCATTTACAGGGTCACACAAAAAATTATGTTACATAATGGTATGGGGGGGGGGGAATTGTTTGCGGCGTATTTGAATTATGTTCTATTTCTTATTTCTTATCTATTTCTTATTTAATGAAATTGATATACGTCGCTAAGCTTTAGTATAAGTTATTTCATGTATAATGCGAAGTGCATAGAATTTACAGGGACATACAAAAGATTTCAGATACTATATTGTATCCGAATTACTGTATATAGTAGAACATCGATTATCCGAAGTAATTGGATCGATGATCTTTCGGAAATCGAAATTTTCGGATAATCGAGAATGCTTTCATTTTCAGATTCAGGACAAATATATGCGTTTTTTATTAGTTTGGTAACAATTAAAAAATAAAAAAAAATAATAAATAAATAAAGCAATAGCAAAATAGAAACAAGAATAAATTACAAGAATTTTAAATTTGAATTTAAGTACCTTTTACATATTTCACAAGGGTTTGAAACAAAGTTTTGTTTGTCGCAATTTCGATTGCCTTTGCTTTGCAGCTCTATCACGAAGTTCGTTTTTAATACAATTACTTCACCAGTATCACAGTCTTTCTGCTGCTCCAGCCATGCCAAACTTTTGCAAAACATTCAAAAGCTTCAGAATTGCTAATTTGTTTGTTTTCTTTGCCTGCAAGACCACATTCACACATTCCAGTTGCCCCTCCTCTTAATGTGTTATAGTTCACTCCGCAGTTTACGGGAGCTCAAGTTAAATTCAAAGGAATTCTAAGAAACAAGATCCGAAATATTTATCTGTACTCGTGGTTCGAAAAGGACCGCTTGCACACAAGGATAGTAAAAAAAATAATAGTAAAAAAAAAAAAGTTTTAAAAATAGATTTCGGTTAACCGAGAGTTTCGGTTAAAATAGTTTCGGATAAAAGAGGTTCTGTATTAGCAATGATTGCTCGAAATGCATTTTTAATTATGATATGCGCTTTTGAGTTTCACTATATTTATGCATACTATATAGTGTATATAAATGCTATAGTTCATATACAGGGCTACAGAAATGAATTCGTAAGGGTTACTGAGTATGAGCGTAAATTGCTTAAAGTTGGGTTTTAAATGAGTTATGCATTTTTACGCTGAACTGAATTTAGTTTACTAAGAAATGTTTCTAGAATATAGACAAAATGGCCACGCAAAGAGTTGGATACATGGCCGTCTATGGATGATAATTTCTTGAAATGTGATTTCAGTAATTTTACGAGTGTTTTAGTTTATATTAAATTTTAGCTAAACAGTGGCATGTAATAAAGGTGCTAGGTAAACTACGGTGCAATGCAAAAGTATCCAAGTATGTTCCCATCTATTAGTATAAATTGCTGAAAGAGAAATTTCAACCTGTTATGCGTTTTCTTTCTAAACTAAATTTTCCCATTATAAAGTATATAATCAACCTGCAGATTAAATACAGGGCTGTTCAAAAGAATTAGAATACATATTTGGCTATGGACGGTAACTGTTGAAATCAGTCTTTCAAATGTTTTATGCGTTTTATAAAATGGCTACTTATGTTATTTACCTTATTTCCCTAAATAACAAAGCTTTGTTAAAGCATTCAGGAAGTGTTGGAAAGTGTTTCATAATTTATGCTTAACGAAATATTTGTCTTTCTTGATTTTTTTCTAAGATCATTTTGTCACCACACAGCGTAGGAAATCACGGAAAAACAAATGCGCGTTTTAACCGTTCTATTTTTCGTATTAATATCCACAAGGTGTCCTTTCATACTAAATCGATGATGCTCTACAACTTTGTAAATCCCTTTTTCACTTATCTCTTTCCGTTTTCGAAATAGGAATGCTAACTCTGCTGCTTTTCACCAGATGGCGCCGAAGGCGGTTTCATTCAGTAGCGCATGGCTACTTTACTATACATAGACCCTACTTTTATTACTATAGCTCTTGCCGTTCTTAAATTATTGGGGTGATAACGGACGTTAGCGCGCACACTGTATTTGCACCTTTGTAGAATTTTGTCGAGTCATTTCAAATTTGATGAAAATCGAATGAAAATTTAAAAGATATGAATAAAAGTTTTATCCATTCTATTAAATCCTATCATACGTGATTAATTCAATTCTATCCCATGATAGAAAATAGTTATAGGTTGCCGTGGTGATGACGTTGAATTTAAATTTGTTGTGTTATGAGTTTCCTATATGAACTAAAGTTCTGCATTACAATGTATAATATATGCACAACTCTATAGGTTATATACAAGGCTGCACAAAAGAATGCAGATATTTTCCCGACTATTGAAAGTAATTGCTTAAATTGGGTTTTCAATCTTTTTCAAAATGTTTACTTAAACATCATCTTTCGCTTTATTAAAATGGTGAAGATTTGTTAAAGTAAATTGGAAGTGTTGGAAAGCGTTTCACAATCTATGCTTGACGGATGATTTTCCTTTCTTTATTTTCAAATAAAATTTAATTTCTTGTTCGCAACTTTTTAATTTTCTAACACAAAACAATCACAGTGAAACAAAATTTTATCGTTTGCAACTTTTTAATTTTCTAACACAAAGCAATCACAGTGAAATAAAATTTTATTTTTTGCAACTTTTTAATTTTCTAACACAAAACAATCACAGTGAAACAAAATTTTATTGTTTGCAACTTTTTAATTTTCTAACACAAAACAATCACAGTGAAACAAAATTTTATTGATTGCAACTTTTTAATTTTCTGATACAAAAAAATCACAATGAAAAATTTTCTTGTTTGCAACTTTTTAATTTTCTAATACAAAGCAATCACAGTGAAGCAAAATTTTATTGATTGCAACTTTTGAATTTTCTAACATAAAACAATCCCAGTGAAATAAAATGTTATTGTTTGCAACTTTTTAATTTTCTAACACAAAACAATTACAGTGAAACAAAATTTTATTGTTTGCAACTTTTTAATTTTCTAACACAAAACAATCACAGTGAAATAAAATTTTATTGTTTGCAACTTTTTAATTTTCTAACACAAAACAATTACAGTGAAACAAACTTTTATTGATTGCAACTTTTTAATTTTCTAATACAAAACAATCACAGTGAAACAAAATTTTATTGTTTGCAACTTTTTAATTTTCTAACACAAAACAATCACAGTGAAATAAAATGTTATTGTTTGCAACTTTTTAATTTTCTAACACAAAACAATTACAGTGAAACAAAATTTTATTGATTGCAACTTTTTAATTTTCTAATACAAAACAATCACAGTGAAACAAAATTTTCTTGTTTGCAGCTTTTTAATTTTCTAACACAAAACAATCACAGTGAAATAAAATTTTATTCTACTATCTAGACGTCTATCTTTTATTTTCGTCTATTACTTCTCTTTTTCTCTAAACAGAAACATAATGGTTTTGTTTAATACCGTGTCAGACATTGTGCTTAAAATCATTTCTTCTTTATTCAGTTATGTATATTTTATGTAGTTTCTATCATAGACACATCTTCAAGATATATTCTCTGAGGCTGAACGTTTTATTCTTCCTTTTTTTTTTTATCAGATCATATCAGATGCTATCTTGACTCTGCTATGATCAAAGACTTATATCCATATTATTTAATGCAAATGTCACGTTGTATGACCTTACCTTTTTACTTAAAGATCAACCAGTGTCTATTTGTATATTTAATTGATCGAACACGGGCATCCGGGGTTACAGAAAATTATTATTAGGTGCGTTCGTAATTATATAAAAACGTAGCACCTATAGTCATTGTCTGGTGCGTCCGTCTGGCCGCATATAATAGTGCAAAAACTACCCAACCGAATAGCTTGAAATTAAATATATACTAAGGGATCTTACCCAGGCTTCCCGGGTTACCGAATATAGGTTAAAAACATTTCTTTTTATTAAAAGGTAATGATTTTTTGGTACTTTTCGGTTAGCCGGGCGCCAGTGTTATATATGCATATATATATACATACACTGCTCAAAACAATTAAAGGATATTGCAGTTTTAGGTGGATTTTGTATCTGGTAAACTGTTTAGCTGATTGATACATGGTCGACAGACATAGTAGGTTATATGAGAATAAATTACACATGTTTGGCAGAAAAAAATGCATTTTATTGCGCATTTGTGTACTAAAGGAAAAAAACACAATTTGTGCATATGAGAAAAAAAGAATAAGAAAAGGTGTTTTCTTCAAAGAAAATCATTTTCAGTAGGGTGTATGGTTTCCACGGGCGGCCAGCAACGTTGAACACCTTTGAGGCATGGACTCAATGAGGCTATTAATGACGAGTTGGGGTATTCTGCCCCACTCTTCCAGAAGAGCTCTTTCCAGTTCTTGGAGAGTTTGTGGGGGTTGTTGGCGGCCAGAAACTCGTCTTCCTAGAGCGTCCCAAACGTGCTCGATTGGATTCATGTCTGGAGAACACGCTGGCCATTCCATTCGAACGATTCCTTCCTCGAAAAGGAAATCCTCCACCAGGTTTGCACGATGTGGCCTGCAGTTATCGTCCATTAAAATGAAGTTATCTCCGATTGCTGCAGCGTAAGGGACTACAATAGGTCTGAGGATCTCATCCCTATATCGGCGACCAGTCAGAGCTCCATCTCGAATGATGTAGAGGTCAGTGCGCCCGTCAATGGAGATGCCACCATACACCAACACTCCTCCACCGCCAAATCTGACACTTTCGTGCACGAACGCAGGATTATTCCTACTGCCACGGTCCCTCCAGATGAAAATACGCCTATTATCCGGATGCACAGAAAAACGTGACTCGTCAGAAAACAGAATATTGCTCCATTCATTTCTCCTCCAGTTGACATGCTCGGTTGCCCACTCCCTGCGGTCGCGACGATGCCTTGATGTTAATCTAACACATACCATCGGTCGGCGAGCATACAGACCTACAGCATGGAGCCGGTTTCGGACAGTCTGAGTTGAAATCGTGGTGCCTGTAGCCGAGCGAAGGTGTTGTTGGAGAAGAGTAGCGTTCATGGTTCGGTGTCTCCGAGCTGTTAACGCTAAATACCGATCTTCATTGGGCGTTGTTGCCCGTCTACGACCTTGCCCTGGTCTTCGGCCTGCACATCCACTCTCCAAAAAACGGTTTCAGATCCTGGAAATGACACTTTGTGACACTCCAATGGCTTGCGCTACTTCGGCTTGAGTTTGGCCCCCTTCTAACCTACCAACAATTCCCAAAGCTTCTGAATCTGTCAAATGACTTCGCTGAGACATCGTACTCATCGAAACAAAGCAATCACTGAATACCGATCATCCTTGTCTTCATTCTCTTTTATCCAGTTGAAAGTCAAATTTCATTCGCTGCCGCTGAAAAACTTTGAAGAACTTTTTGACGTCGAACTCAAAATTTGCATACTCCACAGTTTGAAAACCAGAAAAATTTGCATTTGTGATTCTCTTCTTCTATTTTCGGCAAAAAAAATTTCGTTTATATCTTTATTTTATATAAAACTTCAAATATCCTTTAATTGTTTTGAGCAGTGTATATATACACATATATGTGCATATATATATATATATATATATATATATACATGTAATAATAAAAAATTTCGCCCTTTTATCTTAGTAAAACTATTCCAAATTCTTAACATTTTTCCTTTTTTACCTATCTTTAATAATATCTTAATATTTTTTGTCTTTTATTTCACGCATTTAAAACTGCGTATTCTTTTATTAAGAACAAACAATCTTCTTGAAACACCATCAAAAATTTGTAAATGCGCTAGGCCTTTCGAAAGATCTGAGTCTTTCTTCGTCAGGCGCAAAAAAGACGTCCTTCTACTATGAAAGCAGAGACAAGACACTGACGAAGCCTGACGAAGAAAGACTCAGATTTTTCGAAAGGCCTAGCGCATTTACAAATTTTTGATGGTGTTTCAAGAAGATTGTTTGTTCTTAGTCATTCACACCAGTTTTAACTTATTTTCTTTTATTCTTTTATTAGTCTAACAACCTTAATCCATTCGTCTCATCTCATAAAACCCATTAAATTACTTTTTCATTTTATTCTAAAAATAAATTATTTTTCTTTCGAATGTTTTTTAATATCATTTGTTCTTTGGTGTTCTATTCCCATCATCCCTTGCAAATCCCGCCAGCCATTGTTTGCGCAATAATTCTGATGCCGAAACTATATAGTTCGTATCGTCGTCAACCGCGCTTCCCCCCTCCCCCCGGAGTTAGGTCCTATCGTATTCTGCTCTCATCGCGTCCTTCTGGCTACTTTTTACGTGATTTGTCATTTATCGTGCATTGTATTCATACGAATGGCGTTTTCGCAAGTATATAACCTGTTGCATGGACTAGGAGAGGTAGAATTTGACGATTATTGAGCTGCTTGATTAAACCATGCCACCTGGAGTGTTTGTGTTTCCTGAATCTTAATCATTTGTTCTATTCGTAACATCTAGTGGTACATTTTATTACGTAGCGACTGCCCGCACATGGATCACCTATAACTAGTGGAATTTGGTGTATTATATGATCGATTAATAAACGTTTTGATGCATCTATCGGCATCGATTATTTATGCTTCGGGAAACATTCGAATGGACGACAGCCTGACCTTCACTCTTCCATCACGATTGTTCGACTGCATAAAACCATGATTTCTTCATTGAGTGAATATGGTGGGTATGCTGGTGCTTAAGATTTACATGTTTATATGATACGAGTGAAATTGTGTCATACATATGTATGTATATATATATGTGTGTGTGTGTGCATATATATATGTACATATATGTATGTAAATATAACACTGGCGCCCGGCTAACCGAAAAGTACCGATTTTTTTTACATGCAATACTATATATTTTTAGGTTGCCCACTAACAATAAAAAAGCATTTTTCATATGAAAAATATGAATTATACAAACAAATCAAGATTAAGCTATATTTTTGTATTAGCCGCATGTTAAGAGTTATAGCCCCAGATTTTGCTGCCTACGGCATCCTTTTATGTTCTATTAATTTCAGAGCTTTAAGCGCGTAGTTCAATTACATGTCTGTTAAATTTGTGTTTTATTTATTTATTCACACAGGAAGTTTTAATTTATTTTTATGGAATATTAGCCGTAAGAAAATGGTGAACTCTTTATGTTATTTTAAAGGTAAACGGATTAATCTTTCTTAATCGAGCTCCACGTGATATAGACAATTTTTTAATATTTCATGCTTGAAAATTATTTTTTAAACTATAGACAATCAGTAAACTGACATGCACTTTGCAAACAAATTTGATTTGAATTTTTTCCCCCCTATTTGGTTGTCTAAAAATTTAAATTGTTCGATTATAAATATGTTGAATTTTCGTTTTTTTAATATTATTCATTTATTTATTTATAGAGAAAGTGTTAATTTCGTTATGGAAAATTATTCAGAAATAAATGCTGAACATTTTTTGTTGCTTTATGTGCAAAATGTTTATTATTATTACATATGTGATATTACATATGCCGGCCGTGATAAGATAAATTACAAAAAATCATGCTTGAAAATTATTTGAGAAAAGTTAATAAATCAGTCAATTAAGATACAGTTTTCAAACAAATTGCATTTTAAAGTATATTTTTTCCCTGTACGACGCACTGTGGGACGTTTTGACGATTTAGGGGGACAAAATTATTTCGTTGAATTTTAATTAGTTTTTGCTGGGTTTTTTTTTAATGCATCACTAATAAAATACTCAAACAGTGATAAATGTTTGGTTATTTAACAACAATGTCTTAACCCTTAAATGCCTGATTTTTCAAAAATCCTTTTAATAATGTTTTTAGGCATTCATTTTTAAAATAAATCATGGTAAAAATGCTAAAAAATTCATATTTTGTTTTAAGTATGGTTTATGGCTAAAAAAACAGTTTGTTACTAATCGGCAATACTGGTCTTTAATTGAAAAAATAATTTTCCCTGATAAAATTCTATAATATTAAACACGCAAGAATTTTAGGAACTATGATAAGAAATAAATTTTACTTGCTCACTGCAGAACAAAATAGAGTATATCGGGAGCTTTCAAACAAAACAAAAAGAAAATGTAGCAACAATTGAAAAAGTAAATCTATCTTTATTCTTAAACAGCACTGTGCTGCCATCTACATGTTGAAAATCGATTTAATAATATTTTCAGAATGTATTGTATTGGCAACATTAGGCGTTATAGCTTCAATATTATTCTAATAGTATATTAGAAGCCTAAATTGGGTATGTTGCCGAAAGGCAACACAAGGCATTTAAGGGTTAAAGTAAAAAGTGCAGGGTGCCCACTAAAGCCCGTTTCCACCCTCTTAACTGCTAATCGGCTGCATCTATATTCATAAGCGTGGTGTCTAGATATAGCAAAGAGGCTATGCGCTACTAGATGAGACCGCTTACAGCGCCACCTGGTACAAAATGGCGGCATTAGCGTTCCTATAGCGAAAACGACTCGAAATATAGGATAAAAGTGGATGACGACACCTTGTGAACATGAATGCTAACTGAATTTCGTTCTGACTATGAATCTCCTTTTCTAGATAGGAATACTAACTCAACTGTTTTGCAACAGGTGGCGCTAGAAGCGGTCTCATCTTGTAGTGCATAGCCTCTTTGCTATATATAGACACCACGTATAGCTGCAAATGTTCGGCAATTAAGAGCGTGGGAAGGCCTTTAGTGGACACCCTGTATAATGCATTACAAATAATGCGTTAAACATACTTATTTTACAATTAAGTAAAAAATCCTTTAATGCACACATGTAAGTTAACATTCATTTCTTTTTTGTATTTTTGTCTACTCAGGCTCAAGAAATTTGTGTAGTCATCCTGAAAAGTAATTTTTTAAAAAATAAAATCATATTAAAAAAAAAATTAATGTTTTGTGGTACCTTGTAAAACATATAAATGCTACCAAAATTATTTTCAGTTGAAAAAATGCTGCTGTGTAAATAAAAAAACCATATAAATTTTATTCAATTTCAAATAAAATTTCTGCATATAGACGAAATTTTAACGTGTCCCTGTAAAAGAAATACAACTAATACGCACTTTGTTTTCAATTAAAAAAATGCTATCGTGTATCTCAATAACCTATAGTAATTTTGTAAAAATTTTATTAAAATTTCTGCTTTTTAGCAACAATATTTCCGCGATCTTTTGTGTGGCCCTGTAACAAATGCATAATTTCTACATTCGTCACATTATAATTTAATAGGATTGTCACCGAAAAACACATGTAGGCTAAGCCCCAGCTCGATCAGATAATTGAAAGTGGTTTAAAATTGTCTTGCAAGATTTGAACTAATCTTTGTTGTGGTCCTGTATAAAAAGCGTAACTGCTACGTTCCATAAATTATAATAATATTGCATTGTCATCAGAACTACATATCCTGAGCAAAGTTTCAGCTCAATCAGATTATTGAAATTGATTTAAAATTAACTTGCAATTTTTAATCTAAATTTTTGTGAAGCTCTGTAGAAACAGTATTCTAAAAAAACTTCTACGTTCTTTTAATTATAATAATATTGTATTCTTATTCAAATTACACATGTTTTCATTGTTTCGGCGCAATCGGATAATTAAAAGTGGTTTAAATTTGACTAGCAAGACTTGAACTAACATACATGTACTGCAAGTTAATATGACGCTTGTTTATAAATAAAAACTTAAGGATCTGCAGACATCTGCAGGAGTTTTTTTAATTTTTCAATACATTAGGAATGGAAATTTGATTTAATAAAATACTTATTGCTGAATAATACTGAATAATATGTTAAACGTCAAGATGAAATTTGTAAACAACATCAAGGATCATCCAGAATTACAACCTTTGAAAAAAGCGGTTAAACGAGTTTAATATCGCTTATTTTCACAAACCTGTGGCATATGTTCAGCAAACTTGTGCTTTCAAATAAAACAGAATAGTCACGACATGCTTTCAAACTTAAAGGAAGCTAGTACAACTTTTGAAACTACCTCAAGCCAACTGCGCAAATGGCTTCTTTACGGTCATAATTAATCGACACCTTTGATTTTTTTCGCAAAACTCGTACGGACCTCCAAAATACAGACATTCAACTACCAGTACACGCGGTTTTGTCATATTCCGATATAATCGGAAAAATTAATTTTGTCCACCTAGATCATCAAAACGTCCTACTGTACGACGTTCTAAAAATTTTAAATGCACGATGGTGAAAAGATTTAAAAAATCGTACTAGCGAAAATTCCAAAACTGAAATTTGATCATCAAGTGTTGCCATTCGCGAAATGACGTCAGCATTACACACAGATACGATTGTCCTTTATAATATAGATACGTAATTAGTAAAATATAATAAAGATAAGTTATAATATTATGATGAAGTTATCAATTAAGGCTCTTATGCTTGGTTTTCCAGAATGAAAAAAAGCAAATTTTATTCCACTTTTGACATGATCATAGAATTTTTTCCCTATGAAATCTAAACCCGACATAATTTTCACCATCTCAAAATTTACATGCGCACATCTCATATCCATATTCACCAATTTAAAAAATTGTATTTTAATTTGAAAATTAATGCCACTTTAACTCTAAACTTGAAGTCACGATTGTCAGCAACATCTTTGCATGTGTACAGGCGCACTCTTAACTCGAGATTTTAATCTCAGTACCGGAGTGTAAAAATTGCCGTAATTTATGTTTTTAGGCGCATTTGTGTTAAAATGTTTAGTTTTATCTAAGAAAATGATCGCTTTCTTTTAAATATGACGTCATTTTCCCTTCCTTAAGTATTTCGCCTAATGTCTAAAGCTTAGTGTTAGTACACATGCAGAAGGAAAAAAATATGGAAACTTTATGAGGAAAAATGCGTGTTTTCAAAGGCAATACGTAATTGTCCGTTCAAAATATTATGTCTCTAATGGGATTTTGCGCCACTAAACCCTATACAACAACTTTGATCAACAATTTTGATTTTTTATCAGAAAAGGGCTCCTCATTATTTCTCTCTTGTCTGCAATAACGAAAGCTATCTAATTTCCACTATTCTGAAGAAATTTCATAAAATGATTTTTAAATTAAAATATAAAATTGGCGATATTTATAAAAAAAAAATCAGATAGTGCGAGCACATCTACAAATCTACAAATGAATAGCTTTCAGTTTAAAAAAAAAATGGTATAATTGGTTCAGCAGAAAGCACAGGGCGGATGACTCAAAAACAGTCTTGTGTTTCAAATATAGAGATTAAATAAAATTATGAAAAATTAAATTAAGCAAATTATGTTATTTTGATAAAATTATAGTAGAAGGTTTTAAAGAATAGCAATAAAATTTTATTAGTCGAAAGAATTTTGGACAAAAACTTGGAGAGCCTGATATTATTTTAAATCCCGAATTATTGCCAAGATCTGCTTTGTTTGCTTCCCTAACTCGGCGAAGCGAATTCATCCAAGCCAGAATCATCAAGCTCTATAATATAAATCGCTATTTTTTGGACAAAGACTTCCGATCTGAGAATGCACATTCTATGTTAATGCTCTTCTATAAAGACACTCTAAATTTTTGTAAAATATTGCTCTTTATCAGTGTGTGATTTCGATTACGTTATTTTAAAAGTTAAGCATTTTCCTCTGCGAAGAATTTCAAAGCAGGTAGGGTGAAAATGGTGAACTTCTGCAAAACATATTTCAGTTTTAAGAATTAAAATACACGCTTTTTTATAAAGTGACGCCATTTGCATCCGCTAAAACATTTCACTTTTACGATCCAGTCTTAAACAACATCTATAGAAAGGTGTGCATATGACGTCATTATCACGGAATAATACACAAACCCAGAAAAAAGCAATATCGTCATTCAAGAAGCTCGGAAAAACAAATCGGGTATCTAATGATTAATATGCCTTCATTTGTTTGTTTATAATAGCTCCATCTTTTATCAGGAGTCATTCATTTATATTTTTTCAAACTTCGGAAAATGTTATTACATACGAATTAATAAAATTGCATTCTTTCAGCTTTTTGATACGAACTAAGCTAATGCGGAAAAAATAAATCACACAAGTATTCTTTAAAATACATTTTTGTAAAGAGACAGTGTTGTATAGATTGTAAAGTAAGTTTGCAATGAATTAAAAATCATTTAATTCGTAAATAAAAACGAAATACAACCAAAATTCACCGGGTTTTATAGCTGGGTTTTTATAACAGACTATATTCTTGACTTAGTACACATTTTAATTTCAATTTTTTTTTCAGCCTTTGTGAGAAAATGGCAACAAAAAGATACAGCAATCTATTATTTTCCACGGAGGAAAGAGATAGATGGAGATGCAGTATGCCATAAAAACAGTTTGAACAATATGAAGGCGATTATTGCACAAATTTAAATGCCCTCATTCGACCCAGCCGCATACCATAGATTAACATACAAGATGGGACATTTGCGGCAAAATCTGTAATGGCAACAGTACTAGCGTCACTACCGACAAGGGGAAGAATTAACAATCCTCCAAAATTTACCTATGTTGAAGAAATATGTTTACGCTCTATGTTTTGAATATCTATTCTTTCCTAAAACGAAGAAGAGGCAGACGATATTGTATTTAGGCCTAGCTGCTTTTTTTTTATCGTACTTGTTCGTTCACCTTTAACTTACAAAATGGCAATTATAATAATAATATAAAAGAAAAGCCCCAGGAAATTTTGTTGAAAACGTAAATATGTAAGTGAATGAGATAAAATTGTAAGAAATTAAATTCGGGTATTGTGTTAATTCATTAATACAATTTTATCACGTGTAATATCAGTATCTCTATGTTTTGTGTTTTTTTTTTAACTTTTAGATTTATATAATTCTAAAAATTTCTCGAAAGGAATTTTTCCCCATCTGTAATTTTATTATTATTTCTTATATGTTAATATCATAAACATTATTGAACTGATTGTACGTTATTTACATTAAAAACAATCTTTTTATTTTATCTGTGAGAAAGTGAAAATGCGTAAATTTTAAATAGTTATTGTAACGATTGTTTAATACATTAAACTTCATACATTAATAAAACATCGGCTTTAAAAAATTTTCTACCGAATGGGAATACTTATGAAATTTTCTGCGACTTGTAGAGTGCAATACTTGGCTATGATTGAATGTGTCCACCACAGGTTACTACCGGAGGTGCGGAGTCGTTGATTTCTGGTATTCCTCTCCATATCTCATCCAAGTCCAAGTGCAATATTTCGTAAATTTTTGCATCACACCATTGTTTTATGTAGCTTTAAACCCAATTATATCATATTTAGTTGACGTATAATATTCAAGATGAAATTTTAGCTTGTTTTTCGCTGTGCTTAAATCGTTCACCCATCATGTACGAATATATATCCGTGCATGAACATAGTATAGATATTAGATATATAGAATAGAATATCTATTCTATGTTCATGTATCGGTGTAACATTCTGTTAAAAACGTAAACATACAACATTGAAAAAAAGAAAGATCACAATGAGGTAGATGCTCAATAACAAAAATATTACAAGGATGGGAAATTTCTTCCCCATCGTCACTAAAGGCGCTGCGATCGCAACCGCTATTACGCTCTGTGGAAATATCCGATCTTGTATGTTAATCTATATCGCATACAGGCTCTGTGGATCTGCAAGTATTTGGACTTAATTTTGACCGGTTTTAACCGGTTTCTTGGCTGCGTTTTCAGCATCACGCCCAGCCACTACACTTCATCTCTATTACAAAACACGACCTCCACGGACATTTTCTCCCGACCTCCATGGACATTTTCCCTTCGAATGAGGACCTTTTATTTTTGCCGTTTGGCAACAGAAACTTTTTGTTTTTAGAACGAAAGAAGAATGATTTTGAGATGCGGATTTCCCCCCCCCCCCCCCCATCAAACATGTTTTTAACGAATTCGATATTAATTCATCTTATGTATTTAATGTAAATATTCTTTTGTATAAGTTAGCCATATAAATAATCTAAAATGACAAGAGATGTTTTCTTCATTTCCGACTATTTGATGTGAATTATTCTTAATTGTCGAATCTATCCTGGAATGAATAAGTTCTGATTCTAAAGAAGGCGGCCTACCTTGGATCGGTAATTATTTTTTATTTACCTTTATAGATTTGAATCACATGTTTTATTGTGTATCTGATATTTTCTGGCACCCGTAACAGCGACTGCCTAAAGTATTTGAGTCAGAATAAGAATTCCGTTGAATTAGAATCTTTATTGAAGTGCTTTGTTTATAATGATAATTGCAACCATTTTTGTTTTTGATAAATTTTATTAGTTATAATATTGATTTAAGAGAATGGTGACATAAGAGAATGGATGCAGTTAATAAAACAAAACGCACTACTGTTAGGTCTCAAACTACGAAATTAATTAATAGAATAGAAGCGGCAATTTCAGAAAATAGTGCCGATGAAGATACATTAGAACAGTTTCTCGCTGAGTTAGATTTGAAAGAAAAAGAGCTTAATTATCTAGATACTGAAATTCAAAAATCTAGTAAATTAGACGAATTAGAAGCTGAAGTTTTGAAATGTGATGAGTATAATTCGAATTTGGTAATTTGGAAAACGAAAGTAAAAAGGGCTAAATTGAAATTAGAAACTATAAATCTAATTCGAATGTTTCTACTACAACAATAAACAAATCCGACGAAAGAGTTGTAATTCGGGGGTTGGAATCCATTTGCATAAATTTACCCAAGCTAGTAATTGAAAAATTTGACGGCGATCCTTCAGACTGGCAAAGATTTTGGGACCAATTCGAATCTACAATTCATAAAAATGCAGAATTGTCTGAAGTAGAAAAATTCAATTATTTAAAGTCATATCTGACTTCAAATGCTGCTAACTGTATAAAAGGTTATAGTTTAACTAATAGTAACTATTTATCTGCAGTAGAAACTCTAAAAGAACGTTAAGGTAAGAAACAATTGGTAATTACCTCACACCTTCATAAACTTTTATCACTTAATTCAGTAAAGAAATCCAGTGACGTTTATGCACTCCGCAAATTGCTGGACACTTGCCAGACCGAAATCAGAAATCTGAAATCTCTCGGATTAGAGATTGAAAATTATTCAGCGTTACTCTCTCCCATTCTAATTAAATTATTACCTTCTGACATAGTGTTACAAATAACAAAAAAATGTGGCAACGATGAAGAATTAAAAGTTGCGGAAATAATTGATTATTTGAAAATGAAAGTTATTTCCCGAGAAAGAACTGCTTTTTTAATCTCTAATCGAGTGTCTTCGAACGCAGACATTACGTCTGGGAGGCCAGTGCGCGACAAGCAGTCACCGAAAATGATTCCTTCAGCATCTGGCTTAATAAATGAAACGGTATCATTTTCTAAACAAAGTAAATGCCTGGAATGTAAAGAAAAACATTTTTTGATCGAATGCGAGTTATTTAAAAATAAATCATTACAGGATAAAAAGGAAACTTTAAAGCAGTACGGTTACTGTTTTGTTTGTCTCAAAAATGCAGGGCACATAGCAAAATATTGTAAAAAATTTGTTAAATGCAGCAATTGTTTAAAACGGCATTATAAAATTTTATGTCCCGAAAATGAAAATGCCAGATCACAAGAAAATAATGAAAGCACGACATTATCAAATAAAACTTGTAATCGCGCAGTATTAATGTAGACTTTAACTGTCCGTTTAGAATCAAAGGATCAAAATAAACACTTGTTAGTACGCTGTTTGATAGACACAGGTAGTCAACGTTCGTATCTGAGTAAATATATTATTAATCGAATGGGATACGAAGCAATAGGAGAAGAAAAAATGATTCACGGTCTTTTTGGTGGTATTCAAGAAACACACTTTCATAAGCGATATAAAATATATTTAAGTAATTTAGAAGATACTTTTAAATGTAATTTTGATATCTATGATCAAGACAAAATGTGTACTGAGGTTCCAAAAATAAAAAATGGGCCTTGGATAAAGGAAGCTAAAAAATATGGGATAAAATTCATAGATTACGATGCATATACAGGGAAGCAAAAAATTACAAATGCACAAGAAATAAGTTTACTTATCGGAGCAGATATTTATGGAAAGTTATTAACGGGGAAAATTAAATCCTTGGATAGTAATTTAACTGCTATAAAGACCAAATTGGGATGGACATTGATGGGTAAAACTAATGAAAAAGATACAAACGATTCCACAAAAGTTGTTTTATCCTTACATGTAAATGAAGCAAAACTCACAGATTTATGGCGATTAGACACTTTAGGAATTCTTGATCCAGGTGACAAAGGGTCTAGTTTAGAACTCGAACAAGCCGTAAAAGAACATTTCAACAAAAATATTCATATAAACAATGAAAGATGTTATCAGGTAGTCTTCCATGGATTGTTGGTCAACCCCCTCTCCCCAGTGCTCGGAAAATTGCAGAACGTAGATTAAAAAACTGCGTAGATTCATTAAAGAAATCCGGCAATTTAGCTGCCTATGAAGCGGTATTTAATGAGTGGCTTCAAGAGGGCATTATTGAGGAAGTCGAATCAACTCCAGGAACGGAAGCTGAATTTTTTCTACCACATATAGCAGTAATAAAAGAAAATTCCACTACCCGAATACCAGTTTTTGATGGGTCCGCTAGGGAAAAAGGCTCACCCTCTATTAACGATTGTTTGTTGAAAGGCCCCAATTTAGTAGAACTTATCCCTTCATTGATAAATCGGTTCCGATTGAAGAAAATTAGTGTAATATCAGACATAAGAAAAGCATTTTTACAGATTTGCTTAAATGAAAATAACAGAGCATTTTTAAGGTTTTTATGGTGGAAGGAGGCAAATTCTGAAGAAACGAAAAATTTCCAACATCGAAGAGTTGTTTTCGGGCTTACATGCAGTCCCTATTTATTGGGAGCAACTTCGCAACACCACTTAAAAAAGTCACCTTCCTCTATGCAGGAAACAGCTTCTAAACTTTCAGAATCCTTTTATATTGACAATTGTGTCACAAGTGTTGACAATGAAGATCAACTCAATAATTTTATAACAGAGTCAAAATACATTCTCAGCCAAGCTAAATTTGACCTCAGAGGTTGGGAACACAGTTACTCTAACTCCTCAATGAAACCAGATTTTTCCTTAGAAAACAAAATTGTCCCAGTTTTAGGCCTACGATGGCTATTACCCTCAGATGTTCTTTCCATAGATGTAAGGGAAAATCATAAAGATGATGAACCCATCACTAAAAGGAAAATATTGTCGGAAGTTCATAAAATTTTTGACTCCATCGGTTATACCTGTCCAGTAACTCTTTCCCCCAAAATACTGCTACAAGATTTGTGGAAAAAGAAAATAACTTGGGACTCTGAATTACCAACCTTGATTGCCCAAAAATTTCAGAAATGGAAAAATCAATTGAGCTCACTTAAAGATATTGCTATACCTAGATGTTTAATAAGCGACCCAGATAACATCGGTGATTTAAGTTTGCATGTATTCTGTGACGCGAGCAAGGTAGCTTATACTACATGCATATATTTACAAAATGAAAACGTAAAATCAACATCATGTCAACTGATCCAAGCACGATGCAGAGTAGCCCCGCTAAAATGTGTTACCATCCCCAGACTTGAGCTCCTCGCATGTATGATTGGTGCACGATTATCTAAAGGGGTTAAGTCCGACTTAAAATTAGAAAATCTTCCAACTTTTTTCTGGACAGATTCTATTAATGCGCTGTACTGGATAAAAAGAAGTGAAAACTGGGCTCCATTCGTATACAATCGTGTTAAAGAAATTCGATCTCTTAGTAATCCAGAAAATTGGCACTATGTGCCCGGAACTCTTAATCCAGCCGATCTACCTTCCCGGGGATGTTCCGCGGAATCCCTTAAACAATCCCTCTGGTGGGAGGGACCTGATTGGTTGAAAAAACCTCAAGAATTTTGGCCAAACAGTAGTTTGAATCCCGATTTTGAAATAATTAACTCTGAAAAAAGAAAGACAGTTGTCAGTGCAGTAAATATCCCTCAAACTCCAATTGAGTTATATGAAAATACATCTTCATATTTGAAAATGATAAAAGTTACTGCCTGGATGTATAGATTTTTTGGAAATATTACAAAGACACTGAATGAGCGAAATTTAGAGAAAATTTTAACATCTGAGGAAATAAATCACGCAGAACACGTCGTATTGAAATATGCTCAGAGGTATTTATTAAGTGAATCTAAACCATGTTACACCTCTTTACAGACTTTTACGGATGAGCAAGGTCTAATTCAAGTAAAAACACGAATCTCTATGCGAAAAGATTTCCATTCTTTTCGGTATCCGATAGTTCTGCCTTTCGATCATAATATTACCTATTCGCTCATAAGAAGAAAACATAGTGAACTTTTTCATGCAGGAATACAAATTGTAATGTCAGTTTTGCGCGAACAATTTTGGGTATTAAGATGCAGGCGAACAGTTCGAAAAATTATAAAAAGTTGCATGACATGCAGACGATTCACTGCCTCACCCGCTGAGACACCTACTGCCCCTCTCCCTGAAAAACGAGTCAAAGATGCTTCAATTTTTGAAATTGTTGGTCTAGATTTATGCGGACCGTTATTTTTAAGAAATGGCTCGAAAGTTTGGATAGTTCTTTTTACGTGCGCCATATTTCGCGCAATACATCTTGAATTGGTATCTTCACTTTCAACGGAAAATCTTCTATTAGTTATGAGAAGATTTATCTCAAGAAGAGGGAGACCCTCTATTATTATTTCTGATAACGGAAGAAATCTAGTGAAAGCATCATCAGAATTGAAGTCTATGAATTTTGAAAGCTTGCAAAATTTTGCTATTGAACGAAAAATTCAATGGAAATTTAATCCACCTTCAGCTCCCTGGTGGGGAGGGTTTTTTGAGCGCATGATAGGAATGTTGAAAGGTATTTTACGAAGAATGCTTGGAAAGGCCAGCCTAAATTATGAAGAATTATACACCGTGTTATGTGACGCGGAAAGTGTAATCAATTCTAGACCGCTGACATATGTCGCAGATGATGATGATCTTGACCCTCTTACCCCCACGATGTTCTTGCAAGATATCAAAGATTCGAGAGTTCCTGAATTTAACATAATTGATTCTACAAAAATGAAAAGAAGATTTGCTTATCAGCAAAAAATCCGAGAAGATCTTAGAAAACGCTTTAGAATAGAATACCTGGGGCAACTTCGAGAAAATGCGGGGAGAAATAGGGAAACTGAGTTAAAAAAAAAGACGATATTGTCTTAATCGGGGACGATAATTCAAAACGTATTAATTGGCCTTTGGGAAAAATTGAAGAATTATATCCCGCAAAGACGGAAAATTCCGGGTAGCCAAAGTTAAAACCAAAACGGGTTCTTTTTTGAGACCCCTTAAAAGACTATATCCTCTTGAAATCAATAATGAACTAATGCCTCCTTTTTTAGTAGACAGAATTCCTGCTCCCATAGACGACGACTCTGTTCCTGCTCCTGAGCCCGAGTCATCAGATCCTGTCTCTGTAGCTGAACCTTTGGATAGCGTTCCTGCTCCTGTGCCAGTGTCTTCAGATTCCCCTTCTGTAGCTGATCCTCTGGATATCACCTCTGCTCCTGCTCCTGTGCACCAGTCTTCCATACCTGAGGATGACAATCGACGATCTCGAGCTAGTAGAAAACTGAAACAGCCACAACGACTAAATTTATGAAGTTTTGAGCTTCACTATCCTGAACCTCAAAGGTGGGAGGATATTACAAAACACGACCTCCAAGGACATTTTCTCCCGACCTCCATGGACATTTTCCCTTTGAATGAGGACCTTTTATTTTTGCCGTTTGGCAACAGAAACTTTTTATTTTTAGAACGAAAGAAGAACGATTTTGAGATGCGGATTTCCCCCCCCCCCCATCAAACATGTTTTTAACGAATTCGATATTAATTCATCTTATGTATATAATGTAAATATTCTTTTGTATAAGTTAGCCATATAAATAATCTAAAATGACAAGAGATGTTTTCTTCATTTCCGACTATTTGATGTGAATTATACTTAATTGCCGAAACTATCCTGGAATGAATAAGTTCTGATTCTAAAGAAGGCGGCCTACCTTGGATCGGTAAGTATTTTTTACTTACCTTTATAGATTTGAATCACATATGTTTTATTGTGTATCTGATAATCTCCATCTATCTCTTTCGTGATTATTTTCCTTTTAATTTCAACAGAAATAAAGTACTTTAGTTGCCACAATTATAAAAAAGTTATTAAAACTACAAAATAATTAATATCTTAAAATTAAATTGAGATACAGCTTTCAAACAAATTGCATTTAAAAGTGCATTTTTTTCTCTATACGACGGTGTAAAAATTAAAAATGCGCGATGATTAGAAGTTTAAAAATTTGCAGTAGTGAAAATTGCAAAACCGAAATTTCATTTCAAATTTCAAAGTGTTACCATTCGCAAAATGACTTTAGCGTTACGCACAGATATGTTTGTCCTTTATAATATAGATAGATAATCGTTGCAGAATTTTGTCGAGTCATTTCCAACTTTATGATAATCAAATCAAAAGTTGAAAAGATATTATTAACAGTTTTCTTCATTCTATTCAATCCTATCCTACTTCATCAATTCAATGATATCTCATAATAGCGCAAGATTCTGGGTTGCCATGGTGAGGATGTCCTATTATTTTCATGTTACTGAATTTACTATATAGAATCGTAATAAATTTTGCATTCATGCATTTTTGAGTGCAACAGCTATTGCACTAAAATCTGAATATTTATAAAACTAGTTATAGTACGAACGCACCTCACTTGCCACGTTTGACGTACAATTTCCGATTTGTTAACACTTTCCAACATGGCTGAAAAGTGTTTCTGAACTCGGTTTGTTTGTCTGTAGTCTGCTCGTGCTCTAATTCGCGTAAATATATTTGGAATATCATGGAATTCATATACCGTGTGTCCTAAAAAGGACTGACTGATTTTAAAATTCAATATCTCGCAGACGGTGACAGATATTAAAAAAATTCTGGCAGGAGCGTTATGTATGATGTCAGGAGGTTTTTTACTGTGATTCTCGAATTTAGTTCCAATTACTATCAATAGATGGCGCTGCGAGCAATATGCGCTAAATCTAGGCCCGATTTTGACCCACTCAATACAATTTAATTTCCTTTTTTGGCATGGGATTAGAGAAAGGCCAAAAAATTCAGCTTGAATTTAGCGCTTATTTTCTCTTCTGTATCAAACGTGTGAGTTTTTTTCTGTTTCATGGAAATTTGTTTTTAAGGTGTTGTCAATTTGTTATTTAAAATAGTGATTTGAAATCAATGAAAATATTGGAAGTTCTGTTTTTACTATTTTTTCAATATTAGCATTAGGTTTGTCAAATGGTGGTAGGCGGAAGTAGGGACTTCGATTTAGTGGTACGTCGGTCTAAATGTTTGGGAACACCTGGACAAGATATTTCTTTACTTCAGTTACTTATTTTTTTCCTGAAATAGAAATATGATGGTTTTGTACGCTGCATCGCCTGGCATTGTGCTTAAATTCTCCTGTTCTATATTTAATGAAGCATATCGTAAGTACTACTTCCTATCTCAGACACATCTTCAGATATATCCTTTGGAGCCAAATGTTTTATTCTCCTCCCCGCCACTGTTTTTGTCATATCAGATCTGATAGTATCTCCATATCTTTTGTATTCAAATACTTAAAGCAAAAGTCCAGGTTGTTTAATGCAAGCTTTACCTTGCTTGACCTTATCCTTTTTTATTCGAAGATGATTTGGTTTTTATTTGAACATTTAATAAAATTATTTAAATAAGTATCAAATTTCAAACCTTAAGAATAATACAAATGGCATAGGTTACTGTAGCTTATAGATATTGATTTAATAAATTATGATTGTACGTTGAAAAAAACAATTAAGAATTCCTGAATTGATAGTTTGAATAATACTTTCTTCTCTTTCTTACTGTGATATTAAAAATATATATATATATAAATAAAAAGAAGAACTAAAATTATAATTTTTTTTAATAAAGCCACAGGTTTGCTTCTAATGAGCGTAAATCAACGGTAAATTTTTGATATTCGGGAACCATGCCAAATTACATATTATGTAAGTTATATACAGGGTGTATCAGTGCAGCGGTTGTAAACTTTCAAGACAAATAGAGTACACCTAGACGATGGGAAATCACACAGCAATGCATGGTCGGAACCGTTTTCCTGGCGCAGTAGTGACGACACAAAGCACAAGAAAGAAAGGACACGAACAGGGAGAGAAAACATGTTTAGTATTCTTATTGCTGCAAAAATGCCAGGACAGGGCTGGAAAGTGCCGAGGAGCTTGTTGCACGCATCGTGGCAACTGCTGGGGAAGTCCGGGACACTCCTGGAATTTTCGAGAACATTAGATCTTCCATGCACCGGAGATGGTCTTCCATGCATCACGGCCCGGGGTCGTAATTTCGAACACCTACTTTGCTGACGATCGTTGTCTCTTTAATGTTCTTTTTTTTTTTTTTTTTAGTTTTTTGCTGTACTAAAGATAATAAACATGTTTTCTCCTGTTATTCGTGTCCTGTCTTTCTTGTGTTTTGTGTCGTCACTAACAAGCCAAGAAAGCGTTTCCGACCATGCATTGCTATGCGATGTCCCGTCTACTGATACACCCTGTATATATATTTTTTTGAGTGATCTATATTTTTAGTAGCAACGCTTTGATTTTTGCGTGGAAGATTTAGCTGCAAGTACATTATCTAAAAAAAAATTCTTGAAATTAAAGAAGGTATTGACAATTTACACGAGTCGATTTTAATTCACTGATACAAAACTACGTGTCAATGAAAAAAAAGAAAAAGAAAAAAAAAGGAAAGAAAAGAAAGGAAGGAAGAAAGAATAATATTGATTTATCTGTTAAATACGGGCAACACTGGTACAAAGTAATGTATATGCAATACATCTGAAGTTTCAAATTAGGAATGTAAGAACAAAAAATCTTCTTAAAACGCCATCAAAAATTTTTAAATGCGCTAGGCTTTTCGAAAGATCTGAGTCTTTCTTCGTCAGGCGCAAAGAAGCCTTCTACTATGAAAGCAGAAGCAAGACTCAAGGTAGTGGAAATGCATATTAATAAATGCATATTAAGATTATTTTTTTTAATTTTTAACATGTTACTAATAGAACAAGTTGGAAATTGTACGTCAAACGTGGCAAATGAGGTGCTTTCGTACATAACTAGTTTTATAAACATTCAGATCTTGGTGCAGTAGCTGTTGCACTCTTATACGAAAATGCATGAATACAAAATTTATTACGATTCTATATATTAAATTCAGTAATGCGGAAATAATAGGACTCAGTTTTAAATAGGACGTTATCGCCATGGCAACCAAGGATCATTACCTATAATGGATAGCCCTCAATTAATGACGCATGATGTTATTTAATAGAATGAAGAAAACTTTTATTAATATCTTTTTTAGTTTTGAATCGATTTAATAAAATTTGAACTGATTAAACAGAACTATGCAACTATTCTATATATTAAATTTCAAACCATTCGGTTGGGTAGTTTTTGCGCTGTTATATTGGGATAGACGAGCAGAAAGACAGACGGGCGGACCAGACGACAACTATAGGTACTACGTATTTATATATTTACGATAATTCCTCATAGACCATAATGTAATGAAATACTAGTTTAACTAATATTCATATCTTGGTGCAATAGCTATTGCCCTCTTATGCAATAATGCATGAATACAAAATCTATTACGATTACATATATTAAATTCAGCAATACGGAAATAATAGGACTCCATCTTAAATAGGACGTCATCACCATGGGAATCTGGAATCATTACCTATCATGGGATATCATTGAATTAATGACGTATGATAGGATTGAATAAAATACAGAAAACTTTTATTAATATCTTTTCAAGTTTTGATTCGATTTTCATAAAATTGGAAATGACGTGACAAAATTCTGCAACGGTTATATATATTAAATTTCAAACCATTCGGTTGGGTAGTTTTTGCGCTGTTATATGCGGACATACGGTCAGACCCGAGGACGACCATAGGTGCTACGTATTTATATAATTATGAACGCACCTAAAAAGAAGATATGTTTGGTCGATTTTTTCTCATTTCATACTTCTACCATATCGTTAAAATGTCTGATATTTTAAATAAAATAAATAAATGAATTTCTTCAAACTGCAATTATAATTTCTTTTCTAATAGCAATTCTAGGTCAATATTTTGCATATGGTAAACTGTAGCTAGCACAGAAAAAAGGATTCACTCAGATTGCGTTAAGTCGTGTTCTATATAAGAAAAAAAAAAACCTTGGACAAGGCTGTTTAAACACAACGTTTTCATACGCAAACAGTTTAAAGAAGTAAAGCTCTTATTTGAGTAGGAACAAGCTGCCGAGAGGGAAACAGGGAAGAAAAGTAATAAAGTCCTGAAAAACTAGTCGATGGCTTGCCTCAGCTAATGATCTCTCTTAAAAGTTGCGAAATCGGAAAATCAGTTGGTCTTAAGTTACGCCACGAAAGGGCTTTGCGCTTTTTCTTCTTTTTAAACTATTTTGCGATGCAAGTACAAAAAATCAGAATTAGAAGTCAGCGGCACAAACAGCTACATAACAGGAAGTATGTTGTGAAAACTTGTTTACCAATTTAAAGTTTGATCCAAAAGCATTCACAAATAGTTTTTAATCTATTCTAATATTATAAAGAAGTAACGTTTGTTTGTTTGTTTGTAAGGGGTAATCTCTGGAACTACCGAACTGATTTGAAAAGCAGTGTTGGGCAAATATGTAATTGCAATTATCTGCATTGTAATTACAATTTAATTGTATGTAATTAATAATACTTACAATTACATGCCGTAAAAGATTTTTGCAGCACTGTTCCCGGTGCCACCACCCATCCTATTATTTGGCGAATTTTCTGTGTTTGAATGTGTATAATTATAATTAATTACAAACAATTAAATTGTAATTACGTTGCAGATAATTGGAATTACAAATTTGCTCAACTCTGTTGAAAATTAATGGTGGCAACTTGATGTTGACAGCCCCTGCTCCAACATAGGCTATGTTTTATATCGGTGTTGTTATCCATTTGGGCTGTGGCGCGAACCTATAGCACGTGTACCGTAAGGGGCACGCTGCAGATTATTTTTGGCACGGCATATAGTCAGGTTCTACATCAAAATATAGTAGAATTTCACAAATTGCATTAATTAATATAGATGTTTATCTGAATTCGATTTATTCGGTTGGTTGACATCGTCATATTGAAGAAACTGAAATATAACTTAATGTATTACAATCTAGCTCAATATTGGCTCACAAAAATGTAAAAATAAGAGAGAATTAGGATGTTATCGCAAAAGAAATATTAAAAGGCATTATAAGCAAAATACCTCTGGTAAAATTATATCAAATTGGAATTCAATTCCAGACACTAGAAGCTATAGATTCTGGTGCTTGCTATTTTCACAATTTCTTCTGCGAGACTTTCTTTTCGGAAATAAATAATATGAAAAATTCCAGTAAAAAAATCTTGTCAAATGAGTGCAATTCAACTTGCATTCTCTTGAAAATAACTAAGTACGAAGTTAATATAAATTATTTGGCATCTAAGATGAGACAACAGAAATAATATTTAAAAAATTAATTTCTAAGGTATAACTTCAAGTATTATCCATATTTTTTTAACCCTAAAAATGAAAAGTTAAGTCATTTTGATTCAATATTATTTGATGATTCAATATTATGTAGTTTATATTATTTGATTCATTAAAAATTTTTATTGTTGGTACCTCATGATCACGTAAAATATATTTTTGGAAAAATCTGGCACGTGTCTGTGAAAAGTCTCTGTCCTAGAGTGAGCAGGAGCGAAATACGTTCTAAATTGCGATTTTTTTTATACTGAAGCTGCAAGAAACTTAAATTTGGCATACTAAATAACTTATAAGATTTAAATGCTCTCTAAGAACGGTTTCTAAAAAATTCGAAATTTAAAAGGGTGAAATGAGTAAAAAGCATTCTAAAAATTATTTAAATGCTATTTTTATGAAACTTTTAAGGACAAAAATTTGAAATTTGATATAGCTGCTACTTTTAGGACACAAATGCATGCACAGAGCAATATTTTTTTATCGTAATTTAAGAGAGTGCAGAAGAAAAAATGTTCTAAATTACGATTTTTGTGATACTGAAAGGACTTGAAACTAGAAATTTGACATGGCGGTTACTTTTAAGGTACAAATGCTTGTTAAGAATTGTTTCTAGAAAAATAGTGATTTAAAAGGGGGAAATGAGCAGAAAACATTCTAAAAACTTTCTAAATTACGATTTCTATGGAGTTCTTAGGAATAAATATTAAAATTTCACAGGGTTGTTGCTTTTAAGATGTAAATGTTCGCGCAGAACAGGTTAATAACAAAAAAAAAAATTAAACGATTATAAACTCGCGAAAAGCGTTCTAAAAACTTTCTAAATTACGGCGTCTATGGAATCTCAGGAAATACCAGCAGACCGATTTAAAAAGTAATGGTAGCAAATTAATGATGACAATCTCTGCTCCAACATAGGCTATCCGACCCGGACGTCTCAGGTTACCAGGAAAAAGAGAGATTTGCCTACAGGAAGGCCTAAAAAATGGTGTTTTTTAACATTTTGTTATCTGGAATAAGAATGAAGATTTCAATTCCTGGTTTTTTGCTTGTTATTGATTATGATACGATACAAATGCTTGCTAAGATTTGTATATTAAAAAATAGATATTTAAAAGGGTGAAATGAGCAGAAAACGTTCTAAATTACGATTTCTATGAAATTCTTAGGAATAAATCTTGAAATTTCACATGATTGCCACGTTTAGGACGTAAATGTTCGCACAGAAAAGGTTAATAAAAAAAAAAGATTAAATGCGAGAAAAGTGTCCTAAAAACTTTCTAAATTACGACTTCTATGGAATCTCAGTAAATACCAGACCGATTTCAAAAGTAATGGTAGCAAATTGATTTTGACAATCTCTGCTCCAACAGAAGCTATCCAACCAGGACCTCTCAGGTTACCAGGAAAACCATTTTTAAAGGGGAGATTTGCTTATAGGAAGGCAAAAAAATAGGTGTTTTTTAGCATTTTGTTCCCTGGAATAAGAATGAAGATTTTAATTCCTGGTTTTTTGCATGTTATTTATTATGATAAGATACAAACGTTTGCAAATAATTGTTTCTAAAAAAATAGAGATTTAAAACGATGAAATTAGCAGAAAACGTTCTAAAAACGTTCTAAATTAGGATTTCTATGGAATTCTTAGGAATAAATCTTCAAATTTCACTTGATTGTTGCTTTTAAGACGTAAATGTTCGCACGGAACAGGTTAATAAAAACCGATTAAATGCGCGAAACGCGTTCTAAAATTTTTCTTAATTACGACTTCTGTGGAATCTCAGGAAATACCAGACCGATTTCAAAAGTAATGGTAGCAAATTGATGATGATAATCTCTGCTCCAACATTGGCTAACCAAACCTGACCTCTCAGGTTATTAGGAAAACCATTTTTTTAGGCGATTTGCCTACAGGAATTCGGAAAAAAGAGTGTTTTTTAGCATTTTGTTTTCTGGAATTGGAATGAAAATTTTAATTTCTGTTTTTTTTTTTTTTTTTTTTTTTTTGCATGCTATTTATTATGATAAGATACAAATGCTTGCTAAAAATTGTTTCTAGAAAAAATAGAGATTTAAAAGGGTAAAATTAACAGAAAACGTTCTAAAAACGTAGGTTAAAAAAATACTATTCTTAGAAATTATTTTAAAAACCATAAAAAAATGCATGAAATGCGATACAATTTTCAAACAAATTGCAGTTCAGTTTTAAAACAAATTGTATTTGAAAGTATATTTATTTCCCTATTCGAACGTGTAACAATTGAAAATGTGTGATGTTTTAGAAGTTTAAAAAATTGCAGTAAAAGCGAAATTCAATCGTCTGCTGTTTCCAACATCTGGGGCTAACGAAAAGAGGTTAGCCCCGCCCAACATTAAAATGACCCCAGTGTTACGGACAGACGCGTTTTCCCTTTATAATGTAGATAATCAAATACAGTTTTTAAAAAAATTACATTTGAAAGTAGAATTTCCCCCCTGTTGAACGGTATAAAAACTGAAAATGTGGGATGTTTACAAGTTTAAAAATTTTCATCAGCAAAA
The DNA here is from genome assembly GCA_963932465.1 of Maratus speciosus. Lineage (NCBI taxonomy): Eukaryota > Metazoa > Arthropoda > Arachnida > Araneae > Salticidae > Maratus > Maratus speciosus. Next base: position 63,724,670 of record OZ010799.1, on the reverse strand, counting down.
ATTGCAAAACCGAAATTTCATCGTCTAGTGTTGCCATTCGAAAAATGACGTCAGCCTTGCGCACATACACATTTGTCCTTTACATGGATTTAATGTTTATACTAAAAGTCACGCCTAATTTTATGACTGCAAGTCATACGTCATAACTTAATAATAATTGTATCATTATTATCACTATTATTATTTTTGCTATAACTGTTATAATTATTAACGTAATACTCTCGCTTAGAGCCGATCAATAACTGTACTATTTTTTTAACTCTAAAATGATAAGATATTTGATATAATTTATAGCTATCTCACAAAGTTAAATTGAAATTACTTTTGAATCATAGATTACTATAAACGTAATGAAAAGTAACACTCTATTCGCAGAATGCATTTAAAAACTTATCGAATTTAAGTTTTTGAATTTTTGATAAAATAAAAATTGCAAAACACATTAATAATCTTCCTAATACATAGATAATTTATATATAAAATGAAAAAGAATAAACTAATAGTGTTTTGTGTGAGCTATAATATTCGTACTAGAATTTCATATAAGTTATATACTTTTGCTTAGAAAAATAAAGTGTTTTGCAAAAAAATATATACATTTCATTATGTAAGTGGGAACATTTCATTGGTAACAAAGGCGAAAGAACCATCGAACCATCGAAAGAACATTTAAAAACTATATGTGATACAGTTAAGATTTTATCGTCTGCGTTTTACTACAAATTAATAAATATTATAACAAATACTCTTCTTTAGTACATATTTAATATCCTCAAATCAAATTTTACAAAAGTATGCTAGAATATACGTACGATTTTGTCGTTATTCTTATTTCAAGTTTTAAGAAGGTCTCTTACATGACGTAACTCTGTAAAGATAGAAAATCCCCAAACCACAAACAATTGATTTTGATATGAAACTACGTTTCATGGGGAAATTTTGTCGTAAATCACATCGATCTGCCTTCGACATGTCAGTTTCTTGTAAATTCGTTTTCATTTTCTTAAATCCTACATTAATTTGAGTGATATTAAAAGTGCTACTGCATTCATATTATGAAATAAATATTAAGTTTTAGTCAATATGTTTTCCATGAATTGGTGTTTCATTTGCGATAAATGAATTGAAAATGGTTTAGCATCATTTGTTCGCTTCCCGTTTATGCATTTTTTCATTTATAAGTATTTAGGAATAATTCACAACTTATTCTTATCTCCAAATACTCCCATCTACTAAAATATTTTTATGGCTTTTTTTTTTTTTTTTTTTTTTTTATTATAACATATAAATAGTTCCAAGAAATAACCATATACGTTAAAACACAATTATACTTTTTTAATGTGTAAAATTAAATGTGGAACTTCTTTTGTTTTATACTGGAATCGAACGATGACAGGATAGTCAAATGATCTAACAAGGAAGGTCTCCATACTGGGCATACTCTGAAAATTTTGAAAAAAAAAAAAAAAAAAAAACCAATTAAGCTTCTTATGTATGTAATAAAGGATCAGTCAAATTTAGCGGCGGAATTACAGTAGAAAGTTTGTAAAAAAATAAAATACTTTCGAGTATTTGGCACGAAAAGACGAAAGCGTCACACGATTTGGAGAGCAGTACTTTTCCTCGGCAAAAGCAAACGATATTTTAATGCATCTGAAAATTATTTGTTAATTGATTTTTAGAATGCGTGTAAAAAGTATTTAATGAATTTAAACGTAAACAATGAGAGAGTTTAATAAATATATTTTTTCGTATTACATATTTATGTTGCTTGTTACTTAATTTTATTACTTTAAAAACAATTTCATCTATAAAAAATACTTTCATATATTTAAGCGTATTCCAAAATAAAGGCAAGATTCATTTAGCAGTTATTCCTTTTAAACCAAGGAATTCGCCGTTTCCATAGCAACAAAATTGAACCTGCAGCGCTCAATTGGACTTAATTTTGAGATATTGAAACAATTTTAATTTGTTTTAATTCATAAAATTTGATATTTAACTTTCATTATAAATACATATGTGATAAAACTGTAGCTAAATCAAACTAAAACTGACAAAACTACAGTTATTTAAGTTAAATTTATTTAAACAAGTTCAATATGAAATATTTTTATCTTAAAGAGTATTCGACATGAAAAAGTATTTTTCGAAATTTCATTTCATCGCCAACCGATGATAAATCGCCAAATAAATGAAAATTTCATTATTTTTTTACGAACGTTCTATCGGGTTTCCGCCAAAAAAATTTTTATAAACATATATATCCACATGAGACGAACACTCTGTAATTTTTTCAGATTTTTCTGAATATGCCCGTATGGAGACCTTCCTTGTAAGTTTGGATCTCGAAAGAGTTAACGAGTGTGTACAGAGACGGGCTCGATTTTTCTACCAGTTTTCGGGATTGGACTCAAGGTGAAAATTTTATTTATGCACAAATTTTAAAAAAAGCTAAAAAAAAAACTTGCTATTTGAAAAACAAGAATGAGAAACTGACACTTTAAGACACTAACTTTCTTAAAGCGTTTTACAAGCCTTTAAAAGTCAATTGGAAAGCGCATTGTTACTGTTATTCTATCTGATTATGAAGCATTTCCACAGTTAATTTTGTTAACATAAATAGGCCGTGGAATATCCCTCGTTTGTCCTCGCTTTCTTGTTAAAGTCCTTGTCATAAATACTGAAAATATGACTATAATTTATCTCCCATAGTTGTACAATGATATTTTACAAGATTAAGAATCATGACTTTTGCAGATTTCTGCTGATGGTTGGTTTAAATAAAAAATAATATATTTTAAATTATTTAATTAAAAAAATTATTATTTTTTAAATTTTTAAATTAAAAAAATTAAGCTTTTTAGTGCTTCCAGTTGAGAGATGCAAAAGAGATAGAATTGGTGAAACGGAAAGGAAAACGTATCTTAGACTGCTCTAAATTTCTAAATATGTGGCCTTAGACTTTAGTTTTTAGACTTTTCAGGGAACTTCGTGGACTTTTCTGTGCCTTATGTCGCACCTCGATGCTTACTTTTCCCGTTTTCACTCGACCCTTCTAATCTGTCAGCAAAGTGATGATTAACTAACATTGATTAGAAAGTCATTGAGCCTTATTGGGTTATATTAACCCCGGTGCTATCCAACTCTGGTATGCATACGAAGAAACTTCGGTTTTCTCTACGGTCTACGAGAGTGTATCAATACGTTCTTGCCCTCACATAGAAATAATTGAATAAAATTTAGAAAATTGCTATATTTTATGAGTTCTTTTCTATATAGTCAGTGTGCACAGTAACACATTTGTGCAACCCGTATTTCAAAGAGAGGGGGGAGGATGTATTCCAAGAGGCGCGATAATAGACCCGAAGGGGGGCTTTTTCTAACTTTTACCAACCCCCATATTGTTGGAAAGGCCTGAGACCACTTATTCATGCTATGCACCTCCCGAGCTCCTCCCTCCAAATTTGCCTTCCGGGCGGCACTTTTTTAAATTTTGCGGATGTCATTCATGCCCCACTTTGGTCTACTATCACGCCTCCTGGAATACGTCCTCTTCCCTCTCTTTGAAATATCGTTTACAGAAATGTGTTACTGTATACGCCGACTATGTAGAAAAGGACTTATACAATGTAGCGATTTCATAAATTTCACTCAACTATTTCGATGTGACAGCAAAAACTTGTTTATACACCCTCGTACCTGAGCATGCCTGCTTGCTATCTCTTACAGATAGAGGTCGCAGGCAGCCATGACCTGAACCTCCAAATTACATTTTTATTAGGCCGCGCTTTGTTTTAAAATTTAATGTCATATTCTTTCACTTTCGATGGAGGTTTAACAGGGGTTGCGACTCACTGTGAAAGTATTCCTTAAGCGCCTACGTTCACTAGAAACAATAAATTTGCTATTTTAAACGCATTTTCAGGAACATTGAAATCAAGAAACATTGTCATGGGGATTAACACTTATTTAGGATTACATTTAGGATTACTACTTATTTCTATGTAAGGAGAGTTTCAAATGAGAAAACTAATCTCGGAACAATTTTTAAATGTTATTAATATTTTTATACTTTTGATATTAGGTTGGGGCTCTGATGAAGCGAAATTTTTAGGGCTCGGTTTTCAAATCGTCGGGCTTCAAATATCAGGCCTCGATTTAGCGCCTATTGCTTGCAGCGTCATCTATCGCTGCTACTTTAAACTAAAATCGATAATATCAGTAAAAAAACCTCTTGACATCTTACATAACCCTTCTGCAAGAATCTTTTTTAACATCTGTCACCATTTGCAAGTTACTGAATTTTAAAGTCAGTCAGCCCATTACTCACACCTGGTATAATCCTCTTTCCTTTTTGTGCGAAATTGGGTTGTTAAAATAGATGGCAATTGATTACATTTATTATTCTCTTTTAGGTTATTTTATAATTCGAAAAAATTTTTTGGCCTATTAACTGTTAACATGCAATCATTTCATGTGTTTGTCAAAATCGTTGGACCGGCTCATGCTGTTGACATTGTAATGTAGGGAGCAGATTTTCTATTTTTTCTCTATTGGATTAAAGTTTGTTCAGATTCATACCTTTTTCTTACGATATATGACATTTTAATGTTTTTTCTTTTGTATTAATTCGGCTTTTCTTTAGTTTGGATTTCAGAATCTATCCACATTTAATTTTCAAATATTTTCACATGTGTGTATGCACATAGTCGTAGTTCATTGGGCAGTTTTAGTGAAGTAATTCCTGCTTAACTGATTACTATACTCAAACAGAAATCAACTGCAATTTATGTATATTGTGAAAAGTGCTTCACAATATAACTTTCCATTTTATTCTTGTAATATTTTTACATTTTGTTTTCCGATTTTTCTTCTCACACCTTTTTAGGGTTTCGTTCATCTCACACAACACTTATAGTCTCGCTTCTCCATCTGTCCGTCCGTCACAACCTCGTATTCGGAAACTATTTAAGATGCAAACATGTTTTTTTTCTTTTACATAGAGCTAAATACCTCCTGTCACACTAAAAATCGTAACATTTTGAAAAAGTCTTATACTATTAGAGTTTTTATGAATTCGGCCATTTCTGCAACATTACCTAATTTTAATTTCAGCGGATTCGTTTTTAAAAGTTAGCCCAGTTGGTAAGGTCAATGTGTTCGTATGTAGAAAGTTGCGAGCTCAAATCCCTCCGATTTAAATTGAAAATTTTCAAACTTAAATTTATAATATTTTTGCGGAATTTCTTTTTTAAAGTAAATTTGCGAAGTATTATGCGTTCCTCACCCCCCCCCCCCTTCAAAAAAGAAAAAGAATAAACATTTTAAAAATACAATTGCATTGAATTTTTTTTTAACTTAAATTTGTAATTATTTTAGCGGAATTTCTTTTAAAAATAAATTTGCGAAGTATTGTGTCCCCCCCCCCAAAAAAAAATGAGAAGGAAAAACACTAAAAAAGAATTAAACTTTTAAAAGTTGATTAATGTCAGATTAATAAACACTGGATTTCCTGTTTGGCGCTGCCATCTGCTGGCAATTTTTTGAAATAACAGATTTCTATGGACAATTTTTTTCAAGTTATCTACAAGATTGTTGAGGAATTGAAAGGTATTTTTTCTTTTCTCTTTTGAATTTTAATATATGTTTTAATATAACATTCTTTTTTGGAGCCATCTAGTTAGTTTTTGAAAAGGGAAAGTGTTAATCTGATTTTTTCTGAATTATTTCAGCATTTTAAATATATTTTAAACAATTTTTTGCTTTTAAAATATTATTTTTTATTTATACTTCCGCTAAATTTTTTTTAATTCATGAATTAAAAATATTTTGATTTTTTACTTTTATTTAAATAATTTTACTTGAATATTTTTAATTTGATTAAAATATATTTTTTAGATTATTTTAAACTTAAATGTAATGGTGCTGCCTTTCATGTAAGAATTTAATAATTATAAATTAACAATTTTGATTTATTAATTTAAGGATAAAGTGTTTTAAAATAGATATTAAATGAAACACTCTGTGCGATCTGCAATCACACTTACCCACTTGTTTTTCTTTAATCTGTGCATTTTTCAATCTTGGATATCAGTTTTTATATTAAAATATAATTATTGGCTAATTTATATTTTGTCGACCTTCATTTGATTTCACTGGCGCCAACTTTTGAAAATTATTGGGTGTGCTCAAAACCATTTTAGGGGAACATGACACTGCCATTTTGCTTTCTTTGAAAGTTTGTCAAAAGATGATACTTCAGATTAACACGTTGAGTGCCACGCGAATTCTTAGGAAAATCCGCTTCAGGCCACACGCGTTGCTTAGAAGCGCTGGTATTGCGGTATAGCAATGCAAAGCGTACTACTAAAGGGTTGAAATTTACTTCCTGTATATATCCTGTATATGTAAAAATATAATCCTGTAATAGATAAAAGTCAAGTAAATTTTAAATAAATTTTCAAGTAATTACTTAAAACAGCATCAATTGTTTAGTTTTACATGAAATTTTACACTGTCAGTCACCGGTGACTGACGCCGCCTAAACGTGTTAAGATAAGTCGGGAATTTTTAGAGCAGAATAAAAAGTTGCAATTTTATTTAATTATATTCTCATGGAGTCTTCATTTTATGGACTCTAATATTTACTATTGTGCCATGAATTTGACTGCAAATTTAAAACGCAAAGGACTAAAAAGTATTAAAATGGGCATTTAATAGGAACACCCTAAAATGCTAGTATTATGAAAATAATGTCCTGAAATGCTGACATTAATAGTAGAGGAGAAGGTCCAAATACCGGCTAGGGTCCAAATACTAGCTACTAGGTGTTCTGAGAACTGAGCGCATCGCAGCCTGTTGGCAATAGTCAGAATTTGTAACTTTAATTGAGAGAAGGAAGTTACGGGAAGTACGTCGGTGAAGTCTGTCTCATTTACAAGCAGCAAATGCAAAAGTGTCGAAACGACGTAATCTGGAACATCAAAAGTTTTTCAGATATGTTTCGCATTTTTTAAAAAAATTATCGATCGTATACGGGCTTGAATTGATGATTAAATTATTTTTTAGACATATTTAGTTCTCAATTGCCGCGCGCACGTTATTGGTATTTTATTATATGAATGAGTAATATCGGTTTTAATTTAAACATAGCAGTGGTCCGAATACCTGCTACCTAGAGTGGTCTAAATACCGGCTAGCCGTTGTTTGGACCTCTATTGGTTGCTCTGCTTGAAGGGGAGGAAAAAAATTAATTTAAATAGTTCTATAATTAATAAATTAATATAAAAGGTTCAGAAATAGCTCCAGTCCCATTTCGCAATATGAAAAAAAGCAACCATGACCTTAATTCTTCAGGAGTAATACTGCTTACCGGATCACTACGCAAAAAAATGCTTTTGGACACTCCAAAATTGCCTGCTATAAATTTCAAGAGAAAGAAGAAAAATGATGGAGGAAAACAGGGTAGAAATTGGATTTTTAAAAAGTGACAAAGGAAGATATTCAACAAAGGAAGATCTGCATGGGTGCTTTATGGTCCTATAGCGACTGCACCCACGCAGAGAGTGATATTATCTTTGTGATTTTTTCAGATAAAATAATTCTCATTTCAATCAGCAAGCTTTTTTTTTTTTTTTACACGTTAAAAACAAAATTAGAAATATAACTGAAATAAGACTGTGAGAGATAGCCGTTAAGAATTTTATGAATTTGACAAAAATGCTTGTCTTCTCCTATACTCATATTATAAAGAGGTAACAATTTTTTATTTGTAGGAGGTAAGCTCTGGAACTACCGAACCGATTCCAAAAGTAAATTTATCAAAATGATGGTGTTAATCCAACTTAGAACATAGGCTACATCTTATGTCCGTGCCATTGGCCAAAAGGGGGTGCAGGAGCAAAAAACGTTCTAAATATGCGATTTTTGTGTTACTGAAGAGCCTAAAAACATGAAATTTGGAATGGTAGTTACTTATAAGATACTAATGATGTCTAAGGACATTTCTCTAAAAAAGAGAAATTAAAACGGGTGAAAATGCGCGCAAGGCGTTCTAAAAACCGTTCTAAATGGCGATTTTTACGCAATTTCAGGAAGAACCAAACTGATTTAAAAATAATGGCGTCAAAATAATGGTGACAACTGTCGTTCCAACATAGGCTACATTTTATGTCGGTGCCACAAACCCTAAAGGGGGTGAAGGTGCAAAAAAAAAAAAAAAAAAAAAAAAAAAAAAAAAAAAAAAAAAAACGTTCTAAATTGCGATTTTTCAGTTACTGAAGGGCCCAGATACATGGAATTTGGCATGATAATTACTTATTTGATATACATTATCTTTAAGAACATTTCTTAAAACATACGAAATTTAAAAAGGGTGAAAATGCGCAAAAAGCGTTCTAAAAAACATTCTATGGCGATTTTTACGCAATCTCAAGAAGTACCACACCAATTTCAAAAATAATGGTGTCAAAATGATGGTGACAACAATTGCTCCAACATAAGCTACATTTTATGTCGGTGCCATTACCCCCAAAGGGGGTGCAGGAGCAAAAAAAGTTCGAAAATGCGATTTTTGTGTTTCTGAAGGGCCTAGAAACATAAAATTTGGAATGGTAGTTACTTATAAGATATAAATGATCTCTAAGAACATTTCATTAAAAAATCGAAATTTAAAAGAGGTGAAAATAAGCGAAAAGCGTTCTAAAAAACGTTCTAAATGGCAATTTCTACGCAATCTCAGAAAGTACCCAACCGATTTCAAAAGAGATAGTTGGAAATTGATGATGAGAGCCCTTACTCCAATATAGGATCTACTTCATATCGGCGTCACTACCACCATGCGGTTGCATTTTAAAAAACGTTCTAAATTGTGATTTTTGTGATACTGAAGAGGCTAGCAATTTGAAATTTGGCATGATAATTACTTATGAGATGTAAATGCTCTCTCAGAAGAGTTCCTTAAATTTTTTTAATTTAAATGGTATGACTTTGGTATTTAAATGGTAAACTTTCTAAATAGTGATTTATACGCAATCTCAGGAAATATAAACTGATTTCAGAAGTATTGGTTTCAAATTGATGGTGACAGCCCCCGCTCCAACATAGCCTATATTTTACGTTATTGTCACTAACACCTGCGGGTTACAGGAGCAAAAAATGTTCTAAATTGCGTTTTTTTGTGTTAAAGAGTGGGTCTAACATTTTAAATTTGGAATGGTAATTACTTTAAAGATGCAATGCCTTCTAAGAATTGTCGAAAGAAAATTCCACATTTAAAAGGATGAAGGGAGCGAAAAGCATTCTATAAGCGTTCTAAATTACGATTTTTTTGCAATCGTATGAAATACGAAACCGATTTCAAATATAATGGTTGCAAATTGATGGTGATAGATCATGCTCGAACATAAGCTATATTTTATATCGGTGCTACAACCCCTAGAGGGTTGTAGAAGCAAAAAACTTTCTAAATTGTGATTTCTGCTGTACTGAAGAGGCTAGAAACTTTAAATGTAGCACGATAGTTACTTATAAAATATAAATGTTCTCTAAGAACTGTCGAAAATAAATTCGAAATTAAAAAGGGGTGAAGCAAAGGGAAGGAGCGAAAAGCATTCTAAAAGAGTCTAAATTACGATTTCTATAGAATCTCAGGAAATAATAAACCTATTACAGAAGTTATTGGTTACGAATCAAGAGGTATAGTCCCTGATCCTATACGGGCTATATTTGATGCCGGTATCACTGCCACCTGGTTGGCAGGAATAAAAAGAAAGCCTTTAAAAACATCTAAATTCTGTTTTGTATAGAATATTAGGAAATACCAACCGATTTCAAGGTTAATGTTGGCAAATTAATGGTGACAGTCTCTGTTTCAACATTTTTCAAGACATTCTATTGCAACTCTGCTTCGGCATTTTATGTTGGTGTAACTAACACCAGAGAGGTGGTAGACTTTTAGACAAGAAGCTTGGAATTCGACATGATGGTTAATTTTAAGATGTAAATTTGTTCAGATGGTTTCTAAAAAATTCAAAACTTCAAATGAATACTGAAATGAGAATAAAAGTCTCAAAATACTTTCTAAATTATCATTTATTTGGAATTAGTTCTTATTAATTAAAATATCATTTCTGTCTATTGCACTTTTATAATGAAGTTTTGTCAAACTGTGGCTTAATTTGTAATTTGTGAATTATTGCAAAAAGTGTTCTTATAATAAAAAAATAGTCATGCAAATATCACTTGGCATATTTCAAGTATTACGGGAGCAAAGCCGCGGGGTTTGCTAGTTTATTAATAATTGACATATTTTTTCTGTGCATAATCAATAAAATTTATTAAAATAATATTCTAATTGCTTAATAATTATCATTAGCTCTATTTGTGTGAATTTTTGGAAAAAAACTTAAGTAGCCGGTATTTAGACCCCATTTTCAAAATTCAAAATTTGAAGAGTTTCGGAATTTTGCTTTTTATAAACAGAAAATTTTTTATAAACAGGTTTTTAAACTGAATTTTTTTTCTCTAAGCAGGTGTAAAACATGTCAAGGTACCCTGCTGTCACTTTTTCTTTTACTAATTTTGAAAATTGTATGACCTAGATTGAAAACAAAAGTGGTAGCCGGTATTTGGACCTTTACCTCTACTATTTACTTAATCCCTTCGGGACGAGCGTCTTTTACAGAATTTTTAATCTTTTATCACCGGTTTTTAAAAACAGACTTTTTTGCTTAATTGAATTGGGAAAATGCTTGGATTTAATAAGACAAAATTTACAATAAAAATTTACTGGTGAGAAAAATCACTGATTCTGAGCACCTTACGCGGCACGAATACCGGTCGCTCGTCCCCAAGGGTTTAAACTATACCGGATGATTCAAAACGGATACAATTTCTTGAACCGCTGATAATAGAAAGATATATCCAGTTACAAAAAATATACAAATGAAGTGCATTTTCAGATGTGGCATTTATTTAAAAAGAGGCTGCATGCACATTAAAATACGAAATATAATTTTAATACGGTCTCCTTTTTCGTATAACGTATATTTAGAAAAAGAATGACATTAGAAGGAAGTCGTAAGAAAAAAATTTTTTTTACCGACAATACATACTGAGTTTTTAAATTTTATGAATTTTCAGTGTTTTCTGGTAATAAAAATGCGCCTGAGCTGACGCATGTTGAAAATTGTCTTAAAACGCTTTGTCAGCATTTCTGAAAGATCCTTTAACCCAGAAAATGGAAAGTACTGAATAATAACAACAACAAATTTAGTGCATTTAGGAAGAAAAATTAATTTCCAAATATGCAGGCCTTTTTTTTTTTTTTTTTTTTTTTTTGAGAGAGAGAAAAAATTGATTGTATGCCGATTAGGATGAAGGGAGAGGGGGGGGGGGGGAGGTTGTGTTTTAGGCTCCGGTGTCTCTGTTATTGCTATCTTTATCGTATTTTCAAACAAAATAATTTTGTGAACGTCAACGAAATAATTTCTTTTCAGCGATTGAAAAAGAAACACTGAGCACTAAAATAGAAAAATGAAAAATAGGTGGGCAGGAAGAACAAATTATTGGGTGGGCTCAGGCCCCATGGGCCCATATAAGTTGGCGCCACTGTTTGATTTCATAGTTATATTAATTTACAGAAGTTTTATTATATGTTACATGTTAAAATTAACAAATTCCTGAATAAGCTTGACAGAAGAAAATGGTTTATTAGTAAATTTCTTATGCCCACGATGTCGGCCTCAAATACAGTATATAAATATATAGTAGAACCTCGATTAACCGAGCTTCGATTAATCGAGGTTTCTGTTAAACGAGTCGATAACGAAGCCTAATTTATTTATTTATTTATTGTGAATGAGCCTTGAAAAAGACCACACTTTTCAGTTCACTGTCCGTGCTATACAGGCTCTTCTGTCCCCAAAAGCACTCAACTCCCAAGAAACATTGGACCCTGAGAAGTCAACAGCGAACAATGCTTTGTTCCCATTGGCCGTGTGAACTTTCGCAAATTTTTCAATTTGTTTTTTTAAATTTACTACTAGTAGTTGATTTCCTTTTTAAATTTGTTAAGCTGTGAAACAGATCTTTACATATATTTATTTTTATTATTTAACCCCTTGAGGGGAGGTGGGATAGATTTTATCCCACCTACGATTAATGAAGATTTGCACCAGAAAATTTTTATTAAATTTTACTTTTCTAAGTTTGTTGGAAAAAAGTCGCAAAATTGCTTTTCCTTATTCTTCAATAAATCTTTTTGCAGATTCCAGTGTGAATTCGACATTACAAAAACACATTTGCTTGCCCCTCAAAGGGTTAAAAAAAGTTCTATTGTTTTTTTTTAATTTTAAGAAATGTTAAATTCGCAATCACGGCGAGTTTTTACGCACAGTTTCGATTAACTGAGATTTCCGATGTCCGAGGTACTAACGGTTCCAATTATCTCGGATAATCGAGGCTGCACTGTACATTATTTTGAAATTTAAAATTAGATAAAAACATGTATAATGATCACTTATAAACAGATTAAAAATCCATTAAAAATTAGTTTATGCAGGGCAGTCAACTGACAATGACGGAAAATATAAAGCTCGCTAGCAAAGAAGTGTATAATCATGGGAAATGAATATGGTTACTCGAGATCGATAAACATGAGAATCCAGAAATGCTTCTTGTGCATCGTGCTAGTCATATCAAGAGCTCTGTGTCCAAAATATTTCCACTTATTTAATTGTACTTAAATCAATTATAAAACCAGTGGGGAGGACCGAGCTACAGTCGGTTAAAAATTAGCTTTGTGTTCAACTCACTCAAAATCTGATTGGTTGAATTAAAGATCTGCACAAGCCGAAATTTCCAGGCACGGGCCCGGAAAAAAGTTAAAGTCTCGGCCCCACTGAATTTCCACAAAACATTGATTTTTACGTCGATTTGGTTAAAAATTTGCCTCGTACGAGGAGTCCTGACCAAAAATATTTACCTTAACCTTTTTTTTCATGTTTATAATCTTCATTTTTATAGAAGTGACGCAGGCTGTAATATTTATTTTTTTTAATGAATCTATATTTCTTGTATGTAAATGTTTCAGTTATTATTAATATTGTTAATCCATATTCCATGTATGTTAAAAATCCGAAAAAGGCTATACAGTAAAATCTTCTAAGACGGAATTGCATAGAAAAGGGGAAAAAATGTTACAGACAAGTTCCCTTCTTAGCAAGTGTAATTGTATTACATATTTTTTTCTTACGTATTAGTATATTATTTTTGCATGTATCAATACGTTTTTCAGTGTGAAACAGAGTTCCGCCATCGGCAAGTTCTTTTTCAGACGTTTTACTAGATTTTAATTTAGCTATATTTCAAAAATCATAGAAATCTACTACTCTTTAAAATGAATAAATTTTAATGTTTAAATTTAGAATAATGGCGATTTAAAAATGCATGCATTTTTTTTTTTTGCAAGCATTTTTGGGCCAGGCCTAATTTTACTGACCTTTGAATGGACCAGGCCACGCTGAGACAATGATTTTCATACGGCCTGGGTCAAAACTAGGATTGAAAATTTTGGGCTGCGAAGACTAGGAATGAAACCAGCCCGGCTCTGTACAGAAAAAATAAGTTAGGCCCGGCCCGGCCCGAGCCTTCAGAGAAAAGCATGGCCCTGGGCCGGGCCTGTCCGTCCCGAGTACTATAAAAAAATCGGCCCGAACCCGGACCGTGGGACGTGACGGATTTCAGCCACAGGCCGGCCCGTGCAGATCTCTAGGTTGAATCATATGTATCTCAGCTCCTGTTGCGAATTTCTAGAAAATTCCTTCAGATTCTGCAGTCTAATGTTTTGCCAAATTTGAAGACATTCATTCATTTGGCGCCAAGCATGTTCTTGGCATTGGTAATCTTGAAATTCGATTTTCATACCAAATCTCGCCAATGTCGCAAATATTTCACGAAATTTTGCGAAATGTTGCCAAATTTGAGACTTCGTTTACTGCCAACAGTTCAACAACTTAACTGTTTCAACTTTCATTTGCATTGAAATGCATTGACCCGTAGTGACTCCTAAATCGCCACTAATCGAATTTTACTGAACATGTGACCCAGCCCAATAATCTTATCGTACTCCAAAACGGTAGGATACAAAGTTTAGTCAAAATCATTAGAAACTTTTTTTTAGGTAAAATTTGTATATATATGTATATATATATATATATATATATATATATATTATATAAGTATTTTTTATGTTTTTTGTATAAATGATGAATTAAATATAAATAGAGATTTATTTTCAAGCTTATGTCATTTCTGTTTTTATAATAATTATGTAACTTTTAACAATAATACCTTTAATCAAATATGTGGTATAGGGATGGGAACAAACTATTCTAGTACAGCAGCAAATTTATTTTTATTTTATTATGAATTTAAATATACTATGAAATATAATAAGTCTTTAATGGTCTTTAGGTATATTGATGATATTTTGATTTTTAATTTTGAATTTTCTAATGAATATGGTATTATATATCCAAATTGTTTAAAATTGAATAGAGCAAACAGTGATGATTATAATGCAGAATTTTTGGATATTTTATTCAAAATTATTGATAATAATTTGATTTTGGATTTGTACGATAAAAGAAATAGTTTTAATTTTTTCACTAGAAGCATGCCACATTGGTTTTCAAATTTGCATAAAAAAATTTACATAAATATAATCATTAATCAATTGATACGTTTCAATAAAATTTGTGGCAGAGACAATAATTTTTATAAACAGATCTTTAAGTTATTGGCTAATTTATTTTACAATAACAATTATCCCATTAAGTTTTTGAAATATTATTTAAAGACAGTTTTAAAAAGTGAATGGCAACGATATGGACTGGCAGCGTGAACATGTGATGGCAGCCTTCTGGATCTTTCTGTATGAAATGGGCATCCTAAAGTCTTGTTAAAAGAACGGGTGTCTATTGATGAATTGAAACGAAGGAAAGTTGCAGACCTGGAATTTCTGGCTTTTGATAATGGATTTGGAAGAAAAATTTATTTGTTTATAGTTGACGGGTAGGAAACATTATACAGGTATTCATGTTTTGAGAAATTTCATTTTGCGGGTTTGGGGGGGCGCATGTTTATTCTGCATTCATGCTTGTTTTCTTATTTTTTTCTTTTGTTTTTAGTTTAATGATAATTTAAGCATTCCTCTAAAAGACCTTTTTATTAAAGTTTTTTGTTTTTGTATGGTTAATATTATGTTTGTTAGTTTTTAATTTGAGTTGTTTTAATTTTTTATGGAATTAGATTAATAAAATGACAATAGTTTTCAGTATTGAATGCGGGGTGAACATGTGTTCAGAAACATTGTTTATTTTGATTTATTAAGGGGGATGGTCACTCAGCTTCGGAATTCTCCTCCGTAATGTTAAGTCTATGGACTTTTGATGCATTTGTATATTTAAAATATCTTCTCGGGAAATTCATATTTTGAACATCTTTTTTCTGCGTACTCTTCTTAAAGGATGTCTCTTTTTTTCTTAGTTTTCAAAATATTTCTAAAATTGATACTGAATTTAATATTTTATGTGTTAAAAGCGGGCGAACTGTGAGTAAGATTTTAACACTTCCTATAAAATTAAGTCTATACTTTAGAAATATTTTGAGAACTAAGAAAAAAAGAGACATCTTTTAGGGAGTGTACACAAGAAATAGAAGTTAAAAATATTAATTTCCCGAGGAGATATTTTAAATAGACGAATGCAACAAATGCCCATAGACTTTACATTACTGAGGGGAAAAAATCGAAAGCTGAGTGACCAGCCCCCTTAAGGTGAATATGATGTTTCAACATAATATGTAGAATTTTCTGTATGTATATTTAAATAAATATTTTTCCTACAGCGTATCAAATTTAATCTGTTTTCCGAGAACGGAAAAATTCAAGCAAGGTGATCATGGAGGTATATGTTATTTAGATATCGGAACTTGAAATAGAAAAAAAATCTTGAAGATTTCAGATTTTTTTTTTTTTACGGGTGTGTGTGGGTGTGGGGGGGGGGGGGGGATTCTATCTACGGTGGGCCCAAAACCGCACCTTGTCGGCATGTACAGTAATCATGCCAAACTTAAAATGGTCATAGAATTATTTCTTATTTAGATATCGGAGTTTGAAATAAAAAAAATAGAAGATTTTACAATTTTTTTTCTAAATTTTGCCCCTTATTTCTGCGGTGGGACCAAAACCGCCCCTTGTCAGCAGATACAATAATCCGGCCCTAAGAATAAGGAATAGGGGTAGGGAAATTCTACTCTGCAGAAACAACCACGGGCGGATCATCCACGTAATCGAATACCATTCCTTGTTTCATGTGATTTTCTTATCACAATAATAGAACGAGCTGAACTGTTACAAATGTAAAATATTGTAACAGTAATTGTATACGTTATTTAAATATCGGAGCCAGCTTGAAATAGAAGAAAAAAACTTGGATATTTTAGAATTTTTTTCAGATTTAAAGTAAGGTGATCATAGAAGTATCTGTTACTTAGATATCGGAGTTCGAAAAAAAAAAAAATTCTAGAAGATTTTAGAATTTTTTTCTAAATTTTCCTGCTTATTTCTGCGGTGGGCCCCAAACCTCGTCTTGTCGGCATGTACAATAATCAGGCCAAAGTTCATAAAAGATGATCATATAGGTATGTACTATTTAGATATAGGAGCTTGAAATAATAATAATAATAAAATAATCTAGATCAGGGATGGCGAACCTTTTTGAGTATGCGTGCCAAAAGTTTAAAAATTATTATGTACAGCCGTGGAAAAAAAAAGTAACCCCCCCCCCCACTAACTCCTCAACAAATCATCGTAGAAGAAAGTTACTGGTACCGAACGATTGGAAATAAAGTCTACTTTTAAATGATGTATATAAAATTTTCTTAGGGGATCTACATATTAAAACGATCCTAACTTCATTTTTTTCAATGGCAATACCCAATTTTAACGAGATATTTCAAATCTTCGGTTCAAACTATGCCTAGACACCAAATTTCAAGTCATTTGAATGATAAGTTTTTGAATTATAAGCATTCAAAATTGAGTGCTTCTAATGTTAAATTACATTTTCATATTTTTATTTATATCTCCCGAAATTACGCTCCTAATGTGCTAATTTTTTTGTAGTAATAATACTAATATACCCAAACATAAATAAGCTGAATTTGCAATTTTTATAATTTTAGGATATGAATTATGAAATAAATATTCGAAAAAATTATGAATTGCAACCTACAATTTTTTGGATGGATTCAGATTTATTAAGTCCTGCTTTATGGAAATTCAAAAATTTCACATTTTTCTTCCAAATAGTTTTCAAATTATGCTTGAAAAACGGCAAAATGATGGTTTAAGGGGCCGTCCATGATGGAAGTGAGTAGACATTTTGAAATTTATTCTGCTGTACTGTAATCTAACACGCTTCATTGACTCCGTGAGTGGCGCTTAAGGTGCCTTGATCAAGGAAGGGGCTCTCTCGGTTAACAATCCAGTACAGAACTTCAATTTGGATACAGCCCTTAAAATACGCTCGTTTTAAAATAATTAATTTCTCAGAAACTTATGGTACGAATTGCATAAAAATTCATTTTTAGGCTAATTGAAGGATGTAGAGTTCATTTATGTTGTCAGAATTGGGTACTGCCATTGAAAAAAACAAAGTTATGGTTTGTTTTAATATGTAGATGGCCCCCTAAGCAAATTTTATATACATCATTTAAAAGTAGACTTTATTTCCAATCGTTTGGTACCAGTAACTTTCTTCTACGATAATTTCTTGAGGAGTTAGTAGGGGGTGTTTACATTTTTTTTTCCACGACTGTACCAACATTCTAACGTGCCAGAAACATTTTAACCAATAATATTGACAAGTCGCTGCAAATTCCGTATTAATAATCTATAAATGAATTTTCTTTTATTGTATTCTTCCGAATCAGATCATTTTTAGTTCTTCAGGTAGAAGCAGGTTCAACAGATACATAGTTATTTACAATAACAGTTAAAGTTCAATTTTCAAAATTAAAACCTAAGGTAACTTAACACTAAAAAGATGGGAATTTTTACTCACGTTTTATAAAAATATTTAATACCAGAATTTTTATTTAAAACTATTTAACTTATTTAATTAGCCCCTTTTTCCTTTGTGTCTTTTAAACGTATTTTATAAAGAAAATTCTGGTTCGAACCAAAATATATCCATATGGTTGGGGCCAAAACGGACCCTCACCGTCATTCTAGTGTTAAAGCCCTAAACCTAAATGAAATAAAACCTAATTTGAAGTAGAAGCGTGTCAATTAGGTAAATTACTCTATGCAAACTATCTCTTAAAATTCAATTTTCAAAAATAAAACCTTTGAAATTTGATAGAGAAATAAAATGATGTAGAAAACACTATATGTTGAATAGTTTAGCGAGAAAAGGGCGCTACAAGGCGTTGGTTTTAAGTAAATTATATAGCTGTTACACAAAACTATACATTTTGTAAATATATATATATAAAGTAGATTGTTCTCCATAAACTGAATATAATCTATAAGTTTTTTCGTGTGCCAGAGAAATTTTCTTACGTGCTAAGTTCGGCACGCGTGCCATAGGTTCACCATCCTTGATCTAGATTATTATAATTTTCTTTTCTAAATTTTGAGGCTTCTATCTGCGGTGGTCCCAAAACCTCGGCTTATCGGCAGGTACAGTAATCAGGCCCTAGGAATAAGGAATAAGAGAAGGGAAATTCCATGCTGCAGAAACACGGGCGGATCACCCACGTAATCAAATAGCATTCCTTGCTATATGTTGTTTTCTTATCATAATAATAGAACAAGGTCAACTGTTACAAATGTAAAATATTATTACAGAAAATAAGCAATTCCCTGTAGCCAAACAGTAAAATTATCGCGGAAGTGAACTTGGACTTATCTCTTTACTTTCTCGCTCCTCTGATAACAGAACAAAAAAAGATTCTCATCTAGAGATTATGATAGAACACTAGACGCTACAGAGTTTCACAGCTTGAGGTGTTATCTGTTTGGAACACGACGTAAAAGATTCACATAACCACCTACTTTGGTGCAAATATGAGTTATCTTTATGGGGAGATAAATGAAAAGAAAATTACCGGATGTTGCCATGTGTTTTAAATGCACGATTTCCTTGTATAATCTAGACATTTCCTTGAATGCAATGCAAATGTGGGATTACCCTTATCCAAACCAAAATGGATAAACGGGAAAGACAAGGCTATATTCACCATACTATCCATCCAAAATTAAGAAAGAATTGGAATAAACATAAGCGTTGCCAATATATGCCACGGAGTATCAGCTTTGTGTTTTTTCGCTTATTTGGCAATTTTATAAAAATAAATTAATAAATAATTGTTTTAAAAATATTTAGAAAATTTGTCGAGAAATATTAAACATTAGAAATTAAATTAAGCAAAATAGCAATTACATTTAACTGAAATATTTATATATTGCATAAATAAAATATTTATTTCGATAAAATGTATGTATTAGTTTCATAAGACGAAATGCAATATTCCCACTTTGATTCAATCACAAAATGCACAATATGAACTTTAAAAAGCTCACTGTTGTACTTAAAAGGCGACAAAGTCATAACATAGATGTTACAAGTTAAAAATATACATTTTATTTAAATGTATTAGTATTTTCGGCCTGCAATCCGGCGGTCATCGTCAGGGAATATTTTTATTAATGAATTTCAATGAATCATTAATAAATCAATAATAATGAATTAATTATTAATGACTCATTTAAAATGTAAGTTCGTATCTGAACAAAGTGACGTATTAAAATAAATGGAACGGCAGTTAAATATGTTTCTCTACATAAGTTCAATCTAAGGCACTGCTACTTCCACTTCCAGCTACCCTTATAATTATAGACTCTGCCATATCAAACGAAATGACATATTTGAATGAATGGGGCAGCAATTAATAAAAATCTTCCCCGACAATGGCCGCGGGATTGCAGGTCGAAAGTACTAGGAGATTTAAACAAAATGCATATTTTTAACTTGTAGCATCTATATTATTGTTATCTTTGTCGCCTTTTAAGTAAAACCATGAGCTTTTTAAAGTTCATATTGTGTATTTTGAATTTTTTTCTTTTTTATCGAAAACTACTGCTTTTTATCAAAACTGCTGCCGTGGCAACAATCATGCTACGCATGCATTCATTGTAGTCAAAGCATTTCAAAAACTGCCAATTTGGAAGTACTTTTATTTACTTGTTTTCTGCCTTAATTTTGAATAAACTTTAGGCAAGCAGGCTTTGCGTAAAGATTAACCTATTTGTCCCGAAAGTTATTGTATGAGTTTTTTGCACTTTAAGCGAAAGACTCTCTCCTCTGTCATCTATTGTTAATGACCGAGAAGGTGTTTGGTATTTATTGTCCAAATTATTGTTAGAATCACTGGTTAGTAAGAATCAACCGAAACAGTTCTTTAAGACCGAAACCGAATTTCGATAATCTTCCTAATTTTCGGCCGAAAACTTAAACGAAAACGAAAATGTTCAAAATATTTTAAAGTAATTAATTCATACATAAATATACATAATTATTAATTAATTATACGTGTTTATGAAATGTACATAATTATTAATTTATTATACTTATGGTCCAAGTTGACTCTCTATACCTCTAACCAATTTTTTTTATTTTCATATAAAATAAAATGTAATTCATTCATCAACGACACGGAATGATTCTCTAATTATACAAATTTCATCTAATTGAAAAATGTTTTAGGTGTACATATCTCGATTTACCTTTTATAATAATTTTTGTAAAGGACTAAAATAATTTTTGTTACTGTTATACACTGTAAAAAAATTGTGTAACGTTACTACATAAAATTAGTGGCAGCACCTTGCCTCAAATTTTATGGAGTAATTTAACTTATATAATGGTGTATTTTAAATTAATATAACTGGTGTAATATTACACCACACTAATGTGAAAATATCACAATTCACATCATTATGGTGTAACGTAACACCAGTTTTATCGGTTAAATTACTCCATGCAATGGAGGCAGCGAGGCTGCCACCAATTATATGGAATAACGTTACTTTTTCTTTTTGCAATGTACTAGAACTTTATCAAAGAGTTTTCAAAACGTTTCTGCGGTTTCAACTAAAAAATTTCTGTTACTGTTAAATATGCAGTTTTTAATGAGAACGTGAACAGCGATTTCAAAGTTTAGTCCAATAAGCATTGCTTGCTTTATAATTTTCACTCACGTCTCGAGTCAGTCATGACTGATAATTGTAAACAGTAAGTTTATAGCAATAAATAAAGAGTGTCTCATTTGAGCCGATACAGCTCAAATCAATGTGCAATGTTGAAATTTTGCGAAGGAAGAAACGACATTTTTGGAATACAGATAGTTTCGGTCCGGCCAAATTTTCGACAGCATTTTCGCCGAAAATTCGTTTTCGGCGAAACTTAGATTTTGAACCGAAAACGAAACTGAATTTTCGGTCGATCTCTACTGGATAGTTTTTAGAAAATTTGTAGAAAATTTTGCTTTTAGAATTTTGTTAGGAGGGAAACCTGCTATTACGAAAAGCACTGCTTCCAAACTCCCGATTTTATTTTTATTTTAAATCAAATAAATATACAGTGAGCAAAAAAAAGTATTTGCACACCAGGTAAATTTGTTGTAGCATATGTATAAATAAATAAAAAGCAACTAAGAATTAAAAATACCAACACTTTTACAAACCCAGCAAAGAAAGAAACAGTGGGCCATCAGCTGGAAAAAAGATGGCAGCCAGCATTGCTATCAGCGGTAAAGTGCAAGGTTGCCATTACTTAAACCTGTCGAAAAGTGTCCAAGCCGAATGCAGCTGGCCCATCAGTGATGGCCAACAGCAGGCCAGCATTGGTATGCCATCACATTACTTCAATCCGACACTTTTCCTGCAGTGCTAGCACATATCTCACTGCTATTTCTTTGCTGGCCCAGCACTTTCCCTTACAAAAATTTCTTATAGAATTCTATAAAAAAACAAAGTATTATATAATTATGGCTCTTTTTTCTATAAGTTAGTTTCACCAACAGCTATAGAAACATCTGTAAAAGTGTCTATAATGGAAATATTTGAACTGCATGTGGTCACCCTCCCAAGTACTGACCGCGCCCGATGCTGCTTGGTTTTCTTGATCGGACATGAACAAGTGCTTTGAGCGTACGCTACGATTGCTCGTAGATTTTCAACCTCTCATTACACTATTTCAAGTTTGTTTCTTTTGTGGTTTACGTTCCCAATCATTAAAATGGTATAGAAATTATTCTATTGTATAGAAATCCTATGTATTTTATACGCTTTTTTTTTATTATTGATTCTGAACTGCATAAATTGTGAAAACCGAAATCCTTTGTAACCTAGTAAAATCAGATTTAAGGAGAGAAAAATAGTGCGTTGAAATAAAGAATTTATTTATTTATTCATTTACTTATTTATTTTGTTGGTGGCAGCGGTGCTATAATTTTTACAGTTAAAAAAAAAAATTAGCTTAACAGCTTAAATTGTGTTCATTCATATTCATTTCAGATTTGTGTTCAAATACTCAATCTCTTCGATATTCGCAGCGCCACCTAGCGTAAGGGCTCCCAACAATAATACTGCAGAAGTTCGTGCACTTCCATGTAGTGGTGGGCCAGCGCATGAGATAAAATGGATGTCCACCAGAATTTTATCTGATGATTTCCAACAGCAAAGTTGACTGAAGCTGTCCAGCAGTGGTCATGCAGTAGTAGACCATCAGCCAGCACTTCTCCATCATTGCCAGCACCTATCTTGCTGCTGGCCAGCAATTTTCTCTTTGCTGGGAAACAAATAAACATATTTAATATCTGACTTAATAATTATATTTAAAATATGAAAACATAAGAAAGTAGCATCTGTACTGCCAAAAAAATATTTGCACACTAGCAATAAAAATAGAACTAGAGGAATTATTCATAAGTTAAAAACTGTGCCAATATTTAGTATGCATGCCCTTTGCTTCAATTACAGCTTGTAATCGTCTGGGCATCGATTCTATTAATTTGTGACATGTTTCACTGCTGATTTGTAGCCATTCTTCTCTAAGAGCTTGCTTAAGTTCTGATTTGTTAGAAATTTTCTTTTTCTTTATTTTCACATCCAAAATATGCCATAAATTTTCAATCGAATTGAGGTCTGGTGATTGTGGTGGCGTTTTCAATTGATTTTTTACATTATAAAGCAACCATAACCTCGTAATATATGCAGTGTGTTTCGGATCGTTATCCTGTTGGTAATAATATGAATTAGGAATTCCTAATTTCAGAACACTATTAGATAAATGATCTCGCAATATATTAATATATTGTTTAGCATTCATATTGCCTTCAATAAAGGTCATTTCGCCAACTCCGTTAAAAGACATGCATCCCCAAATCATTACATGACCACCGCCATGTTTTACAGTTGGTTTCAAGTTTTTAACTTGAAGCTGTATTTGGCTTTCGCCATACAGTTTTCTTACCATCTGATCCAAAAATATTGAACTTGCTTTCATCGGAAAAAGTAGAAGTTTTCCAAAACTCTAGTGGTTTGCTGACATATGCGTTTTCAAATTCAAGTCTTTTCACTCAATTTGTTTCACTAAATGGTTTTTTTCGATGGGCTCTTCCTCGAATATTTGCATCATGAAGAATATTTCTAATTGATTGTGGTGTAACTATTGTTCCCGACGTTAAAGCGACATCAACAGCCAATTCTCGAGCACTTAGAAAAGGGTTTTTTGAAGATTATTTTATGATGGCTCTCCTTTGCCCTGTATTTAGCTTTCTTGAACGCCCAGTTCGCCGCTTATTTATTGTCGAACCGGTTTCTTTTTTCTTCTTAATTACGTAACGAACACTAGAAAAGTTTAGATTTAATTTTTTACCTATTCCTCGGTAACTTAATCCAGAATTGTGAAGAAATATAATCTTCTCACGGGTAGCAACAGACAGTTCACACGTTTTCGGCGCCATTAGAACAAAAACTTCCCAGAATCCCTGCTCCAGTTAATATATTACGTGACTGTAAAGTGCGGGGCTAATGTACTGCGGGACTGATATGCTAAACATTTGCATAATGTTCACATTTAATGCCTGTTTTAACAGTCAATGCTTCTTGTGCAAATACTTTTTAGGTATAAGAAAATATTAATTTAGTTTTTAAAATGTGTAATATTACTGTTTAAGGAAAATAGGTAGTTATTTTTATTTTCTTCTTGTTTAAATAAATAAATAATTAAGAGAATAGTATCAAATTTGCTTTCTATGGTTACTTATGCAAAAAATCGTCTGCGTGCAAATACTTTTTTTGCTCACTGTATGTTAAGCCAGATATTTTGTACATCGTAGATATGAATTACGCCTGAAATATTGAATATTTTAATTGCATGAATTTTTGCAGTGCTAATTAAGCGTTTAGCTAACAGAATGAGCAAGTTGGAAATTGCTCGTCAAACTTGGCAAATGAGGTGCGTTCGTACTATAACTAGTTTTATAAATATTTTTTGCACAGCATATTGTACTGAATGTATATTTTAGTCCACGTCATAAGTGCATATCCATTTCATTCTGTTCGAAATGTTGTAACATCATTAAAATGCACTTGAAAAATTTTTTTCCCATTGACCGTAACGTAACGGAAGACTTTTGACTGTCCCTGTCATTAAACTATATATCCGATTTTCATAAAATCTGAAATGATTCGACAAAATTTTGCAGCAATTATATATTTAAAATTTCAGACCACTAGGAAGGCTGTAACATCATTAAAATGCACTTGCAACAATTTTTTCCCATTGGCCGTCATGTAACGGAAACCTTTTGACTGTCCCTGTCATTAAACTATACATCTGATTTTTATAAAATTTGAAATGACCCGACAAAATTCTGCAACGATTGTATATATTAAATTAAAAACCATTCTGTTGGGTAGTTTTTGCTCTGTTATATGCGGACGGACAGACAGACGGACTGAACGACGACTATAGGTGCTACGTATTTATATAATTACGAACGCACCTAAAAAGTGTTCAAGCCGGGACTCGAACCCCGGTCCAAGCCCGAGAGGTGCCATGCTTAGTATAGTCAGAGTGCTTCCCGCTATTCCAGTGACTGGGTTCGAGTCCTGGCTTGGACACTTTTTACGTGCGTTCATAATTATATGAATACGTAGCACCTATAGTTGTCGTCTGGTCCGTCCGTCTACCCGCATATAACAGATCAAAAACTACCCAACCGAATGGTTTGAAATTTAATAAATATAATCTTTGCAGAATTTTGTCGAGTCATTTCAAATTTTATGAAAATCGAATCTAAACTTAAAACGATATTTATGAAAGTTTTCTTCATTCTATTCAATAATATCGCACGTCATTAATTTACTGATATTCCATGATAGGTGATGATTCTAGGTTGCCACGTTAATTACGTCAGATTTACGATGGATTCCTATTATTTCCGTATTACTGAATTTAATGTATAGAATCGTAATAAATTTTGTATTCACGCTTTTTTGCATACGAGTGCAACAACTATTGCACCGAGATCTGAATATTTATAAAACGAGTAATAGTGCGAACACACATCATTTGCCACGTTTAACGAACAATTTCCGATTTGTTCACTTTGTTGGGTAAACTGTTCTGTAGCAATGTAAAAATTCCTGCAAATAAAATATTCAGATATTTTGTTTCATAGATTAAGTAAAATAAATACTACATAAAAACAACGCGCGTTTTCTGAAATAAATTTTTCGATACAAAAATGTATATTTAACTTGTAAACATTGCGCAAGAAATAGAGATACTAACAAATTCAATTGCCGGACTTGGACTTAATTATTTAAGACTTTTTTTTTTTTCTTTAGTCTCAATATCTCAATTTTAAGGCTGTTTACTTTGTTCAAATCCAAACTGTCTGTTTTTTTCCCCGCTTCCTTTTTGTCTGTAAACGCATGAGATTGATAGGTGCTCTTATTCAGCAACTATGAAATCGAAAAGCTTTTACACTTTTTGATAAAGGTGAGTATTTTTCAAAAAATACTGTCAATGTTAGCAGTTTGAAAGTTATTTATAATTTATGCTCTTTGCATATATGCTTCAGTTGTTTGTCATCATAAAGTTATATGTGAAATTTACTTGTTATTATATTAGCTTATTTTTACGATCCCCTGCATTCAAACAAACAAACAAACAAATTGAAAAGAAATATTTATGTAGCTGAAGAAAGTAGTTTATAATTTATGCACATCGCATATATGCTTTAGTTTGTCATTATTTAGTTGCGTATCATTTTATATCATTATATCATTATTTAGTAGTTTGTCATTTAATTGTATGTCATTATGTGTGAAATTTACTTTGTATCGAACTCTAAAAACTGTTAGCTCTCTTTTACGTTTCCCTGCTTTCAAGCAATAAAAAAAATTGAAAATAAATATTTATATAACTTAAGAAATGAATTTATAATTTATGCAGACTTATATATATGCTTATATGCTTTAGTTGTTTGTTATTATATAATCATTACATCATTATGTAGTTTTTGCCATTAAATTGTATTTATTTATATGTAAAATTTACTTTTTATTGGATTTTAAAAACTGATTGAACTTTTTTATGATCCCCTGTATTAAAAAAACTAAAAAAAATTCGAAAAGAAATATTTATGTAACTTAAGAAAGTTATTTATAATTTATGCACACCGCATGTATGTTTCAGTTATTTGTCATTACAAGTTTATCATTATTTAGCTGTTTGTCATTATATATCATTATGTCATTATTTAGTTGTATGTCATTATGTGTAAAATTTACTTTGTATCGGATTTTAAAAACTGTTAGTTCTCTTTTACGTTCCCCTGCATTCAAACAAACAACGAAAAATGTTAAAAAGAGATATTTATGTTACTTATGAAAGCGATTTATAATTTATGCACATTGTATATATACTTCAGTTGTTTGTCATTGTTTAGTTATTAGTGATCATATATCATTATATAGTTCTCTGTCATTTAGTTGTATGTCATTATATGTAAAATTTACTTTGTATCGGATTTTAAAAACTGTTAGTTCTCTGTTACGTTCCCCAGCATTCAAACAAACAAAGAAAAATATTGAAAAGAGATGTTTATGTTACTTACGAAAGTAATTTATAATTTATGCACATCGTATATATAAATATATGTATATGCTTCAGTTGTTTGTCATTATATATAATTAAAGTACGTTAAGAAATTATAAGACCTCTTTGATTTTGAAAATTGTGAAGCAAATAAAGGTTCTAATTATAGTTTAAGCACATGATATATCAAAATACAACATATTTATTAAAATTAGTTTGCAATAATTTTGAATAATGCAATAAATAAGTATGTTAACAAAAATATTAGAAATGATTGAAAAATACGCTGTTAGCAAATTATAAGACTCCTTGTCTAAAAACAAAAATAATATGTATATTAATACGATATTGGTCCTGTATTTTTCCTTTTAACCTCAAACACTGCGTTTGTCATAGAAGTGACCAGGTGATTAAGTACATATTCAGAAATATAGTGCCGTTCTTTGACAATAGCTACTTCTAGTTCATTGACAGATAAAAACTGTTTATTAGTAGCACACACTTTACGAGTTAATGCACCCCAAAGATTTTCTATAGGGTTCAAGTCTGGATTTCTACTTAGCCACGACAAAACATGATTTTTTTTCTTTTTTAAATCATTGCTGGGTGGATTTAGACACATGACAAGAAGCATTGTCCCGCAAAAACATCCAGTTAGCACAACCTAAAAAAGGTCTAAACTTTCTCAAATGATCATATAACATAGCCTGATATTGCGCAGAGTTCATACGTCCCAAAATTCGGGTTAAATCGCATAATCCATCATGACTAAAAGCTCCCCAAACCAATACTCATCCTCCTCCCATGTGTCGACTGAAGCATTGTTTCGGTTCCTTCCTCAAATTATGCCAATAGTATTTTTAACCATCCAGACGGTCAAGATTAATTTTTTTTCATCTGAAAATATCACTTGTTTCCATTTCTTGTCTCATGACATGACATTGTTAGCCCATTTCAGTCTTTTTAACACTTTCCAACAAAGTTCAAAAGTGTTTATGACTTCGATTTGTCTGTCCGTCTGTCCGTCTGTCTGCGCTCTAACTCTCGTAAATATAGTCGGATCGTTCTGAAATTTTTGGACGTTAGTGATCTCTACCATAGCACGATCCCTATTTCAAATAAAGTTTCTAGCATGTTTAGTTCATTTACAGGGACAGTCAAAAGTTTTCCGTTACATTACGGCGTATGGGAAAATATCGTTTAAAATGGTTTTTAATGATGTTACATGCTTTCAAACATAATAAAATTCATATGCATTTATCAAGTGCACTAAAATATGCATTCTGTAGAATATACGATGCAAAGAATAGTTATTAATCATTTACAGGGCCACACAAAATAATTCCGTTACAGAACGATATAGGGGTGGAGGGAATTGTTTGCGGCGTATTTTAATTATGTTAAATTATTTCATGTATAATGAAATTGATATACGTCCCTAAGGTTTATTATAACTTATTTCATGTATAATACGAAATGCATAGCATTTACAGGGACACACAAAAGATTTTAGATACTATATTGTGTCCGAAGTACTGTACAGTAGCGATGATTGCCGGAAAAGCATTTTTATAAATGTTATGTCCTTTTATGTTTCACTATATTTATGCATAGTATATGGAGTGTATAAATGTTGTAATTCATATACAGGGCTACCCAAAATAATTCGTAATGGTTACAGGGTATGATTGCAAATTGCTTAAAGGTGGTTTTTAAATGAGTTATGCATTTTTACGCGGAAGTGCATTTGGTTTACTAAGAAATATTTGTAGAACATTGATAAAAGGATATACAAGGTCACGCAAAGAATTGGATACGTGGCCGTCTATAAATGATAATTTCTGGAAATGTGATTTCAGTAGTTTTAAGAGTGTTTTACTTTGAATTCAACTTTAGCTAAATAGTGGCGTGTAATAAAGGTACTAGGTTAACTACACGGCTGTACAAATGTGTACAAGTATGTTTGGATCTATTAGTATAAATTGCTGAAAGAGAAATTTCAATCTGTTATGAGTTTTCTTGCTAAATTAAATTTTCCCATTATATAGTATATATATCAACCTACAGATCAAATACAGGGCTGATCAAAAGAATTGGAATACAAATTTGTCTATATACGGTAACTGCAGAAATAAGTTTTTCAAATATTTCATGCGTTTTCTAAAATGTTTACTTAGTTCTCTTATATACCTTATTTCTCTAAATAACGAAGTTTTGTTAAAGCATTCTGGAAGTGTTGGAAAGTGTTTCATAATCTATGCTAAACGCATGATTTTTCTTGTTTCTTTATGATGTTTCTCTAACCTCTTTTTTTTTTTCAACAGTTTCATACATTTTGCATTACTATTTGATTTCAGACTCTTCTAAACTGTTACGTGTGAAGTTCTTTTGCTGAAACAGTTCGAAATTTCTCGAGATAAAAGACCTTTTTGAGTTGATAATCGAAATATTTGTCGATCATCCCGTGGTGTCAAAATCCTTTTTCTTCCAGATCGTTTAATTTTATTTGAATCCTTTTTTCTAATTATTTCATTGTGAATGGCAGTTTTAGAACGCTTCATTAACCGAGCTATTTCTCGTTCAGATTTACCAGCACTCTTATATAACCAAATTTTTCTTACTTCGGTTGCAAACTTTACGCCGCGGCATCTTCAAATATATCGTAAATAACACTATCTAAACCCGCACCTTTGCTTCTCGGGAATACTTTCACGATATACAAATGCGTACGTTTTATTATGATTCTGATGTGACGTATAATATGCTAATTTCCTCAGGTGGTCTTATAATTTCTTAACAGCCACCTTATTTACATTTTTTTTTAAATTAGAAGATTTTAATCAGTGTTGAATTCAGACACTTTTCTCCGGGAGGGCTCCGGGTGGGATATTATAGTGTTCCGGAAGGGAAATTGCATTTTTTAACTATTGAAAACACAAAATCTCAAATCTTCCGGGGGGACATCTCATTGCTCCGGGGGAAGGGGGGGATGTCCCTCCCGGGACACCCCCTAAAATCAACACTGGTTTTAATAAAAGGTAACTTAAATTTTAATTTAGCAATTATAACAGAAAACGTTCTACAATCAATTTTAAATACACACGCTAAAAATTTGCATATTGTGTCTTCTTCTTCAGAGGTGCACCAATTCGTTAGCGGTCTTATAATTTCTTAACGCACTGTACAGTTGTAAAAACGTACTGTACAGTTGTATGTCATTATATGTAAAATTTACTTTTTATCGAATTTTGAAAACAGTTAGTATATTTTACGATACCCTTTATTCAAACAAGCACCAATATATATATATATATATATATATTTATGTGAGTTAAGAAAGCGTTTTATAATTTATGCGCATCGCATATATGCTTCAGTTGTTTGTCATGATAAGATTTTATGTAAAAAAAAAAAAAAAAAAAAAAAAAATCATGCACTTAAAAAAAAGAAAAAGAAAATCCGTCTCTGTATAAGAAGTTGATAACAAACCTCTCAGCGGTCTAATGCATGCTAAATGAATTAAACTTCTGCGTGCTTAGATGGAGTTAGGGAAAGGCGATCATCATTCCTGATTTCCGCTTTGCGGCCTTGACCCACTCTCTTTCTTTAAGCTTTTCATCCTCTTCAAAACGAAGATAAATCAGAGGCACGTATTCATATGATACTCAGCGTAAAAAAAGAAAAGAAGAGGCAAAAATTTTTTAATAAACCACTACAAAATAGTAAAGAATTTAACGATTGATTAAAAGATACTTATAATAAAGAAATTATGTTACTTTTTCCGTAATATAAAGAAAAATCCCTTATTAGAAGATTTTATTTATACATTAGCGGCTAAGATATAAAAATATTTGAGATTTTCATTACAGTTTTCGAAATCTTTCCTTTTCAGATAATCTACATAACAAAAGGTATAGCGCGGACTCACATGATTTCTTTTTTTGAGTACCACTATTTCAGAATAGTAGGCAATCTTTATTTTTAGAGTCTTATTCTTGTTTAATGATAGACATTGTTCGATTTACGGCGAAGAATACTACTCAAAGTTTTTTTTTTTTTTTTTTGAAAACCCCTACAAAATATTAAATAAGAATGTAACGATCGATTAAAAGATACTTATAATAAAGAAATTATGTCACTTTTTTCGAATTTATTAAGAAACAAAGTAATATAAAGGAAAATGCCTCTAGCAGCTATTATTTATACATAAGATATAGAAATATTTTTGAATTTTGAATTTTCTATTATAATATTATTATTCTAAGCATTATTCGAAATCTTTCTTTTCCAGATATCTTACTTAGAAAATTAAAGTCCGGACTTGCATTTTCCTTACTCTTGAGTACCACTATTTCAGAATATTGATCCTCGTCTTATTTAATCATAGACTTTTTTTTTTTATCTTAGATAAATATTCACACGTCGGTGCCAAAGATATAAAACATTGTTTTAATTTTTAAATTACCTTTATTTTCAATATTATTAGAAATCTTTCTTTTCCAGATATATTTATACATAAGGTACAGTTAGGTCTTGCATTTTCCTTACTTTTGAGTACCACAATTTCAGAATAGTAAACTTCGTGTTGTTTAATGACAGACATTTTTCGATTTCAGATAAAGATTTATACATCAGTACCGAAGATATAAAAAGATTTTGTGATTACCTTAATTTTAAATATTATTCAAAATGTTTCTTTACCAGATATCTATCTACGTTACAAAAGGCTCGTTGACGTACAAAAAACGTCAAGGCTCACATGCTTCCTATTATAGAGTACCACTATTTCAGAATAATAATCTTTGTCTGGTTTAATGACGAACATCGTTTTTGATTTAAGGTGAATACTTCTAAAAAAAGTTTTGAAAACCATTACAGGGTTTTTAAAAAATAATAACAATCGATTAAAATGTATTTCTAATAGACAAATTGTGTTACTTTCTTTCAAATTCATTAAGAAATAAAGCAATATAAAGAAAAATTCCGTATTAGCAGCTTTTATTTATACATTAGTGGCTAAGATATAAAAGTATTTGATATTGTAATGACCTTTATTGTAAATATTTTTCGAACTCTTTCCTTTTAAGGTATCTACGTTACAAAAGGTATAATCAGAACGCACATGATTCCTTTTTTTGAGTACCACTATTTCAGAATTGTAATTTTTATCTTGTTTAATGATACCCATTGATCAATTTAAAGCAAAAGAATACTAATCAAAAATTCTTTGAAATTCACAACAAAATATTAAAGAGACAGTTATAATAAAGAAATTATATCACTTTTTCCACAATTATTAAGAAAGAAAGTAAAAGAAAAATGCCTTATTAGCAGCTTTAATGTATACATAAGATATAGAAAAATTTTTGAATTTCAAAATTTTTATTGTAATATTATTTTAATTATTATTCGAAATCTTTCTTTTCCAGATATTTAAGTTCCAAAACGTACAGTCGGGAATTTTCCCTATTTTTCAGTACCACTATTTCAGACTAGTAATTTTTGTTTTGTTTAATGACAGACATTTTCCGATCTCAGATAAAGATAAAAACACGTCAGTGAAAAAAAAAAAAAAAAAAAAAAAAAAAAAAAAAAAAAAACTTTTTTTTTTTTTTTAAATTTTTAATTACCTTTATATTAACCCATTTATGCCTAGCGTCCCATTTTTGGGACGTTTCAAATTTTAATGCATTTGTATAATTTTCTTCTTCTTTATAACATGAAAATTGCATGAAATCATTATTTATAAATGTCTTTACCTATAACCGAGAGATGACAGCACAAAGTGGATCTTTGCTTAAATTAAGGCTTTTTTCGGTGTTTATAGATTTTTAATTTTTCAAGAGGGCGAAATGTAAAAAGTAAATTTATTTGTACTTTTTCTATCATGGGCCCAAAATCGCAAGTTATAATCTTAGCTTGTGGACTTTTTTGAAATAAGTATTTTTTTAAATTGCGAAATTAAATGTTCAAGCCTATTTTTTATGCATTTTTGTAATGTACAAAATATAGGGTTATAGGCACAAATGGGCACATATTTTTGTTAGAAATTTAGGAGACAGTTATTTATGCAATCTCCTTTCGAAGATATTTATGAAATAAATTGTTATTAAGTCTGTACTACGATTATTCTTATTTTATTATTAATAATAGTTATAACGTTATTAGTCTCTGCAAAGAAATATATATATTTTTTGTAGTTCATTAAAATACTAATTATAGTACATAATATACAATTTAAAAACATTTTAAATATAAATATAGGCAAAATATATAATTATGCATATTATTCTACTAGAAATACTCATATTTAGTTCTTTTACATTTTATCAAATAATAAATACAAAAAAAATTAAGCTTAATTTTTTTTAGTATTTTTCCAGTTCATTTTGCAACATTTTAAAGTGATTTTACCAAAAAATTTGAGAAAACAAAAATTCAGGCACAAGTGGGTTAAATATTATTCGAAATCTTTCTTCACCAGGTTACAAAAGGTTTCAGTCATTATTCCTATTTTTGAGTTCCACTATTTCAGAATAGTAATCTTTATCTTGTCTAAAGATAAACACTGCTCGATTTAAGGAGAATAATACTACTCAAGTTTTTTTTTTTTTTGAAAACCACTACAAAATATTAAAGTATTTAACGATGAATTAAAAAATACTTATAATAAAGAAATTGTGTTACTTTCCCAAATTTATTAAGAAACAATGTAATATAAAGGAAAATGCCTTATTAGCAACTTTTATTTATACACCAGTGGCTAAGATATAGAAATACTTTGAAACCAGCAGATCCATGCTAGACTTTCGCACTGCAATCTCCGAGTTTATTTTCTTATACATTTTTCCTTTATTTATAATTAACTGCAATTTTTTTTTAATGAAACAACTTGTTTTAACGAAATATGACTGTACTAAATCAAAAGCTTGTTCAAAAACCTTTCGTATTCCTCACATTCCTTGTTATGTATTCCTCGTCCTCTCTATTCACCGTTGTGTGGTTTTATATGTACAGTCGTGGGAAGAAAAATTGAACACCCCTACTAACTCTGCAACTAATTATAGTAGAAGAAAGTTATTGGTACCTATCGATTGGAAATAAAGTCTACTTTTAAATGATGTATATAAAATTTGCGTAAGGGGCCATATACAAATCAAAACCAGACCAAACTTCGTTTTTTTAATGGCAACACCAATTTTTGACAAGATATTTTAAGTTTTTGGTTCAAACTATACCAGGGCTTAATTTCTAAGGGAAAAAAGTACCGGAGCCCTAATATTATGCGGTGCCGGTACTACAACTATACCGTTTCCCCCTAAATCGCCCCCCCTCCACCCCTGTCACTCTAATCTGTATATTTATATTTCGTACATTATTTGCAAAATTTAAAGCATTTTTTTTTTCTTTAGTAAAATAAAAATTTTAAAAATATCTGTCAGCATATACCTAGCCGTCAACTATTCCACTTTTTAGTTACCACTCCTTCCGAATAGTAATCTTTGCCTAATTTCAATGTTAATTAATTGCAGAATTCTGCGATTAAATATGGTAAGGATTATGATTCGAAAACAGTGTTAACATAAAAAGGGGATAGTTCGTAGCTATGCATTTTTTTCCATAAAAATGCATAGCTACGAATTGCACTGGACTCCGAAGCCCTGTATTTATGAGCTCCAGTGAATTTCAACCAGTATTTAAATATTTGCTAAAAACAGAGAAGTACCGGAACTGGGCTCCGGTGGGCTCCAGCGCAAATTAAACCCTGAACTATACCCAGAAACGAAATTTCTAGTCATTTAAATGACAAGTTTTTGAATAAATTCAAAATTTGGAGCTTCTAATGTTAAATTACATTTTCATTTTTTTATTCATCATTTCATCATTCATCATTTATCATTTTTCATTTTATTTTTTTTTTTTCATTTTCTTCTGAAATTGTAATCCTAATGCGATAATTTTGTGTGTAGTTATAATACTAAAAAACCCAAACATAAATACATTGAATTTGTAATTTAAAAAACATTTATAATAATAATTATGAATTATGAAATTAATATTCGAAAAACATAGGAATTGCAATCTACAAGTTTTTTGACAGATTTGAATTTATTATGTATTGCTTTATGCGAATTCTCAATTTCAAATTTTTCTTTCAAGTAGTTTTTGAATTATCATTAAAAACCGGCAAAATGGTGGTTTAAGAGACTTGTCTATGATGTGCAGAAAAACATAATTTGAAAATATATATTTTATTCATTTTATTGAAACATTTGTGCTGGCAATAGTGGAAACATATTAAGAGAGTGAAATAGTCATATTGGCAAGAAGTAATACATGAGTAGAAGTGATATAGTCATTCTGTAGCCGAATAGAGTGCCGAACTTAAAATTGGATACAACCTCTAAAATACGCTCATTTAAAAATAATTAATTTCTTGGAGACTAATCGTACTAATTTCATATAAATTTGAATTTAGGCTAATTGAAGTGTGTAAAATTTATCTATGGTGTCAAACTCTGGTATTGCTATTAAAAAAACAAAGTCTGGATTCGTTTCGATATGTAGATGGCCCTCTAAGCAACTTTTATAGACATCAAATAAATGTAGACTTACTTTCCAATCGTTTGGTACCTATAACTTTCTTCTACTATAATTTATTGCGGTGTTTTAAATTGCAGGGGCTGTTACTTTTTTTTTCCACGCCTGTACATAGAAAAAGGGATGTTGGCATCAGAAAAATTATGCATGATGATACTTAGCCTAAAGGTTCAACAAAAATTAAGTATGCAACGTCAGATGTAAGCAAAAATCCTATCCAATAATACCTCATTCATCGTTGTACACTACATATTAATTGAATCCAGTATATAATATAAGATGTGGGCAAAAAATCCTATGCAATGATATCTCCTTCATCGTTGTACGCTACATATTAATTGAATTCAATATATAATGTAAGGTGAGGGCAAACAATCCTATCCAATGATATCTCATTCATCATTGTACGCTACATATTAATTGAATCCAGTCTACGATATCAGTTGTAGACAACAAATCCTATATAATGATACCACATTCATTGTTGTGCGCTACATATTAGTTGAGAAAAAGAGATGTTGACAACAGAAATAAAATTTATTGTTTTTGAATTACCTTTTTTCAAATATTATGTAAAATATTTCTTTTTTAGACGTCTACGCTACAAAAGTTACAGTCAGTCACATGATTCTTATTTTTTGTCCGATAATTTTTTAGAAGAGTCTTCATCTTCTTTAATAAAATACACTGTTTGATTTAAGTCGTACAATACTACTGAAAAATTTTTGAAAACCCATGCAAAATATTAAAGGATTTGGCGCACTATAAAAAGTTACTTATAACAAAGAAATTATGTCACTTTTTCAAAATTTATTAAGAAATAAAGTAATATAAAGAAAAATGCTATGTTAGCAGATTTTATTTATAAATCAACGACTAACTTATAGATATATTTTTGAATTAACTTTAATTTAAATATTATTTGAAATCTTTGTTTTTCCTGATTTACGTTATAAAATCTGCAGGCAGGACTCACATGATTCCTATTATTGAGTACCACTGTTTCAAAATAGTAATCTTTATCTTGTTTAATGACAGGCATTGTTCTATTTTAGGTGAAGAATACCAATGATTTTTTTTTTTTTTTTTTTTTTTTTTTTTTTTAGAAAACCACTACAGTCTATTAAATAATTTAACGATCGATTAAAAGGTACTTATAATAAAGATATTATGTTACTTTTTTTTCAGATTTATTAAGAAACAATGTAATACAAAGAAAAATGCCTCATTAGCAGCTTGTATTTATACATTAGTTGGTAACGTATAGAAATATTATTTTTTTAATTTTTGAATTGCCTTTTTTTAAAATATTATTTTTTTTTTAGATATCTACGTTACAAAATGCATAGTCATGAAGTCATGACTCATGTGATTCCCATTATTGGGTACAACTGTTTCAAAAAAGTAATCTTTATATTGTTTAATAAAAGACAGTGTTCGACTTAAAGGGAAGAATATTAATCAAAATTCTTTGAAAAGCACTACGAAATATTGAAGAATTTAACGATCGATTAAAAGATACTACTAATAAAGAAATTATGTTACTTTTTAACAAATTTATTAAGAAACAAAGTAATATAAAGGAAAATGCCTTACTAGCAGTTTTTATTTATACGTCAGGTAGCAAAGATTATATAAATACAGTGAAACCTCTCTAAGGAGACCACCCATTAGACCATAAGAATTCGGTCTTTCAGAGAGGTGGTCTCTGAATAGAGGTGATGGGTAAAGAAAAGTTTCATGAAATGCATACCACAAAAAAATTATTCAATTAGTTTATTATAGTTCATGCCCATACAGCTTTAAAAAAGGAATTAATTGTAGTTTGCTCTGATTTTAACAATTTCTCATTAACAATTTTTATTTTTAAACATTCTTTGACCTCTTTAAACAAATTATTTATTTTAGTAGTATCTGTAACAGGTATCGAACTTTCTATCAATCTATTGATTTCAACAAGCGTTTCTTCACATGAAATAGAAGCTTTAACTGGCGGAAGCTCGTCGTCTGAATCAGAATGAGCTCCTAAAGTAGATTTTAAAAAATCTCGATTGTAGTATCATTCATTTTTATAAATGATTGTAGAATTTATTTTTTTAATGTAAAAAATTTAAATTCTTACCTTTGTGGAGATTTTCTATAATACGATTCTCCCAGTCTTCGGACAAATCATCGTAACACTCAAGAGCTTCCTCATCTTCATAGGATTTGGGGTCATAATCAACTTTAGCTGCGTTTGTTAGCTGAATCACTTCATCTTCTAAGACACTGATATTATCATGAACTTTACTATGGATACATTGCTTAGTCCACAAGTACTCAAGCAACTGACAATTGTTTATGTCTTTACGTTATCCCATGCACATTTTATCCATCGAATAGCATCAAGTACATTAATGGATTTCAGAGTGTTGGACGCATTTTTACTCTCATCTATTAGGGAATGAGCTTTCGTAAAACAAAACGTCTGCTTGAAACAGTGAATAATTCCTTGATCTAACAGCTGAATTTTGGATGTCGTATTAGGAGGGAGAAATTGAAGTTTCACAATTTTCAGCTGTGCATGATACAAGGAACATGGAGCATTATCCAAAATAAGGATAAGGTTTCTACTCTGTTTGGTCATCTTTTTGTCAAAGTCATGTTTGATTTACATTTGTTTGAAATATTGTTTCAAATATTATTTCTTTTCCAACTATCTATACGTTACAAAATATACAATCAGAGCTCACATGATTCCTTTTTTGGTTACCATTTTTTTTTTTTTTTTTTTCAGAACAGTAATCTTCGTCGTGTTTAATAATAGATCTTGTTCGATTTAAGACGAAAAATAGTCCTAAACAATTTTTTTGAAAACCTCTGCAAAATATTAAAGAATTTAACTACCGATTAAAAGACTTATAATAAAGAAATTAATGTTACTTTTTCCAAATTTATTAAGAAACCAGTAATATGAAGAATGACTTATTCTCAGCTTTTATTTATACATCAGTGCATAAAATAGAGAAATATCACTGGTCAACAAATTTGAACTTTTGCTCTCTCCTAAAACAGAAATTAGTTGTTTTTATGCTGATTCCGAATTTAGTTTTAGATTTACTCCAGCACGTCAAGTTTGAGAGATATTTGCATATTTCAATTATGCAAATTTAGTAAATTTTATACAATTATTTGCAAATTTAAGGTATAAAGCAATACGGTTTTTTGTTTTATGTTATGAATACTATCTAATTAACTTCACAAAAACGTTGTTTCTGAGATTATACTGACATGTGACTGTGAAATATTGTACCTAATTTGCACATTTTTCATGTTTTTCTAATAATGTTTCTTGGCATTCAAATATTTCTGCCGCACGTGTACGCTAATATGTTTCTAAACCAGTTTTTAGAGCTGATTTCAAATCTTGTATCTGTTTTCTTCTATCATGTCTAGTTTTTGAAAAAAGTGAAATTTTAGATTTTGGTCAATAAAGCCAGAAATAGCTTTTTATGATACTTTGTATGATAAACTTCAACTAATTAGGATAGATACTACTACATATTTTTTTTCGATTACATAAATTTTGTTTATGTCTCTGATATGAATTTGACCCTGTTCACCTAATTGTCAATGAATTACACACCCCTAAAAAGCATCTTATATCAAACCTGTGTTAATGCCGTGCAAAAGTAGAAATTCATCTTACTCAAAAACTAGACATGACATAAGAAAACAGACTGCAGATTTGAAATCAGAATAAAAATCTAGTCTAGAAAAACATTACGTCAATTCTGTGGGAACTATTTTAAAGTTGATAGTGATGTAAACATGACACCATTGAAAAATATGCAAATTAGGCATAATAACTGATAAATAAATGTTAAGAATATGCAAATCGTGGCATTTATCTGAAGCAAATAGTCAAGTAGTTATTATCTAGAAAACGTAATTAGATGTGATATATATTGTATCTAAAATTTGCATAAAATAGCACAAAAAAGCTTAAATTTGCATAAATTTAAATAGGCAAATTTCTCAAAACCTGGACCACCTAGAGGTAAACGGAAAGCATATTCGGAATCAGTGCCAAAAACTGATCTAGAATGAACTAATTTTAGCTCTAGGACAAAACTACTGTTGACCAGTGTATTTTTTAATTTTTGGTTTATCATTTCTTTTAAATATTATTTGAAAATTTTCTCTTTTCAGATATCTACGTTACAAAAGATGGAGTCAAGGCTTGCATGACTACTACTTTTGAGAACAACTATTTTAAACCAGTACTATTTAGAACAGTAATATTTGTCTTTTTTAATTAGAGACTCTGTACGATTTAACCCTTAAATGCCGGGTGTTGCTTTTCGGCAACATACCCAATTTAGGCTCTAAAATAGTATTAGAATAATATTGAAGCTATAATGCCTAATGTTGTCAATAAAATAGATTTTGAAAATATTATTAAATCGATTTTCAACATGTAGATGGCAACAATTGTGCTGTTTAAGAATAAAAAAGGATTTATTTTTTCAATTGTTGCTATTTGTTCTTTTTGTTTTGTTTGGAAGCTTGCTAAATACCCTATTTTATTCTGCAGTGAGCAAGTAAAATTTATTTCTTATTATAGTTCCTAAAATTCTTGTGTGTTTAATATTATAGAATTTTATCAAGGAAAATTATTTTTTGAATTAAAGACCAGTATTTCCGATTAGTAACAAACTGTTTTTTAGCCGTAAACCATACTTAAAACAAAATATGATTTTTTTTTAGTATTTTTCCCATGATTTATTTAAAAAAATGAAAGCCGAAAAAATTTATTACAACGATTTTTGAAAAATCAGGCATTTAAGGGTTAAAACGAAGAATATTAATAAAAAAAATAAAATATTAAAGAATTTAACGATTGATTTAAGTATACTAATGATATAGAAATTATGTTACTTTTTCCAAATTTATTAAGAAACAAAGCAATATAAAGAAAAACGGTCTTATTAACAGCTTTTCTTGATACATTAGTGGCTAAAATATAGAAAGATTTTTCAGTTTTTGATTTACCTTTATTTTAAATCTTATTCGAAATCTTTCTTTCCCAATATATCTTTGTTACCTACTAAAGATACAGTCAAGACTCGCACGATTCCTATTACTGAATACCACTGTTTTATAATAGTAATCTCTTTATCTTGTTTAATAATAGGCATTGTTCAATTTAAGGTGAAGAATACTACTACATGTTTTTAGAAATTACTTACTTATCATAATTTATGTTACTGCTTCCTAATTTATTATAAAGCAAAGTAATATAAATGAAAATTTATAGAACTTTTATTAGAATTAGAAACTTTTATTTATGCATCAGTGGCTAAGATATAGAAGTATTTTTAAACCAGTAAATCCATGCGAGGCTTTCATACTGCAGTCTCTGAGTTTAATTTCTTATACATTTTTCCTTAATTTAT
Source organism: Maratus speciosus (assembly GCA_963932465.1). Lineage (NCBI taxonomy): Eukaryota > Metazoa > Arthropoda > Arachnida > Araneae > Salticidae > Maratus > Maratus speciosus. The sequence continues at coordinate 63,683,386 of OZ010799.1, read as the reverse complement.
AATTAACTGCATTTTTTGTTAATGAAACAACTTGTTTTAACGAAATATGAGTGTACTAAGTCAAAAGTCTGATAAAAAACATTTCGTATAATAGGGTCATTATGACCACTTTGTATATTTTCAACGTTGTTATTATTATTTATTTATTTATTTTTTTTTTTTTTGCTTTTTCTATTTGGAAAAGGTGTGTTTTTAGTACATAGGAAGTAACTTTGGCCCTTTAACCCCTTCGGGACGGGAGCCTTTTACGAAAATTTTAATCTTTTGTCACCGGTTTTTAAAGACAGAAATTTAAATCTTGTTGAATCGAGAATATGCGCTGATTAAATAAGGCAAATTTTACAGTAAAATTTTACTGGTGAGGAAAAACAAGGATTCTGAGCGCTTCATGCGGCACGTATACGTGCCGCTCGTTCCCAAGGGGTTAAGAACACCTTATAAAAGTTTTAATTGTCATAGCTTTTTTTTAAGTGGATGGTTATAATTACTCCATCAAAAACTCACAATCAGAAAAGTTTGGGGTAATTAAGACCACTAGTGGGGAAATTATGACCACTATATTTTCTCTTTATATTTGCGTTTACAAATTTGTTTGGGGTAATTCAAACCACTTTGAATTCCAAAGTGACGAATCCGTTTATCAAAAATTTTAATAGACTTAATTCCAAATTGCTATTCGGATTTCAAAAAGGCTTCAGATTAGTGATAAAGAATATCTAAGATGAAATATACATTATGAGGTTAATATCTAAGCTTGAAACAAAATTTTACCATACACAGTTTTCTCCAGTATGGTGGCGATCATATTTACCCCCTGGTCGTAATTACCACTCCTGACCCTACTCCATTCGCCGTTGTATATTTTGTATGTTGCATAGAAAAAGGGGTATTGACATCAAAAAAATTATGTATGATGATACAGTTATTAGTTGAATTCAGTATCGAATGTCAGATGCGGGCAAAAAATCCTATCGAATAATACCTAATTCCACATTGTACACTGCATATTAGTTGAGAAAAGGGGATATTGATAGCAGAAATACAGGGTGATCAGAAATAACGTAATGCTGACTGGAAGTAAGGTCACAGTTGATGACATTGTTATTACTGTTATTACTCGATTCTCAGAGGATTTTTTTTTTCACTCATCGATCTTTGTTCTAACTCTAATTTTTTTAATAAGATGGCAAACAAACGAAACGCGATTTTGCAGCTTCATCATCATGGAAAACGTGTGTGTGAGGTTACTCAATTGCTTCAAGCGCCTCATCCAATCGTTTCCAACGCTATCAAGAGCTTCAATGAGCTTTGCTATGAAGGAGACCGACTGAAAAGAGGCAGAAAAAAGGACTGTGAACCAGAAACCGACAATTGATTAAGAAACTCCTATCGCGAGATCCTCATATATCGATGAGAAAAATAGCGAAGCAGACACGGATTGCTCGTCAATCGGTTAAACTTATGACCAAAGAGGAGATGAATTTTCTTGGAAACTGGATTTGAGATTACGCGCCTTCTCCAGCTAGCACTTTAATACATGATTTCTTATTTTGTTCAGAAAAAAATTATATTTGAGTCTATTTCTGTTAATTAGCCATTAGAAAACCGAGGTGGAACCCGCCGAATTTCGACAAAAGAAAATGTTTACAAAGGAACTGTTCCATCAAATTTATAATACATCGACAACAATAATTAGAATAAAAAATCTATCTTACACTTGTTAATTTAACTCTCCAAAGACATATTTTAACCTAAGATTAACAAAATACTTTTTTCATAAACTTCAACTGTTAAAATTATTGAAAAATTAAACTTTATTCATATACGTCATCAGTAACATATAATCATGATAAGTAATTTTGATTAAGTTATTAATTGATGCTTGGTATTACGGAATGAAAAATCCGCAAAAATGATTTCACCTTGACATAATCATAGAATTTTTCTACCTTTACATCGAAACCAAATCAAGTCATTTTCCACGTTTCACATCCATATTAACCATTTAAAAACATTTTAATGCGCAATAGGTTATTAATAAATATATTTTCAAACTTGAAGTCACGTGTGTCAACTATTACAACTTTCCATGTTAAAATTCCCACTCGTGATCTGAGGTCTTAGTATAATCTCTGTACCTGCGCTTAAAATTTCCAGAAATTTATAAGTTTTAGATGTATTCAAGGGGCAATATCTCGTTTTATCAAATAAAATTATCGTTTATTTTTAAATATGACGTCATTTTCAGTCGCTGAAATATTTTGTCGATTGACTCAAACTCAATATCAGCGAAATGAAAAAATGGTGAAATATAACAGCATCATCAGGGAAATTGTGTCTTTTTTAAAGGGTAACGTCATTTTCTGTTCAAATTTTTAAAAAAGGTAAAGAGAAAATGGCATCAGCAAGAATATAATCAATAAAAAATAAGTAATCCACTTTTAATAGAAATGAAGTGTTTCAGTTGCCACGATTAGAAAATTGGTATTAAAACTATAAAAAAATTAATATCTCAAAAATAAATTAAGATAAAGCTTTCAAACAAATTGCATTTAAAAGTGCATTTTTTTCTGCATACGACGGTGTAAACATTTAAAATGTGGGATGTTTAGGAGTTTAAAAATTATGCAGTAGCGAAAATTGCAAAACGAAATTTCATTTCAAATTTCAAAGTGTTGCCATTCGCAGAATGACGTATGCGTTACGCACAGATATGTTTGTCCTTTATAATATAGATAGTGAAAAACTTATTTATGTTTCTATTGGACATAATATCACATTCTCACTCCCGAGTTACATAGGGAAAAATGCTCAAAAATGATAATTTTAAATTATATACTTACTTTAAACTGTTTACACAGCCCAAATAACAACTATTCATCGATATAATAATTTTTTATAATGCTTTTAATAGTTCCTACACTTAATAATGACTACCTTATAAAGATAGAGAAAAACGCCAGTCGAGCACATTGCAAGCAGTATCAACAAAATATCTTATAAGCTGATGTTTATAATCTGATGTAAATTAAATGATAAAACAGAGGATAATATACATATCTATCTTAATTAGTATAAGGAAGCATTATATAGATTGAATGCAATATCAGTACAAATATACAGGGTGTAAATAATTAAACGACCCTACTTTAAAGTTCCCTACAGACAAAAGCATTGTTCATAAAGTTGTGAAATTTTGTGAAAAACTTAATAAAGGGATGGAAATTTGTTTAAGCTAAAAAAATATAAATAAAAATAGTTCAAAATTTCGCCACCAGAGGGCAATTTTTAATAAATTACACATTTAGCATTAAAATGGTTTAGAAATTTTATTTATTAACTTAACCTTATTCTAAAAACAAAATTTCACGACATGTTCCTAGCATTTCCCAGAACACACTGTGATCAACTGCGGAACATGCTATTTTACGATTCCAGATAGTATCTGAAAATAATGAAAGTCATGCAAAACATGTTTGGTTATAACAAAATTTGTTAAATTATCGTAAATGTATGCTAAATGTGTAATTCTTTAAAAAACGGCCTTCTAATTTTTTTTTTCGTCAAACAAATTCCCATACTTTCATTACGTCCTCCAAAAAATTTCAGAACATTCTGAACAATAGTTTCGTCTAAAGACACCTTTACAATAGGGTCGATTAATTATGAACATCCTGTAAATAAAATTTCTAAACTATTGTAATGCTAAAAGTGTAATTTATTAAAAATCACACTCTGGTGGCGAAATTTTGAACTATTTTTATTTATAATTTTTTTAGCTTAAACAAATTCCCATCCTTTTTTTATGTCTTTCACAAAATTTCACAACTTTATGAACAATAGTTTTGCCTGTAGACAACTTTAAAGTAGGGTCGATTAATTATGGACACCCTGTATTTTACTGACTTATACTATAAGAACTATAAAAATGTTTATATACTGTTCACCGACAATAAGGAAAACGTGTTAATGCTCTGTAATCGAACTGTTTGGTCTAAAATTCCTAAAAAGTCAGTAAATTGAAATAGAATTTTCAAACGTATTACCGTACACCTCCCCCCCCCCCCACTATCTATTGAACGGTGTTAAACTTGAAATTATGCTATGTTGAGTAATGAATAAATATAAAAAAAAAAAAAAGAAAAAAAAAAGAAATGGAAATCGATTGATGATTAATAAAATAAATTACTTGTACCAAAATAAATTACACATATAGAAACCCGAAACAAACAAACAAATGACGACGTTTAGTACCTTTCCCATTTCAGAAATTAATATGCAGAAAATCGTGTTGCGTTGTCTAAAAGTTTACTTCTAAAGCAAAAAAATTAATTTCATTGGTTCATAGACGAATTAAGACAAAGGCTTTTTTACCCGACTATAAAGAAGGGTTACGTGTTTCACGCGTATCTGTGTATGTGGATTTCTTTATACCCTCGAAACATCCCAACGGCTGGATGGATTTTAATGAATGAGGTCTCTATCAATTCGTCTTAACGTCCCAAAGGTTATAGGCTAGGTTTTGTTTTTATAAATTCAAAATGGCGGCCGTAAAATACATAATTGCGGTAGAGACGAAAAAAAAAATACGCACCCTATTGAATGGCATATCATTGGATAGGTCTTTCAAAATGAAGACGATGTTTCATTGGCTATTTTACAGTCAGAAGCTCCGTTAAAATATTATACAACCTGGAAGTTGTGTATATAGGATCTCTAGCTTTACTGCAACGCTAACCATCATAGACATCTATAGACCTCATCAAAACAGTGTTTATAGATAGGAACTAACAATGAAACACAACTTAAAAGTCATGAATACAAGTAAATAAAAAAAAAATAGGTAAGTAATATAAACAAGTAATATAAAAAAAAAAAAATATTTTAAGTCAAGACTTAAGTGGAGACTTCCCTTATTAGTTTAGTTTTCCCTGCATAAAATCGAATTACTAGATTTTGTGAGTGCTGCTTCAAACTTGCAAGTTTTCCTAGCGGGGAAAAAAACAGTCATAAATTAATCAATATATGCCACATATCTTCTGAAGCTTTCGTAGTAGGCAAAAAAAAATAATAATTCAACAATAAACAACACATACATTTTCAGGTATTAATATTTGTATACCACATAAGAAAAACATTCTTAATTTTTTTTCCAACATTTTTGAGTATGCGCTTATGGAGGCTTTCTTCATTACTCGTAGTTTAGTTTTCCTGCATAAAATCTAATTACTAGATTTGGTGGACGCTGCTTCCAAACTGGCAAGTTTTCCTAGTAGAAAAAAAAAAAAAACAGCCAATAATTCAACAATAAATGCCATATATGTTCGCAAGCTTTCCTAGCAGGCAAAAAATAATCAAAAATTCAAAAATAAAGCCACATATATTACATATGTTCTCAGGTATTAATATTTGGTATACCACATAAGAAAAACATTCTTAATTTTGTTTTCCAACGTTTTTCAGTATGCGTTTATGCACTGCAAATAAAAATGTCTGAAATTCAGTCACTTAACTGTCTGAAACGGAGTGTTCAATTTTCAGACATTTTAAAATGTCTGAATTTTTTCAGACACTTTTTGCGACTGAATTTCAGACACTTAAAACGTCTGAATTGCTGTCATTTTTTTTACCGGGGTAATAGGCAGCCATCTTTGACCTTTTTTTAAGCTTTTGATTTTGTTTTACAGGCACTCAAATTTAACATTAAATTTTCATAAAGCTGATATTTTAAATTTGTTTTCGTTTTATACGGATTACAATCAATATATTATACTTTTAGATTAAGAACTGATTAAAAACAAAAAATTAATATCTAAATATGTATTTATAATTCATATATGTATTCTAAGATAACGAAAATGTTTAATTTTTTGGTAACAGTATAGAAAATGGGCCCCATGGCCAAAGTCTCGTATAAATTTACCACCCCACTCCCCTACATTGACAATCACATGCTATCACAAATAAAGAAACATTATTTCAGTGTCCTAAAATACATATATATGTAGATATAAATACATATTTCAATTGATATATCTTTTTCTTTAACATCATTATACCATACAAGTACAGAATATTGATAATCAGCACAAGGTCAAAACAAATTTTAAAAAATCAATTTTAAGAAAATTTCATACCAAGTTTGAGTATCCAAGTTTTAATCAAAAACACAGTGTTCGACAAAATCATTATTCATTACAGCACTAATAATTATAATTTTGTAAAACATTTTAACTAAAAAGCGTGATAAATGTAAATAATACTTAAAAACACAAATCCTATATTAAGATTACTTACAACTTATAATTATACATCTTAAAAAAAGTCTCATTTTAACTGTAAGTTGTGATACATGTAAATAATACTAAAAGACAGAAACATAACCTCAAAATATAAATAAACCACACATTTTCTAAATGCACTACAAAAAAATATCTATTTCATTCATAGTAGTAAAACATGATTAACCCTAGAACTACCGAAAATTTTACTCAAGTTTTATAAAAATATTACACATCAGAATTCTTATTTAAAACTATTGAACTTATTTACTTAACTCATTATTGTCTGGTTTACATATTTAGTTTATTTTAAAGAAATTTCTGGTTAGAATAAATATTTCGAATGTACCCATCGGGTCAATTGGACCCGTCTGGTACACGTAGGGTTAAATAATTTACCATTTATACCTGTATTTAATATACCTCAATTAGAAAATCTACAATGTATAATGATGAGTAACATAAATATTACAGAAATGAAATCTTTCAATATTTTTATGCAAAATAATTTTAAGTGGTTAACTATAAATTTTAATAATAATTATGAATTATTCAATCAAATTTTAAATAAATGTTGTCGCCTTTTCCAAACTACCCAGGAGGTAGACGACGCAGCTCGTTTTTTTTATAAAAAAAATAGTGGTTTCCCCACCGTTTTTTAATCAAATCGACAGGCCTAATCCACTAAACAATTTCTAACACTACAATTAAATATATCATGCTAACATCATTTTGCATGTAATACAATTCAATTAACAAGAACGTAACGAAATTTTAACCAAGTCTAAATCTAATGAAATGTATCTTTAAAGATAAATCAAAGTTTTCAAATACATTAATATTTTTTCTTATTATTATTTAAATTATAATTATTATACTTATTAGTACTGCTATAACTATTTTTAAATATACACTAATCCTTTATTATATTCATTATATTAAAATATCTTGCAATGAATATTTTATAATGTATAAACTTTAGAATCATTACTTAAGATATAAGCAGAGTCCCAGAACATGTTATAATTTTAGTCCCCTCTTCCTATTTTATCAAAAGGAATTCAATGCTTTAGAATACATATATGAACACATAAATACATAATTGAATAAATGTTCTTTTTTAAAACCTCAAAATGTTTAAAATGTAGTACAAATTACTGATTAAAACTAGTTTAAATATTTAGCACATAAAATCACAAATTAACTGACACTTCACATAAAAAAACATCGCAAACTAAGATATAATCGATATAGTATTTCAATACATTGGCAGAAAAACAAACGGACAGGGGCGTCGCCATGGGGGGGGGGGAGCCCCCCCCCCAATATATGTGAAGTTGGGAAATTTGAGCTTAGAGTTGGGAAATTCTAGATTTTTGAGACATTTTCTTTTTTTAAAGTAATAGTAAAAAAATTACGAAATTTTTATTGTTTTGGTAATTATTTTGAGTACTGTAACAGTAAACAAGTTAAATTATCAAAAGAAATACAAAAAGAAATCAGCCACACTCAATCTATCATTGTATTTTTCAGTTCTACAAAAATATTGTACATCTACCAGACAGATTTCTCTACTCCTGTCCATCAATAACTGACTAACCAGTTCCTTTATTTCCTCCAAAACTTTGTTCCTTTCTCAAAAATTTCACCGCACCTCCCCTTCTCCTCCCAAAAGAAAATCAAGCTATTTTAAATCCAAAGAGATTGCAGCTTATTTTGAAAATTGGAGATCACTTGTAGTTGTAGCACAACAGAAAGTAATGTAGTAACCTACTTGAAACACAGCTATGGGCAAGAAGATTTGATGAGTTTTCACAATTTTGTTGACTAATTTTGCGATTTTTGGACAATATTTTACTCATTCTCGTGATTTTTATGCCGCAAAAATTAGTTAACCCTTCGCTGTAAAGTAAAAAGCGTTATATGAGCAAATGCGGATATAAGAAGTCGTTAGTTTAGATAAATTTGTCACATTTTACCTTTATTTGTGTGCGGAAATATATATCAGACCTGTTCGTTTATATTCATATGTGTTTATAAAATTTTAAACCAAAAGTCCAGTGTTCTGTGTTTAAAGCTGTTCTAAAAAGTTACTATAAATCTCAGCACGAAGAAACCCTTCATAATAGGAAAAGAGTTTTCGTGCAAGATTTTGGAGCATCTAAAAATCCATTCGAGGATGAAAAAGGTAACAAATGGACGATTTTAATTTGGAACAGAAATATGACCATGAAAGCAGTCCATCAACTGAAGAAAAAATAGACATGCACTGTAACACTGACACGTTGCACTTGAATAAAATTTTGAAGAAATAAAGAATTCCTAACAGACAAGCTCACAAACAATTATGAATTTTAGGATGTGACTGGAGAAGCTGAGTTCCGAAAGCACCGTAGGAAAACGGTTTCACCAAAGGCAATAGATAAAAATAATAGCACATCAATGGACATTGATACACATAAGTTCTACAGTAAATAATTAAAAGAAATACAAGAATTTAGTAATGGGATTAAATGACAATGTTCCCTATATCAAGAGAATATTGCAGCAATGCATTCCATATTTAAATTACAATTGTGCAAGGGAAAAGTTAATAATGTTTCTACCTGGATATGAGAAACCGGATGTACATGACTTGCAGAGTCAAATAGAAATAAACCAAATCCCAACTCACTTAAGAAACCTTTTACTCATGCCATGAAATTCAAAGACTATTTGGGTCACGCCGTCAAATACTCGTACCTTAACATTCACAGCAGCTTATCTTTATGGCGTTGCATCTAATGAAAGAATCTTTAGTCAAATAAAAATTTAAAAAATATATATTGCAAGCTACAATGAGGGATGACAGACTTGACAGCCTAATGCTTTTAAATTATGAAAGTGAAATAGGGAATTTTATTAAACTAAGCGATGTTATTAACAGATGGGCTTCTTTGAAGACCACAAGAATTAATATTAAGTGAAAACCAGTCGGATGTGCCAATCCCAAAATTTTCTTCTACTCCATACATGTTAATGCCTCAAAATTTGCAATCACAGTGCCAAAATTAAATGACAATTCTTTACCTATAATAACAAACTCTAAAGGTATAGATTTGTTGAATTGTATGCATTTAAAAAGGAGATATAAGCATAGCATTTTTCAAACAAATCATTGAATTTTGGCACCCAGCCTCTTAGATGTCTGCAACCAAAATTCCTTACTTAAAGTGCACAAAAGCGATAGCTTTGGACAGTATAGACCCAAGCCTAATAAGGATCTATTTATGTGGAATATGAAGTTTGACTAAATTCCGTGCATTAATTTGAGATACAGCTATCGCAAAATCGTGAAAAAGCTACATAGCAGCGCCACCTGCTATATGATATACATAAAAAGCTAATCTGCATCAAATTATGTCAAGGTTTAACAGAATATGACGTTTGATCAAATTCCGTGCAATAGTTTTTTAGATATAATTATCGCTAAAATCATGTAAATCGTGAAAAATGCGCATAGCAGAGCCACCTGTTGGACGATTTACACCAAAAACAAATCAGCACCAATTTCTATCAAGGTACAGTCAAACCTCGTTAACAAGAACTGTTTCCGATTGCCTCGTCCAGTTGTATGTAATGTAGTTAAGTTCCGATAACACGAACTACTTTTAATACGAACAAAAAAAGTTTCCCCTTGAGTGTTCGCGTTAACGAGGTTCGACTGTATAAGTAAATCTCTAAAGTTTTATTAAATTTCGTGCATTAGTTCTTGTGTTAGAGCGCCCACAAAATTTTTATCACATATAGACAGACAGATATTTTCTAAAAACAGTCGAATCGTGTTCAGGACTTAATAAAACGTATAAATCAGTCTAAAACCGGAAGTCGAATTTTTTCACGAATCCAATACTTTTTTCTTAAGATAGAAGAAAGTAAAAAGCGTATTTATTTTTTTAGTAAACAAACCCATAATTAGAATTTTTATGTTTTCAGTTTCAGAATCTTTCTTTGGAAAGGAATTTTTTATGCAGAAGTATCATTATAATTATTACACACGTTGTGCATGTCATTTTAGTCGAAAATTGGAGCAATTTGTTTCAAGTTGGGAAATTTTTGAATTCTCCCCCCCCCGAAAAAATATCTGTGGCTACGCCCCTGCGAAACGGAAAATGTTCCTCTCAACGGTAGGTACAACATAATGGCTTCTGTCATGATTTCAGTTATGAAGTTAGAATATTATCAGTTTTGTATGTTATGGACACACATTTTTATTACGAGAATAATAAAAAAGTATAAATAAATACCTTTTAATTTGTTATCCGACATGTTGTATTCTTGAAATAAAATCAACACAAGCACAAGACGAACCGAAATTAGAATTCCCGCCCAACTATATGATTACTTTTCTTTCCGGTGTAGGAGAAAACGTGCGGTGCGCGCGCAACTTTGCTTTCGAAACTTTGACAAACCTTGATTTAATCGAACTTTGATTACTTTGATATCAATGTTTTTCGTGTGCGTATTTGTGTGTGGTGGTGGTGTGTGTGTGTGTGTGGGGGGGGGTAAATTTTCTTTATATCTGATTTAAAAACTTTTAAGATTGATACGATTATAGGACTTGAAATCTATTATTTCTAATTATATCTGAATTTTAAAAAAGTAATTTCAGTTCCAAATGACTATAGAATAATCAAATACTAACAGAAAATGGGGAAATATTCATCACTCCCCTCCCCTCCCCTCCCCTCCCTTCCTGAACGTTTCGTAAAAAACAATTTTAAATTCTGTTTTCTTTGTAATTATTTTCTAATTTATCTTAAATGGAGGGCTCAGAGAGCAGAACAGCCTGCCAGAGGGAAAAAAAAGTTTTTCCAGTTATTTATTTTGAAAAATATTAAAAACTGATTTTTGAATGTTTAATATTTCTTAATCGTAAAATTTTTCTATTGATTTTAGAAATTTTTATTGTGCAAGACAGAAAAAAAGTTGTTTCACCTATTTATTTTGACAAATATTAAAAACTAATTTTGAATATTTAATATTTCCTAATTGTAAAATTTTTCTATTGATTTTAGAAATTTTTATTATACAGGACAAAAAAAAAAAAAAAAATATTTGTTTCAGCTCTTTATTTTGAGAAATGTTAAAAACTAATTTTTGAATACTTAATATTTCTTAAGTATAAAATTTTTCTATTTGTTTTAGGAATTTTTATTGTGCAGTACAAGGATTCTGAAAAAAATCTTAGTTAGCTTATTTCATGTTTATATTCACATTTAAAACATTTCCTCCAATAGTAAAGTTTTTCTGATTATGCTGGCATAGTATATAATGCAATAAAATTGTATATATAGTCACCGCATTACATTCAGACACTTAAGCGACTGAATTTCTAAATGTCTTAATTTCAGACGTGTCATCATTATTCAGACATTTTTTTCAGTTCATTTATATCATGATCCTTGTAAGACACTTAAGTGTCTTAAATTCAGACATCCTTGATGTCTGAAATTTCATATTCAGACACTTAAGTGTCTGAATTACTTTTTCAGTCACATAAGTGTCTGAATTTAAGACGCCCCTATTTGCAGTGTGGAAATTTTCATATTAGTTTATTTTTGCTGCATAAAATCTAATTACTAGATTTCGTGAGCGCTGCAGCAAACTGGTAAGTTTTCCTAGCAGAAAAAAACAGCCAATCATTCAACAATAAATGCCACATATGTTCTCAAGCTTTCCTAGCTGGCATAAAACAATCAATAATTCAACAATAAATACCACATTTCTTCTTAGGTATTAATATTTGTATGCACGTAAGAGAAACATTGTTATTTTTTTTTTTTCAAAACATATGTTCTCAAGCTTTCCTAATAGGCAAAAAAAAAAAAAAAAAAAAAAAAAAAAACCAATTAATAATTTAACAATAAATGCCACATATATTCTCAGGTATTAAAATTTATGTACCACATAAGAAAAACATTCTTAATTTTGTTTTCAAACTTTTTGAGTATGCGCTTATGGAGACTTTCCTTATTAGTTTAATTTTCCTGCATAAAATCCAATTACTAAATTTGGCGAGTGTGCTGCTTCAAACTGCCAAGTTTTCCTAGCTGGGAAAAACAGCCAATCATTCAACAATAAATGCCACATATATTCTCAAGCTTTCCTTGCAGGTAAAAAACAATCAATGATTCAAAAATAAATGCCACATATATTCTCAGATATTAATATTTGGAATACCACATAAGAAAAAAATTCTTAATTTTGTTTTCAAGCATTCTTGGTATGCTCTTATGGGGACTTTCCTTATTAGTTTAGTTTTCCCGCATAAAATCTAATTACTAAATTTGGTGAGTGCTGCTTCAAACCAGCAAAATTGTCTGCCAGGAATAAAACAATCAATAATTCAACAATAAATGCCACATATGTTCTCAAGCTTTCCTAGCAGGCAAAAAAACCCCACTAACTCAACAATAAATGCCACAGATATTCTTAGCTATTATATTTGGTGTACCACATAAGAAAAACATTCTTAATTTTCCGTCACACATTTTTGAGTATGCGCTTATGGAGACCTTCCGTATTAGTTTAGTTTCCCTGCATAAAATCTAATTACTAGATTTAGTGCGTGCTGCTTCAAACTGACAAAATTTCCTTGCAGGAGAAAACAACTTTAAATTCAGTAACAACTGCCACGCATGTTCTCAAGCTTTCCTAGCAGGCAATAAACAATCAATAATTCAACAATAAATGTCTCATATATACTCAAAGCAACCAATAATGCGTTTCTGACAACATGACCTTCTTGTTCTCTAGATCTTAATTCGTGGGATTTTTTTGCTGCGGGGACACTTAAAAATTTTGGTTTATCTAGCACTTCTATTAACCTTGGCATACCTGAAAGAAGGTACCACTCTACTTGTGAGAAGCATTTCAGTTCACTAGTGAAGATCTGCAGTTGAACAAGCTGTCCACAGACTGCAGATTTTAAACACCTTCATGAAGGAAACCATATAGAGCATCATTCCATGATCAGGTAAGGCCCTTGTCACGTGAACATTTGGTACATTCAAATAAAGTATGTAGAGACGCATCTTTTCAGTGTATGACCAGTTGTAGAGCGCAATCTATCGGTAGTTTCTCAAACTATTTTTTTCGTGTAATTCGTTTCCCCATGTTTTGAATAGCATGTACATAAAATTTGAAGGTCATACACTCAGTAGTTCAATATATAGAGAGGTTGTAGTAGGGGCGTTTTAATTATGGCCACACTGTATATACAGAAATCTACAGATCATATACAGGACTGAACAAAATAATTGGGATATTTTTTCGACTATAGATGGCAATTGCTGTAGGGTTTTCGAATGAGTTGTTCATCTGTTTTTGAAAATATTTTATAATCTACGCTTGATGCATGATTTTTCTTTCTTGTTTTCACCATCTATTCACATTTAACTTATTTTTAGATGCGTCCGTAATTATATAAATATGTAGCACCTACACGGAAAAAACAGTTTTGTTGAAGAAACTAGATTTTGGTTAATATAGCTCCAACCAAATATTTTAGTTAGAATGATCAAATTTTCATTAGATTAACCAAATGATTTTGTTAATTCAACAAATCATTTGGTTATTCCAACCAAATTTTTGTCATTCCAACCAAAATATTTGGTTGGAGCTATATTAAACAAAATTTAGTTGCTTTAACAAAATATTTTTTGCGTGAGGCGTCGTCTGGCCTGTCCGTCTATCTGCATATAACAACATAAAAACTACCCAACCGAATGATTTGAAATTTAATATGTACAATAGTTGCAGAATTTTGTCGAGTCATTTCAAATTTTACGAAAATCGAATCAAAACTTAAAAAGATATTAATAAAAGTTTTCTTTATTCTATTAAATCCTATTATACGTAATTTAATTCAATACTATAACATGATAGATCATGATTCTAGTTTGCAATATTGATGACGTCTTATTTAAGATGGAGTTCTATTATTTCCGTATTACTGAATTAAACGTATAGAATCGCAATAAATTATATTCATGCATTTTTTTCCTAAGAGTGCAACAGCTATAGCACCAAGTTTATAAAACTAGTTATAGTGCGAGCGCACTCCATTTGCCACGTTTGACGTAGAATTTCCGACTTGTTTTTTTTTTTTTTTTTTTTTTTTGTTTTTTTTTGTAAGGAAATAGCATCAGTAAAGATATAATAATCTCCATTATTAACCCTTTATTTACTGAATAATGAATTCATGAAAATCTTGTCTTCTAAAGCATTTTTCTTGAAATGTTTAAACTATATTAGAAGATTTACATAATCATTTAATAATTTTTAGAAGGATTTTAGAAGGATTGAAGGGTTTAGAAGGATTTATTAAATTTGAATTTATAAGGATTTTGTGCAATATTTATAAAACCACTCAAATCTTTTATTTCAAATGTTTTTCTTAGTATTTTGTAAAATTAAGAAATATACAAATGTAATGTTGTTACAATAGAAATATAAAAATATTTTCGAATTAAAAAATCCTCCCCCCTCCCCCGAACGCGAAGAAAGCTAAAAAAAAATAAAAGGCAAAAAAACTCATCCTTTTAAAAACATTTTTGGTTTGTGTGACCCATAATGCTTTTTGAACAAGAAAAAGTAATGTATCTATAATTCATTCTAAACTGTATTACAACTAATCGATGTATTAAATGAATTTTATAACAAGTTATTTTAATGGTATTCATAAGTACAGTCAGTAGATAAAGGGTTAAAAGGGGATATAAAACATAAGACCAAATCAGAATTCAATTAATATAAAAGACGGATTCCTATTTCGGAAATAAATAACCATCATCTACGCTATCAAATATTACGCCAATTTTATACTTTTACATTATTTTCAAAACGCGTAGACATATTTTGTTGATTTTTGGAAATGTATGTGAACATTTGGATAGAGTCCAGTATTTTTTTTCTCTTCATAGTATCTCTCTGCTAAATACTTGAACGGGTCATTACAGCTTTAGATCAGAGTATCTGGGCCAACGATTTGAGATCAATTTTGTTTCCGACTTCATGAAGTTTTTTAAAATACATTTGTTTAACTGGATTTTTCTTCTTTTATATGTTCGAATTTCCAACTCATTTTTTACTCTTTTCAATTAAAAATATGAATATCAAGCATTATGTACTTTCGCGACATTGGAGACATTAAAACATTTCATCGAGTTTTACAAAAAAGAACTTCGATTCCAATTTGTCTGTATGTTTGTCAGTTTTTGATCTTAAACCAGTGGTGCTAGATTGGGGAATTTTTTGCGGACAAGTATATTGGTGAAATATTTTGGGAATAACTTGAGGAATGTTTTCAGGAATTACGGAAAGTTAAATAGATATTAAAATTAAATAAATAATAAATTAGAACTTAAAACACGTGTAAACTGTAAACGACGAGCACGAGGATAATCAATAAATTTCAATTAATTCAACATCGAAGAATCGATATCCAGTGTTGCCGGATGACTAAAAGCAAACTTTAACCTGGAAACGTGAAATAATGGAAACATTCTCCAAGTTATACCCAAAAAATCTCTCCAATAATACTTGTCCCCAAAAAATTCCTCAATCTAGCCCGTCCAATCTGCATATAACGGCGCAAAAACTACCCAACCGAATGGTTTGAAATTTAATATATACAATCGTTGCAGAATTGTGTGGACTCATTTCAAATTTTATGAAAATCGAATCAAATCTTAACAAGATATTAATAAAAGTTTTCTTCATTCTATTAAATCCCATCATATCTAATTAATTCAATGCTATCCCGTCATAGATCATGATTCTAGGTTGCTATGGTGATGATGTCCTATTATTTCCGTATTACTGAATTTAACGTATGGAATCGTAATAAATTTTGTATTCATGTATTTTTGCATAAGAGTGCAACAGCTATTGCACCAAGATCTGAATATTTATAAAACTAGTTATAGTATGAGCGCACCTCATTTCACTGTTAAAAAAAAAAAAAAAAAAAAAAAAAAAAAAAAAGGACATAAATATGGAAATCCTACTGGCAATAGAGACGCCAGTACTATTTCCGTATTTTAACGGAACCTTTTCCCGATAAATTACAGAAAAAATTCCGTTTTTTTTTTTGGGGGGGGGGCATTTACGGGGTAAACTTCCGGTAAAATACGGAAATAGTACACTGTTAAAAATTTTGCAGCATTCTGGCAGGTCATTCGACCGTTTTTCTGAAAAAACGGTTTCATAACCATAATTTAACTATATTCTGACCATAAAATGGCCAATAATATGGTCAGAATAGTGTTAAAATTTATGGTTTCGTAAAAAACGGTCAAATAACCTGCCAGAATGCTGCAAATTTTTAACAGTGTACTGGCGTCTTGCTTGCAAGTAGGATTTCCGTATTTTAGTCCGTTTTTTTTTTTTTTTTTTTTTTTTTACAGTGTTGCCATGTTTGACTTGCAATTTCCAACTTGTTTTTTTTTCTTTTGTAAGGAAATAGCATCAGTAAATTTACTGATGTAGATATAATAATCTCCATTATTAAAAGAAGACATAAAACATAAGACCAACTCAGAATTCAATTAATATAAAAGACAGATTCCTATTTCGGAAATAAATAACCATCATCTATGCTATCAAACATTACTCCAATTTTATACTTTTACATTATTTTGAAAATCCGCAGACATGTTTTGTTGATTTTTGGAAATGTATGTGAACATTTGGATAGAGCCCAGTATTTTTTTTTCTCTTCATAGTATCTCTCTGCTAAATGCTCAAACGGGTCATTACAGCTTTAGATCAGAGTATCTAGGCCAACGATTTGACATTAATTTTGTTTCCGACTTCAGGAAGTTTTATAAAATACATCTGTTTAACTCGATTTTTCTTTTTTCATATGCTCGAATTTCAATTCATTTTTTACTCTTTTCAATTAAAAATATGAATATAAAACGCTATATACTTACGCAACATTGGAGACATTAAAATTTTTTATCGAATTTTACAAAAAAAAAAAAAAAAAAAAAAAAAAAAAAAATACCCACTTCTGATTCCAATTTGTCTCTCAGTTTGTCAATTTTTGATTTTAACCCTTAAATGCGCGATTTTTTATTTTGTTTCGAAAAAATTATATGATTCTCTGAAAAGTTTATAACAGAGGAAAAATAATGAAAAAAATCGGCGATACATTTTTCATATAATACGTCAATCTTTTCTTCTGTCGCATATCTGCAAAACAAGTAAAAACTACTTTCGTGTGGCTGTTTTACGCTAAAATACTGCAAATTCGTAAATATTTTAATAATTATGTCTCCAAATACCTTATTTTATATTATTATTTATTTTATAAACTTGACATTTAACCCTTTAATTCCCATGATACAATACGCTCTAGAAATTACGTAGTTCAGAGAATCTGACTTTACCCCGGAAAGTTTCAATGGTTAATTTCAGTTTATTTAAAAGCGGAATGTCTGTTATTAATTAAAACACATATTGCAATTTTAATTTTCAGGTGTGAATTAGATATATACGAATAAAGAAATCTATCAAATTCAAAAACTGTTGTTTGCATATATGCAAAGCTGCGCACTAAAGGGTTAAATCCTATCAAACGTAATTAATTCAGTGCTACCCCATGATAGGTCATTATTCTAGGTTGCCATGGTGATAACATCTTATTTAAGATGGAGTCCTATTATTTCCTTATTACTGAATTTATCGTATAGAAAATCGTAATAAATTTTGTATTCATGCATTTTTGCACAAGAGTGCAACAGCTATTGCACCAAGATCGGAATGTCTATAAAAGTAGTTATAGTACGAATATCATTTGCCAAGTTTGACGAACAATTTCCGACTTTTTATTTTATGAGGTAATAGCATCAGTAAAGATATAATAATCTCCATTATTAAAAGAGGACATAAAACATAACACCAAATCAGAATTCAACTAATATAAAAGACGGATTCATATTTCGGAAATAAATAACCATGTTAAAAAGCAGTAAACCAACGTTTAAAATGCACAAATAATGCGTGAAAAGCAGGAAACAGCTGTTTCGAATCTACAGCAGCCTTGCTTTTTCTAGCACGCTGTTCTTTTTTCCCTATCTTGCACTGAAGAAGAATCTCGCTGTAGATTCGAAACAGTTGTTTGTTGCCTTTCACGCATTATTTGTGCATTTTAAGCGTTGGTTTACTACTTTTTAATAATCCTGCACAAAGGCTTTAATTGCTATTTTAATAAATAACCATGATCTATGCTATCAAATATTACGCCAATTTTATACTTTTACATTATTTTGAAAACACGTAGACATGTTTTGTTGATTTTTGGAAATGTATGTGAACATTTGGATAGCGTCTATAGTATTTGTTTTCTCTTCACATCTCTCTGCGAAATACTTGAACTGGTCATTACAGCTTTAGATCAGAATATCTGGGACAATGATTTGACATCCATTTTGTTTCTGACTTCATGAAGTTTTTTAAAATACATTTGTTTAACTGGAATTTTCTTCTTTTATATGTTCAAATTTCCAACTCGTTTTTTACTCCCTTCAATTAAAAATATTAATATCAAACACTATATACTTACGCGACATTGGAAACATTAAAACATTTCATCGAATTTTACAAAAAAGCACTTCTGATTCCAATTTGTCTGTCTGTTTGTCAGTTTTTGATCTTAAACCAGTATTGCTAGATTGGGGAATTTTTTGCGGACAAGTATTATTCGTGAATTTTTTTGGGGGATAACTTGGTGAAAGTTTTCATTATTACCCGACAGCCAAGAAGGGTTATGTGTTTCACGCGTATCTGGGTATGTGGATTTCTGTATACCCTCGAAACATCCCAACGGCTGGATGGATTTTAAGGAATGGGGAATCTATCGATTCGTCTTAACCGTCCGATGGTTATAGGCTGGCTTTTGGTTTTATAAATTCAAAATGGTGGCCGTAAAATACAAAATGGTGGTAGAGACGAAAAAAAGTTTTACACACCCTATTGAGTAGCATATCAGTTTATAGGTCTTTCAAAAGGAAGACGATGTTCCCTAGACTATTTTACAGTCAGAAGCTCCGTTTAAATATTACACAACCTTGAAGTTGTGTAGGTAGGATCTCTACCTTTATTGCAACTCTAACCTCCATAGGCATCTATAGGCCTCATCAAAACGGTGTTTATAGATAGGAACTAACAATTAAACACAACTTAAAAGTCACCAATACAAGTAAATAAAAAAAATAGGTGAGTAATATAAAAAATAGTTTCACACTGATGAGAATTAGTTAATTAGTTCGCTTTTTATGCAGTCGAGTTTTTTTAATTTTTTTAATTTAATTTTTACTTCACTCTAAAAAATAAATGTGTAAATTAGGTAATTTTACACATATATATGTGTAATTTTCTAAGATTACACACTTGTCACAAAATTTACACATTTGTTTAAAAAATTTACCTGTTTTTATGTGTATTTAGCCTCTGAAACTAAGTGTCTAATTTGTTATCACTTGAAAAACACAAATAAATGTGTAAATGCAAAAAAATCCCTAAATTTACACGAATGGATGTGTTATTGTAATTTCCACATAATTTTATATACACAGATAAATGTGTAAATTTCTAAAATCACACACTGTTCATAAAAATTACACATTTTTTACAAAAATTTACCTGTTTTAACGTGTATTAATTAAGTCTGTCAGTTGTTATCGGTTGATAAACTCACATAAGTGTGTAAATGTAGAAAAATCGTCTGCTTTGACTCTGACCACAAATAAACTGCAAACAATGAAAAAAAAAAAAAAAACATCTGCTTCTCAAAAGGCTGCCATTTTTAAGGAGATAGGACATTTGCCGGAAGTCTTTATCAGTCGAAATTCTAAAATATATATATATTAAGGTGATAATAATAAAAGTTTACTGGATCATCATGATGAAATGTTTTTATAACAGTGTAGTGCCAATAATCATATTCTCCTTGTGTATTTTTAATTGTATTTTTACATTCTTTGCCGTTTATCACCGGGAAAAAATGGATAACCATTACAAAGGTATGTTAATATTTGGATCTAATGGGAAAAAATGGTGTTAAGTATTAAAGTTTTTATTGTTAAAAAGTATATTACTTTTTAGATATGATTCATCGTTTTATAAAACTTGGTGCTTTTTCTATGTGAATATATAGGGTAGATGTATCAGTAATGTACGTCCTTCGAAGTTTTTTCTTTATAAAAAAATAAACAATAAAAATTTAGCAGGTGTCGTACTTGTCCTGAGATTTCAAGACCAGGAAATTCTTCGGTACCAATATTTTCTTATGGAAAATCTCTTTTTAAATAAGGCGAAATGTTGCGTGTTTAGCTTAGATTTATTTTTCTATTTTGACCTTAGTTGTTAAATTTATTTGGAAATAATCTTTGAAAATAACTATTTTGTTTTCTTAATATGCTTTCATTAATTTCTTGTTCAGAATACAATCAAAATAACCGATATAGCTATTCTTTTGCAAGGTGTCATGTCTGGCACAGAGACTGGCCATTATTGGAACAGTGAGTGTCCAAGTTATTTCTATTATTTACAATTAAATTTAGGTTCACATTGGAAAATGCGACTAATAGATGAATGATTAAATATTGTTGATAGATTAATATAATATTGAAAGAACTAGAATATAATAATTATAACTATTAATAAAAAAATAATTCTGAAACAAATTCCTTAAGGGTGTCCATTACTGGCACACCTACTCTGTATGGTGTATCAATAATCTTGGTCTTAATTACTTTCTGATTCCTTTTTTATGATAGAAATTCTACATTATTTTCGGTTTTGTATTATTTTTAAACGGTACATTATGTCCAATGGTAAAAAGTAGTATGCTATAAGTGACAAAACTTCTCTAGTTGCAATTTCCGTTAGTTCGTAGTGTAGCATCCTGTTTTTTGAAAAAATGTAGTGTAGCGAGTAGTGCGATACTAAAAAGTAGTAATAGGCTTTACTTTTGGGTCGATGCAGGTTTTTTTTTTTTTTTTTTTTTTTTTTCTAGGGACCTATTTTGTGTAAAGTAAAATTTATTTTTGTGATTTTTTTTTTTTTTTTTATATTTTTGTAAAAAATAACGAAAGATGAAATCCAGTTACTCAGATTCGAACCAAATATTAATTAATAAAGACCTTTTCAAGTCCTTTTCCTAAAGTTTTGCTTTCTGATAAACTTGTTTTATTAACAAAATATACGTTTTTAAATCTAACAAAATAAAAAATAATTAATGAAGAGTATGTTTTTATGAAATTAAATTTTGTTATGGGGCCTATTTTATGAGGAGAAATTTTGTGAAGGGGCCGATTTTTATTAAGAGAAATTTTGTGAAGGGACCTGTTTTGTTAAAAGTAATTTTGTGATAGAGCCTATTTTATTAAAATTAATTTTTACTTTCTTTTATCTTTACATGAAGAAAGTATTGGATTCGTGAAAATTTTCGACTTTCGGTTTTCGCGCTTTACGGATTTACACGCTTTAGGGGTCAGAGATTTCGAAAAACATGTGTTTACGAAATGTCTATCTGTGATTCTTGACTGTGTCCGTCTGTCTGTATGTATGTGACATAAATTTTGTGGGTGCTCTATCTCAAGAACTAATGCACGGAATTTAATAAAAATTTATATTCAGTTAGTCTCTGATATAAATTGGTGCTGATTAGTTTTTGGTGTAAATCGTACCACAGGTGGCGCTGCTATGCAACCTTTTTCACAATTTTCACAATATCTCAATCTCCAGAACTCCATGTCAGAATCTCCATGCACGGATTTTCATCAAACTTCAGATTCAATCACTCCTTGACATGAATTGACGTTTACATCTTGGTGCAAATCGCGCAACAGGTGGTGCTGCTATGCTGCTTTTTTTACGATTTCTGCAATTGCTCTATCTCAAGAACTAATGCTTGAATTTTTAACAAACTTCAGATTCAGATATACCTTGTTATGAATTAGGACTGTTTAGTTTCAGGTGTAAATCGCTCAATAGGTGGCGCTGCTATGCAGCCCTTTTCACGATATCCACAATAGCTCAATAGCTCAATTTTCAGAACTAATGCACGGATTTTCATCAAACTTCAGATCAAGTTACTCTTTGACATCAATTGACGTTTCATGAATTTTGGTGTGAATCGCTCAACAGGTGGCTACATTCTTTGTGATTTCCGCAATTGCTCTATCTCAAGAACTAGTGCACGGATTTTCAACAAACTTGAAATTCAGGTATACCTGAATGTGAATTAGTGCTGTTTATGTTTTGATGTAAATCGCTCAACAGGTGGCACTGCTATGCTGCATTTTTTTAAATTTCTGCTATAGCTCTATCTCAAGAACTAATGCACGAATTTTCATCAAACTTCAAATTCAGATATACTTTAATATGATATGGTGCTAAATTGATGTAATTTCTCGTATTATTTAAATGATTTAATTGACGTGATTTATATAGAAGAAAGTTTTGTGATGGCCACAACATACTAGTTTTAAGGGGCTTTAGAAATAATTTAATTTCTAGCTGTAATATCTAAGCAGAGCCGCAGCAACACTATTTGAGTACTGGAGCAAAAACTTCATTAACTTTTACGTTGATGATTGACGCATCATTAAAGATAACTAATGGCGCCGATGAAGCCTGCTATTTTAATTGGGGATGCCTGATACAGGGGCACCGTCCGCCCCATTCTTGTTGCGGTTCTGTATCCAAGTATAATAAATACCGTAAGACAGTTGGACAGGTGGGGTAACTTTGTGACACCTGGTCTAGTTCGCGTATTTCGTGTTATAGCTTTGGGAAACGGTCGTTAGGTGATGTGGCACACCGTACTAGGAGACTGCGACGCTGTTTGCTGTTCTACCATACCGGACGATTTTTCAGGAAGGCTCGCGTTTTGAGCACTAGGCTTGGCGAGTTGGCGAAAGCGAGGACGTTCAACCAGCTCTATCGCCAAACGCCAATCGTCGTCTTGTGTTTTGTTTTGATCCGAAATTGCGGAAGACGGAGTAACATATTTTAGAATAACAATCCTACGTAAATTAAAGGAATATTTTCAATCATGTGTTCTAGATGAAAAGAAATCTTCTTCTAAAGAAACTGTGTTACGAACTGATATTTGCACAAAGGATGAGGCCGAGTATTTTAAGAAAATACTCTCAGAACTTACCAACACCGAATGGATCGTTTACAGAAATACTGCGAACTTTTGATTATTGCTAAAATTTTGATTGTTTGATCTCCTCAAAAATCTACATTTTCATTCAATTGAGTATTATTAATTCTATACCTGTTAAACAAAAACTCATTACCTTCGTGAATATAGATATTTGATTACATATAAAGATGGATTTATGGGGAGGATGAATTAATGCAGTTTCAGTGCATTTTGATGTATATAAGCACATATTAAAAAAATTTCTGCGATGAACTTATATAATTAATTTAATACCAAATCATTCTGCAGAAACAGTCCCCAAAGTCGAGTGAAAATAGGCCAAACCAGAAAAAAAAAATCTATTACACCAGGATGTCTAGATATTCCTTTTTTAATGTGAGATGAATTTCTTAAGGGGAAGTGGGGGAGAAGGAATATTGAATGACTATCTTTTGTTATTTCAAAGTAACAAATAAAATCACTAGATAAATTTTTTAACTGTGTATGATAGTGAGGGGTTGTAGATTTAAATAGTTAAATTTATCAATTAAGCAAATTAACAAATAGAAAAAACAAACCAAAAAAATAAAAACTTGGAATATTTGTCTTTTGTGGTGGGGGCGGGGGATGAAACAAAAACAGGCTTTTCTTTTTTTTACGGGTGGGGCGGGGGGAGAATTTGAATTATTTATCCTTTACTTATAGTTACCTAATAAATAGGACAGAAAATTATAATTTAAATGTAAAGAATATAAAAAAAAAATGAATGTGTGTACTAAAGGTTAATCCTGATTTTTTATCTTTCATTCTATTTCTTTCCTTTTCCTTTTTTTATGGTAAATTATTTATTTGTTATTTAAAAATCAACAGATAGAGCAAAACAGTAAACTTTACGCGCTGTTATGGATAAGCGAAGGGATAGTAAACATTTCAAACACTATTTTAACTAATCTTTTCGGCAAGGCAACAATGAATTTTAAATGGTCAAAAAATAGTGTGCTAGGGGAGAGGGTGGGGGGGAGGGGAGAGAAGAGAAAATTTTGAATGGGGGTTGCCTCAGACGATTGATCATTATTTTATTGCCACTTCAACTTAATAAATAGTGCAAAATGTGTGCAGAATGACGAAAAATGGAGTGTGTGTGTGGGGGGGGGGGGGGGGGATTTCATTCAAGAGAAGAATTTAGATGATTTATTCAAATATGACGAATTACTATTTTAAAATAACAAATAAAACAACTAGAGCAAAATAATATTAAAAAATATGGCAAAAATTTTAAAATAAAAAATTGGAGAATTTTAAAGATTTTTAATTTTGTGTACTAGGGGCAGATCAATGATTTTTTTCATAAAAACTCAAATAATGATAAAGATTTAACAGCATTAAAATGTAATTGCAATTGATTTAATTGCATGCATCAACTTGCTGTTATTTTACCGATTGATTTAATTGCAGGATACAGCTAAATAATTTATGATTTATCGTTCAATCTAATTATACTCGAATTGATTTTAATTTCAACTTCCTATTAACTTCTAATCGCAATTAAATTAAAAACAATTAATTTTTAATGAATTATTGCTGTTAAAATATGTTTCATTAATTCAATCAACACGTCACACAATTGTGCCGCTTAATTAAAAAAAAAAAAAAACTAAATTAATTTAGTAGTAATGCTAATAAAACTAAGTTCAATTGTGTCATAAAAACATGATCAATAGAATTATATTTATTACAAGAAAATTGTTACGTCTGTTTTACTTTACCTAAAAAATATAATACGTTCTCAATTTCTTCTAACATAGCGAATTAATGCAATAAAAGATTATTATTGAACTGAAAAAAATAACTTATGTTTGAATTATATATATTGTGAAATTAAAAGAATTTTAATCCGAAAAAGCTCCTTTGTTTTAAGCAATGTTTTAATTGTAAACCGCGGTGAGATAACATTTCGTCATACTTTATTATTTGCTTGATAATATTTGCGGAAAAACAAATGAAAAAAAGCACTATCTATTTGCTCTCAGCAAACGAATGGGGTTGCTGATCGCTACGTCGCTACGCGTATGACGTCACGAGCAAGAAAGCGTGCGTATCGTTGAATTCATCCCCGCGCCAACCGTTGCTCTGGCGATAAAGTGCTCAAAACGTGAGCCTTCTTGAAAAAGCATACCGGACGGAGCGGGAGATTCGCATAGCCGACAGTAACAGTAACGCAGCTATGGAGATTCGAAATACGGAAACTAGACCAGGCAGTGGCGTAGCCAAGGGGGGGGGGTCCAGGGGGTCCGGACCCCCCCCCCCCCCCCGAAAGTTGACCTGGTTTACTAAATCTCGGATACAAATACAACAGTAAAAACTGCTAAGACAGAATCACAAAGGATCTATGAAAAATTCCGCTTTAGAGAGGTGTTCGTCTTAGAAGGTATAATTCAAAGGTATGTCTTTTTTCGGGACTATGAACTTTTCCGTTTTAGACAGGTTTCTGTTATAAACACTTTCCGTTTTCACAGTATCCCTTAAAACTGCTAAAACGTACTTACTTCCCAAACTTTTTTCTTTCACGTACTCCTTTCTTAGGTTTTTCCTTTCGGAGTACCCCCATTTCTCATAAACACGTCCCCCTTTCGCCCCCATCCACTCAAGGAGATAACGTAAACATGCTTTTTTCCATTAGTAATCTTCTTATCACAACCATATAATTAACCGATGCAAATTACACTGATATTCCCTCAGAGTAATAATATATTAGAGGGAGAATTCCCCACACTTTCTTCAGCCAGGATAAAATCACGTGACTCGGGGCAAGAAGCTTCCCGGTCAGGTTGCAAATAGCATTGATTTCTACGGAAGATATCAGACAATTTCATGTTTACGATTCAAAAATACCACGGTAGCAAGTTGTTGTGTCTATGGATGTACAGAAAGAGCAAACAAAACAACTTCTGTTACCTTCCATTGCTATGTATTTATTATTTATTTATTTTTATTAATATTTAAAGGGTCTTAAAAAGATATCGTTGGAACTATGATATCGTTTATTCACGTTGTTACGATGAAAATACAAAATATTTTACTTTTAATAACATAAATGTATGTAATAATAGGATTTACTATTATCTAGTGTTATCAGTTTAAATATTAAAATTGTAAGTTTGATTAATTTGAATTTTAAGAACATTTCGTATTAAGGTGTTTGGCGATACATTTTTTCGCCAAAAGAAACTTGTTTTCGTCTCTTTAAAACCTAAATACTTATGTTCTTGTTTTTTTAAATCTTGCTTTAGATTAAATTTATGCTTTAAATAAAGTATGCTTATAAAGTACGTTTAAAATGTATTAACAGGTCTTTAAATATTATCTAAATTTAATATACTAATAAGATACGCAGCTACATTTAATGCACTCATAACTTTTAGCAAAAAATAATTATAAGAAAAATTAATTAATCGCTCCAAATTTATTAATAATGCCAGTATCAAGAAATCACTATTTTAATTATTTTACACAAAATATTTAAAATTCAAAACTTCGCAGAATTACGAATGAAAGAAGAAAACAGTGGCTTCGTCGCGCGGGGATAGGGGGTGGGGCAGAACCCCTTCTTGTATAATAAATTTAAAATACAAGTCTGGGCATATTCTAAATGCAATGTATCTTTTTAACCAATGTAACTTAGCTCGATGCTAATTTATATATTAATATAGCTGATGTTAATTAACCGAAAATGAAAATTAGCACTGAAGTGCGGTAGCATATAGTTAATCCGCTTATATATATATATATATATATATCTAACAAAAACATAGCTGTGAAAAAAGGGAGCCAAGTTCTGTAAAGACAATGGCAAGAAAAGAAGTGATATGTAAGTGGGTGCCAAGTTCAAATAAAATTCACTCAAACTTACCTACTGAAGTATTATAGCATTTTTTAAATTGTTTAGAAATAAAAATTATTGATAGCATATTAATAATAAATCTAGAACTTGGCAAGTTTTTACCTACGGGTCATTTATTTTTAATAATGACATTATTATATCAAATCTTGTTATTTCATGATTGGAAGCCTTAATTTGAGTGAGCTCCTTCCCCTTGAAGGGCGGTGGGATAAAATATATCCCACCTAATTTAACTGCAAAATGCCTCATTGACACGAGAATTCAGGACTAAAAAGTTTAATTTTATTAAATACGTGAAAAGAAGCGTTTACCCATTTTGAAATAAATTTATTTTCAAATTCTGGTGTGATTCAATCATTTCAGCATTTCACTAATAAAAGTTATTTGCCCCTAAAAGGGTTAAAGGGGTGCAGTCTCTAGAGTGATGACCATGAACAAGCGTAAGTATATCTGTCTCTTTGTCAGGCATCTTAGTCTGTTTGCATTGAGGTTTCTGGAGAGTGGGTGCTAGAGTGATAACCAAAGACGAGCGGGGGTGTATCTGTGTATTTATTGGTTTATCAAATCTTTAACATGAGTCATTTTTTTTATAATAATAACTATATTTTTTTTGTAATGTCATTGAAATTAATATTAACTTCACCATTTTATTAAGACATGAAATTGATAGGCATAACATTTATCAAAAACTTGCCAAGTTCTAGATTTATTATTAATATGCTATCAATAATTTTTATTTCTAAACAATTTAAAAAATGCTATAATACTTCAGTAGGTAAGTTTGAGTGAATTTTATTTGAACTTGGCACCCACTTAGATATCACTTCTTTTCTTGCCATTGTCTTTACAGAACTTGGCTCCCTTTTTTCACAGCTATGTTTTTGTTAGAAATCATTACTTTTTGTAAAGATACAATATATTTAGACACTTTACTTAATGCTTTTTAATGTGTCTACGTGTGACTATTTTATTCACCAAGCAACATTCAATTTTAATTTAAAATTTTTACAACAAACTATTTGGCTGTCAATTTGCGGCAGAAATCTATATTTTAATACTGCTATATTGAATGCATGTTTTGAAATGAAATGTATTGATTCGAAATTTTTATTGTTTCTGAAACAACAATTCCTATTAAATTTTCCTATTAAATTTTCCTATTAAATTTTCCAATTAAATATCCTATAGCTGGGCCTGCTTTTTTGTACTGAAAGTGGAAAATAAAGTTATGTGCCTATGCCACACTATGTATCATTCATCCATGGGTGCCGGCAAAGAGGCAGTGCAGAGGAAGGACATTGCCTCTCCCTGGATTTTCAAATTTAATTAACTAAATATCCTTTTCTCTGATGATTTTGAAAATAACAAGTGGGTAAGTGCGATCACAGATCGCACAGAGGGTTTCGTTTAATATTCCTTTCAAAATACTTTATCCTTTTGAAAAATCTGTTAGCTCCACATTTCGCAATCAGGGGCGCACTCTATTCTAAACAAACCTTTATCCGAACAAAACTCCGTTTTACATACTATCCGTAGATATATTAGTCAAGGGGATTGAGCCCATAGCTCCCGAGTTAAGCAGGCGCCCCTAGCGGTAAAAGTGGAACTAAAATATGTAAGGCTATGTCGCATAATATGAACGAATGGTCAAAGGGGTGTCGGCAAAAATTGGAAAAGTGCTCCCCGGGTGAAGAGGGCGGAGGTTAGAAAAATTGCTTAAAATACACAAGTTAGAGCTCGGAGGAGTAAATAATATAAGACTTTTTGAAATTTTATGATTTGTCGTGTGGTCTGAGGTATTCAGCTATACGTATGCAAAAAGTCATGTCTCCAACTTAATTAGGGGATCCCTTGGAAAGAATTGCTTAAAATGCATATGCGATAGCTCAAAAGGTTAAGCGTAAGACTTTTTCGAGATATTATGAGTTGTCGCCTGGCCTCAGGTGTTCTGCTATAAGTATGCAAAATTTCAAATCTGCAATTTAATAAGGGGCTCAGTTAGAAAGAATTGTTTAAAATACACATGTGGAAGCCCAAAAGGTTAAATGTACGACTTTTTCAAAATTTTACGATTTGCCGTTAGATGTGAGGTGCTCAGCTATAAGTATGTAAAATTTCACGCCTCCAACCTAATTAGGGGTTCACTTAGAAAGAATTGTTTAAAATACACATGTGGGAGCCCAAAGGGTTAAATGTACGACTTTTTAAAAATTTTATGTTTTGTCATTTGATGTGTGTTCAGCTATAAGTATGCAAATTTTCACGCCTCCAACCTAATTACGGGATCACTTAGAAAATATTGTTTAAAATACACATGTGAGAGCCCAAAGGGTTAAATGTACGACTTTTTCAAAATTTTATGATTTTTCGTTTGATGTGAGGTGTTCAGCTATAAGTATGCAAAATTTCACGCCTCCAACCTAATTAGAGGCTCACTTTGAAAGAATTGTTTAAAATACACATGGGGGAGCCCAAAGGGTTAAATGTAGAATTTTTCAAAATTTTATGATTTCTAGCTTCATGTGAGGTGTTCAGCTATAAGTATGCAAAATTTCACGCCTCCAACCTAATTAGGGCTCACTTAGAAAGAATTGTTTAACATACACATGTGGGAGCGCAAAGGGTTAAATGTACGACTTTTTCAAAATTTTATGCTTTGTCGTTTGATGTGAGGTGTTCAGCTATAAGTATGCAAAATTTCACATTTCCAACCTAATTAGGGGCTCACTTTGAAAGAATTGTTTAAAATACACATGGGGGAGCCCAAAGGGTTAAATGTACGACTTTTTAAAAATTTTATGATTTCTCCTTTGATGTGAGGTGTTCAGCTGTAAGTATGCAAAATTTCATGCCTCCAACCTGATTAGGGGCTCACTTAGAAAGGATTGTTTAAAATACACATGGGAGACCCCCAAATGGTTAAATTTACAACTTTTTCAAAATTTTATGATTTGTCATTTGATGTGAGGTGTTCAGCTATAAGTATGCAAAATTCCAAGTCTCCAATATGTATAGTTTCTGAGAACGGGCTCTGTGACGGACAGAATATCTCAATTTGTTGATTTTCTGTAAGCAAGTAAACCCAGATAAACCCCCAGTAAGTAGATAGGTTTACAATGGGAATTTGGCGAAATATTAGAGATATCGCCAAGGTGGCGTCACTTTTGGCGACTAATTTTGGTCGCCAAATTTGGCGATATATCGCCATGTTGGCGAGAAACTTGACGGTATTTGGCGACAGAACAGCGTCCCCTCCTACGTCAAATTAAAATTTCGCCTAATAGACGTAATGTTAAAGTAAAAATGGACACCCCCAAGTGGGTAATTCATCGATTTTCACATTTTTTCATTTTATTCCTTAGTTTCATAGTGTAAACGAACTTCGCACCAAATTTGAAGTCTGTAGCTGCAGTAGATATACGAGATCTTTTTGATGAGTGAGTCAGTCAGTCAGTCAGTCAGTCAGTCAGTCAGTCAGTCAGTGATAAAATTATCGATTATCAGACATTTTCAAATGTCATTATCTCGGAAACTAATTATGCGTTATATATAAAATTTTGGATTTTAGGTAATTAGGGTTGCCTTACCACACATTTCGTATAACAAGTACGTAGGTCTCATAGATTTTCAGTAGTAGGGCATCGAAATTTGACGAAAACAGCTCGAAATGGTTCGTGTAAATAACACACGGCTATGTCAGGCGAACTTGGCTGACACACTGCCGTGTGTCTAGATATATATATAACTACTGTTTTCTTTCTTTAAACTAAATATATCATTTAATAAAACTAGTTTGTGGATTATAATTTTATTTATTAACGGATTTTTTTGTTGAATAGTTAGGATTCATTGTTATATAGATAGGAGGTTGCCAATCGGTGGTCCTTGAGAAAATTTTGGACATTATTTGGATTTTTAATGTAAATTAATAATTGTACTGTATCAATATTAAAACTATTAATGATAACATGATAATACTCTAAAAAAATCCTGTATTTGTAAAAATTTAGATGTGTAGTTTTGAAAATTTAAATTATAGCGGGCATTGGTAATTATATTAATAGAGATTATTTAGTATACGCTTTTTTTGTTGTATTGTATTAACACAGATAAGTATTAACTTTGGACTCTCCCGAAAATATGAATATTCATTATTGACTGGAAAAACAACGAAAATTTTGGCTTAATTTTGAACTTACATATTTGTGTGAAACAAATATTTCGATGATCGGGTCACAGCAATTAAAACTCGTTACTGGTCTCAGCGTGAAATAAAAACTGCTCTCTGTGTTCATGGCGATGTCATGAACTTATTTTAAAGAAACAGTAATAAATATCACATCAAAATGCGTGATTCTTAAATAAGCTTCAATTATTTTGTAAGATTGAAATTAACGTTAAGGCTGATCTCAACTGCTCTGCTCAACAAGCGCAGAATGATTTCACGCATTTACAAATTCATTTTTTAAAGGAAATATATAAAATTGGAAAGCCTGACCATGGAAGCGATTTGAAATCGAACTGTGTTTTCTATTTTTTGATCCATAAATTGCCTATTGAGTTAGAAGCGATTTTGATCACGTGACAAACATGTTTTTCATCCTTTCTTGAGTGAATTTATTTCTTTCGCGCGGAAAAGCGGTTCAAAACGCTCACTTTGACACTATTTTTTTGAAAGATCTATTGCGTTTGCAAAAAAAAAACGGAAAAAACAGCTCGATTACATAGTTTCTGAACAACAACACATGCTACTTTCATGCATTTCCGAACAAAAATGAATTAAAACTTATGTCATAAAGTTGCCCTTTTGGATTTGAGAACAGCCTTAATAATTTTGATACAATTAAACAAACTTTTGAAGCTTTTTGTTATGATTAAATAAGGCGGTGATTATCATTAAAAAATAGTGGTATCAATCTCGTAGGCAAGAAAGTGACACCCCACATTTATAATTTTATTTTATTGAATATGTACATTTCATTTTAATAGAATAAACATTCTCTGATAATTATTGTACAAATACATTTTTATTGTTAAAAAATTCTTATTAGTAGTCCGTGTGATTTCAAATTATGAATTTAGTGTTCCGTGAGGATCAGAAATTGGCAACCGCTAATATAAATGAATTAAGCATAGACAAAAACCTTTTTTTTTTTTCTATTATTTCTGAAACTGAAATTTTGCATTTTGGACTTTTTCTATTTCTAACTACTTTGTGTGTATTTATGCAATTTATATTGTAAAATAATTCCTGTATGTGTGTTATAGTTGTGTACTAAGTTATTATTCATAAACTTGCATCCATGAAGCAAAATTTGTAAATAAAATTATGTGTGTAAGTTTGAGTTCAGTTAAACATTTCAATTAAGGCTGTTCTCAAATCGAAAAGGGCAACTTCCTGACATAAGTTTTAATTTATTTTGGTTCGAAAATGCATTAAAATAATTGGTGTTGTTGTTCAGAAACTATGTCATCGAGCTGTTTTTTTTTTTTTCATTTTTTTGTAAACGCAATAGATCTTTCAGAAAATAATGTCAAAGTGGACCTTTTGAACCGAATTTCCGCGCGAAAGTAGAAAAATCATCAAAGAGCAGGCGAAAAACGTGTTTGTCACGCGATCGATATCGCTTATAACTCAATGGGTAATTGATTGATCAAAAAATGGAAAAACCAGTTCAATTCCAAAACGCTGCCATGGCCAGGCTTTCCAATTTAATATCTTTCCGTTAAAAAATGAATTTGTAAATGTGTCAGAACGTTTTGCGCTTGTTCAGCGGAGCAGTTAAGAACAGCCTTAACTGAATGTGTTGTTATAGATGTATTTTTTTGGAAAGAAAAACAAACATTTCATGAATTCAGAAAGTTTAAAGCTGACATTTTTTTTTCAATTAAAATGTCCTTTATGTAATAGCGTTTTCCAATTAAAATAATTATTAAATTCTTTAAATTTTTTTAATTTACAAAAATGACCTGTTTGTTAAATTTGTAATTTTGTAGTAATAACAGGTAAATAATTCATCACCTAAATTTCACTTCCTTCGAAATTTCACCTTTCTCTCCCCCTCCTCCCCCTATCCTTTGGCCTTCTAACACAAAGTTAAACTTCTTAACTAATTTCTTTATTCTTTTTTTGTCCTATTTTTTACTTTGTATTAACAAAAAAAAAAAAAAAAAAAAAAAAAAAAAAAAAAAAAAAAAAAGTATTTAACGAAATTAAATATATAAACAAAACCATATCAAAAGATTGAAAACAGCTAAATTATTAATTAAATATATACATACATATTTGTCTAAATAAAAGTTTCATAATTTTATTATTTATTTACTATTACTGATGAGCCAATCTTTCAATGATAAAGAAAACATTAGGATAAATATCCGGTGTACATTCTGATTTCTTTTACTACTGATTTGTATTTCTGTCAACTCTCAAATTTCTGAATCACAGCAAAAAAAATACTGCACTCCTGCCAAGAGCTGCAATAAAGCGACAAAACTAGCGTTGCTTCTAGTAACCTTTCATCGCCAAATGCCAACTGTCACGTGGGTCATCCTGGCCCCACTTTTTACGAGCGAAAGTAACGGGGGTGAGCTCTCTATTTAATATTTACTCTGAGGATATTCCTAACATTTTTGTGACTTCCGCCGTCACCGATTCTATTTTCACATACCCCAGCAGACCCGTCACGTACCCCCAGGGGTACGCTACCGCAGGTTGGAAACCACTGCTATAACACCACCTCTGAAGAGCATAAATCTATTACAGGAAAATCTGTGAAGATGACCTATCTCAAATGAAAACAATTCAAGGTTCGACGAAAACAACACTATATATTTGTGCTTGCTTGCTAACGTTTGAAACCCATCTGAAATGAAACTTGTTCCAATTGTGAATCCTTCTTAGCAGGTTTTCTGAAAACACGGAATCCTCTCATAAAAAAAAAAAACCATTTAAATGTCCCGAGACGGAAGGATAACTATACAAGTATACCTGCTATTCCGTTTACACAAATTTACTGTAACTAGATTAAACGTAAAACTTCTTTATCTTGGACTCCGATGGGGTTCTGTTGTCGACACTTATGGGAAAGAACGAGTTTATAGGAACGCAATAACGGTACATTGGTTGAGTTTCGTGACCCTTATCTTTGTTCACATTATAATGGACAATATTAACAATTACTTTAAATCTGCTGCCTGCAATTAATAAAAGTAACTTTATTTTGGGACTGGTTATTTGTTACCACATTCAAAATACACTGGCGAGAAAAATTAAAGGAACAACCATAAAAAGGTGCTTTATGTTAATTCTATTAAGGGAACTTCCAGAAAGGTAACTCAATGTCAACGTTATCACGTAGTCCAATGGGATTAACATTCGCTACAGAAATATATGCAAATTTTTCAGCCTCAGTCCGTTCTTTCGGTTCACGTGTGAAAAGGAGCGCACGTGGGTAATTTGAAGTCTAATTTTAAGGATTGTACGAGTAATTAGGTAAAACTTTGCTTCTAATAGGTGGAATATGTCGTCCAGAAAACATTTGACCGATTTTGAGAAATTGCGTGCGATAGGGAGAATGGAAGCAGGACAGACACTCTTAGGGATCTGTAAAGACTTATAAATAGCCAAAAGTGTCATGTCAAAAATCTGTAAACGGTTTAAAGACACTGGTATAATGTTCACAGACAACCAGGTCAAGGTAGAAAACGCACCACAATAGGCTCTCAGACTGTAATTTGCCAACGATTGCTAAAAGAAATAGGCAACTGACGTCAGTTCAGATTGCAGGCAGTTTGCTGCAGTAGCAAGAACTCGACTATCCTGGTTTACTGTGAGTGACAGGCTGCATGCAAGGAAACCTATGATTTGTGTTCCACTAACTCCGGTTGCGAAATGCACCCGGTTAAAGTGGTGCAGAGATCATCGTCATTGGAGTACCACGGACTGGAGCCGAGTTCTCTTTACCGATGAATCCCGATTTTCTTGAGAGAGTTACTACAGACGTCTTACCATATGGAGGGAGAAAATCACATGCAATAAGGCTGCAAACATCAGTGAAAGGCATCGATACAAATGTCGTGGAATCGTGGTATGGACGGACATCATTTTGAATGGCCGCAGTGACCGACACATTTTTACCAGTGCAACTGTGAATGCTGAAATATACAGAGATGAGATTCTTGACTCTCCTGTCAAGTTGTTTTAGGGTGCAATCGAAAGATTCGGAATTCTATGATTATTAATGGTCTAGAAAGGCGCTACCCCCTTCCACGGAACTCCTAAGTATCCCTTCCAGAGCTGCATAAATCCGACCAGTCCGAAGCTTACTGCTGAACTTGGAGAATGTTCTAAAACTGTTTTGAACTATCTAAAATAAATTGGCTGGAAAGTACAAAAACAGAAACCACCATGAACCATTTTTTACACATTTCAATACTTCCAAAATAGTGCTAATCCATCACAAATAAACTTATTACAAAAATTTAACTTCCTTAAAGACGACCAGATATCAGAAGCAACTATTAGATCGAATATGGTATTAAAAGTGGCGAGACATGAAACATAGAAAGCCAAAAGAATTATGGCTGAATAAGACAATTGTAACAAAACTGCTTCCCAGATAGCAATTTTAATTTGCAGAAAAATTTCAGCAATCTTACTTTGCAAACTTGCAAAGTTGCAGCAAGCTGAGCATGACAAGCCTGAAAGTTCATAACAAGACTGCAACAAGATTATGCAAACTCCGAAGTCACCATACTTTGAACTTGCAGCTAACTTGTCGTGCAAGTTGCAGTCTTGTTCTTCAAATTGATTGCAGACTCATAGGAAACTAGTAATATTGCCATGCAAATGCATTGTAAACTTGCAATCTAGCCATGACACACTATCTGCAAATGCATTGCAAACTTGAATTCTTGTCATGTCAAGTTATCTGCAAGTATGCTGTAATTTCATAGCAATGTTGTTAATTCTCTGAATTTTACGTGTAGTACAGTAAAATAAGATTTTTTGAGACAAGTGATGGCCATTCACCAAAACATGGGAAGAACTTCGTTTTGACATTCGAAATGAAGATCCGATGAGTCCTAAAAAATAAAGAAGTTGTACCCTGTTTTGGGGACAAAAGACGGGGGCGTTTTTAGCTCAGGGAGGGGGGTGGGACTCAAAAAGTTTTATGTAGGTGAAGTAGGATATTGTTTATTATGTATTTTATAATTCAGAATCAAATAAAATCTGCAAATCGATACGATCATTTCTTACAAAGTTAAGTAGGTTTTATGAATACGAAGTCGAAAATTATACTTGTGCAGGTAAAATAGGTTTTTGCAATAATAACTGATTCCTATTCACGAAAATTTGAGACAAACATCGTTTTGGCACTAGAAATTAAGATACGTTGAATCCCCAAAAATTAATGTTGTTTATCGTATTTTGGAGGCAAAAGTGGACATTTTAACTCGAGAGGGGGGGGGGCAAAATTCAACATTTTTTAAATAGGTCAAGTGGGATATAGTTTCATATGTATCTTTTAATTCTGATTCGAATAAAACCATCCGCAAGTCTAT
The DNA here is from genome assembly GCA_963932465.1 of Maratus speciosus. Classification (NCBI taxonomy): domain Eukaryota; kingdom Metazoa; phylum Arthropoda; class Arachnida; order Araneae; family Salticidae; genus Maratus; species Maratus speciosus. The sequence goes on along the minus strand of OZ010799.1, from coordinate 63,646,431 downwards.
ACGATCATTTGTGAGACAGTTACAGCAGGTTTTATGAATATAAAGTGGAAAATTATACTTTATTTTTTAGCATAGTTTTGTCATATTTATTTTATGTTCAAAACATGTTCTTTATATCATATTAAATCATTAAGTTTAATCATTATAATATCAAAATCCTTAAATGTCTTCAAAATAGCAATAATCAAAATCAGAATCATTTGAGTTTACTCTAAAGCCATTAAAGTTGCCAAAATCCTCTTATACCCTGCCTTAACTTGTAATGAATGATCGTATCGGCTTGCGTACGGTGTCATTTGATTCAGAATTAAAAACATCATAACAAACGAAACCCCATTTGACCTATTTAAAATAATTTCAGTTCTTCTACCTTACAGAGTTAAAGCCTCCCCCCCCCCCCCCCGAAAAAAAAAACAAAAAACACGATAAAACTACTTCACTTTTTGGGAACTTATTGGATCTTCATTTCTAGTGTCAAAGTGAAGTTCTTACCAAATTTTCGTGAATGGCCATCAGTTGCTGCTGTAAAAACCTATTTTATCTGCAGTAAAGTATAATTTTCGACTTCGGATTCATGAAACCTCCCGTAACTATGTAGCGAATGATCGTATCGATTTGCGGATGGTATCATTCCATAAAAAAAAAAAAATACATAACAAGCGATAATTCTCTGTTGACCTACTTAAAATTTTTTTAGCTTTGTCCCCTTTCCTGAGTTAAAAATGCTCTCCAAGACATGGTTAAGTAACTTTATTTTGGGGGGATTCAAGGATTTTCATTTTTTGTGTAAAAACGAAGTTCTTCCCAAATCTGGTGAATGGCCATCAATTGTCGTATATTACTCACTTATTGGTAGTATTTATTTTACCTGTACACTAACAGTCGTACTTTTCAGTGTTGTGCGTGTTTTGTGCAAGATTCCGCATAATCGGAGGTTTGTCAGATGCTCAACATTTTTATGCTATGCAGGGTGTATCTAAACTCTTGGGCAAAACTTTAAGGGGTGATAGTGCACATCAAGACAAACAATATTAAATAGGAAACTGGAGGTCCCAAACGTCTTCCGAATGAGATACGGGCTATTAAAGTTTAGGGTCCAAAATTTCAAATGATTATAAAAAACGGAAAAATTGGTCGATTCGTTTACGATTTTCGCTAAAACTATTTTTTATGTCAGCATTTTCTTGAAAATGAATTTTAAAGGTAAAGTTAAAAAAATTCCGATAGAGGGCACTTTAGACTTTGGATTAACGAACAACTATTTTTTACCGTTATTTTTTGTATTTCATTAAATACTTTCAAATTCAAACGCTTAGACTTTAATTTAAATTTTGAGCTCAAAATCTGAATTGTTGGGAGTGGTTAAGTAGCGCAAACTGAACTGTGTTTAGGAGTTGAAATTTGAACCCCCCGCCCACCCCTGAACACAGTTCAGTTTCCGCTACTTAGCCACTCCCAACGATTCAGATTTTGAACTCAAAATTTAAGTTTAAGTCTAAACTTTTGAAAGCATTTAATGAAATGCAAAAAATAACGGTAACAAAATAGTTGTTTGTTACTCCAAAGTCAAAAGCGCCCTATATCGGCATTTTTTGAACTTTACCTTTAAAATTTATTTTCAAGAAAATACTGACATAAAGAATAGTTTTAGCGATAATCGCAAACGAATCGACAAATTTTTCCGTTTTTTATAATCATTTGAAAATTTGGACTCTAAACTTTAATGGCGCCTATCTCCTTCGGAAAACGTTTGGAACCCTTAGGTTTCCTATTTAATATTGTTTGTCTTGGTGTATACTATCACCCCTTAAAGTTTTGCCCAGGAGTTTAGATACACCCTGTATGTATAGACTGAGTAGACAAGGACTTATAGTTTAAAGTAGATTCGAAAGCAATTCTAATTTCTTATACAACTAGCTGCCCATGGGTTAGCTGCCCCAGGAGCCCCTGTTTGGTTTTCCTTAAAATATACAGTATCATTCTATCATGCATTTTTTATTATTCATAATTCAATTTACTTGCTCAAGTCTTCGCCAAATCAGAAGATTCTGATAGATAAATCAAGAACTCTGTACTTTTATGTCAGCAGGGTGTAGGTGATAATGGCCAAATATCCAAAATCCCATTGCATTTTTTTATTGCATTAATTTCATTTAAAATATAACCCTTTCATTCATTTTCTTTAAAATGCATAACTAATTTAAAACAGAAAACTTTTAAATCCAAGACTTTCACTTATTTCAAAAGAATTGATAAAAAAAACCCTGATAAATAACATAAACCAAGACATTTAATTTTAACATTAAAGCATTGTTTTAAGTTATCACGTGAAAAATAAAAAATGCTATTTGCGAGATTTGCACCTGGTTAACATAAAAGTACCAAGAACTCTTTGCGATCATGGCAACATTTCATATCTTTTTTGTTGTTACGTATTTCATCTTTCTTTACAAATACAATCACTTAGGCATTTATACTTCATGTCCATTTGCTTATCAATATGTTCGATAACGCAGATTTTTAAACCTATTATCTTCCGTAATCAGGTCAATGGCCTGTTTTAACTAATAAGGTTTGGTGCAATGGAATTTTTTTGTGAAAATCCTTTAATGATAGCTACATTTACTTTAAGCTATATTGTTGCTGATATTCTTTTTGTTACACTTTAATCTTGGCAGTAGACTCGATTACGGAAGATTAAGTAATCAAATATCTTAGCTGAAATTCATCAATCTGATTTTATGTACTTAACAAATGCATATCAAATTACTGTTTTGAATGCATTTGATCAATAAGAATTGTAAGTGTGTTTGGCAATTAACAATCATTTTGCATGATCTATCTTCCTCGAGATGGATAACAAATAAATAGAAAATGAGTTGATCATTCGTTTTAAAATTTGATTAATTAAATATTTTTACAGCTGCTGGATTTATTTGCATTTAACTTATATTAACCCCTTGAGGGGCGGTGGGATATATTTTATCTCACCAACGATTAATGAGAATTTGCACCAGAAAAATTTTATTAAATTTTACTTTTCTAACTTTGGTGGAAAAAAGTCGTAAACTTGCTTTTCCTTATTTGGCAATAAATCTTTTTGCGGATTCCGGTGTGAATTCGACATTTCAAAAACACAATTGCTTGCCCCTCTAAGGGTTAAGGAAAGATCGATTATTTTTGAGTTAGCCGGGGAAAGTGATAAATCCCCAAATATTGTTTCCCTTACCATCATTCATATTGCATTCATTTCATTTAACGCACACAGCTTTCATTTCAAATACATCCCTTTAAAAAAATGTATCATAAACTTAAAATACATTGTTTTTGACTTATCTCAATTAAAACACAAAATAAAAAAAAATAACAGAAACAAAAACATTTTATCTGAGAATCAAAGAATTGTTTCTTATTTACGCCCTCAAAAAATATGCAAAAAAAAAAAAAGAATAAAAAAAAATGCTAGCAGGTTTGATTTTCTAAACAAACTTATACATATTATTTATTGCTTGTCATTAAGAAAAATTCATGGAACTCATTCCTTTCTGAAATAAATTTCATAAATAGCTATCAATATACAAACTTTTAATTGGATACATCACACAAACATTTCTCTAATAATTTGCATACATTAATATTATAAATGTTTTTAAAGGCAAGTAAGAAAACTGCAATAAATTTAAAAAGGCAAAGAACATCCTAAGATAATTAGAAAATTAAACTACACATAGGATAAATGAATTTGCAAACTTAATAGCCATGTATTTCATCAAATAAAACTTATTTAGTTTTTTTTTTTTTTTTTACTGTAACATAAATAAATGTTTATTAGAAATACCACACATTCTGGATATTAACCTTTAATTGATTTCACAGAAATTATCACATAACTAGTGTGAAGCGGTCTGTGAGACCGCTGCAACGAAAGATGAATAAAAGGCACGACTAACTCATAGTATGGTGTTTTTGTACTAAACTTTTTGCACAGAAGTGTTATAATTAAAATTGACCTATTCAAAAGTCTCTGGTGATAGTATAAAAGTTCCAAACGGAACAAAATTTCGATAGTGTTTGTAGTTAAACTGTAAAAATTGAAAAAAGCCGCGGTCTGAGAGACCGGTAACATCAGTTAAAGGTTAACACTGCATTTCAAAAGATTTTTTTTATTATTCTAAGATCTTTTTAATGATACAACAGAAAAATACAATTTAAAGTTTTTCAGGAAATAAGCATGCTTGTCTGTTTATTGATGAACTTTTTAGCTAATTTTATCAAAGATAATATAATTTATATATTTTTGCAGCCAAAATGTAATATATATATATATATATATATATATAAATTTTTTGAAAAGCATCAAAAATTAAAAAAAGACAAAGTTGTAATAAAACAATACTAGATATAAAATAGTTACAAAGTTTATTTTTACACAAATACAAATAACAGTTTATAAATAACAGTATTATAAAGCATTATTTTCTACATATTTTGAGTTAAGAGATTGTTCCCTGAACAAAACACACAAAAAATAATTGAAAAAATAAATATTTAAATATATTTAACACTTTCCTGTTCTCCTCCCCCACCTGAGTCTGTTGCATCATGAAAATTTTCCACATTCTAATCCATGTTTTTTAATGTCTCTGCATCTGAGAGGGAAAAAAAAGAATGAATTTTAAAAAATCACAGGTTTATTTTTTACAGCTTTCAAGAATTCTGTCTACAGTCAGTTTTTAAGGTGATCATAAACTACAACTTCTCAGTTAACAAAACTACCTTGATGTTAAGGGTGGAATTGCCGGAAGGTAATAAAACTTAATAGAAACAATTAAATCGATTTTGCCGAGCGATAAGCCTTATCTTTCAGACTGAACTTTCAGGCAAACCAGACTCGACAGTAATATGGGTTACGCTTCTGGCAAATTGCACAATACATAAGAATAAAGATGACTAAACAAAGACATAATTAGCATAAACAATGTATTTACTATATTGTTTAGACCCGAGAAGAACATATTAAGATAATTCATTCAGTTGGTTTGACATTTAATGTGAAAGTTTTATCCCATGCGTTATCCCGTAAGGAATGAACGTATCGAAATTAAACGTAAAGTTTAATTAAACTTTTAAATATTTAACCATTTAAAATAATTTTACTTCTTAAAATATTTGTTTTTATAGAGCAAACAAGATAAACTAGTAGAAATCAGAACATTTTTTAGTATAAAGTTTTAAATTCTTTAAGCAGTTATCAAAGCATTACCAGTGCTTTTATTAAATATTAGCGAAAACGATTATGATTCCGCGTCGATAGGTACATCGAGCATCCGTCAACTCCTCGACTGAGCACCTGCCAAGTAAAGTCAGTGTGTAACGAAAAAATACGTTTTTCTCAAAAGTATGTGACTAGGATAATCGCTATAGTTTTCCTGTATGGCTTAAATAAACTTCTAGTACTATTTTTTCCATAATTTTATTTACAGTACATTTGGTAATAGCGGGGAAGGAGGGGGTGGGGGGGGCACATTTTTCCAGTACATTTTCGACTATATCTCTGAAAATGTAATATCTAAAATTACAACAAATATACTTTTGGTTTCCGTATTACAAGACCTTTCGAACGATACCCCACACACTACACACACAAAAGAAAAAAATAAAATAAAAATAAGTAGCTTATTTCCCTAATTTTTTTTCTAAAAATACTTGCGAATCGCCAATAATCAATAGGTATGTTGGTCAATAACCTTATAAGTCTGGCAAGTTTGAAATTTTCATGTTCCGTAGTTTCGTAAAATTGACTATGACAGACGGACAGAGAGACACACAAGTGATGTTTACAATTCTTCAGTTTTTACATTTTAAGTGCGGAAGCCAAAAAAATTAACTAAAATCAAAACTAGTTTATCTAGTCAGTCTAATTTATCTAGTAAAATTTCATCAGTTTAATCTAATTTATCTCGTCAAATTAGTTTAATCTAATTTATCAACTTTAATCTAGTCAGAGAGACAAACTAAACATTAACTAGTTAGGGGAAAGTATGGGAATGGCGCTCACTTAAGGGAAAACATAAATAGCTAGTCAAATTTGGACAAAAAAATCAATATTTTATTAACGAAGTACAACTCCAAAGCATAAGCAAGAGTTCAATCAACTAATTTTTATAAAAGTTTTAGGAATTTTTTTTACCGTTTTATTTAAATGACCATCGATTGAGCGGTAATGCCCGACATGGTAGGGTAATTGCGCTCAGAGTTTGAATACAACGTTTAAGTAAAACAAAAGTCACATATGTAGTTGTGTGGGTTGTTCACACCACTGCAGACTTTTTGCTACCACTTTACACATACTGTGTTAGACATATAGTGGGCTACTTTTAGGTAGCTTTCTTTACAAAAAGCTACCTATTGCAGCCGTTCGGAGGAAAGCGATTTCAAAAAATTTTGGTATATTTTCATCGATCATGACCCCCAGACCCCGAAACCACCCTCCGTTCAAAATTGATATATATATATATATATATATATATATATATATATATATATCAATATATATATATATATATATATATATATACACTATGACGCAAAAGTTTAGACAATGACGTCATTCAGCTTTAAAATTTAGAATTATGACGTCAGAATTACAAAAACCTGTAAATATATTCAAAAACTGATTTAAAATGCTATGTACAAAAGACAGTCGTTTTATTTGCTATAATACTAATTTTTTTCATAAAAATTCAAATGTGCTTGTCGCAAAAGTTTAGACACTATTCTAAATTTCTTTGAATATTCGCTGGCATATGCAAACTTAGAATCGATGATGTCACAAATTTGGAGTACTTAAGTTCTGCAAACGATTGCGCTTCATAGACGACATGCCGAGAGCTAAAGAAATTCAAGTGAATGAGGTTTCAAGGATTTGGCAGTTGAAAGGTGAAGGGAAGAGCGTTTCTGAAATTTCTGCTATTATTAATAGGTCAAAAAAATCTATTTATCGAGTTTTATCGAGTGGTTCCGAATATAAAGCAAAATGTCGGTCTGGGAGGCCACGTGTGACAAATGTACGAGAGGATCGCCTGATACAAAGACTAGCGAGTACTCAACAAATGAGCGTACGTGGAGTTCAAAGCTCATCGGGACTCTCTGTATCAAAGGATACGATTCGTAGACGAATTTTGGAAAAAGGAACAATCGTTTATAGCAAAATGCAGAAGAAACCAGCTCTGAAACCATATCATAAGTTACAAAGACTTATGTGGGCTCGAAAGCATATGTCATATGGAGAGAAATGGCAGTCAGTCATATTTAGCGATGAAAAAAAGAGGAATCTGGATGGTCCAGATGGTTGTTTATCGTATTGGCATGACTTGCGGAAGGAACCTCGACGTTTTTTTAGTCGCAGACAAGGAGGGGGCTCGGTGATGGTTTGGGCAGCCTTTTGCTATAATGGACAAGTATCTCTGACCTTCACCAGTGGTCGTCAAACTTCACAGCATTATACACAGACATTAGAAGAAAACCTACTGCCATTTGCTGAGCTTCTAGGGGGTCCTCAGTGGGAATTTCAGCAAGACAATGCTTCAATTCACACTGCAAAACATTCAAAATCTTGGTTTAATTCCCATAATATAAGAGTTCTTGACTGGCCAGCATGTAGCCCAGATCTTAACCCTATAGAAAACCTTTGGAGCATCATGTGTCGCAAAGTTTATAGCAACGCTAGACAATACTCTTCTGAAAAGGAACTTAAGACATCTATTGAGAATGCATGGTACGATATCGATCCACAAACTATGCAAGATTTAGTTTCTTCCATGCAATCTCGTGTATATGACGTAATACATAAGCATGGATGCGCAACCAGGTTTTAAAAATTGTTTATTTCGATTTTATTTAATTTGTGTCTAAACTTTTGAGACAGCAGTTTATTTTTGTTACCATTTAATTTATTGCAATATGCACAATTCCACTTTTCTTTGTTATAAATATTGTTTATATGTACAGCACATTAATTTCAAGCAGTGATTTGAAAATTGAATAAATATTTTTCAAAGTATGTAAGAATTTCTTCATTGTCTAAACTTTTGCGCCATAGTGTATATATATCTGACCTATGTCACACTGTGACTCTCGTATTTATGAACCGATTTGGATGTAATTCGGTGTGTACATAGTACATACCAATGTCTCGACCGAGTTCGTTGGCCAGCTTCATCCGCCATTTTGTTTCAAAATGGCGGCCATTTAAAATTTAAAAAAAAAAATTAAAATTTGAAATGTGGTACCAAAAAATTGAAAATGGAAAAATATTTTTTTCTTATGTATTTGACCTTTATACAAAGACTCCGTAGCAGTTTTTGTTTCGTCTATATCTTAAAAAATGGCTGAGTTATTGCATTTTGAATTTCTAGCGAAACTGACATTTTGAAACGTCCTGAATTTTGTCACGCGATAAAAGGCGTATTTATGAACCGATTTGGATGTAACTTCGTTTATACATAGTACAGACCAATGTCTCGAACGAGTTCGTTGACCAGCTTCATCCGCCATCTTGTTTAAAAATGGCGGCCATTTAAAATTTTAAGAAAAATTTTAATTTGAAATGTGGTAGCAAAAAATTGAAAATTGAAAAAATATTTTTTTCTTATGTGTTTGACCTTGATAAAAACATTCGGGAGCAGTTTTTGTTTCGTCTATATCTTAAAAAAATGGCTGAGTTATAGCATTTTGAATTTCTAGTGTGGCTGACATTTTGAAACGTCCTGATTTTTGCCACGTGATAACAGACGTATTTATGAACCGATTTGGATGTACCTTGGTGTGTACATAGCACACACAAATAACTCAACCGAGTTCGTTGACCAGCTTCATTCGCCATCTTGCTTCAAAATGGTGGCCATTTAAAAAAATTAAAAAAAAAATTAATTTAAAATGAGATACCAAAAAATTGGAAAATGAAAAAGATTTTTTTTGTATGTGTTTGACCTTAATACAAAGATTCCGGAACATGTTTTGTTTCGTCTACATCTAAAAAAATGGCTGAGTTATAACATTTTGAATTTCTATTGTGGCTGACATTTTAAAACGACCTGATTTTTGTCACGCGATAACAGGCGTATTTATGAACAGATTTGAATGTAACTTGGTCTGTACATAGTACATACCAATGTCTCGACCGAGTTCGTTGACCAGCTTCATTCGCCATCTTGTTTCAAAAGAGTTGCCATTTTTAAAAAAAAATGTAATTTAAAATTTAAAATGAGGTGTTAAAAAATTGGAAAATGAAAAAGATTTTTTTTATGTGTTTGGCCTTGATACAAAGATTCTGGAGCAGTTTTTGTTTCTGAAAATTTGTTCTTTTGTTTATATCTTAAAAAGTGGTTGAATTATAGAACTTTGAATTTCTATCATGGCTAACACTTTGAAACGATCTTGTATTTGTCACGCGATACCACACGTATTCGCCTATTTCGATGGAAGAAGGCATGTGGATAGTATACATCAATATCTCGACCAAGTTCGCTGGCCAGCTTCATCAGCATTCTTGTTTCAAAATGGCGGCTATTAAATTAAAAAAAATTATATTTAAAGTGAGGTGCAAAAAAATTAGAAATTGAAAAAGGTTTCTTTCTTAAGTATTCGACCTTGATATAAGGATTCAGGAGCATTTTTTGTTTGTCTTTATCTTAAAAAATGGCTCAGATATAGCAGTTTCAATTTCTAAAGTGGGTGAGATTTTGAAAAATCTGATTTTTTGCATGCGACAGCACTCGTATATATCAACCGATTCCGATATGAGTGAGCATGTGCACAGCAATTACTAAGGTCTCGACCAAGTTCACTGGTTAGCCTCATCTACCATGTTGTCTTAAAATGGCAGGCACTTTAAGAAATCGCCGAATTTGGCAGCCAAATATAAGTGACTTTAAATAAAAGCAGCTTGGATAAAGCTGACTAATTTCGCGAAATTCTCATTCATAATGATTTAGTATTGATAAAAATTAGTATTGAATCTCCTACATTCGGTTTCCACTTAATTGAGCTTCGTGTGTTTGAATAATATAAGTTGGCTTTTTAAAAATAAGGAATATGAAAGCTACCTCTTCCTCCCGGCACTGGCCGGAAGGACTTTTTTAGATTTAGGTTTTTTGATTTTCACCACTTTTTTGAAATTGTAAAATTCTCCTTGTTTAATGACATATTAATAAAGGCGAAAACAGGGAAATTTTACCATTTCAAAAAAGTGGAGTCAATCAAAAAATTTGAATTTTAAAAAAGTTGCCCACTGGCAACACTTTTTCTGGAATTCCACGCGAGCGCCATTACCCGTCATCGCCATGTTGGGTTTTATTGCATTAAAATTGGCGTAACACCGCACTACAGAAATAAATAAAAGCTGAAAGTGCAGCTAAATGTAGGGGAGACCAAAGTACAGTGGCCCATTTTTGCAGTTAACATTTTTTTCTCTCTTTAATGGAGAGACCAATCTACCTGAAAATATTTTTGAATATTCTTTAAACCTTTCTACATGCCTCATAGTTTTCACAGAACATAATTTCCAATACATTTTTCAAAAAAAAAATGTACATACACTCGTGAAGTGGACCAGTGTACCCCGGAAGCGGGGTACACTGGTCCACTATTAGTTATTGTCTAAAATACAATATAAATCTATTTATAATTAATCTAATTCTTTTTTTTATTTCCCCTTTACCTCCAAAATAATATAATAATACAAATTTGCAAGTAGCATTTTGAAAGAAAAACACATAAAACTAAAGAATTATCAAAAAATTTACTATATTTTGAAAATAACAATATAAGATACAGAAGTGATGGCAAACAAGTTATTAATTAAGTACAAAAATATCAGCAAACATTAAGACAAATATGATGATGAAAAATTTATTAGAAGCTTAAAATAGTCAGGATGAAATAGTTTATTATGAGCTAACCATGTGCTCTGAAGTTATAAATAACCAATCCAATGAGGTCATCCATTACTTATTAGGCTACAGTTATATTTTTCAAAGGCAGTAAATACAAAATAAAATATTTCTTAATATGTTAACTCTACAATGCATGATTTTCATTTCTCTCCTTCTCCCCCCCCCCCCCCCAAAAAAAAAAAATAAACTGCTATATTGAACAAAAAAACTTATTTTAAAAATCACATGTGAACTGTTATCCATAATTTAGGAGAAAACTAAAGTGTCAGATGGCTACATTATAATCTGAACAACATAATAACATGAAATTTAAAGTGTGCCAAATGGCTAATCTATGCATTGTAGGGTTAAAAAAATTATCATTATATTATTATTTTATAGTTAAATAACTATTTTAAAACAATATTTCTTTATAGAGAATAAGTAATTATTAAATATTTTGAAAATTCTTCATTACAGGAGCAGTATTCATTGTGAACCAATGTACCCCAGCAGTGGCCGGTCCACTGTGCCCCATGTTAAAGTTCAATACATACTGATAAAAATATTATTTAAAGTTTTCTTTTAAGCATATAAGCTTATAAAGACCAGTGTTTTACCTTTTCAAAAAAGTTATTTTATCTTATTTATCCATAACCTTTAATACTTAATAAAGAAAAGTATGATGATGAAAAATTTTACTTTTAGGAGCTCAAAACAACCAGTCAGGATAAAAGGGTTCATTCTGAGCTAACGATGTGCTCTGAAGGCTATAAATAATCAATCTAGTGCTCTTATCAATTAGCCTAAAAAAAAAGCTTTAAAAAATTTAAAAATAAGTAAAATATAAGGGGTGGTCCACAGTGTACTTAGGTCCACTGTACCCTGGTCTCCCCTACATATTTTGTAGACATAAGGAGTAAATTAATATTTGAAAATAAGAGTGTACACTTACCTTCAAGTTAGATGTTTTAGAATTTTATAATAAAGCAACTTCAAACTAATAACTTGAGGACACACAAATACTTTCCTCCCGACGGGCACTAAATCCTTACTGAGAATTTAGGATGAAGTTCTCTAGGTGCCGGTACCGATCGCACGTTTTCAATTTTATTTTGTTTAGCGATATTTGGTGTGCGGCATTACCCTTCTGAGCATCATTACCCTACTTCCCCCAAGTACCTAAACAGTACAAACGCAGAATAAAACTTTTCAACCTCAGGTATCCTATGCATGAAAAGGATTAAAAAATATTAAAATGCGAGCGAGAAGTCTAAATATCTCCCATATGATTAACATTAACTTGACCGTTTCTTCGCGTGACTAGTGTAGGCTCTTAAGAAGTTACCTTTTATGAAAGATTGTTACCATAAAAATAATAATAAATAAATGTACAGTTAAACACTTTTTTTACATGTAAAAAACAAAACAAAACATGTTCAATACAAATAAACAATATTCAAATCTGACATTAACACTATAACATTGAGATTTTGAAGTGGTTATTCAATGCATTTTAGTTATTTAGCTTCAATTCCTTACAAAAATACGCACCAATCAATATTAGTAAATTTTTTTGCGGCAGGTCTCGAAATGGAAAATCCACGAATAGGGACGCTATTTCAAAATTATCGTTGACTAAAAACTTTTTTTTAAACTTTGGGCAAATTTATGTCTAATCATACGAAAACAATTTAAAATCTGCATTCAAAATTCTAAATAATAAAAAAAAGTTATAGACAGCACAATAAAAGCCATATGTATGAAATTGTAATAACATGTTTTAATAACTTCACGGATCACTAACCAGAACAATATTTGTCATAATTTCACGAACCGGAATATCGTTTCGATTTGTTCCGGTACATGCGTGATTTGCGGACTTGAAAAACTAAAAATTTAAAAATATTCATATTTAAAAGTTTTACAAAAATTTGGAAATAAAAATACACATCTGATTAAGAAGCAGTTACGTCAAAAGAAAAGAGAAATTGTTAAAGAATTAAACAAAACGGACGTCGGTAGGAAATACGTTTACTAATTTCAATAAAAATTAGAAAAAAGAGGTACATTAGAAATCCAGGTAGATAAGCATAGAGCCAACTAAGAAACAGTTTAAAATTATACTTAATATTTAAATCGAGAAAAAAAGGTTAATGGTAATAAAAAAATAATTTAAAGTTTAAAATCATACACTCGAACGCAGTGTTGAATTCAGGGGGTGAACGAGAGGGGACATTCCCCCCGGAACCTTGAAATGTCGTCCCGGAAGGTTTGAATTTTTATGCTTTTTAATGGATAAAAGTGCAATTTCCACCTCGGATCGCTAAAATGCCCCACCCCCCTCCAGGGGCGCAGCTGCAAAAAAAATTTCGGAGGGGGGGGGGGGGAAGAGTTCAAAATTTTCCAACTCATAATTCAAAAATTTCCCAACATGAAAAAAAAAATGATCGATTTTCCAACTAAAATAATATGTTCAATGTGTCTTTAATGATAATGATACTTATATGGAAAAAAAAAATGCTGAAACTAAAAACATAAAAGTTATAATTATTGGTACATTTCCTGAAAGTTTTTGTCTTCAATTGTGTACGAGTCATAATTGTACTTCATAGAAAATAGCCTCATATTTTTAGATTTTTGAATAAGGAACAAAGTTTTGGAGGAAAGGTATTACAGACACCGTTGATGGACAACAGTAGAGAAATTCATGTCTGGTAGATGTATGATATTTCCGTTACACAGAGAAACATAATGAGAAATTGAGTCTGGCTGCTTTTTGTATTTCTTTTGAAAGTTCAACTATTTTACTATTACAGAACTCAGAAAGATAGTCTGCAAAAAATTCTTTTTTTTTTTTTTTACTTAAAAAAAAAAAAAAAAAAAGAAAAAGTGTTTCAAAAATCTATACTTTCCCAACTCTAAGCCCAAATTTCCCAAGTTCGCTTATATTGGGGGTCTACCCCCATAACCCCTATCGCGACGCCCCTGCCCCCCCCCCCCCTCACCTCATCCCGGAGCAAAAGAAATCTCTCCCGGAGATAAGCGTCTGAATTCAACACTGCTCCAGCAGCATGAAAGGCAACAACAACAATAAAAAAAAAAAAGCAAACGAAATCTTAAACTCCCTGTAAAGTTCAGAAAAATTTATTAAAAAATATTTAACATGGCCCAAAACATAACTATTGAAAAACATAGGCATTACTTAGAAAATTAACATAACTTTTAATTTATTAGAATTTTTGTATCAAATAAGTTGTAGATTATAAAGAAATGTTACTTTAGAGAAAATAACCACATTTGAATAATTAAAATAAGAAATACCTTTATTTCTGGGTTCCTTTACTTAAACGCTAATCACGAGATTCAATAACGATGTGTCTTTTTCTTTTGATTCTGAGCTCTGAATTTCCAGTCATACGCTGTTATCTATATTCTGCTCTCAACAAAGGGAATTTTCGCTGACGTCGTTGAAATATGACAGTGTTGCAGCAGTTTTACAGCAAAATGGCATTGCAAGGGAGAGATCGATTTTGTTTCACCTGCCTTGCAGTACTTTTGAGTGAAAATTGTTGTGTCAAATTTGTCAAGACAAGGAAATATCGAGAAAAAGTCAAACTTACTGCAAACGTGCATGCTATCTGGGTTTTTCCAGCATGAACTATATTTGATGTGTGTGCTTCTTACATTACTAGTTTCTGTAGCTGAAAATGCAAGATCTTTTTCTTAAAGTTAAAACCTTCCCACTTAGCATTTTTAGTTTGCAGAAAAGACTGCAGCAAGATAACGCAAACGCCGAAATCACCACACTTTGAACTTGCAGCCAACTTGTCGTGGAAGTTAAATTCATACTGTATCAGACTTATTGCAAACTAACGGCAAACAAGTAATCAAAAATACTGCAGACTTACTGCAAAGTAATAATCTTTCCATGTCACACTATAAGTTTAACCCCCTCGAAGGGGTCCATAGACCTGATCAAGTCTATTGATGCGAATAATAATTTTAAAATTTTTTGTTAAATGTCGTTTGCTACCACAAATTCAGAAAGGTAAATTTCGCTTTACTAATACAGCGAGATTTCTGCCAATAAATGAGGCAATTTTTTTAATTCTAAAATAGTGGTGACAAAGTAATTAATAAATTAAAGCCACGAGTATACTCGTGGATGACAGCGATTGGGTTAATTAAATTTAACTTTTCAGTATGCTCTCAGCTTTTTACATCATATTGAATGTTTTTCATTGGTAAATATTAATGTAACTTCAATGTATTATTAGTTGCAGTTATAGGGATTGGCCTTACATTTTTTATCCATGCTTTTTTTTTTAATTAAGAAATTAAATAAGGATATACCTAAATTCTTAAAGTTACTCGAAATACTTCTATTATACATACACAGTCAAGACAAGATTCAAAGGGACTGGTAAAAAGTTCCATATTTGACAGGCTTCCATAGAAAGAAATGTAATTAATTATGCTTCTAAGATACACAACCTCAATAAGATCTATTGATCGTTTCGCAGGGATTCTGAAACTCTTCGGTTTGAGACAGGATTCCGTTATAGAAAGATTCCACTTTCACAGGTTTCACTAAAGAACAAGGTTTTCAGCAAATTTAATTGTATCGCAATTCATATTAAGACCATGTAACGCTTCCGTTAAAGACAGGATTCTGTTATAGACAATTACTATTTTGACAAGTTTTATTCTATTCATATGACATAAATAAGTATATTTATATAAATACACAAAACTTGGAACCTGCTTGGATAAAACTTGGATAAAAATGGAACCTGCCTATAACGGAATTCTGTCTTAAACAGAAATGTTCCGTGCTACGGAAAAGAATACTATACAAATACACCTAATAACACGAAAACCTGTGTAAAACGGAAATATCCAGCAATATTTACGATTTTATCTTGACAGGTTTTACTATATATATATATATATATATATATATATATAAAACCTGAAGGAAAAATTTTGGACCCCCCCCCCCCCCCCCCGAAACGAAATCCTGGCTACGCCACTGAGACCAGGTGTCACAAAGTTACCCCACCTGTCACAAAATACTTCATATTACGATATCTTATATAAGCAGCTTGCATATTTCTTTTCGTTCTCTGAAAAACCTTAAATTAGGTATGCTGCAGACAAAAAAAAAATTTAATAGATTTGTTTTGCTAGAAATATTTCAGATTAAGTAATATTTATTTTAGCATTAAACAAAAATAATAAATTAAAATAATTTAGTCTGAGTTTCTGAAGCATTTCTATAAAATGCAGAAAAATTTCTGAATACATTTAAAAAAAAATTCTATTCCTAAATAATATTTTGTGCCAGTTATAAATGCAGTTAAAGCTAGGTAATTTTCAGTGTGAGGAGAGGTGTTGGGGGGGCGGGGGGAGGAATGTATAAATATTTTTTTAAGAAAATGTTTTTTAAAATAACAAAAACAACAAGAGAGGTTATAGATGTAAGGATGCATGAAGGAAATTGTCTTTTTAACTTTAATTTGAAGACAGTCTCCACACTTTAAGTGGATATTTATTCAGATTATACAGGTTCTATGCATAAATTGTGACTTAAGACTAAACCAAATCAAACAGAAAGATAACTTGTAGTAATTGTGATTTTAAATGATCCTGTTTTATGTAAAAATCAGGTATATCGATGATAGGAAAACCGTTTGTCTATATGTGGTGTGTTAATTACCTAAATACACTGGAGTACACTGTTTGTGATCATAAACATACTATAAAGAAAAAAAAAACACATCAAGCGTATGAGCTTGTTCTTCATATTTTTTTCCGATCATAAAAAATATTTAGTTCACAATTCACACATACTAAAGTATAAAGATAAAGCTATGTAGCCAAAAACATGTCATTTTGATTATTACACGAAAAATTATGTATTTTCAATATTATATAAATCTGTGTTTTGCGTATTATGCAGAAATATGTGTGAGAACAGAATATTACACAAAAATCTTTATTTTTCATATTACTCAAAAATATGTGTGTTACATATTACACGAAAAGATGTGTATTTTACATATTACACAAAAATGTGCGTAATTTGCATAATACACAAATTGTATATTTTGCATAATACACAATAATATGTGTAATTACAGAATATTACACAGTTATATGTGTTACACTATTACACAGAAATATGTGTATACTTGTGCAATATACACATTAAAGTGCGTATTTCAAGAGCAAAAAGATAACTTTTACACACTTAGTGTTATCATCAAATTACACATTTTAATGTGTATTTTTAAATTTACACATTAGGCGTGTATTTTGGCAATTTACCCACCACTTTACACATATAGCCAAATCATTTTTGTATCATCGATATACCTGTTTTTATGTGTAAATTTACACTTTTTTTTTTTAGAGTGTTGTTTCTCGTTTTCAGATTAGGGTTTACTTTTAGTCATCTGGCAACACCGGAATTCAATTCTTCGATTTTGAATTCATTGAAATTTTTTCAATTGTCCTCGTTCTCGTCGTTTACAGTTTATATGTGTTTTAAGTTCTAATTTATTATTTATTTAATTCTACTATCAATTTAACTTTTCGTAATTCGTGTTATTTCCTTCAAGAAAGTATTCGATTTGAATAAGAATGTCGTTTCACAAGTTATTTTTGTATTTTTGTTTCTAATTAAATTCGTATTATTTCAGAATTCTGTACTTATTTGAATATTTCAATGTATCAGCGTTTAGAACACCATCTTAACATGTATTATTTGCATAATAATTAAAATGTAATTACATGATTAATTTTTAAAATAATATTGAAATAATTAATTGGTGCAATTTGTTGATACAATCATGTAAATGCCAATAGACTAAGAAGGAGAAAATGCTGCACTTTCACCTGCTAAGATTTAGTAATTAGTAACAGCTAAGTTTCATTAGTTAAAAATTCTTTATCAGAACATACGGGAGGGGGGGGGGATGTTTTTACTGATAAATCATTTCCATAGCCATATTAAACTGCCTTTGTTGCGAATAGTTTTAATTTTTTTTTTCAAAATTTAGGTGCATTCATAATGAATTCTGAATTAGACTTGGCGTCAAAAAAACTGTAAAGCAGTGTATATGATGTTGAGAGGATACAAATACATGAATTTATCAGTGTGTATGTGACCAACAGTCCCCGACTTACAAGGAGAGGGCCAACCTTGTCAATCACAGATTTTGATTACTTTGATATATGTTGTAGGGTAGAGACCCCTTACTGTCAGGTTCAACGGATTTTATCCAACGCTCATTAATTCTTGAGAAACCGGGGTGTCTAATAGTAGTACACAACTTAAATACTTACTTTGCAAGCAAACCGATAAGTTGGTCGTAGCTCAGCTGGTATGGCGTTTGCCGGCTGATCCGAGGGCCCGGGTTCAATGCCTGTTTACGCTACATTTGTTTTTCTCATTTTTTGTTTTATAAATATACGTCTAAGTATAACTTAATAATCTTATTGTCAATTAAAATTTTTAATATTGTATATCAATTATAATTTTAACATATTTAATTTTTTACTTTTAACTAAATAGTTGTACTAAAACATGATAAAACTGTTAATTTTTTTAAATCACTTTTAAAATGTATTTCATATATTCTTTATCGATGCAATGATATTGAGCAATTGTGTCAATTCGTGATTTTAAAGAAACTTTATTTACGCATTGCTTTAACAAAGGAAGTCAATGCAATAACACTATTATTCTGTTTTTAAAGTAACAAGCATAATTATATTAAAAATTAGCATCAGAATTAAATTATAACTGTTTTTTTGCATATTAAAGATTTTTAAATTTGTAATACGTATGCATGCACTTTCAATTATTTTGCTTTTCCCTTTATCGTTTTCCTGCTTTTTTTTTATTTTATCTGACTATTTTTTTATTTTATCATAACTAGATGGGGTCACAACAGGTTTTGTGACGATTTTGGAATTTTTATCATTCAATAATAGATCCAATTTCTTTTTAAAACCTCTTTAAAGGATGAGAAATAATAGTTTAAAAATAAAAAATGATAAATTTAAGTTTGTTATCATTATAATTAATGTATGATATTAAAATTTTTAATTGAAATTATTAAATTATAATTACAAGTATATTTATAAAACAAAAAATGAGAAAAACAAATGTAGCGCGTCCGGGTACCGAACCCGGGCCCGCAGATCAGCCGGCCAACGCCGTACCAACTGAGCTACGACCAACATATCATTTTGGTTGCAAGGTAAGTATTTAAGTTGTGTACTACTATTAGACCCCCCGGTTTCTCAAGAACTAAGGAGCGTTGGATAAAATCCGTTGAACCTGAGACTAAGGGTTCTCTACCCTACAACATATATTAAAATAATCAAAATCTGTGATTAACAAGGTTGGCCCTCTCCTTGTTAGACTATCTAGGGACCGTGGGCAATCATCATTTTGTGGGACACCCTCTATCTATCCATAGAAATTGCTCATGAGCTATGGTGAAGTGACTAGTACTAAACTTCATATATCTGTTGTATATATACATATACATCGTACCAGGTACAATTCACATCTGTATACAGGATATTACAAGAAAGATGGTCACAATTTTAAGCAAAAATACATCTAGGCAAATAGTATATAAAAATATCTCTGCCGGCCCGGCCTACAGGCGGAGGTAAATTTCGAAGTTAAACGTATACTAATTTCACCAACAAAAAACTATTTGTTGACAACTGACGAGTTTTTATTTCATTTTTATATGAGAGCTGGTTTTATCAGAATCATGTGAAGGCGGTATTAAAAAAATACTTTTCCATGCTCAACAAGTCGAAATTTTCTGGCACATTTTCAGATTCATTTTTAATAGAAAAATTATGAAACTTGCTGACGTGATTTTTGAAGAGATTTATAAGCGACCTGTGTTTTTATTTCTCGTTCAATTAATTAAAACTTGATTTATAAACAATTATTTCCTCAGTAGGACAATATTTTTCGTTTCTAACACAATCGCTACGGGAAATTCTGTTCAAAATTTCCACTTTGACATTATTTTTTTTAATATTTTCTGCATCTATCAAAAAATCGATCATTACGGTATATTATATAGTTTCTAAATAAGAGAATCTACCAATTGGATGCTTTTGAGAGCAAAAATGAATTTAAAAAGGAGTAAGAAAATAACCAGTTTGGATTTGAATACACCCTTAATAAGATGATTTATTTCTTCAACCGCTGTGTATTTTTAATTTGTTTTTGCTGTAAGAATCGGTCCTATCAAAAACCTGTGTATATAAATGTTGTAGACAATATTAAGAAGATATATGATAAATTCATGGGGATTTTATATCTTGTGAATTGACGGAGTTATGGATTTTTTCTTCTTCAACCCCCTCGTTTTGGTTTCGTTTTTAATTTTTTTTTTTTTTTTTTTTTTTGCAGTACGAATTGGTCACATCAAAAACCTGTGAATATAAAAGTTGTAGATAATATTAAGGAGATTTATAATAAAATTAATTTCATTTGATATCTTGAGAATTAACGAAGTTGTGAATTTTTTTATCCCAAAAACCCTATTTTTGCGCCCCTTGAACCCATTTTTTATTTTTTCAAAAATCTGTGATACATAAATTTTTGGCCCTATTTTTAGAAGTAACAAAAACTTTAAACTGATTTGATATGTACAAAAATTAAGAAGTAATGGGATTTTTTCTGTTTTCACAAAACCCCTCCCTATTTCCATCCCCTTTGTCCAATTTTGCCCATTCACGAGCTTGACCGAGATTTTATGCCCCTTGATTTTATGTATCAGTTTGGAAGAGACTTGTGCAGAATTGTGGAAGTTATCGTGTCCAGAAGAAAGTGATATATATATATATATATATAAAGTTTTTTACTGAGGGTTGTTTTGGGTTCTAGGGGTCACAATCGGTGTAGACCTGAAATTTTTTTCAAAAATTCCAACATAGGGAAGAATGTAATAGGTAGTATTTCATACGAAATCTACCTAAAAGAAAGGTACCCAGTTAAACTGATGGCGTTGGGCTCACAGGCTATTCCCACTAATTGTATATTATATACTTATTTCAAAAAATAATGCCCCTCTAAAAAAAAAAAAAAAAAAAAAAAAAAAAAAAAAAAAAAAAAAAAAAAAAGAGCTAAATTAAGGGGAGTGGAGTGGGGGTAGCTTCCCCATTTTCCCCCTATATACTTAACTAATGAACCTCCAAATCTAATCAGGGAAGCGCCTTATCAGAATAAACCGGTATACCAAATTTGAAACAAATCGGATGATTCTGCATGAAAAACCCATTTATCTAAATTAAAGGGGTTAGTTGCCCGTTCCCCCCATTATACTTAATCAATGAACCCCAAAAACTAATCAGCGAAGCGCCTTATCAGAATGAACTTATTTACAAAATTTGTAGTAAATTGAATATTTCTATCAAGAGTTACCCCCTTACGTACATACAGGGTATCCTAAAAAAGACCAATGATTTTAAGATTTAATAACTTGCAAACAGTGACAGATATTAAAAAATTCTTGCAGGAGTGTTATATAAGATGTCAGGAGTTTGTATGCTGCGATTCTGAGTTTTAGTTACAAATAACTTCGGTAGATGGCGCTGCAAGCAATAGCCGCTAAATCCGGGCTCGATTTTTCGCCCTCTCTCTTCTACCATGCAAAAAAAGGAAATTCAAATGTATTGAATGAATCCCGATGTACCAAAAATCGGATCTGGACTGAGCACATATTGCTCTTAGTGCCATCTATAGTTTAAAATTCGAACTAAAATAGAGAATCACAGTAAAAAAACTCCTGACATCATAGATAACCCTCCTGCAAGAACTTTTTAAATGTCTGTCACCGTTTGCAAGTTACTGAATTTAAAAATCATCGGTCATTTTTGGGACACCCTGTATATACGTACATACAAAACCTGCGGGAACATTAGCTCTCAGACTTTGATAACCTGTGAGCCAAAAAAATGATGGATTGGTTGATAGGAGTTTGCAAATTTCCCTTTTTCTTATCTACGTATATCATAAGATCAGAGGCGCCGCGATGGGGGGGAGCCCCCTCCCCCCCGATATATGAGAACTTGGAAAATTTGAGCTTAGAGTTGGGAAATTATAGATTTTTGAAACACTTTTTCTTTTTTTTTAAGTAAAAAAAAGAAAAAAGAAAAAAAAAAGAAAGAAAGAAAGAAAGAAAAAGGAATTTTTTATTGTCTTGCTGACTTTTTTCTGAGTTCTGTTATAGTAAAATAGTTAAACTTTCAAAAGAAATGCAAAAATCAGCCAGACTCAATTTCTCATTATGTTTCTCTGTGCTACGAAAATGTCATACATCTACCGGACATGAAATTCTCTACTGTTGTCCATCAACAGTGTCTCTAATACATTTCCTCCAAAACTTTGTTCCTTTCTCATAAATCTAAAAATATGAGGCTATTTTCATATGGAGTACGATTGTGACTCGTACACAACTGAACACAAAAACGTTCATTAAATGAACCAATAATTATAATTTTTATGTTTCAAGTTTCAGCATTTTTCTTTGGAAATATTTTTTTTTCTTTTGCGTATAAGTATCATTATCATTAAACACACATTGAAAATATCATTTTAGTAGGAAAATAGAGCAATTTCTTTCACGCTGGAAAATTTTTGAATTATAAGTTGGGAAAATTTTGAACTCTCCCCCCCCCCCCTCCGAAGAAAATATTGTAGCTACTCCCCTGCATAAGATGTCTAAGAAAATTCCCTCTAATTCGTCATCATTAATGGTTTTAACTTGCCCGTTAAGCGAGAAACGTCAGTAGTAAATTTTTCTTGAAAATAATACTAATTAGTTATAAAAAAATTTTAATCATCAGTTTTCTAATAAAATAATTGGCGGAAGTTTTTTTTTCATTTTGTGCCGGGGGAGGGGGTACGGAAAACAGAGAGGGTAAGGGAAAAAACACACTGACTTCCTAATTTTTTGAAAATGTAAGCATTTTGTTCCTTTTGACCAATTTTAACCAATTGGGATCGTCTAAACAAAAAATCCTAATAACTACCATGGGGGTCCCTGAAAAGAGGGCCGCCTCACATGTCTCTCAATAGTTAGGTCCTGGTGGCCAATATTTATTTTAAATTTTTTCCATTTTATGCTTTTTCACAATAATCTTGAACCCTGAATGGCTAACGCAATTATTATTAAATCGGATTAAAAGAGAAATACTTCCTTGTATTTTAATGGAAATAAGAAAATACCTTAATTTGTGAATGATTATTAAATTGGATTAAAAGAGAAATAGGGTAGACCGGGGCTAGTTGGCCATAGGGGCATGTTGGCCCAGTCGCAATATTTTTTTAACTTTGCGTTAGATAACATTGTCAGTCCAGCAAAGAATGCGTTTCTTCGCTTTCCTCTTCCAACATAAGCACCATTGAAGTCGGAGCATCCGTTAAAGAATTATTGAGAATTTTCAAAATTTTGCAAAGGTGGGTAAATTTCCTCTCTTATAAATAATCGTTTTTTATTTGTTTGTAAATTACATTTTAGATTTTGATATATAATAATTCAGAAAAATAATTGTTCGTAGTTATTGTAGGGCATGTTTTTTTATTGAAATACTTTCAGAATAATTCGTTACAGTCATGAAAAACAAAAATGGCGATACGGGGTTAGTTGGCCCATTTGGCACGGGGCATGTTGGCCCGCAACGGATTAAGGGAAATGTGATTTTTTTTCTCATACAACCTCCCTGCCCCCCCCCCCCCTACACACACACACACTTTTTTTGTTTTTAATTTCTTTTTGCTGTAAGAATTGCTCCTATCAAAAGCTTGTCAATACAAAAATTGTGGATAATATTAAGAGGATTTATGATAAACTTAAGTGAATTTGATATCTTGTGAATTGACAAAAATTTTTATTTTAATTTAGGAGGCTATATTGTGTTTTCGTTCGAAAGAAATAACAATTAAGATTTGGTAAAATTTTGATCATTTCTTAAACTTTTACACTATCAGAACATTAAAAAGTGACGTGGGCCAACTTACCCCGCAATCGGGGCAGGTTGGCCCAAGCGACTTGGTGTCAATTTGAGCTTCTAAACTAATACTTATAGTTAATATTTTCAAACTTTACTATTGTTACTTCTTCCTGAAAGTACACTGATTGTGGTAACATAAAAAGAAATTAAAAATGTTGAATTCTAATTTTTTTTAAATTATTAGAAGAAAAGCGGGCCAACCAGCCCCGGTCTACCCTACTTCTTTCTATTTTAATGGAAATAAGAAAAACACTTACTTTGATTTGTGAGTGATTTTTAAATTGGATTAAAAGAGAAATGCGTCTTTATATTTTAATGGAAATAAGAAAAACACTTACTTTGATTTGTGAATGATTATTAAATTGGATTAAAAGAGAAATACTTCTTTGTATTTTAATGGAAATAAGAAAAATACTTACTTTGATTTGTGAATGATTATTAAATTGGATTAAAAGAGAAATACTTCTTTATATTTTAATGGAAATAAGAAAAACACTTACTTTGATTTGTGAATGATTATTAAATTGGATTAAAAGAGAAATACTTCTTTGTATTTTAATGGAAATAAGAAAAACACTTACTTTGATTTGTGAATGATTATTAAATTAGATTAAAAGAGAAATACTTCTTTATATTTTAATGGAAATAAGAAAAACACTTACTTTGATTTGTGAATGATTATTAAATTGGATTAAAAGAGAAACACTTCTTTCTATTTTAATGGAAATAAGAAAAACACTTACTTTGATTTGTGAATGATTATTAAATTGGATTAAAAGAGAAATACTTCTTTCTATTTTAATGGAAATAAGAAAAACACTTACATTGATTTGTGAATGATTATTAAATTGGATTAAAAGAGAAATACTTCTTTCTATTTTAATGGAAATAAGAAAAATACTTACTTTGATTTGTGAATGTATTTTCTAAGACAAAAGTTCTATAGCAATATCATTTGTTTAACCCTTTTATGTACTGAATTATGAATTCATGAAAATTTTATCTTCTGAACCACTTTTCGTGAATTTTTGAAACTACAGTAGAAGATTTACATAATCATTTAATAAATTTTAGAAGGATTTTAGAAGGATTGAAGGATTTAGAAGGATTCATTAAATTTGAATTCATAGGGATTCCGTGCAATATTTATAACCCCACTCAAATCAGTATTTTGTAGAATTAAGAAATGTACAAATAGAATGTTCTTACAATAGAAATATAGAAATATTTCCGAATTGAAAAATTCTCCCCTCCCCCGACGCTAAGAAAGCTGGAAAGATGCAAAGGCAAAAGAAATCTTCCATTTAAAAATATTTTTGTTTTGTGTAACCCATAATGCTTTTGGAACAAGATAAGGTAAATGCATCTATAACTCATTCTAAACTGTATTACTACTAATCGATGTATTAAATGAATTTTAAAACAAGTTATTTTAATGGTACTTATAATTACAGTGAGTAGATTAAAGTGTTAAGGGGTCTCATACAAATCTCCGTCGTCAGTACAAAAGTGGCCTAATTCCAAATTATCTTAGCTTTCTAAATAATTATTGAATTTACATAAATCTGTGTAATATAGGTAAGCCATATTTAAGACATTACAAAAATGTAAAAATAGAAACTTTTGATATAATGAAAAATACAGCTCAATTAATATTGCAAATTTTCTTTCACAAGGCATATCACAATCCGCACGATAATTTAACTTAGGATAGGTATATAAAGATAAAACTTACGTAAAAACGAACTCTAACCTATATTTTATAGAATGAATTAATATTCTTGAGCTAAGTAAATATATACATTATTTTCTAATCATTAATTAATAATTTTTATCATTTTTCCCCAATTTTCAAATTCAATTGAATTTTTAAAATGATTTCTGATATCATTAATTCACTCTATAATGTATAGTTTTAATTTGCGGAAAAAAAAAATCCGTTAAAATACGGAAATAGTACTGACGTCTCGATTGCCAGTACAATTTCCGTATTTTAACGGAAATTTGTTTTTACAGTGTAGGACTATGCAGGTAAGATGTTCTGACATAGTCAACATCCTGTACGGACACTTTTGGTCATCCTGTGCTTTTCCCTTTGCAAACACATCCGGTCGTTTCGAATTGCCTATACCATCAGCGAATGCTTTTGCCACATGGGGATCACAATTAAACTTTAAACGAAACGCACATTGAACTGAAATAACAGATTCACACTTAGCAAATTGCAGAATACAAAACGCTTTACGCCCAGAAGTCGCCATTTTGAGGAAGTGACACCACAAGCGAGTCAATAACAAAGCAGTACTCGCGCATGCGCTTCTCTAAAACTGTTTGAATTACTTTTTATTTGCGACCTTGAATCAACACTCTACAACGCTTACATTTGATACTATTAACATTTATAACTTGGACAATAAAAATTTTAACTTAAGTATTTTACTTAAATAGTATAACAAGGTATCAAAGCGTTGAAGAAATTTTCTTTTATACTACAATACATAAAACTACATCTGGCAATGGCAATAAGTAGCCTACTTGAAACCCACGTATCTGTTTCTTAAATGATTGCGGAATGTCAAATATTACATGAACAAGTGAATAAATGCAAATATTCATAATTAATAAGAAGCGTATATTTAAACTGTAATTGCATTAAAACAACGAATAGAACTAATAATATTTGAATTAAACAATCCAGTCAATGACGCATATACCCTCCAAAGCAGGCACTGTGTCTATGTTGAATTATTAGAAGATAATATGACAGATGATATACAGAATTACACAATAATCTAAATTGTAATTAAAACATTTTATTCTATATAACAAATTATATAAGTTTAAAGAAGTTTTATTTAATATTAATATCTTATGACGAAGCATCATATATAGTTCTTTTAATGTAATATTTCAATTAAATTTTATCCATTTCTTTCCTGTTATTCAAAAAGTTTTTATCCTTTAAAAGTTATTTCTTTCTCATCTCTAAATAGATTTTATCATGTTTATTCAACGGCCGTAATTTCTCTTTTCATTAACGCAGAAATAAGTAATAAAAAATTAAATGGCTTGAATCATTTTCATTTCTAGCTATTTAACAGAGGCCTCCAACGTACTTAAAAATATAACAAGATTTATGATAATTACTTTCCCATCCTATTCGATGAAATTTAACGCTGCTCTACTTATTATCAAGATTTATCACCTAATAATACCGTTGTACTCAACAAATAAATTTAACGCAAATGTATTTATTTCATGTGTAATGTAAACAAGCTTGTTACAGTCCCAGCTACATTTCACAAGATTACTAAATGTTAAGTTGGCGATATAGTCCTGATCATATTTATCACCAATAATTTAAATCCCCCCATAGCATTTCTATTAATGGTTAATTTTCTTGCGTTTGTTTGATTCTTATATTGACTTTGATTTCGTAGGATGTTGGCATGGAATGTTTTGTAATTTTATCATTCTGCTCGCTACTGCCCTGATGTAAACACCTATGGCTGTAGACGGACCGCCAATTTTCTGGAGTTGGTTTGATTCTCATTATTGTCTTTGATTTCGTAGGGTGTTGGCATGGAATGTTTTGTAATTTTATCATTCTGCTCGCTACTGCCCTGATGTAAACATACTATGGCTGTGGACGGACCACCCCATCGAAATCTGTTTTTTCATGAAATTAAAATAAAAAAATCGAAACACGAAATTTTTTGCAGTTAATTTGTTCAGGATGAGAGCTCATCTCTATGGATTCTGTGATGGTACTGCCTTGATACATCTCGGCCAATCTTTTAATTAAAAATGTGGACGTTTCTCCCTCACATATATAAGTAATTACATTTTGCTTTAAATAATGCCTTAAAACCCACTACATGTCGCTTCAATGATTGCAGAATGCTAATTATTACGTAAGACGGTAATTGCAATGGAATATTTAGAATTAAAAATAAATTGCTTGTTTAAACAGTAACTATTAGAGATCGACCGAAAATTCTGTTTCATTTTCGTTTTCGGACCAAAGTCAGAGTTTCGGCAAAAATGCTGCAAAAAAGTCTGCTGGACCGAAACTCGACCGAAACTATCTGTATGCCAAAAATCTCGTTTCTTCTTTCGGAAATTTTCAGCATGACTCCTTGACTTGTGCTGTATCGGCTCAAATGAGACACTCTTTATTTATTGCTATGAACTTCCCTGTTTATAATTATCAGTCATGACTAACTCAAAACTAGAGTGCAAATTCTAAAGCAAGTAATGCCTATAGGACTAAATTTTGAAGACGCTTTTCACGTGCTCATTAAAAACTGCAGACTTAACAGTAATAGAAAATTTTCAGTTTAAAACCACAGAAGTTTTTTTAATACTCTTTGAGAAAGTTCTACTATAACAGATGATCCTTTACAAAAATCCTTATAAAAGATAAATCAAGGTATGTATACCTAAAACGTTTTTTAATTGGATGAAATTCGTATAATTAAAAAATCATTCTGTGTCGTTGAAGAATTAATTACATTTTATTTTATATGAAAATAAAAAGTTTAGGTCAGATGCACAGAGAACCAACTAGAGCCACACGCATAATTAATTAATAATTATATATATTTAATAAACACGTTTAATTAATTAATAATTATGTATATTCATGTATGTATTAATTACTTTAAAAAAATTGAACTTTTTGGTTTCAGTTTCGGCTGAAATTAGGAAGATTACCGAAATTCGGTTTCGGTTGTATCGCTCCTTAGTAATTACATTTAAACAACAGATTAAATCAATAATATTAGAAATATATAGCTAAGTTAATGATGCTTAACTACACTATATATATTTTCCCCCTGTGTTACATGTCTAGAATTATTTTTGTTTCGTTTTTCATTCTCATTTACTTTAAAAAAAATAAAAGTATGAACTTATTTTAACTTGGTTGTCTTTTATATTACCGGAGAACATAATTTGAAACTTCCTTTCTTTTGACTTTCAATTAATTTTATTAAAGTTAATTTCTATAAATAGTTTCTTAATTGACACACTATGACGCAAAAGTTTAGACAATGAAGAAATTCTTACATACTTTGAAAAATATTTATTCAATTTTCAAATCACTGCTTGAAATTAATGTGCTGTACATATAAACAATATTTATAACAAAGAAAAGTGGAATTGTGCATATTGCAATAAACTAAATGGTAACAAAAATAAACTGCTGTCTCAAAAGTTTAGACACAAATTAAATAAAATCGAAATAAACAATTTTTAAAACCTGGTTGCGCATCCATGCTTATGTATTACGTCATATACACGAGATTGCATGGAAGAAACTAAATCTTGCATAGTTTGTGGATCGATATCGTACCATGCATTCTCAATAGATGTCTTAAGTTCCTTTTCAGAAGAGTATTGTCTAGCGTTGCTGTAAACTTTGCGACACATGATGCTCCAAAGGTTTTCTATAGGGTTAAGATCTGGGCTACATGCTGGCCAGTCGAGAACTCTTATATTATGGGAATTAAACCAAGATTTTGAATGTTTTGCAGTGTGAATTGAAGCATTGTCTTGCTGAAATTCCCACTGAGGACCCCCTAGAAGCTCAGCAAATGGCAGTAGGTTTTATTCTAATGTCTGTGTATAATGCTGTGAAGTTTGACGACCACTGGTGAAGGTCAGAGATACTTGTCCATTATAGCAAAAGGCTGCCCAAACCATCACCGAGCCCCCTCCTTGTCTGCGACTAAAAAAACGTCGAGGTTCCTTCCGCAAGTCATGCCAATACGATAAACAACCATCTGGACCATCCAGATTCCACTTTTTTTCATCGCTAAATATGACTGACTGCCATTTCTCTCCATATGACATATGCTTTCGAGCCCACATAAGTCTTTGTAACTTATGATATGGTTTCAGAGCTGGTTTCTTCTGCATTTTGCTATAAACGATTGTTCCTTTTTCCAAAATTCGTCTACGAATCGTATCCTTTGATACAGAGAGTCCCGATGAGCTTTGAACTCCACGTACGCCCATTTGTTGAGTACTCGCTAGTCTTTGTATCAGGCGATCCTCTCGTACATTTGTCACACGTGGCCTCCCAGACCGACATTTTGCTTTATATTCGGAACCACTCGATAAAACTCGATAAATAGATTTTTTTGACCTATTAATAACAGCAGAAATTTCAGAAACGCTCTTCCCTTCACCTTTCAACTGCCAAATCCTTGAAATCTCATTCACTTGAATTTCTTTAGCTCTCGGCATGTCGACTATGAAGCGCAATCGTTTGCAGAACTTAAGTACTCCAAATTTGTGACATCATCGATTCTAAATTTGCATATGCCAGCGAATATTCAAAGAAATTTAGAATAGTGTCTAAACTTTTGCGACAAGCACATTTGAATTTTTATGAAAAAAATTAGTATTATAGCAAATAAAACGACTGTCTTTTGTACATAGCATTTTAAATCAGTTTTTGAATATATTTACAGGTTTTTGTAATTCTGACGTCATAATTCTACATTTTAAAGCTGAATGACGTCATTGTCTAAACTTTTGCGTCATAGTGTATGTCGTACATAACCTTTGTGAGAAAAAAATCACCAAATAGTAAAAGTTGAATTCAGTCTTGCATCGGGTTACGTTGCCCTTTTTTTTTCCGGATAGGGGTGACTAATTTTCTTTCTGCTTGTTGGGTTCCCTCAGCATGTTTCTTGTGGGTCGTTTTTACAAGTTGGGTTGCCGGGATTTTCGCAAAAATTTTGATCAAGACTATGTTTCAGCTGAAAATAAATACTATTTGAATATGAATGAATATATATAGAGAAATTTCGGGTATTATGAAATGGTCAAACAATATGGAATACTCCAACACTTGACACATATGGTGTTGCAGGCAAGCTTAAATCTGCCATACGACTTCTTAGTACTCCCATGAGGCACTGCGTTCAGTTCTGTTTGGATACCTGTTGTTGGAGCGACGCGGTGAAATAAAATCTTATTCTCAATTTTCGCAGATTTTTGCAGGTAAAATTTATAAAATTCGTATTAATTATAAAATATCATTATCAGTGATGTTAAGCAAGTTTAGTATAAAGTTGATCGGTTATATTTATTTCTGTGTTAGTCAGTTCTCCTCTATGCTACCTTGTTGATGATGGAAGAGGTTATGTTTTTCACGGTGGTCTAGTCAGTTCTCCTCTATGCTGCCTTGTTGATGAATGAAGAGATTATGTTTTTCAAGGTGGTCTAGTCAGTTCTCCTCTATGCTACCTTGTTGATGATGGAAGAGGTTATGTTTTTCAAGGTGGTCTGTCGTATAATATGGAATATCAGCTAGACAACTGTTTCAAGACGAGTCTAAAAATTAAAACAAATTTCAGGTTTATAGATGATGTACTAAGGTTTACTCATTGAATAATTTTGGTTATTCTTTTAAATCGTGGTTTTCCTTACAATTTTAATATTCCTTATAACCCTGTTTCATATAACTCGATTGGTTACCATTACTCGAAAAGTGTTTTTTTTTTTTTTTTTTTTTTTTTTTTTTTTTTTAAAGCTAAATATTGATATGCATATTTTTCTCCCACTTTAAACGATTACTTATCTTAAACTTATCTGAAAAATATTACCAACATTTTATTTTTGATAAACAGAAAAACACATTTACGTTTTGTGATAGATTATGCATTTACACACACACGCACACGTTATGTGTGTGTAGATTAGGAGATATTCAGTATTCAGAGGTAAAAGCATACAAATGCGCGCTGAATTGAAAAGCGTACAAATACGTGCTGAATTGAAAAGCGTACAAATACGTGCTGGATTGAAAAGCGTACAAATACGTGCTGGATTGAGAAGTGTTCACTAAATAGAGGTGTCCGCTATTCGGCAGCGTCTGTTATGGAGGTTTTATTGCACATAGTTTTTCCACCAGAAAAAAATATTTTGGACATTCCTTGCAAAAAATCGGGTCAACCCGAACTCGACTCTCAAAACTCAAAATCCGACCCGAATCCGAAACAATGAAATTCAACCCGACCCTCAACGAAAAAATATCACGCAAATCCGATTCGACCCGAACCGCCGGTCGAATTGGGTTCGGGTAAAATCTGGTAACACGACACCGGAGAAAGACTCTACTTGACATCCACGTATCTGCTTCTTCATTGATTCCAAAATATCAAAATATATGTAAGCAAGTAGCTAAATGGAAATATTCATGACTAATAAGAAGCTGTTTTGTTTAAAAAGTAATTTCATTCAAATAACGACTAGAAGTAATATTATTTTAATTAATAAGTAGCCGTTGACTTTCAATTAATTTTATCAAAGTTTATTATCTATAAATAGCTTCTTAATTGATATGACATACATAGCCTCTGTAAGAAAAAAGTCAAACTTGAGAAAAGTCAAATTTAAAGGACAAAGAATCGCGATATATAATAAAAAATTTAACTGAAATATTTTACTTAAATAGAATAACAAGGCATGAAAGCGTTGAAGAAATTTTCTTTTATACTAGAATGGAGATAACTACATCTGGCTATAAATAACCACTTGACACCCACGTATCTGCTTCTTTATTGATTGTAGAATGTGAAATATTAGGTAAGCAAAAGTGACGAAATAATATTTAAAATTAATAAGAAGCCGTTTATTTAAAGAATAAATAAATTAAAACAACGAATAGAACTATCAGTATTATTTTGCTTTTACTTTTCATTACATAAATTTAATAAAATTAAAAAAAAAATGTTCTGTTTTGTTCTTACATTTTCAAAGAACATTATTTGAAAATTTCTACAATTTGCATTAATTTAATATCAAAGTTAATTAATTTCTTAATTGATATCCCATACATAACCTTTGTAAAGAAAAAATCAAACATGGGAAAAGTTAAATCTAAAAGACAAAGAATCACAATACAATAAAAATTTTTAACTTGAATATTTTACTTAAATAGTATAACAAGGTATGAGAGCGTTAAAGGAATTTTCTTTTATACTACAATATAGATAACTACATCTAACTATAAATAACCTTTTGAAACCCACGTTTCTGCTTCTTCAATGATTGCAGAATGTCAAATATTACGTAAGCAAATGACGAAGTCCAAGTATTCACAATTAATGAGAAGCCGTATATTTAAACTGTAATTATATTAAAACAACGAATAGAACTAATAATATTTGAATTAAACAATAAAGTCAATGACAAATATCGACTCTTTATTCAGGTATACTGTGACAATGTTAGATCATTAGAATTAGTTTACTTTTGCTTTCCCTTATATAAATTTATTAAAATTCAAAATTTAATTTTTCCCTTGTTTTGTTCTTATTTTGTCATAGAATATTATTTGAAAATTTCTACAATTTTCTTTCATTTAACTCATATCAAGTTTTATAAAAAGATATTTTAAAACAAAATTAATATATAGGATAATCTAGAAAATTACGTCATAATCAAAATTTTAATTTAAATATTATATTTTTTATAACAAAGTACGAAAGTATTGAAGAAGTTTCAATTAATATTAAAATATAAATAAATACATCTGGCTATAAATAACCTACTGAAATTCACTATACATCGCTTCAATAAATGCACGATGTTAAATATTACGTAAAACGGTAATTGCAATGAAATGCTTACAATTTAAAAGAAATCTCTTATTTAAACAGTAATTTTATTTAAGTAACAGATAAAATCAATAATATTTGAATCAGATAAGCGAGTCAATGATTATTAACTACTCTCTATACATGTTTTTTTCCCTATGTTACATGGCTAGAATTTGTTTCTTTGGTTTATTTTTATTCTAATTTATATAAATAAAATAAAAGTATGAATTTTATTTTTACTGGGTTTTCTTTTTATATTACCAAAGAACATCATTTGAAATTTTTTTCGATTGATTTTCAATTAATTTTATAAAATTTTATTACCATAAAAATTATTTAATTGGTGTGTTATACATAATCTATATGAAGAGAAAATGAAACATGAAAAAAGTTACATTTAAAGGACAAAGAATCATAATACAATAAACATTTTAACTTAAATATTTTACTGAAATAGTATAACAAGGCATGAAAGCGTTGTAGAAATTTTCTTTTATACTGCAATATAGATAACTAGCAAACCCCGCGGCTTTGCTCGCGTAATAGTTGAAATATGCCCAGTGATATTTATATGTCTAATTTTTATTAAAAGGTACTAACTAAATTTTTATTTTATTAAAAGGTAATATTTTATTTTATTAAAAGATTTTTTTATTAAAATGTACTTATTACTTTTAGGAATAATTCAAAAATTACTATTTAAAACACAGTTTGATTAAACATCATTATTACACTGCATAAAGCAGAAATGAGACTTAAATTATTAAAACGAAATAAAACTAAATAAATGATATTTTAGAAAATATTTTGAAACTTTCATGCTCAATTAATACACTCATTTCAGTATTCATTTGAAGTTTTGAATTTTTTAGAAACCATGTTCTTAGATCTTAAAATTAACTATCATGTCAAATTCCAAGTCCTACCACCTCTCTTAACAAAAAAGGCTATGTTGAAATAGGAAGTGTCACCATTAATTTGCCAACATTAATTTTGAAATCGATTTGTTATTTCCTAATATACTACAGAAACGTAATTTAGAAAGCTTTCAAAGACCTTTTTAGAACGTTTGTTGTTCTTGTGAACTCCAAGTGATAGAATCATCGACATAAAATATAGCCTGTGTAGGATCAGACACCATTGATTCGCAACTATTACTTTTATAATCGGTTTATATTCCCTGAAATTGCATAGAAATCGTAATTTGGGACTTTTTTAGAATGCTTCTCGCACCTCCCCTTCGATTCACCCCTTTTTAATCCGAATTTATTTTTGACAGTCCTTCGAGGGCATTTATATTTTATAAGTAACTACCATGCCATATTTAAAGTTTCTAGCCTTTTCAGTATCACAGGAATCGCAATTTAGAACGTTTTTAGCTCCTGCAACCCTCTGGTGGTAGGCACAGACATAAAATATAGCTTATGTTTGAGCGGGTTCTATCACCAACAATTTGTCAGCATTATTTTTTTAATCGGTTTGGTATTTCATAAGATTGCATAAAAATTGTAATTTATAACGCTTTTCGCTCACTTCATCTTTTTAAATTTGGAATTTTCTTTCGACTGTTCTTAGAAAGCAGTTGCATCTTGTAAGTAAATACCATGCCATACTTCAAAGTGTAAGAAACCTCAGTTGTGCAAAAAACGCAAATTAGAATATGTTTTGCTTTTGCAACCCTCAGATAGTAGTGACAGACACATAAAGTATAACCTATGTTATAGCAGGGACTGTCACCATTGATTTGCAACCATTACTTTTGAAATAGCTTTGGTATTTCCTGAGATTGAGTAGAAATCACAATTTAGAACGCTTTTCGCGCATTTTCACCCCTTTTTAAATTTCTAATTTTTTCGAAACTGTTCTTAAAGATCATTTATATCTAATAAATATGTACCTTGCCTAATTTTAAGTTGCTAATCCCTACCGATCACAAAAATCGAAATTTAGAACGCTTTTTTGCTCCTGCAACGTCTAGGTGTTAGTGATACCGACATAAAATAGCGTCTATGTTAGAGCAGAGGCTGTCAGCATCAATTTCCTACCATTACTTTTGAAATCAGTTTGATTCTTCCTGAGCTATTACTAACAAATCGGCATTTAGAACGTTTTTAGAACGCTTTTCGCGCATTTTGTTCCTGCATCTCCTCTGGGGTAGTGGAAACAGATATAAAATATAGCCTATCTTGGGGTAAGATCTGTCACCATCATTTTTACACCATTATATTTGAAATCGGATCGGTTCAGTACTTCCTGAGATTGCATAGAAATCGCAATTAAGAACGTTTTTACAACGCTTTTTCCGCATTTTGGCCCCCTTTTAAATTTTGATTTTTTTAGGAAATGTCCATAGCTATCTTATAACATTGATATCTTATAACTAACTACCATTCCAAATTTCACGATTCTAAGCCCTTCCGTAACGCAAAAACCGCAATTTAGAACTTTTTTCTCCTGCATCCCTTTGGGGTAGTGGTACCGACATAAAACATAGCCTATTTTGGAGCAAGGGTTGTCACCATCATTTTGATGTCTTTATTTTTTAAATCGGTTTGGTATTTCCTGAGATTGTGTGGAAACCACTATGTAGAATGTTTTTTAGAACGCTTTTCGCGCATTTTCACACCTTTTAAATTTCGAATTGTTTCAGAACTGTTCTTAGAAATCCTTTATATCTAATAAGTAGCTAATATTTCAAATTTCATATTTCTAGGCCCTTCAGTAACGCAAAAATCGCATTTTTAGAACGTTTTTTGCTCCTGCACCCCCTTTCGGGTAGTGGCACCCACATAAAACATAGCCTATATTGGAGCAAGGGTTTTCACCGTCATTTTGACACCATTATTTTTAAAATCGGTTTGGTATTTCCTGAGATTGTTTAAAAACCACCATTTAGAACGTTTTTTAGAACGCTTTTCGCGCATTTTCACCCCTTTTAAATTTCGAATTTTTTAAGAACTGTTCTTAGAAATCCTTTATATATAATAAGTAGCTAATATTTCAAATTTCATATTTCTAGGCCCTTCAGTAACACATAAATCGCATTTTTAGAACGTTTTTTGCTCCTGCACCCGCTTTTGGGGTAGTGGCACGGGCATAAAATATAACCTGTCTTGGAGCAAGCGTCGTCACGATCATTTTGACACCAATATTTTTTCAATCGGTTTGGTATTTCCTGAGATTATGTAGAAACTACCATTTAGAACGTTTTTTAGAACGCTTTTTGTGCATTTTCAACCCTTTTAAATTTCGAATTGTTTAAGAACTGTTCTTAGACATCATTTATATCTTATAAGTGACTAATATTCCAAATTTAATATTTCTAGGCCCTTTAGTAACACAAAAATCGCATTTTTAGAGCGTTTTTTGCTCCTGCACCCCTATGGGGTAGTGGCACCGACATAAAATATAGCCTATGTTCTAAGTTGGACTAACACCATCATTTTGATACCATTACTTTTGAAATCGGTTCGGTAGCTCCAGAGATTACCTCTAACAAACAAACAAACTTTACTTCTTTATAATATTAGTATAGACTACATCTGACTATAAATAGCCACTTGAAAACCACGTTTCTGTCTGCTTCTTCAATGATTGCAGAGTGTGAAATATTACGTAAGCAAGTGACGAAATCCAAATATTCATAATTAATAAGAAGTCAACAGTAATTATATTAAAACAACGAATAGAACTAATAGTCTTTGAATTAAATAATCGAGTCAATGACAAATATAGCTTCTTTACTCAGGTATACTATGTCTATGTTATATTATTAGAATTAGTCTGCTTTTGCTTTTCTTTATATAAATTTATTAAAATAGTAAATTTAATTTTCGTTTCTTTTGTTCTTATTTTGTCAAAGAACCTTATTTGAAAATTTCAGTAAATTTGTTTCATTTAATTCATACCAAGTTTTTAAAACAAAATTAATATCAAGGATAATCTAGAAAATTACGTCAATCAAAATTTAAATTTAAATATGTTATTTCTTATAACAAAATACGAAAGCATTAAAGAAGTATTCTTTAATATTAAGGTATAATCTAGAAAATTTCGTCATAATCAAAATTTAAATTTAAATATTTTATTTCTTATAACAAAATGCGAAATTATTAAAGAAGTATTCTTTAATATTAAGGTATAAATAATTACATTTGGTTATAAATAACCCATTGAAACCTACTGTGCATCGCTTCAATAATTGTACAATGTTAAATCTTACGTAAGTCTGTACGCTGTAAAAAAAAATCTATAAAACTACTAAGAATTTTGTAGGAAACTGGGATGCCTAGAACTTTTTATGTAACAGAAATAACAAAATTTGCTGTAAGACATATACGTTTTCACTGTAAATGAAAAAATCTGTAAGGTTACTAAGATTTGTTTAGGAAATTGGGATGCCTAGAACTTTTATGTAACTGCAACCCGGGTTACAGGTAAAATTTTAGTAAGATTACTATAATTTTAGTAGATTCTTTTGTGAAGCTGCAGATTTCTGTAGCTTTACAAAAGCTAGTTTTGTAAATTTACATCTTTTTTTTTTTTGTACAGTGCACAGATAAAACTTTAGTAAAGATTTCTGCAACTTTCCATCTGTATAATTACATCTTTTTTTTACAGTGTAATTCCAATGGAATACTTACAATTTAAAAGAAATCGCTCATTTAAACAGTAATTATATTTAAGTAACAAATAAAATCAATAATATTTGAATTAGATAAGTGAATCAATCAGGTATAACTGTCCTATATACCGTGGCACCAACTTTCGAAAAGTATTGGGTGGGCTCAAAACCATTTTAAAGAAAAATGTCACTGCCATTTTGCTCTTTTTGAAAGTTTGAGAAAAGATGATATTTCAAGTTATGATAAGTTAGATCTTTTACAGTAAAATATGAAGTTGCGATGTTATTCAATTATATTGTCGTGGGGTTTTCATTTTATGGACTTTAATATTTACTATTGTGCCGTGAATTTGACTACAAATTAAAACGCAAAGGACTAAAAACTATTAAAATGGGCATTTAATGCAAATACGCTGAAATTGATAGTACTGATTGCGTAAGCTATCTCAGTCGATTCAAAATAGATGCAATTTCTTGAACCGCTGATAATAGAAAGATACTTTCAATTACAAAAAGTATACAAATCAAGTGCACATCTTTCAGGCATTTCATTTATTTAAAAATGGCTTGTAAGCACATTAAAATACGAAATTTAATTTTTATACGGCCGCCTTTTCGTATAATGTATATTTAGAAAAAGAATGACATTAGAAGGAAGTCCTAAAAAGGACAATTGAAAAGATTACTTTAAGGAAAAGCATACTTTTTAATTTTAATAAATTTAATAAATTTTTAAAATTTTTAAAATTTATGAATTTTTAGTGTTTTCTGGCGTTAAAAACGCACCTTTCCCAGTTATAAGTACGTATATAACGATTTTTTAAATAAAATGAACCCATCTGTTATGTGGCACAGCATGTTGCAAGTATGATCCCTTAACTGCACATCTTCCAATTTATGCATCACAAGCATCCTCTAAAACAAATTTATTGGTAGTCTTACCGTCCCCAAGGTTTATTCCTGCACTTTTCGAGGTAAATTAAAAAAAAAAAAAAAATAATTTAATCCAATGTAAATAACTGTTTCTAAAAATAAATTAATATTGTGGCTACCACTTAGTCTTAACATGATTTACCTAAAACAGGTAGTAATTTTTCTTGCCGTTCCATCCTTACCGTCCCTTTTTTTTCCCATTTCGTCCCTTTTTTCCCATACTGTCCCCTTTTTTTACCTTACCGTCCCTTCTTTAACACCCCTTTAAGACAATGTTATATCAAAATTTTGCACTAAAAATACTACATTGTTATTATTTCTTATTTGAATGCCCTGTGGCTACTATGCAAATTCATTATAAGTAAAAGTTTAGAAGAAAATAAAAAGTTTTAGTGGTAAAATGGTAAGGAAAATTAAACTTGCAAGTTTAACATAAAACTTAGTTAAATGAAAAAATTTTCGCTGCTGACCATTCTTTCTTTATTTTGAATCATTAAGGCCTTCGTCTATCAGATTAAAATGTTATTTTATCAAGTTTAACTTCACCAGATTTTTATTCCCGAAAGTCCAAAGATTGTGAGAATGCCCCATATACAGTGCTGCACACACAAAAAATCGTATATTTTAACGACTATTCATGGAAATAGCAGAAATCGTATTTTCAGATGCCTTATGCGTTTTTCAAATTTGTTCATTTATATATCATGTTTCACCTTAGTAAACTATGGAGTTTTGTTATAATATTCAGAATGTGTCGTTAAGTGTTCCATA
This sequence comes from Maratus speciosus, assembly GCA_963932465.1. NCBI lineage: Eukaryota > Metazoa > Arthropoda > Arachnida > Araneae > Salticidae > Maratus > Maratus speciosus. Next base: position 63,606,490 of record OZ010799.1, on the reverse strand, counting down.
ATCTATGCTGCACGCATGATTTCTCGTTCTTGTTATTATATAAAATTCATAAAATTTTAAATTTTATTTTAACACTATCTATCTACTGCATCAAATTGTTAAAATTTAAGTAAGGCTTGATTGCAGTGAAATATTTACAACAATTAAGAAATTCATTATTTAAACGGTAATTATATTTAAAGAACAGATACAATCTATTAAATATGTCAGTATAAGTAATGTTTGCAAATCAATGATACTTAGCTACTTTATATAGATTTTTTTTTCCTGCGTTATACGACTAGAATTATTTTCCTTTGGTTTTCTATTCTCATTTCTATATAAATGAAATTGAAGTATGAATATCTCAAACGAAAATCAAATTTCAAATTAATTCCTTAAAAGGCGCAAAGGCCAACATAGTGAAAAAGATTCCATGCCGGGACTTGAACCCGGGCTATCAGTATAGCGAACTGACATTCTACCGACTAAACCACGTGGAACGATACCCAGCCTGGAAAATTTCTCACTATTACATGTTGGCAAGCATAAGATGGAATATTTTTTCGTGAGTTACCGATATGGGTCAAACACGAAACTTAATTAAATCCACCATCGATTGCAAGGCAAATGTTTCTCGCTGGAAAAATTTCCAAGTATTAATATATTGATGTATGAATTTTATTTTTCCTTGGATTTCTTTTTATATTACCAAAGAATATAATCTGAAACTTTCTTTCGTTTGATTTTCAATTAATTTTAATCAAAGTTTTATTAAAACTTTTTTTAAAAGAAAATTAACAAGATAGATAATATACAAAATTACAATGCAATCGAAATTTAAATATAAATGTTTATTTAAATTACATAACAAAGTCTGAAAATACGTATTTTCATTATATTAAGATGAAGCTATTTCTGTAGCAATACAAAAATGAATTTTTTTACCCTTAATTTGGTTTTTAACGCTTTCCCACTAATTGAAAAGTGTTTATGACTTCGGTTTATCTGGCTATCTGCTCATCTGCCCGCACTCTAACTCTCGTAAATGAACTCGAATTGCCTTGAAACTTTTGTACGTTATTAAAGTTTACTATAGCATGATGCCTACTGCAAATGAAGTTTGTAGCAGGTATAGTTCATTCACAGGGATAGTCAAAAGTATTCCGTTACATTACGGCCAGTGGCAAAAAAAATAATTTCAAGTGCATTTTAGTGATTTTAATCCCTTTCAAACATAATTAAATTGATATGCATTTATGAAGTGCACTGAAACATGCATTTGTAGAATATGTGGTGCAAAGAATATTTATTATTCATTTACAGGTCCACACAAAAGAATTCCGTTACATAAGGGTATAAGGGGTGGGGTAGATTGTTTGCGGTGCATTTTAATTAAGTTAAACTATTTCATATATAATGAAATTGATATACATTGCTGAGGTTTACTACAAATTACTTCCTTATAATCCGGGAGAGTCGCCGCATCCGGGATATATGCCGCACTCCTTGTATTTCTTGTAATTAACGATAGATGGTCGTCAAACGCGCAGTATAGGTGCGCAATGGGATTATTTTAACAAGTGTCTAGCGTGAATCCCATTTCGATGTTTGCTTGTAGAAGTACAATCCTTATTTTGACGTCAGTGCATGATTTCACTGTGCAAACTTTTAAACACGTTATGCTTAAATACTTTTCATACACTTATTAATAAATGCATGCATGATTTCGAAGTCAAAACTAAGTGTAGCGTTTGTATAGAGTACTGTGTGTACGGTTATGCCATTCCCGTTAGCTATGGCAGGTGACTGTGATGGCCGATGTCTGCACCATGCAAAATGGAATACATGCCGCACTCCAATTCCGGTATACATGCCACAGTTTCTTTTGTACGGGATGATTATAAGTGTTATAACTTTTCTTTTTGCACAGACTAACTACGTTAGGTATGTGATCAAGTTTAGTAAAACCAAAGGAGAAAAAGGGGAAAAATAAAAAGTAAGAAGGCCAAGAAAGATGCAAGTCAAGATGATAATAATGAAAAATTGGATTATGCGTAACGCAGACGTTCTTTGCAAGGAATATTTAGAAAACTACTCCAAAAAAGAGGAAGTGTAATTGGCTTCGTTGCACCATGTGTCAAATGTAGTTACATAAAGACCGTACTTTTTCGACACTTTTTGTGTAGATTGTAGTCGAAAAAACAGGTCTATTAACCCTTTCGGGACCATAGATGCATATAAGCACCTTCATAAAGAGCATACAAAATTTGTTTCTGACATCAGTAAAAAGGAAAGTAATATTTGCGTTCTTTAATTAGAGCATTTTCATGATTATTTAAGTAAAGGTAATTTCTTTTAAAAAAGTGGTGCCAACCGAATAAAATTTTTGTAAAAGCCACCGGTCCCCAAAGGGTTAACAAATAAATTATGTAAACACAATTTTACTTTTTTCTTTTCCCTCTCTAATACATTGATGTTACATTGTTGCTGAAATAACAATTAAAATTTAATGCAAAAAATAAGTGGATAATTTTAAAAGTGGAAGTAGGCAAACAATTATTAATTTGAATCTACTAATACGTTTCATTGTACTCATTTAGTTTCATTTTGTTATTACATCGTTAATCATAGTCCAGATATAAAAAAAAATTTGAATAATTTTACTTATAATTTCATTGTTTTCTTATTACAAGCGCGGCATAACTACCGCACAAGTGCGGCGTCTCAGCCATTGACGCGCTACAGTGTAATGTTTTAGAAAAAAAAAAAATTAATGTCAATTATTTGTTTTGAATTTTTTTGTCGCAGTACACGCGTTGTATATTTAACATTAAATAGCACAGCATGATATTTTTTTTGTTATGTCCACCATGGGACTTTATACACAAATTCAAAATGATATGCGGCATAAATCCCGGAATTACTCTATGAAGTGCATGGCATTTACAGGGGCACACAAAATATTTCTGATACTATACTGTATACACAGTACTGTATTATGTACGTAGCGTACTGTATATAGCGATGATTGCTAGAAGTGCATTTTTAATTATGATATGTGTTTTTAAGTTTAACTAAATTTTTCCATACAATGTATTGTGTATAACTGCTATAGATAGTATACATGTCTACACAAAAGAATTCGTTATGGTTGCTGAGTATGAACGTAAATTGTTTAAAGGTGGTTTTTAAATGAGTTACGCATTTTTACGCTGAACTACATTTAGTACACTGAGAGATGTTTGTAGAATATAGATTAAACGGTATACAGGTCCACGGGAAGAATTTGATACATGGCCGTCTGTAGATGATAATTTATAGAAGTGTGATTTCAGTAGTATTAAGCGTGTTTTGGACTGAATTAAATTTCAGTTAATTACTGGCGTGTGTATAAATATAGTAAGTCAAATATACAGCTATACAAAAGTATTCATTTCCGTTTATTGGTATAAATTCATGAAAGTGAAATTTCAACCTATTATGCGTTTTCTTGCTAAACAATTTTTTTGTATACTACAGAATATAGAGCAAACTATGGAACCAATAGAGCGCAGTGCAAAAGAAATAAACTGGACTATCTATTTTTGTCTATGAACCGTGATTGCTGAAATCGGTTTTGCAAAATGTTTTACGCGTTTTCTAAAATGTTTACTTAGGTATCTTAGTTACATAAATAATTGTTGTTACCCAATGGTACTTCAAAGTACCATTAAAATAACTTGTTGTAAAATTCATTTAATACATTGATTAGTAGCAACACTGTTTAGAATGAGTTATAGATGCAGTAGAGCGCCGATTATCCGAACAAGTCGGGGCCGACCCTAGTTCGGATAAATGGACAGACAATTTAAGGGATGTATATCTGACTATACTAAAACCTTCATACTTTATCCAGGCTTAGGACTGGCAGCGCCAATTAGTGCTAGCGTGTTTAAAAGCTGTTTTTTTTAAAACTTTTTTATCATTTAAAATTTTCTTTTTCTCTTTTTATCATTTTCTGAGCTCCAGAGATTATAATTTAAGCAAAAAAAATTTCGATTGTTGCTTGCTTCAAAGAAGACGTTCTTTCCAATGCTGCCCTATCTCGAATTCTTCTTAAATAACGTTAGTTGAATAGGATCAGAGTTCTTCAGCCGTTCGAGCCATTTCATAGCTGTTTCCAGACATCCAAAGGCTTCCTTATGTGATGGACCTGGATCATTTTCAGAGCATTCGTTTTCATTTCTCCAATTTCTTTTTCATCTCATATCTCATCCACAATCTCATCATCATTTTTTTTTTTTTTTTTTTTTGAGAGAAATAGACTGTTCGGATAGTTGGAAGTTCGGTTAATTGGAGTTCCGCTAATTGGCGCTCTAGTGTATTTTACTTTATCTTGTTCCAAATGAATTCTTGGTTGCACATAACAAAAATATTTTTAAAAGGATGATTTCTTTTTCATTTGCATCTTTTCAGCTTTCTTGACGTTGAAAGATTGGGGGAGAAAAGTTTCAGTCAAGAAATATTTCTGTATTTCTATTGTAAGAGCATTATATATGCACATTTTCTAATTGTATAAAATACTAATAGGCCAGTAAAAATGGGATATTTCTAACCGAAAATTCGCGGAAAGCAGGGTATTGTTTTAATTACTTTGTTTTACATCCGAATAAAGGAATTTGAAGTTTGTCCCATTTTTCCTGTTGAACTTTAGACGTGGTACCACAAAAACCTCAAAATTTTCGGACTTTTTTAAGTATTTCGCAAATAACTCAAAAACCGTTCACTCTACAGAAACAATTCTAATTTATTAATTGTAGACCATAAAATTCTCTGTCGATTGAGTACCACAGACTAAACATTCCGCCAAAAATAAGCGAGATATGATAGATCAAAAAAGTACTTTTTTCCAATTTTTTTCTAAAAAATCTCATAAAATTGTTTTTTTGAAGTTCTCATGTATAAAATGTTAGAGAACAATATAATAATAACAGAAAATCAAGAAAATTAATTTATTTTAAAAAAATAATATATAAGCAATGGTGATAAAATCAACTCAAGTTACTTGAGGGAAATACAGGAAAATCGAGCTTGGAGCGTTTTTTTTTTTTTTTTTTTTTTTTTTTTTTTTTTTTTTTTTTTTGCTGGACCTTGATCTGCCCGTTCTTCTTCCTCTTGCAAATGGAAGGCATGCTTGTCCATATCTACTTTTACGCCGTATCCGGTTTGTGAGTCTTCTTCTTCTGCGGTATTTGTGCACGACGCACTTTTACAGTGGTAACATATAATTGAACATTTAACACCGTTCTTCCTACAAGAACATCAATCGCCTTTGCATTCCTTTGCACATTTGCATGACAGAGTGTTTAGAAGCTCTGGTGTTGCAGCTATATCGTTCGTGGTGGTTGGAAGTATACTATGTTTGAATGACTTCCAACCCCAATCAGTGGGATGCATCACTCTTCCATTCCAGATGTCGATCTGAAGAAAAACTCTGTATGAATGTTATTTGTCTGCCTCTTCAGTTGGCGGCAGAGAAGCGAGGTTAAGTTGGGTCTTAATAAGATGTTTTGCAAATGTGTTGTATCGCAATTTGTGCAGTGTTGTGGATTCGTCATACTGGGGATTGTATATGGTGGCAATAAATTTCTCCTCCGCATCGCTTATTTATTCAGGCGTAGCATGTTGGTTATTAAAGACAGTTGGAACATCCTGTAGGTAAGCATGATTTTCTAAAAGCTTGACGAATTTCAGTTTGCCCTGCCTGAAGAAGGCCGATGTAGAATCACAGCCACTAACAGCATGTAGGAATAGGACGCTTTTCTTCACAATCGGCGAATACTTGAAACTTAATGGTGAATATAAAACATTACCCGACTGTCCTTTCCCAGGTTTCAAGAAGTATATCGTGGATGAGTTGGGAATAAATGTAGTCAAAAGCACAAGCAGATCAATATCTTCCTTAACTATGATGACACATTCTGACTGCTGATCAAGTTGGATGGCTTCCATCACGATGCTAGTATCTGCATCCTCGGCAGCTTGTTTTACAGTAAAATTGTGTTGCTTCAATTTTTGAATGAGCATTTTTATTAAACGGCGGTTATTCCCTTCATTTGCAAGGAAGTGCTCTTTTTGCATTGTGAGCGTCGTATTTTCGTTAAAGTAACACTTGCTGCAATGGATTTATTATTTCGACGGAAGCGCTCAGCAGACTTGGTGCCATGTTCTGACGATTCTTCTGGGTAACCATCTATGGTGTAGTTAAATTATCTATTTGAAATGGAGAGAGTTTTTGTACCAAGTCGTGAAATCGTACATATCTGATGAAATCTCACATTTTGCGTTAAGACCGCAAAGGTTCCAATCCTGAAAAATGAGAGAATGCTGAAAAATCAAATACTCAATAATTTACAGTTCGACTCCATGGAAAGACTTTTATTTTGAGGAGTAAGATGAGGTGGCCCCCCGCCAGAATTGCTAATTATGACCTCTAAGATGCAAGAATACAGGAATAGTGACGTTTACAAAGCCAAAAAACATTTTCCAAATCGAGTCATGGTGCGCCAACTAAAATTTACGTTACGAAGAAATGCATTCTAAAATTTAAAACAAAAACTGCCAAGGGTCAACCAGGATTGGCGCCGTCATCTTTAACCAACATATTGGGCAGTGACAGGCAACCCTAAATTAAAGCAGCTGAAATTCATCGCAGATATGTCATAATAAATTTATTTATTGCATTTGTTGTTATGATAACCGCAGTACGTTGCGCAGGCATTATAAGTGAAAAACAAGATAATATACAAAGTAATTTCCTTTTATGATTGCAAAACCCATAAATCTATCAATTTGATTTTCTAAAATGAGTTAAATTAACACATCTGCCTGAAAGAATGACCTTTTTAACTGGGATAAAAATAGAGTAAAAGGTATTGAATTTTAAAGAGCAAAAGCGTGTTTTCGCTAAAATAAAAAGACTGAAAGAATAAACATTAAAAGAGAGGGGAATTAATTACTTTTTAATACATTTAAATTAATAAATTAGGCCAAATATATGATTACATCATATATATCTTTACATCTTAGCCTTAATAAAGATTTTTCCATGGAAATTTCTCCTGAATTATGGCCTGGTGGTTACAGGAAACGGATCAATGACTGGGGTTTGCGATGAATTACATTGTATTGTATTACCGGAACTATGTTACGATCATTGTTATAAAAAACCGGCCTTCAACAACTCCATACCAACAAAAACAATTGTTGCAGTTTTACCATAGTTGTTGTTTTTCAAATATCCAATGTACTTGGAAATAATTGAAGAAAACTTTTATCTTAGCTCACAACTCACTCGTTGAAGAAGGAAGCCACCATCAATCACATGGACAATTTTTATGGTTTGTTCTAAATTATTAAGGGGGGTGAACAAATCGTAAAATACCGACTTTCGCGTTTTTCTCATCCCAAAGTTATCAAACACAGAAGTCTGAAATGGAGCCAATTCATACTCAAAGAACTTTCTAAGTTTTTCCTCTAATTTCTTATGGAAAGAAATTCGGCGAAAAATAGTCTCTAGATCGACGGATCTTGGATTTTAACAGCACACGTGAAGCTTTTCGTTGGAGTTACTCGATTGGATCTCTTGAATTTCGCATGGCCAAAGTCACCAGCAATGACACTTTTTATGCTTGCAACTCCAATCTCTTTGGCTAGATGACAATTTATTTTATCGCCACCAATCGCACCTGTACTCAGACACTATTAGTGTTTGTTTAATGTAACACTAGAATTGGGTTAAGGTTTCAAAATTGTATTCATAAGCGCAAATATACGTGTGAGTACATTTCGTTTGGTTACATGAGCACTTCAAAAAAACAATTTTCTGAGATTTTTTAGAAAAAATTGGAAAAATGTATCTTTTTTTATGTATCATATCTCGCTTATTTTTAATGTAATTTTTAGTCTGCGGTACTCAATCGACGCAGAATTGTGTGGTATACAATTTATAAATTAGAACCGTTTCTGTAAAGTGAACGGTTTTTGAGTTATTTGCAAAATACTGAAAAAAGCCCGAAACTTTTTAAGTTTTTGTGTTGCCACGTCTGAAGCTCACTAGGAAAAATGGGACAAACTTCAAATCCCTTCATTTGGATGAAAACAAAATGATTAAAACGATTTCCAGTTTTCCGCGAATTTTTGCATAAAACAGCCCTTTTTTGAGCTAATTTTACTGGACTATAAGAAAAATATTTTATATAAAATATTTGAGTGGAGTTATAAATATTGCACAAAATCCTCATAAATTCAAATTTAAATAATTAATTTTAATTGGCAAAATCGGTCTAAAATTTATTAAATGATTGTGTAAATCTTCTAATGTAGTTTCAGTAATTTACGAAAAATGCTTCTAAAGCATTTTTCGTGAATTTCTGAATTAGAAGATAAAATTTTCATGAATTCATAATTTGGGATATAAAGTGTTAAAGTATTCCCGAAGTGTTGAAAGCGTTTCATATTCTGTGCTTAACGCATGATTTTTCTTTCTTGTTTTTTTAAATTGGCACTGAAAATCTATGTGTCTGGGAGAATGAGCTATGGGAAAGTAATCCTTATAAATTCAGATTTAAATAATTAATTTAAATTGGCAAAATCGGTCTAAAATGTATTAAATGATTGTGTAAATCTTCTAATGTAGTTTCAACAATTCGCGAAAAATGCTTTAGAAGATAAAATTTTCATGAATTTATAATTTGGGATATAAAGTGTTAAAGTATTCCGTAAGTGTTGAAAGCGTTTCATAATCTGTGCTTAACGCATGATTTTTATTTTCTTGTTTTTTAAATTGGCTTTGAAAATGTATGTGTCTGAGAGAATGAGCTATGGGAAAGTTATCCCTACAAACAAAAAAGATTTATCGAATTGTATCTATACATGCAAAAGTGAAATCGAGAACACGTTCTTGAAATCAGTAAAGTGCATAGGGCCATATTTTATAAAATGTAGCTCTTGTGTGCTCATTTGCTAATAGATTTTCCACATATAACAATACGAAACACTGAAATGGCTTTTCAGATTTTCTTTTGGGACAATTTGTTTTGAGATAAACCATGTACGTGTGTGTGTGTGTTCATATTAGAAATATGTTACAGAAATTTCTAGCCAATGTGGGACTAATGTTGTGAAAATTTATCTAAGACTAATTTCTAAAAATTTCATTGCAATCATATCCGTAATGAACTGACTTAAAATTGAATAACAAATAAATGATTACAACTATTGAAGTTATTACTTCAAAATTCGGGAATTTCTTTATTAAGTTTCCTTTTTTATGTGCGATCGTAATTATATAAATACGTAGCACCTATAGTCGTCGTCTTGTCCGTCCGTCAGCCCGCATATAACAGCGCAAAAACTACCCAACTGAATGGTTTGAAAATTAATATATGTAACAGTTGCAGAATTGTGTCGGGTCATTTCTAATTTTATGAAAATCGAATCAAAACTTAAAAAGATATTAATAAGAGAGATCATTAGCTGAGGCAAGCCATCGACTCGTTTTTCAGGACTTTATTACTTTTAGGTAGCTTTCTTTACAAAAAGCTACCTATTGCAGCCGTTCGGAGGAAAGCGATTTCAAAAAATTTTGGTATATTTTCGTCGATCATGACCCCCAGACCCCGAAACCACCCTCCGTTCAAAATTGATATATATATATATATATATATATATCTGACCTATGTCATACTGTAACTCTCGTATTTATGAACCGATTTGGATGTATTTCGGTGTGTACATAGTACATACCAATGTCTCAACCGAGTTCGTTGGCCAGCTTCATCCGCCATTTTGTTTCAAAATAGCGGCCATTTAAAATTTTTTAAAAAATTTAAAATTTGAAATGTGGTACCAAAAAATTGAAAATGGAAAAATATTTTTTTCTTATGTATTTGACCTTTATACAAAGACTCCGTAGCAGTTTTTGTTTTGTCTATATCTTAAAAAATGGCTGAGTTATAGCATTTTGAATTTCTAGCGAAGCTGATATTTTGAAACGTCCTGAATTTTGTCACGCGATAAAAGGCGTATTTATGAACCGATTTGGATGTAACTTCGTTTATACATAGTAAAGACCAATGTCTCGACCGAGTTCGTTGGCCAGCTTCATCCGCCACTTTGTTTAAAAATGGCGGCCATTTAAAATTTTAAGAAAAATTTAAATTGGAAATGTGGTACCAAAAAATTGAAAATTGAAAAAATATTTTTTTCTTATGTGTTTGATCTTGATAAAAAGATTCGGGAGCAGATTTTGTTTCGTTTATATCTTAAAAAATGGCTGAGTTATAGCATTTTGAATTTCTAGCGTGGCTGACATTTTGAAACGCCCTGATTTTTGCCACGTGATAACAGACCTATTTATGAACCGATTTGGATGTACCTTGGTGTGTACATAGTACATACAAATAACTCAACCGAGTTCGTTGGCCAGCTTCATCCGCCATCTTGTTTCAAAGTGGCGGCCATTTAAAAAAATTTAAATTTAAAATGAGATGCCAAAAAATTGGAAAATGAAAAAGATTTTTTCGTATGTGTTTGACCTTAATACAAAGATTCCGGAACAGGTTTTGTTTCGTCTATATCTAAAAAAATGGCTAAGTTATAACATTTTGAATTTCTATTGTGGCTGACATTTTAAAACGACCTGATTTTTGTCTTTCGATAACAGGCGTATTTATGAACCGATTTGGATATTACTTGGTCTGTACATAGTGCATACCAATGTCTCGACCGAGTTCGTTGGCCAGCTTCATTCGCCGTCTTGTTTCAAAAAGGTTGCGATTTTTTTTTAAAATGTATTTTAAAATTTAAAATGAGGTATTAAAAAATTGGAAAATGAAAAAGATTTTTTTTATGTGTTTGGCCTTGATACAAAGATTCGGAGCAGTTTTTGTTTCTGAAAATTTGTTCTTTTGTTTATATCTTAAAAAGTGGTTGAATTATAGCACTTTGAATTTCTATCATGGCTAACACTTTGAAACGATCTTGTATTCGTCACGCGATACCACACGTATTCGCCTATTTCGATGGAAGAAGGCATGTGGATAGTATACATCAATATCTCGACCAAGTTCGTTGGCCAGCTTCATCAGCCATCTTGTTTCAAAATGGCGGCCATTAAATTTAAAAAAATTATATTTAAAGTGAGGTGCAAAAAAATTAGAAATTGAAAAATGTTTCTTTCTTAAGTATTTGACCTTGATATAAGGATTCAGGAGCATTTTTTGTTTGCCTTTATCTTAAAAAATGGCTCAGATATAGTAGTTTCAATTCCTAACGTGGGTGACATTTTGAAAAATCTGATTTTTTGCCTGCGACAGCACTCGTATATATCAACCGATTCCGATGTGAGTGAGCATGTGCACAGCAATTACTAAGGTCTCGACCAAGCTCACTGGTTAGCCTCATCCACCATGTTGTCTTAAAAAGGCAGGCACTTTAAGAAATCGCCGAATTTGGCAGCCAAATATAAGTTACTTTAATTAAAAGCAGCTTGGATAAAGCTGACTAATTTCGCGAAATTCTCATTCATAATGATAAAAATATATTGATAAAAATTAGTATTGAATCTCCTACATTCGGTTTCCACTTAATTGAGCTTCGTGTGTTTGAATAATATAAGTTGGCTTTTTTAAAATAAAGAATATGAAAGCTACCTTTTCCTCCCGGCACTGGCCGGAAGGACTTTTTTTCCCCTGTTTCACTCTCGACAGCTTTTTCCTACTCAAACAAGAGCTTTACTTCTTTAAACTGTTTGCGTATGAAAACGTTGTGTTTGAACAGCGTTGTCCAAGGTTCTTTTTTTCTTATATAGAACACGATTTAACGCAATCTGAGTGAATCCTTTTTTCTGTGCTAGCTGCAGTTTACCATAAGTAAAATATTGACCTAGAATTGCTATTAGAAAAGAAATTATAATTGCAGTTTGAAGAAATTTATTTATTTATTTTATTTTAAATATCAGACCTTTTAAAGAGATGGTAGAAGTATGAAATGAGGAAGAATCGTCCAAACATATCTTCGTTTCAGGGCGTTCGTAAATATATAAATACGTAGCACCTATATTAGTCGTCGTCTGGTAAGTCCGTCTGTCGCATATAACAGCGCAAAAACTACACAACCGAATGGTTTGAAAATTAATATATATAACAGTTGCAGAATTGTGTCGGGTCATTTCAAATTTCATGAAAATCGAATCAAAACTTAAAAAGATATTAATAAAAGTTTCCTTCATTTTATTAAATCCTATCATACGTCATTATTTCAATGATATCCCATGATAGGTAATCATTCTTAGGTTGCCATGGTGATGACGTCCTGTTTAAGATGGAGACCTATTATTTTCCGTATTACTGAATTTAATATATAGAATCGCAATTCACTCTGTATTCATGCATTTTTGCATAAAAGTGCAACAGCTATTGCACCAAGATCTAAATATTTATAAAACTAATGTCATTTGCCACATTTGACGTACAATTTCCGACTCCTTTAGATTGACACTGAAAATGTATGTGTCTGGGAGAAGTATGTGTATGGGAAAGTTATCCCGACAAACAAAAAAGATTTATCTAATTGTATCGGTACGTACAAAAGTGAAATCGAGAACACGTTCTTGAAATCAGTAAAGTGCATAGGGCCATATTTTATAAAATGCAGCTCTTGTGTGCCCATTTGCTAATAGATTTTCCACATATAACAATATGAAACACGGAGATGGCTTTCCAGATTTTCTTTTGGGACAATTTGCCTGAAATTGTTTTGAGATAAACAATGTACGTGTGTGTATGTGTATGTTCATAATAGAAACATGTTGCAGAAAATTTTTGTCAATGTAAGATTAGCGTTGTCAAAATTAAGCTAAGATTCATTTTTTCAAATTTTATTTTAAGCATATACAGAGTGTTCTATATGAAATGAACTTTTTTTTTCTCATTCATTCACTATAACTTGGTTTTTGTATGCAAAGATAACAGAATTTTGTAATCGACTTTTAGCTCACTTCCTGACGTGCTAGAAATATAAAAATATATAAATACGAAGTAGTGTAGAATGATAATACAACATTTTAATATTTTTAGAACTATAGTAATTATAAATAAATTTAAAGGCATTTTTCTGTTAGCCCCCCACTGGTGATAAATCGCCAAATATTTTTTTAGAGTTACAGTTGTATACGAGTACAACAACAAAAGATTTAATTTATGCGCCAAACCACACTCACCGAAAAAGGCCAGCTCGCTATGGACAATTTTTATTTTGTCCTGCGTGCGAGGTTATACCCGACTCTAACCCGAAAATTCCATTTGAAATCAACCCGAAAATATGTCGAACCCGAGAAAAATTATTTCGTCAACCGAAACCCGAACTGAACACGATACATTTCAAAGCGAAATTGAAATGAAAGAAAATTAGGCCATATTTTAATACAATTATCGAAAAATAATCTGCAGTTATATCTCTATTATCAATTTTATATTCATGTTGAAAAATAAACATTTATATACTCAATAATGTTCAAATATAATTTTCCTTTTTAATCTGAAAAAATATTCTAGATTTTTTTTTTCCGAAAATTCGGGCAAACCTGAATCCGAAACTGAAAAGTCAAATTCCAACCGAAGATCGATCTCAACCTGAAGCAATTAGAATCAACCCAACCAGCATCGAGCAAAAAGAAAGAAAAAAAAAAAAATAGCGTCTAACGAACTGCGGATCGGGCCGAATTCGTGTAAAATCGTGTTACCGAATCCAGTACAAAACTCTATTTTTTCCACAAAACATTTATTTAAAATATTGTTTTCTTTTATTTTAACCTCTTCAGTTCCGAAGCTAAAATAATAATTCAAATGCTTATTCATTGGTTTTTTCCAAACAAAATGACATCGTAAATGACAAAAAATATATATATTCTGAAATTGTATGTTTAGGCGCTTAGTAATTTAGTTTCAAAAATACGAATCTAAAACTACAAACCCCTTTAAACATCAATTTAATAACCATTAAACTAAATTAACGCAATCACAAATTTAAGAGCTTTAAACAAGTAAATAACCGACAAATCCTCACAATTTTTTATTGAAAAAGATTTAACTTAAATATGAAAATTTCTCACTTTCTTGGTCATACTGTCTTTTGGGCATTTTTAGACATTTTGCAAACTCAGATGAAAATAACATTTATTTTACGTGGGAATCAGCAAAGATGCTACCATTTATTTGTTTGCTTTGAACGCAAGAAACATTCAGCTATTAAGAAGTGATGTGAAAATGTAAAAGAAAAACGGACATTTTAGTTTTTATAAGGAAAAGAACAGAGGTCCCCGTTTGGGGACCAAGGGACCGAAGAGGTTAAAGAAATGTAAAATGTATTAATGTGTTAGCCTCTGAGAACGGGCTCTGTGACGGACAGACAGACAGAGGAATGAAAGGAATAGGGTTTCGTCAGATGAACGAAACCCTAAAAAAAACTATTTTCAACATTTAATATCTTAAAATATAGTATATGATTTTAAAATACAATTTTTTATTCGGATGAAAGGTATAAGTATGTTCTTTTATTTCATGTATTTAAAAAATTGTAAGATGCAGAATTAGCATTCCTAGAGGGCTCCAAACTATCAGACATTTGACGAACAGACAATTGGTATAACAGATTACGCGCAGGATTTTAAAATAAATTTTGCAGCTGGAATGAAAATTTTGGCACCTACTTATACTTAAGATGGCAATAATTACCCTGAACCTACAGAAATTTGTATGTAAAACATTTTTTAAATTTTTAATACAAAGTTGTATTTAGCTAATGTAAAATTTTGAAAATTTCAACAGTATCATCATCTAAAAGAATATTTTTTTAAAACAATTTTTAGGTTCAGTTTATACAGGCTAGCATGAAACATACGTTTTAAAAATTCCATGAAAAAATATTCGGAAGATTTTGAGATATCGTGCGTGTCATGCCCAAAAACGTCATTTGGAGGAAAATGACTTCAAAGTTTCGGAAACGCCGCTTCAGCTATTGAGCGGATATAATTCAAAAAGCCATAACTTCTGTTCCAATGTAAAATAATTTTTTCAAGAAAACATTTATATCAAAATGTTCAGAAATAATAGGAGTTTAACATCGAAAGAAAATTAAAATTTCGAAAATTTTGAAGCTTTAAGAGTCCTGAGACGCCTTTAATAGACAGCCCTGTAAACGATTTCTTTTCTGTACCCCTGTAAATGAATGATGGACGTTGAGAATTTATTGGATCACGTGACACAGGGCGAAGTTTTGACTACGTCATAATCCCGAACTGGTGAGAAAACTATTATTATTATTTTTTTTTTTTTTTTTCAGATGGAATAAATTTATCTGGAAAATGGAGCCATGCTTGATATGCTCCCATGGAATTTCTTATAAGTTTTATTTAAGAGTTAAATATTTTAATTGTTGTGTTTATATGTTTGCTGTTAATAAAATGAAGAAAAGGCATCAGGATTTTAATTTGAAAACTTTCAACACGGCACTTGAATTAAGAAATATTCTTCTATTACTTTCGAATTCACGAACACCCTTTGTTTCTGTTTTTATATTTTCGTTTAATGGCTGTTATTCACACCCTATTCCATAGTAAGCATATTTTAGTACACCTCAATGTTATATAGCAATTTCAATATCTTTTTAATTGTGTAACATCATTAAAATACATCGCAAACGAATTTTCCCCCATAGGCTTTAATGTAACGGAATTCTTTTGAGTGTCCCTGTGAATGAACTGTAAATGCTACGTACTTCATTTTCAATACCGAATAGGCTATAATAAACTTTATTAACATATACCAGTTGCATGAGAGTCCAAGTACAGTAAACTCCCGACTATCCGGCCTAGTAAAAAAAAAAAATTGAGGAATGTTGCAAGCGGCCGAGATAGGCAGGTTCTTGTCCACAGGAAAGTGCTAACACAACAAGAAGGAGCCAGAAGGGACTACAGAATGCAATAGCAGAGACAGTCATCTATCAACTACTTTTTCAAAAACTAAAAACTTACTTTTGACTCTTTTATCTTATACATAACTTTTCATATTTGTGCAATCATTTATTAATAACCAGTAAAATAAGATTTACTCATTTTTTTTTACAAATTAGGCTTACGTTTTGCGTTAATGCTTATTTTGAAACTGTATGTACTGTATATATAAAATTTGTCTTAAAATGTGTAACATGTGTTTTAATATATTGGGTGGGGGGGGGCAGGAATTGAGTAAATATTTATGGAACTCCGGCCTACCCTTCCGCCCCATTAGGCTAGATAGTCGGGAGTTGTATATTTATGCGAATTAGACAGACAGACAGACAAACAGAATTCATAAAAACTTTTCAATTGTTGGGAAGTATTAAAAATGAGTCACAAATTTTCACATTGTTGGCAGCAAAAAATATTTTCTATTGGAGTATAAAGGGTTAAAAATGTATTATACAGATATATAACTGTCAACTGTTACGCTTTTATCCTACCACTATTTGCGAACAGAAAAATCTATCTTTAATTAATTGCTAAAAATTTAAGATTAAATAAGGCAAATTTTTCTATTAAAAATTAGTGGTAGGAAAAAAGCGTAAAAACTGACAGCTATGCACAGATAATTTTCTTATCTTGATTTCCTTTAATTAAAGGATTAACAAATAATCCAAATATAGAAAATTTCATAAATATAGTCATATTATCTATTTTTTTTTCATCCTCCCGGTTTCTTTTTAATTTTTCCATCGCTTCTAATGGGGGGGGGGGGGTGTAAAATCAAATAAGTGGTGTCGCAGGTCAGAAAAATAGTTTTCCGGCGATGCTTAACGATTTTCTCCGGGAGAGGAGGAGAGTGGGAAAACCCGGATGACGGCTAGCAGGGGCGTCGAGCTGGCGGTAAACAAAACGATTTTTAATGTTTGACCAGAGCGATTTCGAATGGGAACTCATACATAGAGCGATAGAGAAAAGCGGCATGCGCCCCCATTTCTTTCCTTTTTTTTTTTTTTTTTTTTACGCCTTTTGCATCTAAATACGCTTAACTATTACTTTCCGAAGAAATCGTATGTGAGGTTCTGCATTGTACGCTTATTTTAATACTTATTTACAAATTTAGATATGTGTAGTTACATATTTAGAGCATTAGTCGTTACTTTGTCGATATCATTACAGCAATTCAGCATCATTAATTATAGTTAAATAGGGTGAATGTACTCAGAGGCGGATTCAGCCCAAAATTTAGAGAGGGGGGGTGGTCATGTCTCTTTTAAACACTTTCTAACGTAGCTGAAAAGTGACTATGAATTTAGTTTGTTGGCCTGTCTGTCTGCCATCTGTCCATGCCCTAACTCGCATAAATATAGTCAGATTGCCATGAAATTGATATACAGTAAACCCTCCCTAAAGCGGCCACGTTCCGTTCCAATAAAAATTGGTTGCCCCGAGAGGTGGTCTCTTAATAGAGGCCATGCTTAAATTTAGATTTTAATTGTTCAAAAAAGGTAACAATTAACGTTACTAAAATTTATTTTTCACATTAGGAAAAAATATAAAAGTTAAAAAACTAATGAAAACAAAAGTTAATTACATAAGTTAGTTACTGCAGAGTTTTAAAAATGAATACATTGACGTTTGCTTTAATTTTACGGTTTTATCTTTTATAACTTTTATTTCGAAGTCCTTTCAAAGTTCAGTAAATAAATGCATTTTTTTTTTTTGGATGGAAACAAATAATGATGATTTCATTTATTTGTATAATTCTTTGAGAGTTTCTTGACAGAACTGGGCTGGGGAGTTTATTGACTGTCATTCTTAATTTGTCATCAGAGTTCAATTCATTGCCTAAAACGGCACAAAGGAGTTTAAACACTTAAAAGTTACCGGGAAAAAAAATTAAAACTTACTTTAGAAGTCTAATGAATAACGAGCTCTCCGGAATTATTTTTTCAAATAAAACCTTCTTCAAGCGACCAGGAAAAAACGGAATTGTTTCATTTTCTTCAAAGAAATGGGTCGCTCATGGAGGGAGTTCAACAAGGATGGTCTCTGAATGGAGGTAAAATTAGTATTGAGCCTATGGTAATAAATTTCGCTCCATGAAAAAATGGTCGTTCAGGGAGGTGGTCGCTTAATGGAGGTGGTCTCACAGAGAGGTTTTACTGTACCTTATTTGGGTTTACTATGGTATAATTGGTATTGAAAATTAAGTGTGTAGCATTTACGGTTTCTTTACAGGAGACATACTTAACCCTTTTTTTTTTCTCGCGGGCCGCAAACATAAGTTCCAACTTTAAGCGGGCCGCAACATACTTATACAAGGATTAAAAAAACAGTAATTAAAATAACGTAAGTAGTCTAATAATGCAATGTAACAAAGTTAATATTATCAGTAGGGTTGACCGTTTGTCTTGGAAAAAATATCACCAAAAAAACTCCACTCTTTCGGAATAATAAACTTCATACTAGATTTCTATTGCAAATGATGTAGAAATGTGCCACGAAATTTGCTGGTTGGCAACAGTGATGCAAAATGTTTTCGTTTCCAATTTTGTCTTAAAGTTCAACCCTAAAAAGCGTTATTAGTTATATAATCTCTCTATTCTAAAAAAAAGTAACTACCGCTGTCACCGCCGCCGCCGCCGCCGCCGGTTTTCAATTTTTTGTGACCGGAGGTCTTTCTTCGTTAATATTAAGAAAAATAATGCATACAAAAATATGAAAATCGGTAGTATTATACAAAAATGTTTGATAAACAAGCTAATGCAGACAGTTTTCAAATCGAAGAATTATTTTAAGAGATATTTAATGCTAAAGTTGGACAAAATCGTTCCACTAAAAAAGTTTTATAGGAGCAAAAACTATACATCGGAATTTAATAATTTTTAGATCATTTTATACGTTATAATTTCCCGGTGTGCAGAATTAATTTATTTTTTTAATTTGACTCATTTTTCGAGGTTTCATTTCTATTTTAAATTCAAATTTTCAGCATTTCGAGATATATTTTTTTCTTATTTCAGAAAATTGTACTAATTTAACCTGTTGCCAACTTTATAAACAACGGAAACAATAATGTTTGCTTCAAATTAAAAATTTATTTACACGTGGCTATTATAAACAGAAAAAAACTTTCAAATTAGAATTAAATAATTACTTATAAAAAGCAGGAACTTATTGAAAATTACTTCATCTATAATTACACATGAATTTTAACGGAGAAAGGATATTGTAAAATAATAAATTTATTAACATGCGTTAGAAGTCTTAAATAGGAGAAATTACATCACAATTACGTCACATTACAGTTATTACATAAAATGAACACAAAATAATATTGCAAAACAGTATAAATTTAAAAATAGCGCGAGACATTTACTTGATATTTTGAGATGAATTTTTCAACTATTTTTTTTTTTTTTTTTTTTTTTTTTTTGGACAGCGCAAATAATATTTCATGTCTAATAAAAGCATTTTCACGTGAATATTAAAAAGGGAAAGAAAAGTTTGGTGAAAATTACGTCAGATTAAAAACGATATATTTAAAATGCCTTATTTAAAAGGACTTTCTTTTCGCTTTGTTAAAAAATACCGGGAGACAAAGACTCTGTTTACTTAATTCATTTTATATTAGATGATTTTGAAATGCCATTGTATCTTTTAACAGCAGCTGAGAGAAATGAATAGAAACCCGTTTATAGGGAGATCGCTTTTGTTTTTTTAATTATAATTCAATCTTCCAAAATCTTTTTAAAGCCGATCAAATTAGCGTGCTTTTAGAGACTGCAGTGTCTGAACGGGGGTTGGCGAGCGTAGCTCGTAGGGGGCCGAGCCCCCTAGTAAGTATAAAACGTAATAATATAACAATGCAAAATTTCCAAGGAGATTTCCTCTAATAAATCCATCATTTGTGCAATGAAAAAAAATATATTTGTAGAAATATATAGTGCAAACTTAATTATCACATCAATAAGTAATTAAAACATTAATACTGAAGATTAAGAAATGTGAAATGCACACATCACTGTGGGACATATGGGACTACATGCAAAAAGAACTTTTGGCTACACTGTAAAAAAAATCTGTCAAATTGACAGGAAAAAACTGTCAATTTTGGCGCCTGTAAAAAACCGTTTAATTTACAGAAAAAAGCTGTAATTTTTCATTAAAACAGTTTTTTTCTGTAAAAAATACAGATTTGTTCTGCAAAAATTACAAAATTCAGTTTCTTTTACAGAAAAAAAAACTGTTTTTCTTCAAAGCAGTTTTTTTCTGTAAAAAATAAAATTCTTTTCTGTAAAAATTACAGATTTTTTTTACAGTGTAAGGCAATGGCTTTTAACATAATTTTAAGTTAATTATAAATAACAGGACATATTTTATCTTCTCTTGAAAATATAAAAAACAATGCTGAAGATCTTAAATACTTTCATACACGCATTTCAATTAATTGTATAAGTATCGATTAATGATTATGTGCATAAGGCCGCACGTAAAAGGTCGCCGAGCCACATGAGCCCCGTGGGCAGCAGGTTGAGTATGGCTGCTTTACAGGGACACTTAAAATAATTAAGTTACATTACAGTATATATGGAAAAATCGATTGCCCTGTATTTTAAAGATATTACTCTATTTTAAACAAAAGTAGAATAGATGTGCAAATTACAATCCAAAACCGACCTATACCTGAAGCAATGAGAGTCAACTCGACCTGCAAGGGAAAAAAATAGCGTCTACTCGAATCACGAATCGGTAGGGATTCTGGTGAAATCGAGTGAAAATAAAGTGTGTGACATTCATAAGTCGTTTACAGGGACACACAAAAGAATGCCGTTTCTTTATGATCTAAAAAAATCGCTCGCAGTGTATTCTAATGATGTGGCATTATTTGAAAATATTGAAGTTCATATACATCACTGAGGACATTTCGAGATGATTAATAGAGAATATGGTGTGTACCGGGTGTCCTAAAAAGGACTGACTGATTTTAAAATTCAATAACTTGCAAACGGTGACAGATTTAAAAAAAATTCTTGCAGGAGGATTATGTATGATGTCAGGAATTTTTTTTTACTGTGATTCTGTATGATGTCAGGAGTTTTTAACTGTGATTCTCTATTTTAGTTTGAATTTCAAGCAATAGATCGCGCTGTGAGCAATAGGTGTTCAGTCCAGACCCGATTTTTGGTACTTCGGGATCTATTCAATACATTTTAACCTCCTTTTTTCGCATGGAAGAAGAGAGAGGCAGAAAAATCGAGCCTGGATTTAGCGGTTATTACTTTCAGCGCAATCTATCGATGTTATTTGTGACTACAACTCAGAATTTCAGCATACAAACTCCTGACATCTTATAGAACACTCCTGCAAGAATTTTTTTAATATCTCTCAACGTTAGCAAGTTATCGAATTTTAAAATCATCGGTCATTTTGGGGACACCGGGTATGCATTCATCGTTCATTTATAAAGCACGCAAAAGAATTTGGCTGCTTAAGAACATGAGCCATAATTGAAGCTTATGAACAAAAATTGTTGGAAGTGCTTTTTCGGTTGTAATACGCGTTTTTAAATTTAACTTTTTAAAAACTAGGGGGCTCTGCCCCCTACGAGCTACGCTCGTCAACCCCCGTTCAGACACCACAGACTCTAACGGCACGCTAATTTGATTGGCTTTAAAAAGATTTCGGAAGACTGAATTACAATTTGAATCTGACAATTATAAGAACAAAAAACTTCTTAAAACACCATCAAAAATTATTAAATGCGCTAGGCCTTTCGAAAGATCTGAGTCTTTCTTCGTCAGGCGCAAAGAAGACGTCCTTCTACTATGAAAGCAGCAAGAAGACAGCTGCTTTCATAGTAGAAGGACGTCTTCTTTGCGCCTGACGAAGAAAGACTCAGATCTTTCGAAAGGCCTAGCGCATTTAATAATTTTTGATGGTGTTTTAAGAAGTTTTTTTGTTCTTATTCATTCACACCAGTTTTAACTTATTTTCTCTGACAATTATAATCTGACGTAATTTTCACTAAACTTTTCTTTCTCTTTTTAATATTCACGTAAAAATGCTTTTGTTAGAAATGAAATATTATGATCATCTTAAAATATCAAATAAATGCATCGCGCAATTTTTAAATTTAAACTGTTTTGCAATATTATTTTTTGTTCATTTTACGTAATAACTGTAATATGGCGTAAATGTGACGTAAATTCTCCTATTTAAGACTTCTAACGCATGTTAATGAATTTATTAATTTACAATATTATTTCTCTTTTAAAATTCGCGTGTAAATATTGTTTTTATGTCGTAATTTTCAATGAGTTCCTGCTTTTTATATTTTCTGTTTATAATAGTCACGTGTAAAATAAATTTTTAAATTGAAGTAAACATTATTGTTTGCGCTGTTTATTCAGTTGGCAACAGTTTAAATTAGTACCATTTTCTAAAATATGTAAAAAATATCTCTCGAAATGCTGAAAATTTGAATTTAAAATAGAAATAAAACCTCAAAAAATGAGTCAAATTAAAAAACTAAATGCAGTCTGCACACCGGGAAATTCTGACGCATAAAATGATCTAAAAATGATCAAATTCCTATGTACAGTTTTTGCTCCTATAAAACTTTTTTAATGGAACGATTTTGTCCAACTTTGGCATTAAATATCTCTTAAAATAATTCTTCGATTTGAAAACTGTCTGCATCAGTGTGTTTATCAAACATTTCTCTATAATGCTACCGATTTTCATATTTTTGTATGCAACAGTTTTTTTAATATTAACGAAGAAAGGCCATGCTTAAGCATTCAAATTGGATGCCGATCTGCCGGGAATATCTACGCAGATTTTCATTGGTCCATTTCCAAATCAAAACTTTTTTTATATATATAGAAGGACCAACCGCCTTCGCACGCTACGCTGGTCGGTTTTTCTAAAGAAATCTTGAATGAAACAAAATATATCTGTGAATTTGATCGTGCGTTTTAAAGCAATATGGACATTTACCTGGTGTATCCAACCGAATTGCTGAAAGCAATATGAATGTCATTACGCTATTATATCTTTTATTGAGTCATACAAAATTTAGACTGTTAAGGACCAATTTCTTTAGTTGATCTGTTAGTGTAGGATTCGGTAAAGAATAATAGAACAATATGTAATATACTAAAAGCGTTCATGAAAAATTATCAATGCAAGTCTCATCAGAATCTGTTAATTGGACTTATTCAAAAGGCTAATCGTTTATAATAATTGGGTTCGCCTGATTTTAGAACTTTCATTTATAACTTTTACAATCAAGCAACGTAACAACCCTCATAGCATGCATGGTCACGGTGACGTCGTTGTGACATCACTGTAAGTCACTGTGGTCACGTCACATCTGTGACCAAAATGCCACCACTCAGTGATGTCACATTGTGACTGAGATGTGAACTTCTTAGAAAACTTTAAAAAATTACGAAAATTCTTTAAAACATGTTATTTACTGTAAAATTATGTTTTTCTGGCAATTAAAAAAAATTGTGAGGTCACTGTTATGTCACTGCGTATATCTAGCGTTTGGATAATATATTTAGAATTAAGAATATTAAATTTATACACTTTACACATTTAGTTTGCTGGGAGGAAATTTATTTATTTATTTCTTTTTTTACCGACCAGGATTATTCGAAACACTTCTGTGGTTTCAAAATAAAAAATTTCTATTGCAGTTAAATCTGCACCCTTTAATGAGCACGTAGAAAGAGTCTTCAGAGTTTAGTCATCTATGCATTTCTTGCTTTAGAATATTTTATAATTTGTATTCAAGTCATAAATTCTACTTCTTTCAGACTTTTTAAATAAAATTAGCATTTTCCGAAAATAAAAGAAATATACAAAATTTGTGCAAAACAAACTTTACTTAAAAAAAGGGGGGGGGGACTCGTTATTACCATTAAATTTATTTTTACACCTTTTGAAAATTTAAACAGTAATATATCTAATAAACTCTAATTATGAATATTATTATTATAATTATTTATAAAAAAGGAACTTTACAATACATTTTAAATTGAATTATTTGGTACGGATAAAAAGAAAAGGTTAAATACATTGGACATTTCTTCAAATACAAAATTTTAATTAACCATACTTTCAGAAAATTACTGCGCATTCAAGTTTCATATCTCTTGCATGCAAAAACAAATAATCTGTACCAGACCATCTGCTTGAAAATGGTCTGCCCACAAAAAAATAAACATGAGAAGACGCGGGAAATAAATAGTTCACTGTTTTTAGAACATCACCTTCACCACGTCTACAACACTTTAAGATAAGGAAATGGCCATTTTAGGATACACGGATATTGATAGAACGTATATGTAAGTTTTATTTAATTTAAATATTTTATTCCTGATTTGTACATATGAGTTAAATAGTTTTATGTTATATTTGTAAGAGACTGATCTTTAACTTTCAGAAGCGATATTTTCAAATTCGATAACTGTAAAGAAAAATATCTTAATCTGCCATCGCTTGAAAAAAAAAACTGCGCAGAGACTGTGCATGCATACATTCATACTGGAATTAATATAAACTTTAATTTACTCTTACTTGAGATTGAAAATGTATGGAACGACAATGATTTGGAATTATTTTTTCGGCTTCTTACTATTTTTTGATTACTAACACTTATAGTTATTATTATTTTGGGGTTAAATATAATGTTCGATTACCATGAGATTACGAAACTGTTTCAGATTAGAAATTAACATTATACTGGGAAAATGTATTTTTACATATTACAGTAGTGAAACATTTGAAAGAATTTTCTTTTAGTGCTAATAATATTTTAAATTATCTTTCAAAATCCTAAATCTTCAAACCAATGTTTTCAGATTTAACATTTGCCGAAATTATAAAATAATAGGAATTCCTTATACCATATGGAAATATTTTTGAGATATTGTTAAATCTAATAATGCATTTAATTTATCTATTGAGTTTGCTGTTGTTTAATAGTACAATTATAAATACTAATTATTATTTTTAGTGTTTTTCAAATTGGTATATTTATTTTTTTAAATTGTATGTAAGCATTTTTTCTGTTTGTGATTTTAATCAAACATTTAATTATAGACATTCTCAATCGGTTATTAAATTTTCTTCTATTGTAAATTCATTTTCTACGTTTATGATACGCGTAATTATTGGCACTAAAAAGTAAAATACGATATTTAAGCATTGAAACAAAGTGTTTTTCATGCCTGATGGGAAGTTATAGATTAAACTGCTTTAGTATATATTTTTTAAAAGTTCATATAATACAGGATACATAATATAGGACACAAGTTGAAAATTGCTTATGACTTCGGTTTGTCTCTCCGTCTGTCCGTCTAGCAGTCTGTCCGCACTCTAACTCTCGAAAATATACTCGGATTGCCCTGAAATTTTTGGATGTTATTGACGTTTACCATAGCACGCCACCTATTTGTAATGAAGTTTGTAGCATGCTTTGTTCATTTACAGGGACAGCCAAAAGTTTTCCGTTACATTACAGCCTATGGGGAAAAATTGTTTCAAATGATTTTTTATGATTTTACGCACGCTTACAAACAGAATAAAATTTATATGCATTTATGAAGTGCACTAAAATATGCATTATGTTGACTATGCGATGCAAAGAATAGTTATTGTTCATTTACAGGACTAAAAAGGAATTCAAATACATAATGATATAGGGGTGGAGGGAATTGTTCGCGGCATACTTTAATTATGTTAATCTATTTCATATATAATGAAATTGATATATGTCGCTGAGGTTTACATACTATAAATTATTTCATGTATAATACGAATAATACGTATATAGCATTTACAGGGACACACAAAATATTTCAGATACTATATTGTATCCGAAGTACTGTTCATTAGCGACGATTGCTGGAAATGTATTTTTAATTATGATATGCGCTTTTATGATTCACTATATTTATGCATAGTATATGGTGTATATAAATGCTATAATTCTTATACAAGGCTACACAAAAGTATTCGTAAGGATTACTGGGTATGGGCGCAAATTGCTTAAAGGTGGTTTTTAAATGAGTTATGCTTTTTTTTTGCTGAACTGCATTTAATTTACCAAGAAATGTTTGTAGAATATAGATAAAATGATATACAGGGTCACGTAAAGAATTGGATACATGGCCGTCTATAAATTATAATTTTTGGAAATGTGATTTCAGCAGTTTTAAGAGTGTCTTAGTTTGAATTAAATTTTAACTAAATAGTGGCGTGTAATAAAGATTCTAGGTAAACTACAGGGTTGTACAAAAGTATTCAAGTATGTTTCCATACATTAGTATAAATTGCTGAAAAAGAATTTCAACCTGTTAGGCGTTTTCTTGCTAAACTAGATTTTCCCATTATAATATATATACACTTAAAAAAATGGGAAGTCAAAATTGAGTAAAAAGTACTCAATTTTAAATGCGTCACATACTCAAAATAGCTCCGATCCAAATGTACTCAAAGTTGAGAAACACATGTACTCATTTTTTATTCATTGGTTGTGATCAAATATGAATCGTTATGTACTGCCCCCCCCCCCCCCCAAAAAAAAAAAGAAAAACCTAAAATTTAAAGTAAAAATGTACTGACATTTATTTCCCGTTCAAAGTTCTTAACAAGAAATGTTTAATTGATTATTTATGAAGGAAAATAGCAAAATTCTTAACAAGATACTCAAATCGAATATTTTTATGACAAGAGCATTATTTCCCAGCACTTTTAAATTATTTTTAAAATGCTGTGCATAATTTAATATTTACATTAATAAACATCATTTATGCCGCCATAAATGAAATGAACCATTACAGGGTACAAAACTATTCGTTTGTTTGGGTTTGATAACATGTGATGTTTCAAAATAGAGAAAGCATGGGTTCATTTTTGATCCAAAAATATTCAATTCGATATGAGTACGTCGGTTTACTTATTTTTGAGTACTTCATTTTTCTCAGTGTATCAACCTACAGATCAAATACAGGGCTGTTCAAAAGAATTGGAAAACATATTTGGCTATGGACGGTAACTGCTGAAATCAAATTTTCAAATGTTTTATGAATTTTCTAAAATGTTTACTTAGTTATCTTATTTACGTCATTTCCCTAAATTTCGATGTATTGTTAAAGCATTCAGAAAGTGTTGGAAAGTATTTTATAATCTATGATTAACGCATGATTTTTCTTACTTGTTTTTTTTCTATTTCCCAGATCAGTCTTTTCCTATAAAACATACCAAATCTATTTAGCTCATATTCACAAAATACAATATACACGGGAATAAAAAATTTAAATAAATATCGCTTATCATACCGCTCTATAAATAATAGTTGTATTAATTAATATCCGTTAGTCTCCATGTTCGTATTTAATAAAGCAATGACAAACCACAACAAATTAAAAAAATTACACATTCTAAATATCAAGCTTGAACTCAATATCAAGCATAGAACTTAATATCAAGCATAGAGCTGAATAAAAAAATATGTCAGTTGATAAGCATTTTTTTTTAAGTGGAAAAATTTTAAATGTTTTAGAAGAATAGGACTCCAAAATAGCGATATTTTGCTAAAAAATACGGTAAAAAGATAAGATTTTATATTTACAGCAAAAGGTTATTTCAAAATTCATCGCTGTATTAATACTTAGAAATTTTTCCAGAGAGAATCCTTCGCCTTATATACACTATTTCAAATGAAAATCAAATATCAAATTAATTGCTTAAAAGGCGCAAAGGCCAACATAGTGAAAAAGATTCCATGCCGGGACTCGAACCCGGGCCATCAGTATATCACACTGACATTCTACCGACTAAACCACATGGAACGACGCCCAGTCTGTAAAATTTCTCACTATTACAGGTTGGCAAGGCTACAAACGCAGCACAAGATGGAATATTTATCGTGAGCCACCGACATGGGGTAAACACGAAACTTAATGAAATCCAGCATCGATTGAAACTATATTAATAATTGGAAAATTTTCCAGGGAGAATCACTCGCCTTGCATACAACATTTCAAATTAAAATTGCCTTTTAAGCAATTAATTTGAAATTTGATTTTCATTTGAAATATTGTATGCAAGGCGAATGGTTCTCTCTGGAAAAATTTCCAAGTATTAATATAATTTCAATCGATGCTGGATTTAATTAAGTTTCGTGTTTGCATCATGATGGTGGCTCACGCTAAATATTCCATCTTGTGCTGAGTTTGTAGGCTCGCCATCATGTAATAGTGAGAAATTTTCCAGCCTGGGTATCGTTCCATGTGATTTAGTCGGTAGAATGTCAGTGCGCTGTACTAATGGCCCGGTTTCGAGTCCCAGCATGGAATCTTTTTCACTATTTGCGTCTTTTAAGCAATTTGAAATTTGATTTTCATTTGAAATCACAGTGTTTATGACAAGTTCGTCACAAATGACACATATTTCACAAATTGGTCACAGTGTGACTTCAAAGCATTGTCGCTTTCGTCACAGGTTCGTCACAAAGTTAATGCCAAAATAGTCACAAATGACACACTTTTCACAAATTTGTCACACCGTGACTTCACAGAGTGGTCACAATGTGACGTCACAAACGACCTCTAAAACGGCCATAACGACCTCTCATTCTAGACACTATGACGTCACATCGACGTCACGTGACGTCACATCGACGGTCACAAAATCACAGTGTGACTTCACAACGACGTCGCCGTGACGTCACCATGCCTTACGGGAACCAAGCAACAGCAAATGATATATGCTTTATACTAAAACATTCACCGAAAAATTAACAAACCGATCAAGTTGCATCAAAATCCACTTAGCAGAGTCTTTTAAACTGGAAAATATACCGAAACCTTCCCTAAAAATGATCTAATTAATAGTTTAAATCCCATAAAAATTCATTCAGTGGAACCTTTAAAAAAAGTAAATCTTTCAAAATTGGGTTCATCTGATTTAGAACTTTCCCCATTATTATTTAACTAAGCAACGTAGAACGTTACGTTTTATACTAACATCTTTTCTAAAAAATTATCTAACTAACAATGTAAGTGCCGTCAAAATCTATTCAGCAGAACTCAAGATATAAGCGGCGGAATGAAATTTCTCTTTGCATTATATATATATTGAGATAGTTAAATATAACTTTCATAATCGCGTTAACCTGATTATAGAACTCTCTGGGAGGTAGGGGAAGGTATATACTGCATCACTTCTGAATTTTTTAAGGAACTCAGCTAAACTTCCATAACTATAGCGTATATACTTCTAGTATACCCTATCTCTGTAGCGTATATCTTCCAATTTTCTTTACTGTACCACTGAGAACTTTTTCCGCATAGCTCCGCAACTAAACAACACAGAATGATATGATAAATATTGAAAAAATCCCTGAAATATTATCTAACTTACTGTGCATTTAATTAGTTGACTTGAAATCTTTCATAATCGAGTTCACCTAATTTTAGAACTTCCGTAGCAACTTAGAATGATGGTTTTTACATTAAATCATTTATAAACCAAATTTTCTATTTAACAGTGTAAGTTCTACAAAATTCTGTTCAGTAGAATCTGAGTTATAGTCATATTTACAATATTTATTGCTCATTAAAGCGTTTTTCTTTACATTTGAAATAAAATCAGTAACTGTTTTGGTATTTCCCTGTTATGCCAACCCTATTGTCACCAAGCGTAATAGTTGGCACAAAAATGAAATGATACATTTGGAGGAAGAAAAATAATTTTGTTGATTAAAAAAATGAGCATTTAAAAAAATATAACTTTTGAAAATTACAGACTTTGACCTACTATTTTTTTTTTAATCAATAAAAATAATGGTACTACTTGGTTATCCCGTCGACCAAAAATCTATTGCCAATCTATAAGATTAAATTCCAATAATAGTTGATCGTAAAAGTCGCATTCACTTGACTTTAAGTAAGTTACACGTATTTACGTCATCAGGTGATTTTTATTTCGACGTTTCAAATGTATTTTTATTAATGTTATACTAATTTATTTGTTCTTTCGTTAATTAAAATAAAAATTATGTCAATTTGTATAATTTGGCGAAATTGATCGACGAGTACCAAAATAAATACTTAAAATATAAGAATAAATAAATATTTTGCAAGTAATAAAATATAATCAATTTAAACTGTAGTCTTGAAATTGTAAATGTCTTTTACTACTGAAGCATGGCGTACGTAATACGTATGTCTCACATTGAAGTAAACATATCATTCTTTCAATGAAGACATTCATGGTTTTTTGAACAAAACATTTTTATATGTATAATTCCTAACTTCTGAAATAATTTTATTGTAGCTTCCTCATCATCAGATAATTGCAAAATGGTAAAATCTATATCAGTATCAGTAATAAATATTTTCTATTAAAAAAATAACAAATTAAAAAGTTTTGGAGATTATGATGGAATAAAATAAATTCCACCATTAAAAATTCCTGCTTAAATTATTCACGTTCAATAATTAGCAAATCTTAATGTGTGGCACGGTTTGCAATAAAAATCGTTTGCACGATTAGGATTGGAATAAATGGCGCGATACCATACATTTTGGCATGGTATCGCGACGAAAATTAGAACGAAAAAGTACCACAATTTTTTTTTTTTTTAGTTTTTGAGGCGTTTGAATTTTTTTTTCTAATTGACGAAGTAATTTTTATTTAACCAAAAGGATTGGTTAAAAAATTATTCAATTTGAATTTTTTCCATTGCTATAGTAACAGAATGAAAAGAATGAGTTTTTAGAAATTATCACTTGCAAAATTCAGGTTTTGGCGCCAAAGATAGTGCCAAATTAGAAAAATATGAAACATCTCTCGAACTAATGGGTTTAAAAGAATTTAGTTAGTACCATTCGATTCAGCATACAAAAATACACCAAAATATGTTATCAGTTGAAAAATAACTATAAAATCAGATTTTTAAGGAATTTTTTTTAAGTTCGTTCTCTTTTTTACCCCCTTTAGGGGTGGAGTTTTGGAAAATCCTTTCTTAGCAGCACTCTACATCATAAGAAGTATTTTTACCCCGATTTTCAAGATTTTAGGTTCAGTAGTTTTGGCTGCGCGTTGATTAATGCAAAATCCAGACTTTCTTTTATATAGATAGACTAGCCGCCTTCGCCCGCTGCGCTGGTCGTTTTTTCTAAAGAAATCTTGAATGAAACAAAATATATCTGTGAATTTGATCATGCGTTTTAAAGCAACATGGACATTTACCTGGTGTATCCAACCGAATTGCTGAAAGCAATATGAATGTCATTACGCTATTATATCTTTTATTTAGTCATACAAAATTTAGACTGTTGAGGACCAATTTCTTTAGTTGATCTGTTAGTGTAGGATTCGGTAAAGAACAATAGAACAATATGTAATATACTAAAAGCGTTCATGAAAAATTATCAATGCAAGTCTCATCAGAATCTGTTAATTGGACTTATTGAAAAAGCTGATCGTTCATAATAATTGGATTCGCCTGATTCTAGAACTTCCATCTATAGTTCTACAATCAAGCAACCTAACAACCAAGCAACAGCAAATTATATGTGCTTTATACTAAAACATTCACTGAAAAATTAACTAACCGATCAAGTTTCATCGAAATCCACTTAGCAGAATCTTTTAAACTGGAAAATATACCGAAACCTTCCCTAAAAAGGATCTAATTAACAGTTTAAATCCCATAAAAATTCATTCAGTGGAACCTTTAAAAAAAGCAAATCTTTCAAAATTGGGTTCATCTGATTTAGAACTTTCCCCATAATTATTTAACTAAGCAACGTAGAACGTTATGTTTTATACAAACATGTTTTCTGAAAAATTATCTAACTAACAAAGCAAGTCCCGTCAAAATCTATACAGCAGAACTCAAGATATATAAGAGACCGGAATGAAATTTCTCTTTGCATTATATATATATATTGAGATAGTTAAATATAACTTTCATAATGGTGTTAACCTGATTATAGAACTCTCTGGGAGGTAGGGGTAGTTATATACTGCATCACTTCTGAATTTTTAAGGAACTCAGCTCAACTTCCATAACTATAGCATATATACTCTCTAGTATACCCTATCTCTGTGGCGTATATCTTCCAATTTTCTTTACTGTACCACTGAGAACTTTTTCCGCATAGCTCCGTAACTAAAGAACACAGAATGATATGATAAATATTGAAAAAAATCCCTGAAATATTATCTAACTTACTGTGCATTTAATTAGTTGACTTGAAATCTTTCATAATCGAGTTCACCTAATTTTAGAACTCCCGCAGCAACTTATAATGATGGTTTTTACATTAAACCATTTATAAACCAAATTTACTATTTAACAGTGTAAGTTCTAGAAAATTCTGTTCAGTAGTATCTGAGTTATAGTCATATTTATAATATTTATTGCTCATTAAACATTTTCTTTACATTTGAAATAAAATCAGTAACTGTTTTGGTATTTCCCTGTTATGCCAACACCATTGTCACCAAGCGTAATAGTTGGCACAAAAATGAAATGATACATTTGAAAAAAAAAATAATTTTGTTGATAAAAAAAATGAGCATTTAAAAAATATAACTTTTGAAAATTACAGACTTTGACCAACCATTTTTTTAAATCAATAAAAATAATGGTACTACTTGGTTATCCCGTCGACCAAAAATCTATTGCCAAACTATAAGATTAAATGTTAATAATGGTTGATCGTAAATGTCACATTTACTTGACTTTAAGCAAGTTACACGTATTTACGTCATCAGGTGATTTTATTTGGACGCTTTAAATAAATGTATTTTTATTAATTTTATACTAATTTATTTGTTCTTTCGTTACTTAAAATAAAAATTATGTCAATTTGTATAATTTGGCTAGTGATTTGGCGATTTATATAATTTGGCGAAATTGGTCGACGGGTACCAAAATAAATACTTAAAAAATAAGAATAAATAAATATTTTGCAAGTAATAATATATAGTCAATTTAAACTGCAGTCTTGAAATTGTAAATGTCTTTTACTACTGAAGCATGGCGCATGTAATACGTATGTCTCACATTGCAGTAAACATTTCATTCTTTCAATGAAAACATTCATGGTTTTTTGAACAAAATATTTTTATATGTATAATTCCTAACTTCTGAAATAATTTTATTGTAGCTTCCTCATCATCAGATAACTGCGAAATGGTAAAATCTATATCAGTATCAGTAATAAATATTTTTTATTCAAAAAATAACAGATTAAAATGTTTTGCGAGATTATGATGGAATAAAATAAATTCCATCATTAAAAATTCCTTCATAAAAATATTCACGTTCAATAATTAGTAAATGTTAATGTGTGGCACGGTTTGCAATAAAAATCGTTTGCACGATTAGGGTTGAAATAAATGGCGCGATACCATACATTTTGGCATGGTATCGCGACGAAAATTAGAACGAAAAAGTACCACAGTTTTTTTATTTAGTTAGTTTTAGTTTTTGAGGCATTTGAATTTTTTTTCTAATTGACGAAGTTGTTTTTATTTAACCAAAAGGATGGGTTAAAAAATTATTCAATTTGAACTTTTTCCCTTGCTATAGTAACAGAATGTAAAGAATGAGTTTTTAGAAAGTATCACTTGAAAAATTCAGGTTTTGGCGCCAAAGATAGTGCCAAATTAGAAAAATATGAAATATCTCTCGAACTATTGGGCTTAAAAGAATTTAGTTAGTACCATTCGATTCAGCATACAAAAATACACCAAAATATGTTATCAGTTGAAAAATAACTATAAAATCAGATTTTTAAGGAATTTTTTTAAAGTTCGTTCTCTTTTTTACCCCCCTTAGGGGAGGAATTTTGGAAAATCCTTTCTTAGCGGCACTCTATATCATAAGAAGTATTTTTACGCCGATTTTCAAGATTTTAGGTTCAGTAGTTTTGGCTGCGCGTTGATTAATACAAAATCCAGACTTTCTTTTATATATATAGACTAGAAAGGTAGCCCGTCAAAAATGACGGAAATTTAGATATAAAGATATATACAACTCATGTGCAAGACTATGAGTTTTCTTGTTTGTTCCGCAGTGACAGATGAAAATAACACATTTTAAGAACGAAACATATTTATGAAAAACTGTGTACAGTAGAAGACCACTAATCTGCACAGTTTGGTTCCAAGTGTTCTGCAGATTTGAGGATTTTTGCGGTCATGTCTATTCAGTCTTTGTTTACATTTTTTTAAAATTCATATATTGGACAATTTAGATTGTTAAGCCTTAAAAATAAATAAATTACACACTTGAAGTAAGGTAAAAACTATTAAATTATCGTATACGATTTCATGAAATGGTATTATATGGTATTATATGTGTGTGCTTCTCGATCTTGGTTACGACTTTGGCAAAATTGGCTACAACTTGCCATAATTCTAATAGTGTAGGCCTCTCTCTATAACAAAAAAGTAATCAGTTTTTAGTAAAATTTCTGATATAAAGTAGTTTTCAAAAACTTGTGTAAAATTGCAGGCCGTTCTCATGTTATGCCAGTCCTGGGAATAATATTTCTAACACTGAAGAGTTTCCATGTATATGTGGAATTTAGGAAAGCTTCTCTAAAAGAAAGGTCCTGAAATGACATTGTAATTCCTCTAACTTCAAAGTTTAATTGGGTCCTCATGTTGTTTACTGAAATCTAATAAATACAGTTATTTTGAATATTACAACAGAATTAAACAACTAAACTTATTTAACTTAAACTCGCTGTTACTTCCCGATGTTATTTTTTAGTATTAAGAAAGAAAATTATTAAATTTTTCAAATCATGCACATTTATAATTTTTTTCCGTCTTTAATAACTAAATAATGAAAAAATATGCTTTTGCTCTGATCTCATAAATATGACAATAAAATAATGTAACTAAGAGACATTGCGAAATTAAATCTTTGTGATTTAAACCATAAACGAATGATACCGCCACCATTTTACCTACTATGACGTCATTAGAATATTGACCATTGATTGTTGGAGAACTTACTTTGTGAAGGATTACCTCAATGGTTTAATATTTTTTACGGTTCACGATGAATGAATCACTTGTGTTTGTTTAGGTTTATGGAATGAGATATTAAGCCGTGAACCTAATTTCAACTAAAGTTATCCAAGGATATATGTATTTTTAATCGAAATTAAAAACAAAGTTTTGATATCGAAATAAAAAGTTTTAGTTTGTATAATTGGTTATTTCTGTTAATTATTTATTTAGATACTTTTCCATTATAGCGCATTTTTAAAAAAAGCTTGGCGTAATTCGGGCATCAGAAAGTGATATATGTCGCCAAAATATACAGCTATGAAAACAAATCTAATGAACTTTTACTTTTGTTTATATATGCACTTATATACATAAAAAAACCGTTTCTAAATATATATAATATTTTTTTATATACAAATTACGGCACAGATTTCAGATATGAACCGGGATACCTATGGCGCTAAAATGGTGTTATTTTGCCGGTTATTGTTTTTTATTTATTAATAAATTGTTTATTTACTTTTATTTTCTGTTTTTAAATTATATAAACTGTTTTGTTCTATAGTTATTATTCAAACTTTTATTTATTTATAGTTATTTCCTTTTCAAAATGATAGCAAATAATTTAAAAATATATAAGTAACTGGTATTCGAAAGCGAGATTTCTGCCGAATTGACGTCAGAGAAAAATCACGCCAACTCCGATGCGTATATGACATCTGTGCAAAAATTACTTCTGTTTCTTTATAAAAATGGGTAAATAGCTTTTTTTTACATTAAATAAATTGTATACATGTGCAAAAAATTGCTTGTGAGTATGAAGCAGTAAATAGGTTGTCAGAAAATACGTTGGCAAACTTCTTTCTCGCCAAGAAACTTTTCTCCGAAGTATTGTACGTACATAAGCAATGATTGCTAGAAATGCATTTTTAATTATGATATGCGCTTTTATGTTTCGCTACATTTATGCATACTATACCGTGTGTATAAATGCTACAGTTCATATGCAGGGCCACACAAAAGAATTCGTAAGGGTTACTGAGTATGAGAATAAATTGTTTAAAGGCGGTTTTTAAAGGAGTTATGCAGTTTTAAGCTGAACTGCATATAGATTACTAAGAAATGTTTGTAGAATATAGATAAAATGATATACAGGGTCACGCAAAGAATTGGATACATAACCGTCTATGGACGATAATATCTGGAAATATGATTTCAGCAGCTTTAAAAGTAGTTTAAATTAAATTTTAGCTAAATAGTGGCATGTAATAATGGTACTATGGGCTATGGACGGTAACTGCTGAAATCAATTTTTAAAAAAAATTATGCGTTTTCTAAAATGTTTACTTATTTACCTTATTTCCCTAAATAATGGAGTTTTGTTAAAGCATTCAGGATGTGTTGGAAAGTGTTTCATATTCTATGCTTAACGGATGATTTTTCTTTCTTCTTTAGTCTTATTTTGCATTTATTTTATTCTTAATTTTAGTCTTATACTGCTTTATAGAAACTTTGGCACAGTTATCATATATAACCCATATTGGAGCGATTGGCACAAATGTCATATTCGCCCCATATTGGCGCGATTTTTTTTCGGTTGCCAATTTGGTGAAAACATCAACAGCATAAACAACATAATCCGGGTTACCACATCAAGCAAAATAACGACACTTTGGCGCCAGCTAAGTACCCATTGCGTATATGACATTGGCGTCAGAAAAAAATCGCGCCAATATGGGGCGAATATGACATCTGTGCCGAACGATTTTTTCCGACGCCAATTTGGCGAAAACATCAACAGCATAAATAACAACATCCGGGTTACCATATAAAGCAAAATAACGACACATTGGCGACAGTTAAGTACCCGTCGTGTATATGACATCTGTGCCGAAACTTTAATATTTAATGTTTAAACTCTTCGCTCCACTCACCTTGCATATAGTATAAACTATAACACAGATAGCGCAAAATAATAGACAGTTTGATACTTTTCCACTGTAGGGGCTTTGGCGTTTTTAAAAAAAAGTTTGGTGTAATTTGGGCATCAGAAAGTGAGATTTGGGTACTTTTCCTATATGCGGATACCATTATCGCCAAGCGTAATAGTTTGCGCAAAATGAAAATCACGTGAATTGAGGAGGCATTTGAAAAATAAAAGAAAAAATATTGTCGTACTAAAGTGAGCATTTAAAAAATATAACATTTGAAAATTCCAGACTTTTACGAACT
This sequence comes from Maratus speciosus, assembly GCA_963932465.1. Classification (NCBI taxonomy): domain Eukaryota; kingdom Metazoa; phylum Arthropoda; class Arachnida; order Araneae; family Salticidae; genus Maratus; species Maratus speciosus. The sequence continues at coordinate 63,569,172 of OZ010799.1, read as the reverse complement.
ATTTCATTAAATCACAAATATATACTTAAAATAATTGAACAAATAACTGTTATAAAATAAAGCAATAAAATAAAACTCATATTAAACTGCTGGCATAAAATTACAAATATCTTTTAGCATTTTGAAATAATTGGCGCATTAGCATACGTTTTCCGTTATACGGACAGCATGCCAAAATGTATGCTAATGCGCCAATTATTTCAACCCTGATCGTAGAGTTTTATTGTAAACCATGCGAAACATTGTGATTTGTTACGTGTACGTATTGGAAACGTGAATCACGTGAATGATTATTGTTTAACCTTAACCTTGAAAAGCTTTTTAATCTGCTATTAATCGAATTAAAAATGCTTTTTTTTTTATAAAGTTGTAGTTTACTTTTACTGCTGATGCTGAGATAGATTTTATCATTTGGCAATTACCAGATGATGAGAAAGTTGTAATAAAACTGTTTCAGGAATTTGGAATTCTGCATAATAAAAGATTGTGTTCAAAAAATCATGAAATGAAATTATGGATGAGTTCTGGAAATCCGAAATTGAGTTGTAGCTTACGATCATGCGAAGAAACCGTAGGAATACGACAAAAAACTTGGTTTAAAGGATCGCGGGTGACTTTTCTTAAAGCTTTGAGGTTTATATATTTATCATGCAAAGAGTTGACATCGATTGAGTTTTGGAGCTGCAACTTGATATGAACCACAACACAACAGTGGAATGGAATAGTTATTCGAGAGAAGTTTATGCAAATCTTTATGTTCACGACCAAATAGAAAAATCGGTGGACCTAATAAAATTATAGAAGTAGATGAAAGTCTTGTATTATTTATACAGGTTGCCGGAAAGGATATCAAACAGATGAACTGCTAAGTGCTGGTTATGATCATTTCACAGTAAGTCACAAATACAATTTTGTCGACCCTAATACTGGATGTCATACTCCAAATGTTCAGAGAATATGGGGCATCGCAAAATGGCGCAACAAAAGACATCGGGGAGCTGTTCGTCATCATTTAGAGTCGTATCGCATAGATTTTATGTGACGACGCCTTCGTTCAAAAAATGAAATGTTTACTGCAATGCTGAAAGATATTTATAATTTTATGGCAGCAGTTTAATATGATTTTTTATTTTATTACTTTATTGTATAACAGTTATTTGTTCACTTATTTTAAGTATATATTTGTGATTTAATAAAATAGTTCGTAAAAGTTTGTAATTTTCAAATGTTATATTTTTAAAATGCCCACTTTACTATCGAGAATGTTTTTTCTTTTATTTTTCAAATGTTTCAATTCACGTGATTTTCATTTTGCGCCAACTATTGCACTTGGCGACAATGCTGTATAACGAAAAAGTACCGCATACATTTTGGCATGGTGTCCGTATAACGGAAAAATATTGAGATTTGTTGTCAGATCATATAAACAGCTATGAAAACAAACTTGATGAGCGTTTTTTTTATATGTTTATTTTATATGTATATTTTTCATGTTTTTATGTACAAATTACGGCACAGATGTCATATTCGCCCCATATTGGCGCGATTTTTTTCTGACGCCAATGTCATATACGCAATGTATACTTAACCGGCGCCAAAGTGTCGTTATTTTGCTTGATATGGTAACCCGTATGTTGTTGTTTATGCTGTTGATGTTTTCGCCATATCAGCGTCGGAAAAAAAATGCGCCAATATGGGGCGAATATGACATCTGTGCCCAAATTACACCTGTTTCTGTATAAAATTAGAGAAACGGCTTTTTTAATCGTATAAATAAATCGTTTAAATATCGAAAAAAAATGCGTGTGTATATAAAATGAAGCAGTGAATAGGTTCCCGGAAAATGTTGCCAAATTTCCTTTTTCGCCAACGCACCTATACTGGAAAAGTACCTAAAGCACATTAAAATCGCGCAGTTAGGAGCTCATACAGTACAGCGTCGTCTATTGGCGGTTATTTTATTAGTAGCATCGAGAGGAAGATGTAAAGATGTACTTTAAATTCTCACCCATAGATTTTGAAAAAATATCTTAAAAGAGCGGAGTTTAAATTAAATTTTGGTGACCTCCTTTATGAAAGATTAATAGTTTTAAATGGGAATTTCACCAAATCAGCCAGCTATTTCCAAGTTGAACAACATTTGGCGCTACTATGGTAACCGTGCATTAGTATTTTTCAACAATTACTCATTTCAATGAGGTGGTCCTACCGGAATCGTGAGGGACACACAGAGACTTGGATTTTATATAAATAGAAGATATATATTACGTGGTGTTTTTAAATTCTATAGATCAAGGGATTCTATAGAAATCATTGTACAGGGAATCTTCCCACTGCAGAAAAATGCCTGAATCCAACACTGGCTGACTACACTGGCGGATGAATAATATTTTAACAATTGAGGATTTTTTTTAATTGCTACCTCAGATTTTATTTTTTAAGTATTTTGATTGAAATTGTTTATGTATTGTCAGTACAATGTTAAAAATTGTGTGCCAGTTTGAATCAAATTTTGGTGCTTCAGCCATAAGGTAGTGAAATCTTGTTCCAGCATTTGGAGCTACGGTTCAACAGAAGCTCCAAATGTTGGAACGACGTTTCACCGTCTTATGGTTGCAGCTACTGAAGCACCAAAAGTTGGTTCGAACCAGCTCAAAATATTTAAACGTGCAGTAATTACATATTTGTACGGATCCGGGGCACGTGCCAGTCATGAACTAATGTCGGCACCCCTTCCGGCAAAAAGAAGAAAAACATTTAAACGCCAGGAGCAGAATTATGACAATTTTTGTAGCGGGCCGACTAGGCAACAATTTTCAGCTGCATTGGACAGTCACATCATAGTTTAGACCGGACATTTTTTTATTGAACAGACTCGGATTGCTTTTTTTTTTTTTTTTTTTTTTTTTTTTTTTTTTTTTTTTTTAACCATTTGGAAAAATGGTTATTGTCCTCTGTCAGGGTAGGAAATCAAAAACATATCTGAAGCGTTTTATTGGTTGAATCCGCATTTTATTTGTTTTCTGATTGGTCTATACAGTAATCTGTAATTTCCCTTTACTTTCAACAGAGATGGATACTTCTGTTGCCACTATGACAAAAAAGTAATAAAAACTACAAAAAAAAAAAAATAATAACTCCGAAACAAATTGAGATACAGCTTTCAAACAAATTGCATTTAAAAGTACATTTTTTTCTCTATACGACGGTGTAAAAAGTAATATTGTGGAATGTTTAGAAGTTTAAGGATGAAATTTCATTTAAAATGGGTCGTCAGATTTCTTGGAAATCGGACGATGGAAAAACCTTTTCCCGAACAGCCAATGAAAGGCTTGGATAATACGTCAGTTTCAGGTGGATAATACATAAGTTTCAGGAAATCTGACGAGTCGCAGGCGATTTTTGTCGCTTGCAATTTTTAGGCGTAATAACACTATTAATGTTTAATTCATGGCGTACGTAATGTATGATCAACTCCGTGCGATTTTTTATATCTTAAATTTTAGCCTTTGAAAAAATCATTTTCCGAATGGTCCTTAAAATTTGTTAAATTGCTTTTTTTCTTTGTCTTTATTTTTTTACGTACTCGGGAGTGGCCGGTCCTGGACTTAATTGTTCCGGGCAGGCCCTGATTACCGAATAGGCACGAAAAGCACGTGCTTCCCTTAACATTTTTTAAAGATGCCCGAAATTGAGAAAAATAGGACCCAAAATTTTATATTGAATTAATTCCATTCCAAATTTTTATCTAATTATTTTTCAAATTATTAATTCATTCGCATATATTACGAGGGTAGTTCAATAATTATTGCCCTAGTGTATATAAAATATTTATACTGCGATTATTGTTGCGGAATATCGAAGCCTAATGTCTTAGATGCTTATATGCTCAATTTCAGAACCGTAGCTGCTATACTCACATAGATTTGAAGGGAGGAGTGAAAGGGAAAGGGAGTGAGGGTGAAAGCCAGATTTTTAGCTTATGGGGATAGATTTGTGACAGTGGATGGGACGTAACTAATATCGTTTGGACACGGGATCATAGTGATGTAGCCACATCTCAACCACTGTCACAAATGTAGCTTCATAAGCTCAAACCAGCATTTCACCCTCACCGACCTCCTTAAAAACTCCCCCCAAAATAGGTCTTTAAAACTGCACCCTTCCCTCCAAAACTATGTTAATACAGCAGCTACGGTTCTGAAATTGAGCATATAGGCATTTAAGAGATTAGGCTTTGATATTCCACATCAACCATCGCAGTACAAATATTTTATACACATTGGGGACAATAATTATTGAACCACCCACGTATATATATATATTTAAAAGTGCTTAATAAAAATACCTTTCATAACAAATGAATTTTTCATGCAATAAATCAGTTTCAACTACATTTCTTAGTTTGTCCGTTATTTTAGATGCATGTTTATTTTACATATTGAATTTGGTTTGCATGTCCAACATAAAATATTAATAATTCAAATTATTGCCAAAACTGAAAGAAGTATTTCAAAATATTAATATTTTATGTTATGCATACGTGATGAATTCAACCTTTTTATCCAATTTACATTTTTATGCTAATACTGTGCAAAATCATTTTTCCATATTTTTCTTGATTGTATCCTTATTTTGTGTGTGCATTTATGTAACTCTTCTGGAATGAAAGAGGCTCTCGAACTGACACTGTGCTTCCCATAGTTTCGGAAGTTAAACATGCCTTGGTTCTGGGGACGTGTCGGTCAAACCATTCTTTTTGTAAAAATAACACAGATAATTAACTTATGTTAACGAAATCCTTGGAAATATTACTTTTATTAATCATAGAGAAATATTTTCAAAAAATCTACTCTTTATTATTATTAATATTATTGTAATTATTATTATTAAACTGTTTCAAAAGGCATGACGTTTTTAATGATTTTTTTCTTTTATTCTAAACCATACATTATTTTTTTTAATCAGTTTTTATTTGAATCTAATAGGTTAAGTATGTAAGTAATCATTAATGGTGCAATTCTTTTAATTGTACTTTAAGATAAATTGAAATTTTTTGTAGAAATTGATTCGATGCCAACCGGGCTTGATTTTATTGTTTTTTTGCATGGGCCGGAACGGGCCGTGTCCATTTTCTGGGAATTTCGGCTCGTGCAAACTTCTAGTAGTGACATAGTTAAAAAATATTAAATAACTGATTTTGCTTAATGGAATGGTATTTTTTTATCTTTAGGAAAAATCTATTTACACTGCAACCGTATTCGTAAAAAATGGAAAAAAATCATACTAACTCCACATTTGAATTTCTGAGGATTATTTTAACAAAAAATCCACTTTTGTTATTTTTTTTTAATTTAAAAAAGGATGAAAGAAAGTATTTAAACCCCCCCCCCCCCACCTGATTATAAAAGACTAACGGGCTTCGCCCGCTACGCTGGTCGATTTCTCCAAACAAACATTGAATCAAACGAAATTTATCGGTGAATTTGACTGTATTTTAAAGCAATATGGACCTTTACCTGGAATATTCTTCTGCAGTGCTGAAAATGATACAAACGCCATTACGCTATTATATATTTTAGAATGTCATAAAAAAATTGTGCTATTAAGGACCAAGTCTTTTAGTTGATCCATTACAATAGGATTCGGTAAGCACAATAAGCAATATATTCGCTGATAAATTATCTAACTAACAATACACGTGACATCTAAATCCGTTCAGTAGAACTTTTTAAAGAGTCTAATCTTTCATAATCGAATTTACCTGATTGTAAAACTTACCCTCATAATTCTACAACTATGTAACATAGAACAATAAGAAATACACTAACACCATCCCTGAAAATTATATAAAATAATATGTCCCAAAAAGGTCCCCTGGTGTTTGTACCTCAACACGTCACTTGCGCCCATACATTCTTATACAACAAATGATTGTTACAGTGTCCAGTAACAACCCAGAAGTTTGTACCATAATTTAGAATCACCCTGTATTTAAAAATTGCATTCCCGGGACGACAAACAAAAAATTCTTATTTAATCTTTTCTCGTGGTTATGTTCTTCATTTTAAGAAATGCGGCTTAGGTATACATGTTCAAAAATCCTGTCCCTGCATGCTATTTGATTCAGCCGGCGCTCATTGTAATAACATTAACTTGGTTAAGAAATTACCCACTTTCCATTCACAGTGAAATGAATTTCGATTTTTCTGACTTCCTTAGAGAGCATAGATTTGATTTGGTAGCGCCATCTAGTGTCCGTTATGTGCTGCAACCTGTTGCCGCTGAACTCTCAAGGGCAGACAAAAATGATTATGATAGAAGAGGGAAAGGTAAAATTTATAAAGCGGACCTGATCAATCATGGTGGCGACAACTTTCGTGGCGACAAACACATCTTTAAAACTGTGGGAGAGTGTTTATTATATATCATGAGGCATATTTGAAGAATCAGGCATCAGAATATCAAGAGAGAGGAGAAAGCGATGGATTAAGACATTTTCTACCCCCACCCCCGATATCGAATTGATTTTTGGCCCACTTATTGGATCGAAATAATAATAATTTTTATTTTATTTTTGTCTGATAGATTAGATTGTTAATATAGTTTAAGATCTATATTTAGTACTTCCCGTATTGTCTGTCTTTTATTCGAAGATTTTTAACCCTTTCGAGGGCGGTATTCTTAAAAAAGGACACCTAATTTTAATTCCAAAACTGACAAATAGCACCAAAAATATTTAATCAAAATTTTCCTTTTATAATGTGCGTGAAAAATCACAAAGTTCGTATTTTCTAATAAATTTGTTTATAAATTCTAGTGTCAGTCGATTATTTCATCGGTTTTTAAACAGAATTTCTCCGCGCCGGAAAGGATTAACCCTTTCGAGGGCGGTGTCCTTAAAAAGGGACACCTAATTTTAATTCCAAAACTGATAAACGGCACCAAAAATATTTAATTAAAAGTTTCCTTTTATAATGTTCGTGAAAATAATCAAGTTCGTATTTTCTAATAACTTCGTTTATAAATTTTGGTGTCAGTCCATTATTTCATCAGTTTATAAACAGAATTACTCCGCGCCGGAAATGGATAAAATATGTTATAAATGGCAGTGGTGAATTCTGAACTTTTTTTTCTTTTCGGGCGGGAATTTTGCGGCTTCGGGGAGAGGGAGGGGGCAATATGGATTTTAGGGCGAAGGAATTCACAATCTAAAACATTACCTAATATAAAATTTTAAATCATCGGGGGGGGGGGGGGGGGGAGCGGTCACCCCCATCCCCTGAACCGGCTACCCTCTGAATTTATCACTAATATAATATCAGAAACAAGGCTTTATTTTCAAATGATAATGCGTGACAATTATGTCAAGTTGATTTTATTTACGTTGACCTTATGAAGTATTCTTAACACCACGATAGTTTTCACATGCTTTTATTAGGTGCGTTCGTAATTAGATAAATACGTAGCACCTATAGTCGTCGTCTAGTCTGTCCTTCTGTCCGCATATAATAGTGCAAAAAGTACCCAAGCGAATGGTTTGAAATTTAATATAATGGAATCGTTGCAGAATTTTGTCGAGTCATTTCCAGTTTTATGAAAATCGAATCAAAACTTAAAAAGATATTAATAAAAGTTTTCTTGATTCTATTAAATCCCATCATACGTCATTAATTCAATGATATCCCATGATAGGTAATGATTCTAGGTTGGCATGGTGATGACGTCCTATTTAAGATGGAGTCCTATTATTTTATCTCCGTATGACTGGATTTAATCTATAGAATAGTAATAAATTTTGTATTCGTACATTTTTGCATAAGCGTGCAACAGCTGTTGCACCAAAATCTGACTATTTCCGAAACTAGTAATAGTACGAATGCACTTCATTTGCCAGGTTTCACATACAATTTCGGACTTGTTTATAATTAACTTAACATGGCTCATGTATGTAAAATTGAAATTTTGTAATCGATTTTTTCCTTACAGTCTGGTGTGCTACAGTTCTAGAAATTATGTGCAATTACATGCGTACGCTAAGAATACAATATTATATATATAATATACAGTATAATATATGTTTTCAGAACTTAATAATGAATTAATTGATTCATTTTAATTAAATTTTAATTATAGGTTGATAAAACAATTTAGAAATCTTAAATAGTTTAAACAGTTTTCATGCACAAATTTGTTTTATGTCTATGACCACATTGCTCAGCAGGAAATATTTCTTTGCATTAACGATATAAGGGCTGTCCATATATAACGTTATCATTATAGGGGCGGGGGGAGGTCTGGCACATGATATCGTAATATATCTCTAAGGGGGTATCTTTTGATACCGATATAATGTTTGATCCAAGCAAAAATTTCTCTTTTTATTTGTAACTTGGTCTTTACATCAAAATCGTATCTTTTTTAGGGTTTGGTACTTAAAAAGTAAAAACGGAACCATTATAAGATCACTCTTGTGTCTGTCCGTCTGTCTGTCTGTCTGTCACAGTCATTTTACTCGTAAACTATGGAACGTGGAAAGTTCAAATTCGGGGAAGTAATAAAGACTGTTGACCCACATATTTTCAGATTATTAAACATTTATAAATATATTTAGTAAAAATGTATAGGGGCAAATTCAGTTGCTTGAAAAAAAAAAATATTTTCTTTGTATATCGTGTGGGGTATCGTGTGAAAGCTTTCGTAACGCTGAATTCAAAAATACATTTCTTTTAATTTTAGGTATTACGTTTTCAAAATGTAGCGCAAAAATATGTCCCCCCCCCCCCATCTAATTCCGAATCTTCTGAAGCTAAAATTATGAAAAAATTAGAGGGAGTAGACGTTAATTTAAACCTTGCAGGAAAATTATAGCGATTACCCTAGGTCACATAGTTTTTGAGAAAATCGCATTTTTCCGTTACACACAAATTTCGATTTACGGGCATTCAGCAAAACTGTTGAGCAGCGCTGGAGGTATCCATCGTAGCAGAAGTATAAAAGCATTGTTGATCATGATTTTCGAAAAAAATCATCAGTAATTAGCCGAGATATAAACCCTTAAAAATATGGACGGTTTGGACACACATAATGACAGGGGCGACGTACTCTATGTACCATTGGCTTTTAACGCCTAGATAACAACTTTTATGATATATGTGTGTAATGCAATGGCCAGTAACAGTATAAAAGCAATACATGTCAAATTGTTAAAAACAGACTAATTCAAGGGGTCTCAGGACTCTTAAAGCTTCAAAATGTTTTAGATGTTAATCTTCCATCTTTTCTGAACATTTTAATATAATTATTTCCTTCAAATTCTCATTAGAACAGAATACATGGCTTTTATAAGTATACCCGCTCAATAGCTTAAGCGGCCTTTTCGAAACTTTTAAGTCATTTTTCTCCAATTGATTTTTTTGGCATAACGCGCACAATATCTCAAAAACTTTTGAATATGTTTTCATGAAATTTTCAAAACATACGTTTTATATTAATCTGTATAAACTGAACCTAGAATTTACTTTTTATTGTTCAAAACAATATTTTTTAAGTAATTATATTGTTCAAATTTTCAAAAATTTCTATTAGCTAAATACAACTTTGTATTAAAAATATAAAAATGCTTTAAATACAAATTTATTTAGGTTCATGGTAATTATTATAATCTGAAGTATAAGTAGGTGCCAAAATTTTTATTCTAGTTACAATATTTATTTTCTAATCGTGCGCGTAAGCTGTTATACCAATATTCTGCTTATCAAATGTCTGACTGCCTGTAAATGCTAATTCTTCATCTTGCAAATTTTTAAATACATAAAATGAAAGAACGTACTTATCTTTCATCTCAATAAAAATTGAGTTTTAAAATTATATACATTTTAAGATAATAAATGTTGAATATGGTCTCTTTTTTTCATTTTTTCCAATTTTTGAGATCCTGAGACGCCTTAATTAGAATGAATTACATAAATACCATGGGATTCCAACAATTTGCATTGAATTGCTCTTTCAATACGCTTCGAGTGGCTTTAAAAGTTAATTAAAAACCTATCTGGAAAACGCGGCAAGGACCAAGGCGGCGTTGCAAATTTGTGACCTCCTTTCGAAGCGCGCCTAGCACAATGCCAAATGGGAACTTTGAACGGATGTTTTGTTTTAGCTGAACTTTAGAAAGAAAGGTTATTACTATGATGAATTAAGTTTTGTGAAATGACAAATGAAGTTTAAATATGCATTTCTTTTATTGTCAGTACCGAATTAAGTTCATTATAAAGATATTAAAATAATATTAAACTAGTCGAATGTATCAATCCCAAAACTTTCTTCTATCTCATACATGTCAATACTTCCTGATAAATGCAGCAAAGCAACGCCACCGGTTAGGTGATTTATACCAAAATCTAATCAGGGACAACTTTCGTGAACTTCTAATTGAATTTGAAGTTTGGTGAAAATTCGTGCATTAGTTTTTGAGATAAAGCTATTACGGAAATCGTGAAAAGTTCTGAGTTACAGTGGCACCTCTTGGGCAATTTACACCAAAAACTTATCAGGATCAGTTCATATCAGGGACTAACTGAATCTAAAGTTTGATGAAAATTCATGCATTAGTTCTTGAGATACAGCTATTGCGGAAATCGAGAAAATTGCAGCATAGTAGCGCTACCTGTTGGGCGATTTACACCAAAAAGTAATCAGCACCAATTTATATCAGGGACTAAATCAATCTAAAGTTTTATTAAATTCCGTTCAATAGTTCTTAAGACAGAGCGCCCACAATATTTGTGTTACACACAGATAGACAGACATTTTGTAAAAACATGTTTTTCATTACCTCTGTACCCTAAAAAGTATACATCCGTCGAAAACCGGAATTCGAAAATTTTCACGAATCCAATACTTTCTTTCTGTAAAGATCGAAGAAAGTAAAAATGAGTTATACAGAATAGCTGTATTTGATATTTTTTAGGTTCCATATCTCTTTGAACTTTCATGGTATATCCATTTACATTTTTCTAGTATATACTGCTATACCCAACCCTACTTTGCATAATGTTTTACAAAGTGTTAGTATTCTTTTAGCAACTTTTTTTTTTATATATATATAATACAATTACTAATTCATATATTTATTGTACGGAACCCTCTGTGCGCGAGTAATACTCGCACTTGACCGTTTATTAATACATTAAGTTCAAATAACATCTAAATACATCCTAACATTAGTTTACAGATATGCAAAGACTTGCTAATACACATATCTGCAATGAAATAATAGATACTTTTTAGCTTATTTATTTTATTATATTTTTTTAGTTATCTATTTTTATGACAATACAAAGTTATTATTAAAATCATTAAATTATTATAAAATTATTTAATTCCGAAATATGGAATGCCCCAACATTTGACTCCTATTCCTCTTCATATGTATGTATGCATATATAATCGCTGTTCGAGAAACCGTAAGCGAAATATATTTGAATTGATAAAGTAAATAAAAGCAAAAGAGGCAGAATGTTGTAAACCTGTTTTGTTTTTTAAAAGTTCTCCCCCCCCCCTCCGCCGTGCAGGGCAAGTGCAAGAAGACATTATTACTGTTGAATGCATTATGTAACAAAAAGCTATTATAAAATGCTCTTAAATAATAGTAATTTCTTTAAGTGTTATTTGATATAAAGTTATTTCATATATAAACTGATATTTTATTGACTTTTCTTTATTTGAATCAATAAAGTATGCGAAAAATAAACGTAACCATTTTTGTATATCACTTCAAACAAAAGAAATAAATTCCAAAATTCAAAGAATTTTTAGACATTTTTAACGATATCATTGCGGGGAGGGGGGGGGGGGTTCGAGGTATGATAACGTATGATATCGTAAGTGGGGGGGAGGGGTTCAAAATTACCAAATCGTTGGTAAACGTTATACAGGGTGTATCTAAACTCTTGGGCAAAACTTTAAGGGATGATAGTACACATCAAGACAAATAATATTATATGGGAAACTAAGGGTCCCAAACGTCTTCCGAAGGAGATAGGCACCTTTAAAGTTTAGGGTCCAAATTTTCAAATGATTATAAAAAACGGAAATATTGGTCGATTCGTTTGAGGTTTTCACTAAAACTATTCTTTATGTCAGTATTGCCTTGAAAATAAATTTTAAAGATAAAGTTTAAAAAATACCGATAGAGGGCTCTTTAGACTTTGAAGTAACGAACAACTATTTTTTACCGTTACTGTTTGTATCTCATTACATGCTTTTAAAAGCTTAGACTTTAACATAAATTTTGAGCTCAAAATCTGAATCGTTGGGAGTGGTTAAGTAGCGCAAACTGAACTGTGTTCAGGAGGGGGGTTCAAATTTCAACACATGAACACAGTTCAGTTTGAGCTACTTAACCACTCCCAACGATTCAGATTTTGAGCTCAAAATTTAAGGCTAAGCTTTTGAAAGGATGTAATGAGATACAAAAAGTAACGGTAAAAAATAGTTGTTCGTTACTTCAAAGTCTAAAGCGCCCTCTATCGGTATTTTTTTATTTTATCTTTAAAATTTATTTTGAAGACAATACTGACATAAAGAATAGTTTTAATGAAAACCGCAAACAAATCGACCAATTTTTCCGTTTTTTATAATCGTTTGAAATTTTAACTCCTGAACACAGTTCAGTTTGTGCTACTTAACCACTCCCAATGATTCAGATTTTGAGCCCAAAATTTAAGTTTAAGTCTAAGCTTTTGAAAGCATGTAATGAGATACAAAAAATAACGGTACTGTATCTTTAAAATTTATTTTCAAGAAAATACTGACATAAAGAATAGTTTTAGAGAAAACCGCAAACGAATCGACCAATTTTTCCGTTTTTTATAATCATTTGAAATTTTAACTCCTGAACACAGTTCAGTTTGTGCTACTTAACCACTCCCAACGATTCAGATTTTGAGCTCAAAATTTAAATCTAAGCTTTTGAAAGCATGTAATGAGATACAAAAAATAACGGTAAAAAATGATTGTTGGTTACTCCAAAGTCTAAAGCACCCTCTATCGGCATTTTTTGAACGGTATCTTTAAAATTTATTTTCAAGAAAATACTGACATAAAGAATAGCTTTAGTGAAAACCGCAAACGAATCGACCAATTTTTCCGTTTTTTATAATCATTTGTAATTTTGGATCCTAAACTTTAAAGGCGCCTATCTCCTTCGGAAGACGTTTGGGACCCTTAGTTTCTTATTTAATATTGTTTGTCTTGATGTATACTATCACCCCTTGAAGTTTTGCCCAAGAGTTTAGATACACCCTGTATATGTACAGTACAGTTCCTAAGGAGCATTTGCATGGGTTGTACATATATCACTTTAAGAGTGAGGTGGAGTTTGGCACTTGATATCGTATGATATCTTTAGGGGGAGGGGGGTTTATATCTTTTGGTATCGTTATCACTTTTAATTTAACCAAAATTTTCTTTTCTATGTTAACTTTTTCTTTACATGAAATTAGTCTCTTATCTTTTTATTTAGTCTTATCTATTTTTATGAAAATACAAAGATATAAAACCATTAAATGATTACAAAAACATTTCATTCGAAAACATGAAATAGCTCAATGTTTGGCATTCCTATTCTTCTATCATATGCACATATAATGCGTTGTTTGACAAAACTAGGTTCGAAAAGATACATGTTTTGTTTACTAAATCTTTTTATAGGAAAAAATGAGAAAGAATGTTATCCACCTGTGTTGTTGAAAAGAAATTCTGCTTACCCCCTCCCCTCGCAGGGGGCCAAGTGCAACAAGACAACATTACAGTTGAATACATTATGTAATAAAAAGCTATTATTAAATACTTTTAAATAGTCATTGTTTATTTAAAGTGTTATTTGATATAAAGCTATTTCATATATAATAGAGATATTTTATTGTGTTATTCTCTTCATTTAAATCAGTAAAATATGCGAATAATAAATGTATAATCGTATTTTTATATCATTGCAAACGTATAAAAAGAAAAATATTGTAAAATTAAAAAGAATTTTTAGACACTGATAACGATATCACTAGGAAGAGGGGGGGGGGGAGAAATAATAACGTATGATATCGTAAGAGTGGGGGGGGGGATCCAAAATTTCTAAAAGGTTGATAACGTTATATATGTAATTACCCCAACGTAAAAATGCATTTTTTCCTTCCTGTTGCCATATATTTAAAAGAAACTGAACAAAAAGAATAATTTTTTGATAAAATTCCATTAATTTTAAAACTTTAATATAGGGTTCTTACATAGAAATACAATGTCATATAGGGGACGTGAATTTTCATAAAAAAATATAAATTTGGACCTAAAAATATGGCTAAAAATTTGGTTAAAAATACGGGTTTTTAACACTTTCCTACAAAGTTGAAAAGTGTTTATGAATTCGGTTTATCTGTCCGTCTGTCCGCGCTCTAACTCTCGTAAATATACTCGGATTACCCTGAAATTTTTGGATGTTATTGACGTTTACCATAGCACCATCCCAATTTCAAATGGAGTTTGTAGCATGTTTTGTTCATTTACAGGGACAGTCAATAGTATTCCATAACATTGCGGCCAATGGGACAAATCGTTTCAAATTATTTTCAATGATGTTATAACCTTTCAAACATAATATAATTGATATGCATTTATGAAGTGCAGTAAAATATGCATTCTGTAGCATATGCAGTGCAAAGAATAGTTATTATTCATTTACAGGGCAACACAAAAGAATTCCGTTATATAAAGGGGGGGGGGGGGATTGATTGCGGCGTATTTTAATTATGTTAAACTCTTTCATATATAGTGAAATTGATATACGTCGCTGAGGTTTACTATAAGTTATTTCATGTATAATAAGACGTACATAGCATTTACAGGGACACACAAAAGATTTCAGATACTATATTGTATCCGAAGTACTGTATATGAGCGATGATTGCTGGAAATGCAGTTTTAATTAAGATATGTGCTTTTTAGTTTCACTATATTTATGCATACTATATGGTGTGTATAAATGCTATAGTTCATATACAGGGCTACACAAAAGAGTTCCTAAGGGTTATTGAGTATGAGCGTAAATTGCTTAAAGGTGGTTTTTAAATTAGTCGTACATTTTTACGCTGAACTGCATTTAGTTTACTAAGAAATGTTCGTAGAATATATAGATAAAATGATATACAGGGCCACGAAAAGAATTGGATACATGGCTGCCTATGCATGATACCTTCTAGAAATGTGATTTCAGTAGTTTAATAGTGATATAAATTGAATTAAATTTTAGCTAAATAGTGACATGTAGTAAAAGTACTAGATAAATTACAGCGCGGTACAAAAGTATTCATGTATTTTCCATCTACTAGTATGAATTGCTCAAAGAGAAATTTCAACCTATTATGCATTTTCTTGCTAAACTAAATTTTCCCATTATATAATACATATATATCAACCTACAGATCAAATACAGGGCAGTTCAAAAGAATTGGAATACATATTTGGCTATAGATGGTAACTGTTGAAATCAGTTTTCAAATGTTTCATGCGTTTTCTAAAACGTTTTCTTAGTTATCTTATTTACTTTGTTTACCCAAATAACGAAGTTTTGTTAAAGCATCCAGAAAGTGTTGGAAAGTGTTTCATAATCTATACTTAACACATGATTTTTCTTTCTTATTTTATATAATTTCGACAATTCTACTTTTAAGACTATTTTTAATTCGACGATTTCAAATTTTTCACTAACAAAAGTTGGTGTTTAAAAAAAATCGTAAAAACCAATGCTTATCTACCCATTTTCTTTAAAATACTTTTCTTTTTCTTTTACCATTTAATTTTTTTCAATATTTATTTTGGTCATTGTAGATTTGCACTATAATTAGTAACAGCGATTATATATTTTCTTTTCAACACTTTCCAACAAAGGTTAAAAGTGTTTATGAATTCGGTTTCTTTGTCTCTCTGTCTGTGCTCCAACTCGCGTAAATGGTTTTGGATTGCCATGCAATTGATATATATATTATTAAGGTTAACCTGTACCATTCTGTTTACACAACTAGAGTTTCAGGATAATTCCTCATATATTTTTCTAGATATTTAAGAAAACGTCTAAAATCGAAAGTGACCGGTCATCATTGGCAATATGATGTGTTTGCCACATAGAAGGCTGCGCAAAAAATTTCCGATATTTTCCGATTATTGATGATAATTGCTGAAATTGGGTTTCCAAATTTTTAATCGTTTTCCAAATTGTTTACTTAGACATTATACAGAGTGACCTAAAAATTCCCTTACTGACGACATATGTATTTATTATTCAGAAAAGAACAAGCATTAAAACGATTACTTTTATGCTAATGATAAAAAGCACTTTTAACATCACGTAGCAAAAAATACTGAACTTATATTTATAATAAATGATCAAAATATGCAACGCTTCCTAGGGGCAAAGCTGAACATTTTTGCGCATGTTTGTATAAACGCGTTTTAACATGCTGGGAGTGACTTCTTGTATCTTTTGAGTAATGGCAATTTTCAAATCATCTATTCTTTGAGGATTATTTGCATAAACTTTTTTCTTTAAACATCCCCACAGAAAAAAGTCCGGGATGCTCAGATCAGGGGATCGAGTTGGCAAAAGATTTTTTGAAATGAGTCGAAAATACAAAGTTATAAAACCATTAAATGATTACAAAAACATTTCATTCGAAAACATGAAATAGCTCATTGTTTGGCATTCCTATTCTTCTATCATATGCACATATAATGCGTTGTTTGGCAAAACTAGGTTGGAAAAGATACATGTTTTGTTTACTAAATCTTTTAATAGGAAAAAATGAGAAAGAATGTTATCCACCTGTGTTGTTAAAAAGAAATTCTGCTTACCCCCTCCCCTCGCAGGGGGCCAAGTGGAACAAGACAACATTACAGTTGAATACATTATGTAATAAAAAGCTATTATTAAATACTTTTAAATAGTCATTGTTTATTTAAAGTGTTATTTGATATAAAGCTATTTCATATATAATAGAGATATTTTATTGTGTTCTTCTCTTCATTTAAATCAGTAAAATATGCGAATAATAAATGTATAATCATATTTTTATATCATTGCAAACGTATAAAAAGAAAAATATTGTAAAATTAAAAAGAATTTTTAGACACTGATAACGATATCACTAGGAAGAGGGGGGGGGGAGAAATAATAACGTATGATATCGTAAGGGTGGGGGGGGGGATCCAAAATTTCTAAAAGGTTGATAACGTTATATATGTACATACCCCAACGTAAAAATGCATTTTTTCCTTCCTGTTGCCATATATTTAAAAGAAACTGAACAAAAAGAATAATTTTTTGATAAAATTCCATTAATTTTAAAACTTTAATGTAGGGTTCTTACATAGAAATACAATGTCATATAGGGGACGTGAATTTTCATAAAAAAATATAAATTTCGACCTAAAAATATGGCTAAAAATTTGGTTAAAAATACGGGTTTTTAACACTTTCCTACAAAGTTGAAAAGTGTTTATGAATTCGGTTTATCTGTCCGTCTGTCCGCGCTCTAACTCTCGTAAATATACTCGGATTACCCTGAAATTTTTGGATGTTATTGACGTTTACCATAGCACCATCCCAATTTCAAATGGAGTTTGTAGCATGTTTTGTTCATTTACAGGGACAGTCAATAGTATTCCATAACATTGCGGCCAATGGGACAAATCGTTTCAAATTATTTTCAATGATGTTATAACCTTTCAAACATAATATAATTGATATGCATTTATGAAGTGCAGTAAAATATGCATTCTGTAGCATATGCAGTGCAAAGAATAGTTATTATTCATTTACAGGGCAACACAAAAGAATTCCGTTATATAAAGGGGGGGGGGAATTGATTGCGGTGTATTTTAATTATGTTAAACTCTTTCATATATAGTGAAATTGATATACGTCGCTGAGGTTTACTATAAGTTATTTCATGTATAATAAGACGTACATAGCATTTACAGGGACACACAAAATATTTCAGATACTATATTGTATCCGAAGTACTGTATATCAGCGATGATTGCTGGAAATGCAATTTTAATTAAGATATGTGCTTTTTAGTTTCACTATATTTATGCATACTATATGGTGTGTATAAATGCTATAGTTCATATACAGGGTTACACAAAAAAGTTCCTAAGGGTTATTGAGTATGAGCGTAAATTGCTTAAAGGTGGTTTTTAAATTAGTTGTACATTTTTACACTGAACTGCATTTAGTTTACTAAGAAATGTTCGTAGAATATATAGATAAAATGATATACAGGGCCACGAAAAGAATTGGATACATGGCTGCCTATGCATGATACCTTCTGGAAATGTGATTTCAGTAGTTTAATAGTGATTTAAATTGAATTAAATTTTAGCTAAATAGTGACATGTAGTTAAAGTACTAGATAAACTACAGCGCGGTACAAAAGTATTCATGTATTTTCTATCTACTGGTATGAATTGCTGAAAGAGAAATTTCAACCTATTATGCATTTTCTTGCTAAACTAAATTTTCCCATTATATAATACATATATATCAACCTACAGATCAAATACAGGGCAGTTCAAAAGAATTTCTAATTTTTCACTAAAAAAAGTTGGTGTTTAAAAAAAATCGTAAAAACCAATGCTTATCTACCCTCTTGCTAAACTAAATTTTCCCATTATATAATACATATATATCAACCTACAGATCAAATACAGGGCAGTTCAAAAGAATTTCTAATTTTTCACTAAAAAAAGTTGGTGTTTAAAAAAAATCGTAAAAACCAATGCTTATCTACCCATTTTCTTTAAAATACTTTTCTTTTTCTTTTACCATTTAATTTTTTTCAATATTTATTTTGGTCATTGTAGATTTGCACCATAATTAGTAACAGCGCTTATATTTTTTTCTTTTCAACACTTTCCAACAAAGGTTAAAAGTGTTTATGAATTCGGTTTCTTTGTCTCTCTGTCTGTGCTCCAACTCGCGTAAATATACTTGGATTGCCATGCAATTGATATATATATTATTAAGGTTAACGTGTACCATTCTGTTTACACAACTAGAGTTTCAGGATAATTCCTCATATATTTTTCTAGATATTTAAGAAAACGTCTAAAATCGAAAGTGACCGGTCATCATTGGCAATATGATGTGTTTGCCACATAGAAGGCTGCGCAAAAAATTTCCGATATTTTCCGATTATTGATGATAATTGCTGAAATTGGGTTTCCAAATTTTTAATCGTTTTCCAAATTGTTTACTTAGACATTATACAGAGTGACCTAAAAATTCCCTTACTGACGACATATGTATTTATTATTCAGAAAAGAACAAGCATTAAAACGATTACTTTTATGCTAATGATAAAAAGCACTTTTAACATCACGTAGCAAAAAATACTGAACTTATATTTATAATAAATGTTCAAAATATGCAACGCTTCCTAGGGTCAAAGCTGAACTTTTTTGCGCATGTTTGTATAAACGCGTTTTAACATGCTGGGAGTGACTTCTTGTATCCTTTGAGTAATGGCAATTTTCAAATCATCTATTCTTTGAGGATTATTTGCATAAACTTTTTTCTTTAAACATCCACACAGAAAAAAGTCCGGGATGCTCAGATCAGGGGATCGAGTTGGCAAAAGATTTTTTGAAATGAGTCGATCGCCAAGAAATTCCTCAAGCATGTATAGACTGTTGCATCATCTTGTTAGAACAAAGAATTTTGTACATTCGCTTCTAACAATACAGCGAATAGCTGGATAAGTTCCCTGTATACAAAACTATCAACAGCTGATTCGAAAAACAGAAGTCCAACTATCCTTTTGCATGATACACCGTACCGTACGCCAACTTTTTGAGAATGTAAAAGATTGGTGTAACAACTTTCGGCGTTCCACTCCTGTGCTTGTCTCCCACCGAACCTGTATTACGAAATTGTCGAACGAGCCGATATAACGTATCTTTACTCGGTATTGCATCATTTGGATATTTTTTTCACCAAACATTTTTGCACCATTCAAACGATCAAATATCCTACATTCGAAATAAGTTTCGAGCAGCACAATTCTCTGAATGCGTGATAAATTAATTTCACTATGAAGAACAAAATAACACATAACTTTATTTTCTCACCAATTAAGTGCGAAAAAAACCAAACAATAAAAACTCAAGAATTGGTGCAATGATAAGCAGAGGATAAAATTTAGTATTAAAAGAAAGATTCGCGGACAATGAGTTGTTTAAGTTGGAGTACGAGAAGTTTTAGAACACACTGTGCTTCACCTTATTAAAGTTTTGTTTGAAGTATTCTGAGTGTCTTGGGAAGTGTTATAATTTATGTTTGACGTATGATTTTTAGTTATTTTTTTCTTTCTTTACACGATTGTATATCTTATGACAAAATAAACTTTGTAACTTTATAAAGAGCGTTTTACGAATCAAAACAGTGCTCTACATTTTTCTACCATGAATTAGAACTCAAGTTATGACCTGTGATCGTTTGAGTTTTCTTTGCATCTTGTATTTTCTGTGAAATTGAGATAAAGCAATTTTCGACAAAAATATGTTATTCATGACATTAAACACTTAAAATACTTATAATAATAATAATAATAATAATAATAATAATAATAATAATAGTAATAATAATAATAATAATAATATATTTTGCTTTACATAAAAACATCCTGCAATTTATAATATTTATTGATACTTTATATAAGCCCTTATTTTGGCCACATAATTTTAGTTTATTAAATTTAAAATAAACGATTTTATTGCTGCGAAATGCGCATTTTTATTGTGAACTTATTTTCCACTATCTTTATTATTTCAAACACATTTTTTCTGTAAAAATGCTGCTTTTTTCACACTTATTTGTTGTATTGCATTATTCTTTTGCATCAAACATCTGGATTTTTGCAATTTTGTTCATTGTCTTACATTGTCAGATATATTTTATTCTGCTCAGATTCTCGTTGCAATTTGGTTATTGTTTTTTTCCAATTTTTTAGGTTTTTTTTTTTATCGATATAGTAAATTTTAACTTTTGGATGGATTTCTAACGTTTTTTATTATTTACTCATATTTTTCTAGCGTCGATTTTATTATTTGATTTAATAGTCATTTTATTTATTTATTTATTTTAACGTAACATACTGTTAGTTTTCGGATAACAAAACCCTCAGCGCTATTGCGCATGCATCGGGTCTGCTTTGATTTTATCAAAATAGGGCTGAGCGGAGTTTGTTTACCTGCATTTTTTAAGAATGCGCTTTTGGGGAAATAATATCGATTTATGTAAAAACTTTTTTGTAGTTAATATTTATCAAAAACGAAAACGCTTAAAAAATTTTAAAAGTTACACAACATTTTTGCTTTTTGCGAAACAAATTAATTTTTTTTCAAATTATATTTAAAAAACTTTCTTGTTAAAATATACCTTTGAATTTTATCTCTTGGATTCTCTTGAGAATAATATATTCGCGTCTCTCGTTCCAATAGACTTTTTGTTTTGCTTTGGCATCTTTTCCACTTAAATCCAATTTTATGGAGTAATTGACGCAAAGTTTCCTTATTCTAATTAAAACTGATAAAATTTCTTTTAAAACAGGAAGCAATTTATTCAAAAACGGTATTGTTTTCTCCTTGACATAAAAATTGTGTACAGTTTGTCTTATAGCGCTGCAATTGAATTCATCTATACATGTGCTTTTTCAAAGAATTTCTTTTTAACTCGTTTTTTAGGTAAACAAAAAACATGATTATGCTCATCTCCTGCTTCTCGGCGAACCTTTTTAATAGTACTTCTAGAAATCCCAGCAATTTGACTGGCTTGGTTTGTAGAATGAGCTATCAGAACAATTAATTCTCCCTTTTCTGGTTCTTGATCACAAAATTGAATGACATTACATATAATTTTCTTACTACCACTCCTGAAAGATTTATTTCTACTTGAACTAGCCATTTGAAAACTATAATAAACTATATAAAAGTTTTAATTTGAATTAGAATGAGATAGTAATAGAATTTTAAACTTTGATCGGAAGTAAAAAATAACAAACAAGTAAGCGCCAATCTTAGTGACAACGCAGACGAGAACGCCGAAGTAGAATTTCGGAAAATGACCATCTAAGTGTAACACCCTTTTGGATAGTAGAATCGTCCCAGAGTGCTAGGCGCGGCTTTCGAAAGCGAGCAGTATGTATATATATTTATTTATATGTGCATGTATGTGTGTGTATGCAGTGAACGGAAAAACTACTTTTTTTATTCTAGAGAACTACAACTATTTATTCAAAATGTAGTTAACTACATCTGCAACCATTCATTTAAAAAAAGTAGCAACTACAAACGACTTTTCTAAAGTAATCACTACTTCGCTACTTCAGGCTTTGTCAATGTACTAGATTAATATTAACACAATTATTCTAATTGGTAAACAAATCATATTAGATGTAAATTTCCAACTGGGCGAAAAATGCCCGGACCAAGATTCGAACCCGGGACCTCCTGGCTGAAGCCGCCAGTGCTCTGCCATCTGAGCTATCCCGGACGATTCTGGTCGAACTTTTTCACCCAGCTAACGTTGATGATTACAGCAACTGGTAAGGATGCTGTAATCATCAAGATTAGCTGGGTGAAAAAGTTCGACCAGAATCGTCCGGGATAGCTCAGATGGCAGAGCACTGGCGGCTTCAGCCAGGAGGTCCCGGGTTCGAATCCTGGTCCGGACATTTTTCGCCCAGTTGGAAATTTACATCTAATTTATCAATGTATTTAATTTACATTACACGACATTACATGAGGACACGGATTAAATAATACAGTGACTCCTCGTTATACAGTGATGCAATGAAATAAGTGCGGTATTACCAAGGTCATTAAAAAAATTAGGAAAAATAACAAACAAGAAAATGCGTTGCGTTTATGTCCAAAACGTTAATTTATCCACATATAATTTTCTTAGTGAAATTAAGACAGATATATGTAACCAAATAACACTGTAACATTGTAAAAATGTATTATTTAAATATGATTATATAACAAATGAGATTAAACTACAGCTTAATTTATTATAAGGTATTAAAACAGAGCTGTATATCTGAACAATATAGATTTAACGAGGACGTACTGTTTTATTTATGCACAACCGTTACAGGGTTGCCAGTTTGGCTTCCATTTTTATTCAGAAATTTCGAGTTTATACCAGAAATAAAGAATACTATTTTATTCTTTATTTAATAAGAGACATTTAGAAATCACATAAAGTAAAAATTCTTCTTTCAAAATTTATGGTATGAATTTGAAATTTCGGATTAAAACTGGAGGCCAAACTGGCAACCCTGCAACAGTGTGCTGGATAAATCTTATTTATTATTCTTGCAGTAGTGCTATTCTTACAGCATTGGGATATAAAATTACCGTGGACACATATATTTACCAATAGGTTTACTTAATTCTCCAACGCACTCTTAGTGTATTAATTGTATTGAGTTTTAATGAGAGTTAATTATATTGAGGTTCTCCAATTTTATAATCTAGAAAATTACAAAAATACAACTCTAAATGCAAACAGCAATTAAACCCAGTGAATAAATTCAATTCCAAATGAAGTAAACTGGTATTAAAACATGAAGGCCTAATAACGAAGTAAGTAGACAAGTGTTGCCAATGAGGAAATTAATTTCTTTGGTTTTACCGCCAAATGTTAATGGAAAAATCTATGGCTTCATGCAATGTGTTGCTGAACATTGCATCTGAGACTAGCAAATTGTTGAGCAGAATAAGTATTGCACAAAAGAAGCAAGTTAGGATCACGTGATTTTGAATTCCCCCCCCCCCCAATTTCGCGTTAAAAGTAGCTCATTGCTCGCTACAAACTACTGATATTTTGTAGAACGCTACTCGCTGCATTACATTTCTCAAAATGTAGCGCACTACACAGCAAGCTACTGTAAAAAGTAGCGACAACTGTAGTTTCGCTACATGTAGCACGCTACTTACGACTACTGTATGTGATGTATATCGCTCACCGCAAAGAAAAGTGACACATCGCAAAAATTCCTTTTTCGATTTATTCCACTAAAAGGTCGGTCATAGGTGTGTCTTGCTACCCAAAGTGTTTCACAAGGGTAGTTATACGAAAAACCGTTTTATTACGCTATATGTCCATTCGTGACCACAGAAGATGTGTGGATTGTTTGGGGAGGTAAAATTACTAAGCCTTCAAACTTCATCTACGTTTTCATTCTTAACGGTTGTGCTCATTTATGCACGCTTTTACTCCTGTATACAGAACTAAGTTCTATAATTTCATGTTACAGTATATTCATGCAAACTTTCTTTTGCCTCTCCTCACTGTAAAAAAAATTCCGCAACGTTCCTGGGAAAAAATGGGCAGCTGAGTTGCCCATTATTTCCAAGAAACATTTCTTGAAAATGACTGGAACTTTACTGTATATGTTAAAAACTTTCTACAGAAATGCCAGTAAGTTTCCTGCGAAATACCAGGAATATTTCTGTTGACAGCAAAACATTACTGACATATTCAAGGCTGGAGTAGCACAAGAGCGAAAAATGTCCAGACCAGGGATCGAACCTGGATACTTGGCGTGCCGTGCCAATGCCTTACCTGTTAGGCTATCCGGACCGATACCTGGCTGACATAATTCACTCTGGATGTTCGTTCCCTTCATTATGACATTACTGATATTTCACAGCATGCGGGATCCGCAGACGATTTTTACATTTCCAGTTGACAATTTTCGCTTTATTATCATTATTTGTTAGAATGAAAAAATATTTTGAAATTGACATCAAAATTATTATTTATAATTTACACGAAAAAATAAATTTTCAGTTAAAATTCAATAAAGTAAATATATATGTGATATATTGTTTCTGAACTTTGCTTAAAATATAAAAATATATAAATGTAAATAATAATTAGAAAAAAAATCTAGACATAAAATATTTTGGATTTTCGTCAGTGATTATGTTAGTTTACAAGTTAGATAAAATACATATAAATTTTCATGAAAAAAAAAAACCTAAACGTAATTGTATATTTTTTCCGAAAAAAAAAAATTTCAAATTTGCAGCAATTCAAAGTGTCAAATATATGTCAAATTTAAATCAAATTGTAATAAAGTGTTAAAATATAAAATTAATTAAAAAAGAAAAAAAAAGTCAAGAGGTAGCATCGAACCCGGGCCGTACGGGTGGCGTGCAAGCTTTCTGCGTCCACAACAGGAAAGACACGTTGAGAGCTGCAAACTAATGGGTATTTGAAACGTATGCTAAAACTCGGCATCTAATTTCTGAAAATCTAAGGCCCATTTGAAGAAATCCTTTCACAAGAATAATTAGAGATAAGAACTCTAAAACATAATTTAAATTAATCAAAATAGGTGAGAATCATATTTGATTGTCCCCTGGTTAATGCAGATCCAAATAATAGGTGTATTTTTTTTTTTTTACACAGTCTGCTCGTTAAAGATTTCACAGACAAGTACGAGAGATAATCTCTTAGTGATGTCACAGAGTTATTGTATTTTCATCTGAATTATCTTGACAATAGAGACGTAAAGGATTATGTCGTCTATTGATTTATTTGCATTCCATATTGATTTTTTTACATTCATTTAAGGAATTCTTTTTCGACACTCGCGCGCGAGCAACGGATTATAGCAAAAAGAATAATAAATGGCGGCCGCAGCGTTTTGCTGTTTCCAACTTTTGGTTCAGGAACGTTTCAGATAAGAAAACCAGAATTTCACAGGAAAGAGCTAAATTATTCTGAAAACCTGAGAAAAGGCGAAACGTTCCTGGATTTTACATGGAACGTTACCATTTTTTTTTACAGTGCTGCGAAATTCACTTTTGCCGAGATGTGTCACTTTTCTTTCGGGTGAGCGAATACTGTGCAGTGCACTCTTAATTTATTAGCTTTCTTAACTTGCATACATTTAAATTTTTATTTGTTAAAATGAAATACGTACTGAAAGGGTTAAAAGATTTTAACCCTCCATCTACAAACACTCACACGCACTTCCTTCCGAAAAAAAGGATAACTCGAATTCGTCTCTCTATATACTGTGTATCTAAAGTAAATATGTCTGAGAATGTAATTATAAAAATGCTTAATGATTCCCTTCTGCTAAACTGCTTTTTCTCCTGGCGTTCAAATTTACCTGAAATCCTTGATTGTTATCAGCCCTTCTGAATGAGGCTAAGCCGAAATTTATTGATTTGGCGGATGAAACGTTCTTTTGAGATTTGAAAGATTGGCGCTTTATTAGTGAGGTTATTTTATTACCTGTCACTCTGAAACGTATTCTTCAGGAGTTCTTAGGAAATTTTTACAGACAAAAGAGAGAAAAAAATAACAAGAATGAAAAATCATGCGTCCAGCATAGGTTATGAAACACTTTCCAACACTGTCAGAACACTGAAACAAAACTTTAGTTTATTAAGGTGAAATTATGTGTAAATAAACAAGGTTCAGCTAGGTGAACACTGTAAAAAACAAGTTGGAAATTGCACGTCAAACGTGGCAAATGAGGTGCGTTCGTACTATAACTAGTTATATATATATATCTTTTTACACCGCATATTGTACTGAATGCCTATTTTAGTGCACTTCATAAGTGCATATCAATTTCAGTGTGTTCGAAAGGCTGTAACATCATTAAAATGCATTTGAAATAATTTTTTCCTATTGACCGTAATGTAACAGAAAACTTTTGACTGTCCCTGTAATTAAACTATACATCCGATTTTCATAAAATTTGAAATGACTCGATAAAATTTTGCAACAATTATATATTTAAAATTTCAGACCATTCGGTTGGGTAGTTTTTACTCTGTTATATTCGGACGGACAGACGGACAGACAGGAGGACTAAACGATGACTATAGGTGCTATGTATTTATATAATTACGAACGCACCTAAAAACGGACTAAAATACGGAAATTGTACTGGCAATCGAGACGCCAGTACTATTTCTGTATTTTAACGGAAATTTCCCTCCGTAAATTACAGAAAAACGGACATTTTTCTGTAATTTACGGGGGAAAACTTCCATTAAAATACGGAAATAGTACTGGCGTCTCGATTGCCAGTAATATTTCCGTATTTTAGTCCGTTTTTTTTTTTAATTTTTTTTTTTTTACAGTGAGGAGGTCTACCAAGGGCTAAAGCTGTACTATCCCCACCCAGCGATGCACATTAGACATCCTTATATTCAGGCAAAGTTTTACAAAGTCTATTGTACAGATTATATACAGTTATTTTACTCATAGGAGAATAAGTTCATAGTCTGTGGAAGTTGTAATGAAAAATTTACATATTAGTGAAACTATCAGAACATTTAGTCAGTTGGCAACAAGGCATTTTGAAATTATATATAGATTATGCTCAATTAGTCTAACACAAACTATAATTTTCTGAAGTAGGTTTGGCTTCTTCAAAACTAAGGAAAACCATGATGAAAATGATGTTGATTGTGCTTTTCTAAGGTGAAAGTTTGAGGTTAAGGTACAGTTTAGGATATAATGCAGTGAATTGCCAATTTGGCCGCAGGTGCAGTTCGGAGAAAAAACCTTATTAAAATTGTAGAGGTATATTAATATTTGGAAATTTTTCCAGAGAAAAACATTCGCCTTGCATACAATATTTCAAATGAAAATCAAATTTCAAATTAATTGCTTAAAAGGCGCAAAGGCCAACCTAGTGAAAAAGATTCCATTCCGTGACTCGAACCCGGGCCATCAGTATAGCTCACTGACATTCTACCGACTAAACTACATGAAACGATACCCAGCCTAGAACTTCTCACTATTACAGGTTGGCAAGGCTACAAACGCAGTACAAGATGGAATATTTTAAATTTATTATTATAATAAATTTGATTATTAATTAATCAAATTATAAATTAAAAATTATTAAAGATTTAAATTATTATAATAAATTTGATTTTCATTTGAAAAAAATTGTAGAGGTATGACGGGAATGGCCCGTGATTTGTCGCGAATACATAGATATTTCTGTGGTGTAGTAATAACTTTATTGGATACTTTTTGGAGAAGGCTGCATGCATATTTGTCCCGTTTGGGCATAATGCCATTCTTATTGTCAATATTGAAGTAGAGATATATATAGCTGTTTTTTAAGATATGAAGCTGGGTATGGAAAAAACTTAACGTCTAAAGCTGGTGATGTGGAGGCAAGCGCTGCCTCATTAGCTAGTTAAATTATTAGGTAGCTTTCATGATAAAAAGCTACCTATTGCAGCCGTTCGGAGGAAAGCGATATCAAAAAAATTTGGTATATTTTCATCGATCATGACCCTCAGACCCCAAAACCACCCTCCGCTCAAAATTGATATATATATATATATATGATCTTTGTCATACTGTAACTCTCGTATTTATGAACCGATTTGGATAAAATTTCGTGTGTACATAGTACATACCAATGTCTCGACCGAGTTCGTTGGCCGGCTTCATCCGCCATCTTGTTTCAAAATGGCGGCCATTTAAAAATTTTTTTTAATTTAAAATTTGAAATGTGGTACCAAAAAATTGAAAATTAAAAAATATTTTTTTTCTTATGTGTTTCACCTTGATACAAAGATTCCGGAGCAGTTTTTGTTTTGCTTATATCTTAAAAAATGGCTGAGTTATAGCACTTTGAATTTCTAGCGTGGCTGACATTTTGAAACGACCTGATTTTTGTCACGCGATAACAGGCGTATTTATGAACCGATTTGGATGTACCTTGGTGTATACATAGTACATACCAATGTCTCGACCGAGTTCGTTGGCCAGCTTTATCCGCTATCTTGTTTCAAAATGGCGGCCATTTAAATTTTTCAAAAAAAATTAAAATTTGAAATGTGATACCAAAAAACTGAAAAATAAAAAATATTTTTTTTCTTATATGTTTAACCTTGATACAATAATTCCAGAGCAATTTTTGTTTCGTTTATATCTTAAAAAATGGCTGAGTTATAGCACTTTGCATTTCTAACGGGACTGACATTTTGAAATGACCTGATATTTGTTACGTGATAACAGGCGTATTTATGAACCGATTTGGATGTACCTTGGTTTATACATAGTACATACCGATGTCTCGACCGAGTTCGTTCGCCAGCTTCATCCGCCATCTTGTTTAAAAATGGCGGCCATTTAAAAAAATAAAATAAAAAAATAAAATTTAAAATGAGGTACCAAGAAATTGAAAAATGAAAAAGATTTTTTTATGTGTTTGACCTTGATACAAAGATTCCGGAGCAGTTTTTGTTTCCTCTATATCTTAAAAAATGGTTGAATTATAGCACTTTGAATTTCTAGCATGACTGACATTTGGAAAGGATCTGATATTTGTCACGCGATAACACGTGTATTTATTAACCTATTTCGATGTTAGAAGGCATGTGGATAGTATATAGCAATGTCTTGCCCAAGTTCGCTGGCCAGCTTTATCAGCCATCTTGTTTCAATAAGGCGGCCAGTAAATTAAAAAAAAATTATATTTAAAGTAATGTGCAAAAAAATTAGAAGTTGAAAAAGGTTTCTTTTTTGGGGGACATTTTGAAAAATCTGATTTTTTGCCTGCAACAGCACTCGTATATATCAACCGATTCCGATGTGAGTGAGAATGTGCACTGAAATTACTAAGGTCTGGACCAAGTTCACTGGTTAGCCTCATCCACCATGTTGTCTTAAAATGGCAGGCACTTCTAGATATCGCTGAATTTGGTAACCAAATATAAGTTATTTTAAATAAAAACAGCTTGGACAAAGCTGAGTAATTTCGCGAAATTCTCATTCATAATGATTTAGTATTAATAAAAATTAGTATTGAATCTCCTATTGAGCTTTGTGTGTTTGAATAATATAAGCTGGCTTTTTAAAAATAAGGAATATGAAAGCTACCTCTTCCTCCCGGCACTGGCCGGAAGAACTTTTCATACTATTGTCTAAATAAACAATTTAGAAAAGGCATAACGTAGTTGAAAACCCAATTTATGCAATTAGCATCAATAGTCGGATAAATATTCGAATTTTTTGTGCAGCCCTGTACATGATCTATAGATTTGTATGTATACTAAATAGTATGCTAAATGTTAGTTCGATTGAATACATAGTATACAGTTGAAAATTCCTATTCAGCGGTTTCCGCCAAAACACGGAAATGTACTTGGGATTTTTTGAGTAGTCCTGTATATGATATATAGGATTTAACAACACAAAGTAATATGCAAAGTAATAGTTAAATTTTAAAACGCATACCACAACTGAAAACGCATTTCCAGCAATTATTTCCATAGGCAGTACTGTAGCCATATTCTTTTGTGTATCGCTGTAAATGTACGGTAAATTATATGCGCACCAGATTCTACAGTAAGCACCTTGTAGTACATCTCAGTGATATATATCCATTTCAGTATGTTTAAAATAGTGTAATATGATTAAAATACACCGCAAACGATTTTTCTCCCATAAAACTTAATGTAACGGAATTATTTTGAGTGTCTCTGTAAACAAACAGTAAATGCTACTTTCAATACTGAACATGTCATATTAAACCCCAATAACATATATCAATTTAATGACAATCTGAATACAATTACGCAAGTTAGAGCACGAACAGAAGGCAGACAGGCAGGCGGTAGACAGACAGACAAACCGAAATCATAAGCACTTTTCAACTATGTTGGAAAGCGTTAAAAAAAAAATGAAGAAAAATATCAATCCTTTTAAAATCCTATGACTATTTATGATTCTATGACTTTTTATGAATTTTATACTTTTATGTAGATATTTGTTCAATTAATAAGATGATCTATGAAGGCACATCTGAAACTTATATTTAAAAAACACTTTAGAATAATTTGAAATTTAAAACTATTTTAATTAAATTAAAAATTATATTAAATGTCGCCTGCACGATTTGACCTTCCATGCCTGTTTTTACTTTATAACATAGCTGTGTCCCATAAGATAAAGGAAAAGAACAGTACAAAATAATGACAGTTAAAAAATGATATAGGGAAACTGGGAAGGATTGACCCATTTTTTACAAAATGATTTTTTATTTCTTAAATATGGAACCTAGAATAAAGTTTTATATATCATTTTATTCGTTATACAATCAGTTATCAAAATAAAATTGTGTCATAAGTTTAACATATAAGAAACTTGAAAAATGGTTCATTTTATTCATGAGAATATAATGGGTCAAGGCGCCCCTCACATTGATTGGGTCAAGCCTGCCCACATAGTTACTTTTTAAAATTAGCGCATTGTTATATTAAGCCTAATTCACTACATAATCTTTATGACTGGAATGGAAGCTCAATATTTCTGCATTACTTAAAACCTACTTACTTAAATTTGTATGATATATTTTATCTAGAAAAATCTTACAAAATATTTCTAAAAAATACACCTTTAAAGTCGAAAACACTTCACAATTGATTTTTCCATACCTGCTTCAATTATCTGCATGAAACAAAGACATTTTTTTTTAGCATTCCAATAGTTTTGGTTGTTCACTATTGGTAAAACCCTGAAATTCTTTTAAATAGGAAAATTGAAGGGTGGGTCAAGCCTCCCATATGGTCAACCTTCTCCAGTCTCCCCTACTTTATTTACTTTTTAGAGGAAACTTTGAAAATTTATATTTATAAAAAATGTATAATCCTAATTAATTTTTACCGACAGAAATCATTGTCTTTCTTAATGCGCGTATTATACTTATACTTGTCCTTTACCATTTTTTCAGGCATTATAATCAAAGTAGCTATCACAGTATAGACATTTTCCATTATCTGTTACATAAAAAAATTTTCGGTTATATAAAAAACCATGACACAGTTACTTCTTCATTAAAAAAATTCTTTACCTTGTTTGTATACTTGTACATTAAAAACAATTTTATAAGATATATTTCGTTATTTTTCATTTAAAACTTTAAGACATATTTCGTTATTTTATTTAAAAACATATACAACGAGGTTTAGAGTATGCTATACAACAAGCATATTATTGTGCAGTGCATCGTCTATACTTTCCAGCTCCTTTCCAAACAATAACGTTTTCACCACTCTCCAGAGGCATCCTCAGTTAAAATATGAAAAGATGGTGAAGGACAAGCATAATGTATAATCTTTTTAGAAAAAAAATACCTTTTTAGTTCTAGAAACACGTACCAATAGTAAATATAATAACTTTAGTTCCAATTGCTATTTTGCTTTTTTTATTATTTATTTTAAAATGCATATAAAAGAAAAATTACAAAATGGTCACTCTGCCCACCTAAGTTGGGTAAAGTGGTCAGCATAGGTAAATGAACAAATCACATTGATTCAAGATGTATATTTTTTAATCAACACAAGCTAAAGTTACACACATTAAGAAGAAGTATTATGTTTTGTAATATTTTAAGTATTGAATTGTTACAAGATAAAGTAATCAGTAATGAGTACCAATGTGACGAATGGAGGAATAGGAATACAAGTGCCTCCGGCAGTCCTGCAGTGGCACACTGCAAAAGTCGAGACTAATCCGTTTTCTGCGGAAGTTATTGCCCCGACCTGCTTTCTTTCTTTCAAAGTGTTTCTGTGTGTGTTTATAGAATTAGTAGATTAACACAAGATGCAAATAAAACTATATTGAGATTTAACATGTTACAATTTCTTGCATGTGCACAGTAAAGAGAGCTTGCAGTTTACAAGGACGCTTGCAGGTTACAAGGACCGGGGATTTTGTTACCCGGCTGCGAAAATTGCGAAATCACAGCTAGAGAGATGAGCTGTTGCGTATAGTCTGAATGCTTGAGTTCAACTGCCTCTTCAAAATGTACAATCACTGCAACCAGGAAGTGACCTTGATTCCTTGATCAAAAACCATAACTCACAATAATTATTTTTAAACAACTGAGGAGATGAAAGTATCTTGATATAATAAACAAAATTGGATATAACACCATTTCAGATGATTCATGGTTAATTGCTAAAGAGATAATATCAATAAAGGTTTTCTTAAATAAAAGTTATAACAATAAATCCCCCTAAAGTGATTTTAGTTGAAGTAAATGGGTTCTCATAAATATAAATTGATAAAATGTATGTTCACTGAACACAAAGAAAATATTTTTGGATAGTATTTTGTTATGATCAATGGATAAAAAATTGTTTTCGGGCAAAGTAGCCATCTGGCCATTATGCCGGATTTCTTTGTGGCCACTTGCCCGGAATGACACCATTACAAAAACTGTGGTCTACCATCTAATCTACAGGACTTAGCGTTTTCAAACACATATCATTTAAAAGTTATTTCATACTAATCCAACAGCATAAGAGCAAATAATTATAATACAGTAGAGCGCCCATTATCTCGACCGGTCGGGACTCCGGTTAATGAAAAATCCGGATAATTGGACAACTTTAAATAACAGCTATGGCAATGTTTTTTAGGTAACTTCCCTTCACACTTTTTCCAGGCTTAGGACTGGCAAATGTTCTAGTGCACATTTTAGCATATTACAAATGGGGTTATTTTTTTTTAACTTTTTTAAAATTTTATTTTCTACAGAATCTGTACAAAGTTATAGATAGAAGTACAGAGTTATACATAGAAGATACACATATAAATAAATTACATGTACATACAGATACACTGCTAGAACAAACGCGAGCGGAGAGAGGGTGGGGTTCCTCTTTCTGGGGACACCAAGGGTCTAAGCAAGCATTTTTTCGACAACATCCAGAGAATCTGAAGATAAAGTGTGATTTTCGTGGACAAAAATATGCGTGGGACTCTTGCGCGTGAGAAGTGAAACTTCTTGGGTTCTGGAAATAGTTGATTTTATGCATTATTCTCTATACGTCTGTTGGCGATTTTATTAATTCAGTATTAGGAAATGGTTATTTAACAGTTAACTTTCGTGACATCTAGCCGAATTTACCCTACCACGCCTAAAGAAGCTTCACTTAAAAAAATTTAGAGAAGGCGCTGAAAAATGTATAATCCTTGATCTATTCGGTTAATCGGTGTCCGGATAATCGGTACTGTACTGTACTGCATAGTATTTAGCTATAATCAAGAAATTGTATCACTTGCCAAAAATGAAAAATGGGAAAAAAGAATAAGATTAATTCGGAACTCGAAAAATGTAACTTTCCAATTCAAAATCGCGGACAATACTACCAGCATCTGTGACGCCAGTTTCGCCCAGTTACTGCGTGGCGTGGGTGCTATACAGCGGAAAAAAAACTCAAATGGCCTCTTTGCCTTCACTGGCGACTTTACCCGTCCTTCTCCTATAAGAATTGAAAAAAAAAACAATTGATTCAATAATCCTCCAATAAATGCTAGCTAATCAATGCTAGAGCACAGTGAAACTGCAAGAATGAAATATTTTAAAGACTGAAAAGTAGAAAATAAATCATAAACTAGAAAACGGGAATTCTGCTTTTTCACTATTTAGTGTTGCCCATGATGAAAAAAATATATATACGTATTATAAATGAAACAAAAATTTATTAGACAGGTAATTGAACTACGTGCTTTAACAACTGAAATGATCAGAATTAAAAAT
This sequence comes from Maratus speciosus, assembly GCA_963932465.1. Lineage (NCBI taxonomy): Eukaryota > Metazoa > Arthropoda > Arachnida > Araneae > Salticidae > Maratus > Maratus speciosus. Next base: position 63,534,508 of record OZ010799.1, on the reverse strand, counting down.
GACGCTATGGTGTCTTTAATTCAAATTTAAACTGTATAGATGGCAGAATCACAAAAGCTCTCCCGAATTCATGAAAAGTAAAAAGTAAATAGAATATTATTTTGTTCTGTTCTATGATGTCATATGTATAGTGACGTGAGTTGTTTTGTTAAGTGTTAACTAAATGTTAAATATGTATTTGTGCCACCACTTCATTTCTAATTGTGCTGATTATTAATTAATTAATTATATAAAGACATATTAATGGCGACGCGAAAAATAAAAAATGTGTAACTTTATCAGAAAAGGTCTAGCGAAAATAATGATTAACCGGAAAAAATGGCCAAACTTCTATTTTCACTTTTTCGTAATACTTCAATGGGCTGTTAATACGTCATCATCTTCTACAGTATTTTCGGAGGTGGCGTGACAACTTACTTTTACACTTTTTTGATGCATGTAATAAAAAAACTGTTTACAACGTTTAAAGAATTTGATGATACAATTGAAACCTTCACAACCTGCGTAAAGAGGTTGACGTAAAATTTCGTTTTACATGATATCAAAGAAGAGAAAAAGGTTTCGGCTATTTTATATTGAATGGGTCGAAATTATATAGTTTATTATGTGATTTATGTGTACCTAGAGATTGCGAACCTTTTAAATATACTGATATTGTTGATAATTTACTTAAACTCTTAATCCCCGCCCCCAACAAATTTATTGAGCGTATTAAATTTAGAAAATGTCTTCAAAATGAAAATGAATCGAAGATTTTGCTGTTAGATTAAAAAAGAGTAAGAACGTTTATTCATTTAAAAGGGATGCTTTAAATGAAAACTTACTTGAGTAGTTTCTGCGCGGTCTAAAAATGAAAGCATTCCTAATAAATTGATAACTCAAGTTGATGACTTAACTTTTGAAAAAGCTTTAGCTATATACAATGCAGATATTGAAATTTCTGAAATTAAGCATAAAAATTTCAATGTAAATAAAATTTCAAGTACTAAAAATGTACAGCCAAAGAAATTACAAAATTGTTCTCAAAAACAGACTATCAACAATCATGTAAATCACATTCTGACGTGAATAAAAATAAGCTAAAGTGTTACAGATGTGGAAATTCCTCACATTTAGCAAATGTATGTAGAGTTATAAATGTTACTTACAACCTGTGTAAAAAAGGGCCACTTAAGTAAAGTGTGTAGAAATAGGGATTTTCAAAAACAGGTTGATTCTTTAAATACCGTAAATGTTTTAACAGGAAAGTATGATAAATCATCAAATCCTAATAAATTGTCTGTTTTAATTGAAAACAAGCCTAGGGCTGATATTGAATTAGATAGGGGATCTGGAATTCTGCAGTTCCTTTAAAAAGATTTCGCAGAATTTTTCCTGATTATAAAATTTTTCCTCCAGATGTTCAGTTAAAAACTGCAACTGGTGAAATTTTTAAACCTGTAGGTTATGTTGAAGTAAATGTTACTTATGAAAATAAAACACAAAATGTAAAGTCGCATCTGTTAAAAGAAGATAATTTCCTGTTATTATTTAGCAGAGACTGAGTATCTGAATTTGATATTTTTCTACAAAATTTAAAATCTGTTTATGTAAACAATATTGTAAATTATTCTGATAAAGCTTTGTTACACGATTTTTCTGTTTTATTTACTAATAAGGCTGGTGAAATTAAAGGATTGCAGGCAGAACTTTATCTTGGAAAAGATGCTACAACCATATTTTGCAAAGCTAGGACTGTCATTTATGCACTATGTGCAGCAGTCAATAAAGAATTACAAAGGTTACAAGACGAAGGTATTATTAAACCAGTTACAAATAGCAAGTGGGCAACTCGTATAGTTCCAGTGGTAGTCTCGTATAGTCCTCATGGGAAAATTCCTTTTATGTGGGGACTTTAAAGTAACATTAAATACATTTCTGAAAGTTGCAAAGAATCCTTTACCTAAGATAGAAAATATGTTTGCTACATTAGGTGGTGGCGTACATTTTACAAAAATTGATTTAAATCAAGCATATCTTCAGTTATAGGTAGATGAGAAGTCACAAGAATTGTTAATCATTAATACACCAAAAGGATTATTCCAGTTCCTTAAGTTACCCACGGGTCTTACTAGTTCTCCTGCTATATGACAAAGAAAAATTGAGAATATTTTAAGTGGAATTGAAGGGGTTACAATTTTTATAGATGATATTGGGGTTACTGTTGAAACAGATGAAGTTCATTTACAAAGATTAAAGCAGTATTAGAAAGATTAAGGGAATATAATATTACAATAAATAAAGAAAAATCATTCTTTATGGCAGATGAGATTACTTATTGTGGGTATAAAGTTGATAAACATATGGCATTCATAAAACACAAGATAAAATTGGGGCAATTTTAAATGCTCCAAGTAAGTGTTTCTCAGGTTAAAGCATTTCTAGGCTTAGTTACATATTTTGCTAAATTTGTACCAAACTTATCTATAAATTGCACATCCTTTAAATAATTTGCTTAAGACGAATGCGAACTTTAATTGGTCTTAAATGTGTGAACAAGCATTTAAAAGTATTAAAAAAGAAATTACTTCTAACAGAGTTCTTACTCACTTTAATCCTAAATAACCTTTAGTTTTAGCTACTCATGCTTCTCCTTATGGTATCGCTGCAGTTCTTTCGCATGTGATGCCAAATAACGCTGAAAAGCCTATTGGGTTTGTGTCCAGAACTTTTACTAATGCTGAAAAACGGTATAGTCAAGTTGATAAAGAAGCATTGGCTATTATATTTGGTGTGAAGAAATTTTTTTCAGTATTTGTATGGTAACGATTTACATAATTTATTGACAGTAAACCTTTATTTTTTTTCTCCTTCTAAAAGTATTCCTGTTTTATCGGCTGCTGGATTGCAACGATGTGCAATTTATTTAACAAACTTTTCAATATGACATCCGCTATAAGAAAACTACTGAACACGGAAATGATGATGCTCTTTCACGTCTTCCTTTACGTAGAGAAGATTTACTTCAACAATTTAATTCAAATGATGTAATTGATGAATCTGAAATTCTTCAAATTAATCAACTCTCTATTTTGCTTTTAACTTCTAAATCTATTGATTCAGCTACAAAATATGATCCCATTTTACGTCAAATTTTTCCTCACCTCATTTGTGGTTCTGAATTTCCTAAAAAATTACTTTTTGGCAGTAAACAAGAAGAATTTACTCTTCGACATACACTATATGGCCAAAGGTGACCGGTCACTTGCGATTTTAGACGTTTTGTTAAGTATCTAGAAAAATACATGAGGAATTAACCTGAAACTACAGGTGTGTAAACAGTATAGTATAGGTCATATATTCCCGCCAAGATTTTTTTCCCGAAACCCCATAGGGGACCGTCAACAAATTGAAAAGAACGAATATCTTTTGGATAACCCTGTAAAAACTAATGTAGCAAAAGTGTTCAAACACGAGATTGTTAATAAGTGGATTATTGTAATATACTGTGTTCATTTTTAAGAGGATAGCATGTATATTCGTAGAGAAAATAAGGTTTTTTATAAAACCAGTCCCAAATTTCGCGAAGTTTGTTTGCCCATAATTTGCAGAGTTCTTAATATAAAAAAAAGTTCTTTTTAGAAAATATGAAAATCAAGATTGTACACAATACTCTGCAATCAGAATTAAAAAAAATAATAATTGGATGAAAAATGAGCAGGTTTACTAAAAATTGTTTCAGTCCGCATGCGCGAATGCAATCAAAATATAATGTGCATAATGTATTAGCTAAGTATATAGAGAAAATTTTGTGAAAGTCTCAAAATCATAGCTTGAAAATTCTGAAAATTATCGTCAATAGAATAAGCTCGAAATCCGTTGTTTACAAAAGGAAGCAAAAAGATGAGGGGTTGTATCCAAATATAGTAATACGTGCAATATTGCGTACGCTATCTTGGCACTAATCAACAGATATTTGATACAACCCCTCATCTTTTTGCTTCTTTTTGGGAAGAACGGATTTCGAGCTTATTCTATCGGCGATAATTTTCAGAATTTTCAAGCTATGATTTTGAGATTTTCACAAATGTTGCTCTATATACTTAGCTAATACATTATGCATATTATATTTTGATTGCATTCGCGCATGCGCAGTGAAACATTTTTTAGTAAACCTGCTCATTTTCATCCAATTATTGTTATTTTTTAAATTCTGATTGCAGAGTATTATGTACAATGTTATTTGTCATATTTTCTGAAAAGAACTTTTATATATATTAAGAACTCTGCAAATTATGAGCAAAAAACTTGGCGAAATTTGGGATTGTTTTTATAAAAACCTTAATTTATCTACGAGTATACATGCTATCCTCATAAAAATGAGCACAGTATATTACTTTATTAATAATCTCGAGTTTGCAAGATTTTGCTACGTTTGTTTTTACAGGGTTATCCAAAAGATATTGGTTATTTTTCAATTTGTTGACGATCTTCTATGGGGTTTCGGGAAAAATCTTGGCTGAAATCCATGACCTATACTATACTGTTTACACACCTGCAGTTTGAGGTTAATTCCTCAAGTATTTTTCTAGATACTTAACAAAACGTCTAAAATGGCAAGTGACCGGTCACCTTTGGCCATATAAGGTATGTTGAAGAGTAAATACTTCTTGTTTACAGCCAAAAAGTAATTTTTTAGGAAATTCAGAGCCAGAAATGAGGTGATGAAAAATTTGACGTAAAATGGGATCATATTTTGTAGCTGAAGCAATAGATTTACAAGTTAAAAGCAAAATAAAGAGTTGATTAATTTGAAGAATTTCAGATTCATCAATTACATCATTTGAATTCAATTGTTGAATTAAAACTTCACTACGTAAAGGAAGACATGAAAGAGCATCATCATTTCCGTGTTCAGTAGTTTTCTTATAGCGGATATCATATTGAAAAGTTTGTAAATAAATTGCATATCGTTGCATTTCAGCAACCGATAAAACAGGAATACTTTTAGAAGGAGAAAAGAAAAGAAAAAATAAAGGTTTACTGTCAGTAAATAATGTAAATCGTTACCATACAAATACACCAACTGACTTTCATGATCCTGATTTCTAAATCAATTGACTTTGATTCAATACTTCCAAAATCTTCTGTTCCCACTGGTACCATGGTTAATGCTGCAGAATGTTTAAAAACTAATTCTTCTTCTTTTCCACAGGTACTGAGAAGATCCAGTAAGTACAGAAGAGCTCCTGATCGACTTGGATACTAAGCTAGAGAGAATTGTGACGTTTGTATTTCAAATTTAAACTGTATAGATGGCAGCACAAGAAAAGCTCTCCCAAATTCATGAAAAGATTACTTGTAAAAAGTAAATAGAATATTATTCTGTTCTCTTCTGTGATGATGTACAGTCGTGGAAAAAAAAAGCAAACACCCCCTACTTACTCCTCAACAAATCATCATAGAAGAAAGTGACTGGTACCGAACGATTGGAAATAAAGTCTACTTTTAAATGATGTATATAAAATTTTCTTAGGGGGTCATCTACATATTAAAACGAATCCAAACTTCATTTTTTTTCAATGGCAATACCCAATTTTAATGAGATATTTCAAATCTTCGGTTCAAACTATGCCTAGACACCAAATTTCAAGTCATTTGAATGATAAGTTTTTGAATTATAAACATTCAAAATTGAGTGCTTCTAATATTAAATTATATTTTCATATTTTTATTTATATCTCCCGAAATTATGCTCCTAATGTGCTAATTTTTTTTGTGGTAATAATACTAATATACCCAAACATAAATAAGCAGAATTTGCAATTTTTATAATTTTATGATATGAATTATGAATTATGAAATTAATATTCGAAAAAATTATGAATTGCAACCTACAATTTTTTTGATGGATTTAGATTTATTAAGTCCTGCTTAATGGAAATTCAAAAATTTCACATTTTTCTTCCAAGTAGTTTTCAAATTATGCTTAAAAAACGGCAAAATGATGGTTTAAGGGGCCGTCTATGATGGAAGGCAGTAGACATTTTGAAATTTATTCTGCCGTACTGTAATCTAACACGCTTCATTGTCTCCTTGAGTGGCGCTTAAGGTGCCTTGATCAAGGAAGCGGCTCTCTCGGTTAACAATCCAGTACGGAACTTCAGTTTGTATACAGCCCTTAAAATACGCTCGTTTTAAAATAATTAATTTCTCGGAAACTTATGGTACGAATTTCATAAAAATTCGTTTGGGGGCTAATTGAGGAGTGTAGAGTTCATTTATGCTGTCAGAATTGGGTACTGCTATTGAAAAAAACAAAGTTATGGTTCGTTTTAATATGTAGGTGGCCCCCTAAGCAAATTTTATATACATCATTTAAAAGTAGACTTTATTTCCAATCGTTCGGTACCAGTAACTTTTTTCTACGATAATTTGTTGAGGAGTTAGTAGGGGGTGTTTACTTTTTTTTTTCACGACTGTACGTATAGTGACGTGAGTTGTTTTGTTAAGTGTTAATTAATTAAATATGTGCTACCTCTTCATTTCTAATTTTGCTTATTATTAACTAATTAGTTATATAAAGACATATTAGACGCTGTAATTAACGTAACCTTTGAAGATTTTTCAGGCTATTAATTTATACGAAAGTATCGCTTTTAATACATTTCAAAACTATTTGAATGCAAAATTGATACTTTCCAAATAATAACGCCTTTTAGTGTTATTACTGGCTAATCAAAAAATATATATGTTATATATGAAGAAAAAATGCGTTTCCTTTGTATTCTGTAACCCGGGATACCCGTGTTGCATCCCCTACTATTTCTAAAAATGTAGTTATGAAATTTTGCATCGATTCTTTTCCGCTAAATCCTTTTTTATCTAACTTGTAAATTTACCTGAAATTCCTTATTATTATGACTGGCGGTTTCGAATGAGGCTAAGCCAAAAAACATATTGATCTGACGGGTGAAATGATCTTTAAGATTTGATAGAATGGCGCTTTATTAGTGAAAGCGTATCATCTTTATTACCTGTCAAGCAGGCAAGAATTTTTGATGAGTGCTAAGATTTTTTTTTTTTCAGATTAAAAAAAAAAAGATTTGCAGGAGAAATCCGTTCACAATGATTAATAACAGAAAAAAATGATTGAAATAGTTCAGTTATGATCTGCGACAAGCTGAACTGTTATCTTTAAAAATACACAGTAAAGTTTAAAAAAAAAAAAAAAAAAAAAAAGCAATTTAACAAATTACAACGACCATTTGGAAAATGATTTTTTCAAAGACTAAAATTTAAGACATAAAAAATCGCACGGAGTTGATCCTACATTACGTACGCCCTGAATTAAACATTAATAGTGTTATTACACGTAAAAATTCCAAGCGACAAAAATCGTCTGCGACTCGTACGTATTATCCACCTGAAACTTGCGTATTATCCAAGCATTTCATTGGCTGTTTGGGAAAAGGCTTTTCCATTGTCAGATTTTCAAGAAATCTGACGACTCAGTTTAAATGAAATTTCATTCTTAAACTTCTAAACATCCCACAATATTACTTTTCACACCGTCGTATAGGGGAAAAAAATGTACTTTTAAATGCAATTTGTTTGAAAGCTGTATCTCAATTTGTTTCCGAGTTATTAATTTATTTTGTAGTTTTTATTACTTTTTTGTCATAGTGGCAACAGAAGGTATCCACCTGTGTTGAAAATAAAGGGAAATTCAGATTACTGTATAGACCCATCAGAAAACGAATAAATTGCTGATTAAACCAATAGAAACCTTCAGATATACTTTTGATTTCCTACCCTGACGAAGACAATAACCATTTTTCCAAATGGTTAAAAAAAACAAAAAAAAAAAAAACGAAAAATCATGCGTCCAGCATAGATTAATGAAACACTTTCCAACACATTCAGGAAAATGTAACAAAACTTCACCGTTAATAAGCTGAAATAGGATGTCTAACTGAAAAATTTGGAAACACATAACCCATTTCAAATTCCAATTTAAGCAATTCCCATCTACATTCGGACAATTATCCGAATTCTTTGGAGAACCCTGTATAGGATAGATACAAATAGTATCTTTTAACTACATGCATGCAAAAATTTAGTTCAGTTTGGAAATAAATACCTCAATTGAAAATTCCCCTTGAGCAATTTCCGCTCATAAGAAGAATGGTCCATGAATACTTTTATGCAGCCCTGTATACGAGATATAGATTTTAAACACAACAAATAACATGCAAAAAATGTGTTCAATTTAAAAGCGCATACCGAAAGTGAAAACGAACTTCCAGCAACTATTGCTCAAAGACACTAAGTACTGTAACCGATTTTTTTGTGTGTCCGTGTAAATGAACGACAAATTCTATGAATGCCCTATTCTATATTAATCATCTTATAGTGAAACTCAATGATTTATATCAATTTCAAACCATTTGAAATAGCGTAAGGTCATTAAAATACTGGGATGAATCTACTATCCAAAGGGGTGTTACTCTGAGATGGGCATTTTTTGAAGTTGTACTTCGGCGTTCTCATCTGCGTTGTCACTAAGATTGGCGCTTACTTGTTTGTTATTTTTTAATTCCAATCAAAGTTTAAAATTCTATTAATATCTTGTTTTAATTCAAATTAAAACTTCTATATTTAGTGCTCAAATGGCTAGTTCGAGTAGAAATAAATCTTTCAGGAGTGGTAGTAAGAAAATTATGCATAATATCAATCAATTTTGTGATCAAGAAGCAGAAAAAAGAAAATTAATTGTTCCAACAGCTCATTCTACAAAACGAGCCAGCACTAAGATTGGCGCTTACTTGTTTGTTATTTTTTAATTCCGATCAAAGTTTAAAATTCTATTAATATCTTGTTTTAATTCAAATTAAAACTTCTATATTTAGTGTTCAAATGGCTAGTTCGAGTAGAAATAAATCTTTCAGGAGTGGTAGTAAGAAAATTATGTATAATATCAATCAATTTTGTGATCAAGAAGCAGAAAAAAGAAAATTAATTGTTCCAACAGCTCATTCTACAAAACGAGCCAGTCGAATTGCCGTGGTTTTTAGTAGTACTATTAAAAAGATTCGCCGAATAGCAGGAGAAGAGCAGGAGAATCCTGTTTTTTGTTCACATAAAAAAAGAGTTAAAAAAATGTCTTTGAAAAAATAGATATAGATGAATTTTAGCAGATGAGGAGGATAACATTTAAAGGTATATTTTACCAAGTAACATTTATATATATATCCTTCTATATATAAAAAAAGTAACGATTTGAAATGGACCAATGAAAATCTGCGTAGATACCGCGAAACGCATCTGATTGGTCAAAGCTTTCTGACGATATAAGGGGTGTTACCAAGGGCTCTGTCGCCAAACGTAGCCAAGTTTGCCCTCTTCTTGGCGGTATATCGCCAGATTTGGCGACAAAATTTGTCGCTAAAAGTGAAGCCAACTTGGTGCTATTTCCAGTATTTCGCCAAATTTCCATAGACTCCCATTGAATTCCAATAGGGTTTACTTGCTTCCAGAAAATCAACAAATTGAGATATTTCAGTGCAACAAAAATTACTATTAGCTTATGAATACAGCTTAATTGAACTATTTATATTATTTTTAAGCACAAACACTAACTATTTACAATATTCGTAACACTATATATATAAATTTATATATTTAATAATTCTTATAATTATGAAACTCTGTAAGCTTTAATGATTATGTGCTTGGACATAAGAAAATAAAATTGTCAGGAGTTGGGGAGGTGCGCGTTTTTACCAAGTGGGATCTAAAAATTGAATACACAGAAAATAAGGGATCGCGCAGCAATCCAGAATGGAAACACGGAACAATTACGTCTGAGGTTGGCTAAAAAATAATGATTGTTTCGCGATACCGAATGGAATTCCGAAGCGATTACGCGGGGGGTTGGTAAGCGTAGCGAGCAGCGGGGTGGAGTCCCCCTAGTTTTGAAAAAAAAAATCTATACTAATATTATAAAGAGGTAAAAATTGTTTATTTGTAGGAGGTAAGCTCTGGAACTACCAACCAATTCCAAAGATAATGGTATCAAAATGATGATGTTAGTCCAATTTAAAAGATAGGCTATATCGTATGTCCGTGACACTGGCCAAAAGTGGGTGCAGGAGCAAAGAACGTTCTAAAAATGCGATTTCTGTGTTACTGAAGGGCCTAAAAACATGAGATTTGGAATAGTAGTCGCTTATAAGATACTAATGATCTCTAAGGACATTTCTTAAAAAGAATCGAAATTAAGAAGGGGCGAAAATGCGCGAAAAGCGTTCTAAAAAACGTTATGAAGGGCGATTTTTACGCAATTTCAGAAAGTCCAAACTGATTTAAAAAATAATGGTGTCAAAATGATGGTGACAAGCCTTGCTCCTACATAGGCTACATTTTATATGGGTGCCACTATCCCTAAAGGAGGGTGCAAGAGAAAAAAAAGTTCGAAAATGCGATTTTTGTGTTACAGAAAGGCCCAGAAACATGAAATTTGGAATGTCAGTCACTTACTAGATATAAATGATCTCTAAGAACATTTCTTAAAAAATTCAAAATTTAAAAGCGGTGAAAATGCGCAAAAAGCGTTCTAAAAAACGTTCTAAATGGTGATTTTTACGCAATCTCAAGAAGTACCAAACCGATTTCAAAAATAATGGTGTCAAAATGTTGGTTGCAACCCTTGCTCCAACAAAGGCGACGTTTTATGTCGCTGCCACAAACCCTAAAGGGGGTGCAGGAGCAAACAAAAAACGTTCGAAATTGCGATTTTTGTGTTACTGAAGGGCTCAGATAGATGGAATTTGGCATGATAGTTACTTATTAGATATATATGATCTCTAAGAACATTTCTTTAAAAAATCGAAATTTAAAAGTGGTGAAAATGCGCAAAAAGCTTTCTAAAAAACGTTCTAAATGGCGATTTTTACGCAATTTCAAAAAGTATCAAACCGATTTCAAAAATAATGGTGTCGAAATGATGGTGACAACCCTTGCTCCAACATAGGCTGCATTTTATGTCGATGCCATTACCCCCAAAGGGGGTGTAGAAGCAAAAAAACGTTCAAAATTGCGATTTTTGTGTTACTGAAGAGCCTAGAAACATGAAATTTGGAATGGTAGTTACTTATAAGATATAAATGATTTCTAAGAACATTTCTTTAAAAAATCGAAATTTAAAAGGGTGACAATGCGCGAAAAGAGTTCTAAAAAACGTTCTAAATGGCGATTTCTAAGCAGTCTCAGAAAGTACACAACCGATTTCAAACATAATGGTTGGAAATTGATGATGATGATAGCCCTTGCTCCAATATAGGATCTGCTTCATGTCGGCGTCACTACCACCTTGCAGTTGCATTTTAATAAACCTTCTAAATTGTGATTTTTGTGATACTGAAGGGGCTCGCAACTTGAAATTTGGCATGGTAATTACTTATTACATGTAACTGCTCTCTGAGAACAGTTCCTTTAAAATTTGAAATTTAAATGCGGTGAAAATAAACGAAAAGCGTTCTAAAAAAGTACTACCTAGCGATTTCTTCGCAATCTCAGCAAATATAAACCCATTTCAGAAGTAATGGTTTTAAATTGATGGTCACAGTCCCCGCTCCAGCATAGCCTATATTTTACGTTGTTGTCACTACCACCTGGGGGTTACAGGAGCAAACAATGTTCTAAATTGCATTTTTTTATGTTAAAGAAGGGGTCTAACATTTTAACTTTGAAATGGTAATTACTTCAAAGATGCAAATACTTTCTAAGAATTGTCGAAAGAAAATTCCAAGTTCAAAAGAATGAAGTGAGCGAAAAGCGTTCAATAAGCTTTCTGAATTACGATTTTTATGCAATCGCATGAAACACGAAACCGATTTCAAACGTAATGGTTGCAAATTTATGGTGAATGAACCTGCTCGAACATAAGCTATATTTATGTCGGTGCCACAACCCCTAGAGGGTTGCAGGAGCAAAAAACTTTCTAAATTGCGATTTCTGCGGTACTGAAGAGGCTAAAAACTTTAAATATAGGACGATAGTTACTTATAAAATATAAATGCCCTCTAAGAACAGTCGAAAATAAATTCGAAATTAAAAAGGGGTGAATCGAAGGGAAGGAGCGAAAAGCATTCGAAAAGAGTCCTAAATTACGATTTCTATGGAATCTCAGTAAATAATAAACCGATTCCAGAACTTATTGGTTGCGAATCAAGAGTGATAGTCCCTGATCTTATACGAGCTATATTTTATGCCGGTGTCTCTAGCACCTGGTTGGCAGGAGCAACAAGAAAGCCTTTAAAAACATCTAAATTCGGTTTTCTATAGAATATTAGGAAATACCAGCCGATTTCAGGGTTATTTTTGGCAAATTAATGGTGACTGTCTCTGTTTCAACATTTTTCAAGACATTCTATTTCGACTCTGTTTCGGCATTTTATGTTGCTGCCACTAACACCAGAGAGGTGGTAGACTGTTAGATAAGAAGTTTGGAATTTGACATGATGGTTAATTTTAAGATGTAAATGTGTTAAGATGGTTTCTAAAAAATTCAAAACTTCAAATTAATACTGAAATGAGCGTATGAAATGAGCATAAAAGTCTCAAAATACTTTCTAAATTATCATTTAATTGAATTAGTTTTAGTTCTTCTTATTAATTAAAATCTCATTTCTGTCTATTGCACTTTTATAATGAAGTTTAGTCTAACTGTGGCTTAATTTGTAATTTTTGAATATTCCAAAAAGTGTTCTTCTAGTCATGCAAATATCACTTGGCATATGGGGCATTCTCACAATCTTTTTACTTTTGGGGAAAAAAATCTGGCGAAATTAAACTTGCTAAAATAACATTTTAATCTGATAGACGAATGCCTTAATGATTCAAAATAAAGAAAAAATGGTCAGCAGCGAAAAAAGTTTTATTTAACTGAGGTTTAAGTTAAACTTGCGAGTTTAATTTTCCTTACCATTTTACCAATAAAATTTTTTATTTTCTTCTAAATTTTTACTTATAATGAATTTGCATAGTACCCACAAGACATTCAAATAAGAAATAATGACAATGTAGTATTTTTAGTACAAAATTTTCGTATAACATTGTCTTAAAGAGGTGTTAAAGAAGGGACGGTAATGTAAAAAAAGGGGATGGTATAGGAAAAAAGGGACGAAATGGGAAAAAAGGGACGGTAAGGATGGAACAGCAAGGAAAATTACTACCTATTTTAGGCGGATCATGTTAAGACTAAGTGGTAGCCAAAATGTTCATTGAGAAACAGTTCATTTTAGAAACAGTTATTTACATTGGATCAAAAAAAAAATTAATTTACCTCGAAAAGTGCAGGAATTAAACCTTGGGGACGTTGAGACTACGATAAAGCCACGATGCTTGAAATTGATATTTAAATGCTGATTTAAATTCTACAGTAAATTTTCTGCCAAAGAATTTTAGCCATTATTTCTCTAGCATACTTCTGCATGAGAAAAAACTTGAAAAAAAATTTGTGGCTGTACCTGAAGTAATTTTCTGTATAATTTTAGAAGAGGGATGATAAAAAAATCTAAAATCTAGGAACAGAGTTCAAAAAATAATAACAACCCTAAAAATATGTGCAGGCTAATTTTTAGCTACTTATTTATATAAAACAGTAGTTCCAGTTTCAGAAAAAAATTACATCGAATTATTTTTATTGAAACAATTTTATCCAGACAGCTCCAAACTTAAAAATCAGCATCAGGGACATGGGACGGTATAGGAGTTTTCCATGTGTTTGAACCCCCAACAACGTTCAAAACTTATTTATTTCGTTAATATTGTTACGCAATCATGCAATGGGATGTTCTCAATTATATGAAATAAATAAAACACAAGAAGTGTATTAAAATAAAAATTAATATTCAGGGACATGAAAGTCAAACGATTGTGAGAATTTCCCATATATCAACTATTACGCGAGCAAAGCCGCAGGGTTTGCTAGTAAATAAATAAAATAAAGATTAATTTTGATTCGCGAAAAGCAAAAATGTTGTATAACTTTTTAAAATTTTTAAGCGTTTTCGTTTTGTATAAATATTAATTACAAAAACGGTTTTACATAAATCGATATTATTTCCCCATTAGCGCATTCCTAAAAAATGCAGCTAAACAAACTCCGCTCATCCCTATTTTGATAAAATCAAAGCAGACTTGATGCATGCGCAATAGCGCGGAGGTTTTTGCTATCCGAAAACAAGCAATATCAAAAGACTGTTTATTTACAAGTATACCACGTACAAAAGGAGATACATACACTCACCAAATTTTTGGTACATACTACAAATGTTCAATGTGTGCGTCCTTAGTCACCTAGCACATATCCCAACGGTAATCCAGTTCTGTCCATACGTTCAATAGCCTGTTTCTGTCAATGTCCGTCACAGTAGCAGTGATGCGTTATTGAAATGCTTGCAGCGTTGTTGGCATCGGGGTTACATAAACTTTGTCCTTCACATAACACCACAGGAAGAAATCACATGGCGTAAGATCTGGCGACTGGGTGGTGGTGGTGGTGGGGGGGGGGGAGCATGGCAACAGAGGAATATCACCCAGACCGCTACTGCCGCCATCTTGTGCAGTGGCGCCACTGGCCAGTCATATAGCGTACAAGGGAGCCACGAAGCGGGTCTTTAAACTTGATGAGTGCATGTATCTTATCATGCATCACCCGTCTTTGTACGTCGTATACTTCACAATACACAGTGTTTTGAAACCCGGTGAATCATTTAGGCTAACTCTGTACTATAACAACGACTCGAAAATGTTTTCGAAAATCAATGGCAGCAAAATAAATCTTCTTTTTTTATGCTTCTTGAAAAGTCGAAAATACATTGGTTTCTGGGGTCTCTACAGATAAAGGAGAAATTCAGTATCGTCCGTAATTCTGAGGAGGTTATTGTATATTTTCGTTCGTGGTTAAATTATATATATTTTTTTTATTATTTTCTTTCTTTTATTACTTTCTTCTATCTTTACAAGAAGAAAGTATTGGATTCGTGAAAATTTTCGACTTCCGGTTTTCGACGGATTTACACGTTTTAGAATGCCCAGAACACGATTTGATGGTTTTTAGAAAATGTCTGTCTGTGAGTCTGTCTGTCACTCTGTCACTCTGTCTGTGAGTCTGTATGTGACAAAAATTTTGTGGGCGATCTATCTCAAGAACTAATGCACAGAATTTCACAAAACTTATTATTTAGTTATACCTTGATATAAACTAGACCTGATTAGTTTTTGGTGAAAATCGCCTAACAGGTGGCGCTGCTATGCGGCATTTTTCACGATTTCTGCAATAGCTATATCTCAAGAACTACTGCACGGATTTTCATAAAACTTCAGATTCTGTTAGTCCAGGATATAGTTTGGTGCTGATTACTTTTTTGTGAAAATCGCCTAACAGGTGGCGCTGCTATGCTGCATTATTCATGATTATCGCAATAGCTCTAACTCAAGAAAAAATTCACGAATTTTCATCAAACTTCAGATTTCGTTAGTCCTTGATATAAATTAGTGCTGTTTAATTTTTGGTGTAAATCGCCCAACAGGTGGCGCTGCTGTGCTGCATTTTCACGATTTTCGCAAGAGCTGTATCTCAAGAACTATTGCACGGATTTTCATCAAACTTCAGATTTAGTTAGTCCTTGACATGAATTGACGTGTAAATTAGTGCTGCTTAATTTTTGGTGTAAATCGCTCAACAGGTGGCGCTGCTATGCTGTATTTTTTGCGATTTCCGCAATAGCTTTATCTCAAGAACTAACGCTTAGATTTTCAACAAACTTCAGATTCAGGTATACCTTGATATCATTTAGTGCTGTTTATTTTTAGTGTAAATCGCTCAACAGGTGGCGCTGCTATGCTACATTTTTCAGAATTCCCGCTGTAGCTCTATCTCAAGAACTAATGCACGAATTTTCATCAAACTTCAAATTCAGATATACTTTGATATGAATTGGTGCTAAATTCATGTAATTTCTTGTACTATTTAAATGATTTAATTGACGTGATTTATATAGAAGAAAGTTTTGTGATGGCCATAACAACATACTAGTTTTTTTATGTTATGATTTTTTTTACAGTGTATCTTTATTTGCATTAATTATGCAATTTATTAAAAATAAGTAAAATACTAACTACAGATCACTAATTACAGGCCAACTGGCGCATTTTAGTGAAAAAGGTTTTCCACAACACGCACAGCTCACCGTGCATGTGACCACTTTGTGATATTCCTTTATTGTTACTCCCTTTTACCTTAAATACCTTTGTTGGAAATATCGCTCATTTTCAGCAACAGTAGATTATGACATGCAAAAATTTTGACATGACCTTATAAAAAGAAAAAAACTATTCACTGTACACTATACTACGACTATTCTAAAATCATAAAGTACTGTTGTGTAAACTTAACGTAATATTCAAAATTCGTACCACTTGACCAGTTGGGCAACCATATAATTTTTAGTCTCTAATGAAATTGAAACAAGACCACGACCAGAAGGAGACTTCAAAAAACAGAATTTTGGAAATCACCCATCCAAAAGTTATCCGTTGATATACGTAGAAAAGATAAATACAGATGGACTGTACAACCCCTTTGTTTGAAGCCGGTTAAAAAACATTTTCTTTACGTTTATTAAGCTGGATTCCAAGATCAATTTAAACTTGATTTTTAGGTGCGTTTGTAATTATACAGGGTGTCCGGTCTCAACGGTGTCCAATGGCTAATTCCTAAACCGTTAGTCATAGACATATAGTTCCAATTACAAAAATGTTTTAAATCAGGTAAAGAAATATTTTAAAAGCGATTTGGGTCAATAAAAAAATTTCTTAAAAAATTACGAAATTTAAATTTTTATACGGTCCCCAGGTCCTATAAGTTATATTTAGTGAAATTTTCCTTTTACACTGACAAGTAATACAAAAAAAGTCCCGTTATTCTACGATTAAAATTGATCGAGTAATAGCTATTTAAAGTTGGAGCATATTTTTTGCTGCAAATTGGGGGTCATTCACAAATTTATTCGAAATGTAATTTCGTCAGATATAAAAAATGTCTGGGAGTAAAATTAACATTGCAATATAAATTTGAAATCTTTAGTCATTCTTGCAGATTAATGGAAAATATACAATTTGTAATAAACATTTAAGAAGAAAGAAAAAACAGAATTTTTGTTAAATAAAATGATTCTAAATTAACAGCCTCAATTCTTTACAAAATGATACGTATTTAAAAATATTATTAGACTGTGCAAGCCTGCAAAAGTTGGGTTATGTCATGCTTTTTAGCTTTGATAATAGATTCTTATATATTCTGTACCGCTGAATCCGAAATTGACCTTCATTTTTAACCATCATATCAGGCTTTTTCGCAAAATGCAAATTTCAAAGTTAAGAAGTTCAATGTTAAAATTGAATTTCCTCCCCCATCTCATCGGACCACTCAGCTGTTTAGCTGTAAGAATCCCAGGATAAGCAAAACTATCGAATAAATTTTTTAATAAAATAAAATAAAATAAAATAAAAAATGTTTTACATATGTTTTATAGTATGAGATTTTCGCTATACTTTAACTTACACATTTGCGATTTGCAAAAAAATTCTAACGTGATGGTTAAAAATGAAGGTCATTTTCAGATTCAGTGCTAAAAAGTGAGTAAAAATCAATTATCAAAAGTTAAAAAACACAACCATCTCCTCTACTTTATAGTATTCGATTTTTGTTATTCTTTAAATTTGAAAATTTATGATTTTCGAAATATCCTGACATGATGGTTAAAAATTAACGTAATTTTCGGATTCAGTGCTAAAAAAAACATCAAAGTTAAAAAACCCAACAATCGCAGTCTTGTATTATCTAATCTAAAACTTTTTCTTAAACTCCTTGGCAGAAATCTATCTGAATTATTTTGTGTTATCCTGTAAAATAAGTATAAATGGTAACCACCGAAAATCTTAATAATATTAGATTGTTATCGGATTTGCGCCAGTATGTGGAATGCAATCTCGATCGGATATTTAAAAGTGGGTTAAAGTTCGAGTACAAATTTTGAACTGGAAAAACATACATACGATTGTTGAAGTAACATAAAAACTTATAAAAAAACATAATTTTTGTTAAAAGAAATCATAAGAGAAACAGTCTCAAATCCTGACAAAATAAAACATATGTTATTTTAGCCAATTTGAGACTTAATCATAATACTTGTAGAATTTTTTTTCAAAGCGCAGATACACATGAAGTAAGATCTTCGAATACTTTAAACACTTGGTATATGATCCCTCAAAGCCAAGCCGAACTCATTTGTTTTCAGAGTAGAAAAGTGGCATAAGTCATGCATTTTTAAAGTTTCATAACTCGCTCAATTTTAGAGTTATATGAATGGGAGTTTTTTTTGTCTTCCTTGTCAGTGTAATAGGAAAAAAATACTAAATATAACTTATAGGACCGGGGGACCGTATAAAAATTTAAATTTCGTAATTTTTTAAGAAATGTTTTTATTGACCGAAATCGCTTTTAAAATGTTTCCTTACCTGATTAAAAACATTTTTGTAATTGGAACTATATGTCTATGACTAACGGTTTAGGAATTAGCCATTGGACACCGTTGAGACCGGACACCCTGTATAAATAGGTAGCACCGTCGCACAGTGTATGATTTTGCGAATTTAGCGGGTCAAAATTCAATTTATGAAAATTATCGATGTTAAAGTAATAAAATTGATCTTATTAGAGATAAAATGGTTACGTATTATGAAAAAATACAGTAAAACCTCCCTGTGCGACCACCTCCATTAAGCGACCACCTCCTGAACGATCATTTTTTCATGGAACGATATTTATTCCCATACGCTCAATACTAATTTTACCTCCATTCAGAGACCATCCTAGCTGGACTCCCTCCACGAGCGACCAATTTGTTTGAAAAAAATGAAACAAATTCCTCTTATTCATGGTAGCTTGAAGAAGGTTTTATTACAAAAATAATTCCGAGAAGCGCATTATTCATCAAACGTCGAAACTAAGTTTAGAACTTTTTTTAATTCCGGTAACTTTTATGTGTTTAAACCGCTTTGTGCCTTTTTAGCCAATGAATTTACCTCTGATGACAAATTAATAATGACGGTCAATAAACCCCTCTGCCATATTCTGTCAGGAAACTCTCAAAGAAATAGATAAATGAATGAAATCGTCATTATTTGTTCGCGTCCAAAAAAAACTGCTTTTATTTACTGAACTTTGAAAGGACTTGGAAATAAAAGTTATAAAAGATAAAACCGTAAAATCAAAGCAAACGTCAATGTATTCATTTTCTAAAGTCTGCAGTGACTAACTTATGTAATTTACTTTTGTTTTGATATTTAAATTTTCAATTTTTTTCTTAATGTGAAAAATAAATTTTAGTAACATTAATTGTTACCTTTTTCCAACAATTAAAATCTAGATTTAAACTTGACCTCCATTAAGAGACCACCTCTCTGAGTGATCAATTTTTATTGTAACGGAACGTGGTCGCTTTAGGGAGATTTTACTGTATATATTTACGCATTACATTCTAAAATTTACGTCATTGTTATTCCGTCATCATAATCATAATAAAAAGATGTTTTGTCATTTTCATACGTTGACATTTGCCTAGTGTTATGGTATTCAGTGCAGATTTTTTAAAATGTAGTACATATTTATTTTCAACAAGAAGAGTTTTCTTGTATTAAAAAAATAGTAATGACATACTGCTATATTTACCAGTGTTATAAAGTGAATAACTGTCATTTTCCGTTGTTTGCTTATATTCTTTTATTACTTGTATATTCGGTGACCGTATAAATGTTAAAACTTCAGGGTGCTTCAGTCACTCTATAGTTTTATTGAGATGTTAATGTCATGATTTGTAATGCTTAATGGAAGATATATTTATCTTGTATCCACATGTCATGTAAAATTACATCAACTCGCTCAAGAAGAGCTTATCAACACCTGTTATGCTAGCGGCCACTGCAGCATCCTTAAAAAATCTTCCTTTTTTCTATTTCCTACATTAATATTATCGTGCCCTTGTTTTGGAGTTTTTAATAATAATTATCTTTTAAGTCTAAATCTTTCAATTATATTTTTTTCTTTCTGCGATACTTTATTTTTCTTCAGGTTTTCGGAACTGCTATTTCTTTATATCAAATCTATAACTAATATGTAAGAGGATTCCATAAATCTTAATTGTGCATGTTGTGCCGATAAGCCCTAAGATTTCAGATACATTTTTTAACACATACATAGCATCCTTTTTTTCCAGATTGTCTCGGTTTTAAACACGTGGCGCGTGGTTATTCATTTGTGTTCCGGGAATAACGAATGCACCTTTTGTCTTTTGATTTCGGTCCACTTAAATAAAAAAATTTCTTTGGTTGTCCAACCTTTTTCTGGTAGTAATTATTACTTCTGCCCTGTAAATATATTTATTGTTAATATTCGAATCTGACCATCTCTTATTTTACTTCAAAAAACGTTCTTTAAGCGATTTCAGTTTCTCCATCTTTGGCTACTGCCAATTATAAATGAATGGATCAGCCGCTTAATCTGATCTAACATAACAGATGAGCAATGTTGAAGATTATATTTGTACTAGAAAGGTAGCCCGTCAAAAATGACGGAAATTTAGATATAAAGATATATACAACTCATGTGCAAAAATATGAGTTTTCTCATTTGTTCCGCAGTGATAGATGAAAATAACACATTTTAAGAACGAAACACATTTATGAAAAACTGTGTACAGTAGAAGACCACTAATCTGCACAATTCCAAGTTTTCTGCAGATTTTTGCGGTCATGTCTATTCAGTCTTTGTTTACATTTTTTTTAAATTCATATATTGGACAATTTAGATTATTAAGCCTTAAAAATAAATAAATTACACACTTGAAGTAAGGTAAAAACTATTAAATTATCGTATACGATTTCATAAAATGGTATTATATGGTATTATATGTGTGTGCTTCACGATCTTGGTTACGACTTTGGCGAAATTGGCTGCAACTTGTCATAATTCTAATAGTGTGGGCCGCTATAACAAAAAAGTAACCAGTTTTTAGTAAAATTTCTGATATAAAGTAGTTTTCAAAAACTTGTGTAAAATTGCAGGCCGTTCTCATGTTATGCCAGTCCTGGGAATAATATTTCTAACACTGAAAAGTTTCCATGTATATGTGGAATTTAGAAAAGCTTCTCCAAAAGAAAGGTCCTGAAATGACATTGTAATTCCTCTAACTTCAAAGTTTAATCGGGCCCTGATGTTGTTTACTGAAATCTAATAAATACAGTTATTTTGAATATTACAACAGAATTAAACAGCTAAATTTATTTAACTTAAACTCGCTGTTACTTCCCGATGTTATTTTTTAGTATTAAGAAAGAAAATTAGTTAAATTTTTCAAATCATGCACATTTATATTTTTTTTCCGTCTTTAATAACTAAATAATGAAAAAATATGCTTTTGTTCTGATCTCATAAATACGACAATAAAATAATGTAACTAAGAGACATTGCAAAATTAAATCTTTGTGATTTCAAACCATAAACAAATGATACCGCTACCATTTTACTTACTATGACGTCATTAGAATATTGTCCATTGATTGTTGGAGAACTTATTTTGTGAATGATTACCTCAATGATTTAATACTTTTTACGGTTCATGATGAATGAATCACTTGTGTTTGTTTAGGTTTATGGAATGAGATATTAAGCCGTGAACCCAATTTCAATTAAAGTTATCCAAAGATGGTACAGATGTCATATTCGCCCCATATTGGCGCGATTTTTTTCTGTCGCCAATATCATATAGGCAACAGGTACTTAACTTGCGCTAAAGTGTCGTTATTTTGCTTGATGTGGTAACCCGGATTATGTTGTTTATTCTGTTGATGTTTTTGCCAAATTGGCAACCGAAAAAAATTGCGCCAATATGGGGCGAATATGACATCTGTTCCATTGGTTATTTCTGTTAATTATTTATTTAGGTACTTTTCCATTATAGCGCATTTTTTAAAAAAAGCTTGGCGTAATTCGGGCATCAGAAAGTGAGATATGTTGCCAAAATATACAGCTATGAAAACAAATCTAATGAACTTTTATTTTTGTTTATATATGCACTTATATACATAAAAAAAGTCGTTTCTAAATATATATAATATTTTTTTTTATATATACAAATTACGGCACAGATTTCAGATATGAACCGGGATACCTATGGCGCTAAAATGGTGTTATTTTGCCGGCTATTGTTTTTTATTTATTAATAAATTGTTTAGGCACAGATGTCATATTCGCCCCATATTGGCGCGATTTTGGAACAGATGTCATATTCGCCCCATATTGGCGCGATTCTTTTCGGTTGCCAATTTGGCGAAAACATCAACAGCATAAACAACATAATCCGGGTTACCACATCAAGCAAAATAACGACACTTTGGCGCACGTTAAGTACCTGTTGCCTATATGATATTGGCGACAGAAAAAAATCGCGCCAATATGGGGCGAATATGACATCTGTGCCATTTTTTATTTACTTTTATTTTCTGTTTTTAAATTATATAAACTGTTTTGTTCTATAGTTATTATTCAAACTTTTATTTATTTATAGTTATTTCCTTTTCAAAATGATAGCAAATAATTTAAAAATATATAAGTAACTGGTATTCGAAAGCGAGATTTCTGCCGAATTGGCGTCAGAGAAAAATCACGCCAACCCCGATGCATATATGACATCTGTGTAAAAAATACTTCTGTTTCTTTATAAAAATGGTTAGATAGTTTTTTTTACATTAAATAAATTGTATACATATGCAAAAAATTGCTTGTGAGTATGAATCAGTAAATAGGTTGTCAGAAAATACGTTGGCAAACTTCTTTCTCGCCAAGAAACTTTTCTCCGAAGTATTGTACGTACATAAGTAATGATTGCTAGAAATACATTTTTAATTATGATATGCGCTTTTATGTTTCACTACATTTATGCATACTATACCGTGTGTATAAATGCTACAGTTCATATGCAGGGCTGCACAAAAGAATTCGTAAGGGTTCCTGAGTATGAGAATAAATTGCTTAAAGTTGGTTTTTAAAGGAGTTATGCAGTTTTACGCTGAACTGCATTTGGATTACTAAGAAATGTTTGTAGAATATAGATAAAATAATATACAGGGTCACGCAAAGAATAGGATACATAACCGTCTATGGATGATAATATCTGGAAATATGATTTCAGTAGCTTTAAGAGTAGCTTAAATTAAATTTTAGCTAAATAGTGGCATATAATAACGGTACTATTGCTATGGGCGGTAACTGCTGAAATCAATTTTTTAAAAAAATTATGCGTTTTCTAAAATGTTTACTTAGTTATCTTATTTACCTTATTTCCCTAAATAACGAAGTTTTGTTAAAGCATTCAGGATGTGTTGGAAAGTGTTTCATATTCTATGCTTAACGCATGATTTTTCTTTCTTCTATAGTCTTATTTTGCATTTATTTTATTCTTAATTTTTAGTCTTTTTTAGTCTTATACTGCTTTATAGAAACTTTGGCACAGTTGTCATATATACCCCATATTGGAGCGATTTTTTCCGACGCCAATTTGGCGAAAACATCAACAGCATAAACAACAACATCCGGGTTACCATATCAAGCAAAATAACGACACTTTGATGACAGTTAAGTAACCGTTGTGTATATGACATCTGTGCCGAAACTTTAATATTTAATGTTTAAACTCTTCGCTCCACTCACCTTGCATATAGTATAAACTATAACACAGATAGCGCAAAATAATAGACAGTTTGATACTTTTCCACTGTAGGGGCTTTGGCATTTTTTAAAAAAGTTTGGTGTAATTTGGGCATCAGAAAGTGAGATTTGGGTACTTTTCCGTTATGCGGATACCATTGCCTCCAAGCGTAATAGTTGGCGCAAAATGAAAGTCACGTGAATTAAGGCATTTGAAAAATAAAAGAAAAAATATTGTCGTACTAAAGTGAGCATTTAAAAAATATAACATTTGAAAATTCCAGACTTTTACGAACTATTTAATTAAATCACAAATATATACTTAAAATAATTGAACAAATAACTGTTATAAAATAAAGCAATAAAATAAAACTCATATTAAACTGCTGGCATAAAATTACAAATATCTTTTAGCATTTTGAAATAATTGGCGCATTAGCATACATGGTACTTTTCCGTTATACGGACAGCATGCTAAAATGTATGCTAATGCGCCAATTATTTCAACCTTGATCGTAGATTTTTATTGTAAACCATGCGAAACATTGTGATTTGTTATTTATGAAACGTGAATCACGTGAATGATTATTGTTTAACCTTAACCTTGGAAAGCTTTTTAATCTGCTATTAATCGAATTAAAAATGCTTTTTTTTTTGTTTATAAAGTTGTAGTTTACTTTTACTGCTGATGCTGAGATGGATTTTGTCATTTGGCAATTACCAGATGATGAGAAAGTTGTGATAAAAATGTTTCAGGAATTTGGAATTCTGCATAATAAAAGATTGTGTTCAAAAAATCATGAAATGAAATTATGGATGAGTTCTGGAAATCCGAAATTGAGTTGTAGCTTACGATCATGCGAAGAAAGCGTAGAAATACGACAAAAAACTTGGTTTAAAGGATCGCGGGTGACTTTTCTTAATGCTTTGAGGTTTGTATATTTATCGTGCAAAGAGTTGACATCGATTGAGTTTTGTGAGCTGCAACTTGATATGAACCACAACACAACAGTGGAATGGAATAGTTATTCGAGAGAAGTTTGTGCAAATGCTTTATGTTCTCGACCAAATAGAAAAATCGGTGGACCTAATAAAATTATAGAAGTAGATGAAAGTCATGTATTATTTATACAGATTGTTGGAAAGGATATAAAACAGATGAACTGCTAAGTGCTGGTTATGATCATTTCACAGTAAATCACAAATACAATTTTGTCGACCCTAATACTGGATGTCATACTCCAAATGTTGAAAGATTATGGGGCATCGCAAAATGGCGCAACAAAAGACATCGGGAAGCTGTTCGTCATCATTTAGAGTCGTATCTCATAGATTTTATGTGGCTACGCCTTCATTCAAAAAATGAAATGTTTACTGCAATGCTGAAAGATATTTATAATTTTATATCAGCAGTTTAATATGATTTTGGTACAGATGTCATATTCGCCCCATATTGGCGCGATTTTTTTCGGTTGCCAATTTGGCAAAAACATCAACAGCATAAACAACAGGCACAGATGTCATATTCGCCCCATATTGGCGCGATTTTTTTCGGTTGCCAATTTGGCGAAAACATCAACAGTATAAACAACATATTCCGGGTTACCACATCAAGCAAAATAATGACACTTTGGCGCAAGTTAAGTACCCGTTGCGGAACAGATGTCATATTCGCCCCATATTGGCGCGATTTTTTTCGGTTGCCAATTTGGCGAAAACATCAACAGCATAAACAACATAATCCGGGTTACCACATCAAGCCCTTTGGCGCAAGTTAAGTACCCGTTGCCTATATGATATTGGCGTCAGAAAAAAGTCGCGCCAATATGGGGCGAATATGACATCTGTGCCAAACAACATAATCTGGGTTACCACATCAAGCAAAATAACGGCACTTTGGCGCAAGTTAAGTACCCGTTACCTATATGATATTGGCGACAGAAAAAAATCGCGCCAATATGGGGCGAATATGACATCTGTGCCATGATTTTTTATTTTATTACTTTACAGTATAACAGTTATTTGTTCATTTATTTTAAGTATATATCTGTGATTTAATAAAATAGTTCGTAAAAGTTTGTAATTTTCAAATGTTATATTTTTAAAATGCCCACTTTACTATCGAGAATTTTTTTTCTTTTATTTTTCAAATGTTTCAATTCACCTTATTTTCATTTTGCGCCAACTATTGAGCTTGGCGACAATGCTGTCCGTATAATGGAAAAGTACCGCATACATTTTGGCATGGTGTCCGTATAACGGAAAAATATTGAGAATTGTTGTCAAATCATATAAACAGCTATGAAAACAAACTTGATGAGTGTTTTTTTTATATGTTTATTTTATATGTATATTATTCATGTTTTTATGTACAAATTACATCTGTTTCTGTATAAAATTAGAGAAACGGCTTTTTTAATCGTATAAATAAATCGTATAAATATCGAAAAAAAATGCATGTGCATATAAAATGAAACAGTGGATAGGTTCCGGGAAAATGTTGCCAAATTTCTTTTTTCGCCAAGGCACTTATACTGGAAAAGTACCTAAAGCACATTAAAATCGCGCAGTTAGGAGCTCACACAGTACAGCGTCGTCTATTGGCGGTTATTTTATTAGTAGCATCGGGAGGAAGATGTAAAGATGTACTTTAAATTCTCACCCATAGATTTTCAAAAAAATATCTTAAAAGAGCGGAGTTTAAATTAAATTTTGGTGACCTCCTTTATGAAAGATTAATAGTTATAAATGGGAATTTCACCAAATCAGCCAGCTATTGCCAAGTTGGCCAACATTTGGCGCTACTGTGGTAACCCTGCATTAGTATTTTTCAACAATTACTCATTTCAATGAGGTGGTCCTACCGGAATCGTGAGAGACACACAGAGACTTGGATTTTATATAAATAGATAATACATAGTCTATCAGGATATTTTTTTGAATTAACAGGGAATTATTCATGTCTAATAACACATTTTTTTTTAAATCTCATATAATTCTCTTTTTGAAATTTACAATTCCGTACCTGATAAAAAATTACTTATATTTAAGAGTTGCAAATAGTGGCAGCTGAAATTGATTTATTCTATATCTATATGCATACATAATTACAAAAAAAAATATATTACAATGTACAAACGCGTACAAAAGTTTTGGCTGCTTTTTAAAGTTTATCATATGCTATTAAATTTTCAAATAATTTTTATATTGACTTAAAAATTTATTTTTAAAATATAATGCTTCTAAATAACTATTGTAACTGTAAAATACAAAGTATCTACATTATTGTAAAGATTCCATACTATCATTAAAAAATATTTACAAAATAAGTATGTTTTTAACCCAAAAATATCAATGGCAGTTACAACTGCAGAATCGCCATTCTAAAAATGTTAAAAGAAAATTATGTTTTTAAGCCGATTTTTGATGGTGTTGTTGTGGAGTTAGGTTGCTCTCACTTTACATTTTTTTTCTCCAATATATTAGACGTTATTTGAAATATCCAAAAGTGAAATTACTGCAAGTCAATTTTTGGACTCGCCCGTCTGTCTGTCTATGGGTCTGTCCGGATATAACAACGCAAAAACTACCCAACCAAATGGTTTGAAATTTAAAATATATAATCGTTGAAGAATTTTGTTAGTCATTTCAAATTTTATAAAAATCGAATCAAAACTAAAAAATATATTAATAAAAGTTTTCTGCATTCTATTAAATCCTATCATATATATTTTTTAAATACAGAAGTAATTCAAAGAGAACTTCGTAACTTTTCCCACATAAAGGTTTATAGTTAATAACTGTAAAATATAAAATTCAAATAATATATTTTCTACGGTTTCTGTCCCTGGTTTAATTTTGATATCGACAGTAATTATATTGAGAATGACAATAACCTTCATTTTCCGATAAATTCATCGCATATTTGTATTGTCATACAGATTTTTCTTTAATCAGCTTACTTCACATCTGTGTAAAAAAGAGTAAGCATTGCTCAAAAAAAGAAGTGATTGTAACGGCCTTTTCATAAATCGACAATATTTTGTTAAACAAAATCACTTTTGACGTTGCAAGCAAATTTTCTGACCTGCTCGTTCAGCATCAGCAATTTTTAAAGATGGAAATTTTATCGATCTAAACCAGGATGAAGTCTTAAAAATTTCGGAGAAACTTTTCATTTTATTATTTAAAACTAAAATTTAAATTATTAAAAACAAATAATTCTTAATATTAAAAAAGTAAGTCTACTTCAAAGTGTAGCGTAGTGCTCAGCTACTTTTTTATGAACGTAGTCTAGGATTAAAAGGATTGTTGAGTTTTGTGTGTGAGCGTGTTGTCCGGATTCTGACACTTGTGCGTGAAAAAGTTATTTTGTCATTTCGTTTACTTTCGGAAAGTATCGGTGGACGATTATAGCGGTTACTTTACATGTGATATGCCAAGTAGCTGTCTGTGGTCGGCTGGCTAGTGTGAATACGCTGGTAGAAATGTGTATCGACGGCTTTCATGCCATTGAAGGAGAGTTAGACTAGAACTTCATCGGTTCGAGATTTGGAGTTTGGGCTAAGGCGTTTGCCCAGCGGTAACGTTCTCTGGGACGCTTCTACTACCCAAAGGGATGTTACACTGAGATGGGCATTTTCCGAAGTTCTCGTCTGTGTTGTCACTAAGATTAGCTCTTACTTGTATGTTATTTTTTACTTCCGGTCAAAGTTTAAAATTCTATTAATATTTCGTTTTAATTCAAATTAAAACTTCTATATTTAGTATAAAATTGCTAGTTCGAGTAGAAATAAATCTTTCAGGAGTGGTAGTAAGAAAATTATATGTCCTTCAATTTTGTGATCAAGAAGCAGAAAAAGGAGAATTAATTGTTCCGATAACTTATTCTACAAAACGAGCCAGTCAATTTGCCGGCGTTTCTAGTAGTACGTTAAAAAGAAACGCCGAGAAGAAGGAGATAAGCGTAATCCTATTTTTTGTTCAACTAAAAAAGAGTTAAAAAGAATGTCTTTGAAAAAACGGGTATAGATGGATTTCAGCAGATGAGGAGGATAACATTTAAAGAACAAGAAAATAAGGGTAACATTTAAAGGTATATTTTAACGAGTAAGTTTTTCTAATATAATTTGAAATAATAATAATAATAATAATAATAATAATAATAATAATTTTTTATGCGAAAAGCAAAAATCTTGCATAACTTTTTAAATTTTTAAGCGCTTTCGTTTTTTATAAGTATTAACTACAAAAACTTTTTTACACAAATTGATATTATTTCCCCAAAAGCGCATTCTTATAAAATCCAGATAAACAAACTCCCCTTACCACCATTTTGATAGAATCAAAGCAGACCTGACGCATGCGCAATAGCGCGGAGGGTTTTGTTATCTGAAAACGAACAGTACGTACTTCAATAACAGACTTTTGGGATCCAAGGGATTCATTTCAAGTTAGAGACATTGTCTATAGTATTTAGGGTTTCCAGTGATATTGCATTTTGGCGACATTTAAAAAATTACCAGCGTCCATCTACATAGCCATCTTACTTAGAGTAGAAATTAACGAAATCTTTGGCCCCTTTCGCTATCTTAGACTCTGAGTTTGGGATTGGATCATCTAAGATAATGTTTCTCGTTCCCCTGTCATCCTCATCTAAATATTGACGTTAAGTGAACCGTTTTCATTGTTATTCCAGCGTCATAGCTACATTTTTAGTGGACAGGTCCTAAGGGAACGCCACAAAAGGATTGTTTCTTACCTTCTTGCATTGACATTTATTAGTTTCTCGCCAGTTGGCGAGTTTTAGTGGATGTAGTCTGGCACAACTGAATGTTTTTTGGCGACCCTTTACTGTTATCTACATTAAATTTAAATCACATTAAAATTGTCAACATAGCTTTTACCAGCGTCCATAGCTTTTACCAGCGTCCATAGCTTTTACCAGCAACATAGCTTTTACCAGCGTCATTTTAACGCGCAGTTAACGATTGTTTATTAAACTAGGGGGCTCGGGCCCTACGAGCTACGCTCGCCAACCCCCGTTCAGACACCGCAGTTTCTAAAAGCACGCTAATTTGATCGGCTTTAAAAAGATTTTGAAAGAATTGAATTATAATTTAAAAAACAGTGGCGATCTCCCTATAAACGGGTGTCTATTCATTTCTCTTTGATTGAGGAATTTTAAGGGAAAATCAGCTACTGTTAAAAGTTACAATGGGTATTTTCCTCTTTGATTACAATAAATCAGTTAAACATTTCAAAATAAGCTCATATAAAATGAATTAAATAAATAGAGTCTTTGTTTCCCGGTATTTTTTAACAAAGCGAAAAGAAAGTTCTTTTAAATAAAACATTTTAAACGGGCTCTCATGTCAAGCAGACAAGTCGTATGTTTGTTGGTCAATAAATAAATAAATAAATAAAATACATTTTAAATGTATTGTTTTTAATCTCACGTAATTTGCACCAAACTTTTTTTCTCTTTTTAATATTCACGTGAAAATACTTTTGTTAGAAATGAAATATTATTTGCGCTGTCCCAACAAAAATAGTTGTAAAGATCATCTCGAAATATCAAACAAATGTCTCACGCAGTTTTTAAATTTAAACTGTTTTGCAATATTATTTTTTGTTCATTTTACGTAATAAGTGTAATGTGACGTAAATGTGATGTAATTTCTCCTATTTAAGACTTCTAACGCATGTTAATGAATTTATTATTTTACAATATTCTTTCTCTGTTAAAATTCACGTGTAATTATAGATGAAGTAATTTTCAATAAGTTCCTACTTTTTATACGCAATTATTTAATTCTAATTTGAAAGTTTTTTTTCTGTTTATAATAGTCACATGTAAATAAATTTTTAATTTGAAGCAAACATTATTGTTTGCGCTATTTATAAAGTTAGCAACAGGTTGAATTAGTACAATTTTCTAAAATAAGTAAAAAATATCTCTCGAAATGCCGAAAATTTGAATTTAAAATAGAAATAAACGCTCAAAAGATGAGTAAAATGTAAAAACTAAATGCAATCTGCACACCGGGAAATTATAACGTATAAAATTATCTAAAAATGATTAAATTCCAATGTATCGTTTTGTTCCTATAAAACTTTTTTAATGGAACGACTTTGTCCAAATTTAGCCTTAAATATCTCTTAAAATAATTCTTCGATTTGAAAACTGTCTGCATCAGCGTGTTTATCAAACATTTCTCTATAACACCGCCAATTTTCATATTTTTGTATGCAATATTTTCCTTATTATTAACGGAGAAAGACCTCCGGTCACAAAAAACTCAAAACCGGCGGCGGCGGCGGCGGCGGTGACAGCGGTAGTTACTTTTTTTTAGAATAGAGAGAAGTTTTCGGTGTGCAAGTAAAAAACGGTACACAATACAACTATTTTAACAAAAAAGTTTTATTTTTAAATGCTACGGGGCTTCGCCCCCTACGAGCTACGCTCGCCAACCCCCGTCCAGACACCGCAGACTCTAAATGCACGCTAATTTCTATTCATTTCTCTTTGATTGGGGAATTTTAACGCCAAATCCGCTGCGGTACTACTTGATTATCCCGTCGACCAATTTCGCCAAATTATATAAACCGCCAAACCACTCGCCAAATTATACAAATTGACATAATTTTTATTTTAAATAACGAAAGAACAAATAAATTAGTACAACATTAATAAAAATACAAATAAAACGTCGAAATAAAAACAACTTGATGACGTAGACACGTGTAACAACATTTCAAAATAAGCTAATATAAAAGGAATTAAGTAAACAGTCTTTGTCTCCTGGTATTTTTTATCAAAGCGAAAAGAAAGTTCTTTTAAAGACATTTTAAATTAATCGTTTTTAATCTGACGTAATTTTGATCAAGCTATTCTTTCTCTTTTAAATATTCACGTGAAAATACTTTTGTAGAAATGAAATATTATTTGCGCTTTTCTAACAAAAATAGTTGAAAAGTTCCTCTCAAAATATCAAATAAATGTCTAGCGCAATTTCTAAATTTAAACTGTTTTGCAATATTTTGTGTTCATTTTATGTAATAACTGTAATGTGACGTAAATATGACGTAATTTCTCCTATTTAAGACTTCTAACGCATGTTAATGAATTTATTATTTTACAATTTCCTTTCTCTCTTAAAATTCACATGTATACTTTTTATGACGTAATTTTTAATAAGTTCCTGCTTTTTGTACATAATTATTTAAATCTAATTCTAAATGATTTTTTCTGTTTATAATAGTCACGTGTAAACAAATTTTTAATTTGAAGCAAACGTTATTGTTTGCGCTGTTTATACAATTGGCAACAGTATAAATTAATACCATCTCTCTATTCTAAAAAAAAGTAACTACCGCTGTCACCGCCGCCGCCGCCGGTTTTGAATTTTTTGTGACCGGTCGTCTTTCTTCATTAATATTAAGAAAA
This sequence comes from Maratus speciosus, assembly GCA_963932465.1. Lineage (NCBI taxonomy): Eukaryota > Metazoa > Arthropoda > Arachnida > Araneae > Salticidae > Maratus > Maratus speciosus. Next base: position 63,502,247 of record OZ010799.1, on the reverse strand, counting down.
ATAATGCATACAAAAATATGAAAATCGGTAGTATTATACAGAAATGTTTGATAAACACGCTGATGTAGACAGTTTTCAGATCGAAGAATTATTTTAAGAGATATTTAATGCTAAAGTTGGACAAAATCGTTCCACTAAAAAAGTTTTATAGGAGCAAAAACTGTTCATAGGAATTTAATCATTTTTAGATCATTTTATGCGTTAGAATTTGCCGGAGTGCAGATTGCATTAATTTTTTTATTTTGACTAATTTTTTGAGGTTTTATTTCTATTTTAAATTCAGATTTTCAGCATTTCTAGAGTAATTTTTAACAGATTTTAGAAAGTGATATTAATTTAAACTGTTGCCAACTGTATAAACAGCGGAAACAATAATGTTTGCTTAAAAAAAAAAAAATATTTATACGTGTAAATAAATTAAAAATTTATTTACACGTGACTATTATGAACAGAAAAAAAACATTTGGAATTAGAATTAAATAATTATGTACAAAAAGCAGGAACTTATTAAAAATTACGTCATAAAAACTATAATTACACGTGAATTTTAAGAGAGAAAGGAATTTGTAAAACAATAAATTTATTAGCATGCGTTAGAAGTCTTAAATAGGAGAAATTACGTCATATTTACGTCACATTACAGTTATTACATAAAATGAACAGTTATTACATAAAATAATATTGCAAAACGGTTTAAATTTAGAAATTGCGCTAGATATTTATTTGATATTTTAAGAGGATACTTTTCAACTATTTTTGTTAGGAAAGCGCAAATAATATTTCATTTCTAACACAAGTATTTTCACGTGAATATTAAAAAGAGAAAGAATAGTTTGGTCAAAATTATGTCAGATTAAAAAGGATTAATTTAAAATGTCTCATTTAAAAGAACTTTCTTTTCACTTTGTTAAAAAATACCAGGAGACAAAGACTCTGTTTACTTAATTCCTTTTATATTAGCTTATTTTGAAATGTTGTTACACGTGTCTACGTCATCAAGTTATTTTTATTTCGACGTTTTATTTGTATTTTTATTAATGTTGTACTAATTTGTTTGTTTTTTTTTTTTGTTTGTTATTTAAAATAAAAATTATGTCAATTTATATAATTTGCCGAGTGGTTTGGCGATTTATATAATTTGGCGAAATTGGTCGACGGGATAATCAAGTAGTACCGCAACGGATTTGGCGTTAAAATTCCCCAATCAAAGAGAAATGAAGAGAAATCCGTTTACAGAGAGATCGCCACTGTTTTTTAAATTACAATTCAATCTTTCGAAATCTTTTTAAAGCCGATCAAATTAGCGTGCATTTAGAGTCTACGGTATCTGGACGGGGGTTGGCGAGCGTAGCTCGTAGGGGGCCGAGCCCCCTAGTTTTCTAAAATAATGTAAAAAATATCCCTCGAAATGCTGAAAATTTGAATTTAAAATAGAAATAAAACCTCAAAAAATGTGTCAAATTAAAAAATTAAAAGCAGTCTGCACACCAGGAAATTATGACGCATAAAATGATCTAAAAATGATTAAATTCCTATGTACAGTTTTTGCTCCTATAAAACTTTTTTAATGGAACGATTTTGTCCAACTTTGACATTAAATATATCTTAAAATAATACTTCGATTTGAAAACTGTCTGCATCAGCGTGTTTATCAAACATTTCTGTATAATTCTACCGATTTTCATATTTTTGTATGCATTATTTTTCTTAATATTAACGAAGAAAGACCTCCGGTCACAAAAAATTCAAAACCGGTGGAGGCGGTGACAGCGGTAGTTACTTTTTTTAGAATAGAGTGATTACACTCTTTATTTTTCTGTTTCTATTTTCTACATTTTAATTTTTAAACTATTTTATTTTGCGGTTTCATAGCCGCAAATCACTTATTTTGGCGAGAGTGGTATAGCGCATCATTGACTCCATTGTCTTTGTAACGCGTAAATAGTTGAAACCATAAAGAATATTTGGCAAATTAGCACTTGAGGCCGCCTAACGGACTTTCAATAAATATATTAATTAATAATTAAGTTCTAAAATTATAAAAATGTTGTATTTTCATTGGAAATACACATGCGTTCATAATTTTTAGAATTCTGGTCTATCAGTAAGTGACTGAAAAATAGATTATAAAACTCCATCTTTACATACATGAACCAAGTTAAGTTTAATAAAGGACTCTACAAAGATAAAGAGTAAAAAGAAAAGGGGTACAGGGGTATATCGGCTTATATTAAATCAAAACAAAATTCAGTTAATGCATATACAAGTATGTGTCATCCGTACCAATCATACCCAAAAATTGCGGCCGCTATCAGTCGCTTCTTTATATTCGACAAGAATAATTTAGTTTTGCGCGCTCAAAATTAAATGTTGTATTCTTCTTTGAATCTAATTTTCTACCACAAATTTCTTATTAAAAATTATTAATCAAGTTATGTAAGTACTGTTGTGAAAACAAATACAGCAGAAAAAGAATACCCCAATACTAACTCTGCCGTAAATCATAATACAACAAGAACGTCACGCATAGATTATGAAACCCTTTCCAACATTTCTAGAACATTTTAACAGAAGTTCGCCGTTTAATAATTTAAAGACTATAAGTAAGTAAACATTTTAGAAAACGCATCACACGTTGGAAGCATAGATATCAATTACTGCACATAGCTGGAAAGGTTCTCCAATTCTTCTGTCCAACTCTATATATGATCTAGAAATTTGTATATATTCCACATTGTATGCTAAAATGTAGTTTAATTAGAAAACACAAAACACAATTGAAAATTCACCAATAGACGGAAACGTGAATTATTTTGTAGAGCCTACAGATATTTATGCACGCCACATATTAATTTGAAATTTAATTCAGGCAAAAACACGTTTAAAATTACTGAAATCACACTTCAAGATATTACTATCCATAGGCGGCCATGCATCCAGTTTTCTCAGTAGCCCTGTGTGTGATTTTATTTATATGCTACAAATATCTCTTTTACTAAATGTAGTTGAGATAGAAAACTCAAATAAAAATAAAAACACTTTAAGCAATACACGCTCATTCTCAGTAACGCTTACGAACTCTTTTATGTTGCCCTGTATAGGGTCTGTAGAATTTATACACACCACGTAGTGTGCAAAAATTTATTTAAACTTAAAACGCATTTTCTGCAATCATCGCTAATAGACAATACTTCTTATAGAGTATTGTATCCGGAATTTTTTATGTGCCCCTGTAAACGGTCTATAGAATTTATACACACCACGTAGTGTGCTAAACTTTATTTAAACTTAAAACGCATTTTCTGCAATCATCACTAATAGACAATACTTCTTATAGAGTATTGTATCCAAAATCTTTTATGTACCCCTGTAAATGGACGATAAACGCAGTGCATATCATATTCTATTGCAAGCCTCTTTTACTAATGTTCAGTAATGTATATCAGTTTCATCTTAAAACAAGCTGCGAAAATTTTCCCCGTAAACCATTATATAACCGAACTCTTTTGTGTGACCCTGTAAATGAACTATAATTGCTTTTGCACCCAGTATTCTACAGAAAGCATCCTTTACTGCACCGCACAAATTCATATTAATTTCATTATATTTGTAACAGAGTAACATCATTAAAATACGCCGCAAACGGTTTTTCTTCATGGACCATAATATACACAACATGTGCTATACAAACCACCTTTTAGTACACCTCAATAATGTATGTAAATTTCATTATTTTAAAATTGTGTAACACTATTAAAATACATCGCAAATATTTTTTCCCGATAGACCATAATCTATCGGAATAGTTTTGAGTTATCCTGTAAATGAACTACGAATACTACACACTTCATTTTCAATACCGATCATGTCATGGTAAAGATCAATAATATCTATTACATGTCGATCCGAGTATATTTACGCGAGTTAGAGCAGGCACAGACGGCAGACAGACAGACAACCCAAAGTCATAAACACGTTTCATGTTGAAAATTCTTAAAAACGGAACTGGTTCCGATGCATTACTAATAACGTTTACTATACTACACACTTCATTTTCAATACCGAACATGGCATGGTAAAGATCAATAATATCAATTACATGTCAATTCGAGTATATTTACGCGAGTTAGAGCAGGCACAGACGGCAGACAGACAGACAAACCGAAGTCATAAACACTTTTCATGTTGAAAATTGTTAAAAATGGAACTGGTTCCGATGCATTACTAATAACGTTTACTATACTACACACTTCATTTTCAATATCGAACATGTCATGGTAAAGATCAATAGTATCAATTACATGTCGATCCGAGTATATTTACGCGAGTTAGAGCAGGCACAGACGGCAGACAGACAGACAAACCGAAGTCATAAACACTTTTCATGTTGAAAATTATTAAAAAGGGAACTGGTTCCGATGCATTACTAATAACATTTACTATACTACACACATCATTTTCAATACCGAACATGTCATGGTAAAGATCAATAATATCAGTTACATGTTGATCCGAGTATGTTTACGCGAGTTAGAGCAGGCACAAATGGCAGACAGGCAGACAAACCGAAGTTATAAACACTTTTCATGTTGAAAATTGTTAAAAATGGAAATGGTTCCGATGCATTAATAATAAAGTTTGCTATACTTAAATTTTGCTATGGAGAACATATAGAAGTTGTAACGGACTTTAAAATTTTCAATACTAACACCAAATTTTCACATCAGATTTGGATTTTTGAGTGAATTTTACCTTCGGATATCAAATGAGAAAAGATTAGGTCAAGTACTATAGAAATTAAGCAAATTTAAAGTTTGGAACTTCTAACGTTAAATTCAGTTTAAATCATTACAAAACAATGCGAGTAGTTTTTTTAGTATAACTCTAAAACTGTTTGGCGAAATAAGCTGTAATTTTGGATTCCCATATTTAAATTTTCGAGAAATCAATTTTTGTTAAAAAATTTCTAATGTTGCGGTTCATTTTTTTTCTTTAGAAAAAAAAATACTTTTACTTATATATAGCATTCTTTAATTTTCATGTCGTGCGAATGAATCACGAATTTATTTGTCATGGTGATTTTGCGGAGATAGCTTAATTAGTTGCTGTGGTTGTGTAACACTCACCCGCAAGAAAAGTGACACATCTCGACAAAAGTAAATTTTACAGGAGAATTAAAAGAAAAATTTTCATGATTTTACTGTAACATGAAATTATAACACTTAGCTCTCAGTGCAGGAGTAATAAAAAAGAAAAGTGCCCAGCTAAACTGATGGCATTGAGCTCACAGGCTATTCACACTAATTGTATATCATACTCTTATTTTAAAGAATAATGCCCCTCAAAAAAATAAGTGAAGGGGAATTAGCCCCCGTTTCCCCCCTTTATACTTAACCAGTGAACCTCCAAATCTAATCAGGGAAGCTCCTTATCATAATAAACCGGTATACCAAATTTGGAGCAAATCGAATAATTCTGCATGAAAAACCCGTTTATCTGAATTAAAGGGGTGGACTAACCCCCCTTTTCCCCCTTTATCCTTAACCAATGAACCCTCAAAACTAATCAGGGAAGTTCCTTAACATAATAAACCGGTATACCAAATTTGGAGCAAAGCGAATAATTCTGCATGAAAAACCCGTTTATATAAATTAAGGGGGGTGGACTAGCCCCCTTCCCCCTTTATCCTTAACCAATGAACCCCCAAAACTAATCAGGGAAGTTCCTTAACATAATAAACCGGTATATCAAATTCGGAGCAAATCGAATGATTCTGCATGAAAAACCCATTTATCTGAATTAAGGGGTTGGACTAATCCCGTTTTCCCCCCTTTATCCTTAACCAACGAACTCCCAAAACTAATCAGGGAAGCGTCTTATCACAATGAACCTAGAAAAATATTTTGAAGCAAATCGGATGTTTCTATCAAGAGTTATCGCGTTACGTACATGCATACATACAGAACGAGCGGGCACATTAGCTCTCAGGCTTTGATAGCCTGTAAGCTAAAAACGTGCATAATAGTGTAAATCCCTTAAGATTGAAGACGTAAGATGAGATTTAGAGGGTTGGGTAATTTTACTTCCCAACACAATCCACCCGTTTTCTTTGGTCTGGTCACAAATGGACATAAATCGCAATAGAGTGATTTTCCATATAAATACAAAAGTAACTTCAGAATTGAACAGATCTCATCGAAGAGCATTAAGGGTCGGCAAAATAGGCTCTTCTAGACTCGTCGAAATTAATTTGAAAGGGAGCTTCCAGGTTTACAGTTAAAAGTTTGCAGTTTTCCGATAGATCTAGCGTCTGCGAGCCTTCGGATAAAGAGGCACCGTGATCCACGGGGTTCCTAGAGTAATCATCTAAGCCCAAAAAGTGTCGCTTTTATGCTAATTCGGTTGATATTTTTAGTTGCGGACATCTGGGTTCCGAAATTCATTGATCTGTTTGAAACAATGCGATATTTATATCTCCTTCTTAAATGCGATTCGACGAACCTATCTACCTTCACAATCCTCGTGATAGGCATAGATTGTCATTTAATTATGGCATGTGATAGCGAACTTGGAGAATTAACATGTAGTGAGGTAGAAGAAAGTTTTGGGGTTGTCACATCCGACTAGCTCATTTTTAGGTGCGTTCATAATTAAATAAATACGTAACACCTATAGTGGTCGTTCGGTCCGTCCGTCTGTCTGTCTATCGGTCTCTCCGTCCGCCCGCATGTAACAGAGCAAAAAACTACCCAACCGAATGGTCTGAAATTTTAAATATATAATTGTTGCAAAATTTTGTCGAGTCATTTCAAATTTTATGAAAATCGGATGTAGTTTAGTTACAGGGACTGTCAAAAGTTTTCCGTTAGATTACGGCCAATGGGAAAAAATTATTTCAAATGCATTTTAATGATGTTACAGCCTTTTGAATAGAATGAAATGGATATACACTCATGAAGTGCAGTTAAAATATACATTCAGTACACTATGCGGTGCAAAAAATAGTTATAAAACTAGTTATAGTACGAACGCACCTCATTTGCCACGTTTCACGTGCAGTTTCCACCTTGTTCTTTCACTCTCTGTTATTTCAATTTTCATAGCACAATGCACTTTGCTATTTCATAGCACATGACTCTACAAGTTATATCCACCTTCATCACTGTCGGTTTTTTAGGTAGCTTTCATTACAAAAGCTATTACAGCCGTTCGGAGGAAAGCGATTTCAAAAAATTTTGGTTTATTTTCATCGATCATGACCCCCAGACCCCGAAACCACCCTCCGTTCAAAAATTGATATATATATATATATCCATATATATATAGTATATATATATATATCCATATATATATAGTATATATATATATATCCATATATATATGTGACAAAGATCAGATATATATATATATGTATATCTGATCTTTGTCATATTGTAACTGTCGTATTTATGAACCGATTTGAATGAAATTTCGTGTATACATAGTGCATACCAATGTCTCGACCGAGTTCGTTGGCCACCTTCATCCGCCATCTTGTTTCAAAATGGCGGTCATTTAATTTTTTTCTAAAAATTTAAAATATAAAATGTGGTACCAAAAAATTGAAAATTAAAAAATATTTTTTTCTTATGTGTTTGACCTTGATACAAAGATTCCGGATCATTTTTAGTTTCGTCTATATCTTAAAAAATGGCTGAGTTATAGCACTTTGAATTTCTAGCGTGGCTGGCATTTTGAAACGACCTGATTTTTTCCACGCGATAAAGGGCGTATTTATCAACCGATTTGGATGTACCTTGGTGTATACATAATACGTACCAATGTTCCGACCGAGTTCGTTCCCCAGCTTCATCCGCCATCTCGGTTCAAAATGGCGGCCATTTAAATTTTTTTTAATTTGAAATATAAAATGTGGTACCAAGAAATTGAAAATTAAAAAATATTTTTTCTTATGTGTTTGACCTTGATACAAAGATTCCGGAGAATTTTTAGTTTCGTCTGTATCTTAAAAAATAGCTGAGTTATAGCATTTTGAATTTCTATTGTGGCTGATATTTTGAAACGACCTGATTTTTGTCAAGCGATAACAGGCGTATTTATGAACCGATTTGGATGTAACTTGGTGTGTACATAGTACATACCAATGTCTCGACTGATTTCGTTGGCCAGCTTCATTCGCCATGTTGTTTCAAAAGGGCTGCCATTAAAAAAAATTTAATTTTAAATTCAAAATGAGGTATCAAAAAATTGAAAAATGAAAAATATTTTTTTTATGTGTTTGACCTTGATACAAAGCTTCCGGAGCAGTTTTTGTTTCGTATATATCTTAGAAAATGGTTGAATTATAGTACTTTGAATTTCTAGCATGGCTGACATTTTGAAATGATCTGATATTTGTCACGTGATAACACGTGTATTTATTAACCTATTTCGATGTAAGAAGGCATGTGGATAGTATATCGTAGTGTCTCGACCAAGTTCGCTGGCCAGCTTCATCAGCCATCTTGTTTCAAAATGGAGGCCATTAAATTAAAGGAAAAATTATATTTCAAGTGAGGTGCAAAAAAATTAGAAATTGAAAAAGATTTCTATCTTAAGTATTTGGCCATGATATAAGGATTCCGGAGCCTTTTTTGTTTAGTCTTTATCTTAAAAATGGCTCAGATATGGCAGTTTGAATTTCTAATATGGGTGACATTTTGAAAAATCTGATTTTTTGCCTGCGACAGCACTTGTATATATCAACCGATTCCGATGTGAGTGAGCATGTGCACAGGAATTACTAATGTCTCGACAAAGTTCACTCGTTAGCCCCATCTACCATGTTGTCTTAAAATGGCAGGAACTTCAAGATATCGCCGAATTTGGCAACCAAATATAAGTTACTTTAAATAAAAGCAGCTTGGATAAAGCTGACGAATTTCGCAAAATTCTCATTCATAATGATTTAGTATTGATGAAAATTAGTATTGAATCTCCTATAATCGGTTTCCACTAAATTGAGCTTCGTGTGTTTGAATAATATAAGCATGCTTTTTAAAAATAAGGAATATGAAAGCTACCTCTTCCTCCCGGCACTGGCCGGAAAGACTTTTTTACTTTTTGGCGTGCTGAATTGTTTTATTTATTTTATTTTTTGGTCTATTTTAAGTAATCTTTCCTTCGTTTCCTTGGTTATATCATTGAATTTTTATGTTACCTTAACTTTTCAATCTTTCTAGGTATTTTCGATATGTCCATAAAGACCTTAAGGGTGTATTCGAAAAAATATTTTTCCGCCCTCAACAGCTTGAAATTTTCAAAGACATTTTCAGACTCATTTTTAAAAGTAAAAACATGAAACTTGCTGAGGTGATTTTTGAAGAGTTTTATAAGAGGCCGTGTGATTTCATTTTTTACTCAATTCATTAGCATTTGATTTTTAAACAATTATTTTCTCAGTATGACCCTTTTTTTCATTCCCAGATCTCCTGCTTCGGAAAATTCGGTTAAAAACTCCAACTTTGAAAGCATTTTTTGCGATATTTTCTGCATTTATAAAAAAAAAAAAAAAAAAAATGACAAGCACGACACATTATGTAGTTTCAAAATAAGAGCCTTTGCCAGTTTGTTGCGTTTGAGAGCAAAAAGGAATTTAAAAAATAAATCAGAAAATAAGCAGTTTGGATTGGAGTACACCCTTAATGCTGTCATTTTAGGCTTTAAGTCTACAATATTCGATGAAATAACACTATTTTTACTATTTATTGTTCTTGTGAAGTTCCTCTGAAGATTCCATAACATTAATAGTTTTTTAGGTAGATTTCGTAAGAAATACAACCTATTACATTCTCCCCTATGTTGGAATTTCTGAAAAATTTTTGCAGATCTACACCGATCACGAGTCTTATAACCCCAAACCACCTCCAGTCCAAAATTTTATACATATCAGGTTGTAACGAAAGTTTCCCGCTACAACTAATACGGTCTATGCAAACAGTTCGCGTTGACGTGTTTGCTCATATTTTGTCAAACGATTTTTGTCATTTGAAAGAAAGAAACTTGCTTTGCAACACTGTTTTGTAAAATTTGTAAAAAATATCGTTATCATTAAGTACAAGGTGTCTGAAATGGAACTATGACGCTACCAGATTAAAACCATCATTTACTTCCAATTCTGTTGCAAAAAGACAGCTACAGAATGTCACCGAAGAAAGTGTACAGGTTTAGGTACAGTGTTGTATCATATGACACTGTGAAGGTTCGGCGGAATGAAGGTTATATATAAAATTACAGTTAATTATATATATTATAATTAGTATTATGTAATGGTGATTTGGCGGAAAACTTTCGTTACAACCTAATATATATCACTTTTTTATGGACACGATAACTTCTATAATCCTGCACAAACCTCTTCTAAACTGATACATTAAATCAAGGAGCAGAAAATCTGGGTCAAGTTCGTTAATGGGCAAAATCGGACCGGGGGGGGATAGGGAGGGGTTATATTAAAACTGAAAAAAACCTATAACTGTTTAATTATAATACATATTAAATCAGTTTAAAGTTATTATTACTTCTAGGAAAATGGTTAAAAATTTACGTATGACAGATTTTTGATATCATTAAAAATGGGTTAAAGGGGCACAAAAAATAGGGTTTTAAGAAGAAAAAAGACATAAATTCGTCAAGATCGTCCACCTAATTTTTTTTTTATAAATCTTCTTACTATTATCTATAAGTTTTTGATAGGACCGATTTTTACAGAAAAAAAGTGTGTGTGTGTGGGGGGGGGAGGGGGGGGGGGGGCGGGTGAATAAGAAAAAAATTCATAACGTCGTCAATTCACAAGATATCAAATCCGCTTAATTTATTATAAATCTTCTTAATATTATCTACAACTTTTTGATAAAATCAACTATTATGGCAAAAAAAAAAAAAATAGGGGTTGAAGAAAAGTTTTGTCGTATTAAAATTGTTCTGATAAAACCAGCTGTTACACATAAATGAAACAAAAAACTCGTCAAAAGCGGTCAAATAAAATTGTTAAACTGGGTTTGTCTCTATCTTGGTTTAGTTTTTGTTGGGGAAATTAGTACTTAACTTCGATATCTACCTGTGCCTGTATGTTGAGTCAGCATGGATTTAATTTTTGTATTTTTATCTTCCTTGTTTAATTTTTTTCTCTTTTTTTCCCCCATTTATTTTCACATATGTAATTACATTGTACCCCCCACCCTCACCCCTCCATACACAAGCGAACTGCCTTGCTGTTGGAAGTTGGATTAGTAAAATTCTAATTAGTATGTTTTGGTCATGACAAAACTTTCTTTTGTATAAATCAAATCGTTTGCAACCAAAATTAAATTATTCATTCTGTTCGTTCTACTGCGGAGATCGTGAAAAACAGAGCATAGCAACGACACCTGTTGGGCAATATACACCCAACACAATAAGGATCTATTTATGTATAACAGAATATGACGTTTCGTGAAATTTCCTGCATTAGTTCGTAAGGTATAGCTATCGCGGAAACCTTGATAAACACAACATAGAAGCAGCACCTGTTGGGCAATTTACACCCAAAACTATCAAGATCTAATAGAATATGAAGTTTGATGATATGTGCATAGCTATTGCTAGGGATGCACCGACTCCTGCCGTATATCCTGCTTTTTCAGCAATGAAACCAAATATTCGTTCCAGCCGAATACTTTATTACCCGGTTGCCGGATAGTGCTCGTTTTTAAATTAGATTTTTGACATTATCAGAAAAAGTTAGTACAAAATTAATTTTCTCTTTACCAAACATTATCCCATTAAAAGCAACGAAAAAAAAAAAAAAAAAAAAAAAAAAGACATACTCATACAGTGGCGTCAAAAGTTCCCGGCCAGTTAGTTTTTTTGTTTTATTTGCCAGAATGTTTCAGCGATGAAGAAGCACAATTGGTCCAAAAGTTAGAGGTAAGCAAATGACCTCTGATCACGTGATCACTTTGATTGGATACTGAAGATATTTGATGCAAAGGGGAGGAATTCAAAATCCGCGTGTGCAAAAGTTTCCGGCCATTCGTCATTCGTTAGTTTTTGCTTTCGGTAAAATGTTTTTTTGGCCGTGTTTGTTAATTAATCAACGTGAATAACGTATTCGAAATTCAAAAATTCAATAAAGTTCAACAAATATTGTTCGTAAACGAGTGTTTTGTTTGTCGCTAAAGGGCCAATCCACTTGTGAGATTGCGGTAAAGTTGTCGATCGGAAAATTTACCGTGGACGATGTTTTAAAAAATATATAAAGATGGCCATGCATTTCAGGACTTGCCGCGGTCCGGGAAACCACGGTAAATGACTATTCGTGTGGACAGATTTATCAGGAGAAAAGCAGTTGATGACCCGCATAAAAATGCCGCTGCAATTCCCCTCAATTTACGGTGTTAAAATATTGTTGAAATAAGTCGGTCTATCGCGTCAAGACGCTTACGTGATGTAGGACTTTATGGAAGAGTCGCTGTTAAAAAATCTTTCATAAGTAAAAAAAAAATCAGGGGGCCCGACTGGCGTTCGCCAAGAAACACAAAGACTAGTCAAACGTAAACTGGAAAAAAGTACTACTTTCCAATGAATCGAAGTTCAACCTTTTTGGGAATGATAACAGACACTACGTCCGACGACCTAAAAACAAAAGATAAGATTCGGGATATGTTATTCCTACAATGAAGCATAGCGGAGGACACGTTATGCTGTGGGGAACATTTTCTGGAAAATGTGTCGGCCTGTTAGTTGAAATTTGCTGCAAGATGAATGGTGCAATGTATAAAGATATCTTGCAAGATCATTTGCTGCCTTATTGGAGGAAAAATTGTGGTCGCAACTATTTGTTTCAGCATGATAACAACCCAAACCATATGTACAAAATCGTGAAGCAGTGGCTTTAGTACGAAACAATTCCGCTTTTGAAATGGACAGCCTAATTACACGATCAGAAAATAATATAAAATCTTTGGAACGAACTTGAAAACGTGGGCGGAATTATAAATACTCCAATTCAGCAGAATTTTCCCAAAAATTGCAAAAACCGTGGAAAAAACTCACCATAGACGATTTTCAACCATTCTTTGAATCGATGCCACGTCGCTGCGCTGCAGTACTTATTCTTAAATGTTCGAAGACAAAATACTGATTGTAAATGTTTTTTATCACTGTCATTTTCTATTATAAGACCATTTTTTCCAAACTTGCCAAGATGACCGGAAACTTGTGTTTTCTTTCGCAATTAATTTTGTCAATTAAATTTATTGATATTTATTTTTTAGTCCAAAAATATGTTCTTAACTATTATGTCAATAAAGTGCATAAGTATCACTTTGAGATTCCTCTTGATATGGGTATACTTGCAAATTAACCTAAAATTTTATGCTGGCCGGAAACTTTTGACCGCCACTGTATATTTTCACAAAAATGAAATTATAGTTACATATAAATGAAAATATACCCTATTAAAATCTGTGCGCGTAACTATGTAACCTCAAAAACTTGGAAACCACTGGGCGCAGGGCTACGAAATTTGGCATACGGTTTGCTGCTAGGGGATCCATGAACGATTGGGGCAAACATTCAAAAATTTCAGATAGAGTTTTTTTAATGTTTTTGACAAGTTTTTACCATTTCTTGTGTTCAACCTATAATCGCGGAAATTTTAACCAATTCTAAATGTTTACTGCAATGTGAAATATACATATTACGTACGCCACGCTGCAATACTATGAAGCTGTAGCGTGTATTTCGATAATTCTTTTACCGCACATGCAAATAATAAGAGATTAATTTGCGTTTAATTATTACCTATTTCAAAAAATAAAGAAAAAACATTTTATCACAAACATCAACAGAGCTTTTTATTATATTTATTCCCTTATTCCAAAGATATCGTTTTATCGTCTGCTGCCATAGCAATATGATAATTCGGCAAAATTTTATTTTTAATTTTGGTTTTAGAATTAAATTCATGAACTCTCGTGCGTAGAACAGGTTAAACAGCTAGTATGATATTTAAAATATGGCAACTAAGTATTTATAATTAAATTTTATTAAAGCAAAATTTTATATTATAGGAACAGTAAGCGCTCAGTATTGTCAGGCTGTTTATTACCCGACTGACAAGAAGGGTTATGTGTTTCACGCGTATCTGGGTATGTGGATATCTTTATACCCTCAAAACATCCCAACGGCTGGATGGATTTTAATGAATGAAATCTCTATCGATTCGTCTTAACCGTCCGAAGGTTATAGACTAAGATTTGTTTTTATAAATTCAAAATGGCGGTAGACACGAAAAAAAATTTTACGCACCCTATTGAGTGGCATATCATTAGACCGGTCTTTCAAAATGAAGACGATGTTTCATTGAATATTTTACAGTCAGAAGCTCCGTTTAAATATTACACAACTTGGAAGTTGTGTAGGTAGGATCTCTAGCTTTACTGCAACTCTAACCATCATAGACATCTGTAGGCCTCATAAAACAGTGTTTATAGATAGGAACTAACAATTTAACACAACTTAAAAGTCATCAATACAAGTAAATAAAAAAAATAGGTAAGTAATATAAAATATAGTTTACAATTGATGAGAAATAATTAATTAGTTCGATTTTTACGTAGTCGGGTTTTTTGATTTTTTAAATTTAATTGAACAAAATTATCTGCTACATTTTTTTATCACAACAAATATTTCTTTCTTCTTAGAATAATTGTTAACTCCTCTACTGGTGTATTTTTCTTGAGTTTTTAACATTTGTAAAGTAAAAATCATTTTATTGAATTTTTTTTCACTGTTTTGTTTATGTATGGAAGACCAACTTGTGTTAAAATAATACTGATTATTATTTTTTTTTCAACTTTACTGATTTTGAATACAGTCACACAGTCACTTATCTAATAATGATTATCAAAAGAACTGTGCCACTTTCTCGAAAAGTTCAATGCCCCCTTTTGTTCTACAAAACAAGATACTTGCAATGATGATCTTGTCTATTTAAATTCTGTTAGAAGACATTTGTCATAGGGAAAGTAAATGATAATACGTATGTAATGGGAAAAGAAAAATCTACTTCAGTTGGATGTTTAGTAATTATAAATAAATTAGATTTATCAGTAAGAAAAACAAAGAAATAAATGTTTATCTTTTTATGTACAATGACACTAAGTATAAGAAAAAAATACTATGTATATTTGAATCAGCAAGACAAAACATGATTAAATTTCAATATATTAATTACTACAAAGCTTTTATTTTTAAATAACTTTAACTTAATAAATGAATTTAAACCATTTATTGATATTCGAACGGCATAAAATTAAAATATTTTAAAGTTTTTCTCCTTTAAGAAAGTATAAAATAGAAATATTACTATTAAAATTAAAATCGAGAAAGTATTCGGTCGGATACTGAATAGTCGGTAAAATTTTGTACCGGATATCCGGTATTCGGTATTCGGCAAAAATCCACATCTGGTGCATCCCTAGCCACAGCTATCGTGAAAATCGTGAAAAATGAATCATAGCAACACCACCTTTTGCACTATTTACACCATAATGTAATCAGCGTCTATTTATCTCAAGGTCTAACAGAATATGAAGTTTGGTGAAATTCTGTGCATTAGTTCTTTAAATATAGCTATCACGGAAATCGTGAAAAATGCAGCATAACATCGCCATCTCTTGGGCGATTTACACCAAAACCTAGTCAACACCAATTTATGTAAAGGTCTAACTAAAGCTGGAGTTTGATTAAATTCCGTACATTCGTACTTGAGATAGACGGCCCACAAAATTTGTCACATACAGACAGGCAAGTAGACAGACACACATGGACAGGCATTTTCTAAAAGAGTCAGGTCGTGTTCAGGAGCTTCTAAAACCTACAGCCCGGGAGGTGACTGCACAAACCTTCACCTCACCGAGTTAGCGCCTGAAATTCTAGGATTAGACAAAACTCGATTCGCATATTAAATATGCAATTGGCCTGCCAAGTCATATCTTGGTGGAAACCCCCTGCAGACCCTATTTTAGTGGTTGATCGATAAGTTCAACGTTGTGTTTTCCTACGACCAAAGGTACGAAAGCATGGAGGACTGGGAGTAGAAAAACACAACGCTAAACCAACTAGTCAACCACTAAAATCGGGTTTGCAGCTGTTTTCCACCAAAATAGGACTTGGCACACCAGTTGCATTTTAATATGCGAATCGAGTTTTAACTAATCCTGGAACTTCAGCTGTCCACTCGATGAGGTGAGGGTTTGTGCAGTCACCTCTCGGTCTAGTATAAATACCGTGAAACCTCCCTGTGCGACCACCTCCCTGAACGACCATTTTTTCATGGAGCGAAATTTATTACCATAGGCTCAATACTAATTTTACCTGCATTCAGAGACCACCCCCGTTAAACTGACCCATTTCTTTGAAGAAAATGAAACAAATTCCGTTTTTTCCTGCTCGCTTAAAGAAGGTTTTATTAGAGTAATAATTTAGAAGAGCGCATTATTCATCAAACTTCTAAACGAAGTTTACAATTCTTATTTATTCCGGTAACTTTTAAGTGTTTAAACCCCTTTGTGGTTATTACAAATTAAGGATGACGGTCAATAAACTCCCTTGCCCTATTCTGTCAGGAAACTCGCAAAGAAATAGATAAATTAATGAAATCGTCATAATTTGTTCCCGCCCCCAAAAAAATTGTATTTATTTACTGCACTTCGAAAGGACTTTGAAATAAAATTTATAGAAGATAAAATCGTAAAATCAAAGTAAACGTCAATGTATTCATTTTTTAAACTCTGGAGTAATTTATTTATGTAATTAACTTTTGTTTTGATACTTAAATTTTCACATTTTTTCCTAATGTGAAATATAAATTTTAGTAACATTAATTGTTACCTTTTTTTCAGCCATTAAAATCTAGATTTAAACATGACCTCCATTAAGAGACCACTTCTCGGAGCGACCAGTTTTTAATGGAACGGAACGTGGTCGCTTTAGGGAGGTTTTACTGTACGTCGAAAACCGGAAATCGAAGTCCAATACTCAAATCTTGCAAAAATAGAAGAAAGCGATAACTTAAAAATTGGGTGACAGACGTTTTGAGTCTCCAATTCAATTTTGATATCAACAGTAAATACACTGAGAATGACAATAAATTCCTTTTCAATAAATTCGTCGCATATCTGTATTATCATACAGATTTCCCTTTCATGTGCTTACTTCACATGTTTTTAAAAGTAACCATTTCTTGTACGAGCAAAAAAGGAAGTGATTATAAAGTCACTTTCATAAACTTACAATATTTTGTTAAACAAAATCACTTTTTACCTAGCAAGCAAGTTTTCTGGCCAGCTCGATCAGCATCAGCAATTTTTAAAGATAGAAGCTGAATGGAAATTTTATCGATCTAAACCAGGAAGCAGTCTTAAAATTTTTAAAGAAATTTTGCTGTTATAAATTGAAGGTAAAGTTTAAGTTATTAAAAAAATAGTGCATTCATCACAAACTATTATGTGTCACAAATTATGTTTTATATTTTGAATCAAAGTGCCGCATGCATTTAACAATGTGCCGCCATTGGGAAAGTTTGGCACAAATTACATATTTCAGAAAACAGTTTATTTTATTTATCTTTTATTGCTTTTTTTTTTCGGTGATTCCGTGAGCAAATTCCTTTTAAATCAGTTTTTTAGAATTGAACATATCTCAGTAGATTTTTTTTAAATGGCAGATAAAAACGAACAACCCAAAGTGTTGTTCGGATTTTTTTCAAGTTTTAATAGTAACAGAGATCTGCACGGGCCAGAATTTCCTGGCCCGGGTCCGGCCCGGCCCTTTTACATTTTTACAGTTGTCGGTCCACCCCGTACAAAAATCAGTGATAACAGGCCCTGCCCGACCCGACTCAATTTCTACAAAATTTCCGTTTTTATCGACATACGATTAAGATTCTTTTAATGAATACTACATACATACTTATGAGAACATTTTAGAGTATATTTTAGATTGCTATGTGTTCGCAAAACAGAAAACACACAATAGTAACATTAAAGATTACTTACACTGTTTTAGTCATCGTCTGTACCAGACGTTTCAAAATTCAAATAAGGATTCATTAAAAATTTAATATAGTTTAGAATAAAGGGTTAAAAACATGATAACTTTTGAAACTGTGTAGTAAAAAGTAGATTTGTGAAAATATTTCTCTCATTTTTAAGGCTTTTCTCAAATTCAAAGGGCTAAATTCTGACACATTTATGAATTCATTTCTTTTCGGAAACGCGTAAGATTGACAGGTATTCTTATTCTGAAAATGCCGTTTTTTTTCTTAGATGCAAGCAATATATCTATTAGAAAATACTGCCAAAGTTAGCGTTTTGAATCGAATATTATCTCTGTAAGTAATTTATCAAAAATGGAAAAAACTATTCGATTCCAAACGCCTTCAATAGTCAGGCCTGTCAATTTCATGCCTTTACAGTTAAAAATGAGTCAGAAAATGTGTCTGAAAGTTTCGCATTGTTGAGCAGTGAATATGAAACCACCTTAAGGTATATTTTCAAAGATACTCTTAACTAAAGTTTTATATCGGGCCGATAGGCCCGCTTAACTTTTTTATCGGTCCGGCCCGGCCCTGAATGCTCGTTCAATTTTTTGCTGGCCCGGCCCGTTTGAAACTTCTCCTTCATTTCGCCGGGCCGGGTACGGGCCTCGGGCCAAGCCCGGGCCAGTGCAGACCTCTAAATAGTAATATATTTTTTAAAAGGATTGCACCTTTAGGAAGGAAAAAGTATGTATATATAGTTTGGTATTTTTGTTCTTTCGTATTTCGAATAGTTAAACTGGTGCTCGCTTGGAAAGACGCGGAAAAAACTTCCTTTTGGCCCTCTACTTTTATCCCTATTTGCGGATCTTTTGACAGCTCCGGAATTTACTGGGATCAGCGGCAGCGCGTCATTTTCGAATGTTCATCATGTTTTTTTAATTAATATTTCGTGGTTAAATAACAAAAAATAAAAAATCTGAATCCCAGGTATATACGGACTTGTCTTGGACTAGAATAATCCAAATTGGAGTTATTATAAATTGTTTGGTATTGCTTCACTAAGGACTATGAAATTTTTACATTTAAGACAGCTTCTGCTATCGCAGGTTTTACCGAACCGCGTTCATCAAAACATGTAAAAAAGAAAAGCTATCCACCAGAAAAGAAAAATGTATTTTTAAACAGGTTTCCGTCTTAGAAGTTAGATTCGTACGGTATAGCTTTCGGCAGGGCCATAATGATTTTCGGTCATTTGATAGAAATAATTTTATTAATCATGTCCTATCTGGCGCCATTTATTTAACAAATTGTTGATGGATTTGATATAGCTATTAAAAGCGCGAATGGTATGCCTACAAATTCAAACCACCCCCATTAACTTGAATACAACGTATTTTGTATTTTGCGAATTTTCAACTCACCATGGCTTTAATAAATAAAGCTTGGCATTAAAAATTAAATTGTTTCTTGCACACTTCGATTGTATAAAGCTCCCGCTAAGAAGTCCTAAAAAGGAGAATGTCGGAGGGCCATCCTTGAATTTATTTTATATCTTCCTCTATTCTCTAGAATCCTTCCTACTATCCTCTAAAATAGGGGTGCACAACCTTTTTAAGAGAAGGGCCACTTACAAAAGTTTTTGGGTTGTCGAGGGCCACATCACTAACACAGAGATAATTCTATATCGGGGAGGTGGGAAGGAAGTAACTCTTTATTCTTGATGAATAACGATTTTTTTGTAATAAAAATAAACAAATAGAAATAAATTATTGTATGCAGGAATCAGGGGCTTCTTCACATCTGTATGAATAACCATACAACACTTTATGAAGACTAACTGTTTCTTCTTGATAAATGGAAATTTTAAGAAAACAAATTACACAAAAATTCTAAAAAATTGAACGTTATTGAAAATTATAAAAAAAAATCTATTAAAGAATAACTTCATTTAAAATAAAAGGAAACTTATTTTTGAAATAACAGTGCATGTTGGACTAATTATGCTACTTTTTCTATGACCGATTAACAAAATTCGTTTTTTTTTTCTTCTTGTCAATCAAGCGCGAATCGCGAATGATTGACGAAATTCGCGATTTTTTATCGACGACCGATTGACGATTTTCGCGGTAGTTTTACATTGCCAATCGACAAAATTTGCAATATTTTCAAACAAACAATTTGCGATATCTGCGATACATTGACGAAATATGCAATTTTTATTTTCTCATACCGGATGAATGAAATTTGCGATTTTTCCCGCTCCCGATCGAATTAATTCGCGACTGTTTTGTTCTGCGATCGATCTACGAAATTTGCAATTTTTTTTCCATGAGCGATTGACAAAATTAGTTTTTTTTTTTTTCATGAGTGATTGGCAAATTTTGAAATATTTCCCGTGGCGGATTGACAATATTTGCAATTTTTACCAACGATCAATTGACGAACTTTGTGATTTTTTTTTTATTAACATTGATGTTATTCACGATTTTGTTCCTGCAATAAATTGACGAAAGTCGCGATTTCTCTTCCGCACACGGTCGACGAAATTTGCGATTTCTTCCTGCGACCAATGGATTTCTATTTCATGGTATGTTTGGCGACCGACGCACAAAATTTGCAATTTTTTCTCATGAGCGATTCACGAAATTCGTCATCTTTTGACAAAACATACGATTTTTTTCCTCGAACGGTTGCTGAATTTCGCGATACGTTCGCGACCGGTTGAAAAAAATTTAAATTTTTTCCATCAATTGTCGAAATTGGTGTTTTTTTACTTTGACAGATTGACAAAATTTGCGATTTTTTCTCGCGATAAATTGTCGAAACTCGCGATTATTCCGCAGCCGATCAACAACATTTGAGATTTTTCCGCGCCTGATCGATGAAATTAGTGATTTTTCCGCTCCCGATCAACGAAATTCGTGATTCTTAACTGAGTGGCAAAATTTGTAATTTTTTCACTCGGAAATTGGACGAAATTGAAGATTTTTTTCCCCTCGCGATAAACTGACGAAACTCTCGATTTTTCCGCAGCTAAGAAATGAAATTTGCAATTTTTCTATGCATCATCAACAAATTCGCGATTTTTCTGTGCCCAATTAACGAAATTTGAGATTTTTCCGCGCTGGAACGACAAAATTCGCGATTTCCCCCCTCCCGATCAACAAGATTTGCGATTTTTCCGGGCCCGATCAACAAAATTCGCTATTCTTAGCTAACTCTGACGAAATGTGTAATTTTTCCCATGGCAAATTGACGAAATTCGCAATTTTTTTTCTCAAACTATCGAAACTCGGGATTTTTCCGCAGCCGATCAACGAAATTTGCAATTTTTCCGCACCTCACTGAAAAATTCGCTATTTTTCAGTGCCCGAATAACAATATTTGAGATTTTCTCGCGCCGGATCGACAAAATTTGTGATTTTTCCACAAATCAACCACCGATCAACAAAATTTGCGATTCTTAACCGACTCTTACAAAATTTGCAATTTTTCCTGCGGCAAATTGAGGAAATTCGTGATTTTTTCTCGTGTTAAACTGACGAAACCCGCCGTTTTTTCCGCAGTCGAGCAACGAAATTTGTGATTTTCTCCGCACATCATCGGCAAAATTCGCAATTTTTACCTGATTAAACGAAATTTTCAATTTTTTTCCCGCGGCAAACAGATGAAATTCAAGATTTTTTTCTCGAGATAAACTGACAAAACTCGCGATTTTTCTGCAGCCAATCAACGAAATTTGAGATTTTTTCCCAGCCGATCATCGAAATTTGTAATTTTCCCGCACCTGATTGTCAAAATTCGCTATTTTTCTGTGTTCTAATAACAAAATTTGAGATTTCTCCGTGCCGAATCAAACAAAATTAGCGATTTTTTCACGTCCGATCAACGAAATTTGTGATTTTTAACTGACTTTGACAAAATTTGCAATTTTTCCTGCGCCAAACTAACGAAATTCGTGATTTTTTCTCGCTATAAACTGAAGAAACTCGCGATTTTTCCGCAGCCTATCAACGAAATTTGAGATTTTCCCTCACATGATCGACAAAATTCGCGATTTTTACCTGATTCCAACGAAATCTACAATTTTTCCCGCGGCAAACTGACGAAATTCATGATTTTTTCTCGCGATAAACTGACAAAACTCGCGATTTTTCTGCAGCCAATTAACGAAATTTGAGATTTTTCTGCGGCTGATCGATAAAATTCGTGGTTTTTCCGAACCCTATCAACGATATTTGTGATTCTTAACAGACTGACAAAATGTGTAATTTTTTCCCGCGACAAATCGACAAAATTTTCGATTTTTTCCTGCGTCATGTGCACAAAAATTGTGATTTTATCCCGTTATAAATATATGAAACTCGCGGGCCACAACTTAACCCATCGCGGGCCACTTTTGGCCCGCGGGCCACAGGTTGTGCAACCCTACTCTAAAATGTTGTCAAGAATAATAAATGACCTTTGGATTACTTTCACGGTCTTTGTAATTTTTAATATCTACCTGTAGTCGCCTCTATGTCCAGGAAATGAACGATGAGGTATATTATATATAATCTCAAAAGCGCAATGTGTATATAACCACATATATTTATGTCTGTATAACAATGTGTATATACCGGGTGTCCTGAAAAGGACTGACGGATTTTAAAACTCAATAACTTGCAAACGGTGACAGATTTTTAAAACATTCTTGCAAGAGCGTTATGTATGACGTGAGTAGTTTTTCTTCTGTGATTCTGGAATTTACTTTGAATTACAAGCAATAGATGGCGCTGCGAACAAAATGCGCTAAATCCAGGCTCGATTTTTGGTACTTCAGGACCACTCAACACATTTTAATCTCCTTTTTTTGGCATGGAAGAAGAGAAAGGTCAAAAAATCCAGTTTGAATTTAGCGCCTATTGCTTGCAGCGCCATCTATTGTTTGTAATTCAAACTAAATTCGAGAATCACGGTTAAAAACAACTCCTGACATCATACATAACCCTCCTTCAAGAGTTGTTTAAATATCAGTCACCGTTTGTGAGTTATTGCATTTTAATATCAGTCAGTCCTTTTTAGGACACCCGGTATATGTGTATATAACCTATAATATAACCTCAAAAGTGCAATGTGTATTTTGAAATAAGTACAAATTCTACACCAACATGACGTCTCTTGCAAATAAATCCACTCTCAACCAAATACGATATAATAACAGAACCATAAAAATTGTTCGCTAAAGACAGGATCTGTCTGCATAAGTTTTGTAATATAAAATTCCACTCAAAGCGGAATAATGAATACCGCGGTAATAAAAAAATTTTTGAGAGAATTTTTGTACCTTGAAAAAGTGAAACTTTTGCTCCCTCACTAAAAGTGGTTCCGCAGGACGGGTCTTACAACACCTGAAAATCGGAACATCCCACGTAATGAGATTCTCCTGGCAACACTAATTAGTATAGATATAAAAAGTTAAACATTGGGTTAGAAAGCAATTTAAACTAGTGTGTTGTGGCCATCCCAAAACTTTCTTCAACATAAATCACATCAATTAAATCATTTAAATAGTACTAGAAATGACATCAATTTAGCACCCATTCATATCAAAGTATATCTGAATTTAAAGTTTGATGAAAATTCGTGCATTTGTTCTTGAGATAGAGCTATTGCGGAAATCGCAAAAAACGCAGCATAGTAGCGCCACCTGTAGAGCGATTTAAACCAAAATGTATAAAACGTCAATTCATGTCTGGGACTAACTGAATCTGAAGTTTGATGAAAATCCGTGCATTAGCTCTGTAGATTGAGCTATTGTGGAAATCGTGAAAAAGGCTGCAGAGCAGCGCCACCTATTGAGCGATTTACACCAAAAAACTAATCAGCACCAGTTTATATCAGGGACAAACTAAATGTAAATTTTTATTAAATTCCGTGCATTAGTTCTTGAGATAGAGCGCCCACAAAATTTGTGTCACATACATGCAGACAGACAGACGGACAGAGAGACAGAGTCACAGACTCACAGACAGACATTTTGTAAAAACCTGTTTTTCGGAATCTCTGATCCCTAAAACGTGTAAATCCGTCGAAAACCGAAAGTCGAAATTTTTCACGAATCCAATACTTTTTTTTTTTGTAAAGATAGAAGAAAGAAAAAAACAGTTATTAATCTTAACCAATACTGTGTTTAAATAAAATCTGCTGATACGAGTATGGCTCATTTTCCCTGCGGAATTTCAACATTAAAGTGTAAAACAACAACTCAACTCAAAACGATTTTTGCACATTATGCTGTTATTAAGAAATTATATTATGTCAGGATTCTGTTACCCTTTTTACTTTCTTCAGTCTTTACAAGAAGAAAGTATAGGATTCGTGGAAATTTTCGGCTTTCGATTTTCGACGGATTTACACGTTTTATGGGTCATAGATTCCGAAAAACACATTTTTACAAAATATCTGTCCGCGAGTCTGTGACTCTGTCTGTGTGTATGTAACACGAATTTTGCGGGCGCTCTATCTCAAGAACTAATGCACGGAATTTAATAAAAATTTATATTCAGTTAGACCCTGATATAGATTGGTGCTGATTAGTTTTTGGTGTAAATCGCTCAACAGGTGGTGCTGCTATACAGTATTTTTCGCGATTTCCACAATAGCTCTATCTCAGTAACTAATGCACGAATTTTCATCAAACTTCAGATTCAGGTAGACCTTGATATCAATTAGTACTGTTAGGTTTTAGTATAAATCTCACAATAGGTGGCGCTGCTATGTTACATTTTTCAGAATTTCGGCTACACTGCTAAAAATATCGTGAAAAATTACCTCTGTTTTTAAAGGCTCTCTATTTTCTGACCAATGAGAACGCTAGATAAACACTTATGAAGCGTTCTCATTGGTCAGAAAATAGATAGCCTTGAAAAACAGAGGTCATTTTTCACGATATTTTTAACAGTGTATAGCTCTATCTCAAGAACTAATGCGCGAATTTTCATCAAACTTCAAATTCAGATATACTTTGATATGAATTGGTGATAAATTGATATGTAATTTCTTGTACTATTTAAATGATTTAATTGACGTGACTTATACAGAAGAAAGTTTTGTGATGGCCACAACATACTAGTTAATAGTTTGTCTGCTCGGAAAAAGTAAGCATTTTCGTTATTTATATAAACGAGGTAGGCATAAAGGCTCAATTTCATGATTTTACGTTATTATTTTAAATATAATTTTTTTATCTCGTTTGCGAATTTCCTGAATAGGTCAGTCAACATCAGTAATTTTCGAAAAAGGAAGCTGAACAGAATTTTATTGATCTGAAACAGGAAGAAGAAATTTTGAAGAATTTCTCCTTGTAGTAAGCTGTTTTATTATCCGTGATTATAATTAGAGTTCATTCGAAGAGTCAACGAATTTTCGGAGACATTTGGAAAAATGATTCGGCGACGACAAATGATAGGTGAAATAAAAGAACTCGTCAGTTCGGGAAATAATGCATCGGATATTTGAGCACAAAAAGAAAAGAAGGAGAATTAAAATTTATTTTGTGAAAGTTTTATTACTTTAAAGGAAGGAAATTACACAATTCAACAATATCTATTTATCTATCTATGCATATACATATATACACCACACATATACGTGGGTGCTTCAATAATTATTGTCCCTAGTGTATATAAAACTTTTGTACTGCGATGGTTGTTGTGGAATATCGAAGTCTGATGTCTTAGATACCTGTATACTCAATTTCAGAACCGTAAGTGCTATATTCTCATACTTTCTGAGGGAGGAGTGAATGGGAGTTAATGGGGGTGAAAGGCTGATTTTTTGCTTTTGGGACTAGATTTGTGACAGCGGATGAGACGTAACTACTGCCGTTTGGACTCGGGATCATAGTGATGTAGCCACATCTCATCCACTGTCACAAATGTAGCCTCATAAGGTCCAAACCAGCATTTCATCCTCACCCCCTTCTTAAAAACTCCCTCAAAAATAGGTCTTTAAAACTTCACCTCTTCCTCGAAAACTGTGTGAATAGCAGCTACGGTTCTGAAATTGACCATATAGACATTTAAGAGATTAGGCTTCGATATTCCACATCAACCATCACAGTACAAATATATTATATACACTAGCGACAAGACAATAATTATTGAACCACCCACGTATGTATACTAACTATATTAATGTATTTCTAAAACTGAAATTCTAGTGTGGCTGACATTTTGAAACAAGACAGCAAGATGCCACCGTAAACGGTTTTAATTTATGAGTTTTAGTGAACGTGGTTTCTCGAAAATTTTCTGTCATTCATGTAACTATTGTTCCAACTCTCATATGCTTAAAACTATATATTCATATTTACGGTGCCAAGCTTGGCAACACTTTATGAAATATTGCCAAATATGACTACCAAAATAAAATCACCGTAAATGAATGAAATGAAACTCTCATCCAAATTCAAAATTGAAGAAAACTGGGAATAAATTTTATAATCAGGCTCCATGCATTTTAACTTCGTGCGTGTGAGTAAAATTAGCTGAATTCTTAAAATCAAGGAATAAGGAAGTCTTTTCCTCACTGTACGATTCGGAAGAACTTTTTATTATTAAGGTGTAAAACAACTCAAGACCATCTTTGTAAATTATGTTTATGAATAAACGCTAATATTTTCTTTTTCCCCCTTTTATAACAGTTTATCTGATTAGAAAAAGTAAGTATCTATATATATATATGTTACGCTATCGTACGTGGCACAGAAATCGCTATTATTTGTTAATTGTTTAATGGCAACAACCGAATGAAACGCCTCTCATTGGTTACTGAACAGCATTTAATGCATCACCATACCTATAAGGGTGGTTACCATAGGGGGGATCCTGTTCTGTGGCCAAATACTGCCAAGTTTGTCACCAACTTAGCGATATCTCTTAATATTTCGGCAAATTCCCATAGACTTCCATTGTAAACCAATAGGGTTTACTTGCTTACAGAAAAACAAAAAATTGAGATATTTTAATGCAACAAAAACTAATATTAGCTTAAGGGATTATATTAATTATATTTAAGGGGGCCAAGTAAATTAAATTATGGATAAAAGTAACATAATACAATGCTTAGCATGCTTTCCCAAACATAAATTTTAAGGGAGACCAAACTGGTTGCCAAGGGCGGATAGTTTTCCTTATTTACATAATTGAGGTGGGCATAAAAGCTCACTTTAATAAATTTATATTGTTATTTTAAACATAATTTTTTATCTTGTTTGCAATTTTCCTGACTAGCTCAGTCAACATCAGCAATTTTCGAAAAACAGAAGCTGAACCTATTTATCTGAAACAAGAAGGAGAAATTTTGAAGAACTTCTGCTTGTAGTAGCTGCTTTATTACCCGTGAGTATACTTGGAGTTCATCGGAAGAGTCAATGAATTTTCGGAGACAGAAGAGCTTTTTGGAATAAAGATCCGCCGACGACAAATGATAGGAGAACTAAAAGAAATTTCGGGAATTCATGTATTGGATGCTTGAAAACAGAAAGAAAAGAAGGAAAATTAAAGTTTATTTTGTGAAATTTTTTCATAGAACTTCAAAGAAAGGACTTCAAGAAGAATTTGACAATATCTATAATCTATTTGTTTATCTATCTATACATATGCATACATACACCAGTAATTATGTAAATTATTGCAAAATATGACTAACAAAACGAAATCACCATAAATGAATGAAATAAAATTCTCATTCAAATTCAAAATTGAAGAAAATTTGGAATGAATTTTATAATTAGGTTCCAAGCATTTTAGCTTCTTGTGTGCGAGTAAAATTATCTGAATTCTTAAAATCAGGGAGCGAGAAAGTTACCTTTTACTCATGGTATGGTCCGTAAGGACCTTTAATATTAAAGGGGCTAGTAACTCAGCTTCCGATTTCCCTCACTAATGTAAAGTTAATGGGCATTTATATATTTCAAATATCTCCTGGAGAAATTAATATTTTTAATTTCTATTTTTTGTCTACACTTCCTAAAAGATGTCTCTTTTTTTCTTAGTTCTCGAAATATTTTTAAAGTAAAGTCTTAATTTTACAGGAAGTGTTAAAATCTTACTCACAGTTCTCCCGCTTTTAACACATAAAATATTAAATTCAGCATAGATTTTAGAAATATTTTCAAAACTAAGAAAAAAAGAGACACCCTTTAAGAAGAATACACAGAAAAAATATGTTAAAAATATGAATTTCCCGAGGAGATATTTTAAATATACGAATGAATCAAAAGTCTATAGACTTAACATTACGGAGGAGAATTTCGAAGCTGAGTGACCAGCCACCTTAAGCGTAAAACAACAATTTAACTCAAGACAATCTTCTTAGATTGCATTGTTATGAATAAATTCAGTAATATTTTTCTCCCCCGCCTCCCTTTTTCTTAAGAGTTTGCTTGGAAAAAGTGAGCTTTTTCCATATTTACATAAATGAGACATAAAGGCTATAAGCTTGCATTGTTATTTCAAACATAATCCTTTAGCTCGTTTGCAAATTTAAGTCAACATCAGCAATTTTCGAAAAAAAGAAGATGACCAGACAATTATTGATCTGAAACAGGAAGAAGAAATTTTGAAGAACTTCTGCTTGTAGTAGCTGCTTTATTATCCGTGATTATAAATGGAGATCATTGAAAGAGCCAATATTTTCCGAGACAGGGGAGCTTTTGGAAAGAGATCCGGCGAAGACAAATAATAGGAGTGCTAATAAAACTCGTCATTTCAGGGAATCATGCACTGATATTTAAAAACAGAACAATAAGAAGGAAAATTAAAGTTTATTTTGTGAAAGTTTTATTATATGACTTCAAAGAAAGGGAAACACAATCTGACAATATCTATTTATCTATCTATCTATGCAAATGCATACATACACCAGCTATATATGTATATAGAACGAGCTGTATTAAATTCAAATATTGAAATTCTAGGATGTCTGACATTTTAAAACAATATCCATCGTAAATAAGTTTAATTTAGGAATTTTAATAAACGTGGTTTCTCGAAAAATTTTCTTCTTTTTTTTCCCTTCCATTTTTCCAAATCTCATATATTTAAAACAATATATTTATAGCCACTGTGCCATGCTTAGTGCCACTTGGGGAAATATTGCCAAATTTGGCTACCAAAGAAAATCGTCATAAGCAAACGAAATGAAATTCTTATTCAAATTCAGTATTGAATAAAACTGGGAATTAATCTTCTATAATCGGGTTTCCACATTTTAGCTTTGTGTGTGTGAGTAAAATAAGTTGAATTCTTAAAATCAAAGAATAAGGAAGCTAAATTTTACTCAGAAAGACTTTTTATTGTTATAACAACAATTGTAAAACAACAATTTAACTGAAGATAATAGTAGTAAATTGGGTTTATGAATAAACGCAGCAATATTTTTTCTCCCCCCCCCCCCGTTTTTTAACAGTCCGTCTAATTAGAAAAAGTAAGAATTTTCCTTATTTACAAAAATGAGGTAGGCATAAAAGCTCACTTTCATAACTTTACATTATTATTTTAAACATAATCTTTTATCTCATTTGCAAATTTCCTGACTAACTCAATCAACATCAGCAATTAAAAAAAAAAAAAAAAAAAAAAAAAAAGAAAGAAAAAAACGGAGCTGAACAGAATTTTATTGATCTGAAACAACAAGAGGAAATTTTGAAGAACTTTTGCTTGTAGTAGCTGCTTTATTACTCCTGAATATACGTTGGAAGAGCCAATGAATTCCAATTTATTGGAAGAGCCAATGAATTTTCGCTGGCAGAAGAGCTTTTTGGAATAAAGATCCAGCGACGACAAATGATAGGAGAACTAGAATAAATTTCGGAAAATCATTCTTTGGATACTAGAAAATATAAAGAAAAGAAGGAAAATTAAATTTATTTTCAAAAATTGTATTGTAGAACTTCAAAGAAACGGATTACACAATTTGACAATATCTATTTGTCATCTATGCTAGGGTGGAGCGAAAAAATTAATTTTTTTTAATCAAAAACGTGTAGGTGCCAAAAGTTGCCTTTATACTAGTACATCAACTGCGTGCAATTTTACCGCTGAAAAAAAAAAGCTTGAGTCTGCGATTTTGGTCCAAAAGTCGAAAATTTGGGTAAATTTTGACATTTTTTCAAAAAAATTAAAAAATTCCTATAGAGATAGTTATTATTTAAATGTATTATTTAAACCTTTATTATTAACGACTTAACATATTTAAACAATAAAACGATATCTTTATTCTGCACAACTGGAGCAAAACTGACAACTTTTGGTAAAAATGGCGTTTCCATTCTGTTGAATCATACAACTAATTGTTTGTTAGAAAACAGCTCTTACCTAGTTGCTTTCAAAACTATCCAGGAGGTACTACGTGGAGGTGGCTGCATTTCATGTCACAACAGTGCATAGCTCTGCCACCTTACTATCTGAGCACAACGTGTTATTTATACATTGAATTGTGTTTTTTTAACAACGACTGACATAAGTTTTCTATGTATCAACCTAGTCCATCTCTTCTTTGTATCCACAGACGTTGGATGATGATGCTGTGACACTCCTTCACGCATATTTCTACTGCTTGAGTATGATAAGGCAGCAGAGTAATGCAGTGGAATCAATGGAATCTATTCAGCCTTCTATTATCTTCACCGAAATTTCATCTAGTTAACCCATTTGTGCCTGAATTTTGGTTTTCTCAAATGTTTTGGTAAAATCACTTTAAAATATTGCAAAATGAACTGGAAAAATACTAAAAAAATTTACACTTAATTGTTTTTGTATTTATTTAATAAAATGTAATAAAACTACATATGAGTATTTCTAGTAGAATAATATGCATAATTATATGTTTAGTCTATATTTATATTTAAAAAGTTTTTAAATTGTATATTATGTATTATAATTAGTATTTTTATGAACTACAAAAAAAAATATATATATATATATTTATTTTTTTACAGAGACTAATAACGTTATAACTATTATTAATAATAAAATAAGAATAATTGTATTGCTGACTTAAAAACAATTTATTTCATAAATATCTTCAAAAGGAGATTACATAAATAACTGTCTCCTAAATGTCCAACAAAAATATGTGCCCATTTGTGCCTGGAACCCTGTATTTTGGACGTTACAAAAATGCATAAAAAATAGGCTTGAACATTTAATTTCGCAATTTAAAAAAATACGTATTTTAAAAAAGTCTACAAGCTAAGATTATGATTTGTGATTTTGGATCTTTCATAGAAAAAATACAAATAAACTTACTTTTTACATTTCGCCATCATGAAAAAATATATCTATTTATATAAAATCCAAGTCTCTGTGTGTCCCTCACGATTCCGGTAGGACCACCTCATTGAAATGAGTAATTGTTGAAAAATACTAATGCAGGGTTACCACAGTAGCGCCAAATGTTGGCCAACTTGGCGATAGCTGGCTGATTTGGCGAAATTCCCATTTAAAACCATTAATCTTTCATAAAGGAGGTCACCAAAATTTAATTTAAACTCCACTCTTTTAAGATATTTTTTCAAAATCTATGAGTGAGAAAAGTACATCTTTACATCTTCCTCCCGATGCTACTAATAAAATAACCTCCAATAGACGACGCTGTACTGTATGAGCTCCTAACTGCGCGATTTTAATGTGCTTTAGGTACTTTTCCAGTATAGGTGCCTTGGCGAAAAAGGAAATTTGGCAACATATTTTCTGGGAACCTATCCACTGTTTCATTTTATATACACACGCATTTTTTTTTCGATATTTATACGATTTATTTAACATGAAAAAGCCGTTTCTCTAATTTTATACAGAAACAGATGTAATTTTACACAAAAACATGAATAACATACATATAAAATAAACATATAAAAAAAAAACGCTCATCAAGTTTGTTTTCATAGCTGTTTATATGATTTGACAACAAATCTCAATATTTTTCCGTTATACGGACACCATGCCAAAATGTATGCTAATGCGCCAATTATTTCAAAATGCTAAAAGATATTTGTAACTTTATGCCAGCAGTTTAATATGAGTTTTAATTTGTTGCTTTACTAGCTAACTTGCCCGGCGTTGCCCGGGTACGTAAAAAAACAGCACGAATTGCGAAAAGCCTCTGAAAATCACAATAAGATATCGCGAAAAAATTTTAAATCGCTGCGCAAATTTCGAAAAGAGAAAATATATATATATATATATATATATATTGTGTTCGAAGATTGAAAGTTGATTCAACTTCTATCAACGTCTTTCACTAATGTGGAAAAATGGTAGAAAATCGCTAAACTACACTAAAAAACCCATACAAAATACCCGAAAAATTCGAAAATTGTTATACGAAATCCGAATAAACTTTATTGAAATGAAGGTAGAAATTACTTTAGTATTATAGGTCAAAAATGAAATGTCAAAAAATTGCAGCAGATCGCGAAGAAACGTAAATATCGAATTAGAAATCACCTGATGACGTAACAAACACGTGTAAAGGGTTTAATGTTAAGTAAATTTGACATTTACGATCATCCATTATTGGCATTTAATCTTATAGTTTGGCGATATTTTTTTTGGTCTATGGGATAATCAGGTAGAACCACAAATTATTTCTGTTCGTATTTAAAAGTAGATAAATAGCTCTTCTTTATATAAATAAATAAAATAAATATTGAAAAAAAATGCTTATATGTATATGAACAGTAAGTAGTTTGCCAGTAAATATACGTAAAATTCACTTCACTCGCCAAGGACATTTTCTCTAACTCACCAAAGCCCATATATTAAAAATATACCAAATACTCTTCAATCTGTTGCCTGATACTAAATAATCACAATAATGTAAATAACTATTAGGCATAGATACGTACCGGGTTTGGCGCGATTTTTTTTCACGCCAATTTGGTGAAAACATCGTTTTCGAATACCAGTTACATATATATATTTAAATTATTTTCTATTGTTTTAAATGGAAATAGCAATAAATAATAAAAAGTTTAATTAATATCTATAGAACAAAACAGTTTATATAACTGTAAAAAAGAAAATAAAAGTTAATAAACAATTTATTAATAAATAAAGAACAATAGCCGAGTTACCATGTCAGGCAAAATAACGCCATTTTGGAGCCCATTATGTACCATGGAGCGTATATGACATCTGTGCTAACAAAACTTTCAATAATATAGTAAATATGTCATTTGGTGGTGGCTTGATTATCGAAGATTATAAAATATGTGTGTATATGGCACATTTTTACACTAAAATTAACTTGACTACATAGTTATAATTTTAAATCCTTTTTATATAATTTACATTTGAATATAAAGATTTACTCCAAAATGTTCTCCTATACTTAAAAAAAATTATTGCGACCTTCGCCTGGCTTATTTCACGCTTCTGCCTTTGAGGCTTAAAATTGCATTGTTTGGCGACCAAGGTAATAATTAAATAGCATGTAACTCACAAATAAAGCCTTTCTCCTGTAAGACATAACGATGGGAAAATTACATAAAAATGATAATTAAATTGAATTTTAAAAAAAGAAGGCCTAAAAGACTGTTACTTAAATTTTATTTCTTCAAGTTTTTTCAGACACATTTTTATTAACCTGGCAAAGCGAAAAATCGCCAAATAATGTATAAATTGCTTCTTTTATACTAATTTATTTTTTAAGTTTTATAAACATTCCTTTCATATTTAAATTAAATATTTTCATTTTATAAATTTTATCTCGCATTAAAAAGGTTTCTGATTCTTACTTTTTTTTTAAATTAAACAAATAACAGTTATTTTCTTTTAATTTGCGAGTTGTTTACATTATTTTATAACGAATATAGACATTTCAATTCATTTATCAACTACTAGCAAACCCCGCGGCTTTGCTCGCGTAATATTTGAAATATGCCAAGTGATATTTATATGTCTAATTTTTATTAAAAGGTACTAACTAAATTTTTATTTTATTAAAAGGTAATATTTTATTTTATTAAAAGGTACTTATTACTCTTAGGAATAATTAAAAAAATTACTATTTAAAACACAGTTTGATTAAACATAATTGTTACACTGCATAAGGCAGAAATGAGACTTAAATTAATAAAACGAAATAAAACTAAATAAATAATAATTTAGAAAATATTTTGAAACATTTATGTTCAATTAATACGCACATTTCAGTATTCATTTGAAGTTTTGAATTTTTTAGAAACCATCTTCTTACATCTTAAAATTAACCATCATGTCAAATTCCAAGTCCTACCACCTCTCTCAACATAAAGGGCTATGTTGAAATAGGAACTGTCACCATTAATTTGCCAACATTAATTTGGAAATTGGTTTGTTATTTCCTAATATTCCACAGAAACGTAATTTAGGAAGCTTTTAAAGGCCTTTTTTAGAGCGTTTGTTGTTCCTGTGAACCCCAGGTGGTAGAATCATCGGCATAAAATATAGCCTGTGTAGGATCAGAGACTGTTACCATTAATTCGCAACTATTACTTTTATATTTGGTTTATATTCCGTGAAATTGCGTAGAAATCGTAATTTAGGACTTTTTTAGAATGCTTTTCGCACCTCCTCTTTACTTCACCCCTTTTTAAATTCGAATTTATTTTCGATAGTCCTTCGAGGGCATTTATATTTTATAAGTAACTACCATGCCATATTTAAAGTTTCTAGCCTTTTCAGTATCACAGCAATCGCAATTTAGAAAGTTTTTAGCTACTGCAACCCTCTGGTGGTAGTGGCACAGACTAAAATATAGCTTATGTTTGAGCAGGTTCTATCACCAACAATTTGTCAGCATTATTTTTTTTATATCGGTTTGGTATTTGATAAGATTACATAAAAATTGTAATTTATAACGCTTTTCGCTCACTTCATCTTTTTAAATTTGGAATTTTCTTTCGACAGTTCTTAGAAAGCAGTTGCATCTTGTAAGTAAATCCCATGCCATACTTCAAAGTGTTAGACCCTTCAGTTATGCAAAAAACGCAAATTAGAACATGTTTTGCTTTTGCAATCCTCAGATGGTAGTGACAGCAACATAAAATATAACCTATGTTATAGCAGGGACTGTCACCATTGATTTGCAACCATTACTTTTGAAATAGCTTTGGAATTTTCTGAGATTGAGTAGAAATCGCAATTTAGAACGTTTTTAGAACGCTTTTCGCGCATTTTCACCCCTTTTTAAATTTCCAATTTTTTCGAAACTGTTTTTAAAAATCATTTATATGTAATAAATATGTACCTTGCCTAATTTTAAGTTGTTAGCCCCTACCGATCACAAAAATCGAAATTTGGAACGCTATTTTGCTCCTGCAACGTCTAGGTTATAGTGATACCGACTTAAAATAGCGTCTATGTTAGAGCAGAGGCTGTCACTTACCATTACTTTTGAAATCAGTTTAATTCTTCCTGAGATATTGGTGACAAATCGGCATTTAGAACGTTTTTAGAACGCTTTACACTCATTTTGCTCCTGCATCTCCTCTGGGGTAGTGGAAACCGATATAAAATATAGCCTATCTTGGAGCAAGATCTGTCCCCATCAATTTTACACCATTATATTTGAAATCGGTTCAGTATTTTCTGAGATTGCTAGAAATCGCAATTTAGAGCGTTTTTTACAACGCTTTTTGCGCGTTTTGACCCCCCCCCCTTTTAAATTTCGACTTTTTTAGGAAATGTCCTTAGAGATCATTGATATCTTATAACTAACTACCATTCTAAATTTCATGATTCAATTCCCTTCCGTCACGCAAAAACCGCAATTTAGAACGTTTTTCTCCTGCACCCCGTTTGGTGTAGTGGCACCGACATAAAACATAGCCTATGTTGGAGCAAGGGTTTTCACCATCATTTTGACGCCATTATTTTTTTAATCGGTTTGGTATTTTCCTGAGATTGTGTAGAAATCACCATTTAGAACGTTTTTTAGAACGCTTTTCGCGCATTTTCACCCCTTTTAAATTTCGAATTGTTTAAGAACTGTTCTTAGAAATCCTTTACATCTAATAAGTAGCTGATGCTTCAAATTTCATATTTCTAGGCCCTTCGTAACACATAAATCGCATTTTTAGAACGTTTTTTGGTTCTACACCCCCTTTGGGGTAGTGGCACCGACATAAAATATAGCCTATCTTGGAGCAAACGTTGTCACTATCATTTTGACACCAATATTTTAAAAATCGGTTTGGTATTTCCTGAGATTATGTAGAAACTACCATTTAGAACGTTTTTTAGAACGCTTTTTGTGCATTTTCACCCCTTTTAAATTTCGAATTGTTTAAGAACTGTTCTTAGACATCATTTTTATCTTATAAGTAACTAATATTCCAAATTTCATATTTCTAGGCCCTTCAGTAACACAAAAATCGCATTTTTAGAACGTTTTTTGCTCCTGCACCCCCTTTGGGGTAGTGG
This sequence comes from Maratus speciosus, assembly GCA_963932465.1. NCBI lineage: Eukaryota > Metazoa > Arthropoda > Arachnida > Araneae > Salticidae > Maratus > Maratus speciosus. The sequence continues at coordinate 63,465,728 of OZ010799.1, read as the reverse complement.
CACCGACATAAGATATAGCCTATGTTCTAAGTTGGACTAATACCATCATTTTGATACCATTACTTTTGGAATCGGTTCGGTAGTTCCTGAGCTTACCTCCTACAAATAAACAATTTTTTCCTCTTTATAATAGGAGTATAGATAATTTTCGGCAAAATTACCACTGGCAAACCTTTCGTTTAAAATATCAATAAAATACAATAATCTAAGCATTGTATCATGTTACTTTTATTCACAATAATTTACTTGGATTCCCTTAAATATAAGTAACATAATCCCTTAAGTTAATATTAGTTTTTGTTGCATTAAAATATTTCAATTTGTTGATTTTCTGTAAGCAAGTAATCCATATTTGTTTACAATGGAAGTATGTGGGAATTTGGCGAAATATTAGAAATATCGCCAAGTTGGCGTCACTTTGGCGACTCATTTTGGTCGCCAAATTTGGCGATATACCGCCAAGTTGGCGACAAACTTAGCTGCATTTGGCGACAGAACTATGTCCCTCTACGGCAACCTCCTTATAGGTATGGAAATGTATTAAATGCTGTTCAATAATTGCATGAAAAATTCGCTAAAAATTCAAAAATCGCTGCACGAATTTCGAATAAACTTTTTTGAAAAGAGAACAAAATTTACTATATTTGGTTAAAAGAAAGAAACCATATTCTTCTCACTTATATGAAAAAATCGCCTCGAAACATAAAAAAGCGCTAAAAATCGCATAAAAAATTAAATTAAAAAAAATCTAATCAAAAAATCGAAAATCGGGCTTCGAGTTGCAAAACTTCATATATAGACGTACCTTTTCCCCAAATTTTGAGCTCTACGTGCAGTGGTCTCTTCAGAACGCCGTCGACACACTCACTCACTCACACACAAACTTCTTTCTTTATTATTATAGATTTTATAACAGTTATTTGTTCAATTATTTTAAGTATATATTTGTGATTTAATGAAATAGTTCGTAAAAGTCTGGAATTTTCAAATGTTATATTTTTTAAATGCTCACTTAGTATCGACAATATTTTTTCTTTTATTTTTCAAATGCCTCAATTCATGTGATTTTCATTTTGCGCCAACTATTACGCTTGGCAACAATGGTATCCGTATAACGGAAAAGTACCCAAATCTCATTTTCTGATGCCCAAATTACACCAAAGTTTTTTTAAAAAAACGCCAAAGCCCCTACAGTGGAAAGTATCAAACTGTCTATTATTTTGCGCTATCTGTGTTATAGTTTATACTATATGCAAGGTGAGTGGAGCGAAGAGTTTAAACATTAAATATTAAAGTTTCGGCACAGATGTCATATACGCCCCATGTTGGCGCGATTTGTTTCTGACGCCAATGTCATATACACAACGGGTACTTAACTGTCGCCAAAGTGTCGTTATTTTGCTTGATATGGTAACCCGGATGTTGTTGTTTATGCTATTGATGTTTTCGCCAAACTGGCGACATGACAACTGTGACAACGTTTCTATAAAGCAGTATAAGACTAAACAATTAAGAATAAAATAAATGAAAAATAAGGCTAAAGAAGAAAGAAAAATCATGCGTTAAGCATGGAATATGAAACACTTTCCAACACATTCTGAATGCTTTAACAAAACTTCGTTATTCAGGGAAATAAGGTAAAGAAGATAACTAAATAAACATTTTAGAAAACGCATAAAAAATTTTAAAAATTGATTTCAGCAGTTACCGTCCATAGCCAATAGTACCGTTATTACATGCTACTATTTAGCCAAAATTTAATTTAAACTACTCTTAAAGCTACTGAAATCACATTTCCAGATATTATCATCCATAGACGGTTATGTGTTCAATTCTTTGCGTGACCCTGTATATCATTTTATCTATATTCTACAAACATTTCTTAGTAAATTAAATGCAGTTCAGCGTAAAACTGCATAACTCCTTTAAAAACCACCTTTAAGCAATTTATTCTCATACTCAGTAACCCTTACGAATTCTTTTGCGTAGCCCTGCATATGAACTGTAGCATTTATACACATGGTATAGTATGCATAAATGTAGTGAAACATAAAAGCGCATATCATAATTAAAAATGCATTTCTAGCAATCATTGCTTATGTACAATACTTCGGAGAAAAGTTTCTTGGCGAGAAAGAAGTTTGCCAACGTATTTTCTGACAACCTATTTACTGCTTCATACTCACAAGCAATTTTTTGCATATGTATACAATTTATTTAATGTAAAAAAAGCTATTTACCCATTTTTATAAAGAAACAGAAGTAATTTTTGCACAGATGTCATATACGCATCGGGGTTGGCGTGATTTTTCTCTGACGCCAATTCGGCAGAAATGCCGCTTTCGAATACCAGTTACTTATATATTTTTAAATTATTTGCTATCATTTTGAAAAGGAAATAACTCTAAATAAATAAAAGTTTGAATAATAACTATAGAACAAAACAGTTTATATAATTTAAAAACAGAAAATAAAAGTAAATAAACAATTTATTAATAAATAAAAAACAATAGCCGGGTTACCATAGCAGGCAAAATAACACCATCTTAGCGCCAGTTAGGTATCCCGGTTCATATCTGAAATCTGTGCCGTATTTTGTATATAAAAAAAATTATATATATTTAGAAACGATTTTTTTATGTATATAAGTGCATATATAAACAAAAATAAAAGTTCATGAGATTCGTTTTCATAGCTGTTTATATATTTTGGCAACATATCTCACTTTCTGATGCTCGAATTACGCCAAGCTTTTTTTAAAAATGCGCTATAATGGAAAAGTACTTAAATAAATAATTAACAGAAATAACCAATTATACAAACTAAAACTTTTTATGGCACAGATGTCATATTCGCCCCATATTGGCGCGATTTTTTTCCGACGCCGATTTGGCGAAAACATCAACAGCATAAGCAACAACGGAACAGATGTCATATTCGCCCCATATTGGCGCGATTTTTTTCTGACGCCAAATCATATAGGCAAAGGGTACTTAACTTGCGCCAAAGTGTCGTTATTTTGCTTGATGTGGTAACCCGGATTATGTTGTTTATGCTGTTGATGTTTTCGCCAAATTGGCAACCGAAAAAAATCGCGCCAATATGGGGCGAATATGACATCTGTACCGCAACAACATCCGGGTTACCATATCAAGCAAAATAACGACACTTTGGCGCCGGTTAAGTATACATTGCGTATATGACATTGGCGTCAGAAAAAAATCGCGCCAATATGGGGCGAATATGACATCTGTGCCCTTTTTATTTCGAGATCAAAGCATTGTTTTTAATTTCGATTAAAAATACATATATCCTTGGATAACTTTAGTTGAAATTAGGTTCACGACTTAATATCTCATTCCATAAACCTAAACAAACGCAAGTGATTCATTCATCGTGAACCGTAAAAAATATTAAATCATTGAGGTAATCATTCACAAAGTAAGTTCTCCAACAATCAATGGACAATATTCTAATGACGTCATAGTAGGTAAAATGGTGGAGGTATCATTTGTTTATGGTTTGAAATCACAAAGGTTTAATTTTGCAATGTCTCTTAGTTACATTATTTTATTGTCATATTTATGAGCTCAGAACAAAAGCATATTTTTTTCATTATTTAGTTATTAAAGACGGAAAAAAATTATAAATGTGCATGATTTGAAAAATTTAAATAATTTTCTTTCTTAATACCAAAAATAACATCGGGAAGTAACAGCGAGTTTAAGTTAAATAAGTTTAGCTGTTTAATTCTGTTGTAATATTCTAAATAACTGTATTTATTAGATTTCAGTAAACAACATCAGGGCCCGATTAAACTTTGAAATTAGAGGAATTACAATGTCATTTCAGGATCTTTCTTTTGGAGAAGCCTTTCAAAATTCCACATATGCATGGAAACTCTTCAGTGTTAGAAATATTATTCCTAGGACTGGCATAACATGAGAACGGCCTGCAATTTTACACAAGTTTTTGAAAACTACTTTATATCAGAAATTTTACTAAAAACTGGTTACTTTTTTGTTATAGAGGCCCACACTATTAGAATTATGACAAGTTGCAGCCACTTTCGCCAAAGTCGTAACCTAGATCGTGAAGCACACACATATAATACCATATAATACCAATTCATGAAATCGTATACGATAATTTAATAGTTTTTACCTTACTTCAAGTGTGTAATTTATTTATTTTTAAGGCTTAACAATCTAAATTGTGCAATATATGAATTTAAAAAAATGTAAACAAAGATTGAATAGACATGACCGCAAAGAGCCTCAAATCTGCATAACACTTGGAACCAAACTGTGCAGATTAGTGGTCTTCTACTGTACACAGTTTTTCATAAATGTGTTTCGTTCTTAAAATGTGTTATTTTCATCTATCACTGCGGAACAAACGAGAAAACTCATATTCTTGCACATGAGTTGTATATATCTTTATATCTAAATTTCCGTCATTTTTGACGGGCTACCTTTCTAGTATATATATAAACACCGAAAAAAGCCTTCATTTAAACAAATAAATATCCACCTTATGCTGTCATCTCTCGGTAATAGATAAAGACATTTATAATTAACTATTTCATACAATTTTCATGTTATAAAGGAGAAGAAAAATATCCTTATTCATGAAAATTTGAAACGTCCCAAAAATGGGACGCTAGGCACAAATGGGTTAATGCATAGTGATTGAGAGTTCTGTTACTACAGCATTCTACAACATTTAAGTATTTCTTCTTTGAGTAGGCCATCATTTACTTTACTCACTCCTCTTGCATTTTTTACATGCTGGGAAGCTTGCTGTTTAATGTGATGGCGATCGTCAGAGAACAATGCAATAAGAATTTGCGCTCGATGTGCACAGAAACCATTGTTCTGAATAATTTTTTATAGTATTTGTTTTATACCGTATTCTGTGATGTTTAGTAGCCGAGTAATTTCCCATAAGTTTTTAGATCCATTTTTTAGATGTGGATTACATTTGGTGTAAACCATCCTTAGGCATAAGCTTGTATTACATACTTTGTGAGTGAAACTACAGACTCTGGTGGTCAATCAGTGCTTATATAAAGGCGAAAAGTTTTATTCGCCTTTGTGAGTCATCTTTCGTAGGACAAGATTCTTAGGTTCCTATTGCTAGTTCTTCTGAGCAATATCTTGATGAAATAACTTTGCAAAAGTCCAGCAGGTATTTCTGGTCTGTGCTGAGTACCCGTTTCTGAATTTCAGGAAATAAAGTTTCAAAATTACTCTCTATGGCTTCAAAAATTGAAATAAGAAGGGAATGGCACGTGGACAAAGATATTCCTATTGGTCTGGCGAATCCCTGTGGGTTAGAATCTAATTTTTGCCAACGATTTTGTCTAATAAATGATGCAGAGGAAATTCACTATACTGGAGGTGGCATATAATCCATTGTAATGGTACATTCTAAACATGTCCCACACAGAATGGACGGCAACGGAGAAAAGAATTCTCCGACTTTAAATGAGCACCCACTGCCCATCAGAGTTTCTACGTTCACTCAAAAAGTACTATGTAATCCAAGTTTGGTTCCAGGATGGTTTACCATCAAATGTAATCCACATCTTAAGAAGGGATCTAAAAACTCTTGGGAAATTACTCGGCTACTAAAACACACAAAACGGAATAAAACAAGCACTAAAAAAGTTATTTAGGACAATGGTTGCTTTGCATACGCAGCGGAAATTCTGATTTCAATGCTCTCTGACGATCGCCATCACATTAAACAGCTAGCTACTCAGCACATAACAGTTGAAAGACGAGAGTAAATGATGGCGTTCGCCAATCTGAAATATCGACAACTAACTTTGAAGCGGATAATTATATAAATCTTATCGATTGGAAAATTGTTGTGGTATCAGAACCCCTAATCTATATGCATTTATCGGACGCAGTCTCGGTGAAGATAATAGACGGCTGAATATATTGCATGAATATCCTCCCCAATGCATTACATTGTTTGCGTTCTCTTACGCAAGCAGTAGAAAAATACGTGAATGAGATCATAGCAGCAGCATCCAAAGTCTGTAGATGCAAAGAAGGGATGGACTAGATTGATACATGGAAAACTTACGCCAATCTATGATTAAAAAAAATCACAATTCAATGTATAAATAAAACATTGTGTTCAGATGGTAGCGTGGTTGAGCTAGATGCCCTGGGTTTTTTTTAAAGCAACTAGGTAAGAGCTGTATTCTAAACAATAATTCGCTGAATGACACAACAAATTGACAACGCCCTTTTTAGCAGAAAGTTGTCAGTTTTGCTCCAGTTATACACAATAAACATATCGTTTTATCGTTTAAATATGTTAAGTCATTAATAATAAAGGTTTAAATAACACTTTTAAATAATAACCATCTCTGTAAGATTTTTTTAGTTTTTTTGAAAAATGCCAAAGTGTATCCAAAATTTCGACTTTTGGATACAAACTCAAGCCATTTTATTTTCAGCGGTAAAATTGCACGTAGTTGATGCACTAGTACTATAAAGGCAACTTTTGGCATCTACCCGTTTTTGATTTAAAAAAAAAAAAACATTTTTTTTTCGTTCCACCCTAATCTATGCATATGCATGCATACACCAGCTGTATATTATATCTATAAAAAAATAGCTATATTAATGTAATTCTAATATTAAAATTCTAGGGTGAGTGACATTTTGAAGCTAGACAGCACGAATGCACCGTGAACACGTTTAATTTATGAGATTTAGTGAACGTGGTTTCTCGAAAATTTCCTTTCACTAATGTAACGATTGCTGCAACTCTGATATGTTTAAAATTATATATTCATATAGACAGCGACAAATTCTCTCCAAGTTTGGCGACACTTGTCGAAATATGCCAAATTTGACTACCAAAGATAAATCGCTTTAAATGAAGCGATATTGGCTATAGTTGACTAATCTGTTAAAATTCTCATTGAAAGTCGGTATTGAAGAAAACTGGAAATGAATCTTCTATGATCGGGTTCCACGCATTTTAGCTTTGTGTGTGTGAGTAGCTGAATTCTTAAAATCAAGGAATAAGGAAGCTATCTTTTTCTGCAGGTACGTGCCAGAAGGACTTTTTAATATTAAGGTGTAAAACAATTGAACTAAAGACAATCTTCATAGATTACGTTTATAAATAAATGCAGTAATATTTTCTTTCCCCCCCCCCCTTTTTTTTAACAGTTTGTCTTATTAGAAAAAAGTAAGCATTTTCCTTATTTACATAAAAGCTCACTTTCATAAATTTACATAGTTATTTTTAACATAATCTTTTATCTTGTTTGCAGATTTCCTGACTAGTTCAGTTAACATCAGAAATTTCCTGAAAATCGGAGCTGAACAGAATTCTATTGATATGAAACAAGAAGAAAAAAATTTGAAGAACATCTGCATGTAGTAGCTGCTTTATTATCCGTGAGTATACTTGGATTCATTGGAAGAGTCAATGAATTTTCGCAGATAGAAGAGGTTTTTGGAATAAAGATCCGGCGACGACAAATGATAGGAGAACTAAAAGAAATTTCGGGAAATCATGCATTGGATACTTTGAAAACAGAAGGAAAAGAAGGAAAATTAAGTTTATCTTGCGAAAACTTTATTTTAGAACTTCAAAAAAAGGTATTACACAATTTGACAATATCTATTTTTCTATATATGCATATTCATACATACACCAGCTATATATAATAATAAAAATAGCTATATTAATGTAATTTTAATATTAAAATTCTAGAGTGGCTGACATTTTGAAACAAGACAGCACGAATAAACACGTTTAATTACTTTAATTAATTAACAGAAACACGTTTAATTACTTTAATTAATTAACAGAAACACGTTTAATTACTTTAATTAATTAACAGAAACACGTTTAATTACTTTAATTAATTAACAGAAACACGTTTAATTTATGAGTTTTAGTGAAAGTGGTTTCTCGACAATTTTCTTTCACTGATGTAACCATTGCTCTAACTCTGATATGCTTAAAATTATATATTCATACCCATAGCGACAAATTCTCGCCAAGCTTGGCACACACTTTTCGAAATAGGCCAAATTTGACTGCAAAAGATAAATCGCTTTAAATCAAGCGATCTATAGCTGACTAATCTGGTAAAATTCTCATTAAAATTCAGTATTGAAGAAAACGGGAAGTGAGTCTTCTACGATCGGGTTTCACGCATTGTAGCTTCGTGCGTGTGTGTAAAACATGAATTCTAAAAACCAAGGAATAAGGAAGCTACCTTTTCCTCCAGGTACGGTCCGGAAGGACTATTTAATATTAACCCTCGCAGTACTAAGATCGAAATAATTGCTTAAATATCGGAGATTTAAAAAGGGCTAACCCTGTAGGTAATTTAGGCTCCCCAAAGCAATTACAATGTTCATACGATATCACGATTCAGTTCAATGAATACCAAAATTTACACACAACTGAACACAAGAACAAAGAATACGTTATTATGAATAAACGCAGTTTTATTTTCTGACCTCCCCACCCCCCCCCCCCTTTTTTTTTTTTTACTGTTTTTCTGATTGGAAAAAGTAAGCATTTCCCTTATTTACATAAACGAGGCATAAAGGCTCACTTTCATAAATTTTCATTGTTATTTTAATCATAATCTTTTATCTCATTTGGAAATTTCTTGACTAGTTCTGTCAACATCAGCAATTTTCGAAAAAAGAATATGACCAGAAATTTATTTATCTGAAAAATTTGAATAACTTCTGCTTGTAGTAGCTGCTTTATTATCCGAAAGTATAAGTTGAGTTCGTTCAATGAGTCGATGAATTTTAGCCGACAGGCGAGCTTTTTTGGAAAATAGATCCGGCGACAACAACAAATGGTAGGAGACCTGAAAGAGCTCTTCATTTCAGGAAATCATGCATTGGATATTTGAAAACCGAAACAAAAGTAGTACAATTGAAGTTAATTTTGTGAAAGTTTTATTATATGACTTCAAAGAAAGGGGATTACATAATTTCACAATATCTATTTATCTGTCTACTAGCTAAAATATCCGTCGTTGCACGGAATTTTAAGAATGTTCGTTTTGAAAAACTAATTTCAAAATTTAACATACAACATTAAAAAAAAGTGGAAGTGTTGTACGCATGAATCAAATGAAAACCCAATATAAAAATGTATAAATTTATATAACAGACGCAAAATAATACAGCTATAAATTAACTTATTTCCATTCATCATTGGAGCAATAACGTTAAAATACGCCAATATTTCCATAATCGAGTTTTTATCATGCTTCAATACAATTTTTCACACTTATATGACGTTTTATATTCACAATGTCCTTTATATTTCCAATATGACGCAATATTCCATTTTTTAACCGTCAAATTAATTAAATAATTATAATTTTTCACATGGAAATCATAAAACAGATATTATGACATAACATCCACTTTTGTTTTTAATTCGTCAAACTATTTATTTTACTTTCATTTGTCACGTAGAAATCTTGCAGTAGAAAAGTTTTGATGTAATATTCCCTTTTTTTAAATTCGTCAAACCATTTATTTCATTTTTTCACGTGGAAATTTAACAATAGAAAAGTAATTGTTTGGTAAGAATTTTATTGTGAATTTTTAATTGTTGGCAACAGCTATAACGAAAAATGTTTAAATTTGATTGGAAATTGCTGTTAAATTTGTGTTTTTTTTTTAATTAATTAAAAATCAACTATAAATTATTCCGATACCGGATTACTTTAGTTGCCTCGGCCGTGTTTTACTACACATGTACGTAACATTTCACAATTCTGGCTTCTAAATTGTGGATTTGTATAGCAATACAGACAGACAGACAGACATATTTTCATTTTTATATATTAGATAAGTTTTTTGTTAATTTTAATGTATAGTTTATATTTTAACAATTTATAAGTTAATAAATATAGGTATTTATGTAAGCGTCATGTACGTAACATTTTGACCGCTTTTCGTGGAATAGCGCTATGTATATAGAACTAGATATATTAATGTAATTCAAATATTGAAATTCCAAGATGGCTGACAGTTTAAAGTAAGATAGCAGGATTCCACCGTAAATGGGTTTAATTTAGGAATTTTAGTGTAAGTGGTTTCTCGAAAAATTTTTTTGTTGATGTAAGCATCGTTCCAACTCTCCATATACAGTGGAACCTGGCTAAGACGCGTTTCAAGGGAGTGGTCAAAAGTCTCGTATTAAGCGAGATCGCGTATTAAACGTGATTTTTATAATGCTGCAGGAAATGGGTTATTTACACATTTAATCGTCTAAATGAACTTCAGAGCTTTCAGTTATACGTTTACGGTCGAAAATTGTATCTTTTGGGTACATTTCGATTTAAATTTAATTGTATTCCACTTTAACTCATTCTTTCTTTTTATAAATCAAATTGGAATAACAACGGAAAATAAATATGGATTCCAACATGACTTTACTGTCTATTAACAAGTTGCAACCAAAAATAATTTTCCAACTAGACTCATTTCTTTTAACAAAAAGAGAAAAAAATATTAAATCTTTGAAGCAAAACCCAGTTTTTAAAATCGTATTTCGTACTTGTAATAATGAGTACAATTATAATCTGTTCTTCAGTATTAATATAATAACAAGAAACTATCCTTATAAAATATTTTTATAGCAAAAAGTAAAGTATACATAAAAGAATTATCCAATCGTATTTAATCTTTACAAGTTTCATTTTTTGTTGCCTATAATATGCATTATAAAATATAGTGATATAAAGGACATTTAAAACCTCTCTAACAACAGATATGGACATCTCTAATTATATTAATTTTTATGACATATCTGAGTAACCCGAATTCATCTATATCTCTCTACTCCAGTAAAAACATACACGAAGCGAGAGACAAAGAATGTTAGGAGATGGGATCAAAGAAGAATCGCAGTTTTGCTAATTTAACGGGTCTTTTTACATTCAAATATCTATCACTAGTTCCAATTAATAATTTTCGTCATAATTAATTTGCTCTTAAATAAATAAATTAAATACTATTCGGAAACAGTGTTTTTTATCTGAATAATAAAAATCCACTAAATTGGTAACACTCGAGAAGAGAGAAGGAATTCGCATCTTGATCAATGAATTCGCGTCTTAAGCGTGATTTTTTTTCTCAAAGAACCGAAAATTTATCGCGTATTAAGCGGGATCGCGTCATAACCGTTCGAGTATTAAAAGTGATCTTTTTTTCATAAGCCTTATGGCAATGTTCAAGGAATCGGAAACAATCCGCGTATTAAGCGGGATCGCGTATTAACCGTGAGCGTCTTAACCGGGTTCGACTGCACTTAAAACTATACATTCATATCCACAGTGCCACGCTTGGCAACACTTGGGGAAGAATTGCCAAATTTGGCTACCAAAAATAAATCGTCATAAATGAATAAAATAAAAATCTTATTCAAATTCAGCATTGAATAAAAGTGGGAAGTAATCTTCTGTAATCGGGTTTCGCGCATTTTAGCTACGTGTGTGTGTGGATAAAATTAGTTGAATTCTTAAAATCAAGGAATAAGGAAGCGATATTTTCCTCCTGGTACGAGCCAGAAGGAAATTTAATGTTAAGGTGGTAAAACAACAATTTAACTAAAGGCAACCTTCGTAAATTATGCTTATGAAGAAACGCAGTAATATTTTTCTTTTTCCGCCTTTTTCTGAACAATTTGTCTGATTAAAAAAAAGTCAGCATTTTCCTTATTTACATAAAGTAGGCAGGCATAAAAATTCACTTTTATAAACTCACATTATTATTTTAAACACTAGGGGGCTCGGCCCTCTACGAGCTACGCTCGCCAACCCCCATTCTGACACCGCAGTCTCTAAAAGCACGCTAATTTGATCGGCTTTAAAAAGATTTTAGCATATTGAATTATAATTTAAAAAACAGTGGCGATCTCCCTATAAGCGGGTTTCCATTTACTCCTCTTTGATTGAGGAATTTTAAGGAAAAACCAGCTGCTGTTAAAAGATACAATGGCTGTTTTCATCTTTGATTAAATAAAATCAGTTAAACATTTCAAAATAAGCTAATATAAAATGAATTAAATAAACAGAGTCTTTGTCTCCCGGTGTTTTTTAACAAAGCGAAGAGAAAGTTATTTTAAATGTATCGTTTTTAATCTGACGTAATTTTCACCAAACTTTTCTTTCTCTTTTTAATGTTCACTTTTTTAATGTTCACTTGAAAATACTTTTGTTAGAAATGAAATATTATTTGCGCTGTCCTAACAAAAATAGTTGAAAAGATAATCTTAAAATATCAAATAAATGTCTCGAAAAATTTTTAAATTTAAACTCTTTTGCAATATTATTTTTTGTTCATTTACGTAATAAGTACCATGTGACGTAAATGTGACGTAATTTCTCCTGTTTAAGACTTCTAACGCATGTTGATGAATTTATTATTTTACAATATCCTTTCTCTTTTAAAATTCACGCGTAAATATAGTAATTTTCAATAAGTTTCTGCTTTTTATACGTAATTATTTAATTCTAATTTGAATTAATTAATTCTAATTAAATTTTTTATTTGAAGCAAACATTATTATTTGCGCTGTTTATACAGTTGGCAACAGTTTAAATTAATAAAAAATTTTTAAATAAATAAAAAATATCTCTCGAAATGCTGAAAATTTGAATTTAAAATAGAAATAAAACCTCAAAAAATGAGTCAAATTAAAAAAAAAATAAAAGCAGTATACACACCGGGAAATTCTAACGTATAAAATGATCTAAAAATGAATTAATTGCCATGGATAGTTTACAAATTAAACTAATTAAATTTATTTTCTTTTCTTTTCTTATAAAATAAAAAAAAAATTATTCTTTCTTACTATTTTATTACTATTGCTTTACCTTGGTAAAGCCTTATACTTACTGTAACTTTTAAACTTTAAATGTATGGCGCTGAAAACAGCCTTTTTGGTTTTAAGGGATTAGGTATATTTCTCCTGCTTTGCTTGGAGCGGTCTTGCTATGTGTTATGAACAGTGTTAACATCTTCATTTTATTCTTTTTTAATTTATCTTATCTATCCTCAATTTTAATTTTTATCTTATACTTATACTGTAGTCCTCGGACTACCCTCTCAGAAATTTTCAGCCTCTCCATATTTAAATTTTTATCTTCTCTATTTTTTTATCGTAGTACTTTGTGCTACGCTTAAACTGCTTCCTCATGGCTCCTCTAGGATTTGCTATACACTTACTCATCTACAGGGAGTGGAGTAGCACTGCTACTAGGAATCCCATTGAACTGCACTGCTGTTCACTGTTCTGTTCTAAATAGTTTTTGCTCCTATAAAACTTTTCTAATGGAACGATTTTGTCCAACTTTAGCATTAAATATCTCTTAAAATAATTCTTCGATTTGAAAACTGTCTACATCAGCGTGTTTATCAAACATTTCTGTATAATACCGCCGATTTTCATATTTTTGTATGCAATATTTTTCTTAATATTACCGGAAAAAGACCTCCGGCCACAAAAAAATCAAAACCGGCGGCGGCGGTAACAGCGTAAGTTACTTTTTTTTAAGAATGGAGAAATAATCTTTTATCTCGTTCGCAAATTTCCTGACTTAGATCAGTCAATGCGCCATGAATTTTCAAAAAAAAAAAAAAAAAAAAAAAAAGAAGAAGCTGAACAGAATTTTATTTAGCTGAAACAGGAAGAAGAAATTTTGAAGAACTTCTGCTTGTAATAGTAGCTTTAGTATTGATAGAAGAAATAAGAAAAAATTCGGGAAATGATGCATTATATACTTGAAAACGGAAGGAAAAGAAGGAAAATTAAAATTTATTGTGTGAAAATTTTATTATATGACTTCAAAGAAAGGGATTACACAATTTAACGATAAGTATTTGAATATCTATCTATGAATATGCATACATACCCCATATATATATGTAATAGAACTAGCGATATTAATGTAATTCTAAAATTAAAATTCTAGAGTGGTTGACATTTTGAAACAAGCTAGCAGGATTGTATTGTAAACGGGTTTAATTTATGAGTTTTAGTGAACGTGGTTTCTTGAAATTTTTCTTTCATTGACGTAACCAATTTTGCAGTTTACAGACTCTATTACGAAAGAGAAAGAGCAAGGTTAGACTCTCTGTATCCTACAAACATTAATTTTTCACATAAACTAACAAGGGAACCACTTTTGGTGTTGCTCGCAGCTAGCTACAAGACCTGGTGCATTTTGTAGCCCTATACATAAAAGTTAGAGAACTGATAAAAGTTCTGTCTTAAAGTATTATTTTATGTACTTTTTTATAATTTTAATTTTTTATTATTACATTTTTATTTGTTAAAAGTGAGTTAAGTCGCCAAATATGGCGTTACAATTTTGCCGTCCGCTTTATCCGGGGAGTAAATGTATAGTACATATTAGAATTAATCAGATTGCGTTTTTTTCTCTATAATTGATAGCATAAGAAACAAATATTAGGGGTTTTTTTCTATGCAGACGATAAATATATAAATAGTAAATGTAATTCTATAAAAGCTTCCAAAATCATTGAAAACTATTATTTAGTGAAATACAAAATAAGCAAACTATTTCCTTTTGAAATCGAATGAAATAAAGTTTCAAATGTTTAAAATGAAATGTTGTTGTATTAAATTTTCCTTTGGTAAAAGTAATCATAAAGTAAATTAATATTTTTAGACAATTTAGAAAAATTACTGTGGCTATTTAGGTCGGACATTACAATTTCTACTGAAGTCCAAACCACTCCTCACACAAGACAAACAGCTATGATATTTGGATAGGGTTACCGGAAAGCTCTACTTTTGAAAAAAAAAACGTTAACTGTTTCCCCGCCAAAAATGTGAATAAAATGTTGCATTTTTACTTTCTTCTATCTTCAATAGAAGAAAGTATTGTAATCGAAATTTTTTTTCGACTTCCGGTTTTCGACGGATTTACACGTTTTAGGGGTCAGAGATCCCAAAAAACATGTTTATAGAAAATGTCTGTCTGACCGTGTGTTCGTCTGTCCGTCTGTCTGTCTGTCGCCATTGCACCACCAAAAAGTGTATGAAGTTATACATAGAATTGAACCAAATTTTTATTTTAAGTTTTTGGCAATAGCAAGCAGGTCCTCCCATAATTTGGAAAAAATTCGCCTGTAGGGGGCGCTGTAACAGTGAATTTTGGCGCGATTTTGAATATTGTACCATTTAAAAGTGTATGAAGTTATGCATAGAATTGAACAAAATTTTTATTTTAAGTTTTCAGAAATGTCAAGCAGATCCTCCCTGAATTTAGAAAAAATCATCGGTAGGGGGCGCTGTAACAGCGATTTTTGCGCGATTTTGATATTGTACCATCCAAAAGTGTATGAAGTTATGCATAGAATTGAACCAAATTTTTATTTTAAGTTTTCGGCTATGGCAAGCAAATCCTCCCTGAATTTAGAAAAAAATCGCCGGTAGAGGGCGCTGTAACAGCGATTTTTGCACGATTTTGAATATTGTACCATCCAAAAGTGTATGAAGTTATGCATAGAATTAAACCAAATATTTATTTTAAGTTTTTGGCTGTAGCAAGCAGATCCACCCTGAATTTGGAAAAAAATCGCCGGTAGGGGGCGATGTAATAGCGAATTTTGTGCGATTTTGAATATTATACCATCCAAAAATGTATGAAGTTATGCATAGAATTAAACCAAATTTTAAGTTTTTGGCTATGGCAAGCAGGTCCTCCCAGAATTTGGAAAAAAATCGCCGGTAGGGGGCGCTGTAACAGCGATTTTTGTGCGATTTTGAATATGGTACCATCCAAAAGTGTATGAAGTTATGGTTAGAATTGAAACAAATTTTTATTTTAAGTTTTTGATTATGGCAAGCAGGTCCTCCCTGAATTTGGAAAAAAATCGCCGCTAGGGGGCGCTGTTATAGCGATTTTTGTGCGATTTTGTATATTGTACCATCGAAAATTGTATGAAGTTATACATAGAATTGAGCCAAATTTTTTGTGTTTGTTTTTAGTCATGGCAGGAAGGTTCTCCCTGAATTTGGAAAAATTCCGCCGGAAGGTGGCGCTATAATTGCGATGTCTGTACCATTTTCATTATTGTACAATCGAAAATTGTATGAAGTTATGTATAGAATTGAACCAAATTTCTTGTGTGCGTTTCTGGCTATGGCAAACAAGTCCTCCCTGAATTTGAAAAAAAATCTGCCGGAAAGGGTGTGTTGTAATAGCGATGTTTGAGCCATTTTCTTTATTGTACCATCGAAAAGTGTATAAATTTTTGCATACAATTGAACCCAATTTTTTCGTGCATGTTTTTGGCTTTGGCCAACAGGTCCTCCTTGAATTTGGAAATATTGAGCGGTAAAGGGGTTGTGTGATAGCGATTTTTATATGCTTTTCTTGATTTTTTGTAGTTCTGTTGTCCATCGGCGACTCGTGCAGAGCGGGAACTCACTTTTTGCTAAGCCGGCTATTCGCAAACATCTGATGGCAACAGAATAAGGAAAAACTATTAATTTTAACAAATATCATGATATTGATTAACTCGTTTTTAGTCCGTTTAATTGACTGAAGCAGAAATCTAAGATGAAAATCAAAGTTGGTATAGTATTGAACTAAAAATATTGAAGTATTAACATGTGTAAGTAGTTTTTGAAATATTATGTATAAGATAGAAGAAAGTTTTGGGATTGGCACATCCAACTAGTTTCAAAATCAAATTCGTGGGTTCTTGAAGCATTTTTTAAACTTTTTTTTCAATATTTTATTGTTATTACTAACTATTTTTTATTTTTAAATGCTTTTCTTTAAAAAACTTCAATGTTAACAGTTCGATAAGTGGTCTCGAAAATTGAATTTTCAGAAAGTTATGCTGCTATAAAATCAAGAATTAATATTTTAACAGAAAAATTTTATCAATTCTCAAACTTCGTAATATAGGGATTTAAAATGCACTAATGGCAAACCTCTATTCACAAATAAATAATCGACATATCCAAATTGCACTTATGATCCGACTGCCCTTAATTCTTCTTCATACTCTCAAGGTGGAAACTTATACACAGGAAAGAACTACCTTTCAACACACAACAGATTTGGTCAAGAAACGGCAACAAGCCACATCATTTATTAATTACCTTTTCTACTCTAATATGATTTCTGAACCAGAATATTTTATATACTCTGGAGTATCATTCGCTCAAAGCAGTCGTTGACCAATCTTTCTTATCTATCACCTAATATTTAATTTTATTCTTCATCAAAATCATCGATGTAACTATCATTTGACGCTAAATATTTTTTATGCTGTTTATTCACTACATCAAATTTAAAATTTCATTGTGTTGTAATCACGTATCATTCTCTATCACCGTATTTTAGCAAGTACTTTTTAATCTCTGCGTATTATTTTAAAAGCCCGTCATTGTAATTATTGCCTCGGTTAAACTGTACTTGATTGTGCACATCGTTTATCCTTTTTAAATACTCATCTTATTATAATAATGCAAATATAATATCGTCACATAGTTTGAATATAATCTTAACTAATATACAGTAGAACCTCTTTTATCCGAAACTCCTTTAACCTAAACTCTTGGTTAACCGAAATGCATTTTTAAAGTTCTTTTTTAACTATCATATTCCTTGTATGCCAGCAGTCCTTTCCGAACTACGAGTACATATAAATATTTTCGATCCCCTTTCTTAGAGTTCCTTTGAATTTAACTTGAGCTCCCATAAGCTGTAGAGTGGAACGAAGAAAACGAACAAATTAGCAATTCTGAAGCTTTTGAGTGTTTTGCAAAAGGTTTTGCATGGCTGTAGCAGGAGAAATACTGTGATACCGGTGAACTAATAATATTTAAAAACTCCATGATAGAGCTTCAAAGAAAACGCAGTCGAAACTGCGACAAACAAAAGGTTTTTTCAAACCCTTGTGATATATGTAAAAGGTACTTAATTTCAAAATTAAAATTCAGGTAATTTATTCTTGTTTCTATTTTCTATCGCTTTATTTTTATTAAGCACCTGTTACGATAAAAAGAAAAATAGCATATATTTCTCCTTAATCTTAAAATGGAAACATTCTCGATTATCCAAAAATTTCGATATTCCGAAAGATGATCTGTCCCAATTACTTCGGATAATCGAGGTTCTACTGTATATGCACGTCAGGTATTTTTATGGTGCTACCAGAGTTGGGCAGTATCGAAAATACATGTATTTGAAATACATTTCCAAAATACATTTGTATTTTGTATTTTGTATTTTAAACTGACTAAAGGAAAGTATTTTGGTAATGTATTTTGAAATGATTTTTCCAAGTATTTTGTATTTTGAAAATACTCAAAATACATTTCTGTAAATTTCAAGCTGCTTTTTTTAAACCGCAAAATCTAAGATTCACAAAAGCAAAATACGCGCTTGACTGTTTTGTTTCGTCTTAGGATTATAATGAATGCATCTGCTCTGCTGAAGCATTTTTGCTGAATGGTTACAAAACGTTCTAGTTTTTATAGTTCTAATAACGTTGCTATGAGAATGAAAAACTACTGTGTGATAAACAGGAAGAATCATTTAGAGTTTTGCTATGTATTCTAATTTTTAAATACTATAGAAATATACTGCAGTTAGTTATTTAGAAGACTCCTGAAAGAATGACTCAGCTCCCGCTGGTAATGTATCAAGTGAATTAATTATTTGGGATAATACAATTGCGCTGTATTAGGCGGGAATTTTCTTAAAAATAATTTCTGTTGATAATGGTGTTAAAAAGTTAAGGCAACATGCATGTGTAAAACTAGGTCTACTTTTATAAGTGGAACTTTTCAAGCCACAACTAAATTAAAACTCATTTAAAGGTAAGATTTTTGGTTTTATACCGTTATGCATTGATTGAAACATTATTTTTTATAGCTCCTTTGTATTTATTGTATTAATATTCAGGTATAATGTACCCCACTCGTGATATTTATTAAATGGAGGATAAATTTTATTACATAAATATAGTTCTATTTATTGATATATTTATTATTACAAATACAGTATGTATATGTTTAAATACAGTTTTACAATAGAAATGAATGAGATATTCAATATGTTATGAAAATTTAAAGTCATTTTAATAAAATCACTTATTCAAGATTGATGGAAGTTTAAGGCAGACCACGACGCAGAGCGATGCACTGATTACAGGCACTTTTAATTTATTAAACTCTAAAAGATTATTACTAAAGCGCACTACTAAAAGAAAAAAAAGAAAAAAAAAACATTATTTGGTGTCATTTCCGCATATTATAATATTCCTAGGATTTAAACAAAAACATTTAGCATGTTGTATATTTTATATTTCTCTTTAAATTATTTCTTTTTTTTATTCATGGGAAGCACTCATATTTACGTTGCAGTGACCGAGGCATTAATGAATTATGTATATATTTTTTAACAGACTTCCAACAAAGGGGGTTGTGCAATTCGTTTATATCCACGCATAACTCTTGAACTGATGCTTCGATTTTCAATCTCGCTCTCTTCTTTTTTTTTTTTTTTTTTTTTTTTAAGAAAGGTTTCTGTTTTCGGGTGACAACGTTTCGATTTCACCAGGACAATACTATAAACTTTTTTTTTGTTTTATAAGCATTAACTTTCGTAAAAATTAAGCTATCATCACGAAATTTTAATATATTATCGTGTACTGCACGTCAAAATGAGCAATATTAAATAGATAAGGGAATTAAGTAAAATGAACGTGAATTACTGTTCTGCACCAGGTAAGTAAACAGATTTTATCCGAACGCACATCAAACAGCGATGCCGTTTGGGTCCGGTGGAAGCTCATTTTTTCGTTGTGGGTCGGGTTCGAGTTGGTTTGGCCCTAATTCGAGTTCTGGTTGACGCTTGCGGGATGGGTTTGATACACTGCTGAAATCGTAAGAAAAAGTCGCGGTTTCCGGCGGATTCAGCCCCAGCTGAAACTTGTACTTTAAAAAACCTTAATAAAATCTGTCGGGGGAGGGGGGGGGGAGATCTACGTTCTTAATATCGTCATCTGAGCAGTCTCTCTTAGGCTGTGAAACCAGAGGTAGACTCTATAACTTTATTGATTAAACAGAGAGTATACAGAGCTTCTTAAAAATAATCCAGATGGTATACGGCGTATATCTGCGTATATCCTCCACTACACCGCTGGTTGTTAATCTATTTTAAAAATAAACTTCACTATATTGTTAAAAATGAAAAAAAAAACTATTATTTTTTTAACTATTACTATGCAAACATACACGGCCCGAAATAACAGGTCTCGGCCCGACCCCAACCCGTAGAAAATCTTTTTAGCCCGTCTCGTCCTGTACAAAAAAAAAAAAAAAAAAAAAAAAATCGGCCCGAGCCCGGGCGGGTATAAAAGCTAAAAACTCGGAACAAGCTCAGCGGCCCAATATAAAAGCTAAAAGTTCGGCCCGATCCCAGCTCGTACAAAACCTTGATTAACCCGGCCCAACTGAATTTCAACAAAATATTGATTTTTACGCCAGTATGGTTAAAAATCGTCTTGTATGAGGAAGTCTGACAAAAAGTATTTATTTTAGCTTTTTTTTTTCATGTTTATACTTTTCATTTTTAAGAAAACATGCTGGACTGTGATATTTATTTTTTAAATGAATCTGTATTTGTATGGAAAAATCTCAGTTATCATTTAAAATCTAATCCACATTCTAATCCACATTCCATGGTGTGGAGACTTAAATATATGAAAAATGCTATAAAGCATAAAATCTTCTAAGACGGAATCGACAGGAAAGGCGAAAAATCCGTTATAGACAGGTTTCGTTCTTAGCAGGTAGATAGTTTGGTGTAAATGTATTCTTTTCGCACGTGTTATTATATTCCTTTTGCATGGATCAACACATTTTTCAGTTTTACACAGGATTCTTCATAGGCAGGTTCTTTTTCACAGTTTTATTTTCTGTGCGTTAACTTCATTGCCTAGAGATACCATATGTACTACTCTTTGAAAATAATAATTTTAACAATTTAATTGTAGAATAATGGCGATTTTTAAAAATATAACATTTTGTGCAAAAAGTTTTGCGCCGTGCCAAAATTGATTGATTTTTGCATAGGCCAGACCGGGCCGGGGCGGGCCAAACATTTTCATACGGGTTGGGTCGGAACCAAGCTTGAAAAATTTTCACAGTGCAGACCTCTATAAAGAATGAAGTTATCCTCTTCAGGATGAGCGACCGGTATGCGTGCCGAATAAGGTGCTCAGGATTTTGATTATTCCCACCAGTTATTATTTTTTATTGTAAATTTTGCCTTATTTAATCAGGACATTTTCTTGATTCAATTAGTCCAAAATTTCTGTTATGAAAAACCGATGATAAAAGATTAAAAATTCTGTAAAAGATGCTCATCGTCAAGGGACTAAGCCCCGATTCAGCCCGGAAAAAAGAAGTCAGGCCCGGACCGGAAAGAGTGATGTCGAGATCCTGACCGGCCCAAGCCTTCAGAAAAACATAAAACCCGTACCTGACCCGGAAAGAGTGAAATCCAGGCCCGGCTCGATCAGAATGTCGTGAATGAAAATGAGGCACGGACCGTGCAGACCTGTAACCTTATGCCCAAACTTTTTAAATTTTAAATGTATTTTGTATTTTCAATGTATTTTGAAAATACATGTATTTTGTATTTGGAATTTTTTAAATTCGGAAAGTATTTTGTATTTTGTATTTTAGGTTCTAAAACTAATGTATTTTGTATTTTGTATGGAAAATGACTTTTCGATGTATTTTGCCCAACTCTGGGTGCTACCCATTGTTGAATTCATCTACTTGCATAGTTTTTAGTTACCACCATGTTTGTATATAGTTTTCAATCACCATGTTTGTTCTTGAAACATACCTATTGCCCTAACACCGATATTTTTCTTCCCATATCATCTCTTAACTGCAATCTTACTCTTTAGTATTCATCTTGAATCTGTAATTGCTCATTTTATTCTTCCAACACTTCGCATATATTTTAATTTTATCCGGATTATGCTTTGTCATTTGTATAATCCATCCCTTGTTCACTATTTACGTACTGTTGAATCAAGCAGCATACAGTGTGTGTTCTCAAAGTTTCAAAATTGCTCTGAGAATACAAAATTTTTTAAACATTTTTGTACAGAGAACTAAAATTCTTCGAAATATGACCCTTGGGCACACCGCTGCCAGGGTTTTTATCTTTGTTTATATGCTCCCTGGAAGCCTTCGCGCGCAAGGCTGTTAAGGGACTTCGTCGAGGCTGCCTGGAACGCTAGAATCGTGTCGAATCGCATCCCTTTTTGGTCTTCCTTGATCCGGGGGAACAAAAAAAGTCGCTAAGAGCAAGACGGGGCTGTAGGGGGGCTTGCGGTAGTATTTTCACGTTAAACTTATCCAAAACTTCGGCGGCAGCAAGCGGCGAGGGAGAGGTGAGAGGGCGCATTGTCGTGGTGAACAATCCAATCGTCTCTGATGTCTGGGCCGACGCACAGGACTCGATCCGTTAAATGGTGTTGCATTTCAGAGTAAAACTGACCTGATTGGCGCGTTCTCCCAGACATCAGAGACGGTTGGATTGTTCACCTCGACAGTGCGCTCTCTCACACGTCGCTCGCACCCGCCAAAGTTTTAGATATGTTAAACGTGGCAATTCTGCCACAAATCCCCCTACAGCCCCGACTTCGCTCCCAGCGACTTTTCTTTGTTCCTCCGGATCAAGAAAGACCTGAAAGGGAAGCGATTCGACACGTTTCCAGCGATCCACAATTCCAGCTTCAACGAGGTCCCTTAACAGCCTTGCGGGCGAAGTCTTCCAGGGATCCTATGAACAATGGAAAAAACGCTGGCAGCGGTGTTTTGATGCCCAAGGGTCATATTTCGTAGAATTTTAGTTCGCTGTACAAAAATGTTTAATAAATTTTCTATTCTCAGACCGGCCTTGAAACTTTGTGAACACACCATGTATATCAAGATAGTATTTTGTCATCATTGCATTCATCCTCTGTTCACAGTTTATATGCTACTGAATCTTAACCACCATTTAAAGAGTTGAACAGACAATCGAATTATATATTGTCATCTTGACACTCAGTACTTATATAAATGTTATTATATTATTATTGAACTTCGTCTGTATTCTAGTTTGTTATTTGTCATCATAATGCTCATCGCAGGTACTGTTTTTCTTTCTAAAATGAAACTTGGTCCGAACTTTGTCGGTTTTTCCAGCAGACTAGTATGAACTATAGTATGTAACCGTCTTCTCTATTTTCTAATAAATGTCCGCCTGGGCTGGAACCTGGAACTTACTCAGTGAACCCTGAGTCAACCGGAAGACACGATCGGGTTTAAGCTCCGAATAGACGTATCATTCAACTGTCGGCCTCTTTGTATTAGACATGCTGCAGGAGGAAACAGTTTCCTGCAAGTTAATCTAATCTTCTTACCTCTTTTGCATTGTTCAATCTCCCCGTCCTTTTGTGAATAAACCACAGAAGTGTGGAGAAGAATGGGTTTCCTGGAAATGTGTTGAACGAATGCAAAACAAGCGTTTAAATACAGCCTTACACTTGATCATATCGCTCACCCGCAAGAAAAGTGACACATCTTGACAAAAGTAAATTTCACAGGAGAGACAAAAGAAGATTTGCATGTCTTTACTGTAACATTAAATTACTAGCACTTTGCTCTGCATGCAGCTCTAAAAACGTGCACAGAAGCATAAAACACTTGGGAATGAAGACGTAGATGACGATTGGAGGGTTAAGTCGTTTTACCTCCCAACACAATCCACCCCTTTTCTATGGTCACGAATGGACATACAACGTAATAAAGTGATTTTTCGGATAACTCACATGAAACTTTTAATGTAGCAAGACAAACCTATGACACACCTATTATTGGACTAAAATGCAAAATTAATTTTTGCGAGATGTGTCACTTTTCTTGCGGGTGAGCGATTTGATCAAAGTGATATGGTCCTTCCTAGACAGTCAAACAGAAAAGCAGGAGGCATCAACCAATCACACAGTAAGCATTAGCCAATCAGAAGAGAACAGAACAGAAGGAGAAATGAGGAAAATTGAAAAAAAGGACTGAGTCAGGAATGTAAAAGGCAATTACAAGAAAATATATAATATGTATAATAAACAAAGAGCTGGTGATGAAAGATAAATTTCTTTCGAAAGGCCTTGCGCATTTCTTATTTTATGGTGTTATTAAGATGTATACCTATATCTGTTTATCATACCAGTTTTTCAACATTTTGCTGTAAGCATAAAAGCATAAATTTGGATTATTTTTCTAATATTTGCATTATTCTTATAGGATAAGTACGAGAGAGATCGTTCACAGGAGGAGATGGACCAGTCAAATATTTCCTTAATGCGGCGCGGCGTCCCACAGATGGTGCAACTTAGTCAGACACTTACAGATATTTTGTATGGCATGAAACTTTTTGCTTCTTAAAAAAAAACAATATTTTTTTCAGCTAATAATAATTACTGCTTTTGGTAAGCCAAATAATTTTTTGTATGATTATGCATTTAAAAGTTTTTGTTTATATGAAGGTTATGATCTATCTAGTTTTAATGATGTAATCTCGGGGTATAGTTAGGCTTCTAAATAACCCAAAATAACGACGTAATATCTACAGTAGTGGGTTATACTTCTCACCTAGGCGATCAGGAAAAGTGTATCATGTGTACACGGGAGGAATAGACCAGATTTTCTGTCGGGAGGGATGTACCATACAATCTTGAATTTCAAATTTAGTTTTTTAAAGAGCTGAATCAAAAATATTAAGGGATTGTATTTTTCTGTTTTCAGAAAATGCCGAGTACCTACCGGGTGTCCTAAAAAGGACTGACTGATTTTAAAATTCAATAACTCGCAAACAGTGACAGATATTTCAAAAATTCTTGCAGGAGGGTTATGTATGATGTCAGGAATTTTTTTACCGTGATTCTCGAATTTAGTTCGAATTACAAACAATAGACGGCGCTCCAAGCAATAGACGCTAAATTCAAGCTCTTTTTTTTTTTTTTTTTTTTTGGCCTTTGTCTTCTCCCATGCTAAAAAAGGAGATTAAAATGTACTGAGTAGGTTCCAAAGTATGAAAAATCGGGCCTGGATTTAACGGATATTGCTCGCAGTGCATTCTATTGTTTGTAATTCGAACTAAATTCGAGAATCGCAATAAAAGACTCTTGACATCGTACATAACGCTCTTGCAAGAATTTTTTAAATGTCTGTTACCGTTTGCAAGTTATTTATCTTAAAATCAGTCAGTCTTTTTTAGGACACCCGGTAGTTTTAATGATGTAATCTCGGGCAATAATTAGGCTTCTTAATAACCTAAAATGACGACGTGATATCTACATTTGTGGGTTTTACTTCTCACCTAGGCGATCAGGAGAGATGTGCCATGTGTAGACAGTATAGATGGACCAGGTTTTCTGTCGGTAGGGCTGTACCATACAATCTTGAATTTCAAACTTAGCTTTTTAAAGAGCGGAGTTTAAAATACTAAGGGATTGTATTTTTCTGCTTTCAGGAAATGTCGAATACCTATATTAGAAAAGTTTCGTCTCTGACATGGATATAAATATTCAAGAAGTGTGTGATGTCGAGCATGACTATTTAGATTAGAAGACTAAAACGAAAACGAATGTGTGGGATGCAGCGAAATTTACAATGAGACAAAACAAAAAGGAGATTGGATATAGTGTGTTTCTTGTTTGCGTTGGCTTCATAAAGGATGTTCACGGTTTAAAGCGACATGGGATAATTGTGGGAAGAAATTAAATAGCAAGAAAGAAGTTACTGCGAAACAATCGTAGCTCATAGTATATAAAACATTTCCAAAAATAATGTTTAAACATGTTAAGGTATTAAGATTTCAAGAAACAAATTTAATTTTCATAGGTATGTGTAATAATTCAATGCATAGGTCAAATAATAATTCATGTAAAGTTAATGTTCAGTAATTTAATTGTAAGTAAGTTCATTTAATTTTCATGTAATAAAAATAAACTTTTATAAATTTAATATATATGCAATTATATCAATATTTTATTGTGGTCCATCTCACCCGGAGTAATTCTTCCTTCCCCTTCCTTCCTTAAACCCCTTCGTGCGATGGACCACATAGCCAAAATTTTAAAAATATATAAAAGGAATTCCTTTAAAGATATGAACTTCTGCATCAGGACATTTTGAAGAAACATACACCATATATATGTGGGAAAGCACTTAGCTTTTCCCTGCACAAAGCTACGAACCGCTGCTTTTGTAACTTTGCCCACTGATTACAGCGCCGTCTCCTGGGATCGTGTGGCCGAACACACAACGCATGCGTCAGAGATGGGAAATTCGGAGCTGCAGATGTTTGTTTTGCGAGCAGAAAAAGAGTGAACTGGAATGAAATGAGTAACGACTGGGGATTTTATCCCCTTTTTGGGAAATTTTGAGCCTCTAGGGGAATTTTTTGGGGACAAGTAGTTCGTGGAAAATTTTTGGGGACTACAAAAAATTTTGGGGAAAATCTTGGAGATTTTTTTTTTCTATTTTCCGTAAAGATTCCTTTTAGTCCTGTAGAAAAACTAGATCTGTCTCGAACTCAATTTTGATTTGAAAAATGAAAATACAATCGAGAAATCGGAAATATCAATCATTATTATCTTGGATGTGGTCGTGTTCGTTATTTACAGTTTACACGTATTGGAGATGCATATTACTCTAAAGTCTTAAGAAGCTTAAGGGGTCTTGTACCTTTTAAACGCGTCGAAAATTAACGAAAAACTTCAAAGTTTGAATTAGTCTATCTTCAAAGCCTTTTTATGTATAAAGATGAAATTTTGGATATTAATTAAACAGATTGTGCTTTGTAATATGCTACCATTAGAAATTTATTAACCCTTTACAGAATTTGCGTATTGTTGAAATCAAAATAGCTCTTTTTTTTTACCCCATAAGTCATTGCGCGCATGATATCTTGAGAAAGTATGTATGGATTGGCATGAAATTCTGTAAAGATAATAAACATATATGTGTGTTTAAAATGATCTACTCTTCGGCTAAAATTATTTCATTAACTATATAAAAAAATATTTTCGTAAAAAAAAATAAAAATTTTGTATTTTTAATGAATAAACATAGTCATAACTAAAAATATTACAATTGTAAATACTTAAAAGTAGATCATTTTAAACACAGACATTTGTTTAGTATATTTACCAAATTTCATGACAATCCATACATACTTTCTCAAGATATCATGCGCGCAATGACTTATGGGGTAAAAAAAAGAGCTATTTTGATTTCAACAATAGACAAATTCTGTAAAGGGTTAATAAATTTCTGCTGGTAGTATATTACAAAGCACAATCTGTTTAATCAATATCCAAAATTTCATGTTTATACATAAAAAGGTTTTGAAGATAGACTAATTCAAATTTTGAAGTTTTTCATGAATTTTCGACACGTTTAAAAGGTACAAGACCCCTTAAACCTGCACGTGACTAAATCTGCAGGACTTACACGAAAAATTCTTTCGCCGTATTTTAAAAAAAATTTAATTTAAATATGTGGAAAGCAGATACTTTTTTCTTATGATATACAAAAGCACATCGATTGATGCAGCGAAAATACTTTGCATTATGATTATATACTTCAGTGTAGGGATAACAAAAAAATTAAAACAGTGCACCCTCTTGGATTCATTCAAATCATAACTGATAAGAGATTGTCCAAAGCTATGAAACTAATGTAACAATAGTCCAACATTTTAAACTAGTATGTTGTGGACATCACAAAACATTCTTCTATATAAATCACGTCAATTAAATCATTTAAATAGTACAAAAAATAACAACGATTTAACACCAATTCATATCAAAGTATATCTGAATTTGAAGATGGATGAAAATTCGTGCATTAATTCTTGAGATAGAGCTATAGCGGAAATTCTGAAAAATGTAGCATAGCAGCGCCACCTGTTGAGCGATTTACACCAAAAATAAGCAGCACTAAATGATATCAAGGTATACCTGAATCTGAAGTTTGTTGAAAATCCAAGCATTAGTTCTTGAGATAAAGCTATTGCGGAAATCGCAAAAAATACAACATAGCGGCGCCACCTTATGGGCGATTTACACCAAAAATTAAACAGCACTAATTTATATCAAGGACTAACTGAATCTGATGTTTGATGAAAATTCGTTCATTTTTTCTTGAGTTAGAGCTATTGCGATAATTATGAATAATGCGGCATAGCAGCGCCACCTGTTGGGCGATTTTCACAAAAAAGTAACCAGCACCAAACTATGCCCTGGACCAACTAAATCTGAAGTTTTATGAAAATCCGTGCAGTAGTTCTTGAGATATAGCTATTGCAGAAATCGTGGGAAATGCCGCATAGCAGTGCCACCTGTTGGGCGATTTTCATCAAAAACTAATCAGGTCCAGTTTATATCAAGGTCTAACTAAATATAAAGTTTTGTGAAATTCCGTGCATTAGTTCTTGAGATAAGAGCGCCCACAAAATTTTTGTCACATACAGACTCACAGAATGACAAACAGACTCACAGACAGACATTTTCTAAAAACCCTCAGATCGTGTTCTGGGCATTCTAAAACGTACAAATCCGTCGAAAACCGGAAGTCGAAATTTTTCACGAATCCAATACTTCCTTCTTGTAAAGATAGAAGAAAGTAAAAATGTAAAATAACTTGTCACTGCAAAAATATCTCTCATTCTCTTAATGTAGCTACAGAATACGCATTCAATCCAGTTTAAAACTTTGTTTTCTGTAAATGGGGAATTTTTTCAAAAAGAAAAAAGGCTTGATTTGGGGAAAATTTTTGAGCTGAAATTGCTTAAATTTTTTTGGAGAGGTAAATTTTAAATTTGAAAATTCCCTTTTTGAGTAAAAACTGAGTTGGGGACTTTTGCGGGAAAAAACACTTATTTGGAAAAAATTTCAGAAATTTTGGGGAAATTGGCGTTTGACTATCTGGCAACACTGCTTTTAAGGAATTTTAATTTTTGACGGTGGTTAAAGAAGGATGGTGTGTGTTACGACAAATGGGATGTTTTATGATCGTTTTCTGCAGAATTATGATGTTCTAAGACGACAATACTTTTCTTTGTATATAATTTTGTAAATAGTTTAATTTCTTAATATAATCTGTTTTAAAAGTTCATAGTGTCAGTCTTCAATTCTATGCATATATAAAGTGAAAAATAAAAGATATGTAAATATATGGCTTTTAAAGCGCGAAAAAAAAAAAAAAAAAAAAACGTGGTCCATCTTTCCCTTAATTACCCTATAGTATTTCCCCTTTTTACTTCCTTCTATCTTTACAAGAAGAAAGTATTGGATTCGTGAAAAATTTCGACTTCCGGTTTTCGACGGATTTATACGTTTTAGAATGCCCAGAACACGATTTGAGGGTTTTTAGAAAATGTCTGTCTTTGAGTCTGCCTGTCACTGTGTCACTCTGTGAGTCTGTATGTGACAAAAATTTTGTGGGCGCTCTATTTCAAGAACTAATGCACGGAATTTCACAAAACTTCATATTTAGTTAGACCTTGATATAAACTGGACCTGATTAGTTTTTGGAGAAAATCTCCCAACAGGTGGCGCTGCTATGCGGCATTTTTCAGGATTTCTGCAATAGCTATATCTCAAGAACTAAAGCACGGATTTTCATAAAACTTCAGATTCAGTTAGTCCAATATATATAGTTTGGTTCTGATTACTTTTTTGTGAAAATCGCCCAACAGGTGGCGCTGGTATGCTGCATTGTTCATGATTATCGCAATAGCTCTAACTCAAGAAAAAATGCACGAATTTTCATCAAACTTCAGATTCAGTTAGTCCCTGATATAAATTAGTGCTGTTTAATTTTTGGTGAAAATCGCCCAACAGGTGGCGCTGCTGTGCTGCATTTTTCACGATTTCCGCAAGAGCTGTACCTCAAGAACTATTGCACGGATTTTCATCAAACTTCAGATTTAGTTAGTCCTTGACATGAATTGACATATAAATTAGTGCTGTTTAATTTTTGGTGTAAATCGCTCAACAGGTGCGATGCTATGCTGTATTTTTTGCGATTTCTGCAATAGCTTTATCTCAAGAACTAATGCTTGGATTTTCAACAAACTTCAGATTCAGGTATACCTTGATATCGTTTACTGCTGTTTACTTTTGGTGTAAATTGTTCAACAGGTGGCGCTGCTATGCTACATTTTTTCAGAGTTTCCGCTATAGCTCTATCTCAAGAACTAATGCACAAATTTTCATCCAACTTCAAATTCAGATATACTTTGATATGAATTGGTGTTAAATCGTTGTTATTTCTTGTGCTATTTAAATGATTTAATTGACGTGATTTATATAGAAGAAAGTTTTGTGATGGCCACAACATACTAGTTTTTCATAAATTTGCATTATTTCGATAAACAAAATTGATTTTCTGTCTCCCTAGCAAATTTCCTTCCTTCTGCATTAGCAACTTAAAAGGAAACATGTTGGATAGAAATTTATTGATCTTAAATATGCAGCGGTCTTAGAAATTTTGAAGAACTGCTCCCTTTTACTAAGTGAAGCTGCTTTATAATCCGCGAGTATAACCGGAGTTCACTCAAAGCTTCAATGGAAACTTCGACAGCAGAAGTGTGTTTTGGAAAAAAGATCCGGCGACAACAAATGTTAAACGAAATAAAAGAACTCGTCATTCCAAGATGCCATTTATTGGGTCCCTGGAAAATAAAGAGAAAAACTTGGATAATTATTTTATTTTGAATTTTTTATCTGTTTTCAAATAAAGGAGGTTATACAATATTACAATATCTACCTATCTATTTATACACATACATACTCACACATATACAGATATAAATACAAATACAGTATAACTTCAAAAATCCGGCATCATCGGGAACTAGACTACGCCAGATTTTTGAAGAATGTCAAAGCTAGTAAAACAGTAGCTAGGAACATCAAAAGTTGTACTATATTCTTAATGGTGCCCTTAGCCATAATTTAATTCAATATTAAGTCATAAGAAAGCAAGATAAAGAGAAAATAAATATAAAAATAAACTTACATTAATTGATATTTTATATGTTACAGGCAATAAAGAGTGAAATTATTTCTTCCCGTGTAATTTCAGAGACATCGATGTCAATTTTGTTTGCTTCAATTTTTTTGCTGAAATTATCTCTTCTCGTGTAATTTCGGAGACATTGATGTCAAGTTTGTTTGCTTCAATTTTTTTGGCCGTCCTTTAACAAATCTTTCTTGTATTTTATACAAATAAAGAATTTCTATTTCGGAAATACAGTCTTGTTCTCTAAAGCAGATATTAATTATCCAGTAAAATTTATGCATTTTTCTAGTGACACCTTTTCTTTTGCCTGTTGTTCCTTTTTGTCTTCAGAGCTGCTAGTAGCGTTATCGACGGTTCTAGTTAGCACAGCGTCAGAAGAGAGACTCCAACGAACTTGTGTACTAGTATTCACGCCGTTGCTGAGCAACAGTGCAGCTCCCAGAAAATTTATTCAGAAAATAATCGCCTCTGACAAATGAAAAAAATGTCAAATATATATATATATATATATATATATTCATTTTTACTTGAGTTTTTACTTGATAACAATTTCCATTTTTCGTCTACCATAACTGAAAGTGTAAAAGAAAAAGGACGTGAAAACATGGTTTTGAGGCCGGATTTTTGAAGTTGCTGGATTTCTGAATGCCAGATTTTGAAGTCACACTGTATATGTTTGCACATACCTTTTAAATGCGTATATTGCTCATGATTCAAGTTATTAATATTGATATTATTATTATTATTATTATTATATTATCATCATTATTATTACTGGTATTTTCATATGTATACAATAAAACCTCTATAACAGACACTCCTGAATAGCAAACACTCCTTTTTGTTGACAGTTTTTCGATTCCCAACATATATATATTTGTACATTTTTACCACTAATTAGTGGGGAATTCCTCGCACCTGAAGTGTCCGTTATTCGGCGGTTTTCTGTCTATACAATATATATATATATATATATATATATAACCATTATATAATATTATAATTCATCATCTTTTTCTTATTTTTATTAATAAATAAAAAATAATAAATTGAGTATCAATACATTACACTGACAATATATATAATAAATTAGGATCAACTATTTTTAATTGAACGAATCATTGATGAATTGTTTCTCCAATAATGTACCAATATTCTTATTATCAATATATGAAGCATTAAAAAATTAAAACTTTCAAAATATGCGAACGGAAAAACATCAGGAAGGCTAAATAATATAAATAACCAGTAAATAATTAAATATATGTAGGGAATCATAATTTTTTGAAATATATTGTAAAACAAATTGTAATCAAAACTACTTAACTGATGAAATAAGACCTAAAATAATGAATCAATGTCAGCATTAGCAAATCCTTTGAACGAAATGCGTATGTTCTCAAAATTTAAAAACATTAATTCAAAAAAGAAAACTCAGAAAGGATCTCAAAACAAGAGAATGATCACGAATAAAATTGGAACTAATGATTCGTAACTCGTTATCAAGCGCAATATTATGAAATCATTAGTAATATAGGATTAATTTCTGAGTAAGAAATAATAAGCTATCAGCTTAAAAGCTTATCTCTAACATTGCACAATTAACCACTCCATAAAAAATGAAATAAATAAAAAAATAATCAATATGAGACCCGTAATATACAGGGTCATCGAAAACGAATGCCTAGATTTAAAAAAAATCATAACATCGAAACCTTTTATGTTAAATGAGTAATTCTTTCACTACACGATAACTGGTGAACGCAAGTTTGGTTTTAGTTCACCAGAATTCGTTTGCGTGTCTGTGTTATGCACAGATTAGTTGCGCAGTCGTCAAGGTCAGCCGACGCATTAGACTGCAGCTGCTCAGTACGATGTTGACCGTGCAACAAAAAGCACAGTGCGTGATTTGGTATGTGGTGTCAAAGTCAATAGTCAGTGTACAGCGGAAGTCAACATCGTACTGAGCAGCTGCAGTCTGGCGCGTCGGCTCACCTTGAAGACTGCGCAACTAATCCGCGCATAACACAGACACGCAAACGAATTCTGGTGAACTAAAACCAAACTTGCGTTCACCAGTTATCGTGTAGTGAAACAATTAATCATTTAACATAAAAGTTTCGATGTTATGATTTTTTTAAATCTAGGCATTATTTTTCGATGACCCTGTATATATATTTGATTTTAAATCTAAATATATATCTTAATCAAATCTTAAATATTAGATTTGGTTAAAGCATTAATCTATAGTAAATTCTTTTGTGTAATGTTAAAAGACTATAAACAGTTAAATTTACAACAGACTTCGCACACATTACGTTGTTATTAATAAACTATGGATGACTTTAAGATTAGTTTCCTCTCTTTCTTTTTATTTTATATATCAGCTTGTATGATTAGAAAACTAATCGGATGTGCCCAGTCAAAACTTTTTCTTTTACCTGACGCATGTTAATACTTCAAAATTCATTAGCAGAGTGCCAAAATTAAATGGCGATCTATGTCCATCATGGGGATTCTAAAGGATCTATTTATGTGAAAGTGGTGCACAATACCGGGTGTCCCAAAAATGACTGATGGATTTTATAATTCAATAACTTCCAAACGGTGGCAGATATTAAAAAAATTCTTGCAGGAGTGTTATGTATGATGTCAGGAGTTTTTGTACGTTGATTCTTGATTTTAGTTCGAATTTCAAACAATAGATGGCGCTGAGAGCGTTAGGCGCTCAGTCCAGACCCGATTTTTGGTACTTCGGGATCCATTCAATACATTTTAATCTCTTTTTTTCGCATGGAAGAAGAGAGAGGCCGAAAAATCGAGCCTGGATTTAATTGGTTATTACTTGCAGTGCCATCTATCGATGCTATTTGTAACTAAAACTGAGAATCGCAGCATAAAAACTCCTGACATCTTACATAATACTCCTGCAAGAATTTTTTTTAATATCTGCCACCGTTTGCAAGTTATGGAATTTTAAAATCCATCAGTCACTTTTGGGACACCCGGTATGAAGTTTGATTAAATTCCGTACATTAGTCATTGAGATAGAGCTATCGCGAAAATTATAAAAAATACAGCCTAGCAGCGCCACCTGTTGAGCGATTTACACCAAAACGTAATCAGCACTATTTTATATCAAGGTATAACTGATTCTGAAGTTTGATGAAAATCTGTGCATTAGTTCTTGCGATAGAGCAATTGCGCAAGTCATGAATAATGCATCATAGCAGCGTCACCTATTGGGCTATTTAAACCATAAATTAATTAGCACCAATTTATATAAGGGGCTAAGTGAATGTGAAGTATTATTAAAATCCGTGCATAGTTCTTGAGATAGAGCTATTGCGGAAATCGTGAAAAAAGCAGCGTAGCAACGCCACCTGTTGGACGATTTACACCAAAGAGTAATACAGACAAATTATATCAAGATCTAACTGAATCTCAAGTTACAAAAATCCGTGCATTAGTTCTTGAGATAGAGCGCCCACAAAATTCGTGTCACATAAAGACTCACAAACATACATTTTGTAAAAACATGTTTTTCGGGATCTCTGACGCCCTAAAACGTGAAAATCCAACGAAAACCGGATTTTGAAAATTTTCACGAATCCAATACATTTTTCTTGTAAAGACAGAAAAAAGTAAAAATGAAAAAGAAAAAGCATTTCCCATATTAAACATATGAAGCAGGCATAATGAATTATTTTGGCAAATCTATACTACTTTGGTAATTGCAGTTAGATTTTATTTCACAAGCAAGTTTCTCCGTCATCAGAAACTTTAAAAAAGAAGTTGAACAGAAATTTATTGATGAGAGGGAGAAGTCTTACTTAGTGAAGCTTTTTTGTTATCCGTGGGTATAATTGGAGTTCAATCGAAGCGTCAATAAGTTTTCGGAGACAGGAGATCTTTAAAAAAAAATGTTCTGGCTACGACAAATGATTTGATAAGATAAAAGAATTCGTCATTTATTTTATCCCTAGAATAGAAAATGAAAAAGGAAAAATTAGAATTTTATTTTAACCCTTTATGTCGAGAATTACAAATCAGAAATTTCTTCCTCTTCATTAATTATCTTCATTAATATCAAAACAACTTATACAGGGCTATTACAAATGATGGATCCGATTTAAACAAAATCATATTTTCGAAACTACTGCACATAATGCAATAAGTGATACATGAATTTAAAGAGAAATAGACCAAGTTTTTTTTTCAGCTACAAATGTTCGATGTGTAATCCTCTTGTTACATGGCATACGTCCAATCTGTAATCCAGTTCGTCCCAAACATTTTGTAGCATCACTCTGTCAATGGTTCTGAATTCTGCACAAATGCGTTCTTTAAGTTCTGAAAGTGTCAAAGACTTTGTTTATGTACCATCAGTGGCAAAATCAAAGTGTTCAGAACTTAAAGAACACATTTGTGATGCTTTCAGAACCATTGACAGATTGATGCTACAAAATGTTTGGGACGAACTGGATTACAGATTGGACGTATGCCGTGTAACAAGAGGGTCACCACATCGAACATTTGTAATTGAAAACAACTTGGTATATTTCTCTTTAAATTCATGCATCACTTATTGCATTATGTGCAGTAGTT
Organism: Maratus speciosus; assembly: GCA_963932465.1. Taxonomy (NCBI): domain Eukaryota; kingdom Metazoa; phylum Arthropoda; class Arachnida; order Araneae; family Salticidae; genus Maratus; species Maratus speciosus. Next base: position 63,429,941 of record OZ010799.1, on the reverse strand, counting down.
TCGAAAATATGATTTTGTTTAAATCGGATCCATCATTTGTAATATCCCTGTATAATAACAATTTGATTTTTAGATAGATTTTTTTAAAATAAACCTGATTTGATAAATCTGTAGTTAGATTTTTGGTTTTTGTTTTTGTTTTTTGTAAAATATTTACAAGAATAAGTAGATTAATTCACTAAAAATACTGTTATGGAAACCTCACGATTTTTACAAGAATAATGCAAATAAACGTATTGTGATCCTATCTGTAACTGAGAAGTGTTTTGTAGTTGCAAGTTTTTCATAAAATCTATATATATATTTCTCTTACGTAGCGCTAAAAAAGGGCTGAATTTGTAGCTTGCTATTTGGCAACAGCCAAAGAGACGATTCTAAGTGGTTACGTTACAGTCACATGTCCCAACCCACTCAGCAAATCAAAATCCAGACAGGATCTTTCATTTAACGCAAACCGTTTGAGCAATACATGAATGACAATTGCTATTCGCCCGTTTTACGGTGACGTGAGGAATTCAGCGAATCAGCTTTTTGATCCAAGGTTGTATTTAGACATAGGCGAAAACGTTTTGTTTACAGTTCGATAGTGAGATACGTAGCGTCTTTTATAGCGTCTTAGTGTAGTTTTAAATGAATTTAAGCCGTGATTTTCCATACTATAGGCAAAATGAAAGGAGAAGGACCCCATCTGACATGCCATTTAAATTTAAACGGCGTCAATTTCCTGTTCGCTTAGCTTTCTCAATGATGATTAATCAGCGCCAAACGTTTGATAAATGCATTTTTATTTATATTTTCAACAAAATTTTCTATTACTTTTGTACGAATTAAAATATTTGTAAATTTCATATGTTGCTTTCTCGGATCGCATAGCGACCCAACTAAAAATATTTTTTATTGTGTTTTCACTAAGGTTTTAAATTAATTCTGTTTCCAAGGTACATTTTCTTTGCACTTTCAACAAAGTTTTCCATTACTTTTTTACACATTAAAAATACTTGTAAATTTAATACATTGTAATGATTTATGATAGCACTCATTCTGGTAAGAGTTGAAATAAATAGTGGCGAGCGAGCGAAGCGAGCTGGGATGTCCTAGGCCATTCTAGTTTATTTTAAGCCAATGCAATTTGACGTCTTTTTATTGATCCCAACTACCGCTCCGGCATCAACCTTGTGCAAAGTAGTATTGCTGTCACCGCTTTATAATATATTTTAATCGATGAAGAGTGGAATACATTTCCCCTACCTTTCCCATTTCACTGCCATCGCTAGTTACAAAATATGTTCCATATGACAAATTATGTGCTGGAGGACCAAGAATGGGGTGCGATGCTATAATAAAATTTAGGAGAGGAATAATTTGGAGAATTGATTAATTATGTGCAGTTATACCTCGAAAATCCGGCATCGTCAGGACCAGGACTTCGCCGGATTTTTGAAAATTCCAGATTTCTGAAAGAATATCAAATGTACTTCTGATATCTTAATGGTGCATTTATTCATAATTAATTCAAAACCAAGTGACATTTATGTGGGAAAAATAAATATAAAAAAAACATTGATTTTTCTATGGTACATAAATTCTAATAAACAGTGAAATCAATTCTTGTGTTTATTGATAAAATTTTATTTGCTATAGTTTCTGCCGTTCTTTAACAAGTTTTTCTTGGATTTTATAAGTGAACAATATCGATTTCGGAAATGTAGTATTGTTCCTCTAAACCATTTAGTAATTTTCCAGTGAAACACATACATTTTTCAAGTGACATCTTTTCTTCTGCAAGTTTTTCGTTCTCCTTCCTATGAGCTGCTAATATAGCGTTATCGGCGGATCTATTTAGAACAGCTTGAGCGATCTCAGTGTCCGCTAATCCATCTCTTTCGATCTCGAAATTTTTAATTCGTAAACAATTGCTATTTTTCTTTGTCCCATAAGTTGGAAGAAAAAAAATTGGGAGAGCTGGCCTTCCTTCCCAGATTCTTTAAGTTGCCTTATTTTTGAATGCAAGATTTTCGAGGTCACAATGTATTAGTATTTAAAAGTAAAAAAAGGATAAAATAAAATCGGCAGAATTAAAAAAATGAAACTACAAAATTTTAAAGATTTTTAATTTTGTGTGCTGTGAGAGGGCGGCGGGCAGATTTTTATTTAATAAAAATTTTAATGCGCGCTTCAAATCACACTTAATTTAATTGAAAGTATTTTAACTGTCATTCATTTAATTGTAGTATACAACTAAAATACATTATTTGCAATTGAGCCTAATTGCAACTGAATTCAATTGAATTTTAATTAGTTGCAGCTTGCTTTTAATCTTTAATCGCTATTAAATCAAATACACATATATTTTTTAAAAACAAATTTAATATTTGAATAAAAATATAATTGACTGATGTTCATAACTGTACAATTATGCTGCTTATAAAAATAGCTTAAATCATTAGTAGTAGTAATAATAATATTTGTCGAAGCTCATTTGTGTTGTAAAAAAAATCACTCAATTAATAGAATAATATTTATTATAAGAAAATTTTTACTTCTTTTTTTTTTTTTTTTTGTGAGTGTGACTGAGTGTGTGTGTGTGTGTTAGAAATAAGTTATCAAATTTCTTCAAACTTTAACAATTAGTAAAATTAAGGATTATTACCAAACTAGAAAAAATTATTCAGCAAATAAAATTTTCTTTACAGAATATTACATATACATTTGTACGGATGGGGATACAGTACTCTAAAACCTGTTAGTAGAAACTGCGTATGACGAAATCCTGTTTTAAACGGATTTTTTTTTTTTTTTTTTTTTTTTTTTTTTTTTTTTTTTTTTTTTTTTTTTTACCGGTGCAAATTTGATATAATAATCCGTTTGAAAAAAAAACATAATATATTTGTTAAAGACGACGGGCCTGCTAAAAAAGGAACTTAACAAAATCGAAGTTTTTTCCTCTCCTTTGTGATTCCGGCTCAGATGGTTTTTCTATATAAAATTTTTCAGATTTTCAAGTCTCCGTGTAAAAGCATTAATGGTATTAGTAGTAATTCGGATATTTACATACAAATAGAGATTCATTAAAAAATGAATATAGTTTACAAAAGAATCATTAATATCGCCAATCTACATTCTATTATTGCTTGGAGATTTAAAAATTGTTAAAATTCTATGCAATAAAATCTTCTAAGACGGAATTGCATAGAAAAGAAGAAAAATCCGTTATAGGCAGATTCCCTTAGTAGCAGGTTCATTGTCTGTTGTAAATGCATTGTATTCTTTTCACAAGTACTAGTATCTTCATTTTACATAGATCAACATTTTTTTTTTTTTTTTTTTTTTTTTGAAACACGGGATTCCGTCATAGGCGGGTTATTTTTCTCAGGTTTTAACGTACTTTATTTTATTACCGACTGAAAATTCCTGCTTGATCAGACCTCAAGAAGAATGCAGTCAACTCCCGACAGAAGCCAGAAAAAAAATTGAGTCACGGTCCATCTCGGTCCGAACCTCTCGAAAAAAGTAATTCTCAAAACAAGACCGGACCGAGTGTCAGGAAGGGAAATTGGGTGGGACCGTACAGACCCGTACATCGAATAACCAAAAGACTAGTTCACAAAATTTTGTAAATTAGGACGCTGAAGGAAGTTCTCTTATATTAAAAAAAAAAAAAAAAAAAAAAAAAAAAAAAAAAAAAAACGAGTATGAAGTGAACTTTGCTCACTTCCATAGATGAGTTTGAGTTGAGCGGACTCGTGAGAAAAATTTTGAATTTGAGCTCGACTCATTTTTAAAAAATTTAATTTGAGTTTGCATTAGTTCATTTTTTTGTGTGTCCAACACTGGTTGGCATCAATAAAAGCACGTTAAATTGAATTGGCCTAGGATAAACTAGATTGGCCTAGGACAAACTAAAAGGTTGGCGCCGAGGAGGTCTTTGGGATCAATAAAAACTCTCCAAATTGAATTGGCCTAAGACAAACTAGATCGGCCTAGGATAAACTAGTTCAGACCAATGAATAGCAGGCTAAACTAGTTTATCCTATGAGCATTAGGCCAAACTAGTTTGGCCTAGGAAAAACTAGTTTATCCTATGGGCGTTAGGATAAACTAGTTTGGCCTAGGAAAAACTAGTTTATCCTATGGGCGTTAGGATAAACTAGTTTGGCCTAGGCCAATCTAGTTTGGCCTAAAATCGGGTTTGGCCGGTAACATATATATGCCGATAAATACAGATAGCACAAAACATATTTCAGTTTTAAGACTTAGAACACACGCTTTTATTTTATGTAAAAATGACGTCATTCGCATTCTCTGAAGAATTCCTCATTTAAGATCCAGTCTTAAACAACATCAACAGTAAAGTACGCATAGGATGTCACTATCGCCGGATAATACACAAATCCAAAAAAAGAGATGTCGTCATTCAAGGAACTCGACAAAAAACGGTTATCTGATGATTCATATACCTTCATTTGTTTATAATATTAATATAGATACTCAAAATTAAATTTAGTTTATAATAGCTCCATGTTTTATCAGAAATCATTCATTTATATTTTTTCAAAATAGCATCTATTTTAATTAATTTTTTTTTTCAGTTGTTATGTCAAAACGGCAACAAAAAGATATAATTACTATTTTCCAACTATTTTCTCTTCACATTTTACAGAAATGGAGTAGTACTTGAGTTGCCAAAATTAAAGAAATGACGCTAAAAACTACAGAAATATTAATATCTCAAAAATGAATTGAGATGCAGTTTTCAAACAAATTGCATTAAAAAATAATTTTTTTTCCAATACGACGGTATGAAAATTGAAAATGTGCGATGCTTAGAAGTTTAAAAATTGCAGTAGAGTATTTAACCGTACAATGATACGTCTGCTTTGTTTTACGGCTGGCTTATACTACGGAACGTTATTTTTTAAAGACGACATTTTAATTGCTGGGAGAAAGAAATAGCACAGCGGGGAAGGTAACAAGAACGAAACATGATGCTTAAGGCATAGATTCTGCAACACATTGAAAGTACTGTAAACAAAACTTCACAGTATATTAAGGTGAAAGATGATGTCTAAATAAAGAATTTGAAAAACTCATACGGCATTTGAAAACCCAATTTCTACTATTACAATCAAGTCAGAAAAATGTCAGGATTTGTTTTGTGCAGCCCCCTGTATATGAGCTATGGTTTTGTATGTATACTACATAGTATATAAAAATGGCAAATAAAGCCTTTGTGCATGATAGCAATATTTAAATTTTGCTAACAGTAATTGCGTGATGTTCGGTTTTATCCTAAAAAATAAACTATCTATTTTTCAATATAAAAGAAAACATAGGTAAGATAAATTGGGCTTACCTTGTATTTATGTATATCCGTATATTATCTGGTATTCTGCATCCGGAAGAGTAAATCTATCAACATATTCTTCTTGTATTTCTGTTTTTTATCCACATGTAATGATCGTGTGATGTTCCATGTCATTTAAAAGACTCATGTTTTTTTTTTGTTGTTTGTTTGTTTTTTTTGTGACTTGTAAAACTTAAATATGTCCGAAAACTTTTAAGTAGAAAGAAAATTAACATTTAATAAAAGCTTTAGAAAAATACATCTCTCCTTTGGAGAGTCTAGGTTACAAGTGAAAGTAGAGAAACATGTATAATATATTAGTAGCAATAAAAAACAGGAAATTAGTGACATAAATCTTAATAACAAATTATTTGTATCAATATTTATATTTATAGTAATTTAAAATAAGAGTTTATCAATGTCTATAGTTCTTGAGTATCATGAAATGTTTATAATAAAATGTTTGTTTACGATTGTGCAATCACTTTTCACTTTCACTTCCTTCCTTCAGATCATAATCACTTTTGATAATTGCTTTTATAAATCACATTTGACATATGAAAAACAATTTACTTAGCTTGATTGTTTTAATGTCCTTGTTTGGAGATTATATTTCACAATAGCTGTCAACAGTGCAAGAATATTAAGAAGTAGAAAACCAACTTTTAAAAATGCAGAAATAATGCATAAAAAGCGGCAAACAGCTGTTTCGAATCTACTAGCGAGACCAGTCTTACTTTTTCTAGCACGCTGTGCCTTGCTCTATCTTGCACTGAAGAAGAATCTCACCAGTAGATTCGAAACAGCTGTTTGCTGCTTTTTATGTATTATTTGTGCATTTTTAAACGTTGTTTTTCTGCTTCTTATTACATAGTATGCTAAAAGTTGGTTTAGTGAAAGGAATAGCACAATTGAAAATTTCCATTCAGCCATTTACGTGAATAAAAAGAAAAGTACTTGAGAATTTTTGTGTTGTATATAATCTATAGAATTTATCCACACCAAGCAACATTTGCAAAAATAGTTCAATTTAAAAAAGAGCACCAAAACTGAGAACTCATTTCAGCACTTATTCTTCACAGACTGAAATAGTTAAGTTTCTTCTGTAGCCAAATTCTTTTGTGTGGCCCTGTAAATGAACGATATATTTTATGCACACTGTATTCAACAGTAAGCGCCGTAGTACGTCTGAGTGATATCTAAAATTAAATTATGTTTTAAATAGTGTGATATCATCAGTGCCCGATTAACCTCTAAAGCTATAGGAAGCACAGTGTTATTTCGGGGACCCCTTTCATTCGAAAAGAGTTTTTTAAATTCAACATACCCCGGAAATCTGTAATGATATAATATTATTCAAATTACTACAAAAGTTATATTATTGGACTTTCTTGATTTTGATTGGTTGGACAATAATATTGCCTGATAAGTTGACGACTTTAGTTTGTTGGACAAGCTGAGGAATTGTGATCATGTGGTTGAAACTGATCTATTAGATGATAAATTAATTTGTTATGAAAGGTATTCTTATGAAACATTTTTTACAGTATATAATATATAAAGGAATTAATAATTTGAAAAGAAATTAGATTGAATTTTAAAATGGAAATAATTCAATATAAAATTTGGCGCCCCGTGTTTTCTCAATTTCGGGCTCCTTCAAAATTTCCTAAGGGAAGCACGTGCTTCTCGTACCTATTCGGTAATCAGGTCCTGGATATCATTAAAAGACACCGCAAACGATTTTACCCCACAGATCGTAACGCAACAGAATTCTTTTGAGTGTCTGTGTAAAATGAATCGTAAATTCTATGCACTTCATTTTCTATACCAAACATGGCATAGCGATATCCAATAAACATCTACGAATTTAATCGGACTATATTTCGCCGAGTTAGGGTACGGACAGACAGACAGACAAAGACAAATCGAATTCATATACACTTTTCAACTTTGTTGGAAAGTGTTAATAAAAGAGTGTAATAAATATAAAGGTAAAAACAGTTTTTTTTTAATTAAAAAAAAAACTCTTTCATATCATTCAATGCTCGTCTTGAAGATCACGCTTCACACCTAACTTTTTTTCCCTACAATTCATTTTTTTCTCTCAAACTTTCCGTTACAATACATTAATTTGGCGTGGGCAGTGAACTCGATTATAAAAGATTCTCTGCATCTTTCAGCTTGTAGAAAGCGCAAGAAAGTAAATTTATTAAAAAAATACGTAATTTTTGTTGTGTTTCTTTTTTCAATTCCTACTATTAGTTCACACTCTCCCTATATTTATTTATATATCTATTTATTTATATATTTATATATCTTGTTCAAATTTTCAATCGTTAATAAAACGAGGTGGATCCCGTCGAATTTCGACGAAAGAAAATGTTTACAAAGAAACTGTTGCATCAAATTTATAATACATCGACAACAATTAAATAATTAGAATAAAAAATCCATCTTACACTTGTTAGTTTAACTCTACAAAGACATATTTTAGCCTAAGAGTAATTAAATACTTTCTTCACAAACTTCTACTGTTAAAATTATTGAAAAATTAAACTTTATTCATATGCGTAATAAGTAACATATAATCAAGATAAGTAATTTTGATTAAGTTGTCAATTATTGCTTGGTATTACGGAATGAAAAATCAGCAAAAATGATTTCGTCTTGACATAATCATAGAATTTTCCCCCCTTTAAATCTAAACCGAATCAAGTCATTTTCCACGTTTCACATCCATATTAACCATTTAAAAACATTTTAAAGCGCAATAGGTTATTAATAAATATATTTTTGAAGCTTGAAGTCACGTTTGTCAACTATTACAACTTTCCATGTGAAAATTCCCACTCATGATTTGAAGTCTTAGTATAATCTCTGTACCTGCGCGTAAAAATTCCAGAATTTTATAATTTTTAGACGTATTCAAGAGGAAATATCTCTTTTTATCAAATAAAATTATCGTTTTCTTTTAAATATGACGTCATTTTCAGTCGCTGAAATAGTTTGCCTATTGTCTCAAACTCAATATCAGCGGAATGAAAAAAATATTTTTAATTGTAATGAGAAAATGGCATCAGTAAGAATATAATCAATAAAGATAACTAAACCACTTTTAATATTAATGAAGTACTTCAGTTGCCACGATTAGAAAATTGGTATTAAAAACTATAAAAAAATTAATATCTCAAAAATAAATTGAGATACAGCTTTCAAACAAATTGCATTTAAAAGCAAATTTTTTTCTGTATAAGACGGTGTAAAAATTTAAAATGTGGGATGTTTAGAAGTTTAAAAATTTGCAGTAGCGAAAATTGCAAAACCGAAATTTCATTTCAAATTTCAAAGTGTTGCCATTCGTAGAATGACGTATGCGTTACGCACAGATATGTTTGTCCTTTATAATATAGATACTCATTATTCATCCTATCAAGTTGAAATAAATTTTTTTAAACTTGTACTGGATGACAATTGATGTTAATACAGTTTTTTCAAATATTAATTCATTAATTAAATTTTAATTAATTAATTTTAGTTTTGCATGGGAAACAAAATGGCGGCCATTGGTTACTGAAGATAAGATCAATGAAAGTATTTTCAATAAGGGGATACCATAGGGGGGACCCTGTTCTGTCGTCAAATACTGCCAAGCTTGTCGCCAACTTGGTGATATATCGCCCAATTTGGCCGCTAAAATGAGTCGCCAAAAGTGACGCCAACTTGGCGATATCTCTAATATTTCGCCAAATTCCCATAGACTTCCATTGTAAACCTACTTGCTTATAGAAAATCAACAAATTGAGATATTTTAATGCAACAAAAACTAATATTAGCTTAAGGGATTATATTAAATTTTTCTTTGATGACCTAAATAGGAATTGACTTTGAAAACAAAATTTTTATATTACTTGTTTTAAGGTAGGACAATGGGAAAGGGAAAAAAATGAAACATTATTTCAACCATCCTTTTAGGATTTCTGAATTGATTTCTTAACGTATAATTATGAATTAATATTAAACTATTAACCCTCCATCTACTGCATTATGATCTACTGCCATTTTTTTCATGTAATACTTTTTTTCAGTTACTACAATGAAAATTAAGGAATAAACATAAAACAAATAATCACCCATGAGAAATTTAATTATTTAGTGGTAATTAATTAAAGTGGTACTTTAAAGTACCGTCAGTACACGATGACTAAAATATCGTAAGAGAAAACCCACAAGGTATTTCAAATGGCACCAGAAAATATTTTCGATTTAATAAGTATGTGAAATATAGCCTTTTTTTAATTATAAATAAATCTTTTGGCAAATTCCGGAGCCAATCATTTATTTCAACATTTTAGAATTGAAAATACTTTGCCCCTGAAAGAGTTAAAAAAAAAAACTATTTATTTTTAAGTTTCGATCTTGTTAGCAGTCCGTTAGTTATGCGACGTCTATATTCCAGGGACAACATGTTCTCTCGCATCTCCACATATGCAATATATGAATTTACCTATGCCATTTCTAGCATAGCAAAAACGAGCCGGTGCCACAACTTTTTCAATTTCCTATAAAAACTAACAATGAAACAGAAAAGAAATAACAGGGAAATTATTACTACACTACATTTTAGTAATTACATTATCAAGCAGATGAAAACGATGGATAACTGCGCAGACGAAAAAAAACAAGAAGTTTTTCTCCAACACCCAGTGTACTGACGGTACTTATAAGTACCACCAAGTAATTCAACTGTTAAATCAAATACATACACCATTCACCTAAAATAGCTAGTCAAACTGTATTCTAAGATGATAATGAACACGTAAAAAAAATCCAACACTTATCTTATATCCTTTACTGTGTTTGCAGCAAATAAAAAGGCGAGCGTGACAATCTGTACAAAATGTCGGCACAAAACACTTCGACTTTTTCAAAGATAGCCTCCTATCTCGCTAAAATAACAAATCTAGAACTACTGCTGCCATGTACCTGGATAAAGTGCAGTTAAAAGAGTGTTTTGCAAAGTACCATTAGAATATTAGTAATATTCACTGTGGGATGAAAGTTTAAAGTGAGTGGTACTTATAAGTACCGCCAGTAGATAAAGGGCTAATTGATAAAAGCGCATGCTTTTTTTATATTACCTTTATCATTTTGTTATTAGCCTCCGGAATACTATTTCTTTCTCCCAGCTTATTTTGTCTCGAATAAATAACGTTACCTTGTGTACGCTAGCCGTAAAACAAAAGCCGATGTTTCATTGTGCGATTAAATACGCTACAGCATTTTTTAAAACTTCTAAGCATCGCACATTTTCAATGTTTATACCGTCGTATTGGGGGAAAAAAGTACTTTTTAATGCAATTTGTTTGAAAACTGCATTTTCATTTGTTTTTGAAACATTAATTTTTTTGTAGTTTTTAGCAACATTTGTTTCATTTTGGCAACTCAAGTTCTCCATTTCTGTAGAAAGCAAAGAAACAAATGTTGAAAAATAGCAATTATATCTTTTTGTTGCCATTTTCTCATAAAAATTGAAAAAAAAAATTATTAAAATACGTGCTATTTTGAGAAAAATATAAATGAATGATTTATGATAAAACATGGAACTATTATAAACTATATTTAATTTTAAGAATCTATATTAATGCAAATGACGTCATTTTACATAAAATAAAAGCGTGTGCTTTAAGTCTTAAAATTTAAATATGTTTTACAGTCGAGTCCCGATTATCCGAGTCCCGCTTAACCGAGTTATTTTCTTCTCGTGGACTGGTGGCTTCTTTTATAATGAAACAGCCATTATAAATGAAGCATTAGGTGAAGATGAAAGAGCATTTTTTTTCAAAAAAAATTATGGCCATTTTTTTTTCCATTCTGACCAGAAAATCAGAGTTCTAATCAGAGTTAATCAGAGAGTAGAAAATCAGAGTTCTAATCGGAGCAGCTTTTACGGCTGCTCTCTCATCTTCACCTAACACTTCATTTATAATGGCTGTTTCATAATAACAGAAGCCACCAGTCCACCAGAAGAAAATGAAGTAATGGAAATGCCGGGGGCGACACTAAATTCTGAAAAAGCAGAATTCCTGTTCCCTAGTTTATTTTATTTAATTTATTTTCTTTTTTTACATATTTCAAATGTTTCATTGCTCCAGTTTCGTGATATGGCGTATGTTGGAGAGCGTTTGCGGGCGCATCATTAAATGCATTGCTGTTTCAACCCCCATACACTTGTACGCGTTACAGAGAGCATTGGGCGAGATTGATCACCTGTGGCAGACTAACTCAAAAATAGCTTAAAATTAACGTATTAATTTATAATTAAGGGAACCCCTTTTGGTGTTGCTCGCACCTAGCATTGAGACCTGGTGCATTTTAAAGCCCTATATTATGAAGTTTGAGAATCGATAAAATTTCCCTGTTAAAATAATATTTCTTGGTTATACAGTAGCATAACTTTCTGAAAATGCAATTTTCGAGACCACTTATCGGACTATTAACTTTGATTTTTTTATTTAAAAGAAAAGCATTAAAAAATAAAAATTAGTTAATAATAAGTATAAAATATTGAAAAATGTTTGAAAATTCCTTCAAAAACCCACGAATTTGATTTTTAAAAATTGCAACTTTATATTCATATTTTTGGCGGGGAAACAGTTGGCGTTTAATTTCAAAAGTAGAGCTTTCCGGCAACCCTAGCCGAATGCCATAGCTGAATTTGTAATAGCTAGAAATTGCAATGTCCGACCTATTTCGCCACAGTAATTTTTCTAAATTGTGTAAAAATATTAATTTACTTTATGATTACTTTTACCGAAGGACCATTTAATACAGCAACATTTCATTTTGAACATTCGAAACTTTATTTCATTCGATTTCAAAAGAAAATAGTTTGCTTATTTTGTATTTCACTAAAAAATACTTTTCAATGATCTTCGAAGCTTTTATAGAATTACATTTACTATTTATATATTTATCGTCTGCATAGAAAAAAAACCCTAATATTTGTTTCTTATGCTATCAATTATAAAGAAAAAAACGCAATCTGATTAATTCTAATGTATACTGTCCATTTACTCCCCGGATAAAGCGGGCGGAAAAATTGTAGCGCCCTATTTGGCGAGTTAACTCACTTTTGGCGTGAAATAAACAAATAAATATGTAATAATAAAAAATTAAAAGTATAAAAAAGTATATGAAATATTATTTTAAAAAAGAAATTTTTTCGGTTCTCTAACTTTTATGTATAGGGCTACAAAACGCACCAGGTCTCAATGCTAGGTGCGTGCAACACCAAAAGTGGTTCTCTTGTAAGTAGTAAAAATATTAAAATATTGTATTGTCATCGGAAAGATATATTTGCACAGTCGTGTAAAAAATAATGTAAACACCCCCTTCTAACTCTGCACGAAATTATTGTAAAAGAAATTTATTGGTACCAAACGATTGAAATAAAGTCTACTTTTAAATGATGTGTATAAAATTTGCTAGGGGGGCCACCTACAGGCCAAAACGAACACAAACTTTGTTTTCTTCAATAGCAACTACATAAATTCTACACCCTTCAAGCCCATAGCCTAAATCCAAGTTTTCATGAAATTCCTACGATTACTTTCAGAGACATTATACAGTCGAACCCCGTTAATACGCGCCCTGCTTAATATGCGAAACCGCTTAATACGCGAATTTTCTTCGGCCCCTTGAAAAACGCCTATCTTATGCATTAAAAAGACCTCTCTTAATACGCGAACCCGCTTAAGACGCGAAATTTTATCAGTCGCTTGGCAAGAAATGCGCGAATGAACTTTTTTTTAATAAAAAGCAGGCGTTTTAGAGGAAATAATGTCCCACATACGATATTTCTTTAAACTAGGAAAGTTTTTTTCTGTCCAAATTTAATAGAATTGTGAATAGCTTTATTAAAAATATCAATTTGAACCTTTGTTACAAGCCAGGAAGAGAGAAGAGAAAATTTTATAGCTAACGAGTGCACACTAAAAAAGCAAACATGTTGTTTTCCCCTGATCAGGATGAGCCAGTTGAGGTCTTAACCGATAAGGAAGCGAAAGGTGAAGTTTTTCCCTACGATGGAGAAACGATTTAACCCCTATCCTAACTTAGAGCAGTGCTGATTCGCTGCCTGATCAGTGCTGTGATATCTAAGACAGGCGGCACAGTGAAGCGACTCATGCAACATGTTGCTTCACTTCGGCGGAAAAACAGGTTTAAACAATTTTGAAACAGCTTTCTTCATTGTTTGGACCTGTTTCTCCTCCTAAGTCGCGCTTCATCTTCCGCCTCAGTGTGCGTTCTGCCTTACGAAGAAAGAGACTAGCTTGCGCACCCGATAGAAACTGGTCTATGATGTCCACGTATTCTTTTAAAAGTTTAATCTGATCTTTACCGTACCAAAAGGAGCAAAACATATTAAAATAAAGGCTCTCTCTATCACCGAGAAGTTACAAATTATAAATCAGTACGATAGCCATGCTATCCCGAATAAGTCAGCTTTCCCCAAAGGAAAAGGCATACAGAATCAACTTTAAGGACATTGTTGAAGATTAGGGATGTAATCGTAAACCAAACTGTTGTTGGTGGAGCAAGGAACAAGAAAATAAAAACCGCCAAGTTTAAGGACATGGAGAGGGCCCTCCATGAGTGGTTTATTCAGGAACGCTCTACGAATATCCCTATAAGCAGCATGCTAATCCAAGAAAAGTCTTCTGAAGTCACAGCAAAAATGGTATTGTTAGATTTCAATACTTCAAATGAATGGATGGATCGATTTAAAGCTCGCCCCGGAATAAAATTCCAGAAAGTGTGAGGTGAATTAGCTGCTGTCAACAATGAAGACGTCGCTTGTTGGAAAACAAATTTGCTGCCGCAGCTTGTAAAAAACTGCTTAAGTCGTGATCGTGATATGCAAAGTGGACGAATTTAGGCTTTTTTACAAAATGACATCCAACAAAACAATGGCTATAAAACGAGAAGCATATCGTGGGGGTAAACTAAAGAAAGAACCATGTTACTCTTCTATTGGAGGCTAAATATGATGGATCAGAAAAGTTAAAGCTATTGGTCATAGGGAAATCATGCAAACTGCGATGCTTTAAAGACGTCAAAAATATCCCCTTGCTGTCTGAAAGTCAGCGCAGAACGTGGATGACGGGCAACCTTTTTACTTTCTTTTATCTTCAATAGAAGAAAGTATTGCAATCGAAATTTTTTTTCTATTTTCGGTTTTCGACGGATTTACACGTTTTAGGGATCAAAGATTCCAAAAAACACGTTTATAGAAATTGTCTGTCTGTGCGTGTGTCTCCATTGTACCATCAAAAAGTGTATGAAGTTGTACAACGAAGTGAACCAAATTTTGTAATGTATGTTTTTGGCTGTGGAAAGCAGGTCCATCTGAAATTTAGAAATATTCCGCCGGAAGGGGGAGCTGTAATTACGATTTTTGTGGCATTTTCTCCTTTAATTTGGAAATATTCCGCCGGAGGGAGGCGCTGTAATAGCGATGTCTGTGCCATTTTCATTATTGTATCATCGAAAAATGTATGAAGTTGTGCATAGAATTGAAACAGATTTTTTTTAATGTTTTTGGCTATGCCCAGCAAGTCCTTCTTGAATTTGAAAATATTGCGCCGGAAAGGGGCGCAGTGATAGCAACTTTTGTATAATTTTCTTGATTCTATTGTCCATCGGTGGATCGTACAGCGACGTCCTGCTAAGCCGGCTATTCGCAAACAGCTGATGTATGACAGAATAACCAAAAACTATTGATTTTAATAAACATCATGATTGAGATTAACTCTTTATTGCTCCGATTAATTGACAGAAGCAGAAATTTAAGATGAAAAATGAAAGTTGGCATAGTATGGAGGTAATAATATTGAAGTATTAATTATCTGTAACTACTTTTTGAAATATTCTGATGTATGAGATAAAAGAAAGTTTCGGGATTGGCTCATCCATCTAGTTTCAACAGGGATTCGTAGTATTAACCGGCGTATGGGAAAAAAAATCATGCCATGTGTTATTGCTTGGGGACAATTGCCGAAAGATAACGAAGCCCTGAGGAATTTCAAATTGAATTTTTACCTCCAAATTCGACCAGAGTCACTCAGACAATAGACTTGGCGAACAAGAAACTGTAGGGGAAGATTTTGTCTATTTAGACACGTTCATTAATATCGATAAAGATCTAGTAGTCTCCTAGCTCAGAATCCTGGATGACATCAACAGCGCCTGATAAACCGGATGAGGAGGAAGAAGAAGATGAATCTGTTCCTCCGTCCCCATCTCTATTCTCCAAAGTTACGGAGACGTTCAGTTTTCTTAGACAATATTTATCGTCACTCGACGTAGGACCTTCGGCGAGCGAGCCTTACCATCACCTGAATAGGGCTGAAAATATCCTGCTAATGGTACGGCTGCATATCAAACAGGACAAAATTGATAGCTACTTTGCTGCCAAAAAGTAATTTTTCTGTAATTATTGACTTTATCGACTTTTGAGTATTATCGACACTGTTCTCTATTTGTTCTGGGCCCCACCAGTGGCCGAGAGGTTCTGCTCTCGAAGCTGGTAGACGGGAGGTGCTGGGTTCGATCCCAATCGCGCCCGTCGGCCTAATCGTTCGGAGTTTTCGTGGTTTTCTTCGAACCTTGGTTCTCCAAGCGTTAATACGGGCTAGGTTCCCTTAGAAAGACCTCCACGGAAGGCACCCCCCCCCTTAGTACCTATATCCCACGTGCTGATAATTGGCCGACATAAATACAACCAACCAACCAACCTCTATTTGTTCTGTATAGCTAACAAGGATTTTAATTTTCTTAATACTAGTTTTAGTTTACATGGGTAGCGAAAATTTTTGCGTTCGTTTTGTTCAATTTTATATGATGTACATAATAAATCTAATTTTGAAAAGACATAGGATTTTTAGTTAAGACAATGACTTTTCTTTTTAATTTCCCGATTTCGTACGTTCCTGCTTAATAAATACATTATTCTAAAAACAAATAAAATACCATTTTATGTCTTAAAACCGCTAATGATTGCCATAAAGCTGTGTTTTATCCGTATAGGTCGTTATAATATGGACCACTGGACGAAAATTCATGAACTTCGGTTAATACGCGAACCCGTTTAATACGCGAATTTTGATCGGTCCGTTGATTCGCGGATTAGTGGGGTTCGACTGTAATTATAAAATGAGTCTATTTTAGGGGCTGTATCCAAATTGAAGTTTTTTTACTCGATTGCTGAAATGCTACAGAATGACTACGTCACTTCTATTAATGTATTATTTCTTCCCAATATGGCCATTTCACTCACTTAATATGTTTCGATTATTACCAGCTCCAAGGTTTCAGTAAAATGAGTAAAATATATCTTTTTCAAATTATGTTTTTCTGCACATCATAGACGGTCTCTTAAGCCATCATTTCGACGGTTTTTTATTTTTTTTTTTTTCATTTTAAATCATAATCCGAAAACTACTTGGAAGAAAAATTTGAAATTGAGAATTTGCATAAAGCAGGGCATAATAAATATAAATTTATCAAAAAAAAAGTAGGTTGTAATTCATATTTTTTTCGAACAGTAATGTCATATTTCGTAATTCATATTGTAAAATTTTTAAAATTACAAATTCCATGTATTTATGTTTGGTTTTTTTTAGCATTATAACCAACAAAAAATTATCACATTAGGACTATAATTTCAGGAGATATTAATAAAAATATGAAAATGTAATTTAACCCTAGTAGCTCTAAATTTTGAACATTTATAATTCAAAAACTTATCATACAAATGACTTGAAATTTCGTTTATAGCTATTGTTTGAACCGAAGATTTAAAATATATTGTCGAATTGGGTATTGTTGTTGAAAAAAACAAAGTTTGGTCTGGTTTTGATTTATAGATAGCCTTTAAGCAAATTTTATGTACGGTAAATTGGGGGAAGTTGCCGTAGTTTTTTACTTTATTATTTTAAAAATCGCCTGTTGTTTTTATTTATTATTGGTTTCTTGTTAAAGTTTGCACCCTTATGTATCATTTTAAACCTTATTTCATTTTACAGATATTATATAAAGCATCAAAAATTTTGTTTTTGTAAACACTTGCATTTCGGTATCTTACCCATACCTATGGGTAAGATGGTCAACTATCTGGGGGTAAGATGCCTTGTGGAGTTTCAATGTAAACAATAATTTTTGTGAAGCAGTTTAAAAGATAACGGTACGAATAAAAGTAACTTTAATATTTTAGACATACTAAAGTTGTTAACTTACTTAATATTAGGAACTTACAAAAATATGAATGTCACAAACGTTGGCAGTTTAATAAAAGGACAAACTAATATTTGAAAAAAAAAAAAGTTATGTTCTACTTAACATTTAAAAGAATTATGGCTCGTTAGTATGCCTATTTTAAAACATTATAATAAGTTTAAATACGATAAAGCCACTGTGATAAAGTACTTTAGAGTGCAGCTCTTTTGTTGGTGTTTTTCATATGCCCCTTTGTTCTTTTCAGCTATAACTCAGATCTGCCACAGACTGCACATTTGTTTAGAAACTTTAAGCAACTTTTATGTAACCAACAGTTTCACTGAATGCATTTGATCCAATCACATTTTTCAGAGGTTTTAGTGCACTCTACTAGACACTTTGAACACTGATTCTCATTCACTTAAAATAAAATCCTCATCTTCTGAATCGTGGTAGGGAATTTAACTCGTTATCTTTTCAAAGCAGATCAAATTAGCGTGTTTTTAGAGTTTGCGGTGTCTTGATGGTGGTAGGAGAGCGTAGCTCTTTGGGGGCAAAAGACCCTAGTTATCTAAAACTATATTATATACAACCGATATTTACATTTATTAAAATTATTTATAACTGCATTTAACATCAAATTTTTAACATTGATTAAAATTAATATTTATTAACAAATTATTTATAAGGCCAATAAAGTTTCTTTATAAGGCAGAATACATATAGAAACCTTTCAAATTATGTTCATCTTAGATTTTAATATTTCTGTATGTCATTTTAAACATTTAGAAAATTTATAATTTTAATCAATGATTTTTTTAAAATCAGTTGATTAAAATCACGATTTTATCACTGATTTAAATTATCTGATTAAAATCCCTGACAAGTTAATTAATAGCCAAGGGTAATTTAAACAATGAAGAAACAACCAGGTATTTGACTGCAACGGAAAATAACCGGCATCTAACCCCAAGGGAAAACAACCGGCATCTTACTTTCAAATATTTTCGTCGACTCACCCCAAAGTATTGGACAAAACGCCAGTACCCCCCCCCCCCCCCCCACACACACACACACTGACGTGAAGAAGCGGGAACCGACCGCCATTTAGGATTTGCAGAAAGGCTAGGTACCAGTACTCTCTAAAAACATCAGCTTTATTTCTCTGGTGTTTAAATTAAGACTTATATAGGCAAATAAAGAAGTCACGTAAAAGACTTTGGACACTTACCAGAAGTGTTAAGACGAAGTAGCAATAAAAAAGTACCGCTTAAAATTTTTTTAAAAGACCGCACTCGGAAATTAAACTACCTCCAGGGAACACTCTTCATTACATCTAAGCTGGGTTCCCGTACAGCGCATGCGCATATGAAAGCTAGTTGATTCGGCATCTTGTACAACACGGCATCTCACCTCAAGTTACCCTACATCATTTAAAAGTAGGCTTTATTTCCAGTCGTTTGATACCAGTAACTTTCTTCTATTATAATTAGTTGCTGTGTTAGTATGAGGTGTTTACTTTTTTTTCACACGACTGTTCATAATTTAAATAATTCTAGCATGAAGTACAGTAAAACCTTTCTAAAGCGACCAAGCTCCGTTCCAATAAAAATTGGTCGCTCCGAGAGGTGGTCTCTTAATGGAGGTCATGTTTAAGTCTAGATTTTAATTGTTGAAAAAAGGTAACAATTAATGTTACTAACATTTATTTTTCACATTATTAAAAGATATAAAAAATTAAGTATCAAAAATAAAAGTTAATTACATAAGTTAATCACTGCAGAGTTTAAAAAATGAATACATTGACGTTTGCTTTGATTTTACGGTTTTATCTTTTATAACTTTTATTTCCCAGTCCTTTCGAAGTTCACTAAATAAATGTAATTTTTTTGGACGGGAACAAATAATGAAGATTTCATTAATTTATCTATTTCTTTGAGAGTTTCCTTACAAAATAGGGCAGGGGAGTTTATTGACCGTCGTTCTTAATTTGTCATCAGAGTTAAATTCATTGCCTAACAAGGCACAAAGGGGTTTAAACACTTAAGAGTTACCGAGATTAAAAAAAAAAAAAATCTAAACTTAATTGAGAAGTTGGATGAATAATGCGCTCTCCGGAATTATTTTTCTAATAAATCCTTCTTCAAGCGACCAGGAAAAAACGGAATTTTCTTCAAAGAAATTGGTTGCTCATGGAGGAAGGGCATCTGGGATGGTCTGTGAATGGAGGTAAAATTAGTATTCAGCCTATAGGAATAAATTTCGTTCCATGAGTAAATGGTCGCTCAGGGAGGTGGTCGCTTAATGGAGGTGGTCGCTCATGGAGGTTTCACTGCAGATTAAAAGAAAAATCGATTGAAAAATTCCATGTTTACATACAAAAACCAGCTTGAGTTTAATAAAAGATTGTAGAAGAGTTTAATGTAAAGGTTCTTTTCCAAGTATATATCCAAATATTCTCCAAGTATTCTTTTCCAAGTATTTTCCAAGTTCTATAACAGTATAAATAGCATTAGAGTATTGAATACTCGTTAATGTAATTTACACGAGCAGGATTTTTTTCCTCCTTCATAATTAATGAAAAATTCAGTCTTCTTCTAGGAAAATAAAAATAGAAAAGAAAGTCTGATTTCACCGAACTATTCACACATATAAATTTTACTTTCTGTTGTGATTTGCACCTCAATGTGTTTTTCGCTTCTGCTGCTTCAGAAAGATATTTCACAGGAAAGTGCAATTTCTCTTTCATTTCGACGAAATTGTTCTTTGTTCGCCTTAATATATTTCCATGGTCTTTACAACACTTATGTTACAACAGTCAATGTAATTTCAATATTTCTTTTAAGAAAAGGTAAACAAATAACACAGAAGAAAACAAATTATATTCTATAAATCAAACTAGATGTTTTAAATGTATTTTTGGATAAATTGATAAATCTGGCTTCGATTTTTTACCACTCTGTAATCAGATTGTATATATATATATATATATATATATATATATATATAAACCATTATAAAACAATATAAATCTGGCTTCGATTTTTTCCCACTTTGTAATCAGATTGTATATACCGGGTGTCCTAAAAAGGACTGACTGATTTTAAAATTCAATAACTTGCAAACGGTGACAGATATTTAAAAAATTCTTGCAGGAGGGTTATGCATAAGGTCAAAAGTTTTTTAAGGTGATTTTCGATTTTAGTTCGAATTACAAACAATAGATGGTGCTGCGATCAATAGACGCTGAATACAGGCTCGATTTTTTGGCCTTTCTCTTCTTCCATGCGGAAAAAGGAGATTAAAATGCATTGAGTGGGTCCCGAAGTACCAAAAATCGATCCTGTATTTAGCGTCTATTGATCGCAGTGCCATCTATTGTTATTAATACGAACTAAAATCGAAAATCACTGTAAAAAATTTTTGACCTCATGCATAACCCTCCTGCATGAATTTTTTAAATATCTGTCACCGTTTGCAAATTATTGAATTTTAAAATCAGCCAGTCCTTTTTAGGACACCGGTATATATAAAACCATTATGAAACAACATTAATTTATTATTTATGAATGGGAAACTGTAAATTAACAAGTCGGAAACTGTGCGTCAAATGTGGCAAATGAGGTGCGTTCGTACTATAACTAGTTTTATGCATAACATATCCAGATCTTGGTGCAACAGCTGAAGCACTCTTTTGCAAAAATGTGTGAATACAAAATTTATTACGATTGTATCTATTAAATTCAGTAATACGGAAATAATAGGACTCCATCTTAAATAGGACGTCATCACCATGGCAACCTAGAATCATTACCTATCATGGGATATCATTGAATTAATTACATATGATAGGATTTAATAGAATGAAGAAAATGTTTATTAATATCTTTTAAAGTTTTTATTCTATTTTCATAAAATTTGAAATGACTCAACAAAAGAATAAAAATAGATAAAAGACTAGAGAACAGGAATTCTGCTTTTTCAGAATTTAGTGCCGCCCCCGGCATTTCCATTACTTCATTTTCTTCTGATGGCTTCTGTTATCATGAAACAGCTATTATAAATGAAGTGTTAGGTGAAGATGAAAGAGCAGCCGTAACAAGTAAGAACTCTGATTTTCTGGTCAGAATGGGAAAAATAATGGCCATATTTTTTTCCCCGCTGCTCTTTCATCTCCTTCTAACACTTCATTTATAATGGCTGTTTCATAATAATAGAAGCCACCAGTCCATCAGAAGAAAATAACTCGGTTAAGCGGGACTCTACTGCAGTACAAAACATATTTCAATTTTAAGACTTAAAGCACACGTTTTATTTTATGTAAAATGACGTCATTCGCATCCGCTTAAGAATTCCACTTTTACGATCTACTCTTAAATATCTACAGTAAAGCATGCATAGCACATCACTATCGCGAAATAATGCACAAATGCAGCAAAAAGATTCCGTCATTCGAGAAAATCGAAAAAAAAACCGACTATCTAATGATTCATAGATAAAATTAAATATAGTATATAATAGCTCCATTGATTTAAAAGAAATCATTCGTTTATATTTTTTTCAAAATAGCACGTATTTTAACTAGATTTTCTTTCGGTTGTTACGAGAAAATGATTACAAAAATAAATAATTACTAATTTAAAACTATTTTTCCTTTACTTTCTAACAGAAAAGGAGTACTTCCGTTGCCAATATTAAGCAAATGGCTCCAAAAACTACAAAAAAATTAATATTTCAAAAATGAATGAAGATACAGTTTTCAAACAAAATGCATTTTAAAGAACTTTTTTTTTCCAGTACGACGGTATAAAAATTGAAAATGTGCAATGCTTAGAAGTTAAAAAAATTGCTAAAGAGTATTTAATCGTAATGCTTTGTTTTACGGCTAGCTTCTGTAAGGTACGTTATTTTTTGGACACAAAATAAGCTGGGAGAAAGAAATAGCATACCATACCGGAGGCTAAAAAGAAAGTCTGATTTCGCCGAACTATACACACATATAAATTTTACTTTCTGTTGTAATTTGCGCCTCAATGTATTTTTCGCTTCACCTGCTTCAGAAAGATATTTCACAGGAAAGTGCAATTTCTCTTTCATTTCGACGAAATTGTTCTTTGTGCACCTAAATGTATTTCCATGTTCTTTACAATACTTATGTTACAACAGTCAATGTAACTTCAATATTTCTTTTAAGAAAAGGTAAACAAGTAACAAAGTAGAAACAAATTTTGTCCTGTAAATCAAACTAGATCTTTCTTATGTATTTTTGGATAAATTCATAAATATGGCCTCGATTTTTTCCCACACTAATCAGATTATATGTATATAAAAGCATTATAAAGCAACATTAATTTATTATTCACAAATGGGAAAATAAAAATGAAGAATAAAGTCGTACCTTTTATGAAAAATATCCTAAGGAAAATTTTAATAATAAGAGAGATAAAAAATCGAAAAATAGTACAATATTGAATTGTGGAAAATATTGAAAATTACTTGCCAACCTCCCGCTTTTTTTAAAATGAAAAATCATGTTTGCAACCAGAAAATTTATTAAATTAACTGTTTCTTGCTTCTATATGGTAGTAATTTATAATCTAGAAGATTTCATTTATTAAATAAAATTTCTGGTTTGAAATATGTTTTGTTGATTTAAAAAATGCGTCAGGTTGGCAAGTATGTTGAAAAAATTGCAGTACTTATGGAATCAAGGTAAAATCATCAGGCTCAAGTTACCTTAAATTACACAAAAAGCATATACAATTTTATCCTTGAATGAGCTATAACAAGCTTAAAAATGCAAGATTCGGGCTAGCGTACATAGTAAAACAAAAAAAGGTATAACAAAATAAGAGATGTTCGAAGAGCTTTTAATCGAATAAGCGATTAAACAATCACCTTTTAAATAACCATCCTAGGCAGTTATGACACAGGAAATTTCATAAAGAGGTTGTGACAACACATATCTACCCTATATGTATAAAATCCTAATGAAACGAATTTATGAAACGGATATTATTAAATGACTGAATTGAAACGAATTTATGTAACGATTCTTTGAAACGACTGATTAAACAGCTGATTATGTTTCACGGCGATTTCTCCTGAAATATGGAATACTTTGCGTATTTTGCACCAAAAATCCGTATTGATCCATAGATCTCAAAACTGGTATTAGAATTTTAAAATTCGAATTAGTTTTCGAAATATTAATTTTCTTCTAATTTCAAATACTTTTTTCTGATGGCAACTCAAATTTCAATCACAACAGATATATATATTTTTTTCATATATCAGAAAAGGTTATAATTTTAAACTAATTTGGCGACCAGTTTGGCCTCCTTTAAATCTATGCTAAAAACAATGCTTTTTTTTTTTTTTTTTTTTTGGTATTTTGTTATCATTTTATTTAATACAAAACTTTCATTTAAAACTGAAAAATTCAAAATTAATGGCTTTCACTTCTTTCTTTTTTTAAAACAAGACGAAAAGAAAAATATTAGGCTCAGATGTCATATACTCACCGGGGTACCTAATCGGCGCCAAAATGGCGTTATTTTGCCTGACAATGTAACCCGGCTATTGTTGCTTATTCATTAATAAATGTTTATTTACATATATTTTCTTTTTATTTAAAAAAATGTTATAAATTGCTTTGTTCTATAGTTATTAATTAATTTTGGTACTTTTCGGTTAGCCGGGCGCCAGTGTTACATACGTATACGTATGTTATATGTATACATATGCAGTATACATATGTATGTGTATCTATATATACATATATATGTATATATATACACACACACATATATATGTATACATATAGCCTCTATATATGTATAAATATACATATATATGTATATATAGGTATACATACATATGTATATATAACACTGGCGCCCGTCTAACCGAAAAGTACCTTAATTTTTTTTATTTGTTGTTATTTCATTTTAAAAATAATAGAAAATAATTTAGAAATACATATGTAACTGATATTCGAAAACGAGATTTTCGCCAAATTGTCGTAAAAAAATTCACGCCAATCCCGGTGCTTTAACTTCCAATTCAAAGCAAATGACCAATATCGCCAAACCACTCGCCAAATTATACAAGTTGACGTAATTTTTATTTTAAATAACGAAAGAACAAATAAATTAGTATAAAAATACAAATACAAATAAAGCGTCGAAATAAAAATCACTTGATGGCGTAAACACGTGTAACATCCTTAAAGTCAAGTGAATGTGACATTTACGATCAACCATTATTGGCATTTAATCTTATAGCCTGGCGATAGATTTTTGGTCAATGGGATAACCAGGTAGTACCGTTTTAATTTACCACTACTCGAAAAATAAAAAAAATGCTAACTTACGAATTAAAAAAAAGGGTACTTTTCCGTTATACGGACACCATTGTCACAAAGCGTAATAGCTGGTGCAAAATGAAAAGTACGTGAATTGAAATATTTGAAAAATAAAAGAAGAAACACTGTCGATAGTAAAGTGAATCTTTTAAAAATATAACATTTGGAAACTACAGACTTTTACGAACTATTTTACTAAATCACAAATATATACTTAAAAGTAGTGAGCAAATAACTGTTATACAATAAAGTATAGCAAATAATAGCAAATCACAATGTTTCACATGGTTTACAATAAAAATCCTTTTCACGATCAGGGTTGAAATAATTGGCGCATTAGCATACATTTTGGCATGGTGTCCGTACCATGGTGTCCGTGGAAAAGTACCAAAAAAAGCTATTGGCGAGATTTGAACCCGGCTAACATAAAAGTACCAAGAATTCTTTGCTATCACGGCAACTTTTATGTAGTTTTATTCGAAAAAATAACTTTGATTCTTTAATCAAAATGGAAACCTTTCTTATGAAAAGCGAAGGAACAGTTGATGATAGTCACATGACTTAAGCTATTATTATAGAGATTGTTTTCAATTCTAAAAACAGCGCAAAGAATAATATTTCCTAACGATTACAAATTTATTTACACATGGCTATTAAAAACACAAAAAAAACTTAAAAATTACTATTAAATGAGTAGGTGTTAAAAGCAGGAAAACATTGAAAATTATGTCTTGAAAATTGTATTTATACGTGAATATTAAAAGAGAAAGGAAACTTTAAAATAATAAATACACTCATATGCGTTTAACCCTTTCAGGGGCAAGGTACTTCTATTCGTAAAATGTTGAAATCAGTGAATGGCACCGGAATTTACAAACAAATTTCGAAATACGAAAATGCTTTTTTTCACTTACTTAATAAAAGGAAAATTTTCATTCCAATATTCTGGTGCCAATGTGGCATTTAAGAATTAAAATTAAGTGGTCCCAAAATTAACCACCGCCGTTGAAGGGATTAAAGCAGTAAATTGTAGTAAATTGAATTATGTCAATCGTTTTATAAAGCTGTTAAAAAATACCGGTCGGCAAAGACTATGTTTACTTAATTAAATTTATTTCAGCTTCTTTTCAAATGTTTAACTGATCTTCTTTAATCAAACACGAAAACAACCATTGAATGCCTTAACAGCAACTGATTCGGCCTTAAATTTTCGCAATCAAAGGGGATTGAATGGAAATCCGTTTACAGGGAGATCGCTATAGGTTTTTTCATTATAATTCAATCTCCTCTAATCTTTTAAAAACCGATCAAATTAGCGTGATTTTAGATTCTGCGGTGTCTGAACAGGGGTTGGCGAGCGTAGCTTGCAGGGGGCAGAGCCCCCTAGTAGATATATATATATATATAATTCAATTTTGCGCGTTTATTATATAGTTTTCAATGTATGAGCCAATATTTAAAAAAAGAAAACTAAAAAACTTGGCAATCTACCCAAGACTGCCCGGGTTACAGATGACCGATATACTGCCCGGTGTATACTATAATGATGAAAATTGTTTATCTCTAATTCTTAAAAAAATGTAACTAACACTGCCGCTGCCGTAATTAAATTTTTTGTGACTGGGACTGTTTCTGGCCTTATATTAAGAAAACAATTGCATATAAAATATGGAAACTGGTAGTTTTATAGAGAAATATATATAATTTCCACACATCTTTCAATTTAAAAATTTATTTACGCGCTAATATTTAAAACGTTTCATAATTCTAGCATATCAGGAATTAAAAATCGATTGAAAAATTCCATATTTACTTAGAAAACCAGGTTGAGTTGCATAAAAGCTTTTAATAAAATATTATATAAGAGTTTAATAAAAATGTTCTTTTTAAAGTATAAGTTCTATAAAAGTAAAAATATCAGTGGAGTAATTAATACTCATTAATGTATTCAAATGTTGTATTGTCATCGGAAAAACATCCTTGTACATAATTTGCATAATTCTAGCCTATCAGAAAGTGGATTAAAAATCGATGAAAAATTCCATGTTCACATACAAAAGCCAGGTTGATTTAAATTAAAGATTTTAATAAAAGATTGTATAAGATTTTAATAAAAAAAGTTCTTTTCCAAGTATAAGTTCTATAAATGTATAAATAACCTTAGAGTAATTAATTTTCGTTAATGTAATTTACAGGAGCAGAATTTTTTCCCCCTTCATATCATTATTAAAGAAAATTCACTCTTCTTCTAAGAAAATAAAAATAGAAAATAAAGTCCGATTTCGTCGAACTATTCACACATATAAATTTTATTTTCCGTTGTAATTTGCGCCTCGATGTATTTTTCGCTTCTTTTGCTTCAGAAAGATATTTCACAGAAAAGTGTAATTTCTCTTTCATTTCGACGAAATTGTTCTTTGTTCGCCTAAATGTATTTCTATTTTTTTTACAACACTGATGTTACAACAGTCAATACAACTTCAATATTTCTTTTGAGAAAAGGTAAACAAATAACACAGAAGAAAACACATAATGTTCTGTAAATCAAACTAGAGATGTTTTTAATGTATTTTTGAATAAATTCATAATTCTGGCGATTTTTTCCCACCCCAATCAGATTATGTATATATAAAAACGTTATGAAAGAACATTAATTTATTATACACGAACGAGAAAGTAAAAAAGAAAAATAATGTCGTATCTTTTATGAAAAATACCCAAAAGAAAATTGCAATAATGAAAGAGATAAGAAATTGAAAAATAATTAAATATTGAATATTATTAAAATATTGAAAAATTAGCGAACTTGCCCGGGGCGTTGCCCGGGTACGTCAAAAAACAGCAGGAATTGCGAAAAAGTTCTGGAAATCACAATAAGATATCGCGAGAAAATTTTAAATCACTGCACAGATTTTGAAAAGAGAAAAAAAAATTATATATTGTGTTCGAAGATTGCAAGTTGATTCCTTTCACTAATGTGGAAAAAGGTAGCAAATCACTAAAATACACTAAAAATCACATACAAAATTCCCGAAATTCGAAAATTGCTATACGAAGTCCGATTAAACTTTATTGAAATGAGGGCAGAATGCACTTTAGGTCAAAAATGGAATGTCAAAAAACTGCAGCAGATAGCAAAGAAACGTAAAAATCAAATTAAAAACATCAAAAAGTTCAAAAATCACGAAAGTCAAAATTTACTATAATTGGATAAAAGTTTCAAATCTAATTCCTTAGACCTGCGGGCTCTCTTAAAATTTATGTTTGGGAAAGCATGCTAAGCATTGTTTGATGTTACTTTTATTCATAATTTAATTTACTTGGATTACCTTAAATACAAATAATATAATCCCTTAAGTTAATATTAGTTTTTGTTGCATTAAAATATCTCAATTTGTTGATTTTCTCTAAGCAAGTAATCCTTACTGTTTTACAATGGAAGTCTATGGGAATTCGGCGAAATATTAGAGATATCGCCAAGTTTGCGTCACTTTTGGCGTCTAAATTTGGTCACCAAATTTGGCGACAAACTTGGAGGTATTTGGCGACAGAACTGTGTCCCCCATACGGTAACACGCTTATAGGTATGAAGAAGCATTAACTACTGTTCAATAATCGCATAAAAAATCGCTAAAAATTCAAAAATCGCTGTACGAATTCCGAATAAACTTTTTTGAAAAGAGAACAAAATTTTCTATATTGGATTAAAAGAAAAAAACCGTATTCTTTTCACTAATGTGGAAACATCGCCTCAAAACTTAAAAAAGGTGTTAAAAATCGGATAAAAAATTAAATAAAAAAATCTAATCAAAAAATCGAAAATCGGACTTCGAAGTGCAAAACTTCATATACAGTGGCGGTCAAAAGTTTCCGGCCAGCATAAAATTTTTGGCTAATTTGTAAATATACCCATATAAAGAGGAATCTCAAAGTGATACTTATACACTTTATTGACATAACAGTTAAGAACTTATTTATGGAATAAAATTAAATATTAATAAATTTAATTGACAAAATTAATTGCAAAAGAAAACGCATGTTCTCAAAAGTTTCCGGCCACCTTGGCAAGTTTGGAAAAAAATGGTTTCATAAAAGAAAATAACACTGATCAACAACATTTACAATTAGTATTTTGTATTCATACATTTAGCAATAAGTACAGCGGCGCAGCAATGTGACATCGATTCAATGAACAGTTGTAGATAATCAATGTTAAGTTTTGTCCACGGTTCTTGCAATTTTTGTAAAAATGCTGTTAAATTGGAATATTTATAATTCCTCACACGTTTTTAAGTTAGTTTCAAAGATTTTCTATTATATTCAGATCGGATGATTGGGCTGTCCATTTCAAAAGCGAAGTTTTTTGTGAGAAAGCCACTGCTTGACGAGCTTTCATGTATGCTTTTGGTCGTTATCATGATCATGAAACTAATAGTTGCGACCACAATTTTTCTTCCAATAAGTCACCAAATGATCTTGCAAGATATCCTTATGCATTGCACTATTCAGCTTGCCGCGGATTTCAAATAACGGACAGGCGCATTTTCCAGAAAATGCTCCCTACAGCACAACGTGTCCTCCGCCATGCTTCATTGTAGGAATAATGTATCTCGCACCTTATCTTTTGTTTTTAGGTCGTCGCTTGTAATGTTTTTTATCACTCACAAAAAGATTGAAGGACGATTCATCTGAAAATAGTACTTTTTTCCAGTTTTCACTTGTCCAGTCTTTGTATTCCTTGGCAAACGAAAGTCGGGCCCTCTGAATTTTTTTACTTATGAAAGGTTTTTAACACCAACTGTTCCATAAATTTCTACGTCACATAAGCGTCTTGACACTGTAGATAGACTTGTTTCAGCAATAACCATAACACCATAAATCGCTTTTAACACCATAAATGGCGTGGAATTGCAGCGGCATTTTTACGCGGGTCATCAACTACTTTTCTTCTGATAAATCTGTCCACAAGAATAGCCATTCTCCGGGGTACCCCGGACCGCGGTAAGTTCCGAAGGCCATGACCATCTTTTTATTTTTTTAAAATATCGTTTACAGCAAATTTTCCGATCGACAACTTTGCCGCAATGTCACGAGAGGATTGTCCCTTTAGCGACAAACCCAATCACTCATTTAGGAGCAAAGAAATTTTAAACTTTTCATTTTTGAATTTCAAATACATTATTCACCTTGATTAATTAACAAACATGGCCAAAAAAACCTTTTAGCGATAGCAAAAACTAATGAATGAGAAATGGCCGGAAACTTTTGCACACGCGAATTTTGAATTCCTCCGCTTTGCATCAAGTATCTTAAGTAACCAATCAAAATGATCACGTGCTCAGAGGTAATTTGCGTATTCCTAATTTTTGGAGCAATTGAACTGCTTCTTCGCTAAAACGTTCTGTCAAACAAATCAAAAAAACTAACTGGCCGGAAACTTTTGACCGCCACTGTATAGACGTACCATCCCCCGAAATTTTGTAGCTCTACGTGCAGCGGTCTCTTCAAAACACTGTCGACACACTCACTCACACACTCACACACAAACTTCTTTCCTTATTGTTATACATTACAATATTTGTGGAATCAAGGCAAAATCATCAAGCGTAAATTAACTTAAATTCCACAAAAAACATATACGGTTACATCCTTTCATGAGCCATAACAAGCTAAAAAATTGCAAGATTCGGGCTATCGCAGATGATAAGACAAGAAAAGTGATAAAAAATAAGAGATGTTAAAAAATAGGCAATTAAAAATAAATTGATTAAAGAATGAAATCAACTCCTAAATAAAAATCCTATGTAATTACGACACAGCAAATTTCAAAAAGAATTTGTGATGATATATATACAATTCCATTTTTGCGCATTTATTATGTAGTTTTCAATGTATGAGATACTATTAAAAATAAAACTATGCAATCCATTCCGGACTACCAGGGTTAAAGATGCCCGATATACTGCCAGGTGTGCACGATGTAGGTGAAAATCGTTTCTCTCTATTCTAAAAAAAAAAAAGTAACTAGCGCTGTCGCTACCGTAATTGAAGTTTTTGCAGACTTTCAGTTAATGAAAGCACCCTTTCTAATAACACAGAATTCTGAAAATTCGTATTCATTTCATTACACAAAATAGCTTTCTTACTAACAATTTAGCATCAGCAACTTTTCCTAAAGCGACCAAAACAAAATTTAAATTAATCAGATCACAAAGAAAGGCCGTTTTTAAAATTTAAAAGGATCACTGCTTTACGTGGTTGGTTCAATAATTATTATCCCTAGTGTATATAAAATATTTGTACTGTGATGATTGTTGTGGAATATCAAAACCTGATGTCTTAGAGGCCTATATGCTCAATTTCAGAACCGTAGCTGCTATATTCACATCGTTTTGGAAAGGGAGCGGGGGTGAATGGCTGATTTTTAGCTTATGGGGCTAGATTTGTGAGAGTGGATGAGACGAAACTACTATCGTTTGGATTGGGATCATAGTTATATAGCCACGTCTCATCCACTGTCACAAAGCAGCCTCATAAGCTCCAAACCAGCATTTCACCCCCACTTCCCTCCTTAAAAACTCCTTCAAAAATAGGTCTTTAAAACTTCACCCCTCCCTCCAAAACTATGTGAATATACCAGCTACGGTTCTGAAATTGAGCATACAAGCATTTAAGACATTAAGCTTCGATATTCCACATCAACCATCGCAGTACAAATATTTTATATACACAAGGGACAATAATTATTGAACCACCCACATATATTACAGGAGCTGTTTATCTATCAAGTCTGCAAGATATTTTGCCCTGAGCGCTGCGAAATGTTTTGAGAGACAAAAAAGAAATTTTAAGAGATCAGACGACGACAACAAATGACTCAGACAGATAAAAAATAAATAAAGAATTTTCTCAGGAAGTCGTCCTTCAAATTAGGCCACTGCTAACGAAAGACTTTATGTGAATCACATAATTCAGTGTTTTCTAATGGGTTAATTATTAAAAATAAATTAATTTTTAAAGTTTTTATAAAATTTGAATCATTTTTCATGCGATTAACAATTTACTTTGCATTGTAAATTAGTGATTCTGACTTGAATGATTTCATATTCTTTAGCACAGTAGTAATAAGTTACTACTAATTTCATTCTTATCTTGCCTTTTTTAACTATTTAATATTTATGATGGTTTATTATTAAAAATAAATTAATTTTCCTTATTAATCAATACTAGTCGCTCTTGACGACCAGTTTGGTCACCCTTAAAATTTATGTTTGGGAAAGCACGCTAAGCATTGTGTCATGTTACTTTTATTCACAATTTAATTTATTTGGACTCCCTTAAATATAATTAATATAATCCCTTGAGCTAATATTAGTTTTTGTTGCATTAAAAAAAATCTCAATTTGTTGATTTTCTGTAAGCAAGTAAACCCTATTGATTTAAAATGGAAGCTTATGGGAATTTGGCGAAATATTAGAGATATCGCCAAGTTGGCGTCACTTTTGGCGATTGATTGTGGTCGCCAAATTTGGCGTATATCACTAAGTTGCCGAAAGAACATTGCGACCCCCCCCCCCCCTATGGTAATCTTCTTATAGGTATGGTGATGCATTAAATGCTGTTCAATAACCAATAAGATGCGTTTCATTCGAGCGTTGCCATTAAACAATTAACAAATAATCGCGATTTCTGTGCCACGTACAATAGCGTAATATATATGTAGATTATCAAATATTTCATTATATTTCATACAATTAATAATTTGTATTGTAAATCAGCTATTAAGCCTTAAATAATTCCATCCTTTAGGAGTGATAGATTTCTACTAATGCTATGCATATCTTGCATTTTTCAGTTCTAAAATTAATTGCATTGTAAATAAAATATGTGGCCTAAATTTTTGTCTTCTAAATATAGACTCTATAGTGTAGTAGCAATAATTTACTATTAATATCATGCATTCCTTATCATTTTAAATCTAATATATAAAAATGAAAATTTGTCTATCTGTCTATCTTTAATGCTATATGGTGGATATGATGTGGACTGTAGACGTTAATTTCCTTTGTAATTGATTTTATTCACACTTAAAACTGCACAAGACACTTACACAACATAAATTTCACAAACTTGAATAAATTGAAAATCATAATTAATATCCATCGCGTAGTTTGGATGGAGTGTTTTTAGAGACGTGTTGATGCTTTGACGATCAACAGCTTAACTAACTTTTTTACAGACTGCTCGCTAGGGGGAGCTCGTTCTATTTCCGGAACGGAACATGCCGCCCGGGGATGAAATATGAAATATTTCAGCATTTTATATAAACATAATACAATAGATAACTAATTAACACTAAAAATGATACTAAAATACAAAATACTAATATACAAAACAATCTGGGAAATTACTTAAAAATAATATATATAAGAAATACAATGATGCATAAACATTATTTAAGAGTCCTTAATGGACAACAGGCACACTTTTGAGATGCCTCTTAAAAATATACCACATGCAGTTTTGACTTTGACTGCACGAACCCTATTGTCCCTGCCTGAAATTATTTCCAGAATTCGGGCTAGAGCCCACTTACATGGTGGGAGATTTTCTTCTTTTAATACCACTAAAGATCCTAACTTTATGTTTTCTTTTGTAAATTGCCACTTACCGCGCTGCTGCAAGTGATTTAAGTAGTCAATAGACCAACGTTTCCAAATGCATTGAACATATTTGGTAATTAATTGCCAATGGGTTAATCTATTTTCAGAAATATTTATAACATTAGGCTCTGGAATGCTATTAATGGGTCTGCCAATTAAAAAATGCCCTGGCGTAAGCACTTCAAACTCATTTATGTCATCAGAAAGCGGAAATAAAGGTCGGGAATTTAGGATCCCCTCAATTTGGACTACTAGAGTTTCAAAGTCCTCTAGAGTAATTTTATTATTACCTACGGCCCTAAGCAAATGATGTTTGAAGGACTTAACGCCAGCTTCCCATAGACCGCCAAAATTAAAAGATCGTGGTGGGATAAATTTCCAAGTTATGAATTCATCGGCAAAGAAATTTGATAATTCCTCGTTGGGAGTGGCCAATAATTTCTTAAAGTTATTTAATTCTGTTGACGCACCTTTAAAATTAGTGGCATTGTCAGAAGTTAGCGTATTTACTTTGCCTCTCCTGGCACAAAATCTTTTAAGCGCAGCGATGAATGCAGCAGCGGATAACTCGCTTACTATCTCTAGATGAATAGCCTTGGTAGCCATGCATATAAATATGGCCACATAACTTTTGGAATAAGTGCCCTTTCTCTGATTTTTGTACTTAATGTGGAAGGGGCCACAAAAATCGACACCTGAATTGAGAAACGTATGGTTAGGTGTTACGCGTTGCGATGGGAGGTCTCCCATTAGCTGATCTAGCGTTTTGGGGTTATGCCTGAAACATGTGACACAAGTGTGCACTGTTTTTCGGGCAATGCTTTTAGCCTTTATAGGCCAATATTTCATCCGTACTTGATGAACTAATCCTTGAGCCCCTATGTGAAAGTACTTTTTATGAAAGTATTCAAAAATTAATTTAGTGAGCTTATGATCACTGGGCAGAATTAATTGGTGCTTAGCATCAAAAGGTAAGTCAGAATTGATTAATCTGCCCCCTACACGAAGTAATCCACATTTGTCAATGAAGGGGTCTAATCCCTTTAACTTACTGGAAGAAGGAACAGTTTGTCCCTTTCTGAGTGCTGCTAATTCAGGAGCGAACTTACCTTCCTGGGCCTTTTTTACCAAAAAATGTGTACTATATTTTAATTCTGTGCCCGAAAGCTAACTCCCGATTACAGTTCTACGTCTGGTGATATTGACAAACCTGAAAATAAAACTACATATTCGAATTAATTTAAGAAAATTATTAGAAGAATTATATAAAACATTAAAAAAACCGTTAGAGTCCTTATGGATAGTCAATAAATTAAAATCAGTTCTTAGTTCATGATCACAGTCAATGTCCTTGAGGGTAGGAAATTGTTTGGGAACTATAATTTCCCTTTGAAGAAATTCCGGACCAAACCACCACAAATCATTATTGATCAGATCCTTGGCTGTTGCACCTCTGGAGATGATATCTGCTGGATTGGATTGTGAAGATACATGGTTCCAGTGATAATTCTCAGAAATAGACCGGATCGTGATGACTCTATTGGAAACGAAAGTTTTAAGTTTGTGGGGTGGTGTGTTAAGCCAAAATAGAACAATCGATGAATCTCTCCATAGCCATACCTTTTCAAATTATAGCTGTAGGATGGGAATTATTTTTTTAACCAGTTTTGCCAAAAGCAGAGCTGCACACAACTCTAGTCGCGGGATGGTCATTGGCTTTAGGGGGGCCACACGGGACTTGCTGCACAAAAGATTAGACTTGAACTGTCCAGTTGTGGAGAGAGATCTTATGTAGATGGCTGCTCCATAGGCCTTTCCAGAAGCGTCTGAAAATCCGTGTAAATCTAGACCTGCAATGTTGTCAGACAAAACATATCGTGGAATTGTAAGATGATTCATTTCTGTCAATTTAATCAGAAAATTTTGCCATTCCCGAAGAGAACTGGCAGGCAGATGTTGATTCCAATTTATCTTTAATTCCCATAAATGTTGCATGAAAATTTTTCCTTTGGTTAGAATAGGGCCAATTAGGCCTAAGGGATCGTAAATTTTAGCAATTTGTGCCAAAACTTCTCTCTTAGTATAAACATCTTTGGGTTCGATACTAATTTTAAAAGTAAAATGATCTGATTCAGGTTTCCAAAGCATCCCTAAAGTTTTTACAGAAATTTAATGCGAGTGTTCGTCAAATGCATATTCTGATATGGCTGCGTCTTGTAATAATTCAGGATGATTAGAGACCAGTGTTGATTTCAGGGGGTGGCCCGGGGGGGACATTCCCCCCCGGAGCAATGAGATGTCCCCCCCCGGAAGATTTGCGATTTTGTGTTTTCAATGGTCAAAAAGTGTAATTTCCCCCCCGGAACACTATGATGTCCCCCCCAGAGCCACAGAAATCCCTCCCGGAGGAAAGTGTCTGAATTCAACACTGTTAGAGACCCACTTGTGTAGCTCCATCCCTCCCCTTTTTAAGATCAGAATTAGTTGAGATTGCAAGTCCTGTGCGTCTTGTAAGGAACTTGCACCAGATAAACAATCATCAACATACATGTCGTTATGAATCACTTCTGCAGCTTTTGGAAAATCTTTTCTTTCTTCATCAGCAAGAGCTTTCAACGTTCGCGTGGCAAGAAAGGGAGCACTAACAGTGCCATATGTAATCGTGTTGAGTTCATATATTTTTATCGGGGCGTCCGTACTGGACTTCCAAAGAATTTTTTGCAAATTTCTCTGTTGTGGGTCAATCAGTATCTGCCTGTACATTTTCTTAATGTCTGCACAGAATGCATATTTGTGGGTACGGAATCTGGTTATAATCGAAAATAAATCTTGCTGAACCGTTCCCCCATTTAATAAAATAGAATAAAGTGAATAACCACTAGATGTGTTTGAACTTGCATTGAAGACAACTCTCAGGGGAGTGGATATTTTTTCTGGTTTATACACAGCATGATGTGGAATGAAATAAGACAGCTTATTTTCGTTTTCATTTTTAATTTGTGTCATATGCCCCAAAGTTTCGTATTCTTCCATAAAAGCTGTATATAAATTAGCCATTGTTTTATTTTTATCTAATTTAACTCATAAACTATTTAATCGCCTAGCTGCAATTTCTCTAGAACTTCCTAACGCTGATTCTGCATTTTCTTTCACTGGTAGCTGTACTGTAAATCTACCGGTGTGATCGCGTTTATAGGTTCTTCTAAAATGTTCCTCACAAAATATTTCTTCATCCCCTTTGACAGTTTCTTTATTATCCCCAGGTAAAGATTCTATTTCAAAAAATTTCTGTAAAGTATTGTCTAAGCTATTTTCAGTTAAGAGGCAACAATATGACTTATTTTCAACTTGTGGAAGTGAACCTGCGATTATATACCCAAATACTGTATTCTGTAACATACAATTAGCATTTGCCAAACGAATTTGCTCACTCTTTAAAATCTCAAAAAATACCTCGCTACCAATCAATGCATCAACCTGACCAGGTATATGAAAATTATTGTCCGCTAATTCTATGTAGTTAGGGATGCATAAGTTTCAAATGTCTAATCTTTCAACAGGAATATTGTTTGTTATTTTTGGTAGAACTGCAAACTCTAATGTTTTAGAAAATGTTCCTTTTTCATTTGATATTTTTGCATTGATAATTTGTTTTATTTCCTAGTGTGATTCGTTAATACCGGAAATAACACCCTTGAATGGTTTTGGTTTTAGATTTAATTTCTTGCATGCGCTGTTACTTAAAGCGTGGATAGATGACCCATTATCTAGAATTGTTCTTAATCTAATTTTATTTCCATACACATCTGTTACTAAAATTATAGCTGTGTTTAATATTGCGCAATTTCTTTTATCTTCTAATAACAAATTGGAACCAATTAATGGCGTCTCTTTATTCTCAGGTTCAGAAATGCTTATTTGTTTATTTTTAACAAATTCGTTATTTTTATTTATTATTGCCGTTTCCGACATGATATTTTCATTTACTTCACATAGTAAGGTGTTATGTACTAATTTGCATCTCCTACAGATAAATTTAGAATTGCATTGACCTTGATGTAATCGTAAGCAATTTGAACATAATTTATTCTTACTTACAATCATTTTCCTTTCACGAATACTCATGTTTAAAAAAGCAGAACATTTGAAAAGGGGGTGAGGCGAATTGCATAACACACATGGCTTTACATTATTTTTATTATCGTTGATAAAAAATGATCTGGATTTATTTACTGCGCAATTGTTCTTAGATTTCGAGGGCTTCGTTACAGGCATTTCGGCGTCTGTCGAAAGTTTTATCGCTTCTAAAACTAAGCATCTTTTTTCCAAAAAAGCAATTAAATAGTCAAAAGTCGGAACATCTGAGTTTTGAAGAGATAATTCAAACTGCTTTCGAGTTTCGTTATGCAATTTTTTCAGAATTATATTTATGAATACACTTTCTGATAAATTATTTTGTGTGTATTCCATAATTTTGAGTGCGCGAATGTTTTTGTTAATACAATCAATAAAATTACGCAATTCTTTAGTGGATTCATATTGCATTTTTTCATAATTTAAAATTGCAGAAATATGTGAATCGATTAACAATCTTTTATTTTCGTATCTGAGTATCAGAGCTTGAAACAATGAATTGAAATCATCATCAGGTGATTCTAAATGTTTAGCTTCGTTTTTTAAAGAAGCTTTTAAATAAAATAGCTTCTGATTATTATCTAATTGAGGATTGTTAACAATCAAGTTGGTAAACTGCGTTTTAAAATTAGCAAAATCACAGTAATCACCTCCGAATGAAGGCAGTGGAATTTCAGGGAGGCGCACCTTTGTTTTGTTTTCATTTAAATGATCATTAATATTTACACTTGCGATATTACATTTATTTTCAAAAGATGCTAATAAAATTTTTAATCTTACCTCTACTTGTTCGAGCCTTTCCTTAGCAGTGTCGATATCCTCCTCTATATCTTGCACTTGTTGCGCAGATAATTCTTGTATGTCAAAATATTGTTCTCTAATTTCCTCTAATTTATTTTGAAGAGCTTCTGTCTTTTTTAATTTTACTTCTAATGTGCTGACATTCGTTGTTTTTATATCGGTCGTATCTCTTATAAACTGCTCTAATCTTGTGATAGCAGCCTTTACGGTGCCTTTTAATCGATTAAGCTTATCCATAGTAGCACTCCGGATCGACGGACCACAATGGTGGATATGATGTGGACTGTAGACGTTAATTTCCTTTGTAATTGATTTTATTCACACTTAAAACTGCACAAGACACTTACACAACATAAATTTCACAAACTTGAATAAATTAAAAATCATAATTAATATCCATCGCGTAGTTTGGATGGAGTGTTTTTAGAGACGTGTTGTTGATGCTTTGACGATCAACAGCTTAACTAACTTTTTTACAGACTGCTCGCTAGGGGGAGCTCGTTCTATTTCCGGAACGGAACACTATACAAATCCATAGTTTGGAAGCCAAAATTGTGAAATGTTACGTACATGTGTATTAAAACACGGCCGAGGGAACTAAAGTAATCCGGAATCGAAATAACTTATAGTTAATTTTTAATTAATAAAAAACCACCAATTTAATAGCAATTTTCAATCAAATTTAAACACTTTTCGTTATAGCTGTTGTCAACAATTAAAAATACACAATAAAATTCTTACCACAACGATTACTTTTCTATTGCAAGATTTCCACGTGAAAAAATGAAATAAATGGTTTGACGAATTTAATAAAAGGGAATATTACATCATAACTTTTCTACTGCAAGATTTCCACGTAAAAAAATGAAAATAAAATAAATAGTTTAACGAATTAAAAACAAAAATGAATGCTACGTCATAATTTTTCTGTTTTATGATTTCCATGTGAAAAAATTATAATTATTTAATTAATCTGACGAATAAAAAAATGGAATATTGCGTCATATTGGAAATATAAAGGACGTGGTGAATCCATAACGTCATATACCTGAGTGTGAAAAAATGTATTGAAGCATGATAAAAACTCTATTACGGAAATATTGGCGTATTTTAACATTATTGCTCCAATGATGAATGGAGAAAAGTTAATTTACAGCTGTATTATTTTGCGTCTGTTATATAAAGTAATACATTTTTATATTGAGTTTTCATTTGATTCATGTGTACAGAATTTCGACTGTTTTTTTTTTTTTTTTTTTTTTTTTTTTTAATGCTATATGTTAAATTTTGAAATTGGTTTTTCAAAACAAACATTCTTAAAATTCCGGGCAACGCCGGGTACTCTAGCTAGCATTTTATGGCGGTTGCTCTTTTAAAATATATTTAATTATTAATCAAAACCATTATAAAATATTTAATAATTTTTCCTAGAATTAATATTTTACGCCGCGCTATAACTCAACTATTTGGCCTTGACCATAGCTAAAATAACACGCATATATACAGGGTGCAATATGTTATCTATCGCCGACCTTTAATTTCTCAATCGTTGGCCATAGACATATAGTTCCAATTACAAAAACGTTTCAAATGAGCTAAATATTCATGTTGTGGCATTATTTAAAGTAAAAAATCAATTTTATAAAAATTACGAAATCTAACTTTTTATACGGTCCCTCAGTCCCTATTGTTATATTTAGTAAAAGTTTACACATATCATAACAGATATAACACAAAAAGTTTGACATCTGTACTACAAAAATTGAGACAGTTATTAAATTTCAAAGTTTGAGATTTTTGCACATGATTTTGTCTTTCACTGAGGGATCAGTTAAAAGATGAATTAAAGTAATTCGAGATCAAAATCAGAGTGCAATTCTGCTGCCATTTATCTAGTCCTTAGTGAGTATGTTTTATGTTCCGGTTGTCGATTCTACCTACTTTGACGTTTGAATGTTGTTCGACCCATAAAAGTTAGCTTAAATTTTTAAATGAAATAAACCTCTTTGGTGATTCCCCGATTTGGCGATACCGGCTAAAGGTGGTTTCGCCGTAAAAAGGACATTGCACCCTGACGTTGATCTCGAATTACTTTAATTCATCTATTAACTGATCCCTCAGTGAAAGACAAAATCATGTGCAAAAATATCAAACTTTGAAATTTAATAACTATGCCAATTTTTGCAGTACAGATGCCAAACTTTTTGTGTTATATCTGTTATGATATGTGTAAACTTTTTCTAAAGGGACTGGGGGACCGTATAAAAGTTAGATTTCGTAATTTTTATAAAATTGATTTTTTACTTTAAATAGTGCCACAACATGAATATTTAGCTCATTTGAAACGTTTTTGTAACTGGAACTATATGTCTACGGCCAACGGTTGAGAAATTAAAGGTCGGCGATAGATAACATATTACACGTTGTATACTATTTCTTTCTTTATCGCCTTATAAAAATGTTTCACTATATTTGTTGTTAATTGTTTGTTCTTCGATTTCAGTTACTGAAAACACTCTTTCTAATAATTCAGAATTATAAAAATCCATACAAAATAGCTTTCTTATAACCATTTAGCATCAGCAACTTTTGTTAAACCGAAATTTATTAATCAAATCACAATGAAAAGCCATTTTTAAAATTTTGAATGACCACTAATTTATATTATGGAAGCTGTTTATCTATCAATTTTGCGAGTTATTTTACCCTGAGTACAGCGAATTTTTTTGAGAGACAAAAGAGAATTTTTAAAAGAGATCCGACGACTATAACAAATGACTCATGCAGAGAGACAGAGCGGGTGAAAAAAAAAGGAATTTTCTCAGGAATTCGTTCTTCAAATTGAACCACTGTTAACAAAAGGCTTTTTATGTTAATGACATAATTCAAGGATTTTTAATGGGTTAATTATTAAAAATAAATTAATTTTCATTATTAATCAAATTTCTTATAACATATTTACCGTATATACTCGCGTATAAGTCGAGGATTTTCTGACAATTTTTGGTAAGCGAATTTGGGGGTCGACTTATACGCGAGTCAGTTAAAAAAGAAAAACCAAAAACTTCAAATACTGCAAAATTATGTCTTTTTATGTGTATGAATAAAAAAATAATACATAAAATATACAAAATAAAAATTTATCATTTAAAAAAATTTTCAAGGATTTGTTTTTGTTTACTTACTACCTTTTCGCATTGGCAAGTGAAATCTTTGGTTTGATTTTGTGCAAAATTGAAGTAAAAAGTTAGGAGTTAGAGTTAGTTTCCAGAATTTGCATTCGAAAGTTAGGGGGTCGACTTATACGCGAGTATATACGGTAATTATTTTTCATGCAATTAATAATTTATTTTGCATTGTAAATCAGCTATTATGACTTGAATGATTTCAGTCACTTTAGTACACTAGTAGTAAGTTACTACTAATTTCATTCATATCTAACTATTTAATATTTCTGATGGTTTATTATTAAAAATAATTTAATTTTCCTTATTATTCAGTATTATAAAATATTTAATTATGCTTCATACAATTAATAATTTGCATTGTAAATCAACTATTAAGCCTTGAATAATTTTATACTCTTTAGTGCAGTAGTGATAGATTTCTACTAATGCTATGGATATCTTACATTTTTCCATTGTAAAATATTTTTTAATTGTACAATTAATTGCATTCTAAATCAAATATCTGGCCTAAGTGTTTGTCTTCTAAATATAGACTCTATAGTATAGTAGCAATAATTTACTACTAATATCGTGCTTTTCTTATAATATTTATGGATGT
The DNA here is from genome assembly GCA_963932465.1 of Maratus speciosus. Taxonomy (NCBI): domain Eukaryota; kingdom Metazoa; phylum Arthropoda; class Arachnida; order Araneae; family Salticidae; genus Maratus; species Maratus speciosus. The sequence goes on along the minus strand of OZ010799.1, from coordinate 63,387,568 downwards.
TGCTCTTTAAAAATAAATTAATTTTAATCATGAATCAAAACCGTTATAAAATATTTAATAATTTTTCATACAACTAATATTTTACTCCGCGCTATGAATCAACTATTTCTATTTGGCCTTTTCTCAAATGATAGATATATACACTTTTTCTTATTTTTTATCGTCTTATAAATGTTTCACTACATTTGTTGTTAATTGTTTGTCCTTCGATTTCAGTTACTGAAAACACGCTTTCTAATAATTCAGAATTTAAAAATCCATACAAAATAGCTTTCTTATAACCATTTAGCATCAGCAACTTTTCCTAAACCGAAATTTATTGATCAGATCACAATGAAAAGCCATTTTTAAAACTTTGAAGGGCCGCTGCTTTATATTACGGAAGCTGTTTATCTATCAAGAATGCAAGGTATTTTGCCCTGAGCGCTGCGAAATTTTTTGAGAGACAAAAGAGAATTTTTAAAAGAGATCCGCCGACGACAACAAATGACTCAGGCAGAAGAAAAAAAAAAGTTAAAAAGAATTTTCTCAGGAAATCGTCCTTCAAATTTGACCACTGCTAACAAAAGCCTTTTTATGTGAATGACAAAATTCAAGGATTTCTAATGGGTTAATTATTAAAAATAAATTACTTTTCATTATTTATCAAATTTCTTATAAAACATTTAATAATTTTTCATACAATTAATAATTTACTTTGCATTGTAAATCAGCTATTTTGACATGAATGATTTCATACTCTTTAGTAGGGTGGTAATAAATTACTAGTAATTTCATTCATATCTTATATTTTTTAACTATTTAATATTTATGATAGTTTATTATGAAGAATAAAGTAATTTTCCTTATTAATCAATATTATAATATATTTAATTATATTTCATGCAATTAATAATTTGCATTGTAAATCAACTATTAAGCCTTGAATAATTTCATACTCTTTAATGAAGTAGTGGATAGATTTGTAATAATGCTATGCATATCTGACATTTTTCAATTGTAAAATATTTTTTAGTTGTAAATTTTATATCTGGCCTAAATGTTTGTCTTCTAAATCTACTCTATAGTTATCTACTCTATAGTTTAGTAGCAGTAATTTACTACTAATATCATGCATTTATTATAATTTTTAAATATTTAATACTTAAGGGGTTGATCTTTTAAAATAAATTAATTTTAATTATTAATCAAAACCATTATAAAATATTTAATAATTTGCCATACAATAATATTTTACTCCGGCTATAAATCAACTATTTGGCCTTGACCATAGCTAAAATTATATATATATATTCTTTTTTTTTTTTTATCTCCTTATACAAATGTTTCACTACATTTGTTTTTAATTGTTTGTTTTTCAATTTCAGTTACTGCAAACAATCTTTCTAATAACTCAGAATTTTAAAAATCCATACAAAATAGCTTTCTTATAACCATTTAGCATCAGCGACTTTTGTTAAACCGACATTTATTGATCAGATCACAATGAAAAGCCATTTTTTAAATTTTGAAGGACCACTGCTTTATATTACGGAAGCTGTTTATCTATCAAGTCTGCGAGGTATTTTGCCCTGAGCGCTGCGAAATTTTTTGAGAGACAAAAGAGAATTTTTAAAAGAGATCCGACGACGACAACAAATGACTCAGGCAGAGAAAAAAGAAGTTAAAAAGAATTTTCTCAGGAAGTCGTCCTTCAAATTGGACCATTGCTAACAAAAGGTTTTTTATGTGAATGACAAAATTCAATGATTTCTAATGCAGATCTTTTTGTTTTGATTTTGATGACAATTAGTCTTTGAGAAATGTATATCTAGATGGTTCATTGATAAAGTTGGGGAAAGGCATTTAAAAAAATAAAGAAAGAAACATATATAAAACAAGTAAAACACGTAAGATTAGTAGTAAACATTGTTTACTACTAATTAGAACTACTTTTACGTAGGTTAAAGTAAACACAGTTTTTTAAAAACAACAGTCTTGTATCAGCACTCAATGTTTACCTAAATAAAAACTGTCAGGTGCGAGTATTACTCGCGCTCAGAGGGATCCGTACAATAAATATAGGAATTATTAACTGTATTATTAAAAAAATATCGTTGCTAAAGAATAATCAGACTGTAAAAAAAAAACTATACAACGTAGGGTTGGGTATAGCTGTATATACTAGAAAAGTATAAATGGATGGATATGCCATGAAAGTTCAGAGAGATATGAAACCTACATAGTATCAAATATTGTTATTCTGTCTAACGCTTCTTTTTTAATCTTATCCAAATCTGTTTACGAGAACTTAATTCGGTACTGACAGTAAAAGTAGTGCATATTTAAACTTCATTTGGCATTTCATAAAACTAAATTCAGCGGAGAAATAATCTTTTCTTTTTACAGTGTAGCTAAAACAAAACCGTTGTTCAAAGTTTAAACTTGGCATTGTGCTAAGTGCGCTTCGAAAGGAGGTCGCAAAGTTTCAACGCCGCCTTGCGCCGTGCCTTGATTTTCCAGATAGGTTTTTAATTAACTTTTAAAGACACGGGAGACGTATTGAGAAATCTACTCAATGCAAACAAGTTGCGAATCCCATAGTATTCATGTGATTAATTCTAATTAAATTAGTCTGTTTTTTAACAATTTGACGTTTATTGCTTTTATACTGCTACTAGGCATTGCATTACACAAATGTAGCATTAAAAGTTGTTATCTATGCTTTAAAATTCGATGGTACATAGAATACGCCGCCTCTGTCATTAAGTATGTCCAAACCGACCGTGTCTTTAAGTGTTAAAATCTCGGCTAATTACCGACGATTTTTTTTTTCAAAAATCATTATCAACAATGCTTTTACACTTCTGCTAAGATAGGTACCTCCAGTGCTCCTTAACACCTTTGCTTAATGCCCGCAAATAGAAATTTGTGTGTAACGGAAAATTGCGCTTTTCTCAAAAACTATACGACCTAGGGTAATCGCTATAATTTTCCTGCTATAATTCTACTACCTCTAATTTTTTCATAATTTTAGTTTCAGTAGATTCTAAAACAGATGGGGGGGGGGACACATTTTTTCACTACATTTTCGTCGATATTTCTGAAGATATAATACCTAAAATTAAAAGAATTGTATTTCTGAGTTCAGCGTTACGCAAGTTTTCATACGATACCCCACACCAAAGACAAAGATAATATTTTTTTTTTCAAGTAACTTAATTATCCCCTCTGCATTTTCACTAAATAAATTTGTCAATGTTTAATAATCTGTAAATATGTAGGTCCATAGTCTTTATTACTTCCCCCAATTTGAACTTTCAACGTTCCATAGTTTACGAGAAAAATGGCTGTGACAGACAGACACAAGAGTGATCTTATAATGGTTCGTTTTTACTTTTTAAGAATGAAAATCTAAAAATTACGTCTAATTTCATGACCCCAATTCATGCATTTAAAAAAAATTCCGTTACAATATACGTTAATAAGGGGTGGACCTCGATTATTGTAAATTCAATGTTTTGATTTACATTTGCTACCCCATGATGTGAATTTATTTTTAAAAAGTGCATTTTTTGCTTTGTTTCTTTTTAGGTGCGTTCGTAATTATATAAATACGTAGCACTTATAGTCATCGTCTGGACCGTACGTCTTTTTGTCTCTCAGTCTGTCTGCATATAACAGCGCAAAAACTACCCAACCGAATGGTTTGAAATATAATATACATAATCATTGCAGAATTTTGTCGAGTCATTTCAAATTTTTTGAAAATCGAATCAAAACTTAAAAAGATATTAATAAAAATTTCCTTCGATCTATTAAATCCTACCATACGTCATTAATTCAAGGATATCCCATGATAGGTAATGATTCTAGGTTGCCATGGCTATGACGCCCTGTTTAAGAGGGAGTCCTGTTATTTCCGTATTACTGAATTTAATATATCTAATCGTAATAAATTTTGTATTCATGTATTTTTGCATGAGAATGCAACAGCTATTGCGCCAAGATCTGAATATTTATGAAACTAGTTATGGTACGAACGTATTGCGTATCAAACGTATGAACATTTGGCACGTTTGACGTACAATTTCCGACTTGTTTAAGATGTGGTAACATGGAAAAGAAAAAGCATCATTTGAACTATCTATTCCGATTTCTAAATAGTTTTCTCAACGTATAATCATATTTTGATTAATACAGAGACTCAATCAAATCCGGACCGCCTGGGACCAGAAATTGAGCGCATTTTGGAATTTTGCGGATTTCTGGTAATTGCTTTATTTACATTTTTTAAACAGTAATTTGAATGTAATAATGTAATCAAAATTATAATGAATGCTTGTAATATAGTAAAATATTAAAATCAATAACCCTTTAATACCGGACCTGCACGATCGTGCGGGTGAGGCAATAATTAAAATTCTATCTTCCTGGGTTATCTATTCAATAAATGCCGGAATCGAGTGATTTTGCTGGTTAACAGAAACTATATTATATGAATTTTATCAACAGATAGAGAATTATAAATTACAAATTTCAGTTATATAATTGTTTTCAAAAAAAACTCAAAAAGCTGTCCGGTCTTAAAGGGTTAAGTAAAGTAATAAGCTAGAATGATAAAAAGTAACAATTTTAAAAATGATTAAATTGTTAAAAGTAAAGGTCAAGTAAATAATTAATAATGTATAATTAAATATGCATAATAAATATGAAATACATTTTCCTTGAATTATTTAATGAAACTTTCCTCATAAAGCTATCCTATTAATTTACATCAAAATCGTAAAATCAGGAAGATATTTCGGGTTTAGCCTGTCTTAATAACAAAAAAGCTTAATTAACACACGAATGTATTTGAAAAAGGGATTGTAATTATCAGTTATATCAACAATTTTTTGATTTTTTTGAGAAATAAATTTATACTTTTTTCATGAAAAAATACGAGTTCAGTCATATTATTGAGAATTACATATTAAATTACATACGGAATTGATATAAAACTAAAAAATTCTGTAATTTTTTCCCTACATCTGAACTATAAGTTTCATTGTTTACATCTGTAATGTGTGGATTTTAGGCTTTTGTGGATTTAGGGTTGCGGATTTGAGGGAGTCTACTGTATTAAACTATTAAAATATAAAAGAGTATTTTCTTTTATATTACATTCTTTATTTGTTTATCTATATCCGTGTTTCTCAACATTTTTTACTTTACGGCGCACTTAAACCTTGAATTAAAGTTGTGCGGCACACTAAAATTATGATGACTTAAAAAAAAGGAAGGATTATTTATGATTACATAAGAAATGACAACATATTTTTTTATTTTTTAGTATCACAAACAAAATTGGCCATCCGAGTCGAATAAAGGAAAATAAAATTATTTTAAATAAAATTCTTATAACCTTTTTTCATATATACTCCTCTTTAATATGAATTAACATTTATAAGCAGATGAAACACCGTTTCAAGCACCTTTTAAACATTAGACGGTATCATTCAGCATACCATCGTCTGTGCAAAAAAATAATGGAATTTTCCAATATATATATAGAGGAGAATCGGATTCGAGGTACAGGTTTATTGATCAATAGCAATGCAGGAAAACACAAGCAACAGCACATAGCAATTTGTATATAGAAAGGAACTGGTAATGTGAAAAAATATCTTAATTTGTCATATCAGCATTTCACGAGATATCTGAGCATGACTGTTTTTAAACATTAGAAGACTTTCTGTGCAAGATAAAATCTTCGGACAGGCATACGCTTAAGTCATTTTTCAACGATCTTTTATAGTGCATTTTAAATTGTAATTTTTTTGTTTCGGGAGACTTTTTTTTTCGGAAAGAATTTCTCAAGAGACGTAAGTCTATTTTCAGGGTTTCCTCGTATACTCTTATAACAGAAAAAAATTTCCCAAATAAAACAAATTTGAGATATTAAACTTAATTTTAAAGTAAATCGTATAATATGAAATGTATGACATTACGGATTCGAAATTTTAAAAATTTGATGCAATTTGCTTAAAAGTTTTGCGGCACACCTGAGATCTTATCACGGCGCACTACTGTGCCGCGGCACACAGCTTGAGAACCACATATCTATATTATCTTCTCTTTCAGTGTTTAAAATATTTCGTTGTTGCAGTTTCACAGCCATTCCGACCCAGCCCTTTGGAAAACCTTTATTGGTCCGGACCGTGCAGGTCTCTAATCCCCCCCCCCTCCCTCCTAGCAAAAGCTAGGCTGGCATTTTATTCATTTATTTTCGTAAACGATATAGTGATGTTGTACAGTCGAGGGGGGGGGGGGAGAAGTAGACATCCCCTTACTAACTCTGCAACAAATTATCGCAGAAGAAAGTTACTATTACCAAGCGATTTGAAATAAAGCCTATTTTTAAATGATGTACTGTATCATATTTGCTTAGAGGGCCATCTACACCCAAACTTTGTTTTTTTTTCAATAGCAATACCAAATTCTGACGCAATAAATAAATTCTACACTCTTCAATTAGCCGAAACACAAATTTTCATGAAATTCCTACGATTAGTTTCAGAGATATTAATTATTTTAAAATGAGCCTATTTTAGGGGCTGTATCCAAATTGAAGTTAGGTACTCGAGAGTTGAAATGCTACAGAATGACTGTGTCACTTCTATTAATGTGTTACTTCTTACCAACATGATCACTTTACTCACGTAATATGTTTCGGCTATTGTTGTTATACGGTAAAATCTTTTTCATTATTCATGTGTTGAATTATCCGATTTTCTAAAATATAAGGTATCTGTTATTAAATTAGTTTTCGAATTGTGAATGTGATTGGAATTTTATAGGGTTTTTTATAAGGCTTTTTCTCAGATTTTGAATTTATTTAACTCGCTCTTTTCTAAATTTATTTGGCAGAAATGTGAATAATATCGGCCAATAAAAAATTTAGAATAAGGTAATTACCTTTGTCTTCTAAATCTACTCTATAGTGTAGTAGCAATAGTTTACTACTAATATCATGCATTTATTATAATTTTTAAATAATATTTATGGAGTTGATCTTTTAAAATAAATTAATTTTAATTATTAATCAAAACCATTATAAAATATACCTTCATAGTTAACTATGAAGTTAACAATGAAGAAATACTCAGACAAATTGTTTTTTCCTCCTATATATGAAAAAAAAAGGTAACGATTTGGAAATGGGCCAAAAGATTTGGAAATGGACCAGTGAAAATCTGCGTAGATACCGCGAAACGCATCTGATTGGTTGGAGCTTTCTGTTTTTTCTTAGCGGGAATTGTGCGTGGCGAAAACTATGAAAGTAGAGAATTTAGATAGGATGGGCAGGGAAAGAGAAGAAACTCCTGCAATTCGATAGACTTTTTTTTTTTTTTTTGGGGGGGGGGGGGGGGGGTTAGGGGCCGATGGCAAAAGTGATTTTTACAGAAAGAAGATAATTTCCACTAACTAATGAGAAATGGGGAGGGTCATCTACGTTTGTAATCTAAAAATTGAATGCATAGAAAATAAAAGATCACGAAGCGATTCAGAATGGAAACGCAAAACAATTACGCATGGGTTGGCTAGAAAATAGGGATTGCTTCGCGATTCCGAATGGGATCGGGAAGCGATTACGCGGTGGGTTGATGAGCATAGCGAGCAGGTGGGCAGAGCCCCCCTAGTAGTCTATAAATAAATCCCATTTCAATTGCTAATGGCATAACATTTTTTTCGACCGTCGCTGAATAGTTTAACTATTGCACTCTTTTATTCAGCTCAATTTGGTTTTTGTATGTAAAGATAGAATTTCACAATCGATTTTTAACCCGCTTCCTGATAGGCTAGAATTATACAAATTACGTTCAAAGGTATATTTCCGATGACAGTACAACATTTTTTTAATTATTTTTAGAAATTAATTATAAATTAAAGCATTAATTTTAAGGCATTTTCGATTAGGTCGCCACAGGTGGTAAATTGTGAAGTATTAGCCTATATATTTTTACTTTCTTCTATCTTTACAAGAAAGCAATATTGGATTCATGAAAATTTTCGATGGATTTATACGTTTTAAGGGTAAAAGATCCCGAAAAACAAGTTTTTACAAAATGTCTGTCTGTGAGTATGTCTGTGAGTCTGTCTGTCTGTCTCTGTCCGTCTGTGTGTGTGTGACACAAGTTTTGTGGGCGGTCTATCTCAAGAACTAATGAACGGAATTTAATAAAACTTTAAATTCAGTTAGTCCCTGGTATAAACTAGTGCTGATTACTTTTTGGTGTAAATCGCCCAACAGATGGCGCTGTTATGCTGCGTTTTTCAAGATTTCCGCAATAGCTATATTTCAAGAACTAATGCACCGAATTTTATAAAGCAAATTCCGTTATAATAATTATATAATGTTATTATTAATTTATATTTTATATTTATAATTTTATTTAATTTATATTTATAATTTTATTAATTTAATATAATTTCATAAAGCAAAGATTCCGTTACTCCTTGATATAATTTGGTTCTGAGTACTTTTTAGTGTAAATCGCCCAACAGGTGGCGCAGATATGCGGGATTATTGATGATTATCCCAATAGCCCTATCTCAAGAACTAATGCCCGAATTTTCACCAAACTTCCGATTCAGTTACTCCCTGATATAAATTAGAGCTGTTTAGTTCTTAGTGCAAATCGCCCAACAGGTGACGCTGCTAGGCTGCATTTATCACGATTTCCGCAAAAACTGTATCTCAAGGACTAATGCATGAATTTTCATCAAACTTCAGATTCAGTTAGTCCCTCATATAAATTGGTCCTGATTAGTTTTTGGAGTAAATTTGACCAACAGGTTGCGCTGCTATGTAGATTTTTGTTACGATTTCCGTAATAGTTCTTCCTTAAAAACTATTGCACGGATTTTCACCAAACTTCAGATTCAGCTACAACTTGACATAACTTGTTGCTGATTAGATTTTGGTGTAAATCATTTAGCCGGTGGCACTAATATGCTTTATTTTTTAGAAAATATTAGCATGTATGAGATAGAAGAAGGTTTTGGGATTGCCACATCCGACTAGTTATTTTTATTATTAAAAATATTCTAAGACAAATATTCCTTTCACTTCTCCCATCTACTTAAAACTATTCGAAATGTTCGATTTTTCAAACAGTTGCCGTTATCGGACCTCTTTCACTTTCTTTTCGTAGACATCGATAAGGGATATTTTCATTCACTATCCTTATTTGTTTTTGTGTTATCGAAAAAGTGCTAACTCCGCAAAAAGAGAGGAATATTCTCGCTAAAATGGGTCCCCACTTCCCGGATTTCCCGAAAAATCGCGCTTTAAAAGCTTTCTTTTCCTTATATGCCTTAAGTTTATATCCGTTATTTGCGCAATTCTTGGAAAATGGCGTTTTAAATGGGCAGTCTTTTTTACTATCAAAGTCATTCGGTGTTAAAAGTAATTTCACATTGTTCTTTCCTATTTAAATACAATGAAGAGAATAAAAATTCGTTACAAGGAAAGTTAATTCTTGGAAAATGCTGTTTAAAATGGCAACTTTTTTAACTAGCAAAATCATTCAGTGTTAAAATTCACATTGGTATTTCCTTATTTAAATATAATGCAGGGAATAAAAACTCGTTATAAGGAAAATTAATTTTTGGAAAGTGGTGTTTTAAACGGTGTCTTTTTTACTATCAAAATCATTCGGTGCTAAAATTCCCATTGTTATTTCCTTATTTAAATGTAATGAAGGGAATAAAAATTCGTTACAAGGAAAATTAATTCTTGGAAAATGGTGTTTAAAATAGTGTCTTTTTTAACTATCAAAGTCATTCGGTGTTAAATTCACATTGTTATTTCCTTATTTAAATGTAATGAAGGGAATAAAAATTCGTTATAAGGAAAATTAATTCTTCGAAAATGCTGTTTTAAATGGACAGTCTTTTTAACACTTTCCAACAAAGTTGAAAAGTGTTTATGACTTCGGTTTTTCTGTCCGTCTGTCCGTCTGGCCGTCTGTACGCGCTGTAACACCCGTAAATATACTCGGATCGTTCTGAAATTTTTGGATGTTAGTGACCTCTACCATAGCACGAACTCTATTGCAAATGAAGTTTGCAGTATGTTTAGTTCATTTACAGAGACAGTCAAAAGTTTTCCGTTACATTACGGCCTATGGGAAAAAATCGTTTAAAATGATTTTTAATGATGTTACATGCTTTCAAACATAATAAATTGATATGCATTTATCAAGTTGACTAAAATAGGCATTTTCTGTACAATATGCGGCCCCAAAAATAGTTATTATTCATTTACAGGGCCGCACAAAAGAATTCCTTTACATAATGATATAGAAGTGGAAGGAATTTTTTCCGGCGTATTTTAATTATGTTAAACTATTACATGTATAATGAAATAGATATACGTCGCTAAGATTTACTATAACTTATTTCATGGATAATACGAAATGCAGAGCATTTACAGGGACACACAAAAGATTTCAGATACTATATTCTACCCGAAGTACTGTAAAGTAGCGATGATTGCTAGAAATGCATTTTTAATTATGTTATGTGCTTTTATGTTTCACTATATTTATGCATTGTATATGGTGTGTATAAATGCTGTAATTGACATACAGGGCTACTCAAAAGAATTCGTAATGGTTACTGGGTATGATTGCATATTGCTTAAAGGTGATTTTTAAATGAGTTAGGCATTTTTACGCTGAACCGCATTTGGTTTACTAAGAAATGTTTGTAAAACAGATATAAAATGACATACAGGGTCACGCAAAGAATTGGATACATGGCCGTCTATAAATGATAATTTCTGGAAATGTGATTCCGGTAGTTTTAAGAGTGTTTTACTTTGAATTAAACTTTAGCTAAATAGGGGCGTGTAATAAAGGTACTAGGTTAACTACAGGGTTGTATAAAAGTATACAAGTATGTTTAAATCTATTAGTATAAATTGCTGAAAGAGAAATTTCAACCTGTTATGTGTTTTCTTTCTAAACTAAATTTCTCCATTATATAGTATATATATCAACCTACAGATCAAATACAGGGCTGTTCAAAAGAATTGGAATACATATTTGCTATGGACGGTCACTGCTGAAATCAGTTTTTCAAATGTTTTATGTGTTTTCTAAAATGTTTACTTAGTTCACTTATATACCTTATTTCCCTAAATAACGAAGTTTTGTTAAAGCATTCAGGAAGTGCTGGAAAGTGTTTCATAATCTATGCTTAACGCATGATTTTTCTTACTTGTTTACTATTAAAAACAGTGGACCCTAAAAGTAATTTCACATTGTTATTTCTCAGTAAAAAGTATAATGAAGTGAATAGAAATTTGTTATAAGGAAAATTAAGATTATGTGTCTATTCAATTTATATTTATTTATTTCTATCTGGATTTATTTATTTTAAGACTTAACTGTTCAAGAGCTGCATCTTTTAAACAAAGAAAGAAAATCGATATGTTGCACATAAAAAAAAAAAAACGATGCACGATAAAAACATCTCTCTATTCTAAAAAAAAGTAACTACCGCTGTCACCGCCGCCGCCGCCGGTTTTGAATTTTTTGTGACCGGAGGTCTTTCTTCGTTAATATTAAGAAAAATAATGCATACAAAAATATGAAAAACAGTAGTATTATACAGAAATGTTTGATAAACACGCTGATGCAGACAGTTTTCAGATCGAAGAATTATTTTAAGAGATATTTAATGCTAAAGTTGGACAAAATCGTTCCACTAAAAAAGTTTTATAGGAGCAAAAACTGTTCATAGGAATTTAATCATTTTTAGATCATTTTATGCGTTAGAATTTGCCGGAGTGCAGATTGCTTTAATTTTTTTATTTTGACTCATTTTTTGAGGTTTTATTTCTATTTTAAATTCAGATTTTCAGCATTTCTAGAGATATTTTTAACAGATTTTAGAAAGTGATATTAATTTAAACTGTTGCCAACTGCATAAACAGAGGAAGCAATAATGTTTGCTTCAAAAAAAAAAAAAAAAAATATTTATACGTGTAAATAAATTAAAAATTTATTTACACGTGACTATTATAAACAGAAAAAACATTTGGAATTAGAATTAAATAATTATGTACAAAAAGCAGGAACTTATTAAAAATTATGTCATAAAAACTATAATTACACGTGAATTTTAAGAGAGAAAGGAATTTGTAAAGCAATAAATTTATTAACATGCGTTAGAAGTCTTAAATAGGAGAAATTACGTCATATTTACGTCACATTATAGTTATTACATAAAATGAACACAAAATAACATTGCAAAACGGTTTAAATTTAGAAATTGTGCTAGACATTTATTTAATATTTTAAGAGGATACTTTTCAACTATTTTTGTTAGGAAAGCGCAAATAATATTTAATTTCTAACAGAAGTATTTTCACGTGAATATTAAAAAGAGAAAGAATAGTTTGGTCCAAATTACGTCAGATTAAAAACGATTAATTTAAAATGTCTCATTTAAAAGAACTTTCTTTTCACTTTGTTAAAAAATACCAGGAGACAAAGACTCTGTTTACTTAATTCCTCTTATATTAGCTTATTTTGAAATGTTGTTACACGTGTCTACGTCATCAAGTTATTTTTATTTCGACGTTTTATTTGTATTTTTATTAATGTTGTACTAATTTATTTGTTTTTTCGTTATTTAAAATAAAAATTATGTCAATTTGTATAATTTGGCGAGTGGTTTGGCGATTTATATAATTTGGCGAAATGGGTCGACGGGATAATCAAGTAGTACTGCAACGAATTTGGCGTTAAAATTCCCCAATCAAAGAGAAATGAATAGAAATCCGTTTATAGAGAGATCGCCACTGTTTTTTAAATTATAATTCAATCTTTCGAAATCTTTTTAAAGCCGATCAAATTAGCGTGCATTTAGAGTCTACGGTGTCTGGACGGGGGTTGGCGAGCGTAGCTCGTAGGGGGCCGAGCCCCCTAGTAAAATAAATTTAAACAAGTTCGATAAAAAGAAATAATGGTTTATAAAGCACAAGCAAGAAAACAAGAAAGAAAAAAATAATGCGCCAGGCAAAGATTATGAAACACTTTCCAATACAATCAGAATAACGTAACAAAACTTCACCATTTAATGAGTTAAAATAGGATATCTAATTAGGAAACACATAACACGTTTAAAAACCCAATATCAGCAATTCTCATCTACAGTCAGAAAATTATCCGAATTCTTTGAGCAGCCCTGTATAAGACATATAGGTTTTTATCTGTAAACTACATTCTTACAAAAATTTGGTTCAGTTAGGAAATACATACCTCAGTTGAAAATTCCCCTTCAGCAATTTCCGCTAATAAAGAGAAGGGTTTCGCAGACCTGTATACGAAGTCTAGAATTTATACACAATGAGTAACATGCAAAAAACTTGTTAAATTTCAAAGCGCATGTCGAAATTGAAAACGCACTTCTAGCATTTATTGCTCAAAGACACTACTGTAAACGATTTATTTTGTGTGTACCTGCAAATGAACGATAAATGCTATGAATGTCCTATCTATATAATAAAAGCCGAAGTCATGTGACTGTCATCAATAGTTCTGGGCTGACCGCTTCACTTTTTATGCCAAACGGACATTTCAGTACTTTTATATTAGTCGGGCGCAGGTAATAAAAAACGCCAAATATTCTTCCATCGCCCTCATTTCATTAAAAATATAAACCTATCACTCATTTCATTTAAAATAAATCTTTCATTTAAAATACACATATTTCATTTACCTCATTTAAAATACAATAAATAAATCTATATAATAAAAGCCGAAGTCATGTGGCTATCATCAATAGTTCCGGGCTGACCGCTTCACTTTTTATGCCAAACGGACATTTCAGTACTTTTATATTAGTCGGGCGCAGGTGATAAAAAACGCCAAATATTCTTCCATCGCCCTCATTTCATTAAAAATATAAACCTATCACTCATTTCATTTAAAATAAATCTTTCATTTAAAATACACATATTTCATTTACCTCATTTAAAATACAATAAATAAATAAATAAATAGGTTCTTGGCGAGAAAAAATAAACTGGCATCGTATTTTACGGCAATCTATATCCTATTTCATATACATAAGCAATTTTTCCATATTTATACAATTTATTTAATCTAAAAAAGCCAATAATCTAATTTTATATAGAAACAGAAGTAATTTCTATGTCAACAAATATTGTATAATATGTATAAATAAAATGTTTATATGCAAATAAATACAAATTAAATACATATAAATAAAAATAAAAGTTCACCAGGTTTGTTTTCATAGTTATTTATATATTTTATCAACGTATTTCACATTCTGAAGCCCGAATTGCGCCAAGCTTTAAAAAAAATAATGCCAAAACCCCTAATCGTAATAATAATAACACAAACTAAAATATTTCATTTCAATATCAAAGTATCGTTTCTAATTTACATTCAAATAAATATATATTCCAAGATGATTTCAATTGAAATTAAGTTGACATCTTTCTATTTCACTTCATAAAGTAAACAAGCACAAGAGATTCATTCATCATAAACAATAGTAAATATTAGACCATGATGGTAATCATTCGCAAAGCAGATTCTGCAACAATGAATGGACAATATTCTTATGACGTCATAGTAGGTAAATTGGTGGCGCTACCGTTTGTTAACGGCTTGCATTCACGAGGGTTTTATTTTACTATTTCTCTTAGTTACGTTACTATATTGTCATATTCATGAACTCAGAAATCAAATCTATAAAAGCAAAAGTATATATATTCATTATTTAATTATTAAGTAGTGAAAAAAAAATTATAAATGCATGATTTGCAAAATTTAAATAAATTTATTAATACTAAAAAATGGCATTGAAGTAACAGCATGTTTAAGTAAAATAAGTTTAATTTAGATAATTTATGAACAAATCTCAGTTTAAACACTTGAAATTTCACTCATTTTTACAGCTACGGAAATTAAATGGTATTTGTCAAAAAAGACGAAGTACGCATAACAACAAAAATGTATGAAATATTATCAAGTTCGCAAAGAATTCTTGGTTTCTCTATCAGAATCTTTGGACTCGGGGGAAGGAATGAGCAATTCAATTAGTTTAAGAATGAAAGTAACATGATGCAATGCTTAGCATACATTTAAGGGAGACCAAACTGGTCGCCAGAGGCGGCTAGTTCTATAATAATAATCTTGTAGTAAAATTCAGTGATTTCAAATAGCGTAATATTATTAAAATACACTGCAAACAATATTTTCCCATTGATCACGATGCTACGGAATTCTTTTGAGTACCGCTGTAAATGAACTATTAATGCTACATACTTCGTATTCAATGCCGAACATACCAAGGTAAAATTCATTAACATATATCAAGTGCATGGAAATACGAGTCTTTTTACGTGAGTTAGAGCGCGAACAGACAGACAAACCGAATTCATAAATATTTTTAGGTTCGTTCATAATTATATAAATACGTAGCACCTATAGTCGTCATTCGGTCCGTCTGTCTGTCTGTCCGTCCGCATATAACAGAGCAAAAACTACTCAACCGAATAGTTTGAGATTTTAAATATATAATTGTTGCAAAATTTTGTCGAGTCATTTCAAATTTTATGAAAATGGGATGTATAGTTTAATTACAGGGAAAGTCAAAAGTTTTCCGTTACATATGACCAATGGGAAAAAATTATTTCAAGTGCATTTTAATGATGTTACAGGCTTTCGAACAGAATGAAATGGATATGCACTTATGAAGGGAGCTAAAATATACATTCAGTATACTAAGTGGGCAAAAAATGTTTATAAAACTAATTATAGTACGAATGCACCTCATTTGCCTTGTTTGACGTGCAATTTCTAACTTGTTGAACTATTTTGGAAGGTGTTAAAAAATGACTGGAGAAAAATTAACCCGAGAAAATGTCTTGATGAAGATATCTAATCAAAAATTGTTTTATTCGTCTAATCGTCCATAATCTGGTACATGGCCAAAATTGTTGACAAACATGAACGATGCTGACAATTTAATTTTACAAGACCAAGATCCCCTTATCATATTAAATTGGTATCTATCGGGGATTCTTTCTCCCATAGACTTTCTCTGGATTGTGAGGTCTGTTATTATGATACGGAGATCTTGTTCAAGACTATGAGAGCAACAACAATTGTTACAACAATAGAATTACTTTTGCGTCAAACCACGCTCGCTAAAATACTTGAATTGTCTGTGTAACTCGATTACGAAAGAATGCTTTGTTTTTATTATCTTCTACACCCCAATCAACCCCTTCACTGTTAAAAAAAAAGGCGAGTGCTTTTTGATATACGAAAATATAATATAAAAATGTTTGAAGGTAGGCAATAATCTCTTGCAAATTAACCACGATTCCGAAAAGTTTTCTTTCTCTTTAGAAACGTCAGAAATGAATATATTTTAGAGATTGAAAGAAGCATTTGAAGCATTTATAAACAAAGTTTCTTTACCTGTCACAAGAAAATGCCCATTTTTTTTTTTTTTATTATGGCCATTTTTTTCCCATTCTGACAAGAAATCAGAATTCTAACTTTTTTACAGCTGATCTTTCGTCTTCACCTAACACTTCATTTATAACGGCTGTTTCATAATAATAGAAGCCATCAGTCCATCAGAAGAAAATAACTCGGTTAAAGCGGCTTATGAATATACAGACGTGTGAAAATTATTAGAATAATTGTGAAATTTACAATAAAAACTTGTTATATTAAAGAAATATTTAAAAAATATTGATACATTTAATATTTAGTGTGCATCCTCTTGTTTTTTATTAAAGAAATGATAGCATACTTGTCTTGGCATACTTTGTATGGGTTTTTTGGCAATTAATTTGTATTTCGTTGTCATGATGCCAAATTTGGATGAGTGTTTTTATCAGACTAGTCTTGTTTGCGATGTTGTATTTCTTTAATTTTTTCTTTATAATGGCCCAAAGGTTCTTTATGGGTTTCATATCTAGACTGTTTTGAGGCCATGAAAATGTTTTCTTTAATTAAATAAAAGAAATGCAACATCACAAACAACAGTATTCTGATAGAAAAATTCATCCATATTTGGTATCATGACAACGAAATACAAATTAAATGCCAAAAATTCATACAAAATATGCCAAGACGTATTGAATCTTTAATAAAAAACAAGAGGGTGTATGCTATATATTAAATGGGTCAATATTTTAAAATGTATTATTTCTTTAATATAGCAAGATTTTAATGTAAATTTCACAATTATTCTAATAATTTCCACATGTCTGTAATTGATAAGAATCTTCTTAAAAGTAACATGAATTACCGTTTCGCTAAAAAAAAGTGCTCGTTTGCGATATATATATATATATGTATATGTGGATGTGGCTTGCGGTTCCCAAAACAATCTAAACCACATCCTGACCACAGTAAGAGGTGCAGCTAAAATCCCATGAGAACTGACAGAGTAGACAAATTCTGTAAGACAACAAACCTGATGAGCGAGTAATTCTGAACCGCAACCGGAGGGCTAAGGTTCGATGTAACGTCAGAGTTGTGCTGCGGACCGACCTGGTAAGACGTACCCGGTCGAGCTTCCGAAATATATTGAATGCCGGTAAACTGCCGTAAGAAATTCCCCCTCATTCCCCTAAGCCCTGTATATAGTTAATGTGCTCTGTAAATATAATCTATGCTTAATCAAGACATTGAAACGTGATTATTTCTATACTACCAGTGTTCAATCAGAAGCCTTTACTACCCAAGTTCGACCACAGTCAATCCCACCTATTCTACATATATATATATATATATATATATTTATGGTAACAAACCAAATATTTCTGGTAACGGCCCACCCAACTACAGCACTGTCCGACGACAACATGCTGAAGAATTACAAGTTGGAAATTGCACGTCAAACGTGATAGATGGGGTGTGTTCATACTATAACTAGATTTATAAATATTTTTTTTTAACAGCATATTGTACTGAATGTATATTTTAGTGCACTTCGTAAGTGCATATCAATTTTATTCTGTAACATCATTAAAATGCACTTCAAATAATATTTTTTTATTGGCCGCAATGTATCGAAAAACTTTTGACTGTCCCTATAAATACATCCGATTTTCATAAAATTTGAAATGACTTAACAAATTTTTGCAACAATGATATATTTAAAATTTCAAACAATTCAGATGGGTAGTTTTTGCTCTGTTACATGCGGACAGACAGAAGGACCGAACGACGACTATAAGTGCTACGTATTTATATACGAACGCACCTAAAATGATACAATATCTTCGCAAAAAAGTTTAAATTGCAAAACTAGTAAACAAAAATCAGGCGAACACAAGCATAATGAAATTAACTACAATATTAAAATAAAAATGGATATTTGCGAACGTGAATTATTTTATATTATTGTTTCATTATTCTGTATAGAATCTCTTTTATTCCAAATTTTAATGAGTTCCATGGAAATTTGTAAAGGGATGCTATACAGAATAATGAAACAATAATATAAAATAATTCACGTTCACAATTTTTAATATTGCAGCTAATTTCATTATGCTTGTGTTCGCATGATTTTTGTTATTTTTTGCTTAAATATTGTATCATTTTAATTCTTGAGAATGTGACCGTCGGATGCAATGAAACATGTTGAATGTGAATGAATAAAGTTATATTTTTTGCCTTTTAAATTTATTTTTATCACTTATAGTAAATATTAAGTACTTTGATGTTTTGAAGTGATTTTTATATATAGTTTAGAAAAAAGTATGTTAAGATCAGAAATAATATATACGACGTTTTTCACCTATATGCTGTAACCGGGGAAGCGCGGGTTTATCCCCTTGTTTATTTAATAAAATGACAAATTTATCCTAAATGCGACAAAAGTATAGGGAATCGCGTCCCATTTAGGCACAATGACATTACTCTTGGAACTTCCGAGCATTCTGGCGCTCCCTTTTTTACATCAGAAAATTTATATTTAATATTTAACCCTTCACACTCCGTTGTCGCCATTGCGGCGACATCATATTTCTTTGCAACCTTTTTTTTTTTTTTTTTTTTTGGCACCAGTAATAAAGGAAAATAAAATTTGCCTTATTTTAAATGCGACAAAAGTATAGGGAATCGCGTCTCATTTAGGCACAATGGCCTTACACTTGGAATTTCCAAGCGTAATCTGGCACCCCTTTTTCACATCAGAAAATTTCTATTTATTATTTAACCCTTTGCACTCCGGTGCCGCCGCGACACCATATTTCTTTGCAAAATTTGTTTTTGGCACCAGTAATAAAGGAAAATATAATTTGACTTATTTTTGAAATACTGTACATGAAGGAAACTTCTTTTAAAAAAGTGGTGCCTACCGAATAAAATTTGTGTAAGAGATGGCGGAGTTCAAAAGGGTTAAATAGCAGAATTCGTAACCATCGCCGTTAATTGCACACTTTGTAATATTTTTCTCAGATTAAATAAGGAGAAAAATTTTGTCAAAAATTTGTTTTAAAATTGTACGCACTCTGGTATACTGCCAAATTGAGTTAGACTTTTAATTTTTTTTTTTTTAAGTCTGGCAAAAAAAAATAAAAATAAACTATCTACAGCTATTAGGTACAACAAAGGTAATTTTTTGCCGTATATAAACAAGATTAAAAAGAGCTCAGTTAAACTTGTGACTTTCGAAAAAAAATTTTAAACGGTGTTTGAAATTTTTTTGATAGTCCAGTATGTCATATAGCCATATTTTTTGCAACAGTCTATTAATTCTTTTTATAACCAGACAGTACTCTCTTCCTGGTTAACAACGCATTAAAAAATAAGTAGTGTATTTATTTATTTGTTTATTTTGAATTATAAAACCTTTCTCTTGGTTGTTTTCGGATTGCTCTTATAGGGATGCTAGCAAGGATTAAAAATGTATCACCAAAGGAAAAAAAACGGTGATGGACAGCTATAAAAAACTGACACATTTAAGCAGACAACGTGTACTTCAGAGGATAAACGGTATTAATGTATCACTATAAGTTGTGGATATTTTTTCTCTTTCGCTATAAGTTTAATAATAGAGACACTATTGCGGAAGAACGTAGTCCAATGTGTATCACAAAGTAAGAAGAAAAGCATGCAAAACACATTACACTTCCACATGTGAGAGGACTGTATACAAGTAATATAAAAATTTTGTTTTTAAAGTCAATTCCTACTTAGGTCATCAAAGAAAAATTTAATATAATCCCTTAACACGTTCACGCCGGCGCGGTGGGTCACACTCGACTGTCTCAGAGCTGACAAGCCCCCGGCCTTTTGGATACCAGTATTTTAATACAGAAAATGTTGTTTTATTTAATTAGAACAATTGGGCGATTTAAAGGAACAACATTTTCTCTAATATAATAGTGGTATGCAAAAAGCCGGAGCCTTGACAACTCTGAGACAGTCGAGTGTGACCCACCGCGCCGGCGTGAACGTGTTAAGCTAATATTAGTTTTTGTTGCATTAAAATATCTCAATTTCTTGATTTTCTATAAGCAACTAGGTTTACAATGGAAGTCTATGGGAATTTGGCGAAATATTAGAGATATCACCAAGTTGGTCGCCAAATTTGGCGATATTTGGCGACAGAATAGGGTCCCGCCTATGGTAAACCCCCTTATAAATATGAAGATGCATTAAATGCTTCAATAACCAATGGTTGCCATTTTGTCTCCACTGTAAAACTAAAATTAATTAATTAAAATTTAATGAATAAATTAATATTTGAAAAAACTGTATTAACATCAATTGTCATCCAGTACAAGTTTTAAAAAATTTATTTCAACTTGATAGGATGAATAATGAGTATTTTATTAACGATTGAAAATTTGAACAAGATATATAAATAAATAAATAAATATAAGGAGAGTGTGAACTAACAGTAGGAATTGAAAAATCAAGGGAAAAGTAAGACTTTGGAACATAGTGCGTGTAGCCTGCTTATATGTTTGAAGTGTGTGCAAAGGATGAGATCGGGCTCTTATTTCGGAGCCTGAGACAGACGATTTGAAATCCCAGTAAAACACATTAGACTTCCGCATGGGAGCGCGCTGAACAAAATCCAGGTAAGGGTAACACTTTAAAACAGATATGCGTGTAACCTGTTCTCAAACTTGACTGGCCAGCCAGTGGTCCAAATCTGCTGTTGTATATATAAGGTGGCCATCAGTACTCAGAGTGTTCTGTAGCGCGATCTAATTGAGAGAATGACGCCAAATTTTGTAAGAAGATGAAATAAGACGGGGGACGAAGGATTCCGAGAAGAAAAAAAAATAGTTATAAAAGTCACCGCTAGAGGAATATGTGGCGCTGTGTGACAGAAAAGAGAATTTTAAAAAAAATGCAGAATCAATACTAAAATCGTTAAGGCTGTTCTCAACTGCTCTGCTCAACAAGCGCAAAATGTTTTGTCACACTTACAAATTCATTTTTTAAAGGAAAGGTATAAAATTGGAAAGCATGACCATGGAAGCGATTTGGAATTGAACCATGTTTTCTATTTTTTAATCGATTACCTATTGAGTTATAAGCGATTTTGATCACGTGACACGGCATTTTTCTCCCCTTACTGGCTGGATTTTCTTCTTTCGTTCGGAAGTTCAGTTCAAAATGCCAACTTTGACAGTATTTTCAGAAAGATCAATTGCATCTACAAGAAAACGGAAAAAACAGTTCGATGACATAGTTTCTGAATAACAACACCTTCCAGTTTCATTCGTTTCAGAACAAAAATGAGTTAAAACATATGTCAGAAGGTTGACCCTTTTGATTTGAGAACAACCTTAAATGTGCTAAATAAACGGCAGTTTTATTTCAGTATTAATTATGCATTTTTTAAAACTCTCTTTTCTGTTACACAGCGCCACATATTCCTCTAGCGGTGACGTTTGGAACTAAATTTTTTTCACGGAATCCGTCGCCCCCCGTCTTGTTTGATCTTCTTACAAAATTTGGCGTCATTCTCTCAATTAGATTGCGCTACAGAAACACTCTGAGTACTGTCAGTTTAATTATGGCCACCTCATATATGTTTCTATATTTGCGTGTGTGCTAGGGATGAGGTCGGGCTCTTTTTTCGGAGCCTGAGACATGATTTGTAATCCGAGTGTAAAAAACATAAGCCTTCCGCATGGAAGCGCATATGGAACAAAATCCAGGGAAGGGCAAAGCTTCACAACAGATGATGCGCATTATGTGTTGTGCACATGATATATTTATAAGTTTTTATTGTATGCGTGCTAGGGAAAAGGTCGGGATCTTTTTTCGAAGCCTGAGACGGACGATTTGAAATCCGAGTCTAAATCACATTAGCCTTACGCATGGGAGCGCGTCGAACAAAATCCAGAGACGGAGAAGACTTTGCAACAAATGGTGCGTGCTGTCTGCTATGTATATACAGTCGAACCTCGTTATCCCGACACTCTAATGACCAGAAAAAAGTGTCGTCATAAGCGGAGTGTCGCGGTAACCGGAGTTGGAGAAAAATGTTTATAAAAAAGCTATATTTTAATTAATTTAAGACAATTTTAAATTCATAACTGTTCTCGCAGTTTTAAGTAATAAAACATATTATTAAACAAAATAAACACGAAAGCAAAATTGAAAAGAATAAAAATCAGATTTATGATGATTTGTTTTTTTATTGTTACATGAAATATTGATGAATTTAGGTTTGCTTATCCTTAGATGTGCTTCATACTATGATTTTTTTCAATATTATACAATGAATTGTAATCAGTATTCGCTGTTTCAGAAATAGATGTTACATAATTTCTGATCATTTCAATGCAATGCAATGCTTCGGTTTTAGTCGGATGAAAAATGCCGTGTAACTACAAGAAAGAGCCGCCTGACCAGAACAAAAAAACCGCGAGGAGACTGATACGTCTATCTTGAGATTAAATGGGTTATTCATAGTGTGTGTGGGTTTATTTAATCAGATAAAGGATTGAAATAAAATTTCTCATTTATCTCAATGGGTGTTTTAGACACTTTTGTGAAAAGTTTGGCTAAGACATTTCTTACGCTTAATTCCCTTGCTTATAAGATGGATTATGAAAAATGGTCAATTTTTCTAAACCGTCTGGATATCCGCAGTTGAAAATTATTCAACGACGTGACATCCGGAGTTTATTTACATTAAAATCATATACAGAAAATCGTAACTTTGGAAAACTGCCGTGATAAATGGAGTGACGTGAAAACCGGGTGTCGGGATAACGAGGTCCAACAGTATATGTTTAAATGTTTGCATGTGGGCGAGGGAAGAGGTTGGGCTCTTTTTTCGGAGCCTGGGACGGACGATTTGAAATCCGAGTCTAAAACACATTAGCCTTCCGCATGGAGCGCGTCGAACAAAATCCAGAGACGGGAAAGACTGTACAACAGATATGCGTGTAATCTGTTCTCAAACTTTCAAACTTTGTAATCTGTTCTCTTCGTGTAATCTGCTGTGTGTATATATATATATATATATATATATATATATATTATATATATATATACATATATATATATATATATATATATATATATATATATATATATATTATATATATATATACATATTATACAGTATAACTTCAAAAATCCGGCCTCAAAACCATCTTTTCCTTCCCTTTTTCTTTTACACTATTAAGTTATGGTAGAAGAAAAATAGCAATTGTTTATAAATTTAAAACTTCAAAATCGAAAGTAAAATGAAAAAAATAATACGACATTTTTTTCATTTGTCAGAGGCGATTATTTTCTGATTAAATTATCTAGGAGCTACACCGTTGCTCAACAACAGCGTGGAGAGTGGCACACAAGTTCTTTTGAGTCTCTCTTCTGACTCTGTGCTAAATAGAACTGTCGATTACGCTCCGAAGACGAGGATGAACAACAGGCAGAAGAAAAGGTGTCACTAGAAAAATGCATAAACTTAACTTGATAATTAATATCTGCTTTAGAGAACAAGACTGTACTCCCGAAATAAATTCGTAATAGAAATTCTTCATTTGTATAAAACACAAGAAAAACTTGTTAAAGAATGGCCAAAAAAAATTGAAGCAAACAAAATTGACATCGATGCGTCCGAAATTACACGAGAAGAAGTAATTTCACTCTTTATTAGATTTTTTTTTCTGTAACATAGAAAATATCAATTAATGTAAGTTTATTTTTATATTTAATTATCTCTTTTACTTACATAATTGTCATTTAATAATGAAATTATGGCTAAAGGCACCATTAAGAATAAAGTTCTACTTTTGACATTCCTTCAAAAATCCGGAATTTTCAAAAAGTCTCGTAGTCACGGTCCCGATAATGCCGGAGTTTTGAAGTTATACTGTATATATATATTAAATATATTTGAAGAAAAATTATTGCATAGCAGGCGCTAAAAGCAGCTCATATTAAATCCAACAAAATGTATCTCATCAATAAATAAAAATGCAAATACACTATAATTTTGGAAAGAAAGTGTATAAGAACAATATTTTTAACATTAAACTATAAAAATTCCAAAACCTTCAAATTTAAATTACACAGGTAAAAAACTGTCTTTTCTTCATTAGTGGGTGGACAGACATGCTCTCACGGTTAAAAGCTTGCAGGTTTCTGAAGACACGTCCATCCTGCACTCAAAAAAAGAAAAAAACTAAACTATTGTCATTTTAGATATAAAATTTAAAAATTTAAAAGGTAAATCAACCAAACTTAAAAAAACTAGTTGGATGTGCCAGTCCCAAAACTTTCTTCTATTATATATATTTTAATATTTCAAAATGTTGTTACAAATGTCAAGATTTCATTTTTATTAGTTCAATACTGTACCAACTTTGACTTTCATCTTAAATTTCTGCTTCAGTGAATTAGTCGGAGTAAAAACCAGTTATTCTCAATCACGATATTAATAAAATCAATAGTTTTCCGTTATTCTCTTGCATATCAGCTGTTCGCAAATAGTCGGCTTATCAGCATGGGAAGTTTCCGTTGCTTCACGAGCCGCTGGTGTACAATAGAAGTACGAAAAATCAAGAAAATTACACAAAAATCGCTAGAATTTTTCCAAATTCAGAGAGGACCTTCTTGCCGGATAAACAAAATAGAACATGTTAGAGTTGCATTTGCTGAACCTGAAGGAAAAAATCACCGGATTTAACGAAATTTTTAACAAGACAATGCCTAAATTCACCCAGAAAAAAAGACAAAGAAGTGGTTTGAAGATACATAACACGCTCAAACTTGACGGAGCAGCCAGTGGTCTCAAACCTAAATACCATGAATAATGTTTGGGGTATTATAGGGTGCAATATATAACGAAAAATGGTCAAATCGTGCATTATAACTTGAAAGTAGAATTACAATCTGAAATTTGGAAGATATGACGCGTTTTGTCACCTCGACAAATTCGAATCTATGTAAACTCTATGCTACAATGTTGCCTTGATGTAGCAATGTAGCATAGAGCTTTTATTAAACACAAAAGAAGCCCAACCGACATGTAATATTTAAATAATTTAAAAAAAATTGTTCCGTTCTTATCATTTTGCTCCCAGTGTATACCGAATAAAAATACATATATTATATTTATAACAATTGTTTTATAATTTTTTTATGCTTATATTGACTATTTAGTGGGGTAAATTAGATTTTTACTTTCTTCTATCTTTAAAAAAAGAAAGTATTGGATTCACGAAAAATTTCGAATACCTGTTTTCGACGGATTTACACGTTTTAGGGGTCAGAGAACCCGAAAAACATATTTTTTACGAAATGTCTGTCTGTGAGTCTGTGAGCATTTTTCACGATTTCCACAATAGCTCAATCTCCTGCACGGATTTTCATCAAACTTCAAATTAAGTTAGTCCTTGACAGGAATTGGCGTTTTATACATTTTGGTATAAATCGCTCAACAGGTTGCACTGCTATGCTGCATTTTTTGCGATTTCCGCAATATCTCTATCTCAAGAAATAATGCTTGGATTTTCAACAAACTTCAGATTCAGGTATACCTTGATATGAATTAGTACTATTTATGTGTTGGTGAAAATCGCTCAACAGGTTGCCCTGCTATGCTGTATTTTTCAGAATTTCCACTATAGCTCTACCTCAATAACTAATGCGCGAATTTTCATCAAACTTCAGATGTAGGTATACCTTGATGTCAATTAGTGCTGTTTATGTTTTGGTGCAAATCGCTCAATAGGTGGCGCTGCTATGCTACATTTTTCAGAATTTCCGCTTTAGCTCCATCTTAAGAACTAATGCACGAATTTTCATCAAACTTCAAATGCAGATATACTTTTATATGAATTGTAGCTAAATTGATGTAATTTCTTGTATTATTTAAATGATTTAATTGGTGTGATTTATTTAGAAGAAAGTTTTATGATGGCCACAACATACTAATTATGATTTATATCTGAATTAATGTAATTATTTTTCTCTACTACTGTATACCCTTCACTATAGCCCGGAAAGGCGGGGGAGGGGGGGCTTACCACGTAAAATGTATTGAGAAATTTCACGTATGTTATGAACACTTTTTTTCAATTTTAAAGATAAGAATTTTCTCTCGATCAAAAATTGCCACAGACAAAACATGCAGAAAATTTGTCTTTTTATCTATGTTACGTAACATTCTTAACCATACCATTTGATAAATTGCCAAGAAATCGATTTGCCAAGCCTTACATGTTAAGCATTTTATACAAGGAAGAAGATATTCTTCTTAGATAGCATATAATAACTAATCCTATGTTTTCTTTCACGTGAATTTTTTGAGTGATTATTTTTCATAATTTACTATTAGTTCTTACTCCAGTAGTAACCGTGTTTTGTGCAGTTCAATTAATAGTATGTGTTGGCTTCTCTCGATTGAGTGAAGTTAAATCAAGCATATAATGAATATTAATCGTTCATTTACATTCATAAAAGATTATGACGAATGAAATCTGATAAAAGATCGTTGTTTTCATTTATTTCAATTTATAAGTTAAAATACGACTTAGTGTTATTGACAGAAACTAGATTTGTTTTTCAGTGGCAAAGTTGTGCTTAAGAAGTGGGAAATTAAATGGTCGCCCAAGACCACTAAATATGTACCAGTAAATACCACTGAAATGATTAGTGACCCTGGGCGACCAAAATCGCATCTAAAATTGTATAATGCACGTAATAAAAATTGATTTGCATCAATTTACAGCCTTTAAATAACTCCGGTAACGTAAAATATACTAAAAGTATTGTTTTTATAGAGTTTTGTTTTGGACGGAGATTCTCTTACTTTCATTATCCCTTCCCTGAGCCATATTTGAGAAGTTAGCATTTCGTCCGTAAAATATTTATACCGCTCATCTTTGTGGGTTTTATTATTATTATTATTTCTGGAACAAAAAAAAAAAAAAAAAAAAAAAAAAAAAAAAAAAGAGAGAGAAATCCGCATTTTCTATTTGATTGCAGTTCATTCCAATAGCATTTTCACTTCGTGCCCTGAGAACAATTGAATTTTTGCAAGCATTTACTAATGTGTCAATATAAATTGACTGTGCTCGAATTTTGTTCGATTTTTCATTTTTGTAGATTTAATTTTAGTTAATCATACAGATTGTTGAAGTTGGCACCGAAGCAAATATCAGTGTATCAGTAAAGGCATCACTTTATTCTATTTTATTATTTTATGTTTGGCTTAGTATTAACTAGCACTTCTTCAAATATGTTTTCGTTTTGAAAAATGCCTCATGGATGGCTTTTGCTTTATGGAAGGACGTTCTAAAGTTGTTAAAATACTCCGCTTATAGCAGCTAAAATCTTTCGTCCAGAGACGCCAACAACCTACTGTATACCCTCCACTATAGACCTGAAAGGTGGCGGGGAGGAGGAACCTTTCCAAGTCGAACTTGTTGACAAATTTCACTTATGTCATAAACATTTTTTCAATTTTAAAGATAAAAATTTCCTCTCGATCATAAATAGCTTCAGACAAAACATGCAGAAAATTTGTTCTTTTATCTGTGCTACGCAACATCCTTAACCATACCATTTGATAAATTGCCAAGAAATGGATTTGCCAAGCCTTACATGTTAAGCATTTTATACAAGGAAGAAGATATTCTTCTTAGATAGCCTATAATAACTAATCCTATGTTTTCTTTCACGGGAATTTTTTGAGTGATTATTTTTAATAATTTACCACTAGTTTATTTCAGTAGTAACCGTATTTTGTGCCGTTCATTTAGTATAGTATAAGTGTTGGCTTCTCTCGTTTGGGTGAATCGAATGAAGCATAGAATGAACATTTATTGTTCTTTTTCATTCATAACAGTTTATGACGATTGAAATCTCATAAAAGATGACTTTTTTCGGTGCGTTCGTAATTAATGTATTTTGTTTGATCATTTAAAAATCATTTTAACTCAAAACTTGAAGTCACGATTGTCAGCAACATCTTTTATGTGAAAACACGCATTCTTTACTTGAGAATCTAATCTCAATTCCGGAGAGTAAACATTTCCGTAATTTATGTTTTTTAGACGCATTTGTGTTAAAATGTTTAGTTCTATATAATAAAATGTCGTTTTCTTTTAAATATGACTTCATTTTCACTTAAATAAACATTTCGCCTAGTGTCTGAAACTTAGTATCAGTACACATGCAGAAGGAAAAACAATATAGAAAATTTATGAGGAAAAATGCGTGTTTTCAAAAGCAGTATGTCATTTTCCGTTATTATGCCCCTAATATAATATGCTCCTAATGGGATTTTGCGCCACTAAAACCTATGCAACAATTTTTATCAACAATTTTGAATTTTTAACAGAAAATAGCATGAATAAAGTTAAAAATACCTCATTATTTTTCTCTTGTCTGCAATAGTGAAAGTATCTAATTTTCATCATTTTGAAGAAATTTCATAATGCTTTTAAAATTAAATATAAAAGTCGGGATATAAAAAAAAAAAAAAAAAAAAAAAAAAAAAAAAAAAGTTAGTAAAATTGGTTCAGCAGAAAGATCAAGGCAGGTGACTAAAAAACACACTTGTGTTTTAAATACATAGATTATATAAAATTAGGGAAAATTAAATTAAGCAAATTGTGTTATTTTGATAAAATTATTATAGAATGTCCATTAAAATTTTATTATTCGAGAGAATTTTTGACAAAAACTTCAGGAACACGATATTACTTTAAGCCACGAATTATTTGTTTGCTTGTCTAACTCGGCGAAACAAATCCATCCAGGTGAGAATCATCAATTTCTGTAATATAAATCGCTATTATTTGCATGTCATCTCTCTTTTATAAAGACACTCTAAATTTTTGTAAAACATTGCGTTTTATCAGTGTGTGATTTCGATTACATTATTTTCAAAAGTGAAGCATTTTCACCTGTGAAGAATATTAAAGCAGCTGGGCTGTGAAAATGACGCACTTCTACAAAACATAGAGAATTTAAGGTTTAAGAATTAAAATACACGCTTTTTTAGAAAATGACGTCATTTGCATACGCTAAAGCAATCCACTTTTACAATGCAGTCTTAAACTTCGTCTATAGAAAAGTGTGCATATGACGTCATTATCACGGAATAACAGACAATATTCTTGACATAGCCCATATCTTAATTTCAACTTTTCTTTTTAGGTTTTATGAGAAAATGGCAACAAAAAAATACAGTATCTCCTATTTCCCGTTTACTTTTAATGACTTTCAATAGAAATGAGGTACTTTTGTTGCCATGATAAGAAAAATGGTATTAAAAACTACAAAAAAATTAATATCTCAAAAATAAATTGAGATAGAGCTTTCAAACAAATTGCATTTAAAAGAGCATTTTTTTCCTTATACGGCGGTGTAAAAATTTAAAATGTGCGATGTTTAGAAGTTTAAAAATTTGTAGTAGAGAAAACTGCAAAACCAAAATTTTATTTCAAATTTCAGAGTGTTGCCATTCACAAAATGACGTATGCGTTACGCACAGATATGTTTGTCCTTTATAATATAGATAGATAGGGTAGACATAGCACCTATCGTACAAACAAAGGTATGCAAACATGAAGGATAGTTGTAGGACAAACAAAATGATAAACCAAAGAGTCAACCACTGTTGGTATTAATTTTTGGCTTATGCACCACCTCACTTCCGGCAGACATGGATCATCAGATTGCCCTACTTCTACTCACCCACAAACTAAAGGTTTTTTTTTGTGCTTGATAACATAGGTTTTTGTGCTGTCGGCTCTTAGACTATTACCGTGTTTTTAATAAATTGTGAAGTTTTGTTATGATATTCTGAATGTGTTGGAAGGTGTTTTATAATCTATCCTGGACGCATGTGTTTTCGTTCTAGTTAACTTTTGGTTCCATTCTCACAAAAATCCTGCTTACGCCCATTGGGGCCATGTCATATTCGGCTCCGTGGCAGCTGCCCCGCATGCCCCTGCAAATCGCTGGTACAATAATAATTGTCCCGAGTGTGTATAAAATATTTGTACTACGATGGTTGATGTGGAATATTGAAGTCTAATGTCTTAGATGCCTATATAATTTCAGAACCGTAGCTGCTATATTAACATATTTTTTTCGTTTTCGGTCTGGTAGGTGGCACCTAACTTGAAAGGGGGGCATTGAGGGGAAAGGCTAGTTTGAAGCTTAAGGGGCCAGTCCTGAAGCAGTTCTGTGATAAGATTTGTGATAGTGTATGACAGGTGGCTACATCACTATGATTCCGAGTCCAAACGAGAGTACCCATGTCTCATTCACTGTCACCCCCAACGCCCCCCCCCCCCCTTTCAAGCTAGGTGCGACCTATCACACCAAAAACGAAAAAAATATGTTAATACAGCAGCTACAGTTCTGAAATTGAGCATATAGGCATCTAAGACATTAGACTTCAATATTCCACATCAACCATCTCAGTACAAATATTTTATACACACTCGGGACAATAATTATTGAACCACTCTCGTACATTTACATAATTATCATTTATGTAACTCGTCCCATTATATTTCATTTGTAGCGGACTTTGAGCGAAATGCTTTTACGACTCCTTAATTCTTTATGGCACATTTAATTTCATAAACAATCGTCTCTTCTATTTTGCATTTTCTTTTTTTTCAACAAAGAAGAAGATAACTCTTTTTTTTTTTCGTGCACGAATAACAACACTATTCTTCGACCTTGCTGATAGCAGAGAAGGCCTCTTCGGGCGATTGTCCGCAGAGATACTGAAGTACTAAAAACTCCGTTTTATCTGCGGCTGAACTGCTTTCTGCAAGGTTGCAAAGGGCAGGTACTTAAGTTAGCGCACAATAGGAGCAGTTCCTCAATGGTGCGATATCGAGAAAAGAATAATAGTTTTCTTTTTTTTCTTTCTTGTTTTCAATCGTAAACGATAAACAATGAATGAAATGGAAAATGCGTTTCGCATAATTGTTTATTGATTTCATTTAACTGAAACAAGTCGGAAATTTTACGTCAAACGTGGCAAATGAGGCACGTTCGTACTATAACTAGTTTTATAAATATTTAGATCCTGGTGCAATAGCTCTTGCACTCTTATGCAAAAAATGCATGAATGCGAAATTTATTACAATTCTATAGATTAAATTCAGTAATGCGGAAATAATAGGACACCATCTTAAATAGGATGTCATCACCATGGCAACCTAGAATCATTACCTATCAAGGGGTATCAATGAATTCATTACGTGTGATAGGATTTAATCGAATGAAGAAAACTTTTATTAATACTTTTTTTTAGTTTTGATTCGATTCTCGTAAACTTTGAAATGAGTCGACAAATTTCTGCAACGATTATATATATTAAATTTCAAACCATTCGGTCAGGTAGTTTTTGCGCTGCTATATGCGGACGGATGGACGGACAGACAGACAGACGGACGGACCAGATGATGACTGTAGGTGCTATGTATTTATATAATTACAAACGCGCCTAAAAAAAAAAGAAGAGGGCCATTGAATTCAATTATATTTATTTATTTATTTTGCAAATAACTTTTGCCGGGATTGAGAAGTTTAGACAAAAAATATATAAAAAATATATAACTAAAATGAAATCACAAATGTAAAAATTAATAAAAATTATAACGCAAATCATGAAGATAGGAAATTAGAAATGCAAAAATAAGAAACTATGAATAGCTTATGGGTTCGTCAGAGGAGCTACACAAATATAATCCGTTGTAAAGATATGATATTTCGTCGATTATTGTCGGCATTAGGCGTAAGAATGACAATATTGAGCTCCTTATAACATACCAAAATACCCCAAGATAATTGAAAGAAATTAATAGATCCCAAAAATAAATTATAAAAAATACAGAGACAGATAAAAAGCTTAAAAAATAACAGGCACAACTCTAATTCATTTATTGTACAATTTAGTGTGCATAGAATTTATCGCTCATTTACAGGGGCACCAAAAGAATATGGTTACAGAAGAAAATGAACAATTATTGAACTATTGAACCCTGTGAACAATAACTGCTGAAAGTGCATTATCAGTTGAGATACGCGTTTTTAAATGTATTTTTTATTATTATTATTACTTGGTCTTTATAAATTCTATAGATCATATACAGTGTTGCACAAAAGTTTTCAAGTACAGTAGGGAAATTGTTGAATGAAAAATTTCAACTGTGCTATGCATTTAACTGAAATAGTTTTTTGCATACTATGTAGTATACATACAAATGTATAGATCCTTTACAGGGCTGCACAAAAAAATTCGTATATTTTCCCCCCTGCTGATGGTAATAGCAAAAATTGTGTTCTCAAATGTGCTATGCATTTTCCAACGTGTTCACTTAGACTACATCGCAGGAAATAAAACATGGCGCGGATGAAGCTAGATACTAGATTTTGAACCATGTGACAGGCAAATAACACTGGGAAAATCCATACCATGGCAGACAGGCAAAAATTAATATTAATAAGGACTAGTGCTACCATCTTGTTTTAAAAAAGAAAAAAAGAAATGCTATTGGTGATACCTAGCTTTAAATGTATGAATGAGTGATAAGCTAAAAAGCAAATTAGAGACAATGGAGTTAGACTGTAAAACAAGAAAGAAAGAAAGAAAGAGATATGAAGATTAAAGAGGAATAATACACAGAGTCCATAACAGAATATCCCAGTTAAATATGTTAATAGTATCAACTGTAAGCGTTGTAGAGTGTTGGTTCAAGGTCACACATAAAGAGTAACTCAAACAGTTTTTAGATAAGCGCATGCGCGAGTACTGCTTTGTTGTGGGCTCGCTTGCAGTGCCACATAACAGAAAATGGCGACTCCTGAGCGTAAAGCGTTATTGCTGGGCTGAAGATTTAAAAGCCGTTAGACCCATGCGATTTTTTCCTTTGGAGCTTTATAAAAGATCGTGTGTACGTTCTGCCGATACCTAATAATTTGACAAAGTTCAGAAACAGAACTGAAGAGGCTATTGCTTCCATGATTTCGGACTTATTAACCAAGCTGTGGGACGAATTGGCCTTTAGATTGGATGTGCCGTATAACTAAGGGCGCACATATTGAACATTTGTTAGAAAAACTAGGTTAGTTTACCTTCAATTTGACGTATGATTTCTTGTAAAGAATCTAAATTAAACTGCTATATTATACTAGGGTATTTCCACGAGCACTTGTATTGTAAGTCGCATACTAATGCTTCTTGGCCACCGTTATTTTATAAAAATTTGCTTCGCTTTTATGAATTAATGAGATATCTCCCATAAAATAAGTCACATTTTCCCGTTCTAAAATACTGGTAGTCAAAAATCATAGTATGTGACTTACACGACAAGTGGTCGTGGAAATGCCCACCATCGAAACTGGGACATTCGTTTACGGGTTCCTTGCATATTAAACCTCAGTAACCTATAAAAATTATATACCAATCTGAGTATATTTACCAGAATTACAGCACGAACAGTTGGACAGGCAAACGGAATTCATAAACGTTAAAAAATAACAAGTAAATATTAAAAGAAACAAGTAAATATTAAATTTTAGCCTTCAGAGCCATAAAATATTGTAGTTCCAGTAATGATTTTGAAATAGAGAAATGTAAAATTTATCGTGATTTGGTTAATAATAGCTACCCTATTGGTCTTGTTAAAAAAATCTTTAAAAATACTTTAAATTTTGTAAATTCTACTCCCCTCCCCCCCTTTTTCAACGTAGTAAACATAGCTCCTTTATCTGTATCCCTTATTATAAGAACATTTCTGAAAAAAATTCTGGTATTCTAAAATCATTCAATATTGGGTTTTTTTTTTTAAACCCATTAATAAATTGAGTTCCTTTTTCAATAAGCATAAATTTCAGTATCATAAGTCTAAATCTGTTGTTTATATTATTCCTTGTAAAGATTGCAATAGTGTTTATATTGGTGAAACTGGTAGATCATTGGAAATTCGCCTAAAAGAACATACTGGTGCTTTAAAAAAGAGTAATTTTGTAAAATTTGAATTCAAAAATTGTCCAGCATTCACTTCAAACGAATCACATTCCGCTCATTGCGAACGCCAGTATTTTGAAATCTGGTTGCAACAACTACCATGGTAGATTGCTCCTTGAGGCTTGGTTCACTGAATTGCGGTCGCATGCTTTGAATGATGCTCGTTCTGTCCCTAGCGAATATTGTTTGTTTTTAAAATAGCTAACTGTAACTGTTCTTGATTTGTTCTGACGTTTGAAATGCAATGGATATTTTTTGTACTGATGATGCCTTGCGTGTCGCTTGGCGAAACGTTTACATATTGTATTTTTAATTGTTTTTTATTGTCTTTATAAATTTTATTTTTTAACTGTGCTCAAGTCTGTCTTAGTTTATTTTATTTGGTGTTTTAAGTAAATATTAAATTTAAAAGATCAAAAATACCGACTGCGTAAAAATTAAACTAATTAATTATTTCTCATCAATGTGAAACTATTTTTTATATTACTTACCTATTTTTTTTTTATTTACTTGTATGGATGACTTTTAGGTTGTGTTTAATTGTTAGTTGCTAACTATAAACACAGTTTTGATGAGGCCTATAGATGTTTATGATGGTTAGAACTACGGTAAAGCTAGAGATCTTACCTACACAAATTACAGGTTGTGTAATATTTAAACGGAGCTTCTGACTGTAAAATAGTCAAAGAAACATCGTCTTCATTTTGAAAGACCTATCCAATGATACACGGAAAAAACTGTTTTGTTGAAACAACTAAATTTTGGTTAATATAGATCCAACCAAATATTTTGGTTGGAATAACCAAATTTTGGTTGGACTAACCAAATGATTCTTTGAATTAACAAAATCATTTGGTTAATATAACAAAGATTTGATCATTCCAACCAAAATATTTTGGTTGGAGCTATATTAATCAAAATTTAGTTGTTTCAACAAAACAGTTTTTTCCGTGTATGCCACTCAATAGGGTGCGTAAACTTTTATTTTCGTGTCTACCGCCATTTTGAATTTATAAAAACAAACATAGCTTACAACCATCGGACGGTTAAGATGAATCGATAGAGACCTTTTTCATTAAAATCCATCCAGCGGTTGGGATGTTTCGAGGGTATAAAGAAATCCACATACCCAGATACGTGTGAAACACATAACCCTTCTTGGCAGTCGGGTAAAAATAAACTATAGGGGAGTTGAAAATCAATTCTTATCCACCCACCTCCTTTACTTTATTCTTTTTCTCGATACAACCAATCAATCAAGAAAAAAAAAAAAACATTTACTAAATTTACTAGAAACCAACTGGAGTATTCGATATTATTAAACGCAAGTAGATCATTAGTAATATTAATGGGAAAAAAATATTTAAAATTAGGTTGCCAAACTGTTTTTGTATAGCAGTCTCTGAAGTACAACAAAAAATACATTATTATAGAAGATTAACATTTTTCTAATGCTCTTTTCTTTCTTTATATCGCTTGTTCATTGTCTACGAAATTTGATTGATAATGTATCTTTTGTGACAAATGACAGCACCCTATCAAACAGTTAAAAAAAGAAACAATACTCGAATGTTTCAACAATATTCGTTTGAAAATTTTTATACATATATGTGATGTAATGACACTAGCTGTTGGCGAAAATCGTTTTTTATCTGGGTTTCCAAATATTATCGCACAGGCGTGTTGGCCAGCTGGTTATTTAAGAAGCAAATAGATGAAAAACATAAAGGAAATAGTCGAATGAGCCATTTCCCAAACTTTATTTACATATTCAGGAACAGTTCCAGGAGAAATGTTCGATGTAATTGATGATAAAAGATTATTCATCTCAAGGTAGTAATTGGAATTTTGAAGAAAAACGGAGCTTCGAATAAACTCGAAATCTGAAAGACCATTTAATCTCGAAGCTGACTCTACCAAGC
This sequence comes from Maratus speciosus, assembly GCA_963932465.1. Classification (NCBI taxonomy): domain Eukaryota; kingdom Metazoa; phylum Arthropoda; class Arachnida; order Araneae; family Salticidae; genus Maratus; species Maratus speciosus. The sequence goes on along the minus strand of OZ010799.1, from coordinate 63,351,113 downwards.
TCTAATCTCATTCTCTCTCCGTATTTGGCTGCCAGAATTGGGCAATAACGAAAATACATGTATTTGAAATACATTTTCAAAATACATTTGTAATTAGTATTTTAAACCGATAAAACAAATGTATTTTAGTAATGTGTTTTGGAATGCTTTTAAAAAGTATTTTGTATTTTCAAAATACTCAAAATACATTCCTCCAGATTTCAAGCTGTCGTGTTTAAACCGCAGATCCTGGATTTAGAACAGAGAAACACATGCCTGTCTGTTTTGAATAGTCTTTGAATTCTTTTATGAACGTTCATATGTACACATTGTTTAACATTTGGTACAATGATGAACGATGTGAAAAGTTTACTGCTTTTTTTACGCTTAAAACGTAATCAAAAGAATTAATTAAAAAATATATAATGGTTGCTCTTTTTCTCTTTTTAAGATAGGGCAATAAGAAAGGAAAAACGAAGCATTATTTAAACTATCTTTTTTCGGCTTTTTAAAATGATTTCTCAACGTATAATGGTAAATTAATTAATATTAAACTATTAATTGATAAAAGCTTACTTTGTTTTAATATTACACTGTTCATTTTTTATTTATTTTACAAATAATATTTCTGTTCTAGATTTGAGTGTGCATATTTTTTCTTTACTTTTCAAATTGCAAACAAGATGAAATAAAACAGGAAAAGATATTTCTTACCTGTACTCAGTAGCGCTGTTTAGACCCCAATCCCGTTTTCTTTAGATCCGAAAGATATCGGCCATTGCACGGTTGTTTTATATTTCACCATGTTTATCTAAAGTGTAAAATAGAAAAGATATTATTTATAATTTGTATTATTATAATTTTCGTGCCATGGATGGTTGAACTGATGACTTTTATATCCACTCAATATGTTTAATGAAAATCTTCTTGGTTATTATATTATCTCTGTAGTCTAAAAAAAAGTAACTTACGCTGTTACCGCCGCAGCCGGTTTTGAATTTTTTGTGACCGGAAGTATTTCTCCGTTAATATTACGAAAAATATTGCATACAAAAATATGAAAATCGGCGGTATTATAGATAAATGTTTGATAAACATGTTGATGCAGACAGTTTTCAAATCGAATAATTATTTTAAGAGATATTTAATGCTAAAGTTAGACAAAATCGTTCCATTAAAAAAGTTTTATAGGAGCGAAAACTATACATGGGAATTAATTCATTTTTAAATCATTTTATACGTTATAATTTCCCGGTGTGTAGACTCCTTTAATTTTTTAATTTGACTCATTTTTTGAGGTTTTATTTTTATTTTAAATTCAAATTTTCAGCATTTCGAGAGATATTTTGTACTTATTTTAGAAAATGGTATTAATTTAAACTGTTGCCAACTGTAGAAATAACGCAAACAATAATGTTTGCTTCAAATTAAAAATTTATTTACACGTGACTATTATAAACAGAAAAAAACCCCTTCAAATTAGAATTAAATAATTACGTATAAAAAGCAGGAACTTATTGAAAATTACTTCACAAGAAATATATTTACACGTGCATTTTAAAAGCGAAAGGATATTGTAAAGTAATAAATTCATTAACATGCGTTAGAAGACTTAAATAGGAGAAATTATGTCACATTTACGTCACATTAGACTTATTATGTAAAATGAACAAAAAATAATGCTGCAATACAGTTTAAATTTAAAATTTGCGCGAGACATTTATTTGATATTTTGAGAAAATCTTTTCAACTATTTTTGTTAGGACAGCGCAAATAATATTTCATTTCTAACAAAAGTATTTTCACGTGAATATTAAAAAGAGAAAGAAAGGTTTGGTGAAAATTACGTCAGATTAAAAACAATACATTTAAAATGTCTTATTTAGAAGAACTTTCTTTTCGCTTTGTTAAAAAATACCCGGAGACAAAGACTCGACTCTGTTTACTTAATTCATTTTATATTAGCTTATTTTGAAATGTTTAACTGATTTTATTTAATCAAAGACGAAAACAGCCATTGTATCTTTTAACAGCAGCTGATTTTCCTTAAAATTCCCCATTCAAAGAGAAATGAATAGAAACCCGTTTATAGGGAGATCGCCAATGTTTTTTAAATTATAATTCAGTCTACCATAATCTTTTTAAAGCCGATCAAATTAGCGTGCTTTTAGAAACTGTGGTGTCTGAACGGGGGTTGGAGAGCATAGCTCGTAGGGGGCCGACCCCCCTAGTATTATACAGAAGAAGCACCGAGAGAATAAAATTCTTCTCGGAGTCTAGTAAACACGACATCATACAAACACAGCAAAGGCAGTTCTGAAAAAATATGTAAAAGAAAAGTTTTAAGTCTATTCGAAGATGAAGTCCGCACAATGATTACCTATACAGTGTAGAAGTAGAAACTGAGAGAGGCAAAACCGCAAATATGCAATCTTCTCGAAGCTAGGAAAGTGAAAGTTAAAAGTCTTGAAATTAGATCACAAAAAGTTTTTACATTTTCTGTCAGGGGTTATACAAACTCACACCCCCCCCCCCCTTAAGCCCTGAAGTAATGAGTCATATGTTCAGAATAATTTTCTATGAATAACAAACTTAGCTTGGGCAGGGGTTTCGTAAGAAGATCTGCGGTCATTAAATCTGTGTTGACGTAGCGGAGCTTTATGATTTCTTTGTCCACTAAGTGTCTTAAGAGATGGTACCGCAGATCTATGTGTTTGGTCTTGTGATGAAATTTATCTGACTCCGCAATTTTTATTGCGGACTGGTTGTCATCCATTAAATTTATCGGGCACTGCTGTGGCATGTCCAGTTCCGTTAATAAATTTATTAGCCATGAAATTTCTTGCGCGGCACTGGAAGCAGATATGAATCCTGATTCAGCTGCAGACATTGCTAAACACTTTCGACGTCTTGATGTCCATAAGATCGGGTTGGAATCCAAGAGAAATAGATTACGGGAAACTGATTTCCGATCGAGTGGATCGTTAGCCCAATCAGAGTCGGCGTATACCCTCAAGACAGGTTCTTCGAAATTGGTATATGTTAACTTTAGATCGATAGTAGTTTTTAAATATCTAATAGTTCTTTTCACGGCTTCCCAGTCCTTTGCTCTGAAACGTTCATTTCTACGACATAGGATGTTAACGGCTACGCTAATATCTGGTCTGGAAACGTTTGAAATGTAAAGTAGTGCGCCGACCGCCTGTTTATAGTTTATATTATCCGGTAAGAGATTTTCATCATCGTTTAATTTAACATAGCCCGGTTCCTTAGGTGGTTTTGAATTTTCCAAGCCAAATTTAATTACTAATTCATGAAGTTTGTTAATCTGATCTAGGGTCATTGTACTTTGATCAGGCCGATTAATGTTTATACCTAAATAATACTTAGCATCACCTAAATCCGTCACAGGGTATTCTTTCTTTAACTGATGCATTAGTTTATCAATTTTTTTATCTTCCCCCGCAATGACGAGATCGTCGACGTAAACAATTACATAAATTGTTTCGTTAATTGTGGTTCGTTTGTATAGACGCTTGTGAATCGAACTTTGGTTAAATCCTAATTTTGATAGCGAATCATTTATCTTTATATTCCAAGCTCTCGCTGCTTGCTTTAACCCGTATATCGCCTTCTTGAGTTTACAAACCTCGTGTTTAGATCCGGGGACTACATACCCTTCAGGTTGACGCATGTATACTTCCTCCTTTAACTCCCCATGTAGGAAGGCCGTCTTGATATTGATGTGTCTAAGGCTTCAGTTTTTATGCAAGGCCATTGCCAAAAAGCTTCTTATAGTAGTATGAGACGCAATGGGTACGAAAGTCTCATCGTAGTCAATCCCGAATTTCTAGAAGAAACCCTTAGCCACTAGCCTTGCCTTGTATTATTCTATTTGACCCTGACTGTTGTACTTCGATTTAAATGTCCATTTACTACCGATGACTTTTGTCCCTGGTGAGACCTCAACTAATTCCCAAGTACAATTTTCTTGGAGTGAATTTATCTCGTCTAACGTAGCGTTTATCCATTTTCAGAATATCATCCCAGCACTTTAGCTCTTTTATCCTTACGTGATTTATTAAAAATGCGAATCTGTCAGGTGGAACTCCTCTATTAGGTCTGTTAGATGTACGTGGTAAAATCTGTGGGGTGCCTGATACATTTGTGTTCGCATCCTGATTTTGCATACCATTTTCAGTGCTATTATTTTCTTCGTGAATCAGTTGTAATTTTGGTTGCGAATTTTTATCGCTTAGTATTTCTTTATTTTCATTTGACGCGTTATTTTTAACTAAGTCATGATTCTTATCCTCTAAAAATTTTACTGTCCGACTTATAACTATTTTCCTTCCATCTGTGCAAATTGGCAGTTCTGAAAAATATGTAAATGAAAAGGTTAAAGAGTAGTCGTAGATGAAGCCCGCACAAGGATTAAATATACATTGTAGAAGTAGGAAATGGGAGAGGCAAAACCGCAAATATGCAATCTTCTCGAAGCTACACTGTAAATAAAATATGGCCAGTTTTCCTGTAGGAATCGGGAAAATGGTTGCCCTTATCGTACCGGAAAATTTTTCGACCCAGGTCGGAATAAAATCCGTAAAAAAAAGAAATAGTCAATAAAACGGTATTTTATGGATTTTATTCCGAGCTGGGTAGGAAAATTTTCCTGTACGATAAGGGCAACTATTTTTCCTATTCCTACAGGAAAACTGGTCGTATTTTTTTTTACAGTGTAGGAAAGTGAAAGTTAAAAATCTTGAAATTAGATCACAAAAAGTTTTTAGGTTTTCTGTCAAAGAGGTTACACAGCTCAACAATTTATAATTTATTTTCTACTATTTAGCCTTTCAGATGCGTCATTATTTCAGTTTCACAACTGTTTGGCAAATTTTGGCGAGCATTTATTGTCGCATAATTGTCGGAGCACAGCTCTGGCTTCCCGTGAAGAATTGCCATTTTACGCATTTAACTCTCTTGTTATTGTTAACTCGTAAACAGTTGTAACTAGTGACGTCAACTTATATGGGCCCAACGGCCCAGAGCCTTCCCAATAATTTGCTCTTAGCCCACCCGATTTCCATTATTATATTTTGTTACTTGTTTATTTTTTTTTACCGCCGGAAAAATATTTTTTCCATTGAAAATCATTTTCTTTGAACACTAACCCAACCCAAATAATCCAATTAAAATATTACTGTCTCTATATGATGGAGTCAATAATGAATGATTACAATGTATATATGTACCTCGCAAAGAAATTCTCTGTAATACATTCAGACTCACCCTTTTTATATGTTATAGTCTAACTTTTTAGTCTAAATTAGCAAATAAATGATAGAAAAGTAAGTAATGCCAGGCTGTTTTCAAATTGAGATTGGCTATTTTCTGACACATTTCTGCATTCATTTTTCATCCTAAATCCACTGTAAAAAAATCCGACCAGTTTTCCTGTAGGAATCGGAAAAATAGTTGTCCTTATCGTACTGGAATATTTTCCGACGCAGCTCGGAATAAAATCCGTAAAAAAAAAAAACGAAATAGTCAATAAAACGGTATTTTACGGATTTTATTCCGATTTTACGGATTTTATTCCGATTTTACGGATTTTATTCCGAGCTGGGTCGGAAATTTTTCCGGTACGATAAGGGCAACTATTTTTTCGATTCCTACAGGAAAACTGGTCGGATTTTTTTGCAGTGTGCACGAAAATAGCAGGTGTTCAGAAACCAAATAGAGTTCCGTTTATTAGGTAGCTTTCTTTACAAAAAAGCTACCTATTGCAGCCGTTCGGAGGAAAACGATTTCAAAAAATTTTGGTATATTTTCATCGATCATGACCCCCAGACCCCGAAACCACCCTCCGTTCAAAATTGATATATATATATATATATATATCTGACCTATGTCACACTGTAACTCCCGTAATTATGAACCGATTTCGATGTAATTCGGTGTGTACATAGTACATACCAATGTCTCGACCGAGTTCGTTGGCCAGCTTCATCCGACGTTTTGTTTCAAAATGGCGGCCATTTAAAATTTTTAAAAAAATTTAAAACTTGAAATGTGGTACCAAAAAATTGAAAATGGAAAAATATATTTTTCTTATGTATTTGACCTTTATACAAAGATTTCGGAGCAGTTTTTGTTTCGTCTATATCTTAAAAAATGGCTGAGTTATAGTATTTTGAATTTCTAGCGTGGCTGACATTTTGAAACGTCCTGAATTTTGTCACGCGATAAAAGGCGTATTTATGAACCGATTTGGATGTAATTCGGTGTGTACATAGTACATACCAATCTCTCGACCGAGTTCGTTGGCCAGCTTCATCCGCCATTTTGTTTCAAAATGGCGGCCATTTAAACATTTTTTAAAAATTTAAAATTTGAAATGTGGTACCAAAAAATTGAAAATGGAAAAATATTTTTTTCTTATGTATTTGACCTTTATACAAAGATTTCGGAGCAGTTTTTGTTTCGTCTATATCTTAAAAAATGGCTGAGTTATAACATTTTGAATTTCTAGCGTGGCTGACATTTTGAAACGTCCTGAATTTTGTCACGCGATAAAAGGCGTATTTATGAACCGATTTGGATGTAACTTCGTTTATACATAGTACATACCAATGTCTCGACCGGGTTCGTTGGCCAGCTTCACCCGCCATCTTGTTTAAAAATGGCGGCCATTTAAATTTTTAAGAAAAATTTAAATTTGAAATGTGGTACCAAAAATTGAAAATTGAAAAATATTTTCTTCTGATGTGTTTGACTTTGATAAAAAGATTCGGGAGCAGTTTTTGTTTCGTCTATATCTTAAGAAATGGCTGAGTTATAGCATTTTGAATTTCTAGCGTGGTTGACATTTTGAAACGTCCTGATTTTTCTCACGTAATAACAGGCGTATTTATGAACCTATTTGGATGTAACTTGGTCTGTACATAGTACATACCAATGTCTCGACCGAGTTCGTTGGCCAGCTTCATTCGCCATCTTGTTTCAAAAGGGTTGCCATTAAAAAAAATTAAATTTAAAATTCAAAATGAGGTATTAAAAAATTGGAAAATGAAAAAGATTTTTTTTTTATGTGTTTGGCCTTGATACAAAGATTCTGGAGCAGTTTTTGTTTCTGAAAATTTGTTCTTTTGTTGATATCTTAAAAAATGGTTGATTTATAGCACTTTGAATTTCTAGCATGGCTAACATTTTGAAACGATCTTGTATTTGTCAAGTGATAACACACGTATTCGCCTATTTCGATGGAAGAAGGCATGTGGATAGTATACATCAATATCTCGACCAAGTTCGCTTGCCAGCTTCATCAGCCATCTTGTTTCAAAATGGCGGCCATTAAATTAAAATATATATATATATATTTAAAGTGAGATGCAAAAAAATTAGAAATTGAAAAAGGTTTCTTTCTTAAGTATTTGATCTTGATATAAGGATTCAGGAGCATTTTTTGTTTGTCTTTACCTTAAAAAATGGCTCAGATATAGCAGTTTCAATTTCTATTGTGGGTGACATTTTGAAATTTTGCATGCGACAGCACTCCTTTATATTTACCGATTCCGATGTGAGTGAGCATGTGCACAGCAATTACTAAGGTCTCGACCAAGTTCACTGCTTAGCCTCATCCACCATGTTGTCTTAAAATGACAGGCACTTTAAGAAATTGCCGAATTTGGCAGCCAAATATAAGTTACTTTAAAGAAAAGCAGCTTGGATAAAGCTGTCTAATTTCGCGAAATTCTCATTCATTATATTGATAAAAATTAGTATTGAATCTCCTATATTCGGTTTCCCCTAAATTGAGCTTCGTGTGTTTGCATGATATAAGTTGGCTTTTTTTAAATAAGGATTATGAAAGCTACCTCTTCCTCCCGGCACTGGCCGGAAGGACTTTTTTATAAGATTAGATGATTTTTCAAAACATGCTGTCAAAGACTTCTAAACTGATTTTTGACATGGTCATATTTTAGTGATCTGAGTTTTAGTTTGAGTCATATTCGTAGTATAATTAGTAAATATTAGAGCTCATATGAAGACTTCATATGAGAACATCATTTAATAAAATTACAATTTTATGTTCTACTAGGGGGCTCTGCCTCCTGCAAGCTACGCTCGCCACCCCCCCCCCCCTTTCAGACAACGCAGAATCGCAGAATCTAAAAACACGCTAATCTGATCGGTTTTAAAAATATTAGAGAAGATAGAGTTATACTGAAAAAAGCTGCGCAGATCTCCCTGCAGACGGGTTTACATTCAATTTCCTTTGATTGAAAAAATTTAAGGCCGAATCAGTTGCTGTTAAGACATCCAATGATTGTTTTCGTGTTTGATTAAATAGGATTAGTTAAACATTTTAATAGAAGCTAAAATAAAATGAATTAAGTGCACAGAGTGTTTGTCTCCCGGTATTTTAAAACAATTTCTATAACAATAGCCTAAGTCACGTGACTATCATCAAGTTCCGGGCGGACCACTTCGCTATTTATATTCCAGGTGCCATTTTGGTACTTTAATGTTAGCCAGGTACAGGTGATAAGTCGCCAAATATTATTCTATAGCCATCATTTCATCTATATTATAATAGTCCAAGTCATGTAACTGCCATAAATAAATACGATCTGATTCCTTCGCTTTTCATATAAAAGTTTGGCCCAGATATCATATACGGCCCCATATTGACGCGATTTTTTTCCAACGCCAAATTGGAGAAAACATCAAGAGCATAAACAACAACATCCGGTTTACCATATCAAGCAAAATAACGATACTTTGGCGCCAGTTAAGTACCCGTTGCGTATGTGACATTGGCGTCAGAAAAAAATCGCGCCAATATGGGGTCCGTATATGACATCTGTGCCGAAAGTTTTCCATTTTCATTAAAAAATCAATTTTTTTTTCGAATAAAACTACATAAAAGTTGCCATGGTCGCAAAGAATTCTTCGCACTGTTAAGCTAGCCGGGTGTAAATCTCGCCAATAGCTTTTTTCAGCTCGCCAGTTAGCATTTTTTTTTTATTTTTCGAGTAGTAAAGTAAAACATTGCTTTGAAGTTGAAATGAAATGTCATGGTTTGTTGCATTATTTAATATTTGGCCAGATGTCATATACCAAGTTTGGCGTAATTTTTTTTTACGAAAATTTGACGTAAACTTCGTTTTCGAATACCAGTTACATATGTATTTTTGGTACTACTTAGATATCCCGTCGACCAAAAATCTGTCACCAAACTATAAGATTAAATGCCAATAATGGCTGATCGTAAATGTCACATTCACTTGACTTTAACCAGGTTACACGTCTTTACGTCATCAAGTGATTTTTATTTCAACGTTTTATGTGTATATTTATTAATGTTATACTATTTTATTTGTTCTTTCGTTATTTAAAATAAAAATTATGTCAATTTGTATAATTTGGCGAGTGGTTTGGCGATTTATACAATTTGGCGAAATTGGTCGACGGAATAACTAAGTAGTACCGTATTTCTTAATTATTTTCTATTATTTTTAAAAGAAAATAACCAAAAAAAAATAACTATAGAACAAAACAATTTATATAATTTAAAAAAAGAAAATAAAAGTAAATAAACATTTATTATTAAATTCAAAACAATAGCCGGGTTACACTGCCAATCAAAATTATGTCATTTTGGCGCCAATTAGGTAACCTGGTGCGTATATGACATCTGTGCCTAATATTTTTCTTTTCGTTTTGTTTAAAAAAAGAAAAAACAAAGAAGTGAAAGCCATCAATTTTAAATGTTTTAGTTTTAAATGAAATAGTTTTGTATTTTAAATAAAATGAATGAAAGGATTATATTTTAAATGAAATACAAAAATATGCGACGGGAAAAATATTTGGCGATTTATCACTTGCGTCCCGCTAACATAAAAATACTGAGTTCTTGATTTCTGTATCAGAATCTTTCGATTTCGCGAAAGATTGTTCAAGTAAATTGAATTATGAATAAAAGTAACATGATACATTTCTTAGCATACATTTAAGTGAGGCCAAACTGGTCACCAAATTTAAACTAATAACCTTTTCTAAAATAGGAAATAAAATATCTGTTATGATTAAAATTTGAGTTGCCATCATTAGAGAAAAGTATTTAAAATTAGAAAAAAAATTAATATCTCGAAAACTAAGTCGAATTTAAAAATTCTAATACCAGTTTTGAAATTGCGGATCAATATAGATTTTTGGTGTTAATTTTATCGCAAAGTAATCCATATTTTACGGGAAATCGCCGTGAAACATAATCAGTTGTTCAATCAGTCGTTTCATAGAATCGTTACATAAATTCGTTTCAATTCAGTCGTTTCATAATATCCGTTTAAAAAATTCGTTTTATTAGGATTTTATATATATAGAGTAGATTAAAAAAAAAATTCTAACTTCACTATCGTAACTTTTCCATCTATCTCCTTATCTTCAAAGAGAACAAAATGCCCGTGTTATTTTACCCTAATATGGTTGAGCCCACCCAATATTTTTCAAAAGTTGGCGCCACTGGTTGTAACGCTAAAGAATATTGGGCACTTTATCACCTGCGGCCTACTAACGGCAATATGTCTTAAAACTAATGCATTAATTTATAGTTAAGTTCTAAATTAAAAATATTTAAATGTTGTATTGTCATCGTAAACACACATCTGCGCATGTTTTCCAGCATATCGAGAAGTGGTTTAAAATAGCCTACGAAATTCCATTTTTACGCTCAAAAAACAAAGTTCAATTAAATAAATAAACTTTTTTACCAAAAATAAAACCGACTTCAAAAACTACTGCAAAGTAAAAGTAAAAAATAATTTTTACTGAATATTAAAATTCAGCCGTCTTTTTTAAACACCCTGTAGATCAAACATTTCCAATAACTCAACCGCGTCCGTCAGAGCTACCGGTAATTTTGTAGATTAGACTTTCCCTTATTTAATCGCAAAATTTGAATAAACTTTCTGCGATTAAATAAGGCTGATGTTTTTATATGAAAGAGTTATAAATTTTAAGTTCTCGGTTGTGTTGTTGGTAGATATTCCTCTGTAGAGCTGTAGATAGATATTCCCGAACTGTATGACAACATTTCTTTGAAGTATGATCAGGGCAGGCGCAACGTCGCTCGGAACCCTGGCGAAGTAGTTAGTGAGGCTCAACGTATACTGCAGTACTAAATTATTAAAATATGTAGCATAGAATATAGCATAAGGATCATAAAGAATATAGAAACAGAACAATGTGGAAAATATTTTAATTGTGAATTAAGAAACATTGTATATAGAAAAGTGGTAAATTATGAATCAGAGATAAAACATTTATCTCGGGAAAAGACTGTCTAATATGGAGTGTGACCACCGTGCACTGCTTACAAGCTTCACAACGAGTTCTCATACTGTTTATGAGGGTGTCAATAAAGGTTTGTGGCAACAAAGCCCATTCTTCCAAAAGCGCGGCGTTTAACTCCTGGCGGGTCCTGGAAGGAGGGTTACGCTGTGCAATGGCCCTTCATAGGCAATCCCAAATATGTTCAATAGAATTGAGGTCCGGAGACCTCGAAGGCCAATTCATACGGAATATTTCTTCAAGAAAATCATCAACAATGTGAGCTGGGTGTGTCTTCGCATTATCGTCCATAAACATAAAGTCTGGGCCTACAGCACCCCGGAACAACCTCACATAGGCTTTAAGGACCTCATCTCTAACGCCCGGAGTCTAGTCGTGTGTGTCCCTTTCACTTTATCCAACAGGAGTTGTTGTGTAGCCCAAGACATCAGTCTTGGACATAACAAGAATGGGGACGTGTTCTTTTCAGTGATGAGTCAAGATTCCCCACGCAGAGTGATTCTAGTCGAATCTTCATCTGGATAGAAAGTGGAGCTCGTTATCATCCCTCCTACGTAAAAGAAATCGACAGATTTGGTGGCAAATGAATCCTTATCTAGGCGGCATAATTTTGGGTAGCCGTACACCACTGCACGTCTTCGATGCGGGTACTGTCAACGAACTATAGGGATGAGATCCTTGAAGATTATGTGAGGCTGTTCCGGGGTGCTGTAGGCCCGGACTTCATGGTTTATGGACGATAATACGAAGCCACACAGAGCTCACATTGTTGATGATTTTCTGGAAGAAGAGGATATTCGCCGTATGAATTGGCCCGCGAAGTCCACAGACCTCAATCCTATTGAACATGTTTGGGATGGTCTAGGAGGAGTCATTGCACAGCTTAACCTCCCTCCCAGGATCCGCCAGGAGTTTAATGTCGCACTTTTAGAAGAATGGGCTTTGTTGCCTGAAACATTTATTAACACCCTCACAAACAGTATGAGAGCTCGTTTTGAGGCTGGTATAGCAGTGCACGGCGGCCACACTCCATATTAGACAGACTTTTCCCGAGATAAATACTTTATCTCTGATTTAAAATCTTTTCAATATTGTTATGTTGCTATATTTTTTTTTCCATTGTAACATACCTCTGTGCCAAATTGCGTGGCAACCCAGTGAATAGTTCATCAGTTTTCACAGATTTTATGTTTGTGACCTTAATTTTGGACATGAGTGTATATATCATAGATTAATATCACTAGGGGTCTCTGCCCTCGGCAAACTACGCTCGCCACAGAACACCACAGAATCTAAAAGCACGCTAATCTGATCGGTTTTAAAAAGATTAAAGAAGATTGAATTATAATGAAAAAACCTGTAGCGATCTCCCTGTAAACGGGTTTCCATTCAATTCCCTTTGACTGCGAAAATTTAAGGCCTAATCAGTTGCTGTTAACATATCCAATGGTTCTTTTCGTGTCTGATTAAAGAAGCTCAGTTAAACATTTGAAAAGAAGCTAAAATGAAATGAGTTAAGTAAACAGAGTCTTTGCCTCACGGTATTTTTTAACAGCGTTATAAAACGAATGACATAATACAATTTACTACAACAACTACAATTATTACAATTTACTGCTTTAACCCCTTCAAGGGCGATGGTTCATTTTTGGACATCTTAATTTGAATTCTTAAATGCCACATTGGCACCAGAATGTTGGAATGAAAATTTTTTTTTTATTAAGTAAGTGAACAAAAGCATTTTCGTATTTAGAAATAAATTTGTTTGTAAATTCTGGTGTCATTCACCGATTTCAACATTTTACGAATAGAAGTACCTTGCCCCTGAAATGGTTAAACGCATAGTAATGTATTTATTATTTTAAAATTTCCTTTCTCTTTTAATTTTCACGTGTAAATACAATGTTCAAGACATAATTTTCAACATTTTGCTGCTTTTAACACGTACTCATTCAATAGTATTTTTTCTAAAAAAAAATTTCTGTTTTTAATAGTCGCGTGAAAATAAATTTTTAATCGTAGGGAAATATTATTCTTTGCGCTGTTTTTAGAATTGAAAACAATCTCTATAATGATAGCCTAAGTCATATGACTATCATCAACAGTTCCGGGCGAATCCCTTTGCTTCTTATTTTCCAGGCGGTACTTTAATGTTAGCTAGCCACAGGTGATAAGTCGCCAAATATTATTCTATCGCCATCATTTCACCTATATTATAATAGTCCAAGTCATGTAACTGCCATAAACAATTACGGGCTGATCCCTTTACTTTTCACATGAAAGGTTTCCATTTTGATTAAAGAATCAAAATTATTTTATCGAATAAAACTGCATAAAAGTTGCCATGATCGCAAAGAATTATTGGTGCTTTTATGTTAGCCGGGTGCAAATCTCACCAATAGCTTTTCTTTTAACTCACCAGTTAGCATTTTTTTTATTTTTCGAGTGGTAAATTAAAACGGTACTACTTGGTTATCCCATCGACCAAAAATCTATTGCCAAACTAGAAGATTAAATGCCAATAATGGTTGATCGTAAATGTCACATTCACTTGACTTTAAGAAAGTTACACGTGTTTACGCCATCAAGTGATTTTTATTTCGACGTTTTATTTGTATTTTTATTAATGCTATACTAATTTATTTTTTTTCGTTATTTAAAATAAAAAATTATGTCAATTTGTATAATTTGGCGAGCGGTTTGGCTGTTTATATAATTTGGCGAAATTGGCCGACGGGAGAACTAATTGGTACCATGAAAACATTGCTTTCAAGTTGAAATTAAATGTCATGATTTGTTGCATCATTTAATATTTGGCACAGATGTCATATGAGCACCGGGTTTGGGATTTTTTTTTTACGAGAATTTGGATAAAATCTCGTTTTCGAATACCAGTTACATATGTATTTTTAAATTATTTCCTATTATTTTAAAAATGAAATAACAATAAATAAAAAAAAAGCTTAATAATAACTATAGATAAAAACAATTTATAGAATTTTATTTTAATTAAAAGAAAATAAATTCAAATAAACATTTATTAATCAATAAGCAACAATAGCCAGGTTTCTATGTCAGGCAAACTAGCGCAATTTTGGCGCCAATTAGGTACCCCGTTGCGTATATGACATATGTGCCTAATATTTTTCATTTCGTTTCGTTTAAAAAAAAGAAAGAAGTGAAAGCAATTAACTTTAAATGTTTCAATTTTAAATGAAAGTTTTGTATTAAATTTAAAAAAAAAAATGCGACGGAAAAAATGTTTGGCGATCTACCACCAACGTCGCGCTAACATACAAATACAGAGTTCTTGATTTCTCAGTTAGAATCTTCAGATTTGACGAAAGATATTTCAAGTAAATTGAAACTAACAAAAACATAGCTGTGAAAAAAGGGAGCCAAGTTCTGTAAAGACAAGGGCAAGAAAAGAAGTGATATCTAAGTGGGTGCCAAGTTCAAATAAAATTCACTCAAACTTACCTACTGAAGTATTATAGCATTTTTTAAATTGTTTAGAAATAAAAGTTATTGATAGCATATTAACAATAAATCTAGAACTTGGCAAGTTTTTACCTACGAGTCATTGATTTTTAATAATGACATTATTAGGTACTTGTTAGTTATCTCGTCGACCAATTTCGCCAAATTATATAAATCACCAAACCACTCGCCAAATTATACAAATTGACATAATTTTTATTTTAAATAACGAAAGAACAAATAAATTAGTATCTGTTTGCATTGAGGTTTCTGGAGGGTGGGTGCTAGAGTGATAACCAAAGACAAGAGGGAGTGTATCTGTGTATTTATTGGTTTATCAAATCTTTAACATGAGTCATTTGTTTATAATAGTAACTATATTAATTTTTTTTGTAATGTTATTGAAATTAATATTAACATCACCATTTTATTAAGACATGAAACTGATAGGCATAACATTTATCAAAAACTTGCCAAGTTCTAGATTTATTATTAATATGCTATCAATAATTTTTATTTCTAAACAATTTAAAAAATGCTATAATACTTCAGTAGGTAAGTTTGAGTGAATTTTATTTGAACTTGGCACCAACTTAGCTATCACTTCTTTTCTTGCCATTGTCTTTACAGAACTTGGCTCCCTTTTTTCACAGCTATGTTTTTGTTAGATAATATATTTAGACACTTTACTTAATGCTTTTTAATTGGTTTACATGTGACTATTTTACTCACCAAGCAACATTCAATTTTAATTTAAATTTCTTACAATAAACTATTTGACTGTCAATTTGCGACAGAAATCTATATTTTAATACTGCTACATTGAATACATGTTTTGAAACGAAATGTATTGATTCGAATTTTTTATTGTTTCTGAAACAACAATTCCTGTTAAATTCCTATATTAAAATTTCCTATTAAATTTTCCAATTAAATATCCTATAGCTGGGCCTGCCTTTTTTGTACTGAAAGTGAAAAATAAAGTTATGTGCTTATGCCACACTATGTTTCATTCATCTATGGGAGCCGCCAAAGAGGCAGTGCGGAGGAAGGACATTGCCCCTCCCTTTCAAATTTAATTAACTAAATATCCTTTTCTCTGATGATTTTGAAAATAACAAGTGGGTAAGTGTGATCACAGATCGCACAGAGGGTTTCGTTTAATATTCCTTTCAAAACACTTTATCCTTTTGAAAAATCTGTTAGTTCCACATTTCGAAACCAGGGGCGCACTCTATTCTAAACAAACCTTTATCCGAACGAAATTCCGTTTTACATACTATCCGTAGATATATTACTCGAGGGGATTGAGCCCATAGCACCCGAGATAAGTAGGCGCCCCTTGCGGGAAAAAGTGGAACTAAAATATGTAAGGCTATGGTGCATAATATGAAAGAATGGTCAAAAGGGTGTCGGCAAAAGTTGGAAAAGTGTTCCCCGGGTGAAAAGGGCGGAAGTTAGAAAAATTGCTTAAAATACACAAGTTAGAGCCCGGAGGAGTAAATAATATAAGACTTTTTGAAAATTTTATGATTTGTCGTGTGGTCTGAGGTATTCAGCTATACGTATGCAAAAAGTCATGTTTCCAACTTAATTAGGGGCTTCCTTAGAAAGAATTGCTTAAAATACATTTGTGGTAGCTCAAAGGGTTAAGAGTAACACTTTTTCAAGATTTTATGATTTGTCGCCTGACCTCTGGTGTTCTGCTATAAGTATGCAAAATTTCAAATCTGCAATTTAATAAGGGGCTCAGTTAGAAAAAATTGCTTAAAATACGCATGTGGAAGCCCAGTGGGTTAAATATACGACTTTTTCAAAATTTTATGATTTGTCGCATGATGGTGCTCAGCTATAAGTATGCAAAATTTTGCGCCTCCAACCTAAATATGCTCTCACTTAGAAAGAATTGTTTAAAATACACATGTGAGAGCCCAAAGGGTTAAATGTACGACTTTTTCAAAATTTTATGGTTCGTCATTTGATGTGAGGTGTTCAGCTATAAGTATGCAAAATTTCACGCCTCCAACCTAAATAGGGACCCACTTACAAAGAATTGTTTAAAATACACATGTGGGAGCCCAAAGGGTTAAATGTACGACTTTTTGAAAATTTTATGATTTGTCGTTTGATATGAGGTGTTAAGCTATAAGTATGTACAATTTCACGCCTCCAACCTAATTAAGGCTCACTTAGAAAGAATTGTTTAAAATGCACATGTGGGAGAGCGAAGGGTTAGATGCACGACTTTTTCAAAATTTTATAGATTGTCGTTTGATGTGAGGTGTTCAGCTACAAGTATGTACAATTTCACGCCTCCAACCTAATTAGGGACTCACTTAGAAAGGATTGTTTAAAATACACATGTGAGACAGAGCCCAAAGTGTTAAATTTTCAACTTTTTCAAAATTTTATGATTTGTCATTTGATGTGAGGTATTCAGCTATAAGTATGCAAAATTTCACGCCTCCAACCTAGTTAGAGGCTCACATAGAAAGAATTGTTTAAAATGCACATGTGGGACACCAAAGGGTTAAATGTACGACTTTTTCAAAATTTTATGATTTGTCGTATGATGTGTGGTGTTCAGCTATAAGTATGCAAAATTTAAAGTCTCCAACATGTATAGTTTCTGAGAACGGGCTCTGTGACGGACAGTATATCTCAATTTGTTGATTTTCTAAAAGCAAGTAAACCCAGATAAACACCCAGTAAGTAGATAGGTTTACAATGGCTATTAAAATTTGGCGAAATATTAGTGATATCGCCAAGGTGACGTCATTTTTGGTGACTAATTTTAGTCGCCAAATTTGGCGATATATCGCCATGTTGGCGAGAAACTTGGCGATATTTGGCGACAGAACAGCGTCCCTTCCTACGGCAAACTAAAATTTCGCCTAATAGACGTAATGTTAAAGTAAAAATGGGCACCCCCAGGTGGGTAATTCATCGATTTTCACAATTTTTTTAATTTTTTTCCTTAGTTTGATTGTGTAAACGAACTTCAAACCAAATTTGAAGTCTGTTGCTGCAGTAGATATACGAGATCTTTTTGATGAGTGAGTCAGTCAGTTAGTGATAAAATTATCGATTATCAGACATTTTCAAAAGTCATTATCTCGGAAACTAATTATGCGTTATTTATAAAATTTTGGATTTTAGGTAATTAGGGTGGCCTTACTACACATTTCGTATAAAGAGCACGTAGGTCTCATAGATTTTCAGTAGTAGAGCATTGAAATTTGACGAAAACAGCTCGAAATGGTTCCTGTAATATAACACACGGCTATGTCAGGCGAACTTGGCTACACACGTCCGTGTGTCTAGGGGTCTGTTCAGAAATGCAGCTCACACCGCGCTCGCTCTCAGAAGTTTTTGCTATGGAGTAGGTCTTATCGAAGAAAGGAATTTTCAAATAATTCAATTATTTCATTATTTTTATGGTTCAAAACAGGTAAAACCAATGACTATATTTCTTTATCTTTCCAAAACCTGGTTTTCGTAACAGGAATACATGCCTATGTTCACTCAGATAAAATTTAAAATATTCGGGAAAGAGTCACGTAACCTATTTTATCCACTTTAGCTTGATCAGCAATCAGTCAACCGCACACAAACATCGCGCAAGCTACCCAAAAAAAAATTATGTGGGCGATTTGATCACGTGATTGTGCATTTTGTGCTTATGTTTCATTGGGTATGCTTTGTTTGGTAGGTTGACTGATACAATTTAACAATTCAATTGGAGATCAAAATATTTTAACTTTTTAACAATTTTCTTTTTATTTGTTTAAAAATGATTTATCAGTTGCTTTATATTTTTCGTGATAGAATGCTGTTAATAAACCAAAATTGAGATATCAACATATTACAAGATTTTGAAATTTGCAATGTTAGTTAGGCAGTTTTTCAGAGAAGGTTTTAGTATATATATTTCTTATTTTATGATGGCCGTGCGGATTAATACCGTGTGGATAACAGACAAAATACATCACAAAACATGAGAAACAAATGACACTCAAAATCACGTTAGTATAAGCAAAATACTTAATTATACTTTCAGTAAAAAATTTATAAGCATTCTAATAATATTTTATTCACTACAAAACTAGATGGCAAACCCCATATATTTTATCTCTTTAAAAAAGAGATAAAATATTGTGCAGATATTTTTAGTTAAAATAATATACATCTCATACATTTTATTTTTATAATATTTTCATATTGATTTTAATGCCATAAAATATGATTAGCATCCTAATCTCGATAAAAATTCACTCCTAAAGTACTCAAAAAGAAAAAATAAAGAAAAACATCAAGAAATTACCCTACGCTCAAACGGATATTTTCGCACAATACTTATTTTTTCATTTGCTTTATATATATATACTAGGGGGCTCAGTCCCCTACGAGCTACGCTCGCCAACCCTCGTTCAGACATCGCAGACTCTAAAAGCACGCTGATTTTATTGTCTTTAAAAAGATTTCGAAAGATTGAAAAAACAGTGGCTATCTCCCTATAAACGGGTTTCTATTCATTTCTCTTTGATTGGGGAATTTGGCCAAATCAGCTACTGTTAAAAGATACAATGGCTGCTTCCGTCTTTGATTAAATAATTTTAGTTAAACATTTCAAAATATAAAATGGATTAAGTAAACAGTCTTTGTCTCCCGGTATTTTTTAACAAAGCGAAAAGAAAGTTTTTTTTTAAATAAGACATTTTAAATATATCGTTTATAATCTGACGTAATTTTCATCAAACTTTTCTTTCTCTTTTTAATATTCACGTGAAAATACTTTTGTTATGAAATGAAATATTTAAGCTGTCCTAACAAAAATAGTTGAAAACTATCAAATAAATGTCTCGCGCATTTTTTTTAATTTAAACTGTTTTGCGATATTATTTTTTGTTCATTTTACGTAATAAGTGTAATGTGACGTAATTTCTCCTATTTAAGACTTCTAACGCATGTTAATGAATTTATTATTCTACAATATTCTTTCTCTTTTAAAATTCACGTGTTAATATAGTTTTTATGGCGTAATTTTCAATGAGCTCCTGTTTTTTTTATATTTTATGTTTACAAAAGTCACGTGTAAATAAATTTTTATTTTTGAAGCAAACATTGTTTGTGCTGTTTATACAGGTGACAACAGTTTAAATTAATACCATATTGTAAATTATGTAAAAAATATCTCTCAAAATGCTGAACATTTGAATTTAAAATAGAAATAAAACCTCAAAAAATGAGTCAAAATAAAAAAAATTAATGCAATCTGCACTCCGGCAAATTCTAACGCATAAAATGATCTAAAAATGATTACACGGCCATGTATAGTTTTTGCTGCTATAAAACTTTTTTAATGGAACGATTTTGTCCAACTTTAGCATTAAATATCTCTTAAAATAATTCTTCGATTTGAAAACTGTCTGCATCAGCGTGTTTATCAAACATTTCTCTATAATACCACCGTTTTTCATATTTTTGTATGCAATATTTTTCTTAATATTAAAGAAGAAAGACCTCCGGTCACAAAAAATCCAAAACCGGCGGCGGCGGCGGTGGCAGAGGTAGTTACTTTTTTTTTAGAATAGAGAGATATATACCCTATATATGCATATATATCACTTTGAAACGAAACTTTAAATATTAAAAGGCGTTCATATCTAAAACTTTCATCGAGAAATACCTCATTTTCTCGTATTTAAATAAGTATTTTATTATTATAATAGAAATACATGTGCTTCTGTATTATTAATATAAAAATTTATCTTTATCAAAAGTATCTTATTTCATATGAAAAATATAAAGCAATAAAAAAAAATTACGAATACAATTTGGGACGCGAAGGATTCGAACTCATAGCCCCTAGTCTCGAGTTCAAAGCGCTATCCATTCAGTTATCTAGCTTGTCTTTTATTTGCAACTAATTATCTTTATACCGGGTGTCCCAAAAAGGACTGACTGATTTTAAAATTCAATAACTTGCAAACGGTGATAGATATTAAAAAAATTCTTGCAGGAGGGTTATGCATAAGGTCAAAAGTTTTATTACAGTGATTTTCAATTTTAGTTCGATTTAAAAACAATAGATGGCGCTGTAAGCAATAGTCGCTAAATACAGGCTCGATTTTTGGTCCTTTATCTTGTTCCATGAAGAAAAAGGAGATGGAAATGTATTATCCGGGCCACGAAGTACCAAAACTCGAGCCTGAATTGAGCGTCTATTGATCGCAGCGCCATCTATTGTTTGTAAATTGAACTAAAATTGAAAATCACTGTAATAAAACTTTTGACTTTATGCATAACCCTCCTGCAAGAATTTTTTTAATATCTGTCACCGTTTGCAAGTTATTGAATTTTAAAATCAGTCAGTCCTTTTTGGGACACCCGGTAATTAGCACCATAATTAATCAAACCCTGATTTGTTCGTGAACGAGGTAAACTTTTATTGCATCCACGACAAAGACCCACTCCATGTGCCTGTCTCCTGAGCTCGCGCGCGCGGCGCGTGCTTCTTGAACACACTTGATCAATACTAATATTATTAAGAAGTAAAAATTGTTTGTTTGTTTGTTTGTAGGAGGTAATCTCTGGAACTACCGAACCGATTTCAAAAGTAATGGTATTAAAATGATTGTGTTAGTCCCCGTTCGAACATAGACTACGTCTTAAGTCGATGCAATTACCCCAAAGGAGGTGTAGGAGCAAAAAAAGTTCTAAAAATGCGATTTTTGTGTTACTTAAGGACCTAGAAATATGAAATTTGGAATATTAGTTACTTATAAGATATAAGTGATATCTGAGAACCTTTCCTAAACAATTCGAAATTTAAAAGTGATGAAACTGCTCAAAAAGCGTTCTAAAAAAAGTTCTAAATGGTGTTTTTTACACAATCTCAGGAAATACCAAACCGATTAAAAAATAATGGTGTCAAAATGATGGTGACTATCCTTACTCCAAGATAGGCTATATTTTATGTCGGTGCCACTACCCCAAAAAAGGGTGCAGGAGCAAAAAACGTTCTAAAAATGCGATTTGTGCGTTACTGAGGTCCCTATAAATATGAAATTTGTAGTATTAGTTACTTATTAGATATAAAAGTAAACTTCTTAAAAAATTCGAAATTTAAAAAGGATGATAATGCGCGAATAGCGTTCTAAAAAACGTTGCAAATGGCGATTTCTACGCTATTTTAGAAAGTATCAAATCGATTTCAAAAGTAATAGTTCTAAATTTATGGTGACAGCCCTTGCTCTAACATAGACTATATTTTATGTTTGTGTCACAACCACCTGAGAGTTGCAGGAGCAAAAAACGTTCTAAATTTCGTTTTTTGTGTTATGGAAGGGCCTAGATTCATGAAATTTGGCATGGTATATATTTATTAGATATAAATAATCTATAAGAACATTTCTTTAAAAATTTGAAATTTAAAAGGGGTGAAAATGCGCGAAAAGCGTTCTAAAAACGTTCTAAATGCCGATTTATGAGCAATTTCAGGATGAATCAAACTGATTTCAAAAGTATTGGTAGGAAATTGTTGCTAATAGCCTCTGCTCTAACACAGACGCTATTTCATGTTGGTGTCACTACCACTTGGGGTTGCAGGTACAAAACATGTTCTAATTTGCATTTTTTGCACAACTAAGGGGTCTGACATTTTGAAATTTGGCATTCTAAATTGCGATTTTTGTGATCGGTAGGGGCTAGCAACTTGAAATCAGGCATGGCACATATTTATTAGATATAAATTATCTTTAAAAGCAGCTTCGAAAAAATGGAAACTTAAAAGGGGTAAAAATTCGCGAAAAGCGCTCTAAAAACGTTCTAAATTGGGATTTCTACACAATCTCAGGAAATATCAAACCGATTTCAAAAGCAATGGCTGCAAATTGATAGTGACAGTCCCAACTGTAACATAGGCTATATTTTATGTTGCTGTCACTACCATCTGGTTGTTGCAAGAGCAAAACATGTTCTAATTTGCGTTTTTTGTACAATTGAGGGGTTTAACATTTTGAAATTTGGCATGGTAATTACGTACAAGATGCAAATGTTTTCTAAGAACCGTCGAAAGAAAATTCCAAATTTAAAAGGATGAAGTGAACGAAAAGCGTTCTAAAAACTTTCGAAATTACAATTTTTATGCAGTCTTATCCAATACCAAACCGATTTAAAAAATAGGTGGTGAATTGGTGAGGGTAGGCAAATTGGTGGTGATAGAATCTGCTCAAACGTAAGCTATATTTTATGTTGGTGCGACTACCACACCAGAGGGTTTCGGGAGCAAAAAACATTCTAAATTGCGGTTTCTTTGATACTAAAGAGGCAGTTACATTAAATATGGAATGTAGTTACTTTTAACATGTAAATGCTCTGTAAGAATAGTCGAAAGTAAATTCGAATTAAAAAGGAGGGAAGCAAAGGGGAGGAGTGAAGAACGTCCTAAATTACGATTTCTATGCAATCTCAGGAAGTATAAATCGATTATAAAAGTATTAGTTGCGAATCAATGGTGACAGTCTCTTATCCTACACATGCTATATTTTATGCAGGTGTCTCTACCACCTGGGGCTGGCAGGAACAACAAATGTTTTAAAAAGGTCTTTAAAAGCTTTCTAAATTACGTTTCTGTGGAATATTAGGAAATACCAAACCGATTTCAAAATTAATGTTAGCAAATTAATGGTGACAGTCCCTATTTCAACATGTCATTTTATGTTGAGAGAGATGGTAGACCGTTAGACAAGAAGCTTGGAATTTGGCATGATGGCTAATTTTAAGATGTAAGAAGATAGTTTCTAAAAAATTCAAAACTTAAAATGAATGGTGAAATGAGCGTATTAATTGAGCATAAAAATTTCAAAATATCTTCTTTATATATATTTCTCTCGCGTGGCGCTAAAATAGGGCCGAATTTGTAGCTTGCCATTTGGCAACAACCGCAGTAACACAATTAATTTGCCTTACTACATTCCAGCGATTCCAGTAATCAGAAGAGTAATTTCACCACTCAAACTCGCGTCATATTTAAAAGAAAAATTTCAATGGTTTTCATAAAATGTAAACATATTAAAACGATTCCTTTTAATTATGCACTAATCGCGTAAGAGCAGAACACAGATTATTTATTGAAAAATAATATTAAGAAATCTGTATAAATAAAATGACAGTGAATAATCTTTCATAGTAAGCAATATGTGCATTATGTACACGAGGTGGAACCCGTCGAATTTCGACGAAAGAAAATGTTTACTAAGGAACTGTTGCATCAAATTTATAATACATCGACAATAATACAAATAATTATAATAAAAAAATCCATCTTACACTTGTTAATTTAACTCTCCAAAGACATATTTTAACCTAAGATTAACAAAATACTTTTTTCATAAACTTCAACTGTTAAAATTATTGGAAAATTAAACTTTATTCATATACGTAATCAGTAACATATAATCAAGGTAAGTAATTTTGATTAAGTTATCAATTGATGCTTGGTATTACGGAATGAAAAAATCAGCAAAAAGGATTTCACCTTGACATAATCATAGAATCCCCCCCCCCCTTTAAATCTAAACAAATCAAGTCATTTTCAATGTTTCACATCAATATTAACTATTTAAAAACATTTTTACGCGCAATAGGTTATTGATAAATATATTTTCAAGCTTTAAGTCACGTTTGTCAACTATATCAACTTGCCATGTTAAAATTCCGACTCGTGATTTGAGGTCTTATAACAATCTCTGTACCTGCGCGTAAAAATTCCAGAAATTTATAACTTTTAGACGTATTCATGGGGGAAATATCTCGTTTTATCAAATAAAATTATCGGTTTCTTTTAAATATGACGTCATTTTCAGTCGCTGAAATATTTTGTCTATTGTCTCAAACTCAAAGTCAGCGAAATGAAAAAATAGTGAAATATAACAGCATCATCAGGGAAATTGTGTCTTTTTTAAAGCGTAACGTCATTTTCTGTTCAAATTTTTAAAAAATATATTTTTAATTATAATGAGAAAATGGCATCAGTAAGAATATAATCAATAAAGATAACTAAACCACTTTTAATAGAAATGAAGTATTTCAGTTGCCACGATTAGAAAATTGGTATTAAAAACTATAAAAAAATTAATATCTCAAAAATAAATTGAGGTACAGCTTTCAAACAAATTGCATTTAAATGTGCATTTTTTTCTGCATACGACGGTGTAAACATTTAAAACGTGGTATGTTTAGAAGTTTAAAATTTTGCAGTAGCGAAAATTGCAAAACCAAATTTTTATTTCAAATTTCAAAGTGTTGCCATTCGCAGAATGACGTATGCGTTACGCACAGATATGTTTGTCCTTTATAATATAGATAGTACAACAATGTGGAAAACGAAATGTTTCCGGTGAAGAAAATTACGTTATTCGGAAAACGAACGATGCATTTTCATCCATGTATTAAATATATTTTACTACAGCTGTGTCAGTGATGACCAGGGATGAGATTTACGCGTTTTTGCACACCAGTATTTTGTTGGAGAAAATGATATTTCATTTAATCGGAACACTGCTGAGACTTAACAGAACAACTTTTTCTCTAAGAATATACCGGTGTGCAAAAGCGCGGAAATCTCATTCCTAGTGATGACGTCGTATTCCTGATCCTTATTCCTACACATGCATAGACTGGACTCTTGCTATTTATTTAAAGATCCTTGGTATACATGAAATAAAATATTTCTGAAAATTACGTAATTTTCAGTTAATTAAAATGAATATTTAATTTAATTTAGGAATTTTAAAAACAGTTGCTTAAATGACGCTTAATCTCGGAAGGGTCGAATGGTTCTGGTAGTGAAAATGGTGTTATATTTGAAAGAAAGGATTCATTCTCAAATGGACTCTAAAAATATTATGGCACACAGTAGAATTGTTTCAAACAAACAACCGATTTCTGGGAAAGTTTTTCATGGTGCGACGGAGTTACCTCCCGGAAAAAAAAGAGCAGAAAAAAACCAGGAAATGCACAGGAACGGTTTGTTAAGAACTGTCAATGACATCATGAACTTTAGAGTCTATATAAAACTTAAATATTTGAGTACGATTTTGTCAGTATGACGTCATATTCACTGGCCTTTACACCTAATTCAGCATATTAAAATTCAGAGCAGGAGCTCTATTTAAGTACAGTATGATATTTTGGCAGATGTAAGAATGGAAATGGCCATTGATTATTTTTACGGTCACGTGATGCATTCAGAAAATCAGCTTTTTGAACAAAAGTTTCTTTAGACGCATAAGAAAACGCGTTTTTTTTTCTCTTTTTTTTTTTTTTTTTTTTTTTTTTTTGTAACTTGCCAAGTGTCTGGGGGGATATTGTATTTTCGAACGAACTTTAGATTGTGTCTGTTGATTTATATTGAACTATCTTGGTATCAGGTAGTGTTTTTCCAAGAGTTTTTAAAAACAAATTTAAATCGTTCTATACAATATTATTCGCAATAAGTTTTAAATTAATTGTGTTCCAAGGTAATGGTTTTACATTTCAAAATTTGGTAAATTTTATAATGTTTTTTAACTGTGATTTCAACAAAGTTTTCAATTACTGTTTTTTTTTTTACCTTAATTTTTTTTTTAATTTCCATAAGTTAAAAGGATTTGTGATAGTACTCATTATGGCTAGAGTTGCTGCAAAAAGTGTCGAGCAAGCGAAGCAAGCTGGGAACGCGTAGCGGCCCCAATGTGAATTGTGTCACAATTCATGGGAGTTGGCGAACGTCAGTGAGCAGGGGGCAGAGACCCCTAGTATTGATTAATTATTGAAATTATTTTTGTTAATCTATATATGTATAAAAGTCAATTGTCTGTGGGTAAAGACAGAATTTTCTCCATGAACACTTACTGTCACCCACGCGCAGTTGTAGTGGTTACATAGCCCTTGGTCTCCTGCTGTTAGTAAGGCAGTTTGGTCGCGGTGGATGGAAGTCGGGGATTACAGGGATACTCAAAAGAATTCCATTATATTGCGGCCTATGGGGAAAAATCGATTGAGATTGTTTTTAATCTTTATCTGCATATATAAAATGCCCAGCCCAAACTACTGAATCTAGAAGCATGAAAATTGGGAGGGGGGAGAGCACTAAGGACGGATTTTTGAAAATTCACCCCCTAAAGGGGTTAGAAGGGGGGGGGGGAGTCGAAAATTTTAGACCATGTGACCATATTTCAAGAGCCGTTTTAGCTAGGAGCATGAAATTCCAGAAAATAAATCTACTAAAAAAAATAATTAAACATGTGTTTCAGCGTTTTTAGAAATTCACACTTAAGGGCGTTAAAAGGGTGTGTTGAAGCTTTTAGAACATGCTATAATATAATACACAATATAATACATTATAGTAATCCAATGTGCAATCATTTTGAAAATTTATATACTCCCAGAGGTGCTGTTACTATTGTGAACAATGCCCACTTTATTAGCAAAAATGCTCGTAATATTTTTAACATGACGTGATTTACTCAGGCGAAAGCTAAAAACATTTAACTCCACGCATGTTTAGCTCAGTGCCTTAATTAAATTACGAACCATAGACTCAATTTTTTTGGCTAAAAATATCCTTTTCTGAGAAATATTTCATTTTCCTAATTATGTACATGAATTCATTAATTAACGAGACACGAGAGATTAAATTTTCTATAATTTCAATTTCTAAAGCGGTCATTTCTTGACATTTTAACCATTTTGAAAGAAGCTTTGATTTTCATCTTCAGGAATTAATTCTGTTACGCATATTTCAAATCAACGAATTTTTTTCCCTTTCACGAAAGGATTGGATTATATGAAAAATGGATCAAGCAGTTGAAGGTAATTTTATGACTGAAAATCAAGAAACAGTTCCTGAATCAAGCTCAGAAGGAGTTTCTGAAGTTGGGGTTTCAAATGAAATTGTCGGGAACCTTGTGCCCGATATACAATCAAAATGTATGAAGGATAAGACTGGAAATGCAAAGTCAAAAATCCAGAATATTAAGACCAAGGAAATGACAGTTGCATCTGTGCCTGAAAGAAAAATTCTGAAAAGAAAAGCTGCTCATCCTCCAACTTCTGACATGGTGATGGATTCCATTAAGAGCCTGAAAAAACGTAATGGTGCGTCATTTGAAGACATAAGAAAGTATATGGAAGAAAAGTATGTGGTCGACATGAAGCGATTAAAGTATCACGTCGACAAGTTCTTGCAGAAAAGTGTTGGTGATGGAGTTATTGAGAAAATTGGCAGAGGTAGTGCGGAAGAAAGATTTAAAATCAAGAAATCGGAAGACATCAAGAAAGGTTAAAAAAATGTGCCTCGAAAAGAAGGGAAACTGAAACCTGTGAAGAAAATGGCTGCAGCAAAAAAGCGAGTTAAAAAGTAACCAAGACTGTTTGATCTCCAAATTATTTTTCTGTTTTTGTACTTGGAATAATAGACATTCAAAATTTTCAAAATTTCTCTTATAATATACAATTTAATCAATAATTTGAAAATAAACAGGTTTTTAATTGCTGAACTGTTTTTTCTTTTATCGGCTTCACGATTAACTTCTATCCTTTTAGAACAGTTTATATTTTAATAGGATTACACTTTTTGCACATTTCTTAAATGGGGTACTTGTTAGTTATCCCGTCGACCAAATTTATGTCGCCAAATTGTAAGATTAAATGCCAATGATGGTTGATCGTAAATGTCGCATTCAGTTGACAACACGTATTTACGTCTTCAAGGGATTTTTATTTCGACGTTTTATTTGTATTTTTATTAATGTTATACTGATTTATTTGTTCTTTTGTTATTTGAAATAAAAATTACGTCAATTTGTATAATTTGGCGAGTGGTTTGGCGAAATTGGTCGACGGGATAATTAACAAGTACCTTAAATGGTAATGTTGATATGATGCATCTTCAATAAACGAGTATTTCAGTCGCCCGTTTTTATCTTTCAATTTTGGATCATAATTATTTGGTATTTACGTACTAATCGCATGCCGAATAATCGCTAAAGAAGGACACAGATAATTGTAATTATATTAGGCACAGATGTCATATATGCCCCATATTGGCGCAATTTTTTTCCGACGCCAATTTGGCGAAAACCTCGTTACTATATCAACTATATCCGGGTTACCATATCAAGCAAACTAACGACACTTTGGCGCCAGTGAAATATCCGGTGCGTATATGACATTGGCGTCAGAAAAAAATCGCGCCAATATGACATCTGCGCCTTATATTAACCTTTAGAAAATGTATGAATATTATGAATGTATGTTGCGTAATATATATAAAGGATGGCTAAATTTCCATAAGTGGGTATGTTGCCAAGCTTAGCATCAAAACATGGCACAGATGGGGAAGAGTTCCATATCCTGCGCTGGTTGGAGCGATTGGCGAAGGTATCCAAAATGGCACCAAAATGCCATTCTAGCATCTTATAAAAATTTTCAAGATGGTGGAAAAACATGGCCTTTAAATATCTATAAACATATATATATATTTAATAAATGTTATATGTGTCACATATAAATTAGTTGGGCAAAAATAATGATTTATTGAATGGAATTGATAGGAAAAAAATAAAATACATATTGTTGTAAGATAGAAAAAATAGTTCAAGTTTACCATTATCACAAATGTTCGATGTGACTGACTCTGCAAATGTCCCATCGGTAAATCATTTCTTGTCACAGATTTCTCAACATGTTTCCGTCGATCCAATTAATTACAGTGCATATTCTTGATTTTAGTTCAGTAATGGACGCAGGAAGTGACGGCTTGTACACTTGGTCCTTTACAAAACCCCACACACCGAAATCAAATGGTGAGAGATCTTGTGATCGTGTTGGTCATTGAATAACACCTCCGCTCTCTAAGCGATAGCGTCAGTTATGGCATCTAACGCTATCTATAGATAAACTTCGGCAATATTACTACAAGTCTGACTTTCAACTAGTTAATTTCATTAAATATTTCGGAAGTTCTTAACTTACGAAATGGCCCAACTAATTTGCAGATACCCTGTATTAAACGTAAAAAATCCATTAGAGTTATCAATTAGAAAAAAAAAGTACACTCGTGCGAGACTTTCTCACCGCAATCTTTGAGATTATTTGTTGATACTTATTTTCATTAATTTTTTATTAATTGAAATTCTTTTTTGCCAAACAACGCGTTTTAACGATATATAAATATACTATCTCAAACGCCACTTGCAGAATCTTTCGAAAAATACCTCATTCATGGACGTGTCTTTAGCATGTGCAGAGGAGAAAGGATGTTAACATCAGAAATAAGCTTTATTACGCTATCGTAACTGGCACAGAAATCACGATTATTTGTTAATTGTTTAATGCAAACGCTCAAATGGAACGCATCTTATTGGTTATTGAACAGCATTTAATGTATCTCTATACCTATAAGGAGGTTTACCATAGGGGAGAGCCTGTTCTGTCGCCAAATGCCGCCAAGTTTGTCATCAACTAGGCGTTATCTCTAATATTTCGCCAAATTCCCATAGGCTTCCATTGTAAACCAATAGGATTTACTTGCTTACAGAAAATCAACAAATTGAGATATTTTAATGCAACAAAAACTAATATTAGTTTAAGGCATTATTTTAATTATATTTAAAGGAGTCCAAGTAAATTAAATGATGAATAAAAGTAGCATGATACAATGCTTAACATGCTTTCTCAAACATAAATTTTAAGGGAGGCCAAACTGGTCACCATAGGACGGCTAGTAGATATGATTTTTTTTCATCTATATCCTGTTAACCGGGAACCCCGGGTTTATCCCTATGTGAGTAATAATTCCTGGAAGTGCATTTTCAATTGTGGTATGCGTTTTTAAAATTTAGCTATATATTTTTTGCATATTATTTGGTGTGTAGAAATTCTATAGATCGTGTGCAGAGATGCAAAAAAATATTCTCGTAACTTTACGCTTACATACTGCTGAAGAGGAATCTTGTTGTATTATGCGTTTCCTAGCTGAACTAAGTTTTTTCATGTTCTTTAGCATACATACATAGCTCTTTATATCTAAACCAATATTCAGCATATATACAAATATACAGATCATATATAGGGCTGCTCAAAATAATTTTCCCTACAAAAGATGGTAATTTCTGAAGTTGAGTTTTCAAATGTATTATACGTTTTCCAAATTGTTTCCTTGGACATGATCTTTTACCTTATTAACCCTTTATGTACTGAATTATGAATTCCTGAAAATTTTATCTTCTAAAGCCTTTTTCGTGAATTGCTTAAAGTACATTAGAAGATTTACATAATCTTTTAATAAATTTTAGAAGGATTTTAGGAGGATTGGAGGATTTAGAAGGATTCATTAAATTTGAATTTATAGGGATTTTGTTCAATATTTATAACCCCACTCGACTCTTTTATTTTAAATATTTTTCTTAGTATTTTGTAGAATTAGGAAATGTACAAATATTATGTTCTTACAATAGAAATATAGAAATATTTCCGAATTGAAAAATCCTCCCCTCCTCCCCTCAATGCCAAGAAAGCTGAAAATATACAAAAGCAAAAAAATCCTCCTTTTAAATATATTTTTGTTTTGTGTAACCCATAATGCTTTTGGAGCAAGATAAAGTAATGTATCTATAACTCATTATAAACTGTATTACAACTAATCGATTTACTAAATGAATTTTATAACAAATTATTTTAAGGATACTTATAAGTACCGACAATAGATAAAGGGTTAAAAATGAAGATTCGTTATTCTAGAAGTGCTGGAAAGTGTTTCGTAATTTACGTTTGATG
This sequence comes from Maratus speciosus, assembly GCA_963932465.1. Taxonomy (NCBI): domain Eukaryota; kingdom Metazoa; phylum Arthropoda; class Arachnida; order Araneae; family Salticidae; genus Maratus; species Maratus speciosus. Next base: position 63,319,475 of record OZ010799.1, on the reverse strand, counting down.
CAGTATTTTTCTGCCTTGTGTTTTCTTTTTCCGTTTTCAGAATTCTAACGGATGACCTTCTGAAATATCGAGTTCTTTTATTGCAAATTGTTTACTTGAGCATCATTATTCAATTTATTAATCGGTGAAGTTTTGTTATTCTAGAAGAGAAGTGTTGGAAAGGGTTTCATAGTGATTGTTTGATGCAATATTTCTCTTTCTTGTGTTTTCTCTTTCCGTTTTCAGAATTCTAATGAATGACCTTTTGAAATGACGAGTTTTTTTTTAATTGCGTATTGTGTACTTGGACATCATCTTTCACCTTCTTAAACGGAGTTGTTCTATAGAAGTGTTAGAAAGGGTTTCATATTCCATGTTTAACGCAATAGTTTTCTTTCTTGTTTTTTCTATTTCCGTTTTCAAAACTCTAATTAATGACCTTCTGAAATGACGAGTTCTGTTATTTCTCGAGTCATTTGCCGTCGCACGATCTCTGTCAAAAACTTCTTTTGTCTTCAAAATTTTCATGGCATCTCCCAGTGAATTCCCATTACAATGGCGAACAGTGAAACGTCTTCACTAATAAATCTGCAGTTCTTACAGATTTCTAAGAACTTCTTCCTGCTTCTGTTCAATAAATTTCTATTCAGTTTCTTTTTTAAAAAACGTCACTGATGTCGACGAAACGATCGGAAATTTGTCTGGGAATTTTAAAATAATTTTGTTTAACAAAATTAGTTACGCGTTAAGCATTAGATTATAAAACACTTTCCAACAACATTCCGAGAATACTTAACAAAGCTTCACGGTTTGATATTGTGAAAGATGATGTACAAATAAATAAGTTCAGGCCAGGCGGGGAGGCCTACCATATATATGGCTAAAGCCCTTCAAGCCACGCCCATATCCAAATAAACAATTCGGAAAACGCATAACAAATTTGAAAACACAATTTGATCAATTAATGTCAATAGTCGGGAAAATATCTGACTTATTTCGTGCAGCCCTGTATATGATCTATAGATTTGTATATTCATATAGTGTATGAAGAAATTTAGTTCGGTTAAGAAATGTATAGCACGAAAATTCCCTTTCGCCAATAAGCGTAAATGTACTCAAGTTCTTTTGTTCAGCGCTGTAGATCTATAGAATTTATACAGATCAAGTAAAATGCAAAAAATTAGTTAATTTCAAAAAAGCATACTTCAAATAATTGCAACTCATTTCTAGCAATTAATGATGGTAATTCCCGAAATTAGGTTTTCAAATGTGTCATGCGTTTTCCAAGTTGTTTATAGGCCGGAAGGCGACAGCACAAACAATCACCTCATCGACTTCACGGCTGATATTCCAGAATTACTTCAAACTCGATTCGCATATTAAAACGCAATTGGTCTTCCAAGTCATATCTTGGTGGAAAACACCTGAAAACCCGACCTTAGCGCTTGACTCGTAGCTTTACCATTGTGTTTTCCTGCTCCCACTCCACCATGCTTTCATACCTTTGGTTGCAGGAAAACACAATGATAAACCTACGAGTCAGGCGCTAAGATCGGGTTTTCAGGTGTTTTCCACCACGATATGACTTGGCAAGCCGATTGCGTTTTAATATGCGAATCGAGTTTGAAGTAATTCTGGAATTTCAGCCGTGAAGTCGATGAGGTGATTGCCTCTGCTGCCGCCTCTCGGTTTATTACTTACTAGGGAGCATCGCCAAGTGTCAGTTCTGGATTTTAATGAGTGTTGTATCGTTCGAAAGATCCTGTGACGAGGATCGAGAAATGTATAAGAACTATACTCCCAAATCCAATAATTTGGGAGATATGGACAATTTTCTATCTAGTAAGAAGAGAAATAAAGAAAGGAAAAACAGCATGAGATTCCTTCAAGTGCTCTATCGAAGGCAGAAATTGTGTCTTATAGTTAGCCATGATAGTGATTTCCTACGTAAAAGTGATGAAAACACAAGTTTTTCCAACACCATCTACAAACGATGAAGGGCATTGTTTTTTTTACAGTCAGCACGGGTGTGTTTATACAGCGGATGGCGGCTGCACATACATCACCACATCCAGTTGACTTCTGAAATTCCAGGATTAGTTAAAAATCGATTCGCATATTAAAATACAACTGGTCTGCCAAGTCATAACTTGGTGGAAAACACCTGCAAAGCCGATTTTAAGGGTTGACTGGTAGATTTACCATTGTGTTTTCCTGCTCCCAGTCTTCCATGTTTTCATACCTTTGGGTGCAGGAAAACACAATCATAAACATATCGATCGACCACTAAAATCGAGTCTGCACGTGGTTTCAACCAAGATATGACTTGACAGACCAGTTTCAGTTTAATAAGCTAATGAAGTTCTGTCTAACATTGTTATTTCAGCCGTCAACTCGATGAGGTGGTGGTAAGTGAAGTCGCCGCCCTATCTATTAGTAAGCGTGACAAGTAAGCATACATGTTTTACTGATGGGAAGACTGGATCCGTGTTTCGCAATAAAGTCTCACGCAGGTGTATAGTAAGTCGCATAGTAGGTGAAGATAACTGGTTATAGGCCAAATGGTGTATTTTTAGTATATTGTCTACAGTAATAGTGTTAGCATCACAGCAAATACTTCGATGGTTTTTTAATATTCGCCTATTTTCTTGACAAGTACTTGCAGTCTTGGAAAAAATAAATATGCAGTAGCTGTAAGTATTTTGTCTATTCAGATGAAAGAAAGACTATCTGTATAGCAGAATTTAGTTTTTGGATGCTTTAAGCCTTTATGTCCCGAATTATAAATCAGAAATTTGCTCCTCTTCAATAATTACACTAGTCTGCAGGATATCAGATGATTAAAAACCAATGACTGCCCTTAATGCATATTTTAATGCTGATTACAAAACTGTTCTTAGTTTTCTTGTATCACGTATAGTTTGTTTGCAATCGACCCGAGTTGATTACGAAGATTCATCGCTGAATACAAGCACTATGTGGTAGTCACACATAACGTAAATTTCCCTTCATAACACACAAAAAATCAAAAGCTGGAATTTTCGTTGGTCCTCAAATCAAAAAACTGATGAAGGACAAAGATTTTGAAAAAACGATGAATGAGACAGAAAAAGACGCATGGACCGCTTTTAAATGTGTTATCGAAAGCTTTCTAGGGAATAAGAAAGATCCAAATTACAGAATATTGTTGAAACAATGCTGGAAATTTTCAAGAAATTGGGCTGTAATGTGAGTGTAAAAATGCATTTCTGCATCCCCGTATCGACTACTTTCCAGAAAATCTGGAACATTACATTGAAGAGCATAAGGGAAGTTGAAATGTAAATATGATGGCAGACTATTGTTGGATGTTAAAGAGGGACATAAACGATGAAGGAGGATCGGCAAGAAAGTCAACAAGTTGGAAATTGCTCGTCAAACGTGGCAAATGAGGTGAGTTCGTACTATAACTGGTTTTATAATTATTTTTTGCACCCCATATTGTACTGAATGTATATTTTTTTGCACTTCATAAGTGCATAGTCTGTAACATCATTAAAATGCTCTTGCAATAATTTTTTTCCCATTCCCCGTAATGTAACAGTGACTTTGACAGTCTAACTTTTGACTGTCCCTGTCATTAAACTATACATCCAATTTTCATAAAATTTGAAATGGCTCGACAAAATTTTGCAACAGTTATATATTTAAAATTTCAGACCTTTCGGAAGGCTTTAACATCATTAAAATGCACTTGCAATAATTTTTTCCCATTGGCCGTAATGTAACGGAAAACTTTTGACTGTCCCTGTCATTAAACTATACATCCGATTTTCATAAAATTTTAAATGGCTCGACAAAATATTACAACAATTATGTATTTAAAATTTCAGAACATTCGGAAGGCTGTAACACCATTAAAATGCACTTGCAATAATTTTTCCAATTGACCGTAATGTAAAAAAAAAACTTTTGACTGTCCCTGTAATTAAACTGTACATCCGATTTTCATAAAATTTTAAATGGCTCGACAAAATTTTGCAGCCGTGATATATTTAAAATTTCAGACCATTCGGTTGGGTAGTTTTTGCTCTGTTACATGCGGACAGACAGACGGACTGAACGACGACTATAGGTGATACATATTTATATAATTACGAACGCACCTAAAAAGGAGAAAGTTTGTTTAATTGAAAACTGTTTGCTTTTCGTTTTATTAAATAAATTTCATGAACTTAAAAGGAGGTTTTTTACAGTATTTTTAGCGTGTTTAATGAAATACTTTGTGTGAAATTGTGATAAATTTTTGATTGCATTAATTAAAATATTGAAAAGGTAACTTCTCATTTTTTGTAAAATCCTGACATGATAGACAAAAATAGAAGTTATTTCTAGAATCAGCATCAAAAATTGATTCAGAAAAACTTGTTCATAAGAAATCATCTGACAAAAAGTTTAAAAATGCAAGCTAGTGTTATCTTTGTTAACGTCTGAAGATATCCAGAACAATATATATAATAATAATTTGATTTTTAGATTGGTTTTTAAATAAAACTGATTTATTAAATCGGTAGTTTGAGGGTTTTTTTTTTTTTTTTTTTTTTTTTTTTTTTTAAAGATTTACAAGAATAATTAGATTAATTAATAAAAAATACTGTTATGGAAACCTCACAATTCTTACAAGACGAATGTAAATAAATGTAGTGATCCTATCTGCAACACAGAATGGTTTTGTAGTTGCAAATTTTTCATAAAACATTTTTTTTTAATTCCTACTATTAGTTCACACTCTCCCTATATATATCTTGTGCAAATTTTCAAACGTTAATAAAATACTTATTATTCATCCACTCAAGTTCAAATACATTTTTTTTAAACTTGTAGTGGATGACGCTTGATGTTAGTAAAGTTCTTTCAAATATTAATTCATTAATTAAATTTTAATTAATTAATTTTAGTTTTATATGGGAGAAAAAATGGCGGCCATTGGTTATTGAACAGCATTTAATGCTGCTAATGCACATAATGTAAGTTTACGTTTAACATTTAATGCATCTCCATACCTATAACAGGAGTTACCATAGGGGGAGGGACCTATTCTGTCGCCAAGTTTATCGCCAACTTGGCGATATATCTCCGAATTTGGTGACCAAAATGAGTCGCCAAAAGACACGCCAACTTGGCGATATCTCTAATATTTCGCCATATTCCCATAGACTTCCATTGTAAACCAATAGGATTTACTTGCTTATAGAAAACCGACAAATTGAGATATTTTAATGCAACAAAAACTAATATTAGCTTAAGGGATTATATTAAACTTTTCTTTGATGACCTAAGTAGGAATTGACTTTAAAAAAAATGATATTACTTGAGAAAAGCTAAATCCATGTAAATGGTTGAAATAATTACTACATTAAAAAATATTTACCTTCGACTGTTTCGCTGTGCTTACTGAATGTGACCCAGCAATGTATTTTGTATGAAAAGTGCTAAATATTTTTATTAGTAGATGAATTAAATAAATTTTATATTGCATTTTGTTTAATGGGGATTAAAAGTCCCGTCGAAGCATAAAGGGTTAATTTTCATCTGTTTAGCCACTTCATCTTCCCAGTACTAGGATGGTATCCCCATTAACACACTTTAATAAAACACTATCGCGAAAACCACTAACATGATTCATTATAAGTAAGGATCGACCAAACAGGTTTTTAAGACCGAAACCGAATTTCGGTAATCTTTCTATTTTCAGCCGAAAACTAAAACGGAAACGAGAATGTCCAAAAAATTTTAAGTAATTAATACATACATAAATATGCATAATTATTCATTAATTATACGCGTTAATTAAATATACATAACTAGCTACCCTTGACGACCAGTTTGGTCTCCCTCAAATGTATGATAAGCAATGTATCATGTTACTTTTATTCACAATTTAATTTACTTGCTAAATCCTTCGCGAAATCGGAAGATTCTGATGCAGAAATCATGAACTCGGTATTTTTATGTTAGCCGTGCGCAGGTGATAAACCCCGTCGTATTTTTTCGTATTTCATTGTTTTCATTTAAAATATAATACTTTCACTCATTTTATTTAATATACATAACTTTAATTTAAAACTGAAATATTTAAATTTATAACTCTCAATTATTTCTTTAAAAAAAAGAAAAGAAAAAAGTAATAAATTATACCAAAAACCATGACATTTAATTTAAAAAATCAAAGCTTTGTTTGAATTTACCACGCAAAAAAAATTGTTTATGACAGTCGCATGAAATGGACTATTATAATACTGATGACATGATGGTGATTTAACAATATTTGGCGATTTGTCACCTGCGCCCGGCTAGCATTAAATTACTAAATTGGCCGCCTGGCATATAAAAAGCGAAGCGGTCAACCCGGAACTGTTGATAACAGTCACATGACTTAGGCTAATATTATAGAGATTATAAATTATAAATTAATTATACGTGTGGCCCAAGTTGGCTCTCTGTGCTAAACTTTTTATTTTCTTATAAAATAAAATGTAATTAATTCATCAACGACACAGGATGATTCGCTAATTATACGAATTCCATCTAGTTAAAAAATGTTTTAGGTACACATACCTCGATTTATCTTTTATAATGATTTTTGTAAATGATCATCTGTTATACTAGAACCACGGTCGGCAAATGGTCGAAGCCTGGACTGCCAAAAGTTTTCAATTTGAATGAATAATTTCAAAAGAAGATCCGAAATTTTGGCTGCTGAGAAAAATAAAAGTTCGCTTGAACTTCTGCAGAAGGCGCTTTGCTACGCCATAGCACTTGATGAATCATGTGACATTGCTGATGATGAACAAACATCTATTTCGCGGAGAAGATTTATTTAAGACTGTTGACAATTTCAAGACAAAATCAAGCTTCAGTTATGATAAAATGGTGTCCATTTCAAACCAGTTACTATAATCATTAAGGTTAGCTGGATGAAAAAGCTCCACCAGATTCGTCCAGGATAGCTCAGATGGCAGAGCACTGGCGGCTTCAGCCAGGAGATCGCTGGTTTGAATCCGGGTCCGGACATTTTTCATCCAGTTGGAAATTTACATCTAATATGATTTATTTATCAATTAGAAAAATTGTGTTAAAATTAATCTAGTGTATTTACGCATCCAGCGATTTCTGGAGTTCCATTACCTGTGATTTATTTTGTTGAGCTGAACCAGGTTTCAGACCAGATGCTATAATCATTAAGGTTAGCTGGGTGAAAAAGCTCCCCCCAGATTCGTCCGGGATAGTTCAGATGGCAGAGCACTGGCGGCTTCAGCCAGGAGATCCCTGGTTCGAATCCTGGTCCGGACAATTTTCGCCCAGTTGGAAATTTTCATCTAATATGATTTATTTACCAATTAGAGTAATTGTGTTATAATTAATCTGGTGTCCATTTCACCTGACGGAGCCCCAGCGATGTTAGGCAAAGAAAGAGGATTAGTAAAGAGAATCAGGTGAGATTCCTGTAATACATGTATTAAAGGTGCCCTAGAATCAGGGATAAAAATGCTGAACTACTATCTTATCAATGCATAATTCACCAGACAGTCCTTTGTGGAAAACTTGGTGCTGCTCTGAATGAAGTAATGAACAACTCTGTCAAGCTGATCAATTTTATGAGGTCTTGTTCTGTTCTTCACGGACAGTTCAGAGAATTTCTATCTGAATGTGATTCAGCGCATTCAGACTTACTGCAACACAACAATGTTCGTTGGCTAAGTAAAGGTCAAGTTATTGAAAGTTTCTGGGAAATAAAAGAACAATTAAACTCCCACAAGGCAAGAATCACTTGGAGTTCCTATCAAACGATAACAATATGGTAGCTGTGGCTTTTCTGAAAGACATTCTGAAATATTTAAATGCGCTCAACACAGAGTTACAAGGAAATGAAAAATTAATATGTGATTTGATACAAAGTATGTCTGCTTTTCGTTGCAAACTGTATATCTTTCAAAAAGATATCGCAAATGAAGAATTTATTAATTTTTTAACAATTCTTGGATATAAAAAGAAGATTTCCGAAATACACACTGCAAAGTTTTTAAGTTTTATGTCATATATTGTGAAGAAATTTGAAGCAAGATTCCAAGACTTTGCAGAGAGGGGTAAGTTGTCTCAATTCTTTAAATCGCCTTATAAAGTTGCTCCAGCTGCAGAATGGACTGATGTAGCTGTGAAGTTGTTCAGTCTGCAGAAACCTTTACTTCAAATGAAGATATCGACTTGAAAGACGATATTTCCTTGTAAATGTATAAAACTGCATCCTCTGAAGAATTTTGGGGTAAACATGCCTCAGAAAAGTATGAAAATTGCAAAAAACTAGCTATTAACTTGGCTGATATGTTTGGCTCCCTCACATGTATGTGAAAAAACTTTCTGAAAAATGAATTTTTAGAAGAACAAATATTGTTCGAAATTAACGGACGCCCACGAATACATGCATTTTCTATTTTATTATGTGTATGTAAAAATTTTCAGAATGTATACCTGTGTATGTAGTAAATTTTCAGAAGGAATACTTGACTTTTCTGCTTTCTGTTATATGTATGTGTATGTAAAAATAAAAAAGTTAAAATAATAAGTTCTTATATTACTTATGTGTTTTTTTCTCTGAACCTCTATAAAAAATTTTAAAAGTATTCGGACCCCACTTAAAATTACTTACCGACTCCTGTACTAGAACTTTCTCAAAGAGTATTCGAAACACTTCTGTGGTTTCAAACTAAAAATTTTCCATTACTGTTAAGTCTGCAGCTTTTAATGAGCACGTGAAAAGCGTCTTCAAAGTTTAGACCTATATGCATTACTTGCTTTTGATTTGCACTCACGCCTTAAGTTAGTCATGACTGTTAATTATAAAAAGTGAAGTTCATAACAATGAATAAAGAATGCCGGTACAGCTCAAATCAATGAGAAATGTTGAAAATTTCCGAAAAAAGAAACGAAATTTTTGGAATACAGAAAGTTTCGGTCGAGTTTCGATTTGGCCGAAATTTCAATAAAATTTTCGCCGAAAACGAATTTTCGGTGAAACTCTGATTTTGGGCCGAAAACGAAAACGAAACCGAATTTTCGGTCGATCTCTAATTATAAGACAACATTCCTGCCTTCGATAGCTTTAGAAGGAATCTCATGCTGTCCTTCCCTTCTTTATTTCTCTTCTTCGGAAACTCAAAGAGCCCAAATCTCAGGAACTATTGAATTCGGTAGTATAGTTCCTATACTTTTCTGGATTCTCGTAGCAAGAGATTTCGAACGATGTCACACTGTCACAAAAACTCTTCTATATACGGTAAATTATTCCTCAGTTTTTAACAAATAACTCCTAGAAAACATGTTTTATCCGTCAATTCTTCCAAAAAGTCTAAAAAAGTGGGAGAAATTCCGTTTATTCCTAGCATATATGCGTATTGGCTCTATTAATACTAAAATCCAAATTTATTTTTAAAATGAAAAACTGAAAATTCAATAAATTAAAATTTCTAATTTATTTGAGCACAAACAAACAAAAATAATGCTTTCGAATTTAATGTGTAGCAATTTTCTCATTCATTTAAACTTATTCGCAATTTATTTTCTAGAGTATTAAAAAATATTCGCATATAAAATGCATTTTAAATGAATACATTTAAAATAGATATTTTAATTAAAATATTAAACGGAAAAGAATCAATTTTACTCAAAAGGAAAAAATTTCCTGCATAAAAATATAATACAGTGAAACTTCTATTTAACAAAGTATCATCGTTATACTTAACACTTCGTTATGAAGAAAATTCGTTAAATAGAAATCAACTCAAATTCGTGAAATTTGTATAATAAATACACATGCATAACATAAAAAATACAAATAAAATGGAAATATTAGAAAAATGTATTTCAATTTTTGCACTAATTTTTTTTAATGCAATATAGCCATTTGAGAAAAATTTAATTAGAAAAGTGTTTTAAAACATAATAATATGAGGTAAACAAAAACTGAAGCATAGTGTACCTTTTCTATTTCTTCTCAGTATTCCAGATCCGTAACTTTAAAAAAAAGTTATTAATATTACTTTGTACATGTTTCTTATAAAAAAAAAACACTGTTCATTAAAAATTTCGCACTTTTGTAAGTATCCGAACAATTCATCTGTAACATTTTCATAAAACTAGAATCCCATTCTTATTGTACCGAAGGTTTTTCCCCAGAGTGCCTGCGTGAAAGAGCGGCTATAGCAAGTGTTTATCTTACTGCGAAAAAATTGTTTTGTTTAGCAACAAGAATAATGGAAATGATTAAATGAATAAACAGCTTCATTTTCATACAATCCGCGAAGATAAATTCATTCATACATCGCAACAGCAACCTCTCCGTTTAAATGTTGTACACACACGAAAGTGGAATAAACTTCGTTATATAGAATATATTTTTCGTAATATGGCGATTAATTTACATGTTAATGATGTCCAAAGTCAAGGTTCAGCAGAAAATTTCGTTAAGTAGAAAACTTCGTTACATAGAGACTTCGTTAAAGGGAAGTTTCACTGTATTTATATTTTACATCTAGCAATTTACATAAAAATGTTTATAATTCATATTTTTACCCTATTTTAATACTAAAGTATTAAAACCCCTGCCACATGCGTATTAAAGAAGAAATCTTCCCGAAATTAACTTCAAAATTCAAAGCTTTTTAAAGAAAATAATTAAACCATACACATCTTAAGCAAACATATTTACTTCAAACTGTTTCACTACTGTATAACTGTAGCCGTGTGGTTAGCATACTGCTCTCGTAACACTAAAGTAGCTGGTTCGATCCCAAGGTTAGTAACTTTTATTTAATCGCCATTTTCTTCAATTGACGTATATTTTACCACCTGTAACGGTGAAAAAAAATTAAATTAAAAAAATCAAAAAACCCGACTGCATAAAAAGCGAACTAAAAAGAGGGAAACAATATGACGTAAGGAAATAGTAGAGTGGGTAATGGAAATCCTTTTTACCCGACTGCCAAGAAGGGTTATGTGTTTCACGCGTATCTGGGTATGTGTATTTCTTTATATCCTCGAAACATCCAAACAGCTGGATCGATTTTAACGAATGAGGTCTCTATCGATTCGTCTTAATCGTCCGATGGTTATGGGCAAGGTTTTGTTTTTATAAATTCAAAATGGCGGCCGTAAAATACAAAATGGCGGTAGAGACAAAAAAAATTTACGCAAAATATTGAGTGGTATATGATTGGATAGGTCTTTCAAAATGAAGACGATGTTTCATTGACTTTTGAACAGTCAGAAGCTCCGTTTAAATATTATACAACCTGAAAGTTATGTAGGTAGGAACTCTAGCTTTACTTTAACTCTAACCTTCATAGACATCTATAGGCCTCATCAAAACAGTGTTTATAAATAGGAACTAACAATTAAACACAACTTAAAAGTCATCAATACAAGTAAATAAAAAAAATGGGTAAGTAATATAAAAAATAGTTTCACATTGATGAGACATAATTAATTAGTTCGCTTTTCACGCAGTCGGTTTTTTTATTTTTTAAATTTATTACTTCAGTAATTGCAGTCGGAGACATCCCATTCATGTTTAGGTATTTACTGCGACTCCTGCTACCTATATGTTTGCTTCCGACTGCAATTACTTAAGTAAAAATGATTGCCATTACACACTCTACTATTTTCCTACGTCATCCTGTTTCCCTCTTTTTAGTTCGCTTTTTACGCAGTCGGCTTTTTTGAGTTTTTTTATTTAATTTTTTATTGACGAATTTTTAGTTTATATTACTTACCTATTTTTTATTTACTTGTATTGATGACTTTTAAGTTGTGTTCAATTGTTAGTTTCTATCTATAAATACTGTTTTGATGAGGCCTATAGATGTCTATGAAGTTTAGAGTTGCAGTTAAGCTATAGATCCTACCTACACAACTTTCAGGTTGTGTAATATTTAAACAGAGCTTCTGACTGTAAAATAGTCTTCATTTTGAAAGACTTATACAATGATATGCCACTTAATATAATGCGTAAAATTTGTTTTGTCTTTACCGCCATTTTGAATTTACGAAAACAAAACCTAACCTATATACATCGGACGGTTAAGACGAATTGATAGAGAGCTCATTCATTAAAATCGATCCAGCCGCTTGGATGTTTCGAGGGTATAAAGAAATCCACATACCCTCATACATATGATAATACCCAGATACGCGTCAAACACACAACCTTTCTTGGCAGTCGGATAAAAAGAAACGGATATTCGTCAATTAACGGAAAAAACCTGGTAGCATTGCTACCAGGAAAATTTCCGTGAATTGAAGAACGTATTTCTGAGAGTGTACTCTCGTTAAACTCCAGAACTTGCACTCGGGGATGTTTCCTAGTAGGCATCATCTCTCAGCTTATTAAACGGGGAAGTTATGTAAAGTATTCTAGGAGTGTTGGAAAGTGTTTCATAATCTATTCTTGACGCATGATTTTACGTTCTTTTTAACACTTTCCAACAAAGTTGAAAAGTGTTTATGCATTCTATTTGTCTGTCCGTCTGTTCACGCTCTAACTCCCGTAAATGTACTCGGATTTTCATGAAATTGATAAAGGTTATTTAAGATCACCCAAGCATGTTTGTTATTGTGTATGAAGTATGTAGGATTAATCGTTCATTTACAGGGACACTCAAAACTATTCCATTACATTATGGTATATGGGGAAAAATCGCTTGCAGAGTATTTTAAAGACATTACTCTATTTCAAATGTATTGAAACTGATATAAATCAATGACTTTCACTACGATCCCGTTAGAACAGGGCATTCATAGCATTTTTTATTCATTTACAGGGACACGCAAAAGAAATAAATCGGTTACAGTATAGTACTGTCTTTGAGTAATAATGGCTGGAGTGTACGGTTTAAAATTTGGTACGCGTTTTTAAGTTTAATTAATTTTTTGCATCTTACTCGCTATACATAAATTCTATACCTCAAATTCAGGGCTGCACAAAAGTATTCACGTACCGTTCTCCTCATTAGAGGAAATTGCTGAAGGTAAATTTTCAACTGAAGTATATGTCGCTCTTAAGGGAACTAAATTTTCGCTTGCATGTAGCTAATAGATTCAAATCTATAAATCATATACAGGGCTGCAATTCACATAATTTTCCGATTGTGGATGTGAACAGCTGAAATTGGGTTCTGAAATGTATTATGCGTTTCCATAGGGTTGAATTAGACGTAATATTTTATTTTTTAAACGGAGCAGTTTTGTTACATTATTCTGAATGTGTTGGAAAGTGTTTCATAATCTATGCTTGACGCATGATTTTACGTTCTTTTTTTCTGTTGTCATTGTTCTAATGAAAAATCTCCTGAAATGATGTGTTCTTTTTATTCTCGAGTCATTTATCGTCGTCGGATCTCTGTTTAAAAACCTCTTTTGTCTTCGAAATTTCCATGACGCTCCTAGTGAATTCCAATTACAATGGCGAACAATAAAACAGCATCACTAATAAATCTGTGGTTCTTCCAGATTTTTAAAAACTTTTTCTTGCTCGCATCAATAAATTTCTATTCAGCTTCCTTTTTTTTTTTTTTTTTTTAAATAAAGTTACTGATGCTGACCGAAGCGGTCAGGAAACTTGCTTGTGAATTTTAAAACAATTTTGTTTAACAAAATGTTGTAAATTTATTAAAGTAAGATTTTAAAGCTATTTCCAATGTATTGGCATGAAAAATGCTTTTTTTTTCCTTTTCTTTCTTTTTTTTTCAGAAATACGCAATATGATACAAACTGGAAAAAAGAAGAGAAGAAAAGAACTTGAGTTAGAATCAATAAAAAATTACAAAAATGGCCCTTTCAATGGTAAAAATAAAAGTTCCGCCTAAAACTTTTTTACTAAAATATTTAATTTTTATTTAATTTTGTTATTTTGTTTATTATTATATCAATTCAATATCATACAATATTGCTTAGATTCACTTCAGTTGTTTTGAAGGTGGCGAAACTTGGCTATGTTTTTCATTTTTTATTTTTTTTTCCTCACTTTCTTCTTTCCCTACAAAAAGTACAGCAGAACCTCTTTTATCCGAAACTCTTTTAATCTAAACTCTCGGTTAACCGAAATCCATTTTTAATTTTTTTTTTTTTTTAACTATTACATTCTTTTTGTGCAAAATCCATTTTGAAAGCATTTTTTTAAAATATCATATTCCTTGTGAACAAGCTGTCCTTTTCGAACTACCAATACATATAAATTTTTTCGATCCCCTTTTAGAGAAATCCTTTGAATTTAACTTGAGCTCCCGTAAGCTGCAGTGTGGAGCGGAGAAAACGAACAAATTAGCAATTCTGAAGCTTTTTAATGTTTTGCAAAACATTGTTTGGTTTGGCATGGCTGGAGCAGCAGAAAGACAGTGATATTGGTAAACTTATAACATTAAAAAACTCCTTGATAGAGCTTGAAAGCAAAAGCAATCGAAACTGCGACAAACAAAACTTTTTTTCAAACCCTTGTGATATATGTAAAAGGTACTTAATTTCAAAATTCATTTTCAGGTAATTTATTCTTGTTTCTATATGCTATTGCTTCATATTTATTAAACACTTGTTACCATAATAAGAAATATTGTATATGTTTCTTCTTAATCTTAAAATTGAAGCATTCTCGACTATCCGAAAATTTCGATTTTCCGAAAGAGGATCGCTCCCAATTACTTCGGATAATAGAGGTTCTACTGTATTGGATTGAGAGATTCTACTGTACGGTGAAAATTTTCGACTTCTGGTTTTCGACGTTTTAGAAGGTCCTGAACACGGTTTGACTGTCTTCCGGAAAATGTCTGTCTATTAGTCTCACTGTAAATAAATTGTGAGGCGTTACTCCATAAAATTGGTGGCAGCCAGTATTACACCAGCATATTACACCAGTTATATCAGTTTAAGTTACACCATTATATGAGTTAAATTACTCCATAAAATCAAAGGCAGCATGTTGCCATCAATTTTATGGAATACCGTTACATAAATATCTTACAGTGCTGCCTGTATATGATACAAATATTTTGGGTGCTCTATCTCAAGAATGAATGCACGGAATGTAATCAAACTTCATATTCTGTTAGAACTTGACATAAATAGATACTGATTAGATTTTTGTGTAAATCGCCCAACAGGTGGTGCTGGCGTTTTTCACGATAACCCCTTCGCGACTCCTTTAAAAAATTTTTAACCTTCACTGCATCACGTGCCACATCTGGCACATACATAAAAACACTGTAATTCTTATTATGTGCCATGAATTTGGCTTATATGATCTCTATCCCTGATCAAGAACAGTCCGAAGAATGGAATGACACTTATTTTGTCCATGTCAGATGGCTGATTTGACAAAAAATTAGAATTTGTTCTTCGGAAACAAAAAAAAGATTCGATCAAGCTATTAAGGTAAAGAATATTAAAGCAGTTAATTATCACTTTGCTAACAAGACGTAAACTGACATAGTGAAAAATGTCCAAGCCGGGAATCGAACCCGGGCCCCTGGAATAGCGCTCCAGTGCTCTACCACTAAGCCACGAGGACGGATGCCCAGCTTGGCATCTCTCACACATATATGTCACTAAGGCTGCAACCGCAGCCTTATATTAAGGTAAAGTTTACTTTTATTATTTTTAATGAATACTTTAAAATATTAATATAAAAAAAGTTGCAGAGTGTCAAGCAGATAAAATTAATTAATTTAAACTCATTTAGTTGTAAAATATAGCAATGCAATGTTTTAAAACCCTAATTGTGTACATAGGGTACACGCCATAAAATATCAAATTTTAGCTGAAAATTTGAAATTTATTTATTTATTTTTACCATCCTCCCCATTATTTGACCGATATATATAGAAAAAATCGTGCAGTGAAGGGTTAATCTTTTACCACCAATTTTTCAAAACAGAAATTTTCAAATAATTGAATCGCAAAAATGCTATGATTAAATAATACAAAGTTTAGAATTAAAAATAACTGGTGGGAATAGACGAGGATTCTGAGCATCTTATTAGGCCGGTATACATGTCACTCGTCCCCAAGGGGTTAATGTTCATGCTCATTTGAAAATTAGAATTCATCAATATCTTGTTGATACCATCAAATTTGCGTTTGCGAATTAATTTGCTCAGCTCAATTATGCTCAAGCCCCGCATGCCCTTTCCTAGTAATATTTCTAATTAAATGGTGTATTAAATAGTCCTAGAAGAAAAAAGTAATGCATATGTAAGCGTCTGAATTCTACCTGAAAAATAATATCTAAAACTACGAAATTAGTATATATGTGGGATTATAAATATTATCAACAATGTAATTTGACAAATTCAAGGGTTTAATTAATCGATATACGGGTCAATATCACAAAATACGGAAGTTACAGTACGCACAATAAAATTTCTATTTAATGTTATATAATGCAATTTTCTTTTTTACATTCTAATAAAAAATATTCTTAGAAGTATTTTCAAGAGATATTATATTCATAACAACACAAAAATAGAGCAATTAAAAGGCTTAGAATTTCAAATTGTCATTTTCCTGGCATGTCCCACTGTGATGTGTGCAAAGTAAAAAGCTTTCTGCTATCATGTACAAATATCTTTTTCTAGTTTTTTTTTATTTCTAATTAATATATATACCTTATATAACACATATATGTGGAAGGTAACAAGTTCTGTATTTTACAAATATTTTTTCATAATTAAAATATGTTTGTCACTGAAAATGAATGTCATTGTCCTGGCCTGCCCATTTTAGTTCTTCATGAGGTATAAAGATAACGCTGCAGAGTAATTCTTCTTGTTCTTGACATAGTTCAAGTCAGAAGTTGTAAAATCTTTGCTATCAGCAAGACCTTTTAGATATTTCTTTCAAAATAACGTGTTTAAAGGCTTTGTAAAAATTGAGTAGACTTTTATTATGTCATTTTCCTGGCTTCTATAAATTACAAATAAAACTTAACATTACGCTGAATTTGAGGTACTATAGAGGAAACATGTTCCTTTAAACAAAATTAAAATGTTAAATCTAAAAATAAAAAAAACAAGAACGTGAAAAATGTTTTAGAATGAAATTGCCATTATCCTGGCATACATATGCCAATAAAATGACATAATTATAATTACATAAAAATGAAATTAAACTCTTCAAACTTTAACAATTTTACATATAAATTCCTTTATTCAGCTGTTCAACCAACATTTAAAAAAATTTTCAGAAGTTTTGAAACGATTTAAGTTTTCAAAATCTCACATTTTGTGATATTCACCCATACAGTATTATGCGAAATAAAAAGCACAACACGAAGGGCATGAAGAAGAGCGCAAGATAGGAGGCAACTGCTCGCGTGGAAAATATCGGAAATAAAAGAAATACCAAGAAACATGGTTGGCGTTCCATAGTTTTGATATCAACATGAAGCTTGAAAATCTGCCCATGACCGAATAAAAGGCTTAAGTAAGAAGTCTAAGTGATTTCTTGTATTTATATTTACCAATATGAAAATTATGTAGGGTAGACCGGGCACCTTTACGCGTTTTTTCAATGAATTTTAACTTAGAAAATTTTAGACATTGTGGTTTTATAAAGCAGTTAATAAAGTCAAAATTTGTACATGCAGTTGTTGCCCTATTTGTGTTTTTAACCGTAAAAAAAATTTTTTTAGGTCCAAGTCTTTTGCGTAAACTTGCCCCGGGAACGGGGCAAGTAATTAAGTAAACTTAATATTTTAAGTTTAGTATTCAAGTTTAATATTATAAGTGATACCAAGGAGTAAGTGAAATAAATATTTAATCAAATTGAAAAGTTTTATTTATAACTTAAAACACTGTTAAAAAAATAAATAAAGAGAATTTATTAAAGAGCATCTTATAAGCTAAACTGAAAACATAAGGCTTATTGCTAATTAAAAACAGAAACTATTTAGTCATCTTCATCATCGCTTTTACAGTTTTTAGAAACAAAAAATAAAGTATTTCCTTTTGCACACTTGTCATGGGACCACCTCTTATATCTAAGACATTGAACCCAATATTGTCCTTTTTTGGATTGGTTGTATGATTTCATACAATAAATACACACACAGTTTTCACCTTTGTCATCAGATTCATTCACTATTTTCTTTTTTCCAGAGTGTACAAACTTTTTTCCCTTCTGCAGTTTTTGTTTTCATAGTTTTTCTTTTGCTGTTAGTCCAAGAGCCGGCCGTCGATTTTCCTATGTATAAGACACAATAGAAATTCGGCCGGCATAAGTAAGCCCTAACAAAGACCTATAAGGAGCTATCTTTTTTAATTATTAAATCCTGCAATGGATTTTTTGCGTCACTTCCGGTGTCAATTTTGAGTGTTTGCCTATGTATCGAATACAAGGATCAAACATGTATCCCAAGGTAGGTTTCAAAGTGTACAGTAAGAATATACCGGTCTGCCAAGTCTAATTCTGCCGGAACCAGGTGGCAGACTTACTTTTATGACGTCAATTTTTAGTGTTTACCTATGTATCGAATACAAGGACCGCACATACATCAAAATGTAGGTTTCAAAGTGTACGTTAAGAATATATTGGTCTGCCATGTCCAATCCTGCCGGAACCAGGTAGCAGACTTACTTTTATTATGTCAGTTTTGAGTGTCTACCTATGTATCGAATACAAGGACCGTACATACATCGAAACGTGCGTTTCAAAGTGCACATTAAGAATATGTTGTTCTGACAGGTCCAATCCTGCCGGAACTAGGTGGCAGACTTACTTTTATGACGTCAATTTTGAGTGTTTGCCTACGTATCGAAGGACCGTACATACATCAAAATGGAGGTTTTAAAGTACATTAGGAATATATTCGTCTGCATGGTCCAATCCTGTCGGAACCAGGTGGCAGACTTACTTTTATGACGTAAATTTTGAGTGTTTACCTATGTATCAAATACAAGGACAGTACACACATCAAAATGTAGGTTTCAAAGTGTACATTAAAAATATACTGGTCTGCCAGGTCCAATCCTGCTGGAATTAGGTGGCAGATTTACTTTATGACGCCAATTTTGAGTGTTTACCTATGCATCGAATACAAGGACCGTACACACATCAAAATGTAAGTTTTAAAGTGCACATTAAGAATATATTGGTCTGCCAGGTCCAATCCTGTCGGAACTAGGTGGCAGACTTACTTTTATGACGTCAATTTTGAGTGTTTACCTATGTATCGAATACAAGGACCGTACATACATCACAATATACGTATCAAAATGTACATTAAGAATATACCGGTCTGCCAAGCCTAATCCTGCCGGAACCAGGTGGCAGAGTTACTTTTATGACGTCAATTTTGAGTGTTTACCTATATATCGAATACAAGGATCAAACATACATCACAATGCAAGTTTCAATGTGTACATTAAGAATATGCTGGTGTCCCAGGTCTAATTCTGCCGGAACCAGGTGGCAGACTTACTTTTATGACATCAATTTAAAATGTTTACCTATCGAATACAAAAACTGCACATACATCACAATGTAGGTTTCAAAATGTACATTAACTATATACCGGTCTTCCAAATTTAATCCTGCAAGAACCGGGTGGCAGAGCTACTTTTATGACATCAATTTTGACTGTTTGCCTACGTATCGAATACACAGATAAACACTCAAAATTGACGTCATAAAAGTAAGTCTGCCACCTGGTTCCGGCTGGATTGGACCTGACAGACCAATATATTCTTAATTTACACTTTGAAACCTACAGTGTGATGTATGTCTGGCCCTTGTATTCGATATATAGTTAACAATTCAAAAATGTCATCATAAAAGTAAGTCTGCCACCTGGTTCCGGCAGGATTGGACCTGGCAGACCGGTATATTCTTAATATATACTTTGAAACCTACAGTGTGATGTATGTACGGTCCTTGTATTCGATACATAGGTAAACACTCAAAATTGACGTCATAAAAGTAAGTCTGCCACCTGGTTCCGGCAGGATTAGACTTGGCAGACCGGTATCTATATTATGAAGGACAAACATATCTGTGCGTAACGCATACGTCATTCTGCGAATGGCAACGCTTTGAAATTTGAAATAAAATTTTGTTTTTGCAATTTTCTCTACTGCAAATTTTTAAACTTCTAAACATCGCACAATTTAAATTTTTATACCGTCGTATAAGAAAAAAAATGCTCTTTTAAATGCAATTTGTTTGAAAGCAGTATCTCAATTTATTTTTGAGATATTAATTTTTTTTTAGTTTTTAATACCATTTTTCTTATCGTGGCAACAAAAGTACCCCATTCCTATTGAAAGTAAACGGAAAAAAGTCGAAAAGAGGAGATACTGTATCTTTTGTTGCCATTTTCTCATAAAACCTGAAAAAAAAATTGAAATTAAAATATGGGCTATGTCAAGAATATTTTCTGTTATTGCGTGATAATGACGTCATATGCATACTTTTCTATAGACGAAGTTTAAGACTGTATTGTAAAAGTGGGTTGCCTTAGCGGATGCAAATGACGTCATTTATAAAAAGGACAAACATATCTGTGCGTAACACATACGTCATTTTGCGAATGGCAACACTTTGAAATTTGAAATAAAATTTTGTTTTTACAATTTTCTCTACTGCAAATTTTTAAACTTCTAAACATCGCACATTTTAAATTTTTATACCGTCGTATAAGGAAAAAAATGCTCTTTTAAATGCAATTTGTTTGAAAGCTGTATCTCAATTTATTTTTGAGATATTAATTTTTTTGTAGTTTTTAATCCCATTTTTCTTATCATGGCAACAAAAGTACCCCATTTCTATTGAAAGTAAACGGAAAATAGTCGATAAGAGGAGATACTGTATCTTTTGTTGCCATTTTCTCATAAAACCTGAAAAAAAATTGAAATTAAAATATGGGCTATGTCAAGAATATTGTCTGTTATTGCGTGATAATGACGTCATATGCTTACTTTTCTATAGACGAAGTTTAAGACTGTATTGTAAAAGTGAGTTGCTTTAGCGGATGCAAATGCCGTCATTTATAAAAAAGTGTGTATTTTAATTCTTAAACCTGAATTATGTTTTGTAGAAGTGCGTCATTTTCACAGCCCAGCTGCTTTGAAATTCTTTACTTTGAGAATAATGTACTCGAAATCACACACTGATAAAATGCAATGCTTTACAAAAATTTAGAGTGTCTTTATAAAAGAGAGGTGACATGCAAATAATAGCGATTTATATTACAGAAATTGGTGATTCTCGCCTGGATTGATTTGCTTCGCCGAGTTAGACAAGCAAACATATAATTCGTGGTTTAAAATAATATCATGTTTCTGAAGTTTTTGTCCAAAATTCTCTCGAATAATAAAATGCTATTCTTTAGGACATTCTACTATAATTTTATCAAAATAACATAATTTGCTTAATTTAATTTTTCCTAATTTTATATAATCTATATATTTAAAACACAAGTGTGTTTTTTAGTCATCTGCCCCGACCTTTCTGCTGAACCAATTTCACTAATATTTTTTATTTTAATTTTATTATTTTAACTTTTTTATTTTAATTTTAAAAGCATTTTATGAAATTTCTTCAAAATGGTGAAAATTAGATAGATTTCATTATTGCAGACAAGAGAGAGAAACAATGGGGTATTTTTATCTTTATTCATGCTATTTTCTGATAAAAATGCAAAATTGTTGATAAAAATTGTTGTATAGGGTTTAGTGGGGCAAAATCCCATTAGGAGCAGAATATTATATTAGGGGCATAATAACGGAAAATGACATACACGCATTTGAAAATACGCATTTTTCCTCATAATTTTTCTATATTGTTTTTCCTTCTGCATGTGTATTGATACTAAGTTTCAGGCACTTGGCGAAATGCTTATTTAAGTGAAAATGAAGTCATATTTAAAAGAAAACAATAATTTTCTTAGATAAAACTAAACATTTTAACACAAATGCGTCTAAAAAACATAAATTATGGAAACTTTTACTCTCCGGAATTGAGATTAGAATCTCAAGTAAAGAGTGCGTCTGTTCACATAAAAGATGTTGCTGACAATCGTGACTTCATGTTTTGAGTTAAAATGATTTTTAAATGATCAAACAAAATACAAATTTTTTTAAAATGATGAATATGGATATGAGAAGTGCGTATGCAAATTTTGAGAAGGTGAAAATTGCTGTTTTTCATTCCGAATACCAAGCAAAAGAACCTCAATTGATAGCCACATCCTAATAACTGATCTTTATTATGTTTTACTGATTGTATCTATATTATAAAAAAAGCGTATCTTTGCGTAACGCTGACGTCATTTTGCGAATGGCAACACTTCACGATAAAATTTCGGTCTTGAAATTTTCGCTACTGCAATTTTTTAATCTTCTGACCATTGTACATTTTCAGTTTTCGTCGCATAGGGAAAAAAATTACTTTCAAATACAATTTGTTTAAAAACTGTAACTTAATTGACTGATGTGTTACATTTTCTAAACTAATTTTTAAGCATGATTTTTTAAAAGTTTATCTTATCACGTGCCGATTTCAATACATAATAATAATAAACATTTTGCACATAAAGCAACAAACATTTTTCAGCATTTGTTTCTGACTATTTTTGCATAACGAAATTAATACTTCCTTTATAAACAAATAAAAGAGTAGTATTGAAAAAACGCAAATCTAACATATTTGTAATCGTACAATTTAAATTTTTAGAACACTAAATAGGAATTTTTTTTTCAAATGGAATTTGTTTGCAAAGTTTATCTCAGTTTACTGATTGTCTATGGTTTTAAAAACAATTTTAAAGCGTAATTTTTTTTAAAATTTATCTCTATTGCGCGAAGCTCGATTACGAAAGATTTATCCGTTTGACCTTAAAACAAAATAAAGAGTTCATTATTTTCTTACGGCTAATATCCAAAAAATCTTCCCTATGAATAAATAAATAAAACACAAATTTAACAGACATGTATAAGCTCTGAAATTATCAGAATATAAAAAAATGCCGTAAGTAGCAAAATCTTGGTCATATAACTCTTAGCATGCGGCTAATAAGAAAATATCGCTTTTGATAAATTTCAAAACTTTATTTGATTGTATAATTCATATTTTTTATATGAAAACTGCTTTTTTAATGTAAATGGGCAATCTAAAAAATTTATTCCATATAAAAATATTAATAGTTTTCAATTAAAAAAAAATATGTTTTCACCTATATTCTGTAACCCGGGACGCCCGGGTACGATTCCCTAGTATTCTTAATGTACACTTTGAAACCTATATTGGGATATATGTTTGATCCTTGTATTCGATACATAGGCAAACACTCAAAATTGACACCGGAAGTGACGCAAAAAATCCATGACCCGGCAGGAATAAGTAATTTAAAAAGACGGCTTCCTATATGTCTTTGTTATGGCTTACTTATGTCGGCCGAATTTCTCTTGTATCTCATACATAGGGAAATCGACGGCCGTCTCTTGGACTATGTCTTCTTGTTCTGCTTCCATAGAAACTAGTAAATTTTTACGTAATTTCTTCTTTTTGAACTTGCGTAAAGGTGCCCGATGTCAATGCATAAACGTATCCCATCACCATGTTTGGATTTATTTTTAACGTGCAACGAAAATTAATAACATTTCTGTTCATATAAATACAGTTCTCAAAAAAGGATAAAATTCTGCTAATGTTCATATATTTGTTTATCTTTAACTAAGTATTATTAGTTCACAATAAGTTTCAGTAAGTTCAACACAAAATTTACTCACCTTGACAGAAAACAGATTATCTTTTCCTCATGCTAGACCGATGCTCGACTGACGCTCAAAAACGTGTGAGAATACCCACTAGGGAGCAGCATCAATCTGTCATGAATGGTGGAGACCCAGTTATAACTCATTTCGGAAAAAGTGCACTGCGTAAACGTACCATGGTTTACCCTACTATGTTATTAATGTCATCGAATTTCCATGATCTATATTTGTTCGTATGAGTAATACATGTTGTATGTAATTAAAAAGCTGATAAGTGAATTCATTTGTAGCTATAAGCTAAACGAATCTTTAAGTAGGTAAAATAATAAATTCTACATATATTTTCCCTGGAATTTTTAATATGAAAGATAACATTGTAATTTAGTAGTAAAATTTTAAATATTCAACATCGTCAAGCATAAGGTTTGTGGGGTTTTTGTAGGTACGTTCGTAATTATATAAATACGTAGCACCTATAGTCGTCGTCTGGTCCGTTCGTCTGTCTATAGGCATATAACAGGGCAAAAACTGCCCATCTGATTGGTTTGAAACTTAATATATATAATCGCTGCAGAATTTTGGCGCAGAATTTTGGCGAGTCATTTCCAATTTTAGAAAAATCTAATCCAATTTTAAAAAGATATTAATAAAATTTTTCTTCATTCTATTAAATCCAATCATACGTAATTAATTCAATGATATCCTATGGTAGGTAATGATTCTAAGTTGCGATGGTGATGGCGTCCTATTTAAGAGGGAGTACTATTATCTCCGTATGACTAAATTTAATATATAGAATCGTAATAAATTTTGTATTCATACATTTTTTTCGCAAGAGTACAACAGCTATTGCACCAAGATCTGAACTTTTATAAAACTAGTTATAGCACGAATAGTCATTTGCCACGTTTGACATACAATTTCCGTCTTATTTACCTTCCTTTTTCCTTTCTTTCTTCCTTTTTTTCAGTATAATAGAAAACTAAAATGCTATGAAAGATATTGCCATTCGTATTTGTAAAAATTATGCTACTTTGAAAAACATTTTTTTATGCTTGAATCTATAACTAGGAGACAAGATGTAAAACAATAAATAGTTTAAATAAAATTTTCATATAAAATAAAGATTATGTGTGCAAAGTTTTCTCTGTAAAAATAAAAATAAAATTATAATAACATTACAGACCAGAAACTTACAGCTCTGTTTCTGGCTTCATTACAAAATTCTTGAGTTTTATAATAAATTAGAGAAGAAAAAATTCCGAATGGAACAAATGTAGGAGTAAAAAATTCTTCAAGAAAAGATAAAAATCCCGCTGAATGTCATGTTCCATTCAAAATTCGGGCCCCGAATAGCATCCAAGGCAGCGTGGTTGCCATGGTATTCTGGCTTCCGGCCAAGTTTTAGTTTAGTTAGTTTTATCTCATCAGCCAATATACGAATATCTATCTATCTATTCAAATATTGAAAAACCAGGGAAGAAATTTTTATAAAGTGGCCGTCTTTGTTTTCTATATTTATGCTAAACGGTTAAAAGAAATTTTCGCAAAAGAAATTTCGAAGTCATGCCAAATGCAGATATGATTTCTCCCCTCCTCCCCCCCCCCCCCAAATATATATACGTAAAATATGTATGTGTGTATATTCTATAGCAAATAAATAGTACATATGTACCGTAACTAGACTAGAGTCTTGCACCATGAAGTAAATCTTGTAGAAAAAGAAAACAAAAATTTTTTAGCCTTATATCTCTTACAGATATTGCTATAAGAAAACAATATATATATCGTGTAGATGTGCCAGTGATGGACACCCTTAAGGAATTTCTTTAAAATTATTTTTTTAACAGTTATAATTATTATATTCCACTTGTTTTCAATATTATATTAATCTATCACCAATTTTTAACCATTCTTATAGTCTCATTTCCCAATATGAATCAAAATTTAATTTTAAATAAATATCAACACAGCTAAAAGTCCAATAATAGACACCCAAAAAAGTAATAAATATAATTGTTTTTATGAACGTATTTAGAACCAGAATTTAATGAAAACATACTAATGAAACAAAATAGTTATTTTTAAATATATTTAACAATTAGGATATCAGTAATTAATCAAATGTTTGAGAGAATTATTCACTGTTTAAATTAATTATTGTGATTATCAAAAGATCAATATTGTTTTAGATAGATGATTTAAAATACTAAATGTCAGAGACAGCTATCAAATTATTGAGACAGTGGGGTATTTAGAGGTGCAGGGGCGGACTGGCATAGTTTGACCCACCCCGCTAGACTTATGCATTGATCCACAAATCGACAACCCCATTGTTAAAATGTTTGGATACAGGCTATCAACACGGCTCTTTGCTCTAACTCTATGAAGATGACTTATCTTGAATTCGAGACAAATTAGCATCTTTGTAATCGTTTATTTTCAATTGGTAGTAAATTCATCGTGAAAAAAAAATCTTGTGTGCGTGTGTGGGGGGGGGGGGGGGGGAGGTTACTGCTTAATTTTTATTTATTTTTGGAATGTGTAAACAATTAAAAGGTATACACGTAATAAATGAAAACGTTTCAAATTTCTTATGGGAATCCTGTTCAAATATTTTTATTCTTTGTATTTAAAAAACAAAAAAATGTTTGGTCCAATTGCGCTGTCATCATCGGCAAAATTTAACGTTAGAATAAATGATGGCATTTCTGAAAGGGCTCGCAACGGGACTAGGGCGTCACTTACCCTAACCTATGCACATTTTCAGCACCTAGGAACATCCATGCCAGACTCTGAGTTTGGACCCAGGCCCCTTTGGAAAGTGTCACTATTGACCGGAATGAGTTAGTACTATTACTATTAAAATTGATACACATACATTGATTAATTTTTTATTTGAACTATCATTATATTTATTTGTACATTTTATTTTGTTATTTGAAATTCTCTCTATATATACACTTTGTACATTGATTAATATTTGTTTAAAATATCAATATATAGTACCTGAAAATTGAATAGTTAGTTTATACCCTCAGTATCAACTAATTATAATGTCAGATATCTGGACAATTCTTTTGAACTTCAGGCAACTCCATCTATTATCTTATCATAATCGTAATTAAAAGATCGTTCGACATTGAAAAGGATAAAATAATCCAACAGTTCTTGTCCTAGAGATGAACGCAAGCCGTTCTTTATAATGTTAAGTGTTGAGAACAATCGTTCACAAGACACTTGAGTGCATGTACTTATAAGCTAAGTACAAGGTTTAATAAATACGGCTATAGACATTCAACTCGCACAATAATTCTAATGGACAAGCTAGGCATTTTTACATTTTTTATTAACTTTACATCGATTCTCATCATCTTTAATGAGCTATTCTGAATCGTTCGTTCCTTTGCTGAAGCGGCTGAGAGCTCGCTACATTGAGATTGTAGCTGCAATAGCAACTGATTATAATCAGCATAGTGCCGGGAAAATTGCAGAAACTCTTTTCTGAGGTAGTATTTCTTGACTTTCGCCAAGCCAGACAGAGTGTCAAAAGCTTCTTCCGCAAGTTCATTTAACAATTTCACCTCACTGAAGCGGCAAGGATCGAACCAGGCAATGTCTTTCATGAGCAAGTCAGTTCCAGCAAATCGTGTATTCAGTTGCTGAATAGCTGTGTCTAAGATGGCATTTATTTGATTTGATTGCCTAAGAGGGACTGCTCGTTTACCTTAAATATTAGGTTGTCCCAGAACATTCTTTCATTTTTTTTACAAAAAATGAACCGTGGAAATTTCGAAAACGGCGATTTTAATGAAGTATATATGTGCTATTGTGTTCAACAAACTTTTTCCCATCTCTGCGGAAGTCTAATGATGCGTTCTTTCCAAACACTTGTGATTTGATTGCAAAATACTTATCGAGGTGATTTTTTATTCATCCAAAGAGTTATTTTTTGTTGAAGATAATTACTGAGATAAAGGAACAAATAGTAATCGGACGGAAAAGATGTCTGAAGAGTAGGGAAGGTGGGTTAAAACGTCTCAATTGAATGCAAGGAATTTGTTTCTGACAGTCAAAGTTTGTCCCAAAAGTTTTTTTTTTTTTTTTTTTTTTTTTTTGCAATTCACATGCTATTTTTTAATTCATCTTGCCCCACTTTCTGAAAACAAACATTTTTTACATATACTGTGACATGTGTAAAAGAAACATATAGCAAAACGTGTTTTTAAAATAATGGTGCGAATAAAATATAAAAATAGTTCTAGTGGCCGCCCTGCCCATGACCTGATGAAGCGCAACGTTACAGATCGCATTTTCATCTTCGAAAAAGATCCTTTTTTGAAAAGATTGGTGCCCGGGGACGAAAGTTAGGTACTTTATAACAACCTATGACGCAAACAATCCTGATCCATCCTGTCGCTAAAGCCGGAATCCTACATAAGTAACTTTTGCTCTCTATTTGGTGGGATTGGATTCACTATTAGCTACTTCCACCAAACCAGACCACCAACTCTGAGAAATACTGCTCGTAGCACGACGAACTGAAGGCAGCAATAGCCAGGAAATACCCAGAATTAGCAAACAGGCGAGGTGTTGTCTTACATTATGACAACTCCAGGCCACATGTATCTTTGACTGCCTTGCATTCGATTGAGACGTTTTGATCCACACTCCCTGTTCTTCGGACTGTGCTCCGTCCGACTACTATTCGTTTCTTTCTCTCAAAAATTCCCTTCACCACAAAAAATTAACTCTTTGAATGTCATAAAAAAACATCTCGGCAAGTATTTTGCCATCAAATCCAAACTTTTTGGAAAGAAGGCATTATGAGACTTCCAGAGATATGAAATAAGGTTTGCTGAATAGAATGGCGCATACATACTTCAATAAAGTATCGCCGTTTTCGAAATTTTCATGGTTTATTTTTAATAAAAAAAGCGAAAGAAATTTTTAAGACAACCTAACACTTCTGACGGTGATCCGACAATACTTCTTGCCTCATCGTAAGAATATTCACCACATCGACGTTTCGCTATCGATATTATCTTTTCCGGTAGAAAAATCTCAATTTCTATGGATACTTGCTTCTGCAAATGTTCCGGAAATTCAGAAGCATTTTTCGGAACCATATCAAAATTATTTCCTTTGTGTAACAGATGGAAAATCAGGGTTTGAATTTTGTTAGTAGCAGTTAAGTTGTATAGGTCGCTTATCTTCAGATACTTCGATGTGGGCTTAGATATAGTGAAGAGGCCGCTGAAAATGGTTGCTATTGATATATACAGAAACTTGCACCAATTATCAATCAGCGATCCTGCTGAAAAAGACACATGTGACGGGAAATCGTCCATTTCGGTGATCGCTTGCAGGCACTTAAGCAATGTACTTATGTTGATCTTTAAAAGGTTCTGCAAACTCGTCAAACATACTGTTAAGTGTTCGATCCTTACTCCACCACCTAGTAACATTTGCATTTTGTAATCGGCGAAGAAGTTTATTTCAACCTACAGACTCCTTATTCACTGAAGTTCATACTTTCATTCGCTTATATGACTCTGAGCTAAACACGGCTGTAGCTTGCATTAAGCCCAAGAAGTCCTATGTCAATTTGCAATATTCTGTTGCATCTGTCAGGACCAAATTTAGCACATATGCATTTGAATGCACATGCTGTATATTTGGATTGTCTTTTTTCAGTTAGGCCTGAAGCGCTTTATATCTCCCACACATATTTGCTGCACCATCAAAAGAAGTACCAACTGTTTGTGAAGAAGAGAGTTTAAACTTTTTAAGTTTTTCTTTTAGTCCTTTAGTTCTTCCTGAGATAGAGGGCTTTCTTTGTTGTTTTGGAGGCTTCAACCAATTTTAAAAGCACAACCTTCACTTTACCATACTGCACATAAGAAAACAAACTGCCAACTGATCAATTGCCGATATATCTTCTGTAAAATCTACTTCAATACTGAATGAATCTGACTGTTTTACTTCATCGGCAATGCTTATTTGGATCTGAATGGCGAGATGAGCAATTAACTTATTTATTATTAACTTGGTCAGGAATGTAATGAAAGAACCTCTTCCATGCCTGTGGGATTTTCATTTCATTCTTCTTTCTGCTCTATTCTAGACTTCTTAATTCTTTCTAAAGATCTTCTTCCTTGGCTTCTCTTCATAGTCTGTTCTACCTGACTGTGCAAAATTTGATCATATTTACATAGCAGCATTACCAATCCTAAAAAATTGCCGCTAACGTCTCGATTATTTAAGTCTACAGCTGCCTCCTCTCTGCCTCCCAAGACCCTTGATCTGTAGATCATCCGTAGCTAAAGATAATCCTTGCCTGTCTTTTGTCACGAAGCAAATGTTCGCTGGGAGATCCATCCCACCAAACAACTTCCCACCCTTCACTGACCATATGTGCTCTTTACTTTATCGCTTGTCTCTGGGCTTCTATACAAAGCGAGTAATTTTCACAGATCTTTTAAAGATTGCAGATGGGAGAGAGAAAAAAGAAATTAGGACTTACCGGGCCAAAAAAGGAGGTGGGGGAGGGGGGGGGGAAATTGCGTTTCATTTTTTTTTTTTTTAAGTTTTATTGAAGAGAAAAAAGAAAACTCAAAAAAATGTATTATTATTATGGCCCACTACACCCGTTTGGCCCACCCCGCGATCGCTGGTTTGCGGGGTGGGCCAGTCCGCCCCTGTAGAGGTGTAATAAAAAAATATCTGGAAAAAAAAAAGTTGTGGAATATTAGTACATAGATTCGTATATTTCCCACTATTTTGTATTTTTAACAGTTAAACTTCCCGAAGCTACTTGATATATTACTTGTAGTAATTAGTACCTATTACAAATATGAAAAAACTTATACTGCGGGTTGAATGTTTAAAATAATTTCAAAATAAAAACTGCAGAACTGACGTTTGAGGCCACTGATCTGCAGATTTACTAATATTATTGCTATAAATTTAATTAATATCTCAATACTTTTTTTGTGAGAGATGAATAAGCAAACAATTAAGATAGAAAATAATAGACTTTTAACACCTTCTCTAACTTAAATGTTTTTATTTAAAAGCAGCTATTTATAAAAATTGGGGGGAGGCTCCCCCCACCCATAACTCCTCATCGCGACGCCTCTGATTGCATAATTCTAGCATATCAGGAAGAGGGTTGAAAATCGCTTGTAAAATACCATCTTCACATACAACATGAACGAAAAATCATGCGGACGGCATAGGTTATGAAACATTTTCAAACTCATTCAGAATGCTATAACAAAACTTCACAGTTTACTAAGGTAAAAGATGTACCTAAAGGAACAATTTCGAAAACGCATAACATACTCGAAAACCCAATTGCTGCTATTACCATGAATACTCGGAAAAATATGTCATTTTTTGGGCAGCCCTATACGTGCATCTCCAGGGTTCTCGCTGCCGCTCGCCATTGCTCCAAATCGCGACAAAATGTTTCATTTGGCGAGTAAACTAACAATCAAACTCGCCAAATTGCGAGTGCACAATTTCTGCTCTGTTTGTATGTATGCCAATACACTCGAGACTTATCCACGTTTCTGAACGATTGATGTCGTTTTAACATGTTCAATCGCGCCTTATTTATAGAGATACAGACTCAATATCAATTCAGTTTAGCAACAGCCAAAGACACAAAAAGGTTTATGCGATAGGTTTTTGTCAGTTAATCACTGTCTATGCGCCGGCGTCGCTCTGGTAAAAACATAAACAAAATTCTTCACAACAAGTGACAAATATTGAAAAGTTTTGCTGGAATGTGGTGTTAAAATTAACCATAATATTTATTAGTTGTACAAAAAGTATCATTGGCCGGTTAATTTTTTCTATCGATCGAAATCTCATAGCAATTTTTAATGTATGTTTTCACAACGGTAAATCAAAGATAGCTGTTTTTAACTTTTATTCAGATTGCTAAAAGAATGTCTGAAACATTTACACATTTTGGAGGCATTTAGAATGTATTTATTTTTAATAGTTTCTATTTTTTTGAGTAATTGCAAAAAATTAGGTTACTTTAAAACATATTGAAATTAGTTGGATGTGCCAATCCCAAAACTGTCTTCTATCTCATGTCAATATTTCATTTTAATTAGTTTTATTAGTATTTTTATTACAATTATGCATACACTTACTTATATATGCACTTTTCGATGGAAGAATATTGAAAGTTGCACAAAAATTGCTAATACAGCGCCCCATTCCGGCGGAATTTTTCCAAATTCAGGGAGGACCTGCTTGCCATGGCCAAAAACATACACAAAAAATTTGGTTCAATTCTATGCATAACACTTCATACACTTTTGGATGGTACAATATACAAAATGCACAAAAATTGCTATTATACCGCCCCCCTACCGGCGGATTTTTTCCAAATTCAGGGAAGACCTGCTTACCATATCCAAAAACTTAAAAAAAATGTTCGGTTCAATTCTATGCATAACTTCATACAATTTTTGATGGTACAATATTCAAAATGTACAAAAATCTCACAAAACGCTATTACAGCGCCACCTACAGGCGGAATTTTTCCAAATTCAGAGAGGACCCTCTTGCCATGGCTAAATATATACACAAAAAATTTGGTTCAATTCTATGCATAACTTCATACAATTTTTGATGGTACAGTATTCAAAATGCAAAAAAATCGCTATTACAACGCCCACTACCGGCGGATTTTTTTCAAATTCAGAGAGGACCTTCTTGCCATGGCCACAAACATACACAAAAATTTGGTTCAATTCTATGCATAATTTCATACACTTTTCGATGGTACAATATTCAAAATTCACAAAAATTGCTATTACAGCGCCCTCTATGCAAAATTTTTCCAAATTCAGAGAGGACCTCCTTGCTGAAACTTGCTTGAACAAAAAATTTTGTTCAATTCTATGCATAACTTCATACACTTTTCTTTGGTACAATATTCAAAATGCCCAAAAATCGTACAAAAATCGTTATTACAGCGCACCCTACCGGCGGATTTTTTCGAAATTTAGGGAAGACCTGCTTGCCATAGCCAAAAACTTTTTAAAAAAATTGGTTCAATTCTATACATAACTTCATGCAATTTTCGATGGTACAATGGCGACACACGGACAGACAGACATTTTGTATAAACATGTTTTTTGTGATCTCTGACCCCTAAAACGTGTAAATCCATCGAAAACCGAAAGTCGAAAAAAATTTCGATTACAGTACTATCTTCTATTGAAGATAGGAGAAAGTAAAAATGGATACAATAAGGGGTTAAAGATAGATTTTTCAGTGTTTCAGGCCGAATCTATTTTGCTGACATTTATTTTCATCTGGCTACTGTTTTTAGGGTTTCGTTCATCTGACGAAACCCTATTCGTCTCGCTCCTCTGTCTGTCTGTATGTCCGTCTGTCACAGAGCCCGTTCTCAGAAACTATACAAGTTGGAGACTTGAAATTTTGCATACTTATCGCTGAACACCACACATCATACGACAAATTATAAAAATTTGAAAAAGTTGAACATTTAACCCTTTGGGCTCCCACATGTGTATTTTAAACAATTCTTTCTAAGTGAGCCCCTAATTAGGTTGGAGGCGTTAAATTTTACATACTTATAGCTGAACACCTCACATCAAACGACAAATAATAAAATTTTGAAAAAGTCGTGCATTTAACCCTTTGGACTCCCACATGTGTATTTTAAACAAATCTTTCTAAGTGATCCCTATTTAGGTTAGAGGCGTGAAATTTGCCATACTTATTGCTGAACACCTCACATCAAACGACAAATCATAAAATTTTGAAAAAGTCGTACATTTAACCCTTTGGTCTCCCACATGTGTATTTTAAACAATTCTTTTTAAGTGAGCCCCCATTTAGATTGGAGGCGTGAAATTTTGTATACTTATAGCTGAACACTTCACATCAAATGACAAACCATATAATTTTGAAAAAGCCGTACGTTTAACCCTTTGGGCTCCCACTTGTGTATTTTAAACAAATCTTTCTAAGTGATCCCCTAATTAGGTTTGAGGCGTGAAATTTTGCATACTTATAGCTGAACACCTCACATCAAATGGCAAACCATATAATTTCGAAAAAGCCGTACATTTAACCCTTTGGGCTCCCACATGTGTATTTTAAACAATTCTTTCTAAGTGAGCACCTAATTAGGTTGGAGGCATGAAATTTTGCATACTTATAGCTGAACACCTCACATCAAATGACAAATCATATAATTTCGAAAAAGCCGTACATTTAACCCTTTGGGCTCCCACATGTGTATTTTAAACAATTCTTTCTAAGTGAGCCCCTAATTAGATTGGAGGCATGAAATTTTGCACACTTATAGCTGAACACCTCACATCAAACGACAAATCATAAAATTTTGAAAAAGTCGTACATTTAATCTTTTGGGCTCCCACATGCGTATTTTAAGCAATTCTTTCTAACTGAGAACCTTATTAAATTGGAGATTTGAAATTTTTCATACTTATAGCAGAATACCTGAGGCCAGGCCACAAATAATAAAATCTTGAAAAAGTGTTACGTTTAATCATTTGAGCTAGCACATATGTATTTTAAGCAATTCTTTCTAAGAGAGCCCCTAATTAAGTTTGAGACATGAATTTTTGCATACGTATAGCTGAATACCTCAGACCACACAGCAAATCATAACATTTTCAAAAAAGTCTTACATTATTTACTCCTCCAGGCTCTAACTTGTGTATTTTAAGCAGTTTTTCTAACCTCCGCCCTTTTCACCCGGGGAGCACTTTTCCAACTTTTGCCGACACCCCTTTGACCATTCTTTCATATTATGCACCATAGCCTTAATTATTTTAGTTCCACTTTTTACCGAAAGGGCTTTTACTTATCTCGGGTGCTATCGGCCCAATCCCCTCGACTAATATATCTACGGATAGTATATAAAACGGAGTTTCGTTCGGATAGAGGTTTGTTCAGAATAGAGTGTGCCCTTGGTTGCTAAAAGTGGAACTAAAAGATTTTGCAAAAGGATGAAGTGTTTTGAAAGGAATATTAAACGAAACCCTCTGTGCGATCTGTGATCACACTTACCCACTTGTTTATTTCTTATTAACCAAATCGCTAATGTTGGTCGAAAGCCAGCGAGAACACTGTGCATCCCCCAATAATACGTTCCGTAAAGTTTTGCGTAACTTGAATTATACGTAAGTCAAATTTGTAAATTGTTTAGGTAAAATTTTGTAAGAAACTGCAATATATATATTATTTGCACCGTATTATTTTGTAAATAAAACATCATGCGACAGTATTTATTCGTATATAAACTTAAAAGTATGAAAAAATATAAAAACAAACTTGAAAACTTTTCAAATATCTTGTAGATTGTAAAATACGGAATTTATAAATCTAACATTGATGAATTGATTTATAACAATTTCGAATCTACATCAAACGACTATAAAAATAAGAAATAATTAAAAAGAACTCATTTAACCTAATCTGCATGAATTTCTGGTGGCAAAGACAAATGAATAACACTCAGAAAACAAAATATTCCATGATAAGCGCAAACTGTATTTATTATGAATTAGATGACTACTATGAATAATTAACAATAAAGATTAAATTGTTTTGTTATAGATTTGATTGTATATACGAGTAAAAATGTAACTCTATCTAATATATAAACTAAATTGGTTTACATCCAGTGGCACCAACTTATATGGGACCATGGGGCGCGAGCCCACCCAATAATTTGACCTCTCCATCCACCCAATTACAATTGATTTGATTTACAATTTATTTTATTATTATTAGTTAAGAGGCTACTTCAGTCAAACGAAAAGACCCGTTCGCCAATGCTAATCCTATGGAAGACATTTATAAAGATATCTCGGTCACATTTCAATATTTTTAAATGATTTCTTTTGCATTGAATAGTTGAGATCGATCTGTACAAATGCCGTTATTTACTTTTTCGATTTTGTTGACAGGTATTTCTTATGAGGACATTTTCATTTTCGGAACCGGTTTCGAAAGTAAAAGCATCCTCATAAAAAATATCTGCATTCGAAATCGAAAAGGTAAAAAAACGGCTTGCATACAGATCGATTTCAACTATTCAATGCAAAAGAAATCATTTAAAAATATTGAAATGCGACCTAGATATCTTAGGATTAGCACGGGCGAATGCGTCTTTTCATTTGACTGAAGTAGCCTCTTAATCGCTGAAATGAAATCTGGGTTTTATTAGCATTCTCAGTAAGGACATAAACTATACTTACAGGAGCACTGAAAAACCCTTCACCACATGCATAGTTAAATTTCTCGCGAAAACAAATTCTCTGCCTATTTTGCCATCTGTTTTGATGTCTTGAATGGATAAAGCACTTAGGTGACTAAAATGTATGCTTTTCTTGACATTTCGCTTTTTGCACTTTCAATAGTTAACAATTCCAATCTTGTTTAAAATAAATATTAATGCATTTATAAGGAAGAACTTATAAGAATATAGTTTAATAAAATTATTTGTAAAATTATAATTAAATTATAATAATTTAAAATTTTGCTTAGAAAAAACATAATTTAATTTCGAATTATCTTCAGTCATTCGCTTCTCCCCTCTCTCTCTCTCTCTCCACACACATACACACTAAGGGAAAACATTATATGTGTTACTTTATTCAAAAAATTTTAAGCCCACCCAATATTTTGGAAAAGTTGGCGCTACTGTTTACATCTATATATTTTATTTATAAAATAAATATCAAAAGTATGCAACTGCATACCAAACGCGCTAGTGTGTTCACAAGTGTAATTTTCGAGATCTATTACGTAACTGCGAATTTACGTAAGTCGGGGGATGCCTGTATATGATCTGTAGATATGAATGTGTACTATACATAGTATGCTAAAAATTAGCTCACTTAAACGCAGTTGAAAATTTTCATTCTGCAATTTTCTCCAGTAAACAGATGTTGTTGAAACATTTTGTGCAGCCTTGCATATGATCTATAGAATTTATACACACCAAGTTACATTTATATATAGTTCAGTTTAAAAACGCATACCACAACTGAAAACGAATTTCCAGCAATTGTTGTTCGTAGGCTAGTTCAAATATTATTCAATTTCTTTTGCAGTCAAATTCTTTTGTGTTTCCCTGTAAATGAATGATAAATTCTATGCTCACCACGTACTATAGTAAGAAACTTGCAGTGATATATATCACTAACACACATAACTATACACATAACCCTTCAGTGGTATATATGCATAAATTTCAGTACGTTTAAAATAGTGTAATATCTATGTAATTTATTTCATCTTGTGCTGCGGTTGTAGCCTTATAACATATGATAGTGAGAAGTGCCAGGCTGGATCTCGTTCCAAGTGGTTCAGTTGGTAGAACGTCGATGCTCTATACCGATGACCCGGGTTCGAATCACGGTTTGGTCACTTTTTCACTCTGTTGATTGTACGCCTTTTAAGTTCTTAAAATTTGAAATGTTATAGTGTAATACCATTAAAATACACCACAAACGATTTCCCCCTCATAGACTGCAATGTAATGGAATTCTTTTGAGTGTGATTGTTGAGTGTGAATTTCAAATGAGCCGTAAACGCTATGCACTCCATTTTCAATACCGAACATGCCATGGTAAATATCATTAACGTACATCAATTGCATGAAAATCCGAGCCTGTTTACGCTAGTTAGAACGTGGATAGACGGACAGATAAACTGAATTCATAAACACTTTCCTCACAACCTCTATAAAATACAGTGAAACCTCTCTGTGCAACCACCTCCATTAAGCGACCACCTCCCTGAACGACCATTTTTCCATGGAACGAAATTTATTCCCATAGGATCAACATTAAATTTACCTCCATTCAGCGACCATTCCAGTTGAACTCCCTCCATGAGCGACCCATTTCTTTGAAGAAAATGAAACAAATTCAGTTTTTTCCTGGTCGCTTGAAGGTTATTAGAAAAATAAATCTCGAGAGCGCATTATTCATCAAACTTCTAAAGTAAGTTTAGATTTTCTTTATTATTATTATCCCGGTAAATTTTAAGAAAAAAATCTTGTAAAATTGATACGTTTTTGATCTTGTTGATGCGTTATGTAACGAGTGATCAGTATGATTTAAGCAATACCATTCTGAAAAAAAAAAAGAAAACTTCTAGAAACACTAAAAAAAAATAATACGTCAAGCATGGATTGTGAAACATTTTCAAATCCTTTTAGAATACTTTAACTAATCTTAGCTGTATTTCAAATGAAAATCAAATTTAAAATTAATTACTTAAAAGGCGCAAAGGTCACCTTATTATTCAAAACGTATTATTCATCAAACTTCTAAACTAAGGTTAGATTTTTTTTATTATTATTATTCCGGTAAATTTTAAGTGTTTAAACCTCTCTGTGCCTTCTTAGGCAATGAATTTAACTCTGATGACAATTAAGAATGACTGTCAATAAACTCCTCTGCCCTGCTCTGTCAGGAAACTCAAAGAAATAGATAAATTAATGACATCGTCATTATTTGTTCCCCCCCCCCAAAAAAAAAAGAAAAAAAAAGCATTTATTTACTTAACTTCGAAAGGACTAGGAAATAAAAGTTATAAAAGATAAAACCGTAAAATGAAAGCAAACGTCAATGTATTCATTTTTTTAACTCTGCAGTATTAACTTATGTAATTAACTTTTGTTTTGATACTTAAATTTTTATATTTTTCATAGTGTGAAAAATAAATTTTAGTAACGTGAATTGTTACCTTTTTTAACAATTAAAATCTAGTTTTAAAGATGACCTCCATTAAGAGACCACCTCTCGGAGCGTCCCATTTTTGTTGGAACGGAACGTGGTCGCTTTAGGGAGGTTTTACTGTGTATCAATTTCGTGTCAATCGGAATATATTTACACGAGTTAGAGCACGGACAGACAAACCGAATTCATAAACACTTTTCAACTATGTTGGAAAGTGTTAAAAACCAAATTGAAGTTCAAAGAAAAGAATGTAATAATAAAGTAAAAATACAATAGAGTTTAAAACAGAAAAAGTTTAATAACAACGTAAGCACTTTTATAGCAGGAAAGTACTCCAGTAAACTATTTAAAACGAAACCATTTAAATGAAACGCTTGCGAATAAATTTCTTTAGATAAGTCAGCTATTTAATCTTCTTACTTTAAGCTGTTAAAAAAAAATCTTGTAAAATTGATACGTTTTTGATCTTGTTGATGCCTTATGTAACGAGTGATCAGTATGATTTAAGCAATACCATTCTGAAAAAAAGAAAGAAAAAAACTTCTAGAAACACTAAAGAAAAATAATACGTCAAGCATGGATTGTGAAACATTTTCCAATCCTTTTAGAATACTTTAACTAATCTTAGCTGTATTTCAAATGAAAATCAAATTTCAAATTAATTACTTAAAAGGCGCAAAGGTCACCTAGAGTAAAAGACTCCACGCTGGGACTCGAACCCGGGCCATCTGTATAGTGCACTGACATTCTACTGACTAAACCACATGGAACGATACCCAGCCTTACTTCTCACTATTACAGGTTGGCAAGGCTACAAACGCAGCACAAGATGGAATATTATGGAGCCACCGACATGGGGCAAACGTGAAACTTAATTAAATCCAGCTTCGATTGAAATTATCCTTGCCAAACTGTAATCAGGGCTATGCGAAATGGAGGGGGGCGAAGTGGGCAGCCGCCCCGGGCGTGGAATTTGTGGGGGCGCCAAATTTAATCACAAACCTCTTTTTTTTATTCTTTTTTGTAAAAAAAATTGAATATTTACATATTGGGAATTTTTTTCCTAAAGGAAGTACGTATATTTTTCGTTTCAAAGTTATTGCATTGTCTTTTATTCCCCCCTCCCCCCCTCCTAAACACACACAGAAATACAAATTTGTGAATAAGGACTTATTTCTTTTCAAAACTTGTCTTGGGTCTTTGTCTTAATCTCTTTTGTTAACCTTCTGTTTTCTGAGTCTGTGCTTGTGACAAAAACATGTACTCTCAAAATAGCATGGGGTTTCTTTCTTGGAATATAAAAGGGTTCTAAACTGTTATACTGTACTATTAGATACATTTTTATTGCACCCATTTTCCAGATTCTCTTTGCCAAAATATAAATGTAATTTTCTCTTATTTTCTCAGATTTTCTCTCTTTCTTATTTTTATATTTCTCAGTTATTTAGTTTTTTGAAATTTATAAATTAAAATTAAACCTAATATTTCAAAATAAATGCGAAATATGTATTCAGTAGAATTAGTTTCTGATTCTGCACTTTTTAATTTTGTGACACCTGTCACAAAGAAAAGTTGGGGGGAGGGGGGCGCCAAATTGAAACTTTGCCCCGGGCGCAGTTTTCTCTTCGCACGCCGCTGACTGTAATAGTGAGAAGTTCCAGGCTGGGTATCGTTCCATGTGGTTTAGTCGGTAGAATGTCAGTGCTTCATACTGATGGCCCGGTTTCGAGTCCCGGCATGGAATCTTTTACACTAAGTTGGCCTTTGCACCTTTTAAGGAATTAATTTGAAATTTGATTTTCATTTGAAATATTGCATGCAAGGCGAATGTTTCTCTCTGGAAAAATTTACAAGTATTAAAATAAACTTAGCTGTGTAATAAATTGAATGAGGATTCCAAATAAACAATTTGGTTAACGCATAACATACCTAAGTAAACGTTTTAGAAAAGGTGTAATATATTTGAAAAACAGGATTCAGCCATTACCCCGGAAAAGTACTTCAATTATGTTGTGCAGCCCTGTATTTGATCTATAAATTTATATATATTCTACATAGTATGTTAAAATTTAGTTTAGCAAGAAAACGCATAATAGGGTGGAAACTTACCGCCAGCAATTTCTATCAATAGGCGGTAATATTACTTGAATTATTTTGCATAACCCGGTATATTATCTACAGATACATGTTACATATTGAGCTAAAATTTAATTCAGGTAAAGAACACGCTTAAAACTACTCAAATCACAGTTTTAGGAATTATCATCCATAAACGGTCATTTAACTAATTCTTTGGATGGTCCTGTATATGATTTTATTTATATTCAACAAACATCTCTTTGTATAACTCTCAAAATGTCATTCAGCATAAAAATGGATAACTCAATCAAAAACCGCTTTTTAGCAATTCACGCTCATACTCAGTAATGGTTGCGAATTCTTTTCAGTAACCCCGTATATGATCCATAGCATTTATACATACCACATAGTATGCAAAAATGTAGTTAAACTTTAAAACGTACGAGGGTGTATCAATAAGTTTTTGCCCTCAGATAGAAATAATTGAGTGAAATTTATGAAATTGCTGCATTTTATGAGTCCTTTTCTATATAGTCAGTGTGCACAGTAACACCTTTGTGCAACCGGTATTTCAAAGAGAGAGAGGAGGATGTATTCCAGGTGGCGCGATAGTAGATCCAAGGGAGGGGGGCATTTTCTCACTTTTACTGACCCCCACATGTGACATATTGTTGGAAAAGCCTGTGATCACTTATTCATGCCATACACCTCCGAAGCTCTCCTCCCAAAATTTGCTCTCTGGGGGACACTTTTCTAAATTTTGCAGACATCATTTATGCCCCCGGGGGCAAATTTGGACGGAGGGGCTCAGGGGGTGCATAGCATTAATAAGTAGTCACAAGCCTTTCTAACACTGTGTCACATGTGGGGGTCGGCAAAAGTTAGAAAAATGACCCCCTTTGGGCCTACTATCGCATCTCCTGGAATCCATCCTACCCCCTCTCTGAAATACCGTTTGCAGGTATGTGTTACTGTGCACGGTGACTATATCGAAAAGGACTAATACAATGTAGCAATTTCATAAATTTCACTCAGTTATTTGTATGTGAGGGCAAGAACTTATCGATACACCCTTGTATATCATAACTGAAATCTCACCTCCAGCAATTATCACTAATAGACAGTACCTCGGAACCAGTATTGTACCCGAATTCTTTTGCGTGTCCCTGCAAATGAACGATAAATGATATGCATATGCAATTCTACAGCAAGTATCTTGTAGTAAATCTCAGTAATGTGCAGTGTGTCCCAAAAGTCCCAGACACATTTCAAACTTCAATATAAAATCAAGTGATAGTCGTACAGGAGTGCAGTTTGGACTAAAATGCTTCTCTCGATGAAAAGTTTTTTCAAAAGAAAAAAACATTTCAAAACTTCAATCATAGATGGCGCCACTTATCCGTGTGTTTGGTTTAAACATGCGTTTTTTCTGATTTTCAGATTAGTTTCGATTTGATTTAGAAGTATCAACCTACACAATTAGCTTTTTGGCTCGGAGTCGTCATTTCTGTGTCACAGCGTTAAAACTAATCTGAAAATGAAAAAAAAAAATCATGTTTGAAATCAAACATTGTGACAAGTGGCGCCATCTATGATCGCAATTTGGAACTAATTATTTTGATTCGAAAGGAAAACTTTTCATCGTAAGAAACATTTCAGCCCACACCGCACTCGTATACGACAATTACTTGATTTTATATTGCATTTTAAAATGTGCCAGAGACTTTTGAAACACATTGTTTATCAATCTCATTACATTTGAAGTAGTGTAATATAATTAAAATATTCTGCAAACAGTTTTTCTCCGTAGACCATTTTGCTTGAAAGAAGCTACATACAAAAATCAATATATTTCACTATTCTGTTAATGTTACACAAATGTACAGAAATAAAAATTCATGAGAAAGTTCTACAACTCCAGTCTGTATTGTAAGCATCTAATCACATTTAAAATATTACTTTAAAGCTAAATTTACATTGTTTTGATTACTTATACACAATATACAGTAATTATTTTTTATTACCACACTATGTTTTAAACACACCTGTGTGCATAATTTTTATAATTCTAGCCTATCAGGAAGTGAGTTAAAAATCGATTACAAAATTCCATCTTTACGTGCCAAAACCATGTTGAGTTAAGTACAAGAGTGTGATAAAAGAATGTAAAAACTCTGCATCACACTTTCTTCATGAAAACAATGATGTACACAATATCTGTGTAATAATATTTTTCTTAACCAAATGTTTCTACACATAGTATTTAGCAATATATGATTTACGTAGTTATTTTCTACTTCATCTAAATAAAAGATTAACTCGCTAGTTCTGGGTAAACGTTAGCGGATTATTGTCCTTTCTAGAAACATGTTTGAAAGAAGCTACAAATAGAAATCAGTATTTTCATTATTCTGTTAGAATTACACAAATGTACGGAAATACAATTTCATGAGAAAGTTCTACTATACTTAGCCAAATGTTTCTATACATAATATTTATCAATACATCATTTCCGTAGTGATTTCTTAATTCATCTAATTAAGAGACTATTTCGTTATTTCTGTGTAAAAATAAACAGATTATTGTCTTTTCTAGAAACATGTTTGAAAGAAGCTACAAACAGAAATCATTATTTAACTTATCTGTACACAACAGTACAGAAATACAACTTCATTAGAAAGTCCTACTATACTTAACCAAATTTTCTACATTTAATGTTTAGCAATATAACGTTGCCGTAGTTATTTCTTACTTCATCTATTATTTTGGTATAGCTATAGCTTTGGATAAACGTAAGCAAATTATTGTCTTTTCTAGAAACATGTTTGAAAGAAGCTACAAACAGAAATCAGTATTTCACTATTCTGTACACAACAGTACAGAAATACAACTTCATGAGAAAGTCCTACTATACTTAACCAAATTTTCTACATTTAATGTTTAGCAATATAACGTTGCCGTAGTTATTTCTTACTTCATCTATTTCGGTAGCTCTGGATAAACGTAAGCGGATTATTATATTTTTTAGAAACATGTTCGAAAGAAGCTACAAACAGAAATCAGTATTTCACTATTCTGTACACAACAGTACAGAAATACAACTTCATGAGAAAGTTCTACTATACTTAACCAAATTTTCTACATTTAATGTTTAGCAATATAACGTTGCCGTAGTTATTTCTTACTTCATCTATTTCGGTAGCTCTGGATAAACGTAAGCGGATTATTATATTTTTTAGAAACATGTTCGAAAGAAGCTACAAACAGAAATCAGTATTTCACTATTCTGTACACAACAGTACAGAAATACAACTTCATGAGAAAGTTCTACTATACTTAACCAAATTTTCTACATTTAATGTTGAGCAATATAACGTTGCCGTAGTTATTTCTTACTTCATCTATTTCGGTAGCTCTGGATAAACGTAAGCGGATTATTATATTTTTTAGAAACATGTTCGAAAGAAGCTACAAACAGAAATCAGTATTTCACTATTCTGTACACAACAGTACAGAAATACAACTTCATGAGAAAGTCCTACTATACTTAACCA
The DNA here is from genome assembly GCA_963932465.1 of Maratus speciosus. Taxonomy (NCBI): domain Eukaryota; kingdom Metazoa; phylum Arthropoda; class Arachnida; order Araneae; family Salticidae; genus Maratus; species Maratus speciosus. The sequence continues at coordinate 63,275,291 of OZ010799.1, read as the reverse complement.
AATTTTCTACATTTAATGTTTAGCAATATAACGTTGCCGTAGTTATTTCTTACTTCACCTATTTCGGTAGCTCTGGATAAACGTAAGCGGATTATTATATTTTTTAGAAACATGTTCGAAAGAAGCTACAAACAGAAATCAGTATTTCACTATTCTGTACACAACAGTACAGAAATACAACTTCATGAGAAAGTTCTACTATACTTAACCAAATTTTCTACATTTAATGTTTAGCAATATATCGTTACCGTAGTTATTTCTTACTTCATCTATTTCGGCAGCTCTGGATAAACGTAAGCGGATTATTATCTTTTCTGGAAACATGTTCGAAAGAAGCTACAAACAGAAATCAGTATTTCACTATTCTGTACACAATAGTGCAGAAATACAATTTCATGAGAGAGTTCTACGATACTTAATAAAATTTTCTATATTTAATGTTTAGCAATATATCGTTGCCGTAGTACTTCATCTATTATTTCGGTATAGCTTTGGATAAACGTAAACGGATTATTGTCTTTTCTAAAAATATGTTTAAAAGAAGATACAAACAGAAATCAGTATTTCACTATTCTGTACACAACAGTACAGAAATAGAACTTCATGAGAAATTTCTACTATACTTAACCAAATGTTTTTATCATAATATTTAGCAATACATCATTTCCGTAGTTATTTCTTAAGTAATCTAAATAAGAGGCTATTTCGTTATTTCTGTATAAATGTAAACGGATTATTGTCTTTTCTAGAAACATTTTTGAAAGAAGCTACAAACAGAAATCATTGTTTCACTATTCTATACACTACAGTACAGAAATACAACTTCATGAGAAAGTTCTAATATACTTAACCAAATTTTCTACATTTAATGTTTAGCAATATATCGTTGCCGTAGTTATTTCTTACTTCATCTATTTCGGTAGCTCTGCATAAACGTAAGTGGATTATTGTCTTTTCTAGAAACGTGTTTTAAAGAAGCTACAAACAGAAACCAATATTTCACTATTCTGTACACAACAGTACAAAAATACAACTTCATGAGAAAGTTCTACTATACTTAACCAAATTTTCTACATTTAATGTTCAGCAATATATCGTTGCCGTAGTTATTACTTACTTCATCTTACTATTTCGGTATAGCTTTGGATAAACGTAAGCGGAGTATTGTGTTTTTTAGAAACATGTTTGAAAGAAGCTGCAAACAGAAATTAGTATTTCACTATTCTGTACACAACAGTATAGAAATACAACTTCATGAGAATGTTATACTATACTTAACCAAATGTTTCTATATTTAATGTTTAACAATACGTCGTTGCCGTAGTTATTTCTTACTTCATCTATTTCGGTAGCTCTGGATAAACGTAAGCGGATTATTGTGTTTTCTAGAAACATGTTCGAAAGAAGCTACAAGCAGATTATCAGTATTTCACTATTCTGATAGTGTTACACAAATGTACATAAATACAACTTCATGAGAAAGTTCTACAATACTTCAGCGTGTATTTTAAGCATATAATAGCATTTTAAAAAATTACTTAAAAGCTGAATTTACATTGTGTTGTCGCTTATACGAAATATGCAGTAATTATTTTTTATTACAGCACTATTTTTTAAACACACCTGTGTTCATAATTTTTATAATTCTAGCCTATGAGGAAGTGGATTAAAAATTGATTACAAAATTCCATGTTTACATACAAAAACCAGGTTGAGTTAAGTAGAAGAGTGTGATAAATGAATGTAAAAACTCTACTGCATACTTTCTTCATGAAAACGATGATGTACGCAATATCTATGGAATAATATTTTTCATAACTTAACCAAATGTTCTTATACTTAATATTCAGCAATATATCATTTCCGTAGTTATTTCTTACTTCGTCTACTTCAGTAGTTCTGGATAAACATAAGCGGATTATTTGAGATAATCTACAAACAGAAATTCACTATTCTGATAGTGTTACGCAACAGTACATTAGTGCAACTTCATGAGAAAGTTCTATTATACTTCAGCTTGTATTTTAAGCCTCTAATCACATTTAAAAAATTACTTTAACACTAAATTTACACTGTCTTGTCACTTATACGCAATATACAGCAATTGTTTTTTATCACACTCTATTTTAGATTTATTTCGTAAGAAATACTACCCATTACATTGGCCTCCAAAAGGTCAGGTACAGGGACTGGATGCTTTCGATTGTACACGGTTTGTCGAATATCTACCAACATTATTGCCGAATTGTTCTTGAACTTCTGGGATTTTTAATTTCATATTTCTCGGTGAAGATTTATCGGGGGTATAATTAGGGGGCTAATAATAAATTTAATAATAAAATAATATTTGCGATCACCTATGTAACAGAAAAGGCTGGAAACGGTTTGTCTGTGTGGTAAATGACTATTTGGGTCCTGTTCAACGTTTGTATGCATTTGTGTACGCATAGCACTCATATTCGTGAAGATGTTAACGTTTTTGTGAAAAATTCAAAATTTTTTTGTTTATAGCATACAGAGTTTTCAACCAAATTTAACACAACTTTCCAAAAACCTGACAAAAAACAGTAGCAACAGTATACTGTAATTAAAATATGAATATATTGCATATTTGATGAGATATGGGTACTTGTTTGAAATAATTTTTAATTGCGCATGCATGTAAGATTTCAAAATTTTTATTTCATAATTTGGTAGCCAGCTATTTTGGGTAACTTCTGTAAAAAGTCCAATCTAATATTGTGAAAACTTAAAAAGATATAGTGAGTTGGTTGAAAAGTTGTGGAAAAACCCTTATAATAAAGCTATTTTTAGAGAGCAACTCACTATATCGCCCCTATCTTTGTGAAATTACATTCTCCCCTATGTTGGAATTTCTGAACACCTACGCCGATCATGACCCCTAGAACCCAAAACTACCCCCCAGTTCAAAACTTTATCTATCTATCTATATCACTTTTTTATGGACACGATAACTTCCATTATTCTGCACTCTCTCAAACTCTCTCTTCAAACATTCTCTTTCAAACTGATGCATAAAATCAAAGGGCAGAATATCTCGGTCAAGTTCGTTAATGGACAAAATTGACCAGGGGGTGGAAATAGGAAGGAGTTTTGTGAAAACCGAAAGAACCCCGTAACGTCTTAATTATAATACATATCAAATCAGTTTAAAGTTTTTATTACTTCTAGGAAAAGAGCCAAAAATGTATTTACGACAGATATTTGATAAAGTTATAAATGGGTTCAAGGGGCGAAAAAAAATGGGGTTTTAGGAAGAAAAAAATTCATAACTTCGTCAATTCTCAAGATATCAAATCCATTTAAATTTATTATAAATCTCCTTAATATTATCTACAACTTTTACAGTCACAAGTTTTTGATAGGACCATCTCTTACCGCAAAAAACATAAAAAACGAAAAAAAATGGGGGGAGGGGGTGCTGAAAAAGAAAATAATTCATAACTTCGTCAATTCACAAGATATCAAATCCGCTTGAATTTACTATAAATCTGCTTAATATTATCTACAACTTTTATATTGACAAGTTTTTGATAGGAAACAAATTTTAAAAAATAGGGGGTGAAGTAAAAATTATCGAATTAACATGATTCTGATAAAACCACCTCTTACAGAAAAATGAAATGAAAAACTAGTCAAAAGCGGAATATAAAATTGTTATACTGGATTTATCTCTAATCTTGATTTAGTTTTTGTTGGTGAAATTAGTGCTTAACTTCGAAATGTACCTTCGCCTGCAGGACGAGCAGGCAGGGATTTTTTAAACACTCCTGTATGCACAATTTTTACCATTCTAGCCTATGAAGGAGTTGGATAAAATTCTATTACAAAACTCCACTTTACATGCAAAAACCAGATTGAGTTAAATAAAAGAGTGTGACAGAAGAATGCAAAAATTCTGCGTCATACTTTCTTAGTGAAAATGATGATGTATGCAATATCTATAGAATATTATTTTCTTAACTTAACCAAATGTTCTTATACTTAATATTTAGTAATATATCATTTCTGTAGTTATTTCTTTCTTCATCTATTTCGGTAGTTCTGGATAAACGTAAGCGGATTATTGTCTTTTCTAGAAACATGTTTGAAAGAAGCTACAAACAGAATTTCACTATTCTGTTAGTATTACAAAACAGTACAGAAATACAGCTTCATGATAAAGTTCTACAATACTTCAGCGTGGTATTTTAAGAATCTAATCACATTTTAAAAATTATTTAAACCCTTTTATATGTTAAGAACTTTGGTTTGAAAAATAATTACTCAGGTGTTAAAATACAGGGTTATTCTTAATGATGTCAGTATTTTAACATACACGAATAAAGTCAATTACAAACAAACACTTACTAGAACAAATTTAAACGAAAGAACAGCTCAAATATTTTATTTTATGACATTATAAGTGTTCAATGACCTCTTTTCTATACACATACAAAACACACGATAGGCAATGGGGTACGAAAGGTTTTTGGCACAGTACAGTCATATTTCGTTAAAACAAGTTTTTTGAATAATAAAATTGCAGTTAACTATAAATTAATGCAAAATGCATCAGAAAATAAACACAAACATTGCAGTTCGAAACCCTTGCACAAGTCTACTAGTTCATATTTAATATTATCAACTTTAACCACAATATTAATTTTCTCCATTTTTTCGAATATAAATAAATGACGAGAACAATTGCTTTATTGATTTAATGCTCCTCTAAAACTAATCTCTCCTCTACCTGCGCCTTCTTTAGCTGTGTTTTATTCTTTCATCTTATTTCGCATTATATACAGACAAAGATTGTTTTGATAGTTTTAGATGTGTGTAAGCGGATTATTGCATTTTCAACGAACAACACTAATATCTTTCAAGGCAGTGATTTCTATTTCTGTTTCTTTCTTTCTTTTTTTTTTCTTTTTCGATTAAAAACAAAATCAAGATCAAGTAGCTGCGATAAAATATCACAACTGTTTTTCATACTGTTTTGCTTTGAATAAGCTACGTTTTTAGGGAATTCATTAAAAACAAATATTGGTACTTCTACGCTATAGGGACCTTGGTGTTTTGTTTTTTTATTTTTAGGGCTCCGTACTTAAAAGCAAAAACTGAACCATTATAAGATCACTCCTGTGTCTGTCTGCCTGTCTGTCACAGCCACTTTACTCGTAAACTATGGGACGTGGAAAGTTCAAATTGGGGAAGTAATAAAGACTATTGACCGACATATTTACAGATTATTAAACATTCACAAATATATTTAGGAAAAATGTACAGGGGCAAATTAAGCTACATAAAAAAAACTCTTTTCTTTGTATATCGTATGGGGTATCGTATGAAAGCTTTCATAACACTGAACTGAAAAATACATTTCTTTTAAGTTTAGGTATTATAGTTTCAGAGATATCGTCGAAAATGTAGTGCAAAAATATGTCCGCACCCCCCCCCCCCCCCGTCTGTTTCCTAATCTACTCAAACTAAAATTATGAAAAAAATTTGAGGTAGTAGACGTTGATTTAATCCTTGCAGGAAAATTATAGCGATTACCCTAAGTCGCATAGTTTTTGAGAAAACTCATTTTTCTGTTACACACAAATTTCGATTTGCGGGCATTCAGCAAAAGTGTTGAGGATCGCTGATGGTACCTTTCGTAGCAGAAGTATAAAAGCATTCTTGATAATGATTTTCGAAAAAAATCGACGATATTTAACCAAGATATTAAGGCCAGTGTCAGACGGGCGTCTTTTTTCCTGCTTTTTTACTTACGTTTATCCATTCACAATGCTATAGCATTGTGAATGGATAATACGTAAGCAAAAAAGCAGGCAAAAAGACGCCCGTCTGACATTGGTAAACCCTTAAAGACACGGACGGTTTGGAAATATCTAATGACAGGGGCGTCATGTTCTATGTACCATCGGCTTTTAAAGCGCAGATTAAAAAATTAATGATACATTTGTGTAATGCCATGCCCAGTAGCAGTATAAAAGCAAATAGCGTCAAATTCTTAAAAACAGACTTATTTAAATAGAATTAATCAAATACTATAGGATTCGCGATTAGTTTGCATTAGGTGGTTCTCTTAATACGCCTCCCGTATCTTTAAAAGTTAATTAAAAACCTATCTGAAAAAATACGGCACGGACCAAGGCGGCGGGCATTGCAACTTTGCGACCTCTTTTCGAAGCGCGCTCAGCACAATAGCAGTTTAAACTTCGAACAAGAATGTTGTTTTAGATATACTGTAAAAAGGAAAGATTATTACTACACTGAATTTAGTTTTATGAAATGCCAGATGAAGTTTAATTATGCACTACTTTTATTGTTAGTACCGAATTAAGTTCATCGTAAACAGATTAGAATAAGATTAAAAAAAGTGTTATAGAGAATAGCAATATTTGATATTATTTAGGCTTCATATCTCTTCAAATTTTTGTGGTATACCCATTCATACTTCTCTAGTATATACAGCTATACCCAGACCTACGTTGCATAGTTTTTTACAAAGTCTTATTCTTTTAGCAACGATTTTTTTAATAATACAGTTAATAAAACACATACATATTGCACGGAACCATCAGAGCGCGAGTAATACTTGCACTTGACCGTTTATTTTTTATTTGGCGCAATTCGGTTTTCAAAAAGGGAGATTTGTTGCCAAGTGACCGTTTATAAACATTTGTATAAACGGCTGTGCAAAGAAATCTAGTGAACTTTTAATCTAGTTTATATATGAATTCATATATATATATATATATAATTTTTATTTATACATTACTATTACTGTTTTTTATGTACAATCTACTTCTGTTTGTATATAAAAATAAACATCTTCTTTGTATTAAATACAGTGTATAAATGTTGAATAAATATAAATGCAAAAAATAAAATAAAATAAACATGCTTTCATTAAACTTCACTAAAATGTAGAATATATAAATATTAAATACGCTACCAAATTTGGTGATATTTAGCCAATTTGGTCAAACTTTTCCGCTATTGTGGTAGCCCTGCCATTAATACTTTTCAACAAATATTCGGTGTTGAAGCTGATACTGATTTCTCCATAGGAGATCAAACTATAATTGAATAACCATTAAGTTTAACTAGTGTCAAACCTTACAAGGAAGGTCTCCTTACTGGGCATACTCAGAATATTTTGAAAAAAAAAATACCAATTAAACCTTTTATGTATGTAATGAAGGATCAGTCAAATTTAGCGGCGGAATTACAGTAGAAAGACTGTAAAAAAATAAAATACTTTCGAGTATTTGGCGCGAAAAGACGAAAGCGTCATGCGATTTGGCGAGCAGTACTTTTCCTCGCCAAAAGCAAACGATTTTAATGCATCTGAAAATTGTTTGTTAATTGCTTTTTAGAATGTGTGTACAATGTATTTGAAGAATTTAAACTTAAACAATGAGACAGCTTAATAATTACATTTTTTCGTATTACATATTTATGTTGCTTGTTATTTAATTTAATTACTTTAAAAACAAATTCATATATAAAAGATACTGTCATATATTTAAGCGTATTCCAAAGTAAAGGCAAGATTCATTTACCAGTTATTTATTTCAATATCAAAGCATTCTTCGTTTTCATAGCAACAAAATTGAATCGACAGTGCTCAATTGGATTTAATTTTGAGATATTAAAACAATTTTAATTTATTTTAATTTTGTTTTAATTCGTAAAATTTGATATTTAACTTTCATTATAAATAAATAAATATATATATATATATATATATATGACAAAACTATATAGTTAAATGAAACTAAAAATGATAAAACTAAAGTTATTTACTTTAAATTTATTTAAACAAGTTCAATATGAAACATTTTTATCTTAAAGAGTTTTCGACATAAAAAGGTACTTCGAAATTTCATTTCATCGCCAACCGATGATAAATCGCCAAATAAACGAAATTTTCATTATTTTTTTTACGAACGTTCTATCGAGATTCCGCCAAAAAAAAATTATAAACATATATATCCACATTTGAAGAACACTCTGTATTTTTTTTTTCAGATTTTTCTGAATATGCCCATATGGAGACTTTCCTTGATAGTAGAGTTATTTTAATCTTAAACAGTGATTTTGCGATGTCTTTCAAAAACGGATATCTTTTCGGACAGGACCTCCTTTTCCCGCTTTAGGGGTCGAATTTTGGAAAACTCCGAAACACGTGTTTACTAATTTTAGTTATACGAGAGGCATGTCATGTTTCAAGATTTTATTTCCATTGGTTTATAAGATAGGGAGATATTATTTAACACTTTCCAACAAAGTTGAAAAGTGTTTATGACTTCGGTTTGTCTGGCCGTCTGTCCGCGCTCTAACTCCCGTAAATATACTCGGATCGTTCCGAAATTTTTGGATGTTAGTGACCTCTACCATAGCACGAACCCTATTTCAAATGAAGTTTGTAACATGTTTAGTTCATTTACAGGCCAGTCAAAAGTTTTTCGTTACATGACGGCCTATGGGAAAAAATCGTTTAAAATTATTTTTAATGATGTTACATGCTTTCAAATATAATAAAATTGATATACATTTATCAAGTGCACTAAAATATGCATTCTGTAGAATATGCGGTGCTAAGAAGGGTTATTATTAATTTACAGGGCCACACAAAAGAATTCCGTTACATAATGATATAGGGGTGGAGGGAAATTTTTCCGGCATATTTTAAGTGCGTTAAATTATTTCATGTATAATGAAATTGATATACGTTGCTGAGGTTTACTATAACTTATTTCATGTATAATACGATGTGCATAACATTTACAGGGACATACAAAAGATTTCAGATACTATATTGTATCCAAAGTACTGTACATTAGCGATGATTGCTTGAAATTCATTTTTAATTATGTCATGTGCTTTTATGTTTCACTATATTTATGCATTGTATATGGTGTGTATAAAAGCTGTAATTTATATACAGGGCTACACATAAGAATTCGTAATGTTTACAGGGTATGAGTGCAAATGACTTAAAGGTGGTTTTTAAATGAGTTATGTATTTTTACGCTGAACTGAATTTAGTTTACTAAGAAATGTTTGTAGAACATAGATAAAATGATATACAGGGTCACGCAAAGAATTGGATACATGGCCGTCTATAAATGAAAATTTCTGGGAATGTGATTCCAGTAATTTTAAGAGTGTTTTACTTTGAATTAACTATTAGCTAAAGAGTGGCGTGTAATAAAGGTACTAGGTAAACTACAGTGTTGTACAAAGTTATAAAAGTACAAAGGTATTGTTGTACAAAGGTATACAAGCATGCTTCCATCTATAAGTATAAATTGCTGAAAGAAAAATTTCAAACTGTTAAGTGTTTTCTTGATAAACTGAATTTCCCCATTATATTATAGTATATATATCAAACTATAGATCAAATACAGGGCTGTTCAAAAGAATTGGAATACATATTTGCTATGAACGGTAACTGCTGAAATCAGTTTTTTAAATGTTTTATGTGGTTTCTAAAATGTTTACTTAGTTCTCTTATGTACCTTATTTTCCGAAATAACGAAGCTTTGTTAAAGCATTCAGGAAGTGTTGGAAAGTGTTTCATAATCTATGATTAACGCATGATTTTTCTTACTTGTTTATTTTAAATTTGCCTCCCCTTTGGGACAGAATTTAAAAGAATCAATGTTCAATGCATGTATTGCCCTCAAGAGTACATATAATATTTTAAATTTCAAATCTCTGTGTCAACAGGAAGGGGGTGAAAAATGAGTGTCAAGATTTCACTGCCACATGCAAACATAATCAATTGTAAATTAAAAGAAAGCATGTAAAAAGTTACTTGTGTATATTAAACAGTTATCAGAAAATCCGTTGCCAAATATCCTTTTTCTCGTCAAGGCAAATTTCTCTAAACCACCAAAGCTCCTATAATGGAAAAGTACCCAAATATTTTAAAGCAACTGAAATATATTTCAATACTCTCATGCATGAATTATTTTAAAAGGATGAAATAATATTGGTAATTTTTTGTTGTAGAACTAGGGTGCTCGGCCCCCTACGAGCTACGCTCGCCAACCCCCGTACAGACACCGCAGTCTCTAAAAGAACGCTAATCGGCTTTTAAAAGATTTCGAAAGATTGAATTATAATTTAAAAAACAGTGGAGATCTCCCTATAAACGGGTTTGTATTCATTTCCCTTTGATTGGGAATTTTAAGGAAAAATCAGCTGCTGTTAAAAGATACAGTGGCTGTTTTCGCCTTTGATTTAAATAAAATCAGTTAAACATTTCAAAATAAGCTAATATAATAACCTATTCTGCATCAAATTTCAAATATATTTTTAAAGTACCAGTGCACTCTTTTGACGGTAACGACACAGAAGGTTAACGAATCTTAAATAAAACATTTAAGCAATTTCTTTATTTTCTGCTTCACAGATTTTTCTCTTTCAAATCATATTTTTTGTTGATGACACTTCATTTTCAGCTTGTAATCTTTTTTATATTTATTACACTAGGGGGCTCTGCCCCCTACGAGCTACGCTCGTCAACCCCCCGTTCAGACACCGCAGACTCTAAAAGTACGCTAATTTGATCGGCTTTAAAAAGATTTCGGAAGATTGAATTATAATTTAAAAAACAGTGGCGATCTCCCTATAAACGGATTTCTATTCATTTCTCTTTGAATGGGGAATTTTAAGGCCAAATCCGCTGCGGTACTACTTGATGAACCCGTCGACCAATTTCGCCAAATTACATAAATCGCTAAAGCACTCGCCAATTATACAAACTGACATAATTTTTATTTTAAATAACGAAAGAACAAATAAATTAGTGCAACATTAATAAAAATGCAAATAAAACGTCGAAATAAAAATAACTTGATGACGTAGACACGTGTAACTTGCTTAAAGTCAAGTTAATGTGACATTTACGATCAACCATTATTGGCATTTAATCTTATAGTTTGGCGAATGATAGATTTTTGGTCGACGGGATAACAAAGTAGTACCAAAAATACATATGTCAATTGCTGTTTTCGTCTTTGACGTATACACGTGTAACAACATTTCAAAATAAGCTAAAGTAAAAGGAATTAAGTAAACAGAGTCTTTGTCTCCGGTATTTTTTAACAAAGCGAAAAGAAAGTTCTTTTAAGTAAGACTTTTTAAAATAATCGTTTTTAATCTGACGTAATTTTGACCAAACTATTCTTTCTCTTTTTAATATTCACGTGAAAATACTTGTGTTAGAAATGAAATATTATTTGCGCTTTCCTAACAAAAATAGTTGAAAAGTATCCGTTCAAAATATCAAATAAATGTCTAGCGCAATTTCTGAATTTTAACCTTTTTGCAATATTATTTTGTATTCATTTGTATTCATTTTATGTAATAACTGTAATGTGACGTAAATATGACGTAATTTCTCCTATTTAAGACTTCTAACGCATGTTAATAAATTTATTATTTTACAAATTCCTTTCTCTCTTAAAATTCACGTGTAATTATAGTTTTTATGACGTAATTTTTAATAAGTTCCTGCTTTTTGTACATAATTATTTAATTCTAATTCCAAATGTTTTTTCTGTTTATAATAGTCACGTGTAAATAAATTTTTAATTTATTTACAAGTATAAAAATTTTTTTTTAAGCAAACACTATTGTTTTCACTGTTTATACAGTTGGCAACAGTTTAAATTAATATCACTTTCTAAAATCTGTAAAAAATATCTCTAGAAATGCTGAAAATTTGAATTTAAAATAGAAATAAAACCTCAAAAAATTAGTCAAATTAAAAAAAGAAAAACAGTCTGCACACCGGGATCTTCAAACGTATAAAATGATCTAAAAATGATTAAATTCCTATGAATAGTTTTTGCTCCTATAAAACTTTTTTAGTGGAACGATTTTGTCCAACTTTAGCATTAAATATCTCGTAAAATAATTCTTCGATTTGAAAACTGTCTGCATCAGCGTGTTTATCAAACATTTCTGTATCATACTACCGATTTTCATATTTTTCTATGCATTATTTTTCTTAATATTAACGAAGAAAGACCTCCTGTCGCAAAAAATTCAAAACCGGCGGCGGCGGTGACAGCGGTAGTTACTTTTTTTTAGAATAGAGAGATTACTAAACAGTTGCTCGAAAGCAGTCTAAACGTGTTCAATAAAATTAATATTAATCTTATTAATATAATCTCAAAATATGAAATTAATGTCTCGCGCATTTTTTAAATTTAAACTGTTTTTTAATATTACTTTTTGTTTATTTTACGTAATAAGTCAATGTGACGTAATTTCTCCTATTTAAGACTTCTAACGCATGTTAATGAATTTATTATTTTACAATATCCTTCCTCTTTTAAAATCCACGTGTAAATATAATTTTTATGAAGTAATGTTCAATGAGTTCCTGCTTTTCATACGTAATTATTTAATTCTAATTTGAAAGTTTTGTTCTGTTAATAATAGTCACGTGTAAATAATTTTTTAATTTGAAGCAAACATTATTATTTGCGCTGTTTATACAGCTGGCAACAGTTTAAATTAATACCACTTTCTAAAAGAAGTAAAAAACATCTCTCGAAATGCTGAAAATTTGAATTTAAAATAGAAATAAAACCTCAAAAAATGAGTCAAATTAAAAAAGTGAATGCAGTCTGCACACCGGGAAATTCTAACGTATAAAATGATCTAAAATGAATTAATTCCCGTATATAGTTTTTGCTCCTATAAAACTTTTTTAATGGAACGATTTTGTCCAACTTTAGCATTAATTATCTCTTAAAATAATTCTTCGATTTGAAAACTGTCTGCATCAGCGTGTTTATCAAGCATTTCTCTATAATACCGCCGATTTTCATATTTTTGCATGCAGTATTTTTCTTAATATTAACGTAGAAAGACCTCCGGTCACAAAAAATTCAAAACCGGTGGCGGCGGCGGTGACAGCATAAGTTACTTTTTTTTAGAATAGAGAGACAATTTGGTGCTTTTTAAAAAAGCTTCGCACAGTTCGGGCTTAAGAAAGTGAGACTTGTCGCCGAGATGTTAACTGCTATGAAAACAAAACTGGTAAGTTTTTACAATTGACGAAAAGAAACCACTACTTCGTTTTTTGTTGACTAGATTTGACTTGTTGCTATGGAATCTCTCTTCTAAAAAAAAAGTAACCGCTGTCACCGCCGCCGCCGGTTTTGAGTTTTTTGTGACCGGAGGTCTTTCTCCGTTAATATTAAGAAAAATATTTCATACAAAAATATGAAAATCGGCGATATTATAGAGAAATGTTTGATAAACACGCTGATGCAGACAGTTTTCAAATCGAAGAATTATTATAAGAGATATTTAATGCTAAATTTGGACAAAATCGTTCCATTAAAAAAGTTTTATAGGAGCAAAAACTGTACATCAGAATTTAATCATATTTAGATCATTTTATACGTTATAATTTCCCGGTGTGCAGATTGCATTTAGTTTTTAAACTCATTTTTTTGACTCATTTCATTCATTGACTCATTTTTTTGAGCTTTTATTTCTATTTTAAATTCAAATTTTCGACATTTCGAGAGATATTTTTTACTTATTTTAGAAATTTCTACTAATTTAACCTGTTGCCAACTTTATAAATAGCGCAAACAATAAATGTTTGCTTCAAATTAAAAATTTATTTACACGTGACTATTATAAACAGAAAAAAAAACTTTCAAATTAGAATTAAATAATTACGTATAAAAAGCAGGAACTTATTGAAAATTGCTTCTTCTATAATTACACGTGAATTTTAACAGAGAAAGGATATTGTAAAATAATAAATTCATTAACATGCGTTAGAAGTCTTAAATAGGAGAAATTACATCACATTTACGTCACATTACACTTATTACGTAAAATGAACAAAAAATAATATTGCAAAACAGTTTAAATTTAAATACTGCTCGAGACATTTATTTGATATTTCGAGATGATCTTTTCAACTATTGTTGTTGGGACAGCGCAAATAATATTTCATTTCTAAAAAAGTATTTTCACGTGAATATTAAAAAGAGAAAGAAAAGTTTGGTGAAAATTACGTGAGATTAAAAACGATACATTTAAAATGTCTTTTATTTATTTATTTATTGACCAACAAACATACGACTTGTGTGCTTGACATGAGAGAGCCCGCTTAAAATGTCTTATTTAAAAGAACTTTCTTTTCGCTTTGTTAAAAAATACCGGGAAACAAAGACTCTGTTTAGATAATTCATTTTATATGAGCTTATTTTGAAACGTTTAACTGATTTAATGTAATCAAAGAGGAAAATAGCCATTGTATCTTTTAACAGCAGCTGATTTTTCCTTAAAATTCCCCCAATCAAAGAAAAATGAATAGAAACCCGTTTATAGGGAGATCGCCACTGTTTTTTAAATTATAATTCAATTCTTTCAAAATCTTTTTAAAGCCGATCAAATTAGCGTGCTTTTAGAAACTGCGGTGTCTGAACGCGGATCGGCGAGCGTAGCTCGCAGGGGGCCGAGCCCCCTAGTTTGATAAAAAGAGTTTAATAATCAGAAAATATATACATCTTATATACAGTGTTTTCATTCCGAAAATCTCTCTATTCTAAAGAAAAAGTAACTACCGCTGTCACCGCCGTCGCCGGTTTTGAATTTTTTGTGACCGGAGGTCTTTTTTCGTTAATATTAAGAAAAATAATGCATACAAAGATATGAAAATCGGTAGTATGATACAGAAATGTTTGATAAACGCGCTGATGCAGACAGTTTTCAAATCGAAGAATTATTTTAAGAGATATTTAATGCTAAAGTTAGATAAAATCATTCCACTAAAAAAGTTTTATAGGAGCAAAAACTATACATCGGAATTTAATAATTTTTAGATTATTTTATACGTTATAATTTCCCGGTGTGCAGGATTCATTTATTTTTTTAATTTGACACATTTTTCGAGGTTTTATTTCTATTTTAAATTCAAATTTCCAGCATTTCGAGAGATATTTTTTACTTATTTTAGAAAATTGTATCAATTCAACCTGTTGCCAACTGTATAAACAACGGAAACAATAATGTTTGCTTCAAATTAAAAATTTATTTACACGTGACTATTATAAATAGAAGAGATACTTTCAAATTAAAATTAAATAATTGCGTATAAAAAGCAGGAACTTATTGAAAATTAAGTCATAAAAAGTATACACGTGAATTTTAAAAGAGAAAGGATATTGTAAAATAATAAATTCATTAACATGCGTTAGAAGTCTTAAATAGGAGAAATTACGTCATATTTACGTCACATTACAGTTATTACATAAAATGAACACAAAATAATATTGCAAAACAGTTTAAATTTAGAAATTGTGCTAGACATTTATTTGATATTTTGAGAGGATCTTTTCAACTATTTTTGTTAGGAAAGCACAAATAATATTTCATTTCTAACAAAAGTATTTTCACGTGAATATTTAAAAGAGAAAGAATAGCTTGGTTAAAATTACGTCAGATTAAAAACGATTAATTTAAAATGTCTCATTTAAAAGAACTTTCTTTTCGCTTTGTTAAAAAATACCAGGAGACAAAGACTCTGTTTACTTAATTCCTTTTATATTAGCTTGTTTTGAAATGTTGTTACACGTGTCTACGTCATCAACTTATTTTGATTTCGACGTTTTATTTGTATTTTTATTAATGTTGTACTAATTTATTTGTTCTTTCGTTATTTAAAATAAAAATTATGTCAATTTGTATAATTTGGCGAAATTGGTCGACTGGATAATCATGTGGTACCGCAGCGGATTTGGCGTTAAAATTCCCCAATCAAAGAGAAATGAATAGAAATCCGATTATAGGGAGATCGCCACTGTTTTTTAAATTATAATTCAATCTTTCGAAATCTTTTTAAAGCCGATCAAATTAGCGTGCATTTAGAGTCTGCGGTGTCTGGACAGGGGTTGGCGAGCGTAGATCGTAGGGGGCCGAGCCCCCTAGTTATTAAAAAAAAGTAACTTTAATAACCTTCAAAGCCAAAAATAGTATAATAGTATAAAAAGCACAGATTTTTCATAATCTAGGAAAATATAATACAGCCACTAACAAAAATGCACAATAACCTCTTCAGAGTTTCTATCGATTTTGAAAAGCATTATAAACCTCAGAAACCGATATATTTTCGAGACTTAGGCTAATGTCAGACGAGCGTCTTTTTGCACGATTTTTTTTTTCACTTCCAGCATACTTACAGATGCTAGCGAAGGTGTAGGGATGC
The DNA here is from genome assembly GCA_963932465.1 of Maratus speciosus. Taxonomy (NCBI): domain Eukaryota; kingdom Metazoa; phylum Arthropoda; class Arachnida; order Araneae; family Salticidae; genus Maratus; species Maratus speciosus. Next base: position 63,259,021 of record OZ010799.1, on the reverse strand, counting down.
TCAAAGTAAGAAAAAAGCGTGCAAAAAGGCGTTCGTCTGTCATTAGCCTGAAAGAAACATTTATGAAAACAAAATTTCTTTTGCTGCCACTGATATTTGGAATCGTATCCGAGTAGTTTTTTATAGTGTATTTATCAGTTTTCTCAACCCGGAATATAGGTTTTTCGAAGTAGGTTTTTAACACTTTGGGGCCGTTCATTTATTACATAAGCATATTTTTAGTCATTTTGTACCCCTCCCCCCTTTGTAAGGAAAAATAAGCAAATGCTAGGACCCCCCCCCCCCTTTGCTTACGTAAGATTTTATGGCATTCTAACATCAACATTATTTATCATAAAAAATTACAGTTAGCGATAAATTACATTATTTATCCAGCAAACTTGCATAAATAGACATATAGGGGTTGTATCGAAAGAAAACAAAACCGGTGTTTAATATATTGTTATTTATTGCATTAAACAATTTATAAAATATACAAAATAGTTTTTAATATATTTTTTTTATTGCATTGAACAAAAAAAGAAAAAAGAAAAAAAAACTTTAAGAAATACAACAGACCCTAACTTATTTAGGCACATAACTAAAAATTTTAACAAGAATCATAGGAATATATGTGTTTGGCGTTCACATTTCTAGTCTGGTGTCCGAGATTTTGGAATCAATGTTTCTGCATTGTCTATTACTACGTTTTCAATATAGTGGTGGGCTGGAATGTTCCTCGTTTCCAGTCCTTGTTTACTCCATATCTCTTTCCTCAATTCGTTCAACATCCGCAGAACACTCATCCAAATCACGCTCTTGTGCTTTTAGGTAGCTTTCTTTACAAAAAAGCTACCTATTGCAGCCGTTCGGAGTAAAGCGATTTCAAAAACTTTTGGTATATTTTCATCGATCATGACCCCCAGACCCCGAAACCACCCTCCGTTCAAAATTGATATATATATATATATATATATATATCTGACCTATGTCACACTGTAACTCTCGTATTTATGAACCGATTTGGATGTAATTTGGTGTGTACATAGTACATACCAATGTATCGACAGAGTTTGTTGGTCAGCTTCATCCGCCATTTTGTTTCAAAATGGCGGCCATTTAAAAATTTAAAAAAAATTTAAAATTTAAAATGTGGTACCAAAAAATTGAAAATGGAAAAATATTTTTTTCTTATGTATTTGACCTTTATACAAAGAGTCCGTAGCAGTTTTTGTTTCGTCTATATCTTAAAAAATGGCTGAGTTATAGCATTTTGAATTTCTAGCGAAGCTGACATTTTGAAACGTCCTGAATTTTGTCACGCGATAAAAGGCGTATTTATGAACCGATTTGGATGTAACTTCGTTTATACATAGTACAGACCAATGTCTCGACCGAGTTCGTTGGCCAGCTTCATCCGCCATTTTGTTTAAAAATGGCGACCATTTAAAATTTTAAGAAAAATTTAAATTTGAAATGTGGTACCAAAAAATTGAAAATTGAAAAAATATTTTTTTCTTATGTGTTTGACCTTGATAAAAAGATTCGGGAGCAGTTTTTGTTTCGTCTATATCTTAAAAAATGGCTGAGTTATAGCATTTTGAATTTCTAGCGTGGCTGACATTTTGAAACGCCCTGATTTTTGTCACGCGATAACAGGCGTATTTATGAACCGATTTGAATGTAACTTGGTCTGTACATAGTACATGCCAATGTTTCGACCGAGTTTGTTGGCCAGCTTCATTCGCCATCTTGTTTCAAAAGGGTTGCCATTTAAAAAAAATGTAACTTAAAATTTAAAATGAGGTATTAAAAAATTGGAAAATGAAAAAGATTTTTTTTTATGTGTTTGGCCTTGATACAAAGATTCTGGAACAGTTTTTGTTTCTGAAAATTTGTTCTTTTGTTTATATCTTAAAAAGTGGTTGAATTATAGCACTTTGAATTTCTATCATGGTTAACACTTTGAAACGATCTTGTATTTGTCCCGCGATACCACACGTATTCGCCTATTTCGATGGAAGAAGGCATGTGGATAGTATACATCAATATCTTGACCAAGTTCGCTGGCCAGCTTCATCAGCCATCTTGTTTCAAAATGGCGGCCATTAAATTAAAAAATATATATATTTAAAGTGAGGTGCAAAAAAATTAGAAATTGAAAAAGGTTTCTTTCTTAAGTATTTGACCTTGATATAAGGATTCAGGAGCATTTTTTGTTTGTCTTTATCTTAAAAAAATGGCTCAGATATAGCAGTTTCAATTTCTAACGTGGGTGACATTTTGAAAAATCTGATTTTTTGCCTGCGACAGCACTCGTATGTATCAACCGATTCCGATGTGAGTGAGCATGTGCACAGCAATTACTAAGGTCTCGACCAAGTTCACTGGTTAGCCTCATCCACCATGTTGTCTTAAAATGGCAGACACTTTAAGAAATCGCCGAATTTGGCAGCCAAATATAAGTTACTTTAAATAAAAGCAGCTTGGATAAAGCTGACTAATTTTGCGAAATTCTCATTCATAATGATTTAGTATTGATAAAAATTAGTATTGAATCTCCTACATTCGGTTTCCACTTAATTGAGCTTCGTGTGTTTGAATAATATAAGTTGGCTTTTTTAAAATAAGGAATATGAAAGCTACCTCTTCCTCCCGGCACTGGCCGGAAGGACTTTTTGTTGTTAAACTGTAGTTGCTTCGTTATCTAATGCTTCCGTAAGAATTCTCGTGACCACCCTCTCCTCCTTGTCAGCAAAAATAAGCAGACACTGGACCCCCCCTCCCCCCTTACTGCTTACGTAATACTTGCACGACCCCTTTCCAACATAGTTGAAAAGTGAGTATGGATTCGGTTTGTCTGTCTGTCTGTGCTCTATTTCGCGTAAATATAGTCCGATTGCCATGAAATTGACAGGTATTATTGGGATTTAATATGGCATGTTCGGTATTGAAAACGAAGTGTGTATCATTTACAGATCATTTACAGGGACACTCAAAAGAATTCCGTTACATTGCGGCGAACGGGGAAAAATCGCTTGCGGTGTATTTTAATGATATTACACTATTTTAAACATATTAAAATTTATATATATCACTGAGGTGTACTGACTATAAGGTGCTTACTGTATAATCTGGAGCGCATATAATTTATCGTTTATTTACAGGGACACATAAAAGAATTTAGCTACAGTTCTGCCTATGAAGAATAATTACTGGAAGCATGTTTACAGTTGTAGATATCCTAGATGTATAGATTCAGGAGTTTCTAACGATACATTATCTTTTCGTATCGCGAATTTATGGGTTGAGTGGTTGGATAAATTACGGCATCGTGACATGAGGGAACACGAGCAATAGCGAAAATATAGGGCGCGTTACATGATTACTTGTTTACTTTCGATGATTTTTTCCATTTTTCATTATGCATTTGTAATTTTCTATTATACATTCTGACGAGGACTCAGAAAATGAGTTGAAACATGTAAATAAAGAGTTTTTAATTTTAATGTGTTTTTATAACGTCTTTTAAGCAAATAAATATTTTAACATTATGATATGTTGTAGATATCCTATTATACAAAATTGTAAAGTATAGGAAGTTACCTTTGTAAAAAATCTATTTTTGGACGCATCCAACATTTTAAATTTTACAAAATTTACGGTATTTATTTTGCCACTAACGATGCGAAATCACGCCGAAGTATCGCCATCTGTTGAGAATTCTCTGAATAATTTATATTAACTGATGTATTGGTAGATAGCAGCAATAAATAAAATTGTTTTTTAAATTCCGCTGCATAAGTAACATTGACTTTTGGATATGTTGTAGATATGCAATGTGTGATACAAAGGGTTAAAAAAAATTCTGTTATTATTGGAAAACTTTTTATAATCTATGCCTGATGCATGATTTTTCGTCATTGTTCTTAAATTTTTATAAGAGTATTTAAACACTAAACTTCATTACACAGCAGAAGAATGTGGAATATTGCATTTTGAAGTGACAATACTTTTGTTAATTCGTAGCAAGTTGATAGAACTTTACTTAATATTTTCGCAGCACACCTGGGGTCCTCTCACAAGGATCTAGCTTGCCGCGGCACACCATTAACCCCTTGAAGGGCAGTGGGATGTATTATATCCCACCTAATTTAAACAAGCTTGCACCAGAAACTTTTAACTAAATTTAATATCTTTAATTTTTAAAAATAAAAGTTTTCGAATTTTCCGGTAAAAATTCAATATTGCAGACATTATTGCTTGCCCCTCAAAAAAAAAAAAAACTAAACTCTGTGGCTATACAATCCATGAAGGATCAGGGTCGACAGTGCCCATCTCTGTTTTCTTGACCCTGGGCCCCGAGGTGCTCGGTATGCAGCATGCGTCCCGGCCAGGTGGTCAACCTAACGCGAGACCCTCGGTGTTTAGTTCCCAAGCAAGCTTGGTACTCATTTTATCGACCCCGAAGGATTGAAAGGCTGAGTGAACCTTGCCCAGTCGGGAATCGAGCTCTCGACCTGCAGTGCGGCAGTCAGATGCTCTGACCACTACACCACTGGGCTTCTTGTCCCTCAAAGGGTTAAAAAATAGAGATAAGATGGGCTCAGCCTGAGTCCGAGCTCGGACGCTAAAAGGGATTGGCCTCGATTTTTATAACAGTTTTCGGTCTCGAACACAAAATGAAAATTTCGTTTATTCATAAATTGAAAAAGGAAAAAACAGTAACAAAAAAATCATGCATCAAGCATAGATTATGAAACACTTTCCAACATATTCAGGATACTGTAACAAAAATGCACCGTTTAATAAGTCGAAATACTATGCCTATAATTAAACCTCTTGGAAAGGCATAACACATTTGAAAACCCAATTTCAGCAATTCCCATGTACTATCTGTAAATTATCCGAATTCTTTGAGCTGCCCTGTATATGATATATGGGCATTCACACAATCTTTTGACTTTCGGGAATAAAAATCTGGTGAAATTAAACTTGCTAAAATAACATTTTAATCTGATAGACGAATGCCTTAATGATTCAAAATAAAGAAAAAATGGTCAACAGCGAAAAAGGTTTAATTTAACTGAGGTTTAAGTTAAACTTACGAGTTTAATTTTTCTTGCCATTTTACCACTATAACTTTCTATTTTCTTCTAAATCTTTACTTATAATGAATTTGCATAGTAAACACAGGACATACAAATAAGAAAGAAAAAAAAGCAATTTAACAAATTACAACGACCATTTGGAAAATTATTTTTTCAAAGACTAAAATTTAAGACATAAAAAATCGCACGGAGTTGATCCTACATTACATACGCCATGAATTAAACGATAACATTTCTGGACCCATCATGAACAAATTTTAAAAGAAATTTCAGTTTTACAATTTTCGGTACTGTAAATTTTTAAACGTCTACGGAGCTGGTGATACATTACGTACGCCATGAATTAAAGATTAATAGTGTTATTACACGTAAAAATTGCAAGTAAGAAAAATCGCCTGCGACTCGTCAGATTTCCTTTGAAACTTACGTAATAGCCAAGCATTTCATTGGCTGTTCGGGAAAAGGCTTTTCTATCATCAGATTTCCAAAAAATCTCACGACCAATTTTAAATAAAATTTCATTCTTAAACTTCCAAACATCGACAATATTACTTTTTATACCGTCGGGTAGAGAAAAAAAATGTACTTTTAAATGCAATTTTTTTGAAAGCTGTATCTCAATTTGTTTCTGATTTATTAATTTTTTTTTTGTAGTTTTTATTACTTTTTTGTCATAGTGGCAACACTCTGTTGTCCATCGTTGTTGAAACCAAAGGGAAATACAGATTACTGTATATACCAATCAGATAACGAATAAATTGCGGATTAAACCAATGAAAACGTTTAGATATGTTTTTGATTTCCTACCCTGACGAGAACAATAACCATTTTTCCAAATGGTTAATAATAACAATGTAGTATTTTTATTACAAAATTTTGGTATAACATTGTCTTAAAGGGGTGTTAGAGAAGGGACGGAAGGGAAAAAAAGGGGATGGTATAGGAAAAAAGGGACTGAATGAAGAGAAAAAGGGATGATAAGGATGGGGCGGTAAGGAAAATTACCACTATTTTTAGTCAAATCATGTTAAGACTAAGTGATAGCAACAATGTTCATTGATATTTAGAAACAGTTATTTACATTGGATTAAATTAAAAAATATATTAATTTACCTCGAAAAGTACAGGAATAAACCTTGGGGACGGTAACATTACCAATAAAGCCACGATGCATGAAATTGATATTTAAATGCTGATTTAAATTCTGCAGTAAATTTCCTGTCAAGTAATTTTAGACATTCTTTCTCTAGCATGCTTCTGCATGAGAAAAAACTTGAAAAAAAAAATGTGGCTGCATCTAAAGTGATTTTCTATATAAGTTTAGCAAGAGGGACGGTAAGGAATCTAAAACCCAGGGACAGAGTTAAAAAAATAATATAATAATATCAATCGTAAAAATGTGAGCAAGTTAATTTTTTGCTACATATTTATATAAAACAATTGTCCCAGTTTCGGAAAAAAATTTCATCAAATTACCTTTATTGAAACAATTTTATACAGACAGCTCCAAACTTAAAAATCAGCATCAGGGACACGGGACGGTATAGGAGTTTTCCTGGGACCCCCAACATCGTCCAAAACTTATTTATCTCGTTAATATTGTTATGCAATCATGCAATGGGGTGTTCCCCAGTATATGAAATTTAAAAAAAAGAAAAAAACAAGAATACGTAGTAAAATAAAAATTATTATTCAGGGACATAAAAGTCAAAAGATTGTGAGATTGAACCATATAGAAATTTGTATATATAATCTATATGCATGAAAAAATTTATTTCAGTTACTAAATACACACCACAGTTGAAAATTCCCCTTCAGAAGTTTCCGCTATAAAGGAGAGTGGTACGTGAATTTTTTTGGGCAGCCCTTTATACAAAGTAGAGTATGACTTCGAAAATCCGGTATTCAGAAATACGGCAACTTCAAAAATCTGGCATCAAAACCATGTTTTCCCTTCCTTTTTCTTTTACACTTTTAAGTTATAGTAGAAGAAAATAGCAATTGTTTATGAATTAAAAACTTCAAGTTCGAAAGTAAAAATGCAAAAAAATAATATTTGACATTTTTTTCATTTGTCAGAGGCGATTATTTTCCGAAGAAATATTCTGGGAGTTGAACCGTTTTTCAGCAACGGCAGGATGATTAGTAAACAAGTTCTTTGGATTCTCCTTGTGACGCTGTACTAAATAGAACCACGTTAATGCTAGTAACAGCTCCGAAGACGAGGGTGAACAGGCAGAAAAAAAGGAGCCACAAGAAAAATGCATAAATTTGGCTGGGGAATTAATATTTGTTTTAGAGAACAAGACTGTATTTCCGAAATAGAGATTATTTATTTGTATAAAATACAAGAAAAACTTGTTAAAGAACGGCTAAAAACATTGAAGCAAACAAAATTGACCTCGATGTTTCCGAAATTACACGAGGAGAAATAATTCCACTCTTTATTAGATTTTTTTACCGTAACATAGTAAATATTAAATAATGTGTTTTTTTATATTTCATTTTCTCTATTTCTTACATAATTATCACTTAATAATGAATTAAATTATGCCTAAAGGCACCATTATGGATATAATATTACTTTTGATATTCCTAGTTACTACTTTTGACATTCCTTCAAAAATCCGGAATTTTCATAAATCCGGCACAGTCTCGATCCCGATGATGCCGGATTTTTGAAGTTATACTCTATAAAATTTACACACAGTGAGTAACATGCAAAAATTACTTAAATTCAAAAGCGCAGATCGAAAATGCACTTCCAGCAATTATTCCATAAACACAGTACTGTAATCGATTTCTTTTGTGTATCCGTGTACATCAGTGATTCATAACCTTTTATTGGTCCCCACCCCCCACCAAAGCATCGGTAAAATCTCCATGCCCCCCCCCACCCCCCTCACTCTGTAAATTATGTCTTTTATTATTTAAAAAGTTACAGATGGGTGACAAAATAATACGAACACCCATGAAAAAGGTAAGGTCCATTTCAAAGGACCAGAATGCGCATATCACTTTGCACTCAATTCTGCCACCTAATGGTTATGATGGGTAAGGTATCAGTCGCTCAACATCAGTCATAGGTGTTGCATGCGCTTACCATACGTTCTGGAAAATTCAGTAGTGACTGACTTGTCAGAGTTCGAAAAAGGAATGATTGTAGGGATGCGGTGCGCTGGTTGCTCCGTGAAGGAAACAGCCAATTATTTGGGGCGTGCAAGGAGTACTGTGCCAACCGTTATGACAGCGTACACGAAATGCGGTAAAGTGTCGTCTGCGAAGTACAACAGTGGACGGAAAAGAAAGCTTTCTGAGAGGGATAAAAAAGAGTTGATCCCCCATAGCGGTCAGAAAGAGCAGGCAATCTTTATCCCAGATAGCGTCATATATAAATATAATAGTCATCTCCAGAGTCCATTTCAGCAAAAACTGTCCAAAGGGAACTTCATGCTTCGAACATTTATGGAAGAGTTGCAATTCGTATGCCATTGGTGTCATAGGTGTTCGTATTATTTTGTCACCCATCTGTAACTCTATTCACACTGTGGAAGCGTAGTAGAGCCATAGCAGAAACGATTCATTTCACATTTTTAAACTTATCAAAGAGGTGAATTTTATGCCACAAATGTTTTTTTTTTTTTTTAAGGGGGTCCGGAACACAAAAATCTCCAAATTTTCTCAAAAACTTTTATTGCATTAAAAAAATTTCTGTTTTTTTTTTCTGCTTAAAATGACGTTTAAAGCATGTTTCTATCTTAATGAGAACAGGAAATATTAAATTTTTCGTTTTGGTTTGTTTTCAAAATCTAGCTTTTAAGCAATGGATTACATGGAAACGACTTCTTGTGAAAATGCGTTTTTCTTCATGATGGTTTTTTTCACCATTTCTCGTATTTAAATCGCTATAAGTCAAGAACGGTTAAAAATAAATGGTTCAAACTTGGAACATGTCTTTTAGGTAGCTTTCATTACAAAAAGCTACCTATTGCAGCCGTTCGGAGGAAAGCGATTTCGAAAAATTTTGGTATATTTTCATCGATCATGACCCCCAGACTCCGAAACCACCCTCCGTTCAAAATTATATATATATATCTTACCTTTGTCACACTGTAACTCTCGTATTTATGAACCGATTTGGATGTAATTCGGTGTGTACATAGTACATATCAATCTCTCGACCGAGTTTTTTGGCCAGCTTCATCCGCCATTTTGTTTCAAAATGGCGGCCATTTAAAATTTTTAAAAAAATTTAAAATTTGAAATGTGGTACCAAAAAATTGAAAATGGAAAAATATTTTTTTCTTATGTATTTGACCTTTATACAAAGATTCCGGAGCAGTTTTTGTTTCGCCTATATCTTAAAAAATGGCTGAGTTATAGCATTTTGAATTTCTAGCGTGGCTGACATTTTGAAACGTCCTGAATTTTGTCACGCGATAAAAGGCGTATTTATGAACCGATTTGGATGTAATTCGGTGTGTACATAGTACATACCAATGTCTCGACCGAGTTCGTTGGCCAGCTTCATCCGCCATCTTGTTTAAAAATGGCGGCCATTTATATTTTTAAGAAAAATTTAAATTTGATATGGGGTACCAAAAAATTGAAAATTGAAAAAATATTTTTTTCTTATGTGTTTGACCTTGATAAAAAGCTTCGGGAGCAATTTTTGTTTCGTCTATATCTTAAAAAATGGCTGAGTTATAGCATTTTGAATTTCTAGCATGGCTGACATTTTGAAACGTCCTGATTTTTGTCACGTGATAACCGGCGTATTTATGAACCGATTTGGATGTACCTTGGTGTGTACATAGTACATACAAATATCTCGACCGCATTCGTTGTCCAGCTTTATCCGCCATCTTGTTTCAAAATGGCGGCTATTTAAAAAATGAAAAAAAATTTAAAATTTAAAATGAGATACCAAAAATTGGAAAATGAAAAAGATTTTTTTTTTTTTTTTTTTTTTTTGTATGTGTTTGACCTTAATACAAAGATTCCGGAACATTTTTTGTTTCGTCCATATCTAAAAAAATGGCTGAGTTATAGCATTTTGAATTTCTATTTTGATTCAGAAAATTAGAAAAAAATATTTACTTTTGAAAATATGATTTTTCTTTTTTAAGTTGCACCATTTCTTTCTTTTTTCTTTTTTTACTTTAAATATTTTTACTTTTTAAAAAAAATTAATATTTTTAAAAACACTGAATCAAAATTAAAACTTATATATTTCTGTTTATTTAAATGAAAAAAAATTGAAATTCTACAAATAATATTTTGAGTAATAACGATTTTAAATCCCCTCATTTTTTTAATGAATTTTAAATTTAAAATTTTTTTTTAAATATATGAGAAGTTTTATCATGTGATTTTGTTTACAAATAACATGGTTAACCACCACAAAAGAATAAAAATCTTAACTCAATAAATAAAAATTATTTTAAATTGTGTCTCGGACCCCCTTAACATAATTCTGTAAATTCAATGAGGATACTATACTATACATCTTCGCCTTCGGGTTAAAATGCGTTTTGTTGTACTTTACCAACTTTCCTCTATATTAACCCCTTAATTCTCGTTCCTGTGATATTCACGGGATGTGTTTTTTATTCAGATTTTTTTACTACTGCCAGTTTTATAAAATTGTGTTATTGGCATTATTCTGGTATCATTTTACCTGTCATTAGATAAGATGAATATTTCTTTTTCAAAAAGTGGTGCCAATAAGCAATTTGAATTTTTAAACCGTAATTTAATGCGACCGTTAAGGGGTTAAAGAAAAGTGTTACACGGTCTGCATTTTTATCTTCACAAAATGTCTTGAAGAGCGACTTATATTTAGCATTAAAATTGATAAAATTCACACATTTTGTAATTCATTTTTGTAACTTATGTAACTTGACTTGGTGGAAAAGCTTTGAACGCTAAATTTTCTTTCTACGGATAACACAATATACAAGAGGCCACTTCAAGATTCTCATCTTTATCAATTTTAAGTAACAATTATACCCCATCACAACACATTTTCTCTGTTTCACCTTTCCCTATATCATTAATTTGTCTCCCATATAGGATTTGATGTTAAAATTTAAAATGTGCGTGCCATTATGTAATTTTATTTACCTTACAGAATGCCTGCAGTATAGCCATAGATATTTACTGTCTACCCATTTCCTTTTCTAATGCTGTTTAAGATTTATAAGTTTTACAAAGTTGCTAATGACTCTTTTAGATATCTCATATATTTTTCGTACGTCGACAAAACGTCCAAGACAGCCATTTTTATATATTCTTTTAAGTAGTTACGCGCGTGAAAGATTCTTCGTGTGACACATAGCAGAGGGAATAGAAACAGAAAGCTAATTCAATAAAAAATCGAAAGCGGTATGAAAATTATAATACACAATAATATCGAGAAAAGTTATAGTGGTTTTTAATACTACATAAAGGATGTCAAAATTATTAAAAAATTATCATACAATTATTTTTGTGCGAGTCAGTTTAAAACGTTTGATTGGAATTTTTTTTAATTCAATAAAAAAACTATTTTTTCTTTAAATTTGCTTTTATTCCATTTATTTTTGTCTACAACATTTCTTTACTTCGTGTGACATATAGCAGAAGGATTAGAAGTAGAAAGCTATTTCAATAAAGAATCGAAAGCGTTATGAAAATTATAATACACAATAATAACCAGAAAAATTATAGTGACTTTCAATACTAGATAAAGGGATGTCAGAATTATTAAAAATTTATCGTATAATTATTTTGGGACGAGTCAATTTAAAACGTTTGATTGGAAATTTTTTTTTATATTTAATAAAAAAAACTATTTTTTTTTTTATTATTTGCTTGTATTCCATTTATTTTTGTCTACAACATGTCTTTACAAAACAAAAGCACAAAATAAACTGATAGCAAATGGGATAACAAATTTGGAATTGCCTCCCTATAAAATCAAATTGCCCCTCCGTGGGCCGTTCGCCCCACCTTGAGAACCACTTCTGTAGATGAACGGTTGATATATATATATATACTATATAATGGGGAAATTTAGTTTAGCAAGAAAATGCATAAAAAGTTGAAATTTGTCTTTCAGCAATTTATATTAATAGGTGGAAACATACTTGAAAATTTTTGTACAGCCCTGTAGTTAGCCTAGTACCTTTGTTACACGCCATTATTTAGCTAAAATTTAATTCAAACTAAAACACTCTTAGAACTACTGAAATCACATTTACAGAAATTATCTTTTATAGACGGTCATTTATCCAATACTTTGCGTGACCCTGTATATCATTTTATCTATATTGTACAAACATATCTTAGTAAACTAAATGCAGTTCAGCATAAAAAGGCATAGCTCATTTAAAAACCACCTTTAAGCAATTTGCACTCATACCCAGTAACCATTACGAATTCTTTTGTGTAGCCCTGTATATGAATTATAACATTTATACACACCATATAATATATATAAATATAGTGAAACATAAAAGAATATATCATAATTAAAAATGCATTTCCAGCAATCATCGCTAATGTACAGTACTTCGGATACAGTACTTCGGATACAATATTGTATCTGAAATCTTTTGTGTATCCCTGTAAATACTATGCACTTCGTATTATACATGAAATAAGTTATAGTAAACCTCAGCGACGTATATCAATTTCATTATACATGCAATAATTTAACATAATTAAAATACGCAGAAAACAATTCCCTCCACCCCTATATCATTATGTAACGAAATTCTTTTGTATGTCCATGTAAATTAATAAGTATTCTTTGCATTGCATATTCTGCAGAATGCATATTTTAGTGCACTCCATAAATGAGTATCAATTTTATTATTTTTGAAAGCGTATAACACCATTAAAAATCATTTTAAACGATTTTTTCCCATAGGCCGTCATGTAACGGAAAACTTTTGACTGTCCCTGTAAATGAACTAAACATGCTACAAACTTCATTTGAAATAGGGAATGTGCGATGGTAAACATCAATAACATCCAAAAGTTTCAGGGCAATCGGAGTATATTTACGGGAGTTAGAGCGCGGACAGGCGGACAGACAAACCGAAGTCAGAAACACTTTTCGACTTTGTTGGAAAGTGTTAAAAAATAATTTGAAAGGAAATTTGAATTGTAAATTGATGGGATATAAGAAGAAATAGTCTTTCTACTTCTGAATCCTTTGCATGGTCAGTGTTAGTAGCATAAAGAAGCACTGGAATATCCCTTTCCTCGCTTTCTGAAAGAAGTCATTTTAGAGAATTTTTGGAAAGCAGGACTCATGTTTTTCTGCTATAATTGTACGATGATTTATTAAAGGAGTTAAAATTTTGACTTTTCCAGATTTCTGTCAGTGGCAGGGTTTAACCTATTATCTACTGACGGTACTTATAAGCACCATTAAAATAACTTGTTATAAAATTCATTTAATACTTCGATCAGTTGTAATACAGTTTAGAATGAGTTAAAGATGCATTACTTTAGCTTGTTTCAAAATCACTATGGGTTAAACAAAAAAAAAATATTTTTAAAAGGGTGATTTATTTTGCCTTTGCATCTTTCCAGCTTTCTTGACATTGGGGGGGGGGGGGTATATATTTTTCAATTCGGAAAAATTTCTGTATTTCTATTGTAAGAGCATTATATTTATACATTTCCCCTAATTCTACAAAATACTAAGAAAAATATTTCAAATAAAAGAGTTGAGTGGAGTTATAAATATTGCACAAAATCCCTATAAATTCAAATTTAATGAATCCTTCTAAAATCCTTCTAAAATTTATTAAACGATTATGTAAATCTTCTAATGTAGTTTAAAAAATTCAAGAAAAATGCTTTAGAAGATAAAATTTTCCTCAATTCATAATTCAGTGCATAAAGGGTTAAATAATAGATTTATTATCTCTCTATTCTAAAGAAAAGTAACTTAATAACAGCTGTTACCACGGCTGTAAGCGAATTTTTTGTGACCGAGGATCTTTTTTCGTTAATATTAAGAAAAGTACTCTATATAAAAATATTAAAATGGGTAGTATATAGAAAAATGTTTGATAAACATGCTGATGCACACAGTTTTTAAATCTAAGAATTATTTTAAGAGATATTTAATGTTAAAATTGGTCAAAATCGTTCCAGTGAAAAAGTTTTATAGGAGCAAAAACTATACATAGGAATTTAATCATTTTTTCTAAGGATAATACATTAGAAGCCTCCGGTGTGCAGACTGCACTTATTTTTTTTATTTCAGACATTTTTTGATATTTTATTTCCATTTTAAATTCAAATTTGCAGCACTTTGAGAGATATTTTTTTCCATATTTTAGAAAAGGTTATTATTTTAAGTTGTTACCAGTTTTAAAAACCGCGCAAAGAATAATAGTTCCTTCAAATTAAAAATTCATTTACACGTGACTATTAAAATCAGAAAAAAACTTTCAAATTAGAATGAAATGATTAACGTATTAAAAGCAGGAAAATGTTGAAAATTACGTCAGAAAAACTATATTTACACGTGAATTTTAAAAGAGAAAGAAAATTTTAAAATAATAAATACATTAATATGTGTTAAAAAACGGTAAATGGAGAAAATTATGTCATATTTAAAATGGCCAAATAATAATATTGTCAAACAGTTTAAATTAAAAAATATATTTACATGACACGTTTATTTCACATTTTTATATAATCTTTTAAACTATTGTTGCCAATTTTAAGGCAGCGCAAATAAAAATATTTCCTTTCTAACAACAAAAGTATTTCCCGTAAATATTAAACAGAGAAAGAAAACTTTAAAATAATAAGTTTAATATGCCTTAATAGCAGTAAATAGGAGAAATCCCGTCACATTTAAAATGACCAAATAATAATATTGCAAAACAGATTAAATTTAAAAATATATTTACACGAGACATTTATTCCATATTTTGATATCATCTTTTTAACTATTCTTGTGAGTTTTAAGACAGCGCAAATAATACAGTCGAGTCTCTCTACAACGAAACTTCATACATCGAATTTCTGTATATAACGAATTTTTAGTAGGAACGGTCCCTTTTTCCGATGATCTCATTAAAAACACTCTCCATATAGCGAAATATCTATCTCCATATAACGAATTTTTCATAAAATGTTCTTTATTTATTGTTTTAAAAAAGCTTCCAAATCACACGGAATCCATTTTCCATCACTGATTAGTGATTTATCGTTCAGTGCTGAGTTTTTTTATCTTACCTTTCTACCTTGAATTTCCTTGTTTTTTATGCCCAACGAATTCATCCCCCCCCCCCTCCCACGCACCTTCAACATACTTCTTAAAACAGTGTCAATTGTATTGTTACACATATAAGAGCGGGATCAGGGAGGTAATAATTGAAGTTTAAGGTGAATGAGAATTCAAATGGAGGAAAATTTTCCCGATACAATTTTTCATTCCAAGCTAAAGTGGGAACATTTTTTCGAGAATGTAACAATTTTGAAATCAAAACAGCGAAAAATTACAGATTTCTTCGTCTAAAATTAATGTAAGTTTTCCTTATGTGATTTTTATTATGCTTTCAAATAAATGTCTGTTCTCTTTTTTGAAACTGTTTAAATAATTAAGAAATACAATATTAAGTTAATATTTATAATTAAACATTTCAAATTCTTAATTCAACCCCTCAAAAGTAATTTTTGTTCAAAATTTACACATTAAATTGGAATTTATACTCATTCTTTATATAACGAATTTCTCTATATAATGAATTTTTTACTGGAACAATGGATTTCGTTATATAGAGGCTCGACTGTATTTCCTTTCTAACAAAAAAGGAATTTTCAAGTAAATATTAAAAAGAGAAAGAAAACTTTGGAAAAAATTACGTCAGATTTAAAAAGATAAATTTAAAATGTCTTTATTTAAACAGCTTTATTGTAGCGCTGTTACAAAATACCGATAGAAAAAGACTGTTTACTTAATTCATTTTATATTAGCTTATTTTCAAATGTTTAACTGATCTAATTTAATCAAAGAAGAAAACAGCCATTGGATCTCTTAACAGAAGCTGATTCAGCCCTGGAATTCCCCAAATCAAAGGTAAATGAATGGAAAACCGTTTACAGTGAGATCGCCACTGGTTTTTTAATTATAATTCAATCTTCCGTAATCTTTTTAAATCCGATCAAATTAGCGTGTTTTTAGAGTCTGCGGTGTCTGTACGGGGGTTGGCGAGCGTAGCTCGTAGGGGGCAGAGACCCATAGCTTTAAATAAATTTTCAGACACATGAAAATCACGAAACGTTGTTAAGAAGGAATATTTAGGATTAATACTTATTTCTCTGTCAAGAAGATATTTTTAAATGAGAAAATTAATCTAGAAACAGGTTTTAAATGTTCTTAATTGTTTTCTATTTTTGGTTCGAGCTCCGAAAAAATGCCCCAAAATATCTTTATCGAGAACTACTGCTCTAGAACGAACAAAAATAAATTGCTCTCTTAAGATATTCGAAAATCACTCTCAAAAAGTGTCTGTGTTCTATCCACTGTGTAAAATTTTCTCAAGTAAAAAAAGAAAAAAAAAATCTATCGTCTAGAAGCAAAAGTTCATTTTAAATCAGAAGCGGACGGAAAAATCCATCTATAATACAAATCACCATGATTTACTATAAAAACTCGTTCTTTTAAAAAAAGACTCGTTCACTGGGGATTTTCAATTCTGAAAAATAAATATGTCGTTCTTGCGTATAAGCTTGAAAAATCATTCTCAAAAACGTAGCTGTATTTCCATTTGAAGCGTGAAAATTTCTGCGCAAGAAAGTCTCAACTCTTCTATGTTTGGAAAATAAAAAAAAAATCATTCTGAATGAGTAACGAACTATCTAAAATACAAATGATCACGATTCAATATAAGAGTTCATTCTTTAAAAAATGACTCGTTCACTAGGGATTTTGAATTCTCTTTAAAGAAAAAAAGATATGCACTTCACTTTGAAGGGCAAAACATTTTGCTCGATAAGGAAAGAGCTGCGAAAGTTTTACTTCAAAGAATAAAAAATTAAAATACATTATGGTACTTACCCTTAAGAAGGGGAGAAATACACGTTCTGCCTTGTATATAGCCATATATATACAGGGCGTTTCAAAGGACTCCACAACTTTGAAATGACATAACTGCGAAACAGTGAGAGACAGAAAGATGAAATAAAAATTAAGATTTTATTAAGATATTTATGAAAATAATTAATTAATGTATTGATATTTAAAAAGATTGTTGTGAATTTAGGTACAGATATCTATAATTTTGACACATTTATTAAGAATAGAAATTTTCACCAAATTGAATCTCCAAGCATTATTTGTTCCTTTAATTTCTTTAGATTTGCTTCAAAAAGAAAAAAAATAATTAAACAAAATTTTATTAGAATCAGTGCGATAAAGAAAGAATAAACTAGAAAACAGGAATTCTGCTTTTTCAGAATTTAGTATCGCCCCCGATGACAAAAAAATATAGATACAGTAGAGCCCCGATTATCCGAGTTAATCGAACTTATACCTTTGGAAAGGATCATTTTCTTCTGATGTACTGATGGCTTCCATTATTATGAAACAGTCATTATAAATGAAGTGTTAGGAGGTGAAGATGAAAGAGAAGCCATAAAAAGTTAGAACTTTGATTTTCTGGTCAGAATGGGGAAAAAAATGGCCATAATTAAAAAAAAGAAAAAAATATGGCCATTTTTTTGTCCCATTCTGACTAGAAAATCAGAGTCTTCACCTAACACTTCATTTATAATGACTGTTTCATAATAATGGAAGCCATCAGTCCATCAGAAGAAAATAACTCGGTGAAAGCGGAAACTCCGATAATCGAGACTCGACTGTAGTTCAGTTTTAAGACTTATAACACGCGATTTTATTTTACCTAAAGTGACGTCATCCACATCCGCTGAAGAATTCATCGTATGCGATCCAGTGTTAAACATCATCTACAGTAAAGTACGCTTAGAACGTCACTATCGCTGAATAATACACAAATAATAAAAAAAAAGAGATTTTGTCATTCAAAAAACTCGACAAAAAAATTGGTTATCTAAAGTAGAGGTCTGCACGGGCCGAAATTTCCAGGCCCGGGCCCGGCCTGACTCATCGAAAAAAAAATCGGCCCGGCCCGACCCGAAAAAAAATTAAAAGTTCGGCTCGAGCCCGGCCCGGCCCGACCCACTAAAAATCTTAAAAGTTGGGCCCGAGCCCGGCCCGGCCCGGAAAAAAGTTAAAATATCGGCCCGAGCCCGGCCCGGCCCGGCTTGGAAAAAGCTAAAATCTCGGCCCGAGAAAAAAAAAAAAAACCGGTCCGAGTGAATTTTTTACAAAACATTGATTTTTACGTCGATTTGGTTAAAAATTTGTCTCGTACGAGGTAGCTCTGACCAAAAATATTTATCTTAACTTTTTATTCTCATGTTTATAATCTTCACTTTTAAAGAAGTGACACAGACTGCGATATTTATTTTTTTAACGAATCCCTATTTCTTGTATGTAAATGTTTAGGTTATCTGTGATGTAGTGGGCCAGAGCTTTTTGGTTCACTAAGCTCTTGTGAGATGATCGTTGAAAAATAATACATGTTTCTTACCAAAGTTCTTTATTAGAACAACTAAAATAGATTTGAAAAATGTAATAACAAGCTTTACCATTCATAGGTAGACACTCTCACTTTTTATTAACAGTTCTATACTTCTCATAGCCAACCTGAGTAAAAACGATTTTTACTCGCATCTCTTCCGTTGTTAAAAAAAAACACCTCACTTCATCAGTGTCACCCAGTCTACTACCAGCCTCCACACTAGCTTCTGCATGAGTCTCTTTTTACTTTCACTTTAGGGACGAATTCCCACACATTGTCCAGCCACCCCTATTTCTTGGAAAAGTTGAAATACCCTGTTGAGCAGATCCCAAGGGCAGAAGTATGCCAGGAATTTCCCCTGCATGCCTTTACACAAAAGACCATTGTCCTCCTCGGAAATGCCTGTTGCTTTCCCCGTCGAAAATGTGTGGCGAAGGTACGATATCACAACACCTCCCCCCAAAAGAGATTTCCACAGGAAATATTTGGCATGAATTCACATAATAAGCCCTTTTAATAGATTTCCCGAGAGGTCAAGCACACCATTAAATCAGCAATAAAATATCATTTAGACATTTGACCCAATTATGAAAGTTCTACTTAAATTCAAGAATACCCACTCTCAGTTTCAAAGGACATACCAAAATATGAAATTTTTAGAATTTTCCTTACACATAATCAATCAAAAGAATAAAAATAATATACATTTTTGATGCTAGAACAATTAATTTAAATTTAAAATATTTGAATGTAATACTAACTCAAAAAAGAAAAAAAACACTATAACACAATCTAGGTAACTAAATTTTTACATACAGCACAATATCTTAATAAAACGCCCTAATTACAAGTATTAAAATTTTGAACACTAAATTCCAAACAGAAAATCTAACTCTGATTCTAAATCTTCCTACTTAGACCATCTGCATTTCCATGTAATTTTCCTGGCTTATGTGTAATTTCAAAATTTAATGGCTGCAAAAATAGAGCCCAACGTGTCAAACGAGAGTTTGTACCAACCATTTTCTTTAAGTACACTAATGGATTATGATCGGTTTGTATTTCAAATTTTTGCCCATCCAAATAATAATTTAACTTTTTTAATCCATATACTATAGCCGCTAATTCTCTTTCTATCGTGCTATAATTTTGCTCCGCACGAGAAAATTTTTTGCTAAGATACAAAATTGGATGCTCTTCACCTGCAATAATTTGAGATAAAACAATTCCTGCCCCATACAAACTCGCATCTGTTTGCACAATGAATTTCTGCTTAAAATCAGGCGCATATAACACAGGACTTTTCATTAATTTTAGCTTTAATTCTTCAAATTCATTATTACACTTCTCGTCCCATATCATTTTTTCTTTTTTTATTTTCCCTTTTAAAGCATCTGTTAACGGCACTGCTATGGTAGCATAATTCTTTATGTACCTCGCGTAATACCCTACCATTCCCAGATATGCTCTTAGCTGTGTTTTCGTCGTCGGAATTGGAAAATCTTTAATAGCCTGCAATTTAGCTTCACTAGGAGACCTTTTTCCTGACCCAACTTCGTGTCCCAGAAATTTTACGTGATCTTGCGCGAATTGGCATTTGGATGGTTTCACCATTAGATTTGCTTCTTTTAACCGCTTAAGAACCGCTTCCACATCTTTTAAATGCTGTTCCCATGTCAAAGAAAATATAGCTATATCATCGATATACGGAACCGCAAATGACTCTAACCCATATAAAACTATGGCAATCAATTTACAAAAATAATATGCTGAATTTAAAAGTCCAAACATCATGACTTTAGGTAAAAAGGTCCCAAATGGTGTTACAAAAGCCGCATATCTCTGAGCTTCTTCCGTGAGAGGAATCTGAAAATAACCTTTCGTCAGATCCATAACAGTAATAAAAGGCGCTGCACTCACTTTCTCAACAACCTCTTCAATATTTGGCAAAGGGAAAAATTCAGTTCTGGTCTTTGCATTTAATTTCCTATAGTCCACACAAGGGCGAGCGTCTTTACCCGCCCTCTCAACTAAAATCATAGGCGAAGCATAATCTGATTGCCCGACCTCAATCACACCCAAATCTAAAAGCCTCCGAATCTCTTCACGCATAATCTCTAATTGCCTCGGCGACATACGATATGGTTTTGATCTTACCGGCACATCATCCGTTAAAACAATGTCCATTTTAACTAACGGGGTACTCCCAGGGTCCGTAGAAAAAACTTTCATATGACGCTCAATCATTGTCCTGAAATCTCCTATTTGCTCTGTAGAAACACGTTTTTCCAAATTACTTTCTTTTACTAATTCCCAAAAGTCTAATTGAGTGGGATCCGCAATGGGATAAGGAATTTCCGCTTGATCCTCAATTTCCTCACACTCCTCATCAATCAACAAATTTACAAATTCAGGTCTACTATAATATGGTTTAATTAAATTAACATGATAAATAGTAGACTTATTTCTCTTTTCCGGAATATCGATCGTATAATTAGTTTGAGATATTACGCTAGTAATAGTTCCCGGTCCTATCCAATTAACCGCCATTTTATTTGGTTTCGAAGTAGCCAGAACTAACACTTTGTCTCCAACCTTAAATTTTCTATACACCGCATTCTTATCATACCATCGTTTTCGTTTCTCCTGACACTCTTTCATTCTTTTACACGCTAATTCTTGACAATGTTTCAATCTATTACTTAAGTTCAAAATATAGTCCACTACATTCTGATTTACAGTCTCCTTTTCCATCCAATTTTCATATACAAGAGTATGTGGCATTCGTAAATTCTTACCATGTACAAGCTCAGCAGGGCTAAATCCCGTGCTTTCATGACTTACAGTCCTCAAAGCAAATAAAGCCATTGGCAAGACTGCTTCCCAATCTTTTCCTGCCTCCAAACATAATGTCTTTATAACCTTTTTTAAACTACCATGCATCCGTTCAACGCTATTCGATTCTGGGTGGCAAACTGAACTATGTACAACCTTAATACCAAACCTATCAAAAAATTCCGATGCCAACTCACTTGTAAATGACCTACCCAAATCACATTGTACCTCTTTTGGATAACCAGTCCTAGAAAATATTTGTATTAGCCCCTCAATCACTGACGGAGAAGTTAAATCTTCTACTGGAATCGCATCTGGATATTTTGACGCAACACAAATTGAAGTAATCAAGTATCTATTATTTTTCTCGCTTAAACTCAAAGGGCCTACACCATCAATATTTATCCTGGAGAAAACTTCTGAAATTATCGGCACGAGCTTCAAGGGAGCTTTCTTTTTATCTCTATTTTTACCAACCTTTTGGCACAGATCGCAAGTTCTTACAAATGCCTCAATTTCCTTGTAACAATTTGGCCAAAAATAGCATTTAATTACCCTATCTTTTGTTTTAGTTGCCCCTAAATGTCCCGCAACTTCCTCATGACACATCTTCATTATTTTCTCTCTAAATTCTAATGGCAAACATAATTGTAATTTCTCATCCCCACTATTTGAATGTGAAACTCTTACTAATTTATTTCCCATTATTTTAAATTCCTTTTCTTCTACATTATTTGCCTTTTCCCATAATGTTTTTAAAGATAAGCACTGTTTCTGAGCTAAGCTGAAATCTTTCGCTGTAATTTTATTCAATCCCACATTATCTTTCACCTCCCATTTCGGTAATAACATAAGATCTTCGATTTGGCTTTCATCCTGTCTATTCTCATCCATTTGAACTACCTGCGTTTCTTTGTTCTGTGAGCAATCCCCAATTTTATCTACCCTACCTGGTTGCTCTTCTAACTTTGCCTGATCCACAAACGACATTTCCTTATCAACATCCCGTTGCTCCATTCCTTTTTTTAAAGAATTCCTCTTACTACGGGTAACCACCATATTTATAGGAACACCACTTCCTTTATTTTGCTCAATAAGCTCCGCAGTTTTATTACCTAAGAGATAGTAACCTTGCTCCGACTCCGATGGTTTAATCGCCGCCTTAGTGGTGATGCAACCAAAATCCCCTTTTATAGTCACCCATGCTAATGGTAAACATTTACATTCATTATCAAGAGGTTGACGTACCCAAGTTATATCTCCAGTAAAATCCTCTGTTTTAACCCAATTTCTATCGCATAGATCAATCCCTGCTCCCGTGTCCCTCAAATAGTGTCTTTCAACCCCGTTTATTAGAGCTTTTTTTAGATAAGGTTTAAAACAATCCCCTAAATCAACATCATTACCTAAATGATTAACTGTATTGAACTCATTTTTCTTTTTTAACCATTCCGCACAATCTGGTTTTATGTGCCCTGGTTGATTACAAAAAAAACACCTAATCTGCCTTTTCCTCTCAAAAGCCTGGTCTTGTTTAAGTTTATCATTTTTAAATTTTTCCGTTTTATTCTCTAACTCCGATTTAGCTTTTACTTCACCCCTAATTTTCGGATTTAAATTGCTTCTTTGCATCTCTGAATAAGGTTTTTTTTTTCAAGATTTTTTTTCTGATTTCCTGAAACTACTTCTAATACTCTCATATTTGTCACATTTACCAGCAAGTTTCGAAGCCTCTTTCATTTCATCCCATTCATCCATAAATTTTTCTTTTACTTCAAAAGGAACGCGTTTTTTTACTTGCTCTGTGAGCATGAGCTCTTTTAAAGACTCGAAATCCTTTATTTCTAATGATTCCAACCAATTATCCAAATAACCTCTTAATTCATATACCAAGTCTACCCATAACGCTCCAGGTTTCCTTTGATGATTTTCAAACTTCTGTTTTAAAGCACCTGTTCCCAATCTAAAACGATTTAATAAAACTTTTTTTACATGTTGAAAATCATCTCCTAATTCTGCTGGTTGCTTCACTATAATTTCCGCGATATCTGATGGCAATAAGGGAATTAATTGGCTAGCCATATCCTCCTGCGAAATTTTAGCTTTTTCCGCCTGTTTTTCAAAGATCATAAAGAAAAGAGTGATGTCAATTAATTTACAATCAAAACGTGGAACTAATTCTTTCAAATTAATTTTTGGATTCCTATGCGAACCTACATTCAAATCACTAGACGAAAGACTAACAGTTTCCGAAGAATTTTGAATTCTTAATTTTTCTAACTCAAATTGTCTTATTTTTTCGCGCTCTTCGTCTTCCCGTTCCAAAGCTAATTTTTCCCGTTCCATTTCTTTTCGTTCTGCATCCTCCTTAAGAATACATTCTAAATTCGATTTAGCAAAACTCTCCTTATAATCCGATGCTGCTAAAATAGCCTGAATTATAGTTTTTTTCTTATCAGTTGCCGACACGTTGGTCTCAAATTCCTCTGCCAGCAAAAGCAAGATGTTTTTAGTATATTTCCCTAGAAATTCTTCCATTGTTTTCCCCCAAAATATACTAATCACAACAATACACAAATATATACAATTTGTAAAACACAATAAAAATTACAATAAGGAATAGAATTTTATCCTCTAGATATATTTCAATGCATAAAACAATAATACAATTTTCCTACCGAAAATTTTCGTGCACTTGTTATATCCTTTAAAATTGAGTAAATCCTCAAAATTATTTTGATACCCACAGCACTATATAAATACAATTTGTATAAAAACAACTAATCCTGCTATTTCCTACAGCATACCCATAAAATTTCAAATAACTTTATTGCTGTAATAAACAAAAGCTGTATATGCCCCAACTTTATAACTAAAAGTTACATCCACAACTATGATTAATTTTAATGATTAATATTCTTTTATTAATCAACCGTAATTTACTATCCTCAAGTTAATTATGAAATACATAAATATTAAATTTTCAAAACCAAATGAATTACCGTACAGACCATAAGAAACCCGTTTAATATAAAAATTCTAACTAAAAATTTCGATCCCAAATTAATAGCTACCCTAGACTTTTTATCTATTAAACATATACAAATTACCAAGAACAGACATATACAATATTAAATCCTAACAGACCTCTCTGGAAAATTTCATAAAAGGGCTTACCTTCAAATGTAGACCTTTCTCCACACTGCTCCAAGGCTTTCCTGCACTTTTTTTTTTTCAGGTACTGCCGTATCTCCGGATCTAACTTGATTTCCGCCGGGAAATTTACACACAAGCTGTCTCCATGGATTCCTAAGGGCGATCGATGAAATAGTCTACTATCCACTGCACTGGATGTTTACTGAAGAAATTTTCTATATCGTCGAATCCTTAGTCCTTGTTACATACCAGCTAACACATTCGACACTCCAGATTTCACAGTTCCTCACCGGATACACTTGAAAATCTTTCTCGTCAAACACAAGATTTCATCACCGACTGTCCTTGTTTCTACACAGTTTTCTTCTGTACATCAAGTTCACGTGGGTGCAGTCTAATTTATGCTAGACCTAATTAATCCGTAAGCTGCCACCATTTATAATACTATAGCTGTGATGTAGTGGGCCAGAGCTTTTTGGTTCACTAAGCTCTTGTGAGATGATCGTTGAAAAATAATACATGTTTCTTACCAAAGTTCTTTATTAGAACAACTAAAATAGATTTGAAAAATGTAATAACAAGCTTTACCATTCATAGGTAGACACTCTCACTTTTTATTAACAGTTCTATACTTCTCATAGCCAACCTGAGTAAAAACGATTTTTACTCGCATCTCTTCCGTTGTTAAAAAAAAACACCTCACTTCATCAGTGTCACCCAGTCTACTACCAGCCTCCACACTAGCTTCTGCATGAGTCTCTTTTTACTTTCACTTTAGGGACGAATTCCCACACATTGTCCAGCCACCCCTATTTCTTGGAAAAGTTGAAATACCCTGTTGAGCAGATCCCAAGGGCAGAAGTATGCCAGGAATTTCCCCTGCATGCCTTTACACAAAAGACCATTGTCCTCCTCGGAAATGCCTGTTGCTTTGTCCGTCGAAAATGTGTGGCGAAGGTACGATATCACATATCATTAATATTGTTAATCCATATTCCATGCATTAACATACATGTATTCCATGTATGCCAAAAATCTGAAAAATTCTATACATTAAAATCTTCTAAGACGGAATTGCGTAGAAAAGAAAAAAAATGCTTTATAGACAAGTTCCATTCTTAGCAAGTGTAAATGTATCATATATTGTTTTCTTACGTATTAGTATATTAATTTTGCATGGATCAACACGTTTTTCAGTTTAAAACAGGGTTCTGTCATAGGCAGGTTCCTTTACACACTTTTACTATATTTTAATTTAGCTATTTTTTAATAAGCGTAGAAATATACTATTCTTTAAAAAGAATAAATTTTAATGTTTAAGTGTAGAATAATGGCAATTTAAAAATGTATGCATTTTTTGCAAAAATTTTTGGGCCAGGCCTAATTTGACTGATCTTTGAATGGAGCTGGGAAAGCTGAGACAATGATTTTCATACGGGCTGAGTCAAAACTAGGACTGAAAAACTTGGGCCGTGAAGACTAGGAATGAAACCAATCCCGACTCTGTACAGAAGAAATAAGTTAGGCGCGTCCCGGCCCGAGCCTTTAGAAATGAAGTATGGCCCGGGCCCGGCCCGAGCCTTCAGAAATAAAGTACGGCCCGGGCCCGGCCCGGCCCGAGTGCCGTGAATGAAAATCGGCCCGAGGCCGGCCCGCGGGCCGGCCCGTGCAGATCTCTAATCTAAAGATTCACAGGTCTTCATTTGTTTGTATTATTAATATAGATATTTAAAGTTACATTTAGTTTCTAATAGCTCCATGTTTTATCAGAAATCCTTCATTTGTATCTTTTCAAAATAGCACGTATTTTAATTAATTTTTTTTTCAGTTCTTATAAAAAATGGCAACAAAAAGATAAAATTGCTATTTTTCTTTCACTTTCTATAGAAATAGAGTTCTTCCGTTGCCAATATTAAGCAAATGGCTCTAAAAACTACAAAAAAAAATTAATATCTCAAAAAAAAATGGAGTTGCCGTTTTCAAACAAATTGCATTAAAAAGTACTTTTTTTTTTCCAATACGACGGTGTAAAAATTGAAAATGTGCGATGCTTAGAAGTTAAAAAAAATTGTAATAAAGTATTTAATCGTACTGCTTTGTTTTACGGCTGTCTTCTGTAAGGTAACGTTATTTTTTGAAGACTACACAAAATAAGCTGGGAGAAAGAAATAGCATACCGTGCCGGGGGCTAAAAAAAATTCAATTTTAAAAATTAACACTACAAAACAATAATCCTGATTTTTCAGAATTTAGTATTGAACCTCTATGAAATATATATATATTAAACAAAAACCTAATTTGCAAAACAAATTAAAAAAACAAAATTTATTTCCTAAATTGTTTAAGCCCGAGAAGGGGCAGATATTAAGATATTTCATTCAATTCGTTCTACATTTAATGTTAAATTTTTGTAACAAATAAGTTAAACCAATTGAACATTAAAAAATAAAAATGAAATTCATACAATATAATACTTTAAACACCTATATACTTAGATTCCGTTCAAATGAAATCGAAATAAATCTTAGACTTTTTAAAGTTTTGTATTTTGCATGTATCTTATCATATTATGTACAATCGTCATAAACATAATGCAAAATCTGCAGTACACATATTTACAACTTAAAAATGGAAAAGTCCAAGATTTATTTCGATTTCATTTGAACGGAATCTAAGTATATAGGTGTTTAAAGTATTATATTGTATGAATTTTATTTTTCTTTTTAATGTTCAATTGGTTTAACTTATTTGTTACAAAAATTTAACATTAAATGTGGAACGAATTGAATGAAATATCTTAATATCTGCCCCTTCTCGGGCTTAAACAATTTAGGAAATAAATTTTGTTTTTTTAATTTGTTCTGCAAATTAGGTTTTTGTTTAATATGTCAAGTTTTTCAACAACTACTGAATTCAGACGAACACATTTCAAAATTAATGGAGGGTATATCATCCTAAGGCTTTGATTTGTGCGATATCGCATCACAATTTGTGATGCAATTTACCTATGTATAATTCAAAATGTTTCACCAGTGCAGTAATGCAGGTTGCTGTAGTTTGGTCAAAAAACTACATTCTGAACTTAAAAAAGTAATATAAAAATTTTGTTTTTAAAGTCAATTCCTACTTAGGCCATCAAAGAAAAATTTAATATAATCCGTTAAGCTAATATTAGTTTTTGTTGCATTAAAATACAGTCGGACCTCTATTTAACGAACCTCTATTTTGCGAATTTCTCTATTTTGCGAACTTTTCCTAGGAACCAACAACATTTTGCGGATTTCTTCGTAAAATAACCTCCAAATAGCGAAGTGTATTCTCTATTTAACGAACTTTTTCTTCTGATATAATTTTTTTTTCTCCCTATTTCTCAAAATATTTCCGGACACTTCAAACTTTTTCTTTCTTTTACACATTTTATAATGCTCAATCACCTTGAATTAGTTTTACCAGGTGACTAACTCAACAAGAGCAGTAAAATCCTTGTCATTCTTTGCATTTCATCCAGGAAATGCAAACTTTCAATATCCCCCTTTCACACTCAAAAGGGCTGTTCTGTAGTAAATAAGTTTCAGTAATTAAATTTAAGGACACACGTAGTAATACAATGCTTAAAATGACTTTTTATAATAAATACGATAATATCATTAAAATTCGTTAATTTTAATGTAAATATTTTCTTAAAACTGAAAATACAGTGTATTTCCGGACAATATTTTTTTTTAATTCTTGTCCTTACAGATTTCTTTTTGATGGGTAAAATGAATAATAATAAAAATAAATAAATATGATTTACAAAAAAAAAGTGTGATAAGTTAAGTTTTTTAATAATGTTTAGTGTTTATGAATTAGAAATCTGTTTTGTGTAGTTTAAAGCATTTAAAAAGGTTCATCTCTATTTAACGAACTTTTTTTCGGGATTTAGCGACTTCGTTAAATAGAGGTCCGACTGTATCTCAATTTGTTGATTTTCTATAAGCAAGTAGGTTTACAATGGAACTCTATCGGAATTTGGCGATATATTAGAGATATCGCCAAGTTGGCGTCACTTTTGGCGACTCATTTTGGCAGCCAAATTTGGCGATATATCGCCAAGTTGGCGACAAACTTGGCGGTATTTGGCGACAGAACAGGGTCCCCCCTATGGTAACCCCTTATTGAAAATACTTTCATTCATCTTCAATAACCCATGGCCGCCATTTTCTTTCCCATGCAAAACTAAAATTAATTAATTAAAATTTAATTAATTAATTAAAATTTGAAAAAACTGTATTAACATCAATTGTCATCCAGTACAAGTTAAAAAAATTTTATTTCAACTTGATAGGATGAATAACGAGTGTTTTATTAACGATTGCAAATTTGAACAAGATAAATATATAAATAAATAAATATAGGGAGGGTGTGAGCTAATAGTAGGAATTGAAAAAAAATCTGCGTGAAAATGTTATTTTTATTTCCACTATGACGCCATATTCATCTTCTTTTTAATTCTTAAAAAAAAAACTATTTCAGTTTCTTCAGTTTCATGTTTCACGTGAAAATCATTCAACTAAATATAGGCAAATTATTATTACGGCTTTTGAATTATTTACAACAATGAAAGAAAAAAAATTACATTTTATTAGAAAATGTCCGTTGATTCTCAATGAAAAAGGCGAAATTTGGAATCATTAAGAAAAATATTTGAATAATGTAAATAAAAATTAGCCCATGTTACTCTCTAGATTATAATCCACCTATATGCAAAGGCATTTTATGATCCGTTTTCACCCTGACGTCAGGCAAATGTTTTTACACTTTGAATTTATAATATTATTAGAATTAGCAAAGAATTAAAAATGAGTGGCATCAGGGACAAAAAGGTGGGAAGAAAAAATGAAAAAGTCATCATCTCCATAGGCTGTTCTATGTTAAATTAACATTGAGAAGTGACACTGGAAATAAATAAGTATTGCGCTGCCGCGCAATACTTAAATATATATATATAAATATAGGTAGTAAAAAACATATTTCAGTTTTAAGACTTAAAACACGCGATTTTATTTTACATAAAGTGACGTCATCCACATCCGCTGAAGAATTTTTCATTTACGATCCAGTCTTAAACAACATCTACAGTAAAGTGCGCATAGGACGTCACTATCGATGAATAATACACAAATACAAAAAAAAAAAAGATGCTGTCATTCAAGAAACTAGAAATAAAAGGCTATCTAATAATTCATATGCCTTTGTAATATTAATATAAATACTTAAAATTAAATTTAGTTTATAATAACTCCATGTAATTTTTTGTTGCTTCATTCTTTTCCAATTTCTAATACTTATCTTAATAATTGCGATTTAACGTGTGCAATTTTTCTTAGTGTATGATTAACTGTACCTTACCCCATATGTGATTTACTTGGATTATTTATGCTTAGATGGTTACGTGTCCCTTTTGTGAAGAAATTTATTATGGGGCTGGTAGGCGCATTGAACACGGGGCAAGTTGGCTTGGTGTCTGGTGTATGCTGGTAGCTTGAAAAACAGCAAACACCGAAAAAAGTGGTTGCAATGCAAGATTTTGGGCACACGCGGCTTGCCCAAACGGTGTCACTCGATTTTTTATTTGTGACAACTGTAACTCTGATGATGTTATCGAGTAAGATAGAAGTTACTCAATGTTAATGTTTTATTCATTATTTTTATGTATGTATGATTTAGAATTTACATTGTACGGCGATAACGCCTTTGATTAAACCTACTGGTAATAGGGAAATTGATTTCTCTTAACTGCGTGTCTTATTTAAATTTTTATAAAGCGTGTGCCAACTAACCCCATATGTATAGGCAACTTGCCCCGTGACGGGGTAAGTTGGCGCACAATTTTCCTTTTACTTTAGGCTTCCGCTAAACATAAACTACAAAAGCTACAAACTCAAAACTCCGGGTAGTTGTAGCCCAATACCTGTTCTTTAAAAGTACAGTTATAGTTTCATAAAAAACTTAAACAAAAAATAATAAAAATCAATAACTAAAAACTGCGCCTACTAGCCCCGGTCTCCCCTACATTTAAAACCCAACTAACAACAGGTATGATCATCTTTAATCATAATTTTTATGATGTGTCTGAGTAACCTGAATTCGTTTATATATCTCCCTACTGCGCTAAAAATATACATGAAGAGAGAGACAAAGAATATTAGTAAGCGGGATCAAAAAATTGCAGTTTTGCTAATTTAGAAAGTTTTTGTTTTATTCAAACATCTACCCGTATTTCCGATTAGTATTTTTTGCTTTAATTAATCTGTTATTAAATAAAGTAAATAATACTATTCGGAAACTGTGTTTTTTATCTGAACAAAAGAAATCCGCTAAATTGGCAAAACTTGAGAAAAGAGGAGAAATTTGCATCTTGATCTATGAATGCGCGTCTTAAGCGTGATTTTTTTCCTCAAAAAACGCGAAAATTTATCGCGTAATAAGCGGGATCGCGTAATAACCGTTTGCGTATTAAACGTGATATTTTTGCATTAGCCTTATGGGCGATGTTCAAGGGATTGGGAAAAATCCGCGTATTAACCGGGATCGCGTATTAACCGTGAACGTCTTAAACGTTTTCGACTGTAATTTAATAATCTCAATTAAAAAATTTAATATCGTACATTAACTATAATGTTAAATATTTAAATTTTAATTTAGCATTTTTGATTTTTAAATTATTATTAAACATTTCTCATCATTTAATTTTTTTTTTTATTGCATCTATTATTGACTAATAAAAATTCCGAAATCGTTACAAAAAATCTATGGTAGCGCCATCTAGTTATGGTAAAAATTAAAATAAATGCAGAAAGAAGATAAACGGTTAAGCAAAATAATTCAAAACGCAAGCATACGTATTACAAATTTAAAATTCTTTAATATGCAAAAAATAGGTTGTAAGTTAATTCTTATGCTATTTTTAATATAATTATGTATTATATTAAAATTAGAGAGTAGTATTATCATAGTTTCCACTTCGCTTATTAAGTAAATGTATAAATGATGTTTCTTTAAAATCACGAATTGACACAATTGTTCAATATCATTACATCGATAAAGGATATATGAAATACATTTTAAAAGTAATTAAAATAATGAACAGGTTAAAGAATATATGAAATACATTTTAAGAATCATTTAACAAAATTAACAG
Organism: Maratus speciosus; assembly: GCA_963932465.1. Lineage (NCBI taxonomy): Eukaryota > Metazoa > Arthropoda > Arachnida > Araneae > Salticidae > Maratus > Maratus speciosus. The sequence goes on along the minus strand of OZ010799.1, from coordinate 63,227,135 downwards.
TTTTATGATGTTTTATACAACAATTTAATTACAAATAAAAAAATAAATAGGTTAAAATTATAATTAATAAACTATTTTTAATTGACAATGAGTTTATTAAATTAAAAATACAAGTATATTTATAAAACAAAAATATAAGAAAAACAAGCATAGCGCGTTCCGAGATTGAACTCAAGCCCTCTGATCAACAAGCAAGCGTTGCACCGACTGAACTACAACAAACGCAGTCAATGCGTTACAAAGTAAGTATTTAAGTTATGTTATAATATTAGACCCACCTCCCCCCTGTTTCTTGAGAACTAGGGAGCGTTGTATAAAATCCGTTGAACGTACTAAAGGGCCTCTATCCTACAACATATATAAAAATAATCAAAATCTGATTACCAAGGTTGGTCCTCTCCTTGTATAACAAATTAACTAATGCTGCTGTTTTTGCCATAATGAAATTTACTGTGAATGGTCTCTTTCTCGGCTTATATTATCTTTCTCGGCTTTACAAATAAATGTGTGATAAATACGCTGAAACAGACAATTTGTAAATCTAATGCTAATTTTAAGCGCTATTTTATATTGAAATCGGTTAAAACAGTTCAGTTAATAAAGTTTTATGAGATCAAAAACTATGCATAGCAATTTAACCATAAGAGAAGTAATTTTTCCATCTGAGTGAAAATGCGTCGAGGCTCGAATTCTAACGCAGAATCTTTGGCGTCAATTGACAATGCTCTTCCAATTGAGCTATCTGGACGATATCCTAGGTAACATAACATTAGCTCAGAACATCCACCTGTGGTTTATTCTGTACTATTTTCTGTACACTGTTTCAAATAACAAACCAGATGTCATTATCAATTGGGTTTCTGAGCGAATATTGTGGAGGTTGGTATGCGTCCAGATAGCTCAGTTAGAAGAGCATTGAAAAATGAGCCCAAAGGTTCTGGGTTCGAGTCCCAGCCTGATCACACTTTCGTTCAGCTGGGAAAATTACTATTCGAAAGCATAATTTACCAACCAATTAAACGCGTTAAAGATAATTAAAATTTAACCATGTTTTACAGGCACATCCTTGGCAAGATTATGTGTACAGTATGCAATAATTATTTTAAATTTGTACATTTTTTTTTTTGTTTTGTTTTAAAAAAATTTTGTTCAAAATTTCATTATCACAATAGAGATTTAATTCATATTTCGAATTTTTTTTTTTTTTTTTTTTTTTTTTTTTTACTTACTGTTGCCAGATTTTAAAAAACCGCGAATAATAATATTTTCAAACCTCTTTCAACACAAAAAAAAAATTACATTTAATTATAGAAAAGAAAGAATTTAAAATAATTATCTAATTACGTGCGAAAATTATTTATTGGGAAAAATTACGTACTATTTAAAAAGCCCAAATAACAATACTACCAAGTACGTTTGAATTTAAAAATATATTTACACATTTGATAATATTATAAAATAGAAAGAAAACTGTAAAATAATTAAAATATTATGTGTGTAAAGCATTATAACCCGTTCAGGACCGGCAGATTTTACACGAATTTTATTCGTGGCACCACATTTTGTTAATTATTTGGCTTAATTTTATAAATCACGAAAAATGTCGTAATTAAGTAAAATCAATTTTACTTTTCTTTTTTACTGGTATCAAACTCAAGCGTTTTAAGCACTTTTTGAGGGTGCATATATGCACCCATGGTCCCGAACGGGTTAAAGAGGGTGTGGGGGGGGGGGTTAAAATTAAGTCATATTTGAAACGATATATTTAAAACGTCCTATTTAAAATTATTTTCTCATAGCGTCTGAAGGGAAACCTTTTTCTTCTAGACGTTATAATGAAAGTCCAGGAGGCAGCGCCATTTTTTACTTAACCACTTTACACGAGTTAGAGCATGGACAGACAGACAAACTGAACTCATAAACACTTTTCAACTATATTTAAAGTGTGTAAAACGAAGAGTGTAATATATTCTTTCAATTACGCTTTTATCAATCAATAGCTTAATATTAATTAATTTACGATTATACGATGAGAAATTAATTTAAAAATCCTAAAAATGATAGCTTAAATAATGTTTCATTTTTTTTTCTTCCCTGTTGCGTTATTTTAGAAAAAGAAATAGTCAAAAGTAATATATTTTTTAATAAATTCAATTGTTTGCGATGCAGTGAATTTTTTGTAATCGAATTCGGTGCCGATGGGCCAAATTAATGTATTGTAATAAAAATGTATGAGGAAAAACATAAATTGCAGTCAAAAAATTAGGCGTGAATTTCAAGGTCAGTATTGCTTATAAAAGAGTGTTTTTTTTTAAATGACTAGTCGCCCTTGGCGACCAGCTTGGTCTCATTAAAATTTATATTTAAGGAGTCCAGGTGCATTAAATTATTAATAAAGTAATATGATACAATGCTTAGCATGCTTTCCGAAACATAAATTTTAAAAGAGACCGAACTGGTCGCCAAGGTCGGCTAGTAATCAATGTAATCCCTTAAGGGGATTCTTCACTCACTTGAAAACATTCGCTCCGTAACGTTAAACCAATGTGGAGGTTGTTTTCGAATTTCTCGTTTAAATATGAATATTTTTAAACGATTTTTTTTATAGGATAGCTGAGCTCAATCTTTAATATGACTCTTTTTTACATTTTCGAATTTAGTTGCAGATTTTTTTTAAAAAGGTACTTTCAGTTACGAAACCGGTTTCGAAACTGAAAGTACCTTTTTTAAAAAAAAGTTTCTTGCATGACAACATCTTTTTTGCTGAAATTTTGTATTATTCTGCGATAGTGACGTCATACGCATACTTTTCTGTAGATGATGTTTAAGACTGGATTGTAAATTTGGAATTCTTCAGTGGATGCGAATGACATCATTTTATGTAAAATAAAAGTGTGCATTTTAAATCTTAAAACTAAAATATGATTTGTATTATCTATTTTTATATACACTAGCAGGAATGACCGAGCTAAGGTCGCTCAAAATTAGCTTTGCGTTTATCTCAATATATTGTTCTCACTGAAACATTCATGCTGTTTTAGGTGCAATTAGCTTGACCCTGAGCCACAGTGACCCAAAATGACACACTAATCAGACTTTTTCTAACGTGTGACCTTTCCCAATGCTCTTCTCGAGTTTGAAAACGATGGTATACAAAATTTAGTGAAAATCGTTAGTCGTTTTCTACATAAAATAAGCTTGACCCACGTTGATCCAAAAATGACCCACTAATCGAAATTTATCGAACATGTGATCTATTCAAATGGTCTTCTCGTAAGGGGAAATGGTATAGTAAAAAAATTGTTAAAATCGTTTGAGCATTTTTGAGATACAGTTAGCTTGACCCTGACCTATTATGACCCAAAATGACCCACTAATAAAATTTTCTTGAGCATGCGACCTACCCCAATGGTCTTATCACGCCCGAAAACGGTATAATACAAAATTTTGTCAAAATGGTTTGAACCGTTTTTTAAATACAAGTAGTCTGACCCTGACCCATTGTGACCCACTGATCTTGTGACCCATCTTGAACATGCGACATAGCCCAGTGTTCTTCTTGAGCCCGTAAACGATAGACTACAAAATTTAGTCAAAAACGTTGGAACCGTTTTCTAGATAAAATTAGCTTCATCTACTGTGACCCAAAAATGACCCACACTAATCGAATTTTCTCCAACATGTGAATTAGACCAATGGCCTTCTCGTAATCCAAAACTGTAAAATATAGAGTTTAGTGAAAATCGTTAGGGCCGTTTTTTAGATAAAATTGGCTTTTATCTAAATTTATTTATTGACAATTCTATTTATTGACCCACAGTGACCCAAAAATGACCCACTAATCGAATTTTCTCAAAAATGTTACTTAGCCCAATAGTCTTGTCGTAATCCAAAACTGTAGAATATAGAGTTTAGTGGAAATCGTTCTAGCCATTTTTTAGGTAAAATTAACTTGACCCGCAGTGGCCCAAAAATGACCCACTAATTAAAAGTTCTCGAGCATGTGACCTTGCCTAATTGCCTTCTCGTACCCGAAAACGGTTGGATACAAAATTTAGTCAAAATCGATTGAACCGTTTTCTAGATAAAATTAGCTTCACCCACAATGACCCCAAAAGGACCCACTAATCGAATTTTCTTGTACATGTGACTTAGCCCAATGGTCTTCTCGTAATCCAAAACTGTAGAATGTAGAGTTTAGTGAAAATCGTTAGAGGCGTTTTTTAGATAAAATTGGTTTGACCCACAGTGACCAACTGATTGAAATTTCTCGAACATGTGACCTAGCCAATAGTTTTCTCGTATCCGAAAATGATAAAATACAAAATTTTGCCAAAATCGTTAGAGTCGTTTTCAAGATAAAATTTACATACACACACACACACACACAATTTTTGCTCGTATTACAATATAATATATTTTTTTCATCGGAGGCGGAACTAAATTCTGAAAATACAGAATTCCCGTTAAGTTAGCCTATCGCAAATATGGCCAACAACATTTTTTCACGCCAATTGTTTTCGCGTGTGCAATTTAGAAACAATACGTTGATGATGAAATAAAATGTTTTAGTTTATGATATTATTCCTTTTTTGTCTTTTTTAACGCTTTCCAACAAAGTTGAAAAATGTTTATGATTTCGGTTTGTCTGTCCGTCTGGCCGTCAGTACGTGCTCTAACTCTCGTAAATATACTAGGATTGTCCTGAAATTTTTGGATGTTATTGATGTTTACCATAGCACGATCCCTATTTCAACTGAAGTTTGTAGCATCTTTAGTTCATCTACAGGGACAGTAAAAGTATTCCGTTACATTACTTCCAATGGGAAAAAAATCGTTTCAAATGATTTTTAATGATGTTACACGCATCCAAATATAACAAAATCTAAATACATTTATGAAGTGCACTAAAATATGTATTATGTTGAATATGCGGCGCAAAGTATAGTTATTATTCATTTACAGGGCCACACAAAAGAATTCCGTTATATAATGATATGGGGGGGGGGGGGTTGCGGCGTATTTTAATTATATTAAACTATTTCATATATAATGAAATTGATATACGTCGCTGAGGTTTACTATAAGTTATTTCATGTATAATACGAAGTGCATAGAATTCACAGGACACACAAAAGATTTCAGAAACTATATTGTATCTGAAGTACTGTACATTAGAGATGATTGTTGGAAATGCATTTTCAATTATGATACGCGCTTTTATGTTTCACTATATTTATGCATATTATATGGTGTGTACAAATGCTAAAATTTATATACAGGGCTAGACAAAAGAATTCGTAATGATTACTGGGTATGAGCGCAAATTGCTTAAAGGTGGTTTTTAAATGAGTTATGCATTTTTACGCTGAACTGCATTTAGTTTATTAAGAAATGTTTGTAGAATATTATTGATAAAATGATATACAGGGTCACGCAAATAACTGGATGCATGCCGTCTGTGGATGATAATTTCTGGAAATGTGATTTCGGCAGTTTTAAGAGTGTTTTACTTTGAATAAAATTTTAGCTAAATAGTGGAGTGTAATAAAGGTACTTGGTAAATTACAGGTCTGTGCAAAAGTATTCAAGTATGTTTCCATCTATTAGTATAAATTATTAAAATAATTGAAATAATAAATCAGTATAAATTGCTGAAAGAGACGTTTCAACCTGTTATGCGTTTTCTTTCTAAATAAATTTTCCCATTATATAGTACTAGGGGATCGTACCCGGGCTTCCGGGGTTAAAGAATATAAGTGAAAACATTTTTTCAATTCCTACTATTAGCTCACACTCTCCCTATATTTATTTAATACTAGCAGAACTACCCGGCTTCGCCCGTGTCAATTATAAGAAGCCTTCTAGGTAAAATAAATTAAAACGAAATAATACGGCAATCACAATAACTGAAATTTGTGCATTCCCATCCACAAATCGTTATAAAGACAATCAAAAAACATGGCGTTATTGCCTTGAAACCATAGTAAAATCCCTGAGCTTTAATAACAGAATGCACGTTTTCTTTGGCTAGTATAAGAGAAAAGTATGTGATTTTCCTGACAATATGAAAAAAAGAAATTCCTCCAAATCGCACAGCACTTAGTGAAATTCTCGTTTGCATGGTATTATCTACATTATAAATTAAAAACACTATGTCAGTGCCCATAAATTGAGCCCCATAAATTGTAACCCATAAAATGTGCCTTTACTGCAATTTTTCTAACTTTTAAACATCACACAATTTCATTTTTTACAACGTCGAATAGAAAAAAGTTCTCTCAAATGAAATTTGTTTGAAAATTGTATCTCAGTTTTCTGATTTTAATGGATTTTAAAGTAATTTTTAAGCATGGATATTTTTAAAGTTGAGTGCAACCCGATTACGAAAGATGAACCTCTTTACACTTAATGCAATAGTATAAAGAAAAGACATGTCTATGAGTAACGTTGGTATCATATTTTCGGTGGCAACAACCTAACACAACAAATTTCCCTTTTATTGCAGTTTAACGTTTAAACATTCAATTGTTCCAACGTATTATAGAAAACAAAAATACTTTCAGTGATATTTGTTTGTAATGTTTATCTCAATTTACGAATTTTTTATGGGTTTTAAAATAATTTTTAAGCATGCATATTTTTTAAATATGCTTGCTGCCCAAATACAAAAGATTAACTCAATTGTTCAAAAATATTGTAAATTATTCAGAATTTGTTTGCTTTCGCGTAATATTCAATAACTAAATTGGCAAACGAAATTAAAACGCCAAAAATAAAATAAAATAAAACACGAAATTAACAGATATCAAACCAAACTACTCAAAATAACCTGATAAGTATATAAAATTCAAATTGGAATTTCGTTCCGGGTGCATATAACTTGAATTCTTCAGAACGGATTTCCATGCGACTTGCACTATTAGTTTTTTAGGGGAGATTTTAGTGCGTAACTTATTGTTTTCCGTTGCTTAGTCATAGAATTATAGGGGGAAGTTATATAATCATGAGAACCCAATTATGAGGGATTAGTCTTATTAGCTGAATGAAAAATGCAGAACTATTTTTATCTCTAAGTATATTGAAGGGTTTATCTTCGGTAATGGGGCTGTGCGCTAGGGTATTCTTATGTTAATGAGTGTGCCTGACACCTATTATGGCATGCACTGTTGTTTAAAACAATATAGAATGACTTATGTTTTAAGCGACTATCTGGCATGCAACTTGATTACAAAATACTAACCTGCAAATGCTTAAGGTGCTTCTCCAGATCCTTGCTCAACAACGCGAAACTTTCTGACACATTTTCTGACTCATTAAACGTAAAAGCTTAAAATTTTTAGGCCTGACTATTAAAGCGATTTGGAATTGAAATGAGTTTTTCCTTTTTTCATAAATAAATTACTTATCGAGCTATGAACAATTGTGGTTGCGTGACGGCTGGTTTTTATCCTTTATTGCACTGTTGCGTCCGAAATTCAGTTCAAAACACCAGCTGAAAGATCTTATACCTTTACCAACAAATGGAAACTATCTTTCGATTACATAGTTTCTAAATAAGAACTCTTGTCAATTTCATGCGTTTCCGAACAAACTTAATTAAAAAATATGTCAGAAAATAGCTCCTTTGGATTTGAGAACAGCCTTAACTTTATGAACAGCCTTAACTTGAAGTTTATAAAAAAAACTCACATTTTTAGTTTTAATTTTGGAACTCGCGAAATTTAAATTTAGAAAAAGGATGACACATTGTGATAATTTTTTTAACTTTTAAAATTAAAATACATGTTTTCTTTGGCGCGCGTAATAGAAGTATACAATATCTTCACAATACAGGGGAAAATGCAAAAAAATACATCCAAATGAGGTAGTAGTTACTAAAATTTTATTTGGAAAATTTGAAATTTTATTGAAATTAAATCTACAATCATCCATAAATTTTAAATCAAGACATCTGTCAAGATTTTTTTTTTTTTTTTTTTTTTGAAAATGTAAACAATCATGTAGTAATGTAAATCTTTTTGCTATAAATCACAGAAAATGTTAGCACTGAATCTAAAGCAATACAACACTTAGTGATAACGTATAGCTATAAGATATAGCTGTAGTATATAATCAAAGTAGTAATCGAAATATAGGAGCCATATGTTTACAATGAGTTTGATTACGCGTTGAAAAGATTTGATAGAATGTGACGTCATATCTAGCCTTTTTTTTTCTTTTTGTTAAATTGTTTTCATGAAATTTGACTGTTTGTATTAAAATAGATGTTTTAATTTAAAAAAAAAAACATTCAAATTGAGGTGCTACGTTATTTTCCCGCTCTTATAGTTAAAGTTTTTATTTTATATACAAAAAATGTAAATTTTCTGTTTAGAATGACGTCAATATCAAACACGCAAAAATATAGCAAGAAAATCTGAATTTTTATTGGCAAATAGAAACAAAATACACGCGTTATCCATATTTTTTTCACATTATTGTGCCATTTTTTAGGGTTTGGCAACAGGAAAGAAACGTTTGAATTAAAAAAGATTTAAAAAGAGATATTTCTATAATGTTAAATTATGGAAGTGGTATAAAAAAGGGATAAATAGTGGTCTGATAATTTTTTAAAGTAGACATTGATCTTTTCCATGTTCTAAAACGTATGCACATCGAGTTTCGTGCAAATCGGTCAAAAATTAAAGATTTGTATACCGGACATACACACAGAGAACGGCTTTTATATATATAGATATTTATCTTATTCAAATTTTCAATCGTTAATAAAATACTCATTATTCATCCTATCAAGTTGAAATAAATTTTTTTAACTTGTACTGGATGACAATTGATGTTAATACAGTTTTTTCAAATATTAATTAATTAATTAAATTCTAATTAATTAATTTTTGTTTTGCATGGGAAACAAAATGGCGCCCATTGGTTATTGAAGATCAATGAAAGTATTTTCAATAAGGGATTACCATAGGGCAGACCCTGTTCTGTCGCCAAAATCGCCAAAAGTGACGCCAAATTGGCGATATCTCTAATATTTCGCCAAATTCCCATAGAGTTCCATTGTAAACCTACTTGCTTATAGAAAACCAACAAATTGAGATATTTTAATGCAACAAAAACTAATATTATCTTAAGGGATTATATTAAATTTTTCTTTGATGGCCTAAGTCGGAATTAACTTTAAAAACAAAATTTTTATATTACTTGTTTAAATTGAAAACTAATAATATTTTTATATGCAATTAATTTTTTAGATTGACCACTTACATTAAAAAAAGCATTTTTTCATATGGAAAATGCGAATTATACAATCAAATAAACTTTTGAAATTTATCAAAAGCGATATTTTCTTATTAGCTGCATGCTAAGAGTTATTTCCCAAGATTTTGCTACTTATGGCATCCTTTTATATTCTGATAATTTCAGAGCTTATACATGTGTGGTAAATTTGTGTTTTATTTTTATTATTTTAATTTATTTATTTATAGGGAAGTTTTTTTTAATGGATATTAGCCGTAAGAAAATGATGAACACTTTATTTTGTTTTAAAGGCAAACGGATTAATTTTTCGTAATCGAACTCCGCGCGATATAGATAAATTAATAAATATTTCATGCTTTAAAATTGTTTTTAAAACCATAGACAATCAGTAAACTGAGATGAGCTTTGCAAACAAATTCCATTTGAAAAAAAAAAAAATCCTATTTGGTGATCTAAAAATTTAAATTGTATGATAACAAATATGTTAGATTTGTGTTTTTTCAATATTATTCTTTTATTTGTTTATAAAAGAAGTATTAATTTCATTAATTTGTCTTTCACAAATATGTTAGATTGGTGGGTTTTTTAATATTATTCTTTTATTTGTTTTTGAAAGAAGTATTAATTTCGTTATGCAAAAGTAGTCAGAAACAAATACTGAAAAATGTCTGTTGCTTTATGTGCAAAATGTTTATTGTTATTATGTATTGAAACCGGCACGTGATAAGATAAACTTTAAAAAAAATCATGCTTAAAAATTATTTCAGAAAATATAATACATCAGTCAAAGAATACAGTTTTTAAACAAATTGCATTTCAAAGTAAAATTTTTTTCCCTATGCGACGAAAAATGAAAATGTACCATGGTCAGAAGATTAAAAAATTGCAGTAGCGAAAATTTCAAGACCGAAATTTGATCGTAAAGTGTTGCCATTCTCAAAATGCACAGATACAGCATTATGCACAGATACGTGTGTTCTTTATAATATAGATAGATACTGAATCAGTAAAATATAATAAAGATCAGTTATTAGGATGTAGTTATCATCTGAGGCTCTTATGCTTGGATTTCCGGAATGAAAACAGCAATTTTCACCTTCTCAAAATTTGAATACGCACTTCTCATATCCATATTCATCATTTTTAAAAAATTTGCATTTTGTTTGATCATTTAAAAATCATTTTAACTCAAAACTTGAAGTCATGATTGTCAGCAACATCCTTTATGTGAACAGACGCACTCTTTACTTGAGATTCTAATCTCAATTCCGGAGAGTAAAAATGTCCGTAATTTATGTTTTTTAGACGCATTTGTGTTAAAATGCTTAGTTTTATCTAAGAAAATGATCGATTTCTTTGACATATCTTCATTTTTACTTGAATAAGCATTTCGCCTAGTGCCTGAAACTTAGTATCAGTACACATGCAGAAGGAAAAACAATATAGAAAATTTATGAGGAAAAATGCGTTTTTTCAAAAGCAGTATGTCATTTTCCGTTATTATGCCCCTAATATAATATTCTGCTCCTAATGAGATTTTGAGCCACTAAACCCTATACAACAATTTTTATCAACATTTTTGAATTTTTATCAGAAAATAGTATGAATAAAGTTAGTAATACATCATTATTTCTCTCTTGTCTGCAATAGTGAAAGCTATCTAATTTTCATCATTTTGAAGGAATTTCATAAAATGCTTTTAAAATTAAAATATAAAAGTGGGAATAAAAAAAAAAAAATAGTGCGATCACATGTACAAAGGAAGAGCTTTCAGTTTAAAAAATATATTAGTAAAATTGGTTCAGCAGAAAAATCAGGGCAGATGACTAAAAAACACACTTGCGTTTTAAATATATAGATTATATAAAATTAGGAAAAATTAAATTAAATAAATTATGTTATTTTGATAAAATTATAGCAGAATGTCCTAAAGAATTCGATTACATTATTTTCAAAAGTGAATCATTTTCACGTGTGAAGAATTTCAAAGCAGCTGGGTTGAAAATGACGCACTTCTACAAAACATAATTCAGGTTTAAGAATTAAAATACACGCTTTTCTATAAAATGACGTCATTTGCATCCGCTAAAGCAATCCACTTTTACAATCCAGTCTTATACTTGGTCTATAGAAAAGTGTGCATATGACGTCATTATCACGGAATAATAGACAATATTCTTGACATAGCCCATATTTTAATTTCAGGTTTTTTTTTCAGATTTTATGAGAAAATAGCAACAAAAATATACAGTATCTCCTATTTTTCAATATTTTCCGTTTACTTTCAATGACTTTCAATAGAAATGGGGTATTTTTGTTCCCACGATAAGAAAAGTGGTATTAAAAACTACAAAAGAATTAATATCTCAAAAATCAATTGAGATACAGCTTTCAAACAAATTGTATTTAAAATAGCATTTTTTTCCTTATACGACGATGTAAAAATTTAAAATGTGCGATCTTTAGAAGTTTAAAAATTTGCAGTAGAGAAAATTGCAAAACCAAAATTTTATTTCTAATTTCAAAGTGTTGCCATTCGCAAAATGACGTATGCGTTAAGCACAGATATGTTTGTCCTTTATAATATAGATATATATCAAGATACAGATCAAATACAACACTGTTGAAAAGAATTTGATTACATATTTGGCTATGGACGGTCACTGCCGAAATCAATTTTTTAAATGTTTAATTGATTATCTTATTTAACTTATTTCCCTAACTAACGAAGTTTTTTTAAAGCTTTCAGGGAGTGTTGGAAAGTGTTTCATAATCTATGCCGTACGCGGGATTTTTCTCTTTCTTTTTTACTAAAATGAGTTTGAATGAATTGAATTGTTTTTAAAATGAGTTAAACATTTTTTTAAATGAAGCAAGTGAAAATATTTATTTTAAATGTATCTTTTTTTAATTAAATGAGTGAAAGTTTTATATTTTAAGTGGAATGAATGCAATATGAATATTATATGGGATTTATCACCTGCGTCCAGCTAAAATTAAAAGTACCATTTTTTGGTAAGGTTTCATAAGAAATACTATTAGGTAAATTTCATAAGAAATACTACCTATTGCAGTACCATGGTGCAACTTTCCTTCATAACTTTTCCTTATATGACCCCAGGAAGCCAAAACTACTCTCATCTAAAATGTTTATATACACTGGTGAAAACAATTAAAGGGACAAATGGTTTTTTTGCAATTAAAAAAAACTAGCAAAGCAAATAAAACCAAATTTGGCCAAAATATCATTCGATATATGACTAATGTATGGTAAAACAAAAATGGGCACCACCAGCACCCTAAATAAGGTACTTGGTCACGTGTTCAGCACAGCAGCTGACCGACATCCTGTCAGTCAGAGAAAAGCATGTCTAATAGAGTGTATAATCGTCTGTAACAACTACACAACTCTCGCATCGGCGTTTCATACTGCTTACCAAGGTCCTTATCAATCTCTATGGCAACTGCACCCACTCTTGCACCAAGGCACCCTTGAGCTCATCGATGGTCTTTGGAGCTGGTATTCGAGTTGCAATTAATCGTCCAAGGGCGTCCCATATGTGTTCGATGAGATTAAGGTCAAGGGGCATCGCAGGTCACTCCATTCGTTGAACATCCTACGATTCAAGGTATTCGTCCACCAACTGATCCCTATGTGGACAGGCGTTATAGTCCATAAAAACGAAATTTGGTCCATATGCTCTGCGGAAAAGTTTCAAAGACGGTGCAAGAATCTCGTCCCTGTACAGCTGACCTGTCAGAGTACCTCTATCAAACACATTATGGTCGGTATGCCCGTCTGCCTTGATGCCTGCCAGACCATCAGACCACCTCCAGCATAGGGATCATTTTCGACAATGTTAGAGGGCCGATATCGACTCTCGGGTTCTCTCCAGATGAGATCACGTCTCGAGTCGCTGTCCACATTGAATCGCGACTCATCACTGTACAGAACCGCCCCAAACTATCCTCTGTCCAAGGCAGGTGTTCTCGATACCATGCTAGACGGGACTTTTTGTCGTTCACAGCCAAAGGGATGCAGACTACAGGGCACCTGGCATACAGTCCACCTGCATTAAGTCTCTGGGTGACTGTTTTCCGTGAAACGGATGTTCCTGTAGCATTATACAGCTGACGAGACAGTTGTTTCGCTGTCGCGGACCTATCCCTTTTGGTTAATATTCTCAAATAATGTCTTCAGCCGGCGTTGTTGCCCTTTTTAGGCCTTGACCAGGCACGGAGATCACTGTTTCCACAGAGTAGACACAACATTTAACGGAACACCGAGGTCCTTAGAACAGGCAGCCTGTGATTGGCAGGCCTCGAGTCTTCCAACAATCTGCCATCTTGTGGCATCATCTAGACGATGTCGACTAGCCATACTAACGATGGGTAAACAAAGAAATTAAAAAAACAAGGATTGGGTTAGCTACGATGCTTGAAAACGCCCTTCCGCTACAAGCTTCGGCGGTCAAATGAGGCACCTCTGCACGATCACAGCGCCACTTTCTTATGACCACACATACCACTGAGTGGAAGGTGTGTCCGCGACGAGCTTAACTATGATCTGATACCTTATTTGCGCATAGGGATAACTTTTTTTTTTTTTAAACCGTTTATCCCTTTAATTGTTTTCACCAGTGTATAAACATGTATGTATGTACTAAATTTTGTCCGCACGATAAAAGTCGCAATTATGCACGGATTGTCTTCAAACTCACTAAAAACATTGAGATGGCTAATATCTCGGCGGGGATTGGAAATGGGCATAATCGGCTCGATGGAGTGGAAATGGGAAGGTTAAAAATTTTGAATACTTTCTTGACATGATTCTGATACAATCAGCTCTTACAGTAAAATGACAGGAAAATTTAAACATTTTTCGTTATGACACATACAAACAATTAAAAAACAACAATAAAATTCTTACCACAACAATTATTTTCTACTGCAAGATTTCCACGTGAAAAATGAAAGTGAAATAAATAGTTTGATAATTTTCTTAAAAAAGGTGAATATTACGTCCTAACTTTTCTGTAGTAAGATTTCCACGTGAAAAATAAAATGAAATATATAGTTTGACGAATTTTTAAAAAAAAGTCAATATTTCGTCATATTGGAAATATAATGGACGTCAGCAGGTGAATATGTAACGTTATGTGAATTTGAAAAAAACATATTGAACCATGATACAAACCCGATTATGGAAATATTGGTATATTTTAACATTTTGAGGTTCTCAGAATTTGTTTTCGCCATTTTTAAATCCATTCCATATATATGCATGTATATTAGAATTTTCACAAAAGGTTTAGGTCCTTAGAGCTCATTCTTGGTGAAGAAACAGGGTTTATCTCTAATCTCCATTTAGCTTTTATTGGAGAAATCAGTACTTAACTTCGAAATCTACCTCCGCCTATAGGCCGTGCCGGCAGAGTGTTATTATTGTTATTTTTTAACCATTTCGAAAAATGGTTATTGTCCTCGTCAGGGTAGGAAATCAAAAGCATATCTGAAGCTTTTTATTGGTTTAATCCGCATTTTATTTGTTTTCTGATTGGTCTATACAGTAATCTGTATTTCCCTTTACTTTCAACAGAGATGGATACTTCTGTTGCCACTATGACAAAAAAAGTAATAAAAACTGCAAAAAAAATTAATAACTCAGAAACATTGAGATACAGCTTTCAAACAAATTGCATTTAAAAGTACATTTTTTTTTCTATACGGCGGTGTAAAAACAAATATTGTGGGATGTTTAGAAGTTTAAGAATGAAATTTCATCTAAAATGGGTCGTCAGATTTCCAAGAAATCTGACGATGGAAAAGCCTTTTTCCGAACAGCCAATGAAATGTTTGGATAATACCTAAGTTTCAGGTGGATAATACGTAAGTTTCAGGTGGATAATACGTAAGTTTCAGGAAATCTGACGAGTCGTAGGTGATTTTTGCAGCTTGCAATTTTTACGTGTAATAACACTATTAATGTTTAATTCATGGCGTACGTAATGTATGATCAACTCCGTGCGATTTTTTATGTCTTAAACTTTAGTCTTCGAAAAAATCATTTTCCAAATAGTCTTTGTAATTTGTTAAATTGCTTTTTTAATTTATTTTTTTTTAAGGATTTTACACCAGTATTCCTTGATTGCCCCGGATTCACTTGACGCTCCCATACAAAACTCGTAACCCCCACCAATGGAATTAGAAAATTATGTATAACTGCACAGAAAAAAACTGAAATTGTAACTATATTTCAAGATAAACCGTCATAAACATAATTTTAATGATCAACGTCGTGTTCAGCGTATATTAAACTACTGAATTCTTTTGGGAAAATGAATAATATATCGAAGTGTCAATCATACTGCATTTGACTTGCATGACGCCAGCCAAGTCTTGAATAAAAAGAAATGATTAATCGATATTCTGCCTATACCTAACGTGATAGATGTAGTCGATGGAGGAGAAAAAAATGCCTCGTTTAACTTTTCTGCTTCTTTCGTTTACCTATTTACATGAATGAATATTTATTGAATATTAAAAATGTATTTCGAATTGCTATATTTCGATTTTAATCCTTTCAGAGGCAAATAATTGTGCTTTTACTATGTTAAATTCACACTGGAGTCCTGCAACGGATCGGGTAATCCCAATTTTACCCGAGCCGTAACGGACCCGTGGGTTGGGTCTGGTCAGGTCGAATGACACAATTTTTTTTTTTCAATATAGATAGGGGTTTGCGTTGGTTTGATTCCAAATATTTCTGTTGCAGATTGAGTTTTGATTTTTTTCGGATCGAGTTCGCGTTGACCCGATTTTTTAAAGAAAGTCCCGAATATTTTTTAATTAAAAAAACTATATATTTGAAGACTAACGAGTGTATGTATGTTTATTTTTATGCGAAAAAGATAAAATTTACATTAGAGACATAATTATAGACTATTTTTCGATAATTGCATGAAAATATGGATTCATTTTCTTCCACTTCTGGGTCGGGTTCGGGGCGAATTCAGGTTTGAATATTTTGGGTTCAGACCGATTTCGGGTTGATGTTTGTTAACATGGATATCAGGTGGACGATTGTTTTTTTTTTTTTTTTTTTTTTTTTTTGGGGGGGGGGGTTGTTTTTGTATGGATTGGATTTCGGGTTGATTTTAAGCAGAATTTTCGGTTTCGGTTTGAGTACAATCCAACCCATGTAGGACTATTCTTACCAAAATTTCCGAAACATTTATTTGAAAACAAGAATGACATATTCCGGCGTATAACGCGCACCTAAAGACTTCATTTTTCTATCTTTAGGTGTGTTCGCGGTATAACGCGAACCTCATTCTGTGCAAAGAAACCGACATAAAATATGTAGCAAAAAAATAAATAAAATAAAGTTTATTGTAACGTGCAATAACATTTACAATAACGCCCACCTGTAACTTTCTATCAATTTTTTTTTTTTCAAAAGTTCGCGTTATATGTAAAATTTTGTTAAGCTTTATTAAAAAAATCCGGTTCAAGACTTGATTAAAATTAAATAAAAATATCCCACCACCCTTCAACGATATTAAACAATAAATAAGTCGAATTTGTAATTGAAACGAAGGAAATGGGGTGACCGTACCAGTAACCGACCACTTACACATTGTAAATGATCATAGTGGAGTCAATAATCGAACTATTTCTTGTCCAGTGTAAAACTTGAAATAAGAATGTTCGGGTGAAAAACAACTGTAAAACAAGTGGGTAAGTGTGATCACAGATCACACAGAGGGTTTCGTTTAATATCCCTTTCAAAAAACTTTATCCTTTTTGCAAAATCTGTTAGTTCCACATTTCGCAACTAGGGAGCGCACTATATTCTACACAAACCTCTATCAAACGAAACTCTGTTTTACAACCTATCCTTAGATATATTAGTCGAGGGAATCGGGCTCATAGCACCCGAGATAGGTTGGCGCTCCCTGGCGGAAAAAAAGTGGAACTAAAATATGTAAGGCTTTGTGCATAATATGAAAGAGTGGTCAAAGGGGTATCGACAAAATTTAGAGAAGTACCCATAGTCCAGTAAAATTAGACCAAAAAAGGCGTCTGGCTGGAAAGTTTCGGAGAAGTTTTTTTTTTTTCTTTTATGTAATTGGGTGTTCTGAATACGATTTTAAACTTTTCCACCTCGTATCTGTATGTCTTGTATACACTCGTATATATCAACCGATTCCGATGTGAGTGAGCATGTGCACAGCAATTACTAAGGTCTCGACCAAGTTCACTGGTTAACCTCATCCACCATGTTGTCTTAAAAAATTATAAGCCAAAAACCATGAAAAAATCGGGGTTTTTTCAGGTTTTCCATTGTAGTCGCTAGAGGGTTAAACTTTTTTAAAAAAAATTGCACCAAATTAGACTAGAGAAAATTTCCTACAGTTTTTTACATGCAATTTTTTTCTGAGGTGAATACTTTTGGCAATACGAGCAAGAATTTTAGCGATATATTCAAATTCCATCATCGGAAGACGAAAACGCAATACAAACACAATGCATCCATTTCGATCACCAATTTGAAGCGTTTTAGTTAATTGTAGTTGCATTTTGAACATGGTGAACATTTGCTTACCAAATTTTAAGCTTCTTATATATTTATTAATAAAATAAATTGAAATCGAGTAATTAAGAAAAAATACAAATAACAAACACTCCGAACAAAGCACCAATTTTTATTAGGGAGCTTTCATTACAAAAAGCTACCTATTGCAGCCGTTCGGAGGAAAGCGATTTCAAAAAATTTTGGTATATTTTCATCGATCATGACCCCCAGACCCCGAAACCACCCTCTGTTCAAAATTGATATATATATATATATATATATATATATATATATATATATATATATATCTGACCTATGTCACACTGTAACTCTCGTAATTATGAACCGATTTCGATGTAATTCGGTGTGTACATAGTAAATACCAATGTCTCGACCGAGTTCGTTGGCCAGCTTCATCCGCCATTTTGTTTCAAAATGGCGGCCATTTAAAATTTAAAAAAAAATGTAAAATTTGAAATGTGGTACCAAAAACTGAAAATGGAAAAATATTTTTTTCTTATGTATTTGACCTTTATACAAAGATTTCGGAGCAGTTTTTGTTTCGTCTATATCTTAAAAAATGGCTGAGTTGCAGCATTTTGAATTTCTAGCGTGGCTGACATTTTGAAACGTCCTGAATTTTGTCACGCGATAAAAGGCGTATTTATGAACCGATTTGGATGCAACTTCGTTTATACATAGTACATACCAATGTATAGACCGGGTTCGTTGGCCAGCTTCATCCGCCATCTTGTTTAAAAATGGCGGCCATTTAAATTTTTAAGAAAAATTTAAATTTGAAATGTGGTACCAAAAAATTGAAATTTGAAAAAATATTTTCATCTTATGTTTGACCTTGATAAAAAGATTCGGGAGCTGTTTTTGTTTCGTCTACATCTTAAGAAATGGCTGAGTTATAGCATTTTGAATTTCTAGCGTGGCTGACATTTTGAAACACCCTGATTTTTGTCACGCGATAACAGGCGTATTTATGAACCGATTTGGATGTAACTTGGTCTGTACATAGTACATACCAATGTCTCGACCGAGTTCGTTGGCCAGCTTCATTCACCATCTTGTTTCAAAAGGGTTGCCATTTAAAAAAAATTAAATTTAAAATTTAAAATGAGGTATTAAAAAATTGGAAAATGAAAAAGATTTTTTTTATGTGTTTGGCCTTGATACAAAGATTCCGGAGCAGTTTTTGTTTCTAAAAACTTGTTCTTTTGTTTATATCTTAAAAAATGGTTTAATTATAGCACTTTGAATTTTTAGTATGGCTAACATTTTGAAACGATCTTGTATTTGTCACGCGATAACACACGTATTCGCCTATTTCGATGTAAGAAGGCATATGGATAGTATACATCAATACCTCGACCAAGTTCGCTGGCCAGAT
Source organism: Maratus speciosus (assembly GCA_963932465.1). NCBI lineage: Eukaryota > Metazoa > Arthropoda > Arachnida > Araneae > Salticidae > Maratus > Maratus speciosus. Next base: position 63,207,894 of record OZ010799.1, on the reverse strand, counting down.
TCATCAGCCATCTTGTTTCAAAATGGCGGCCATTAAATTAAAAAATATATATATATTTAAAGTGAGGTGCAAAAAAATTAGAAATTGAAAAAGGTTTCTTTCTTAAGTATTTGACCTTGATATAAGGATTCGGGAGCATTTTTTGTTTGTCTTTACCTTAAAAAATGGCTCAGATATAGCAGTTTCAATTTCTATTGTGGGTGACATTTTGAAAAATCTGATTTTTTGCATACGACAGCACTCGTATATATCAACCGATTCCGATGTGAGTGAGCATGTGCACAGCAATTACTAAGGTCTCGACCAAGTTCACTGGTTAGCCTCATCCACCATGTTGTCTTAAAATGGCAGGCACTTTAAGAAATCGCCGAATTTGGCAGCCAAATATAAGTTACTTTAAAGAAAAGCAGCTTGGATAAAGCTGACTAATTTCGCGTAATTCTCATTCAATATATTGATAAAAATTAGTATTAAATCTCCTATATCCGGTTTCCACTAAATTGAGCTTCGTGTGTTTGAATGATATAAGTTGGCTTTTTAAAATAAGGAATATGAAAGCTACCTCTTCCTCCTGGCACTGGCCGGAAGGACTTTTTTCCTACCAATCTGATTATAACTATTTCATGATCATAGCTGTACAATTATAACTATTATAAGTTTAATATAATAACATAAGTGGAAGATTGTAAACAGGCAAAAAAGAGAAATGCAGAGTTCTTCTCCCGTTAATGTCCTTTTGGTAGCTTTGAAGGCCTGGTTGATGTTCTTCGAAAGGATGTTCATCGTTATATTGATTGCTAAGGTTGGGTCTTCACTTGGCTTACAATAGCCTAGAGAATTGACTTGTCAACCTCTATTTCCCAGTCATTTTTGGCGATGAAGAAGCTGAGATTGTCACAATGGCCATCGCAGTTCAAACGAAGGCGCGAACAAAACAAACCTGCATTCTTATAGTCACACTTTTCACTGCAGTTTGCTTTGCATTTGCAGGAATTTTCCCGCAGAACAGCTATTTGTGCGTGAGTTTGACAGTTGTTATTGGTGTGGTGCTTCTCTTGGTTTTATTCCAGCCCCATTCCTTATCTTTTTTTACAATTACCTAACTATAGTTGTACTGGTGTTAAACTCTTAGACATGTGTATCGCGATTGTTGTTTGTTGCACAATGTTTCTTTCTAAGATAAATAGTTTTGGCAATACGAGTAAAAAGGATTTTAGCGATATATTCAAATTCCATAATCGGATGCCGAAAATGTTTAATGTATAATAATATTTTTGTGAATGCAAAACGAGCGGGTGGGTGTCCTTGAAAGACTTCCATGGCGGCACGCACATGATATTACAAGAAGCCCTCATCTTTCTCCTCCTTCCCCTCTCCATCGGAGCCTTTTCGGCTCGTGTTGAAATTGGAAGGTCAGCTCTCAGTTTGTTTCTAGACGTCTCAATGAACGGTTATGTATTTGCTTTAATGTATGTGCAGTTTGCATTTAATTAAAATGATGTGTCTTAAAACAGTTCTGTGAGACGTGAAGTGATATTCATGATGGTAGACAAGCGTTTTATCTGTGACACGGTGTTAATGGGCGGAACTAAAATAACAGACGCGAAATCAAAAGGTGTATAGTCCCTCAGATTACCAAATAAAAAACGAAAATGGGAAAAGGAATTATTTATTGAACAAGGAGTCTCTAAGGATCTATAGAAAGGTCGTAAACAGTACACAAACGAAAAACACATTGCTGCAACTTGAAGAGGATTTCTGAAGACGTAGAAAACCAACCGTTCAACAGTACAACAGTTTTCGTTTCAAAGTCATTACTTTTTGTCTGGAGAAAAAATCCCACTATACTTTAAAGCAAAAGAAATTCATAAAATAATAACAAAACGAAATATATCCTACATTGACAACCCTTTTAAAAGTTAAACTACTTTCTGAACATCATGATGATGAGCTGGGGCTTGCCATGATCTACGGACTAAATCATGTAACTGACTTGGTTACTGGTGATAGGCAGTATCCTTTGAAATGTATGAAAAAGCCTTATCAGCTCGCAAAACCAACATAGACGCAGAAAAGTGCATTTGCCTCTGACATAGACACAGCTATGCAAGTCACTTATTTTATCTCGAGGAAAACGAAAAACAATACCAATTTCCTATAGAAGAATTAACAGAACAGATTAAAGCAGGTGAATACTGTCCTTCAGTCAAAACAGTTAAATCACGCCTTCTAAACAAGTGTGAAGAAGATATTGCTATATCAACCATTGCAAACAAGGTTTTCTTTGCTTCAAGAACACATGTCATAAGATTTTGAATGATGTTTGATATCAACAACGATGGTCATCTCCCCAGGAAGAACGACGGCATATTGTTCAGATTACTGTGAGGATAGTAGCTGAAGATATTCGGTCTCAGGTTTACAACACTATTCATTATCCTCCTCCAGACGAGTTTTGAAAGAGAATGAGTCTCTCATTACAGAAATCATAAAGATTTTCATAGAAACACTATTTTTAAGAAAAAGAAACAAAAGCTAGTTAAAAACAAAAGCTTAAAATACACAAGTTAGAGCCCAGAAGGGTAATTATAAGACTTTTTTTTCATTTTACGATTTGTCGTTTAATGTGTTCAGCTGTAAGTAAGAAAAATTTCGAATTTTCAACTTAATTAGGGTCTCAATTAAAACAAAAAGATTAAAATACACAAGTTAGAGCCAAGAGGGGTATATATAAGACTTTTTTAAATTTTTAAAGTTTGTCGTGTGATCGCAAGTGTTCAGCTATAAGTATGCAAAATTTCAAATCTTCAACTTAATTAGGGGCTCAATTAGAACAAAAAGATTAAAATACACAAGCTAGAGCCCAGAGGGGTAAATATTGAACATTTAAAAATTTTATGATTTGTCGTGTGATCGCAAGTGTTCAGCTATAAGTATGCAAAATTTCAAGTCTTCAACTTAAATAGGGGCTCAGTTAGAACAAAAAGATTAAAATACACAAGTTAGAGCCCAGAGGGGTAAATATAAGACTATTTGAAAATTTATGGTTTTCCGTGTGATTGCAAGTGTTCAGCTATAAGTATGCAAAATTTCAAGCCTTCAACTTAATTAGGGTCTCAGTTAGAAAAAACAAGTGGGTAAGTGTGATCACAGATCGCATCGAGCGTTTCGTTTAATATTCTTTTCAAAACATTTTATCTTTTTGCAAAGTCTGTTAGTTCCACATTTCGCAACCAGGGGGCGCACTCTATTCTAAACAAACCTCTATCCGAACGAAACTCCGTTTTACAAACTATCCGTAGATATATTAGTCGAGGGGATCGGGCCCATAGCACCGAAGATAGGTAGGCGCTCCCTAGCGGTAAAAATTGGAACTAAAATATGTACGGCTATGGTGTATAGTATGAAAGAGTGGTCAAAGGAGTGTCGGCAAAAGTTAGAAAAGTACACCCCGGGTGAAAAGTATGGAGGTTAGAAAAATTGCTAAAAATACAGAAGTTAGAGCCCGGAGGGGTAAATAATATGAGACTTTTTAAAAATGTTACGATTTTTCGTGTGATCGCAAGTGTTCTGCTATAAGTATGCAAAATTTCACATCTCAAAGTTAATTAGGGGCTGAGTTAGAAAAATTGCTTAAAATACACAAGTTAGGGACCAGAGGGGTAAATATAAGACTTTTTCAAAATGTTATGGTTTGTCGTTTGATGTGACGTGTTCAGCTATAAGAATACAAAATTTCAAGTCTACGACTTAATTAGGGGCTCAGTTAGAAAAAAAAGCTTAAAATACACAAGTTAGAGCCCAGAGGGGTAAATATAAGACTTTTCCAAATTTTATATTTGTCGTTTAATGTGAGGTATTCAGCTATAAGAATTCAAAATTTCAAGTCTCCAACATATATAGTTTCTGAGAACGGGCTCTGTGACGGACAGACTGAACGAAACCCTAAAAAGCTTAAAATACTCAAGTTAGAGCCCAGAGGGGTAAATATATCACTTTTTAAATTTTTTATGATTTGTCGTGTGATCGTAAGTGTTTAGCTATAAGTATGCAAAATTTCAAGTCTTCAACTTAAATAGAGGCTCAGTTAGAAAAAAAAGTTTAAAACACACAAGTTAGAGACCAGAGGGTTAAATATAAGACTTTTTCAAAATTTTATGATTTGGCGTTTGATGTGAGGTGTTCATCTATAAGTATGCAAAATTTCAAGTCGTCAACTTAATTAGGGGTTCAGTTAGAACAAAAAGATTAAAATACACAAGTTAAAGCCGAAGTTTTTTCCGGCTTAAGTCAGGACTGAACTGCATTCTTCTTGAGGTCTGCACAGGCAGAAATTTTTCAGTCCAATTTCCAACCCAGTTCATATGGAAATCATTTGGACCGGCAGGATCTCTGATCTGTTCTGTAAAAATATCAGAAACCGGCCCAACTTCTTTTTAATGCACGTTTTATTAATTCGCTATTATTCCACAATTAAAATTTATATATTAATTTTTTTTTTTTTTTAAGATGAGCACATGCAGCTTTAGGTAATAAAATTAAAGTATGGTAAAACTTGAGAAAGAAAACCTGCCTATGACGGAATCCGTGTTTTAAAAAAATATGTTGATCTATGTAAAATGAAGATATTAGTACTTGTCAAAAGAATATAATGCATTTATAATAGACGATGAACCTTCTAATATAGGACCCTGCCTATAACGGATTTTTCTTTTTTCCTATGCAATTCCGTCTTGGAAGATTTTAATGTATAGAATTTTTAATTTTTTTAAATATCTAAGCCATAGAATGTGGATTAACGATATTAATGATTCTATTGTAAACTTTATTGATGTTTTAATAAATCTCTATTAGTATGTAAATATCTGAATAATTACTAATACCATTAATTTTTTTACACGGCTTGGAGACTTGAAAATCTGAAAATTTTTGTATAGAAAAACTTTCTGAGACGGAATCACATAGGAGAGAAAAAAACTTCATTATAGTTAAGTTCATTTTTTAGCAGGTCCGACGTCTCTAGCAAATGTATTATGTTTTTTTCAAATGGATTATTATATTCAATTTGCACCTATTAGAAAAAAAAAATCGTTTAAAACAGAATTTCGTCATACAGAGGTTCTTTTAACAGGTTTTGCAGTACTGTATCCCCATGCGTATAAATGTATATGTACTATTCTTTAAAGAGAATTTTAATTTTTGAATATTGCCAGCTTAAAAATTATGTATTTTAGGCGAAACTGGGACCAGGATTTTGCCGGATTTTTGAAAATTCCAGATTTCTGAAAGAATATCAAATGTACATCTGATATGCTTAATAATGCATTTATTCATAATTAATTCAAAGTCAAGTGATATTTATGTGAGAAAAAAAATAAATATTAAAAATATCAATGATTCTTGTATATTTTTTTCTCACATAAATATCACTTGGCTTTGAATTAATTATGAATAAATGCACCATTAAGAATAAGAGAAGTACAATTGATATTCTTTCAGAAATCTGGAATTTTCAAAAATCCAGCGAAGTCCCGGTTCCGACAATGCCGAATTTTCGAGGTTTATTATACTGTAGATTATAAATCAATCCTCTAAATTCTTCCTCTCCTATATTTTATGATAACCTCTCATCCCATTCTTTGGTCCTCCAGCACGCAATTTGTCGTATGGAACAATTTTGTAACAACCGGCGGCGGTGGAATTGGCAAGATATGGGGACAGTATCCCACTCCCCATCGAATAAAATATAATTTACAGGGGTGACGGCAATACTACTTTGCACAAGGTTGGCGCGGAGCGGTAGTTGGGATCAATAAAAGCACGTCAAACTGAATTGGCCTAGGATAAACTAGAAGGTTGGCGCCGGGGCAGTGTTTGGGATCAATAAAATCACGCCAAATTGAATTGGTCTAGGATAAACTAGATCGGCCTAGGATAAACTAGTTTGGACCAATGAATAACATGCTAAACTATTTTGGACCAATGAATAATAGGCTAAACTAGTTTGTCCTATGAACGTTAGGCCAAACTAGTTTGGCCTAGGAAAAACTAATTTATCCTATGCGCGTTAGGATAAACTAGTTTGGGCTAGGCCAATCTAATTTGGCCTAAAATCGGGTTTGGTCGGTAGCATATATAATAAACCGAATTTTTTGTTTGCAAAATATTGGTGCCAATGTAACATTTGGGTATTTTGAAGAAATTTACCCACCAGAACTTAAAGGGTTAAAGCTCCCGTTGAAATAATTCAATCCTTGCTCCTCGTGCTTTTCTTCTTCAGGTCGAATGAGGGAATATAAATTTGAGCGATAACCTTTAATATTGACAGTATACTTCATTTCTATTATACTTAGAACTCTGTAGTCACAATGAACATTTGTATTTATTCCTAGCTACATTGTAAGCTTATCTGCATTAACACAGCTGAAGAACAAAAAAAAAACTGAAACGCCGTCTGTCGGTGGTAAACGTAGCCATTCTTTTGCAGTTATTTCTCCTTATTAAAAGAAAATCCATGTTTTCTCTGCACTACTGTAGGAACCGCACAGTGCTACTGCCTATAGTCCAGCCAAATAAGGTGGGAAAAGGGGCAAACATCGGAATGAAAGACAGCAAGCTGAAAATGTGCATATATATTTGTTTTGACATTCTGAAAGTTAGCTGAAAAGTCTCATAAAATCTCATGTCCGCGTCTCCAGATATTTAAGGTCAAAGGTCACGAAAATCAGTTTTCAGTTATATCTCAAAAAGTGTACGTTCTATTGAAAAAAAAACAATTACAAGATTAAAGTAGACAAAATTTCCTATAAAATACACATATTAACTTTAATTTTATTTTGGCGCTAGAGAGCGCTGAAAAAAGGCGACTTTTTGCCCTTCTTGCCAAAACGAGTGAAAAACTCTCGCCCATCCTCGATTTCTCAAACACTATCCCTTTTATTAAAAAAAAAAATAGTTACAAAATTCAAGTAGATAGTATTTTCTACAAAATTCATAAAATAACTTTCATTTTCTGACCAAAGGTTTCGGCACTAGATCGCGCTATAAAAAGGCGACTTTTTGACCTTTGAGCTAAAACGAGAGAAACGCCCTATTCTACAGTCGATTTTTCCAAAACTGTGCATTATATCGAATAACCTCAATTACAAAATTAAAATCGAATAACCCCAATTACAAAATTAAAATCGAATAACCCCAATTACAAAATTAAAATGGACTTTATTTTCTAAATAATTCTGAAATAACTTTAATTTTTTGACAAAAGGCGCTAGAGAGTGCTGACAAAGGGCGAGTTTTTTGTCCTCGGGCCAAAACGAGAGAAACGCTTTCTCAAGATTGTTTCATATGCTTCAAATTATTATAAATCTTGTAGTGCATAAAATTCTCTATAAATTTGGTCCTAGGCCATATTTTATATAATTAATCGTTTTCGAGATAGAGCGCGAGGAGTGGAAAGTGCCCTTCCGTATGTTGAATAACGCTATGCCAATTGTGAAATCAAATACGTAGTACAGTTTATATAATTAATTATGTATGAGTATTATTCATAAATACGACATCCACACAATAACATTCAATTAATATATATGAATAATATAACATAATAATAACATAAGTTTTTATTGAACCGATGGAACAAAAACAACTTTATTGCAATGTTTATTAAGCAATTAAAAACTGTTAACATCGCCACAAAACTGGGTGACATTTGGGTATTTTGAAGAAATTCGCTCACCAGAGCGTAAAGGGTTAAAACCTCCCGTCGAAATAATTCAATCCTTGTTCCTCGTGCCTTTCTTGTTTGGGTCGAATGAGGGCATTTAAATTTGAGCGATAACTTTTCATATTGCAAACCCTCTTGACAGTATCTTCATTTCTATGATAATTAGAGCAATGTAGTCACAATAAGCATTTTTATTTATTCCTAGCTGCATTGTAAACTTTTCTGCATTAACGCAACTGAAGAACAAAAAAACTGAAGCGCTGTCTGCCAGTGGTAAACATAACCATTCTTTTGCAGCTGTTTCTCCTTATTAAAACCCCTTGATGGGCACCGGTATATTATATATGGGTCATTCCATGCAAAATGAACAAATCAGCTGTGGCACACATGTCACAGATTTTAATCAAAATCAGTCTATAAGTAGATCATATCTATTTATGAGTAAATGTAAAATAATAGACTTCTGGATTGTTCATTTAAGTATTAAAATTTACATTAAAAGTGAATGTAAAATCGAGGTATTGTCTACGTGCTTAAAATTTCAATTTCAATTATTAGCCTTAGTAATGGAAAGAATATATTAAAAATTATTTATAATTAGGAATGAATTATAATTAACAGACTGGCGTAAGTTAGTAATTGTATTTTTATTTCGTATCGAGAAAAAAATTATTTTTTAAAATTTTTAAGAGAAAAAAGCAATATTTCTATTAATCCTTTACACACGAAGGACAGCCTTGACAAGCTGCAAATTGCTACACCTTATAGCTAAAAGTATATATTTAAAATATCGGAAGTTTCATTCATGCCTTTTTTATTCCTTAATGAGAAAAAAAATAAATAGTAAAAAATGTTGAGGGTAAAATGCAATATTTCTATCACTTTTTTTTTAAGTCAAGGAAAGATTTATTAAACTTTTAAATTGTTTTATATTACAGATAAATGTGTATACTTTAAATGCAGAAACTTTTATTCTTGCTTTCAGTTTATTTTTGCCTCAAGAGAATTTTAAATTAGAGTAGAAAGAACAGACTGAGCTAAACAAAAAACTATATATCAATTCTAAATTCAAATAAGAAAACTAGATGGCAGCACTAAATTTTTTTTCCCATGCAATCGTGCAATATTTTAAGATAAGCGGGAGAATTCAAAGAGGTATAGCTAATGGAATGCAGAAAACATAACTATTTTGAACCCATTTTTCTTATGTTAGGAATCAAAAGGCAATCTTGAATTTTTTTTTAACGTATTATGGACTTATTAATCTTTATGTCTGTGCAATATTGTTAATGTCGGGCCTGTCCTTTATTTATGTTTTGCTTATACAGAAGAGGAAAAATCATGATTTTGTAATTTTTTTAAAAGTTTCTAAGTTTTTTTGAAGATGAAGGAAATAAATGGCCACTTTAAAACTTGGGGAATTCGATCTACATATGACATACTGCATTAGGCATTAATTTCACAGAGGTTTTTTAATTCCTTTGATTTTTATAACGTTTCCAATTTTCTCAAAATTCACAAATTTTCAATTTTTGCAACCAATTTATAAATAATCATGGTGTTACTAGATTATTATAACTCAGTAAATAAGAAGATAATTTTTCAGAGTTTACAAAATTATAAAAAAAATTCCTTTCTGTTAAACAGTTTTCAAGATACAGAACTTCAAACTTGCAACTTTGGACGATTGCCCACATGTCATTCTATATCACAAGTTTTTTAAATGTCCAAAACTGCTAAAAAAATTTATTTTTTGTCAAGATATTTTGCAGAGCATTACTTGAATATGAATTGAACCTGAGCATCGAATTTTATTAAAATTGGTTAGTATGTGGCCACGACTTTTTTTTAAATTTTGCTCATTTTACGTGGAATGACCCATATACCAGTTAATTAATTCTCAAATGCAACATTAGCATCAGAATTTATGAATTAATATTTTCTTTATGTAATGTATACGAAGAGAAGCTCTTACTTACTTTCTGACAAATTTGTTCATAAATACCGATGTCATTCAATCATTTTAACATTTTAGCAACAGAAGTACGTTGCCCGTGAAGGGGTTAAAAGAAAATCCATGTTTTCTTTGCACTACTGTGGAAACCGGACAGTGCTACTGCCTATTCTTTTCGAATTATTACATTTTAGATCCCGATATGCTATCATTTCTTTCAGCCACGAATTAAAATATCGTCTCTAAAAAATAACATTCCGTTATATAAGCCAGCCGTAAAACAAAGCAGATGTATCATTATACGGAATAATCTCTACTGCAATTTTTTAAACTTCTAAGCTTCGCACATTTTCCATTTTTATACCGTCGTATTGGGGAAAAAATACTTTTAAATGCAATTTGTTTGAAAACTGCATCTCAATTTATTTTTGAGACATTAAAGTTTTTGTAGTTTTTAACGCAATTTTTTTAATAATGGCAACTGAAGTACTCCATTTCTGCAGAAAGTTGAGGAAAAATATTTGGAAAATGAAAATAGTAGATTATCATATCTTTTTGTTGCCATTTTCCCATAACAATGCGGGGGAGGATGTAATAAAAATACGTGCTATTCTGAAAAAAATATTCCGTGAATGATTCCTGATAAAACATGGAGGTATTATAAACTATATTTAACTTTAAGTAGGGTAGTCCGACCAGTAAGTGAACAGCCCCCGGTGAATGAACAATTGGTATATATTTTAATAGAATAAGGTTTGAAAACATCCCCACTAGATGGAGTTACAACATTCACTTAATTCTATTCAATAGGAAGCTATAACATTCCTGATTGGTTACTGAAGTCACATTACTTTACTTTGAGAACATGTTGTATGTTTCAGGTTTGAGAAACACATTGTTTCTATGCTGAAATAATAAGGTAAGTGCTATGTCATTTCATATGTTTCATAAGAATTTACTGTTTTTATTTGCATTATGCACTAATTTTATTATACCTACATTAAATATATGTATTACAGACATATTTCTGATTGTTTTAACCATTGTAGAATATGTACAATTTGAGAATAGGGATGTTTAATAACTGGTTATGCAGATGTTAAAAATCCAATGAATGAACAGCTGTTCATTCACTGGAAGGTATACATTAGGCTACTTTTCCTAGTGAATGAACTGTTTTGGGCTTTATGTTTTTGTGGCTCCTTTTATTCCTATATTTTGAATTAAGTGATTTTTCAACAATGGTAATAAATGAAAAGTTAACAGATATAAAAACGTGACAAAAGAACATATAGGCACACATTTTTAAAGGTATTATTGATGACTTTCAAATCTTACTTTTTCTATGTTTTTAGATGATTCATAGAAATATTCTCACTGATAACCAAGACGATTCTTCAAAAAGAAAATGTGGGAGTTTCAAGTGCTCTACAGAGGTCCTTGAAAATGCTGTACAAGCTATGAGGCTCAGGTCAGCTCACAAGGATAGGGTCCGAGGTTGGTCTCACCGAATGCGATGAACATTTGTGTATCGATGGAGTATAGTTAGTATATAAATGTATGCGCGGCATAAAGCGCAACCCCCAGGGAGTCTAGAGAAAATAGGTTGCAAAATTTAGGCTACAGTTCATAATCGATAAATTTCCTTTATTGGCAAGCGGCTCAGTAACGCGATTGGCAGCACGCTGGATTTGAGTTTTTTCGTCCCGGGTTCAAATCCGGCTCGGACTTGTTTTTCGGAACGAAAATTTTTATCAATCATTTTCGAACCGCAATTGAAAAAATATGTATAATAATGGAAATTTACGAAAAATATGAATTAAATGCATGTTTTGTAACTTATAAGTTCTATTTTGACGACGAAATTTTGCATGTTTAAATTGTTTAAATATATAACTAGAAGTAAAAAAAAAAAAAAAAAAAAAAAAAACATATTTATATGTCTATAGACCTGAAATTTTTTGTTGTTATTTAAAATTATTTACAGTTATTTCAATGAATATCAACAATTTTTAGCAGAGAAATAAATTAAAATAAGTGAATAAATATATTACTTTAATTTTGTTTCCTCATTTCAAATATTTCAAATATTTGATGGTTTGTTAAAAATATGCTTTTATATTTTTAATATGGTTTTTAAAGTCTGGGATTCTTGATTTTTAATTAGAATAAGTGTCTACGTAGTAATTTCTTTCGGAAATGATTTTTTTTTCTTTTTAAATGTTTTTACATAATGCAGTTTAATTATATAAATACAATTTTAAGTGCGAATCTTTGCATGTTTATATATTTAATGAAAAGTAAAGATAAAATAAATAGATAATAATAATAACAAACTAAAAAAAAAAGTCAATTGGAACATTTATAGACATAAATTTAAGCTAATTTTAAAATTTATTTACTGTTATTTAAATAAATAAGTTACTATTTTTCACAGTGAAATAAATGTATCGTTTTTTACCAAATCGCTTTTTAACTTTGGAATTGTTTAAATCTTGGATTCTTATTATTATAGTTAGAATAGCTGTCTTTGTGCTTAAAAATAAATTCTAAAAAGATACTGAATTGCTGAAAATAGTTATTATGTAGGTAATAATTACAAAACCATAATTACAAAACCAAAAATTCGAAATAAAAAAAGTCATATTAAGAATTTTAAAAAGGTTATTAAAAATCATCAAATATTCGAAATACTTTCATATAGAAACAAAATTAAAATTAAACAAAAACATAATTTGAAGAACAAATTAAAAAAATAAACTTTATTACCTACATTGTTTAAGCCCGAGAAGGGACAGATATTAAGGTATTTCATTCAATTAGTTTTACATTTAATGTTAAATTTTTGTAACAAATTAGTTAAGCCAATTGAAGATTAAAAAATAAACATAAAATTCATACAATATGATACTCAAAACACCCTAAAAAATTAGATTCGTTCAAATAAAATCGAAATAAATCTTAGACTGTTTTTTAAGTTTTTGTATTTTGCATGCATCTATCATTTTAGGCACAATTGTCATAAACATAATACAAAATCTACAATACAAATATTTTCAATTAAAAATGGAAGAAGTCTAAGATTTATTTCGATTTGATTTGAACGGAATCCAAATTTTTAGGGTGTTTTAAGTATCATATTGTATGAATTTTATTTTTATATCTTCAATTGGATTAACTAATTTGTTACAAAAATTTAACATTAAACGAAGAACTAATTGAATGAAATAACTTAAATCTGTCCCTTCTCGGGCTTAAACAATGTAGGAAATAAATTTTATTTTTTTTAATTTGTTCTTCAAATTATGTTTTTGTTTAATATGTCAAGTTTTTTAATAACTACAGCACTCAGACGAACGCATTTCAAAATTAATAGAGAGTATCATCATCAGGCTTTGATGTATGCGGTATTGCATCACAACGTGGGATGCAGTTTACCAATGTGTAATTCAAAATGTTTCACCACTGTAGTCATGCAGGTTGCGGTAGTTTGGACAAAAACTTCCAATCTGAACGTAAAAAATCTATAATCAAAACATTAAAAATTAACTTCACTTAAATTTAGATACCCTATTTCCCACTCAGAAACGCTATGAATGTAAATGTAAATTGTGTTGAATCCTTACTGCTAATATTTAACAATATTATAGCTGTGATACAGTAAAAAATAAAAAATAAAAGTTTTACTTAAATTTTTAAACCTTATTCTCTCCCAAGAGGTGATGTAAATACATCAGAAAATTATTACCTAAGTTTAACTTGGGGTATAAATAGTTCTCATCGCGGAAAAAAATATATTTTTTAAAATTTAAGTTATGTAATTCTCCACTAAGTTCGCTACCTGCGTAAAAATAGCTATCCATTAGAAACTTTTTACTAAAATATAAACTTGACCAAAGTAAAAACTTATCCTGAAAATACCCTTTTTGCTTTCACTATAACGCCATATTCATCTTTCCAATTTTTGAAAAAAAAAAAAAAAAAAAAAAAAACTAGCTCAGTTTAATATCACGTGAAAATCTTTCAACTAAAAAGAAATAAATTATTATTACGGCTTTTGAAATTTTTACAACAATGAAGTAAAAATGTTACATCTTCTATGAAACATGACCGTTGATTTTCAATGAAAAAAGCGAAAATTGGAATTATTAAGAAAAATATTTGAATAATGCAAAAAAAAATTGACCCATTTTTCTCCCTGGTTTATAATTCACCCATATGCAAAAGCATTTTACCATTCGTTTTGACCCTGACGTTAGGCAAACCTTTTTACACTTTAAATTTATAATATCATTAGAATTAGTAAAGAATAAAAAATGAGTGGCATCAGGGACAAAAGGGTGGGAAGAAAAAATGAAAAAGTTATGATCTCCATAGGCTTTTCCATGTTAAATTAACATTGAGAAGTGACACTGGAAATAAATAAGTATTGCGCTGCCGCGCAATACTTAAATAATATAATTATTCACGCATTTATATCACGTGTTTTATTTTATTTCTCAGTGAAAAATAGTAGATTATTCATTGAAATAACTGTAAATAATTTTAAATAATAACAAAAAATCTCTGGTCTATAGACATAAATGTGTGGGTTTTTTTTTTTGTTGTTGTTGTTGTTTTTACTTTTCATTATATATTTAAGCATGCAAAATTTCATCATTAAAAAAGAACTTATATGCTACAAAACATAGTTTAATTAATATTTTTCGTAAATTTCAATTATTATACATATTTTTTCAATTGCGGTTCTAAAATGATTGATAAAAATTTCCGTCCCGAAAAACAAGTCCGAGCCGGATTTGAACCCGGGCCGAAAAAACTAAAATCCAACGTGCTGCTGATCGAGGTACTGAGACACTTGACAAAAAAGGAAATTTATCCGATTATGAACTGTAGCTTAAACTTTGCAACATGTTTTCTCAAGACCCCCTGGGGGTTGCGCTTTATGACGCTCATATATTTATATACTAACTATGTTTTATCGATACACAAATGTTCATCGCATTTGGTGAGGCCAACCTTGGAGCCTCTCCTTGTCAGTTTGAAGAAGGCATCTCTTCATTTTAATACTCCAAAAGCAAAGTTGCCTATGAAACTGCGACAGTTGAAAGTAAGCCTATGTGACATTGCCTGTGTTGACTTTTGAAGAAGAAAAACGGAAAATTGGATTTACAATGCATAAAGATGAAGTAAAAGGTGATGTTTACAATGTCACGAAACAAACAGGAAGGGAAAATACATTTACAGACAAACATCCAGGGGAGAAATGGATAGATCTTTTTTTAAAATAGCACCCAAGGTTGGAAATATGAAGTAAGTACCATGACAATATGTGGACCACGGGTCCACATGTGGTGGAATTGGAAGTGACCTGCAGTAAAATATAAGATCTGGTATTTTAAGGATCATATAAAAAGCATAATAAAAACACCCGAACTTATTTCTGCAACATACCCCCGTTCATCTGGAGTTGTTACTGAAATAGAGAAAAGCAGGGTCATTGATTTTAGGAAATAGAATTAGTTTTTCCTTTTCTTTTCTTTTTTTTAATCTAATTTATAATTAATTTCAAAACTTAAAAATGACCATTTTTCAAACTAATTAATTATCGTTCTGGGTTTTAAAAAAACGTAATTCAGTAAAAACATGTTATAAGTCATTTGTACAAGTTATAAAATAAATAAAGAACTATGAAATTTAAGTATTTTTAAATTGCTGTCTGTTCTTTCACTAGTAACAACTGTTCATTTACTTGGTTTTTGTATCTATTTCTATTAAGACACCCCTAGCATCCCAAACAAGTAAAATATAAAATTCCTTTTGTTATTTTTACTCATTTGTAAACCAACAAATGTATTTGCACTGTCAAACACCAATAGGTACTGTTTATTAAAATATAATTTATCATTTTCTTTTTAAATGTGCTTAAGTGTTCAATAACTAGTCGGACTACCCTATCTATATTAATGTTACAAACAAATGAAGACATATGAATTATTAGATATCCGATTTCTTTGTCAAGTTTCTTGAATGACGACAATCGCTTTTTGCTGGATTTGTGTGTTCTTTTGCAATAGCGACGTCCTATGCATATGTTGTGAAAAGGAGGTGAAAGAATATAAGTTATTTTTTAATATTGAAATTCCAATTAATAATCCAGAAATCATTTTTTTTGTGATCAAACGTATAGTGTATATAACATTGTGCTGTGGCCACAAAAGACCACTTTGACATAACAGTCATTAATTAAACAAAAATCTGAATTTACTTATCATATATTTGATAATTGAGAACAAAAAAATAAAAGGCAAAAGCATTACCTGCATTGACCTGAAAGAACAGAAATGATGGACGCATTATAGACAGGAAATATATAGATGACAAATCATCCTTGAAATTTTTTTATTTATGAAGAAAATTCTCTTGAAAACATGGAGCATTGTCGTAGAGTACACCTCTTATTCTTTTAGATGTACTTTTTTTTATGATGAACACATACAATCGACGTTTATTATACGCTCTTACTAAAGAAAATATAATAATTTTTTCCCTTGGGGAGTGAGGAGGCACAAGTAAAAAGAACAAGGCATTTAGAAGATTTTTTTAGCATCGAATACCACAACTTCTAACACAAGCACCAGTTGAATAAAAAAATAGTAGTAACACATGCTATGCAGACATACGATGCAGACAGAAGATTCTATCCACTTTTATTATCTGAAGAATCGTCGATGCATCACGGTTAGAGGAACCGTTGTCAAATCTGAACTCAAACAGAAGAAAAATAAGTAGCCAATCACTCCTTCTAAAAATATATTCCTTCATTTTACTACTTTCTTTACTCACACAAGATTATTCGCAGAGGGAAAAAAAAGGCAGGCACCATTCTACATTAAAACCCGAACCACTCTCATGCTGGCGCGCACATGAATTTTCACAGAACGGCAAAAAGGGAGTCATTCTGCATTGAAATCCCAACTCAACTGACTGCGCACAAGCTCTCCGTAGAAGAGGAGGAAAGGGGTTGCTATAATACTTGAAACAGGCCAATTTTGGCGGAACAAACATACAAGCACCCTGCGTTGGCATAAATTGCAATGCTAAAGCATATAAAAACTGTTTTAAAATAGAGGAAATTTTATAGATTTCACTAAGATAAGATGCCAAACAGTAGTAAAGTGCTACGAATTTTGAAATTACGTATTAATCTGATTTAAATATTATTGGCTAAGGGGCGGAGCTACAAAAGGAAATGACTTCAGAAATAGAAAGTTATGGAATTTTCCAGATAATTCTTTTACCGGAAGTACAGACTTCAAAACGACGTTTATGATTTTAAAATGAAATGTAATGTTATGCCAGAAAGAAAAGCTTACAGGGGAAGTTTGAAAAAAAGGGAATTAAAATAATTTTAGAATGCGAATATTAAAATTAAATGAATAAAGATTAATAAAAATATTTTCTAAATGAAATTAAATAAAAAATATGGTAGTGGTTGTAAGTAACCACAACAGCATACTTTTCTGTAGCTGTTGTTTAAGAAAAGATCATAAATGTGGAATTTTTCAGCAGATGCGAATGAAGTCATTTTACATAAAATAAAAGCGTGTGTCTTAAAACTGAAACGGCTAACACTAAATGCTGAAAAAGCAGAATTCCTGTTTGCTAGTTTATTTATTTATTTATTTATTTTGTGACTTTTGGATCGTCTAGTATGTTTAGTATAAAAGACTAAACGACAGCGCAGGTTGTTGCCGCCATCGTTATCAAGGCCGGAGCAACGTCGTGCGGGGCCCTGACAAATCACTTATCAGGACCTTGGCATCTCACTTAGTGAAACCCAAGGTTTCTGAATGCAATACTGGACTAATAAAAATTACTTTAAAATTGTATATATCACAGACTAATTTTTAACGTAGAATATAAAATGTATGATAACTTCTTTCAGATTAAATGTACGTAATTGGATTTAACTTTTTTTTAACCATTTGGAAAAATGATTATTATCCTCTCTCAGGGTAGGAAATCGAAAACATATCTGAAGCGTTTTATTGGTTGAATCCATATTTATTCGTTTCCTCATTGGTCTATACAGTAATCTGTATTTTCCCTTTACTTTCAACAGAGATGGATACTTCTGTTGCCACTATGACAAAAAAGTAATAAAAACTACAAAAATAATTA
The DNA here is from genome assembly GCA_963932465.1 of Maratus speciosus. Classification (NCBI taxonomy): domain Eukaryota; kingdom Metazoa; phylum Arthropoda; class Arachnida; order Araneae; family Salticidae; genus Maratus; species Maratus speciosus. The sequence goes on along the minus strand of OZ010799.1, from coordinate 63,190,033 downwards.
ATAACTCAGAAACAAATTGAGATACAGCTTTCAAACAAATTGCATTTAAAAGTACATTTTTTTCTCTTTACGACGGTGTAAAAAGTAATATTGTGAGATGTTTAGAAGTTTAAGAATGAAATTTCTTTTAAAATTGGTCCAGGAATGTTAATGTTTAATCCATGGCGTACGTAATGTATGACCAGCTGCGCAAAAGTTTAAAAATTTACAATACCGAAAAATGTAATCCATGGCGTACGTAATGTATGATCAACTCCGTGCGATTTTTTATGTCTTAAATTTTAGTCTTTGAAAAAATCATTTTCCAAATGGTCGTTGTAATTTGTTAAATTGCATTTTTTTTCTCCTGTACTTTATAATAGTTTAAAAATTTATTAACCATTTGGAAAAATGGTTATTGTTCTCTCTCAGGGCAGGAAATCAAAAACATATCTGAGGCGTTTTATTGGTTGAATCCGTATTTTATTCATTTTCTGATTGGTCTATACAGTAATCTGTATTTCCTTTTACTTTCAACAGAGATGGATACTTCTGTGGCCACTATGACAAAAAAGTAATAAAAACTACAAAAAAAAATAATAACTCAGAAACAAATTGCGATACAGCTTTCAAACAAATTGCATTTAAAAGTACATTTTATTTCTCTATCCGACTGTATAAAAAGTAATATTGTCGGATGTTTAGAAGTTTAAGAATGAAATTTCATTTAAAATGGGTCGTTCAGATTTCGATGGAAAAGCCTTTTCCCAAACAACCAGTGAAATGCTTGGATAATACGTAAGTTTCAGGAAATCTGACGAGTCGCAGGCGATTTCTGTCGCTTGCAATTTTTACGTGTAATAACACTATTAATGTTTAATGCATGGCGTACGTAATGTATGATCAACTCCGTGCGATTTTTTATGTCTTAAATGTTTTTTATGTCTTAAATTTTTTATGTCTTTTTTATGTCTTTGAAAAAATGATTTTCCAAATGGTCGTTGTAATTTGTTAAATTGCTTTTTCTTTTCTTTCACGATCCTCAAATTTGTATGTTCCCCGACAATTATATCAACTTTGGATGTAAGAAATGAAGTTAATACTCACTTTTTTCACGAAAAAACATTCGGAAACAAATTTAGAGCAAAACTGTCCTTACTTTACAGAGGCAACGTTATTTAGTATTGTATAGAGGAACTCGAGGCCCCTAACAAGACCCCAATCGTCAGGGGCCCTCGGCAGCCGCCCTGACCTGATGTTTGCGACGGCCTGACACCGTACACTGAATACTAGGCCTGATCACTGACACAAAAATGGCGGCTGCCAAACGCGGATTTTTTTCAATATTTTTTTTTTATTTTGTTACCAGTAACTTTTTTTTATTTTTTCCGCTTTATTTTTCTGGAATTGAACGAGTCAAAGAAATCTTTTATAAAATACTGGTGTCTAAATTTAAGGGACCGTACATACGTTAAGAAAATCCGCCTTCGGCAGCCACCATTTTTATGTCAGCACTTAGGCCTAGTATTCAGTGGGGCGGTGATACTGGTCGTTATGGCGTCATTATTAGTGACGACATGTTTTTGCTTAATAATATAGGAAATCCGCAATCTTTTAGCAAGCCAAATTTCCCTTTGTTGTACAGCTTATTTTCTAGTTCATTTCTGATTCTCCTTTATTCAGTGTTCTTTTTTTTTTTTTTTTTTTTTCAGCCATAAATCCTTGATTTTCAATAATCGGCTGGAGGAAATGCATCCGATGTGTTCCAACAGAAGAAGAATAAATAACTCGAGATTGCGCTATCTGGAGCAGGATCGTCGTAAATTTCTAGAGTTGGATGCCGTAGTGGTGATATTAAGGAATATTTTCACAAGTAGGATAAATATTTAATATTTCTTTTTAAAAAAGTCTCGAAACCTTTTCAAGTTTGTGGTATTACATTTTTACTTTCTTCTATCTTTACAAGAAGAAAGAAAGCACTGGATTCGTAACAATTTTCGAAATCCGGTTTTCGATGGATTTATACGTTTTAGGGGTCAGAGATCCCGAAAAACATGTTTTTACAAAATGTCTGTCAGTGAACCTATGAGTGACACAAATTTTGTGGGCGCTCTATCTCAAAAACTAATAAACGGAATTTAATAAAACTTTAGATTCAGTTAGTCCCTGATATAAATTGGGGCTGATTACTTTTTGGTGTAAATCGTCCAGTAGGTGGCATTCATGATTTCCACAATAGTTATATCTCAACAACTAAAGCATGGATTTTCAGAAAACTTCAGATTTAGTTAGTCTTTGAATTAATTTGGTGGTGATAACCTTTTGGTGTAACTCGCCCAATAGGTGGCGCTGCTATACTGTATTATTCATTATTATCCAAAAAGCTCTATCTCAAGAACTAATGCGCTAATTTATATCAAACTTCAGATTCAGTTAGTCCCTGATATAAATTTGTATTGTTTAGTTTTTGATGCAAATTGTCCAACAGGTGGCGCGACTGTGCTGCATTTTTCACGATTTCCGCAATAGCCGTATCTCAAAAACAAGTGCATGAATTTTCATCAAATTTTAGATTCAGTTAGTCACTGATATAAATTGATCCAATTAAGTTTTTGGTGTAAATTGCCCAGCAGGTGCCACTGCTATGTAGAATTTTTCACGATTTCCCCAATAGCTCTATCTCAGATACTAATGCGCGGATTTTCATCAAACTTCAAATTCAGTTAGAAGTTGACATAAGTTGTTGGTGATTAGATTTTGGTGTAAGTCATCTAACCGGTGCCGCTGTTATAATACATTTTTTAGGAAGTATTAACATGTATGAGATAGAAGAAAGTTTTTGGGATTGCCACATCCGACTAGTTTAAATTGGTTTACTTTTATGGTTTTATTACTTTTTTACTTGTTTTTTGTATGTAAAGATGGAACTTTATAAGCTATTTTTAACTCCTGATATGTTAGAATTATAAATATAGCATTTGTACAATATACAGTATCTCTCCCTCTCTCTATCTATCTCTCTATTCTAAAAAAAATAACTACCACTGTCACCGCCGCCGCCGGTTTCGAATTTTTTGTGACAGGAGGTCTTTCTTCGTTAATATTAAGAAAAATATTGCGTACAAAAATATGAAAATCGGTGGTATTATAGAGAAATGTTTGATAAACACGTTGATGCAGACAGTTTTCAAATCGAAGAATTATTTTAAGAGATATTTAATGTTAAAGTTGGACAAAATCGTTCCATTAAAAAAGTTTTACTGCAGCAAAAACTATACGTGGGAATGTAATCATTTTTAGATCATTTTATGCGTTAGAATTTGCCGGTGTGCAGATTGCATTAATTTTTTTTATTTGACTCATTTTTGGATGTTTTATCTCTATTTTAAATTCAAATTTTCAGCATTTTGAGAGATATTTTTTACATTATTTTAGAAAATGGTACTAATTTATACTGTTGCCAAATGTATAAACAGCGCAAACAATAATATTTGCTTCAAATTAAAAATTTATTTACACGTGACTATTATAAACTGAAAATATCATTTGGAATTAGAATTAAATAATTATGTACAAAAAGCAGGAACTTCTTAAAAATTACGTCATAAAAAATATACAAGAGAATTTTAAAAGAGAAAGGATATTTTAAATTAATTAATTCATTAACATGCGTTAGAAGTCTTAAATAGGAGAAATTACGTCATATTTACGTCACATTATAGTTATTACATAAAATGAACACAAAATATTGCAAAACGGTTTAAATTTAGAAATTGCGCTAGACATTTATTTGATATTTTGAGAGGATCTTTTCAACTACTTTTGTTAGGAAAGCGCAAACAATATTTCATTTCTAACAAAAGTATTTTTACGTGAATATTTAAAAGAGAAAGAATAGCTTGGTCAAAATTGCGTCAGATTAAAAACGATTAATTTAAAATGTCTCATTTAAAAGAACTTTCTTTTCGCTTTGTTAAAAAATACCAGGAGACAAAGACTGTTTATTTAATTCTTTTTATATTAGCTTATTTTGAAATGCTGTTACACGTGTCTACGTCATCAAGTTATTTTTATTTCGACGTTTTATTTGTATTTTTATTAATGTTGTAATAATTTATTTGTTCTTTCGTTATTTAAAATAAAAATTATGCCAATTTGTATAATTTGGCGAGTGGTTTGGCGATTTACATAATTTGGCGAAATTTGTTGACGGGATAATCAAGTAGTACCGCAGCGGATTTGGCGTTAAAACTCCCCAATCAAAGAGAAATGAATAGAAATCCGTTTATAGGGAGATCGCCACTGTTTTTTAAATTACTAGGGGGCTCTGCCCCCTATGAGCTACGCTCGTCAACCCCCGTTCAAACACCGCAGACTCTAAAAGTACGCTAATTTGATCAGCCTTAAAAAGATTTCGGAAGATTTAATTATAATTTAAAAAACAGTGGCGATCTCCCTATAAACGGATTTCTATTCATTTCTCTTTGACTGGGGAATTTTAAGGCCAAATCCGTTGCGGTACTACTTGATTAACCCGTCGACCAATTTCGCCAAATTATATAAATCGCCAAAGCACTCGCCAAATTATACAAATTGACATCATTTTTATTTTAAATAACGAAAGAACAAATATATTAGTGCAACATTAATAAAAATAGAAATAAAACGTTGAAATAAAATTAACTTGATGACGTAGACACGTGTAACTTGCTTAAAGTCAAGTTAATGTAACATTTACGATCAACCGTTATTGGCATTTAATCTTATAGTTTGGCGAATGATAGATTTTTGGTCGACGGATAACTAAGTAGTACCAAAAATACATATGTCAATCGCTGTTTTCGTCTTTAATTAAGTAAAATAAGTTAAACATTTCAAAATAAGCTAATATAAAAGGAATTAAGTAAACAGAATCTTTGTCTTCCGGTATTTTTTAGCAAAGCCAAAAGAAAGTTCTTTTAAATAAGACATTTTAAATTAATCTTTTTTAATCTGACGTAATTTTGACCAAACTATTCTTTCTCTTTTTAATATTCACGTGAAAATACTTGTGTTAGAAATGTAATATTATTTGCGCTTTCCTAACAAAAATAGTTGAAAAGTATCCTCTCAAAATTTCAAATAAATGTCTAGCGCAATTTCTAAATTTAAACCGTTTTGCAATATTATTTTGTGTTCATTTTATGTAATAACTGTAATGTGACGTAAATATGACGTAATTTTTCCTATTTAAGACTTCTAACGCATATTAATAAATGTATTATTTTACAAATTCCTTTCTCTCTTAAAATTCACGTGTAATTATAGTTTTTTATGACGTAATTTTTATTAAGTTCCTGCTTTTTGTACATAATTATTTAATTCTAATTACAAATGTTTTTTTCTGTTTATAATAGTCACGTGTAAATAAATTTGTAATTTATTTACACGTATAAATATAGATATATATATATTTTTTTTTAAGCAAACATTATTGTTTCCGCTGTTTATACAGTTGGCAACATTTCAAATTAATATCACTTTCTAAAATCTGTAAAAAATATCTCTAGAAATGCTGAAATTTTGAATTTAAAATAGAAATAAAACCTCAAAAAATTAGTCAAATTAAAAAAAGAAATACAGTCTGCACACCGGTAACTTCAAACGTATAAAATGATCTAAAAATGATTAAATTCCCATGAATAGTTTTTGCTCCTATAAAGCTTTTTAGTGGAGCGATTTTGTCCAACTTTAGCATTAAATATCTCTTAAAATAATTCTTCGATTTGAAAACTGTCTGCATCAGCGTGTTTATCAAACATTTCTGTATAATACTACCGATTTTCATATTTTTGTATTTATTATTTCTCTTAATATTAACGAAGGAACACCTCCGGTCACAAAAAATTCAAAACCGGCGGCGGTGACAGCGGTAGTTACTTTTTTTTTTAGAATAGAGATATAATTCAGTCTTTCGAAATCTTTTTAAAGCCGATCAAATTAGCGTGCATTTAGAGTCTGCAGAATCTAGACGGGGGTTGGCGAGCGTAGCTCGTAGGGGGCCGAGCCCCCTAGTCTCTCTATTCTAAAAAAAAGTAACTACCGCTGTCACCGCCGCCGGTTTTGAATTTTTTGTGACCGGAGGTCTTTCTTCGTTAATATTAAGAAAAATAATGCATACAAAAATATGAAAATCCGTAGTGTTATACAGAAATGTTTGATAAACACGCTGATGCAGACAGTTTTCAAATCGAAGAATTATTTTAAGAAATATTTAATGCTAAAGTTGGACAAAATCTTTCCACTAAAAAAGTTTTATAGTAGCAAAACTATACATCGGAATTTGATAATTTTTAGTTCATTTTATACGTTATAATTTCCCGGTGTGCAGAATTGATTTATTTTTTTAATTTGACTCATTTTTCGAGGTTTTATATCTATTTTAAATTCAAATTTTGAGCATTTCGAGAGATATTTTTTACAGATTTTAGAAAGTGATATTAATTTAAACTGTTGCCAACTGTATAAACAGCGGAAACAATAACGTTTGCTTAAAAAAAAAAATATTTATACGTGTAATAAATTAAAACTTTATTTACACGTGACTATTATAAACAGAAAAAAAAACATTTGGAATTAGAATTAAATAATTATGTACAAAAAGCAGGAACTTACTAAAAATTACGTCATAAAAACTATAATTACAAGTGAATTTTAAGAGAGAAGGGAATTTGTAAAATAATAAATTATTAACATGTGTAAGAAGTCTTAAATAGGAGAAATTACGTTATATTTACGTCACATTACAGTTATTACATAAAATGAACACAAAATAATATTGCTAAACGGTTTAAATTTACAAATTGCGCTAGACATTTATTTGATATTTTGAGAGGATACTTTTCAGCTATTTCAATTCCTACTATTAGCTCACACTCTCCCTATATTTATTTATTTATATTTATTTATATTTATCTTGTTCAAACTTTCAATCGTTAATAAAATACTCATTATTCATCCTATCAAGTTGAAATAAATTTTTTTAAACTTGTACTGGATGACAATTGATGTTAATACAGTTTTTTCAAATATTAATTAATTAATTAAATATTAATTAATTAATTTTAGTTTTGCATGGGAAACAAAATGGCGGTCATTGGTTATTGAAGTTCAATGAAAGTATTTTCAATAAGGGGTTACCATAGGGGAGACCCTGTTCTGTCGCCAAATACCGCCAAGTTTCTCGCCAACTTGGCGATATATCGCCAAATTTGGCGGCCAAAATGAGTCGCCAAAAGTGATGCCAACTTGGCGATAACTCTAATATTTCGCCAAATTCCCATAGAGTTCCATTGTAAACCTACTTGCTTATAGAAAATCAACAAATTGAGATATTTTAATGCAACAAAAACTAATATTAGCTTAAGGGATTATATTAAATTTTTCTTTGATGGCCTAAGTAAGAATTGACTTTAAAAACAAATTTTTTATATTACTTGTTTTCTTAGGAAAGCGCAAATAATATTTTATTTCTAACACAAGTATTTTCATGTGAATATTAAAAAGAGAAAGAATAGTTTGGTCAAAATTACGTCAGATTAAAAACGATTAATTTAAAATGTCTCATTTAAAAGAACTTTCTTTTCGCTTTGTTAAAAAATACCGGGAGACAAAGATTCTGTTTACTTAATTCCTTTTATATTAGCTTATTTTGAAATGTTGTTACACGTGTCTACGTCATCAAGTTATTTTTATTTCGACGTTTTATTTGTATTTTTATTAATGTTGTACTAATTTATTTGTTCTTTCGTTATTTAAAATAAAAATTATGTCAATTTGTATAATTTGGCGAGTGGTTTGGCGATTTATATAATTTGGCGAAATTAGTCGACGGGATAATCAAGTAGTACCGCAGCGGATTTGGCGTTAAAATTTCCCCAATCAAAGAGAAATGAATAGAAATCCGTTTATAGGGAGATCGCCACTGTTTTTTAAATTATAATTCAATCTTTCGAAATCTTTTTAAAGCCGATCACATTAGCGTGCATTTAGAGTCTGCGGTGTCTGGACGGGTGTTGGCGAGCGTAGCTCGTAGGGGGCCGAGCCCCCTAGTATTCTAAAAAAAAGTAAGTACCGCTGTCACCGCCACCGCCGCCGCCGGTTTTGAATTTATTGTGACCGGAGGTCTTTCTTCGTTAATATTAAGAAAAATAATGCATACAAAAATATGAAAATCGGTGGTATTATAGAAAAATGTTTGATAAACACGCTGACGCAGACAGTTTTCAAATCGAATAATTATTTTAAGAGATATTTAATGCTAAAGTGAACAAAATCGTTCCATTAAAAAGGTTTTATAGCAGCAAAAACTATACATGGCAGTGTAATCATTTTTAGATCATTTTATGCGTTAGAATTTGCCGGAGTGCAGATTGCATTAATTTTTTATTTTGACTCATTTTTTGAGGTTTTATTTCTATTTTAAATTCACATTTTCAGCATTTTGAGAGATATTTTTTACATAATTTACAATATGGTATTAATTTAAACTGTTGCCAACTGTATAAACAGCGCAAACAATGTTTGCTTCAAATTAAAAATTTATTTACACGTGACTATTGTAAACATAAAATATAAAAAAACAGGAACTCATTGAAAATTACGCCATAAAAACTATATTAACAGGTGAATTTTAAAAGAGAAAGAATATTGTAGAATAATAAATTCATTAACATGCGTTAGAAGTCTTAAATAAGAGAAATTACGTCACATTACACTTATTACGTAAAATGAACAAAAAATAATATCGCAAAACAGTTCAAATTTAAAAAATTGCGCGAGACATTTATTTGATATTTTTCAACTATTTTTGTTAGGACAGCTTAAATATTTCATTTCATAATAAAAGTATTTTCATGTGAATATTAAAAAGAGAAAGAAAAGTTTGGTGAAAATTATAAACGACATCGACAGATTATAAACGATACATAAATCGACAGATTATAAACGATATATTTAAAATGTCTTACTTAAAAAAAAAAACTTTCTTTTTGCTTTGTTAAAAAATACCGGGAGACAAAGACTCTGTTTACTTAATCCATTTTATATTTTGAAGTGTTTAACTACAATTATTTAATCAAAGACGGAAACAGCCATTGTATCTTTTAACAGTAGCTGATTTGGCCAAATTCCCCAATCAAATAGAAATGAATAGAAACCCGTTTATAGGGAGATCGCCACTGTTTTTTAAGTTATAATTCAATCTTTCGAAATCTTTTTAAAGCCAATCAAATTAGCGTGCTTTTAGAGTCTGCGGTGTCTGAACGGGGGTTGGCAAGCGTAGCTCGTAGGGGGCTGAGCCCCCTAGTAACAGAAAAAAAATTGAATAATTAAAAATATAACAAAAAATAACAATACACTGTGAATTACAAATATAACATTTCTACAATATAGAGTATAGCATGAATACAATATAAAATGACAATACAAGATGAATTATAAATATAACATTTGTACAATCTAAAGTATAGCATAAATATAACATAAAATAACAATACAGTGTGATTCATTAAGATGGAGCCAATAACATATTTCCTTATATATTCTCCTTAGACACATACTTCCAATTTCAAAAATTCGATGACATAAGTTACAACCCCCTGCGTGGTCTATTTCAGAAAATACACAAACTGAATTTTTATTCTGCTCCCGTATGGTAAAAGTTCCAATTACGAAAGTTTTCATCATTCATTCCGAAATGAAACCCAAAAAAGTCCATCTTGATATCTGCAAAAATCACACAGATATTAAAAGTCAAAATTCGTGACTTACACCACTTAGCGATGCGATATTGGTACATTTGGAATGCAAGGTAGGGATCATCCAAGAAATTATACGTTATTTAAACGGTTTGAATATGTATGTACGTTATGTAAACTCTTTGAGTTTTGCAGATATCAAGATGTAATTTTTTGTGTTTCATTCAAAAATGGATGAGGAAAGTTTTCATAATTGGAAATTTTACCTTACAGGGACCGCATAAAAATTTAGTTTGTGTACTTTTTCAAACAGACCTTCTATGGCAGGGCTGTCCAACGCGGCGCCAGCGGTCGCCATGGCGTCCTTTGAAGATTTTCTTGGTGCCCTTTTGAAGGTTCCGTGTTATTAAACTTTTTAGAAGTAAAATTATATTATAAAGAATGCTTTCTTTAAAATCATTAATATTTGTATCAGAGATATTTTCAAAACCTGTAAAAACGTATTAAAAACCAGCAACATACTTTGAAAATCTAATCATACATATTTTCACGATTTGTTGTTATTGCTTATTAAGTGCAATTATGATGGTTTAATTTGGTAATAATTGGAAATAGCTCTTTTTAATACTTAAGAAGTAACAGTAAAATAAACGTTTTTTAACTTCCCCTCCCCCCCTTTGAAAACACGTGTGTATGAAAGTTCAGCTTTTCTCTTTTTGCTGTTGTCACACTGGTCCATTGGCTGTTGTATAACAGGGATATAGGGGCTTAATTTTTCCTTCTTAACTTCTGAAATTTTAGGGGGGGGGGGTTCAATTTGCTTAGAAAAATTAATAAAATAGTGTTGACAGTTATTGTGAAATATAATCTCCAAATCAAGGACATTAAATTAATCAAACTAAGTAAATTGCTTTTCATCTGTCAAATGTGATTTATAAAAGCAATTATGAAAAGTGAACAAGGAAATGATTGCACAATCCTGAATAAACACTCTAATATAAACATTTCATCACATTCAAGAATTAAAGACATTCGAACAATAATAAACTTCCTTTAAATTGCTATAAGTATAAATATTGATATAAATAATGTAATATTAAGATAAATGGCACTAATTTCCCATTTTTTTATAATCAATAATGTATTACATATGTTTTTCTACATTCACTTGTAAACTAGACTCTCCAAAGTAGAGATGTGATTTTTATGCTGAATTAAAATGTTTTTTCTTTCTTTAAAAGTTCCCAACATATTTAAATTCACAAGTCACAAAATAATTACGCGTGTTTTAAGATGACACCGAATATCGCATCGTTATCAATGGATTAAAACAGACATACAACGAGAAGCTATAGATGGATTTACCCTTGGGTTCCAGACAGATTACGGATAAACATAAATACAAGGTAAGCCAATTTTATCTTACCCATGCTTTGCTTTTATATTGAGAAATAAATAATTAACCTCTGAGGAAAACGAACTTCACGCAGGTATTGTTCGAAAAAGTTAAAATACTACTAACAAATAGTGCAGAATGATTTCTATATATGAAAGCACTTCCACACTATCTCTCTGGAACCACCCATACGAATTGGTCACTATCATGCATGTCTTTGTTTTTGTACATTTTATAAAACTACATTCACGCCTTCAAAATAAGTCAAAGCGTATTTTCACATCTTAAAAGAAACCTGGCACTATGTCTGATTTCCATGTTTATTTATTTACTAGCCGCTCTTGGCGACCAGGTTGATCTCCCTTAAATCTATCTATGTTAAATATTGTATCATGTTACTTTTATACATAATTTAATTTACTTGCTCAATCCTTCGCCAAATCCGAAAATTCTCATGCAGAAATCATGAACACGGCATTTTTATGTTAGCTATTATAATACTGATGACATGATGGCAATGGAACAATATTTGGCGATTTATCACCTGTGCCCGGCTAACATTAAATTACCAAATTGGCCGCCTGGCATACAAAAAGCGAAGTGGTCAGCCCGGAACTGTTGATGACAGTCACATGACTTAGGCTTTTATTATATAGATTTTTCATTTTTGTTATTATAGGCGCGATTAATGTTTCTGACACTTTACCCTACAAACATTTTTGAGATAGACCTCTCATAGAAAAATGTATAATTTAAAATTTAATGTATGTAACTCCAAAACCGTAGGGGTCTTTTGTCTACCACTGTAAGATTCATTTGCATTATGTTAAGACGTGCGTGTATACTAATACTGTTCAATAATATTGCCCCATGTTTTCAGTCATGTGAATAATGCCACCCTTCATTGAGTGCCAAGAGCTGAGGTGCGCCCCTACTTAGTGAAAGGTTGGACAGGCCTGCTCTAGGGTGTTGCAAGTTATGACATCAAATTTTGCTCCTTTTTTATGAAACTTTGCAATTTGAAGTGTGCGTTTAGGGCAGGGATGACAAACATAGTACCAAAAACTGCGTGCTTCAGAATATTTTCGGCACCCCATTGATTGAGATTCTAAATCAAACTATAGTGACGCTACACAAATTGCATGAATTTAAGGGGACGAGGAACCTTAAAAAACCTTAAAAATCAATTCTTTATTTTTTGAAATTTTGACTTTAAATATTATTCAGGAGTACATTATATGCATTATGACAAGCATTTATCAAAAAAAAATTTTTTTTTTAATTATTTTTGAGAAAAAAATGGAGTTTTACGCTTCGTCTTAGAAATCTTCGAAATGCCCCATGCACATTCCAAATCAATGAAAATCCCCAATATTTTTTATAAAAGTTTGGTTTATATATATATAAATAAAACTGTGCACAGAATTTTATATATTTGAATGTAAAGGTAAAAAAAAAAAAAAAAAAAAAAAAAATTAAAAATTTCAAAATTTTTTCGAAAAAATTTCAAAAATTTTGATTTTTTTTTTTTTTTTTACACCTTCATATTCAAATATATAAAATTCGATGCACAGAATTATTTATATATATAATCCAAACTTTTATAAAAAATATTGGGAATTTTCATTGATATGGAATGCGCAGGGGGCATTTCGAAGATTTCTACGACGACGCGTAAAATGCCATTTTTTTCTCAAAAATAAATTTAAAAAAAAATTTTTTTTGTGATAAATGCATGCCACAATGTATATAATGTACCCTTGAGTAATATTTAAATTAAAATTTACAAAAAAAAAAGAAAAAAATTACAAAATTTTGAAATTTTGAAATTTTTTCGAAATTTTTCAATTTTTTTTTTTTTTACCTTTATATTCAAATATATAAAATTCGATGCACAGTTTTAATTATATATATAAACCAAACGTTTATAAAAAATATTGGTGATTTTTATTGATATGGAATGCGCAGGGGGCATTTCGAAGATTTCTACGACGACACGTAAAATGCCATTTTTTTCTCAAAAATAATTTTTTTTTTAATTTTTTTTGTGATAAATGCATGCCGTAATGCATATAATGTACCCTTTAGTAATATTTAAAGTTAAATTTGCAAAAAAATGGAAAAAAAGGAAAAATTCTGAAATTTTTAAATTTTTTCGAAAAATTTCAAAATTTTTCAAAAAATATTTTTTTTAACCTTTATATTCAAATATATAAAATTCGATGCACAGATTTTTTTATATATATAAACCAAACTTTTATAAAAAATATTGGGGATTTTCATTGATATGGAACGCGCATGGGGCATTTCGGAGATTTCTAAAACAACGCGTAAAATTCCACTTTTTTCTCAAAAATGACTTAAAAAAAATTTTTTTTTAATAAATGCATGCCATAATGCATATAATGTATCTTTGAGTAATATTTAAGGTGAAATTTACAAAAAATAAATAATTTATTTTTAAGGTCCCTCGTCCCCTTAAAGACAAAAATTCAATTTGTTAGAAATGGAATAAACTGAAATGCAACTTAATGAATACTAATCTAGTTCAATATTGGCTCAAAGTTTTTTTTTTTTCCAAATTAAGAGAGAATTTGATCAGCAAAAATTTGAAGACCATCAAAAATTTTTAGCAAAAGTACCGATGTAAAATTATGACAACTTGGAATTCGATTATAAATATGAAGAGCTGTTTAACACGTTAAGTGCCACGGTAGCTGACACTGAAGCTGAAAAATTTGCAATGTTTAAAGTAATTTTTAAGAAAGTATAATCCTGTAATAAATAAAAGATAAGTAAATTTTAAATAAATTTTCAGTAATTACTCAAAACAATATATATATTTTTTTTAGTTTTATATCATATTTTAGACTGTCAGTCATCGGTGAAGGACGCGTTTTAAACGGAAAGTTCAGTGTTAGTCACCGGTGACTGACGTGGCGCTTAGCGTGTTAAAGTAGCTGGTGCTGGTGGTATTTTAAATATTTTTCTTTCTAGTCGATATTTTCGGAAACTGATAAAATGGAAAACTCAAGAACACATATCTTGACACATTATTACTTTCTTCTATCTTTACAAGAAGAATGTATTGGATTCATGAAAATTTTCGAATTCCGGTTTTCGACGGATTTACACGTTTTAGAGGTCAGAGAACCCGAAAAACATGTTTTTACAAAATGTCTGTCTGTGAGTCTGTCTGTCTGTGTGTGACACAAATTTTGTGGGCGCTCTATCTCAAGAACGAATGCACGGAATTTAATAAAAATTCATATTCAGTTAGTCCCTGATACAAATTGATGCTGATTTGCTTGTGGTGGAAATCGCTCAATAGGTGGCGCTGCTATGCTGCATTTTTTATGATTTCCGAAATGGCTCTATCTCAAGAACTAATGCACGGATTTTCATGAAACTTCAGATTCAGTTAGTCCTTGATATGACTTGATGCTGATTAGGTGTTGGTGTAAATCGCTCAACAGGTGGCGCTGCTATGCTGCATTTTTTATGATTTCCTCAATGGCTCTATCTCAAGAACTAATTCACGGATTTTCATGAAACTTCAGATTCAGTTAGTCCTTGATATGACTTGATGCGGATCACGTGTTGGTGTAAATCGCTCAACAGGTGGCGCTGCTATGCTGCATTTTTTATGATTTCCGCAATGGCTCTATCTCAAGAACTAATGCACGGATTTTCATGAAACTTCAGATTCAGTTAGTCCTTGATATGACTTGATGCTGATTACATGTTGGTGCAAATCGCTCAACAGGTGGCGCTTCTACGTTGCATTTTTTACGATTTCCGCAATGGCTCTATCTCAAGAACAAATGCACGGATTTTCATCAAACTTCAGATTTAGTTAGTCTTTGATATGACTTGATGCGGATTACGTGTTGGTGTAAATCACTCAACAGATTTCGCTGCTGTGCTCCATTTTGCACGATTCCTGCAATAGCTCTATCTCAAAAACTAATGCACGAATTTTCATCTAACTTCAGATTTAGTTAGATGTTAACACAAGTTGTTGCTGATTAGGTTTTGGTGTTAATCGTGTAATAGGTGGCGCTGCTATGCTGGCATTTTCATGATATTCGCAATAACTCTATCTCAAAAACTAATGCACGGATTTCCCCGAAACTTCAGATTCAGTTAGACTTTGACGTAAGTGGTTGCTTGGTAGTTTTGTTTAGCATAGGTTTTGGTGTAAAGCACCCAATAGGTGGGGCTGCTAGGCTGACTTTTGCTGTATTTACACGATTTCGTAGATAGCCATATCTCAAGAACTAATGCACGGAATTTCATATCTATAGAATCCTCATGATGGGCATAGATTGCCGTTTAATTTTGGTAGTGTGATAGCTGATTTTCAAGTATTAACATGCATGAGATAGAAGAAAGTTTTGGGATTGGTATATCCGACTAGTTTTTAGTTCATGTTGAATTCTAAAACATAACTCACTATGAACCTGATATTAGCTATTTGGCATTTTAAAATGCAACAACAAAAATCGCATTTTTTTTATTATTATTTACAGTCTAAAATACATGGTATCTCAAAAGTCCCTGACGCATTTTAAAATTCAATATGAAATCAAGTAATTGTCGTACTGAAATGCGGTTTGGACTAAAATGCTTCTCACAATGAAAAGTTTTTTTCAAGCGAATAAAAAAATTAGTTTCAAACTTCGATGATAGATGCTGCCCCTTGTCCGTATGTTTAGTTTTCAAACATGCGTTTTTTCTCATTTACAGATTGGTTTCAATTCGGTTTCGAAGTACCAACCTACACAATAGCTTTTACGCTGGGAGTCGTCATTTCTGTGTCGCAGACTCAAAACTAATTAGATTGAATTAGGGTAGAACACCCTGTATTATTGATTAAATACGTGGTTCGTGACCCCATGTTCTATGGTAATTTTTACCCGACTGCCAAGAAGGGTTATGTGTTTCACGCGTATCTGGGTATGTGGATTTCTTTATACCCTCGAAACATCCCAACGGCTGCTTAGATTTTAATGAATGAGGTCTCTATCGATTCGCCTTAAGCGTCCGATGGTTATAGGCTAGGTTTTGTTTTTATAAATTCAAAATGGCTGCCGTAAAATACAAAATGGCGGTAGGGACGGGAAAAAAAATTACGCGCTCTATTGAGGGGCATATTATTGGATAGGTCTTTCAAAATGAAGACGATATTTCATTGACAATTTTACAGTCAGAAGCTCCGTCTAAATATTACACAACCTGGAAGTTGTGTAGGTAGGATCTCTAGCTTTACTGCAACTCTAACCTTCATAGACATCTATAGGCCTCATCAAAACAGTGTTTATAGATGAGAACTAACAATTAAACACAACTTTAAAGTCATCAATACAAGTAAATAAAAAAAATGGGTATGTAATATAAAAAATAGTTTCACATTGATACGAAATAATTAATTAGTTCGCTTTTTACGCAGTCGGGTTTTTTGATTTTTTTAATTTAATTCATCCTCTTGATACATTCTATTACCTCTCTTAATTTGTCGGTCGAATTTTGGAACATCCTGTATATGTGGTTTTCACCTATATTCTGTAACCGGAGCAGCCCAGGTTGGAACTCCTTGTTCAAAAAACGGATTGATTTCCTTCTATTCCGGATTCGGGGCGGATTCAGATTGAAGTGTGTCAGATTCGAGTCCGATTTCGGGTTGATTTGAAATAAATATTTCTGTTATAACCTGACCGCGCAGGAAATAGACTCCTTTTCAACGATAATACACCTTATTTTCTAATTTATTCCAGAGACTTCCTTCTAAAGATTTTTTTTCAGCCATAAATCCTCGATTTTCAATAATCTTCAGCAGGAAATATGCGATGTGTTCAAACAGTCGAACAGAAGAATAATAAATTACTCGAGATTGCACTATCTGGAGCAGGATCGTCGTAAATTTCTTAAGGTGGAAGGAGGAATGGAAATATTAAGAAGCATTTTCACAAGTCGGATAAATCTTTATTATTATTGTTATAACCCTCTAAGTGGTCTGATAGTATTTTTCCGCTTCCTCAAAACAACTTAAATGAGCTATAGACAAGAATTTTTAACAGAATGTATTTGAAAATGTATGTAAAATAAAAAGACAAAAAATGTATTTTCGAAACAGAGAAAGAAACTTTAAATTAACATTAGTGTTAGGAATCGGTAAATAATATTTTATTTATAAGCACGGCTTTTGGCAATGCCGCTGTGATGCTTTTTTTATTTCGTAAAATGCGGCTAATTGCTAGAGTTTTTCTTTTCCCTTTGGTTATATTTATTTTATCTCACGAGAAGAGATCAAAACTTTAGTACATAAAAGTTGGCATGGGCTTTTTAATTGAGTTCAAAATGAAGTTCATTTGAAATCTGTTGATGTTTTTTGTAGTTTATGGTTATAAAAATTTTTAAGAAGAATCTTCGTCCATCTGATGAATCAATATGGCGAATATTAAAGTAGCCCAAAGAGCATAAATATTAGGATCATTTTTGAAGAAATAGCGAGCGGTGATCCATTTTCATGGTAAACCACATTTTTATTTTGTGTATTTGTATATTAGGGTGTATCGATTTTAAACTTTTTTTTTGTTTCCAAATTCCAAGTTGATAAAAAGTTGCTACTAGACACCACAACTTACCACAAAAAATTTTGGATTTTTAAAATAATGTTTAGGTCTCCCGCACAAGGCCTAAAGTTTAGAAATTTTACTTATTAACTAAATTTTTACAAAAATTTTTAAAAAACCTAAAACACATTTTTTTTAAATTGCAATTTAAAATTCCACTATCAATAAGCACAAAAAACAATAGAAAAAGTATTTCAAAAACTTAGCACAACATTTAGGTCTCCCGCACAAGGCGTAGAAGTCGTAAATTTCAGGCAATTTTTGAACATTTTTCTGTACTTTGATATTTGTGTTGTTGCTGGTTTAAAAATTAAATGTAACTAAAGCCTCGTTAGGCTTGATTGGAATTGTTGAAATAAGTGAAATAATAAATCACATTTCAATACGTCAAGCGTCAACTTGAAGCGATGGGGTGGGGGAAGGCCAGACGCGGCACCTATGAATCACCGCGCACACTTGTCAGTTGTTGTCTGCCCGCGAGCGAGCATTACGGTTGTGTTTTAGTGCGATAGTCTTGTTGTAAGAATCAATTGAGTGAGTGTTCTTGTTGTTCATTATGAGTAAAAAACCGCACCTAACTAGAAAAACTACCGACAAGCCGGTTATCGGGCAACCTATTGATGTGAGTGAGTTTAATGTTCTGCCAACCAAGATGGATGTTTTGAAGTATTTTGAGTGGGTACGCATTGAAATGAAACAAGAGGGAATACATCAGCCTTAAAGAAGGTAATTGCGTTAAGTGTTGCTTTAAAACGTGAGGAAATATGGAAAAGAGCTTCAATTCCTGTTTCTGGCACCAAAAACACAATATTTATGGTTTTAAAACTGCATGAGCAGCTTGAGAAAATTGAAATGTATTCAGGGCCTAAAAGGAAGTATCCTAACTCCTACAAAGATGCAGTAACTAGCTTTCAGTCAAAAAATGTAACTGCATTGTTTGATATTGGTACTTGCATGTGACCTCAGCAACTGTATTTGCTCTATTGGCAAAAAAGTCCCGGGACTAGAACACGAGTTTTTGCTCGACCAACGTGGTCCTAGATTGATGTCAATTGCAGACTGTGACAAAAACGAGACTAAAAAGCTTAAAAAGCGATTAGAAAGAAAATCTAGGCCACAAGCTTTAATGCAGGTAGTTGTAAAAAAGACTGAGGATGAAAACTTAAAATCTGTTGATAACATTGATTCTGGTGATAGTACAGATGATTCAATGCCTCACACATCATGTCAAGATAGTGATTTTGAAATAAATGTACTTGATACGAGTCAAAAAAGTGTTTCAAGTGTAGAAGTAAAACAAGAACTGTCACAACGCTTGTCTTTGTTTTCACGAGCTTGTGACCGCAGGGGCATTTCTAGTAGAGCTGGAGTTCAGTTAGCTGCTGCACTTTTGCGAGACTTAAATGTGGAGAACCAAGAAACAGTAATCGACAAATCAAAAGTAGCAAGTGAAAGGCTTAAGTCTCGTAAAGAAGTAAGCTCAACTCGAACCTCCGATCTGTTGGCCATTTACTTTGATGGTCGTAAAGATGAACCATAACAAAAGAAATTGTAGCTGGTAAAAGTGTCCGAAAAACTTTAATGGAAGAACACATATCTATTGTTGAAAAACCTGGATCCAAGTATTTCGGTCATGTAACTCCCATAAATGGAAAAGGAAAGGAAATAGTTACATCACTTGTAAAGTATTGTGAAGAAAAAACTGTCGATCTTAAAAAACTAAAAGCTATTGGTTGTGATGGTACGGCAGCAAACACAGGCACTTCAAATGGAGTTATCACCTTAATTGAAAATAAAATACAACAGCCACAGCAGACAGTTGTGTGTCTACTACATTTGAATGAATTACCATTTAGAAAAATTATGGTTGCTCTTGATGGGCCAACTTCTGGACCAAACACATTTAGCGGGCCTATTCGTAAACAACTTCTAAGCTGCCAAAATGTGGATGTTGTCAATTTTGTTGCAATTGAAAGCGATATACCAGAAGTTGATCTTAAAGAGTTGAGCACAGACCAAAAGTATCTGTACGAAATATCCAAAGCCGTATCAACAGGTACATGTACAGAAGAGTTGGCCAGACGAAATCCGGGAAACATCTTGCACGCCAGGTGGCTTACCCTGGCAAATCGAATCCTTCGTTTGTATGTAGCCATGGATGATCCGACCTCTGAGCTGAGAAAGCTTGCAGAGTTCATAATGAAGGTTTACATACCATCATGGTTCTCAATTAAGTGCAATCCCAAAATCCCGCAGGGTTCCATTAATTTTTTTAAATGTTTCATTTCAGCAATTACTTGGAAGACGAGCTAAAACATGTAGTCCATGCAACGTTACAGAGAAACGCATTCATACCTCACCCAGAGCATGTTTTAATAGCTATGTTGTTTAATGAATGAAAACATATTACAGTCTTGGTTTATAAGAGAATCCAGAAAGCTCGTGAAACAGAAAAGAAAGGGGTAAGGATATTTAAACCCCCTCAGATCAATTTTAATGCTAAAGACTATATAGATATGATTGACTGGCAAACCACTTCAGTAACCGAACCAACTCTTGTTACCGATATGAGCCTAGAAGAGTTACATTTAATTGTGGAAACGGAAAAAAGTGGAAGGGTTGAATTTACAATTCCTTCTCACACTCAAGCTGTGGAACGAATTGTGAAAGAAGTCGCAGAAGCTTCAGAGCGAGTGTGTGGGATGATCGAAAGAGATGGTTTCATTCGTGCCAGACTCGAAGACCGTAAGGAGCTACCTACGTGCGAGACCAAGAGCCAGTACAAAACCTCAGTGAAGGATTAAAATGTAAGTAAGTGTTTTTTGTACTACTTTGATTTCTAATGTTTTTAAATAACATCTTTATCTTATTGTCTTCCATATAATATTTAAAATTCATTGGGGATCATTTCTATAATTTTGTAAAAATCTGTAGGCCTACGTAAATACTGTATATAACTTTCGTTTCAAGTTTTGAAGACAAGATTAAAGGACGAATATTTAAAACAAGTCAGTTAATTTAAAATAGAACTAGAAAACTGCGCTCATGTTCTATGAAAATACATCAGCAACATTTTGTACTTATATACTACATTTTATTCCACGTTATAATATTTTATACATTCGTAATAAACAATAGTAATCACAAATAACGATAGAGTTTATTTCAACACCTTTATCAAACAATTTACATCGTTAAACTATCTTTTTTAAGGTATACAGCATTTATATATTATTTATGTAGTATTTATATATATATATATATATATATATATATATTGTGTCATTTTATGACTCCTGTAACAAAAATACACTGTGTGTTTTTAACGAAAAAAAATGGTTCATTTACACTAAAAATTACGAAAGTTTCGTCAAAATTAACAAATTTAGGTCTTGTGCGGGAGACCTAAATGTTGTGCTAAGTTTTTGAAATACATTTTCTATCGTTTTTCATGCTTATTGTTAGCGGAATTTTAACTTGCAATTAAAAAAAAAGTGTTTTAGGTTTTTTAAAAAATTTTGTAAAAATTTACTTTTTAAGTAAAATTTCTAAACTTTAGGCCTTGTACGGGAGACCTAACCATTTTTTTAAAAATACAAAATTTTTTGTGGTAAGTTGTGGTGTCTAGTAGCAACTTTTTATCAACTTGGAATTTGGAAACAAAAAAAAAAGTTAAAAATCGATACACCCTATTGTATATATTGTAAATTCAACACCTTTCAAATGTCCCATGTTTTTGTTTTCAAAGTATGTAAAATAAATTTTGTGAAAATCAATAATAATTAATTCTTTCGAACCCATCACTGAAGTTTGGCAAGTATCCGAACATCTGGCGCCCAAACAGGGACAAGAGAAATATTGCTGTTGAATTATTTAATTGTTTGTATAGTCTATATTATTTTCATTTAGTACATTCTGTAATATGAATAAGTTAAAGAAAAGGCGTACACCTCTGCGTTCGTCATTTACAAGAACTTTAAATGAATTGAAAGAAGATATTAAAGGAGACCCGCTAGATAGGGGTACCATTTTAGACGGTTTTACAAAACTAGAAAATGTGATTAAAGGAATTAAAACTATAGATGACGCCATAATCGAGGTCATGGTAGATGACGAGCAATGCGATGAAGAAGCCATTAATAACGAAGTAGTAGAAAATGAATATTACTCAGATGAATTTATTACTATGAAGCGTAAAGTTAGTGATTTATTGAGAATAACTAAACCTAATCAGGATGATAATGGAAGTAATAACGAATTCGGTTATTCCAAATCGAAAACTTATAAATTGCCTAAGCTTAATATTAAGCCGTTCGATTCGCAGTTAATAAATTATCTTTCGTTTTGGTCACAGTTTGAAAAAATTCATGAAGACATAGATTTGGATAATAGTGATAAGTTTCAGTATCTTATACAATCGGTAGAACCTGGAACTAGTGCTAGATGTCTGTTAGAAAGTTACCCAATGACCTCTGTAAATTATCCGAAAGCTGTAGAGGCATTTCAAGAGCGTTTTGGGAATAAAGATTTATTGATAGAAGTATACGTCCGAGAATTTTTAAAACTAGTGGTCGCTAATATACAGGCACTCAGGAAAGATAAACTTCCATTGTCGGATCTCTTCACAAAACTCGAAGCATATTTACGATCTTTAGAATCCATGGGTTTAAGTTTAGAAAGCAATTCTGCATGGCTCTATCCGATGATAGAATCTAGCTTGTCAGAAGATGTAATGAGAGCATGGCAACGATATAGTATTTCGAACAGAACAAGCGTTGATAGTACTAGCAATTCATTGTCAACAAAATCAAATGTAGTAACCTTGATGGAATTTCTGAAGCAAGAGGATGCAGAGGAGGAAAGATTAAACTTAGCCAAATCGGGTTTTGTAGAGTTAGTCTCTAGGGACAAACCTAAGGAAAATTTCAGAAGAAGAGAACATAAATTACCTACGGGCGGCAGAGCTATTTAGTGCAAAGGAACGCCTTTGTTTATTTTGTGATAAATCACATAAAAGCAAGGATTGTGTTAGTGCTATATCTCTTTCTTTTCATGAACAGAAAACTAAAATTAGGGATAAAAAATGCTGTCTAAAGTGTCTTCGTTTTGGTCACCACGCTAAAGTTTGCAAAGTTTTTATTCGTTGTCATGTATGTTCTAAACCCTATACTGAGTTATTATGCCCTGAAATTTCGATGCGTAAAGAATCAGAAAATACAGCTAAAGCCACCGACGTAATCCAAAGCACCATAGCTAATAATAAGTGTTCGGGGGAAGTAGCTCTTATGACTTTGGAAATAGTTATTAAAGGTCGGATTACAAAGAAAATAAGAGCACTATTAGATT
The DNA here is from genome assembly GCA_963932465.1 of Maratus speciosus. NCBI lineage: Eukaryota > Metazoa > Arthropoda > Arachnida > Araneae > Salticidae > Maratus > Maratus speciosus. The sequence goes on along the minus strand of OZ010799.1, from coordinate 63,166,940 downwards.
GTGGATCACAAAAGAGCTATATTTTAAAAAGTACAGCCAAAGAACTAGGTTTGCATCCCATTTCTTCTGAAGCTATTGTACACACCTTATTTGGTGGTACACAAACAGGAGCCAAATCTCACAATAAATTCCAAGTTGAGATAAGTGCTCCCGGTAAACGGAACCAAAATGAAGAAGTTTTAGAATGTTTGGATCAAGATATAATTTGCAGTAATATTCCGCGCATACCGAAAGAGTCCGTACTTAAAGAGCTTAAAGAAAATAAGCTATGGATCACAGATATAGGAACGGGAAGCCCAAAAATTGAAAAATTTTGATAGGAAGCTATTACTATGGTCAACTTCTCACAGGTCGAGTGATACAGCTAAATAGCGGTCTTACAGCGATTCAAACGAAGCTTGGATGGATACTTTGTGGTCGTTTAGAAAGTATATCACAGTCTTGTTTAAATTATGAAAATATGCTGATTACGAACCTAGTGTTAAAAGAAATGAAGATTCCAGATTTATGAAAATTAGAAACAATCGGCATAACAGATCCCAGTCATACTTTGTCTAAAGCTGAAGAAGAAGAATTAGCGCATGATAATTTTATAAAAGAAGTTGATAGAAATACAGAAGGTCGCTATATTGTGAGTCTTCCTTGGATAAACGGCAAACGTGAAATTCCTTCATACAGACATATGGCTGAACGAAGGTTGATCAGTTCAACGAAGAAATTAAAATCGATGAAAATATTTGAAGAGTATGCTAAGGTTTTCTGTGAATGGGAAGAAGAAGGGATCATTAGTAAAGTTTCAAATGAAACACTAAAGATTCCAGGACATTTTTTACCTCATCATCCCGTCATCAAACCAGATAGTCTTACTACCACTGTTAGACCGGTTTTGATGCATCGTGTAAAGTGGGGAGATCACTGTTTTTAAACGATTGTCTCTTTAAAGGACCAAACCTCATTGAACAAATTCCTGCAGTATTAATAAGATTTCGTGAGAAAGCTATCCGGGTAGTAGCTGACATAAGAAGAGCATTTCCTCAAATTGAAGCCAAAGAATCAGATCGTAATTTCTTGCAATTTTTGTGGTGGAAGAATTCTGACGAGTTTCAGGTTTATCAACACAATAGAGTAGTTTTTTGGAGCCACTTGTAGTCTATTTTTACTTGGTGCAGTTATAAGATATCATTTGAGTAATGTTGATAAAGAAAATAAACAGATAGCAGAGAAACTTATGAAAGCATGCTATGTTGATAACTGTGTGACTTCAGTAACAATGTGCCTGAACTAGAAAATTTTATTTCAAAATCTACAGAAATCATGGCTGACGCAAAAATGGAATTAAGAATGTGGGAATTCGGACCAGTTAAAAAAGAAGACAAGAGTTTATTTGACATGAAAGAGATGTTAAACAAAAATGTAACTACGACAGTTCCAGTTTTAGGTTTGAAGTCGGATATAATGGAGGATAGTTTGAAAATCGCTCATAAATTTACTGATGAAATAGAAAATCTGTCTAAAAGAAAGATATCAGGGAATCTTCGATCCAATTGGTTTTTTATCCCCGGCATTGTTGCCAGCCCAACTGATAATACAAGAGGCTTGGTCAACGAAATTAGATGGGATGCTCCACTTCCTGAAAAAATTCGGAATAGTTTTAAAAAATGGTATGTTGAACTCAAATATTTAAATAACGTGAAGATAGATAGACGTGTAGGCTATGGTTGTAAAGAAAACTAGCCTATTCATGCATTTTGTGATGCCAGTAACAGAGCTTATGCAACAGCAATTTTCTTGCGTTGTGAAGATAAAGACACAGTTTTTGTACAACTTTTAGGAGCTAAATCTCGTCTTGCACCAAAGAAAAGTATAACCATCCCACGTTTAGAGCTCCTTGCTTGTGTTTTAGGAGTGAGATTGACTAACTTCGTTTTGAAAGCTTTTTATAGTATTTCCGTACCAGTAAAGTACTGAACCGACTCTTCGACGGTTCTCGCTTGGATTCGAAGAAATGATCAATGGGGAACGTTTGTGGGCAACAGAGTTCGAGAAATTTGTAAATTTTCTGAATATCAATTATGGAATTTTGTACCTGGTCATCTGAACCCTGCTGATCTACCTTCTCGAGTGTGTAATCCTAAACAGCTGCTGAAGATGAGATGGTGGGAGGGGCCAGAATGGTTGAAGTTTTCGGAAGAAAATTGGTCACAATTAGAAATAAACCCCGACGAAGAATTAGTGATGACGGAAAAGAAGAAAAATACAGTAGCCACTCTTTTATGTTCTAATTCACATGAATTTATGATATATAGTAGGATTTCAAAATTCGGTAGATTTATAAATGTCATATGTTGGGTGAAAAGATTCATATTGAAGTGCAGAGATAGAAATAGATCTTTTCCATCAGAATTGTCTACCTAAGAGAAAGAAGATGCGGAAAAGTTACTCTGGTGTAGAATACAATCTGAAAGTTTTGGAGATACTACTGACGCAATAAAAGGGTTGAAGGTTATGAAAGACCAAGAAGGATTATTGAGAGTGAAAACAAAGATATTAGAGAGAGAGGATGAGTTTTCATTCCGATATCCAATCTTATTACCATCAAAACATCACGTAGTCAATAGTCTGATTCAAGAATGTCATTTAAAGAATTGTCATGCTGGACTGCAATCCGTAGGATCCATTTTAAAAGAAAAATATTGGATAATTTCTTCTAGACGCAGCATTAGAAGTCAAGTGTCTAAGTGTTACAGATGTAAAAGATCTCTGCAAAACCATACACTACACCTCCTATTCACCTACCTCTAGATAAAGTCAGAGACTCCAAAGTATTTGAAGTTGTTAGAGCTGATCTGTTCGGTCCTCTTTTCGTAAAGCCAAGGTCTAAAGTTGGGTTGTACTTTTTACATGTGCAATATACAGAGCAGTACAATTGGAACTTGTATCCAGTCTTTCAACAAAAGGATTCATTCAGTCACTCCGAAGGTTTATATGCAGAAGAGGAAGGGCGAACACTATATACTGTGATGATGGCACCAACTTTAGAGGCACAAATAACCTCTTAAAATCACTGGATTGGAAGAAAATAGTTTCTTCTGAAGATCTGTCTCCTATTAAATGGAAGTTCATCTCTCCAACAGCAGCTTGGTGGGAGCGTCTAATTAGATGTGTTAAAATTCCCTCTATCAGAACAATCGGTACTTCAACTTTAACTTTTGAAAACGTATGACGGTTCTATGTGATGTCGAAGCAACAGTAAATAAAAGACCTCTAACCTATATTTTTGAAGAAATAGATAAATTTGTACCTTTGACTCCATCATCATTTTTACAAGATATTGATGAAATAGGTGTCCCTGATTTAGATATGATAGATTCAAATAAACTTCAATCCAGATACAAACATCGTCAAAATATTCGCCAACAACTCAGAAATAGATTCAGAAACGAATATTTGGCAGAGTTGGTCCAAAAATCAAAAGAGAAAGGACAAGTTGTCAGACAAAGTGAAGTTGTCTTAATCGAATTAAACCAGAAGAGACTTCATTGGCCTATAGGCAAAATAATAAAGATTTTCCCAAGTCGAGATGGAGCAGCTAGAGTGACTGAAGTTAAAACAAGTTCAGGAACATTAGTGCGTCCCCTTCGCAAACTCTACCCTTTAGAGATATCAAGTCCCGAGGACCCCGTAATCCAGATTGTGAAAAATAATGTGAAAACTAGAAGTGGCAGAGTAGTAAAGAGACCTGTGAAATGAACTTGTAAGAACACTCTGAACTGACTTTTTCTAGAACTCTAAATGTTTTATTGTTTATTTGCTTTTAGTTATTATTTTAATTGTATTTATGTATTTTTGAATATTGAGTTAGTCTGATCATAAGTGATCTTATGTTTAATTTGGCTTCCACCTAAATTAAAGGTGGGAGTGTGTTAGGAATCGGTAAATAATATTTTATTTATAAGCACAGCTTTTGGCAATGCCGCTGTGATGGTTTTTTTATTTTGTAAATTGCGGCTAATTGCTAGAGTTTTTCTTTTACCTTTGATTATATTTATTTTATCTCACGAGAAGAGACCAAAACTTTAGTAAATAAAAGTTGGCATGGACTTTTTAATTGAGTTCAAAATGAAGTTCCTTTGAAATATGTTGATTTTTTTTTTTTTTTTTTTTTTTTTTTTTTTTTTTTTTTTGTAGTTTATGGCTATAAAATTTTTTAAGAAGAATCTTTGTCCATCTGATGAATCAATATGGCGAATATTAAAGTAGCCCAAAGATCATAAATATTAGGATCGTTTTTTGATGAAATAGCGAACGGTGATCCATCTTCATGGTAAACCACAATTTTATTTTCTGTATTTGTATATATTGTAAATTCAACATCTTTCAAATGTCCCATGTTTTTGTTTTCAAAGTATGTAAAATAAATTTTGTGAAAATCAATAATAATTAATTCTTTCGAATCCATCACTGAAGTTTGACAAGTATCCGAACAATTAGTTTTACGAATATCTTCTATATTATAAAGGACAAACATACGAGGGGGTATCAATAAGTTTTTGCCCTCACATAGAAATAATTGAGTAAAATTTATGAAAGTGCTACATTGTATTAGTCCTTTTCTATATAGTCACCGTGCACACTAACACATTTCTGAAAACGGTATTTCAAAAAGAGGGGGGAGGATGTATTCCAGGAGGAGCGTTAGTAGACTATAAAAGGGACATTTTTGTAACTTTTACGGACCCCCACATGTGACATATTGTTGGAAAGGCCTGTGACCACTTATTCATATTATGCATATCCTGGACCCTCCCCCCCCCCAATTTGTCCTCCGGGGGCATGGTACTTCTCTAAATTTTGTGAACACCATTCATGCCCCCGGGGGGCAAATTTGGGAAGAGGGGCTCGGGATGTGCATAACACGAATAAGTGGTTACAGGCCTTTCCAACGCTATGTCATATGTAGCGGTCGGCAAAAGTTAGAAAAATGCCCCCTTTTGGGTCTACTATCGCGCCCCATGGAATACATCCTACCCCCTGTTTTTATAATACCGTTTTCAGGAATGTGTTACTAGGCACGGTGGCTATATAGAAAAGGACTAATACAATGTAGCAATTTCATAAATTTTATTCAATTATTTCTATGTGAGGGTAAAAACTTATTGATATCCCCTTGTATCTGTGCGTAACGCCGAAGTAATGTTGCAAATGGCAACAACAGACGATCAAATTTAACTTTTACTGTTATTTATTGTTTTTATTGTGTGTGATTTATTGATTTATTGTTTTTATTGTGTGTGACTTATTGATTTATTGTTTTTATTGTGTGTGATTTATTGATTTATTGTTTTTTATTGTGATCTTTTAAAATTTTTAAATATCGCACATTTTCAATTTTTTCACCGTTAAACAGAGTAAAAAATGTACTTTCACATGCACTTTGTTTGAAAACTATATCGCAATTTATTTTAAAACAGTATCGCAATTTACTCAATTTTTATTGTATTTAAAATAATTTCCGATTAATCCCTCCCGCCATGGGGGTGCCAGAGAGAAAAATAATTTTAAAGAATCATTTCTTTGAAAGAATTGTAAACTATAGAAAATCGACATGGTATTTACTTTAAAGAGATAAATTATCACTAACAACGGTTTTTAAAAAAAAATCGAAATTTAAAACCGCTCATTTAAGAGCAGAAAACGTACTAAAATCATAATTATGTATTTGCGAATTTCTGTTTACATTTTTCTTCTTCCGTGCTGTGTCCCCAATTTAGCTGTATGTTTTATTCAGATATCGACCACAGATTCCTAAGTAAAATTCGTCTTATTTAATGGTAGATTAAGTATGGCTAATATTACTATTTGGAAGTTCTAGTAGTCACCTGAATAAAATAATTCGTTAAATTAGCAACATTGCTTCGCGCCACTCTTCTTTTTGTCATGATTTTATACTTGTTATTATCTATGCTTGACAATGTCTATTCGATAGCTTGTTGCTACGTTATCGTTTTCAGTACGGAATCGATTAATTCGCTATGACATACTGCTGGTGGACTTGGACATTTTTCGCGGAATTAATGACATCATAAACTTTTAATACCGCTATTATCAAACAAAAATCTTTCTGGTAGATTTCTACAAATTTTTCAACTAGCTGACTCGCCCGGCGTTTCCCGGGCCCGTGATGAATGATTCTTAAATGAACTTCAAATTTGTATGATTTTATATCTTTAACTCCATTTTGTCTGAATTTATGTTTTTAAAAGGAAAAAATCGCGAAAAAATATTGAATGGAAAGTATATGTTGTTTGGTATTTTATTTTCCGCGTAATTTGATTTTTGGAGTCTATGCCTACCAAAAGCGAGCCAAACCGCGAAGAAACACTCAGGTTTTTACAGATTTCGTCGAAATTTTCACACTATCTTGTAAAAAATATTTCTATCCTTCCAAAAATTTCGAAATTTTTGTAGGTGATGTAAATCTGGTCTATTGAGATTCTCTAAAAATATTGCGTTAAAATGCGGACAATTAGTTTTAGCGAAAAACAAATATCGTCTGCGTGAGGCGCGAAGTGAGCTACATTCGCCGGCGTATTACAGGGAAAATTCATATTTTTAAAGACAGATTGCATCATCGATTACAAGGTTTCAGCTCATGGAGGAGAGAGATAGATGGAGATGCAGTAAGGTGGAGAGGGTGACGCAAAAAAGTAACCCTAAAATTCGCTACAGTAGGCCCATAGATTAACATACAAGATGGGACATTTCCATAGAGCGTAATGGTAATGCGATTGCGATCGTAGCGCCTTTAGTGACAATGGGGAAGAAACTCCCCATTCTTTTAAAATGTTTATCATTGAGCATCTACCTTATTGTGATCTGTCTTTTTTTAATGTTTCATGTTTACGTTTTCAATAGAATCTTACACCGATACATGAACATAGAATAGATATTCTATTTTATATATCTAATATCTATTCTATATTCATGCACGGATATATGCTTTTTTTTTTTACATGATGAGTGAACGATATAAGTGCAACGAAAAACAGGGTAAAAATTTCGTCTTGAATGCTATATATGAAGTAAATATGATATAATTGGATTTAAAGCTACATAAAGTAATGGTGTAATATAAAAATATACGAAGTGTTGCACTCTACAAATCCCAGAAAATTTCATAAGTATTCCCATTCGGTAAGAAAATTTTTATAGCCGACGTTTTATTAATTTATGAAGTTTAACGTATTAAACAATCGTTACAATAATCTTTTAAAATTTACGCATTTTCACTTTCTTACAGATAAAATGAAAATATTGTTTTTAATGTAAATAACGTACAATCAATTCAATAATATTTATAATATTATGGGGTGAGACTCCATACATAACTCACAACTCACTTTTAGGACGAACACTGACATTTATTGAGACGAACACACAAACAAAAAATACAGATATAAACACTCTTCTCGTTCTTTAATTAGCTTAAAGTCTATAATTCAGGACGTCGTTGAATATTTCTGAGATTTTCTTACGTCGTGTAAATATTCAATCTTATTTCACCGAAATATGTTCTGTTCTTTTTTAACAAAACCTTGCGTCGTAAAACTCATTTCATTCTCTTTTTTTCTTCTGCATTTCCACTTCACACAGCTTCGTTAAGGCTCGTTTCCTTTTTAATCTCGAAGCGGAAAATACGGGGACACTCAGTCTGATGCAGGTGTTGCTTGCGAAATTCTCCACAAGCGGCCGTCCTGACATCTGGAGCTGCCGCAGCGACATGTGGTAAAATAGAATCTGAAAAACAAAAAACAAAAACCAGTAACTGTTCTTAGGGGAAAAGAAAAAAAATTAATCTGTACATCATAGTTGAAGTAGCGTAACATCATATAGAGATTTCTTTGAAAGCAGTGACTTGTAAAATGTTTATAGCACACAGAAAGAAAAGATTAATTTTTTTTTTTTTTTTTTTTTTTTTTTTTTTTTTTTTTTTAAGTTTCAGTTTTGTCAGGCCAAGGTTTCATGTATTCAGCACAGGAGCTAGTATTTATCGGTCCTTCAGTTGATGAGATTTTCGTTACGTCGTAGGTGTCGTTAGACTTCACTTTGATTACTTTATACGGACATAAGAATTTAGATTTCAACTTTAAACCTGGCCCTTGCTGGGTTCTCTTAATTGCTACAAGGTCACCAAGCTTGTACTTACGGGGTTTCTTACGTCGTAAATTATAGTACTTGCGATTTTCTTGTTGAATTTCCAGAATATTCTTCTTGGCTTCTTTACGGAGCTCTTCTCTGTCTTTCATGAATTGTTCTTCGACTGCACTGTTTAAGACGTCAATAATTTGTACATCTTCTTTCTGTTTCATTTTTGTACCAAATAATATTTCAAACGGTTTTCTCTTAATGCTTCTTTGGTAAGTTGAATTAATGACTTGTTGAACTTTAGGAACATGTTTAAACCATTTGGTCGGTTCGTCTTTGGACATTTTAGAGATTACAGAAATTATGGTGGAATTAAGTCGCTCTACTTGACCATTGGCACGGGGAAGGCCAGTTGTAACTGTCTCGTGCTTTATATTTTCATCTTGACAATAATCAGCAAATTCTTTGCTTGTAAATGCAGGACCTTTATCGCTAATAATAATGGAAGGATTGCCAAAAGTATGACTTTGTTGTCGTAGTTTTGATATAACTTCGGTAGCAGAAGTACTTTTACATGGATACAACCAGACGAATTTAGTAAATGCGTCTATTAAAGACAAAATATGTTTATAATTTTTGTTGGTTGTTTCAAGAGGGCCTAAATGATCAATGTGGTAGGTTTGGAGAGGAGTCTCTTCTTTAGGTAAGGGATGCAATTCACCTTCTTGTTTGCCACGTTTGCGATTATACAAAAGGCATGTTACACAATTTGCTATAATTTTATCAATTTTATTTGACATATTAAGGATGAGAAATTCTTCGTTAAGGAGTTCTTCACAGCGTTTACGGCCAAAATGTCCTTTGTCATGAACGTGTTTAATGACATTTAGCTGCATTTCATCCGGCACAACTATCAGATCGATACCTTTATGATTTTTATAGAGAACGTTATTTTTAAGGAAATAGTTGTCATATGGCTTTGTTTTCAAAATTTCTTTGATGGCCTGTATATGTTCGTCAGTGTTCTGTGATTGTATGATTTTGGTAGTAAAACTATCTTGAATGATCATACATATTGGATTTCTACTTAAAGCGTCGACATGGCGCATGCGTGTACCTTGTCTGTGTTCGCTTGTATAGTTATAGTCAGCTAACATTAAAGCCCATCGAGCAATCTTGGTGCAAAGATCTTTTTTATTCATAGTAAGGGCGAATGCGTTGCAATCTGTGACTATCTTGAAAGGAATACCTAGAATGTAAACGCGAAATTTTTTAAGGGCTTCTATGACAGCTAAAACTTCTAATTCATAACTCGAATATTTACGTTCGGCATCTGTGGTTTTTTTGCTCATAAAATAGACAGGGTGAAATTGATTGTCAATAGAAGACTTTTGAAGGAGGACTGCTCCGTAACCGTCAATAGATGCATCACAGTGAACTTCTGTTTCGTTACTAGGGTTATAAATGCTTAAAACAGGACCTGAAGAAAGGATGTGTTTCAGCTGATTAAATGCATTTCGTTGCTGGTCGCCAAAGTGAAATTTAGTGTCCTTTCTAAGAAGATCTGTTAAAGGCTTAGCTATTAAAGAGTAATCTTGAATGAATTTACGAAAATATGAAGTTAATCCGACAAATGAATGTACATCTTTTATACTTTTAGGTTCTGGGAAATTAAGGACAGCTTTAGTTTTTAAGGGGGATGGGTGCAGTTGACCATTTTTAATGTGGTAACCCAAAAAATCAATTTCTCGTTGTAAAAAGTGGCATTTTTTGAGATTCAGTTCTAAACCATATTCGGATGCAGTTGTAAGGACGCGTTGTAATTTCTGGAGTCCTTCGACTTCGTTTTCAGCTGGTATTATGAAGTCATCCATATAGACAATAAGTACTTTTTCATTAATGAGGTCTCGAAAAACGTTATAAATATATCTTTGAAACACTAACGGTGCATCGCTAAGGCCATAATTCATATATAAGAATTCAAATTGACCAGAATGTGTTACGAAAGAAGTATATTTTCTACTATTTTCTTCTACTTCGACATGAAAAAAAGCATTTTTAAGGTCAAGAGTAGTAAATACTTTTGCCGAATGCAACTGATCAATAATGTCATCAATTACTGGGAGGGGGAAACGTTGTTTATGCGTTTTAGAATTTAACTTCCTATAGTCAACACACAATCTATATGAACCATCTTTCTTTTTTACTAGGACAATAGGTGATGAAAAATTACTAGTGCTTTTACGAATAATTCCTTTTTCGAGCCACTCAGAAATTTGTTTTTCGACGAAGTTTTTCTCTATTTGCGCCAAGCGTCTGGGAGGACAAGTAACAGGTTCTTAGTTTTCCAGATGAATTGATAATTTAACATCAGTTGTCTTTATTTTTTTAGGAGAATAATTTTGAATAAGTTCTGAAATTTTTAAACGTATTGTTTCATCGGTAATATGAGATAAATCAAGATTAAAATCGTCTAACACATGAGCAATATTAATCAAAAAATTATTGGACGTATCGTCATTTTTCTCGATTTTTTGCATCGAAATATTATTTCCAGAAATTGTTAAAATACTTTGTTGAATGATATCTGTACCGATAATAAGATCAAAAGATATGGAATAATCTGGGACTACATAAGCATTAGTTGTATAATTAAAATCATCTATCATAATGTCCGTAGAGAAAAAACCTAGGGGTTTGATTATAGTATTTCCTAATCCAGTTAATGTGATAGTTGAATGTTCAAGGTTCGAAATTGTAGGGAGTTTGCGATAAATACTTTCCTTTAGTAAACTTCTTTCACTACCTGTGTCTACCAATGATGTAACATTTACAGACGAAATAATGACTTGTTTGGTCATGAAAGTGTTCGACGTGACAGTGGAAACATTGGAGGGCTCTGACTTAACTCTAGGCCTCCTTGGTTGATCACATTGAGCCGATTTATGGCCAAAATTCGAACAATTAAAACAACGAGGGCCTTTATCTTTATGTCTGCATTGGCTACTTTTATGATTCGACAAACCACAATTAAAGCAAAAAAGATCAGATTTTGGTCGAAAGGATTTCTCTTTCACTGGCATTTCAGGTTTGACTTTACGAAATTTAGTGTTCTCAAAGTCATGTCGAATTCTATCATAAATTTTGAGCTTTTGCTTGAATTCTACAATGGATTGGCATCCATATAACATTGATTTTCTGAAAACCGGGTCGGGTATACCATTTATGATGTATTGCATTAATGCGGAATCCTCGATTTTACCACGCGAGTATATTTGTTTCATGATAAGAAAATATTCTTCTATTGATTCATTTTCTTGCAATTTTCGTTTATTTAATATATCATGTAACTCGGCAGAATTATAAGTGGTGCTAAATTCTGATATTAAGAGTTGTTTAAGTTTGTCATATGAATTGATATGAAATTCTGTTTGTGCTAATAACTGGGCTTTTCCTCGTAATGATCTTTTACAAAATATGAATTTATGAAAGTCAGATAAATTAAACATATTAGTAACATCCTCAAAATTATTAAACCATACATGTATATCACTAAAAGAACTACCATCGAAAGGAGGTATTACACTTTCAATATCAGTAAAATTAATAGACGATGGCATAAAACTTTGAACTGGAAATTGCTGCTGTTTGTCAGAATTTTATAATTCAGTGTTATTACTTGAAGTCATATTATTTGAAGGCAGTTCGGGTTCCGAGTCAGTGTCACTTTCATTTTGTATAATATTATTTTGTAGTAAGGTCAAGTCTGAAAGGTATGTAACTAATCGGGTTGCGAGATCGTTTAAAGATCCCTCATTATCAATACAAAGTAGATTGCACACTGTAATCAGATCATTTAATGAAAAATCAGTTTGAACTTTAGTTATTTTATTTTTGAATTCGGTGCTGTCGGTTTGAAAACCGAAACCAGTAAAATCACGTATTCTCTTTCTATTAGATCGATCACCGTCAGCATCAAATAGGAATTTATGCAGCAATTTGATTTTATGCGTTCGTTCGTTTTTATATGCAACTTCCAGTTCAGGTATCTCAACTAACTTCATAATCAAAATAATAATAATGAACTCACCGTTAGAATAATATCCGGCTTGAATATGTAGGATGAATAACTCTAATTAATCATATTGGTGGGTTAACTGTCACTCTGACACCAATTTATGGGGTGAGACTCCATACATAACTATAACTCACAACTCACTTTTAGGACGAACACTGACATTTATTGAGACGAACACAAAAACAAAAAATACAGATATAAACACTCTTCTCGTTCTTTAATTAGCTTAAAGTCTATAATTCAGGACGTCGTTGAATATTTCTGAGATTTTCTTACGTCGTGTAAATATTCAATCTTATTTCACCGAAATATGTTCTGTTCTTTTTTTAACAAAACCTTGCGTCGTAAAACTCATTTCGTTCTCTTTTTGTCTTCTGCATTTCCACTTCACACAGCTTCGTTAAGGCTCGTTTCCTTTTTAATCTCGAAGCGGAAAATACGGGGACACTCAGTGTGATGCAGGTGTTGCTTGCGAAATTCTCCACAATATTAACATATAAGAAATAATACTAAAATTACAGATGGGGGAAAATTCATTTCGACAAATTTTTGGAATTATATAAATCTAACAGTTAAAAATAAATAGAGGTACTGACATTACACTCAACAAAGTTTTATTCGATATGAATATATTAACAAAATACCTGAATTTGATTTTTTACAATGTAATCTCATAAACTTACATATTTACGTTATTAACAGAATTTTCTAGTGTTTTTCTTTCATATCATTACTTTCTTTTATCTTTACAAGAAGAAAGTATTGGTTTCATGAAAATTTTCGAATTCCAGTTTTCGACGGATTTACACGTTTTATGGGTCAGAGATTCCAAAAAACATGTTTTTACAAAATGTCTGTCTGTGAGTCTGTCCGTCTGTCTGTCTGTCTGTCTGTCTGTCTGTCTGTATGTGACACAAATTTTGTGGGCGCTCTATCTCAAGAACTAATGCACGGAATTTAATAAAAATTTATATTCAGGTAGTCCCTGATATAGATTGGTGCTGATTAGTTTTTAGTGTAAATCTCCCTGCAGGTGGAGCTGCTGTGTAGCATTTTGCAGGATTTCCGCAAAAGCTCTATCTCAAGAACTAATGCACGGATTTTTATAAAACTTCAGATTCCGTTAGTCCTTGACATGAATGGAGGCTGTTTACGTTTTGGTGTAAATCGCCCAACAGGTGTCGCTGCTATGCTGCATTTTGCAGGATTTACACTATTTTCGCAGTAGCTCTATCTCAAGAACTAATGCACACATTTTCATCAAACTTCGGATTTAGTCGGATTTAGTCCTTCATATGAAATGATGCTGACTACGTGTTGGTGGAAATCGCCCAATAGGGGGCGCTACTGTACTGCATTTTGAACTATTTTTTCAATAGCTCTATCTCAAGAACTAATGCACGAATTTTCATTAAACTTCAGATTTAAGTATAACTTGATTAATATTGCTGCTGATTATGTGTTGTTGCAAATCGCTCAACAGGTGGCGCTTCTATGCTGCATTTGTCATGATTTGCGCAATACCTCTATCTCAAGAACTAATGCACGAATTTTCCTCAAACTTCATATTCAGTTAGACGTTGACATTAAGTTGGTGATAATTAGTTTCCGGTGTAAATAACCCAATAGGTGGCGCTGATATGCTGCATTTTGCTGGATTTACACGATTTCAGCGACAGTCAAACCTCGAGAACTAATGCACGGAATTTCATATTTTTAGAATTCTCATGATGAACACAGATTGCCATTTAATTTGGCACTGAGATAGTGAATTTTGAAGTATTGACATGTATGAGATAGAAGAAAGTTTTGTGATGGCCACAACATACTAGTTACTTTAATTATCATTTTGTAAGTTAAAGGTGACAATACAAATACGGTTAAAAAAATAAAAAAAAAATTAAAAAAAAGCAGCTAAATAAATAAATAAAGCAAGCACGAATAGAATATCGTCTGACACCTGCTTCGTTTTAGGAAAGAATAGATATTCAAAGCATAGAGGGTAAACATATTTCTTCAACATAGGTAAATTTCGGAGGCTTGTTAATTCTTCCCCCTTGTCGGTAGTGACGCTAGTACTGTTGCCATTACAGATTTTGCCGGAAATGCTCCATCTTGGTCCTTAATCTATGAGTAGGCCCAAACACAAGCACGTTCTTTCACGAAAAAAAGAAGAAAACTTTTAGTAATATAGTTTTTAATTCATAATACAATGGAATGCTGCTTTAGAATGCTTAAAAATAAGCAGATCACTTTCATTTGGGGAAAAAAAATTCACGGGTGGTGTCGAAGAATTCGGTCCTTGTTCCAGCTGCTTCTTTTGTTTGCACCGAGTGAAAGCATTTAAATTTGAGCGATAACGCGCAACATATTGCAAACCGATTTTACGGCATACTGGATCTCCATCTATTTCTTTCCTCTATGGTTTCAGCTTTAATAACATATTTTTGGTTTGTCAGTACCTTTAAACTTGCGCCCTGAAGGGGCGTTACTATAAGGGAGGAAAGCCTGTTTCGGAAAAACGGCTCTTTGTGGATTTTTTTTTTTTCAAAAGGTTAACTGCGATATTTTTTTTAATTGATTGCGGCATTTGAGACGTAAGAGTACGATCGTTCATAGTATGTCTTCCGTTTTTAACTTTACTAAGTGGTTTGGCCGATGGAAGTTAATTAATAATGACAAAATACCCCCTAAAGCTTTATTACTCTCGAAAAGATAGAGGTGAATATTTAATGAGAGTTATTTCTAATTTTTTATTAATAACTCTAATTATTAAAAATTTTAAACTGAGTCTCAGATGCACCAGGAGAAGCATTGAACTAACCTCACACAAATTTTCAGCCTTGTGCATGCGGTAGGTTTTCCTAGCCATCGCACACACACAGACAAACACACACACACACACATGCAATCACGCAGAGCGAAATTTTCTTTTATTAGTATAGATAACATTCTACCACGCAGATTATTGTTTGGAAGTAGTGGTGTTAAAAAAGTTTTGTAGCATTTCTTCCTTGACAGACGTTCAACCCTAACTGTAGACAATCTACTATCCGTATTCGATACTTACCGTTTACAGCCAAAACAATGATTAAAGAATCATCGTTTATGTTTTTCTTACTCCTTTTTTCATCGCGATATTATAATTACCTGTGCGTGAGTAATTCTAAAAAATAATTCCGGGTTTTCCCAGACTAGATATCAGACGACAAAATGTAGATATGTCTAACAGGAAAAATACGCCCCCGCCAAAGGAGGAAATGTTTTTACTTTATCTGAACTGACAGCAAAGCAATTATCTCTGAATCTAACTTAATGCGTTAAAATCACGCTATGCTGTCGCCCCCACCCTCCCTTACAGTACGATATTCTGTTCCGGGTCGCTACTATAAAGTATAGCAATAATTGAACAAGAAATTTTTGTAATGGAAACTATAAAGAAACGATGATATTTTAATTTTCTTTAAGGGGGTCCGGAACACATTTTAAAATAATTTATATTTATTGAGTTAAAATTCTGATTTTTTTGTGATCGTTAACCTCATCATTTGTAAACAAAATCACATGATAGAACTTCTTATATTTTTTTTAATTTAAATTTAAAATTTATTAAAAAAGTGGGGTAAATTAAAATCGCTATAACTCGAAATATTATAAATAGAATTTCAATTTTTTTTTTCATTTAACTAAACAGAAACATATAAATTTAAATTTTGATTCAGCATTTTAAAAAATATTAATTTATAAAAAAAAATTAAAAATATTTAACGGAAATTTTTTTTAAAAAGTGGTGCAAATTTTTAAAAAAAAATCATGTTTTCTAAAGTAAATATTTTTTTCAAATATGCTGAATCAAAATTAAAGTAAAACAATTGAAAAAGATATGTTCCAAGTTTGAACCCGTAATCTTTAACGGTTCTCGAGTTATAAGAATTTAAATACGAGAAATGGTGAAAAAACCTATCATGAAGAAAAACGCATTTTCACAAGAAGTCGTTTCCATGACAGCCATTGCTTGAAGAATAGATTTTGAAAACAAACCAAAACGAAAAAAATAATATTTTTTGTTCTAATTAAGATAGAAAAATGATTTAAATGTCATTTTAAGGAGGAAAAAACAGAGAAAGTTTTAATAAAGTAAAATGCTTTTGCAAAATTTGAAGATTTTTGTGTCCCAGACCCCCATAAGGTAATCCAAAAAAGTGTTTGACTTTACTTCGATTGCAAGAACTTCCGATTAGAGATCTGCATCGAGTCGGGTAACTAACTTTTCTGTTACCCGCACCGAAACCCGAACCGTATAGTTCAGGTCGGCTCGGGACTGATTATTTTTAGTTGCGGGCCCTGTGGCAGAATTTTTTTCAATAAAAATGTTCCTCAATACTGAATAAGAAAATTTTTTTCGTCAAATTAAGCAGTTAATTAACCGATTTGGATTTGACTAGGCATGTGTACAGTACATACCAATGTCTGGACCTAGTTCGTTAGCCAACTTCAACCGCCATCTTGTTTCAAAATGGCGACCATTTAAATATGTATAAAAATTTAAAAAACGGTACAAAAAAAATAGAAATTGAATTTTTTTTCCTTTAAATGTTTGAATTTGAAACAAGCAATCCGGTGCATTTTTATTTCGTCTTTATCATAAACAAGAAAGAAAAATCATGCGTTAAGCATAGGTTATGAAACACTTTCCAACACTTCCTGAATTCTTTAACAAAACTTCGTTATTTAGGGAAACAAGGTGAATAAAATAATTAAGTATACATTTTATAAAACGCATAAAAGATTTGAAAACTGATTTCAGCAGTTACCGCCCATAGACAAATATGTATTCCAATTCTTTTGAACACCCCTGTATTTGATCTATAGGTTGATATATATATATACTATATAATGGGAAAATTTAGTTTAGCAAGAAAACGCATAACATGTTGAAATTTCTATTTCAGCAATTTATATACTAACAGATGGAAACATACTTGGATAATTTTGTACAGCCCTGTAGTTTACCTAGTTACTTTATTACATGCCACTATTTAGCTAAAATTTAATTCAAACTTAAAACACTTTTAAAACTACTGAAATCACATTTCTAGAAATTATCATCCATAGACGGCCATGTATCCAATTCTTTGCGTGGCCCTACATATCATTTTATCTATATTCTAAAAACATTTCTTAGTATACTAAATGCAGTTTAGCGTAAAAATGCATAACGCACTTAAAACCCACCTGCAAGCAATTTAAGCTCATACTCAGTAACCCTTACGAATTCCTTTCCATATATATATGAACCCTGTATATATGAACTAAAGCATTTATACACACTATATAGTATGCATAAATATAGTGAAACTTAAATTCTCATATCATAATTAAAAATGCATTTCGAGCAATCATTGCTAATGTACAGTAATTCGGATACAATATAGTATTTGAAATCTTTTGTGTGTCTCTGTAAATGCTATGCACTTCGCATTATACATGCATTAACTTATACTAAAGCTCAGCAACGTATATCAATAACATTATGCATAAAATAAATTAACATAATTAAAATACGCCGCAAACAATTCCCCTCCCCCATCCAAGTTGTCTTCATTTAGAATGATTTATGTTTCGTCGCGAAATTTCGCGATTTCTTAATGTGCGCGCCTTTTTAAAACAAACAAGGTAGATGAAGCAAACCAATGAACTTGATCGAGATCTTGGTGTGTTCTGTATATATGCTTAGTCGCATCCAAATGAGTTAAAAAATACGAATGCTATTGTATGACAAAAATTAGATTGTTTCAAAATGTCAGTCAACTTAGAAATTCAAACTGCTATATCTCCGCTATTTTTAACACTTTCCAACAAAGTTGAAAAGTGATTATGACTTCGGTTTGTCTGGCCGTCTGTCCAGTGTTGAATTCAGACACTTTTCTCCGGGAAGGATTTCTGTGGCTCCGGGGGGGACATTAGAAAGTTCCGGGGGGGAAATTGCACTTTTTGACCATTGAAAACACAATATCTCAAATCTTCCGGGGGGGACATCTCAGTGCTCCGGGGGGGAATGTCCCCCCCGGGCCACCCCCTGAAATCAACACTGCGTCTGTCCATGCTTTAACTCTCATAAATATACTCGGATCGTTCTGAAATTTTTGGATGTTATTGACCTCTACCATAGCACGATCCTTATTTCAAATGAAGTTTGTAGCATGTTTAGTTCATTTACATGGACAGTCAAAAGTATTCTGTTACATTACGGCCAATGCGAAAAAATCGTTTCAAATGATTTTCAATGGTGTTACACTCTTTCAAACATAATAAAATTGATATGCATTTATGAAGTCCACTAAAATTTGCATTCTGTAGAATATTCGGTGCAAAGAATAGTTATTATTTATTTACAGGACCACACGAAAGAATTCCACTACATAAGAGTATAGGGTTGGGGGAATTGTTTGCGGCGTATTTCAATTACGTTAAACTATTTCATATATAATGAAATTGATATATGTCACTGAGCTTTAGTGTAAGTTATTTCATGTATAATACGAAGTGCATAGCATTTACAGGGACACACAAAAGATTTCAGATATTGTATCCGAATTACTGTTTATTAGCAATGATTTCTCGAAATGCATTTTTAATTAAAGTATGCGTTTTTAAGTTTCACTATATTTATGCATACTATATAGTGTGTATAAATGCTATAGTTCATATACAGGGCTACAGAAAAGAATTCGAAAGTGTTACTAAGTGTGAGCGTAAATTTCTTAAAGGTGGTTTTTAAATAAGTTATGCATTTTTACGCTGAACTTCATTTAGTTAGAATTACTAAGATATGTTTGTAGAATATAGATAAAATGATATACAGGACCACGCAAAGAATTAGATACATGGCCGTCTACGGATGATAATTTCTGGAAATATGATAAGAGTTTGAATTAACTTTTAGCTAAATATAGTAGCGTGTAATAAAGGTACTAGGCAAACTACAGGGCTGTACAAAATTATTCAAGTATCTATTAGTATAAATTGCTGAAAGAGAAATTTCAACCTGTTATGTGTTTTCTTGCTAAACTAAATTTTCTTTTTATATAGCATATATATCAACCTACAGATTAAATACAGGACAGTTCAAAAGAATTGGAATATATATTTGGCTATGGACGGTAACTGTTGAAATCAGTTTTTTAAATATTTTATGCGTTTTATAAAATGTTTACTTAGCTATTTCATGTACCTTATTTCCCTAAATAAGGAAGTTTTGTTAAAGCATTCAGAAAGTATTGGAAAGCGTTTCATAATCTATGCTTAGCGCATGATTCTTCTTTCTTGTTTAATATCTAATTAATATATATATATATATATATATATGCTCCGAAATTCTTGTATTAAGGTCAAACGCTTAACAGAAAAATATTTTTCAGTTTTTAATTTATTTGTACCGCTCTTTAAATTTTAATAACTTAAAAAATATTTAACTGGACGCCATTTCGAAACAAGATGGCGGATAAAGCTGGCCAACGAATTCGGCTAAGACATTCATATGTTGTACTATGCACACACTTAATCTCATCCAAATCGGTTTATGAATACGAGAGCATGAAAAAAAAAACCAGATTTTATACATATATCAGTTCACGTTTGAACGGAGGGAGGTTTTGGGGTCTGGGGTCATGATTTGTGGAAATATACCAAAATTTTTCTGAATTGCTTTCCTTTGGACGGCTGAATAGTCGACAGAACAAGGTAGTCTAAGCATTAAGGAGATCGTAAAAGCTACAGCTTAAAAAAACAAAGAAATTTTTTTTTTTTTTTTTTTTTTTTTTTTTTTTTTTTTTTTTTTAGTTTTTTTAGATTTTATATATCATTATATAAAAAGAGAAAAAAGAAAAGATTTAAAAAAAATTCTTATCTTTTAAGTTCTACTATTTTTCTGATAAGTTTTATATTTTACAATTTTTCGAACTGTTTATTTTTTACTATTTATTCAACGAGACTTATGTTTCTATCCGTTCTTATTCCTATGTTATATGAAGAATCTTTTACATGTGAAACCACTTAAGGGTATGTCTAAAATTGGCTGTCTCGAACACATTTCACCTAAAAAATGTTTAAAATAGCTGAGCGAGGTGCAACAAACCTTATAAAATGTATAAATGTCAAATATGCATTAGAGAAGAAAATGGAGTAGTAATTTTCTTTTGACTCTAGAGCTGGCGTCTTACACAGTAAATAAGTTTATATCATGCCATATTTATTATATTTTAAAATCAGACTATGCACGTCTGTTGTGTTATGTTGTGAAAGAAATATGGCTACTTAAAATTGACAAAGATAATTAATACGGATCTTGTGCATTGTAGTACTGATAATCCTATTATGTCCAAAAATATAAATATTATACATTATCAAATGTATTAAATTCTATTAAATTTAATGCCAAAAGTGTGAGTCTCTTCAAGATATTTTGTGAATCCCAATAATAATATTGTGAAGTATGACATACTACTTTTTTTTCACACTGAGGTAAGTTGACAAAGAAAACAATACGCTTTATGGCATAAAATCGAAAATATATGGTCTCATTGTTTCTATAGATTTATTATGCTAAATCATATTTCTATGAAATTTTGTTAAAGTTAATGCTAAATGTGACAGCCTCTTCAAGAAATTTTGAGAATACCAATAATAATTTTGTGAAGTGTGACGATATACTACTTTTGTTTCACACTGAGATAAGTTGGCAAGGAACAACAAAACTCTTTATGGAATAAAAGCGGTCTCGTTGTTTTACACAGTTGTTGTGCTAAATCATATTCCAATAAAATTCTATTACATTTAATGCTAAATGTGATAGCCTCTTCAAGAAATTTTGAGAATACCAATAATAATATTGTAAAGTGTGACATACTACTTTTGTTTCACACTGAGGTAAGTTGGCCAGGAACAACAAAACTCTTTATGGAATAAAAGCGGAGATATATGGTCTCAATGTTTTTATAGATTTATTATGTTAAATCATAGTCCAATAAAATTCTATTGAATTTAAAGCTAAATGTGATAGCCTCTTCAAGAAATTTTGAGATACCAATAATAATTTTGTGAAGTGTGACGATATACCACTTTTGTTTCACACTGAGGTAATTTGCAAGGAACAACAAAACACTTTATGGAATAAAAGCGGAGATATATGGTCTCGTTGTTTTTACAGAGTTATTGTGCTAAATCATATTTCAATAAAATTCTATTACATTTAATGTTAAATGTGAGAGCCTCTTCATGAAATTTTGAGAATACCAGTAATAATTTTGTGACGTGTGACAATATACCACTTTTGTTTCACACTGAGGTAAGTTGGCAAGGAACAACAAAACTCTTTGTGGACTAAAAGCGGAGATATATGATCTCATTGTTTTTATAGAGTTATTATGTTAAATCATATTCCAATAAAATTCTATTGAATTTAATGCTAAATGTGAGAGCCTCTTCAAGAAATTTTGAGAATACCAATTATAATTTTATGAAGTATGACGATATACCGCTTCATAACTTGACATAAATTCAACTTGAGGTTGGGAGCATGTGTCACAAACAATTAAACACGGAGGTGGGTATTTGTTCAGATTAAAATGGCATATTCAGCTGAAACTGAACTAGCCTCATTGAGTGGAAATTTTGACGATCTAGTAAACTATGCCTGCAGGAAATTACGGCTCTTGTATACTTTTCAACTTAATTTAATGGCTTTCGCCATCTCAAAATCTGGAAAATGATCGATCTGTATGACGTGGGCTACAATTTTAAGTTTAAGTTTCTTGAATTAAAAGCATCCTTTTAACCGTATCTTCAAGGTACGACTCGTATCTCCGATATAATTGTGTTCGCTTGTTTACATGGGATACCATAGATTATTCCTTTCTCCTCAGAGGGCATTTGCTTAGTTGCCAACTCTTACGCTATTTTGTACCACAAAAATTTTAAAGTGAAATTCGCCTTTTTAAACCGCCGAACAGTTCTGAACAGTGAAGCAGCGTTGAGGGGTTTCCTAGTTGAGATCAGCTTAATACCCAGGCTGTAGATAAAATGTTTTCTATTACATTTTTGTGGTACGAAAAAGCGGAAGAGTTGGCAGCGATGTATTTGTATTTAAAATTACAGAAGAGGCCTTGTAAAGACTTTTGTGATGCAAAAAATATAAATAACGTTGAATGGTTTGAAAAGATACGAGATTTTTTTCCTACAGGTTTCTGTAATATGGTATGGACATGAATTAATTGACAGTATTCCGTTGAAAAGGGTGAGGGGTCATTGTATAGGCATGCATAATTTCAGAAAACATCATCATCTTGAAGGATATCTATTATTCTCCAAATCATTAAAAATCTTGCAATCTTTACATTACTGATGTGGAACTTTAAACAAATTCGAAACGTTTAATGTTATTTTTGAATAATTTTTATGTGATTTTAACCTGTTTAATTGATTGCCTGTGTTTGTGATTTGTTTTTAATTAATTACGAATCGAAACCTGTCGAATTCGACGAATGAAAATATTTAAAAGAACTGATTGATTGAATGTGTATGAAAAAATTAACAAAAATAATTGCAATAATTAATCAATGTTATATTGGCTAGCCTAAATCTTAAAACAAATATTATTTTAACTAAAGTTTAATTTCAACGTTTCAAATTATAGGAAAATTAAACTTTATTCCTATATGTCATCAGTAACATGCAATTAAGATAATGAAATTATGAAGTTATTAATTGAGGGTTTAATCTTTGGTATAACGTAATGGAAAATCAACGAAAATTGCGCCACTATGACACAATTATAAATTTTGTTTTCAACGAAATCTAAAATAACGTCTTTTTCACCATCGCCAAAATTTACATGCATACTTTTCATATTCATATTCACTATTTTAGATAAATTAATAGTAGTAATCTATACTAATATTATAAAGAAGTAAAGTTTGTTTGTTTGTTAGAGGTAATCTCTGGAGCTACCGAACCGATTTCAAAAGTAATGGTATCAAAATGATGGTGTTAGTCCGACTTAGAACGTAGGCTATATTTTATGTCGGTGCCACTACCCCAAAGGGGTGCAGGAGCAAAAAACGTTCTAAAAATGCGATTTTTGCATTACTGAAGACCTAGAAATACGAAATTTTAAATATTAGTTACTTAGTAGACATAAAGGATTTCTAAGACTTCTTAAACAATTCGAAATTTAAAAGGGGCGAAAAGGCACAAAAAGCGTTCTAAAAAACGTTCTAAATGGTGGTTTCTACACAATCTCGTGAAATACCAAACCGATTTAAAAAATAATGGTGTCAAAATGATGGTGACAACCCTTCCTCTAACATAGGCTATGTTTTATGTCGGTGCACTACCCCAAAGGGTGTGCAGGAGCAAAAAACGTTCTAAAAATGCGATTTTTGCATTACTGAAGGGCCTAGAAATACGAAATTTTAAATATTAGTTACTTATTAGATATAAAGAATTTCTAAGTTCAGTTCTTAAACAATTCGAAATTTAAAAGGGGTGAAAATGCACAAAAAACGTTCTAAAAAACTTTCTAAATGGTGGTTTCTACGCAATCTCGGGAAATACCAAACCGATTTAAAAAATAATGGTGTCAAAATGATGGTGACAACACTTGCTCTAACATAGGCTATGTTTGATGTCGGTGTACTACCCCAAAGGGGTTGCAGGAGCAAAATAGTTCTAAAAATGTGATTTTTGAATTATGGAAGGACTTAGATTCATGAAATTTTGCATGGTATATATTTATTAGATATAAATGATCTCTAAGAACATTTTTTTTTTAATTTTGAAATTTAAACGGGATGAAAATGCGCGAAAAGCGTTCTAAAAACGTTCTAAATGCCGATTGAGCAATCTCAGTCAGAATCAAACTGATTTCAAAAGTAATGGTAGAAAATTGATGCTGACAGCCTCTGCTCTAATATAGACGCTATTTTATGTCAGTGTCACTATCACCTGGAGGTTGCAGGAGCAAAAAACATTCTAAATTTCAATTTTTGTGATCGGTAGGGGCTAGCAACTGGAAATTAGGAAAAGTACCTATTTATTTAGATATAAATGATCTTTAAGAACAGTTTCGAAACAATTGGAAATTTAAAAAGGGGAGGGTGAAAATGCGCGAAAAGCGTTCTAAAAATATTCTAAATTGCGATTTCTACTCAATCTCAGGATATACCAAAGCTATTTCAAAAGTAATGGTTGCAAATTGATGGTAGCAGTCCCTGCCCCAACATTGGCTATATTTTATGTTGCTGTCACTACCATCTGGGGGTTGCAAGAGCAAAACATGTTCTAGTTTGCATTTTTTGCATAACTGAGGGGTCTAACATTTTGAAATATGGCATGATATTTACTTACAAGTTGCAACTGCTTTCTAAGAACAGTCAAAAGAAAATTCCAAATTTAAAAGGATGGAGTGAGCGAAAAGCGTTCTAAATTACAATTTTTATGCAATCTTATCAAATACCAAACCAATATAAAAAATAATGATGAAAAATTGTTGGTGATAGAACCTGCTCAAACATAAGCTATATTTTATGTCTATGCCACTACCAGCAGAGGATTGCAGGAGCAAAAAACTTTCTAAATTGCGATTTCTGTGATGCTGAAAAGGCTAGAAACTTTAAATATGGAATGGTAGTTACTTATAAAATATAAATGCCCTCGAAGGACTGTCGAAAATAAATTCGAATTAAAAAGGGGTGAAGCGAAGGGGAGGTGCGAAAAGCATTCTAAAAAAGTCCTAAATTACGATTTCCATACAATTTCATGGAATATAAACCGATTATAAAAGTAATAGTTGCGAATCAATGGTAACAGTCTCGGATCCTACGCAGGCTATATTTTATGCCGATGATTCTGCCACCTGTGGTTCACAGGAACAACAAACGTTTTAAAAAATGCCTTTAAAAGCTTTCTAAATTATGTTTCTGTGGAATATTAGGAAATAACAAACTGATTTCAAAATTAATGTTGGCAAATTAATGGTGACAGTTCCTATTTCAACATATCCCTTTACGTTGAGAGAGGTGGTAGGACTTGGAATTTGACATGATAGTTAATTTTAAGATGTAAGAAGATGGTTTCTAAAAAATTCAAAACTTCAAATGAATACTGAAATAAGCGTATTAATTGAGCATAAAAGTTTCAAAATATTTTCTAAATTATCATTTATTTAGTTTTATTTCGTTTTATTAATTTAAGTCTCATTTCTGCCTAATGCAGGGTAATAATGATGTGTTTTAAATAGTAATTTTTGATTTATTCCTAAAAATAATAAGTACTTTTTAATAAAAAAAACCTTTTAATAAAATAAAATATTACCTTTTAATAAAATAAAATTTAGTTAGTAGCTTTTAATAAAAATTAGACATATAAATATCACTTGGCATATTTCAAATATTACGCGAGCTTTGCCGCGGGGTTTGCTAGTAAATAATAATTGTAATAGATTAATAATAAATATATTCCCAAATAGTCCAAGAGCCGACAGCACAAAAACCTATGTTATCAAGCACAAGAAAAAAATCTTTATTTTATGGGAGAGTAGAAGGAAGGGAGTCGAATGATCCATTGTCTGCCGGAAGGGAAGTGGTGCATAAGCCAAAAATTAATACGACCAGTAATTGATTCGTAGGTTTATCATTGTGTTTGTCCTACAAACAAAGATATGAAAACACTGAGGATAGTTGTAGGACAGACACAATGTTAAGCCTACGAACCAACCACTGGTGGTATTAAATTTTGACTTATGACCCACTTCACTTCCGGCAGACAATGGATCATTCGATTCCACTCCTTCTACTCTTCCATAAAATAACAGGGTTCTTTTCTTGTACTTGATAACATAGGTTTTTGTGCTGTCGGCTCTTGGACTAAAACTTGATGTTGTTAAAATGAACTTTTTGTTTTTATGTTAATTCATATTTTGTCTCACGTGAACTTAGCACATGTACAGTCGTGGAAAAAAAAAAGTAAACACCCCCTACTAACTTCTCAACAAATTATCGCAGAAGAAAGTTACTGGTACCGAACGATTGTAAATAAAGTCTACTTTTAAATGATGTATATAAAATTTGTTTAAGGGGCCATCTTAACATTAAAACGAACCATAACTTTGTTTTTTTCAATAGCAGTACGCAATTCTGACAGCATAAATGAACTCTACACCTTTCAATTAGCCTATAAACAAATTTTTATGGAATTCGTGCCATAATTTTCCGAGAAATTAATTATTTTAAAACGAGCATATTTTAAGGGCTGTATCCAAATTGAAGTTCCGAACTCGATTGTTAACCGAGAGAGCCGCTTTCTTGATCAAGGCACGTTTAAGCGTCAATGAAACCTGTTTGATTACAGGATAGCAGAATAAATTTCAAAAATTTACTCACTTCTATCATAGACGGCCCTTAAACCATCATTTTGCCGTTTTTTAAGCATAACTTGAAAACTACTTGGAAGAGAAATGTGAAATTTTGGATTTCCATAAAGCAGGACTTAATAAATCTAAATCCATCAAAAAAATTGTATGCTGCAATTCATAATTTTTTCGAATATTAATTTCATAATTCATAATTCATATCATAAAATTATAAAAATTGCAAATTCAACGTATTTATGTTTGGGTATATTAGTATTAATACTAAACAAAAAATTAGCTCATTAGGAGCATAATTTCAGGAGATATAAATAAAAATATGAAAATTTAATTTAACATTAGAAGTAATAAATTTTGAATGTCTATAATTCAAAATCTTATCATTCGAATGACTTGAAATTTGGTTTCTAGGCATATTTTGAACTGAAGAGTTGAAATATCGCATTAAATTTGGGTACTGTCATTGAAAAAAATTAAGTTTAGATTCGTTTTAATATGTATATGGCTCCCTAAGCAAATTTTATACACACCATTTAAAAGTAGACTGTATTTCCAATCGTCCGGTACCAGTAACTTTCGTCTACGATAATTTGTTGAGGAGTTAGTAGGGGGTGTTTACTTTTTTTTCCACGACTGTACATTGTGAATTGATTAGTTGTTCATCAGTAACAAGACAACTAAGCTCGTTATATATTTTAAATGTAATAGTGATTCATGGCTTTTCTTTTATCATGCTATGAAAATTCTACTAAAGTTTTTCATTTTCGCAAGTTTCTTTTCTAAATAATGTGTTTCGTTTCTCTTTTTAATGTATACTAGTATAATATATTAATCGACTCGAAGCTTTCATACTCTGTAAGTTAGTATAATATTTTGTATACGTTATGGGCCCAGCAAGCTTCTACTGCGCTAATTAGCTCAAGTCTCATTGATTAGAATTAGATATAGATAAATTAGATTTTGCTCATTAGCCCATGCAATTGAGGCCGTATAGGGGCGGTACCTAGCAAAATTCATGGTAGTTCTGAAAAAAGGCTTACTATATGTTTTTTGGGTCGCTGAATCCGAATTTTCAACTTCCCACATAAATTTCCCCCAGCAACCACCCCCCCCCCTAAATTTTGGTAAAATGCCTCCCAAAAAAGGTTTTTATTAAAAAAATCAATTTTTTTATTGTTTTAGAGAAAAAGTATCTAGAAATTTAGAAAGTAGACAAAATTTGCAACAAATTAGATACATGACATTATGACTTAGGATGAAGGGGAAGGCACCTAAAACAATAAAAATTTATTTTTTTAATAAAAACCTTTTTGGGGGTTTTTACCAAAATTTGGGGGATTGCCGGGGGAAATTTTGGTGGGAAGTTATAAATTCGGATTCAGCGACCCAAAAAACATAAAGTAGGCCGATTTCCAGAACTACCATTTATTTTTCTAGGTGAAATTCCCTATTGCCTGGACTACATAGTAAGTGAAGTAAAACATTAGATTAATAGAGACTGTCATTAGAAGGTTATGAAATCACATTAAAGTTTAAGAAGAAATGGATTTAACTACGCAAGTTAAATTATTGACTGGTGAAGTAGGAACGGATGCTGTATATTCCCGCGACCGCAATCTTGGATTTTTTCTTCGCGTGAAAACCCCTTTTCCGCCAAGTAGTAAATGTCGCCAAGCAGCGATTTATGAGCATGTTAGGCTTAACGGGGTTGCCAGACCACGTCACTCGTCGGGGTTGCCTTATCGATAAACGTCAACAAAAAATCGCCAAGAAATCCAAGATGGCGGCCGCGGGAATATACAGCATCTAAGCCGTGAAGGAGACTGCCAATATGGAAACGCAAGATTAGAGATTTACTTGATTATCACGAAGGAGCACTTAATGTTGTTCATGGTAAATTAAAGAAACCTGAACCGTTAAGTAGCACTGCTGAAGATAGAGAAATCAAGGAACATAAAATACTTTCTGATTTGTATCGTAAAGCTAATAGTTACGTAAAATCCGTGATAGCAAGTACCGTTACTGATGTAGTTTATGAAAAGCTTATGGATAAAGAAATAGCATATGAAGTGTCGGAAGCCTTAAAGCATCATTTTGAAGCGACTTCAAAAGATCAGTGATTTAAGATATGTACAGAATTTTTCGCCTTTACCTGGGCGTTAGGCGATGATGTCTCAGCTCACAAAACTAAGTTAAGAACAATTTGGAGTGAATTAAATAATGGACTTAAAGATATTGATGAAATAAGTTACCTGATTTCATGTTAGTTTGTAAAGTCTTGCAGATTTCACCACGCAAATGTGAAACATTTAAGTCTAGCTGGATGTTGTCTAAAAGCGAAGCCAGAACATTTGATAAGTTAACAGGGCAACTTTGTACATTTGAGAGAAGTTTCATCAAAGCTGAAAACGGCGATGTTGCTGTTCAGGAAACGCCGGCAGCTTCAAGATTAGGAAAACTGAATAAAGATAAAAACTCCAAATTTATCAAGAAGTCATATAAAGCAGACATTTGTAACTACTATAATCGTAAAGGTCAGTGGGTTAGAAATTGTGGAAAATGAATTTCTGATGGAAAACTAGCCAAAAGTCGCCAAGCTGTAATACCAAAGATATAAAAAAACCGCCAATGGTGCAATGATGTCTATTTCTGTCGAAACGTATACTTTGGAAGCAGATTCAAGAGCTGTTTGGATTGATAATGTAGCAACTCAACATATAACGAACTGTTCACAGTACTTTACTGATTTCAAACAATGTCTTAGTCTTTGTAGCATTAAAGCTACTTGAAAGGAAAGACTGGCTGCAATTTAAAAAGCACTATTCGTTTAAAATCTTTTGCTGGTGGAAAATGTCAAGAAATTCAGCTGAATGATGTCTGGTATGTACCTGGAGTCAACAAAATTTTATTTTCAGTGTTAGCTGCTCAAGACAGAAATCAAGATGATGAATTTCGATCGACATCTTCTGAATGTTGGTTAAAGATAAATGATCAAGGGGTACTATATGGAACACGCAATGTATATGGATCATTGCTTAAGGCAATAATTGAGCCAATTATGCCAAAGTAAATTTTAGAAATAAACAATACTGAGAAAAACGATTCTTTATTACAACTTTATCATGAAAGATGGCGTCATCAAGATAAATGTCACATAAAACAAAAGCTTGAAAAGGAGTTAGGAATTGAAGTTTGACTGGAAAATAAGTTATGTGAACCTTGCATTCATGGAAAAGCACGTCGCTTACCTTTTGGAAACAGAAGGAAAGTAACAGAACCAGGTGAACTTATATCGGTTGATGACTGTGGCCCGTTTCCTGACTGTTTTAAAAAGAAACGATACATAGTTATATTTAAAGATAGCCTCACAAAGTTAAGGTATGGTTACATCATAAAAAAGAAGTCAGAAGTCAGGGATATGTTAAAACATATGCTTGCTCGTGCTAAAACTATGGTACACAAAATTAAAGAATTTTTGAGCGATAATGCTGGAGAATTCGACAATAAAAAAATTGAAACAATTCTACCTGAAGAAGGAATTACAAAACGACCTTCTGCACCTTTTACACCTCAACAGAGTGGATCAAGGGAAAGAGAGAACCGAACAATTGTAGAAATGGTAAGAACATTCAAATATTCGAATCCTGAAATTAGTTTATTGATGCAATGCTGGCTGTACTAGTCTCTTCTGCAATATATGTCC
This sequence comes from Maratus speciosus, assembly GCA_963932465.1. Lineage (NCBI taxonomy): Eukaryota > Metazoa > Arthropoda > Arachnida > Araneae > Salticidae > Maratus > Maratus speciosus. The sequence goes on along the minus strand of OZ010799.1, from coordinate 63,136,589 downwards.
TAAATAGAACGGGAAAATCTTCAGTGGAAGTAGTTAGTCCTTATGAGTTGTGGATCAAGAAGAAACCTAGATTAAAGTATTTACGTGTAATAGGTGGTGCATGTTTTGTCCATATTCCTGTAGAAAAGCGAAAAAAGCAGTCAAAGGTTATCTTGTAGACTACGATTCCGATGAGCGCTACAGAATTTGGCTAAAAGAAGGAACCAGGATGGTTTTTTCTAGAGTTTCTTGAAAAATTGCTATAATTCCGTTCAGTTACCATTCAACGACAATAAACAAGAAAATACAAGTGGTCTTTCTAATCAAGGAAAGTATGAAGGATCATCTACTTCAAGAAGATGAAAAGCAGGATGATCTAAGGGACAACGATGTTGATAGTGATGAAGAGGTTAAACCATCACATGATATGCAATTGAGAAAACGTGACAAGATATGAAATCCTGCACGGTTTGATGATTATACTAGATTGAGCAAAAAGTTCTGGGAAATTTGTGAAAGTTACGTTGTTATGCACAAATTAACAACAAAAGCAACAAGGACTATTCTTCAAAGTAGAGACCATCATAATCCACGATTTTCTGCCATCGTTCTGCCAGATTCCGGATTTGCTGAAAGTACCATGGCGGCTCCTTGGAATCGAAAAACTTTTGACATGCTTCTTCAACCTCATTAAAGGATTCAAATTGGCGGCCCTTGAAAAAGTGTTGCATTGATCGAAACAGGCCATAGTCGGATGGAGCCACGTCTGGACTGTACCAATAGTGCTGCTATATACGATACAAATTCTAGTAAGTATTAAATTAAAAATTTCCCAGAACTTTTTGCTCAACCAAATAGAATGGAAGCTGCGTCACTAATTTATGAAAGTGAAAATCCTGAAACATACATCGAAGCAATCAACAGCAAGGAAAGTTTAAATTAAAAGAAAGCAATGGAGAATGAAATAAAATCTTTAAAAGAAAATGAGACCTGGAAATTAATTAATTTGCCAGAAGGTTCCAAAGCTATACCATGTTGTTATAAAAAGTTATAGTCAACGTCAAGGCATTTATTATCTTGAAACTTTTAGTTCAGTAGCAAAATTAGAAACAATACGAGCCGTATTAAGTATAGCGGCTGAAGAAAAATGTATTTATCACAATTTGATGTATCTATAGCATTTTTGTATGGATAATTAGAAGAAACAATCTATATGCAACAACCGGAAGGATATGAGGACGACACAAAGAGAGTATGCAAGCTCAAGCGAAGTTTGTGTGCTTTAAAGCAAGCTCCACGTTTCTGGAATATGTGTTTTGGTCAATTTTTATTAAAACCTGATTTCAAAGTAAGTGATACCGACATGTCTATACATTCGAGAAAAGAATGACAAAAGGTTTATTATAGCATCGTACGTAGATGATGGATTAGTTGCTGCAAATGATCAACAAGAGTGTAAAATATTCATTGAAAAGTTAAAAGCCAGATTTAAAATTAGTGACTGGAAACATTTCTTGTTTTCGAAGATTTGAAGTGGATTACCAGGTTAGAGACTAAATGTGTAATTAACAAGGGGAAATGATAAAATGAAGTTTTTGTTTTTATATTAATTCATATTTTGTCTCACGTGAACTTAGCACATGTGCATTTTGCTTTGATCAGTTGTTTATCAGTACAAGACAACTAAGCTCGTTGCATTTTAAAAATGTAATAGCGATTAATGGCTGTTCTTTTATCTATATTCATGTTATTAAAATTCTGCTAAAGATTTTCATTTTCGAAAGTTTCTTTTCTAAATAATGCGTTTCGTTTTTCTTTTTAATTTGTACTAGTATAAATATCAATCGACTCGAACCTTTCTTACTCTGTATGTTACACTGTAAAAAATAATTGTAAAAAAACAGCCCGTTTTTCAATCACATGTGTTTATTAACAGCTTCAAACTATTAAAAACGTCATAGTGTATTATCACAATATTATTTTGTCTAAAAACGTTACTACTGTTTATCCCCAGTTTAACTGTTTTCCGACAGCGAATATCTGCCTACGAGAATTTCTTCCATACGTATAACAGCTGCATCTCTGTGTGAGGCAACATCACAAAGGAGGAACTGAAGCGAAATGTTCTCTGGCGGCCACGTTTATAATTGTGATATTTGTTATCCTATAGGATGAAAAATGTTTTCCTATAGGATAACGTTTTTTATAGATGTCACGTTTCCCAGTTACAATTTTGCATGTAAACATTCGCACTCTTTACTTAAGTTTATAATCTGAGTGCTGGAGAAATCTAGAAATTTACTTTAAGACGCATTCGTAGTAAACTAATTAGTTTTATCAAAGGGATACTCATTTAATTTTTACTATCTCATTTTTACTATATGTCTTAATCTCAGTATCTGCTGAATGAAAAAAATATTGAAATATAACAGCTTTATGAGTAAAAATGCGTTATCTTAAATCGTGACGTCATTTTCTGTTCAAAAGTTTTAAAAAGTTTTTTTTTTTTAATGGTAATACAAAAATGATATGGTAATTCCCATTGTTTACCTCCTCTCTTCAACAATGTAAGTAACCCGATTGCAACCAATGTGAAGAAATTTCATAAAGGTCTTTTAAAATTAAAATTAAAATATAAAAATGGGATTATTTTTTTTTTAAAAAAATAACGAGTGTGGTCATATCTATAAATAAGTGCTTTCATTTAAAAAAAACAATTATCAAAATCGGTTCAGTAGAAAGCTCAGGCCTGATGACTAAAAAAACAGCCTTGTCTTTTAAATACAGGGTGGTTATAATTAAACTTCCCCTATAAACAGCATCCTACAGCGCAAACGGGAGAACGGAATGCAATGAAATTTGGTATATAGGCTATACACGAGTTGCGCTCACGGAATTTCGAAAAAAAAAAATTAGTTCCAAAATGTCCACCAGATGGTGCTTTTTCCGGAAAAAAAAACATTAAATTTAACACAATAAACGGCCAAAACAGCCGGTTTTACATTTTATTACTCATAATCAGGGGCGTAGCCACAGATATTTTTTCGGGGGGGAGAATTCGAAAATTTCCCAACTTGAAACAAATTGCTCCAATTTTCGACTAAAATGATATGCACAACGTGTTTAATAATTATAATGATACTTTTGCATAAAAAATTCCTTTCCAAAGAAAAATTCTGAAACTGAAAACATAAAAATTCTAATTATGGGTTTCTCTCTATTCTAAAAAAAAGTAACTACCGCTGTCACCGCCGCCGCCGCCGGTTTTGAATTTTTTGTGACCGGAGGTCTTTCTTCGTTAATACTAAAAAAACTGTTGCATACAAAAATATGAAAATCGGTAGTATTATAGAGAAATGTTTGATAAACACGCTGATGCAGACAGTTTTCAAATCGAAGAATTAATTTAAGAGATATTTAATGCCAAAGTTGGACAAAATCGTTCCATTAAAAAAGTTTTATAGGAGCAAAAACTGTACATAGGAATTTAATCATTTTTAGATCATTTTATGCATCAGAATTTCCCGGTGTGCAGATTGCAGTTAGTTTTTTAATTTGAATAATTTTTCGAGGTTTTATTTCTATTTTAAATTCAAATTTTCAGCATTTCGAGAGATATTTTTTTACAAATTTTAGAAAATTGTATTAATTTAAACTGTTGCCAGCTGTATAAACAGTGAAAACAGTAAAGTTTGCTTCAAATTAAAAATTTATTTTACACGTGACTATTATAAACAAAAAATATAAAAAGCAGGAACTCATTGAAAATTACGTCATAAAAACTATAGTTACATGTGAATTTTAAATGAGAAAGAATATTGTAAAATAATAAATTCAGTAACATGCGTTAGAAGTCCTAAATAGGAGAATTTACGTCATATTACACTTATTACGTAAAATGAACAAAAAATAATATTGCAAAACAGTTTTAATTTTAAAATTGCGCGAGACATTTACTTAACATTTTAAGATGATCATAATATTTCATTTCTAACAAAAGTATTTTGACGTGAATATTAAAAAGAGAAAGAAAAGTTTGGTGAAAATTACGTCAGAATATAATTGTCAGATTCAAATTATAATTCAATCTTCCGAAATCTTTTTAAAGCCGATCAAATTATCGTGCTGTTAGAGTCTGCGGTGTCTGAACGGGGGTTGACGAGCTTAGCTCGTAGGGGGCAGAGCCCCCTAGTGTTTACTAAAAAAATAAATACGCTTTTTACATTCTTCTATCTTTACAAGAGGAAAGTATTGGATTCGTGAAAAAATTCGACTTTCGGTTTTAGACTGATTTATACGTTTTAGTAAGTCCTGAACACGATTCGACTGTTTTTAGAAAATATCTGTCTGTCTATATGTGATACAAATTTTGTGGGCGCTCTAACACAAGAACTAATGCACGAAATTCAATAAATCTTCAGAGATTCACTTATACAGTCGAACCTTGTTAACGCGAACACTCAAGGGGAAACTTTTTTATTCGTATTAAAAGTAGTTCGTATTATCGGAAAACTACATTACATACAACTGGACGAGGCAATCGGAAACAGTTCGTGTTAACGAGGTTTGACTGTACCTTGATAAAAATTGGTACTGATTTGTTTTTGGTGTAAATCGTCCAACAGGTGACATTGCTATGCGGCATTTTTCACGATTTACATGATTTTAGCGATAATTATATCTCAAAAACTATTCACGGAATTTGATCAAACGTCATATTCTGTTAATCCTTGACATAATTTGATCCAGATTAGCTTTTTATGTATATCATATAGCAGGTTACGCTGCTATGCAGCATTTTTCACGATTTTGCGATAGCTGTATCTCAAAAACTAATGCACGCAATTCAGTCAGACTTCATATTCCACATAAGTAGCACTTCCACATAAATAGATCCTTATTAGGCTTGGGTCTATACTGTCCAAAGCTATTGCTTTTGTGCACTTTGAGTAAGGAATTTTGGTTGCAGGCATCTAAGAGGCTCGGTGCCAAAATTCAATGATTTGTTTGAAAAAGGCTATGCTTATATCCCCTTTTCAAATGCACACAATTCAACAAATCTATACCTTTAGAGTTTGTTATTATAGGCAAAGAATTGTTATTTAATTTTGGCACTGTGATTGCAAATTTTGAGGCATTAAAATGTATGGACTAGAAGAAAATTTTGGGATTGGCACATCCGACTAGTTTCCACTTAATATTAATTCTTGTGGTCTTCAAAGAAGCCCACCTGTTAATAACTTCGCTTAGTTTAATAAAATTCCCTATTTCACTTTCATATTTTAAAAGCATTAGGCTGTCAAGTCTGTCATCCCTTATTGTAGCTTGCAATATATATTTTTAAAATTTTTATTTGACTAAAGATTCTTTCATTAGATGCAACGCCATAACGATAAGCTGCTGTGAATGTTAAGGTACGAGTATATAGTTTGACGGAGTGACCCAAATAGTCTTTGAATTTCATGGCATGAGTAAAAGGTTTGTTAAGTGAGTTGGGATTTGGTTTATTTCTATTTGACTCTGCAAGTCATGTACATCCAGTTTCTCATATCCAGGTGGAAACATTATTAACTTTTCCCTTGCACAATTGTAATTTAAATATGGAATGCATTACTGCAATATTCTCTTGATATAGGGAACATTGTCATTTAAACCCATTACTAAATTCCCGAAATTTTCTTGTATTTCTTTACTGTAAAACTTATGTATATCAATGTCCATTGCTGTGCTATTATTTTTATCTATTACCTTTGGTGAAACCTTTTTCCTACTATATTTTCGGAACTCAGCTTCTCCAGTCACATCCTAATACTCATAAGTGTTTGTGAGCTTGTCTGTAAGGAAATCTTTATTTCTTCAAAATTTTATTCAAGTGCAACGTGCCAGTGTTACAGTACATGTCGATTTTTTCTTCAGTTGATGGACTGCTTTCATGGTCATATTTCTGTTCCAAATTAAAATCGTCCATTTTTTACCTTTTTCATCCTCGAATGGATTTTTAGATGCTCCAAAATCTTGCACGAAAACTCTTTTCCTATTATGAAGGGTTTATTCGTGCCGAGATTTATAGTAACTTTTTAGAACAGCTTTAAACACAGAACACCGGACTTTTGGTTTAAAATTTTATAAACACATATGAATATAAACGAACAGGACTGATATATATATTTCCGCACACAAATAAAAGTAAAATGTGACAAATTTATCTAAACTAACGGCTTCTTATATCCGCATTTGCTCATATAACGCTTTTTACTTGACAGCGAAGGGTTAACTAATTTTTGCGACAAAAAAATCACGAGAATGAGTAAAATATTGTCCAAAAATCGCAAAATTAGTGAAAAAAGTTGTGAAAACTCATCAAATTTTCATGCCCATAGCTGTGTTTCAAGTAGGTTACTACATTCCGTTCTGTTGTGCTACAAGTGATCTCCAATTTTCATAAGAAGCTGCAATCCCTTTGGATTAAAATAGCTGGATTCTCTTTTGGGAGGAGAAGGGGAGGTAGGGTGAAATTTTTGAGAAAGGAACAAAGTTTTGGAGGAAATAAAGGAACTGGTTAGTCAGTTATTGATGGACAGGAATAGAGAAATTTAGGTCTGGTAGATGTACAATATTTTTGTAGAACTGAAAAATACAGTGATAGATTGAGTGTGGCTAATTTCTTTTTGTATTTCTTTTGATAATTTAACTTGTTTACTGTTGCAGTACTCAAAATAATCACCAAAACAATAAAAATTTCGTAATTTTTTTACTATTACTTTTAAAAAAGAAAATGCCTCAAAAATCTAGAATTTCCCAACTCTAAGCTCAAATTTCCCAACTTCACATATATTGGGGGGGGGGGAGGCTCCCCCCCCCCCATACCCCCCCATGGCGACGCCCATGCTCATAATTCTTGTTCTGGATTGTTAATATTGTTTTTGTATTCTGTTTTGGTCTTTTATTGTGTTAAATGTAATGTTTTTTCCGGAAAAAGCGCCATCTGGTGGACAGTTTGGAACTTTTTTTTTTTCGAAATTCCATGAGCGCATCTCGTGTATAGTCTATATACCAAATTTCATTGTTTTCCGCTCACCCGTTTGTGCTATAGGATGCTGTTTATAGGGGAAGTTTAAATTATAACCACCGTGTATATAGATGAACAGACGTAATATTTTTTTTCTCTTTAAACGATACATCGCTATAGTTTGTTAATCAGATTAATTTCAGGTAATACAGCTGCAAACTAAAGGCTAATACAGTATTAATTGCTGTGGAAATAAGCTCCTTGTTAGCAGCTTTAATGCGACAAATTAAAAGATTTGGCTTATATAAGCTCGATTTTACATCCGTACTGGTTTAAAAATGAAGAAAAAAATGCTTCCTTCTGTAATTACGCTTCTGTACTGCTCTCATTTACTGCAAGAGTATTGGCAGCAAGTACTCTCTCTATCTCTTTCTCTGTCATGCAGGCATCCGTTCCCATAGTAACCCAGATACAGGAAGGAAAATTCCTTACGATTGCGCCAAAGTTTGGAATGTCCTTCTTAATTTTCAGAGATGAAATTGGGGCAATAAATAAAAACTTTGAGTGATTAATTCTGCAGTTTTTGTGGTAGTTTTGAGATGTCCTTGAAGGGGTTTTCTATATTGAAATCCTTCCTTAAAAATGCAAGTCCTAGTAATAAAGGATTTGCATTAAAATTTTTAGTTCCCGTGTATTCGAGCTTTCATGAAATCCAGAAAAGAATGAAAAATCATGCTTCAAACATATATTATGAAAATCATTCCTACATTTCCAAAATATATGCAAAACATCATCATTTAATATGTTGAAAGATGATGTATAAGTAACCAAGTTTGAAAACGCATAAAAGCATCTGAAAACCCAATTTTAAGAATTGCCATCAATAGTCGCGGAAAACATTCGAATTTGTTTGTGCAGCCCTGTATATGATATATAGAATTTTATATACTATACTACATAGTATGATAAAATTTAGATCTGATTCCCTTTCAGAAATTTCCGCCAATAAACGGAAATGTATTCGAGATCTTTTGTGCTTCCCTGAATACGACCTAGAGAATTCTTACACACCAAATAATAGGCAAAAAATTAATTTAATTTAAAAGCGCGTAACACAATTTAAAACACACTTCCAGTGATAATTGTTAATAGTAACCGAATTTTTTTGCGTGTCCTTGTAAATAAACGACGAACGCTATGCATGCCATGTTCTATAGTAAGACCCTTGTAGCCTCTTCAGCGAGATATACATTGTAAAAAAAAACCTGTAATTTTTACAGAAAAGAATTGTATTTTTTACAGAAAAAACTATTTTGAAGAAAAACAGTTTTTTTCTGTAAAAGAAACTGAATTTTGTAATTTTTGCAGAACAAATCTGTATTTTTTACAGAAAAAAAACTGTTTTAATAAAAAAATACAGCTTTTTTCTGTAAATTAAATGGTTTTTTACTGGTGCCAAAATTGAGAGTTTTTTCCTGTCTATTTGACAGATTTTTTTTTTTTTTTTTTTTTTTTTTTTAACAGTATATCAGTTTCAATAGGTTTTTAATAATGTAACATCATAAAAACACACCGCAAAACGTTCTCCATAGACCATAATGTAATGGAATTCTTTTGAGTGTCCATGTAACTGAACTTTAAATGTTACACACTTTATAGATACCGAGCATGCTGCAATAAACCTTATTAATACATATCAATTGCATAACAATCCGGTTATATTTACGCGAGTTAGAGCACGGACAGAAGACGGCTAAGAGAAAGACGGCAAACAGCCACAAAAACCAATTCATAAATTAAACTATAAACTCGGTTAAGCTGGACTCTACTGTATATTTCATTTTAACAAGTAGGGGAGAGTAGCCTAATTTGGACCACTTCACTTATTTTCAGGTGTAACTCACTTAATTTTTGGAATATCAGCAAAATATCATTACACAGGGTCAATCTATTCATCTACTAACTAAATAAATATTTAGATCAATTTCTTTTTGAAAATCTTAAATTTTATTTTAATTTGAAAAATTTGCCAAAAGTGGTTCAAATTCAGCAACTGGTCGCCAAAGTTGGACCCCCAGTCTTCTAAATTGGACCAAATAATATCAGGTTGTTTTAATGACTAGGGAATATAACTAATTTTATTAAAAGCAAAGTTTGCGATTAATGAAACAATCAAACAAAATAACAGCAATGAAATATAATGAAATAGAATATTTGAAAATAAGAGTAATTGTTTTAAATCAAAATGTATTCAAAATATAAATCAAAGTTATCAGTAATTAAGAATAGAAATTATGGAACTAATTTCCAGCGCGAACAACATGGAACCGTATATGGCAATCTGAACACTGAATCATTTCTGCTATTTTATTTTTCTTACAAATTAGGCAAAACCAATCATCACTGTCTAGTAGATTTTACTTTTTAGATTCTGAATTATCAGACTTTTTTTTTTTTTGCAACAGAAGTTTTCTTTACATTATGTTTGTAGTTCATCTCGTCCATCATTTTCTAGCTAATTGCATTACGCCTATTTTTTAAAACTCGATGTTCCAATTGCTTTTGTGCTGCAAAAGCTTTTTTTTTTTTTTTTTTTTTTTTTTTCATTTCAAGGTTTAGTTTATATGGCGATGATGTTAACACAACTGTTTTTTGGCTCCCCTGTACTTTGATTTAACTTAATTTAGCAGGGGAAATACCATTTCTAATTTTTTTTTTTTTTTTTTTTTTTTTTTTTTTGCTTTTGGGGAGAATTTCTAGCTGCAACCTTGTTGTCAATTTCTTCACAACTTACTGTCTGCTTTTTGTTTCCTATATCTTTAACAGCTTTTACTGTCACGTGTATTTTTCCACCAGACAGTTTGTCTATGTTTTTTTTAGCATTTTCATCAAGGTTTGAGATTTTATGCGTTATAATAGCAAAAAAGTATAATTCCACCCTCCAGAACTGTAAAAAGTCTTCCATCACAAATATCCTGCAGTAGGAAAATGTTTGAATTCAACTCTGTAAATCAAATATGCCGTAGGAATAAAGAATTCGAAGAAAATAAATACAATTACATACAAAATAAAAGACAATGCAAACAAAATTTATTGCATAGACATATAAAAATATTTTTATGTTTATATAAGCCTAAACTGTATTAAAAAAATAATCCAGATATACAAAAAAAAAAACTTGCTTGGAGATAGTAATCCATTATAAAATATAAAAAAATAGTTTACAATGCGTACCGTCCTCGAAATTCATTACTTACTTTTCAAATTTATAATCGCATATCTGGTCCAATTTAAGCAACTTAAATTGGACCAATTACGGCAACTGCGCCATTTTTTAAAACAGTTAATTTGAAGACTAAGAACAAAAACGAAATCAAACAAATCCGCGTGAAAAATATGCGTCATATATGTATGAAGTCATATATGTATGTGCAAACATAACAACTTATCTTAGTTTTAAAATATTCACTTACGTTTAGTAGAAAAAAATTAGATCAAAACAGCTAACTTTGGGGTTTTTTTAATTGTCTGACAACAGCACGTGATACGCGGCTGCTTCTTCTAATCATGAGTGACGTTATTCTGATGAGTAGGATTTCAGCGGTAGATAGAGTGTCTTCCTGTAATTAATGGCAGAATGGCAACGGTCCAATTAAAGCGGCGGTCCAAATATGGCTACTCTCCCCTAATATAAAAATTTTGTTTTTAAAGTCAATTCCTACTTAGGTCATCAAAGAAAAATTTAATATAATCCCTTAAGCTAATATTAGTTTTTGTTGCATTAAAATATCTCAATTAGTTGATTTTCTATAAGCAAGTCTATGGGAATTTGGCGAAATATTAGAGATATCGCCAAGTTGGTATCACTTTTGGCGACTCATTTTGGTAACCAAATTTGGCGATATATCGCCAAGTTGGCGATAAACTTGGCGGTATTTGGCGACAGAACAGGGTCCCTCCTATGGTAACCTCCCTTATAGGTATGAAGATGCATTAAATGCTGTTCAATAACCAATGGTCGCCATTTTGTCTCCCATATAAAACTAAAATTAATTAATTTAATTTAATTAATGAATTAATATTTGAAAAAACTGTATTAACATCAAGTGTCATCCACTACAAGTTTAAAAAATTTTATTTGAACTTGATTGGATGAATATTAAGTATTTTATTAATGATTGAAAATTTGAACACGATATATGTAGGGAGAGTGTGAACTAATAGTAGGAATTTAAAAATGATCTTTAGAATATTTTTGTTGGTGTTCAGGGAGGAGTCATGACCTCCGTGATCTCCCCCTTGGATCCGTCATTGTGGATTACATAGTTCAGTATTACCTATTTTATGATTACATGTTTTAAATTTTAAAATAAGTCGGTTATTAGAAAATTAGTAAAATTCTCTTTGTAAATATACTTTGCGGAAGAGGGGGGGGGCGGAAAATCCATGTTTGCCCCGGGTGCAAGAAGGCTTGTTTCGACCCTGCCGGAATGCTTTAACAGAACTTCGCCTTATCTTCCTCAGACCTAGCATCTATTAAAATGAATGTTTTGGTTTCTCCTTCTGTTGCGTTAAACTTCATTGTAGCAAGCTAAAACCAAACTGGCATTGTAATGTATGAATCGGAAATCAACTTTCAGCTCTTGGATTTTGGCGACGGCAACTACTTCGTTTACAAAATAGCGAAATAAGTGAATCAATAAATAAAGACACAATTTCTTGCTTAATGGTACACAAAACACGAACTTTAATAAACTAAAAGTTAATTTCTACGTTTCGAGCTGTTTCTACAGCCGTCTTCAGGAAAATAAGTGAATCAAATTGGAATTCGACGCTCTGGTGTCTCTGCGGCCGAGTGGTCAAAACACCACGCTTGCGAGCGTAAGAGATTGTGGGTTCGATTCCCGCTGGTTCCATTGCACACACTCTTTGTGTGGAACTCCCAGGATGTATTTCTATTGTGTTGTAATATTTCCTTGTGCTATCTTGTGTCCGACTTATAAGCGGGCTCTCATGTCAAGCACACAAGTCGTATGTTTGTTGTTCAATAAATAAATAAATTCGACGCTCTGTTGGTAAGTTTTGTTTTTACATTATTTTAATTTGTTTCAACTATTCTTTTGCAATTTTAATAGCAGTTAGATCTATAATTTTACCATATACATAATGAATAAAGAAAAATATAAAGTTTTTGTTGAATTAGCTTGTTTTTATTGACATTCATTTAAATGGATGTTGGGTCTTAAATCATCTATTGTAGCGTTACTCTTGAACAATGAAAGTAAACATTTTGCTTGCTTTAACGCCAATTATATTTACAAATCATAGAGATTTAATACTTAAAAGTAATAAATAAATATGGTTGATATATATTCTATATAATTATTTAGAATTATTTAATATTCTATAGGAATGACAACATTAGAAGCATATCTGGAATTATGATAAGAATTATGATATGATTCATTATGGAATTATGAATTATAATAAGATTTTGTAATTTATCAGGGTAAATGCTCATTTCCAATGCAAAATGACACTAAATCTTTCACTGTTGGTGAAGCATCAGTACTCAGGCTCTGTGAAGCATTTTCTGCTGGAACTCGAGTATATTTTGATAGGTATTTCGCAACTGTTATTTTGGTAGAAATTTTATACCGAAAGGGAATAGAAGCAACAAATACAATAATGAAGAATAGAATTCCAAAGGGAAACAATTTACTATCGGATAAAATACCTCAGGAAAATGAAAGACGATCAAGACTTTTTACTATTAAAGTACATCAGTACAGTAAAAAGTCTATAGTACGGGCACCCAAAGTTCGGAATTGTCCAAAATTCGGATTTTTCAGGAGCATTCAAGAAAGGAGGGAAAAAACAAAATTGTTAAAACAATCAGACAAACAAAGGTCTAGAGCAAAGATTCTTTATTACTGAATCTTAACTCATGTCTATGTATACAGGATAAAAGAAAAACTTTGATAAATCTAAATTAATAAAGCAGCGCTCGTTAACTGAAATGTTAAATAGTTAAGAAAGAAACAATTTGTTCTTATATTGTATGTTCCCTTAAATAAATGTTTTTGTTTCACTTTTTATTTTGTTATGATTTATTTAATGAAAAGCATTGTTTAATTTAGTATCAATAGTTGTTGTATGCAATTTTTTTATACATGAACGTCATATTTTGCCTTTTTAAGTAGTGAATTTTTCTTTTTATTGTTAAAGCAATATATTTGATGACCCAAAGTTCGGAAAAATCCAAAGTTCGGGACTGGCAAAGTCCCGAGGATTCCGAACTTTAGACTTTGTACTGTAATTGCATTATGTTTTTTATAATAAATTCTATTATTTGCCTTACTTTTAGTAATTTCTAAATTACACTACTCAAAACCATTAAATAATATTCAGGTTGTGAATGGATTTTGCTGCTAGGGATTTGTTTAGATGATTGACACATGATCGACAGACGTTGTAGTCTATATGAGAAAAAATTAAACATGTTTGGCAGAAGAAAATGCATAGTATTGAGCATTTGGATACAAAAGGGAAAAACACAATTTGGGCATATGAAAAAACGAATAAAAAAGGGAGTTTTTTCAAAGAAAATCGTTTTTAGTAGGGGGTATGATTTCCCCAGGCGGCTAACAACGTTTAACACCTTTGAGGAATGGGGTCATTAAGATTATTAATGAGGAGCTGGGGTATTGTTTCCCACTCCTCTAGAAGACTTCTATCCAGTTCTTGGAGAGTTTGTTGGAGTGGTAAGCATACATTAAGGGCCAAGATGGGACATTTACAGCAAAATCTGTAATGGTAACAGTACTAGTGTCACTACCGACAAGGGGGAAGAATTAACAAGCCTCCGAAATTTACCTATGTTGAAGAAATATGTTCAACCTCTATGCTTTGAATATCAATTATTTCCTAAAACGAAGCAGATGTCAGACGATATTCTATTCATGCTTGCTTTATTTACTTAGCTGCTTTTTATTTTTTTGTATTGTTCACCTTTAACTTACAAAATGATAATTAGAGTAATAATATAAAAGAAAAACCCTAGAAAATTCTGTTAATAACGTAAATATATAAGTTTATGAGATTAAATTGTAAAAAACCAAATTCAGGTATTGTGTTAATTTATTCATATCGAATAAAACTTTATTGAGTGTAATGTCAGTACCTCTATTTATTTTTAATTGTTAGATTTATATAATTTTAAAAATTTGTCGAAATGAATTTTTCCCCAACTGTAATTTTATTATTATTTCTTATATGTTAGTTACTATTATAAATATTATTGAATTGATTGTACGTTATTTACATTAAAAACAATATTTTCATTTTATCTGTAAGAAAGTGAAAATGCGTAAATTTTAAAAGATTATTGTAACGATTGTTTAATACGTTAAATTTCATAAATTAATAAAACATCGGCTATACAAATTTTCCTACCGAATGGGAATATTTATGAAATTTTCTGGAATTTGTAGAGTGCAATACTTCGTATATTTTTATATGACACCATTACTCTATGTAGCTTGAAATCCAATTATATCATACTAGCAAGCTATGCCCGCTGCGCTGGTCTTTTTTTTTTTTTTTTTCAAACTAACCTTAAATCACAATACTCAATTAAATAGTGAATTTTACCTAATTTGTCCTTGTATTTTAAAGCAACAGGGACTTTCACCAGGAATGTCCTGTTGTACTATCGTATGCGTTGGACAAAATTTGGGCTATTCAGACGAACTGTTTTAGTTTATCAGTTATAGTGGAGTTTGATAGGTGAATGAGGCAGTTATGGCAACAGGAGTTGAAATACCTTTAGTCACCACAGTACTAAATTACTGAACATTACAGTGATTGCAGAGAATGACCATTAAACTTAAATAATTTCCGGGTGATTCATATTCGGTTGTCAGTTCTGGGACTCCGGACTTCTCAGTTTGACGAAATGTGTTCTTCTAACAGCTTGAATAAAACGTCACTCTACTTTATGTTATATTTCGTAATATGCATCATCTCCTGGCAGGTGTCTTACAGTTTTCCATCTTCAGATTCCAGAAGGCAAAATACAGTCAAAAGTATAACAAATTATTTGCTCACAAAGCACAGTGTTTAACCATCATATTCAAAAGAAAAATGAAGCATAAAAAACGTGTATATTTAAATCAGAATTGTTTGAGTAAAATTAAAAGGACATCATTTTCATTGCCTTTTCATTTTATAGGCCAGTTTCAATCATGTAACCGTTAACCTGGAAAAATCCTTGATGACTGATACTGATAGAAAAATAAACATTTAGTTTGCATCTAATAAAATCTTCCGTAATCGTATTAAGCCAAAGCTAACGTCAACCATGAGAAGTGTTTGCAACGATTTCGTTACATGTAACAGAGTTAGTTACCAAACAGTTAATTACGTGCCAAACTACTTTCATTACATTATGTAAAATTGCTACTGAAACAATTATAGATCTTTTACCAACAAAAATCTATACCTTAAATACAACTGACAATGATAAATAGCGTTAGTTATGCAAAATTTTTAGTACAAATCTTTTTCGTAAATACTTGAACCGAAGATTTTCTTTGCATTTTTCTAATGACTATAAAAACACATAGAGATAAAGAGACTTACTATTTCCTTTATATTTAAAATTAAATTATTCTTCGATATGTTGCCTAAGTAATCCCGATATTGAAAATAATCGTTTATTTGTCACTAAGATTAATTTATAGGATTGTCTGTCAGACGAAATTGCTTTATAATGAACTAAATTTTATTTAATCAAAATTGCATTTTTTTTCTTATATAGACTAACTGATAAATTGACAAATATTTTTCCATCCATTGGTAATACAAAGTTTTTCAGTACCTTGCAATTATTACTTTTTTCGTGATATTACAATAACAGAAGATGAAAAATATATAATACTGAATTTTGTTCGTATGCTCCGTAATAATAAAATTATAAATATAATAATAGCTAATTACAAAATCCCTCTAATCTTTTGTAATCGGGTTCACCATCCACAGTCTTCAATTACAAATCAATATTCCAAAAATATAGAAAAATACTCCAATTGGCGGGTGACCAGATTACGGAAAATTAGTCCAATATCTTTTAAATACCTTCCTAAAAGAATCGAAGATATGTAGAAAAAATTAAAAAGAAATGGCGAATGAAAAGAACATTGAAAATTTATTTCAGCATGCAATTTTTTCCCTCGAGTTTATTGCAATAACGCATAATTGCATAAGCCTCCTTAAGAATAACTCGATTTCCTAGCTTTTGAAGCCATGAATTTTCTATAAAAGAAATTGTCGATATTGTGAAAAGAAAAAAAAACTAAAGGAAGGACAATATTAGGTAATCTGAGTTCGAGTCCATAAGAATCGCGTGTTTGGGAGAAAACATACCGCCATTTTTCCATTAAAAAGTATGGTGATTTTTTTTTTTTTTAATGTGTGAAATTAAATATTTTTTACAATATGTGTATGTCTAACAAACATTTACGTTGAAATTTAAATATTAACTGCTATTTAAACAGTTTACATTGGAAAATAAAAATTTACCCTCTCTCATACACATAAAAAAAAAAAAAAAACATTATTGCTCCGGCTGAAGTCACGGTTATGCCTTTTTGGCTTAAAATCGCATTGTTTGGCGACAAAAGTAAAATCAACACTTTAAATAAATATCCTGCAACTCATAAGTACAGCCATTTTTAGAATTATTTCTGTGAATTTCTCCAGTAAGACACATAATAGGAGAATGAGCTAAAAATCAAAATAATTAAAAAAAATAATACTGAGATTTTATATAATCAAATTTTTGAGTTGCATTTTTCGGTACTACTTGATTAGGCACAGATATCATATATGCACCACGTTGGCGCAATTTTTTCTGACGCCAATTATGCGAAAACCTTGTTTTCGAATATCAGTTACGTATATATTTTTAAAAAGGGAATATATATAAATAAAAAAATGTTTAATTAATAACTATAGAACAAAACAATTTGTATAATTTTTAAAAAGCAAATAAAAGTTAATAAATAATTTATTAATAAATAAACAACAACCTCCTGGTTACCATATCAAGCAAAATAACGACACTTTGGAGCCACTTAAGTACCCCGGTGCGTATATAAGATTGGCATCAGAAAAAAATCGCGCCAACGTGGTGCGTATATGACATCTGCATAGCTGCCAACGTGTACGGATTTTTCCCACCACTAAAATTGAATAGAAAATTTTATCAAAAACAATCACCGAAACCTGTGTTTCTCTAACGATTAAACAAAAGAAAAGTTTCTGTTAAATTTTAGTGGTAGGAAAAATCCGTACAAGTTGGCAGCTATGCATCTGTGTCCTTGATTGTCCCGTCGACAAAAAAACTGTCGCCAAACTGTAAGGTTAAATGCCAATAATGGATGATCGTAAATGTCACGTTCAGTTGACATTAAATATGTTAAACGTGTTAGTTACGTCATCAAGTATTTTAAATTCGACATTTTAAATTCGACGTTTTATTTGGAAATTGATTACTGTTTTACTAATTTACATGTTCTTTCGTTATTTAAAATTACTGCAAAACTTGAAATTTATTTTCTTTAAGCCTATATTTAATGTTTACATAAATTTTATAGTTATATCCGTCTACGTTATTTGGCTAAATAAAGAGCATCAGGTTCCTTGAAATTTTCCGTTATCATTGATATTTATTGCGTGTTCTTTAATAAATGCGATTATTACACTTAAAATACTTACTTCTTATTCACAAATACTATATCCTAAAAATATACTTTTGTTTATGGTTTAATTTAATAATTCTGCATGTAAATACGTAAACAGTTAGTATTCTTTTGTCCGAAACTATCTAAATATATCAAATTTTATATTTGGTATATCGCTTTACGCCATAGGTGAACGTCACCATTAAAGTAACCCTATCCTTTAGCGATTTTTTGAATTTAAATTAATTAATTTTTCTTTCTTAAAAGTTTAGAGTGGCAACATTCTTCCATGTGTATAATTTGGCGAATAATTTGCCAATTTGTATAATTTTGCGAAATTGATCTACAGGATAATGAAGTAGTAACCATTTTTCTTAACCTGGCGGAAGCGATAACGAGCCAAATATTGCATCAATTGAAATATTTCATATTGAATTCATTTTTAAGCATTACAAATATTCCTTTTATGTATATTTAAATTAAATACTTTCGTTTATAATATTTTCCCTCATTAAAGCGGTTTTTTCTTTCTTTTCTTAAAATTAAATATTAGTAATTATTTTCTTCCTTTGTTTTCAAGATGTTTGTATTATTTTTTAACGGGTATAACCATTTCAATTCATTTATCAAAGATAATTTTCGCCAAAATGACCACTGGCAACCCTTTCGTCAAAAATATCAATAAAATACGAAATTTATTATCAAAAATCATAGTTATCCCTGTATATTTGATGCACAAACCACCGCGTGAATATTCTCTATCGAATGATACAATCTGGGAAAAAATCCACCGGCTAGTTTTTGAAAACACTCGAGCGGAACTTTTAGAGCTTACTGCTTTATAATATACTAGCAAACACCGCGGCTTTGCTCGCGTGATATTTGAAATATGCCAAGTGATATTTATATATCTAATTTTTATTAAAAGGTACTAACTAAATTTTCATTTTATTAAAAGGTAATATTTTATTTTATTAAAAGTTTTTTTTTATTAAAAGGTACTTATTACTTTTAGGAATAATTCAAAAATTACTATTTAAAACACAGTTTGATTAAACATCATTATTACACTGCATTAGGCATAAATGAGACTTAAATTAATAAACGAAATAAAACTAAATAAATGACAATTTAGAAAATATTTTGAAACTTTTATGCTCAATAAATACGCTCATTTCAATATTCATTTGAAGTTTTGTATTTTTTAGAAACCATCTTCTTACATCTTAAAATTAACCATCATGTCAAATTCCAAGTCCTACCACCTCTCTCTACATAAAGGGATATGTTGAAATAGGAACTGTCACCATTAATTTGCCAATATTAATTTTGAAATCGGTTTTTTTTCTAATATTCCACAGAAACGCAATTTAGAAAGCTTTTAAAAGCCTTTTTTAGAACGTTTGTTGTTCCTGTGAACCCCAGGTGGTAGAATCATCGGCATAAAATATAGCCTGTGTCGGATCAGAGACTGTTACCATTGATTCTCAACTATTGCTTTTATAATCGGTTTATATTCCCTGAAATTGCATAGAAATCGTAATTTAGGACTTTTTTAGAATGCTTTTCGCACCTCCCCTCGCTTCAACCCTTTTTAATTCAAATTTATTTTCGACAGTCCTTCGAGGGCATCTATATTTTATAAGTAACTACCATGCCATATTTAAAGTTTCTAGCCTCTTCAGTATCACAGAAATCGCAATTTAGGAAGTTTTTAGCTCCTGCAACCCTCTGGTGGTAGTGGCACATACATAAGATATAGCTTATATTTGAGCAGGTTCTATCACCAACAATTTGTCATAATTATTTTTTTAATCGGTCTGGTATTTGATAAGATTGCATAAAAATTGTAATTTATAACGCTTTTCGCTCACTTCAACTTTTTAAATTTAGAATTTTCTTTCGACTGCTCTTAGAAAGCAGTTGCATCTTGTAAGTAAATACCGTGCCATACTTCAAAGTGTTAGACCCCTCAGTTGTGCAAAAAACGCAAATTAGAACATGTTTTGCTTTTGCAACCCTCAGATGGTAGTGCCAACAACATAAAATATAACCTATGTTATAGCAGGAACTGTCACCATTGATTTGCAACCATTACTTTTGAAATAGCTTTGGTATTTCTGAGATTGAGTAGAAATCGCAATTTAGAAAGTTTTTAGAACGCTTTTCGCGCATTTTCACATCTTTTTAAATTTCTAATTTTTTCGAAACTGTTCTTAAAGATCATTTATATCTAATAAATATGTACCTTGCCTAATTTTAAGTTGCTAGCCCCTACCGATCACAAAAATCGAAATTTAGAACGCTTTTTTGCTCCTGCAACGTCCAGGTGATAGTGATACCGACATAAAATAGCGTCTATGCTAGAGCAGAGGCTGTCAGCATCAATTTCGTACCATTACTTTTGAAATCAGTTTGATTCTTCCTGAGATATTGCTGACAAATCGGCATTTAGAACGTTTTTAGAACGCTTTTCGCGCATTTTGCTCCTGCATCTCCTCTGGGATAGTGGAAACAGATATAAAATATAGCCTATCTTGGAGGAAGATCTGTCACCATCATTTTTACACCATTATATTTGAAATCGGTTCAGTGCTTCCTGAGATTGCATAGAAATCGCAATTTAGAACGTTTTTTACAACGCTTTTTGCGCATTTTGACGCCCTTTTAAATTTCGATTTTTTTTTTTTTTATGAAATGTCCTTAGAGATCATTGATATCTTATAACTAACTACCATTAAATTTCACGATTCTAGGCTCTTCCGTAACGCAAAAACCGCAGTTTAGAATGTTTTTCTCCTGCACCCCCTTTGGGGTAGTGACACCGACATAAAACATAGCCTATGTAGGAGCAAGGGTTGTCACCATGATTTTGACGTCTTTATTTTTTTAAATCGATTTGGTATTTCCTGAGATTGTGTGAAAACCATCATGTAGAACGTTTTTTAGAACGCTTTTCGCGCATTTTCACCCCTTTTAAATTTTGAATTTAATAAGAAATGTTCTTAGAGATCATTTATATCTAATACGTAACTACCACGCCAAATTCCATGTATCTGGACATTTCAGTAACACAAAAATCGCAATTTCGAACGTTTTTTTGCTCCTGCACTCCCTTTAGGGGTAGTGTCACCGACATAAAATGTAGCCTATGTTGGAGCAAGGGTTGTCACCATCATTTTGACACCAATATTTTTTAAATCGATTTGGTGTTTCCTGAGATTATGTAGAAACTACCATTTAGCACGTTTTTTAGAACGCTTTTTGTACATTTTCACCCCTTTTAAATTTCGAATTGTTTAAGAACTGTTCTTAGAAATCCTTTATATCTAATAAGTAGCTAATATTTCAAATTTCATATTTCTAGGCCCTTCAGTAACACATAAATCGCATTTTTAGAACGTTTTTTGCTCCTGCACCCCCTTTGGGGTAGTGACACCGACATAAAATACAGTCTATCTTGGAGCAAGCGTCGTCACCATCATTTTGACACCAATATTTTTTAAATCGGTTTGGTATTTCCTGAGATTATATAGAAACTACCATTTAGAACGTGTTTTAGAACACTTTTTGTGCATTTTCACCCCTTTTTAATTTCGAATTGTTTAAGAACTGTTCTTAGACATAATTTATATCGTATAACTAATATTCCAAATTTCATGTTTCTAGGCCATCCAATAACGCAAAAATCGTATTTTTAGAACGTTTTTTGCTCTTGCACCCCCTTTCGGGTAGTGGCACCGACATAAAATATAGTCTATCTTGGAGTAAGCGTCGTCACCATCATTTTGACACCAATATTTTTTAAATCGGTTTAGTATTTCCTGAGATTATATAGAAACTACCATTTAGAACGTTTTTTAGAACGCTTTTTGAGCATTTTCACCCCTTTTTAATTTCGAATTGTTTAAGAACTGTTCTTAGACATAATTTATATCGTATAAGTAACTAATATTCCAAATTTCATGTTTCTAGGCCATCTAGTAACGCAAAAATTGCCTTTTTAGAACGTTTTTTGCTCCTGCACCCCCTTTTGGCCAGTGGCACGGACATAAGATATAGCCTATGTTCTAAGTTGGACTAACACCATCATTTTGATACCATTACTTTTGGAATCGGTTCAGTAGTTCCAGAGCTTACCTCCTACAAATAAACAATTTTTACCTCTTTATAATAGGAGTATAGATAGATTTACTTCATATATAGCATTCAAGACGAAATTTTTATCCTATTTTTCGTTGCACTTATATCGTTCACTCATCATGTAAAAAAAAAAAAAAAAGCATGCATTTGTGCATGAACTTAGAACAGATATTAGATATATAAAATAGAATATCTATTCTATGTTCATGTATCGGTGTAAGATTCTATTGAAAACGTAAACATGAAACATTAAAAAAAGAAAGATTACAATAAGGTAGATGTTCAATGATAAAAATTTTACAAGGATGGGAAGTTTCTTCCTCATTGTCACTAAAGGCGCTACGATCGCAATCGCATTACTGTTACGCTGTATGGAAATGTCCCATCGTGTATGTTAATCTATGGTGGTAAGCGGACAGCAACACATCTGCCTAAAATGCCCCAAACATGCTCTATTGTGTTCTTGTCCGAAAAACACCCTAGCCATTCCAGTCGTATGGTTCCTTCCTCGAAAAGGAAATCATCCACCAAGTGAGCACGATGTGGCCTGTAATTTTCGTCCATTAAAATGGAGTCATCTCTAATTGCTGCAGCGTAAGGGATTACAATAGGTCTGTGGATCTCATCTCTATATCGCTGGCCGGTCAGAGCCCCATTTCGAATGATGTAGGGCTCGGTACACCCACGGTAAATAGAACAGACGGTAGGGTTCACGAAAAGATGCGCAGTAGTTCGTGACGTCACTGGCACCCTTCGTCCAGAACTTCCTGTATCTGGACATTCATTTTTACTCCTCTCTTATCTGTTTCTGTTTTCGACATAAAGAGTGTTATTTTTTTCGTTCGTGTAATCATTTTATGCCTTATGCTATTTACTATTTTTTGCAAGCGGTGTTTAATTAATTAAAATAATTAGAGATGCCTTGTTGTGCCGTTTCTGGTTGTACCAATCATACTAGAAAATCCATAAGCCAGGATATGCCTAACGCAGAAACGGAAATATTTTTAAGGTTCCACCAAAACCAAACTTTTGCATAAGACGGAAAAGAAATATATTTTAAAAATGAAAAGCATTCGGTATATGAAACTTTAAAACTGGTAGATAAATAAAATATAGATGAAATACAAATACAGTAAACTCTGTCTAAGGCAGAATCGACTGGGGCCAAGAAAATTTTCCGTAGTAGAAAATATTCCGCCTTAGACAAATTTTATTCTATGTCTATGGATTCTCAGGGACTTGAAAATCTTTCCGAGTTAGACAGATTTCCGTCTTACACAGAGTCCGCCTTAGAGAGAGTTTACTCTATAAATAAAAACATGTTTTTACGCATTCATTTGTTTACAGAGAGAGAATTTTAATTATTAAATTTTGCATATTCATGGATTTAAGGAAAAAACTAGTATGTTGTGGCCATCATAAAACTTTCTTCTATATAAATCACAGCAATTAAATCATTTAAATAGTACAAGAAATAACAACGATTTAGCACCAATTCATATCAAAGTATATCTGTATTTGAAGTTGGATGAAAATTCGTGCATTAGTTCTTGAGATAGAGCTATAGCGGAAATTCTGAAAAAATGTAGCATAGCAGCGGCACCTGTTGATTGATTTACACCAAAAATTAAACAGCACTAATTTATACGCCAGTTCATGTCAAGGACTAACTAAATCTGAAGTTTGATGAAAATCCGTGCAATAGTTCTTGAGATACAGCTCTTGTGGAAATCGTGAAAAATGCAGCACAGCAGCGCCACCTGTTGGGCGATTTACACCAAAAATTAAACAGCACTAATTTATATCAGGGACTAACTGAATCTGAAGATTGATGAAAATTCGTGCATTTTTTCTTGAGTTAGAGCTATTGCGATAATTATGAACAATACAGCATATCAGCGCCACCTGTTGGGAGACTTTCACAAAAAAGTAATCAGCACCAAACTATATCTTGGACTAACTGAATCTGAAGTTTTATGAAAATCCGTGCAGTAGTTCTTGAGATATAGCTATTGCAGATATCGTGAAAAATGCCACATAGCAGCGCCACCTGTTGGGCGATTTTCACCAAAAACTAATCAGGTTCAGTTTATATCAAGGTCTAACTAAATATGAAGTTTTGTGAAATTCCGTGCATTAGTTCTTGAGATAGAGCGCCCACAAAATTTTTGTCACATACAGACTCACAGAGTGACAGAGTGACAGACAGACTCACAGACAGACATTTTCTAAAAACTATCAAATCGTGTTCTGGGCATTCTAAAACGCATAAATCCGTCGAAAACCGAAAGTCGAAATTTTTCACGAATCCAATACTTTCTTCTTGTAAAGATAGAAGAAAGTAAAAAAAAAAGGGGGGGGGGTGAGGAATGCGGAATGTGTATTTCTTGAATCACAACATTTTCTTTATTTACAATTTAATTTTTTACACGAATAAATTTCTGTTTTTCTACGTTACATAAAGTTAAAATATGCTATTTTATTTTTTCCATTATCATAATAATTAAAAAAGAATACAGATCGCTATTCTAACTGTAAAAATAAGATTCCAAGATTTTTTTTAAAAAAGTCATACATTCAAAATTTATAAAGCAATTTTTTTAAATCATGAGTTTTTAAAAGTTTACTGGGATAATTGAAAAAAAAATTAAAATAGAACAACTCACTCCAAAAATATTTATATTAAATAATATTTCACTTTAAAAAGCGGTACTAAAGATTACAAACGTGCAAAATGTGCTTTCGCTTTTTATTTATTTATTTTTTTTTTTTTTTACCGATTTCCATAAGGCGGAAAATTGTCTACGACGGAAATTTTTCTCGGTCCCGATCGATTCCGCCTTAGACAAAGTTTACTGTATTTTTTAAATTGTGTAGTAAGTATATAAATAGTGAATACAGTTTTAAAGTATATAGTTATGTTTTGAAAAATTATGTCTTTGAAAAACGTTCTTAGATCAGCTCTGTGTTTTTTTAATATTAAATCACTAGTTTGTAAATATATAAATATATAAAATTTCCTAATATATATTAATTTATGAATAAATAATATATATGTTTTAAAATATATAATATAATTATAAGCGCATTTTTCTCAAAGATTTATGAAATTAAGAGAAAGTTCAAAGTATTTTGAATTAAAGCTAAATTGTAAAATATTATATTGAAAAGATTGTATCTAAAATAATGAAATAGAACTGAGAAAGTAGGAAAACTTTTGCTTTTTGCGCAAACGTGTTTAAATAAATTATTAATAATGTGTCGAAAGTTAACACTTCCAAAAACTAAATGTAAACAGAAGATTGAACCTTTAAAAAATTCTAAATACTAAAAACATATATATATATATTAACTCTAATTTGAAAATATTCAGTTAGTAGATGTTCCAAATATCATATGCAGGCTATTAAATAAATATATAATACCTTTTTATGAACGGAAAGCTTTATGCAAAGCGAAAAGTGCGTTACACAAGACTAGAGATGCGTTCCAATGACGTCATAGGAGAAAACGAAACCTGCGCGTGAACCCTACCGTCTGTTCTACCTACCGTGGATACACCCATCAAATGAGATGCCAGCATAGACCATCACTCTCCCACCGCCATTGGTCTGCGAGCATACAGACCTACAGCGTGGAACCGGTTTCGGACAGTTTGAATCGAAATTGTGGTGCCAGTAGCCGGGCGAATATGTTGTTGAAGAAGAGGGTCATTTAATTTTGAAGGGTCTCCTAGCCGTTAGCATTAAATATCGATCTTCATTGGGCGTTGTTGCACGTCTAAGACCTTTTCCTGGTCTTTGGCCTGCATTTCCAGTCTCCAAAAACTATTCCAGAGATTGAAAATGACACTTTTTGAAACTCCAGTGACTTCTGCTCCCTCGGCTTGTGTTTGCCCGACCAACAACTCTCCAAGCTGCTGATCAGGTTAAATGACTTCGTTGAGACATCTCACTCATTAAAACAAAGCACTTATTGAATGTCGATCGTTGTTTTCCGTTTTGTCTTTCAGTAAGTCAAAAGCCAAATTTCATTCGCTGCCACTAAAGCGTCATTTTTTACGTCAAACTCAAAATTCGCATACATCGGAGTTTGAAAATGAGAAAATTTTTGTATTTGTGATCCTCTTCTTCCATTTTCTCTAAAAAAATTTCGCATATATCGTTATTTTATATAAGCTTACAATATCCTTTAACTGTTTTGATCAGTGCATTTTAAAGTGCCTAAGACCTCAACATCCATTTTAAAGGATGTGCTGTGCAGCAAAATTTAAAATTCGAAATTTAATAACTTCTTTAAAAACCTCTTTTTAGCCCCCGGTACGGTATGCTATTTCTTTCTCCCAGCTTATTTTGTTTCGTCTTCAAAAAATAACATTACCTTGCAGAAGCCAGGCGTAAAACAAAGCAGTACGATTAAATACTTTATAGCAATTTTTTAAACTGCTAAGCATCGCACATTTTCAATTTTTATACCGTCATATTGGAAAAAAAAAGTATTTTTAAATGCAACTTGTTTGAAAACTGCGTCTCCATTTATCTTTGAAATATTAATTTTTTTCGTAGTTTTTGGAACCATTTGCTTAATATTGGCAACGGAAGTACTCCATTTCTGTAGAAAGTAAAGGAAAAATAGTTGTAAAATATTAATTATATATTTTTGTTGCCATTTTTTCATAACAACCGAAAGAAAATGTAATTAAAATACGCACTATTTTGAAAAAAAATATAAACGAAAGATTTCTGTTAAAACAATGGAGCTATTATAAACTATATTTAATTTTAAGTATCTATGAATCATGAGATAGCCGTTTTTTTTTTTTTTTT
Source organism: Maratus speciosus (assembly GCA_963932465.1). Taxonomy (NCBI): domain Eukaryota; kingdom Metazoa; phylum Arthropoda; class Arachnida; order Araneae; family Salticidae; genus Maratus; species Maratus speciosus. The sequence continues at coordinate 63,109,887 of OZ010799.1, read as the reverse complement.
TTTTTTTTTGTTTGTTTGTTTGTTGTTTTTTTTTTTGTCGATTTTCTTGAATGACGGCATCTTTTTACTGTATTTGTGCATTATTTCGCGGTAGTGATGTGCTATGCATACTTTACTGTAGATGTTTAAGAGTAGATCGTAAATGTGGAATTCTTAAGCGGATGCGAATGACGTCATTTTACATGAAATAAAACATGTGCTTTAAATCTTAATATTGAAATATGTTTTGTACTGTAGTAGAGTCCGGCTTAACCGAGTTATTTTCTTCTGATGGACTGGTGGCTTCTATTATTACGAAACAGCCATTATAAATGAAGTGTTAGGTGAAGATTTAAAAAAAAATTATGGCTATTTTTCCCCATTCTGACCAGAAAATCAGAGTTCCAACTTTTTACGACTGCTCTTTCATCTTCACCTAACACTTGATTTATAATGGCTGTTTCATAATAATAGAAGCCATCAGTCTTTCAGAAGAAAATGAAGCAATGGAAACGCTGGGGGCGATACTAAATTCTGAAAAAGCAGAATTCCTGTTCTCTAGTTTATGCCTATTTGTTCAAAAAACTAATATTAGAAAAAATATATGCATTTTATTTTGCTCAGGTCTTAGGGGGTTATAATAAGATAAAGAAGATACCCAAGTAAACATTTTAGAAAACATACAACAGCTTAAGGGGAGAAGTTACCTTCAAACTCACTTTTTTATTATTTATTTTTAATTTCATTTTAAATACTATTAAAGCACACACTATATGAATTATGTCATATATTTATCACACAAGAAATTTAAAAAAAAAATTTGAAGAAAATTAAAGAATTTTCCTGAATATTTTTAGAGTTATCAAGAACTTTCAAAATGTCCTCACTCCATGTCACTTAAAATCTCCAATAATTTTTGAGCCAGTTTGGTTTACATATATAAATAGAACTGTACATAGTTTTTTAAACTAAATATACAGGTATCCCCCGACTTACGTAAGTAATGCGTTCCGTAAAGTTTTACGTAACTTGAATTTTACGTAAGTCGAATTTGTAAGTTGCTTAGGTAAAATTTTGTAAGAAACTGCAATATTTATTATGTATATATATGTATACTATTTACACTGTATTATTTTATAAATAAAGCATTATGCGACGGTATTTACTCGTATATAAATTATAAATGTATGAAAAAATATAAAAACAAACATAAAGAACACTTGTCAAATATCTTGTGGAATACGGGATTTATAAATCTAAGATTGATTAATTGATTTATAACAATTTTGAATCTGCATCAAACGACTATAAAAATAAGAAATAGTTAAAGAAGACTAATTTAACCTATTCTCCATGAATTTCTGATGGCAAGATAAATGAATAGCACTCACAAAATAAAATAATCCGTGATAAGCATAAACTGTATTTATTATGAATGAGATGAATACTATGAATAAGGAAACAATAAAGATTCAGTTGTTTTGTTATAGGTTTGATTGTATACCAAAAAAAATATATAACTGTATCTAATATATATTAGATGTATATATTATATAATATATATATTACGTTTGTGGTTTATATCTATATATCTACCCTATATATATAAAATCCTAATGAAACGAATTTATGAAACGGGTATCTGAATCGACTGATTAAACAACTGATTATGTTTCACGGCGATTTCTCCTAAAATATGGAATAATTTGCGATGAAATTAACACCAAAAATCAATATTGATCCGCAGATTTCAAAATTGGTATTAGAATTTTTAAATTCGAATTAGTTTTCGAAATATTAATTTTTTTCTAAATTTATATACATTTTTCTAATGATGGCAACTCAAATTTTAATCAAACAGATATTTTTTATTTTCTTATTTCAGAAAAGGTTGACATGGTAACCCGGCTATTGTTGTTTATTTGATAATAAATGTTTATTTACTTTTATTTCTTTTTATAAATTATATAAATTATTTTGTTCTATGATTATTAATTATTTTTTTGATATTTCCTTTAGAAAATAATAGAAAATAATTTAAAAATGCGGTACTACTTAGTTATTCCGTCGATCAATTTCGCCAAATTATATAAATCGCCAAAACACTCGCCAAATTATACAAACTGACATAATTTTTATTTTAAATAACGAAAGAACAAATAAATTAGTATAACATTAATAAATGTACAAATAAAACGTCGAAATAAAAATCACTTGATGACGTAAACACGTGTAACTTGCTTAAAGTCAAGTGTGTGCGACATTTACGATCAACCATTATTGGCTTTTAATCTTATAGTTTGGCGATAGATTTTTGGTCGACGGGATAACTAAGTAATACCAAAATTGCATATGTAACTGGTATTTGAAAACTAGGTTTTCGCCAAATTTTCGCAGATACTTCTTAGTTATCCCGTCGACAAATTGCTGTCGACAAATTATAAGATTAAATGCCAATAATGGTTGCCATTAAATTATTAATTGTAAGATTAAATGCCAATAAAACCATTAATTCGACGTTTTATTTGTATTTTTATTAATGTTTTACTACTTTATTTGTTCTTTCGTTTTTTAAAATAAAAATTATGTCAATGTGTATAATTTGGCGAGTGGTTTCGCAATTTATATAATTTGGCGAAATTGGTCGACGGGATAACTAAGAAGTACCTTTTCGTAAAAAAATAAAATTACGCCAAACCTGGCCAAATATTATCACTCAAAAAAAAATGCTAACTGGCGAGTTGAAAAAAAAGCTGTTGGCGAGATTTGCACCCGGCTAGCGTAACAGCACCAAGAATTCTTTGCGACCATGGCAACTTTTATGTAGTTCTATTCGAAAAAACATTGATTTTTTAATCAAAATGGAAAACTTACGGTCCCATATTGGCGCGATTTTTTTCTGACGCCAATATCATATACGGAACGGGCACATAACTGGCGCCAAAGAATCGTTATTTTGCTTGATATGGTAAGCCGGATTTTGCGGTTGATGCGTTCCCCAAATTGGCGTCGTTAAAAAATCACGCCAATATGGGACGTATATGACATCTTTGCCAGACTTTCATATGAACGGCGAAGGGATCAGACCGTATTTATTTATGGCAGTTGATATCAACTGCCGACTAATCACCGACCGCCTAATGCGCGAACTAATCACCGACTTGAACTATTATAATATAGATGAAATGATGCCGATAGAATAATATTTGGCGACTTATCACCTGTGCCTGGCTAACATTAAAGTATCAAAATGGCACCCAGAGTATAAAAAGCGAAGTGGTCCGCCTGGAAGTGTTGATGATAGTCACATGACTTAGGCTATTGTTATAGAGATTGTTTTAAAATACCGGGAGACAAAGACTCTGTATACTTAATTTATTTTATTTTTGCTTCTTTTCAAATGTTTAACTGATCCTCTTTAATCAAAAACGAAAACAACCATTGGATGTCTTAACAGCAACTGATTCGCCCTTAAATTTTTGCAATCAAAGGGAATTGAAAGGAAACCCGTTTACAGAGAGAGATCTGCACAGCTTTTTTCAGTATAATTCAATCTTCTCTAATATTTTTAAAACCCATCAGATTAGCGTGTTTTTAGATTCTGCGGTGTCTGAACGGGGGTTGGCGAGCGTAGCTTGCAGGGGGCAGAGCCCCCTAGTTGTACTTATAAAATAAATATCAAAAGTATGTAACTGCGTATGAAACGTGCTAATATGTTCACAAATGTAATTTTTGAGATTTATTACGTAACTGCGAATTTGCGTAAGTCGCGTTATACTTAAGTCGAGGAATGCCTGTAATTGGGAAAGTTAAAGAAAGTTAAATGCAGAAATATGATGCAAAAACGCTAAAAATTTCATAAAATTCAGAAAATATTTTTTTTACCTTTATATTAAAATATATAAAATTCGATGCACAGTTTTATTTGTATATGTAAACCAAACTGGCATAAAAGATATTGGGAATTTTAATTAATATGGAGCGAGGTTGGGACATTTTGAAACTTCTTGATAACGCTTAAAATATTCAGTAAAATTCCTTATTTTTCTCCATTTTTTTTTTTTTTTTTTTTTTTGTGTGATAAATATATGCCATAATTCATATAGTGTGCCCTTAAATAGTATTTAAAGTGCAATTTAAAAAAAAAATGCAATATAACAAATTACAACGGCCATTTGGAAAATGATTTTTTCAAAGACTAAAATTTAAGACATAAAAAATCGCGCGGAGTTGATCCTACATTACGTACGCCATGGATTAAACGATAACATTTCTGGACCCATCATGAACAAATTTTAAAAGAAATTTCAGTTTTGCAATTTTCGGTACTGTAAAATTTTAAACGTCTACGGAGCTGGTCATACATTACGTACGCCATGAATTAAAGATTAATAGTGTTATTACACGTAAAAATTGCAAGCAAGAAAAATCGCCTGCGACTCGTCAGATTTCCTATGAAACTTACGTAATAGCCACGCATTTCATTGGCTGTTCGGGAAAAGGCTTTTCTATCATCAGATTTCCAAAAAATCTCATGACCCATTTTAAATAAATTTCATTCTTAAACTTCTAAACATCCGACAATATTACTTTTTATACCGTCGGATAGAGAAAAAAATGTACTTTTAAATGCAATTTGTTTGAAAGCTATAGCTCAATTTGTTTCTGATTTATTAATTTTTTTTGTAGTTTTTATTACTTTTTTGTCATAGTGGCAACACTCTGTTGTCCTGTTGTCCATCGTTGTTGAAACCAAATTGAAATACAGATTACTGTATATACCAATCAGATAACGAATAAATTGCGGATTAAACCAATGAAAATGTTCAGATATGTTTTTGATTTCCTACCCTGACGAGAACAATAACCATTTTTCCAAATGGTTAAAAATGAATTGTCCCTCGTAATGAATCAATATAGACCGGGAGCCGGCAGCACAGACAATCACCTTATCGAGTTCACGGATGAAATTCTAAGATTAGTTAAATCTTGATTAGCATATTAAAACGCAATCGGTCTGCCGGGTCATATCTAGGTGGAAAACACCGGAAAACTCGATTCTAGCGGCTGACTCGTAGGTTTACCATTGTGTTTTCCTGCACGCAAAGGTATGAAAACATGGAGGACTGAGAACAGGAAAACACAATGGTAAACCTACGAGTCAACCAGTAAAATCGGGTTTTTATGTGTTTTCCACCAAGATATGACTTGGCAGACCGATCGCGTTTTAATATGCGAATCGAGTTTTAACTAATTCTGGAATTTCAGCCGTGAACTCGATGAGGTGATTGTCTGTTCTGTCGTCTCCCGGTCTATAATTGAGAGAAGCATCTCGACTTGTGAGAAGCTTCTTAGTCGACTAGTTAATATCTACAGTTGAGCAAGCTGTCTACATAGACAGCAGATTTTACATCTTCATGAAGGAAACCACATAGAGCAGCATTCCGTGCGTAGATAAGAGCCTTGTCACGTGAACATTTGGTACGTTCAAATGAAGTTTGTAGAGATGCATCTTTTTAGCGCATGACCAATTGTGCAGCGGCATCTATCGGTGTTTTCTGAAAGTTTTTTTTTTTTTTTTTTTTTTTTTTTTTTTTTGTCCGCGTAATCCGTTTCCCCATGTCTTGAATGGCATGTGCACAAAATTTGAAAGTCATACATTGAGTAGCACAATATACAGAGATGTCGAAATAGGAGTATTCATACCTGGCCAACCTCCGGCTTTTTGTGATATTGAATCTCGAGTTATTTTTGAAGTTAATAATTTTAAATAGTATTAAATTAGAACAAGTAAGAAAAATTATGCGTTAAGCATAGATTATGAAACACTTTCCAACACTTCTTGAATACTTTAACAAAACTTCGTTATTTAGGGAAATAAGGTATATAAGTGAACTAAGTAAACATTTTAGAAAACACATAAAACATTTGAAAAACTGATTTCAGCAGTGACCGTCCATAGCAAATATGTATTCCAATTCTTTTGAACAGCCCTGTATTTGATCTGTAGGTTGATATATATACTATATAATGGAGAAATTTAGTTTAGCAAGAAAACACATAACAGGTTGAAATTTCTCTTTCAGCAATTTATACTAATAGATTTAAACATACTTGTATACTTTTGTAAAACTCTGCAGTTAACCTAATACCTTTATTACACGCCACTATTTAGCTACAATTTAATTCAAGGTAAAACACTCTTAAAACTACAGGAAACACATTTCCAGAAATTATCATTTATAGACGGCCATGTATCCAATTCTTTGCGTGACCCTGTATGTCATTTTATATATGTTTTACAAACATTTCTTAGTAAACCAAATGCGGTTCAGCGTAAAAATGCCTAACTCATTTAAAAATCACCTTTAAGCAATTTGCAATCATACCCAGTAACCATTACGAATTCTTTTGAGTAGCCCTGTATATCAATTACAGCATTTATACACACCATATACAATGCATAAATATAGTGAAACATAAAAGCACATAACATAATCAAAAATGCATTTCCAGCAATCATCGCTACTTTACAGTACTTCGGGTAAAATGTAGTATCTGAAATCTTTGGTGTGTCCCTGTAAATGCTCTGCATTTCGTATTATCCATGATATAAGTTATAGTAAACCTTAGCGACGTATATCTATTTCATTATACATGTAATAGTTTAACATAATTAAAATACGCCGGAAAAAATTCCCTCCTCTTTTATATCATTATGTTAAGGAATTCTTTTGTGCGGCCCTGTAAATGAATAATAACTATTTTTTGGGCCGCATATTGTACAGAAAATGCATATTTTAGTCAACTTCATAAATGCATATCAATTTTATTATGTTATAAAGCATGTACCATCATTAAAAATCATTTTAAACGATTTTTTCCCATAGGCCGTAATGTAACGGAAAACTTTTGACTGTCCCTGTAAATGAACTAAACATGCTACAAACTTCATTTGCAATAGGGTTCGTTCTATGGTAGAGGTCACTAACATCCAAAAATTTCAGAACGATCCGAGTATATTTACGAGAGTTAGAGGGCGTACAGACGGCCAGACGGACAGACGGACAGACAAACCGAAATCATAAACACTTTTCAACTTTGTTGGAAAGTGTTAAAAATGCGATGATTTAAACATATTTTTAGTAACTGGAACACGCAAAAGGCCTTCAAAGAGGAACAGATGTCATATATTCCCGCGGCCGACATCTTGAATTTTTTCTTGACGGGAAAACCCCTTTTCCGCCGAACAGTAAATGTCGCCAAGCACCGATTTATGCACATGTTAGGCTTAACGAAAATAAAATGTAAACAATAAAATATAAACCTGAAAAACACATGAAACTCCTTAAAGCGGCAGTTAGTAAATGTAAGTATGAATGCTACGCATTCATAAAGCGAAAAAGACATCACTGGATTCAGCAAACTACTTCTTCAGCAATCTGAAAAATGCACGAAACTCGTTAAAATAGAATTTAGTAAATGAACGTATGACCGCGTAGCTTTCATAAAGCGAAAAAAACATCACTGGATTCAGCAAACTACTTCTACAGCAATCTGAAGAATACACGAAACTCGTTAAAGCGGTAGATAGTAAATGCAAGTATGTTGCTGTGCAGTAATCTCAAAAATGCACGAAATCCATGAGAAATACACAATAAACAACTGATATAAAACATTACAACAAAATATGCATAAAATTATTAACATACCTTAACAGACATCTCCTTTCTTGAAAGCTCAAGCACAAAATACCTGCTACAGTCCCCTTCATTTCACAAAATAGGCCTATGACTACACACTGTAAACAAACCTCCTTTTTCCTTCAAAATTTCATGATATTTCTTAATTACATGAGCAACAGCGGGTAAATGGACTCAGAAGCCATAGTCAAACATATAAATTCATCAAAATCAAATTCAATCAAAATCGCAACATAAAAACAGCTCACACCAGCTAAATCCACGACTGAGGTTATTTCAAAACAAAATCCCCACGAAAAACGAAGTTGCCAGAATACGTCACTCGTCAGGGTTGCCATATCAATAAAGATCGCCAACAAAAAATCGCCAAGAAATTTCAAAACATCCAAGATGTCGGCCGTGGGAATATACAGCATCTAAGCCAATTGGGCTTCAACTTGGTAGAACCAAATTTCTGGTTTTTCAGCCCCAAAATGAAGGTATTTTAACACTCGCTTTTGCTATTTCATCTTTAGATATAGATTGCTCTGCAGTATCCGGCATTGTGAACGTATTTTATGTTTGATTATTCTTTAACATTCATTTGTATTTGTATATATAATTGTATCAGTATATATTTAAACGCTACATCCTACCATGTTTTCAAAGTAACGTAACTTCGTTACTGATAAGACAGTCATGTTGATGTAAATAAATGCAAATAATCGTAATCGAAATATCGGCTAACAGAAAAAAAAAGTTATACATCTGGCAATAGAACAAGTTGTTAAAAAAGAGATTTTTTTGTGTTCGACGCTAGATGTCAATAAAGATTTTGTGACATTGAATCTCGAGTTATGTTTTAAGTTAATAATTTTAAATAGTATTAACCCGGCAGGACGGGCGCGGGGTGTTTTGACACCCCACGCCCGAAAATATCCGTCTGCTGTCGGTGAATGCTTTTAATTTATTCTTTATTATTTTTTTTAATTAACGGTAATTTAACATTTCAGTTATCATTTTTCACGAGAAAGAGTGTAATTATCATGAATTTCCCTAACAGACAGAATTCTAAAGTTTTTTTTCGTATTTATGTCATTTAATATGTTTGGGGTGTGCTGACTACCCACGCCCGAAAATATCCGTCTGCTGTCGGTGAGTGCTTTTAATTTATTGTTTATTATTATTTTTAATTAACGGTAATTTAACATTTCAGTTATCATTTTTCACGAGAAAGAGTGTAATTATCATGAATTTCCCTAACAGACAGAATTCTAAAGTTTTTTTCGTATTTATGTCAATTAATATGTTTGGGGTGTGCTGACACCCCACGCCCGAAAATATCCGTCTGCTGTCGGTGAGTGCTTTTAATTTATTGTTTATTATTATTTTTAATTAACGGTAATTTAACATTTCAGTTATCATTTTTCACGAGAAAGAGTGTAATTATCATGAATTTCCCTAACAGACAGAATTCTAAAGTTTTTTTTCGTATTTATGTCATTTAATATGTTTGGGGTGTGCTGACTACCCACGCCCGAAAATATCCGTCTGCTGTCGGTGAGTGCTTTTAATTTATTGTTTATTATTATTTTTAATTAACGGTAATTTAACATTTCAGTTATCATTTTTCACGAGAAAGAGTGTAATTATCATGAATTTCCCTAACAGACAGAATTCTAAAGTTTTTTTCGTATTTATGTCAATTAATATGTTTGGGGTGTGCTGACACCCCACGCCCGAAAATATCCGTCTGCTGTCGGTGAGTGCTTTTAATTTATTGTTTATTATTATTTTTAATTAACGGTAATTTAACATTTCAGTTATCATTTTTCACGAGAAAGAGTGTAATTATCATGAATTTCCCTAACAGACAGAATTCTAAAGTTTTTTTTCGTATTTATGTCATTTAATATGTTTGGGGTGTGCTGACTACCCACGCCCGAAAATATCCGTCTGCTGTCGGTGAGTGCTTTTAATTTATTGTTTATTATTATTTTTAATTAACGGTAATTTAACATTTCAGTTATCATTTTTCACGAGAAAGAGTGTAATTATCATGAATTTCCCTAACAGACAGAATTCTAAAGTTTTTTTCGTATTTATGTCAATTAATATGTTTGGGGTGTGCTGACACCCCACGCCCGAAAATATCCGTCTGCTGTCGGTGAGTGCTTTTAATTTATTGTTTATTATTATTTTTAATTAACGGTAATTTAACATTTCAGTTATCATTTTTCACGAGAAAGAGTGTAATTATCATGAATTTCCCTAACAGACAGAATTCTAAAGTTTTTTTCGTATTTATGTCAATTAATATGTTTGGGGTGTGCTGACACCCCACGCCCGAAAATATCCGTCTGCTGTCGGTGAGTGCTTTTAATTTATTGTTTATTATTATTTTTAATTAACGGTAATTTAACATTTCAGTTATCATTTTTCACGAGAAAGAGTGTAATTATCATAAATTTCCCTAACAGACAGAATTCTAAAGTTTTTTTCGTATTTATGTCAATTAATATGTTTGGGGTGTGCTGACACCCTACACCCGAAAATATCCGTCTGCTGTCGGTGAGTGCTTTTAATTTATTGTTTATTATTATTTTTAATTAACGGTAATTTAACATTTGAGTTATCATTTTTCACGAGAAAGAGTGTAATTATCATGAATTTCCCTAACAGACAGAATTCTAAAGTTTTTTTTCGTATTTATGTCATTTAATATGTTTGGGGTGTGCTGACACCCCATGTCCGTTCTCGTGTTACGTTTCAACGGCGCGCGTCCTGCCGGGTTAAATTAGTAAATGCGATCATTTGAACATATTGTTAGTAACTGGAACACTCTAAAAACTTCAAAGAAACCATCACCCACAGTTTAAAAGATCATCTAGAAATGTAAAATAAATGTGTTGTGTAAATATATTTTTTAATTTAATCAGTTTGTCAATATTATTATTTAGCCGTTTTAAATATGAAGTAATTTCCTCCATTTACAGCTTTTAACGCATATTAATGTATTTATTATTTAAAATTTTTCCTTCTTTTTTAAAATTCGCGTGTAAATATAGTTTGACGCAATTTTCAATATTTTCCTGCTTTTAATACGTAATCATTTAATCTAATTTGAAAGTTTTTTTCCAGTTTCTAATAGTCACGTGTAAATAAATTTTTAATTTCAAGGAAATATTACTCTTTGCGCTGTTTTTACAATTGGCTACAATTTAAACTAATAACCTTTTCTAAAATATGTAAAAAATATTTCTCGATTATTGCAATAACTCTATCTCAGAAACTAATGCACGAATTTTCTCAAACTTCAGATTCAGTTAGTCTCTGATATAAATTAGTGCTGTTTAGTTTTTGGTGTAAATCTCCCAATAGGTGGCGTTACCATGCTGCATTTTTCACGATTACCGCAGCAGCTCTATCTGAAGAACTAATGCATGTATTTTTATCTATAATTTCAGATTCAGTTAGACGTTGACTACAAGTTGTTGCTTATTAGGTTTTCGTGTAAATTGCCCAATAGGTGGCGCTGCTATGCTGTATTTTTCAAGATTTTTGTAATAGCTTTATCTCAGAAACTAATGCACGGATTTTCATCAAACTTCAAATTCAGTTAGAAGTTCACGTAAGTTGTTGCTGATTAGATTTTGGTGTAAATCACCTAACTGGTGGCGCTGCTGTGCTGCATTTATCAGGAAATATTACATTTATGAGATAGAAGAAAGTTTTGGGATTGCCACATCCGACTACTTTTAGAATAGAAAGAAACGTAGCATTTTCAAACAAATGCACACAAACGTTGAACAGTATCCACATACTCATTTGCTACAGTGACAGACTAATTTTCAACATTTTCCTAAAGTCAACCATGCTCGTTAGATTCTGGAAATTCAAGGACAATTTGTCAAAAATTTTCAGTAGATATTTGACAAAACGTGTAAAATCGAAAGCGTCCAGCCTCTGTCCCTGCGCTTAATTTTTGGACAGCAGTGTATTATCTATTGTAGTCTACCACACCAACTCCAATTTTCGATATCGAAACCGTATCGATAGCATTAAGAAGACTCACTTTATTCGAAAAATTCTCCAAAATTCAAATTTGAGTAGCTCCGCCCCTAATACCTTCTTCATATGATTTTTATGCATTTTGTACATATATATACAAATATTTATACATGATACCCGTCAAATAATTTCGGCATTTGTATATGAGAGGGGAAAAAATATGTGCTTTTCCCAATATTTTTTTTCCCCTTAAACATGCAATTTTCACCAAAAATATTTTTTTCTGTGTTTATATACAACCTTTATAAAATCGGTTGCAGCATAGAAAAATTCATAGTTAGTACAAAAATACAGTCACCTGAAAATCCTTTTTAAAGGTACATATTGTAACCTCTGTTACTGAACAACATCCACTCAGTTTACAACATTTATATTCCTACCAAAATATGTATTATTTCTAGTGTATTATATCACCATTAGTGTACTAGACTTCAATATGTAATGTTATATTCGAAAGAAAACAATAATAGCGAGTAATTTATATTTTCAGTGCCCTGTACTAAATACATTTTTAAATGGTGAAATAGTTTTAGTATATTGAAAGAACTAATGCCTTTTGATGTTTTGAGAAAAAAATTTAGGAGCTACTCATACACAAGAAAAATATAGAGAAAAATTGACAATTAATTACCATTAATTTCCAGTATTACGCCATATTGGAAATATAAAGGACGTGGTGAATATAGTATAGCGTCATATGAGTGTGAAAAATGTATTGAAGTATGATAATAACCCGATTAGGGAAATATTGGCGTATTTTAACATTATTGCTACAATGATAAATTGAAATAAGTTCATTTATAGCTGTATTCTTTTGCGTCTGTTATATACATTTATACATTTTTTTTATATATATAGTGTTTTCATATGATTCATACGTACAACATTTCGACTGCTTTTTTTAATGTTTGTTTTGTGTTGTATGTTAAATTTTGAAATTGATTTTTCAGAACAAACATCCTTCAAATTCTGGGCAACGCCGGGCACTTTAGTTTGTAACAGATAAATGGCTTTTGTATCTGTACATCTAATGCTAATATTATAAAGCGTTATAATATTATAAAGTGTATAATATTATTAATGCTTGTACGTTTGTGAGGTGTTATCTCTGAAACTACATAGCCAACTTAAACAAGTTGGAAATTGCTCGTCAAACGTGGCAAATGAGGTGCGTTCGTACTATAACAAGTTTTATAATTATTTTTTGCATCCCATATTGTACTGAATGTATAATTTTTTGCACTTCATAAAGTGCATAGTCTTTAACATCATTAAAATGCACTCCCAATAATTTTTTTTTCCCATTCCCCGAACACTTTTGACTGTCCCTGTAATTAAACTATACATCCGATTTTCCTAAAATTTGAAATGGCTCGACAAAATTTTGTAACAATTATATATTTAAAATTTCAGACTATTTGGAAGGCTGTAACATCATTAAAATGCACTTGCAATAATTTTTCCCATTGGCCGTAATGTAAAGAAAAACTTTTGACTGTCCCTGTAATTAAACTATACATCTGATTTTCCTAAAATTTGAAATGGCTCGACAAAATTTTGCAACAATTATATCTTTAAAATTTCAGACCATTCGGAAGGCGGTAACATCATTAAAATGCACTTGCAATAATTTTTCCCATTGGCCGTAATGTAAAGAAAAACTTTTGACTGTCCCTGTAATTAAACTATACATCCGATTTTCATAAAATTTGAAATGGCTCGACAAAATTTTGCAACAATCTTATATTTCAAATTTCAGACCATTCGGTTGGGTAGTTTTTGCTCTGTTATATGCGGACAGACGGACGGACTGAACGACGACTATAGGTGCTACGTATTTATATAATTACGAACGCACCTAAAAAATGTTGGTGGCCATCTCTGCTCCGAAAAAAAAGACTGTATTTTATGTCAGTCCAACAACCTACATCGCTGTAGGAGCAAAAAAGTTCTAAAATTGCGATTTCTGTGATATTGATTGGGTTAGAAACTTTAAATTTGGTGTGGTAGTTACTTTTAAGATGTAAATACGCATTATGAACGCTCTCTAACACGTTCAATTTGACGGATAAACGTAAACATTTCTAGAAAGATTCTAAATTATGATTTATTTGGAATACTGAAATTTCTGGGATACTGTTGGGGTTAGAAACTAGAACTTTGGCATGGCAGTAATTTATAAGATGTAAATGCTCGTTGTAGAGCGAATTCTAAAAAATCGAAAGACTAAACAAAGCGGAAAAAGATCTAAAGATGATCTAAGTAACGAAGTACATGGAATTGTTAGGAATATAAACATGAAAATTGACATTGCTGTATTTATCATGACGTAAATTCTCGCAATAGGACAATTTCTAAAAATATTGCTATATACAACACTGCAGAAACAAAAAACTTTCGAAATTTTTCTATTTCTGTGTTACTGCTGAGCCCAAAATCTTGAAATTTTGCTTCGGGTTAGTTTTAAAATATAAAATTGTCTCTATGAATGGCTTCTAAAAAAATTAAAATTTAAAAAGATGAAATGAACGGAAAGCGATCTCAATTACCATTAATTTGGAATTATTAGGTATAGCAACTTTAAATATTTCATAATGCTGTATTTCCTCCAGAAAACATGCAATTTAAATGCAACAAAACTGATAGATACCCACCTAGCATTAAATAAATTGTGTAAATATTGAATAAAGACCTGTATGAAACAGTGAGTAGGTTGCCCGAAAGTGCTTGTTAAAGTGTTCCTTCTCTAGGCTTTTCTCTCTCTCGCCAAGGCCGCTAACAGAGTACACACGTACAGATAACACGCTAATAGTGCCGTTTTAAATGTGATATGAATTTTTTTTTCTGATTCATTTTTCTAGACATTTTATCATAAGGTCATATTCTCAATTATCATTAGTAGATTTTTTTATATATTAACTTATTCTGGTGAAATTTCATAATCGGGTTCATATTGGCGTATTTTAGCTTGCATGATTTGCTGAAAAAATATGTATGGATTTGTAAATTACTTCAAATGACACTTTGACAGCTCAATATGCAGACGATATATTCAGATCTTGTGTCATACTTTATACTTTATGTTGCAATCATTGCCGATTTCTTTTATTTAATACATGCTAAATACAGCTCAACTTGTGCAGAATATGTTTGAAAACAAAACAATACAGCGTATGTAGTGGCCAGCATACACTCATCATTTAAATCCGACCGAGCATTTCTAAAACACACTCTAACGAAGCATTGCAGGCCACTGTTGATGTGTTCGGTACTTCGATACGATATCAGATTTTGAAGAGAAAATTCCTTAACTGTTATCGACAACCTCATTGCATCCGTGGAAAACAGATATTGTACAATATTAACTATTCCGGGTGAGCACATACCATATAAAGTATAGACCATTCTTTTTAAACATCATATATTTGTCATTTAAAGTTACTCAAATTGATGCGGAACGTCTGATTATGCTCTTGACATCATTTTATGCAGTTAAAATTCCGATATAAGATAATTTAGTGTTTCATTTTCTATTTTACTTTTATATTGCGTACTTTCAATTTTATATCCATGCATGGCTGTCTTGCATGGTTTGCTTTCCCATTTTTTTAAACAGTGTATACAAATTTATATATAAGATTTTGTAATTCTACGATTCGTTTATTTTCATCATTTCAATTTATCGCAGTATATGGGCAATTAAAGATAACATCTCATTTTCTTTGCTTCCACATGTTATTATTAAATCTATGTTCTCAGCAATATCGTTCAGACTAATTCTCCTGAGGGAAGTCCTAGTAACGATAAAATATTTTAGTGTTTTGGGCAAACTAGTTAAAATACTAGGTTTTATGATTACGTAAAACCAGTTAAAAATATGATTTTAAATATTATTAGTTAAAACTTTAAATTGAAAACTATGCCTATAGTTACCTGGACAGACTGTTTCGTTAGTCAAGATAAATAAAAATGGATAATTTAAATTAATAAAAATAACTTTTAGGCATTTTTTTCTAATGAAGTTCTTACTGATTATTTTATTGGAAACAAAAAATAAAATGAGTTCTTTTTCACGCAGGAAATATATATATATATATATATATATATATATATATATATTAAACAAAAACATAATTTGAAGAACAAATAAAAAAAAAACAAAATTTATTTCCTACATTGTTTAAGCCCGAGAAGGGATATATATTAAGATATTTCATTCAATTAGTTCTACATTTAATGTTAAATTTTTGTAACCAATTAGTTAAGCCAATTGAAGATAAAAAAAAATGAAAATAAAATTCATACAATATGATACTTAAAACATCCTAAAAAATTAGATTCCATTCAAATGAAATCGAAATAAATCTTAGACTTCTTCCATTTTTAATTGAAAATATTTGTATTGCAGATTTTGTATTACGTTTATGACAATTGTGCATAAAATGATAAGATGCATGCAAAATACAAAAATAAAAAAAAGTCTAAGATTTATTTCGATTTCATTTGAACGTAATCTAATTTATTAGGGTGTTTTAAGTGTCATATTGTATGAATTTTATTTTCATTTTTTAATCTTCAATTGGCTTAACTAATTTGTTACAAAAATTTAACATTAAATGTAGAACTAATTGAATGAAATAACTTAATATATGTCCCTTCTCGGGCTTAAATAATGTAGGAAATGAATTTTGTTTTTTTTAATTTGTTCTTCAAATTATGTTTTTGTTTAATATGTCAAGTTTTTTTAATAACTACAGCACTCAGACGAACGCCTTTCAAAATTAATAGAGAGTATCATCATCAGGCTTTGATGTATGCAGTATTGCATCACAATGTGGGATGCAGTTTACCAATGTATAATTCAAAATGTTTCACCATTGTAGTAATGCAGGTTGCGGTAGTTTGGACAAAAACTTCTAATCTGAACGCAAAAAATCTATAATCAAAACATAAAAAATTAACTTCACTTAAATTTAGATATCTTATTTCCCACTCAGGAACGCTATGAATGTAAATGTAAATTGTGTTGAATCCTTACTGCTAATATTTAACTACGATACAGTAAAAAATAAAAAATAAAAGTTTTATTTAAATTTTAAAACCTTAATCTCTCCCAAGGGGTGATGTAAACACATCAGAAAATTATTACCTAAGTTTAAGTTGGGGTTTAAATAGTTCTCATCTCGGAAAAAAAAATACATTTTAAAATTTAAGTTATGTAATTCCCCACTAAGTTCGCTACCTGCATAAAAATAGCTATCCATTAGAAACTTTTTACTAAAATATAAACTTGACCAAAGCAAAAACTTATTCTGAATATATCCTTTTTATTTCCACTATGACGCCATATTAACCTTTTTAATTTTTGAAAAAAAAAAAAAAAAAAAAAAAAACTAGCTCAATTTAATATTTCACGTGAAAATCTTTTAACTAAAAAGAAATAAATTATTATTGCGGCTTTTGAAATTTTCGCAACAATGAAGTAAAAATGTTACATTTTCTATGAAAAATGTCCGTTGATATTCAATGAAAAAAGCGAAAATTGGAAGTATTAAGAAAAATATTTGAATAATGTAAAAACAAATTGGCCCATGTTTCTCTCTGGGTTATAATTCACTTATATGCAAAGGCATTTTACCATTCGTTTTGACCCTGACGTCAGGCAAACGTTTTTACACTTTAAATTTATAATATCATTATAATTAGTAAAGAATAAAAAATGAGTGGCATCAGGGATAAAAAGGTGGGAAGAAAAAATGAAAAAGTTATGATCTCGATAGGCTTTTCCATGTTAAATTAACATTGAGAAGTGACACTGGAAATAAATAAGTATTGCGCTGCCGCGCAATACTTAAATATATATATATATATATATATATATTCTAATTGTGAGCATGAAAAGTAAATAATTTTTTTGTTTCACCCATATATTATTTACGTGAGGAGCTTTTGACAAATGTGGATGTGGAATTTCTATAATTAAAATGTGGATTTTCCTATAAATATACGATACGACATTTACTTTTTAAAATCTTATTGCATACAATTTTTGATCACAAAAAAATATTCGAAAATTC
This sequence comes from Maratus speciosus, assembly GCA_963932465.1. Classification (NCBI taxonomy): domain Eukaryota; kingdom Metazoa; phylum Arthropoda; class Arachnida; order Araneae; family Salticidae; genus Maratus; species Maratus speciosus. The sequence continues at coordinate 63,092,078 of OZ010799.1, read as the reverse complement.
ACAGTTACGCGTCTTTAGTATACAGTCGTCCCCGTTTAAACGAATATTGTCGGTTCCAGAAATACTATTCCATTAAGCGGGTTATTTGATTAAACTGGGAATCATTAATGTGTAACAAAGGGGTCGTTCAAGTATCACGTAAGCAGTAAGTGGAGGAGTGGGTGTTCAGTGTCTGCTTATTTTTTATGGCAAGGGGGAGAGAGGGGGGGGTCACGAAAATTCTTATGTAAGCATTAGACAACAAAGCAACTATAGTTTAACAGCAAAAAGCAAAAGAGCATGATTTAGATGAGCGTTCTGCGGATGTTGAACAACTTGAGAAAAAAGACATGGAGTAAACAAGTACTCGAAACGAGGATCATTCCAGCCCACCACTACATTGAAAACTTAATAATAGACAATGCAGAAACATGGATTCAAAGATCTTGGACAACAGACTAGAAATATGAACGCCAAACACATAATATTCCTATGATTCTTGTTAAAATGTTTAGTTATGTGCCTAAATAAGTTAGGGCCGGTTGTATTTCTTAAAAAAAAAATTGTGCTTTGTTCAATGCGATAAATAATAATATATAAAAACTGTTTTGTATTCTATTAATTGTTTAATGCCATAAGTAACAATATATTAAATCGATTTTTTTTTCCTTCAACACCACAACCCCTATGTGTCTGTTTATGCAAATTTACTTGATTAATAACGCAATTTATCGCTAACTGTAATTTTTTATGGCAAATAGTTGATGTTAGAATGTCATAAAATCTTACGTAAGCAAAGGGGGGGGGGTCTAGTATTTGCTTATTTTTCCTTACAAGGGGGAGGGAGGGGTACAAAATGACTAAAAATATGCTTATGTAATACTTGAACGGTCCCAAAAAGGCAAAATAACCATCTACGGTACATTTAATTAACAGCATAATAAATAGTTAATAGAATAACATAAACTAAAGTAAATACAAATGCTAATACTAGAGAACAGGAATTCTGCTTTTTCAGAATTTAGTGTCGCCCCCGGCATTTCCATTACTTCATTTTCTTCTGATGAACTGATGGCTTCTAAACAGCCATTATAAATGAAGTGTTAGGTGAAGATGAAAGAGCAGCCGTAAAAAGTTAGAACTCTGATTTTCTGGTCAGAATGGGGGTGGGGATGGCCATAATTTTTTTTACGGCTGCTCTTTCATCTTCACCTAACACTTCATTTATAATGGCTGTTTCATAATAATTGAAGACACCAGTCCATCAGAAGAAAATAACTCCGTTAAGCGGGACTCTACTGCAGTACAAAACATATTTCAATTTTAAGACTTAAAGCACACGTTTTATTTTATGTAAAATGACGTCATTCGCATCCGCTTAAGAATTCCACATTTACGATCTACTCTTAAACATCTACAGTAAAGCATGCATAGCACATCACTATCGCGAAATAATGCACAAATGCAGCAAAAAGATTCCGTCATTGAAGAAAATCGAAAAAAAAAACTGCTATATAATGATTCATAGATACTTACAATTAAATCTATATATATATAAGCCTTTCTTTGTGTGTATGTCCTTTACACAAATCTTCAATTTTCGGCCGATTTGCACAAAACTTCGCGTGCATACGTTTTAGACCGTGGAAAAGATCACTGTCTACTTTAAAAAATCATCAGACCACTAATTATCCATTTTTTCTGCCATATTCCATAATTTAACATTATAGAAATATCTCTTTTTAAAGTTTCAAATTCAATAGTTTCTTTCCTGTTGCCACACATCTAATAAACTGCTGAATAGTTTTTAAAAAAAATGATAACTCGAGTACTTTGTTTTATAAGCCAATAAAAATTCGGATTGTCTCACTATATTTTTGCTGTTTTTGAAATTGACGTCATTCAAAGAAGAAAATGTACATTTTTCATATATTTATGTAAAAACTTTAACTAAGCATGTTTTAAAATGACGTAGTACCTTAGTTGGATGTTTCTAAAATTAAAAAATCTATTTTAATGAAGTCGTTTCAATATCAAGAAATCAATTAAGGAAAAAGATAATAATAAAAAAAGTCGTTTGCTAGATATGACGTCAATTTCGTCAAAATAATTTCAAACTGGTTCTAAAAACCGGCAGCTACAGTATCTTTAATTATATCATTTAGATAAATGTTTTAATACCTGAAATGCAGTGATAACATTCTACGATTTATATCGAATACGGTTATATAAAATACGATTTTTCTACGATTTATATTAAATAGAAATTATAGCTACTATTTTTTAGGGTAAGCTTTTTTCTTTTTTAAACAAAATTTCATCACTGACATTACGATTGAACACGGCTGCGGATTTGGATTTTATGAATGGAAGTATGAGTTTCCATTTAAAAATTATCGGCAATGAATCTTTGTATACATGTGTTAAAAATGCCTGATATACTGCCCGTTAATAGTACATAAATAAAAATCGTTTTTAGTTTGAAACACGAATATATTTTTAACCTTTAGTATATTTGTTAGATTTCTCAACAACTACAGGGAAAAATATTTTTGGTATTTTCGTTTTAGCGATCAATTATTTATCTGAGTAGCACATTTCTCCCGCTGCGGAAAAATCCTACGAACAAATCTTTAATTAAAGGAAATATATGAATATGGGTGAATTTGATCTTCCATTTTAAAGCAATATGTACCTTTATCTCAAATGTCCTTTCGTATAGCTGAAAACGATACGATCATCACTGCGCTATTATATTTTCGAATGTGTAAGACAAAATTTCGGCTGTTGTGAGCCTAATTTTTTAGTTGATCATTTACAGTAGGATTTGGTCTAAGAATGATAGACGGATACGCAATATACTAAAACTATTCCACAAAAAATATCTAATTTTTTAAAAAGGCTAATCATTCAGAATTGGTTTTGCCTTATTATAGAACATTTCAGTTAATTCTATAACAAAGCATGTACAACAAAATGTTATATACTAAAACTATTCCAGAAAGTTGGGTGCAATTTAATAGTGCAAATTTCATCAAAATCTGTCCAGTAGAACTTTTTAAAAAGGCTAATCTTTTATAATCGGACTCACCTGACAATTGAACTTTCTTCTATAATTTTATAACAAAGCACGTAAAACTATATACAATATTTTAAAAAAATCCGTGTAAAATTATCTAACAAACAATACAAGTTCCAATGAAATCCATTCAGAATTTTTAAAAAGACTAATATTTCATAATCGGGTTCCACATGATTATGGAATTTCCCCCTATAATTCTATGACTAATCACCGTATAACAATGTTATACACCAAAACCTTAACTGAAAAACTAAAACTAATAGTGCAAGTTGAATTAAAATTATTTCAGAAGAACCCAAGTTATAAGCAGTAGAAATGAGATTCCCACACGAAAACAAACAAATACTGAAATTTGCCAATTTAGTTAAGTAAAAGTACACGAAAACAAACAAATACTGAATTATTTACAATGTTTTTGAGCAATTAAGTTAATATTTTGTAACTGGGTTGCAGGCATATTTTTAAAAAATCAAGGTTGAAAATTACTTTAAATAACATAAAAAATCTGTAAATTCACATAAACTTTTCAAACAAATTACGGAAAGTGTTTTTTGTTTTCTGTTAGACGTTGAAATAATGGGATGCATGATGTTTAGAGATCAAATTGCAGTAAAAGCGTAATTTATGGTACGGTTAGGTTGTTGCCACCAACAATATGATGCTAGGCGTTACTCATAGAAATGTCTTTTCTTCATAATGTTGCATAAATAGCAAACGGATATATCTTTCTTAATTGGGTTGCAGGTATATTTAAAAGTATCTCCGTGATTGAAAATTAAATTAAAATGGATAAACAATCTGTAAATTGAGATAAGCTTTTCAAACAAATATTAATGAAAGTGCTTTTTGTATTCTATTAGACGTTGGAATAACCAAATGTGCGATGTTTAAAGGTCAAATTGCAGTAAAAGTTAAATTTATGGTTGGGTTAGGTTGCTGCCACCAACAATATGATGCTAGAGATACTCATAGTTCATCAATGTCTTTACTTTATAATATTGCATTAAGAGAAAACAGGTATATCTTTCGTAATTGGGCTGCATGTAGGGATGAGATTTCCGCGTTTTTGCACACCGGTATATTCTTAGAGAAAAAGTTCTTCTGTTAAATCGCAACAGTGTTCCGATTAAATGAAATATCATTTTCTCTAACAAAATACTGGTGTGCAAAAACGCGGAAATCTCATCCCTGGCTGCATACAAATTAAAAAAATATCCATGATTGAAAATTACTTTAAAATCCATTCACATGAAAAAAAATTGAGATACAATTTCCAAATAAATTTCATTTAATTGAACTTTTTTCTATTCGACAGTGTGAAAAACGAAATTGTATCATATTCATATGTTAAGAAAAAATTCAGTAAAGACAAAATTTATGGGTTAAGTCGTTGCCATCATCCGTATATAATGTTACAATTGGCATTGTGTTTGTAGTTTTATTGTATATTCTGAAGATGACTCAATGAAAGAGTAGAAACATGTAAATTTTTAATATTTTTAATGTTTTTTTTTTTTTAATTGAAATGACGCTTTTTAAGCAAATAATTCTACTTTAATATATGTTATGACATTTGTTTACAATATATATTATTATGGTATAGTTAATAGTAGACGCAATTTAGGCTATTTTTCTTATATTTCTTATTGGTCTTTTTAACGATTCGTGGACGGGAATGCACCAATCTCAGTTATTGTCATTGCCATATTATTTCCTTTTAATGTATTTTACCCGGAAGGAACCTTATTATTGACACGAGCGAAGCCGGGTAGATCTGCTAGTATAGTATAATCATTAAATTATAGTATAATCGTAAATCATTCGTTTATTTTTTTTTTCAAAATAGCACGTATTTTAATGACATTTTCTTTCGGTTGTTACGATAAAATGGCAACAAAAATATATAATTACTATTTTTAAACTATTTTTCCTTTACTTTCTACAGAAATGGCGTACTCCCGTTGCCAATATTAAAAAAATGGGTCCAAAAACTACAAAAAAATTAATTTTTCAAAAATAAATGAAGATACAGTTTTCAAACAAAATGCATTTAAAAGAACTTTTTTTTTCAATACGACGGATAAAAATCAAAAAGTCCTTCCGGCCAGTGCCGGGAGGAAGAGGTAGCTTTCATATTCCTTATTTTAAAAATGCCAACTTATATTATTCAAACACACGAAGCTCAATTAAGAGGAAACCGAATGTAGGAGATTCAATACTAATTTTTATCAATACTAAATCATTATGAATGAGAATTTCACGAAATTAGTCAGCTTTATCCAAGCTGCTTTTATTTAAAGTAACTTATATTTGGCTGCCAAATTCGAGGATTTCTTAAAGTGCCTGCCATTTTAAGACAACATGGTGGATGAGGCTAACCAGTGAACTTGGTCGAGACCTTAGTAATTGCTGTGCACATGCTCACTCACATCGGAATCGGTTGATATATGCGAGTGCTGTCGCAGGCAAAAAATCAGATTTTTCAAAATGTCACCCACGTTAGAAATTGAAACTGCTATATCTGAGCCATTTTTTAAGATAAAGACAAACAAAAAATGCTCCTGAATCCTTATATCAAGGTCAAATACTTAAGAAAGAAACCTTTTTCAATTTCTAATTTTTTTGCACCTCACTTTAAATATATATATCTTTTAATTTAATGGCCGCCATTTTGAAACAAGATGGCTGATGAAGCTGGCCAGCGAACTTGGTCGAGATATTGATGTATACTATCCACATGCTTTCTTCCATCGAAATAGGCGAATACGTGTGGTATCGCGAGACAAATACAAGATCGTATCAAAGTGTTAACCATGATAGAAATTCAAAGTGCTATAATTCAACCACTTTTTAAGATATAAACAAAACAACAAATTTTCAGAAACAAAAACTGCTCCAAAATCTTTGTATCAAGGCCAAACACATAAAAAAAATCTTTTTCATTTTCCAATTTTTTAATACCTCATTTTAAATTTTAAATTACATTTTTTTTTAAATGGCAACCCTTTTGAAACAAGATGGCGAATGAAGCTGGCCAACGAACTCGGTCGAGACATTGGTGTGTACTATGTACAGACCAAGTTACATTCAAATCGGTTCATAAATACGCCTGTTATCGCGTGACAAAAATCAGGTCGTTTTAAATTGTCAGCCACAATAGAAATTTAAAATGTTATAACTCAGCCATTTTTTTACATATAGACGAAACAAAACCTGTTCCGGAATCTTTGTATTAAGGTCAAACACATACGAAAAAACTCTTTTTCATTTTCCAATTTTTTGGTATCTCATTTTAAATTTAATTTTTTTTAATTTTTTTAAATGGCCGCCATTTTGAAACAAGATGGCGGATGAAGCTGGCCAACGAACTCGGTTGAGTTATTTGTATGTACTATGTACACACCAAGGTACATCCAAATCGGTTCATAAATGCGTCTGTTATCAAGTGGCAAAAATCAGGGGGTTTCAAAATGTCAGCCACACTAGAAATTAAAAATGCTATAACTCAGCCATTTTTTAAGATATAGACGAAACAAAAACTGCTCCCAAATCTTTTTATCGAGGTCAAACACATAAGAAAAAAATATTTTTTCAATTTTCAATTTTTTGGTACCACATTTCAAATTTAAATTTTTCTTAAAATTTTAAATGGCCGCCATTTTTAAACAAAATGGAGGATGAAGCTGGCAACCGAACTCGGTTGAGACATTGGTCTGTACTATGTATAAACGAAGTTACATCCAAATCGGTTCATAAATACGCCTTTTATCGCGTGACAAAATTCAGGACGTTTCTAAATGTCAGCTTCGCTAGAAATTCAAAATGCTATAACTCAGCCATTTTTTAAGATATAGACGAAACAAAAACTGCTACGGAGTCTTTGTATAAAGGTCAAATACATAAGAAAAAAATATTTTTCCATTTTCAATTTTTTGGTACCACATTTCAAATTTTAAATTTTTTTAAAATTTTTAAATGACCGCCATTTTGAAACAAAATGGCGGATGAAGCTGGCCAACGAACTCGGTCGAGACATTGGTATGTACTATGTACACACCGAATTACATCCAAATCGGTTCATAAATACGAGAGTTACAGTGTGACATAGGTCAGATATATATATATATATATATATATATATTGATATATATATATATATATCAATTTTGAACGGAGGGTGGTTTCGGGGTCTGGGGGTCATGATCGATGAAAATATACCAAAATTTTTTGAAATCGCTTTCCTCCGAACGGCTGCAATAGGTAGCTTTTTGTAAAGAAAGCTACCTAAAATGTGCGATGCTTAGAAGTTTAAAAAATTGCTAAAGAGTATTTGATCGTAATGTTTTGTCTTACGGCTAGCGTCTGTAAGGTAACGTTGTTTTTTGGATATGACACAAAATAAGCTGGGAGAAAGAAATAGCATACCGTATCGGAGGCTAATAAAGTAAATACGTATTAATTAAATGTTAGTACATACATTTATATGATTTACATCACACTTAATGCAGCTCGTTTGAATTTGGTCAAAACTTTGCTACTTCTAATTTATGTTACTTATACTGCCTTAAAAAAATCGTTTAATATGGTTTGCTTAAGTGGAATTTTAAAGGAGTAAATATCGAGTTATTTTTCGAATAAGTGCAAAATATCACAACTACCATCTTGAGTCTCGAAGTGACGGCACATTGCCATTAAAGCCTGATTAACAGCAAGAAGTGATGGTGGGGAAATCCTTTGACCTGTCCATTATACACCTGCCGGCCGAAATCATTGTTGTCCATTATACATCTGCCGGCCGAAATCATTGCATGAAGAACTAAAAATTTGTTTTCAGCGTAAAGGAACCGAAAATGACAAAAGGTGGAAGGAAACTCCAGCTAAAACGTGCTTTCTGGGCCTATTTTCAAATATCTGTCACACAATTGTTATTCGATTAAGCGGGGGGAAATAACATAGAATCAATAGGAATAAATTCGGTTCTGGAGGATTCTATTCGAATAAGCGGTGTATTCGATTATCCGTGACCTGATTAAGTGGGGAGGATTGTATCTGTATCCACTGTTAACTAGCAAAAACCATGCTTTATTTGGATTCGCGAAGCATTATTTAATAAGATAAATATTTGGAAGTAACAATATTTTTTTTTGTATTATTTTTGCATCTTTATTAAGCAAAAACGTTATTTTATGTTTTGGCGCATTTTAATTTTAGAAATATAAATTCAGCCAAATAACTAAGAATTTCCTCGGAATTTTTTATTTATGATATAACGAATTTAACAATTAATGTTATTTGTTTACAATTCTTTTGTTGTCACTTTACAAAAAAGTCCATAATATAATTCTTTTAAAATGCGTAAGTATCGTCTGCGTAAATGATTTCACATAATTAGAATAAGTTGTGTATTTGAATTCTTAACACTGAAAAAACTTTTACAATTGAATGTAAATAATTGAATTTTCACAAATTTTAATTCATTAAAAATATGCTATAATTTTCATAAAAAAGGGTAATTTCATAAAAGAACTCGTGAAATTATTTAATTAATCATGATTCTATCTATAGTTACTAACTCCATGATTTATTTTTTCTTCTAAAAATATACGTGTTTCATTTTTTATTTGCAAAAATGCGTCCGTTATGGAAAAACATGTAAAATAAATTAATTAAAATAATAAATTTTTTAAGGTTATTCTGTAAAAAAAATAATATTGTGCAAATGTACAGAGATCATAATTTATTTTTATGTTTAATTTCAAGTCAAAATACTGAATAGTTGTTGTTTTTTTTTTTTTTTTTGTAAAGAGTACGACAAAATGTAATTTGTGTAGCTTTGTAGAGGATTCGCTTCGCTAATCCTAATAATATAAAATTCGGTGCAGTAGTTTTTCAGAAAATTGATTTTTAATAAAACAGAAAAAACATTTTTATCTCATATCGGTATTTATAAAGTGATAATAGGAAAAATTCAGTGTCAGATAGGTGACACGTCTAATACATAAAAATGAAAATTTGTCTGACTGTAATTCTATACAAGTGCACAGTTTAGAAGCCAGAATTGTGAAATATTACGTACATGTGTAATTAAACACGGCCGAGGCAACAAAAGTAATCCGGAATTAAAATAATTTATAGTTAATTGTTAATGAATAAAAACCACCAATTCAACATCAATCGCCTATCAAATTTAAACGTTTTTCGTTACAGCAGTTGGCAGTTGCCAACAATTAAAAATCCACAGTAAAATTCTTACCACAACAACTACTTTTCTATTGCAAGATTTCAACGTGAAAAATGAAAATGAAATAAATAGTTTGAAGAAGTTTTTTAAAAAAAAGTGATTATTACGTCATATTGTAAATATAATGGACGTCAGCAGGTGAATATATAACGTCATAGGCGTTTGAAAAAACGTATTGAAACATGATAAAAACCTGATTATGGAAATATTGGCGTATTTTAACATTTTGAGGTTCTCTGAATTTGTTTTCGCAGTTTTAATATCTATTCCGTATATACACGTGTGTGCATGTGTGTATATTAGAATTTCCACAAAGGTTTAAGTCCCTAGAACTCCTTCTTAGTGAAGAATTGAAATAAAGATTTCAGATTTCTTTAAAAATAAAATTCATAGAATTTTGTACATGTACTTGCCATTTTTCTATAATCATGAAAAATTTATTTAAATAACAAAATACTCGAAAACAACTTTTCATCAAAAGGCTTTAATCTCGGTCTCAATCCAGATCACAAATTGTATTTACTAAGTAAGTAGGTAATCTGTCGTCCGGATTAAAAAAGGAAAAAAAGAATAAAAAAGAAAAGTGTCCAGCTAAACTGATGGCATTGAGCTCACAGGCTATTCACACTAATTGTATATTATACTCTTATTTTAAAGAATAATGCGCATCAAAAAAATAAGTGAAGGGGAATTAGCCCCCGTTTCCCCCTTTATACTTAACCAATGAACCTCCAAAACTAATCAGGGAAGTCCCTTAACATAATAAACCGGTGTACCAAATTCGGAGCAAATCGTATAATTCTGCATGAAAAACCCATTTATCTAAATTAAGGGGGGTGAACTAGCCCCCTTTTCCCACTTTATCCTTAACCAATAAGCCCCCAAAACTAATCAGGGAAGTTCCTTAACATAATAAACCGGTATACCAAATTAGGAGCAAATCTAATAATTCTGCATAAAAAACCCATTTATCTGAATTAAGGGGGGTGAACTAACCCCAATTTTCCCCCTTTATCTTTAACCAATGAACTCCCAAAACTAACCAAGGAAGCTGCTTAACATAATAAACCGGTATACCAAATTTAGAGCAAATCGAATAATTCGGCATGAAAAACCCATTTATCTAAATTAAGGGGGGTGGACTAACCCCCCTTTCCCCCTTTATCCTTAACCAATGAACACCCAAAACTAATCAGGGAAGTTCCTTAACATAATAAACCGGTATACTAAATTCGGAGCAAATCGAATAATTCTGCATGAAAAACCCATTTACCTAAATTAAGGGGGGTGGACCAACCCCCCTTTTCCCCTTTATCCTTAACCAATGAACACCCAAAACTAATCAGGGAAGTTCCTTAACATAATAAACCGGTATACCAAATTCGGAGCAAATCGGATAATTCTACATGAAAAACCCATTTATCTGAATTAAGGGTAGGGGTGGACTAACCCCTCTTTTCCCCCTTTATCCTTAACCAATGAACCCCCAAAACTAATCAGGGAAGCGCTTTATCAGAATGAAACTAGAAAAAAAAATTGAAGCAAATGGGATGTTTCTATCAAGAATTATCGCGTTACGTACGTACGTACATACATACATATGTACTGCGAAAGTATATACTATCGTACACAGAACCGGCGGGCACATAAGCTCTCAGGCTTTGATAGCCTGTGAGCTAAAAAGAGTGAAAATTACGTAAATTAACACGCAATCAGTGGCGCCAACTTAAAAAATATATTGACTAGGCAGAAAACTATTTTAGGGTAAGATGACACTGCCATTTTGCTTTCTTTAAAAGTTTGGGAAAAGATGATTCTCAAATTGTGATAAGTTAGAATTTTTAGTTTATGATGTAAAGTTTCGATTTTATTTAATCATATGCTCATTGGCTCTTCATTTTATGGACTCTAATATTTACTATTGTGCCATGAATTTGACTATAAATAAAAAGTCTAAAGACTAAAACATATTAAAATGAGCAATAAAGGCAAAAACACCATTCCTAGGCTCACGCATGTTGAAAATTGTCTTAAAATGTTTTGGCAGAATTTTCTGAAAGATCCTTCAATCCAAAAAAAAAATGGAAAATGCTGAATAAGAACAATTGCAAACGTAGTGCATTTAGGAAGAAAACTGATTGTACGTCTTTTAGGATAAGGGATAGAGGGGCAGGTTGTATTTTAGGTTCCTGTGTGACTCTAATTAATATCTTTACCGTATCTCTCTATTCTAAAACTAGTATGTTGTGGCCATCACAAAACTTTCTTCTATATAAATCACGTCAATTAAATCATTTAAATAGTACAAGAAATTATATGAATTTAGCACCAATTCATATCAAAGTATATCTGAATTTGAAGTTTGATGAAAATTCGTGCATTAGTTCTTGAGATAGAGCTACAGCGGAAATTCTGAAAAATGTAGCATAGCAGCGCCACCTGTTGAGCGATTTACACTAAAAATAAACAGCACTAAATGATATCAAGGTATACCTGAATCTGAAGTTTGTTGAAAATCTAAGCGTTAGTTCTTGAGATAAAGCTATTGCGGAAATCACAAAAAATACAGCATAGCAGAGCCACCTGTTGATCGATTTACACCAAAAATTAAACAGCACTAATTTACACGTCAATTCATGTCAAGGACTAACTAAATCTGAAGTTTGATGAAAATCCGTGCAATAGTTCTTGAGATACAGCTCTTGCGAAAATCGTGAAAATGCAGCACAGCAGCACCACCTGTTGGGCGATTTACACCAAAAATTAAACAGCTCTAACTTATATCAAGGTCTAACGAAATCTGAAGTTTGATGAAAATTCGTGCATTTTTTCTTGAGTTAGAGCTATTGCGATAATCATGAATAATGCAGCATAGCAGCGCCACCTGTTGGGCGATTTTCACAAAAACGTAATCAACACCAAACTATATCCTGGACTAACTGAATCTGAAGTTTTATGAAAATCCGTGCAGTAGTTCTTGAGATATAGCTATTGCAGAAATCGTGAAAAATGCCGCATAGCAGCGCCACCTGTTGGGCGATTTTCACCAAAAACTAATCAGGTCTAGTTTATATCAAGGTATAACTAAATAATAAGTTTTGTGAAATTATGTGCATTAGTTCTTGAGATAGAGCGCCCACAAAATTTTTGTCACATACAGACTCACAGACAGAGTGACAGAGTGACAGACAGACTCACAGACAGACATTTTCTAAAAACCATCAAATCGTGTTCTGGGCATTCTAAAACGTGTAAATCCGTAGAAAACCGGAAGTCGAAAATTTTCACGAATCCAATACTTTCTTCTTGTAAAGATAGAAGAAAGTAAAAAAGTAACTACCGCTGTCACCGCCGCCGGTTTTGAATTTTTTGTGACAGGAGGTCTTTCTTCGTTAATATTTAGAAAAATAATGCATACAAAAATATGAAAATCGGTAGTATGTTACAGAAATGTTTGATAAACACGCTGATGCAGACAGTTTTCAAATCGAAGAATTATTTTAAGAGATATTTAATGCTAAAGTTCGTAAATAATCGTTCCACTAAAAAAGTTTTATAGGAGAAAAAACTATTCATGAAAATTTAATCATTTTTAGATCATTTTATACGTTTGAAGTTCCCGGTGTGCAGACTGTTTTTCTTTTTTCAATTTGACTAATTTTTTGAGGTTTTATTTCTATTTTAAATTGAAATTTTCATCATTTCTAGAGATATTTTTTACAGATTTTAGAAAGTGATATTAATTTAAACTGTTGCCAACTGTATAAACAGTGGAAACAATAATGTTTGCTTCAAAAAAAAATATTTATACTTGTAAATAAATTAAAAATTTATTTACACGTGACTATTATAAACAGAAGAAAACATTTGGAATTAGAATTAAATAATTATATACAAAAAGCAGGAACTTATTAAGAATTACCTCATAAAAACTATAATTACACGTGAATTTTAAGAGAGAAAGGAATTTGTAAAATAATAAATTTATTAACATGCGTTAGAAGTCTTAAATAGGAGAAATTACGTCATATTTACGTCACATTACAGTTATTACATAAAATGAATACAAAATAATATTGCAAAAAGGTTTAAATTCAGAAATTGCTCTAGACATTTATTTGATATTTTGAGCGGATACTTTTCAGCTATTTTTGTTAGGAAAGCTCAAATAATATTTCATTTCTAACACAAGTATTTTCACGTGAATATTAAAAAGAGAAAGAATAGTTTGGTCAAAATTACGTCAGATTAAAAACGATTAATTTAAAAAGTCTTATTTAAAAGAACTTTCTTTTCGCTTTGTTAAAAAATACCAGGAGACAAAGACTCTGTTTACTTAATTCCTTTTACTTTAGCTTATTTTGAAATGTTGTTACACGTGTCTACGTCAAAGACAAAAACAGCGATTGACATATGTATTTTTGGTACTACTTAGTTATCCCGTCGACCAAAAATCTATCATTCGCCAAACTATAAGATTAAATGCCAATAATGGTTGATCGTAAATGTCACATTAACTTGACTTTAAGCAAGTTACACGTGTCTACGTCATCAAGTTATTTTTATTTCGACGTTTTATTTGTATTTTTATTAATGTTGCACTATTTTATTTGTTCTTTCGTTATTTAAAATAAAAATTATGTCAGTTTGTATAATTGGCGAGTGCTTTGGCGATTTATATAATTTGGTCGACGGGTTCATCAAGTAGTACCGCAGCGGATTTGGCCTTAAAATTCCCCATTCAAAGAGAAATGTATAGAAATCCGTTTGTAGGGAGATCGCCACTGTTTTTTAAATTATAATTCAATCTTCCGAAATCTTTTTAAAGCCGATCAAATTAGCGTACTTTTAGAGTCTGCGGTGTCTGAACGGGGGTTGACGAGCGTAGCTCGTAGGGGGCAGAGCCCCCTAGTTTTCAAACAAAATAGTTTTGTGAATGTCAACGAAATAATTTATTTCCAGCGATTGAAAAATAAATACTGAGCGCGAAAATAAAATAATTATAATTGGGTGGGTTAAAAAAGCAAATAATTAGGTGGGCTCGGACCCCACGGGCCTATATAACTTGGCGCCACTGCACGCAATCGGTGATTTTTCAAAACAAACATTCTCAAAATTCCGGGCAACGCCGGGTACTTTAGTTAGAATAAAAAATCGAAAATTGATTGAAAGGCATGTTGTCCATGCTTATCCATCTGTGTCCTTCCGGTATTAACATAACGTAAGTCTTTCGATGATTCGTTGTTAAAATTAGGAAATAGATCCATTTATTTGGCAAAACATGGTAATTCGATCTCGTGAGGTATAGGAATCCTAAGTTCTATTCGGCTTACTTAATGAAAGAAATTTTTCGATAAAATGAGACGAAGATTACACATAGATTGCATATTTTGAACTTATTTTGGTTCCTAATTGCCTGGTTTAAGATTATGTAAAAAGTGCAGTTTTTTAGACCAAAATGATTAGAATGAGGAAACGTTATGTTGTTCAGGTGTAGGGATATTTTACAAAATTGTTATAGCTTGCAACGCACAAATTATTACAAGAACTTCCTGTAACGTTGTAGGATAATCAATGCTTTTAAATTAAGAGCCGTAAAATAATTTGCAGAATTTCGAAGAACACCATACCAAGAACTAGAAAAAAATATATATCGTGATTTTTTTTTAACCATTTGGAAAAATGGTTATTGTCCTCGGTCAAGGTAGGAAATCAAAAACATATCTGAAGCTTTTTATTAGTTGAATCCGCATTTTATTCGTTTTCTGATTGGTCTATACAGTAATCTGTATTTCCCCTTTACTTTCAACAACGATGGATACTTTCTGTTGCCACTATGACAAAAAAGTAATAAAAACTACAAAAAAAAGTAATAACTCAGAAACAAATTGAGATACAGCTTTCAAACAAATTGCATTTAAAAGTACATTTTTTTCTCTATACGACGGTGTAAAAAGTAATATTGTGGTATGTTTAGAAGTTTAAGAATGAAATTTCATTTAAAATGTTTCGTCAGATTTCTTGGAAATCTGACGATGGAAAAGCCTTTTCCCGAACAGCCAATGAAATGCTTGGATAATACATAAGTTTCAGGTGGATAATACGTACGAGTCGCAGGCGATTTTTGTCGCTTGGAATTTTTACGTGTAATAACACTATTAATGTTTAATTCATGGCGTACGTAATGTAGGATCAACTCCATGCGATTTTTTATGTCCTAAATTTTAATCTTCGAAAAAATCATTTTCCAAATGGTCATTGTAATTTGATAAATTGCGTCTTTTTTTTTTTTTTTTTTTTTTTTTTTTTTTGTCGAGATTTATATTTATTGTGTTCACGGGAGACTATTATTCAATTTGTACAACGTTTTGGAAGAAAATAATCTCTGGCATACAAGAGGAGGATATATAAAACGTCTATTGTGCAATAATTAGTTGGGACGATTTCCCTAATTGTACAGTCGTGGGAAAAAAAAACAGTAAACACCCCCTACTAACTCCTCAACAAATTATCGTAGAAGAAAGTTATTGGTACCGAACGATTGGAAATAAAGTCTACTTTTAAATTATGTATATAAAATTTGCTTAGAGGGCCATCTACATATTAAAACGAACCCAAACTTCATTTTTTTTCTATGGCAATACCCAATTTTAACAATATATTTCAAATCTTCGGTTCAAACTATGCCTAGACACCAAATTCCAAGTCATTTGAATGATAAGTTTTGAATTGTAAGCATTCAAAATTTAGTGCTTCTAATGTTAAATTATATTTTCATATTTTCATTAATATCTCCTTAAATTATACTCCTAATGTGCTAATTTTTCGTGTAGCAATAATACTAAATTACCCAAACATAAATACGTTGAATTTGCAATTTGCCATTGAAAAAAAATGAAGTTTGGGTTCGTTTCAGGGGCGTAGCTACAGAGGAGCAGTTGGAGCAAACTGCTCCAGGCGCATGGATACTAAGGGCGCAAAATTTGAAAGAGCGAAGTAAAGATTTGCAGAAATATTTGAATATTTTTTTCATTATTAATCATATATTATAAATTAATCGTGTTACAATTAGCATATTCCTATGATATTTTACCTTGTGTTTAACCACAATTATTTCGATTTAAAACATATTTTTATTACACAGTTAAAAGAAATTACTTCTATTTGCCAAGTTTAAATTTTAATTCATACTATATTGCAGCCTCAAGTAACTTCTCCACACCGTTTCAGCATGCCTGATTTTTTTTTTCTGTAACTTTTCCGCAGACGACAGTTGAAAATATTCAAATCTTAAAGTAATCAAAACTTATTTAACCCTATAATACTAGACAGCGTTAACGTTAAAACACCGTAGTCGTGATAATTACGTGCGTCTAGTATTCTAGGGTTAAAGGGCTCTCATCGGTCACACTGTTGGCTACCAGTATTTCCAAACAATAATCTTCCTGGTACATTTTTATTGAACTTGTTTTAGAAAATTATCATGGGGAAAAATATCTGTACGGAAATAATGGTAGCCAAAGAAGTCACCACTGACAAACCTACATGTACTATGCAACAGCAATGCCTTGACTGCAGCTCATACTTAAAATATTAGAATAATTATTTTTTTTTACAAATTGAAAAGATCGTTTGGTAATTTAATGTCTTTTAATGCAAATATGCAAACGATATTTTTATCAAGAACTTATTGTTGATTAAACTTGTTTATTATCTTAAAATTAATATCATTTGAAAAGAATTAAAAAAAATATTTTGAAAAGTCAAAATATTAGAATATTTTACATTAATTATCACCAATTCATAACTGGTGGCATCATTAATTAAATTCAGACGATTTTATTTAAAATCGGTATTTTTTTTGCAGTTTGTTTGCTTTTTCATCTTAAAATGTGTCGTGTGAGTGATATTCCTGAATCTATTAAACTTTGTATGGTTGATTTGTATCGGCACGGTAAAAATCAATGTTATATAGTGAATTATTTACATTGTTCGCAATCAAGCGTTAGTAAAATACTAACACAATATTAAAAAAATGGAAAATTTCAAAATAATCGCCGAAATGGTGGCCGAAAACAAAAAACATCTGCTAGAAATGACAGGAAACTGTAGCGTATAGTTAAGAAACACCTTTTTAAAAGTGTGCGATTCTTGCACCGAAAATGGAAAAAAGAAGGAGCTGAAGTTTCTGTATCGACAATATTAAGACGTCTCCATAAATTTAAGTTTGAATCTCGCGTACCGAAAACAAAACCTCTCATGACTGCAAAACAAAAGCGTATAAGATTGAAATGGTGTAAATCAAGACGTTTATGGAGCGAAGAAGATTGAAAAAATATATTATTTAGTGATGAAAGTAAGTTTTGTGTTTCATATGGTAATCAAGGTATTCGAGTTTGGCGAATGAAGAAAGAAGCCTTTGATAATAGGCCATGGGACGAAGCATCAAAAGTGGCTAAGAACCAGTTTTCGTTTACCAACTCCGGGAACTAAGAAATTTTGCATGCAATACAATTATACAATACTTATTAACTAAAAAACGCAAAGTTCACCAAAAAATATGTGCACATTAATTTTTTATACCAATTTAAAGTGGTACCCTAAAGCCGACATTATAAAGGTAATGTTCAGTGTTTTGGTTAGTATTTTCACTTTTAAATAAGAATGAAGATAAAATTTATTGAATTGTCATCATTTACTAATAAATATTAAATACTGACAATAAAATATTATCTTTAATATTAGTATTGTATTTAATATTTGCTGTTTAAGAAGTTGAATATTTTTTAATATATTTTACACGAATGTAGCTTAAATAATAGATTAAATGAAACTTGAAAGTTAAAATAATAAAATAAAAGTACTCTATACTTTCAGAACGTATGTTTTAACACCTAATGAAGTAATAAATATAAAATTTAAGGATTTGCCCTCATATTTCGACACCTATATCATCTGTTGAAAAGAGCAATTTTGAATCTTAAACTTGACATTCCCTTTAACTATTAAACTTTTGAGGTAAAAACATTTCTAATACAACTAACAATTTTTTTCGAATACTTCTAATTAATAAATAAAAGGTTTAAGTAATACAAGGCTCTTTTTAACATAACATTAAGCAACATAATAACAGTAAAGAGACTTTGATATAATGTACTTGCCTCTTAATAAAATGCTTAAGAAGTTACAGGAAAAATTAGACAATATCTAAATGATTTTAGAAAATTGGTAATGCTTAAATATAATACTGCTTATCTGCTATATAAATAGCATTTTTAACCAACTTAAACTTAATGTATGGTCACTGAAAAGAGTCCCTTTTTTTAGATGGGATATCCCCCGGTAACTTTTTCGCCTGTCCTTTTTGGAACTAATGGAATTTCTTTCTTTTTTTTTTTATCTAAATTTTCTTTTTTCTCTTACATTGTTAAACTTTTAGTACTTCAAGTTCTTACTTTAAGTTATTCTTTTCTTAACTTTTCTAGTGATTTCTCTCATTGTGGCTACCAGCCACGTTTAAACATTAATTTTTTTAAGTCTCCCTAATGCCCTTGCAACACGATCACCTCCCAACTGGATGTTAAGTTGCCACGCAACTAGGAAGTCCATCAACAAGATCACATTGTTTCATGCTTAAATACTTGTCTTAAATAAAAGCTTTACTTTAGCATGTTTTATATATAATATTATTTATTTTGGTACATTTTTTAGAAAATATCATCTACATTATGCAAACTATCAATATCTTCATATGTCTGAATCAACTTCAAAAGTATCACTGAAAAATTCATTTTGTTCATTGGAATTTTCCAATTAGTACATGAATATAATTCGTAGCAAGTAATTCCATTTGATTTGCATGAGCATTTACTTGATAAACAAACGGTCTTCTGGCACTTGCACAAAATGTTTTTTAGTAAACTATATGGAATACAAAGAATTGTGTTCCAACAAATCCTTATATTTATCCCATTAATGATCCATCCATGTTCAGCAGGATTAGGGACACTCATTATGTTCTGGAAACACCGACGATGAATATATGCTTGATAGTTTGCCCTTTTAATATGGTATACTAAAGCATCATAATTTGGTGGTAAAGCAACATCAATTTTAAACTTCAGTTTGAACAATGTGTATCTTGAATCATTTACTGAGGTTTTAGTAGGTTGGCCATAAAGTTCGCAAACAAATAGTTCAAGAGTTTGAATAAGAGCACTTGATAAAGTCCAAGAAGTTCCAAACCCTTTAAATGCATCAATATAAACAATTTTGCTTTTCATTATAGTCACTTTTACTTTTCATTATAACCAATGCTTTAATTTTGCCCTTGTCTTTAAAGGCACTACAACTGTGGCAACCTGTAAAACTGCGAAGGCCTATTAAACTATCACAAATGTCTGGACCTAAAATAGTAGCGATAGATAAAACATTATGGAATTCTAAATTACTCGCAGTACCCAGAAGCAAATATAATTCTGTTGTTAAAAATCTACTCATACAAAGTGATATGATGAAAACATGTGTCCGAACTTTTAATAATAACATGTATGAAACATATCGAAGCATTTTCTACATGCAACAGCATTCTTGTATCTGCTTCCTCGTGATCAGAATGCGGTTCGGGCATATCCCTTACTATCAGATGACTATTTTTACCGCTTATGATATGACACTTTACCCCATGTGCAACAATCAACAATACACTTTTCAGAATTGGGGGGATCTACTGAGGACCATTTTTAAAAAAGAAATTCAACCAAAGCTGCCTTATTTGACCCATTTGCTAGAAATTTTAACTGATGAGTTTTTTTCTCTTTTCGCTGAACTTCCTATTTTAATAACAGTTTCACCTCCTGTAGCCCTCCTTTGTCACTCGCTGCACTAAATGTTGAAAATAGGATATGTGTCAGTTACAAAGTGAATTACTTTAGATTTGTAGCTAACGCCCATACCAATAATATATTCCAGTACTTGTAAAGCAAGATCTCCAAAAGTATTTGGAATATTCTGCATTTGTTGCAAAACTCCCATACCGTCCAAAATCAAGGCATTACTTTCAGGGATCTCACTTGGAATTTGATACTGATCCACTGATTTCAGCACAGAATGAGTCAATGCTGCGTTATTTGTTTTTACGATAGAACAATCAGGGTTTGCTATAGGTGGGGGATAGGCAGTTAAATTATATGACATGACATTTTATATATCAGGTTATGATGTTTGCCCCATTACAATTATATGAGCAAGAATGTTGCTTGTATCTTTCAAGATCCCAGTTTCCAATTTAGTTTTTGGATTAAGCTGCCTGTTAGTATCAAAAAAGGTAGCAGCTTTAGTTGAGCAATTTTTGAATATTAAATTTTATGTTAAAAAGAGCCTTGTGTTACTTAAACCTTTTATCGTTTTATTAGAAGTACTAAAAAAAAATTGTTAGTTGTATTAGAAATGTTTTTACATCAAAAATTTAATAGTTAAAGGGAATGTCAAGTTTAAGAGCCAAAATTGCTTTTTTCAACAATTGATATAGGTGTCGACATATGAGGACAAATCCTTAAATTTTATATTTATTACTTTATTAGAGTTAAAATATACATTCTGAATGTATAGAGTATTTTAATTCTATTATTTTAACTTTCAAGTTTCATTTAATCTATTATTTAAGCTACATTCGTGTAAAATATATTAAAAAATATTCAACTTCTTAAACAGCAAATATTAAATACAAGATAATATTAAAGATAATTATTAAAGAAAATTAAAGATAATATTTTATTGTCAGTATTTAATATTTATTAGTAAATGATGACAATTCAATAAATTTTATCTTCATTCTTATTTAAAAGTGAAAATACTAACCAAAACACTGAACATTACCTTTATAATGTCGGCTTTAGGGTACCACCTTAAATTGGTATAAAAAATTAATGTGCAAATATTTTTTGGTGAACTTTGCGTTTTTTAGTTAATAAGTATTGTATAATTGTATTGCATGCAAAATTTCTTAGTTCCCGGAGTTGGTAAACGGACTTGAACAATTTCGCCACTCGTCCCATGGTCTATAAAGAATGCCTTAAATGTTCTGTAAAATTTGCTACTAGTATCATGGTTTGGGGTTGCATGAGTGCAGAAGGACCTGGAAAGTTACGCATCGTCTACGAAAAGGTTAACTCTCAGATATATCAAGACATTTTGGAATATTACATGATTCCATCATCAGAAGTTTTATTTGAAGATGATTTCATCTTTCAACAACATTTAGTGTCACCGCATACCGCGGTGTCAACTAAGAATTGGTTCCACCAACGCAACATTAAGGTACTTTCTTGGCCACCAAACTCACCAGGCCTTAAAACCATCGAAAAATTACGGTGTATAATGAAGAAAGAACTCCAAAAAAATCCTCCTTCAAGTAAAACTGAGTTAGTGGCACTTGTAAAGTCTATTTGGGTTAATATTGATAGAAATGTTTGTAAACACCTTGTATATAGCATGCAAGATCGATTGTACGTTGTTATGAAAAATAAAAGGGATGCTACAAAATATTAACTACCATTTACTTCATATTCATAAGGTAATAGTGTTGCGTAAAATAAAATATTCTAATATTTTGAACCAATCTAAATTTTATTCTAATATTTTGATGTGTTTTAGAAAGCTGTATACCTAATTTATTGTACTGTATTTTACATTTTGTAAATGTTAAAATCTTATCTAAGCATTCCACATTTAATTTATAAGAAATGTAATTGCAGTTACTTAGTATCAAAAATAAATAAATGAAAAATAATTTTTTCTTATTACTTTTTCTTTGTTATTCTAATATTTTGAATATGAGCTGTATTTGTTCGAAATGTGTAGGCTTCGTGTATTCGTACAAAGCTGTGACTATAATTTTCCTTATATAAATGTTTATTATACTGACGTTTGGTGCACAAAAATGTTTATGAAGAATATTTGCGGCAAAGAAAAGGTACGTTGAGCATTTTTTTTTTTTTTTTTTTTTTGTTAAAAATTACATTTTAATAAGAAAACGGGACTGTTTCAGTATTGTCTATAAATGTGATAATAAGAAAGGCGCGGCGGTCAGATATTTTGTAGATACGTAAAAACAGAAATGTTAAACGCGGGGGCGTTTTGAAGGATCATTTTACGCCCCTTCGATTATACCCAGTTGCTAGGTTTTTTTTTTTTTAAATACAATACATTTTGCCTAGGGAGAATTCTGCATAAGACGGAAATCTGTGTGACATAGAACTTTAGACGGAGTTTACTGTATAAAAATCTATTTAAAAGATACTTTACTTTAAAATTAAACTAAATCTACTTAAAATATACTTTACTTTAAAATTAAACTAAATCTACTTAAAATATACTTTATTTTAAAATTAAACTAATAATATTTACACGTTTCCTAACATGACTAGCAGCATTAAGATTTTTTATTCTCCCTCATAAAGAAAAAAGCTTAAAATAGATTTAATTAATCATAACATTCTTATTTAGTACTAAAATTCTTATATACTTGGAATCCTACACTACTCACTCGCAAGCTAATGTTAAACCAACAGCAGGATTCTTTACAAGTTTCTCATTTACATTTCAATACTTAATTTTTTTCTTTTTGTATATAATATATGGCATCGATGTCTAAACGGTTATCTTTATACTGTTACGATTTTTTTTCTAAGAACACTTTCAATTTCGGATTCAGTTCCAAAATTGAAAGCGTTCCCAGCAAGAAACAAGTTGTTGCGCTCTGCAAAACAAATCCAAGGTCTGAGTATTTGACAGTGACCGAGTTCGACCCTGTGTGCAGTAGCGGCTCTTCAGGAGTTCACAATCACTTTTATACCAGAATACTGGTGCATAAAATTCGATCTGTTTTAATCGTTTGATTTTCTAGGATTAAACAAGGAGAAACTATTTTCATGAAATCTGTAGTAGTAAAGTGATTGTGAAATTATTTTCGACCCGCCACTGTCTACGTGATCTAACGTTATTGTATAGATATAAGATGAACGTAAGCATAATAAAATTAATTTAATTGAGATTTTAAGAGAAATGTAACATACCAGCATCATCAAAAACACACCAAATCGTGCTCTGAGAACGGAATTGTGAGAATGGATTTATTTGAAGATTTAAAAATATACCATTAGTTTCATTTAGTTTTAGTGTTATTACAATGTTTTCCTATTTTATTCCTTACATTGTATGTATGGAAAGTAAAATCTGCAATATTGAGCAATATATAAGGGTGTCAATCAGGATTCTCGCTGCCGATCGCCACTGCGCCAAAATGTTTCATCTGGAAAGAAAACTAAAGATTGAAATCTTTGCAAGAGATGTTTTTTCTTCTTTTGGCGACACTCTCAATAACTTTATTGTACAATTAAACCTTTTCTATGTAACCCACTATTTACGTAATGTAGTGATTCACGAAAAATTATTTGAAATTGGCTTTTTTTTTTTTTTTTTTTTTTTTTTGGCGATTAGCCAGTTGTTCAGATTAGTCAAAAGCCTGTGAGAACACCGGTGTAGACTTTTATCATTGTCCATTTGCTAATTTTTTGAATCATTAGCTGTCGAAATATGGTTCCAATAGTAAAAAAAAATTCAAAGTTGTTCTTCATCCTCTCAAAGTAATTTATCTCAAAGCAGTTACTTTTTAAAAGTTACGACGTTTACATTTTTATTCGGTTTCTAGGCTCTATACGTTATATTTAGAAAAATCTTCTCCAGATAAAATATATAAATAATAAAAAAATAATAAAAATTTATTTTTTGTACGACTAAAATTTACCGAGTTATGATGCTTTGAATTTTATGGAATTCTAGTATTTTCTTTCACTAAAAACATGTTTCATCCATATGCGAAAAGGAAAAAAAATCTTGACAATGGTGTGCTTTTTATTACTGTTCTACAATGCTTCGAAACCATTGAAAAGAAAAACAGATATTAAAGGCGGCAGATTGTACAGGCCATTGGCACACTTAAAACGAAAATCCCGCCCAATTCGCAGAAAATATTGGAAGATATTCCGCTCTTAAAAAATTATAATTAATTTCACCATTCATTATTTATTTTTAAATATTTGTATTTAATACGTTGTTAAAGTACTTTGAGTTTCAAATAAAAGTAAGAATAAGAATAGTATATAAAATTTAAACTTTAAAAAAAAATTGCCCAAAAATTTTTCGAGTGACAAGAGGGCGCGCAAACGTTACTTGCTCCAGGGCGCTGAATATGTATCTACGCCACTGGTTCGTTTTAATATGTAGATGGCCCCCTAAGCAAATTTTACATAATCATTTAAAAGTAGACTTTATTTCCAATCGTTCGGTACCAGTAACTTTCTTCTACGATAATTTGTGGAGAAGTTAGTAATGGGTGTTTACTTTTTTTTTTTTCCACGACTGTACATACTACTAGCTCAGATTAAAGAACTAACTAGATACGGCAAGAGCTCAAAAAGTTGAAGTCTCAACTGTAACCTCAGACACAGGAAAGAAGACTAGACTCGGCAACATCAATAAGGAAAGGGCAGCATACGTCACTGTTGGTAAAATTGGGTATTGCCATTGAAAAAAATGAAGTTTGGGTTCGTTTTAATATGTAGATGGCTCCCTAAGCAAATTTTACATAATCATTTAAAAGTAGACTTTATTTCCAATCGTTCGGTACCAGTAACTTTCTTCTACGATAATTTGTGGAGAAGTTAGTAGTGGGTGTTTACTTTTTTTTTCCACGACTGTACATACTACTAGCTCAGATTAAAGAACTAACTAGGTACGGCAAGAGCTCAAAAAGTTGAAGTCTCAACTGTAACTTCAGACACAGGAAAGAAGACAAGACTCGGCAACATCTAGCCAGCCTATGTTAACGAATGAAGTATTAGAGCGTGTAGTCGAAGATCCGGCCGTCGATTTTCCTATGTATAAGATACAAGAGAAATTCGGCCGGCATAAGTAAGCCCTAACAAAGACCTATAGGAAGCCATCTTTTTTAATTATAATTCCTGCCGGGTAATGGATTTTTTGCGTCACTTCCGGTGTCAATTTTGAGTGTTTGCCTACACTGTAAAAATAATTTCCCTTACTTTACACCAAAAAGGGTGGCAGCTAAGTTGCCACCCCAAGTGGTGTAATGAAATTCCATTTGTACACTGGTGTAATTGAGCCACCAGCTATCAAATGGTGTAAACAAACACCACTTTTAGTGGCAACTTAGTTGCCACCATTTTTGTTGTAAATTCACGCTACTGCTTATCTGGTGTAAATTTGCACTACTGCTTATTTGGTTTGCACTTTAACAGTAAAATAAAAAACAATTTAAAAATTACATTTTAAATCTAATGCAACCATAATTTACAAAAAATAGTTTAACGCAAAGAGGTTGCTAAACATTATTTTAACTGCGATAATTTATTATCTCAATTAAACATTTATTTTAAACATTTTAGTTTTGGTAAACAACGAAATTTCCTCACAAATCATTCGTTCGTTACATCTGGATTTACGTCACGTGTACTTGACTCTTAAAAAAAAAAAAAAAAAAAAAAAAAAAAAAAAAAAAAAAAAAAAAAAAAAAACCTCAGCGTAGGCCTGACTGGTTTTCGAATAAATAGTCTAAACAAATTAAAATAAATATACCATAAATACAACTAAACATTGCAAATTGTACAAAAATCAGATAGAGAGAGCTAAAAAACACCAACCTCTCACGCGCTAAAGAACAATTTTTATCACTTTTAAAATGAAAATTAAAAATACTTAACGG
Organism: Maratus speciosus; assembly: GCA_963932465.1. Taxonomy (NCBI): domain Eukaryota; kingdom Metazoa; phylum Arthropoda; class Arachnida; order Araneae; family Salticidae; genus Maratus; species Maratus speciosus. The sequence continues at coordinate 63,065,993 of OZ010799.1, read as the reverse complement.
CATAATTAATTAATAAACACTACACCGTTAGAAAGCTTGAACTTTAAGCTTTTAAAAGATACTAACAGTTAAGCAAAATGATAAGGTTTAAATAGTTAAAAAGGGTGCAAAACAAAGTAAACAAAACGCGTAACGCTATGGGAAAGCGGTCTGAGACAAAAAATTTTATACCAATTTCCTGATTTTTTTTAAACATCTCTAAACTCAACCCAGGAATACACGGTGGGTGGTGGAGCAAAACCCGTACTTTATAGAACATAAAACAAGTATTAGTTTTTCAAAATAATTAATAAAAAGTTGACAACAAGCTATGTTAAAATATGTCAACAACAGTAAAAATCCCATGTATTTCTAATGGGCGGAGCTAACTGAAAAATCGAAAAATGTCAACTTTTGAAACGCTCAGAAAATACACAAAAAGTGTTCAAAACTTTTAAAACTAGATAGAATCTTGAAGCTTAAGCTTTAAATGAACTGAATATCATATTAGTGTTTCAGAAAAAGTAAGTTTTTGTAGTTAAAAAAGCTTAAGAATATCGTTGTTTTGTTTACATAATGTATTTCCTGTGGGAAAATGAAAGTCGTAATCCTAAAAACGATACTTTTTAAAATGGCTCGCAAATAGTTAAAACTTATTGAAAACTTAAAATTCTTGGTTAAAAAATAATCTACGACCTTTACTTTAGTAGAATCGAACATTATTTTAAAGTTAACAAGCGGAATTCATTGTATACTGAGCGTCTCAAAAGTAACAAAAATGCCAACATTTGAAAATGCCACCAATACTCTGTAAACGCAACTTCATATACTCATAAAATTATAAATATAGCAGCTTACATAGAAAGTATTAAAATGTTGGAAAATTGTTATGTATTGTAATACACTTTTATGCTACCGGAATGGCAACAGGCCGCACGAATTGAATATGTAAATATACTTGGTTGTTACTGTTTTGATAGCTATGTTTCTGGCTAGTAACGTTATATAATCAATAGGTTTAAGCTGCATTTGTGTTAACTATTTATGTCTCGGTTAATACTTAATAATTGGCGATGAGGTAAAAGTATTCTGCTAAGCTAAAAGTATTCAGATAACTGCAAGAATTGCTGAAGATCAAAGCTTATGCTTACGCTTTAAGCCTAACTGCGGCAACGCTTACCGACGTTTCAGAACTGTGAGTATATCTACATTCTGCTAATTTCTAATAAAGAACCTTTTTTTTTTCTTTCTCAACATCGTTTTGTGAAGAAAATGGCTACTTTCGGCAGCTTGGAGCCTTTCGACGTATCGGAACCGTCAACATGGGATGCTTACCATGAACGCTTGGAATGCTTTTTAGAAGCAAACAATATAACCGAACCAACAAAAAAGGGCCATATTTTTGATTGTGTGCGGGGCGAAGATGTACGCGACGATCCTTTCTCTCGTGTCCCCAGCAAACCCTACTACTAAGTCTTATGACGAGCTAATAAAACTTGTTAAGGCACATTTCTCGCCGAAACCTTCTGAGATCTTCCAACGATTTTTATTTTATCGTAGGAATCAACAGTCGGGAGAAAGTGTAAGTGCATTCATTGCAGAATTACGGAAGCTATCCGAGCACTGTAATTTCAGTGCGTCGTTAGATGTCATGCTCCGAGATAGGTTGGTGTGCGGTATGAGAGATGAAGCTCTCCAACGTCGTTTACTCGCCGATTCATCGTTAACGTTTGCTCAAGCACTAGATAAGGCCTTGGCGGCAGAAACGGCCAATTCTCGTGTAAAAAAGATTAGAGGATCTGGAACTGTTTCAGTTATGCTTCTTGGCAAGAGACAAAATCGAAATCAAAGGCAATCTCAGAAAGAAAATTGTGCTAGTTGTGGACGCAACCATCCAAGAGCACAGTGCAAATTTAAAGATGTTGAATGCCATTCCTGCAAAAAGAAGGGCCACATACAAAGAGTCTGTCGGAATAAATCAAATTTCTCTAGGAAAACAGTACATGAGCAGAATTTACAAAATAGTGACTCTGATTCCTCCGACACAGAGAGTTTAGACACAGTCCATTTGAAAAATGTGCGCCTCAACAGTGTGGAAACACCAAACATGAAAACAACCGTCCTGATCAACGGTACACCATGCGTTATGGAAGTAGATTCAGGAGCTAAAATATCCATCATTGACAAAGGTACTTTTAACCGGTTATATCCTCACAACGTTCCACTGTTGGAAAAGTCTCCTTTCGTTGTTAAAGACTACAATAAACAACCAGTAGAAATCTTGGGTCGGTGCCAAGTTAGAGTTAAATATGCTTCATATGAACAGGAACTTCCACTTCTGATTGCTAAAAAGAAACATCAAGGACTTCTAGGTCTAAATTGGTTCGAACCATTGGGAATAAAGGTAACAGGCATCCATAGCATACAGCATTCTACTTTGGATGATGTCCTGAGTGAATTCTCTGATGTTTTCAAGGAAGAACTGGGAAGGTTTACAGGTACACCTATCAAGTTACATTTGGATCCCTCAGTTCGTCCAATTCAGCTGAAAGCTAGGAATGTACCATTTGCTCTAAGACCCAAGATTGAGAAGGAATTACAACGATTACAAGACCAAGGAGTTCTGGAACCAGTTAGTTACTCTGATTGGGCAACTCCTGTAGTTCCTGTCATGAAATCTAATGGAGATATTAGGTTATGCGGTGACTATAAATGTACGGTCAACAAGGCTTTAGGCACCCATCCATATCCAGTACCGGCAGTAAATCAAATACTTGCAGAATTAACAGGAGGCCGACATTTCATAAAGCTTGACTTGTCCCAAGCATATCTGCAATTAGTCGTGGATGAATCTTCTGCCATGGCGCAAACAATTGTGACACATCGTGGAGCATTCAGGTGCAATCGCCTCCAATTTGGAATTTCCACAGCTCCTGGAATATTCCAACGGCTCATTGAGACATTGCTCGCAAACATACCAGGAGTGTTTCCATACTATGATGATGTCTTGATCAAAGGTTCTACAGAAGAAGAAGTAGCCAAGCGATTTCGTGAAGTTCTTGATCGATTTTCTAAAGCTGGGTTACGCTTAAACAAAAATAAATGTATTATTGGAACTCCAAAACTTAAATTCTTAGGTTATGAAATCAACGAGAGAGGTATTAAACCCACAAAGGACAAAGTAAAAGCTATTCAAGAAGCCCCTACGCCAACAAAGAGAGAAGAACTCCAAGCATTTTTGGGTCTACTAAACTTTTATCATGTGTTTTTACAAGATAAAGCAACAGTGGCAGAGCCTCTTCATCGCTTGCTAGACAAGGGAGTAGTGTGGAAATGGAAGAAAAGTCACGATGAAGCTTTTAATAAGGTTAAAAAACTCTTATCAAGTGATTCCCTCCTCATACATTTCGATGAAAAGAAACCAATCATCCTGACATGTGATGCTTCTCAGTATGGTGTTGCGCTGTCCTCAGCCACAAATTGTCAGAGGGAGTTGAAGCTCCAGTGGCGTTCTATTCAAGAACAATGAACCCAACAGAGCGTCGGTATGCCCAGATTGACAAAGAAGCCTTGGCCATCATTCAAGGGGTTAGGAAGTTTCACAACTACCTCTATGGGCAGAAATTCGAAATAAGAACTGACCACAAGCCTTTACTGGGCCTTCTGGCCAGCGACAAACCCACACCAACAATGTTGTCTCCAAGAATGCAGCGGTGGTCCCTAGCTTTAAGCTCATATGATTATCATCTTGTATACCAACCTGGTAAAGTGATTTCTAATGCAGATGGACTTAGTCGTCTACCTCACTCTCAGATGATTCATCATGGGACATCTCCTAACGAAATATTGCTCCTGGAGGCTTTGGATAAGCCTCCCATTTCAGCCAAAGATATTGCACGGATGACTATGCAAGACCCTATCTTAGCCCGAGTGCTCAACTGGGTTTTGAAGGGGTGGCCAGCTGAAAATCCAGATGCAAAATTCATCCCTTATTTTCAACGGCGACTGGAAATCTCAACCCACAAAGGATGCCTCCTTTGGGGATGCAGGGTCATAATACCCAGAAAGGCACAAGAACACCTATTGGCCGCTGTCCACAGTTCACATCAAGGCATCGTACGTACAAAGGGCCTTGCAAGAAGTTACATGTGGTGGCCAAAGATGGATAGTCAAATTGAAGACACAGTAAATAGGTGTAACGTTTGTCAACAAACACGACACGCACCTCCTAAGACACTGGGAACATGGGAATGCATTAAAAACCATGGTCAAGACTCCATATCGATCATGCTGGGCCTTTTCAGGGATCCCTTTTCCTCATTGTCGTTGATGCATTCTCAAAATGGCTAGAGGTTATTAAGGTATCGTCAACAGACTCACCTTGTGCTATTGAAGCTTTGAGGAAGCTTTTTGGCTCACATGGTATTCCTGACACCATAGTCTCGGATAACGGACCTGGCTTCACATCGTCTGAATTTGAACGGTTCCTTATGAGAAACGGAATCCATCATACATTCACAGCTCCTGGACATCCTTCATCAAACGGACAAGCAGAACGGATGGTGCAAACAACAAAAGATGCACTTCGAAGAATTGTTTCGGGGAATTGGAATACTAGACTTGCATCATTCTTATTAGCACAACATGCTACGCCCAATTCTGTTACCAATGTTTCTCCAGCAGAGCTGCTTATGAACCGTCGTTTGAAAACCTGCCTCGACAGGATCCATCCAGATTTTTCAGAGCCTAATCCTAAGGATCAGTCTAATTCAAGATTCCGGATGTTTGCACCTCTAGACTTGGTATATGCTCGAGGATTCCACCCTCACGACAAATGGGTACCAGCTACAATAATAGAAGTAATTAGCCCCACAATGTACGAAGTTTTGACGGATAAAGGTCTTGTGTGGAAAAGACACATTGACCAACTAAGACGACACCTGGGCATGGGCAGTCCTCAACATATGACAGACTCTGACAGTTCTTCAACATATCCATCTAATGTCCCAACACCTTCATCGTTGATGTCAGAATCAGTAGGAGACAGCGAGAACTCTGAGCCAGCAGGAGGCAACCAGAATCCAGTTCTGCCGACAAAGGACGTGGTTTCAGAACCTAAGAAGATGGACAGTTTAATTGGGACTGCACCCGCAGGGGTTGGAACGTTGCCCGATGTTGCAAGGCCAGCGGTCCTTCCATCGAGATCAGTCAGAGCTAAACATCCACCAAGCTGGCTAAAGGACTACGTTACATAGGGGGAAGGAATGTTATGTATTGTAACACACTTTTATGCTACCGGAATGGCAACAGGCCGCACGAATTGAATATGTAAATATACTTGGTTGTTACTGTTTTGATAGCTATGTTTCTGGTTAGTAACGTTATATAATCAATAGGTTTAAGCTGCATTTGTGTTAACTATTTATGTCTCGGTTAATACCTAATAAAAATGATTGGGAATTTTTCAAAAATTTGAAGTTAAACATAAGTTTTAAGTTATTACCCTATTCCGAAGAAATTAGCAAAGAAGACATTCAAAATAGCGGACTATGTGTCGTTTAAAAATTTTACACCCGAACTGGTGTTCGGTTTCCACAATTTCTTTAAAAGATTAAAATTAAACCGTTTTGAGTGCATCATGACACTTTGTTCGGTGTTTACACCAAACTTAGAGTATATTTAAACCGTTTTGAGTATATCATGACACTTTATTCGGTGTTTACACCAAACTTAGAGTATATTTAAACCGTTTTGAGTATATCATGATACTTTATTCGGTGTTTACACCAAACTTAGAGTATATTTAAACCGTTTTGAGTGTATTATGACACTTTATTCGGTGTTTACACCAAACTTAGAGTATATTTAATCCTCATTTGGCATTTCATAAACTCAAATTAAGCGTAACTATAGTCCCTTTTTTTTACAGTGTATGTATCGAATTCAAGGATCAACATGTTAGAGCGGCCGGCGGCGACACGAATGACTACGTCATCGAGTTACGGGATGAAATCCTAATGCAGGACAGAATTTTTAAGAGTAGATTAAGGAATGCCTGGTCTGCCTCGACATTTCTTGGTACGATAGGCGCAGCAGTGGGCGCCAACTCGTCATTTTGGCGTCAATATCATGTCATCGAGTTACGGGATGAAACCGGTGCCAAATTAAAGGTAAAAAAATGTCTTTTAAGAATATTTTGGTCTTCCTGCGCATACCCTGGTAGAAACCACCGGCAGACTAAAATCTATAACAAAAAAATTCGTTGTAATGTACAATTAAAACCCTATAAACGTAATACTTTACATTACATTACCATATATATTACTTCGAATCCATTTTCAAGATGAATTAAGGGTTTAGGAAAAGATTATTAACAGTACGTGAGAAAATGACTGATTCGACATAACTTGGCACAAAGCGGGGCGCCAATTCGTTATTTTGACAGTGTTATTACGTCATAGAGTTACGGCTTGAAATTTTCGCACATTAAACATACGGATTAGTACAATACGAATATTTCACTCTGCCTTGTTATATCTTGGTAGGAGATGAGCAGAGCGGGCGCCAATTTTTAATTTTGGCGGTATAATCACGTCATCGAGTTACGGGATGAAATCATGATGCAGGACAAGATTTTTAAGAGTAGATTAAGGAATGACTAGTCTCCCTCGACATTACTTGGTACGAGACGAACAGAGCGGGACGCCAATTTTTAATTTTGGCGGTATAATCACGTCATCGAGTTACGGGATGAAATCATGATGCAGGACAAGATTTTTAAGAGTAGATTAAGGAATGACTGGTCTGCCTCGACATTTCTTGGTACGATAGGCGCAGCATCGGGCGCCAACTCGTCATTTTGGCGTCACTATCACGTCATCGAGTTATGGGATGAAACCGGTGCCAAATTAAAGGTAAAAAAAATGTCTTTTAAGAATATTTTGATCTGGTATATCCTGGTAGAAACCCCGGCAGACTAAAATCTATAACAAAAAAATACGTCATAATGTACAGTTAAAACCCTATAAACATAATATTTTACCTTATATTGCCATATATATTATTTCGAATCGACTTTCAAGATGAATTAAGGGTTTGAGAAATGTTTATTAATAGTACGTGATAAAATGACTGATTCGGCATAACTTGGTACAAAGCGAGAAGAACCCTCTTTTGACAGTACTATTACGTCATCGAGTTACGGCTTGAAATTTTGGCAAATTAAACATACCGATTAGTGCAATACGAATATTTCAGTCTGCCTCGTCATATCTTGGTAGGAGATGAGCAGAGCGGGGCGCCAATTCTTAATTTTGGCAGTGTAATCACATCATTCAGTTACGGCTTGAAAATTTGGCACATTGAAGGTATATATAAGTACAATAATAATATTTCAGTCTGCCTCGTCATATCTTGGTACGAGACGAGCAGAGCGAGGCGGCAAATCTTAATTTTGGCGGTTTTAATACGTCATCGAGTTACGACATGAAATCTTCATTCAGGACAAGATTATTAGGAGTAGATTAAGGAATGACTGGTCTGCCTCGGCATTTCTTGGCACGATATGAGCAGTAGCAGGCGCCATTCGTCATTTTGGTGTTACTAACACGTCATGGAGTTACGGGATAAAACCGATGCCAAATTAATGGTAAAATAAAGTCTTTTAACAATATTTTGGTCTGCCTGCACAAATCCTGGTAGAAACCACCGGCAGACTAAAATCTATAACAAAAAAATACGTCATAATATACAATTGAAACCCTATAAACATAATATTTTACATTACATTGCCATATATATTACCTCGAATAGACTTTCACGATGAATTAAAGGTTATGGAAAAGCTTATTAACAGTACGTAAGAAAATGACTGATTCGGCATAACTTGGTTTTTGTTATAGATTTTAGCCTGCCGGAGGTTTCTACCAGGATAAGCGTAGGCAGACAAAAATATTCTTAAAAGACTTTATTTTACCTTTAATTTGGCACCGGTTTTATCCCGTAACTCGATTACGTGTTAGTGACGCCAAAATGACGACTTGGCGCCCGCTGCTGCTCATATCGTACCAAGAAACGTCGAAGCAGACCAGTCATTCCTCAATCTGCTCCTAATAATCTTGTCCTACATGAAGATTTCATGTCGTAACTCGATGACGTGTTAAAACTGCCAAAGTTAAGAATTGGCGCCCCACTCTGCTCGTCTCGTACCAAGATATGACGAGTCAGACTGAAATATTCTTATTGTACTTTAATGTGCCAAATTTTCAAGCCGTAACTCGATGACGTGATTATACCGCGAAAATTAAAAATTGGCGCCCCACTCTGCTCATCTCCTACGAAGATATGACGGGGCAGACTGAAATATTTGTATCGTACTAATCGGAATGTTTAATATGCCAACATTTCAAGCCGTAACTCGATGACGTAATAGTATACTCAAAATAGAGAATTAGCATCCCGTTCTTCGTGCTTTGTACCAAGTTATGCCGAACCAGTTTTTTTTCTCACGTACTGTTAATAAGCTTTTCCTAAACTCTTAAATCATCTTGAAAGTCGATACGAAGTAATGTATATGGCAATGTAATGTAAAATACTACGTTTATAGGGTTTTAATTGTACATTATGACGTATTTTTTGTTATAGATTTTAGTCTGCCAGGGGTTTCTACCAGGATATGCGCAGGCAGACCAAAATATTCTTAAAAGACATTTTTTTACCTTTAATTTGGCACCGGTTTCATCCCGTAACTCGATGACGTGATAGTGACGCCAAAATGATGAGTTGGCGCCCGCTGCTGCGCCTATCGTACCAAGAAATGTCGAGGCAGACCAGTCATTCCTTAATCTACTCTTAAAAATCTTGTCCTGCATCATGATTTCATCCCGTAACTCGATGACGTAGTCATTCGTGTCGCCGCCGCCCGGTCTATCCCCATGTAGGTTTCTAATCCCCATGTAGGTTTCAAAGTGTATATTAAGAATATACCATTCTGCCAAGTCTAATCCTGCCGGAACCAGGTGGCAGACTTACTTTTATGACGTCAATTTTGAGGGTTTACCTATATATCGAATACAAGGACCGCATATACATCAAAATGTAGGTTTCAAAGTGTACATTAAGAATATATTGGTCTGCCAGGTCCAACCTGCCGGAACTAGGTGGCAGACTTACTTTTATGACGTCAATTTTAGGTAGATTTCGTATGAAATACTACTTATTGGGATTGCTTCTATGTTGGAATTTCTGAAAAAATTTTGCAGATCTACACCGATCATGACCCCTAGAATCCAAAACCACCCTCAGTAAAAAACTTTAAATATATATATATATATATATATATATAGCACTTTCTTCTGGACACGATAACGTTCGTAATTCTGCACCAATCTCTTCCAAACTGATACATAAAATCAATGGGCATAAATTCTCGGTCAAGTTCGTTAATGGGCAAAATCGGACCAAGGGGATGGAAATAGGGAGGGATTTTGTGAAAACAGAAAAACCCCTATAACTTCTTTACTTTTATACATATCAAATCAGTTTAAAGTTTTTATTACTTCTAAAAATAGGGCCAAAAATTTATGTATCACATATTTTTGATAAAGTTGAAAATGGGCTCAAGGGGCGCAAAAAATAGGATTTTTGGGAGAAAAAAATTCATAACTTCGTCAATTCTCAAGATATCAAATCCAAATAATTTTATTCTAAATCTCCTTAACATTATCTACAACTTTTATACTCACAAGTTTTTGATAGGACCAATTCGTACCGCGAAAAAAATTTAAAAACGAAAACAAAAAGGGGGTTTAAAGAAGAAAAAAATCCATAACTCTGTCAATTCAAAAGATATAAAATCCCCATGAATGTATCATACATCTTCTTAATATTGTCTACAACATCTATACAGACAAGTTTTGGATAGTACCAATTCTTACAGCAAAAACAAATTAAAAATACATAGCGGTTGAAGAAAAAAATCATCTTAGTAAGGGTGTATTCAAATCCAAACTGCCTGTTTTCGGACTCATTTTACAATTCATTTTTGCTCTCAAAGGCTTCCAATTGGTACGTTTTCTTACTCAGAAACTATATAATGTACTGTAATGTTCGATGTTTTGATAGAGGCAGAATATATTTTTAAAAATGCTGTTAAAAAGGGCATTTTGAACCGAATTTACCGAAGCGGATTGTGTTGGAAAAATCATTGTATTAAGGATGCACTCAAATCCAAACTGCTTATGTTCTGACTCATTTTTAAATTCATTTTTGCTCTCAAACGCATTTAATTGGTAGATTCACTTATTCAGAAACTATATAATGTACCGTAATGATCGAGTTTTTGATAGAGGCAGAATATATTTCAAAAAATTATTTCAAAGTGGGCATTTTGAACGGAATTTCCCGAAGCGATTGTGTTAGAAACGAAAAATATTGTCCTTCTGAGAAAATAATTGTATATATATATCAAGTTTTAATTAATTGAACAAAAAATAAAAACACAGGTCGCTTATAAATCTCTTCAAAAATCACGTCAGCAAGTTTCATATATTTTTTTTTTAATTAAAAATGAATCTGGAATTCTGCCAGAAAATTTCGAGTTTTTGAGCGTGGAAAAGTATTTTTTTTTTTTTAATACCGCCCTAACACGATTCTGATAAAACCAGATACATATTATATAAAAATGAAATAAAAACTCGTCAAAAGCGGCCTGATAAAATTGTTAAAGTGGATTTATCTCTAATCACGATTTAGTTTTTGTTTGTGAAATTAGTATATTTGACTTCGAAATCTACCTCTGCCTGTAGGCCGGGCCGGCAGGGATTTTTGAGTGTTTGCCTGTGTATCGAAGAACCGTACGTACATCAAAATGTAGGTCTCAAAGTGTACATTAAGAATATATTGGTCTGTCAGGTCCAATCCTGCCGGAACCAGGTGGCAGACTTACTTTTATGATGTCAATTTTGAGTGTTTAACTATGTATCGAATACAAGGGCCGTACATACATCACACTGTAGCTTTCAAAGTGTAAATTAAGAATATATTGGTCTGCCAGATCCAATCCAGCCGGAACCAGGTGGCAGACTTACTTTTATGACGTCAGTTTTGAGTACTTGCCTATGTATCGAATACAAGGATCAAACATGTATCCTCATGTAGATTTCAAAGTGTACATTAAGAATATACCGGTCTGCCAAGTCTAATCCTGCCGGAAACAAATGGCAGATTTACTTTATTGGCGTCAATTTTGAGTGTTTACCTATGTATCGAATACAAGGATCAAATGTACGTCCCAATGCAGGTTTCAATGTGTACATTAAGAATACTAGGGGATCGTACCCGGTCTTCTCGGGTTAAAGAATATACGTGAAAACATTTTTTTTTTAAATTGAAAACTAATCATTTTTTATATGCAATAAATTTTTTAGATTGGCCAATTACATTAAAAAAGCATTTTTCATATGTAAAATACGAATTAAACAATCAAATAAATTTTTTTAATTTATCAAAAGCAATATTTTTCTTATTAGCCGCATGCTAAGAGTTATTTGCGAAGATTTTGCTACATATGGCATCCTTTTATATTCTGATAATTTTAGAGCTTATACGTGTCTGACAAATTTGTGTTTTATTTATATTATTTTATTTATTTATTCATAGGTAATTTTTTTAAATGGATATTAGCCGTAAGGAAACTATGAACTCTTTATTTTGTTTTAAAGGTAAACGGATTAATATTTCGTAATCGAGCTTTACGCGATATAGATAAATTAAAAAATATTTCATGCTTAAAATTGTTTTTAAAACCATAGACAATCAGTAAACTGAGATGAACTTTGCAAACAAATTACATTTGAAAAAAAAATCCTATTTGGTGATCTAAAGGTTTAAATTGTACGATTACAAATATGTTAGATATGTGTTTTTTCAATATTATTCTTTTATTTCTTTATAAAAGAAATATTAATTTCGTTAATTTGTCTTTCACAAATATGTTAGATTGGTGGGTTTTTTCATATTATTCTTTTATTTGTTTATAAAGGAAGTATTAATTTCGTTATGCAAAATTAGTCAGAAACAAATGCTCAAATATGTTTGTTGCTTTATGTGCAAAATGTTTATTATTATTATTTATTGAAACCGGCACGTGATAAGATAAACTTTTAAAAAAAATCATGCTTAAAAATTATTTTAGAAAATGTAATACTAATGACATCACATGACAATACTATTTCAATGACTGATAGTCAATGAAAACAGTTTTTAAACAAATTGCATTTTAAAGTAATTTTTTTCCCTATGCGACGAAAATTGAAAATGTACGATGGTCAGAAGATTACAAAATTGCAGTAGCGAAAATTTTAAGACCGAAATTTGATCGTGAAGTGTTGCCATTCACAAAATGACGCCAGCGTTACGCACAGATACGTTTGTTCTTTATAATACAGATACTTAATCAGTAAAATATAATAAAGATCAGCTATTAGGATGTGATTATCAATTGAGGCTGTTACGCGTGGATTTCTGGAATGAAAACAGCAATTTTCACCTTCTCAAAATTTGCATACGCACTTCTCATATCCATATTCATAATTTTTAAAAAAATTGTATTTTGTTTGGTCATTTAAAAATCATTTTAACGCAAAACTTGAAGTCACGATTGTCATCAAGATGTTTTATGTGAACAGACGCACTCTTTACTTGAGATTCTAATCTCAATTCTTCAGAGTAAAAATTTCCGTAATTTATATTTTTTAGACGCATTTGTATTAAAATGTTTAGTTTTATCTAAGAAAATGATCGCTTTCTTTTAAATATGACTTCTTTTTCACTATGTTGGCCTTTGCGCCTTTTAAGCAATTACTTTGAAATTTGATTTTCATTTGAAACTTCATTTTCACTTAAATAAGCATTTCGCATAGTGTCTGAAACTTAGTATCAGTACACATGCTGGAGGAAAAACAATATAGAAAATTTATGAAGAAAAATGCGTATTTTCAAAAGCAGTATGCCATTTTCCGTTATTATGCCCCAAATTTAATATTCTGCTCCTAATGGGATTTTGCGCCACTAAGCCTTATACAACAATTTTCATCAAAAATTTTGAATTTTTATCAGAAAATAGCATGAATAAAGTTAAAAATACCTCATTATTTCTCTCTTGTCTGCAATAATGAAAGCTATCTAATTTTCATCATTTTGAAGACATTTCATAAAATGCTTTTAAAATTAAAATATAAAAGTGGGGATATTATATAAAAAAAAAAAAACAGATAGTGCGATCACATCTACAAAGGAAGAACTTTCAGTGAAAAAAATATATTAGTAAAATTGGTTCAGCAGAAAGATCAGAGCAGATGACACACTTGTGTTTTAAATCTATAGATTATATAAAATTGGGAAAAATTAAATTAAGCAAATTATGTTATTTTGATAAAATTATAGTAAATTGTCATTAAAATTTTATTATTCGAGGGAATTTTCGACAAAAACTTCAGGAACACGATATTGTTTTAAAGCACGAATTATTTGTTTACTTGTCTAACTCGGCGAAGCAAATTCATCCAGGCGAGAATCGTCAATTTCTGTAATATAAATTGCTATAATTTGCATGTCACCATTCTTTTATAAAGACACTCTAAATTTTTGTAAAACATTGCGTTTTATGAGTGTGTGATTTCGATTACATTACTTTCAAAAGTGAAGCAATTTCACCTGTGAAGAATTTGAAAGCAGCTGGGCTGTGAAAATGACGCACATTTACAAAACATAATTCAGGTTTAAGAATTAAAATACGCGCTTTTTTTTAAAATGACGTCATTTGCATCGGCTAAAGTTATCTACTTTTAGAATCCAGTTTTAAACTTCGTCTCTAAAAAAGTGTGCATATGACGTCATTATCACGGAATAACAGAATATTCTTGGCATAGCCCCATATTTTAATTTCAACTTCTTTTTTTCAGGTTTTATGAGAAAATGGCAACAATAAGAAACAGTATCTCCTATTTTCGACTATTTTCCGTTTACTTTCAATGACTTTCAATAGAAATGAAGTACTTTTGTTGCCACAATAAGAAAAAATGGTATTAAAAACTACAAAAAAATTAATATCTCAAAAATAAATTGTGATACAGCTTCCAAACAAATTGCATTTCAAAGAGCATTTTTTTTCCTTATACGACGATGTAAAAATTTAAAATGTGCGATGTTTAGAAGTTTAAAAATTTGCAGTAGAGAAAATTGCAAAACCAAAATTTTATTTCAAATTTGAAAGTGTTGCCATTCGCAAAATGACGTATGCGTTACGCACAGATATGTTTGTCCTTTATAATATAGATACTGGTGTGCCAGGTCTCATTCTGCCGGAATGATGTGGCAATGGCAGTGGTTATCGTTTCGTTTTGAATGTAGCGCGAAAAATCTCTCCTCTCTGTGAGGTCATCTCTTGACCTCAGAATGAAAGGAGAGATTAATTTCAGGTGTGTTTCGAAAAGCAGTAATTCTATTTCATTTTGTTCAAAAAGAAAGGAAAAAATAGTTTAAAATATGTCTCCAAATAGTAAGAAGAATAATTCCATCAATCAGTCACAGAATTTTTAATATTTGGCTAATACGCATATATTTTAGAATAGATGGGATCCCATTGTTATTTAATTTTTAACCAATATAAAGAAATTCACTATGTTTTCACTATGTTCGAGTTTTGTGTTTGAATGCAATTTTCCACATGAAACAAAATAAACATTTTCGGAGATAAAGTAAAGTTTTAATCAACTTACGACGATCTCGTGAAACATTCTCCATTCATCAATTAACGGTAGTTATTTATGTTAATTAATTAATAATTAAAAATATTGAATTTAATAACTAATATAATTATTAATTTAGATTTAATATTCAGTGTGTTATCGCAGTTATTATTTTGATGTATACACATGCATGAGCAAGATGCCAAATTTAAAGTAGAGACACATTTCATCCCAATTCAGATACGCATCGTTGATACGTATGAATCATAAATCTTAATTTAAAAAAAATAATAATGAATAAAATGCAAATAGTTTAGAGTTAAAATATTTCAAAGGGATAAAAATGCTGAATATGCCATTAAAAAAAAACCTTAAAAAGCAACAAAGTGAAAATATACTATTATGTTTCAGTTAAACAAAAATGGAATACCAAACGGATTTTCTAAAAATTGAACTATGAAAATAAACAATTTATTCATAGGATTTCTTGTTCCAAAAGGTAGATTTCCAGATAGTTAGGCAAACTTATTATAAATTTTATTGTTTCTGATAAAATGCAGTTTGGTTATGATAAGCGAGTGTTATGATATACGCTTTCGATCATTGAAGTATTTAAAAGGTTATCAAAGAAACATGCCTTACTTCTGCAATAGAAATATTGAAGACGTGGTATTCCGATCTCTCTCTCTGTCTCTCTCTCTCTATATATATATATGTATATATCTGAGATCTGCACGGGATGGGCCCAAACTCACGCCCAGCCCAGCCCGGCCCTCGGACTTATTTTCATTCACGGCACTCGGGCCTGGTCTCTACTTTTTGGGGGGCCGAGCTCTGTCCTTACTTTTTTTTTCCTGGAGGATCGACCTGAGTCGGGCCTTAGATATTTTTTCTGTACCGAGCGTGACTGGTTTCATTCTTCCTAGTCTTCATGGGCCAAAATTTTCAGTCCCGGTTTTGACCCAGCTCATATGAAAATCATTGTTTCGGCGTTGCCTGGTCCGTTCAAAGATACGTAAAATTTGGTCTGGCCGAAAAAATTTTGCCAAAAAATGCATACATTTTAAAATCGCCATTATTCTATTATTAAACATTAAAATTTATTCTTTTTAAAGAATAGTAGATTTCTAGGCTTATTAAAATATAGCTAAATTAAAATATAGTAAAACGTGTGAAAAAGAGCCTGCCTATGACGGATTATTATGCTAATATTAATGATAACTGAAACATTTACATACAACAAATAAAGATTCATTTAAAAAAATATATATATATATATATATCGCAGTGTAGTTCTGTAAAAATGAACATTTTAAACATGAAAAAAAAAGCTAAATATTTTTGGTCAGAACTCCTCGTAAGAGACAATTTTTAACCAAATCGACGTAAAAATCGATGAATGTTTTGTAGAAATTCACTTGGGCAGGGTTCGGGTACAAGATTTTAACTTTTTTCCGGATCAGGCCGGCCCCGGGCGAAACTTTTAATTTTTATACCGGGCCGGGCCGCATTTTTTTCTATGTGTAGGACCGGGCCCGGGCCTGAAAATTTCGGCCCGAGCAGACCTTTGATGTATATATATCGTCATCAACCGTTTTCAATCTACTGATGAATATAGGTCTCGCCGAAATTTGTCAATTATTTCCTGCTAGTGCTGTAGAAATCGCAGTAATTTCTGTAAGAGCCAAGATCTAGTAGAAAAGATAGAGGCCTGCACCGGCTCGGGCTAATTTTCATTCACGAAACTTGAGTCGGGCCAAACATTTTTTTCCGGGCTGATCGGGACTGTACTTCTTTCTTCCTTTCTTTAGAAGTCTGCACGTGCTGATATTTCAAGTCCCGGTATGGAAGCTAACAGTTCGGCTCGTATCAATCCAACTGAGCTCGTATGAAGACTATCATTAGTCCGGCTCTGCTCGGCTCATGCAGACCTCTAAATTATTCACCTTGAGCCCACGATGGGATGACATTTTATTTGTTTATTTTTGTAAAAAAAATATAGTGATGTTTCTTTTCAATGACTTCTTTTAACGAAATCTTTAAAAATTTATTTTGACTTAATCACAGAATATATATTCTAATTTTTAGGTAGCTTTCATTACAAAAAGTTACCTATTGCGGCCGTCCGGAGGAAAGCAATTCCGAAAAATTTTGGTACATTTTCATCTATCATAACCCCCAGACCCTGAAATCCACCTCTGTTCAAATGTTGATATCCTTCTATATATAAAAAAAAGTTTTGATTTGGAAATGGACCAATGAAAATCTGCGTAGATATTCCAGGTAGATCGCATCCAATTTGAATGCTTAAGCATGGTCTTTGATCGTTAATACTAAAAAAACTGTTGCATACAAAAATATGAAAATCGGTGGTATTATGGAGAAATGTTTGATAAACACGCTGATGTAGACAGTTTTCAAATCGAAGAATTATTTTAAGAGATATTTAATGCTAAAGTTGGACAAAATCGTTCTATTAAAAAAGTTTTATTGGATCAAAAACTATACATGAGAATTTAATCATTTTTAGATCATTTTATGCGTTATAAGTTCCCGGTGTGCAGATTGCATTTATTTTTCTTATTTGACTGATTTTTTGAGGTTTTATTTCAATTTTAAATTCAAATTTTCAGCATTTCGAGAGATATTTTTTACAAATTTTAGAAAATGTTATTAATTTAAACTGTTGCCAGTTGTATAAATAGCGCAAACAATAATGTTTACTTCAAATTAAAGATTTATTTACACGTGATTATTACAAACAGAATTTTTTTTTAATTAGAATTAAATGATTACATGCTAAAAGCAGGAAAATTACGTCATAAGAACCATAGGCCAGATGTCATATACGCGCATATTGACGCATTTTTTTTCCGACGCCAATTTGGCGAAACATTAATAACATAAACAGCAACATCCGGGTTACCATATCAAGCAAAATAACGAAACTTTAGCACCAGTTAAGTACCCGTTGCGTATATGAAATTGGCGTCAGAAAAAAATTGCACCAATATATATGACATATACGTATATGACATCTGTACCGAACCATATTTGCACTTGAAAGAGAAACAAAATCTTAAAATAAAAAAAATCATTATTATGCGTTAAAACTTGTAATTTGAGGAAATTACGTCATATTTAAAATGGCAAAAAATATAGCAAAACAATTTAAATTGAAAAATATATTTGCGCGAGATATTTTGAGATAATCTTTTCAACTATTATCGTGAATTCGAAGAGAGCGCAAATAATATTTCCTTCTAACAACAAAAGTATTTTCACGTGAATATTAATAAGAGAAATAAAACTTTGGTGTAAATTACGTCAGATTTGAAACGATACATTTAAAATGAATTATTTAAAAGAACTATCTTATAGCGCTGTTAAAAAATACCGGGAGACAATGACACTGTTTACTTAATTCATTTTACATTAGCTTATTTTCAAATGTTTAACTAATATTTTTAATTAAATACGAAAACAGCCTTTGTATCTCTTAACAGCAGCAGATTTTACCTTAAAAATACCCATTCCAAGGAAAACGAATGGAAACCCGTTTACAGAGAGATCGCTACTGTTTTTTTTTTTTTAATTTTAATTCAATATTTTTAAAGCCGATCAAATTAGCGTGCTTTTTGGATTTTGGTGTGCCTGAACGGCGGTTGGCGAGCGTAGCTCGTAGGGGGCAGAGCCCCCTAGTATATATATATATATATATCCATATATAGGGTAGATGTTAAAGTATGAAGGAGGTAGGCGTTGTCTGGATAATTTATACGCAAATGTTGATTTAATAAAAATATTTTTAAAAAATGGAAAGGTACATTGTAATAATTAATTTCAATAAGCGTAATTTTAATAAGCGTTTCTTAATAATGCATAAAACCATTTTAAATCATATTAACTTACTTCTATGTATTTATAATGTTTAGATTAATTACGATAATAATTTATAATTATTATATTTATATTAAGAATATTATTATTTACTTGGTGTGATGATTTTGAATTGTCAGAATTCGCTTTTAATTGTAACCCATTAATATGGATACATATTACTTAGCTTTTTTTACATATGAAAGATAGAACTTGAATAAAACGATAGTTTCAAATTCACAAAATTATGACTAGAACTTTCACAAATATAAGGAAAACTTCACACTTTCACAAAAACAGAACCCTGAGAAAAAAGTCCGGACAGAACCCTGGTTTTTATTGTCCGAACTCTCTAATTTTTTTTATCGGTCATAAATATACCGGTCTTGTAGCCTATATAAAAAAATCTGGATATTTAGTTGTAAAAGAACTGTTTCTCTCTGTCTCTCTCTCTTTTTTTTCTTCTTGTTTTTGCATCGAAAACTTTTAACATTAAAAAAAAAAAAAAAAAATAGTTCTTATCGTCCGAACTCTTTGAAATTTTCATCAGTCACAAATATAATGGTTTCAAAGTATGTGTAAAAATTTACTGTAAGAATATGTATGAAAGGATAAAAACCCTTTTAAAACTCAAAATTCAAATTAAATTTCAAAAATTTAAATTAAAATCCGAAGTTTCTTTCTCCTAACTTTAAATCTCATTCTAAAACCAGTTTTACCCCTTGTAACTTTGTTTCCAAGCAATACATCTTATTACTTTCAGATATCATTCTCGGACGATCTTTAAGAGTAAAATGCCGACGTTCGGAATATTCTCATTCAGTTGCGGTTAGCCGATTCCCGGGCCGGCCAAACCTAGGTCTGGCATCTGATCCCGGACAATCAATCAAAAGCTAATCAGCCAATTAAAGAAATGTTCCTCCCAAATTTACAACAATGTCCTCTGCTGGAAAGTATGATAAACCCCAAGATATTAGCTAAAACCCCCGCTAAAAACGAGAGAATTTGCACTTTTGAGATGCCGGCAAAACCTATGACGATGTAGCTCCTGAAAATCATCATCAAGTGGCTCGAGGGGCCCCCGGCAGAACTCACGAATCGGACTGTAAGATGAGCGGTGAAATAAATGAGTTCGGTCCACCAAAATGTTCCCGATTCTAATTATTATACAAGTATGACACCCCAAAATTGACTTACATCTCTGTACGGACACATGCCGCGAAGTGAACGGGCCGCGACTACCTTTTACAAGTCCGGAACGCTTCCGTGAGATACATTACATGTATATCTACCCTATATATATAAAATCCTAATGAAACGAATTTATGAAACTGATATTATGAAACGACTGAATTGAAACGAATTTATGTAACGATTCTATGAAACGACTGATTAAACAACTGATTATGTTTCACGGCGATTTCTCCTAAAATATGGAATACTTTGAGATGAAATTAACACCAAAAATCCGTATTGATCCACAGATGTCAAAATTGGTACTAGAATTTTTAAATTCGAATTAGTTTTGGAAATATTAATTTTTAAATACTTTTTTCTAATGATGGCAACTCAAATTTTAATCATAACATATATTTTTTTTTCATATTTCAGAAAAGGTTATTATTTTAAATTAATTTGGCGACCATTTTGACCTCCCTTAAATGTATGCTAAGAAATGTATCATGTCACTTTTATTCATAATCAAGCAGGACGGTCGTTCTGCCAAGCCAAGCTGAAAAAAAAATGCTAACCTCGCCAAACAAACAAACGCCAAGAATAAAACGCAAGACACCGTAACTGCTTATTATACTGATGACAACTTCTCCATGTAAAATCAACCAAACATGCCAGCGTAAAATTTCCCATATCAAAAGAACCAATCATCGCAGAAAAATAAAACCAAAACCAGAAGGACCTAATGGAAAATATCTTCAATTTGAGACCAAATGCATCCTCATAAATTAATTATAAACAGAGATATAGATTTTTTAAAATAACGTCGAGATACTGAAAATGATCGATTTATTTTCTTCGTCACAATTTATGGTTCAATCAAGGTAGAGACTTAAATAATGGACATAAAAAAGTAAGGATTGCATTTTTGGACAGATATTTACTCAATCTACGTGCTTTTGTAAAATTCAGCTTTAAAAACACAAATTTTCTATTCTTAATTAGCGAAAAACTGTTAATTAATTTTAAAGTTTATAAATTATGCCAAACAGCGATAAACCCGCCAAATCATTTTAGAAGTCTTTTAAAATTTTTTATATTATCCTTTTGCATTGATTTCATCGAAGAAAACTATGGCCGAGATCCAGATAGATTTTTCGCTGTTAGCGAAATGAGTTTGACCAATCAGAAGCCAGAATGTTTGAGAATTTTTGCTGCTTCTGGATCCCGGCCTATGTCATAAAAGTTTTGAGTCATTTTCTTAGTGCCATGGATGAAGTGCAATGTTTACAGAAATTTAGGCTGGGATCCAGATGGATTTTTCGCTGTTAGCGAAACGAGATTCACCAATCAATAGCCTGCATTGCTGCAAACAGCGAAAAGTTCGCAAAAGTGCAAGCTTCTGATTAATGAATCTCGTTTCGCTAACAGCGAAAAATCTATCTAGATTGCGGCCAATTATGTTGAACACAATTTTGCATTTCCACATCCAGGAAGGGTATTGATGTCATAACAACAGTGCGTATTCGAAACTATTTAAGGCATTGATTCTGAACTCCTTTGCTATACATTTCAATATTAAAGAAGTTGTTGTTTCAATAGTTTTAGTACTTTTCTCTATTGCTCACTCTAAAACACGAATATCGAAATTTAACCAACAGCGCTCAGAAACTATAGCGCCTAGAATGTATAGTGTTGAAATAGGCTAACCCTGTAATACTTAAAAAAGCGCTAAAATATTGTATCCCTTAAATGTGCAATGATACTGCTGTAATATGCAGATCGCAGCGGCATCTGCAGGATATTTTCTACAACTGCAAGAAATTGCTAGTCTATACAATGTAATAATAGTAATACGAAAATCCCACAGATGTCGCTGCGATCGACACTTGAAATTTTAGCAGTATCGTCGCACATTTAAGGGATACAAATTTTTAGAACTGTTTGGATAGCATATTTCCACAATAGGTATTCTAGGCGCTGTATCAGAAACAACACCATAACAGAGAGCCTTTATACATAAGAGTGGTGATATATGCACAGGAGGCATGCTCATTTCAAGCTTTTGTCGAAAGTACGGCAATCCGCTTTCTTGAATAGAGGATATTCAATCTACGTTATGATCACATGGTCAAGGCAAGAACGTCTAGCGTAAAGAAGGGAAGGCTCCGTCTACGTAATGTAAATCCCCGCTAGCCAAGGAAACAGTTCATGGGAGAAAGCAGTAGTACCCTGTTAAAAATATCGTGAAAAATTACCTCTGTTTTTAAAGGCTATCTGTATTCTGACCAATGAGAACGCTTCATAGGCGTTTATGTAGCGTTCTCATTGGTCAGAAAATAGAGAACCTGTAAGAACCGAGGTAATTTTTCACGATATTTTTAACAGTGTAGTTTCCTGTTTCCCTTCTATCAGTTATAAATTCTTTGGGTAAATTACCGGTACCACGTGACTTTTTCAGCCTCGAACCCATATTTGGAATATCCTCCATTAGAAGATACGCGCATGGACGATCTCTATTAGACTAGGGAAATAATTCAGCATGCATTAACCTGGCGATAATGGCATGCTCGTAAAGAACTTTAACGATTTGTTTTTATCACTTTTACCAATAAACATTTATTGGCCGTATGTCGCTACTTCGTTATAGAGACACACTTGTTCCTAATTAGATCCCGGCCTTAATGTATCAAAATACAGAGTTTGCTTTCTGTACTATTCCTGAGCTCAGTTGTAGCGTCTAGAAATATAGGCCGGTATTCAGGTACAATTTTGCAAACAGTGAAAAGTTAGCAAAAATTTTGGCTTCTGATTGGTCAATCTCGTTACGATAACACAGAAAAATCTACCTAGATCACGGTCACTGTGTGGAAACCGGCTATTCCAGTAATTCGTTAAAAAGTGCTAAAAATTGAATCCCATAAATATTGACAAATACTGAATGACAAATGTCGATAGGAGCAACATTTTCTAGATCTTCTCTGAGCGAAACATTTTCTTTTGAAATAGTTATGTTGGAATTACCATATGTCGCTGTAATCGACATTCGTCGTTCAGCCTCGTTCAACATTTATGGGATACAATTTTTAGCACTTTTTTAATAAACCGATTTTTAAACTATAGCTCCGTTATAGCGTCTAGATTATATGTTGTAGAAATCGACTATCCCAGCAATACTTAAAAAAGCGCGAAAGTATTGAATCCCTTAAATGTACAACGATGTCGAATTCCAAACAGTCATTTGCATCGACATCTGCAGGATATTTTTTAAAGAAGAAAGAGACATGTGTAATGCACCGCTACAGCGTCTAGAATACATAATGTGGAAATTTGCTATCCAAGAACCGCTAAAAAGGTGTATCCCTTAAATGTGCACTGACGCTGAAATCCAGGGAGATTATCGCAGCGACATCTGCTATATATTTTCAAATTTCAAAGTAAACATCGTATTATTACAGCGGGTTTGACGCCAAGCACACAGGTCAAATGTAAGTTAATAAAACGTTTAAAAAAAATGTTACAGCGTCTAGACCAAATTGTCTTGGAGTTTTGGGAAATATCCTGCAGATATCGCTGTGATCGACTGATTGGATTTCCACACTACATATTCTAGACGCTGTAGCGCCGCGGTAGCCTGTCCTTTTTCGTTTGCCTCGAAGTAGATGACGTCATTTGAAGCTGTTCCTAAGTGTGGAGTTGATTATCTGTACACGGCAATGGACACAAAAAAAATCGGCGCACCGCTTTGTACTAATCATCGTGTAAAGATGATCCAACTCCGTGTGACTTTTAAACGTCATAAACTGGCCTATTATGTCATTGATCACGCTAACACCCTCCCCTTTGCGTCCGCCATATATAGCTGCATCTTGCTATGGAGACTGCTAAATGGGCTGCTATCGGTCAAAATCAAGAGAGAAAAGGGCAGAAGAGGGGGGAAAGAACTCGTTTTCTTTATGTAGTTTTTCACACGGGAAGATTGACATGTCTGCTCCTCTCCTTTCATAGCTTCATGGTGGTGAAATAAACAAACGCCCCTTAAATATTTGAGAAAGTCTTGACACGCGTCACAAAAACATCACACAAAGCAGGCAAAGCAAAGGAACAAAATCATTCATTGGCTCGTGGATATGAACGAGCCAATGAATGATTTTTCTTCTTTGTTTTGCCTGCTTTGTGTGATATTTTCCTGACTTGTCAAGGCTTTCTCGAATATTTAAAGGACGTTGAATAGACCGGGATCAAGATAGATTTCACGCTATTAGCGCGATGAGATTGATCAATCAGAAGCCTGCATTTTTGAAAACTTTTTTTATGTTTGCAGTAAACACTCTGGATCCCGGACATTAACTTTGGTTGGTTAAGACGATTTTGAATAAAATCAAATCAGAAAGCCAATGTTTTTAAACTTTTTTGGTTAGTTTAATCGAAATCTTCCACGTCTATTAATGAAAACGGAGTTACTGTACTTTGGACAAAAACTTGAATATGAGTACACGACTTGTGCATATGTGTCACCACTCTTACATATAAATGTACTCTGTTATGAGCATGATTCTAAGCGCAGCTGGTTAAATTTGAGTATCTGGGTATTAGATAAAGCAATAGTGGCCCACCGTGGCTGAGTGGATAAGACACCACGCCGCTAATCGCTTGAGAACGTAGGTGGGGGCGGGTTCAAATCCCGCCGTGATCCTCACGTGATCTGATATATATGTGTTCAATAAAACAAACAAACAAACAAGCAATAGTGAAAGGTACAGTTGCCATGGAAACAACGACTTCTTTAATTCGTATAGAAAATTAATAAATAGTTGTAAATAATTTAAGTTTAAAATGTAGGCAAATGCTCTGAAAATATCAATGGCTCCCATTTAGTATTTTACAAAAGTAATTTAATATATTCACATGATGTATAAGTTGATGCAACTCTTACCTAATGAAAATTCTGCAACAAGACTTACGTAGGCAGATCTTTTCAATGATTAATTCAGAATTCTAAGAACAAAACGAAGTTCTTAAGCGCCCTTCCTCACCCCTCCACCCACTCAAAAAAAGAAATACGATAGAAAGGTATAAGTATTTGGATAATTTCAGTATTTCTGTGATCTTTGGTCAGAGTTTAGAAAAGGTGTCTGGGTATTAAAAAAAACATATAACAAATTTGACGAACGATAAGACTATAGATTTCAGGCAATTTTTAACTGCAAAAAAATTTTATTCTAATGATTATGCGGCTTTAATAATAGACTATTAAATATAATCAATTTACGGGAATTTTTATACGAAATTATATTCTCACATTTATGCAAATAGGTATGGATAAACAGACTTGAGTAAAATTACATATTTATTCTTTCTTCTCTATAACACGATCTAAATGAAGATGAAGTTATATGTACAGTTTATATCTTTAAATTTTTAGATTTTTTTTTATCAAAAATGTTTCATCATCATGTCTAGAATTGCTAGATTTACTTCTTTAGACAGATCTTCGATTCTTTAGATGCCTGCGGGGCTTCATTTTCGGATTTTCCGTAGGTATTTGTAAAGATAAATTTATTTTGCAAAACCGTCAGCAAAAAAATTTAGAACAAACAATTAACTGACAGACTAACTGTAAATATATATTTTATTTTGACTCTATTTGATTTTTACTAAATTTTCATCCTTCATAGAAAATTTTAAGGCGATATAAATTGAGAAAGACTGATACTTTGAAAGAAGAAATTGACTTTCCTTACTTTTAAATTATTAATTACTCTAAAAAATTAATGATAGGTAAACAAAGTGTATACTATTGTGTTTGTTCCCTACTTATAAAGGCTATACAAGGACTAATTTTAGTGAGTAGAATTATTTCAATTATATATAATCTGTTTAAAAAAAAGAACTGATATCTACTAAAAAACAACTTTTCAAAAGTAAAAAAAAAAAAGCCAAGCAAAAAAAAAAGAAAAGAAAAAAGGGGAAAGTTGTGGCTAAAAAATAGTGTGATATCAAATTTCCAAGCTAATATTATGGTACTTATTTAACATTTTTTATTAAAAATTTACCATATGTAAGTCGAGTACCTAAGTATGCGTTGATAGAAAGCCTTTTCTCCTTTACTAAATACATCATAACGTGTTTCTGAAAATTAATTTTTTTTAATTATGCATGATGGGCTTGGCGGCCATCTTTCCATATTTTACACAAATTTCTAAGCAGACAAGCTCGTAATATGTTTGCATTATTAAGAATTTTGAACTTCTAGTTTTGGCTACAGACAGATAAATTAAGAAAGTCTTTTATTTTGAAGAAAAAAAAATTGATTTTTACTGCTTTAACTAATTAATTAACCCCCTCCGAAAAAAGAGAATCATAAGATAAAACCTGAAGTTACTTCAACTTTATTTTAAGACACAAATTTCTAGGCACTCATTTCCATAAATTAAAAGCATAAAATGTTTGCTTTAGCAACAATTTCGAATTTCCGATCTTAACAATGTACTTGTGTGCTTAGAAAATTGTGTAAAATATGGAAAGATGGTCGCCAAGCCCATCATGCATAATTAAAAAAAATTAATTTTCAGAAACACGTTATGATGTATTTAGTAAAGGAGAAAAGGCTTTCTATCAACGCATACTTAGGTACTCGACTTACATATGGTAAATTTTTAATAAAAAATGTTAAATAAGTACCATAATATTAGCTTGGAAATTTGATATCACACTATTTTTTAGCCACAACTTTCCCCTTTTTTCTTTTCTTTTTTTTTTGCTTGGCTTTTTTTTTTTTACTTTTGAAAAGTTGTTTTTTAGTAGATTCAATTTACTTGAACAATCTTTCGCCAAATCGAAAGATTCTGATAGAGAAATCAAGAACTCGGTATTTTTATGTTAGCGAGACGCAGGTGATAAATCGCCAACTATTTTTCCCGTCGCATTTTTTTTATATTTCATTAATTTCATTTAAAATATAATCCTTTCAATCATTTTATTTAAAATACCAAACTTCCATTTAAAAATGAAACATTTAAAATTGATGGCTTTCACTTTTTTTTTCTCTTTTTTTAAACAAAACGAAAAGAAAAATATTAGGCACGTATATCATATACGCACCGGGGTACCTATTTGGAGCAAAAATAGCATTATTTTGATTGACATGGTAACCCGGCTATTGTTGTTTATTTAATAATAAATGTTCATTTACTTTTATTTCTTTTTTAAAATTATATAAATTATTTTGTTCTATAGTTATCAATTATTTTTTTTATTATTTCCTTTTGAAAATAATAGAAAATAATTAAAAAATACGGTACAACTTGGTTATTCCGTCGACCAATTTCGACAAATTATATAAATCGCCAAACCAGTCGACAAATTATACAAATTGACATAAGTTTTATTTTAAATAACGAAAGAACAAATAAATTAGTATCTATCTATCTATCTATCTCTATTATAAACGACAAACATATCTGTGTGTAACACATACGTCATTCTGCGAATGGCAACACTTTGAAATTTGAAATGAAATTTCGGTTTTGCAATTTTCGCTACTGCAAATTTTTACACTTCTAAACATTGCAACGTTTCAATTTTTACACCGTCGTATAGGGGGGGGGGGAAATGTACTTTTAAATGCAATTTGTTTGAAAGCTCTATCTCAATTTATTTTTGAGATATTAATTTTTTTATAGTTTTTAGTATCAATTTTGTAATTGTGGCAACTGAACTACTCCATTTCTATTAAAAGTAAAGGGAAAATAGTCATGGTTTAGTTATTTTTATTGATTATGCCCTTACTGATGACATTTTCACATTACAAATAAAAGTAACTTTTTTTCTAATTTTTGAACGGAAAATGACGTCAGCCATTAAAAAAAACACGCATTCTTCTTCATAATAGCCCAGTGGTAGGAGAGCAAAAAAAGGCCGAATTCGGAATTAATTAGGGGAAAGCTGGAAATTGTTTTAATCCCTTCAGTTTAGGTCTAGAATGAATATGCTATGTTTTCCCCCCTCGTACTAGGTGAGCGTTAGGAAATATGTATGGATTTATAGTCAAAAAACACGTTTTTTTTTCATACCATAACAGTATCTCCAAATAGCCAACTTTGTCAAAACATTGTCAATATAAATGTTGTAGAGCTTAAAATTCTGAGTAAAATGAGTACCTACACTTAATATTTTTGTTGAACATTGAGGTCACAATTCCAGTTTAAAGTTTTAGACCCGTGGTCAGGGGTTTGAACTCAGAATTAATTAGAAGTAAACTGAAAATTGTTTTAATCCCTTCAGTTTAGGTCTAAAATGAACGTACTATGTTTTCTTCCTCGTACTTGGGTGAATGTTAGAAAATATGTACATATTTATTTTCGAAAAACACTTTTTTTTTAATTACCTTAACAGTATCTCAAAACAGCTAATTCTATAAAAAACATTGTCAATACAAATGTTGTAGAGCTTAAAATTTGAATAAAATGAGTACCATAATTAATATTTTTGTTCAACATTAAGGTCGCAATTCTATTTCAAAAATTTTCAAATCAAGAGCTTGAAGCAAGAAACGACCAAGTTAACTTAACAATATCTCAAAACTGCGGCCTTAATATTGAACAAAAATATTAAGTGTAGGTACTCATTTTACTCAGAATTTTAGGCTCTACAACTTTCGGACTGACAATGTTTTGATAGATTTATCTATTTTGAGATATTGTTAAGTTAACTTTGTCTCTCCTGGCTTCAAGCTCTTCATTAGCGATTAAGGCAAAATTTTGAAATAGAATTGCGACCTTAATGTTGAACGAAAATATTAATGATGGTACTCATTTTATTCAGAATTTTAAGCTCTACAACATTTGTATTGACAATGTTTTTTATACAGTTAACTGTTTTGAGATATTGTTAAGGTAATTAAAAAAAAAAAACGTATTTTTCGAAACTAATTATGTACATATTGTCTAACATTCACCCAAGTACGAGGAATAAAACATAGTACATTCATTTTAGACCTAAACTGAAGGGATTAAAATAATCTCGAGTTTACTCCTAATTATTTCTGAGTTCAATCCCTTGACCACGGGTCTAAAACTTTAAACTGGAATTGTGACCTAAATGTTCAACAAAAATATTAAGTGTAAGTACTTATTTTACTCAGAATTTTAAGCTCTACAACATTTGCGTTGACAATGTTTTTGACAGAGTTAGCTGTTTGGAGATACTGTTATGGTATGTAAAAAAACGTGTTTTTTGACTATAAATCTATACATATTTCCTAACGCTCACCTAGTACGAGGGGGAAAACATAGCATATTCATTCTAGACTTAAACTGAACGGATTAAAATAATTTCCAGCTTTCTCCTAATTAATTCTGAATTCAACCCCCTAACCACTGGGCTATAAATCAAAAGATTGAAGAAGATATTTCAATATTTTTACATTACGTTGATACTGAGTTTGAGACGCTAGGCAAAATGATTCAATGAGTAAAAATGATGTCATATTTAAAACAAAACGATCATTTTCTTTGATAAAACTAAATGTTTGACCAATACTAAATGGCCAATACTATGGCAACTAAAGGCAAATTTCTGAATGGTAAATTTTCGCGGGTACTGAGATTAGAACTTAAATTTTATGCGAATGTTCACATGAAAAGTTGTATCGGACAAACGTGACTTTAAGTTTGGAAATACATTCATTAATAATGTATTGCGCGTTAAAATATTTTTAAATTGTGAATTTGAGTGATGCGTATGTAAATTCTGAGAATGTGAAAATAACGTACAGTTTAGATTTTATGGGGGGAAATTTTATGATGTGACTAAGCGAAATCCTTTTTACTGATTCCCGTAAAAAGAAACGTAAGAGTCTCAGTCGATAACTTCAACATAATTACTCATCTTAATTACGTATTCTAATACAGTTTAATTTTTCAATAATTTAAGCAGTTGAAGTTTTTGGAAATAATATTTTGGTAATTTTAGGTTAAAAACATTATTTGTTTTAAGAGTTTGATGACCAATGCAAGATGAATTTTTTATTGTAATTATTTTTGTAGGTTTATCATAAATTTGATCTAACAGTTAAATTCTAAACATTTTAATTCGTCGAATTTCGACGGGTTCCAACTCGTAACATTAATAAATATACAAATAAAACGTCGAAATAAAAATCACTTGATGACGTAAACTCGTGTAACTTGCTTAAAGTCAATTGAATGTGACATTTACGATCAACCATTATTGGCATTTAATCTTATAGTTTGGCGATAGATTTTTGGTCGACGGGATAACAAAGTATAGTACCAAAAATGCATAACTGGTATTCGAAAACGAGGTTTTCGCCAAATTTTCGTAAAAAATAAATAAATAAATAAAAATATAAAATTACGCTATACCTGCGATTAGGGCTGGGCGATACATCGATAAAACCGATAAAATCGATATAAATTATAAATCGCGATGACGATATCAAAAAATCCTATACAACGGTACATCACGATTCTCGTAATCGTGATGTAAACCGCGATTATCGTAATCGTGATGTAAACCGCGATTATTATAATCGTGATGCAAACCACGATTATCATAATCGTGACGCAAACCACGATTATCATAATCGTGATGCAAACCACGATTATCATACTTTTTCATTAAACTGCAATCGGCGCTTTTTCAACTTCGAGTACTCAAAATTCTACCATTCTAAACCGCAGGTTATTACGATGACCATGATACTAATGGAGTATTTTATCCCTGCCTAAACCATGATGATTCCTGCCTAAACTATGATGACATTAAATATCGAATAATCGGTTTCGATCATCATGATACGTCTCACCCTAAACCATGATCACTCCTCAAGATTCTCCCAACTTCAAACGTGATGTTAACCGAACCCTCGGTTTTCGATAAGCATGATACTATCATGGTATTATCATGGTATTACCATGGTATTACGCTGTGATTTCTCTCAGCGTAAACAGTTTTTCAAAAGGGGAAAAAGTGATAGTTTCGGTGTTCAGGTTCAGATGACGGGCGATAAATATGATACAGCTGGTTTTTCTCATGTAGTTGCCGACAGCAAATGATATTGTTTGTTTTGTTTTATCTTCAATCTGGTTCAGCGGTTTTGAATGAATATTTGTTCGTTGTTAATGAACAATATGTGAATCAGAGAGATAAATAAATGAAATATTACATTTTATTTGCAACAGTGGATTTAATTGGACAAATGAAATAATACTTCCATAGCAATATATATTAATGTTTATTCCAGGTTCTTTTTTTATGCAGATATTTTTACTTCTCTGAAGCTCGTTTTTTTTTTTCGCCTGGTAGTTTCTTTTAAAAATTGACATATGTGAGTATTTGGTATTTACTGCCTCTGTCATTGTTTGTTTGTGGGGAGTGGAGGAGAATATTTAGATGTCAATATTTATTTACTGTCACTAGAATTCAAAATAACAAACAGGGCAGAAAAATTAAGCAATTAAAGTTTGTGTACTGAGAATCAAAAGAGGAACGACGTAAATTGTTCGGTGTGTGTGTGTGGGGGGGGGGGGGGGTTTCTTCATTTAGCGGACATTGGTCGAAACGCAGGAGATCCTCATCCAAGTTCCCCGATAGAACAAGCATAAGAGATAGTCTTAAAGGTTAAGAAAAAAAATATTTTTTAATCCAGAATTTTTAAGTTTAAACTCTTAGGGCTATTCTCAAAAAAATATTATTTCACGCAAAAATTTCTAGCACATTCACGGATTTTTTAAATGTAATAGCAAGAAATTAGTTGAAAGTGACAGTAACTCATTAAAATCCTTATCCGCTATTGCATAAAGTTATTTAACCCTTTGCACTCCGTTGTCACCGCTGTGGCGACACCATCTTTCCTTTCAAAATTTGTTTTTGGCACCTGTAATAAAGGATAATAAAATTTCCTTACTTAATCTTAGCATTTTTGAAATTGTGTACTTGAAGGAAACTTCTTTTATAAAAGTGGTGCTGATCGAATAAAATTTGTGTAAGAGACGCCTAAGTCCAAAAAGTTAATTATTGCGGTTCATGTACACAGCATACATGGACGATGGAAAAGCGAAATTAAGGGGAAGGTAAATTTTGAAACACATTTGATTATGATTCGCAGATCACGCAGAGTTTTATTTTTCTTAAAAAAAAATGGAGAATATAAAAATGAAATAAAATAAACTAAGAGCTTTTGCCGGGGACGCCGACGCATAGTAAGACAATTTTAAGCATAACAGCACAATAGCAATATAAATATTATTTAACAATTATAAGATATAAACAATTCAAAAATTGACTTTAACCAAACTATTATTTTTCTCTCTCTGTTAACGATTTTTTTTTTTTTTTTTTTTTTTTTTTTTAGTTCTTTTACTTTCTACTATCTCAAGAAGAAAGTATTGGATTCATGAAAATTTTGTCATCCGGGTTTCGACCGATTTATATGTTTAGAAAGTCTTGAACACGATTTGACTATTTTTAAAAAGCTTTGTCTGTCTCTTTGTAACACAAATTTTGTAGGCGCTCTATCTCAAGAACTAATGCACGGAATTTAACAAAATTTTAGATTCTTTTATATCTCGTTATAAATTAGTGTAAATTACTTGACAGGTAGGTGCATTTTTTACAATATCCGCAATAACTTTATCTCAAAAACTAATGCACGGATTTTTGTCAGATTTCAAATTCAGTTATACCTTGTAAATTGGTGCTGATTAGTTCTTGGTGTAAATGGCCCAACAGGCGGAGCTACTATGCTGAGTTTTCACGATTTTCGCAATAGCTCTGTCTGAAGAACTAATGGGCTGATATTTATCAAACTTCAGATTCAGTTAGACGTAGACATAAATTTTACTGATTAGTGCTTGGTGTTTATAGCCCATAAGTGGCGCTGTTATGCTGTATTTTTCAAAATTTCCGCTATAGCTTTTTCTCAAGAATTATCGCACGTATTTTCATAACATTTCAAATTTAGACAGATGTTGACATAACTTGTTGCTGATTAAGTGTTAGTGTTAATCGTCCAATAGGTGGCGCTGCTATGCTGCATTTTCCACAATTTTAGCGATATCTGTATCTCAAAAACTAATGCACGAATTTTAATCAAACACCTTATTCTGTTACGGTTTCACATAAGTAGATCCTTCTTAGGCTTGGGTGTATACTGTCCAACAGGTATTGCTTTTATGATTTTTAGATTAGGAATTTTGGATACAGACATCTAATAAGGTTGGTGCTGAAATTCAATGATTTGTTTGAAAGATGCGATGCTTATATTTCCTTTTAACTGCATACAATTTAGTGCACCTATATCTTTAGAATATTCATGATGGGCATAGATTGTTATTTAATTTTGCCTCTGTGATAGCGAATTTTGAAGTAATAACACGTAGAAATAGAAGAAATTTTTGCCATTAACACATCCTACTAGTTTCTTTTAGCATTTATTTATTTAGATTTGCTTATTTATACATAGTTTTTTATTAATCTATTTGAGAATGATATATATATATATTTTTTAATTTTAATCCTTAATAAAATATATAATGTATGTTGAAGTTATACATATATTATAAATGTACATATATTTTTTTGTTCATATGTCGCAATATCGATATATCGGAAAATCGTGATATAAAGCTGCCAATTTATCAAGATATTTCATTTTAGACATCGCCCAGCCCTACCTGCGATGCGTATATTTCAACTTCAAATCAATGTTTTAATTTACCACTCGAAAAATAAAAAAAATGCTAACTGACGAGTTGAAAAAAAGCTATTGGCGAGATTTGCACCCGGCTAGCGTAACAGTACCAAGAATTCTTCTCGACTATGGCAAATTTTATGTAGTTTTATTCGAGGAAAAAAAAATTGATTTTTTAATCAAAATGGAAAACTTTCGGCACAGGTGTCATATACGGCCCCATATTGGCGCGATTTTTTTTCTGACGCCAATGTCATATACGCAACGGGTACTTAACTGGCGCCAAAGTATCGTTATTTTGCTTGATATGGTAAGCCGGATGTTGTTGTTTATGCTGTTGATGCTTTCCCCAAATTGGCGTCGGAAAAAAATCGCGTCATTATGGGGCGTATATGACAAATGTGCCAAACTTTCATATGAAAGGCGAAGGGATCAGACTGTATTTGTTTATGGCAGTTGATGGCTTGAACTATTATAATATAGATGAAATGATGGCGATAAAATAATATTTGGCGACTTATCACCTGTGCCTGGCTAACATTAAAATACCAAAATGGCACCTAGAGTATAAAAAGCTAAGTGGTCCGCCGGGAACTGTTGATTATAGTCACAACACTTAGGCTATTGTTATAGAGATTGTTTTTCAGTATAACTCAAGCTTCTCTAATACTTTTAAAACCCATCAGATTAGCGTGTTTTTTGATTCTGCGGTGTCTGAACGGAAGTAGGCGAGCGTAGCTTGCAGGGGGCAGAGCCCCCTATATAAAAACATAAGCCAAAGTTGAGTTTCTGGGTAAAAATTTCTCAGATTTTATTTATTTTTTTTAAATACTTCTGCTCATTCGAATGTTTCAAGATTTTTATAGGTGATGTATATCTAATATACTAAAAATGTGTAAAAAGATTAAGTAGAAATACCGAAATTTAATTACTTTTAACGTAAAAAAAAAGAGTGTCTCCAGGAGACGGACAGGCGTAACTAGAACTATTTTGTGGGTCAGGCTAGGCCCACAATCTCATAAGTTCTTTAGGTGCATTCAGAGTTGGTATATTTGCTTTTATTTGGTTTACCCCTCAAAAAACTGACGATATGTCAACTGGCTTTCTTCTCCAAGCGTTCTGTGGTCATCAACAAAAGAAAGGGGAGTCTCAAAAGAAATAGGCGGAGCGGACATGTCAACGACATTCACTGGTGGCCTCTGACCACTAGACATCTGATAAAAAGTCATAAAACATCAATGTTTTTATGCGATTGATTCTAATTAAATTAGTCTGTTTTTAAAAATTTGAAGTTTATTTCTTTTATACTGCTACAGGGCAATGCATTACACATATATATCATTAAAAGTTGTTATCTAGGCTTTAAAAACCGATGGTACATAGAGTACGCCGCCCCTGTCATTATGTATGTCCAACTGGTTCGTGTCTTCAAGGGTTAATATCTCGGCTTATTACCGAAGATTTTTTTCAAAAATCATCATCAAGAATGCATATATACTTCTGCTACGATAAGTACTTCCAGCGTTCCTCAACACCTTTGCTGAATGCCTGTAAATCGTGTGTGTAACGGAAAATGCGCTTGTCTCAAAAACTATATGACCTACATAGGGTAATCGCTATAGTTTTCCTGCAAGGTTTAAATTAACGTCTACTACCTCTAATTTTTTCATAATTTTAGTTTCAATAGATTTAGAAATAGAGGGAGGGGGATATATTTTTGCACAACATTTTCGACGATATCTCTGAAAATATAATACGTAAAATTAAAAGAAATGTATTTTTGAGTTCAGCGTTACGAATGCTTTCACACAATATCCCACGATATACAAAGAAAACATTTTTTTTCAAGTAACTTAATTAGCCCGTCTACATTTTTCTCAAATACATTTGTGAGTGTTTAATAATTTGTAAATATGTGAGTCAATATTCTTTATTACGGTAGATCATTTCGCGTATTTTATTTTACAGGTTGATCCCAAATATTTTTGGGATCAGACCCCCTTTTTCTTTGAATTTTTGTTGGCCCCCTAATTAGCCTCCTTATCAAATCGATAATGATAAATATGAAGTCAAGCATATTCTTTATAATTCTGAAGTTCCAGAAGAATCCGACAAGTATATTTTTAAATATTCGACAAAATGTCTAAAATTGAAAGGCCCCACCAGTGTCCGAGAAGTTCTGCTCTCGAATCTGGTAGACGGGAGGTGCTGGGTTCGAACCCAAACGCGCCTGTCGGCCTAATCGTTCGGAGTTTTCGTGGTTTTCTTCGAGCCGTGGATTTTCCATTCGTAAATACGGATTAGGTTCCCTAGAAAGACCCCCTACGGAGGGCCTATATCCCTCGTGTAGATAATCGGCCGTCAAAAATCAACCCAACCCAACCCTAAAATTTAAAGTGTCCGGTGATTAATGACCATGTAGTGTATGAAGTCGTGTACCTGGAAGCTCGATTTCGAATGTTTTGATTAGATTTTTCATTTATTTTTTATCGATTTTAGCTCTCTCTCTCTCTTTTTTTTTTACGTTTTTAGGCGATTTTTCTACGAAGAAAAAAAAAAGGTTTCAGTCTTTTAGTCCCAATATAATACATTTAGTCATCTTTTCAATAAATTTTATTCAGAATTCATACACCGATTCTTAGCATATTTTTTTCTTATTCCCGCGGCGATTTTTTGACATTCGGAAAAGGAATTATTTTTCAAACTCAGATCCTAATACAATTTTGTCCTTTACAATTTCTGAAGTATAGGGATTTACAATATGATATTCAATGCGATTTTGAGTGATTTTCAGAGAATTTTATCGTTTCTCGTCGATTTTTTTGTCTTTTATGAAAGAATTCCGACTGTAATGTTTTACCCCATTTCCATTATAGTAAATTTTGTCACCAGCAACTTTTGAATATTTTTCGATTTTTAGGCCTACGACCATTTTTTTGACATTCGGAAAAGGAATTCAGTTTCAAACATTTAGCCTAATACAGTAAATTTTCAGCTGAGCGATTTTTGATGTTTTGGGATTTATAATATGATATTCAATGCGATTTTGGGAGATTTTTTATTGTTTTTCATCGTTTTTTTTTTTTTTTTTTTTTTTTTTTTTGTCATTTATGAAAGAATTCCGACTATAATATTTTATCCCATTATAGCAAATTTTGTCACCAGCAATTATTGAATATTTTGCTATTTTTAAGCCCGCGACAATTTTTTAGTCATTCGGAAAAGGAATTTTGTTTCAAACTTTTAGCCTTATATAATACATTTTCTCATGAGCGATTTTTGATCTTTTGGGGTTTATAATATGATATTCAATGCGATTTTAAGTGATTTTCTGAGATTTTTATTGTTTTTCATCGATTTTTTTTGTCATTTATCAAAGAATTCCGACTACAATGTTGTACCCGATTATAGTAAATTTTGTCACCAGCAACTTTTGAATATTTAGCGATTTTTAGTCCCACGACGATTTTTTTTACATTCGGAAAAGGAATTCGGTTTCATACTTTTAGCCTAATGTAGTAAATTTTCTCCTGAGCGATTTTTGATGCTTTGGCACTTTTTAGCCTTTTTTTTACGTTTCATGGCGATTTTTTGACATTCGTAATAGGAATTACAATAGATAACTTTTATACTAATATAGTAAATTTTGCCCTAAGTGATTTTTTGAAACTGTTGCGATTTTCACGTTTCTTCGCGATCTGTAGCAATTTTTTAATTTTTTGATCTAATATTGTAAATTCTGCCTTCTTTTTCAATAAGTTTATTTGAATATCGTACCGCAATTATTAACTTTTTGTGAATTTTTAATGTGATTTTTTTTTTTTTTTTTTTTTTTGCATCTTGCATAAATTTTTCGACATTCATAGAAGAAATCTGGTTTTAATCTTTTATCAAAATACAGTAATTTTTGCCCGCAGCGATTTTCGATATTTTATGGGTTTTTTTCTTTTTCGCGATTTGCTGTGGTAAAATTAGAAAAATATCTGGTTTCAATCTTCTAGTTCAATATAGTAATTTTTTTCTCTTCTCAGTGAAGTTTATTCGATTTTTTAATTTTTCGTGATTTTTAGTTTTTTTACGTTTTGTGATATATTTTGACGGGCCTCGGCAACTCCGAGCGGATCAGCAAGTCTAATAATAACGAAAGACGTTGTGTGTGTGTGTCTGTTGAATGCATTCTAAAGAGAATGCTGCACACAGAAGTAACAGAATTTGGTAAGAAGGTACCTCCATGTATGTAGTACCTCGAAACCCGATTTCGGAATTTAGATTTTTTTTAATTTAATTTCTTATGCAATTTTTAGCATTTTTTCATGTTTCTCAGAGATCTTCCAAATTAGCAAAAGTTCGGTTTATTAGCGGTTTCAGTCTTTTAACTCAAAATAGTAAATTTAGTCTTATTTTGAAGAAAGTTTATTCGGAGTTTGTACAGCGATTTTTTTTTTTATCGTTCGCGAAATTTTTATGTAATTTCTAGAGTTTTTTCGCATTTCACAGCGAATTTTACCATTAGTAAAGCTGAAATCGATTTCAAACTTTTAGCCTAATAAAAGATTAGTTTCCTCGATTTATGAAACTTTACTGAGTTTTATTGTGATTTTTAACGTTCCGGGGCGGGTTTTTTTTTTTTTTTTTTTTTTTTTTTACATTTGTGAAAGAATTACGGTTACAATATTTTAGCCCACAATAGAAAATTTTGTTCAGCGATTTTTGAATTTTTAGCGATTCTTACTGCGTTTTTTTTTTTTTTTTTCTTTCCGCGACGATTTTCTGCATTCATAAAAGGTATTCTATTTCAAGCTTTGAGACGCACTGTACGCTAGAAATCTGCACGGGCCGGCCCGTCGCCCTAAGCCCGGGGGCTCGGACCTATTTTCACTCACGGTACTCGGGTCAGGCCGGGCCTGGTCTCCACTCTTTTCGGGCCGGGACTAACTTATTTTTTCTGCACATAGCCGGGTCTGGTTTCATTCCTAGGCTTCACGGCCCAAAATTTTCAGTCCTACTTTTGACCCAGCCTGTATGAAAATCATTGTCACAGCGTGGCCTTGTCCATTCAAAAGTCAGTAAAATTAGGCCTGGCCCAAAATTTTTTGCAAAAAATGCATACATTTTTAAATCGCCATTATTGTAAACGTAAACATTAAAATTTATTCTTTTTAAAGAATAAGTAGATTTCTACAGTTATTGAAATACAGCTAAATTAAAATATAGTAAAACGTTAAAAAAGAACCTGCCTATGACGGAATACTGTTTTAAACAGAAAAACGTGTTGATCCATGCAAAATTAATATACTAATACGTTCGAAAAGAACATATAATACATTTACACTTGCTAAGAAGGGAACTTGGCTATAACGCATTTTTTTTTTTTTTTCTATGCAATTCCGTCTTAGAAGATCTTACTGTATAGCATTTTTTAGATTTTTAACATTTCAATACATAATACATGGAATATGGATTAACAATATTTATGATAACTGAAACATTTACATACAAGAAATAGAGATTCATTAAAAAAATAAATATCGCAGCCTGCGACACTTCTACAAAGATGAAGATTATAAACATGAAAAAATAGTTAAGATAATTATTTTTGGTCAGAATTCATCGTACGGGACAAATTTTTAACCAAATCGACGTAAAAATCAATGTTTTATAGATATTCACCCGGGTCAGGCCGAGATTTTAACTTTTCTGTGAGATTTGTGCAGTTCTGCACGTTGTGCATTTCTGCACGTTGTGCATTTCTGCTTGTTCCCTGTTCCTCAAACAATTTTTTTCCTTGTTCTTCGCCAGGAAATTCTTGACGTCCCTGTAGTAAAACCTGGAAAAAAAAAAAAAAAAAAAAAGAAGTCGAAAGGGACTAGGAAAAAGTTCCATATTAGACAGGTCTTTATCTTTGCAAGTATAATTGTATGATATTTTTTCATCGAAATTTGATTTTTTTTTTTCCTCCTTTGAGAAAGAATTCTGTTATAGACAGGCTTCGTTTTCATAAGCTTTACTGTAATACATCTCTTTTCAGAGCTATTTTATAGAGTGGATAGTTTAACAGTCTTTGAGGATACCTGTAAAAATGAAACCTATAATAGAATCATCTAAAAAGAAAAATTTTCATATTCAATATATTGAAATTTTACCTGTTAAGACGGAAACCTGTTTAAAAGGAAATATTTCATTGGTTCTTGAGTTTTCGTATTCAGTTTTTACTGTTTTTGTAAGCCGTTTACGTTTCTCGTTTGGGGGGGGGGGGGCGTAGACGCCCGGATCCTACCCTTAGCTATATAACTTCTCTCAAAAAATCGCCCAAGAAAGGGTGCCCCTGGTCCTTTTTGCTTTTTATATCGGTAGATCATTTTTAAAAATATATATGAATAACTTTTATTTAGTAAATGAACATATATCTCAACATTTTCTGTTAAAATATAAAACATATATAAACACACATTTATTGGAAAGTAAATTTTCACACTCGCATACATCAACTAAGAAACAAGGAATGATTCTTTCTGACCACTATTCACCACGCTGAAAATTCTATTTATAAAACAAGTAGATCGTTTTCTTTCACGAGAGAAAACCTAAAGATATAAGAGTGTAATAGGACACCTTTCTTGACTCCTCGATCGGGAGAGGTAGGGGGTGCGAAGTTTTCCCAAAAGCCATCACACCCAAGCGTATTTCATTCCTACGACTTCCCCCTTAACCTGTAGGGGCGGAATTCTTACGCAAAATGCTGCTTTTTCACAATATATTTTTTAATTCCAATGTAAATCACGCTTATTCTAATTTGCGCAGAATTAAAAGACAATTATATTTAGAAAGCTTGAACTTTCCATAGGCGTAACCAGGGGGGGTGCCTTGGGTGCCCGGGCACTCCCCCGCTTCCGCAGACTCAAGCACAGTTATTTTAAAAAATCGAAATCTACAAAAGAAAAAAGAAGTGAAAGCAGAGTTCAATTAGTTTAATTCAAAAAACTAACACCCTAAGTTTTGAAATGTGATAAAAAATGAAACCTTCGTTCTTTTTTCTTTTCTTTTTAAAGAAAATTATGTTGTTTATCTTTTTTTTTTCTAACTAGAACATTTACAAGAATCTGTATTAGTCTAGTAAGTCAAAAAGGTGGCTTTTTAATTCCACTTTGACGTCTTTTGTTTCTTGGAAATTTTTTTTAAAGCTGTTCCTTCTACTGCATGTTTTTGCAATTTCATGAGAAATTAACGCAAGTTCTTAACGAACTAGAAACTATTTGTCTCTTTGCTTTCGTAGTTTAAAGTGTAGAGAGAAGCAAAAAAATTTGAAAGGGAATGCAGATGTGAAACAATAATTCTAAAATGCGATTAGCCGGGGGAAAGGGGATGGAGGGGGGGGTTTACACTGAACCTGCCTCCTTTGAAAATGAAAAATAATAGCACAGAAAATTCAAAATAATCTGGAGGTTGGTTGATTGGTTGAATTTCGTGTTTCGCGGCCATTTTTTGACATCCGTAAAAAGAATATGGTTGCTGTCTTTCAAGTTAATATAGTAATTTTTTTCGTCTGAAAATTTTTATACGATTTTTAGAGTCTCTTCTCGTTTCGCAGCGTTCTTTTGAAAATAGGAAAAGGAGCCCGGTTTCAATCTTTTAGCCCAGTGCAGTAAATTTGTCCGAATTCGCGATTTTATTCCGCGATCATTTCATGATATTTACGATTTTTTTCCCAAAATCGTTTGACGAAATTCACGTCTTTCTACGCGATTTTTTATCGAAATCTGCACTTTTCACCGCTAACCTTTGACAAAATTCGTGTTTTTACCACAGTCCTTTGACGAAATTCGCATTTTTTACCACGATATTTTGACGAAATTGGCATTTTTTTAGCACGATCCTTCGATGAAATTCGCTTTTTCTTTCCGCAATCTTTTGACAAAATTCGCGCTTTCTTTCTACGATCCTTTGACGAAATTCTCGTTTTTACCGCGATCCTTTGACGAAATTTATTTTCTGTTGCGACTGATTGACGAAAGGGATTTTTTTACAGGGAGATCATTTGTCGAAATTCGCGATAGTATTGCTCGACCGATCGGGAAAATTCTCGATATTTTTCCGTATCAATTAACAAAATTCTCTACTCTTTTCCGCGACATTTTGACGAAATTTGCAAAATTTTTTCACCAATCGTTTATCGAAATTCATAATTTTTTTGCGCAATCTTTTGACGAAACTGGCGATTACTTTTTGCCCTCTTTTATCGAAATTCCCGATATTTTTCCCCGATCGTTTGAAGAAATTCTCAAAATTTTCCGGGACCGATTCACGAATTGATTTTAAGAAATGGCATAAAAGAAATAAAAATCACGGACTTCAAATTTTTTTTTAAATACTCACTGAAGAATCACAGGTCTGTGAAGAATTTGGAGGGGGGAAATACTGCAGAGCATTTTTTAATTATGCGGGACTTTCCTTTTCTGTGCACAAATCGCGCGATCCCGCACGTTATTTCAAAGCCTGTACCTCAAAGAAAACTTCATTACTAGAGGAAATTCGTTGGTTGGTTTTTTTAAACGAACATAGAAAATCTAGGATTGGGGGGGGGGGGCTGCCTTCAGAAACGTACTCCCGAGCAAGCTACGACCTCTTCTGTCTCGAAACAAGCAAATCTTGAATTATTGCACTTTTTATTTCGAGCAAAATTAAATTTTCAGCTTTCTTATAAGAACTGATTTTGACATTATTCCAATTCGAATTCAATCACGGCAATTGCGAAAATTACCAGAGAATTTTTTCTGTTTAAAAAAAAGTAAAAAAATCGACTCAAAGCACGAAAACACCCGCTAAAAATCGCATAAAAAATTCGGAAAAGATTAAAAAAACCACTGGGAACGAAATTAACTCTTTGGGTAAAAGATTTAAACCGGATTTCTTTTAGGAATGTCGAAAAAAAAAATCATCGCGAAATGCGAAAAAAAACCTCTAAAAATAACATTAAAAAATTGTTAAAAATGGAAAAATCGCTGTAAGAATCTCGAAAACACTTTATTGAAAAGAAGACAAAGTTTACTGGTTAAAATATTGGAATAGGATTCTTGTTTACTAATTTGAAAAAATTGCCGCAAAGTGCGAAAAAATTCGCATAAAAAATTAATTGAAAAATTCCAGAAATTATCTTCGATATGCATGAGTTCAGGCATAGGCATAACAGATCCTGTCAAATCTCACGGCTGTGCGGGCTGCATTGTTTTTTTTATAGTTCAGCGCGCGCGCGCGTACACACACAGAGAGAGACAGACAAGCACCTATCTTTATTATTATAGTCGCATCATGATAATATAATTTGTATCATCTTGATAAAATTTAGTGTATATTATCATGACCTGTTTTACCTAATAATCGACACATTCTGAAGTAAAAATATGAATTATCGTAATTTCCGTCCTGTAATCCGCGGATCAAACAATTATGTTCGAACCCAGAAATCTTGTTTCATAAAACGTAACTTGTTAAATCGCGATAAATATTTAACTTCAATAATGAAATAAAATTTCTGGGTCGAAACATGATTGTTTGATCCGTGGATAATTGTTTGATCCGTGGTTTGATCCGTGGATCCGTTTGATCCGTGGCCGGAAATTACGGTATTAATGAATATTATAATTATTTATAATATAATAATAATTATTTATATAGGCTTTCCTCCGAAATTCCTTGGTCCCTCCGGTGATCCCTAAGGAGTGATGGAGTGACATTCTGAAAAACTTTAGTGCGTATGTACCGGTGTACCGCATGTATTATCTGAAATTTATCATCTGGCAAAATTTCATGCAGCGTTCCTTGTGCCTATAGAAGTTTCCAGCATGGTGAAAGGCCTTTTTTAATCTTTATAAGAAGTTAGGGTGCAAAAAGGTTTAACACTTGTGACCACACTTAATCACTGTCTTATCTCACTGCTGCAAGAACGTTTACATATCTTTTTTTTACCATTAGATCTAGTTTTAATGTTTTGAACTCCTTCTCATCCCTCGTCACGCAAACAAAAATTGCGTTTGAGCCCTTTTGAAAAGAAATACCACACAAGTATACCTTCTAAGATGAAAACCTGTCTAAAACGGAAATTCGACCCGTTTCCTCGATTTCCGTTTTAGAAGGTTTTACTATATAAGATATTTTTTGCATCCAACATGTTCAGGTTAAAAAGTCTGGGCACCCCCCCGTTTAAAAGGCTGGTTACGCCTATGCTTTCATGAAATGAGATTAGTTTTTCAAATTCTAGA
Organism: Maratus speciosus; assembly: GCA_963932465.1. NCBI lineage: Eukaryota > Metazoa > Arthropoda > Arachnida > Araneae > Salticidae > Maratus > Maratus speciosus. The sequence goes on along the minus strand of OZ010799.1, from coordinate 63,022,242 downwards.
GATGCTTGTTTTTCAGTCTCTATAAAGCTTTTTATGGAAAAGTACCTCAGTTTTTGTCGAACCAGAATTTCATCTCAATTTACCACTAAATGACAAAACAAAACAAAAAAAGTGCAAACAGACTTCACTCAGTAAAGGTTTGAAGTATCTTATGAAAGAAAAAAAAAAAAAAAAAAAAAAAAAAGGAAAATCTTTAAATGCAAATAACATATAGCTATAGGAGTTTTACATTGGTTTAACGTTAGCTACGAAAGTCCAGAGGCTCTGTGCAGCCCAGCGGAGCATCTTTCCTGTGTCTGAAACTACTAGCTACTAGCAGCATATCACTAAGATCTGCTGCAAAGCTTGATTACACCTAAGGAAACAACGACACGCCAAGGTTCTTCTACATAAGGTTGTTCCATTTGAAGGATAGCCAATCAGAGCAGAGCAGGACTGTTACGTCATGTGGCGGACAAGATCGGAGATTGACTAGCGGTGAGAAAGTAAATGGATGCGTAAAAGAACGGAATATGAAGTAAATAAATTTTTAAAAAGCAGATCTTCGAAAGTAAATTGAACGAAATCACTTTCCTTAAAATTTGTTCAAACACTGATTGGAGTTAATTAAATATAAAATACATAATTGTTAAATAATATCACGATACGTTTGTTTACATTCAAATACTTGAGTAAATTCGCGAAAAAAATTAAATTTTCAATGCGTAAAAGTACAAATGAAAACTTTTAAACTATTGCAAAATAAAATGAATTATATTAATATGATGACACAGCAGTAGTAATAAAATGACTAGAATAATCAAACATTATAAATTAAACAAAAGTCACGCATCAAAACAATAATGCATTGTCCGATTACTAGATATAAGTTTTCAAAAAATTTCGAATGTCACTATGCTTATTCAGGATCAAATAATACAAAAATATTACTCTATAATTAAACTAATTCTATAATGAAAAAAATATGTACTATACATATTTTTTACATTATGATATACAAATAGCAATATCGTTATTTCATATATACAAAATTTCAGCAAAAACTGAAAAATTTAAAACAACTTCAGTTCTAAAATTTCCATGTTATCTTATAAAACGCATCGAATATAACATTTCTCCATACAAATAACAGAAAGAAAATTTATGGAGCTATACAGATTTAACAATGAATTAACATTTTCAAAAAATAGAAAGGAAAAAAAAAGTACCAACCATTATCATACTTTCAATAAATCAATATGTGACTAACTCTTTTACTTTTACTTTCTTTTACTTTTCACACACTATTTTTTTTTTTTTTTTTTATCAGGTAGCAAAATCATTGATCCTCATTAATAAACAAAATTCAATTTTTAAATTCGTTAGTTTCAAATGCACATCAATATGATTCAAATATCTGTAACAATATATATACACAGGGCTTAGTTTCCAGCAAACAAAAACAAAAACAAAAACTACCAGCGCTCTAATATTCTGCAGTAATAACAACTAAGTGCATTACCCCCCCCCCACACACACACACACACACACACACATGCATATTTTTATTTATTTATTTATTTTACTTATTTTTTTATTTTATTTTTTTGGCGGCGATTTTTTTCATATGAATAAAAGGAATCCGGCTTTATTTTTTAGCCCAGTATATAATAGTAAATCTTGTCATTTTTTTCAATAAAGTTTATTCGGAGTTTGCATTTTTCGCGAGTTTTTTATACGAATTTTAGAGTTTTAAGATTTGTAAAATGAACTCGGTTACCAATATTTAGCCAAATGTAATAAATTTTCTCCTCTGCGAGTTTTGAACTGCTTTTTTTCTCCATTTCATGGCGATTTGTCTGCATTTGTGAAAGAAGTCCGGTTTTAATCGTTTAGTCCAATATAGTAAATACTGTCCTTTTCCTTTCTTTCTTTTTTTTTTTTTTTTTTTTTTTTTTTTTTTCACTTTCATTTAAGTTTATTCGGAATTTCTCGCCATTCTTTTATGCAATTTTTCAGAGATTTTCGCGTTCTGTAGAAATTTTTTGACGTTCGTAAAAGTTATTCGGCTTTAAAATTGCAGCCTAATATAGTAAATTTGGCCTCTGCTATTTTAGTGTTTTTCGTTGCGATTCTCTAGAATAATAATCGTCAGTTAACAGAATGCTCGTCTTTCGAAGAATTCCGTATTTCGACGTCCGGATTTGAGACTTTGTACTGTATTTTTAAATCTGTATACGTGTTCTCCGAGAGTTATTAGAACATGTTGATGTACTGCATTCACTAGGTTTTTTTTTTTCAATAAGTATTTTAAAATAATAGAATAATTAAAATCATTCACAGAAAAAAAAATCCATCGCAGAACGGCATAAAGAATACTATTGAAACGAGCGAAGCGAGGCGAATCTGTCCGCCACATGACGTAATGCGCGAGTAGTTAAGAAATCTTTATAGTTGGCGCATCGCACGAATGGTAACCCCCTGCGACACGCAAAATCATGAAAACCATGTAGTTATACATACATATATTTCCTGTTTAAATTTCCGGTGTGAGATTTATCATTTTACGTTCTTGTTTATTGTTATATATAATTTCAGATATAATATTCATAGGCGTAGCGTCGGGGGGGCGTGTGCCCCCCCCCCAACCTACTACACCCTGGGCGCCAGAACAGAAAGCGTAGGGGGCGCCAAATGAAGATTTTTTTTTTTTTGTATTTACATACAAAAATATATATGTATTTATATTGAATTTGCATAAAAATGTCTTAGAACCGGAAAATCCAAAAGTAAAACTGAACCAAATGCATTGAAATTTACAAATATATAAAAAAGATTCATTTATAGTAGAAAACTGCAAATGAATTAGAAAAAAGAGCTTTTCTCTTAGGCATTATTCTTTCTCCAATTCCAAATGGCCCCACCAGTGGCTGAGAGGTTCTGCTCTCGAAGCTGGTAGACGGGAGGTGCTGGGTTCGATCCCAATCGCGCCCGTCGGCCTAATCGTTCGGAGTTTTCGTGGTTTTCTTCTAACCTTGGATTTCCAAGCGTTAATACGGGTTAGGTTCCCTTAGAAAGACCCCCACGAAGGGCACACCCCCCTGGGCCCATATCCCTCGTGCAGATAATTGGCCGTCATAAATACAACCAACCAACCAATTCCAAATGTACCGAAAGGCGAAGGGGGCGCCAAATGAAGATTTTGTTTGACTCAAACTTTTCCGATGAAAAGATTTCATGAAGTCTGTTCAATTTTTTTTCTCTCTCTCCCTGAGCAGTGTTGGGCTTTCATTTTTCCCGTCTGGATATGGGCGAGATCGGGTGGCTACCCGGGACAATAAAAACTAACGGGAGAAGGAGTCCGGGCCGAAACTAAGGGGCATGTGCCCTGGGCGCCACTTGAAGGGGGCGCCAGATGAAAATTTGGTTTACCGTTTTATACAATATATATATATATATATATATATATATGTGCGTGTTAAATTTGTGTAAGAAAATATTTTTTAGCCGAAAAATCAAAAAGAAAAGCTGAGTAAAGTGCATTAAAATTGTCAAATATATTAAAAGATTCGCCTACAATATGCAAGACAGCAAATGAATAACTCCGTTCTTTTTCTTATAATTACTTTTTTACATGCATATCATCATACCTGGCCTTAGATGGGGCGAGGTCAGGTGACTGACTGGGGCAATAAAAACCAAGCGGTCGAAAATTCACAAAATGAAAAGTAAAAACTTAATAATTTTGTTGTTGTTGTTTTGAGTCACGCATAAATTTGAAAATTAGCATTAAGTTGAAGAAAGTATGTAGACATATCAATCTATAAATAAGAAGAGTGATAATTCCAGAAAACTGGTGTAGATAGTGCAGAAAGATATTTTACAATGCTGAAATTCATTTTTATGCCTACAGTAAATCCTGGTTTTTTAGTTCCTGAAACAATGTGACTCATATCACTATGACATTAAAGTACCTCAATTGTAATAATTTGTAATGCTACAACAACAGTAAAATCTAGAAAAATAAAATAGTCTATAATGTAATATTATCTTAAATGACAAAAATTGCATGGTTCCAACAGAAAGAATGCCAACAGTTATCTGCTAAGACGGAAACCTGTATAAAGCGGAATTATTTCCATTTCCTTTTGATTTTTTCCACAGGTTTTAATGAATAACTATTTGACAAAGCTGGTTATATATTTCAATATTATTACGTATTTTACTGTTACACATTTTAAATTTTAAAATAAGTCCGCTAACAGAAACTTTCGCAAATTTCTCTTTGTAAATTTACTTTGCGGGAGAAGGAGAAGGAGAGGGGGCCAAAATCCATGTTTACACCAGGTGAAATATATCTAGTTTCAGCTCTGGAAGGAGAGCACAAAGTAAAATGCTTTAGTAAAATCCTTTAAAAGAAAAAAAATGAGAATAGCATTTGCATTGGTACAGTAAAACATCTCTCACAGGGCGCCATGGCTAAAAAAAGCGCCCCTGTTTTTATCCCCCAAATGATTTTTTCTCTTCTTTTATCCTCATTGCCCTTGAACTTCCTCACTCAGTCGACAAAAGAAAAGACGAATTTCGACAAAAGGTCGGGGAAAAATATCGCGAATTTCGTCAAAAAATCTCTGAAACAAATACCGAATATCATTTTCGTCAATCGGTCATAGAAAAATTCACGAATTTTGACAAAGGATCGTGTAAAGAAAATTGTGAATTCTATAAAATTTTCGGCGGAAAAAAATGCGAATTTTGATAATTCGTCATCGAAAAAATCGTGAATCTCGTCAATTTCGTCTAACGACCAAAAGAAAAAAAATTGCAAATTTCGTCAAATGGTCGCGGACAAAAACACGACAGGGGTGATTCTGAGTAAAATAAAAAAAAAATCTCAAATTCACAGCAAATTTTCTGAACGGTTACGGCAGAGGAGGAAAAGGGGAAATCTCCCAGCCCCAATTATGCGTTTTATCGGCTGTCCTTTAGCGAAATTCGCGGTTTTCCGCGATCCTTCGACGAAAATTGTGTTTCTTTAACGCGATCCTTTGACGAAATTCGCGCTTTTCCGCGATCTTTTGATGAAAATTGCGTTTTGTGCTATACCTTGGTGAAATGTGTGTGTTTTTCACGATTCCCAGACGAAGTTTGCGTTTTTTCGTGATCACTTGTAGGAATTCGTGTTTTTTTCCGCGATTCTTTGGTGAAATTCATTTTTTCTGCGATCCTTTGAAGAAATTGGCGACTTTTTTCTGTGAACGATTGTCGAAATTGATTTTTTCGGCGACCATCTGCCGAAATTCGCGATTTTTCTTATGCCCGAATTTTAGGACTGATGACCAATTTTTTTTTTATTTTAGGAAAATTCAGAACAGAATCACCCCTGAAAAGACGCGAATTTGGTGAAATTATTGCGTAAAAAATTGAGAATTTAAACAAATAATCAAGAATTTCGTAAGTCGGTTTGAAAAGAAAATCACGAATTTCGATAAACTATCGTGGAAAAGAATCGTGAATTTCGACAAGTGGTGGTGGAGAAAAAAATTTCCCCAGTTTGTCGCAGAAAAATTCGCGAATTTTGGCAGAGTATCGTTGAAGCAAAATCGTGAATTCCGTGAAACGGTCGCCGGAAACAAAAACGCGAAATTTGGCAATGGATCACGGAAAAAAATTATGAGTTCCGTGACACGATCGCCGCCCAAAAATTAGGAAATTTGCAATAGATCATAGGAAAAATTGCGAAATATTCTTCAACGATCGTAGCAAAAGGTAGCGAAAAGAAATAACTATTATCATTAATCGATTGGGGAAAAAATCGCGAATTTTGCAATTCGTCGCGAAAAAAATCGCGAATCTCCTCAAACAACCGTAAAAACTATCTTGAAATTTTACCAAAGGTCACATAAACAAATGGCGATTTTCGTCATTTGGTCGCGGATAAATCATCGCAAATTTCGTCAAAAGAATGGACAAAAAATTGCGAATTTCGTCAAACGATCATAAAATAAATCGCAAATTTCATCAAATGGCCGCGGACAAAAAACGCAAATTTGATCAAAAAAATTGAGAATTTAACCAAATGATCGCGCAAAAAATCACGAATATTATAACTCGATCATGAAAAGAAAATTACGAATTTTGAGAAATGATCTGGAAAAGAATCGTAATTTTCGTCAAAAGATCTCTGAAACAAATAGTAACTACCATCAATCGATCGCGGAAAATATATAATGCGGATTTGGACAAGTGGTGGCGGAAAAAAATCGATTTCGTCGATCTGACGTAGAAAAATTTGCGAAATTTGGCAAAGGATCGCAGAAAAAATCGCAAAATCTCTTTAAACGATTGTATAAAAAGATCTCGGAAAGAAATAAGTATTTTCGTCAATAGATTTGGGGGGGGGAGGGGGGAGAATCGAGAATTTTGGAATTCGTCGAAAAATCGCGAATCTGTTCGAACAACCGTTGAAAAAGTGTGTTTGGGAAGATGACTTTACAGGTGCTTTGAAGAAAAAGATCAAACATTTTACAACAGTAAAAAAAGTCGCTTTTTAATGGTTTTCGGCCTAAAATAGTCGCCATAGCCACCGGATGCTGAAAATAGTCGATATTAGTAGCAAGTGGCAGCCCTGCAATTGTATGTTAAGAAAAATCGGAATTTTTTGAAAAATTGTGTCGAGCCGAACCGGTACTGATTTAATTGATTTTTTCATCAACCGGGCTTGTTTTCACTGATTTTTGTACGAGCCGGGCCTGGTCGTAAACTGTGAAAATATAAAGGGGTCTGTCCCGGGTGGAACTTTTAATTTTCTCGCCGGGCTAGACCGGGCCTTGAAATGGCGGTCCATGCAGACCTCTAGTATGCCTCCCAGGGGCGTGCAAAGAGGGGGCTAAAGGAGCGGTCGCCCCGGGCGCGAAATTTTCCACAGTTGCAAACCACAGTTTTATTTATTTATTCATTTTTTTGGCCGTCGATCATTTTTCGGGGAATTTCTTTTTCTCTCATTATCATTTTTCTTCCCTGTTGCTAAACATCATGAACTCTCTAACAAATAAGTACAATTTTCTTTTAGTTGTTCTGAATTCCGAAATTAAAAATTAAACCTTTTAAAGTTCCAAAATAAACGCGAGATATTTATTCGATAGAATTTATTTATGTTTCTGCACTTTATCAATTTTATTACAACACCTATCACAAAAGATTTTTTTTTTTTTGGGGGGGGGGGGGGGGTTGAGGGGGGGCGCAAAATTGAAAAATCGCTCCGGGTGCCGTTTTTACTTCGCACGACCTTGGTGCCCCCCCCCCCCCCCCAAAAAAAAAAAATTTCTGGTCACGCCACGCCTATGATAATATTGTTTCATAAAATTATAGACGTCTGTTCACTCAAAGCTGAATTCACACATTTACTTACCCTCCAAAGAAATTTTAAATTCTTTGAGGTACATTATGGTGTTCGTAAACTCCCAGGGAAGAATTTGCACTTCTAGTCACTAACGTAATAAAAAAAATAATTAATTTTTCGTTGTGAAGTAATGCACTATTTTTTAATGATTTTGTAATTGCAGATATTGTTTTATAATATTGATAAAGATTAATATTGATTAATATGATAATATTTTTTAATAATATTTTCACTCGTCAATTGCCAAAAGGTTCAAAATCATAGTTTTATTAAATTTATTATTATTATTATGTTAGCTGCTCTAGTGGGAAATTACATTACTAAAACTTTTAAATTGACTTTTTCTTTTTTTAATATGAGAACCATATTTTAAATTTAAATTTCATCAAAATTTTAGTGTCTACTGGTCGAAAATAAAGCAAGTAAATTTAGTAAAATTGATTTTCAGGTTTCAAATAAATCTTCATAATAAGCTTCTGCCAAGTGAAATTTAAGTTTTGTTTAAAAAAAAAAGTAATACATGATGGAATTTTTTTACGCTGGTAGCACCTCTAGTGGTAAATTGAATAACTAAAATTTTAAAATGGATCTATCTATATATATATATATATATATATATATATATTTATTTTTTTTTTTTTTTTTTTTTTTTTTTTTATGTTGCAAATAAAGTCTAAATTAAAATAGGGCAATACAAATTCAACACAATTTTATTTTGTGTTTAAAGCGTCCACTGGCTGGAAATAGGGAAACTAAGTTTAACAAAATTGATTTTTGTGGATTTTTTTAAATAAATCTTCACAATAAACTTCTGCAGAGTTAATTAAAATTTTGATTTTTAAAAAATGTACATGATAGCATTTTTTACGCTGGTTGCGCCCCTGGTGGTAAATTGCATCCCTAAAATCTAAGAATGGAATTTTTTTTTCTTTTTTAGGTTTTTAAAGAGGCAACCATACTCTAAGTAAAAAATTGATAGGGTAATTTAAACTCATTTTTCTTTAATAACCAATAACACGCCGCTGCGAAAAGTATTTTAATCAACTACTTCCCCGTTAGATCCACCCTTTTGTAACATACATATACGCTATACTAATTATAGTTACTATTGTAAATTAGAGAACAATAAAACAAAGCGATATAAAGTAAGCGACCTATGTTAAATGGGAGAGGTAACTGCAAGATTAAAGGCAAGGTCACATCAATCAAGGTCTCACGCCACGTAGTGGGCGGGGTGAACTACAGAAAGATGCCTAACTGTTTTCTTCTTTATGGATAATCTATTTATTGTACATCTATGAAATAACTGCGCAAGCGCAGACGTCGTTGTTTTCATTTGTTTGTAGCATTTATATCCTGAGAGTAATAGAATATTCTATTAATTTTCATTCGTGTTTTTTGATTTATTTATTATTGTTAATTATTTAAATAAAAACAGTTCTTTTTAGAACTAATATTATTTATTAAAATGGCAAAATGTTGGCCATTGAATAGCTGATTTGAATTGAAATTGTAAGAAAATTCTTTTTTTTTTTTTTTTTTTTTTTTTTTTTCTTTTAGAATTCATATCCCTCTTTTTCCAAAGAGTAAAACAAGTTAGTTACGTATTTTTACTTTGGTTTGTAGAAAAAGATAAAATATTATCTAATATATATTATCAAATGTTGTTGATTTAAATATGCTCGATTTTAATTATTTTCTTTTAATGAAATGGAAAATGACGCACAAAAATTAGTAAGTAGTTGATGTGTAAAGATAGAATTTTGTAGTTTCATTTTTTACTCAATTCTTGATGTGCTAAACTTATAAAAAATGATATACACGGTTGTATTCCCGTATATATCCCGTTGTATAAATTAGTTATTCAATTTTAAGTCCTTTTGTTCGTTTATCGAGCGCAAACGATAAATTTCTAATATTCTCTTAATCGCATTGCACTCATCTTATTTAACTTACAAATATTTCGTTCATTTAATTTTGAGTTCATTTCATTTTATATTCGAAATCACTTTAATTTAAAATGCATGCATTAAATGTTGTACTATTAAACGAGCAAGCGTTGTTCATTTATTTGTTTAAATATTTTGCGAGTCTAGGCAATAGCTTCAATAATTTTCCTGAAATCGCCAGATTAGATTCTTTTATATATATATAAACAGACAAAGCCATTTAAAGAATCCCTGTTGAAAACAATTACTAATTTCAGATTGTTACTTACTCACAGAAGATGGATTTTGTTTACCAGATTTATTGCAAAATATTTTTGTTACAGCTTGTTTTGATAAAAAAAATATGTGTATTTAAAAAAAGTCGCAATGTCATTTTAGTTTAAGGGCAAAAGGTAATAATGCTTTCGTAGCATTAGTGCTTTTCTCCAGTGGCGCCAACTTATATGGGCCCATGGGGCGCGAGCCCACCCAATAATTTGATCTGTCCACACACCCAATTTCAATTGATTTAATCGTAATTTATTTTTTTATTTATTTAATAGCTGAAATGAAATTTGGTTTTATTAACATTCTCAAAAGTAATTTTGCTTGGAAACTAATAAGGACATCAATTAGATTTACAAAAGTACTGAAAACTCCTTCAGCAGATGTATAGTTAATTTCTCACGAAAAAAAATTTCCTGCATACTTTGCCTTCTGTTTTGATGTCTTGAATTGATAAAGCACTTACTTGACTAAAATGTATGCTTTTCTTGACCTTTAGTTTTTTGCACTTTCATAGTTACCAATTTTTATGTTATTTATAATAAATATTAATGTGTTTATAAGGAAGGACTTGTGAGAATTTAATAAAATTATTTATAAAATTATAATTAAATTATATTAATTTAAAAATTTGCTTGTAAAAAACATAATTTAATTTCGAATTATCATCTCTCTCTCTCTCTAGTCATTCGTCCCCCCCTCTCTCTCTCTCCACGCACATACACATTAAGGGGAAAATATATGTGTTATTTTACTTATTAAAAAAATTTTGAGCCCACCCAATATTTTTGAGAAGTTGGCGCGACTGCTTTTCTCCCAAAATTAAAATAATGTTGCGACTATTTTTTTTAAATATACATAATTTTATCAAAACAAACTGTAATAAAAATATTTTGCAATAAATCTGCTAAACAAGGTTCACTTTTCATAAGTGAGTAAAGATTCAGAAAATATGCGCAAGAGTTGCGCAGATAGTAGATATTCTGTCATATATGACGTCATACTGAAAATCCACGTATTTGCATTATTCACCCCGTCCGCCAGATGGCGCAGCTGTGTCAATATACTCCAGATTTCAGCATTGACATTGTACGCTTAATATATGTGCAGTTTTGTCATGGAGGAATGAGATAGATGGAGGTGCAGTAAGGTGGCTGGGGGTGACGCCAAAAAAGTAACCCTAAAATTCGCTACAGAAAGCCCACACAAAACCACGTGCTTTGACACGCCTATCAGTTCAAACCGGTTTAAACCTGTATTTCTTTGCTTTCATTTTTTACCGTCGGAAATTTTTATTCAAGATATGATTAAAATTTCGATAAAAAATGACTTATGCGCTATTATAGGATGTAGTACTAGATCAGAATGTATCAAATACACTAATATAGCACTTTAGAGAATTATTTGATTATTTTATGATATGTATTTTAAGTATAAATATCAGAAGCGTCTTTTAAAATTTTACTTGAAAGGGTAACATTCTTTCGTTATTGTCCCAAAATCGTTTGCACACAATTAATGTTTGCAATTTAAGTTTTCATACATAATTTTAAAAGAATGCTTTCATCAATATATTTTATCTATTTACATGCAATTATCAATATGTTGTTAAAAACAAATAAAGATGTGTAACTAAATTGGCAGCGATTGATTCAGTCTAAAATGGGAGCTCATTTGAAGCGCAATCACAAAATTTCATTCCATCAAAGAAACTACATTAATTAGTTTGAATTACTTGAGTTTTGAAACATATTATTATTTGCCAAAAAAATAAGTTAACCTGATTGGAAAACTTTAGCTGTAAGAATAAAATTATTATCAATAAATGATTGGTTCGCATTTGAGTAATTGGACTTGATCTTTTGACACAAAGTTTTATTTTTCACAAAATTGTTATGCATTTCACAAGAATAACTTTTTTTTTCAGAAAATTGACACAAAAACAAAATGTCCATCTATCCCTTACAGTAATAATAATAATAAACTAGTTGGGTGTACCAATCCCAAAACTTTCTTATATCTCATATTAATACTTCAAAATTCGCTATCCCACTACCAAAATTAAATGACAATCTATACCCATTATGAGGATTCTAAAGATATGAAATTCCGTGCATTAGTGCCTGAGATATGACTATCGCTGAAATCGTGTAAATCCAGCAAACTGCAGCCTAGCAGCACCACCTATTTGGTGCTTTACAAACTATGATACACCCAAAACCACCAAACAACAACTTATGTCAACGTCTAACAGAATCTGAAGTTTGGGGAGAATCCGTGCATTAGTTTTTGAGATAGAGCTATTGCGAAAATCATAAAAATTCTAGCGTAGCAGCGCCACCTATTGGGCGATTAACACCAAAACCTAATCGGCAACAACTTGTGTTAACATCTAACTAACTCTGAAGTTAGATGAAAATTCGTGCATTAGGTCTTGAAGTAAAGCTATTGCAGGAATCGTGAAAAATGTAGCACAGCAGCGCCACCTGATGGGCAATTTACACCAACACACAATCAGCACCAAGTCATATCAAGGACTAACTGAATCTGAAGTTTGATGAAAATCCGTGCATGAGTTCTTGAAATAGAGCTATTGCGGAAATCGTGTAAATCCTACAAAATGCAGCATAGCCGCGCCACCTGTTGGGCGAGTTAGACCAAAAACTAATCAGCACCAGTTTATATTAGGGACTACATGAATATACATTTTCATTCAATTCCGTGCATTAGTTCTTGTGATAGAGCACCCACAAAATTTGTGTCACATAATGACAAGTACTTTGATACAGTACTGTATCCGAATCTCTTTTGTGTGCTTGTAAATGAACGATAAATGTTATGCACATCACATTCCACAGCAAGTACATTGTAGTAAATCAGAGTAATTTATGTCTATTTCATTATATTTCAGTAACATAATTTCGCTGTAAACAGTACCCTCACCCCCCCCCCCCCCCCCAATATATCATTATATAACGGAATTCTTTTGTCTGGCCCTGTAAATGAATAATAAATGCTTTGCAAACCCCATATTCTACAGAATGCATGTTTTACTGCACTTTATAAATGCATATCAATTTCTTTATATTTTAAATTGTCTAGCATCATTAAAATGCACTTTAAACGATTTTTCCCATTGACCGTAATGTAACAGAATACTTTTTACTGTCCATGCAAATGAACTATAAGTGCCACACATTTTTTTTTCAATAGCGATCAAGCTATAGTAAACGTCAATAACATATAAAAACTGCAGGGTGATCCCAGTATATTTACAAGAGTTAGAACTCGGCCAGAAGGCCAGACGAACCGAAGACAAAAAATTTTCATTTATGTTGGAAAGTGTTAAAGAAAGAAAACTTTTAATAATACAATTTTTAGTTCATATCAAATGTTTTCAATATTTTATTTAATCTTATTTTGACATATATTTATTGCAAATTTTCCAATTCCAATTATTTTAAAAGCAAACATTTATTTTAATAAATAACAAAACAACAAAGACCGTTTAAAAAATGTACCATTTTTTCTTAAAATATACTTCAGCTGCAATTCATCTCTTTGAATTCGTCTTATTAATACAAAATCCCTTCCACGCTTCCATGTGCTTGTTTTGTTTGGGCTTTCTGTAGACGTTTAAATTTGAGCGATAAATGGTTTCACATTGCAAACCTTTTTTACGGCATACTGCAACCCCATCTATCTCTTTCCTCCATGCAGTTTTGTAATAAGATAAAATAAATACGGTTTCGGTTATTACATCTTGGATGCCAAATAACTGATATCGGTTTCATACATGGAGCTCTGCAGATTAAAGGAGACGACATATATGACGCCACTTGAAGCTGTTCCTATCCCAACCCCCCCCCCCCTCCCCTGCTTCCGCCATATTTGACCGCGGTGAGCTGCACTGTCAACCAGTTTCTTCTCGCTGCGCAAATCAACTATGGTAAAAGTCAAATATGGCGGACGCCGAAGAGGGGGGTAAGAACTCCTCTTTCTGCTTCAACGCTCTCCAGGGTGCTAGATTGATATGTTGCCTCCTTTTATTCTTCATAGCTCCATTCCGATACAATGTCATTGAAAGGCTATGTGAGCTTCATCCCTCCCCAACCCATTCCTCAGAAAGATTTCGGATTTTATTTTTGTTTTTCACGGTTTGGAAGCGAAAATTTCATCGGGGACCTTGTATGAAAAATTTATTTATATAAAATAGCTCATCTTTTGAAAGGAAATTGTTTAAAGTAAAAATAATAATATGTTCAATGTTAAAAATATTAATTTTTATTCTAATAAGTTTTTTTTTATAATATTTAAAATTTATAAAACAAACCTCATCTAAAATCGTTTTAAAAAATTCGTATGAAATTGACGCAGATTTGTTTGGAACAGATATTTCTGGGATAACTTTTAGTAGAAAGTTTCAGATTCATATAAAAATGAAAAAATAATTCATTCAAATCAAATTTATTTATTGTGTGGAATGAAAAGCGGTAAATATCTTTTTAATCAAGTCTTTTACAAAGAAATTAGTTTAGATAATATATAATATTTAAAAACTGTAAAGCAGACCTCATCCTATAAAGGTTCATATGTCACTAATTATAAATTCCAATTCTAATTATAAGTTCGTGAATTTAATTAGTTAATTGTCGGCTTAACCCCTTGAAGGGTGGTGGGACACATTATATCCCACCTAATTTTAATCAAGATTGGCACTGGAAACTTTTAATAAAATTTTATTTTTATAACTTTGGTGGTAAAAGTTATAAAATTGCTTTCCTTTATTTTGAAAAAAAAAAAAAAATAAAAAAAAAAAAAATAAATAAATAAAAATCGAAGATTTCGGCGTGAATTCAACATTACAGAAACACAGTCATTTGCTCCTCAAAGGGTTAAGAAAAATATATAACTGATATATAAGTTTAAAAACCAGGAAATATCTAAAAATTATCTGTCATTTAAAATAAAAAAAATAACTACGTATTCATAGTTGTGAGAAAAAAAAGAATAATAAACAAAATAGTTTATTTCTATTTAAATATCGCGAGAGCCTGCAATGTCGATTTTTTTTTCAAATGCACACATTTATTTCAATAAAATTTAAAAGATGTTTTTTTTAAACTGCCTTTACAAGAGTTATTTCAATAGTTCTCAATAAGTTCTCTCACTGGTATCCATTGCCAGTTCGACACCCATTATCCATTTTTATTCCATTCTACTTAATTGTACCACTGACGACATAAATAATTCAATTGGTATTTCAGGAATATATACACAAGATGTAATAAAACATCATAACAAAGAACGTAGAGGAAAAGAAGGGAAGGCTTTGGAAACCGTAACTAACCGAAACAGTGCAAACAGCTCTGATGGGAAACACACTTAAAGGGTAGATCCAATCATAGGCATTCTTCATTGCATCTACCAATTCGCCAATCTTTCTTGTAGTAAACCTAAGATAACACCTTCGCGCCAACACCCCGCGAGAATTCAAAACGACATTTCTTGGTCAGTTTGACTTGTGACTTAACAGCGATTGGGACAGATTTTTTAATATGATCTGTTCATGTTCTGTTGTTATGATATATTTTCTGTATTGCAAATAGATAGCCGATGAATACGTACAATGGAAAAATCTTCAGTGATACAGCACTCTGTAAAACAGGGCCGAAACTAGCCTTTTTGGCGCCCGGGGCAAACATGGATTTTGGCGCCCCCCCCCCCCCCCCTCCACCACAAAGTAAATTTACAAAAAAGAATTTTACTAAATATCTAACGGACAACTTATTTTTAAATTTAAAATATATAAAACTGAACTACGTAATCAGCTTTGTCAAACATTGATCCATTAAAATCTTTGAAAAGTTATTGAAAAGAATTGCATTTTAATCTTTTTAAACTTTTTTTTTTTTTGCATAGTCTGAATGAGGTCGATATCTAAAAAAGAAAGGTTTTACTAAGAATTTTACTCTGTGCATTCCCCTTCTCGTTGTCCTGGGCAGTCAGCGCCCATGGCAAGACGGGGAAAAAAAAAAAAAAAGAAAGAAAGGAAGCTCAACACTGTTCAGCGGAAAAAAAAACAAACAGCTTTCATGGAATTTTTTTATCTGGAAGAAAAATCAGACTGAGGGGTCACTAATCCTTTGGTAGTTATCCGTAGTGGACAGTTGGGTGTCCCGCAATAGAGACTGACCTTGAAAAACGGTAATGATTCTCCTCACAGGAAGTGATTTAAAAGATAGAAAGCAAACGCATAGGCATGATACTTTGAAATTTTGTATTGTAATGAATCTTTT
The DNA here is from genome assembly GCA_963932465.1 of Maratus speciosus. NCBI lineage: Eukaryota > Metazoa > Arthropoda > Arachnida > Araneae > Salticidae > Maratus > Maratus speciosus. The sequence continues at coordinate 63,006,349 of OZ010799.1, read as the reverse complement.
TATCTATTTGTAAAGTTTAATGCATTTGGTTCAGTTTTCCTTTTAAATTTTCCAGCTGCGAGACATTTTTATACAAATTTCATAATATATATATATACATTCTTGTGTCAAACGTCAAACAAAATCTTCATTTTGGCGCCCCCTTCACCTCCTGTTAAAGCGGCGCCCGGGGCACGTGCCCCCTCTGCACCCCCCTCTAGTTTCGGCCCGGCTGTAAAATAATAAATTTTACGTATCGAAAGTTCCACTTTCACTCGAAATCTAACATAACAACTAACAGATTCATCTAACGTATTCTACGATCTTTGACCTTCAAGGGGTTTCTCCCTCAGACAGAAGCTCCACCCACGAAAAGAGGGGGAAGGGGGGCGCACTGCTTTCGCCCGGACAGGGGACAGCGGTGAGCACAGCGTTACTCCTCATTTTGATAATTATCGCTACTGGCGAGCACGCAAAAGCGCGCCAAGTAAACCCCGTGTTATCTTTCGCCCCTGTATGCGGCTTCTACCGCTTAGCTGTTTGGACTGTTTCACTGAGGGTCGGGGATTTACATTGCGTCTATGAAAGTTTCCTTCTTCACGCTTTAATTTTTTTGGTAGTAATGAAAAACAAGGAATACAGAAAAATATTTATGTATTTATTCTTTAAACTTTTTCTGCCATGAGTATAATTAAAGTAAAACACATATCTTTATTTAAATACGCCCAAGATATGTAAAATTTTTTGTATACTTATCAAACATGCATATATAATCTTTTGCTGTAATAAAAATGGTAAGAATTTAATGATATTACAATCATTCATTAACAGCAAAAATTACTAACTAAATTAATGTTTTCATTGTTTTTTTTTCTGAATTAGTTCAAACGAAATCCGCCAGACATATGTGGCTTAATACTTTAAAAGGCAGAAAAATATTTGGAAGGCCTGTTCAGTGAGTATTTTTACATTTTAGTATATAAAGGAGTATATCCAGAGATGAAAGCGTTGCGCTACAAATGGCTGATTATAACCATTAAAGTTTAACAGCATTCTTCGTTTTATTAGATCTAAAGTATAGTTATTAAATAAGACGAAAATACTATTTAGTGCATTAATACAATTTAGTGGTACCAATCGGTCAATTGTGGCGCAGCGCTTGATCCCTGAGTACAACACCTCAAAATTTTAGTATAAGAACATATCAAAAACTATTTACTAATTAAAAATATTGCCTATTTTCAATTAATCAATTCCTATTATCTTATTCGATAATGCTTCATTCCAGTATCTTTTTAAAGTGCATTTCCATGTGCTTATTTTTTAGTATCAGTAATTCAGAGGATAGTAATCTTTACTTTGTCGATTCTCAAAAATTTGAAATTAACTTATAAATTTTAAATTACATACTGAAACTAAAATTATTACTATTTTTCTATTTTTCACATTTTACGACGGAAATTTTCTTTCTTTGGTGTAATTAAATATCAATAATAAAACTAAACAAAATTAAAGCATTTGGCACAGCATTAAAACAGGGCAGCCGAGTGCTTTAACGAATGCGGCCTAGTCAATAATCAAAAACGTCCTTAAATTATTCAGATTTTAACGTAAATTTTTAAATGCGATAAGAAAAAAATAATAATAACTAGAAAACAGGAATTCTGCTTTTTCAGAATTTAGTGCCGCCCCCGAGGAAAAAAAAATATATCTTATACTAAGCAAAAATTGTGTTTGTGTGTGTGTATGTAAATTTTATCTTGAGAAGGGCTCTAACGATTTTGACGAAATTTTGCACCCTACTGTTTTCGGGCACGAAAAGACCATTGGGGTGGGTCTCGTGTTCGAGAAAATTAGATTAGTAGGTCATTTTGGGTCACTGTGGGTCTAGCTATTTTTATCTAAAAAACGGCTCTAACGATTTTCACTAAACTCTATATTCTACAGTTTTGGATTACAAGAAGACCATTGGGCTAAGTCACATGTTCGAGAAAATTCGATTAGTTGGTCATTTTTGGGTCACCGTGGGTCAATCTAAGTTATCTAGATAACGGCTCTAACGATTTTGACGAAATTTTGCACCCTACTGTTTTCGGGCACGAAAAGGCCATTGGGATGGGTCTCGTGTTCGAGAAAATTAGATTAGTGGGTCATTTTGGGTCATAATGGGTCAGGGTCAAGCTAATTATATCTAAAGAACGGTTCAATCGATTTTGACCAAATTTGGTATCCAACCATTTTCGAACACGAGAAGACTATTGGGCTAGGTCACGTGTTCGAGAAATTTCGATTTGTGGGTCATTTTTGGGTCACTGTGGGTCTAGCTATTTTTATCTAAAAAACGGCTCCAACGATTTTCACTAAACTCTATATTCTACAGTTTTGGATTACAAGAAGACCATTGGGCTAAGTCACATGTTCGAGAAAATTCGATTAGTTGGTCATTTTTGGGTCACCGTGGGTCAATCTAAGTTATCTAGATAACGGCTCTAACGATTTTGACGAAATTTTGCACCCTACTGTTTTCGGGCACGAAAAGACCATTGGGATGGGTCTCGTGTTCGAGAAAATTAGATTAGTGGGTCATTTTGGGTCATAATGGGTCAGGGTCAAGCTAATTATATCTAAAGAACGGTTCAATCGATTTTGACCAAATTTGGTATCCAACCATTTTCGAACACGAGAAGACTATTGGGCTAGGTCACGTGTTCGAGAAATTTCGATTTGTGGGTCATTTTTGGGTCACTGTGGGTCTAGCTATTTTTATCTAAAAAACGGCTCTAACGATTTTCACTAAACTCTATATTCTACAGTTTTCGATTACGAGAAGACCATTGGGCTAAGTCACATGTTCGAGAAAATTCGATTAGTTGGTCATTTTTGGGTCACCGTGGGTCAATCTAAGTTATCTAGATAACGGCTCTAACGATTTTGACGAAATTTTGCACCCTACTGTTTTCGGGCACGAAAAGACCATTGGGATGGGTCTCGTGTTCGAGAAAATTAGATTAGTGGGTCATTTTGGGTCATAATGGGTCAGGGTCAAGCTAATTATATCTAGAGAATGGCTCAATCGATTTTGACTGAATTTTGTATCTAACCATTTTCGGGCACGAAAAGACCATTGGGATGGGTCTCATGTTCGAGAAAATTCGATTAGTGGGTCATTTTGGGTCACCGTGGATCAATCTATCTAGATATCGGCTCTAACGATTTTGACGAAAATTTGTACCCTACTGTTTTCGGTCACGAAAAGACCATTGGGATGGGTTTCGTGTTCAAGAAAATTCGATTAGTGGGTCATTTTGGGTCATAATGAGTCAGGGTCAAGCTAATTATATCTAAAGAACGGCTCAATCGATTTTGACTAAATTTTGTATCTAAACATTTTCTTGCACGCAAAGACTATTGGGATGGGTCACGTGTTCGAGAAAATTCGATTAGTGTGTCATTTTGGGGTCACTGTGGGTCAATTATTTTTATCTAAAAAACGGCTCTAACTATTTTCACTAAACTCTATATTCTACAGTTTTGGATTACAAGAAGACCATTGGGCTAAGTCACATGTTCGAGAAAATTCGATTAGTTGGTCATTTTGGGTCACCGTGGGTCAATCTATCTAGATAACGGCTCTAACGATTTTGACGAAATTTTGCACCCTACTGTTTTCGGGCACGAAAAGACCATTGGGATGGGTCTCGTGTTCAAGAAAATTAGGTTAGTTGGTCATTTTGGGTCATAATGGGTCATGGTCGAGCTAATTATATCTAGAGAATGGCTCAATCAATTTTGTTTAAATTTTGTATCTAACAATTTTCGGGCACGAAAAGATCATTGAGATGGGTAACGTGTTCAATAAAATTCGATTAGTGGGTTATTTTTGGTCACCGTGGGTCCAGCTAAGTTTATCTAGATAACGGCTCTACTATTTTGACTAAATTCTGTAAGCTGTTGTTTTCGGGCACAAAAAGACCATTGGGATGGGTCACGTGTTTGAGAAAATTCGATTAGTGGGTCATTATGAGTAAGGGTCAAGCTAATTACATCTAAAAACGGCTCAAGATATTTTCACATTTTTTTTTTTTTTAATATACGGCCGTTTCTGGTCATGAGATGACGTTTGGGCTAAGGTTTCGGTTGGTTCGAGAAAATTCAATTAGTGGGCATTTTGGGTCACAATGGGCCATAGTCAAGCTTATTGAATCTAAAAACATGCTCAAAACATTTTGACCAAATTTTATATTATACCGTTTCTGGGCATGAGAAGAGAATTGGGCTAAGTCGCATGTTCGAGAAAAATCGATTAGTGGGTCATTTTGGGTCACAATGGGTCAGGGTCCAGCTAATTTTATCTAAAAACGGCTTAAACGATTTTGACTAAATTTTGTATTCTATCATTTTCGGGCTCGAGAAGACCATTGGGCTAGGTCGCATGTTCAAGAAAATTCGATTAGTGGGTCATTTTGGCTCACAATCGGTAAGGGTCAAGCTAATTGTATTTAAAAAGCGCTTCAAAACATTTTGAAAACATTTTGTATAATACCGTTTCCGAGCATGATAAGACCATTGGGCAGGGTCGCATGTCCAAGAAAATTCAATCAATGGGTCATTTTGGTCCTAATGGTCAGGATCAAGCTAACTTTATCTAAAAAACGGCTCAAAAGATTTTGACAAAACTTTGTACCACACCGTTTCTGGACAATATAAAACCAGTGGGCTAGGTCGCATGCTCAAGAAAATTCTATTAGTGGGTCATTTTTGTGATAATGGGTCGGGGTCAAGCTAACGGCATCCATCTAAAAAATGTTCAAACAATTTTGACAATTTTTTTGTTATACCACACAGAACAAAAAGACCATTGAAATAGCTCACACGTTCGATAAATTTCGGTTAGTGGTTTTTTGAATCAACGTGTGTCAATCTTATTTTATCTAGAATATGACTAACGATTTTCACTAAATTTGTATTCCATCGTTTTCAGGCTCGAGAAGAGCATTGCATTAGGTCGCATGTTCGAAAAAATTCGATTAGTGCGTCATTTTGGGTCACTATGTCTGAAGATCAAGCTAATTGTATCTAAAACAGCAAGAATGGTTTAGTGGGAATAACATATCGAGATAAACACAAAGCTAATTTTGACCGAGCTTAGCTCGGTCATTCCTGCTAGTGTATATGTCGTAGGCTAATTGAGAAATCCGGCTCTTTGCAAACAGCCTAGGCTCTTTGCAAAGAGCCGGGCTAATTGGAGAATACAACTCCCTTTTTCCAATTAGCCTGATATTTTTCAGGCTTATTGCAAAGAGCCTAGAAAGCGTTAGGATAATTGAAAAATGACCACTTATTATCCGATTAGGGTGATATTTTTAGCTCACAGGCTATCAAAGCCAGAGAGCTTATGTTCCCGAAGATTCTGTATGTACGTGTGTACGTACGTACGTATGTACGTAACGAGATAACTCTTGATAGAAATATCCGATTTGCTTAAATTTTTTTTTCTTGGTTCATTCTGATAAGGTGTTTCCCTGATTAGTTTTTGGGGTTCATTGGTTAAGGATAAAGGGGGAAAAGGGGGGGTATCCCTCCCCCCTTAATTTATATAAATGGGTTTTTCATGCAGAAATATTCGATTTGCTCCAAATTCGGTATACCGGTTTATTGTGTTATGGAGTTTCCTTGATTAGATTTGGAAGCTCATTATTTAAGTATAAAGGGGGGAAAGGGGGGCTACCCCCCTTAATTTAGATAAATCGGTTTTTCATGATGAATTATTCGATTTGCTCCAAATTTGGTATAGCGGTTTATTAAGTTAAGGAGCTGCCTTGATTAGATTTGGAGGTTCATTAGTTACATATAAAGGGAGGAAAGGGGGGGCTATCCCCCCCGTAATTTAGATAAATGGGTTTTTCATGCAGAAATATGCGATTTGCAGTAAATTTGGTATACCGGTTAATTATGTTAAGCAGCTTCCCTGATTACATTTGGAAGATCATTATTATGTATACAGGGGGGAAAGGGGGGCAATTGCCTCTCCCCTAAATGTAGATAAATAAGTTTTTCATGTAGAATTATTCGATTAGCTCAAATTTGGTATACTGGTTTATTATGTTAAGGAGATGGCTTGATTAGTTTTGGGAGGTTCATTAGTTAAGTATAAAGGGAGGAAAGGGGGCTAGCCCCCTCCTTAATTTAGGTAAATGGGTTTTTAATGCAAAATTATTCGATTTGCTCCAAATTTCGTATACCGGTTTATTATGTTAAGGAGCTTCTCTGATTAGATTTGGAGGTTCATTAGTTAAGTATAAAGGGAGGAAAGGAGGGCTAGACCCCCCCCCCCCTTAATTTAGATAAATGGGTTTTTCATGCAGAGTTATTCGATTTGCTCCAAATTTCGTATACCGGTTTATTATGTTAAGGAGCTGCCTTGATTAGATTTCGAGATTTATTGGCTAAGTATAAAGGAGGGACAGGGGCTAGTGTCCCCTTAATTTATATAAATGGGTTTTTCATACAGAATTATTCGATTTGCTTCAAATTTGATATACCAGTTTATTACGATATGGCTTCCTTCATTTGATTTGGAGGTTCATTGGTTAAGTATAAAAGGGGGGCAATTGCCCCCCCCCCCTTAATTTAGATAAATGGGTTTTCATGCAGAACTATCTAATTTAGTTTAATTTTTTTTCAACCGGATCCGAACTTGAAGGTTCCATTTGAAGTCAACCCGAAAACCGACCACAACCAGATTTCGGATTGAGTTCAATTAGAACTTTCAGGTTCGGATCGGGTTGCCGGTGGACGGAGATTATTTTGTCTGGCTTGCATCGGGTTATAGTTCTTTGGAATATTTTTGTCGGTTAAGATTTGGTTCGGGACGGGTTTCAGGTTGACTTCGAATGGAATTTTTAGGTTCTGGTAGCGTTGCGTGTCCACGGAAACTAATTTGTCTTGTTCGGATCCGGTTAGGGATCTTTGGAATATTTTTGTCGGTTATCAGATTTGGTTCGTGATTTCGGGTTTTTCCAAATGGAACTCTCAGGCTCGGGTCGGATTGCATGTAGACTGAAATTATTTTGTCTTGCTCGGATCGGGGTACGGTCTGTTGTAATTTATTTTTCGGGTTTGGGTAGGGTTATGCGTTAATAAACCTAATAAAAGAAAATTACCCAGTTAAACTGATGGCATTGAGTTCACAGGCTATTCACACTAATTGTATATTATACTCTTATTTCAAAGAATAATGCCCCTCGAAAAATAAATGAAGGGATTAGTCCCCGTTGCCCCCCTTTCTATTTAACCAAAGAACCTCCAAATCTAATCAAGGAAGCTACTTAACATAATAAACTGGTATACCAAATTTGAAGCAAATCAGATAATACTGCATGAAAAAAACCATTTCACTAAATTAAGGGGGGGGGGTATAAGCTCCCCCATTTCTCCCTTTATGCTAAACCAATGAACTTTCAAATCTAATCAGAAAAACTCCTTATTAGAATGAACTTAGAAAAAAAAATTAAACTAAAATAGATAATTCTGCATGAAAACCCATTTATCTAAATTAAGGGGAGGGGCAATTGTCCCCCTTTCCCCCCTTTTATACTTAACCAATGAACCTCCAAATCAAATGAAGGAAGCCATATCGTAATAAACTGGTATATCAAATTTGAAGCAAATCGAATAATTCTGTATGAAAAAACCATTTATCTAAATTAAGGGGACACTAGCCCCTGTCCCTCCTTTATACTTAACCAACAAATCTCCAAATCTAATCAAGGCAGCTCCTTAACATAATAAACTGGTATACGAAATTTGGAGCCAATCGAATAACTCTGTATGAAAAACCCATTTATCTAATTTAAGGGGGGTGGTCTAGCCCCCCTTTCCTCCCTTTATACTTAACTAATGAACCTCCAAATCTAATCAGAGAAGTTCCTTAACATAATAAACCGGTATACCAAATTTGGAGCAAATCGAATAATTTTGCATTAAAAACCCATTTACCTAAAGTAAGGGGGGTGCTAGCCCCCCTTTCCTCCCTTTATACTTAAGTAATGAACCTCCAAATCTAATCAAGCCATCTCCTTAACATAATAAACCATTATACCAAATTTGAGCTAATCGAATAATTCTACATGAAAAACGCATTTATCTAAATTAAGGGGAGAGGCAATTGCCCCCCCCCCTTTCACCCCCTTTATACTTAATGATGAACTTCCAAATGTAATCAGGGAAGCTGCTTAACATAATTAACCGGTATACCAAATTTATGGCAAATCGCATATTTCTGCATGAAAAACCCATTTATATAAATTAAGGGGGGGGGGGGGTAGCCTCCCTTTTTCCCCTTTATCCTTAACCAATGAACCCCAAAAACTAATCAGGGAATTATCAGAATGAACCTACAAAAAAAAAAAAAAAAAAAAAAAAAAAAAAAAAAAAATTGAAGCAAATCGGATATTTCTATCAAGAGTTATCGCGTTACGTACATACGTACGTACACACGTACATACAGAATCGGCGGGCACATAAGCTCTCAGGCTTTGATAGCCTGTGAGCTAAAAATATCACCCTGATCGGATAATAAGTGGTCATTTTTCAATTAGCCTAACGCTCTCTAGGCTCTTTGCAATAAGCCTGAAAAATATCAGGCTAATTGGAAAAAGGGAGATGGATTCTCCAATTAGCCCGGCTCTTTGCAAAGAAAATGACGTCATTCGCATCCGCTTAAGAATTCCACATTTACGATCCACTTTTAAACATCTAAAGTAAAGTATGCATAGGACGTCACTATCGCGAAATAATACACAAATGCAGCGGAAAAGATGCCGTCATTAAAGAAACTCGACAAAAAAAAAACGGCTATCTAATGATTCATAAGCGTTCATTTGTTTGTAACATTAATACAGATACTTAAAATTAAATATAGTTTATAACAGCTCCATGTTTTAACAGAAATCATTCATTTATATTTTTTTCAAAATAGCCCGTATTTCAATTACATTTTCTTTCGGTTGCTATGCGAAAATGGCAACAAAAATATATAATTACTATTTTATCACTATTTTTTCTTTATTTTCTACAGAAATGGAGTACTTCCGTTGCCAATATTAAGCAAATGGCTCTAAAAACTACAAAAAAAAATTAATATTTCAAAAATAAATTGAGATGCAGTTTTCAAACAAATTGCATTTAAAAGTACATTTTTTTCCCAATACGACGGTATAAAAATTTAAAATATGCGATGCTTAGAAATTAAAAAAAATTGCTTTAGACTATTTAATCGACGATTATGCATCTGCTTTATTTTACGGCTGGCTTCTGTAAGGTAACGTTATTTTTTGGAGACGACACAAAATAAGCTGGGAGAAAGAAATAGCATACCGGGGGCTAAAAAAAATTTAAAAAAAAAACGTGCATACCACAGCATTGAAAATATTGCTTCAAGATTATGGGATAAATTTACTCTTTCAAGTCCCACTGATCAGATAAACGTTATAATTATTCTTATGAGTCTAAACGAGTTCTCCTGCTTGACCTTGTAACTTTGTTGCGAGTAGTGGTGTAGTCGTAAAAAAAAAAAAACAGAGGGTATACGTTCAAAGCAGAGGGTATACGCTCAAGGCAGAGGGTATACCCTAGTGTATATATACTATTGCTTTCTTGAGAAACATAGGGTATACGGTGTTCCTTAAAAAAAATCCAGAGGGTTTACATCGTATACCCCTGTATACCCTCCACTACATCCCTGGTTGCGAGAGCAGTTTTCTATTCGCACGGTCCTGATCCTAAACTATTACTGCGAGTGCGCTCACAAATGGCATGATAAAAGTAACAATAGGTTGCTATTCCGATTTGGCAGGGCAGTAATTATATAGATAGAACATAGAACCTTTCTTACAGAAGATATTTATCAAAAATTCTAAGTCCGCCAGAAATCCTTTCTACGTTATTCGATGCAATTAAAGATAACAATGTTAAAAAGTTTTTTTTTTTTTCTGTAGTCACTGTACTTTATTGTTTCACCATACATTTTAACACTAGAACTGCCATTAGGAATCATTTTGACCCCTGCCAAATTGATAATAAGCGATTCGACCAGAAAATTTTTCATAGCATATGTTAAATGTATTCAGCACAGAAATAGGCTAATGAAATAAGTCAGGGATGAGATTTCCGACTTTTTGCATACCAGTATAATCTTAGAGGAAATGTTGTTCTCTTTAATTGCAAAAATGTTCCGATTAAATAAAATATTATTTTCTCTAATATTATACAGGTATGCATAAAATCTGAAATCTCATCCCTGATAAGTTAAATAGTTTTAACCCTTTTAGTGCGGGAGTCGACATAAGGGTCCGAGTGCGGGAGTCGACATCTTGGAGTTGGGTGCTGTAGACTACAATATGAGTCAACAAAAGTCGCCTAGGCGTTCACGGCGTGTATTGTGCTCACTGTAGTACGTCATGGGCTTAGCAGTGATGGCGTATTGCGCCTGTGTAATGCACGGCATTAACTCCCCCAAAAAAATTCCGCACTGAAAGGGTTAAATAAAAATTCCGTTGTTAAATACGTTCTATAAAACTTGAGTAAAATAGTCGGCTGTTCTAGTGTTAATGTATAAAATAAAGTAAAAAATTAAGTCATTATCGGCCGACATTTTTTTTTCCCCCAAAGGTCACTTTTTCTAGAAACTTCATTTTGTGAAACTGGATAACTCCGCCCTATTCTCGACAAGGTTTTTTTTTTATATGCGTTTATAAATAGATTTGTAAACATTCAGCTGTATCTTAACCCCTTCAAGGGCGGTGGTCTATTTTGGACCTCCTAATTTTAATCCCTAAATGCCACATTGGTACCAGAATATTGGAATGAAAATTTTCCTTTTATTAAGTACGTGAAAAAAAGATGTTGCTTAGTTCGAAAAAAATTTTCGTGTAAATTCTGGTGTCTTTCACTCATTTCAGTATTTTGCGAATAGAATTATACCTTGCCCCTTAAAGAGTTAACGATACATTTTAATTTTGTGGGACTTGTTCTATTAATATTTTGAGCTTGTTTATTTTTAAAAATATGTATGTATCAAAAGAATTAAAAACTCAACACTCAGGAAATGTATTGTTAACAAGAAAACAGTGTTGCCAGATTGGGAAATTGTTATTAACCAAGATGTTTACCAATTTTACCCAAAAGTTGTCCTCGCCTTAATCAGTCGGCAGTGGTATCCCTGCCAGCTACTTTTAAAAAGCAACGCACTATATCGCCAGAATCTTTCTACATTTTCGCAATATTTGGCTGAAGTTTTAGTATAAGTTGCCCTAAATTTTAAAATCTGTCATGCTTGCACAGTTAAAAAAATATTTCATACTCATCCCATATCTCATTTAAAAAAAATCAATATATTCATGTTTTAATTGCAGTATGATGTTTCTACTGTTATTTTCCAAGTTTTCGGAAATTAGTGTTAAATTTGGTTGAAAACTCTGTATGTTATAAATATAAAACAATTTAATCTTTCACAGAAACGTTAACATTTTTACACAAATGCACACAAACGTTGAACAAGATCCACATAGTCATTTTCTACATTGACAGACCATTTTGAAAATTTTCTGTTATATAAGTGATCGCAAATATTATGTTATTACTAACTGTATTGTAGGCCCCTTAATCGTCTTCGCGACTAAATCTTCACTGAAAAATAGAAAGTCAAATATATTCCTTACATCCTAGAAATTTAAGGGCAATTTGTCAAGAATTTCCAATAGATATTAGACAAAACGTGTAAAATCGAAAGCGCCCGGTCGCTCTCGCTGCCCTTAATTTTTGGACAGCAGTATATTATCTATTATAGTCTCCGACACCAACGCCAATTTTTGATATCGAAACCGTATCGATAGCGTTAAGAAGGATGCCCTATATATTTAAATCTAAATACAGCAGTTACAAGACTGGCGGCTCACTTTATTCGAAAAATTCTCCGAAAATCGAATTTGAGTAGCTAGGACCCGAATACCTCCTTATGATTTTTATACATTTCTGTACGTATATTTGCAAGTATTTATATATGATACCCGTCAAATAATTTCCTCATTTACATATAGGTGAACTAAAAGTCTTGCCCTGGTTATAAATATTTATTATTCTCAAACTATTATAATTAGACATATGATTGTTTGGATACATTGTAAGTACTGTTATATATATATTTTTTATAAGACCACTTACCTCAGTAAATTTCAACGTGTGACCCCTTGGTACCTTGGAGAATGTCCAAGCGGTATTCTAGTTCCCGACAAGAGTTCTTTAACATGTCTTCTGCTACAGTACACACAGCAATTTTTATTCCTAGTCTTCAGTTCTTCGACGTCAGCAATTGGTGTAGCACAAAAGTGTGGTCTTTGATATGGCCACCAAAGAAAAACCCAGAGGATTAATATCTGGAGAGCGTGGAGGCCGAGGTGTTTGTCCATCACGCCCATTCCACCGATCCGGAAATGTTTCGTTCTATTGCACAAAAAAACTTCTAAAACTGACCTGTCCAATGATACAACAAGTTACATTATTATACAAACGGTTAATTTGTAATTAATTATTATAATCAGTGTAAGACTTTTGGTTCACCCTGTACTGATACAGGTGAGAAACTTTTGACACAAAAAAAAAATATGTAGATTTTCCTATAAATATAAGAAATGATTTCTACTTTTTAAATTTTTATTTCATACAGTTTTTATTCACAGAAAATTATAAGAAAATTCTCAGTCTTTAGTATATCTGTATCCTGTGTTAATAGCATAAAATTCGGTGCAGTAGTTCTTCAGAAAATCGGTTTTTAATAAAATAGAAAACACATTTTTATCTCATATCAATATTTATAGGAAAAATTCAGTGTCATATAGGTAGACACATCTGGAGTGAAAAAATCGAAAATTGATTGAAAGGCATATTGTCCATGCTTATCCGGTTATGCCCTTTCGGTATTGTCAAAACGTAAGCCTTTCAATGATTCATTGTTAATATTACGATATAGATTCATTTATTTGGCTAAAAACTGGTATTCGAATCCCATGAGGCGTGGTAATTTTGAGCTGTATTCGGCTTACTTAATAAAAGAAATTTTTCGATAAAATAAGATGAAGATTACACATAGATTGCATATTTTGACCTTATGTTTGTTCCTTATTGCCTGGTTTATGATTATGTAAAAAGTGCAATTTTTTTAGATGAAATCGGTTAGAATAAGGAAATGTTATGTTGTTCAGGAGTTAGGGATATTTTACAAAAATGTTATAAATTCCAACGCACAAATTCTTACAAGAACTTCCTTTAATGTTGTAGGATGACGGATGACCAATGCTTTTAAATTAAGAGCCGTAAATTAGTTTGCGGAATTTCAAAGAATACATATTGCGAATAGAAAAAGGACTATCTCGCGATTTTTTTTTTCAATTCCTTCTATTAGTTCACACTCTTCCTATATTTATTTATTTATATATCTTGTTCAAATTTTCAATCGTTAATAAAATACTTATTATTCATCCTATCAAGTTGAAATAAATTTTTTTAAACTTGTACTGGATGACAATTGATGTTAATACAGTTTTTTTCAAATATTAATTAATTAATTAAATTTTATTCAATTAATTTTAATTTTATACGGGAGACAAAATGACGGCCATTGGTTATTGAACAGCATTTAATGCATCTTCATATCTATAAGGTGGGTTACCATAGGGGGGACCCTGTTCTGTCGCCAAATACCGCCAAGTTTGTCGCCAACTTGGCGATATATCGCCAATTTTGGCGACCAAAATGAGTCGCCAAATGTGATGCCAACTTGGCGATATCTCTAATATTTCGCCAAATTCCCACAGACTTCCATTGTAAGCCTACATGCTTATAGAAAATCAACAAATTGAGATATTTTAATGCAACAAAAACTAATATTAGCTTAAGGGATTATATTAAATTTTTCTTTGATGACCTAAGTAGGAATTGACTTTAAGAACAAAATTTTTTATATTACTTGTTTTTTGTCGAGATATATATTTATTATATTCATAGTAGACTATTATTCTATTTGTACCACATTTTGAAAAATAATCTCGACCATATACTTATACAAGAAGTGAATACTAGCATCTCGGTGTAGCTCTGCTCCCTATGGAGATTTTTCTCCCATCTCTTCGCTGTGAAATTGACTAGTTATTGGCTAGGTTGCTGCGTTTAAGATGAAGCGCAAGCGCTCGCGCTGTCGATGCAAGAGTCTTTTTAGATTAGGGATGCACAACCTGTGGCCCGCGCTAGGTTAACGTGTGGCCCGAGAATTTCGTCAATTTATAAATGGCAAAATATGCAATTTTGATCATGGTCACAGGAAAAAATCGTGAATTTCGTCAATTTGCCGCGGTTAAAACTGAAAAATTCGTCAGTCAGTTAAAAATCGCAAATTTCGTTGATCGGACGCGGAAAAATTGTGAATTTCCTTGATCGGACGCGGAAAAATCGCGAATTTTGTCGATAATGCTCGGAAACAAGGCAAATTTCGTTGATTGGGCGCTGAAAAATCGCGAATTTCGTAGATCGGGCTCGAGAAAATCGCAATTTTCGCCGTTCGGACACGGAAAAATCGCGAGTTTTGTCAATCGGGATCGGAAAAATTGCAAATTCCGTTGGTCGAGAATGGAAAAATCGCGAATTTTGTCGATGGGGCGCGAAAAAAATCGCAATTTTGGCCGATCTGACACGGAGAAATCGCGAGTTTTGTCGATCGGGCTCGGAAAAATTGCAAATTTCGTTGGTCGGACATGGAAAAATCGCGAATTTTGTCGATGGGGCGCGGAAAAATCGCAATTTTGGCCGATCTGACCCGGAAAAATCACGAGTTTTGTCATTCAGTCTCGGATGAAGCACAAATTTCTTTGGTTGGGCACAGAAAAATCGCGAATTTTGTCGATCAGGAGCGGAAAAATCGCAAATTTAGTTGATTGGGCATGGACAAATTGTAAATTTTGTTGATGATGAGCGGAAAATTGCAATTTTTGTTGATCGGCTGCGAAAAAGTCGTGAGTTTCGTCAGTCGCAAGAAAAAATCCCGATTTTTTTCAATTTGCCGAGGGAAAAAATTGCATATTTCGTCAGTCAGTTAAGAATCGCTAATTTCGTCGATCAGGTGCGGAAAAATCGCGAATTTTGTCGATTAGAAACGGAAAAATCTCAAATTTCGTTGATCAGCTTCGGGAAAATCGCGTGTTTCGCCTGTTTATCACGAGTAAAAAATCGCGAATTTCGTTGATCGGGCGCGGAAAAATCGCGAATTTTGTCGATTGGGTTCCGAAAAATTGCGAATTTCGTTGGTCGGGCATAAGGTTGCCAGATCGTACGTTTTTCCCGTAAGGTGTACGTTTTTTAATCTTTTTTAGACTTATCGTACGGTGTACGTTTAAATTTGTCCCGTACGACAATGTCTTCCGTTTTTCTACCACATCTTACTTTTAATAGTGTTTGCTTCAAAATGTCACCTTTTGCCGAAAAAAAGTTAGACACATGCGTATCAAATGTAAAACGGCTTGTTTCCCATAAGACTGACAAAAATCCTTGGAGAGTGGTGTAATATAAGCTGCGCATTTGCAAACTCTTGGTTAGCATTAGATCATCTGAAGTCGACAATATTATGGACTATAAGTATCTACATTATAGAATTTTTAATTTAGTATATCTGCATTTTTAACTTTAATATTTTGTTAGATTTATTATCGCCCTTTATGCTTAAATACAAACACTTATTTTTGTAGGGTGCCCATTACTAAAGTTTTCAGGACCATCATTGAATTGTAGGATGTTTATATTGCAATTTTTAAACGATGAATTACGCCCGAGAAATAGTAAACTGATTTTTTTAATCGTGAATTTTAATTCACATTGCTTTCAAGACGAACCAACACAGTGAAAAATTATCCAGGCCAGAGTGCGTTTATTGGTGCGCTGAACCAATGACCCAGGTTCAAACCCTAGCTTGGATAATTTTCCACTCTGTTGGTTCTACGCTTTGAAAGCAATGTTAATTAAAATTCACGATTAAAAGAAATGAGTTTGTAGGATGTTTTAATTTATTTTTGCTCTTAATACAGTAAACTTGCGACTATCCGGCCTAATGAGGCGGAAGGGTAGGCCGAATAACAAAAAAGCCGGATAGGCCGGAGTTCTACAAATATTTATTAATTTCGTGCCCTAACCCGCTATGATATTAAAAACAAGTTACACATATTAAGATAAATTCTGTATATACAGTACATACAGTTTCAAAAATGAGCAAAAAATTAGCATAAAACGTAAGCTTAATTCGAAAAAAAAAATGAGTAAATCTTATTTTACTGTATATTAATAAATGATTGAACAAATATGAAAAGTTATGCATAAGAGTCAAAACTTACCATTTTTAGTTTTTGAAAAAGTCCTTAATAGAGGACTACGTCTCCCTGTTAGCCCCCTACCGCGACGCAATGTCTTTCCTTTTACACAAAGTAAAAGATATCAGGTGGCATCGATATTGCTGAGTAATGTACTGCAGTGCTGCCTCAATCGTCTTGAACCCTTGCGAATGTGAGATGAGATTTTTCCTTCAATCCTTTTAATTTTTTCCTTCTGATATTTCTCCCTCTATCAACACTTCTACAATATCGTTTTCAATTAACTCATTAACTTCGTCGTTTGCCATATATTCTATAATGTCTTCTGCATTGACATCGTCAGAGTCCGGTATATTTTTCAGCAACGGATGAAGCTTATCGTTCTCATCTCCCATTGCAGTTTCCCATACGGGTTTATGTCTACTTTTTGGTCCAAAAGAATGTTCCAAGACATGTTTGTCTACTATGTTTGGAATTTCTTCCTATGCATTTGGCACCCATCTGGACGGGAACCTGCCTGCTTTAGCCACTTGCAAAATTTCTCATTTTTTTTAATAGGCCGGATAGTACGGCGGGCCGGATAGTCGGGAGTTTACTGTAGTTCAATTAATTTTTCATTCATAATGAGTGTTACTACTGATCTTATTCTCTGTTTCTAATTTTCTTATTAATCTTATTATCTAATAAAAAGCTTTCAACTTATACAATCATAAAATAAAAGTTAAATGTCCTACCTGTTCTTTCCTTCGCATAAGAAGAAATATCCGGGGATTCTATGCAATAAATAAGACGACATCCAAATAATAAGTCTTGAATCTTCGAAGTAAATAAAACTGTATTACATTAAACATTATTGAAAACGTACACAACTTGCTTAGACGCTCACAAAACAGAAATTATTTACATTATATTACAATTCGAGTATTAAAGTTTTCTTTTTTAAAAGTTATTCTCTTTTCTCTACGTTCATAATCTAGTTTCTGTTCTAATCTAAATCTGAGTCAATTCTCACAGAAAAAAAGAAAAACAAGTTCTGTCCGCTCTTGCGCAGTAGGTCTGACGTAACACACTGCAAGTGCGTTTTTTGTTCTTGTTTCAAAGGGTAAGTGGTAAGAGGAGTTGCTTGATTTCGCAACATCCTCCCACCTTAAGTTGTGATCCATGGGAGGAACTCAACAATTTAGAAGTCCAGATTGGAGTCTCAGAGGCGGTTTCACTAGTCGTCCACTTCTGGTAACCACAGGAGATATATTTCTGTCACAGGGTTGGCTCTTTTCTACACTGATTCTAATCTGATCGATTTCTGGAGTAACCTTTCGTTGTTCATTAGGGAGATTAAAGTTCACTTTTTGCTGAATTCTGTTATCTGATGGGGAATCGCTAGCTGCATCAATTTCCAAAGGAAACAGGCGTTGGAAAGGACGGGGGAAAATGCCATTTTCTGTTTGGACTTTGGCCAATCTTGCTATTTTGTCTTTTCCGGGAAACATATCAATTATTTTGGCTAAAGGCCAGTGAAGACGTCTTTTGTTGGTATCTTCCAGAAGAACGATGTCTCCTATTTGCAAAGATTTGGAATTCTCTTTCTTCATAGACTGTTGCCGCAGCTGTCCTAAGTACTCCTTTCTAAATCGGTTTCGCAGATCATTTCTTATTCTTTGACGATATCTTGCTCGTCTGTTAAGATCTTGGGAGTCTAATGCATCTATATCTGGGACACCGGATGTAGGCAGTTCTTGAAGGAACATCAATGGAGTTAAAGGTTCGGGATCGCGATTATCTTCGGAGATGTATGTTGTCGGTCTCGAATTGACAATATTTTCACAGTCACAGAGTATTGTTCTCAGTTCTTCGTAATTTAATGAGGCGCGACCCAAAACTTTTCTTAAAATATCTTTCACTGTTCGCACGAGGCGTTCCCACCACCCTCCCCACCAGGGGGCTGAAGGGGGGTTGAATTTCCATCTGATCTTCTGAATGGAGGCCAATGTACTTATGGCTTGCCAATCCACACTAGAAAGGGCTCTGTTAGTGCCAACAAAATTCTTTCCGTTATCTGAGTAAATTATATATGGTCTGCCTCGCCGTGCTATAAATCTTCTTAGGGACTGCATAAAGCATTCAGCTGATAAAGATGTTATCAACTCCAAATGTACTGCTCGATAGACAGCACAGGTGAATAAAGCTATCCACACCTTTGAACCATCAGCAAGGTATAGAGGACCGGCTAAATCGACTCCCACCACTTCAAATATAGCTGCATCTCTGATTCTGTCTTCAGGTGGGATTCCTGGTTCGACCTCTGTTCTGGGTGTTTGGAATCTTTGACACTTAACACATTGTCTAATGACGTTTCTGATATACTTTCTTGATTTCAAAATCCAAAAATTTTCTCGAAGTTGAGCCATTAGTATGCTAACTCCAGCGTGATGATTTTCTAAATGTTTTTCAAAAATTAACTTCTGTACCACAGGATGTTTTGAGGGCAAAATTATTGGATAACGAAAATCTTCTTTGTCTTGTCTACAGATTATATTTGTTTTTGCTCTCAAAAGTCCGTTTTTATCTTCTAATGGACTTAAGGCTCTTAATTTGGGATCTGTGTTTCCTGAAAAGGATTCCTTTTGTACTAATCTGAGTAGTATTTTTTCTGTTTTTTCAAATTCATCAACGGAGATGTTAGGTGATGAAATTCTTTCTTTCTTTCTTGTGTTGTTATAAAAACGATATATAAATGCAATCATTCTTATGTTTTTTCTATAAGAGGAAAAATATCGATAAAAACGGTGTAAATCAGTGTCTTCATTGTCTAAAAGTGTTAGGATTGTCTTTTTCCTTTCTTTATTTATTATATCCTCGTCAGGGTGCTCTTCCGGTTGTGGCCACTGATCTTCCGGTAAATACAGCCAAGCTGGTCCCTCCCACCATCGTGATTTCTCCAATTGCTCAAAGGAACATCCTCCGGATGGGAGGTCTGCCGGATTTAAATTTCCTGGTATATGTCGCCAATCTTCAACTTGGGTAAGGCTTCTGATTTCTAAAACTCTATTGTGGACAAATGTACCCCAAGATTGTTCTCTTCTTATCCACCCTAAAGCTGCTGAGGAATCGCTCCAAAAGATTGTCTTCTCTGGTTTTAACTGAAGATCACTCATGATAGTTTTAGCGAGTCTAGCTCCAATGAGGCACGAGAGTAGCTCCAGTCGAGGAATTGTGAGTTCTTTAATGGGCGCTACTCTACTTCTAGCATTGACTAACTGAACTTTAACTCCTTCTTGTGTTTGACATCTAAGATACACGCAAGTGGCATAGGCGTGTCTACTCGCATCGGAAAAGGTATGCAAGGAAATGTTATTTTCATTTTCGGGCGATACATTCAACCAACGTGGAACTTGAATTTCTTGTAAAAACTTAATTTGTTTTAACCAGGTCTCAAACTGTTTTCTTAAATTTTCAGGAAGTTCTTCATCCCATTTCAATTTCTGTTTCCAGGTTTCCTGAAGAATTAATTTTGGAATAAGAGTGCTCGGGGCGGTATGGGGTCGAATATCTTTTGGGTAACCGATAAAATTTTTCTCTTTGTGAATGGTTCTTTCGTTTCAATTTTTTCTTCTATTTTACACCTTAATCTATCTTGCTCTAAGTCCCAGACCAATCCCAAAACTGGTGCTAACTTTGTATTTTCTTCAGAAACATCGATCATGGCCTGAGGCAAATTTGATCGCCAACATCTTAAATTAAAATGAGCTGAAGATAAAATACACTGTGATTCTGTTATAAATTTTCCAGTATCTGCGATCGATTTTAAACTAGTAATGGAATTGTCAATGTAAAATGAATCTTTCAAAATTCGTGCTGTATTTTCCCACTGTTCGGGTACTTGACTTAAAAGATGGTTTAGTGTACCCATTAATAAAAACGGGCTTGAAGTGAGTCCGAAGACTACGCGACAATGTCTATAAACTTTCAAATTATGTTTGGAGTCGAACCAGAGAAAGCGTAAAAAATCGCGATCTTTTTCTGTGATTTTTATCTGGAGAAATGCTTTTTCAATATCTGAAGAAATACCTATTTTGTATTTACGAAAACGATTCAAAATACTCGGAATTATTTCAATCAAATTAGGTTCCTTTGTGAGACAGTCGTTCAAAGAAGGAGAGTTTGCATTATGTGCGGAGGCATTAAAAACGGGACGCATTTTCGTCGTTTCACTATTTTCTTTAATTACTGGTCTGTGGGGTAAGAAATGTACTTTATTCTCCTTATCGTCTGAAATTTCTTCTATAATATTATTATCCTTCCACAAATTAAAAATTTTTTCATATTCTGTTTTCTTATTTGTTTTGATAAGTTTTTGTTCTGTCTTGCGCAAATGTTTCTCTGCTAACACGCGATTGCTCGCTAAAATTGAATTATCAACAATCCAGGGTAGTGTCACTTCGTAGCGGCCACTTTCATCACGTTTGACTGTTTCAAGAAAATGGTTATAAGTTTCTTTAGCTAAATCGTCTTTATTTTTGTAATCTTCATTAATGATACCCAAGGTATCTAAGTTCCACAGTTGTGATAAACTGGCATTTGAAGTAAATAATGACAGCGATAGAACTGACAACGAACTTTCTGAATCATTTCCATTACCCTCTGTTTTCCCCATAATTGTCCAGCCTAACTTTGTTTCAAAAGCTGTTATACCCAAATCAGGAAAATATTTTATATTATCTGTGAATAATTTCGCCGCCATGTCAGCGCCGATTAAAATGTGTACTTCTTCCGGATTATTCTCATATAAACATAGTCGATTATTTTCACGAACATCGGTCAGATGAACTCCCCTTTTTTCTAAGATTTTTATCATTTCGCTATCGCGGCATAAATTTACTCCTGAACAAATTTTTCCTTCATCTAAAGCTTGTATTTTAAATCGGAAACTATGATCTAAATTACTGATAGTAAATTCATAGCGATTATGTTTACTCGTTTTTTCTACCCCTCCGAATAGTCCGTGTCTAATTGTTTCTGATCGAATTTTCCTTAATTTCAATATATTTGCAGCATATCTAGTTGTATAGCTATTGTGACTCCCAGTATCTATAATGATACGAATAAATTCGGGAGATTGATTATCATTACGGATCTCCACTATCAAAGTTTGTAAATAGACATTAGAAATTATATCCTGATTTGACAGCATTGGTCTCGTAACATCGCTACTCTCTGAATTAGTAGATTTCCCTTTTGAATTTATTTCTTTATTACACATTATCTGGGCGTGTCTCGAATTACAAATACCGCATAAATCCTTCGATACACAGTATTTCCCAATATGTCCGCGGGATAAACAAATATAACAAAGGCCTCTCTTTCTCAGTAAATCAAGTCTTTTTTCAAACGGTAAATTGCAAGTGCTAAAACATTTATTTGTCTGGTGCCTGCCAAAGCAAAATCCACAAGTAGTCTCATTTTCGCTCTGAACCAATAAATCACTCGCTGACGGTAATTTTCTATTCGGAGAATCAAATTTATTACTCTGCGTATTAAATTTATTGACTCGGGGGGGAAAGGAAGGATTTTTCCTAAATGACTGCACAACATAATTATTTTGTGTTGATTTTTCATTTATTTCATTCAGTGATGACGCATACATTTTCTCTCTGGATATTAATTGCTTATGTAAGAACAATATTAAATCTTGGACATTAATTGAGTCTTCATGTGTTTTATTAAATTCCAAAACTAGGTCTCTCGGTAATAATTTAAATAAAATGGGGGATAATAAACTTCCATAAGAGTCTAATGAAATGTTAAGCGACTCTAGACTTCTAATGTTCGTTTGTATCTCATCAAAAAGTTTTCGAAATGATTTGGTGTCATTCGAGTGTCTGAGAGGAGTTAAATTAAGAAGTTTATTTGTATGTACCGAAATTAACATATCCTTATTCCCGTACCTTTCTTTCAAAATATCGACGGCCTTTAAATAATTCTCTGCAGTGACACAAAATCCATCTATACTTTTTAATGGAATGGGGGCTAGAAAACTTTTTAAATAGTTAAATTTATCTACTGGATCTAATGTGTCATTGTTGTGAATGGTTGTTTGAAAAGCTGACCAAAACGAAAGCCATTCAACAAAATCCCCAGAAAATTTTGCGATATTTAGTTTCGGTAATTTAATGCTTACGTTTTCCTTTAAGGGATTTTCTCGTTTAGAAAACGAATCATCCTGTGTTTTCTTTTTATCTAACTCTTTTATTTTTCTGTTTGCTCTAAAGCGCCATGACGTAATTTTCTCTTTAAATTCGCGAGCGCGCTGTAATTCTGTATCTAATTGTGCTTCTTGCACCAATTTTTTAATTTCCCCGTCTGCTCGTGTCAGTTCCATTTCTGTCACACTTAATTGTTCCACTACCTCTTCCAAATCAAAAATGTCTGGTTCTCCCTCTTTCAAAATAGCTTCTATTTTATTTATAAACTTATTTATGCTTTCACGTAGCACAGCTCTTTCTTTTTTGGCGATAACTAAACTGTCAGCCATTGCGAACTAATAACAACAACAACTAAATTCTATTAAAAAGTACAATTCTCTATATGTTCAACAGTTCTCAATATTTTTTCAGTTCTTCAAATTAAATAGCTTGATAAATAATTTCTAATTATTCTAATATCTTAATATCTTATTCTATTTATCGCATAATTAGGTTACATCGCCGGAAGGGATGCCAAAATGTTACTACTGATCTTATTCTCTGTTTCTAATTTTCTTATTAATCTTATTATCTAATAAAAAGCTTTCAACTTATACAATCATAAAATAAAAGTTAAATGTCCTACCTGTTCTTTCCTTCGCATAAGAAGAAATATCCGGGGATTCTATGCAATAAATAAGACGACATCCAAATAATAAGTCTTGAATCTTCGAAGTAAATAAAACTGTATTACATTAAACATTATTGAAAACGTACACAACTTGCTTAGACGCTCACAAAACAGAAATTATTTACATTATATTACAATTCGAGTATTAAAGTTTTCTTTTTTAAAAGTTATTCTCTTTTCTCTACGTTCATAATCTAGTTTCTGTTCTAATCTAAATCTGAGTCAATTCTCACAGAAAAAAAGGAAAACAAGTTCTGTCCGCTCTTGCGCAGTAGGTCTGACGTAACACACTGCAGGTGCGTTTTTTGTTCTTGTTTCAAAGGGTAAGTGGTAAGAGGAGTTGCTTGATTTCGCAACAATGAGATATATGACTGCAAAATAAGTTAAACAGTGTTATTAAAATATGCAATACAATTACAGTTGGGAAATAATGATTAAATAGCCTCTTTTTATACAAATTCGTTACCGAAAATATTACTGGCACGTTCAACTTAGTTTTGTATGGTATAAAAAAAGACAGCGCGATAAAACAAAAACTAACTAGTGTCAATCAAAATGTTCTGTCTTTTTCTGAGATAAATCTAGCAACCGAACCGGGGACAAAAGAATCGTGAATTTTGTCGATCAGGCACGGAAAAATCTCAAATTTTGTTGATCGGGTACGGAAAAATCGCTAATTTTGTCGATGATGCGAGGAAAAATTGAAAATTTCGTTGATCGGCTGCGGAAAAATTGTGAGTTTCGTCCGTTTATCGCGAGAAAAAACTGCGAATTCTGTCAATTCACGCGGGAAAAAATGACAAATTTCGGTAGAGTCAAGTTAAGAATTGCGAATTTCGTTGATTGGGTGCGGAAAAATAGCGAATTTCGTAGATCAGGTGAGGAGTAATAGCGAATTTTGTAGATCAGGCGCGGAAAATCTCAAATTTCGTTGATAAGGAGCAGAAAATCTTGAATTTCGTTGTTCGACTCCTCCTCCCCCCTTCGTTCATAAAGAGCACATTTTTTTCGGCACTAGCTACTTTCATGCCTATGTTTGTTTTTTAGCACTTTTAATAAAACAAAATTTACTTCCCCGAATAAAGCCAAGGAATATTATCACTCCTTAAAAATAATCCTTGCTATATCGGAGTTATATATACAAATGCGTAAACTGTTGATATATTCTTGCCAATTGAATTGGATATGTTGACTGGGTCGGGGCAGAGCCAGATCCAACGGGGCACATTCCCACCAGTAAAAAGAAACAGAAAATTTTCACTTATTCATGGCAGAAATTCTTCATGAATACAGTGTTTAGATAAGCAGAACATTTAAAAAAAAAATATTGATGTGAGTGCGCCCCTTTGGTAATCAGGATCTGGGTCGGGGAACCTAGAGGTGTAAAACTCCCCCCCCCTCTCTGAAACCATATTTTTTTTATCTGATTATAGACCACAGATCCCCTCCCCGAAACATAATTCGCTCCGTGTTACTGATCTGACCCTCGACAACACAGACGTTTTTGTGCGTGGTCCTTCTCTTAAAAACTTTGTGCACCCCTAGTTTAGATTGTTTGTTTTGATCGATAATGCTGATTTTTACATTTTTCAAATGGCTATGATGGCGATGGCGATTTTTATATGGTTGCATTTTAAATGATTTATTATGTTTAAATGATTAATCATAATTATTGATAATTATTAATGCATAATTAATATATTGCATAAAACTATTAATAATATTATTAATACTATTAATTATTAAAATTACATTAATTAATATATTATATTTAATTAATAAATTAATATATATTAATTATATTATATAGTATTAATATTAATAATAGTATTATGCTAATAATAATACTATTATTAATTATAACATACTTATTATTAATATATTTATCTATAATAATCATCTGTTATACTGGAGTATAATATAGGATAATATATATAAATATTATATATATATATATATATATTATATAATATATTTTATATTAATATATAATATTAATATAATATAATTAATTAATATATTATTATTATTATTTACTAGGGGGCTCTGCCCCCTGCAAGCTACGCTCGCCAACCCCGTTCAGACACCACAGAATCTAAAATCACGATAATTTGATCGGTTTTTAAAAGATTAGAGAAGATTGAATTATAATGAAAAAACCTGTAGTGATCTCCCTGTAAACGTGTTTCCATTCAATTCCCTTTGATTGCGAAAATTTAAGGCCGAATCAGTTGCTGTTAAGACATCCAATGGTTATTTTCGTGTTTGATTAAAGAAGATTACTTAAACATTTGAAAATAAGCTAAAATGAAATAAATTAAGTAAATAGAGTCTTTGCCGACCGGTATTTTTTTACAGCGTTATAAAACGATTGACATAATAAAATTTACTACAATTACTACAATTTACTGCTTTAACCCCTTCAAGGGCGGTGGTTCATTCTTGGACCACTTAATTTTAATTCTTAAATGCCACATTGGCACCAGAGTATTAGAATGAAAATTTTCCTTTTAATAAGTAAGTGAACAAAAGCATTTTCGTATTTTGAAATTTGTTTGTAAATTCTGGTGCCATTCACTGATTTCAACAATTTACGAATAGAAGTACCTTGCCCCTGAAAGGGTTTAACGCATATTAATTTATTTATTATTTTAAAGTTTCCTTTCTCTTTTAATATTCACGTGTAAATACAATTTTCAATATTTTCCTGCTTTTAACAAGTACTCATTTAATAGTAATTAGAAAAAGAAAATCTGTTTTTAATAGCCATGTGTAAATAAATTTGTAATCGTTAGGAAATATTATTATTTGCGCTGTTTTTAGAATTGAAAACGATCTCTATAATAATAGCCTAAGTCATGTGACTATCCTCAACAGTTCCTTCGCTTCTTATAAAAAAGGTTTCCATTTTTATTGAAGAATCAAAGTTATTTTTTCGAATAAAACTACATAAAAGTTGCCATGATCGCAAAGAATTATTGGTACTTTTATGTTAGCCGGGCTCAAATCTCGCCAATAGCTTTTTTTTAACTCGCCAGTTAGCATTTTTTTATTTTTCGAGTGGTAAATTAAAACGGTACTACTTGGTTATCTCATCGACCAAAAATCTATCGCCAGACTATTAGATTAAATGCCAATAATGGTTGATCGTAAATGTCACATTCCCTTGACTGTAAGGAAGTTACACGTGTTTACGCCATCAAGTGATTTTTATTTCGACGCTTTATTTGTATTTGTAATTTTATACTAATTTGTTTGTTCTTTCGTTATTTAAAATAAAAACTACATCAACTTGTATAATTTGGAGAGTGGATTGGCGATTTATATAATTTGGCGATATTGGTCATTTGCTTTTAATTTGAAATTAAATGTCTTGATTTGTTGCATTTTTTTAATATTTAACACAGATCTCATATAAGCACCGGGTTTGGCGTGATTTGTTTTACCACAATTTGGCGAAAACCTCGTTTTCGAATACCAGTTAGATACGTATTTTTGAATTATTTTCTGTTCTTTAAAAATGAAATAACAATAAATAAATGAAAAATTAATTAATAACTATAGAACAAAGCAATTTATAACATTTTTTTAAATAAAAAGAAAATAAATGTAAATAAACATTTATTAATGAATAAGCAGCAATAGCCGGGTTACCATGTCAGGCAAAATAACGCCATTTTGGCGCCAATTAGGTTCCGGTGCATATATGACATCTGAGCCTAATATTTTTTTTTTCGTTTCGTTTAAAAAAAAAAGGAAAGAAGTGAAAGCCATTAATTTTAAATGTGAATTTAAGGGAGGCCAAACTGGTCGCCAAATTAGTTTAAAATAATAACTTTTTCTAAAATATGAAAAAAAATATCTGTTATGATTAAAATTTGAGTTGCCACCATTAGAAAAATGTATTTAAAATTAGAAAAAAATTAATATTTCAAAAACTAATTCGAATTTAAAAATTCTAATACCAGTTTTGAGATCCATGGATAAATACGGATTTTTGGTGTTAATTTCATCGCAAAGTATTCCATATTTTAGGAGAAAACGCCGTGAAACATAATCAGTTGTTTAACCAGTCGTTTCATAGAATCGTTACATAAATTCGTTTCAATTCAGTCGTTTCATAATATCCGTTTCATAAAGTCGTTTCCTTAGGATTTTATATATATAGGGTAGATTATTAATAATATTATTATGGCATTAATTAATATGCATAATTATTAATTATTATTATTTATACACAAAATTATTATTTATGTTTAAGTGATTTATTATCGATTTTTACACTTTTTTAACCCCTTGAAGGGCGGTGATGCCGTCACGGCATCACATAATTTTAATCCCAAATTGCTACATTGGCACCGGAATTTTATGAGGAAAATGTCATCTTTATTAAGTACACGAAAATTTAGTTTTACTTGTTTACAAATAAAATCTCTTGTTAATACTGGTGTCGTAAAATTATTTGAACATTTTACGAATACAAGTACCTTGCCCCTGAAAGGGTTAAATGGCTATGACAGCGATGGCGATTTTAATCGCCACATCTTAAATGATGGCGATTTTTACACTTTTCAAATAAATTTTAAAAGTTGTTTACTATACCCTATAAAATAAATAAGTAATGAAACTGACATTACTTATTAAAATACAACTAAAATTCAGTAAATTGTTTTTGATATAGCATTATTATGCTTCGCGAAACTAGCAATACTTCGCCAAATCTAGCTTCGATTAGACTTACAAGGAGAGGGTGCGAGGTTAGTGTCACCGAATGCGATGAACATTTGTGTGTCGACAGAGTATAGTTAGTATATAATTATATGACCGCCATAAAGCACAACCCCTAGGGGGTCTGGAGAAAATAAGTCGCAAAGTTTAACCTACATTTTATAATCGGTTAAATTTCCTCCTTTGGCAAGCGGTACAGTAGCATGGTCGGCAACATACGGGATTTGAGATTTTTCTTCCCCAGTTCAAATCCGGCTCGGACTTGTTTTTCGGAACGAAAATTTTTATCAATCATTTTCGAAGCGCAATTGAAAAGATATAGATAATCATTGAAATTTAAGAAAAATATGAATTAAATGTATGTTTTGTAGCATATAAGTGCTTTTTTGTTGCATGTTTATATAATGTTAACGAAATGTTGCATGTTTATATAATAACAAACAAACATAATAATAATAATGCATAATAATACATAATAATGCATAATAATTACATAATAATAACAAACTAAAAAAAAAGTCAAATAGACCATAAAATTAAGCTAATTTTAAAAATTATTTACTGTTATTTACATAAATAAGCCATTATTTTTCACAGTGAAATAAATGTATCGTTTTTTACTAACTTGTTTTTTAACTTTTGAATTTTTTAAATCTTGGATTCTTATGATTATAGTTAGAATAACTGTCCTTGTGCTTAAAAAGATATTGAACTGCTGAAAATAGTTATTACATAGGTAATAATTACAAAACCAAAAATCCGAAATAAAAAGAAGTCATATTCAGAATTTTAAAAAGTGCATTAAATAAAAAGAAAAGTGCCCAGTTAAACTGATGGCATTGAGCTCACAGGCTATTCACACTAATTGTATATTATACTCTTATTTCAAAGAATAATGCCCACAAAAAATAAATGAAAGGGGGATTAGCCCCCGTTCCCCCACTTTAAACTTAACCAATGAACCTCCAAATCTAATTAGGGAAGCACCTTAACATAATAAACCGGTATACCAAATTTGAAGCAAATCAGATAATTTTTCATGAAAAAAACATTTCACTAAATTAAGGGGGGGCTGACCCCCTTTCCCCCTTTATACTTAACTAATGAACTTCCAAATCCATTAAGGAAAGCTCCTTATCAGAATGAACATAGAAAAAAAAATTAAAGCGAATCAGATAATTCTGCATGAAAATCCATTTATCTAAATTAAGGGATGGTTCTTGCCCCTCCCCCCTTTCCCCTTTTTATACTTAACCAATGAACCTCCAAATCTAATAAAGGAAGCACCCTATCGGAATAAATCGGCATATCAAATTTGAAGCAAATGGATTAATTTTCCATGAAAAACCCATTTGTCTAAATTAAGGGGGAATCTAGCCCCCCCCCCCTTTAAACTTAACTAATGAACCTCCAAATCTAATCAAGGCAGTTTCTTAACATAATAAACCGGTATGCAAAATTTGGAGCAAATCGAATAATTTTGCATGACAAACCCATTTATCCAAATTAAGTGGGGGGGTCTAGCCCTCCTTTCCCCCTTTATACTTAACTAATGAACCTTCAAATCTAATCAAGGCAACTTCTTAACATAATAAACCGGTATACCAAATTTGGAGCAAATCGAATAACTCTGCATGGAAAAACCATTTATCTAAATAAAGGGGGGGGGTTAGCCCCCCTTTACCCCCCTTTGTACTTAACTAATGAACCTCCAAATCTAATCAAGGCAGCCACTTAGCATAATAAACCGGTATACAAAATTTGGAGCAAATCGAATAATTCTGCATGAAAAGTCCATTTATCCAAATTAAGTGGGTGGGGTCTAGCCCTCCTTTCCCCCCCTTTATACTTAACTAATCAACCTTCAAATCTAATCAAGGCAACTTCTTAACATAATAAACCGATATACCAAATTTGGAGCAAATCGAATAATTCTGCATGGAAAAACCATTTATCTAAATAAAGGAGGGGTCTAGCCCCCCCTTTACCCTCTTTTATACTTAACTAATGAACCTCCAAATCTAATCAAGGTAGCATCTTAACATAATAAACCAGTATACCAAATTTGGAGCAAATCGAATAATTCTGCATGAAAAACCCATTTATCTAAATTAAGAGGGGCTACCCCCTTCCCCCTTTTATACTTAACTAATGAACCTCCAAATCTAATTAGCAAAGTTCCTTATCAGAATGAACATAGAAAAAATAATTAAAGCAAATTAGATAAATCTGCATGAAAATCCATTTATCTAAATTAAAGGGATGGGTCTTGCCCCCCGCCTTTCCCCTTTTTATACTTAACCAATGAACCTCCAAATCTAATAAAGGAAGCACCATATCGTAATAAACCGACATATCAAATTTGAAGCAAATCGATTAATTCTGCATGAAAAACCCATTTATCTAAATTAAGGGGGGTCTAGCCCCAGCCCCCCCCCCTTTAAACTTAACGAATAAACCTCCAAAATTAATCAAGGCAGCTCCTTAACATAATAAACTGGTATACCTAATTTGGAGCAAATTGAATAATTCTGCATGAAAAACCCATTTATCTAAATTAAGGGAGGGGGGAAATAGCCCCCTCCTCCCCTTTATACTTAACCAATGAACCCCCAAAACTAATCAGGAAAGCGCCATATCAGAATGAACCTCGAAAAAATTTTGAAGCAAATCGATGTTTCTATCAAGAGTTATCGCGTTACATACATACAGAACCGGCTCACAGTGTAAGATTTCACGAATCTAGCGGGTCAAAATTCAATTTATGAAAATTACCGATATTAAAGTAATGAAATTGATCTTACTAGAGATAAAATGGTTATGTATTATGAAAAAATACAGTGAAACCTCCCTGTGCGACCACCTTCATTAAGAGACCACCTCCCTGAACGACCATTTTTTTCATGGAACGAAATTTATTCCCGTACGCTCAATACTAATTTTACCTCCATTCAGAGACCATCCTAGTTGGACTCCCTCCATGAGCGACCAATTTCTTTGAAGAGAATGAAACAAATTCAGTTGTTTTCCTGGTCGCTTGAAGAAGGTTTTATTACAAAAATAATTCCGGAAAGCGCATTATACCCCTTTGTGCCTTTTTTAAGATGTTAATGTCATGATTTGTAATGCTTAAAGGCAGATATATTGCTAGCGACTACTGCAGCATCCTTAAAAAGCTTCCTTTTTCTATTTCCTACATTAATATTATCTTCCCCTTGTTTTGGAGTTTTTAATATTAATTCTTTTTTAAGTCTAAATCTTTCAATTATATTTATTTTCTTTCTGCGATACTTCATTTTTCTTCAGGTTTTCGGAACTGCTATTTCTTTACATCAAATCTATAATCAATATGTAAGAGGCATTCCATAAATCTTAATTGTGCATGTTGTGCCGATAAGCCCCAAGAAAAATTGTGAGTATTATTCGTATATTATCGAATCATTTTTAAGTTATTCACCACCTTGAATTTTCCGTTACAGACATTGCATTTTTAAGTTGCTTTATTTGAAGATAGAATGCTGCACATTGTGCTATCTACCACCGTGTCTTTAAATCTGTGCTCTATGTCATACGTCTGAACATTGAATTCTACTACAGCTAGTGCAAGAGTTGTAAAGATTTAATTTCTGACAATTTCAAATTCTTCTGTTATTGACTGATCAGTTTCCATGATGAACTTAAACTTTATAGATCTAGAGTAAGAAATAGATGACGGCTGTGGATTTACCCATTATAAAATTTTGATTTTCTTCATTACAGCCCTTTTTTTATACGACGAGTATCCTGTTTTCTGAACGATTTTTTAAAATGCCGTTGCTCTTTAGGGGCTTTCAGATATATTTTTAACACATCCATAGCATCCTATTTTTCTAGATTGTCTCAGTTTTAAACACAAGGCGAGTGGTTATTCATTTGTGTTCCGGGAATAACGAATGCACCTTTTGTCTTTTAATTTCGGTCCACTTAAATAAAAAAATTTGTTTGGTTGTCCAACCTTTTTCTGATAGTAATTATTACTTCTGCCCCGTAAATATATTTATTGTTAATGTTCGAATCTGTCCATCTCTTATTTTACTTCAAAAAACGTTCTTTAAGAGATGTCAGTTTCTCCATCTTTGATTACTGCCAATTATAAATGAATGGATCAGCCGCTTAATCTGGTCTAACATAACAGATGAGCAATGTTGAAGATTATATTTGTGTAATAAATAGTCTATCAGGATACTTTTAGAATTAACGGGGGATGATTCGTGTCTAGTAACATAACTTTTTTAAAATCTCATGTAATTCTCTTTTCGAAATTTACACTTCCGTATCTGATAAAAAAAAAATACTTATATTCAAGAGATGCAAATAGTGGCAGCTGAAATTGATTTATTCTATATCTATATGTATACATAATTACAAAAAAAATTATATTACAATGTACAATCGTGTACAAAATTTTTGGCAGCTTTTTAAAATTTATCATATGCTATTAAATTTTCAAATAGTTTTTATATTGACTTAAAAATTTATTTTTTAAATATAACACTTCTAAATAACTATTGTAACAGTAAGATACAAAGTATCTACATTGTTGCAAAGATTCCATACTATCATTAAAAAATATTTACAAAATAAGTATGTTTTTAGCCAAAAATACCAATGGCAATTACAACTGCAGAATCGCCATTCTAAAAAGGTTGAAAAAAAAAATTGGTTTTTGAGCCGATTTTTGATGGTATTGTTGTGGAGTCAGGCTGCTATCACTGGACATTTTTTCCTCCAATGTGTTAGATGTTATTTGAAACATCTAAAAGTGAAATTACTGCAAGTCGATTTTTGGACTTTTTCCCCGCTTGATTTGCAAAATCTTACACTGTGCGGCGGGCACATTAGCTCTCAGGCTTTGATAGCCTGTGAGCTAAAAAATCATCAAATATTCGAAATACCTTCATATAGAAAGAAAATTAAAATAATATAATTATTCACGCATTTATATCACGTTTTTTAATTTATTTCACTGTGAAAAATAGTAGATTATTCATTGAAATAACTGTAATCAATTTTAAATAACAACAAAAAATTTCTGGTCTATAGACATAAATACGCGTTTTTTTTTTTTTTGTTGTTTTTTTGTTTTTTTTTCATTATATATTTAAACATGCAAAATTTCGTAGTTAAAAAAAGCAGTTATATGCTACAAAACATACGTTTAATTCATATTTTTCGTAAATTTCAATTATTATACATATTTTTTCAATTGCGATTCGAAAATGATTGATAAGAAGTTTCGTTCCGAAAAACAAGTTCGAGCTGGATTTGAACTCGGGTAGAAAAATCTCAAATCCCGTATGCTGCTGACCGTGCTACTGAACCGCTTGCCAAACAAGGAAATTTATCTGATTATAAACTGTTGCTTAAACTTTGCGACTTATTTTCTCAAGACCCCCCCCCCCCGGGGGGGTTGCACTTTATGACGGTCATATATTTATATACTAACTATACTCTATCGATACACAAATGTTCTTTGCATTCGGTGACACCAACCTCGGACCCTCTTCTTGTTAGTTGAATCCAGTCACTGAGATATCCATTGGGAGCAGAGCTACACCGAGACGCTATAGTAGAGATAAATATATAAACTGTCTATCTCTAACTGCTAATAGCATATTTTCGAAATATATTGTGCAATTATTTTATATGTCTCTATTTAAATATGTACCACTGGCTACATTAGTAACTCTAGTGGTACTTCAGGAGTTCGTTTATAGTTTATTATGTATGGGTTATCGAAACACAGTTTAAAAATATATATATTATTTCTTTTAACTTTTTCTGTGGTGAGTATAAGTAAATACAACACATGTCTTTAACTGTTTAAATACGCCCCAGATATTTAAAATTATTTGTTTAAAATATTAAATATATTTCTGAAACATACATATATATTCTAGAGATGAGTTCAGGCTCAGTTTTTGGAACCCGGGCCCGCTCGAGCCCGATACCGAAAGTATGCAATACCACAAAAAAATTGCATAACATTTAAAAGTTGCTTTAAATGTAATATCTTATTTTTTAACAACTTTTTACGTGGAAGTAACTGTTAATCCAGAGCACATAATTAATTTTAAGAAATTTACATTCAATCTTATCAAATGACAAGTTTAGTATAAAATAAAAACATACTTCTTTTAAAACAGCGGTTCTCAACTTGGGGTACGTGGCGGGACTGCTAGGGGCACACGAAAATAATATCGGTAATGACGGAAATCACAAAAATGGTTTACCTAAAAACACACATAAGGAAAATCAATAGTTTTAGATTACAAAGTTAGTCTCATGTGCAAATCCAATGTGTTGCGCTAAATAAAAAGGAATAAGGCTCACTACACATAATTGACAATGCAATGTCAGCAGCTCCGCCCACTGATAAGCACATTGCATGAATACTTTATTTATTTTCCCCCATCTTCCCGAAAACTTCAGTTAATCATTACGAAATGCTCTTTTCCTCACCACCTTTTTATTTTCTGTGTTAAATAATAATTGCAGAATCAGGATGTTTAAATTACGTCAGATCTTCTGATTTTAATGGTTTTTGTTAAAACCTGTTAATCAATAATCATCGCATGGTTGTTAAAATTTCTTTTAATGCTACATTAATTTTTCTTAATGTTTGACTAATATTATAAAAGCAATATTAACTTTAAAATACAAAACTAATTTGTATCGATTATGTTACTAAGGAAAAATAAACCATGTTGGGTGGAGGGGAAAGGGGGCGTGTTTACAAGAAATTGTGGTGCTTCGAAATGAAAAGCCTAAGAAATAGTCCAAGAGCCGACAGCACTTATCAAGCACAAGAAAATAACCTTTATTTTATGGGAGAGTAGGAGTAGGGCAATCTAATGATCCATGTCTGCCGGAAGTGAAGTGGTGCATAAACCAAAAATTAATACCACTAGTGGTTGACTCGTAGGTTTAACATTATGTTTGTCCTACAACTATCCTCCATGTTTTCATACCTTTGTTTGTAGGACAAATTTAATGATAAACCTACGAGTCAGCCAATGGTGGCATTAATTTTTGGTTTATGCACCACTTCGCTTCCGGCAGACATGGATCATTAGATTCCCCTACTTCTATTCTTCCGTAAAACAAGGGTTTTTTCTTGTACTTGATAACATAGGTTTTTGTGCTGTCGGCTCTTGGACAAAAAGGAGTACGTGAAAGGAAAAAGGTCAGGAAGCGCTGCTTGAAAAGATTGATTCTCATATTTCTCCCACAACAAGCAAATTTGATGGCTACATTAACGAAGTGCGTTTTATGAATAAATGAATGAAATTTGCTGAAATTACTATTTATATAACAAAGGAACAACGTTTTTTTATTTCCTATAAAATGTGTACATTTTAAATTATAATCAATTTCTTCCACAAAAAATAAATAAATAAATAAATAAAATCATTCGTAATTCTCCAGAGACGTCGCGATGTGGGGGGGGGAGGCCTCCCTCAGAGACGTCGCGATGTGGGGGGGAGCCTCCCCCTCGAATATATGTGAACTTGGGAAATTTGATCTTAGAGTTGGGAAATTCTAGATTTTTGAAACACTTTTTCTTTTTTAAAAATATAAAGTAAAAATAATATGATTTTTTTATTTTTTTGCTGACTACCTTTCTGAGTTCTGTAAGAGTAAACAAGTTAAATTTTCAAAAGAAATACAAAAAGTAGCCAGACACAATCTGTCATTGTGTTTTTCTGTGCTACGAAAATATCATACATCTACCAGACCTGAATTTCCCTACTTTTGTACATTAACAGTGTCTCTAATCTCTTTCCTCAAAAAATTTGTTCCTTTCTCAAAAATCTCAAAATATCATGAGGCTATTTTCGTATACGATTATGACTCGTACGCAATAAAAGAGAAAAACATTCATTAAATGAACCTATAATTATAATTTTTATGTTTTTAGTTTTTGTATCTTTCTTTGGAAACATTTTTTTTTTACGTATAAGTATCATTAAAGGCAACTATTAGCCCCCGGTATGCTATTTCTTTCTCCCAGCTTATTTTGTGTCGTCTCCAAAAAAATAACGTTACGTTACAGAAGCCAACTGTAAAACAAAGCAGATGTATAATTGTACGATTAAATACTCTATAGCAATTTTTTTTAACTTCTAAGCATCGCACATTTTCAATTTTTATACCGTCATATTGGGGGAAAAAAATATACTTTTAAATGCAATATGTTTGAAAATTGCATCTCCATTTATTTTTGTAATATTAATTTTTTTGTAGTTTAAAGCGCCATTTGCTTAATATTGGCAACGGAAGTACTCCATTTTAGTAGAAAGTAAAGAAAAAATAGTTGTAAAATAGTAATTATATATTTTTGTTGCCATTTTCTCATAAAAACCGAAAGAAAATGTAATTAAAATACGTGCTATTTTGAAAAAAATATAAACGAATTATTTCTGTTAAAACATGGAGCTGTTATAAACTATATTTCATTTTAAGTATCTACAGTGTGACCTCTATTTAACGAACCTCTATTTTGCGAACTTTTCCTTGGAACCAAGAACATTTTGCGAATTTCGTCGTAAAATAACCTCCAAATAGCGAAGTTCATTCTCTATTTAACGATCTAATTTTTTTTTTCTTCCCATTTCTCAAAATATTTCTAGACATTTCAAATTTATTCTTTGTTTAAACACATTTTATGATGTTCAATGGCCTTGAACTGGTTTTACCTGGCGCCTTCTTTGTCAGCAGTGAGAATTCGGTAAGTACGGAAGATGAAGACGATAATCCCTTAGAGAGAGTAACTTAAAAAAATGTGGATACAGATGAGAAAAAAAGAAGAAATTAATCATGATGTGCTGATTGATGATTGTATTTCACTTAATTCTAAAATTGAGACCTCGGAAACACTATCCGAATTGGATATTTTCGACAGTGTGAAAAATAAAAACAATACAGCAATGAATTGCGATGAACACGAATATGATAACGATGGAAATGATCATGATCATGATGCAGGAATTAACAAAACTTCGTATGATGAAATGCTAAAATCATTTGAAAGAATCCGACGCGGATTATAGTTAGAAGAAAATACGCAATGAAGGGTTTTTGGTGCATTGCAAAGATGCGAGACGTATTATGAGAGAAAGCACTTTTTAAAAGAAAAAAAACTCAGGCAAAATTAACAGAGTTTTTCAGAAATTAAATTTAAGGACGCATATGTTAATGCATGGTTAAAATTATTTGTTATAATAATAATAAATACGATAATGTCATTAAAATTAGTTAATTTTAATATAAAACTATTTACTTTAAACAGAAAATACAGTGTATTTCCGGACAACGGTTTGTTTTCCTAGCAGATTTCAAAGATTTAAACACATAGAAAAAATGAATTGATGATGGATGTTGGCGGGTAAAATAAATAAAACAAATCGATATAATTTATTTAAAAAAAATGTGATTAATTACTTTTAGTAAAATATTTAGTGTTTGTGAATTTAAAATCTGTTTTATATAGTTTAAAGTATTTTAAAAGGTGAATCTCTGTTTAACGAATTTTCCATATAACGAACTTTTTTCCGGGATTTAGCGACTTCGTTAAATAGAGGTTCGACTGTATATTAATCTTACAAACAAATGAAGGCCTATGAATAATTAAATAACCTTTTTTTTTTTTTTTTTTTTTTTTTTTTAGTTTCTGCAATGACAATTTCTTTTTGCTGCATTTATGTTTTTGTACTATTTATATATAATTTTTTTTTTTTTTTTCATCGGGGACGACATTAAGTTCTGAAAAAGCAGAATTCCTGTTTTCTAATATTTTATTTTTTAATTCTCTTTCGGACCACTTTTTGAAAATAAAAATCTTTTACAGATGCTTTGACAACATTTGCAAGAGAAATATACTACAAAATCTATTTTTTTTAAATAGTGGTGCAAACTGAATATAAAAATAGTCGCCTGTGGCAGCCATGCATTATCATTAAACACACATTGCACATAACATTTTAGTTCGAAAATAGAGCAATTTGTTTCAAGTTGGGAAATTTTTGAATTATAAGCTGGAAAAATCCTTAACACCCCCCCCCCTCCCCCCGAACAAATATTTGTAGCTACGCCCCTGCGTGGCTATGAAAATCAGCTTAAATTAAAAATTTGCACCGTTATCTGAAAGAGCCGATGCCTGTAACCCTCTTCGTTCCCAAATCTAAAATAATACTACAAATACTCATTCATTGGTTTTAAACAAACAAAGTGACATCATAGATGACAGAAAAAGAACTTTTCGGAAATTGATATTTTAGGGGACTAGTAATTTAGGTTTACAAATAGGGATCTAAAATTACAAATTCCGTTAAAATATCAATTTAATTATCACTAACCCAAATTCGTACTGTCACAAATTTAAGGCCTTTAATCAAGTGAATGATATGCAAATCCTCAAAACATTTTATTGTAAAGGATTTAAGTTAAATAAGTACGAAAATTTCTCAATTGCTTGGCCACACCCTCTTGAAGGCGTTTTGCAAACTCAGATGAAAATAACATCTATTTTATGAGGAAATCAGCATAGATTTTGCCATTTATTGGTTTGCTTTTAAAGCAAAAAACATTCAGCTATTAAGAAATGAAGTCAAAATGTAAAAAAGTCAAACAGTTTAGTTTTTATGGGGAACAGAATACAGGTCCACATATATGGACCCAGGTAGCGAAGAGGTTATAAGAAAATAGGAATCACTGCTCGATTGTTTTCTAGCAGGATAACAATGCATGCCAATGGAGGATATTCCATCTACGTTTTGATCACGTGGTCAAGGTAAAAAATTCTAGCGTAAAGAAGGGAAGGCCCGTAGACGCATAGAATTACAAACAACGAGAAGGAAGGCAAGCATATCTTTGCATTGCATCTTCCCTGCCTGCTGTTTGCCACCGGATAATCAATTTCTCTTTCGTTAATCCCCATGAGCATTTGCGGCAAAAGGGGTGATAGTAACAAAGCCCATTGGATAGTAAGGTTACAGCGTCTAGAAGTATATAGTGTGGAGATCGCTAATACCGGTATAGCTTTTGAACGCATCCAAAAAATTACATTTTCTTAGGTGGCGCTGCCGTCAAATTTATTGCGTGAATGCGTAGGTTTTGTTTTGGCTTTCTTTTTGTTGTAAACATTTTTAGCGGTATATACAAAGTCTACAATTATTAGAAATTTATGTGAAAACACGTAAATGTATCGAAAATGATATAAAAACGAGATTCTCATAGTTTTGTTCCCGTTTGTTTTACATACAAGAACAGCAAACTTGTTTATTTTCGGTGTACCTAAAAATCAGTAGGTTTTGTTTTGGTTCTCTTTTTGTTATAAACACTTTTAGCGTTATGTATAGCGTCTACAAATATTGCAAATTTATGTAAAATTTATCAAAAATGATGAAAAAACGAGATTATCATTGTTTTGTTCCGGGCTGTGTTACGCAATACAAGAACAGCAAGCTGTCTATTTTCGGTGTACCTAAAAATCAAAATCTTTTTGAAAAATGGAAAAAAAAATTAACTAATATAATTAACTAATAACTAGTATGTTGTGGCCATCACAAAACTTTCTTCTATATAAATCACGTCAATTAAATCATTTAAATAGTACAAGAAATTACATCAATTTAGCACCCATTCATATCAAAGTATATCTGAATTTGAAGTTTGATGAAAATTCGTGCCTTAGTTCTTGAGATAGAGCTATAGCGGAAAGTCTGAAAAATGTAGCATAGCAGCGCCACCTGTTGAGTGATTTACACCAATACATAAACAACAATAATTGATATCCAGGTGTACATGGATCTGAAGTTCGTTGAAAATCCAAGCATTAGTTCTTGAGATAGAGCTATTGCGGAAATCACAAAAACAGCATAGCAGTGCCACCTATTGAACGATTTACACCAAATTGTATAAAATGTCAATTCATGTCAAGAACTAACTGATTCTAAAGTTTGATGAAAATTCGTGCATTAGTTCTTGAGATACACTTATAGTGGAAATTCTGAAAAATACAGCATAGCAGCGCCACCTGTTGAGCGATTTACAGCAAAATGTCAATTCATGTCAAGGATTAACTGCTTCTGAAGTTTGGTGAAAATTATTGCATTAGTTCTTGAGATACAGCTATAAAGGAAATTCTGAAAAGTGCAGTATAGCAGCGCCACCTGTTGAGCGATTTGCACTAAAACACAAACAGCACTAATTCATATCAAAGTATACTTGAATCTGAAGTTTGATGAAAATCTAAGCATTAGTTGTTGAGATAGAGCTATTGCGGAAATCGTAAAAAATGCAGTATAGCAGCGCCGCCTACTGAGCGATTTACACCAAAATGTACAAAACTTCAATTCATGACCGAATCTTAAGTTTGATGAAAATCCGTGCATTAGTTCTGGAGACTAAGCTATTGCGGATATGGTGAAAAAGGCTGCATAGCAGCGCCACCTTTTGAGCGATTTACACCAAAACCTAATCAGCACCAATTTATATCAGGGACTAACTGAATATAAATTTTTATTAAATTCCGTGCATTAGTTCTTGAGATAGAGCGCCCACAAAATTTGTGTCGCATACAGACAGACAGACTCACAGACAGACATTTTGTAAAAACATGTTTTTTGGAATCTCTGACCCCTAAAACGTGTAAATCCGTCGAAAACCGAAAATTTTCACGAATCCAATACTTTCTTCTTGTAAAGATAGAAGAAAGTAAAAATTTACTAATATAAACAAAGATATATTTAATACAAAAAAGAGCTTATTCAAAATGCAAACGATAAAATTACTTCATATCATTTATATACATAAGCATAAATTATTTTTTATAATTTCAACATATATATAAAAAAAAATACTTGTACTATAATAAACCTATAGGCTAAAAAAAAAAAAAAAAAAAAAAAAAAAATAGTATGCACGGCGATCACACGAAATATTAAATCGGTTTATAACAGAGCAATTTGAAAATAAAGTGTTCTGCAATTCGTACAAATGTGAAATGCATATAAAATATATGCCTGAATTTTCGTTCATTCTTAATATATCGCGTATTACAAGCTAATTTTTTTTTTTACTCTGTTTTTCAAAAAAATTATCTTTCAAAAAATAAGTTTTCCGCATCAAAAGTATCTAATACACTTAGGATTTCTATACATTCGTTGCAATGAACTTGATCTTAGCGCCCTCTGGCGAAATTGTAATTTTTTGGATATGGTTTCGATTGTTGATTTCCACACTATATACTTCTAGACACTGTAGTAAGGTGAAACGTTGCAACACAGTTATGGGGGTTGCAAGCATAGAAGTACCAATAACGAGAAGGAAGGCAAGCATATCTTTGCATTGCATCTTCCCTGCCTGCTCTTTGCCACCGGATAATTTCTCTTTCTTTAATCCCCATGAGCACTTGCGGCAAAAGAGGTGATAGTAACAAAGCCCATTGGATAGTAAGGTGAAGCGTTAGGGGGGCTGCAAGCAGTTCGTCTTCCTTAAATCCCGTCAGCCCCTGCGCGCTTCAGAGCTAATCTGGTTTCTTGTCTTCCTTCTCGTTTCGCCAGCCAGTAAAACAGTTCATGCAGAAAGCAGTAGTAGCCTCCCTTCTTGTCAGTTAGAAGTTCTTTGGGTAAATTACCGGTATCACGTGACTTTTTTCAGACTCGAACCCAGATTTGAAATAAAGTCCGCTGTATCTACTTACGAATGAAAGC
This sequence comes from Maratus speciosus, assembly GCA_963932465.1. Classification (NCBI taxonomy): domain Eukaryota; kingdom Metazoa; phylum Arthropoda; class Arachnida; order Araneae; family Salticidae; genus Maratus; species Maratus speciosus. Next base: position 62,964,609 of record OZ010799.1, on the reverse strand, counting down.
GACTACGTGAATGTGAAGAGCAGAGACGCAACATCAGCAGAGTTCATGATTAAAAATAGACGACAGCGATATAACTCTCACACAGCAGAAGAGAATAGAAGACGAAATTTGCAAAACATAAAACAAAAGAAAATATTCATTTTGCGTTAAATTTGTAAAAAAAAAAAAAAAATAATAATAATAATAAATAAGGGTTCCAATTAAAAAGTATCCCAATGACGCCGTATCAACAGGTCGTCGCGTCAATGGCAGACATAAATCTGAAAATATCAAAAATTATTTTTTAAAAAAGCATTCTAATACTAAAGAAGAAAAAAAATAACCATTTCTGTTTCCGCTTTATTCTGATCAAAATAACATTTAACCCTTTCAGGGGCAGTTGTATGCTTATGAAACCACTTAATTTTAATTCCCAAACGACACATTGGCACCAGAATTTTGCTAAAATTATTTCCATTTAATATGTATGTGAAATATAGCCCTTTTTCTTATTTCCAAATAAACATGATCGTAAATTCCGGTGCCAGTCATTTATTTCAACATTTTAGTACTGAAAGTACTTTGTACCTGAAAGGGTTAAATGACTTAAAATGGAATAGGTAACTTTTAAGGAAAAAAATGTTAGTTTTATTTTTGAGTATCAGTGAGTATCAGCACGGGCCCGAGGCTCGGGCTCAGCCCGTCTCATTTCTTTATATAGACACATATAATCTTCTGCCCTAAAAACGTTGTTAAGAATATAATCACATTACAATCAGTCATTAATGACAAAAGTAACTAAATAAATAAATGTACTTCATTGTTTTATTCTGAATTAGTTCAAACAAAATCCGTCAGACATAAATGATTTAATACTTTAAAAGGCAGATACGGCAAAAAATATTTGGAAGGCCTGTTCAGTGAGTATTATTACATTTTAGCCGTTGCCACTAATCGTCCGTAATATGTAGGTTAATTTAACCCTGGTTTAATACAATTCACACCAGAAATTTTTTTCAGAGAGGAAATTAAATAAGTTCCACATAGAAAACCGGAATTAATTAAATAAAGATTTATCAAATATATTTTCTGGTTCGAAACGTTCTTAAACTGGGTCAAATTAATCCACGTATTACAGAAGATTAGTGGGAGCTTGGCACCTCTGCATTTTAGTATAGAAAGGAGTATAGCACCTCAAAATAATAGTATAACAACATACCAAAAACTATTTACTAATTAAAAGTATTGCCTATTTTCAAATTATTTAATTCTAACTATGCTGTTTGATGATGCTTCATTTCAATATCTTATTAAAGTGCATTTTCAGTCGTTATTTTTTAGTGCCACCAATTCTGAATAGTAATCTTTACTTTATCGAATTTTAGAAATTTGAAATTTAAATTTTTGAAAACTGGAAAAAACATTAGCCTCTATTGTTCCAAATCACAAATTTCATACGAAAGTATGGGTCGTAATGCGTTAACAGTGCTAGGCGGTGTGGTACACGCAGGGCTCTCGTTAAGGGAGCGGAGGAATCCCGCACACACACCCAAACGTTCGCGAATGCTGTTACACTTGGCAAATTTACAAACTTTGTTGGAAAATTTGTTTAAAAGTTTAATAAAAAGTATAATACACTTTCTGTTTCTAAAAGACTTGGCGAAAGTCACAAATCTAATTCGAAATATTATTAAACTTTTTACAAATAAGAACAATATTACATTTTCTAATTGTGCTAACTTGGCAGAATTACAAAACTAGTTGGGAAACATCGAGAACTATTTATTTTTGCTTCTCAATGAGTTGGCAAATACTGAAATTCGATTTGGCAATTTAACCCTTTGCACTCCGGCGTCTCTTACGTAAATTTTATTCGGTAAGCACCACTTTTTAAAAAGAAGTTTACTTCAACTACACAATTTCAAAAATGCTCTAATTAAATAAAGAAAATTCTCTTTTCCTTTATTACTGTTGCCAAAAACAAGGTTTGCAAAGAAAGATAATGTCGCCGCAGCGGCGACAACGGAGTGCAAATTGTTAAGATCCCCTTTCCACCGAATAAAAAGTCTTAGCAACGGCCTTGGGTACACGAATTCATTTAGCTCGGTAAAATATTTATTCAATGTGGATTTATAAGTTCTTTGAAACAAAGAATATTTTTCTGAAATGTGTTGCTAAAAGCGTGATCCATATTTGGAGCATTTCAGTGGCTGTCAACTAATTAATTTCATTCTGCGTATATTGGTTAGGATCCGCGGTACAACATTTTACGTTTCTTTTATTATTATTATTCTTAGTTTTTACTCATTTTTCTCAACTATGGTCGTCTATTCAGAGTAAATCCAGAAAACTATACCTTGTAAAATATTTATTGGTCCCCAAGCTGGAAAAAGCTATCTATCTAGACAATCAACTTTACTGACTTTCGTGAGAGGGCGTGACTTCTGTTGTTCCAAATCACAGATTTCACAGGAAATTACCTGTCAGCACTGTGTTAACAGTGCTAGACAGTGTTGTACACGAGTTCATTCAACTCATTAAAATATTCATTCAATGTAGATTTATAATTTCTTTGAAACAAAGTGTATTTTCTGAAATGTTAAAAAAGCATAATCCATAATTCGAGCATTTGAGTTACAATCAACTAATCAATTACTTTAACATTTATTTCATTCTTATATATCTTGTGTATTTTGTTCGTGATCCGGGACTCAAAATTTTATTCTTTTTTTTTTTAATTTATTAATTTTTACTCATTTTTCTGAATTATGGTTGTCTGTTCGGGGTAAATTTAAAAAACTATGCTTATCATTTTGCTTTAAAAATTTAAATTAGAAAAAATTGTTCAGAAGTTTAAAAAAATTACAGTAAAAGTGAAATTTATTAGTCAGAATTTTGGTCTTCACCATTGTCAATGTTACTGATGCCGATATCCATATACAAAAGAATTATTATCTACACAATACCAAAACTTGGTATATAATATTCGGCTTTGCATAATACATTTAAGTAATTCACAGTATCTCTGTTGTTAGGTGCCTTCATAATTACATAAATACGTAACACCTATAATCGTCGTCTGGTCCATCCGTCTTTCTGTCTGCATATAACAGCACAAAACTGCCCAACCAAATGGTTTGAAATGTAATATACATAATCGTTTCAGAATTTTTTCGAGTCATTTAAAATTTTAGGAAAATGGAATCAAAACTAAAAAAAATATTAATAAAACTTTTATTCATTGTACTAAATCCTATCACACGCCATTCATTCAATGATATCCCATGATAGGTAATGATTCTAGGTTGCCATGGTGATGACGTCCTACTTAAGATGGAGTCCTATTATTTCTGTATTTCTGAATTTAATCAATAGAATCGTAATAAATTTTGTATTCCTGCATTTTTGTATAAGAGTGCAACAGTTATTGCACCAATATCTGAATATTTATAAAATTAGTTATAATACGAACGCACCTCATTTGCCACGTTTGACGTACAACTTCCGACTTGTTGAGTTTTAACTACTTGCTACCAATGATGACGATAATGGTTTTACAAATTGTACGACACGGTGGTACAATGCCTGTTTAACCCTTTCAGGAACAAAGTACTTTCAGTACTAAAATGTTGAAATAAATGACTAGCACCGGAATTTACGAACAAATTTATTTGCAAATAAGAAAAATGTCTATATTTCACATACATATTAAATGGAAATAATTTTAGCAAAATTCTGGTGCCACTGTGGCATTTGGGAATTAAAATTAAGTGATTTCATAAACATACCACTGCCCCTGAAAGGGTTAACGGATTTCCTAGTTGCGGAGCAACTTTATGTCCAGTCGACAAATAGCAGAGGCATAAGAGAGCCATTAAGAAAGATTAAGTATAACTGGGATTAAAATTACTCTAATAAAAGAATAATAATGAACAATTAAAGTTTAATTAAAGTAAAATAGAAAAAATAAGATTAAATAAAAAAGAAAACTATTGACATGAAAGAAGAAAATATTCCATTTGTTTCTAGATTGGCGAAAAAGCTACCGAGACTAAACTCTAACCTTCCAAAAAAAAAAAAAAAAAAAAAAGAAAGAAAGAAAAGAAAAGAGAAGGAAGAATAGAAAAGTAAAAGACACTTTTCAGTGACCATACATTTAAATTTAAGAAATAGAGAAGTTAACAAAGTAACAGACTATCAAGAACTTTTTTCGTATTGCATTGAAGAGATCGAATTAGCATAATTAAATGCATGTCTTTAACCACTTCGGGACGAGCGTCTTTTATGGAATTTTTAATCTTTTATCACCGGTTTTTAAAAACAGAAATTTTTGCCTAATTGAATCGGGAAAATGCGTGGAAGGGAAAATTTTCAATAAAATTTTACTGGTGAGAATAATCACTAATTCTGAGCACCTTGCGCGGCACGAATACCGGTCGCTCGTCCCCAAGGGGTTAACTATTTAAATACGCTCCAGATACCGGGTGTCCTAAAAAGGACCGACTGATTTAAAAATTCAATACTTTGCAAATGGTGACAAATATTAAAAAAATTCTTGCAGGAGCGTTATCTATGACGTCAGGAGTTTGTATACTGAGATTCTCAAATTTTGTTCGAATTGCAAAAAATAGATGGCGCTGCGAGCAAGATGCGCTAAATCCAGGCCTAATTTTTGACCCACTCAATACATTTTAATCTCCTTTTTTGGCAAGGAAGAAAAGAAAGGCAATAATAATAATAATAATAATCCAACTTGAATTTAGGGCATATTGCTTGCAGCGCCATCTATTGTTTGTAATTCGAACTAAATTTGAGAAAACGGTAAAAAAATACCTGACGTTTCTGCAAGAATTTTTTAAATATCTGTCACCGTTTGCGAGTTATTGAATTTTAAAATCAGTCAGTCCTTTTTCGGACACCCGGTATTATATATGGGTATATAAGGAAAGGGCATGTTTACAAATAAACACTTCCGTCAACCAATCTACTGCTACATTTTTACCTTAGCCATCATTGCGGGAATCACACTTGGCGACGTCGGCCAATCATATCATAGATCTGTTAAATTAATCTGTTAAATACCAATCAAATTCTCGGAGCTCATGTGTATAGTGGGAGTAATAATGAATGAACAGATTTTTCTTGCTGACCAACAGTAATTCGACCAAAAGTGACGTCAGCTTAATATTCTCCTCCAAAGTTAAGGCTTCCAAAGGACTTTACCCACGAATGGCAACAGCCACACCTCTGCTACAGCGCCTAGAAGATACAGTGTGGAAAACGGCTATTCCTATAATGCTTTAAAAAGTGCTAAAAACTTGTATCCCATAAATCTCCAACAATGCTCAGCGGCAATATGCTGATACGAACGCTATCTCGTAACTCTTTTCAATATAAACCCTGTGTTTTCAAAAATTATAGAATGTTAAATATCGGAAACTATAAATATAAGATATTTTAGTATGTTATAAGCTAATTTAGTTAAGGAATGGCGTGAAATAGGTTAAAGAGTCTCTTTTAGAATGACTATCGTTTTTAAATCACTACGATGGCGCTACGATCGACAGCTTGTTATTCAGCATCGTTGTACATTTATGGGATTCAATTTTTTAGCAATATTTTGTAGCCGTTTTCCACACTGTATCTTCTAGGCGCTGTACCTCTGCGGGGAAAAATCCTCCGAAAAAGACTGTTTATTGGACGAAGGGGGGACAGTGTTAAAATGTTCTTCACGCCTATTCGTGTTTTTTTTCTGTTTACCCGCGGCTGACGTCACATGGGTAAAGTCCAATCCAAAGTTTAACCACATTACAGAGATTTTCGAACAGTACACGCGCCATCTATAGACTGTTTTAAAGCGGAGCAATGATGCAACTCAACTTATCTTTGTGTTTTGTTATTGAAAAAAAATTACTAACCTTTACCGAAAAGTAAAGGTTTTTTCACGTAAGAGTTTTAATTTCTTAATTTATAAAATTTTGTTAAATATGGAATTCAGTTTTATTAAAAATTATTTCATACATTTTTGGATTAACATTTTCGTGTTGTTTAGACATCGCAGTTTGTGGCTTTCATAAAAATATTTAGACCACTGTGAAATATGCTAATTAATGTGACTATTATTATTATTTTTTTTTTTTTAGTATGCCTAAAATGAGTAATTTTATGCTATACATAATTTATTTGGTTGTAAAATTAAAGCAGTTGGGTATTCCTTAGGCGAAACGAAAAACATTAAACAAGTTTATTGTAAATGTAACGCAATATTTATTTCTTTGAAACAAAATCAAATTTTTTAATACATTGTTAAAAGAGCAGTTTTTGTGTAAAAGTTTTCTTTAATGCAGTTTGAAATTTTGTATTTTTTCTTAATTTGGTGAGTTCTAATGTAGTGAAATCTTGCTTTTATTTCTTTTCTTTGAGGGTAAGAGAAAATTTTGAAATGAGTGTACAAAATGAGAAAATGGTAGGTAACATTTTAAGTCCTTTGGAAGGATCATCGATCATCACAAATACATGCCATGTAGTATGTGTTTGGTCAGTATTTCTGAATATACTAATTTTTTGTTGGAGAATTTCCATAAGTAGGTGTATCGAATGTTAGTGCATTTTATTGAGTTCATCTTGCTGGCCACATATTCAATTTCATTGTTGCAACCTGATTAATTTTTCAAACAATTAGATATAAGAAAATTGCAGAAACAAAATAGCTATTCTTATAAGCTTGCCATGTATATTTTAGCAGTTATTTCTGAAAATATTTGTGTTATGATATGTTATTTGACAGTTTATTTTGAAATATAAAAGAAAATTACAAAAATATAAAACAGATAAAAAAGTCATTTTCTTTAGTTAATTCCAGAAATATTTTGTACTACAAGATTTTAAAATTAACTTATTTCATGAACTTAAATATTTTTGTAAACACTTTGTAAAGCATGTAAACCTTTCTTGACATACAACTGCTCTCATATTCTTGCTACATTTGCAGCCACTACCACATTGTTGCCAACATCTATATTGTCTGATTGTCAGGTTACTCGACCTAATGCAGGACAAAGAGCTTTAAAGATTTCTGAATTATGTAGATTTTGGATCATAGTTTGAAGGTGAATGCAGAAAATGATTATTGAAATTTTTTTGTACTGACAAAAAATTATTAAGTAATGAAAATTTTCTGGTACTACTTAGTTATCCTGTTGACCAAAAATCTATCACCAAACTATACTATTAAATGCCAATAATGGTTGATCGTAAATGTCACATTCACTTGACTTTAACCAAGTTACACGTGTTTACGTCATCAAGTGATTTTTATTTCAACGGTGTATTTTTTATTAACGTTATACTAATTTATTTGTTCTTTCATTATTTAAAATAAAAATTATGTCAATTTGTATAATTTGGTGAGTGGTTTGGCGATTTATATAATTTGGCGAAATTGGTCGATGGGATAACTAAGTAGTACCAAAGAAAATTAGTTGAAACTGGTGTGAATATATAAGAACTAAAAGATCTTCTTAAAACACCATCAAAAACTTTTAAATGAGCTAGGCCTTTTCGTCAGGTGCAAAGAAGAAATGCTTCTACTATGAGTCTTGCTGCTGCTTTCATAGTAGAAGCAGTCTTCTTTGTGCCTGATGAAGAAAGACTCAGATCTTTCGAAAGGCCAGGGTTCGTAAATATCATGATATTTTCAAAAATATCTGATATTTTGATATAGGGTAGATGTGCCAGTAATGGACACCCTTCCAGTAATGGACACCCCTTGATGTTTTTGGTTCATAAAAAAATAACTAATAAATATTTAGCTTTAATTATTTTTTTTATAATTCCCCCTTGTATGTTTTATAAAACTATGTTATTGTTGACACTTTTAATCAATCTAATCAGGAAGCAGAAAATAATGTTTCAAAGTTTTGCTGTTTTTCTGTGAAAATCTTAATGAAGAGGTTAAGAGCTGGCTTTGTTTAATTAATTTATATATTATTTATTTTCTTGCAAAATTTGAATGTTTTTGTTTGAGTAGCAATAGAAAACTTTGAATTTTATATACTAATGGCTATTTACAAAATTTCATTTCTTTTTAAGGTTTTAAGAGGGGGTGTCCATTACTGGGATGGTTAATTAGTCATTTTCCAGTAATGGACACCCCATGTAGACATTGCTAAAAGTGCAATTTTAGTAATGTTTATAGTGCATAAAATACTTTGGCTTAACTGCAAACCTAAATAATCAAATTTAATTTTTAAATTATACTTACCAAAATATAATAACACCAAAACTTTTATAAATAGCTGCTTTTAAGTTATTTTATGTGATTAATAAAATTTCATTTTTTTTTTTTTTTTTTTTTTTTTTTTTTTATGTAGTACATATATATACCTCACATATTTTATAATCTGGCAATCAAACCAGCCAGGAAGCAGAAAATACTGTTTAAGAGCACAGTCAAAGAGGGGTTCATAGGGCTTAATCCCTCTCCGTTTAAATAAAAACAATTAAGTTACAGAAGCTATTGAAAATCCATTTTCTGTCTTAAATGTTTCCTTATTAAAAAAAAAAAAAAAAAAAAAAAAATGTTATATTATTAATGAAAGTTATAGGTAATATTCATGAAACTAGTAAATCTGCAGATCAGTGGCCTCAAACATAGTTCTACAGTTTTATTTTGAAATTATTTTATTTAGTATTTAAAATATTCAACTCACAATATCATTTCCTTCATATTTGTAATATTAATTATTATAAATGATATATCAAGTAATCTCTGGAAGATTGTTAAAAATAGTGACACAAAACTAAACATTAATATTCCAAAACTTTTTTTTTCTTTTATTACCTTTTAAATCCACCACTGTTTCAATAATTTGATAGCTGTAATTGTCTAATATTTAGTACCTTAAACTATCCAACTAAAATAATTAAAACATCAATCTTCTGATAATTACAATACTTGATGCAAACAGTAAATGATTATCACAAATATTTTATTAATTATTGGTATCCTAATTGTTAAATTTATTTTAAAATAACTATTTTTGTTTCATTAGTATGTATTCATTAAATTCTGGTTCTAAATACAGTCATAAAAACAATTATATTTATTACTTTTTATGGGGTGTCCATTACTGGAACAGAGGGTGTCCATTACTGGGCTTTTGGGTGCTTTGATATATTTCTGTTAATTAAAATTAAATTTCTATTCATATGGGGAAATGAGGCTATAAGAATGGTTAAATATTGTTGATAGATTAATATAATATTGAAAAAATTGGAATATAATAATTATAACTTAATAAAAAAATAATTTTTAAAGAAATTCCTTAAGGGTGTCCATTACTGGCACATCTACCCTATATCCGATATTTTCAAAATAGTCAACTTACTGCTGATAATAAATATTTTCAAGCATAATATAAATTAGAAGCTGAAAAACATTGCTCTCAACATGAAAACTTAATCAAACAATGTTCTAAAAATGCATTTCTCTTTTCCTTTTTTTTTTCCCAACTAAGAACAAAATTGTAGATCAACTAATTGAAACAGATGCAATTTGCTTTATACACTTATATAAACTATAGGATTTGTATCAAGTTTCAAAAAAGTTTTATATTTCATAACGCAAAATATTAAATACAAAACAGTTTTTTTTAAATTGAAGAATTTTAACATAAATATAAGCTTTTTTATTCCCTAAACTGTTGTACAGTTTAGGCTCAACTAAACCAAAATCAGAAAAGATTCTTTTTTAAAAAAGCTGAAATATAAATGATTATCTAAATTACAGTTTATCCTCAAATGGCTGTTCTGAATTAATTGTCTGTCATAATTATTAGTTCTACATTTGAAAATTAATGTTTCAAACATGAAGTTTGGAAAAGATATTTTTCTTCTTCGCCTAAAAAAGTCCCTGCCAGAGACAAACATTGTTTATCTACAGAATGACACAGTCAATAACAGTTGAAAATTTCATTTATGCTTGTTTTGACTGAAGAAAATATCAAGATTATCTTGCACAGTGATATTTTGAAAATAAATATCAACTACACAAAACATCAAACATCTTGATACTTTGAAAATAAATATGAAGAATTTGAAAATATCAAAAATCTTGATATTTTAAAAATAAATATCGGATATATATCAAGATGATATATATCCATTGATATATATCAACGAACCCTGCGAAAGGCCTAGCGCATTTAAAAATTTTTGATGGTGTTTTAAGATCTTTTAGTTCTTAAGTAGTACCAATTTTCTTATCCTTGTGGAGTAAAAAAACTTGCAAATTTCCTGACCTATTGATAACTTTCGTCTAATGATCAACTCATGATTGATTGAATTTCACAATTTTTTTCCACAACCATTTCACAAAATTATGTGAATTTTCTCTGTGACCAATGACAAAATTGTTTTCTTTTGTGTGACCATTTGTGGAAATTTTGGATAAGGCAAGTTTTGAAACTCATGTCCTCATATATATTACTTTCGTATTAATAATCCAAAACATAAACTAAAACATAATTTTGGTTTGGGTTTACACTGGAAAGCTATACCAAAACTAAATAAACAGGAAATGAAAATTATAATTGAGGGCATGAGTTTCAAAATTCGCCTTATCCAAAATTTAAAAAATCGAGCTTTCTCTACCAAACTATTCTATTGGTGAATCTGCACTGAAAAAAACACTACAATGACAATCTGCAAAAAAAAAAAAAACATGTTTTATCGTGTATTTCTGTCATTGTAAAATCTTGGTTTACAATGAAAACCAATGGATGTAGTCAGAGGTTTTTTACGATTTTTTTTCCCAAAATTTAATTTTATGGATAAAGCGAGTTTTGAAACTCACATCCTCAATTGTTAGAGAAAAGTGTAACATTGTAAATTATTTTTAAGCAATTGAAGATTTGAAAACAGTATTTATAATAATGCCAAAATTACAATAATTTCTTTAAAATGCCATCATTTATATACTTAAGAAACATAATACTATGTAGATGAGAAATGAGATGCATAAATAGTTTAAACTTGCTTTCAAACTGCAGTGATGTTGGTTAATGCTTATGAGGTTTTTTTTGTTATTAAATTAACTCTAGTGGTAGTTAAGCAGGGTATATTTAGGCGTAGTATGGTAAGTTCATATTTCCATTATAATATATACAATTTTTTCCGATACTGCTATTCAGTGATGCTTTTATCCTTTTTTACATTCAAAATTAATTAGCCCCTCACCATGCTTAGTCTCTCCCATAGTTCACAATCAAACATTTCCTGAAATAGCCCTTAGTAAAGTAACTTTTTTGTGAGGTGTTTGTATTGTTGGTCAACGTCAACAAAATTCTAAAAAATAAAAGACACATATTTAACAAAACTTTTAACAGTTCAACTGGCATATGTTTGCATAACACAAAGTTTTACAACTTACTGAACCCACATTAAAAGTATACGCAGAAACTAATACAGTATACTCCTTCAAATCCGCAACCCTAAAATCTGCACATCTTTGCAGATGTAAACTATGAAACTTTCAATTCAGATGTAGGGGCAAAATTACAGATTTTTTTTTTTTTGTTTATCATTCCATATATATACAGTCATCTCTCTGTTTAACGTCGCTCTACTTAATGACGATCTCTATTTGTGGAGCAAACATTCAAACCGTGTTTTCTCACAAAAAAATAAAAAATGAGTTATTGTCATTTTTATGAACTCTATGTTAAATTGCACAGAAATAAACGGTATTTTTTACTAAAAAAATTTTTTCTCCGATTATAAATCAATTTTAAAACTTGACGTTTCAATCAAAGAGTGTTTCCTCCAAAGCCTGCATTCAATCAAGCAGTGATTTCTCCAGTCTGCCAATCACAGTTGTCACTTAATGTGTACTTTTGAAACCTACCATACATATCACAATTGAAACGGATCGTTTTAGAAAAAAAAAGAGAACTGTTAAAGTTAAAGTCTTCCAGAATTATAGATTTCAAGATCTAAATGAAGAATATGATGTAAATCTTCTTAAAAAGGGAGTTACTGTTGCCTTGTTCAAAGGGTTGTTTTAGAATATCTTCCTCTTAACCACGCCATACCAGTTGAAAAGAACAAAGATGTTAAAAAACTTTTGAAGGTAATGTATAGTGAACAGTGTCAAAATCAACCTGATGATATATTCAAATAATACAACCACATTATCCATGATTGATAAGCCTGCAATAAAGAAGAGGGGGATGTGTATAACTGTCTAGATGAAGATATTGGTTTTAAAATTTGAAGTGGATTTCTGGCAAACGAGTATTTATTTAGTAAATATTTAATTAATACTACTAGGTACCATAATCTGTCATTTTATTTTAACAATAATCAACTGAAATTCGGTATTTATTATAATAAAATAATGCTATTGTATTGTTTGTGAGTTAGAACTTATTTCATTCAAAAAGCGTTTTATCCACTTGTCAAACAATCAAAACATGTTTCCTCCTCTGAATTCGGTCAAAACATGATTTCTCCAAATATTAAATGCATTTTATTAATTTGTTTTATGTTTAATATCTTAGGTATGCTTGCAATTCTTTCTAATAAACAGTAATAAAAATACACAATAAAAAGGAGAATTAAATACAAGTTATTTTCTTATTTATCAGTTTTTTGTGTTTTTTGAAAATTTGTATCTAAAGGAGAAAGCATGGTTTGCATGTTTGCTCCACATTTAAGGACTATATTTTGCAGTCCCGGCTCGTTTAAGTAAAAAAATTATTTAAAGACGAAATTGTTTCTATTTAACGACGATTTTCACAGTTTTTTTTTCCGACCCCTTTAAACATGTTAAACGAGGACACTTCCTCTGATAGAAAAACAAGGTTTGTTGCAATTCAGATGAGTACAGATGAAGGAGAGGTATGCAATGATTAGTTTTCTCCCTCTGCCCCTAAAAATTTTTATCGATTTTAATGAAGATGTTTTAAAAATCGACTTCATAAATTTAGATCAAATTTATGAAAATGCAACTTTAGATGCAGATGATAAAGATGAAGCTGATGATACAGAAAGTGAGACACCACCTCCCTCTTACTCAGATGCGAATTCTGCCCTGGATATTCTACACCAGTACATTGTTTCATCAAATATGGGAGATGACTCATTCAACCTTCTTGAGAAGCTTGAAGCAAGGTTATTAAAAACTAAAACCATTGAAACAATCTACAGTTTTTGATTTTTTTAAAACTTAATTTGTTTAATAAAATGTATTATAAATATTTTTATTGTACTGTAAGTAACATTGTATGTTGTTCTTGTACGCAGTATAATTAATGCAATTTGTATTTGTGCAATAAAAATATGTAGTATTATATTTGTATTAATAAAAAAAAAGAAAGAAAGGAAACATGAATAAATTTAAATAAATATATAAAACATTTCTAAACACACCAATATATTGAGAAATGTATTGACAGTCATAAACCTGTAAAGTGTGAAGGGAAAATGTCTTTCAAATATTATTTTTTCACAAATTCTGTTTAAGGACGATTTTTCGAGGTTTCTTGAAAGTCGTTAAACAGAGAGCCAACTGTATTTTGTAATTCTTATTAATATGATTAAACTCGTGATTTTTCATGAAGGAAGTATAAATTTATTTATGAAAAATTCAAGATTTTGCTGATATCATTGGTAATCATAACTTTTTTACCAAATATATTTATGTATTCGTCAAGCTTTTTTTGTTATTAAGACTCGCTAAACCAGAAATAAAATTTCCTTACATTATGACTTTGATGTGAATTAATAGGGTTCCAGGAAAGTTTCATTGACTAATTCAAGTAAAATGTATCTCATCTTTATTTTGCATATTAAATTATATTTTATTAATTATTTACTTGACTTTTACTTTTTATTATTTTAATTTATTACTTAAATTATATTAATATTTTACCATATTGTATAGGTGAAACCTGGGAAATTGAGTTAGTAGCCAGTGGCCGGTAGACTCAGTTTCATTAGTGGCCACTTTTTAAAGTTAGTGGCCACTATAATGTTTCAAACTTTCTTGACATCTAGATGAACTATAATCGTTGTACATATATGCATTTTTCTATAAATCAGAGTTTTATACCAGCCAACTATTCATGATAAGAATAGGAAAGCAGTCGAAATTCAAGAAAATTACACTTTAAAACCACAAAATCTATTATCATATTGATTTTTTTTAGAATATATTTTTAGATTATTTGTATATGTTCATAAACACTGTTATCAATCAAATTACTATTACTTTCTTTATATAAAAAATAACTAAATCAAAATTCCAACAGTTAGGTGTATACAATAAAAAAATAATCAAATGAAACACAATAAAATGTTATTTGTATTTTATTTAATAAGTAAATGTGTTATTAACATACTACACACATTAATTACATACAGCTGAAATCTAACTGGTTAGCATGTGGCAGGAGTCGAAATATTGAAAATACTGCAATGTTCTTAAAACACGCTTGCATCCAATGAAAAAAAAAAAAAAAAGGAATAAATTATTTGAAATGCATGTGGAATCAAAGCTGATGAATATATTTTGCAGAATAAAACTGTATTTCTTGAAAAAATAATAAAACTGAAGGGCAATGGCAAAAAGCCGAAATATTGAAAATACAACTAAATCACTGTAATCTGCTTGCATCCGGTAGAAAAAAGAATTAACCAGTTTGCTAATTAGATGTAATCAAAGTAGAGACGCACATTTCTATGAAAAAAGCTATATTTCACTTGGCGATCGATAACAATTTTTATCGCCACTTGGCGAGTGGCGATCGATGGCCGATTTTTTAATAGGCACTTTTACAACTTTAATCGCCACGTGGCGAGTGGCGACCGCCAATTTTCACCTATACCATATTGCAAGAATTCATTATAATTTCGATTGCATTATTGTACTATTCAAATTACTGTTTAAAAAATGTAAACAAAGCAATTACCAGAAATTTGCAAAATTCTAAAATCCGCATAACCTGTGGTGCCATTGTGCGGATTTGCGGGAGTCTACTGTACCAACAGTATGAGTAATCTTGGATTTTCTGCAATATTTTATATTAAATATATTAAAGGCTGTGCTTTAAAAAAATTATTAAATTTCTTCTGAACAAGGCAAAATTTTCTGATGCAATCACAAAACCATTCTTATTTGTGCATAAAATATACAGGCATTGATATCCAAATGCTTTAGAATATAATAGTGTTTATATAAATGTGTTACATCTTGAGCTGTAACTGATTGTTCTCTAATGAAAATCCTCCTGTGATAGTTTTCTCTGAAATTGGTTGAAATCTCCATCTGTGTCACCATTTTTTTTTTCTTTTTTTTTAAGTTCCTTAGACTTTATAGAAAATTTTGTTTGATTTTTAGTATCTGAAATAGAATGTAGCTGAAAATTTTGTGCATTTAAAAATGAAAATTGCTTCATGAATGTGTCAGAAATACCCAATTTGGATTTCAGAAAAGTATTGCATAAAAAGAAAAAAGAAAGATGAATGTAGTTGGTTAATTCTGAGTGTATTTCACTAAAGGTCAACATTATTTGGCAGAAAGACTGAATAACAAATTGGGTCTGAATTCCGAATATTGTTACATCCCTAATGCAATTTTTTTTTCTTATTTAGCATTCAGTTTTGTATAATTAAATTTTATATACAGTAGAAGATCTTTATAACGCAAACCTAAAAACGCGAGGTTGTGCGTTATACAGGGTGTCCGGTCTCAACGGTGTCCAATGGCTAATTCCTAAACCGTTAGTCATAGATATATAGTTCCAATTACAAAAATGTTTTAAATAAGGTAAAGAAGCATTTTAAAAGCGATTTGGGTCAATAAAAACATTTCTTAAAAAATTACGAAATTTAAATTTTTATATGGTCCCCCGGTCCTATAACTTATATTTAGTAATTTTTTCCTATTACACTGACAAATAAGACAAAAAAAGTCCCATTCATATAACGCTAAAATTGAGCGAGTTATGAAACTTTAAAAATGCATGACTTATGCCACTTTTCTACTCTGAAAACAAATGAGTTCGGCTTGGCTTTGAGGGATCATATACTAAGTGTTTAAAGTATTCGAAGATCTTACTTCATGTGTATCTGCGCTTTGAAAAAAAACCCTACAAGTATTATGATTAAGTCTCAAATTGGCTAAAATAACATATGTTTTATTTTGTCAGGATTTGAGACTGTTTTTCTTATGATTTCTTTTAACAAAAATTATGTTTTTTTTATAAGTTTTTATGTTACTTCAACAATCGTATGTATGTTTTTCCAGTTCAAAATTTGTACTCGAACTTTAACCCACTTTTAAATATCCGATCGAGATTGCATTTTACATACTGGCGCAAATCCGATAACAATCTAATATTATTAAGATTTTTGGTGGTTACCATTTATACTTATTTTACAGGATAACACAAAACATTTCGGATAGTTTTCTGCCAAGGAGTTTAAGAAAAAGTTTTAGATTAGATAGTACAAGACTGCGATTGTTGGGTTTTTAACTTTTATGTATTTTATAGCACTGAATCCGAAAATTACCTTAATTTTTAACCATCATGTCAGGATATTTCGCAAATCATAAATTTTCAAATTTAAAGAATAACAAAAATCGAATACTATAAAGTAGAGGAGATGGTTGTGTTTTTTAACTTTTGATAATTGATTTTTACGCACTTTTTAGCACTGAATCTGAAAATGACCTTCATTTTTAACCATCACGTTAGAATTTTTTTGCAAATCGCAAATGTGTAAGTTAAAATATAGCGAAAATCTCATACTATAAAACATATGTAAAACATTTTTTATTTTATTTTATTTGATTAAAAAATTTATTCGATATTTTTGCTTATCCTGGGATTCTTACAGCTAAACAGCTGAGTGGTCCGATGAGATGGGGGAGGAAATTCAATTTTAACATTGAACTTCTTAACTTTGAAATTTGCAATTTGCGAAAAATCCTGATACGATAGTTAAAAATGAAGGTCAATTTAGGATTGAGCGGTACAGAATATATAAGAATCAATTATCAAAAGCTAAAATACATGACATAGCCCAACTTTTACAGGCTTGTGCAATCTAATAATATTTTAAAATACGTATCATTTTGTAAAGAATTGAGGCTGTTAATTTAGAATAATTTTAACAAAAATTCTGTTTTCTTCTTAAATGTTTATTACAAATTGTATATTTTCCATTAATATGCCAGAATGATTAAAGATTTCAAATTTATATTGCAATGTTAATTTTACTCCCAAACATTTTTTATATCTGACGAAATTATATTTCGACTAAATTTGTGAATGACCCCCAATTTGCAGCAAAAAATATGCTCCAACTTTAAACAGCTATTACTCGGTCAATTTTAATCGTAGAATAACGGGACTTTTTTTGTATTACTTGTCAGTGTAAAAGGAAAATTTCACTAAATATAACTTATAGGACCAGGGGACCGTGTAAAAATTTAAATTTCATAATTTTTTAAGAAATGTTTTTATTGACCCAAATCGCTTTT
The DNA here is from genome assembly GCA_963932465.1 of Maratus speciosus. NCBI lineage: Eukaryota > Metazoa > Arthropoda > Arachnida > Araneae > Salticidae > Maratus > Maratus speciosus. The sequence continues at coordinate 62,947,082 of OZ010799.1, read as the reverse complement.
AAAATATTTCTTTACCTGATTTAAAACATTTTTGTAATTGGAACTATATGTCTATGACTAACGGTTTAGGAATTAGCCATTGGACACCGTTGAGACCGGACACCCTGTATAGAATTTTGCGTTATATGGATCACATCATTAAATTCACCTTGTAAACATGGCCAAATATGTCTGAAACATATCAAAATACATTAGAATATCTTTATACTGCATTCCTTGTTACCAAGTGTTATCCAACTTATACATTTTTTCGTAATATAGGTCAGACATTGTTAAATTTACTTTATAAACATGATCCAAATATAACTGACACAACCACCCCTTATATTAGACATTTTCAAAAATGTTTATTGTAATAAAAGATTTTTTTTCAGTAAAAAGGTCTTAAATTAGAAGATAAAGTTGAACTAATGTATCAAATGTAGTCCTCTAGAGAGTAGCAATATTTTACAATATGAAAATGCAGGTACTTTTTAACTGCAAAATTCATTGTTTACATCTGAGAAGTTGTGCGTTATATGGAGAATTGCGTTATAAAGATCTTCTACTGTATTATATTGTATTTTTTTACATATTACAGATTTGAATGGAAGATCCCGAAAAGAAAAAAATAAGCAATCTTCTACGTTACTGGAATATTGTAAGAAGATACAAGTGGGTCGTTATTTTCCCTTCTGTTTCATCATTTTTAATTTACGCAGACTACACACGTACTCAAAGATATAAAGCACAAAAGGCGAAATTAGCTCTTTCAAGTTCTTAGGTATTTTTTCTCATTTTTTCACTTTATTTGAAAAAGCATTTTAGGTATTTAACTAAATCATAATATAATTAGCGTAATTAATCTGTATGCACATGTGCCTACTTTTGTAATGTTAGCACACACATGGGATAAATTTCACCCCTTTTTGTCTCTCATATTTTTGGCTAAATGCGTTTTAAAAATAAATCTACTTTTCTGTATTGTAAAATGCATCAGTACTACTTCTTTTTAGGGGAAAAAATCATGCTTTTCATATTTATTTTCAGATTTTGTAGCAGTTTCACGTTTTTTCGTAGAAAATATGCAAACGATTTGTTTTATCCCTTAAAACATGAATTATTTCACAAAATGGATATTAATTACATTTAATACCCTTTCATCAATTTATACAAGTAGCTTTTATCTTATTCTTTCGTTAAAATTATTTTAGTGTGTTACCCCATAAGAAATGAATGTATCGAAATCAAATGGTTGTACACACATGCAGGATTGTTTTATCCCAAGAGCCATATTTCTCCCCTCCTAGTGAACAAAGTTAAGACAATCCTCCACTCACCTTTTCTTGGCCAGAGTCAGATAATATAGACGAACACGTGAACGGCGTTCGCAGAAAATTTTCAAAGTTTGCAGACAGTTTTGATGTTTTTTTTTTTACAAATTTCTTTATAAAAAAAAATTATTAAGACCCCAGACTACAAATTGATGCGATGCACATCGCAGGCTCTTGAGAAGGTCTGCAGGCTATTTTTCAACTGGAGAAAAAAAAAGTTTTTAATTTTTAAGAAAGAGTCACAATATTAAGGAATGGTTTGTCTTAAAAACAGTAGATAAACTGATGAGTAAGATTTCATCTCTTCCATTCATGGACTAATAACTTTTTTATTTTAATATTCATTTATTCGTATTTCAGTTATTTTATCGATTAATAAAGTAACAGTTTTGTTGAGCAATCATAAATTGATATCTTTATATAAGTTAATGATTAAAATATTTCACATTTTAATAAATATATATATTTTTTAATTTTTCATTAGTTTTTCTTTCATGCATTAATTGTCTGTATTAAGCATACCATTCAATACTACATTTCTTGACTGAGTTTTAATAATGCTTGTAAATTAATATTTTTCTTTTAGTGGTGTTGCTTAGTGGCACTCCACTCGCATATAACTGTTCATTTTTGCTATTAGCTGTGATATAGGACTCAGGAGGGACGTGGTGTTTTTTTGCAGAAAAATTTTTAGAAATTATTTGAATTTGCAGACAGTTTTACATTTTATCTAAGTCTGTTCTTGACCTTCAAAGGTACAAGGCAGGTCAGAAACATCTTAAAAAAATTTATATCCTTTTTATTGAAGTAAAAATGTGATTGGAATGAGATTTATCCCAGCACATGTGCTTATGGGTTAAGGATTAATTTTTTGTACCTGTGTTACTAGCAGTGGCGCAGCCAGAATTCGGCTCCAAGGAAGGGTTTTGAGTTGTTGATAATGGTGGTCACCCATTAATTGAATCACTGGCTAATCGAATCAGTCTATATAATGAATGAAATCATAACAATTTTCTTTCTGGGATATTGGAATCAGTAGGTACACTGGTTATGATTCATTTAAATAGTGTTTTCAATATTAGAGTTTCAAAACTTTAAATGCATCAATGAAATAACACAAAATAATGTTAGATTTATATAAAGTGCTTAAAAAATCGTAGGCAAATTTTAAACGATAGAAGACATATACAAACATTTTTTGTACAGAAAATCAGGGTTGCAATCCAATTTTTCAGTCAAAAATACACATGGTTTCACTCCAAGACAATCCCGAATTCTTGTTCCTAACTTCAACAATAAAGAAATTTTAGCAAAATTTTCTATAGACTTACCTTGCTTTGTGTCATGTAATAATATCCCAAGAATTAATAGAATTTATATTATCCACGTCCAAACAGTGCTGAATTATGTATTCTATATTTTAGAATGTAGTTAACATTAAACACGGTACAGTTGACTGAATTACTGTGCACTACCAGCACTTTAAGTGACATCGAATTTCACATAAAGAAAAAGCAAATTTATTGAAAATTTCTTTAAAATATCTTCTTTATTGTTACAGTTCTCAAAAAATATCTGGGTTCGACTTGAAGTCTTATCTATACAGTAAAAGCTCAACTAACTGGCATGCTCGGGAAATGCCGATTGCCGGATACTTGAAAAGTCCGGATAGTTGAGTGCTACAAAATCTGTCATGAAAGGGGGAGGGGAGCATCGACGTAAAAATTAAACAGGAAAATGGTTTTTAGGCTATTTTCCTGCCATTAGGAAGTTGATCAAATAACTCTTATTATTATTATTAAATTTGCATTTGATAAAGTTATTCTTTCCGAATAAAAAATAAAAGTAAACAAATTTCTATATTTATTTATTAATCTTTTATAAAGTTGTATTATTTATAATTTGACATCTTTCCTTTCTGGAAAAAGCACATGGAAGCTTGGAAAATTAACTTTGGTATGATTCACTTGTGTTACCTCAACTAACCTCACAGTAATAATGAATCTTTCATGCATAGCTAAAAACGCTATCAGACGCAAACTGATAACGCCAGACTTCTCCGATCATGATAAAAACAAACTACACTCATTAGCTTTTTTGTTTTTCTTGTTAAGGTGGCTCAGATAGTGGAGTCTTTTGGGAGGGATTTCTAAATTTCTGAAAACTCATTGTATGTTAATAAAAATTAGGTAAACGGCCGAATTTATTATTATTTGAATTCGGTGAAAATTTGAACACAATCGGGCAATTAGCAGCGGAGAAAGCAATTTTTTTTATGGAAAAAAGAGTACTGTTTCATTCTTTCTTTCTATCTAGAATCAGTGGCGCCAACTTATATGGCCCCATGGGGCGCGAGCCCACCCAATAATTTGATCTCTCCGCCCACCCAATTTCAATTGATTTAATTCGTAATTTATTTTTTTTATCTTTTTTATTTAATCGCTGAAATGAAATTTGGTTTTAATAACGTTCTCAAAATAGTTTTGTTTGAAAAACTGTAAGGACATAAATTAGACTGCTGAAAACCCCATCAGAGGATGTATTGTATAGTTAAATTTCTCACGAAAACAAATTTCCTGCATATTTTGCCATCTGTTTTGATGACTTGAATGGATGAAGCACTTAGGTGACTAAAATGTTATGCTTTCTTGACATATAGTTTTTTTCATTTTCAATAGTCAGCAATTCCAATGTTATTTAAAATAAATATTAAAGTATTTATAAGGAAGAACTTATGAGAATATAATTTAATAAAATTATATATTAAATTATAAGAATTTAAAAACTTGCTTAGAGAAAACAATTTAATTTTGAATTATCATCTTTAGTCATTCGCATCTCCCCTCTCTCTCCCCACATACATGCAGACTAAGGGGAAAAAATATATGTGTGTTATTTTACTCAAAAAATTTTGAGCCCACCCAATGTTTTTGAAAAGTTGACGCCACTGTCTAGAATAATAATACAGTAGACTCCCTTTAAATCCGCGACCCTAAAATCCGCGAACGCCTAAAATCCACGTATTTTTTCAGATGTAAACAATGAAATTTACAGTTAAGTTGCAGGAACAAAATTCAAGATGGTGCCGAAATCGGCGACTACCGCAATGTTTTTTTTACTAAATTTTTTGTTAATCATTCTCTTTTGGCTATTACAGCTGATTTATTACTAAATAAATTTACATTACTTTTGATTTTGATATAAATTAGCATATCTATATCAAAAATTCCAGGGTTCGAAATGGAAAAATTCACGAACCGGAACGCTATTTTAAAATTATTGTTCGCGGAATTTTTTTTTTAAATTATAGACAAATTTATTTCTAAACATACAAAGCAGTATAAGAAAAGTATTCAGGACTCTAAATAACAAGGAAAAAAGTTACAGTGAGCGCAATAAACTATATATACTGATAATAGAATTAACACTGTTCTCCTTGCTATCACTAGATGGCAGCATAGGACTTTTGGAATCGAATTGAATCGATTTCATTCGTAATATTTTTATTTACATAATTATTTTAATAATTACTTACTTTTAAACTAATAAATTATTTTAATATTTTACTTATTTTAATGTTTCACTTTATTGTAAGCATTCATTATAATTTCCCTTGCTTAACTACCAATCAAATTAATGTTTCAAAAATGTAAACAAATCAATGACCAGGAATCCGCAAAATTCTAAAATCCGCACAACCTCTGGTCCCAAGCTGTGCGGATTTGAGAGAGTCTACTGCATTATTATTTCTGTTTACTGTTTAGGTTGATGAAAAATATTTTCCTGGCTAATTCAACAACGCAAAACTTTGATGCAATCTCCCGGCTGAGGAGAAAAAGTTTGAACTGATAAAAATCCAACAATAAAACAAAGCAAAAAAAAAGAAATTTAGCCTGGAGCGACTTTTCTTTTTTTAATTTCCAGTTGTGAAGTTGATCCAAAATACATCCAATAAAAAAATATTCTTGAGTAAATATATTTAAAATACAATATGGTATAAAGATCTTTGTTACATAGTTCTTTTAAAATAATAATTTCTTGTTCTTGAATAAATAAAGCAATAAAAAAAAAATAGTTTGGGATATAATTTCTCAGCATTTATTGTGTGTTTGATTGCGTTTCTTTCGATGTGCCAGGAATACTACGAAATGCATGTCTGATGTCCGTCTGTTTGAAAGAAAGTTCTCTTTTTTTCATGAAGCGTTCTTTTATGAGATGCAGTTCTAAAACTTCTTGAGCCGAATACTGCGAATTTTTTTCACAAAACTTTAAAAATGTAGATAAAACTTTTCTCAGCTTCACTCCACGAAATTTTCTCCTCAATTTCATTTTCAGATTCTGAGAAAATATCCTTTGTTTCTTCCTCTGGAGTTGTCATTTTTTTAATTAACTGCTCTTCTGTTAAAGTTTCGGTGACAGGAATATTTTTATCTATAGCTATCCAATTTTCGATTTCTGGCATTTCCAGTTGCGATACAGATAAGTTAGTATTAGGCCCATTTTTTAATGTTTCCATAATTTCATGCAATTCATTCCTTTTCTTGGGGGGGGGGGGGCTACTGTGGATCTGGGGGAAAAAATATGATATCTGAAATTACCATTTCCCCATCCCAATTCTTAGAAAACAGTTTTCCTTCATTCTCCTGGCTTCCTCACTTAGCAGTTCAGTTTTCGGAAAAGATGTAGCTTTCTACCGTTTATCACGCCTCCCCCCCTCCCTATCTAGTTTCGCCAAGAGCAGAAAAGAAAGATCAAGCCTCTCTTCTCTTCTCTTCATTTTCAACCTTCTCCTTCTCTCTTTCGGAAGGAAAAACAGCCAACACGGAGGACTATCATGGACTATGACGCAACATGAAGTTATTCTGTGCTAACGAGCTATAGACAGTTCTTTATGCTATATTTTTATTTTATAACGTTCACTGAAATGAACATACACACAGATCTGTTTCACGCCGAATCAGTTGCTGAGATAATTTGAGAATGCTAACAGTAAATTTCCTAAAATAGTAGTAAAAATTTTTCAACTGTTTATAGGGAAAAAAAATAAACGATTTCTCCGAATTTTTCCGGTTAGTTGAGCTTTCCGGTTACTTGAATGCCGGATAACAGAGCTTTTACTGTACTAATATTATAAAGAAGCAACGTTTGGTTTTAGTTTTATTTTATGTCAGTGGAACTACCCTCAAGAGCGTGCAGGAGCAAAAATTTTCTAAAAATACGATTTTTGTGTAACTGTAGGGCCTAGAAATTTGAAAATTGACATGGTAGTTTCTTTAAGATATAAATGCTCTCTAAGAACAGTTTCTAAAAAATTCATAATTTAAAAGAATGAAAATGCACGGAAAGCGTTCAAAAGTACAATTTCTATGTAATATCAGGGAATACCAAATAGATTTCAAAAGTAATGGTTGCAAAGTGATGGTAACAGTTCCAGCTCGAATCGGCTACATTTTATGTCGCGCAACTACCAGCAGGGGGTTGTAGGAGCAAAAAAAAAACTTCTAAAATTGCGACTTTTGTGATACTGAAGGGGCTAGAAATTATAAATTTGTCATGGTAGTTACTTATAAGATGTAAATGCTTTCTAAGAACAGTTTCTAAAATTTCCAAATTTAAAAGGCTGATATGAGCGAAAAGCATTCTAAAAATGTTTTTACAATTTGTATGGAATCTCAGGAACTACCTAACCGATTTCAAAAGCAATGGCTGCAAATTGATGGTAACAGTCAAAGCTCGAATATAGGCTATATTTTATATCGGTGCCACTACCACCAGGTGGTTGCAAGAGCAAAAAATGTTCTAAAATTGCGATTTTTTTTTTTTTTTTTTTTTTTTAATGGGGCTAGAAACTTTAAATTTGACAAGATAGTTACTTTTAGGATGTAAACGCTTTCTAAGAACAGTTGAAAAAAAAATCGAAATTTAAAAGGTGAAAGGCACGAAAAAGTGTTCTAAAAATGCTCTAAATTACGATTTCTATAGAATTGTTAAAGATCGAAACTTGAAATTTGGCACAGTAGATATAAGGTATAAACGGACTCTAAAGACAGTTGGTAAAATTTCGAAATTTAATAGAGGGAAATGAGCGAAAAGTGTTCTAAAAACTTTCTAAATTTCGATTTCTATGGAATTGTTAAAGATAGAAATTTTGCATGGTAGATATTTATAAGATGTAAATACTCTCTAAGAACAGTTTCTAAAACATTCAAAACTTAAAAGGGTAAAATCAGCGAAAGCTTTCTAAAAAACTAAAGCTCTAAATTACGATTTCTATGGAGTCTCAGGAAATAACAAACAGATTTCAAAAGTAATATTGGCAAATTGATGATGGCAGTCCCTGTTCCAACATAAGCTACATTGTATGTTGGTGCTACTACCACCAGAGGGGTAGTAGACCGTTAGACTGAAGGCTTGGAAATTACATGATTGTTACTTTTAAGATGTAAATGCTTGCTAAGTATGGTTTATTAAAAGTTCAAAACTTCAAATGAAAACTGAAATCAGCGAAAAACCTTCAAAATACATTCTAAATTATCATTATTTAGAATTAGTTTCAGCTCTTCTCATTAATTTAAGTCTCATTTTTGCCTAATACAGTGAAATAATCAAGTTTAGTCAAATTGTGGCTTAGTTAGTAGCTTTTGAATTATCCGTAGTAGTATATTTCATCTGATAAAAATAGGCACACAATTATCACTTGGCATATTTCAATTATAACGCGAGCAAAACCGCGGGTTTTGCTAGCACCCTACATTTTTCGCTGTAAAAATGGATTGCGACCTGGTTTTCTACACAAATGTTGCTAATCTCTACCCTCTTAAACATTGTCCTACCTTTTTTTAAACACCCTGTATATGTCACAATTTTTTTAAGGAAAAATTCATGTATGTTTTCTAAATGTTATTTCTTTTTTTTGTTTTTTATGATTTTACGGAATATTTAGATATATTTAATTTTCTGTTACATATGACAGAATGAAAGATAGGTGGTACCTATCTCTGGCCGCAAAAAGCAGGAGAAAAAGTTCAATAACATTTTTGGATAATCTAGTCGGCTGTGGCAATCCCAAAACTTTCTTCTATCTCATACTTGTTAATACTTCCTGGAAAATGCAGCATAGCAGTGCCACCGGTTAGATGACTTACACCAAAATCTAATCAGCAACAACTTATGTCAACTTCTAATTGAATTTGAAGTTTGGTGAAAATCTGTACATTAGTTTTTGAGATAGAGCTAATTGCAGAAATCGCGAAAAGTTCTACATAGCAGTAGCACCTTGCCGGACAATTTACACCATAAACTTATCGGGATCAATTTATATCAGGGATTAACTGAATCGAAAGTTTCATGAAAATTCATGCATTAGTTCTTGAAATACAGCTATTGCAGAAATCGTGAAAAATGAAGCATAGCAGGGTCACCTGCTGGGCGATTTTAATCAGCACCAATTTATATCTGGTACTAACTGAGTCTAAAGTTTTATTATATTCCGTTCATTAGTTCTTGAGATAGAGTGTCCACAAAATTTGTGTCATACACAGACAGACGAACGGACAGACTCACAGACAGACATTTTGAAAAACATGTTTTTCGGGATCTCTGAGCCTAAAACGTCTAAATCTGTCGAAAACCGGAATTTGAAAATTTTCACGAATCCAATACTTTCTTCTTGTAAAGATAGAAGAAAGTAATAAAAAAGGGGCTTACTCTTTCACTTCCACGAAACGACATATATACTTTTAGTTAAATAAAGGGCATTGCAGCTAAATACCTATAAGAAATGCTCTCCCCCACCCCCCCTAATGATGTTTTGTAGTTTTTACGTTTTATCTAGTTTAAACAGTGACCGTAGTTTTGTCCTCGTGAAAAATATAACAGGTCATAATTTTGATGATATGCTGGTAGCGTCATTTGAAATTTTTAAGAGTAAATCAAGGCATAACTAATTTATTGTTTATTAATTTATTTGAAACCCTTAACCTCTCCACTTGTTGGCGTCCTTGCTGATATTTATTAAATAATTATAGTTAGATATTATAGATATGCACAGACTGGGTTTACTTTTCATCAGCAAAGTTGATGATTATTAGCATACATTTGTGTCTGAGATATAGATAGTAATTTTTGTTAATTCTAAGAAAATGCTTCACATATTATGCCTGATTTTTTTTTTTTTTTTAATCCTGCTCACAGGCATGTATCTATAAGTCGATGCAATTGCAATCAGTGCTTCTTTCCAAAGGGTGTCTGTGCCTACCCGAGAGTAAGACCTCCTGGGGAAAATTTCAAGCTACATTACTAATTAATAAACTGCAATCTTTAAATTTATGTATTCCCCACCCTGGAACAAATGGTTCAAAAGAAACGCTGATTGCAATAATCTGTTTAATCACAATCAAAAACAGCTTTTTATATTAATATCTTTATAGTAGAGTTTTTTTTAATTCTTACTTTCTCAAAGGTTTTTACAAGCACATAACTTGGTCTTAGAAATAACTGAGAGCAAAAAAGCAAAATGGGCGTTTGAAACTGTGGAATCTAGAATGCGTGTGTTTTATGTTTTTCTCTGGAATTTAAGGGTCCATTATTGATTTGAACATAGAACAAAGACAGAAATGAATTAAAAAACTGTCCAGAGTATAATACTCAAACTCAAAGCGTCTGTGCGGTAAGAAATGACCACTTTTTAGACTAAGTCGTCTCGAAAATGTGACCGGTGTCCTTTTTAAAATCAAATGACCAGTTTTGACTTAACTAATGCACGTAATGTGAAGTTTCGCAGTTTTAAACACAATACTGGCTGTTTAATTGAATCACTTTGTTGAGTAAAATTTTATTCAACAAAGACGCAGATTCCGAATAAGCCAAAAAGTTTTAATATTAACTTTGGTTTTGATTCATAAAAGTGGCTAATTTGCATAACTAATGATTCATATAAGCGGCAATCATACTAATTATTTTAGCTGTGGGAGGGGTTTTAACCCCCCCCCCCTCGCTGCGCCAGTGGTTACTAGGTACCAGTAGTGTTTCAGGATTGTCGATTTTTGGGAGGATCCTGCATGTTATTTTCAGGAGGGTTCTGACAAGTTTGTTTAAGTGTAGTTTTGACTTAAACTAATATTTTGAGGTGCTGAGAAATATAATACAGTCGGACCTCTATTTAACGAACCTCTATTTTGCGAATTTCTCCATTTTGCGAACTTTTCCTTGGAACCAAGAATATTTTGCGAATTTCTTCGTAAAATAACCTCCATATAGCGAAGTGCATTCTCTATTTAACGAACTTTTTCTTGTGATCTAAATTTTTTTTCTCCTTATTTCTCAAAATATTTTTTGGACATTTCAAACTTATTCTTTCTTTTAACACATTTTATGATGTTCAATGGCCTTGGAACTGGTTTTACCAGGCGCCTTCTTTGTGACGAAGACGATAGTCCCTTAGAGTAACTTAAAAAAATGTGGATATAGCTGAGAAAAAAAGAAGAAATTAACTATGATGCGCTGATTGATGATTTTATTTCATTTAATTCTGAAATTGAGACCTCGGAAACTCTAACCGAATTGGATATTTTCCACAGTGTGGAAAATATAAACAATACAGCAATGAATTGCAATGAAGACGAATATGATGAAGATGAAAATGATCATGATGCAGGAATTATCAAAACTTCGTATGATGAAATGCTAAAATCATTTGAAACAATCAGATGCGGATTATAGTTTAAAGAAAATGCGCATGAAGGGGTTTTTGGTGCATTGCAAAGATACAAAACATATTATGAGAGAAACCCCTTTTAAAAAGGAAAAACTCAGGTAAAATTAGCAGAGTTTTTCAGAAATTAAATTTAAGGACGCGTGTGGTAACGTATGGTTAAAATTATTCGTTATAATAATAATGAATACGATAATGTCATTAAAATTTGTTAGTTTTAATGTAAAACTATTTGTATTAAACTGAAAATACAATGTATTCTCGGACAATGCCTTGTTTTCCTCGCAGATTTCAAAGATTTAAATACATAGGAAAAATGAATTGATGATAGCATAGGTATTGGTGGATAAAATAAATAAAACAAATAGATATAATTTATAAAAAAAAAAAAAAGTGTGATTAATTAATTTGATTAAATATTTAGTTTTTATGAATTTAAAATCTGTTTTATGTAGTTTAAAATACAGGGTGTCCGAGAAAGACCCGTACAACTTCAAAAATTTATTGAAAAAGAAACAGTAGGGTAACAGCGAAACTAATTAGGACATTAGATAGAATAACTCAAAAAGCTTTTTCTGCAGTATGTTTCTGACCATAGATGGCGCTACATGTCATGCAAAGGAATATTAAAGCATTTTAGTTATTTCAATGGCGGATCGCGTGAAGAAAGCTCAATGTGTTGCGTGGTTTATTGAAACAAAATCCGATACGCAAACACAACGGAATTATCGAACGACGTATGGGGAATCGCCACCATCTCGGTCAAGCATTCGTGAGTGGTATCACAAATTTATGACAACGGGTAGTGTGGAACATAAAAAAGGATATGGTCGCCCTAGAACTAGCGAAGAAAGTGTGGAACGAATGCGTGAAACATTTCGTAGGAGCCCTACAAAATCAGTTCGACAAGCATCCCGGGAGCTACAAATGCCAAAATCCACTGTACACGATGTGCTTCATAAACGATTGCGACTTACAGCCTACAAAGTTCAGATTCTGCATGCGTTACAACCGGATGATTATGCGAAGCGTTATGGATTTGCAGTTGACATGCTGCATCGTTTGGATGCCGATGAACATTTTCTGAAACGAATACTGTTTTCCGATGAATCAACGTTTCATGTGTCCAGAATGGTCAATAAACATAACGTTCGATTTTGGGGCTCCGAACAACCACATGCCGTACGTGAACTCCAACGGAGCAGTGAAAAGGTAAACGTGTGGTGCGGATTGCTTCACGATCGCATCCTTGGACCTTTTTTTTTCTCAGAAACGACTGTGATCTTAAGTACCTACTTAGATATGCTTGAGATTTATGCATTCCCACAACTGCAAGACCTTCAACCGAATGTCCTTTTCCAACAAGACGGTGTGCCTCCTCATTGGGGATTGACAGTTCGTGAGTCGCTGAATAATTCTTTTCCACAGCGTTGGATTGGCAGGGATGGTCCCATTGCATGGCCATCCCGGTCTCCTGACCTAACACCACTGGATTTTTTCTTTTGGGGTTATGTTAAAGATACTGTATACCGAATGCAAGTTAACAGTCTCAAAGAATTAAAGCAAAACATCCAAACAGCTGTAGCTACTGTTGATGTTAGCATGCTGAAACGGTCGTGGATGGAATTGGAATATCATCTTGATATTGTTCATGCTATGAAAGGGTCTCATGTAGAAATTTCCTAAGGTAATAACTTAAGTTATAGGAAAAAAAAACTTTTTGAGTTATTCTATCTAATGTACTAATTAGTTGCGCTGTAACCCTATTGTTTCTTTTTCAATAAATTTGTGAAGTTGTACGGATCTTTCTCGGACACCCTGTATTTCAAACGGTGAATCTCTATTTAACGAATTTTCCATATAACGAACATTTTTCCAGGATTTAGCGACTTCGTTAAATAGAGGTTCGACTATGTAGAATTTATTATGCGTGCGATAAACTTTTAAATATTTTAATTGCTTTAAAAATATATATATATTGAAAAAAAATGTATTTTTTATAACTGCATGCCATGTCAGGGATATGTTTAGGAAGAAATTGGATCCTTTAAAGGACCCTTCACAAAATTTTTCATTTCAAAACAGGACCCTTCACAAAACTTTTCCCCTTAAAAAAGGACCCTTCACAAAATTCTTTGTCTTAAAAATATACCTTTTACAAAATTTTTCAGCTGAAAACTAAACCTTTTACAAATTTAATCATTTAAAAGTGAAATCTGGCCTGTCACTTTTAAATATATAAAGAAAAAATATATATATTTTACATACATATATCTACTTAAAAACATATAAAAAAGTACCTGAATATAACGATCATTTTTAATTCACAAAATTAGGACTAGATTTTTCACAAATGTGAAAAAGCTGTTCACAATTTCACAAAAACAGGACCCTGTGAGAAAAGTCTGCACAAGCATGTACATCTTAGATATTCCAAAATTTAACATCTTGACTTAAGTATATGTCTTTGTTTTTCAAAATCATAAATGTAAATAATTCTATGCACTCAAACTTCAGAGAGATGGCAACCAATACAAGTAACCTTGTAAGCAAAGACAGAGAAAAATTAAAATTTTTAAGCAGAGGGGAGACTTTTCCAACATTTATAAATGAGCGAGATCACAGGTAGTTGGTAAAGAAAGAATGTAGCAATACTATTTAGTTGCCATTTGTACATATCTAAAATTTCATTGTTTTTTTTTTTTTTTCTACATTTAAATATTACAGCAATTAGCCTGTTGGGCGATTTTCACCAAAAACTAATCAGGTCCAGTTTATATCAAGGTCTAACTAAATATAAAGTTTTGTGAAATTCCGTGCATTAGCTCCTGAGATAGAGCGCCCACAAAATATTTGTCACATACAGACTCACAGAGTCACGGACCATTGTGCGATGTTTCAGGACCATTTTCTGAAATCTGTATCAAATTATCTTACTAAATTTTGTTTTAAGGAGACATTTTACCTTAAAATTGAAAAAAAAAATGATTTTCTGTTTCTAATATTAATTGAAAGCATGTTTAATTGTGAATATTATGACACCCCATTTTTACCCATGTGGTAATTATAATCGTGAGGTATTGCAAATTTCGTTAATACACTCTGCGCAATTACCTACAGAAATTAAAAGTTTAAATGGTTCCATGTTCATATTTTCTTCACTTTCATGTTTTAAAAATGCTAAGGTTATTTTTTTTTTTTTTTTTTTTTTTTTGAAATAAAGATTTATTGTACATGTTCTTTAAATCTGCACATGGAATTAGCCTTCAAGTTTTTTATTTTTTTAAAAATAAAAGTATATGAAGATGTGTTACATTTCATCGTTTTACACTATATAGATCAGTAAAAAAAAATTGTATTAAATGTAATATTAGATGTTCTAAAAATCCATGTGCAGTCTTCTGTAAAACACATCTGAAAATCTTTATAAAAAAAAAAATTGGGTAAAATTAAAATCAATTTTTAAAAAAAGCAGTAGAGATTTTTAAAAATAAAAAAAATTATAAACTTTTTAAAAATTTTAATTAAATATGCAGTTAAATATATATATATATATATATACACCATAATATATAACAAATCGTCATCGATTTCCAATAATTGAAATAAAATTTATACTATAGCAAATATTCATAACTCAGACATTTAACAGAATAGAGAAGGAACATGTAACTAGTAATACAGAATTTATTAAATGCAACTAATTCACTAGCATGTTGCTGGCAATAAATCGATATGAAACATATGAGAAAAGGGGAAAAAAAAAGAAAAAAAACAATTTTTGATAAAGTCTGATTAAAGATAATAGATAATAAATCTAGCTAAATAATGTTGAACCAGAAAAAGCCGTAACAAAACATACAAGAGACAAAATGGATGAAGAAGCCGGAAACTTATAAGGTATTTCACTTGATCACGGGCACATAAAATACATTTATAAGCAAAAAGCATAGTCGATTTCTGTAACGGAATTCAGCAATAAGCAAATATTGAATTCCATTATGCACCCGATCGACTAAGCACCAGAGAATATTAAACAACCATGTAAAATATTAAACAATGTGAAATCCACAACCATAAAAACAATTAAAAAATGAAACAAATTAAATCTTATACAAACCCAGCACGAGTACAGTCAAGACAGTAACATTGTCACAAACAGATTACGTATTTTAGCTTAAAATCCCGCTTAAATACTGACAGTTAAAAGCTAATGCCACGGTTGCCGCAACAGATAGTTCACATAATAATTATTATTACAATCGATAATAAAGATCCTGGAATAAATTACAGGAATTTGTTTAAAGTTAAACAATAAATAATTAATAGATAATAACAAATATAATTTTAAATTAAGAGTCCAAGGCAACCTAATAATATTAGAACAAAATAAATAATTATTTAAAGCGCCATCTAACTGAAATTATAAGATGTTATATTTGAGAAAGACAATAAATGATCAAGAAACTGACTAATATATTGTTAAGTGCTGCCATCTAGGATAGGAAAAAAAAACGAATATAACATTAGATTAAATATATTTAAAACCTAATATGTCATTTAGACTACAGATAAATATCACTCCAAAATATGCAACTTAATATTGATAATCATCAAATAACACTTTAATACAATTTGTACCGCAACAGATAGTCCATATAATAATAATAATTACTACATTCTATAATATTGATCCTGTTATAAATTACAAGAAATGTTTAATATTAAACAATTAATAGATAATAATCATTATAAGTTAAATTTAAGAGTCCAAGCAGCCTAATAATAATAGAACAAAATAAATAATTATTTAATGCTATCCTCTTGCTGGAAATATAAGAAATTATATTTAAGAAAGACAATATATAATTAAGTAATTGAGTACATTACTAAAATAGTGTATAGTGCTGCAATCTAGTACAAAAAACGAATATAACTGTAGATATAATGTATTTTAAACCAAATGTGATTAAGATTGCAGATAAATATTATTCTAAAATATGCAACATAATATTGACAATTATCAATAAATATCTTAATGTAATGTGCGAAAACTGGTTAAAATTAAAATTATTTTTTAATTTTTACACTTAAATTTAAAAAACAATAATTTCGAATAAGTAACATTATTAATAATATAAAAAATGTTTATAATAATCAATAAATAAATATTAATGTATCAATACAAAAATGGGCAGGGGGGGGGGGGGATTGTGATATACCAATAAAATGCAACGTTTCAGCAGACTTTTAATACATGTATCATAAACTGTGAAAATGTATTACCATTACAAGGCATAATATAAATAAAATAAAATAAATCAAAAGAGTAAATTAAAATGATTCAAATTAAATTAATTTAAAGATTGTTATACAGAGTGTAAAATTAAACAATTAATAATTAAGAGATAATAACATATAAAAGAGAAAAAGAGTCCAAGCAAACTTATTATATTAGAATATAATAAATTATTTAATTCTGCCGTCAAGCTAAATTATAAGAATTAAATAATCAATATATTATATATTACAAGACTAGATTTAGATGAAATAGTGTTGAATGCATCCCACATTTACATTATACCATAAATAAAAGTAGAAAATGCAATTATATATATATATATATTTCAAAATGTACTTTTAATTGAACATTGATATGCAGCAAGTTCCCCATTTTAACCATATTTTAAAAAATAAACAAAACTGTTCAAAAGGTAAATTGTCCACTTAAAAATTCCTAAATTGATTTTCTATTCTTCTGGGTTCTAAATTTATTTTCACTGGTTAAAAGTACTCTATATTCCAACCTTAAACATTCCAAAATTGTTATTCTGTACACTTTTAATGCATTTTGTATGATGCACGAAGAAGTACATTATGTAATATTCAAACATGATTTATTTATTTGTATTGATACAACAATTTAAATTGATTATGGTAAGTGTTCATTTACCGAGATAAAAGAAGACAATAAAAAAAAGAATACAAAAATTATGCATCAGGCATAAATTATGAAACACTTTTCAACTTTTTTAATAATAATTAAGAAATTTCATTTTTTTTCCCATACAATGATGAGATACCTAAATAAACAATTTGAAATACAGTGAAACCTCCCTGTGCGACCATCTCCATTAAGCGACCACCTCCTTGAACGACCATTTTTTCATGGAACGAAATTTATTCCCATAGGCTCAATACTAATTTTACCTTCATTCAGAGACCACCCCAGTTGAACTCCCTCCATGAGAGACCAATTTCTTTGAATAAAATGAAACAAATTCCGTTTTTTCCTGGTCGCTTAAAGAAAGTTTATAAGAAAAATAATTTCAGAGAGTGCATTATTCATCAAACTTCTAAACTAAGTTTAGATTTTTTTTTATTATTATTCTGGTAACTTTTAAGTGTTTAAACCCCTTTGTGCCTTTTTAGGAAATGAATTTAACTCTGATGACAAATTAAGAATGACGGTCAATAAACTCCCCTGCCCTATTCTGTCAGGAAACTCTTAAAGAAATAGATAAATTAATGTAATCATTATTCTTTGTTCCCGTCCAAAAAAAGAAAGGAAAAAAAATGCATTTATTTACTGAACTTCGAAATAAAAGTTATAAAAGATAAAACCGTAAATCAAAGCAAACATCAATGTATTCATTTTTTGAACTCTTCAGTAATTAACTTATGTAAAATTAACTTTTGTTTTGATACTTAAATTTTCATATTTTTCCCCAATGTGAAAAATAAATTTTAGTAACATTTATTGTTACCTTTTTTCAACTATTAAAATCTAGATTTAAACATGACCTCCATTAAGAGACCACCTCTCAGAGCGACCAATTTTTATTGGAACGGAACGTGGTCGATTTAGGGAGGTTTTACTGTACACGTAATTTAGTAAAAGTTCATTTTCAGAAATTGTGTCCTTATCCAGTGTGTGAATTCTCTAGTGCAGCCATGTATATGATCAGGGTTAGAAATTAGTGGCTGTTAATCGTCAAATGCAACTAAATTACTGCATTTCATGACCACAAAATTATGTCTAGTCGTCAAATTTGACACCTAGCTTTCTTTCATTTAAATTTTTGTTTAACAAATGCTTTCATTTATACTTTAGCGTAAATTCTCCGCTACATGCACTTCAAGAGCAACTGTTTTCAATAAAAAATTGAGCAGCGGCACATGTGTTAGACTCCCTTGCGCTTGGCAATCATCTCTATGTTCACTTCATTTTAATCAGAGAGCCCGAATTTAAACATTACTTATCTTGGTTTTGATTTTTCAAAGTAATTGTTGTAAGATTGTCTAAAATAAATATTGGATGATAATTCAATTTTCATAATTTTTTTTCGTTTCTTTTCTTTTTTTTTTTTTTTCTTTTTTTCTCCAAGTTTATTTTTATTATGCAATATTTCTCCTTCCTTATATGTTCCTAAAGATTTTTCTAGAATATAAATATTGTAGTTTAATCTGGTTTTACAGTTTCAAAGAAAGCCAATTTTTGTTTTGTTTTATTTTAGTTATTAACGTAAAGTATTTAATATGCCCTTAATGCATGAAAATAGAAACAATATTATTGTTAACATGGTTGCAAAAAGAAATGATTTAACATAACATAACATAATATAACATAAAATTGCAGCCATGAAATGCAGTTTGGCACCAAGAAAAAAAAAATGTAGGCTTCATTTGATGCCTTACTTAGAGTTCTTAATTTCTAACCCTGATATGATCTATAGAATTTATACACATTATGTAATATACCAAAAATTACATAAGTCTAAGCATGCATTTTCAGTTATTATTGATCATAGTCAGTTCTTTAACCAAATTCTTTTGAAAGTCTGTGTAGTAAATGAACGATAATACTATGCACTCCTCTGTATCTATTAAAAAAACGTGCTGTATTGTACGTCAGCGATTCTTTTTAATTTCATTATGATTGAAGTATCATAACATCATTAAAATGTGCTGCAACAGATTTTCTCCCATTGATCATAATGTAATGGAATTCTTTTGTTTGTCTCTGTAAACAAATTATAAATGCTAATTTTTTTATACCCCTGATAAAAACATGTTGTAGCCTACCTCATTGTTTTTTACATTTTGTAGTATTTTGATGTAATACAATGCTAACATTTTTTTTTTTTCATCTTCATAATATGTTGCATTAAGATAACAAGATATTATTCTGTTTTTTCAAACTTTAATTCATTAAAATAGTCTTAATATTTGCTTAACTATATACAGAAGAGTACAGCTAATCTGCACTGTATGAAGGAATGTAAACAGTGAATTTCAATTCTAAAAAAATAATTTCTCAATTGTGACAATTTCTTAGTGTTTCTCGGAACTTTAATGTGATAGATTAGGGATGGCAAACCTTTTTGAGTATGTGTGCCAAAAATTTCAAAATTATTATGTACCAACATTCTAACGTGCCAGAAACATTTTAACAAAATCCATGTTTGCCCCGGGCGTCAAAAGGGTAGTTTCGTCCCTGGGATATATAGTAGGCTTACCCTTACAAATATGATACAAATAAGCAAAAATTCAGTGACTTTTACTGGAACTGGAACTGTATATATACAGTTCCTGTAAAATTCTCTGAATTTTTTAAATGTTTCTAAAATTTGTTAAATTCAAAAGTGGAAGTTCTCCTTTACAGTGAAGGTACTTCCCAATGGTATTGATCAACAGCAAAAAAATCAAAATTTTTGGGATTGGCATTTTTGAAAAAAAAAAATTATGGATAATTTTTTTTTTTTTTTTTTTTTTTTGCAAAAGCCTGCCACAAGAAAAGTTGAATACATATTTCAAAATTGGGTACATCATTTTAAACAGAAGAATATTATCTTAAAAAAAAAAAAAAATGCACCATTCTAGAGATAGAGCACTTTAAGATTTTTATCGAAAATCACGAATGGGAAATGGTGCCAAGGATGTCATCTTTGGCGGCCTGTATCTCGGGCCAGGAATTTTTTTGGGCAAAATGAAAATATACATGTATCCTACTTTTTCTTAAATTTTAACATATGTTCAACTCAGAAACTTCTGAGACTATGAAGGTAACCCCCCCCCTGCCTGAGTTGATATGGATTCAACCTCAAGTACATTTATTAAGGAAATCAGCAAGGCCATATTCATTTATTTTAGTGATTAGTGTTGAAGGAAATATTATTTACACTTTTATTTAACTCAACCTGTTTTTATATGCAAAGATAGAATTTTGGAATTGATTTTTAACTCACTAATCTGATATTCTAGAATTTTAAAAAAAATAAAAATACATTCACTGGCGTGTTTCCGATGACAATAAATCATTTTAATATTTTTAGAGCTTAATTATAAATTAGATCATTAATTTTAAGGCATTTCTTCAGTTTTGGGAAAATAGCCTTAAAAAAAAAAAAAAAAATAGTGGGAGAAGCTATACTGCCCTCCCGGTGGGGGTGGGGGGACTAATTTCAAGCTGACATTAGTAATTAATTTTAATAATTGATTATTCTCATGAATGTCTCATTAATTACTAAATGTTATTATTTATTTAATGACTTGTACTTTTTGAGTTGTCATGCCCATGCCACTGCTTTAACAGGTTCAGTTAGAATAAAAGAACATTTTTAATCTTTTTTGTTAATTGTGTGTTTTTAAGCCCATTTTAAATAAACTTTAAAAAGTTTGCAGCATAGAAATAATATAGAATATTTTTTGCACCTGCATACCTTTTGTATTTTCAACAAAAAATACTTTTTAAAGAAAGAAAAAAATATTTTTTATTCCTAAAATAATTTTTGAAACTTACGTAGAATAAATTAAATATTCACCACTTTGTTCAATTAAATTAAATCGAATAGATAACTTTTTTTCTGTTTTTTTTTTCTTTTAATAAAATAAATAAATTTGTATTTTCCTTTTTATTTTACATTAGGGTATCACATCTGCAGTAATCTAAGTCATTTGGGAAAAAGAGTAGCTCTTCAGGTAAGTTTTCATTATTTTTATTTTAAATTTCCAGTTATACAGTTACTGCTAGAGAATATTTGAAATAATTTTATTTTAACCCTATTACTGACCAGTTATTTTTTATAAAATGAATTTATAATACAGGGTTCGTACGCGACTGGAAAACCGGGAATTGTCAGGGAAAATGACAAGTGCTCAAAAAGTCATGGAAAAGTCAGGGAAAATTGCAATTTTTTTCTAAAACCTGGAAAAGTCAGGGATTTTTTTATGTGGTATCATGTCTCAAGATTTTGCCAAATTCTGAGGTTCGTCCGCAAAAAAGTTCTTATTTTTCACTTGGAAGTAGAATTTTCGCTAAATATTTTACTAAATTCACATTTTGACAGGCAGAAGTTTTAGCTATACAAATTTGTCGCCAAATGGGCAATATCTTTGCTAATGATGGGACTCTGTAAAAGAGCGAACTGCACAATAGAATAGAGTTATTTTCCGGTTTCTTTTGTCAGCTTTAAAGTTGAATGTCGCCAAATAATTTTGTTTGTTATTTAATGCAACCCTTTTTCATGAAGAGTGAAATAGGCGGAAGCTGAAGGGCTGGTTAAAGCGAACAGAGAGCCGCGATCTTCTTGTCTTCTGCTGACTGCTGCTGAGTGAGAAGGTGATTTAATTTCGTTATGGTGACGGCATGATTCTTTTCTGAAACCGAAAGTTCTGTTAATTGCAGGTAAGTAATCTTAATTAAAAGTATTCTTTAATAGCCCTAGTTTTTTAATAATAAATAATATATAACAACTAAACGATTTTTTCAGAAACGAGATTGTTATTATTAAATATCTATTCTGAAGATATGTTTTTATCCCCTTTTATCACATTATTATATACAACTTTGCTAGTAAAAAAATAAAAAAGGTGAATCCTGGAAAAATGTAATTTGGTTGCACTATTTTAAAGCTAACGTAATGCAAATATTTCGCATGAACTCATCTATTATTCTTCACTCGTATGTGTGTCATTTTTCAAAAATTTAGATTTAAATATATTTTTAATATAT
The DNA here is from genome assembly GCA_963932465.1 of Maratus speciosus. Lineage (NCBI taxonomy): Eukaryota > Metazoa > Arthropoda > Arachnida > Araneae > Salticidae > Maratus > Maratus speciosus. Next base: position 62,925,043 of record OZ010799.1, on the reverse strand, counting down.
AGTACAGGATATATTATCCGGAACGCTAAACGATCCGAAACCGAAACTTAGTGAAAGTTGTCATTTAAGAAAAATTTGCAGTTTTTTTTTTTTCTTATTTTATTGAAGAGTTAACATGTTTTATAAATCGATATTTTGAATATTTTAAACTTTTTCTCATACATCTCAAGGTACCGTTATATCCGATTAATTCCCCCCCCCCCCCCAAACACGGCAAAAAATCGTAAAGTAATCAGAGAGGACTTTTACAGGGATTAAAAGCGGCTATCGAAATCTACCGCCTGTAGAGATCCGAAAATGTGTATAAGAATAGACCAAAGCCTACCCTGATATTCATTTTTTTTTTTTTTTTTTTTTTTTTTTTTTTTTTTTTTGTTAACCGAGATAATTAAAAGTCAGAACCTAAAAAGCACGAAATACGTGCTCTCCCTGCGACACTCTGAGCCTACTTATGATGCTCCTATGAAAGATAAGAATTGAATGTACGCGATCGTCGCACATAAGTTTCTTTTGAATTATTTTTATGACTTATCATTGCCGTAACTTTTAGAAATATGGGAAAACTAACTACATATTTTTTAATTTCGTATTTTTCTGTTTCAAACGCTAAAATCCATTGTAAAAAAATTTAATTTTTAACCTTTTGAAAAAAAAATTCGAAACATCACTTAGAATTTGAACACGTTTTCCACAATCGAAAATCTGTCGTCTGAAAATTCCAAAAAATTAAGGTGATCATTTCCGAAAATTAAAAAAATCGGTCATAAATCTTAAAATTCAGGCATAAAATTTATCGCAAAATTTGACGAATGATCGCCGAAAAAAATCAATTTCATCCATCGTTTGAAGAAAAATTGCTAATTTTGTCAAAGGAGCTCAGAAAAATGCGAATTTCATCAAAAAAACGTGAAAATTGGCAAATTTCGTAAAAGGATCGTGAAAAAACGGCAAATTTCGTCAAAGAATCGCAGAAAAACGGCAAAAATCGTCAACAGATCGCAAAAAAAACCCCTCCAATTTCTTCAAAGAGGTGCAGGAAAAAAAAAACACTTAGTGCCGGGAGTTTACTCCTTTCAGAAAATTTCCTTTGTTTGTTTTTTTTCCTTGTTTAACCAGAATAATTATTCTCTAATTAATATTAATTAGTTTTTAATTTTTTATGGTAATTATTTTAAACTACTGTTTTTAATTCATAACGTAAAAATAATATACATAATTTTTTAAGATTAATTTGCAGAAAGTTTTTGACCAAATATTTATTTCTGCAGAAAGTTTTTGGTTTTATACAAGTCTGGGGTAGTGTTGCCAGTGGGTTACTTTTTTTTTTTTAAATTCAAATTTCTTGAATGGCAACACTTTTTTGAAATGATAAAATTTCTTCTCTTAAATCTGTTGTTTAATATTTTCAGCATTCTAAAGAGCATTTTTAAGCAGGTACATGTGCAGTTATTTATTTAATTAAAGAAATATGTAATTTAATATCTAGCATTAAAAAGAAATATGGCAACATAGTATAAATAAAAAAGTACTGTTATTATAATTTATTTTGCCCCACCTAACCCTAAATTAAGATTTTATAAATTAAAACTAGAATAGATTCAGATTTTTTCCCCTTTTGCATTAATTGTTTTGGAGCTACTTTTGATAGAATGTAATAAATATACAAAATCAGTTTTTTAAAAATGATTGCAGTATAATTGTGTATTTTCTTCTTTTAGGAAAAAGTATATATAATATGTCTAAGAAAAGAACATTATTTAATCCAGAGTGGACAGACAAGGAAATAAATCCAGAATGGTGCTCTTGGTTAAAAGAAGTAAAGAGTGATCCATTCTCTGCCCATTGTTCTATTTGTCGAAGATCATTTCAACTCAGTAATATGGGTAGAACAGCCATTACCAGCCATGAGGAAGGTTATAAACATCAGAGAAACGCAAATTTTGCTAAGGGTTCTTTGCCATTGGAAAAAGTATTTCAGACTGATAAATCTACGAAAGAAAATACAATTAATGAAAATAAAAAGTCCATATCTGAAGAAAAAAATCATAGCAGAAATGAATGATACTTCTACTGCAACATGTGTTAAACCTTATTGTAGTAATAAACTTTCTTTAGAGAATCATGTTTCAAAAGAAGCTGTTTTAAGAGCTGAAATTCTCTGGGCCATGAAACTTGTCATGTCCCATAGTTCGTATAATTCCTTTCATGATGCTTCCAGTTTGTTCAAAGCAATGTTTCCAGACAGTAAAATAGGACAAGCAGTTACTTGTAGTAGTTCAAAAATGTCTTACATGATTTGTTTTGGCTTATCACCATACTTCTCTGAACATTTAAGAAGGGACATAGGGAATTCAAAGTTTGTTATTTGCTTCGACGAAGCTTTAAATAAAGTAGTTCAAAAAGGTCAGATGGATATTGTAATTAGGTATTGGTCAGAATCATTTAAAAGAATAAAAACTCGATATCTGGATTCTGTTTTCCTTGGCCATTCCACAGCACTAGATTTAATAGCTAAACTTCATGAAGGAACTGAAGGCCTTGACCTTAGCAAACTATTACAGTTGTCAATGGATGGCCCCAATGTAAATGTCAAAATGGCCAGACTATTGACAGATGAACTTGCCACTAAACATTTATGTGAAGTTCTGGATATAGGGACTTGTGGGTTGCATGTAGTTCACGGTGCATTTCGTACGGGCCACAAAGCTGCAAATTGGTCTTTAAATACTGCGTTCAGAGCTATGTATCAATTATTTAAAAATTCACCTGCAAGATGAGCAGATTATATTGAAGTTACAGGCAGCAACAAATTTCCTCAAAAGTTTTGTGAAGTACGGTGGGTAGAAAATGCAGCTGTTGCTGAAAGAGCTATTGAAGTTTTCAATTTTGTAAAAACGTATGTTCAGCAATCGACACTTCCTAAAACACAAACTGATGAAGTATTACAGGAAGCGTGCAATAATAAATTGATCTTGCCACAGATGGCCTTTTATTCATCCATTGCTACACTTTTGCAACCATTTCTTAAAAAATACCAATCTAGTGATCCACTTTGCCCATTTATGCATCAAGACTTGCATTTTATAATTTACCAACTTATGAAAAGATTCATTAAATCTGATGTTATGAGATTAGCAGAAGTGTATGAAAGTAGATATCAATGATAAAGACAATTTATGCAGTCTTCAGGCTCTTGATGTAGGAGTAGCTGCATCAGGTTTTCTTGCAAAATGTGGTGCCACAGAAAATGAAAAAAAAAAAAAAAAAAAACGATTCCAGCTTGATTGCCAAAATTTTTTTAAAGCAATAACATCAAAAATATTTGAACGTTCTCCGCTGACATATTCTTTACTTAGATATATCTCATGTTTAGATCCTAAGCTAATTCTATCCAATTCCAATACTTCAGAACTGAGAATGAGTAAATTATTAGAAGTTTTATACACAAAGCAGCATGTGACATCTGCTGAAGCAGACAGCGCTAAACAACAATTTAGTAAGCTTTGCTTTGACACAAAAGCTGAGAAAAAAGAATATTTTGAAAAGTATTCTTATGAAAATGAAAGTTTAGATGCATTTTATTGCAACATTATTCCTGAAGATAGCTTTAAGGATTTATGGAAAGTTTTAAAAATTGTTTTAGTTCTTTCAAATGGGAATGCATCTGTGGAAAGCGGTTTTTCAATTAACAAAGATGTATTAATAGAGAACTTAGCAGAAAGATCTGTGTGTGCCCTTAGGACTGTTTATGATGCTGTTAAAGCAGCTGGTGGAGTTGAAAAAGTAGATATTAGTAAAGAAATGTTGAGCCATGTTAAGGTGGCTAGAATGAGATACCATGACTATTTAAATGAAAAAAAAAAAGAAAATCATGAAGCAAGCAAAAAAGAAACAGAAAAAAGAAAAGCTGTAGCAGAAATTAAACTGTTAAAAGAAAAAAAAATTAAACTGACACAACAAGCTTCTGAAACAGTACATATAAACAATATGATTGCAGAACTGTCCAAAAAAATTTGAATTTTTAATATGCATAATGTAAATTTTGTTATAGAAGTAAAAAGTTACTTTGAATCCTTCTGAGTTGTATTTTAGTGTTTTTTTTTCTTTCTTTTTTTAATTATTATAAGTTATTTTCACTTTCAGAGGTAAGTTTACATTTTATTCTTATTAATGTACCTCTTATGCTGTACAAATTTAATCATTAAAATGTAAAATTGAAATTCATATTTCTAAAAAAATGTCGTGAATTGTGGTCAGGGAATTTTAAGAAATATGACCTGGAAAACCTGGAAAAGTCAGGGAATTTTGTAATTCAAAAAGAGTATGAACCCTGTAATAAATTGATGTAATTAAAATATCCATATCTAAATGCTAATAGAATTATTAATGAATAATTACATTATATTTTGTCGCCTTTTAGAAATTATTTGTATTGTTAAGGAATTTTATCTTAATTTCATTTGAAATATTTTACTTTTATTGGGTACTTTTATAAAATGAATTTATAATAAATTGATGTAATTAAAATATCCCTATCTAAATGCTAATAGAATTATTAATGAATAATTACATTATATTTTATCGCCTTTTAGAAATTATTTGTATTGTTAAGGAATTTTATCTTAATTTCATTTGAAATATTTTACTTTTATTGGGTACAGGTATTCCTATTTATTAACTAACTATTACCTGTGATGTTATTCATGTAGGATTAAAAGAAAGATAAATGCAGTAATAAGCAAAATATTTCATTCTCGGTAATTAAAAACATAATAATTAATAGTGATGCAATGAATATTCAGTTGATATTTGCTATTTGGCTTAAAAGCCGAATTTTCGGTTTGGCCAGCCAAATTTTCGGTTTGGCCAGCCGAATACTAGAACAAAATCATTTATATTTATAATAAATAATATCAATTGATACATTTTAAATAACACACCTATAGGTTTATATTTATGTGTTACACATTAAAGGAATTTAAATGTTTATTAAATTTATAATACAATTTCAAATATTAAACATAAATTTAATAATAATCTTTTAAATTTTCTTAACAATTCTTACATGAAAAATAATCGTATTTAAAAATTTCATGTAAATTTATTAATTTGAATTTTATTGGTGCTTTCCTGTTGTTGTCAAGAAATTTGGAATAGTGCGAAAGATTATAAAATGTGAACTTGTTGGACAAGAAAAAGTGTAAGGGATTGGATTTTTTTCTAAGATGAATATTTCTTTTGGTTTAATTAAAGATAAAACTTTGTGAAGCTAGAAAAGAGATAAGGGAATATTTTTCAAGAAATGTATTTGTTTGATACAAAAAAAAAAAAAAAAAAAAAAAAAATAGAAATAAAATGTTATCAAACGGAATGAAAATTATAAGACAATTTCAAAATTAAAAAAAAACATTACTTATTCAAACATAATAATGTAGTATAAATGTACAATGCTGTTTTTTCTTTTAAAATATTTTACTATTTAAAGGCCAGATATTTCTGTTTAGTTTTAATAAAATAATTAAAAACAAAATTTAAATTAGTTTTAAACATCTTTAAGGCTGAGTATGGTTAATAAGAACTGTATGAAGGTATCGATATATAATATTTTGGTTTAAATCAGAATTTATGAATTACTATTCAGTGGCTAAATATCCAGCTATAACTTGGCCAAATATTCAGTTATTTGGCCAAACCACTATTCGTTGCATCACTAATAATTAACGAACTCTTTATTACATTTTATAGGAGGCAATACAGTATTTCTTTATTGTAAGCCCTTGATATAACTCAGTCATAAAAAAGAAAAACTTTATGCCATATAGGATAAACAATTATGAAAATGAAACTGTAACCAATGAAAAAAGCAGAGTCAAGTAAAATAGTAAAAATTGACGAATCTCTCTTTGTAATACGTAAAAACAATCCTGGAATAATTCTACTACAACAGTGTATTTTAAGTGATATTTGTTGCAAAATTTATGCCATATATATAATATGTATGCATTGCATCCTGCATCGGACTTCACAAAATTGTATTGTTAAAAAAAAAAATTACAAAAAGCTATTTTTAAAAATGACAACATAGTTTTATTCTTTTAAAGCTCAGAGAAATGTGGAAGTAGAATGCAGTTGCCAAACCACAATTTAAAAATGTGTCTGCAATATATTTCGAGCTCCCGATTCTTAATTTTGCTATTGGCAGAAGGAAAATTGTTACTTTGATGCAATCCTATTAAACCTTTAGGTTGCATGAAAAATACAACTTTCTATTAAAAAATAAAGTAATTTTTATTCATATTTTCTGAAATGGCTTTAAGAATTAGCACTTGTCAAAAATTGCTTTCAAGCAATCATGTTAATTTTTAGTTTTTAAGAATGAAAATAATTATTTTTTTTTAATCATGACATCATTTTTGACATGGATAATTTTGCAGTGCCTACTATTCACATTTTCTATTCAAACAAATTTTTTAAATTAAAAATTAAATCTTTGTTAGCCATGCACAGGTGATAAACTGTCAAGTGTTGATAATAATCTTTAAATAATAAGAATTAATACCATAACCCAAGACCATTTTACAGGGTGGTTAAAAAAACTTTGCAGATATATGTACCCCTAGCGGCCGGTCCGCTCAACTGATTGAGATGAAATTTCAGATATAGTTATTCAAAGGTATGAGCTTGGGATTCTGTGAACGGCAACAAATTTGTGCTCACGGTTATTGTTATAGGTACAGAAACTCTAAATTTCTGAATGGCAACATCCATTTTTTCCCGTTGCAAAATGCTCAGCCCATGCGAAAACCCTAAAGAGCGTTGGAACGGTACATGCATCACAAGAAACGGACGCATTATGCACCCACAAAAAATGGCTCTGCGAACGGCTTAAAAAAACACAATCGAGTCGCACAGTGGAAATTTACATATCACAGAACGCCATTCGGCAGATATTCAACGTAGAAAACAGATGAAAAGCAAGGTGGGAATGTTGATTCTTCAGTCGAGAGCTTACACATACCGATGAAATGACTCTGCCAGCGAAAATTCGTGATAAATTCGTAAAACTCTATTATCAAAATGCGATAAATGCCGCGGAAATCTTGCATGTTTATCTTTGAAACCATCATCAAATACGTGGCCGTGTATCCCGCAAGCTCTGCGCGATTTAGTAAAGAAATTCGAAGAAACTGGCTGCACTAGTGATAAACCATGATCCGGACATCCAACTGCTCCTGAGGACACTGTTATGAAAGTGCATCCCATAGTGACTTCAGGACGAATGCAGACTGCAAGAGGTCCAGTTCGTGTATTGGATATACCGAAAACCACAGCTCTAAAGCCTACTGCACTCTGTAATCCACATGTTTTCTTACCGGTACCAGCGCTTCCAGATGTTGGATGCGAGAGACCATCAAAAACATACGGACATTGCAAATGAATTTCTTATCCGATATGATGGCGATAACGACTGGCCTCTTTGCATATTATGGGCAGACGAGGCACGTTTCACCTTAACTGGCAATGTCAGTACCAAAAATTTATAGCACTGGGTACGCAGACTGTGTGGTACGGCATTGCAGCAGGAATTGTGCAGGCACAATTGTTTTCGACCCTTACTTCTTTGAGGAAGCATGGACACCAATGGATTTTGTAACATGGTCTGTGACAGACTCTCACTATACAGCTATACTACTAAATTACATTATACCGGAATACCTGCAGCAAAATGTACTGAATGACACTGTTTGGGTGCAAGATGCCGCATAACCACATATAGCAAAACCACATGTAGCACATCTGTTTGCAGGGTCCTGGGCCAGCATTTTGGCGGCCACGTCATCTCACCGCATTTTCCATTTCCACAGCCTCCGCGATACCCAAACCTCACTCCTATGGATTTTTGGTTCTGGGGATATGTCAAATCTAGAGTGTACATGTGTAATCTGAAAAGTTCCGGATTTGACTCTATCAAATATGAGATTACGAACATCCCTAATGCTATGTTACGTTCGGCTGCATTGTCTACAGTATCCCGCTTGCAATACATAATTACCTGTGATGACACCCATGTGGAAAATGTGAAATCGAAATAAGGGTTTTCCTTTCTGCGATCTGTGTAGCATAGCAATCAGTGATTAGTGTCTTGCCTCTGTCATATGCGAATTTCTTCCGTGCACCCTAATCGTGGTTTTTTTGCTTGTTCACAGAGCTGTCTTGTGTGTGCATAACGCATCTGTTTTTTGTGTTTAGGGTCTTCGCATGCGCTGAACATTTTGCAACAAGAAAAAATGGGCGTTGCCATTCGAAAATTTAGAGTTTCTGTACCTATAACTGTAACTGTGAGCGCCACTTAGTTGCCATTCACAGAATCCCGAGCTCATACCTCTGAATAACTATATCTGAAATCTCATCTCGATCGGTTGAACGGACCAGCCGCTAGAGGTCCATATAGCGGCAAATTTTTTTTATGACCACCTTGTATTTTCAACATCAAAGCATATCCGTTTTATTTTCCATATGTGATGTCATATTTGCCTGCTTTCTGTACTTACTCATATCCATGCATTTTGTATTCTTAAGAAGTATTTGAAAATTATTAAGGATAAATCATTAATCCGGGTTTTTATTTTCTGTTAATGATGAAGAAAGATGGTTAAATTTTATAAAAAGAATGTTAATTGATTCTCCATGAAAATAATAATGAAATTTTGAATTATTAAGAAAAAAATATTTAAATAAAATAAATAAAACATATCCTATGTAGGGATGCACCGAATATTCGGTATCTATTCGGTCATGTTACTGAATATTCGGTTTGGCCGAATGTCAAACTATTCGGTTTGCCGAATAGCAAACTATTCATCCTGTCAAATATCGAAGTATTTGTCAGCCGAATACTTAAAAAAACTTTTAAAACATATTTTTAAGAACCTTATACAACTTCTATGTTTAACAGTTTTACAGTAAACTTATAAAGATATTCAGAATAATTAAAAACAGAATCATATTTAAATAAAAGAGAATGTTTTTACATTATTTATTTGCTGTTTCTTAAGTATTAATTTAAGAAAATTAACCAATCACGAGGATTTTCACAGGAATTAATTATGTGCAAATGCAAGTTCCTGAACATTGTCCAGTAAATAATCTTTTTCTTGCTAAGATTTTAAGAACAACGTATACAATCTCTGAAAATGATCGCCCACTCCAGACAGCAATCTAGGATGCATTTAAAAAATTCCTTGCTTAATCAAAGGGAGTAGAACAGTTACTCTTGCTGAGTTGCTACTATCTAAAATTTGAATAGATTGTATTATTTATTTGCTTTTACTTTAGTCTCTTCCTGACAAACAAATAATATATGATCCTGTGCAATTTTTCTTCCAATTTTTTCACAATTTCTCTTTGATTTTAAAATGTTTGTTTTAGAATTTAAGGAAATTTTATTCATTTGTTTTAATTAGCAGAAGAAGCCATGAAATTTAAAATTTTATTAATTTAAAAAGTTTTATAACTATCCTTTTCTTAAATAACTCAAAGCAGATATTTTTCAGTGTAAAGTTTACTTGAAAAAAAGCTCTTGATTATCAAAATGAAAGTTTCTGTTTTAAATATTCCTTGAAATATAAAAGTATTTGACAAGCCGAATATTCAGTATTCGGCTGAATATTCGGTATTCAGCCTAACAGTTACTATCCAGCTAGCCGAAAATTCGGTATTCAGCCAAAATCAATATTCGGTGCATCCCTAACCCTATGTTCATCTATATGCAAATATATACAAAGGCCTTAATTCATCCGTTTTGACATTAACTTGATTCAGACATTCCCACACACTTTCACATTTATAACATTATTAGGATAGTGTATTTTTTAGTATTCTGCATACATTCTATTATTGAGTTAATAAAACAGTGCAACTTTATTTTATATGCCCATCATTGCTTGTGTTAGAGATCTGCAGGGGACGGGCTCAGGCCTATTTTCCCTTGCGGCACTCAGGCCGGGCCGGGCCCGGACCATACTTTTTTCTGAAGGGCCGGGCCTAGTAACTACTCTTTACGGGCTGGGTTCGGGCCTTACTTTTTTCCAGAAGGATCGGGCTGGGCCTAACTTATTTTCTATACAGAGCCGGGACTGGTTTCTTTTCTAGTCTTCACGTCCCAAAATTTTCAGTCCTAGTTTTGAACCAGCCCATGTGAAAATCATTGTCTCGGCGTGACCTGTCTGTTCAAAGGTCAGTAAAATTAAGCCTGGCCCAAAGATTTTTGCAAAATATGCATACATTTTTCAATCGCCCTTATTCTACAATTAAACATTAACATTTATTCTTTTTAAAGAATAGCAAATTTCTATGCTAATTAAAATATAGCTAAATTAAAATATAGTAAAACATGTGAAAAGGAGCCTGCGTATGACGGAATCCTGTTTTAAACTGAAAAACGTGTTGATACATGCAAAATTAATATACTAATACATGAAAAGAATAAATAATCCATTTACATTTGCTAAGAAGGGAACTTGTCTATAACGCATTTTTATTTCTTTTCTATATATAATTGAATCTTACAAGATTTTACTGTATATAGCATTTTTCAGATTTTTAACAATTCAATGCATGGAATATGGATTAACAATATTAATGATAACTGAAACATTTACATAGAAGAAATAGCGATTCATTAAAAAAATAAATATTGTAACCTGCGGCGATATTATATAAAAATTAAGTTTTAAAACATGAAAACAAGGTTAAGACAAATATTTCTGGTCAGAACTCCTCGTAAGAGTCAAATTATTAACCAAATCGACACAAAAATCAATGTTGCCTGGAAATCTCGGCCCGTGCAGACTTCTAGCTTGTGTCATAATTTTTTTGTATAATCACCATTGTAATACGGACACTTTTAAATTTCTATGGCATTGCTTACATGATCATTGATGATTATTTACATATTGTTGTACCATTCCATCGCGTAGATTTGAGGTAACACAATGACAATGTCACATAATGACAGATTTGGGAAACAAATTATTTTTTGGAGGAGGAAAAAATAATTCATGCCACAGCATAAAGATGTTTCTACATATGTGTTAGGTAATAGAAACTTTTAAAATATTAAATTAGAAACTTTAAAATATTTAATTAATTACTTTAAAATATTTAATTAGTTATTCATTATTAATTATTCCAAATTCAGTTTCAGTCAAATTTCACTTTAAGACAATTTTATTTATTCTAAAAAAAAAAAAAAAAGATTGTTAATTAAAATCAATAATAAAATAATAAATTTTAATTTTAATAATTTTAGCCAAAATAAATATTTCTTTTATAATTTTCAAATATTAAATTCAAAATTTAAACATAACGATCTTTTCATTCAAATCTTTAACCTAACGTTCTTTCATTTTAAATCTTTTCTCTTCTCTGTGTGGCAACACCGTCACTGGCACGCAACGGTTTTTTGGATTTGAGATAGCGTCCTTCCGAAACGTCTCTCCCTCTCTCTGCCATAAATCGCCGCGATGTGAGGTCACATATTTTTTTCATCCCTTAGGGGATTTTGGCCGTTAGGTCAATGGGAAATATGCCATTAAATTGTATCAATAAGATTTATCCGAAGTCTAATTAAAACAACATAAGATGTGTTTAAAATTTGATAAAATTAATTGCCAAAAGAGAGGAGTTTAACAAGAATGTGTTTCAAGCAACGCTATCTATCAACCGTACATTGGAGTTTAATAGGAATATGTCTGGCGCAGTGTTGAATTCAGGGGGTGGCCCGGGGGGGGGGGGGGGGGGGGGACATTCCCCCCCAGAACAGTGAGATGTCCCCCCCCCCCCGGAAGACTTGAGATTTTGTGTTTTTGATGGTAAAAAAGTGCAATTTCCCCCCTGTAACTCTATAATGTCCCCCCCGGAGCCACAGAAATCCCTCCCGGAGAAAAGTGTCTGAATTCAACACTGGTCTGGCGGCAATGCCATTGGAGCTTCATATTGGTCATCACAGGAATATACCACATAACATATTTAATTGTCCAAATGCAACTATTAATTGGAGCTGTACTTCATGTCAATTTCAAGGACTTTTCTATCTGATGTCACTGAATCACCGGAAGTGAGCCCTTCCGTAAGTGTAACCAACAATTCTCTCATCCGAACGTCCCGGGTAATGTACTTTTTCAATTCGTAAATATGTTTTCTTCCTGAAATCTTGAAAGAAATATAATCAATATGATTGAATATTCGAAAAACAAACCTTTGCTGTTTTCATCCAATATGAACAATTGTTTTGATAAACTGTTCTTGGACGATAATGTGAATCATCAATGAACAAAAATCAAATGACTTTCTTTCCCAACGTTAATAGATGATGAATTTGTAATTTGTTTTGGATAGGTACTGTGATTAGATAGATAGAAATTGAATGAAATCGATTATGTCTCTTAAAATGTTACTGGATGTTATACTTCGTTGATTTGAATATGCTCTGTGGATTCCTCTTATAAATGCATATGGATTTCAATAATGATATATATGTATATATGTATATTTAAGTGAATACAATATTCAATTTAGTGCACTAAATCTACCCTCCCCATCCCCTTCTCATTTCATTTATATTTTAATAAAATAATAGCTTTAATAACTGTGTGTTTATTGAGTTTTTTTTGTATGACATATTTATTGAATACAATGTTTAATGTGCCAAACGAATCAATAGAATCAAACAAATGAATATTAAATATTTCGATTGATAAAATAATTATTGAAGGATTATATTGGCACTTCTAAATTTATGAGTTAAAGCTTTTCAGATGAATATGGCACAGTTCGGGTGAGTACTGCTTTAAAATTATTATTTATTATCCATCATATATTTATCTCCCTTTTCATAATGCAATGTACTTATTTATTTTCCATCATAATCACGTGCCTCTTCTTTCTATTAAAATCAATTTAAATTAATTAATTCTATCTTTAAAATCACTATAATCTATTTTTTTCTTCTTTTTATTTTTTTAAAATATTACAATATGTTTTATTTTTACAGAATTAAAAAGGTGTTATGTTTCAATAGATTTTTGCTTCCCCCCCCTCCTCACCTCCTCCCCCCACCACCCATACAAAACACACACACACACACAAAAAAAAATCTTTAAAATTCTTGAATTTTCTTTTTCAATTTTGCTCCTTTGTGTTTTGTTTTGTCCTATTGCATATTGTATTATTTGTTACTTTGAAGTACGGGCATCCCTCGACTTACGTAAATGCGCACTTACGTATTAAATCTAGAAAATTACATTTATGAACATATTAGCGCGTTTGATGTGCATTTGCATACTTTTGATATATGTTTTATAAATAAAATATGCAGATTAAAACCACAACAATAATATAGTTTTACGTATTAGATAGAATTATAATTTTATTGTGATATACATTCAAATCTTTAACAAACATAAATCTGATTAAAATGACACCAAAAAAAAAAAAAAACTTGGTTTAACACCGTTACAATTTTGTTAGCTAAATCCAAATGATATAAAGAGAAATGAGTGTGTTCTTTCTTCTAACTTCAGCTGTTCGTTTGATGTAGATTCTTCACGTAGTCGTTTGATGTAGATTCAAAATTGATTAAATTAATTCATCAATGTTAAATCTATAAATCTCTCATTCTTTTTTCTAAAGGGCCTGGCCGGACTTAACTTTTTTTTTTATGTACAGAACCGGGACTGGTTTCTTTCCTAGTCTTCACAGCCTAAGTCCTAGTTTTGACCCAGCCTATGTGAAAATCATTCTCTCAGCGTCACCTAGTCCATTCAAAGGGCTGTAAAATTAGACCAAAAATTTTTGCAAAAAATGCATGCATTTTTAAATTGCCATTTTCAACTCTAAAACATTAAAATTTATTCTTTTTAAAGAATAGTAGATTTTTACACTTATTAAAATATAGCTCAAGTAAAACATGAAAAAGAACCTGCCTATAATAGAACCCTGTTTTAAACTGAAACATGTGTTGATCCTTGCAAAATTAATATACAAATACATAAGAAAATAATATATAATACATTTACACTTGCTAAGAAGGAACCTTGTCTACTACGCTTTTTTTTTTTTTTCTTTTCTAATCAATTCCGCCTTAGATTTTACTGTATAGCATTTTTCAGATTTTTAACACTTCAATACACGGAATATGGATTAACAATATTAATGATAACTGAAACATTTACATACAAGAAATAGAGATTCATTAAAAAAATGAATATCGTACCCTGCGGCACTTCTATAAAAATGAATATTATGAATATGAAAAAAAAAAAGTTAGGATAAATATTTTTGCCCTGAACTCCTCGTACGAGACAAATTCTTAACCAAATTGACGTAAAAATCAATGTTTTGTAGAAATTCATTCGGGCTGAGATTTTAAATTTTTTCCGGGTTGAGCCGAACTTTTAAGTTTTTTATCGGGCCAGGCTCGGGCCAAACTTTTAATTTTTTTAACGGGCCGAATCTTTTTTCCGATGATTCGGGCCGGTCCCGTGCAGACCTCTAAGCTAACTACATAAATCCTGCTAAGCTTTGGTATTTGTGTAGCTAACTACATAAGTAATTTTTTTATTATAATTAATTGTCTAGAATTAAGATCTGACAATAATAAATTAGGTATGTTTATCCACTGACTAGCAGGTGCGAGAATGAAAAGATTGTTGAATTGCCAGTACAATGTGAAATCAGAAACGTCTGAGGTGTAGGGAAAAAGGAATGGGGAAGATCAAATCGGAAAATCCTGCATCTGGCTGGTTCTTTCCATATTTTTAATCGCCAGTTTTCCAAGTTTAATCACCGAGTGGCGACTGCTTATTTTCATCTTTATCCAGTATTAATATTTTTCCTATTGTTCAAATTAAATTTGCAAGAAAGAAATTACATATTGTGCTTTTGTTTTACAGATTATATTAAAATGGCAATACAGTGGCATCTCTGGAAAAGATATCCACTTCTTATAATACCACTTGGTTTCTTCTATGTTGGGAAATTTTTGGATGAACAAGAGATAAGAAGACAGTCAGATTTTCGAGACAAAAGCAAGTTGTTTGGAAAAGAACGTAAACCAGGCGACTATGATCCTTGGGCTTATTATTATAAATAAATATAGGACTTTGTTTTGTTAATGATGCTCACTGCATAGATTTTGTAAATGAAATAAATAAAAGTTATCATAGTCCATGTAAAATTAGATTAGTATATTTTTTAGTATTCATTTTTTAAAATCAAGTTAAAATGTATTTCTTCTGATATAAATTCTGAATATAGGTGAAAACTGGGAAATTGAGTTAGTAGCCAGTGGCCGGTAGACTGTTTCATTAGTGCCCACTTTTTAAAGTTTGTGGCCACTACTAATGTTTCAAACTTTCTTGACATCTAGATAAACTATAATCGTTGTATATATACATATTTTTCTGTAAATCAGTTTTTATACCAGCCAACTATTCATGATAAGAATAGAGAAGCAGTCAAAATTAAAGAAAATTACTTTAAAACCACAAAACCTGTTATATTAATTTTTTAGAATATATATTTTTGTATTATTTGTATATGTTCGTAAAAACAACTGTCAATCATTTTACTATTACCTTCTTTATATAAAAAATAACTAAATCTAAATTCTAATAGCTAAGTGTATACAATTAAATGTTATTTGGATTTTATTTAATATGTAAATGTGTTATTAACATACTACACACATTACATACAGTTGAAATCTATGCTGGTGAGTGTATTTCACAGGATTAAACAGTATCTCTTGAAGAAAATCTAACTGGTGAGCATGTGGCAGGAGTCGAAATATAAGGTACTGCAATGTCCTTAATATCTGCTTGTATCCAGTGAAAAAAAGGAATAAATTATTTGAATTGCATGTAACATTACATAAAACTATTTCTTGAAAAAATAATCCAACTGAAGAGCAAGCACATGGTGAAAAGCCGAAACATTGAGAATACAACTAAATTGTTGAAATATGCCCAGAAAAAGAATTAATCAGTTTGCTAGAGATGCATATATCCATGAAAAAAGCTGTATTTCAGTTGGCGATCGATAAGATTTTTTAATCGTCTCTTGGAGATTAAAAAAATCTGGCCATCTTGGCGATCGATGGCTGATTTTTTAATCGTCACTTTTATAACTTTAATCACCACATGGTCAGTGGCGATCACCAATTTTCACTTTTATTACTGAATACAGTAGACTCCCTCAAATCCACACAGCTTGAAACCAGAGGTTGTGCAGATTTTATAATTTTGTTGATTTCTGGTCTCAAAATAGAGACCAGACTGTTTACATTTTTAAACAGTAATTTGAATGTATAATGAATGCTTACAATAAAGTAAATTATTAAAATAATTAAGTAAAATATTAAAATAATTTGTTAATTTAATAATTACGTAAAATAAATATGTAAAATATTAAAAATTTAGTTTTAAAACCAGAATCAGACATTTTCCATGGTCTCTAATTTTAGGATTATTGTCAAACTAACACTTTTTTTTTTCTGTAGAAATATTGGAAGCAGCCATATTAGACAAAATTATGCATGAATATAACCAAAAAGTAAAAATTATTACAGATTAAAACTAAAACAAATGCGAAAAGGTAAACAATACGACTTCAACAGTTACAATTATTGTGCGAAAGCTACTATTGCACTATATTTTTATATTTGATAAGAATATAATTTACACAATAATGATAAAATAATGAAATTTTATGTCATGCTTATCCAGATTTAATTAATAAAAAAAATTGACTGACTAAAAATGTCTGGGGGGCGGGAGGGGGGAGAAAGCTCGCGGTCACCATTGATATTAGCGGCATGTTGATTTTTTCGGAAATATATTCATATTTTCTTCACAAAAAAAGCTTGAGTTCAGTCATATTAACTTGAATTGATATTAAAATGTGTATGTTGGAGAAAAAGATCGCAATCACAATTGATATTAGTGGCATCTTGATTTTTTCAGGAATAATTCTTATTTTCTTCACAAAAAAAGCTTGATTTCAATCATATTATGATTCATTAATTACATTCACAGACTTAAAGAAATATTGTTTCAAGAAAAACAATGCAACATAGCACAAAATTCACATTTTAACCCTTTCCGATGCAGTGGTCCTGGATCTGGACCACCTAATTTTAATTCCAAACTTACAAACGGCACCAAGAATATTTTAATAAAATTTTGCTTTGACAATGAAAGTTTTAATTTCTAAAAAAGTCGTTTGTAAATTCTGGTGTCAGTCATCATTTTACAAACAGAATTTGTCTGTGTCAGAAAGGGTTAAATAGGCCAGCTTGCTTGTATGTATGTATAAAAAGAGACTGTACTATTAGGAGCAGACAGGTGGAAAGTTTTTCCTATCAGATCAACTTAAATTTTTTAAATAGAATAGTCTACAGGCTATTTTCACATGATTACATTTGCCCAAAGCAGATTTTTCCGTAAATTATGAATAGAGGTAACCTCTTAAGGCTCCTGTCCCTCACATTAATGAAGCTCCACAAAAGGAATAGGAAGCTATTATGACCAAATCGTATTTTTCCAGTAGCACTTTAAGTAGTGCATTCAGTTTAAGCAGTAGCCCCTTTCCTACCAATATGCAAGGAGGAAAGCAGCATTTTTCCTGTTCAGCTTCTGTTTTTTTAAATCAGAACTTCAATGAAAAATAGGATTTCCTGCTCACAAAACGAATCTGACCTCATTTTGCTTGATTACAATGCCATTCATGATGATTTTTAAAAAATTAAATGCAAATATTTCTGCCATTCAATGCAAATTGCAATAAAAAATAGGCCTTCTCCTTCAATATTTCAAAGTTGGACCTCTTCTGACCTCTGGGGGAGGGGGTGGTCAACTTTGGCATCACTGAATAGCTTTTTAAAAAACATTTAACACATTTTTGTTTTCCAATCGAATGTATATTTCTTGAGTTATTCGACCAGTACCAGCTTTTTGGACACCCGGTATAAAAAAATAGATTTTAAACTTAGTAGTTTTCTGTATAACATCTTTTAATTAAAATGCAAAATTTTGTAACGAGTAGACTAATAATAGGTTTTAAAATAAATATTTTAATTCTTTATTTTATGAACGATAATAATTCTGTACATCAATGATAAAATTGGCATTAATAAACATTTAACAAATGTGTGACAGTCAAACTTCTATACCAAAGTTTGAAGGTATGGTAAGTTTTCTTTCTTGTTTCAGCTTAGGATATTCTGTCCTTGTGTGCCACACTAAAACCTATAAACAGAAAAATCTTATTAATTAAAACAAGTACTTAAAAAAAAAAAAAAAAAAAAAGTTAAATAATTTTTATTTCTGCACTGATTATACATTTACTGAAAGCCAGTTACAGTCTTCCCCACTTAATCGGATCACAGATAATCGAATACCCCACTTATTCGAATAGAATCCTCCGGAACCGAATTTATTCGTATTGGTTCTATGTTATCTTTCCCTGCTTATACCAAATACCTTTTATGAACGTCCCCGCTTAATTGAATAAAAGCTGTGTGACTGATGTTTGAACAGGCCCGGAAAGCACGTTTCAGCTGGAATTTCCTTCCACCTTTTGTCATTTTCGGTTCCTTTACACTGAAAACGAATTTTCAGTTCTTCCTGCAATGATTTCGGCTGGCAAGTGTATAATGGACAGATCAAATGATTTCCCCACCATCACTTCTTGCTGTTAACCAGGCTTTGATGACAATGCGCCATCACTTCGAGACTCGAGATGGTAGTTGTGATATTTTGCACTCATTCGAAAAATAACTCTATATTTACTCCTTTAAAATTCCACCTAAACAAACCACTTTAAACGATTTCTTTAAGGCAGTATAAGTAACGTAAGTTAGAAATAGCAAAGTTTTAACCAAATTCAAACGAGCTGCATTAAGTGTGATGTAAATCATATAAATGTATGTACTGACATTAAATTAATACCTATTTACTTATATATATTAGCATTTGTATTTATTTTAGTTTATGTTATTCTATTAACGATTTATTACGATGTTAATTAAATATACCGTAGATGGTTATTTTGCCTTTTTGGCATTAAATATTAGTTATGAATCCCCATTTAATCAAATTCCTCGTTTAATCAAATATTTTTTCTGGAACCATCAATATTCGTTTAAACGGGGACGACTGTAGCATAATATAGCAAGTGAGTGAGATTTCTTTTGTTGCAACATAGTGTTATTTGCGACAACCCTTAACTGTTGTCTCCATTCCTTTTCAATCACATTATTGCCAATGTTACTCATTTTGAAACAGAACTAATGATTATATATTTAAATTTTGGTATTTTTCCAGTATAGTAGCCTAGGTGAGATAGAGAAAATGTGCTTGGCGAGATCAGAAATTTTTCATGCATACTCTCCGGCAACCTATTCATTGTTTAATATACACAAGCATTTTCAATACACATGCAATATATTCAATATAAATCGGGCATTTATCTATCTTTATATACAAAGAGAGGTAAATTTTATATTAAAAAAAGGTAATAATAATAGAAATACCCTAATTTCCTACCTATAATCCGTGGATTATATGTTAAAAAAATTTATTTTTCTTGTAATGCAGATTATATGCTGTGTCTTGCAAATGCTATAAAATGCATACGTCTTTTTATCTGAGAAAAAGGAGTCACATTTTCATATCTTCTGTAACAATGTTAATTTTTGCTCAGTATTGTTACTCTTTCAATTTAGTTTATTTTTATAATTTGAATCATGTTTGAATTTTGAAGTAAACAAAATACTTTTCAAGAGTTGTGTCACTTTTCGATAACCCTGTATGAAACACTAAGGTACGTGGCGACAAAAAAGCAGTTATTTCTCTTTTGCCAGTGGCAACAAGTGGTTTGCGACGGTAAAAATGATGACAATTTTCATCCAATTGGCTAAAATTAAAAAAAATTCTACACTTGCTCAGAAATTTTCAAATCAATATCTTGATTATTTTTCTTGACTGTCAGAATATCTATTTTTTTTTTTTTTATCTGTCGGTAATTTTTCTTAATTTTTGCAAAAAACTGACAGTGACAGATTAAAAATTCGGAAAATAACAAGAACAAGCATTCAATTAAAAATATTTGACAATGATACAAAGACTACGAATATGATATGAGTAAATGCAGAAAGAAGGTGAATATAACATCACTGAAAGAATGAAAAAGAAAATGAATATGATGTCATATAGGAAGTATAACAGACCAATTTTGAATACTTGACAATAACACAAGGATGCAAGGAAGAATGTGAATAAGTACAAAAAGCAGATGAATATGGTGTCATATTTGAAATAAAACAAACATTTTCAAATATTTGTAAACAATACAAGGAGCATCAATATAGGTAAGTACTGAAAGCAGATAAAAATGGTGTGATATTTAAAACAAATATATGGTTAATGGCTTAAAAAAAAGGTGGGGGGGATGCCATGAATGACTTTTCATTTATGAAACAAGAATTTTTATTTCTCTTTCATTTTTTTTTTTTTTTTTTCAAGAATCAAGACTATTTAGGCTAAGGACACATATATATATATTTTTTTTAAATACTGGCATAAAATCAAAATTTTTTAATGCTTTCAATAAATTGAAAAAACAGCATATCTGCACAAGATTTATGTACTGAAGGGAGAAAAAATATGATAAGTATTAATCTGCACGGAGTTTAATTTTGAAATTGATTTAAACAAACATTGTTAAAATCCTGGGCAATGCCAGGTACTTAAGCTAGTGCTATAGCAAACCTCAATAAATCATTAAACTTATAAGGCAATCCAAGTATATTTGTGAGAATTAGAGCATGAACAAATGGCAGACAGACAAATCAAAGTCATAAATGCTTTTATAAAAAATCACAGCACCCAGAGATAATATACTTAAATAATCCCTCAATCGTCATGGTTTTCATTTTACGTACTATTTGCACAGGAATGTATTGGACATGACGGTTAAGGGTTAATTACTACATTAAAAACTATAAAAATAACATTAAAAAAAGTTTTAATAAAGTGTTTGCATGTTTTGACTTCATCAAACAAATAAGAATATTCTATAGTTGCACGATGTATAATGTGCGTTACAGAATCTGTAATTATGCTTGCTGTAACATTTACTCACTTTGGTACAATTGTTAGCTTTTGGCTCTAATTCATCAACTGTGACTAGATCTTTTAACAACCTGCTTTCTTGATATCCTCGAGGTACGGAAAGACTAAAGCCTGCTTCTCGATGTTGGAGCAATAATGTGAGATTCACAGCAAATCCAGCCATGTCAATTGGAAAAGGTCTATTGGCTTTCCATACTGTATTCCATCCAACAACTTTACCATTTTTCACCAAAGGACGTTCAACCATCAGACCTCCTACCAGTCCTACTGGCCAAACAGAAACCTTTCTTGTGTAACGCATCTATAAGTAAAACAATATGCTTAAATTTTAAGCATTGGGAAAGCTTAGATTTTTATAAACTATTATTTTAACACAATCAAACTGATTGGTAAAGTTATCATACGAATTGAATATTTCCAACTGAGCGGGGAAAATGCCCAGGCTGAGAATCAAATCCAGATCCTTGGCTTACAAGACTTTACCGTTTAAGCTAACTGGGCCGACAACCAGCCAGCATATTTTGGCAGACAATCTCATTGGTAGTAACATCTGGTCTGTCATGTAGACAGCTCAACAGAATAAACCGTAGGTAAAAGAACTCCATATAAACAATGGATACGTAGATAAACTATCATTTTAACACAAGGCTATCTGAGCGAGATATGCTGGCTCATTGTTGGTCCAGTTAGCTTAAACCGCAAAGCATTGACCTTGTAAGCCAAGGATCTGGGTTTGATTCCCAGCCTGGGCATTTTTTCACTCAGTTGGAAATATTCAATTTGTATGATAACTTTACCAATCAGTTTGATTATGTTAAAATAATAGTTCATCTACGTATCCATCATCTATATGGAGTTCATTTACCTGCAGTTTATTCTGTTGAGCTGTCTACATAACAGACCAGATGCTACTACCAATAAGGTTATCTGAGCGAAATATGCTTGCTGGTTGTCGGCCCAGTTAGCTTAAATGGCAAAGCATTGGCCTTATAAGCCAAGGATCTGGGTTCGATTCTCAGCCTGAGCATTTTTTTGCTCAGTTGAAAATATTCAATTTGTAGATCTTTACAGTCTGGGAGCCTGTGACATTGAAAGTCCCATCATCAGAGAATTGAATTTTTTTTATGTTAATATGTACTAAAAAGTCATATGAACAAAATGGGCTGGGTATGACTAGGTTTGATAAGCTGAAAATAAGTTTAAGTAAATTAACTATTATTGAAAAGCTGTAATGATTTACTGTTTTCGCGGAAAACCGACACTTGGCCAGCGCTCAGGCACAAAATAAAGTAGCCACTGATAAAAATTAAAAGCAAAATAAACCTGAAATTTTATCACAGGCTGCCTCTTTGAAATAGGTATGACAGACTTTTCTGGCAGAATAAAGTTTGTCATACCAAGTTTTTCTGAAAGAGCAGAAAATTTTCTATAAAATGCCCTAAGAGTCATCAATATCTGCAATGATGGTAAAACATTATAGATTTTTAATAATAATCAATTTAATTAAACATATTTTTGGCCTGTCAAACCTATTTATACACAGCTCATTTTGTTCGTATTTTTACTATTGACTTTTCGTGGCTTTTTACATTAAAAAATTTCAATTACGTGATGGCAGGGCTTTCGATGTCACTGGCTCCCAGACTATTAGGAGTGTACTAAGTGGCCATAATTGATGTGTATGTGTTTGAAGGACTCTACAAGCTAAACTATTAAAAAATGTTTGGTATTTATTCAGTTTAGAATATGTGGAAATAAATTCTGCAATAAAAAAAAAAAAAAATCAAAATTTTTAAAACAGATGGTGCTATATATAATAGAAAAATAGAGAATTTCCTAGCAGCTAAATTTTGAAACTTTATGGAAAATTTCAAATAATAAAGTGTTTTTATCAAAATGATAGTAATTATAGCACTGCTATGAAAGAACATTGTCGTCTCAAAAGGTATGGATTTAAAATGAGTTATTTTTGTTAATTATTTGCTAATAAAACATCTCTTAACATTTAAGTGCCATCTACGGTAAAAATTAAAACTAATCATTTTTATTGCATAACTCGTTTCTGCATACTCTAAAAAGCATTAATACAACAGCTTTTTAAAATATTCCAAATAGTTTAAACATGCCCACTTTAATTACGGTCATCCTGTACTTATATGAAATGCAGCTATTAGCACTTAATACGACCTTGGTTATTGTTATGAATTGCATTGTGTTCACAATTGCTTAATGTTATTAAAATTAGCAGTGATTGACCACCTACATTCAATTCTACACTAAAATCAATAGCTTTGTCTGATCAGTATTTTGTTCAATATTATCACTTTTTAAACAGTCTAATTCCTAAAAAGTGTGCAATTGAAAACAAAATTCTGTTATAAGGTCCAATAAAAACATGAGTTCAAAGAAATTAAAAAATGCAGCAATTTAGACCAGGATGGCGATTAACAACAACATTTCTGTAACTGTAATGTTCACAGAAACTAAATACTGGCAAATAGTTTAATTTGTGAAGATAAAATAATGATGATATTGATGATCAGGAAAATAAATGTATTCAAACTTAAAATGGGAGCATTGAACTTTGTGCCGATATATCAAGGAATAAAAGAACTTTCTTGGTTTTAAACATTAATTTCAAATTTTGCACAGATGATGGAGTTTTAGAAGTTCCAAAACAGCTGTATGCATGCTTTTGTATAAACATTTTTACAATTTGTGCTTTTTAACATTGTTCTTTTATTTCTCGAAATGTATTCAAAAACCACCTACAAATGTGAAATAAGGAATATTTTAAAATTTTGAAACGAGATATACAACAATGCTCAGACAATTTTCAAAAACAATCTGAGTATAAACAATTGAGGACTAAAAAGGGAAAATGCTGAAAGTCCAAAAGAGGAAATTTTTTGAGAGAGCGAAAAAAAGAAACTCCTACTTCTGGTACTTACAGCATTTTCCACTTCATTCCTTTTGAGCTCTTAGTTCAACACTTTAAAATGTAGTCTTCCTTTCGTTTAGTGTTTAAATATCTAATATTATCATTTGTAAAAATTTCTTTTATTTACATAATTAATATTTTCACCTTGCTTAAAAATATCTCATTGATGTAAACAATATAATAACATGATTAAGTTATGTAATGGTCATCAGTTGCCACGTGTCTTATCACTGGCACTTTCAGCATTCTCCGCTTCACTTCATGTGGCACATTCAGCATTCTCTACTTCACTTCCTGCGGCACATTCAACCAGCGACATTTTTCTACTCCCTTCTGAACTATTTCTACTAGGGTTAGCTCTTTAAAGGTTCTCATTTTTGTTAAGCTTGGCATTTAAAACTTTTTTTTTTTTTTTTTTTTTTTTTTTTTTTTGTAAAAAAAAAAAAAAAAAAAAAAAAAAAAAAAAAAAAGATTTTTGATTTTTTGGTACAGCATTTTCCATTTTTAGTCTTCAATTCTTTAATGATCTTTGAAAGACTGAAACAAAAATTACTGAGTTCTTTCAATAAATGTTAAGTCGCCATTTCACCAAAAGCAAGTTGTCATTTTCTTAGTATATATTAGAAATTATTATTAAATATTTTTCTATATTACTTATTGCTTTCAAAAACTTGTAGTCTCAAAATGATCACATTAAATGGCATATACTATGATTTAAAAGCTCTCACTGGTATCTAAAAAAGTAATAACTTTTTGTTCAGCTTTTCAGTCACAGTGCAAAAATACACCAACACATTTTGAAATGTGTATTTTGAAGACATTTTCAAAATTAATTAGAAGTTTAATAAGTTACACGTTATTTAAAAAAAAAAAAATTCATGTGGAATGAAAAAAAAAAAAAAAAGACTTTTTCAAGATCTGTATTAATGAAAAGTTATGAAAGAAAAAATGACTCATAAAAAAGCACAACCTATACTAATAAAAGAAGAGAGTTTGTCTGTGTGTATATGTGTGTCTGTCTGTCGGCGATGGTTAGGAAATTTTACTGTCCATAGACGTTTGAAAATTTGGATGAGAGTATGCCTAATGCATCTGAAGTTTTTTATTTTTTGATAATTAGCCAAGACATTAATTAATAAACATGGTGAATACTCAAAAGAAACATTCTTTTTCGCAAAATGGAGTGTGATTCCCATTCTGGAAGATTGCTAGAAGATAATATCCAAAGGTCAGAAAGGTTCTTTTTCTTTCACATCCCACCCCTCAACTAAACAATTAGAAATACAAAAAAAAAAAAAATATATATGCAATCTATTAGAAGGTACTTTTAAGCTCTCTAACGGTGTAATTAGTTTCAATGAATGCATAACATTTATCTTCAAACTCCATTCAAGAAAGCATATTTTATGCTTGTCATGTGAAGAAAATAATATAGATGAAGGTTCTAATTAATTGCATAGATCTGAAAACATTTTATAATTGCATGAATATTCATTACCTATTTTGTTATAGCAGTTGTAATTAGTTCTTCATTCAATTAAATTTCTCTTTCAATACAATTTAACAAAATCAATGTGTAATATTTTGTGCAGTATATTTTGTTATACAGTAGCGCTCAAAAGTATTTTGACAAAGATAATAATTCACTTAATTGAAAAGAATAATAAAATACAAAAATCAATCATTTATTTTATTTAACCAAATTCAATGTTTTAATTTTAATAAATTAACAATAAATATTAATAAAATTATATATATACTACATAGATATAGATATCCATATATATATATTTATATCTGAAATTTGTCATGCCGTAACTCTCGAATTTTTTAACCGATTTGGATGAAATTTTTCATATGCATAGTACACACTAATCCCTCGACCGAGATCGTTGGTCAGCTTCATCCGCCATCTTGCTTCAAAATGGCGGCCACTTGAAAATTGTGAACGTGTTTGGAAATTTTTAGGTTTCGTAACTTTCTCTTTAAAATGACCTATGTTGTTAACTTTCACTGTGTGACTTTTTAAAATATCTTTTAATGTTTCTAACATTCTGTTTAAAATGATATATAAGAGTTTGCATTTTGTGAAACGTAACATTTTCTATAAGTATACAGCATTAGAAAACATAAAAAATTTTCAAAAATTCCAATGGCTACCATTTTGAAGTAAGATGGCGGATGAAGCTGGCCAACGAACTTGGTTGAGACATTAGTATGTATTATGCATAAGAAAAATTTCATCCAAATCGGTTAAAAAATTCAAGAGTTACAGCATGACAAAATTCAGATATAAATATATACATATATATGGATATATCTCTATAAATATCTATATATATATATAGTATATATGTAATTTTATTAATATTTATTGTTAATTTATTAAAATTAAAACACTGAATATGGTTAAATAAAATAAATGATTGATTTTTTTTATTTTATTATTCTTTTCAATTAAGTGAACTATTAGCTTTGTCAAAATACTTTTGAGCGCTACTGTATTTTCCCACAAACTAATACAAAAACAGGATATTAGAACTTATATGTGATCTTTTAAGAAAACTTGCTTTTGGTGTTGCCGACAAAAAGGTTGAAGAGGTTAGTTACAGTTGCAGAATCACATAAAAAAAGCTGATACTGAAAAACTTTTTTTTCAAGAAATACTGAAGCAATGTCAATAATTTAAAAAGAATTTTTGGTACTTTTCGGTTAGCCGGGCGCCAGTGTTATATATACATATTTATATACATACATATATGTATATATACATATATATTTACATATATATATGTGTGTGTATATATACAATATGTGCATATGTATATATATGTATATTTACATATATGTATGTACATAAATATGTATATATAACACTGGCACCCGGCTAACCGAAAAGTACCGAATTTTTTTAGCACTATAATTAGATATACTTGGATTGCTTTGTTTTTCTAGAAAATAAATTCCTTTTCAATAATATATTTTTTTTAAATCTAGCATTCTTTATTTGTGAAAACATGTAACTCTTGCATTTTTATTCTTACTTCTTGCTGAACAGTCAATTTATAACAACTGTCAAAACTATTTCAAACATTATACAAATCATAAAAGGGGGGAAAGGATTGTACTTTGTGTCAATTTATTAAAAAGAGAGAAACAACGTTTGCTAAGCACAAATGTAAGTAATTTTAAAAAGCATATAGCTATTTCGAAACCTCTAAGGCCTCATCATCAGTGCTTATAAATTATAGATAAAAATAAAATAAAACTGTGGAATAAAAGAAGGGGGAGACAAAGCCAGAGAGGCGCACCTCACATCCCAACGGTCAACAGCGAAAGGAAAATCACTGTCAACGAATGGCCATGGAGTCGCACTCACGCGCACACAGGGAGACCAATCAAAAATAGGAGCCTCCGAAAGCCTCAATTATACAGAAATGCTCCTCAATTTATGATCTTGACTTTTGGGAAGCCTACCACATATGGAAAAATTCAAACAGCTTAGTAAACGATTTGTCCAGCACGCCCAATTTTTTAAAGTTATGGTTTAATTTTCTTTAATTCATCCTTTTTCCTCCCCCACCTTTTTCACCGCTTCGTATGAACTCTCCCGGAGCATCTGGGTGGTTTTTTGATTGGTATCCCTGTGTGCGCGTAAGTGCGACTCCATGGCCGTTCGTCGAGAGTGATTTTCATTTCGCTGTTGACAGTCGGGATGTGAGGTGCACCTCTCTGGCTTTGTCTCCCCTCCTCTTTTATTCTACAGTTTTATTTTATATCTTTAATTTATAAGCACTGATGATGAGGCCTTAGAGGCTTCGAAATAGCTATATGCTTTTTAAAATTACTTATATTTGTGTTTTGCAAACGTTGTTTCTCTCTTCTTAGTTATACAAATCACTTTAGTAGTTCCCAAGAAAAAGGTACTATAAATCAGCCATTTTTCATGAGATTTTCAATTGTAGTAGCTGTTTTAATATTCAGAGTGTTACTTCTTATTGTTGAACAATAAGGATACACATTACATTATAATGGCACATATTTTTAGAGCCAGAAATTGCTGAAAACTTAAAATTCAAAGTATCATAACTCAGTAAATTTTGGGCATACGAAAGTGAAAATTTTGTTGCTTTACTTGTTAGAGAAAGTTTTTTTTAAATATCACTTATGGGACTCAAAGACTGTAGGAAAATTTAAATTTTGTAACTTTTACAAAAATAACTATTTTGACATAAATGGAATTTCATATAATGAAGACCTTTGAAAGCTTTTTACAATCAGAAATACATTTCTAAAACTAAAGATTTAGGAATCAACTATTAGTCAATGATAAGAAGGGACACATTGTATAATGTATGACAATTAAAATGATACTTGGCACATTACAATATAGGTAGAAAAAACAATGTTATTAGCACCAGAACTTAATAACTTGTAGCAGACTAATTTTGGTAGCATTCAGCATACTATCATCATTGCAAAGAATTAGGGAATTTTGCTCATATATATGGAAGGGAGGGATGGGTTTATTGACCAACAGAATTACAGAAAATTACACGACACAGCCAATAGGGAATGGAACTGGTAATGTAAAAAAATGCTAGCAGTTATTAAGAAAAAGAGGTTTTTACATAATCTTTCCAACAATCTCCAACATTATGCTCTCTATTCTTTCCAATAATATACAATATTCCTCCATTATCAGACTGTTGGAAATATTATATAAAAACCTCTTTTTCTTAATATCTACTAGAATTTCTTCACATTACCAACTCAATTTCCCACACTATTTTCCTATTGGCTGTCTCCCATAACTACAGTAGCCTTCCTCTTAACCGGAACTCCGCTTTTACCGGCCGACTTTTTTCCCCAACGTTAGGCAAAATTCAGAAAGGAAAATTTCGGTTCTCATTTCTT
This sequence comes from Maratus speciosus, assembly GCA_963932465.1. Taxonomy (NCBI): domain Eukaryota; kingdom Metazoa; phylum Arthropoda; class Arachnida; order Araneae; family Salticidae; genus Maratus; species Maratus speciosus. The sequence goes on along the minus strand of OZ010799.1, from coordinate 62,895,991 downwards.
TATGGTTAATTAACTTAAATTTACATAATGTAGAATAATTTCAACTTCTTATAAATGTATGTGAGAAAATTTTCAACAATTTAATTTGTATTAAATATTGTTTATTATTTGTTATTAGTGATAATTTTTATTTCAATTCAGTTAATTAAACCCTTTTCAGTTAATTAAACCCTAGCATTCATTTCACAAAATATGTACTTTATTATAACTACCCAAATTAAAAAACTAAATGCATCCTTTGCATTTAATTAATTAAATATGCAGTTACTTATTTAAATTTTTTTACTTCCCCGGTTTAACCGGTTTTTCGCTTAACCGGCTAACCCTCGGTCCCGTTTAGGACGGTTAAGAGGGGGGCTACTGTACCTGCAATTCTATTAGACAATAAATCTATCCTTCCAACCAATCTGCTTCTCTTCCCCATACATGAGCAAAATTCCATAATTCATTATACTGATGACAGTCTGCTGCAAGTTAATAAGTTCTGGTGCTTAATAACATTGTTTTTTCTATCTATACTGTATAATGCATTTTAACATTGCATATGTTATACTCATTTCAACTATTTACAAACCTCTTCAAAAAGTTCTAAATCATATGTGTTATCATCGTCTGCAAAATACACCACTCCTTTTGAATTAGGATCGATATGATTTCGTATCCAACTTAGAGCAAAGTTACGTTGTAATACTCCTTTAGGTTTCAACCAACTAGGATCGTCTTTCTTCATTTTAACAGGTAGAGGTGTTGGTATGTTTAGATGCGTAAAAGAGATTCTTGACTTGGCTAGAAAATTAGTGACCAAAGCAGTTTTATTTTCAGAGTCTTCAACAACTATCCAATGTACATTTGGCACCTGAATAAATAAGAAAATTTATTGTAATGAAATTTAATTTATTCATAAATATAAATGCATTAGTTTTTAATACTTGCCAATTTCCACTTAAAAAAAACATGCTTTGAAACAGTAAATTTATTTAAGTAAATGTGTCCTCCTTTCATATAACAGTCAATTGCAATCTACTTGATTTCAATCATAAAATAAAACTTCTAATTCAAATTTCTATTTGTTTTTTAAGCAGGAGATTGACAAGTATAAGTATGGTTATTGTAGCATTTTCAATTGCTAGTTTATCAATAACAAAAATAGAGAAATATACAACAATAATTAAAATTTATAGTTCCCTTAGTGTTTAGTACTCAAGCAAGCTTTGTACTCTTTTTATCGATCCTGAAGGAATGGCAGGATGAACCTTGCCCAACCCAGAGTAGTACTCTGGACCTGTAGAATGGTAGTGGGATACGCTGACCACTAAGCTACTGGGCTTCCAATTAAAATTTATTATTCTTAAAATTATATTCTAGCATTATATCATTTAGATATATATCATCAAATTCATAAAAAAAACCAAAGAAAAACCTCTTATTCTATATTTTTAAAGGTATTTTGTATTAAGGGAGAAAATTCATATAATTTTTGCATTAACAATGTAAGATAATTTGAAATGCTGGAAAAGAAATTCATAGTAATCTACCTGCATATGACTTTCAGATTTTCATTTCACTTGAGAATTATCTTTAAGGTTTTGACTGCAAAGTGGAAAAAAATCTATGAATTCATATATAAAGGGCTGAACAAAAGAGATTAGGTACATTACCATCTATGGATGGTAATTCCAGGAGCTGAAAATTTATTTTTAGTTGTATTATGTGCCTATTTAAATGAATTAAATTTTGGCATAATAAATTATATATATAAAAATCTGCAGATCTGTGAATAAAATTCTGAAGAAGATGTGTGTGTGTGTGTGTGTGTGTTTATGCTCCCATGTATTTTTATCAAACTAATCAAGGACCGGGTTATTTTTTAGTCTGAAACAAACAGTGTTGATATCTATAATAATAAAAGAACAGATCGCTCTGTGTGTGTGTGTCGGCGATGGCTAGCAAAATCTACGGCGCATACGAGGTTAAAAATTTTTCTGAAGAGAGTCCAAGGCCTCTCCTAATTCACCTGATTTTCAGAATTTTAATATTCTAATTAATAGCTGAATTTACAAACGCAACTCACTTTCATTAAAAATACGCTTTTTTCTCGGCTTTTTTTAATCCACTTGCTTTCGGTTGGTTGGTTGTATAAGTTTTCTCAGAAGAAATTAAATAAACCGGGATAGCAATGGGTGTGTTCAAGATACACGCGCACCGCGTGCGCAAGCTCAGGAGACAGGAACATGGAGTGGGTCTTTATCGTTGATGGAATAAACATTCAGCGCATTCACGAACAAATCACGGTTTGATTAATTACGATACTAATTATAAAGATAATTTGTTGCAAATGAAAGGTGAGCTAGACGGCTGAATGGATAGCGCTTTGAACTCCAGTGTAGGGGCTATGGGTTCGAATCCTTCGCGGCCCAAATTGTTTTATAAGGTTTTTTTTTTTTTGGTTGCTTTATATTTTTCATAATAAATAAGATATTTTTGATAAAGATAAATTTTTATATTTATAATACAGAAGCATATGTATTTCTATTATGATAATAAAATACTTATTTAAATACCAGAAAATGAGGTATTTCGCAGTGAAAGTTTTACATTTGAACGCAAAGTATTAACATTCAAAGCGATATTAAGCAAATGAAAAAATAGGTATTGCGCAAAAATATACGTTTGCGCTTAGGATAATTTCTTAATGTGTTTCTTTCCTTTTTTTTTTTTTTTTGAGTAATTTAAGAGGGAATTTTTGTCAAGACTGGGATGCAAATCATATTTTACGGTGTTAAAATCAACATGGAAAATATTATAAAAATAAAATGTAATAGATGTATAATATTTTAACTAAAAATATCTGCACATACAGTAGAACCTCGATTATCCGAAATAATTGGGACCGATCATCTTTCGGAAAATAGAAATTTTCGGATAATCGAGAATGCTTCAATTTTAAGATTAAGGAGAAATATATGCAAAATTTCTTATTATGGTAACAAGTGCTTCATAAAAGTAAAGCAATAGCAAAATAGAAACAAGAATAAATTACGTGAATTTTAATTTTGAAATTAAATACCTTTTACATATATCACAAGGGTTTAAAAAAATGTTTTGTTTGTCGCAGTTTCGATTGCTTTTGCTTTGAAACTCTATCACGGAGTTTTTTAATATTACTTCACCAGTATCGCAGTGCTAGGCCCCTATATCTAGGGCCCCTTTTTAAGCATTTACACCATTATTGCGCATTTTTAATAAATATTATTCTAATGATTATTCCATATCCTATGATTAATTTTGACAAATTGAAGATCTAAAACGCTAAGTATTAAAACGGTTTAACATGTTTTCATGTTAGGGCACTGTTCTCAACTATTAGTTGGCCCCTTTTGAGCCCCCTATTATAACTAGCTTTTTTTTTCTAACAACATCTTAGGTTCTCCAGCTATTACATGAACGAAAAAAAAAAAATTGCAGACTCCAGCTACCACATATTTTGAATATTAATTGCCTTCTTGGGCCCTTGGTGAAGTTCTTTAAAAATGATCCGAATGCCTTGTAATTTTCTTTACTATTGTTCTAGCATCATCTGATTACTTTAAAAACTACTAAAAAGTATATTTATACTAAACTACATGCCACTTAAGGTCCTGACCCCCTGGGATGCAGTACAGGACCCTTGAAGCTTTTGCACCATAAATTGTTAATAGATTGCCCCTCTTAATCCGATCTTCATTTTTGGAACCAATTTTTCAATTTATTTATTCTCCCGTTTCTATATTCCAGATAAAATCCTGGGGCACCCTAGGGTCCCGTACGGCTCGATCCGGGACCCCTTAAACTTTTTGTTTGCCATGTATTTTTCACCCCCTAATTTTCTCACCTTCTCATTGCATAATTTTAAAATTGAGTCTTGGACTCTACTCCCTAGACAAACACCCTCATATTTTTATTGGGGCTCTAGGGCCCCTTTATAAGCATTTACACCATTTTTGTGTATTTCTTTAAAATATATTCTAATGATTATTCCCAGTAGCAGAAAATTCTCCAAGTGTCTGCAACAGATATTTCACAGACAAGAAATAATCTGCAGACAACATATTTTTACAGTTGAAGCATTAATTAATCAAACAATCACTTACCTGTAGCGTTTTATGCATTTTATAAATTTTTATTAATAATAAACTTAAGTTTTTGTATCAAGTAATAAGGAACTAAACATAATATAAAGCAAAATAAAGGTTCAAAGAAAAAGAATCTGCAAAAGAGAAAAGAAAATCTGCGACGCCCGTCTCCAGTCTGGAACTTTCTGCTACCAGGTGATTATTTCATACCCTATGATTAATTTTGACTAATTGAAAATCTAAAACACTAATTACTACAACATTTAAACATGTTTTCATTTTAGGGTCCTACTCTCAACTATCATTTGGACCCTTTTGGGCCCCCTGTTATAGCTCCTTTAAAAATGGTCCGATTCACGAACTTTTTTTTTCTAACAACTTCTTAGGTTCTTCAGCTACTACATGAACAACAACAACAACAACAAAAAATTGCAGACTTCAGCTACCACCAATTTTGAATATCAATCGTCTTCTTGGGGCCTTTCTTGCAGCTTCTTTAAAAACTATCCTATTCTATTGCAATTTTCTTTAACTTAGTTTTAGCGTCTTCAAGCTACTTTAAAACCACTACTAAATTTTCGTACTTTCTAGATAACACTCTGGCCCCCAGGGCCCGGTCTTTCTTTATACCTCAGCTACCACCTTTTTCGAACATTAATCTCCTTTTCCAGCATCAACTTACATCTATTCACTACAGCCGTAAATTAAAAATCGCGTTACTTTAAAGGTATCTTTAAATAAGAGATTTCATCCATTTATTAAATATGTGTTAATGCTAACTGTAAGTCATGAAATTTACAAGGGGAGGAGCATCTTCCACCACTTGGGGGCGCAATATTTCCTTGGGTTTAAGGGCCGAATTTCAACGGGATTTGCTTCCTTCAACTTAGATTACAATTCAGCTACTTTCTGTATTATGAAATTTTATCATGGACTTTAGTTACCAACATTTTCTAACATTAATGGTGCATTCTTTTTTTATTATTATTCTATGGGCTTGATTCCTACGAGGTTTGTCTTACTCAACTTGGTTTTCGATTGTCTCCAGCACGTGCGGGCACTTCCAGTAAATGCTACCATAGATAGCACATAGCAGGGAACTAGATTACAGGTTCCTTAGAAAAGAAGTTTGATTGGAACACATTAGATGCTGCGGAAGGAAAAGGGGCCTCCGAAATTAGGTTCATTTAAAAGAATTTCCAAAGATATAAAATCATGCAAACTTAAGTTTTGTTTAAGAGGCTACTTCAGTCAAATGAAAAGATACATTCGCTAATGCTAATCCTATGGAAGAAATTTATAAAGATATCTCGGTCGCATTTCAATATTTTTAAATGATTTCTTTTGCATTGAATAGTTGAGATCGATCTGTATGCAGGCCGTTTTTTACTTTTTCGATTTTGACTGCAGATATTTTTTATGAGGATGCTTTTACTTTCGAAACCGGTTCCGAAAATGAAAGTGTTCTCATAAGAAATATCTGCAAACAAAATCAAAAAAGTAAAAAACGGCCTTTGTATAGATCAATCTCAACTATTCAATGCAAAAGAAATCATTTAAAAATATTGAAATGCGACCGAGATATCTTTATAAATTTCTTCCATAGGATTAGCATTAGTGAACGGGTCTTTTCCTTTGACTGAAGTAGCCTCTTAAGGTTATTATTTACAAACCCCGGGCAACGCCGGGCGGGTCTGCTAGTATATATATATATTAAAACACACATAAATTAACAACTGTAATGATTAAAGGTACACATAAAGAATGAATTAATTAAATACACAATTAATGGAATAAATCCAGCATGAGTGAAAAATTAGCAAGCCCAGGGGTCGAACCTGGGGCTACAGTGTACCGTGCTGTTGTTCTAAAAACTAAGCTAGCCTGGCCGATAACCAAGAGTAGCAATTTCTCACTTTTAAACCATGTTATGAAATGTCACCAACCAGCAATCAAACAGCACTGTATGAGGGACAACGATGAATAAATTTTTATTCCATCGATGCACAATATATATATATATATATTAAAGTACACATAAATTAACATCTGAAACATTAAAGGTACGCTTAGGCAGGCTGCATACTGAGGCAACTCAAGCAACATACTCTTCGACATCGGAGAAAAAACAAGTTTAAATCAGCTTTCTTCTTTGTTTTGACCTGTTTTTTTTCTCCTAAGTCACACTTCCTTTTGCTTCAGTCGCCCAAGTGTTTGGCCTGCCTAAAAAAACGAATTAATTTCAGGTACACACAATTAATACAATAAGCCCAACACAAGTGAAAATTAGCAGGGACCAGGATTCGAATATGGGACTAGAAAATATTGTTGATATACGGTAGAGTCACAAAAATCTGCACAGCTTAGGACCAAAGGCTATGCGGATTTTAGAATTTTGCAGATTCTGGATTAAATGATTTTTTTTTTCCAACTTACCTATATCCATTTACAAGAAGAGCATGTAATAATTCAATTTAAGCAAATCAAAACTTGAATCTCTTTTATTTATTCGTACTTTATCATTTTAATACCCAAAATTATATTTTATTACAATTTTTAAACATTTCTTGTACAGTCTTTTGCTTGAGACCTTTCATTTTCTCTTGATGAAGTTCCTTTTGAATTTTGTAAGTAGTCATTATTTCCTGTTGGCCTATACAACTCTGCTGCTTCAAGAACTTTAAAAAAAATTTCACCTAAAACCAAACATTTTTCAAAGTTTTTTTTTTTTTTTTTTTCACAGTTGTTGGTCAGACTGTTTCACTGTCTTTGGGTGGATTAATTATTGAAAAAATAATTTATTTATCTGCAACATGATTTTAAGTCTTTATCTTTATTATTCACCCATTCAACTATTTCTTTATTATACAGTTCAGATGCTTTAACTGGTGGGGAAGTTAACTGAAAACCTGAAAAATCTGTATTTTATCCTCATTTTCAATAAATATAGAGCAGGGCCATATTTTATGCCATGCATTAATTAAAGCCTTGCATGAAATATAAAATAAATTAATTTTCTACTTTCTATAGTGGCCGATAGATGGTGCCACTGCTAACATTTTTCTGGTCTTGTTTATATTTCTCGTAGACTTCTATTTTTTTACATTTATTTGTGTGCAAGTTTCTGTGAAATAAAAGCATTTTATTTGAGTAATATCTTGTGTCATTACTATTTTCCTATAAATTTATGCTAAAAACTATTTTATTTTTATTGACTGATATTTGGAATAAAGATTAAAGAATACTTCTTAATTGCAAATTTCACTGTTTATGTTTTGAAAAGTATGTGGATTTCAGAAGATTACAGATTTTAGAAGTGCGGATTTTGGAGAGACTACTGTATTTTATTTTTTATGATACTGTAATAAATTTCTTATCACTAACACAGATGCACAGAATCAAAAAAGTAATTGAAAGACCAATCAAAATTCACATAAATTGAATTAAATTTTATACACAAGTTTGTAATAATACCAGCAATAGTGTATGAGACATCCTAATTAGTTCTGCTTTTTGAACAGGTCTTGCATATGTAGGTGTTATAAGATAAATTATAGGTTTATTGTCAAGAACAGTAACAGTCCTTTGAACCATTTTCATAAACTTGTTACACTGAGGTTCATCCTTAGTCATATCAATGATACGTAACAGAAGAAAGTTCTAGAAAGAAAAAAATCAGAATTAAAAATTTATGGAAAAACAAAGAGAACATTAAGTTTTATGCTTTGGGAAACAAAAAGCAAAAATGAAATAAAAAATAAACACATGATGATAGAAGTGGGCACAGAAATTTATTTCCTATGAGAATTAAAATATTTTGCATATTTCTAAAATGCAACAACTAAGGACAAATTTATAAACTGGAAGACAATCTCACCTCAACATTTCAAAGGACTCTCATCTTAAATTAAAAATAATATTAACCCTGTAAATTTAATTACATTATCGTGAAGGTTGAATAATTTTAGTTTTTGTATTAAAATTGTCTAATTATAAGCAATACTATAATTGTAAAAATACAATAAAGTATACAGTATAAGCATTGAGATAGCCAGAATATTTACACAGGGAAGGAGGAGAGACAATGTACTATTGCAGGGTGTCTACAGAAATTGTAAAAAAAAGTTCCCTGATTTTCATGACTATCTTTATAAGACTTCCCTGATTTCTATTATTAACAATACACATATGGTATTCTTTCATGTATGCTACTTCTACTTATCAGGTTAGCTAATATCTCATTTGGGAGAAAAAACAAGGGAAAAACATAAAAATTGCCTAATATTCATAAAGTATTGGTTGACAGTTTTATAAATGTGAATTCAAAATTGAGTCCAACTACTTCATATAGTGGCCAATGGATATAGGGTGACCAGAAAATTTCCTCATTTCCTGAAAAATGTTCCATTCTAAGACATATCGACATCTGATGGGATAGCTAATTGGATTAAGCTGGTCATCTGGTCAGATTATGCTAATGTATTATCTAAATTCTTCAAAAATGGGTAAATTGCCTTACACATAAGCACTATCCACAGAGAATGAGGACATCGGATCACCTTAATTTGTGTTAAATATAAAAAATTCATACCACATGTATCTTTTTAAAAATATTGGGAAAGACGAATCAGCATGTGAAAAAATATGGTATATAAAATAAATGAATCAGTCTCGTTGGCAACGTGAAAATGCAAATATTTTTGCATACAGACAAATATCCTTGATTTTCGAGAATTTTTACAAAGTTCCCAGAGTTTTCCATGATTCCCTGATTTCCAGATTCTGTAGACACCCTGTATTGCTTCCCCTTTCTAAAGCTATTGAAATTAGCCGTACTTTACATTTATAAATTTCTTTTGGACTGTTGAGATTTTAGTCAAAGTAAGATTTTTAAAATAAAAAATAACATGTGCAATCTGTAAGAGCAAATGAAAAATGGAATGATGGCATTCAAATTATTACACCATAGATCATGAAATTTTAGAATATTCTTATGATAATGGCTTGGATAGAGCTGAAACGTGTAAATAGTCTAATAAAACTGTTTTTAATGTTTTCATTTTACACATTTTAGCAATAGATCAGTTTCAACTGACATCACACCCATGCAACCAACTTCACAACCTCGCAGGTATTTTGTTTCCCCATCGGTTTTTTACTACTTTGATTGGTTGAGCAATAATATCCACTAAAAATCAGCGATTTTGGTTGGTTAGAGGAAAATTGGGGTCAGTGGTTGAAAGTGATCTATTAAAAGAAATAAATCATGCATATTCATTATTGGCATTTAATCACATCGTTTTGTTTATTGTAAATGGTCAAGGAGGAAATAAATAAGTACCAAAATTATAAAGAATAAAAGGAGCTGCACATATGTAACATTATCAACTTTTTGGCAATTTCAGAGCCCTTCTCCCCCTTAAGGTGGTTCTCGAAGCCCTTGCTCAACAAGGTGAAACTTTCTGATACATTTTCTGACTCCTTTTTAAACGCAAAGGGATAAAATTAACAGACCTGACTATTGAAACGATTTTGAATCAAAATGAGTTTTCCATTTTTTTTACAAATAAACTACTTATTGAGTTATAAGCAATTGTAGTAACGTCCTCGCTGTGTAACATTCAGAAATTCAGTTCAAAATGCCAACTTTGACAGTATTTTCTGAAAGATCCTCTTTCTTAAGAAAAAAAATGGAAAACGTATTCATTTATATTTTCAACTTTATTTTTATTTTAACTTTCATTTATATAGTTTTTGAATAAGAACACCTGCCAATTTCATGCACTTCTGAACAAAAATGAATTAAAAAATGTGTTAGAAAATAGCTCCTTTGGATTTGAGAACAGTCTTATATCATACATTATCATTTTTCAAGCACCCCTCCCTTCCTAATGATATCATTATCAATGTCTAAAAATCATTTTTATTTTTACAATTGTTTTCTTTCATGTACTTGCAATAATATAAAGATATGGTTATACATTTATTTTTTTGCATACTTTACTGATTTAAAGGAAACAAAAACAACAAAATATCACTATTATATATTAAATAACTTTATATCAAATAACACTTTAAAGAAGCATTTACTATTTAAAAATATTTAATAATAGCCTTTTGTTACATGATGCTTTCAACAGTAATATTGCCTTCTTGCACTTGCCACTACATGCAGTGGTGTAGCCATAAAAAAAAGGAGAGGACATATGCTCTAAGCAGAGGGTATACGCTCAAGGCAAAGAGTATATGCGACAGTGTATATACTATTGCTTTTTTAAGAAACAGAGGGTATACAGTGTTCCTCAAAAAAATCCAGAAGGTATATGGCGTATACCATCGTATACCCTCCACTACATCCCTGACTACATGGGAAGGGGGTAAGAAGAACATATTTTCAACAAAACAGATAGCATTCTTCCCCATTTTTTTAGGGTTCTGTACCTGAAAACAGAACCATTATAAGATCACTCCTGCATCTGTCTGCACGTTTGTCACAGCCATTTTATCCGTAAACTATAGAACGTGGAAAGTTCAAATTGGCTGGAGTAATAAAGGCTACTGACCCACATATTTATGGATTATTAGCCATTCACAAATATAGTTAGGGAAAATGTAGAGGGGCTAATTAAGTCACTTGAAAAAAATCTTTTTGTATATCATGTGAAAGCTTTCGTAATGCCGAACTCAAAAATACATTTCTTTTAATTTTAGGTATATTTTCAGCGATATTATCGAAAATGTAATGCAAAAATATGTCCCCACCCCACCCCCTCTATTTTTGAATCTACTGAAACTAAAATTAGGAATAGTAGAAGTTAATTTAAACCTTGCACGAAAACTATAGCAATTACCCTAGGCACATAGATTTTGAGAAAATCACATTTTTCCAAATGTCTCTTATCTTTATTATGTATATTTAATTATACATTAATTATTAATTATTTACTTGACCTTTACTTTTAATAATTTAATTATTTTAAAAAGTATCTTAATTTTTATTATTTTAGTTTATTTACTTATTTATTTTAATGTTTTACTATATTGTATACCTTCATTATAATTTCGATTGCATTATTATTACATTCAAATTACTGTTTAAAAATTTTAAACAAAACAATAACCAGAAATTTTCAAAATTATAAAATCCACACAACCTGTAGTTTTAAGCTGTGCGGATTTGAGGGAGTCTACTGTACTTTAATCTGCATACAGTATTATGCTAAAAATAATAATTCTAGCTACAATGCTACTGATAATATGCTTTTAATAAATTCAAACTAAACATATTTTTATAAAAATTTTCAAAATTATGGAGAAAAAAATGACAAGTTTATTCAAAGATTATTGACTGCAAAAATAGAAGAAAAGGAAAAACATACAGTCAATTCTGTGAAATCCGCTGATGTATAATACGTACTACATGTTGGAATGTAAACAGTGAAAATTGTCATTGACAGATAGATAAAGTTAGATAAAGACTCATAGATAAAGTTAAATGTGTTATTTTTCATGAATTATCAGTTTCCCATGGAAATAAACTGTGATTTAAGAAAATTTATATATTTTGAACCCTGCATTCGAAAATGAAAATTTGTACATAGTAAAAGAGACAATCAAATCAAAATAGAAATAGATGTTTTAAATAGGCATCAGTGTTTAGTTATTTAATTTTTCTTTAAATTAACTTAGTTATTAAAATATATTAAACCAATGTTGCATTATATTTTTCTTTTCCATTGTAATTTTTGTGGAGTTGTTCCTAATTTATAATCAGACTTTTAAAAATAAAATGTAAACAAAGGGATGATCTATAATTTACAAAAATCTATAATCCGCAAAACCCTTGGCTCCTAAGTGTGGAGATTCATAAAGTCGACTGTATAAATTAAAAAATTAGTGAATAAGCAAAATCAATAATTTAAAGTAGAGTAGCATACCTGCTCTTTTTGACACAGTGCTTGGATATTAGTTGGGACAAATTTGCTTACATGGAGGCAAGTATTAAATAAGACTGAAAAAGAAATATTAAAATATAAACAGATAAATTCCACAATAAATAATACACAAATAAATTCCAAGCAATAAAATGGAATTTTTTAGTGTAAATACAGTAGAAGATCTTTATAGTGCAAACCTAAAAACACAAGATTTTGTGTTATATAGAATTTTGCATTATATAGATAATTTCATACATCATTAAAACTTACATTGTAAACATGGTCAACTAGGTCTGGAACATATCTATATACAGTAGATCTTTATATTGCAATTTTGATTCTAACAATGAATTACATAATTCCCTGAGATAGAAAAATTTTCACTACAAATAAAAAGATCTGTATGACGACCACAAAATTGATCTCAGAATAATATATACTGTATATACTCACACATAAGTTCAGTGGTAGAATTCATATAAAAAAGTCACTGGTTTCAAGGACTAGTAAGCATAAGAATTTACTGGTCTGCAGTAATTATCACTGGCCTGCTACATAAAATTCTATTAAGTCCCTTTAATCCCTTGAGTAGCCCACTTCATAGAATATAAATCAAACTTCCTTTGCAGTTATCCAAAATTTTCATCATAGTAAAATGTAAAATTATAATTTGCTAAAAAATTAAACAGTACATAAAGGAAAACTATAAAATTAATAATTAAATATTTTATTTCAGATTATCTATTTATCTATTTCAACTGACTAAGGTTTAATGCAATTTTTTTTTAAATAAAATAAAATTACGCGATTTGTGTTTGATTGCAGTTTTCTCAGAGATGGGAAACTGGTCCTACGGGCAATTAAATTTTTCAAATTAGTAGTCCGATTGAATTTTTGGTGGTCTAGGACCAGTGGACCACCAAGGATTTTGAACGCTCAAGTTGAAACATTTTGGAAAAATAAAAGAAATTTCTATACCTACAGTAATACAGACTTTATGTAAGCTTATATCATAAAATTTTGGATTTTCATATGAATGGGGGAAAATGTTGGAAGTAAAAACCTTTTCTGCACCCCTGATATTGTATTTCTCAAGACCAAAAGTTGTACAGATTATAAATTTTTGCCTAATATAGATCATTTCATATATTGTGAAATTGCATTATAAACATGATCAAAATGCACTTGGACAAAATCATTATATTACTTATTTCCAATTTTTTTTAATTTAATGACAGCAATTTTTTCACTAAAAAATCGAAATTATGGAAGGATGAAATAATATTTTAAATTTAGACCTCTAGTGGGTAGCAATATTTCTACAATATGGATTGTAGGCTCTTCTTAAGTGTAAAATTCATTGTTTACACTATATTTAGAAAGAGCAGTCTTTGAGTAATTGAAAAACTTTACAGTAATTCAAGCTGATAAACTTTTGCAAAACAATACTTTTTAAGACTCCAGAAATGCTTGAAATACAGGTCTATATTCCTACATCTGGGTGGCAGATGTATGCTTTTGCTCAGTGATCAAACTTATAAAATTACTGCTCTTGAAAGTAAATCACCTCTTTTCAAGCCATTCTGGAGTGAGCAGGTTTCGTAAATATGTAAATATTTAAATTTAAAAAAAAAATCCGATATTTTTATATATATATGTGATATTTTCAAAATAACCAACTTATTGCTGATAATAAATAATTTTCAAGCATAATATAAATTAGAAACTAAAACATATTGCACTTAACATGAAAACTTAATAAAACATTATTCTAAAAATGCATTTTTATTTTTCTTTATTATTATTTGCTTAGAATAAAATTGAAGATCAACTAATTGAAAATAGAAACGATTTGCTTTATACACTAATAAAATAAAATAAAAACTATAGGGTTCAGTATCAAGAAAATTATATGTTTTATAAAATAAAATTTTAAATACAAAATAGTTATTTTTATACAAAACAAAAAAGGTGTTGCTATCCAACGTTCTATTTATTCACAAATTAAAAGATGTAAAATAAACATATGAATAAAGTAAATCTCTACGTTTCGGTTTAATCTTTAAAACCTTCATCAGAAGAAAAGTTTTCTAAAATATAAATTGACAAAAACACTTTATATGCTATACATCTTAAAATCTAATTCAAAATGATAAACAGTCCAACGGAAACTTCTTAAATCCCCAAAAAACAGCTCAGTGGCACCATTTTTTATCCAAAGAAAACAACGAAGAAAAAAGGGTACAAAAAACATGGAAATTTTCATAGACCTTTCAAAATAGAAAGCCAGATTTCAGGAATGTGAAAGGAAACATTATCATTACAAACTTCTTGGTTCCTTAAATGAATTTCTAAAGATTCACAGATAATAGCATTAAATGGAACAACTTGCTTGGAAATAACTTTAGCATGGTCAAACTCTATAAATGAAATAAGTCCTTTAAGGTAACTTCTTGAGAGCGCTGTAGAAAATTTACGAAACTTCAAATCATTTTTGTGTTCTTTCAATCTTTCAAAAAATCGACAAATTTCCATGTTTTTTACAGCCCTTCTTTCTTTGTTGTTTTCTTTGGATAAAAGATGGCACCACTGAGCTGTTTTGGGGGGAATTTAAGAAGTTTCTGTTGGACTGTATATCATTAGGTGCGTTCGTAATTATATAAATACGTAGCACCTATAGTCGTCGTTCAGTCCGTCTGTCTGTCTGTCCGTCCGCATATAATAGAGCAAAAACTACCCAACCGAATGGTCTGAAATTTTAAATATATGATTGTTGTAAAATTTTGTCGAGTCATTTCAAATTTTATGAAAATCGGATGTATAGTTAAATTACAGGGACAGTCAAAAGTTTTTCTTTACATTACGGCCAATGGGAAAAATTATTGCATGTGCATTTTAATGATGTTAAAGCTTTCCAAATGGTCTCAAATTTTAAACATATAATTATTGCGACATTTTGTCGAGCCATTTCAAATTTTATGAAAATCGGATGTATAGTTTAATTACAGGGACAGTCAAAAGTTTTTCTTTACATTAAAGCCAATGGTAAAAATTATTGCAAGTGCATTTTAATGATGTTACAGCTTTCCGAATGGGCTCAAATTTTAAATATATAATTGCTGCAAAATTTTGTCGAGCCATTTCAAATTTCATGAAAATCGGATGTATAGCTAAATTACAAAAGTTTTCCGTTACATTAAGGGGAATGGGAAAAAATTATTGCAAGTGCATTTTAATGATGTTACAGACTATGCACTTATGAATTGCAAATAAATACACATTCAGTACAATATGGGGTGCAAAAAATAATTATAAAACTAGCTATAGTACGAACGCACCTCATTTGCCACGTTTGACGAGCAATTTCCAACTTGTTTTTTATTAGATTTTAATACAAAGTGTAAACATATATGTGAACATATATGTAAAAACATATAAAGTGTTTTTGTCGATTTATATTTTAGAAAAATTTTCTCCTAATGAAGGTTTTAAAGATTAAACCGAGACGTAGAGATTTATTTTATTCATATGTTTATTTTACATCTTTTAATTTATGAATAAATAGCACGTTGGATAGCAACACCTTTTTTGTTTTGTATTCGATATTACAATGTAAAGTCTTTAATTATTAGCTATTTTTAATCAAAATTTTTTAACATAAATGTAAGATTGACTCCTTTTTTTTATTTCCTAGCATGTTGTACAGTTTAAACTCAACTAAATGAAAACCAGAAAATATTATTTTCTAATGAAGCTGTAAATAACTGATTGACTAACTAAATTAGACGCTTTATCTTTCAATGGCTGTTCTGAAGCAATTATCTCTCACATAATTATTAGTTTTACATTTAAAAATAAAAGCTTCAAACATAAAGCTTTGAAAAATATGTTTATTTTTTGGCTAAAGAAGTCACTGCCAAAGACAAAAGTTCTTTATCTACAAAACAACACCATCAATAAGAGTTGAAAATTTCATTTACACTTGTTTTGACTGAAAATATATCAAAAATATCTTGCAGAGTGATATAATATCAAACATCATGATATTTTGAAAATAAAACATGAAAATATCGAAAATCTTGATATTCTAAAAATAAATATAAATTATATAAAAATATTTAAAATATCAAAGATCTTGATATTTTGAAGATAAATACTGGAAATATATCCTGTTAAGTATTCATTGATATATATCAACGAACCTTGGGAGTGAGTATTAAGAAGAATTATTTTTCGAAGGTTTTTGCCCTTGACTGCTTTGAATAATACTGATAAATTTCATCAACAATCTTATAAAATATTGTTGACTCAATTATAAAAACTCATTAATATTTATTAGATACTTTTATTTCACCTTTTGATACTAGGTAAAGATATTAAAATTTTGTTAAAAGTGACATTTCTTTTAAGGAAATATTTATCAGCAGGAATTTTGTTTAAGACTAGCAGACTACATGCCATTGCCCATACCCGGCTCAGTATGAATCTTCTGAGAATAAAAAATTAAGCCTGAACATGGCCACAGTCTAATTTTATTCTGATGTAAAAACAAAATTACAAAAACTCTTAATGATTTACAGTTTTATAATAAATAGAAGTAATGATGTCATAAATCTTTAGTGATAAAAAATTGCCATAGAAATGAAATGATTTTCACTTTTCGCTAACTAAAAAAATAACTTTATAGAAATAAACAATTAAAAATGTCTTTGAAAAAAAAAAAAAAAAAAAAAAAAACTAAAAAATTTGACTGTGTCATGGTAACACGACGAAATCACTTTTCTCTTATTCTAAGAAAACACTGTCATCATAACAAGTCTTTTGGCAATAAAAAAATTACTGTTGAAAACATTCCTCTCTAAAATTTGATTTTGGTCATCAGAAATTTATCTTTTCTCAAAGCTTATGAAAATTTAAAATATCATATAAAGAAAAAGAAGTCTCATTTTATTGAATGTTATTGATAGGGATGTACTATATATTCGGTATGTATTCAGCCATACTACAAAGGTTGGGCTGAATATCAAACTACTTGGTCTGCTTAATATTTTCCTATTTGTCTAAATCAAACACTTAAAAAAAATAAAAAAATGAAATACACAATGCATAACTTTTATTTTTAACTGTTAATAAATAAAGATATTCAGAATATTTAAGAAATAGAATCATACTTATATAAAAGAGATTGCTTTTGTATTATCTATTTGCTGTTTGAAAAATGATACTTAAGAAAACGAATTATTAATGATGACAGTCATAGCAATTAACGGTATATAAATGCTCGGTTCTGAATATTAATAATTGGTAACAATCTGTTTCTTGCTTTTCAAAAACAGGATGTTTCTAAATGAAATGGAAGAAATTTTTAGGGATGATAATAGGCATCAATACAAACAATTTTTGTAAAGAAATTAGAATCACAATCAAATTCATTCATTCAAAAATACAAAATGAACTTGGATTTTCGTTTGTAATTTTAACAATAATAAAGACATTATAATGATATTTTCAATTGACTTTCCTTTCTGTGAAATATGATGACATGAGGTACTGGAAATTGCAACTAAAAGGTGCATCTAAAATATTCGGTGACTCATAAACAACGCGAATTAAAAATGCGTCCCTGTGCATGCGCAGGTAGAGAACAATGAAGAGATGGCATGTAGCAAGAGGAGCAAGAAACCAAGGCAGAATAGTCTGCTATGGGCAGTCGAATGGTGTATGTTTGAAAACTCGTGCCATATTCAAATGAAGCAACCGATAATCATCAAGTTTTGCTACAAATTGGGAAAAAAAGGCACAGAAATGCACACAATGTTGGTCCAGGTGTACAGAACAGATGCAGTGAGCAAAAAATGCGTGTACGACTGGTTTAAACATTTTCGGGAGGGAAAGGAAACTGTGGATGAAGAAGCATGTTCAGGAAGACCCTCAACAAGTGTAACGACAGACAACATCGAGCGGGTGAGACAGATGCTCTTAGATAATCGCCGACTGTCTTTATGATGAATATCGGAGGAATTGGAAATCAGCAAAGGCAGTGTTAGCACCATCATTCACAAAGACATGTGACATCTGTGCTTCAGTCGATCCCAAAAGATGCCTTCACTGGCTCATTCCAGCAGCTTTATCAACGATGTCATAAGTGTATTGTAGCCAACGGATGTTACTTTGAAGGTGATTAAAAGTATTTTGTTTCCATATTTTGTTTTATGCTTCCATTCACCGAACCTTTTAGACGCACCTTGTATTCCCATCTTGACAACACTGAGATAAAAATTTTATAACTTAATATGCAGCTGATAGTACATATATTATGTCATTGGCCAAAATTCACTAACTTCTAATGATGTCATCACATTTCATACAAAGCAAAGTTATCATCATGAAAAACTCACTCATTATTGTTGTAGTTGTGAATGAAAATGTTATTCCTATTGAATGTGTTTTGATTAGTGTGGTTTTGATTATCTTGGTAATATCACAGAGTCTATTAAATGTACTAACTAAAGAAAATCTGCACATCAATCATATTCATAATATCTTTCCTATTCCTATTAATTTTTTATCAGTCAATCTGTGTATAGTGCGTATGTAATCACTTTATAGTTACTCAAATCTAATTGCTCTTTCCCCCCATTTAATCAATATTTGCTTGTTTTTTTATCAGCTCTAAATATCAGTGCAGTCAAAAATGCAATTTTGAAGTCATCAAACTACATTCGTTTTTTAATAGATATTGCCTTATCACAGTTTTTCACAATGAAACATCATTGTTTATTAGTTTGTAGATAAAATCTCATATTGGGCCCATTCATGCAGTTTTTTTATGGTAGAATTCCATTATCTTGAAAATAATTTACCCCTTGCTTTTCCATAGGCAGGAATCTTATCATCTTTACATAATAATAGACAAAAACAGAGAAATAGCAATAATTTTCATTTTTCATTACAAAAACTAAACTTATTTATCCATAAAATAAATAATAAACCGGTCAAGTGTGAGTGTTACTTGCGCAGAGAGGGTTCTGTACAATACATATATGAATTAGTAACTGGGCATTACATTACACAAATATATCATTAAAAGTTATTATCTATGCTTTAGCATATTGGGGACCATGACTGCTTATATGCACCTTCATGAAGTGCACACTGAATTTGTTCTTTCTTTAAATCAGGCATAAAAATGGGAAATGGGAAAAAAGGTGGAAATTTTTTTTCATCTATACAATAAGGCCAAACTTGTATAAATTAGATGCATTTCAACAGTTATTCATACAACAAAATGAATTATAACCGTACATTTGATTTTTTTTTTTGTAACTTAGAAAGTACTAAAAGAAAAAAAAAAAACAATAAATGTATAAATTCATTAAATCAAAAAAGAAAATTGGAAACAGTTTGCTAAAAGTATAAATCCATCCAAATGTATGTGATGAACTTATGTGAAGTACAGAGATTAATTTTTCAAAATAAATGTATTATTTTGAATGATTTGAATGTTTAAGACTTTGTTTAAAAGAAAAAAAATCTCTATGCTAAATATATGCATGCCAAATTGATCTTTACTCCAGAAATACATTTCCAAAAATGCATCACTGAAATTACCCAGAAGTGTTTTATAAATAGAATAAAATATTCTATTCCAAAAGAACCTTATGGAAACTTCCTTTCCCTAGTTAAAGAACTTAATTTACATGACTTTCAGATACTTATAATAAAAGCTTGCCTTTGATTTGATAGCACAGCAATTCAGAAACAAACTCCAAGGATTTGAGTAGACAAGATGTCTAATTATTAAGCTTTCAACCTCCCCCCCCCCCCCTATATGCTTCTAATATTTTCTTTGCATTGTTGCATGAATTCAAAGAATGTTCAAATTTGCTTTTAAAAAGGTGGAATTCCTCCTTTAGGAAGAACTTTTTCATGCCTGTTAATTAGATCCTTTTCATGATTGTTTAAATAAACGTCACTTAAAAAAAAAAAAAAAAATAGTAGTGCCAACCGAATAAAATTTGCACAAGAACCACTGGTCCAAAAGAGTTAAAAGCTGATGCCGCATAGAGTACACTGCCTGCATATTTATGTATGTCCAAACAGTCTGTGTCCTTAAGGATTGACATCTCGGCTAATTACCAACAATTTTTTTTTTATACTTCTGGAACAATAGGGGCTTCCTCAACTCCTTTGCTGAACATCCACAAATCGAAATTTGTGTGTAGCAGAAAAATACGATTTTCTCAAAAACAATGTGACCTAGGGTAATCACTATAGTTTTCCTGCAAAGTCTAAATTAACTTCTACTACTCTTAATTTTTTCATAATTTTTGTTTCAGTAGATTTGGAAAAAAAAAAGGGGGGGGGGCATCTTTCTTGCAGTACATTTTCGACTATATCTCTTAAAACATAATACCTAAAATTAAAAGAAAAGAATTTTTGAGTTTGACATTACGAAAGCTTTCACACGATACCCCCACATGACATACAAAGAAAAGATTTTCTTTTTCAAGTAACTTAATTAGTTCCTTTACATTTTAGATACAGGAGTTTATAATGGTTTCGTTTTTACTTTTTAAGTGTGGAACCCTTAAAATGGAACATGTATAGTCGTGGGAAAAAAAGTAAACACCCCCTACTAACTCTGCAACTAATTATAACAAAAGAAAGTTACTGGTACCAATAGATTGGAAATAAAGTCTACTTTTAAATGATGTACATAAAAATTTGTTAGGGGGTCATTTACAAATCAAAACCAGATCAAACTTTGTTTTTTTCAATGGCAACACCCAATTTTGACAATATATTTTAAATCTTTGGCTCAAACGATCTAGGCATTAATTTCACTGATAAGTTTATGAATTATAAACATTCAAAATTTAGAGCTTCTAATGTTAAATTATATTTTCATATTTGTATTAATATCTCCTGAAATTATAATCCAAATGTAATAATTTTGTGTGTGGTTATAATACTAAAAAACTCAAACATAAATACATTGAATTTGTAATTTTAAAAAAATTTATAATATGAATTAAGAAATTGATAATCGAAAAAAAAATTGAATTTGCACCTACATTTTTTTTTTTTTTTTTTTTTTTTTTGATAGATTTATATTTATTATGCTTTATGCAAATTCTCAATTTCAAATTTTTCTTTCAAGTAGTTTTTTAATTATCATTAAAAAACTTCAAAATGATGGTTTAAGAGGCTGTCTATGATGTGCAGTAAAGCATAATTTGAAAATATATATTTCCATTTTATTGAGACATTTGGGTTTTCAATAGTCGAAACATATTAAGTGAGTGAAATGGTCATATTGACAAGAAATAATACATTAACAGTAGTGATATAGTCATTCTGCAGCATTTCAACAATCGAGTATTGAACTTCAATTTGGATACAGCCCCTAAAATAGGCTCATTTTAAAATAATTAATTTCTCGGAAATTAATCATACGAATTTCATGAAAATTTGGATTTAGGTTAACTGAAGAGTGTAGAATTTATTTATGGTGTCAAACTGTGGTATTGCTGCTACTGAAAAAAAAAACAAAGTTTGAGTTTGTTTTGATATGTAAATAGCCTCCTAAGCAAATTTTATATACATCATTTAAAAGAAGACTTTATTTCCAACCGCTTGGTACTTGTAACTTCGTTCTACAATAATTTGTAGCAGAGCTAGCAGGGGGTGTCCCCCCCCCCTTTTTTTTCACGCCTGTACATCATGTGTGATGTGCAGCACCACAGTTGGCAAAAGTGAAGTAAATGTGGCATCACACTTATCCACTACTGGCATTAAACCACATTGTTAGATGACAGATTTAGTTTACTTTAGATGGTAGACAGAAAAGTAAACAAATACTGAATGTTTTCAGAAGAAACTTGATCACAAGGTTAAATCAAAATAAAATGTCATAAAATAATTTCTATGTAAAAATATTTTCTAATTTTTATTTCTTACCAATTTGCAAAACCAGCCATATTACAGTCACTCCAAAGAATATAATAACAAATATTTGGAGAGGTGTCATATTTTAAGGGCATTTACCTCCAACACCTATGCTATATGAAAAAATAAAAATCTCAGTTACAGACAGTAACAGAACATATAATGCATAAAACAAACTAACTATTTAATCTAAAAATTTAACTATTATGAAAACTTAATGTAAGTATTTCATTTTATAAAGTTGGAATTATAAAAAATATCATATATGTATAATTTTAATTAATTTTTCAATTAATTTTCAGCAATGAAATTACGCCTGCAAATTATTGAATATTAAATACATGAATTATCACATTGCTAACTAAGCCTAAAACCAACAGAGTGAAAAATGTCCTAGCTGGGAATCGAACCCGGACATTGGAATAATGCTCCAATGCTCTACCATTTGAGCTATGAGGACGATACCCAGCCTGGCATCTCTCATTCACATATGTCGGTAAAGCTGCAACCGCAGCACAAGATGGAAAGGCCTTCATGAGCACACTGCAGTGAAATATGAGACGCAAATAAAGCCCAACATAGGTAAACACATATAAGGCCACACATATAATACTTATATTAAGAGCATTATTCCAATGTCCGAGTTTGATTCTTGGCTTGGACATTTTTCACTCTATTGGTTTTAATCTTACTTAGCAATGTGATAATTCCCACATTTAATACAGTAGACTCCCTTAAATCCGCGAACGCCTAAAATCCACGTATTTTTTCAGATGTAAACAGTGAAATTTATAAAGTTGCAGGAACAAAATTCAAGATGGCACCGAAATCAGCGATTACCACAATGTTTTTTTACTAAATTTTTTGTTAATCATTCTCTTTTGACTATTGCAGCTGATTTATTACTAAATAAATAATTACTTTTCATTTTGATATAAATTAGCATATCTATATAAAAAATTACAGGGTTTGAAATGGAAAAATCCACGAACCGAAACGCTATTTTAAAATTATTGTTCACAGATTTTTTTTTAAATACTAGGGGGCTCGGCCCCCTACGAGCTACGCTCGCCAACCCCCGTCCAGACACCGCAGACTCTAAATGCACGCTAATTTGATCGGCTTTAAAAAGATTTCGAAAGATTGAATTATAATTTAAAAACAGTGGCGATCTCCCTATAAACGAATTTCTATTCATTTCTCTTTGATTGGGGAATTTTAACGCCAAATCCGCTGCGGTACTACTTGATTATCCTGTCGACCAATTTCGCCAAATTATATAAATCGCCAAACCACTCGCCAAATTATAGAAATTGATATAATTTTTATTTTAAATAACGAAAGAACAAATAAATTCGTACAACATTAATAAAAACACAAATAAAACGTCGAAATAAAAATAAGTTGATGACGTAGACACGTGTAACAACATTTCAAAATAAGCTAATATAAAAGGGATTAAGTAAAGAGAGTCTTTGTCTCCTGGTATTTTTTAACAAAGCGAAAAGAAAGTTCTTTTAAATAAGACATTTTAAATTAATTCTCAAAATATCAAATAAATGTCTAGCGCAATTTCTAAATTTAAACTTTTTTGCAATATTATTTTGTGTTCATTTTATGTAATAACTATAATGTGACGTAAATATGACGTCATTTCTCCTAAGACTTCTAACGCATGTTAATGAATTTATTATTTTACAATATCCTTTCTCTTTTAAAATTCACGTGTATACTTTTTATGACGTAATTTTTAATAAGTTCCTGCTTTTTATACGTAATTATTTAATTCTGATTTGAAAGTTTTTTCCCTGTTTATAATAGTCACGTGTAAATAAATTTTTAATTTGAAGCAAACATTACGGCTTGCGCTTTTTATACAGTTGGCAACAGTTTAAATTCGTACAATTTACTGAAATCTGTAAAAAATATCTCTAGAAATGCTGAAAATTTGAATTTAAAATAGAAATAAAACCTGAAAAAATGAGTCAAAATAAAAAAATTAAGTCAATCTGCATTCCGGCAAGTTCTAACGCATAAAATGATCTAAAAATGAATACACTGCCATGTATAGTTTTTGCTGCTATAAAACTTTTTTAGTGGAACGATTTTGTCCAACTTTAGCATTAAATAACTCTTAAAATAATTCTTCGATTTGAAAACTGTCTGCATCAGCGTGTTTATCAAACATTTCTGTATAAAACCACCGATTTTCATATTTTTGTATGCATTATTTTTGTTAATATTAACGAAGAAAGGCCTCCGGTCACAAAAAAATCAAAACCGGCGGCGGCGGCGGCGGCGGTGACAGCGGTAGTTACTTTTTTTTAGAATAGAGAGATAGACAAATTTATTTCTAAACATACAAAGTAGTATAAGAAAAGCATTCAAGACTCTAAATAACAATGAAAAAAGTTACAGAGAGCGCAATAAGCTATATATACTGATAATAGCTCATTAACACTGTTCTCCTTGCTTCTTTCCCTATTTCTTATGTCATCACTAGTTTGAAATACCAGTCTTTTGTTTACTTTATACATATTATATTTAACTACAGTTACATTAGTAGTTTATTTTTATTCATCTTTTTAAATATGTAACTTACTTACCTTTTTCTCGGCAGTCTTTAACTTTAAATACTCTTTATTTAATTTATTTCTGGGATGTTTACTTTGTAAACATCGTTAAGCCTTGCCATTCTCCATATGCAAAACCGTCCATGTGGTGCTAAGAACGAATAATGACGTATCGATCTTACGATCGCTTTACCACTAGATGGCAGCATAGGACTTTTGGAATCGAATTGAATCAATTTCATTGGTAATAATTTAATATTTTTCTAATTTTTATTTTACATAATTATTTTAATAATTACTTACTTTTAAAATAATAATTTATTTCAATATTTTACTTATTTTAATGTTTCACTTTATTGTAAGCATTCATTATAATTTCCCTTGCTTAACTACCAATCAAATTAATGTTTAAAAAATGTAAACAAATCAATGACCAGAAATCTGCAAAATTCTAAAATCCGCACAACCTCTAGTCCCAAGCTGTGCGGATTTGAGAGAGTCTACTGTAATAAAAAAATATCAATTTTTTCATATTAGCTACATGTTATGTGTGTACAGTTAATTGACAAAGAAAAAAAATTATCAAAAATTTCCTGTCATACATGTAAATATCCTTCTATATATAAAAAAAAGTTTTGATTTGGAAATGGACCAATGAACATCTGCGTAGATATTCCGGGTAGACCACATCCAATTTGAATGCTTAAGCATGGCCTTTCATCGTTAATATTAAAAAAACTGTTGCATACAAAAATATGAAAATCGGTGGTATTATAGAGAAATGTTTGATAAATACGCTGATGCAGACAGTTTTCAAATCGAAGAATTATTTTAAGAGATATTTAATGCTAAAGTTGGACAAACTCGTTCCATTAAAAAAGTTTTATTGGAGCAAAAACTATACATGAGAATTTAATCATTTTTAGATCATTTTATACGTTATAAGTTCCCGATGTGCAGATTGCATTTAGTTTTCTTATTTGACTCATTTTTTGATGTTTTATTTCAATTTTAAATTCAAATTTTCAGCATTTCGAGAGATATTTTTTACAAATTTTAGAAAATGTTATTAATTTAAACTGTTGCCAGTTGCATAAACAGCGCAAACAATAATGTTTACTTCAAATTAAAAATTTATTTACACGTGACTATTACAAACAGAAAAAAAACTTTAAAATTAGAATTAAATGATTACATGTTAAAAGCAGGAAAATTACGTCATAAGAATATTACGTCATTAAATACGAAAACCACCATTGTATCTCTTAACAGCAGCAGATTTGGTCTTAAAAATCCCCAATCCAAGAAAAACGAATGGAAACCCGTTTACAGAGAGATCGCTACTGTTTTTTTAAATTTTAATTCAATATTTTTAAAGCCGATCAAATTAGCGTGCTTTTTGGATTTTGGTGTGCCTGAACGGGGGTTAACGAGCGTTGCTCGTAGGGGGCAGAGCCCCCTAGTGTATGTATATATTAAAGATGAGATGGTTTTGATTTTTATTACTAGAGTTTGGGCCAGGGCTCAAAATAAAAATTTCATTTATTCATAAATTTAAATATGAAAAAAAATACTTTCTATTTGAAAAACAAGAATGTAGCCTAAGTTTCTTGAAGTGTTTTACAATCGCTTAAAAATATGTATGAAATGGAATTGAATTGTTATTGATGGGATATAAGGAGAAATATTTTGCTTAGTCATTGTTAGTAACACAAAGAACGAACATCACTTGTCTATTAGGTGAATCAAACTGTGGATAATCGAACTGGCATGGGATACAAAAGTTGCCTTTTATATATAGTCAATTTCAAAACAAGTAAATGAAAATTTATTTGTTTTGAAAATGACTTGGGTAGAATTGAAACATGTAAACAGTCAAATAAACCTATTTTTACTGTTTTTAAAGTTTTAATTTACACCTTTTAGCAACTAAAATTAGTATATTATTACAAAGTGTTAATTTGCTATATATTTACAGCAAGGTCATTGAAATCTGCTTGCATCCGGTACAAAAAAGAATTAACCAGTTCGCTAGTTAAATGTAATCAAAGTAGCGATGCATATTTCCATGAAAAAAGCTGTATTTCACTTGGCAATCGTTCACAGATTTTTTAATCGCCACTTTTACAATGTTAATCATCATGTGGCGAGTACTAATTTTCACCTATACCGTGCAGACCTCTAGAAGTCTTCCATACTGACATTTTACAAGATGAGGATTTCACAATTTTGAGTGAGAATTTGTCATCTCAGCCTGAATTTTAGACCCTGATCACTCATGGTAAATTTATAGGGTACTACTTAGTTATCCCGTTGACCAAAAATCTATCGCCAAACTATAAGATTAAATGTCAATAATGGTTGATCGTAAATGTTACATTCACTTGACTTTAAACAAGTTACACGTGTTTACATCATCAAGTGATTTTTATTTCGACATTTTATTTGTATTTTTATTAATGTCATATTAATTTATTTGTTCTTTCATTATTTAAAATAAAAATTATGTCAATCTGTATAATTTGCCGAGTGGTTTGGCAATTTATATAATTTGGCAAAATTGGTCGATGGGATAACTAAGTAGTACCTTTTATAGATTTTATTACACAAAAATTATATTATGCTATACACAATACAATTTATTTTAGCAAATTTATAAAATGCATTTTTTAGAGATATCAAGTTAAATTACTTAAAGTTCACTTCTATCAAAATAAGAATTAAGCAAAAAAAAGTAGTATTTATTACTAATTTAATCTGAATAATATTTCTACTTACCTTCTAAAATCAAGTAGCAAATGCTGTTTTATTTGTTTCATATTCCAGGTGCAGGATTATCAAATTCATAAGTTATCTGCAATTGCAGAAGAAAAAAAAAATAATAAATCATATAAGGCAGAATACTGGACATATTTTCTTTATTTTACTTGAAAATATTTTAATGCAATCAAAGATTAAAAAATAGATATTTTACTCCACTATTACATTTAATCAATTCATAATTTTCGATTAACTTGAAAAATGTTACAGTATATTTTTAGAAGTTAAAGTGGTATCAGCTAAATAATGCAATTTTTATAACTATCAAAGAATGGAAAACAAATGATTAAAAAAATAAATGTTATGTTCTACTATTAGTTTTAGTATATGACATCAATCCATAGTTTTTGAATAATTTTAAAAATGCTACATTATGATCTTAGTAGTTAAAGCATTTAAATGATACAATCTTTATAACTATTGCATTTATCAGTTAAAACGATACAATCTTTATAAACACTGCATTTGTTAGGACTTGATATAAATTATTGCCTTCATAATAACCCCTATGGCAGAAACGCCGTGACATGGCAACATTATCGCACAAAGGGAATGGGCCCTTGCAGAAAACTTTCACCCTCAACCTCAAGCCGCTAAGCGTATAGCTGATAGAAATATTATTTTTTAGAATTGTTATTTTCATTTAAAGTAAAAAGTATTAAAGTTTGTAAAAGTCCCATTAGAAGTTTCTAGAAAACTAAATTTTTTATGCAACTGAATAACTCCTTATATAGTTTTGAAACTTAATATAACACATTTTTTCATTTATTTTTTTTTTTTTTAATTGGCTATAAATTAACTTCTTGAAAAGAAATAAGTTTAGTATTTTTATTTATACTAAAAATAACCTTATCCTCAACATCTAGTCAGAAGAAAAATTATGCATGTATACATATTAATTTATATTTTAATTATTTGAAAAAGTTAAACACGTGTACAATGCCTCTCTCCACCCATCTACATTGATTTAATTATAGTTTTCAATCTGTAGTGAATTGTTGCAAATTGCGGCAGTTTAACCCCGTACTCAAACAACAAATCTTAAGAAAAGTGATAAGACAATTTATTAATAAAAAATTACTGAAAATATTCTAAATAATTCCTTTAATGATCATTCATTAAATTTAGGTTTTTGGCTTTTTTTACATGTAGTTTAAAAACAGAATAAGACCACTGAACTTACAAAAGTGTGAAAATCTGAAAATTTTCATGAACAGTGTATTCTTTACAAGAAACCTGTACAAAATAATATTACAGACTTTTTTAAAGTTAAGGATTTGGAATACTGAGAAAAAAGAAAAAAGGTATGCTATCTTCAGTTTTTGTTTACCTCTCTTTATTATGTGTTTTTTAGACATTATTCTAATTACATTTTTCGGTACTACTTAGTTATCCCGTTGACCAATTTCGCCAAATTATATAAATTGACAATTTTTATTTTAAATAAAGAAAGAACAAATAAATTAGTATAACATTAATAAAAATACAATTAAAACGTCAAAATAAAAATCACTTGATGATATAAACACGTGCAACTTACTTAAAGTCAAGTGAATGTGACATATATGATCAACCGTTATTGGCATTTAATCTTATAGTTTGGCGATAGATTTTTGGGATAACTAAGTAGTACCAAATTTTCTCATATATCTATATTGCATAAAAGGAAAGGTTACTGACCAAATAAAAATGTATTTTTCGAATATTTCCATGCTATGCATGTGTATTTTATTATGCAAATTTCATGAATTTAAGTTGATTACTATTTAAAGAATTTTCTTCATAATGAAGTGCTTAAGTGCAATGGTAAGGCTTTGTTAAATGAAAGTTTCACTGTAATTATTAGATTACTTAGATTCAGTCAAGATCAAAGATTAATCAGAATTTGAAATAAGTTAATTTATGGGAATCCCTTGTAAGGAACAATTATGCATAAAAATCAAAACACCCAATACCTAACTAAATATACTTCCATTTCAAATTCTAGATGTTGGCTTCAAGTTATACCATGTAATGTGTTGATGAATCGAGCAATATACATGTCAAACTGACACTGTACTATGGCATTTTTTACAGGAAAGATTCTAAAATCTGGCAATTGGAAATATCATTGTGGATAACTGGTTCAGTACTGTACAATAAAGTTTTGTCATGGACATATCTAAAACAAATGAGAGAGGGGGAGATTGTGCGAGCAAATGAAGCTCACATCCTGGAAATAGACAAAATTTTGAAAATGTGTTCTTTAATTAATTTATTAATTTATTTTTTTCATTTTTCTATGGGGATTCATGTACTCATGAGTGCCAACAGAGGAACCACTACTAAAACATAAAATAAACAAGTTGGAAATTGCTCATCAAACGTGGCAAATGAGGTGCATTTGTACTATAACTAGTTTCATAAATATTTTTTGCACCGCATATTATACTGAATATATACTTTAGTGCACTTCATAAGTGCATATCAATTTCATTCTGTTTGAAAGGCTGTAACATCATTAAAATGCACTTGAAGTAATTTTTAGGGTTCCGTACTTGAAAAGTATAAATGGAACCATTATAAGATCACTCCTCTGTCTGTCTGTCACAGCCATTTTACTCGTAAACTATGGAAAGTTCAAATTGGGGGATGTAATAAAGACTATTGACCCACATATTTACAGATTATTAAACATTCACATATATATTTAGGGAAAATGTACAGGGGTTAATTAAGTTACTTGAAAAAAAAAAAAAAACTTTTCTTTGTATATCCTGTGAAAGTTTTTGTAATGCTGAACTCAAAAATACATTTCTTTTCATTTTAGGAGATATTGTCAAAAATATGTCCCCCCCCCCCCCTCCATCTATTTCTGAATCTACTGAAACAAAAATTATGAAAAAATTAGAGGTAGTATATGTTACTTTAAACCCTGCAGAAAAATTATAGCGATTACCCTAGGTCGCATAGTTTTTGAGAAAAGCACATTTTTCTATTACACACAAATTTCAATTTACGGGCGTTCAGCAAAGGTGTTGAAGAGCGCTGGAGGCACCTATCATAACAGACATATAAAAGTATTGTTGATATTGATTTTTAAAAAAAATCGTCCGCAATTAGCCGAGATATTAACTCTTAAAAAAGACACGAATGATTTGGACATACATAATGACAATGGCGGCCTACTCTATTTATTATTGGCTTTTAAAGCCTGGATAACAAATTTTAATGATATATTTGTGTAATACAATGCCCAGTAGCAGTATGAAAGGAATAAATGTCAAATTGTTAAAAACAGACTAATTTAATTAGAATTAATCACATATTTACTATTGAATTCGACTTGTTTGCACTGAGTAGATCTCTCTATACGCCTCCTGTGTCTTTAAAAGTTAATTAGAAACATACCTGGAAAAACGCGGCATGGACCAAAGTGGCGTTGCAACTTTGAGACTTCCTTTTGAACCCCGCTTAGCACAATCCCAAGTTTAAACTTTGAACAAGGATTTTGTTTTAGCTACACTGTAAAAAGAGAAGATTGTTACTACGCTGAATTTAGTTTTATAAAATGACAAATGAAGTTTAAATGTGCAGTGCACTACTTTTATTGTCAGTACCAAAATAAGTTCATCATAAATGCATTAGGATAAGATTAAAAAAAAGAGTTATATAGAATAGCAATATTTAATATTATTTAGTCTTCATATCTCTTTGAACTTTTATGGTATACCCATTCATACTTTTCTAGTATATACAGCTATACCCAACCCTAAGTTGTCTTGTTTTTTACAAAGTCTTATTATCCTTTTAGCAACTTTTTTTTTTAAATAATAATATTAATAATTCATATATTTATTGTACAGAACCCTCAGAGTGCAAGTTATACTCGCACTTGACCGTTTATTTCACCATTGGTCGTAATGTAATGGAAAACTTTTGACTGTCCCTGTAATTAAACTATACATAGGATTTTCATAAAATTTGAAATGACTCCATAAAATTTTGCAACAATTATATATTTAAAATTTCAGACCATTCGGTTGAGTAGCTTTTGCTCTGTTATATGCAGACAGATAGTACTATGTATTTATATAATTACGAACGCACTTAAAAAGGAAAGTTTTGCATTTTGAATGGAGAATTTACTTTTTCAGACTAAATTACACACCAAGTTACCATTATAAGAGAAGAACACAGAATTGAATAAAATATAAAACACAGTTATGGTATATTTTATAACAACAGAAACAAACAACAAATATATTTTCAACCTGATAAAGATTTACTTGTTTCAAATGGATTACATTTCTTTGCTTTAATTGTGATTTTAGAAGTTTTCTGTTTCCATAACCAAAGTTGTTGAGATAGTGATGTAGATTATAGGTCAAAATTAACATTTTTACGTACTGGCCACTGGCTAGTACACTGATTTTTTTCACTGGCCAGTTTTTTTAACCACTGGCCAGTAACAAAGTTATGTGCGCTCCATACAAAAATTTTTTTTTCTAACTATCAACATTGTAATTTATTAATATCTTTCACTTACCATTTGATATAATTACATTCAACTAAAAAAAAAAAAAACCTGGCATTATCATGTAACAGAAAAATATAACCAAGAAATTACTGCTTCCAAAATAAAAGTCAAATACATATTTGAAGATTTTTAGACATACTTAATGCAATGTATAAAAGAGACAAGAAAATTAAAATATATTTTAAGAATTATTTTATTCAAATCTTGAATATTTTATTTTCACTATTAATTGCAATGAAATAAATTCATAGCCAATTTTAAGACAGGTTACAGCAGAGGTAGGAACCTCCCCCCCCCCCCCCCCCCGGCACTAACTAAGCATTTTTCTGTGATCATTTAACGAATTTCGCAATCTTTTGACGAAATACGCGTTTCTTCCGCAATCTTTTGACGAAATTCGTGTTTTTTCCGTGAATTTATGACGACATTTGTGATTTTTTTCGCGAAATTTGCGTTTTTACCACGATTTTTTAACAAAAGTTGTGTTTTTCCGCGATCTTTTCACAAATTTTTTGTTTTTTCGCGATCTTTTCACGAAATATGTGTTTTATCCACAATCTTTTCGCGAAATTTGTATTTTATCCGCAATCTTTTCACGAAATTTGTGTTTTATCCGCGATCTTTTGATGAAATTTGCAGTTTTTCCGCAATCTTGTCACGAAAGTTATTTTTTATCCGCAATCTTTTCGCGAAATTTGTGTTTTATTTGCGATCTTTTGACGAAAGTTGCATTTTTCCGCGATACTTTGGAAGAATTTTGTGATCCATTGATGAAATTTGCATTTTTTTCCACGATTTTTTGACAAAATTCACATTTTTTGCATGGTCCTTAGGCGAAATTCATGTTTTTTCGTTATTCTTTGACGGAATTGGTGATTTTTTTCTGCGAACGACTGACAAAATTGATTTTTTTCGGGAACCATATCGAAATTAGCGATATTTGTATGTCCAAATTTTTGGACTGATGACCGATTTTTTTTTTCGGAACCGAATACCTTAAATTTTTGAAAAATTCAGGACAGAATCGCACCTGCTACTTTCTTTTCTTACATTCGGGAATCGCCGATCTGGATGCCGTAAATTCTGAACAAATTTCACTCCTTTCCTCCCTGGCATCGATGTTTCAACTATTGCGTTTGGCCCATTGTGTTGTGGTGCCCATTGAGTTTGGCGAGTGAGGACAATAAAGTTAATTGCCACGTTTTAAGTGTTACTCGACACTTAGCGAGTGGCGAGTACTAATTTTGTGCTATAATGTAGATGGTGCCTTGACACCAAATATGAAACCAGAGCATTTCACAGAGAGTCAATTATCATGTCTCATGCACCAACAACTGATAGAAAAGCAAATAAAATATTTTACATCACCAAGTACTATATATATGGATTTATAAACAAACTAAATTTTAACATTCAGGTTATTTACTAAACTGTTGTGAAAGAAATGAAAAAATAAAGAAAACTAATGTTTTTTCTACCATTTAAAAAAAATTATTCAATGTCACATTATTTTGATTTTTAAAAACTTTCATAAATTTTATTTTTAAAAATAATAAAAGTAATGAAATACATAATGATGACTTTGAAAAAAAATTCCCTCTTTTTTAAAAATGAACATTTCAATTACATGAACTGAAACGATTATTCAACATCACATTATTTTGATTTATAAAAACTTTCATAAATTTTATTTTTAAAAATAATAAAAGTAATGAAATATATAACGATGACATTGAAAAAAAAATTCCCTTTTTTTCAATTATATGAACTGAAACGAAAAACAAAAGAACTTCAAATTTTCAGATAAAAAAGTATATTCAAGTAAGTTAAAAATCAATTGAGCAGGCATGAGAGTGGATAAAGAACAAAAAGTCTGAAAATACGCGTAAGCTAAAATTTGGTAAAACAGTAAAAGACCGCGCAAAATCATATTTTTCACAAAACAGGCAAAAAAAAAACAAATTTTGTGAAAGGGCTTGATAAAAACGGGAATTCCGTCAAAAGATCGCGAAAAAACAGGAATTTCGTCAAAAGGTCGCGGAAAAAACGTGAATTTCGTCGAAAGATCGCGGAAGAAACGGGAATTTCGTCAAAAGATCGTGGAAAAAAACGGGATTTTTGTCCAAAGATCGCGGAAAAAAAAAATGGGAATTTCGTCAAAAGATCGCAGAAAAAAACGGGAATTTCGTCAAAAGATCGCAGAAAAAAACAAGAATTTTGTCAAAAGATCGCGGAAAAAACGGGAATTTCGTCAAAAGATCGCGGAAAAAAACGGAAATTGAAATTAAATAATTTTTCAGGGATAATCTAAATTGTTTTACAACATATATCACTTTTTATTTATTTCGTCAGTATGTAATACGAAAAGAAACGTAAATTCCTGTTATATTATCACACACAAAAAAAAACCCACAACGTTTGAAACAGATGTAATTATAATCCCACATCCACCATCTTGGATTTTTTTTCTTTGCATGAATTAAAAATTGTTTTTTAATTAATAGTTATAATTATATTCCAGTTTTTTCAGTTATTATATTAATCTATCAACAATATTTAACTATTGGCGACATTTATTACTTGGTGAAAAAGGAGTTTTCATGGAAGAAAAAAATCCAAGATGGTGGATGCGGGATTATAATACATCTTAGCCCAACGTTTTCAATTTTACCAAAAAGAGCTTTTGAAATATTTTCTTTTCTTGCAAAGAAATGTTCTCCATCTCAATAAACCTGCTATGAAGGAGAAATACCTGAATAATTATGTTTAAATTGAGATATTAATAGGAATTTTCATCCACTGTGAATTTCTAAAGTATAATTCTGAAATAAAGTACGGATATAGTCAAAATAAAATATGAATGAAAGTATTAAAACTAAAGAAAGTATCCGATTTTTACTTATTTTTAACACTTTTCTTAAAATACCGAGCAGAATTCGCGATCATAACTAAGATAACATCCACAGTGAATTATTACTGTACTAAAGAGTAAAAATTTTGCCCATTATGAATTTAATACGCTTCATTTATCAATATGAAAAAAAAAATAGATTATGAAATGAAGACATAAACCCAGTAGCAGAAAGGTGCACGGCCCAGTGCAGCACGGCAGCGGGCGCTGCAATTTATTTTATACCTTGCAGATTAATCCACCAGCTTAAAAAGAAATGCTGGGCTTAAAAAATAGCTGAAATTTACTTTGTCTCTAGATTTATGGTATTTGTCGTATCCTTTCATTATATTTTCTCTATAAATGTAAATTTTGCTTGTTTTATGGGTTTCTGTTATTTCTTGTGATAATAGGAGTAGTATAGCATTGTTAGGTCGCGGATAAATTTTAGTTTGCTGCAGACTGACGCAGAAAATTCTGCTTCTGCGGACATAAATAAAAAATAATCATGATTAAAATAAGAAAACAGGCATACAAAGCAACAAATTAAACACAGATCATTTCGTTATTACTTTTTTAAATAAGTGAGCGAAGACATGACATCAATTATATTTTATATAATTACCAAAATAAGTATACGATGTATTTGTTTTGTTTTGAAGTTACGATATTCATTCACTGTGAATGATTAAAGATTCACTTATAATGATTTCTCTACCTTGAATCACATGAATGTAGAATGAATTCAACAAGATTTTCGCAATGGAGGATATTCCAAATATGGGTTCGAGGCTGAAAAAAGTCACGTGATACCGGTAATTTACCCAAGAAACTTCTAACTGATAAGAAGGGAAGGTACTACTACTTTGCCACATGAATCGTTTCATTGGCTAGCGGGGATTTACATTACACATCTACGGAGCCTCCCCTTCTTTACGATAGAAGTTTTCACCTTGACCACGTGATCAAAATGTAGATGGAATATCCTCCATTGTTAAAATTTCAAAAATGCTATTTTTTGTACAGCGCAAAAAGAGGGTCTGCCGTGCTTCTCCGATTTAGAGTAATCACATGACGCTGCTGGCGGTCTCAGCTGAGTTGAGCAAATCAGTTAACAAAACAGATGACTTTAGATTACTATCATATCCAAATCATTCTTTAATTTGATAGAATTCATTGCTTTACAATATTGTGAAAACATTAAAACGTCGTTTTTATAACACAAAAATAAAAAAAATGCAATTTAACAAATTACAACGACCATTTGGAAAATGATTTTTTTCAAAGACTAAAATTTAAGACATAAAAAATCACACGGAATTGATCATACATTACGTACGCCATGGATTACATTTTTCAGTACTGTATTCTACGAAGCTGGTCATTCATTACGTACGCCCATGGATTAAACATTAATATTCCTGGACCAATTTTAAATGAAATTTCATTCTTAAACTTCTAAACATTCCACAATATTACTTTTTACACCGTCGTATAGAGAAAAAAAATGTACTTTTAAATGCAATTTGTTTGAAAACTGTATCTCAATTTGTTTCTGAGTTATGGACCCTATTCATGTGACGTCAGACGCCAGAGCTGGCGGTATGATGATCTGTTATTCTAATTACTGCACCGGCAGAATACCAGCATGCGCAGGCGCAAACACCGCTAGCAGACAACTTTAGCCCACAGATTATATATCTCACAGATATGAAAGAGGAGCAAAAACCCGTACCGGCGCGATTCTAGCGCCACTACTGAGCACAGGCGGGAACAAATGCGCGAGCGCGGAATTTTATAAACATAAACTGTTACTGTCACTTTCACGTGTTGTAAAGTTTGATATTGAGAGATCTATTTGAGAGATTTATAATTTTGCAAAAGCTCTTTTCAGAGCTATTTTTCTTGTATATAAAAATTATATATTTACAAGTGCTCTTTTTAGAGCTGTTTTTTTGCAATTAATTATTGCAAAATGTGAAAAAATCAGGTGTTTTGTCAAGCGCAATCATGTGCAAACACCAACAGGAACAGCAATTTGTCGTTCTTTTGTTTTCCTACAGGAAATAAAAGAAGGTGAGTAATTTCTGTATTTATAAATTATAAATGCATGAAATCTAGCTTTATTTTACTTTTTTGTAGATTTCTTTTTTACGTATCTTTCATCCATTTCCATGTGTCTTTTTTTAATACGTGTTTTTGATTGGCATTTCGATTTACATTTTCTTTCCGAAAATTTAATCACACGCATTTTGTATTGTATTTAAAACTTTAAAAAAAAATTGTTCTTTATTTTTAAGAAAAAAGTCATTACATTTTCTGTTATTTTGTGAAAAATTGTTCTGCATTTTAACAATAAATAATCGATCATAAAAATTTCCTCGCCACTCCCCGTACCCCGTATTTTTAAGTGGCGTTTTCCCTTTGGTCCCTTTTCAAGAGCACAAAATCTAAAATCTTTAAAACTGTTCAGTTTATTTTTTTCTGTCCTATTTATCAATATTTAGTAATAAATGATTAATCATCTATCAAACTCCATACCTCCAATCATCTAATCAACTTCTCCCCCACCTCCAAATCAATAAATAAAATAATAGTTGTTTTGAAATAATTATCAGGAACAAGTGCCATATTCGTCCGAAACAATAAATAAGTAAAATAATAGTTGTTTTGAAATAATTATAAATAATAATCCTAAATTTCTACTGCCACATGGCAAAATCTGACCTCCCCCCCCCCGCCCCCCTTAGCCATTTGAATGTTTAAAAGTTGTATTTACAAAACTGAACTTTTAAGCAGTGCTGTAGTTGGGGGAAAAAAAATATTTGTGGGAACTCAACTTTTCATAGAGTAGATGTTGATGCTACCAGATTTTTACTAAGCAAAAAGCCAATTTAAAACATTTAGCCAAAAGCTGACTTTTTTAATTAACAGTTATAATTATTATATTCTAGTATTTATAGTATTGTATTTGTATGGTATTCAACTAAAATCAATATTTAATCGCATAGTAACATTTTCCATCATGGATTAAAATTTATTTGAAATAACAAATAAATCCATACATTATGTACTAGCACATCTATCCTAGAAGTTTCCATAAAGAACGATAATGAGATTCTTTCAAGGAAGCTCCTACATGGCTTATGAATATAAGTGAACTGACTTATTCAATAAGGAATGAATTTCTCTCATCGGTCATGTTATTCATACAGAACTTTTCACTTTCAATACTTACAATGAATACTTTTTCACATTCAGACATTAAAATGGATATAGTTTCCACAATCTGGGGAAGAGGGTTTGGCTCTCTTGGCTCATCTCTAGTATCAATAAATTTGATAATTATCGTTATAATAAATAACAATAACTTTTTTTTTGCTTGTGAAAAAAGAAAAGTTTTGTGTTCCTGCATGCTATTTTTTTTATAGTTACAAACCAAATATTTCTGGAAACAGCATTGCCATCCAACTACAGCACTGTTTTTAAGTCCTCAAAC
This sequence comes from Maratus speciosus, assembly GCA_963932465.1. Taxonomy (NCBI): domain Eukaryota; kingdom Metazoa; phylum Arthropoda; class Arachnida; order Araneae; family Salticidae; genus Maratus; species Maratus speciosus. The sequence continues at coordinate 62,857,690 of OZ010799.1, read as the reverse complement.
TTTTCTTGCATTGGTCTTTCATTTTTATTTTCCCCCACTCTTTATTTTTTTTTTCACAATTTCCACTTATCATTTTGCACATTCTGTGCACAAAATTTTTAAGCCTCTTTAATTAAAAGAAAAATTCTATTTATAATTCTATTAACAATAAATAACTTTGTTTGAATTACTGCTCTCCCTCCTTTCATTCTTTATAACAAATAAATTTTCTAAATTTACTCCTCTGCAACTGTCAATAAAAAATTACAAACTCAATTTAATAGAATTATTTAAAACTAGATATGTTTATATATTTATGTACATTTATTTTCCTAGATTGGAGAAATGGACGGCTAACATTCAGATGAAACCGATTACTAGAACTCGTCAATACTTATGCTCCGATCACTTTCGAATGGAAGCATTTACAAATACTTTGAAAAGGCGGCTTCTCCCAGAATCTGTGCCTACCATTCAAGTAGTTGATGTTCATAGAAAAATCCAGCTGCACGCACCCTCATCTTCAGTCCAGCTGCATGCACCCTCATCTTCAGTCCAGCTGCACGCACCTTCATCTCCAGTCCAGCTGCATGCACCCTCATCTTCAGTCCAGCTGCACGCACCTTCATCTCCAGTCCAGCTGCACGCACCTTCATCTCCAGTCCAGCTGCACGCACCTTCATCTCCAGTCCAGCTGCACGCACCTTCATCTCCAGTCCAGCTGCACGCTCCTTCATCTCCAGTCCAGCTGCACGCACCTTCATCTCCAATACCATTTAAAACACCCAAGAGTACATCGAGTTTTCCTTTCAAACTTACGCCGAAAAGCAGAAAATTGAACAGATACAAATCTTTAATTTACAGGTTGAAGAAACGACTATATTTCAAAAATTCTCCGAATTCCCCTAATATATCCAAAACATCTGCTTTGAACGTGCTTCGGAAACATTTACGGCCTTCTTTGTTCATTCTGTGTTCGGCCTTCATTCTTCTGTGTTCATTCTGGAAGCACAGTTAAGGAATACGGGTCCTGCAAAAGGAAGGCGCTGGACAGCTTCTGACAAAGCATTTGCTTTTAATATTTATTTAGCATCGACTGCAGCATACAAGGTTTTAAAACGTTTTCTTATACTGCCATGTATAAGAACATTGAAACGTTCTGTACAAGGTCTTTGTGAAAATACAGGGTTTTGTACAGAAATATTTATGGTACTGGAAAAGAAAGTCAGCCATTTAAATGAAAAAGAACGACTGTGTGTTTTGAGTTTTGATGAGATGGCAATAAGACCATCTCTTCATTATTCACCGAGAAAAGATGTTGTTATAGGTTATCAAGATGATATATCTGTTACTGATAATTCACCTATCAAAATAGCCACTAATGCTTTGGTTTTAATGGTGAGAGGCTTGTCCACTAAATGGAAACAAATTTTAGGATATTTTTTAGTGCACCGCAGTATGCCAGGAAAATCACTAAAAACACTTGTGGTCTCTTGTATTTCTAAACTCCAGGAAATAGGACTCAAAGTTGTATCTACGGTTTGTGATCAAGGGCCTAATAATATATGTTTGTTCAATGAACTTGGACTGTCGATAGATCAAACCAGTTTTGAAGTTAATAATCAAAAAATCTTTTTTATGTTTGATCCACCTCATTTACTCAAATCTTTCAGGAACAATTTGATGAAATATAAATTGGAGTTTGAAAGGCCTACTTTTGGAAGAGTTACAGCTGACTGGGAGTATATTCGTAGTTATTATGAAATAGATAAAAAAAATGATCCACGAGTAACACCAAAACTGAGTAAAACACATATTGAACCTGTTGGCCGAGCAAAAATGAAGGTCAAATATGCTGCACAGGCACTCAGCACGTCTGTTGCAGCTGGTATTTCCCTACTGAAATCAGTTGGCAAATTTGATGAACCAGCGCAACACACAGCTCATTTGATTTATACTATGGACAAACTGTTTGATAGTTTCAACAGCAGTGAAGAGTACGGTAAAAAGAAAATGCTCTGTGCTGTAAAAAGAGACTCTGCTCATTTAACATTTTGGGAAGAAATGCTTCCTTTTGTTGAAAGTTGGGCTTTCAAAAAGGATGATGACAAAACTGTTCACACTCATTGTAAAAACGGATGGATTGTGACATTAAAATCTGCAATAAATTTATGTAGAAATTTATTCGAAGAACATGATTATGCATACATCTTAACTAAACGTTTTAACCAGGATGCACTGGAAAATACATTTTCTATTATAAGATCGAAAAGAGGTAACGATGAAAATCCAGATTGTTCGCAGTTAGTAAGTTGTTTGCAAGCAGTTATGGTAAATAACATTTTTACCATGTCTAAAAATACAAACTGTGAAATAGACTTCGATGAAGTTCTTGTATCGTTAAAAGATAGGAGTCCTTCCAAATTTTCCAGTTTAACATCATTATTCAGTGACCATGTTAAAATAAATCCAGATGTCCCACTGAATGAAATTCCATGCTTGCCATCTGATACTGTAAGACAAAATGTCATTTATTATATTGCCGGATATGTTGGAAGGAAAGTAGTTTCAAAATTAAACTGTGATCATTGTGAAAATACTTTATTTGATACTACAAATGCTGCAAATGACAATTCTTTATTGACTCAATATAAAGATTATTCAGGTAGTAGTTTGAAAAAACCGAGCAATGAATTATTCAATATAGTGCATAAAATGTATGATGTTGATACAGCTCATATGTTTTGGTCTACAGATGTGATACAAAACATGGTAAAATTTCACGGAGATGTGATCAATTTCAATAATTTAAATATTCACGAAATTCACAAAGAAAAAGTGCAAAAGATTATTAGCATAATAATCTCAAAAATTCAAATATACAAACACATTAAAAAAGTAAACGAGGATTTAAAAATAGAATTTCAATCAAAGTCTATAAAAAAGTAGGTGTTTTTTTTTCCTTCTATATTTATCTTACCATCTTGAGTTTATGCAAAGTAACACATATCTTATTCTTATGTCAATTCTCTGACATTTCCATGACAGGGATAATATTCATTTTCAAAATTTTTTAATTTGCTAATAGCAATTTTTTTATTAAATCTGTGAAATAAGGTAATAAAGATTAAATAACACAATGCAACTTAGTCCTGTAAAGTGTAATAATATTTCTACGGTGTGGATTGCAGATGCTTCTTCACTGAAATATTCATTTTTATATCTCAAACATTGTGTGTTAAAAGTGAATTGCGTTATAAACTGAGTTGGCAAATTTGAATTTCTTCTGCTATTGTAAGAAATGTTTTTTCTTTAATACTTTATTAGATATAACTTATGCTAATAGCAAATTTTGTTCTTCGACAATAGCAGTTTTTTTTTTTTTTTTGTCATATTTGCTCATAATACACAAGCTGTTACACATTAGTTTACACATGCAATAATAATAAAAAAAAAACTTATTGGCAAGATTTGCATTATTAAATACTGGTGATATTTACTATTTATTAAAATTATTAATAACTGCATTTAATATTAAATAGTTAACATTACTTCAAATTAATAATTATTAAACAATTAACTCTCTGATTAGCAACATATTATACATTTTTAAGCTTTAATTATTAAAAGAAAAACAATAAATAAAGTAATATTCATTTTAGAAAGAAAAAGGGGTAAGATAATATTAAATAGTTAACATTACTTCAAATTAATAATTATTAAACAATTAACTCTCTGATTAGCAACATATTATACATTTTTAAGCTTTAATTATTAAAAGAAAAACAATAAATAAAGTAATATTCATTTTAGAAAGAAAAAGGGGTAAGATGCTAGTTTAAAAAAAGGGCACTATTTCATGAGGAAATATATTAGTAATGATATAAGAAAAAAAAAGTTCTATTATTTTTGCAAGATCTTGGGGCACATGATCTAGAAATACTGTTGAATAGGGAGGTTTTAAACCATTAAACACAAACTATGTTTTAGTAAGGTTTAGATCCATAATATTGAAAGAGATATATATTTTTTTTTAATGAAACTTTTAAAACAGGTGGATTTTTCCATGTGTTTAAAAGTTGTTTTCAACTAGATTTATCACAGATTTGCTTACATTTTCTTTGCAAAGTTTGTATGTACAGTACAGGACCCATTATCCGGAATTCCAAAATCTGGAAGGACCCAAAATCCGGAAGAAAAAAATGTGAAAATTTTCTAAATTTGTAAATTTTTACTAAAATTTTGTAATTTCTGAAATTTTTCGAAAATTTTACAGATTCCTAATTTTTTTTGTCTATTGTGTTGGAATATGTAACCACTAAAATATGTTACATCCCCCCCCCACCCCCGAAATTAGAAAAAAGTCATTTTTCTGTCAAATTTTAGTTTAAAATTAATTTATATTACGATTTTTTTTTTTTTTTTTATCATCAGATATTTCATTTCGACAAAGTATTGTGGCGACACAATTATGTTACTTGAATCAGGGGTGATTCTGAGTAACAAACAAAAAAATCTGAAATTCACAGCAAATTTTTTGAAAGTTTACAGAAGGGGGGGGGGGAGACCCCTCAACACTAATTATGCGTTTTTCCCTCGATCCTTAACGAAATTCGTATTTTTATGCAATGTTTTGAAGAAATTATGTCAATTTGCATAATTTGGCGAGTGGTTTGGTGAAATTGGTTGACGGAGTAACTAAGTAGTACCGAATATTGCTTAGGTTTTCATGCTGAGTTCAGTATGTTTTTGTTTCTAATTCATATTAAGTCTGAATATTTATCATGATGATATATATCATCAATAAGTTGTCTATTTTGAAAATATAAGGTATAGTGATATATTTATAAATCCTGATAAAAATGTCTTTGTGAATCTAAAAAATGCCCTTTTCTTTTCATCATCACATTTTTTTTTAAATGTTAAATGTAGTGAAAACTGTTATTGTAAAATAAATGGGAACAGATGTGCCCGTGTGCTTTGTAGAATGAACTTGGTAGGTTTTTTGTTTTTTAAATGCTGTTTTCGAAAATGATCGCCAATCTGAAACCTCAAGATAAACAAATGTAGCAGTTACTTCCAAAATTAGCAATTTTTATCAAAAAATTGAAAGATTGCGATAGTGAAAACCATAAATCCCTCATCATTTTTATAATTGCGATCAATTTCGATAACACATTTTGAAGTACTTTAACTGTAACTTTTTGTCTATATTTAGCCCCCTAGACAATCGCCCAACCTTTTCCACTTTTGTAAAATTCATTCTTAAACTAAGAAAGTACTTTTGAGGTTAGAGACTCCACATAAATGTTTATGTGAAAATACTTCTATTTTTAAATGTACTGTAAATCCATTCGAGGGGAAATATATATATATATGTATGCAAGATATTCAGAAGTGCTCTCAGAATTGCATCATACTGGGTGATTCAAAATAAAGACTACAGCGATTATCATTTAAACTGCTGATGATAGAAACATTCTTCCAATTCTAAAAGAATATGCATATCAAGTGCAACTTTTGTTTTATAAAGATATGTATGTTAAAATACAAAATTTTATTTTTTTATATTTTATGAAATTTCAAGGTTTAGCAGCACTGAAATTACTTTCCATTTTAGTAGAAAACACTGAAATATCTTGCTTTGAATATAGGAAACAAGCACTCTGTCCCAAAAAAAAAATTCCACTTCACAGTCACATTTCTAAAAATGTTTCGAAAATGTACTCTATTTCTATCCTGCAAAACCAAATTTGCTTTCCAAATGGTCATATCCAGATTTAAAAAAAATAATAATTAGGTAGTACTCACTAAACATAACATCAGAGTTGTATAATATAGACCAGGGTTGGCGAACCTTTTTGTTGCTGCGTGCCAAATTTGGCCAAAAATATTTTACGTGACCAGGACGTGCCAACTAAAAAACAAATTTAGTAGATGGAAAAATAATGGATTAAAATTATTCAAAATTTTCTATTAAGATTAAAAAAAATATTAGAAACCTACATGTAGGTGCTATACTATAATAATTATGGAAACAAATATATTTAAGAAAAAAAAAAAAATTGAAATGTCAAACGCCAGTTTCTCTGAATAGTTCTGAAATAAATTCAAAGTTGCCATAACTTTACCTTCGGAACTAAGTAATGTCTAATAACCAATTCTTTCCGATAGTTTTCAAATATCGCCTTTCTTTGGAAAATTCTTGAGACCATAATTAATTAGATTGGAATATAATATGCAGCAATTAAAATTTTTCAATTTCCATTTAATCGAATTTAGAAAAAATCAGTTGTGATTTTGTGAAATTCCATTTTATTTTGATTTAGAGCCACAAGCCGTGCCAAAATTATTCTTTCGCGTGCCAAAAGTGGCACGTGTGCCATAGGTTCGCTGTGCCTGATATAGACGCATGCGCGGAAAATTTTCCGAAAAATTCGGAACTTTGCGGAAAAAAGTTTCGCAAAGAAAATGTATGTTTTGTTTTTGTAACTTTTATTAATACCAAAAATTTAAAATATCCCCCAATTTTATATACGATTTATATATTGTTTATCCACAATTCAAAATTTAAAAACTCAAAACATTGTTGTGATACACAGACCCTTTTATTTCTATTTTCCGCAGACTAAAACTTGTTGTCAATCGGTTTTCCGGCGGTGGCTGCAGTGACAATTTAGCTCGGCAACGGCTGTTAAATTGAATAATTTCGTAGTGTTATAAGAGTGACTGGCATTTTGTGCGAAGAGATCACAAGATTAAGGATTAGGTTGTTTTTAAATGTATTGACAAAATAATTGACAAGAATTCACTTTCCTATCATTGATTTTAACTTTATTATTTTTAAATTAAAATTTATTCTTTACTTAATATTAATTATCTTTGAAATTTAAATAGCAATTATTTTAAACTATGATTTTTATTTCATATCGTCAAAATAATATAACACGTAATTTTATTAAAGATCAAATTAATTTGCGGAAAATTTTTGACCTAATATTCATGTGCGCGGAAAGTTTTTTGTTTTTATACAAGTCTGCATAACATTAAATAGCATATTTTCAAATTTAAAATAAAGGTTTTTGTTTTTAACCCTTTCCCTGAAAGGGTTAATGTTACAACAAATTTCTTTAATAAGAGTAGTTAAAATTTATATCTATTAACACATTGAATGCCAAGTCTATTTTGCCTCTCTTTCCATTTGGGCCACGAAATAAGATTCCCGTTACACAACCTATAAGTGTCAGTCACCGATGGCTGGTGGAATCTAAACGGAAAGTTTAAGTGTTAGTCACTGGTGACTGACATGGCACTCAAGCGTTCTCAAAAAGTTCTGATTAAAAAATATATATATATGGCAGAAGTCTAAATAAATTGGTGTTTCCTATTTTACTTTAAATAATATTCTTCACAACAAATATTTAAATGTACCCCTGCACTAATTAAAAATATTTTACTACTTTCCATGTGGTCAATAAATACGCATGCAGCCCATAAATTCTTCCTCTTCTTTGCTTTTGTATGGAAAAACAAATTTTCTAAAACATACCATATCATAAGTGATTTTCTTTTTTTTTTTTTTTTTTTTTTTTTTTTTTCTGTGAACCACAGACATAGCCAATAATTTGTAAATTTATAAAAAATCAGTACATAGCCAATAATTTGTAAATTTATAAAAAATCAGTAAATTGAGCTGCAACATATTATTTGAAAGTGCATTTTGTTTCATATTTAAAGATTAGAAATAGAAATTATGCAATATTTAGAACTGAATGTAAGAGTAATGGAACTGAAAGAGATACTACCACTATTATCTTTGTCAGTTTCCCAATTTGTTTACTTGTATGATTTATTCAAAGCTTATTTAATTTTGATGTTTGTAACACTTATATTAACATAAAAATCATGGATATGTCATAAAATATTTATGTAAAATAAATGTCATAAAATATTTTAATATGTTCTGATGATTCATAAGTTGTTAGAAAATTTACATTCTATGTATTTACTTTTTTAATGCATGAAATTTTGTATTTATCTGAAAAATATTCATAAATCTATCGTATTATGTTGTATTTTTTCTACAAAATGTGCAATAAATTTTTATTTTTTAAATTATCTTTGTTTTATCATACTTAAAACTATTTTATAATAATAAAAATAACCTTATACAACGTTTTACTGCAGATATTAAAATTGAACAATTTAAAAGTGCGTAAATCGTATAAAATAATATTGTTTAAAACCGAATTTTTTGGAATAAGCCAGTAAATAGTATTTTAAAACGTGCTAATTTATTTATTTATTATTCTTGTAAATAGTAACAGTAATGTAAAAGTGTTTTTACGGTATTCAAATTTCATCAATTCAATCAAGTGAAACCATTTAAATATCTGAAAATTTCTCTGTTTAAATGATTACATATAAAAAAAAAAAGCCAAATCTTTAAGAAGAAACGTGTAAGTGCATATTTTCTGAGGTTATTTGCTTGATTATTAGTATCTGTTTGATAAAAAGAAACATGTCTTATGTTTTAAAACAAACGTAAACAAATACAGAACCGGCTAGCGACGCATCAATAAAAGATAGATACTATACAAACAAGACAAGTAACAACTACCTGTTGCGACCCTCCCGAAACGTTTGCGACTGTTGTCACTAGAGGCTCTGAAGTTGCGATTCGGTTACCATTGAGCTTATGCAAGAGTCATATCTGTATGAGATATATATAATCTGTGCTTTAGCCTTGACCCAGGTTGAGTGCATACATTTTAACTGGAAATTTGCAAACTTAGGGAATTTTCTCGCATACAGAACAACATTTTGAATTTAGATTACAACATATTAAGTATATGCTGTTGCATCAAAGAATTTGTTTGCGGTATTTTTAACAAACAAGCATTAATAACTCACACTCCATTGACTGCTATGCTAAACACCGCCAGTAAATACCGCCAGCAGACGAATTGTCTCGACTTCAGGTCGCGTGCATAAGGTCCATTAATTTATTTTTCTTTTGTAGTTTTTATTACTTTTTTGTCATAGTGGCAACAGAAGTATCCATAATTGTTGAAAGTAAAGGGAAAATACAGATTACTGTATAGACCAATCAGAAAACGAATAAAATGCGGATTCAACTAATAAAACGCTTCAGATATGTTTTTGATTTCCTACCCTGACAGAGGACAATAACCATTTTTCCAAATGGTTAATGACATGCATAATTTATGCTATTTATTTTAGTTTTTATTCTCTTCTGTCTAAAGAATATACTAATATATGCTTCGATTTTTACAGCGACAAAGATGCGTTATCATCTTGAACAAGAGGCAAAGGAGTTTAGGACATATTATTAATATTTTTCTTTCATATCTTATCTGCCTCTCAGGTATTCCAATCAAACTAGAATAACCTCTCCTTATATCGCTCATTGGGATATATTACTCTTTTTTTCTGCGATTCCTCCCCATTCCATAAATAAATATCTACACATTAACAGCACTTTGTGCACTCTTTTATTTAACTCAAGTTGATATTTGTATGGAAAGATGGAATTTAGCAATCGATTTTTAACTTACTTCCTGAAATGCTAAAATTATAAAAAAAAATACGTACGAAGGTTTATTACTATGTAAAATTATGTACCGTTAGCCCGCTACAGTTGATAAATCACCAAATATTTTTCTCATACAGCTGTATGAGACTTGAAACAACAATAGATTATGCGCCAATAAATGCTCGTCAAAATATGCCAAAACGCTGTGAAACTGCAACAATGTAACATTTTAAAGACTTAAATGTAGAAAATGAATTGTAAATGAAAAAAAAAAAAAAAAAAAAAAAAAAAAAAAAAAAAACGGAGACTGCAATGTTAAAAAAAAATACCCTTTTATCGAATTATATTAATATTTAATGTATAATAATTTAATATTAATTAATTTACGATTATACGTTGAGAAATCAATTTAGAAATCCTAAAAAGATACATTAAATAATGCTCTATTTTTCTCTTTCCTGTTCCTTTTCTTAAAAAAATAAATAGAGAAAATGCTAATTTTTTAAATAAATTCATTTGCTTGAACTTTCTACAAAGCGTAAAAAAAAAGTAGTTAATTTTTCAGAATCAAGTTCGTTGACTACATCAATTTAATGTATAGAGCTCTGCAAGGTGACGTCACGAACAGGTTTTTGCTGCTGTAGGACAGCTATCGCTACCTTTATCAATGCTTTTTCTATTTGTGTGTCCTACGGCTTTCTTCATTGTTCTCCGGTAAAGGTCACGTGATGTGAACTACTCTATTGTAACAAGAATTTTTAAGGAGAAAACATGAATTACAGTCAGAAAACTCAAGATGACCATTAAACGCTTATAAAAGAGTGTTTTATTTTTTATTTATTTTTTTACTAATTTTACTTTTATTATTGAATAACTTCAGATGTAAATAACCATAAGTAAATGTAATTCTGCGTTGGGAATTTATGGAGAAAATTGTAATAAGCGTATAATTCAACGTTTTCTAGACAAGATAAAACATTTAACCTCAAATTATTGTTCTAAATTTTTTAATGCTATTGGTCAAATCCCGGTGTTTTTTTTTTTACTTCCCAGAAAGAACGATATAACGAAGATCTAAAGTGGTAAATAACTTTTCTTTATTAATTTCATCATTTTCTTATAAATACAACATATCTTTGATCATCTCCTATCAACATCTCTTCGTGATTGTCAAGTTTGAAGATCAGTTCAGGACAATCTTTGACAGTATTTTCTGATGGATGCTTCATTTTTATACAAGAAACTCCATTCTTCTGCAGACTTGGGCTTTAAAAAATATTAAAATCCCCCTCCCAGCCTCGAAATTTTAGTTGTTAACTGCCCCACCAGTGGCCGAAAGGTTCTGCTCTCAGAGCTGGGAGACGGAAGGTGCAGGGTTCGAACACAATCGCGACCGTCGGCTTAATCGTTCGGATTTTCCCATGGTTTTCCACGAACCTTGGATTTTCTTTCGTAAATACGTGTTAGGTTCTCTTAGAAAGACCTCCACGGAAGGCACCCCACCTCCTTCGGGCTTATATCCCTCGTGTAGACAATTGGCTATCATAAAGCAACATCATTGTTAACTTTTGCACCCTTGGAAGGCAAAGCATAATACAGTAAAACCTCCATACTAGACGCTCTCGATTAGCATTCACCTCTATTTAGCGAAGACTTTTTCAATCCACAATATCTATCTATTTGTTATTTGTATTTTTTTTTTACCTCTGTAATTTTATTTTTTAATAACAGGCACTTTCAAATAGCGAATAAACGTCGCAATCTAAAGCTGTTCGGTATTTAGAGATTTTACTGTATTTTTTGTGGGATTTCGTTTTTTTTTTTCATTTAATTTTATTAAATTTACGCTACGTTGTCAGTAGATTTAGCAGCAATAAAATAAATAAAAGTAAACTCTTTTTTAATCCGTAACCTCTTTTTTTTTTTTTTTTTTTTTAAACAGAGTAAACAAAAACTTGGAATCTCAGAGATTCATTGAAATTAATAAATGAGATAATATAAACTGAGTTAAATCACTTACAGCTAAGTAACTCAAATCCTCTAGTCTGAACGAGGTTGTTCGATCGCACAAATAAAGTTTTAAAAATGTAATAAAATTTTCTTAATAATTCTGGTAATTCTTTTAACTGTTTTATTTTTATGGATAATTTACAGACGCAAACACTGTATTTTTCTTGATAAATTCCTCAAGCTTTAATGACATGAAATATGGTTGTCAGGTTGTATATTTTATGCAGGCCATATACTCCACTTGGGTTTCAGGCTGCTATTTCGAAAATGTTTCCTCAAAGCATGTGACAAAGACGCCACAAGAATATGGTCCATTACTGCTCTATGACATGCAGTCTTAGAGATCTGCACGGGCTCGAGACGAATTTTATTCGCGAAATGGCCTTTCTAAAGGCTGGGGCTGACTGGCTCAGACTCCTTTTTTGTGGATCTGGATTTCATTGTTGCTAGAAGTCTGGAAGAACCGATGTTGTTCATTCATTTTTGTAACAATTTTGGAAAAAGAAATATATAAACAAAAACAAAAAAAAATAATTTTTTTGTATGTTCATTCTTATAGCATTTTTGTCGAAAAAAATCATTAAATTTCTTAAAGACAGGAGTGAAAACTTCTGATTGCCGTTACTGTTGTTATATTGCAGCGAAATAAACGAAAATTTCAGGCAATGAAAGCGGAATCAAAAGCTAATCGTAGAAAGCCCCACCCACTACCGAACAATGTTCGTCTGATCACAGCGCCACTTTGCGGCATCTATCAACATGCAAATCGCTTTGCTAAATATACATATCCAGCTTTGGGTAGAATTGTTCCTTTCTGTTAGCAAGCAGAGAACATGAATATTATTCTCATCGTGATGGGATATTAAGCCGTATCTCAAAATAAATACAACTTGACTACAAAAGATATATCGATTGACAACCAGGCGATCTATCTTCCTGACCTATATCACGCAACTTGCGAATACATATTATTTAAACACTTTTTTTATTTAAATTTCCGGTGTGAAAGTTTAAATTATACCGCTGTAATTAAAATGACTATTCTTATTTCTGATGAGTGCTAGTACAGAGTTTTCATTCGAGAAATTGAATGAAGCTTTAACTAAGAGATAGAAGTCTTTATATACCGGGTGTCCTAAAAAGGACTGAGTGATTATAAAATTCAATAACTTGCAAACGGTGACAGATATTTAAAAAATTCTTGCAGGAGCATTATGCATAAAGTCAAAAGTTTTTTTACAGTGATTTTCGATTTTAGTTCGAATTGCAAACAATAGATGGCGCTGTAAGCAATAGGCGCTAAAAACAGGCTCGATTTTTTGATCGATCTCTTCTTCCAAGCTGAAAAAGGAGATGGAAATGTATTAAGTGGGTCCCGAAGGACCAAAAATCGAGCCTGAGTTTAGCGTCTATTGATCGCAGCGCCATCTATTGTTTGTAATTCGAACTAAAATTGAAAATCACTGTAAAAAAACTTTTGACCTCATGCATAACCCTCCTGCAAGAATTTTTTAAATATCTGTCACCGTTTACAAGTTATTGAATTTTAAAATCAGTCAGTCCTTTTTAGGACACCCGGTATATTTAATTTAATTTTTTGTATTTGCTATACCAGTTTTTAAAAAAATTTAGTCTTGAAAAACGGTTCTAGGTTTTTATTTAGAAAGCGTAAATATGTAATTTAAGTAAACAGAGATTAAAATCGTTCAATGCATTTAATTGAAAATCAAATTATTCACAGTCATATTTTAACAGTTTGTTGACAAGTTATGAATATACTTCTGTTTCTAAAACGATTTGTTGTTGACTAAAGGCGCGCATTGGATCCTTAGTTCCGCCTATGTCATTTTTCTTGAATAAAATATCAGTAAGTTCTTATGAGAAAAATTACGTCATTACACCAAATAGTTGGTCATCTTTTATTAGACTAAAAGAAATATCATATAGAATCCAAACATCTCCAAACTATTTATTGATCGATAATCTCGAAAAGCGTATCTAGGCAATCGACTTTCAGGAAAGGCGGAGCTTCCATTGTCTCGAAACACAGATTTCACAATAAATTGCGATCACTAATGTGTAAGATAGAAATAATAAGAAAAAATCTGTATATATATAACGCTATCGTACGCGGCACAGAAATCGCGATTATTTGTTAAATGTTTAATGGCACCACCCGAATGAAACGCATCTCATTGGTTATTGTGTAAAAGACATTTTGCAGGACATATTGATATATCTATATCAGGGTTAAAACTGGTTAATTTTAATCTGAAGTCACTTTCTACTCGCAGTTTGTTTCTGTACTTGTTTTTCAAAAAAAAGCAAAGAAGAAAAAGCATGTTCACACAAGTACCGGGTGATTCAAAAGTCCGGTGCGAAAGTAAAACGCGATAAAAAGAAAGATCTATGGGTCGGAGAGACAAGTGGTTTGCAGATAAAGATTCAACGTGCTACGGGATTTTGTATGGCATCAACAAAAAATTAGTTCAAAATCTCGATAATAGAGGGCGCGATTACAGATAATTGCATGGAATAATTCCTTATTGCTTACACAATGCAAGATTTGGATACAAAAACATTAAGGAATACTGCATATACACTTTTCTGTACCCAAACCGTGCGTCCTGTGAGCAATATGGAATTATCTGTAAAAGCACCCCTATTATCGAGATTTTGAACTAATTTTTTTGTTGGTGCCATACAAAATCCCGTACCACGCCGAATCGGGTGTACATCAATTGCGCCTACGGTAGGAGGAGATCATAAATTGCGCTTACAGCTTCGATCCCATCTGTATGAACTGCGCTCGAGGGGGTGAGATAAGCAATCGATCATTGTATTTAGGGTTGCCTTTAAAAGTTATTTTTCCATAAAAGTCTTCTGGATGCAAAGTAGCCATAATAAATCCTGGCGACAATAATCACAATACTTATAAGCACGTGGCCTGCATTCATCTAGCATTGCACTACATCTTTACTTTATATTTAAAAGTCAAAGTATTTTAGCGATAAAATATTCAACGTAATAAATACAAATAAAATATTAAAATGAAGTATAATTCCTTAAGTAGAGAATACTAACTAATATTTACTTCGAAAGCAGGGCAATAATCAAAGGAGTATAGTAAAATAAGGCAATAATCACAGATGTAAAGTAAGGCAATAATCACAATACTTAGTATAAGCAAAGGGGGGGGGGGGCGTTGATTTAAATAGACCCGGTACAAACTGCCGTCCCAAGTTTTGTTAGCTCTTTTAAGAAATTCCAAGTAATATCTATTGTTAATTAAAAACACACACCATTGTTAAGAATTTTTTTTTATTTTGACTTGTAACATTTGGATAAAAAGCAATTTTTCGTTTTTAATCACAAAAAATGCTAAAATTTCATAAAATTAAAGTTATCATAACTCGACAAGTCTTATTTGTACAAAAATGAACCTTTTATTTTTTACTTATTAGTACACGAAGAAAATTTTACTAAATATATAGTACTTAGATCCAGTAAAAAAAAAAAAATTAAATTTCTGTAACTTAAAATATATATATATATATATATATATATATATTGTATAAATGGGTTTAACAGGATGAAGAACAACTTTGAAACATGTTTGCTAATGAAGCTATACGTCTAAAGCTAATGATTTAGAAAATTGGCCATTGGGCATTAATTAGAGCTGACACTCTTATAAACTATTTGTCACGATTTTTAATATTTTATAATCAAAAGTTCATTGATTTTCACAAATTTTTTCCTCATATAATACCAAATCTGTCAGTAGCATGTTTAAATTAACAACTATTACTATAAGTTGTAGTTATTTCTATAAGTTGTAGTATTACTATTATTATTAGTATTTTTTTTTAATGAAGCAGAATGGAGAAGGGCCCAATTTAAGATTATTTTAAAAATCATTAATATGTTACATTTTTCTATCATAGTATAATTTTCATCTATTCACGTATTTGATATTCTCTTTCAGATATCAAATAACTGATCCATTAGTTCTACTTAAAAATTTCGCTTTTAAAAGTCAGCAAAAATTTAATTTAAAAATATTTTGAGGATAAATCATAAATTCAACTATAATATATTATTTAAAGTGTATTTTTCTTTTATAGGAAGTCATCTATTATTAAAAAGGATATTTTATCGAAATTAAAAAATCATAATCTTTTTTTTTTTTTTTTTTTTTTAAAGATTTAAGGATGTTGTAAGAGTTTCTCTCGAAATTTTCTAACTTACAAACTCATTTTTAAACGTAAAAGTATGTCACTTGCAGACATGACTATTGAATTGATTTAGAATCTAATAATATTTTCATTTTTTAGATAAGTGAATTACATGTTGAATTAATAACGATTCTCGTTTGATGAAAATTTTATCAGACTGTCACGTCTGGAAATTCAGTTTAGAACACTTTGTGGAAATTCAGTTCAAATGCTAAATGCTTTTAACAGCATTTTGTAAAAGATTGCTTTTAATGAAAATTTCGAAAAACCGTTCGATTTCACAGTTTCTATGTAACAGCATCTGTCACTTTCATGCAAGTACAAACAAATATGAATTCTGGAAAGTAACCAGTAGGATTTTAAACAGTCTTAAGACTACTCTCAAATTCAAAGAAGCTATTTTTTGACACATTTCTGAATTCATTTTTGCTTGAAAACGCATTAAATTAGAAGGTGTTTTTATTCAGAAACTATGTAATCGAATGACTTTTATATTTTATGGAAAAAGCAGATGATTTTACAGAAAATACTGTAAAAGTTGGCATTTTGAACCAAATTCACGACGCAGCAGTGCGAGAAAGAAGAAAAACTTGTCGTCACGTAACAAGAATGACTTATAACTCTATAAGTAATTTATTTATCTGAAAATGGAAAACGCTATTCAATTAAAAATCGTTTCAATAGCCCTGTTAATTTTATTCTTTTAAGTATAAAAATGAATCAGACAATGTGTCATAAAATTTTGTGTTGTGAGCAGGGAATTTGTGAAGCACTTTAAGTACAGATTAAGGAATTAAGTTTCTTTACACCACTTTTTTATGCATGTTTTTCAAATGATAATGCAATTCTCAGTTTTGTATTCATGATAATTTAATGCTCTTCTTCTTATTATTATTAATTTATAAGCATGTGCATAAGAGAATCGTGCGTGATTATAAGAATTATATATTCAGTAAAAATTAAATTTGATACATATTTAAGTTTCAGTTATAAATTATCGTGCAACCGCTTTGGAATTTTAAATTTTACTTTAGAATTTAGAAAAAAAATTAAGTTTTGAAAGAAAATAATAAATTATTTAAATGCCATAGTTCCAAATAAGTTAATAATAATAATAGTATAAAGAAATATATAGAGCAATAAAAGAAGTACTAATTAGCGTTCATAGGATTTTTTCAGCAGCAAGAATATTCTTCTATTTAGAATGTTGTTCTTTTTACCCAGCATCTTTCTTCCAAAATACCACAGAGAATAACTTTAAGGTGAAAATTATTTCTAGCATAGTAATTGAAATACGAAATATCTGTACATTAATGTTAATATTGTATATCTATATATAAATGTTAATAACGCTTAAAGTTCTTGAAGAATCTTAGAATGAAACATCTGAAGGCACAGTCAACGAGAAATTGGTTTAAACCTGAGAGAAATATTTGTTTCCATACATAATTAGACCATGTCAAATATTATATTTCTGAACGAAAAATAATATGCTAGGAGAAAAAAA
Organism: Maratus speciosus; assembly: GCA_963932465.1. Taxonomy (NCBI): domain Eukaryota; kingdom Metazoa; phylum Arthropoda; class Arachnida; order Araneae; family Salticidae; genus Maratus; species Maratus speciosus. Next base: position 62,840,400 of record OZ010799.1, on the reverse strand, counting down.
TGGCATTATTAGGTAACAAGTGTTATTTCTTCATAAAATTTTCTTTTCTAAAGTAGTTTTAAAAAATTCTCCAACGTTTAAATTTCTTGTGTAAATAATTGAAATTGGTGATGAATTGTAATATTCTATAATGCTTATATATTTACATATATATGGATTTTTTATCATCATATTTTTATTTATTTTCCTTTTTTAATTTTTTTTTCAATTTGTGCATTTTATATTAACAGAATATACATTTTTATATTGTCGATTTTTCTGTGATTTAATAGTTATTATTAACAAAAAAATTATAAAAAATTTTGCGAGTTTAAGCATTACTGGTAGCCGAAATTATCGATAAAGCGCCTAATTTAGCAAATTAACGCCAACAGAAAAGAGACTTTCTAACAAAAAAAGCTGTCTCTTCGTGCCCATAAGTATAAGAGACGGGGGTGAGAATGATATCCGGTCCAACGTGACGCTGAGCGCAGTTCATAGAGGGGGAGGCAAAGAAGGGTCGGCAGCGGCGCAGTTAGCCGGTCCCCGCTGAATCTTTTTCTGCAAACGGCATGTCTCTCCGACCCATAGATCTTTCTTTTTTATCGCGTTTTACTTTCGCACCGGACTTTTGAATCACCCGGTAGGTCGTGTTGAAACCCCATAAAGGAATTCAAAGCTGATTTAGATATTTCTGGATATTCTGCTCGTATTCATCCAGAAGGAAATAAGGATTTTCCCTTGAAATATTTTATGCTGTTGAAATTGTATTTTTGTTGTTGAACATGTTTTAAACAGATGAAATAAAAGATATACAGTAAAACCTGTGTAAGTTGACCACTTGCGGTGCCGCACTTCAGTGGTCAACTTAGAGGATTGGTCAACTTATAAAGGGTGATGATAAATTTACTTTTTTTTTTACGTACTATTCATACCATACCATTTTTTTTTTTCTCACAAAAATTTTATTTATTGACAGGCTTTAAAGTAATATTGTATTACCATGCATATTTCTAACACCTTATAAAAGAAAAGATTAACTACAAGAATGAATTAATAGTTTGTATCAATTTTAAAATCAATTAGTATTACTACTATTTATTTAAAAAAAAAACAGTCAATCAATATACAGCCAATTAGTGATTCTTCAAACTATACTAGTTATTGCACATAATTTATAAAAAACATAAAAAAAATATATCTGCTTACCAAGTAGCACCTGGGGTTATTGAATGAAGGGAAGGGATGATAAGAGAATGGGAAATAGAAGAAAGAAATCTAGAATCAAAGAATAGAGGGGGGAGGGTTGAAAAGCCAAATCCACAGGAGCAACAATGTAAGAATAGATAAGCCTTGAATTATTTACCTACACCTATCACTGCTAAAAGCATTTCCCAGGCTAAGAACTATAACCCTTTTAGAAATTCTAGTTAAAAAGGAAAAAAAAAACAGAAAATTTCGTGGAGAATTACTCTTTTTTTTATTCATGATTTGTTAGCTTCTTGGATGGCCAAGTTATAAAGCGCTTTGATGGGCATTTTATAATAGTTCTAGTCAAATTTGTATAATTTCAGTGGTCAAGATACAAGATAGGCAGGCGGTCAAGTTACAAAGGGTTTGTCTTATAGTTTTGTATAGGATAAATTTGGCTCCTGACAACAGAGGTCAACATAGACAGGTGGTCAACTTTACAGGTTTTACTGTATTTTTGTGACTAACATCGATTGTTCCGCAACCTATACACTGAGAACCGCTGCTCTAGATATTTTTTCATATTAAATTTACCCGTGGGCGTTGTGTACAGTGGCTTAATATTTCAAAAAGTTGAGCAATGCATAAGCAAAAGCACAACTTTATTTAATTCTAAAGGATCAATTACAGGTTACACGGTCGTTTATTTAATGAAAATATATATTTCAAAGAGTTTTTAAATTTTACTGATGTGAAACAGTATTGTTGAGCTAGTATGAAAGTGATGCAGTGATTTTTAAAAAGGGAGGTATACTAAAGAGAACAAACAGAGAAAAATTACAAACACACACACAAGCTAAAATTACTATGAGAATATAATAGACGCTTTCAGTGTGACGTCAGTCATGACGTTGTGGTTGGAAACTGACTCTAAACAAACGGTTGCTATGCATCATTTCTTTTTAAATATAAATCGTAGAAAATGTTACATGTCAAGTATTAAAACACTTAGATCTGAGATATAGATATAAGCTACAATATACAAATAAAATGGAAAATTCAACTTAGCAACCGTTTGTTTAGAGTCAGCTTCCAACCAAAGCGTCATGACGCCACGACTAAATCGTCTATTCAAAGATTATACACTCATCTTTTTTATCAAACAAGTCATACCATTTATGTTCATTAATATTTTAACATGTTTTACTAATATCCTTTTAAGACATTGTTGACCTGCCTAGGCCGCGGAGCGAACAGTTTTGAAAGAGACATACTGATAATTTTGACCACCACTATTTCTCTACGAAAATTTTTGTGTTAGATTTAGTTTACAAATGGAAGTACATTAAGAGAGAAAACAGCAGGAAAATACAAACACACACACGCGCGATAAAGTTATTATCTATCTATCTATATTATAAAGGATATACATGTCCATGCGGAACGCTGATTTCATTTTGACGGTGGCAACAGAAGACGATTAAATTTACTTTTTTTAAAATGCAACTTTTTAAACTTCTAAATACCGCCCATTTTCAAATTTTACACCGTCGTATAGGAAAAATAATTTACTTTCAAATGCAATTTGAGGGAAAACTGCATCGCAATTTGTTTGAAAACTGTATCGCAATTTACTCTTTTTTTTTTTTTTTTTTTTTTTTTTTGTTTTTTAAACAATTTTCAAGCATGAATCTTTCCTAATCTATGCAGCTTTTAAAACTTCTAAATACCGCACATTTTCAACTTTTTCACCGTCCTATAGGGGAAAAAAAATTATTTTCAAATGCAATTTGTAGGAAAACTGCATCTCAATTTACTCATTTTTTCTTGTTTTTAAAACAATTTTAAAGCATGAATCTTATACTATAATGCGAGTAAAAATTGTGTGTGTGTGTGTATGTAAATTTTATCTTGAAAACGGCTCTAACGATTTTGATTAAATTTTGCACCCTATCGTTTTCGGGCACGAAAAGACCATTGGGATGGGTCTCGTGTTCGAGAAAATTAGATTAGTGGGTCATTTTGGGTCATAATGGGTCAGGGTCAAGCTAATTATATCTAAAGAACGGCTCAATCGATTTTGACTAAATTTTGTATCTAACCATTTTCGGGCACGAAGAAACCATTGGGATGGGTCTCGTGTTCGAGAAAATTCGATTAGTGGGTCATAATGGGTCAGGGTCAAGCTAATTATATCTAGAGAACGGCTCAATCGATTTTGACTAAATTTTATATCTAACCATTTTCGGGCACGAAAAGACCATTGGGATGGGTAACGTGTTCAAGAAAATTCGATTAGCTGGTCTTATTTGGGTCACCGTGTGTCCAGCTAAGTTTATTTAGATAACGGCTCTACGATTTTGACGAAATTCTGTAATCTATCGTTTTCGGGCACGAAAAGACCATTGAGACCATTCACGTGTTCGAGAAAATTCGATTAGTGGGTCATTATGGGTCAGGGTCAAGCTAATTATATCTAAAAAACGGCTCAAGAAATTTTCACAAATTTTTTTAATATACGGTCTTTTCTGGTCATGAGATGACCATTGGGCTAAGTCATATGTTCGAGAAAATTCTATTAGTGGTTCATTTTGAGTCACAATGGGTCAGGGTCAAGCTAATTGAATTTAAAAACATGCTCAAAACATTTTGACCAAATTTTATATTATACCGTTTCTGGGCATGAGAAGAGAATTGGGCTAAGTCACATGTCCGAGAAAGTTCAATTAGTGGGTCATTTTGGATCACAGTTTGTCAGGGTCCAGCTAATTGTATCTAAAAGAACGGTTTAAATGATTTTGACTAAATTTTGTATTCTATCGTTTTCGGGCTCGAGAAGACCATTGGTCTAGGTCGCAGGTTTAAGAAAATTCGATTAGTGGGTCATTTTGGGTCACCATGAGTCAGGGTCAAGCTAATTGTATTTAAAAAGCGCTTCAAAACATTTTGACAAAATTTTGTATAATACCGTTGCCGGGCATGAAAAGACCCTGGGCGAATGTTAAAAAAAATTCAATCAATGGGTCATTTTGGGTCCTAATGGATCAGGATCAAGCTAACTGTATCTAAAAAACGGCTCAAAAGATTTTGACAAAACTGTGTACTACAATGTAAAAAAAAAAATTGTAAAGTTACTAAAATTTTTCTAGGAAACTGGGATTCCAGGAACTTTTTATGTAACGGCAACAAGAAAAATTCCTGTAACAGATGCTGTTACAGAAATTTTTGCTGTTGCCATTACATAAAATGTTCCTGGAATCCCAGTTTCGGAGAAATATGTTAGTAACTTTACAGATTTTTTTTTACAGTATACACTGTTTCTGGACAAGATAAAACCATTGGGCTGGGTCGCATGCTCAAGAAAATTCTATTACTGGGTCATTTTAGTGATAATGGGTCGGGATCAACCTAACGGCATCTCAAAAAGGTTCAAACAATTTTGACAGTTTTTTTTGTTATACCGTTTCATAGTACAAAAAGACCATTGAAATAGCTCACATGTTAGATAAATTTCGGTTAGTGGGTTTTTTGAAAACGACTAACGATTTTCACTAAATTTTGTATTCCATCGTTTTCAGGCTCGAGAAGAACATCGTGTTAGGTCACATATTCGAAAAAATTCTATTAGTGGGTCATTTTGGATCACTATGTCTCAGGGTCAAGCTAATTGCATCTAAAACAGCAAGAATGATTCAGTGGGAATAATATATCGAGATAAACACAAAGCTAATTTTGACCGAGCTTAGCTCGGTCATTCCTGCTAGTATTTCCTAATCTATGGAACTTTTTAAACTTCTAAATACCGCACATTTTCAACTTTTTCACCGTCCTATAGGAAAAAAAATTTACTTTCAAATGCAATTTGTGTGAAAACTGCATCGCAATTGTTTGAAAACTGTACCGCAATTTACTCATTTTTTCTTTTTTTTAAAACAATTTTCAAGCGTGAATATTTTCTAATCTATGGAACTTTCTAAACTTCTAAATACCGCACATTTTCAACTTTTTCACCGTCCTATAGGAAAATATTTTTTTTTTTTTTTTCAAATGCATTTTGTGGGAAAACTGCATCGCAATTTGTTTGAAAACTGCATCGCAATTTACTCATTTTTTCTTGTTTTTAAAACAATTTTAAAGCATGAATATTTCCTAATCTATGGAACATTTTTAAACTTCTAAATACCGCACATTTTCAACTTTTTCACCGCCCTATAGGAAAAAAAAAAATTACTTTCAAATGCAATTTGTGGAAAAACTGCATCGCAATTTGTTTGAAAACTGTATTGCACTTTACTCATTTTTTCTTGTTTTTAAAACAATTTTCAAGCGTGAATATTTTCTAATCTATGCAACTTTCTAAACTTCTAAATATCGCACATTTTCAACTTTTACACCGTCGTATAGGAAAAGTAATTTACTTCCAAATGCAATTTGCAGGAAAACTGCATCGCAATTTGATTGAAAACTTTATCGCAATTTACTCATTTTTTCTTGTTTTTAAAACAGTTTTCAAGCATGAATTTTTCCTAATCTATCTCTATCGCGTCCCGATGATTATGAAAGATAAATCCGTTTCACTTAAATCTGTATAAATTGTTCAGCATTTGTTTCCACCTTTTATAAGATAACAAAATTAAAAGATTCATCAAACAATAAATAAGACAATAAAATCGAAATAAATTACGAATTTAAGACATGTAGTCGAAACGTACGAGCTTAAGCCACTGAAATGAACAGAATCAAAAAGGCCTAATGTAAATAGCAATTTCTTTGGCTGTTAACTCCTGGCGCGAAATCAATATGAAAGTATCGCATTTAATAATTTTCAAAATTTCATTTGAACAATTATTGTAATTTTTCATGTAAGGAAAAAAAGGAAAGAAAAGAAAAAAAATCCGTTTCAATTATGTTAAATCTATATAAATAGTTCAGCATTTGTTTCCACCTTTTATAAGATAACAAAGTTTAAAATATTCATCAACCAATAAATAAATCAATAAAATATAAATAAATTACGAATTTAAGACATGTAATCGAAACGCACGAGCTTAAGCCACTGAAATGAACAGAATCAAAAAGGCCTAATGTAAATAGCGATTTCTTTGGCTGTTAACTTCTGACGCGAAATCAATATGAAAGTATCGCATTTAATAATTTTCAAAATTTTATTTGAACGGGTTATTGCAATTTTTCATATAAATATGATTTTTAGTATTGTTAATGGGAATTCTAAAAATATATATATGCAGTCGAACCTTGTTATACGACACCCAGTTTTCACGTCAAACCGCTTCTCATGTCAGTTTTTCAAAGTCCCGATTTTCTGTATATGATTTTAATGTGAAAAAACTCCGGATTTTACGTCGATGAATAATTTTCAACACCGGATATCCCGATGGTTTAATAAAATTGTCCAATTTTCATATTCCATCTTATAAAAGGGAAATTAAGAGGTAAGAAATGTCTTAGCCAAGCTTTTCACAAAAGTGTCTAAAATACCCATTGAGAGAAATGAGCAATTTTACTTCAGTCCTTTATCGGAATAAATAAAAGTACATACTCTAGATGACCCACTTAAGCTCCAGATAGACGTATCAGTCTACTCGCGTTTTTTTTTTTGTTCTGGTCAGTCGGCGCTTTCTGGTAGTTACACGGCATTTTTCATCCGACTAAAACAAAGCATTGCATTGCATAGAAACAATCAGAAATTATCTAACATCCATTTCTGAAACAACTAATATTAATTACAATTCATTGTATAATATTGAAAAAAGAATTGTAGGAAGCACATCTAGGGGCAAGCAAACCTTAATTCATCAATATTTTATGCGTAACAATAAAAAAACAAGTCATCATAAATCTGATTTTTATTCTTTTCAATTTTGTTTTTGTGTTTATTTTGTTTAATAATAATGTTTTACTGCTTAAAACTACAAGAACAGTTATGCATTTAAAATTGTCTTAAATTAATTAAAAATATAGCTTTTTATAAACGTATTTTTCTCTAACTCCGGTTACCGCGACACTCCGCTTATGATGACAGATTTTTTGGGGTCATTAGAGTGTCGGGATAATGAGGTTGTAAAAAATCTATTAGAGTTATCATTAAAAAAGAAAAACTATAAACCCGTGCGAGTTTTTTTTTTTTTTCCCGCAATTTTTGATATTTGCTGATATATTTTTTCATTAATTTTTGATTAACTGCATTTAAAAAAAAATCAAACAACGTGTTTTACTGAGTGTAAGATCCTTTCAAAAATGCCTCATTCATCGCTCTGCCTTTAAAATGTGTAGAGGAAAAATTAGTTGGTTGGTTGGTTGATTTTTGACGGCCGATTATCAACACGAGGGATATAGGCCCTAGGGGGAGTGCCCTCCGCGGGGGGTCTTTCTAAGGGAACCTAACCCGTATTTACGCATGGAAATCCAAGGTTTCGAAGAAAACCACGAAAACTCTGGAACGGTTAGACCGACGGGCGCGATTGGGTTCGAACCCAGCACCTCCCGTCTACCAGCTTCGAGAGCAGAACCTCTCAGCCACTGGTGGGGCCAGAGGAAAAATTATATTATCAACAGAAAAAATATATACAAGATGGCCATAATTAAACTGATAGTACTCAGAGTGTTCTGTAGTGCGATCTGATTGAGAGAATGACGCCAAGTTTTGTAAGAAGGTAAACAAGATGAGGGACGAAAGATTCCGCAAAAAAATAGTTCCAAAAGTTACCGCTAGGGAAACATGTGACGCTGTCTAACTGAAAAGAGAGATTTAAAAAATGCAAAATCAATGCTGAAATAAAATCACCTTTAATTTAGCACATTTAACGGTTTTAGTATTGATTCTGCATTTTTAAAACTATTTTTTTCTGTTACACAGCACCACATATTCCCCTAGCGATAACACTTAGAACTATTTTTTTCGCGGAATATTTTGTCTTCCGTCTTTATTTAACCTTCTTACAAAATATGGCGTCATTCTCTCAATTAGATCGCGCTACAAAACACTCTGAGATGTCAGTTTAATTATGGTATATGATGTTTTTCACCTATATTCTGTAAAACGGCAATCCCGGGTTTGCCCCTTAGCCTTGTGAAAGTAAAATTCGAAGATTATATAGTCTTCTTTTGTATCAAACGAGTCATTCCATTTATGTTCATTAATATTTTAACAGGCTCAAATAATAACATTTTAATATAATATTGATCTGTGTAGGTCTCAGAGGTCTCTTTTAAAAGAGACTAAATCAAAATTTTGACCACCACTATTTATTTCCCTACGAAATTTCGCGTTTTGGACATATCTTGAAAATGTCGTAGAAACCCGCTTCGTGGTTCGCTTTTCTTTTCAATTGTTGTAGCAAATTACCACGAAACTAATAATAAACAAGTGGGTAAGTGTGATCACAGATCGCACGGAGGGTTGCGTTTAATATTCCTTTCAAAGCCCTTTATTCTTTTGCAAAATCTGTTAGCTCCACATTTCGCAACCAGGGGGCGCACTCTATTCTAAACAAACCTCTATCCGAACGAAACTCCGTTTTACAACCTATCCATAGATATATTAGTCGAGGGGATCGAGCTCGTAGCACCTGAGATGGTTAGCGCCACCCGGAGGTAGAAGTGGAACTAAAATATGTAAGGCTATGGTGCATAATATGAAAGAGTGGTCAAAGGGGTGTTGGCAAAAGTTAGAAAAGTACCCCCGGGTGAAAAGGGTGGAGGTTAAAAAAATTGCTCAAAATACACGTTAGAGACCGGAGAGATAAATATAAGACTTTTTGAAATTTTTCTGATTTTTCGTGTGATCGCAAGTATTCAGCTATAAGTATTCAAAATTTCAAGTCTTCAGCTTAATTAGAGGCTCAGTTAGAAAAAAAAAAAAAGCTTAAAATACACAAGTTAGAGCCCAGACGGGTAAATATATGACTTTTTCAAAATTTTATGATTTATCGTTTGATGTGAGGTGTTTAGCTATAAATATCCAAAATTTCAAGTCTTCAACCTATATAGTTTCTGAGAACGGGCTCTGTGATAGACAAACAGAAGAGTGAGACGAACAGGGTTTCGTCCGATGAACGAAACCCTAAAAAAATATTGGTGGCTAAAAAGTGGCAGTACCGATGCCTACTTGTCGCAAAAATACTCGTGTTTCCGGTCATCGACTAAGGACAAATTCTAAGTCCTTCGCTGAACCCAGTAATCTTTCTTGCATGAAATATTGATAAGCTTTTATCAGAGAAAATGCGTATTTCTATCATATATTTGCATATTTTGTCAGACTGTGAGAAGATTTATGTTAAAACCATGCATTGAAAAATATTAATTATTGAGTAAACTTGTAAAACCGATCTAAGCTGTACCAAAAGACTTCTAGAAGTGGGCGGAACTTTTATTATTTTAAAAACCAGATTTCAAATTAAACTGCTGGTGGACAAAGTGTTATTTTGCTCTATGCTCTACGTGGTACAAGGAGGTCGGCAAATTTGGGCTTTTTTTAACAGAGTTCGAAAAAGTAGAAGCTTCTCAATTCGACTGGTAAGTATTTTTTATGTGTGTTCACCGATTACTCTGAAACTGCTCGACCGATTCATGTTATTTTTTTTTTCAGTTGAAAAAGGGTATTCTCGAATTGGTCCATTTCAATTTCATCAAAATTGGTTCAGTAATTTTTTTAGAAATTCACAACAAAATAAATAAATAAACTAGAAAACAGGAATTCTGCTTTTTCAGAATTTAGTGTCGCTCCCGATGAAAAAAAAATATATATATGTATATAAATATAGATAGTTCAGTTTTAAGACTCCAAACACACACTTTTATTTTATACAAAATGACGTCATCCACATCCGCTAAAGAATTCCTATTTACGATCCAGTCTTAAACAACATCTACTGTAAAATATGCATAGAACGTGGCTATCGCTGAATAATGCACAAATCCAAAACAAGAGATTTCATCATTCAAGAAACTGGACAAAAATAAATCGGCTATCTCATGATTCTCATGCCTTCATTTGCTTGTAATATGATTATAGATACTTAAAATTAAATTTAGTTTATAATAGCTCCATGTTTTATCAGAAATCATTTATTTGTATTTTTTCAAAATAGCACGTATTTCTTTTACAATTTTTTTTTTCAGTTTTTATGAGAAAATGGCAATAAAAAGATATAATTGCTATTCTTCCCTTTACTTTCCACGGAAATGGAGTACTTGAGTTGCCAAAATTAAGCAAATGGTGCTAAAAACTAGAAAAAAAATTAATATCTCAAAAATAAATAGAGGTGCAGTTTTCAATCGAATTGCATTTAAAAGTACTTTTTTTTTCAATACGACAATATAAAAATTGAAAATGTGCGATGCTTAGAAGTTTAAAAATTATAGTAGAGATTATTCCGTACAATGTATGATACATCTGCTTTGTTTTACAGCTGGCTTATACAACGCAACGTTATTTTTTGGAGACGACACAAAATAAGCCGAGAGAAAGAAATAGCATACCGGGGGATAATAAAAACAAATAAATAAATAAAAAAAAATAATTAAAATATTTCATTTTAACGATTTTCATCAAGTGACGTACCGCTATCTGTTTGCCGAGAAACCTGTTATCCGGCGATTTTCCCTTCTCTGTATACGGTTTTATTTCCAGGATTGCTGATTAACCCGTCAGCACATGCGACCCTTACCATTACGTTACTACACTAAAACTAAACTAAACCTGCGGCTGAACGATCCATGAAGGATCAGGGCCTACAGCGCCCAACTCTGTTTACTTGACCCTGGGCCTCGAGATACTATGCAACATGCTCCCCGGCCAGGTGGTCAGCCTAACGCGAGACCCTCGGTGTTTAGTTCCCAAGCAAGCTTGGTACTCATTTTATCGACCCCGAAGGGATGAAAGGTTGAGTGAACCTTGCCCAGCCGGGAGTCGAACTCGTGGCCTGTAGCGTGGCAGACAGGCGAGCTGACCACTACGCTACTGGGCTTTACGTTACTACACGCGTGGGATAAATCTCACCCCATTTTGTCTCCCATTACATTTTTGGCTAAATGCGTTTTTAAAAAAATCGACTGCTCTATATTGTAAAATGCTTCAGTACGACTTTTTTTAGGGGAAAAAATCATGCTTTTCATATTTATTTTCAGATTTTATAGCAGTTGCAGTATATATACATTTCACGTCTGAATTAAAAACCATTAAAACATCAAATAAAATAAATTAAGATAGACTTGAGCACAGTTAAAAAATAGAATTTATATAAAAAAATATACTTAAAAACAATTAAAAATACAATTAGTCAACGTTTCGAAAAGCTACACGCGAGGCATCGTCAGTACAAAATATCCACTGCATAATATACTTAAAAACAATTAAAAATACAATTAGTAAACGTTTCGCCAAGCTACACGCGAGGAATCATCAGTACAAAATATCCATTGCATATCATTGCAACAGGTAGATCATTGGAAATTCGCCTAAAAGAACATACTAGTGCTTTAAAAAATGGTAATTTGAATTAAAAAATTGCCAAGCATTCACTTCAAACGAATCACATCCCGCTAACTGCGAACGCCAGTAATTTGAAATCGGGTTGCAGCAGCTATCACGGTAGATTACTCCTTGAGGGTTGGTTCACTCAATTGCGATTGCATTCAAATAACTAACTTTAACTGTTCTTAATTTGTTTGGTTGATTGCTATGCAATGGATATTTTGTACTGATGATGCCTCGCGTGTAGCTTGGCGAAACGCTTACTTTTTGTATTTTTAATTGTTTTTAAGTATATTTTTTTTATAAATTCTATTTTTTAACTGTGCTCAAGTCTGTCTTAATTTATTTTATTTGATGTTTTTTATAGCAGTTTCTGTAAAAAATACATTTTTTATTTATTTATTTATTTATTTATTTATTTATTTATTTATTTTACAGAAGATATGCAAACCATTTGTTTTACACCTTAAAAGGTAAATTATTTCACAAAATTGATATTAGTTACATTTAATACCCTTTCATCAATATGTACAAGTAGCTTTTATGTTAGTCTTTCATTAAAATTATTTTAGTGTGTGCTATCCCGTAAGAAATGAACGTATCGAAATGAAACGTTTGTACACGCACGGGAATATTTAATCCCAAGAGGTATATTTCTCCCCTCCTAGCGAACAAAGAAAAGACATTGCTTCACCCACTCCTTCTTGACCTTGACCTTGAAAGGTACAAGGCAGGTCAGAGGCGTCCTCAAAAAATTTGTCCCTTTTTTTAAAGAAAAAATGTGATTCGGGTGAGATGTATCCCAATGCGTGTGCTTACGGGTTAATTCAGAGTGGGCTAACAATTTCTGAATTTTTTTAAAATTTAATATAAAACCAAGTAATTAGCGTATAAGTGTGCGGTTAACAAAAACTGTTAATTTAATAAATAATTTCTAACTGTGCATGTAATTGGATCAGATTCCCAAAAATCAACGTACGCAGCTGTTGCTATAGCCAACAGAGTCAATTTCAAATTGCTCACTGCTTGATATATATATATATATATATATATCCTTCTATATATAAAAAAAAGTTTTAATTTCGAAATGGACCAATGAAAATCTGCGTAGATATTCCCGGTAGATCGGCATCCAATTTGAATGCTTAAGCATGGACTTTCCTCGTTAATATTAAAAAAAAACTGTTGCATACAAAAATATGAAAATCGGTGGTATTATATAGAGAAATGTTTGATAAACACGCTGATGCAGACAGTTTTCAAATCGAAGAATTACACTGGGGAACACACATTTTGTTGACTTGGATCTGACACTTGTTTTTGGCTAATTATTGGCATCTAAACCCAAAAATGACACCAGTTTTTTTTTCTATCACGTCAACTTTTTAAGCTACAGGACACCTACAAAATCATGCTTAATGTGGATACAAATTCAAAATAAAGAAAAAATTATCAAATATATTATTCATATAAATGCTGTATATACTTACTATATGCTATATTGTGTTCATACAAGTAGTAAAATCCTTTTACAAAACGAAAAAGTACATATTAAGGTAAAAATTTTCGCTTATAGCTTTTCCTGGAGTGTTCAATTTGTGGACAATCTCGCTTGATGCTCCAACAATAGTCAGCCATCATATGTTCATCCATCTACCTCGATACCGTTCTCTATGGTTGGTTGGTTGGTTGGTTGTATTTATGTCGGTCAATTATCAGCACGTGGGATATAGGCCCTAAGGGGTCAGAGTGCCTTCCGTGGAGGTCTTTCTAGGGGAACCTAACCCGTATTAACGCTTGGAGAACCAAGGTTCGAAGAAAACCACGAAAACTCCGAACGATTAGGCCGACGGGCGCGATTGGGATCGAACCCAGCACCTCCCGTCTACCAGCTTCGAGAGCAGAACCTCTCGGCCGCTGGTGGGGCCCGTTCTTCTATGAGCTTCAAATCTTGGCGGAATCACTCACCCTGTTCATTGCTGACTGCACCAAGATTTTCCGGGAATTCATCAAGATGGCTATGCAGAAAATGAAGTTTGATGTTCATGTTGCAAACAAACATTTTGAAGCTCTCTAAAAGTTGCTGGACAATTTCGGTGTAATTTTCTACTCGCGTATTTCCAAGAAAGTCTTTGACAAGGTTTTTGAATGCCCATTCTTTTGGAGTTCTGTCATTGCTCCGATGAAATGTTCATCTCTAATGAGCCGACGAATCTGTGGGCCGTCAAATACACTTGCCTTTATTTTTTCAAAAGACAAGTTTGGGAAATTTCGAAATGAGATACGTGAGACTCTTTCAATTGACAAAGTTTTCAAGAACTACTTCATTAGATCCAGTTTTATATGCAGAGGTGGAAAGATGATGTTCTTTCTGTCGGCAATTGGGTGATGCAAAATATTTTGATCACCAGGTCTGAGGTGAGATCTTGGAGGCCAATTCGACTGGAACCAATGCTTCTCACGAGCTCTGCTGTCCCACACACAAAACAAAACAGGCATACTTGGTACATCCACGTTGCTGGCCAAGAAGGAAGCACACTATTTTGAGGTAAACACAGAGGATGCACTCGTGAATGTGATAAAAAAATAAATCAATGGCTCTCTATATGTCCTCACATTCTTCGCCCAAATAGACTGAATGGCTTATTGGGACAGCTCTAAATACATTTCCGTTGGGAAGGAGTACGCTTTTCAAGCTCATCTTTGAGCTATGGATGGACAGTCGCCATTCAGTTGCGGTATAGAATGGAATTCCCAACTCCTTCATTAAACCATGTACGCTACAACGCAAACAAATCCACCGTTACTTCGAAAGTATTAAAGAAATTCACTTTCTCTTGATCGAAAGTATGATACATTAGCTCCCTTTTCAAGCAAAAATTTCTTGTGCAGTCTTGAGGCTAAGAGTTCTAAAGCTTTTTTCTTCTTATGACTCACGCCCGATTCAGCGTAGAGTAGTCACATTAATATAAGCTGTAGAGAAAAACTTGACGTGATAGAAGAAAACTAATTGCAATTTTGAAATCAGCACGCTTGTTGGACTTAAAAACAGCTGAAAAATCAAAGTCGACAGAAATTGAGTTAAAAATTGTTCCCCAGTGTTATTTTAAGAGATATTTAATGCTAAATTTGGACAAAATCGTTCCATTAAAAAAGTTTTATTGGAGCAAAAACTATAAATGAGAATTTAATCATTTTTAGATCATTTTATACGTTATAAGTTCTCGGTGTGCAGATTGCATTTATTTTCCTTATTTGACTCATTTTTTGATGTTTTATTTCTAATTCAAATTTTTAGCATTTCGAGAGATATTTTTTAAATGTCTCTCGATAATGTCTCTCGTTTTATAATTTAAACTGTTGCCAATTGTATAAACAGCGCAAACAACTTCAAATTAAAAATTTATTTACACGTGACTATTATAAACAGAAAAAAAAACTTTAAAATTAGAATTAAATGATTACATGTTAAAAGCAGGAAAATTACGTCATAAGATTCATATTTACACTTGAATTTTAAAAGAGAAACAAAATCTTAAAATAAAAAATATCATTATTATGCGTTAAAACTTTTAAATGGAGGAAATTACGTCATATTTAAAATGGCCAAAAAATATGGCAAAACAATTTAAATTAAAAAATATATTTGCGCTAGATATTTTGAGATAATCTTTTCAACTATTATCGTGAATTCAAAGACAGGGCAAATAACATTTCCTTCTAACAACAAAAGTATTTTCACGTGAATATTAATAAGAGAAATAAAACTTTGGTGTAAATTACGTCAGATTTGAAACGATACATTTAAAATGAATTATTTAAAAGAACTATCGTATAGCGCTGTTAAAAAATACCGGGAGACCATGACACTGTTTACTTAATTCATTTTACATTAGCTATTTTCAAATGTTTAACTAATTATTTTAATTAAATACGAAAATAGCCATTGTATCTCTTAACAGCAGCAGATTTGGTCTTAAAAATCCCCAATCGAAGGAAAACGAATGGAAACCCGTTTACAGAGAAATCGCTACTGTTTTTTTTTTTTTTTTTTTTTTTTTTTTTTTTTAATTTTAATTCAATATTTTAAAAGCCGATCAAATTAGCGTGCTTTTTGGATTTTGGTGTGCCTGAACCGGGGTTGGCGAGCGTAGCTCGTAGGGGGCAGGCCCCTAGTATATATATATATATATATATATATATGTGTGTGTGTGTGTGTGTAGTAGTAGTAGTTTTTAAAGTCTTTTTTTTTTAAGTTTATATTATTATTCAGAAATTCAGAGTTCATTCCAAAAATTTTGAAAGAAGAATTTTTACTTCATTTAATCACGAAAAAACTGTAATTGAATAAATCATACTGGCATGAATTCGTAATTTTTCTACAAAAAGAAGCCAAATTAACAATTCTTTTACAACATGTAACTATAGAGCAATATTTAAAACTTTTTTTATCGACACACAGTGTGCCGAAACGACGAATTTTACGACGTAGTTGAAAATTGTATATTTTTTCTGGAAGTGTTGTCAACTATGTAGAATTATTCCATAAGTCCCATAGCATGAAAAAGCATATTTTTTTTTTTAATTGAAGAAAGATATTACGCTTGTTCATAATTAATTAAAAACAAATACATAAATATAGACAATAAAGCACAAAAATAATAATAAAAGTAATAATATTGAACATTTCGGATCTACTCAAAGTCCCTCATCAGTATCAGGGCTCTCAATACCAATCAATTTTAACAGAAAACTTTACGGTAGGCTTGAGCTAGAATTAACTTTCAAAGGTGATTCCGGGGCGGATTGTAAGAAAAATCTAAAAAGAAAATAAAAAAAAAAAAAAAATATTGGTATTCAGTTGGCAGATCATTTGGGAGGGACCATTTAGGGACCATTTAGGACCATTACTAATGTAAGTAAAAGCGAATTCGCAAGAGATGACATAAATTCAACTTTTGTTGAGAGCAGGTATTACAAACAGTCAAAAACGGAGATGGATATTTGAACCGTATTAAAATGGTATATTCAGCTGGAACTTAACTAGCCTCACTGAGTGGGGGTTTCGCAGCTCTAGTAAACCAGGGAAAATGCTGCTCTTGTACGACATTCTTCAGCAAATATTTCCACCAAGACAGAGACGAATTAATTATTCCTTAAGTCCCTTGGCTTGTCTGTTTTATACATCCCTTGCTCAAAATTATGCATGCTATTACTTCTGCTTCAAACCTTGCAGACATTTTAATATAAGTACACAATTCAGAGAAAGTATTTAAATATTTAGCAAAAAAAAAAATTCTTTAAGGAAAAAAAAATCAAAGTAATTTTATTTTTATATAAAATTTTCTCTAACATCCCCTACAAAGGAAGTTTTTTTTTACTTTAGTTAATTAGTAATGAATTTTATTACAATTCTCTTTAATAAAAAGCTGCGCGTTGCTGACGACTAGTTTTTTCGCTAATCGTTGCCACAGATTAATCTCGGAAAATGAAACGAAGGACTCACTGAGAAAGAATTGTTTATAATACACATGTGGGAGCCTAAAGGTTAAATGCATGACTTTTTCAAAATTTTATGATTTGTAGTTTGATGTGAGGTCTTCAGCTATAAGAGTGCCAAATTTCACGCCTCCAACCTAATTAGGAACTCACTTAGAAAGAATTGTTTAAAGTACACGTGTGGGAGCCCAATTAGTTAAATATACGACTTTTTCAAAATTTTACAGTTTGTTCTTTGATGTGAGGTGTTCAGCTGTAAGTATGCAAAATTTCACGCCTCCAACCTAATTAGGGCTCACTTAGAAAGAATTGTTTATAATACACATGTGGGAGTCTAAAGGTTAAATGTAAGACTTTTTCAAAATTTTATGATTTGTTGTTTGATGTGAGATTTTCAGCTATAAGTATGCCAAATTTCACGCCTCCAACCTAATTAGGGACTCACTTAGAAAGAATTGTTTAAAATACACATGTGAGAGCCCAAAGGGTTAAATGTACGACTTTTTCGAAATTTTATGATTTGTAGTTTGATGTGAGGTGTTCAGCTATAAGTATGCCAAATATCACGCCTCCAACCTAATTAGGAACTCACTTAGAAAGAATTATTTAAAGTACACATGTGGGAGCCCAAAGGGTTAAATGTACGACTTTTTCAAAATTGTATAGTTTGTCCTTTGATGTGAGGTGTTCAGCTATAAGGATGCAAAATTTCACCCCTTCAACCTAATTAGGGCTCACTTAGAAAGATTTGTTTAAAATACACATGTAGGAACCCAAAGGATTAAATGTACGACTTTTTCAAAATTTTATGATTTGTCGTATGATATGTGGTTTTGGCGATTAGAAAATGCTATTGAGAGATTATCACAAAATCTCAAATCAAAGTTTTTATGCCTTTTTTCTTTTAAATGAAAAAACAAACAGATTTCTTTTTCTGTTTTGATTAAATTTACATATGTTTTATGGCACTTCATTATTACTGCGTGAGATTTTTTTTTAATTATTTGCTCCATGTGTTCAAACCAGTTGTCTACGAAAACATCCACCGGTGCGAGGCTAACAAGAAATAAAGACAGGCTACCGCGGTGGGTCTGATTCTTCTTTTTTTACAGACCGCTGGGGTCACGTGATGCTCTTTTCGCACACCTTCATTGGTGAATTCGAGCATCACGTGACTCCAACGGTCTGTAAAAAAAGAAGAATTGGACCCTCCACGGTAGCCTGTGTTTCTCGTTAGCCTCGCCACCGGTGAAAGTGACGCACACCAAATATTTGTGACGTATGCAGATAAATTGTGCTTTTTTTATCAGTTTTTTTTTTTTTGTATAATTTTTTTAACGGTTTGGAACTTATTTTTCATAGTAGGTGCATTCAGTAGGTGACCCTCATAGGTACCTTCTGGTGCAATCAGAAACGAAATCCGACAATTATTTTTTGAGTTATGCTTGACGAAAGGTTTTTATTAGGCTTTTTTTTTTTTTTTAGTAGGACATGGCGTTAATATCCATCGTAGCTGTTATGTGACCAGACAGTAATATTGCGCTGAGTATTAGCCTTCGTTTCGCTAAGACATTTATTATTTATTTTCCTGTTTAAATAGATTTTACTATATTTTAATAATAGTGCGTGCATATTTTGTTTGCTCCATGTGCTGTAATCCGATTTTCTACGAAATCATCCAGCCAGTGAAAATGACGTACACTAAATTTCCATGACGTATGTAGATAAATTGTGCTTTTTTATTCGATTTTTAATATAATTTTTAAAGACTTCGGAATTTATTTTTGATAGTAGGTGCATTCAGTAGGTTACTCTGATAGGTACCTTCTGGTGCAATCAGAAACTAAATCCGACAAATATTTTTTTTGAGTTATGCTTGACGAAAGATTTTTATTAGGAATTCTTTTAGTAGGCCATGGCTTTAATATCCATCGTCGCTGTATGTGGTCGGAAAGTAATATTGCGCTGTGTATTAGCCTTCGCTTCGCTCAGGCAACTATCTTTGTGGGATTTTAAATTGGTTTCTTAACGTATAAGTGTGAATTAATTTACATTAAACTATTGATTGATAAACGCGTACTTCTTTTAATATTACGCTCTTCATTTTTAGCTCAAAGGCTATCAAAGCCTGAGAGCTAATGTGCCCGTAGACTCTGTATGCACGTATGTACGTTACGCGATAACTCTTGATAGAAATATCCGATTCGCTTCAAATTTTGTAAATAGGTTTATTCTGATAAGGCGCTTCCCTGATTAGATTTCGAGGATCATTTGTTAAGTATAAAGGCGGGGAACGGTGGTTTAAATCCCTCCTTAATTTAGATAAATTGTTTTTTCATGCAGAATTATCCGATTTGCTTCAAATTTGGTAAACCGGTTTATTCTGATAAGGCGCTTCCCTGATTATTTACCGTTTTACTCAAAAAGAGTGAGTTATATTTTATGAATAATAGACATAAATAAGATTATAATATACAATTAGTGTAAATAGCCTGTGAGCCCAATGCCATTAATTTAACTGGGCACTTTTCCTTTTTATTTATTTATAATTGATTTTCCACCTTTGTGCTTTGGAAATGTTTCATTGTTGCAGTTTCACAGCCATTAAGCAAATTTTGACGAGCATTTATTGGCGCAACATTAAATCCATAGTTATTTTAACTCGCATACATTTGTACGAGTTACAGAGAATAGTTGACAGTTTATCACCTGTTGTAGGCTAACGGAAAAATACCTTAAAGTTAATGTATTGATTTGTCATTAAGTTCTAAAAATACTAAAATGCTGTTGTTGTATTGTCACAAATATTGTATGGCTTGCGAATTACGAATGTTTGAAAAGCCTTTTGAATAGTACATTTATTTTTCGTTAAAAGAAGTTGTTTGATTTAAAACAAGGAAGAAAAAATCTTGCGTCAAGCATAGATTATGAAACACTTTCCCGCACATTCAGAATAATGTAACAAAACTGCACTGTTTAAAAAAAAATCTAATTCAATCCTATGAAAACGCATAACAATCGGAATATTATCCGAATTTTTTCAGAAGCCCTGTACATGATATATACCCTGTTATGTACCCTATACATGTATCTATTAACTACGTGTATGTCAAAATTTAGTTCACTTAAGAAATACATTATACTTCAGTTGAAAATTCCCCTTCAGCAATTTCCTCTAATAACGGGAATGGTAAGCGAATACTTTTGTCTAGCCCTGTATGTGAGGTATAGAATTTATATACAAGGAGTAACATGCAAAAAATTAATTCAATTTAAAAGCGCATACCGGTTTTTAAAACGTACACTCCAGCAATTATTACTCAAAGACAGTACTGTAACCGATTTCTTTTGTGTGTCCCTGTAAATGAATAAAAAATGCTATGAATGCCCTGTTCTAACGTGATCGTAGTGAAATTCAGTGATTTATATCAGTATCAATACATTTGAAATAGCGCAATGTCATTAAAATACTCTGCAAAAGATCCCCCCCCCCTATACCATAATGCAATGGAATACTTTTTGAGCGCCCCTGTAAATAAACTATTAATCCTATATACCTCATATACAATACCAAACATGCTATGGTGACCCTAACTAACCTTTATAAATTGCATGAAAATCCCAGTCTATTTACGGGAGTTAGAGCGTGGACAGACGGACAGACAATCCGAATGCATAAACACTTTTCAACTTTGTTGGAAAGTGTTAAAAATTGCTGTTAATTATAAATTTATGAAAAATGTAGCAGAAAATGAACTCAAAGCAGAATTTAATCTTTACATACAACAACCAGGTTGAGTTAAATACTAGAGGATAGGAATTCTGCTTTTTCAGAATTTAGTGTCGCCCCCGGCATTTCCATTACTTCATTTTCTTCTGGTGGACTGGTGGCTTCTATTATTATGAAACAGCCATTATAAATGAAGCGTTAGGTGAAGATGAAAGAGCAGCCGTTTCGAAAAAAATTATGGCCATTTTTTTTGTCCATTCTGACCAGAAAATCAGAGTTCTAACTTTTTACGGCTGCTCTTTCATCTTCACCTAACGCTTCATTTATAATGGCTGTTTCATAATAATAGAAGCTACCAGTCCATCAGAAGGAAATAACTCGGTTAAGCGGGACTCGGATAATCGGAACTCTACTGCAAAACATATTTCAATTTTATGACTTAAAGCACACGCTTTTATTTTATGTAAAATGACGTCATTTGCATTAATATAGATACTTAAAATTAAATATAGTTTTTAATAGCTCCATGTTTTATCATAAATCCTTCATTTATATTTTTCTCAAACTAGCACGTATTTTAATTAATTTTTTTTTCAATTTTTATGAGAAAATGGCAACAAAAAGATATAATTGCTATTTTTCAACAATTTTTTCTTTACTTTCTACAGAAATGGAGTACTTGGGTTGCCAAAATGAAACAAATGTCGCTGAAAACTACAAAAGATGCAGTTTTCAAACAAATTGCATTAAAAAGTACTTTTTTTTCCCCCAATACGATGGTAAAAACATTGAAAATGTGCGATGCTTAGAAGTTTTAAAAAATGCTGTAGAGTATTTAATCGCACAATGAAACATCGACTTTTGTTTTAAGGCTAGCGTATACAAGGTAACGTTATTTATTGGAGGCAAAATAAGCTGGGAGAAAGAAATAGCATACCGGGGCTAAAAAGAGTTTAACTAGGCAATAAACATCTACACAAGACCAGACCGATATATTTAAGAATGGTGAGCATTAAAAAGTATGTATTCTGAATACTGAATTTCATCTAAATTTTTAACAAATTTGGAAAGGCAAATGCTTTTTGTCAATGTTGAATTCAGGGGTTATCCCCCCCCCCGGAGCAATGAGATGTCCCCCTCGGAAGATTTGAGATTCTGTGTTTTCAATGGCCGAAAAGTGCAATCCCCCCCCCCCCTCCTCTGAACCCTGTAATGTTTTGAATTCAACACCCAGTGTTGAATTCAGGGGGTGGCCGGGGGAGGATATTCACCTCCCGGAGCAATGAGTTGTCCCCCCCCCCGAAAGATTTGAGATTTTGTGTTTTCAATGGTCAAAAATTGCAATTCCCCCCTCCCCCAGAACTCTATAATGTCCCCCTCCCCCGGAGCCACAGTAATCCCTCCCGGAGAAAAATGTCTGAATTCAACACTGTAACACCGCTTTTTGTTGATAGAAGTAAATACAGTAGAAGCCCGATTTAACGATTTCAAAGGGTCTCTTAAGGCTGCTAGTCACTCAGTTTCCGAATTCCTCTCTGTAATGTCAACACATTGCCGACGGGCAATTTTTATTAAATCTGAATTTTAAAACAGTAGAAGCTCCTCCCTGTTCTGAAAGCCTTTTGTAAAGTGGTATTCTAGATAGTTTTCAAGGGCGGATCTGGAGAGTCCTCAAGGGGGGGGGGGGGCGATTTTAGAAATTTGGAGACTTCAATATGATACGAGGGTCGGGGCTAATTTTTTTCACTGCGGGTCGTGTTACTTCTACTTTTTGCTGCAGGTCGGGTTTGGATCCGGTTTACTATACTTTTTTGCTGTGGGTCGCGCCTGGGTCCGGTTGATTTCTACTTTTCTGCTGCGGATCGGGTTGACTTGTACTTTTTAGCTGCGTCCTAGCGAGTTGGGTTTGGGGCAGATTGACATACATAATTTCGGGTTTTGGTCAGTTTCGGATTGGGCTTTCACTCTTGCGAGAAGGGTTCGGGCCAACCCAAATTTTGAAAAGAAAGTCTAAATACTTTTGTAGATAAAAACTATGTACATTAAAAGCTCCATAACGGGCACGACCAAACAATTATTTAACAATACTTTTTAATCTTTAGGATTATGTAAAAAATACTAATTTGGTGCTTGTCTCTTTATATCTAAGATGAATTGTAATTCAGTAAAGAATGCTTTGAAACTTATTAAAAAACGTACTGGGCGTCCTAAAATGGACTGACTGATTTTAAAATTCAGTAACTTACAAATGGTGACAGCAATTTAAAAAAATCTTGCAGGAGGGTTATGTAAGATGTCAGGAGATTTTTTTACTGCGATTCTCGACTTTACATTGCAGCGATAGATGACGCTGCAAACAATAGTCGTTAAGTCAGGCATCGATTTTGCACCTATTGCTTGCAGCGTCATCTGTCATTTCTATTTTAAACTAAAATTAAAAATCTCAGTTTAAAAAAAAAAAAAAAACTCATGATCAAGGATTCAGTAAAAAAAAAAAAAACAAATTCTGAAATTTTCTGAAGTGTTACAGCAGAGGAGGGGGGGGGGGGGGGATTCCTTCCTGGCACTAATTATTTTTGTTGCAGGTCGGGTTAGATGTTTTCGATTCGAGTCAATTTCAGGCTGAGTGCAGATTCCTGCAAGCTGGGTTTGGTTTAACCCGTTTTCTTCAAAAGTTAGTTCAGCATATTATTTCAGATTAAAAACTTTACCTATAATAATAAACATAGGTGTATGTATGTGTTCTATTTTCTAAAGAGACCATTGTATTTTTTCCACGATTCTTTGATAAAATTCGCATTTGTTCCACGACTCTTTCACGAAATTCGCGTTTTTCCGCAGCTCATTGACGAAATTCACATGTTTTGGAAGCCCTTTGATAAAATTCGCGTTTTTTTCATAGCCGTTTGATGAAATTCACATTTCCTTCATTGCCCTTTGACGAAATTTAAGTTTCTTCTGCAAGGCTTTGGCGAAATTACTATAATTTTGCAGCTCTTTGATAAAATTTGCGTTTTTCCCCCCACGATCCTTTAACAAAATTCGCGTTTTCTCCGCAATCCTTTGACGAAAATCGGATTTTTTCAGCAATCTTTTGACGAAATTCGCATTTTTTAAGTGAATCTTCGATGAAATTAACTTTTTCCGCGATTTTTTGAAGAAATTAACTTTTTTCTGCGATTCTTTGAATAAATTCGCGTTTTCTTCGCGATCCTTTGACAAAATTTGAGTTTTTTTCGCAACCTTTTGACGAAATTCGCGTTTCTTTTGCGACACTTTGATGTAATTCGCGTTGTTTTTGCGATTCTTTGATAAAATTTGCATTATTTTTGCGATCCTGTGACGAAATTTGCGTTTTTCGCGGTTATTTGACAAAATTCGCATTTTTTTCCCGATCCTTTGAAGAAATTCGCGTTTCCATGATTATATGAAGAATTTCGTGTATTTTCCATGGCCCTTAGACCAAATTCGCGTTTTTTCCACGAATCTTTGGCGAAATTGAAGTTACTTTCTGCGAACGATTGACGAAATAGATTTTTTATGGCGACCATTTGTCAAAATTCGCGACTATTTTTATGTCCGAATTTTCGAGTTGATGAATTTTTTTTTTTTTTTTCCGAACCGAATGCCTTAACCCTCTCGCTGTGTATATATATATATACATTTATGAAAATAGGTTAAAAAATTGAGCCTTTATTTTATTACATATTTCAAATCTGCATATATTTTAGAGTTCAAATATGTCCAAAATCTTTATGAAAGAGTTTCTTTTTTAACTAGAATTAGGTCATAAAAAAAAGGATTTGCTGCTGCGGAAATTGCGGGTTGCGCACAGTTTGTCACTTATACGTTGGTCGTGGAAATCGCAGGGTGCGCAGCGATAGGGTTAAATTTTCGGAAAATTCGGAACAGAATCGCACCTGCTCCTGAGATCTTACATAACCCTCCTTCAAGCATATTTTTTTAATAGCTGTCACCATTTTCACGTTATTGAATTGTATTTAAAATCAGTCAGTCCATTTTAGGACACACGGTATATTCAGTAGCTATGAGATGATGGCTGAAAGAAGCATAAAAAAAAAAATAAAGCTGGCTTCGATATGCCAGTTAGAGATTTACCCGGGCTGGAATTTCCAGGTCCAACCCACACACACAAAAAAAAATATATTGGCCCGGCCCGGTATAAAAGCTAAAAAATCGACTCCAGCTCAGCCTGCCTTTTGCAATTAAATTTATTCATAAAGCACACTTACTTATGCTCATATTTTATTTTAGATTATGTTCGAAATTCATGAATACAGAAAAACATTAATATAAATGACTATTTAGGCAATTATGTACATAAACACTACGTAAACATCATTACTTAGACAAATACATTCCAGTATGAAAATCCAGTCAGAAAATCAGCTTAGAATGAAAGAAACAGATGATAAAAGAAAATCACAATTTTAAAGCTCTACAAAGAAAGCTAGTTGGATGTGCCAATCCCAAACTTTCTTCGATCTTATACATCTTAATATTTCAAAAAGCAGTTACACATGTTAATACTTCAATATTATTAGTTCAATACTATACCAACTTTGATTTTCATCTTAAATTTCTGCTCCAGTCAATTAAACGGCTAAAAACGAGTTAATCTATATCATGATATTTGTTAAAATTAATAGTTTTTTCTTATTCTGTTGTTATCAGCTGTTTGCGAATAGCCGGCTTAGCAGGAAGCGAGTTCCCGCCACTGCACGAGCCGCCTATGGACAATAGAACTACGAAAAATCAAGAAAAGTATACAAAAATTGCTATCCCAGAGCCCCTTTACCGCGAAATATTTCCAAATTCAAGGAGGACCTGTTGACCATATCCAAAATTATGCACAAAAAATTTGGTTCAATTGTATGCATAATTTTATACACTTTTCGATGGTACGATAATGAAAATGGGACAGGCATCGCTATTACAGCGCCCTCTTCAGGCAGATTTTTTTCAAATTCAGGGAGGACTTGCTTGCCACACCCAGAAACATGCACAAAAAATTTGGTTCAATTATATGCATAACTTCATACGCTTTTCGATGGTACAATAATGAAAATCGTACAGACATCGCAATTATAGCGCCTCCTTCCGGCGGAATTTTTCCAAATTCAGGGAGGATCTTCGTGTCATGACCAAAAACAAACACAAAAAATTTGGTTCAATTCTATGCATAACCTCATACACTTATCGATGGTACAATAATCAAAGTGGCACAACAGTCGCACAAAAATCGCTATTACAGCGCCCCTACCGGCGAATTTTTTTCAAATTAAGGAAGGACCTGCTTGCCATAGCCAAAATCTTAAAATAAAAGTTTTGCTTCAATTCTATGCATAACTTCATACACTTTTCGATGGTACAATAATCAAAATCACAGAAAAATCTCTATTACAGCGCCCCCTACCGGCGATTTTTTTCCAAATTCAGGAACGCCCTTCTTGCCATAGCCAAAAACTTAAAATAAAAATTTGGTTCAATTCTATGTATAACTTCATACACTTTTTGATGGTACAATGGCGACAGACGCACAGACGGACACACGGACAGACAGACATTTTCTATAAACATGTTTTTTGGGATCTCTGACCCCTAAAACGTGTAAAACCGTCGAAAACCGGAAGTCAAAAAAATTTCGATTACAATGCTTTCTTCTATAGATAGATGAAAGTAAAAAGTAGATTTTTAAAAATGCATCTTAGCCCAGTGGTTACGGGGTTGAATTCAGAATTAATTAGGGGAAAGCTGGAAATTGTTTTAATCCCTCCAGTTTAGGTCTGGAATGAATATGCTATGTTTTTCCCCTCGTAGTAAGTGAGCGTTAGGAAATATATATAGATTTATAGTAAAAAAAAACACGTTTTTTTTGCATACCATAACAGTATCTCCAAACAGCTAACTCTGTCAAAACCATTGTCAGTAAAAATGTTGTAGAGCTTAAAATTATGAGTAAAATGAGTACCTACATGTAATATTTTTGTTGAACATTAAGGTCGCAATTCCAGTTTAAACTTTTAGACCCGTGGTCAGGGGGGTTGAACTCAGAATTAATTATGAGTAAACTGGAAATTGTTTTAATCCGTTCAGTTTAGGTCTAAAATGAACGTACTATGTTTTCTTCCTCGTACTTGGGTGAATGTTAGAAAATATGTACCTATTTATTTTCGAAAAGCACGTTTTTTTAATTACCTTAACAATATCTCAAAACAGCTAACACTATATAAAACATTGTCAATACAAATGTTGCAGGGCTTAAAATTCTGAATAAAATGAGTACATCATGAATATTTTTGTTCAACATTAAGGTCGCAATTCTATTTCAAAAAATTGCCTTAATCGCTAATCAAGAGCTTGAAGCCAGGAGAGACAAAGTTAACTTAACGATATCTCAGAACAGCTAACTCTATCAAAAACATTGTCAGTACAAAAGTTGTAGAGCCTAAAATTCTGAGTAAAATGAGTACCTACATTTAATATTTTTGTTCGATATTAAGGCCGCAGTTTTGAGATATTTTAAATTAATTTGGTCTCTCCTGGCTTCAAGCTCTTGATTTGAAAAATTTTGAAATAGAATTGCGACCTTAATGTTGAACAAAAATATTAATGATGGTACTCATTTTATTCAGAATTTTAAGCTCTACAACATTTGCATTGACAATGTTTTTTATAGAGTTAGCTGTTTTGAGATATTGTTAAGTTAATTAAAAAAAAACGTGTTTTTCGAAAATAAATATGTACATATTTTCTAACATTCACCCAAGTACGAGGAAGAAAGCATAGTACGTTCATTTTAGACCTAAACTGAAGGGATTAAAACAATTTCCAGTTTACTCCTAATTAATTCTGAGTTCAAACCCTGATCACGGATCTAAAAATTTTAAACTGGAATTGTCACCTTAATGTTCAACAAAAATATTAAGTGTAGGTACTCATTTTACTCAGAACTTTAAGCTCTACAACATTTGTATTGACAATGTTTTTGACAGATTTCGCTGTTTTGAGATATTGTTATGGTATGCAAAAAATAGAGTTTTTTTACTATAAATCTATACATATTTCCTAACGCTCACCTAGTACGAGGGGGGAAACATAGCATATTCATTCTAGACCTAAACAGAAGGGAAGCTCCACCACCCCTACCACTCTGTAACTTATCAAATCAAATTAAATTTTTAAAGATTTCGCTAAACAAATGTACTACATAAATATAATTTTTACGAATAACAAATAAGTAAGATGCCAGACCAACTTTGGCTCGGGGAGAAGAATTTAGAGAAGTGCACGTGTCGCGATCGGACCAATACTGCTTATCATATGGGCTGACTTGGACAGAACGTTTAGCTTTTATTCCGGGACGAGCCCCGACCTGGAAATTTTGACCAGTGCAGTGCAGACCTCTAGTAAGAATGAAGTACAGGCCTGGTTCGATCTGGAAGAAAAAGGAAGTCTGGCCCGACCCAAATTTTCAGAAAATTTTAAGATCAGGGCACGGTTCTAAGAGAGAGAAGACCTTACCAGGGCCGAGTCTATTGGATTTAAGCTGGCGCGACCCGACCCGGGTCGCGCCGGGCTCGAGCTTCGCCCCAAGTCATTTCCCGTGAGGATGAATAATGCCGTTTTCCAAACCTTTTATTTGCCCAAAGGGGGGGGCGATAGCCCCCTCGCCCCCCCCCCCCTTAGATCCGCCATTGATAGTTTTCCAAAGTTTATGCATCGGTAAATATCTTTCAATGTACGAATTTTGTTTCAATTAATATTCTTCTAGAACACTTATAGTTCATTATCATTAAAGTTATTTATTAAACATATAAGAAATTAAGGCAATATATATACATAGTAATTACTAGATCAAAGCTACATCTTACAAGCAACATCGTGGGCTACATTATATGAATTCAACACACAACTATCGTTGCCACTTACACATAACAAAATAATAGAAAACGATTACGATTAAAGTTTAAATACATATGTCACATCCTCCCTTTTATTCAACATATTCACTTAAATAAGCAGGAGGCTTACTTATACGACCAGATTTAGTTTTGTAAATATTTTCAGTAACACAAGAAGTACTAGGTAAAACCTGATTATTATTATCATTACATTTATCATAAGATGAACAGTCACTTGGAAAATTATCCTGTTTATAATTATCATCTAAATCAAAATCGAAATTTACAGTTTTATTTAGAGGTTCATCTACTGTTGAAAGAGTTAAATATTTTCTATTTCTGTAATAAATACTACCTGAATCTGTTTTGATTTTGTAAGATCTAGGATTGTTAGCTTTTGACAGGACTATGGCAGGTTTCCAGTTTTTATTGTTGATATCTTGTACAAATACTCTATCTCCTTTTTTTAATGGTTTAAGTTCTTTAGCATTTCTATCAAAATAATACTTTTGCTTGTTTTGTCGTTGTTTAAGTCTAGGGACAACGTCTTTTTCAATTTTAGGATTTAGTAATTTTTTACTAATGGGCAACTTAGTTCTTAATCTGCGGTTAAATAGTAGTTGAGCTGGTGATAAACCTAAGCCTGTTATAGGACTATTTCTATATTCAAGCAAAGCTACTGTTGGTTTTTTGTTATCGTCATTTGCCTTTTTGAGTAAAGTTTTAGCAATGCCCACAGCTTTCTCTGCCATACCGTTACTTTGAGAATGATAAGGACTACTGAAAGATGGTTCTATGTCCCATTGTTTAGCAAAATTCTTAAACTCAAAACTATTAAAGGGATTGTTATCACAAACAATTGTTTCTGGAATTCCAAATCTGGAAATAACATTCTCCAGAATTACAATGATATCACTCACATTTTTGCTATTAATCTTTTCCACCTCAATCCACTTTGAAAAATAATCAACTATAATGAGATAATTTATCCCATTGAAAAACATTAAATCCACTCCTATTTTCTGAAATGGCCTATCAGGAATACTATGAGGAAGCAATGGTTCATTAGATAAAGTTTTGCGAAATTTCATACATATCTCACATTTTTGTACAACATTTTCAACGTCTTGTGAGAGACCAGGCCAAAACATAATTTCACGGGCTCTATTTTTGCATTTTTCAATACCTAAATGAGATTCATGAATTAAGCACAGCATTTCAGGTCTTAGTGTTTTAGGGACAATTATTTTGTCATTCACAAATAACAAACCTTCAATAAGGCGCAAATCATTTTGTAATTTATGGTATTTCTTTAAATTACTTGCAATTTTCTTTTTATGAGGCCATCCCTCCTTACAATAACTCATGATTTCTTTAAGTTCCTCATCCTCCTCAAGTGCCTTTTTAAATTGTTCTACTCTGTGAATACTCATTGGAAGATACTTTGCAATTGAATGTACTGTTTGAAACATTTCGGGGTCATCTTTAACAGCATCTTTGATAAAAGCTCGAGATAATGTATCTGCAATATACATATCTTTACCTGGTAAGTATTTAACCTCAAAGGCATACTTTAGCAATTTAAGAAGCATTTTCTGGAGACGATTAGAAATTTTGCTAATTGGCTTTTCAACAATTGCTGTCAAAGGTTTGTGATCAGTTTGGACTATAACTTTATGACCGTACACAAAATTGTGGTATTTTTCAAAGGCAAAGACTATAGCTAAAAGCTCTTTCTCAATTTGTGCATAGTTCTTTTCAGTATCTGTAAGGCTTCTAGAAGCAAAAGATACAGGTTGACCTTCTTGTAATAAACAGACACCCATCCCATCTTTAGAACTATCACACTGTATTGTTATTTTTTTCGAGCTGTCAAAAACTTTTAGAACAGGAGATGAACTAATAAACTTTTTTAATGTTCTCAAATGCCTGCTCTTGTTCATAAGACCAATAAAAATCAACATTATTTTTAAGCAATACCCTCAAAGGAGCTGTAATTTGGGATACATTTGGAATAAATTTTGATAAAAAATTGATCATGCCTAAAAATCTCCTTACATCTTTTTTATTTTGAGGTTGATCTAGTTCATTAATTGCCCTAACATGAGATTTATCAACCATAACACCCTTTACTGAAATAATTAAGCCCATATATTTCACTTCCTGTACTCGAAACTGAAGTTTATCAGGATTAAACTTAACGTTATTGGCTTTAGCTCTCTCTAGGACCTCAATTAGTCTTCTATCATGTTCGGACTTAGTTTTACCTCTTACTATGAAATCGTCAAAATAAATTTCTACTCCCTGAATGTCACTAAATAATTTTTGACTCCGTTTTTGAAACACCTCAGGAGCTGATGAAACACCAAAAGGTAGCACATTAAATTTGAAACGCCCAAATGGAGAGTTGAATGTGCATAAATAAGAACTCTCTTCATCCAAAGGAACCTGCAAAAACCCCTCTTTTAAATCCAGAACAGTAAAATACTCATTTCCTTTCAATCGACTAATGATTTCCTCACTTGATGGGATTATATGATGCTCTCTTTTAATAGCCTTGTTTAAATTTCTCGGATCTAAGCAAATACGTAATTTCCCATTAGGTTTTTCTACAACAATTAAGCTATTTACCCAATCAGTAGGTTTGTTTACCCGTGATATAATACCTCTTTTCTCTAAATCAGCTAACGTATCTTTTAACTCGTTAATTATAGCTAGGGGAACTCGTCTAGGAGGGTCAATAACAGGCACAACATTTTCTTTTAACTCTATATGATAAGGGTCACCTGGAAACTTGCCAAGACCTTTAAACACTTCATCATATTTAGACAATATTTCATCTTTACTAGAAATTTCAATACTATCAATTCTCTGAATTAGATTTAACAATTTACAAGCATTTAATCCTAAAATAGGTCTAGAATCAACATCAACAATAATAAATTTTAACTTAACATTTTTACACTTGTCTGTTGAACATAATAAACTTACCTCGCCTTCCGACTTAAGTTTGTAGTTACCATATGATACTAGAACAATTTTAGTTTCACTTAAATTAGAATATTCAAACAACTTAAAATTATTAAATACAGATAAAGGTAATATGTTGGCTTCTGCTCCAGTATCTAATTTAAAGTTAATTGGTTTATTGTGAATGGAAATGTTTTTACACCATACAGTCTCAGAGTTTTCTTTCTTTGTTGACACAGAGTCTATATATAAACTCGACAGTTCTTGGGCACACTCTGTAACATTATGCTGAATTTGATAAACTTTTCTGTGTTTATTGTTATTGGGAAACTTTTTTTTAGTTTTGGTGCACATTGCGGCAAAATGATGCTTTCCTTTGCAAAGATTGCATAACTTGTTATAAGCTGGACATTCACGTTTTTTTATGAGATCTTCCACAATTTGAACAATCAAACACACCACTCTTTGTAGATTGAAAACCTCGAGCAGCACTCTGGAAACCATTTCTTTTAACTTTTACTGCATCTACATCAGAATTTTTATCCACAATAGATTTAATTTGCTCCTTGCTGGCTTCTGACGCGCGAACAAACTCAGTAGCTCGTTTAAGGGAAAGTTGAGGCTCTCTGAGAAGTCTTTCCTGGAGGGATTTGTCTTGTATTCCCAGAACAATTCTGTCACGGATGAGAGAATCTTCTTGATCTCCAAACTCACAAGATGAAGCCAATGTCTTTAGTTGAGTCAAGTAGACATCCAAAGTTTGACCCTCTAATTGGGTGCAACTAAAAAATTTGTAGCGTTCGAAAACCACGTTTTTTCTTGGTATACAGTGATCCTCAAATTTCTTTACCACTGGATCAAATTTCTTTTTATCAGCTTCATCATCAAATTTGAAGGTGTTAAAAATAGATACACCCTCATCTCCTAGAAGATTTAGCAGAATGGCGATTTTCGTCGGAACGTCTTTACTGGATTTTTCGGAAGCAATCAAAAAGTTCATGAATTTCTGGTACCATTTATTCCAGTTGTCTGCCACATTACCACTAGAGAAATTCATTTCTCCTGGAGGCCTAAATATCTCCATGATTTTTGCTGATATGTGAACACTAAAAGTTCCACGTTGTAGGGAACACTAAAGTTCTATTTCAGGTCGTTACCGGCAATCCTTATCCATCGGCGCGATTTTAAATTACCTGACACCATGTTTCAATTAATATTCTTCTAGAACACTTATAGTTCATTATCATTAAAGTTATTTATTAAACATATAAGAAATTAAGGCAATATATATACATAGTAATTACTAGATCAAAGCTACATCTTACAAGCAACATCGTGGGCTACATTATATGAATTCAACACACAACTATCGTTGCCACTTACACATAACAAAATAATAGAAAACGATTACGATTAAAGTTTAAATACATATGTCACAAATTTAATATAAAATGTCTTACAATCTAAAAAAATATGGACAACATGGTATAAATGCATTTTCTGTAAGGTAGAAGCCACGCCCTTAGTCAATGATTATTTTGAATGAAAACGAGAATTCTCATTCCCGTCGTGAATGTGTTAAGTCTATGGACGTTTGATGCATTCTTATATTTAAAATATCTCCTTAGGAAATTAATATTTTTAACTTCTTTTCTCTGTGTTCTGTTCTTGAAAAATAGCTCTTTTTTTTTTTTTTTTTTTTTTTTTTTTTTAGTTTTAGTTTTTAAAATATTTCTAAAGTTGTTAAAATATTTTCTGTTTTAGAAATATTTTGACAACTAAGAAAACTAGTATGTTGTGGCCATCACAAAACTTTCTTCTGTATAAATCACGTCAATTAAATCATTTAAATAGTACAAGAAATTACATCAATTTAGCACCAATTCATAATCAAGGTATATCTGAATTTGAAGTTTGATGAAAATTCGTGCATTAGTTCTTGAGATATAGCTATAGCGTAAATAATGAAAAATGTAGCATAGCAACGCCACCTGTTGAGCGATTTACACCAAAACATAAACAGCACTAATTGATATCAAGGTATACCTGAATGTGAAGTTTGGTGAAAATTTGTGCATTAGTTAATGAGATAGAGCTATGGTGGAAATTCTGAAAAATGCAGCATAGCAGCGCCATCTGTTGAACGATTTACACCAAAATCTATAAAACGTCAATTCATGTCAAGGACTTACTGAATCTGAAGTTTCATGAAAATCCGTGCATTAGTTCTGGAGATTGAGTTATTGTAGAGATCTTGAAAAATGCTGCATAGCAGCGCCACCTGTAGAGCGATTTACACCAAAAACTAAACAGCACCATTTCATATCCAGGTATACCTGGATCTGAAATTTATTTAAAATCTAAGAATTAGTTCTTGAGATAGAGCTATTTTGGAAATTACAAAAAATGCAGCATAGCAGTGCGACCTGTTGAGCGATTTACACCAAACTATATAAAACTTCAATTCATCTCAAGGACTAACTGAATTTGAAGTTTGATGAAAATCCGTGCATTAGTTCTGGAGATTGAGCTATTATGAAAATCGTAAAAAATAGTGCATAGTAGCGCCACCTGTTGAGCGATTTGCACCAAAAACTAATCAACACCAATTTATATTAGGTACTACGTGAATATAAATCTTTATTAAATTCCGTGCATTAGTTCTTGAGATAGAGCGCCCACAAAATTTGTGTCACATACAGACAGACAGACATTTTGTAAAAACATGTTTTTCGGGATCTCTGACCCCTAAAACGTGTAAAACTGTCGAAAACCGGAAGTCAAAAATTTTCACGAAGCCAATAATTTCTTATTGCAAAGATAGAAGAAAGTAAAAAGAGTCATCCTTTAAGAAGAGAACACAGAAAAAAAAAAGTTAAAAATATTAATTTCCCCAGGAGCTATTTAAATATAAGAGTGCTTCAAGCGCCCATAGACTTAACATTACCAAGGGGAATTCGGTAACTCAGTGACTAGCAGCCTTAAGGCTGTTCTCAAGTTCTCTGCTCAACAGGCGAGAAACTTTCTGACGCAATGACGGACTCATTTTTAAACGTAAAAGTATAAAATTGACAGACCCTACTATAGAAGTGATTTGTAATCGAAATGATTTTGAAATTTTTTGATAAATAAATTACCTATCGAGTTATAAGTGAATTTGATCATGTGACAAGATTTTTTCTCCTTTCGCTGACTGGTTTTTCTGCTTCCGTCTAAAACGCCCACTTTGACAGTATCTTCTGAAAGATCTACTGCGTTTGCAAAAAAAAAAAAGGAAAAAGTATTTCGATATAGTTTCTGAATAACAACACCTGTCAGTTTCATGCGTTTCCGCACAAAAATGAATTAACTTATGTCATAAAGCTGCCTCTTAGGATTTTAGAACAGCCTTAAAAATCATTGTTAAATCGGAGCTATTCTTAAAATCGAAGAACACGTCAAATAAAGCAAAATAGCACAAAAAGGCAGGAGGCGTTAACACATAGATTTTTTAACAAAGGTAATTTCGTATATTTTATAATTTTGTATTAGAAAATTGTCAATATTTATGAGAAGAATGTAATTTTCTGTTTATGGCAGCTGTGAAAAAAGTACAGTCAATCAGGGTAACTTTGATCCGCATTTTCTCTATTTTCATATGCCACATTCTTATTTGAAGAATATTGTCGCAATAAGGGGTATAAAAGAGAAGAAATGATCCTAAATTATTGTTTGACTATAAGAAATTAAGGAATAATAAGGATAAAAGCAATAAAAAATGGATTTTTAGCCTTGTTCAAAGTTACCCAGCCATTTAGGGTAACTTTGCACCATATGATAAATTTTTATATAAAATAATTAATTCAAAAAAAAAGTATTGTAGTCAGGACAACTTTAAACACCAAAAGATGTTTTCAGATATGTAAAGACTGCGAATTTACATTTCCCAACATCACAAGATTTGTATAATTTATGATATTACAACAAATATCAGGCATAAGAAAAGTGGAAGAAGAGAACCATGAACATTTAGAAATTAAAAAAAACTGTTTATTGTTCATATAAAAAATTAAAATGCAGTGAAAAGCAATTTTCAATGTTTTAACTCTATAATATATCCATAATTATAGTAATACATACAAGTACTAGTATTATTCAAACAAGAATAAAAAACGCCGAACGTATGAAATGTCAAATTTGAGTAGCTCCGCCCCTTATCACGCCTCTAAATGAATTGTATGTATTTTACACATATTTGTAAAAATATTTACATGTCATATCTAATGCACACTTTCGGCATTTATATAAAATATACGTGCAAATATGGGAAATTTTCGACAATAGTACCTATAATCAGTAAATTATAAGCATCAGTGTAACTTTGAGCCGGCTCAAAGTTACCCTGAAAATGCGGTAAAATGCTAGCGCCTTCTTATTTTACATTTTATTAACTATTAATAAATAAATAATCACAAAATATTAACACATTTACAACATTTAGTTAATAATATGTCTGATAAATGAGTATATTGTTACTTACTATGAAAATTTAATTGGATTACAACAACTTCAAAACAGCATTCAAAATTAGCTTGAAAACAGTACTTCACAAAAATGGTTAGATGATGCAATTAATAGCGCATAATGTTGCTATTTTCTAAAATTAAGAGTAGAAATCCCAGTTTAGAACCTTGCCAAAAGAGCACAGTTCTGCAGTTTATTTAGTCTTTTAGAGTCAAAAATATTGAAAAATAGGAGGTGGTGCAAAGTTACACCCCGTGGTTCAAAGTTACCCTGATTGACTGTAGCTTTTCGTCGATATTTTTGTTATGTTCTAAATATTTTTTTATTATTTTTTGCATACTTATGATTTATTCTAACGCCTGAGTAAATATTTTTCAAATCGGATTTCTTGAGTCAAAAAAATTTATTTTATTTTGTTTATTACGATAAATTTATACACTCGTGAACCTTTACACTCAGGAAATGAAAAACAACACTCCCACCACAATTATTGTAGAGTGTTTAAACGAACACTATAAATAACTAAATGGCGATTTACTTAAATGTGTTATATGAAAGGAGAGAAGGTTAGCACTCCCCTTGGCAAGGACGGAATGGCCCCCAGGCCAATAACACATATACGCTTAAGGCACTGCTGCTTACTTCGCGGCAACTTAAGCACATTTTTTTTCTTTCTTATTATTTGTATTTTGATAGAAAGTGTTCATGAATGAATTCGGTTTGTCCGTATGTCTCTAGCCGGCTGTCCACGCTCTAATTCCCGTAAATATATTCGAATTTTCATGCAATTGATTTAATGATGTTTACCATGGCATGTTTGTCATTCAATAGGAAGTGTGTAGCATTAATAACTCATTTACAGGGGCACTCAAAAGAATTTCGTTACATTAGGATCAATGGAGAAAAATCGTTTGCAGTGTATTTAAATGACATCAGTGCTGTAGTTGGAAAAACATATTTGTGGAAACTCAACTTTTTATGGAGTAGATGTTGATGCTACCGGATTTTTACTAAGAAAAAGCCAATTTGAAACGTTTAGCTAAAACTCGACTTTTTTAAATTAATAGTTATAATTGTTAAATTATAATTTTTATAGTACTGTATTTGTATAGCATTTATCGAAGCAATATTTAATCAATCTCATAGTAGCATTTTCCATTATGATTCAAAATTTAATTGAAATAACAGAAATAAATCCATATATTGCTTACTGGCACGTCTATCTTAGAAGTTTCTATAAAGAACGATAATGAGAGGTGTTTTCTGTGCTCTCTGATTTGCGACAAGCTGTCTCGTCTGCTAATCTTCTTCCTGGTAATAACTAAGATTTCACATATGGTTCAGAACAAAATTCTTTTAAGAAGGTCCTACGCGGCTTATGAATATAAGTGAACTGTCTCATTCTATAACGATTAAAATTCCAGCACCGTGCGAAAGGGGGGGCGAAGGGGGCGGTCGCCCCGGGCGCAGAAATTTAGGGGCGCCAAATTTGTACTACCAATTTCAGTTTTTTTTAATTGACGTCGATCATTTTCATTGGAATTCTTTTTTTTCACTCTTCGATATTCTATATTTTTGTAAAACTGAATGTATATACAGTGAAACCTCCATGTGCGACCACCTCCCTTAACGTTCATTTTTTCATGGAACGAAATTTATTCCTATGAGCTCAATACTAATTTTACCTCCATTAAGAGACCATCACAATTGAATTCCCTCCATGAGCGACCCATTTCTTTGAAGAAAATGAAATAAATTCAGTTTTTCCTCGAAGAAGGTTTTTTTTTTAGAAAAATAATTCCGGCGAAATTATTCATCAAACTTCCAAACTAAGTTTAGAATTTTTCTTTATTCCGTAACTTTTAAGTGTTTAAACCCCTTTCTTGCCTTTTTAGGCAACAAATTAAGAATGACGGTCAATAAACTCCACTGCCCTACTCTGTCAGGAACCTCTCAAAGAAATAAATAAATTAATGAAATCGTCATTGTTTGTTCCCGTCCAAAAAGAAATTGCATTTATTTACTAAAGTTCGAAAGGACTTGGAAATAAAAGTTATAAAAGATAAAATCGTAAAATCAAAGTAACATTTTTAAACTCAGCAGTAATTATGCAATTAACTTTTGTTTTGATACTTAAATTTTCATATTTTTTCCGAATGTGAAAAATAAATTTTAATAACATTGTTACCTTTTTTAACAATTAAAATCTGGATTTAAACATGACCTCCATTAAGAGACCACCTCTCGGAGCGACCACTTTTTATTGGAACGGAACGTGGTCGCTTTAGGGAGGTTTTACTGTATTTACATATCGGGAATATTTTTCCCAATGGAAGTATGTACATTTTCATTTCAAAATTATTGCGTTGTTCACATTTACTTTTCATTGAGCTCTTTAGATCTGATGATTTTATAATATGCTTTTGTGATATTTTATTGCAGTGTTTCTTAAACTTTTGC
The DNA here is from genome assembly GCA_963932465.1 of Maratus speciosus. NCBI lineage: Eukaryota > Metazoa > Arthropoda > Arachnida > Araneae > Salticidae > Maratus > Maratus speciosus. The sequence goes on along the minus strand of OZ010799.1, from coordinate 62,801,648 downwards.
ACTCTGCGGGTCCTTTACATCGTATACGAAAGTTTCTGCCACCTGCCACCCTCAGTGAATATGAATTGCTAACCTATTCTGTTTCCACTATGGGATCATTCTTATAGTCATTCGGTCATCACTTTGCTGTTAAAAAAAAGGTCCAGCACAGGATGAAAATGCTGATTACATGAAATCTGCGATTGCATAAGGACTACGATTTTCCAAACTAACGTTCAAGAAAATTATACCTAGTGGAGACATTATTAACGGTGATTGCGGCGTATTGGATAACTTAATTAAGGGAATCAATATATTTTGTTTTCTCTTTTTACTATTCACCAATTATCATGATTGCCCTCCAAAGTTAGTCAATTCAGATTGTGGGTTTTTCATGTGGAAGAAATTAAATCCTAAAATTCCTGAGCATAAAAATGCTCTAGAACACATGAATGCATGCATTCGCTAAAAGAAATTTGAGAGATGTTTAAAATTAAATCATATAATAGACAGCAAATTTGAAAAGAGCTAAAGTGAAAATTATTGAAAGTGAAAAAGACAAATGGCAAAATATATTCAGGATGAAATTATGAACTTTCTTGCCAATGAAGTAAGAAAAACGATTGTAGAAGAAATTAATAGAGCAAGGTATTTTTCAATTTCGTTCGATCGCACTCCATATACCGAGTGTCCTAAAATGGACTGACTGTTTTTAAAATTCAATAACCTGTAAATGGTGACAGCTATTTAAAAAAAAATTGCGGGAAGGTAATGTAAAATGTCAGTATTTTTTTTACCTCGATTCCCGACTTTCAGGGGCGTGCCTAGCGGGGGGGTGTTGGGGGTGTAACACCCCCCCACTTATTTGGAAGAGTTGGTAAAATTTAGAATAGTAGGAAAGTTAAGAACACACCCTGCAAAAAATCCCCTCTCCTGTCGTCAGTATCATTTCAATTCTCTGTTGTCCGTTATTTAAAGGGAAAAAGAAATAACTTCTCACGGAAGATTGTGTATGATTCTGTGTTTGAGGGAGGGGTTGTCAGAGAGCGGAGGTGATAGATAGATAGAGAGAGAATCGCGTTTCTGAGAATTTGAGACTTTCGGGAAAGGAGAAGGAGGAGGGCGTTGTTGCAATCTCTATTGTAAGTTTTCCCATGTAGCATCTTTAATTGCTCCCTTCTGCTATGGACTGATTCTTAGAATTTGGTGACCTCTTGGCTCTGGATTTGGCGCTAATTATTTGAGGTTGTTGCATTTAAAAGATGAAGTCACGGACACAGAAGAAGAGCAATTTGCGAAAGTTTGTTTTTGTCGCATGATGGCGAATAATTCAGTGAAAAGTTTATGCACACACTGTGATCGTGTACACACACATTTCACAGAAAAAAAATAAATTTATATCGCCATATAAGAATATTTCATCCGAATGAAAACATCAACCTCCAGAAAGGAAAACGGATTCAATGTACAATATGTAGATATTTCTGCATTTCTATTAGAGGCCTGCATAGTCATATTCAAACAGATCCTCCAGATGTAAAATTCAGAGCTTCGTAAAAATGTTTCCGAAACATCATTTTCATCACAAAATTTTACTGCGAATGTTAAGGCTTTTGCAGACCGTGTTCGGCACTACAACGAAAGTTTGATTGAGGAATGAGATAAAATCCTAACTAGCAATTCTATGGAAAATATTAATGTTTCTGAAAAGGAAGATTCCTCGACTTTTCTAAGTTGTGATCCAGCCGATCGTATTGGAAAGAATTTAACCGAAAACCAGAAACTTTTCATCCTGTCTCGTGGACCTTATCAACCTCAGAGATCATCTTAACCTGTGAATCATGACATAGATCCTAAGAAGCAGAATAAGTTTAGCTCCTGCTGGTATAAAGAATATCCATATTTAGAATACAGCGACCAACTGGATGCCGCATTTTGTTTTGCTTGTTCACTTTGCTCTGATGGCCCGGGGCCTGAAAACGCAGAAGAAGCTTGGATCAGTCTTGATATTCGTGTATGGCATAAGATGAAAGGCCGAGGAAAAAACCGTAAAGGCAAGTTAATGGTTCATTTTACGAGCAATGCTCATAGAACCGCAGTGTATAAATTAGATAATTTGGCCCAAAAAAGTAAGCACGTTGACAACTTTCTATCTAGTCAACGTAGAAAGGCAGCAGCTAACGCGGTGCAAATTCGTCTAAGAAACAGAGATTATTAATATACTTCTAGACTGCACCAGATATCTAAGTCGTCAAGCATTTGCATTTTGGGGACGAGAAAGTGACAGCGGTAACTACATTCAGCTCATTAGATTAATGGCCAGGTGGATTCCAACTTTAAAAAAACTGGATTGATGATAATCATCTTCGCCCATACCATGCCAACAAGTCACAAAACGACTTTATTGGGGTTCTTGGATCATGTGTCCGTGAAAAAATAGTTGCAAATGTCAAAAATTGTGGATTTTTTAGCGTTATGGCTGAAAGCACACCCGATATCTCTCATCTTGACCAGCTCTCAATTGTAATCCGATACGTGACCCAGTTTCACCCAGAAGAAAGGTTGTTAAAACTAAAAGATTATCTAGCTAAAACAGGCGAAGGAATGGCTAAGCTTATTTCTGAAATTCTACAATCAGTTGGAATATCGCTTTCCCAAGCTCGTGCACAGTCTTACGACACCACGTCATCTATGTCCGGCGCATTTTAGGCTGTCAATCAAAACTTTCAGAAATAGCTGGTAGATCTATTTTATACATACCCTGCCTCGCGCATAAAGTGAATTTATGTGTTGAACATGCGTGCAAAGAAAGCAATATAATAAAATTGTTCTACGACAGTATTCAGGATCTCTATAACTTTTTTTAACTGAGTACAAAGCGATTCGGCATACTGACAGAGAAAATAGAAGTTCTTCAGAAGAGTCTTACTTTGAAATTTTTGTCAAAGACAAGATGGACTATGGATTCAGTCAGAGCTATTTTATCGTCCTATGATGCCCTCATCCATACTCTGCAAATTATTTCTGAAGACATGAAGGTTGACAAGGATGCTCGAGCTAAGGCGGCAGGGTTAAGAAGCAAAATGATGTCATACGATTTCATTGTTTCTTTACTTGGAATGAAAACAATTATGTTTCAGACCAAGTTAGCAACAGAGCAATTGCAACGTGACGACCTGAACATTTTAGAGGGAACCGACATAATGCAGAAAACTTACGAAAGCATTCAGAAACTCCGGAATGATGACACGGCGGCAATAATGAACATCATTAAGGAAGCTGACAACATCTGCGAGATACATGGAATAAATCAAGATTATGAGTTCAATTTGCGGCACAGGCGACGGAGGCCTCCATCGAAAATCGACGAAAATACTAAAACTGCAGTTCTATTTACACGAGAGAATTATTTTAAAGCAGAAATTTTGAAGGTGGTAGATCGGCTTACAACTGCATTTGTAGATATTCATAAGTTGGTATTTGAGAAAGTTAAACCACTAGCCTGTCTTCTTCCATCTAGGATCAAGTATAGCTCTACCGAGGACATTTCTAAACTATGTCAACTATTTCCTGGTGATCTCAAAGATGTAGATAACTTGGAATGTGAAATTGATCTCATGTCCTCAGAAATAGCTAGTTCTGAATCGGATACAATTGGCACAGCAGCGCAAAAATTTGTGGGGAAGGCTCATTTGTATCCTAACCTTTCTTTGGCCTACAAGTTGGCCTTAATTATTACAGTAACTGTAGCAAGTAATAAAAGAAGTTTCAGCAGGTTAAAGTTAGTAAAAAATTACTTGCGTACCACCATGTCGGAAGAGCGACTGGACTAACTAATGCTATTAACCTGTGAAACAGACATAACTGACATGTTGGATTTAGACAGTGTAGCTGGAAAATGGGCTATTCTGAAGGATAGGCGGGTGATAATTTAAAAATGTAGAAGGATAATTTTTAGTCTCTTATACTAATATATATCTTATTTTTAGCAAGCAAGATTTGTATTTTTTATGTATCTTAAAATTTATACACTTACATTACACAACAGCATGCGGTTTTATTTATAGAAACATAAATTCCGAAGTACTTCAAAATTCTTAAATTGTTACTTTTGAGAACTGGTTAATGTACAGTACATCCATACACATTTCCTTTTAAATCGTAAGCAGAATCCTAATTAATAACAGGATTCTGAACTCTACTTATATAGTAAAATAATTTTTAAAAAATTACACATATTGAACAACAACATTTAATTTCGACTGTGGTTAAGGAGAATGCAGGTGAACACTTAAGACTTTTAGTGATTTTTATAAATTCACAGTATTGTAGAACAGTTGACTCCGTCGCTGAGAGGGGGGGGGGGGGCTATCACAAAGTCTTTCTCACCCCCGATCTTGCAGTCGGCAAAATTCAGTTCACACCCCCCCCACTAAAACAGTCTTCGGCACGCCCCTGCCGACTTTAGTTGCAAATAGCAACTATAGATGGCGCTGCAAGCAGGGATGACTATCTCGGGAACTAAGCTTACGCTTTAGAGTGATAGTGCAATGCCGAGGGGCAGACCAAATCCACTAGCTGCTCGAGTTACAAATGACTTTTTCAATTCGTATACTGCAGTTTTACAATTTCACATTACAACATAAATATCGATGATTTGTTGAAGAATTAAACAGGTTTATAGTCAATTCAGGTTAGAGCAGTATACTTTATTAAACCATATTCGTGTAAATCAATCAAATTTATACTGAATTGACAATTATGCCAGCAATGTATAACCACACAAGCACTATAAAGACAACATCTAGCGCCATAGGTGCTCAATCAAGGCCAAAACCGAAATCGCCCAACACTGATGCGAAAAGAGGAGGCTAAATGTATGGAGTGGGTCTCATTTTCCAATACAGTCTTATTTTTAGGGGCCTATTCTATATATTTAACTTTCTTCCTTCGTATGATGCTAGGGGATTTCAGTTTAGACCTCCGTTGAGTGCTTATTGCTTGCCATCTATCTCAGCTATTTGGAACTAAAACTGAGAACCGCAGTAAAAACACTTTTAATATCTTACATAACTCTCCTGCAAGAATTTCTTTTAATAATTGTAACCATTTGCAAGTTACTGAATTTTAAACACAGTCCAGTTTAGGAATCCAGTACACCCCACAAAGAACAAATGACGCAAATTATACGATACCGAAAATAGAAAATTTTCATTCGTGGAAAGGTTTCTTGACTACATCAAGTAAAAAAAAAAAGAAAAAAAATTAGCATAAGAAATTTAAGATAAGCTAATGTCCGACAATCTCGACATTCACAGCTGTACGAGAGGCTCTGTTCTCAAAGACGGTAGACGGGAGGTGCTGAGTTCGACCCAATCGCGCACGTAAGCCTAATCGTTCGAAATTGTCCGTAGTTTTCTTCGAACCTTGCGTAAATACGGGTTAGGTTCCCTTAGAAAGACCTTACAGAGGACACCCCCATCCCACTCCGGCCTACTATATCCAACTTGTAGATAATCGGCCGTCATAAACAATACCAATATCAACCCTTCAGAGCTCAATGTTGTAATATGGTGCAAATATGGCTTCCCAATATAATGTTGTGTAAGCTCGAATCATCGAAGTAAATAAATTCGTCTATTTTTTACCATGTTCTGCACATTCTCTAAACTTTGAGTTCGTGCTGCTGGTGTATGTCCAAAAATGTCCGGAACTGCATAAAATGTGTTTGTTTTTTCTTCTCTTCTACTGAAAGATGGGATATACTTATGCCCCACTTATCAGTTTATTTAAAGAAACATTGCGATACTCTATGGTCATGAAAAAATAAAGCTATATCTGCAGTTTACAAACAATTGCCACAGATTTTAAAAGCTCTGAAAGATCTTATAGAAATGAAGTAAAATGAGTAAACATACTCAGGAGCAAAAAGATTAATAAAGCAAATAAAGAAATTCCCCTTAATTTACGGCCTACTAGATTGACACAGCATTTTAAATAAAATGGAAAAAGTTAATATTATTCTCACGAAAAAAAAAAAAAAGAAGAAGAAGAAAACTGTCAATGTTTTGATCGCCAGCAAACTGATTGAATCACCAAAAAAACACATTTCAGACAATAAGAGAGGAAATTTTTGAACAAGAAAGCGAAGATTTGGTTATGTCTGTAAATGTTAGAGTCCTTATTTGAGCAAAACAGAAAACGTAAAATTCGCAGAACAATTTGACTACGAAGCTTCTGATGAAAGTGGAAATTTATATGAATGTGAAGGATTTCGTGTTACGTAGAGACACTATAACCGTGCAACTGAACTGGAGGTTTGAGAAACTGAGAAATGTAAAACAAGAATTTGAGTTTCTGGCTGGTGCGAATCTAAAATCTGTTAATATTGCCTGGACCTTACCCTTTATTGCTGACTTGAATTGACTTGAATTGTTAAGCGAGCTTTTAAATGAGAAAACTTTATTTCTACCATTATATAAGAATTTTTATAAAATGGATCATTTAGAAATCCTTTAGTTGCTCCATAATTTTAACTTTGGGAAAACAAGGAATTACAAAAACGTGGAGACAGCGTACATATTTTATAAGTATTCCAGTAACAATAAAATAGTAAAAAACTACTTAAGATCTACTACGAGTCGAGAGATTAAGCAACCTGAATTTACTTTCTATAAAATTCAGTGTGTCACAATCTTTACACATAAAATAATAAACGATTTTGTTACCCTAAATGGAAGAAAAATAAAATGGATGTAAATGTATTTGCCTGATATTATATTTTATATTAATTAAAACATTGCTTCAGTTATCTTTCTTAATTAATGTACTGAAATTATCATTTATTTTTATCTTTTACATTATGTTCTGCAGGTTTTTTGTTTGTTTTGATTTTTAGTACTTATTTGTTGAAGGGACCGCTTGTTTCCAATCTGGTTGTTAGCGATTTTTTCCCATTTTCTGCAGCTTAAAGAGTAACAAGAACTAAAAATGGCTAGAAAAATATGTGAGAAAGGTTAAGAAAAATCTGTCGCAAAGCATCATGATCTCATTAACAAATAAGTGCAATTTTCTTTCCTGTTATTTAGTTGTTTGGAATATCTGAATTAAAATTAAATCTTTTAAAGTTCTAAAATAAACGCAAAATATTTATTCAATATAATTTATTTTTGTTTCTGCCCTTTATCAATTTTGAAGGAGGGGGGGGGGGGGGCGCCAAATTGACACGCTGCCCCGGGCGCAGTTTTCTCTTCGCACGGCCCTGTAAAATTCTATTATCTGTAGAGCGTGGATAATAATTTATTAATGCGGACACAAAAAGTGCGGTCGCTAAGATATGAATGTATTAGATGTAAAAGTCTAGCATTAATACCGAGCTTAATTAACCACTTCAATGTTTGCCCTGAGATAAGTTGGGGGGGATAAGAGCACTGTTTTCCTATACCCGTCGCCGGTGAAGTGGTTAATTTGTAAATAAGGCTCTCATGCCAGATTTTAGCGACATCAAGGAAAACAGCCGCAGCTGGAGTTTTCGTGTTGAGGTTTTCACTAAGGAATTCCACAACACGGAGGAGTTGATGTAGTGTAGAATGTAGTGTAGTAGTAGATGTAGTGTAGCTCTGAAGCCAAATTGCTCAGGTATAAGAATATTCTTTTCATCTAGGATGACGTGAACAAACGCTATCACAGTTTTAATGATAAAGTCTTAATATCACTTAAAGAAGAAAAAAAGAAATAACAAATAAATACATACCGACGAAAGTTAGCAAAATTTCTTTTGTTAGCTCCTTCTGTACATACTTTTATTTTGCAACAACTCGCTGCTACCATTGTATTTTTGAAACCAAGACATGAAACACTCTAATGTACTCCATAGTAATCAATGATCCTATCACACTGAGCGACACGTTTTTTGCCCAGATTGGCTGATTTTATCTTCTCGGAGAATAGGTAGGAATGCTCTCTATGTAATCTGTGGCTACTCTGAGGTGAATGCAGTCAGATGCAGTTGCCAATTAAGCTGTTCTGAGTATTTAGTCACAAACACTATTGCAGACTCACCCTCGCAATAAAAAACATAAAAACAGCCTTTTCATTTCTTACAAGGTAATTTTTTCAAATACAGTATAAAAATAAAATTATAATTTATCATCTTTTGCTTTTGCATTGTTTAAAATTTTCTACGGTTTTCTTCAGTTCTATTTGTAGTTTTTCAATCAGTGGATCGATGCTGTTAAAGTGGTGTTGAACACGGTAATATAACAAAATACTCTTCACAAAATATATTACATTTTTTAAATAACTCTCATACCACTAATATCAAAATATTATACTTAATATATTTTAAGTAGTGGTTTGCAAGATGGTGTTTTTCTCAACATGACTGAATTTTGTTCATTGGTCTTAAACTTTTAATAGTTTCTCGACCAAAGTTACTAACTAAAGTTACAAACACTAACGTTTGGGGACCATAGGAACTAAAACTCCTTAAAGAAGTTTGACTGCCTTAGGCATAGTATGAGCAGGGCCGTGCGAAGAGAAAACTGCGCCCGGGGCAGCGTGTCAATTTGGCGCCCCCCCCCCCCCTCCTTCAAAATTGATAAAGGGCAGAAACAGAAATAAATTATATTGAATAAATATTTTGCATTTATTTTAGAACTTTAAAAGATTTAATTTTAATTCAGAAATTCCAAACAACTAAATAACTGGAAAGAAAATTGCACTTATTTGTTAATGATATCGTGATGCTTTGAGACAGATTTTTCTTAACCTTTCTCACATATTTTTCTAGCCATTTTTAGTTGTTTTTAGTCTTTAAGAGGCTACTTCAGTCAAATGAAAAGACGCATTCACTAATGCTAATCCTATGGAAGAAATTTATAAAGATATCTCGGTCGTATTTCAATATTTTTAAATGATTTCTTTTGCATTGAATAGTTGAGATCGATCTGTATGCAGGCCGTTTTTTACTTTTCAATTTTGATTGCAGATATTTTTTATGAGGATGCTTTTACTTTCGAAACCGGTTCCGAAAATTATTTATGCAGGCAAATACATTTACTTCCATTTTATTACTGTCTTCTATCTTTACAAGAAGAAAGTATTGGATTAATGAAAATTTTCGAATTCCGGTTTTCGACGGATATTACGGGTCAGAGATTCCGAAAAACATGCTTTTACAAAATGTCTGTCTGTGTGTGTGTGTGACACAAATTTTGTGGGCGCTCTATCTCAAGAACTAATGCACGGAATTTAATAAAAATTTATATCCAGTTAGTACCTGATACAAATTGATGCTGATTAGTTTTTGGTGCAAATCGCTCAACAGGTGGCGCTGCTATGCTGCATTTTTTACGATTTCCGCAATGGCTCTATCTCAAGAACTAATGCACGGATTTTCATGAAACTTCAGATTCAGTTAGTCCTTGTTATGACTTGATGCTGATTACGTTTTGGTGTAAATCGCTCAACAGGTGGCGCTGCTCTGCTGAATTGTTTTACGATTTCCGCAATGGCTCTATCTCAAGACCTAATGCACGGATTTTCATGAAACTTCAGATACAGTTAGTCCTTAATATGACTTGCTGCTTATTACATGTTGGTGTAAATCGCTCAACAGGTGGCCTGCTGTGCTGCATTTTGCACTATTCCCGCAATAGCTCTATCTCAAAAACTAATGCACGAATTTTCATCTAATTTCAGATTTAGTTAAATGTTAACACAAGTTGTTGCTGATTAGGTTTTGATGTTAATCGTCCAAGAGGTGGCGCTGCTATGCAGGAATTTTCATGATTTTCGCAATAACTTGATCTCAAAAACTAATGCACGGATTTTCCTCAAACTTTCAGTTAAACTTTGACATAAGTGGTTGCTTGGTGGTTTTGGAGTAACATAGGTTTTGGTGTAAAACACCCAATAGGTGGCGCTTCTAGGCTGAATTTTGCTGGATTTACACAATTTCAGAGATGGCCATATCTTAAGAACCAATGCATGGAATTTCATATCTTTAGAATCCTCATGATGGGCAGAGATTGTCGTTTAATTTTGGCAGTGTGATAGCGAATTTTCAAGTATTAACATGTATGAGATGGAAGAAAGTTTTGGGATTGGTACATCCGACTAGTTTTTCTTGCATTTAGAGTAGCAAAATCGTTTATTATTTTATGTGTAAAGATTGCGACACACTGAATTTTATAGAAAGTAAATTCAGATTGCTTAATCTCTCGACTAATAGTAGATCTTAAGTAGTTTTTTGCTATTTTATTGTAACTGAAATACTTCTAAATTATGTACGCTGCCTCCATGTTTTTGCAATTCCTTGTTTTCCCTAAGTTAAAATTATGGAGCAACTAAAGGATTTCTAAATGATCCATTTTATAAAAGTTTTTATCTAATGGTAGAAATAAGGTTTTCGCATTTAAAACCTCGCTTAAGGGGACAACGGACCTTAAAATCTTTAAAAATAAATTTTTTTATTTTTTTTTAAATTTCACCTAATTATCAAGGGTACTTTATATGCATTATAACATGCATTTATCACAAAAAAAAAAAAAAAAAATCTATATATATATATATATATATATATATTTATGAAAAAAATGTAATTTTACGCTTCGTCTTATAAATCTTCGAAATGTCGCTTGCGCATTCCATATCAATGAAAATCCCCAATATTTTTTATAAAAGTCTGTTATATATATATAAATAAAATAGAGCATCGAATTTTATATATTTGAATTTAAAGGTAAAAAAAAAAAATTAAAAATTTTGAAATTTTTTCGAAAAAATTTCAAAATTTTTCATTTTTTTTTAAACCTTTAAATTCAAATATATAAAATTCGATGCTCTATTTTATTTATATATATAAACCAAACTTTTATTAAAAATATTGGGGATTTTCATTGATATGGAACACGCAGGGGGCATTTCGGAGATTTCTAAGACGATGCGTAAAATTCCATTTTTTTTCATAAAAATAAACTTTTTTTTAAATTTTTTTTGTGATAAATGCATGCCATAATGTATATAATGTACCTTTGAGTAATATTAAAGATAAAATTTACAAAAAATAAAAAAAAATTGAAAAATTTTGAAATTTTTTCGAAAATATTTCAAAAAATTTAATTTTTTCTTTTTTAACCTTTAAAGTCAAATATATAAAATTCGATGCTCTATTTTATTTATATATATAAATCAAATTTTTATAAAAAATATTGGGGATTTTCATTGATATGGAATGCGCAGGGGACATTTCGAAGATTTCTAAGACGACGCGTAAAATTCCATTTTTTTCACAAAAATAAAAATTTTTTTTAATTTTTTTTGTAATAAATCCATGCCATAATGCATATAATGTACCCTTGAATAATATTTAAGATGAAATTTACAAAAAGTAAAAAAAAAAAAAAATTGAAAAATTGGAAATTTTTTAAAAATTTTCATTTTTTTTTTTTTTTTTTACCTTTAAATTCTAATATATAAATTTCGATGCTCTATTTTATTTATATATATAAAACAGACTTTTATAAAAAATATTGGGGATTTTCATTGATATGGAATACGCAAGCGACATTTCGAAGATTTCTAAGACGACACGTAAAATTCCCTTTTTTTCTCAAAAATAAATTTTTTTTTTAATTTTTTTGTGATAAATGCATGCTATAATGCATATAATGTACCCTTGAATAATATTTAAGGTGAAATTTACAAAAAATAAAAAAAATTATTTTAAGGTCCCTTGTCCCCTTAACAATTCTAGTCCATTCAAGTCAGCAATAATGGGCCAGGTCCAGGCAATATTAACAGATTTTCGATAACTGATTTTAGATTCGCACCACCAGGAACCCAAATTCTTGTTATATATTTCTCAGTTTCATAAACCTCCAGTTCAGTTGCACGGTAAAGTGTCTCTGCGTAACACGAAATCCTTCACTTTCATATAAATGTCCACTTTCATCAGGAGCTTCATAGTCAAATTGTTCTGCGAATTTTACGTTTTCTGTTTTGCTCAAATAAGGACTCTACATTTACGGACATAACCAAATCTTAGCTTTCTTGTTCAAAAATTTCCTCTCTTATTGTCTAAAATGCGTTTTTTAGTGTTTCAATCAGTTTGCTGTGAATCAAAACATTGACAGTTTTTTTTTTTCCGTGAGAATAATATTAACTTTTTCTATTTCATTTAAAATGCTGTGTCAAACTACTAAGCCGTAAATAAAGGGAAATTTCTTTATTTGCTTTATTAAGCTTTTTGCTCCTGAGTAAGTTTACTCATTTTACTTCATTTCTATAAGGTCTTCCAGAGCTTTTAAAATCTGTTGCGATTGTTCGTAAACTGCAGATATAGCTTTATTTTTTCATGACCATAGAGTATCGCAATGTTTCTTTAAATAAACTGATAAGTGGGACAAAAGTATATCCCACCTTTCAGTAGAAGAGAAGAAAAAAAAAACACATTTTATGCAGTTCCGAACATTTTTGGACATACACCAGCAGCACGAACTCAAAGTTTAGAGAATGTGCAGAGCATGGTAAAAAAAATAGACGAATTTATTTACTTCGACGATTCGAGCTTACACAACATTATATTGGGAAGCCATATTTGCACCATATCACAACATTGAGCTCTGAAGGGTTGATATTGGTATTGTTTATGACGGCCGATTATCTTCAAGTCGGATATAGTAGGCCCAGTGTTGAATTCAGACACTTTTCTCCGGGAGGGATTTCTGTGGCGGGCATTATAGAGTTCCGGGCGGTAAATTGTTCTTTTTGACCATTGAAAACTCAAAATCTCAAATCTTTCGGGGGGGGGGGGGGGGGCATCTCATTGCTCCAGGAGGGAATGTTCCCCCCAGGCCACCCCTGAAATCAACACTGAGTAGAAAGGAATGGGATGGGAGTGTCCTCTGTAAGGTCTTTCTAATGGAACCTAACCCGCATTTAGGCAAGGTTCGAAGAAAACTACGGACAATTTCAAACGATTAGGCTGACGTGCGCGATTGGGTCGAACTCAGCACCTCCCGTCTACCATCTTTGAGAACAGAACCTCTCGTGCAGCTGTGAATGTCGAGATTGTCGGACATTAGCTTATCTTAAATTTCTTACGCTCCTTTTTTTTTTTTGACTTGATGTAGTCAAGAAACCTTTCCTCGAATGAAAATTTTCTATTTTCGGTATCGCATAATTTGCGTCATTTGTCCTTTGTGAGGTGTACTGGATTCCTAAACTGGAATGTGTTTAAAATTCAATAACTTGCAAATGGTGAACATTATTAAAAGAAATTCTTGCAGGAGAGTTATGTAAGATATTAGAAGTATTTTTACTGCGGTTCTCGGTTTTAGTTCCAAATAGCAGAGATAAGTGGCAAGAATAAGCGCTCAAAGGAGGTATAAACTGAAATCCCCTTGGCATCATGCGAAGGAAGAAGGTTAAATATATAGAATAGGCCCCTAAAAATAAGATTGTATTGGAGAATGTGACCCACTCCATACATTTAACCTCTTCTTTTCGCATCAGTGTTGGGAGATTTCGGTTTTGGCCTTGATTGAGCACCTATGGCGCTAGATGTTGTCTTTATAGTGCTTGTGTGGTTATACATTGCTAGGATAATTGTCAATTCAGTATAAACTTCATTGATTTTCACGAATATGGTTTAATAAAGTATACTGCTGTAACCTGAATTGACTATAAACCTGTTTAATTCTTCAACAAATCATCGATATTTATGTTGTAATGTGAAATTGTAAAACTTCAGTATAAGAATTGAAAAAGTCATTTGTAACGTGAGCAGCTAGTGGTCTGCCCCTCGGGATGGCACTATCACTCAGTCAGTCCATTTTAGGACACGCGGTATATGGAGTGCGATCGAACGAAATTGAAAAATACCTTGCTCTATTAATTTCTTCTACAATCGTTTTTCTTACTTCATTGGCAAGAAAGTTCATAATTTCATCCTGAATATATTTCGCCAATTATCTTTTTCACTTTTGCTCTTTTCAAATTTGCTGTCGATTACATGATTTAATTTTAAACGTCTCTCAAGTTTCTTTTATCGAATGCATGCATTTCTGTGTTCTAGAGCATTTTTATGCTCAAGAATTTTAGGATTTAATTTCTTCTACATGAAAAACCCACAATCTGGATTGGCTAACTTTGGTGGGCGATCATGATAATTGGTGAATAATAAACAGAGAAAACAAAATATAGTGATTCCTTTAATTAAGTTATCCAATAAGCCGCAATCACGGTTAATAATTTCTCCACTAGGTATAATTTTCTTGAACGTTAGTTTGGAAAATTGTCGTCCTTCTGCAATGGCAGATTTCATGTAATCAGCATTTTCATCCTGTGCTGGACCTTTTTTTAACAGCAAAGTAATGATCGAATGACTATAAGAATGATCCCATAGTGGAATCAGGATAGGTTAGCACAGAAACTTTCGTATACAATGTAAAAGGGGCCGCAGAGGGCAAAAGTTTAAGAAACACTGCAATAAAATATCACAAAAGCATATTATAAAATCATCAGATTTAAAGAGCTCAATGCAAAGTAAATGCAAACGACGCAATAACCTGGAAATGCAAAATGTACATACTTCCATTGGGAAAAAAATCCCCGCTATGTAAATACATACATTTGGTTTCACAAAAAAAAAAAAAAAAAAAAAAAAAAAAAAAATAGAATATCGAAGAGTGAAAAAAAATTCCAATGAAAATGATCGACGACAATAAAAAAAAAAAACGAAAAATGGTAGTACAAATTTGGCGCCCCTAAATTTCCGCGCCCGGGGCGACCGCCCCCTTCGCCCCCCCTTTCGCACGGTGCTGAGTATGAGGGTACCCGGTCACGGTAATCCCTGGGAGAAACAAGCGCCTGGAGATCACACTTTTGCAATTTGATCCTCTGATCCTGCGCGATCCTTGGATAACATAGCGATTTTTATCTACCCTATATATATAAAATCCTTATGAAACGGATATATGAACCGACTGATTATGTTTCAAGCGATTTCTCCTAAAATGTGGAATACTTTGTGATGAAATTAACACCAAAAATCAGCATTGATCCGCAGATCTCAAAACTGGTATTAGAATTTTTAAATTCGAATTAGTTTTCGAAATATTAATTTTTTTCTAATTTTATATGCATTTTTCTAATGATGGCAACTCAAATTTTAATCAAACAGATATTCTTTTTTTCATATTTCAGAAAAGGTTGACATGGTAACCCGGCTATTGCTGTTTATTTGATAATAAATGTTTATTTACTTTTATTTCTTTTTATAAATTATTTTGCTCTATAATTAGTAATTATTTTTTTTATATTTCCTTTAGAAAATAATTAAAAAATACGGTACTACTTAGTTATTCCGTCGACCAATTTCGCCAAATTATATAAATCGCTAAAACACTCGGCAAATTATACAAATTGACGTAATTTTTATTTTAAATAACGAAAGAACAAATAAATTAGTATAACATTAATAAATATACAAATAAAAAGTCGAAATAAAAATCACTTGACGACGTAAACACGTGTAACTTGCTTAAAGTCAAGTGAATGTGACATTTACGATCAACCATTATTGGCATTTAATTTATAGTTTGGCGATAGATTTTTGGTCGACAGAATAACTAAGTAATACCAAAAATGTATATGTAACTGGTATTTGAAAACGAGGTTTTCGCCAAATTTTCGTAAAAAAATAAATAAATAAATCACGCCAAACCTGCTCTGGCCAAATATTACCACTCGAAAAAAAAAAAAAAATGCTAACTGGTGAGTTGAAAAAAAGCTATTGGCGAGATTTGCATCCGGCTAACGTAACAGTACCAAGAGTTCTTTGCAACCATGGCAAATTTTATGTAATTTTATTCGAATTTTTTTTTTTTTTTTTTTTTTTTTAATCAAAATGAAAAACTTACGGTCCCATATTGGCGCGATTTTTTTCTGACGCCAATGTCATTTACGGAACGGGCACTTAACTGGCGCCAAAGTATCGTTATTTTGCATGATATGGTAAGCCGGATGTTGTTGTTTACGCTGTTGATGCGTTCCCTAAATTGGCGTAGTTAAAAAATCGCGCTATTATGGGACGTATATGACATCTGCGCCAAACTTTCATATGAACGTCGAAGGGATCAGACCGTATTTGTTTATGGCAGTTGATGACTTGAACTATTATAATATAGATGAAATGATGGCGATAAAATAATATTTGGCGACTTATCACCTGTGCCTGGATAACATTAAAGTACCAAAATGGCACCTAGAGTATAAAAAGCGAAGTGGTCCGCCTGGAACTGTTGGTGACATGACTTAGGCTATTGTTAGAGAGATTGTTTTAAAATACTGGGAGACAAAGACTCTGTATACTTAATATATTTTATTTTAGCTTCTTTTCAAATGTTTAACTGATCCTCTTTAATCAAAAACGAAAACAACCATTAGATGTCTTAACAGCAACTGATTCGCCCTTAAATTTTTGCAATCAAAGGGAATTGAATGGAAACCCGTTTACAGGGAGATCTGCACAGCTTTTTTCAGTATAATTCAATCTTCTCTAATATTTTTAAAACCCATCAGATTAGCGTGTTTTTAAATTCTGCGGTGTCTGAACGGGGGTTGGCGAGCGTAGCTTGCAGGGGACAGAGCCCCCCCCCCCCCCACCTAGTTTAAAATATATTCTAAGCAAAAGGCTTCGAAGAACGTTATGGTGTAATGTCGTTCAACTTCAGAATAGACGGTTTGGGTTCGATTCCGTACGGAGATAATGTATGTCAAGGTTGCTTCTTTTGAAAAGAAAAATTGAAATTTTATATTTTTCAATTATTGTACCATTATTAAAAATTTTTTTTATGTGAATTTTCCAAATATTTGATATTGTGATCGTAGTTTTAACAGATTTAATGTCTTTAGTATCGCCATCTAGTAGTGTAAAGGTTTTATATTTTAAAGATGTAATATTTTAAATTTAATAATAATTACATTTTTTTATAATTTTAAATTTAATTAATACTTTAAATTTTTTATCATAATTTTAAAGGAACTTTAAATTTTGAATAAATAATAATTGTTAATATTTTTTTCATAATTTTAACTTTCATAATAATTTAGTATTTTCAATTTTTTTTTTTTTTTTTTTTTTTTTTTTTTATCGTTTAAAGGCTGCTTTAAAAGCTTCAGAATTTAAAAAACTTTAAATTCTGAATATAATAAATTTTTATATTTTTCTAGTAATTTTATGTTTAATAATTAATTTAAATTTAATATTTTTTCATAATGTTTAATCAAATAATTATTTTTGTCAAAATTTTGAATTTAATAATGACTTAATAATTTCAATTTTTTAACTTATAATTTAATAATTTTGTCATCCTTTAAAAATAACTTTAGAGTTTAATAATTAATTTGTATCAAAATTAAAATACTAATTTAAAAACTAACTAAGTGGTGCCTGTCAAAATTTGATGGTACCAAAAAATGCATACTTGCCAATCTCCCGCTTTTTTTTAAATGAAGAAACATAATTTCAACCAGAAGATTTATTACAGTCGAACCTCTATTTAACGAAGTCGCTAAATCCCGGAAAAAAGTTCGTTATATGGAAAATTCGTTAAATAGAGATTCACCTTTTAAAATACTTTAAACTACATAAAACAGATTTGAAATTCATAAACACTAAATATTTTTACTAAAAGTAATTAATCACATTTTTTTAAATAAATTATATCGATTTATTTTATTTATTTTACCCACCAATATCCATCATCAATTCATTTTTTCTATGTGTTTAAATCTTTGAAATCTGCAAGGAAAACAAAACATTGTCCGGGAATACACTGTATTTTCTGTTTAAAATAAATAGTTTTACATTAAAATTAACGAATTTTAAAGACATTATCGTATTTATTATTATTATAGCAAATAATTTTAAACATACATTAACATATGCGTCCTTAAATTTAATTTCGGAAAAACTGTTAATTTTGCCTGAGTTTTTTATTTTAAAAAGTGTTTTCTCTCATAATACGTTTCGCATCTTTGCAATGCACCAAAAACCCCTTCATGCGTATTTTCTTCTAACTATAATTCGCGTCGGATTGTTTCAAATGATTTTAGCATTTCAACATATGAAGTTTTGTTAATTCCTTCATAATGGCCATTTCCATCACCATCATATTCGTCTTCATCGCAATTCATTGCTGTATTGTTTTTATTTTTCAGACTTTCGAAAATATCCAATTCGGATAGTGTTTCCGAGGTCTCAATTTCAGAATTAAGTGAAATAGAATCATAAATCAGCCCATCATGGTTAATTTCTTCTTTTTTTCTCACTGTATCCACATTTTAAAAAGTTACGCTAAGGGATTATCGTCTTCGTCCTCCGTACTTGCCGAATTCTCACTGCTAACAAAGAAAGCGCCTGGTAAAACCAGTTCAAGGCCATTGAACATCATAAAATGTGTTTAAAGAAAGAATAAGTTTGAAATGTCCAGACATATTTTGAGAAACGGGGAGAAAAGAAATTTTTGATCACAAGAAAAAGTTCGTTAAACAGAGAATGCACTTCGCTATTTGGAGGTTATTTTACGAAGAAATTCGCAAAATATTCTTGGTTCCAAGGAAAAGTTCGCAAAATAGAGGTTCGTTAAATAGAGGTTCGACTGTAAATCAAATGTTTCTTCGGTCGATGTGGTAGTTATTCGAAATCTACATGCTTTCCTTTATTAAAAAAAATTCTGGTTTCAAGTTTGTTTTGTTGATTTTAAAAAAGCGGGAGGTTGGCAAGTATGAAAAAGGTTTTATAACTCCTTATAGTTAAAAAAAAAAAAAAAAAAAAAAAAAGAAAGAAAGAAAACCCTCCTTTTACATCCAGGCTGGGAGTGGGCTGTGGTGAAAATCGTGTGAAAATACATTTAAATTGCATCATGTAGATGTAGGACATCATCTTCGAAAAGGAATCTCAATAAATAGTAAATAAACAGAAGTAAACCTTTTTTCGGTACCATCAAATTTTGACAGGTTACACCTAGTTAGTTTTAAGTTATTAGTATTTTAATTTTGATTCTGAATTCTAATTTGATTCAAATTAATTATTAAACTCTAAAATTATTTTAAAAGGATGACAAAATTGTTAAATTATAATTTAAAAAACTGAAATTATAAAATCATTATTAAATTCAAAATTTTGAAAAGAATAACTATTTGAATTAAGCATTATGAAAAAACATTAAATTTAAATTATTAAACATAGAATTACTAGAAAAATATACAAATTATATTCAGAATTTAAAGTGCCTTTAAATGATAAAAAAAAAAAAAAAATTCAAATTACTAAATCATTATAAAATTTCAAATTATGAAAAAAATATTAACATTTATTATTTATTCAAAATTTAAAGTTCTTTTAAAATGATGATAAAAAATTTAAAATATTAAATAATTAAATTTAAAATTATGAAAAAATATTTAATTATTATTAAATTTAAAATATTACACCTTTAAAATATAAAACCTTTACACCACTAGATGGCGATACTAAAGGCATTAAATATGTTAAAAGTACTATCACTATATCAAATATTTAGAAAATTCACATTTAAAAAATTGTTAATAGTGTTACAAAAATTGAAAAATATAAATTTTCAATTTTTCTCTTTAAAAAAAAAAAGCAACCTTGACATTCATTTATCTCCGTAAGGAATCGTACTCAGATCGTCTATCCTGAAGGTGAACGGCATTCCACTACACCATAATGTTCTTCGAAATACAGTAGAACCTCTTTTATCCGAAACTCTCGGTTAACCGAAATCCCTTTTTAAAGATTTTTTTTTTTTTTAAATCACATTCTTTGTGTGCAAAATCCATTTTGTAAGCATCCTTTTTTTTTAACTACCATATTTCTTGTGTGCAAGCGGTCCTTTCCGAACTACGAGTACATATAAATATTTTCGATCCTCTTTCTTACAGTTCCTTTGAATTTAACTTGAGCTCCCGTAAACTGCGGAGTGGAAAGAAGAAAACGAACAAATTAGCAATTCTGAAGATTCTGAATGTTTTGCAAAAGGTTTGGCATGGCTGAAGCAGCAGAAAGACTGTGATACTGATGAACTATTAATATTTAAAAACTCCGTGATAGAGCTTCAAAGCAAAGGCAATCAAAACTGCGACAAACAAAATAATTTTTCAAACCCTTGTGATATATGTAAAAGGTACTTAATTTCAAAATTAAAATTCAGGTAGTTTATTCTTGTTTCTATCTATTTTGCTATTGCTTTATTTTTATTAACCCCTTAACCTACAATGACGGGCATAGCCCGCGTACGATGATCGAGCCAAATGTAAATTCTTCTTACCACTAAAATTTTACAGTAAATATAGTTTAATTTAATCGTCGAAATTCGACGATTAAACAAGTCGAAAATCTTTCTCTATTAAATTTTAGTGGTCGCTATGGATTTGCCAAACCGTGGAGCTGTTGATTTTGAATCGTAGGTTACGTGGTTAAGCTCTTGTTACCATAATAAGAAATATTGCATACTAGGGGGCTCAGCCCCTGCTCGCTCGCCACTATTTATGTCAACTCTAGCCAGAATGAGTGCTATCATAAATCATTACAACATATTAAATTTACAAATATTTTTATTGTATAAAAAAGTAATGGAAAACTGTTGAAAATGTAAATAAAAACGTACCTTGGAAACAGAATAAATTAAAAATCTTAGTGAAAACGCAATAAAAAATATTTTTAGTTGGGCCGCTATGAGATCCGAGCAAGCAACATATGAAATTTACAAATATTTTAATTCATAAAAAAGTAATTGAAAATTTTGTTGAAAATATAAATAAAAATGCATTTATCAAAAGTTTGGAACTGTGACTTGTTGATCATCCCAAGGGAAAGCTAAGCGAACAGGAAATGGACGCCGTTTAAATTTAAATGGCATGTTAGTGTCAGATGGGGTCCTTCTCCTTTCATTTTGCCTATGGTATTGAAAATCACGGCTTAAATTAATTTAGAACTATATGCTATGTATCACGCTATCGAAATGTAAACAAAACGTTTTCGCCTGCGTCTAACTACAACCTTGGATCAAAAAGCTACATCACCGTAAAACGGACCAATAGCATTCAAGTATTGCTCAAACGGTTTGCGTTAAAAGAGAGATCCTGTCTGGATTTTGATTTGCTGAGTGGGTTGGGACATGTGACCATCAGGCGCGGATCCACGGGGGGGGGGGGGGGGCGATCGGGGCGATCGCCCCCCCCCCAAAATAATATAAATCCACCGATTATCGCGAATTTCGAAAAATGATCGCTGAAAAAAAATCAATTTCGTCAATCGTTCGCAGGTAAAAGGATCGCAAAAGGAACGCGAATTTCGTCAACGGATCGCGCAAAAAACCCCAATTTCGTCAAAGAAGCGCGAAAAAATGCGACTTTCGTTAAAAAATCGCGTATTTCGTCAAAGGAACGCAAATATCGTCAAAGGATCGCAGATAAAAACGCGAATTTCGTCAAAGGATTGCAGAAAAAACGCAAATTTCACCAAAAAATTGAGGAAAAAAACGCTAATTTCGCGAAAGAATCGCGCAAAAAACGCTAATTTCGTCAACAGACCTCTGAAAAAATACGAATTTGTTCAAAGAATCGCGAAAAAAATACGCGAATTTCGCCAATTAGAACCGGGAGGAGATTCCCTAAGCGCGCATCCACGGGAGTGGGGGGGGGGGGGGTCGATCGGGGCAAAGAAGGGAAGAACAAATTTACCAAGTCGGTTTTTAAGAAATCAACACTCCATAAGCATTTTAGCTTTTAACTGACTAGGATTAGGACATAATTCTTTTTTGTTCATTCATCAAATACGTCTTGAAATTTACCAATGTGGGTGGCAATAACAGGACATTTTTTACACATTAGTGGCTTTCTTCAGAAAGCATTAAGATGATTGCATTTTTCATAGGACCTTTTTCTCTTGTTTCTCTCTTTCTTTGGAAATTGCTATGATTCCCATTTTTTTCTCAAACAATAAAGAACTCCTCAAAAATATCGTTATACAGAAATTAGAATTGCAGCTTCTTTGAAAGAAGGAAAAGTTTCAACACCTTAAAGGGATCCGCATAACGTTGTCAATTTCTGTTATAGAGATTCAACAAAAGGTACACGAAGTGGCATTATCCCCCCACCTCAACCCATAGTGTCAAAAATTATGGCGCCATATGCCTTTTGACAGGACATAATCCTATTTTGTTCACTAATTGCCGAAACCTCAGTGAGGTTTACCATTGACACAAGGAAAGTGTTTGGTTTCGTTTGCTTGTATGTCTATTCCGCGAAAACTGCCGTTAAAAGCGTTGGATTTATATCTTGGGGGGGGGCGAGCGCCCCGATTGAAACTCCCATGGATGCGCGCCTAGGAGAATCTCCCCCTGGTGCTAATTGTGCGTTTTTTCCGCTGCCCTTTGCGAAATTCGCCCATTTTTTCGCAATTCTTTGACGAAATTCGCATTTTTTCCGAGATGTTGACGAAATTCGCATTTTTTGCGCGCTTTTCTGCGAAATTAGCGTTCTTTCCTTAATTATTTGGCCAAATTCGCGTTTTTTAGATCCTTTGGCAAAATTCGCGTTTTTTTCTGCGATTCTTTGACGAAATTCACGTTTTTTCTGCAATCCTTTGACGAAATTCGCGTTTTTTCTGCGATCCTTTGACGAAATTCGCGTTTTTTTCTGCGATCCTTTGACGAAATTCGCGTTTTTTCTGCGATCCTTCGACGAAATTCGCGTTTTTTCTACTGTCCTTTGACGAAATTCGCGTTTTTTTAGTGATCCTTTGACGAAATTCGCGTATTTTTTTTCGCGATTCTTTGACGAAATTAGCATTTTTTCCGAGATCTGTTGACGAAATTCGTATTTTTTGCGCGATTATTTCTCAAAATTAGCGTTTTTGCGTAATTGTTTGACGAAATTCGCGTTTTTTTGCGATCCTTTGGCGAAATTCACGTTTTTTTCTGCTATCCTTTGACTAAATTCACGTTTTCTTCTGCGATCCTTTGATGAAATTCGCGTTTTTTCGTGGTCCTTTGACGAATTTCGCTTTTATCCGTTGTCCTTTGACGAAATTCGCGCTTTTTGCTCGCTCCTTTGACGAAATTCGCGTTTTTTGCGCGATTTTTTGATCTGCGAACGATTGACAAAAATGATTCTTTTCGGCGAGCATTTGTCGAAATTTTGCGATAATCGGTGAATTTATATTTTTTGATCCAAGGGGTGGATGGCGATCTCCTCCCTTCCTTGGATCCGCGCCTGTGAAGAGGTATACACACCACTTAGATGACATTTTTGACTTTCAAGGATGTTAAGGCCCCTTCAGATTTCTGAAGGGGATCCTTTTTCAGAGATTATCCTCTTTCAGAAATCTGATATTAAAAAATGGATGTGATAGTTATGTTTTTCAGCTTTCTATAATTGGTTCTTATGTATTTTTTAGCGCTGAATCCCAAAATGACCTTCATTTTTTACCACACCATAACGTCAGTTTTTTTCACAAATCGCAAATTTTTAAGAAGTCGAAATATTGCGAAAATCTGCTACTATAAAATAGACGTAACTTTTTTTCATAATAATTCATTCATTTTTTTGCTCATACATGGATTTTTATAGTTAAACATGTAAAATATTGTGTATTATTTAATATCTTTATAATTTTGTTCCATGCGTGGAAGTTTCTTTGAACCGCTCACGCTCTGCTTCCCGTTTTTCTTTTAATCCTCTCTATGGGGTTCATCTCGGTATTCTTTTACTTTGGCGGCTGATAAGGCTGGAAAATTTCTCGCAGATGCATTTAAAACATTTACTTTCTTTTGTTAAGACTTTGACAAACTGCTTTGTGAGATTTTCGCTATTTTTTTACTTTTTAACTTTGAAACTTACGATTTGCGAAAATCGTGACTTGATGGTTAAAAATGAAGGTCATTTTCGGATTCAGTGCTAAAAAATACACCAAAATCAATTATCAAAAGTTAAAAAACAGAATCATGGCAGGCTTATGTTATTAATGTTGTTCACTATAACTAAAAGAACAAAAAATAAGATAAATAATTACCATAGTACAAGAGTAAAAAGAAAAAGAAAAAATAAGACATTTAATAAATAAATTCTGTTATAACGTTTTTAATTTTATGACCTAAAAAGTAACAATAAACCATATTTTGAGGAGAGGGCGTTATTATATAAAAAGGGTGTTGGATAACCGAGTGTTTCGGTTAATTGGATATCGGATAATCGAGAGTCTGTAATATTTTCAAATCTTATTAAATATTTCATATTCATTTAATAATTAACTGCACGGGATGATTTGAGCAACAGAAGTTATGACTACGTTGATTATATGTCCCTCGGTATCGCCCCCCCCAAAACGATTCTCTGGATCCGCCCCTGGTGACCATAACTACCACTACTGAGAAACGTCGCTTTGGCTGTTGCCAAATAGCAAGCTACAAATACAGCCCTTTTTTAGCGCTACGTAAGAGAAATATATATATAGATATTTCTCCTTAATCTTAAAATTGAAGCATTCTCGATTATCCGAAAATTTCGATTTTCCGAAAGAGGATCGGTCCTAATTATTTCGGATGATCGAGGTTTTACTGTATTTTGCTTAGAATATTATATTAAACAAAAATCGTGATGTTATGCGCGGAACGGTATGCGCGGAGTGTTGATCCCGCAGGATCAGAGGATCAAATTGAAAAAGTCACAGACTTCTAATATAAGTAGACTCCAAATCGGCAACCTTTTCTTGTCTCCTACATCTCTGCCCTCCATCACGTGATGGAAGGCAGATTTAGCACGCCAAACCGGTTTTTCTCCTCGGAATCTCTCTCCAGATTCCCGCCGAAACATCGTCTGTCAGCGTTTGTCTTGAGTTGACCGCACTTTTGCTTTGCCAATAAAGGGATAACCGCCAAAATACGGCACCCTTTTGGCGATGAAAGCAAAAGATGTTGGAGTCAAAACTTTCCCGAAAGAACAATGGAATTGGGAGTCTACTTATATTAGAAGTCTGTGGAAAAAGTGTGATCGCTAGACGCTTGTTCCCTGAGAATCCATAGCCGACGTTACATCCATAGCCGACGTAGAGTCAGCTTTGCTGAGAATCACAAAATTGGCGCATTCGTATCGACAATAATTGAGCTTGGGCTTTTCATCTCCTGAAAGATCGTTGATCGACCATCTTTTACAGTGAACAATTAGAAAGATATACAGTGAATGTTTTTTTAATTGATTCTATTGAAGAAGGATATAAAAAAATAAAAGAATATGGAAAGAAATATCCATTTTTTTTTTCAGTCCATTGTTTCAAAGTGTAACCACTAAAATATGTTACCTTCAGTGGCGGGAAACCCGGAGCCCCACCCCCCTTCCCCCCTTGAAATAAAAAAAATCGCTTTTCTGTCAAATTTTAGTTTAAAATTATTTTAATTTTTTTAAAGAAAAATCGTGAGATATTTCACCCACACCCCCTCACACCGAAAAAATAATATGGCTATGCCATTATGTCATTTGAATACACATATAATAATAGCAGAGTTGTTGCTATTATTATATGTATTTATTATTTCAATTAATTGCTTGTGCCCTCCCACCCCCCTTCTCACTCATTCCAGAACGATCTGCTCATGGTTTTCAGATTTTTCACGGAGGAATTCGCGAAAACGGTTAAAATTTTTCAGTTAGTTACCAATTTTATTTTTTATTTAACCATCATACGTATAGGGTAAGTCTAGTAATTGTTTTAAAAATCGAAAAAAAAAATTTGACGGACTTGCACGTTTCAGACACAGGAGATTTGGAAAAACGTATTTTTAGAAGAAAAAAAATTGCCGTCCGTCCGTCTGTGTGTGTGTCTGTAAACACTCTATCTCCCGAACAAATTGAGATAGAGACTTGAAATTTGGTGTGTACTTAGGAAGTAATAATGGGAAGAATTCTATTGAATATCAGTAACCTCGATTATAAGGAACTATTTTTTTCGGACTCTCGAATTATTCGTTCTGATAAAAGTTATACAGAAATTTTCGAAATTGATTATTTGAAGGAGTGAACATAAAAGACAATAAAAAACATAAATTTTGCATAAAGAATAAAGTCGATTGGATAATGAGTTGCCGAGATATTTGTAATAAAATTTTTCACACTCTTCGATTTTTCATGACCCTGTATTTCATTTAAATTTCAATTCAGAGCTATATTTTAATTAGAAATGAGACGCTTAATCCGACGCAGTAAACTGTTAGTTAATATGATTTTAATTTTTGGAGCTATAAGGATGTTTCTTTTACGCAATTCGGTACTACTACATTATCTCGTTGACCCCAAAACTATCGCCAAACTATAAGATTAAATGCCAATAATGGCTTATCGTAAATGTCACATTCACTTGACATTAAACACGTTACACGTGTTTGTTGCGTCATCAAGTGATTTTTAATTCAACGTTTTATTTGTATTTTTATCTAGACCAGTGATGTAGTCGTAAAAAAAACAGAGGGTAAACGCTCTAAGCAGAGGGTATACGCTCAAGGCAGAGCGTATACCCTAGAGTGTATAAACTATTGCTTTCTTGAGAAACAGAGGGTATACGGTGTTCCTTAAAAAAATCCAGAAGGTATACGGCGTATACCCCCGTATACCCTCCACTACATCCCTGATCTAGACACACGGCAGTGTGTCAGCCAAGTTCGCCTGACATAGTCGTGTGTTATTTACACGAACCATTTCGAGCTGTTTTCGTCAAATTTCATTGCTATACTACTGAAAATCTATGAGACCTACGTACTTGTTATACGAAATGTGTAGTAAGACCACCCTAATTACCTAGAATCCAAAATTTTATAAATAACGCATAATTAGTTTCCGAGATAATGACATTTGAAAATGTCTGATAATCGATAATTTTAGCACTGACTGACTGACTCGCTCACTCATCAAAAAGATTTCGTATATCTACTGCAGCTACAGACTTCAAATTTAGTGCGAAGTTCGTTTACACTATAAAACTAAGGAAAAAAATAAAAAAAATTTGTAGTAAAACATTTTTGTAGTAATTTTAATGTAGTACAGTAAATTCTGTCTAAGGCGGACTCTGTATAAGCCGGAAATCTGTCTACCGCGGAAAAATTTTCAAGTCCCGGCGAACCCATAGAAAATTACATTAATTCATGCTGCATAAGGCGGAATCTGTCTAACGCGGAAACGGAAAGGATTTTAAGGTCCCATCGAAATCAAAATTTTGCATAAGACGGAAAAGGGGTGAATTAAAAATGAAAGGCATTTTGTTTATTAAACTTTAAAACTAATAAGTCAAATACTCAGTGTCGAGCATGTTAGTTAAATTCCGTAACACTTTGAAAAAGTTAATTCGAAAGAACAGAAACTGTTTAAATTTTAAGGAATTTATGCTTATGCCATTTTTTCATATGCAAAACTACATTTAAAAGTTAATAGTTCTAGTAGAATGAACATTTATCGAAATATATATTTTCGAAAGTACAATATATTATACTTTAAGGTTGTACTCAAATTAAAAAATATAGCATTCAGTCTCATTCTCTATTTGTGTGTGTGTGTGTAAACTTCCAATTCGCATGTATTACAGCAGTACTAAGAAATTGAATAGCGTTCCTCATTTATCTATAAAGACAAAAGATCTTTCCGAATTTCAGTTTTCAACCAATTTTCGAGTCAGGAAAATCAATGAAAGATCATCATCTTCGAGGGTTTTTTTTTTTTTTTTTTTTTTTTTTTTTTTTTTTTTGTGGTGGGGGGAGGGGGAATTTTGCATAAGACGGAATATTGTCTACCACGGAAATTTTTCTCGGTCCCGATCGATTCCGCCTTAGACAGAGTTTACTGTATATTTATAATATTTCATCGATAATCAATTTGAAGTCTAATATAATTCTAATGTTATTATTTCGCTATGTTTTTAGTAAAGAGCTATTTCATAAAAAATTTAAAAAAAATAGCTTATGTTTTACCCTTCCTCACACCCCAGTTTGAGTTTTGCGTAATTAGATTACACGAGCAAATTAAATAGAAACTTTCATATGTAAATAGCTGAATATTTAATATTATTAAACTAAAATATTTATACTATATAATTACATCATTTGTTGAAGATAAAATTTGAAATTCAGAGTAATATATTTTATAAACACATTTCGAAAAATTTATTTAGAATAATATTTTTATGTTGCATAATAATAATTAATGTACATGAACATCCATAAGTGAAAGAAATTAAAGTAAATTTTTGCGCGAAAGAGAGTTTAATATTTAAACAATATTTTTCACATCCAAATAAAGTGCCATATTTAAATTTTAAAATTATATATCTTTTCAGCTTTTCAGAATTTATTGTTTCTTTCAGGTTCCATTTATGCATTTGATGTCATTGAATATCACACTGAAATTTTTTATAGAAGAAAAATTAAGACAAGCAGAGGTTATAAGAGTATTAATTTAAAATACAAATAAATATAAAAACTTTAATTATTAAAATGCCGAATTTTTAAAACTCTAAGATTTATATGCTATAAAAAATTTGAATTTCAAATTCAGAGGAATATAAATATCTTCCGAAAAGGTTTATCAAAATTAAATATATTTTAATGATGTATTATAATAAAATTATGCAAAAATATTTAATAACTAATGTATTTTGGGTTTATACCCTCAGAATATGTTTTAATTTCAAGCATATGATTTCATCACAAGATGCGTTTTGTAGATGTATTTCAGATGTGAGCTCCATTATTGATATTTTATCGTGCAATCACAGTTGATTTACTTCAATTTTTTTCCTTTTTTGGCAGCGTATCTCTTTTTTATTTCTGATGAATATATTTCGTTAAGGTGCTACTTAACTCACATGAAAACACACGCTCGCTAATGTTAAACCTATGGAAGAATATTTTTTTTAATATCTCGTTTGAATTCGAATGTTTTAATTTTTTTTTTTCATTGGATAGACGATGTCGATCTCTACAGAGTCCGTTTTTTACTTTTCAATTTTCTTTGCAGTTTTTTATTTTTTTTATGACGTTAACTTCACTTTCGAAACCGATTCCGACAGTAAAAATTTCATAATTAAAAATAAATAAATAAATAAATAAAAAATAAAAATAACAAAAGTAAAAAACAGCCTTTGTAGAATTCGTCCTAAGCTATCCAATGCAACAAAAATAAAACACTGGAATGCAAACGAGATATTTTTAAAATATTCTGCCATAGGATGCGATTTTTCGCGTGAGGAAAGTAGCATCTTAATCTGTCTCAATCGAATGAAAGTTCTGATTTTCGCAAATGATTTTATTATATTTCTGTGCCTGTTTGGAAAAACAATTTAACTTTTTTGCAAGCATTTTCAATAACATTAAATTCTTTTGAAAGTGATCTGCCGTGAATCTCATTGAGAATATTTTTTAACAGTTTTATATCTTCGAGGGATTTATCACATTGAAAAGTTTATCGATTCATCCGAAGGAATTGATTGTAACATATTTGATTCACCTAATGAATTGTCAAACTGTCATGCAATTTATAAAATTTTGTTTTTCTGTATAACCAACAATATATCTAAGTTTTTGAAAAAAAGGAATTTACGGAAGATATGGTGAATGAAAATTCACCATGTTCATCATGTTACATTAACGAAATCTGAGAAATATCTACCCCGTAATATTTAAAAAATGTGATTGGAAATCGCTCTTTCGGAGTAGCAGTTTAAGCTTCGTATGTGGGTAAACTCTCCTGAGTGTCAAAGGAAATCACAATAAATGTTTATCACCACCGCCCCCTCCCTACACACACACACACATCCATTTTCGATGATCGACTAAAGATAACAAGCAATGAAAACTCCACCTTAGCACAATAATAATAATGATAATAATAACACATAACTGTTTCATTTGAATGGAAAAAATCCTCTATAATCGCTTTATTCTACAAAAAAAATATTTTCGCTGGTGAAAAATGTTCTGTCTTGAAGAAATATGCTTTCTTTTGACCAAAAACAAAAGGTTTTTTGTGCAGAAATTCGATTTTAAATGCAAAAATAGGCTCTTTTCTGTCGCAGGAATTCTCCTTAGCACGCACAGTGACGTCATAAGTACGGAAAACTTGATACCGAAACTAGAGGGAAATGGCACCCCCCTGCTTGTAATACGAAATACGTAGTAAGGCCACCCTAATTAACTAGAATCCAAAATTTTATAAATAACACATAATTAGTTTTTCGAGATAATGACATTTGAAAATATCTGATAATCGATAATTTTATCATTGACTGACTGACTCACTCACTCATCAAAAAAATCTCATATATCTACTGCACCTACAAATTTCAAATTTGGTCCGAAGTTCGTTTACTCTATAAAACTAAGGAATAAAAAAAAATGTGAAAATAGATTAATTACCTATCTGGTGGTGTCCATTTTTACATTAACATTACGTCTATTAGGCGAATTTTTAATTTGCCAAAAGAAGCGCAAAATGCTGAATCCGAGCTAAACATGCAGCAACTGATTGTTTCCTTAACTGATTGTTCACAAAAATCATGTTTTCAGAAAGCGCATTTAAAGTTTTTATTTCGTAAAATTTATTAGAAATATTCAACCTCCTCAAAAATCTCTCGATTTATACGTTGCACCTTCCTTAATTTCAATATTGAATGAGATTATTTTTCTTTAGGTTACCTAAACTTACATATCCGTTTTTAGGGTTTCGTTCATCTGACGAAACCCTATTCGTCTCGCTCCTCTGTCTGTCCGTCTGTCACAGAGCCCGTTCTCAGAAACTATACATGTTGGAAACTTGAAATTTTGCATACTTATAGCTGAATACCACACATAATACGACAAATCATAAAATTTGAAAAAGTCGTACAGTTAACCCTTTGGGCTCCCACATGTGTATTTTAAACAATAGTTTTTAAGTGAGCCCATAATTACGTAGGAGGCGTGAAATTTTACATACTTATAGCTGAACACCTCACATCAAATGACAAACTATAAAATTTTGAAAAAATCGTACATTTAACCCTTTGGGCTCCCACATGTGCATTTTAAACAATAGTTTTTAAGTGAGCCCATAATTACGTAGGAGGCGTGAAATTTTACATACTTATAGCTGAACACCTCACATCAAATGACAAACTATAAAATTTTGAAAAAATCGTACATTTAACCCTTTGGGCTCCCACATGTGCATTTTAAGCAGTTCTTTCTAACTGAGCCCCATATTAAATTGGAGATTTGAAATTTTATATACTTACAACTGAATACCACACATAATACGACAGATCATAAAATTTGAAAAAGTCGTACATTTAACCCTTTGGGCTCCCACATGTGTATTTTAAACAATTCTTTCTAAGTGAGTCCCTAATTAGGTTGGAGGCGTGAAATTTGACATACTTATAGCTGAACACCTCATATCAAACGACAGATAATAAAATTTTGAAAAGGGTCGTACATTTAAGCCCTTGCGCTCCCACATGTGTATTTTAAACAATTCTTTCTAAGTGAGCCCCTATTTAGATTGGAGGCGTGAAATTTTGCATACTTATAGCTGAACACCTCACATCCAGCGACAGATCATAAAATTTTGAAAAGGGTCGTACATTTAACCCTTTGCGCTCCCACATGTGTATTTTAAACAATTCTTTCTAAGTGAGCCCCTATTTAGGTTGGAGACGTGAAATTTTGCATACTTATAGCTGAACACCTCACATCAATCGACAAACCATAAAATTTTGAAAAAGCCGTACATTTAACCCTTTGGGCTCCCACATGTGTATTTTAAACAATTCTTTCTAAGTGAGCCCCTAATTAGGTTGGAGATTTGAAATTTTGCATACTTATAGCAGAACACGTGAGGCCAGGCGACAAATCATAAAATCTTGAAAAGTCTTACGTTTAACCCTTTGAGCTTTCACATATGTATTTTAAGCAATTCTTTCTACGAGAGCTCCTATTTAAGTTGGAGACATAAATTTTTGCATACGTATAGCTGAATACCTCAGACAATACGGCAAATCATAAAATTTTCAAAAGTCTTATATTATTTACCCCTCCGGGTTCTAACTTGTGTATATTATGCAATTTTTCTAACCTCCGCCCATTTCACGTGGGAGCAGTTTTCCAACTTTTGTCGACACCACTTTGACCATTCTTTCATATTATGCACCATAGCCTTACATATTTTAGTTCCACTTTTTACCACCAGGGGCGCCTACTTATCTCGGGTGCTATCGGGATAATCCCCTCGACTAATATATCTACGGATAGTACATAAAACGGGGTTTCGCTCGGATAGAGGTTTGTTTAGAATAGAATGCGCCCCGGTTGCGAAATGTGGAACTAACAGATTTTTCAAAAGGATAAAGTGTTTTGAAAGGAATATTAAACGAATCCCTCTGTGCGATCTGTGATCACACTTACCCACTTGTTTAAATAAAAACTTCTTGTTTTAGAACTGAAAAAAAAAACAGTCATAGCTGCACTTCCAGTGATCGTACAAAGAAAGCAAAAACAGTTTTGAATAGTTAAATGCAAAGTCTTTCATATGGAACAATAAAAACAATATGTTACATTTGCCGAGAATTGGTTATTTAAACGTACTGGGATATTTTAAGCGGGCAGGGCACGTTGAAAATAAGTAAATTTGCTCGAAATAATGAAAAATATCCCTAAAAATAATTTTATCTTGAAATATTCCTTTAATGAATAAGGCCTGACTCATTTGAAACTAGTCTTATCTGAAGTCGATTAACATTGAGTAAATACTTTCTTCCTTTAATATTCACCTATTATGAAATACCAAAAACACTTAATGTCAAGTTTTTTTCTCCGAACCTTATCAAATTTTCAATGAACTGTTGCGGTCTTATTTGTCAAAAACCCGAGTGTCCATTTCGAAAATAGGAAATTTTATTAAAAAAAATTAGAACTCTCAAATGCGATACGGTACAAACTTGAAAAAACCCTGTTTGCAAACGAAATATCCTGTTAATTGTAGTAAAAAATTTCGGCTATAAGAAAAATTTTTATTACTTTTTTTCTCAGTGTTTTAATTATTTTAAATCACTTGAGAAGAATGAAGTTCATTTTTATTTTCAAAATCATCAGACAAAGAGAATATCTAGTTAATTAAATTTGAAAATCCAGGAGGGGCAATGTCCTTCATCTGCACTGCCTCTTTGCCGGCGCCCATGGATGAATGAAACATAGTGTGGCATAAGCACATAACTTTATTTTTCACTTTCAGTACAAAAAATGAGGCCCAGCTATAGGAAATTTAATTGAAATATTTAATAGTGTAGGGAATTTCGCAAGCAACACTTGAATCAGACTGAGTGTCCCCGACTCTGTATTTTCCGCTTCGAGATTAAAAGGTAACGAAGTAAGCTGCGTGAAGTGGAAATGTAGAAAAAGAAAACAGAACGGAAAAAGTTCGACGACGCTGGTTTTGTAGAAGAATCAGAATAATTTCGACGCTTCAAAATGGAAGATTTAAACGACGTATGGAAATGCTATATATATTCAACGACGTTAATAAAAGAAGCCTAAGTAGTTGCTTTAAAGCTAAATATAGATTTAAAAGAGTGTTTTTAACTGTATTTTTGTTTTGTCTTTGTCTCAATAAATGTCAGTGTTCGTCTTAGAAGTGCGTTGTGATTCATGAATAGAGTCTCATCCTATAAAGTGGTGTCCGAAGTGACAGTTAACCCACCAATATTATTAATTAGAATTATTCATCATACAGATTCAAGCCGGATATTATTCTAACGGTGAGTTCATTATTATTATTTTATTATGAAGTTAGTTGAGATACCCGAACTGGAACTTGCATTTAAAAACGAACGAACAAATAAAATAAAATTACTACATAAATTTCTATTTGATGCTAACGGTGATCGATCTAATAGAAAGAGAATACGTGATTTTACTGGTTTCGGTTTTCAAACCGACAGCACCGAGTTCAAAAGTAAAATAACTAAAGTTCAAACTGATTTTTCATTATATGATCTGATTACAGTGTGCAATCTACTTTGTATTGATAATGAAGGATCTTTAAACGATCTCGCAACCCGATTAGTTACATACCTTTCAGACTTGACCTTACTACAAAATAATATTATACAAAATGAAAGTGACACTGACTCGGAACCCGAATTGCCTTCAAATAATATGACTTCAAGTAATAACATTGAATTATCAAATTTTGACAAACAGAAGCAATTTCCAGTTCAAAGTTTTGTGCCATCGTCTATTAATTTCACTGATATTGAAACTGTCGTACCTCCTTTCGATGGAAGTTCTTTTAGTGATATAAATGTATGGTTTAGTAATTTCGACGATGTCACTAATATGTTTAATTTATCTGACTTTCATAAATTCATATTTTGTAAAAGATCCTTATGAGGAAAAGCCCAGTTATTAGTACAGACAGAATTTCATATCAATTTATATGACAAGCTTAAACAACTCTTAATTTCAGAATTTAGTACCACTTATAATTCTGCCGAGTTACATGATATATTAAATAAACGAAAATTGCAAGAAAATGAATCGATAGAAGAATATTTTCTTATCATGAAACAATTATGCTCGCGTGGTAACATCGAGGATTCCGCATTAATGCAATATATCATAAACGGTTTACCCGACCCTGTTTTCAGAAAATCAATGTTATATGGATGCCAATCCATTGTAGAATTCAAGCAAAAGCTCAAAATTTATGACAAAATTCGACATGACTTTGAGAACAGTAAATTTCGTAAAGTCAAACCTGAAATGCCAGCGAAAGACAAATCCTTTCGACCAAAATCTGATCTTTTTTGCTTTAATTGTGGTTTGTCAAATCATAAAAGTAGCCAATGCAGACATAAAGATAAAAACCCCTCGTTGTTTTAATTGCTCGAATTTTGGCCATAAATCGGCTCAATGTGATCAACCAAGGAGGCCTAGAGTTAAGTCAGAACCCTCCAATGTTTCCACAGTTATGTCGAACACTTTATTGACCAAACAAGTCATTATTTCGTCTGTCAATGTTACATCATTGGTAGACACAGGTAGTGAAAGAAGTTTGCTAAAGGAAAGTATTTACCGCAAACTACCTACAGTCTCGAACCTTGAACATTCAACTATCACATTAACTGGTTCAGGAAATACTATAATCAAACCCCTGGGTTTTTTTCTCTACTGACATTATGATAGATGATTTTAATTATACAACTAATGTTTATGTAGTCCCAGATTATTCCATATCTTTTGATCTTATTATTGGTACAGATGTTATTCAACAGAGTATTTTAACAATTTCTGGAAATAATATTTCGATGCAAAAAATCGAGAAAAATGACGATACGTCCAATATATTTTTGATTAATGTTGCTCATGTGTTAGACGATCTTAATCTTGATTTATCTCATATTACCGATGAAACAATACGTTCAAAAATTTCAGAACTTATTCAAAATTATTCTCCTAGAAAAATAAAGACAACTGATGTTAAATTATCAATTCATCTGGAAAACGAAGAACCTGTCACTTGTCCTCCCAGACGCTTGGCGCAAATAGAGAAAAACTTCGTCGAAAAACAAATTTCTGAGTGGCTTGAAAAAGGAATTATTCGTAAACGCACTAGTAATTTTTCATCACCTATTGTCCTAGTAAAAAAGAATGATGGTTCATATAGATTGTGTGTTGACTGTAGGAAGTTAAATTCTAAAACACATAAACAACGTTTTCCCCCTCCCAGTAATTGATGACATTATTGATCAGTTGCATTCTGCAAAAGTATTTACTACTCTTGACCTTAAAAATGCTTTTTTCATGTCGAAGTAGAAGAAAATAGTAGAAAATATACTTCTTTCGTAACACATTCTGGTCAATTTGAATTCTTATATATGAATTATGGCCTTAGCGATGCACCCTTAGTGTTTCAAAGATATATTTATAACGTTTTTCGAGACCTCATTAATGAAAAAGTACTTATTGTCTATATGGATGACTTCATAATACCAGCTGAAAACGAAGTCGAAGGACTCCAGAAATTACAACGCGTCCTTACAACTGCATCCGAATATGGTTTAGAGTTGAATCTCAAAAAATGCCACTTTTTACAGCGAAAAATTGATTTTTTGGGTTACCACATTAAAAATGGTCAACTGCATCCATCTCCCTTAAAAACTAAAGCTGTCTTTAATTTTCCAGAACCTAAAAGTATAAAAGATGTACATTCATTTGTCGGGCTAACTTCATATTTTCGTAAATTCATTCAAGATTACTCTTTAGTAGCTAAGCCTTTAACAGATCTCCTTAGAAAGGACACTAAATTTCACTTTGGTGACCAGCAACGAAATGCATTTAATCAGCTGAAACACATTCTTTCTTCAGGTCCTGTTTTAAGCATTTATAACCTTAGTAACGAAACAGAAGTTCACTGTGATCCATCTATTGACGGTTACGGAGCGGTCCTCCTTCAAAAGTCTTCTATTGACAATCAATTTCACCCTGTCTATTTTATGAGCAAAAAAACCACAGATGCCGAACGTAAATATTCGAGTTATGAATTAGAAGTTTTAGCTGTCACAGAAGCCCTTAAAAAATTTCGCGTTTACATTCTTGGTATTCCTTTCAAGATAGTTACAGATTGCAACGCATTCGCCCTTACTATGAACAAAAAAGATCTTTGCACCAAGATTGCTCGATGGGCTTTAATGTTAGCTGACTATAGCTATACAATCGAACACAGACAAGGTACACGCATGCACCATGTCGACGCTTTAAGTAGAAATCCAATAGGTATAATCATTCAAGATAGTTTTACTTCCAAAATCATACAATCACAGAACACTGACGAACATATACAAGCCATCAAAGAAATTTTGAAAACAAAGTCATATGACAACTATTTCCTTAAAAATAACGCTCTCTATAAAACTCATAAAGGTATCGATCTGATAGTTGTGCCGGATGAAATGCAGCTAAATGTCATTAAACACGTTCATGACAAAGGACATTTTGGCCGTAAACGCTGTGAAGAACTCTTTAACGAAGAATTTCTCATCCCTAATATGTCAAATAAAATTGATAAAATTATAGAAAATTGTGTAACATGCCTTTTGTATAATCGCAAACGAGGAAAACAAGAAAGTGAATTACATCCCTTACCTAAAGAAGAGAGACTCCTCTCCAAACTTACCACATTGATCATTTAGGCCCTCTTGAAACAACCAACAAAAATTATAAACATATTTTGTCTTTAATAGATGCATTTAGTAAATTCGTCTGGTTGTATCCCTGTAAAACCACGTCTGCTACCGAAGTTATATCAAAACTACGACAACAAAGTTATACTTTTGGCAATCCTTCCACCATCATTAGAGATAAAGGTCCTTCATTTACAAGCAAAGAATTTGCTGATTATTGTCAAGATGAAAATATAAAGCACGAGACAGTTACAACTGGCCTTCCGCCAATGGTCAAGTAGAGCGACTTAATTCCACCATAATTTCTCTAATCTCTAAAATGTCCAAAGACTAACCGACCAAATGGTTTAAACATGTTCCTAAAGTTCAACAAGTCATTAATTCAACTTACCAACGAAGCATTAAGAAAACACCGTTTGAAATATTATTAGGTACAAAAATGAAACAGAAAGAAGATGTAGAAATTATTGGCCTCTTAAACAGTGCAGTCGAAGAACAATTCATGAAAGACAGAGAAGAGCTCCGTAAAGAAGCTAAGAAGGATATTCTGGAAATTCAACAAAAAAATCGCAAGCACTATAACTTACGACGTAAGAAACCCCGGAAGTACAAGCTTAGTGACCTTGTAGCAATTAAGAGAACCCAGCAAGGACCAGGATTAAAGTTGAAATCTAAATTCTTAGGTCCGTATAAAGTAATCAAAGTGAAGTCTAACGGCACCTACGACGTAGCGAAAATCTCATCAACCGAAGGACCGATAAATACTAGCTCCTGTGCTGAATACATGAAACCTTGACCTGACGAAAACTGAAACTTTTAAAAAAAAATTAAATCTTTTCTTCCTGTGTGTTATGAACATTTTATAAGTCAATACTTAAAGAAGTTTTCATATGATGTTACGCCACTTCATCTAGATTGCTGATCTTTCTGACGTGCAGATTATTTTTTTTCTTCTGTTCCCCTAAGAACAGTTACTGTTTTTTGTTTTTGTTTCTTTTTCAGATTCCATTTTAGCCCATGTCGCTGCGGCAGCTCCAGATGTCAGGAAGGTCGCATGTAGGGAATTTCGCAAGCAACACTTGAATCAGACTGAGTGTCCCCGACTCTGTATTTTCCGCTTCGAGATTAAAAGGTAACGAAGCAAGCTGCGTGAAGCG
Source organism: Maratus speciosus (assembly GCA_963932465.1). Taxonomy (NCBI): domain Eukaryota; kingdom Metazoa; phylum Arthropoda; class Arachnida; order Araneae; family Salticidae; genus Maratus; species Maratus speciosus. The sequence goes on along the minus strand of OZ010799.1, from coordinate 62,763,227 downwards.
GAAATGTAGAAAAAGAAAATAGAACGGAAAATGTTCGACGACGCTGGTTTTGTAGAAGAATCAGAATAATTTCGACGCTACGAAATGAAGATTTAAACGACGTATGGAAATGCTAGATATATTCAACGACGTTAATAAAAGAAGCCTAAGTAGTTGCTTTAAAGCTAAATATAGATTTAAAAGAGTGTTTTTAACTGTATTTTTGTTTTGTCTTCGTCTCAATAAATGTCAGTGTTCGTCTTAGAAGTGCGTTGTGACTCATGAATAGAGTCTCATCCCATAATAGGAAAATTTAATATAGGAATTTGATAGGAATTGCTGTTTCAGAAACAATAAAAATTTCGAATCAATACATTTCATTTCAAAACATGCATTCAATATAGCAGTATTAAAATATAGATTTCTGCCGCAAATCTACAGTCAAATACTTTGTTGTAGGAAATTTAAATTAAAATTGAATGCTGCTTGGTGAATAAAATAGTCACACGTAAACACATTAAAAAGCATTAAGTAAATTGTCTAAATATATTGTAACTTTACAAAAAGTAATGATATCTAACAAAAACATAACTGTGAAAAGAGGGAGCGAAGTTCTATAAAGACAATGGCAAGAAAAGAAGTGATATCTAAGTGGGTGCCAAGTTCAAATAAAATTCGCTCAGACTTACCTATTGAAGTATTATAGCATTTTTAAAATTGTTTAGAAATAAAAATTATTGATAGCATATTAATAATAAATCTAGAACTTGGCAAGTTTTTGATAAATGTTATGCCTATCAATTTCATGTCTTAATAAAATGATCATGTTAATATTAACAACAATGTCATTATAAAAAAAAATAATTTAGTTATTATTATAAACAAATGACTCATGTTAAAGATTTGATAAACCAATAAATACACAAATACACTCCCGCTCGTCTTTGGTTATCACTCTAGCACCCACCCTTCGGAAACCTCAATGCAAACAGACTAAAAGGCCTGAGTAAGAGACCGATACCCTTACGCTTGTTCTTGGTCATCCCTCTAGAGACTGCACCCCTTTAACCCTTCAGGGGAAAAGTGCTTTTATTCGTGACATGATGAAATGATTGAATCACACCAGAATTTCAAAACAAATTTATTTCAAAATGGGTAAAAGCTTCTTTTCACGTATTTAATAAAATTAAACTTTTTAGTCCTGAATTCTAATGTCAATGTGGCATTTTGCAGTTAAAATTAGGTGGGATATATTTTATCCCACCACCCTTTAAAGGGAAGGAGCTCACTCAAATGAAGGCTTCCAAACATGAAATAACAAGTTTAGGTATAATAATGTCATTAATAAAAATAAATGACTCGTAGGTAAAAACTTGGCAAGTTCTAGATTTATTATTAATATGCTATCAATAATTTTTTTTTCTAAACAATTTAAAAAATGCTGTAATACTTCAGTAGGTAAGTTTGAGTGAATTTTATTTGAACTTGGCACCCACTTAGATATCACTTCTTTTCTTGCCATCGTCTTTATAGAACTTGGCTCCCTCTTTTCACAGTTATGTTTTTGTTAGATTAATCTTTTACTAATTTAATTGTTCTTTCGTTATTTAAAATAAAAATTATGCCAATCTATATATCTGTTACGTCGTCAAATGCCGCCAATTTTGTCGCCAACTTGGCAATATATCGCCGAATTTGGCGGCGAAAAGAGACGCCAACTTGGCGATATCTTTAATATTTCGCCAAATTCCCATAGGCTTTACTTGCTTACAGAAAATCAATAGATTGAGATATTTTAATGCAACAAAAACTAATATGAGCTTAAGGCATTATATTAATTATATTTAAGGGGGTCCAAGTAAATTAAATTATGAATAAAAGTAACATGATAGAATGCTTAGCATGCTTTCCCAAATATAAATTTAAGGGAGACCTAACTGGTCGCCAAGGGCGACTAGTTTGTATAATTTTGCGAGTAGTTTGGCGATTTATATAATTTATCGAAATGGGTCGGCGGGATAATCAAGTAGTACCCGCAATTCCGTAATAGAGCATTACTATGTATTAAAAATATTTAAATATATGTTTAAATTTTATTTTGGAATTGCAAGGCATTTTTATAAATAGTTTACACATGTTTTATTTTCATATTTTATATTATGCATATCGATGATGGGTAAGTATTACAGTGCCCCCCCCCCCCCCCCCAACGACAAGTTTGTTTCATTGTTACCATTGAGTAGTGCAGAATTTTTGTTTAAATATTTTTTTTAATCTAAAATATAAGTTTAATTCATATTCTACATGAGATCGTTTAAGTTTGTTATTTTTATGTTTTTGAAAAATTCTGACATTTATTTAAGCCATTATTTTAAAGTTGAGGTCATGTAGATTTTGAATATTTTTATTAATAAAAAACAATAAAAAATTTGACTTATCTGTAGATTTTATTTTCATACAAATAACAAGGGGGGGGGGGGACAAACATACGATTTAAATACGAATTAAGTGAAAACAGGAAGCTTTCCTGAGTATGTGTTAGAATTTTATTAGCCATTGGTCAATTTTGTCTATATTACTGCAGATGAGACGGAGGCATGGGTTCCTGGTCAATCATAAACACATCTCTATTATTTTACAGTATTATATACCTACAGATATAGACTGGAATCCAGATAGATTTTTCACTGTCAGCGAAAAGTTTGCAAAAATGCAGGCTTCTGATTGGTTAATAGTTCGCAGTATCTGATGAAAACATACTAAAAAAATCAAAAATATAGATAACGGTTTCATAAAATATTACTAGAACGCAGTCTATAAACTAGTATGAACTTTTCCGGTTAATACTTATCTAGTACGCAAAACAAAATAAGAGTAAATTTTCATTTTGATGATCAATAAATAAATCTCTCGAATTCCTACGGATATTTGTGAGATCTTACATTGCCCAATAATGCAAATTTAAAATAAAAATTTAAATCATCAGAGAAACTGGCAACGCAAGTGAATGAAATTATATGTATAAAAAAGTAGGGTCATTACATTACAGAAAAATATCACATCAACTAATAAAAACTTTCGTGTGCTTTATACTTTTTGTTTTGACCGAGTGTAATAAATAAGCCATGAGAAATAAAACTGTAAAATTTCCTTAGTGCTTTTTAGGGGCTATACATATATAACGTTATCAACATTTTTGTAATGTTAGACCTCCCCCCCCCCCCCCTTACGATGATATCATTCATCGATCACACCCCGCCCTAATGATATTGATATGAATGTCTAAAAATTCTTTTGATTATTGCATTTCTTTTCTTTTGTTTGCGGTGATATATATATATGATTATGCATTTATTATTTGCATATTTTATTGATTCAAATGAAGGGAAGACAATAAAATATCATTATTATACAGCTCATATTCAAAATATTAGATTAATTGAGAAAAAGTAATAAGAAAAAATTATTTTTCATTATTAATTTTTGATACTAAGTAAATGCAATTAAATTCTTATAAATTAAATCTGGAATGTTTAGATAAGATTTTAACATTTACAAAATATGAAATACAGTACAATAAATTAGGTATACAGGTTTTTGAAACACATAAAAATATTAGAATAAAATTTAGATTGTAAAGTTTAGAGTTGTTTAGATTTCAAAATATTAGAATATTTTATTTTCACAACAATATTACCTTATGAATATGAAGTAAATGGTAGTTAATATTTTGTAGCATCCCCTTAAGCTTTCATAACAGCGTACAATCGATCTTGCATACTATATACAAGATATTTACAAACATTTCTATCAATATTAGCCCAAATAGGCCTTATAGGTGCCACTAACTCAGTTTTACTTGAAGGAGGATTTTCTTGGAGTTTTTTCTTCATTATACACCATACGTTTTCGATGGGATTAAGGTCTGATGAGTTTGATGGCCAAGGAAGTCCTTAATGTTGCGCTGGTGGAACTAATTCTTAGTTGACACCGAGGTATGCGGTGACGCTAAATGTTGTTGAAAGATGAAATCATCCTCAAATAAATCATGATGGAATCATGTAATATTCCAAATTTGTTTGATATATCTGAGAGTTCCTTTTCGTAGGCGATGCATAACTTTCCATGTCCTTCTGCACTCATGCAACCCCAAACCATGACATTAGAAGGAAATTTTACGGAACGTTTAAGAAATTCTTTATCAAATACTTCTTGCTTCATTCTCCAAACTTGAATACCTTGATTACCATAACACAAAACATACTTTCATCACTAAATAATATATTTTTCCTATATTTTTCGCTCCATAAAGGTCTTGATTTACACCAATTCAATCTTATACGCTTTTGTTTTGCAGTTATGAGAGTGTTTGTCTTCGGTACACCAGATTCAAACTTAAATTTATGGAGACGTGTTAATGTTGTCGATATAGAAACTTTAATTCCTTCTTCTTTCCATTTTCGGTGTAAGAATCGCACACTTTTAAAACGGTTTTTCTTAACTATGCGCTTCAGTTTCCTGTCGTCTCTAGCCTATCATCTAGTCTTTTTGGTTTTCGGCCACCATTTCGGCGATTATTTTGAATTTTTCCATTTTTTGAATAGTGTGTTAGTATTTTACTAACGCTTGATTGCGAACAATGTAAATAATTCGCTATATAACATTGATTTTTGCCGTGCCGATACAAATCACCCATACAAAATTTAACACTTTATCTACTGACGTACTTATAAGTACCACTCACTTTAAACTTTCATCCCATAGTGAATATTACTAACAGGGCCAGATTTAGCCTTTAAAACACTCCGTGCAAAAGTAAAAATTGCGCCCCTACATAATACGCATACGTAGTAAGCATAAAAAGGGTAACTGGTCTTTTTTGCATTTTTTATCGAACGTAAAAAAACAGTGTAACTCGCACTCAGTAACTGACACAAATACTTATAATAACTTTTCCCTTAAAATACTTAACCCATTAACGACAAGCCTCTTTTACACTTCTTTTAAATCTTCGACACCAGTTTTTGCGACTTTGTAATTTTGAATTAGCTAATCGCTCAAAATCTGAGATTAGATAATTTGAAAAATTCCAAACTAAAGTACTGGTACTGAAATTAAAAAAAATTTGTTCGCCTTGCATGGCAAGTTTTCTTGCCAACTGGCTTTAATGAGTTAACTTCTTTTAAAAAAAAAAAAAAATGTTAATAGGAGTAAAATTCGGGATTTTTTTAGAACTTTTAGTTCATAGAATTCTGTAATTAATTCAGAAACACCTAAACTGTTACTGAGTTCATACTCAATTTCTAAAATAGCTTGGTCTGACTACCCTGTTTGAAATGATGTTGTTCGTAAATAATGTTCTTGATTATTTTCAGTTTGGAAAAATTACGATCCAGTTATTGGAAGAGTTTGTAAAATTATTTTTTGTTATCAATTTCATAACTTTAGAAGGTGGTAAATCTTTTTCAGATAGAGAACACACCACTGATATTTCATCACAAAGTTCCAAGCTGTTTATATCCGATCATTCTCCATATGTTAAAATGGCTTCCAAATCTTTGAAATTGGCCAAAATTATAGAAGAACAAACATCTTTTAGTTCATATATATGATATAAAAAACAGAAGTAACTGTTGTGATGTCACACCTGAGTAACTCTTTGTTCTAAAGAACAGATCGCAGTGTCAACAAGGTGGTAAAAAAATCAATTTTGTATTTTCCTGTGCATGGATTATGGGTTCATCGTGATTTTCATAATCAAACTGTCTTTTTCGCAGACGAACTCTGTGGCTCGGTATTGAAGTTTGTATAAAAGAAGTTGGCTCTTTCTAATTACGATTTGGCCATGCAATTTACCACCAGGTTAAGATAACGGCAACCACATGGCATAAAAAAGCAGGAGGGTTGATGTTTCTAGTCATTGCTTGCACCCCCGTACGTTTTCCTTTCATATTCGCCCCCATTATCATACCCTTGGCCTCTCATGTTTGCTAAAGGCAATCTCAGGTTTTCTTGCTCTCGAAGTAAGAAATCAAAAAGTTTTTTGGATCTTTCAGTCGGAAGAAAGCCCAAAAAATGGTCACGAATGTTAATGTCTTCTTGTTGAATCGACACATGCTTTATAACGATGGTCATTTATTCTGTTTTACTCAAGTCAGTTGTGCAGTCTAATACAATTGAGTGATATTTTGATTTGTTTTACTTCATCCAATATGTGCCTTTTTATGAATGATTTCATTTTGAATAATTTTACTGAAGTATGTGGTTAATTTATGTTGTTTGTGCAAAGCCCTCCTTACGTACTCATCCGTGACAGGATCAAATTCAGCTAATAGTTGGACTAGCTTCAAAAAGATTCCATTATCATGTTTATACAAATTTTCGTTGCTACCTCTAAATGCCAAGCAACATTCTCCTAAAAGTTTGACGATCGAAAACGGCATTCCAATGCTGGATTTCTGCATTCCAAAATCTTTGATAAATAACATTTGTTGTTTGCGAAGCTTTTAGACGGATTGCTAAAGAAGAAGTTGTAGCTGTTGCAAAAATTCCGCAGTGAAAGCAGAAAACTGAGTCTTTGACTACGGAATACACCAACCAATTTCTGTGAATTTTCTCTCCGTTGCTGTGATCTCTTGTATGGTTGTTTGAGGTGAACCTACGTCCACTGGTATCAGTGGGGAAATCAAAGTTGTACATTTGGGGCACTGAACTTGCTTTCGAATGACAATTCCATCTGCATCAGAAGTAGCTTCAGGCAATACTTCTTGATCATAACCCAAAAACAAACCGATGACAGGACCATTTTCATCTGTCTCTATCTGCAATCGCGATGCATTTTCTACCTTTTTCGCTTTATCCTCTTCGTCTTCTTGTCGCTCAATACGGCCAGGCACTGAATCTACAGAGCAGTCTTCAGAAAACTGCTGTTGTTTCTCATTTTGTTTTGGCAAATTTGCGCCCCTCGTTTTTTTTTTTTTTACTCCGTGCCGGGGCACGGACTGACGGAGTGTTCGTCCGGCCCTGTTACTAATATTCTAGTGGTACTTTGCAAAAACACCTTTTAAGTCCACTTTATCCGGATACATGGCAGCAGTAGTTCTATGTTTGTTATTTTACCGAGGAAGGAGGCTAACTTTGAAACAGCCGATGTGTTTTGTGCCGATTGTCACGCTCATCTTTTTGTTGCTGCAAACACAGTAAAGGATCTATATAATAAAAGCCGAAGTCATGTGACTGTCATCAATAGTTCCGGGATGACCGCTTCACTTTTTATATGCCAAATAGCCATTTCAGTACTTTTATGTTAGTCGAGCGCAGGTGATAAATCGCCAAATATTCTTCTATCGTCATCATTTCATTTAAAATATAAACCTATCACTCATTTCATTTAAACGCAAAACTTTCATTCAAAACACATGAATTTAAATACATATATCAAATACATTTAAAAGACACATCTTTCATTCACCTCATTTAAAATACAATAAATAAATAAATAAATAAAGGTATTTTTTCAGTATAGGTCCTTGGCGAGAAAAAAAAACGGCATCGTATTTTCCGGCACTCTATATCCTATTTCATACACATAAGCAATTTTTCCATATGTATACAATTTATTTAATCTAAAGAAGGCAATAATCTATTTTTATATAGAAACAGAAGTAATTTGTGAACTACTTAGTTATCCCGTCGACCAATTTCGCCAACTTATATACATCGCCAAACCATTTGCCAAATTATACAAATTGACATATTTTTATTTTAAATAATGAAAGAACAAATAAATTAGTATAACATTAATAAAAATGCAAATTAAAAAAAAAAAATAAAAATCACTTGATGACATTAACACGTGAAACTTGCTTAAAGTCAAGTGAATGTGACATTTACGATCAACCATTATTGGCATTATCTTATAGTTTGGCGATAGAGTTTTGATCGACGGGATAACTAAGCAGTACCAAATATTGTATGTATATGTATAAATAAAATGTTTATATGCAAATAAATACATATATAACAACAAAAATAAAAGTTCACCAGGTTTGTTTTCATAGCTATTTATATATTTTGTCAACGTATTTCACTTTCTAAACCCCGAATTGCGCCAAGCTTTAAAAAAAAAATGCCAAGGCCCCCCGTAGTGTAAAAGTACCTAAATAAACAATTAATCGTAATAATTATGACATAAACTAAAATATTTCATTTCAACGTCAAAGTATTTTTTTTTAATTTACATTCAAATAAATATACATTCTAAGATAACTTCAATTTAAATTAGGCTGACAGCTTACTATCTCACTTCATCAAATAAGCAAACATAAGAGATTCATTCATCATGAACTGTAGAAAATATTAAACCATGAAGATAATCATTCGCAAAGCAGGTTCTCCAACAATGAATGGAGAATATTCTTGTGACATCATAGTAGGTAAATTGGCGGCGCTGACATTTGTTTACGGTTTGCATTCACGAGGGTTTTATTTTGCTATTTCTCTTAGTTAATTACTTCATTGCCATATTTATGAACTCAGAAATCAAATTTATAAAAACAAAAGTATATATTCATTATTTAATTATTAAGTAGTGAAAAAAATATATATAAATTCATGCTTTGCAAAATTTAAATAAATTTATTAATGCTAAAAAATGACATTGAAGTAACAGCATGTTTAAGTAAAATAAGTTTAATTTAGATACTTTATGAACAAATCTCAATTTAAACACTTGAAATTTTACTCATTTTTACAGCTACGGAAATTAACCTTCCGTCTACCAGACGGGTCCATTGGACCCGACATGTACATTCAAAATATTTATTCAAACCAGAAATTTCTTCAAAACAAACTAAATGTATAAATCAGACAATAATAAGTTAAATAAACAAATTAAATAGTTTTAAGTAAAAATTCTGGTGTAGAATGTTTTTATAAAACTTGAGTAAAATTTCCGGTAGTTCTAGGGTTAAGTGGTATTTGTCAAAAAAGACGAAATACGCATAACAACAAAAAATGTATGAAATGTTTATCAAGATCGCAAAGAATTTTTGATTTCTCTATCAAAATCTTTGTTCTAATTTGGGGAAGGATTGAGCAAGTAAATTAGTTTAAGAATAAAAGTAACATGATGCAATGCTTAGGATACATTTAAGGGAGACCAAACTAGTCGCCAGAGGCGGCTAGTATAAAATAAGTGTTGGATTTTTTTTTTATGTGTTCATTATGATCTTAGAATACAATTTGACTAGCTATTTTAGGTGAACGGTTTATGTACTTGATTTAACAGTTGAATTACTCGGTGGTACTTATAAGTACCGTCAGTATACTGGATGTTGGAGAAAAACGTCTTTTTGGCTTTTCGTCTGTATAGTTATCCATCGTTTTCAACTACTTTAAAATGTAATTACTAAAATGTAGTGTAGTAATAATTTTCTTCGTATTTCTTTTCTGTTACATTGTTATTTTTTATAGTAAATCGAAAAAGTTGTGACTCCGGCTCTTTTTTGCTATACTAAAAATGGCGTATGTAAATTCATCTATTGCATATGTGGAGATGCGAGAGAACCTGTTGTCCCTGGAATATAGACATCCCATAACTAAAGAACTGCTAACAAGATCGAAACCTTAAAAAAAATATAGATTTTTTACCCCTGTCAGGGGCAAAGCATTTGCAATGAAAAAGTGTTGAAATCAATGATTAGCACCGTAATTTGCAAACGATTTATTTGTAAATAAGAAAAAGGCCTATATTTCACATACTTATTAAATTGAATATATTTTCAGGTGCCATTTGAAATACCGTGTGGTTTTTCTGTTACGATATTTTAGTCATCGTGTACTGACGGTACTTTAAAGTACCACTTTAATTAATTACCTCTAAATAATTAAATTTCTCAGGGGTGAGTATTTTTTTTTTAATGTTTATCCTTTAATTTTCATTGAAGCAACAACAACGAAAAAATTTACTTGAAAAAAAATTGCAGTAGATCATAATAGTAATAGTACAAGAGCCGACAGCAGTAAAACCTATGTTATCAAGCACAAGAAAAAAACCTTTATTTTACGGAAGAGTAGAAGTAGGGGAATCTAATTATTTCTAATTATTAGTTGACTCGTAGGTTTATCATTGCGTTTGTCCTACAAACAAAGATATGAAAACATGGAGGACTGGGAGCAGGAAAACACAATGATAAAACTACGAGCCAACCACTGGTGGTATTAATTTTTGGCTTATGAACCACTTCACTTCCGGCAGACATGGATCATTAAATTCCTCTACTTCTACTCTTCCATAAAATAAAAAATTTTTGGTACTTTTCGGTTAGCCGGGCGCCAGTGTTACATATACATATTTATATACATACCTGTATGTAAATATACATATATATACATATACACATATTGTATATATACACACACATACACACACACACATACATATATATGTGTGTGTGTGTAAATATATATGTATATATGCATACATTTATACATACATATATATGTATATATAACACTGGCGCCCGGCTAACCGAAAAGTACCGATTTTTTTCTTGTGCTTGATAATATAGGTTTTTGTGCTGCCGGCTCTTGGACTATAATGCAGTAGATCATATTGCAGTAGATAAAGGGCTAAATTTTTCGAAATTTTAATTTTTTTATATGTTAAATGCCTATCTCATCTGAACATTTGATATAATTGTTTCCTTGAAATTCCCATTAGAACAGAAGTTATCACTTTTATAATTATACCCACACAATAGCTGAAGCGGCGTTTCCGAAACTTTGAAATCATTTTTCTCCAAATGACGTTTTTGGGCATAACGCACACGATATCTCAAAAACTTCTGAATGTTATTCAGTGAAATTTTGAAAACATGTTTCATATTAGTCTGTATAAACTGAACCTCAAATTTCCTTTTTATTGTTAAAAATATATATATATGTATATTTTTAGGTGATTATATTGTTGAAATTTTCTAAATTTTGCATTAGTTACATGCAACTTTGTATTAAAAATATAAAAATGCTTTAAATACAAATTTATATAGGTTCAGGGTAACTATTACAATATTACAATCTGAGGTATAAGTACACATCAAAATTTTCATTCTAGTTGCAAAATTTATTTTATAATCGTGCGCGTAATCTGTAATGCCGATTTTCTGCTCGCCAAATGCCTGACATTTTGGAGCCCCCTGCAAATGCTAATTCTGCATTTTGCAATTTTTAAAAATTTGAAATGAAAGAATATACTTATATCTTTCATTCCAAATTAAAATTATGCCTTAATATCTAATACATTTTAAGATATTAAACGTTGGAAATGGTCTTTTTAGGGTTTCGTTCATCTGACGAAACCCTATTCGTCTCGCTCCTCTGTCTGTCTGTCTGTCCGTCACAGAGCCCGTTCTCAGAATTTATACATGTTGGAGACTTGAAATTTCGCATACTAATAGATGAACACCACACATCATACAACAAATCATAAAATTTTGAAAAAGTCGTACGTTTAACCCTTTGGGCTCCCACATGTGTATTTTAAACAATTCTTTCTATGTGAACATCTAATTAGGTTGGAGGTGTGAAATTTTGCATACTTATAGCTAAATACCTCACATCAAACGACAAATCATGAAATTTTGTAAAAGTCGTACATTTAACCCTTCGGGCTCCCACGTGTGTATTTTAAACAATTCTTTCTAAGTGAGCCCCTAATTAGGTTGGAGGCGTGAAATTTTGAATACTTATAGCTGAACACCTCACACAAACTATAAAATTTCTGTTTAGACGTACATTTCACCCTTGGGGCTCCCACATGTGTATTTGAAACAATTCATTCTAGGTGAGCCCTTATTTAGGTTGGAGGCGTGAAATTTTTGCATAGTTATAGCTGAACACCACACATCATGCGACAAATCATAAAATTTTGAAAAAGCCGTACATTTAGCCCTTCGGGCTCCCACATGTGTATTTTAAACAATTCTTTCTAAGTGAGCCCCTAATTAGGTTAGAGGCGTGAAATTTTGCATACTTATAGCTGAACACCTCACATCAAATTACAAACCATAAAATTTTGAAAAAGTCGTAAATTTAACCCCTTGGGTTCCCACATGTGTATTTTAAACAATTCTTTCTAAGTGAGCCCCTAATTAGGTTGGAGGCGTGAAATTTTGCATACTTATACCTGAGCACCTCACATCAAACGGCAAATCATAAAATTGTGAAAAAGTCGTACATTTAACCTTTTGGGCTCCTACATGTGTATTTTAAACAATTCTTTCTAAGTGACACACTATTTAGGTTGGAGGCGTGAAATTTTGCATACTTATAACTGAACACCATCATGCGACAAATCATAAAAATTTGAAAAAGTCGTACATTTAACCCTTTGGGCTCCCACATGCATATTTTAAGCAATTCTTTCTAACTGAGACCCTTATTAAATTGGAGATTTGAAATTTTGCATACTTATAGCAGAACTTATAGCGCTTACTTATTTCAGGTGCTATGGGCCCAATCCGTTCGACTAATATATGTACGGATAGTATGTAAAACGGAGTTTCGTTCTGATAGAGGTTTGTTTAGAAAAGAGTGCGCCCCTGGTTGCGAAATGTGGAACTAACAGAATTTTCAAAAGGATAAAGTGTTTTGAAAGGAATATTAAACGAAACCCTCTGTGCGATCTGTGATCATACTTACCCACTTGTTTTTTCTTTTTTTTTCCAATTTTAAGAGTCCTGAGACTCTTTAACAAAATAAGTAATATTTGAGAGATGTCCTAGGTTCCTACCTACGTTCCCTTTTGCCGAGACTCACTAGCGGAGCCAGGAAGAAAAGAAAAGAAAAAAAAATAGAAAAAGGGCAAATTTAAAAGGAAAATTGATTAAGGCTGTTCTCAACTGCTCTGCTGAACAAGCGCAAAAAGTTTTGACATATTTACAAATTCATTTTTTAACTTAAAAATATTAAATTAGAAGGCTTGACTATGGAAGCGATTTGGAATCGAACTGTGTTTCCCATTTTTTGATAAATGAAATACCTATTGAGTTATAAGCAATTTTGATCACGTGACAAGACGTTTTTCTCCCTTCTCTGACTGGTTATTCTTCTTGCGCGCGGAAATTTGGTTCAAAACGCCCACTTTGTCACTTTTCTGAAAGATCTATTGCGTTTAAAAAAAAAAACGGAAAAAACAGCTCTGTTACATAGTTTCTGAACAACAACACCTGCTAGTTTCATGCATTTCCGAACAAAATTGAATTAAAACTTACAGTGTTGAATTCAGGGGGTGGCCCGGGGGGGAACATCCCCCCGGAACAATGAGATGCCCCCCCCCCCACCCGGAAGATTTGAAATTTAGTGTTTTCAAAGGTCAAAAAGTGCAATTTCCCCCCCAGAGCCACAGAAATCCCTCTCGGTGAAAAGTGTCTGAATTCAACACAGAAAATTTATGTCATAAAGTTTCCCTTTTGGATTTGAGATCAGCCTTAAACTAAAGACATCGAAAAGAGGGAAGGGGCGGTTCCGGGGCGCTGAAGCTATCGCACAACCGCAACGGCTTCGAGTTCATTATTAGTCTCGGGAGGCGGTCGGATTGGTGGGCTGGACTGGGAAACTATGCAGAATTCGCGGAGCAAAAAAATTGAAACCGGACAAATTAACCATTTTCAACTTTGAATACCTGAACTTTGTTAACTAGTGTATTAAAAATTAACGAAAATTATCTAGTTATTAAAGAAAAGATTTAAAAAATCTTCTTGGAGCAGGAGAAGCAGAGAACAGAAGTTTTTTTTTAAAGCTTTGTTATAAATACGAGTTCAATATAACAGTGCCGTAGCCAGGTTCTTCATCTGGGAGTGGTTTTGTGTCGTTGATACTCATAAAATGAAAAAATTCGTTGTGTGATACAATTCTTGACACATAAAAAACGATCTAATGTAAAGCACAAACAACCGTAATATATTTAACATTTACTTGATTAAAGGTTTCAGAAAAAAAATCTTCTTTAATCTTTTAAAATAGTTTGAACTTTGCTTTCGCTGACAAACCCCACCCTCCAAGAACCTTTCCCTTACTATTTAGGCGGAGCTTAAAACTTACTGCGGGACCGGGAATGAACTCTAGATGTTCAATGTTATTTATCCGTTAGATTTCCTATTTCCTTGGCACAACTGAGAAGCGTCTATTTTAACAAGCGTGGTTTGCTGCTTAACCCTTTATACCCCTTTAAAGTACCATTAAATCATAGGCGTAACCAGCCTTTTGAACGGGGGGGTGCCCAGACTTTTTAACCTGAACATGTTGGATACAAACAATATCTTATATAGTAAAACCTGCTAAAACTGAACCCCATAAAACCGGTCGAATTTCCGTTTTAAACAGGTTTCCATCTTAGAAGGTATAATTGTGTGGTATTTCTTTTAAAAAGAGCTCAAACGTGATTTTTGTTTGCGTGAGGGGATGAGAGAAGGGGTTGAAAAAATCAAAACTAAATCTAATGGTAAATATATATATATATATATACATATATATATCTGTAAATCTCCGTGCAGCAGTACATAAGGCAGTAACTAAGTGTGGTCACAAGTGTAAAACCTTTTGGCATCCTAACTTCTTATAAAGATTTTAAAAGGCCTTTAATCATGCTGGAAATTTCTATTGCATGAGACCTACCTAACATTATCTCTGTCAAAGTCTTGTAGAGGAAATTTTGCTGGATGATAAATCTCAGATAATACATGCTGCACACCAGTACATACCCTCGAAAGTTTTTCAGAATGTGACTCCATGACTTCTTAGGAATCACTGAGGGGGGGGGGGAGGGAGGGACCCAAGAAATTTTGGAAGTCTATATACATATTATTATAATATTATAAATAATTATAATATTTAGTAATAATTCATGTTTTTACCTCAGAATGTGTCGAATATATTAGGTAAAGCAGCTCATGATAGTACAGTAGACGCTCGATTTTACGAACTCGAGTGGAATCATATAATGTGTTCGTAAAATTGAAAATTCATAAATGGGAATAACATTAGATCAATGAGATGCTGGTCGGGACCAGTACATCAGTTCGTAAAAACGAAGAATTCGTAAAAAAGAGGTTTGCAAAATCGAGTTTCTATTGTATACACTAAATTTTGTCAAGATGATAAAAATTATATTATCATGATGCGACTGTAATAATAAAGATAACTGCTGGTCTGTCTGTGTGTGTGTGTGTGTGTACGCGCGCTGAGCTCTGAGAAAACAATGCAGTCCTCACAGCCGCAAGATTTGATAGGAAAGTACCTGTATGTCTGAAGTCATGCATATCAAAGACAATTTCTGGAATTTTTCAATTAATTTTTTATGCGAATTTTTTCAAATCAGTAAAAAAGAATCCGATTTCAATATTTTATCCAGTAAACTTTGTCTTATTTTCAATAAAGTTTTTTCGAGATTATTACAGCGATTTTTCAATTTGTAACATTTTTTTAATGTTATTTTTAAAGGTTTTTTTTTTTTCGAATTCTTAAAAGGAATCCAGTTTAAATATTTTGCCCAATTAGTTAATTTCGTTCCCTGCTGTTTTTTAATCTTTTCCGAATTTTTAAAGCGATTTTTAATGGGGTTTTTCGTACTTTGAGGCTTTTTTATGACTTTTTTTGAAACAGAAAAAACTCTCCGCTAATTTTTGCAATTGCCGTGATTAAATTCGAATTGGAAGAATGTCGAATCATTTCTTATAAGAAAGCTGAAAATTTAATTTGGCTCGAAATAAAAAAATCGCGATAATTCAGGATTCGTTTATTTCGAGACAGAAGTGGTCGTAGTTTGCTCGGGGGTACGTTACCAAAGGCAGCCCCCCCCCCCCCAACCCAAATCCTAGATTTCTTTAATTCTATGTTTGTTTTAAAAAATCAACCAGCGAAACTCCACTAGTAATGAAGTTTTCTTTGAGGGACAGGGTTTGAAATAACGTGCGGGATCGCGCGATTTGTGCGCAGAAAAGGAAAGTCCCGCATAATAAAAAATGCTGTACAGTATTTCCGCCCTCAAAATTCTTTCACAGATCTGTGATTCTTCAGTGAGTATTTAGAAAATTTTTTGAAGTCCGCGATTTTTATTTCTTTTATGGACCTTTTCCAAATCAATTCGTGACTCGGTCCCGGAAAAATTTGAGAATTTCTTCAAACGATAAGTGAAAAATATCGTCAATTTCGATAAAAGAGTGCAGAAAGAAATCGCGAATTTCGTCAAAGATTGCACAAAAAATCACGAATTTCGATAAACGATTGACGAGAAAATGTTACAAATTTCGTCAAAAAGTCGCGGAAAAGAGTAGGGGATTTTGATACTTGGTACGGAAAGATCTCGAGAATTTTCCCGATCGGTCGCGTTAAACTAACGCGAATTTCGACAAATGACCCCTGTAAAAAAATCAGTTTCGTGAATCGGTTGCAAAAAATAAAAAAACAAATTTCGTCAAAGGATCCCGGTGAAAACGAGAATTTCGTCAAAGGATCGCAGAAAGAAAATACGAATTTCGTCAAAAGATCGCGGAAAGAAAAAGCGAATTTCGTCAAAAGGTCTTGTAAAGAAAACGCGAATTTCATCGAAGGACCGTGCTAAAGAAATGCCAATTTCGTCAAAATATCGCGGTAAAAAATGCGAATTTCGTCAAAGGACGTCGGAAAAAAGCTCGAATTTTGTCAAAGGTTAGTGGTGAAAAGTGCGGATTTCGACAAAAAATCGCGCAGAAAGACATGAATTTCGTCAAGCGATTTTGGGAAAAATTGTAAATATCATGAAATGATCGCAAAATAAAATTGCGAATTTCTTCAAAATTTACTGCACTGGGAGAAAAGATTGAAACCGGGTCCTTTTCCTAGTTTCAAAAGAACTCCGCGAAACGAGAAGAAACTCCAAAAATCGCATAAAAATTTTATGAGGAAAAAAATACTATATTGACTTGAAAGACTGCAACCATATTCCTTTTACGAATGTCAAAATATGGTCTCGAAACACGAAATTCAACCAACTCCAGATTAATTTTAATTTTCTGTGCTGTTATTTTTGATTTTCAGAGGCATGTTCTGTGCACCCCTCCCCCCAACATTTCCCCCGGCTAATCGCATTTTAGAATTATTGTTTCACATCTGCACTGCATTCCCTTTCAAATTTTTTTTTTTTGCTTCTTTCTAGACTTTAGACGTTTAGACTACGAAATCAAAGAGACAAATAATTTCTGTTTCTATCCTCGCCAAGAACTTGCGTTAATTTCCCATGAAATTGCAGAACATGTGCAATAGAAAGAACGGTTTCTAAAAAAATCTCCCACAAACAAATGACGTCAAACTGGGATTATAAAACCACCTTTCTGACTTACTAAGACTAATACAGATTCTTGTAAATATTCTAGATGTAAAAAAGATAAAGAACATATAATTAAAAAAAAGAAATCGGAATTCTTTTTTATCACAGTTCAAAACTTAGGCTGTTAGTTTTCTGAACTAAACTAATTGAACTCTGCTTTCACTTCTTTTTTCTTTTGTCGATTTTTATTTTTTTTAAATAATTATGCTTGAGTATGCGCGAGCGGGGGGGGGGGGGGTGCCCGGGCACCCAGGGCACCCCCCGTGGTTACGCCTATGATTAAATTAACTTCTTATAAAATTCATTTAATACATCGATTAGTAGTAATACTAGTTTAGAATAAGTTATAGATACATTACTTTATCTTGTTCCAAAAGTATTAGTAGTTACATAAAACAAAAATATTTTTAAAAGGATGATTTCTTTTGCCTTTGCATCTTTTCAGCTTTCTTGATGTTGAAGGATTGGGGGCTGTTCAGTTCGTAAATATATCGATATTTCTATTGTAAGAACATTGTATTTGTAAATTTCTTGATTCTATAAAACACTAAAAAATATATTTTAAGTAAAAGTTTGCACAAAATCCCTATATTATTACGGAATATTGCACAAAATCCCTAATGATTCAAATTTAATTAATCCTTCAAAAATCCTTCTAAAATTTATTAAATCATTATGTAAATCTTCTAATGTAGTTTCAAAAATTCACAAAATATGCTTTAGAAGATGAAATTTTCATTAATTCATAATTCAGGAGAAAAAGGTTAATTAACTCAGCTGTTCATGTAACTCGTATACAGTCGAAATTAGGTACCTACCAACAGAATTTTTTAATTTTACTTTTTTTTTTTGTCGACATAAAAACTATCCCCCCCCCCCCCTCCACCACCATCACCGGTGCTAATTAATTTCCCGTTCTTTAAGAAAGAAAATGTAATCTATGATTTTCGAGAAGCATATATTTTCTTTTATGAACGGATTAAAAATAATAATAATGTTCATAGTTATGGTATAAAGCATATTCAAGTAGAAACGTATAAAAATAATTACATAGTAAATTAGACACTGTATTGTAATAAATTTTTGCTATATAAAAAAGTGATTTTTAATATAACTTTCCAATCATTAATTAAATTTTGTTTATATAATTTTAGTTCTTTAATATGTTTTATAAAACTTTGCAACAATCTAATTTTCATTTAAAAACTATTCACAACCAGACAAGAAGAAAACAAATACATGCGTGTTTTTTCGAAACCCTATAACTTGCACACTGAATCACTGAGCCTTTTAAAATGACTGGAAACAAGGAAATCGAACTTATTTCAAAAATTGCATTTGTTTTTAGGTGCGTTCGTAATTATATTAATACGTAGCACCTATAGTCGTTGTTCAGTCCGTCTGTCCTCATATATAACAGAGCAAAAACTACCCAACCGAATGGTCTGAAATTTTAAATATATAATTGTTGCGCAATTTTGTAGAGTCATTTAAAATTTTACGGATGTATAGTTTAATTACAGGGACAGTCAAAAGTTTCCGTTACATTACGGCCAATGGGAATAAATTATTGCAAGTGCATTTTAATAATGTTACAGCCTTTCTAATGGTCTGAAGTTTTAAATATATAATTGTTGCACAATTTTGTCGAGACGTTTCAAATTTTATGAAAATCGGATGTATATATTAATTACAGGGACAGTCAAAAGTTTTCTGTTACATTACGGACAATGGGGAAAAAATTGTTACAAGCGCATTGTAATGATTTTACAGCCTTTCGAACAGAATTAAACTGATATGCACTTATGGAGTGCACTAAAATATACATTCAGTACAATATGCGGTGCAAAAAATATTTATAAACTAGTTATAGTACGAACGCACCTCATTTGCCACGTTTGACGAGCAATTTCCAACTTGTTAATTTAGGTAATATTTAAAGATTTTCCATTTAATATATATGTATATATATATACAGTGGTGGCCAAAATTGTGGACATTTTTTTGAAATTTTCATGTTTTATAATTTTGTGTGCTTATAGGATACATTAATTTTCACTTAAATACAAATGTTTATGTATCAAGTTCAAGGAAATGTAATGTAGAATTTAATAAAATAAAAACAGAATTAAAATATCTGCATTACAAAAAATATTACGCTTACTTTAGTCTAAAATGCAATCACAATTAGTCATGAATGCTGGAGTGTATTGCAGTAAAAGATTCCTAGCCAATCACAATGACTGTTCTGAGAACCAATCAAATGTCAGTAACTAAACTGTAGTATATTTTGATTTGTAAAAGTGGTATTTTACTGGAATGGATTTGGCAGAAGGGTGAATACTAGTGTTACTGAATAAAATAGTGTTTATATATATATATATATATATAATAAAACAATGACAACAATAAAACAATATATATAAAACAATGTCATCAACAACAAGAACTTATTGGACACCTACAAAAAGAAGCAGAATTGTCATATTGAGAGAAAATGGTCTCTCGTATGTTGAAATTGCAACACATGTTGGTGGATCAGTCATTTTATCTGGCGTACGAAAATTGTGTTTACTTTATGAAGAAAGTAAATCAGTGACAAATAAGGCAAAATCAGGCCGAAAAAATGCACAACTGCTTCTGACGATAGAAAGATTAAAAGGATGTGCCTCAAAGATAGAATAATTTCATCAGATGCTATTAGATGCGAAATGAAGGCAATGGGTATTTCAGTTAGTTCAAGAACAATAAGGAGAAGATTAGAAGGTTCTGGATTGAAAGGTAGAATTCCGAGGAAAAAACCATTTGTAAATCTTCAGAAACGCAAGAAACGAGTTCAGTGGGCAAAATAACACATTAATTGGTTCGAAAATCAATGGAAGCAAGTAATCTGAAGCGATGAAAGTAAAATGTCGCTCTTTGGCAGTGATGGGCGAAAATATGTGAGACGTACAGTAGGGGAAAAGCTGCATCTTGATTGCATTGAAGCAACTATATAGAACCCAACAAGTGTCATGATTTGGGCCTGTATGTCTGCAGATGGTGTGGGCCGCATTCAAGTGATCGATAGCATTCTAAATTTTAAAAACACATCGAAACTGTTCTGGAACCAAAATTGATACCTTCCATTAGGGATCTATTCCCCAATAAAGCACCATTTATCTTTCAGCTGGATTCAGCCCCATGCCACACTGCAAAAATATGCAAAGAATGGTTTAAAAATAAAAGCATACAATTATTACCCTGGCCAGAAAACAGAACTTATCTGAATCCTATAGAAAATTTGTGGCAACGTTTGAAAATCCTTGTACAAAAAAAACAAAAAACGTTCCATTTAATAAAACTTGTCATAACTACTAAACACTACTAAACATCTTTTTAAACTAAATAAATATCTAAATTATTGAAGTTATAATTGATCCTTGGTATCATGTGATTAAAAAGGATGAACTTGAAACACTAGTTCTCTCAATGAAAAGACGCTGTGAAGCTGTAATAAAAAACAAAGGTTATCCTACTAAATATTGAATGTGTAAGTGTAACTTAATAATATAATGAAATCTAGGATACATCTTATTTTTTGTAAGCGTAACTTTTCTTGTAATGCAGATATTTTGATTAGGTTTTTTTTTATTAGATTCTACATCGAATTTTCTTGAATTTGATATATAAACATTTGTATTTAATTGACATTTATTATATTCTTCAAGCACATAAACTTATAAAACACGAGAATTTAAAAAAAAAATGTCCACAATTTTGGCCACTACTGTATATATATATACTATATATATACTATATATATACATATATATATATATATATATATATATATATATATATATATATATATATATATATATATATATACACCCGATTAAACTTATTTAAAACGTCAATTTAATCAAAAATAAGGAAAAATATTTTTTTCAAAAATGATATTTTACACTTTAAGGGGGTCCAGGGCTCAAATTCTATTTTTTTTTTTTTTATAGAGATTTTATTATGAAATTTTTTTTTTTGAAATATGTTTTAATATAATAGGAATATCGCGCGTAAAAAATCTGAAAAAAAAATAAATATTTTTTTTTATTTAAATTTTAAAATTTAAAATATATTTAATTTTTGATATAACTCTGGAAGTACTTACTCGATGTACAAAATTTTTACACTTCTGTGTACAGAAATGTGTGTCATTTTAATTTGTTTTCAGAATTTCTAAAGATTCTAAAAAATTCTAAAATTTCTTGATTATGAATTTTATAAAAAAATTTAAGTAAAAAAATTAAGTATTTTTATGAGTGAGTTTTGCATTAATTAACATATTTTCATAATTATCACTCAAAATTAAAAATCCTGAAAACAATTTGTTCGAAATATAGCATAAAATCTCTGTTGAAAATTTCACACATATATCTTGCAAGGAACTTTAGATATATTCTTTTAAAATTGACAAATCGTGATAAAATTCATTCTGAGATAAATGAAGTTAAAGTTCTCGTGAGAGGGCAGATGATGCATCGCTTCTCAAGGGAAAAGGTGTTATATCTCTGGATCTAATGAAGATAAAAGCATGCCGTTTGCGGTATTTAACGCTAAAAACTCAGTATTTTTTTTAAGCCAATAAAAAATTTGCACTTTTTTTGAGAATTTTTAGCCCCGGAGCTCCTTAAAAGAACGAGGAATAAAACACCATTCTTTTGGCGAAAAAAATGCATCGCCGAGCTTCCATAACAACAACAAAAATACAAATAAATAAATTTTAATGCATCGCCAAACATACGAGATGTTCTTTAATTTCAAATTAAATTAAACTTCTACTAATAATTAGGCATTTAACATTTAAATTAATAACACCATATAATAGTAAGACGTACTATTACAGACATTTATGATATTAAAAGGAAAATATTTTATTTTCATCATGATAAGTGAACAAGAGAACAATATAATCTGCTAGATGAACTTCCTAGTTGCGTGGCAACTTAACATTCAGCATAGAGGTGATTCGTTTTGCAAGGGCATTAGGGAACCTTAAAAAAAAAAAAAATGTTTAAACGCGACTGGTAGCCACGAAGAAAAAATTAACTACTAAGACTTGAGAAAAAGTATAACAATTAAGTTAAAAACTTAAGAATACTTAAAGTTTATCAACATAGTAGAAAAAAAATTTAAAAGAGGGGAAAAAAATCCATTAGTTCCAAGAGGACAGCCGAAAAAGCTACCGGGGGTTACCCCATTTTAAAAAAAGACCCCTTTCAGAAACCATACATTTTAATTTAAACAATTAGAATTGCTATAAATTTAGCAGATTATCAATTATTATTATTATTATTATTTTAACAAAATAAGGACAGAACAAACAAGAAAGGCTAAGTCTAGTTGAACGATGAAGAAATCTCAGTCTTCAACATTAAGCAAAAGCGAGTATTTAGGGCGTTTTGTGTTAGTGGGGTCGGATGTCTCGTAGTCGGGTAATTTCGCGACAATTTGATTAGGAAGACTGTAAACATTTGTGTAAAAAAATTTTTGATGGTTGGTTAATGCGTTTTTTTAATAAATGATGTTAAGATCCCTCCGGATTGTAGTATTACGAAGGTACCAGTGATCATTACGTATGTTACGAAGGCTTTTATTATGTACGCGGTAAAAGTTATTCATATTGGTTTTGCATGCAAAACCCAGATAGGGCAGGCATAGGTGAGTACAGATCTAATGAAAGCATTATATAAGATAAGTTTATTTTTAATAGAAAGCGTGTTACTTTTAAGAAGAGGTGAAAGAGATTTAGAGAGTCCGGTGACTTTGCCACGAACATTTATAAAGCGCTTATTCCAAGTAAGTCTTCTATCATGGGCAACCCCAGATACTTAGTGTAGTTAGTCCAAGGAATGGTTATGTTACTAATAGTAATACTGTTGCATAGCTTCCAACTTGTACGGATTTTTGTTACCACTAAAAAGTAATAGAAATTTTGGATTTATTTAAACGTTAAATTTGCTTGAATTTCGGTGATTCAATTAGCTAAAGCTCACTATAAAATTTTAGTGGTATGAAAAATCCGTACAAGTTGGCAGTTGCGCTGTTGGTATAAGTTAATTTTCTGGGAAAATTAAATAGCAGCTGTTTTTTTGTTCGTTAAGTTTAACACGCCATTGAGTACACCAGCTAAGAAAGTCATCAACGTGCTTTTGTAAGATTATGTATAGAGTGAATGGCTGGTGCGCAGAGGCGTACATTGCCGTGTCGTCCGCGCCCAATGGCAAGATAAGTCTTCAGTGTTCTAGGAATGTCCTTAAAAAATAAGTTAAACAATGTGGACCCGAGGAGCGTTGAAGGATGTCAGCAAGAATGCGGTTGAACGTGGATAAAAATTTATCGATGCGGACTCAAAAATGAAATCGAAATAAATCTTAGACTTGGAGATTTGTATTGCAGATTTTGTGTTATGTTTATGACGATTGTATATAAATTGATAAGATCCATGCAAAATACAAAACTTAAAAAACAGTCAAAGGTTTATTTCGATTTCATTTGAAGGGAATCTAATTTTTTAGGGTGTTTTAAGTATCATATCATATGAATTTTATTTTTATTTTTTAACCTTCAGTTGGCTTAGCTTATTTGTTACAAACATTTAACATTAAATGTAGAACTAATTGAATGAAATATCTTAATATCTGTCCCTTCTCGACCTTAAACAATGTAGGAAATAAATTTTGTTTTTTTAATTTGTTCTTAAAATTATGTTTTTGTTTAATATGTCAAGTTTTTTAATAACTACTGTATTCAGACGAATTCATTTCAAAATTAATGGAGGGTATTATCATCGGGCTTTGATGTATGGAGCATTGCATCACAATGTGTGATGCAGTTTACCAATGTATAATTCAAAATATTTCACCACTGCAGCAATACAGGTTCCTGTAGTTTGTGCAAAAAGTCCAATGTGAACGTAAAAAATCTATATTCAAAACATAAAAAATTAATTTCACTTAAATTTAGATACCCTATTTCCCACTCATGAACGCTATTAATGTAAAAATAAATTGTGTTGAATCCTTACTGCTAATATTTCACAATATTATAGCTGTGATACAGTAAAAATTAAAAAAAAAAAAAAGTTTTACTGAAATTTTGTTATCTTATTCGCTCCCAAGGGGTGATGTAAAATCAAGACAAAATTATTACCCAAGGTTAACGAATATAAATAGTTCCCATCTTGAAAAAAAAATACATTTTAAAATTTAAATTGTGTAATTCCTCACTGAGTTCGTAACCTGCGTAAAAATAACTATCCTTTTGAAACTTTTCACTAAAACATAAACTTCTCCAAAGCAAAAACTTATTCTGAAAATGTCTTTTTTATTTCCCTATATTCATCTTTTTAATCCTTAAAAAAAAAAAAAAAAAAAAAAAAAAAAAACTGTTTCAGTTTAATTTTTCACGTGGAAATCTTTCAACTAAAAAGAGATAAATTTTTATTGCGGCTTTTGACTTATGTGCAACAATGAAGAAAAAACGTTAAATTTTGTAGGAAAAATTTGCGTTAATTTTCAGTGACAAAGCGAAATTTGGAATTTAGTTTGTGATAATGTTCACATGAAAATTTGTATCGGACAAACGTGATCTTAAGTTTGGAAATATATTCATTAATATCCTATTGCGCGTTAAAATACTTTTAAATTGCGAATATGGATTTGAGTGGTGCCTATGTAAATTTTAAGAATGTGAAAATGACGTAAGGTTTGAATTTTATGGGGGGAGGGGGGGCGGGGGGGTATGATGTGACAAAGCGAAACCCTTTTTGTTGATTTTTTTTTCATCCCGTAATAGCAAGCATAAGAGCAAACATAATCGATTCCGAAAAAAAAAAACTTCATTGATAAATAAAATAAAAACATAAATAAATCACAAAGTTAACAACTATTTAATCGAACTATACGCTTATCTGTATATAAATGATATTCGTGTTTTAAAATCATGGGTAAAATACATTTCAATTTTTTGTTTAAAATCTGACGTCATTTTTACGTGCTTTCTATATTTACTAATATTAATGCTCTTTGTATTATTTACAAATGGTGGAAAATGTCCTTTTTATTTCCACTATGACGCCATATTCATGTGTTTAATTCTTAAAAAAAAAAACAAAAAAAAACAAAAAAAAAACAAAAAAAAAAACATTACATAGAAATCTTTTACTTAAAAATAAATTATTATTACGGCTTTTGAATTATTTGCAAAAATGAACAAAAAATGTTACATTTTCTGTGAAAAATGTCCGTTGATTCTTAATGAAAAAAGCGAAATTTGGAATTATTAAGAAAAATATTTGAATAATGTAAAAAAGATTGGCCCATGTTTCTCTCTGGGTTATAATTCACCCATACGCAAAAGCATTTTACCATTCGTTTTGACTCTGACGTCAGGCAAACGTTTTTACACTTTAAATTTATAGTATCATTAGAATTAGTAAAGAATAAAAAATGAGTGGCATCAGGGAGAAAGAGGTGGAAAGGAAAAATGAAAAATTTATGATCTCCATAGGCCTTTTCTATGTTAAATTAACATTGAGAAGTGACACTGGAAATAAATAAGTATTGCGCTGCCGCGCAATATTTAAATACCGACGAAAGTTAGCAAAATTTCTTTTGTTAGCTCTTTCTGTACATCCTTTTCCTTTGCAACAACTCACTGCTATCAATATATTTTTCAAACCAAGACATGAAACACTCTAATGTACTCCATAGGAATCAATGATACTATCACATTGAGCGAGAAGGTTTTTTGCCCAGATTGGCTGATTTTATCTTCTCGGAGAATAGGTAGGAATATTCTCTGTAATATCTGGTTACTCTGAGGTGAATGCATTCAGATGCAGATGCCAATTAAGCTGCAGTGCGTATTTAGTCACAAACACTATTTCAGACTTATCCTCGCAATAAAAAGCATAAAAACAGACTTTTCATTTCCTACAAGATAATTTTTTCAAATACAGTATAAAAACAAAAGTATAGTTTGCCATTTTTTGCTTTTGTATTGTTTAAAATTTTCTATGGTTTTCTTCAGTTCTATTTGTAGTTTTTCAATCAATGGGTCGATGCTCTTAAAGTGGTGTTGAACACGGTAATCTAATAAGATACTCTTTACAAAACATATTACATTTTAGAAAATAACTTTCATACCACTAATATCAAAATATTATATTTAATATATATTAAGCAATGTATTTTAAGTTATCAATCTTTTAAAATGGTGTATCATGTATGTTGGTCTTAAACTTTTAATAGTTTGTCGACCAATGTTACAAATTAAGTTAAATATACCAATTTCTATGGAAGATAGGGATGGGCATTTCCACTACATGTAACTGGGAGCTCGTCTCAGTGTTGCCAGATTGGGGATTTTGTCCCCCTTTGGGGGAATTTTTTGGGGACAAGTAGTTGATGGGGAATGTTTTGGAGACCATCTACATTTTTGGGGAAAATCTTGGGGAATTTTTTCACTATTTAACTTAAAGTTTAGTTTTAGTCATCTGACAACACTGGATGTAACTCGATTTTGATTTAGAAAATGAAAATAAAAATACAGAAATAAGATATATCAATCCGTATTCTCATGGTCGTGTTGGTCGTTTACAACATGGCAGTTTACACGTATCACAGGTGCATGCCGATCTCTCTTGGACTGTCCCCACATGAATTTCCAGACCACTATATAAGTTCCGCAGATTTTCCATTTCGCGGACAGACACATATACACATTTCTTTTAATTGTATAGAAATACAACAAACAGAAATAGAAACAATTTTATAACTTTTTTTGTTGTTGTTTAAGGCTGGCTAATTTGTGCTTCATGGAATGATAGAAGATCTTGTTGTAAGACATGCAATTGCATACTATAATCAAATTGCAGCGTTTATAACTGAAATTCCTCAAAGAATGCAGTAAACCGCCTAGTTCTCCTTATAAGAAACTTGAATGAGAAATCTGCAGTCTTAAGCGGCGTAAACCTTCACATTGCTAAATCTGTGCGGTACTTATCCAAAACGTTCTTTTACCGAACTTTTTAAAAGATTTAATTAAAGATGTGAAAAGCAGCTATTTTTCTTTTATTATTGATGACAGCACAGTGATCGATACACCGAAAATGCTTTGAATTACGTATAGGTATTGCAGTAGGGTCGGCAAAAGATTGAAAACAACGTTTTACAGTTTAAGTTAGAAGCAGGTGATACCAACACCATCTCAAATTCATTCAAATCTCAACTGAAAAGACCATGAAAAACTTATTTGCATAAGCGTACATTTGAGCGAGTGTAATGATAGGCCAGCATCATCAAAAATTACAAGCCTTAAAGAACAGATTGATCATAGGAAGTAACTTGTCGTTGTAAAATGTATCTCGCGCATTCTGTTTGTATAACTGAGATTATGGATGCAAAATTCTGCCGTGTTTAAATATTTAATTTTTGTAAATGGGGAATTTTTTCAAAAAATGGCTTGATTTGGGGGGGGGGGGGGGGGGAATTGTGTTTAAATTCGTTAAACATTTTTATAGTGGCAAATTGGAAATTGAAAAATTATTTTTTTGAGTAGAAACTGAGTTGGGGACTTTTTCTGAAAAAAACACTCATTTGGGGAAAATTTCAGAAATTTTGGGGAAAATGACTTTTGACAATCTGGCAACACTGGCTCCGTCTAATACACTGTCAGTCTCATATCTCATAGGAGGAGGTGGAGGATTTTTTTTCCCTCACTCCAGTAAAGTCAGTAAGCTAAGTAGTTTCTATTAATAAAAATAATCAATAGAGGAAATAATATCTTTGTTTTGTTTGTCTCCTGAAATTCTAATGATTTTAAGGAGGGCTCATAATTGGAACTTTTGTAAAAAGGTTAGGAAAATTGAGTGAGTAGGGGTATTGTTGCAATTTATGAAATTTAACAGGATTTATACAATTTGCCAAAATAAAATCAGATCAAATGAACATTTTTTGGTTTTAAAATTCTCTTCCATAGAAGCTAAGAAATTTCCATTAATAAAAATAATAAATTAGTGAAACAAATTTACATAAAATAATTAATTTAGATTTGAAAGAAATATGAACAAAAATTATAAAACTTAAACTCAATGTAAATATTAGGGTGTTTCATTTTGTATGGCAAAAAATAAAATGTAATTTTTTTGCAGACTTTGCTCACGCCCTGAGTCTAAGTGATGAAAAAAGATATATATCCCAAATTTCAAGAAGATTGGATAATATTTAGAGGTTGCATACTTTGACCAGTTTTGTAAAAGTAGGCAAAAAATACGATTTTTCAATATTAATCACTTTTATTGAAAAAAACTAGAAATCACAAACTTAAAATAATACTGAAACTGGACACTAAGATTAGTAGGTAGTATAATAGGCAAACATGTGTTATATTAATCAACTTTGAATGATGCAATCCCTTCTTTTGTTCGCTTGGTGACGACTTTTCTATGATGCTCGACTACCCTCAACAAGAATTGTTTTTGTTGTTCATCCCTGACCGATTCGTTAAAGTTTTTTATCAAAGCAATTCCTCTTTCTGCGGTATCACTGACTACCTTAAGAGCATCCACATGGCTTCTTAGAGAATCACTGCAGTATTCTGTCACGTCGTGGATCCCAAACATTTCGAAGAAGAAAGTCTTTGTTTTATTAGTAACGAAATGGCTCAGGTCTTCCTTCCTTTCCAGGTTCCTTCAAAAACAAGATTTTTACCCTCTAATCGTTTCAATTCATTTTTCTTTGTCGGTTTGGTTTCTAAATTTTTAATCATATTTTTCTTCTCAGCCTGTGTAATACGTTCGTCCAAAAAAGCCAATCCTACGTTTGTTTCTGATAGATACCAAAGGTGTCTCTTAGCAACTGCGAGAGCACTGTTTTTGACGTCTGCATCTGGGTAAGAGCTCAGAAGCTGTAGCATATCCAAATCATTCTTTAGAGCCCATCGACTTACAATTACCTCGTGCCAAAAGCGAACATATATGAGGCTGACAAAATGTGCAACACGTTTCATTTCTTGCAATTCTCGTTGAGGAATGTTCAACTGTTTAGTGAAAAGGACAATTTTAAGTGCATATATTGCCTTTGCTATCCACCGTGCTTAATGCAGAGCTCCTGGAATCCTGAAACTGAAATCTTTTTCAGACCAACCTCCTAGGTACAGGAGTGAGAGTTCCCAGATAGCATGTAAGGTTTCCGAAAAGGGTCGTTTTTGCTTTACTTTCTAACTATCCTGCAAAGGTTTTCGTGATAATCGTGTAGCCAACCCATGTTCGGAAATCATTATGATCCGTACGATTTTTGCGCATGCGCAATTTATTTCTTTTCCCGACCTGCGTAGGTGTAGCGTCTCCCAATGGCGTCTGTTTTGAAAGCTTTCGTTGTGTCAAGTTTCTAACATTTACAGAAAATGCGGTAAGTTTGCCATTACTTTTACTTATTAGTATATATCATTATTGTTTAAATCGTTCTTACTGTAGTCTTTTTTTCTTCTGTACTGTCTTATATTTAAGATTTCTGTGTAAGTTACCCATGAGGAAAAGATGATATTTGATTCAACGCTATTTTGTTTAATTATGTTATACAGCATGCTACATCTTTAAATTAAACTAACTTCTATAAACATGATTTGCTTAAAACATGTTATAACGTATCGTTTCACGTTTCGTAACCATCGCGAATTTTCAAATGTATTTTGATAACATAACTGCAGTTCCGTTATATATACTTTTAACACATAGGATTGACGTAATGGTAATGTAAATGAACCATAAAATACGAAATCGAGAAAGTGTAAGGAGTTTTTTGTAGGAGTGAGTGTTTAGGAACATATTTTATTATAATAAAACATTTTTAATTATGATCGAGGTTAATTAGTGTTTTTATAATTAAAAACACTTAAGTCTTAAACACAATTTTGTTTTTATGTTTAATTATTTTAAACTTGTAAAAATAAATTTTATCTTTTTTTCTTAAAGTCTTCAAAAAATAAGGAATGTATACTTAAAGTTTTAAAATCACCACCACCCCCTTGCTGTGGACTGATTTACAAATCAAAACAGACTTTGACCTTCAACAAATTACATTCATTTGAAAATATAGGGTAGATGTGCCAGTAATGGACACCCTTAAGGAATTTCTTTAAAAATTATTTTTTTATTAATAGTTAAAATTATTATATTCCAGTTTTTTCAATATTATATTAATCTATCGACAATATTTAACCATTGTTATAGCCTCATTTCCCAATATGAATAGAAATTTAATTTTAAATAACAGAAATATATCAAAACACCCAAAAGCCCAGTAATGGACACCCTCTGGCCCAGTAGTGGACACCCTCTGTTCCAGTAATGGACACCCCCTAAAAAGTAATAAATATAATTGTTTTTATTACTATTTAGAGCCAGAATTTAATGAATACATACTAATGAAACAAAATAGTTATTTTCAAATAAATTTAACATTTAGGATACCAGTAATTAATAAAGTATTTGTGATAATCATTTATTGTTTGTATCAATTATTGAAATTATCAGAAGATCGATAGTTTTAATTATTTTAGATGGATAGATTAAAATACTAAATATCAGGCAATTACAGCTATCAAATTATTGTAACAGTGGTGGATTTAAAGGGTAATTAAAAAAAAGTTTTGGAATACTATTAATGTTTAGTTTTGTGCCACTATTTTTAAATGTTTAGTTTTGTGTCCCTATTTTTAACAATCTTCCAGACTCTACTTGATATATCATTTATAATAATTAATATTACAAATATGAAAGAAGTGATATTGTGAGTTGAATATTTTAAATACTAAATAAAAATTTATTTAGTATTTAAATTAATTTCAAAATAAAACTGTAGTACTGATGTTTGAGGCCAATGATCTGCAGATTTACTATAGTTTCATGAATATTACCTGTAACTTTCATTAATAGTATTACATTTTTTTTAAAAATAAGGAAACATTTAAGACAGAAAATAGATTTTTAATAGCTTCTGTAACTTAATTGCTTTTATTTAAACGGAGAGGGATTAAGCCCTATGAACCCCTCTTTGACTGTGTTCGTAAACAATATTTTTTGCTTCCTGGCTGGTTTGATTGCCGGATTATAAAATATGCAAGGTATATGTACTACATAAAAAAAAATAATAATAAATAAAATAAAATATTGAAATCTCATAAAATAACTTAAAAGCAGCTATTTATAAAAGTTTTGGTGTTATTACATTTTGGTAAGTATAATTTAAAAATTAAATTTGATTATTTAGGTTTGCAGTTAAGCCAAAGTATTTTATGCACTATAAACATCACTAAAATTGCATTTTTAGCAATGTCTACATGGGGTGTCCATTACTGGAAAATGACTAATTAACCATCCCAGTAATGGACACCCCTCTTAAAATCTTAAAAATAAATGAAATTTTGTAAATGGCCATTGGTATATAAAATTCAAAGTTTTCGATTGCTACTCAAACAAAAACATTCAAATTTTGTAAGAAAATAAATAATATATAAATTGATTAAACGAAGCCAACTCTTAGCCTCTTCATTAAGATTTTCACAGAAAAACAGCGAAACTTTGAAACATTATTTTCTGCTTCCTGATTGGTTTGATTAAAAGTGTCAACAATAACCCAGTTTTATAAAACATACAAGGGGGAATTATAAAAAAAATAATTAAAGCTAAATATTTATTAGTTGTTTTTTTATGAACCAAAAACATCAAGGGGTGTCCATTACTGGCACATCTACCCTATATGCTGTGCATAGCGTATAAAACACGTAGATCATTTCATTTAAATGTATTTATCAAAATGTAGGTATATTGTTTGTTATCCCTTTTAGCGTCTATATATATATTTACAGATGATTTTCTGTTGTAATTTAAAAATAACATCCAAACAGAAATCTTTTTTTTTTTCAATTATATGCGAATATGACATCTGTGCCAATAATTGTATAATTTTAATGTCCTTCATTAAATTTATTTGAGAATATCTTATCCTTATTGCACAAACACCCTTTTCGCTATTCCTATATTTATAGTAGCTGCTATATGTAAAATTTAAAAACTGTCTTCAAACACAAGTAATTATTTAAAAGTTTTTCTGCAAAAAACTCCCACTAAATCATGTGCATGTATACATCTCAAAAAATAAATTTGCTATGTGTAGTGAAGAATAAAAAAATTATTTATTAAAAATAAACATATATTTACAGTAGAAATTAATTTTCGTATGTCATTTTGCCAGCTGATTGAGAATCGGCAAAGCTTTTAATATTAAGAGGCTGTACATATATAGCGTTACCAACTTTATAGTAATTTTGTAATCTTTCCGGCCTTTACAATATCTTACATTATCATTCCTGGATTATGTCCCACCCTTCCATCACTAATCATATTGTTATCAGTGTCTCAAAGTTCTTTTTTTTTTTCCTTTCATTTTATTTTTACATATTTTCAGTTATATGTAAACATATTGTTATATATCTGTTATTTATAAAATTTTCTAATAAAGAAGAAAGAGTATGTAAAATATCACTATATTAAATATAAAATAAGTTTATATCAATAAAATTTTTTAAAAGTATTTAAAAATAGCTCTTTGTTACATAATGTATTCAACAGATATATTGTTTCTTGCCGCTCTTATCAACAAAACAGATAGACAACATTCTTCCTCTTTATTTTACTAATAAGCACAAGTATCACTTCAAACGTACTGTCTGGTTTCTCCAACAGCGGATTATATGCAAATATATATAAAAAAAAATAGGAAAGCCAAACGTTGAGGTATTCCACATTTCAGAATGAAATAATTGTATATATAATCATTTAATGATTTTAATAATAACTTAGTATTTTCATAAAAATAGATAACTGAATATTTTGATGTAAAGAAACAGTTACAAATAGAAAAATGAATATTTTAGTTGGATCAAAAATGGTAACAATATCGAAAATGAATCTTCTCCCTCACCCTAGAGATATCTTAAGATATCAAGTGCCAAACTCCACCTCCCTGAAGTGATACCGTTATATTAAGCACAGTCTATAAAATCATGAGCCTTAAATGCGTATCAGTTAGCTTGTTAATTTTAAAATTGCCCATCAATACTTTTAGTTATTAATAGTAAATTGGAAAAAATGAAATCAAAATAAGAATTATTTAAAAATTAAAGGTTTTGTAAATTCATACAAATTAAAACTTGGTTTATTATTATTGTTGTTTAATTAATAAATATGAAATTACCTTACCCTTCTTGTCCCTTCCCCCCATAATTTTATCTGTACTGGCAGTGTGATCAGTGTGAAAACTGACAGGGCAGGAAATTCATACTACTACTTCTTTTGGTACTACCTGATTATCCCGACAACCAATTTCACCAAATAAAGTTAGTACATACTTTTAATAAGTGTACTTTTAGTAGTTGACCCAATAGCAGAAAATCCTCCAAGTGTTTGCAACAGATACTTCAGAGGCAGAAAATAATCTGCAGGTAAAACAGGTTTGACAGGTTGCAAGTTTTACAATCGAAGTGTTAATCAAACGATCACCTTTTTTTAAAAATGTTATTATGCATTTTATTAATTTTACTAATAATAATCTTAAGTTTTTGTATTAAGTAAGAAAGAGCCAAACATAATATAAAGCGAAATAAGGGTTCAATAGAAAAATAACCTGCAAACGAAAAAAGAAAATCTGCGACTCCCATCTCTAACTTTCTGCTACCGGTGTAGTTGATAATAAATAATAAATATAAATTGGTACAAAAATACATTACAAAATGTATTGTAATGTTAAGCCCTTCGTGACAACATATGTGTGATATAAAGTGTGTACACAGTCCTTGTAACTATTACTATATCGGAATGGTAATTTTTACGGTACTTTTCGGTTAGCCGGGCGCCAGTGTTAGATATACATACATATATATGTATATATACTTGTATACATAACACTGGCGACCGGCTAACTAAAAAGTACCATTTTTACCTTATTTAATATAAATTTATTAAATAAGGAAAAAGTCACTATTTGAAAATAGTGGTACAAGGGAGGCTTGTCATGAAGGGTTTAAAAGTTTTTTCTTCATTGTTATTATTTTATGTTTTATTTTTTAGTTTCAAGAACTAATGACATCATCTGGTAAAGATGCTGAAGTCATGGTTGCTAGCATGTTGAGAAAATTACAGATGATGTTGGAACAAAGTCCTAACAGAGGGTACAAAATCTAAAATTGCCCAGCAAGAAGAGGAACAGACAGTTGTTCTAATTTAACAGGTTGGTTATTATATATTTTAACAAAATTTGTTTTTGTGAGTTCATGCTCAATGGTACGAATAATGTTTCCTTTTTCCTATGAAAGTTTGTATTTTTCTGTAACTGTACGCCAGTGTTAAATATATACATATATTTACACACACACACATATATATAGTGAAACCTCCCTGTGCGACCACCTCCTTGACCGATCATTTTTTCATGGAACGAAATTTATTCCCATAGGCTCAATACTAATTTTACCTCCATTCAGAGACCATCCCATTTGAACTCCCTCCATGAGCAACCCATTTTTTTGAAAACTTTTTACTTTAAGATTTTAATTAAAACTTTTTTACTTTATGATTTTGATTTGAATCAATAGGTTACCTTTATGAGTAAAATTTCATTGAATAATTCAAGGAAAATGTATCTTACCTTTATTATGCATATTTAATTATACATTATTGATCATTTACTTGACCTTTACTTTCAATATTTTTATCATTTTCAAAATTATCTTACTTTTTATCATTGTAGTTTATTACTTTACTTAATTATTTTAATATTTTACCATATTGCAAGCATTATGTATAATTTTGAATGCATTATTACATTCAAATTACTGTTTAAAAAATGTAAACAAAGTAATGATTGCAAAATTCTAAATTCCGCACAACCACTGGTCCCAAGCTGTGCGGATTTGAGGGAGTCTACTGTATATAATTCTCGATATATGACTGAACTCATTGTGTTTTCGTGAAGAAAGTAATTTTTGTCTAAATCCAACCAAATTGTCGTCTAAATTTATTTCTGAAAAAAATGAAGATATTGCTGATAATTGGTAATCACAATCTTTTTATCAAATATATTTATGTATTAATCAAGCTTTTATTACTATTAAGACTGGCTAAACCTGAAATAAAACTTCCTTACTTTACGACTTTGATGTGAATTAATATGATACCTTTATGAGGAAAGTTCCATTGAATAATTCCTGGAAAATGTATCTCATCTTTATTATGCATATTTAATTATACATTAATTATTATTTACTTGACCTTGAGGGGAGAGTGGGGAGGAATGTGATGCTTTTTACAAAAATAAGAAAATCAACTTTATTTGACACATAAACAAAATTTTGATATATAGAATACAAAATGAAACACTCTCTAATGTCCTTGAACAAAATAGAAACATAATTTGCAGAAACAATTTTATAAAGAAATTATAAATTTCAAAATGTGTCCCATACCTTCCCACTAACAGGGAGGTATGGGACAGCTATAAAACAATGTATGATAAGGGGCAAATAGTCTATTGTTGGCTATATATACAGTCTAACAAAGATTGTAGGTTGATGTCTGTGCTACAATATCAAATTTCAGTAACTTCATCACTGGAAGGAAAATTCAGGATTGTCAATCAGAGATAGCATTAAAAAAATCATCAGTTCAACTTATTTATGTTTTGAAGTAAATGAATATATTTATAATGTTATAATTAATATATTACCTTCTAAAAATATTTGCATATTAGCAGTTTACATTCATCTTATTAAAAAGAAAGAATTAAACATGTCCCATTCCTCCCTCTACCTTCTTTTATGTTAAACTTCTTGTATAAACAAAAGTTCTACTTTTAGTCTAGTTTAAATTATGAATAATATACAGTATGATGTTCAATAAATAGAAAAACTATTACATCTACGCGTAAACAAGCCTATACTACTATATTTTACTAATATACAGAAAGCATAAAAAGTATATGAAGCAAATTTACTTCTGATTCTTGAAATAATGCTTTGCTTAAGTCTTTAAAGTAAATCGGCTTGTCAAACGATGATTAAAAATTAGTTTAATTAACAAGGTATGCAACTGATATGAAAGGTTTGATAATTCTAACTTTTATTTTTCAATTTTAGAAATTATTTAATTATTTTTTTTAATATTTTAACCCTTTGCACTCAAAGGTTTTTTTCATTTGTATTACCAGCAACTCAAAGTGATTTTAGTTATATCTTATTATTTTTTTAATTCTTTATGAATACGAATACAAATTTATGATATATAAAAAAAAACTAAAAATTATAAAATTATTACATTTTGTAATCGTAAAGTGTGATACCTCTTGAAGCAATTGCCAATATGTAATCTTGGCTTTTCTAGACAGATATCACAAAATTATTTTTATTGCCTCCGTAGTGGAGCCCTCAAGTTTGAAGACAAATTTTAAATGGCTCCGCTCCGGAGTCCTCGAGTGCAAAGGGCTAACTTTTTTTCAATATATAATGTATTTAAAACAATCAAAAATGGTATGAAAATTCAATTTGTGCGATTGCAGCATTGTATTTCTACAGTCAAAGATTTTGCACCTTAGCCGACTAAAATTTCGATTATACACCTTTCTCAGTTATGCATCGTTTTAGAAAGGTTTCCTGAAAGACATATAATTGGTACTTTACTGGGTTTTTTTTTTTTGGGGGGGGGGGGGGGGGGCTGAAATTGTCATATTGCCAGAGCAAAAGTTCTTTATCTACAGAACGACGAAGTCGAAAAATCCATTTACTCTTGCTCGACTGAAAATATACACAATATTTTAAAAATAAATATCAAACTTCATGATATTTTGAAAATAAATATTGGATATGTATCCATTTATATATATCACTGAACCATCCTGTTTGTAGCTATAGTGTTTACTCTTTAGTGTACACTATACACTCTTCAGTACTCCCTCTGCTGATAGAATATAATCTTTTTTTTTTTTCCCCCATCATCTGAAGATATAAGAAAATGCTCTTTTATGAAACCTTTAAACACATAAAGGCTAGATTTATTATGGTTATTTGTGCTTTTCATTATGTAGGGATTTTTTTTTTTTTTTTTTTTTGTATCACAAAATCAAAACGTTCATTTTATGAGTAACAATCCCAGATGAAGATTCTGTCTGTGTCACTCTCTACTCTCTATTGTGTACAGTATAACCTCGAAAATCCGGCATTGTCAGGACCATGACGATGCCGAATTTCTGACTTCAAAAATACTTTTAATAGTCTTAATGGTGCCGTTATTCGTAATTTAATTCATACCCAAGTAATAGTTATGTGAGAAAAATAGAAAATTAAATATTTTAAAAAATATTAAAAGTTTCTATTCATATTTTCTATGTTACAAAAAAAAAAAAAATCTAGTATATATCATTTCTTCTCGTGTAATTTCCTAAACATCGATGTCAATTTTATTTGCTTCAATTATTTGAACAGCTTTTTAACAAGTTTTAATTTTACACAAATGTAGAATATTGAAAATATAGTCTTATTTATCTAAAGCAGATGTTAGTTTTCCAGTCAAATTTAAGCATTTTTCCACCGATACCTTTTCTTCTGTACTAAGAAGGGATTCAATTTAGCATAGCATCTGCGATCTCACAGTCAGCCAATCCATTGCTTTCAATCTCGAAATTTTTAATTGTTTAACGATTTATTATTATTCTTTCTCCTATAAGGTGGAAGTGTAAAAAAAAAAAAAAGCGGCGAGATGACTTTGATGCTGGATTTTCGAGGTCACACTGTACTTTATTTACTTTTACTATACGTATGTAATTTGTGTGTTTATAATTTTATTTTTTATTTTTTTCTAGAGAGAAAAGAATGAATCAAGAAGAAAAATTTAATGAAGTACCTGTTAATTATATCAATTCTTTATATGTAAATAAATTACTATATTAATTCTTTATATGTAAATAAATAGAATTTTATAAACTGAATGATGTTTCATTTGTTTTCGAGACTATTTCCTTGATACTGAGAAATATTTTTCATTGCTTCAGTCTTAAGTTATTAAAAATAATTACAATCAGAAAAAGAACAATTTAAGTGAGTTAAATTATACTTTAAAAAACTAAAAAAAAATAATGTTAGTTTAGTATTTGCTCTGTTGTACATAGGATAATATTTCTCTGGTAAAAGAAAAACATTGGAGAAGGGAGGGAAGGCAGATGATTTTTAAAATTTGTCTTACTGTAATATGTAATTTACATTGTTAAACAAGCAAGAAATTACTATTTTTATGTAAAAATGCTGGAAAGATCAATGAATTTGTAAAAAAATTCTTTTGTATGTTGCATCATTAAACTATTTTCAGAGAAAAGACTAAATATATTCCTGTGGTCATCAATCAGAATCCTATGGAGGATTTATTTTATAAATCTGACAATATTCTCTAAATAATAATTGAAAATTCTAAGAAATAAGTTTAATAAATGAAAGAATTAAAAAATTAATGAAGTAGTAATATAAAAAATATACAATCTTCTACAGTCATTAAATGTACACTATATTGGAATTCCACATATTTGATGTGCTATTTATTGTAGGTAAACACAAGATTTCATTATATATGTATACAATAAAAAATTATCTGATCCTGAATAGTGAACTGGATTCAAAAGGTAAGTAACTGAAAGTATAATTAAATTTACTATAAGCATAGACATAGAGTTGTATGTTCTCAAGTCCCTGTAACATTTTAAATACTTTTTCTTACCCTCTAATATAAAAAAGCTTTTAGTTTTTTATTTTATTGAATTTCTCCTTTTTCTTTTGTTAAAGGATAAATGACAAAAAAAAAAATCCCTTTGCTTTTTTTAATTTTAAGTTACCAATAATTTTCAAGACTCTATGCCTATGTGTATAAGAATGATTTTTTAATATTAAATACGTGAAATTTTTCAAGTTGCTAACTAAGCGTAAATAAACAGAGTGAAAAATGTTGAACCCGGATCTTTGAAATAGTGCTCCAATGCACTGTTGATTTGCGCCGAGTTAGCAATGTAAAAAATTTCACGTATTTAATCTTCAGTAATTTCACTGCTGATAATTAAAATTTTACTTGGAATGGTTTTTATTCAAATGAAAGTGTTTTTCCTTAAGAAATTTTTTTTAATGGGATTACACATCCCTCATGCGTAGACACAAACAAAGTCGAAAAATGGCCTTTGTATCAAAACTGCAGGTATGCAATGCAAAAAAAAAAAAAAAAAAAAGCAAGCGAGATATTAAAAAAAAAAATCTTTCAGCGGATTAACATTAGCAATCAGGTGTTTCTGTGCGAGTGAAGTATCCTCTTAACATTATTAAGCTTTTTTTATTATTAAAATAGGATCTAATAATGTAGCGAATTGATAAAAATTAAACATATATTTTATACATACATAGTAAAGGACAGGGATGTAAGAATTTCTTTCAAGGTAAAAAATGAACATATTAATTAAAATAAGCAATTTGATAAACATGTGGATTAATAAAAACCAGTTTTTTTTCAATGTATAGATAATATTTGACTAAAATTTAATTTTCCACAGGAACAAACAAACAACAACCAAAAAAATATGCTCAGCTCAGAAAAATTCTAAGTTGAGTTATTTATCTCATTTTTCTATCAAATAAGATTTTATGATTTATAAAAACCTCATTTTCATTTTTTTATACACGCTTGTAATAAAAGCCTTTCATCAATCTTTGATTGTAACTCCTCTAACTACCCTTTCGTTTCTTCCTTTTCACATGCTTATCATGAAACACTTACAAACTCCCTCAGATAGCGTCAACTAGCAACCTTTTTCAATCCGTTACAAAACATTTACAAACTTTTCATGCGAAGCCTTTAAAAAGCATTCAAACATTTACGTAGCATGGTTGTAAAAAGGCTTTAAAAAGCAAAAAATGCTATCTGGGTTGTAATAACTCTTTGTAGTCTTCTCTTGGATGACTTCCGTCTTTTAGGACATTTTGGAGGTAATTAACCATTTTCATTCGTAATTCTTCTAGAAAACCTTGAACGGTATGTTCTTCATGAGCATTGTCGTATATGACCTCTTATCAAGTGAAGCCCACAGACTTCGGAATTTCCGAAAACTCTGGATGTCAGGACCACTTTAGGGTATGACACAACACTTCTCAAACACTCCTTTCAATATTAGTTCATGGGTGTTATGACGACAAGCCAACCACAACAATGTTCGTCCGAATTCCCTTTCAATTCTGGTACATGCCCCTTTGATCACTCCTGTATTAGATGCTGTAGTATCAAAAGACAGACCGATGATATTGTTGCGTATCCCAAATCGGTCCACTTCCCAAATAACTACTTCAGCTCACCAGTGCCTTTCAGGGCAACAGGTACGCTAAGCAAATGCTCAAAATTTTTGCCAGATACTAAAACTGCAACTCTATCTTCCAAAGTTTTGACACTCCCATGGGCAATTGAGCGCAATAGTTTACTATCCTAATGCAAGACCGAATAAGGAGTATTTTCAAAGAGTGACCCTTCGATTTTCTTTGCCATTTCGCTTCTATTGATTACCCGAGCTCGGTAAACAGTAGCTGGAGATACGGAGATTTTTGAAACATCATGGCGAAGGCTCTTTGCAGTTGCTATAAAGGATATACTTGCTTGTCGAATAGAGAGCTGTTCTCGATCCCAAGTAGGCGTGAGTGTCTGATCAAGAGGATTTAATCTAGAACTTGAACGTAATTTTTTCGTTGCTGGAGGCCGAGGCAAAAACTCGGTCTCATCGTCACTAGGTGGTGATAATGATGGAGATGAGTCTTCCAGTACAACTGTTTTATTAATTTCATCGATGGCTTTGAACTGTTTATCCTTATATGATTTATTTTTCTCTTCTTTTCTACTCTTAGTTCTTATTTTTGAGGCGAAAACCTTGTCTACTGCACCCATTGATGAACTCGTACGATCTTCTCTTTGTGACATAAGAAATTCTTTATCTTCTTGTGATACGCTAGTCATATCCATCACATTTTGCCGAGAAATGTCAAATAACTCCTCGAGATCACCTTTCCAAATCTGCCGTTTCATATTTGCTTTATCTGTGTTTCTTGATTTTTCTTTAGCCAGATTTTGGTATTCTTTGTACATCTTCTGTATACCAGCACGAATATTTTCCTCCGTCTTAAGGGTGTATTCGAAAAAATATTTTTCCACCCTCAACAGCTCGAAATTTTCCGATACATTTTCAGACTCATTTTTAAAAGTAAAAACATGAAACTTGCTGGGGTGATTTCTGAAGACATGTTTAACATGCCGTGTGATTTCATTTTCAGCTCAATTAATTAGAATTTGATTTTTAAGCAATTATTTTCTCAGTATGACCATTTTTTTCATTCCCAGATCGCCCGCTTCGGAAAAATCAGTTCAAAACGCCAACTTTGACAGGGTTTTTTACAGTATTTTCTGCATTTATCAAAAAATTATTAAGCACGGCACATTATGCAGTTTCTAAATAAGAGAATTTCCCAGTTTGATGCGTTTGAGAGCAAAAATGAATTTTAAAATGAATCAGAAAATAAGCAGTTTGGATCGGAATACACCCTTAACAGGGATATTTGCTTTCCTCCACACTTCCTGTAGTTTAGTACTGGTAGATCTAGCAGCATTCGAAAGTGTTTCTTTCATTTCCTTGTGATGGTAAATAAAAACTAAAAGTACTTGTTCCTTTGAAGGGAGCCGCGCTCCTAAAAACTCACCACTAGGCATTTTTTCTAGCAGCCAAATTCCTCTTTTGGTTCCCATTTTAATGTTGAATTATCTGCAAAAGATGAAAGAAATCCGTGAGAAGCCCATTAGTAAAAAAAAAAACACTTCAATATTAGAAATTTCACTAGTTTCAGAAAAAAAAAGTGATAAATGCGTGTAACCCCTAAATATTATCCAATCTTCTTGAAATTTTGCATATATATCTTTTAAAACCTCGGGGCGTAATCAAAGTCATATGAAAATCACACCTTTGGAAAAATGAAACACCCTAGTAAATATCTATTAAATCTTACTGCATAAAAATCAAGGGAAACATTAATAGTCTAATATAGGGAACATATACTATTCTGATACAATAATATGTAAAGAGATTAGATAAAAATAAATTACATAAGATATATTTATTTAGGAGACATGGAAACAAAAATCTTAAGGAATTTCCTGAAGAAATAAAACAGAAGGATTGAATGCCTCAGAAATTAAAACTTGAAGGGGAGGGCTTTTAAATGGCACTTTTTCAAAAATATATATGGGGTGGGGGTGGAGCTTGTATCCGGAGGGGAGCTTACTTTTGGTACTTTACGGTAATTAACTTCTTATATTTTTTTCCTCTACTGTAATATATAATAATAATAAATAAATATACAGTCGAACCTCTATTTAACGAAGTCGCTAAATTCTGGAAAAAAGTTCGTTATATGGAAAATTCGTTAAATAGAGATTCACCTTTTAAAATACTTTAAACTACATAAAACAGATTTTATATTCATAAACACTAAATATTTTTACTAAAAGTAACTAATCACATTTTTTTAATAAATTATATCGATTTGTTTTACT
The DNA here is from genome assembly GCA_963932465.1 of Maratus speciosus. Taxonomy (NCBI): domain Eukaryota; kingdom Metazoa; phylum Arthropoda; class Arachnida; order Araneae; family Salticidae; genus Maratus; species Maratus speciosus. The sequence continues at coordinate 62,720,178 of OZ010799.1, read as the reverse complement.
TATTTTACCCACCAATACCCATCATCAATTCCTTTTTTCTATGTGTTTAAATCTTTGAAATCTGCAAGAAAAACATGACATTGTCCGGGAATACACTGTATTTTCTATTTAAAGTAAATAGTCATTAAAATTAACGAATTTTAATGACATTATCGTATTTATTATCATTATAACAAATAATTTTAACCATACATTAACATATGATGAAAAACTCTGTTAATTTTGCCCGAGTTCTTTATTTTAAAAAGTGCTTTCTCTCATAATACGTCTCGCATCTGTGCAATGCACCAAAAACCCCTTCATGCGTATTTTCTTCTAACTATAATCCGCGTCGGATTGTTTCAAATGATTTTAGCATTTCATCATACGAAGTTTTGTTAATTCCTGCATCATGATCATTTCCATCATCATCATATTCGTCTTCATCGCAATTCATTCCTGTATTGTTTTTATTTTTCACATTGTCGAAAATGTCCAATTCGCGTCGTGTTTCCGAGGTCTCAATTTCAGAATTAAGCGAAATACAATCATCAATCAGCACATCATGGTTAATTTCTTCTTTTTTTCTCACTGTATCCACATTTTTTAAAGTTACTCTAAGGGATTATCGTCTTCGTCCTCCGTACTTACCGAATTCTCACTGCTGACGAAGAGCGCGCCTGGTAAAACCAGTTCAAGGCCATTGAACATCATGAAATGTGTTTAAAGGAAGAATAAGTTTGAAATGTCCAGAAATATTTTGAGAAATAAGTAGAAAAAAAATTTTGATCACAAGCAAAAGTTCGTTAAATAGAGAATGCACTTCGCTATTTGGAGGTTATTTTACGAAGAAATTTGCAAAATGTTCTTGGTTCCAAGGAAAAGTTCGCAAAATAGAGGTTCGTTATATAGAGGTCCGACTGTAGTCAAAAGTAGAGGGTTAGGTCCCTCCTATCATAAAACTTTTTATTACAAAATTTGGTACTTTACGGTTATACCAACAGCATGCCAAAATGTATGATAATGTGTCATTTATTTCAACCCTGAAAGTGCAAAGAATTTTTTTTTTATTGGAAATCCAGGGGTTGCATCCTATGGGGGGAATTTTATTGTTCCTACTACTATTTTGAAAATAATATCTTCATGTTAACTTTCTATAGCATATTTTGAATAAAATGATCATGAACTTCTTCATTCAAATAATAAAAAATGTTAAATTTATACATTAATTTTAATGCAATTTTCTCTTATTTCGCCACAGGTGATAAATGGCCTAACATTCTTTAGTTTACAATTATATATACAAGTTTCAACAACAATGGTTTTAATTATGTATCAAAATAGGCCAAATGGCTTTGAAACTCCAACAATTCAATTCTAAGTACTGAAAATTAGAAATTGAAAAAAAAAAAATTACCGTGTAACAATAATAATAAAAAAATAAATAAATAAAAGAAAAAAAAAAATAAATAAATAAAAACCTTTATCAATTAATAGTTTCATATTCCGTTATGATTACACGTTGAGAAATCAATTTAGGAATCCTAAAAATATAGTTTAAATAATATTTGCTTTTTAGGTGCGTTCGTAATTATATAAATTCGTAGCACCTATAGTCGTCGTTCAGTCCGTCCGTCTGTCCGCATATAACAGAGCAAAAACTACCCAACCGAATGGTCTGAAATTTTAAATATATAATTGTTGCAAAATTTTGCCGAGTCATTTCAAATTTTATGAAAATCGGATGTATAGTTTAATGACAGGGACAGTCAAAAGTTTTCCGTTACATTAAGGCCAATGGGAAATAATTATTTCAAGTTCATTTTAATGATGTTACAGCCTTTCGAACAGAATAAAATGGATATGCACTTATGAAGTGCAGTAAGATATACATTCAGTACAATATGCGGTGCAAAAAATTATTATAAAACTAGATATAGTACGAACGCTCCTCATTTGCCACGTTTGACGAGCAATTTCCAACTTTTTTTTTTTTTTTTTTTTTTTCCGTGTTAGCTATATCTTAAAAAAGAAAAAAGGGCAAAAGTGATATTTTTTTTAAATATATTCATTAGCTCGCGCTTTCTATCAATCATAAATCAAAGTGGTGAATTTTCAAGTTCGGTGCTTGCATTATATTAATGTATTTCATTGGAATTTTTTTTTTCTCGAGGGGGGGGGTGGGGGGGGGAGAAATCATGAATTACAGTCATGGAATTAGGCGCGATTTTTAAGATAAATATTGAATGCTTTTAAAAGAGTGTTGTTAAAAAAATTACTTTTACTTTCATATTTTTATTAAAATTATTGTTACTCAGATTTACTGATTACTATCACTGTTTTTTTTTTTAAATGGTTAATTGAATATTCTCTTATTTAATATGCTGAGGAAGAAACCTTGGTCGTTTCTATCTCATATTAAACTCTCTTTTTTGTTTGCCTTATGTCCTGTATATCGGAAAAAAAAATCTGTTAGTCTGTTACGTTAGTAACCATTCCTCTCAAATTTAAACTTTATGTATGATCGCTGTAAAGTGTATTTTTTAAGGTATTTATTGTCTTAGGCTCCTTTTGCTTCGATGGATTTTTCGTCTTGCTGGGAACTAATGGAATATTTTCTTTCTTTCTTTCTTTTTCTTTTATTTTTTTCAAATTTTTTAAATTTACATTTCTATCTTTTATATTTTTAGACTTTAACTTTGACCCTAAAAGCATTTTACTTACCCATCATACGTAGGATAGGGTAAGTCTTGTAATCGTTTTAAAAATCGAAAAAAAATTTTTTGACGGATTTACACGTTTCAGATACTAGAGATTTCGAAAAACATATTCTTAGAAAAAAAAATTTGCCACCGTCTGGGTGTGTGTGTCTGTAAACGTTCTATCTCCCGAACAAATTCAGATAGTGGCTTGAAATTTGGTGTGTACTTAGGAAGTAATAATGGGAAGAAGCCTATTGAATATCAGTAACCTCGATTGTCCGGAACTATTTTTTTCGGACTCTCGAAATATTCGTTCTGATAAAAGGCAAAGGTATACAAAAATTTTCGAAATTGTTTATTTGAAGGAGTAAATATAAAAGACAATAATAATAAAAAAATTTGCATAAAGAATGAAGTCGATCGGATAATTAGTTGCCGAGATATTTGTAATCCTATTTTTCACACTCTTCGATTTTTCATGACCCTGTATTTCATTCAAATTTCAATTCAAAGATATAGTTTAATTGGAAATGAGACGTTTAATACGACGCAGTAAACTGTTAGTTAATATGGTTATAATTTTTCGAGTTACAAGGATGTTTCTTTTACGCAATTCGGTACTACTCGATTATCCCGCCGACCCAAAATCTATCGCCAAACTATAAGATTAAATGCCAACAATGGCTTATCGTAAATGTCAAGCATTTAATGTGTCTCCATAGCTATAAGGGGGGTTACCATAGGCGGGACACTGTTCTGTCGCCAAATTTGGAGACCAAAATGAGTCGCCAAAGGTGACTCCAATTTGGCGGTATCTCTAATATTTCGTCAAATTCCCATAGACTTCTATTGTAAACCAATAGTGTTTATTTGCTTACAGAAAATCAACAAATTGAGATATTTTAATGCAATAAAAAGTAATATTAGCTTAAGGGATTATATTAATTATATTTAAGGGAGTCCAAGTAAATTAAATTATGACTAAAAGTAACAGGATACAATGCTTAGCATGTATCACATGTTTTATTTTCATATTTTATATTATGTATATCCATGATGGGTGAGTATTACGGTGGCCCCCAACGACTAGTTTTAATTTAATTTTAATATAATTCTTACTTCAATTTTAGTAGTTTTTTAATAAAAAACTACATTTTTTTTTCTTTTATGGCTCACTAATGTCTCAGACGTTTACCTATAGACTGGATGTGAAGTTGCCCTGCAACTAGGTTATCCATTGCCTTCCATTGTTCCATTGTTCATTAAATAAAGTGAACATTAATATTTCAATGAAAGGTAGAAACAAAGCAATCTGAATAATAATAACATTAATCTATATATTAAAAGCCTAAGTAATGTGACTGTCATAAACAAATACGGGCTGACTGCATCAATTTAGATAATGTCAGGTAGCCATTTTTAATCAAAATTATTTTTCGAATAAAACTATATAAAAGTTACATTTTTAGAATGATCGTTTAACAAAATAAGTAATGTTTGAGAAACAAGTTACATTTAGATATGTATATATACCCAGGGATGTAGTGGGGGATATACGGTGGTATACGCCGTATACCTTCTGGATTTTTTAAGGAACACCGTATACCCTCTGTTTCTCAAAAAAGCTATAGTATATGCACTGTAGGGGATAACTTCAGTTGCAATTAGATTGACAGCCAAATATATCTTCCCACGAAAGTAAACACAAAAGATTCGTTCTTCAGTGATAGAAAAAAAAAAATATTAATTTACGGAGATAATCATTCACAAAGTAAGTTTTCCAACAATGGATTTTGCAACGCTGTCTGGGGTTAGAGAAATAAAATCAAAGTTTAGTATAATTCAGTAAGAAGATTTGCTATACAACTCAACTTCCACCTCGAGCTTTTCTTACCATATGTTAAAAGTAAACAAGCCAGTCACGTGTATTTTGGTACTTTCCCGTTTTAACAACAGTATGCCAAAATGCATGCTGAAACGCCATTCATATCAACCCTAATGACTGTGCAAGGGATTTTTACTGCAAAAAGTGCCTTGTGATTTTTTTTCTTTTAATAATAATAAACACTTGACTGGCAATACAGATGTAACTCTAAATTTATCTGTTAAGCATTTAAAACATTTAGGGAGAAAAACGATGGGGGGAAAATGGCATAATGTTTTTTGCAAAAAAAATTATGACCCCCCCCCCCTTCTGACTAGAAAATCAGAGTTCTAACTTTTTACGACTGCTCTTTCATCTTCACCAAACACTTCATTTATAATGATTGTTTCATAATAATGGAAGGTCATCAGTCTATCAGAAGAAAATAACTCGGTTAAAGCGAAAACTCGGATAATCGGGACTGTGTATTTCATTTAAAAAATGATCTTTAGAATATTTTTGTTGGTGTTCAGAGGGGGGTCATGACCCCCGTGACCTCCCCCTTGGATCCGCCATTGATCGCATTAGGTTGAGTTTCTCGGTCATCATTTTACAGCCAAAATATCTTTTCTTATATCAAATTCCCTGTAGGGATTTCTATGTCTTTATTCATAGATATTTTTATCTTTGTTATAACCTGTAATTCAAAATACACACTTTTAACATTCTTTTACAATTTTATTAGAAACTAGCGGGTACTGCCCCCTACGAGCTACGCTCGCCAACCCCTGTTCAGACTCTAAACAAGAAAGAAAAATCAAGCGTCCAGCATAGATTATTTAACACTTTCCAACGCATTCAGAATAATGTAATAAAAATACACCGTTTAATAAGTTAAAATATTATGTCTAATTCAACCATATGGATACGCATAACATATTTGAAAACTCAATTTCAACTGTTCCCATCTGCAATCGGAAAATTATCCGAATTCTTTGAGCAGCCCTGTATATGCTATATAGGTTTGTATCTATTAACTACATGCATGCCAAAATTTAGTTCACTTAAGAAATACATCTACTTCAGTTGAAAATTCCCCTTCAGTAATTTCCTGTTATAAGAAGAATGGTGCGTGAATACTCTTGTGCAACCCTGTATATGACGCATAGAATTTATATATAACGAGTAACATGCAAAAAATTAGTTAAATTTAAAAGCTCATACCGAATTTTAAAACGTACACTCCAGCAATTATTACTCAAAGACAGTACTGTAAGCGATTTCTTTTGTGTGTCCCTGTAAATGAATAAATAAGGTCGTCCTAGTACTTGAATATCTTTGTGCAGCCCTGTATATGAGATATAGAATTTACATATAACGAGTAACATGCAAAAAAATAATTAAATTTAAAAGCACTTATCGAGTTTTAAAACGTACACTCCAACAATTATTACTCAAAGGCAGTACTGTAAAAATTTCTCTTGTGTGTCCCTGTAAATGAATAAAACATGCTATGAATTCCCTGTTTTAACGTAATCGTAGTGAAATTTAGTGATTTATATCAGTTTCGATACATTTGAAATAGCGTAATGTCATTAAAATTCTCTGAAAACGATTTTCTCCATATACCGTAATGTAAGGGAGTACTTTTGAGTGCCCCTGTAAATGAACTATTAATCCGACATACTTCATATACAATACCAACCATGCTTTGGTGACCCTAAATAACCTTTATCAATTGCATGAAAATCCGAGTATATTTACGGGAGATAGAGCGTGGACAGATGGACAAACGGACTGACGGACAGACAAACCGAATGCATAAACACTTTTCAACTTTGTTGGAAAGTGTTAAAAAAACGTTAATTTGGTCGGCTTTAAAAAGATTACGGAAGATTGAATTACAGTAGAGCTTCGATTATCCAAAGTAATTGGGACCGACCCTCTTTCGGAAAATCGAAATTTTCGGATAATCAAGAATGCTTCAATTTTAAGATTAAGGAGAAATATATGCGCTATTTCTTATTATAGTAACAAGTGCTTAAAAAAAATAATGCAACAACAAAATAGAAACACGAGTAAATTAACTGAATTTTAATTTTGAAATTAAATACCTTTTTACGTATTTCACAAAGGTTTTAAAAAAAGAAAAGTTTTGTTTGTCGCATTTTCGATTGACTTTGCTTTGCAGCTCTATTTCACGAAGTTTTTTTTTTAAACACTATTAGTTCACCAGTATCACAGTCTTTCTGCTGCTCCAGGCATGCCAAACCTTTTGAAAAACATTCAAAAGCTCCAGAACTGCTAATTTGTTCATTTTCTTCGCCTACATCGTTGTCCTCTTCTTCGCTTTGATTAGTCTGATAGTAAAAAAAAAAGCTTTAAAAATGGATTTCGGTTAATCGAGAGTTTCGGTTAAAAGAGTTTCGGATAAAAGAGGTTCTACTATATAATTTAAAAAAAAAAACAGTTTCGATCTTCCTATAAATGGGTTTCCATTCATTTCTCTTTTACTGAGAGATTTTAAGGCCAAATCAGCTGCTGTTAATTGTTGTTTTCGTGTTTGATTAAATAAGATAAGTTAAGCATCTAAAAATTATCTAATATAAAATGAACTAATTCAACAGAGTCTTTGCTCCCCGGTATTTTTAATAACGCTATAAGAAAATGATTTTAAATGTAAAGTTTTAAATCTGACGTAATTTTCACCAAACTTTTCTTTCTCTTTGTAATATTCACCTGGAAATACTTTTATTGTTTGAAAGGAAATATTATTATTTGCGCTGTCTTAAAATTGACAACAATAGTTTAAAATATCATCTCGAAATACGAAATAAATCTCTCGTGTACGTGTAAATATATATTTTAATTTAAACTGTTTGGCAATGCTATTATTTGGCCATTTGAAATAAGACGTAATTTCACCCACATTTACTGCTTTTAACACACATTAAGTAATTCATTATTTTATAGTTTTCTTTCTTTTTAAATATTCACAAGTAAAAGCAATTTTTATGAAGTATTTTTCAATATTTTCCTGGTTTTAATACGTAATCATTTAATTCTAATTTCGTAGGGGTTTTTTCTGTTTATAATAGTCACGTATAAATAATTTTTTTAAAAGGAAATATTATTCTTTGCGAAGTTTTTACAATTGGCAACAATTTAAAATAAAAACCTTTTCTAAAATATGTAAAAAATATCTCTGGAAATGATGAAAATTTGAATTTAAAGTTGAAATAAACCATTAAAAAAAATGAGTCAAATTAAAAAAAAAAAAAAAAAAAAATGCAGTGTGCAGACCGCGAGTTTCTAATGTATAACTTTAGAAAACATTATTCAATTGCCGTGTATAGTTTTTGCTCGTATAAAACTTTTTTAATGGAACCGATTTTGACCAAATTTAACATTAAGTTGCTCTTAAAATAATTCTTCGATTTAAAAACTGTCTGCTTCAGCGTGTTTATGAAACATTTCTCTATTAGTACCACCAATTTTCATATTTTTGTTAATATTAGCGAAGAAAGACCTCGGGTCACAAAAAATTCATTTATAGCGGGGGTGACATCGTTAGTTACCTTTTTTTTTTCAGAATAGAGAGATATTAAAGGAGAAAATTTGTTTTAAAAGTTGTTTTATTAAAAGCTAGCTTTTTAACCCGTTCTATACACCGGAGTTCATGAATTTAATTCTAAAACCAAAATTAAAAATTATTCGATTTAGTAAAATATTTTTCTACTACTGTGCATTTTTTTTAATGAAATTTAATTTATCATGTTACTATGGCAGCAGACGATAAAACGATATCTTTGGAATAAGGGAATAAATAGAATAAAAAGATTTATTGATGTTTGTGATTAAATGTTTGTCTTTATTTTTTTTAAAAAATGTAATTATTAAGTGCAGTTAAATAATCTCTAATTATTTGCATGTGAAGCAAAAGAATTATCGTAATACCCGCTAAAGCTTCTTATTATTGCAGCGTGGCGTACGTAATATGTATATCTCTAATTATTTGCTTGTGAGGTAAAAAAAAATATCGCAATACCCGCTACAGCTTTTCAATGCAGCGTGGCGTACGTAATATGCAATGCGTCTTGCAATAGAAAGGTAATTGTTGTGGTAAGAATATTATTGTGGATTTTTAATTTTTGGCAACTGCAATAACGCAAAATGGTTAAACTTGAGAGGAAATTGCTGTTAACTTGGTGGTTTTTTATTAATTAAAAATTAACTATAAGTTATTACGATTCCGGATTACTTTAGTTTTTCGGCCGTGTTTTAATACACGTGTAAGTAACATTTCTGAATTCTCGCTTCCAAACTGTGGATTTGTACAGGCAGACAGACAAATTTTCATTTTTATATATTAGATTGGAATATTTTAGAAAGGGAAAATTTGTCTCTGCGGAGTTGGCGGTGATTTTTTATTGACATCTTCTTTGCAGTTGTTTCCTTCACCATGTGCACGAAACTTGATAATATTAAAAGTAATTTAAAAGTATGTGATAAATAATTATGATTTAATTATATAATTTATTATATAATTTAGACGTTTTCCCTAACACCTCCTATAGCACTGTCTGTAAGATGTCCGTCTCCAACCCAGCGAACTCGGGATTAAAGGCTGTTCTCAAATCCCAAGGGATCCAAATTTATGACATAAGCTTAAGTTCCTTTTTGTTCAGAAACGCATGAAACTGGCAGGTGTTGTGATCCAGAAACTATGTAATCGAAAGACGTTTTCCGATTTTTTTTGTAAACGCAATAGATCTTTCTGAAAATACTGTTAAAGTGGGCGTTTTGGACCGAATTTCTGGACGATAGTTGAAAAACAGTCAGAGAAAAGAGAAAAATGTCTTGTCACGTGATCGAAATCGCTTATAACTCAATAGGCAATTTATTTACAATGATCTCTCACTTATACGCGACTTCTGTTATATGCGGTTTTCCCGCCGACCTAGCCAGCGAAATAGGAAAACAATGCTAACACTTATTCATTTATACGCGAAACCTAAAATGCACTTTTCACTTACGCGCGAAAAAAAAAAAAAAAAAAAAAAAAAAAAAATCAAGTTTTAGTAAAATTGTCGCGACGTTTTGCTTATTGCAAAAATGCAGGGGCGCCATTTGAGGGGGGCTGGGGGGGGGCTATAGCTCCCCCCCCAAGGAATTTGATATTTCAGAAAATTTATCAACCATCAAATGTAGGGATGCACGGAATAGTGATTTTGGCTGAATACCGAATGCCGAATATTTGGCCTGCAGGTAAACCGAATACCGAATATTCGGCCAGCTGAATAGTAACTGTTAGTCTGAATACTTCGCGAGCATCTGACGAAATTTGCGATTTTTTCCGCGATCGATTTACGGAATTCACGATTTTTTTCTGAAAGTGTTATACGAATTGGATTTTTTTCGCGCGAACACTTGCTGAAATTCACAATATTTTTCTGCGATCAACTGATGAAATTCGATATTTGTTTTCGTTATTTTTTTGACAAAACTCACGATTCCTTATCACTATCATTTATTGAAATGCGTGATTTTGTTTCTGCCACCGACTAATAATATTTGTGATTTTTTTGCATGAGAGTTAGACAAAATTTTGGACCTTATTATGCGATCGTTTGTCGAATTTCTCCTCGTCGTGATTTTTTGCGCAATCTTTTGACGAAATTCACGATTTTTTTCGCAATCCTTTTACGAAATTCAAGATTTCTGTTTGTGCAATCATTTGACGAAATCTGTATATCTTTTTGCTATCTCTGATGAAATTAGCGATATTTTCCACGGTCGTTTGAAGAAATTAGCGATTTTTCAAGCGACCATTTTGAGACTTTTTTCTTTCCAAATTTCCAAGATTCGCGATTTTTTTCTACGACTCATTGACGAATTGATTTTGCGGATTTTGAAAGAAAGAAAAATCGCGGACTTTCACGAAAATTTAAAAAAAAAAAAACTGTGGAATAATCACGTGCTTGTGAAAGAAGTTATGGAGACAAAATCACGTAGAGCATGTTTTATTGTGCGGGAATTTTTTTTCTGTGTGATTTGTACAGTTCTGCAAATTGTGCAATTTTCCACGTTCCCTGTTCCTCAAAGAAAAATTTTCTTTGTCCTTCGCCAGGAAACTCATGAAATGGCGCCCCTGTAAGTAGAACTTCGAAAGGGACTAGAAAAAAAGCTCCATTTAAACAGGTTTCCGTCTTAGCAAGCGTAATTGCATGATGTTTTTTCAACGAAATTTGTTTTTTCCCACTTCTAGAAAGAAATCTGTTATAGACAGGTTTCGTTTTCACAAGTTTTACTCTAATACATCTCTTTTCAGAGCTATAATATAGAGCGGACTGTTTAACAGTCAGTGAGGATACCTGTAAAAATGAAACCTGTCTATAATAGAATCCTGTCTAAAAAGAAAAAAAATCATGGCCGATATATTAAAATTTTACCTTCTAAGACGGCAACATGTCTAAAACGAAATATTTCATTCGTTCTGAATTTCCGTATTCGAAGTTTTACTGTTATTGTAAGCATAAGTCAGTAAACATTTTTCATACGGGGGAGAGGGGGTCAGACCCCCATGGATCCTACCCTTAGCTATATAGCATCCCTCAAAAAATGTTACTTCCAAAGTACACACCAAATTTCAAGCCTCTATCTCAATTTGTTCGGGAGATAGAGCGCTTACAGACACACGCACATACAGACGGACGGACAATTTTTTTTTCTAAAAATATGTTTTTCGGAATCTCCAGTGTCTGAAACGTGTAAAACCGTCAAAAATTTTTTTTCGATTTTTAAAACGATTGCAAGACTTACCCTATACTACGTATGATGGGTAAGTAATAAATTAAACAAAAACCTAATTTGCAGAACAAATTAAAAAAACAAAATTTATTTCCTAAATTGTTTAAGCCCGAGAAGAGGGAGATATTTCATTCAATTCGTTCTACATTTAATGTTAAATTTTTGTAACCAATAAGTTAAACCAATTGAACATTAAAAAATAAAAATGAAATTCATACAATATAATACTTAAAACACCTATATACTTAGATTCCGTTCAAATGTAATCGAAATAAATCTTAGACTTTTTTTTAAGTTTTGTATTTTGCATGTATCTTATCATATTATGTACAATCGTCATAAACATAATGCAAAATCTGCAGTACAAATATTTACAACTTAAGGGTGTATTCCGATCCAAACTGCTTATTTTCTGATTCATTTTAAAATTCATTTTTGCTCTCAAACGCATCAAACTGGGAAATTCTCTTATTTAGAAACTGCATAATGTGCCGTGCTTAATAATTTTTTGATAAATGCAGAAAATACTGCAAAAAACCCTGTCAAAGTTGGCGTTTTGAACTGATTTTTCCGAAGCGGGCGATCTGGGAATGAAAAAAATGGTCATACTGAGAAAATAATTGCTTAAAAATCAAATTCTAATTAATTGAGCTGAAAATGAAATCACACGGCATGTTAAACATGTCTTCAGAAATCACCCCAGCAAGTTTCATGTTTTTACTTTTAAAAATGAGTCTGAAAATGTATCGGAAAATTTCGAGCTGTTGAGGGTGGAAAAATATTTTTTCGAATACACCCTTAAAAATGGAAAAAGTCTAAGATTTATTTCGATTTCATTTGAACGGAATCTAAGTATATAGGTGTTTTAAGTATTATATTGTATGAATTTCATTTTTATTTTTTAATGTTTAATTGGTTTAACTTATTGGTTACAAAAATTTAACATTAAATGTAGAACGAATTGAATGAAATATCTTAATATCTCCCTCTTCTCGGGCTTAAACAAATTAGGAAATAAATTTTGTTTTTTTAATTTGTTCTGCAAATTAGGTTTTTGTTTAATGTGTCAAGTTTTTTTAATAACTACTGCATTCAAACGAACACATTTCAAAATTAATGGAGGGTATCATCATCAGGCTTTGATTTGTGCGATATCGCATCACAATTTGTGATGTAATTTACCTGTTCAAAAATTTTCAAAAATTCAAAAATTTTCACCAGTGCAGTAATGAATATTGCTGTAGTTTGCACGAAAAATTCCAATCTGAACATAAAAAATCTGCTTGAAAATGTCATTTTTATTTCCACTATGACGTCATATTCATCTTCTTTTTAATTCTTAAAAAAACTCCTTCAGTTTCATGTTTCACGTGAAAATCATTCAACTAAAAATAGGCAAATTATTATTACGGCTTTTGAATTATTTACAACAATGAAAAAAAAAATTTAATTTTATTACAAAATGTCCGTTGAATCTCAATGAAAAAAGCGAAATTTGGAATTATTAAGAAAAATATTTGAATAATGTATATAAAAATTAGCCCATGTTACTCTCTAGATTATAATCCATCTATATGCAAAGGCATTTTATGATCCGTTTTGACCCTGACGTCTGGCAAATGTTTTTACACTTTGAATTTATAATATTATTAGAATTAGCAAAGAATTAAAAATGAGTGACATCAGGGACAAAAAGGTGGGAAGAAAAAATGAAAAAGTTACCATCTCCATAGGCTTTTCTATGTTAAATTAACATTGAGAAGTGACACTGGAAATAAAGAAGTATTGCGCTGCCGCGCAATACTTAAATACCCACATAATTTCCGTTTATATATTGTAATTTAATAAGAATGTACAAATTCAAAGGTGTTACATACGTACCAAACTTTTGTTAAATAACATTTTCTTTACAAAGAAGTCATCAATAAAGGTTTGTTTTAGTTTTCGGGACAGTGGATGAGAGTCTTTTCTAGGTGCAAAAAAGTTCGAATAGCATAGTAACGCAAACCTAAAGCTTGTTCCGTGAGCAGTGCTTACCGTCCACCCCGAATGGCTGCGACTTTTAGTGACGTCAACATTTTCGTATGTGACCCGTTCTGTCCTCTCGATGTCAATCACAAGCGAAAAAGAACGCGTTCTTGGTAAAATCCGAACAATGGAGTAAGGGCGTGTGAATGCATTCCAAGAGACAGAACAAGAAAGGTACATTCTTGCGATGAGCAAAGAGTGACGATTTTACTAAAACTTTTTTTTTTTTTTTTTTTTTTAGCGCATAAGTGAAAGGTGCATTTTAGGTTTCGCGTATAAATGAATAAGCGTTAGCATTGTTTTCCTATTTCGCTGGCCGGGCCCACAGGAAAAACGCGAATAAGTGAAAAACGTGTACAACAGAGGTCGCGTATAAGTGAGACATCACTGTATTTAAAAAAAATGGAAAACTCATTTAGATTCCAGATCATTTCCAGAGTCAGGCGTGATAGTGTAAGGGAGACGGCTCAGGCCGTCTGGTTTTGCCTGTCCTTTAAAGTCTTAGAGTACCCCAGAGTCAGGCCTGTCAATTTTATATCTTTACGTTTAAAAATTAGTCCCTCATTGTGTCAGAAAATTTCTCGCTTGTTTAGCAGTGAACTTGAGAAATAGCCTTAAAGCTCGGGCTGGTTAGAAATAAATATTGTAAAAATTAAATGATACAGCAGTTCAAAATCACTCGAGATGTTCTAATTTCAAAATTCAAAAATTCAGTAATTTCGAAAATAAATTATTAGCATTAAAAATGAATAAACTAAGTAAATTCACAGGGTGTTGTGTATTTTTATCAACGAAATTTACAGAGTCTGTAAGGGACATTCTTTTATTAGGTGCGTTCGTAATTGTATAAATACATAGCGTCTCTAGTCGTCATCTGGTCCGTCCGTCTGTACGCATAGAAGAGCGCAAAAACTACCCAACCTAATAGTTTTTGAAATTTAATATATATAATCATTGCAGAGTTTTGTCGGTCATTTCAAATTTTATGAAAATCGCATCAAAATTAAAAAAAGATATCCTTCTACATATAAAAAAAAGTTTTGATTTGGAAATGGGCCAATGAAAATCTGCGTAGATATTCCGGGTAGATACACATCCAATTTGAATGCTTAAGCATGGCCTTTCATCGTTAATATTAAAAAAACTGTTGCATACAAAAATATGAAAATCGGTGGTATTATAGAGAAATGTTTGATAAACACGCTGATGCAGACAGTTTTCAAATCGAAGAATTATTTTAAGAGATATTTAATGCTAAATAAAGTTAGACAAAATTGTTCCATTAAAAAAGTTTTATAGGAGCAATATCTATGCATGAGAATTTAATCATTTTTAGATCATTTTATACGTTATAAGTTCCCGGTGTGCAGATTGTATTTACTTTTCTTATTTGACTCATTTTTTGAGGTTTTATTTCAATTTTAAATTCAAATTTTTAGCATTTCGAGAGATATTTTTTTACAAATTTTAGAAAATGTTATTAATTTAAACTGTTGCCAGTTGTATAAACAGCGCAAACAATGTTTACTTCAAATTAAAAATTTATTCTACACGTGACTATTATAAACAGAAAATATAAAAAGCAGGAACTCATTGAAAATTACGTCATAAAAACTATAATTACACGTGAATTTTAAAAGAGACAGAATATTGTAAAATAATAAATTCATAAACATGCGTTAGAAGTCTTAAATAGGAGAATTTACGTCACATTTACGTCACATTACGCTTATTATATAAAATGAACAAAAAATAATATTGCAAAACAGTTTAAATTTAAAAATTGCTCGAGACATTTATTTGATATTTTAAGATGATCATAATATTTCATTTCTAACAAAAGTATTTTTACGTGAATATTAAAAAGAAAAAGAAAAGTTTAGTGAAAATTACGTCAGATTATAATTCTCAGATTCAAATTATAATTCAATCTTCCGAAATCTTTTTAAAGCCGATCAAATTTTCATGCTGTTAGAGTCTGCGGTGTCTGAACGGGGGTGGACAAGCGTAGCTCGTAGGGGGCAGAGCCCCCTAGTTAATAAATTTTTTTTTTCATTCTATTAAATCCTATTATACGACATTAATTCAATGATATGTTATGGTAGGTGATGATTCTAGGTTGCCATGGTGATGACGTCCTCTTTAAGATGGAGTCCTGTTATTTCCGTATTACTGAATTTAATATATAGAATCGCAATAAATTTCGTATTCATGCATTTTTACATAAGAGTGCAACAGCTATTGCACCAAGATCTGAATATTTATAAAACTAATTATAGTACGAACACACCTCATTTGCCACGCTTGAGGTACAATTTCCAACTTGTTTTACTTAGATTAGACATAATGTTTCTCATTATTAAACGGTTAAGTTCTGTTAAAGTAATCTGGAAGTGTTTGAAAGTGTTTCATAATCTAAACTTGATATGGGATTTTTCGTTCTTATGTAGTAAGGTTGATATTTAGCTGATAATATGTCAGATATCTCTGAAATGTTTATTCCACGCAGTCAGCAGCAAAGTGAAACTGAAAACAAGGTATTAATTATAAATAGAAATGAAATTATGCTTAAAGGCAACAGTTATGAAAACCACCGATCATGCGGGGTGAAAGAAAGCACTTGATAACAAAACAAACATTACGTTTACTAGCATACGTCAACGCAAGATAATATGATATCGTTATATAATTGTGAATATTTCAGAACACATATGAAAATATGTTGTTAAATAGAGAGTGGAGTCGAGTGGGGGGGGGGGGGGATTAAAAACGTGATATCTGTACAAATTACTCGGAGATTTGAAAAACAGGTAAACGAAATTAGATAATTTGCGGTATCAATGACTCAGTCGGGATCTACGCATGGAAAGGTTTTGAAAGAGCAAACATTATTCATAACAAGTAAATATTTATAAAATGTCTAGAACCGACTACAAATT
Source organism: Maratus speciosus (assembly GCA_963932465.1). Classification (NCBI taxonomy): domain Eukaryota; kingdom Metazoa; phylum Arthropoda; class Arachnida; order Araneae; family Salticidae; genus Maratus; species Maratus speciosus. The sequence goes on along the minus strand of OZ010799.1, from coordinate 62,703,856 downwards.
ACTTTAAATTAGTTTTTAGACTCTTTGATTTAGCTCAACTTGGTTTTTAACACTTTCCACACCAAAGTTAAACATTAATTTAGAAAGAAATCAAAAACGATTATTTATAAGTGCACACACACACACACAAAAAAAAAAAAAAAAAAACCTTACATGAATGAAAATTAAAAAAAAAATGAAGTGGATTTTGAAGTCGTTTGATTGCTTCTTTTCTATGAAGCTATTACGGGTAAAAGAAGAAATGATGACGCACACACGTCGTTTAGCTAGTATCGCTATCTACCGATAGTTTAAAAAATAGCGCGGGTGGCCCAACGTATTCCTATGGCCAACGTATTTGCCAACATGCCCCGGTCTACCTACTTTGTCAAATGAAGTAACTAGCTTTTGTCAACAACTCTGCTAAAGTAGTATATACACGGTTCGTACTGGTCCTGGAATTTTCAGACCAGGAAATTCTTCGGTACCAGTATTTTCTTACAGAAAATCTGTTCTGAAAAAGGCGAAATTACGCGCGTTTAACCTAGATTTATTTTTCTATTAAAAAAAATACTGATATTTCTGCTGGAAAATTACTTGACCCGTACGAACCCTGTATATAAGTTTTGCTATTTGAAATGCAAAATTTACATATAAGTTCTTTTTTTTTTTTTTTTTTTTTTTTTTCATATCTAGCTAATTAATGTTACCACCTTATTTAACAGTATATTAGAGTTTTCAAATAGAATTTATAAAATTCGCAAAAGATTTTTCAAAGATAAAATTTATTTTATTTTAAATGTTGCCAGGCATTATTAAACTAGTCGGATGTACCAATCCCAAAACTTTCTTCTATCTCATACATGTTAATACTTCAAAATTCGCTATCACACTGCCAAAATTAAATGGCAATCTATGCATCTCATGAGGATTCTAAAGATATGAAATTCCGTGCATTAGTTCTTGAGATATGACTATCGCTGAAATCATCTAAATCCAGCAAAATGCTGCCTAGCAGCGCCACCTATTGGGTGATTTATACCAAATGCTAATCAGCAACAATTTATGTCAACGTCTGACTGAATCTGAAGTTTGGAGAAAATCCGTGCATTAGTTTTTGAGATAGAGCTATAGCGAAAATCGTGAAAATTCCTGCATAGCAGGGCCACCTATTGGGTGATTAACACCAAAACCTAATTAACAACAACTTGTGTCAACATACAACTAAATCTGAAGTTAGATGAAAATTCGTCCAATAGTTCTATTGATAGAGCTATTGAGGCAATCGTGAAAAAGGCAGCACAGAAGCGCCACCTGTTGGGCGATTTACACCAACACATAATCAGTAGCAAGTCATATCAAGGACTAACTAAATCTGAAGTTTGATGAAAATCCGTGCGTTAGTTCTTAAGATAGAGCTAATGGAGAAATTGTGTAAATCCTGCAAAATTCATCATAACAGCGCCACCTGTTGGGCGATTTACACCAAAACGTAATCAGCGTTAATTCATATCAAGGACTAACTACATCTGAAGTTTGATCAAAATCTGTGCATTTGTTCGTGAGATAGAGCTATTTCGAAAATCGTGAAAATTCCTGCATAGCAGCGCCACCTATTGGGTGATTAACACCAAAACCTAATTAACAACAACTTGTGTCAACATACAACTAAATCTGAAGTTAGATGAAAATTCGTCCAATAGTTCTATTGATAGAGCTATTGAGGCAATCGTGAAAAAGGGAGCACAGAAGCGCCACCTGTTGGGCGATTTACACCAACACATAATCAGTAGTAAGTCATATCAAGGACTAACTAAATCTGAAGTTTGATGAAAATCCGTGCGTTAATTCTTAAGATAGAGCTATTGGAGAAATTGTGTAAATCCTGCAAAATTCATCATAACAGCGCCACCTGTTGGGAGATTTACACCAAAACGTAATCAGCGTCAATTCATATCAAGGACTAAGTAAATCTGAAGTTTGATCAAAATCTGTGCATTAGTTCGTGAGATAGAGCTATTTCAAAAATCGTGAAAAATGCAGCATAGCAGCGCCACCTGTTGAGCGATTTACACCAAAAACTAATCAGCATCAATTTGTATTAGGGACTCACTGAATACAAATTTTTATTAAATTCCGTGCATTAGTTCTTGAGATAGAGCGCCCACAAAATTTGTGTCACATACACACAGACAGACAGACAGACTCACAGAGTCACAGACAGACATTTTGTAAAAACATGTTTTTCGGGTTCTCTGACCCCTAAAACGTGTAAATCCGTCGAAAACCGGAATTCGAAAATTTTCATGAATCCAATACTTTCTTCTTGTAAAGATAGAAGAAAGTAAAAAGTCACCTGAGTTAAAATTTTTAGAATATACTAATTAAGTTTATATAATATCTATTATAAAAAGAATTCAAAAGACGATGTTTGAATCTCAAAAAATGTGAAAATCAATTTATTTTATTTACACCACCTCTAATTATTGATGTTGAAATTCTTTAGAATTTATTACTGCAATCAATCGAGACCTACTTATACTGTAGTCCTCGGATTACCCTTTCATAAATTTTCAGCCTCTCCATATTTAAATTTTTAACTTCTCTCTTTTTTATTGTAGTACTAATGTGCTACGCTTAAACTTTTTTCTCATGCCTCCTCTAGGATTTGCTATACACTTACTCATATACAGGGAGTGGAGTAGCACTGCTACTAGGTATCCCATTGAACTGCTCTGCTGTTCGCTGTTCAATCGAAACCCGAAATGAAACTAATGCAGATATGGAGTTTTCCAACATCTCTAACTGTATTCATCAGAAGGCTGATTTTTACTTTCTTCTATCTTAAATAGAAGAAAGTATTGCAATCGAGATTTTTTTCGACTCCCGGTTTTTGACGGATTTACACTCTTTAGGGGTCAGAGATCCCAAAAGACATGTTTATAGAAAATGTCTGTCTGTCGCCATTGTACCATCAAAAAGTGTATGAAGCTATGCATAGAATTAAACCAAATTTTATTTTTAAAGTTTTTGGTTATGGTAAGCAGGTCATCCCTTAATTTGGAAAAAATACGCCGGTAGGGGGCGCTGTAATAAAGATTTTTGTGCATTTTGAATATTATACCATCGAAAAGTGTATGAAGTTATGCATAGAATTAAGCCAAATTTTTTGGTGTATGTTTTTCGCCATGGCAAGAAGGTCCTCCCTGAATTTGGAAAAAACAGCCTGTAGGGGGCACAATAATAGCGATTTTTGTCTAATTTTCTTGATTTTTCGTACTTTTGTTGTACACCGGTAGCTCGTGAATCAACGGAAACTTCCCACCCTGATAAGCCGACTATTCGCGAACAGTTGATATAGAACAGAAAAACGAAAAACTTGATTTTGAGATAAATAGAGAGAGAAGAAAGTTTTGGGATTGGCACATCCAACTAGTTCTATATAACTATTGTGCAATTAGGCGTATTTTAGATTGTATGTTCGGTATTGCACTTTTGTACAACACATTTACGTAGCTGAAAATCCTCTTAAATTTACTTTCTAAGGTAAGCGTATTTTGAACCACATAATTTCTTTATTAAATCAAATCAAATAAGTATCGCATAGAAACAAGATACATGTTCCCAGTTCAAAATATGTTTTTATTTTACTTAACCCTTAAATGCCTGATTTTTCAAAAATCATTGTAATAATGTTTTTCGGCTTTCATTTTTTAAATAAATCATGAGAAAAATGCTTAAAAAAATCATATTTTGTTTTAAGTATGGCTTACGGTTAAAAAACAGTTTGTTACTAATCGGCAATACTGGTCTTTAATTGAAAAAATAACTTTCCTTGATAAAATTCTATAATATTAAACACACAAGAATTTTAGGAACTATAATAAGAAATAAATTTTACTTGCTCACTGCAGAACAAAATAGGGTATTTCGCAAGCTTTCAAACAAACCAAAAAGATCAAGTAGCAACAATTGAAAAAATAAATTTATCTTTATTCTTAAACAGCACAAGTGTTGCCATCTACATGTTGAAAATCGATTTAATAATATTTTCAGAATGTATTTTATTGGCAACATTAGTCATTATAGCTTCAATATTATTTTAATAGTATTTTAGAGCCTAAATTGGGTATGTTGCAAAAATCAGCACCCGGCATTTAAGGGTTAAACAAAGAAAAAAAAACGGAACTGTCTTTATAGTGAAAGTATCATTATCATTATAGTGAAAGTATTATATTTTCAATGCGAGCACAATGTTATAAGTCCGCTCAATTTCACTTCTCTAACTGAACCAATGGGCTTGGGGAATACAACCGTATTTTCCAAATTTCTCCTCGGAAAATTAAAATTTTTACCTTCTGTTTTCTGTATGCTTTTCTTGAAGAATGTTTCTTTCTTTTTAGGTGCGTTCGTAATTATACAAATACGTAGCACCTATAATTGTTGTCTTCTCCGTCTGTCTGCATATAACAGTGCAAAAACTACCCAACCGAATGGTTTGAAATTTAAAATATATAATTGTTGCATAATTTTGTAGAGTCACTTCAAATTTTATGAAAATCGGATGGATAGTTCAATTACAGAGACAGTCAAAACTCCTCCGTTACATTACGGCCAATGGGAAAAATAGTTCCAAGTGCATTTTAATGGTGTTACACCCTTTCGAACAAAATGAAATTGATATGCATTTATTAAGTGCACTAAAATATACATTTTGTAGAATATGCGGTACAAAGAATATTTATTATTCATTTACAGGGTCGCACAAAAGTATTCCGTTACATAATGGTACAGAGAGAAACATTTGTTTAGGGAGTGTTTTAATTATGTTAAACTATTTCACATACAATGAAATTAATATACGTTGCTGAGGTTTACTACAAGTTACTTCCTGTATAACAGAAAGTGCATAGTATTTACAGGGACACACAAAAGATTTCGGATATTATACTGTATATTAGCGATGATTGCTGGAAGTGCATTTTTAGTTGTGACACGAGTTTTTAAGTTTAACAAAATTTTTGCATATTATGATGTGTGTATAAATGCTGTAAATCATACATAGGGCTAGACAAAAGAATTCGTAAGGTACAAAACTTCGTTATAGTATGAACGCACCTCATTTGCGACGTTTGACGTACAGTTTCCGACTTGTTTATTTGCTAAAATGTTCCTAAAACATATATTTAATTTTACATTTTAAGTGTTAAAATTTAAGTGGAGCAAGCGAGTTGTCATTAAGATTTTAAGGGGACCTTCTACATTAGGAGACAAAAATAAAGCACTTTTTTATGATTTTTTTGTAAGAAAACTGCATAATGGATCTTTTTGAAATTTTAACAGCTTATTGTACACATCTTAAAATATACACAAGAATTTTTTTATTAGATTTTGTTTCTTCTACTCTAAGTTATAAACAGATATGTTGAACTGCTTCGGAAAATTTCGTTTGGACGGTGGGCATGATAGCGCCTTGTAGAATTATCTGAAACACAAAAATTATTTTTTTTTCGTAAACTTCGTGAGTATAGCTTCTAGTTAAATTAAAGGAGCCCATAAATTTGTTAAAAAAAAAAAGACACGGTGGGCAAGATTTAAAAAAACTACTCAGTGGATCATCTTGATTTTTTTTTTAATTAAAGCTTATTTAATTGCCTTCCATATGAATTAAAGCTTTTACTAAAATTATTTAAAAAAAAGTTGGATGTGCCAATCCCAAAACTTTCTTCTATCTTATACATCTTAATATTTCAAAAACTAGTTACACATGTTAATACTTCAATATTATTAGTCCATTACTATACCAACTTTGATTTTCATCTTAAATTCCTGCTTCAGTCAATTAAATGAACTAAAAATGAGTTAATCTATATCATGATATTTGTTAAAATTAATAGTTTTTCCTTATTCTGTTGTTATCAGATGTTTGCGAATAGCCGGCTTAGCAGGAAGTGAGTTCCCGTCTTTGCACGAGCCGCCGATGGACAATAGAACTACGAAAAATCAAGAAAAGTATACAAAAACCGCTATCACAGAGCCTCTTTACCGCGCGATATTTCCAAATTCAAGGAGGACCTGTTGGCCAAAGCCGAAAACATGCACAAAAAATTTGGTTCAATTGTATGCATAATTTTATACACTTTTCAATTGTACAATAAAAAAAAATGGTACAGACATCGTAATTATAGCGCCCCCTTCCAGCGGAATTTTTCCAAATTCAGGGAGGACCTTCATGCCATGACAAAAAAGAAACACAAAAAAATTGGCTCAATTCTATGCATAACTTCATACACTTTTCGATGGCACAATATTCAAAAACGCACAAAAATCGCTATTAAAGCGCCCCCTACCTGCGAATTTTTTCCAAATTAAGGAAGGACCTGCTTGCCATAGCCAAGAACTTAAAATAAAAATTTGGTTCAATTCTATGCATAACTTCATACACTTTTCGATGGTACAATATACAAAATCGCTATCACAGCGCCCCCTAGCGGCAAATTTTCTCCAAATTCAGGGAGGACCTGCTTGTCATAGCCATAAACTTAAAATAAAAATTTGGTTCAATTCTATACATAACTTAATACACTTTTGGATGGTACAATATTCAAAATCGCACAAAAATCGCAATTACAGCGCCCCCTACCGGCGAATGTTTTCCAAATTCAGGGAGGACCTACCTGCCATATCCAAAAACTTAAAATAAAAATTTGGTTCAATTCTATGCATAACTACATATACTTTTGGATGGTAAAATATTCAAATTAGCACAAAAATAAATATTACAGCGCCCCCTACCGGCGATTTTTTCCAAATTCAGGGAGGATATTCTTGCCATGGCCAAAAATTTAAAATAAAAATTTGGTTCAATTCTATGCATAACTTCATCCACTTTTTGATGGTACAATGGCGACAGACAGACGGACAGACAGACATTTTCTATAAACATGTTTTTTGGGATCTCTGACCCCTAAAACATGTAAATCCGTCGAAAACCGGAAGTCGAAAAAAATTTCGATTACAATACTTTCTTCTATTGAAGATAGAAGAAAGTAAAAAGTTATTAACAAATAAGAACGAATTTTTTTAACAAAAAAAGTTTTTTTAATCAGCCATTACATAGCTTTTTTTTAATAAATTTATGTGTTCCTTTAATTTAACTAGAAGCTACACTCACGAAGTTTACGAAAAAAAATTATTTTTGTGTTTCAGATAATTCTACAAGGCGCTATCATGCCCACCATCCAGACGAAATTTTCCAAAGCAGTTAAACATATTTGTTTGTAACTTAGAGTAGTAATGGGCGATAACGAGATGTTTTTCTCGATTTTCTCGATTGTATGGACATCTCGATATTTTTCGATTGTGTAAATTTTTTCTCGATGACTACAGTTTGCAAATTTCTTTTATAAATCATATATTATGTATTATATACGTCATACATTTATCAAGAATCGTCTGCGGGTGAACTGGAATGAGTCGATGTTAATAAAGACTGAGTGACTTCGACCGCTAGCGGGCCCTCCTTTAATCGGGGCCCCTAATTTATACGTAATGTTGTAATATGAAATCACGAACAGGTTACCCGCTATATACGGCACTGATATATGATAGCAGGCGGGTGTAGTGTGCACGCACTACAAAATCTTGTAAAAAATATAATATCGAAACGAATGAACCTCGGACCAGATCTCTTGGGGGAGGGGTCAAAGCGAGCGGAGGAGCACAGCAGCTGCATAATATGATTAAGTCGTCACAGGTCTTTAGGCCTTTCCAACCATATGTCACATGAGAAGTCTGGATCTGAATTTATAAAAATGCCCTCCCCGTGGGGGCAAAGGGGGAGAGGGGTGAGGGAGGTGGATAACATGAGTAAGTGGTCATATGCCTTTCCAACAATATGTCACATGAGGGGTCTCGGCTAAATTTAGAAAAACACCCCCGTAGGGGAAAAGTGGGGGGGGGGCGGTCACCGGAGGTGCATTACATCAATAAGTAGTCACAGATCTTCCCAACGATATCTCACATGAGAGGTCTTGGCTAAATTTGAAAAAGTGTCCCCCGGGAGGAGCAAATTGGGGGAGACTGTCACCGGAGGTGCATAACATCAATAAATAGTCACAGACCTTTCCAACGATATCTCACATGAGGGGTCTTGGCTAAATTTGGAAAAGTGCCCCCGGGGGGGCAAAGTGGTGTTGGGGACACCGTAGGTACATAACATCAATAAGTAGTCACAGACCTTTCCAACGATATCTCACACGAGGGGCCTTGACTAAATTTGAAAAAGTGTCCCCCGGGGGGGCAAAGAGTGGGGGGGACTGTCACCGGAAGTGCATAACATCAATAAGTAGTCACAGACCTTTTCAACGATATCCCACAAGAGGGGTATTGACTAAATTTGGAAAAGTGTCCTCCGGGGGGGGCAAAGTGGGGGGGGCGGTCACCGGAAGTGCATAGCATCAATAAGTAGTCACAAACCTTTCCAACGATATGTCACATGAGGGGTCTTGGCTAAATTTGGAAAAGTGTCCTGAAATTTCATATATTATAAATAATATTTAGCGGAGGGCTCCATAAAAAAATCCGATCTAAAATGATAAAAACGGAAAAAACTACCCTCGCAGTGGGGGCCAAATTGGGGAGGGGAGGAAGAAAGTCTCATAATATGAAAGAGTCATCGGAGAGCTTACCGATGACGCATCACATGACTGGTCCAAAAAAAGTTTGAAAATTGCTCCCCCTCCCTCCCCCCGTGGGCTCACTCTTTCGCCCCGGAATTCACACAGCCGCCACTTTAAAATTTTTATGTTCAATAAATAATATTTACCGGAAGACTGCATAAAAAACCCACATCTAAAGTGATATTTAAATTTATTATAGAAATCGGCTACGGTTTTAAAAATTTGATCGCCCCTTCCCCATCCCCCTTTGGGCGATGAAAGATTCATAGTATGAAAGAGTGGTCAAAGGGCTTTTCGATTATATGCCACAGGAAGGGTTCGGTAAAATTTTTAAAATTGCACCCCGCATGACTCCACTCTCACGTCCTCCTCCCTCGAAATCACCCGACCCACCTTCCTCTTTGAAATTTTTATATTTAATAAATAATTTTTATCGGAGGGCTCCAGATATGTGACATCTTGGTAGGGCTAAAAGAAGAGAAACTTTGAAAATTAGGGCTTCATTTCACAGCTCATTGTCATGCCTCTTCCTCTATCTCGTCCCTTGGTACTCTCGATAAATTTTCTTACTTTTCTTCTCTGCCGAGGACGAGAGAAATCTTCGAAAAGCTTCTCATAGCGAAATGTTGAAAAGCGCGAGAGAAATCCTCGAAAGGCTTTTCATTGGAAGATTTCGAAAAGGACGAGAGAAACCAGCGAGAGGCTTCCCATCGGGAAAGGTTGAAAACGGCGAGATAAACTCTCGAGAGACTTCCCATCCCGAAAGGTTTAAAACGGCGAGAGAACCAACCATCGAGCAGCTTCCCATCTGGAAGCGTCGAAATGCTGGAAAAATCATCGAGATGAGATTTGCCGAAATGCGAGATGGAAATTAAGCTTTCAGAGTCAAACTTACCGCATTTCTGGTTTAAGTCATAATTTCTCAAAGGAGTCCATCTGCTTATCCAATAGGGTGGAACTTAAGTATAGGGTAAAAAAAAAAACTTTTTTGTTTTAATGTGTAATAGTGAAAACTTTTTTCCTTTTTGGATGTCTAAACTTTTGGCTGAAAAGGTTTTTTTAAGTTAAGTTGTTTTCCGGTTCCTCAAGGAGGTCAAAGTTTTGAAATTTCAGTATAAAGTAACTTAAAGTAAACAACGTAGCTGTTAGCTCATATCTACTTTTATTTAGCAAATACTATCCAGAAGTCACCACGATGAGGTGGTTAAATATCGACTTCCACCCTCCTTACCTCCCTTTGTTATGGATTAATTCAATTGGATATTCAACCTACTGTCTTTTTAGGCAAACTTTGTCATTACATTCGGAAGTCGATATTTAACCACCTCATCGTGGTGACTTCTGGATAGTATTGTGGGAATTCAACTTTCCCAAGATTAAGCCATCTTTTGTTTAATATTTAAAGACGGTTGACGCAGCTCGCGGGACAATTTTGACACACGTTTCCACTGGTTGAGTATGACAAGGAAAATCTAAAATTCAGGTGTGTTCCCCTGTTTGTACTTTTTTTAAGTTCTTCATCCGATAGTCCGTCAAGATAGGATCAATGGTTTTATTGTCTATAATTTCAATATGTTCGCATTTTTTCAAGTCGCTTTCCTACTGGTCCAGACAATCCTTTTGTATCCGTAGTTTTTCCAGGAAGATGTTGAAATAAGTATTGAAGAAAAAAGTTCATTTGCATGTAATAATCAAATTATCCATTATAAAGTTTTTAGAGTATTGCTTCCGATGTTTTAACAACTCCAGATTTGCATCCTGCATTAAAGACGTTTCTGTTTCCCCCAATAGCTTTCAAACGTGAAATGTCTGTATTTTTATTTTGAAAATACACCAAAATTGCAGTGGCTATATTAATATAAGAAGAAGATGTCAATAAAATATGACCAATATATTTTTATCCGGGTTTTTGAACTAAGACCAGACGTTCGTCTTAAGGATTCTTAGTTATACTTTTTTCCCTCTGCTTCAGTTATCATAGTGTTATCATTTCTGCCATCAAAATACTAACCTTCTAAAATTAACTCATTTCGTCTTTCCTGTTCTTTCAAATTCTTCCTTTTCTTTTCTCTTTGTCGTCTTCAAGTCCTTCTTTCAGTTACCTTTTCTTTATTATCATTAGAAATACCCATATCTTCTAAGGTGCCATTTGCAATAATATTTGCAGTTCTGTCTAATACTCCGGTTCTTTCACCTTGTTGATTATCAAATTCAGGTTTAGAAAAATAACTGATTGAACTATTTCCTTCGAACTATTTTTTACACTTGACGATCATTCAATCAAAAGATCATTTTTTTGTTTTAAAATAACTTTTTTTCCTTGATATTTCCTTTTCTAGTCTTGCTACACTTTTTTTTGTAGTTTTTATATCTATTGATCCTATTGGCATCACCCCATCTCTCTTTGTTCTTTGAGAAAGTGACGTTCTTGTTCTGATACACGATAATAGTTAGTGCTTTTACACAAAGAAATGTTTTTTGCAGGATTACCTAACATTTTGCAATTTTATATTGGATGTGGGATTATTCTTTCTAATCTTAATATTTTTCTTCAAATTTTGACATTTCTCGCGCTAGTCTCTAATCATTTTTTATGATTTGTGTATCAGAAACCGTTGGAATTGGAGGTCTCAGCAATACACTTTTAATTGTATCATCAACAGCTTTAGATATTTTAGAAATAGTGTGTACCAGATTCCAGCTGTCATATTTTAAGTGAAATTGAACCCAAAAATAATGTTTCATAACATCTTCATATGTTCCAGTGGCGTGGCGTCCGGTCATCGCTGGATGCGGCGATGACCAAGCAATATTTTAAAAACTCTTAATAAGCTTTTAAAACTCTACGATCCAGTTTTAGCAGAACATTTGGAGTTCATGTATAAGTGAAGGTAAGATTTAAAGTTTCTTTTTTGAACATTCAACCATTGGATTTTAGAGTTAATAATTTTTCACCACAAACTTAAATAATTGCGATGACCACCGAAAATTTTCACGCCACGCCACTGATATGTTCGTCAAAGATGACAGTTTAATGTTAACAGTTTTGGTTCACGAAATACAGGACACTTCAACAATTATCTAGATTTAGGTACGTTAACAGAATTTGTCACTTTTGACACTGAATGTTTATTAAAAAATAATTAAAGAAACTGTTAACACACGTTAAATCGGACTAACTTGTTATGTGTCGCTACCAAATAAATCAGAGACAATGAAAGCCGATGCCCACGAAGCTGGCTTCTACAAAAGACAAATAAAGTGGGGCTAACTTTTCTAAGGCACTCAAACTAAATTATTCTCTTTATTACAGGACATTAACACTTAATTAATTTAATTTTGAAAAATATAAATTTAACAATAAGCTTAAAAAAATTTTCATGCAATTATTGGCTTTTTTTCGTTTTTTAGGGAAAATCGGGAGCTTTGAGAAACCGGAAAACATCATTTTAAAAATAAAAGAAAAATATTTTCTTTTTATGGAGTTAAAAAGGAAAAAAATAATCACTATTAGAATATAAAATTCGAAACTTCGTTTTTTAGTTCCACCCTATTATCCAATCTCTTTTTAGCTCACAGGCTATCTAAGCCTGAGAGCTAATGTACCCGTCGGTTCTGTGTGTATGCATGTACGTACGTACGTACGTATGTATGTACGTAACGCGATAACTCTTGATTAAAATGTACGATTTGCTTAAATTTTTTTTATGTTCATTCTGATAAGGCGTTCCGCTGATTAGTTTTGACGGTTCATTGGTTAAGGATAAAGGGAGAGAAGGGGGGCTGCCCCCCTCCTTAATTTAGATAAATAGGTATTTCATGCAGAATTATTCGATTTGCTCCAAATTTCGTATACCGGTTTATTATGTTAAGGAGCTTCCCTGATTAAACTTGGAGGTTCATTAGTTAAGTATGAAGGGGGGAAAGGGGAGTAGGCCCCTTCCTTAATTTAGATAAATGGGTTTTTCATGCAGAATTATTCGATTTGCTCCAAATTTGGTATACCGGTTCATTATGTTAAGAAGTTGCCTTGATTAGATTTGGAGGTTTACGGGTTAAGTATAAAGGGGGAGAAGGGGGCTGGACTCCCCCCCGCTTAATTTAGATAAATGGGCTTTTCATGCAGAATTATTCGATTTGCTCCAAATTTGGTATACCGGTTTATTATGTTAAGGAGCTTCCCTGATTAAACTTGGAAGTTCATTGGTTAAGGTTAAAGGGGGAGAAGGGGGGCTGGTCCGCCCCCCCTCCTTAATTTAGATAAATGGGTTTTTCATGCAGAATTATTCGATATGTTCCAAATTTGGTATACCGGTTTATTATGTTAATGAGCTTCCCCGATTAAACTTGGAAGTTCATTAGTTAAGTATAAAGGGGGGGGAAAGGGGGGTAGACCCCTCTTTAATTTAGATAAATGGGTTTTTCATGCAGAATTATTCGATTTGCTCCAAATTTGGGATACCGGTTTATTATGTTAAGAAGCTGCCTTGATTAGATTTGGAGGTTTATGGGTTAAGTATAAAGGGGAGGGGCTAGTCTCCCCCTTAATTTAGATAAAAGGGTTTTTCATGCAGAATTATTCGATTTGCTTCAAATTTAATATACCAATTTATTCCGATATGACGCTTCCTTCATTAGATTTGGAGGTTCATTGATTAAGTATACAAGGGCTAAAAGGGGACAAGTCCCCTCCCCTTAATTTAGATAAATGGATTTTCATGGAGAATTATTCAATTTACTTAATTTTTTTTTCTATGTTCGTTCTGATAAGGAGCTTTCCTGATTAGATTTGGAGGTTCATTAGTTAAGTATAAAAGGGTTAAATTGGTTAGACACCCTTAATTTAGCGATATGTTTCTTTTTTTCATGCAGAATTATCTGATTTGCTTCAAATTTGATATACTGAAGGTTGATTTGATATAGTTAAGGAGTTTCCCTGATTAGATTTGGAAGTTCATTGGTTAAGTATAAAAGGGGCAAACGGGGGATATTTCCCTTCATTTATTTTTTGAGGGACATTATTCTTTGAAATAAAAGTATAATATGCAATTAGTGTGAATAACCTGTGAGCTCAATGCATCAGTTTAACTGGCACTTATCTTTTTATTGCTATTAACCGATGTGGGTTATGAAGCATAGTGGTTTATGTATTCAGTTCTGTATAGTCCTAGTTTCAAACTTTACTGTTAAATTTAGTGTCATTTTGCCCCGAATTTTCAATGTTTCTCTTATTTTAGCTCTGCCAAGCTGCCCCATACCTGGAGACTCAGATAAATACTATTTATTAAATACAAAAAGTTCAAAGAGGAAGGTGAGTGAATTCTGGTGGGCGCGAGAGTGGACAAAGAGGGGGGGGGGGGTAATTTTCAAACTTTTACCAAACCTCTCCTTGACATATCATCGGAAAGTCCTTTCACCATTCTTTTATATTATGAACCTTTCTCCTCCCAGAGTTGAATTGCGGAAGGAGCGGGAGGGGGGGAGCGGTGCGGGGGTGAATTTTTTTTTTTTTTTAAATTGTAGAGATTTCTACAATAAATATCATTAAATGAGGTTTTTTAATGGAGCTCTCCGATAAATATTATTTATTAAATATAAAATTTTAAAAGTGGGGCTGCGTGATTTCCGGGTATATTCTGGGATAAAAGAGGGAACCCACGTGGGAGGGGTAGATTTCAAACTGTTTTTGGACCAGTCATTTGGTATATCATCGGAAAGTTTTCGGTTATCATCGGAAAGTTACTCTTTCATATTATGAACCTTTCTTCTTCCCTCCCTAGTTTGGCGCCCCGAGAGAGGCACTTTTCAAACTTTTTTGAAATCGTAGCGTTTTTAAACATTTTAGATCGGATTTTTTTACGGAGCCCTCCGATAAATAATTTTTAATATATGAAAATTTCAAAGAGAAGGATGGGCAGGGTATATTTCGGGGGGCACGATAATTGGAATCCTGGGAGTTGGGACTCTTTTCTATCATTTGCTGACACCCCTCATGTGATATATCATTGGAAAGCTCTGTGACTACTATTTCATTTTATATATCGTCCGCGCCCCTCCCCTTACTTTGCCCCGCGCGGGGGCACTTTTCTAAATTTAGCCGACACCCCTCATGTGACATATCGTTGGAAAGTCCTGTGACCACTTATTCATATTATGCACTTTCCTTGCCCCTCCCCCCCCCTACTTTGCTCCCCGCGGGGGTTCGTTTAATGTATTCCAGTCGAAGACTTTCTAAAAATGGGGAAATTAAAGATCCAATCTCAAATGACGTAGAAAAATCAATAAAAAATTTTGATCCCTTTTATCATCCTTTAGTTCGTGTTTTTGCCACTAGGGGGTGCTTTTTATTGTTATTTTTTTGGTCATTTTGGTGCTAATTGCCGAAAAATTCTAATTTTTGATACTTAAACTCCCCTTACCGCTTCATAGCTACTCGCGTTTTTTCAGCTTTTTTCAACCAGGGGGCAACCTTACAAGACTTTTCCAGTCTTATGGCTCCTTTATAGCTTCCCTTTGGTTTGTTGTTTTTTATTCCATCTGTTTTCAGTTACCCTATATTTAATAAAATATGCCTTATATATATGTAAAAACAATGATTTCAATAATCGATTCCAGAACATCTCCTTTGTAGATTCTCGAAAGTAATCGATGACTGTATCGATTGTGTATTTTACGATAACGATTTTTTTCGATTGGTAAATTTTCGAGAATCGCCCATCACTAAGCCCTATCACTACTATGAAATTGTCGGCCAGAATAATAGCTAAGTTTTCCAATAACTGTTTTTAGCTTTTCTCGTTATAATCGATTGTAAAACATCTCGATTGTAGATTCTAGGAATTAATCGATGGCTGTATCGATTGTGATTTTTTACGATGACGATTTTTCTCGATTGTCGAATTCTCGAGAATCGCCCATCACTAACTTAGAGTAGAAGCAACAAAATCTATTTAAAAAAAATAAGATATGTACCTTAAGATATGTACAATAAACTGTTAAAATTTCAAAAAGATCCATTATTCAGTTTTCTTACAAAAAAAAAAAATCATAAAAAATGCTTTTTTTTTTTTTTTTTTTGCCTCCTAATGTAGAAGGTCCCCTTAAGACTTTAAATAAATCTAACAGTGTATTTTAAAAATATTTTGTCCAATAATAATTTTTAAAAAAAATCATTTTTCAAGAAGAGCATACAGAAAACAAGAAGAAAAATTAATTTTCCGAGGAGAAATTAAAAAAAATGCGGATGCATTCCAAACCCATAGGTTTAGCATTAGAGAGGGGAATTTCCAGCCTGGCTGATATAAGCCTGCTTCCGAATTCCCCACACGAATGCTAAGTCTATGGGCGTAGAATGCACTCGTATATTTAAAATATCTTCAAAAGAAATTTTTTAATGGTTTTTTTTTTCTGTGTACTCTTTTTAAATGATGTTTATTTTTTTTCTTAGTTCTCGAAATATTTCTAAAATCTATGCTTAATTTAATAGTTTATGCGTTAAAAGTTGACGAACTGGGAGTCAGATTGAAACACTTCATATAAAATCAAGTACATATTTTAGAAATATTTTGAGAACTAAGAAAAAAAGAAACAGCCTTTAAGAAGAGTGCACAGAAAAAATAAGTTAAAAATATTAATTTACCGAGAAGATATTTTAAATAGAAGAATGCATCAAACGCCCATACACTTAACATTAGCGGGGAGAATTTGGGTAGGCGAAGAAATTCGACTGTTAATGCTTAACCTACGGGAGAAATCCGCTTGTATTTTAATATTTTTTTAATTACTCTTTTTAGGTGAGATCGTAATTATATAAATACGTAGCACCTATAGTCGTCGTTCGGCCCATCTGTCTGTCTGTCCGTCCGTCCGCATATAACAGAGCAAAAACTGCCCAACCGAATGGTCTGAAATTTTAGGTATATAATTGTTGCAAAATTTTGTCGAGCCATTTTAAATTTAATGAAAGTCGGATGTATAGTTTAATTACAGGGACAGTCAAAAGTTTTTCGTTACATTACAGCCAATGAAAAAAAAAATATTTCAAGTGTATTTTAATGACGTTACAGCCTTTCGAACAGAATGAAATTGATAGCACTTATGAAGTGCCCTAAAATATACATTCAGTACAATATGCGGTGCAAAAAATATTTATAAACTAGTTGTAGTAAACTTTTTTTTTTTTTTTTTTTTTTTTTTTTTTTTTTTTTTTTTTTTTACCTGCAATACCCGAGGTCGATATTTAATATTGTGCGTTTGTACTTTTTCGATTTAGGTTGCAGAGTTTTATTTTATTTTTTTCATATGAAGATAGTTTCACTTTTGGAACCGGTTCTCAAAGTGTTCTGAAAGTAAAACTATCATCATACAAAAAAAAAAAAAAAAAAAAAACTGTAAACCGAAACAGAAAAAATACAAACGCACAATATAATATATCGACATTTGATATACTATGCAAATAAAAAAAATCATTTTAAAAATATTAAAATGCAAGCGATAAATCTATAAAGATTTCTCGCTTTTATTATTATTGTTAACTTAAGATTTATGAAATACAACATATTTTTATGAAACACTTACATGGAATTTCTTTTAAGCAGTCTTAATTTTTGGATAGAAATTAGAAAAAAAACAAAAGTAGCATTGTATAGAAAAAAAATTTCTCCCCCCCCCCCCCCCTTTTTTTTTACTTACAACAGTATCCTTTTATGATCTGCAAATCAACTTGAAATTATTCAGTGTTTTTTTTAATTTTTATTTTTTTTTCTTTTTTGGGGGGGGGGGGGGAGGGCGGATTTATGTTAATTCCTTCGTATTGTATATTTACAGACACTGAAATTTTCATGTAAACAGTTACTCTTAAATTTTTACCTTCTTTTCATTAAAAAAAACTAAATTTTTTTTAACGAGAAAATATATATATATATTTATTTATTTATTTATTCATACTGTTAATAAGAAACATTAACAGAATTAAATATGTATATGGAATTAAAATGTAAAAAGTTTTCATATTTCCATTATTTTAGGTTTTGTTCAATAAAACCCAAATCTTGCCAAAATCCCATCAAACCCGATTAAAAGCACTGATAATGAAAACCACACTAAAAATCTCTATTATAAACCTCGAAAATGAAAACTTTAGGTTAAGAAATCTAAATTAAAGAATATTCTAACAGAACGAAGAAAAATTAGTAATCCAATTTCGGTATTTCAAATAGGGAAATACCATTTTGCGTTTATTGTTTCATTCAACACAGCAAAAATGTACACAGGAAGGAGCAGGGGAGGAGGGAAGAAAGGAGCAGACAGCTGCAGCATGCGAATTCGTACACAAACAATAAAAGCCACTTTATCTCCCTTTTTTCGTAAGAGTATGGAAGGATTTGGGTTAATTCATGTAGATCTCTTCGCTCTGAATCATGATCAATAAATATAGCAAAAATTTTAACTGAGATAAAAGAAACTGGTACGCTGTGGCCATCAATAAACGTTATTCTATTTCATTCTAATACAGTAGAGCACCGATTATCCGAACAAGTCGGGACCGACCCTAGTTCGGATAAGCAAAAGTTCGGATAAATGGACAGACAGTTTAAGGGATGTTTCTGACTATACTAAAACATTCACACTTTATCTAAGCTTAGGACTGGTAGCACACCAGTTAGTGCTGGCATGTTTAAAAATTGGGGATTTTTTGTCTTTTTAATTTTTTTGTTTACATTTTTATCATTAAATGTTTGTTTTTTTTTCCTCTTTTTATCATTTCTTGAACTCCAGAGATTATAATTTAAGCAAAAAATCTTTTGATCGCTGCTTGCTTCAACGAAGACATTCTTTTTAATGCTGCCATATCTCTAATTCTTCTTAAATACGTTAGTTGAATAGGATCAACGTTCTCCTGCCGTTCGAGCCATTTCGTAGCTGTTTCTAAATATTCAGAGGTTTCGTTATGTAATGGACCTGGGTTATTTTCAGAGCATTCGTTTTCATTTTCTTCAATTTCTTTTTCATCAGGAATCGCCCCTACAATCTCATCAACATTTAAAATCTGATATCCAGGGTCATGTACTTCACTATTTAACCACTCGTAATTTTCATTTTCTTTATAGTTTAGGATTCTTCCCATCTCCTTTATTGTTTTACATTGCTCATTTTCTGATCCACTATCAGTTTTTTCTTTATTTAAAACTTTATTCAAAGCCAATGGATAATTGGGAATTCGGTTAAAAAATTTTTGGGAGAAATGGGTAGCTTGGATAACTGGAAGTTTGTTTAAAAAAAAAAATTGTTCTGAGTGAAATAAACTGTTCGGATAATTGGAAGTTCGGTTAATTGGAGTTCCGATAATCGGCGCTCTAGTGTATATTACAATAAATAACACTGTCATACATCTAGGGACGGCCAGTGGCGTATTCGGGGGGTGGACTAGAAAATATCGTTTAATTGCGATAGTTAAGCAAAATGTAAGGAAATCTTCTAAGATGACATTCAAAAGAAACTAGAAAAATATTCCGTTTTAGACGGGTTTTCATCTTAGAAAGTGTGTTATTTTGCAAAGACCACGAAATAGCCATTTCGACCGAGTTTCCATTATAAACAGATTCGCTCAACCCGTGTTTTCAGGGGCGTAGCTACAAAATTTTTTTTCGGGGGGAAGAGTTCAAAATTTTCCCAACTTATAATTAAAAAATTTCCCAACGCGAAACAAATTGGTCTATTTTCCAACTAAAATGATATGTTAAATGTGTGTTTAATAATAATGATACATATACAAAGAAAAATAAAAAAAATCTTTCCAAAGAAAAATGCTGAAATTAAAAATTATAATTATTGGTTCATTTAATGAAAGTTTTTGTGTTCAGTTGTGTACGAGTCATAATCGTACTTCATATGAAAATAGCCTCATATTTTTAGATTTATGAAAAAGGAACAAAGTTTTAGAGGAAATGTATTAGAGACACTGTTGATGGACAACAGTAGAGAAATTCATGTCTGGTAGATGTATGATATTTTCGTAGCACAGAGAAACATAATGAGAAATTGGGTCTGGCTGATTTTTGTATTTCTTTTGAAAGTTTAACTGTTTTACTATTACAGAACTCAGAAAGGTAGTCAGCAAAACATTTTTTTTTTTTTTTTTTTTTTTTTTTTTACTTTTTATTTGAAAAAAAGAAAAAGTGTTTCAAAAATCCATAATTTCCCAACTCTAAGCTCAAATTTCCCAAGTTCACATATATTGGGGGGGGGGAGGCTCCCCCACCCCATTAACCCCCCATCGCAACGCCTCTGCGCGTTTTGCAATGTAAAACGTGATATATGGTGATTAAAAGTGCATTATTAATTTTAATTAGTTTAAAAAAACATTAATAAAAGGCTCACGCTTGTATTTATCATTTGAAAATCTGTGATTTAAGGTAGTGCATGGATTGAGACATCTTCTCAGTATGAATTGCAAAGCCTTGAAACTTTCTTTCTATCACTTACGTGAATGCTTGCTATGTTATAGACGTTATTCAGCTAGTCACGGCACTGTGATGCGTTATTTTTATTTCCATAACATTACAAAATATTGAAGAAAAAGGTGGTTCTATGGTTGTGTAACTTTTTGATTAGAAATAACAAATAAGCTTTAATTGCATTTAAAATACATCACATCTATACGAGATTCAGAGTCACTCAATAAAATTTATCTAATTGAGTGACTCTGAATCTCGAATACACAAAAAGCTTCCTATCAGAAACAATTTATCTTAAAAAAAAAAAAAAAAAAAAAAAAAAAAATTCAAAAAATACTGTCAAATTTGGCAGTTTAAGCCGATTTTCAAGCCGTGGCAGTACCGGAAAAGACATCATGAGGAAGCTGCTATTCCAAATGTATCCCATTTATGAGAAAATGAAAAACGCTCTTCAATACTTAAGTATTGCAAATGTCATGCATGCATGCTCCAAAACGAGTCCTAGAATGTGTTAAAGATGGTGTGTGTGTGTGGGGGGGGGGGGGGGGGGGGTGGGGCGGTGAGTAGAGTAAGAACGCTCTTAAATAATTTTAAATTTGGTGTTTACTTTGGTTTTATTCCCTATTTATTGAGATACGTTTTAGTAGATAATTTTCAGTATTCCGTTTTAAAAAATGTGGTATAACCATGGAATTATACTTGTAAAGACGAAAACCTGCCTCTTTTTTCGCAGTTCCATGCGACCGCATCTTAGCAGGTTTATTTCTATAATAGATGCGTTACCTGCTATGATAAAACATGTTTAAAAAGGAATTTTACCCGTTTCTTGTGATTCCCTCTCAGAAACTTTTACTATATCTCAGCCTCCTACGAAGTGATAAGTCTAGATACGCCACTGCTAAGAGTTGATTGAAAAGCTTGGGGCCCTAAATTTTCTTTCTATGAATAGCACAATACACAAGAAACATTTCAAGATTCTTATCTTAATCAATTTTAAGTAGCCATTATTCCTCATCAAAACACATTTCTCCGTTTTCCCTTCCCATTAAAGAGATATTTCAAATATTTTTTAGACTAAATATGTTGAAAACAGTCAGATTTAGGTATACTTTTAAGTTATTTAACGGAGGCTGTGGGTGTATAAAGTTATCAACTTTTTGGTAATTTTGGACCCCCTCCCCCCCCTTCTCCCGTAATGATATCGTTATCAATAGCTAAAATTTCTTTAGATTTTTGGAATTTCTTTCTTTTGTTTGGAGTGATATACAAATATGGTTACACTTATTCTTTGCATGCAATATTGATTCAGATGAAGAGAAGTCAATAAAATATCAGTTTATAGATAATTAACTTTATATCAAATAACACTTGAAAGAAATAGCTACTATTTAAAAGTATTTAGTAATAGCTTTTTGTTACATAATGCATTCAACAGTAATAATGTCTTTTTGTACTTACCCCCCCCCCCCTCCCTCCCTCCCGCACGGGGTGGGGCAGACAGAGCTTCTTTCTCTTTTATTTACTAGTAAATACAAGTCTTATTTAAAACATACTTCGCATATGGTTTGTAGAACAGCGGATTATATATGCACACACGTACGAAAGAAGAATATGAATGCCTAACGTAGGGGCATTCCATATTTTGGAATTAAACAATTTTATAATCATTTAATGATTTTAATAACTTTGTATTTTCATAAAAATAGATAACATACTATAAAAAAAATAACATACTATTTTGTTGTAAAGACCAGATTACAAATAAAAAGAAAAAAAATTGGTTGGATCAAAAATGATGACGATATCAAAAGACAATCCCCCTCCCCCTAGAGATACCTTACGATATCATGTGCCAGACCCCTTCCCCCTTAAAATGATAACGTTATATATGCATAGTCCAATGTGTAAAATGTCCTTATTTGTCATATAGCAGAGCGAATTGAAATAAATTTTATTCAATGTATAATAACAAAAAGTTGCGAGAAATCATAAAATACATTAACCGGGAAGAATCCCTGCCGGCTCGGCCTACAGGCGGAGGTAGATTTCGAAGCTAAGTACTAATTTCACCGACAAAAAATAAATAAAGATTAGAGATAAACGCAGTTTAACAATTTAATCTGGCCAGTGGCCACCATTAACAATTTTTTTATTTTTCTGTAAGAGCTGGTTTCATAATCATGTTAAGCCGGTATTAAAAAAAAATATTTTTCCACGTTCAACAACTCGAAATTTTTTGACACATTTTCAGACTAATTTTTAAAAATTAAAACATGAAACTTGCAGACATGATTTTTTGAAGAGATTTATTAGCGACCTGTTTTTATTTTTCGTTAAATTAATTAGAATTTGATTTACAAACAATTATTTCCTTAGTACGACCATTTTTTTTTCGTTTCCAGCACTATCGCTTCGGGAAATTCGGTTCAAACTGCCCACTTTGAGAACATTTTAAAAAATATATTCTGGCTTTATCACAAAATACCCATACGGCACATTATATAGTTTCTGAATTAGAGAACCTGCAATTGGATGCGTTTGAAAGCAAAAATGAATTTAAAAAGTGAGTCAGAAAATGAGCAGTTTGGATTTGAGTACACCCTTAATACGAGCATTTTTTCGTCAACCCCTATTTTTGCTTAAATTGTTTTCGCTGTAAGAGTTGGTCCTATCAAAAACTCGTCAATATAAAAGTTGTAGATAATATTAAGAAGATTTATAATAAATTTAAGCGGATTGCATATTTTGTGAAATGACGAAGTTGTGAATTTTTTTCTTCTTCAACACCCCTCCCCCCCCCCCCATTTTTTTCCGTTTTTAATTTTTTTTCCAGTAAGAGTTGGTCCTATCAAAAACTTGTCAATATAAAAGTTGTAGATAATATTAAGAAGATTTATAATAAATTTAAGTGAATTTGATATCTTGAGAATTGACGAAGTTGTGAATTTTTTTCTCCCTAAAACCCTGTTTTTTTTCGCCCCTTGAGCCCATTTTTCATTTTATCAAAAATCTGTGATACATACAGTTTTGGCCCTTTTTCTAGAAGTAATAATAACGCTAAACTGATTTGATATGTATTATAATTAAGAAAATATGTTTTTTTTTCTGTTTTCACAAAACCCCTTCTTATTTCCACCCCCTTGGTCCGATTTTGCCCATTAACGAACTTGACCGAGATTTTCTGCCCTTTGATTTTATGTATCAGTTTGGAAGAGATTTGTGCAGAATTATGGAAGTTATCGTGTCCATAAAAAAGTGATGATAGATATATAAAGTTTTGAACAGGGTGTCGTTTTAAGTTCTAGGGGTTATGATTGACGTAGATCTGGCACAAAATTTTCAGAAATTTCAACATAGGGGAGAATGTAATAGGTAGTATTTCTTAGGAAATCTACCTAAAAACTAATTTTTCTCTAAATGGGGGGGGGGGGGGAGGTCAAACCATTTTTAACAATTGTTCACATAATTATTCTGGTTTTGATTCTAATGATTTGACTTTCGATTGGGAAGATTTTTAAAATTCAACAAAAATACTTGTTTTTTAATTTTATTATAAAATTTTGCATGTATTACTTTTATTTATAGTCTACATCTACGACATTACTTTTCCAAAAAAAAAAAAAAAAAAAAAAAAAAAATTAACAACAAATAGGTGAATAAAAAAATTTGAAATTACCCCCTGTGGAGCATACGTCCCACGTTGGGAACCACTAATTTAGAATTTATTTTTCAACCAACAAGGAAAAATAAGCACATCATGGGAAAAGATGCAGGCAGCAGCAGAATGCGCATTCTTACACAAACAATAAAGCCTATCCTATGTTTATTTTACGTTTGTTTTTTCTATTGTGTATGTAAGGAATTAGGTTTATTCACATCTTTCCCTTTTACTGAATCATGATCAATGAATACTGGAAAAAGCTGCTTTGATACTTGAGAAATAAAAAAAGCCGTTGCAATCAATAGAAAACGAAAATAAAAAAATTTGTCAGCAGTAATTCAATAATAAGCTGAATCATGTAAGATATTCTCCTACTCTATTGAGTAAGTGAACTACGTACATTGTTATCAACTTTATGGAGAGTCATCAGTATTACAATACTGAAATTTCAAGATTTCTGACCAATTTTTAAAGTGTCACAATTTTCTTCAGATTTATCGGCTTCCCTGATTATCCCGAGTTATCTCGGGTTCGTATATATTACAATTAATTATTATTATTAGAAAACTCGGGCGTAGCCTAATTTGTCACTATGATTTGTTTTATCACATTTTTACTCGCCCTGAAGCCTAAAAAGTAGGGTGTAAAAAAACCATGATTTTTTTTTAAAAATAAAAAAAATCGTATTTTTTTTATTTTAATCTGATTTTTTTTATTTTTTTTCCAGCGTTCAAATACTGAATAGCTACCAAGAATTTTAGGTTTGCAAAACAATTAAAACACTAATTGCTAACATAATCTATGATTTTACACTTTAATTAATAAAATTATAATTATTAGTTAGTAATTATAGAAATTATAAAAACTGCAAATTGGTACTTTTATTAGGTAGTATCATACAATGTTATATACATTCATATTGTAATAATTATGTAAAACTTTATTAACTACTAGTGATATTTAACATTAAAATTATTAATAACTGCAGTTAATATTAAATAGTTAACACTACTTCAAATTAATAATTATAAAACAATTAACTCTCTAATTAAGAACATATTATACATTTTTAAACTTTAATTATTAAAATGATAATTAATAATATAGTATTCATTTTAGAAAGAAAAAGGGGGCAGGATACTAGTTCAAAAAATGGGCACTATTTCATGAGGAAATATATTAGTAATGTATTTAGTAATGATGACAAATTTCCCCAGAATTTGACAGCACCCAGAATTTATAAGAAAAAAAACAAGAGAATAATTTTTAGTATGATAAATAAAGTATCCTTAATTTTTAATAGTTTTATGAATCACAAATTGAAAAATACAATTAAATAACATGTTTTAATAATATCCTGTTTTTCTAAAGAAATAAAGTTCTATTATTTTTGCAAGATCTTGAGCACATGAATCTAGAAATACTGTTGTTTGGGAAGTTTTTTACAAGAAATCTCTGGCTACAACTGCAGGTGAATTTAACTATTTTTAAGGCAGGGTGCATTTTGTGCAGTAATACCAGAATTAATAAAAACTGCAAATAAGTAATTTCATTAGTTAGTAACACAAATAACAAAACTAACAAATATTATTTACAGCTCGTTTTGCCTTTGTACTTAGAAAAATTACTGTTAATCACCAAAATCTAAACTTACACACATGTATGTGTATGCTAACCAAAAAAATTATGATAATAAGTTAAACCGATTCATACATACATACAGAATAAATATACGGATAGCCAGTTTTATTTGAAATCATGAACATAGAATAGGGACTTATTCTATGTTCATGTTTCAAAATATTTAAATAACAGCATTATTGCCTCTCAGTGAGGATTATTAGCTTTCAATGGTTCAATTTTTTAGGTTTTGCTGCCTTTTCAATACATAATTAATTTTTTTATTTAGTGTATATGAGTTACAAAGTAAAAAAAAAAAAAAAAAAAAAAAAATATATATATATATATATATATATTCAACCAGTATCGAGGAAGCCAGAGATTCCCCCAGGTTTAAAAAAAGGCAGGGTGCTTCTTCTAGGAAAAGGGGACTTTTGGATTCCGAAGGGCATGTTTTGGATTCTTAAGGGCACTTAAAAAAAAAAAATAAATAAAGGCTTTCTTTTGATTTTTAAAACTACTTTTAATATTTAATAGACAGGACGCTATTTTAAAGGCAGCAATGAGTCAATTTTTACTATACAAGTAAATTTCTTAGTAAACAAAAGAGTAAAGGCACTTTTTTCAGATGGAGGCAACAAGGGTGCAAATATTTTTCATTAGGGGCAAGAGGGGTGCTATTTTGTAAACATGAGGGCAGGCAGGGTGCAGCACCCTCCTGAAACTGTCTAGGAGAATCTCTGAAGAAGCTCTTACTGTGTTTAACATTTTTATACCAATTAGTTCTTTTTCTCTTATGCATTCGATTCATTTAAAATTTAGCTGTTGAGCAGACGTCACTCTTTCATTCTTCTTTAACTCGAGATTGCTATTAATTTATTATTACAAAAGTAGAACGAGAAACTAAGACACTGACTATTTATTCTTTTACTTGCAGAAATTTATTACACTTGCTGTGGTTATTTTATATAAATTGATTTCCTTAAGGAAATTATGACATTACGAATTATATTAGATTTAAATATCATTTTTAAATTAAACTATTTTATGTTGAATAAAAACAATGCTTTTCACAAACTTAACTGTTTTTAATTTTTTACAATACTCAGGAATTAAGCTTAGAAACAATTATTTAAAGCTCTTTTTTTGTTTATTCATAAGTCAAAATACCTGTACAAACTTTCAAATTATGTTCATCTTGGATTTTAATAATTTTTTTGACATTTTAAACATTTAGAAAATTTTTGATTTTAATCAATGATTTTTTTAAAAAAATCGTTTGATTAAAATCACGATTTAATCGCTGATTTAAATGAACTGATTAAAATCGTTGACACCCAACTAAAAAGAAAAAAAAAATATTCTTATATAATATAATAAACTATATATAATATTCGATTGGCAGTTTTTCAAGTTTTGTGATGTGAAATGCAAATGTTGAAATGCAATGATGTGATAGCAAAAAGTGTGACGATTTTTTTGCATTTTTTTTTCAAAAAAAATTGTTAAGGAAAGCAGTTAAAGCCAACTTTTCAGAATTAATTCTTTGCAAGGTGACTGTAGTCCAGGGGAAATGTACATTTTATCTTCCAAAAGATCGGGTAGAAGTTTTCTTTTATTATTATTTGTTTATACTGAGGCCGACAAGGAAAAACAGTTTTCCAACAAAATTGCTTAAGGCTAAATTTTCCGTGGCCAAAAAACAACAAATTTATCGAGATATTTTCTTGATTAAAAAAATATATATATATCTCGATATCCGTTGCCGTAGCATATTATTTGTCAATTATAATATTAAAAATGACAAAATTCTCTAACTTTCATATTTACAACATTTTATACACTCAATACAGACATGGTAAAAAAGCTGAACTTTCACGGCCTCACGGACTTTTGACGAAATTCGCAGGAGGAAATTTCCGTTTATTCTGCGATCCTTTGACAAAACCAAATTTTTTCGCCTACGTTTGCCGAAATTCGCGTTTTATACCACGATCTTTCGACAAAATTCGCGTATTTTCCACGATCTTTCGACGAAATTTGCATATTTTCTACGATCTTTCGACGAAATTCGCGCATTTTCCACGACCTTTCGACGAAATTCCCATATTTTTCACGATCCTTTGATGAAATTCACGTTTTTTTCCACGATCCTTCGAAGAAATTCGCGGTTATTTCGCGATTCTTTGACGTAATTTGTGTTTTTTCCACGATCTTTCGAAGAAATTTGCATATTTTACACGATCATTTGACAAAAATCGCGTTTTTTGAGCGATTCTTTGACGAAAATCGTGTCTTTTTCGTGATTCTTTAAAGGAAATCGCGCTTTTCCGCGATCCTATGCCGGAAATCGTGTTTTTTCGCGACTCTTTGATGAAATTTGCGTTTTATCTCACGATCTTTCGACAAAATTCGCATATTTTCCACGATCTTTCGACGAAATTCGTGATTTTCTGCGATCTTTCGGCGAAATTCGCGTATTTTCCACGATCTTTCGACGAAATTCGCACATTTTCACGATCTTGCGACGAAATTCACGTATTTTCCACGACCTTTCGACGAAATTCCCATATTTTCACGATCCTTTGACGAAATTCACGTTTTTTTCCACGATCCTTCGAAGAAATTCGCGGTTATTTCGCGATTCTTTGACGTAATTCGCGTTTTTACCACGATCTTTCGACGAAATTCGCATATTTTACACGATCATTTGACAAAATCGCGTTTTTTGCGCGATTCTTTGACGAAAATCGTATCTTTTTCATGATTCTTTAAAGGAAATCGCGCTTTTCCGCGATCCTATGCCGGAAATCGTGTTTTTCGCGACTCTTTGATGAAATTCGCGTTTTATCTCACGATCTTTCGACAAAATTCGCGTATTTTCCACGATCTTTCGACGAAATTTGAGATTTTCTGCGATCTTTCGACGAAATTCGCGTATTTTCCACGATCTTTCGACGAAATTCCACATTTTCCAGGTTCTTACGACGAAATTCGAGTATTTTCCACGATCCTATGACGAAATTCACGTTTTAATCCACGATCCTTCGACTAAATTCGCATTTTTATGACAAAATTCGCGTTTTTTCCGCGATCTTACGACGAAATTCGCATATTTTACACGATCCTGACAAAAATCGCGTTTTTTCCGCGATTCGTTGACGAAAATTGTGTCTTTTTTATGATTCTTTAACAAAAATCGCGTTTTTTTTGCGATCTTTTGACGAAACCGCGTTTCTTCCACAATCCTTTGACGGAAATTGCATTTTTTCCCCGCGATCTGTTGATGAAAATCTCATTTTTTCCCGCGATCCTTTGACGATGTTTGAGTTTTTTCTGTGATGATTTGAAGAAATTTGTGTTTTTCAGGCGATACTTTGAAGAAATTTGCGATTTTCTCGCAATCTTTTGTAGAAACTTGCTCAATTTGGCGCGGTTCGTACTCGCGTTTTTGTTGTATTTCATCCGCTACCGCTACCCAGAAAAATGTCAAAAATTTTTAATGCATATTTGCATCAATCCCAGAAATAATAAAATTCAGTGCCGAAAAAGTGTAATTCTGCGTTTACGCGGAAAAGTAATCTGTCAGTAGCAAGCGCCGTACGCCATTTCAAAAATAACACAATTTTTTTCTATTTTCTTAAAAACCGTGAAAAACGTAGTTTTGCCCCGATTATTCAAATGTTCCCCACGGATTTAATCGTGTATGTCGACTTCTAAAAATTGGTAGCAGTAAATTACAGTGAAACATCTCTCTAAGGGCCACCTGCCGTTTCATTGAAATTTGGCCCTTATGACGGGATGGCCCTTGAATAGAGGTGACCAATTTTTTCATTTCTCTTTTCTTTTTATACCGTGATTTTTAAAATCGGCATATTCTTTCAGTAAGTTCTCTTTGTTTTTAACAATATTGTTTATTTGATTCTCGCTGCAATTAAACTGTGAAGCCAATTTTCTTGCAGATGTTCCTTGATCATGACAATTAAGAACTTTGATTTTTGTTATTCAAATCCAAATCCTTTGGCTTGACTTAGGTACCATAATTTAAAATTTTAAATAAGCCTGAACATAAAATTTGTAGTGTAAAAATTCAGTATGCATTGACAGTTTTAGTAAATGTGGAATCAGTTTTTCTAGATAAACTATTATACTTTGTATACTCACAACAAAGGGTCAAGTATCCCCTCCAAACCAACCCCTACAGGTTGAAAAGTCAAAAACAAAGTGTGAGGAACACCTGTTTATCGCAATCGTGGAAAAGTTTGTGGTCCTTCATTGTGTTACTAAATCCTCCCCATCTCCCTCTGCCTTCTTTGTTGCAAGTGCAGTTGTTTGCTGACCTCTTATCTTTTGGTTCAGGAATTTAATACACCTGTTTAGGATTTAAGGCACATGTGAAAAAATGGCCTTTATCAGGGGTAGGTGTTGCCCCTAATAGGAGTAAATTTAACACTATGTCTATGGGGAAATTTTTCGTTCTTAAAAATATTGGCCATTGAATAGGGGTGGCCTTTAAAAGAAGTTTCACTGTATCTGTTATTTGCACACCCACGTCTTTATTTTAATCTCAACAGACATTTTATATTCAATAAATTTATGTAATTTTAAAAGTAGGGCAGAGTGTAGATGAATAAGACAATTTTCATATTTAGATAGTAACTTTAAATGTATACAATGTTAATTTGAAAGCATTGTTTAAAATAATACTTCAATATTTAGTAACTTATTGGCACGATAGTTTCAATTAAGAATTCTTGTTTAATTTTAATAATTCATACATATTTTTCCAGGGATCAATGGGATAGGTATGAAAATTTGCGAAAAACATATTTTATAACACTACAATGGTATATTTTATTTACCAATTATTGATAACATATGTTTTAATGTTTTACAGATAGCAAACATTGGATTGTATTTCCATATAAAAGGGGGTACTAAAATAAAAAATCTTTTTATGTAAGAATTCTTAGACGAAATTTTTTTCCATGATTCTTTGTTGAAATTCGGTTTTTTCCGGGATCTTTTCACGAAATTCGCGTTTTTTCGCAATCCTTTGACGAAATTGGCATCTTTTTCGCAATCCTTAGACGAAATTCGCATCTTTTTCTCAATCTCTTGACGAAATTCGCGTCCTTTGACGAAATTTGAGTTTTTAATGCGATCCTTTGGCGAAATTCTCGTTTTTTACGCATTCCTTTGACGAAATTAGCGATTTTTTTCTGCACACGATTGACGAAATTGAGTTTTTTCGTTGACCATTTGTCGAAATTCGCGCTATTATTCAGTGACATTTTTTTAATGACCGAATTTTCGGATTGAGGACCGATTTCTTTTAATTTTTGGAACCGAATGCCTTAAATTTTCAGAATAGAGTCAACTTAGTACGATTTTCAGCCAAACAAAGCGAAGGAAAGTGGTGTGCTTTGGCGATCTCGAAATACTTCGCAATTTACGAAGCTACCGAGGTAATATATTTTTTAGGAACTAGAAGAAAATTTTGAGAGAATTTTAGGGGGTAAAATAATAGTTAAGAAATTTAGGAATTTTAGGGTTGCGGTTGATACACGGAGTTGAGTTGCCTGTGACGTCACACTGATAGTGTCCGAGGCTAACGAAAGAGACAGGCTACCGCGGTGCATTCCACGTACCTTTTTTTACAGTTTGCTGGATTCTCGTGATGCTCGAATGCACCAATGCAAGTGTACGAAAAGAGCATCACGTCACTCTGGCGGTTTGTAAAAAAAGATACTTGGGATGCACCGCAGTAGCCTGTCTTTTTCGTTAGCCTCGGACAGGGTCCATATCTACCGAAAAAGTTATCAAAATTGCACACCGGTGTACAATGGGAACCTGTAAAAAAAAAAAAAAAAAAAAAAAAAAAATGCTGTTAATCAGAAAATGAAATCATACATGAGCACGCTGTTGATCAGCCACAAGAATACTTGTGCTTGCATACCTGCCACTTTTTTTTTGCTTTGTTGGTACCATTATTTTTCAATAATTATCTTTGCCTTTTTATTTAATTGCACATTTGCAATTAAGCATGTTGAAGATTATTATGGAGGTAATTTATGAGGATGCGAGTTTCAGAACTCGCCTTATCCAAAAAAAAAAAAAAAAAAAATCATGTTTTCTCTATCAATTTTCTCTTGGTAAACTTGCACGAGCACCGAAAAAATACAACAATCTGAAAAAAAATATTGTTTTATCCCATATTTCTGACATTGTAAAATCTTAGTTTGCAATGAAAACAAATGGACGCAGTTATTAGGTTTTTCACGATTTCCTAAAATTTGATTTTCTGGATACGCCGACTTTTGAAACTCACGTCCTCATACGATTATCTCTACTAATATTATAAGGAAGTGAAGTTTGTTTGTTTGTAGGAGGTAATCTCTGGAACTATTAAACCGATTTCAAAAGTTATGGTTTCAAAATGATAGTGTCGAACCTGTTTGAACATAGGCTATATCTTATGTCCATGCCACTAACCCAAAGAAGTGCAAGAGCAAAAAACGTTCTAAAAATGCGATTTTTGTGTTATTGAAGGGCCTAGAAACAGGAAATTTGGCATGGTAGTCACTCATAAGATATAAATGACCTCTAAGAACATTTCTTTAAAAATTCGAAATTTAAAAGGGCTGAAAATACGTGAAAAGCGCTCTAAATGGTGATTTCTACGCAATCTCAGGAAGTACCGAACCGATTTAAAAAATATAATGCGTCAAAATGATGATGACAGCCCTTGCTCCAACATAGGCTATCTTTTATGTCGGGGCCACTACCCCCAAACAGGGCCGAAACTAGCCTTTTTTGCACCTGGGGCAAACATGGATTTTGGCGCCCCCCCCCCCCTTTCTCTTCCACGAAGTATATTTACACAGAGAATTTTACTAATTTTGTAATAGACGGCTTATTTTAAAATTTAAAATATGTAATCATAAAATGTGTAATACTGAACTACGTAATCTACAGTGGCGGATCCAAGGGGGAGGTCCCTCTGAACATCAACAAAAATATTTTAAAGATCATTTTTAAAATGACATATTCAGTAGAGTCCCGCCTAACCGAGTTTACACTTTCACTGAGTTATTTTCTTCTGATGGACTGATGGCTGTTTCAAAATAATGGAAGCCATCAGTCCATCAGAAGAAAATTATCCTTTCCAAAGATATAATCCTTATTTGGCGCCCCTTCGTTCTGGCGCCCGGGGAACATGCCCCCTCTGCCCCCCCCCCCTTAGTTTCGGCCCTGCCCCAAAGGGGAGTTCAGGCGCAAAAAACTTTATAAAAATGAGATTTTTGTGTTACTGAAGGGGCTAGAGACATGAAATTTGGCATGGTAGTTAACAATTACATATAAATGATCTCTAAGAAGATTTCTTAACAAATTCGAAATATAAAAAAGATGATAATGCGCGAAAAGCGTTCTAAATGGCAGTTTCTACGCAATCTCAGAAAGTATCAAACCGATTTCAAAAGTAATGGTTGGAAATTCATGGTGATAGCCCTTGTTCTAACATAGGCTCTATTTTATGTCGCTGTCACTACCACCTTGGGGTTGCTGGGGAAAAAAACGTTCTAAATTGCGCTTTTTATAATACTGAAGGGCCTAGAAACATGAAATTTGGCATGGTAGTAACTTATAACATATAAATGATCTCTAAAAACATTTCCTAAAAAAAAAATCGAAATTTAAAAGGGGTGAAAATGCGCGAAAAGCGTTCTAAATTGAGATTTCTACGAAATCTCAGGAACTATCAAACCGATTTCGAAAGAACTGGTTTGAAATTGATGATGACAGCCCTTGCTCCAAGATAGGCTATATCTTAGGTGGGTGTCATTACCCCAAAGGGAGTGTGGGAGCAAAAAACTTTCTAAAAATATGATTTTCGTGTTATTGAAGGACCTAGATACATTAAATTTTGCATGGGAATTGCTTATTAGGTATGCATTATCTCTAAGAACATATCCTAAAAAAAAATTCGAAATTTAAAGGGTGTGAAAATGCGCGAAAAGCTTTCTAATAAACGTTCTAAATAGCGATTTCTACGCTATCTCAGGAAGTATCAAACTGATTTCAAAAGTAATCGTTGGAAATTGATGGTAACAGCCATTACTCTAACATAGGCTCTATTTTATGTCGGTGTCGCTACCACCTGGGGGTTGCAGGAGCAAAAAATGTTCTGTAATACTACCATTGGCTAGCAACATGAAATTAGGCGTGGTACTTACTTATAAGATGGAAATGCTCTCTAAGAGCAGTTTCTAAAGAATTCAATATAAAAAGTGTAAAAATGCGCGAAAAACGTTTTAAATTGCGATTTCTTAACAATATCAGGAAATATCAAACCGATTAAAAAAAAAAAAAAATGGTTACAAATTGATGGTGTCCGCTGCTCCAACATAGCCTATATTTTATGTTGTTGTCACTACCATTTGGGGGTTGCATGAGCCAAAAATGTTCTAAATTGCATTTTTTGCGATACTGAGGCTCTAACATTTTTAAATTTGGCATGGTAATTACTTAAAAGATTCAAATGCTTTCTACAAACGGTCGGAAGAAAATTCCACATTTAAAAGGATGAAGTGAGCGAAAAGTGTTCTAAATTACGATTTTTATGCAATCATGAAATACAAAACCGACTTCAAAATTCATTTTGGCAAATTAATGATGACAATCTCTGTTTCAACATAGACATTTTATGTTAGTGCCACTACAACCAGATAGGTGGTAGGCAGTTAGACAAGAAGCTTGGAATTTGACATGATGGTTAATTTTAAGATGTCAACGCGTACTAAGAACGGTTTCTGAAAAATTCAAAACTTCAAATGAATACTGAAATCAGTGAATGAAATAAGCATAAAAGCTTCAAAATACTTTTTAAATTATCATTTATTTAGAATTAGTTTTAGTTCTTATTAATTTAAGTCTCATTTCTGCCAATGCATTGTAACAATGGAGTTTAGTCAAACTGTGTCTTAATTAGTCATTTTTGAAATAATCTTAAAAGTATAATATCTTCTAATGAAAATTAGACATACAAATATCACTTAGTATATTTCAACTATTACGCGAGCAAAACTGCGGGTTTCGCCAGTTTATTATAACTAAGAAAGTAACAAATTAGACAAAAAAAATTCTTTTTAAAGGTTTCGAATTTTGTTGTGAGATGAGGAAGGGGATTTAGATGATCGATTATTTATTGTTATAAAAGTCAGAAACAGGACAGAAAAAAAAAAGTTTTAGAAATTTTCTGCTTTGCGTGCTAGGAGAGGAAAAACTGAAATTTCACAGGACGTAGATAGGATTTAGTCTGAATTCCTTTTGTCCATAAGAAGATATTCTACCACCCTCTGCTTTTTATGACTTTAAAATTTCCTTTTCTGGAGCAGAATACAGAGATTTTGACTTTTTTGTAACAAGAAATCAAAATTGTAGAAATTTGGAGTAGAGTTTTCACTCCTTTAAATATACTAACATTCGACACATATAGTAGGCGAATATCCTCCAATTAAATAAGACAAAGATT
Source organism: Maratus speciosus (assembly GCA_963932465.1). NCBI lineage: Eukaryota > Metazoa > Arthropoda > Arachnida > Araneae > Salticidae > Maratus > Maratus speciosus. The sequence continues at coordinate 62,668,924 of OZ010799.1, read as the reverse complement.
ATTACAGGGAAACAGTGGTAGTAAAGTGTTTATACATAAATGAACATGGGAACTCAAGTCAAATTTTTTCCAATTGGGTAAAAAATGTTCAGGACGGGAGTTGAACCCAGAACTTTTGGCTTAAATTAGCAACTGGACGACCTTGGCCAATACAAATTCCCTCAAACAACATAAAGATGTGAGGCAGGAGAAAATGATATAAAATGGGAACCATATTATATGCCCTTAAAAAATGTATTTCATTCAACTTTTCTGGTTCTGATTTCAAAGTGGTAACTGAATTGCTTCGTACACTTGATCATGGTTCTAAAAAATAATTAAATTTCTTGCAGATGACTCAAGTTCCAGAAACTCTATTCGAAAAGATTACAAAATTTTCAGTGCAAATCATACCCCCTCTCCCCTTGAATTCAAAGCCTATACATTAAGTAATAAAACACAAGCTTTTCAGCTTCATGTTCAGAGAATATAAATACACATGTTTTTGCACTTCTGGTAAAAAAAAAAAATTGATGTAATTTAGTTGAAAAGGAAGAGAGAACCCCCTTTTGATTTGCAATTGCTTTACCCAAGCCAAAAATATCATATAATCAATTTATTTAAAGAAATTAAAAGTTAATAGAGCTTCATTTTTGGCCCGTGTTTTCATTATGAACAGGGCCATATTCTGAACATATGCAAGCTTCCACCCATAATTTTTGACTTTTTTTATAATAAGGCAAAATTTTTTATTCTAAATTACTAGCGGAAGTGTAAACATATTCAGAATATGGCCTCGACTATCAAAGCAGTTAAAAAAATATAGTACAATAGAATCCTGCTTTTACACTTTTCAAGTGAGGTAACAGAAAAAGTTAATTGTAGAAAATTACAGTAGAACCACACTTTTACATCACAGGGACAAACTTCCACTAGTGTTTTATAAGAGAGGAAATTTTGCCCTGTTTAAAGGTTAAACATTCTGTGCTTAAATGAGGTGAAAATTTCTATAGTGAAATACTGGTGGAAGGTAATAGTTATCTGGCTCTGACTACATATTTAAAAGGATGTAAAGAAAAAAAAAATGCAAATTGCAGGTAAGCATGACTTCGAAGAACACAAAAGCATGGCTATACTGTATGTCAAAGAACTGATTAAATTTCTGTAAACCATGATGAATGTATACGCAAATGAATGTATATGCTTTAATATGCTATTAAAAAAATAGTGTTTTAGTTTGTTTGCACTAGGATGCATTTCGTCAAATACCAAATATTCAGCCAAAATCAAAGTCATATAATGAATTATTTTTTGTTGAAAGTAAGATATATTTTCTGTAAACTATGATGAATGTATACTTGAGCACATGCTTTTAATATGCTATTAAAAATTAGCTTTTTAGCTTGTTTGCACTAGGATGCATTTAGTCAAATACCAAATATTCAGCCAAAATCAAAGTCACATAATGAATTCTTTTTCTGTTTGAAAGTAAGATATATTTTCTGTAAACTATGATGAATGTATACTTGAGCATATGCTTTAATATGCTATTTAATAATAGTATTTTAGTTTGCTTGCACTAGGATGCATTTGGTCAAATACCAAATATTTAGCCAAAATTAAAGTCTCATAAAATAATGAATTCTTTTTCTGTTTGAATGTAAGATATATTAAGCACTCTAAACGACTTCATACTTTAAAAGTCTTATGTATAGGACAAGGTTGATGCATTATTTTACAAAACTTCTTTTTTTTTTTTTTTTTTTTTTACAATTGATTTTCCTTTTGGTATTATACTTGCAATTCATGTTATCAGCAAAAACTGAGAGCTTTCTTAAGAAACAGGGGTTTATCAAAGCAAAAATTGGTGCCTATTTAGGGACCTTTTTTTAAAAGAAGCTACTTCACAAAATTTAATTCCAGAAAAGCAAACTCAGTTATTTTGTTGAGTTTTGAAATGTGTAATTTACAAACAAAAACCACTTCACAATTCACCGGAAGGAGAACATGAGGCCTTAGAAAAGTTATTAACAAATGTTTAACTCTAATTTGAGTAATTGGATTGGATATTTCATTCTAAAATTTTATTTTTCGCAAAATATAAATTTAATATTTCTTTCCCCCCCCCCCCCACAAAATGGAGATTTAAGAAAGAGGTCTGCACGGGCCAGAATTCCCAGGCCCGGCCCAGTGTAAAAATTAAAAGTTTGGACCGTACAGAAATCAGTGAAAACAGGCCTGGCCCAACTCAATTTTTACAAAAAATTCAGATTTTTCGAAACATATAATTAAGATTCCTTTAAAGAATACTGCATACATATTTATGGGAAAATTTTACAGTAGGGTCAGGTGGGGTAAAATCGGTATAAAATTCACTATTTTTAGATATTTGGTTAAAATTTTCTGGTAAATGTTAAATAATTAAAACTTTTTTTGGTATTTTCTTTACATTGCACATTCTTTAAATGAAAATACACAATTTTTATCTATTGGGCTACAAAAGTATATCTACAACAAAACATTTAATAGATATATCCTTACTATACCCATTTTATCCCACACAGGTGAAAATCATGGAAGAAGGAATTACCAATTTTATTCCAACTTCTTTGGTGAAAATGGGTATAGTGTGGGGTAAAATGGGTACATAAAAGTTTAACAATAAATACTGTATAAATATAGATTTACCAGAAATTATATAATGAAGTAATATGGAAAACAATGTTATATGTCTTAAAAAATGTCAATATTTTTTTTCTTTAATATGAAATTTAAGTTAATAGATAAATGAGAAACTTTACTATGAATCAAGCTTAGGTGAAAATGAAAACATTTTCTGACTACATTTTATTCTACTCGTATTATCACCCTGTTATATTATAAGTGTTAAAAGTCTATCAAAAGCATAATGATCCAGATTATTAAATGCTGGTTCATTTAATGTTTCTATTATCTGCTTTTTTTTTTTTTTTTTTTTTTTTTCCAAATATAATCTGCAAGAATGTCCATTGTTACTCTTGTGACCATTAGAGAAAAGTTTTGGAAAAACTTCCAATTACTTTATTATAAAATATAATTAGGATAAAATTGATATACCCAGTTAAATACCATCGTGTTCTATTCACATAAAATATATCTAATTTGTAACAAAATTTTGATTTATTATATAGACAAGTAAAATGCGTTTGGTTTCAAGTTAGATATATTTTATGTGAGTGAAATCCAATGATATTTAACTAGTCATATCAATTTTTATCTTAATAATAAAATAATTGGAAGTATTTCTGAAAATTTGTTCTAATAGTTACAAGAGTAACGAATGGACATACCCCTGTGTCTTTAGCATCAGGGAAAACATAAAATGCAACCAATCTTGGACGTTTTCAAGAATTTCACTTCATATTAGTGTTTCATTTTCTTCAATATACAAATTTTGCCAATGAATTCTTTCTTTCTTGTTTCCCAAATACTAGACTTTCAATCATGCACTTACAGATATATTTATTTTTACTTCGGGGATATCTTCCACACATAGTCTAATTTCAGCCTCATTTAACATTTTTTCTTCTTGTCCGTTTTAACTTTTTGGTGTTCTGGTTATCAGGGTCATTTTTTAACTCTTTCATAATGTCTTAATCTGTTTTTGCTTGGACATGCTTCTGTTTCAGCTTTGAAGTTTTTAAAGATTATTTTGAGAGTGACTGATTCATACATGTCGAGAAAGCAACGATGTGTCAAATACTGCTCTTACTTTTGTCAAAAATTCTGGCTTTCTATTTCTCAACTCTTTCGACTACCTCTTCTTAAAATTTCAAATCCAATCAGCACCTGAAATGCCATCTAGAAATGGAATATTTATAGAAATGGGCAATGATTTAACTAAATTATGTACAATGAATTTTGTGTCTTTCAGATCTTGAGAATAATGCACTGTGCATTATATAAACACATTAAAGTAATTTTAAAACTCATTCTATTCTAATTCCAGTAAAATAAAGAATTTTATTCAGAAAAGTTCTATATAACACTTTAAAAATACTATAAACGTTAAGTCTAACACTATACCCATTTTACCCCATTTATAAGATGTAAAATAAAACAACAAAAACAAAAGACAATTTCTTGTTTGTAAGTTGGAAAAGTATTAGATGTGCTTAATGAACAAAATGAGATTAAACAAATGAGTTTGTATCAAATATTATGAGCTGCAGGAAAAAGTTTAATCAGATCACATGTGGCATGAAATTGTCCTCAAACGGTTTTACTGTTGCCACTCAAATACAACAAACTATAAAAACAAAAATAAAGTAGGAGAAGAAAGCTTAAACATCAAGCAATCATATATAATTTTGAAAACTATAAATATGTTGAGAAAATTAAAAAAAAATTAAGCAATATTTTTTAACTACCCATTTTACTGCACCTGACCCTATATTTTGAAATTACGATGTGTTTGTTCAGAAGACAGGAAATACACAATAGCAACATTAATGGTTATACTTAGATTCTTAGACATTTCAACGTTCAAATAAGGATTTATTAAAAGGTTAATGTAGTTTAGAATAAAGGGGAAATAAAGGAGGGTGAAAAACATTATAACTTTTGAAGCTGTACAGTAAAAAGTAGATTTGTGAAAATATTTCTCTCATTTATTAAGGCTTTTCTCAAATCCAAAGGAGCTTACTTTCAGACACATTTCTTTTCGGAAACGAATAAAATTGGCAGGAGTTCTTTTTCAGAAACTATGTAATCGAATGGCATTCTCCATTTTTTGATAAAGGCAATATATCTTTCAGAAATACTGTCAAAGTTGGCGTTTTGAAAAGCAGAAAACGACAGCATGGGAAAGGAGAAAAACCTGCAGCCACTGGACAAGAATCTCTTATAATTCAAAAAGTAATTTATTTATCAAAAATGAAAAACACTATTCGATTCCAAATCCCTTCAATAGTCAGAATTGTCAATTTTATACCTTTACAGTTAAAAATGAGACAGAAAATGTGCCAAAGTTTTGCGTAGTTGAGCAGTGAATTTGAGAACCACCTTAAGGTATATTTCTAAAGATTACGTTAACAAAAGTTCATTGTCGCTATTAATATTTTTACAAAACATATTGCCTGCCCTACAGATCCTGAGAACAATTCAGTCTAACTCGACAATGTAAAAAAAAAAAAAAAAAAAAAAATGCAAGCCAAATCTCGGCCCAGCATTGAGTCTGCTGAAAAAAATTAACACACATAAGACACAAAAAATTAAGACCATGTCACAGACCGATGCCGATCTCTATGCTGGACATGTTACGTTTCTGTATTGATCTTTTCAAACTAGCGTCGGCTCGTGGCACACAACACATTTTGTACTTATTCTGGCGAAAGCCATATTCATTGAAAATAGTTCATATTTTATCTGTTCTAAATTTTTATATTGGGCCAGTAGGCCCAATAATTTTTTTTTTTTTACCGGCACGGCCCATTGAAAAAAATTTCTTAATTCTAGCGGCCCGGACCCGTGCAGACCTCTAATCCAAGATTTAAAAAAAAAATCCTCCATCAACATGTGAGAAGAGGCTGATGAGCAACTAAATGAAATGGATGGGGGAAATTTAGAAGAATTGATATTGCAAACTCAATGATTAAACTTCATTTAAAGGTTTCTTATATGTGTAAAAAGTATTGGTAATAAATGGAATTTAAAAAAAAGCTGGAATTATAGAGAAAGTTGGTAGTATTTCAGATGATGGAACCTTTAGCAACAAAAAGTATTATTAAAGTAATAAAACAAAACTCTACGTCAAGCATAGATTATGATACCCTTTCTAACACATTCAGAACATTGTCACAAAACTTGAAAATACAGTAGAGCGCCAATTATCCAAACAGCCTACTTTTCTTAATTTTTTTTTACCGAACTTTCAGTTATCCGAACAGCCTATTTCTCCCAAATTTTTTTTCAAACTGAACTCCCAATTATCTATTGGCTTTGAATAAAGTTTTAAATAAAGAAAAAACTGATAGTGGATCAGAAGATGAGCAATATAAAACAATAAAGGAGATGGGAAGAATCCTAAGCTATGAAGAAAATGAAATTAACGAGCAGTGAAATAGTGACGTACATGAACCTGGATATCAGATTTTAAATGATGATGAGATTGTGGATGAGATTCAAGATGAAAAAGAAATTGAAGAAAATGAAAAAGAAAGCTCTGAAAATGACCCGGGTCCATCACACAACGAAGCCTTTGAATGTATGGAAACAGCTACGAAATGGCTCGAACGGCAGAAGAGCGCTGATGCTATTCAACTAACGTATTTAACAAGAATTTGAGGTATGGCAACATTGAAAAGAATGTCTTCGTTGAAGCAAGCAACAATCAAAAGCTTTTTTGCTTAAATTATAATCTCTGGAATTCAGAAAATGATAAAGAGAAAAAAAGTTTTTTTAATGATAAAATTTAAAAATAAATAAATAAATAAAAAGACAAAAATAAAATAAATAAAAACAATTTTTAAACAAGGCAGCACTAACTGGCGCTGCCAGTCCTAAACTTAGATAATGTGTGAAGGTTTTAGTACAGTCAGAAACATCCCTTAAATTGTCTGTCCATTTATCCAAACTTTTGCTTATCCGAACTAGGGTCTGTCCCGACTTGTTCGGATAATCGGCGCTCTACTGTATGATGTCTAATCGAACAAGTTCAACAAGGTGGAGAGGCCTATCCAAGGGCTAAAGCCCCAACCTTGTCTATTTGAAAAAGCACAAATAAAGCGTAACACATTAGGAAACCAAATTTCAGGAATCCCCATCTACAGCTGGAAAATTATACGAATTATTTTCCACAGGCCTGATTATGATTATGATTTGCATCTATAAACTACATATATACAAGAAGTAGTTAGGAAATGCATATCACATTTGAAAATTAGTATTTTTCAATAAAAGGAGAAATGTATGTAAATTCTTTTGTGCAGCCCTGTATACAATCTATAAAATCTATACGCATCGAGTAACTTGCAAAAAAATTTTTACATTTAAAAGTGCATACCAAAATTGAATATGAACTTCCAGCAATTATTGCTCAAAGACAGTAGGGACAAACTTAGCCAAATTCATAAACACTTTTCAAACTATATTGGAAAGTGTTAAAAAGAAAAGGTGAATCCTGCAAAATCCATGCATCAAAAATTTCTAATGGATTATCTTTTGTAAGATAAATCAACAATTTGCTTAAATTCACACTATCTTTGTTGCAATTTAAATATTTAGAATAAAAAAACTCTTGATGTAGTATGCTTAAAAAACCTGTGTTAATCTTACTAGTCAGCAAGTAGATTGATACTGCTCCCCTTACAAATTATCAGATCTAAAAGATTTATGGAATTCAGGGTTCGCAAAGATGGGCCCAGTTCGAAAAAACCCAGCGGGTTTTTTCAGAATGGGCCCACTTGAAAAAGCCCACTGAAAAACCCACAATGTGGGTTTTTTCAATTTTCAGAAATATTTAAAATTTTAAACAACATATACATTTAATGAATTTAAGTCATTTCAGTTAATTTTGAAAAAAAATTAATATATAAATCCATTACATGAACACCCGAAGTAAAATAAAAATGTATTTTAGCACATTGAAATACTTTACTAACATAGAACATAGTAGGCAACATACATAGTACATAATTATAGGTAAAGGCAATATCATAAGAATGTTTTTATATAAAAAATTCAAATGAACTATATTCATGAAAATAAAAGATATGTATTTTTACTTTCTTCTATCTTTACAAGAAAGTATTTAATTTGTGAAAAATTTCGACTTCCAGTTTACAATGGATTTATACATTTTAAAAAGGTCCTGAAGACGATTTGATGGTTTTTAGAAAATATCTGTCTGTATGTGACAAAAATTTTGTGGGTGCTCCACCTCAAGAACTAATGCACAGAATTTCACAAAACTTTAGATTCAGTTAGACCTTGATGTAAATTGATGCTGATTAGCTTTTGGTGAATATTGCCCAACAGGTTGTGCTGCTTTGCTGCATTTATCTCAATTTTTGCAATAGCTTTATCTCAAGAACTAATGCATGGATTTTCATCAAACTTGAGATTCAGTTACAAGTTTTAGTGTATATCGCCCAACAGGTAGCGCTGTTATGCTGCATTTTTTCACGATTTCAGCATTAACTCTTATCTCAAGAACTAATGTACGGAATTGAATAAAAATTTAGATTCAGTTAGACCTTGATATAAACTAGTGCTGATTAGTTTTTGGTGAATATCACCCAACAATGGCTCTGTTGTACTGCATTTTGTATGATTTTCGCAATATCTCAAGAATTACTGCATGGATTTTCATCAAACTTCATATTCAGTTAGACGTTGACGTAAGCTGTTACCGATTAGGTTTAGGTATAAATTCCACAGTAGGTAGTGTTGATATGCTGAATTTTTCACGATTTTTGCAAAATCTATGTCTCAAAAACTAATGCACGTGATTTAATCAAACTTAATATTCTATTTCATTTTCATGTAAATAGATGCTTATTAGACTTGGATGTAAATTCAACTACAGGTGTTGATTTTATACTGTTTGGGTTGGAAATTTTGGTTGTGGACATCCTAGAGGGTGGGTTTCAAAATTCAATGATTTGTTTGAAACAATGTGATACTTACATCTCCTTGTTAATTGCATCCAATTCAATGAACCTACATTTTACAATCCTCGTGACGGGCATAGATGTGGCACTGTGACAGCGAATTTTGAATTATTAACATGTGTGAGATAGAGGAAAGTTTTGGGATTGGCACATCTGACTAGTTTACCCCTTTTTTTCTTCCTACTTATATATTTTAAATATTAATATTCTATTCATTATTTGATTTTAAAGCAAATTAACAATTTTTTATCTTCTATTATATTTATAACTAATTTGTGAAAAACACTGACACTTTATTAAGGGTGTATTCGAAAAAATATTTTTCCATCCTCAACAGCTCGAAATTTTCTAAGACATTTTCAGACTCATTTTTAAAAGTGAAAACATGAAACTTGCTGGGGTGATTTCTGAAGACATGTTTAACATACCGTGTGATTTCATTTTCAGCTCAATTAATTAGAATTTGATTTTTAAACAATTATTTTCTCAGTATGACCATTTTTTTCATTTTCAGATCGCCCGCTTCGGAAAATTCGGTTCAAAACGCCAACTTTGACAGCATTTTTTACAGTATTTTCTGCATTTATCAAAAAATTAAGAAGCACGGCACATTATATAGTTTCTAAATAAGAGAATTTCCCAGTTTGATGCGTTTGAGAGCAAAAATGAATTTTAAAATGAATCAGAAAATAAGCAGTTTGGATCGGAATACACCCTTAATTTAAATTCATATAATTTATAAAATTTATAACTTGTAAAATAGTATTACAATTATATTGTATACAAGGGAACAATGTATAGTATATATAATATATAAATAATATAGAATGCAATAACCTAATATCCCATATATTGTACTTTTGAAAAAACCTGATTTTCCCCGGGGAAAATTGGGTTTTTCATGAAAAAACCCATGTGGGTTGGGTTTTTAAAAAAAAAAAAACGGGTTTTTGCGAACCCTGATGGAATTGCTTCAATTCTATCAAATATGGTCTTTCAGTTTTCAACAGATAAATTAAAACTATATACTAGAGTAATTGATGAATCAGAAATTGGCTTAAAATATATATATATATATATTGTTAGAGAGGAGAGATTGTCTTCTAAGACGGTGGGAAAGGTAATGTACCGTAATTTCCGGCCTATAATCCGCAGCCGCAATTTTTAGCCCTTATAAAAAAATTTCAGCAGATAATCCGCATCGGCGTATAATCCACGGATTATACGTCGGACTATAGAAGAATTACTCATTGTTTTCAACATTCCAAAGTACTACTAATAAACCGCCTCCCTATTTATTTAGTTGCTCTATTTAAATGATAATTATAATAAAATAATTGAAAAATAATAATAATAAAATAATTACAAGTTCAAAAATACAAATAATTTTTTTCATTTAATCTTATATCTAAAATGTTGAATGTCTTAAATACAGATAATTCTGTAATAATTGCTGTTTTTAAATCATCTTCCTCTTTTTAAATAACGTTCTGTTTAAATTCTGCAGTGTTGAATAACAGGTTTTCTCTTAGACATTAATATAACTTCCAACGTGATATACCATCAAATATGTTTTGGTTTTTAATATAAATTACACGGACATAATTGTATTTTATTATCCTATCCATAGAGGGCAGCCGTAAAACCATAAAACTACGATACGATAATGATTTATTCGATTAATGCGTGACAGATTCCCATTGGTTGCATCATAATATCAATCATCGTAATCAGTAAAATTGCCATATTTTTGAGAGCAGCTATTCCATAAATGATTGAGATTGCAATTTTTGAAAGGAATGAGATGAGAAATGTTTTGTTCTTCATAGAAACATGTTGCCAAATGGCTAAAAAATAATAAAATCATAATCGGAAGCTACTCCCACTAGCACGTACACGTCACATGTGAACCAATCACAAGCAACTCCACGAACAGTCGATAGCAGACAATCGTTTGATAACTGTTTACATCATGATATTAGAATAGATCTATAGCTCCTTGGTTTACATTTTTATTTTATGACTGCCGGTAGAAACTGGATGTCTGCCTTGAACTTCTGCTTAAAAAAAATTTCAGCAGATAATCCGCACTTAAAAATTTTGAGGTTTTTTAACAGATAATCCGCGGATTATAGGCCGGAAATTACGGTATATTTTTCAAATGAATATGAATATTAAAAAAAAAATAAAATAAAATAAAATAAACAAGGAGCAGATATTTCTGTGATGTGGGGTATTATGAACTTTACAAAAAAAAAAAAAAAAGTTTTAGAAAATGATCGGAAATCTAAAACTCTACTGCCCTGTACGGTAGTCGCTTTTCATGTTTTTTTTTAAATGACAAAGTCACAAAGACATAACCAAGGATTTTTCAACACAGTTTTTAACGCACATACTTTTTTTTTTTTAAAGTGACTTTACTGGCACTTTTGCAATCAACTTGAAAAATGACATTTTTAAACACATCAACATAAAAAACAATAGAAAATAACAAAATAAGTTATATTAAAAATTCTAAATTTGAAAACACATTAACATTAATTTTAAAGCAAAAAAATTGAAAAAGAAAAATACATTAAAATATACAAAATAGCTTTGATTTTGTTCTCCAAAATATCTACAATAATTTTAATGTATTTTATTAAAAATGTATATTGAGTATCATTTAATAATTATAATAACCTTTTATTATCATTTAATAGTAATGTTCATTGCAATTAGTAGAATCTATATTTTAATGGAAATGCGACAAATATTGTTCTTTCCTTTTACTGTTGTATTTTTAAATTTTTCCCATTTAGGAAATTCTCTTCTTTTAAATAAATTTAACAAAGTAATTGTGAATAATGATAACAAGAACAACAAGGAAAATCAATCTACAAATATATTGTATGCTACACTTACACTATAAATTGGAGAAAAATCGAAAATGATAGGTTTTTGACAGAATAAACCGATAAAAACACTGTTTTAACCACTGTCATGTCAAAAACCAGTTTTGACATCAAAAACCTAACCCTGGTATTTATTAAATGTATATTAAATTATTGTTTTGGATGAGATTGCTCATTGAAAATGATAACCAATATTGGCAGCTAACAACTAATTTTGGCAATCTTAATGGCATGGATAACGCATACAAGTACCTTCTCTTTTAGCTCCAACTTGTTATATATTTCCAAAAGTAGAATGAAAAAAAGGGGTCATTTGATTTTCACAGGAAGTTACAACATAAATTATAAAGATTTAATTAAATACCAAATTTAAATGAAATGCTTTCTATATATGATAAAAATTTACTATTACAAGCATATAATACCATATTATTCAAAGTGTTTTTTTTAGTTCATAGGCAAAATACCTTTAGAAGTATTTCAAATTGCATTAATCTTATATTTCAATACTTCCTCACATCATTAAGAAAATTTATGATTTTATTTTAATCAATGATTAGATAAAAAGTCATTGATTAAAATAGAGATTTAAACCACTGATTTTAATCATCTTATTAAAATTGGTGACACTTATCAGTTAGTGGGCTGGGCCACAACCCAACGTATACTGCAATGTACTACATACAATTTCTTTTTAAATAGTACATATTATAAAATAATGTATAATAAATAAAATGTATAAAAAAATACCACTACTTTCACATTTAATATGCATGATTTTTAATTTCGCCAAATTTTCTGTGCTTTACAATATTTTAAATATTTATATTTTTTCGTTCACTGTTACTTTCAGAATCATTAATCCATACATTCGACAATTATATCAACTTTGCCTGTAAAAAATAAAGTTAATACTCACTTTCTTCCCACATATACAAATTTTAAAACAAATCTGGTTTAGAAATATTTTATATAGAGGAAACATCGTTATTTCCAATTCTATGGAGAGATTCAGAACCAGGGTTGCATAAAACCTACCTCCCCCCCCCCCCCCAAAAAAAAATACCTGGGATTTTTTGGGAGTAAAATCCACTCTAAAAAAACAAATAAAACCCACATCAAAGCAGGTTTTATTGGGTTTTTTTTTTTTACAATTCATGATATTATTTAATACTCAGTATTTTTTATATTAGTTTTTTAACCCTTTGTTTTAAATAGTTACACTATCTTATTAAAACATATTGTGGGTGTACTGCCAAATCCAAATGTGACAAAGGCAAAATGAAATAATGTGCGTAAGTCTTTTAAAAGCCTGTTAATATTATGGAAAAAAAAAAAAAAGGCCAAAATTAATATACATACCTAATCATAACATTTTTGCATAGATAAAAAATGACAAGGTCTTTTATATCAAGATTTAGCAATATAAAACTTCATAATATAGCTAAGTTCCCAACTGCATACAAATTTGACTCATTCACCTTTGGCCAGGGTTGCCCCCCCCCCCCCCCCCAAAAAAGTGGCTTTTTTGAGGGGCTCAAAAAACCCAAATAAACCGGTTTTTGTTTGCTTGTTTAAACCTGATTTTTTTAAATATATCATTTCTTATTACATAGAGATGCATGTTTGTTAATAAAAATAAACACTGTAGAATATTATATAAGTATTGAATAACTTCATTTCAAAATATTAAAATTAAATAACTACAATGTTTCGTAGATATTTGAAATCATTTGTATTTTTAATATTTTTAATAACAGGGTTGTTCTCACAATACTTGCAAATTTGGCCAAGCCAAGCAGTCTGACTTGAATGATGCATACGTAAAATTTTCATAAAAATTAGATAAATGGTAAGAAACCAGTCAATTACTGAAGATTTTAATAGCAGCAGAAATTGTTTTAAAAATTTGACTTAACAAAAAAAATAAAATAAAAATTTGTGAAAAAATAAAATAAAAAATGTGAGGGAATGATGAAATAAGACATTTTTACTAGTTGTAGGGGAAAATGCAAAATTATGAAGAAATCCAAACTTTCCTTTAAGAGCAACACTTAATATATAATGTATGATAAAATTAAAATTTTTGATATTTGTAAAAAAAATTAGTATTCTGTGTGAGGGAATGACTGCTAATAAAAACGTTTCCAGATATATCAACTGGAAATTTTTTTTTTGTTGAAAAAATAACAAAATTTTACACCACCAATTTATGTTGCTGGACTGACAAGTGCTCAAAATGGCTTCTTCTCTGTGAAGGATGCTAGACTGCTACTGCTCTTTAGTGGTAGATATTTGAGATAATAGCTATGTGTGAGGGAATGATGGTCTAACATGGGGAAACATATAATTGAGTAGACTATATAATAATAGTAAAAAATAATATTTTTATTAATTTTTGTAATGTACCAAATAAGAACTTTATTTTGCTTTGGGTATTTTTAATTATTTTTATTTCTGGATGGAAAGAAATAGGCAATAAAATATGGTAGTACAGGTGGGGGGAAAGGTGAGGGAATGATGTTTGCATGATATATATTACATTTTGAAATACTAAATTTATTTATTTTTTAATTTTACTTTCTGTCACTAATAAAATATGTTTAGATCTTCTAATAAAAATAAATAAAAATGTAATGAAATTAAAAGCATTTATATGACTGGTAAACACTTTTTGCACTATTGTAGAGAATAACCCAACAGCTATGTATTATGTTCAAAGAATAAACTGTTCTACACAGTGAATCAGACACATCTGAAAATATTATCAAGCATTACTTGATTAATAAATAATGAAAGATTAGTTTCAAAAATGTTTTCTTAGCGGGGAATACAGATAAAAAGTAATCTATTAAAGTAATTTTTAAATATGTGGTTATTATATAATATTATAATGACACCAGAAGTAAAAGCTTTTTTACGGACTTTTACACTGTGTTTATTTCTGTTTTTTCAATTCAAATTACTTGTATATTAAGTTAATCAACAAAAATATAATAAGATTTCTTAATTTAATACATATACTTAAAAAAAAAAAAAAAAAAAAGGGACTCCAGCTGCCCTCACTTCTTAAAAAACAAAAACCTAATAAAACCTGAAAACCCCCAACCAGGTTGGGTTTTTTTCAATAAATAACCCGGGTTTTTTGCAACCCTGTTCAGAGCCCCTGATAAGACACCAAATTGGAGCGAGGTCCTGGACCAGCGATGGAAATTGGGAAGTAAAAGGTAGGCATCAAATGACGACTATTGTAAATATCCTAGGTGCCAAATTAAAATTTTTAATTGCAATTTCTAAAATTCATTTTTAACATTACTGTAATATATTGCATGTAACTTTAGAAAAGTACAAATATTTGTTTTTATTTAAAACTATTGAAGTTCTTAATCTCCAAGATTATAATAATTGAAGAAACTGTAAAACTGATATAAAGCATTTTTAATATTACTATATTTAGAAATTAATATTAAAATGTACTTAATCATGTAAAACAAAATTGAAACTTGATAGCAAATCCAAAACAAAATTTTATATAATGCTGATAATTACAGTAGATTTCCTAAAATCCACAAACACCTAAAATCTGCACATCATCACAGATGTAAAGAATGAGACTTTCATTTCAAGATGCAAGGACAAAATTGAAGAAATTTTTAGCTTTATATCATTCTGTTATGTATTTTAAATTCTCGATAATATGACTGAACTCATGGTTTTTCATGAACAAAGTATAAATTTATTTCTTAAAAAAAAAAACAAAACAACAAGATATTGCTGATAAACACAATCTTTTTACCTAATATATTTATCTATTAATCAAGCTTTTTGGTTATTAACACTGGCTAAACCTGAAATAAAACTTCCTTACTCTAATTTTTATGTGAATTAATAGGATACCTTTATGAGGAAAGTTCTATCGAATAATTCAAGGAAAATGTATCCCATCTTTAATATGCATATTTAATTATAGACTAATTATTATTTGCTTGACTTTTACTTTTAATAATTTAATGATTTTAAAAATTGTCTTACTTTTGATTATTTTACTTTATTACTTTACTTAATTATTTAAATATTTTACTATATTCCAAGCATTCATTATAATTTCGCTTGCATTATTACGTTTAAATTGCTGTTTAAAAAATGTAAACAAAGCAGTAACCAGAAATCTGTAAAATTCTAAAATCCACACAACCTCTGGTCTCAAGCTGTGTGGATTTGAGAGAATCTACTGTATAATTGAATTTAGTGTAAAAAAAACGTCATGCATGTACATTTGAATCACGTAATATGAAATCAAAAGGTGCATTTTTTTTTGTTAACCATTAAATAAACGTAAAAACGAAAAAAAAAAATAGGTGCCAAATTTAACGAAGAATAATTTTCTAGCCTGACGATTAACGACCGCTAATTTCAAACACTGTCCTGGACAGAAGCCTCGATGGTGGTGCCGGCACCGATTTCTGTCAAACCTCATGTATGAAGTAAAAAAACAACATTAGGACAAACAAAAATAAAAATTTAATTAGACAAAAATACCAAGTGTTGTTGTAAACATTTATTTTTAAGCCTACCAAGTAATAACAATCACAAATCGACAGTACTACTTCACACATTCATGGCGCAACAAGTTTATCTAAAATGTTTTTAAAATCAGATAAACATAATGCAATCATGAAAATTTCTTCACGGATTTAGGTAATGCAATATGCAAAAAAATTCACAGCAATATTAATCAAAAACTAAATTTACAATGGTCAATATTTCAATTTGAAAAAACAACAAAAATTAAATAAATAAAAATTAAATAAAAACAAAGATGGGCCATTTACAATTATTTAACGTCATTTAGAGAAACTTTTCCACATTTTAACATCAATATGAAAATGATTAGGATTTCTATCTATTTTGACAGTAGAGATATATAGTGATAGTTGATAAATAATTCAAAACTAAAATACATCTTTTAAAAAAATAAATTGCAAACATTCCACAGGAAACATGAGAATAACACTGGTTTTGGTTTATAAAAGTAAATAAACATACGTTAAAATTAACTTTAATAGGCATGTTGCATTACTTAACCTGATTACATATTTCAACAATCAGAGAGCACACATGCAGATAACAAAATTAAACAATCTAAATAAATATAAAATTATAAATTTTTGTGAGAATTAGTGATTTATCAAAGCAACTTATCACAAATATTTAAGATTTTGGCACCAACAACAAATTCCACACTTTTTTAAAATATTTAATTAAGGCAGGAAATATTTGTAAAAAATACATCTAAATCAGTCAAGAGTCACTGCAAACTTCTCTTGGCACAATTTAATTGATTAAACTTGCTGTTAAACAGCAAGATGCCGTTTTAAATAAGTTAAAGAGCTATACATAATAATGAATCAACAACACTAATAAAATTAGTCACATGCAACACCACTTTCCTGATTCAATTACTTAAAAAAATGTGAAGCTTTACAAGTCCCTTTAATGATATACAGAGCATTTTTTATATATTATCAAAGGTCAGGGGTGATTGTGACTCAGAGTGAAAAACCCTGAAAATTAATCAATACAAAGTGAAAAACCCTGAAAATTATCGATGCAAAATATACCAATATCAATTTACGTAACAACTGATGCTGCAACAGCATGAAAATCAAATGACATATTTCTGCTATTGTTTGAAATATACAATTGTAGAAAAACATAATTTGGTAAACTTATGTTCATTTCACTGAAAGCTAAATGACTTCATCAAATGGAGAGTGCAATTTATCTTGTTGTAAGCAAAGTTCGAATTCTATATTCAGTAAATGAATTTATTTTAAGTACTCATGAAACAAGTACAAATTATATGTTAAGAGTTATTCTCTTAGTAGATTTAATGCAAGTCATATCTAGTTATTTGAAAACAGTAATCTATGTCAAAACCAATCCAATTTTACTTCTAAGTGGCTAAGTATTAGAAAAAAAATAAATAAAAATCTATTTTTAAAACTTTACTCTTACACAAGGTAAATTTCTTTTTCCTGCTTTCTTTTTGGGTATTACACATTACAGATATGCAACTCTGGACATTTTTGTACTGTGATTGAGATGGATAACACAATACCAGGGGTGATTCTGAGTAAAAAAAAAAAATGTATCTGAAATTCACAGCAACTTTTCTGAAAGGTTACAGAAGAGAGGGTAGGGAGATATAATCACTCCTGGTTCTAATTATGCGTTTTTTCTGCGATCCTTTCACGAAATTTGCGTTTTTTCGGCGAAATTTGCGTTTTTTCACGATTCTTTAAAGAGATTCATGTTTTTTCCTTGTGACCCTTTAATAAAATTTGTGTTTTTTCTGCGATCCTTTGACGATATTTCCGTTTTTCTAGCGATTCTTTGACGAAAATCGCGTTTTTCCAGCGATTCTTTGAAGAAATTGTTTTTTTTTCCGTGATCCTTTAATGAAATTTCCGTTTTTCCCGCGATCTTTTGACGAAAATCTTTTTTTTTTCGCGATCCTTTACGAATTTTGCACTTTTTTTGCGATCCTTTGACGAAATTTGTGTTTATTTCGCGATCATTAGAAGAAATTTGTCTTATTTCGAGATCATTAGACGAAATTTGTTTTATTTCGAGATTCTTTGATAAAATTCGCGTTTTTTACGGGATCGTTTGGTGAAATTTGCGGGGTTTTTTTGCGATTATTTAAAGAAACTAGTTTTTTTCCGCGATCCTTTAACGAAGTTCGCGTTTTTCCAGCAATTCTTTGGCGATATTTCCGTCTTTCATGCGATCCTTTGACGAAAATCGCGTTTTTCTCTGCAAACTTTTGACGAAAATCGCGTTTTCCCCCGCAATCTTTTGACGAAAATAGCATTTTCCCCCGCGATTCCGGGATGGGAAAAATCTTTCCCGGTTCTAATTATGTGTTTTTTCAACGGTCTTTTGCCGAAATTCGCGTTTTTTCCGCGATTCTTTAAAGAAATTAATGTTTTTTACGTGATTTTTTAACGAAATTTGCGTTTTTCCAGCGATCCTTTAACGATATCCATTTTTCCGCGTTACTTTGACGAAAATCGCGTTTTTCCTCGCGATGTTTTGACGAAAATCTTAGTTTTATCGCGATCCTTTGCGAAATTCGCGCTTTTTTCGTGATCCTTTGACGAAATTTGTGTTTATTTCGAGATTCTTTGACGAAATTCACTTTTTCTCCGTAATCCTTTGAAGAAATTGTCGATTTTTTTCAGCGAACGATTGAGGAATTGATTTTTTTCGGCGACCATTTGTCGAAATTCGCGATACTTTTTAATGTCCGAATTCTCCGCTAAACGTAACGATCTCATAAACCCGGAAGGATAGATCGAAAAACCCGGAAATCCGGGCTACACCCGGAGCACAATCACCCCTGAAAGGTGTCAAAAAGCTCAATATTTACGAATTAATGTCACTTTTCCACATAAAAAAAAAAAAT
The DNA here is from genome assembly GCA_963932465.1 of Maratus speciosus. Taxonomy (NCBI): domain Eukaryota; kingdom Metazoa; phylum Arthropoda; class Arachnida; order Araneae; family Salticidae; genus Maratus; species Maratus speciosus. The sequence continues at coordinate 62,649,929 of OZ010799.1, read as the reverse complement.
AAAATAAAAGATACAAAAGAAAACTAAAAGGGATATGGAGGGTGAAAAATCTTGCTAAAAAGAAACAAAAAATGAGTCTAAAAAGTTAGCAAACGTAGAAAAATTGCATATCTCCCACCCATGACAATCACATGGCATACTTTCGGCTCCACTCTCTAGCTAATTCATTGTACTTATCACGATCAGTCTTGTAAATTCTGGCTATTTCAGGTACTAGAGGATCATCTGGATTGGGATCGCACAATAAGGAACAGATGGACAACAAAACTTTCGATATTGTTAAGGCCGGAGACCACTGAGACCGTAAAATGTCCAAGCAAATGCTGCCATTGCTATTGATATTTGGATGATATATACGTGTTGTGAATGCCACTTTTGGGGGCTTGAATGGATAGTCCGTTGGAAAATGAATGGTCAAGAAAAATACTCCACCTTGATACGGACTATCAGGCGGACCCATGATAGTTGCTTGCCAATGAAATAAATCATCACCGACGGGCCCAGCAGAACACTGTGCTGGTGGATCTCGCTTCAAATCTTCTAATTCCTTTTTAATTCTCTTGAGAGCCATCAAATATACTTGTATTTGTGTAGAAGAAAAATAAAATTATAATAAATACTTTATAAGGATTCACCGGGTAGACAAATAAAGGCAACCTAAATAGCACTCATGATTTTGAAATCAGAGATGAGAGCAATGATTTAACAAGACAGCAGATTGATTGCCAGATTCATGAACAGAAGGCAAGAGTAGTGATGCAGAGGAAAGGGCTTGCCACAATAATAAAAAAAGAGACCACGAAAATAGATTAAATAATGATAGTTATCTCATCAGTAATATATCGTTATTATTGAATAAGGTAATTTAAAATAATCACTGTTTTAAAACTAAAAATGTTGGTAAAAATCAACTCTGTCACCTATGATTCTGTTTGAATCGACTCATTAGATGATTCAAATAAAACTCTGTTGACTGTTGACAAAATCTCGAATCCCATGATCGAATTGCATGTCTCGAGGCAAAATTCTGTCGTGTCATTTTCTTTTTCAATCTTCTGATAAAATTGAATTTAAAAATTACCATGGGGGAGTCAGCTGAGTATGGATATTTTTGTATTAAAATACACTGTTAATTGCGGTAGTTAGTTGTAATTAAATACATTTTATTTTATACATAGTTATAAAGGGATATTTTTTTCTGATTTATCATAGATGTTTTTAAATTGTAAATATCCTGTTGTGTGTCACAAAATTCGCATCATCATCTTTTTTTAAATTGTAGATATATCGTTTGTCACAAAATTCGCATAATCTTTTCCTATAGGGGAAGACGGGGTACAATGAAACAAAATTTACTAATTTTTTTTTTCCTATCCACAATTTTGCATGCACAAAAATATAATTAATGCATATTTTTAATCTTGTATTTTCCCCATCTAAATAAATTTTTATTAGGTTCTAAACAATATCTTTATGCTTGAAAAATAACAAAAAATAAATGTCTTACAGTGTTTCATTGTACCCCGTATGCCGGGGTACAATGAAACACATACTGGGGTACAATGAAACACTCCAAATGATAGAAGCAATTTTCACCCAGTATAGTTTATTTTATGAAAAATGAGATAAATACAAAAACAAAACTTGATTAATAAGAAAATTGATAAAAATAGTATAGTCTAAGATGAAAAATAAGAAAATTCTATTAGTTTAAGAAATACCTTTCATTTTACATTAAATTGGCGCAGGTCAGTTTCAAAAATTAGCATTTCTGTTTATATTTCAGTTGATCCTGAAGGAATATGGGGTGGTAGTTTCAACAGAATGAGTTTTTTTTTTTAAATGTAAGTTTCTTAAAAAAAAAAAAAAAAAAAAAAAAAAAAACCTAGGTTGGAGTCTTTATATCAAGTATTTCACATTTGACTCCATTTAAATGTATGATTTCTCCAACAGTATATATTTCCTTATGTTTTCATTTATACGGATACTGCTTGTGCCATACATGTTGTGTGTGAATATCTCATTCTTAGTACCTCGATGACCAGCTGGGCCTGGAAAAAAATCTGGATCATCATCAGAGTCTGTAGCAGGCAGAGTCTGTTTACAAAACAATCCTTTCTCAGCTTTTTTTCTCTTTCTGTTTTTTAATTGCTTAACAAGAGCATTTTTTACTGACCTGGTTAGAACAAAACTCTTTTTTTTTCTGTTTTCCTACTCTTACTTCTAATATTTTCTATTTACTACTTTTATTACTATAATAAAACATGTTTCACTGTACCCCGTCTGCAAGTGTTTCATTGTACCCCGCACTGAGGTTACTAAATAAAAATTTATTTTCAAACTTCTAATATTTATTTTTTTTAGTTTGGTTTTGGAGGTATGAAGACAACAACCCAAAGAAAACAATGTATAGAAAAAATAATTATTACATATAACAACAAGGAAAAATAAACAAAATTACTTTTAGTAAAGAAAGTTACTTTCAATGGCATAAAAGCAATAATCTTCTATTGCTACTGTTGTAGAAGTGTGAATGTATCCAAATCACATCAGTAATTGGAACATATAGTTGTATAACATATATATAAACTGCAACTCTCTATGACAAATTTGACTGATTTTACAAGTAATGTTTCATTGTACCCCGTCTTCCCCTACTTGGTTTTGCAGATTTAAATACCTGTATTTAATGCCTTTAATCCAATTTCATTTTCGATAAAAAAAATATTCATGCTTTTATTCAGTTAATTGCCTCTTATAAGCTTGAAATCTCAATTGAATTCTTCTTCTTCTTTTTTTATTTAAATTGTAGTATTATAGTACATTAAAATGAAGTTAAATACCTTGATACAGCAGTTATCCTTGGAAATTTAACTTCTAATTTTCATCAACAATTATGAATTGTAAAATTATAATTATATGTAACTATCCTATATTTTGATATAATAACTTTATGGTTACTACTTGATTATCCCATCGACCAAAAAAGTGTAAAGATTAATGCCAATAATGGATGATTGTAAATGTCACATTCACTTGACATTAAACATGTTACAGGGCCATTCCAAGCAAAGGGGTCCCAGAGTCCAAAATTTTAAAACTAGAGATATTATTTCAAAAAAATTAATTTATGTAGTTGAAAGTGTATATTTTCTTGTAATAACAGTGAAATTTGATATAAAAAAGTTTAAGTGGTTGAAAGTTTAAATTAATTAAGGATGTTTGAAAATTCATGTTTTTTTACTCAATTTTCATGAAAAGAATAAAATGGTATTAAAAATGCAATAAACACAGTAGATATTAAAATATTATTATATATCACAATAAATACTTATATACTAATACCCAAAAATTGCTAGAATAGTTTATTATAATCTCAGACATTTTAATAATGATAAAATAACAGTTCTTCAATTCCAGTGTCACACACGTCACAGAAAGCTACAATTTTTCATCTTGTCACTTAATAACTCACTTCAAGATGTTGGAAACTTTATTTATAAGTTAACTAAACATGAAGAAAATATAAAAATATTTAAAAAAAAATATTGGTAAAAAATTTAAATTATTATTTATTTTTTAATATTTGTCACACACGTCACAGATAGTGACGTGTGTGACTGTGATGTGTGTGACATGAATATCTATTTGTAATTAAAAATGCTTAAACTTCTTTTAAATGTTATGTTTATAGTTTATATCAGCAGTATCTGCACAAACACCTGCAACTTATTATAACTCAAGATAAAATTAATAAAATGTATCTTGTATATATGTTTTGAAAAAAAAGCAAGATAAATTTATTATTTTGTTTTCAAGAATACTGTTTTCTCAGCTATTGTTTCAGTTTTTCTGTATATTTTATCTAGTCATTGTAAACATTTTGGAAAGGTATAGGAAAGGGCGGACTTTTGAACAACCAATTACAGTAAACTCCCTAAAATCCAAAAATGCCTAAAATCCACACATCATCGCAGATGTAAACAATGAAACTTTCAGTTCAGATGTAAAGGCAAAATTACAGAATTTTTTAGTTTTATATCACTCCGTATGTATTTTAAGATGTAATTCTGAAAATATGACTGAACTCTTGCCTTTTTTTTATGAAGGAAGTATAAATTTATTTCTGAAAAAAATTAAGATATCACTGGTAATCACAATCTTTTTACCAAATATATATTTATGTATTAATCAAGTTTTTTTATTCTTAAGACTGGCTAAACCTGAAATAAAACTTCCTGACTTTATGATTTTGATATGAATTAGTAGGGTATCTTTATGAGGAAAGTTTCATTGAATAATTAATTCAAGGAAAATGTATCTCATCTTTATTATGCATATTTAATTATACATAAATTATTTACCTGAACTTTACTTTTAATAACTTAATCATTTTAAATTGAAAAAATTACCTAACTTTTTATGATCTTAGTTTATTACTTTACTTAATTATTTTGATATTTTACTATATTGCAAGCATTCATTGTAATTTTGATTGCATTATTACATTCAAATTACTGTTTAAAAAATATAAACAAGCAATGACTAGAAATCCACAAGATTCTAAAATCCGCACAAGCTCTGGTCCCAAGTTTTGCAGACTTGGGGGAGTCTACTGTACAGCACCATGCGAAGGGGGCAGTCGCTCCGTGCGCAGAACTTGAAGGTGCCAAATTTTACTACCAATCTCGATTTTATTTATTTATTAATTTTTTAGCCGCCGATCCTTTACCGGGAAACATTTTTTCACTCTTTGTCATTTTTTTTTCTTTTTGTACAAAAAATATATACATGTTGGGATATTTTTCACAATGAAAATACACACACATTTTTTTAAAGGTTATTGCATCTCTCGCTACCCCCCCCCCCCCCCCCAAAAAAAAAAAAATGGACTAAGGACCTCTTTCTTTTTAAAATGAGCTTAAGCAGAGTTCCTACACAATTTTGGTAAAAAAATTCCAGGATTTCCCTGACCTTTCTTGATAAAAATTAGTCATATATTGTTGTAAAACCTTCCACAATAATAGACAACCTTAATCTAGATAAATACAAAAAAAAAAAAATATGCGATGTCCGAATTTCCGGCTTTGCTATTGCTATATTGTTTGCATAAATTTTATATAAAAATTTTAGATTGGATGAATAATTAATTCAAAAATTTCTTCATTTACCAAGGATCTAATGGAAAGTAGCACATAAAAAATCTCCTGACCACTTCAAATATTTAAAACTTCCCCTGACTTTTTGTCTAAATTTTCGAATTCCCTGACCCGTAGGAACCCTGTTAGAAAAATGGGTAAACAACAACTCAAACACATAACCCAGCCGTACTTTTACAACTTCAAAAGAAGAAAACAAATAAAACTTAGTTTCTAAGATTGAAAAAACTGTTGAGCAACAGGATAATGGTGAATGCAATAGAAAATTGACATAAATTAATTAGTTTTGCCCGAAGACTTTATACATTTAACACTAAAGTAAATGAGTTTGAATGATTCAATTTTTATTTTTCTTAATTGTAAATAAAAGTTAGCTGATAAATCATTAAATATTAAAATTAATTGTTTTGTGCATCATTTAATTTTTATATTACTGTTTATTTCAAATTATTAAGTTCAGTCTGTAAAATTCTTTTCAGATATATGACCATTTTAATACTTTTCATGGAAAATTTCATACAAGGTCACACACGTCACATCATATGTCACACACGTCACAGTACTATTTATTTTTTTTTAGTCCTAGTATTTCTAGCTCAGATTTGTAACACCGTTTTTTTTATTTGTTGTATATATGGCTTACAAACAATATTTTTTATTTTCATGAATATTCTAATAATTCACAGACATATTGGAATATGTAAGAGACATGAAGAAAAATGCTTACAAAATGGTCACACACGTCACACAATTAAAAAAAAAAATTCTCTATAAATGCAATATAAAAAATTTCCAACCATGGTGATTATGTTTCAAGACAACTATGAAATATACTAAAATATTGTTTTCAAAAAGAAAAAAAAAATTTCACCCTCAGAATAATTACAAATGTTCTGAAAATGTTGTCTGAATGTCACACACGTCACGCTGGAATGGCCCTACACGTTATGTCATCAAGTCTTTTTAATTCGATGTTTTATTTGTATTTTTGGAACAGATGTCTTATTATCCCATTATCCCGGGGTCCGCTATCTTGGATTTTTTTCTTGCATGAAAAGTCCTTTTTCACCAAATAGTAAATGTCGCCAATGGTTAAATATTGTTTATAGATTAATATAATATTGAAAAACTGGAGTATAATAGTTATAACTAATAATTAAAAAACAATTTCTAATTCACGGCAAGATAAAAATTCAAGATGGCGGACCCCAGGATAATAAGACATAGCAGAATCCCAAAACAGGCGAGACACCCCATTTGGCGACTTTTCTGACAAGCTCCAAACACCCCACATACGCCAACCTAAAATGTGGCAATCTGAAAACTAACGTGATTGGTCCACTTTCCTGAATGTTTTTTACTATGTCATCACCCTGGAATCATGGGAAATACAACATTTATAAATAACGATGTATTAGAAAAAACAGGAAAGCTGATTTCTATGAGATTCAAAATAAAACAAACGATTTAAACATAAGTTTGTTGAAAAATGTGAAATTTTTAATTGAAATTATTCTTCTAATTTTCATTAGAAATCAGAGTAACAGTTTAATGATTAAAATTATTCATTTCTCAGCAACTTTCAGAAAAAATCATGACGTCACTTAATATTTTAAAGTACCTGCTTATATCAGAGTAAACATTGAACAAATCATTTCTAATTTACAGAAGTTTGAACGCTTCGCGTTTATAAAAAAATAATATATATCACTGAATACAGCAGCTCTCGCTTTGTAGCAATCTCAAAATGTACAAAACTCGTTAAAGTGGCAATCAGTAATCGTCGTATGAATGCTTACGCATTCATTAACCGAAAAAAAAAAAATCACTGCATTCAGCAGTTCTCGCTGTGTAGCAATCTCAAAATTCAGCAGTTCTCGCTCTGTAGCAATCTCAAAATGTACAAAACTCGTAAGGGCCAAACCACTCATGTATATACATGAGTAATATGCAATAAACGGCTAATATAAAATGCTACAACAAAAAGTGCATAAAATTATTAACATACCTTAACAGACATCTCTGTTCTTGAAAACAAACTCTAAAAAATGTTGAATTGCCATAATTTCAGAAATTTCCAGTCAAACTTCATTTAACTTTCCAGCAAAAAAAATTAACGGTACTTCTTAGTTATCCTGTCGACCAAATTACTGTCGCCAAATTGTAAGATTAAATGCCAATAATGGTTGCCATTAATTAATTAATTGTAAGATTAGATGCCAACAATGCCCAAAAAAGCATTAATTCAACGTTTTATTTGTATTTTTATTAATGTTTTACTAATTTATTTGTTCTTTCGTTATTTAAAATAAAAATTCTGTCAATGTGTATAATTTGGCGAGTGGTTTGGCGATTTATATAATTTGGCGAAATATGTCGACGGGATAGCTAAGAAGTACCAAATTAACAAATACTCACAATTTCAAATTAAATTACACAGGTACTTTAACTTTCAAATTTTACAACTAAAAACAGCAAAAAAAAAAATATTAACAATAACAAACTTTTGACTTGCCGGCATTCTATTTTTACAAATGCGGAGTTGAGTCGTCAAAACACCACTCAGCTAATTGTGAATAAAAGTTTTCAGGTAGGCGTAACCATCCAATACACAACAAATCAACCTATCCCAATTCAAGATCAGACCACTGTAGGCGTGGAAATAATTTACGAAACGAACTGGTAACAACAAAAATCCATTTATCGCCTCGCCAAATTGAACGATGCCAAGTGTCTTGGCTGTTTTGGGATTCAGCCTAAAACATCTAATCCGTATTGGAATTAATGTTTTACTAATTTATTTGTTCTTTCGTTATTTAAAATTACTTCAAATTTTGATTTTTTTTTTTGCTTCAAACCTATATCTAATGTTTACATACATTTTATAGTTATATCCATTTACGTTTTTTGACTAAATAAAGAGCATTAGGTTCCTTACAATTTTCTGTTGTTATTAATATTTATTGTGTCCCTTAATAAATTCGATTATTACATTTAAATCACATACTTACATTTTAATCACAAATACAATATCTTAAAAATATCTATTTTTTTTAATGGTTTAATTTAATAATTCTGCATTTAAATACGTACACTATTAGCATTCTTTTGTCCGAAATTATCTAAATAAATAAAATTTTATATTTGGTAATGTCGCTGAGCCATAAATGAGCATCATTATTATAGTAACCCTATTATGTAGTGATTTTTTTTTTATTTAAATTCATTAATTTTCCTATCTTTAAGATTTTAGAATAGGAATATTCTTCCATTTGTATAATTTGGTGAATAATTTGGCGACATTTATTGACGGGATAATCAAGTAGTACCAATTTTATTATAGTTGTACCCCAAATTATCATACATACTTTAAATTTCACATTTATCAAAACAAAACATAATATATTTAGTTTATAGTGAAATAAAGGTACTTTTCCGTTATACGAACAGCATTGTCATCAAGCTCAATAGTTGGCTCAAAATGAAAATCGTGTGAATTGAAACATTTGAAAAATAAAAGAAAAAACAAAAACATTGTTGGTAGTAAAGTGAGCATTTTAAAAATATAACATTTAAAAATTACAGACTTTTACAAACTATTTTATTAAATCACAAATAATATACTTAAAATAAGTGAACAAATAACTGTTATACAATAAAGTAATAAAATAAAAAATCATATTAAACTGCTGCCATAAAATTACAAATATCTTTTAGCATTGCAGTAAACATTTTATTTTTTGAATGAAGACGTTGCCACATAAACTCTATGAGATATGACTCTAAATGATGATGAACAGTTCCCCAATGTCTTTTGTTGTGCCATTTTGCGATGCCTCATAATATCTCAACATTTTGAGTATGACATCCAGTATTAGGGTCGACAAAATTGTATTTTTGATTTACTGTGAAATGATCATAACCAGCATTTCGTAGTTAGTTTATCTGTTTTATATCCTTTCCAGCAATCTGTATAAATAATACTTCCATCAGCTACATTGTTTTCTATTGCCGCCATTAAAGTTTCAGCTGTACGATTGGGAATAGGAGTAAGGAAACATCCCCGTGTTTCACGGCATAAACCACCTAACACCCATTGAAGAAAAAGAACACGCCCTACGTTGCTTTTTCTTCTGGTAAAAAGACTTTCATCTACTTCTATAATTTTATTAGGTTCACCGATTTTTCTATTTGGCCGTGAACATAAAACATTTGCACAAACTTCTCTCAAATAACTATTCCAGTCCACTGTTGTGTTGTCGTTCATATCAAGTTGCAGCTCACAAAACTCAATCGATGTCAACTCTTGGCACCATAAATATATAAACCTCAAAGCATTAAGAAAAGACAACTGCGACCTTCAAACCATGTTTTTTGTCATATTCCTATGCTTTCTTCGCATGATCGTAAACTACATCTCCATTTCGGATTTCCAGAACTCATCCATAATTTCATTTCATGGTTTTTTGAACACAACCTTTTAATGTTCCGCAGAATTCCAAATTCCTGAAACAGTTTTATCCCAACTTTCTCATCAGCTGGTAATTGCCAAATGGTAAAATCCATCTCAGCATCAGCAGTAAAAGTAAATTATAACTTTATAAAGAAAAACATTTTTAATTTGAATAAAAGCAAATTAAAAAGCTTTCCAAGTTTAAGATTAAATAATAATCATTCACATTTCATAAATAACAAATCACAATGTTTCGCATGGTTTACAATAAAAATCCTTTTCACGATCAGGGTTGAAATAATTGGCGCATTAGCATACATTTTGGCATGCTGTCTGTATAATGGAAAAGTACCGAAATAAAACTATTCTAAATAAGAAGAGCATGAATTCTTGCAATTTTATTAGACAATGTCATTTTAAAGTTTAACTCAGTTTTGACTCAATTTTTCATTGTTGTACTCTAAGTGTGACTATTATGTGGGGAAATATTCTGCATATTATTGTACACTCTAATGGACTCTCACATTACTGGTATAAAAAAACACATATTTAACCCTCCGAGCGTCTTGCAAAAGTGTAAAATTGTAATGTTGTTTTCTTTGCATTTTGTTTTAAATGCTAAGAAAATGTGATTCTTTCAACATTCTAAAAAAAACTCAATTACAAATATGAATGTAATCCTTGAGAGTATTAATCATTCATCAATGTATTTAAAATTCATTAAATTTATATGATTATATTATCTTAAATATTGCTTGTATTGCTGTGAAACTTGGAGCTTAGTGAACGGAATATTACGCCCCAAACACTTAGAGGGTTAAATAAAATTGATAACTTACCAAATGTTTCCAGATTATGTGCTGTTTATTAAATACCTTTTTTTTTTTTTTGTATACTAATATTTTTATAGACATAAAATATACAAATAATCTTTATGAAAATTTTGACAAAAATTTCTAAATCACTTTCACTGAAGGTATCAGTATCACTATTGTAATGTGAATCGGTGTCTGAAGAATCTCCATCATTCCATAAAATGTCATCTTCGCTTCCATGTAAAGCGTTGGATAAAACTGTCTGCTGAGCGATTCCGTGGAGAGTGTCACACACGTAACGTAGGCTTTAATTTGCATTTATTCAATTATTTATTAAATTTTAATGTCAATTCTGATTTTAAGTGGTATGGTAAATAAGTTATTAGCATATTTTTAAATTTAAATGTGTGGCAATGAAACTCACGGAAGTATATCATTTAATTTCATTACTCAAAATGCGCTTTTTTTCTACTTCAGAAAAAAAGCACATTTTGAGTATGAAATTAAATGATATATTTCTGTGAGTTTTACTTACACACATTTAAACTAAAAAATATGTTAATAACTTATTTACCATACCACCTAAAATCAAAATTAACATTAAAATATAATAAATAATTGAATAAATGCAATTTAAAGCCTGCGTTACGTGTGGGACTCTCCGCATGGAATCGCCCTGCTGTTTCTTAAAACTTTTTAAATTTATGTCACTTGTTATTAAAGTCCAGCTTTATAATAGGGTCATTCCATGTCAAATCAAAATCAACTACAAAAGTAGGAAAAAAACACCCACCATCACAGATTTTTATGAAACTTGATATACTTCTCTTCTTTATGGTTTTAAGAGTAACCCCCTAATATTTTTTTGCTCTATCTCAATAATTTTTTATTTTATAGCCCTTTGAAATTTTGTGATTTTGCATCATTTGTCTTTTCCGAGATGCTCAGAATGAACTGTTATAATTCAAAAAAAATGTTTCTCTGTAACTAAAGCTATAATCTTATTGAAAATTTTTATATAAAATGTTAAAACATTAAAAATGTAAGGAAAAAATATTTAAAAACTAGTCTAAATTTATATAAAATGATTTAAAATAAAATAGCAAAGTTGTAATTTTGAAATTTTTTTGTTATTGTCAAAAAAGTTATTGTCAAAATTTTGAATTTTCAACATTGGGGTCAAAATTAAATTCATGATTTCTTTTTTAAAAACAATCATATGTACTCTAACTTATCCAATAGAAAAAATTGTGGCACTTTGGGGGGGAGGGTTTCTCCCCCCCTTCCCCTATTTGAAAAAAATTATTACCGTGAGACAATTTTTTTCATTTACTTTAAAAAATGACATCATTGCATGAGTTTCTTTTTTCAAAATGAACAAAATATATCCTTTCTGTACCCATTAACAAATTTATGTCGTAATACAGTCGAGTCTCTATATAACGAAATCCATTGTTCCAGTAAAAAATTCGTTATAGTATAGAGAATGAGTAAAAATTCCTATTTAATGTGTAAATTTTAAACAAAAAATATTTTTGAGGTGTCTAATTAAGAATTTGAAATGTTTAACTATAAATATTAACCTTATATTGTATTTCTTAATTATTTAAACAGTTTCAAAAAAGAGAACAGACTTTTATTTGAAAGCATAATAAAAATCACTTAAGGAAAACTTACATTTATTTTAGACGAAGAAATCTATAATTTTTTGCTGTTTTGATTTGAAAATTGTTACACTTTCGAAAAAATGTTCACATTTTAGCAAGGAATGAAAAATTGTATTGTGAACATTTACCTCCATTTGAAGTCCTCTCCTTATAAGATGTAAAGAACTCATCATTTCACTGTGTGATGTTTTTTTTCCTTGTTGTACGTTTTCGTTTTCATGCTCATTGTCGCTCTCACCATTGTTCATAATGCTGCTTAAAATATCACTATCAGTAGGATACTGTGATAGTGAGATTGTCATCCACTTCCAAAAAATCAGAGAGAGTAACATTTTCTTCGACATTTCCGTGCTCCTTAATTAGTTTCCAATTCTCTTTGAAGTCTGCTAAAGCCACATCTTCTTCGTCCTCAGATTCTGCATTATTCTCCAGTTTAAAAAAGCCGGCCTTATTTAAGCAATTGTAAATTGATTTTTCAGCTCCATCAAATCTCCAAGCTTTATAAAGTTCCGCAATACACTTTCTAAGACTAATGATGTCTTAGGTGTGGAATCATTTTTTTCAATAGCTATGATCAGTTCTTTAAGAATTCTTTCCTTATAATGCACCTTTAGATTTTTTATTATTCCCAAGACCAAGGGCTTCAGTTTTGATGTGCAATTGGGTGGTAAGAAAATATCTTCAACGTTTTACAGTTTTTCCCTACCGTTTTTTGAGTGAGCTGGACAATTATCAATAAGCAAAGCAGTTGTTCGGCATTGTTTTCTCTTTTGATTGTCAAGTGCTTTTAACCATTTGTCAAAAATTTCAGTGGTCATCCAGGTAAAATCACAGTCCACTTCTAAGGACTTCACGCCTTTAAAACACTAAAGAGATTTATTTTTCCCAATGACTAGCATCTTTGATTTTTCTTTCCTTGTCATGGTATCACATAGCAGAATAATAATCCTTTCTTTGCCGCCAAAACATTTATCTTCTTTAAACGCCAGAGTCTTGTTTGGGAGACACTTGTAAAAGAGACCTGTTTCGTTAGCATTGAAAATTACCTCAAGAGCGAATTCTTTTAGAATTTCTGCTACTATAAGACTCCAGTTCTCACATGCTGTCACCGTAGTATCTGCACTTTAACCGCAGATAGTTTTCTGGAATAACCTCTTCTTGACCTTTCCTAGCCAACCAATGCTGGCTTGGAAGTCAGAGTGCCAAAGAGATGAAGCATATTCTATCTATAGCCTTTTCTAAAATCATTGGTCCCAAAAGTGGTAGATTCTGGTCCGTTATCCCTTTAATCCACTAAAACATTGCTTCGTCTAAGTCCTCGTATTGGCGCATCTTCTTTCTTTTTCATGCCGAACCAAGATCCGAATTCTGCTCGATGATTGACTCTCTATTTTTTATGATTGTTGACAGAGTGCTTGCCGGAATCCCAAACTTTTTTGCCACATCTTTTTTTTCAACCCCTTATCGATTTCTTTCAAAATCTTCACTTTATCACAGAGAGTTGTGCAGTTCCTAGGAGAAAATGTTTGCAGAAGCAGTAAAAAAATGCACTGAAACAGATTAAGTTTTGTAAATCTTTCACACTAAAGGAAGCCAGAAACAATAAACATCTACTCTATCATCTGTAAACGTTGAGAGCATTAGTTTGGATAAATGAAAATGTGTTCTAAATGATGACAGTGATCTGCTCTCGCGGTTGCAGCTGTCGAGGGAGAATTTTCCATTTGACCAATAGTGTGCTTGCGCCTTCTTTTATCCAGCTTTTTTGTGGAGTTCACGTGTCATGCTAGTGGATCTCGGGAGCTTTCTGGCAGTGATTATTATGAATATCGACTTGTTGTGCTTGATTAAAAGAGAGTTTATTTTTCTAATTTAACCTTCTGAACGATCCCATTCACCTTAAATTTCAATTACCTCTCCGATCCCGCTCTTATATGTGTAACAATCCAATTGTCACTGATTTAAGAAGGATGTAGGAAGGTGTCTAAGAAGGGGGGGGGGGGGAGATGAATTCGTTGGACATAAAGAACAAGGAGATTCAAAGTAGAAAAATATAATAAAAAACTCAGCACTGAACGATAAATCAGGAAGCAGTGATGGAAAATTGATTCCATGTGATTTGGAAGTTTTTTAAAAACTGAATAAATAAAGAACAATTTAGGAAAAAATTTGTTATATGGAGATAGATATTTCGTTATATGGAGACTTTTTTTAATGAGATTATGGGAAAAGGAGACCGTTCCTACTAAAAATTCGTTATATAGAGAAATTTGATGTATGGAGTTTCGTTTTAGAGAGACTCGACTGTATTTTCATAATGAAACAAATTTTTTGCTATATATATATATATAAAACTCTTGCACTATTGATTACACAGCCAGAAATCAAATATAGTAATTTTTTTTTTTTTTTTTTGCTCAATATTTAGTTAGCTAAATAACTATATTTGGCTCCCTCTTTTATCTAAGGAACTATTTTATTTTTTAATGAAATTTAGAGAGAAAATTATTGTTTGGAGAAAAAATGCTATTTAGATACATTTATTTTCTGACATTTATCATTATGACACTACCACATATATTTTCTTTACCTATGAATTGCAATTCACAATTACTTATTCAGTAAAATATCATTTTTATCATTAGATGAAAGAAAATATTGGATAGAACATATTTTAGGGAGAGGTGAAGATTTTGAAATTTAGTTCCCAAATATTATTTTTAAAGATCATTCATATATATTATATATATATAATATTAATAATAAAAGATGCCTGTTTTTACAAGTGTATTGCGATTTAAAAAAATCCCATAGTAATTCAACATCCAACGGAACATCTTTACATCTAAAGTCACAGTTAACCCTTTGAAAAAAAAATTTCTTACTTATGTACTTGAACATCCTTGGAAAAAAAATTATGCGTTGAAAGCTTTGAAATGAAAGTGTGTGTGTGTTGGGGTGGGGGGATAAGAAATCCTGCACCTTCCTCGCCCATCCTCCTAGGGGAAGCTGGTAATTCCTTATCTCACTATGAAGTGACCATTGAGTATGTTAATGGAGTCACAGAATGGATGAATCCATTATGGGTACTAGTTCTGGGAAGAGTACAGCTGATAATTTTCTATTTTCTAGATGAAGGTCAAATACACGACTGCGATTTTTATGCGGAAAAAAATATTTTGACAACTTTTTGTGTTTCAAAACAGGGGTACGACTATTACATTAGTAAACACAGTACTTATTCTAAAATTGTACATATGGTGAATATTTGAGGATTTTTTTGCAAAGAAGCAGAATTCAATTAATATATATATCTATATCAGCAGGGAAATTGTATTGGGAAAATTAAGGTAGTTTGTATAGTGCATAAATATTGTTAATTCTATTGTCTTGTTATTTGTTTAAAATTTTAATATATTTAGTCTGTAAAATAAATAATTTTTTTTTTCATTTTCAGTCCATTCTTTTGTCTTGGTGAAAATACCCTGAGAGTATCAGTTGAACTTCATTCAATAAATCGACAACGACTGTGCAAGAGTTTAAAAGAAGTTGTACAATTTAAACATGCAATTGTCTTATTACAAGGTGGAGAATATTGTACAAGATATTGCTCTGATACAGAGCCAATCTTTCGTCAGGTAATTTCATTTTGAAATTCTGAAGTGGAGCAGTTAATCAATGTCATCTGTTGTTGAAAGGAAATTTTATTGTATTTGTATGATGCAATATTTATTTTATCATCCGTATGACCAGCGTACACAGCATTGTTAAACTAGAAATTTCTTAAAATTCACCTGGTAAAAGTCTGGGAATTTTATTCTCCTTTATGAATAATCACCATGTTTATCACAAACAGCCCTAGTATAATTAGTGCTCAATGTTTGTTGTAAAAGAAATGACACCAAAAAATGTCTCTATCACTATTTCAAAACAATTATCCTTGAGATAGTCTTCTATTACAAATTTTATAAAAATATACATCAAGGATTTTTTTTTTTTAATTATACAGTACAGGACCTATTATCCAGAATCCTCGGGAATGGAGGCTTTCTGAATTTTAGAATTTCCCGGATTTCAGGTCCTCCCGAAGTTCGTGTTTTTTGACGAAATTCTGAGATTCTTTGATGAACTTAGTGATTTTTTTTCTCCCTTGATCCTTTGACGAAATTCATATTTTTTCAGCGATTCTTTGACAAAATTTGTGTTTTTTTTTTTTTTTTTTTTTTTTTTTTTTTTTTTTTTTTCTACAATCCTTTGATGAAATTTGCATTTTTTCACTGTCCTTTAAAGAATTTTGCATTTTTTTTTCGGGATCCTTCGGCGAAATTCACACTCTTTTCCCAATCTGTTGACAAAATTCGCGTTTTTTCTGCAATTCTTTGATGAAATTAGCATTTTTTTGCAACCCTTTGACAAAATTTGCTTTTTTATCCCGATCCTTTGACGAAATTCACATTGTTTCCGCATGCTTTGATGAAATTGGCGATTTTTTTCGGCAACCATCTGTCGAAATTCACGATATTTTTTATGTCCAAATTTTCGGTCTTTCTTTTCTTGAAGACCAATTTTTTAAAATTTTATGAACTGAATGCCTTAAATTTTCAGAAAATTCAGAACATAATTGCCCCTGATGGAATATCTGATTATTTTTTTTCCTAATGAATCATAATATAAATTAATTTTAAACTAAAATTTGATAGAAAATTTATTTATTTCTAATTTCGGAAGAGGGGGACTGTGTTCCCCTGCCACTGAAGTAACATATTTTAGTGGTTACACATTGAAACATAATAGACTGAAAAAAAAAAAAAAAAAAAAAAAAAAAAAAAAAATAGAAATCTGTAAAATTTTGAAAAATTTCAGAAATTCTAAAATTTTAGTAAAAATTCACTAATTTAGAAAATTTTCAAATAATTTTTTTTTCTCCGGATAATGGGTCCTATACTGTAGTGATATTAAAAATTTTTGCTGCCATTTTTTTTTTTTTTCCACAGCAAACATTCAAACCTAGGCATAATTTCTTTATTTCTATAATTTTCCACCTTTCTTTTACAGCTTATAATTAAAAACAGGATATTTAAATAATTTATGCGTTTAATATTAACAACACGGAGATACAAAATTTGAAGGTATTTGGATCATAAGTTCTTGAATTATAAACATTCAAAATTTAGAGCTTTTAATGTTAAATTACGCCTTAATAAATAAACGCGCCTTTTTCCTGCCGAGACAAAAACTGCATTTCTAAAGTTAATTCAATGGATTTTCCGAGTTTCAAAAAAACGTAAAAATGGTTACAAAATGCTCGTACTTTTGTACTCTATAAAATGCAAGTTAAATTGAAAAACATGCAATTTCCCCATTCAACTTGCCTAATATGAGCACCACTAAAATGAGAACACAGTTAAAATGAGTGATTTTCACATTAATTAATTTTCACTCAAATCTAAAAGGGCAACTTTCTGACATAAGTTTTAATTTATTTTTGTTCGAAAATGCATGAAACTAGCTGGTGTTGTCCAGAAACTATGTAATTGAGCTGTTTCTTCCATTTTTTTGCAAACGCAATAGATCTTTCAGAAAATAGTGTCAAAGTAGGTGATTTGAACCGAATTTCCGCACGAAGGAAGAAAGAGCACTCAAGAGCGGACGAAAAATGTGTTTGTCACGTGATCGAAATAGATTATAACTCAATAGGTAATTGATTGATCAAAAAATGGAAAAAACAATTCAATTTCAAATCGCTCCCATGACCAGGCTTTCCAATCTTTCCGTTAAAAAATGAATTTGTAAATGTGTAAAAACGTTTTGCGCTTGTTGAGCAAAGCAGTTAAGAACAGCCTTAAGAATGGTTTATCATTTAAACTATAAAATTATATATGAAAATCACTTAACAGCATCAAACTAAGTTAATACTTGCTAAAAGTGACAAAAAATACACTTAAAAGCCAAATAAATACCTTTATTCAGATCATCATGTTTCATTGCTCAGACGGTGACCTCAAGATATTGATACAGATATTTTTGCAAAAAATTTTTTTATTGAAAACTGGTAAACAAAAATCATGCGATTTCATGTATAATGAAATCAAGTGCAATAATAAAAATGGATATTTGTGCACATGAATTATTTTGTGCTATTGTTTCTTATTCTGCAGAGCATTTCTTTCCAAATTTTAGGTATCTCCATGGAGGCTATTTCATTGCATATATTCTCACTGCATTAAAAGATCCCTTTTGATTATCTGATAAAAGATGACAAATAAAATCTTGATGGATAAATTATTTTACTATTTTTAAAATCAATCTGTAAAGGTTCTTTGTTATGTAGTCTGGCCAAAGCTGTAGTTTTCTTGTTGTATTTGATGTCTGCTATATGTTCTTTGATCCTGGTTTTAAGCTTTCTGATTGTCATTCCTGTATAAAATTGCATTGTTCTTTGGTACTCTGCTCTTTGGTGAAAAGTATTTCATGTACCCCTGATAATTGGTTTTGTTCTATTGGGTCTATTTTCTATGTTTTTAATTTTACAGAAGATTTTGCAATAAGGGAGATATTGTATTTATTGTGTTTATATTTCAATCTTTCAAAGAAACCAGGGAAATATTGTACAGTGGATAACTTGGAATTTTGTTCATTGAAGTTACTTTTCTTCTTATTCTTCAAGCTGATAATTAATCTATTTTTTGCACTTTTTTATAGCCATTGTTTCTTGTGATGGGATATATATTTTATTTATATTGTTGTTTAATTGCTCAGGGTTACAGACTGTGAAAGCTCTTTTAATAGGATGCCTAAATGCAGAAACTTTGTAGGAAAACTGTGCTTGGGCATTAGAAGGGATAATTGTAGGATTAACATACAATATACATTTTAAGACAAAAACCTATTTAAAATGGAATTTTTAGCCTGCTCTATCCAGTTCTGTCTTAACAGTCTTAAATATACTAAATAAATAAATACAACAACCTTATGCAGTAATACGAGGGAAAGCGTAATCCTAGGGGCTGAAACGGAATTCCAATTTAGCAGGTATAATTGTTTAGTATTATAGGGACAATGAAATTTTTATTTTTAAAAAAGAATTCAGCTACAAATTAGTTACATTTACACACGGTTTACTGGATCAAGTTCAGTAAAATTTGTGATAACAGAATCGCTAGGAACTACAAAAAATTTCATTTTAAAGAAGTTTCTGTCTAAGCTGATAGATTCGTATGGTATTCTTTTGAAAGAGACTATAATATTTTTCTATTATTGATATGTTCTGTCTGCACGGGTTTTACTGTTTTTCATTTGATGCATAATGAATAGCATGGTAGTAAATAATAATAATTTATGCATTTGAAAAATCAGACTTTTGCTGTTACATGTAGTGGTTATGTGGGATAGGTCTTGGAGCATCTGAAAATCAGGGTATTCCACGTAAAATGGGACATCTGGCAACACTAGCCACAAGGTACTTATAATGTTTTTTTATTCCTTCACCACCTTTACATAGATGCCCAGTAGCAGAAAATTCTCCAAGTGTCTGTGACAGATACTTCAGGGGCAAAAATTAATCTGCAGGTAAAATATTTTTACAATTAAAGCGTTAATTAATCAAATAATCACTTACCTGTAGCATTTTTAGGCATTTTATAAATTTTTATTAATAATAATAACTTTTTGTATTAGATAATAAAGAGCTAAACATAATATGAAGCAAAATAAAGGTTCGAGGAAAAAGAATCTGTAAAAGAGAAAAGAAATCTGCGGCTCCCATCTCGAGCTTTCTGCTACTGGACATAGATCTAGTTTTTGATTTGCTGTGAGGCAGTCAAGAGAATACAGAAGTGGAAAGTGGATTAAACACGCAGTTTCTTTATTATGGTTCATTTTATTAGGATGAAAATATTTTAAAACTACTAGCTAATTTCTATCTGTTTTTTTTTTTAAATGAAATTCTTCCACTTTCTTATTAAAGGGTATGTCGCTACACTTTTTTTAGCACAACCATAACTATTAATACTTTCTCTTAATCGTTTTGTTAATGATACTACTACTAAAATTGTTAAATGTTTGATTTTTAAGTATGTTTAAATTATTGTATCAGAAATTAACTTAATTAAATACCGCTACTTTGATGCATGGGTGATAGGTTCTGCTGTTAAAGCTGGTAGATGGGAGGTGCTGTGTTTGAACCTGTATTGCATTAGCCAGTCTGAATTCTGAACATTATTAAGTTGACTATAAAACTTCAAGTTTTTGACATAAAACTTCTTTTTCCGTGGTGTGTCCTGAAAATAGTGACAGTTTTCTGAAATAAATGACATTCTGTGATAATAAAAATGAAATAAATGACCATTTATGAAATTAGTGAGATTTTATAAAATAAGAGACAATTTGTGAAAATGATGATTTTATCTTTTTAAAATATATCTAGTGTAGTGAACTGGGTTCCTATGGGTCAGGGAATTCAAAAATTTAGGCAAAAAGTCAGGGAAATGTCGGGGAATTTTTTAAATATTTGGAAAGGTCAGGGAATTTTTGATATAGTACTTCTATCGAAATTTCTAATTTCGTCGTAAATGAAGAAATTTTGAATTAATTCTTCATCCGATCAAATATTTTTATGTGAAATTTATGCAAACTATATAACAATATGAAAAATAATTAAAAAATTGGAAATTCATACAGCACATACTTTTTTCTAGCATTTATCTAAATTAAAGTCCATTGTAGAGGGTTTTACAACAATATATAAGCCGAATTTTTACTGAGAAAGGTCAGGGAAATTTTTGAATAAAGTCAGGGAAAACCTGGAAAAGTCAGGGAATTTTTTTATCTGAATTGTGTAAGAAGCCTGGTGAAGTGTTACTTCAAACACTTTGTACCATGCTTGCACAAAAATTGTAGCTCCATTTTAATCTTACAAAGATAAGAATTTGTCCATAAGGCTAATAAAGTTAAATAGTTTAACTAGTACAAAAGAAGATAAAAAATAGAACCAGTAATTCTTAATAGCCCAAAATCACTGCAATCCACAACTAGAAAATTTATCCTCAAGCTTAAATGTTCAGCAATTCATGTGGGCAGAAAAGCCTAATTTAGCAAACTTAGTAGAAAGAAATCTAGGTGTTATCTGGTGAACGATCATAGTTCTGGATAAACAGCTGATTTATTCCTTGTTAAATAAGTTTCATCTCTTAATCTATATGATTCTGGCTTGATGAAAATAAATTTTTCTAATTATCCAAAGTAAAATTAAACATTTTCACATGTTTAAATACAATTTTCATTTGTTTTTAATCTTGGTATAATTCCTCATTTTTGCTTCCTCCCAATCCATTATCCAAAGCAGCTGCCTCGCCTGACCCCTAGAGTTGTATAATATAGACGCACACATGAACACATGCACAGAAAATTGACCGATAAATTCGGAACTTTGCAGAAAAAAGTTAAGAAAAGAAAAACGTATTTTTTGCTTTTGTAACTTTTTTTTAATACCTAAAATTTTAAATATTCTCCAATTTTATGAATGATTTATACATTGTTCGACCACAATTCAAAATTTAAAGACTCAAAACATTGTTCATCATTGACATCACATACCCTTTTATTTCTATTTTCCGCAGAATAAAACTTGTCACCAATCGGTTTTCCATTGTCGGCTGCAGTGACTTTTTAGACCAGCGACGGCGGTTAAATCAAATAATTTTGTAGTGTTATAAGAGTGACTGGCATTTTGTGTGAAGAGATCACAATATTAAGGATTGGGCTGTTTCTAAATGCATTGACAAAATAATTGAAAAGAATTCACATCATGGATTTTTGCTTTATTATTCTTTAATTAAATATTAATTAATTTTTAATTTAAATAGCAATTATTTTAAACTATGTTTTTTAATTCATATCGTCAAAATAATGTAACACGTAATTTTATTAAACATTAAATTAATTTGCAGAAAAAGTTTGACCTAATATTTATGTACATGGAAAGTTTTTGATTTTATACAACTCTGCTGACCCCCACCTCTTAGCTTCATCACTGCATGCATGTGACACTCATCTTAAGGGAGTTAAATGTATTAAATTATGGTGTTTTAGCATCACTGTTATTGTTTTCACTTGCATCTGGTCTCTTAGCTGTAATTCTGGTAATTTAAATATATATGTATGGTTTGTTGTAGAATTCTTAGTAAAACCAAAACATGTCATTCATCCAAACAGGTTTAGAATCATTGGCATAGGTATTTCAGCATCATCTATAGCATTGTTTTCAGCTGAATCGGCAAAAACTTTTTAAACTTTCAACCATCTCTGCATTAATATTTTAGTTTAGTAAATTGATTCTGTCTGTGATGATAACTTGCCTATAATGATATATTCTTTTGTCTCTTCAGTATCATTATAGGCAAGTTTTTCTGCATAAAACTGTTTGATCGAGTAACAATCAGTAGTTACGGATTGATCATGTTAATGGACAAGTCGTATGTTTTTTTCTTTCTTTCTTTCAGGAATCATTCTTCCACTGGGCATTTGGTGTCTTAGAACCAGACTGCTATGGTGCAATCGATGTCAATACGGGGTGCTCTTATTTATTTGTTCCTGAACTTCCAGAATCTTATGCTGTATGGATGGGGAAGTAAGTATTATTAAAAATTAATCTTCTTAAATCACCTTTATATCTGTATAATTTATACTATTATCAGTACAAGGTTAAAATCATACTCACATATATGAGTGATTTGAATTTTAAAATTATATATTCCAATAGATAGAAATTGTATAAAACTGAAGCCTTAAAACCCTCTAGATTGTAAATACCTTAAAATAACTCACCAGTAGAGATGCTTATATATCAACTATATGGTATGTATTCAGCATTTGGCCATACTACTGAATATTTAGTTAAGCTGAATGTTTTGATATTCAGACAAACAGAATTCAGTAGATTCTGCTTAATTGAGACACATCCGTTCTGAACAATATGTTCCGCAATTATCAGAAACAAATTTAATGATTTTTAGGGTTCCATACTTAAAAAGTAAAAATGGAACCGGGATAAAATCACTCATCTGTCTGTCTGTCGCAGCCAGTTTACTTGTAAACTATGGGACATGCAAAGTTAAAATTGGAGGACTTAATAAGGACTATTGACCCACATATAAATTAGGATGTGATAAATGAATTGAATGAAATGATTATGATGTGATAAATTAAAATATAAATTCCGAATTTATTTATATTTTCAGTTAAAATTAGAGCACTTAAAAAGGACTATTGACACACATATTTACAGATTATTAGACATTCACAAGTGGGGCATTTTCACAATCGTTTGACTTTCATGTCCCTGAATAATAATTTTTTATTTAATACACTTTTTTGTGTTTTTTTTTATTTCATATACTGGAAAACATCCCATTGCATGATTGCATAACAATATTAACGAGATAAATAAGTTTTGGACGATGTTGGGGGTCCAAATACCAGGAAAACTCATCTACCAACCTGTGTCCCTGATGCTGATTTTTAAGTTTGGAGCTGTCTGTATAAAATTGTTTCAATAAAACTAATTCGATGTAATTTTTTTCTGAAACTGGAACTATTGTTTTATATAAGTATGTAGCTAAAAATTAACCTGCACACATTTTTAGGGTTGTTATTATTTTTTAAACTCTGTCCCTGGGTTTTAGATTCCTTACCATCCCTCTTCTAAAGTTATACAGAAAATCATTTCAGATGCAGCCACAGAAGTTTTTTCAAGTTTTTTCTAATGCAGAAATATGCTAGAGAAATAATGTCTAAAATTCTTTGGCAGGAAATTTACTGTAGAATTTAAATCAGCATTTAAATATCAATTTCAAGCATCGTGGCTTTATTGGTAGTCTCACCGTCCCCAAGGTTTATTCCTGCACTTTTCGAGGTAAATTAAAAATAAAATTTAATTTAATCCACTGTTAACAACTGTTTCTAAAAATCAATGAACATTGTGGCTATCACTTAGTCTTAACATGATTTTCCTAAAAATAGGTGGTAATTTTCCTCACCGTTCCATCCTTACTGTCCCTTTTTTTACCATTTCGTACCTTTTTTCTCATACCATCCCCTTTTTTTACCTTACCGTCCTTCTTTAACACCCCTTTAAGACAATGTTATACAAAAATTCTGTATTAAAAGTACTACATTGTTATTATTTCTTACTTGAATGTCCTGTGGGTACTATGCAAATTCATTATAAGTAAAAATTTAGAAGAAAATAAAAAGTTATAGGGGTAAAATGGTAAGGAAAATTAAACACGCAAGTTTGACTTAAACCTCTGTTAAATAAAAAAATTTTCGCTGCTGACCATTTTTTCTTTATTTTAAATCATTAAGGCATTCGTTTATCAGATTAAAATGTTATTTGAGCAAGTTTAATTTCGCCAGATTTTTTTCCCCAAAAGTCAAAAGATTGTGAGAATGCCCCAAGTATATTTAGGAAAAGTGTGGTGGGGATAATTAAGTTACTTGGAACAAAAATCTTTTCTTTGCATTTCATGTGAGGTATTCTGTGAAAGATTTCGTAACTCTGAACTCAAAAATACATTTCTTTTAATTTTAGATATTTTCAGAGATATCGTCGAAAATGTAGCACAAAAATATTTTCTCCCCCCCCCCCCCTCTCTCTATTTCCGAATCTACTGAAATTAAAATTTTGAAAAAATTAGAGGTAGTAGACGTTAATTTAAATCTTGCAGGAAAATTATAGAAATTACCCTAGGTCACATAGTTTTGAGAAAAGCGCATTTTTCTGTTGTGTCGTACCTAAAACAATTTCTAAGCAGACACTAACATGTGGGTGATAAAACTACCCAGATAAATTAAAACTAATGATTGTATAGAATTTTCATAAATATTATAACCTAAAACGGGAAAAACAATGCTGCTGTGGGAATCAATCACAAATCTGAATATAATCACAGAGATTATATTCAGAATCTATTTAAAGTTTCTCTCTGTTCTAAAAAAAAATTAACTACTGCTGTCGCCGCCGCCGGTTTTGAATTTTTTGTGACCAGAGGTCTTTCTTCGTTAATATTAAGAAAAATATTGCATACAAAAATATGAAAATCGGTGGCATAATAGAGAAATGTTTGATAAACACGCTGATGCAGACAGTTTTCAAATCGAAGAATTATTTTAAGAGATATTTAATGTTAAAGTTGGACAAAATCGTTCCATTAAAAAAGTTTTATAGGAGTAAAAACTATACATGGGAATTTAATCATTTTATACGTTTGAAGTTCCCGGTGTACAGACTGTATTTATTTTTTTAATTTTACTCATTTTTTTGAGGTTTTATTTCTATTTTAAATTCAAATTTTCAGCATTTCGAGAGATATTTTTTTCATATTTTAGAAAATGGTATTAATTTAAACTGTTGCCAACTGTATAAACAGCGCAAACAATAATGTTTGCTTCAAATTAAAAATCTATTTACATGTGACTATTATAAACAGAAAAAATCCTTTCAAATTAGAATTAAATAATTATGTATAAAAAGCAGGAACTTATTAAAAATTACGTCATAAAAACTATATTTACACGTGTAATTTAAAAGGGAAAGGATATTTATTGTAAAATAATAAATTCATTAACATGCGTTAGAAGTCTTAACTATGAGAAATTACGTCACATTACAGTTATTACATAAAATGAACAAAAAATAATATTGCAAAACAGTTTAAATTTAGAAATTTTGCGAGATATTTATTTGATTTATTTATTTACTGAACAACAAACATATGACTTGTGTGCTTGACATGACAGTACAACACAAGAGAAATACATCCTGGGAGTACCACACAAAGAGTGTGTGCAATGGAACCAACAGGATTCGAACCCACAATCTCCTATGTTCGCAAGCGATTAGCAGCGTGGTGCTTTGACCACTCGGCCACAGAGACCCCCGTGATTTATTTGATATTTTGAGAGGATCTTTTCAACTATTTTTCTTAGGACAGAGCAAATAATATTTCATTTCTAACAAAAGTATTTTCATGTGAATATTAGAAACAGAAAGAATAGTTTGGTCAAAATTACATCAGATTAAAAACGATACATTTAAAATGTCTTATTTAAAAGAACTTTCTTTTTGCTTTGTTAAAAAATACCGGTAGACAAAGACTCTGTTTACTTAATTCATTTTATATTAGCTTAATCTGAAATGTTTAACTGATTTTATTTAATCAAAGACGAAAACAGCCATTGTATCTTTTAACAGCAGCTGATTTGGCCTTAAAGTTCCCCAATCAAAGAGAAATGAATAGAAACCTGTGTATAGAGAGATTGCCACTGTTTTTAAAATTATAATTCAATATTTCGAAATCTTTTTAAAGCCGATCAAATTAGCGTGCTTTTAGAGCCTGTGGTGTCTGAACGGGGGGTTGGCGAATGTAGCTCGTAGGGGGCAGAGCCCCCTAGTATTTAATAAAATAGTAAAAGCATTTAAAATATATTAAATATCCGACTAAGCTTAGATAATTTTTTTAAAGTAGATTACAATTTTTGAACTTGCCATTTTTTTTAATTACTTTTAAATATTAATATAGATTGTTTGAATATTAAACTGCATAAAAATTTAGAATACTCTGGAGTAATTAAAAATAAAGAGGTACCTCTATTAAAATTAGACGATGTTTAAAAATTATTCCGCTGCATCCTCAGGTAAGTTGTCGGTAGCTTTTTTTTTTTTGCTCGCCGAAATGAGTCAGACATCTCGGCCCATCGATCCTCCAAACTCTGGGCTTTCCTTCAATACCTTTGACGTCACTCACTACAAATCCTTCCAGCCAACTCTGAGTCATACAAGAGAACCCCTCTTTCGGCAAAGCCCCGCTCCTTTTATTTCTTTGCTTCTTCACCTTTTTTGACCAGCGCACCGTCAAATAGTTCGATTGTGTGCCGAAAATAACAGTGTTATGTTTTAATATTCATTTACAGTCTTTTTAAAAAATGGATTAATGGATGCTTTAGTACACTTAGTACATTTTCTTTTTCAGTATTTTTCCAATTTAAAAAGGAGTATTAAATGCTTCTAAAACGTGGTCTGATATTTGTGGATGAATGCCAAAACATCGACGTTCCAGAACCATGTGTTTCGTAAATATAAAATAATAAATTAAACTTATATATTTTCTAACAGAATATCTCTAAAAACTTTTAAAATAATAATATTTTGACATTTAATTACATATTTTCAAGATTAAATTACGAATTAGCTGTAACTTTAAATACATTTTTCAGACATTTTGAAACATTATAAACTTCAATTTTACACATAAAATATTCATAAATATTCATAAATACCCGAGGAAAAAGTCTTTATATCGACGGGTGCCAAGCCAACATAAAAAAACTTCCTCAAAATGTTATTGGACATTACAATAATCTATTTTAGATATAACATGGAGTAATTTGTAACTATTGACTGACAAAAAAAAAGAGCTATTCTAAAGTTAGAAAAACAACTATTATTTATATAAAACAGCTTAAAAGATGGCTGTTCTTTTCTTTTTTTTTTTCACATATTTAATTACTTATTTAGAAAAACCCAAATTATCAACATAACATTTCCGTTACACACAAATTTCGATTTGCAGGCATTTGATAATGCTTTTTGAAAAAAAATCTTTGATAATTAGCTGAGATATTAACCCTTAAAGACATGGTAGGTTTGGACATATATAATTACAGTGGCAGCATACTCTATGTAAATCGGATTTTAAAGCCTAGATAACAACTTTTAATGATGTATTTGTGTAATGCAATGCCCAGTAGCAGTATAAAAGCAATAAACATCAAATTGTTAAAAACAGACCAATTTAAATAGAATTAAATACTGTGGGATTCGTGACTAGTTTGCATTAAGTGGATCTCTAAATAAGCCTCCCATGTTTTTAAAAGTTAATTAAAAACCTATCTGGAAAAACGTGGCATGGACCAAGGCGGCATTGCAACTTTGCGACCTTCTTTCGAAGCAGGCTTAGCACAGTGCCAAGTTTAAACTTTGAACATAGGTTATGTTTTAGCTATATTGTAAAAAGAAAAGACTATTACTACGCTGAATTTAGTTATATGAAATGCCAAATTAAGTTTAAATAGGCACTACTTTTATTGTCAGTACTGAATTAAGTTCATCATAAACAGATTAGGATAAGATTAAAAAAATAGTTATACAGAATAGCAATATTTGATATTATTTAGACTTGATATCTCTTTGAACTTATGGTATAACCATTCATACTTTTCTAGGATATACAGCTATACCCAACTTTACGTTGTATACTTTTTTATTAGTTGTTTAGTAAAGTCTTATTATTTTGTAATGATTTTTTTAATAATACAGTTAATAATTCATATATTTATTGTACGTAACCCTCTGAATGCAAGTAATGCTCGCACTTAACTGTTTATTTTATTTTATTTTATTTTTTTGTAACAACATTTTGTCCTATTTAAACAGTGTCTCAAATAACCGGAATCTACTGTGCATAAAAACGTTTTTAAGAAATGTTTTTTTTTGCTCTGTTGGAATAAACGTCAACTGTGCTACTCCATCCTCGAATATGTTTTTAAGAAGTATTCTTACATAATTGGTATTTTTAACTGCCAGTTTGTAAGAATTAATGATCTTTAAGTAAAAAGCTTTTCTTTTAGTTGTAAGAATAATCCAACAAAGGAAAGCGATGATGAATAAATGCAATTTTCTGAATATTATCTGCTGACAATCTGTTTTTTGCTTTTTCAGTTGTGGAACATTTTGTTTACCTCTCTTTGTTATGTGTTTTTTAGACATTATTCTTATTAAATTTTACTCATATGTCTGCATTAAAAAAAATGTTACTTGCCCAAATTAAATTACATTTTTCCAATATTTCCATTTTATGTGTATTTTCCATTTTATGCATGTGTTTTTATTATACAAATTTCATGAATTTGAGTTGATTTCTATTTAAAGAATTTCCTTCATAATGAGGCGTTTAAGTGTAACGCTGAGAATTTGTTAAATGGAAGTTTCACTGTATATCACTCCAAACCAAAGTTCGATTTTTGTTCCTTGCTCTAACAATAAGGAAGATACTGCAATAATACTTTCAGCAAACTTTATATAAAATATGATTATGATATTAAGAGATGTGCTGGAAATTGCCATCATTCATATACAAACGACATTGAGCTAGATCAGCCATACTCAACCTTTTTTTTATTGCGGACCATATGTTTGCTATGTTAGGTAGGTACACACTTTACTTATATAAAACTGTTAATTAAAGTAGTAATTTAAAACAAGTAGCATAAGAAAAAAAATAGAAAAATTAATATAATCACAATTAGCTACATAATAAGTATAAAAGTTAATAATATAATGTAGAATTTTCAATTTATAAAGATAAAAAGTCAGAAGTTTTTCTTTAACAAATATGCCTTTCACTCAATGCAATTAAGATTTTCTTTAATAAATCTGATTTTTACTCAATGCAGTTTTTTTAAATCTTTTTAAAATGTAAAAATATACAGTGCAAATTTAATTAATTTTAAACTAGTATCCGTCAGGCCGAAATGTCGGAGCATGAAGGCGCATAAACTTAAAAGATATTATTTTAAGAAATGTTTTATTTTCTAGATTGCTGTTTAATAGTATAAAAGTAAGTTTGAAATAACAATCGTCGATATCTCATTTTAAAGTGTTTAACTCAGTCGTCAGTTGCCTCGGGTAATGCACAAATTCTAATCTGTCAGCAAGTGCTCCCATACTTCTAATTTGGGTAAAGCCTTTCCTTAGCGAAAATTGCTTCCATTAGAACTTTCTCTAAATGACAAAATACAGTAAAAATGACATAAGTCGTTTTATGTGACAACACCTTTAGATGGATATCCACAGCAGTTTTTGACAATGTTAAACTCGAAGATCTATGTATGATGGCAAGGTATGCAACAGTTAAAGGTAACTAACTTCGTGTGAATGAGGTTTTTTCTTCTTTCGAATATTTACAAATAGGTTTGATAAAAAAAAAAAAAAAATTATAGTTAGAAATGACTCATGATACTCAACAAAATGAACTATTATGGCCTGTGGCAAACCTCGAGGTTGAAAACGTGGGCCATAGGCAATATCTTTTATCGTACTTACGTTTACCAATTCTCACTCCGTTCAGATATTGGTATGTAGCATAATGCATAACCCTGCATCCAGCTGCTGAGGAAAGTCTCGACTGAAGTCCAGACGCGTGATCATCTTCACTCCATCTTGCTATTTAATCATTGTGATCTGCTAAAGTTCTTGTTTATTGGTCCCCGCTTTGATTTAAGAAGTATTTCTTGACTATATTCTTTAGCTTGCTTGGTTTTGAGAAAAAGACATATGGCACCTTCAAATCATTCAAGTTAGCCGAAAGCAGTATGTCTTTGCGTCGTTGCATAAGGGATGAGAGGTAGTCAAAAACTTGATTCACGGAAAGTGAGTTCAGAGTCTTTCGGAACTGTGTCTGCTGATCGTCATTTTATCTCAATGAGTTTGCTAATGTGAAAAGCTCTAAGCATTTTTTCTCCGCGAAGAATCAAAATGACTTTTAAAGAATTCTTTTATATAGAGGGATGCCTTTTATGCGATGTAACTACCTAATACGTCCAAGGATTTAAACAAATAAGCCTCTAAAAGGCTAAATGCTATCTATTTTACCTTCGCAATATCTTTGTTCAAGGTCAGCCATTAGACGACATCCTATCATTGAAAATTCGCCAATAATCAGAAATAACACTGTATCCATTCTGAGCTGTAGATGTATTGCTGACTTTTTAAATTAGCGAACTATTTAAAACACGTTGGTTCTTTAAGCACTGAGTGAGTTACCTTGTCTTTGACATTAAATGCAGCAGTACCTGTTAGTGCCAAAAGAATGATAGCTTCTGATCCTAACTACTCTATGATTGTTTTACTAATTTCTTTGATTTTTGTACATTTTACAGTTGTTCCTTTTCCAATAATAAAAGTTGATTTAGGGAAATTTGTAACCTTTGTTTGCAAAGACAAAAGCTGTTCAGTGCATAACTGAAGGCAGCATAATTTGCTGTTCTTTATAATAATTCAGAAATGTTAAAAGTAAAGAGAAACCATTGGATGAGAGAATCTACGGTAAAGATAAAGAATTACCCCCGGATGTATTTGAGAGATTTCAATTTTTTTAATTTAGCTCCGATCTTTGAGAACTTGATCCCATCGAGTTAGCTTCAGAAAACTTCAAAGCTCCTTCAAAGACTTGCTTGAAGGAGCTTTGAAGTTTTTCCCACACTTATTTAATATGGCAACAGGTAAAGGTTTATAACACGTATGTAACACACACTCATAGATAGTCTGCTATACTCCTCTATCAAACTTGATACCTTTATTCATCTGAGTTGTTATATCATTATTAGGAAAATATTAGGAAGCATCTGGGTTATTTTTATGCGACTTTTCCACATAGAATTAAGCTGAATAACTCTATACATTTGAATTACTTTCTTTTAACCGTCATTTTCGAAACTTCTGTCTATAACGTTACACATATAAAATATGTATATTTCTTAAAATGTACACTAAATCTAGGCAGCAGATTAAAAAAAATCAGGGATTAATTTTTGACTTTTAGTGAACATGATTTCTCAGGAATTATCTTTTATTGTTGTATCCATTTCTCCGGTCATAAGCATAAGTGATCATAGTCATATACATTAACGTCGCATTTGTCGCTAAGCTTCGCGACATTTGGACGAAATATAGGCAAATTTGGTGACCAAAAATATGTCGTCACGAATTAAGCCAATTTGGCTGTATCTGACTAATTTGGCAAAATTTCCATTGAAATTCAGTGCTGATGATTCTTCTCTAACGGGGCTCTTCGCATTTTAACTTCGTGTTCTCCAGTACAATTAGCTAAAATCTTAAAACCAAGAAACAGGGAAGCTACCTTTTCCAACCCGTACAGGAATTTTTTATTTTGTAATATACATATTTTTGTTTTCTAGTGTACATCTTGACAAAAAAAAAAAAAAAATGCTTATCTCATTTACTTCAGAATGTTCACTTGCATTTCAGTTAAAATATATTCACTTACGATAATTAAAAAAAATTGAGTAATCGTCAGTAATTGGGACAGCTACCAAATTGTTAAATTTGCGCATCAAACAATGCTCAGTAAATTATGAATTTGTCTACAAACCCGATTACGAAAATTTCCCAATAGAAACATACATTCGTCTGAATACAAACATACATACATAAGAATACATACATATAAGTAATGCATACATGACATTATATTTTTCTCGATTTCTTTGAGTATCCCTCGTAGCCATTCGACTAATGCCCAAAATCGTATTTTCCGTATTCGATTTTCTTTTCGTTTCTCTTAATTAAAAATTCAAAATGAATTGCATCGATTTGGAAGCTTACAAAAAATGAAAAGTTCGAAAAAAAAAATAGTGGTTGTTACATACGTAGAATATAAAACTTCTGAAAGGTGGGTGGGTGGGGGGGGGGTGTTAATCTATATCTCAGGTCACCAATGTATGAACATCGACTTCAACATTCGACTCCATAATGATCCGTATGAGGTTAAAATGCATAATTTACAGCAATGGAGCTAATGTTTTAATTAATAACGGATTAATCTCGTCGAATTTCGATGAAAGAAATTGTGTAAAAACGAGCTCATACATAGGTTACTACTTAGTCTCTTAAAACAAATATTATTTTTAACTTAAAGTTACCAAAATACTAATTCCATACACTTCGACTGTTCAAAATATTAAAAAATTAAACTGCATTATTTATTATACCTAATCAAGATATGTAATTTTGATGAAATTACTCATTGAGGCTGTTATGTTTAAAAGGCACACATGTCATATACGCCCCATATTGGTGCGATTTTTTTCCCACGCCAATTCAGGGAAAACTTCAGCAGCACAAACAATAACATCCGGGTTACCATATCAAGCAAAATAACGAAACTTTGGCGCCTGCGTATATGACATTGACGTCACAAAAAAATTTATTTTCATACTAATATTGAACATATCTGGTTAAAGTCAACTGACATAAGATTATAATCTGTCTTAAAATTTTGAAAAATATATTCTATATAAATATTCTAAAAATATATTCACTGACTTAAATCCATTATAATAAAGATAGAAGTTTACTTAAGGTCAAAAAGAACTTGTTAAAACACTATAAAATATAGGTGAAAACTGAGTAATTGGTTTAGTATCCAGTGGCCAGTAGACGAAGTTTTATTAGTGGCTACTTTTTAAAGTTGTCCACTATAATTTTCAAACTTTCTTGACATCTAGATAAACTATAAACGTCGTATATAAACATATCTTTTTTATAAATCAGAGTTTTATACCAGCCAATTATTCATGATAAGAATCGAGAACCAGTCAAAATTCAGGAAAATTAAAATCAGAAAGGCTGTTATCACATTAATTTTTTTAGAATATATTCATGGATCATTTGTATATGTTCATAAACACAATTATTTATCAAATTACTATTACTTTCTTCATATAAAAAAATAACTAAATCAAAATTCCAACAGCTAAGTGTATATAATAAAAAACAAACAAATAAAACACAATAAAATGTTGTATTGGATTTTATTTAGTAAGTAAATATGTTATTAACACACCACACACGTTACATACAGGTAAGGTCTAAGATGGTGAGTATATTTTTCCGAATTAAACAGTATTTCTGTTTCTTAAAGAAAAATAATCCAACTGGTGAGCAAGTGGCAGAAGTCGAAATACTAAATGTACTGCAATGTCCTTAAAATCTGCTTGCAACCAGCAAAAAAAAAAAAAAGAATAAATTACTTGAAATGCATGTAGAATCAAGCTGATGAATATATTTTGAAGAATAAAACTACATTTCTTGAAAAAATAATCCAACTGAAGAACACATGGTGAAAAGCCAAAATATTGAAAATACAGCAAAGTCATTGAAATGTGTTTGCATCCATTAGGAAAAAAAATTTACCAATTCGCTAATTAGATGTAATCAAAGTAGATTTGCATATTTCCGTGAAAAAAAACTGTATTTCACTTGACGATAGATGATGAATTTTTTCATCGCCACATAGCGAGTGGCGACCGCTAATTTTCACTGTTGCTCCTGCTTTCAAAGTAGAAGCACATATTTTTTGAACCTGATGAAGGAAGACTAACTTCTTTTGAAAGGCCTTGTGCATTTCTAAATTTTATGGTGTTTTAGGTGCAAATAATATTTCATTTCTAACAAAAGTATTTTCACGTGAATATTAAAAAGAGAAAGAAAAGTTTGGTGAAAATTACGTCAGATTAAAAACAATACATTTAAAATGTCTTATTTAAAAGAACTTTCTTTTCGCTTTGTTAAAAAATACTGGGAGACAAAGATTCTGTTTACTTAATTCATTTTATGTTAGCTTATTTTGAAATGTTTAACTGATTTTATTTAATCAAAGACGAAAACAGCAATTGTATCTTTTAACAGCAGCTGATTTTTCCTTAAAATTCCCCAATCAAAGTGAAATGAATAGAAACCCGTTTATAGGGAGATCGCCACTGTTTTTTAAATTATAATTCAATCTTCCAAAATCTTTTTAAAGACTGTTACATTTTCAATATTTCAGATTATTAATTTATCGTCTGCATTATTTCTCTATTTAAATTTAAATATTTAAGTTCAAAAGCAACTTTAAAAAACGTATTAAGTAAATAAATAAAAAGCATTTTAAATAATTTTTATTCCGTTAATAATCCTATAATTAATAATTATTCAAAGTAATAAATATTATAATATGCAATTAAATATAATTCTAATAGTGTACAGATCTTTTAAAATATAAACATTACGGCATATCGTTCGTTAAAGTAACTTACAATGCTTTTCTTACAATCGCTAACTTCCAAAAATAAAAATTAAAAAAGTTATTTAATATTAATTATTTTATTCCAAAACTATTTTTATTGGATGCTACTATTTATTTCTAAGCGATTGCCAAAATTTCATTAATTTTAAACCGTAATTTAGCGAGATATCCGCATTACAAAATTTAATCACTTCTGTCAGTTTTAAAAGACGCGCGATCCATTTTTTTCCCCCGACGCAGTTAGACATTTTTTATCTTTCTTCCTCGCAGAAAAGGACGTCGTGACGTCACTCTATCTTCCATCTTGTTTTGGTATCACGGCGTGATATCGCCGGTACTCAGGAATGCAGGGGGAATGCAACTTCGATTACGATACAAATCGTTATCGATATTTCGATTGCGATGAAAATCTTTATCGTGATGACTCAGATGTGCACGTGCCGGTCGCTGATTGGCGAATTTAAGTTGAGCGTCGGTTTTAACGTTCTTTTCGAGCCATCTGGATTTTATCTCTCACAGTTTGTCAAAATGTAGCGGTGTGTTTGCACGTACATTTGAGGCTGAGGCCTCAGACGGAGAAAATGATGGCGAAGTACAGCACTCCTATCCGAACCCAAGAGGATACTTTCCATACTCCACAGATGTAATAGCATGCTGAAGCTCCTTCCATAAATAGATCTTCTATCATAATCTTCAATCAATAATCAACCAGAAGCTGAAGCATTGTTAAATATATTCCAATCAGCTGAGCCAAGCAGACATCGACCAATATCTGTAATGTTCCTGTTAAATTGATATAAAAGAACTGTATAAAATTCGTAATCATCGCTGCAACAAAATTGACGATTATCTTCCTAATTTGTGTGTGTAAAATTTGTAACCATATATGCATCGAAGTCCAAGATTAATGTGCGAACTATTCCTGATGCCGTGATATAAGTGAACCGTTAATTAGTCCTATACAATCTATGTTTTCGAACTGAATTCCTTTTGGACAATAATCCGAACTGTTACACTTTAGAGACATTTTCAAAATAACCACGGAAAATAGCTGTTTGAAATATATATTAATTGATTTATATCTTGTATTCATCTTAATAATGGAAAATATGAAGTTGCTTGGCCAAGTATGATTATGTGTTGGTAAAGAAAATTAAATTCATGTTAACTGTACATAATTTTGTCTGTTTACTTCAAATGGGTGAGTCTCTTTTATTTTTATTTTTCAGCCTCCGATGTTTTTATGGCAACATTTTCTAAATTAATTATTTTGTATATTTAACTTTAATTCATAATATTTTCATTGGTTGCCAATTCATTTTAATTTTCAGACAACCACTACGGCGATCCACGGCCACACATATAAATATAGCATTTGGCGCCTTTGACCAATTTTTAGGTGTTCGAACCTGGTCAATGTCTGAAAATCTTAACTTTATATGTTTAACTTTTGGAAATTATAATGTGCAATATTATATTTCAAAGATCGTTTAACGATTTTTTTTAACGGTTATTTTATTTTAACTTCATTAATATTTTCTGTTATTGCTGATAAATTTTAACTTGATTCAAATGATTAATTATAAAAAGAAATTCCTAAGATAAGATTTTTTTCCGTCCATGTGAGCACCAAAAAAAATAATATTTTGATATAAAGTGTATTTTATATATATTCTTATATTTTATATATATATTCTTATATTTTATTTGTTTCATTTCTTATATTTTATACAATAGATTTTGAAAAGATTTTATTATTTACCTATATTTGTTTATTGATAAATTTAATTTATACAGATATAATTTTCTCAGTCTTTTGAAAAAAGAAATGTTGCTTTTTAGTTGTTTTCATATTTTGCTTATTAAAATTTTTTTTTTATTTTGCTAAATCATGGCAAACAATCGCACACTTTTTCGGTCGATGATGTCGGCGATTCCGCATTTTCATGGCCACCCTAATGAAAATGTTAACATCTTTTTACAAAATTTAGAAGATGTATGCAACATTCAAAATATCAAAGAAGAAAACCGCATTACTCTTTTCAGACTCCTGTGTAGGGAAAAGGCTTCAGAATTTTTGTCAACTGACAAACGTGTAAGCGAAGAAAAAAGTTTTGGAAATGTAGCAAATTTGATGAAATTAAAATTTGAATACAAACAAAATTTCCAGGAAGTGTCATATCAGTATGGGTGCATAACTCAACAGCCGAAACAGTCTGTGCTTGATTTAGCGGAGGAAGTGAGGGCTACGGTTAACAATATGGCTCCAGGTTCTGAGGATAATGCAGCGTTAGACTCATTTAAGGCTAATTTAATGTCTTCCAAATTTTTAGAGGCCTTACGAACTGACATTAAAGTTGAAGGTCTTAAATTCGGAAAAATTTTTTTTGATGAAATTGTGGCTAAGGCCGTAGATATTGAAAGAGCACTGGAGCATAATACTTTTGACCTTAACACTTTACAAGTTGCACCATCCACCAGTAATCCAGACAGTTTGCTAGAAAAACTTTTGAAATGCCAGGAAGATCAGAATAAACAAATTGCTCAGCTGACAGAAACGGTGAAGAAGATGAAAGAGGAAAAGCTGTTATGTCAGATTTGCCGCAAGGCACACAGTGCCAAAGATTGCTCGTACTACCTAGAGTTTCAAAACTCGAATGGTAGAAATGGTACAAATTTTTCAAGAGGGGGCATGAATAACAGTGAGGCGAATTATTTTGTTAATGAAAATAGCAATTGGTATAATAACAATCAAAGGGGTTTTCAGGAGAATGGCATAAGATATAACCGTGGAAGAGGTCGTAACAATTACAGACCATACAACCGTTCAAGAAGACATTTAAACGGGTAAAGGGTTCTGAAATTGATGTAAATAATTCCCCCCCCCTCATGATTGCAGGGCCCTAGATTCTTTTTTTTATAATGATGAGGGTATTAAATTAAATCCTAATGTAAATACTGATAAAATTTTGATGAGCTGCAATATAGATAACTCAGAATTACCAATAATTAAACTTAAATTTGGAAAACTCGCTTTTGATGGGCTTTTAGACAGTGGAGCGAATTTGTCACTAATACAACCACATGCAATTGATCTTCTTAAAAAACAAAATAAATTAAATTTCTTATCACGCTCTATAAATATAAAAACTATCAACAACTCATCTATTCCTTTTTTTTTCTACAGTACAACTTAAATTTCGAATTCAGAACACTTGGTTCACTAACACATTTTTCATTACTCATGACAATTGGCACTCCAATTATCAAATTATTTTGGGCTACGATTTCCTCAATAGAAATAAAGTTCTTTTGGACTCAGCGAATCAACAACTTATTATGGGTCACCTTACTTTTCCTTTTGCCAATAAAAACCCTGATTCTTTGCAACCTGTAAATAATAATGACAATAGTAACATTTCACCTGCTGATAATTTTGATAATTCTAATTCTGTTAATAATCCTTCCCCTTCAGAGTTTAATGCTAATGTTCATAATAACCCAGTACTTTCAAATGACTTAAATTCTTCTCTAAATAATCCAGTATTTTCTAATGATTTAATTTCTTCTCAAAATAATTCTGAAATGTCAAAAAACTTTGTTAAACCAGCCAATCAAGTAACCTAAGACCCAATCAAGGCAAAATTATTAAACTTAAACCTCTTCATAAAATTAGTAATTCCTTAAACTATTTATTTTGTCCAACATCAATTAAATTATCTTTAAAATTAAATTTCAGTCTACATCAACCTGATGCAAACAATGCCATTCTTTTATATGTCCACAACAATACTGATAAAAACATAATAATTAGAAAGAAAACTAAATTAGAATTTATAAAGCCCATTTCAGAAGACCAAATTTCAACTCATGACAATACTCAAACATATCAAGTTAATTCTTTAATTACTCAAGAAATGCTAGAACTTAGAGAAAAAGAACTTACGTCTGATAAATTTAATATTGCCCACTTACCTGATGCTGAGAAAAAACGTGTTCTTAGTCTATTAATGGATAACTCCACTGTATTTTCTTCATCTTATGACACTCTTGGCTGCACTGATAAAGTAGTTCCTGAATTTAAATTGCTTCATGACTTTGCACTGCAAACAAAACCCTATCCCATTCCTAAAATAGCCAAAGATTTTGCTCGTAAAGAAATTTCTTATCTCTTAAAGGCAGGAATAATTCAAAACTCTTCCTCTAACTATTGCTTTCCAGTTCTTTTTGTACATAAAAAATCTCTTCCTACTGATGATCCAAGTAAATTAAAATTCCGTATAATTATTGATTACCGTCTTTTAAATGCAATTACTGAACCATATAAAATTTGTCTTCCTAGAATTAATGAGGTAGTTCAAAACATTTCAGGTAAAAAACTGTATACGGTATTAGACTTAAAATCAGCATTTTTTCAAATTCTTCTGCAGGAAAAGGACAGGGCAAAATTAGCGTTTGCAACTGAGTATGGAAATTTTGAACCTACCAGATTAGCCTTTGGCCTCGTTAATAGTACTTCTTATTTTCACACATTAATTAACGATTGTTTGGACCCATTAAGGGGCAAAAATGTTCAATATTTTCTTGACGATATTATTGTGGCTGCTGATTCTCTAGAGGAAATGTTGTCATGGCTCCAAAAAGTATTTGATAGACTTAAGGAATTTAATTTAACTTTAGACCCAGCAAAATTACAAATTTGTCAACAAGAGATAACTTACCTTGGTTTTAATTTGCATCAAAATGGTCATTCTCCATCACCAGATAATATAAATAAAATAAATAAATTTCCAAGACCCACTAATGTAAAAGAAGTACAAAGTTTCCTAGGAATGATCAACTATTTTAGACATTTAATTTTCAATTTTGCTGATATTGTCCAACCAATAGTTAATTTGAGAAAAAAGAATGCTAAATTTTTTTGGAGTAAAGAATGTCAAGATTCCTTCCTGAAAATTCAAAATATTCTCCTCAATAATCCTACAGTTAAGAACTTTGATGAAAATAAAGAGGTATGTTTGGTAACAGATGCGTCAAAAAATGCTATCTGTGGAATTTTGTTACAGCGTCATGACAATCAATTTTATCCCATAGAATTTTATTCCAAAAAACTTAACAAGGGCGAATCTAATTATCCACCCATTAAAAGAGAATTTTATGCAATTTATTCCTCCATTAAACATTTTCACGAATACTTATATGGTAGGCAATTTAAAATTTTAACTGATGCCAAAGCACTTACCTATCATATGAAATTAGAAAAACAATCTGAAATAATAATTAGATGGATAATGTATCTACAGGGCTTTAATTACAAAATTGATCATATCCCAAGTCTTGTGAACCCCGCAGATTTCCTTTCTCGTGTTGTTGACCCTCCTGACAACCCTAACTTAATTGTAAACGCATTAAATATTTTTATTCCCACTAATGACTCCCTAACGACCGAGAATATCCTAAAAGAACAACTTAAAGATGCTAAACTTAAAGATATAAGAGATAAATTAATTGCTAATAAAATGCCTAATTCTTCTTATTCTATAAATCCAGATAACAATTTAATTATGATTGCCAGGAAAAAGCGTAATAGAGTTAATAAATCTAAGAAAATATATATTCCTAAAACTTTAATTAACAGCTGTATCGCTCTGGGACATCAAGTGCATTTTGGGATAAATAAAACAGTAGATACAATTTCAAAACTTTATTTTTGGGATGGTATGGTTAAAGATATACAGAATTTTGTAAATACTTGTGAACAGTGCTTACCTCACAAAAGTAAACAAACAAATACAAAACCTAGTTTTATTTCCAAATCTGATTTAGCACCGGGAGAAATGATTGCTATTGATGTTGTGGGAAAACTTCCTAGATCACATGATGGAAAATTTTTTATTTTAACTATAGTTGATCATTATTCACGATTTTTAGAGGCTATTCCACTTGCTAATGTGACATCTCATTCTGTTATTAAATCTCTTAATGATTATTTTTCGAGGTACGGGATACCAAAAGTTTTGTTATCTGATAACGCTAAATATTTCACCTCTAGTGAAATTAAACAATTCTTAAAATCATTAAAAATTAATCATAGAAATTCATCCATCTATTACCCGAAATCTAACGGTCTTGTTGAACGAATTAATCGTTCACTTAAAGAGTCAGTTGCCTCTCTGTCTGATCAAGTCATTGAATGGTCAGACAGACTTAAATTTTTCGTTCTCCATTATAATAACTCTAAACATGCTGTAACAAATTTTACGCCAGCCAATTTATTCTTAGGTAGGGATTTAAATTTGCCAATCGATACTTTTCAACCGGCTAAAGAGGTTGAAGAACCAAGTATATATTTCAAAAAATTACAAGATCATATTTCAAAAACTAGAGAATTGGTTAAACAGAATGAGAAAAAATATTTCGCTCAGAATGAAAAATATTTAAAAGGTCGTCCGCCTCCAGTATTAAAGCTTGGTGATGTTGTGTATTTAAAGAATTTAATTCATACTCCTACTTTCATGCCAAAAAATACAGGACCTTTTAAAATTACAGGAGTCTTTAGGGGTCATAATTACCTAATTGAGCATGTTAATGAACCGCTAAATTGTGCTAAATTACATGTTAGCAAATTGATTCTGACTGGACAAACAAAGTAAGGTTTTTCTGCCATTTCTAATATTGTTTCATCCTTTATGTACAACTTTAACTTTTATTATTATTCCAAATCATAGTATATGATCCTAACTTCATTTCAATTTTCATTTATTCATTTTTAAATTTAATTTTAAACTCAATAGTGTGACAACTTATCCGGTTTCACCCATTTGATACTAAACGGTTCATGAGGTAGCTTCTTTTGAATTACTCAATGCATATGTGTCTAGCTAACTCGTTATGTTTTGAGAAGTATCTTTTAATATTCTTTACGACTTAATTCATTTATAGTATAATTCTTTAATTTAACTTTTTCCATAACTACCTATTTCAATATAAATCTTACTTAGTTGTCACAAGTCATATTTGACCTTTCAGTATTCTTTTATAAAGGATTGAACTTTATTTTGGCTTTTAACCTTACACTTTACTGCTGTTTGTAACTTGATGTGACATTATTTTATAATTTTAATTTAGGATCCTAATTATTAATTTTCTTTAAAGAATATCAATCTATTAAGTTTAATTAAATAATGAGACAAAAAAAAAAAAAAAAAAAGAAAGAAATTAAATTGATTTCATAAATGTTATTTTGATAATCTTTACAATGTGCATGCTTATGGTTCTAGAAGAGATTTA
This sequence comes from Maratus speciosus, assembly GCA_963932465.1. NCBI lineage: Eukaryota > Metazoa > Arthropoda > Arachnida > Araneae > Salticidae > Maratus > Maratus speciosus. The sequence goes on along the minus strand of OZ010799.1, from coordinate 62,607,620 downwards.
AATTCTATGTAAAAGATGGAGTTTCTGCTCTAAGCTTTTCTAAAAAAAAAAAAAAAAAATTTCGATTTTCTTTAAATTCTGGACCATTACACACAGAGCGTCAACTCGGCTTAGTTTGGGGTGTAAAATTTAGCACAAATTCTGCCCTTCCGACATTCCCTCACGGTATGGTCTCTGGTATAATTTGGAGAATTTGTGTGAAATTGTGTCGATGACTTCCATGTATGGTTGTCAACAGGTTGGAATTATTCCTTTTCTTTTCGACACTTGTGCAATTCTTAAGTGATGTCTTCTCTTAAATTTCAATTGCATTATATTTACACACTTATATTGTTATATTTTTAAAATGTATGTTTGTCTCACAATCACATCATTACTTCAGTAGTGTCCTGCTATATGTCATTGACTCTTGCTCAGTTCCATTTTACATAAAGTATAGCAATTTTAATCATGTGCAATAACTCATATTTTTTTTACAATGTGCAATTTCAACTCAGTTATGTATATAGTATATCTCTATCATTCGTTTGTTTATATTGCAATAAGAATTGTAATGGTGTTCACATGGATATTTGTTTCAATTAAGTAGTAGGATTTTATTAATTTTTCACTCACCCAGAGAAGCGTTTGTATATTCTATGTATTGTTGTGTATCTGTTTCAACATATTTAGTGTTTAGTATTCAGTATTATTTCTATATTCATTTTGTTTTGCATTTGTTTAGTGTACTGTAATTGTTTGATTTTTTTATTGGATTACTTACAAAGAAGTGCATATCTGAAGATTTTCCAATCGTTTGAGTGCTTCACTTGAACGTTTAGTTTGTTTGTGCATTCAGTTATGCATTATTGAGATCCCAGTATCTCGAACTTTTTTTTTCATAATTTTTTTTTCTATAGGCTGCAGGTAAATGTTACATTTTCAATATTTCAGATTATTAATTTATCGTCTGCATTATTTCTCTATTTAAATTTAAATATTTAAGTTCAAAAGCAACTTTAAAAAACGTATTAAGTAAATAAATAAAAAGCATTTTAAATAATTTTTATTCCGTTAATAATCCTATAATTAATAATTATTCAAAGTAATAAATATTATAATATGCAATTAAATATAATTCTAATAGTGTACAGATCTTTTAAAATATAAACATTACGGCATATCGTTCGTTAAAGTAACTTACAATGCTTTTCTTACAATCGCTAACTTCCGAAAAAATAAATTAAAAAAGTTATTTAATATTAATTATTTTATTCCAAAACTATTTTTATTGGATGCTACTATTTGTTTCTAAGCGATTGCCAAAATTTCATTAATTTTAAACCGTAATTTAGCGAGATATCCGCATTACAAAATTTAATCAATTCTGTCAGTTTTAAAAGACGCGCGATCCATTTTTTTCCCCCGATGCAGTTAGACATTTTTTATCTTTCTTCCTCGCAGAAAAGGACGTCGTGACGTCACTCTATCTTCCATCTTGTTTTGGTATCACAGCGTGATATCGCCGGTACTCAGGAATGCAGGGGGAATGCAACTTCGATTACGATACAAATCGTTATCGATATTTCGATTGCAATGAAAATCTTTATCGTGATGACTCAGATGTGCACATGCCGGTCGCTGATTGGCGAATTTAAGTTGAGCGTCGGTTTTAACGTTCTTTTCGAGCCATCTGGATTTTATCTCTCACAGTTTGTCAAAATGTAGCGGTGTGTTTGCACGTACGTTTGAGGCTGAGGCCTCAGACGGAGAAAATGATGGCGAAGTACAGCACTCCTATCCGAACCTAAGAGGATACTTTCCATACTCCACAGATGTAATAGCATGCTGAAGCTCCTTCCATAAATAGATCTTCTATCATAATCTTCAATCAATAATCAACCAGAAGCTGAAGCATTGCTAAATATATTCCAATCAGCTGAGCCAAGCAGACATCGACCCAGCACCGTGCGAAAGGGGGGGCGAAGGGGGCGGTCGCCCCGGGCGCGGAAACTTAGGGGCGCCAAATTTGTACTACCAATTTCCGTTTTTTTTTATTGTCGTCGATCATTTTCATTAGAATTTTTTTTTTTTTCACTCTTCGATATTCTATATTTTTGTAAAACTAAATGTATATATTTACATGTCGGGAATATTTTTCCCAATGGAAGTATGTACATTTTTCATTTCAAAATTATTGCGTTGTTCACATTTATTTACTTTTCAGTGAGCTCTTTAGATCTGACGATTTTATAATATGCTTTTGTGATATTTTATTGCGGTGTTTCTTAAACTTTTGCTCTCTGCGGGCTCTTTACATCGTATACGAAAGTTTCTGCCACCTGCCACACTCAGTGAGTATGAATTGCTAACCTATTCTGATTCCACTATGGGATCATTCTTATAGTCATTCGGTCATTACTTTGCTGTTAAAAAAAGGTCCAGCACAGGATGAAAATGCTGATTACATGAAATCTGCGATTGCATAAGGACTACAATTTTCCAAACTAATGTTCAAGAAAATTATACCTAGTGGAGAAATTATTAACGGTGATTGCGGCTTATTGGATAACTTAATTAAGGGAATCACTATATTTTGTTTTCTCTTTTTACTATTCACCAATTATCATGATCGCCTCCAAAGTTAGCCAATCCAGATTGTGGGCTTTTCATGTGGAAGAAATTAAATCTTAAACTTCCTGAGCATAAAAATGCTCTAGAACACAGGAATGCATGCATTCGCTAAAAGAAACTTGAGAGACGTCTAAAATTAAATCATATAATCGACAACAAATTTCAAAAGAGCTAAAGTGAAAATTGTTGAAATTGAAAAAGGTGAATGGCAAAATATATTCAGGATGAAATTGTGAACTTTCTCGCCAATGAAGTAAGAAAAACGATTGTAGAAGAAATTAATAGAGCAAGGTATTTTTCAATTTCGTTCGATCGCACTCCATATACCGAGTGTCCTAAAATGGACTGACTGTTTTTAAAATTCAATAACCTGTAAATGGTGACAGCTATTTAAAAAAAAAATTGCGGGAAGGTAATGTAAAATGTCAGTATTTTTTTACCTCGATTCCCGACTTTAGTTCCAAATAGCAACTATAGATGGCGCTGCAAGCAGGAATGACCACCTCGGGAACTCAGCTTACGCTTTAGAGTGATAGTGCAATCCCGAGGGGCAGACCAAATCCACTAGCTGCTCGCGTTACAAATGACTTTTTCAATTCTTATACTGCAGTTTTACAATTTCACATTACAACATAAATATCGATGATTTGTTGACGAATTAAACAGGTTTATAGTCAATTCAGGTTACAGCAGTATACTTTATTAAACCATATTCGTGTAAATCAATCAAGTTTATACTGAATTGACAACTATGCCAGCAATGTATAACCACACAAGCAAGCACTATAAAGACAACATCTAGCGCCATAGGTGCTCAATCAAGGCCAAAACCGAAATTGCCCAACACTGATGCGAAAAGAGGAGACTAAATGTATGGAGTGGGTCTCATTCTCCAATACAATCTTATTTTTAGGGGCCTTTTCTATATATATTTAACCTTCTTCCTTCGTATGATGCTAGGGGATTTCAGTTTAGACCTCCATTGAGTGCTTATTGCTTGCCATCTATCTCTGCTATTTGGAACTAAAACCAAGAACCGCAGTAAAAATACTTCTAATATCTTACATAACTCTCCTGCAAGAATTTCTTTTAATAATTGTAACCATTTGCAAGTTACTGAATTTTAAAAACACAGTCCAGTTTAGGAATCCAGTACACCTCACAAAGAACAAATGACGCAAATTATACGATACCGAAAATAGAAAATTTTCATTCGTGGAAAGGTTTCTTGACTACATCAAGTCAAAAAAAAGAAGGAAAAAAAGGACAAAATTAGCATAAGAAATTCAAGATAAGCTAATGTCCAACAATCTCGACATTCACAGTTGCACGAGAGGTTCTGTTCTCAAAGACGGTAAACAGGAGGTGCTGAGTTCGACCCAATCGCGCACGTCAGCCTAATCGTACGAAATTGTCCGTAGTTTTCTTCGAACCTTGCGTAAATACGGGTTAGGTTCCCTTAGGAGGACCTTACAGAGGACAATCCTATCCCACTCCGGCCTACTATATCCAACTTGTAGATAATCGGCCGTCATAAACAATACCAATATCAACCCTTCAGAGTTCAATGTTGTGATATGGTGCAAATATGGATTCCCAATATAATGTTGTGTAAGCTCGAATCATCGAAGTAAATAAATTCGTCTATTTTTTACCATGTTCTGCACATTCTCTAAACTGTAAGTTCGTGCTGCTGGTGTATGTCCAAAAATGTCTGGAACTGCATAAAATGTGTTTGTTTTTTCTTCTCTTCTACTGAAAGATGGGATATACGTATGTCCCACTTATCAGTTTATTTAAAGAAACATTGCGATACTCTATGGTTATGAAAAAAATAAAGTTATATCTGCAGTTTACAAACAATTACCATAGATTTTAAAAACTCTGGAAGACCTTATAGAAATGAAGTAAAATGAGTAAACTTACTCAGGAGCAAAAAGCTTAATAAAGCAAATAAAGAAATTCCCCTTTATTTACGGCCTACTAGTTTGACACAGCATTTTAAATGAAATAGAAAAAGTTAATATTATTCTCACGAAAAAAAAGAAGAAAAAAAACTATCAATGTTTTGATCGCCAGCAAACTGATTGAAACACTAAAAAACACATTTCAGACAATAAGAGAGGAAATTTTTGAACAAGAAAGCGAAGATTTGGTTATGTCTGTAAATGTAGAGTCCTTATTTGAGCAAAACAGAAAACGTAAAATTCGCAGAACAATTTGACTATGAAGCTTCTGATGAAAGTGGAAATTTATATGAATGTGAAGGATCTCGTGTTATGTAGAGACACTATAACCGTGCAACTGAACTGGAGGTTTCAGAAACTTAGAAATGTAAAACAAGAATTTGAGTTTCTGGCTGGTGTGAATCTAAAATCAGTGATCGAAAATCTGTTAATATTGTCTGGACCTTGCCTTTATTGCTCACTTGAATGGACTTGAATTGTTAAGCGAGGTTTTAAAGGCGAAAACCTTATTTCTACCATTATATAAGAACTTTTATAAAATGGATCATTCAGAAATCCTTTAGTTGCTCCATGATTTTAACTTTGGGAAAACAAGGAATTACAAAAACATGGAGACAGCGTACATAATTTATAAGTATTCCAGTAACAATAAAATAGTAAAAAATCCCTGCCGGCCCGGCCTACAGGCAGAGGTAGATTTCGAAGTTAAGTATACTAATTTCACCAACAAAAACTAAATCATTATTAGATATAAATCCACTTTAACAGTTTTATCTGTCTGCTTTTGACGAGTTTATATTTCCTTTTTTATAAAATAGCTGGTTTTATCAGAATCATGTTAAGGCGATATTAAAAAAATATTTTTCCATACTCAACAACTCGAAATTTTCTGGCACATTTTCAGATTAATTTTTAATTAAAAAAAATATGAAACATGCTGACGTGATTTTTGAAAAGATTTATAAGCGACCTGTGTTTTTATTTTTCTTTCAATTAATTAAAACTTGATTAATATACCATTATTTTCTCAGTAGGGCAATATTTTTCGTTTCTAACACAATCGCTTCGGGAAATTCTGTTCAAAATGCCCACTTTGACATCATTTTTTGAAATACATTCTGCATCTATCAAAAAATCAATCATTACTGTACATTATACAGTTTCTGAATAAGAGAATCTAGCAATTGGATGCGTTTGAGAGCAAAAATGAATTTAAAAATGAGTAAGATAATAGACAGTTTCGATTTGAATGCACCCTTAATAAGATGATTTTTTTCTTCAACCGCTATGTATTTTTAATTTGTTTTTGCTTTAAGAATTGGCCCTATCAAAAACTTGTCTATATAAATGTTGACGACAATATTAAGAAGATATATGATAAATTCATGGAGATTTTATATCTTGTGAATTGACGGAGTTATGAAAAATTTTCTTCTTCAACCTTCATTTTTTTTCGTTTTTTTTTTGGTACGAATTGGTCCTATCAAAAACTTGTGAATATAAAAGTTGTAGATAATATTAAGGATATGTATAATAAAATTATTGGATTTAATATCTTGATAATTGACGTAGTAAGGAATTTTTTTCTCCCAAAAACCCTATTTTTTGCGCCCCTTGAGCCTATTTTAAATTTTATCAAAAATCTGTGATGCATGAATTTTTGGCGCTATTTTTAGAAGTAATAAAAACTTTAAACTGATTTGATATGTACAAAAATTAAGAAGTTATGGGGTTTTTTTCGGTTTTCACAAAACCCCTCCCTATTTCCATCCCCTTTGTCCGCTTTTGCCCATTAACGAACTTGACCGACATTTTATGTCCCTTGATTTTATGTATCAGTTTGGAAGAGATTTGTGCAGAATTGTGGAAGTTATCGTGTCCCGAAGAAAGTGATAACACAATTGCTTCGGGAAATTCCGTTCAAAATGCTCACTTTGACATAATTTTTTGAGATATATTCTGCCTCTATCAAAAAATCGATCATTGCGGTACATTATATAGTTTCTGAATAAGCGAATCTACCAATTAAATGCATTTGAGAGCAAAAATGAATTTAAAAATGAGTCAGAAAATAAGCAGTTTGGATTTGAGTGCATCCTTAATGCAATGATTTTTCCAACACAATCCGCTTCGGGAAATTCGGTTCAAAATGCCCACTTTAACAGCATTTTTTAAAATATATTCTACCTCTATCAAAAAATCGACCATTACGGTACATTATATAGTTTCTGAGTAAGAAAACGTACCAATTGAAAGCCTTTGAGAGCAAAAATGAATTGTAAAATGAGTAAGAAAATACGCAGTTTGGATTTGAATGCACCCTTACTTAGATGATTTTTTTCTTCAACCGCTATGTATTTTTAATTTGTTTTTGCTGTAAGAATTGGTCCTATCCAAAACTTGTCTATATAGATGTTGTAGACAATATTAAGAAGATATATGATAAATTCATGGGGATTTTATATCTTTTGAATTGACGGAGTTATGGATTTTTTACTTCTTCAAACCCCCTTTTTGTTTTCGTTTTTAATTTTTTTTGCGATACGAATTGGTCCTATCAAAAACTTGTGAATATAAAAGTTGTAGATAATATTGAGCAGATTTATAATAAAATTAATTGGAATTGATATCTTGAGAATTGACGAAGTTATGAATTTTTTTCTCCCCAAAACCCTATTTTTTGCGCCCCTTGAGCCCATTTTTAACTTTATCAAAAATCTGTGATACATAAAATTTTGGCCCTATTTTTAGAAGTAATAAAAACTTTAAACTGATTTGATATGTACAAAAATTAAGAAGTTATGGGGGGTTTTCGGTTTTCACAAAACCCCTCCCTATTTCCATCCCCTTGGTCCGATTTTGCCCATTAACGAACTTGACCGAAATTTTATGCCCCTTGATTTTATGTATCAGTTTGGAAGAGATTGGTGCATAATTACGAAAGTTATCGTGTCCAGAAGAAAATGATATAGATAGATAGATAGATAGATAAAGTTTTTTACTGAGGGTGGTTTTGGGTTCTAGGAGTCATGATCGGTGTAGATCTGCAAAAATTTTTCAGAAATTCCAACATAGGAACGATCTCAATAGGTAGTATTTCATACGAAATCTACCTAAAAACTACAAGATCTACTATGAGTCGAGAGATTAAGCAACCTGAATTTACTTTCTATAAAATTCAGTGTGTCACAATCTTTACACATAAAATAATAAACGATTTTGTTACCCTAAATGCAAGAAAAATAAAATGGAAGTAAATGTATTTGTCTGATATTTTATTTTATATTAAGTAAAACATTGCTTCAGTTATCTTTCTTAATTAATGTACTGAAATTTTTATCTTTTACATTATGTTCTGCAGGTTTTTTGTTAGTACAGTACAGGACCTATTATCCGGAATCCTCGGGACCGAAGGCTTTCCGGATTTTGGAACTTTCCGGATTTCGGGTCCTCCCGAATTCCGTCAAAAAATCGCGAAAAAACACAAATTTCTTCCAATGACCGCATAAAAAAACCTCAAATTGTGTCAAAATATAGCAAAAAAAAAATTTCTTCAAAGGATCGAAAAAGCCGCAATTTCGTGAAAAGATCGCGAAAAAATCCGCAAATTTCGTCATAAAATCGTGAAAAAACCGCAAATTTCGTCAAAAAAGCGCGAAAAAAACGCAAATTTCGTCGAAAGATCGCAAAAAAAACGAACATTTTGTAAAAGGATCACGAAAAACACACAAATTTAGTCAAAGAATCGCGGAAGCAAAACGCAAATTTCGTCAAAATCTCGCAAAAAACGCTAATTTCGTCAAAAGATAGCGAAAAAAAAAAATATATTCAAAGGATCGCTAAACTCTTAATTTCGTCAAAAGATCGCGTAAAAACGTGAACTTTGTTAAAGTAAGGCTACTAAATAGTGTATTTAGAAGCTCTACGTTAAAGGATCACGAAAAAAAACATATAATTAGCGCCGAGAGGGTCCCTCCCCGTCTTCTGTAAACTTTAAAAAAATTTGCTGTGAATTTAAGATTTTTTTTTTTTTTTTTTTTTTTACACAGAATCACCCCTGATTCAAGTAAGATAATTGTGTAGTCATAATATTTTGTCAAACGGAGGGAGTGAAATATCTTTTTATTTCTAAAACAAATCGTAATATAAACTAATTTTAAACTAAAATTTGACAGAAAAATTATTCTTTTCTAATTTGGGGGGGAGGGGGGCTATGTTCCCTCATCACTGATGTAACATATTTTAGTGGTTACACATTGCAACACAATAGACCAAAAAAAAAAAAAAAATAGAAATCTCGAGAAAAATTTCAGAAATTGCAAAATTTTAGTAAAAATTTACAAGTTTAGAAAATTTGCAATTTTTTTTCCGGATTTCGGGTTTTTCCGGATTTTGGAATTCCGGATAATGGGTCCTGTACTGTACTTATTGGTTGAAGGGACCGCTTGTTTCCAACCTGGTTGTTAGCGATTTTTACCCATTTTCTGCAGTTTAAAGACTAACAAGAACTAAAAATGGCTAGAAAAATATGTTTAAAAGGTTAAGAAAAATCTGTCGCAAAGCATCATGATCTCATTAACAAACAAGTAATATAAAAATTTTGTTTTTAAAGTTAATTCCTACTTAGGTCATCAAAGAAAAAATTAATATAATCCCTTAAGCTAATATTAGTTTTTGTAGCATTAAAATATCTCAATTTGTTGATTTTCTATAAGCAAGTAGGTTTGCAATGGAACTCTATGGGAATTTCGCGAAATATCAGAGATATCGCCAAGTTGGCGTCACTTTTGGCGACTCATTTTGGCCGCCAAATTTGGCGATATATCGCCAAGTTGGCGACAAACTTGGCAGTATTTGGCGACAGAACAGGGTCCCCCCTATGGTAACCCCTTATTGAAAATACTTTAATTGATCTTCAACAACCAATGGCCGCCATTTTGTTTCCCATGCAAAACTAAAATTAATTAATTAAAATTTAATTAATTAATTAATATTTGAAAAAACTGTATTAACATCAATTGTCATCCAGTACAAGGTAAAAAAAGTTTATTACAACTTGATAGGATGAATAATAAGTATTTTATTAACAATTGAAAATTTGAACAAGATAAATATATAAATAAATAAATAAATAAATATAGGGAGAGTGTAAGCTAATAGTAGGAATTGAATAAGTGCAATTTTCTTTTCTGTTATTTATTTGTTTGGAATTTCTGAATTAAAATGAAATCTTTTAAAGTTCAAACGCACGCAAATAACTAAAAAATAATTTAAATAAACGCAAAATATTTATTCAATATAATTTATTTCTGTTTCTGCCCTTTATCAATTTTAAAGGGGGGGGGGGGGGGGCGCCAAATTAGCACGCTGCCCCGGGCGCAGTTTTCTCTTCGCACGGCCCTGCATCGACCAATATCTGTAATGTTCCTGTTAAATTGATATAAAAGAACTGTATAAAATTCCTAATCATCGCTGCAACAAAATTGACGATTATCTTCCTAATTTGTGTGTGTAAAATTTGTAACCATATATGCATCGAAGTCCAAGATTAATGTGCGAACTATTCCTGATGCCGTGATATAAGTGAACCGTTAATTAGTCCTATACAATCTATGTTTTCGAACTGAATTCCTTTTGGACAATAATCCGAACTGTTACACTTTAGAGACATTTTCAAAATAACCACGGAAAATAGCTGTTTGAAATATATATTAATTGATTTATATCTTGTATTCATCTTAATAATGGAAAATATGAAGTTGCTTGGCCAAGTATGATTATGTGTTGGTAAAGAAAATTAAATTCATGTTAACTGTACATAATTTTGTCTGTTTACTTCAAATGGGTGAGTCTCTTTTATTTTTATTTTTCAGCCTCCGATGTTTTTATGGCAACATTTTCTAAATTAATTATTTTGTATATTTAACTTTAATTCATAATATTTTCATTGGTTGCCAATTCATTTTAATTTTCAGACAACCACTACGGCGATCCACGGCCACACATATAAATATAGCATTTGGCGCCTTTGACCAATTTTTAGGTGTTCGAACCTGGTCAATGTCTGAAAATCTTAACTTTATATGTTTAACTTTTGGAAATTATAATGTGCAATATTATATTTCAAAGATCGTTTAACGATTTTTTTTAACGGTTATTTTATTTTAACTTCATTAATATTTTCTGTTATTGCTGATAAATTTTAACTTGATTCAAATGATTAATTATAAAAAGAAATTCCTAAGATAAGATTTTTTTCCGTCCATGTGAGCACCAAAAAAAATAATATTTTGATATAAAGTGTATTTTATATATATTCTTATATTTTATATATATATTCTTATATTTTATTTGTTTCATTTCTTATATTTTATACAATAGATTTTGAAAAGATTTTATTATTTACCTATATTTGTTTATTGATAAATTTAATTTATACGGATATAATATTCTCAGTCTTTTGAAAAAAGAAATATTGCTTTTTAGTTGTTTTCATATTTTGCTTATTAAAATTTTTTTTTTATTTTGCTAAATCATGGCAAACAATCGCGCACTTTTTCGGTCGATGATGTCGGCGATTCCGCCTTTTCATGGCCACCCTAATGAAAATGTTAACATCTTTTTAGAAAATTTAGAAGATGTATTGCAACATTCAAAATATCAAAGAAGAAAACCGCATTACTCTTTTGAGACTCCTGTGTAGGGAAAAGGCTTCAGAATTTTTGTCAACTGACAAACGTGTAAGCGAAGAAAAAAGTTTTGGAAATGTAGCAAATTTGATGAAATTAAAATTTGAATACAAACAAAATTTCCAGGAAGCGTCGTATCAGTATGGGCGCATAACTCAACAGCCGAAACAGTCTGTGCTTGATTTAGCGGAGGAAGTGAGGGCTACGGTTAACAATATGGCTCCAGGTTCTGAGGATAATGCAGCGTTAGACTCATTTAAGGCTAATTTAATGTCTTCCAAATTTTTAGAGGCCTTACGAACTGACATTAAAGTTGAAGTTCTTAAATTCGGAAAAAAAAAATTTATATTAATATTTGGAAATTTTTTTTTTCAGAGAGAAACATTCGCCTTGAATACAATATTTCAAATGAAAATCAAATTTCAAATTATTTTTGCTTAAAATGCGCAAAGACCAACTTAGTGGAAAAGATTCCATGCCGGGAATCGAATCCGGGTCATCAGTATAGCGCACTGACGTTCTACCGCTAAACCACATGGAACGATACCCAGCCTGGAACTTCTCACTATTACAAGTTGGCAAGGCTACAAACGCAGCACAAGATGGAATATTTTCCGTGAACCACCAACATGGGGCAAACACAGACACATAATTAAATCCAGCATTGATGAATCTATATTAATATTTGGAAATTTTTTTTTTCAGAGAGAAACATTCGCCTTGAATACAATATTTCAAATGAAAATCAAATTTCAAATTATTTCTGCTTAAAAGGCGAGAAGACCAACTTAGTGAAAAAGATTCTATGCCGGGAATCGAACCCAGGTCATCAGTATAGCGCACTGACGTTCTACCGCTAAACCACATGGAACGATACCCAGCCTGGAACTTCTCACTATTACAAGTTGGCAAGGCTACAAACGCAGCACAAGATGGAATATTTTCCGTGAGCCACCAACATGGGGCAAACACAGACACATAATTAAATCCAGTATCGATGAATCTATATTAATATTTGGAAATTTTTTTTTTCAGAGAGAAACATTCGCCTTGAATACAATATTTCAAATGAAAATCAAATTTCAAATTATTTTTGCTTAAAAGGCGAGAAGACCAACTTAGTGAAAAAGATTCTATGCCGGGAATCGAACCCAGGTCATCAGTATAGCGCACTGACGTTCTACCGCTAAACCACATGGAACGATACCCAGCCTGGAACTTCTCACTATTACAAGTTGGCAAGGCTACAAACGCAGCACAAGATGGAATATTTTCCGTGAGCCACCAACATGGGGCAAACACAGACACATAATTAAATCCAGCATCGATGAATCTATATTAATATTTGGAAATTTTTTTTTCAGAGAGAAACATTCGCCTTGAATACAATATTTCAAATGAAAATCAAATTTCAAATTATTTTTGCTTAAAAGGCGCAAAGACCAACTTAGTGAAAAAGATTCCATGCCGGGAATCGAACCCGGGTCATCAGTATAGCGCACTGACGTTCTACCGCTAAACCACATGGAACGATACCCAGCCTGGAACTTCTCACTATTGCAAGTTGGCAAGGCTACAAACGCAGCACAAGATGGAATATTTTCCGTGAGCCACCAACATGGGGCAAACACAGACACATAATTAAATCCAGCATCGATGAATCTATATTAATATTTGGAATTTTTTTTTTTTTCAGAGAGAAACATTCGCCTTGAATACAATATTTCAAATGAAAATCAAATTTCAAATTATTTTTGCTTAAAAGGTGCAAAGACCAACTTAGTGAAAAAGATTCCATGCCGGGAATCGAACCCGGGTCATCAGTATAGCGCACTGACGTTCTACTGCTAAACCACATGGAACGATACCCAGCCTGGAACTTCTCACTATTACAAGTTGGCAAGGCTACAAACGCAGCACAAGATGGAATATTTTCCGTGAGCCACCAACATGGGGCAAACACAGACACATAATTAAATCCAGCATCGATAAATCTATATTAATATTTGGAATTTTTTTTTTTTTTTTTTTTTTTTTTTTTTTTTTTCAGAGAGAAACATTCGCCTTGAATACAATATTTCAAATGAAAATCAAATTTCAAATTATTTTTGCTTAAAAGGTGCAAAGACCAACTTAGTGAAAAAGATTCCGGCGTTCTACCGCTAAACCACATGGAACGATACCCAGCCTGGAACTTCTCACTATTACAAGTTGGCAAGGCTACAAACGCAGCACAAGATGGAATATTTTCCGTGAGCCACCAACATGGGGCAAACACAGACACATAATTAAATCCAGCATCGATGAATCTATATTAATATTTGGAAATTTTTTTTTTCAGAGAGAAACATTCGCCTTGAATACAATATTTCAAATGAAAATTAAATTTCAAATTATTTTTGCTTAAAAGGCGCAAAGACCAACTTAATGAAAAAGATTCCATGCCGGGAATCGAACCCGGGTCATCAGTATAGCGCACTGACGTTCTACCGCTAAACCACATGGAACGATACCCAGCCTGGAACTTCTTACTATTATTCGATTCCCGGCATGGAATCTTTTTCACTAAGTTGGTCTTTGTGCCTTTTAAGCAAAAATAATTTGAAATTTGATTTTCATTTGAAAAAAAAAAAAAATTTGATGAAATTGTGGCTAAGGCCGTAGATATTGAAAAAGCGCTGGAGCATAATACTTTTGACCTTAACACTTTACAAGTTGCACCATCCACCAGTAATCCAGACAGTTTGCTAGAAAAACTTTTGAAATGCCAGGAAGATCAGAATAAACAAATTGCTCAGCTGACAGAAACGGTGAAGAAGATGAAAGAGGAAAAGCTGTTATGTCAGATTTGCCGCAAGGCACACAGTGCCAAAGATTGCTCGTACTACCTAGAGTTTCAAAACTCGAATGGTAGAAACGGTACAAATTTTTCAAGAGGGGGCATGAATAACAGTGAGGCGAATTATTTTGTTAATGAAAATAGCAATTGGTATAATAACAATCAAAGGGGTTTTCAGGAGAATGGCATAAGATATAACCGTGGAAGAGGTCGTAACAATTACAGACCATACAACCGTTCAAGAAGACATTTAAACGGGTAAAGGGTTCTGAAATTGATGTAAATAATTCCCCCCCTCATGATTGCAGGGCCCTAGATTCTTTTTTTTATAATGATGAGGGTATTAAATTAAATCCTAATGTAAATACTGATAAAATTTTGATGAGCTGCAATATAGATAACTCAGAATTACCAATAATTAAACTTAAATTTGGAAAACTCGCTTTTGATGGGCTTTTAGACAGTGGAGCGAATTTGTCACTAATACAACCACATGCAATTGATCTTCTTAAAAAACAAAATAAATTAAATTTCTTATCACGCTCTGTAAATATAAAAACTATCAACAACTCATCTATTCCTTTTTTTTCTACAGTACAACTTAAATTTCGAATTCAGAACACTAGGTTCACTAACACATTTTTCATTACTCATGACAATTGGCACTCCAATTATCAAATTATTTTGGGCTACGATTTCCTCAATAGAAATAAAGTTCTTTTGGACTCAGCGAATCAACAACTTATTATGGGTCACCTTACTTTTCCTTTTGCCAATAAAAACCCTGATTCTTTGCAACCTGTAAATAATAATGACAATAGTAACATTTCACCTGCTGATAATTTTGATAATTCTAATTCTGTTAATAATCCTTCCCCTTCAGAGTTTAATGCTAATGTTCATAATAACCCAGTACTTTCAAATGACTTAAATTCTTCTCTAAATAATCCAGTATTTTCTAATGATTTAATTTCTTCTCAAAATAATTCTGAAATGTCAAAAAATTTTGTTAAACCAGCCAATCAAGTAACTCTAAGACCCAATCAAGGCAAAATTATTAAACTTAAACCTCTTCATAAAATTAGTAATTCCTTAAACTATTTATTTTGTCCAACATCAATTAAATTATCTTTAAAATTAAATTTCAGTCTACATCAACCTGATGCAAACAATGCCATTCTTTTATACGTCTACAACAATACTGATAAAAACATAATAATTAGAAAGAAAACTAAATTAGGATTTATAAAGCCCATTTCAGAAGACCAAATTTCAACTCATGACAATACTCAAACATATCAAGTTAATTCTTTAATTACTCAAGAAATGCTAGAACTTAGAGAAAAAGAACTTACGTCTGATAAATTTAATATTGCCCACTTACCTGATGCTGAGAAAAAACGTGTTCTTAGTCTATTAATGGATAACTCCGCTGTATTTTCTTCGTCTTATGACACTCTTGGCTGCACTGATAAAGTAGTTCCTGAATTTAAATTGCTTCATGACTTTGCACTGCAAACAAAACCCTATCCCATTCCTAAAATAGCCAAAGATTTTGCTCGTAAAGAAATTTCTTATCTCTTAAAGGCAGGAATAATTCAAAACTCTTCCTCTAACTATTGCTTTCCAGTTCTTTTTGTACATAAAAAATCTCTTCCTACTGATGATCCAAGTAAATTAAAATTCCGTATGGTTATTGATTACCGTCTTTTAAATGCAATTACTGAACCATATAAAATTTGCAAGCAAAAGTAAACAAAATTGCACATAGAAAATAGCAGTAATATAAAACATAAAAGTTCACCAGTTTTGTTTTCATAGCTGTTTATATCATTTATTTGGCATGAAATCTCACATTCTGAAGCTCAAAATACGCCAAACTTTTTAATAAAAGGCCAAGCCCCCTATACTTGAAAAATATCATATAATTTATATCTTTCATATTATTTTCTTATTAGATTGAAAAAATTGGACTATTTCAAATCCAGATATGGAGTCAGTGAAGTACATTATGTTTCAAATGTAAGTAACTTTTATTTACCTAGATCCTTTTTATCTTTTTTATGTACTTGCTAGAAATAATTTTATTTTTATTGCTTGCTTACTTTCCTGTTAATCATTTATAGTAAACAAAATCTGTTGTGATTTAATGCCAATAATGCATAAGTATAACATTACATTCATTATTGTCAATTGCAGTGCTACATATCACATGTGGTTTACATGTTCCATTTTAATCTGTTTTGTGGATAACCAACCCTGAAATAAAGTTTGTATATATTCCTTCCTAGCTTTTGCTTCTACAAATCAGTAAATCTTCATCTACAGAAACACGATTCCTCATTATAGTGTCAACGATTTTAATCGAGATTTAACTCAGAATATTTTTTAAGAAAACTGCTGATTAAAATCATATATTTTTTTACATTTTTAAAATGATATGAAAATGTATTAAAATCTAAGACAAACATGATTTCCAGTGTTTCAACAGATATTTTGCCTATTAAATAAATAGAAAAACTTTAAATAATTGTTTGTAAGCTTAATTCCTTAAATTTATAAACAGTAAAGTACAATATGCTTGTAAAAAGTAAGTTTTTATTAGGCATAAAAAGCATTTTACTTAAAATTAATATTAAATTAAATTTATTATTGTTCATGTTTCCATAAAGACTTTCTTTTAGTAATCAAATTATTCACTCTTTTATGCAAAATAAGCCCTACAAACTGAATAAATTTCTCTAGATAAAAAAAGGAGAGAACTATCTTATTTTCTCATTTGACTTTTAGAAATAAGGGTACTACTTAGTTATCCCGTCCACCAAAAATCTATCGTCAAGCTATGAGATTAAACGCCAATAATAGTTGATCATAAATGTCACATTCACTTGACTTTAAGCAAGTTACATGTGTTTACGTCATCAAGTGATTTTTATTTTGACGTTTTATTTGTATTTTTATTAATGTTATACTAATTTATTTGTTCCTTCGTTATTTAAAATAAAAATTATGCCAATTTGTATAATTTGGTGAGTGGTTTGGCGATTTATATAATTTGGCAAAATTGATCGACAGGATAACTAAGTAGTACCAAAATATGTGTATACCAGGTGTCCTAAAATAGACTGACCGATTTTAAAATTCATTAACTTGCAAATGGTGACAGCTATTAAAAAAATTCTTGCAGCAGGGATGATGTAAGATGTCAGGAGTTTTTTAATGCAAATCTAATTTTAGTTTAAAATAGCAGCTGTAGATGACGCTGCAAGCAATAGGCACTAAATCAGGGCCTGACTTTTGGCCTCTCTCTTCACTTAGTATTGATGTGAAAGAAGGGGCTTAAATATATGGAGAAGGCCTCTAAGAACAAAATTGCCTTGGCGACTGAGAACCCTAGAATTTTCCCGGGGAATTCTGCATTTAAGTAACTGCAAAAGAATTTCTTCTGGAAGTTTTGGAGCTTGGGATGAAATTATCTTCCCGAATGAGAATGGCAAGGGGATGTTTCTACCCCCTTCCAACTCTAGTGTCATAGTGACTTATGGAGTTTAGCGCAGGATTCCACATTAATATGCCTTATCATCATAGATAAATTATAATAAAATATAATATACCATACCTTTATATCTTTGAAACTGTATTCAATTTTAAATTGAAAAGTTGGCAAGTCCCATATTTTCATCATAATTAAGGATATTGGAAACTTAATAAAATAAGGAAGTTTTGTTTGTCAGAAATCTGTGCAGAATAGAACATGGCAGGAAAAAGTTGCAGTATAATATAACAATTCAAATAACATTTAATAATTATATCATTAATTATATATATCATTTGTGCTCACTTTACAGGAAAGTACCAATTCATTTAAGATAAAGAGAGACTAGAAATGAACATAGAAGTTTGAAATTTACACCAGGGAGTTCCAGTTTTGCATTTTTATCACTGATTTGGGGATTTTATAAAAATAAATAATATTTATTTACATGAGAAAATTGATGTAGAAAAATTTTTTTGTTGATATGATAACACTATTTTTTTTCCAGATTTCTTTATCCATTTTAAATTGTGCCCCACCAGTAGCCGAGAGGTTCTGCTCTCGAAGCTGGTAGACGGGAGGTGCTGGGTTCGATCCCAATCGCGCCCGTCGGCCTAATCGTTCGGAGTTTTCGTGGTTTTCTTCGAGCCGTGGATCTTCCATGCGTTAATACGGATTAGGTTCCCTTAGAAAGACACCCCACGGAGGGCACTCCCCCCGGGCCTATATCCCTCGTGTAGATAATTGGCCGTCAAAAATCAACTCAACCCAACCCATTTTAAATTGTTTAAACAAACATCAATAGCAATAAAATTAACATAGAACAAACTGTTAATCCATATAAGCAAAGCAACTATCAACATTGGCTTGGCTGGCATTTATTTTAACCAAGGCATTGCAAAGGCTGCCAATTGCTGCATGCTTTTATTTGTTTTCAGCATCTTTTTATTTTGAATAAAATCTTGTAACATAACTAAAAGCAAAACTTGTAATTAATTATATTATATTACTTACTATCTGTGAAATAGATTAAAATTTAAAAATTTTTAACTTTACAAAATAATATTTTCTTTACCTTTTGTTTTCTCGATTATCGTATGCATGCTCTTTTATTTAGATTTCCCATGTTTTGGCATCTTTGAAACCTGATAAGCTTCTGACTCTGGTAAGATTTCATATGATATTTAATTTTTAAAATGCAGAAAAGTTTCATAATTAAATCTGTCTGTCTTCTTCTTCTTCTTCTTTTTTTTTTTTTTTTTGTGAGTATGGTTTGATGCAAAATTAAAAATATTGTTGCAATTAGTTTTATTTTTTCATTTTTGTGGCGAGCATTTAATAGTGATTTAGGTGATTTCTTCCACATTTATCTTTGACATCACCCTTAGTTGTGTATTTGATTGATAAATAATAAATAGTTTTAAATCTTTTACTCTTTTACATTTCCTTTCAGTATTTTTTTTTCTTTTGATGAATGTTCTGTAAATGTGTTTACTTCCAAATGTCAATCTCATGGATACAATGTCCTCTAAAAGCCAATGTGGATGCCGATAAAGGTATTAAAAAACACTCTTGCACCAAATCATACTTGCTTAAAATTAATCATAAGATACCACACTTTAGAGTTAAATTGAAATCTGTCAACGAAAAGAAAGATTTTCATTTTATGTTCAACATAAAATTAATATCAAGTTAAGTTGAATTAGTTAAAATATATGTTGCGTCTGAATGTGCTCAGAATTGTATTTGACTCTTACTTTTTTTCTTTTCTACGCTGAAGAAGTCTGAAGTTTTGATAATGTACACTATCTTTATTCTGTCTGTTTGTTTTTTACCTTTAAAGTTAGTTTCCATACCACATGCAATTGTAGTTTCATTTTTGTAAATTCATCTCAAAATATGAATTTTATTTACGAGATCGGCCATAATTAACTCAGCAAGGTTTAGTCAATAGTTTTTGAACTAATGTCTTTATATTTACAAAATTTTTGTAAAAATAAAATTTAAAATTTGCAAATTATTAACAAATAATAATAAAAAAATTAATAAAATAATAAGCTTTTTTTTTGTTATTGAATGTTATTTTTGTAGGTGTGGCGATCAGTTCCGTATAATAGCAACCCCTAAGAATGTATCACTAAGCAACCGAGATGTACCACCAAGAATGACATATGATGACATTTCATGATGTGTATTGTCAAATTATTCACATATAAAGTATACATGACAAATATTTACATTAGACATTTATATGACATATATGTTATGTGTTGTACATATGAATGAGACTTGGTACCATCACAACTGCATCCTTGGCATAATGATGCACAATTAATATATGGTAAATACAGAGGTTGCTATACTAAGAAAGTATCTTTTTTTATGATTCAGCTTCTGTTAAAAATAGATTAATAATAAAAAATAAAAAATAAAAATAAATTCCTGCATTACTTCAAAGATTTTAGTCTAATTAACATGCAATAACTAGTTTTTATTTCATTTTTAATTTGTCTGTAATTCTCAATAAATTTTTGAAATGACCAAAATTAATGAAAATGATTCCATCATTAACTTTAGAAAAACAAGTTTTTATTGTAAAGAATTATAATATATGTGGTGAACAATCATTTAAATTAAGTAAAGTTAAAAAAAAAAAATACTTGGAAGGCACACAGGTATACAATGGATTCCCTTGTAGCCAAGTTCAAGAGTACTGGTATGTAGCAGTTGCTAATATCAAAATTCTAAGCAGGCCAAAGCATGTTTATGTTAAAAAAAATATTCAAAAAGTTTTAAAAAAATATATTGATTTAGAACATTTAGTGTCTCATTCACATCTATCACAAGAACTCAAATTTCCAAAACAAGCTTTCAAGTGGATATTCGGTGTAATTTACCCATTTAAGTCAATATCTTTAATGGTAGTAAGTACATATTAATAATAATCATATATAAAGTAAATAATTTGCATATATTGAATTTTTATGTTCATGCAAACTTCGTAAATCCAGTGGAACTTCAATATCTCAAACAAAGACAGATCCCCCCCCCCCCCCCCCCCAAAAAAAAAAAAAAAAAAAGATTTTTCAGAAATTTAGAATATTAAAAATTATTTTTTTGGTATTTCAATCAGGAAATTAAGTACTAGTACCGCTGTCAAAAATAACGGAATGTGAACGATAAATCTTCAAACAATGTTTAGATCATGCCCTCATAGCATGCATGGTCACTGTGGTCACGTCACATCTGTGACCAAAATGCCACCACTCAGTGATGTCACATTGTGACTGAGATGTGAACTTCTTAGAAAACTTTAAAAAGTTACAAAAATTCTTCAAAACATGTTACTTATTGTAAAATTTTTACTTTTCTGGCAATTAAAAAAAATTGTGACGTCACTGCATGTAACGTACGTCACGTCACATATGTGACAAAAAAACCCACCATATTGTAAGTCACAGTGTGACAAAAATATTTAACTTCAAAAATCTTTGAAAATGAAGAGAAATATTTAAACAGTCCCGAGTTACAGCAGCATAAGGAATGAAAATATATTAGTAGATAGCAAATAGTAAATTCGGTCACGAAAAGAGGGGGGGAGTGTTTCTCGGAAAAGTGCTACGTGCTGGAGCAATTTGGATAACATATTTAAAATTAGGAATATTAAATCTATACACTTTACATATTTACTTTGCAGGGAGGAAAATTAATTTTTTTGCCGACCACTGGTCGAAACACTTCTGTGATTTCAAACTAAAAATTTTCTATTACAGTTAAGTCTGCAGATTTTAATGAGCACCTAGAAAGAGTCTTCAGAGTTAATCATATATGCATTTCTTGCTTGATAATTTGCATTCAAGTCATATTTTTTCCTGTTAGTGTACAGTCGTGGAAAAAAAAAAGTAAACACCCCCTACTAACTCTTCAACAAATTATCGTAGACGGAAGTTACTGGTACCGAACGGTTGGAAATAAAGTCTACTTTTAAATGATGTATATAAAGTTTGCTTTGGGGCCATCTACATATTAAAAAGAACCCAAACCTCATTTTTTTCAATGGTAATACCCAATTTTAACGAGATATTTCAAATCTTCGGTTCAAACTATGCCTAGACACCAAATTTCAAGTCATTTGAATGATAAGTTTTTGAATTATAAACATTCAAAATTTAGTGCTTCTAATGTTAAATTACATTTTCATATTTTTATTTATATCTCCTGAAATTATGCTCCTAATGTGCTAATTTTTTGTGTAGCAATAATGCTAATGTGCCCAAACATAAATACGCTGAATTTGCAATTTTTATAATTTTATAATATAAATTATGAATTATGAAATTAATATTCGAAAAAATTATGAATTGCAACCTACATTTTTTTTTTTTTTTGACGGATTTAGATTTATTAAGTCCTGCTTTATGAAAATCCGAAATTTCACATTTTTATTCCAAATAGTTTTCAAATTATGCTTAAAAAACGAAATGATGGTTTAAGGGGCCGTCTATGATAGAAGTGAGTAGATATTTTGAAATTTCTTCTGCTGTCCTGTTACGTAACAGGCTTCATAAAGTGCCTTGATCAAGAAGGGGGCTCTCTCGGTTAACAATTGAGTAACAAACTTCAATTTGGATACAGCCCTTAAAATATGCTCATTTTAAAATAATTAATTTCTCGGAAACTTATGGTACGAATCGCATAAAAAATTTTTTTTAGGCTAATTGAAGGGTGTAGAGTTCATTTATGCTGTCAGAATTGGGTATTACCATTGAAAAAAATGAAATTATGGTTCGTTTTAATATGTAGATGGCCCCCTAAACAAATGTAGACTTTATTTACAATCGTTAGGTACCAGTAACTTTCTTCTACGATAATTTGTTGAGGAGTTAGTAGGGTGTGTTTACTTTTTTTTTTCCACGACTGTACCTATTTTTTATAACTATTTTTTTTTTTTTTTTTACTTCTTTCATCCTTTTTAAATAAAATTAGCATTTTCCGAAAAATAAAAAAAATATATACAAAATTTATGCAAAACCCATGATATAATTAATTATTTGCTTTTCAAATTATTTTTACACATTTTAAAAATTTAAGCAATGTTTTATGTAATAAACTCTTATTATGAATATTATTATTATTATTATTTACAAAAAAGAACCTTTACAATCCATTTTAAATTGAATTGTTTGGAAACTGATAAAAAAGAAAAAAGAAAATACATTGGAAAATTTTTCAAATAGAAAATTTTAAGTACAGACTGTCTCCTAAAATTATTGTGCATGTAAGTTCTTGTAATAGAGGCGGGAAGTAAGTTAACTGTTAAGAACATGACGAAGTCTACAATGTTAGCTTTTGCTTATGCTTTTTTTGATGTAAGTGAAAGACGACTGCCATTTTCGGATTAAAATACTGGGATATTGGTAAGTCTTATTTAATTTAAAAGTTTTATTCCTGTTTGTATATTATGATGACGAGTTAAATAGTTTTATGTTATACATATAGAAAAAGACTGATCTGGAAATGTTTTCAGAAACGAAATTTTCCTTTCTATGACGTAAAATATGTTAATCTGCCGTCGCTGAATAAATAACAAAAAAAAAAAAAGGAAAAAAAAAAAAGCTGACTCAGAAATTCATGCCTACATTCATAGTGGAATGAATATAAGCATTAATTTGTAGTTACTTGAGATTGAGGCAGTGATGAAGAATTTTTTTCGGCTTCTTACATTTTTTCTGATTACGAACACTTATATAACAGTATTTTTCGTCATTATTATTTTGAAGTCAAATATGATATTCGATTATTATGATATTACGAAACTGTTTCAGATTAGAAATTAACATTATAGTGGGAAAATGTCTTTTTACAAATTATAGTAGTGAAACTTTTGAAAGATTTTTTTTTCATTTCTAATAATATTTTAAATTATTATTTAAAATCCTAAATCTTCATACCAATGTTTTCAGATTTAACATTTGCCAAAATTATAAAATAATATGAATTTCTTATAACATATGGAAAGATTTTTGAGAAATTTTTAAATCTAATAATGCATTTAATTCATCTATTGTAGTTTGTTGTTGTTTAATAGTACAATTATAAATACTAATTATTATTTTTAATGTTTTTCAAATTGGTATATTTATTTTTTTAAATTGTATGTAAGCATTTTTTTTTGCTATTTGTGATTTTAATCAAATATTTAATTATAGACATTCTGAATCAGTTATTAAATTTTCTTCGATTGTAAACTCATTTTCTACGTTTTCGATACACGAAAATATTGGCATTCAGGGCGTATTCGAAAAAAATATTTTTCCACCTTCAACAACTCTAAATTTTCTGAGACATTTTCAGACTCATTTTTAAAAGTAAAAACATGAAACTTGCTAAGATGATTTCTGAAGAGATGTTTAAGAGGCCGTGTGATTTCATTTTTCTCTCAATTCATTAGAATTTGAGTTTAAAATAATTATTTTCTCAGTATGACCTTTTTTTTTCATTCCCAGATCTCCCGCTACGGAAAATTCAGTTCAAAATGACTACTTTGACATCATTCTTTTGGTAATATTTTCTGCATTTATCAAAAAATCGAGAAGCACGGCACATTAGGTAGTTTCTAAATAGGAGAATTTCTCAGTTTGATGCGTTTGAGAGCAAAAATGAATTTCAAAATGAATCAGAAAATAAGCAGTTTGGATTGAAATACACCCTTAAAAATAAAATATGATATTTAAGCATTGAAATAAAGCGTTTTTCATGCCTGATAGCAAGTTTATAGATTAAACTGCTTTAGTATATTTTAAAAAAAATTGAAATTTACTTGCATAATATAGGACTGAATATTTTTTAGGTAGCTTTCATTACAAAAAGCTACCTATTGCAGCCGTTCGGAGGAAAGCGATTTCAAAAAATTTTGGTATATTTTCATCGATCATGACCCCCCAGACCCTGAAACCACCCTCCGTTCAAAAGTTGACATATATATATATATATATATATATATATATATATATATTTGTCACACTGTAACTCTTGTATTTATGAACCGATTTGGATGTAATTGGGTGTGTACATAGTACATACCAATGTCTCGACCAAGTTCGTTGGCCAGCTTCATCCGCCATTTTGTTTCAAAATGGCGGCCATTTAAAATTTTAAAAAAAATTAAAATGTGGTACCAAAAAAATGAAAATG
The DNA here is from genome assembly GCA_963932465.1 of Maratus speciosus. NCBI lineage: Eukaryota > Metazoa > Arthropoda > Arachnida > Araneae > Salticidae > Maratus > Maratus speciosus. Next base: position 62,582,783 of record OZ010799.1, on the reverse strand, counting down.
GAAAAATATTTTTTTCTTATGTATTTGACCTTTATACAAAGATTCCGGAGCAGTTTTTGTTTCGTCTATATCTTAAAAAATGGCTGAGTTATAGCATTTTGAATTTCTAGTGTGGCTGACATTTTGCAACGTCCTGAATTTTGTCACGCGATAAAAGGCATATTTATGAACCGATTTGGATGTAACTTCGTTTATACATAGTACATACCAGTCTCGACCGAGTTCGTTGGCTAGCTTCATCCGCCATCTTGTTTAAAAATGGCGGCCATTTAAATTTTTAAGAAAAATTTTAATTTGAAATGTGGTACCAAAAAATTGAAAATTGAAAAAATATTTTCTTATGTGTTTGGCCTTGATAAAAAGATTCGGGAGCAGTTTTTGTTTCGTCTATATCTTAAAAAATGGCTGAGTTATAGCATTTTGAATTTCTAGCGTGGCTGACATTTTGAAACATCCTGATTTTTGTCACGTGATAACAGGCGTATTTATGAACCGATTTGGATGTACCTTGGTGTGTACATAGTACATACAAATATCTCGACAGAGTTCATTGTCCAGCTTCATCCGCCATCTTGTTTCAAAATGGCAGCCATTTAAAAAATTTAAAATGAGATACCAAAAAATTGGAAAATAAAAAATTTTTTTTCGTATGTGTTTGACCTTAATACAAAGATTCCGGAACAGTTTTTGTTTTGTCTATATCTAAAAGAATTGCTGAGTTATAGCATTTTGAATTTCTATTGTGGCTGACATTTTAAAACGACCTGATTTTTGTCACGCGATATCAGGCGTATTTATGAACCAATTTGGATGTAGGGCGAATCCATGCGGAGAGTCACGCATGTAACACAGGCTTTAATTTGCATTTATTCAATTATTTATTATATTTTAATAGTAATTCTGATTTTAGGTGGTATGGTAAATAAGTTATTAACATATTTTATAGTTTAAATGTGTATAAGTAAAACTCACAGAAATATATCATTTAATTTCATACTCAAAATGTGCTTTTTTTCTGAAGTAGAAAAAAAGCACATTTTGAGTAATGAAATTATATGATATACTTCTGTGAGTTTTATTGCCACACATTTAAATTTAAAAATATGCTAATAACTTATTTACCATACCACTTAAAATCAGAATTAACATTAAAATTTAATAAATAATTGAATAAATGCAAATTAAAGCCTGCGTTACGTGTGTGACACCCTCCACGGAATCGCCCTGTAACTTGGTCTGTACATAGTACATACCAATGTCTCAACCGAGTTCATTGGCCAGCTTCATTCGCCATCTTGTTTCAAAAGGGTTGCCATTAAAAAAAAATTAAATTTAAAATTTAAAATGAGGTATTAAAAAACTGGAAAATAAAAAAGATTTTTATTATGTGTTTGGCCTTGATACAAAGATACCGGAGCAGTTTTTGTTTCTGAAAATTTGTTCTTTTGTTTATATCTTAAAAAATGGATGAATTATAGCACTTTGAATTTCTAGCATGGCTAACATTTTGAAACGATCTTGTATTTGTCATGCGATAACACATGTATTCGCCTATTTCGATGTAAGAAGGCATGTGGATAGTATACATCAATATCTCGACCAAGTTCGCTGGACAGCTTCATCAGCCATTTTGTTTCAAAATGGCATCCATTAAATTAAAAAAAAATTATATTTAAAGTGAGGTGCAAAAAAATTAGAAATTGAAAAAGGTTTCTTTCTTAAGTATTTGATCTTGATATAAGGATTCAGGAGCATTTTTTGTTTGTCTTTATCTTAAAAAATGGCTCAGATATAGCAAATTCAATATCTAATGTGGGTGACATTTTGAAAAATCTGATTTTTTGCCTGCGAAAGCACTCGTATATATCAATCGATTCCGATGTGAGTGAGCATGTGCACAGCAATTACTAAGGTCTCGACCAAGTTCACTGGTTAGCCTCATCCACCATGTTGTCTTAAAATGGCAGGCACTTGAAGAAATCGCCGAATTTGGCAGCCAAATATAAGTTACTTTAAATAAAAGCAGCTTGGATAAAGCTGACTAATTTCGCGAAATTCTCATTCATAATGATTGAGTATTGATAAAAATTAGTATTGAATCTCTTATATTCGGTTTCCACTAAATTGAGCTTCGTGTGTTTGAATAATATAAGTTGGCTTTTTTAAAATAAGGAATATGAAAGCTACCTCTTCCTCCTGACACTGGCCGGAAGGACTTTTTAAAGAGATTAATAACTACTTTTACATTAAAATGTTTTTCAAACAGTAAAAATAGTTCATATATACAGTCATTTATTTTACTTTTATATTTCCTTTTTAACACCTTTCAACAAAGTTGAAAGTGTTTATTACTTCGGTTTGTCTAGCCATCTGTCCGCGCTCTAACTCTCGTAAATACACTCGGATTGCCCTGAAATGTTTGGATGTTATTGACGTTTACCACAGCACGGTCCCTATGTGTAACGAAGTTTGTAGCATGTTTATTTCATTTACAGGGACAGTCAAAAGTATTCCGTTACATTACGGTCTATGGGAAAAAATCGTTTCAGATGATTTTTAATGATTTTACACGCTTTCAAACAGAATAAAATTGATATGCATTTATGAAGGGCACTAATATATGCATTCTGTAGAATATGCGATGCAAAGAATAGTTATTGTTCATATACAGGGATAAAAAGGAATTCCAGTACATAATGATATTGGAGTGGAAGGAATTGTTTGCGGCGTACTTTAATTATTTTAATCTATTTCATATATAGTGAAAATGATATACGTCGCTGAGGTTTACATATTATAAATTATTTCATGTATAATACAAAGTCTATGTAGCATTTACAGGCACACATAATATATTTGAGATACTATATTGTATCCGAAATACTGTTCATTAGTGATGATTGCTGGAAATGCATTTTTAATTATGATATGTGCTTTTATGATTCACTATATTTATGTATAGTATATGGTGTATATAAATGCTATAACTCATATACAGGGCTACACAAAAGTATTCGTAAGGGTTACTGAGTATGAGCGCAAATTGCTTAAAGGTGGTTTTTAAACGAGTTATGCATTTTTACGCTGATCTTCATTTAATTTACTAATTGTAGAATACAGATAAAATTATATACAGGGTCACGCAAAGAATTGGATACATGGCTGTCTATAAATTATAATTTCTGGAAATGTGATTTCAGCTGTTTTAAGAGTGATTTAGTTTGAATTATATTTTAACAAAACAGTGGTGTGTAATGAAGATTCTAGGTCAACTACAGGGTTGTACAAAAGTATTCAAGTATGGTTCCATATATTAGTATAAATTGCTGAAAGAGAATTTCAACTTGTTATGCTTTTTCTTGCTAAACTAAATTCACCCATTATATAATATATATATCAACCTACAAATCAAATACAGGGTTGTTCAAAAGAATTGTAAAAGCTGTTTGGCTATGGACAGTAACTGCTGAAATTAGATTTTCAAATGCTTTATTCGTTTTCTAAAATATTTACTTAGTTATCTCATTTACCTTATTTCCCTAAATAACGAAGTTTTGTTAAAGCATTCAGGAAGTGCTGGAAAGTGTTTTATAATCTTAATTAGTTAGTTTATTAATTAGTTCTTAACGCATGATTTTTTTTACTTGTTTTTTCTATTTCCCAGATCAGTCTTTTCCTATAAAACATACCAAATCTATTTAGCTCATATTCACAAAATACAATATACACCGGAATAAAAAATTTCAATAAATATGGCTTATCATGTCGTATTTAATAAAGCAATGACTAATCACAACACATTAAAATCTTACATATTCTTAATATCAAGCTTGAACTCAAGATCAAGTTTAGAACTCAGATATATTTTGTTAAAAAGTACGGTAAAAAGATAAGGTTTTATATTTCAAACAAAACTTTACTTTAAAATTCATCACAGTGTTTATGACAAGAATCACCACAGTATTAATACTTGGAAATTTTTCCAGAGAGAAACATTCAGCTTGCATACAATATTTCAAATGAAAATCAAATTTCAAATTAATTGCTTAAAAGGCGCAAAGGCCAACATAGTGAAAAAAATTCCTTGCCGGGACTCAAACCCGGGCCATCAGTATAGCGCACTGACATCCTATGGACTAAACCACATGGAACAAGACACAGCTTGGAGAAACTTTCTCACTATTACATGTTGTCAAGGCTACAAAAGCAGCACAAGATGGGATATTTATCATGAGCCACCTACATAGGGCAAAGACGAAATTTAATTAAATCCAGCATCGATTGAAACTATATTAATACTTGGAAATTTTTCCAGAGAGAAACATTCGCCTTGCATACAATGTTTCAAATGAAAATCAAATTTCAAATTAAAATTGCCTTTTAAGCATGTAATTTGAAATTTGATTTTCGTTTGAAATATTGTATGCAAGGCAAATGGCTCTCTCTGGAAAAATTTCCAAGTATTAATATAGTTTCAACCGATGCTGAATTTAATTAAGTTTCGTGTTTGCTCCATGTCGGTGGCTCACGAAAAGTATTCCATCTTGTGCTGCGTATGTGGCCTTGCCAACATGTAATAGTGTGAAATTTTCCAGGCTGGGTATCGTTTCATGTGGTTTAGTCGGTAGAATGTCAGTGCGCTATACTGATGGCCTGGGTTCGAATCCTGGCATGGAATCTTTTTCACTAGGTTGGCCTTTGCGCCTTTTAAGCAATTAATGTGAAATTTGATTTTCATTTGAAATCATCACAGTGTTTATGACAAGTTCGTCACAAATGACACATATTTCACAAATTGGTCACAATGTGACTTCAAAGCATTGTCGCTTTCGTCAGAGATTCGTTACAAAGTTAATACCAAGATAGTCACAAATGACACATTTTTCCCAAATTTGTCACACCATGACTTCACAGAGTGGTCATAATGTGACATCACAAACGACCTCTGAAACGGCCATAACGACTTCACATTCTAGTCACTATGATGTCACATCGACATCACGTTACGTCACATCGACGGTCACAAAATCACAGTGTGACTTCAGAACGACATCGCCGTGACGTCACCATGCCTTACGGGTGAAGATAGAATATGGAGGGGAACAATGAAGATTGGCTTTCTATCACAGGACTTGTACTCAAAAATAGCAATCAGTTCGTGGTGCTACTGCTCCCAGCCTAAGCATCACATAATCATTTGGATTTAGTTTCAATTTTTGATTATAGATGGCAGCATCAAATGTCATTGAGTATTTTACTATTTTCTTTCTGCGATTACAAAAATTCTACATGATCAATAAAAATGAATGAAAATATGAAAAACTGCTGGTTGACAAAAATATAGGCCTTGTTTTTCTTTTTTAATTTAAGTTCACAGCAAAACACATAAACGTCTATCAAAATATCTACATTTTCTGGTAACATTTGATCATGAAAATTTACATTAAAAATATATTTTTTCTGATTGAAAGAAAAGAAAACATGATTTATCATGTTATGACTTTTGCATTTTGTTAACCAAAAAGTATTATCCTTTGATTTGTTATGACTGCAACAAAAATATTCTGTAAACTACAATTTAAAATCATATTTTAAAATGTTTGAAATATTACATCATGAACAGGAAAGGGTGAAAGTTGCATTGCATTTGTAACTAATATATCTGTACCTTGGAACAAAAAGGGCCTATGTCCATTTTTCTCAAATGGCAGGAAACCCAATTTAAGTTTGACACATCATAGTAACAGTAAGTAACATTGGCCTCGACAAAATATTTTGTTTTCAATGATCTAATTGGGAGGACTTTGGCCCTTTTAACAATTACTTTATATCACATTCTGAATTCATTCATGCATTTAACTCAAATTTCTCAATTTTGGACATTGGCCCTTTTTGTTCCAAGGTACATATATATATATATATATTACAAGAAAAATTATGTTTAATTCTATAAAACTTGTTATATATAGCAAGTGTTTTCACATATGCATGTTACTGAGTAGAAGGCTATTTATATATATTATTCTTTATCTGATATTAATTTTGTGACTTACAAATTGTTTTACTACTCAGAAACTAATTTTTAATTATTCTGTAATATACTAAATAGCAAATTTTTAAGGATTTTCATCTGCATGAATTCTCAGTGTAAATTGCAACTATTAATTTCATTAATATGACTAATTTTTTTTTTCACTATAAAATTTTATCTGCAATAATATAAGTAAAATATGATGTACCATGGTATTGTACATTCCTTATATTTTAATTACAACAAGAATTGAAAAGAAATATTAATTTTATTTGCAATGCCTTCAAAGCTTATAAGATGCATAAAAAGGCTATAATTTCAACAGAAAGTTCCTTTGTTTATATTAATTTTTGATAGATGGCGCCAAAACAATATTTAGCAGTGAAGCAAATCAATGCACGGAAGCTCTTCATTTATAATAACTGCTTATACGTTATATTTTTATTTAGAACTTAAAATGTTATAATTGGATAGTTTTGAAATGTTTCAGAGAAAATGAAGAAGAATAGATGTGATACAAAGCAGATTATGTGTATATTTCCATAGGTTCGTAATTGGAAAACTTATGTCTAACATGGCCACGATAAGTTCATTTTTCTAGATGATGAGAAGACTCGGAATTGTCACTTTAGCGTATTATATAAGTAGATGATAGATTTAAAAAAAATTATAGTTTATTCTGGAGCATGGACTCAATATCTACTTACATTAAAAAAAAATTAATCTAATACAGTTTGCTGGATTTTTCTTTCTTTTTTTAAGTCCAACTACAGTTTCCAAATGTAACATAGCTTTAAATGTTTCACACACTATGTAGCTCTAGTTTTAACCTATTTGCATACAATGTTCATTGCCTATTGTGTTTTTTTATTTGTAATTTTTAATTCTGACTGTTACTCTTCTGTGTCATCCTCATCTTCCTCGTCTGATAATGCACCCAGAGCTGCCACTTTAGATATGATTTCTTTATCCTTACAATCAAAACATACTGTAACATTACTGTCCAAAGTAATAAAATCCTCAAGTGTTTTTGAGAAATCTACCAAGAATTGAGTCATAAGATTAATCATAAGATAGTTATAAGATTGGCTTGTATAAATAAGATTAAAAAAAAAAAAAAAAAAAAAAAAAAAAAAACAGTAGAAAGTATTCGAAAACCAAGAAATTTAATTTTTTGGTTGGGAACTACACATCAAGGGTCATCAGCACACACAAACACATCGTAATATCAAAGGTTAGAGGAAAAAAAAAATGGTTAAAAAAGTTTTTTCTGTTAGTGGAATAGTAAATGCATATGGATATGAGCTTTTCTTCCAGATATCGAAAAATTTGCAATAACAAAGTTTGGCTTAATGAGGATAGAACTGTATACAGAATAATTATGCTGCTTGAAAATTATTAAGAAAAGACCTTTTGAGTTAATTATAGTCCACTTTATGTATTTATACTATAATTTATTAAATAAGAATTATAACACTTTATTAGCATGGAAGAAATTCAGACAGTGGCAAAGAAACCAAGGAAGCTATGTTTGATGGAATTTCTGAGTAAGTTGTTAATATAAAAAAAAATCATGTAATGTTTATAATTATGTAGTGTAAAAAGGTGTAGATAATTCTTATCAATTTATCTCATATTTGTGATATTACTTGCTTTCTTTTAAATAATTACATTTATTTCTTTATCATATAAATTAAATTATAAGGAAAATGTTAATGATTTCATTATATTCAATTGTAGTTTAATTTTTGTTTTTGAGCACATCTTTCTAAATTTTTTTCTCCCATGGCTTAAGTTTCTGTACTAATATTTTATAGTATTTTAAATATGTATATATAATATATAGTCAAACTTTTTGTGATAATAAACCATTTTAACAAATGAAAAATTGACCATGAAACTGAAATGATTTATGATACCATAAAAATAGATCATCCAAAATGCTAAAATCAGCCATACCAAGTTATCATCTACAGGGTGATTCTAAATTGTTTTTACAAAATAAGAGGGGTGATAGTACCCATCCAGACGAGTAATAATTACCATAGAACACGGAGTCGCAAACAACTTATTGAGTCACAAATACAGGTTGTTTCACTCTAACTGAAGTCGGCTTGTTGGTAATAACTTTGCGAAAAATTAAAATATTGCAATAAAAATGCAACGATATGTACTTTACTTTGTATGAAATGTGATAACATTACAAAAAGTTCTGGAAAAATAGGATACTCACATAATCGATGATACCATATGAACTAATAATTGCAGTCCAAAATGTGGAGCTTCAAATGAATACTGCTGGTGCGTATAATGGAAACTTCTACCACTTTTTTTTTTTTGTGGTGTTATCACATTTCATACAAAATAAGGTACATATTGTTACACTTTTATTTTTTGCAAAATTATTACCAACAAGCCAACTTCAGTTAGGCTGAAACACCCTCTATTTGTGACTCAATAATTGTTTTGCGACTCCATGTTCTATGGTAATTATTACTTGTCTGGATGGGTACTATCACCCCTCTTATTTTGTAAAAACAATTTAGAAGCACCCTGTATATGCTTATCAAGTAACCCTAGTAGCAAAACATTTTATATTATTGATATTTGACTGGAATAGCTGATTGATGAGTTTCTTTAAAATGCTGATCAGTGACAGGTTTTCTACAGCTAGTTTCTGCTTCCTCTCTGCAAGCTGTGTTAAAGTAAGCTCTTTCTATAGACAGTGAGTTGGTTAAGAAAAGGTTTTTTTAAATGAAGGTTGAGATATTTGACAAACAATTTTTCTTGCTTATCTCAAATAGATATGAATAGCTTGAAATTGTCTGGTGAGTTAAAAATACACTTAGCAACATTACACAGCCTACTACAAAGCAGAATGAATGGTATCCTGATTATTGTTGTTACCCTAACTATGGTGGAAGTCATTGTAATTGGGATACCATTCATTTCACTTTGCAGTAGGCTGTACAAGGTTGCTAAATGCACTCTTAAACTATTAGAAACCTGTCAGGCAATCCATACCTATTTCAGGAAAAAGAGAAAAATTGTTTTTTTGAATGTTTCAACTTTTAAAAACTTTAAATTTCTTCACCAGCTCTCAATCTACTTCTTGATATCAACCAAACAACATTTATGTTATACATTGCTACTACATATCGTGTATTTGCAGCTCTACTTTTGTTAAATCCCCTATTTAAAGACTGTTTATCTAATTTTTTATTAAAATTGGGGATATATTGATCAAATTTATATGAAATGCAAACTGTGATAATAATATCCAAAAATCTGGCATAACGCTGTATTGCAGATATCATAATTCTTATATTTATCACGAATACTGATCCTGAAATATTAAACTGCAGCTTTACATCTAAGGTATTCATGGTTATTAACAGTGTGAAGGCTCCCAGCAAAATAGTTTCAAAAAAGGAAATAGATTAATTAACGGTGTTTATGTGACTGGTGATAAATTTCATACATGCTTCCTTTTGATTTTTGCTCCAGACACTAGCTAGCAGTGAGAAGTAAGCGGTTTTTATGGTATTGACAGTGCAAGCTTAAACTCGAAGTGCATTTGTAAAATTGCAACATGGAATTTAGATTTTGGTGATGTTGATGAAAATTTTGCTGCCTTTGTTTTAGAACATAGAATATCCATCTATCATAGTTTATCATTACAGAGATCTGTTTAGGAAAAACTTGGTTCTTTAAAGGACCCTTCACAATTTCTTTCTTCTTAAAATAGGACCCATCACAAAATTTTTCACATTAAAACAGGACCCTTCACAAAATGTCTTGCACTAAAACAGGATCCTTCACAAAATTATTCACATTTAAGCAAGACCCTTCACAAAATTATTTGTCTTAAAAATTGACCTTTCACAAAACTTTTCTTTCCCCAAATTGAATCTTTCACAAATTAATCATTTCAAAATAAAATCTGACTTGTCACAAAACAGCTCAAGTTGCCAAAGGAGTTATTATTTAGCTACTTTAGGCATAAAGGATCTTGTTAAAAATAGGTAAAAAAAAAAGTAACGTGAATATAACAATAATTTCAAACTCACAAAACTATGACTTGATTTTTTACAAATATAAAAATTTCTTCACATTTTTGCAAAAACAGAATCATGTGCGAAAAGTCTGGGTAGACTTCTGCATTATGTAAATCTATTTTTCTTTTCATTTTCTAATGCAATTATTTCTTTCTAGTTGTGACAAAGAGAAACTGCATAAGAGCAATATTTTTATAAGCCAATAAAAGTTCTTACTCACTCGCTATCATTTCACATATGAAATTGATGTCATTTTGAGCAGATAATGCACATTTTCAATATGTAAAATTTAAAACCGTTATTGTAAATGCATTAAAATGATTTAGATCTTTATTGAATTATATTTGGAGTTAAATCATCTACTGTAATACAGATATTTCAAGGGGGGGGGGGGGAATAATAATTTACTAAATATGGCATCACTTTCAATAAGACTGATATATTTTATTTCCTATTGATTTGTTTGTATACTACAGCTATATCTTATAGTTTTACCATTTAGCTACTGTATATACTTGCGTATAAACCTGTTCATATATAAGTCGCCCGCCACATTTTGAACGACAAAATATTGGTAAAATTTTTGACCCACATATAAGCCAACCCCAAAAAATTCCAATACATTTTCAGACAAAAATCACATTTTTAATGAAATATTATAAAAGCAAAAATAATTATATTAAAAATTAAGAAACATCAAATGAATCCTTCGAATTCGGAATCACTATCTGAATCTCTGAAAAGTTCTGTGAATGCCCATCCTGTTGCTTCCTCGTCATAAAAATTGGACTCAGGATCTGATGGATTTTCATCATCACTTTCATAAATAAATCGTCCTCAGTGCCATAATTAGCATTGCTAATACCACACTTTTTAAATGAATTCACAATCATCTCCCTTGGAATTGACATTCACTCCTCTTTGCAAATAGACGATAACATCCATTCCCGCTTATTTCAAATTACCACCTTTTGTTTTCTGCACATTTGGAGAAGGAACACATCCACTCAATCAAAATTTTTCACAATCTGTCTTTAAATGATTTGTTGATCCAACATCAATTTCTCTATGCCAGTCAGAAAGCTCTATGGCTTGGAACTTTTCTCCTAAAATCTGACCTGCATATAAACTGACTCCCTCCTTTTAAAAGACGATTTTAGGTCAAAATTATTCGGCTTATATGCGAGTATATATGGTACATGTTTTATACTTTAAATGCAGTGGTAACATTTTCTACAATTTATAGTAACTCGCTTTCTTAGAGTTAAATCTTTCTCTTTTCAAAAAAAAGCTTTATGACTGATGTCACTGCTGAAAGGATCTAGAAATTGATGTCATTTTCATGTAATTGATGTATATTTAGTTTTTATGAATGAAAATGTAACTTTTCATTTTGAAATAATCAGGCAATCCATTCTAGTCTTACTCGTGTTAAAGATGCCAATATACTGTCTGTGAACAGAACATAGATAAAAATCATTTTTAATTTAACAGTAATAGATTTTTTACATTTAGTATATTTTTTACATTGGCCAACAACTACGTCAAAAAGCATTTTGGTAGTTTCATATTAGGAAATGGTTAATCGCAAAACTTTTCACTATTTATACTAACCCTTATTATTCTGAATATTTCAGTGTTTAAGCAGGTAATTTGATTACATATTTGTTTGTGTTTTATTTATTTGTGAAATTTTAATTTCATTTGGTAATTTAGTTATGGAATATTAGATGGAAACAACTAAATGCTGAATTATTTACATTTTTTTAGGAGCAAATGGATGAATCGTTGATAATTGGATTGCTCGCAGATTTAAAAATATTCATGCTTGAAAATTATGCTAAAACTCATTAAAAAAAAACAGTAAATTGAGATACACTTTTCAAACGAATTGCATTTGAAAGTACTTTTGTTTTCTATTTGATGGTGTAAACATTGAAATTGAGTGATGTTTAGAAGTTAAAAAAAATTACAGTAAAAGGGAAATTTATTGGTTAGGTCATTGCCATCGTCAATATGACCTCAGTGTTACTTACAGACCTGTTTTTGCTTTATAATATAGCTTTAAGAGCAAACGGGTACACTGATTTTTAAATATTCATGCTTAAAAATTGCTTTAAAATTAAAAAATAATCAATAAATTGAGATATACTTTCAAACAATTTGTATTTGAAAGTACTTTTTTTATTCTGTTCAACATTGTAAAAATTGAATTTGTGCAATGTTTAGAAATTAGTCAAATTGTAGTAAAAGTGAAATTTATTGGTTAGATCATTACCACCATCAATGTGATGTCAGCATTACTCAGAGACATATTTTTGCTTTATAATATAGATATAGATGCCATATGAAATAGAATTTCACTAAATGCTATGCCATGTACTTAATTTTTTGGGATATTGTCAGAAAAATTGTATGCTTTTCTGTTAAATGCATATTCATATTTATAAAGCTGAGGGATTTGACTATGATTTCGTCAAAGTAACGTCATTTTTTTTTTCTGATTGTCATTTTATGATTTATGTGCAAGAATGCATAGAGCTCTGTTATTGGGGTTGCTATATTATTGCACTTTTATTTATTTTGCCCAGAAAGCCCTCATGATTAACACATGCAAAGCCAGGTGGTTTGGTTAGTACTACATATTAAGGTTTTTTATTGGTTATTAAACAGAATAAATCGATCATTTCTTAGAAAAATGAAATTATTTAAATTATTCCAGTTTAAATATCTTGCAGAGTGATTTTTTTAATATCCACTTTCACTAAATAACGACTGTGTCTGTCTGTTGTAAAAGAAATTATCTATGAAAATTTCATTATTTTAACACTAACCTGGAAATATTGGGAAATTTTGACTATTTATGATCAGCATGGTGACAAAATATGTTCATAATAACATTAAAATGAGAGTAAATATGTTTTCGATCTCATAGTTCGTGAACTTTAGAAAATGAGATTGGATAGTATCATTGATGTGATTGAACAGGGATTAACCATTTGAAAATGAGATCTGAATTACAAGAAACGTTTCATGATCTAGTTTTCACGCATAGTTATGGTACAACAAAATACGATCTAAATCAGGAAAATCTACTGTCTGTTGTAAAAAAAATATATCTATGAAAATTTCATTATTTTAACATTAACCTGGAAATACTGGAAAATTTTAACTATTTGTGATCACCCTGGTGATTAAATATGTTCGTAATAACATTAAACTGAGAGTACCGTGTTTACTCACGTTATCGTCGCACCCCCGATTTGAAGCAGAAAAAATCATCAAAATATATTCTTCGCATAAATTGGATGGATGAAAAAATTATGAAAGATTGGGTTCGCAATGTTTGGAAGAAAAGGTCTGGAACATTGCTCAAAAAAGCAGCCATGCGGGTACTCGATAGCTTCCGAGCACATCTTGTTAATGATGTAAAGAAGGAACTTTCAGAAGACAAATCAGATCTTGTGATAATTTCTGGAGAATTCACATTGATTCTGCAACCGTTGGTCATCGTATCAGTTAACAAACCATTTAAAGATAATATAAGATGAGTATATGATGATATTGGATGGTCAATGAAAACAAAGAAAAAACTCCCAGTAGAAAAGTAAGGCGTCCATCCCCGGAACTAATGTGTAGTTGGATATTACAAAGCTTGACTTTAAGAAAGAGCTATATAATTTTAAAAAGTTTTAAGAAGATGGGAATCTCTAACGCTTTGGATGGAAGCGAAGATGACATTTTATGGAATGATGGAGATTCTTCAGATACCAATTCACATTACAATAGTGATACTAATACCTTCAGTGAAAGTGATTTAGTATGAGAATTTTTTGTCAAGATTTTCACAAAGATTAATTGTAAATTTTACGTCTAGAAAAATATTACCATAAAAAGAAAAATGGTATTTAATAAACAGCATATAATCTGGAAACATTTAGTAAGTTACTAATTTTATTATAATGTGTTTTTTTGTACCAGTAATGTTTTAGCATTAGAGTGCACAATATTGTGTAGTAAATTTCCCCGCATAATAGTCGTACCTAGACTTTCACAATGAAAAATTGGCAAAAAAAGTGCGACTATTAAGCGAGTAAACACAGTAAATATGTTTTTGATCTCATACTTTGTGACCTTTTAAAAATGAGATTGGATAGTATCATTGATATGATTGAACAGGGATTAACAGTTTGAAAGTGAGATCTGAGTTAGAAAAAATGTTTTAGTTTTCACGCCTAGTTATGGTACAACAAAAGGCTATGCAAATCAGGAAATTCTACTGCTGTTTTTAAATCTTTATCTACAGATTTGGACCTTCCCCCCCTTAATTTTAGGCGTTGTGGGCTAATGTGCCATGTGTAATCTGGCACTAGACAAAACCATACCCCAGGATCTATCTAGATTCCTAAAGATGAAAATTTGCAGGATGGTAAATTAACATAGGTAGAGGTAAAGGGATTGTATTTAGAAGTACAACCCCTTCTCCTCCCAACAGGTGAAAGACCATAAGAAATTTTTAGTAGTATAGTGGCTATACTACTAAATATATATAATGGCTATAAAAAATAGTTGGAGCTTACATAATCTTCATTTAAATTAGCTTTAATTTTGCAGATGATAATATTTTAGAAATAATAGCAAAAATATTCTTTTTTTTTTTCTGTAGACTTTAAGTTCAACATCACAATATTAAACTGGTGAAATTTCATGTTATTGAAATTCTGATTCGCCCAGCCCTAATCATTACTGAAAAGAGGCAGAATCACATCATAAGGAAGTCAGACAAAAATTTAATTTTAAAAATTAAAAGATGTGTCTTGCTTTAATTATGAATGGAAATATATTTTTAAATAAATATATTTACTGTATTTTTTATAAAATATCAAACACTTAAAATATATATATTTATTGACTGCCAGCCTGATTGTCCAAATATTACGATATTTATTATACTGATGAAAAATATTTACTTTTTTCAGTTTCTCTGTTGATAATAAAGTTTTATATCCTGTGATTTGTGAATGGTAAGAATGTTTCTGCTTCAAATTTTATTGTAAAATTAGACTTCATTTAAAGTAGTTATTGAATGTAACATATTTTTTATTATTGTATGTATTAAAAATATCTTATGAGCATCCCAAAAAAATCCTTCAATGAGTTTTATCCAAATGTAAAACAAGTGTAAATTCCAGTAACATTTTATTGAAGTAAATCTAAAAATATACATGAACTTCAAAAACTGACCTATAAAAATTGATATCTACTGTTAATTGAGATTTTTCTTATTGTATAGTTTAACTTGGGTACTTTTACATTATGTTTGGATCTTATCAATATTAGTTTATATACATACTAAAATAGTTTCATTAATCATTCTATTTCACAAACTGTCTTTTCTAAGCTTAATAATAATAATAATAAAATATCTTTTTAAATGTTATATAGAAAAGAAAGTGATATTGCCGTTTCCAGTAATTTTAATTACCTAATCAGGTATTTCCAAATATGGCATTTCAGGTTCTGAGTAAAGTGACGTAAAGGTTTGCGCAGGCTGGGCCTAGTCTTCATTCTTTCTTGGCTGGGATGGGCTTCATTCTTTCTTGGCTGGGATGGGCTTCATTCTCTCTTGGCTGGGATGGGCTGCATTCTTTCTTGGCTGAGATGGGCTTTATTCTTTCTTGGCTGAAATGATCTTCATTCTTTCTTGTCTGGGCTGGGCTTCATTCTTTCTTGTCTGGGCTGGGATTACTTCTTTCTGTAGGTTGGAGCCAGGCCTGATCTTCATTCTTTCCAGGCCAGGCTTCATTCTTTCTTGCCTTGGCTGGGCTTACTTTTTTCTGGTCTGAGCCAGACCTGTACTTCATCCTTCATAGAGGTTTACATGGGGAGAAATTTTCGGTCCCTGTCATGACTTAGAGCTGCCAACTGTTACAAAACAATCGTAGTTGCTATTATTTGGAGCTAAAAACTACGATGCTATGAAAATCTGTGTAAAACTACGATGCTATGAAAATCTGTCTAAAACTACGATTTTCTGCATGTTTTGTAGAAATTCGGCTGGGCTGTTCTTGGGCCAAGATTTTAGTTTTCATACCAGTCTGGGCTAATAAATTTTTGTATATACTGGGCTGAACTTTTAGCTTTTATACCAGGCTTAAGCCAATGGATTTTTTGTATAGGCCAAACTTTAAACTTTCATACCGGGCCGGGTCTGGTCAAAAATTTTTTTGCGCAGGTCAGGCTAAGTCTGGTACTAGAAATGCAGACTGCTACAGTGATGCCTCTGCTAACAAAGATAATTTTTTTTTCTGGAATAACATTCTTTAGTCTAAATCTTTGTTAACTAAAACATTATTTCTATCTTCATTTATGAGTCATAAAAATGTTAAAGTGTGCTGCATGTTCAATACAACTGATTTTCAGTAATTCTTTCTAAACTGATTTTATATCAATGCATTTGTTTATGTCTGTGTGTACTTGTGACTGAGGGTGTATGCATATAATATATGTATATTACTTGTTAGAAGTTAATTTTATATAATAATTTTTTTTAATGTTTGAAGCCGTGTGATCAAAACTGATATGGAGATTGAAGTTCTTCGCTACACCAATAAGATCAGCAGTGAAGCTCATAAAGAAGTAATTTATTTCTTTAGATTGATATGTATGATTATTTTGATGTGAAATTCTTTTTTAATAATTGCAGGTATATTTAGTATTTAATCAACATAAATGTCTTTTGCTCATGATATTGCAACCTTAATTGTCTCAGTATATATGAAGGCTTAATATTTTTGTAGTGTTTCATAAATTCTGTTATCAAGTCATATAAATTACAGGAAAATTTAGGATGGGTTTCACACCCATAATTTTAAAATCCCGCCCAAAAACTTTTTGTAGGATTGAGCCCTCAACCCAAGAATTTCATCAATTTCTGAAACACAGCAATGCAATGACCACTATGTAACACATAGAGAAAAAAAACACTGCATGAAACCCAAATATTCACATTTACATCATACTACATTTGGTTAAAGTTGAAAAATAGATGTATATAAAGTATGATTTTTAAAAAAATAAGAGATTTTAACATTGTTATTCTGAATTGCAGACATATTTTTTCTTTTAAATCAATGATACTCTGTCACATTTCAATATTTATGGTTAATTTAAATAACATGTAAAAAAGAGGGGGGTGGGGGAATGCAGTGTTAAGAATAATTTTCTCTCCTACCTAAACAGCTGTACTCCCCATCATTTAGAAATGTTGGTAAGGAGGCTCCCCTCCTAGAGAAAAATTATTTTCAAGTGATGAATGAATAAAGTAGTTTTATTAAATATAGAACATTATTGTTTGAGCCTGTTTTAGAATAGCATCAGCAATCATTCATCAGATTTAATCATGAAAGTATTTTTATAGCACGACCTCTTCTTGTACATATCAACTTAGAAGAACATTCCCTTTATTCCAATTGTGCACTTTTTCACTATTGGAATCTAATCAGCGTTATCTCCCCTTTTGTTGTATTCAAGTTTAGTTGTCTTTGGAGCACACCTATCATATGAGTGAATTTGAAATGAATTTTTTTGTCGTGTTAAATGAAAAGAATTTCAGACTTTTTTCCCCCATACAAATGGTAGGAAGAGCATTTGCAATCCAGGCTTACATGTAATGATAAAATTTCAAGTAGTCATGAATTTGTGTTAAAATTTTGAAGTACTACCCATGGCAAAAAGTATAGAATCCAACACTTAACTTTCCCAATGTGCAGTGAAATACGATGAAATTTATATAAAGTTTTTAAGTTGATGAAACCTTGTTTACTGTTAAAGAGATCTATCTATAAACATGCCTAAAAACAAAGATAAAAAAAAAACTACAAAATAACTTCACAATTATTTTATAAAATTTTATTTCCCCAAATGCTGCTGGGTAAAAAAATGGAATTGCATCTTATCTGAGAAAAAAGGTTTGGAATAGTTTTTCAAAATACATGATTCTTGCATTGTGTTTGTGCAGCTTGCTGTGTTGACTTTGGCTGTGGCTTAATTACCATCCCCCCCCCCCCTAAAATAAATAAATAAAAATAAAATAAAATAAAAAAATGTCCCATATATTTTCAATAGGTTTGATATCTGGAGTACATTCTGGCCACTCCATTTGAGGGACATTATTTTCAGAGAGAAATCTTTTCACTGTCCAGGATCTATAGCATGAATCATTGTTATCCATAAATAAAATAATGTTGTCTCCAGAGTTTCTCCAGTTAAAAAGGGGCAGAGTGCTGCTGGTGGAGAAAAGAGCACTTTTTTATTTTTGGTGGTATGTTTTATTCCTAAAGGCACTTGTTAGATTCTAAAGGGTACTTTTTGGTTTTCTAAGGCATTATTTTGATTTTTAAAGCTATTTTTAACATTTAAATATCAGGTCACTCTTTCCAAGACAACAATAAGTAAGTTTTTACTATGCAAACAAATTTTTTAAAACAAAAAAAGAGTAATGGCTAGTTTTTTGGATGAGGGGCAAGAAGGGTGCTAATTTTTTGGATGAGGGAGGGTGTTACTTTGTAAATCAAAGGGCAGGGTGCAGAACTCTCCTAAAACTGTGTAGGGGAAACTCTGCTGTCCCCAAATTGATCTTCTAAACTAGAATCAGGAAATCTTCTAAAATTGAAACATATTTATCTGAATTCCCATTTCCATTCATAACACACAGTCAATTTTTATCAGTCAACCCTCTTCTCCTTGACAATGGCTTAAGGTTAGCCGAAAGCGCTCGGAGTAGCTTTTTATCATTTTAACATCTAGTGTTTTTAATTTTAAAAAACATTTGTATATATTTTATCACACCTATTTAGTAATGTGTTTTAAATGAAGCATTTGAATGTTTCCATGTTTTTATATAATAAACAAAGGTGAATCTGGCGTTCAAGATTGGACTATTTTATTAAGTCAATTTATTAGTCTTCCAATCCTCTAAGAAGACATCTTCAAACTCATGATTGAATCAGGGAACTTAAGATAAAAGTTGGAGCCGTTTATACTATCCCTTTCGTTTTGAACTATCCAAATTAATTTTTTTAATCAACACCTGTACTAAGACCAATTTTTGATTCATTACTGAATACCATTTGATTCCAGTTTTGTTCATCCTATAGCAACTTGAGACCACCATAGCTTGATTTTTCTTTTGCTATGTGTTGAATGGGTCAATTAGAAATTCCTCTGTGCAAACGTGAAGCCATGCGAAGGCAAAAAAAAAAAAATAAATAATAATAATAATAAAAAAAATAAATAAATTGATTACCAGGATATGAAAGAATCTCAACATTATAATGATTGAGAGTTTTAGGAATCAGATTGAATATTTTTGTTGCAAAATGCAACTAATAACTGCCGATTTCTAAATAAGCTTCTATATATGCTATGAATATAAAGATTTGGAAAATCTAGCTGGAAAGTTAATTATACTTCATGAGTAATCTGTACATTGGCATCGCTTAAGGGGACTCTTCACCGATAAAGGTTCCTCTTTCCCTCTCTCTAAACTGCAGTTAATTAAAAAAATATATATATTTTAATAAATAATAATAAATAATTAATATAATTAATAATTAATATAATTAATAAATAATAATAAATAATTAAATATATATATTTTATTTATATATATATTTTACTCAAGCAAACTTTTCAAAATTTACTACTGTAAGAATACTTTAAGAAAAAAGTTTTAAAAGTGCAGTACATCTGTACCAAATGCCCACTTTTTGATAGTGAAAACTGTATTTCGATAATTATTGGGGAAAGAGTAATCACCTATTTAAATTTCCACAAAGGTTAACGTGGAATTTTATAGTTGACGAGAAACAGTGAAGCCTCCCCTTATGGGAAGTGATATTGAAACATGAATTTCATTTTTGGTATTTTTAATTTTACTGTTTCTATTTATTTTAAATTATTTAAAGCATTGCATCTCATCAAACAGGTGATGCGTTGCATTAAGCCAGGAATGAAAGAATACCAGTTGGAAAGGTAAGAATAGGTTCTCTATTTATTCAGTTCACAACTTCACATGTTTTTCATACATCTGACTTTTGAAAAAAAATATGAGAAGAGAAAAAAAAAAACTCATGCATTTTTTACATCATGAGTATGAGAACTTGAATTTGTTAAATAAAATTTCATATTTTTTTGACACAGCATAGGTAGTATTTCTATTAGATTATGTTGCTCTCTTCCTCTTTTCTTTGGTTGATTGTTTTAGAAATTCACCTATTGCGGTCACTTCATGTAATTTAATAACTGCAGATGTAATGGGTTATTCAGAAAGCATAATTTTTTCCTTGAAAAATCACAAAAGAGGCAAATTTTTCATTAAATACACTGAATCAGTCTTATTTCTAAAACAAAGACACACTGTTGTAGAAAAAAAAAAAATTAAGAAGAAGAAGCAAAACTGTTTTTTTCTTTTGGAAATGTCTGGCACCCAGGATTTCTAAAGCTTAGTGACATCAGTGTCTTATAGTTTATTTACATAAGCACTTGACACTAAAAAACATACCAAACTTGTCATCATGATGATGTCTGAAATACTGAACCAATTATAATTTGATTGGGATAGTGCATTGATCTTGGTGTTGGTGGTATCTTAGATAAGTTAGTTAATCAAATATACAGCTCATAGTTTGTTTACAGAGACACGCAAAAGCAAAACATGCAATTGTGTTCATGTTTAAAGTACTGAACCAATCCAAACCTAATTAAGGCAATGTATTGATCTCGCAAGCATCTTGAATGAATTCATTAATCAAGCATGTTGTTCTTATAGTTTGTTTACTGGGACACACAAAAGTTTTCAATGGCCTTCATTGATTCATTTGAGTTATATTACATCTCAGTTATTTTTAAACTATAACTTCAGGAAATTTGATTTTTTTTTTATATCATTGCTTCATATCCATTGAACTACATTTGGTAAGCCTAATTAAAATTTCCCCTTCTAGTAGTTGAGTTTTATTGTCTTTGTTCTTCCTGCATAAGAAATACAAGGTGTCTATGAAGTCTCTTTCCAATTACAGGCATTTATTAAATAAAATATAAGGCAATTATTAAAGTTTTTTTTACAGCAATCAATGAACGTCTATATGCGCACTATTAGTTGTGCGAAACACATCAACGCAATATACTCTATTTCCAGCCATTTCCTCTGCAACAAATAGTTATCAGTGGTGCCGATGGTGTCTATTATCCTTTGCTTCTGGTCAGTCATATCCTGAACCTTTGTTCAGTATACACAGTCTTTAACATACTCCCACAAAAAGAAATCCAGGGGTGTGATATCAGGTGAACAAGGTGGCCAGGTAATTGTGCCATCTCGCCCAGTCCACCGACCTGGAAATGTTTCATCAAGGAAATTACAAACATCGCAATCCCGATGTGGCAGTGCATTGTCTTGCTGAAAAAACACCTTTGGTTGAAGATTATCCAAGTGTGGTGGTGCCACAGGTTCAGTTAAAAGGTCTAGGTATGCAAGAAACACATTGGGCTTTTTCTTGAGACATTGCCATTTTAATATCTTGGGCCTTGGTTCTTCTAAACGTTCTTTAAAATACACAAAACAAAGGTTAATAAAAACTTTAATAGTAACCTGAGTACCTATAACAAATTTAATTTTCATATCTCATCAAAAAAAAAATTTATGAATTTTTTAAGTTGGAAAGAGATTTTGTTGACACCCTGTATTTCTGTTTTTATTGAAATAATTTTACCATTTTTGAATCCACTATCACATAGAAACTCCAGAGATATCAATAGTTACGAATTTGGATGAATAATAATTATATTTTTGTGAAGTGCAGTTTCTAAAAGTGACAGGTCTTGTTGCTGATAAAAAAGACTTTCAAGTGCTCATTAAAAAATAGGATACTTACTGAAAATCTGTAACTAATGGTGTCTCTGTACCTAATTTACCCTTATCTAAATGTTACATTTTTTATTTCAGTATATTTCAGCATTACTGCTACTTTCTAGGAGGGTGCAGGCATACATCTTATACTTGCATTTGTGGAAGGTATTGTTCAGTTTTTATTGCATCTTTAACTTTGATGATATGACAAATAATGTTTGTATTATAAACAAATTAGCAAACTAGTATTATAAACAAACTAACAAATATTCATGCAAGGAAGATACACTGTACCAACGATGATGCTGTTAATATTAGTTACAGTATCCTCACTTTTTTTTTTTTTTTTTTTACTGTATAATTGCATAATAGTAGTCATATTAAAGACAATTGCAAAAATATTCATATAATCATATTTAATATGCTAAAATATAGTTAGACATATGTATGTTACATTCACAAATATCATATCTCGTATGTATATATATGATATACAGTAAACTTAGGATTTTACGACCACTGGATGATGTTGCAGCTGTTTATCAATACTTAGTGTTTTTCATCAGTCATTTTAACGACCTCAAGTAATCCAAATCTTGATTTAATGACCTTCCGATGATAATGCACTTAAAAACAACTTTGTTAAATTTCGAATTTAACAGAGGTATGACTGCAAAATTTCATAATACAGAATGAATTAATCTTCAAAAAGCTGTGCAAAAAAAGCTGTTCTGCAAATCTCGAAATTGTGAGTCAGTGTAGAGATACAATATTTTTAAAAAAGTTTAATTCAGTTAAAGTCACAATGAAGATTACATATTTAATGATTATGGAACTGCTGTTTTTTACAAGTTGCTGCTGGAGAGATCTTTAGTGTTTAAAGATGAAACTAGCCCTGGAGCTAAACGGATAAAGCCAAGATTAACTGTTCTACTAGCGACTAACATATCTGGAACAGAATTCTGTTCATCATCAGAATTTCTGAAAATCACATTGTTTCAAAAGAATCAAAACGTTGCCTGTAGTTTACAAAGCCAATAATTATATAAATCACGTCGAAAATTTTTGAAAAGTGGGTCAAGAAGCTAAACAAACAAATGAAAATTTAAGAAAGATAGATCCTATTAATCTACGATAACTGCATGGCATATTCTCCAGAAATTAAAAATCTAGAAGCACTTCTTCCTCTAAATGTTACATCCATTTTACAGCATATGGATCAAGGTATTATGCAGTTTTTTTTTATGTACCAAAAAACTAGTCAATGACATTCTAATTAGCTTAGTAGTAAATCAAACTCATACAATGAATTTATTTAGCAAATGTTGTTTGGCAATCAGTTTCTCAGGACACAGTCTTCCTTCCATCCCGATGGATTTTTAAATAACAAAGCTTTGGAAATTTAACCTGCTGCTCAGGGGCCCAAAAAACAGAACACTGAAACTGAAGATTCCAATTATCAAATGCAAGCATTACGGAAACATGTTATTTGGCTGGAAAAACTTACATTTAAGAACTATGTTAAGGTTGATGATAAGTTAAAACTGAGAGGGAATAACAAAAAATAACAAAGAACTTTAGATTTTCATATTGGCATTGTTGTTTTAATTTCAGGATGTAATAACATTGTTAAAACAGCAGTAATATGTAGAAAAGCTGTCCAACGCGTGACATGGAATGGCCCTGAAAGTAGTGAACAAGGAAAATAAAGCAGAATTTTTTTTTTTTTTAATAGAAAAAATATCATCAAATATTTTTTAATGCTTAAATAGTTTAAGTTTTAAGTTGAGCAGATTACTGAACCAGCTGAAGAAAGATAGCAAATAAAAAGTTTCAAATAAAGGGAAAATAAATATCAACAATATTGGTGGATTTTCAAAATTTGCCACCTACTGTGTACCTTCAAAACTTTTAATGAACTAGAATTTAAACCCAGATTTCTTCTTAGAAAAATACTTAAGGATAGCCACATCAAAAAAAGCTACTTTCTGGTATTTTTACAAAGTCATTTTTAATCTTAGATCCAAGGAAGTAGCAGGTTCTTTCATTCATAATTTATGAAATAGAATAATGTATCCATTTTTCAATATAGGGAAAAGATATTTCAGGAAGCACTGTCAAAGTTTGCATTTTGAACTGAATTTCTGGGCATAAAAGCCTGAGGAATGTCATCATGAGACAGCAATTGCTTATCATCAGAGCCCGAGTTAGACAGTGGGGAGCCCTGGGGCAAACATTATTCGGGAGGCCTGCTTCTATCTTTTGAAATGTTTTGTGAATTATGCTAAAGTGATTAAAACTAAACTTCATACCTATTGTATGTATATACATAAATTTCATACCAAGTGCTAGTGACATCTATATACAGAATAACACAAGAAAGATAACTTTAAGAAACTCTAAAATACAATTTTTTTTTTCAGTTATAGGAATATAAGGGTAAAAAATGTGAGCTGTCAAAATATAAATACAGTTCTTTCAGGCGTTATTGGAATTGGCTATTTGTGTTAATACTTTACTATTTAAATTAATCTTTGTATTCAATCAACACACATTTGGGTGATTCCATCATGTGGAAAGGCAAGTGGTGGCATGCATTTAATAAGAATAGCAATAAATTTCAATACTTGTTATGTTCTTACTGCATTCCTCATGATGCCTTAAAATACTTTGGTATGAAATTTCCTATTATGACAAATTCTTTTGAACAAAAAGGAACAGAAAACAGATGTGGGATATTACAGTAATGTTTTAATTGAATTTGTGTATTTAAGAAAATCTTTGTGAAATCAGTAAGGAAAACTTAAATATCACAAAAAGAAAAACACTTTAATTTAGAATCTAGTCACTAGTCACTTTTAGCCATTTTTTATCACTTGGCTCCCCTGTAACAAAAACTTATATCTGCCCTTGGGGGGCCCCCTCAAATCGAGGAACCCAGGGATGCAGGGGCAGCTGCCCCGCATGCCCCTGCATTAGTTGGGCCCTGCTTATCATGCAAGATGTAATATGGTTATCAAAACAGGAAAAATAGTGTTTGATTGTAAACTGCAGTTAAGCTTTTACATTTAAAAATGAGCCTGTGAGTTAGCAGAAAGTTCGCAGTTGGTATAACATTTGTGGTGTACACCAAATTAATTGTTTCAAATTTATAGATTTGTAATTTCTAAATTCAGCTTGATTGGATGTGTTTCTATTAGTATGTCATTCGGGATTAGAGATGGGAATGCTCGAAAAAAAAACACCGGAAACTTTGGGGAAAAAACCAGTTTTTTTTCAAAGGGCTATTTTTTAATTTTTCCAAATTGGAAAAATTGAAATTTCATTTATAAAATAATGCAGTCAAAGTTTTATAATTGCTACATTCTGATGCTTTTATTTATATATATATTTTCATATTTAGTGTCCCTCATGAAAACCATAACATGGAAATTCTTATCTGTAAGCAGGGATATCTTTAGAAAGAACTGGAGTCTCTTAAAGGATCCTTCAAAGTTTTTTCCCCTTAAAACAAAATTCTTTCTCTTAAAAATTGAAATTTCAGAAATTTTTTCCAATCTCCAAATTAAATCCTTCACAAAATGCAATGATTTTATAATAATAATAAAAAAAAAACCTGTTGTATAATAGCTGCAATCACCGATGAATCTATTATCTAGCTATATATATGTACAAAGGACCATCTCAACAATGTCTAAATAAGAATTTAAATATAATAATTTCTAATTTACAAAATTCCAATTACATTTTTTACAAATTCACAATTTTTTACAAGTTTTCACAAAAGTTTATAATTTTGCAAAAACATGATCGTGTGAAAAAAAATCCAAGCAAATTTCTGGTAAGATGATTAAATGCAACTACTCTTGTTAAAAATGAAAATTCAAGTGCAAAACTATTTCAATATTATACCAATTAATGAAAATGGTAAGGTGGAAAATTTAATGTAAAATTTGAAAATGCATTTATTTTTGTTTGCATATCTGTAATTTTTCGCTATGTCAGAAAAATTTCTTTTGATAATAACGTATAGTTGAAATTATTATTATTTTTTTTCTTTTCCTGAAATATAGATTCTTAGAGTTGACTAAAATGTATTTTTAAAAATTATAAATCCATACAAACTTTGCTAAGAAATTGCAAGCAAATCTCTGTGAAAAATGTAGTTGAAAACAATTTTTAAACATGGAAAAATCCACCTGTTTTAAAAGTTTCATTAAAAAAATATATATCACTTTCAATATTAAGAATCTAAAACTTACTAAAACATAGTTTGGGTTTAGACTGGAAAGCTGTATCAAAACTAAATATACAGGAAATGAAAATTATAACTGTAAGGGGAAAAAGTGCAATATTGTAAAATAATGCTAATTTTTAAACAATGGAATATTTGAAAATGATAATAGTATTCATAATAATACCAGAACTACAATAATTCGTTTCTTTTAAACTGGCATCCTTTATATATTTGAAAACCAGTACTATGTAGATGGGATGTACAATACAGTTTTAAATTGCTTTCAAACTACAGTGATATTGGTTGAAACATAAGATTTTTTTAAGTTTGTAGTTTTGGATTTTGTTTATACCATCATTAAAAAATGTAATATTGTAAAATATACTAATTTTTAAACAATGGAATATTTGAAAATGATAATATGTAGTATTTATAATAATACCAGAACTACAATAATTTGTTTCTTTTAAACTGGCATCCTTTATATATTTGAAAACCAGTACTATGTAGATGGGATGCACAATACAGTTTAAAATTGCTTTTAAACTGCAGTGATATTGGTTGAAACTTAAGATTTTTTCGTTGTTATTTTTTAAATTAGCTCTACTAATATAATTAAACAAATGCTACTGAAAAATAATTTCAACAGACACATGATATATTACAAACACTGGTGTTAAATTAAGCAAGAAAAGCTACTGTCAGATTCTGAGACTGAAAGGATAAACTTTTAAAAGCTGGCTTGTTTTGTTTATTTTTTTTTCTCTCTTTTTTTTTTTTATGATATATTCATGTAAAGGGAAAATCATTTTTTTTTAGTGTGCATAAATATTAAAAAAGTTTATTATTTTTATTTTTACAGAAAATATAACTTATTTATGAGAAACATTTATGAGAAATCAATTTTTCCAGAAAAAAACTGGAAAAAAACAGTTTTTTCCGCCACTTCAAAATTTCCGGAAAATTTACATCTCTGTTTGCGATGCATTTGCAGCCTCATATACTGAAAGTTAAGCTATGGTGTTTATGCGATTTTAGTGGCTGTTTTTTCTTTTAAATTTTGTATTAACATTTTCTAAATCATTTTAATAATTTTGAATTTCATATTTAATTTATTTATTTTAAATTAATTATTCCATATCTGTCTTTTTGCATTGTTTATGTTGAGCTTATAAATGTGTTTCTGTTGGCATGCCATTTGTGATTACAACCTACATACCATATATATACAGTAGATTTCCCAAATCCACACAGTTAGGACCAGAAGTTGTGCGGATTTTAGAATTTTGCAGATTTCTGGTCATTGCTTTGTTTACATTTTTAAACAGTAATTTGAATGCAATAATGCAATCAAAATTAAAATGAATCCTTGCAATATAGTAAAATATTAAAATAATTAAGTAAAGTAATAAACTAAAATTATATAAAGCAAGATAATTTTTAAAATGATTAAATTACTAAAAGTAAAGGTCATGTAAATAATTAATAATGTATAACAAAGTATGCATAAAAAAGATGAGACACATTTTCCTTGAATTATTCAAAGAAACTCCGTCATAAAGAGGTACCCTATTAATTCACATCAAAATCATGAAGTAAGTAAGTTTTATTTCAGGTTTAGCCAGTCTTAATAACCAAAACCACTTGATTAATACATAAATGTATTTGGTAAAAAGATTGGGATTACCGGTGATATCAGCAATATCTTGATTTTTTTCTGAAATAAACTTATACTCCCTTCATGAAAAACTATGAATTGTCATATTGAGAATTAATATTAAATTACGTACGGAATGATATAAAACTAAAGAATTCTGTAATTTTGCCCCAACATCTGAACTGAAAGTTTCATTGTTTACATCTGTGAAAATGCGTGGATTTTAGGCATTTGCGGATTTTATTGTTGCAGATCTGAGTACGTCTACTTTATATACTCGTGGGGAACAAAATTTAGCCAATTTTTAGATAAAATTAGCTTGACCCGTAGTGACCCCAAAATGATCCACTAATCAAATTTTCTAGAACATGTGACCTTGCCCAGTAGTCTTCTCGTAATCCAAAACAGTAGGATATAAAATTTAGACAAAATCACTAGAACCGTTTTTAGATATAATTAGCTTGACCCGTAGTGATCCAAAAATGATCTACTAATCAAAATTTCTTGAACATGTAACCTAGCCCATTGGGTCTTCTTGTAACCCAAAATGGTAGGAAACAAAATTTAGTCAAAATCGTTTGAGCTGTTTTTTGATATAATTAGCTTGACCCTGACCTATAATGCCCTACTAATCGAATTTTCTTGAACATGTAACCTAGCCCAATGGTCTACTTATGTCCGAAAACCATAGGATACAAAATTTAGTAAAAATAGTTAGGGTTGTTCTTAAAATAAAATT
Source organism: Maratus speciosus (assembly GCA_963932465.1). Taxonomy (NCBI): domain Eukaryota; kingdom Metazoa; phylum Arthropoda; class Arachnida; order Araneae; family Salticidae; genus Maratus; species Maratus speciosus. Next base: position 62,554,153 of record OZ010799.1, on the reverse strand, counting down.
TACATTCTCAGACAAAGACAGACATACATACACACATATACAGACGTAAGATTTGCTTAAATATAATGTAAGATATTGATTGTTTCTTGTTTTATCAAATTTGGATAAATACTTTTTACATTATGTTTAATGTGAAATATGAATATTTCAGTGGAGAAAATGCTGCTGTTTTACATTATGGTCATGCTGGTGCTCCCAATGACAAAACTGTTCAAGATGGTGATATGTGGTAAATATTTTTGTATATTTATTTTAAATAGTTTTAAATGAACCATTGTTCATTAACAATGCTTTTAGATATTTATTTGTATGATATTGTTTAATACATTCCATGCATGTGTCCAAATTGCTAGAATAGTGATGCAAACAATTTTATTATTATTATTTTTTTAATTTTATTAAAAATTGGAATTTAAAGTATGTATGGTGGCAAATTGTACAAATGTGACTAATGAATTATACAATGTCTAATGGTGTAATAATAAAGTTTTATAACAAGCTTTATGGCAATTATATTATTTTAGGTTATTTCTTAAAGTACTAGGGGACTCTGCCCTATACGAGTTATGCTCGCCAACCCCTGTTCAGACACCACATACTCTAAAAGTATGCTAATTTGATCAGCTTTAAAAAGATTTCAGAAGATTGAATTATAATTTTAAAAAACAGTGGCGATCTCCTTATAAATGGGTTTCCATTTATTTTCCTTTGATTGGGGATTTTTAAGACCAAATCAGCTGCTGTTAAGAGATACAATGGCTGTTTTTATCTTTGATTAAAAAAAAATCAATTAAACATTTGAAAATAAGCTAATGTAAAATTAATTAAGTAAACAGAATCTTTGTCTCCTGATATTTTTTAACAACGCTATAAGAAAGTTCTTTAAAATAAGACATTTTAAATCTGACGTAATTTTCACCAAAGTTTTCTTTCGCTTTTTCATATTCAGATGAAAATACTTTTGTTGTTAGAAAGGAAATATTATTTGCGCTGTCTTAGAATTCACAACAATATTTCAAAACACCATCTCAAAATATGAAATAATTTTCTTGTGCAAATATATTTTTAAACTGTTTTGCATTAATATTATTTGGTCATTTCAAATATGATGTAATTTCTCCTATTTACTGCTTTTAACACATATTAATGAATTTTATTATTTTAAAGTTTTCTTCCTCTTTTTAATATTCACATGAAAATACTTTTTGTTGCTAGAAAGGAAATATTTGTATTGGTGTTGCCTTAGAATTGACAACAATAGTTAAAAAGGTCATCTAGAAATGTGAAATGTCTCGTGTAAATATATTTTTAAATTTAAACTGTTTGGCAATATTATTATTTGACCATTTTAAATATATCATAATTTCTTCCATTTACGACTTTTAACACATAATAAGGAATTTATTATTTTAAAATTTTCTTTTCCTTTTAAAATTCACATGTAAATATAGTTTTTATGATATAATTTTGAATATTTTCCTGCTTTTAACAAGTAATCATTTAATTCTAATTTGAAAGTTTTTTTTTTTGTTTTTGTTTTTTTTGTTTATAATAGCCACGTGTAAATAAATTTTTAATTTGAAGGAGATATTATTCTATGCACTGTTAAATTGGCAATAATTTAAAATAATACCCTTTTCTAAAATATGTAAAAAATACCTCTCGAAAATTAGAGTAGTGCTGAGACTAAGTGCTGAAAATTTGAATTTAAAATGCAAATAAATCCTCAAAAAATTAGTCAAATTTTTAAAAAAAATACCTGACGGCCCGGCCTACAGGCGGAGGTAGATTTCGAAGTTAAGTATACTAATTTCACAAACAAAAACCAAATCATGATTAGAGATAAACCCACTTTAACAATTTTATCTGGCCGCTTTTGACGAGTTTTTATTTCATTTTTATATAATAACTGGTTTTATCAGAAGCATGTTAGGGCGGTATTCAAAAAAATACTTTTCCATGCTCAACAACTCGAAATTTTCTGGCATAACTCCAGATTCATTTTTAATAGGAAAAACATGAAACTTGTTGACGTGATTTTTGAAGAGATTTATAAGCGACCTGTGTTTTTAATTTTTGTTCAATTAATTAAAACTTGATATATAAACAATTATTTTCTCAGTAAGATAATATTTTTTGTTTCTAACACAATCACTTCGGGAAATTCCGTTCAAAATGCCCACTTTGACATTATTTTTTGAAATATATTCTGCCTCTGTCAAAAAATCGATCATTACGGTACATTATATAGTTTCTGAATAAGTGAATCTACCAATTGGATGCGTTTGAGAGCAAAAATGAATTTAAAAATGAGTCAGAAAATAAGCAGTTTGGATTTGAATACTCGCTTAATACGATGATTTTTCCAACACAATCCGCTTCGGGAAATTCTGTTCAAAAGGCCCACTTTGACAGCATGTTTTAAAATATATTCTGCCTCTATCAAAAAATTGACCATTATGGTACATTATATAGTTTCTGAGTAAGAAAAGGTACCAATTGGAAGCCTTTGAGAGCAAAAATGAATTGTAAAATGAGTCAGAAAATAAGCAGTTTGGATTTGAATACACCCTTACTAAGATGATTTTTTTCTTCAACCGCTATGTATTTTTAATTTGTTTTTGCTGTAAGAATTGGTCCTATCCAAAACTTATTTATATAGATGTTCTAGACAATATTAAGAAGATATATGATAAATTCATGGGGATTTTATATCTTTTGAATTGATGGAGTTATGGATTTTTTTCTTCTTCAAATGCCCTTTTTGTTTTCATTTTAAATTTTTTTTGCTGTACGAATTGGTCCTATCAAAAACTTGTGAATATAAAAGTTGTAGATAATGTTAAGGAGATTCATGATAAAATTAATTGGATTTGATATCTTGAGAATTGACGAAGTTATGAATTTTTTCCTCCCAAAAACCCTATTTTTTGCACCCCTTGAGCCCATTTTTTACTTTATCAAAAATCTGTGATACATAAAATTTTGGCCCTATTTTTAGAAGTAATAAAAAATTTAAACTGATTCGATATGTGCAAAATTAAAGAAGTTATGGGGTTTTTTTGGTTTTCACAAAACCCCTCCCTATTTCCATCCCCTTGGTCCAATTTTGCCCATTAACGAACTTGACTGAAATTTTATGCCCCTTGATTTTATGTATCAGTTTGGAAGAGATTGGTGCAGAATTGTGAAAGTTATCGTGTCCAGAAGAAAGTGATATATATAGATAGATACATAGATAGATAGATAGATAGATAGATAAAGTTTTTTACTGAGGGTGGTTTTGGGCTCTAGGGATCATGATCGGTGTAGATCTGCAAAAATTTTTCCGAAATTCCAACATAGGAATGATCCCAATAGGTAGTAGTTCACACGAAATCTACTTAATAAATGCAGTCTGCACACAGGGAACTTCTAATGTATAAAATGATCTAAAAATGATTAAATTCCTATGTATAGTTTTTGCTCCTATAAAAGTTTTTTAATGAAACGATTTTGACCAACTTTAACATTAGATATCTCTTAAAATAATTATTCGATTTAAAAACTGTCTGCATCAACGTGTTTATCAAACATTTCTCTATAATATCACCGATTTTCATATTTTTGTATGCAGCAGTTTTTTTAATATTAACAAAGAAAGACCACCGGTCACAAAAACTTCATTGACATTGGTGGTGACAGCATTAGTTACTTTTTGCTAGAATAGAGAGAAACAATTATCAAAAAGTAGTTGGCTACATCTGCCATTAATTCATAAAAACAAGTCATGTAGTGTGATAATTGTTTATTTGAATAAATTATAATTTGAAATGATTTTTTATAACCCATTATTATTATTTAAAAAGTTTTATGATATTCAGGCTAGGATTATTTAAAGGAAAAAAGCAGGGAAAAAGTGTGCATGTATGTTTTGAAAAAATATTAATTTCTACATTTTTAAGTACTTTTCTGATTGCGGAAAATTTTATATTGAGGCTATAATGAAATCAGGCAAAATTATTTATAGTTAAATTATTATTTGTGAATTATTTTATTAATATTTGCTAATCTACTTATTTTAGCCTTTTTGATATGGGAGGTGAATATTATTGCTATGCCTCTGACATTACTTGCACATATCCAGCGAATGGTAAATTTAATGCCCAACAAAAGTTGATTTATGAGGCTGTTTATAAATCCAACACAGCTGTAATGAAAGCAGCCAAGCCAGGTTTGTTTATTAATATATTACTTGCAATTTCATATTAATTTTGTATTAAAATTATTTTTTTACTGAATATATAGTCAATTTCTATTGTACAAGGTCTTCCTGATATATCTTTACAACTTTGACTCTGCACAGGACTTTGGCAGTTAGGTGCAAGCACTGGTGCAGCACACTGTGTATCGTTGTCGGTTGTAATCCCAACCCAAATGTCTGGAAACTAGAGATGAGATGCGCTCAACCCGAGCCTGGGCCCAGGCCCAACATGGGCTTGTGCTCTATTTTTATTCTAGTCTTCGGGCTCGGGCTCATTTTATCTGAAACCGGAAAATTTCATTTATTCATGCGTAGAAAAGATTGAAAGAACTTTTTTCCACTTAAAATTACTTATTCCTTTTCAAGTCATTTTAATGCTATTTTAATCAAAATGACAGAGAAACTGAAATTGTGTTTTGTTATTTTAGTATTTCATTGTGGTTTCAAATGAAAATTTATGATAATTGCAGGTTTATGTCTATGGCATTTCCAGCGACGATCTATTGATATGGCGCCAATCAAAACAAACACAACAATGAATTTGCTTTTAGTTGGCTTTTCATTTGTGACAGAAGATATTTTTTAATCGGATCCTTTATTTATTTATTTTATTTTTTTATTTAGTTATCTAACATGAAGAGAATATTTTCTTCTGTTTTTAGTAGGCGAGAATTATCTGGAGGTTTGCAAATTATTTAATTCTCTAATGTGCATGAGTCATAGTTGTCCTTTTCCTCCGTAAGTAAATATAATTACCATGTTATTTCGATAGAAAGCAATCGATCAGTGTTTCCTCTTTTCCTATAAAAGCATCAGACCTTTAAGATAACAATGTCAATTTTTTTAAATTTATGTTGATTTTCAGGTACCCGTCAATCATGGAAGATTGTTATGAGATAGGAATCAATTATAGTTAAAAATGTACACTTTTTACAGAATATTGAAAAACATTGTTCGATTTTCCAGCTTACAAATAGTTATTTCTGGAATTTTCATGCATGCTAGTTAAAGGAGAAAAAAATATGAGGTCCTTTTAAGTATGAAGTATATTTTTATTTGATAAGATTTAATTTAAATTTTCGTTTAACAATTATTTCTATGTACGAAGTTTTTAAAAATGAGATATCTCTTTTGAAACAATTTTTTATTATCGTGCAATTTTGTTTTGTATTTTTTTTGGTATTGGGCTCGGGCTCTGATGACAAAAAACCTTTTGGGCTCGGGCAGGCTCAGATTTAAAATTGGCGAGCTCAAGCGGTCCAGAGCTCTGAAAAACAAGCACAAACTCATCTCTACTGGAAACATCACAAATGGACTTTATTGGAAACTTTGTTGAACATGTTCTGTATCCTCTTGACTTGTGCTTTGCCAGCCAGCATCTTTTTTTATGCAGAACGTTACCGGCCTCCATAAACTTCTTGTTTCCCTTACGTATTGAGGGTCTGGATTGTAGGTTACACCCGTGTTTTGTTTGAAAATTCCTTTAGACTTGTGTATTTGACTTCATCTCTTATGAATCAGGCCACACATTGTGCCTTTTTTCTGCTTATAATTAACAACCTTTGTAGTACAAATAAAACTTTATGAGTTACTGTTACATGCACTCAAAACCGAACTTCACTATCTTATTTCTTTTAGGTTTTATGGAGAGTAAAAATTTTAAAGAAAACTTTGGAACACCTTGTAAATATATTTTCTTGGGAAATATTAAAGCTGTGTATGTAATATTCAAAATTTTGCATTAATTGTATGTGGAATATGTCAGTAACAGTCATTAAAGACAACTGATTAATTTAAAAATTTATAAAACAGACTTTCTGAGATGTTTAAAATAAAATTCATATTGAGATAATTTTGGTTAACATATAAAATAAGTTAACCTGTATTGTTCTTACAACTATTATTAGGTAAACTTCTTTTCTTATGAAGTGGTGATATTATATTATGCTAACATTTTTTCTAATGAAGTTATCTGAATGTTGTTTGTATTCAATTTATTTTAACTTTTATTACAAAAATTCTTTTTGTAAAATCAACATTCATGGCTTTTTTTTTCCCTTTTCAATTTTTGATTAGAATAAAAATCAAATCACACTTTCAAATTTACCTTTATTTTTCATATGTTTTTAAAATCAGTGAAATAAAGAAAAATAAAATAAAACAAATAGATTAAAATTATATACATATTGATGTTAGCTTCTTCATATAAATTATTAATTATAAAAAACTATGCATGGATATCATTCAATATCTAAAACTGATTGTGTTAAATAATGCAGCTAAATGGCAGAATGATTCTGGTAGCAAAAATAATGTCATTCTAAACAATATATATATATAATTTTCATTTATGAAAATAGAATATTTTACTTCTTGATCGAAGCTTCTAAATCTTTTACCATTTTATTTTTTCAAAATGTGAGAAAAAACCCTCCAGAGAAAAATAGCTTATACCCTTCCTTACAAAAACTAAACTGGCTTATTCATAAAATAAGTAAAAATGCAATATTTGAATCACACGTGACAACATCAGGGCTTGAAATTCAATTTTTCCTAGGAGGGGAGTTTCCCTACCAAAATTTATAAATGGAGGGGAGTTGAGCTATTTGGGAGGGAGAAAAAAAAATCTAAAACCCACTGATATTTTACGTGCTATTTAAAGATTTACATTAATTATTTCGTCATGTCTGTATTAATACTGACATGACAAACCGACGTGATGTAAATCCATCGATCAGACGAAGGATAAAACTGTAACTTTCGTCAGTCTGTCTCAAAAAGTAACCGTAAAATTAGCAGGTGTTTCTGAATTTAAAAAATCTGAAATTCACAGCAAATTTTCTGAAAGGTTACAGCAAGGGATGGGAAGGGACTGTGAAATCCTCTCCAGATGCTAATTATTTTTGTTGCAAGTCGGGTAAACTCTTTTTTTGGTTCAGTTTGATTTCAGGCTGAGTGTAGATTCCTGTAAATTGGATTTGGGTTAAACCCAATTTTTCAAAAGTTAGTTCAGTATATTATTTTAGATTAAAAACTATACCTCAGGGATGATTCTGAGTGAAAAAAAAAAAAAAAAGTATCGGAAATTCACATCACATTTTCGGAAATACAGTGCACGTGGGGGGTAATTCTGAGTAAAAAAAAAAAAAAAAAATCTGAAATTCACAGCACATTTTCTAAAAGGTTACAACAGGAGAAAGAATCCACTCCTGGCACCAACTATGTTTTTTTTCGCATCCCTTTGACGACATTTGCGGTTTATTCGCGATCTTTTGACGAAATTTGCTTTTTTTCCCAATCCTTTGGGGAAATTTGCTAGTTTTTTCGCGACCTTTTGGTAAAATTTGCCGATTTTTCGCAATCTTTTGACGAAATTTGCCGTTTTTTCGCGATCATTTGGAGAAATTTGTCCCTTTTTTCGCAATCCTTTGACGAAATTGGTTGTTTTCCCGCGATCCTTTGACGAAATTTGCCGTTTTTTCGCGATTCTCTGACGAAATTCGCGTTTTTCCCGCGATCCTTTGACGAAATTGGTTTTTTTCGGCAATCATTTATTGAAATTTGCGATATGTTTTTTATCGCGACCCTTTGATAAAATTCCCACTTTTTTCTGCCGCCCTTTGACGAAATTCGCGTTTTATCTGTGATGTTTTGACGAAATTCGACTTTTTTTCGCGCCCTTTTGCCGAAAATCGCGTTTTTTTTTCGTGATATTTTGACGAAATTCGTGTTTTCTCACGATCCTTTGACGAAATTCGCTCCTTTTTCGCGATTATTTGACGAAGTTCACGTGTTTTTCGCGATTCTTAGACAAAATTTGCAGTTTTTTGTGATCTTTTGATAAAATTTGCGTCTTTTTGCGATCCTTTGTCGAAATTCGCATTTTTTCCCGCAATCTTTTGACAAAACGCGCATTTTTCCGCGATCCTTTGACAAAATTCACATTTCTTCACGATCCTTTGATGAAATTCGCGTTTTTTTAGCAGCCTTTTGACTAAATTCGCGTTTATTAGCAATGTTTTGATGAAATTCGCGATCCTTTGCCGAAACTTGCGATTTTCCCCGTTCCTTTGCCAAAATTTACGTTTTTTTTTGCTATCCTTTGATGTAATTTGCATTTTTTCGTGATCCTTTGATGGGTTTTGAGTTTCTTTTTTTTCGCGATCTAACGAAATTCAAGTTTTTCTGCGATCCTTTGACAAAATTTACATTTTATTCGCAATCCTTTGCGACGAAATTGGCGATTTTTTCCTCGAACGATTTACAAAATTGATTTTTTCAGTGATCGGCGACCATTTGTCGAAATTCGCGATATTTTTCTGTTGAACTGATGACCGATTTTTCATAATCTTCGGAAAATTCGGAATAGAATCACCTCTGAATTCGCCAATTGGTCGCGGACACTTGTCAACCGATCTCGAGAAAAAAATAATGAAATTTGTCTATCGGTCGAATGAAAAATTCGTGAATTTCAACGATCTTTTGTGGTAAAAAACCCCGCAAAATATGTCAATCGGTCGCACGAAAATATAAGGAAATTCGCTAGGCGTGTTGGTGGGAGTTGATCGCAATTTCAAAATGCAAAATTCTCCCGAAAATGGGGAAATTTTTGGACGGGAGTCTCCCGCCCACGATATTCTTTTGGACGAGATTTCAAAATTTTGGGCGTGAATCCCGCCATCCCGCCCTGAAATTCAAGCCCTGAACATGACATCATCCATCAGCATTATTGACTTTAAATCACATTATTTGACAAATGATTTTGTTTACATAAATAGTCGATCCCGATAAATTTAACTAAAAAAAAAAAAAAGTAAATTTTATACATCTTTGTATAAAGAGTTTTGATCTAAATTGAAACTTGATTCTGATAAAAACTATTGTCATATAGAAAGCAACTTAACTATAGACATATAGAAAGCAACATATAGAAAGCAACTTAAACTATTTTATGTATACCAGGGGACTTAACCCAGCTTCCTGCAGTACTGAACTTACTATCTGGTGTACAAAACATAGCTGAAAATAATTTAAATTAAGATTCTAGGTTTTTATATTTAACTAGGGGGCTCTGCCCCCTGCAAGCTACGCTCGCCAACCCCTGTTCAGATACTGCATATCTAAAAGCACACTAATTTGGTCGGTTTTAAAAAGATTAGAGAAGATTGAATTATAATGTAAAAACCTATAGCAATCTCCCTGTAAATGGGTTTCCATTCAGTTCCCTTTGATTGTGAAAATTTAAGGCAGAATCAGTTGCTGTTAAGACATCCAATGATTGTTTTTGTGTTTGATTAAAAAAGATCCGTTAAACATTTGAAAAGAAGCTAAAATAAAATGGATTAAGTAAACAGAGTCTTTGCCTCCCGGTATTTTTTAACAGCATTATAAAACAATTGACATAATACAATTTACTGCTTTAACCCCTTCAAGGGCGGTGGTTCATTTTTTGACCACTTAATTTTAATTCTTAAATGCTACATTGGCACCAGAATATTGTAATGAAAATTTTCCTTTTATTAAGTAAGTGAACAAAAGCATTTCATATTTCGAAATTTTGTTTGCAAATTCTGATGCCATTCACTGATTTCAACATTTTACGAATGTTGATCAGCTTAAAGTTTCCTTTCTCTTTTAATATTCACATGTAAATACAATTTGCAAGACATAATTTTTATGTTTTTAATAGTCACATGTAAAAAAATTTTTAATCGTTAGGAAATATTATTCTTTGCGCTGTTTTTAGAATTGAAAACAATCTCTATAATAGGTGATAAGTCGCCAAATATTATTCTATTGCCATCATTTCCCCTTTTCATAAGAAAGGTTTCCATTTTGATTAAAGAATCAAAGTTATTTTTTCAAATAAAACTACATAAAAGTTGCCATGGCCGCAAAGAATTCTTGGTACTTTTATGTTAATCGGGTGCAAATCTCACCAATAGTTTTTTTTTAACTTGCCAGTTAGCATTTTTTTATTTTTTGAGTGGTAAATTAAAACGGTACTACTTGGTTATCCCATCGACCAAAAATCTATTGCCAGACTATAAGATTAAATAATGCCAAGAATAGTTTATTGTAAATGTCACATTCACTTGACTGTAAGGAAGTTACTCGTGTTTATGCCATCAAGTGATTTTTATTTTGACGTTTTATTTGTATTTTTATTAATGTTACACTGATTTATTTGTTCTTTTATTATTTAAAATAAAAATTACGTCAACTTGTATAATTTGGCGATATTGGTCGACGGGATAACTAAGTAGTACCATTAAAACATTGCGTTGAATTTGAAATTAAATGTCATGATTTGTTGCATTATTTAATATTTAACACAGATGTCATATATGCATCGGGTTTGGCGAGATTCTTTTTTACAACAATTTGGCGAAAACCTCGTTTTCGAATACCAGTTACATATGTATTTTTAAATTATTTTCTATTATTTTTAAAATGAAATAACAATAAATAAAAAAAAAATAGTTAATAACCATAGAACAAAACTATTTATAAATTTTTTTTTAATAAAAAGAAAATAAATGTAAATAAATATTTATTAATAAATAAGCAACAATAGCCGGATTACCATGTCAGGCAAAATAACGGCATTTTGGTGCCAATTAGGTACTCCGGTGCGTATATATCACATCTACGCCTAATATTTTTCTTTTCGTTTCGTTTAAAAAATAGAAAGATGTGAGAGCCATTAATTTTAAATGAAAGTTTTGTAGTAAATAAAATGATAATGAAATACAAAAAAAAAAAAAAAAAAAAAAAACACACATTTAAGAGATACATACATTTAACATACATTTAAGAGAGGCCAAACTGGTCACCAAATTAATTTAAAATAATAACCTTTTCTAAAAAATGAAAAAAAAATATCTGTTATGATTAAAATTTGAGTTGCCATCATTCATTTAAAATTAGAAAAAAAAATAATTTTTCGAAAACTAATTTGAATTAAAAAAATTTTAATACCAGTTTTGAGATCTGCGGATCAATATTGATTTTTGGTGCTAATTTCATAGCAAAGTATTTCATATCTTAGGGGAAATCGGCGTGAAACATAATCAGTTGTTTAATCAGTCGTTTCATAGAATCGTTTCATAAATTCGTTTCATTTCAGCTGTTTCATAAATTCGTTTCATTAGGATTTTATATATATGGGGTAGATATATGAAATAATAAGAAAAGAAATGACACATCATAAACATATTAACAATTATTAATGCTTGTGAAATCAATTCACAAAAATATAAGTTGATTGACAAGTTTATATTTTATGATTATTGAAAGCAATAAAGTCTGATTAGTAAATTTCTTTCAGTGTGGCTATTTGTAAGGAAATGCTTTGCAGCCTCTTCCTTTTTTGTGTAGTGTGACTGAAATATACCGGGTGTCCTAAAAAGGACTGACTGATTTTAAAATTCAATAACTTGCAAACGGTGACAGATATTTAAAAAATTCTTGCAGGAGGGTTATGCATGAGGTCAAAAGTTTTTTTACAGTGATTTTTGATTTTAGTTCGAATTACAAACAATAGATGGTGCTGTGGTCAATAGACGCTAAATTCGGGCTCGATTTTTGGTCCTTCGGGACCCACTTAATACATTTCCATCTCCTTTTTCACTATGGAAGAAGAGATCGACCAAAAAATCGAGCCTGTTTTTAGCGCCTATTGCTTACAGCGCCATCTATTGTTTGTAATTCGAACTAAAATCTAAAATCACTGTAAAAAAACTTTTGACCTTATGCATAACGCTCCTGCAAGAATTTGTTAAATATCTGTCACCGTTTGCAAGTTATTGAATTTTAAAATCAGTCGGTCCTTTTTGGGACACCCGGTATAATATTCAAAAAAGAAGGTGAGGCATTGTCTGTAGGGACTTGATTTATTGTTCCATTTTACTACACAATTTCCTTTTTCAAATCAGGTCCCATTAGCAAGAGGGATGTTACACTGTCATTATATGACCTAAACCATACATAACCTTTTGAGCATTTACTTGTTGGAAAAAGCTATCTCCTGCTTATGCAGTTTGCTTTTGTTGGTGTATTTTAGAAAACAGTTGATTAGGATTTATGACTTAAATGTAATAATCAAATATACTTATTTTGACATTAATTATAATTTAAAACTTAAATATAATCCTGAATCTAATAACTTGGGCATTTAAAGAAATTTAATTAGACTTTATTGCTTTGAATAATATAAACATGTCAATCAACGTATATTTTAGAGAATTGATTCCTCAAACATTAATAATCATTAAGATGTTTATAATGGGTAATTTCTTTTCTTATCATTTTATTATTATTACTTTCTTCTATCTTCAATAGAAGAAAGTATTGTAATCGAAATTTTTTTCGACTTCCGGTTTTCGACGGATTTACATGTTTTAGGGGTCAGAGATCCCAAAAAACATGTTTATAGAAAATGTCTGTCTGTCCGTGTGTCTGTCTGTCACCATTGTGCCATCAAAAAGTGTATGAAGTTATGCATAGAATTGAACCAAATTTTTATTTTAAGTTTTTGGCTATGGCAAGCAGATCTTCCCTGAATTTGGAAAAAATTCGCCGGTAGGGGGCACTGTAATAGCGATTTTTGTGCAATTTTGAACATTGTACCATCCAAAAGTATATGAAGTTATGCATAGAATTGAACCAAGTTTTTATTTTATGTTTTTGGATATAGCAAGTAGGTACTCCCTTAATTTGGAAAACATTTGCCGGTAAGGGGCGCTGTAACAGCGATTTTGAATATTGTACCATCCAAAAGTGTATGAAGTTATGCATAGAATTGAACCAAATTTTTATTTTAAGTTTACAGCTATGACAAGCAGGTCCTCCCTGAATTTGGAAAAAATTCGCCGGTAGGGGGCGCTGTAATAGCGATTTTTGTGCCATTTTGAATATTGTACCATCGAAAACTGTATGAAGTTATGCATAGAATTGAGCCAAATTTTTTGTGTTTCTTTTTGGTCATGGCATGAAGGTCCTCCCTGAATTTGGAAAAATTCCACTGGAAGGGGGCGCTATAATTACGATGTCTGTACCATTTTCTTTATTGTACAATCGAAAAGTGTAAAAAATTCTGCATACAACTGAACCAAATTTTTTGTGCATGTTTTTGGCTTTGTCCAACAGGTCCTCCTTGAATTTGGAAATATCACGCGGTAAAGGGGCTCTGTGATAGCGATTTTTGTATACATTTCTTGATTTTTCATAGTTCTATTGTCACATTGGCGGCTCGCGCAAAGGCGGGAACTCACTTCCTGCTAAGTTGGCTATTCGCAAACATCTGATAACAACGAAATAAGGAAAAACTATTAATGTTAACAAATATCATGATATAGATTAACTCATTTTTAGTTCATTTAATTGACTGAAGTAGAAATTTAAGATGAAAATCAAAGTTGGTATAGTAATGAACTAATAATATTGAAGTATTAACATGTGTAACTAATTTTTGAAATATTAAGATGTATAAGATAGAAGAAAGTTTTGGGATTGGCACATCCAACTAGTTTTTTTTTTCGATTGGCCACTGATTAGATGAAAAAGATTTTATAAGAAAATATTATTTTTTTCCCCTTGCATTTTTGTTTTATTGAATGCATTCAAAGAATAAAGTTTTTAAATTTACTGAAATCAGTAGATGCAAGTCAGTTAATGTAACCAAAGAAATCAACAAAGATTTCACTATTTATAGCAGCCTTTTACTTTTTTCTATCTTCAATAGAAGAAAGTATTGTAATCAAAAAATTTTTCGACTTCCGGCTTTCGCTGGATTTACACATTTTAGGGGTCAGAGATCCCCCAAAACAGGTTTATACAAAATGTCTGTCTGTCAGTCCGTGTGTCGCCATTTTACCATCGAAAAGCGTATGAAGTTCTGCATAGAATTGAGCCAAATTTTTTGTACATGATTTTGGCTGTGACCAGCTGGTCCTCTTTCAATTTTGAAATATTCTGCCGGAAGGGGACGATGTAATAGCAATTTTTGTGCCATTTTCAATATTGTAGCGTCGAAAGGAGTATGAAATTATGCATAAAATTGAACCAAATTTTTTGTGTATGTTTCAGGCTATGGCATGCAAGTTCTCCCTGAATTTGAAAAAATTCTGCCAGAAGGGGATGCTATAATTGCGATGTCCGTGCTATTTTCATTATTGTGCCATCAAAAAGTATATGAAAATATGCATAGAATTAAACCAATTTTTTTGTGTATGCTTTTGGCTGTGGCCAGCAGTTTCTCCTTGAATTTGAAAATATACCACCGGAAGCGGTAGCTGTAATAGCGATGTTTGTGCCACTTTCTTTATTGTACCATTGAAAACTGTATAAATTTATGCATACAATTGAACCAAATTTTGAATTTGGAAATATTCCACGGTGAAGAGGCTCTGTGTTAGCGAATTTTGTATAATTTTCTAGATTTTTCGTAGTTCTATTGTCCATCGGCGGCTCGTGCAGCGACAGGAATTCACGTCCTGCTAAGCCGGTTATTCGCAAACAGCTGATGACAACAGAATAAGGAAAAACTATTGATTTTAATAAATATCATGATATAGATTAACCCATTTCTAGTCGAATTAATTGACTGAAGCAGAAATTTAAGATGAAAATCAAAGTTGGTATAGTTTTGAACTAATAATATTGAAATATTAATATGCGTAACTACTTTTTGAAATATTAAGATGTATGAGGTAGAAGAAAGTTTTGGGATTGGCACATCCAACTAGTTTAAAGTTCTGATTATCTCAGTATTAATCTAGATTACAGATCTGACAAACTTGGGTTTTATTTATTTTTTATACTAGTGAAATATTAATTTTGTTATGGAATAGTAGCCAAAACAAATACTTTTGTTTCAAGTGCAAATGTGATAATGTTATACAGTCAAGTTGATTTTTAAAAAAAATCATCCTTGAAAAAAAAAAAAAAAAAAAAAAAAATCATAAAAAGTCAGTTGGTAAATTCAGATATGGTTTTCAAACTTATCTGAAAGTGCATTTTTTTCCAATTTGATGGTATAAAAATTGAAATTGTGTGATGTTTGTAATTTAATAATTTTGCAATAAAAAAGAAATTGATTTCTCAGGTCATTGCCACTGTTGATATGACGTCAGTAAGGCCCTGTTTTTTGCTTTATAGTATGGATTTATAATATAGATTAATATCTAAATCTTTTTTTTTTAATTGTATGTAATTAGTCTTATTTATTTTAAGAGTCTGTTTTATTTGATTTTTTTTATTATTCCGTTGACAAATTTTTTATTATAAAAATTCACTTTTTTTTTCCTTCATTTAAAATGTGAAAAAGGTGTTAACATTTTTATAAACCTTAACAAAACCTTAAATTATTTTTTGTGTATTATTTTTATTTTAATTATACTGATTGGTAAAGATATCATACAAACTGATTTTCCCTCCTCCCGATTTAGTCGATGGTAAAGTAAACAAGTACCCCCATAAATTTAACTTAAAAAAGTAAAATAACTTTTATACATCTTTGTATAGAGAGCTTTGATCTAAATTGAGAAGTAATTGGTTCTGATAAAAACTATTGTCAAATTGAAAATAACTTATATCTTATAAACTATATATAAAAATCACTTCAAAACATCAAAGTACTCATCAATTGCTATAAGGGATAAAAATTAATTTTAAAATGGAAAAATATATCACTTATAGCAATTAATGAGTACTTTGAACTTAAAGTGGCGGTCAAAAGTTTCTGGCCAGTTAGTTTCTTTGATTTGTTTGCCAGAACGTTTCAGTGAAGAAAAATGCACAATCGGTCCAAAAGTTAGGGATAAGCAAATGACCTCTGGCCACAGGATAATTTTGATTGGATATTGAAGATACAAAGGGGAAGAATTCAAAATCCGCGTGTGCAAAAGTTTCCGGCCATTCGTCATTCGTTTGTTTTTGCTATCGGTAAAGTGTTTTTTGACCGTGTTTGTATCAACGTGAATAAAGTATTTGAAATTTTAAAATGCAATTTTGATTGGATACTGAAGATACAAAGGGGAAGAATTCAAAATTCTCGTGTGCAAAAGTTTCTGGCCATTCGTCATTCGTTTGTTTTTGCTATCGGTAAAGTGTTTTTTGACCGTGTTTGTATCAACGTGAATAAAGTATTTGAAATTAAAAAATGCAAAGTCCAACAATTATTGTTCGTAAACGAGTGATTTGTTTGTCACTAAAGGGCCAATCCTCTCGTGAGATTGCGGCAAAGTTACCGATCGGAAAATTTACTATGAATAATAATTAAAAAAAATATAAAAATGGCCATGGTCTTCAAGACTTGTCATGGTCCAGGAGACCCCAGAAAACGACTATTTGTGTGGACAGATTTATCAGGAGAAAAGCAGTTGATGATCCACATAAAAATGCCGCTGCAATTCCCCTCGATTTACAGTGTTAAAATATTGTTGAAATAAGTCGGTCTACCATGCTAAAACGCTGACGTGACTTAGGACTTCATGGTAGAGTCGCTGTTAAAAAAACTTCCATAAGTAAAAAAAATCAGAAGGCCTGACTGGCGTTTACCAAGGAACACAAAGACTGGTCAAACATAAACTGGAAAAAAGTACTATTTTCCGATGAATCAAAGTTCAATCTTTTGGGGAATGATGGCGGACACTACGTCAGACGATCTAAAAACAAAAGATAAGATTTGGGATACGTTATTCCAACAATGAAGCATGGCTGGGGACACGTTATGCTGTGGGAAGCATTTTCTGGAAAATGTGTTAGCCTGTTAGTTGAAATTCGCTGCAAGATGAATGATGCAGTGTATAAAGATATCTTGCAACATCATTTGCTTCCTTATTGGAGGAAAAAATATGGTTGCAACTATTTGTTTCAGCATAATGACCCAACTCATACATGCAAGCTCGTCAAGAAATGGCTTTAGCATGAAAAAATTCTGCTTTTGAAATGGACAGCCCAATCACCTGATCAGAAAAAAATAGAAAATCTTTGGAATGAACTTGAAAACGTGTGCAGAATTATATATATTTAAATTCAGCAGAATTTTCCTAAAAATTGCAAGAACCGTGAAAAAAACTTACCATAGACGATTTTCAACTGTTCTTTCCTTCGATGTTACGTCGCTGCACCGCAGAACTTATTCTTAAATGTACGAAGACAAAATACTGATTGTAAATGTTGTTGATCACTGTCATTTTCTATTATAATACCCCTTTTTTCCAAACTTGCCAAGATGGCCGGAAACTTTTGAGAACATGCGTTTTCTTTTGCAATTAATTTTGTCAATTAAATTTATTGATTTTTTATTCCATAAATATGTTCCTAAGTATTATGTCAATAAAGTACATAAGTATCATTTTGAGATTCCTCTTCATATGGGTATAGTTACAAATTAACCAAAAATTTTATGCTGGCCAGAAACTTTTGACCACCACTGTATATCTTCCTCAACTGAGTGTCTACTAGTTATCGGTCCAGGTGGCTCAACAGTATTGGCAATTTAAGTCAAAGGTCTAGGGTTTGACTCCAAGCCAGAGCATATTTTCACTCAGTTGGGGAGAGGGTGGGGGGGATTCAGTTTGTGTTTTTTGGCTGGTTGGTTATTTTAGGCTCTGCTGGTTACTTTTTTTTATATGAAAGAAAACATTTTAGTTTTTTTTTTTTTTTTTTTTTTTTTTTTTTTTTAAAGATTTTAGTTAATGTATTTTGAATTTCCATGTTTGATCTTTGTTTGTCATTTTTTAAAAAATTAGGTGTCTGTTGGGTTGATATGCATCGATTGGCAGATAGGATTCATCTTGAAGAGCTAAAAGCTGGAGGCTTGCTACAAGGAAATGTCGAAGACATGTTAAAAGTTCATCTTGGAGCTGTTTTCATGCCACATGGTCTTGGTCATTTCATGGGATGTGATGTGCATGATGTTGGTGGCTACCTTGAGGTAAACTAAAATCGTTAGCTGTCTAGCTGCAAGGCTGAAAAGGAAGGTGTATAACTGTATACATTTTGTACCTTATGGATTATTTTAAGAAACTCCATATACCCTCTGTGGTATTACTAAAAATGTGCCGTTAATTTGAAGGTATAATTAAATTTGAAGTTCTTTTTATTAACATGCGTTGTGTAATATTGCAATAAAAACCCTCTGTTCTTTGAGGTCAGCAATTGTAAAAATAAAAGGAAACTTCTTACTTGTATATCTGTAAAGAAATGATGAGGAGACTTTTAAGCAGAGATCAAACTTTTTATTCATCTTGTAGAAGAGAAGTAAGAGGCCTTCACCGTTGGTCACCGATTTTCAAAATAAATACGTTGCCGATAAAATAATTTATTCCTCTTTAAGAAAATCTTTAAAATTTAAGATTCAGCACTAGGTGAATTTTCTATAGATAAAAATCTCAATTAAAACCTTTTTAAACGAACAGGAAAATAAATTTAATAGGAGTTATTAAAAATGCAGACATCACTTTCAGAAACTTTTTACCGGATTCCACATCCATCGGCGTCGGCAGACAGACCGGAGCCGAAGCTCGCGGCCCGCGATCTTTAAAACCAAAACTAAGTCATAACAGATCACCAACAAAACAGATTCTGATTTAAATTTAACGGAATTTTTAATTTATAGTAAGAATACGGGGACTTCAAAAGTTAGAGAAAGAGAAGATTTAAATCTATTAGAGAATTTAAAATATTATGCTTTCATATAATCATATCATAAATAAATGCTTTCATATACAATGAAAGATAAAAAAAAATTGACACTATCATTAGAAATTTAAAATTTTCAAGTGTACCATAATATAAATATTAAAAATCATTTACATAAAATATTTCATGCAGAAAAATCAAGAGAATTATGTAAAAATATACTATTATCAACAATCATAGAACAATATACACTGTGACTACTCATTTTACTCAAGGTTTCAGGTGGCTTGGATCTCCGTAAACAAGGCTCCTGACACCTTGTGCAAAAAGAAAAATAACTATATACACTAAATAGCACAATATACCATCCCATAACTGCAAAAACAACAGCAACGTCCTTCTTTACAGATCCTTGATACCTTAGCGTTATAAACACAATTTAAAGTTTGCATGAAAAATAAATAAATGTTATGAGTATGTTCAAAAACACGCTGAAAGTTTTGGTACACAAAAAGACATCCGGTATGTGTATTGTTGCAAAGGTGTAAACATTGTGTTTACCATGTAGAAACAGACGCATATCTCTAGATGACATACACAAAAAGGCAACATCAACTTAACAGTTGAATAGACATTATACAGGAACATTGGATGAGAACTTTTTTTTTGGCGACAACACAACATCTGTGTGCTTCACTTCTTTTGAAGATAATCATTAACTTTCAGTAATCACTATTTCTGGACACACTAAAAGGATGAATTATAGAGCACTGAAGATGATAAAATGATGTTGTATTTGATGAGAATTGATGATGTATTCACACACACATCTTGGGGAAAAAATAAGACATAAGTAGGTAGATGATGATATCAATAAGCACTTTTTCTTTAAATTTCTTAGTAATTTTAAAGATTCATCAAGGAACACTTCTACATTAAAAGGCGCTGTTAAATAGTTACTAAGAACTGTGCTTTTCTTTTCGTGTAATCTTGTACAGAAATTGATTTGATGCTTAAAAAAAAAAAAAATTTAATTTCTTCATTAATAATAAATCTTCAGAATTCATTCAATTAATTACTTCCTGTGTAAAAATATGAGGCATATGACAACATAAAAATTTAGAGACTTTGGGTATATTCACAAATGAAAACAAAGGCACAATAAAATTTTTGAAATATGGGGAATTTAGACAGAAAATAAATAAATAGATCTTGAGAATTCCTGTATCAAAATAGCAATTATGTAACTTCAACTATATGTAAGAACATACATCATACAAAATCAATATTGAAATTAACTAATTTTTATAATATTTCATAAATTTTCTTGATTTAGCAAAAATAGCAGCACTGACTTACAGGAGCAGATAAGTTAACCAATCCACTTAGTAAGGATAATTTACGTCCCACAAGAGAAAAGGGCAACCAACAAAACTTCCATAATCAGGCCTTGTGACAGCTATTAGTTGAGAAAACATTTGAGATTACTCGTATACTTATTTAGCTTTAGAGACGAACATCGAAGATATTGAATTGAATCAGACATTGTAAGGATAAAATGACTCAAACATGACATGACTCTTCTTCAGTAGTTACTTCAGCGTTGAAAATGAAGCAAAAATTTTAAAGTTATTGTTATAAAACAGTGAGTTAAGCAGTTAAGTATAGTATTAATATATTTATCTTCTACCGTAAAACAAGGAAAATACTAGAGAAGAGGTCAGCACAAATGGATACAACTCATCAGTGAATGGCCAACTTCATCAGGTAAGAGAAACTGTTGAAAATGAAGCAAAGTTTTTTTTGCAGGTGAGTATTTATTTTTTTTAACAGGTTGGAATAGAAACTCTTAGAGCAGCATATGTAGAGAGACAGTCTTTAAATATGCGATACAGCAGTGACACACAGTTAAAATTATTGCAGAGAAATACTGACAATATGAGAACTTATTTTAAAAGCTATATAAGATTTTAAAAAATAGATGATGTAAAATAATTTCAAGAATATAACTGTAACAGGAATGAAGTAGCCCCATGCCTACTTCTTCTCAAGAGTAAAAAAAAATAATGCTGCTTTCATTCTTTTTATGAAAGCAACATGAGAATCTTGTCTGTTGAAAACTATCATAGTCTGCACATACGATGAAGTGGAAAGGTCCCAATTTCAAAATTATAATAAAAAAAAAAAAAAAGAAAATGAAGCATCATGAATTTTTCGAATATAAAACTTTGTCAGTTGAGAATTCTGTTAGAAACAACATGAGAACAGTTGTAAAATAAATGTGAAAATATTCTTAAGTGCATACTTTCTTAATTTGTAATTGCAGATTATCTTTGCACTAAGCCAAGCTGTATGATTATAATAGATTTGAAATTTGTAGAATAGAAGCATAGAAATCTCTAAGAATGTTATATAGGATATTTACAACTAATAACTTCTGTGAAGAATTTCAGCTTCAGAATAATAAGTATGACATAAGAAAAATTTCTCAGTACCAATAATCATAATTTCAAAAACAATGCTTCTTATAAATATATAAACAGAATTTGCAAATTTGTTGAAATTTAATAGTGCCATAAAAAATTTAAAAACCCAAAGTCATAGCCTCTTAAAATATGAAATATGTTCTTGAGAACAATATATAATTCATTTCAAAAAAATATATATACCAAATAATCATTCTTTAAAAAAAAATTAGGTTCTCTAATAATTCATTACAAATAGAAGAATATGTAGATGAAATTCTTCAAATAAAACTATTTAAATAGAATAATAATTAAGCATCAACAAAAATATGACTATTCTTCAATAGGAAATTGATCTTAATTTAAATAATTGTTTTTAAAAAAATTGACAAACTTAGCAAAATATATTATATTCTTCAAGATGGAGTAGAACAAATTCATTCTAGAATTATAAAATTTAATTCTTCAAAGTAGCAAAAATCTATGCAAGAAATATTTGAGAACAGAAACTTCCAATACTAAAAAAATATTGTCATATGTAGTTATGCAAAAATTCTTGCATAAAATATTCCATATTTCTTAAAAATTTACCAAAAGAACAAATCTTGAATTCTATTGAACACATCAAAAAAAATTTTCAAAAGTTATTCTGAGAACAAAAGTTCTAAAATATTACGATTTTCTTTAAATCAATTTAAATTTTTCTTCAGAACCACTGTTTTTGCGGCACTAAATGTGGTATTACTAATAATGTGCCGTTAATTTGAAGGTATAATTAAATTTGAAGTTCTTTTTATTAACATGCGTTGTGTAATATTGCAATAAAAACCCTCTGTTCTTTGAGGTCAGCAATTGTAAAAAAAAAAGGAAAAAGGAAATTTCTTACTTTTATATCTGTAAAGAAATGATGAGGAGACTTTTAAGCAGAAATCAAACTTTTTATTCATCTTGTAGAAGAGAAGTAAGAGGCCTTCACCGTTGGTCACCGATTTTCAAAATAAATACGTTGCCGATAAAATAATTTATTCCTCTTTAAGAAAATCTTTAAAATTTAAGATTCAGCACTAGGTGAATTTTCTATAGATAAAAATCTCAATTAAAACCTTTTTAAACGAACAGGAAAATAAATTTAACAGGAGTTATTAAAAACGCAGACATCGCTTTCAGAAACTTTTTACCGGATTCCATATCCATCGGCGTCGGCAGACAGACCGGAGCCGAAGCTCGCGGCCAAAGCGATATAAGTAAGCATCCTATCTTAAATGGGAGAGGTAATCGCAAGATTAAAGGCGAGGTCACGTCAATCAAGGTCATACGCCACCCAGCGGATGGAGTGAAATACAAGAGGATTATTAACTTCTTTCCCTTTTGTGGATGATCTATAAGTTCGATATCTATGAAATAACTATGCGCACGCGCAGCCGTGATTTTATTCGTTTGTCGTCTGCAGTACTTGGAAGTATAGATATAATTCGATTTATTTATTCGCCATTATTTAATTTATTAATTCAAGTTAGTTATTTAAACAAAATCAGTTCTTTTAAGAACTTATATTATTTGGGAAAATGCCACATTGGCGTTCTAATTATTGCAGTTTTCAAAACTGCAAATATAACCCTCTGAGAGAACACATTTTTTTCGCTTCCCTAAAGAGAAAAACAGGTTAGTTTTGTGTTTTATTATAATTTATAAAAAAGTTAAAATATTATTTAATATATATTATTAAATGTCAGTGATTTTAATACGTTCTATTTGAATTATGTTTTTGTAATGCAATGAACAAGGACATATAAAAATTAGTTAATGTATGTTAAGATAGAATTTTACAGCAGCGTTTTTAATTCAATTCCTGATAAGATAAAGTTATAAAAATTACATAAACATGTGTATTTCCAATGCGAATTAAACATTTTATTACGCTTAGAGTTTAAGTATAAATTATTTAATTAATTTTAAGGCATATTTTTTATTTAACCGGGCGCAGGCGATAAATTGCCAAATATTCTCTTGATCGAATTGTATTTATAATATTTAAAATAGAAACATTTCATTCATTCCATTTAAAACTCATTTAATTTTACATTAGAATCCACTTTGATTTAAAATGCAAGCAGTAATTCTTGTACTATTAAACCAACAATAATTGATTATTTATAGTTTTAAATATTTTGAGAATTTTAGACAACAGCTTTAAAAAAATTCCTAAAATCGATAAATTACTTTTTTTTTTTTTAAATCTAGAAATATGTCGGTCATTGTGTCATATCGGGGGAAAATAGTTTTCATGGGATACCTGCACTTCGGACAGGTGAATAACATTGCAGAAAGCATACAAAGTATAGAAGAAACTTCAAAAAATTGGAATAAAATATAAAATATTTACAAATAGTACGTGGTATGCTCAATTAAACATTTTTTATCTTACACCGGTTCTTCGCAGGGGTAAAATGGATAACTTTCCGTAATCGGGCCGATAGCCATGATTGGCGTCAAGTGAGAAAACAGTATACAATTGTAACTGTATAAAAGTTAAATAATGGTTAGAAAATGAAAGTAACTTTTATCGAAATAACCCAATTGCTGAACATTCTCCAAATTTGAAAAAGGCTTATGAAACACACAACAATTACCAATAACTAAAAACTATAGACTAATAATAAGCTTGACGTAGCAGTTGTTGGTCGGTAGCCAATAATTTCAAATTTCCCTTTTAATTTTGTCCGGTTTCAATTTTTGAATTTTTTTTTTTCAATCTGGCTTCTGCAAAAGAGTCGGAATAAGTAGTAGAAAAAAGGGCTGCGGACGGGGATGGGCCAATTGAACATATTAAAATCACTGACATTTAATAATATATATTAAAAAAATATTTTAACTTTTTTATGAAAATTATGGGTCTGAAAATCACGTTTAAGATGCTTAAAGGTTTTAAATAATTCTCTTTTGCAATTTCCCAACCAGCTGGTATATTTTAGAAGTCATAGTTTGTTACATAACTTACTCAATTGTTGTACTTGTATATACAGTTGTAACAACCATAAAGAATGTTTAAGGATTTATCAGCTACGTTTAGATAACGTAAAATTAATTTGCTAATTTATAATCAAGTTGTAAAAATACTAAAATGTGTATTGTTACTAGAAACACATCCATGTACATAATTTTTATTTTTCTAGCATATCTGGGAGGGAAAAATCGATTAAAATTTTTTATCTTTTCATATATATGAACAGGGTTAGATGAAATTAACAGTGTAAAAAAGTACTTTTATGTTAGCCGGCAGCAGTTCATAAACCGTCAAATATTTTCCCCATCACCAGCGTTTATGTTGCATTCATTTCATTCAAAATATAAAATCATCATTTTAAAAATATACTCGTCATTTGAAAAACATAACTTTATTTAAAATACATACATACTGGTATATTACATCAATTTAAACACATGCTTTTCGCTCATTATATTTAAAATACATTTTCTTTTCTAATAAATAATAACATAAACCTAAGGTGGGCAAGTTTCTTCCAATGTGGAAAAAAACCTGAATAGCTTGCATAAAATTCAGGTCTATTTGAAGATATTTACAATTTAAGAGTTATAGGCGGAAAAGCAGACAAAGCCATTTTAGAGAATACCTGTTAAAATTTTAATCGTGAATTTCAAATATTTACTCACTCATGGAAGATGAACCTTGTTTACCAGATTTATTGCAAAATATTTTTGTTACAATTGTTTTGATAAAAATATATGTATTTAAAAAATAGTTGCAATGTCAGTTTAGTTTCGGGGCAAAAGGCTACATTCGGGGCAAAGGGCTGTTTACATAGCATTAGTGCTTTTTCTCCCGAAATTAAAATGACATTGCGATTTTTTTTTTTTTTTTAAATACACATATTTTCATCAAAACAAACTGTAACAAAAATATTTTGCAATAAATCTGGTAAACAAGGTTCATCTTCCATGAGTGAGTAAATATTTGAAATTCATGATTAAAATTTTAACAGGTATTCTCTAAAATAGCTTTGTTTGCTTTTCCGCCTATAACTCTTAAATTGTAAATATCTTCAAATAGACCTGCGCACGAGATGCGCAGATGGTAGATATTCTGTCATATATGACGTCATACAAAAAACCCGCGTATTTGCGTTATTCACTCCATCCACAAGATGGCGCAGCTGTGTCAATTTACGGCAGATTGCAGCATTAACTTTGTACGCTTACTTATAGTGCTTTGCTCGCGGCTCGCGATCTTTAAAACCAAAACTAAGTCATAACAGATCACCAACAAAACAGATTCTGATTTAAATTTAACGGAATTTTTAATTTATAGTAAGAATATGGGGACTTCAAAAGTTAGAGAAAGAAAAGATTTAAATCTATTAGAGAATTTAAAATATTAGGTAATGTCTTAATAAACAAATCTGAAAGAAAACATTTAAAAAGCTTTATTGTTATTTGTTCCACACTCGGCCATCACACACACCTCCGAAAAGATCGACATCCATTCGATGCATATGCCGCGAGAGACTTGCTCCGATGGCGTCATCACAATCGTACAGACCTCAAAGGAGAAGCACCCCATGCCAGGCGCTGCGGAACATCAGAGAACTTGCCGCTCTGCGGTTGAAACGAATCGCCCACACAAAAATAAATATGGATTTAAGTTTAAAGAACATCGATGTATAAGGCCAAAATATCAACGAGGAGTATTGTTTTTTTTAATGTTATCAATTCTCAAGTAAATATTTTCATGTTCAACAGGCAAACATGCTAAATTAACAAGTTAATATTAATATTATTTTGTTACTTTTGCAGTTATAAATTCTATTGTACATGGTGTTTACTTGAAAACTGATGGCATTCCAAAAATCGATATTTTTTGTTGATACTGTGTTGAAAAAACTGATTAATACAATGTAAAAATTACTTTGTAACATTTCAAAAAATTACAAGCAGCAAAAAAATAATTTTGTTTCAAAAATGCTTCTTTCAGTCTCTGAAATCTATTGATTTCTGTGGTATCTATCTGAAGATAAAGGAACACTTTTTGGTATTGTGGGTAATTTGGAAAAGGTTATATTATATTTTCATAAACCTTCTTGCTGGATCAAAAAACATTTCTCTCTCTCTCTTTTTAGTTATGTAGTTTTTTTAAATCTTTTTTATTTTTTAAATCCATAAGTGGGAAAAAAAAAAGAAATATATTTCACTTATCAGACCCCAGATCCTCTACATACCGGGTGTCCCAAAAAGGACTGACTGATTTTAAAATTCAATAACTTCCAAACGGTGACAGATATTAAAAACATTCTTGCAGGAGGGTTATGCATAAAGTCAAAAGTTTTTTTACAGTGATTTTCGATTTTAGTTCGAATTACAAACAATAGATGGCGCTGCGATCAATAGAGGCTAAATTCAGGCTCGATTTTTGGTACTTCGTGGCCCGGATAATACATTTCCATCTCCTTTTTCTGCATGGAACAACAGAAAGGACCAAACATCGAGCCTGTATTTAGCGACTATTGCTTACAGCGCCATCTATTGTTTGTAATTCGAACTAAAATCGAAAATCACTGTAATAAAACTTTTGACTTTATGCATAACCCTCCTGCAAGAATTTTTTTAATATCTGTCACCGTTTGGAAGTTATTGAATTTTAAAATCAGTCAGTCCTTTTTGGGACACCCGGTATTTTGGCTTGCCAGTGAAAGCACTTAAAAGAACTTAACGGTTTAAATGGGCAATTTCAGAATTCAGGACGTGAGTCTCTAAAACTCGCCTTATCTAAAATTAAAAAAAATGAATTTCCTGTATCAATCTATTCTATTGGTGAACCTCGAACGAAAAACCACTACAATCTTGGAAAAAAAAACTAGTTTTATTGTGTATTTCTGGCATTAAAATAGCAATTAAAGCCTTTGTGCAGGAATATTGAAATGCAGTAAACCAACGTTTAAAATGCACAAATAATGCGTGAAAAAGTAGCAAACAGCTGTTTCGAATCTACAGCGAGATTCTTCTTCAGTGCAAGAGAGGGGAAAAAAAAGGAACAGCGTGCTAGAAAAAGCAAGGCTGAGCAAGATGATAGACACAGACGCGCTGCCTTATTTCATTTCTATACGTTGTAATTTATCTTCTTCTAACAGAATTGACAAGGTCTTATTTCGTTCTAAATTAGCTCTTTTAAGAGCTTTGATTCAAGAGACTCGCCATAAAATTGCTCATATAGAGCGCGAGTTATATTCCTTACATATCAGCCTCGCTAATTCTACACCTGATTTTGAGTCTATAGACAGAAGGTCATGGAGTAGAGTTCTCACAGCTTCTTCTGTTCATTGTTCGGTTTTAAAGAAGAAATTTAATGAACTTTGTAAAAGTCCTGTCGTTAATAACCCCAGCAATTTGCCTGTTGTTAACCAAAATGTTGTTGTCAATCTTTCTAGTGTTTCTTTAAGTGACAATCAGCTCGATGCTCTCAAATTGAATAACAATTTCTCTGTCTCTGCTATTCCTTCTTTACCTAATCTAATTGCTCCTATTGAAAGGGCCTTTAAGCATAGCGCTCTATCTTCTTCTCAAAAAGAGTCCATCAGGCATCTCATTGCCAATACTGTTGATTTCAATTCTAATGTTTATAAGCCCAATCTTAAAATTCCAGTTAAACAATGTCTGAAAAATTTGCGTTCTGATCCAAACTTAATCATTACTAAGGCTGACAAAGGTGGTCAGATTGTTCTTCTCGACAAATCTTCGTATTTGGAAAAATCCCATAAATTAATTAAAGATGGTCCTTATGTGGACATCCGCAAAGATCCTTCCACTAGTGAAATTAATTCTATTAAGTCTGCCATCAAGTCTTCTTCCATTATTCCTGCTAACTTTAAGAAGTCTCTTATTCCATCTATTGCGCATTGTGCCAGGTTTTATGCTTTACCTAAGGTCCATAAACCTGACATTCCTTTTAGACCTATTGTCTCTAGTATCGGTACAGCTTCTTATAAGCTTGCCAAATATTTAGTTTCTGTTTTTTCCCCACTTTTGAGCAGTAACTGTTTCACTGTTAAGAATTCTTTTGTTTTTGTTAAAAAACTCCATAATTTTAAGCCGCAGGGTCACATGATGGTTTCTTTTGATGTTAAATCATTATTTACAAACGTTCCGGTTGAGGGGGCTTTGGATTGCCTCAAGAACAGGCTTTGTGAATTCCATTTCTCTTATTTTGAAATCGAGGAACTTATCCTTCTCACTCGCGCTTGCTTGTCACAAAATACTTTTGTTTTCAATGGTAATTTCTTCCGCATGATTGATGGTTTGGTTATGGCTAATCCTCTTAGTCCAATTTTATGCGATATTTATATGCACTATTTTGAGGTCAAACTTTTTGAAATTTTAAAATTTCCGTTCTATGTTCGTTATGTTGATGATGTTTATGTCCTGGTTGAAATAAATTCGGATATTAATCAGATTCTCTCTATTATGAATTCCATTGATCCCTGCATTCAATTTACCTCTGAAATTGAGACCAATAACTGTCTTTCTTTCCTCGATGTCCTTGTTATTCGTTGTGATAATGGCTTTCAGACTACCGTCTTTCGTAAACCTTTTGCTGTCAGTCTTCCACCTCACAGGCATTCTTCTCATCCCCCTAACCAGAAATTCGCTGCTTTCAATACTTTTGTTTTTCGGGCTACCAATGTTTGTTCCACTCCTCAGTTACTTAGTGCTGAACTTAATTACCTCAAAGCTATTGCTGTTGATCGTGGTTATTCCTCTAATATTATTGATTCTATTTATAAGAAATTGACGAAATCCGTCCATTCTGAAAAGCATTCTAATTCCAATTCTAATACTTCAGTTGTGTTACCATTTTTTCCTAAAATCAGTCAGCAAGTTGCTAAAATCTTAAGAAGGTTTGATTTTAATGTTATTTTTTCTCCTGTTAATAAAATCACTTTTTCAAATCTCAAACACCCCATTGATCGCCTAGATAACTGGGGTATTTACCAAATCTCTTGCCAATGTGGCCTTTCTTATATTGGCCAGACTAAACGTGCTCTTAGATTTCGTTTAAAAGAGCATGAAGGCTATGTTAAAAATCAGGAGCTCAAACATTCTTCTATTGCTCAACATTCTTGGTCTTCTCAACATAGGTTCGATTTTTCCTCAGCCACCATTATCCAAAAATGTTCTTCTAACCTTGATCTTGATTTTTGGGAAGCTTACCACATCATTAAAAATTCTCACTCTTTAGTCAATGACTTATCTAGTACTCCAGATTTTCCAAGTATTTGGAAAGCATTAATTTAATTTCCTCTTTTTTGGTTTCATTTTCTCTCCTTTTCCGGTAGATGTCGCTACTTGTCCACCCAGTTGTTTCCACTGCTTCTCTCTCATTGGTTGTTTCTGGCGCTTTCGCTACCCGCATAGGGTATATAAGGCAGCGCGTCTCTGTCTATCATCTTGCTCAGCCTTGCTTTTTCTAGCACGCTGTTCCTTTTTTTTCCCCTCTCTTGCACTGAAGAAGAATCTCGCTGTAGATTCGAAACAGCTGTTTGCTACTTTTTCACGCATTATTTGTGCATTTTAAACGTTGGTTTACTGCATTTCAATATTTCTGGCATTGTAAAATCTTGGTTTGCAATGAAAACCAATGGACGCAGTCAGAGGTTTTTCGAGATTTCCCAAATTTTGATTTTTTGGATAAGGTGAGTTTTGAAACTCATGTTCTCAGACATTAAAAATTAGATTGGAAATTAAGTTAAATTTTCAATTTAAAATGCTGTTTTAATACCTTTCATATATCAAAATATATGTGTGTGGATCATTATTCCTCAGCTTTAGATAAAATTTTGTAATAAAGTGTTCTGTTAATGGTAAATGTCATGAGCAACGATGAATCTCAAATTTTTGCCAGAACAAAAGGCTGTAAATAACGTACAATCGTAAAAATAAAATTAGGTTGCCTTTGATTGATTTTTTCTTAAGTGTTAAGCATTTTTAACAAAAGTTTTAATGTTATAGAAATCCATTTACTTCAGTATTCATTTTATATTAACAGGGATGTCCTGAAAGAAATACAGAGCCAGGATTGAAATGTTTAAGAACAGCCAGAGTATTAAAAGCAGGAATGGTGCTGACTATTGAACCTGGAATATACTTTATTGATGTGGTAAGCTATAAGAAAAGTTTTTTAAATATCCCACATTTTTTTTAGCTTTCTTAAAATTTTTATACTTAAAAAAAATCGAATTTTTAGTTAAAATAGTGCAAAAATAACTTAATCAAGATTGTTCAAAAAGGCAAAGGATGGGTAGTTGAGTTAGCTGATATTGAGATGAATTTTATATTAATTTCCATAAAATCCTCATGGATAATTTTTTTTTTATAATTTGTTAGTAGCAGTTTTTTATTGATTTATAACTTGTATATTCAAACACAGTGTAACATTATTAATTTTTTTTTCCTTAGCTTATAATATACTTTGTTTCATATATAATTTAATATTTATAATAAACTAGTTGTGTTAAATATTCTTTTATGTTCTTTATTTAATAAAATTAAATATGTTGTGTTTCTTGTGCTAATGAATGTTAATAATGACATGTTTGAAAAAATCCAAGGGTTTACCTGTATTTTTATAAAAATGCTTGTAAATTCCAGTATATATGTATTTATTAATCACAGTTTGATGCTATAATATCTTTAATATCACTTTCTATATGTGGTTCAAAATAAAACTCTGTTTAAAGTATTTTTCTACAGTTATTTTATCATGTTATATTTCTACAGTTATTTTATCATGATTTCTAGAAACGAAAAAATCTGGGCCAGCCGGTTAAAGGGTTAATGAAGAAAAAATATCAAGAATTAAATTTTACAGAATTTAATCTGAAATAATTTTTATTTATTACAAATTATTATTAAAAAATTTTTAATGAGATATGTTGTTGTACAGTGTTGTTCCCTTACGATTGTTTGAGATGTGATATACTTAGTATATATGACATATTGTAAGATGGCAAAAAAGAAATCTGAGAAAATCGAACTGAACAGCATTGAATTGTAAGAGGGGGGGCGGAAGAAGTCTGCTATAAAAAATATAAAAAAAACCTATTGAAAAGTAAAAAAAAAATCACAGAATTTTTTTTTTAAATGGCAGAAGCTATTCCCTGATCAGTAAGGCTATATTTTATAGATGAAGTAGATTAAAATTGCAAACAGTTCTCAAGAGTTGATTGATAAACACAATACTATTTAAAGAAATGTATGTTGGAAAGAATATAGAAGCAAAGTCTACAACCCATATCCTCTTTAAAATGTGCAACCTTAATGATAAACCACAAGAGGATATTGATAATCTCATTATCCTTGATTTATACTCATCAAACAACCAAAGTAAACATAATTAATTTGTGCGTCATAATTCAAACCTATTGTGTATACTGCTGCAAAATGCTAATTTTCAAACACTCAGACATTTTTATTGATTTAACTATGTACTTCTACCTGTACATAGTATGTTTTATATTTTATGTATTATTTCAGACTTACTATTATTTTTGAGCTAAGATGAATTTGTAAACCCCATTATAAGTTGGAGAACATTTGTATGTCTTAATGCTGAATGATTTGCATTTAATTCATACTTTGGGATTTTCAGGAATATGTACGATTATAAATCAGCTAACGATCATTGTTTTTCTCGTTTTTCTGACTTGGCTAGCAGACCTGAATTCAGCTTATGTTTTTTTTTTCTTTTATAACCGATATCTACATTAGCATAATGCAGCAATGTTGCCGATATGATAAACTTATTACATATTATATTCAGAGATATGGCATATTGTAAGATGGCAAAAAAGAAATCTGAGGGGGAAAAAAAATAAAATTCAAACTGAACAGTGCTATGCATTGAGTTGTGAGAGGGGGTGGGAGGGGGTGGCGAAGTCTGCTAGATTAGGTTGAAAAATCAGTTTCCATTCACAAACATTTTGGCTTATAAATGTAATTCAAGAACAAATTATGTTCGTTAGTCAGGGTATCGTTGTATATAGAAATTCATCTATTAATAATTTTATTACTTGAATTGTCTTATGATGTTTATTTGAATAATAAAATCTCTTGAATTCACATTAAGAGAGAAGATGATTTGGCAGGCATATATGTGCCAAATGCTTTGTGGAGAGATAGTTCAGAGCATCACTATAAAAAATTAAAAAAAAAAAAAGATTACTTTCTTTTAATTGTCTGTATGTATGTGCTAAACACAATTTTACTTATAAATGAAAAGTGAAAGAAAAGGAATATAGTCTATAAAATGATTATTATTTATAAATATCTTATCACATATGATTTTTAGGTGCGTTCGTAATTATATAAATACGTAGTACCTATAGTCGTCGTTCAGTCCATCTGTCCGCATGTAACAGAGCAAAAACTACCCAACCGAATGGGCTGAAATTTTAAATATATGATTGTTGCAAAATTTTGTCGAGCCATTTCAAATTTTATGAAAATCGGATGCATAGTTTAATTACAGGGACAGTCAAAAGTTTTTCTTTACATTACGACCAATGGGGAAAATTATTGCAAGTGCATTTTAATGATGTTAAAGCTTTCCAAATGGTCTGAAATTTTAAACATATAATTATTGCGACATTTTATCGAGCCATTTCAAATTTTATGAAAATCGGATGTATAGTTTAATTACAGGGACAGTCAAAAGTTTTTCTTTACATTACGGCCAATGGGAAAAATTATTGCAAGTGCATTTTAATGATGTTACAGCCTTCCGAATGGGCTGAAATTTTAAATATATAATTGCTACAAAATTTTGTCGAGCCATTTCAAATTTTATGAAAATCGGATGTGTAATTTAATTACAGGGACAGTCAAAAGTTCCCTGTTACATTAAGGGGAATGAGAAAAAAATATTGCAAGTGCATTTTAATGATGTTACAGACTATGCACTTATGAAGTGCAAACAAATACACATTCAGTACAATATCGGGTGCAAAAAATAATTATAAAACTAGTTATAGTACGAACGCACCTCATTTGCCACGTTTGACGAGCAATTTCCAACTTGTTTGTATGTGCTATAGGTTTATTTCTACATACTTAAAGAGTTACCAATCAGATTTTGTAATTTAATGACATATTAGAAGTGATTGCTGTAACTAACTTGTACTGAAATATGAATTTTCAATTTGTAATTTAAAGCTCTTGGATAAAGCATTGAAAGATCTAGACCAGTCAAAATTTTTGGTGAAAGATGTTATTGAAAAGTTCAAAAATTTTGGAGGGGTAAGTCTTTTATTATTGTTTTTAGTAATTAGCTTTTAATGTATACATATAAAAAGGAAAATTATTTGTGTAGACTTTGTAAAAAAGATAATGCATATGATTAATTAATAAAAATAAATTAAAAAAATAGGAATAAAAAATATGTAGAATGAAAGTATTAAACAAAATAAGTTTTATTTCAAATTCATATAGTACTTATTTAAAAAGAGAAACAAACAGTTATCTTCAATAATTTTACAATTATTCTTGCTTTATTTAGATTTTTTCCAATATTTATAATGTATTAAATGGTGCCAAATGAAATTTTTTATGTGATTATATTTAATATACCAGGTGTCCCAAAAATGACAGGTCTATTTAGAAAATGAACTTTTAAAAAATGACATGCAATATATAAATGCATCGTTTGCTGCAATGTACTTGGGAAAACAGTAAATTTTGAGAAACAGAATGATATTTAAGTAATATCATCTTAATATAGAAATAAAATTATATAAATTTTCAAATAAACCCATCATTTTTGGGACACATAGTTTGATCTTAATATGTATAATCCTAAATATATCAGGTGTTATCATAGTAACTATTTAGATTTAAAAAAAACATAGCATTTATGTGTTTTCTTAGCTATTATATTCATATGATATGCCTAAATGATTATTTAAAAGTTATATTGTAATTTTGATGTCCAAACTACATTGTAGTTTAATTGAATTTTTTAGTTATTAATGTGTCCTTAGTTGATATGTGTTATTACAATATCTACCTAGATATGTGTAACATGGATGATAAATAGATTTAAGAAATTTCTACATTGCTCAGTCCTAATACCAGAATGTTTAAACTCATCTAGCGTAGTCTATATCATATCTATAGATCCCAGCTGACTAAGATTTAAAAACAAATTAAACTGGAACTTAAAAAGCCAGTCTATTGTATTATCCATCTCAAATAAAATTAAAGTTCATTAAATAAATTTAACAGAAATTTAAATCATATGATAAGTAATAAATTATTTTCTCTGCTCACTCGTCCATGTAAACTAAACCAGTTGGATGTGCGAATCCCAAAACTTTCTTCTATCTCATGTATATGAATATTTCAAAATGTTGTTACAAATACCAATAATTCATTTTTATTAGTTTTATTAGTATTTTTATTAGGATTATGCATAACTCCATACACTTTTCGATGGTACAATGTTGAAAATTGCACAAAAATTGCTATTACAGCACCCCCTTCTGGTGGAATTTTTCAATATTCAGGGTGAACCTTCTTGCCATGGTCAAAAGCATACACAAAAAAATTTGGTTCAATTCTGTGCATAACTTCATACACTTTTCGATGGTACAATATTGAAAATGGCACAAAAATCGCCATTACAGATCCCCCTACCGTCCGAATTTTTCCAAATTCAGGGAAGACCTTCTTGCCATGGCTAAAAACATACACAAAAAATGTGGTTCAATTCTATGCATAACTTCATACACTTTTTGATGGTACAATATTCGAAATGCACAAAAGTCGCTATTACAGCACCTCCTACAAACAGAATACTTCCAAATTCAGGGAGGACCTTCTTACTATGGCCAAAAACATACACAAAAAATTTGGTTCAATTCTATGCATAACTTCATACAATTTTTGATGATACAATGGCGACACACAGACATTTTGTATAAAAATGTTTTTGTGATCTCTGACCCCTAAAACGTGTAAATCCGTCGAAAACCGGAAGTAAAAAAAAAAATTCGATTACAATACTTTCTTCTATTGAAGATAGAAGAAAGTAATAAAAAGAATCATCACATTAAAATAATTGACTGAATGAAACTAAACCATATTACATCAAAATAACTTAAACAAGACAGGTAAAGTAAACAAGGTCAAATAACTCATACCATTGCACGTTTTATATACATTCGAAAAATGAAAACATTTCATTCATGGATAAAGGTGTGTTCCATATCAGCTTATCATATGCCAATCAAGTCTGATTAGCCAACATCATCTATGAGCAAGGAAATGAAAATCCCCAAAAAACAAACTATTTATTTTAACCTAAATTTCAAGAATACAAGCAATACTAAATTGAAATAAAAGAAATAATTTCTGCTAAAATAAAGCAGATAATATTATTTTAAGTTTATAAAATAAAGTGATCTGAAATATCACAGCAAGGGAAACTATTGAGTAAGGGATAAGTTTTAAGAAATGAATGGCAAGTTTAACTATGGGTTAAATAAATAACATTATACACATATGCTCTGAAAGCATGTAAAGAGTATTTTAGCAACTCCATTTACCTTGTTTTAGTTTATCACCAGTAATAATTTTAAGTTGGAAAAGAAAATTTATCCTCTGCATTTATATTTTTCAATGAACGAAAAATAGAGAAAATTGAATATGGCAGGAATTTTTTTGTATGAAGCGTATCAAGGCACATGTGGACAAAACTTTTTCCTCGTTGGTGAATCATGTAATGTAATTGCGTATCCCATACCTTTGTGTGAAAATGTATGATTTTTATTTAAAAATGCTAGTCACATTGTGTTTATATTCATGCATCACACTGTAGATAGTAACACAATATTGAAGTATTATATTGAAGTATTCAGTATAAACTGCTTTATAGGTATATGAAAATTCAATAGAATTATCTTGTCAAAGTGATTTTTTATATAGGTTCAGCACACCACTGGTAATAAGTTGCTGATCACTGATATAACAGAAGAGCTGTTTTTATCAGGTGAAACAGCCATATGTTTTCTTAAAATGTATAATATAAGTCTGCAGGAAAAGTGTTGTTTCATTTTTATCTTCAGAGTTCTAACAATATATTAATTCATAACATTTTATAATTTTTCACAATTGATATCTTATGCTATTACTTAATTTTATCAAGGTTCGAATTGAAGATGATGTTTTGATTACTGAAACTGGCACTGAAAACTTGACATGTGTACCTCGTACTGTTCAAGAAATAGAAGCTGTTATGGCAGAGCAACCAAAATTACCAGCAATTTACTTGAACAAGATCGTTTAAATTTGCTATACAGATGGCTCTCTCATGATGCAATATAAATTTTATAAAAAGATGTAAAATGTGTTTGGTTTTTCAGTTACTCATGTGATAAATTTCAGTGATTCGTTTTCTTTCTTTCTGGTTATATTGTAACTTTTATGCCATATATATCTTAATAAAATTGTTATATTTTTTTATTGAGATTTAGAAGTTTTTTTATACCATACAAAATCCCCTATCTTGATTAATAATATAATCCAATCTGTAGATACTTTTTTGGTATTTCTGAGTAAGGAGGCATCAAATACCAAATATTTAGCTATCAGCTATCCAAAAACTCTTATATTTCAAGGTTTAAAGGTATTAAAAAATTAAATTTTAACACAATTTTATATCATATTTAACACAAATGTCCATTTTGATAAACAAAACCTTTTCATAAGTAAATTTTATGCTGAAAAAAGCTTATACTTTGAATTATTTAAGATGATGACAGTCATTTGAACTTCATGGCTTTTTCTGTGAATTAAAATAAATGAATAATATTTTCTTACATTTAAAAATGAATATTTTAAAATTGAAGAGAAAATCTTACAGTCATACAGTATTTATTTATGAGGAAAAAACTAAAGTTAAAAAATCTTTTCAAGTTCTTCTCAGCAAGAATAATTTTCCCATTCCTTGTGATTTAGCAAGGAAGTTTTTAAATGCACCAAAAAGCAGTGTCTGAAGTGAGAGACTATTTTCAGAGATTCGAAACATACTATTAGAACAAACTTTCAGAGCTGTCAAGACAAACACTTTTGGAACAGAAAAACCAGCATCACAATCTACTTATTCCATCACAAATGCAGGGTATCTCACTACAAACTGGACCTGAATTTCATTCACAACTTTAACATAAAATACTTTAAAAAGCTATTTGTCATATTAAGTTTGTATGAAATGTGATGTCATCATTGGAAGTGACTGAATTTTGGCGAGTAATGAAATATAATATGTAGTACCAACTGTATTCAGAGAAACAGAATGTCTAGCTTAGTGTTTGTATGTGAAAGGTGACAATTTCCAGCACTTCTTGTCATGTCATCATATTTCACAGAAAGCAAAGTAAGTCTGTTAAAAATTTCATTAAATCCAACTTCAGTTTCGAGTGAGATATGGTATATTTGACTAAATAAGTGAATTATGACCCTAATTCTCTTTACAAAACTTGTTTGTTTCTATGCCTATTATCACCGCTAAGAATTTATTCTATTTTGTTTAGAAATTTTAGTTTGTGAAAAAGCAAGAAACATACCAGATAATAATCAGAACCATGCATTTATACATCATTAATAGTTATCTTTTTTTTTTAATGTCATTTTTCAAATAGCAAAAATATAATAATGTGAAAAGTCTCTTATTTATGTATGGTCCTATTTCTTATTTATTTTTATTGACCGCTAAAAATAGAATTTATGTACAGTTTAAAAAGATATTTTTTAAATGTTTGAAGTTTTCAATTTGGCTGAATGTCAAAATATTCGGCTAAACTGAATACTCTAGAAAACACTTATTAATACAGTAGATGCCCCTTAATATAATCACTACAGGATCAGGAAATTTTCATACAGTAGCTCATTGATAACATTAGGAAAATACTTAACGATAATGTCTAGCATTACTCAGGGGTGATTGTGACTCAGAGTGAAAAACCCTGAAAATTAATCGATACAAAGTGAAAAACCCTGAAAATTATCGATGCAAAATATACCAATATCAATTTACATAACAACTGATGCTGCAACTGCATGACAATCAAATGACATATTTCTGCTATTGTTTGAAATATACAAGTGCAGAAAAACATAATTTGGTAAACTTATGTTAATTTCACTGAAAGCTAAATGACTTCATCAAATGGAGAGTGCAATTTATCTTGTTGTATGCAAAGTTCGAATTCTATATTCAGTAAATGAATTTATTCTAAGTACTCATGAAACAAGTACAAATTATATGTTAAGAGTTATTCTCTTAGTAGATTTAATGCAAGTCATATCTATTTATTTGAAAACAGTAAAAAAATGTCAAAACCAATCCAATTTTACTTCTAAGTGGCTAAGTATTAGAAAAAAATAAAAATCTATTTTTAAAGCTTTACTCTTACACAAGGTAAATTTCTTTTTCCTGCTTTCTTTTTGGGTATTTATTACACATTACAGATATGCAATTCTGGACATTTTTGTACTGAGATTGAGATGGATAACACAATACCAGGGGCGATTCTGAGTAAAAGAAAATCTGAAATTCACAGCAACTTTTCTGAAAGGTTACAGAAGAGAGAGGGTAGGGACATAATCACTCCTGGTTCTAATTATGTGTTTTTTTTGCGATCCTTTCACGAAATTTGCGTTTTTTTCCGCGATTTTTCGGCAAAATTTGCGTTTTTTCACGATTCTTTAAAGAAATTCATGTTTTTTTCCTTGTGGCCCTTTAACAAAATTTGCGTTTTTTCTGCGATCTTTTGACGATATTTCCGTTTTTCTAGCGATTCTTTGAGGAAAATCGCGTTTTTTCCGCGATTCTTTGAAGAAATTGTTTTTTTTCCCGGTGATCCTTTAATGAAATTTCCGTTTTTCCCGCGATCTTTTGACGAAAATCTTGTTTTTTTTTCGCGATCCTTTACGAATTTTGCACTTTTTTGCGATCCTTTGACGAAATTTGTGTTTATTTCGCGATCCTTAGAAGAAATTTGTGTTTATTTAGAGATCCTTAGAAGAAATTTGTGTTTATTTCGAGATCCTTAGACGAAATTTGTGTTTATTTCGAGATCCTTAGACGAAATTTGTTTTATTTCGAGATCCTTAGACGAAATTTGTTTTATTTCGAGATCCTTAGACGAAATTTGTTTTATTTCGAGATCCTTAGACGAAATTTGTTTTATTTCGAGATCCTTAGACGAAATTTGTTTTATTTCGAGATCCTTAGACGAAATTTGTTTTATTTCGAGATCCTTAGACGAAATTTGTTTTATTTCGAGATCCTTAGACGAAATTTGTTTTATTTCGAGATCCTTAGACGAAATTTGTTTTATTTCGAGATCCTTAGACGAAATTTGTTTTATTTCGAGATCCTTAGACGAAATTTGTTTTATTTCGAGATCCTTAGACGAAATTTGTTTTATTTCGAGATCCTTAGACGAAATTTGTTTTTTTGCGATTATTTAAAGAAACTAGTTTTTTTCCGCGATCCTTTAATGAAGTTCGCGTTTTTCCAGCGATTCTTTGGCGATATTTCCGTCTTTCCCGCGATCCTTTAACGAAGTTCGCGTTTTTCCAGCGATTCTTTGGCGATATTTCCGTCTTTCCCGCGATCCTTTGACGAAAAACGCGTTTTTCCCCGCAAACTTTTGACGAAAATTGCATTTTCCCCGCGATTCCGGGACGGGAAAAATCTTTCCCGGTTCTAATTATGTGTTTTTTCAACGGTCTTTTGCCGAAGTTCGCGTTTTTTCCGCGATTCTTTAAAGAAATTAATGTTTTTTACATGATCTTTTAACGAAATTTGTGTTTTTCCAGCGATTTTTTAATGATATCCATTTTTCCGCGTTATTTTGACGATATATCCGTTTTTCCCGCGATCTTTTGACGAAAATCGCGTTTTTCCTCGCGATGTTTTGACGAAAATCTTAGTTTTATCGCGATCCTTTGCGAAATTCGCGCTTTTTTCGCGATACCTTGACGAAATTTGTGTTTATTTCGAGATTCTTTGACGAAATCACTTTTTTCCCCGTAATCCTTTGAAGAAATTGTAGATTTTTTTCAGCAAACGATTGAGGAATTGATTTTTTTAGGCGACCATTTGTCGAAATTCGCGATACTTTTTAATGTCCGAATTTTCCGCTAAACGTAACGATCTCATAAACCCGGAAGGATAGATCGAAAAACCCGGAAATCCGGGCTACACCCGGAGCACAATCACCCCTGATTACTACTAAAAAAATAATTTACTCTTAATGGGAAAAAAAAAGAAATATTGAAATAATTTGTAATTTTTGATTGTTTATAATTACCTTTTAAAAGATCATTAATAATTTGTTCATACTGATAAATGTCCAAGCGATGCTGTACATCTTATTTAAAAATTTTCAATGTGTTCCTCATTTCTGTATTTTTGCATGATTTTCAACAAATTTGCTCTCATTATCTTCCTGATCATAGTCATTATTTCGTATTTCTTCACAAAATTTTTGGCAAATTTCAGTTTCTAATAATCTTTGTAGCTTCAGAAATCTCATTCTCATTTGCTATCTAGCCCTTATAAACTTCAGTCTTATCACTGGAGATTCTTTCTGGAGTATTTAACATTTTCAGTTCCCCATCTTTTTTAAGTTCACAGAATCCTGCACTAAAACAATTTCTTAACTGTAAAGTACACACTTTTCAGAAACAGTTTAAAAAAAAAAAAAAAAAAGCAATAAGATTAAACGAAAAACTGGTCACACGAAGTGATTAATTTGTGTAGAATTGAATACAGTTAGTCAGTCTCATTTTAATAACATTTAGTGATCAATAACTGTGATCACATTAAGTAGCATTTGCTAGAGTTTTCCTTTCTGTTAAACTTATTTTGTTTGGAATTGTTTCACATCTTAACAGATAAAAAAAAAGTTATGAGGAATTCACTTTGATGGAATGGAATTTTTGGAAGGGATCCATTTTGAGAAGGGCTGCCAATTTCTGTCTGGATGGACTGATGGCTAAATAAATGTAGAGATTTCATTAACTAGTCAACAATTACAGAATTGAATGGGTAGTTTTTAAGAAACACAAATAGCTTTAATAGTTTTTTCACAAGGTCCTGTTTTCACATGTGTATACTCTATTTTTGTTAATTTAACCTTTATGCCAGTGAATTATTTTTTATTTCTGCAAAAATGAAATTTGATAAAAAAAAAATTAGTTCAATTTCAAAAACTGTGTTCAAATATAATTAACCATTAAGAAATCTGATTTGAAGTTCACTTATGCTTAATGGTGTAATAAGGAAATATTGGAAAGGATTCAATTTTAAGTTAAAGTCTTTTTCTTTACTTTTTTACATGAAACTAAAAAAAAAAAAAAAAAAAAAAAAAAAAAAAGGAACTATTTTTATCTTTTAATTCACTTTGAACTTTAATAATATATCATGTTGTCCAGAAAATATTGGCTGATTTTTTTTAAATTTCCACATTTCATTTCCCTATAAAGCTTGTAGACCAGTCTGATTAAAGGTATGAGCAGTAGATTCACTTAATGTGTTTAATGCATGACAGTTTATTAAGGCACAGTAGTTCTTAATTGTTGGAATGTGCTTCAAAAATTATGTTGACAAAAGAAGGCATGTGTTTTTGCCGAATGGGTACAAATTAGTTTGAAACACAGCATAAGCTTATTGTAATGTAGTCGAGGAATAGAGTGAGGAGACAATATTTGCTCTAGCATCATAAGTTTTCCAGACGATAAAGGCAAAGAAATGACATTTCGGTCTAGATAAAGATATGATGGAGGAAACTTTGGAAGCAAATTCTTAATTCACCAAACAGATTAGTGTGTATCCAATATTAACCATTTCTGAACAGCTTTGCCAGTTGGCAAAGATTAAGGTTGACAACCGGATAGCACATGAATTAGTTGAACAGCAGAAGCAACTCCGATTTGAAATTTGATGTAACCCTTTCTCCAAAACAGAAAAAGTCCTTTTTTCTCCATTCAGCATACTTGTCTGACTTAGCACCTAGTGGGTTTTATATGTTTATGTATCTGACCAACTATCTTAGGAAAAAAACATTCATAAATCAAGAAGAGACAGAAAATGCATTTAAAACTTTATTGCATGTGTAAAGCCAGATTTCTAACAACTGGTATTGAAGCACTACTAACTCATTGGCACAGGTGTTTAAATATCAATGGTACCTATTTTGAATAAAACAAAGTTAACTATTTAAATATTTTTTGTTTTTCCATTTCTTAACGTTAAATCTGCCATTATTTTTTGAAGAACCTGATAAAATTAGTAGGAGAATAGCCATTTATTTAAAATATTGAATTTGTAACACCATAATTCTAAGGGTTGTCATTTTCTATAGTAAAATGTTAAATATACAACACAAAATAAGTAAAATAGTTACAAATAAGAACTGGTTTCATATTAGACTATTTCTAATCCCTGAAAAGAAGAGAGAAATTAAAACCAGTCAACTTCTACATTTAAATTACTCTTGTGTATATGCAAAGACTGAATAATACCACCCAGATCAAACTTTGAACCCTTTACACGTACTGTCATTTCATTCTGCTTTATCATTTATTTTATCACATCACTTTAGACTTAAAATATTTATGTGAAGCCTCTGAAGCTGAATATTTTAACTGTTCATTATTTTTTTTAAAGGTCCATAAATGGACCCAATTTTTATCCTGGGTAGGCTCCTGATATAGTTCTCGACAAATTAAAATTTAGTATTAATATATTCCACTTTCATATAACATAATTTTCACCATTTCATAAATTATTATAGATAATTTACATTCTGATATGTGTCTTTCATTGAATGCTACCACCATGTGATTTCTTGATCATTATCATTACAGTGTAATAATTTGAA
The DNA here is from genome assembly GCA_963932465.1 of Maratus speciosus. Lineage (NCBI taxonomy): Eukaryota > Metazoa > Arthropoda > Arachnida > Araneae > Salticidae > Maratus > Maratus speciosus. The sequence goes on along the minus strand of OZ010799.1, from coordinate 62,510,840 downwards.
TAAATTATAAATACTATTGCAAATTTTTCTTAAGCTTGTTAAACATTTGATCAATAGTAGTTTGTTTAGGAAATACATTTTATGTTTTAAATTTTTTTTTCTTGAAACTTCCAAACAATCAGCAGTTCTTGTTCTGTCATAAGTCTGTACCATTAGAAAATTAAAATACTTCATGAGTAAGTCCTTTATTAATAATAAGTTTTTTACCTTCTGATTCACTATCTGGTGTGTGCTCAGAAGGCTGCATTGTACTACTTATAATTTCTTCATTTATGAGATGCTGGATGACTGGTGCTTATAAAGTAGTATTGGCTACAGGGCCACTAAATGAAAAAAAAAGTGGATATTAAAAATTATTTTCCAGTGGTTACTTTCCACCTTTCCTACAAGGAGATAAAAAAATTTCTTGCATGCCATCAATAATTCACATTTGTTGTTTGCACAATATTAATATATTTAATTTTAGACTAATACTAATAGAAATTTCAACAAAAGTTTATTGTTTTGGACTTTTAAATGAGTGTCCACTAATAAAAAAGCTACTACTGGCCGCTGACCACTAATGAAAATTTCCCGTTTTGTTTGGTGCTTTATTGGCACAAATTACCAAGCTTAGAATCAACCAGTCAAACATAGATATCTGGGTATTTTTTCATCAAGTCATAACAGGAAATTTCATAGTTTAATTGTGAATAATAGGCAGATTTTAGAGTTGTGGATTTTTAAAAGTTTACTGTATATCTCTATCAAGAAAACAAACAATGTAGAGTATAAGAAAAATAAATACATTTTCAAATCAAAGTTTTTATTTATTTTACTTTCAGCATTAAACCTGATACACAAAAATAAAATAATTTCCATTAACAACACATTTCAAACACTGTCATTACTGCTGGTAAATATACAACATATTTAAATAATAAATATGTTGAAATATATAAAACTTAGTTAAGGGAAGTATCTCCCAAGGAAAATTTTCAGGAAGTCAACTTTTGTTTATTTCCTTTTAACTGAAAATGTGTCTAAAATATACCTTCAAAACCGTTTTTTGTTCCAATTAATATTTAAGCCATGATAACCAGTTTAACAGATTGGTGTCATGGCTGATTAAAAACATTAAATATGTTTTTCTTGACATTTTTTTTTTCCATCCATTTAGGTTTCCATACTTAAACTGTTCAAGCTATCACCATTTTAATTTTTGGAAATTAAACTAGACTTTTTCCGTTGGAACACAAACCTTTAAAAAGCTAAAATTTTAAACAGTTTTGAAATGAAAAATTAGTGCCAAAAATTGAGCTCAAACTTCAGACAGCCATCATTTTTGTAAAATTTTGATTTATTTTATCAATTTTAGGTTTGATCTCCAACTAATGTATTTTAAGAATCCGTGAATATATGTGTTTGTTTTTTTTCCCAGATAATTATCGAGAGCGCAATCACCTAAATTAATTTACTGTGCGTGCCATGCATAGTGAAATTTGGAAGAGCTTGGAGTACATCAATTAAAATATCTACTTTTTTATATGAAAATATTCACATTTAGATGAAATTACAATAAGTTCAATGCCAAAAATAATTTTTTCTATGTGTATTTAAAAAAAATAAAAATAAAAAATCTTGAATAAGCACTAAAAAGCCAATTAAAGGAAATGCTTTTATTTCATAAAAGTACAAAATATAAAATACTTCTTGAACAGTAATTAAAGATAACAAAAATTAAATTATTCAAATATCATAATCAACCTTGATGAATTTATATCCATTAAAAATTTTGATTATCTCAGTAGTATATGCATCTTGTTTTGTGAAAAGGTACATGTTCCATATCTTTAGCATATTTCCTACGATAGTCCCATAGGAAATAGTCTATCAGCACTGCATTCACTTTTAAATCATCTGGTATTTCTTTTGCACTCTGCTTCTTTTTAATGCACTCACACACTAGCTAAATTGTAAAAAATAAACGTTATATTAAAGTATATAAGAATAATATTGTTAGTAAGACAAATGATAAATGTTTTTCAAAATGTTTGCTAATGATATGTTTATAATGACTAAAATATATTAAAAATGCAAGAGTATGGGTGCCCTTAGAACAAAATCCAGGGAGGAGCAAGATTTTGGAACATATGTGTCTATAATCTGCTGCCAAGATTGTTTTTTATGAAAAATATACACATGAAATAAAATAAACTAAGAACTTTTTGTCAGAATATCATGTGCAAGGCAGTTTTTAAATATACCAACAGAAAATGATACAGAAGTGTAACAAATAATGTACATTAAAAATTTTAAAAAAGATTCTAACAGCTTTTTTTCAAAATGAAAAATTGAAACTAATTGCTATTTTTATCTGTCTTAATCGTTATTATTATCTGAACCCCTCATTTAAGATAATTTTGAAACATATGAACATAAAAAGAAAAAACTTATAAATGTCCTTTCAATTTTTAGAAGAAAAATATAAAGAGATAAAACAACTAAAAATTGTCTTTTATGGGATATTCAGGGGTAAGAGGGAGAGTAGAAGTTCTCTGGTAAAAAATTGTTAGTTCATTTTTGTCTCAATGTTTCATTACTTTAAATCAGGGCTGTCCAATGTGACAGGCACCATAGTGCCCTTTCGAGATTTTTTTTGCTGCTTTTCAAATATTTCTTGTTACTAGTGTTTTAAAAGTATAAAAATCTATTTTAAAGAATACTTTCTGTAAAACTGATCGTATCTTTGTGATTTTTTCCCCTATTGTACCAAATTAATTTTTCCCCTAGAAAACTTTTTGATATGGGTTCCTTCTCAGAAAAATGTAATGCTAAATTTACAATTCAATGATTTTTGCTTTTTCTGTAAATTATTTTTATTTGGAGATCCTGGATCATAAGGGACTTATGACTATCACTGTGAGATGTGTGCATTGCTATCATTCTTACAGTGAGATAAAGTTGCATGTTTTGAGACAGATGAATAATGGCAGCCTTCATTGTTTGCCAACAACTGAGATGTGTCCTTCCTTACTAAAACATTGGACAGGCCTGCTTTAAATGATTTCAGAAGAATAAATTTTATTTTTCACTGTTTTCAAAATCAGGGAATAAAAAAATTTAGTTCAATAAATTTGAAAGTTAATGGGGGTGCAATTTATAAATCTCCTTTCTCACATGTGGGCACCATTCAATAAAAGACAAAAAGGTTTCTATGTAATGAGAAAAGGATCTTGCAAAAAATACATTACATTTATTTACATGTATTTTTTTTTCACCAAAATCTGTCTTTTCTGTGGTGTAATAAGAGAATGCTTTTCAACCATTCATATGAATCATTCATACCAGAATATGTTAAACTGACTGTGGTCATAGAAAGCATATTAAAAAAAAAAACAAAAAAAAAACCCAACTCTTTCAACACGGCTTATCAGATTAAGAAGAAATAATAATAAACTTTAATTATTGAGTTACAGAAGGTCAAAAGTGGGTTTATTGAATTACCGAACAAACCTCTTTTATTTATTCTGTTAATATATAGCTCTAGATATATGACTAATTCTAAATATGAATGTACAAAAACTTTATGCATAAACTGAAATGGAATAAATCTGAAATATAACACAGTGAGATATAGAGAGACAATAAAATAGTCTTGTTTTTACATGCACGTATATTTGATTTTATTTATTAAATAAAATTTATGGTTCAAAGGGTTTTCTTTAAAAATAGCTTAATATTTGGTAGCTATGATAATTACTCTTCTTTAGATTAAAAAATGCTCGGTACATTTAATTTTTTCTCCACATCAACTCACATGCCAGTAAAGTAAATTTGCTTCTTTTGTTCCATTAAAAGCTGAAACTTTTATAAGACTGACAGCACAACTTTATGCTAACAGCTCTCAATGGCATAAATGTATGCTTTCTCGTGTATAATTATAATACTATATTGAACACAGTAATGCTTTCTTCAGTGTTAACTGACAGATTATCTCTATAATTATTAAGATGCTACTTGGTGCAGAATGATATAAATTTAAAAGCAACATTAAAAACGAACTTGCATATGTTATACAACTCATGGGGCATCTATACTATTAATTGCCAGTGCGGTCTTTCTTATATTGGACAGACCAAACAGGGTTTAAAATTTCATATTAAAGAACATCAACAATATATTCAAAAACAGGAAGCCAATAAATCTTCATTTGCTAAACATTGCTGGGAGATGAACCACTCTTTTGATTTTAATTCAGCCAAAATCATCTCTAAACCCACTTCTATACACAAACTTAATTTTCTTGGAGCATTTCAATATCTACAAAAATTATGACAATATTGTTAATAGTGAATTCGCTATTCCCCCTTTATCAGATTGCTGAAAATATTTCATAAATTCCTCTTTTGCTTAATTACTACCATTTTTTTCCCCCACATTTCTGGTGGCATTACCTATACTATTCTCCCATTGGCTGGTACCCGCATTTTCCTGTTTCTCCATTGGTTAAAGAACTTTTCAGTTGAATCTGCTTCTCCTCTATATAAGTGAGCAAGTTTCCGTTATTCTTTGCACTGAGGACGGTACGCTAAATGCTACCGAAACTAGTCTGCTGAATGTTTGCTTATTCTGGCATTTTTAACATTGCTTTTAAATTTATATTAGATTATCTCTATGTGCTATTACTATAATTAGCAAATCTAATAACTGTATAAAATTTCTAGTGTTAAAGTTAAATATTGCATTCAAATGTATATAAATTTAATGTTCTCTTATGAATTAAGAAGAAACTGAAAATCCTGTTGTTCCATAGCATATATATATATATATATGTATATATATATAACCATTAATTAAACATTACCTACCATCATCAAAAACCGCAATATTGTGAATGATTGACAACAAAGTGTCACAAACCAACAATATAGAACTGTATGTATAAAATAGAGTACCTTATACCTAATTATAAGAATTAACATGGAAGAAAAAAAAAAAAAGAATATGGATTCCGAAAAAAATTGAAAAACTTATACATTGAATTACGTTTTCAAGAGTACAGAATTCAATGATATAAGCAAATCGGTTGTTTTCTGTGAGGAAAAAGCTATATGCTGAAAAATTTTTTTCCCCTGTACACAAACAACCAATATATAACCAAAGGAATAGCCCCAAGATGAAAACAGAACATAATCAAATGACATAAAACAGAAAAAAAAACTTCAACCCATTAAATATTCAATCTGTAGCAATAGAAATCTTACAAAACATACCGAATTATTCCCAGTAGATTTTCAAAATATATTCCCGCACATGGAATCCAAAAAGCATGATAGATTAAGGTGAATAAAACAGTTAAGTTAACACAAAAATTAAAACCCATGGAGTCAGTTAATGTTGAAACACTGCAATAAATATAATTAATATAATATAAATAAAAAAATAATTACATAATTTATAATACCTAAAAACAATTTTAAATTGTTTAATAACAATTTTACAACATTGCCAGTATTCAGCGTTAATTACCACCTGGTGTAAAAAATTTAAATTATTACTTTATTAGAAGCTTTAAAAATAAAAAAATTATGGTGCTGCCATCTATTATTTTATTTTAAAAACAATTATTATTATACAAATGTCACTAAAAGAACCTAATACATGCTAATGAAATTAAAATATATCAACTGCATTCCTACACACATCCTATTATAAACAATACCATACTGTAATCATTATTTAAAAAAAAAATTAATAAATTAAATGTTAATAAAATGCTTACAATATATTATATTACCATACCATTAAATCTACACTGAGAAATTAAAATAAATAAATAAATAAATAAACTTGATAATATATGGAATATAGCTATATGCTATAAAATAAAATAAATTGTATATTATAAAAATATATAAAAGTCTTAATATTTACCATTACATATAAAAAATGAACAGGAAAGAAAAAAAAAATAAATTAATTAATTATAAAATAAATAAAAAATGGATGTTTATATAAGATTGTCAAATTCTAAAATTCCCAATAGCCTAAAGAACACAAAATACAGTGTGTGAATTATCCTTATATTAGCCATAAAAAAGCTAAAAAAATATGATTGTGACAATCAAACATATAAACCGATAATTAATCATGGAATACAAAGTTGAAAATAAAACAATATTAAATAGTATAGAGGAATAATAATATAAACTATTTACCCAATTTTAATGCATACAGTATAACGTCAGTTATATCAAATAAACTTATAAGCATAATAATCACTAAAAAGATGGTATACTATTATTAATTAATATGATATTGTCCTGAGTAAACTAAATTAAAAATAAGTTAATATTAAATTTGATTAAATAAGTTAAATTTAATATGAAATAAAAAAAGAGGAAAAATCACCAATTACATATAAAACATCAAATCAACATCCATATAAAATACGTAATAGAAATGTAATTATAATACAAAAGCCCCATTTTTTTTTTTTTTTTTTTTTTTTTTTTTTTTTTTTTTAATATAAATTAACCACTGCGTATTATCCAGGCACCACCCTCCTCCGTACTCTAACATCTACCCACCCAACCATCTTACAGTAATTGTTTATTATTATTTTACAATTTTTAATTTTTTATAAATACTTTTTTATTTTATAAATTTTTTTGTAATTTTGTTTACGCATGTGTTAATTTGTTTTAAAAGATCATGTAAGTAAAGTACTAATTGTATATTAATGAATATATGAATTTTTTTGGAAAACAATGATTTAATGCATCATAAATTAGTTTTTTAATATTATTGTTAATTAGAGGAGAAGAACATAAACATTTTATTCTATATAAATGATTAAGTAGTATATTTCGATATACAGAATGATGAAGACAAGATTTAAAATTTGTAAATGTATTAACTTTGAATTTAAATTCTTTAAATTTATCATATAAATCAGTTATTATTTTGTTGTCTTTTATTGTAATTTTAAGATCTAAGAAGTTAATTGTATTGTTAGATAAGAGGTTTCCCGTTAATTCCAAATTAGTGGGATAATCAACTGGAAATTGAGAAATTTTAGATTGATCAGTGGCAATTAAAATTATGTCATCAATATAACGATATAAATGGAGATTATTATTAGTAAAAGTACATTCATAGTGATATAAGTATAAGTCTGATAATAAACTGGATGTACAACCACCTTGTGGTATACCGACGTCCAACGTGCTGTAAATATATAATGTGTTATCTTGCAATATATAATTATTATAGATAATGAAGTTTGTTATTGATTTAAAATAAGCGATATCAATATTAGATGGTATTTCCAGTTTTTTATAATACTTTTTAAATAATGCATTTATAATATTATGTAAATCTAATAAGTCTATATTATTAAAAAGATCTTTGAAGCCGTATGTCGTTATATTATATACACAGTTAAGATTTTTTAAAATATTGACCAGTTGATAGCTATTTTTTATACAATGTGTATTATCATTGTTTGTAGTAAGTATATACCGGGTGTCCCAAAAAGGACTGACTGATTTTAAAATTCAATAACTTGCAAACGGTGACAGATATTAAAAAAATTCTTGCAGGAGGGTTATGGATAAGGTCAAAAGTTTTATTACAGTGATTTTCAATTTTAGTTCGATTTACAAACAATAGATGGCGCTGTAAGCAATAGTCGCTAAATTCAGGCTCGATTTTTGGTACTTCGTGGCCCGGATAATACGTTTCCATCTCCTTTTTCTGCATGGAACAAGATAAAGGACCAAAAATCGAGCCTGTATTTAGCGACTATTGCTTACAGCGCCATCTATTGTTTGTAAATCGAACTAAAATTGAAAATCACTGTAATAAAACTTTTGACCTTATGCATAACCCTCCTGCAAGAATTTTTTTAATATCTGTCACCGTTTGCAAGTTATTGAATTTTAAAATCAGTCAGTCCTTTTTGGGACACCCGGTATAATTGATTAAGAATTTTTAATAGAAGTTTATTGGCTTTATTATTATATGTATTGCAACCAATAGTTAGTCCTAAATTTAATTGGATTTTTATGAAATTTGGGAATAAGAACTAAATAAGGATAATTAAAGTTAGTAGATAGAATATTTAATAGTTTATAATAACTTTGAATTTTATGATTATTTACAATTACATTTTCATTAGTTTTTGAAAAGATTTATTAGAAGAAATACAGGATGTAAGAAGTTGGTGATAATAAGATTTACATATGATTGCATAATTATTAGGAGATTTGTCTACATATGTAATAACATAGTTTTTTTGTAATTTAGTTATTTGTTGGAAACAATGTTTTGTGTTAATAGAAACCAAATCAGAAATATTATATTTTTTAAAGCCATACTTAATTTTTCAATTACTAATATTTTCCATTGATCAAAATATGCAATAGATTTATTGTAATAGATTGAAATTTTATATATAAAAATATCTATATCATATGTAAACTGTTTGATAATAGATTTAACAGTAAATTTAGATGGAAGTCTATATTTAGTACCAAAACTCATTAGTTTTTTCAATTTAAAATCATTAACAATATTAAGATTTCCAGTGATTATATGTCCATGATCATTGTTTATATATTTTTTTAGATTGGGGTCATTGCAATTACCGGAAAATTACTTGCAGCAGATGTATTTTTTGAAAATGTATTGTAGTTAAAAATCTTTCTACCAATTGTATTCGGATATTTAAAGGTTTTTGATATATGAAGATTATTAATAGTAAAATAACAGTTTTTATCGTTAATTATAGAATTGATATTAATTTTATTAAATATATGATTTGAAAAAGTTATTATCATTTGAGTATTCGTATTTTGAATTTTATGTTTTTTTTTGTAAATTAATATTTAAAAAATTAACCCTAGTCATAATGAGATCAAAATAATATCAGAAAAATGTTTAGAGAAAGTTTTACTTAGAAATACATTTAAATGTTGTATAATCTGTTTCTTTTTAATAGCAAATATGTATTTTCGAATTAATAACCAATTATAATGCTTTAAATATTTTTTTTTGAAGATCATTAATTTGTTTAGTGATATATTTTTTAGAAACTACACCTGAAGATGAACCCTTTTCACGTTTGTTTCGTGTTGTTTTACAATTTAAATTATGATTAAGAGTAAGATAAATTGGAGAATAATCAATAGTGTTATTTATAGATGTGAAGACTTTGACAGGTCGATTAAATATTTCATTATTAAGTCCATAAGGATATATTGTGTTGTAATATTTCATGTATGATGACTCCATATAAAGCCGTTCTGATTTACTTTTTAGAATTTGAAGGATTTCAATTGTCGTATTTTTAAATTGATGTTTATAAAAATGTACAATTTCAGCTGTAGACTGTAGATTTTTTGCTTTGTTTTTATTAGAGTCTGAACGATGATGATTGATACGTTTATGAATTGGACCTGATGTTTCACCTATATATTTCATGTTACATAAGTTGCACTTCATGCAATAAATAACATTAAATGCTTTAAAAAAATTTGAATAATTAGGATCTGAGACAATTTGTGTCTGAGAAGCGTATGGACATGTCTTGCACCGAGCATCTAAACACTTACGAAAAAATAAAGGTCGAGGGGGAGAGTATAAAAGGTCACTGGATGACGATCCAGGAACAACCCCATTATTGTTCCTGTACCGGGCACTACACTGCGTAGATGCTATGTGCATCTTACCAGGATCGAGATGTTTACTAAGAACTGCCATATAAAAAATTATTTGGAAAATGTAATATTTGCAAAAAATAAGAAAATATAATAATATAAAAATCAATAATAAATGAAATGAAATTAGTCTTGATTAAATTTAATATTAAATATCTTGAGTATGAAATATAAATATACCTACAATATGTACAAATCAGAGAAGCAGTTCCCAAAAACCATCTATAATATTTCCAAAACCAAATAATGATAACCCTAAATGCATAAACTACAAATGCATGAAACCACTGGACTTTTTAGAACAAATAAAATAACCGCATCTAAAATCCAAAACCTACAACAACAATAACCATGCAAAGAGGACCAAAAACGCTATCCCAATTGACTTCTCAGATCAAAGTAATATAAATATAAATGACTAAAGCTTATTAACATAAAACGATTATTAGAAATATATATTGCTGCCATACTGATGTATATAAATAAACAGAATAGCTCATACTGAATAAATTTATAAAAAGCAATAGCAAAAGAAAAAAAAAAAAAAAAAAAAAAACCTAATAAATTGAAAATATATAGGACAATATCATACAATAACAACAAGAAAATACATATAAATTACATAACTAGAAAGGTAAAAATCATAAAATGAAACTTTGCGATGATTAGAATGAAAAAATTAATGGAATTTCCTAAGGGAGGTATCTGATAACTACAAGTAGAAATCATATAGATAATACACTAAGATTATGCGCTTTTGCAGCAAAGATCTAAGCGTATAATATTTAAAAGATTGCTAAAGCATTTAGCTACCTAGGTATATATAATATATATAAGATACCAATATTAAGGAAAAAATAATTCAAAATGAATTGTTCATTCAAAATGAAAAGATATCATAAAAAACATCATAAAAAGCTTACATTCATAATTACATGCGCAAATGCAACATAATAATTTGAATGCTAATATATAACCATTAATTAAACATTACCTACCATCATCAAAAACCGCAATATTGTGAATGATTGACAACAAAGTGCCACAAACCAACAATATAGAACTGTATGTATAAAATAAAGTACCTTATACCTAATTATAAGAATTAACATGGAAGAAAAAAAAAAAAAAAAGAATATGGATTCAGAAAAAAATTGAAAAACTTATATATTGAATTACGTTTTCAAGAGTATAGAATTCAATGATATAAGCAAATCAGTTGCTTTCTGTGAGAAAAAAGCTATATGCTGAAAATTTTTTTCCCCTGTACTCAAACAACCAATATATAATCACAGGAATAGCCCCAAGATGAACACAGAACATAATCAAATGATATGAAATGGAAAAAAAAAACTACAACCCATTAAATATTCAATCTATAGCAATAGAAATCTTACAAAACATACCGAATTATTCCCAGTAGATTTTCAAAATATATTCCCGCATATGGAATCCAAAAAGCATGATAGATTAAGGTGAATAAAACAGTTAAGTTAATCCAAAAATTAAAATCCATGGAGTCAGTTAATCAATGTTGAAACACCGCAATAAATATAATTAATATAATATAAATAAAAAAATAATTACATTATTTATAATACCTAAAAACAATTTTAAATTGTTTAATAACAATTTTACAACATTGCCAGTATTCAGCGTTAATTACCACCTGGTGTAAAAAATTTAAATTATTACTTTATTAGAAGCTTTTGTTACATTTTCAATATTTCAGATTATTAATTTATCGTCTGCATTATTTCTCTATTTAAATTTAAATATTTAAATACAAAAACAACTTCCAAAAACGTAGTAAGTAAATAAATAGAAAGCATTTAAATAATTTATATTCCATTAATAATCCTATAATTAATAATTATTCAAAGTAATGAATATTATAATATGCAATTAAATATAATTCTAATAGTGTACAGAATCTTTTAAAATATAAACATTACGGAATATCGTTCATTAAAGTAACTTACAATGCTTTTCTTATACTCGCTAACTTCCGAAAATATAAATTTAAAAAGTTATTTAATATTAATTATTTTATTCCAAAACTATGTTTATTGGATGCTACTACTTATTTATAAGCGTTTGCCAAAATTTCATTAATTTTAAACCGTAATTTAGCAAGATATCCGCATTACAAGATTTAATCACTTCTGTCAGTTTTAAAAGACGCGCAATCCATTTTTTTTCCCCCAACGCAGTTAGACATTTTTATCTTTCTTCCTCGCGGAAAAGGACGTCGTGACGTCACTCTATCTTCCATCTTGTTTTGGTATCACGAGGTGACATCGCCGGTACTCAGGAATGCAGGGGGAATGCAACTTCGATTACGATACAAATCGTTATCGATATTTCGATTGCGATGAAAATCGTTATCGTGATGACTCAGAGGTGCATGTGCCGGTCGCTGATTGGCGAATTTAATTTGAGCATCAGTTTTAACGTTCTTTGGAACCATCTGGATTTTATCTCTCTCACTTTGTCAAAATGTAGCGTTGTGTTTGCACGTACGTTTGAGGCTGAGGCCTCAGACGGAAAAATTTTGCATGAGGAAGATGTACCCTCTTCTTTAAGAAGCCAGATTTCCTTTTTCCTGAGAAGAGTTTTCAACGTCCTGACAATATCTGCAAGTGCCTCGTCTTCAGTTTTGAGTGAAAGATCATTTAATAATTTAATTATCAATGTACTAGAGTTCAACAAGGATTTCTCTAGAATAAAAACTTTGGAGCTTCTAGCGGATATATCAGCAGCCTGACATCGTTCCTGGAAACGTCCTTCTCCCGCTCACAATATAAGCTATACCGAGCTTCACCGACTACGTGCCATTATTTACCTATTCCCATATACTTTCGTAAATCTTCAATAGTGGTTGAATATCAAGAGAAAGTACGACTTGGAGTCCGTACTTAATAATTTCTAATGTCGTCAACGATCTGAGTGCTTCAATATTTCACGGAGCCCAGTCTTTGCACCCAAATAAAACTATAACTTCCCTTAATAGACTGAAAAGAACTTTAAATATAACGAATAACTATAAGCAGCATAAGTAACACAGAACCTATAAAATATTGGACTCAAATGACTTTGAGTGCTACATCAACTATCTTTAAATTTTTGAATTTGAAGAAGTGTTCATAAGTTTTTACTAATCAAATAGATAATTTGTCAATATCCATTTCATTGAAAGTTTATTTTAATAATTTTTCATAACACCTTTAGATATTGTTTCCTGGCCAGGTATAAAATAAGATATTTAGTTTGTGTGCTACAATAAAATGTTGTTTGTTCATCTTTGACTGTTTCCTTCAAAATGGGTGAGTCTTTTTCAGCCTCCGCTCCGAATATTTTTATGGCAACATTTTCTAAATTATTTTGAATATTTAACTTCAATTCTTAATATTTTCATTGGTTGCCAATTCATTATAATTTTCAGACATCCACTACGGCGATCACGGCCACTAAATATAGCATTTATCCTGGTCACGGCACAAAATGCTATATTTAGTGGCCGTGATCGCCGTAGTGGATGTCTGAAAATTATAATGAATTGGCAACCAATGAAAATATTAAGAATTGAAGTTAAATATTCAAAATAATTTAGAAAATGATGCCATAAAAATATTCGGAGTGGAGGCTGAAAAATAAAAAAGACTCACCCATTTTGAAGGAAACAGTCAAAGATGAACAAACAACATTTTATTGTAGCACACAAACTAAATATCTTATTTTATACCTGGCCAGGAAACAATATCTAAAGGTGTTATGAAAAATTATTAAAATAAACTTTCAATGAAATGGATATTGACAAATTATCTATTTGATTAGTAAAAACTTATGAACACTTCTTCAAATTCAAAAATTTAAAGATAGTTGATGTAGCACTCAAAGTCATTTGAGTCCAATATTTTATAGGTTCTGTGTTACTTATGCTGCTTATAGTTATTCGTTATATTTAAAGTTCTTTTCAGTCTATTAAGGGAAATTATAGTTTTATTTGGATGCAAAGACTGGACTCCGTGAAATATTGAAGCACTCAGATCGTTGACGACATTAGAAATTATTAAGTACGGACTCCAAGTCGTACTTTCTCTTGATATTCAACCACTATTGAAGATTTACGAAAGTATATGGGAATAGGTAAATAATGGCACGTAGTCGGTGAAGCTCGGTATAGCTTATATTGTGAGCAGGAGAAGGACGTTTCCAGGAACGATGTCAGGCTGCTGATATATCCGCTAGAAGCTCCAAAGTTTTTATTCTAGAGAAATCCTTGTTGAACTCTAGTACATTGATAATTAAATTATTAAATGATCTTTCACTCAAAACTGAAGACGGGGCACTTGCAGATATCGTCAGGACATTGAAAACTCTTCTCAGGAAAAAGGAAATCTGGCTTCTTAAAGAAGAGGGTACATCTTCCTCATGCAAAATTTTTCCGTCTGAGGCCTCAGCCTCAAACGTACGTGCAAACACAATGCTACATTTTGACAAAGTGAGAGAGATAAAATCCAGATGGCTCCAAAGAACGTTAAAACTGACGCTCAAATTAAATTCGCCAATCAGCGACCGGCACGTGCACCTCTGAGTCATCAAGATAACGATTTTCATCGCAATCGAAATATCGATAACGATTTTCATCGCAATCGAAATATCGATAACGATTTTCATCGCAATCGAAATATCGATAACGATTTGTATCGTAATCGAAGTTGCATTCCCCCTGCATTCCTGAGTACTGGCTATGTCACCTCGTGATACCAAAACAAGATGGAGGATAGAGTGACGTCACGAGGTCTTTTTCCACGAGGAAGAAAGATAAAAATGTCTAACTGCATCGGGGAAAAAAAATGGATTGCGCATCTTTTAAAACTGACAGAAGTGATTAAATCTTGTGATGCGGATATCTCGCTAAATTACGGTTTAAAATTAATGAAATTTTGGCAAACGCTTAGAAATAAATAGTAGCATCCAATAAACATAGTTTTGGAATAAAATAATTAATATTAAATAACTTTTTAAATTTATATTTTCGGAAGTTAGCAAGTTTAAGAAAAGCATTGTAAGTTACTTTAACGAACGATATTCCGTAATGTTTATATTTTAAAAGATCCGTACACTATTAGAATTATATTTAATTGCATATTATAATATTCATTACTTTGAATAATTATTAATTATAGGATTATTAATGGAATATAAATTATTTAAATGCTTTCTATTTATTTACTTACTACGTTTTTAGAAGTTGTTTTTGTATTTAAATATTTAAATTTAAATAGAGAAATAATGCAGACGATAAATTAATAATCTGAAATATTGAAAATGTAACAGCTTTAAAAATAAAAAAATTATGGTGCTGCTATCTATTATTTTATTTTAAAAACAATTATTATTATACAAATGTCACTAAAAGAACCTAATACATGCTAATGAAATTAAAATATATCAACTGCATTCCTACACATATCTTAATATAAACAATACCATACTGTAATCATTATTCAAAAAATTTTTTAATAAATTAAATGTTAATAAAATACTTACAATATATTCTATTACCATACCATTAAATCTACACTGAGAAATTAAAAAAAAAAGAAATAAAATAAAATAAAATAAACTTGATAATATATGGAATATAGCTATATGCTATAAAATAAAATAAATTATACATTATAAAATATATAAAAGTCTTAATATTTACCATTACATATAAAAAATGAACAGGAAAGAAAAAAAATTAATTAATTAATTAATTATAAAATAAATAAATAAAAAATGGATGTTTATATAAGTTTGTCAAATTCTAAAATTCCCAATAGCCTAAAGAACACAAAATATAGTGTGTGAATTATCCTTATATTAGCCATAAAAAAGCTGAAAAAATATGATTGTGACAATCAAACATATAAACCGATAATTAATCATGGAATACAAAGTTGAAAATAAAACAATATTAAATAGTATATAGAGGAATAATAATATAAACTATTTACCCAATTTTAATGCATACAGTATAACATTAGTTATATCAAATAAACTTATATGCATAATAATCACTAAAAAGATGGTATACTATTATTAATTAATATGATATTGTCCTGTGTAAACTAAATTAAAAATAAGTTAATATTAAATTTGATTAAATAAGTTAAATTTAATATGAAATAAAAAAAGAGGGAAAGTCACCAATTACATATAAAACATCAAATAAACATCTATATAAAATACGTAATAGAAATGTAGTTATAATACAAAAGCCTCATTTTTTTTAAAAATATAAATTAACCATTGCGTATTATCCAGACAACACCACCCTCCTCCGTACTCTAACCCACCCATCCAACCTATAATAATTTTTTTATATTATTTTACAATTTTTAATTTTTTATATTTTTTTATTTTATATATTTTTTTGTAATTTTGTTTACGCATGTGTTAATTTGTTTTAAAAGATCATGTAAGTAAAGCACTAATTATATTTTAATGAATATATGAATTTTTTGGGAAAACCATGATTTAATGCATCATAAATTAGTTTTTTAATATTATTGTTAATTAGAGGAGAAGAACATAAACATTTTATTCTATATAAATGATTAAGTAGTATATTTCGATATACAGAATGATGAAGACAAGATTTAAAATTTGTAAATGTATTAACTTTGAATTTAAATTCTTCACGTTTATCATATAAATCAGTTATTGTTTTGTTGTCTTTTATTGTAATTTTAAGATCTAAGAAGTTAATTGTATTGGTAGATAAGAGGTTTTCCGTTAATTCCAAATTAGTGGGATAATCAACTGGAAATTGAGAAATTTTAGATTGATCAGTGGCAATTAAAATTATGTCATCAATATAATGATATAAATGGAGATTATTATTAGTAAAAGTACGTTCATAGTGATATAAGTCTGATAATAAACTGGATGTACAACCACCTTGTGGTATACCGACGTGCTGTAAATATAATGTGTTATCTTGCAATATATAATTATTATAGATAATGAAGTTTGTTAATGATTTAAAATAAGCGATATCAATATTAGATGGTATTTCCAGTTTTTTATAATACTTTTTAAATAATGCATTTATAATATTATGTAAATCTAATAAGTCTATATTATTAAAAAGATCTTTGAAGTCGTATGTTGTTATATATATATATATATATATATATATATATATATATATATATATATATACACACACGTAATCTATCCCTGCCCTGAAACTTAAATGCGTATACATTTCTTCCCTATGCCATGTAATCGAATTATAGGTGCCTGATCAAGCTTTAAAAATTTAACAAATGTGGCTCACATTTTTAAAATCTAAAAAGTCAGTTTTTAAAGAGCTGTCTTGACATATTCTGTGTGTGTGTGTGGGGGGGGGGGGGGGGTATCTATCACAATTTATAAAAATGAACAAATAGTATTAAAATTTTAATAAAATATACTTACATTTTTATAATATACTTATTTCCTATAAGAATATACTTATTCTTATAGGAAACATCCATAATATGTAAGATTGAATTCATATATGTCATAAATCGAAATGACATATGTCATGAATCTAAATGTCAACCAAACTAATGACAACAGATTTTGAAAACACCTGTCAGCATATGTATTGAAATACAGCTGTTAAACATGGATGAAAGACATTTGTGGAACGCCATTTAAGCAGAAGGGTTCAAGCTGCATAACTACAAATACTCAAGAAAGTAAAGAAGATGTAAATTCTTGTTGTTAAATGCAGGATTTTTAATTGACTTTTAACTTATGTTTATTATTATTTTAAAAATTAAATAAGATTAAAAAAAAGGTTTGTACTTTATTTTAAGATATAATGAAAATATCAATTAAACATAATAAAATAAATATAGACGCATCATATACTGAAATACATATTACCTCAACAGCCCAAATAGTGCAACCTCTAATTTCTATTTCATATCTATGTCCATTTTCAATAACATTCCCTATTAAAAAAAAAAAAAAAAAAAATTGAGAATAAGAATAAATTTTGAATGTTTCTTAATATATAAAAGTAATTAAATAATTTTATACACGAAAAGCACAAATATGAATTTAAAAAGTCTTCTATGTTGCTACAATAGGTAGCTTAGCAAGAAGATTGAAAAAATAATAATACATGCATGTTTGCATCTTTATTATAAGAGAACCAGTAACATAATTAAAATTTTATGATTATTTTGATTGTAATAATAAATTAAAAAATTATACTAGAAATACTTGTAAAAACTAAAAATATTACTACATTTCTAAGGATATCTTTTGAATTTCCATTATTTAACTTTTTTTTTCTTAATAGTTATTGAAAAATAATTTTAAAGGCAAAAATTCCTGAAATCAGGAAAATTTTCCATGAACACCTTGATAATAATAAAACTTTTAAAAATGCAACATAAAAAAAGAAGCTTTAAAACTCAGTCTTACACTTACCTTCACCTAAAGCTTGTTGCAGCTCATCTGAATACTTCAGAACACCTAAGTACACCAACAGCTGTGGAATTCTATATGAAAAATAATGTAGGAAATCAGATTATATCAATATGTTGGTTATCAATGTAATATTATGAATCTATTCTATTGAAATCTGACTGTCTGTTTGTATTTCACAACTACTCCTCTCAGAATATCAAATGCAACATGATGAAATTAACATCACTTATCTGCATGGATTCAAGGATGTCCTATAAACTCTCAGAAAATTATTTATTTCTGAGATAATTTTTTTTCTAACTTTTAAAAAGTTTCTCTAAAGAAAGCAATTAAATTACTCTGTTTTTGTGGATTGAGGGAGGAAAAGGGGGGGGAATAAAAGTAATGGACAACAAGCATTTCTGACATCATACAACTTCATGATGGATTTTCCCCCACAAGCATTGACCAAAAGCCAATCAAATACTGCAATGCTTGTGGCAAATATTGCGAGCTCCACCCAGTGTGTGTGGTCAATTATATTTTTATTGATGTCATTTTTTTATCAAAATTTAAGAGAGAAATTATTTTCAATTTGAATGGAAATGAAAAAACTTTGATAGTGAAAAAATTAAATTTTCCAAGAAAATTCAAAGAAATAAAAACCTATTTCTACATGTCCAACCTTTATGAATCAACTTATTCTACAAAAACTAAAATTGTATATTGACATAATGACATTTACACACCATTCAACCAAGGAGGAGGACTTAAACTTTTTGCATTTAGGCTAACAATGATTTACCTCTAATCACAAGAATTGAATTTAAAGAAAAAGCATACACTATTTTCAATTAATTACAGTTACATGATGAGGATTAAAATGTTCCACATAAGTACAAAAACTAAAATGATTTATCACAAAAAGAAAATTGTTTCTTGTAAAAATTTATTTAATTAAAAGAGCTAAAATTTGTTTTTATATAAGTTTGTCAAAGTGATGCCATTTTCATTCCACCAGCCTCGAAATTAAAATCCAAATCTTGAAAAAATAATAACAAATGACATTTTTCATAAAAAATCTACCCCCCCCCCCACCCCATTTTCTTCTTCATTACTGCCAAGGATTCGCACTCCACTTATTCAATACACTCTGCTATGTGACAAGGGATGTGGGACATAGGTCCAAGGCTCCTCGTGAAATCGTCTAGAAATCATGTAATTTTAAAAATATAATTTTCACAATTTTTTATTTAACCTACATTGTAAATATGACTTCTTACTTGAAATTTAGTGTTTAATAAAAGTAATGTCATTTATATTTTTTCTTAAATGTACAATAATAATGATATTTTCCCCTCATGAATTCAAAAGGTCTTGTGCAATATAAGTATCACATTTCAGGTTGCCAGGTAGCTAGTAATAATATTAATATGTAATGTTATCAATATTATTGCAGAGCCAACGTATTTTACTAGTCTGATCAAATGGATGCTGCTTTGATAGCAAACCAGCTATTAAAAAAATAATTTATCCAAAATACATTTGATTCCAACCATTCCAAATAAATGGTTCCACATTGTAATAAAGAAATATTCCTTAAGCTGTATCCACAATTATTTACAAGAATTAAGTACCTATTTCCTGCAAGTATTAATTTTTCTTATGCAAAAATTATTTTTATATGTAAAATTTTCATCTTGCTATGTATTATATCTATTTCTGAGCACCATGTAATTTTTTTAATCACACAAACACAAAGATGTGGTTTTAGCAATTACATGATTGGTTCAGAAAAGGTACAACATAAATAATTGCTTTAATAGCATAAAATTATAGTCTTCAAAATAGTTTTTTAAATGCCAAAAACTTGCATACAACTATGAAATACAAAAAGTGCAAAATAGTTATGTATACTTTATATTCAATTTTATTATTCTGCAAAAAGAAAATTCCAAAGCAAAATATTTATGAGTGATATTATAAATATATACATAATTACAGTGAAACTTCAATTATCCTGACTATTGTGTTCCAAATGCAATTTGGACAAGCAGATATCTGGATAATTAGAGCTGGCAATCATCAAAAATTGATAAAGTTTTGAAAGAAGAATGTCCCTCCCTACAACTGGTTTTATTTAATAAAGAAATAGACCTGGCGTTATATTAAAAATATGATCACTTTTGCAACAAGCATTTAAAAAAAAAAATACAGTAGTATTAATATACATAGGATAAAAATAAAACAAAACAGCCATATGTTTATTTGCCTTTAAATAATGGATCAATGCTCCAACAAAGATATGGAATTATATTCTATTCTGAAAATGATTGTTGTATTCATTTATATTTACCTGTTGTCTTATTACAAAGGCTTTGTGTTTTATTTATCTAATGCCAGTTCCTGAATGCATTTTGCTGCTATATATAGAGGTGTCCATTGAACATATTCAACAAAGTAAATTGTTTTGGCATAGACTGTAAATACCATTTTAAACCTAGCTAAAAATATACATTTTGAAAATTTTAACACTGATTTAAAGAGAAGTATCAAGGAAATTATGTTTGAGTAAACACATGCATATTGCATTTTAATGTATATATATATATATTTTTTTCTTGACACTGATGAGGATATTTGGAGATGTGTATGACTGCAGTTTGGATAATTGTATTTTTACTATAGTACATTTTTTGATTAAAAAAATTGACATGATTGGGAGTCAGATTGGCCAAATAAGTCTGAAACATATCAAAATACAGTAGAATATTTTTATATTTCATTACTTGGGAGAGAAGTTGTGCAGATTATAAATTTCATTGTTAAATTTACTTTAAAAACATGGGCCAAATATTCCTGGACCAAATCATTCATTATATTACTCATTATATATTTAAAAAAACTATTGTAATAATAGGAATATTTTCATTAAAAAGCTCTAAATTAAGGAGATTAAATTGAACAAATGTATTAAATTTAGCTCTCTAGAGAGTAGCAATTTTTTTTACAATGCGGGAACATAGGTGCCTCTTTCTTAACTGCAAAATTCATTGTTTATGTCTGAGAAATTATGTGTTATATAGAGAATTGCATTATGTAGAGCTGTGTTGTGAAGATCTACTTACATCTCCAAACCCTGGCCATTAAATCATATTGTTTGGCCACAGATTTTGTTTATTGAAAATGGTCAATTGGAAAGCACGCAAGTATAAAAGAAAATTGTTTTTGAAAATTTTATTTTGAAAGGAATGGATAAAATATGTTGAATACTGTAATATAAAGGGCAGAGTTGGCAAGATTCTTCCAAAGTGGAAAAAAAAGGAGGAAGAAACAGGTTTCTTCCAGAAGAAACCCAACCCTGATAAAGGGTTAATATGTTTTCAACAATACCTACTATCAATATCAACCCATTAAGTGTCGCTATATATATTTACAGATTTTGTTATGGAGCCATTGTTTCTTTTAATGAACAGGATTTCATTAAAGTACTTCTGAAAAAAAAAAAAAAATCTAAATAATTTGATTATCTATGAAAAACAGCATGCTCCCGAAATGGGAGCAATGGCGCTTAATGAGGTAAATTTTTTTACAAAAATATACTTTTGCCTCCATGTAGTTATAACAGTTATTTTTCAATTCTTCAGAAATAAAAAGGACTGTATCATTCTGAAACAGACATTTTATGGAAAATTCAAACAAATTACATCTACATTTATAATTAAATGAATAAAATCCATTTACTTTTTCATAAGCATCTTCCTTATACATCTCTTTATTTTTGATCATTACATTATCTTTTCTCTCTATTTTACATGAAAGACGACTGAACAATTTTTATACAGCATTACATTGCACTTTTTACAGGAAACTTGAGTATTTTTTTGACATACTTTACACCTAGATGGTTTCCCAGCATTTTCTGTAAAATAGTTCATGCCATCAAAATGTATTTCATTCGACAGAAATCTAAAAGGACCCGAACAGGGATGTTCTTCTATTTTCTGTTCTATTTTAATCAATGACGAAACAATTTCATGGAGAAATTCTGAGAAAGTTTTCTTTTACATTTTTTATGGATTCTTCAAGCTGCTACAACTCCCATATTTAGTTTGTTGATGAAAAATGGTCACCACCATTTCTTCCCTCTTATTTTTGGCCTATATATACTCAAAAACTGATCAAGCAAACTGACATCGCCCATCATTTTGTTATAAGATGCTATAACATGGAGCTGCGGTATATCAATTTTTGTCTTATCCGCCATGTTCCATCTTTTTGCTGAACATACTGGTTCTATAATCTATAGGTTCAAAATTTGAAGCCAAACAAACAACCTGATTGCCTTTCCATTTCACAATGCTAATTGATTCCGTAGTAATAGAGTTCCTCTGTGTTTTTTATTCAAAGCTTTGGAATCTATCAAAGGACAATTTTGCAGCCTGTTTTCTCAAATTGTTCCAGTGGTCCGAAAGTGCTAATTCGTCATTGCTAATAATAATGATAAGGACAAAAAAAAATTTCTATATAAAGTTCATGCTTTGGAGTATTTGGGATAAATGGAGTTACATCTAGTACAACTCTTGATCCCAATAGTAATGTATTAGTTGAATTTTGTTCTTTACTAACATACACTTGTAGATTATAAGGATAGCCTTCTGATGAGGCAAGAATCCACATTTTGTATCCAAATTTTATTGGTTTTGAACGCATGTACATCTTCGCAGAATGATGTCCTGTTTAAGGAATCATTTCTTCATCCGCACATAAATTTTCAGAAAATATTCCAAATTGTTCAAGTTTTGTATAAAATGTATCAATAAATTGACATACTTTAGCCAGTTTGTTTGTTTTGTCAGTTGACTCATTGTTACAGAGTTGAATGTTTTTTTATGTTACAAAATCTTTGTTGGCTCATCGATTTGTTAATAAAAGGTATATTGCAATCATCTGATTTGCTCCAGTACATGTTTTCTTGAGGCAGAGAATGATATCCATAAAGTAATATTATTCTCAAAACCATTCAAAGTTCTTTTCTGTCAAAGAAAATTCTAAACCACTGTTTTGACAAGCGTAACATTTAGTTTCTGTCATAATGAAGTTAATAATTTCATCATCAATAAACATTTGAAATATTTCATAAGGAGACTTCTGTGCTATTTCTCGATAGTTTTCTTTTAATGTGGAAATGGGTTCCTTTGAAATAGGCAATATATCAGAGTGTTTTGTCCAGTAAAACATTTTTTTATGATAATTTTTACGATTAGCTCGAGTTTCATTTTCTGAAATATTTTGTTCAACATTTTTTTTCTCTTTTTCTACTTTTTTTCTATATTCCAATTTGACGATTCATCAGAACTTTCATCTATAATATCATGTCTGCATTTATTATTATTTTCTTTTTTTAATCAGTAAATCACATATTTTTTCATTGACTTTTGATTTGGAATTTACGGAAAGCTCAACCACACCAGATATATCACGGGGTAAATCATCACATAAATTGTTTTCTATTACATCTTCTGCATCTGTTACTATTTCAGGATCAGATGGTAAACAAACGATTTCCAGATCATCCAAATAATCATCTGAATCTAATTGTTCAAAATAATCCAAAGCTTGAGACACAAAAATTTCACAGGCATCTTTGCTTAAAGTTGAAATATATGATATGAAAAAGCCTGCTAAAAATATATCTTTTAGCAAAAAGAAGATATCTAATAAAGTAAGAAACAGATTATAAGAGTAACACTTCCAAGAAAAGTTTGCTAGGAAAAAAAAAAAGCATTTCCAAAGCTTCTATATAGACTATTTTCACGCGCATGTAAAAGCATCGTATTGGGTCTTTATAATTTGGGACGTTCCGTCAGGCCTTGAAAACTAACAAAAGAGCCATTGCTCCCATTGCGGGAGCAACTCGTTCTTTCATGAATTGGGATCAATCTATATTACTTATTAAGTATGGATTTATGTAGTATTAGACAATAGACAGTTATAAACATATTTTAAATAAAAAATATAATTTTTATTAGTAATTTATTATTTTTTTATTTCTTGCGAAAATGGTCAAAAGCCTAAATTTTGTTGTTTTAGACACGTTTAAAAAAATGGAAAATACAAATGAAACTCTGAAGTCATCTCATACATACAAAATACAAATAACAAACTTTTTGACAATATATAAAATACACATTTAAAAAAAAAAATCCTAAAGTAATGTTCCAAAAATGGGAACAATGGCACTTAATGGGTTAAATAAATACACATGTTTTTATCACTCAATAAAAAAATTATATTCAGATTTTTACCTGTAATCAGCAAACATTGATAATGAGTCTATATCGTAGAATGATCCATATCCTTCACCTTCAAAGCAACTCCAAAGATCACCAATTAAAATCTGCACTCTTTTATAAAAAGATACTGTAATTAATTTAGCATAAATGTAGATATAATTATTTAGTCTCAAAAAATAAATACCAAAAATATTTACCTCTGTGATTTTCAAATGTTGCTTCATCTCTATAAGATGGGAAATTATCAACGACTAAGCTTAACAACTTTTCAGCACTGTTTTCACATGATTTTATACATTTCTCAAACGATCCGTCAAATTTCTGAAATAAAGGCAAAAGTATTTTACACAGAAAAAAGGTAACAAATTATTAACTATCCCATTACTATTGACTGAGTGGTTCACATAAAATTACCATAGAATAAATTATTTGAGCTAATTTCAGTTTCATGAAAATATAAGCTTAAAGCAAGATACAGGCATCTCCTGACTTACGTATTACGTGACTTACGTAAATTCACAGTTACATAATAAATCTCGAAAATTACATTTGTGAACATACTAGCGCGTTGGATGTGCAGTTACATATTTTTGATATTTATTTTATAAATAAAATGTATAGTTATAAATCACAACCGTAATATAGTTCATATTAGATACAGTTATCTTTTTATTGGTATATACAATCAAATCTATAACAAAACAATGGTTCTTTATGGTTAGTTATTCATAGTAGTCACCTAATTCATAATAAATAGAATTTGTGCTTATCAAAGATTATTTTATTTTGTGAGGGCCATACATTTTTCTTGCCATCAGAAATTCATGGAGAGTAGGTTAAATTAGTCTTCTTTAAATATTTCTTATTTTTATAGTCATTTGATGTAGATTCAAAATTGTTATAAATCTATTCATCAATATTAGATTTATAAATCCCGTATTCCACAAAATAATTGAAAAGTGTTCTTTAAGTTTGTTTATATATTTTTTCATACATTTATAGTTTATATACGAGTAAATACTGTCGCATGATGCTTTATTTATAAAATAATACG
The DNA here is from genome assembly GCA_963932465.1 of Maratus speciosus. Classification (NCBI taxonomy): domain Eukaryota; kingdom Metazoa; phylum Arthropoda; class Arachnida; order Araneae; family Salticidae; genus Maratus; species Maratus speciosus. Next base: position 62,485,323 of record OZ010799.1, on the reverse strand, counting down.
GTGTAAATAATATATATATGTATATACATATATATATATATATATATATATATATATATATATATATATATATATATATATATAAATATAATAAATTTTGCAGTTTCTTACAATATTTTACCTAAGCAACTTACACATTCAACTTTCGTAAAATTCAAGTTACGAGCAATTATATCTCGGCTCATGCAGGGCATGCCAATTCACCATCATAGATTTTTTTCAAAAAATTACAGTAGTTACAACTAAGTAATACACAAAATTTGCCAGAAGGATTCCCCCCCCCCCCCCCCCAAATTTTTTTCTCTGGTTACAGCACTTTGAAGTTTATGATAAAATTGACAATTTTCAGAAAAATGCTTCATTTTGAAATGAACACAGTACCAAAAATATTTAACGTATCCAGTCAATTTTTTTTTTACAAATAGTTATTAAACTGAATTTCACTTTAGCATAGTTTTAAAAAATATGGTGGCCTTTTTAATTAATGAAAAAAATAGTTTTTAAGTACAAAAAATATAATTATTACTGATTTTAAGATTTTTTTTTTTTTTTTTTGAATGAAAAAGATATTTTAAAGCTAAATATTGATGGCAATCCAAAGACCTTTAATGGGAGTTTCACAGCAAATTTTATTTTAAGTGTAAGATGCATGAAACTTTTGCAATTCAATTTTAAATTACGCAAAATTTTGTAAAATCGCTACTTTTGAAATGCAATTTCTCAAAACACCATTTTTAAAATATCTGATAATATGCTCAATTGATACCTTATTAGTTTCTAATAAATACCTTACAAGCAAATTGTGTGTTTTTGCTTAGAAATTTTTTTTATGATTTTTTGAAAATAACCTGTGTATATTTTTCAAAAAACCAGAAAGTCAGGCTTTTCCTTATTTCACTGAATTATAATATGATAAATTTTTTAATAAAAAGATACAATGCACATAATAATTATGGCAGCTAAATATAAGCTAATCTTCAAAAATTGTTATTTATAAAATGTAATTAATCCAAAACCCTATTTTTTTTTTTTTTTTATCTGAAATTTTTTTCGTTTTTTCTCATTTTAGTGCTCAATAAATAGACTGCTGTTGAACAGTGTATTTTTGCTTGGTAGAAAATATTATAAAACATATTTTTACATTTCTATTAAAATATGTTTTGATATTCTACGATGATTATGTTTTAATATGTTCTAAGATATGATATATAATTGAAAATTTTCTTTTAATATCTTCATTGAGTTTAAAAATTCAAATTATTGTTGCTGTTTTATTACAATGTATTTTACCAGTAATACTTAAAATAATTTTCTTAAATAAAAAAATAAAATCCACATAAATAAAGTTTTCTTTTTTATTAAACTTCTTTTTAACAACTATTATCTTACAATCTACCATTTACTAATGTTGTATAAAAATACAGAACATTTTAGTGACATTTTTATTCAGAATTGTTTAAACAAATCATATGGTATTTAAAGCAGAAACATCTGCTCATTGAGCAACTAATCAGAAGTTGACCTTTTCTCCTTTTAACCAAACTGCTTTAAAACAACATTCTATTATTGCAACTGCATTCATACATCAAGTTTTATCCTTTCTATTATTGTCTGTGTAAGTGAAAAGTAAAGTTCTGCTTTCCTGAGTTTTATCATACTGAATCTTTATAGATTTTTCTTAGTGTTTTATTTCAGTTTATATGCCTGAGATCAGTTTAAAATTTATAAATGTTAAATAGGAGGGTGCATAATCATATCTGACATTCCTAGTTCTAAGAGACTTAAATGTGTGGATTATATTAAGAGACATAAGAATGTTGTATGCAAAACAAAGTCTGTTAGACTATATAGTGTTGATGATTTAACTGATGAAATAAAAAAATTTGTTGGAACTTCTGTTTCCGTAAATAGAGATGACAATTTATGCTCTAATTGTACAGAATTTTATAAAACGAAATTTTTAGAACACGAAAGTAAATATTATGAGGAAAAGCCTGTGTGAGTTGAATATCATGAAGAAATGCCTGCACGTGATGAAATCTTTATCTCAACAAATGAGGCAGTGAATATACTTTAAATGAGAGCATTAAAATTCTTGATGGTGATATTTCACCACTAAAATGACTTACAAAAATTAGATCAGACAGAAAAGAACTTTACGTGAAGAGGAAAATATCCTTCTACTCCATTTAGACAGAAATATTATTGAAGCCTATAGAGCTAATAATGAGAAAGAATATGCTAATGTAAAATGTATTCTTGGTATATGCTCTAAACATTATTGTGTGATTAAAAATAATGAAGGTTATATGGGCGAACAATTAAAAATGGATTGACAAAAGTTGAAACCTCCAGCCAGATGAAAAAACAATATTCAGTACATGATTTCCATTTCGATTTGTGATTTATTTGGATGCATTTATGAAAATAATTGGTGGATAGGGCAGGCATACACCCTGGGTACCAGCTTATGGCCAGGATAAACCCCTAAGCGCAGGGGTGATAAATCAATGGTATATCATGAGAACTAAATGACATTACAGTATCATTCATGTACCCCCATGATCCAGCAAAAGCATTCCATTGGCCAGAAAAATCTAGAAAGAAAAAAGATGAATGTGCCATTGGAAAATGTGCTGCTAAAAATAGAAAATTCAACTCCAATAGGACAATCTACACGACTTCACACTTTCGATGATAAGGAGTTGAAGTTAATTCAAGAAATTTTCAGTACCTAATTCTTCTGTAATGTATATATTTGCATATTAATATATTATATCAATACTATATAATGAAATGTTTAACACACTGTAGGTGAATTTAACACATTTATGAGTATGGAATGAAATGACATACAATCAATCCTAATTCTGCTAGTGGCTATATTTTACACAATTCTAAATTTAAGCACATGGTTAGCTATAATTTAACAGCAATAATTATGTACTAGGTTGTATTTTTAGTTTGAAATATTAATTACATTAGAAGTTCGGTGAAATAAGAATAAGCTTGACTTTCTAGTCTTTTGAAAAATATACACAACATGTTATTTTCAAAAACTCATGAAAAATTTTCTAAACAAAAACACACGATTTGCTTGTAAGGTATTTATTAGAAACTAATAAGGTATCAAATGAGCATATTATCAGATTTTCAAAAAATGGTGAATTGAGAAATTGCATTTCAAAAGTAGCGATTTTACAAAAATTTGCATAATTTAAAATTGAATTGTAAAAGTTGTATGCATGTTAGGCTTAAAATAAAATTTACTGTAAAACTGCCATTAAAGGTCTTTAGATTGCCATCAGTATTTAGCTTAAAAATCTTTTTTCATTCTGAAAAAAAAAAATCAAATTCAGCAATGACTATAACTTTTGTACTTAAAAACTAATTTTTTTGTATTAATTAAAAAGTCACTATATTTTTTAAAACTATGCTAAAGTAAAATTCAGTTTAATAACTATTTGTAAAAAATAAATTGACTGAATATGTTGAATATTTTTGGTACTGTGTTCATTTCAAAATGAAGCGTTTTGATGTTTTTCTGGAAATTGTCATTTTTAACGCAATTTCTAAAGTGCTGTAACCACAGAAAAAAATTTTTTAGGGAAAAATCCTTTTGGGAAATTTTGTGTATCACTTAGTTCTAACTACTGTATTTTTTTGAAAAAAATCTGTGATCCTGAATTGACGCATATCAGTACTGCCTGCCCGAATTGAGATAAAATAGCTCTTAACGCAAAACTTTACGGCATGCGTTACTTACGTAAGTTGGGGGATGCCTGTACTGTATTCACATCATCCCAATCAATTCAACATTAATCTTCAGTATTCCATTCATACCATAGAAATAGGAGACTACTAGAAGGAAAACTGTTAGGAATAACAAGCCCTCTGTATCTTATCACCGTACTATTTTAGCTCTACAACTTATTTACATTTTTAGCTGAAACAGCCATTCTTTATTTACAATATAAATACAGATACTACTTACCTCATATCCTTGTTTTTCATAGTTATATCTCCTTAAAATTTATCTGATTTCTTTTTATCTTTAGTTACAGTTTACCTTTAATCGTATCTTCTTATGCCGGTCACCTGTCTTTCAAAACATCGCGGTTTTCGGAGATCGTTTTCCACGTATGATAGTTGAGCAGTACTCCCGGTCGCCACAAGATGGCGTTAGTTGTCCGGTAGAGTGCATCGTAAGTCTCCGATCATTCTGGAAGCCGTCTGTTTTGCATATGCCGATAGCTGGTATGCATGTCCGAACCATATATATGTTTCGGCCAGCGTGTTTTTTCGGTAGTTGGGATTTACCTTTTCAACATGATGTGAGCAGGTGTTTTTAAGTATCGTAATGTTTTATCGGCATGTAAGCTTGTTTAAACTGGAAACGCACGGTGAAGGTTAAGGTCTTTCTCTTCCTGGATTTCCCGTATTGATATCAACTGATCTACATTTCTTTTTTAAGTCATCTGATGGAATAATGAAGGCTGCATTGTGTGACCTCTATCTTCGAGAACTTTTTGGTGTGAATTCGAAAAGGAGTCGTTTCTGTATTGAAGTGTCAGCTGAGCTTTCTCCGAATTCCTCGACGTTGGGAAAATGAGTTTGTAATTGTATTTCCGAACTGTTGATTATCTATCGGTTTCCTGGTGGGAATGACAGTTGTTTGTTTTTATGCTGCAGTATGATATCTCTGGCGGTGCTGGAATTGGTTTAAGACAAAGTGTGGTTTTTCAATGATAAGTTATTTCTTGAGCTCTGGAGCATTGAATCGAAAGATGTTTTACATTTTTATACTTCTGCAATAGTGTGTCATGGAGTGTTGCTCAGTACAACTTGTTCTATACGTAGATGCATAATTAATGTCATTTAAAGTAAAAACTGATTGAGGTATGTTTTATGTATTTATTCTTTTAGTTAATTTATTTGTTTTGACTAAATCTAAATAAATGTTTGTTTCTTTTAAATTTGTCTTTCGTTATTTAGATCACATAGTAGTTTGACTTTTTCTTATTTTATATTTCAGCAAGTTAATTCCATTAAACTGTTTTGACATTTTAATTCCATTTAAAGATTTAGTTATAACAGATTTAATAGTTTAACGTATTTTTCATCCGAGGTTGGGACATAAAGCAATTACGTTTCCATTTGCTTAATTTACTCTGCTAAATTAATTTACTGAGATATTACTTATTGGTAATTATCTCAACAAAAACACCTATCTTGTTACACAAGTCGCCTGTGCCTTGTCATTGGCAACGCTTTTGACTATCTTGGCATGAGAAGGGGATAGCCTGGTGTGATCATCACTGTTTGGATTCTTTTATCTCACTTAAGTGAAATTTTTTTTTAAACTACTACTAAAAATACGAGGTAGTGTGTTATATACACTGGTCATCAAAATTAAAGGATAATGAGAAAAAATATGCTCACTAAGTTAATGTTGTAACCAATGCCCAACGCTGCAATTATTTATGTTAATTAAATACTATTGAACTCAAAATTGCACTTCCGCGCATAATTTAGCGTCAGAAATATGCAAATTAGCTGATTGACAATGTAGTGCGCAGTGGACGTATGTTGGAATTCTGGTCTGTAGTATTGTTTAAAGTGAATGTGGTGTCTGAATGTGATCAGTATTTATTACTTATGGATCAAAGGCATCATTTAAGTTAAGGTCAAAAGTGGCAAATAATTGGTAGAATCGAAGAAGGTCAAACACAAATGGAGGCCATCCAAGATTTGATTATCCCTCAAAGTGGCATATCAAGAGCCTCGAGCCGCTTTTTAAGCACGGGATCCATTGATAGGCAGCCTGGTCAAGGGAGACCAAGAGCAACAACTGCATCCGAAGACCGTTTTTTGTCATTGTCGGCTCGAAGAAACCACGAAGCAACAACAAGAGATTTGGTTTCAGACCACAGGAGCTCGAATTAGCCGTTTACTGCTGCACGAAGGCTTAACAAGAGTGAACTGTATGCGAGAAGACCAATAATTTGTGCTCCACTCACTCCAGCTTCTAAAGAGGCCCGTTTCAACTGTTCCCGTCGTCATTTGAGCCACGGTGACTGGGCTTGAGAATTGTTAACTGACAAGTCCGGGTATAGTATGAAAGCTGATTCTAGATGTGTTTTGATCTCAAGCGATGGAAGAAGACGCAACGTGCTCTTCCCTTGTCCGTGAAATATCCTGTTCGAGCCCAGTCATCTTGGCTCCCTTGAAAATGACGACGGGAACAGTTGAAACGGGCCCCTTTGGAAGCTGGAGTAAACTGGGGCACAAATTATTGGTCTTCTCGCATACAGTCCACTCTTGTTAAGCCTTCATGCAGTAGTAAATGGCTAATTCAAGCTCCTGTGGCAGCCTGAAGGTCTGAAATCAAATCTTTTGTAGTCGCTTCATGGTTTCTTCAAGCCGACAATGACAAAAAATGATCTTCGGATGCAGTTATGGCTCTTGGTCTCCCTTGACCAGGCTGTCTATCAATGACACCAGTGCTTAAAAAGTGGCTCGAGGCTCTTGATACACCACTTTGAGGGATATTCTAATCTTGGACGACCTCCATTTGTGTTTGACCTTCCTCGATTCTACCAATTATTCGCCACTTTTGACCTTAACTTAAATTATGGTTTTGAGCCATAACTAATAAATACTGATTACATTCAGATACCACTTTCACTTTAAACAACACTACAGACCAGAATTCCAACATACATCCATTGCGCACCACATTGTCAATCAGCTAATTTGCATATTTCTGACACTAAATTATGCGCGGAAGTGCAATTTTGAGTTCAATGGTATTTAATTAACATAAATAATTGCAGCATTGGGCATTGGTTACAACATTAACTTAATGAGCATATTTTTTCTCATTATCCTTTAATTTTGATGACCAGTGTAAATCCCATTTCATGCATCATCAAAACTTGCCTTGTAAGCATGGCCAAATATGTCTAAAACACATCAAAATCCAGTAAAGTATCTTTATATTGCATTCATTGGGATCAGGTGTTATGGAGATCATAAAATTTTGCATAATATAGATCATTTTACGCACTGTTAAATTTACGTTATAAACTTTCCAAGTCTTCATAAAAGAGCTTCTCATTTGTAATTTCATTTGAAATGCTGAATTTAAATGATTCAATAGTTTTTATTAGCTCCCGGTATGCTATTTCTTTCTCCCACCTATTAATGTGTTGTCTCCAAAAAATAAAGTTATGTTGTTTAAGTCAGCCGTAAAACAAAGCAGATGTATCATTGTACGGAATAATCTCTACTGCAATTTTTTTAACTACTAAGCATTGCACATTTTCAATTTTTATACCCTCATATTGGAGAAAAATGTACTTTTAAATGCAATTTGTTTGAAAACTGCATCTCCATTTATTTTTGAGATATTAATTTTTTTTTTGTAGTTTTTAGCAGCTTTTGACAAATCAAGTACTCCATTTTTGTAGAAAGTAAAGAGAAAATAGTTGAAAAATAGCAATATCTTTTTGTTGCCATTTTCTCATAAAAACTAAAAAAAAAAAAGTAATTAAAATACGTGCTATTTTGAAAAAATATAAATGAATGATTTCTGATAAAACATGGAGCTATTATAAATTTATTTTAAGTATCTATGTTAATAGTACAAACAAATGAAGGCATATGAATCATGAGATAGCCGATTTTTTTGCTCAGTTTCTTGAATACCAAAATCTCTTTTTTGGATTTGTGTATTATTCAGCGATCGTCACATCCTAGGCATATTTTACAGTAGATGTGGTTTAAGACTGGATTGCAAATGAGCAATTCTTTAGTAGATGTGGATGGCATCATTTTATATAAAATAAAAGCGTGTGTTTGGAGTCTTAAAACTGAACTATCTATATTTACATACAAATATTTTTTTTTTCATCGGGGGCGACATTAAATTCTGAAAAAGCAGAATTTCTGTTTTCCTAGTTTTTATTTATTTATTTATCGTCATATTATGTATACTTTTAAGAGCATCTCCCCAGATTGTCCTAATGTGATAGCAGTAACACATTAAAGAGGGGTTTAACGCGAACACGCAGTTGGGAAGCATGACCATTAAAATGATTTGGAAACTAATAGCATTTTTTAATAATCATTATATATTTATGTCTGATAAGCAATTTCTGTCTCAATTTGACCTTTCTCATCCAGAAAGTCCATTTAAAACATACAATTAAAAATACTAGATTTCTAATTCCATGGTCCAAAACATCAACTTTTGCTCTTCTGCAAGATCTTTTGCCATTATTGAAAATGAAAAACACTGTTCCATTTCACAGATTTTGAATAAGAGCACCTGCCATTTTTTGTGTTTACGAATAAAAATAAATTCAGGTATGTGTCAATAAAAGGAATTTGAGAACAGCTTTAATATATGCGAATAATAATTATTTTATTTTTTTGGTTGCTTAAAAGGCACAAGACCCCCTTAAGTATGAAAATGTAATTTTTTTTTTAATGAAAATTTTTGTAAGCATTTTCTTAGGATACAAAGTACACAAAATAATAAATTATAATAAAAAATATTAAATTATTGTTTCCTATTTGAATTATCAAATATTTTCAGTCTCTGAAAACTCAAACATTTTGATAAAAATTCTATGAAAGTAACGAAAAATTTCTAATTTAAGTATCAATAATATTTTGTGTTGCATAACATTTAAAAAATGTTATTTTTCTTAATAAAAAGTAAGGAAACACAAAGTAATAAAGCAGATGTAAATCACTTAAAAAAAAAAATAATAAAATAAATAAATTACGAGATAAGTTTTGTTATTGTTGAAAATTATTTAAAATTAGTACTTTTCTTTTGGAAACCAAATTTTTCTCTGTTAGAACTGAAATTGCAGAGATATCATCTTATAGCATGTCAAAAGAAATTTCCCCATCAACAAACAATGCAAAAGTTTTAGAATACAAACTCCTACTGTGCACTGATTAGGGATGCACCGATATTCGGTATCTATTTGGTATTTGGTCTATTCGGCCATGTTACCGAATATTTGGTTTGGCCGAATATCAAACTATTCGGTCTGCCGAATATTCGGTTTGGCCTAATATCGAAATATTCGGCCGAACCGAATACTTAAAAAAAATTTTAAAACATTTTTAGAAACCTTATACAACTTCTAGATGTAACAGTCAACTTATAAAGATATTCAGAATAGTTAAAAACAGAATCATATTTAAATAAAAGAGAATGTTTTTACATTATTTATTTGCTGTTTGTTAAGTATTATTTAAGAAAATTAACTAATCACGAGGATTTTCATAGGAATTAATTATGTACAAATGCATGTTCCTGAACATTGTCCAGTAAATAACCTGTTTCAGATTTTAAGAACAACGTTTACAATCTCTGAAAATGATCGCCCACTCCAAACACTGATCTAGGATGCATTTAAAAACTTCCTTGCTTAATCAAAGGGAGTAGAACAGTTATTCTTGCTGAGTTGACACCATATAAAATTTGAATAGATTGTATTATTTATTTACTTTTACTTTAGTCTCTTCTTGACAAACAAATAATATATGATCTTGTACAATTTTTCTTCCAATTTCTACACAATTTCTCTTTGATTTCAAAATGTTTGTTTTAGAATTTAAGAAAATTTTATTCATTTGTTTTAATTCACAGAAGAAGCCATGAAATTTAAAATTTTATTAATTAAAAAAGTTTTATAACTATACCCTCTTCTTAAATAACTCAAAGCAGATTTTTTTCCAGCATAAAGTTTACTTGAAAAAAAACTCTTGTTTATCAAAATGATAGTTTCTGTTTTAAATATTATGTAAAATAGTTTTAAAATTTAACATTGTAATGCCTTTAAACTTTGAAATATAAAAGTATTCGACAAGCCGAATATTCGGTATTCGGCCCGGGCGCAGAATCAGCGAAACACTGCAACGCACGTCGCAGACTCTTAAGAAGGTCTGCAGACTATTTTTCAACTATTAAAACTTAGGAAAAAAAAAGTTTGCTAGAAATTATTTGCCATGTGCCATAATAATACGATCCGCGCCATATGTGATTGATGATTCCCTCTGATTTCCTTTAAAATATAAAAGATTCATGGAGAAAAGTCTAGACACGCATTTGTGAACCGCCCATTATTAAATGAGCCAATCCTCGTAAGGGGTAAATTTTTAAGAAATCACAAAAATCGGTCATTAGTCTGAAAATTTGGACGTAAATATCACAAATTTCGACAAATGTTCGCTGAAAAAACAATATCATTTGCAGTTATCGTAAACAGAATCGTTTGCAGTTAAAATAGCAAATTTTGTCAAAGGATAGCGAAAAAAACATGAATTTCGTCAAAAGATTGCAAAGAAAAAACGAAATTTTGTCATAAGATCGTGAAAAAAACATCAATTTCGTAAAAGGGCTGCGAAAAAAATAACTTTTGTCAAAGGATGGCGGAAAATGAGACTTCTGTCAAATGATCGTGGAGAAAACGTGAATTTCGTCAAAGGATCGCGGGAAAAACACAAACGTCGTCAAAGCATCGTGGAAAAAATGCGAATTTTATAATTTTATCGAAGGATCGCTAAAAAATGAGAATTTCATCAAAAGATCGTGGTAAATGGGCGAATTTTTCTAATTTTATTGTGAAAAAACGCAAATTTCGTCAAAAGATGGCAAAAACTTTGTCACAAGATCAAAAAAACATGCCAATTTCGTTAAAAGGCTAGGAAAAATAGAAACTTTCCTCAAAGGATGGCGGGAAAACGCAAGTTTTTCGTCAAATGATCGGAGAAAAAAAATGTGAATTATGACAAAGGGTCGCGGAAAAAGCACAAATTCTGTCAAAGGCTCGCGGAAGGAACGTGAATTTCGTCGAAAGATCGCGGGAAACAGCGAATTTCGCGCAAAGATCGCGGAAAAACACGGATTTCGGTAAAATATCGCAAAAAAAACACATATATCGTCAAAAAATCGTGAAAAAAAGGCGAATTTTTTTTTCAAAGGATTGCGGAAAAAATGCGAATTCCGTCAAAGGATCGGGAGAGAAAACGCGAATTTCGTAAACAGATCGTCGCGAAAAAAAAAGCGAACATCGTCGAAAGATCGCGAAAAAAGGGAACATCGTCGAAAAATCGTGAAAAAACGGGAACATCGTCGAAAGAACACGAAAAAAACGCGAATTTCGTCAAAAGATCGCGAAAAAAACGCGAACATCGTCGAAAGATCGCGAAAAAACGCGAACTACGTCAAAAGATCGCAAAAAACGCGAACATCGTCGAAAGATCGTGAAACAAAACGCAAACATCGTCGAAAGATCGCAAAAAACCGCAAACATCGTCGAAAGATCGCAAAAAACCGCAAACATCGTCGAAAGGTCGCGAAAAAAAGGCAGACATTGTCGAAATAATTGAGATAAAAAAATGCGGACATCATCGAAAGATCGCGAAAAAAACACGAACATCGTCGAAAGGTTTCGAAAAAAAAACCGCAAACATCGTCTAAAGATCCTGAAAAAAAGCGCTGACATCGTCGAAAGACCGTAAAAAAATGCGCATTTCGTGAAAGGATCGAGGAAAAAAAGGTGAATTCCGTCAAACAATCGCGGAAAAATTTGCTGCAACATTGTTTTCACGGGATTTTTTACAGCTGAATGGCAGGTTAAATATTAGTTAGCCATGTTTTGAGTGAAAGCATGTTAAATTTTGAATTGCACAACTAGCTAAGATTGCTAGGTAAAACATTGCATTAGAATTACTTATAGTACTTGCATGAATTACTCAAATTTGATTCTCTCAGAATTTCAATCAGCTCCATAAATAGCTTTTATTGCTAAAAAATTAGATTTTTGCTGCTCCAAAGTGGCTTTAGTGCATTTTCATTCCTGTATTATCACATCTATATATAATTTTTGATATTATCACATTGTATCAATCTTTTAAAAAATTTTAGAAAATTTGTGTTCATATGTTATTTTTACTGTTATTCTGTTTTCTAACTTCACAAAAATTTTGGCAAATTTTATGAAAGGTTTTTCAGACAATGGTGTTAAAAATTTTGAGGACAAAGGTAAATTATTTTAAAAAGTACTTTCCTTTTATGTTAATCACAAATACTTGTGGTGTTTAAGTGCATGGGGAATTGTAAAGAGGGCGTTTGTCTTTAAGTTCTGCAGACTGTTTTTAAACTTTCTATTTGTGTTGCAGACTGCAGAAAAAAATTCTGCTGTCGGGCTATTTCGGCTGGCCGAATATTCGGTATTCGGCCAAAATCACCATTTGATTTGGTGCATTCCCTAGTACTGATCAGCATCCACTCCCCCAGGACAAAAGTACAAAGATAAGCCATCAATCAGACAAATGTGGGGAGATATTAGAAGCTGCTTAGATGGAGAAAAAACTGCTAAATTTTTCACCAAACATTTTGGGTTTATTAGAATAGCCTTCCAAAGATTCCTGGCTGAACCAGTAGGTTCCTTGTTCGATGACTTATACACACTCATCTTTGATTGCTGTACGATGTCTAATATATAACAGAGAAAATGAAAGAAGAACATGCTTATTGAAGCCCATAAAACCAATTTATAGTGGGTGAAAATATAATGAGGCATTTTTAATAGACAAAAGAAAGAGAGGGGGAGAAACATCTGATTGAGTATGAAAAGATATAAGAAACTCAATTAATACAGTCAATTCTGTAAAATTTATTCTGTTTGGGGCTGAAAGTTTTGTGAATTATAAATCATTGTTTTGTATAACTTGCTTTGACAATAAATCAGCCATATTTGTATAAAAATGAAAAAAATATAGTGCAAAAATAATTTAACATTGTATACATTTAATAATGTAAACATTTAATAATGTCTGACTGCTTTGATCAGGATAGATCAGTAGATAGAGTGTTGACAGCTTAAACTCAGGTCCTGGGTTCAAATTCAGAGTTGGGCATGATGTCACTCAGTTGGAAAATTACAATTCATGTGATACAATACGTCACTACTAAAGAAGGAAGTGATCTATTTTAGGTTTTAAGAAATAAATATTATAATAAAAGCAGATAAATTAATCCTTTAACTATAATTACTTTTGGTACTTTTCTGTAGTACCAACACCATTATTGCCAAGTATAATAGTTGGTGCAAAATGAAACGCATGTGAAATGAAACATTTGAAAAAAAAAATAACATTGTTGGAACGGAAACAAGCACTTAATATAACCTTTGAAATTTACAGTCTTTCACAAACTATTTTATTAAATAACACAAAAATATACTTGAAATAAAAGAACAAATAAATATTATGCAATATAGTAATGAAATAAAACTTAATTTAACTGCAGGCATGAAACTGTAAATGTCTCTTAACATTGCAGTAAACATTTCCTTTTTTGAATGAACACATTTATGGGTTTTTTAACTATCTTTTTTTTATGCATCATTTCAAAATCCTGAAACAATTTTATTTCAGCTTCCTCATCATCAGGTAACCCTACCAAATGGAAAAATCCATCTCAGTGTCAGTAGTACATGTAAGTTATAATTTAATAATAAATATTTTTGATTTGAAAAATAACAAATGTTTTGTGGAGTTACAATTAAATAATAATCATAAAAATAATTATTCACATTCATTAAATAGCAAATCACAATGTTTGGCATGGTTTGCAATACAAATTCTTGACATGGTCAGGGTCAGAATAAATGGCACATTAGCATACATTTTGGCATGGTGTTGGTATAATGAAAAAGTACCTTATTTTTTTACTTATGTAACATACTAAATTTTATCTTTTATAGTTTTAGTAACTAATATTCAAGAGACATAGTTATAGTGTGAGAAATGAGAAGCTTGTCTCCCTTTAGTACAAGAGGGGAAGAGGTGTCACAATACAGAATTCTTTTTGTAATCGTTAGTGTCAGATAAATATCTTTAATTTTATATTAACAATTACTAAATGAAATTAATAATATAAATGCTACAAATTTAATTACACATTAAAATAATTTAAAAAAATGTCACCTACTGTGACAAGGTTGGAGGAGGGGTATTCTATTTTCAAAGTAAACAGATCACATCAAATGAAAAAAAAAAATGTATGTAATTAACAGTTATAAATTTAGGTAGTATTTATTTAAACAAACAGTCACCTACTATTATTTATTAGATTATATTATAGTACTAGACATTTAAAAAAATGTTTTCAAGCTTTAGTTTAAATGTGCCATTCTCTAAATAAAATGCTATGCTCAGAATATATTTTCTAAAATATTATTTGGAGTACTCTTAGTTTGATTATAAAAAATCCCCCATTTTATTGTTCTTATCTTTAAAAGGTTTCAACCCAGTATAGATTTAGACTTTTTTGTATTTGTCTGTATCCAAACAATCTCAGCAGCATGCTTAAGGCTCAAAAATGTTCTATTCTTTAAAAAACAAATAACAAATCGTATAAATATTCGTGATATATTTATAGGCAATTGTCAGGAATTCAAAACTTTTACTTCCTCTTATTAGATTTACAAAATGTTTAAGCATACATGTACCTCTGCATCCTCCTACACCCCCCCTCCCAAAAAAAAAGCACAATGTCCATAGTAATATTACTCTGATTTCTTCATGCACTCATGGATCAAGATTTTCAATAAACATCAGCAATAAAATTCCAAGTAAAGAAAATAGATTAAAGTTGACTTATATTAATTAGCCAAGCCAATTTTGTTATTTTTTTCAGTAATCTGAAATAAGCATTTAACTTACTTCCATTATACACTTCCCAGTTTCATTTAAGATTCTATGACGTTCTTTCAACAATGGAATCTCAACATCACTATCAGACCTGAAAATATGTTGTAGAGTCTCCAATGTTACTGTGGAATAATATTCAGGAGATGCAATATTGTATCCCTCCTGAAAAATAAAATTTTGTTATTTTTAGTAAAATATGTTTAAAATGGAAGTAGTGAACTTGATACAGGAATACATAATTTTTGGTGGTTCCTTTCTTACTTTACCTTAGTGTGATAGAGAAAATTTTGGAATGAACATCAAAATTTGACTTTTCAGAGGCACTTTCTAGTATCCTTATTTATAGTTTAAAACCTCATCAGATTGTTATAAATTGTACTTTTATGTTAGCTGGCAGCAGGTGATAAATCACCAAACATTGTTCCCATCGCCATCATTCATATTGCATTCATTTTATTTAAAAAAAGAAATTTTTCACTTATTTCATTTAAAATATGTGTATTACATACCTTTAAAATATGTCTTTCACTAATATAATTTAAAATACAATAAACAAACAAATAAATAAGCTATAATGCCATATCAAAGCATTGTTTATAATAATAATAATAATAAAAAGCTGCTATGGACAAGGCAAAAAAAAATGCTATTAGCAAAATTTGCATCTGGCTAACACAAAAGTAACTTATATCTTTAATAACCATAAATGTATCAAATGTACAAGTGATCCAACAAACGAGTGTACTGTTAGCTGAGCAGAGGAATTAACATTCATAAAATGATTTTAGAAACAACTATATATATGGATGAAAATGCAACAGCTGATTGGAATAGTTACACGAGAGAAATGTATTCCCTACACCTATTAATGACTATCAAATTAATGAGACCAGGGGTGGGGAGTTTTCAGAAAATCTTATCAGTCCAGCCTTTATTTTACCAGCCTGCAAGAAGCAACATACAGTTAAAAACAGTTGTGACAGAATTTACAAAACTGCAAAAATAATTCATTACTATAATCCATTTTTGGATTTTTTTTCAATAAAATTAAGAAATACAACAGAGGAAAGTTTAGCATTTGATAGAACTTAGTCCATATTTACATAGGGGTAATTTGGAGAGTTCCAAAATATAGCTAACAAGTAAAAAACATATCTTCGAAAGTCTGCAACTTTTAAAAGACTGCTTAACAATTCACTCGCCCTGTCAGAAAATCCACTTGCCAGTGGCAAGTCAAAAATGATGTAATTTTCACCTGCGAATGAAACTGACGAAATTTTGTTTGTACAGTGGCACAATACTCCTACAACAATGGATTTTTGGGGGCAAATGACAGGAAAATGGTAAATGCTTTCTCATTCAAATCTTAAATATAAATGCTAATAGACCGGGAGCTGGCAGCATAGACAATCACCTCATCGAGTTCACGAATGAAATTCTAGGATTAGTTAAATCTCAATTCGCATATTTTAACACAATCGGTCTGCCAAGTCATATCTTGGCAGAAAACACCTGAAAACCCTATTTTAGCAGTTGACTTGTAGGTTTAACATAGTGTTTTCCTGCATCTAAAGGTATGAAAACATGGAGAACTGGGAGCAGGAAAGCACAATGGTAAACCTACGAGTCAACTGCTAAAATCGGGTTTTCAGGTGTTTTCCACCAAGATATGACTTGGCAAACCGATTGCATTAAAATATGCGAATCGAGATTTAACTAATCCTAGAATTTCATCCATGAACTCGATGAGGTGATTGTCTACGCTGCTGGCTCCTGATCTATAACACTCATGCAAAATATTAGTGAACATGTAGAAGATGGATCAACAATCTACACTTGAATGGGTAGAATTCAGAGAAAAATTAAAAACAGGTTACAAGCACTTTACTGTGAACCATAAGTACAATTTTGTTGATCCAACAACTAGTGTTCGCACATAACACAATGAAAGGATGTGGGGCTATGCTAAGTGGCTCAATAAAAAACAACGAGGCACAGCTCATCATTACCTCGGATCATATCTTACAACATTTATAGAGAAAATACCTAGAAAAAAAATGTTTTTGATGAATTATTGAAATACGAATTGAATATTTCCAACTGAGCGAAAAAATGCCCAGGATGGGAATCGAACCCAGATCCTTGGCATACAAGGCCAATGCTTTACTGTTTAAACTAACCTTGTATGCCAAGGATCTGGGTTCGATTCCCAGCCTGGGCATTTTTTCGCTCAGTTGGAAATGTTCAGTTCGTATGATAACTTTAGCAATCAGTTTGATTGTGTTAAAATAATTGAATCATTGAAAGCCATTTCAGAAATAGCCTAAAACGTAAGGCATATTAAAAAGTTGTTATTCTTGTGAAGCATTGTAAAAAATTGTTACGAGGCATTAGTATGAATTTGTTAGACTCTTATGATACATTATACAATAGACTCATCCAAATCCACACAGCTTGAGGCCAGAGGTTGTGCAGATTTTAGAATATTGTAGATTTCTGGTTAATACTTTGTTTAAACATTTTTTAAATGGTAATTTGAATGTAATAATGCACTGGAAATTATAATAAATGCCTTACAATAAAATAAGAAAATTTAAAAACCGATTAAAATGGTCTACAGTGTAGGCCATATAAATAAATTAGTAATGCAATACTAAATAAGCACAATAATGATGAGACGCAATTTCTTTTTTTAATTATTCAGTGAAATTTACCTCATAAAGATGCACTAATAATTTATTTGATAATCATAAAATAATGAATTTTTATTTCATGTTTAACCCGATTTAATAATAAAAAAACTTGATTAATTAAAAATGTATTTGTTAAAAAGATCATGATCTAGATCAGTGCATTAACCAGGATTGCATATTAAAATGTTTACAGAATTATATAAAATAAAAATTATTAAATATAAAAAAAATGGCAAACAAATACAAAAAAATAAACAGTTTGGCTATAATTACAGATGCAAATATTGTGCAGAACCTATGATGTGCCAAGTTTTTGCTCTAGATACACTATTTTACATTAGACTCCTAATTTTATTTGTAGTTAGATGTGCTATCCAAAAGAGCTTTCTTGATTTAAAAATATATACAGTGTAACCTCTGAATAACGGTTACTAGTGGGACCGGTGAAAAGTGACTGCTCTTCAGAGGTTTCTTTTTTAAAAAAAAAATCATAATTACATAAATTTAAATAGAAATACACAGTCATTTCATTTTAATTAATCTTCATTGTTTTAATACATTAAAAAATCAATGATTTGCAGTTGCTTTTTTTTTTTTTTTTTTTTTCTTTGCTACAAATATCTTTCTCCAAATAAATAATAGTATGAGTTGTTTTTCTGTACTACTCATCATCATGATTTAATGCGAAATTTGGTAAATGTATTAATACTCGAAATTTTGGGCGATTCTATACTCTGTTCCATTTCCCCTCCCGCATCACTTTTCTCTTTCTCTCTCCTATCTTCCACCATTTGCTATATGAATCAAATGAGGCAGTAAATGCCAAATCTTTGTCCAGACATACAAACTTACTAGCCTTCGTGTTAGTAATACAGCAGAACCTCTTTTATCCGAAACCCTTTTAACCGAAACTCTCGGTTAACCGAAATCCATTTTTAAAGCTTTTTTTTACCACATTCCTTGTGAGCAAAATCCATTGATTTTTTTTTTTTTTTTTTTTTTAACTATCATATTTCTTGTGTGTAAGCGGTCCTTTCTGAACCACGCATACATATAAATATTTTTGTTCCCCTTTTTTAGAATTCCTTTGAATTTAACTTGAGCTCCCGTAAGCTGCAGAGTGGAACGAACGAAGAAAATGATCAAATTAGCGATTCTGAAGTTTTTGAATGTTTTGCAAAAGGTTTGGCTTGGCTGGAACAGTAGAAAGACTGTGATACTGCCGAACTAATGATATTTAAAAACTTCGTGATAGAGCTTCAAGCAAAAGGCAATCGAAACTGCGACAAACAAAACATTATTTCAACCCTTGTGAAGTAAAAGGTACTTATTAAAGCACAAAGGTACTTAAAAAGGTACTTATTTTCAAAATTAAAGCTCAGGTAATTTATTCTTGTTTCTATTTTGATTTTGCTTTATTTTAATTAAGCACTTGTTACTATAATAAGAAATAATGCATACATTTCTTCTTAATCTTAAAACTAAAGCGTTCTCGAATATCCGAAAATTTCGATTTTCCGAAAGATGGTCAGTCCCAATTACTTCAGATAATTGAGGTTCGGATATCTGCCTTTCTAAGAATATTATCTAAATTTTCCCCTAACATTATTATAATGTCTTCATTTTCTATGTCTAGTTTTATGAAAAGGATTGAGTGTTTAAGAGATAAAGTGACTTTTGGTTGGCATATTAAGTAAAATTTGATTGACCTGCTTCAGATTTCAGTTTGCAAATAAATATGAAATTGTTCCAGGAGCTGTTAATTTTTTTTTTTTTCTCATGACTTTTGAGTGGCCATTGTTCAGAATTCCTTATTTAGGGGTTCGTGCTAATGCTAATGTTAATGCTATGGAACGTGTTTAGTTCCATCAATACGTGGCCGGTATTCGGAGGTTGTCGTCATTTAGAGGTGACCGTTTCTCTGCATATATATTTAAAAAACTGCAATTGTTGATATCAGCAGAAACTTGAATTTTCACCCTACAACTCTACTGCTTACCCCTGCAACAGTGCAGATTTTAAGCGTTTGTGGATTTTAGAGTTGCAGATTTAAGAGAGACTACTGTAATATATTCTTACTAATACAAAATATTATATTATTTAATGCAATGGTATTTATTTTTATAACTTAATTAGGATGTGCACTCTACATTCACACTTTAGAAGTTTGGCTACGACCTTGCAGAAATTAACTGTAACTCGACATATTCATAATTATGGAGGTAGCTATAACAAAGAAATACCCAATTTTCTTTTGCAGATGCAAAATTAGTTATAAATGTATGAATGAATGTGAAATTTAAAAAATAAATTATTTGAAATAAGTTTTGCAATAAAATATGATATCTTTTCATCAATTTCATAAAAGTACGTAATGTAAGCTAATCAAGTAACACATTACATAACAATATAAAGTAAACATGCATATTTAGATATACAAATACACAATTCACCATCAATTAATTTTATTTTTATGAAACATAGATGCACTTGTTGTTCGTTTCAAATTTTTAAATTTAGTCTGAAAACTTTATCACTTACACAAAGTTAAAAACTGTTTTAATTAAAAAGTTAATACCATTTTTAAAAATTATTAATTTTATTATTGTTTAATTTATGGTTCAGAAATAAGCAAGGATCAAACTGAAAATTTATTTAATTACTGGAATAAAATAAAAAAAGTTTCTGTAAAAAATGGAAAAAAACAATTTGCAACTACTGAATTTCTTTGAAATCTTAACCATAAATTTCATTGTTTACATCCGAATATGTATTGGGAATTAATGGGAGTTGACTGCATTGTATATTATATACACTAGAGATATAGATAAGTCAATTCTATGCAGTTCAGATTTATTTAGAAGCTTTTCTTTTTAGAAAAAAGTTTAAAAATGTAAGTTCAAAGAGAAATTATACAATTTACTAATGTATGTAAAAATAAAAAGTCCACGAACTGGAACGCTATTTCAAAATTATTGTTGACTTTTTTTTTTTTTTTTTATATATATATTAACAAATTTATTTCTAACCATACAAAAACTATTTAAAAAATACATTCAAGACTCTAAATAATAATTTTTAAAAAGTTACGGAGAGCAAAATAAGATTTATGTGTAAAACTGTAACATTAATTTTTAATAACTGCATGAACTGGAACAATATTTATCAAAATTCACGAACTGAAACAATGTTTGCCATAATTTCACTAACTGGAATATTGTTCCAGTTTGCTCTGCTATATTTAGAGCCCTGCTATATCCACACTATACACAAGGATCATAACATGAGTAAATATGGTATTGCAAACAATAAATATGAAAGAAAATAATTTCACAAATACCTCAATAGCTCTGTTTATAGCTGCACAGAGTGACCAGTATCCCGTGTAGGTTATATTTTTATAAGTTATCTTATAGTAAGTTTCTGGTTCAGACCAAAACGAAAAGTTCAAGGTATCAATTAAAAATATCCAATCTACAGTATATGATGGAAGAGGATCCTTAGGGTGTAAAGGGTGACTTTTATAGTTCTGTATGCTAAGTGTCTTGGCAAGCAAAGCTTTAATAATCTAGAAGAAAAAAAAATAAACAATTTTAAACAGCTTTAAAATAATAACTTGGTTCTTTTATTAGCCCCCGGCATGCTATTTCTTTCTCCCAGCTTATTTTGTGTCATTTCCAATAAATAACGTTATCTTGTATAAGTCAGCCGTAAAACAAAAGCCGATGTTTGATTGTGTGATTAAATACTCTACAGCATTTTTTAAAACTTCTAAGCATCACACATTTTCAATTTTTATACCGTCGTATTGAGAGAAAAAAAGTACTTTTTAATGCAATTTGTTTGAAAACTGCATCTCCATTTATTTTTTAAAAATATTAATTTTTTTGTCGTTTTTAGCAACATTTGTTTCATTTTGGCAACTCAAGTACTCCATTTCTGTAGAAAGTAAAGAAAAAATAGTTGAAAAATAGCAATTATATCTTCTTGTTGCCATTTTCCCATAAAAACTGAAAAAATGCAATGAAAATATGTGCTATTTTGAGAAAAATATAAATGAATGATTTATTATAAAACATGGAGATATTATAAACTATATTTAAGTATCTATATTAATGCAAATGATGTCATTTTACATAAAATAAAAGCGTGTGCTTTAAGTCTTAAAATTGAAATATGTTTTGCACTACAGTAGAGTCCCGATTATCAGAGTCCCACTTAACCGAGTTATTTTCTTCAGAAAAAAATGAAGTAATGGAAATTTCGGAGGGACACTAAATTCTGATAAAGCAGAATTCCTGTTCTCTAGTTTTATAGGTGGGCTTTGCCATAACTCAGTCTTAAGAAAAGGTCAGTCAAAAATTTAAAACAGTCAGGTAAAGGGCAAAATCAATGGCAACCACCAGCCTATTAAATGAAAAAGATCAACAATTTATGGAGGGTATATTTATATCAAGGTCTCATAATCTCAGCACAGATTGAACAGTAAAGTTAGTGAAAATGATGTCATATTGACGCAATAATATTAGGTGAGTGCAAAAGTTCTACCCGTTTTGAGCATATACAAATGTCAAGTGGAGTACGGATGTCACAGCTGATGTTTCAAGGGCAGGAAGGTGGGCAATAACGCATACAGTATATATAAGCACAATGTTTGTCAGAACTCATGCAGAACAAGAAACAACATGGCAAGCGAGAAAGACATTAGACATTGTTTACTGTACAAGTATGATAAAGGTGTTACAGCTTGCCACAGCATTTGTCAAGTGTATGGGGAGGATGCCGTGGATGATAGCACCTGCAGTCACTGGTTTAAGAAATTCCGAGATGGAGGCAGGAGCTGTAAAGATCATGCCCGTTCTGGACAAACATTAATGGTTTCTGACGAGGATCTGGACAAAACCATAATAAATTCCCCACATCCAATGTGTTATCGGCACACAGAACAACAGTCGAAAGACGGATGCATACGCTTGGCTTCATCACCAAGTTCGATCAGTGAGTACCACGCTAGCTTAGATCAAGGCAACGAGAAGAGAGGATCAGCACCTGTATTTCCTTGCTTTCCCGTAACAATAGGGAAGCCATTTTTGAACCGAATTGTAATGTAAAATGAGACGTGAGTATTGTACCATAATGTGAAGCATCGAAGAGCCGTGTGTTGAGTCGCAGAGGGTACTTCATCAACCTGAGGAGGAGGGCTCCACCACGAAAAAGTTTTGCTCAGTGTATTGTATGGTGGGATGCCAAGGGAATAATCCTCTGGGAGGTCCATTCATCGAACCAAACAACCAATGCAAACCTCTACTGCCAAGAATTGGACAGACTATGAGCACAACTCCCATCTAAGTGGCCAACACTCATCAATCGCAGATGGGTTGTCTTTCATCCCAATATTGCCATGTCTCATGTTGCTTTAAGGACTCAGTAAAAATTACTGGACCTTGGTTGGGAAGTTTTACCTCACCCGGCATATAGCCCCGACCTTGCACCTTCGGACTATCAACTTTTCCGATCGTTACACGATGCCTTCACCCGCCAAACCTTCAATGATGTGGAGGCTGTAAAAACGGCATTGCAACAGTTTTTTAATTCTAAAACAGAGGGGTTTTATTGGCATAGAATTCACTTACTGCCAGAGAGATGGCAAGAGAGCATAAATAATGATGGTACTTATGTGAATTCATAGATGCTTAACTTTCTGTCTTCTCTGCCTTTCTGTTTTCACCAAAAAACGGATAGAACTTTTGCACTCACTCACGTGTTTCAGTTTGACCAATGAAAATGCTTATTTTCTTTAAAATTTGATGTCATTTTCCAGCAGGATGTAGATCTTTGATTCAAAATTGTAAAAGCATTTATTTGAGTATATATATATATATATAAATTAAAGCTAATTAAAACTTTGTACATACCTTAAAATAGAACTGTCATTCATAAGAAAAACCCATTTTTACTTACCCATTATACATGGTATAGGGTAAGTTTTGCAATCGTTTTAAAAATCGAAAAATTTTTTTTGACGGATTTACACATTTCAGACACTAGAGATTCCGAAAAACATAATTTTAGAAAAGAAATTTTGGTGTCCATCTGTATGTGTGTCTGTAATCGCTCTATCTCCAAACAAATTGAGGTAGAGACTTGAAATTTGGTGTGTACTTAGGAAGTAATAATGGGAAGAAGCCTATTGAATATCAGTAACCTTGATTATCCAGAACTTTTTTTTTCGGACTCTCAAAATATCCGTTCTGATAAAAGGTATACAAAAATTTTCGAAATTGCTTATTTAAAGGAGTGAATTTAAAAGACAATAAAAAAACATAAATTTTGCATCATGAATGAACTCAATCGGATAATTAGTTGCCGAGATATCTGTAATCCTATTTTTTACTCTTTGATTTTCCATGACCCTGTATTTCATTCAAATTTCAATTCAAAGATATATTTTAATTGGAAATGAGACGCTTAATCCGATGCAGTAAACTGTTAGTTAATATGATTATAATTTTTCGAGTTATAAGGATGTTTCTTTTGCGCAATTAGGTAGTAATCGATTATACCGCCGACCCAAAAACTATCGCCAAACTATAAGATTAAATGCCAATAATGGCTTATCGTAAATGTCAAGCATTTAATGCATCTCCATACCTATAAGGGGGGGTTACCATAGGGGGGAACCCTGTTCTGTTGCCAAATGCCACCAAGTTTGTTGTCAACTTGGCGGTATATTGCCAAATTTGGTGACCAAAATTAGTCGCCCAAAGTGACGCAAAATTGGTGGTATCTAATATTTCGCCAAATTCCCATAGACTTCCATTGTAAACCAATAGTGTTTATTTGCTTACAGAAAATCAACAAATTGAGATATATTAATGCAACAAAAAGTAATATTAGCTTAAGGGATTATATTAATTATATTTAAGGGAATCAAAGTAAATTAAATTATGAATAAAAGTAACATGATACAATGTTATCTAGGGATGCAATGGATATCTGGCTGATTTTTCAATATCCGAAATACCATCGGATATCCAAATCCCAATCACTGGATATCCGGCAGTGCGCAGCAAGGCGAATATGCAAGGATAAGAGAAATCGTTTGACCCAAACAATGTCGAACAACTATTGTTTATAATGCAAAATATGAAAGTAAGTCCACTATTCATGAGTAAAAGGTATTTCTCAAAAGTTTAAAGAATTGCCAACTTTCCTAACATTGATATTTGAACTCTTTAGAATAAATGGAAGAATTTATGTTTACATCTTTTAGAAAATTGTACCCTTACTTTCAGAATGTGAAACAAAATTTGAAGTTGTTTATTTATTAATTTTTTTTCTCTTTTAAGTTTAAAAATTAAACAGGCCTATTTTTACCTTCTTCTATCTTCAATAGAAGAAAGTATTGTAATTGAGATTTTTTTGGTTTCTGGTTTTCGACGGATTTAGACGTTTTAGGGGTCAGAGCACTACCCCCTACATACTAAATGCCTCTCGCATTCACTGTTTTCCCCATATAAGAACTGGAAGTCAGCTTAGCCCCAAAATGCTCTGCCATCTATCGGTGACAATTGACATGATTTTTAAAAACCTGTAGATAAATAACGTAAATTTTTGTTATTTATTCCTAGAATTTCACTTTTTGTTTTTTTCTCTTTTCGTATTTATTTTAATTGTTGTATTAAATGATATTTTTTCTATAAAATTTGAAAAGAGAAATTATTTCATATTTTCTCTTCAATTTCAAATGATGAATGATAAAATAACGCACATAATTTATTTTATTATATGAATTTTAAATTATATGTTCTTTTTTAAAATTAATTATAATATATAAATTAATAGCACTTACATTTACTTGTAAATAGATTTCCATCAAAAATAAAATAAACAAGGTTTATGAAGTGAAAATATTTATTAACACTATAAAATGGTACATGAATTTTAATCAATGGATCAAAAACTATGAGCAAGTTTAAAAAGGTTATTGCAAAACTTAAAAGTATTTGATTAAATTAAATTTTACTAAATAGTAAGACATGTATTTCTTTCAGGCAAAATATTAATAATAAACAAAGTTAATGTGGGGTGAATGTGTCAGTGAAGGACAATCTTAAGGAATTGCTTTAAAAATAATTTTTAATTAATAATTATAATTATTATATTCCTGTTTTTTTGACATTATATTAATCTATCAACAATATTTAACTAACTTCATAGTTGTACTTCCCATTGTGAATTAAAATTTAATTCTAATAACATAATTACTTGACACTCCAGTACTAGTACCATACAGTTGCCTCAATAAATAGATTGCAATATTTTTCTGAACTTCCCTATTTAATATTTTCTATCTAAAATAATTAAATCATTGATATTGTGATAATAATACTATAAATATTAATTACCTTTATCATAATAATGAAACTAGCAAGTCTTTTTTTTTTTAAGTGTTTAAAAAACATTTAACTCACAGTTTCATTTCTTTTATATTTGAATTATTAATTATTATAAGTAATCATCAAGTACTTTCAGGAAATTTAAATAGTTGGAAATATGATTCTGTTCAATGATGCTCCAAGACACTTTTTTTTTCATCTGTTTGACTACTCACCCCCCCCCCCCCACACACACACACACCAGGGCCAAAACTAGCCTTTTTTGCACCCGGGGCAAACATGGATTTTGGCGCACACCCCCCCCCCCTCCCTCTTCCACAAAGTATATTTACAAAGAGAATTTTACTAATTTTATAATAGACGAATTATTTCAAAATTTAAAATATGTAATCATAAAATATGTAATACTGAACTAGGTAATCTACAGTGGCAGATCCAAGGGGGAGGTCCTTCTGAACACCAGCAAAAATATTCTAAAGATCATTTTTAAAATGAAATATACAGTAAAGTCCCGATTATCCGAGTCCTGCCTAACCGAGTTTCCGCTTTCACCGAGTTATTTTATTCTGATGGACTGATGGCCTCCATTATTATAAAACAGCCATTATAAATTAAGTGTTAGGTGAAAATGAAAGAGCAGTCGTAAAAAGTTAGAACTCTGATTTTCTGGTCAGAATGGGAAAAATATGGGTATATTTTTTTTTCATTTTTTTTCCCCATTCTAACCAGAAAATCAGAGTTCTAACTTTTTACGACTGCTCTTTCATCTTCACCCAACACTTCATTTATAATCGCTGTTCCATAATAATGAAAGCCACCAGTTCGTCAGAATAAAATGATCCATTCTAAAGGTAAAATCCTTCGTTTGGCGCCCCTTCATTCTGACGCCCGGGGCACATGCCCCCTCTGCCCCCCCCCCTTAGTTTCGGCCCTGCCACACACGCACATACACACGCATGTTGCCTGAATAAATTGATTACAATGTTTTTCTGAAATTCCCTATTTAATATTTTCTATCTAAAATAATTAAATTATTGATATTGTGATAATAATATTATAAATATTAGTGACATTTATTGTAATAATGAAATTAGCAAGTCTTCGGGTCAGGACCTCAAACATCAATTCTGCAGCTTTTTTTTCTTTCTCCCTGTCTCTCTTTCTCTCTCTTTTTTTTTTCTTTTTTTTTTTTTTTTTGCAGTGTTTAAACAGTCAGCTCACAGTTTCATTTTTATTTGCATTATTAATTATTACGAGTAATATATGAAGTACTTTCAGGAAATTTAATAAATTGGAAATACGATTCTATGCACTGATGTTCCAAGACACTTTTTTCATCTTTTTTACTACACATCTTTTTTTCGGGTCAGGACCTCAAACATCAATTCTGCTCTCTCTCTCTCTCTCTTTTTTGCAGCGTTTAAAACAGTCAACTCACAGTTTCATCTCTTTCATATTTGCATTATTAATTATTACGAGTAATATATCAAATACTTTCAGGAAATTTAATAAATTGGAACTCTCTTTCTCTTTTTTATTTATTTTTTTTCTTCTTGCAGTGTTTAAAACAGTCAACTCAGTTTCATTTCTTTCATATTTGCATTATTAATTATTACGAGTAATAGATCAAGTACTTTCAAGAAATTTAATAAGTTGGAAATACGATTCTGTGCACTGATGTTCCAAGACACTTTTTTCATCTTTTTTACTATCCTCCCCCCCCCCCCTCCCCCGATACACACACACGTTGCCTCAAAAAATTGATAATAGTATTTTTTTTAATTCCCTATTTTATATTTTCTATATAAAATAATTAATTTATTGATATTGTGATAATAATACTATATATATTAATTACATTTATTATGATAATGAAACTAGCAAGACTTCCGGTCAAGGCCTCAAAACGTCAATTCTGCAGTTTGTTTTTTTTTTAAACATTTTATTTAGTTTTATTTCTTTTATATTAGTATTATTAATTATTACAAGTAATAATCAAGTACTTTCAGGAATGAAATTATTGATATATTTCAATTATATAATATTTATATTACTTCAAAACACAATGCTATGAATACATATTTATTTTGATCACATTACTAATTCGTATTCGATTTCATCGTGTATCATTTATTATTACTATCGTTATAATTTTGCTGGAAGAAATTTAAATAATTTTGAATGTTATTGTATTTTTATTTTCATACAGAAAAGGCTTAGCATAATTATTTGATAAAAAGAAATACTTTGATCTATAATTTTTATTATTAATAATAACAATATTATTTCAGATTCTTTCAGATTAAGGTACTCTTTTCCTTTTAAGACATTGTAAATTAATAAAAATACATCTTATTAATAGCAACTGTACATTAATTTAATTTATTATTATTCAACGGAATGTTATTAGAAACATGCAAATAATAGTAGTAAAAATATCTATTTGTATTTTTAAAAATACAATGAAAAAAAGTTAAAAAGACTCGTTGACTGTCTTCTACAGGAATGGTGAAAAGAAATATTTTCCTTTATTTTGCTGGATGAACAGCAGTAAGGCACACAGCAATATGGCAATTTATAGAGAATATATTAACTTCATTAAAAGTAAACATTCTGTTTAAAAAAATCACAAATTACTGCAAAAAAATAAAAATAATAATAACTTTCAAAGGCAGGTCTATGAGGCGATCCATGTAAATACAGCAATAGCATACCCCAAACAGTAGCGCCATCTATCAACCTTGCTGACTTCCATTTTTGAGTCAAATGCGAGAGGCATGTAGTATGTAGGGGGTAGTGGTCAGAGATCCCAAAACAGGTTTATACAAAATGTCTGTCTGTTCGTGTCCATGTGTTGGCATCATACCAAAAAAAGTGTATGAAGTTATGCATAGAATTGAACCAAATTTTTTGTGAATGTTTTTAGCTATTGCCAGCTGACCCTCCTTCAATATTGAAACATTCCACTGGAAGGGAGCGCTGTAATCGCGATTTTTGTGCCATTTTCATTATTGTACCATCGAAAAGTATATGAAGTTATGCATAGAATTGAACCAAATTTTTTGTGTATGTTTTTGGCTGTGGCCAGCAGGTCCTCCTTCAATATTGAAGCATTCTGCCGGAAGGGAGTGCTGTAATTGCGATTTTTGTGCCATTTTCATTATTGTACTATTGAAAAGTGTATGAAGTTATCCATATAATTGAACAAATTTTTTGTGTATGTTTTTGGCTATGTGCAGTAGGTTCTCCTTTAAAGTAAAAGTATATCGCAAGAAGGGGTTGCTGTAACAGCGTTTTTTGTGCCACTTTCATTCTTGTACCATCAAAAAGTGTATAAAGTTATGCATAGAATTGAACTAATTTTTGTGGGTATGATTTTGGGTATGGCCAACTGATCCTCCTTCAATTTGAAACTATTCTGCTGGAAGGGGGCGCTATAAAAGTGATTTTTGCGTTATTTCCATTATTTTACCATCGTAAAGTGTATGAAGCTAAGCATAGAATTGAACCAATTTTTGTGTATATTTTTAGCTATGGCCAGCAGTTTCTCCAATTTGGAAATATTCTGCCAGAAGGTGGCACTGTAACAGCGTTTTTTTATAAAATTTTCTCGATTTTTTGTATTGTATATTGGTGGCTTGTGAAGCGATGGGAACTTCGCATCCTGCTAAGCTGGCTATTCACAAGCAGCTGATGTATAACAGAATAATAAAAAAATATTGATTTTAATAACTGTCATGATCGGGATTAACTTATTCTTATTTTGATTAATTGACTGGAGCAGAAATTTTAGATCAAAATCAAAGTTGGTATAATATTGAGCTAATAATATTGAAGTATTAAGATTTGGAAGTACTTTTTGAAATATTAAGATGTATGAGATAGAAGACAGTTTTTGGGATTGACACATCCAACTAATTATTTTTGTAACTTCATTATAAATATTTAAAATTAAAAGTAATTTTCTTTTACTTATAAATATCTCAGTAATTTAACTTAAAATAAAACTAAATGTGACTTAAAGCAAAGCAATATTAAATAATTAAAACAGAAAAAAGGCATCAACTAAACCTATGTTTGGAGAAAATAACTGTCTAATCATGGGTATATTAGTGGGTATTTTATGGATATATTAGTAGGTATTTTATGTTTAAATTATAAAAAGAAAGTACAGGGTGGTTATAATTAAACTTCCCCTATAAACAGCATTCTACGGCACAAACAGGTGGACGGAATGTAGCGAAATTTGGTATATAGACTATACACTAGATGCGCACACGGAATTTCGAAAAAAAAAAAGTTCCAAAATGCCCACTAGAGGGCGCTTTTTTCTGTAAAACATACAAATTTAACACAATAAACGGCCAAAACAGAATCCAGAATTGTCAATAAATGTTAATATTGTTTCTGGATTCTGTTTTGGTCATTTATTGTGTTAAATTTTATGTTTTTCCGGAAAAGTCTCTGGTGGACATTTTGGAACTAATTTTTTTTTTTTTTTTTCGAAATTCTGTGAGCGCATCTAGTGTATAGTTTATATACCAAAATTCGTTGCATTCCCTTCACCCGTTTTCGCTGTAGGATGCTGTTTATAGGGGAAGTTTAATTATAACCACCCTGTATGTATTTCTTTGTAAAAATACTCTACAATTATAGGCATATTAATTGGTTAAAATTTGTTATACAAATTATCAGCATTTCATTGTACAAATTAATTATTAGCAATTATCAATATAGTCAATCCCATATCCAAATCCAGTAGCAATTATCAGCATTTTATTGTACAAATTAATTATTAGCAATTATCAATATAGTCAATCTCATATCCAAATCCAGTAGCAATTATCAGCATTTCATTGTGCAAATAAACAGAATAATTTTAATGTTTAAATTACATTCTTTATACAGCATTATTAATTTACATTACGGGGCTTGAATGGCAGATACAGGGCTTGAATTTCGAGACGGGATGGCAGGTTTCGTGCCCTAAAGAATATTGGGGGCGGGAGGCTGCTGTTTCCAAAAAATCATTTTCCGAAAATGCTTCTTTGTAAAACGACAATTAAGTCTCGAGACAGACTGACAAATTTCGTGATATTTTCCACTATCGATTGGCAGATTTCACTGTTTCGTCTTACAACAAATTGACAAAATTCATGTTTATTTTTCTGCATCTGATTGAAAACTTTTGTGATTTTTCACCACAACCGACTGACGAATTTCACGTTTTTCTCTGGAGACCGATCGATGAATTTCATATTTTCTTTCTCGCGATCAATTGACAAATTTAGAAATTTTATTCTGTGACCGACTGGCAAATTTCCCTGTTTGTTCTTGTGACTAACTGATGAAAGTAACGATTGTTTTTCTGCATCCGATTGAAAATTTTCGCATTTATTCTCTGCGACTGGCTAAGGAATTTCACAATATTTGCTCGTGGCGGACTGGCAAATTTCAAGATACTTATCCGTGATTGATTGATGAATTTTGTGATATTTTCCCACTGTCGATTCCCATGAACTTCAGTTTTTTTTCTCGCGACCAAATGACAAATTATTTTATTTATTTTCACCATGATCGACAAAATCAGTGATTTTTTTTCTACGACCGATTTACGTATTTTGCGATGTTTTTTCCGTGTGCCCAAAATAGGAAATAACTAAAAGGGCAGCAACGGCCACCGGAGACTGAACTCTACCAAATTGGCAAATAGTCAGCACTCAACAAAATGAGATTACACTTGTGGTGCACATGAAAAAAAAAAACTTTGGTGAACTTAAAAAAAAAAAAAAAAAAAAACCACACATTTAGAAATAACAAACTAGTTGATTCTCGCAATTCACAGAAATTAGGACATGACTTTTTGAAATCAACTTTTTCTCATGTAATAGAAGAAATCAATTGACTATTCCCTTTTTCAAACTTTGGATATGGATTTAAAATTCCAATGCATAGAAGACAGTTCTGTTAATGAAAATACCAGGGATTGCAGTTTCGACTATAATAAGGATATAATAAAACAAATTTGTTCAGACGTGATATACAATACCGATATAAATTATTCATGTAAGTTAAAAATTAATGCACATCAGTTTTTGTAAAGTTTTCTAAAAATTTTTAAGAGAGCATAACCATGTATTTCCGATAATTTCTAAAGTTATAAAAGTTGCTCTATGCTGTTTGTCAAAAGTGTAACTTGTCAAAGAGGCTAAAGCATGCAAAATGGAATAAAATCTAAATTAAGAAATTCATTTAGCATCCCAATTGTTAATTGCCCGTAACATTAGGTGGTGAAAGTTGAAAAATAGACATGGTATATATAAAACTTGATTCTGTTCCTTTGTTTTAATAAAAATAAACATTTTGGATAATAAATTATCTTGAGTTGTTAATTTAAATTATTTCAAAGGTATTTTGTCATGTCTGTATAAATGTAATTCTTTAAGTGGCACATAAAAAATAACGGGGTTTAAAGATATTTTTTCCCTTTCTAACAGTTCAACTCCCCTGTATTTTTAAATGTTGGCTGGGAAACACCCCTTCTGGGGAAAGCTTGAATTTCAAGCCCTAATGTTCAAAGAGGTATAGTTTTGTAAATTATACTTCAATACATTTAAAATGTTTTAATGATGTATGAAACATGTTTGTAATTTATTGTTCTGAGATGGCGTTATATAAAGAAATAATTCACCATATAACTAAAAACATATCTAGTGCCGGATATCCGAATCCGGCAGGCAAAGGAGCTTCGGATATCCGGTATCCGATATCCGGCAAAATCAATATCTGGTGCATCCCTAATGCTATCACATGTTTTATTTTCATATTTTATATTATGTATATCCATGATGGGTAAAGTATTACGGTGGCCCCCAACGACTAGTTTTAATTTGAATTCAATATTATCAGGGGTATCCTCAGTGCTGTTCTTTCTGTTTTATAAAAATAATTCTTCTTATGAAAATGGTGTCCAATTCAATGGTTGGCGACAATCATAAGCAATTTCCGCCACAGTGTGATATGCTTGACAGAAAATTTTTCTTAGTTATAGAACTGCTGGTAATTTTGCACCCACCAACACATACTTACTGAATCCTGATAGTTGTTGAACTCCCATTCCCCATTATGAAAGAATAACAATTATAATGTAAAAAAATAAAATGAAAATGGGGTTGTTTTATTTAACAAATTTTGCATTTAACGGACTACATCATTTAACACCATATCAGTATTGTGAAAGGGGTTTTTTAGAAGCATATTTTGCGATATTTATTTATTTTTTACAGGATATTATTCCATACATTTTCTTGTCATCTACAAACCTTTATCTTGAAAATTTAAGCTCAATAGTTTTTAACTTCACTGTTAATGACAGTACATTAGCTGTATATTATATAGACTTAAGTTTGTTTAACCTACCAAAATAAATTTTGCTGAAGTCGATGCTCCTCTGGTAATTTTCTTGTGCTTAAATTAGTAGTACTGCATAAATTGCATTAGACTGGAAGGCGATCACAGAAAGCTTTAACCCTTAAATGCCGGATGTTGCTTTTCGGCAACGTACCCAATTTAGGCTCTAAAATACTATTAGAATAATACTGAAACTATAATGCCTAATGTTGCCAATAAAATACATTCTAAAAATATTATTAAATCGATTTTCAACATGTAGATGGCAACACTTGGGCTGTTTAAGAATAAAGATAGATTTATTTTTTCAATTGTTGCTACTTGTTCTTTTTGTTTTGTTTGGAAGCTTGCGAAATACCCTATTTTGTTCTGCAGTGAGCAAGTAAAATTTATTTCTTATTATAGTTCCTAAAATTCTTGTGTGTTTAATATTATAGAATTTTATCAAGGAAAATTATTTTTTCAAGTAAAGACCAGTATATCCAATTAGTAACAAACTGTTTTTTAGCTGTAAACCATACTTAAAACAAAATATGATTTTTTTAAGTATTTTTTCCATGATTTATTTAAAAAATGAAAGCCGGAAAACATTATTGCAATGATTTTTGAAAAATCAGGCATTTAAGGGTTAAGTTATTCAATATATCAGAATTCATACATCATTTAAAAGACAATGTTGACTTATAAATTGATTTGTCTACGCACAATCTATTGTGAATCTCCAGCAACTTGACTTGAAGTCAGGCTTACAATACATCTCTAATAGGGTAGAAATCTACAATCATTCATCCATACTCTTATTCCTTATCATTTACTAATTAACATTGTTAAAAGTGGTAAGTAATATATAAAAGCAAACTAAAATAATGCAAAACAGTACAATTTATTATGCATTTACTAAATAACATTATACAAGCAGTAATTTTCCAACAGGGCAGGATTCAAACAGTGTCAGGCCAGGCCAGGATTCGAACCAGGAACCTTTGGCATAAGCTGCCAATGCTCTGCCAACTGAGATATCCTTGACAAATGTGGTAGACTTTCTCAATCAGAAAACCTTGCTGATTATTATGACATCTGGTCTGATATTTGAATCAGCTCAATAGAATAAATTGCAAGTAATGGAACTCCAAGAAACATTGGAACGCAAAAAGGTTCTTGGTTTTAATCCTGATCACTCAGTTGGAAAATTACTACTTCTATGATTTATTTACCAATTGGAATAATTGTGTTAAAATTAATATAGTGTAGTTACATTTCCAACGTTTCTTAAAGTTACATTACCTGTGATTTATTCTGTTGAATTGATTCAGATACCAGATGGCATAATCAACCAAGTTCTCTCGGTGGGAAAGGTCTGTCAGATTGTCCAGGATAGCTCAACTGGCAGAGCATTGGTAGCTTAAAGCGAAGATTCCTGGTTCAAATCTTGGCATGGATACTTTTCACTCAGTTGGAAAACTAGTACAATTTATTTACCAATTGGAATAATTGTGTTAAAACTAATATAGCGTAGATAACATTGGTTTTATGGCTTTAATTGATAAAAAATAGTTACAATGGTATTTTTTATTCTGTCAGGTTGTTATATATGCCAGAAAGATTATCTAATATATTTCTGACATACATGCCTTTAACTACTATAAAATGTTAATTATGCATTTACAATATAGAAAAAAAATAAGGTAATTAGTACCATTAGTGTCATTGATGCTGTAGTGTAACAGCCTAACGTGGATAATATTCAAGTACGATGAATTTTTCCAAGATTGATCCCTAGTTAGATCATTTTCACATGCTCGAATTAGTATAGGAGTCATGTTTTTGAAAATCATTAGAGCCTGTGGTATAGTCGTAAAAAAGGCAGAGGGCATACACTCTAATCAGGGTATACCCTACAATGTATATACTACAGCTTTTTTGAGAAACAGAGGGTATACGATGTTCCTTAAAAAAATCCAGAAGGTATATGGTGTATACCACCGTACAGGGGTGTAAAAATACCGGGTGCCAGGTCACCCGGGTGACTAAATTTTTGACACTGGCGCCTGGATATGTCTTAGGAAATGAAAAATAATTCGTATTTATAACCTTGATTATTTATGGATTTTTTTTTTTTTTCTTTCCATGCGCAAAGAAAAAAAAAAAAGAATCAATTTCCCTTGCACAATTGTAATTTAAATATGGAATGCATTGCTGCAAATATTATCTTGATATAGGGAACATTGTCATTTAAGCCCATTACTAAATTCCCAAAATTTTCTTGTATTTCTTATAATTCTTTATTGTAAAACTTATGTGTATCAATGTCCATTGCTGTGCTATTATTGTTATCTATTGCCTTTGGTGAAACCGTTTTCCTAAGGTGCTTTCGGAACTCAGCTTCTCCAGTCTCATTTTAATATTCATAATTATCTGTGAGCTTGTCTGTAAGGAAATCTTTATTTCTTCAAAATTTTATTCAAGTGCAACGTGCCAGTGTTACAGTGCATGTCGATTTTTACTTCAGTTGATGGACTTCTTTCATGGTTATATTTCTGTTCCAAATTAAAATCGTCCATTTTTTACCTTTTTCATCCTCGAATGGATTTTTAGATGTTCAAAAATCT
The DNA here is from genome assembly GCA_963932465.1 of Maratus speciosus. Taxonomy (NCBI): domain Eukaryota; kingdom Metazoa; phylum Arthropoda; class Arachnida; order Araneae; family Salticidae; genus Maratus; species Maratus speciosus. The sequence continues at coordinate 62,449,467 of OZ010799.1, read as the reverse complement.
TGCACGAAAACTCTTTTCCTATTATGAAGGGTTTCTTCGTGCTGATATTTATAGTAACTTTTTAGAACAGCTTTAAACACAAAACACTGGACTTTTGGTTTAAAATTTTATGAACACATATGAATATAAACGAACAGGACTGATATATATTTCCGCACACAAATAAAAGTAAAATGTGACAAATTTATCTAAACTAACGACTTCTTATATCCGCATTTGCTCATATGACGCTTTTTACTTGACAGCGAAGGGTTAACTAATTTTTGCGGCAAAAAAATCACGAGAATGAGTAAAATATTGTCCAAAAATCGCAAAATTAGTCATAAAAGTTGTGAAAACTCATCAAATCATCTTGCCCATAGCTGTGTTTCAAGTAGGTTACTACATTCCTTTCTGTTGTGCTACAAGTGATCTCCAATTTTCAAAAGAAGCTGCAATCCCTTTGGATTAAAATAGCTGGATTCTCTTTTGGGAGGAGAAGGAGAGGTAGGGTGAAATTTTTGAGAAAGGAACAAAGTTTTGGAGGAAATAAAGGAACTGGTTAGTCCCGGTAGCAAAAAGTTCGAGACGGGAGACGGACGTCGCAGATTTTCTTTTCTCTTTTGCAGACTCTTTTTCATCGAACTTTTATTTTGCTTCATATTTTTTGTTTAGCTCTTTATTCCTTAATACAAAAAGTTAAGATTATTATTAAAAAAAGCTGTAAAATGCCTAAAAACGCTATAGGTCAGTGATTGCTTAATTAATTAATGCTTCAATTGTAAAAATATTTTACCTGCAGATTATTTTTTGGCCCTGAAGTATCTGTCGCAGACACTTGGAGAAATTTCTGCTACTGGGTGGTTAGTCAGTTATTGATGGACAGGAGTAGAGAAATTTAGGTCCGGTAGATGTACAATATTTTTGTAGAACTGAAAAATACAATGATAGATTGAGTGTGGCTGATTTCTTTTGATAATTTAACTTGTTTACTGTTGCACTACTCAAAATAATCACCAAAACAATAAAAAATTCATAATTTTTTTACTATTACTTTAAAAAAAGAAAATGTCTCAAAAATCTAGAATTTCCCAACTCTAATCTCAAATTTCCCAACTTCACCTATATTGGGAGGGAGAGCCCCCCCCCCCCCCCCCCCCCCATGGCAACTCCCCTGATTTACTGTGCTGAATATACCGTACTGTTTGTTTTTGGCTAATATGGTGTCTTTTCACTTTCTATCGAAAAGACAACATTTCTAAATTTTGTGGCCATTCATAACCTTTTTGGGAGGTGGGGGAAATGAATATGTTGCAACAGAGTCTCATAAAAATACATAGATTTTTAATTGGTTTCCTGTGATTTTGAGTAATAAAAGACATTTAATCTCACATACTACTTTATGCTCATTTATTTAAATAAAGGGTACTTTTCGGTTAGCCGGGCGCCAGAGTTATATATACATATATATGCATATATACATGTATGTATTTATACATATATATAATACACACATATATATGTGTATATTAGGGTGGTCACAAGAAATCAATTTTCAGATTTTTTCGGCGGTACCCCCCAGAAAGTTGCCAATTGGTTAGAAAATGAGATTGGAAAAGTTTTAGCTCATTTGGATAATATTAACCCGTGCCTCATTGAGGTCAAAGTTCGGAAAAAACGTGATTTTTCGCAAAAAATACTGTTTTTTTCTTCATGAAATGAATACAATTAAACCTAGAAACATAATGCTGATCTCATTTCATAAAAAAATATTTTTGCTTTGAAAAACCACTCGCTAAATTTTTGTAGACAGACTTTATCTGTCAGATTTTATCCGAATCCTAAAAATTGGCTTTTGATGAAAATGCGAAAAAACAGTGTAACATTCCCTTTCATCTGCGTTCAACATTTTGTTTTTCTTTGTTTGTTTTTTTCATTTTGTATATAATAAAGGGTTTAATTATGATAAAAATTGAAGTTTAAACTGAAAGATTTAAAAGAGAAAACGGGCAAAGAAAGTATAAAAATGGGGGAAAAAATTTTAAAATGCATTTTATTATTAAAGTTGTATTACAAGAAAGGAAGCATTATAGCGAAAAGAAATTACTATCCCTTACATCATATACCCTATTGTCATGTTAAGGTGGTAAGGTATGTCTTGAAATGTTTTTCTACATTCAGATACAACTTTTAGCAGAAACTTTTTTGTTCTTCGTCTTTTGTTAAACTGGAATTGAAATCATGGATTAATTTTTTTGCCCTTTTAGCTGTGTTACCTTAAAATCATTCAGTATTTTTCTTGATTTCAAATAATGATTATTTTCACATCATACATCGGGATCATTATTTAGAAATTGTATATTAATATACAATCTAATAAAAAAAATCAGCTTGATATTAAACAAAAACATCGACTTATTTGTTCAATAAATAATCCACTTGGTTGAAACCTATTGCTGCTCTTACATTCCCTATCATCAACATCATTTTCAAATTATATTAATTTTGCAGCCATGCTTATTTTCACTAAGTATTACAAAAATGAAAATGCAACTTGAACAGATTTCAGATACCAAAGGTGGTTTATCATTTTAGTGAGTGCTTTGTCTGCAAGCAATTTATAAATTTTTCTGTACTCAACAAGTGATTTTAATAATTGCAGGTCTTGATTGCGGGGAAGTGGAAGCATTTAACCATGCTTTTACATAAATATTGATTATAAATAATCAAATGTCTCTAACACCTTCTGTTTTTAAATTTGTTAATGAGAACTGATCCCTGAAAAGATATATTTTGAGAGAATAAATGACCTGTGATATTCATCGTCGATGAATTGAAATTGGATGTCTTTTGGAGGAAGATGTCTTGTAAAAATTAAACAAAGTTAGATAAATTCTTTATAATCACCCATGGGCTATTACTTTTTTAAATGTTCTATAAGAAAGCTTGAAATTTCTTCTGAATTAAGTATTTTATATCTAATAATTTACCATCAATAGCATTTTCATACTTAATCTGGTCCAACATGGGCCATCCAATCTGAATCTTATTTTAAATAACTGGCTGAAAACAGTTTTTATGTTAATTTGTAAATTATGGTGGCGACATGATAAATACAGAAGATTTTACTTTAATAACTGATATAGATCAATGCAAGTTCCTCTGAGGCGACCAGTGTTTACTGCAGTGGTTTCAAAACACATTGCCTGGTTTTTACCAACTTCCACCCACTCTTCAACTGCTGAAAATACAGTTTTTTCCCGAGTCATTCCGATACTAATTTTTAAGGTGAGGAACCCTAATTAAGTATTCCTCATACCCACAACTAATTAAAACTGCTATCCACAGTCAACTTCTATCTCTTTTGAATAAATAAATTGTAAACATTTTCTTTATTCTAAAAATGAGGAAGCAGTTTTCTATCCCAGTGAACAACAGTTATCACTAAATCGGAATTTTTAAATTTGTTTTTGATGAGCTCAGTTCTTTGATTACAAAATAGTTATTTGCGGAGTCGATTGCACTTCTCCTTAAAATTAAAATTTGTGATTAACTGGTGGGTGTACTGTAAGTCTAGCAGCTTCTCTGGTGCTCAGTTTAACTTGGGAATATTATGAAGCAAAATACATAAAACTTGAGAATTACTTGATAACTTACTGCCGGTGATTTGATGAGCATGTGGCCTAATAAAAAAATCTTGCATTGCTACCATGATACCGAAAGTGGAGGTGGGGGTTGGACTGTTTCGTCAATTTAAAAAATAAATAATGATAGCAAGTAATAAAAACAGCCTTGTTATGAAAAGAGAAAGTCAGAGGTTCATTTTAAATGCGCTTCAACTGCAATACAAATTCGGAATTCTTTCCATGCACGGAACTGGATAACTAATAATTAACTATAATTCGTGAAATATTGTTAAAATTACAAAAATTGTCTAATTTCTTTTGCTTTTTCATGCAAATACTAAAAATAATAACATCAGATTTAATAAAAATTATTCATTTCTCATTTTTTACTTATTTTTCAAAAATGCAAAGTTTGAGGGTGTGGTTCATAAACTGATTTGAAAAACACTAAATGTCATTAAATATAAGCTTTGATGAGAGTAAAAGTTCAAGGCAACAACATTTTCTATGAAATAAGATAAGAATCAAGTTTCTAAGACAAATAGTTTTCAATTAATGAAAGAAAAACTACGGTTTTTCGCGAAAAATCGCAAATTTTCAAGATTTCAACCTTGATGAGGCATGGGTTAATATTAATCAATTGAGCTGAAACTTTGCCAATCTCATTTTTTAACTGATTGGCAACTTTTAGAGGGGTCCCCCGGAAGAAAATGTTAAAATTTTTTTTTCCCATGTTGCTTGTGACCACCCTAGTGTATATATACAATATATGTATATGTATATATATGTATATTTATTTACATATATGTATGTGTATAAATATGTATATATAACACTGGCGCCCGGCTAACCGAAAAGTACCAAATAAAGATACTAATTAGATAAGAAATTTAACATAGTACTTACCATATCAGAAGTTTTCTTAATACCTTCATGTGAAATACTAACAAATTTAGCTAAGCTTGCAATAAGTTTACCAGACTCTTTAGGAGAGAGCGCCATCTGCACAATAAAATTAAAATTATAAATGAAAATGTACAGATAAATATTAGCATAAATATCATTTACATATATTACATCCTACAGAGTTTACATCAGGTAGTTTCATGAGGAGCTGCATCTTGCCTGTCCCTTGGTTTAAAAATTCAAGAAGGCCTTCTTGCCCTTATCCAAAAAATAGCATACTTTTTGTTCAAAATGCATAGTTAGTGGCAGGAGGGGATTCCCCTCTTCCCCACTCCGTTGTAACCTTTTATCAAACATGCAGTGAATTTCAGAAATTTTTTTAAAACTCAGAATCACCCCAGAAAGTAGATAACTAATTCTTAAGGGGGAGGGGTTAATTGCACTTTTGGCCATCCATATCGGTATTTGATTTGTTAAAGAAACTAAAAACTGATAAATTCAAAGAAAACAAAATTCTAACAAACATTGTTGAGATTTGATAACAATTGCTGCAAGCAATGCTGAAGTGGAGAGCAGTGAAAAAACACTCTAAAGAACAAAAGTTTATGTACAAATAAAGACACGCTGCATAATCTAATCGCCTAACAGTTAAATAATTTAAAAATTCAATTAAATGAATATGATCCTGCTAAACACTCTAAAGAACAAAAGGGCTTAGATGCGGTATATTCCCAGATGGCCGCCATCTTGAATGTTTTCAGATTTCTTGGCGATTTTATGTTGGCGATCGTTATCGATATGTGGAACCCCGTGTGACGTGCGTGTTCTGGCAACCCCTGAGAAGCTCATTTTCGCTTAGGATTTTGTGGATGTGTTTTGATATCGTGTTGTATCATTCTGTCTTTTTATTTTTATGTTAAATTTATTGGATGTATTTGACTGACTATGTTTTCTGTAGTCCATTTAAACGCTCTTGCTGAAGTTTATTAAGAAATATGAGGAAATTTTGACGAAAAAAGGAGGTTTGTTTACAGTGCATCAATGCGTATTCATAAGCCTATTTTGGAAAATGACGGTGATGTTATGACAGGTATTTCGTGCTGGAGCTTTCAAGAAAGCAGATGTCTGTTAAGGTACGTTGATAATTTTATGTATATTTTGCTGCCTTACAAGTTTTTTACTTTTTGAGAATGCTACAAAGTGAGAACTGCTGAATTTTGAGAATGCTACACAGCGAGAACTGCTGAAGCCAGCGATGTTTTTTTCGGTTAATGAATGCAGAGTGCTCATACAACGATTACTGATTGCCACTTTAGCGAGTTTCATTTTTTATGTATATTTTGTTGCATTACGAGTTTTGTACATTTTGAGATTGCTACAAAGCAAGAACTGCTAAATTTTGAAATTGCTACAGAGCGAGAACTGCTGAATCCAGTGATTTTTTTTTTTCGGTTAATGAGCGTGGAGCGCTCATACAATGATTACTGATTGCCACTTTAGCGAATTTTGTTTATTATTTACATTTTATTTTCGTTAAGCAAAACATGCATATAAACCGGCACTTGGCGACATTTTTACTACTTGGCAGAAAAGGTGTTTTCACGCCAAGAAAAATTCCAAGATGGCGGCCCTGGGAATTTATGACATCTGTTCCGAACAAAAGTTTATGTACAAATAAAGACATGTTGCATAATCTAATCACCTATGTGTAAAACAATCGGCTGAATCCCAAAACAGCCGAGACACTTGGCATCCTTCAATTTGGCGAGGCGATAAATGGATCTCTGTTGTTAACAGTTCGTTTTGTAAATTCTTTCCACGCCTACAGTGGTCTGATCTTGAATTTAGATTGGTTGAATGGGATTGGTTGATTTTTTGTGTATTGGATGGCTACGCCTACCTTTGACAACTCAACTCCGCATGCTTTGTAATTTGTGTACAACGAGGTGTAGAAGAAAGACGTTTTGTAATAGTAAAATTAAATGACGGTAAGAAACAGTTTATTATTGTTAATATTTTTTGCTGTTTTTAGTTGTAAAATTTGAAAGTTAAAGTACCTGTGTAATTTAGTTTGAAATTGTGAGTATTTGTTCATTTCTTTTGCTGGAAAGTTATATGAAGGTTATCGACGATTGAAAATTTACGAAATTATGGCAATTCAACATTTTATAGAGTTGGTTTTCAAGAAAGGAGATGTTTGTTAAGGTATGTTAATAATTTTATGCAGGGTTGCCGGCTTTTAGCCAGGCCAAAAAAAGCCGGCCGGCTTTTTTTGGTTTTAGCCGCTTAAAAAAAGCCGGCTTTAATTAAAAAAAGCCGGCTTTTATTTTTCAAAAAGGTGGTTTATAGATAATTCATATAAACTTTGGATTGATTTATTTTTAATACACTTATAAATATTTTCTATGAAAAAAATATTAACTTCTATTAAATTTTGTCAAATAAATAAGACCTTATAACTGCTAGAATGCAACTGTGAAAGCATTATGTCTGAAAAAAAATTATGAATATTCAGAAGGATACATTAAATTAAGACTCTAAAGTATTGGTTTGGAATTCTTTATCATGGCTCTACACATACCACACATTTTAAAGTTTATATGAAAGAATAAGAAAATGTCACACATTAAAATAGAAACATTCTTACATCTGATATTTACTTTTAAAATTGATTAAAGCTAAATAGCTTATATGTATTTAATAACTGAAATTATCTTATATAATACTTGAGCAATAATAAGTAAATAAGCAATCATTATATAAAAAATACTTATAAAAATGATAGATGTAAAAAGTCTTTCTGCTACTAAGCTGTTATGTAACTTATTCCAGATATGTCCATATGGACAGATTAAAATAGTAGAATGAACAATGTTGAAAGAGAAATTAGAAACGATATAACATTTGAGGAAATTTTAGTACATGTAAGTGCATAAAATAAAGAGAACAATTAAAAAAAAAAATTCTCCAAATTAAACTTGTTGAATTAGAATTTTGAAAAGCTACTTACTATTTAAAATAGTGCATATAAATTAATGCATATGTTATTCATAATACTGCTTTAATAGAGAAAAATGATGTTTTTATTAAATGACTTTATGTGCAATTTTAAATAAATGTTTATGAGAAATAAAATAATACTTGTATTATTAATATCCCTTAAAATTAGTTAATAAAATGTATAACTAAGCAACCATTGTCTCTTTTAATTATATAAAGCAATAAAAATTTAAAAAAAAGATTGTTAAGGTCAGTGTAAACCTGTAAACCAGACAAAGCAATTGGTATGACCTTTTATTCCAATATTAATGTCTTCATTATTGATAAATATTGGGTTATATTGATTTCTACCTCAACTAAATGTCTTTAAAACAAATTAAAAAACACATAAAAATGTGTCATATATAATTAAAATGCTTCATTGTATAAAAGCCAATTTTGGCCAAAAAAGGCCGGTTAAAACCAATAAAAGCCACCGGCGTGGTTTTTTTTAATTTTAGCCGGCTTTTTTGCAACCCTGATTTTATGGGTTTTTTATTATAGTGTTTTATATTAGCCGTTTATTGTATATTTCTCATGTATGCTGACCTTACGAGTTTTGTACATTTTTATATTGCTACGCAGCGAGAACTGCTGAATTTTGATATTGCTACGCAATGAGAATTGCTGCATTTTGAGATTGCTACGCAGCAAGAACTGCTGAATTTTGAGATTGCTACGCAGCGAGAACTGCTGAATTTTGAGATTGCTACACACCGAGAACTGCTGAATCCAGTGATTTTTGTTTTCGGTTAATGAACGCGAAGCGTTCATACAATGTTCACTGATTGCCGCTTTAACGAGTTTCCTGCGTTTTTCAGATTGCTGCAGAACTAGGTTGCTGTATTCAGTGATGTATTTTTTTATGAACGCGAAGCGTTCATACTTCTGTAAATTAGAAATGAATTGTTCAATGTTTACTCTGATATAGGCACGTACTTTACAATATTAAATGACGGCATGATTTTTTTCTGAAAGTTGTTGAGAAATGAAAATTTTAATCATTAAATCGTTACTCTGATTTGAAAAGGTACTTTAAAAATTTCACATTTTCAATAAACTTATGTTGAAATCGTATTTTTTATTTTGAATCTCATAAAAATCAGCTTTCCTGTGTTTTCTAATATGTCGTTATTTATAAATGTTGTATTTCCCATGATTCCAGGGTGATGACGTAATAAAAAACAGTCTGGAAGCATTCAGGAAAGTGGACCAATCACGTTAGTTTTCAGGTTGCTGCATTTTAGATTGGCGTATGTGGGGTATTTGGCGCTTGTCAGAAAAGTCGCCAAATGGGGTGTCTCGGCTGTTCTGGGAATCTGCCAAACAATCTAAAAATTCAATTAAATGAATATGATTCTGCTGACAGCAATAAAACTTTGGTGGGAAGGCTCCGTTAGGTCACGAAGACCTAATGTGAAAGGATAATCATTAGTGTCAAAAATAGCATTTTTTATTTCTGCATTAGCCTTAAAAATGGCATTGTTAATATATAAGGTCAGCAAACCTTTATTAAAAAAGGATACAATCGAATGATAAGTCTGAATTCATATGAAATTTTAAAACTTGTGAAATACATAATGAATCATTTTCAAAATTCCATTACAATGTAACATCAAGTTTATATTTAACTTTTGTAGAAAAATTATATAATATGAGGAAAGAAAGAATTTATTAAGTTACGTTTTAACAGGAAAATTACAGTGCGAACTTCTACTCACTCGTCTCGCCGGTAACTGCGAAAAGTAAACATAGTGAGAAAAATACATCGGCACAGCGCCGTCTATGGGAGATAAGGAAAAGTACAATTTTATTTTAACACTCTCCCTAAAATTGGACTATTCCTGAAATATGAGTAGTTCACAGTCTTAAAAGAGTCCAATATTTGCACATAGTTCTTTTAAACGTAAATGTCCCATAGGCTTTGTCATCATATCTGCTACTTGATTTACAGTGTCCACATACTCTATCAAGATCTTTTTCTCTTCCACTAACTCTCTTATATGATGATATCTAATATCTATATGCTTTGTGCGTCTATGGTTAGTTGGATTACTAGCTAACCGAATTGCACTTTGGTTATCAACGAGTAGACGTCCTTGTATTCCAGGTTGAAATTCACTTATTAAATTGGTCAACCAGACCAACTCTTTGGATGCTGTTGATGCAGCCATGTACTCAGATTCTGTCGTAGAAAGGGCCACACATCCTTGTCTTTGGCTACTCCAAGTAATTGCACCATCACCTAAGGTGGAAATGTATCCTGTTGTGGATCTTCTTGTTTGCACATCCCCAGCATAGTCAGCATCAGAAAACACATTGATATAACCGTCTGTTGAGCCACTGTAGTGGATTCCCATGTTTATTGTACCTTTCAGATACCTCAAAATATGTTTAATGAATTTCCATGATCCAACAGTAGGTGTTGACATCCACTGTGCAGCTTTTCCAACTGCGTATGCCAAATCTGGTCTTGAAACAACAACTAAATACATTAATCTTCCAATAGCTGATGCAACTGGATGTTCAGAATCTAATTCATTTTCACGATACAGAATATCTAAAGAAGTTTTATCTACTGGCACTTTAGCAGGTTTACAGTCACTCATTTCAAACATTGACAGTGTTCTTTTAGCATAAGCTGCCTGATGAATTCTTATGTTGTCTTTCATTAATTCAATTTGAAAACCAAGAAATTGTCTGACATTTTCACAAATCGTGATTTCAAATTCAGTTTGTAACTGGCTAAGAAGTGTTTGGATATCTTCCTTATCAGTGGCAGCAATCAGTCCGTCGTCAACATATACAGCAATAATGACTAAATTTTCACCAACATACCTCAGATATGCACAAGGGTCATAACTACTAGCTCTAAATCCAACGCTTGTTAAAAATTCAGTTAGTCTTTGATTCCAGCATCTAGGCGCCTGTTTTAGACCATATAGACTTCGAATCAATCTGCAAACACGTCCAGATCTATCATTATAACCTTCTGGTTGCTCCATGTATATCAGTTCATCAAGTGTTCCATTTAAAAATGCAGTCTTGCAATCAAATTGTGCTATTTTTAACTTCTTAAAATAAATAAACCAAAATAGAAAACGTACAGTATCATACCTTATAACCGGACTAAAAGTCTCTTCATAGTTTACTCCATATTGTTGCTCAAATCCTCTAATCACCAAACGTGCTTTAAAGCGTTCAATTTCATCATTTTCATTTGTTTTGACACGAAAAACCCATTTGGCAGTCAATGGTTGCATCGTGTTATCACGTTTCACAAGTTCCCAAGTGCCGTTCTTTTGATGGGAATGCATCTCATCTTCCATAGCTTCAATCCATTTTTGTTTCTCAGGTACTTCCATAGCTTCCTGGTATGACTGAGGTTCAATTACCTTTTGGCAAAGATGGGAATAACGTATAGGTGGTTGTATCGTTGAACGATCTCTCAACTGGTATCTTACTGGTTCTTGTTCCAATTGGTTATCTTTGTCTTCCTTCTCTACCAATTCCACCTCTTGCTCTCCCTGACTCCAATCTAACAATGTATTTGGCACTGAAACTTCATGAAATTCAACATCTCTACTTATTTCTATTCGATTTTCACCTGTATACACTCTGTAATTTCCAGTGACTTCTTCATAGCCCACAAAAATTCCCCGTATACTTGTTTTACCAAACTTCTTGTCAACACGTCGTTGCTTCGGAATTTGGACAATACATTGACTTCCAAAAATTCTCAAGTGCTTTAATGAATATTCCCTTCCATACCATGCTTCATAAGGTGTTTTACTTTTATCACGACTCTTACCAGTACGATTTAAAATATATGCAGAACAGTTCACTGCTTCAGCCCAGAAGCGTTTTGACAATCCCTTTGTCAACAGCATTGTTCTCGCCATTTCTATCAATATTCTATTCTCACGTTCAGCACGTCCGTTCTGTTGAGGTGTATACGCAGCTGATCTTCCAATTTCAATTCCATTTTTCATTAGGCAATCTACGAAATCTTGATCGGTATACTCTCCTCCATTATCTGACATAACTGTCTTGACTGTATTTCCAGTTTGAGTTTTAACATATGCTAAGAACTGTTGCAATTTATCTTTCACTTCACTTTTATGTTGCATAAAATATACTTTACGGTACTGGGTGTAATCATCTTTGAATGTAACAAAATATTTAGAACCTTGAAAAGATGCTTCTTGCATTGGACCACAGACGTCACTGACAATTAGTTCACCATCTTTACTGGCTTTTGGCATTTCTCGAAAATTTGTTCTCTGAAACTTTCCAATTGCACAACCATCACAATATTCAGTCTCATCAGTTTGAGATATTTCAATTCCTTTCGTTTTCAGCAATTCTTTTGTATGATTTTTACTCTGATGACCAAATCGTTCATGCCATATTTGAAGAGAATTTTCTTTGTGATTTCTTACCATAAGGCTACTTTCTTCATTTTCCAAAACATCTATGTCTAGAAAGTACATATCTCCATATCGATATCCTTCAACAATAAGTTTATTATTTTTCGTAAATTTCCATTTATTTCCTTCAATGGTTTGCATGAAACCTTTCTCTGCTGCTGATTTTACAGAAAATAAATTTGCCTTCATTTCAGGAACATACATAACATCACAAAAATGATGTTCTTTTCCATCTAGATTTGAACGAATTTTGATATTACCAATACATTTGGCTAAAATTTTTCTGCCATCACCAAGTTCAAACATAACCTTTTCTTCTAATTCTTTATATGTTTTAAAATATTCAGGTTTCCAACACACATGTTGAGTACATCCAGAATCAATTATCCACTTTGATCTTCCTGATTCATCTGACTGAAATGTATTTACAAAGGCAAAACCGTTACTATCTTCTTTTTTCTTATCAGAATATCTATTATTTTGTTGATTTTTTATACAATTACGCTTTAGATGTGGCCCTCCACAAGTCCAACATCGTAATTTTGGTTTCCTTTTGTCATACTTGCCTTTTTCATTATTGAAATGAACATTTTCTACACTTCTGGTTTTGGAAAAGTTCTTATTTGGCTGTCGTTTTTCCGTTACCAATGCTGATTCACGATTTATATTCACATCAAGAATACCTAATCTAGTTTCTTCAATCATCAGTCTAGATGTTAATTTCGACAATGTACGATCATCCAAAGGTGTTGAGTCCCAAGCACTATGAAAATGACGATACTGCGATGGTAATGTATTCAAAATGGTTGTTATCACTAGTGAATCTGATAGTGGTTCTCCAAGTTCACGTAAACGTCGAGCAAAAGATTCGATTTTGCTAATATGTGTAGCTATATCATCACCAGCAACATAGCGATACTCTCGGAATTTAGTTTGAAGTAAATAAACAGAGTCCGCTGATCTTTGCTCATACACATCCAATAATTTAACCCACATTTCTCTAGCATTTTCACAGTTCATAATTAAAGCTAAGGGCTTTTTATCCACCATTGTCGCAAAAATCTCTTTCGCCATTTTGTTTGCTTTTTTCCATTTCTTCATTTCAGCATCGTAATTATCGCTACCAACTGTCGGTTGTACATGCGTTCCATCAATCAGTTCTAACGCATCACGAGCATCTAAAATCGCCCGTACTTGGAATTTCCACTGTGTCCAATTATTTGAGTCCACAAGCTTTTCTATTTTCACTCTGTCACTTTCCATTTTTGTCAGGAAAATCGAAAACAAAGTCCAGAAAACAGTTCAAAGAAACGCTTACTTTGTTAGACTTAGCAATCGCCGTAGAACTCAAAAAACAAAACGCAAACACAAGTTAAATTAAAACTATCAAATTCTTTCCAACAGAAAACCTCACACGCAGGCCGCAAACGTGACTGGGGCCGATAACCTGTAGAAAAATTATATAATATGAGGAAAGAAAGAATTTATTAAGTTACGTTTTAACAGGAAAATTACAGTGCGAACTTCTACTCACTCGTCTCGCCGGTAACTGCGAAAAGTAAACATAGTGAGAAAAATACATCGGCACAGCGCCGTCTATGGGAGATAAGGAAAAGTACAATTTTATTTTAACAACTTTTACCTCTGTAAGATAGGAAAAAACTAAGCTAACGATAGTTAATAATCAACATTAATAAATTAAATAAATTTATTTTACAGATTATGTTGTTAAACAAATAAAAAAGTACAATCTTGAAAACATATATATAAATAAAGGAAAAATGCCGGAACCGTTCGCCCAACTTTATGAATCCTGAATCTAGGTGAGCGACTTAAAAACAAAAAGACTATAATTATTATTTCGTAGTAACAAAAGCAAAAATTTTCTGATTTAAAAAAGAAAGTTATATTTGCATACCTTTAAATTTAATATTTACTTCAAAGACGGCTGCTACGGCTGCAAGCACGGCGATTTCTAGCAGACGAACAAACAGTTATGGTTATAAGCAGAACAAAGTTATAAAAAGTTAAGTTAAAAACAAACCACGCAGGCAAACATAAATAAAATATTTGCCTGTTAAATAGTTATTTGATATTATTAATAGATAATGTACTTATATAATTAGTAAATGTTGATTGGATACTGAACTATAATTTTTTACTACTTCCCTTTTCTCTTCTGTTCAGCTAGAAACCGAATCGCTACTCGAAACTGAAACTGGAAGACCTTGATGAATTTTTAACTGCAAACTGCCTGTTGATGCGGCGTTGATGATTCGTTGATGATCATACGTACACAGAAACTGTCTACTTGTTGAAGCTTTCCGGTGGATTTATGCTGTCAAAATGTGGTTTGTTTTATTTCTCTTGATTCAAATTGTATCAGTTTTTGCTGAACTACCTCATCATAAATTCGAATATAAATATAGTTTTAAAGGACCTTATTTGGCTCAAAAAGATGGAACTGTACCGTTTTGGGAACATTTTGGAAGTAAGTATAATTTAGTACTTTTCCCTGCAGCATTAGTACACGTGTCCTTTTAAACATGTAAATAGTCCAGATTTCTCATAAGCAATTAATATTTGTGGAATATTTTGTATAATGTTTACATTGGATACATTTGAGTTACTTTAAGATTTATAATGTTTTATTAATAGATAATTAAAACTTTGTAACATATGTTTAAGCGTTTTATCTCCTTTAATTGATTTGATGCTATGCAGTATTTTGCTAGCATTTATAATTGCTACTTTAGAATATATTTATGTGTTTAAGAAACGTTTTATAATTTGTATTAGTTTAATCTGATCATTTCAATTACTACAGTAAATGTATATCTATTTTTCTAACTTTCCATAATTGGAATTTTAAGTGCTTGGAGGACATAATTATACATATTCATACTGTGGAAAAACAAATAACTCTACATGTATACTGTGAATAATTTTTTGTGTATTTAATTCATAGTTTCATGAATCTTATGAAATAATTTTTCATAATAAATATCAAAAGATCTGACTTAACTTCGAAATACAAAAAAAATATTGTAACTTTTGCAGTTGATTTTTGTTTTAGCAGTCCTTCTGGAAAATAAAGATCAACTATTAATCATATAAATTAAAGTATGAAAATTCATTTTTATTCTTACATTTTCTGACAAAATGTTCAGTCAATACATTTAGGCACAAGAAATAATGTAAGGGAAGTTTGTTTTTAATTTTCTATTTCACTAGAACAAGTCCAAAAAAAAAAAAAAAAAAACTCTCTTGGTATTTTGAGATGGTAGCTACAACAAGGAATTGATTTTTTATTTTTTGCTACCATTGTTTCATTTTTTAAGCAAAACTTTGTTTAAATTTAGAAAAATTCTCTTGATGATTTTGTTCTAATTGTTGAGGTAAAAAGCTGAAAATAAATTTGTTATAGGTTGGGACATACCATAACTTTGGGCACTCGCTGTAAGCAACACATCTCCAAAAATACATTGAAATTTAACAAATTCTTTAGAAGCGCTGTACCTGCCGTGAGTGCCATACTTACTAAAATAAGTTAAATAAAGAAAAATATACGATTTTCCTACATTAGTAAAGAGAATCCAGTCTTAAACTTTTAGTTCAGTATGGTAAATTTTGTACTCTTTTCAATATAATGTAATCTGAATTCATACAGCGATGTTTGGATTTTTCATGAATTTCTATAAGTAATCTTAAAAAGTAATCAATAACTTTTGAAGTTGGTACCAAACTATCTTAAGTATAGTAAGAATTATGAATATATTGTGCCTAGTTCCATGAATAAAGTGGTGATGATCATTATCAATTGTGATTGTTTGGCACTGACTTCAGAAAGTAATCATTGATTACTTTTTATATGTACCTACATATATATAAATTAAATCATAAATATGTAAATTCATCTCTTGTAAAAAATATTCTTTCAAAAATCCATGTTTGGTGGATATTAAATTCTAGGGTCACCCGGGGTAATTCCTGGTCAAAAAGCATCATCTAATTATTATTAAAGGGTCAATCCATGTGAAATCATCCAGAAAAAAATGTTGATCAATATTTTTTATTTTTTTTATTCTTTACCACTTAATTTACTGTACTTTTGGGAGTCTAAAACAAGGATTTAAAAAAATTTTAAACCTTTTGAATTTTGGCACAGATGTCATATTCACCCCATATTGGCGCGATTTTTTTCTGTCGCCAATATCATATAGGCAACAGGTACTTAACTTGCGTCAAAGTGTCATTATTTTGCTTGATGTGGTAACCCGGATTATGTTGTTTATGCTGTTGATGTTTTCGCCAAATTGGCAACCGAAAAAAATTACGCCAATATGTGGTGAATATGACATCTGTACTTGAATTTTTTGTTGGCATCCATTTTTTGTCATGTCACAAGTGGTTTTTCATGAAAATAATACTTTACGGAAACCCTTATAACTTTATTTCTAAACATATCAAAATGATTTAAACACCATTATATTGAGTAAAGAATGAGCTAAATTTTGATAATAGGTATTTTTATGATAATCATTAAAAAAATTGCATAAAATAGGATAAAATGTTTCATTTTTACAGTGAAAAATTGAATTTTTGAGATAAAATTTTTGGTACTTTTCGGTTAGCCGGGCGCCAGTGTTATATATACATAGTAGGGTAGATGTCCCAGTAATGGACACCCTTAAGGAATTTCTTTAAAAATTATTTTTTTATTAATAGTTAAAATTATTATATTCCAGTTTTTTCAATATTATATTAATCTATCGACAATATTTAACCATTCTTATAGCCTCATTTCGGCTGAATCACTAAACAGCCGAGACACTTGGCATCGTTCAATTTGGCGAGGCGATAAATGGATCTTTGTTGTTACCAGTTCGTTTCGTAAATTCTTTCCACGCCTTCAGTTGTGTTATCTTGAATTTGGATGGGTTGATTTCTTGTGTATTGGATGGCTACGCCTACCTTTGACAACTCAACTCCGCATGTTTTGTAATTTGTGACAACGAGTTGCATGACGAGGTGTAGAAGACAGACGTTTTGTAATTGTAAAACTAAAATGACGGTAAGGCTAGAGTATGTTATTGTTAATATATTTTGCTGTTTTTAGTTGTAAAATTTGAAAGTTAAAGTACCTGTGTAATTTAGTTTGAAATTGTGAGTATTTGTTCATTTTTTTTGCTGGAAAGTTAAATGAAGTTTATCGACGACTAGAAATTTACGAAATTATGGCAATTCAACATTTTATAGAGTTGGTTTTCAAGAAAGGAGATGTTTGTTAAGGTATGTTAATAATTTTATGTATTTTTTAGTATAGTGTTTTATATTAGCCGTTTATTGTATATTTCTCATGTATGCTGACCTTACGAGTTTTGTACATTTTGATATTGCTACGCAACGTGAACTGCTGAATTTTGATATTTCTACGCAACGTGAAGTGCTGAATTTTGATATTGCTACGCAACGTGAAGTGCTGAATTTTGATATTGCTACGCAACGTGAAGTGCTGAATTTTGATATTGCTACGCAACGTGAAGTGCTGAATTTTGATATTGCTACGCAACGTGAAGTGCTGAATTTTGATATTGCTACGCAACGTGAAGTGCTGAATTTTGATATTGCTACGCATCGTGAAGTGCTGAATTTTGATATTGCTACGCAACGTGAAGTGCTGAATTTTGATATTGCTACGCAACGTGAAGTGCTGAATTTTGATATTGCTACGCAACGTGAAGTGCTGAATTTTGATATTGCTACGCAACGTGAAGTGCTGAATTTTGATATTGCTACGCAACGTGAAGTGCTGAATTTTGATATTGCTACGCAACGTGAAGTGCTGAATTTTGATATTGCTACGCAACGTGAAGTGCTGAATTTTGATATTGCTACGCAACGTGAAGTGCTGAATTTTGATATTGCTACGCAACGTGAAGTGCTGAATTTTGATATTGCTACGCAACGTGAAGTGCTGAATTTTGATATTGCTACGCAACGTGAAGTGCTGAATTTTGATATTGCTACGCAACGTGAAGTGCTGAATTTTGATATTGCTACGCAACGTGAAGTGCTGAATTTTGATATTGCTACGCAACGTGAAGTGCTGAATTTTGATATTGCTACGCAACGTGAAGTGCTGAATTTTGATATTGCTACGCAACGTGAAGTGCTGAATTTTGATATTGCTACGCAACGTGAAGTGCTGAATTTTGATATTGCTACGCAACGTGAAGTGCTGAATTTTGATATTGCTACGCAACGTGAAGTGCTGAATTTTGATGTTGCTACGCATCGTGAAGTGCTGAATTTTGATGTTGCTACGCAACGTGAAGTGCTGAATTTTGATGTTGCTACGCAACGTGAAGTGCTGAATTTTGATGTTGCTACGCAACGTGAAGTGCTGAATTTTGATATTGCTACGCAACGTGAAGTGCTGAATTTTGATATTGCTACGCAACGTGAAGTGCTGAATTTTGATATTGCTACGCAACGTGAAGTGCTGAATTTTGATATTGCTACGCAACGTGAAGTGCTGAATTTTGATATTGCTACGCAACGTGAAGTGCTGAATTTTGATATTGCTACGCAACGTGAAGTGCTGAATTTTGATATTGCTACGCAACGTGAAGTGCTGAATTTTGATATTGCTACGCAACGTGAAGTGCTGAATTTTGATATTGCTACGCAACGTGAAGTGCTGAATTTTGATGTTGCTACGCAACGTGAAGTGCTGAATTTTGATGTTGCTACGCAACGTGAAGTGCTGAATTTTGATGTTGCTACGCAACGTGAAGTGCTGAATTTTGATGTTGCTACGCAACGTGAAGTGCTGAATTTTGATGTTGCTACGCAACGTGAAGTGCTGAATTTTGATGTTGCTACGCAACGTGAAGTGCTGAATTTTGATGTTGCTACGCAACGTGAAGTGCTGAATTTTGATGTTGCTACGCAACGTGAAGTGCTGAATTTTGATGTTGCTACGCAACGTGAAGTGCTGAATTTTGATGTTGCTACGCAACGTGAAGTGCTGAATTTTGATGTTGCTACGCAACGTGAAGTGCTGAATTTTGATGTTGCTACGCAACGTGAAGTGCTGAATTTTGAGGTTGCTACGCAACGTGAAGTGCTGAATTTTGAGGTTGCTACGCAACGTGAAGGGCTGAATTTTGAGATTGCTGCACACAGAGAACTGCTGGTGACAGTGATGTTTTTTTCGGTTGATGACCACGAAGCGTTCATACATGTATGCTGATTGCCGCTTTAACGAGTTTCCTGCGTTTTTCAGATTGCTGCAGAACTATGTTGCTGTATTCAGTGATAAATATTATTTTTTTATGAACGTAAAGCGTTCATACTTCTTTAAATTAAAAATGAATTGTCCAATGTTTACTATAATATAGGCACGTACTTTCAATATTAAATGACACCATGATTTTTTCTAAAAGTTGTTGAGAAATGAAAATTTTAATCATTATATCGTTACTCTGATTTGAAAAGGTTCTTTAAAAATTTCACATTTTCAATAAACTTATGTTGAAATCGTTTGTTTTATTTTGTATCTCATAAAAATCAGCTTTCCTGTGTTTTCTAATACATCGTTATTTATAAATGTTCTATTTCCCATGATTCCAGGGTGATGACGTAGTAAAAAACAGTCTGGAAGCATTCAGGAAAGTGGACCAATCATGTTAGTTTTCAGGTTGCCGCATTTTAGATTGGCGCATGTGAGGTAGTTGGCGCTTGTCAGAAAAGTCGCCAAATGTGGTGTCTCGGCTGTTTTGGGAATCTGCCCTCATTTCCCAATATGAATAGAAATTTAATTTTAAATAACAGAAATATATCAAAACACCCAAAAGCCCAGTAATGGACACCCTCTGGCCCAGTAGTGGACACCCTCTGTTCCAGTAATGGACACCCCATAAAAAGTAATAAATATAATTGTTTTTACGACTATTTAGAACCAGAATTTAATGGATACATACTAATGAAACAAAATAGTTATTTTCAAATAAATTTAACATTTATGATACCAGTAATTAATAAAGTACTTGTGATAATCATTTATTGTTTGTATCAATTATTGAAATTATCAGAAGATCGATGTTTTAATTATTTTAGATGGATAGATTAAAATACTAAATATCAGGCAATTACAGCTATCAAATTATTGTAACAGTGGTGAATTTAAAGGGTAATTAAAAAAAAGTTTTGGAATATTAATGTTTAGTTTTGTGCCACTATTTTTAAATGTTTAGTTTTGTGTCACTATTTTTAACAATCTTCCAGACTCTACTTGATATATCATTTATAATAATTAATATTACAAATATGAAATAAATGATATTGTGAGTTGAATATTTTAAATAGGTACTAAATAAAGTAATTTCAAAATAAAACTGTAGTACTGATGTTTGAGGCCAATGATCTGCAGATTTACTATAGTTTCATGAATATTACCTGTAACTTTCATTAATAGTATTACATTTTTTTAAAAATAAGGAAACATTTAAGACAGAAAATAGATTTTTAATAGCTTCTGTAACTTAATTATTTTTATTTAAACGGAGAGGGATTAAGCCCTATGAGTCCCTCTTTGACTGTGCTCTTAAACAATATTTTTTGCTTCCTGGCTGGTTTGATTGCCGGATTATAAAATATGCAAGGTATATGTACTACATAAAAAAATAATAATAAATAAATAAAATAAAATATTGAAATTTCATGAAATCTCATAAAATAACTTAAAAGCAGCTATTTGTAAAAGTTTTGGTGTTATTACATTTTGGTAAGTATAATTTAAAAATTAAATTTGATTATTTAGGTTTGCAGTTAAGCCAAAGTATTTTATGCACTATAAACATTACTAAAATTGCATTTTTAGCAATGTCTACATGGGGTGTCCCTTACTGGAAAATGACTAATTAACCATTCCAGTAATGGACACCCCTCTTAAAATCTTAAAAATAAATGAAATTTTGTAAATGGCCATTGGTATATAAAATTCAAAGTTTTCTATTGCTACTCAAACAAAAACATTCAAATTTTGCAAGAAAATAAATAATATATAAATTGATTAAACGAAGCCAACTCTTAGCCTCTTCATTAAGATTTTCACAGAAAAACAGCGAAACTTTGAAACATTATTTTCTGCTTCCTGATTGGTTTGATTAAAAGTGTCAACAATAACCCAGTTTTATAAAACATACAAGGGGAAATTATAAAAAAAATAATTAAAGCTAAATATTTATTAGTTATTTTTTTATGAACCAAAAACATCAAGGGGTGTCCATTACTGGCACATCTACCCTATATATACATGTCTGCATATACATTTACATATATATACGTGTGTATATATACAATATGTGTATATGTATGCATATGTATATTTACATATATGTATGTATATAAATATGTATATATAACACTGGCGCCAGGCTAACCGAAAAGTACCAAATTTTTTATGGAACAAAGTAAAACTCACCTTTACATTTTTTTTTTCTGAATATATACCTTATTGAACTATTCTCAGAAGAAATATGAAACATTTTAAGATATTCCTTCTTTTACTGTAATTAGACAAACTTGGCACCTCAGCTTCAAAATGCAAAGTTTAAAGTTCAATACCTAAAAAAGGACTGGGTAAAATTTTATGAAAATTTAGCAGGATAACCTTCTTATAGATGTAAATATGGAGCAAAAATATTATGAGTGATATTTATGTAGTTTTAAAAATATGAAACTTCGAAATTGGCTTGAAAATCACATTTATTTACACAATTTTTCACAACAAGAACTCTTAAACGCATAATTTATTATTTTCTTTACATCAAATGCTGCTTTTTAAGATATACGTTTTTTTTTTCTTATGTAGAATACATAATACTTAAATTTACTTTACACTCATAGAAATAAATATCAGAGATATTTCATTGCAAAGTGTCTCGGTAATGTTGTAGCTGTGTCCAGTGACTGTACAGCTCATATTCAAAATATTAGAATAATTGAGAAAAAGTAATCAGAAAAAATTATTTTTCATTTATTTATTTTTGATACTAAGTAAATGCAATTAAATTTCTTATAAATTAAATCTGGAATGCTTAGATAAGATTTTAACATTTACAAAATATAAAATACAGTACAATAAATTATGTATACAGCTTTCTGAAGCACATCAAAATATTAGAATAAAATTTAGATTGGTTCAGAGTATTTTATTTTACGCAACAATATTACCTTATAAATGTGAAGTAAATGGTTGTTAATATTTTGTAGCATCCCCTTTAGCTTTCATAACTGCATACAATAGATCTTACATACTTATATACAAGGTGTTTACAAACATTTCTATCAATATTAGCCCAAATAGACTTTATTGTGCCACTAACTCAGTTTTACTTGAAGGGGGATTTTCTTGGAGTTTTTTCTTCATTATATGCCATAAGTTTTCCATGGGATTAAGGTCTGGTGAGTTTGGAGGCCAAGAAAGTACCTTAATGTTGCATTGGTAGAACCAATTCTTAGTTGACACTGAGGTATGCAGTGATGTTAAATCTTGTTGAAAGATAAAATCATCTTCAGATAAATCTTCTGATGATGGAATCATGTAATATTCTAAAATTTCTTGATATATCTGAGAGTTAACCTTTTCGTAAACGAAGCGTAACTTTCCAGGTCCTTCAACCCTCATGCAACCCAAACCATGATACTAGCAGCAAATTTTACGGAACATTTAAGCCCAGTGGCAGAAACACCGTGACACGGCGACATAGTCGCAGACACAAAAAATCTTTTGCGGACAATTATTGTCTCCACTACTGAAGTCAATTTAAAAAATTGTCCGCAACTTTCAGACAATTTTTCCCGTGTAAAAAGTGCGAATTTCAGCAAAAAAAAGTGTGAATTTGGAGAAAAGATCGCGTAAAAGTGTGCATTTTGGCAAAAGATCATGTAAAAAGCGAGAATTTCGGCAAAATATCGCATAAAAAGCAAGAATTTCGGCAAAATATCGCGTAAAAAGTGCGAATTTCAGCAAAAGATCGCGTAAAAGGTGTGAATTTCGGCAAAATATCACGTTAATTTCGGTAAAAGATCAGGTAAAAGCATGAATTTCGGCAAAAGATCGGGTAAAAGCATGAATTTCGGCAAAAGATCGCATACAAAGCGCGAATTTCAGCAAAAAATCGCTTTAAAAGCACGAATTTCAGCAAAAGATCACATAAAAAGTGCAAATTTCGGCAAAAGATCGCGTTAAAAGCTTTAATTTTGGCAAAAGATCGGGTGAAAGGTGTGAATTTTGGCAAAAAATCGGATGAAAAGCATGAATTTTGGCAAAAAATCGGATGAAAAGCATGAATTTTGGCAAAAGATCGGGTAAAAAGCATGAATTTTGGCAAAAAATCGGATGAAAAGCATGAATTTTGGCAAAAAATCGGATGAAAAGCATGAATTTTGGCAAAAGATCGGATGAAAAGCATGAATTTTGGCAAAAGATCGGGTGAAAAGCATGAATTTTGGCAAAAGATCGGGTGAAAAGCATGAATTTTGGCAAAAGATCGGGTGAAAAGCATGAATTTTGGCAAAAGATCGGGTGAAAAGCATGAATTTTGGTAAAAGATCGGGTAAAAAACATGAATTTTGGCAAAAAGTCGCGTAAAAACGTGAATTTCGCCAAAAAGATTGCGTAAAAAGCGCGAATTTTGACAAAAGATCGCATAAAAAGTGCGAATTTCGGCAAATGATCACGTTAAAAGCTTTAATTTTGGCAAAAGATCGGGTGAAAGGCGTGAATTTTGGCAAAAGATCGATCGGGTGAAAAGCGTGAATTTTGGCAAAAGATCAGGTAAAAAACGTGAATTTTGGCAAAAAGTCATGTAAAAAGTGCGAATTTCGGCAAAAGATCGCATAAAAAGCGTGAATTTTTGCAAAAAAATTGCGAATTTTAACAAAAGATCGCGTAAAAAGTGCGAATTTCGGCAAAAGATCGCGAAAAAAGCGCGAATTCTGTCAAGGGATCATGAAACAAACGCAAATTTTGTCAAAGGATCGTGAAATAAACGCAAATTTCGTCAAAGGATCGTGGACACAATGCAAATTTCATCAAAAGATTGTGGAAAATGCGAATTACGTCAGAGCATCATGAAAAAACGCAAATTTCATCAAACGATCGCGGAACAAACGCAAATTTCGTCATAGGATTGTGGAAAAAACGTGAATATTGTCAAAAGATCGTAAAAAAGAAAAAAAACCCTGCAAAATTCGTCCAAAAATTGCAGGAAAAACACTAAATTTCTCAAAGCCATTGAGAAAATGTGAATTTCACCGAAGAATTACAAAAAAAAAATAATTTCTTCAAAAGGACGCAGAAAAGGAAAAATTCTAATTTTGTCAAGGGATCACGAAAAAAACACAAATTTTGTCCAAAAATTGCGGAAAAAACAATAAATTCGTCAAAAAGCCATGGAAAAAACGTGAATTTCAAAGAATTACAAAAAAATAATTTCCTCAAAAGGCCACAGATTTCATTCAAGGGTTTTAGAAAAAACTCTGTGCTTTTCGCGCTTGAGGCCTCTGAAGCTTCCGAAGGTTTTTAAAAGCATCGTTATTGCGTATGTGTGGTTCTGCTTATCTTTCACACTTTAGAAATTCTACAAGAAGTTAGATGATGAAATGTTATAAGCAAAATTAATGAGAATGCATCATGCTTACCATGTTTTAAATAGAATGATAAAAAATTCCTAGTTTAATTTATTATTTATTCTTTAAAATGACATGCAAAATTTGCAGACAGATTATGAAATTTTAAAAGCTTGTCACAGACAGCTACAAAACTTTCTGTCACTGAGCATTTAAGGCATTCTTTATCAAATGCTTCAATGACTCAAATACCTTGATTACCATATGAAACACAACATACTTTCATCACTAAATAACATATTTTTCCAATCTTCTTCGCTCCATAAATGTCTTGGTTTACACCAGTTCAATCTTATACGCTTTTGTTTTGCAGTCATGAGAGGTTTTATTTTCGGTACACGAGATTCAAACTTGAATTTATGGAGACGTCTTAATGTTGTTGATGTAGAAACTTCAACTCCTTCTTCTTTCCATTTTCAGTGCAAGAATCGCACACTTTTAAAACTATTTTTCTTAACTATACGCTTCAGTTTCCTGTCATCTCTAGCAGATGTTTTTGGTTTTTGGCCACCATTTCGGTGATTATTTTGAAATTTTCCATTTTTTGAATATTGCATTAGTATTTTACTAATGCTCTATTGCGAACAATATAAATAATTCGCTATATACCATTGATTTTTACCGTGCCGATACAAATAAACCATGCGAAGCTTAATAGATTCAGGAATATCACTCACACAACCCATTTTAAGACGAAAAAGCAAACAAACTACAAAAAGAATACTGATTTTAAATATAATCGTCTGAATTAATCAATGATGCTACCAGTTATGAATTGGTGGTAAGTAAAGGAGAATGAATGTGAAATATTCTAATACTTTGAACCATTTTAATAAATATTCTAATATTTTGACTTTTCAAAATATTTTTTTTCAATTTATCTTTTCAAGAATGATGTTAATTTTAAGATAATAAATAAGTTTAATCAACAATAAGTTCTTAATAAAAATATCGTTTGCATATTTGCATTAAAAGACATTAAATTACCAAATGATATTTTCAATTTGTAAAAAAATGTAATTATTCTATATTTTGAATATCAGCTGTAGTTAATTCCAATGGAGTTAGTTTCCAAAGCATCTTATTTACTGGTACCCAAATTGTATTATTTGGACAGTTGAAAAGAGGTTTTCGGTCCATATGGTTGAAAAAAGTTCATAAATAATTCATTGTTTTCTTCTCTTAGCTCAAGAATTTTTCCAACCCACCACTTTTTAGCATAGATGCACGCAATATAATCATTTACTTTGAATAATAGGGAGCTTTCCCAAATTTTTATTGTTCACATTATAAATATATTTACATTATATTGTTCACATGTGGATGTTACAAAGCATCTGGTAAAATGCATCACTTAAAATTGTATAAATTGATGATATGCATGTGTTCCTGGAATCCGTTGGCAGAACTGGAATCTATTTTCTCATTTTTTCTCATTTTCTTAGATTTCTTCTTTTGAAATATATAGATAAGTAACTCCAGAAATGTTTTGAGAGCAGCCGTCAAACATATCTTTTGGTGTTAAAATTTGGTTTGTGTATGGTCACTGTAAGGAAATTCTTGTTATCTCTGCCTTTGTCGTTCCATCTATCCCATCAAAGGCATTTTTTCCATGGTAAGAGGCAAAGAAATTCCATTCTGATTTTATCCAAAATCCTTGAAATGTGACATACATTCACAAAATTCTTTTTGTTTTTATACTGTCTGCTTGAACCATTAGTAGAATAAAACACTTTTTGTCACTCATGATATTTTTGCTACATGTTTACATCTATAAGAAGGTTATCCTGCTAAATTTTCATAAAATTTTATCCAGTCCTTTTCTAGGTATTGAACTTCAAATTTAGCATTTTGATGCTGAGATGCCAAGTTTGACTCATTATAGAAAAAGAAGGGGTATCTCAAAATGTTTCATATTTCTTGTGAGAATAGTTCAATAAGGTATATATTTAGAAAAAAAAAAAAAAAAAAATGTAAAGATGAGTTTTACTTTCTTCCATTAAAATTTTTATTTCAAAAATACAACTTTTCACTGTAAAAGTGATACATTTAATCTTATTTTATGAAATTTTTTTAATCATTATCATAAAAATACCTATTATCAAAATTTAGTTCTTTCTTTACTCAATATAATGGTTTTTAAATCATTTTGATATGTTTAGAAATAAAGTTATGAGGGTTTCCATAAAATACTATTTTCATGAAAAACCACTTGTGACCTGACAAAAAAATGGACGCCAAAAAAAAAAAAAAAGAAAGGTTTAAAAATTTTTTAATCCTTGTTTTACACTCTTAAAAGTACAATAAATTAACTGGTAAAGAATTAAAAAAATCAAAAATATTGAGCCGCATGGTTTGGATGATTTCACATGGATTGACCCAAAAACTATTAAAGATATTGTTCTCAATTTTTTTGTAGAATAAGCTCCCTCTGATGGCTATATTATAAAATGCTTACTTAAATATATAGGGGAAAGTACCCACTGTATGATAATCTAAGCTGGATTTGCACTGCAACATTTAATGGTAACTCTGCCCTTCAACTTAGGAAAATAAGGATTGCTGGAATATATCCCTTAGATCGTTTTCTTTTCAAAACAGTACTTGTTAAAAAATATAAAAATGTTTTTGTAAAAAAAAAATCAAAATTTAAAATCTCACATCAATATACCCAATTTTTGATAATCTATACCAGTGTTTGATGTGCTGAATCCAGTGTTTGATAGGCATTTTAATATCTGTTAATTATCAGATTTTCTTTCAAAATAACCATTTTAAAAGTAAATCAGTATATTTAGGTTACACAGTTAAATGGAACTTCAAGAGAAGGTTATTTTCAAAAATATTTCTGTTTATTAACTACTCAAACAATAATACACATAAGCTTATACATACTGGTAGAGTCGCCTACTTTGAGGTTATGGCTGCACAAAATTATGATATAAACGTAAAATCAATGTAATATGATAAAAAGTAAAGAACTCATACAAATACATTAATGAAAAGTCAGATATTTTCTGATCATTCATCTTTCGAATCATTTTCGATTCCAAATTATTCTATGTTAGACTCAGAGTCAATATCAGTTGCACAAATGTGGCAGATAAACTGGAGCTCATCTTCATCTCTCTCATTAATCACCAAATGTATTTTTGGAATGCATTTGTAGAGAAATGTACTTTTACAATCATCACACTCTATCCAACATCTCCAAATGTTTAAAATCAATTCAGAAGAATAACTCTTGCAGAAGATCTTACAGATCCACTCTCCTTCATCATTAAACATAAGTTCTTCTTATAGTTGTTTTTTCTGTGTATAAGGGAACTTTGACTGAAATGGAAAATTTCATGGTCTCTTCAAAATAATGCACTTTTAAGATGAAAACTCATCTAAATCGGAATATTTCTGCTTCCTTTTAAATTTAATCTGACATATTTTCTGCAAATTTCGATGTGTGTGTGTGGGGGGGGGGGGGGTGCACCCACATCAGCCCACCAATTGGATACACCTCTGGGTTCAGCAGTGTATGACATAAACCAGAGGTGTTTGCAGCTCAACTTAAAGAATCCTGAATTTATATCAATATTACAAAAAAAAAAAAACTGGAGGTACAGTTAACATTTTTATGATTTTTTTTCATTGTAAACAATAAAATATATAACTAAGAAATTTTTTAAATACTGAAAATATTTTATAAATAGATACTTTAGATTCTTTCTAAATTTTCATTACCCAACAATAATTTTCTAATAACAATAATTGAAAAATAGTTCCAAAAATTCTTGAAAGCAGAAAATTTCTTATGAGCAAACAGCCCTAGCAGGCCTATCAAGAAACATAAAATTATGTTATTCTGTCTTAATTCTTTATCAGAAACAAAATTCTCTTATTTTAACAGTTAAAGTAAAGGTCTCAATCACTGGAAAATTAAAAAAAAAAACAATGTTTCAAATATATTATCAAACACTAGTTAAATTAGAAGTTTTCTAAACCAGTAATTGAATGTACCCTCTCTGTTTTCAGGTTAAGGTTAGAAAGCGGAAACATGGACCATAAGAAAAAAAGAATTAAAGCTCTATACAATAGTGTCACATTATCGCCCAGTGATTAAATTGTCAAGGATTAAAAAATAGATATAACCAGAGCTGTATAATATAGACGCATGCGCGAATGCCGTGCGCAGAAAAAAGTCACGAAAAGAAAAACATTTGTTTTTGTAACTCTTTTTAATACCAAAAATTTAAAATATTCTCCAATTTCATATACGATTTATACAGTGTGTATATGTTTGTCCGCAAAGTTTAAAGACTGAAAACATTGTTGTTACATCACAGACCATTTTATTTCTATTTTCCGCTGACTAAAACTTGTTGCCGATCAGTTTTCTGTTGGCGGCTGCAGTCACAATTTAGTCTAGCAACGGCTGTTAAATCGAATAATTTCGTAGTGTTATAAGAGTGACTGGCATTTTGTGTAAAGAGATCACAATCTTAAGGATTGGGTTGTTTCTAAATGCATTGACAAAATAATTGAAAAGAATTCACCTTCTTATCATTGATTTTTTCTTTATTTTTAATTTTAAATAATTATTCTTTAATTAATATTAATTATTTTTCAATTGAAATAACAATTATTTTAAACTAGGATTTTTAGTTCATATCGTCAAAATAATATTACACATAATTTTATTAAACATTAATTTGTGGAAAATTTTGACCTAATATTTATGTGCGCGGAAAGTTTTTGTTTTTATACAAATCTGGATATAACAAAACTTACCTCTCAGATTTCTTATTAGAACTGACTGCAAAATGCCAGACTAACCTTTTTAGCAAGTTAATTCCAAAACAATTTCTTAAATAAGAAGAACAAAACTTAGTTGTAAATGAAAATAAAGGCATGAACTATAACAAGGAATGAAGAATATGTAACTCTGTGGTCTGTTGTAAACCTTATGATAAGTAATTTTGTTGAAAATTATCAAACACTGGATGGCTATCAAACACTGGTTACTTTCTCCTATGCACTTATAATTAAAATAAATATAAAAAATGACCAAGAATTACCCCAGAAATGGGATAATTCTTGGTCACTTCTGGGATAATTATCGATCAGCATCATTTTTCATGTAGATAAAGTAGTATAGTTAATTTTTTTATGACTGAGTAATAAAATAAGTAGAAACAATCTTCTAAAAGTTTTGTTCATCTATAATTGTGGAATAATAAAGCATAGACTTTGTTTTGAGCATAAATACAAAGTTATTTGATGTGCAAAAGACTCTTGTACATTTTACAAAACATTAATTAGCCAAAGAATTTTTATGCATTTTTACAACATTTATAAGCAGTATTTATTACTTCATTAGTATCCACTGTGAATGGATTTATTAATAACTTGCAAATTTATTGGTCCATAAAAAATATAACTGAATGTTTATCAATTTTATTTTGCTTAGGCCAACTGAAGTTTTTGGCTCACTTTTCAAGAAATTTTCAATACAGACCTTTAATATAATACACAACATAATAATTAGGTTCCTCTATTGCATTATTTATATTTTTATGTGGCATTTTGCAATGAGATAGTATTTCTACTTAAATTGTACAGTCATAGTGTGTCTTATTCTCTGAGCACTTACTGTTTTCTTCTTTTAAAACTTCAAAAGTGTTTAATACAATAGAAGAAGATTTTATAATCTTTTTTAAAGACTGTGATAAGTCATTAGTTGAAATAAAATAATTAAAACTTCAAGAATGATAATGATCTGTTGTAAAATGTTTAAAAATCAAGATCAATGTTTTGCAGAAATTTGAGTAGCAGTTTTTAATATAATTTTTTTTAAATATTTAATTTCAACTAAATGAATAATGAATAATTAAGGCATATATTTCAAAGTAAAAGATTCAAAGTATCTTAGAGATTTTTTACAGTTTCCTAAATTGTTATTTTTATAACAAAAGCGAAAATGATCAAGAATTAACTCAGTGACTAGGAATTACCACGGGTAACTCTACTTTATTAAGAACTACAATCAACTAAAATGTGGTGAACAGTGTGGTTGCAGTTAATTCTCAAAGGGTTTGCGACAATTAAAATCACTAAATATGACAATAAAAAGGAATTAAATGATGATAAAAACATTGACCAGGAATTACTGGCAGTAACCAAGATTTAGCCCAGATACATGAGGCAATATTTGACCAACTTCAGTAAATTATTTAAAATAATATAAAAAATTTCAAGACTATTTTTTAATAGCTAATGTAGTTGGTAATTGAACCCAAAAAGAAAGAAAAATATTTAAAATTTGACTTGTGACAAAGATCTTCATAAAAATGTATCATAACTAAGGCCAATGTTATTTTACAGAAATTTAACAAGCCTTTTCAAAATAAACAATAAACTCATAATTAAGTAATAAATTCCAATGAGGATAGTTCAGAGTACCTCTATGATTTTTTCATTTTGGTGAAGCGTTTTTAAAACATACCCCAGAAACTTGCTGACCAGGAATTATCCCAGGTGACCTTCTACATTAAATTTAACCTTTTTCATGACCGTACACGATATCCCATGTGTGCTTTATTGGATAATCTTTTGTCATTAGAAAATTTTAAAGAATTATTTCTTTTTTGTGCTTTTTTTTTTTTAAGTCTGTTAATATTTTTT
This sequence comes from Maratus speciosus, assembly GCA_963932465.1. Taxonomy (NCBI): domain Eukaryota; kingdom Metazoa; phylum Arthropoda; class Arachnida; order Araneae; family Salticidae; genus Maratus; species Maratus speciosus. The sequence goes on along the minus strand of OZ010799.1, from coordinate 62,418,110 downwards.
TATTTATTTATTTATTTATTTATTTATTTATTTTGGTCTTCTGGGAAGAAATGAAAAGAACTTTTAGCTGTATTGACTACAATGTTTTTTTTTTTAAAGCAATTGTGGCATACATAAAGCATTTACTTGCAGGTTATTTCTTAAGTTTTGACCTCATGTCCTTGGTTATACAGTAGACTCCCTTAAATCCGCGACCCTAAAATCCGCGTATTTTTTTCAGATGTAAACAATGAAATTTACAGTTAAGTTGCAGGAACAAAATTCAAGATGGTGTTGAAATCAATTTAAACAATAACCAATTCAAATAATAATCAACTAATTTTTTGTTAATCATTCTCTTTTGGTTATTACAGTTGATTTATTACTAAATAAATTTACATTACTTTTGATTTTGATATAAATTAGCATATCTATATGATGACATATCGATCTTACGATCGCTTTACCGATAGATGGCAGCATAGGACTTTAGAAATCGAATTGAATCGATTTCGTCGGTAGTCATTTAATATTTTTCTAATTATTTTAATAATTACTTACGTTTAAACTAAATTATTTTAATATTTTACTTATTTTAATGTTTCACTTTATTGTAAGCATTCATTATAATTTCCCTTGCTTAACTACCAATCAAATTAATGTTTCAAAAATGTAAACAAATCAATGACCAGAAATCTGCAAAATTCTAAAATCCGCACAAACTCTGGTTTCAAGTTGTGCGGATTTGAGGGAGTCTACTGTATTGCATTTTCAAATTATGTTGTGCTTCTCTCTTGTTTCTTATCAATATAATGAAAAGCTGTACTTTATTTAAAATTGAGTCAGAATTATTTTTAAAATATAGTAGTAGTTTGATTATTTTATGAGATATTTGATTATATATATTTTATTTCAGATGCTATTGCAAGCGAAGAAATGGTGAGAATAACACCATCGCTTAGGAGCAAAAAAGGTAAAATAGTCTTTCCATATATATTTGTTTGACTTAGCCAGTCATATGTAGTAACATTGTTTCTACATATTCATTGTTATTGTGAAGGTGAGGGATTAATGTGAATTTAATTTGACATCTAGATAATTTATCACATTGCAAAATATTTAGATTTAGACTTGCTTTAATAAAAAGATGAAATTTTCACGTCATTTCAAAAAGTATTTTGAAACTTTACAGATTTGGGTACTACTTGATTATCCTGTCGACCAAAAAACTGTCACCAAACTGTAAGATTAAATGCCAATAATGGATGATTGTAAATGTCACATTAACTTGACATTAAACATGTTTTACACATGTTTATTAATCATAAAGTCTTTTAATTCGAAACTTTATTTTTATTTTATTTTTATTCTAATTTATTTGTTCTTTTGTTACTTAAAATTACTGCAAATTTAGATTTTTGCTTCAAGCCTATATCTAACGTTTACATACATTTTATAGTTATATCCATGTTTTTTGACTAAATAAAGAGCATTAGGTTTCTTACAATTTTCCGTTATCATTGATCAGGGCTCAAAAATTCTAAAAATTTTAAGGTTCCCAGCTGGGAACCTATGTGAAAAGTATAGGTTCCCAGAAAGATTTGTGTTCAGTTTTTTAATAAATTCAGAGCTTAATGAATAAAGATATTGTGTTGCATAGACACAGTTTTGAATAATAAACAAAAATTTTAGTTTTATGTTTTATCAATTAATGTTTTGGCTGTTCTTTGTCCAAAAGCACTTCCTTCTTCCATTCATACTCTTACAGATGTATAACTTAAAAGAGAAATGTTGCATTACATTTGCCCACTAAGATTAAGCTTTACATATTGCATTTATTAATTTATTCAAACATTTACAGAACAAGTAATTAAAAAATATATATATAGTATACAATATTTTCATTTTTAAATTGTCTGATTTACTACACCATGCTAAAGATTCTAAAATTCAATTTCAATTATATTGCACAGAATTTGATACATCATTATTAAAAATTACATTTTATAATATATAAAAATACTTTTCTTAAATCCTCACATTTCAAAACTTATAAAAGCTTTTAGGATTTTATTCATCTTCCATATAATATCAATTCTAAACAAACAAACCGTTTATATTCGATAAAAACCATGTGCTCTAAAGTGAATGAGAAAACAAACCCAAAGTATGGCTTCAATTCATACAAAGCCCACTTCACTAGTGCCTTGGGGAACGAGAGTGCAACTACTTTGCGTACAATCAAAACAGAGAGGAGAAATGAGAGAAATCCCCACTTTCACACACAGAGACACGGAAATGCAACTCCCGTGTGTGCTCGGCGCTCCACGTGTTATTTGTCCCACCTCCTCTCTTTTCTGAAAATCGCTGCCGTGAATAAAAATTCATCGCTGATGGCGGCAGCCACGGCGACTTGCGAGAACTTCCGTTTAGGTTCCCTGTCGGGAACCTGAATGGGAAAAAATACGTTCCCAGAAATGGTTTCTGGGTTCCCCAGGAACACTATTTTTTTATCCCTGGATATTTGTGTCTTTTAATAAATTCAATTATTACATTTAAAATACTTGCATTTTATTCACAAATACAATATCTTAAAAATCTGTTTATGGTTTAATTTACTAATTCTGCATTTAAATACATAAACTATTAGTATTCTTTTGTCCGAAATCATCTAAATAAATCAAATTTTATATTTGGTATGTCGCTATGCCATAAGTGAACGTCATCATTAAAGTAACCCCATTTAATGATTTTTTAAATTTTAAATTCATTAATTTTCTTATCTTAAAATTTTAGAATGACAACGTTCTTCCATTTGTATAGTTTGATGAAATTGGTAGAGTAGTACCCAGATTTAAAACTAATTCAGTATTCTTAGTTGTATATGTATTTCTTGGTAAAATAATGTGTCATCATACATAAAGTGTCGTGTAATAATGGCCTAAATGACGAATGAAGTAGTTTACATCAGAGCCATGGATAGGATTCAAACAGCTGTGGTAGTTCGTAGTTGAAACAACTGAAGAGTAACAATAACATCAGAAGGATATGATCTTGAATTAAAAGGTATCTGCATGCAATATATGCAGGAGATTTTTCTGTGGAACTGTGATTTTCCGCCTTTTTTGTAAATTTGCTTTTTCGCTTTTTTTTTTCAGTTTTTTGCTTTTTTGCCATTTTTTTGATATTTTTAATTTGTCATTGTGGGGCTCTTGAACTTTTTGTGTGCCATGGGTTTTTTACCCCTCTAATTATCTCACCCTCTCAATGAGTAACTTTAAATTTGAGTCTTGGTCTCCTTTCCCCGGGCCACCACCACCTTCATATTTTTATTGGGGACTTAAAGCTTTTTTTAAGCATTCCTTTAAAATTTTATTCTAATGATTACTTTATACCCTATGCTTAATTTCAACTAATTGAAGATCTAAAGCACTAAGTACTAGGACTTAAGATATTTTCACCTTAGGGTCCTACTCAAAACTGTTAGTTGCCCCCTATTGGGCTCCTACTATAACTCCCTTAAAAATCTTCAGATTCATTAGCTTTTTTTTTTTTTTTTTTTTTTTTTTTCTTAAACCTCTTAGGTAAACAACCTCTTAGGTCTGACATCTAAAGTACTAAGTACTAGGACCTTTTAAGATATTTTTATCTTAGGATCCTGCTCAAAAGTATCAGTGGGCCCTAGCTCCCTTAAAAATCATCAGATTCACTAGCTTTTTTTTTCTAACAACTTCTTAGCTCCTCCAGCTACTACATGAGTGACAAAAAATTTTCTCTGACCTCAGATATCACCAGTTTTGAACCTTTTTGGGTGGCCTCTCCTAATACAGCTCCCTTAAAAATCGTCCGATTCATTACCTTTTTTTTTTTTTTTTTTTTTTTTTTTCTAACAGCTTCTTCGGACTTCCAGCTACTACATGAGTGGGCAAAAAATTTCTTGAAACTCAGCTACTACCAATTTTGAACCCTTTTGGGCCATCTCATATAGGCTCCCTTAAAAATCTGATTCACTAGCTTTTATTTTCTAACAACTTCTTAGGTCTTCCAGCTACTACATCACAGGTCTGGACAACGCAGGTCAGCTAGTATACCTATATAATTAATAGCAATTATAATATTTGTTGCACTTGAAATTCATAACTATTATTGCTCAAATGTTCGTGCACTTTTCAGCTTTTTTGTCAATCTCATCCCTGGCAATAGTATAACTGTGTGATGTATTTTCATGTTTAGGGGAGAGTGTTGTACCTTGGGACAATTTTCACATTTTAATTTTTTACTTGATTATAATCAGATTTAAAATTTAAAGGCAACATTTCAATACACCAACATATTTCTCTATAATATAATTTTAGAAATTCAGACAGTTTGAAAATAAAAAAAATGCCATTCATTTAAAGTAGGGAAGGCAAACTGTCCCAAGGTACAACATCCTGTTGTACCTTGGGACGTACTGCATAATTCAGGGAATAGACATATAACTCATCAATAATTTTGAACAATAACTAATACAATATTTTGTACAATAACAATAACTAATTTTATGCCAACAAACAAAACCTTTTTTTTTTTTTTTTTTTTTTTTTTTCCAAGGAAATAAAGAATGAAACTCAAGTTCAATATCCAAAATAAAGTTGAGTTGTTTTATTTATTGCATTTCACATGATTCGTGAAATTTCCTGTAAAATAAGTAATAAAAATACTTTTATTTATCGAAATTATTACGAACCACATATTTCTTGTACCATTGGACATGTCCCAAGGTACAACATATTTTACTGTCCCGAGGTACAATCACCACACGGTTTAAATAAAATCAAAATGGCGGTAAATCTAGAAGAACTATCATTATTTTCTCATACCCAAAACATTTAAAAATCTTCTCTTTTATAAAAAAATAAATTGCAGTTGACTTGTTGTAGAAATACATAGGGAAAAAATGAAGTTAGAATGGAGGAACATATTTACTTTGGACTAATGAAATTTATTTTTTTCACCTAGCTGTTAAAATTCGATGCTTCTGATGTTGTCTGTTATTATGATGAGATCTGTTGGTTATAGGTCACTATTAGAAATACACAAAAGATAACTGTTGCCAATAGTTTGTTAGAAATTGTCAATGTCCCAAGGTACAAGCGTCCCAAGGTACAACATTCTCCCCTAATACTCATTCTTACACTGATACAGAAATTACATTTAAAATATGTAATCTAATCAAGATAACAATAAATGTTTATAGATGTGTAAATTGTTAGAAAACAATACTAATAAAAAATACTTAATAAATTAATATGAAATCTGGAATTATTCCACCTTATAAATGTACAAAAATATGACTATATATTTCATCTTAAAATAATTTTTGCCATCATCAATAAAACATATTTTTTGATAGAAATATTTGCCCAAATGTCTTTCCTGCAATATTCTTCTTGCAATCTTTCTATTTCTTTGAAATGTTTTATTCTTTTAAGATAAATTTCTTTACCTGGATGCATTTCAAAATGAAAACAGTATGATTTGAATCAATGGCGTCTGTATAGATATGTTTCCGTGAATCTCTCAATCCTTGGTATATTTGTCAAAATTAATGTTATAAGATTTATAACTGCCTTTTCCCCCCACTTATTTTTTTTTTAATCAACTGCTCTATTTCTTAATGATGCTGCATATCTTCATCCTTTCCAGCAATTAAATAGTTTTTAATTTAAACACAATTAGTGATGGGAGATTCTGGAAAATTTGAGAATCGATTAAAATCGACATCGTATAAAACAGAATCGATTGCAATAAGAATCGATTCCCAAATTCTAGAATCGTTACTTGAATCGATATTTCGATGTTCACAGATTCACACAGATAAGCTGAAAAATAGTACAGTAAACTCTGTCTAAGGCGGAATCGGTTGGGACTGAGAAAATTTTCCGTGGTAGACAATATTCCGGCTTATGCAGAAAAGCTCCCTGCCCCCCCCCCCCCCCCCCCCAAAAAAAAAAAAAAAAAATCCCTGGAAGATGACAATCTTTTATTGATTCTCCTGACTAGAAAATCGGTTGAAAACTGAAATTCTGAAAGATCCTTTGTCTTTTTAAAGATAAATGAGAAACTTTATTCAATTTCTTAGTACTGATGTAATACATTCATATTGGAAGTTTATACACACACACACACAAAAAAAATATATATATATATATATATATAATTTTGAATTTGAGTACAATCTTAAAGTATAATATATTGTACTTCCGAAAATACGTAATCATTTTCATAAATGTTCATTTTACTAGAAATATTAACTTTTAGATGCAATTTTGCATATGAAAAAATGGCATAAGCATAAATTCCTTAAAATTTAAAGTTTCTGTTCTTTTGAATTAACTTTTTTAAAAGCTTACGGAATTTTAGCTAACATACTCGACATTGAGTTATTTGACTTATCAGTTTTAAAGTTTAATAAGCAAAACGCTTTTCATTTTTAAATTATCCTTTTTCTGCCTTATGCAAAATTTTGGTTTCGGTGGAACCTTAAAATCCTTTTCGTTTCCGCGTCAGACAGATTCCGCCTTATGCAGCATGAATTAATGTAATTTTCTATGGGTTCGCCGGGACTTGAAAAAATTTCCGCGGTAGACAGATTTCCGGCTTATACAGAGTCCGCCTTAGACAGAATTTACTGTAATTCCAAAACGTAGCGAATCAACAGGGCCCTAACGACTATCCCTCACCTCCATTTATGTGGGCCATAGACAATGTTAGCGGCCCAGAAGTAAGCTGCTACAGACCTTTGAGTCAAAAAATAAGGTTTTTTAACTTTTAAAATTATTATTTTTAAGATGTAATTTTGATAATAATTTATATTATATTTAAATTTATCTTTAAAAAAAGATCTCGGTCAGATAAAAAAAAAAGAAAAGTGGATTTTTTTTTTTTTTTTTTTTTCATCTGGAAAAGATGTACTTTCTACTCTAACTCTTATTTCCTTCAACCAAACAGATGGGGACTTTCTTCCTATAAACGTCATTCTTAAAAATGCGCAGATGAGCGAAATTTTGAAGGCTCTAAATTTATTTAAAAACTTAAATGGTTTTTTCAGTCTTTTTAGGGTCTTCTATAAGTGTGGGGGAAATGCAAATATTGCAAATCTTCTTTTAAAATAGCTGTGATGAATGTAATTAACCAAGTATCACATACTAATTATCTCCCAATTAATAATCAAAATTCTCCTTTTAATAATATATTTAACTAAAATTTCTTTCTCTTTTTAAAATATATATCTCCTTATCTCATTTACAGTTTATAAATATCTTTCTTTTTAATGTTTACCAAATATTTAGCTGTTAAGAAAAAAAAGTTCTCATCCTAGAGCCATTAAGAATGAAATAACATACTTTTCTCTGGTTAACAAATAAATAAAAGTACATTCCTTGATTATATGATTTTTTTTTTTTTTTTTCCCAGCAGTAATCTAAAAACCATAAACAGTTATTGACTCATTCGCTGATATGCAGAGTGCACTCGCTGAAACAATAATAAATAAAGAAGAAAAGTATCGAGTTAAACTGATGGCATTGAGCTCACAGTCTATTCATACTAATTGTATTTTATACTCTTACTTCAAAGAATGCCTTTCGAAAAATAAATTAAGGGGAATCGCCCCCCCCCCCCCCTCCGTCACATCTCCATACTTAAACAATAAGCATCCAAATCTCATCAGGGAAGCGCATTATCAGAATAAACTAGTTACCAAATTTTAAGCAAATCAGATAGAAAAACCCATATATCTAAATTAAGGGGTGTTAGCCCCTGTTCCTCCCTTTATACTTAGATAATGAACCTCCAAATTTAATCAGGGAAGCGTCTTATCAGAATTAACTGGTATACCAAAATTGAAGCAAATGTGATAATTCTGCATGAAAAACCCATTTATCTAAGTGGGGGGAATAGCCCCCGTACCCCCCTCCTTTATGCTTAACCAATGAACCCCCAAAACTAATCAGGGAAGCGCCTTATGAGAATGAACCTAGAAAAAAAAATTGAAGCAAATCGGATATTTCTATCGTGAGTTATCGCGTTACGTATGTACGTACATACATACAGAAATTGCGGGCACATTAGCTCTCAGGCTTTGATAGCCTGTGAGCTAAAAAGAAAAGTGCCCAGTTAAACTGATGGCATTGAGCTCACAGGCTATTCACACTAACTGTATATTATGCTCTTGTTTCAAAGAATAATGCCCCTCTAAAAATAAACTAAGGGGAGGGAGGGAATTGCCCCTCCCCGTTTCCCCTCTTTATATTTAACCAATGACCCTCCAAATGTCATCAGGGAAGCGCCTTATCGAAATAAATCGGTATACCAAATTTGAAGCAAATCGGATACAAAAACCAATTTATCTAAATTAAGGGGGTATTAGACCCGTTTTCCCTTTTATATTTAACCAATGAACTTCCAAATCTAATTAGGGAAGCGCCTTATCAGAATAATCTGGTATACCAAATTTGAAGTAAATCGGATAGCAAAACCCATCTATCTAAATTAAGGAGGGTATTATCCTCTCGTTCCCCCCTCCCCCCTTTAGACTATAACAATGAACCTTAAAATATAATCAGAGAAACGCGTTATCAAAATTAACCGGTATACCAAAATTTGAAGAAAATCTGATAATTCTGCATGAAAAACCCATTTATCTAAGTTAAGGGGGGGGGACTAGCCCCCGTTCCCCCTTTATACTTAACCAATGAACCCCCAAAACTAATCAGGTAAGCGCTTTAGCAGAATGAACATAGAAAAAAAATTGAAGCAAATCGGATATTTCTATCAAGAGTTATCGCGTTACGTACATACGTACGTACATACATACATACATACATACATACAATACCAACGGGCGCATTAAATCTCGGGCTTTGATAGCTTGTGAGCTAAAAAGTGCCAAGAGCGTGTAACTAGGTAGGGGGGGAGGAAAGACAGAAAATAAAAGAGGATGTTAAAAGCTTCCCAACAATATGTTACACGAGATGGTTTGGAAGAAACAATAAATATGACCCCCGGGGGGCAGGTAAGTCTCAAACGGTGGGAGAAGTGACCTCAAATGTATCTTTGGTCAAGGTTTCAAAATGTGGATTTATAATAAAATAGAACGAGAATTGGGCATTTTTAAAATAGCATGCATATTTTGAATGGCCCTGTAAATTAAGATTGGCGAGGAAGGGGGGGAGGGGGAGGAAAGGATTAGAAGGGATGGACTTGAAAGATACAACATAATAAACTAGTAACCCGAATAACTAGGCTTCTAAACAAAAGTATAACGATTTAACCTAGTATTGAATTCAGGGGGTGACCCGGGGGAACTGATCTTAATTTACGGGCAGAATCGATGCGGTCATTTTTTCTTGCTTTCTTTTGTCTTTAGAAAAAGAAAGCGTTGGATTCGTGAAAAATTTCGACTTCCGGTTTTCGAAGGATTTATAGTTTTAGAAGATCTTGTCTGGAATACGATTTGACTATTTTTATACATTGTCTGTCTGTCAATCTGTCTATTTGTTTGTCTCTGACAAAAAAATTGTGGCCGGTCTATTTCAAAAACTAATGTATGGAATCTGTTGAAACTTTAGATTCAATTAGACTTTCATATAAATTGGTGCTGATTACTTTTTGATGTAAATCTACAGACAGGTGGCGCTGCTATGCTGCATTTTTCCGATTTTCGCAATAGCTCTATCTCAAGAACTAATGCACGGGTTTTCATCAAACTTCACATTCAGTTAGACGTTGGCATAAATTGTTGCATATTAGATTTCGGTGTAAATCGCCCAACAGGGGGCGTTGTTATGCAGATTTTATCAGCAGTGTTGAATTCAGACAACTTTCTTCGGGAGGGATTTCTGCGGATCCAAAGAGGGACAGTTCAGAGGGGAAGGGGATTGGACTTTTGTACATTAAGCATAAAATCTCAAACCTTCTGGGGGCGCATGTCCCTCCGGACTACCCCCGGAATTCAACACGTTTTTCTGGATTTAAACGATTTTAGGGATCATATCTCAAGAACTAATGAACAGAATTTCATCAAACTTAATATTCTGTCATAAGTTGTTCATGATTAGGTTTTCGGGTAAATGATATAACAGGTTGTGCTGCCATGCTGCTTTTTTTTAGCAGTGTTGAATTCAGACATTTTTCTCTGGGAAGGATTTCTATGGTTCTGGAGAGGGACATTCTAGAGTTTCAGGGGAGGGGGGGGATTGGACTTTTGTCCCTTAAGCATAAAATCTGAAATCTTCATGAGGGAAATTTCAATGTTCCGTGGGGGGCGGGGCGGGGTGTTGTCCACCAGTACCAGCCCCTGAATTTAACACTGCTTTTTCAGAATTTACAAGATATTAGCGATAATATCTCAAGAAGTAATGACCGGAATTTCATCAAACTTAATATGTGTCATTGACATAAGTTGTTCCTGAGTTTTTCGTGTTAATCATGTAACAGGCTGCGCTGCTATACTGTTTTTTTGCATGATATTCGTGATAGCCATATCTCAAAACTAATGCACGGAATTTAATCAAACTTCATATTCTGTTACACTTTCAGATAAATAGATCCTTATTAGGCTTGGGTGTATATTGCCCAACAGCTGTCACTTTTATGCTCTTTGAATTGGGATTTTTCGTTGCGGACATCTAGGCTAATATCAGACGAACGTCTTTTTGCATGCTTTTTTTCCGCTCTTACACCGTCCCTACGCATGCTAGTGAAGGTGTAGGGATGGCGTAAGAGCGAAAAAAGCGTGCAAAAAGACGTTCGTTTGACATTAGCCTAAGAGGGTGTGAGCCGAAATTCAATGACTTCTTAGGAAAATGCAATGCTTATATTTTCTTTTAAAAGGCACATACTTCAACGAACCTATGCTTTTTGAATCCTCATGATGCGCATATGTTATCATTTAAATTTGACACCGTGATAGCAAATTTTGAAGTTTTAACATTTATGCGGCAGATGAAAGTTTTAGGATTGGCACATCCAACTACTTTATCTTCAATTTTTGAAGGAAAATGAAAATGATATTACCTTATTTTTCCTTAGAGACATCGATTAAAAAATTCATAGTATCGATTAAATCGAGTTGGCCATAGTATCAGTTAAATCGATTAAAAAATCGAAATCGCCTATCACTAAACACAATGTCATAAACAAAATGCATATTAAAATTTCTAATTTATAAAATATATATCAAAATAAATATTTTATTTACAGTTTATAGCTAAGTGATTTAAGTGAAAACTGGAGAAAAGTACGTCCTATTTGAGTATTGTATCTTCAAGGCCACAACAGCTCCAGTGTTGTGTTTTAGCTGTGGCTCGCTTGACTTTTCCCTTCCCAAAGCTTTTAGAAAACCTGGCTGCTAATGTCACTATTGTAAACAGATGATTTGATAAAATAAACACATAAAAATAATATCTTACTTAAAAATAAAACAAAAATCATTTTATAGCAAAATTGAACAGCATTTATTTCAGCTTTTGTGCCGAGAAGTATTTCAACACCTTCAAGCCTGCTCATAAACTTAGACTGAAATTGAGAGGGAGGACGGGTGGAAACATATTTTCTTTTAATTTAATCAGGTACATACATCTCTGCATTGTGCCGTCCTCTGTGACTACATTTAATAAACATTACTTCAAATAATCAAATTTGTGACAGCCACATTCCTATGACAGATTGACAAAATGTGCATTTCATGCAATTCGCTTGCTTTTTCACTCATAACAGTTTTTACATTTATTGCTCCTATTTGTTTGTCAATATTATTCATTAAAAATTTGGTGCAAATATGAATTAATTAAATAAAAAGAATCGTGAATATTTAAACAATGTTTTCAATAAAATATTAGATGAAAATGTATTAAACCTACTTCATCTGACAATTTGTCATTGTCAAAGGGAACACTGTACCAGGCCTTAACTCGAAGGGTGCTCCATCACAAAATCACCATTAAAAGTGTAAACTGTACTGTACAAGGCTTTACAAGTTACATCAAAAGTTTTTGCAACAAATTAATAAAAGTAGAATTGGTTTTTAGAATTTGAAAGTGTATTACAGAGCAAGGTTTTGTCAGTTTTTGTGTCCTATGTAAAATATGCACCTTCCTTTGATTTTTATGATATTCAAATTTTTAAAATATAAATAAGGTTTAAAGTGACTCTTCAAGTGTAATTTAAATTCAAGTGCTCAGTAAAGCATAAAATTAATATTCAGTGATGTCTTCATGCTTAAGTGAGTGAATAAATATGTGCATCCAAATTGCATTAAGTAATGATAACATAAAGTTAAAGAAGAAATTAAGGTAACATTAATATAAAGTTTTAATGTTATCCGAGAGAAAGCCAAAATTGTTTATAGATTACAGTAACATAAGTTAGAGTAATTATATGTCAAAGTATGCATCAAATTCTGCCATTAAAAAATATCCTTTTGCAGAACTTTTTCGTTGAAAGCATTTATAGCATATGATGGGAAAATTCAAACTGAAACCAATAACTTGGACAATAAAATATTCAGTGAAATAGAACATTTTCTAACGGCATTCTGTAAGCTTCAACCTTCTCACTGCTGTGAACTGATATATCCGTTCACTAATCTGTAGGTTTCACAGCAATAACATAATTTTTTTAATTAATATAATTCTACAGATATAATCCAGTTTTGAAAGTTATGATTAATATTCTTAAGAGTTATATTTCTATACATAATTAAATTTTTTATATCACATTGAAAAAATTATCTATCTTCTACATTTTTAAAAAAATACAGAGAAAACATTACAATTTTGCCCTTTTGCTCGGAGGTCAGGGAGTTAAAGAATGTTAACATTTGCCCTCATACTGACAAAGTTTCAAAGTAGAGATAGGAAATAATTACTCTTGCTTTACAGGTAGCTTTGTTCCACATTTGCACAGGTAACAGGTTGGTTGAACCTGTTATTTTTGTAACATATCCATATTATGTAGCATACAACTAATCATTGTGTATACTGTCAACAGATGTTTTAATTAGGAGGCCTTTAAAAAAAAGTCTGAAATAATTATAGTATGTAAACATAGATGCTGTTTTCTGTTGATGAATACACATCATTAAAATCAGTTTGTGATTAAAAACTTAATTTTTGCAAAACAAAAACTTACCTAGTTATACTTTGAATTTGCAGTGTTTTCTGGCACTAAAAACATATTTTTCCATTATGGTGATTAAAACATTGAAAATTCATAAAATTCTAAGTATCATAACTATGTAAGTTTTGCACATAAAAGAATAAATTTTTGCTGTTTCACTTGTTAGAACACGGAGAATTTTTTTTAAATTCTCCGTGTTAATTAAAACTTATAGGACCCAGGCATTGTATTTTTAAAATGAAAATTTTATACCTAGCCATACTTTTTTCCTATGGGTCTGGAAAATTCGGACCATGCAGACTAGTCTCAGTAATTAAATGTCAAAGTTCTAATGTCTGCCAATGTCTATTGCTCACATGTAAAAAATGGCTGATCTAGTCTTTAATCCATTCTTCAACATTGTTTGCTGAAAAATAAGTCATTTATTCCAAAAGGCTTAGTTATAACATCTTTTAAACATACAATAACTCTGTTATGTCTTATCTTGGAATAAAACCTCACAATTTTCAGTTTTGCAAACAGTCTGTTGAAAATTTGTGGTACAGTAAGACTCCCTCAAATCCGCAAATGCCTAAAATCCGCACATCATCACAGATGTAAACAATGAAATTTTAAGTTCAGATGTAAGGACAAAATTACAGAATTTTTTAGTTTTATGTCATTCTGTATGCATTTTAATATGTAATTCTCGATAATATGACTGAACTTGTGGTTTTTCATAAAGAAAATATAAACTTATTTATCAAAAAAAAAAAAAAAAAAAAAAAAAAATCAAGATATTGCTGATATCACTGGTAATCACAATCTCTTTACCAAATATATTTATGCATTAATCAAGCTCGTTTGGTTATTAAGATTGGCTAAACCTGAAATAAAACTTCCTTAATTCATGATTTTTAAATGAATTAATAGAATACCTTTAACAGAAAAGTTTCATTGAGTAATTCAAGAAAAATGTATCTCATCTTTATTAAGCATATTTAATTATACATTATTATTTTCTTGACTTTTGCTTTTAATAGTGCAATTATTTAAAAAATTCTTAATTTTAATTATTTTAGTTTATTACTTTAGTTATTTTAATATTTTACTATATTGCAAGCATTCATTATAATTTCGGTTGCATTATTACATTCAAATTACTTTTTTTAAAATGTAAACAAATGACCAAAAATCCGCAAGATTCTAAAATTTGCACAACCTCTGGTCCCAAGCTGTGTGGATTTAAGGGAATCTTCTGTATCTTATTTATTCTAATTTTTTTTTTTTTATGCAGTATTTTTTTTTTGAATTTGGTATTCTCTTAAGAGCTATTTTTAGGTGTTGTATGATATTGAGTCTCAATTTCATGCACACAAGCTAACATACAGTCACAGTGCTTCAATTATTAATTCATAATTCTGCCTATAACTACAAAATGATTACTCATGTATGTTTAGAGCTTTTATTTCATATATAAATTTACTTATAAAATAAGGATGTCTTTTCTGATAAATGTTATGTTAAAAAAGCAAAACAAAAAAAGAAGACATTTAAAAATTTCCGAAACCTGTAAAATATAATTTTTAAAACTTACTGAAATCATATGCAATTATATCATGTGGTGCTTGTTTAGAGATTCAGCGACATTAGTTCCTCCTCCCTTTCTGCGTTCTCAATGCTCCATGCTATATCAGATCCATATACACTATATGGCCAATGATGACCAGTCACTTGCGATTTTAGACATTTTGTTAAACATATAGAAAAATGCATGAGGAATTATCCTGAAACATCAGGAGTGAGCAGTATCCACTTAGTAGGGCCCACCAAAATATGGTGGAGAAATATAGGCCTTTGCATGACCAATTGGCGGGGCTCCGACCTGGGGGCCCAATACTCCATCCTAACATTGAATTGGAGGGGTGAAGTAGCGGAATCCTCCGGGAAAGAGCGCACGGCCTTTGGCATTTTGCGTAGGGGAGACTTCAAGATCTTGGTTGCCCGATGCATGGTGGGTTCTAGTATGATTCACAGGGTCCACCAGTATATGACAAGTCGTAGCCCATCTTTGAGAGAAGATGTGGGTTTCCCGTTGCAGTTTGGGTAGCATTAGGTCGGGTCCCTAGGAATGTGGCAGGGGTGCCGAAAAAATAAATGTGTAAACAGCATAGTATACGTTATATTTCTGTGAAGATTTTTCCCCGAAAAACCGCTAGAGGACCGTAAACAAATAGAAGAAAAACAAATCTTTTGAACTACCATGTAAAAACTAATGTCGCAAAAGCATTGAAACTGTAGCACATGATTAGGAGGCTTTTTGTAATAAACTGTGTTCATTTTTATGAGTTTAGCATGTATACTCGTGGAGAAATTAAGGTTTTTATAAAAACAGTCCCAAATTTCACCCCAAGTGTTTTGCTTATAATTTGGAGAGTTCTTAATATAAAAGAATGGTCTTTTCAGGAACTGTGACAAACGACATTGTATTCATACAATACACTGCTATCAAAATTAAAAAATAATAATAATTGGCTGAAAAATGAGCAAGTTCATTAAATAATGTTTCACTGTGCATGTGCGAATGCAATCAAAATATAATGTGCATAGTGTATTAGCTAAATGTACAGACACAGAGCAACTTTTGTGAAAGTTTCAAAAACATAGCTTGAAAATTCTGAAAGTGATTGTCTATAGAATAAGCTCAAAATCCGTTGTTCCCAAAAGGAAGCAAAAAGATGAGGGTCTGTATCCAAATATCGTACTACGTGCAATATTGTCTAACATATACTATATTTGGATACAGCCCCTCATTTTTTTGCTTCCTTTTGGGAACAACAAATTTCAAGCTTATTCTATCGATGATCACTTTCAGAATTTTCAAGCTATGGTTTTGAGAGTTTCACAAAAGTTGCTCTATGTCTGTACATTTAGCTAATACACTATGCACATTATATTTTGATTGCATTCACACATGCACAGTGAAACATTTAATGAACTTGCTCATTTTTCATTCAATTATTTTTTAATTCAGATTGTAGTGTGTATTGTGTACAATGTCATTTGTCATAGTTCCTGAAAAGAACATTCTTTTATATTAAGAACTCTGCAAATTATAAGCAAAACACTTGGTGAAATTTGAGGTTTTTATAAAAGAAAACTTAATTTCTCCACGAGTATATGTGTTATCCAAATAAAAATGAACATGGTTTATTACAAGAAGCCTCCTAATCTTTTGCTACAGTTTTTAACGCATTTGCGACATTAGTTTTTACAAGGTAATACAAAAGATATTCTTTTTTCTTCAATTTGTTTACGGTTGCCTGTGGGGTTTCGAGGAAAAACCATCATAGAAATATGACGTCTATTATGCTGTTTACAAACCTGAAATTTCAGGATTATTCCTCTAGTGTTTTTCTAGATATTTAACAAAGCATCTAAAATCGCAAGTGACCAGTCATCATTGGCCATACAGTGTATATGCTAGGTTAGGAAGAGTATTTTTAATAATGTTACTATACAATAATGTAACCTTCAGAGTTGTGACATTTGGTGAAAAAAGGCAATAAATTGATAACTGATTTTCACCTGTGTTCATTGAGTAACTGTTTTATTACATGTCTAAAATTTATCAGATTAATGATTGATTTTTTTTTTCCCCCTTTAGGTTCTATATGGACAAAAAACAAAACAAATTTTGAATGGTGGCAAGTTGAAGTTGTTTTTAGAGTTAATGGAAGAGGAAGATTAGGTGCTGATGGTTTTGTAAGTTATCTATTGTGTCTGTAATTATATAACTTCAAAAACTTTCTGATTTAGTTATGATAAAATTTATTAATGGTGTATTCCAATCCAAACTGCTTATTTTCTGATTTATTTTTAAATTCATTTTTTCTCTCGAATGCATCAAACTGTCAAATTCTCTTAGTGATAAACTACATAATGTGCCTTGATTGTCGATTTTTTGATAAATGAAGAAAATATTGCAAAAAATGCTGTCAAAGTTAGCGTTTTGAACCGAATTTTCCGAAGCGAGATATCTGGGGATGAAAAAAATGATCATACTGAGGAAATAATTCTTTAAAATTCAAATTCTAATTAATTGAGCGAAAAATGAAATCACACGGCCTCTTACACATCCCTTCAAAAATCACCTCAGCAAGTTTCATGTTTTTACTTTTAAAAGTGAGTCTGAAAATGTCTCAGAAAATTTCGAGCTGT
Source organism: Maratus speciosus (assembly GCA_963932465.1). Taxonomy (NCBI): domain Eukaryota; kingdom Metazoa; phylum Arthropoda; class Arachnida; order Araneae; family Salticidae; genus Maratus; species Maratus speciosus. Next base: position 62,400,767 of record OZ010799.1, on the reverse strand, counting down.
TGAGGGTGAAAAAATATTTTTTCGAATACACCCTTAACCAGTAAACCAGTACAAGACTTTCACACTGAGAGGGATTATTTATGTTTTTTCATTAATTTTTATTAACATGTTTTAACGAAATGTGGGTGTGGTGTACTACATCAAAAACTATTTGAGTGATACCTGATTTTGTATGTGTTGGGTATGAAGAAAGGGGTGTTAACATAAAAAATAATTGCATTAAATTAATTCTTAGGTATATAGTTTTCATTTTGTATGCTCTATGATTATGCTGTTATTTTATTTTTACAAAGACTGCAATAATAGGATGAAAACTTTATTTTCAGCTGAATTCTATGTTTAATATGTAGTGGAATAATTTGGTACTTATGAAAAGGAAAAAGACAAATTATGTTCATTCAATACCATCATAATAGCACTAAGATTAATTTAAATTCAATTTTGCTTTAGCATTTAAAAAAAAAAATATGGACTTTTTGTAAATGTCACTTTTGCATTTAAAAACCATATATTAACTAAAAATTTATCACCTTTTTTTTTTCTCTTATTATATTAAAGGAAAACATTTTATATGAAAAATATTCTGCTTTAAATAAGTGTTAAATTTTAAGCAATTTACATTCTTATATGGGATGAAAAGTAGCATGTCTTTTATAATTCACTTATATAGAAAATTTAAAGTAATTAATTCAGCCTTTTCTGATGACTTTTGTTGATCACATAATCTGTAACATCTGAACAATCCATGCTGTTAGCTGAGCGTGAATCCATTCATTTCTTCCCTTACATTTTTATTTACAATTTTTAATTACCTGTGAGTTTTAATCAAACAGCATGTTTTAAGAAAATGTAAGTGTACTGTTTCAGAAGTATGTTTAAAAACCTTTCAAATTATACTTCATTCATAGTTTTGTGTTCAGTGTGAGCATGAAAAAAGTGATGTTAACAACAAAAATAATGCATATGTGATTACTTCTTTTTTATAATGGTCTTGGCAGTATTGACCCTTTTTTTTTTTTTTTTAATGACCTCAGTCTCAAAGGGCAATTTCTTGTCAAATATTATAAACAGTTGCAAAAATGAAATGGTGATCAATGAAAAAATGCTATAAATAACAGAAAATAAATACAATAAAGCATAGTTTGCACATTTATCATTTACAGGTCCTTTCAATGTGGTCAGATTCATTGCTGTGTATTAATGTTTTGTTAATTCGAAGGCGTAATGATTTTTTCAGAATTTTTTTTCTCAGCATCTTTTTTTTTTCCCCCTAGCAATACTTAGAGACAGAGAACATGTGTCACTGCTATAGAGGCAGTGTTGCCACATCTGGTGGATTTTTTGTTTAGAAATATTGAATTCACACCAGAAAATTTTGAATAGCAGTTTTTTAAAATTTTCTTTATGGAATATCTTATTTTATAAAGCTGAAATAACTATTAAAACTTAGTGGTGAGAATTTCTAATGCCCAAGTAAAAAATCAGCCAGATAAGGCAGCAATTACAAACAACGAAGTTCGTAGCAATAAATAGTCACATTTGAGCCAGCCGATAAAGCTCAAATCAATGAGAAATGTTGAAAATTTCCAAAGGAAGAAACAAGATTTTTGGAATACTGATGGTTTCGTTTTCGGTCGAAAATCTGAGTTTCGCCAAAAATTTATTTTCGGTGAAACTCAGATTTTGGACCAAAACTATCATTATTCCAAAAATCTCGTTTCTTCCTGCAGAAATTTTCAACATTTCTCATCGGTTTGAGCTTTATTGTCTGGCTCAAATAAGACTATTTATTGCTACGAACCTAGTTGTAATTATCAGTCATAACTGACTCAAGACGTGAATGCAAATTATAAAGCAAGCATTGCATATATAACTAAACTTTTTCTCGTGCTCATTAAAAGCTGCAGACATAACAGTAATAGAAAATTTTGGTACTTTTTAGTTAGCCGGGCGCCAGTGTTATATATGCATATATATGTATATATAACACTGGTGCCCGACTAACCGAAAAGTACCAAAATTTTTAGTTTGAAATCGCAGAAGAGTTTCGAATACTCTTTGAGAAAGTTCTAGTATAACATATGATCATTTACAAAAATCATTATACAGTACAGGATCTATTATCCGGAATCCTCGGGACTGAAGGCTTTCCGGATTTTAGAATTTTCCGGATTTCGGGTCCTCTCGAATTTCGCGTTTTTTCTGCGATCCTTTGACGAAATTAGTTTATTTTTCAGATCCTTTGACGAAATTAATATTTTTTTCGCGATCATTTGATGAAATTCACGTTTTTATCCCGCGATTCTTTGAAAACATTTGTGCTTTCTTGCAATCCTTTGAAGAATTTTGCTTTTTTTTTTTCGATCCTTTGACGAAATTCGCATTTTTTCGCGATTCTTTGACGAAATTGACGTTTTTTTCTGCAATTCTTTGACGAAATTACCGTTTATTTTTCATGATCCTTTGACAAAATTTGTGTTTTTTTTTCGCAATCCTTTGAAGAAATTTGTTTTTTCGCGATCCTTTGAAGAAATTTGCGTTTTTTCGCGATTATTTGACAAAATTGGCGTTTTATTTTCTGGAATTCATTGACAAAATTGGCGTTTTTTTTCACGATCCTTCGACGAAATTAGCATTTTTTTCACGATCTTTTGACAAAATTAGCGTTTTTTCTGCGATCTTTTGACGAAATTAGCGTTTTTCTGCGATCTTTTGACGAAATTAGCGTTTTTTTTTTTTCGAAATCCTTTGGCAAAATTAGTGATTTTTACTGCGAACAATTGACGTTTTTTTTTCTTTTAACGAATCGAAAATTTTGTTTTATACTAAAATTTGAGAGAAAAATTATTTTTTCGTAATTTCGGGGGGGATGTGGGGGGGGGAGCTCCGTCGCTGAAGTAACATATTTTAGTGGTTACACACTGAAACACAACGGACTGAAAAAAAAAATTAGAAAACTGGGAAGTTCGAAAATTTTTAGAAATTCCAAAATTTTAGTAAAATTCACAAATTTAGAAAATTTTCAAATTTTTTTTCCGGATTTTGGAATTCTGGATAATGGGTCCTGTACTGTAAAAAGATAAATCAAGGTGTGTATACATAAAACTAAAATATTTTTTAATTAAAGGAAATTTGTATAATTAGAAAATCTTTCTGTGTCGTTGATGAATTAATTACGTTTCATTTTATATGAAACAAATGTTTTGGATCTAAGGCACAGAGAGACAATTTAGGCCACACATATAATTAATTATTATGCAAATTTAATAAATATGTATAATTAATTAATATATTTATGTATGTATTAATTACTTTAATACATATAATTTAATTACTTTAAAAAAGTTTTTCGACATTTTCGTTTTCGGCCAAAAATAGGAAGATCGCTGAAATTCAGTTTTGGCCTTAAAAAACCTGTTTTGGTCTATCCTTAATAATAATATATGTAACATTTTTATAAAAAAAATACTGGTATCCTTAAAGTTTTTACACAGTCAAAAATAGCATTTTTTTTTTTTTTTTTTTTTTTTTTTTTTTGCATAATTATGATTTTTTCGCAATAAAAAGGACACAGATACATTTTGTTGACTTTTATATTAGTATTTCCACTTTATGATCAACATTAAATTACCATTGAGAGAGAGAGAGACATTTGAATTGGGGACATCTTAAATCCTATCGAGTTTTGAATGCTAGAAGCTATTAAAAATAAAATATTTTTGTACTATTCCTTTATGTGCTGATATCTTCAGTGTCTTAATGTCCATTGCTGAAGTTCGAAAACTTTTTTGATTTTTTTTTTGTAAATTTTAACTATGTTTTAAATGTGAGCTTAGATCATTTTTCAGACATTAATGTTAAAAAAAAAAAAAAAAAAATACCCAAAAGTCCAAAAAATGTTCTTTACCTACAAATACTTAACCAAAATCTATGACCTAAATTTTAAAAAAAGACTCTAAAAGTGCAAATTTCAGCAAATTTTTAGCCTCTGGTAAGGTGTTAAAAAATCATTAGGTTATTCTAACTTGTTACCAAGCTAATGGTGTAATGATGGAACCTGTTAACAAAAAGTAACTGTTTTTCCCATCTCTAGTATGTATGAACTTTCAAAAATACATTATTACATAGTTTATTTATGTGTATATTAAATTGCTTCTCAATGCATTAAATCGTGTAAATATTAAACAAACTGCCTTTGTCTTTGATACATTCATAGTTGTCATAAAGAGAAGCGTTTCCCCCAGTTTTAATAAGAGCTGGATACTGCTGGTAAGTAAAGGGCATTCTTTTTGTAGGGACACATTTAAAAATTTTATGTGCACTTCTTTTGTTTTCAAAGCCACTTTTAATAATTAAAAGTCGGGGCACTCTATTCAAGACAACATTGAGACAGTTTTTACTATGCATGCAAGATTATTAATGCAAAAAGAAGTAAGGGTGTTTTTAAGCCAAAAATTGGTTTGAAAATTTTGTTTTTCTCATCAAATTTCAATTGTGCCAAAGTCCCTAGAGATTTTTTTTTTCTTGTAGCTTATTGAATAAAATTTACTCTTTAAATTTATTTAAAATATTATTTGTACAGGCTTTCTGGTATACTGATAACAAAGGTGTAGAAGGACCTGTTTTTGGCAGTAATGACCACTGGAATGGTTTAGGTGTCTTTTTCGACTCATTTGATAATGATGGCAGGGTAAGTGAAAAATTTCTTATTGTTTTATTTATTCTTTAATAATATATGATAAAAGAACATAAACTTATTTTCTATACCTTTATATTCTTTATTTTTATTGCCGATTAAAATCAGTCTAGATTTTGAAAACTTTGCATTTTTGCAGCATTTTTTCTCTAAAAGATTACGTACTTGATATAGCACAAAATTAGCACTCGCCAATCCTCGAGTTACACTTAAAACATGGCGATTAACTTTATTGTCCTCACTCGGCAAACTTAATGGGCACCACTCGCCAAATGCGATGGTTGAAAGATGTATCGATGCCATGAAGGAAAGGAGTGAAATTCGTTCAGAATTTAAGGCGTTCAGATCGGCAATTCTCCCGAACATAAGAAAAAGTAGCAGGGAGATTCTGTTGCGAATTTTCTGAAGATTTAAGACATTCGGTTCCGAAAATTAAAAAATTGGTCATCAGTCTGAAAATTCGGAGATAAAAAATATTGCTAATTTTGACATGATCCCAAAAAAATCAATTTCATCAATCGTTCACGGAAAAAGATCACCAATTTTGTCAAAGAATTGGAGGGGGGGGGGGGGGGGGACGCGAATTTCGTCCAAGGATAGTAAAAACATGGAAATTTCCTCTAAGGATCACGTAAAAAATGCGAATTTTGTCAAAGATTCGCAGAAAAAACGCAAATTGCATGAAAAAATAGCGAAAAAAAAAAACTGCAAATCTTCTAAGGATTGCGAAAAAAACACAAATTTCGTCAAAAGATCGGCGGAAAAACGCAAATTTTGTCAAAAAAAAAAAAGTAATAAAAAAACACATCTTCATAGAATGGCGGAAAAACACGAATTTTGTCAAAAGTTCGCGAGAAAACGCTAATTTCGTGCAAGAATCGCGAAAAAAACACAAATCTACAGATCATGAAAAAAACGCTAATTTCGTCAAAAGATTGTCAGGAGATACAAAGTATCTCCTAGGGGTTGGAATAAAATTAGCATGGTTACTTAATGCAGAAAGGAAATGCTAACGCTGATTTTTATAACCAACCCTGATAAAAGAAAACTTGAGATTGATTTACCGAAGTAGATTTAACTGAAAAAGATATTTAAATTACTGTGGTGGGTCAAAAATGATGACAATGATTTTAAAAACTAAATACATTTATTAAAAACTTTAAGAAACAAAACAACATATAAATAAACTCATAAGGAAAATATATATTCATTAACAAATAAATTAAAAATGACTTATCTGACTTCAACAATAGTTATACTTTAATAAATACATCCCATGACACAAGGAGGTAAAAATATAGTTGGTATTGCACATTAAGGAACTATCATATATCGTACAGGAAAAATTCACGATGTCACTGAAGCTCAATATCAACCAGTAGATTACATCAACTCCCTCAAAGTTCTCACAATGCTATAAAATACTTTTATACATGCTAAAAGAAAAACTCTAAGATTGAAAAAATGTCAATGTGCAGAATCCACACGCATAACCGCTTCACAGGCTTTCATTGAAAAATGAAGACCGACATCAAACACCGGCCTTTCACCATCTTGACAATTCAACCGACGAAGTTCAAGCTGATTCTCGGCTTAAATTGCATACGAATCTATTTTCGATCCATCTAACACACTCAGGAAATGCCGATACTTAGACCAAGAATTCCTTACAATGCAGAAATTATTTCAGCTGTAAAACCCGAAGAGTCGAACTAATCATAGTTGATAGCGTCGTTCAAGAAAAGCCAATACACGATAGATACAGAAACCGGCAGAAGGGAGATTTCACTTAAATTACTGCTACATCCTCTTTAGACTAAAACAAGTGAAGTGCCACGAACACTTGAATGTCCGAGCATATATCTGTCTCGGGCAAACGAAAACTAGACTTCCACGCATCGCGAACATATCAAACCACTTACGCTTTCTAGTAGAGGCAGGAAAAACCACTTTGAAATCAAAGAGGGAAAAGAATGATATTACGATACGAACATAAACAAATGCATTTCTAAATGGACGAAGTTAAATTTAAAGGATGCAGTTAGCTGAAACATTATTTCAATAGATAAATACAGGAAACTTATTTTAAATTTAATTAAATTATTCATTAGATTTATAGATTTACTTAGAATATAAATATGAGACTTTAATAAACTTAATGAGGTGAAAAGGAGGATAAGTAAGCTGTTTTAATTAAAGGTAAGTGGGTTCTATAGGTTTAATCAAAAGGATATACTAGATAAGAATATATGAATGTACAGTGACAGGACTAGGGTTGCTCATTTCTAACAAAGATCACTGAAAAATGCAAATTTCGGCAAAAAAACACAAATTGCATCAAAGAATAACGAAAAAAAACCCCACAAATCCTCTAATGATCGTGAAAAAAAAACACAAATTTCGGCAAAGAATCGCAAAAAAAAGGCAAATTTCACCAAAAAAATGCATATTTCTTCAAAGAATGGCGGAAAAAATATAGATTTCGTCAAAAGATCACCGAAAAAATGCAAATTTCATAAGTGAAAAAAAAAAATTTCTTCAAAGAATGGCGAAAAAATACGAATTTTGTCTAACGATCTCGGAAAAAAAACAGCAAATTTCATGAACAAATCATGAAAAAACACAAATCTTCTACAGATCGCGAAAAAAACGCTAATTTCGTCAAAAGATTGCCAAAAAACACAAATTTTGGCAATAAGTCGCGAAAAAATGCAAATTTCTTCAAAGAATGGCGAAACAATGCAGGTTTCGTCAAAGGATCGCAAATAAAAACATAGGTTTCATCAAAAGATCGCAAAAAAACAAATTTCGTCAAAAGATCGCCAAAAAATGCAAATTTCGTCAAAAAACCGCAACCCCCCCCCCCCCAAAAAAAAAAAAAAAAAAAATTGCAATTCGGCAAAAAAACACAAATTGCATCAAAGAATAGCGAAAAAAAACCCCACAAATCCTCTAATGATCGCGAAAAAAAAAACAGCAAATTTCATGAACGAATCATGAAAAAATGCAAATTTCGTCAAAAGATCGCCAAAAAATGCAAATTTCGTCAAAAAACTGCAACCAACCCCCCGATTGACACATTTTGAGAGTTTTCTCCCCGCGACCGATAGACGAATTTCACTTCTTTTTTTTTTTTCCCCGAGATCGGTTCACAAGTTACACGTTATTTTCCGCGAGCGATTGGCGATTTCAGAGGTGATTCTGTTGTGAGTTTTCCGAAAATTTATGGTATTCAGTTCCAAAAATTATGAAAAATCGGTCATCAATTCGGACATAAAAAATATAACAGAAAAATATCGCGAATTTCGACAAATGATCGCCGGAAAAATAAATTTCGTCAATTGTTCCCAGAAAAAAGCATCAATTTCGTCGCAAAGGATCGTGGAAAAACGTGAATTTCGACAAATGATCGTGCAGAAAAAACGAACGTTTCGGCAAAGGATCGTGGGAAAAACGCAAATTTCGTCAAAGGATCACGGAAAAAACACATTTCTTCAAAGGATCGCGGAAAAAAAACGTGAATTTAGTCAAAGAGCCGCTGGAAAGAATGTGAATTTTATCAAAAGATAGCAAAAAACGTAAATTTTATCTAAAGATTGCAACCCCCCCTCAAATGTGATCTAAAATTCGCAAAAACACTCGCAAATTTTATCAGAGGGTCGCTGAGAAACACGAATTTCACCAAAGGATCGTGAAAAAAATCACGAATTTCGTCAAAGGATCGCGGGGGAAAATGTGAAATTCGTCACAGGATCGCGAAAAAAACGCGAATTTCGTCAAAGGATCGCGGAAAAAACGCGAATTTCGTCAAAGTATCGCGGTAAAAACGCGAACTTCGTCAAAGTATGGCAGAAAAAACATGAATTTTGTTAAAGGATCGCGGAAAAATGCGAATTTCGTCAAAGGATCACGGGAAAAAACTGCGACAGTCTCTAGAAAAAACAGCACACAAATATTTATGTTTATTATTATACGTATAGTTTTTAATCTGAAATAATATACTGAACTAACTTTTGAAAAGTGGGTTTAACCGGAACCCAACTTGCAGGAATCTACACTCTGCCTGAAATCAAACCGAACAACAAAAAAAAGTTTACTCGACTTGCAACAAAAAAAATAATTAGCGCCAGGAGAGGATTTCCCAATCCCTTTCCATCCCCTGCTGTAATTTTTTTTTTTTTTACTCTGAATCAGACGAGAATTTCACGGTTACTTTTTGTGACAGACTGACAAAATTCACAGTTTTATCCTGCAGCAGGTCAACGAGTTTTGCAATTTTATCCTGCAATCAATCGACAAATTTCACGATATTCTTCCCTCTACCGATCGAGAAAATGTACTTTTTTTTTTTCCCCTACACCTGATTGGCATATTTCACGATATTTTTTTCCTATGACAGAAAAAGTAAAATATCCAAAAGGGTGCACCAAAAAAGAACAGTAAGTGTCACTGTGTGCTGCAAATTGGTCTAGATTCAGTACTAAGCAAAAATAAGATTAGAAGGACTGCAAAGATCTCGTGGTGCACATAAAAGAAAAATTCTGAGCTCCAATTAAACATATTTAGAAACACCAAACTAGTTGATCCTTGCAATTCACTGAAATTAGGATTTGACAATTTAAAGTTAACCTACATTTCTCGTGTAATAGAAGAAATGAATCGACAGTTTCCATTTAAAATTTGAATGCATAGAAGCTTGTTCAAAGAAAATACCAGGGAGTCTGGTTTTGACTGTAATTCCATTAAGGATATAATAAGACAATTTCGTTCAGAAATGGATATTGATGATGCCATTACCGAATATACATTGTTCATGCAAGTAGTTGAAAATGAAGGCACGTTTTCAGTTTTCTGAAAAAGTTTTAAGAGAACATAACCATGTTTCCAATAATTTCCAAAGTTATAAATGTTGTGCTAGTGCTGTCTGTCAAACAAATTTTACCTTGTGAAAGAGGATTCAGGGCCCAATTTCTAAATTCAGAATGTTATTAAAAAACCCCATTATTACAATAGCATTTGGTTGAAAGTTGAAAAATAGACAGTATAAAGCTTGACTTTCTTCCTTTTTTAAATAAAAAACATTTTACATAATTATTCTGAGTTGTTGTTTTAAATTGCTTCAATGGTATTTTGTCATGTCTGTATTAATGTAATTCTTTAAATAGCACGTAAAATAACAGTAGGTTTTAAAGATTTTTTCTCTCCCTCCCAAATAGTGCAACTCCCCTCCATTTATAAATGTTGGTCAGGAGACTCCCCTCCTAGGAAAAATTGAATTTCAAGCCCTGATATATACATATATATATGCTTGTTGTATTTTTCAATTTTATATTAACTTTCAGATTTAAAATTTGTTGTTTTCGGATATTTTATTTGTGTTATGCTGGATAGTTGCATTTAGGAATGCATGGTAATGAATGGAGACTTGGCAAATTAAAAAATCTTTTGTCTCCTTTTTTACTAAAAATTGTTATATTTTGTTTGCATGAAATAAAATCAATTGTATTGAAATAGTTACTTAACATTGAGGCACTAAAGTTAATGGTTTTTGACATGAAAATAAAGATGCTTAAAAGAGCATTGATATGATAAGCACTTTTATTAATAACCCAGACTTCTCAAATAAATACTTTAAAAAACAGTACTAAAAATTCAATGAATTATACTTTTTAAAAAACAGTACTAAAAATTCAATGAAATATACTTTGAATGGCATGACAGAGCTGAAGCTTACGATAGGTCATTTTAAAAACTTTTTTTGTTCAGAAAAATTGTGACCGCTTGATGAATGTTCTTTTTATCAGCAAAACTTAGCCATTTGTAATTATGACTGTTTTATATGCAAATTTTACTCCGATTCCTTCAGCATTTTAATTTCTTTGATTATGAAATACTTAAAGAGGTGACACCAGTTGCAAAGTCACATATACAGCAGCTGACATAGATATATCTTTTTTTCCGGGAACTATTAGAGGGATTTCAATAAAGGGTTCTCGCTGCCGCTCGCCATTGCACCAAATCACGACAAAATGTTTTATTTGGCGAGTAAACGGGGGATTAGACTCGCCAAATTGCAAGTGTTCAATTTTTCCTCTTTTTTGTGTGTGTGAGTACAGGCACTCTTATTTACATTACTGAACAATTGATGTCACTTATCATTTTCAATCGTATGGTACAATTTACATTATTTTTAGAGATATTAACCCAGCACAATGCAATTTAGTACCAGCCAAAGTCACAGTAAGCAAAAATGTCATTTCAGTATGTATTAATGTGACAAATAGACAACAGTACAATTTTGAAATTGCCTTTGAAGCATGGGCTTCAATGAAAAGCCGAAGAATTCTAGAAAAAAAGCTTTTGACAGATTTTGTTGTTTATATTTTGAATTTTTCAGAATTCATTGAATTTAATATCTTAAAATCCTGAGTTAACTGGGATTGGAAATTTTATTTCATTACATTTTATTGGGTTAAATCAGATTTAATTTTTTTTTTTTTCTTGATTGCGTGAGACATTTAGAATATAGTTTTTAGTTTCTGCAGCAGATGATTAAATTTAGATGAATAATTGATCTATAAGCAATAACAAAAACTTAGCTGTTATTTTAGAACATATTGGAAAAAAAGGGAGGCTACATTAAGGGGTTACAGATCGAATTTTCAATGTTTCACAACAAATTTATTTTGCTATTTTTTTTTTTTCATTTGTCGAATGTTTTTTATTTCTGATTATCCAAATTGCTAATGTTCGTAAGAAGTCAGCTAGAACCCTGTTTCAATACCATACATATGATTTTGTCAATATTAAGTATGTTGAATTGTGGGAAAAGTTTTTTCTGAAAAAATTGATAAATTGATTTTTTACCAGTAAAAGCTTTTCTAGTCATATTTTCTTAGAAGATATGAACTTTGAAACATTTTTTAATTTATGTGCACTAACAAAATTTTTATTTCCAATTTACAAGAATTTATCACAAAAAATAAACAAATTAAACAAAAGCATAATTTGCAGAACAAGCATTAAAAGTCCCTATCTTTTTAAAAATTTACAAATAATTACTTTTTATTTCTTGTTGATACAAAAAGAAATTGCCTGTATTATTCAGCAAAAAATGTCTGGGTGTAACGTCAATGTCATATTGACAATGTAACCTGCAAAATAAATGTCTGTGCAGCTGCTTACTGGGCTAATAGTTTTTCATTCTTGCATTACTAATGGGCACATCACTGTCTGCAAAAAATGACAGTTTCTTTAAATCTGATATCTGTCAACCAATTCCTTAGTACATAATAATAATGGAAAAAGAAAAGAAGTACATCGGTGTCATAGCGTATAATCCCGCTAAAATGCAATTTTTGCTTTGCGAAAAGGAAAAACAGAATGCTTGATATAAGTGTGGGAAGAAGCATCGAATGCTGCGGAAAAAAATAAAACGGAAAGCAATATCTGATGTGATCTTCTAATACTTTTTTTTTTTTTTTTTTGCTGTTTGATTGTTTCAACAAATTTATTTTTTCCCTCCCTCTTTGAATATTGCCGCTGGAAAGTCTGAACTTTGAACAATTCCGAACTTTGGGTGTCCGAACTTTAGACTTTGTACTGTATTAAAATTATGAAAATACAATATAACCTCAAATCTGGCATAGTCAAGACCGAGACTAAGCCTGATTTTTGAAAGAATATCAAATGTTCTTCTGATATTCTTAGTGGTGTCTTTAGTCATAATTTATTTCATAGCGAAGTGATATTTATGTGTTAAAAACATAAAATTAAATATAAAAAAATTAACTTACTTTAATGGATATTTTCTATTTTACAAAAAAAAAAAAGTACTAATAAACAGTGAAGTAATTTCGCCTAATGTTATTTTCGAAATATTCATGTCAGTTTTATTGGTTTCAATTTTTCCTGCCATTCATTAACAAATTTTTCTTGGATTTTTATCGAGAATATCGATTTTGGAAATACAGCCTTGTTTCTCTAAAGTAAATATTAATTCTCCAGTCAAATATATGTATTTTTTCAGCGACACCTTTTACTCTGCTGGCTACTATTATAGTGTTATCTGCAGTTCTATTTATCACAGCATTAATGATCTCGTTGTCCGTTAATTTGCTGTTTTCTCAGTTTTTAATTTGTAAACAATTGCTATTTTTCTTTATCCGGTAAATTGGAAGTGTAAAAAGAGAGGAAAGGAAATGATTTTGAGGTCACACTGTATAAAATTTATTCTTGCTTTTTGTAAAGCCAAAGTTTTGTTTTTCTAATTGTTAATGTGGCTTGTATCACTAATACCAGTTCAAAATTTTAATGTTATCTCAATATTTCTTTTTAACTAGGCATATTGTTTTTATGAAAATAACTTATTCTTTGTTCTTTTTCTTGTAAACTTGTTTTTCTTTACAGGGTAACAATCCATACATTATGGCCATGTATAATGATGGAACAAAAACTTTTGATCATCAAAGGTATGGAATTTTCCATTTTATAGTTTTTGTAAGTGTAATATTACAATGCTCATTATATCCTGTTGGAATAATATATAAGTATAATATTTATATGCTTTTTATTTTTTTAATACAGTGATGGTGCAACTCAACAAATGGCTGGATGCCAGAGAGACTTTAGAAATAAACCATTCCCTGTGAGAGCGAAAATAGAGTATTACAAGAATACATTAACAGTATGTAATTTCATCTTTTTTACTCGATTATCAGAAAAGTGCTGCTCATTATAAAATTACTTAAACATTAATAAAACACTTTAATACTTTTCTAAGTTAATGTTTGTGTTAAACTTGAAAGTAAAAAATCATTAAAAAATTCTAATTCATACTAAAAAAAAAAAAAAAAAAAATTTAACCCTCTCAGTGTCAGTGACAAACCTGTGTTAATACATTCACCAAGCTCAAGTTTTCGCCACAATATAAGTATTATTCAAAGTAATAAATTCTATTGATTTAATGAATTTTTAATTCATTGAACAATGATTAATACTCTCAAGCATTACATTTATATTCGTAATTAAGTTTTTTTATATAATGTTTAAAGAATAATCTTTTTTTTTTTTTAGCATTTAAAACAAAATACAGACAAAATATTACAATTTTGTCTTTTTGCTAGACTATCAGAATGTTAAAGTACAGATTAATTTTTATGTCATGGTTACAATAAAAGTTTTATTTTTCATCAGTTGTCTCTCCCCTCCTTCAAAAAAAATATATATTAAAGATTTGCTGTGTTTATAGAATGAATTAAAACATTAATCATGCTTTCAAAAAAATATTTAATTAACGAATTAGAATATTACTTGCAAGACTAGTTTTGCCTAGGTAGCCCTAGATTGCTTAGGGTTGCCGAATAACGGAGTGTTTGTCCATCGGATGAAACTGTGTATTTGTCATATAATTTTAAAATGAGTTATTGAAAATCATTGAAACAAAAATAATTTCCGTTTATGACCAATTTGCAGATTTGTCAATTGTTTTTTTTTAATGTCGATTTTACTGTGTGACAAATTACTACAGAAATCCTATTTTAAACAGTTAATTTTTATGATCCTATCCAAAAGAATATGAACTGTCGTAACAAAGTGTACCATCTAAGATGGAAAATTTATCTAAAACATAATTTTTCAAACTTTTGCAACTCAGTCTTCGTAGGATTTACTGATTTGGATATGATATGTATGGCTATACATGTAAAAATTGTAGTCTATATTTATTATTAGGTGTTATATATATATTTTGTGTGTGTGTAAGGGTGCTAAGTAAATATCATAGTACTTGCCTTATCACTAGTTTGCCTGTCAGGAACTATGATCATTTCAGATAAAAATTAAAGCTAGGATAAATATAAATGTAAACCAATAGATTTTGAAAAATAAGAAATAAAGATTACAATTATGTAACTTGGAGTCATGAAAATATAAAATTCCATTTGTGAAATCTTCTCATACTTAGTTTCTAAAACTAGTACTTTTTTACCTTTTTTAGTGACACAGAGAAACAATTAGCCTTTGAATTACTGGGAAATGTTTTTATATCTACTTTACTAGTTTTTAATTGCAATTGAAAACTGTAAAATATATTTGATCTTAATTAAATTCTTCATTTAGCAAGACTGATTTTAACTAGTCTTGTTTTAAATGTAAAGTTTTTACATATAAGTTGTATATGGGTGATGACCCCTAATGGTGTTGCTAATCAAAACTTATAAATGTGTTAAATTCCTGACTTATTTTATAATTGAGACTTTCTTATTGAAGTTCATAATCATTTAAAAATAAAACTGTTCTCTTAACAAAGTGTCTTTAGTGATTTATTAATACAGTAACCATTGTCATTTTGATATAGATAAAACACAAATACAATAAAATCTAGATAAAGCACAGAGTTATTTAGCTTATTTATTTTGTCTAATCTTTTAAAATGTAGATTTCACATTGACATTATATGGCAGTGCTACCAGTTTGCTAGATTGCATTTCAGTTTATATCAGGGCTGCAAAAAAGCAGGACCGATCTTTTTTTTAAAAAGCCAGTCTTTAATGGCTTTTTTTAATTGTGCATCTATTTGCATTTAACATCTATATGAGTTAATTTATCTTACATTAATTTGTAATAGCCATTTTCTGTAAATATAACTGAAATTTTATTATAAAATCTATTTCAAATCGTATTCAGAGTTGCATTCCTATAGCCAATTAATACATGTAAAAAGACTCATAAATCATAAACAGCCAATATGTAATGAAAACAATCTATACAGTAGGTATAATGATATTTCTTAGACTTATTAAAGATATATTTGAAGAATTGTAGCAAAATTATGCACATAAGTCGCTTACACACATATGCACATAAGTCACACTTATTAATATACTTATACTTGACAAACCTCCTGTGTCTTTCTCGCAAATCAAATAAATATAATTTGAATGAGAAAATTTACTTAATAAATGAAATCCAGCAAATACCACATGGAAATAAGATATATTTTTTAATTTTCTAGTTTAAAACCATTTGACTTGGGGGGGGGGGGGGACGTTTTTTATGCGCTTTGTCTTTACAAAACAGCATTTCACTTTTGAAATAAGAAAAGATATAAAATGATTATTTGTTTCTATAGTTTAGTTTTCTATATTTATCTTTATTGCTTCAATTACCATCCCTTTTTTGTTTAAATTGCACTAAATACTTCTTTTTCCCTGTTCTTTCGCAGAAATAGGGAAATTAATTTTAGCTAATTAGCATGTAAGTAAAAATGCACCAAAATATTGGTGTTGGATAATTAAAGTAAAAAATCCCTTTGTTAAAAAATACCAAAATTATAAAAGAACAAAATGAATTTGTTTTATAATGATATATAAAACTGTTCCTTTCTCAGATGAAAAGAGGCATTCTTAATTTCAAGGCTCGCACTGTAACTGTATGTGTTTTATTGCATCAAGAAATAAAAATTTTATATCCCATAGTTTTTATGACTTTATTATGTAACATAGCTGTTCTCTAATTTTTAAATCTATTGTAAGAATTTCTTTCATAGTATTTAGTTTGTAGCAAGATGAGTTAGGTGCTGATAAGTGTACCAGTACCTCAACAGAGAATCAAATGATTGATAATGGCAGCATTAGTCTATGTAGCTACTGTGTCGTGAGTCTGTAATAGTTTAAAGTTGTACTGAACAGGTGAAATTTTATAGAGCATTTTTATATTTTTGTTTGGAGTTTTCGATTTATTAAGTGTAATTTTATTTATTAGGGGGATTACCTTATTAATTACTATAGATAAAAAGCTTCTCAAAGATTATTATTATAAAACTTTTATTTCAAATTTCAGAAAAATAAAATTTAATGAGGCAGCTTTTTTTAAAATGGTTGAAACTATAGAAAAAAAAAAAAAAAAACAAGCCAGGTTTTTGTGACCATCGGTCATGGTTTATATATTTATTAGGATAACTTGTAACTTTTTTGTCTTCCTTCCCAATCCACATAATCCATGTGTGTGTTTCTGAACATTTCCACGATCTTATACATAGGATAGATATTGATAAGGCTTGTTTTTGACTTATGATGCAGTTACAGACCAGTTTCTTTTTCTTTTTCATTTTTTTGATACTTCTACCAATTTATAAAACTTTGACTGTTTTATTTTGCATAGTTAGAATTTTTATGGTGCCAATGCAAGATCCTTCTTTTTCCCCTCCCCTCTCCCCTCCACTAACTTATTAAATTAGGTCATTTTACAGTCTGCATATACTTAAAACATTCTTTTCACCCTTTATTCTAGGGATGCACAACCTGTGGCCTGTGATGGGCTAACGTGTGGCCTGTGAATTTTGTCAATGTGCAACCAGAAAAAAATTGCAATTATGTCCATATGTCGCATGAAAAAATTGTGAATTTCATCAACTTGCCGCAGGAAAACTGAAACTTTCGTCAGTCAGTTAAGAATTGCAAATTTCATTGACCGGACATGGAAAAATCGTGAATTTCGTTGATCGGGTGTGGAAAATCTCAAATTTCATTTCTCCCTCCTTCATTCATAAAGTTCATTTTTTTTTTTCGGCACTAGCTACTTTCATGCCTATGTTTGTTTTTTAGTACTTTTAATAAAACAAAATTTACTCTCCCGAATAAAGTCAAGGGATATTATCACTTCTTGAAAATAATCCTTGCTATATCTGTTATATATACAATCGTACACGCTGTCGATATATCCTTACCAACTGAATTAGATATGTTGACTGGGTATAGGAACGTACAGGGATAAAACTCCCTCCCCCCTTCTCTGAAGCCATACTTTTTATCTGATTATAGGCCGTAGATCACATTCTCGAAATAGAATTCTCTCTGTGTTACGGACGTGACCCTCGACAACCTAAACATTTTTATAAATGGCCCTTCTCTTAAAAAGGTTGTGCACCCCTACTTTATTCATTCTTTGGAATTTTAGAAATGACTTGCATTGAACTTTTTATCACATTTCCTTTATCAATTAATACACATGTTCTTGGAAAGATATGGCTGTTTGCAGCTATAGTACATTATTCTGTTTTCTGCTGGTACTTTCTCAATTCAAAAAGAATTTTAAGAGATGGATAGCTTAGCTATGTAATAACCAGTATGTTTTGCCCTGAAAACACCGAGAATCAATTAGCACTATCATATGAATGTATATGTGCTTTGCACTTTTGAAAACCAGAAGAAAAAAAACAATCTATGGTTTCAGCAACCTTGCTGTACGGATCTCAAAATACAAATTTTGTTAACATCATGAGCACTATCTAATGTATGTACATTCTGTGCCTCTCTCTCTGTCTCTAACTCTCCCCTCCCTTCCCAAATAAATAAATGAAAGAAATCTGGCTGCTTTTACTACTTTTGCTCATTTGATTGATTTGGGGACGACTCTCTCACTGTTTTAGAACAGAATCATGAAATAGCACTTGAATTTGTTTCAGAACTGTTTCTGCTCTACATGTATATTCATTTTTTTTTTTTTTTTTTTTTAAGTTCTATTTTGTGTATATATATATATATATATATAATATGAATTTTTTTTCAGCTTTTAACTTTTTTCTCGCAGAAAACAACCGATTTGCTTATCATTGAATTCTGTACTCTTGAAAACGTAATTCAATATATAAGTTTTTCAATTTTTTCGGAATCCATATTCTTCTTTTTTATTCTTCCTTATTAATTCTTATAGTTAAGTATAAAGTACTTTATTTTATACATACAGTTCTATATTATAGGTTTGTGACATCCATTTTTATTGTCAATTAATTCACAATAATGCGGTGTTTGATGATGGTTGGTAATGTTTAATTAATGGTTATATATATATAATTCTTTTGAAATACATTTTTGGTGCATATTTCTTTTAAATGTATGTTTATTGTTTGGAAATATTTCTATGTTTATAGATATTGTTTCACAATGGCAACTCTAACAATGATGATGATTTTGAATTGTGTCTCAGAGCTGAAAACCTTTATCTACCTCAGTATGGACATTTTGGTTTATCAGCTGCTACTGGTGGCTTAGCTGGTAAGTTTTTTGAGTATTATAGTTTTGACTCTTTTCTACAAATTAGTGTATCTATTTCAAGGTTGTTTTTTAAGCTGTTTGTTTCTTTAAGGAAATCCATTTTATGACAGCTTAGTTAAATATTTAAAAAGTTTTTTGGCCTGTAGAGAAAATATCCCTTTAAAATTATAATGTTAGCTAGCATATTTTACCAGTGGTCAGTAATAAATATATTAGCTGACTAATATTAATTGTTGCATAGGGAGCAGCTGTAATGCGCAAAAGAAAAGAGGGACAGGATACTAAATCCCATTTCTAGCAGAAATAACTTTAGTCCAAAATTTTTTAAGTATTCTTATAATTTTAATTCCTTTAAAATAACTGATAACTGACATAAATTTAAAGATTTAAGAAATATAATGAGCACAAAAGTTCTTAAATCATTTAGTATTTGTATGCAGCATAGTCTATTGATTCCTGATTTTTTTGTGATTTATGTAGTTTTTACATGATTTATATAATCGTTAATGAAATAGAAAAGATCAATCTAAAAAGAGGAAGAAAAAGTTTGAAAATATTTAGAAATTCTGTAATATTTAATGCAAATTTCAAATTTAGATTCCCAAACTATATGTTAAAGGGCACTTGTGGAAGAATTTTTGGATTTGGATAATATATGTAGACGAGAATAAAAATGTGAATAATCATTTCTTGTTTACTTTCCTGTCAGTTATAAAGACTCACAAGGAAGGTCTCCTTACTAGGCATACTCAGAATATTTTTAAAAAAATACCAATTAAACTACTTAAGTATGTATTAAAGGATCAGTGAAATTTACCGGCGGAATTGCACTAAAAAGTCTGTAAAAAAAAATAAATACTTTTGAGTATTTGGCACGAAAAGATGAAAGCGTCACGTGATTTGGCGAGCAGTGCTTTTCCTCGCCAAAAGCAAACAATTTTAATGCACCTGAAAATTGTTTGATTTTTAGAATGTGTGTAAAAAGTATTTAATATGTTTAAACATAAACAACGAGATAGTTAAATAAATACATTTTTTTGTATTGCATATTTATGTTGCTTGTTATTTAATTTTATTACTTTAAAAGCAATTTCATATACATATAAATACTTTCATCTATAAGTGTATTCCAAAATAAAGGCAAGATTAATTTACCAGTTACTCATTTCAATATCAAAGAATTTGTCGTTTCCATAGCAACAAAATTGAATCTACAGGGCTCAATTGGACTTAATTTCGAGATATTGAAACAATTTTAATTTATTTTAATTTTGTTTTAATTCATAAAATTTGATGTTTAACTTTCATTATATATATATATATATGACAAAACTGTAGTTAAATCAAACTAAAACTGACAAAACTAAAGTCATTTACATTAAATTTACTTAAACAAGTTCAATATGAAACATTTTTATCTTAAAGAGTATTCGACATAAAAGCGTATTTTTCGAAATTTCATTTCATTGCCAACCGATGATAAATCGCCAAATAAACGAAATTTTCATTATTTTCGAACGTTCTAACGGTTTTCGAACGTTTTTTACACACGTTCTATCGAGGTTCCGCCAAAAAATTTTTTATAGACGTATATATCCACATGAGAAGAACACTCTGTAATTTTTTCAGATTTTTCTGAATATGCCCGTATGGAGACCTTCCTTGTCAGTGCCATAAAAATGTTTCACCAAACAGTGTGGCTTGCCAGTAATGGGTAAGCATGCATCATCTAAGCATAAGGTGTTTTCTTAATTTCATATAACTTTGATTAAATTTCAACAAAAAACTTTTTAATGGTTTAAAATAGATGTGCTTATAATTAACAAAATATCACCAACAAAATTAATTGGGATTAAACAAAATATCATCAAAAAGTTTAACTCAAATAATGACAGGAGCTTTAGGAAAAGGTTACTGTTTATTTAGTCAGAAAGTAAACAAATAAAAGTAACAAACATAATTTATTTTCTTTTTCCTATTGAATCGGTGTTAATTCTTTTGACTAGCTATAAACTTTTGTGTAGTTACAAAAGCAATTTTGAAACTGTCAAACCATGTTCTTTTTTTAATAAATTATCTTGTCATAATTTTTCACATTGCTTCTTGATTGTTTGCTTTTGTGTCATATTAGGGCATTAATGCACCTTTTTTTAATAGCAGAATCCCATAATCTTGAAAATACTTCCCTTCATCTTGTTCTGTGGACAGAAAATCTCAATTTTATCTTTTTTATAAAACGTTTTCATTACAAATACTAGATTTGCTTACCTACAAAATAAATAAAAATGGAATTTGCACATTGTGTGTTCAATAGTTCTGCGCTATTAATAACAAATGTAACATGATTATGCATTGTTGTCATTAAATCAGATTATTTGGCGACATATTTTGCTTACAGTAGATGGTCAGTGAAAAAGTAAACAAGTATCACGGAATAATCAACTGATACTGAACTGATATGAATATACAGGGCCATGAGTCTCATTGGCTTAACTCTTTATACCCCCACTTAAATACATTCATCATTCATTCATCATTCATTCATTTTTTTTTATCATTTTATTTACAGCTTATAACTTTAATCATAATTAAATATCAATGGTAATACATAATATCACAATATATACTTTGTAATATAAACATCAATCTTTATTTAAAGCAATATTTTTACTTAACAGTAAACTACTTTTTTCTTTTCTACTTAAATGAAATCCTTTATTTCAAAAGCCATTACTTTGAGAGCAATAGTTCTTTCTATCTTTATTTACTTTTAAAAGTATATTTTCTTTTCATTTCTACAATGTATTCATAGCAGTAACATTCTGTGCAAACATAGATTTATTTCAGAATCAAATCGAGTGGTATGGTACACTGTAACGACGACAGAGGATGTCAGGTGTAACGATCGTCTGATTCGCCAGTCATCATTAATTATTCATCAGTATATCATTTTGTTACTTCCAGAGTATGTTCTAGATAGGGGACATTTTTCTCTGTACATGTTATCTGTCGTATCTTTAAAATACTTGATGCTGACATTGTTAGTTCACAAGCACTCTTCCAAATTCATTCACGGCATGGTATATGTATTAGCATTACCGGGAAATGCTTCAAAGGATTTAATTTTTTGTGCTGTTTAGTTTCTCATTTAAATAGTTTAATTATTCAATAGTACAGTATTTACAAATTGAATAGCAATACATAGAACAGCTTAATGCAGTTAGTAAGCTTTTTTTTTTTTTTTTTTTTTTAAGTTTGCTTCAGTTATATCTTTTAAGTGGTTTTTAATCTTTATACTTTTCTTTTATTCAATCATGTTATATAAAGAGAGACTTTATGCTGAAGCTAGTATTCAGTATGTGACTTTGTTTTCCAATAAACCTGGACTTTTAAATTTTTTGTCTTCAATTGAACCAAAAGCTTAGATGTGTATTTAGTTTTTACAAATTCACTTTTAAAGAACTTATAATTTTATTTCATTGGCAACTTGCATACTTTTATTGAATCTATTTTTAACTTCAACCCAACTTTTGAATATGAGCAATTACTTTGCCTCTCTAAGGACTTGTCAGGATAATAGGTTTATGCTGTAGGCAGCTAGATCCTGTTATAAATCAAATACATGTACTGAACTTCAATATTACTACAGTTAATAATTTTAAGTTAAACTAAACTAAGAACGTTTTAGTTATTAAATGTAGATATGAAACAAACTTGTTATTTTCTGCCCCCATAATTTTCAAGGTTTTATACTTTTAAGATGCTTTTATGCATATTAAACCTGTTAAAATATGATAAATACTGATTTTTGATTTTTCTTTTCTTTAGATGATCATGATGCTTTAAAATTTTTGACTTATAGCTTGTATCCTCCTGGAACCCAGCCTGTAAGTTAAGAAATAAACTACTTGTAATTTTATAAGTGTGACTGTAATTTTATAATTTTTTTCTTTGTGATTTAAGTTTTTGTTATTTAAAATAGTAATTAAAATTTTTTCAGACTTCCCAAGTTATTGGAGATGCTGAAAAAGAAAAATTCTCCAAGGAGTACGAAGAATATAAAGAAAAGCTAGAAAAACAGAAAGAAGAGTAAGTTGTCTCAAATTATCTTTTTAAGAAGTGAATAATTTTGGTAACCTAGTACTAATATTTCTCAAAAATCAACAGGTTTCGTAAAGATCATCCTGATGAAGCTAAGCGAAAAGATTTAGAATTCAATCCTGATGAAGCGGTAATTACATACTTAATTATACTAAATAACCTAAATGTTTTATTTTCATTAATTCAAAGGCTTTTTCATCTTTCTTTAAAAGAACGTCATGCACCATCAAAATCTTAAAATGTTTTATGGTCATTCAAATATTTAAATACTTTATTATTATAATATATAATTATTTTAAATTGTTCACAGAAAGCTACTTTCTATTTAAATTAAAAAATTAGAAACTGCAATTTTCATGCAAAAAATTGAATGGTGCATTTGCATTCTAATTGAGTGGCGAATTTTAAATTTTTCTTGTTTTATGTCTTGATTCCCCATCTGCTTATTCCAGTTAGCTTTAATGTGGTCAAATGTTTAGTTTTTAAAACTGAGTATTCAATTATTATAGATGCCAACAATTCTCTGTAATCGCTTGGGCTTTCTTCTCACAAAAGTAAGAGGATTTTCCCATTTTATAGCTGAAAAGTCTGATCATCTATGTTACTGGCAAAATTAACAAAAAATTTGAAGCAATTATCAAAAATCATGGTTCTTAATGAAAGAATTTTGAATGGTTGCATCTCTGCATTTTTATTACATTCTGAGACGATGAGAGAAAATTAAAAAAAAAAAAAAAAAAAAAAAAATGCTTGAAAATTTTGGGGTTTTCAATTTTCATAGTTTTTTTGTTATGTACAAGTTTTTGATTTGAGTTCTTGCCACAGCCTTTAGACAGGCAATTGGAACATTAAGTCTTTAGTGGAAAAAAACAGATTTTTGAAAAGTTTAAATTTCAAGGAAATTTCAAATATGGCGTCAATTATGGCTGACAATTTGTGAAAAACAGTTGCAGTGGTTACTTGAAATGGCATGGAGAACTGAAAGAACACTAGACACAGAAAATGAATAAAACAAGATTGAGTTTGGCAAGAAATTAAAAATTAATCAATTTATTTCAGGGAATATTTCTATTCAAATTAAAATTTGCCCTGGTGAAAATCGGTACGTAAGACTTAAAAAGAGTGAAAGATTGAAAAGAGTGAAAGAGAAAATTGCACTCTTGATTCTTGAAAAGTCATGCATTATCCTTATATTATTAGTATCTATATAGTTAATACTTTATCATGATTGCAAGATATTAAACATAAGAAGGCCATTAAACACTCAAAAATATATTATAAAACAGTGTGCATACTCCATCGTATTTGTAGTTTTCCTCATAAGGTCAGGAAGGGTAATTGTGACTGCCGCCATATTGGAGAAAACTGTGTATTGTAAAATTTTGTTTCAAGTTTAGATATTAACCTCCATAATGTATGAGGTAGGATTCAAAAGTTCCCGGACTGACTTTATAACTGTAAAAATATTACCAATTTCATTGCTGAAACACATCCGCCTTCGAAATAAGATCCTTGTGCAACAACACACTTTTGCCATCGGCTGTAAAGGTCATCGAAGCACTTTTGGAATCCATTTTTAGCCATGTCCTTTAATTCAGCCTGTGATGCACTTTTAACTTCATCTGAAGATTGAAATTGACGACCCTCCAAGTGACGTGCAGTTCAGGAAACAGGCTAAAGTCGCAGGTTGAGCGATCAGGGGAGTAAGGAGGATATGGTAAAATAGTTGTTTTCGTTTTCGTAAGGAAGTCACCGACGACTAGGGATCGGTGTGCAGGAACGTTGTCATGCAAAAAAGCACCCATGGCTGCTCAGCCAACAATTTTGGCCTCTTCTTCCGGACCAACTCACGCAAACGACGCAAGATGTCTGCATAGAGTTCTTTGTTGACAGTGTGTCCTTCAGGGATAAATTCCAGATATCAAAGAATACCTTTAACATGACCTTCCCTTTAGAGCGATCTTGGCGGAATTTCTTCTTCCGTGGTGATTTCCAAGTTGCTGATGCTCTCTTGGATTGCGGATCATATAAAAAACACCATTTCCAGTCTCCAGTAACAATTCTGCCAAGTAGGGAAGGATCTTTGTCAACAGCCGAGATTAAGCCTCCCACCATTTCAATTCGAATTGCCTTTTGGTCTTCACTTAGCATGCGTCGTCGATTTCAAACTTCAGATGAAGTAAAAAGTGCATCGCAGGCTGGATTGAAGTACATGGTTAAAAATGGATTCCAGAAGAGCTTCGATGACCTTTACAGGCGATGGCAAATGTGTATTGTTGCGTAAGGGCCTTATTTCGAAGGCAGATGTGTTTCAGCTATGCGATTGGTAATATTTTTACAGTTATAGAGTCAGTCCAGGAACTTTTGAATCCTACTACGTATATTTCATTTTAGATATTCATTATCACTAGTCTGAAGCCTTTTGCGATCCAAATAGCAATTTGAAACTTAAGTCTATCAATTTTTGATGAACAGATTTATCACTTTGGAGTTTAAAGTGGTCTCAATTACCCCAAACAAATGTGTATAGGCAAGTATAAAGAGAAAATATAGGGGTCATAATTTCCCCACTAGTGGTCTTAATTACCCAAAACTTTTGTGATTGGGAGTTTTTGATGGAGTAATTATAACCATCCTTTTAACTTAAAGAAAACAGCTATGACAATTAAAACTTTTATAAGGTGTTCTTAAAGGGTCAAAGTTACTTCCTATGTACTAAAAACACTACTTTTCCAAATAGAAAAAAGTAAAAAAAAAATAACATTGTTGAAAATATACAAAGTGGTCATAATTACACCCCCTGACCCTACTTAAAAAATCAATTTCAAGACAATAATGCTTTTTGCTACAAGACGTTTGCAGTAAAGAAATATCAAATTTCAGGATGAAATGAATTATCTAATGTTAGTTGGCAACTTATTTTTTTATTTATTTTTTTATAAAATTATGTGCATCTTTATTTAGACTGTTTGAAATTTCATCATTAACCAAGGTCTTGTAGTAGTTGAAATTTAAATCTTATAGAACGTATATAGGCTGAAATAAGTTTAAAAAAAAAAATTAAACCCTGCATAATGGAATATTTGCAAATTGCATAAAAGATCTGTAAAATTTGATCACAAATCATACAAATTTGTTTTCCAAGGAATGATGAATTTAAAAAATAAAAATTATGTATTTCGGCCATTTATTCTTCATTATATTTCATAGAAAAAAAAATATTTTCATCAGTTTATTTTTAATAAGAAAATTTCATTTGATTTCATTGGGAATTTTGCAGAAATTACTGTTTTTCAAAATTATGATTATTTTTATTTGTTCATATTTTTCTTTATTATTTAGACGTGATATTTTCTAACAAATGGTGAATAATTTGAGTGAATAACTTTCTAATGTTCAAGTGTTTGCATTGAGTTGATGCTTTTGTTGAACATGAAGATTTGTATGGACTATCTTGTTATTTGAAGTATTTTAACAGTGGATACCAACTCCCTTCCTCTGCAACATGGATTTCTGAGGATGATCTATGGATGAATCTATATATACTGTTGCTTGTGTGGTGTAACTGGACATACTTTGCTCTTCCTTACAGTGACAAAATCATATAATTTTTAACACTTTCCAACAAAGTTGAAAAGTGTTTATGCATTCGGTTTGTTTGGCCGTCTGTCCACACTCTAACTCCCGTAAATATACTCGGATTTTCATGAAATTGATAAAGGTTATTTAGAGTCATCAAAGCATGCTTGGTATTGTATATGAAGTATGTAGGATTAATTGTTCATTTACAGGGGCACTCAAAAGTATTCCATTACATTATGGTATATGGAGAAAAATAGTTTGCAGAGTATTTTAATGACATTATGCTATTTCGAATGTATTGAAACTGATATAAATCACTGAATTTCACTACTATCATGTTGGAACAGGGCATTCATAGCATTTTTTATTCATTTACAGGGACACAAAAGAAATCGGTTACAGTACAGTACTGTCTTTGAGTATTAGTTGCTGTAGTGTATGGTTTAAAATTTGGTATGCGCATCTAAATTTAATTTTTTGCATCTTACTCGTTATATATCAATTCTATATCTGAAATACAGGGCTGCACAAAAGTATTCATGTACCGTTCTCCTTATTAGAGGAAATTGCTAAAGGTAAATTTTCAACTGAAGTATATGTATCTCTTAAGTGAACTAAATTTTGGCATGCATCTAGTTAATAGTTTCAAATCTATATATCATGTACAGAGCTGCTGAAAAAATTTGCATAATTTCCATTTGTGGATGGGAACAGCTGAAATTGGGTTTTAAAATGTATTATGCGTTTCCATATAGTTGAATTAGACGTAATATTTTAATTTTTTAAATGGTGCAGTTTTGTTACATTATTCTGAATGTGTTGGAAAGTGCTTCATAATCTATGCTTGGCGCATGATTTTTCTTACTTGTTTATATCTAATTAATGATGTAGTACAGCAATCTGCTGTTGGTTATCTATGTTAGCAACCAAAAAATTACTCTATTGAATATCATATTTTTATATTGATTTACATTTTGCATCAAAATTGAAACTTTTCGAAGTTTGAGGAAAATTTCTTGTATTCTAATTTTTAATGATGAAAAATAAGTTGTCATTGTTTCTTATCCAAAATATTTACAGCACCATTTTAGTCTCATTAATTACATTTTTACATTGAGCTATACTCAAGAAAGAAAATCCTACATGTTTAAAATTATATTTGAATATAACATTTTATTTTTGCTGGAGATGTTAGCATTCATTCATTTATTTGAAATATTTAAAAAATTGTCTGTTGATATTTTGGGGAATTATTTTGTTTAGTAATTTATAATTAGCAATTTATTTATCAAGCAATTCCATTCTTAGAATTGGTCAGATGAAATTAAAGTGTAAATCTGCCAAAATTCAGAAGATACTCGCCCTTTGAAGTAGTGTAATACTAATGTTTCAAGCGGCCAGAAATTACTGCCTGTGTATGTTTGTAAACATGTAATATTATTTATAATGAATAATGTATTTTGAAAATTTTCAACTTCTTGATATTTCAAAGTCTAAAAACAATAAATTATTTTTTTTAGTATGAAAGTTCTCAACAAAGAGAGTTACAGCAGATATTCCAAGGACAAAGTCAAATGTTTGAAATATTGAGAGGCTTACACCGAAAAATTGATGAAGTCATAGGAAGGCAAGAACGTGCTTTGTCTCTTCTATCAGCTGTACAGACTGGAGGTAATAAATATTTTATTTTATATAATTCTTACTATATATAATTGGAAATGTCATTTATTATTGGTGGTGGAGTTATGTTGAAATTTAACCCTTGTTAAACGGTGTTCACCATTACTGGCACAGACTAATATTTTGCTCATTTAAAATTTTCACTCTTTGGGAAAGTGTGAAATGAATGAAATTACTCATTGGTATTTATTTTAAATATTTTTCGCTATGTAAAGCCGGAACCATAAAATGCTTATTAAATAAATATTTGTCAGCCCTTTGCAAGTTTATTTTTTGAATTATACAACTATCATTCCAGCCAAGCTGTATCTCTTTTTCTCAAATATTTCTCCCTCTTCATTAAATATTTAAAAAATATATATTTCATAAATTTTTGTAAAAAGCCATAAATTTCTACAAAGAATTTTTATTGAAAGTATAATCTGTTACAATATATAATCAGATGTAAATTTTTCTAAAAAATATCAGCCAGCAACCATTGCAAGTCAGCCTATCAGCAGTGATCTTAAAAATCTTGGTACTGATAATTAAGTATTAGTGTTAAAAAATGCTTTTTTAGATTATTTCTTACATTAAATTTTGTGTTTAGAAAGTTGGAATATTACATATCCATTAAAAAAGGTTTTATCATTTTCTTTTTTTGTAACTTTTCTGTTGTGTTTTTAAAACTGCATTCTAACCAAGAAAATGTCACCCAAAGAATCTTTTCTCTCTCTCTCTCTCTCTTTTTCTTCCCTTTGCCAAAGTTGGCAGGTATTCAACTTAGTTTCATATTTAAGATAATGAATGTGGTTTTTCAGGTGTACCTGTAGGTCAAGGCGTTCCTCCTCCAGCCCAAGTTGCTGGTGGTGCAAGTATTGGGCGTCATGAAGTAGAAGCACTTCTGGGAGGTCAAAGGGAACTTGTGCAATCATCACGAGATATGAAGTAATTTTATTTGCATAATTTAATAGTTTTGATTTGATTTTTTTTTATATTGCACAGTATGTTTTAAAATTATTCAAATTTGTTGTATCAGTTCTATAGACTTATAAGTGTGTAAGAAAGGGAATAGAACCATAGATCATGAAATAATATGCATTTAGTTGTTTATGTTCCCATCAACCTCTCCCTATCCAGATTGCACTTTTGGTTAAAAAACTTTTATACTCTGATGTTTTAGATTTTAAAATTTTTAATTCATCCACACTTGTCCTACTGCATCTGGGTGAATTCCCCATCCAAATTGCCTTTCTCATTGCTCTTCACTTTTAATAGATAATTGTAGAGCATACTCATATTTTTCCTTTATTTCATGTAACCCCTATTAATTTTCAATAAGCCAATTTATAAAGGTTTCATATACACTGAAGAGCCAAAACATTGTGACCTCCAACCTAACAACGCATTGACCCACCTTTGGTCCGCAAAACAGCTACAACCTGCTTTGGCATGGATACCACATGTCCTTGGAAGGTGGCAGGAGTCGGATTGTACTAGATGTTCAACCAGCGGTTTCGCAAATCCCGGATAATCAGACACAGTGGTTTTTGAGCTCTGAGCTGCTGTTCCATGACACCACAAATGTGGTTTATCGGATAAGATCCGGTGAGTTAGGTGGCCTGGACATTAACTGAAATTCAACATTGAAACCACTCCAGCATAATTTGAGCCTTGTGACATAGAGCTTGGTCCTGCTGGAAGACTCCATTTCCATTTGGGAAGGCAGACTTCATCTAAAGGTGCAAATGGCATGCAATGTTTAGATGGTCCGACGCTTAAATGGTCTGTTGTACCACAACCACAGGTTCCAAAGACGCCCATGAGAACTTCGTCCAAAGCTGAAAGCCGCCACCACTGGCCTTTGTATGACCTGCTGTACATTGGGGGACCAACTGTTTGCCTGGAATATGGCTTGCCCTGACACGACCATCGACGTGATGAATGACGAATTGTGATTCATCCGACCAGGACACTCTCTCCCAATTATCCATGGTCCAGTCATGATTTTTCCAGGCTTACAAGGAAGGTCTCCTTACTGGGCATACTCAGAATACTTTGAGAAAAAATACCAATTAAACTACTTATGTATGTAATAAAGAATCAGTCAAATTTAGCAGCGGAATTACGGTAGAAATTCTGTAAAAAAAAAAATAAACTGCTTTTGAGTATTTGGTGCGAAAAGACGAAAGTGTCACGCGATTTGGCGAGCAGTATTTTTCCTCGCCAAAAGCAAACAATTTTAATACACCTGAAAATTGTTTAATTGATTTTTAGTATGCGTTTAAAAAGTATTTAATGTTTTTAAACATAAACAATGAGAGAGTTTAATAAATACATTTTTTCGTATTACATATTTGTTGCTTGTTATTTAATTTTATTACTTTAAAAACAATTTCATATATAAAAAATACTTTCATATATTTAAGCGTATTCCAAAATAAAGGCAAGATTCATTTACCAGTTACTCATTTCAATATCAAAGAATTCGTCATTTCCATAGCAACAAAATTGAATCGGCAGTGCTCAATTGGACTTAATTTTGAGATATTGAAACAATTTTAAGTTATTTTAATTTTGTTTTAATTCATGAAATTTGATGTTTAACTTTCATTATAAATATATCTATATGACAAAACTATAGTTAAATCAAACTAAAACTGACAAAACTAAAGTTATTTACATTAAATTTATTTAAACAAGTTTAATATGAAACATTTTTATCTTAGAGTATTCGACATAAAAAGGTATTTTCGAAATTTCATTTCATCGCCAACCGATGATAAATCGCCAAATAAATGAAATTTTCATTATTTTTTTATGAACGTTCTATCGAGGTTCTGCCAACAAAAATTTTTGATAAACATATATATCCGCATGAGAAGAACACACTGTAATTTTTTCAGACTTTTCTGAATATGTCCGTATGGAGACCTTCCTTGTTAGTGTAGGCGTAGATGGCGATGACGCTTGGTCAACAGAGGCACATGTATGGGACTTCTGCTGCGTAGTCCCATGTTCAACAGTATCTGGTGAACTGTGTGCTCCAAAACAATTCTACTTGGACCTGAATTTTATTGGGCTGTCAGCTGAGTCACTGTCTGTTGTCGATTTTGCTTTACCAAGCTGGACAGTTTCGGATGACCTTTTTCTTTGATCACATGTGGACGTCCAATGCCAAGGTGTCTACTGCTGATTTCACCCTCATTCATCCGCTTTGCATAAGTATTAACCAGGGTTGGCAAAAACCTAGGTTTTTGTACAAAAACCCAACCCACCCGTGTTTTTGTGGGTTTTACTGGGTTTTTGTGGGCATTTCTCGGTTTTTGTTATTTTTCTGTATGTAATGTGTGTATTTATTTAAAAATATATTTATTAAGTTGCATTTTTAAAATTACATTTGATCTATTTATTACTAATTAATATTATTTATAATATCAGTTAATAAATTTAATAATATTATTTTATAATATCAGTTAATACTATTAATAATTAATATTACTATTATAATTAACTTAATACTGTGATAAAAGTGAGTTCTTATCTTGCCACTTTTAAATACATTTTAGTTGTCATAATGAATAATTAATTTTTATTTTTGTTGTAACTATAGTAATTAAACTAACTTGCTTCGCCCGCTACCGAGCCCCTCCTTTTATTGGGGCCTCTAATAATATGAAATCTTGAAGCAAACGAACCTCGAACCGGGTCCCCGCTGTCTAAAAAAAGATCAATTATAATTATTTTAAAAATATTACATTGTGTAAATTATATGAAATATATAAAAATAAAAATAAATATTCTGAAATAAACTACCACCTGATTACCACAAATACGACTGATTTTTATTTGTTTATTTTTATGTAGTTTTGATAAAAGAAACCACGTGGGTTTTGGGCTTAAAAGGTAAACTTGTATTTTGTATTTCTAAATACTATAGGGGGGATTTGCAGACTCAGAAATGATTTTTAGCAAAAACCCAGGCAGGTTTTTGTTGGTGGATCCGGGGTTTTTCTGTGCTGGGTCCACTTTGCCAACCCTGGTATTAACAGCAGCAGGTCGTGAATAACCTAAGAGTAGTGCAATTTATAGATACTCTTTCCGAGCTTTCGGATCATCTCAATCTGCCCTCTATCAAAGTCACTTAAATCAGCAGCTAGTTTTAACTGCATGTAATTATGAAAAGAATTTTTTCAAATAATAAGGAATAATGACAGCTGTGCAAATAAAAATAAATATATGTTTCAAATTTTACATTAAAATTTTCACCTTACCATTTGCATTAATTTGTATATTATTGAAATAATTGTTTACACATGAGTTTTCAAACAAGAGAAGTTGCACTTAATCTCCTTACCAGGGATTTGCTTGGATTTTTTTTCCACACAATCCTGTTTTTTTGCAAAATTGTGAACTTTTGTATATACAGTCGAGTCTCTCTATAACGAAACTCCATACATCAAATTTCTCTATAACGAATTTTTAGAATGGTCCCTTTTTCCCATGATCTCAATAAAAATAGTCTCCATATAGCGAAATATCTATCTCCATATAACGATTTATTTCATAAAATGTTCTTTATTTATTGTTTTAAAAAAGTTTCCAAATCACATGGAATTAATTTTCCATCACTGATTAGTGATTTATCGTTCAGTGCTGAGTTTTTTATCTATCTTTTACCTTGAATCTCCTTATTTTTTATGCCCAACGAATTCATCTCCTCCCCCCCCCCCCCTCCCACACGCATTCCAACACACTTCTTAAAACAGTGTCAATTGGATTGTTACACATATAAGAGCGGGATCAGACAGGTAATTGAAGTTTAAGGTAAATGAGAATTCAAATGGAGGAAAATGTTTCAGATACAATTTTTCATTCTTTGTGAAAGTGTGAACATTTTTTCGAGAGTGTAACAATTTTGAAATCAAAACAGCGAAAAATGACAGGTTTCTTCATCTAAAATTAATGTAAATTTGCCTTATGTGATTTTTATTAGGATTTCAAATAAATGCCTGTTCTCTTTTTTGAGATTGTTTAAATAATTCGGAAATACAATATTAGGTTAATATTTATGGTTAAACACTTCAAATTCTTAATTAAACACCTCAAAAGTAATTTTTGTTCAAAATTTACATGTTAAATAGGAGTTTTTACTCATTCTCTATATAACGAATTTCTCTATGTAACGAATTTTTTACTGGAACAATGGATCTCGTTATATAGAGACTCGACTGTATTTGTAAAAATGTAAACAGAATTTTGTGAATTAGAAATTATTACATATGTCTACGTATTCAGACATTATTGAGATGGGCCCCACCAGTAGCTGAGAGGTTCTGCTCTCGAAACTGGTAGACGGGAAGTGCTGGGTTCGATCCCAATCGCGCCCGTCGGCCTAATCGTTCGGAGTTTTCGTGGTTTTCTTCGAACCATGGATTTCCATGCGTTAATACGGGTTAGGTTCCCTTAGAAAGACCCCCACGAAGGGCACTCTCCCTCGGGCCTATATCCCTAGTGTAGATAATCGGCCGTCACAAAATCAACCAACCATTATTGAGATGGTCTTTTGTGCATATATACAGCCAGATAATAGATTCATTGGTGATTTCAGCTATTTTGCAACAGGTTTTTTTTTTTTTTTT
Source organism: Maratus speciosus (assembly GCA_963932465.1). Taxonomy (NCBI): domain Eukaryota; kingdom Metazoa; phylum Arthropoda; class Arachnida; order Araneae; family Salticidae; genus Maratus; species Maratus speciosus. The sequence continues at coordinate 62,367,033 of OZ010799.1, read as the reverse complement.
TTTTTAATTCTAAAATGGTTACATTTGTGAAGGGTTCAATTTGAAGATTGGAAAATTTTCTGAAATGTCTATTTTTTTTAACCCTTACCGACGCGGAGTAATTCTGCTTATAAACTGATGAAATAATGGACTGACACCGCAATTTGTAAACGAATTTATTAGAAAATACGAACTTGCTTATTTTAATGTACATTATAATAGGAAAATTTTAGTTAAATATTCTTGGTGCCATTTGTCAGTTTTGGAATTAAAATTAGGTGTCCTTTTTTAAGGATACCGTGCCGGTAAGGGTTAAGAGAATTTTGTTAAGTGTCATATGTAGGGTGTCAACGATTTAAATCAATAAAAAAGTATTCAAATCTAAAATGAACATAATTTAGAAAGTTCGTACGGGTATTGTGACTTATGAATACACAAAACAAAGCTTTAAATAATTGTTTCGAAGCATAATTCCTGAGTATTGTGAAAATTTTAAGTACAGTAAGTTTGTAAAAAGCATGGTTTTTTATCTAACAAACATAAAAAGCATTTAATTTTAAAATGATATTTAAATCTAATATAACTTACAATGTCATCATTTCCTTTTAATAATCAAGTTATTCATTCTTTTATATACAATAAACATAGCAATATAGTGTCAATGATTTTAATCAGTTGATTTAAATCAGATGATAAAATCACATATTTTCTGATTTTTTAAAATAGTGTGAAAAAGCATTATAATCAGTAATGGAAATTATCACTAAATCACCTGTAAAAAATGTAATATTTGTTATTGTTAATTATAACAATATTAAATTGTGAAAAAAGAAGTATTACACATTTAAAAAACATCTAACTAAATGTTAAATAACTTCAAAACATTATAATATTTAGTAGCTATTCAAATATTTTAATGTTGTGGGAAAAAAAATCTGATTTAAATTTCAAAAATACAATTTTTGTAAACTATAAATTATGTGTGAGTTTGCTACAATTTTTGATCAATTTGATATACATACGCTTTAGAACCTGTGTAAAATTACTGGCTGCTTTATGAATTTATCAAACTATTATTTATCCCCTTTTTTCAACCGCTTTTTCAAAAATATAGCTTGTGTTCTTAATTAAACAGTTAATTGTTTAATAATTACAAAATTTAATCTGTATCATCAGTTTGAAAATAAATGCAGTTTATCAATAACTTTAAAATATAAGCAGTATTTAATATTGATTTACATGATTATTACAAAATATTAATGCACATAATTTTGTATGTTACTAAAGAAATTTTTAATTTGCAGTTTTTTGTAATTTCTATAATTACATAATTAAAATTTTATTAATTAAAGCAAAAAAACACATGTTAGTAATTGGTGGGTTATTCATTTTTGAAATGCTTAATTCTTGATAGATGTTTAATATTTTAACACAGGGAAAAAAATCAAAAAACTCTGATTTAAATCAAAAAAATCTGATTTTTTTTTTTTAAGTCATGATTTTTTTACACCTTAGTCATATGTGAAAAAATTGTGAAGGATCCTTTAAGGGACCCAAGTTCCTTCTAAACAGATCCATGCTTACAGATAAGGTTTTCCATATTAATGTTTGACACTAAATATGAAAAAAATAATAAAAGTATCAGAAGGTAGCAATTATTAAAATTTTGACTACATTATTTTATAAATGAAATTTCAATTTTTCCAATTTGGAAAAATTAAATAGCTCTTTTAAAAAATTTCCGGGGGTGTTTTCTGAGCATTCCCATCTCTAGTCACTAGTGGCAGCCCTGAAAGCTCATAATCTTTTCTTCGGTATCAAGTACTGTCTTATCTTTAAACATTAACTCAAAAATCATGAAATAATATTCATTTAGTTGTTCCCATCAACCTCTTTCTGTCATCAATCAGTATTACACTTACAAGGGAACCACTTTTGGTGTTGCTCGCACCTAGCATCGAGACCTGGAGCATTTTGTAGCCCTATACATAAAAGTTAGAGAACAGATTAAAATTTCGGTTAAAATCATATTTTATATATTTTTATTTTTTATTGGATTTTTAATTGTTTATTTCACGCAAAAATTGAGTTAAGTCGCCAAATATAGAGCTAAACACTCTCGCCTGCTTTATCCCTCTAGTGTCTGGTATATATATATATTAGAATTAAAACAGTTTGCGATTTGTTTGATAATAGCTTAAGAAACAAGCATTATTATTTTTTTATGCGGACGATAAATGTATAAATACTAAATATGTATCTGTTAAAAGCTTTCAAGATCATTGAAAACTATTGTTTTATTGAAATACAAAATAAGCAACACACGACAAGCAGCTATGACATTTGGGTAGGGTTGCCGGAAAGCTCAATCTTCTCCCACCAAAAATTTGAATATAATGTTGTAATTTTTCAAAATCAATTTCATAGGTTCTTGAAGGAATTTTTAAACTTTTTTCTATATTTTATACTTATTGACTAATTTGTATTTTTAAATCCTTTTCTTTAAAACAATTCTATGGTATAGATCGATATATGGTCTCGAAAATTGCATTTTCAGAAAGTTATGCTGCTGTAAAATCAAAAAATATGAGTTTAACAGAAAAATTTTATCGATTCTCAAACTTCCTGATATAGGGCTTTAATACACACCAGGTCTCAATGATAGGTGCGAGCAGCACCAAAAGTGGTTCCCTTGTGAGTAGTGCCAAAATAGATATTTATGATGCAAGAGCATACTAGTATCTTTTAATTCATGTAACCCTTATTAATTTTCAATAGGCCAATTTGTAAAGGTTTCATGCAAATGTATATGTGTTCCCAGTAACAGAAACAAGACAACAAACCAATGCCATGCAGTCTTATACACAAAATAAATTAAAATGGAATATGTTCATTGTGTGTGACTGCAGTGCCGCAACTGACAACAGTTAACATGTCATGGTTATCTAATCAATGCTTATCTACATTATATCACATTGGTTGACAACAGATGTTTTATGTAAATGATCAACTAGAAAGTATACAAGAACGCACCATGTTTATATATATATATGTAAGAGTACAAAAGTAGCATTTATTTCTGTGCTTTACATAAATTAAATCCAAATTTCCAAATATTTGAATGTTAAGAAGTTGCTTAGTTTTTCATACAACCTTTATATTGATTACAAAAAAAAAAAAAAAAAAAAAAAAAAAAAAAAAAAAAAAATTAGATTTTCACTTAAATTATGATTTTCATAAATAAAAATTTGTTCTCTTATTTTTTAAAAGGGCTTTAAGGACTGAAGATTTATCTATGCTGTTGTAAAGCATTTGAAAACTGTTTGACACTTCTATTTCTAACTATTACTGTTTCAATGTTACTTATATTCTTTTTCATCTTTTAGGGCTTATTTAACTGATATTCACCAGCGGACTGGAACTATTATCCAAAAACAAGTGGAACAACCTCATGTGGCTGGCGGTGGTAGTGGTGCAGTTGCTTCTGAAGTTAATTCTATTATAAAAGAAGTAAAAGATTCACTTAATGTTATTAAAAGAGAGATAACAACTTTAGCAGCTAAACCTCAGGTAAAAAATTATTTTTTCTAATGCAAATCTGTTAGTTTTTATATAAACTCTACATGAAATATGCATTTGTAATTGCACTTTTTGGTGAAGCTAAAATAAATTATTAAAGGGCTTTAGCTGGTTTGGAGTTGCATATTTCAAGTGATTTTTATATATTTTTTTCCCCATGAAATCATACTCGGAGTTTTGTCAAAGTAACAATAAATTCTTTTAACATGTAGGAAATTGGGTATCTGTTTGCAGTTTTGTATTGAATATTTAAAAATTGAACATACAGAAGATTCTTTTATCTTTTAGTTCAAATGCATAGCCACAACAAAATCCTCCTAAAACTCTCATTCACATTTTCAGTAACAGTGCTGGTAACCTAACTTTGTTACGCCTATCTTTGGCACTCATTGCAATTAAAATATGAAACAGAACAGAAAAGACAATTTTCTCTTCTTTCCTAGGTATACAATACTATTCTCAATCGCTCAAATATAATAAAAAACTGAGTTACTGCAGGCTATATTCGACAATGAAATTCTGAGCAAATGATTCTTTTACTTAGTATAAGAGCAAAGGTGGTATCTGCATGCTATACAAATATGTACAGATACATACGAATATTAAACCTGCCAACTGCTATAAAAAAATCATAGTTGCTACGATTTGGATCTATAAACTACGATGCTACGAAAATCGGTCTTAAACTACGATTTTTTGCAAAAAACATAAATGCATTTTTTGTTTCTAGTTGCAACTAGCTCCTGCGCAGCATATTTTTCAGGAATGATTGTTCTGAAATTTCCAAAATTTCAAAGTATTCATTTCCGAAAGTTTTAAAATTTGGTCATTAGTCCGAAAATTCGGACATTAAAAAATGCTCATGGGGGAAAAAAAAAACTGGGCTGCAAAACAAACTTCTTAACATAAAACCATCTTTATGTATATTAACCACGTTTTTGTAAATATTTATACAGGAATTCCCTTCATTAGAAACATGGGGGCCATTTTAAGAATTTCTGGGGTAAGGGTGGGGGGGGGGGGGATTCTTTGATGGGCAAGGTTTAATGTGCAAAATCGCACGATTTACACACAGAAAAGGAAAGTCCTGCATAATGAGAAAAGCTGATGGAATTTCCCCAGATTAATTCATGAATCGATCGAGGAAAAAATTGAGAATTTATTCAAATGATTGTATAAAAATATCGGGTATTTCGTCAAAGATCTCATAAAAAAAAAAATAGTGATTATCTTCAATTGGTCGCTGAATAAAATCGCTAATTTCATGGGTGCTGAATAAAGTCGCTAATTTCGTTCAAAGTTCTGAAAGAAAATGAGAATTTCGTCAAAAGATTGCGCAAAAAATCACTAATTTCGATAAACTATCGAGGAAAAAATATTCCAAATTTCGTCTAAAGGTCGCGGAAACGAATAGTGAATATTGCTAATTGGTCGCGAAAAGATATCGAAAATTTTAAGGATCGGTTGTGATAAACTGTCTCGAATTTCGACTAATGGCCGTGTAAAAAAAAATCAATTTCGTCTGTTGGTCGCAGAAGAAAATAAATTTCGTCAAAGGATCATGATAAAAACGTGAATTTTGTCAAAATATTGCAGAAAGAAAACGCGTATTTCGTCAAAAGATCATTAAGAAAATGCAAATTTCATCGAAAGATCAGTAAGAAAACTCAAATTTCAGCGAAAGATCGAGGAAAGAAAACACTAATTTCGTCAAAGGATCGTGGTAGAAAACGCAAAATTCATCAAAGGATCACAGTAAAAAATGCGAATTTCGTCAAAAGTTCGTGGTAAAAAGAATCATGATAAAAAAATATGAATTACGATTTTGGGAAAACATTTGTGAATATCTGAAATGATCGCGTGAAAAATATCATAAATTTCGTCAATTTACTGCACTGGGCTAAAAAATTGGAACCAGGCTCCTTTTACAAATGTCAAAAACCGCTTTGAAAGGAGGAGAAACTCTAAAAATCGTATAAAAAATTTTTAGAGGAAAAAATTTACTATATTGAGTTGAAAGGCTGAAACCTTATTCCTTTTACGAATGCCAAAATATGGCTGCAAAACACAAAAAACCAACAAACCAAACTCCAGATTAATTTTAATTTTTTGTGCTAAGATTTCTCATTTTTACAGGTTGGCAGGTCTGGAATATGTACCCAAAAAAGGGAGGAGCATTTTGATCACAAAATTGTTCACCCAAAAAAAAAACTAAGATAGCCATTCAACTGGAAATGGTCTTTCAGTTTTAAGCTAAGGGGTTGTCTTCATAGTTAAAAGTTGCGAACTCTTAAATTTTCAAAATAAACACCTAATTTTGGCATTATATTTGAATTTCTCAATAAATTTAACCTTACGATACCAAACAGGAAATAGTTTAGAAATTATGAACATTTAAAATTTAGAATTTCTAATATGAAGTTAATTTATAATCATTGCAAAACATTACAATGCAGGTTGTTTTTAAGCATAAGTCAAAAACTACTTAACAGAATGAGGTATAAATTTGGCATTGCATTAATATACCATATTTTCTGAGAATAACACTGCGGCTTTAAACTAGATTTTTCTGTTTTGAAAACAAAAATGCAGCCAATAACTAGGTGCAGCTTTTAAATAGTACTACCGATCTTTATATAAAAATTTTGAAATCTGCTTAGAAAAAAAAGAATCCTTGAAAAGAAAAATATATATATCCCTCACAGCATGATCTTTTTGTTTTCAGTATTTTCATTCCTCAGACACACATGTTGCCATTCCTAGAAACACAAACCATACGCAAAATGCCATTGGTACATAAACGATGATGTCAAACATACAGGCAACCGTCGTGAACAGCCACTAACATGTGACTCAGCAATCACAGCTCTGAAGCATTACGAGATCACATGTTTACTGAAAAACGGCATGGTGAATCCTTGGTGTTGTATGTTGTACCGTTACTGTAGGCTTGGGAAGGCTAAAAATAAAATGCATGTTATGTAAAGGAAATGAACCTAAGACTTATTTTAAACTAAAACTTATTAACTTACATGACATAACACATTTAATAATTGTAATAATTGTAATTATTTGCTCTAAACTTGGTATTGCATATCATTTATAATTAATGTGGCTTTATCTTATACCAAGTGTGGCGGTATACCCAATGCGGCATTAAAGCAGTTTTCTACTTTAAAAAGAAAGGTTACTGCAGCGTTATTCCTGGAAAATACCATAAAATTAATTTTAAAAGCTTCAAATATGGAATGTAAAATAACAGCTCATTCCATCAAGTAGTTTTTAAGTCATTCTTAAACTACCTGCTCTGCAGTCTACTTTGCATCAACTACAAATGAATTTAAGACCTGGTGTTTGAAGCATTAAACTTTAATTCCTAAATTACTTAACCAAAGGATTTCTCATTTGGTATCCCAATGTAAAATTTACTGACAAATCCAAATTTATGAAAATTAGGTATTCGTGCTGAAAATTTCAGAATTTGATACAATTTCAGTAGGACGATGTCCTTTAATTTATTTGTTTTATTTATTTATTTATTTTTTAAGAAACTAGAGACATAATTTCCAGGCAAAAGGCTGTTGCCTCCTTTTTTTTTTTTCTCTTTTGACAATTTCGAGATTAAAATGTAATGTCTTTTTGGAAGGTTGAGGGGAAGGGGTGATTGTATATAAAACCAGTTTTGTATATATCACTACACATGCATGGAAAACAATTTTTAGTTATGAATTTTTGTGAATTAATAAGAATTAGTCCCAAAAACTACATTTGGCGCATCTGTAGACTAAAATCGTAGACAAAAAGGAAACTGGTACAGTAGCTTTTTTTCTAGGACTGTCAAAGAATCTGCTTTGCATTTTAAATATATAGGTATTTAGTTATTACATAAGCATTTTTAAAGTCCACAAAATTTCTAACAATAATGCAAATTATTTTTTTTCCTCTATTTAGTATCTCAATACCTACACTTTGGGGTGTAGAAATCTTTCTTTGTATTTTCAAAGGAGAATTAGTAATTTTCATGTGAAGTATTTTTTTAAATATAGTCTAATGTTCGTGTGGAACATGAGGCTTTAATTTATGAACATTGATTTTGTTTGCTATAGTGTAATGCTGATTTAGCTCAAAAATATCTCTCCTTTCCAGGGTGGTCCCTGTCCTGTTGTCCAAGCTCCAAACTGTCTTAGTGCAAGTTACTTCTTTGTATTTATGGCAGTACATCTAGTGATAATTATTGGGTACATTACATATCAGTGAGTATTTTTTTTTAATTAAAATTAAGGCATTTTCTCTTATGATTCTTCTGAAATTTTTGTATTAAGTTAAATCTTCTATTGTAATGAAGATAAATATTTTAATTTTTTCTATGGCAATTTAAGTACAACTATCTTCTTTCAATTTATCTCTTGCAATAGACTTCTTATTTTTGTATGTATACCTAACCCTTGATTTTAAGTAGTTATTTGTATACTTACTATTTAAATGGTTAATAGTATACAAGATATCTTCTCTTATTTGTTATCCAGTAGCTAATTCCTAAACTGTTTAGAAGTATAGTACCATTCGCAAAAAAATTTCAAATGTTGTTCTTCGTCATATCAAAAGCCATTTATGTCAAAATAGTTTTTTACTTATGAAATTTAAATTTTTAACAGAAAAATGTGTTCTGCAAAAAATTCACAAAATTTAAAGTAATTTTTGTTTTACTTTGTTAGATAATGGAGAAGGTTTTTTGAAATATATAACTGACAAGAAACCAAGAGGCCATATAAAGATTTCATTAGAGTCCTGAAAAATAAAAAAGTCCTTTTCCTACCAGGATAAAGGGTCTTAAAGAAAACAACCAAATAATAAAGAAGTATTGAAATGGTTATAATAAATTATATTTCGTTTACAGTAAAAAAGAAAAACAAAAGGTTGAATTTTGTGGACTCCTTTTTGTCATAAATTGGTTTTACTTAAGGGGCTGCTTCGCTGAAACTCCCCAATCGTTAAATCCCATGTTAACCTATGGGAAAATTTATATGCACAATTACTCATTAACTAATATAATTATAGAAATTTAGAATTCACCATTAGAAAGTAGACATCATACGATGTTGAGGTCAGGGTTGGCTTTTTCCCGTCCAAAACTTCTTTTTCCCATCCCACCGGGAAAAACTGGTAAATACCGGGATAAAGTGGTAAATACCGGGAAAAACTGGTAAATACTAGAAAAAACTTCCAAATGACAATATGTAAGAAATATTCTGATTTTCTGAATCTGATGTGTAAAATGAAAGTTGGAAATACATAATTATTACAAATTTCCTTTAGGTTTAAAATTATTCTGTAAGAAAGGAATACAGTAGAAGATCTGTATCACGAAAACCTAAAAATACAAGGTTGTGCATTATATGGGTCACATTTCGCACATCATTAAATTTACCTTATCCCTTTAAGACTGGGCAGCTTTTTGTGTTTTTTTTTTAAACAATGATATAACTGAAATTTGTAACTGATAATTTACTATCTGTTGATAAAATTCATATAATATAGTTTCTGTTAACCAGCACAATCACTCGATTCTGGCATTTATGGAATAGATAATCCAGGAAGATAGAATTTTAGTTATTGCCTAATCCGCACGATCATGCAGGTCCGGTCTTAAAGGGTTAGAAATAAGGCGAAATATGCCTGAAACATATATGAAAATATATTAGAGTATCTTTATACTGCATTCTTTGTCCACAGGAGTTTTCCAGATTATGAACTTTTTAATAACATTGATTATTCCACATATTCTTAAATATACTTTATAAACATGGTCAACTATACCTGGACCAAATCATTCATTAAACATTTTTGAAAATGAGTAATATATCGTAATAATACCATTTTTCTTTTCAGTAAAGTTCTAAATTAAGGGGATAAAGTTGAACTAATGTAACAAATTCATAATAATAATTAACAATAAAGATCTTCTACTGCATAAATAAATAAGAATTATTGCATAAAACATCTTCAAGGATGTCCTGCATCATCAGCATCTTTGGAGCGTTTTTTTTTTTTTTTTTCTAAATTTTCTTTCATCCAAAACAAGATTAGAAATAGACTGGGTTTACAAAAAGTCTCTAAATTAGTATTTTATTATATGATGCTAAAATCCAATGTGGAAGACGAAGAATATGATTATGATTGATAAATGTTTGGGAATCTGTGTACTAGTGTGTGAATATTTAAATGAAGGCACTCCATTGTCTGTTTTTGTAGATCTTCCTTTTCTTTTTTTTTTTTACCTTTCAAGTTTATTTTTTGGAACCCAATTTTGACATTTTTAAAGGTTGTTTTGAATTTATATTTATGTTTTTAATAATCAGTTTTTCCCATGTGGGAAAAACATAGTATTTCCCAGGACGGTAAATACCGGTTTTTACCATGGTATTTACCGGGGGTGGGAAAAACCTTGCCAACCCTGGTTGAGGTACATTTAAAAAAAAATACCTCCTTAAATTTTAAGCAGTTTTAAGATGATTAGGGCTGGATTATTTATCAATATATCGACAAATATTGATATTTTTTAAATATTGCAATAACAATATCTAAACTTTGACTCTATTGATATATCCCAATAAAATAACAATGTTTTGAGCTCACTGAAATTTTGAACATGAGCCTTGAAAAAAGAGCATTGAATATCTCAAAACCAAATAAAATAATGTTTTGCGCACACCGCCACAGCCCCGAAAAACATAGTCCAATATTCCATTACAATGTTTCCACCCTCCATCCTCTCCAAAACAGAAAATCTACCTTGATTATCTTTCTTTCCGCTGATTATCTCTAGACATATCCCAATTATTGCAGTCTTCTTTCGGTGAAAACTGCCTGTCTGCGTAATACTGAATAACACTTATCTTACTTCTCTTCTTTTGTCCTCTTGACGTTGTGACTGGTCCACACATTGATATAACTACAGCTATTCATATGTCATGAATGATCAAACGAGCTCTGATTATTACAGAGTTCCAGTTGATACAGAATATAGCTGGTTATCATTGAGCCCTTAGCCGAACAGCTGGGATGATCCGCTTGCGAGCAACCAATCAGAGCCCACTAATGGTAATGTTTTTTTCTCTCATCAAGTTGGGGAAAAGTCGAGGACAAAGCAGTCATTCACTGTGATGATTCGTTGCTTTTAAAAACAGCTTCCCAGACTGTAATGTCTACTATGCTACTGAATACAATGCTTATTCATATTGTGTATTGACAGTCTTTTTTCTCTGTTCATTACAGCGAAGTTTTCTCTCATGAATTTAACGTATCCTGTCTTGCATTTTAGCTTAAAAGGCATATTTATCAAAAATAAATTTAAATTAGTATAAAACTATTCAGAAATCTGATTTGAATATTTATATAATTTTTAAAAGGTTTTGATGTTGTTTTCTTGCAGTAAATAGATAAGAAGATATAAATAAAGTGAATTTTTTCGATTAAGAATCCATTCACTCCTTTGAGAAATATTGAAAAACATGTCTGCTGCATCTATCATCCACTAAAACCTACTTAATTACAAGCATATTAGCATATGTGGCATTAAATTAATTTTTTAGTTTTTCCCTTGCTTTTACTTATTTTAATTATATTAAAATCGTCGCTGCCCTAAATTTAAGAATATTTTATTTTAATTTTTTTTTAATAATATTCTCAGTTATACACGAAGTAATTAAATAGTTAAAAAGTTATTAATAAATAATCCATAAAGTAGGAAGTAAAGAAAACATACTATTTTTAAAGAAAAATACTATGCAACAAATGGTATAAGTGCAAACAGATATCAAACATAGGTTTCTTTTTCTAAAATATTTCTGTTTTGCATAGATATATATGCATATTTTAACGATGCTGTGTGAAGATGATATAGGTGTAAAACATTGATTTGTGGCTTTCTAGATCTGTTGGTACTTAAATTGCTGTTACTGGTGCCATTTTTTTTTCTCCAAAATTAGCAATATTTCTAGTCTTACGCAGTTTAAGGTAGTTTAGAGTAAGACAGTTTAAGGTAGCACGGGCCTTTAATTTCCAGGCCCCTGCCCAGCCCGGTACAGAAATTAAAAGTTCAGCCTGAGTGCAGCCCGGAAAAAAAGTTAAAATCTCAGCCCGAGTGAATTTCTACAAAACATTGATTTTTACATCGATTTGGTTAAAAATTTGTCTCGTACAAGGAGTTCTGACCAAGAATATTTATCTTAACTTTTTTTTTTTCATGTTTATATGTTTCATTTTTATAGAAGTGCTGCGATATTTATTGTTTTAATGAATCTATATTTCTTGTATGTAAATGTGTTAGTTATCATTAATATTGTTAATCCATATTCCATGTATTGAGGTGTTAAAAATCTGAAAAATACTAAACAGTAAAATCTTCTAAGCTGGAATTGCATAGAAAAAAAATGCGTTTTAGACAAGTTCCCTTCTTAGCAAGTGTACATGTATTATATATTCTTTTCTTATGTATTAATATATGAATTTTGCATGGATAAACACGTTTTTCAGTTTAAAACAGGGTTCCGTCATAGTCAGGTTCTTTTTCACTCATTTTACTATATTTTAATTGAGCTATATTTTAATAAGCATAGAAATCTACTATTCTTTAAAAAGAATAAATTTTAATGTTTAAGTGTAGAATAATGGCGATTTAAAAGGGTATGCATTTTTTGCAAAAATTTTTGGGCCATGTCTGACCTTTGAATGGACCAGGCCATGCTGAGACAATGATTTTCATACGGGCTGGTTCAAAACTAAGACTGAAAATTTCGGGCCGTGAAGACTACGAATGAAACCAGTCCCGGCTCTGTAATGAAAAATAAAGTTAGGCCCGTCCCGGCTTTAGTGCCGTAAATGAAAATAGGCCTGACCCATGCTGTAAGGTAGTTATAGTGATATGTCACCAATATCGATATTAACTCGTTGATATATTGCAATATTAGATTTCTGATATCGTCCAGCCCTAAAGATGATAAAATTTCATCCAGTGGAATTTTCAAAATTTATTGCCAATTTTTAAATACTGAAAATTAAAGAAGACAGTTTTTAAAAACTCACCTCATGAGCATCTGACATCTACTTTCTGATGGTGAAAACCGTATTTCTATAATTACATTAGGTAATCAGTAGCTACACTTTTAAGTTTTCCCTTGTATTAACATGGGTTTTATCATTTGGGGAGTTTCAGTGAAGCAGCCTTTTAATCCAGTAATAGATGAGCATGGCATAAGAATACAGTATAACTTCAAAAATCCAGCATCGTCGGGACTGAGGCTATGCCGGATTTTTGAAGGGATATCCAAAGTAGTAACTAAGAATATCAAAAGTAGTTCTGTATTCTTAATGGTGTCTTTAGTCATAATTTAATTTATTATCAAGTGGTAATTATGTAAGAAAAAGAGAAAATTAAATATTAAAGAACACTTACTTTAATTGATATTTTCTATGTTATTTTGGAAACAGCAACATCAACTTTGTTTGCTTCAAATTTTATGGCCATTCTTTAACAAGTTTGTATTTTATACAAATTACAAATGTCTATTTCGGAAATAGTCTTGTTTCTCCAAAGCATACATTAATTCTCAAATCAAATTTATGCATTTTTCTAGTGACACCTTTTTTCTGCCAGTTGTTCATCCTCGTCTTCTGAGCTTCTACTAGCATTATCGGTAGTTCTATTTAGAACAATGTCGTGATCTTGCTGTCTATTAAATTGTTCGTTGTTGATGCATTTTCGTCAATGCTTAGTCAATCATCTATATCCCTATTTTTTACACTTAATGCATTTTTAGATTTTGCGTGTTCAGTCAGCTTATAAATTTCAGTGTTTTCACGACAAATTTGAAAGCCTGAAAATTCATCTTTGATGTCGCCGTTGCAGAAAATTCGTTCTGGCCATATATTGTGCCATGCATTCGCCAAAGTTGTTCCCGTTGCTAAAGCAGCAGTGCAGCTCTCAGAAAATTTGCTCAGAAAATAATTGCTTCTGATCAATGAATAAAAAATGCCAGATATTCTTTTTTTGCATTTTTACTTTCGATCTTGAAGTTTTTAATTCATAAAGAATTGTTATTTTTCTTCTCCCATAATTTGAGCGTGTAAAAGAAAAAGGAAGGGGAAAAAAGGTTTTGATGCCAGATTTTTGAATTCACTGTATACTTATAAGATCTTTCCTTGGTTTCGTGTAACTACTACTAATTTTTGATAAGCCATTTTTTAAAGATTTCAGATATACGTATGCAGTTACTATTTTGTTGTTTGAATCAACTGTTCTTTTCCCTATTTAATTAACGTTGTACTTCACCTTATGTTTTTCCGTAAATAGAAGGTCCCAAATATTTATCATTTTTTTTTCAAAATTCAAGAGAAATAGCAACTAACTTATCTTTCATTACAAAAACTGTCTTATCTACAAAATAAATAAAAATAGAATATATACATCGCATGTGATATGACAACAGTCAGAAACGAATTTGATGTCACACTGTTTGGCAATTGATTTGTTTACTAAAAATGGTTGACAGAAAATTATATTATAAGTACACATCCTTCCCCTCCCCCCCCCCCCCCCCCAAAAAAAAGGGGGGGGGGGGTAAATAATTATGCAATTGTTTAGAACTTGGCTAAGAAGATCTGAAATTTCCGTGCAAGAAGGCAGGGTTTGGTGATGTATATCAATTGATATGTATCATTGGGGTTCGACTGGGGCAAAGAAGGGAAGAACAAATTTACCAAATTGATTTTTAAGAAATCAACGCACCTTTTAGCTTCTAACTGACTAGGATTAAGATATAATCCTTTTTCGTTCATTCATCAAATACCCCTTGAAATTTATCAATGTGGGTGGCAATAACAGTACATTACATTTTTTGCACATTAGTTGCTTTCTTCAGAAAACATTAAGATGATTGAATTTTTCAAAGGACCTTTCTTTTTCTTGTTTCTTTCTTTCTTTGGCAATCGCTATGAATCCAATTCTTTTCTCAAACAATACTGTTATAGAGAATCAACAAAAGGTACACGAAGTGGAATCGTCCCCCACCCCAACCCATAGTGCCAAAAATTATGGCGCCATATACCTTTTGACAGGACATGACCCTTTTTTGTTCACTAATTGCTGAAACGTCAGTGAGGTTTGCCGTTGACACCCGAAAAGTGTTTGGTATTCGTTTGCTTGTCTGTCTGTTCTGCGAAAACTGCCGTTAAAAGCATTAGATTTATATCTTTAGGGGGGCGGCCCCCCTCCCCCCATCCCGTGGATGCGTGCCTAGGGAAATCTCCTGGTGCTAATTGTGCGTTTTTCTGTGGCCCTTTGACGAAATTCGCTTATTTTTTTCGGGATTCTTTGTCGAAATTGGTGTTTTTTGCACGATTCTTTCATGAAATTAGCGTTTTTTCCACAATTGTTTGGGGAAATACGCATTTTTTTCTGCGATCCTTCAACGAAATTTGCGTTTTTTCTGCGCTTTTTTGACGAAATTCACATTTTTTTGCGATCCTTTGACCTGGGAACGATTGACGAATTTTCTGGCGACCCTTTGTCGAAATTCGTGATAATCGATGGAATTATATTTTTTGATCCAATGGGGGTGGGGGGATCGGGGCAATTTCCCCCCTTTCTTGGATCCGCACCTGTGAAGAGTTATACACACTACTTAGATGATACATTTTGGCTTTTAAGGATGTTAAGGCCCCCTTCAGATTTCAGAGATTATCCTCTTTCAGAAATCTGATATTAAAAAATGGATGTGATGGTTGTTTTTCAACTTTCGATAATTGGTTCTTATGTATTTTTTAGTGCTGAATCCCAAAATGACCTTCATTTTTTACCATACCATTTCACAAATCGCAAATTTTTAAAAACTCGAAATATTGCGAAAATCTGCTACTATAAAATAGACGTAACTTTTGTTCATAATGATTTATTCTTTTTTTTTTTTTTTTTTTTTTTTGCTTATACTATGCATTTTTTCAATGAAACATGTAAAATATTATGTATTTAAAATCCTTACAATTTTATTCCATGTGTGGAAGTTTCTTTGAACCGCTCATGCTCTGCTTCGCGCTTTTCCTTTAATCTTCTCTATGTGGTTCATCTCGGTATCCTCTTTTATTTTGGCGGTTGATAAGGTTGGGAAATTTGTCGCAGATGTATTTAAAACATTTACCTTCTTTTGTTAAGGCTTTGATAAATTGCTTTGAGAGATTTTCGCTACTTTTTAACTTTGAAATTTACGATTTGCGAAAATTGTGACATGATGGTTAGAAATGAAGGTCATTTTCAGATTCAGTGCTAAAAAATACATCAAAATCAATTATCAAAAGTTAAAAAATGCAATCATCACAGGGTTGTGTTATTAACGTTGTTAAAACTTCACTATAACTAAAAGAAGAAAAAATAAGATCAATAATTACCATCGTATGAGAGTAAAAAGAAAAAGAAAAAAATAAGACATTTAATAAATAAATTCTGTTATAACGTTTTTAATTTCTAGACCTAATAAATAACAATAAACCATATTTTGAGGAGAGGACGGGATTATATAATAGAGGTCTGCACGGGCCCGGGCTTGGCCCGAGGCCCGTACCCGGCCCGGCCCGCGGGCCGGGCCGGGCCGGCGGAATGGAGGAGAATTTTTAAACGGGCCGGGCCGGGCCGGCAGAATTAGGACAATGTTTTCAACGGGCCGGGCCGGGGCGACAGACAAAATAAACGGGCCGGGCCGGGCCGGCAAAAAATTGAACGGGCCTGAAGGGCCAGGCCCGGCCGATGAAAAAAATTAATCGGGCCTATCGCGCCCGATATAAGAATTTGAGAGGAGCAGATAAAATACGAGGTCATTTCCAATGAATATGACTTTTTCGAGAAGTATAAATGTGCGTTACGAGCCGATGCGAGTTTAACAACATCAATACAGAAATGTAACATGTCCATCGTAGAGATCGGCATCGTAGAGTTACATGATGCCTGATCCCGGGTTTAATTTTTTTCGGCAGACTTCTGCCGGGACGGTCTTAATCGTTCTCAGGATGTGTAGGACAGGCATTATGTTTTGTAAAAGTATTAATAGCGATAATGAACTTCTGTTAACAGTATCTTTGGAAATGTACCTTAAGGTGGTTCTCATATTTACTGCTCAACAATGCGAAACTCTCAGGCACATTTTCTGACTCATTTTTAACTATAAAGGCATAAAATTGGCAGGCTGAGTATTGAAGGCAATTGGGATCAAATAGCGTTTCCATTTTTCATAAATTACGTACAGAGATAACTGAGACTCTTGTCACGTCACTGTACATTTTCTCCTTTCCTGTGCTATCGCTTCCGGAAATTCGATTCAAAACGCTAACTTTGGCAGTATTTTCTGAAAGATATATTACTTTTATCTAAAAAAAAACGGCATTTACATGGTTTCTGAACAAGAATACCTGCCAATCTCATGCGTTTCCGAAAAGAAATGAATTCATAAATGTATTAAAATGTAGCTCCTTTGGATTTGAGAAAAGCCTTAAAAATGACAGAAATATTTTCACAAATCTACCTTTTATTATAAGCTTCAAAAGTTATCATGTTTTTTAACCCTTTATTCTAAACTACAATAATCTTTTAATGAACCCTTATTTAAATTTTGAAACGTCTGTAGAGACGTTGACTAAAACACTGTAAGTAATCGTCAACGTTTACTATTGTGTGTTTTCTATTTTGCGAAGACATAGTAATTTAAAATATACTGTAAAATGTTCCCATAAATATGCATGTAGTATTCATTAAAAGAATCTTAATTGTATGTCGAGAAAAAACGGAATTTTTTGTAGACATTTAGTCGGGCCGGGCCGGGCCGGGCCTGTTTTCACTGATTTCTGTACGGGCCGGGCCGGGCCGAGAACGGTAAAAATGTAAACGGGCCGGGCCGGGCTCGGGCCGAACTTTCAATTTTTACACCGGGTCGGGCCGGGCCAAAATAGCTTTCCTTCGGGCCGGGCCGGGCCCGGGCCTGGAAATTCCGGCCCGTGCAGACCTCTATTATATAATAAGAGCGTTGGATAACCGAGTGTTTCGGTTAATTGGACGTCA
Source organism: Maratus speciosus (assembly GCA_963932465.1). Taxonomy (NCBI): domain Eukaryota; kingdom Metazoa; phylum Arthropoda; class Arachnida; order Araneae; family Salticidae; genus Maratus; species Maratus speciosus. The sequence continues at coordinate 62,349,374 of OZ010799.1, read as the reverse complement.
GATAATCGAGAGTCTGTAATATTTTCAAATCGCATTAATTATTTCACATTCATTTAATAATTAACTGCAAGGAATGATTTGAGCAATAGAAAATATGACTACGTTGATTATATGTCACTCGGTATTCCCCCCCCCCTAAAAAAAAAAACTCCCCTGACAGCGAGAAGATGCAGACGAGGATTAATGACTGTTGTCGACAAAAATCTTTTGCAGAAAAAATTGATTGCTGATAAAAAGGAGATTCTTCTGAATAAAAGATTAGAAAAAATAAAACGTTCGCAGGAGAAAGAAATGGCAGTAGCAGTACTTGAGTCTTCTACAGATATCTCAAATGGAGAAGATGGGGAAAAAAACTGAAGAACGTGATCACAACATTGAAATGCTTGAGGATGCAGCATCAGATCCTGGGACATCTAAAGTTAAGACTTAAGTATAGATATCATAACTCCAGAATTAGCAATAACTCTAGACAGGACAAAGTTATTGGACAGAAAAGCAGTATTTGTAGTTGCAGAAACAGCAAAGAGTTTAGGATGTGATATTCAAGAAGTCAATCTCAACAGAACTACAATTCGAAAAAAAAAAAAAAAAAGAATTGTTAGTAGAATTAAACAATCACAGATATTAAAAGAACAGCTACAAAGAAATGTTCCCCTCATTGTCCATTGGGATAGAAAACTTTTACCAGAATTAACCGGTAAAGAGAAAATAGACTACCAGTTATAATTTCTGGAAAAGAAGTTTCTCAGATACTCTCAGTTGCTAAATTTCCTTCTGCAACAGGCAAAGCATAAGCCCATGCAATTTATGAAGCTTTGAATGAATGGGATATTGCAGATAAAGTGATTGGAATGAGCTTTGACACCACATCAGCAAATACTGAAAAAGATAAAGGTGCTTGTGTCCTTTTAGAAGAAAAACTTGGAAACTTTTTTATTTTGCCTGCCGTCATCATATTTATGGAACTTATCATTTGAAAAGTATTTCATATTTCTTTGGGAATTTCGTGATCATGTCCAGAAGTACCTTTATTCAAACATTTCCAAGAGTACTGGAGTTTCTAAATAGAGAGAAATTTGAAACAGGCTTGAAAGATAATATTCGAGCTCTTGTACAAGATGTAAAAGGTGAAATTTTGGAGTTTGCCACTACACAAGAATCATCAACACTAAGAGATGATTACCAAGAATTTGTCAAACTTGTTATATTTTCCTTGGGGGAATACCTGTCAGGTGAATTGGTTTCAGACTTCCAGGGGCAATGCATCATGTTCGTTGGTTGTCTAAGGTAATATATTCTTTGAAATTATTCATCTTTAGGTCCCAATTCAAGCTTGCCAAAACAGAAGAAAGAGGTCTTCGTGATGTTTGTGTTTTTATAGTCAGCGTGCATTTTAAAGCTTGGATCACTGCTTCAATAACAGAAACCTCACCCTACAATGACTTTCAGTTGATGAATATTTTATTAGAGTATTCAAGAATACATGCAGAAATTGCAAAGGCTGCATTAAAGAAATTTTCAAAGCATCTATGTATTTGTCAGAAGATCTTTCTGAATTGTCCTTTTTTCGAGAGCCACATGCCTGTTTCAACAAAAAGAAAGATTGTTGAAGTCCTTCAAAATTAAAAAGGTACAAAGAATCCTGATAAAAGGATAACTTAAAGGATAAAAATTTTCATGAAAAAAAGTTTGATTTTGTTACGAAAGAATCTTTGAAGTTGTTCAAAGAAATGAATTTACTGCAAGGATTCTTTCAAATAGACTCAACACATTGGAACATTAATTCTGATTATATGATTGCATTAGAAATGGTGCAATCTATTAAAGTGGTAAATGATCATACTGAGAGAAATATTGTTTTGATCAAAGAGTGCACTGGAATCCTTACAAGAAATGAACCTCAGTTTCAGCTATTGACGAAAGTTGTGGAGCAGCACCGAAAAGCATATCCTCACTGCAGAAAAATGGATTTAATAAATTAAACTAATTACTGATGCTTTCAACTTTTTATATGCTTAATATTGTGTTTTTGTGTTATACAAAAGTAAAATGAATTTACTATCATAATAAAAATTATCATTTTGGCTTAGTTTCTTTTTGTCGAAATCATGTTTTTTAGAGTAATCGCCAAACTTCAGCGAGCTTGAGCTACCTCTAAACATATTTTTTTCATTCAAACTTTTTCTACTTTGTTTTTTACTATATTGGAACAAATTTTGAGGGTAAGACAAGAAAATTTTTTAATTAAAATCGACCGTATAAAGACCACCCTATTGCACAGGTAGAAACTGTGCCGCTTTCAAAACTATTTTTGTACCAATTCATATAACTTCAATGTGGCTTACTAATTCACTTTTCTATCCGTAGATGATGTTATAGTGCACTGTTATCTATGTTTAAAAATGTTGTAAAACTTTAAACTTGTTTTTCTCGAAACTGTTTTACAAATCTGTACCAGATAGAACTCGAGATTGGATCATCCGATATGATTGGAATATTCATGCTTTTCTAGTGCATACTATTTTATAGCCCCTCACAGACACGTTTTTCAATATTTGAATTGTAAATATTTTTTTGGCACAACTTATCTGAAAATTTTTGTCTAAAATCGACAACTTAAAATTTCAATGGTCGCCATTTTCTTCAGGATAGAAAAATTGATAAACCCATCTAATAAAGACTACAAAATATCGTATATTTTAAGGGTTTGTTTTGTTTTTAGTAACATATAAGCATTTTCCGAGATTCATCTGGTACTGTGGAACACTTCACTTCTTCCACACCCCGGCATCTTGCAAGAAAACTCATTTAAAAATGCAAAAAAACCCATATCATTGCACTCAAATGCACCCCTGTATAATAAAACGAAAAATGCAAAAAAGTGGAAAATTTTTAAGTAATTTTTTTAAGTTATAGCATGATTTAAGGAAACATTTCGAAGAAATTTTAATCTATATTTAATCGAATTGAATTTTAATATGAAGGAATCAATATTTTAAATATTCTCTGCTAATCACATTTATTACAACACTGAGCTGGGTTTTTGACAGGCCTGATGTAACTCAAACTGTATCATTTTGTAATATTAATATGCAATTTTAATTGTTTATTATATATTTTGTTTTTATACACTTTTCAGGAGCAGTAAAGAATCCCAAGCAAAGAAATTTTATTAATAGGAAAAAAATTAATTTCTCAAGCATTCCATTTCTTAAATACCATGAACATTTTCCATCTGAAGGAAGGTCTTGGAAATCATCCAGAAAATAAACTATGCAACAAAAATATTTTTTATTAAATGAATTGTTGTAAATTTTGATAAGGTATTAGGTAAAACTGAATTTAAATATGACTAGATAAGAGCTTATATAACTATCTTCCAGATTTTGTTTTTTGACAATTTATACTAGCCACAGATTCTCGTACTTCAATTTTGAGTTGCAAAAAAGTGTAAATGAGCCCCTACTCCTACCTTTTATAAAATGAATTTGCTTGCTTATCTGAAAAAGGTATAGATGACCTGGCAATTTGTTAATGCTTTAAAATTACTCTTATCAATGTTACACATCCCACTGCAAAGTGAAATGAATGGTATCCTGATTAGTGATGAATGCCAACATAGTTTGCTTAATAACTCTAATTGGGAAATCATTCATTTTGCTTTTTATTGTGGCATGTGATGTTCAATATTTGTTTAAACCACTGGCGACTTTCCTGGCCATCCATCTATTTCTAATAAGCAAGAAAAATCATTTTATTAATGTTTCAACCCTTATCAAAAATTTCAATTTTTTATCAAATTTCTTCACCAGTCCTCGGTCTTAATGTTTTACTGCCTAATCATTTGTTTTGTGGATGATATATATTTTTTCTCTTCTGGTCTATATCTTCATTTACTTAAAATTGTATTTGTTTTTTAACGTTAATAATTTTAATGTTTCATCCCAATAGAAAAATAAACTGTTAATTAAAGGTGTCCTGTATTTTTGCCATTGTCTTTTTATAAAAGAAAATGTGCCCTGAAATACATGTCGTCATTTGATTCGTTTCTTAATTGACCTGCATGAATTGATGTCCTTAACTTTTGTTTTGAATTACATGTTAGTAATCATAATATTGATTTATTAAAATTTCTTGTTTATTAGTGATTGCATATTACATATTACCTTTCGGAAATTTGATCTCATAACTGTATATGACATTTATAGAATTTATCGTTTCCTGTGTTGTGGCTAATGCTCTTAGCGTATGCTGAATTGTGAAAAAATAAATTTAATGTAATTAAAAACTTAAATGTATGTAAATTGAAAATAAAGCATCTCATTTGTATTTTAAATTTTGATTATTTTAATTTGTAAATTTACATTCTGTAATATTCTGTGGCTAGCTATAAACTTTGAAGTCTTATTTAAAATCAAATTGAACTGCTTAAATTGTTTACTTAGTTTTTTATGCTTTGTTTTATAGTCATTACTTTTGAGTGTTCTATAACTATATATTTAAGCATTTCTCCCTCTGTTTTTCATTTATGAGAAATTTTTGAACGCACATTTTCTGCATAGTCAAAATTCTAAAAGTTTTTTTACTTGGCATATAACAATTAAGGGCACATTTGACAGTTTTCTAAGTCTCCATTTGAGGATGTTAAAATACATTATTGTAATGCATTTTAAAATTTTTTAGTTATGGTTTCTTGCTGTAATACCCCTCCTCCACTTCTGAATAAAGTACTTTTTAAGAATTTAAAAAATTTGTTTTAAACTTTCATTTGAATAAATTAAACATAAAAAATTTCACATTTTTTACTAAAGAAAAATCTAAGTGTTGTTATACTTAAGCAAATGTGTATTAGAAAATACTATGTAGTACTTATCATTTTGGATCTCGGAATGTCTTGTGTGTCCTTAATGTTGTTCCTAAAAAACTAAAATTATTAGCCCTTATTACTCTAAATTTTGCATATCTTTATAATTTATACATATATTTGCTTACAGGTCAAAGGCATTCGATATTTGACCTGCAGTTTTTAAGCAGTATTTGGCAAGATGAATTTTAATACACTTGGAATAATAAAGGCTAATTGTAATTTAAGTTAGGTTTTTTTCACTTATTAAACATAATTTCATGCATTAATATTTTAATGCATGAAATTTTCTAACATTTATTTAAAAAATTGCTGTTGAATGCTTCAATATTTTTTAATAATGAATTGTACAATTACTTACTTTGAATTTATAAATTTTAAGTAGTTTTTATTTATAAATGAAAAATTTTGTGTGTTTTTATAATGGTTATTGGTTATGTTATCCAAAATGTTTATCAAAAGAAGCTCAAACTGTGAGTGGTGTACGTTACGTGTCCATGTTTTTTTTAATTAAACTATTTATATAAGATCTTTATCTTAGTACTACATAATCATTTTGTTTTTAAAAATACATATCACTTTTATCTTAATTAAATCTGTGCCAACTATGCAGATTTACTGCTCAGGTATGAGTGTATTTCTTCTAATCCATGTTAAAAAAAAAATAGTATTAAAATTTGTTATTATAGACTCTAATGAACATTTTTTATTTGGAAAAGTATATTATTATTTCTAGCAGTATGCAGGCATCTACATTTTTTATTTAAAAACAATCTTAAAAAGGTATTATAAAATAAAATGCATTAGAAAATACTTATGGAAAAGATTTTATTTAGCAGGAGTGATTGTGTCCAGTTTATACATTACAATTCTGGGATTTTGTTTTCCAGAACCTAATTTGCATTTTTAAAGATCATTTGTAAGTAACAAACTTTCATAATAGAGCCATACATACATAGAGACCTTGCGTACATTTTTGACATCTTTAAGGGGACCTTCTACATTAGGAGACCAAAATAAAAAAAGTACTTTTTTATGATTTTTTGTAAGAAAACTGCATGATGTATCTTTTTGAAATTTTAACAGTTTATTGTACATATCATATGGTATACACAAGAATTTTTTTTATTAGATTTTGTTGCTTCTACTCTAAGTTATAAACAAATATATTCAACTGCTTTGGAAAATTTCGTCTGGTAGGTTGGCATAATAGTGCCTTATAGAATTATCAGAAACACAAAAATAAAAAAAATTTCGTAAACTTTGTGAGTATAGCTTCTAGTTAAATTAAAGCAACCCATAAATTTATTTAAAAAAAGTTATGTATAAAAATGGTTTTTGTTAAAAAAATTTGTTCTTATTTGTTACTAACTTGTTTTTTAATAATTTTAGTAAAAGCTTTAATTCATATTGAAGGCAATTAAATAAGCTTTAATTTAAAAAAAAATCAAGATAATCTATTCAGTAGTTTTTTCTTAATCTTGCCCACTGTGTCAAAGAATGTGGTTCAACATATTTGTTTATAACTTACAGTACAAGCAACAAAATCTAATAAAACAATTCTTGTGTATACCTTAAGATGTGTACAATAAACTGTTAACATTTCAAAAAGATCCATCATGCAGTTTTCTTACAAAAAAAAAAAAAAAAAAAAAAAGTGCCTTTTTTTTTTTTTTTTGTCTCCTAATGTAGAAGGTCCCCTTAGACTGTTAACATTCGTGCTGCAAATGGAGGAATTTTAAACTTCGATCTTTTTGTTCATTTCTTCCTCTAGTTAATAAAATTTCTGATTGGATGTGGAACTATTGTTTACAGATTATCTTCTGTTAAAAACCAATAAAAATAATCAGAAATCATTTAAATATCTTATTTCACTCTTCTTATACATTTGGTTTGCACTTTATTAACATGTAATTAGTTCAAGATGCAACGGATATTCGGCGAACATACTGTATCCAGTGAGTATGCTGGATAATTGGCAGTAGCCGGATATTTGATTATCTGACATTACAACAACTCTGAAATTATAAGGCTATACTTGTTTTCATTGTTTATTGAACTCGTCATTAAAATTTTTAGATTATAAAGCTGATAATTAAATCTTGTAAAATACATAGCATAAATTTATTAAACAAAACATAACATTTACTTATATTTATGGCAAATTGCTTTTCTACAACTGTACAATAGCAAACATGCGATCAACTACTATTCGTGCAATCTGTACCTGCATACATGAGCAAAAGACAGATTTAAAAGGCTAAAGTGGAAAAATGACACATCAAAGAAGAAAAAACCTTTTTGCTATGTTAGTAACAAACAAGAACAAATTTTCCGTTATTACAACACAAAATTTCTTCTTAAAATCCTGTACAGATTGAAGTTAAAGAAAAATCAAATGTAAAGATTTTAATTCAAACATTATATTACAAGAATGTTCAGTTTTTCTTTTCTTCATTAAAATAAAATCTATTACTAAACTAATATCTTAATTTATTATTACTAAATTTTGTTACATTACTAAGTTGCCATGTTATTAGCAATTAGTAAGTTTTTTGTTATCATAATATAAAACTTGTTTTTAAGTGGTAAGCAATAAGAGATAATTAGGGAGAGTTTACAGTCTGAATATACTCTGTTAAAGAAAAAAAAGGAAGATAAAAGTACTAATATAAACTTTAAAGTATACATATAATTACTTAAAAAGGTATTACAAATATATATATTATTTAATATAACCATGAGATCTTTCAAAACGCACATATGTTCATTTTCAAAGGGGAAAAGATGACTGACTAGAATTCGAAAACATAATTATAAACAAAACAAAATACTACGCATGTGCAAGTGAAGTTCAGTTCATTGCTCTAGAGAGGGGTGAAAAGGTCAATATCATATTTTCAGGAGCTCTTGCAATACCTAGGATATTATGCCAAATCGCTGAAATATTATGAGAAAGGACATCATTACAAACAGTTACTCTATTTTAACAGTTGTATATTAACAGTTTGACTCCATTAAAAGTACTAAATTTTCAAATGTATTCAGTTGTAAGGTTTTCTCATAATTTATTATTATTACACTAATAGCTGATGCTTAAAATTACGAGGGGGGGGGGGCTAAAAATAATTGGGTTTTCTTTATAAAAGCCTCTATTTTTTTCTTTCCAAAACACCTTTCTTAGCACCTTCAATGTACTCTCCATTTATTTAACTTTATACACTTGCAGAGCTGCCAACATTTACGCTTTTTTGCTAGCACTAAAATTTGAGATTTTCGTTTTGTTTAATCGTGAGATTTCGACGATTAAATAAGACGATATTTACTGTAAAATTTTAGTGGTAAGAAGAAAGCGTAAAAGTTGGCACCTATGCACTTGTCTAACTGATGATTAAATTTTACTTTATATACTTAAGTAATAGCAATTTACTATCAAGAACTTCTAATCACTATCTTTTATTGCAAGAGGTCAATTTTTAGTCACAAAGCAAGACATAGAAACCTTCTAGTCCATTTCTATTTGGTTATTCCTAATACTCATAAAAGTTTTCAGTCTTGGCTTGGATAGACTTCTTGCATCCATGGGCAAAGGAATAATGCCAGTTTTTAGCCAAGAACTGGTGAACTGATAACGCTGTATGAGCAGATGCATTGTCATGGTGGCAAAACCAGTCTCCCGTCTGTCACAAATTGGGCCAGACAACTCTGCAATTACTTCAGTGGTCTGTCATCGGTCTTCAGGCACTATTACACGAACTTTCTTGACATTTTCGTCCATTCTGTTAGTTGAAGGAGTCCAGAATGAGGTTTTTCATCGATCAGCATTTCACTTTTTTTTTTAAATGAGAAAACCACTCATACACTTGATTTTTTTTTCCATAGTGTCACTTTTGCAAGCTGTTTTCAACATTAAAACTGTTTATTCAGCATTTTTCCTGAGAAGGAAGCAAAATTTCACAGTAGGATGCTGCTCACTTAAGTCTGGCATTACAAAAAATGAGAGCAAGCAAAAATGCTTTTACAAAACAAATGCACATGACTAGACGTATTCTTCTCCTGTGACAGTTCTCAGTATATTGAACTCTGAGCACGTTGTGTGAAATGCAACTATGCAAGCCCTGCCTGCAGTGCTGCCATTCCAGTTATTTTTGCATCCCCTCTCTTATAACTAGTAACTTAAAATGATGCAATTAAAATATTACTGAAACTTAAATAATTATAAAAATAATTGTTGATCAAAAATTTAAAAATAAGATATTAAAGACAAAATATATAATATTAGCTAGCTAATCTAAACCCTACGTCTTAGTTTCTTAAAAAAAGAAAATATTTTTGTTGGATATCTGACTGCAAATTATGACAGATATCCGGTCAATTTGACATCCATTCGATCAAATTTATTTGTAAGCATGTGTATTTTATATTTAAGACTACAGTTTAAGTTATGTTTTTAGCTGACTATGCTTAGGCTGAGAATTTAAATTTCTGTATTTCCCGGTCAATGAGGCTACTTGTATGAAATGCACCCCAAAATTATACTTTTATTAGTCACATCACTTATGTGCTAATTTTTAATAATTAAAATACGGTAGATCTTTATAACGCAAATCTAAAAACACAAGGTTTTACGTTATATAGAATTTTGCGTTATATGGATCATATTTCACACATCATTAAATTTGCCTTGTACACATGACCAAATATATCCTAAACCTATCAAAATACATTAGAGTATCTTTATACTGAATTGCTAGTTACCAGGAGTTAATAAATTTTTGCGTAATATAGATTATTCCACAAAATGTTAAATTTACTTTAGAAACATGGTCCAATCCAAATATACCTGTATCAAATCATTCATTATACAGTGGAACCTGCCTAAAGTGACCACCCTCGGGACTGGCTAAAATGGTCACTATATAGAGGTGGTCACTTTATGAAGTGTCTTTAAAAATGGCACGTTACATTTTTTTGTGGTCTCAAAAAATAAAACAAATTAAAATATACATACGGGAAAATGAACTATATTAAGTAATGAATTGATTAATTAGCAATTATAATAACTGAATTACTAATTTAAAATTCTGTGGTCCACTCATAGTAGATAACTTAAAACTCACCTTATTTCTTTTGAATTCAATTGAAGAACTTCCGTAGTGATTGATTTAAATAACACATAAAGATAAGGTACACTGTAATACGCATTTTTATTTTGATTGTAATTGCATAATGATAATGTTTCTATAACTGGTAGTAATAAACTATTCATTAAAAAAATTATACAAACTTTTATGAAGTTTCATTTACAGCAAAAAAAAAGCAGAAATTTTTCGTTGCTTAAAACACTTCTTTTCTACAATTATGTTTTCAGTCATGCCTTCACGTTTTCTCAATAAATCCAGCATTGGTGGACAGTTATTTAGGGCATACATTTTCATTTTTTTGCACATCTTTAACATTTCTGCATCTGAAATTTCATCATTTTCTTTGATTTAAACTTCATCTTCTCTAACACAATCTTCATTTTCTTTTTCATTTTTAACCATATCCCAAATTTCTTGCTTCAAACTTTCTTGATCAATGGAAGCATTGCATTTTGGATATCACTGTCAAAATTCATGAATAATTCAGCATTCACTGGTTCATCTTCAAAATGCAATTGATTTATTAGATTTTGAATATTGGAAAGGCTATTGTCATCAGTTGCAGACTGTGAATCACTGATATCTTCAGAAATTATATGTGAGAAGCCAGATTTTTCAAAGCATTTTGAAATTGTACTTTGATTTACCAAATTCCATGAATCATTAACCCACATTATGGCATCGAGGACGTTTATACATGAAGCAATTTCATTTGCTGATTTGCATTCTTCTGCTCTGCAAATTATAGCCTGGAGCAAGAACTTTCTATAATGTAGCTTGAAAGCTTGAATTATTCCTTGATCTAGTGGTTGTAAATGCGATGTGGTATTAGGTGTAGAAACTTAACTTTCACATTCGAAAACGACAAATCACTCGGATGGGCTGGTCAGTTATCTATAAACAATAAAATCTTTCCCTTTCTTTGCTTCATCTGCTTGTTTAATTGTGTAACCCATTCAGTAAAAATGGAGGATGTCATCCAGGATTTTCTATTTCCATACCATGAGACTGGTAAATTATTAACGTTAACCTTTTTGAAACACCGTAGTTTTCTGGCTTTTCCTATGACAAGAGATTTTAGTTTCTCTCCTGTTGAACTGCAAGCAAGCAAAATGGTAATTCTCTCTTTAGAAATCTTTACATTTATCTCCAGCCATTGCTAATGCTTTGTTTGGCATTGCCCGATAAAATAAACTACATTCGTCAGCGTTGACTATGTCTTTTTTGTTGTAATTCTCCAATAAATCAGAAATCCATCTTTTAAATGAATCTGTTTCCATATCAACGTCATGAGATTCTCCACTCAAAATTTTCTGAGAAATGTTATTTCTTTTCTTGAAAGATTCTAACCAGCCGTTAGAAGCAGTAAAATTTTCTACTTTGAGTTTTTTTTTTTTTTGAAAACTCTAAAGCTGCTTCTTGTAGCAAAGGTCCAGAAACTCAAGCATTCATCTCACGCATTTTTTAAACCATTCAACAGTTGCTTGATTTACTTCAAAATAATCGGTTTTTCGAATTTTCCGACTCCTAGACTCATTTTCTTCAAATCTTTGTAGATATTCAGATTTTCTTTTTAAAATATTGCTCACACAAGTTTTACTGATTTGAAATTTTTCTGTTGCTGCTCTTTGACTATTATTTTTTTAGAAAATTAATAACTTCAATTTTATCTTTTAAACACAATTCTTTATACTGTTTAGATTTTTTAGATTTAGATTCTTTATTCTCCATTTCCATACTTTAAGAAGAAAGATAACTGCATTGAAAAAAAAAACTTGTAAAAACTATTAAAGCAATAACAAACTACAAGTTCATACAACTAAAACTTATGTTAAATGTTACAAATCTTGCAAACAGTACAATGAAAGAACATGTGCAGTAGGGTGGAGTGAAAAAACCTTTTCTCGAAATTAATATTGCCTGAGTCATTATATGGTGCCAAACTGACTGAAACAAATTGTTACTAAATTTCAGCTCAAAATATTGACACCTTGAGGTTCCACATCTCAAGTGAATATTTGTATAGTCTTTTTAATATGTTTTAATGTATTTTTAACAAAAAATAATTAATTGAATAATTAAATAATTTGTAAATTAATATTAATTACTGATGTTTTCATTAATAAATGGCTTTATTAAAACGTTATTGTCAGATGTTAGTGCTAGAAATGGCATTTTGTACATAAATAGCAAATTAAACTTCAAAATCTAATAGATAGCAGCACGTATTCTAATCTAAAAACTGTGACTGACACACGACTTTTATTGTGTGGAATGATTCATTTTTGCAACGGTTGTCTTTGTTTGATGCTTTTTATTGTTTCAATCACTAATTTTTTGACAAGACAATCCGGAAGTTTAATTTAAACATGACCTCCACTGAAAATGAAACTTTTTGGATCTCCAGTACAATTGAAAGAGACTGCGTTACCCACGTATGTTGATTTATTGCAGCATTTCCTATGGATATAAAATGAACGTGGAACTAAATTTTTTAGCAGACCAACAGCATGCGGGAAAAACAGGATCAATTAACATTTCTGCAACTCAAAAATTGAAGCGTATTAGTAAAAGGCAATGTAGAAGGGAAAATCAGATCTAAAATAGAGGAACTGCTGTAATGCTTATAAAATATAATATATATAATAATTCTTATAAAAATATTATGGATTTAGAAGAAAACGCCGTTTTAGGATCTGATTCAGAATTGTAAGATAACTCTGAAGACAAAGATGATTACGTTTGTCACGAAGCCAAATGTCGGAAATCTAATATTTATGACACTCCCTCAACCTGCAAGACAGGCCAAATGAGAATATCACTGCCAAATCTAGCCGTTTCTTGTGATTGAACGGGGGTATCGGGTAGGACAGCTGCTATCATTGTATCATGCATGCTTCGTGATATATGGATTGTATCTAAAGATACTCCATCCAAAGTTATTAAATGGATTATGCTGAGGTGAGAACATCGATTACACTTTCGGAACAGGTTGCCGTTGGCTGTGATGGAATGAACATAAATGTTGGGATAACAAAGGGCGCAGTTCGACAGCTTGAAATCTTTGTTGGCCACAAATTACACTGGTTTGCATGCTTATTGCATACTATTGAACTACCTCTATGCCTCTTTTTCCAGAAGATTGATGGAAGTGCATTTGGGCAACACCAGTTTTCCGGAACAATAGGAAAATCTCTGGAAGCACTTGCTTTGGTAAGTTTCTACAAGTTGATCTGCGTAAACTTCATAAAAAAATATCTGAGTGCAGACAAAAATATCTCTTCAGTATTTCTAGGGTTGTATCCTCGGGCGAGTGCCTTCCAGATATAGCAAACAGAAGTCCTGGAACGATGTCTCATTTAAAAAGGGCTCAATGCAACCAACAGAATCCTGCGCCTGTATCTGTCGACTTCCGAACCATCAGAAAACTTTAAGCGCCTAGTAGATTATGTCATGAAAGATTATATACCATCCTGGTTTGAAATCAAGAAAATCCCAGGAGCTACTTGGAGCACGTCACCTGTAGAAAATGATAAAAAAAAGTTCATTCTGGCCAGAAAGTTTTAAGTCAATCCTTCACAAAATTATTCAGAGGAACTCTTATTTTGCTCACTCTAAAAGCAGTCTGTTGGCAATACTGTTAGAAGAATGATCACATATTCGAAAACTGGGACTCCGAAAAATACTGAAAGCAAGAAAAACTGACTGGAAGTGGAAAATACACCATTTTCACCTTATAAATTTAGATTTCTATGCAAAGGACTGTTTTGAGATGATTCACTGGGACAATCCTTTGGAACCACCAGCTATCATGAACCTCAGTGGCGAAGGCATAGCATGTATGATCAGAAACAGTTCATAATTTGAAATTGAGAAGCTCCCTTTGCATCCTCAAGCCGTAGATAGTCGTGTGCGACTAGTAACACAAGCATTATTGATAACACGTGGAGCAGAAGGCAGGAATGGATACATTAGCAGTGCAGTCAAGTAACGAAAGGAACTTCCAAAGTTAAATTTTTTGGCCTCCATGTGAAATCCAAAATTAAAGACTGATTAACATAGAATGTCTTCTGGTTTCTTTTTCATTTTTTGAACTGTTTTTAAGTTAGAAAATAAAGCTATTGTAAACATGAAAATTAACTAAAAGAATTTTTTTTTTTTTCATTTTTGTGTTAACATTCCTTTTTTTGGCCCCCTGTGTGGAACCCGAAGAAGATGGAGTGATTGCGCTGGAATTTTTTTAGAGTGTCTTTTTAGCGAAACAGCACCATTTGATGAGTCAGGAAATGTTAAAATTAAGAAAAGAATTTTTTTGCCTTTTTCACTCCACCCTAAGTGCAGATTTATTCTTAAAATTTCTGAGAACGTATGACAAAGGAACCCTCTTTTTAAAACAAACCCGAACAATCGCCAAATCATCTCCTCGGGTAAACGTAGTACTAACACATGACTTACTAGCCAATAAGTAGCAGGCGCAAGATTCCTATCCTACGATCTGACAATATGTATGGGGAAATCATTTCTCATTCCTCTCACACATCGAGAGAAAAATGGGAAAGGTGCTTAGACATGTGCGAATATCATTACAATAAAGGACAAACTGGTCATATTGTATATGAAGCAGATGGTCACTTAAGGAAATAAACTCCTGCACTGTTTATGGATGAAAATAATAATCTCGGAAAATGGTCATTTTAGTCTTTTACTTTGAAAATTTTCGGCATACAGAAAAACTGATGGTCACATTTTGCTGGTTCAAATAACATTGACAATGACAGGCTATCTGGTCACTTTACACAATAGACAGGTGGTCACATTACCGGACAAATCTCATGTTATTTTGTATGAGCAGAAGTAAAATTTTGTAAAAGCGGTCACTTTACCAGGTTCCACTGTATTACTCATTTTCAGAAATGTTTATTGTAATCGTAGCAATTTTTTCATTAAAAAGTATTGAATTAAGGATAGAAAGTTGAGCTAGTGTATCAAATTTGGTTTTCTAAAAAGTAGCAATTTTTTATAGTGAAAATGCAGGTGCTTCTTAACTGCAAAATTCATTGTTTACATCTGAGAAGGTGTGCGTTATATGGAGAATATATGAAATTACTTTGAAAAATTGTTTTATGTTAGAGCTTCAGTAATGCAAGTATCTAATTAGTAGATTTAACTCATGAAAGTATTAATTTTCTTAAATTAAATATGATTTCGCATGCAATTACATTAGTCAATGTAATTTGTATACATACAGGGTGTATCTGAAATGCTTCAACAAACTTTACTCATCAACAACAAACTTTACTCATCAAGACAAACAAAAAATGCAATGGAATATGGGGCCACAAACCACTTATTGAGTCACAAATACAGGGTGTTTTACCCCAACTGAAGTTGGCTTGTCGGTAATAAATTTGCGAAAAATTAAAATATTGCAATAAAAATGTAACGATATGTACCTTGTTTTGTATGAAATGTGATAACATTACAATAAAAAGTGATAATTTTCCATTCTACGCACCAGCAGTATGTATTGGATGCTCCCCATTTTGAATTGTGATTATCAGTTCATATGGTATCAATGATTGTATGAGTGCCCTGTTTTTCCAGAACGTTTTGTGATATCACATTTCATACAAAATAAGGTACATATCGTTATATTTTTATTGCAATATCTTAATTTTTCGCAAAATTATTACCGACAAGCCGACTTCAGTTAGGTTGAAACACTTGTGACTCAATAAGTGGTTTATGACCCCATGTTCCATTGCATTTTTTGTTCATCTTGATGCTGTCATCCCCCTAAGTTTGTTGAAGCATTTCAGATACCCCCTGTATATATGCACACAGGAGAAAAACCGAAGAGTGTAAAGAAGAGAAAAAAAAGTCTGCACTTTCATTGTATAAGATGTACACTAGAGATAAGACTGGCATGAGCTTGGGTTCAATTTTTATACCAATCTTCGGGTTCAGTCTTAAAGGAAACTTTCATTTATTAAGAAATTGAAAAAAAAAAAAATAGCTGTTTGAGAAACAAGAATGTAGTCTTAAGTTAGTGTTTTACAATCTTTAAAAATCAGTTTGAAGGGCAATTTAATTTCTGGCAATGGAATATAAGAAATATTTTGATTCTGAAGCCTTTTCACATTCAGTGTTAGTAACATAAACAGGCATGAAAGAGTTCCTCCTAAAGGAGGAATTCCACCTTTTAAAAAGAAATATGGACATTTCTCTGGATTGATGCAAAAATGCAAAGAAAATATTAGAAGCATGTGGGGTGGGGGTCCTAGAACACTTAATAATTAGACATTTTGTCTACTCAAATCCTTGGAGTTTGTTTCTGAAGTTTCCTTAAGGTTCTTTTTGGAATAGAATATTTTATTCTATTTATAAAATACTTCTGGGTAATTTCAGTGATGCATTTTTGGAAATGTATTTCTGGAGTAAAGATAAATTTGGCAAGCATAGATTTTTTTTTTTTTTTTTTTTTTTTTTACTTCTTAAACAGTCAAATCATTCTAAGTGATACATTTATTTTGAAAAATTTATCTCTGTACTTCACATAAGTTCATCAGATACATTTGGATGGATTTATAGTTTTAGCAAACTGTTTCCAATTTTCTTTTTTGATTTAATAAATTTATACATTTATTGTTATTATTTATTTTTTTAATACTCTCCAAGTTACAATAAGAAAATAACAATCATATGTACAGCTATAATTCATTTTATTTTATGAATAATTGTTAAAATGCATCTAAACTATACGAGTTTGGCCTTATTTTTTATTTAAAATTTCCACCTTTTTTCTCCATTTCCCACTTTTATGCTTGTATAAAGAAGCTGTAGGATATCCCTTGTCTGTGCTCTTTCTTTTTGAAGTCCTTTTCCAGAATGACTGGAAAAAAGAATTCATGCCTTTCTTTCATAGTTGCACAATGATATTTATAGAATACAATCGTGACTTTTGCCGACCTCTGCCAGTTGTTGGATATTAACAAATTTGCTTTTTTAAACAGATTTTTAAAAGGCATGAAATTCACAAAATGTTTTTAGGATTAATGCTCATTACTATGCAAGAAAAGATTTTAAATACAGTAGAACCTCAATTATCTGAAGTAATTGGGACTGACCATCTTTCAGAAAATCGAAATTTTCGGATAATCAAGAATGCTTCAATTTTAAGATTAAGGAAAAATATATGCGCTATTTCTTATCATAGTAACAAGTGCTTAATAAAAATAAAGCAATAGCAAAATAAAAACAAGAATAAACTACCTGAATTTTAATTTTGAAATTAATTCAAATTCCTCTGATATCGTCAATGATTTCTTCATCTCTCAATATATGAAATCTGCAATCATTTGAGTCACAATTTAGCCAATCATTTATTCCTGCAACATTACAGTCATCACAACCAGGTATTTTATTAAATATTAATTCCAAATCAGCAGCATCATTCTCTTTTTCATCCATAAAGCTTTCATTCGTTTCAGCAGCTAAATGTGGAGCAAGTTTTCTCGAACTTTGAATGAACGTATACTGATGTAACAATTCCCAAGCTCCAGTTATCATGTACATATAGTCTTTTCTAGTAAATAAAAAGCTTTAAAAATGCATTTTGCACACAAGAAATGTGATAGTAAAAAAAGGGTTTAAAAATGGATTTCGGTTAACCGAGACTTTCGGATAAAAGAGGTTCTACTGTAATAGAAAATTAATCTTGAAACAGTTTTAAAATCTTGTTAATTTTCTACTGTGCCTTTGGTATCAGGCTGGGGAGGCTCTGGTTCAGATGATACAAAAATCTTTGTGCTCAGATTTTAGGTCATCGGGCTTGAGCTTTGGGGGAAAAAAAAGTAAAGAACTCATATTTAACATATACGATTTTAAAGAATAATAATCTGCCAAGTGCGAATACTACTCACGCACAGAGGGTTCTGTGCAATAAATATATTAATTTAGTCACAAATCCTAAAGTAATTAAATGATAAATTCTAATTAAATTAGCATGTTTTCAACAGTTTGATGTTCATTGCACAAATATATCATTAAAAGTTGTTATATAGGCTTTAAAAGCCGATAACTCATAAAGTATGCTGCCCGTGTCTGTATGTCCAAACCATACGTGGCTTTAAAAGTCTAATATCTCGGCTAATTACCAACAATTTTTTTCAAAAATCATTGTCAACAATTCTTGTATACATCTGCGACGATAGGTATAGTCCAAGAGCCGACAGCACAAAAACCTACTTTATCAAGCACAAGAAAACAACCTTTATTTTATGGAAAGGCAGAAGTAGGATAATCTAATGATCCATGTCTGTTGGAAGTGAAGTGGTGCATAAGCCAAAAATTAATACCATCAGTGGTTGACTCGTAGGTTTATCATTGTGTTTTCCTGCTCCCAGTCCTCCATGTTTTCACACCTTTGTTTATAGGAGAAACAGAATGATAAACCTACGAGTCAACCACTGGTGGTATTAATTTTTATGGCTTATGCACCACTTCACTTCCAGCAGACATGGATCATTAGATTTCCCTACTTCTACCCTTCCATAAAATAAAGGTTTTTTTCTTGTGCTTGATAGCATAGGTTTTTGTGCTGTCGGCTCTTGGACTAGTACCTCAAGCAACTCATGTGCTGAGAGAGCCTGCAAAGTTAAATTTGTGTGACATGGAAAAATGAGATTTTCTCAAAAACTATCTGACCTAGGGTAATCATAGTTTTCCTGGAATGCTTAAATAAACTACAACGACCCCTAATTTTTTTACTAATTTTAGATTAAAAAACAAAGAGGGGAATATATTTTTGCATTGCATTTCCAACGATATCTCTGACAATGTAATACCTAAAATTAAAGCAAATGTATTTTTGAGTTTGGTGTTACGAGAGCTTTCACACAATATATATAAAAAATATTTTTATTTTCACAAGTAACATAATTAGCCCCCCCTACATTCTTCCTAAATATATTTGTGAATGGTTAATAATCTATAAATATTCCAGTCAATAGCCTTTATTACTTCTGCCAAATTTGAACTTTCCATAGTCTATGAGAAAAAAAGACTTGCAGATGGACAGACACACACGAGTGATCTCATAATGGTTCCGTTTTTACTTTTTAAGTACGAAATCCTAAATATGTCTTATACATCAGGGGAATATAGTATATTATTACTGTAATATAGTGCAATATAGATTTCATTGATTTTTACAGAATATAACTTTTTCTTCCCAAGAGGCAAAATGTTCCTTTCTGGCCCTTATGCAAATGTTACTTTTTATGCAAGTTCGCAAGCATTCCCTGTATTAAGATTTTATATTCAGTCTCAAATGGTTGAAACACTTTAAATTCTTAACTCTATACTGACAAGCGTTATAGATTATTTTTTTCAACATTCTTATACATACCATAAAGATT
Organism: Maratus speciosus; assembly: GCA_963932465.1. NCBI lineage: Eukaryota > Metazoa > Arthropoda > Arachnida > Araneae > Salticidae > Maratus > Maratus speciosus. The sequence goes on along the minus strand of OZ010799.1, from coordinate 62,329,947 downwards.
CGTGTGTTTTGATTGTACTTCATTTTCAACTTGCTGTAAGTGAATGATTTTCAAAGTATAAAAAAAACTTTAACGGTTACCAACCTTATAAAGTGCTTATTTTGACTTTTCATTTCTAATAGATGTAAGTAGTTAACTCTTACCAGTAGTCATTCAAAAGTCCTTATTTTTATTTGAAAACATAATCCTGTTTTCCAGTGATACAATTTCTTTGATATTTTACGCTTGCTAATGTCAGATTAGCCATGCCAAATAGTAATTTTCTGATTGTTTCTGAATTTTAGGCCTTAAATGCTGCAAGTGGGCTTTTAAAAAGCCTATAATTATTTTATACTTAGTTTTTGGAAAGTCCCTATTTTTTTTTTATTTAGGAAAAGTTGGGATTTCAGCATTAGGAGATGAAAATAAACGTTAACCCTTTCAATAAATGCTGCAAGTGGGCTTTAAAAAAGGCCTATAATTATTTTATACTTAGTTTTTGGAAAGTCCCTATTTTTTTTATTTAGGAAAAGTTGGGATTTCAGCATTAGGAGATGAAAATAAACGTTAACCCTTTCAAGGGCAAGTAATAAGTAATTGTGTTTCTGTAAAGTTGAATTCAAACCAGAATTTTTGTAACAATTTATTTTTAATTAAGGAAATGTAATTTTGCAGCTTTTTTTTTCAAAAAGTTGAAAATTTTATTAAAGAAATCTTGTGTAATTCTTCATTAAAATTAAGTGGGATAAAATATACCCCACTGCCCTTTAAGGATTTATAAATTTGATTAATAATTATCTTAATTCAATATACTTCTGCTGCTTTAAAACTTTTCATGCATATTTGTTGAATTCTTTCAAAAATAGGAGAGGAGCTTGTCTGTTAGTTGTTAAGATGTATTCACACTATCTTGAACTTGTCTGAGAATCTCAACAAACTCGGGATTTAAAGCAGTCAGCATATATATTAGTTATCGTATTTGATTATCACTTTGTTATGAGCGCCATATGCAGGGGTAGGGAATTTTCAGAAAACCTTACCAGCCAAGGATTTATTTTACCAGTCAGCAAAATCTACAGTTCAAAATTGTTATGACAAAATTTACACAACTGAAAAAATAGTTAAAAATTACCATGTTACTACAATGCATTTTCATATTTTTGTTCTATAAAATTAAGAAATATAAATAAGAGAGAAATTTTAGTATAGGATATAAATTAGTTGGTTCTGTGATATAGTGGGCCAGAGCTTTTTGATTTTCTAAGCTCGTGTAGGTTTATCGTTCAAAAATAACACATTTTTCTTTCTAAAGTTCTTTATTAGAACAACTAAAATTAATTTGAAAAATGCAATAATAAACTTTACCATTCATAGATAGACACTCACACTCTCACTTTTTATAATCATATCTACACTTCGCACACCCCAACATGAGTGAACGATTCGTACTTCACATCTCTCACGTTGACAAAAAACCACCTCTCTTTTCCAATGTCTCGTGTCTACTTGTCCACTGCTCACTAGCACATCCTTGAACTTTTTTTTCTTTCACTAGGGAATGAGCGATCTCGCTGCTCCTTTGTTCATTCACCCCGCTATTTCTTACCAATGTCGAAATACTCTATTGAGCAGATCCCAAGGACACAGATAAGCATGCCGTCTCTCCGCCTGCATATCTTTACACAAAATACTATTGTCTTCCATGGAAATGCCTGTTGCTTCCCACAGTCAAAAATTTGTAGAGAAGGTACTATGTTACAGTACCATGTTTACATTACAGTAATATGGAAAGTCCCAAATTATAGCTACCTATTAAAAAAATGAAGGTTTTGGCATATCTCTACAGTTTGCAATTTTGAAAGAGAACCTAAAAATTCATTCGCCAGTGCCGAGTAAAATGAAGTATTTCCCCACCTCTGACCATATGCATGCTATTTCATTATTTCTTACTTAGCTACAGTAACTTATACAAGCTATAGTACATTTGGCACATTAGGACTAGGTATTGAAAATATCTGTTGACCAGAATATGGTAATGATGTAAATATAAATACACTCAGAATGATGCACCTTAAAATTATAACAACTTCTGCAGAAAAGTACATGATTTACTTCACATGTGCATCTCATAAACACAACTTAGTTTTGAGAGACATGTCCAAAACATTTTGCAAATCATCATCATGCAAATATTTTCTTTAGAACTCTGCAGCATATTTAAAATATTTGTTCCATTATATACTAAAATATAAACAGATTAGAAAAAATGTTGCAGATCTGTCTGTAAAACACTCTCTGAAATACGATTGGGATATTGAATGGAAAGTGTGAAAGCTCTACAATACCAAATTGCTCAACTTTTTTATGTACTAAAAGAGTTGCAGGAAATACCAGGTGTTCTGAATTTTGAAAAAAATTAAACCATTCGGTTTCGAAATTTTTAAGATATCGGGTATCAGTTCAAAAATTCGGACATAAAAAAGTATCGCGAATTTCAACTAATGGTCGCCGCAAAAAAATAAATTTCGTCGATCGTTCGCAGAAAAAATCGCCACTTTCGTCAAAGGACCGCGAAAAAAGTGCAAATTTTGTCAAAGAATCGCAGAAATAACGCGAATGTCGTTAAAGGATCACGAAAAAACGCAAATTTCGCCAAAGGGTCACAGAAAAAATGCAAATTTCACCAAAGGGAAAAACGCATAGTTAGCATCGAGAGGAGATCCCCCCACCCTCAGCTGTAACCTTTCACAAAATTTTCTTTACTCAGAATCACCCCTGGGAAATACTGATGATGATCATGCAAAAGTTTAGGCTGAATCATTGGTCAGTCAAATAAATTACAAATTATCAGCCTTGCTAGTTTCTGGCACTCCTCATTGTATCAAGAAAATTGCGTGAATAAAGAACTTTGGAGTAATCTGTATATATTAGGGATGTAACGATTATTCGGCCATATTGAACAAATATTCGTCCGAATACCTGTAGCCGAATATAATTAGATATTTTGCCGAATAGTTGCATATTTGGCCGAATATTCTAAGATATTTGGTTAAATAAGTTGCTGAAAATCAAAACAAAATGTGATTTTAAATATTTTCAAAAAACAATATTAAACTAGTATGTTGTGGCCATCACAAAACTTTCTTCTATATAAATCACGTCAATTAAATCATTTAAATAGTACAAGAAATAACAACGATTTAGCACCAATTCATATCAAAGTATATCTGAATTTGAAGTTGGATGAAAATTCGCGCATTAGTTCTTGAGATAGAGCTATACCGGAAATTCTGATAAAATGTAGCATAGCAGCGCCACCTGTTGAGCGATTTACACCAAAAGTACACAGCACTAAACGATATCAAGGTATACCTGAATCTGAAGTTTGTTGAAAATCCAAGCATTAGTTCTTGAGATAAAGCTATTGCAGAAATCGCAAAAAATACAGTATAGCAGCGCCACCTGTTGAGCGATTTACACCAAAAATTAAACAGCACTAATTTATACATCAACTCATGTCAAGGACTAACTAAATCTGAAGTTTGATGAAAATCCGTGCAATAGTTCTTGAGATACAGCTCTTGTGGAAATCGTGAAAAATGCAGCACAGAAGCGCCACCTGTTGAGCGATTTACACCAAAAATTAAACAGCACTAATTTATACATCAACTCATGTCAAGGACTAACTAAATCTGAAGTTTGATGAAAATCCGTGCAATAGTTCTTGAGATACACCTCTTGTGGAAATCGTGAAAAATGCAGCACAGCAGCGCCACCTGTTGGGCGATTTGCACCAAAAATTAAGCAGCACTAATTTATATCAGGGACTAACTGAAACTGAAGTTTGATGAAAATTCGTGCATTTTTTCTTGAGTTAGAGCTATTGCGATAATCATGAACAATGCAGCATACCAGCGCCACCTGTTGGGCGATTTTCACAAAAAAGTAATCAGCACCAAACTATACCCTGGACTAACTGAATCTGAAGTTTTATGAAAATCCGTGCAGTAGTTCTTGAGATACAGCTATTGCAGAAATCGTTAAAAATGCCGCATAGCAGCGCCACCTGTTGGGCGATTTTCACCAAAAACTAATCAGTTCCAGTTCATATCAGGGTCTAACTAAATATGAAGTTTTGTGAAATTTCGTCCATTAGTTCTTGAGATAGAGTGCCCACAAAATTTGTGTCACATACGGACAGACAGACAGACTCACAGACAGACATTTTGTAAAAACATGTTTTTTGGAATCTCTGACTCATAAAACGTGTAAATCCGTCGAAAACTGGAATTCGAAAATTTTCATGAAACCAATACTTTCTTGTAAAGATAGAAGAAAGTAAAAATTATATGTATAGATCTATGTAACTATTAATATAGAACATTAATTATTATAAGAAAAAGAAATCCTAATATTTACTCAATTTTAAAGCTTCATGACAACTTATAAATAACTGTATATAATGATATTACATAGATTTCAGCTTCAGGAGTAAACTAGTATGTTGTGGCCATCACAAAACTTTCTTCTATCTCATACATGTTAATACTTCAAAATTCACTATCTCAGTGCCAAATTAAATGGCAATCTGTGTTCATCATGAGAATTCTAAAAATATGAAATTCCGTGCATTAGTTCTCGAGGTATGACTGTCACTGAAATCGTGTAAATGCGGCATAGCAGCGCCACCTATTGGGTTATTTACACCAGAACCTAATTATCACCAACTTATGTCAACGTCTAACTGAATATGAGGAAAATTGGTGCATTAGTTCTTGCGATAGAAGTATTGCGCAAATCATGACATATGCAGCATAGAAGCGCCACCTGTTGAGCGATTTGTAACAACACATAATCAGCAGCAATATTAATCAAGTTATACTTAAATCTGAAGTTTGAAGAAAATTCGTGCATTAGTTCTTGAGATAGAGCTATTGAGGAAATAGTTCAAAATGCAGCACAGCAGCGCCACCTATTGGACGATTTACACCATCACGTAGTCAGCATCATTTCATATGAAGGACTAACTAAATCCGAAGTTTGATGAAAATGTGTGCATTAGTTCTTGAGATAGAGCTACTGCGAAAATAGTGTAAATCCTGCAAAATGCAGCGTAGCAGCGCCACCTGTTGGGCGATTTACACCAAAACGTAAACAGCATCCATTCATGTCAAGGACTAAAGGAATTTGAAGTTTTATAAAAATCCGTGCATTAGTTCTTGAGATAGAGCTTTTGCGGAAATCCTGCAAAATGCTACATAGCAGCGCCACCTGCAGGGCGATTTACACCAAAAACTAATCAGCACCAATCTATATCAGGGGCTACCTGAATATAAATTTTTATTAAATTCAGTGCATTAGTTCTTGAGATAGAGCGCCCACAAAATTTGTATCACATACAGACAGACAGACTCACAGACAGACATTTTGTAAAAACATGTTTTTTGGAATCTCTGGCCCATAAAACGTGCAAATCCGTCGATGACTGAAATTCGAAAATTTTCATGAAACCAATACTTTCTTCTTGTAAAGATAGAAGAAAGTAAAAATTTAGTAAAAATTTCGAAGAAAATAGAAAGTTTTAGTGGCAAAATGGTAAGGAAAATTAAACTCGCAAAGTTTAATTTTCCATAACATAAGTTTAACATAACCCTCAGTTAAATAAAAAAAATTTCGCTGCTGACCATTTTTAGGGTTTCGTTAATCTGACGAAATCCTATTCGTTTCGCTCCTCTGTCTGTCTGTCCGTCCGTCTGCCTGTCCGTCACAGAGCCCGTTCTCAGAAACTATACATGTTGGAGACTTGAAATTTTGCATACTTATAAATGAATACCACTCATCATATGACAAATCATAGAATTTTGAAAAAATCGTACATTTAACCCTTTGGGCTCCCACATGTGTATTTTAAACAATTCTGTCTAAGTGATTCCCTAATTAGGTTGCAGGCGTGAAATTTTGCGTACTTATAGAAGGACACTTCAGACCAAACGACAAATCATAAAATTTTGAAAAAGGTCTTACATTTAACCCTTTAGTCTGCCACATGTGTATTTTAAACAATTCTTTCTATGTGAACCCCTAATTAGGTTGGAGGCGTGCAATTTTGCATACTTATAGCTGAATACCTCACATCAAAGGACAAATCATAAAATTTTGAAAAAGTCGTACATTTAACCCTTTGGGCTCCCACATGTGTATTTTAAACAATTCTTTCTAAGTGATTCCCTAATTAGGTTGCAGGCGTGAAATTTTGCGTACTTATAGGCGGACACCTCAGATCAAACGACAAATCATAAAATTTTGAAAAAGTCGTACATTTAACCCTTTGGGCTCCCACATGTGTATTTTAAACAATTCTTTCTATTTGAACATCTAATTGGGTTGGAGGCGCAAAATTTTACATACTTATAGCTGAATACACCACATCAAACGACAAATCATAAAATTTTGAAAGAGTCATACATTTAACCCTCTAGGCTCCCATATGTGTATTTTAAACAAGTCTTTCTAAGTGAACCCTAATTAGGTTGGAGGCGTGAAATTTTGCATTCTTATAGTTGAATACCTCACATCAAACGACAAATCATAAAATTTTCAAAAAAGTCGTACATTTAACCCTTTGGGCTCCCACATGTGTATTTTAAACAATTCTTTCTAAGTGAGCCCCTATTTAGGTTGGAGATGTGAAATTTTGCATACTTATAGCTGAACACCTCACATCAAATGACAAATCATAAAATTTTGAAAAAGTCGTAAATTTAACCCTTTAGATTCGCACATGTGTATTTCAAACAATTCTTTTTAAGTGAGCCCCTAATTAGGTTGGAGGCGTGAAATTTTGCATATTTATAGCTGAACACCTCACATCAAATGACAAACCATAAAATTTTGAAAAAGTCGTACATTTAACCTTGGTCTCCCGCATGTGTATTTTAAACAATTCTTTCTAAGTGAGCCCCTAATTAGGTTGGAGGCGTGAAATTTTGCATTACTTATAGCTGAGCACCTCGCATCAAACGGCAAATAAATTTTTTTTGAAAAAGTCGTACATTTAACCTTTTGGGCTCCTACATGTGTATTTTAAACAATTCTTTCTATTTGACACCCTATTTAGGTTGGAGGCGTGAAATTTTGCATACTTATAGCTGAACACCATCATGAGACAAATCATAAAAATTTTAAAAAGTCGTACATTTAACCCTTTGGCTCCCCTATGCGTATTTTAAGCAATTCTTTCTAACTGAGCCCCTTATTAAATTGGAGATTTGAAATTTTGCATACTTATAGCAGAACACCTGAGGCCAGGCGACAAATCAAGAAATCTTGAAAAAGTCTTACGTTTAACCCTTTGAGCTACCACAAACGTATTTTAAGCAATTCTTTCTAAGAGAGCCCCTAATTAAGCTGGAGACATGAATTTTTGCATACGTATAGGTGAATGAATACCTCAGACCACACGACAAATCATAAAATTTTCAGAAAATCTTACACTATTTACTCCTCCGTGCTGTAACTTGTATATTTTAAGCAATTTTTCTAACCTCCGCCCTTTTCACCCGGGGAGCACTTTTCCAACTTTTGCCGACACCCCTTTGACCATTCTTTCATATTATGCACCATAGCCTTACATAATTTAGTTTCACTTTTTACCGCCAGGGGCGCCTACTTATCTCGGGTGCTGTGGGCCCAATCCCTTCGACTAATATATATACGGATAGTATGTAAAACGGAGTTTCGTTCGGATAGATGTTTGTTTAGAATAGGGTGCGGCCCTGGTTGCGAAATGTGGAACTATCAGATTTTTTAAAAGGATAAAGTGTATTGAAAGGAATATTAAACGAAACCCTCTGTGCGATCTGTGATCACACTTACCCACTTGTTTCTTTATTTTGAATTATTAAGGCATTCGTCTATCAGATTAAAATGTTATTTTAGTAGGTTTAATTTCACCAGATTTTTATTCCAGAAAGTCAAAAGCTTGTGAGAATGCCCCATATACACTGCTCAAAACAATTAAAGGATATTGCAGTTTTAGGTGGATTTTGTATCTGGTAAACTGTTTAGCTGATTGATACATGGTCGACAGACATAGTAGGTTATATGAGAATAAATTACACATGTTTGGCAGAAAAAAATGCATTTTATTGCGCATTTGTGTACTAAAGGAAAAAAACAAAATTTGTGCATATGAGAAAAAAAGAATAAGAAAAGGTGTTTTCTTCAAAGAAAATCATTTTCAGTAGGGGGTATGGTTTCCACGGGCGGTCAGCAACGTTGAACACCTTTGAGGCATGGACTCAATGAGGCTATTAATGACGAGTTGGGGTATTCTGCCCCACTCTTCCAGAAGAGCTCTTTCCAGTTCTTGGAGTGTTTGTGGGGGTTGTTGGCGGCCAGAAACTCGTCTTCCTAGAGCGTCCCAAACGTGCTCGATTGGATTCATGTCTGGAGAACACGCTGGCCATTCCATTCGAACGATTCCTTCCTCGAAAAGGAAATCCTCCACCAGGTTTGCACGATGTGGCCTGCAGTTATCGTCCATTAAAATGAAGTTATCTCCGATTGCTGCAGCGTAAGGGACTACAATAGGTCTGAGGATCTCATCCCTATATCGGCGACCAGTCAGAGCTCCATCTCGAATGATGTAGAGGTCAGTGCGCCCGTCAATGGAGATGCCACCATACACCAACACTCCTCCACCACCAAATCTGACACTTTCGTTCACGAACGCAAGATTATTCCTACTGCCACGGTCCCTCCAGATGAAAATACGCCTATTATCCGGATGCACAGAAAAACGGGACTCGTCAGAAAACAGAATATTGCTCCATTCATTTCTCCTCCAGTTGACATGCTCGGTTGCCCACTCCCTGCGGTCGCGACGATGCCTTGATGTTAATCTAACACATACCATCGGTCGGCGAGCATACAGACCTACAGCATGGAGCCGGTTTCGGACAGTCTGCGTTGAAATCGTGGTGCCTGTAGCCGAGCGAAGGTGTTGTTGGAGAAGAGTAGCGTTCATGGTTCGGTGTCTCCGAGCTGTTAACGCTAAATACCGATCTTCATTGGGCGTTGTTGCCCGTCTACGATCTTGCCCTGGTCTTCGGCCTGCACATCCACTCTCCAAAAAACGGTTCCAGATCCTGGAAATGACACTTTGTGACACTCCAATGGCTTGCGCTACTTCGGCTTGAGTTTGGCCCCCTTCTAACCTACCAACAATTCTCAAAGCTTCTGAATCTGTCAAATGACTTCGCTGAGACACCGTACTCATCGAAACAAAGCAATCACTGAATGCCGATCATCCTTGTCTTCATTCTCTTTTATCCAGTTGAAAGTCAAATTTCATTCGCTGCCGCTGAAGCGACGTTTTTGACGTCGAACTCAAAATTTGCATACTCCACAGTTTGAAAACCAGAAAAATTTTCATTTGTGATTCTCTTCTTCTATTTTCGGCAAAAAAATTTTCGTTTATATCTTTATTTTATATAAAACTTCAAATATCCTTTAATTGTTTTGAGCAGTGTATATATATTACGCTATTGTACATGGCACAGAAGTCGCGGTTACTTGTTAATTGTTTAATGGCAATGCTCGAATGAAATGCATCTCATTGGTTATTGAGCAGCTTTTAATGTATCTCCATACCTACGAGGGAGGGGGGTTATCATAGGGGAGAACCTGTTTTGCCGCCAAGTTTGTTGTCAACACTGCGATAGCTCTAATATTTCGCCAAATTCCCATAGACTTAACAGGAGAAAAAAAATAACATTAAAATCAAACCTTCTTAGGATTTTAGCAACTTGCTGACGGATTTTAGGAAAAAATGGTAACACATCTGAAGTATTAGAGTTGGAATTAGAATGCTTTTCAGAATGGACGGATTTCGTCAATTTCTTATAAATAGAATCAATAATATTAGAAGAATAACCACGATCAACAGCAATAGCTTTGATGTAATTAAGTTCAGCACTAAGTAACTGAGGAGTGGAACAAATATTGGTAGCCCAAAAAACAAAAGTATTGAAAGCAGCGAATTTCTGGTTAGGGGGATGGGAAGAATACCTGTGAGGTGGGAGACTGACAGCAAAAGGTTTACGAAAGACGGTAGTCTGAAAGCCATTTTCACAACGAATAACAAGGACATCCAGGAAAGAAAGACAGTTATTGGTCTCAATTTCAGAGGTAAATTGAATGCAGGGATCAATGGAATTCATTATAGAGAGAATATGATTAATATCCGAATTCATTTCAACGTTTCGCGATTTGAATTTGGTTCTGCTTTCAGGGCCTGTAATGTATAACCGTTGAAATTTTGGTTTACTTCGTGGCAGTATGACAGCAGCGTCAATGATAAAATTTCAATCCTGTCATTAAATAAATTCCTAGGGTGATGAAATATTTTAATTTTTAATGAAATTATTCAGATTTCGTCTTTTTTTTAATTTTAATCTTAATTATTTTCTTTTTACTTCTTATGATTTATAATGGCGTGAAGGGTGAAGAATATGTTTATTTTAACCCTTCGGTGGTCACAGACGCGTATCCGCGGTCAAAATAAAGTGCTTCTAAAGGGTTATGGCCGCTTATACGCGCCCAGAAATATCTGCTTTAAAAGCGTTATGAACGCGTATAGACGGTCGGCATTTGTTATCTCTAAATGGTCACCGTCGCGTATACGCGTTTGTGCTTCCCCCCCTCCCCATTGTTGGAGACTGGGAATTAAAGAAGGCGTTTATCAACCACTCCTTCTTTCCACTACATAAAAGGCGTGGACTATTTGTCAAGTAGTTTATTGTAGTCGAATGCTTTTAGAGATTTGGTTGAAAAATGTCTTAGAGAATTACGTTTTCTGTAAATGGATAAGAATAGCATTATATTTCAAAACAGATACTATGGTGAATTCATAGAATATATACAGTACAAGAGTTATAGTTTTTTGTGTGGAATTAGAAAAATTCATAGAATATCAGTGTTTAATTATTTTATTTTATCATTCTTTGCCATAAGATTATATTCCATTATAATAATTATTAGTATTTCAAAAAATTTGCAATGTTGCATTTATTGTTTGAATGAATACATGCGTTCTTTTCTTTTTATTTATTTATTTATTTTTTCTTTTCTTTTTAAAAAGTATTTCAATTATTTTTCATTTAACTATAATACTAAATACTTAAAAGCGTTTTTTTAATTTCTTTTTTCTTACTTGCATCACTTTTGCTGTGTAATAATAATTAAAATATCAAAAACCCAAATTAATATTACACTTTAAAAATATTTTCTAATTTATAATTGCTGCTCAAATTTTATTGAAATTTTAGTGTAACTTTAAAACTATACCGTGTATATATACCGTAAAGTACCGAAAGTAAGCGGCCGAAATACCGAAAGTCCGAAAACGGGCTTCCTTATATATGTGAATTATTCCTTTTTTGAAAAAGTGCCATTTATAAGACCTCATCTTCAAGTTTTTTACTGGAAATTCTTTAAGTTTTTTGTTTCCATATCTCCCTAATGAATATATCTTATGAAATATCATTGAATGGCATACTTCGCTATGCACGCTACAATACCTTTGAAAAGAATATTTTTTTTCGAAGTGTACTATTAATCTTTTCCTTCATTTTTATGCACTAAGATTTAAACTTGTTGATGGTAATCCATCCGACCTTTTTCGCGTTATCCTCTAATATAAGTATGTTTAAGATGGTAAGCGTCGAAAATCATAATAATATTACATTGTCACCGGATTTAAGTCAGTATGCAAAATTTAACTTCGGTCGGATATTTGAATGCGAGTTAAAGTTCGAGTACAAATTTTAAACTGGAAAGACGATCGTTGCAAGCTAAATAAAACCTTATGAAAATAACATAATTTTTGTTAAAAGAAATCATAGCCTCAAATCCTTAAAAAATAAAACATATGTTAAAAAGCAATTATTTTAACTAATCTGAAACTTAAGTTAACTCAATCGTAATAGTTGTACAATTTCTTTCAAAGCGCAGATACCTTGAAATAAGTTTAAGTACTTTATATACGACCCCTGAAAGCATGGCTGAAATCATCTGTTTTGATATGCAAAAAAGTGGTATAAGTCATGAATTTCAAAGTTTCATAACTCGGTCAATTTTAATGTTAGACGAATGGGACTGCTTTTGTCTTACTTGTTAGTGTCACAGTCAAGTTTTACTAAATATCACTTATAGGACCGGGGGACCGTATAAAAAATTAATTTCGTAATTTTTTAATAAATGATTTTATTGACCCAAATAGCTTTAAAAATAATTCTTTACCTTATTTAAACCATTTTTGTAATTTGAAGTATGCATCAAGGATCAACGGTTGCGAAAATAAAGGTCGGTCAGGTTAACGTGGACACACTGTATAACAGTGTGATTCATAATTATCGAAACAATAGGCTATCTCCTTAAATACTGCCTCTAGGCACATACTTCCAATGGTAAAGTTTCATAAAAAAAGGTGGAAAATTTAATAACATAAGTTGCAACTCCATGGGGTGTCTATTTGAGAAAATACAAAAACTAAACTTTTATACGATTCCGTAGAGTAAAATTTCCAATTAGAAAATTTTTCCTTATCCATTCCTGAATTAAACACAAAAACAATTCTCTCGATATCTCAGAAACTCGCAGAGATATTAAAATCCAAAATTCGTGACTTACACCATTTTCTCCTTCTTCTGAGCGACAAGTTATTGACTCATTTTGAATGTGAGATAGGGATCATCCACAAATTATACGTTATTGAAAGTCAGTTTAAGACAGTGCCTCTCTTTTGGAAATAAAATAGCAGCGAGTAGACTTTATGTAAAAATTGCTTTCAAAATATCCTGTAGGTCTGCCCTAGAGTTCTGCACGGGCCGAAATTTCCCGGCCCGACCTATAGAAAAAAATTCTGCTGGGCCTGGGAAAAAGGTTAAAATCTCGGCTCGATCCGACTTAATTTCTACAAAATATAGTTTTTTTTAAAAAATACGAATTGAATATTTCCAGCTGAGCGGAAAAATGCCCATACCGCGAATCGAACCCAGATCCTTGGCTTACATTGCCAATGCCCTACCGTTTAACCCCTTCGCGACGGGAGCCTTTTACGAAAATTTTAATCTTTTGTCACCGTTTTTTTAAAAACAGAAATTTGTGTCTTCTTGAATCGAGAAAATGCGCTGATTAAATAAGGCAAATTTTACTGGTGAGGAAAAACGAGGATTCTGAGTGCTCCGTGCGGCACGTATACGTGTTGTTCGCCCCCAGCCATGCCATAAATTAAAGTTTGAATCTCGTGTACTGAAAGCAAAACCTCTCATGACTGCAAAACAAAAGCGTATAAGATTGAATTGGTGTAAATCAAGACGTTTATGGAGCAAAGAAGATTGGAAAAATATATTATTTAGATGATTGTCAACAGAATAAACCGCAGGTAAAGGAACTCCATATGAATGATGGGTACGTACCGGGTGTCCCAAGAATGACTGATGGATTTTAAAATTCAATAACTTGCAAACGGTGACAGATATTAAAGAAATTCTTGCAGGAGTGTTATGTAAGCTATCAGGAGTTTTTATGCTGCGATTCTGAGTTTTAGTTACAAATAGCAGTGATAGAGGGCGCTGCAAGCAATAACCGCTAAATCTAGGCTCGATTATTCCGCCTGTCTTTTCTTCCATGCGAAAAAAGAAGATTAAAATGTATTGAATGGATCCCGAGGTACCGAAAATCGGGTCTAGACTGAGCCCCTACTACTCTCAGCGCCACCTGTTGTTTGAAATTCGAACTAAAATCAAGAATCACACTAAAAGAAACTCCTGAGATCATACATAATCTTCCTGCGAGAATTTTTTAAATATCTGTCACCGTTTGCAAGTTATTGAATTTTAAAATCCATCAGTCATTTTTGGGACACGTGGTAGATATACTATTATTTTTAACACAATCATACTGATTGGTAAAGTTATCATGCGAATTGAGTATTTCCAACTGAGCGAAAAAATGCCCAGGCTATAGTATATCTACGTACCCATCGTCTATAAGGAGTTCCTTTATTCGCGGTTTATTCTGTTGAGCTGTCTACATGCCAGACCAGATGTTATTATCAATAAAGTTGTCTGAGCGAAATGTGCTCGACGGTTGTCAGCCAAGGTAGCTTAAATGATAGAGCATTGGCAATGTAAGCCAATGGAGGGGTGAATAAAGAGGAGACATACAGTGTACTGTTTACCAGTTGCGAGTGAAGTAACTGAGAAGGTTGTCACAAGATGTCGGCTGCTTTTTTTAAATCGGATCTACAGTTTCAAAATACCGCCGTTGCAAACTTCCGACCAGAATAATTGAATAGAAAATTTCGTCTTATTTAAGCGTCTTATTCGAAATATTTTCTCACAAATATTTTCTGGTGTCATAGTCCAAGAGCCGACAGCACAAAAACCTATGTTATCAAGCACAAGAAAAAAACCTTTATTTTATGGAAGAGTTGAAGTAGGGGAATTTAATGATCCATGTCTACCGGAAGTGAAGTGGTGCATAAGCCAAAAATGAATACCACTAGCGGTTGACTCGTAGGTTTATCATTGTGTTTGTCCTACAAACAAAGATATGAAAACATGCAGGACTGGGAGCAGAAAACACAATGATAAACCTACGAGTCAACGACTGGTAGTATTAATATTTGGCTTATGCACCACTCCACTTTCGGCAGACATGGATCATTAGATTCCCCTACTTCTACTCTTCCATAAAATAAAGGTTTTTTTCTTGTGCTTGATAACATAGGTTTTTGTGCTGCCGGCTCTTGGACTATCAGTTAGACAGGTAAAACAGTCAGATTACATCACCGGTTGTCTCAATATGGCAGACACGAAGCAACCTGACTACTGCAAAAGTAAACTTACACCAGTTAAAATTAAAATCTTTATCTGGTATGATTTATGGCTGAACTTTTGCATTAATAATGCATTTAAATACGGAGAAAATTTCTATATAAGTTTACTGGTGGGAGCTTCGACCGGAGGTAATCAGCCCTTGCAAAAGCGATTACAGTTGAAGCTTCCCTATTTTAAGGATATCGATATGTCAGTTCCTTTTTATTAGTAGTTCCATGTGTAAGCCAAAGATCTGGGTTCAATTCCCGGCCTGGGCATTTTTTCGCCCAGTTGGAAATATTCAATTTGTATGATAACTTTACCAATCAGTATGATTGTGCTAAAAATAATAGTAGAGTTTTTTTTATGTCGATATGGTTAAAAAAATTGTATGGAGTAGTTCAGACAAAAATACTTATTATAGCTTTTCTTTTGTCATGTTTATAATATTAATTTTTAAAAAAGCGCCAAAAACTGTAATTTTTTTTTTTTTTTTTTTTTTTTTATGAATCTCTATTTTTATGTAAATATTTAACTTGTCATTTAATATCTTTAATCCATTTTCCATGTATTGGAGAGTTTGAAAAATGTTATACAGTAAAATCTTCTAAAACGGAATCATATAGGGAAGAAAAAAAAGTTCCCTTTTTAGGAGGTGTGAATGTAATAAATTTTTTTCTCAGGCATTGTTCATTTTGCATGGATCAACACATTTTCCGTTTAAGACGGGATTTCGACACAGGCAGGTTCTGTTTTCACTGATTTTGCTGTATTTTAATTTTTTGCCTTTAAATCTACTGTCCTTTAAAAAATGAATTGTAAAGTTTAATTGTAAAATATGGGCAATTTAAAAATATATGCAGTTTTATCAAAAAAATTTGGACTGAGCCAAATTTTACAGATTTTTGCACGGATCAGGTCAGTTAGGGACAATGATTTTAATGCGGGTTGGGTTGAGACCGGGACTGAAAGTTTCGCCCCATACAGACCTCAGAAGACGAATGCCAGTCCCAGTTCGGTATGAAAAAATTCGTCAGGCCCGGCCGAACCATCAGAGAAAGTAATATTTGGTCCTTGCGCGTCCCCAGTATGCAGCCTTTTTTTAATGACCTCGGCGGGCGGGACGATATAAAACGTGAAGTTGTTAGGGCTAAAATTATGGAAAAAAAAACTCTTAATCGGCATGTTAGAAAAAAACCTTGTTTTAAATCAACTGACGGACATTTAAATTGTACAGAAAGGAGGTGGAAAGAGCTAAAGTTGAACTGAATCGTATGTTTAAGCTTCAGAAAGGAGTTACTTATTCCCCTGCAATTTTAAAAAAGAGCATTTAAACATTTTATTAAGAGCCAATCTTTGTTTAAAACTTTAATGGCGTTTTTCTGCATTTTTTTTTTTTTTTTTCAAAATTTCTCGTTTTTAAGTTATTGTAATTCAAGAATAGTTAAAGAAAAAAGGAGCAAACTTGGAACATGTCTTTTATGTTCAATTTGCACTAATTTTGTTTCGGCAAATTTGAAAAAATATTCACTTTTAATGATATGATTTTTTAAAAATAAGTTACATCATTTTTTATATTTATATTTTTAATATTTTTAAAATTAATGTTGAAAAAAATCCTGAAACAAAATTAAAATTATATTTTCCTCTTTATTTGCATGAACAAAAATGTAAAATTCTACAAATAATGTTTCAAGTTATAATAATCTTAAATTACCCCACGTAATAAAAATAATAATCATTTAAAATTTTTTAAAACTTTATGAGAAATTTCAAGATGTGATTTTGTTTGCAAATTATATAGTTAACCATCATAAAATAATAATAATAATAATAATAAAAATAAAAATTCTAATTTAATAAATATATTTTTTACATGTTTCCTGGAACTTTTAAAATAACATTGTTTTTTGAATTACGCGCATTTCAATTTGTGTCTAATCCCTTAAAATCTGACGAATTATTTAAACGGGCATATCTCTGTTAATTTTGCAGATATGAAGATGGAATTTTTTTGTGTTTAATTCAGGAATCGATAAGGAAAATTTTCCTAATTGGAAATTTTATCCTAGGGGGGCCATATAAAAATTTAATTTTTGTATTTTCTCAAATAGACCCGCCATGGAGTTTAAATTTCTCTCATCAAATTTTGCATCTTTTTTCATGAAACTTTGCAATTGGATGTATGTGCCTAAAGGCAATATTTAAGGAGATAGCCTATTGTTTCTATATTTATGAATCACACTGTATATATTCCAATACGTTAATTAACAGTTAAAAGATTTAATATAGAGCATTTCTCCTACAATACACTGATGAATAAATAATGTACAATAAGTTAGAGGTCTGCACAGTCCGGAATTTCCAGGTCCGGGCCCGGAACGGCCTAAATGAAAGCTATATTGGCACGGCCTTTTTCAAAAACTAAAAGTTCAGCCCGAGCCCGGCCCGCTTCTATTTTCATGGTTCACTGCCTGGCGGGCCCGTGCTAAAATTTGTCAAAACAGTCCCGGCCCGTACGAAAATCAACGAAATCAGACACGACTCAATTTTCATGGAAAAAGCCGATTTTTCTTAAGGGTGTATTCGAAAAAATATTTTTTCACCCTCAACAGCTCGAAATTTTCTGAGACATTTTCAGACTCATTTTTAAACGTAAAAACATGAAACTTGCTGGTGTGATTTCTGAAGACATGTTTAACGTGCCGTGTGATTTTGTTTTCAGCTCAATTAATTAGAATTTGATTTTTAAACAATTATTTTCTCAGTATGACCATTTTTTTCATTCCCAGATCGCCCGCTACGGAAAATTCGGTTCAAAACGCCAACTTTGACAGCGTTTTTTACAGTATTTTCTGCATTTATCAAAAAATTAAGAAGCACGGCACATTATATAGTTTCTAAATAAGAGAATTTTCCAGTTTGATGCGTTTGAGAGCAAAAATGAATTTTAAAATGAATCAGAAAATAAGCAGTTTGGATCGGAATACACCCTTAACACACAATTAAGATATTTTTCTGGCATACTGCATACATATTTATGAGGAAATTTAACATTATAGATTACTATATATTTGTTTTAGATTATTTTACGTTCGAAAGTCAAAGAATGCATAATAACATCAGTACCCAGTACCGGCCCGTCATGTAGGCCAGTATGTAGAAAAAAAAATGGAAGCCTGATCCTGGTCCGGACCAAGTCTGCTGAAACAATTAAAACCTTGTTCAGACATGATGCAACTGCCAATGCAGACCTCTACCAGGATTGCCATGTTGAAACCAGTTTTGTATCCGAAATTTCAAATACATACAGTAAATTTCGAAGAAGAATTTTTACTTTATGTGAACGTTAAATGTCTATTATTAAATAAATAATAAAATACTATTCATTATTTCTGCTACGAACTCGAAATTTCTGAATAAATAAGTAGGCTTAACCGGCAACCCTGATCTCTACGCTAGACATGTTATGTTTCTGTACTGATGTTGTCAATTTAGCATCTACTCGTGTAATATATTTATATTTAACCTTGCCTCAGTCACGTCCTTTGAAAACTGTTCACACTTTATTGGCTTAGTTGGTCCTTTAAAATTTTTATATCGGGCCGAATTTTTTCATCTCCTCGGCCCAACCCGTTAAAAAAATGTTTTCTATCCGCCAGCCAGTCCCGTTGGAATTTTTTCTTCATTTTGCCGGCCCGGGCTCTTATAGACCTCTATAATAACTATAGTAAATAATCATTATTTGGAAATATCATTAAATACATGACCTAACAGTCAGATAAAAATATAATAGAAACCATTCTTTATTAGAGAAAATATATAATCCTAATCATTTAACGTTGAACAGTGGAACTCGGTTAAGACGACTTTCAAGGGACTGAACAAAAGTCGAGTATTAAGCGGGATCGCGCATTAAATGTGTTTTCCATAATATTGAAGGAACTAAGCTAATAAGCTATCTAATCCTCTAAATGAACTTAAAATCTTTAATTTATACGTACGGTCTAAAGTTGTGTCTTTTACGAATACTTAGATTAAAGTATATCTGTATTGAACTTTAACTCTTTATTTGTTTTAATGGAATCAACATGAATAATAACTGGAAATAAGCGCGGATTGAAATATAACCTTATAGGCGATTAATACGTTACAACAAAAAATAAAATATCAAAAATAGTTTTCCTGCTAGCCTAATTCTTTACAGCACACACTTACACACAGCAATAAATAAATAAATAAATAAATTTGCTGGAAAATAGGCATTTAAGATTACTAATGTCAAAACACATGCTTAGCGCCAAATGAAAGAATGTCGCCAAATGTGGCAATATTTGACAGAAAAAATGGCTTTCAGAATCTCAAGCAATTTTCTAGAAATTCCCAATAGTAGCTGATATACATGGTTCAACCAATCAGAGTCCATAGAACGTTCTCCAAAAACTGAAATCAGGGTACATAGAACTTTTTCAACACATGTTTGACTTTTCCCCCAAGACTCTTAATTGCTAATTTATATTATCATTTACCCTTTAGTATATATAAAAATAAACATGAAAGGTTTAAGTAATAGTAATGATAATGATAATAACACACATTTACAGTGACAAATGGGCATTTTACTGCGATAAAAATGTTACCATTAAAATGTTATTATTTTTATAAATATTTAATTCAACACTAGAAGCGCCATAGCAGTCAATTTGACTGCTACGAAATATATATATTTTGATTCGAACCAGAAATTTCTTTAACCAGAAATATATATATATATATATATATATATATATATATATATATATATATATATATATATATATATATATATATATATATATATATATATATATATATATATATATATATATATATATATATATATATATATATATTGTACATTTTTAATAAACTTGGTGTACATTTTTAATAAACTTGCGGACAATTTTCGGCGCTTCTAGTGCTAAATTATTTTACAAAATTATAAATTATGAATAATTTTCGTTTAATTATAAAATAATTAGAAAGAAATATAAATTATTTTTATAAAAATAGTTAAAACATTTCTCTAATTAAAGCAATTCTCGTAAATAAATATTTGATATTAGACGGTAAGTTACATGAAAAATATATGCATTAAATAGTGACACTTTTTATTATTATTTTTTTTTTTTTAAATAAATAAATTAACAGAGGTACGAAATTGACTACGTACATTTTGTTATTCTGTCCGTAGAAAGCGATAACATTAAGATTAAACCTGTGAAATTGTACTTTTTCGTTGAATGCTGTTCCTAAACTTATAAGCAGAATTAAAGCTTCTTAAGACTTGTCTTCACATCCTATTATATTATACAGGGTGTTTCTAAATGAATATCGGGGTTGTAACGTTTGGTAGTATTTATTACATGAAACTTAAAATTATAATTAATACATAAAATGAAAGAGCAAATCAAACAGATGTACCTACAAACTTGCAAGTGTTCGATGTGAGCACCTTTCGTCACACATCAAGTCGATAGCTCAGTTCTTCCCAAACGTTGATTAGCAAAGACGTTCTGTCAAAGAAGAAGTCGATCTGACTCCATGTGATTTCTACCTGTGGGGGTTCATAAAGGATCGCGTGTATGTGCCTCCACTACCAGCTGACCTTTGCAATAATGACTTCACAAACACTAATTTGGGAAGAACTGAGCTATCGAATTGATGTGTGCCGTGTGACGAAAGGTGCTCACATTGAACACTTGTAAACCTGTAGGTAAAACTGTTTGAGTTGCTCTTTCATTTTATGTATTAATTATAATTTTAAGTTTTATGTAACAAATACTAACAAACGTTAAAACACCAATATTCATTTAGAAACATCCTGCATATTAGAACTGTTTATGTGCATCTAACAATATAATAATACGACGAAAATCCCTGAAGAGTTGTTGAATTTTTCCTGTGTTCAGAAGAAAAAGAAAACCAAGACTACAATATGCAATTTATCCGAACCGAACACACTAATGTGTTCAAGATTTCCGGAAAGATCTTATTGAATTAGTACGAATTGATTAAAAAAAAATTGGCTGAATTTATGTATAACTTTAATATTCAGAAAATAGCGGTGTGAGTTTAATAAAAATACCTTTGTTTGTTTATCGCATAATATATTTTATTCACAGGAATAAATTTATTTTAATGCATTTTAGCACCCGTATATAGGCATGCATGTTCGCATCAACACTGCTACGAAGTTACTCTTAATTTTTTTTTTTAATTTATATATATATATATATATATATATATATATTCCGGTTCGTTAATTAACAGTTAAAAGATTTAATATATACCGTTTCTCCTACAATCCGCTGATGAATATATAATGTACAATAAGTCAGAGGTCCACACGGGCCGGAATTTCCATGTCCGGCCCCGGCCCGGTCCAAATGAAAGCTATCTTGACCCGGCATGTTTTAAAAACTAAAAGTTCAGCTGGGCCGTTCTATTTTCACGGTTCACTGTCCGGCGGGCCCCTGCTAAAATTTTTTAAAACAGTCCCGACCCGTACAAAAATCAACGAAATCAGACCCGACTCAATTTTCATAGAAAAAGCCGATTTTTCTTAACACACAATTAAGATATTTTTCTGGAATACTGCATACATATTAGTTTTGTCCGAAAATGTTATTCCACGCCTACTTTTTTAGAATTCAGATTTCTTCATTGACACCACTTTTTTGAAATATTAAAATTCCCATTGTTGTCACCTTAATGTGAAATTTGAAAACAATGGGAATTTTACCATTTCAAAAAAGTGGTGCCAATGAAGAAATCTTAATTTTAAAAAGTAGGCGTGAAATAACATTATAGGACAGGACTTTCCGGTAGACCTAATATTTATGAGAAATTTTAACATTAGAGATGACTATATGTTTTAGATTATTTTATGTTCCGAGTCAAAGAATGCATAATAGCATTAGTAAGCAGTACCGTCATATTGGCCCAGTATGTCAAAAAAGAATGTAAGCTTGATCCTGGCCCGGACCAAGTCTGCATAAACAATATTAAGCCCTGGTTCAGACATGATGCATCTGCCAATGCCGACTCCTGCCAGGCTTGCCAGTTTCGCCTTCAGTTTTAATCCGAAATTTCGAATTGAAGAATTGTAGGAGATCGTAAATTTCGAAAGAAAAATTTTTACTTTAAGTGATCGCTAAATGAATCTCATTAAATAAACAATAAAATAATATTTATTATTCTGGTACGAACTCGAAACCTCTGAATAAAAATGGAAGGAAAACTGATAACCCTGATCTCTAAGCTGAACATGTTATATTTCTGTACTGATGTTGCCTATCTAGCTAAGCTCGTGCAATATATTTATAAAATTGATTAGAAAAACTTGATTAAAATGAAATTCCCAGTTTTATACAGAAAACCCAACATTGCAACATGCAAATTTATCTGAACCGAGCACACTAATGTGTTCAAGATTTCCGGAAAGATCTTATTGAATTAGTGCAAATTCATTATAAGAATTTGGTTGAATTTATAAACAACTTTATTATTCAGGAAAAAGCTGTGTGAATTTAATAAAAATACTCTTATTTGTTTGTCACATAATATATTTTATTCGTTGGAATAAATTTCTTTTAGTGTATTTCAGCACCCATATTTAGGCGTGCATGTTCGCATCAAACACTGCTACGATGTTGCTTTTAATTTTCTTTTGAATCCATATGTACGTAGTGCTATTTCGTTGAATGCTGTTCCTAAACTTATAAACAGAATTAAAACTTCTTAAGACTTGTCTTCACATCCTATTCTGTTACACAATAGAACTATTAAAAAAAAATAAGATTAAATGCAAAAACAAATAGTTTAAAAATGAGGGCATCTAACGATATTATTAGGTTGAGCAAAAAGTTCTGGGAAATTTTTAATTTATTAGTTACCAGAATTGGTATCGTATATAGGAGTACTAGTGGTATATCTACAAGAGTTCAGGAATTTCGGCTCCAAAATGCCTATTGAACAGTCTGATTGGCGTGTGTTGATCCGGCAGTCGAAATTCTTCCACACCCCGCCTACAGTCCAGACGCGACTCCATACGATTATGGCATCTTTCGATAAATGCAACACCAGTTCGATTTGAATCCTTTAATGAAGTTGAAGAAGCAGGTCAAGAGTTTTTCAATTCCAAGGAGTCGCCATGGTACTTCCAGCAAATTCGGAATCTGGCAGAACGACGGCAGAAAGTCGTGGACTATAATGGTCTCTACTTTGAAGAATAGTCCTTGTTGCTTTTGTTGTTAATTTGCGCATAACAACGCAACTTTCACAAATTTCTCAGAACTTTTTGCTCAACCTAGTATGATGCCGACAAAAATTTTTGAAGACAGTCGCTGAAATTTTCCAGTGTAATACAGAAAACCCAATTATGCAATACACAATTTATCCGAAACGAACACAAACACAATAATGCGGCGTTCAAGATATCCAGAAAGACCCGATTGGATTATCAAGAATGGATATTTATAAACGGAATAAACTTGGTTGAATTTATATATAACTTTAATGGTCAGAAAATAACGGTGTGGGTTTGATAAAAATACCTTTATTGGTTTTTCACATAATATATTTTATTCACATGAATAACTTTCGTTTAGTGCATTTCAGCACCCATATTAGGCATGCATGTTCGCATCAATACTGCTACGAAGTTACCTTTAATTTTCTTTTGAATTAATATATGTATATATTCCAGTTCATTAATCAACAGTTAAAAGCAGGGCCGAAACTAGCCTTTTTTGCACCCGGGGCAAACATGGATTTTGGCGACCCCCCCCCCCCCCCTCTTCCAGAAAGTGTATTTTCAAAGAGAATTATACTAATTTTATAATAGACGACTTATTTTAAAATTTAAACTATGTAATCATAAAATATGTAATACTGAACTATGTAATCTACAGTGGCGGATCCAAGGGGGAGGTCCCTCTGAACATCAACAAAAATATTCTAAAGATCATTTTTAAAATGAGATATTCAGTAGAGTTCCGATTATCCGAGTCCCGCCTAACCGAGTTTCCGCTTTCACCGAGTTATTTTCTTCTGATGGACTGATGGCTTCCATTATTATGAAACAGCCATTATAAATGAAGTGTTAGGTGACGATGAAAGAGCAGTCGTAAAAAGTTAGAATTCTGATTTTCTGGTCCGAATGGGAAAAAAAAATTATGGCCATTTTTTTCCCCATTCGGATCAGAAAATCAGAGTTCTAACTTTTTACGACTGCTCTTTCATCTTCACCTAACACTTCATTTATAATGGCTGTTTCATAATAATGGAAGCCATCAGTCCATCAGAAGAAAATGATCATTTCCAAAGGTATAATCCTTCATTTGGCGCCCCTTTGTTCTGGCGCACGGGGCACGTGCCCCCTCCCGCCCTTAGTTTCGGCCCTGGTTAAAATGTTTAATATATAACACAACTCCTACAATCCACTGATGAGTATACAATGTATAATAAGTTAGAAGTCTGCACGGACTGGAATTTTAAGGTCCGGTCCCGGTGCGTATATTTATATAAGTATAATATACTTAACATCGCTTCAGTCACGCCCATTGAAAATTGTTCACAATTTATTTGCTTAGTTTGATTCTTTAAAATTTTTATAGCGGGTCGATTATTTTCATCTCCTCGGCCCGGTCCGTAAAAAGAAAGGCTTTAACACTAGAACGCCCGGGAATTTTACTCAAATTTCATAAAAATATTTGACACCAGAATTTTTATTTAAAATTACTTGACTGATTTATTTAACGTAAATCAGCGTATTTAAAATTTAACTTATTTTGTGAAAGAATTTCTGGTTCCAATTGACATTTAATCATATGGTCGGAGTCGAATCGACTCTCTCCGGGCGTTCTAGTGTTAATCCGCCGGCCCGACGCGTTGGAAATTTGTTCTTCATTTTGCCAGCCCAGGCAGGGTACGGTCCTCGGGCGAAATCCGGGCCCTTGCAGACCTCTATATTAAGTACTGTGAATAATAATTATTTGGCAGTATTATTAAATACATGACCTAATAGTCTGATAAAAATAAATTAGAAAAAATTCTGTATTCCTAGAGAAAGTATATAATCCTAATCATTTATTAACGTTGAACAATTGTTTGTTTTCAAAAAGTGTATTCTTATTCTATTTCAAAATAATTGTGTTTAGCATTTCACATATAATTCAGGAGTTTCATAAAAATAAATATACAGTCGAACCCGGTTAACCGCTTGGGGACGAGCGACATGTATACGTGCCGCATGAAGCGCTTAGAATCCTTCTTTTTCCTCACCAGTAAAATTTTACTATAAAATTTGCCTTATTTAATCAGAGCATTTTCTCGATTCAAGAAGACACAAATTTCTGCTTTTAAAAAACGGTGACAAAAGATTAAAAATATCGTAAAAGGCTCCCGTCCCGAAGGGGTTAAGACGCCTTTCAAGCGATTGAACCGAAGTCGCGTATTAAGCGGAATCGCGTATTAAACGTGATTTCCATAATGTTGGAGGAACTTAGCTTATTTACGCATCTTATCGTCTAAATGAAGTTAAGAGCTTTCATTTGTATGTTTATTGTCGAAAGTTGTGTCTTTTAGGCATACTTAGATTAATATATATATGTATTGAACTTTAACTGTTTATTTGATTTTATAGAATCAACAGGAAATAAGCACGGATTCAAATATAACCTTATAGTCGATTAATACGTTACACCCAACAATAAAACAAGAAAAATAGTTTTCCTATTTGCCTAATTCTTTGTAGCACACACACAAAAAAACCTCTTAATTGCTAATTTATATTATCATTTACACTACAGCAGTGATTCCCAACATGGGGCGTACGCCCCACCGGGGGGACATTTGATTCTTTAGGGGGGCAATTTCAAATTTGTAACTCAGCCTTCGCTCACATTTTTTTTTTTTTTAGAAAAGTTAGGTTTTAGACTAAATATAAAAGTAAAACATGCAAATTAAAAAATAAATAGGTATTTTTGTTGAACGTTAAAAAAGTTTAAAATCAAAATGTTAAAATGGAATCAATCCCAGAATAATTATATAAGCATTTTTTTTACTATGTTAGTATCACCTTCTCCCCATTTGTTATATTTAGAAAATTCTATAACTTTTCTGGTTAATAATGTATTTTACGATTTTTCAAAATTATTTATCGAATGATCTATTTTTATTTATTCATTCTTCTGTATGTAATATAAAGAAACATCTACACTTGAAATTACTTAAGAGTATACTTAAATCTTATTGTCAATATTGTTAAATATGTTAAAATATTTAACATAAAAAATATTTGAAATAACTAAATGTGGTACTAACAACTTTATAAAATTTTTAAATTTTTAATAGCATTAAATAAGAAAATTTATAAATTGTAAATAACTATGGTTGTAGTGCAGGCCTCCTACACGGTAAATGAATCTCTAACATGTACAATTTAAATTTGAAAATGTCATAATACATGGTAGTTAATTAATGATAATTGGGGAGGGGAAAAGATAAATATGTTTTGATGGGGAATAATGTCTACTTAAACTTGATAAAGGCCAGAACCTTTAAATGCTTCATGTGTACTTTGTTATCCATAGAAAGGAAATTTGGCGTCCAAAGATTTTCCAACAACTTTCAATAAGTTACTAAAATTCAATGTAAAATGTGTCATCATTTTCAATTTTAATACTAAATATGAGAGTCTCTTTTGTCATTTTGGGACAATAAAAATATAAGCATATAACACTTTTGTTAAATATTCGGGTAAGTTGGGACGGCGCAACAAATCTATTTTGGTATAAAAGTGAAGATTTATAGCCTTAATTCCATTTATAAAATTATGCTAAAAACACATTTGTGAAAGAAAATTCAGCTGTATGATATGTTAAGAAATGTGAAATGAATAGTTATCGTTAAAACACTGTTAGGCTTCCTTCAGGTGAATACAATTCGATTTTCGAATAATAAGAGATATAGGTTACAGAATATTTGTGTGAGGAGTGGGGGGGGGGGGGGGCATCGTGATTTTTCAGAAGCTTCGGCGGGGCGTGGGCAATAAAAGGTTGGGAAACACTGCACTACAGTATATATAAAAATAAACATGAACAGTTTAAATATTAATAATAATAATAATAATACAAATTTTCAGCGACAAATTGACCTTTTACTGCAGTAAAAATGTTACCATTAAAATGTAATTATTTTTATAAATATTCAACTTAACACTAGAAGCGCCATAACAGTCAATTTGACTGCTACCAAATATATATATTTCGATTTGAACCAGAAATTTCCTTAACCCCTTGAGGGGCAAGCAAAAATGTCCCTAAATATTGTATTCTCACCGGAATAATCGAAAATTTTTATTTTTAAATAAGGAAGAGCAATATTTTGACGATTTTCCTCCAAAGTTAAAAATATAAAAGTTAGTTAAAATTTTCTGGTGTGAATCTTGTTTAAATTAGGTGACCGCCCCTCAAGGGGTTAAAGTAGATTTAAAAATGCATATCACACTGAAATAGGTTAAATAAATAAGGTAAAAAGCTTTAAATAAAAGTTCTGGTGTACATTTTTAATAAACGTGAGGAATGTTGACGGTGCTTCTAGTGTTAAATTATTTTACAAAATTACAAATTATTAAATTACGGATAATAATAAATTTAATTGTAAAATAATTATAAAAGAAATATAAATTATTTTATAAAAATAGTTAGGACATTTCTCTACATAAAGCAATTCTCGAAAATAATTATTTGAGATTAGATGGACATTACATGAAAAATTTATGCATTAAATACTGATATTAAAAAAAAAAATCAACCTATTAACAGAGGTACGAAATTGACTAAGTATATTTTATTATTTCGTCCATAGAGAGCGACAGCATTAACATTAAACCTATAAAATAGTACTTTTTCGTTGAATGCTGTTCCTAAACATATAAACAGAATTAAAGTTTCTCAAGACTTTTCTTCACATCCTATTCTATTATACATTAGAACTACAGAGAAACCTCCCTGTGCGACCACTTCCATTAAGCGACCACCTCCCTCAACGACCATTTTTTTCGTGGAACGAAATTTATTCCCATAGGCTGAATACTAATTTTATCTCCATTCATAGACCACCCCAGTTGAACTTGTTGTTTTCGCTTGAAGAAGGTTTTGTTAGAAAAATAATTACAGCGAGCGCATTATTCATCAAACTTCGAAACTAAGTCTTGAATTTATTTTTTTACCGGTAACTTTCAAGTGTTTAAACCCCTTTGTGCCTTTTTAGGCAATGAATTGAACTCTGATGACAAATTAAGAATGACGGTCAATAAACTTCCCTGCCCTATTCTGTCAGGAAACTCTCAAAGAAATAGCAGATAAATTAATGAAATCGTCATTATTTGTTCCCGTCCAAAACAAAATTGTATTTATTTACTGAACTTCGAAAGGGCTTGGAAATAAAAGTTATAAAAGATAAAACCGTAAAATCAAAGCAAACGTCAATGTATTCATTTTTTAAACTGTGCAGTAATTAATTTATTTAATTAACTTTTGTTTTGATAGTTAAATTTTCATATTTTTTCCTAATATGTAAAATAAATTTTACTAACAGTAATTGTTACCTCTTTTCAAGAATTAAATTCTAGATTTAAACATGACCTCCATTAAGAGACAACCTCTCGGAGCGACCAATTTTTATTGGAACGGAACGTGGTCGCGTTTGGGAAGTTTTACTTATATTTAAAAAAAAAAAAAAAAAAAAGATTAAATATAAAATAAATAGTTTTAAAATATGCGCACCTAACTATGTAATAATAATAACGAAAATCTCTGAAGAATTGCTGAAATTTTCCAGTGTACTACAGAAAAATCAACACTACAATATGCAATTTATTCGAACCGAAGACACTAAGGTGTTCAAGATTTCCGGAAAGGTCTTGTTGAATCAGTGCAAATTGATCATTAGAATTTGGATGAATTTATATGTAACTTTATTATTCAGAAAATAGCGGTATGTGTTTAATAAAGCTACTCATATTTGTTTGTCACATAATATATTTTATTTATTGGAATAAATTTCTTTTAGTGTATTTCAGCACCCCTATTTAGGCGTGCATGTTCGCATCAACACTGCTACGAAGTTGCTTTTGAATCAATATATACATACATTCCGGTTCGTTAATTAAAAGATTTAATATGTAACACTTTTCCTTTAATCCACTGATGAGTATATAATTCATAATAAGTTAGAGGTCTGCACAGGCCAAAATTTCCGAACCCGGCCCAAAAGAAGGCTATCTTGGCCACGCCCGGCCTGGCCCTTTTGTATTTTCACGGCTCACGGCCCAATGGGGCCCGTGCAGAAATCAATGAAATCAGACCGTACTCAATTTCCATAGAAAAAGCCGATTTTTCTTAACACTAGAACGCCCGGAAGGAGTCGATTCGACTCCAACCATATGATTAAATGTCAATTGGAACCAGAAATTCTTTCACAAAATAAGTTAAATTTTAAAAGCGCAAATTTACGTTAAATAAATCGGTCAAATAACCTTAAATAAAAATTCTGGTGTAAACTATTTTTATGAAACTTGAGTAAAATTTCCGGGCGTTCTAGTGTTAACGCACAATCAACACTAGAACCACCTTAGCGGTCAATTTGACCGCTACCAAATAAGAATATTTCGATTATCACCAGAAATTTCTTTCTAAAATAAGTTTGAAATGTAACACGGAGAAATAAGTTAAATAAATAAGTTAAGTAGTTTCAATTAAAATTTCCGGTGTAAAATATTTTTATAACACTTCAGTAAAATTCCGGCGGTTCTAGTGTTAAGATATTTTTCTGGAATACTGCCAACATATTTATGAGAAAATTTAACACTATAGATTAATGTTTTAAATTGTTTTATGTTCGCAAGCCATAGAATGCTGAATAGCATCAGTATCGGCCCATCATGTAGGTCTAGTATATATAATGAAAATGTAAGCCTTATCCTGGCCCGGAACAAGTCTCCTGAAATAATTATGCCCTGGTTCAGACATAATTGCAAACCGCCAATACCGACCTCTGCCAGGGTTGTAAATTTGGCCTCCAGCTTTAATCCGAAATTTCAAATTCCCACCGTAAATTTCGAAAGAAATTTTTTTTCAGTATGTGATCGCTAAATGTCTCTTATTAAATAAACAATAAAATACTATTCATTATTTCTGATATGAACTCGAAATTTCTGAATAAAAATGGAGGCCAAACTGGCAACCTCAATCTTTACGCTGGACATGTTATATTTCTGTACTGATGTTGTCAATCTAGCATCGGCTCGCGCAATATATTTGTACTTAACCTCGCCTCAGTCACGTCCATTGAAAACTGATCACATTTTATTGGCTGTTTGATCCTTTTAAATTTTTATACCATTAAAATGTTATTTTTATAAATTGTTAATTTAACACTGTTAAGCGCCATAGCAGTCTGCGAAATATATATATTTCGAGATGAAGCAGAAATTTCTTTAAAGAGTTAAATATATACACTGTGATTCATAAGGATAGAAACAATATCTTATTTTCTTAGATATTGTCCCTAGACACATACTTCCAGTTGCAAAGTTTCACAAAAAAGGTGCAAAATTTGATGACACATGTTGCAACTCCATGGGGCGGGGGGGGGGGGGGTCTATTTGAGAAAATACAAATATATTTTTATACGGCCCTCGTAGGGTAAAATTTCTAATTAGGAATACTTTCCTTATCCATTCCTGAATTAAACGCAGAAAATTCCATCTTGATATCTGCCAAAACTCACAGGCATACGTCCGTATACATAATTCGTCAGATTTTAAGGGATTATACATAAATCGAAATGCGTGTAATTCAAGAAACAATGTTAGGAACAGATGTGTTATTATCCCTCCATCCGCCATCTTGGATTTTTTTTTTTGGCGTGAAAACCCCTTTTCCGCCAAGTAGAAAATGTCGCCAAGTAGAGATATATGCGCATGTTAGGCTTAACGAAAAAAATGTAAATAATGAAGAAAATATGCGCATGTTAGGTTTAACAAAAACAATGTAAATTTGTCTCATTTACATATTTTTTTCATTAAGCCTAACATGCGCATGTTTTCTTCATTATTTACATTTTATTTTCGTTAAGCCTAACATGCACATAAATCACTAGAAAACACAATAAAGAAAATGTAACAATGTAATCAAAAGCAAAATTTCAGGAAAAAATACACAAATAAAAATATTTGATTTTCTAGATTACTTACTTTTTTTTTTTTTTTTTTTAACACTTGAAATACACAACACTTTAAATAGACAAATTCGGAAAAAAAAATACAAAAATATTCAATTCTGGATTATAATAAGCTATAAAATTAACCAGGTGGTATCTCTAGATTACTTTAAATACGAAAAAAATACAAAAATAAGATTAAATTCTCTAAATTCTCTTGATTAAGCAAACACAAATTCCGAAAAAAATACACAAATAAGAATAGATTCTCTGGATTAAAAATACAAAAATAAGATTATATTCTCTGGATTAAAAATTTTAAAAAAGTAAAAAACAAATCTCTGTCGCGGATTAGCTCCGTAATAAACAACCTACTACCATCGCCCAAAATGGGCCTATTTCCAGAAGTGCGGAAAAAGGCCACCTTTTCTTTTAAAATGGCCTGGTATTTAGCGATGACGTCTCCAATCGGGGAAGCCATAACAGCAAAAGCAATAAAAAAATCACAAATTGAAGACTGAAAAAAAAAAGAGACAACCTGGTCAATGATAGCACGTGGAAATCCGTCAGTAACAAGTTCCAGGATTGAAATGAATGTTCCCGCGAAAATGCCGACTCTCGCGTCGTAATGAACGGGTTACCAGAACACATCACTCGACGCCAACCGTCGGGTTACCAAAGCGATAAAAACCGCCAAAAATCGCCAAATACCCAAGATGACGAGCGGAGGGATAATAACACATCTAAGCCCAATGTTAATTTAAGGAAGTCCTGGGAACGTTTAAAAAAATATATATTGAGTTATAGTTTTGAGTTTTCTGCGATGGTTAGCCAAATAATTTGTAAACAAAATTACATACTAAAATTTCGGAAAACGTTTTTCAAAAAATTTTAAATCTATTTTTTTTTTAGTGGCGTAATTTAAAATTGCTATGACTCGAAATATTATTTGTCGAATTTCAAAATAGAAAAAAGTAACTGCAATTTTGTTTCCGCATCTTTTTTAAATATTAATTTAAAAAAAAATTCAAATATTTGAAATTAAAAAATGATGTTTGAGTAATCTATTTTTAAAAAATCATATTTTTAAAAGTAAATATTTTTTCCAATTTACCTAAACAGAATTAATGGAAAATAATTGAAAAAGACATGCTCCAAATTTGAATCATTTATCTTTAACAATTCTTGATTTATAACAATTTAAAAACGAGAAAGTGTGAAAAAAACCCATCATGCAGAAAAACGCATTTAAATTTGTAAACAAATATTGGCCCCTAATAGAATGTTTAAATGGCTTTTAAAAACTTGCAGGTGAGTAAATATCTCCTTCCTGTAGCTCAGAGGTTCCTAAACTGTGCTCCGCGGAGCCCTAGGGGCTCCGCGTGAACTTTTCAGGTGCTCAGCCGCACTTTAGGAAAATAATGAAAATTTGAACGAAACCAACACGTTTAAAGCGAGGTTTTTTTTTTTTTTTAAATGGAAACAGATTTGTTACAAAAGTAAAAAAAAGTCTACCTTGATTATAACTATCTTAAATAACCTCAACTCTTTTAATTAACTAAATTTTGTTTTCTTTAAAATTTCCGGTGCAAAATTAATTTATCCTCCATTTTTACGTTTTCCGATTAAAAAATGCGGTGAATGGAGAAACAAACGCATATTTACTATAAGAAAGCCAAAAATTGTATTCCGAAGGAAAATTTAGACATTTGAATTTCCCAACTCATCTTCTAAGTGTGACTTGAGGTGAAGTGTTATCATATAACTCCATGTTTCATGCTCAACTACATCACCATTTCGATGGAAATCAGTCAGATTTGAAAGATAAACCGTCTGATTTTTTTCAGTATGAAGGACAAAGTAATATATAGATATACATGCTTCAAAAGAAAATATCACAATACTTGTTAAAACAAATATGTAATGACTTGGACATAGGTGCAGACTTCACGGGTGCGAATTAGGCAATAAGATATACTTCTACAACTAATTTAAAATTTTCTTTTTGTTCTGTTTAATCACTGTGATTAATTAGGACAAAAATAATGTTCTATAATCAGTGATGAAAGTTTGCCTTGTTTACCGTCGTCCCCGTTAACCCTTTCGAGAGCGGTGTCTTTAAAACGACAAACCTCTCTCTAGTACTATTTTTTCTCTGAGATCCGAACCGAACACACTAATGTGTTCACGATTTCCGGAACGATCTTATTGAATTAGTACAAATTGAAAATCAAAATTTGGTTGAATTTATGTATAACTTTAATATTCAGAAAATAGCAGTGTGAGTTTAATAAAAATATCTTTATTTGTTTTCCACATAATATATTTTATTCACAGAATAAATTTCTTTTAGTGCATTTCAGCACCCATATTTAGGCATGCATGTTCGCATCGACACCGCTAGGAAGTTGCTTTTAATTTTCTTTTGAATTAACGCATATATATTACGGTTCATTAATTAACACTTCAAAGATTTAATATATAACACTTCTCCTACAATCCACTGTTGAATATAAAATATATAATAAGTTAGAGGTCTGGACGGTTGGAATTTCTAGGTCCAGGCTCGGTCCCGCCCAAAAGAAAGTTACCTTGGGCCGACCTGTTCTGAAACTAATTAACACGCAATTGAAATAGCACGTAAAAAAATAATAACAAATTTAATGAAAAATAAACGAAAAATAGAGTATGTAAAAAAGAAAATGATCACATCGATTCTCCACACAAGAACTCTACAAGCCAAAATCCTTGCTTTTCATATAATTCACATTTGCTATTTGCTTACAGCAAAAAAACGACGCTTCTCAGACAGAGCCCCTAAGAGAACGACCCTCTCCTCGTCGTCCCAGATACTGATCTTCATTTACTTACATTTCCCTCTAGCGAAGTCTTGACCAAACTCGTTATCTCGTCTTCGACATTCCACGATTGCTCCCCTATGGGGTTGAAGTAGATCCTTTTTTCAGTCTCAAAGCAGGAATTTCCTTATCTGAGGAAAACTTTACTTCGCTCGGACATGGCTTCAGATGCATAAGTCATTTTTTAAGGATATGCAATATCTCTTCCCCTTTTGACTCTCCTTATAACAAATGTTGCAAGTTTAATAAGCATTACTTTCTTAAAGTAGCTACCGTGCCAAATTTCATGTATCTAGGACCTTCAGTAACACAGAAATTGCAATTTAGAGTGTTTTTTGCTCCTGCTCCCCCTTTGGGGTAGGGGTATACCGATTTAAAATATAGCCTATGCTGGAGCAAGAGTTGCCACCTTCATTTTGACACCACTATTTTTGTAATTGGTTTGGTACTTCCTGAGATTGCGTAGAAATCGCCATTTAGAACGTTTTTTAGAACGCTTTTCGCGCATTATCATCCTTTGTAAATTTCAATTTTTTTAAAGAAATGTTCTTAGAGATCATTTATATCTTATAAGTAACTACCATTCTAAATTTCATGTTTCTAGGCCCTTCAGTAACACAAAAATCGCATTTTTAGAACATTTTTTGCTCCTGCATCCAATTTCGGATGGTGGTACCGACATAAAATATAGCCTACGTTCGAACAAGGACTAACACCGTCATTTTGATAACATTACTTTTGAAATCGGTTCGGTAGTTCCAGAGATTACCTCCTACAAACAAGCAAACAATTTTTACTTCTTTATAATATTAGTATAGATAAACATAGAAATATAATATAATGTGGGGACTCCATTACACCCAAAATAGATGATGTTAACCCGAAATTGCTCGCGCTGGGTATGTCACACCATAGACTTGATATAACCTGGACCGCTCATCCCCATTCAGCTCAGCCTTGGAAAGTGGGGTCGACATGTGTCACGTGTGTGAGGTATTTTGGTGTGCAATACTGGCGATTTTGCGCAACTCTTGGCGTAGGGAAATTAATTTAAAAGTATTTCGTGCTACAGATGCATATAAACATTATGAAACAAGACAAATTTATCTTTCACAAGTGGGAAAATAAAAATAAAAGATGAAGTGGCATATTTTATGAAAAATATCCAAAAATAAATTATAATTACAAGCAAGATAGGGAATTGAAAAACAATAAAATACTGAAATATATAAATATAAATATTGTAATCTCTAGTTTTATTTGAATACACATGTTTTCATTCTTAGTTTAATCTGAAGCTGTTTTTAAAAATATAATTTAGTATTTCAGGGTATTTGGATCAGGGTATAAGTTCAATTTGCTTTGTGGCAAACATATATTGAGTTATATTCAAACTAAGAAAGACATTTCTACTAAAAACAAAAATCAAACTTAGAAAACATCAAACATGAAAAAAAAATCAATACTTTTTGCACTCTTGAAATGGTAAATGCCCAAAATAGTATAATTTTTTCACACTTTTTGAGCCCATAAGGAAACATATTTTATGATACTGTTTATTTAGCATCAAATAATATTGTCTCGTGATTCTTCCTCCCATCGCTGCTCTATTCGGTACAGAATATTCGATTAATGCCACACACACAAATAAGTAATAAAAAAAAAATATATATATAAGGGTTTTTTTTTTTTTTTTTTTTTTTTTTTTAGAATTTTTATAAGTATAGGAAGATTATATACGAGTATACGTTTAAAATCCTGCAAAAATAAAAGCATAATTAATAACAAAGAAAATACAGAAAAATATATTTTATTGAATTTTTAATATTGCGCTCTCCGGAATTATTTTCCTAATAAAATCTTCTTCAAGCGACCAGAAAAAGACGGAATTTGTTTCATTTTCTTCAAAGAAATGGGTTGCTCACGGAGGGAGGTCAACTGGGATGGTCTCTGAATGGATGTAAAATTAGTATTGAGCCTATGGGAATAAATTTCGTTCCGTGAAAAAATGATTGTTCAAGGAGGTAGTCGCACAGGGAGGTTTCACTGCATATATATATATATATATATATATATAACTCTGTCCCTGGGTTTTAGATTTTTTACCATCCCTCTTCTAAAATGATACAGAAAATCACTTCAGATGCAGCGACAGAATTTTTTTTCAAGTTTTTGCTCATGCAGAAGTATGCTAGAGAAAGAATATCTAAAAATTTTTGACAGGAAATTTACTGCAGAACATAAATCAGCATTTAAATAACAATTTCAAGCACCGTGGCTTTATTGGTAGTCTTACCGTCCCCAAGGGTTATTCCTCCATTTTTCGAGGTAAATTAAAATAATAATAATAATAATTTAATCCAATGTTAACAACTGTTTCTAAAAATCAATGAACATTGTGGCTATCACTTAGTCTTAACATGATTTTCCTAAAAATAGGTGGTAATTTTCCTTACCTTTCCATCCTTACCGTCTCTTTTTACCATTTCGTCCCTTTTTTTACCTTACCGTCCCTTCTTTAACACCCCTTTAAGACAATGTTATACAAAAATTCTGTATTAAAAGTACTACATTTGTATTATTTCTTATTTGAATGACTATGCAAATTCATTATAAGTAAAAATTTAGAAGAAAATAAAAAGTTATAGGGGTAAAATGGTAAGGAAAAATTAAACTCACTCGCACGTTTAACTTAAACCTCAGTTAAATAAAAAAATTTTCGCTGCTGACCATTTTTTCTTTATTTTGAATCATTAAGGTATTCGTCTATCAGATTAAAATGTTATTTTAGCAAGTTTAATTTCGCCAGATTTTTTTGCCCAAAAGTCAAAAGATTGTGAGAATGCTCCATATATATATATACATATCTCACACATGCACGCATATATATGGGGCTGTACTTATATAACGTTATCATGTTTTTGGTAATTTTGGACCTCCCCCCCTTATGATATCATCCTTCGACTCCCCCCCCCCCCCCCCGCCAGTAATGATATCGTTATCAATGTCTAAAATTGGCTTTTTCTTCTTTTGTTTAGAGTTACATACAAATGTGGTTACATTTATTTTTCGTATACTTTATTGATTCAAAATGAAGTGAAGTCAATAAAATATCATTTTATACATGAAATAACTTTATATCGAATAACACTTAAAAGAAATAGTATTTAAAAAAAAAATTAATAATAGCTTTTTGTTACATAATGCATTCAACAGTAATAATGTCTTTCTGCACATGCCCCTTAGGGGGGGGGGGGGTACAGAATTTCTTATCAACAGAAAAGGTGGACAACATTATTTCTCTTTTATCTACTAGCAAACACAAGTATCATTTCAAACATACTTCGCATATGGTTTCTCTAACAGCGGATTATATATGCATACACATATGACAGAAGAATAGGAATGCCAAACGTTAGTGTATTCCATATTTTGGAATTAAATAATTTTATAATCATTTAAACATTTTAATAATAATAAATTCTATTGAATACATATTTCGCGTTTATCTTGGAGCTTTACGTTTAATTTTAATTCAGAAACTCCAAACAACTAAATAACATAAGGAAAAATTGCATTTATATTTTGACAAAGGGCATTTAGGAAACGGATGTAGAAAAAAATGTACAGTATAACAGTTTGCAATCCTTTTGTATTCCCAGAAGGAAACCCTACCCATGTTATTTTGAGAGTATATGTTTTTGTCACAAGCACAAAAAGAAAATTACACTATGTAAATATAATTAAAAAAAAATATGAAACGAAGTTTGTAGTATAAATTTGGCGTCCCCTCAATTTCTGCGCCCGGGGCCTTCGCCCCCCCCCCCGCTTTGCACGGCCCTGAATGTCAGATCCCCCACCCCCCTAAAATGGCAACGTTATATATGCACAGCCCTATATACATATCACACACACACACACATAGGTTGTCCCAAATATATTGATATGCTTTTTAATTTTTTTTTACCAGTTAGAAATTAGCCAATGCAAAATGCAAAAGTGTGAAAACAATTAAAGCGCGTTACAATATTTTGGGGGCATCCTGTAGGAGTATATATAAATATGTGCGTGTGTTATGTGTAATGAAACATCTTCCTTCACAAACCTTTTCACTATTAAATTTTTATCAAAATACTTTCATGTTCACATTTGATACTGTATCACAGAAGAAAATATTGTATAATAAATATGCAAAATGCTGTTTATCTTCACTTATTTAAAAGCTCTACATTTTAAAACAGGATTAAGAAGACAGTGTCATCTTTATATCGTCTTAATATTAGGAATGAAAATTTTAAATTTACGTTAATATTTTTACAGGGTTTTTTTTTTTTTTTTTTCAGGATTAATTAACTCAAGCATTAATTTCTATAGGCTTTTTTATGTAACTTTTTTCCCATTTTGGAATAATGAAAACAATTGTTGCTTTTATCTAAAAATTACGCTAATTTATAACATCGATGACGTATTGAGATTGTTTCCTCAATTTTTTCCAATTCTTAAAAATATTTATTTTTTGTAATTATAAATTTCTGGAAAAACTTTAATCAGAATTTTTTTTTTGAAATACTAATATTTTTTTATTCAATACATATTTTAAAATTACTTATACTGGCACATTATGAATAATTTAAGAAAGATTTACAGTAGTCAGAAATACAAATATATTACATGAGAGGCAAAAATTACAAATTGGCGCAAAAATATGTCGCCAAGATAGAAAACGAAAGCTTCTCATTTGTTTAACCCTAGATCTACCGGGAATTTTATTCAAGTTTTAATAAAACGTTCTACACCAGAATTTTTATTTAAAACTATTTAACTTATTTATTTACCTTATTTTTGTCTGGTTTATATACTTAGTTTATTTTAAAGAAATTTCTGGTTTGAATGAATATTTTGTATGTAGCTGTCGGGTCCAATGGACCCGTCTGGTAGACGGAGGGTTAAATAAATAATAAAATTATTGTGATTTAAAACTTACATAATTTACACAAAATAAAAGTAAATATATCAGTGAAAAAATAAATAAATAAATAAAGTGATATGTCTCTTTTACGAGGCAAAAACCAATCATTATCAATTAATAACACTGCTTCAAGTCACAATTATTATTATTATTTTAAATAAAATAAATTTAAAAAGTAAACGTAAGATTCACCAATGAAAGGTTACACCTCCTCCTTTGACATATCTTGATTTGCATTCGTATGCGCTGCAATACACCACCATTATTACTTAGAAAATAAAAAATAAAACTGTCAATGTGTTTGTTTTACTCCATACTCCATATAAATCCAATGGACGGCAACTGCGGTCAAACTTCGGCTGGAGGAAAATGTCCAAGTGTCACGTGACTTTATCAAGGGGTCAAAAAAAGGTTGCCGATGCTCTCTCCATGTTATCTCATCTCAATGTGTCACACCCAGTGCTGCTTTTTTGCTGTTTTTCTCCCTAACCTTTCTTCAGAAATGGATGAGTCTTTGTGTAGCTGCCTGGGAGGTCATAATCTTAGAGGGGGGAAAAGTGGTTAAATAATTCAAAATATAGATCTATCGTAATCGCCACATATGGGTATCTCACACCCAGCGCGAGCATTTCTGCAACAGCTCTGAGTACAGATAGACGCAGGAAATTTGCAGATTAAATGTAAATAACATTTTTAATATAACTTTAAAATTATATTATCCCTTCCTTTTTCGTAGTGTTTTATGTTTTATGTGGATTTTAAGGTCAAAATATCGGAAGAAACCGCCATGGGTATGACAGATGGGAAAACAACGAGATGTTTACATCAACCATGAAAATAAATACATCTGCCTGTGTTAAATTTATCGAATGATTAGAATGGGAAATTATTAGATCATAAATGATGTTGTTTTTATGTACGTTGCAGGCATCTGCGAAATAAAAGATAGCGTACCGAAAATGATTCAGTCTTTTTAATTTTTACCCGACTGCCAAGAAGGGTTATATGTTTCACGCGTATCTGGGTATGTGGATTACTTTATACCCTCGCAACATCCCAACGGCTTTATGGATTTTAATGAATGAGGTCTCTATCGATTCGTCTTAACCATCCGATGGTTATAGGCTAGGTTTTGTATTTATAAATTCAAAATGGCGGCCGTAAAATACAAAATGGCGGTAGACACGAAAAAAAATTACGCACCCTATTGAGTGGCATATCATTGGATAGGTCTTTCAAAATGAAGACGATGTTTCATTGACTATTTTACAGTCAGCTCCGTTAAAATATTACACAACCTGGAAGTTGCGTAGGTAGGGTGTATAGCTTTACTGCAACTCTAACCATCATAGACATCTATAGGCTTCATCAAAACAGTGTTTATAGATAGGAACTAAATATTAAACACAACTTAAAAGTCATCAACACAAGTAAATAAAAAAATAGGTAAGTAATATAAAAAAATAGTTTAACATTGATGAGAAATAATTAATTAGTTCGCTTTTTACGCAGTCGAGTTATTTGATTTTTTAAATTTAATTTTTACTTCTTTATTACTTACTTCTGCTGTAGTGAAAATTGGATAACGGCAACTGAATAAACATGACAGGATATATCTAGTGATGAGAAAGAAAGATGTTACTTTTAAAGCATAAAGCTGTTGTGAACTTTTTGAATAAATAGTAATGAAAGAGACAAAATTTAATTGAAATATTATACTAAAAAACAATATATGATGCTTCATTATAGCATCTGTTTGTGTGTGTGTGTGTGTGTTTGTGTGTTACTAACTGCTATTGTGATTGGGCGAAAATGACAAAATTTAATGTATCTGGTATTCCGCATACTATCACTAAATTGAAAATAGTGCTTAAGCGGTTAACTGCTTTTCTAAATTTTTGCAGTTTAGTTTGTTATTTTCAATTTAACTATACATAGAAGATAAATTTTATTTTATTTGGAGCCTTAGTGCTATAGTAAAAGATTTTTGAACTAGGGAATTTTAATTATCATACTCCTGCACATAAAGCTCCTTAAGGCTTCTCTTCACTCAGTTTCCAATTCCCCTCGGTAATGTTAAGTCTATGGCCATTTAATGCCTTTTAGGTAGATTTCGTATGAAATAAATACTACCTATTACATTCTCTTCTATGTTGGAATTTCGGAAAAATTTTAGCAGATCTAAACCGATCATGACCCCTAGAACCAAAACCATCCTCAGTAAAAAAGTTTTTATATCTGTCTGTCTATCTATCTATCTATATCACTTTTTTTTGGACACGATAACTTCCATAATTCTACACAAATATTTTCGAAATTGATAAATAAAATCAATGGGCATATAATCTCGGTCAAGTTCGTTAATGGGCAAATTCGGACCAAGGGGTGGATATAGGGAGGAGTTTTGTGAAAAACGAGAAACCCCCCATAACTTCTTAATTATAATACATATTGACTCAGTTTAAAGTTTTTATTACTTCTAAAGAAAAAGGACAAAAATTTATGTATGACAGATTTTTGATAACATTAAAATAGGGGTCAATCGATGAACAAATAGGGTTTTGGGGAGAAAAAAATTCATAACATCGTCAATTCTCAAGATTTCAAATGGAATTTATTTTATTAAAAATGCTCTTAATATTATCTACAAATTTTATATTGACAAGTTTTTGATAGGACTAATTCTTACCGCCAAAAAATTAAAAACGAAAGCAAAAAGAAGGTTTGAAGTAGAAAACAAAATCCATAACTTCGTCAATTCGCAAGATATTCAATCCGCTTAAATTTATTATACTTCTTCTGATTTATTATACTTCTTCAAATTAAAAATACATAGAGGTTGAAGAAAAAATATCGTATTATTCAAATCCAAATTGCTTATTTTCTGACTCATTTTTAAATTCATTTTTGCTTTCACACGCATCCAACTGGTAGGTTCACTTCAACCAGAAACTATCTAATATGTCGTAGCGGTCGATTTTTTGATCGAGGCAGAAAATATTTCAAAAAATGATGTCAAAGTGGGCATTTTGGACCGATTTTCTCGAATAGATTGTGTTGGAAACGAAAAATATTGTCCTACTGAGAAAATAATTGTTTATAAATCAAGTTCTAATTAATTGAGCGAAAAATAAAAACAGAGGTCGCTTATAAATCTCTTAAAAAATCATGTCAGCAAGTTTCATGTTTTTCCTTTCAAAAATGAATCTGAAAATGTGTCAGAAAATTTCGAGTTGCTGAGCATGGAAAAATATTTTTGAATACTGCCTTAACATGGTTCTGATAAAACCAGCTCTTATATAAGAATGACTTTAAAAACTCGCCAAAAGCGGCCAGATAAAATTGTTAAAGTGGGTTTATCTCTAATCATGATTTAGTTCTTGTTGGTGAAATGAGTACTTAACTTCGAAATCTACTCGTGCCTATATAGCCCGAGCCGACAGAGATTTTTTATATTTTAAATATCTCCTCGGGAAATTGATATTTTTAACTTATATTTTCAGTGTACTCTTCTTAAAGGATGACTGTTTTTCTGTTTTTTTTTTTTTTTTTTTAGTTTTTAAAATATTTCTAAAATTTATGCTTAATTTTATATTTTGTGTGTTAAAAGTTGACGAAGTGCGAGTAAGATTTTAACACTTCATATAAAATTAAGTTTATATTTTAGAAATATTTTGAGGTCCAAGAAAAAAAGAGACAATCTTTGGGAAGAGTACATAGAAAAAAGAAGGTAAAATTATTAATTTCCCGTGGAGATATTTTAAATATACGAATGCATTAAACACCCATAGACTTAACAATACTGAGGAGAATTAGGAAGCTGTGTGACTAGCAGCCTTAAACATTTTTGTTCCAATAAATATCCTTAGTTATAATTATTCTGTTTATTATTATTTCAGGAATCGAAGCTATTGTGTGACACTTGCATGGTTACTTTTCGATATATATATTACAATTTTGTTTTAAAGCTCGATACGAAAGAAATAATAACTGGAGCAGATTGGAATAATTCAAAATAGTCGAAGTGTTAAAATTTTACTCTCAGTTAGTCAGCTAGGTCCGTGAAGTTACTCCTTGACTTTAAGGAAATTAAAAATGGAAAACAGCATAGGTTTCAGCGACAAAAAAATTCGTTTGAGCGACAATCTTCGAAAACTTAGAAATAAAATAAAATATAGGGGCCAGCATAGCGTGAAGTTGTCCCCTTGACTTTATTTGGTTTAAAAATTGA
Source organism: Maratus speciosus (assembly GCA_963932465.1). Taxonomy (NCBI): domain Eukaryota; kingdom Metazoa; phylum Arthropoda; class Arachnida; order Araneae; family Salticidae; genus Maratus; species Maratus speciosus. Next base: position 62,286,756 of record OZ010799.1, on the reverse strand, counting down.
AAACAACATAGGTTTGAGCGCGTTTGATTGACAAAAAATTTCACTTGACCAACGCTCAGAAAAAACTTATATTCAAAAACAACTTATTGAGGGCTATTTACCTGTGAAGTTAGCCCCTCGACTTTAAGAAAATAAAAAAGGAAAACAGCATAAGCGTCGTTTGAGTGCATTTGAGAGAAAATAAATTTTATACGAGCAACAATACTTCCAAAGTTATAGAGCTTTATTTATTTCCATACGGAGAAAATCGAAGTTTGCATACAGTCCAAAAAAATTAAATATTTTAAAATACTGAAAGTATATCATATATTTGAGCAACCGAAGTAATCGTTAAAGCAGTAAAGAATTCTGTTTCAGCAGTGATATTTTCACTGTTAAAAATCATTATTTTTGGACGAGGTCGAAATCACAGTTTGCATATAGCCCCTTAAATTAATTATTTTGAAATCCCAAAGAATATACGTTTGATGGTACAAAGCGCTCATTTGAGCGATAAAAAATCTTATTACCGCTTCAATATTTTCATAGTTATTTAGCTTTTAATATTTTATAGTTAATATTTTTGCCAAGGAGCTAAAAAAATTGTATACAGCCCCTGAAATTAACTATTTTGAAATTCTGAAAACACGATATGTTTGAGCTTACAAGAGTATCATTTGACCGATAAAAATTTTTATTTGAGCGAATATATTTTTACTGTTATTTAGTTTTCGTTTTGGAAGGGGCTGAAATCTCAGCTTGTATACAGCCCTTAAAATAAGTATTTTGAAGTTCTGAATGCACAATACGTTTGAGCGTTCAAAATATTATTTTGAGCGATAAAGATTTCTGTTTGAACGGCAGTATTTTCATAGATTTTAAACTTTTTCCTTGGGCTGAAATCACAGGTTTTATATAGCCCCTTTAAATAAGTATTTTGAAATTCTGAAAACGCCATACGTTTAAGCGTCCAGGAGTACCACTTGCACGATAAAAATTTTTATTTGAGCTAATATATTTTTACTGTTATTTAGTTATCGTTTTGGAAAAGGGCTGAAAGCTCAGCTTGTATACAGCCCCTTAAAATAAGTATTTTGACATTCTGAATGCAGCATATGTTTGAGCGTTCAAAATATTATTTTGAGCGATAAAGATTCCTGTTTGAGCGGCAGTATTTTCATAGATATTAAACTTTCTTTTTTTTTTCAATGGGCTGAAATCACGAGTTGTATACAGCCACTTAAAATAAGTATTTTGAAATTCTGAAAACATCATACGTTGGAGCGTCCAAGAGTATCATTTGAGCGATAAAAAATTTCATTTGAGCTAAAAAATTTTTACTGTTATTCAGCTTTCGTTTTCGAAAGGGCCTGAAATCTCAACTTGTATACAGTCCCTTAAAATAAGTAATTTGAAATTCTGAAAACACCATACGTTTGAACGTCCAAGCGTGTCATTTGAGCGATAAAAATTTTATTTGAGCGAATACATTTTTTCGATTATTAGCCCCCGATACGGTATGCTATTTCTTTCTCCCAGCTTATTTTGGGTCGTCTCCGAAAAATAACGTTACCTTTCAGAAACCAGCCGTAAAAGAAAGTAGTACGATTAAATACTCTATAGCAATTTTTTAAACTTCTAAGCATCGCAAATTTTCAATTTTTATGCCGTCGTTTTGGGAAAAAAAAAGTACTTTTAAATGCAGTTTGTTTGAAAACTGCATCTCCATTTATTTTTGAAATATTAATTTTTTTGTAGTTTTTGGAGCCATTTGCTTAATATTGGTAACGGAAGTACTCCATTTCCGTAGAAATTAAAGGAAAAATAGTTGTAAAATATTAATTATATATTTTTGTTGCCATTTTTTTCATAACAACCGAAAGAAAATGTAATTAAATTACGCGCTATTTTGAAAAAATATAAACGAATGATTTCTGTTAAAACATGGAGCTATTATAAACTATATTTAATAGACGCTTTCAGTGTGACGTCAGTCATTACGTTTTGGTTGTAAATTCACTCCAAACCAGCTGTTGCTATGCGTCACGTCTTTTTAAATATAAATCGTAGAAAATGTTATCGGTACATATCAAGTATTAAAACACTCAGTTTTGCGATATAGATCTACCCTATATATAAAAAATCCTAATGAAACGAATTTATGAAACGGAAGTATGAATCGACTGATTAAACAACTGATTATGTTTTCACGGCGATTTCTCCTAAAATATGGGATACTTTGCGATGAAATTAACACAAAAAAATCAATATTGATCCGCAGATTTCAAAACTGGTATTAGAATTTTTAAATTCGAATTAGTTTTCGAAATATTAATTTTTTTTTCTAATTTTATATACATTTTGCTAAGATGGCAACTCAAATTTTAATCAAACAGATATTTTTTTTCAGATTTTAGAAAAGGTTACAATTTTAAACTAATTTGACGAGAAGTTTGGCCTCCCTTAAATGTATGCTAAGAAATGTATCATGTTACTTTTATTCATAATTCAATTTGTATTTCATTATCATTTTATTTAATAGAAACTGAAACATTTAAAATAAATGGCTTTCACTTCTTTATTTTTTTTTTAAACGAAATGAAAAGAAAAATATTAGGCACAGATATCAAATACGCACCGGGGCACTTAATTGGCGCCAAAATGGCATTATTTTGGTTGACATGGTAACCCGGCTATTTTTGTTTATTCAATAATAAATGTTTATTTACTTTATTTTCTTTTTTTAAATTACATGAATTGTTTTGTTCCATAGTTAATTATTTTTTTGGTTATTTTCCTTTAAAAAAAATAATAGAAAATAATTAAAAAATACGGTACTACTTAGTTATTCCATCGACCCATTTCGCCAAATTATATGAATCGCCAAACCACTCGCCAAATTATACAAATTGACATAATTTTTATTTTAAATAACGAAAGAACAAAGAAAATAGTATAACATTAATAAATATACAAATAAAACGTCGAAATAAAAATCACTTGATGACGTAAATACGTGTAACTTGCTTAAAGTCAAGTGAATGTGACATTTACGATCAACCATTATTGGCATTTAATCTTATAGTTTGGTGATAGATTTTTGGTCGACGGGATAACTAAGTAATACCAAAAATACATATGTAACTGGTATTCGAAAACGAGGTTTTCGCCAAATTTTCGTAAAGAAAATCACGCCAAACACGGTGCGTATATGGCATCTGGCCAAATATTAAATGATGTAACAAACGATGACATTTAATTTCAACTTCAAAGCAATGTTTTAATTTACCACTCGAAAAAAAAAAATGCTAACTGGCGACTTGAAAAATAGCTATTGGCGAGATTTGCGCCCGGTTAGCGTAACAGTGTTGGGGCGCCAACCATGTACTAAGAATTTTTTGCGACCATGGAAACTTTTATGTAGTTTTATTCGAAAAAGAAATTTGATTTTTTAATCAAAAGGGAAAACTTTCGGCACAGATGCCATATACGGACCCATACTGACGCGATTATTTTCTGACGCCAATGTCATATACGCAACGGGTACTTAACTGGCGCCATAGTAACGTTATTTTGCTTGATTTGATAAGCCGGATGTTGTTGTTTATGCTGTTGATGTTTTCCTCTAATTAGCGTCGGAAAAAAATCGCGCCAATATGGGGCCGTATATGATATCTGGGCCAAACTTTCATATGAAAAGCGAAGGGATCAGATCGTATTTATTTATGGCAGTTACATGACTTAGACTATTATAATATAGATGAAATGATGGCAATAGAATAATATTTGGTGACTTATCACCTGTACCCGGCTAACATTAAAGTACCAAAATGGCACAAGGAATATAAAAAGCGAAGTGGTTCGCCCGGAACTGTTGATGATAGTCACATGACTTAGGCTATTGTTATAGAAATTGTTTTAAAATACCGGGAGACAAAGACTCTGTACACTTAATTCATTTTATTTTAGCTTCTTTTCAAACGTTTAACTGATCCTCTTTAATCAAATACGAAAACAACCATTGGATGTCTTAACAGCAACTGATTCGGCCTTAATTTTTTGAAATCAAAGGAAATTGAATAGAAACCCGTTTACAGGGAGATCTGCACAGCTTTTTTCAGTATAACTCAATCTTCTATAATATTTTTAAAACCGATCAGATTAGCGTGTTTTTAGATTCTGCGGTGTCTGAACGGGGGTTGGCGAGCGTAGCTTGTAGGGGGCAGAGCCCCCTAGTATAATATATAGTTATACTAAGCAAACAAAATAAAAAATACACCATAACAGCAGTTTGTTTGGAGTCAATTGTCAACCAAAACGTCATGACTGAAATCGTCTATTTTAAGTATCGATATTAACGTTGCAAACAAATGTAGGCCTATGAATCATTAGACAGACTTTTTTTTAAATTTTTTTTTTCTTTTGGTCGAGTTTCTTTAATGATGGCATCTTATTGCTACATTTGTGTATTATTTCGCGAAAACGACGTCCTATGCCTACTTTACTGTAGATGTTTACGAGTGGATCATAAATGTGGAATTCTTAAGCGGATGCGAATGACGTCATTTTACATAAAATAAAACGTGTGCTGTAAGTCTTAAAATTGAAATATGTTTTGTGATTGTCGCGGACAGCTCCCTCTGTATCCCTTTGCAGTAACAGTGACACCTGAATTTAAAAACTTTTACGTACCGAACTGAAGTGAAAAAAAACTGAAAAAACTTTTTAGAATAATTCTTGTTTTTGTGAACGGAGTTGCGCCTCCGTGATGTTTCGATTGAAGTTAAAGCATTTTAAATGTTCAAGTCCTATAATCTTGTATATAGTTTGTAATATATTGTAAATAAGTATTGTAGATTAACCGAGTTATGTCTTATTTTAGTTGAGTCAGTTGTTAGTAGAATTAGGTTAAATCAAATGCGGCAGTACGAACCAGAAGCAAGTGTTGAGAGCTTACCTGAAGGAAGGGGTAAGTTAAAGATTTCTGACATTCTTTTGTTTATATGAACGCTTGTTTTTATATTTTTATGGCGCCCGAGAACAGCGACGCCGTTTTGATTTGATCTTAATTGAATGAAAAATTATTTATAGACGAAAGTTTTGAATATTCAGTTCTATTGAAAAGAATTGTTGATGGTTTGTTTTGACCTTGAATATAATGAAGAATTGAGTATAAAAATAAATAAAAGTCTTGAATGCTTAATTCTGTTGAAGATAATATTATTAATAATATTGATTGATAGCGTGTTTTGAAAACAGGATTATTTTGAAAGTTATTGAATATATTTTGAAAGTTATTGAATATATTTTGAAAGTTATTGTTCTTATATTAAGTTGTTATAAAATTAATTATATTTAAAATTACGGATTAAACATGTCTGATATTGAAAAACTAAAGAAGAAACGTGCTGTTTCTAGAACGGCGACTACGAAATTAATTAATACTTGTGAGCTGTATCTTGCAGAATCAGTACAGGAAGTTCCTGTTCTTACGGAACATATTGATCAGTTAAACTCAAAGTATAATAATTTAATAAATTTAGATGAGCAGATCCAAAACTTAATGGATGATGACGGCGAATTAGAAACTGAATTTGAAACTGCCGAGGGTTATTCTGAAAAAATAATTTCTATGAAATCGAAACTAACGTATGCTTTAAAAATAAAAGTTGAACCTGAACGTTCTATTAAGAGAACAAATTCGGTTAATGAAAGTATTTTAACAGAAAATTTGACTTCTTGCTCTCATTCTAAAATTAAATTACCGAAATTGAGTATTAATAAATTTAATGGAGATCCTGCTTATTGGTTATCTTTTTGGAACCAATACGACAATGCGATGCATCAAAATGATAGCTTAACTGACATTGATAAATTTAATTATTTGCATTCCTTCCTTACTGGAGCTGCTTCTAGTGCAATTAGTGGGTTTTCGCTATCGAGTGAAAATTATATAGCAGCAATTGAACTACTCAAAAAGCGTTTTGGTCGTAAAGACCTGATTATAAATGCTCATATGGGAAAATTATTGAATTTAGAAACAGTTAAAAATGTAAATAATACCTTTGCATTGCGAAAGCTGTATGATAACATTGAGATTCAAATAAGAAGTTTAAATTCACTTGAAGTAACTTCCGGAACATATGGTACGTTACTAACGCCAATTTTGCTTAAATTAATTCCCAATGAGTTAAATTTGGAATTTCAACGTAAACGGAAAACTCAGGATAATCTTTTTGAAGTCAACGAACTGCTTGAATTTCTACGGGCAGAAATAGAATGCAGAGAAACTGCGATTCAAATACAAGATAGGGTTATCGTTCAAAATCCACCGCAAGTGCAGAGGGAGAGAAAAATAAATAAGTTTACAGTTCCTACTGCTGCTTCATTGAAGGTTTCGATAAATCATTGTATTTTTTGCGGAGATTCCGCTGAATCAGTTAATCACAATTCTACAGCTTGTTCAAAGTCCGTAGCAGAAAAACGAGCACGTTTGAGAAAAAACGGAATGTGTTATCTCTGTATGAAAAAGGGAAATCATTTAGCAAAAGATTGCTTTTCAAAAATAAGATGTGAGTTTTGCAATGGAAAACATAATTCTTTAATTTGTGACAAGAGTAATAAAGTAGATGAGAAAAAACAAATTGACGATAGAAATGTCACTTTAACAAATAAAACATTCACACAGAAAGTTTTGTTACAAACTTTAATTGTAAAAATCTGCGGAAATAGTGAAGATAAGTTTGTTAGGTGCTTAATCGATACTGGATCGCAAAAGTCGTATATTTCGAAGTTTGTTGCTGAAGTGATGCAATACAAAATTATAAGTGAGAGCAACATTATTCATAGTCTATTTGGTGGAACGGAGGTTTCTGAAAGCCATAAACAATTTATTGTGAATCTTAGTAATGTAAAGGGTGATTATAAATGTAATTTTAAGGCCTTTGATCAAACTAAAATTTGTTCCGATGTACCACAAATAGAAATAAAACCCATATTACATGAGCTTAAAGAACATAGAATATATTTGAATGACACTAGCCGTATGAAGGAAAAATTGTTGTTTGAATCATCCCCAACTGAAATTCATATTCTTATTGGAGCGGATATTGCAGGAAAATTACTCACCGGTAAGATAAGAAAATTAAAATGTGGTTTAGTATGTGTCGAAACTTACTTGGGTTGGACAGTTATGGGGAAAGTTCCTTTGGAAATAGAAAATAAAACTGACAACTCATTTACATTTTCGATGCACGTATCAGATTATAAAATTTCTGAATTGTGGAATCTTGATACTCTAGGAATTTTAGATCCATCCGAAAATGAAACTAAAAAAGAGTTGCAAGAACAAACACTGCAACATTTTCTTTCAACGGTTAAAAGGGATAACGAAGGCAGATTTGAAGTCTGTTTACCTTGGATAGAGGGCCATCCCCCACTCCCTAATAATCTAGAGATCGCTGAGAGAAGATTAAAAAATACAGTAAAAAATTTGAAAGACAAAGGTTTCTTAGAAGATTATGAAGCGGTTTTCAAATCTTGGGAGGAAGAAAAAATTATAGAAATTGTACCTGAAAATGAATATAATAATTCCTGCCATTATTTACCCCATCGTGCAGTTATTAGAATGAATTCCACAACAACAAAAATAAGACCAGTATTTGATGGGTCAGCGAAAATTAAGAGGTTTCCGTCAATAAATGATTGTGTAGAAAAGGGGCCTAATTTGCTAGAAACTATTCCTGCAATTATCAACAGATTTCGAGAAAAATGCATCGGTGTAAGTTCTGATATCAAAAAAGCTTTTCTTCAAATAGGACTTAATCCGAATGATAGAGATTTTTTGAGATTCTTATGGTGGGAACAAGGTAATCCGGAACATTTTAAGATGTATAGACATAGGAGAGTCGTTTTCGGAATTTCCAGTAGTCCCTTCTTATTGAGTGCTAGTTTAACTAAGTTACTAAATGACGTACCTGAGCATCTTAGATCAACGGCAGAAAAAATTTCTGAAGCTTGGTATGTTGACAATTTAATTACAAGTGTAAATAATGAAGAAGAACTGCGAAAACTTAAAAGTGATTCTGTTGAAATTTTAGCGAATGCTAAATTTGAGTTGCAAGATTGGGCTTATAATTTGCCAACGAAGAACGAAATTACAAGTAATGACACTTTTTCGGAAATTTCAGTGTCCGAAAATTCAAATAAAAGGAAAACGGTTTCTATTCTTGGCCTCATTTGGGATTTAGAAGAGGATACATTAAGTTGCGACATTAAAGGAATAAATGAATCCGATAACCAATGCATTTCAAAAAGAGTGATCTTATCCGAAGCACACAAAATTTATGATCCAATAGGTTTTACATGTGGTGTGACACTGACTCCGAAACTCTTACTACAAAAGTGTTGGGAGCTAAAAGTTACATGGGACGAAGCTCTTCCCGACAACATAAGTAAAAAATTTCTTAAATGGGAAAAAGATTTGTGTCATTTGGCAGAGTTGAAAATTCCCCGGTATATGATGCTTAATCCTAATTCAAATACAGATTTGTCTTATCATGTATTCTGTGATGATTCCCAAAAGGCATATGCCACATGCATTTATTTAAGATGTAAAAATAAAGCGGAAGAGGAATTTGGCAGAAGAGATAAAGTTTTGAACTACTTTTCCATTATGGTTCGAAAGCGCCTCCAGAAAGAAACTATTGAAGAAGAAGAAGATGGTGAAAAACAAAGCAGCAAAAAGAGGAAAAAGAAGCAGTCTAAGGATTTTAAAATTTCTGATATGGATGATTGGGCTAAAGATTCTGGTATATCAGAAGATGAAGAGCATGATGAAGAAGATTCTTCTCCTAAGTCAGCTAAAAAAGGCAAAGAAAAGAAGAAGAAAAAGAAAACACCAGATGATGAAGGTGACTTTGATGATAGAAAAGTGGATTACATGACAGATTCTTCTGAGTCTGAACCAGAACTAGCTGAAGAGAATACTAACAGAGAATTGAAAGGAATAGAAGATGAAGAAGCTTTGAGGAAGTTATTCAATTCAGATTAGGAAGAAGAAGAAGAGGAAAATCAAGAGAATGAAGAGGATAAAGAACAAGAGAAAAAAGAAGAACAGCACAAAACCAAGAGCAAGAAAAAAGAAGGCAAAGATTTATTTGGTGATACTTCATCAGACACATCTGATTCTGACTTCGATAATACAAAAATTCATGCTGTTTTCATGCAGAAACAAGCTAACAAAAATGGTTCAGATAACAGTGCCATTAGTAGTCGAGCCAATACACCAACTCGTTTGAATGCTGATTCTAAAGATGGTAATAAATTATCCAAAGGCAAGTTGTCAGAGACTCCAATGTCTGCATCATTGAAATATGCAGAAATTAATACTATTCTTTGCGATTGTGAAAATGTTGTAAACTCCAGACCGTTAACATACATATCTGAAGATCTTGAATTAGAACCCTTAACCCCTGCCATGTTTCTTCGTGAAATTAAAGAAGGTGGTGCTTCTGATCTGGACAATATAGATGCAAGTTATCTTCAAAGGAGATATGAATATCGGATGAAAATTCGTGAAGATTTGAGAAAACGTTTCCGACTAGAATATTTGGGACAGCTGAAAAATTATCGTAAAAAGTCAAACAGGTATCCTGAACTCTCAGTTGGAGATATTGTTATAATTAATACAAAAGAAAAGAGAATGAATTGGCCTCTAGGAAAAGTCATCCAGTTGTTTCCAGGTAAAGACGGCATAGTACGATTGGCAAAGTTACGAACTAAGTTTGGTGAGTTGCTTCGACCAGTACAAAGGTTGTATCCGATGGAAGTGAATTTCCAGGCAAATGACTTTTCTCCGAAAACCATCGAGTCTGCTCACCTTAAAGATTCTCCTGGTTCTGTTGAAAGGGATTCTCCTAGAATGTCTAAATTTGGACGAGTCATACGAACACCAGAACGGTTGGACCTCCTGAACTTGTCCACGACTGTGGTTGAGTTTGACCTGGCAAAACTCAACGGGGGGAGTATGTCGCGGACAGCTCCCTCTGTATCCCTTTGCAGTAACAGTGACACCTGAATTTAAAAACTTTTACGTACCGAACTGAAGTGAAAAAAAACTGAAAAAACTTTTTAGAATAATTCTTGTTTTTGTGAACGGAGTTGCGCCTCCGTGATGTTTCGATTGAAGTTAAAGCATTTTAAATGTTCAAGTCCTATAATCTTGTATATAGTTTGTAATATATTGTAAATAAGTATTGTAGATTAACCGAGTTATGTCTTATTTTAGTTGAGTCAGTTGTTAGTAGAATTAGGTTAAATCAAATGCGGCAGTACGAACCAGAAGCAAGTGTTGAGAGCTTACCTGAAGGAAGGGGTAAGTTAAAGATTTCTGACATTCTTTTGTTTATATGAACGCTTGTTTTTATAGTGATATTTATATATACATTTTTTTTTTCTCATCGGGGGCGACACTTCATTCTGAAAAAGCAGAATTCCTATTTTCTAGTTTAGTTTTCTTTTGTGAAAGGAGTTGAAATCTCAGCTTGTATACAGCCCCTTAAAATAAGTATTTTGAAATTCTGAATGTACCATACGTTTGAGCGTTCTAAGTATTATTTTGAGCGATAAAGATTTCTGTTTGAGCGGATGTATTTTCATAGATGTTAAACTTCCCTTTTTTCCAAGGGGCTGAAATCACAGGCTATATACAGCCCCTTAAAATAAGTATTTTAAAATTCTGAAAATATACGTTTGAGCGTCCAAGAGTACCATTTGAACGATAAAAAAATTTATTTGAGCAAATATATGTTTACTGTTATTTAGCTTTCTTTTTGGCAAGCACCCCCGGGCTGTCGTTGCTATCTGTTACACCACCGTACGCCGGACGTCTATAGGTGTGACATTCTAATATCAAAAGAATATCCTGTGAAATTTTCTACATTATAATTTCAACTATAGAAAGGGCATTGATTATCCTGAATATGATATCGTTTGGATGTTTTCCAGTGTGTCGTCTGGATTGCATATGGATTGAAAGAAAGAACAACATCGGAATATGAGGTAATAGTAGTTGTATTCGCCTCCACTTGCTAGCGGCGCCGGCAGGGCGATCATGTGATTTTTTTTTTCTCTCGATCTGTTTTGAGAGTCAGACAGTTTGATTGGCACCGATTGAGAAGGATGTTCAAATCCGACGTGAAATAAATTTATTAATTTTGAGAAATGTGTTTTTTAATGGTGTCATCTCCAGTTGGTCCAATCTCGCGCAGTAAGAGGAGAGATTAGTGCCTATGGATTTATGTGTTCTTCAAAAAATAATAATAAGTTATATTGTGTTTCAACGCTTAGTGAAAACTTTGAAAAAAAATGTTCTTCTGATAAAATGTTCTTCAAAAGGGTGTGATTAAATGCAGCTTCGTGGCTTTCTGTGAACGAACGCATTGTGGAAAAAAAAAAAAAAAGTTGGATTTCAGTCGAGAAATTTTTGTGTGCAATAATTATTCTTCAGTGAAACATCTGTCTATTTTAATAAAAAATAAGAGTCTGGTGGCGAGCGGTTCCGTGGTAATGGTGAGTACGCTTTTAGTTAATTTAATAGAGTTGTTATAATTTGTTGTATTTTGTTTCGATTTTAAGATAACTTTGTCATGTTTGTTTCGATTTGATATTTATCGTTATGAGTTGATTCCGTGTGTAAGATTTATAACTTAGTTGAGTTTAGTTTCGATTTTTAATTTTAAATGTTTTGAGTTTGATTTTAATTTATTGCAATTACTTGGGTTCTCTTTTCAAACAAAATGTTGTTATCAAAATTAAAGAAGAATGATTTAATGGAGGTTATAGAAGAACTTGAGCTTTCGTTACCCATGAGGCAAACCATAGTGTCGCTAAAAGAAGTAATTGAAACGAGCGAAATTTATAAAACTAATTATGACCTTGTGGAAACGGTTGTTGAATCCGTGACTCAGAAGGAAAAAGACAGCGAAAAGAAAGCTGAGCGTGAGAGATTAGAAAGAGATTCGGCGCTAGAATTGGAAAAAATTAAACTTGCGCAGTTAGAAAAACAATTGGAACTTACTAATATTCAGAAAGAAACATCGCATAATTTCAGTGACGCAGTAGTAAAAAGTGATTCAGAGGTATCAAATTGTAGTTTAGAAAATTTGTTAAAAAGTGTTAAAACATTAACTATTCCAGTACCTTCGCGTGCAGAATCGTATAATCTCTTTTTTCAATCACTGGAAAGAGCGTTTAAAACAAAGAATGTTCCGGAGGAGTTTAGAGGAGAAATTCTTTTAAATATCTTAGGCGAAAAGGCCACTAATTTAATGGTATATTTGAGTGAGGATGACCTAAGTAAATGTGATAAACTTAAAGAAATTGTGTTGAAGGAATTTCAAGCCACTCCGCAGGAAGTGTTAAACAGTTTTCGAAGGGCGCAAAAATTTCAAAACGAAAGTTATGTTCAATTCGCGTCGCAATTAACTGCAACATTTGATTATTACTGTCAATTAAGAAAGGTGAATGATTTTAAGGGAGTGTGTGAACTAATGATTTCCGACAAAATTTTTAGTTCGTTAGATCGTGAACTTCAAATTCATATAGGTGTAAAGCAAGGAGAGTCTTGGTATTTACCTCAAGAATTATCTAGATATTGTGATATTTTTGTATCATCTAAGAATAAATGTAAAACCGAAAATAATGCTTTTTCACGTCCGCAGTTTGGAAATAATTCGCAAAAATATCGTAATTTATACAGTCCACAAACCAATTCTAAAGTGTTTATGTCGGAAGTTAAAACTCCAAAATGTCTTCTTTGCAAGTCTAATGGGAATCATCATCTTGATATGTGCCCTATTTTCAAAAAAATTGTTAGTTAATGAAAGAATTGAGTTCGTTAAAAATAATCAACTGTGTTTTAATAGTCTTAATCATCATAAGGTTATTAATTGTTCTTCCAAATTCAACTGCTCCATTTGTAAGAAACGGCACCATACATATTTACATATTGATAAAAAGGTAGATGAAGGGCGTACGCATGGCAGTGCGAAAGATACCAATTCTTACAATAGTCCAGTCATTTGGTAGAAAATAGGGGAAAGTTTTGGTGTAGTTTTGATATTTGGTGCCTTTATGTTTTTTGGGTCGCTGAATATGAATCTGAAGTTTGCCAACAAAATTTATCCCGGGAAACATGTTTTTTTGGCAAAAAACTGGAAAAAAAAACGGGATTTTCTTTGTTTTTTCAAAATAACTTCAAAATTATGCATTTTACGGAAAAGTTTTCAGTACATAAATTAAAGAGGATAAAATTTCCTACATTTTACGTACTAAAAGTTTTTTTCTCTGATCAATAGTTTAGCTGTGACAACGCCGCAAAAATGGGTGTGAAAATAAAAAAAATATTTTTGGCGTCAATATAGTCGCACCGCCATGAAATTGAAAAATGTTATTGATATTCACTATTGAATGTTAGGTATTGTAAAATGTTGCATGTAGCAGACATAATTTCGTTACAGGGTTATTCAAAAGTATTTCATTATATTACGGCCTATGGGGGAAAATCGTTTGTGTTTTGTTTTTTTTTTCAATAATGTTTCATAATTTCAAACACTTTGAAATTTATATACATATCTATGAAGTGCACTACAAGATGATTTCTTATAGAATATGGTATGGGTAGTATTTATCGATCATTTACAGGGACACTAAAAAGAATTATGTTACATTACGGTCTATGGAGAAAAATTGTCTGTGGTGTATTTTGTTCATGTTACACCTTTTCAAAAGTATTTAAATTGATATATATCTCCAAGGTGCTCTATAAGATGCTTACTATTGAATATGATGTGCCATTGATCTTTCATATACAGGGGCACACATAATAAATCAGTTATATTTTTCTCTGTATGAACGATAATTGATGGAAGTGCATTTTCAGTTGTGGAACACTTTTTAAATTTTAAAAATTGCATACTATTTAGCGTATATAAATTCCATAAATCATATACAGGGCTGCATAAGACATCTATATACCCGCTTATTGCCGGAAATTGCTAACGAGGAATTTTCAACTGTGCTATGCATTCACTAACAGTTCTAAATTTTAGCATATTGTGAATTATATGATAAATCTATAGTTCATATACAGGGATCTACAAAATTTTCAGCTATTTTTTCGATTTTGGTTGAAATTTTGTTTTCAAACGTGTTATATGTTTCACAAATTATTACTTAGACACCGTTTTTCACGTTATTAAACTATGAAGTTTTATTATAGTAGCCCGAATGCTTTCAAAAATGTTCCATAATCTGATTGGCGCATGATTTTACGTTCTTCTTCATAATTTTAATGATACTTTCTTAACGGTATGGAAGCTAAAATGATAAAACTATTTTTGTATTATAACAGATTCTGAAATTTCTTTTTCTAAAATTTAAGGTACGAGACAAGCATTCGACAGCATTAATGAAAATTGCTGTGTTGCATATTCTGTTGTATATTCATGTTTATTTCTGCACAAACCTTACAGGAAACCTAACAGGAACCTTATGTAAAGATAGGGAATCATAAGATATCATGATTAATATAGCATCAGAAAATGTCTACATTATGTTTTGCATTGTATCAAATCTGAATTTGGAGAACTTGTCTGGATCAATTTTGTAACCACTCAAAATTTGCAGCCAAGTAATATATTTTAAATGATTTTGTCCCGATATATCTACATACAACTGGCAATTTTTGTCCAAATTTGGTCATAAATTTAAACATTTCGCTCTTGCAAAACTTCATGTGCTCTTCATTGTAATTTTTCTCTATAAACAAAATATTTTGAACCAAATTCACATTTAAATTACATTTTAATTCTTGTTGCCGTTGCATAATGGTGCAAAAGTTTATTTATGTGGCTAACTTAAATTCTGCTGTCTTTGATTTAAAAAAAAAAATGGTACTTGAACTAAAATGTCAAGAAAAAGTCATGCCAGAAGGTATCAAATATTTTTTATTAAAAAAACATTTATTTTATACTGTTGGTAGTAATAAAAACAACCACTAATTCTATACGTCTATTTTCTATGCTGTAGATGTCGGTGAAAAGCAGGGACCCTCAAGTAAAAGAAAGCGGAAATAATATTTTTTTGTTTTTTAAATAAATGTACTTACTAATGTACATGTTTATTTATAATTAAATAATGATTCATAATGAGTCGTCCTATTTATTATCAGCCACTTCATTGTAAAATGTAGTCATTCATATAATCTTCAGTATAATTTATAGTCAATGCTTGTGTAAAATGGTCAGTTTTCATGTTAAATCTACGTACAGCGGCGTAATTCCCGTTTTCTCTGAATTTTTTGATTTTCACTCCCATTTTTGTGGCGTTGTCACGGCTAAACCATAGATCAGAGAAAAAAGCTTTTAATATATAAAATGTAGGAAATTTTATCTTCTTTAATTTATGTACTGAGGACTTTTACGTAAAATGTATAATTTGGAAGTTATTTGAAAAAAAACAAAGAAAATCCCGTTTTTTTCCTCTTTTTTGCCAAAAAAACATGTTTCCCGGGATAAATTTTGTTGGCAAACTTCAGATTCGTGTTCAGCGACCCACAAAACATAAAGACACCAAATATCAAAACTACACCAAAACTTTCCCCTATTTGCCCTTTTTGAGCACCTAATGCCTGGACTACAAGCCAATTGGAATGTCGGGTGCAACTTTAGATCCAAGATCAAATGTTTTTGTTCCGAAAGGAGCATGTGGTGATAACTCATCAGCCGAGAGTAGAGAATCGTTGTCTTTCACAGCCACAAATGTTAATGTTAACAAATCTCGTATGGTTTTGCTAAGTACAGCTAAAATAATGATCGCGGATAATTTTGGAATATTCCATGAAGCGCGTGCATTATTAGACAATGGAAGTCAGTCATGCTTCATATCGAAACAGTGCGCTGACAGATTTAATTTGAAAAGGGATAAAATAAATATTGTGGTTTCAGGTTTGAATAAATCATCGTCAGTGATAAATTCAGTAGTGAAAACAAAAATTGCGAATCATAGCAGAACTTTCGAAAAAGGAGTAGATATTTTAATAGTCTCGAATATAACAGATTACACACCCGCTAAGCAATTCAACATCGATATCACACATTTAGAGAATTTAACATTGGCAGATGAGAGTTTCAATAGGCCAGGTGTTGTGGATATTTTGTTGGGCGCACAATTATTTTATGAAATTTTAAAATCCGGTCAAATGAGGATCCCCGAGACAGATATAATTTTGCAAAATTCAGTATTTGGGTTTATTGCTACTGGGAGTGTTGCACTAGAAAATGAAGCTTCTGTTCATTGTGGGTTAATTATGGAAAATTTAGACATAACTTTGAAAAAATTTTGGGAAGTTGAAAATATTTAGGCAGAAAGAGTGCAAACCGATGAGAGTTTAATTTGCGAAGATCATTTCATGAAAACTCATTTCAGAAATGACGATGGGCGTTATGTCGTTAGAATGCCGTTAAAAGAAGACCCCCCGTGTTTAGGAGAGTCAAAAGATATCGCCGTTAAAAAATTGAATTCTCTTTGGCGACGTTTAAGAAGAGAGCCTGAGTATCTAAAATTATATAGGGAATTCTTAACTGAGTATGAAGATTTAGGTCATATGCAGGCAACTAACGAAAGTCCAAAATACATTATGCCTCATCATGGAGTTTATAGGCCGAACAATAGTACAACTAAATTACGCGTTGTTTTCAATGCTTCTCAAGCAACGTCATCTGGACAATCTTTTAATGATAAGTTGTATTCTGGGTTTGTTGTCCAGGATGATTTATTTTCAATTTTGTTGCGATTTAGGAAGCATACTGTAGTTTTTACCGCGGACATAAAGGGACATGTATAGGCAAATTTATATTAGTCCCGGCCAGTGCGATTTACAATGTATTTTATGGAAGGGTGATGAGAATGAAGTTATACGCGTTTTTAAGTTGCTCACTGTTACCTACGGAACCAAATGTGAACCCTATTTGGCAATGCGAGTGCTTCAACAGCTATGTCACGATGAGAAGGAGAAGTATCCATTAGGTGCCACTGCTGGCAAAGATTTTTATGTCGATGACATACTAAGGGTACAAATGACATAGCTACTGCCATTGAATTGCAACGTCAGCTAATATCTCTATTAAATGCTGGTGGACTGGAACTTCACAAGTGGAGCTCTAACAATGAATTGCTATTAAAAAATCTTCCAACCAGCGAGAAAGAATACAACTTTGAGTCTCATGATTCAGAAACTGTTAAAACTCTCGGACTGCAGTTCAATCCCAGCAAGGACACATTTCGCTTTAAGGTCCAACCATTTGTGAGTTCTGTAACTAAAAGAACTATCTTATCAGACATTGCACGGTTATTTGACCCTTTAGGTCTTTTAGGTCCTGTGATAGTTACAGCAAAAATTTATCGGCAGAAGTTGTGGCTCCTTAAGCTTGACTGGGATGACGAAATTCCACTACAAGAAAGAAAAGCTTGGAATAAATTTCGCGAAGAACTGACAGAGTTGAGACATTTGCAGATAAACCGTCATGTTTTATGGCCAAATGCGCAACATATAGATTTGATCGGATTCGGTGATGCTTCTAAAGATGCGTACGGCTGTGTTATATATCTTAGATCTATTTCTGAGACAGGCGAATCCAAGGTGTCACTCCTGTGTAGTAAATCGCGGGTGGCACCCCTCAAGAAGATTACTATTCCGAGATTAGAGATCTGCGCAGCAGAGTTGCTTTCGAAACTTACTGTTAAAGTACTGTCATCCTTGGACGTTCAAATTCGTGGAGTATATTTATACTCAGATTCGACAGTAGTCCTGGCATGGATTGCCTCACCATCTCAAACGATTAAGGTTTTTGTCTCAAATCGTGTCGCCAAAATTCAAAATAGTACTAAAGATTTCACATGGCATTATGTAAAAACTTCTGAAAATCCAGCAGACTTAATTTCACGTGGTGTTAGTCCAGCGAAAATTCTTGATCTTAAACTCTGGTGGGCTGGACCAGACTTTTTGCAGAATCAGGAAAATTATGACTTTGAGAAAGAACATTTATCTGTAACTGAAAGAGAGGAGTTCCAGCAAGAACTCAGACAGAACTCTAATTTTCAAAATTACGAACTTGGGTTTTTTAATGAAATTTCAGACTTTGATTATATATTTAAGATCACCAATTCATATGTAAAATTAATACGAATCATTAGTTTTATTTTCAGATTCATCTCTAATTCAAAGTGTTATACAAAAGAAAGGGGACCTTTATCTCCGGCAGAATTAAAGAAAGGTAAATTGTTTTTAATAAAATATGTTCAAATTCAGGCATTTTCTAGGGAGATAAAGGCCTTGAGAGAGGAAGGAAGGATTAAGGAATTTAATGTAAGTAGTTTATGTCCTTTTATTGATAATGATGGTATAATACGCGTGGGTGGCCGATTAGTTAATGCTAACTTACAAAATGATGTTAAACATCCTATTTTACTTCTTAAGAGCCAAAAATTCACGGAAATGATTTTTTTGTATTTTCATTTAAAAAAATTTCATGTTGTGTCCCAAACTTTGTTGTATGCCGTTCGGCAAGAATATTGGCCTTTGGGGGGACGTGCTATTGCTAGAAAAACTGTTCATAATTGTGTAACATGCCTTAAGGCGAACCCAAAAGAAATGAGTCAAATTAATGCACCTTTACCTAAGGAAAGAGTAACCATTAATTCTCCTTTCTCCAATTCAGGCCTAGATTGTTGTGGGCCTTTCTTAATAAGGTATAAGAAACAAAGGAAAGGTGTATATCAAAAAATTTATGTTTGTGTATTTGTTTGTTTTATGACTAAGGCAGTTCATTTTGAAATTATCACTGAGTTATCGGCAGAGGCCATGATTGCATGTTTAAAAAGATTTTTTTGCACGCAGAGGTTTGGCATCTCATCTTTTTTCTGACAATGGCACTAATTTTCGAGGTGCTGTTTCAGAAATAAAGGAATTATTTGCTTTATTTAAAAATGTGTATGTAACTGATTACCTGTCTTCTGAAGGTGTGTCATTGAGCTTTATCCCTCCACAGTCGCCTAATTTTGGGGGACTGTGGGAGGCGGGGGTAAAGTCTTTCAAACACCATTTTAAAAGAGTGGTAGGTGAGCATAAACTCACATTTGAGGAGTTTTTGACTGTAAGCAGTCAAATTGAAGCTATTTTAAACAGCCGACCTCTGACACCACTCTCTTCCGATCCAAATGATTATAATGTTTTAACGCCAGGTCACTTTTTGATCGGTAGACCACTTAACTCTTTACCTGAGATAGACATTTCATATGTAGAAACTAATAGACTTTCTAAATGGCAACTGCTAACAAAACTGGTTCAAACTATTTGGAAAAAATGGACCAGAGATTATTTGTGTAATTTGCAGCAGCGATCCAAGTGGCATAGTAATAAAGGTGATATTAAACCAAACATGGTTGTATTGCTAAAGGAAGAAAACCTACCAGTATGTACTTGGGTAATTGGAGGAACAGAAAGTGTCATTCGTGGAAATGACGGAAAAATCAGAGTTGTTAATGTAAAAACGCCTAAGGGCACTCATAAACGAAGTATTTCCAGTGTATGTATTTTACCTATTTCAAATAATGTTATGTAAACTTTTTAATTTTTGCTATTGTATGATTATAATTGAATTTCTTATTTCATTAGTATATGCAGAGTGTATATATATTGTGCTAGTTATTGTACCTTTGTATCTATTGTATATTTAATGTGAAAATGTAGTAAAATAGTACGTGTTTTAATTGAAACCTTTGGGTTTCAAGGTGGGGAGTGTATTCGCCTCCACTTGCTAGCGGCGCCGGCAGGGCGATCATGTGATTGTTTTTTGTTTTTTTTTCTCTCGATCTGTTTTGAGAGTCAGACAGTTTGATGGGCACCGATTGAGACGGATGTTCAAATCCGACGTGAAATAAATTTATTAATTTTGAGAAATGTGTTTTTTAATGGTGTCATCTCCAGTAGTAATACAGACTATCTCTGACAAGTATTTGTATATTTCCACCCTTTTAGTACCTCGAGAGATCGGCCGACTTCGTGAGCTTTTAAAACAGTTTCTGTATATCCAAGAAATCGTCTTTCAGTGAGTAAAATGATCTTGGAATTTTTCTTTTCTCTAAAACTCTGTTTGACCTATAGATAAAAGGAACTCTGATTCATGAGTGGAAAACAATTGTGGAAAAGCAAAAGACAATAAATTTATTTATTCGATCCTTTTCATCGGCAGACGATAATTGAGACAAACTAAAGCAAAAACAACTCTTCTTCGATGTTTTGGGTTCGACGCCGGAATTTTTAAACATTCGAATGTTATCGCGCCAAGATACGTTTGCTACTTTGTAAATAATTTAATTTTAAAAGTTTTAATAAAAATATATTTTTCCTAATGTTCAGCGCATACCTTCTTCTGCTATGCATCACTACACAATTAATTATTATTCACCGGCCTTTTTTGTTCCAAAATATTTTTTTGCCATTCTTACTAGGAAGAATTTTTGCAGAAAATAATAACTTTGTGTAAGAAATTCGACGAATTGACAAAAGTTCGATAAAACTAAATTTCCAGAACATATTTCAGATGGAATATGAATAGAATGCTTTCTCTTCACTCTTATATTTAAGTTTACTAGACAAAAGAAAATTTAGACGTAGCGATTCACAAGATATGTTTACCCACACGTTGGGAACCAAGACCCAATAGTCGTGTGCGATGTTTTGGAGGATCACGGAATGATAGGGTTGTTCAAAAATGCATTGTACTGAACTTGTATGTAATGGAATCCTTTCTTAACAAGAAAAGTTTCATAATCTAAATAAAAAAGAAACCACACAATCATATGAGGGGTTCACAACCGTAGTAGATTTTAATGTCCATTTTGAAAAAAAAATGAGATACTCTTTTTAGAAGGTGCATAAAATCTGTTTTATAGACTCCCACAATGTACCAAGGCCGTTTTCACATACTTTCTCATAAATGTCATCTATTTGCAGGCTTGGCTTACTTTGGGAGAGGGTAAAACAGATTTTATGCACCTTTTAAGGCTGTTCTCAACTGCTCTGCTCAACAAGCGCAAAACGTTTTGACACATTTACAATTCATTTTTTAACGAAAGAATTAAAATTGGAAAGACTGACCATGGAAGTGATTTGGAATCGAACTGTGCTTTCCATTTTTTGATCAATCAATTACCTATTGAGTAATAAGCGACTTTGATCACGTGACAAATGCGTTTTTTTACCCGTTCTTGAGTGGTTATTCTACTTTCACGCGGAAATTCGGTTCAAAATGCCCACTTTGACACTATTTTCTGAAAAATCTATTGCGTTTGCAAAAAAAAAAAAAAAAAAAAAAAAAAAAAAAAAAAAAAAAAAACCGGAAAAAACAGCTCGATTACGTAGTTTCTGTACAACAGCACCTGCTAGTTTCATACATTTCCAAAGAAAAATAAATTAATACTTATGCCGTAAAGTTGCCTTCTTGGATTTTAGAACAGCCTTGAATGGACTATCTCATTTTTTTTTTTTTTTATCAAAATGGAGTTGGTCTACTATGGTTGTGAGCCCCTCATATCTGCTTCTTAAATGGAAATGTTCTCCACTCATCTACATATTAAGTGAGCCGAGAAAAACTTTAAAATTTCGCGGTGGTCTGCATACCATTAAAATTTGTAAATCACATCAGAGGATTCTAAAGTTCAAATCCTCTTATGGCTAAGAATTCACTATGGTCGTATGTATATATATATATATATATATATATATATATATATATATATATATATGAGGGACTCACAACCATAGTAAACTAAGTCCATTAAAAAAAATAAAACAAGAAAGAAAACATCATCCGTCAAGCGTAGATTATGAAACGCTTTCCAACACCTTCTGAATAATGTACCAAATTTCACAGTTAAAAAAAATTAAAATATTACCCAAAATCAATCCCATGGAAACGCATAACACATTTCAAAACCCAATTGCAGCTATTCCCATCTACAATCCGAAAATTATCCGAATTTTTTCTTCAGCCCTATATATGATATATAGCTTTGTATCTACTTACTGCATGCATACCAAAATTTTAGTTAATTTAAGAAATACATATACTTCAGTTGAAAATTCCTCTTCAACTATTTCCTCTAATAAGGAGAATGGTACGTGAATACTTTTGTACAGCCCTGTATATGAGGTATAGAATTTGTATTTGAGTAACATGCAAAAAATTAATTAAATTTAAAAGAACATACCGAATTTTAAACCGTACACTCTAGCAATTTTTACTCAAAGACAGTATTGTAACGGATTTATTTTAGTATTGTAACAGATTTGTTTTGTGTGTCCCTGTAAATGGATAAAAAATGCTATAAATGCTCTGTTCTAACGTGATTGTAGTGAAATTCCGAGATTTATATCAGTTTAAATACATTTGAAATAGCCTAATGTCATTAAAATACTCTGCAAACGGTTTTTCTCCTTATACGATAATCTAATGGAATAATTTTGAGTGCCTCTGTAAATGAACTATTAATCATACATATTCATATCCAATACCAAACATGCTTTGGTGACCCTAAATAACCTTTATCAATTGCATGAAAATCCGATTTTATTTACGGGAGTTAGAGCGTGGACAGACGGACAGACAAACCGAATGCATAAACACTTTTCAGCTTTGTTGGAAAGTGTTAAAAAGATATCGTCCATTTAGAATGTGCATAACATCTGTTTTATTCACTATCACAGGAAACCAAGTCTGAAACAAATGTCATATGAGAAAGTACGGGAAAAAAGATTTCATTCACTGTGGGAGTTGTTAAAACAGATTTATAGCAACTTTTAAATCGACTATCTCATTTTTTTTTTTCAAAATGGGCTTCACCTACTATGGTTGAGACTTTATCTACTATGGACTTCATATTATAAATAAATAAATGCAATTTAAGCAAGGCCAAAATAAAAAGAACACAGACATTCCAATAATTTAAATTTATAATATTTAATAACGCGAAAACATACTTACAAATATTTTTACACAAAACCTATTTTCGTAAAAGAAATAAGTTTTCCTGTTATTGTGAGGGCATTTTTATAGTTTTTTAAAAACTCCAAATAATCAACACATTCAATTCTCTTGGCCAAAAGCAAACGATTTTATTCTCGATGCTGTATCTTGTTCTTCCAACCCCACACAACACAATATAACATTCTAAAATCAATCCAACACATTAGCGCAGCTCTCGACGTTAAAAAACTGGATGGGAAATATGCTGTCTTATACACGTCCACTTCTGCCCCCGATCTTGCATCCAGACTCTGAGTTTCACGCATAACTGTTCAGAAATTTCATCATCAATCCAGAAATAACGAAATATCGTTTTTAATAGCAAAACTTTTTACGTCGTCAAGTAGAAAGATTTCTGAAAAAGGAAAATAACAGCAGTAACATGCTCGAAAAAAGTAGTTCTAATTTTTTCTTTATTTACTAAAATACTAATACTACCCGTTCCCCTCTCTCTCTCAAAGGAAAAAAAAATACAGGGAACAATTATTTTTCCATTTTAAACTTTCATTTTAGTTTTAAATAATAATTAAGGGATTGGATACAAGATTCTTTCAAAAATTGAATATTTAACTTAACACACATCGTTCACATGTTCATAGCATTTGAACGCATTTTATACACTTAATTTTGATAGAGAAGACACTAACCAACTCACATGAGAAATAAGGAGAAAGAATATATTATCCGCCTAAATCCGAAGGCATATTAGGGGAATCCTCCACCACAATCAATGGCAAGTAGAGGTTCAGGTTAAACTTCAATTTACCTGCTCTCAAGGACCATAACGAGGTTACGTAAAACCGCATTTGACAATGAGTGTTTAGAATATTTTTGCACTTGCCTTCAAGGGTATTACGCGATGGATCATCTTACAATGCAATGTGCCTGCTTTCACGATTTTAATTCTAGTTGACACTTCCTGCTTTTTTGTATAATTTTAACTCGAACTATTAAACGCAATACACGCAAAATCGAATAGTGCCGCATTGTTTATTTATTATATATTATTAAATTAATAAAAAATATCTGG
Organism: Maratus speciosus; assembly: GCA_963932465.1. Classification (NCBI taxonomy): domain Eukaryota; kingdom Metazoa; phylum Arthropoda; class Arachnida; order Araneae; family Salticidae; genus Maratus; species Maratus speciosus. Next base: position 62,262,600 of record OZ010799.1, on the reverse strand, counting down.
AAGTAATTTTGTTATTAAAGTCATAAACATATTGATACTAATGCAGATTTCTTCTGTTTTGTACTAGGAGGGAACGGGTAGAAGTAGGTGTTTAAAAATTAAGCACAGTTTGAAAAAAAATATATATTTCGCTAAATTTTGATGTAAAAAATTATTTTGTCCGACATTTATTCACTTATTTGCTTTGGTTTTAAATAAATATCAGTTTATGAAAAATTTTGATTTATTAATCTTACATCAAATGAAAACTAAATTTAAATTACATTAGTAATTTTAGCCCTGAAACCCCGAATCAGAAAGCTCAAAATTCAAATTACGTTGTAAATTTTGCTCGAATGGTAGCTCGAGTGCATAATACGGATAACTTAAGAATATGTCGAAGACATAAATTCTCCTCCTCAATCAGAAGGCATGTCGAGGGATTCCTCCACCACAAGCAATGGCAAGTAGAGGCTGCAGATCAACTTACCTAATGACAAGTGTACTGTGTCCCTGTCCTCAAGGAACATGATGAGATTGGGTAAATCCGCATTTCCCAGACAGTGTTTATATTATTTTTGTGCTTGCCTCTAAAGCTATCACGCGATGGGTCAAGGTACAATGCAGTGTGCCTGCTCTCACGATTTAAATTCTAATTTACTCTTTCTGATTTATGAAAATTTTTTACTCGAATTACTAAACGCAATATACACAACCATTTTTTGTTTACGTTATATTATGAAATTAGTAAAACACGCTTTGAACAGAATTTTCATATTACTATCTTAAACAAATTGATACCGATGCAGAGTTCTTTTTTTTATATTAGAAGGTGTGGGTTGCGGTTACACAATCATTAGGAGAATTAAATGCACCTTAAAAAATAAAATATATTTGTTAAATTTTATGTAAAAAAACATTCTGTCCGACATTTTTTATATTATTTACTTTGGTTTTTAAAAAATATCATATTATGCCAGTTCACTTATCTTCTATTTAATGAAAGCTAATTTTAGATGACTTTAGTGATTGCGGCATTGAAACTCTTATTTAGAAAGCGGTAAAATTCAAATTACGTTGTACATTTTGCTCGAATGGTAGGTCGAGTACCTAATACGGATAACTTAAAAAATATCTCGAAATCATATATTCTCCTCCTCAATCAGAAGGCATGTCGAGGGATTCTTCCACCACAAATAATGGGAAGAAGAGGATGCGGATGAACTTACCTAATGGCAAGTTTACCGTGTTCCTGCCTTCAAGGAGAATGACGAGGTTGGATAAATCCGAATTACCCATATAGGTTTTATATTATTTTCTTGATTGCCTCCAAATCTAACACGCCATGGGTCATCGTACAATGCAGTGTGCCTGCTCTCACGATTTAGATTCTAATTTATTCTTTCTGATTTATGCACAATTTTTTCCCGAACTACCAAACGACCTTGAATACTGCCTTGATTACTACCTTGAATAATGACGATTTTTTGTTTATTTTATGTTAGTCAATTACTAAAAAGACACTTTAAATGTAATTTTTATATTACTAGCATGAACATGTTGATATTGAGACATAGGTTTTTTTTATTTTGTATTGCAAGGTTTGGTTGGCGGAAGAAATTTGAAAATTAAGAGCAGTTTGAGAAAAAAGTATATATTTCGTTAATTTTTAATATAAAAAAATAACATGGTTTTAAAAAAATATGGGTTTATGACATTTTTTGATTTATTTTTCTGGTATTTGATGAAAACGAATTTTAGATTACTTTAGTGATTTCAGCACTCAAACCCAGAATTAAAAAGCGCAGAATTTTAATTATGTTGTACATTTCGCTGGAATGGCAAGTCGAGTGACTAATACGGCTGACTAAAAAATATCTAGCTATCATATATTCTCCTCATCAATCAGAAGGCATGCCGAGAGATTCCTCCACCACAAGCGAAGGCACGTAGAGGATGCGGATCAACTTACCTAATGCAAGTCTACCGTGTTCTTGTCCTCAAGGAGCATTACGAGGTTGGGTAAATCCGCATTTCCCATAGAGTGTTTATATATATATACGTTTATACGTTTGTATGTTTATACATTTTCGTGTTTGCCTCCAAATATATCACGCGATAGGTCACCGTCCAAAACAGTGTGCCTCACTCAAGATTTTAATTTTAATTGAGTCTTTTTGATTTTCGCACAATTTATACTCGAACTACCAAACGCAATGTACACAGCCTTTGATAATGCCGATTTTTTTCTTTACGCTACATTATGAAATTATTAAAACACACTGTGAACAGAGTTTTCATATTATTATCGAGGGATTATGAAATTAGCAAAATGCACTGTGAACAGAGTTTTCATAATATTATCATAAACATATTGAAACCGATAAAGAGTTGTTTTGTATTAGGAGGGGTGGGTTGCGGTAACACAATTAGGTGAATTAAAACCCTTTATGTACTGAATTATGAATTCATGAAAATTTTATCTTCTAATGCATTTTCGTGAGTTTTTAAAGCTACATTAAAAGATTTATACAATCGATTAATAAATTTTAGAAGGATTTTGGAAGGATTGAAGGATTTAGAAGTATTCATTAAATTTGAATTTATAGGGATTTTGTGAGGTATATATAACCACACTGAAACATTTAAAAAATTCATTTTTCTTAGTATTTAGTAGAATTAGGAAATGCACAAATATTATGTTCTTACAATAGAAATATCGAAATACTTCCGAATTGAAAAATCCCCCCCCCTTCCCCTGAAAAGATGCAAAGGCAAAAGTAATCATTATTTTAAAAATATTTTTGTTTTGTGTAACCAATAATGCTTTTGGAACAAGATAAAGTAATGCATCTACAACACATTCTAAGATGTATTATTACTAATCGATGTATTAAAAAGAGGAAAATTTTAATTATGTTTTACATTTCGAACGAATGGTAGGTCGAGTAATACGGCTGACTAAAAAAATATCTCGATATCATATATTCTCCTCCTCAATCAAAATTCATGTCGAGGGATTCCTCAACCACAAAATATGGCAAGTAGAGGTTGCGGATCGAATTACCTAATGGCAAGTCTACCGTGTTCCTGCCCTCAAGGAGCATTACGAGGTTGGGTAAATACGCATTTCCCATAGAGTGTTTATATATTTATACGTTTATATGTTTATACATTTTCGTGTTGCCTCCAAATATATCATACGATGGGTCATCGTAAAAAACAGTGTGCCTCACTCAGGAATTTTATTTGAGTCTTTTTTATTTTTGCACAATTTTTACTCGAACTACCAAACGCAATATACACAACCTTGGATAATGCCGATTTTTTGTTTACATTATATTATGAAATTAGTAAAATACACGGTGAACAGTGTTTCCATATTATTATCATAAACATATTGAAACGGATAAAGAGTTGTTTTGTTTTGTATTAAGAGGGGTGGGTTGCGGTAACACTATGATTAGGTGAATTAAAACCCTTTATGTACTGAATTATGAATTCATGAAAATTTTATCTTCTGATGCATTTTTCGTGAATTTTTAAAATTACATTAAAAGATTTACACAATCGTTTAATAAATTTTAGAAAGATTTTGGAAGGATTGAAGGATTTAGAAGGATTCATTAAATTTGAAATCATAGGGAATTTGTGAAGTATATATAATCCCCACTTAAAATTTAAAAAAAAATATATTTTTCTTAATATTTCGTAGAATTAGGAAATGTACAAATATGATGTTCTTACAATAGAAATATCGAAATATTTCCGAATCTAAAAATTCCCCTTCCCTTCCCCAACACAAAGAGAGCTGAAAACATCCAAAGGCAAAAGTAATCAACCTATTAAAAATATTTTTGTTTTTTTGTAACGAATAATGCTTATGGAACAAGATAAAGTAATGCATCTACAACTCATTCTAAACTGTATTATTGCTAATCGATGTATTAAATGAATTTTATAACAAGATATTTTAATGGTACTTATAAGTACCGTCAGTAGATAAAGGGTTAAATGCACTTTAAAAAATAAAACATATTTTGTTGCATTTTAATGTAAAAAAAAAAATACTTTGTCCGACATTTTTTCAATTATTTAGTTTGGTTTAAAAAAGTATCCGTTTAGGACATTTTTTATTTATTTATCTGGTATGAAAACGAATTTTATATAACATTAGTGATTTCAGCACTCAAACCCAGATTTAGAAAGCCCAAAATTATGTCGTACATTTCGCTAAAAAAATATCTCGATATCATGTATTCTCATCCTCAATCAGAAGGCATGTCGAGGGATTGCGGATCAAATTACCAAGTGGTAAGTCTACCGTGTTCCTGCCTCAAGGAGCATTACGAGGTTGGGAAAATCCGAATTTTCCATACAGTTTTTATATCATTTTCTTGTTAACCTCCAAATATATCACGTGATAGTTCATTGTACAAAACAGTGTTCCTCACTCAGGATTTTTATTTTAATTGAGTCTTTTTGGTTTTTGCACAATTTTAACTCGAACTACCAAACTCAATATACACAACCTTGGATAATGAAGATTTTTTTGTTTACGTTATATTATGAAATTAGTAAAACACACAGTGAAAAGAATTTTCATATTATTATCATAAACATATTGATACCAATAAAGAGTTGATTTGTTTTGTTTTAGGAGGGGTGGGTTGCGGTAACACTATGATTAGGTGAATTAAAGCCCTTTATGTAATGAATTATGAATTCATGAAAATTTAATCTTCTAAAACATTTTTCGTGAATTTTTGAAGCTACATTAAAAGATTTATACAATCGTTTAATAAATTTTAGATGGATTTTGGAAGGATTGAAGGATTTAGAAGGATTCATTAAATTTCAAATTATAGGGATGTTTTGAAATATATATAACTCCACTCAAAAAACTTTTTAAAGTATTTTTCTTACTATTACGTAGAATTAGGATATGTACAAATATGATTTTCTTACAATAGAAATATCGAAATATTTTCGAATGGAAAAATCCCCCCCTCATTCCGAACAGAAACAAAGCTGAAAAGATGCATAGGCAAAAGTAATCATACTTTTAAAAATATTTTTGCTTTGTCTAACAAACAAAGCTTTTGGAACAAGATACAGTAATGCATTTGCAACGCATTGTAAACTGTACTATTACTAATCGATGTATTAAATGAATTTTATATCAAATTATTTTAATGGTACATATAAGCACCGTCAGTAGCTAAAGGGTTATGTACACTTTAAAAAATAAAATATAATTCGTTAAATTTTAATGTAAAAAAAAATATTTTGTCCGACATTTTTTCAAATATTTTTTTTTGTTTTAAAAAATATCCGTTTATGATATTTTTTTGATTTATTTATCTGGTATTTAATGAAAACGAATTTTTGATTACATTAGTGATTTAAGCACTCTAACGCAGAATTAGAAAGCGAAAATTTTTGATTATATTGTAAATTTCGGACGAATGATAGGTCGAGTAATACGGCTGACTAAAAAAATGACGAGGCATGTCGAGGGATTCCTACACCACAAGCAATGGCCACAAGCAAGATTGAGGATCAACTTACCTAATTGAGAGTCTACCGTGTTCCTGTCCTCAAGGAGCATTACGAGGTTGGGTAAATCCGCATTTCCATTAGAGAGTATATATCATTTTGATGTTTGCTTCCAAATAATTCACGCGATAGGTCATCGTACAAAACAGAGTGCCTTACTCAGGTTTTTTATTTTAATTGAGTATTTTTGATATTTGCACAATTTTTACTCGAACTAACAAACGCAATATACACAACCTTGGATAATGCCGATTTTTTCGTTTACGTTATATTATGAAATTAGTAAAATACACTGTGAAAAGAGTTTTCATATTATTATCATAAACATATTGATACCGATAAACAGTTGTTTTGATTTGTATTAGGAGGGGTGGGTTGCGGTAACACTATGATTAGGTGGATTAAAACCCTTTAGGTACTGAATTATGAATTCATGAAAATTTTATCTTCTAAAGCATTTTTCGTGAATTTTTAAAACTATATTAAAAGATTTATACAATCGTTATTAAATTTTAGAAGGATTTTGATAGGATTGAAGGGTTTAGAAGAATTAATTAAATTTGAATTTATAGGGATTTCGTGAAGTATATGTAACACCCACTCAAAAAACTATTTTCAAATAATTTTCTTGGTATTTTGTAGAATAAGAAAATGTACAAATATGATGTTCTTACAATAGAAATATCGAAATATTTCCGAATTGAAAAATTCCCCTCCCCGTTACCCAACACAAAGAAAGCAGAAAAGCAAAAGTAATCATCCTTTGAAAATTTTTTTTATTTTATTTAACCAATAATGCTTTTGGAACAACATAAAGTAATGCATCTACAGCTCATTCTAAACTGTATTATTATTAATCTATGTATTAAATGAATTTTATAGCTAGTTATTTTAATGGTACATATATGTACTGTCAGTTGATTAAGGGTTAAATACACTTCAAAAAATAGAATATATTTCGTTAAATTTTAATGTAAAAAATATATTTTGTCCGATATTTTTTCAATTATTTCTTTGGTTTAAAAAAATATCCGTTTATGACATTTTTTGATTTATTTATCTGGTATTTAATGAAAACGAATTTAAGATTACATTAGTGATTTCAGAACTCAAACCGAGAATTAGAAAGCGCAAAATTTTAATTATGTTGTACATTTCGCTCGAATGGTAAGTCGAGTAATACGGATGACTAAAAAAATATCTCTGTATCAGGGGCGTAGCTACCGTGGAGTAGTTGGAGCAAACTGCTCCAGGCGCACGAATTCGAAGGGCGCAAAATTAGAAAGAGCGAAATAAAAATTTGTAAAAGTATTTGCATATATTTTTCATTATTAATCAGGTATTATAGATGAATCTTGTTGCAATCAACATATTCCTATGTCATTTTACCTTGTGTACCTCAAAATTTAGATTTTAAAGATATTTTTATAAACAGTTCAAAAAAATTAATTCTATTTGCGAAGTTTTAATTTTAATTCATAGCATACTGCAGCCTCAAGTAACTTCTCTAACACCGTTTCAGCGTGACAATTTTTTTTTTTCTGTAAAGGACAGTTGAAAATTTTTAAATCTTGAAATAATCAAAACTTATTTGCAGGGCTCTCGTGGGTCACTTTATTGGCTACTATTTCCAAACAATAATCTTCTTGGTACGTTTTGTTGAAAATGTCAAAAATATATCATAATGATTACTGTATGAAAATAATGGTAGCCAAAGAAGTCACCGCTGAGAAACCTATATTTACGATGTAACAGAAATGCCTTAGCTATTTAGTTATTTTTCGATTAAAAGAATAGTTTGATAAATTGAAGAAAATTGACAATTTTATAAGCAAAAAACCTAGAGAACGAAAGTTTTTGTGTTTTGTGGAAACTAAACATGCATCAATATAAATTGCAAAACAATAAGAAGAGTTGGATTTAAGCATATTCCACATCAATCCATGGCGACAAAATTTAGAGGCAGGAGGAGAGGGGCGAGGGGATTAAATTGTGTCCGTATCATTTTTGAAATTTTGAGAACATGGCAAGTCTCAAATGCAGAATCGATAAGCATTTTCCTTCAAAAAGATAAAAAAAGGCAAATATCAAATTTAGTGTTCCTTAGGAACTGATTATCGCCTATTCAAATTCGCACTACTTTTTTCGATAAGTATTTTTCCCCATTAAACTTTATTTAGTCGCAGAGTTTTAGGATTAAATAAAGCAAAACATATTTTTCGAAAATAGTAATGTGAGTTAGCTTAGGCCGTAATCACCCCCCCACACACACACACACACACACACACACATACACCACCATCCGATATCACATGTTAGTAGTCAATAAATTTTTGAATTATACAAAAAAAATATCAATCTCTAGTTACTCCACTCCACTTCCAGTTTACAAAAAAAATATTGTGTGTTGCGTTCAGTACTGTATAACAATTAGAGTTAAATTGCACTGGAGCTCAGCTCCGGTACTCCTCTGTTTTTAGTAAATATTTAAATATTGGTCTGAATTCACCGGAGCTCATAAATACAGGGCTCCGGAGCCCAGTGCAATAGTGCTTCCGAAAAACTGAAGCCTAAATTACCCTTCCCTTTCCTTCCCATCTCCAAGTTTTTGCATTATTTTTTATCAAAACACTTATGTGTGACATAATGTGCCGCACACATAGAAGATGGAGATAAAACGGACTCAATTTTTATATCAGCTTTTGGGCTTGGACTGACTCAAGCTCAATCTGTCTTATGTTCAAAATTTTATATATTCATGTACAAAAGAAAAATTTCCTCCTTCAAAATTACGTATTATAATCTATTTCAAATCATTTTAATGCTATTTTGATCAGAATGAAGGGAAAACAGAAATCGTGTTTTTCTAGTCTAGTGATAGTAGCAAATTTATGTCGGCGACGCATTGATACGGCGCCAATCAAGAGACTGAACAATGAATTGCTTTCAGTAGGATTTTCTTTTGTGACAGTAGAACAATTTTTTAATTGGTTGGTTTTTTACTTATTATTTAGATATCTAACCTGAAAGGAATATTTTCTGTTTTTAGCCAACTAGCATCAGCTTGAGGTTTTTTTTTTTTTTTTTTTTTTTTTTTGAGGTATTTTGTCTTCTATTGCGTACGAGTATAAAAATCACGTTAGAGGTTTTTCTATTTATTTTGTACCATGAACGCTGGTCATGCTAAAGCTCTGTTCTACACATTTACGAAGTCGCTTTCATTTGTAAGTAGATATAATTGCTATGCATTGTTATTCTGATAGAAAGCTTTCCATTTTTTCTATCAAAGCATCGAATCTTTCCGATAATGGTGTCAAATTTTTAATTTAATCTGATTTTCAGGGACTCATCACAAAAGATTGTTATGCGGAAGTAACCGATTATAGTTTAAGATATGCACCTTTTATAGGAAATTGAAAAACATTGTTCCATTCTTCAGCATATAAATATTAATTTCTGTAAATTTCATTCATTTGTTCATAAAAATGCATAGCTGCGAACTATCCGTTTTTTGTGTTAACACTATTTCCGAATCATAATCCTTATGTTTAATCGTAGAATTAACAAAAAATCGCAATAAATATTATAATTAGGCAAAGGTTACTATACGGAAGGAGTGATAACTAAAAAGTGGAATAGTTGACAGCTAAGTATATGCTGATAGATATAACTAAAATTTTTATTTTGCTAAAGAAAAAAAAAATGCTTTAAATTTTGCGAATAATGTACAAAATATAAGTATGCAGATTTGAGTGGCAGGGGGGAGGTGGGGGAACAGTACAGTTGTTAGTACCGGTACCGCAGAATATTAGGGCTCCGGAAATTTTTTTGTTAGAAATTAAGCCCTGATAACAATGAATAAAAACTTAGATCCTAAATTTTATACAAAGGTGAAATATTTCCACTTGTGTATTTCCCCTAGTGTTTTAATGAAAACGTGCACTTTCATTGATAAAGTTTAAATATTTTTTAAATGACATAATTTTCCACAAATTTTCATTCCAGTTCCGAAATTGAAAACATTCCCAGAAAGAAAAACTGGAAATGGTAATGGATATTATTGGTTTCTACTAGCAAGGTGGTAAAATAATGAGTTTCTAAAATGTTGCGTCCTACAAAAATCCAAGGTCTTCGTGTTTGACAACGACAGAATCTGATCGACCCTGCGTGCAGTAGTAGCAGCTCTTCAGAGGTTCACAATAACTTTTCTACCAGAATATTAGTATATAAAATTTGATCTGTTTTAATCGTGGGATTTTCTACGATTAAACAAGCATAAATTATTTTATGAAATTACTGGTAGTAAAGTGATTGTGAACTTTTTGTCGATCCTCCACTGTCTGCATGCGGAAACATTGTTGTATAGATATAAGATGAACGTGAACAATAAAAATAATTTATATGTAAGAGAAAATGTTCATCAGTTACCATCAAAGAATGATTGAAGAATAATTTAGATACCAAACCCCTGCCAACATATTAAAAAAATACCAAATCATGCTATGGGAATCTGAAAACGTGAGGAAATTTTAACATACGCGCATACATACACACATACATATTGAATCATTGTAAAAATTGTGAGAACGGAGTCGGAGTACTCGAAATTGTTAAAATATATTATTTCCATTTATTTTTATTGTGATTACAATGCTTTCCTATTTCCTTCCTTACACTGTATGGGTTTGAAAAGTAAAAACTGGAATTTTATGTAATATATAAAGGTGTTAAACAGGTTTCTCACTGCTGATCGCCACTGCGCTAAAATGTTTCACTTGGCGAGAAAACTAAGGAATGAAATCGCAAATTACAAGAGATGTTTATTTTTCCTTCCGCAATACTCTCAATGATGTTTTTGTGCGATTAAATCTTTTCTGTGTAACTCATTTCTTGTGCTTTGATATTCTTAGTGTTTCACGACGAATCTATTGAAATCATTCTTTGAATTTGACTATATTTTCTTTAGCGATTAGCCAAATTGCTCAAATTAGCAGGTGAGAACTTCGGTGTCAGCTTTTATATTTGTCCATTGGCTAATTTTTTAAACCATTAGCTTTAGAAATAATTCCAATAGCAAACAAGTTCTATGTTATTCTTCATCCTCTTAAAAGTAATTTCTGTCAAAATAGTTATTTTTTAAACAGTCTCTGGATTCTATACGTTATATTTAGAAAATAAAAATTTCTTTACGATAAAAACGTACAGAGTTATGATACTTTGAATTTTATGGAATTTTAGTATTTTCTGGCACTAAAAACAGAAAATGTGTTTCCTCCTAACGCGAAAAAATTAAAAAAAAAATCTTAACAATTGTGTTTTTTCATTAGTAATCTACAATGATTCGAAACCCTTAAAAAGAAAAACAGATAGTAAGGGCGGCAGATTGTACTGGCCCATTGGCGCATTTACAACGAAAATAAAGTCCAATTCACAGAAAATATTGGTAGGTATTTAGAACTCCGTATATATAAGAACTCCGTACTTAAAGAATTATATTCATTATTCATCATTTATTTTTTTATTATTTATATTTAATACGTTTAAACACTTTGACTTTCAAATAAAAGTAAGGTTTTAAATCGAATTAAGAATAGAATATAAATTTTAAACTTCAAAAGAAAACTGCGCTGAAATTTTTGGAGTAACAATAACAAGAGGGCGCACAAACTTTATTTGCTCCAAGGCGCTGAATGTCTAGCTACGCCACTGCTCTGTATCATATATTCTACTCCTCAATCAGAAGACATGTCGAGGGTTTCCTCCACCACAAGCAATGGCAAGTAGAGATTGTGGATCAACTTACCTAATGGCAAGTCTACCGTGTTCCTGCCCTCAAGGAGCATTACGAGATTGGGTAAATCCGCATTTCCCATAGAGTGTTTATATATATATAGGTTTATACGTTTGTATGTTTATACATTTTCGTGTTTTCCTCAAAATATATCACGCAATAGGTCATCGTACAAAACAGTGTGCCTCACTCAGGATTTTAATTTTAATTGAGTCTTTTTGATTTTTGCACAATTTTTACTCGAACTACCAAACCCAATATACACAACATTGGATAAAGCCGATTTTTTCGTTTACGTTATATTATGAAATTAGTAAAATACACTGTGAACATTTTCATATTATTATCATAAACATATTGATACCGATAAAGAGTTGTTTTGTTTTGTATTAGGAGGGGTGGGTTGCGGTAACACTATGATTAGGTGAATTAAAACCCTTTACGTACTGAATTATGAATTCATGAAATTTTTATCTTCTAAAGCATTTTTCGAGAAGTTTTGAAACTACATTAAAAGATTTACACAATCGTTTGATAAATTTTAGAAAGATATTGATAGGATTGAAGGATTTAGAAGAATTCGTTAAATTTGAATTTATAGGGATTTTGTGAAGTATATATAACCCCACTCAAAATTTTTTCTTCAAATAATTTTTTTTGTATTTCGTAGAATTAGGAAATGTACAAATATTATGTTCTTACAATAGAAATATCGAAACATTTCCGAATTTAAAAATCCCCCTCCCCCTTCCCCAACACAAAGACAGCAGAAAATATGCAAAGGCAAAAGTAATCATCCTTTTCAAAATATTTTTCTTTTGTGTAACCAATAATGCTTTTGGAACAACATAAAGTAATGCATCTACAACTCATTCTAAACTGTATTATTACTAATCGAAGTATTAAATGAATTTTATAACAAGTTATTTTAATGGTACATATAAGTACTGTCAGTAGAAAAAAGGGTTATTTAGACTTCAAAAAAAAAAAAAAAATATATATTTCGTTAAATATTAATGTAATAAATATATTTTGTCCCATATTTTTCAATTATTTCTTTGGTTTCAAAAAATAATCGTTGACGACATTTTTTGATTTATTTATCTGGTATTTAATTGAAACGAATTTAAGATTATATTAGTGATTTCAGCACTCAACCCAGAATTAGAAAGCGCAAAATTTTAATTATGTTGTACATTTCGCTCGAATGGTAGGTCGAGTAATACGGCTGACTAAAAAAATGTCTCAGTATCATATATTCTCCTCCTCATGAGAAGGCATTTCGAGGGATTCCTCCACCACAAGCAATGGCAAGTAGAGATTGCGGATCAACTTACCTAATGGCCAGTCTACCGTGTTCCTGCCCTCAAGGAGCATTACGAGGTTGGGTAAATCCGCATTTCCCATAGAGTGTTTATATATTTATACGTTTGTACGTTTATATGTTTATATATTTTCGTGTTCTCCTCCAAATATGTCCAGCGATAGGTCATCGAACAAAATAGTGTGCCTCACTAAGGATTTTTATTTTAATTGAGTCTTTTTGATTTTTGCACAATTTTTGCACAATTTTTACTCGAACTACCAAACGCAATATACAATCCATTGGATCATGCCGATTTTTTTGTTTAGGATATATTATGAAATTAGTAAAATACACTGTGAAAAGAGTTTTCATATTATTATCATAAACATATTGATACCGATAAACAGTTGTTTTGTTTTGTATTAGGAGGGGTTGGTTGCGATAACACTATGATTAGGTGAATTAAAACCCTTTAAGTACTGAATTGTGATTTCATGAAAATTTTATCTTCTAAAGCAATTTTCGCGAAGTTTTGAAACTACATTAAAAGATTTACACAATCGTTTAATAAATTTTAGAAGGATTTAATAGGATTGAAGGATTTAGAAGAATTCGTTAAATTTGAATTTATAGGTATTTTCTGAAGTATATATAACCCCCATTAAAAAATATTTTTTCAAATAATTTTCTTTGTATATCGTAGAATAAGGAAATGTACAAATATGATGTTCTTACAACGGAAATATCGAAATATTTCCGAATTTAAAAATTCCCCTCCCCCTTCCCCAACACAAAGACAGCAGAAAAGATTCAAAGGCAAAAGTAATCATCCTTTTAAAAATATTTTACTTTTGTGTAACCAATAATGCTTTTTGAACAACATAAAGTAATGTATCTACAACTCATTCTAGACTGTATTATTACTAATCGATGTATTAAATGAATTTTATAACAAGTTATTTTAATGGTACATATAAGTACCGTCAATAGATAAAGGGTTAAGTACACTTCAAAAAATAAAACGTATTTCGTTTAATTTTAATGTAAAGAATATATTTTGTCCGACATTTTTTCAATTATTTCTTTCGTTTCAAAAGACATCCGTTTACGACATTTTGTGATTTATTTATGTGGTATTTAATTGAAACGAATTTAAGATTATATTAGTGATTTCAACACTCAAACCCAGAAATAGAATGCGCAAAATTTTAATTATGTTGTACATTTCGCTCGAATGGTAGATCGAGTAATACGGCTGACTAAAAAAATGTCTCGGTATCATATATTCTCCTCCTCAATCAGAAGGCATGTCGAGGGATTCCTCCACCACAAGCAATGGAAAGTAGAGATTGCAGATCAACTTACCTAAAGGCAAGTCTACCGTGTTCAGCCCTCAAGGAGCATTACGAGGTTGGGTAAATCCGCATTTACCATAGACTGTTTATGTACTTATACGTTTATATGTTTATACATTTTTATGTTTGTCTCCAAATATATCACGCGATAGGTCATCGTACAAAACAGTGTGCCTCACTCAGGATTTTAATTTTCAATGAATCTGTTTATTTTTGCACAATTTTTACTCGAACTACCAAACGCAATATACACAACCTTGGATAATGCCTATTTTTTTGTTTACGTTATATTATGAAATTAGTAAAATACACTGTGAACAGAGTTTTCATATTATTATCATAAACATATTGATTGCGATAAGGAGTTGTTTTGTTTTGTATTAGGAGGGGTGGGTTGCGGTAATACTATGATTAGGTGAATTAAAACCCTTTACGTACTGAATTATGAATTCATGAAAATTTTATCTTCTAAAACATTTTTCGTGAAGTTTTGAAACTACTTTAGGAGATTTACACAATCGTTTGATAAATTTTAGAAAGATATTGATAGGATTGAAAGATTTAGAAGAATTCGTTAAATTTGAATTTATAGGGATTTTGTGAAGTATATATAACCTCACTCAAAATTTTTTCTTCAAATAATTTTCTTTGTATTTCGTAGAATTAGGAAATGTACAAATATGATGTTCTTACAATAGAAATATCGAAATATTTCCGGATTTAAAAATTCCCCACCCCCTTCCCCAACACAAAGACAGCACAAAAGATGCAAAGACAAAAGTAATCATCCTTTTAAAAATATTTTTCTTTTGTGTAACCAATAATGCTTTTGGAACAACATAAATTAATGCATCTAAAACTCATTCTAAACTGTATTATTACTAATCGAAGTATTAAATGAATTTTATAACAAGTTATTTTAATGGTACATATAAGTACCGTTAACAGATAAAGGGTTAAGTACACTTCAAAAAATAAAACATATTTCGTTAAATTTTAATGTAAAAAATGATTTTGCCCGACATTTTGTTAATTATTTATTTTGGCTTTAAAAAAATATCCGTTTATGACATTTTTTCATTTATTTATCTGTTATGAAAGCGAATCTTAGAATACATTAATGATTTCACCACTCAAACCCAGAATTAGAAAGCGCAAAATTTTAATTATGTTGTACATTTCGCTCGAATGGTAGGTCGAATAATACGGCTGACTAAAAAAATGTCTCGGTATCATATATTCTTCTCCTCATGAGAAGGCATGTCGAGGGATTCCTCCACCACAAGCAATGGCAAGTAGAGATTGCGGATGAACTTACCTAATGGCCAGTCTACCGTGTTCCTGCCCTCAAGGAGCATTACGAGTTTGGGTAAATACGCATTTCCCATAGAGTGTTTATATATTTATACGTTTGTACTTTTATATTTTCGTGTTTATATATTTTCGTTTCTTAAATGCACTTTTTTACTTTTCTTCACCCATATTGTGAAAAATAAAAGTTATTTTTGTGAAGTGCAATATATTTTTGCAAAAAAGAAAATTTGTAATGAAAGATGAAATCAAGTCATCCAAATGTCAAATTTGAACAACTTGTTTTGTTTGCAAAACCTAAGAAAATAAAAATAATTAATAAAGAGTGTGGTTTTATAGAATTGAATTTTGTGAATCGGCGTATTTTATTAAAAGAAATTTTGTGAGGGAACCTATTTTATTAAAAGTAATTTTCTGAAGGGCTACTTTATTATTATTATTATTATTATTACTATTATTGTTATTATTATTTTCTCTTTTTTTTTGTATGTGTGTAAAGTGTCTGTAAATAGACCCCAAAATTTACCTGGTTCGATACCTGATATATATACAGATAATAATTATTTTTTAAATAAGACAAAAATTATTTATTAGAATTTATGACGTTTTAGGAAAAAGAAACGCCTTTTGTCTCGAGAATAATAATTTTTATTATGTGTGTTTATGCGTAACTTTAACATGGTTGCATTAATTCTAAAAACATTTTTTTGTAACCTCAGGACACTATATTACGTTATACTTTGTGTGGATAACAATCATTGTAGTCATTATAATTCTTTCAACGCATAATAATAAAAGAATAATGCATATTAGGATAATTAAAGATAATAATTTATTTTTTTTAACATATTAAAAGATTAGCATACTTATTAATTGCATTGCATTTTAGAATCATAACTATTAAAGATAATATGAATGAATTAAGATGAAAATGATTATTATTATTGATTGTTATTTTGATTAAGAATATTTGTCTTTTAAATATTATTACAGTTTACTGCAAAAGTATTTATTTAAAAAATAATAATAAGTACATTAAAATATATCTTTTCTGACTTATTTTAAACTGGGTACTTTTCTTTTTTATTATTATGTATGTTTATGCACCACGTAATGTAACATGGTTCCATTCATACGAATAATATTTGTTTTTAACCACAGGACACCACACTATTCGTACATAAACATAAATCCAAATCTGGGGTTCCATGAATGCACTATTTTATATAAATGTCGTTAAGTCTTATAATTATTTTTTAATCACATGTATTATCTCTGGCAATATATATATATATCTGTGGCGTGGCGTGAAAATTTTCGGTGGTCATCGCAATTATTTAAGTTTGTGGTGAAAAATTATTAACTCTAAAATTCAAGGGTTGAATGTTCAAAAAAGAAACTTTAAATCTTACCTTCACTTATACATGAACTCCAAATGTTCTGCTAAAACTGGATCGTAGAGTTTTAAAAGCTTATTAAGAGTTTTAAAATATTGCTTGGTCATCGCCGCATCCAGCGATGACCGGACGCCACGCCACTGATATATATATACAAAATATTAATTTTTAATTTAAAAAATGAATTTGGAAATTTTCAGGGAAAAAAATTTGATACTTAAAAATTACTTGAAGTGTCGGATATCTTTGACTCGGACTTTAGTAGGTGATTAAAACTGATTAAAGATATTTGTTTTTTAATTCTTTGAAGGGTGGTGTGATATATTATATCCAACTTCATTTTAATCAAGATTTGAACCAGAAATGTTTTACTAAATTGTACTTTTTGAGTTTATTTTTTTGTGAGAGTGGGGTTGTAAAATCGCTTTTCTTTCTTTTGAAATAAAAAATTTCGAAAATTCATGTACGAATTCAGCTTTTCAGAAACACAATTACTTGCCCCTGAAAGGGTTAAATATTATTACTGTTTGCTCCAAAAGTATTTTTTATTTTAAGATTACATTAAAATATAACTTTCATTAAAATATAACTTTCATTAAAATATAAACTTTCATTAAAATATAATTTTTCGTTATTTATTTATTTTTTAAATTGTTGAAATATTTTTTTTTAATTTCTCAAAATAATTTTGTTTGAAAAATAGTAAGTACATCAATTAGACTTACAGCATATCTGCCAACATCTTACGCTTTTCTGTACAACAAAAGTTTTATACTAAATTTCACCTTTTTAAATCGCTGTAATTTGCCGATTAAATAAGGCAAACATTTCTATTAAATTTTTGTGGTACTAAAAAGAGGAAGAAATGACAGATATGCTTAGAAACACAAAATTCCTTCAGCAGATGTAAAAATGAATGTCTCTCAAAAAGAAATCTTCTGCATATATTGCCATCAGTTTTAATGTGTGTCATTTAGTTTTTCTTGATGATTATTTATTTATTTATTTATTTGCTTATTTATTTTTCATTTTCAACATTTAGCAATTTTTATGCTATTTATAATAAATATTATTGTATTTATAAGGACAGGAGCCGTACATCTGAGGGAAATTTTCAGGAGAAATATTAGTAAGTTTTTATAGAATAATAAATCTAGGTTATACGCGCCAAATCTTGCCTTATTTAAGGAGAGATTTTCTATAAGAAAATACTGGTATCAAAAATTTTCAGGACCGGTACGACTTTTGTAAGCAGTGTTGAATTCAGACATTTTTCTCCGGGAGGGATTTCTGTGGCTCTAGGGAGGGGATTGCACTTTTCGACCATTAAAAGCATAAATTTTCAAACATTACGGGGAGGAATTAAATGCTCCCGGGGGTGCTCCTCCCGAGCCACCCCCTTAATTCAACACTGCCTGTAAGGAAAAACTTGTAAGAATATAATTTATTAAATTATTTATTACATTAGAATTAAATTATAATAATTTTACATATTACTTTGAAAAACTATAATTTGACTTCGAATTATCATCTTTAGTCATTCAAATTCCCCCCATCAATCTCTCCACAAACACACACTGGGAAAAATATTTTATGTGTTATTTTACCAGTCGATATTTTCAAGTCGACGCAATATTTTTCAAAAGTTGACAATTCAAAATGCTGTTAAGGATAAATGCAACTGAAAAGAATCTACTTGTATAAAAGGCTCTCTGCCTGTATTGTTATACAAAGTACAGATAAGAAAAATGCTCGGAGCGATGTTTCTGTTTACATTTTCTCCTCTAATATCAAACAACTTTTTGAGGTCTGCCGATTACAGAACTTTTGACGGACTCCACGTCGCGCAACCGCACAGGAAGTAAGTAATTACTCTTCACGATTCTGAGTCGTTTTTCTGTTTGTCGTACTCTGAAGTACTCGTTAATACAGATTTTTTTCATCCTCAAATTCGGAAATAATGCTTATATATATATTTCAAATATATATTTCAAATATTTAATAAATATATATTCAAATATCTAATATATATTTCAAAAACCTCAATATTTAAATTGTTGCAACATGTCAAAAATTATCGAATAAAGCAAATAAACCTACCACAAACTTCTAAAAAATTCACTTTTCAGAAATATATTTATTTAAACAAAATATTTTTCTAAATAAAATTGCAAATTGCGAATGAATGCGGATTAACAGAGCATTAAATAAACGGTTGTAGAAGGTAAAATATTTTCGATGAAAATTATCGCGTCTCATTAAAGAGAGCATTGAAATTACAGTGGAAAGGTGGAATGATATTTTAAAACTACTACGCACAAAAATGTAGTAAAAAATTCAGAGAAATTAGCTATTTTTCATTGGGATTAATTGTTCACTTTAAAGAAAAAAAAATAAGATTCATTTTAAATAAAAAAAGGGAATTATATTATATAAACCTTGTTAATATAATTATTTTTTTTTGAAAATAGCATTGAGTTTATCAAATAAATACATCCTTAAAATAATCACTATACTAAGATTATATATTTGACAAATCTTTACACAATAATATTCAAAAATAAAACACACAAATTTATTAAATTAAATAATGCAGTATTAATAAAAAAAAAAAATAAGCATTTTTAAAAGTATTAATAAAAAATTCAAAAATTTCTTTGTTCTATCAGTGTTATCATATTATAAAAAATATTCTTATACAAAAATAATAATTGTAATAATTTTATCATTAAATCTTCTCTTATCGTTTATCAAATACATTACCATATGTTGTTTTTTTTTTTCTTTTTTCGTGTGATTTATTAATAAATTAGTCGCACAAGTTAACAATATAAACAGACTCTACATAGAGCAGGACTAATTCACTTTTAAGTATGAATTATACTAAAATTCAAATTTATGTTTGATCAGTTAATGTGACTAGATTGTGCAAATAGTCTTTCATAAGAATAACAAAAGCGATCATTCAATTATTAAATTTTATCTTATTTATAAAAATCACTATTATTTATTTTTTGAATTATAAATAAACTCTGAAATTTTTTTTAAAAATCTTTCTTTGTTTAGGACCCCCTTCCCCACCACCACCACCACCCACACACAACCCATGTACTTCCCAGGGATCCCCGCTTGGCTTGTTAATAAAAATTTCCTCACAAAACCAGAAATATTGTTTATTGTTTAATCTGTTAATTTTCTGAAAAAGTCAAATGCAAATTTCAGACGTATTATAATATTTGTATAATATTATGCTATAAAATTTGTGCTAGGTCAACATGTCATACGGATAAAAATTCCAAATTTATCATAAATTTTCTTGAAAAATTTATGCGTTTTAATATGCGAATCAATATTTAACTAATCCTAGAATTTCAAACGTGAACTCGATGATTGTTTGTGCTGCCAGCTCCCGGTTTATAAAAATCACAATATTTTGATTTTATGACTTGACACAATTCAAAATCATCCTTGCAGTGTTATAAGAACGGATAACAAGAAAATTTTGAAAGGTTTTCCGGCATTTAAGAGACAAAATAAAGCTGAATCATGCACTTTTTCACACAATACCTCATAAAATAAAGCCTTGAAAACATAATTTTATGTATAATTTATTGTAGCATAAATAATGTGCTAAATAATCATAAATAATCATGCGTAATATAGCATAAATAAGCAAATATATACTAAAATCTGAGTGTATGTATGTATATTGCCTATGCATGTCTTTCTTAGATATTCCTTGAGTGGGACAACAGGATCATTTGTGATTCGAAAGAAACGTAATTTATTTACAAGAAAACAGTTACATGAAAATAGTACAAAAAATTTAAAAAGGGAAATCTATTTCTCACATTGTTAACGAGTTCTGAATTTTTATTAAGGATACTTTCTTAATAAATTCAAATGGCGGAAACAGTTTTGTTCTATTTTTTAAGGAGAAGATAAAATAATAAGGATTATTAAATATTTATTGATGCCATCTTCTGGGTGAAATAGTAATAATAAAAAAAAGAAACAAATGCTTAATATGAATATACTATAATTAATTGCCGTAAAAGTTCAATTTTTAAAAAATAAAATGTGCATCATTTTTAAAATAAAGCGTACGTTTTAATTGATAAAATAAAATATTAGCAATAGCCAGTCTGCTCAAAAATTAGTGAATGAATTTCTAAAAGACAAATACTTTCGCATATGAAAATTGTATTAGTAAAAATGTGTAATTTTATTGCTAAAACTTCTAAGCAAATCTACCAACTGAAAAGACACAAAGGTAAATTTCGTAATTTTTGTCTAAATTGCATTAAAAGCGATATGATTACGCGCTTCAAATTAATGTTACAAATGTTTTATAAATGTAGAAAGAAATGAGATTTCTTTTCAATTTTCATTCTTTTATCTTTCTTTTTTTACGTAGTCGAAAGTTTTTTTTTTTTTTTTTTTTTCCGTAGTCATAATTCAACGCAACTAGTTGCCATACATCAAGTTGTCGTTATCTCTGATAAACAAAAACGGTTTTTTTAAAACGAATCAGAAGAAATCTTCTATTTACACGTAATAAAATTTTAAATGTTTTTATCAAATTCGTCTTTTAATTACTTGTGTATTATTGATAAGTGTCGGATAAAAATTGTTGCAGATTTGTTATTTAAGCTATCTTTTATAACGAGCATCGTCAAATAACTATTGATAACAGTGACAAATGTTTTTTTCCCCTGTGTCCTCTCCCCGGGGAAAAACAATATTGTCGAATTTTCCCTCTCTACACATGCGGCAAACTTCTGACAAGAAACCCGACCCTCTGGTTTGTGCTAGACAGAATGAAATGGGGGTGAAATTTTCTGAACCGTTCGGCCGTCTGCGTGGTCTTTCGAGGTATGAGGAAAATTTGATCCCCGGTCTTTAGAGAGTTAAGTACACTTTAAAAAATAAAACATATTTCGTTAAATTTTAATATAAAAAATGTTTTTGCCCGACATTTTGTTAATTATTTATTTTGGCTTTAAAAAAATATCCGTTTATTGCATTTTTACTTTCTTCTATCTTTACAAGAAGAAAGTATTGGATTCGTGAAAATTTTCGACTCCCAGTTTTCGACGGATTTACACGTTTTAGAATGCCCAGAACACGATTTGATGGTTTTTAGAAAATGTCTGTCTGTGAGTCTGTCTGTCACTCTGTCACTCTGTCACTCTGTCTGTGAGTCTGTATGTGACAAAAATTTTGTGGGCGCTCTATCTCAAGAACTAATGCACAGAATTTCACAAAACTTATTATTTAGTTATACCTTGATATGAACTAGACCTGATTAGTTTTTGGTGAAAATCGCCCAACAGGTGGCGCTGTTATGCGGCATTTTTCACGATTTCTGCAATAGCTATATATCAAGAACTACTGCACAGATTTTCATAAAACTTCAGATTCAGTTAGTCCAGGATATAGTTTGGTGCTGATTACTTTTTTGTGAAAATCGCCCAACCGGTGGCGCTGCTATGCTGCATTATTCATGATTATCGCAAAAGCTCTAACTCAAGAAAAAATGCACGAATTTTCATCAAACTTCAGATTTCGTTAGTCCTTGATATAAATTAGTGCTGTTTAATTTTTGGTGTAAATCGCCCAACAGGTGGCGCTGCTGTGCTGCATTTTCACGATTTTCGCAAGAGCTGTATCTCAAGAACTATTGCACGGATTTTCATCAAACTTCAGATTTAGTTAGTCCTTGACATGAATTGATGTGTAAATTAGAGCTGTTTAATTTTTGGTGTAAATTGCTCAACAGGTGCCGCTGCTATGCTGTATTTTTTGCGATTTCCGCAATAGCTTTATCTCAACAACTAACGCTTAAATTTTCAACAAACTTCAGATTCAGGTATACCTTGATATCATTTAGTGCTGTTTATTTTTAGTGTAAATCGCTCAACAGGTGGCGCTGCTATGCTACATTTTTCAGAATTCCCGCTGTAGCTCTATCTCAAGAACTAATGCACGAATTTTCATCAAACTTCAGATTTCGTTAGTCCTTGATATAAATTAGTGCTGTTTAATTTTTGGTGTAAATCGCCCAACAGGTGGCGCTGCTGTGCTGCATTTTCACGATTTTCGCAAGAGCTGTATCTCAAGAACTATTGCACGGATTTTCATCAAACTTCAGATTTAGTTAGTCCTTGACATGAATTGATGTGTAAATTAGAGCTGTTTAATTTTTGGTGTAAATTGCTCAACAGGTGCCGCTGCTATGCTGTATTTTTTGCGATTTCCGCAATAGCTTTATCTCAACAACTAACGCTTAAATTTTCAACAAACTTCAGATTCAGGTATACCTTGATATCATTTAGTGCTGTTTATTTTTAGTGTAAATCGCTCAACAGGTGGCGCTGCTATGCTACATTTTTCAGAATTCCCGCTATAGCTCTATCTCAAGAACTAATGCACGAATTTTCATCAAACTTCAAATTCAGATATACTTTGATATGAATTGGTGCTAAATTCATGTAATTTCTTGTACTATTTAAATGATTTAATTGACGTGATTTATATAGAAGAAAGTTTTGTGATGGCCACAACATACTAGTTTGATTTGTTTATCTGCTATGAAAGCGAATTTTACATTACATTAATGATTTCACCACTCAAACCCAGAATTAGAAAGCGCAAAATTTTAATTATGTTGTACATTTCGCTCGAATGGTAGGTCGAGTAATACGGCTGACTAAAAAAATGTCTCGGTATCATATATTCTCCCCCTCAATCAGAAGGCATGTCTAGGGATTCCTCCACCACAAGCAATGGCAAGTAGAGATTGCGGATCAACTTACCTAATGGCAAGTCTACCGTGTTCCTGCCCTCAAGGAGCGTTACGAGGTTGGGTAAATCAGCATTTCCCATAGAGTGTTTATATATTTATACGTTTATACGTTTATATGTTTATACATTTTCGAGTTTGCCTCCAAATATATCACGCGATAGGTCATCGTACAAAACAGTGTGCCTCGCTCAGGATTTTAATTTTAATTGAATCATTTTGATTTTTGCACAATTTTTACTCGAACTACCAAACGCAATATACACAACCTTGGATAAAGCCGATTTTATGTTTACGTTATATTATGAAATGAGTAAAATACACTGTGAACAGAGTTATCATATTATTATGATAAACATATATATACCGATAAAGAGTTGGTTTTGTTTTGTATTAGTAGGGGTGGGTTGCGGTAACACTATGATTAGGTGAATTAAAACCCTTTACGTACTGAATTACGAATTCATGAAACTTTTATCTTCTAAATCATTTTTCGTGAGGTTTTGAAACTACAATAAAAGATTTTCACAATCGTTTGATAAATTTTGGAAAGATATTGATAGGATTGAAGGATTTAGAAGAATTCGTTAAATTTGAATTTATAGGGATTTTGTGAAGTATATATAACCCCACTCATAATTATTTCTTCAAATAATTTTCTTGATATTTCTTAGAATTAGGAAATGTACAAATATGATGTTCTTACAATAGAAATATCGAAATATTTCTGAATTTAAAAATTCCCCTCCCCCTTCCCCAACACAAAGACAGCAGGAAAGATTCAAAGGCAAAAGTAATCATCCTTTTAAAAATATTTTTCTTTTGTGTAACCAATAATGCTTTTTGAACAACATAAAGTACTGCATCTACAACTCATTCTAAACTGTATTATTACTAATACATGTATTAAATGAATTTTATAACCAGTTATTTTAATGGTACACAAGTACCGTCAATAGATAAAGGGTTAAGTACACTTCAAAAAATAAAACATATTTTGTTAAATTTTAATGTAAAAAATGATTTTGCCCGACATTTTTTTAATTATTTATTTTGGCTTTGAGAAATATCCGTTTATGGCATTTTTTGATTTATTTATCTACTATGAAAAGGAATTTTAGATTACATTAATGATTTCAGCACTAAAACCCAGAATTAGAATGCGCAAAATTTTAATTATGTTGTACATTTCGCTCGAATGGTAGGTCGAGTAATACGGCTGACTAAAAAAATGCCTCGGTATCATATATTCTCCTCCTCAATCAGAAGGCATGTCGAGGGATTCCTCCACCACAAGCAATGGTTAGTAGAGATTGTGGATCAATTTACCTAATGGCAAGTCTACCGTGTTCCTGCCCTCAAGGAGCATTACGAGGTTGGGTAAATCCGCATTTCCCATAGTGTGTTTATATATTTATACGTTTATATGTTTATACATTTTCGCGTTTGCCTCCAAATATATCACGCGATAGGTCATCGTACAAAACAGTGTGCCTCGCTCAGGATTTTAATTTTAATTGAATCTTTTTGATTTTTGCACAATTTTTACTCGAATTACCAAACGCAATATACACAACCTTGGATAAAGCCGATTTTTTGTTTACGTTATATTATGAAATGAGTAAAATACACTGTGAACAGAGTTATCATATTATTATGATAAACATATATATACCGATAAAGAGTTGGTTTTGTTTTGTATTAGTAGGGGTGGGTTGCGGAAACACTATGATTAGGTGAATTAAAACCCTTTACGTACTGAATTACGAATTCATGAAACTTTTATCTTCTAAATCATTTTTCGTGAGGTTTTGAAACTACATTATAAGATTTACACAATCGTTTAATAATTTTTTGAAGTATTTTGATAGGATTGGAAGATATAGAAGAATTCATTAAATTTGAATTTATAGGGATTTTGTGAAGTACATATAACCCCACTCAAAAGTTTTTATTCAAATAATTTTCTTGATATTTCGTAATATTAGGAAATGTACAAATATGATGTTCTTATAATAGAAATATTGAAATATTTCTGAATTTAAAAATCCCCTCCCCCTTCCCCAACACAAACACAGCAGAAAAGATTCAAAGGCAAAAGTAATCATCCTTTAAAAAATATTTTTCTTTTGTGTAACCAATATTGCTTTTGGAACAACATAAATTACTGCATCTACAACTCATTTTAAACTGTATTATTACTAATCGATGTATTAAATGAATTTTATAACAAGTTATTTTAATGGTACATAAGTACCGTCAATAGATGAAGTGTGAAATGCACTTCAAAAAATAAAACATATTTCGTTAAATTTTAATGTAAAAAATGATTTTACCCGACATTTTTTTAATTATATATTTTGGCTTTGAAAAATATCCGTTTATGACATTTTTTGATTTATTTATCTGCTATGAAAACGAAATTTAGATTGCATTAATGATTTCAACACTCAAACCCAGAATTAGAATGCGCAAAATTTTAATTATGTTGTACATTTCGCTCGAATGGTAGGTCGAGTAATACGGCTGACTAAAAAAATGCCTCGGTATCATATATTCTCCTCCTCAATCAGAAGGCATGTCGAGGGATTCCTCCACCACAAGCAATGGCAAATACAGATTGCGGATCAACTTACCTAATGGCAAGTCTACCGTGTTCCTGCCCTCAAGGAGCATTACGAGGTTCGGTAAATCCGCATTTCCCATAGTGTGTTTATATACTTATACGTTTATATGTTTATACATTTTCGAGTTTACCTCCAAATATATCACGCGTTAGGTCGTCGTACAAAACAGTGTGCCTCGCTCAGGATTTTAATTTTAATTGAATCTTTTTGATTTTTGCACAATTTTTACTCGAACTACCAAACGCAATATACACAACCTTGGATAAAGCCGATTTTTTGTTTACGTTATAGTATGAAATGAGTAAAATACACTGTGAACAGAGTTTTCATATTATTATCATAAAGATATTGATACCGATAAGGAGTTGTTTTGTTTTGTATTTGTAGGGGTGGGTTGCGGTAACACTATGATTAGGTGAATTAAAACACTTTGAGTACTGAATTACGAATTCATGAAACTTTTATCGTCTAAATCCTTTTTCGTGAGGTTTTGAAACTACATTAAAAGATTTTCATAATCGTTTGATAAATTTTAGAAAGATATTGATAGGATTGAAGGATTTAGAAGAATTCGTTAAATTTGAATTTATAGGGATTTTGTGAAGTATATATAACCCCACTCATAATTTTTTCTTCAAATAATTTTCTTGATATTTCGTAGAATTACGAAATGTACAAATATGATGTTCTTACAATAGAAAAATTGAAATATTTCATAATTTAAAAATTCCCCTCCCCCTTCCCCAACACAAAGACAGCAGAAAAGATTCATAGGCAAAAGTAATCATCCTTTTATAAATATTTTTCTTTTGTGTAACAATTAATGCTTTTGGAACAACATAAAGTAATGCATCTACAACTCATTCTAAACTGTATTATTACTAATAGATGTATTAAATGAATTTTATAACAAGTTATTTTAATGGTACATAAGTACCGTCAATAGATAAAGGGTTAAGTACACTTCAAAAAATAAAACATATTTCGTTAAATTTTAATGTAAAAAATGATTTTGCCCGACATTTTTTTAATTATTTATTTTGGCTTTGAAAAATATCCGTTTATGGCATTTTTTGATTTATTTATCTGCTATGAAAAGGAATTTTAGATTACATTAATGATTTCAGCACTCAAACCCAGAATTAGAATGCGCAAAATTTTATTTATGTTGTACATTTCGCTCGAATGGTAGGTCGAGTAATACGGCTGACTAAAAAAATGCCTCGGTATAATATGTTCTCCTCCTCAATCAGAAGGCATGTCGAGGGATTCCTCCACCACAAGCAATGGCAAGCAGAGATTGCGGATCAACTTACCTAATGGCAAGTCTACTGTGTTCCTGCCCTCAAGGAGCATTACGAATTTGGGTAAATCCGCATTTCCCATAGTGTGTTTATATATTTATACGTTTATGAGTTTATATGTTTATACATTTTCGCGTTTGCCTCCAAATATATCACGCGATAGGTCATCGTACAAAACAGTGTGCCTCGCTCAGGATTTTAATTTTAATTGAATCTTTTTGATTTTTGCACAATTTTTACTCGAACTACAAAACGCAATATACACAACCTTTTATAAAGCCGATTTTTTGTTTACGTTATATTATGAAATGAGTAAAATACACTGTGAACAGAGTTTTCATATTATTATCATAAACATATATATACCGATAAAGAGTTGGTTTTGTTTTGTATTAGGAGGGGTGGGTTGCGGTAACACTATGATCAGTTGAATTAAAACCCTTTACGTACCG
Organism: Maratus speciosus; assembly: GCA_963932465.1. Classification (NCBI taxonomy): domain Eukaryota; kingdom Metazoa; phylum Arthropoda; class Arachnida; order Araneae; family Salticidae; genus Maratus; species Maratus speciosus. The sequence goes on along the minus strand of OZ010799.1, from coordinate 62,234,714 downwards.
AATTATGAATTCATGAATATTTTATCTTCTAAAGCATTTTTCGTGAAGTTTTGAAACTACATTAAAAGATTTACACAATCGTTTAATAATTTTTTGAAGTATTTTGATAGGATTGGAAGATATAGAAGAATTCATTAAATTTGAATTTATAGGGATTTTGTGAAGTACATATAACCCCCACTCAAAAGTTTTTATTCAATTAATTTTCTTGATATTTCGTAATATTAGGAAATGTACAAATATGATGTTCTTATAATAGAAATATCGAAATATTTCTGAATTTAAAAATTCCCCTCCCCCTTCCCCAACACAAAGACAGCAGAAAAGATTCAAAGGCAAAAGTAATCATCCTTTTAAAAATATTTTTCTTTTGTGTAACCAATAATGCTTTTGGAACAACATAAAGTACTGCATCTACAACTCATTCTAAACTGTATTATTACTAATGGAGGTATTAAATGAATTTTATAACACGTTATTTTAATGGTACATAAGTACCGTCAATAGATGAAGTGTGAAGTACACTTCAAAAAATAAAACATATTTCGTTAAATTTTAATGTAAAAAATGATTTTACCCGACATTTTTTTAATTATTTATTTTGGCTTTGAAAAATATCCGTTTATGACATTTTTTGATTTATTTATCTGCTATGAAAACGAATTTTAGATTGCATTAATAATTTCAGCACTCAAACCCAGAATTAGAATGCGCAAAATTTTAATTATGTTGTACATTTCGCTCGAATGGTAGGTCGAGTAATACGGCTGACTAAAAAAATGCCTGGGTATCATATATTCTCCTCCTCAATCAGAAGGCATGTCGAGGGATTCCTCCACCACAAGCAATGGCAAGTAGAGATTGCGGATCAACTTACCTAATGGCAAGTCTACCGTGTTCCTGCCCTCAAGGAGCATTACGAGGCTTGGTAAATCCGCATTTCCCATAGTGTGTTTATATATTTATACGTTTATACGTTTATATGTTTATACATTTTCGAGTTCGCCTCCAAATATATCACGCGATAGGTCATCGTACAAAACAGTGTGCCTCGCTCAGGATTTTAATTTTAATTGAATCTTTTTGATTTTTGCACAATTTTTACTCGAACTACCAAACGCAATATACACAACCTTGGATAAAGCCGATTTTTTGTTTACGTTATATTATGAAATGAGTAAAATTCACTGTGAACAGAGTTATCATATTATTATGATAAACATATATATACCGATAAAGAGTTGGTTTTGTTTTGTATTAGTAGGGGTGGGTTGCGGTAACACTATGATTAGGTGAATTAAAACCCTTTACGTACTGAATTACGAATTCATGAAACTTTTATCTTCTAAATCATTTTTCGTGAGGTTTTGAAACTACATTAAAAGATTTACACAATCGTTTAATAATTTTTTGAAGTATTTTGATAGGATTGGAAGATATAGAAGAATTCATTAAATTTGAATTTATAGGGATTTTGTGAAGTACATATAACCCCACTCAAAAGTTTTTATTCAAATAATTTTCTTGATATTTCGTAATATTAGGAAATGTACAAATATGATGTTCTTATAATAGAAATATTGAAATATTTCATAATTTAAAAATCCCCTCCCCCTTCCCCAACACAAACACAGCAGAAAAGATTCAAAGGCAAAAGTAATCATCCTTTTAAAAATATTTTTCTTTTGTGTAACCAATATTGCTTTTGGAACAACATAAATTACTGCATCTACAACTCATTTTAAACTGTATTATTACTAATTGATGTATTAAATGAATTTTATAACAAGTTATTTTAATGGTACATAAGTACCGTCAATAGATGAAGTGTGAAATACACTTCAAAAAATAAAACATATTTCGTTAAATTTTAATGTAAAAAATGATTTTACCCGACATTTTTTTAATTATATATTTTGGCTTTGAAAAATATCCGTTTATGACATTTTTTGATTTATTTATCTGCTATGAAAACGAAATTTAGATTGCATTAATGATTTCAACACTCAAATCCAGAATTAGAATGCGCAAAATTTTAATTATGTTGTACATTTCGCTCGAATGGTAGGTCGAGTAATACGGCTGACTAAAAAAATGCCTCGGTATCATATATTCTCCTCCTCAATCAGAAGGCATGTCGAGGGATTCCTCCACCACAAGCAATGGCAAATACAGATTGCGGATCAACTTACCTAATGGCAAGTCTACCGTGTTCCTGCCCTCAAGGAGCATTACGAGGTTCGGTAAATCCGCATTTCCCATAGTGTGTTTATATACTTATACGTTTATATGTTTATACATTTTCGAGTTTGCCTCCAAATATATCACGCGTTAGGTCATCGTACAAAACAGTGTGCCTCGCTCAGGATTTTAATTTTAATTGAATCTTTTTGATTTTTGCACAATTTTTACTCGAACTACCAAACGCAATATACACAACCTTGGATAAAGCCGATTTTTTGTTTACGTTATAGTATGAAATGAGTAAAATACACTGTGAACAGAGTTTTCATATTATTATCATAAAGATATTGATACCGATAAGGAGTTGTTTTGTTTTGTATTTGTAGGGGTGGGTTGCGGTAACACTATGATTAGGTGAATTAAAACACTTTAAGTACTGAATTACGAATTCATGAAACTTTTATCGTCTAAATCCTTTTTCGTGAGGTTTTGAAACTACATTAAAAGATTTTCATAATCGTTTGATAAATTTTAGAAAGATATTGATAGGATTGAAGGATTTAGAAGAATTCGTTAAATTTGAATTTATAGGGATTTTGTGAAGTATATATAACCCCACTCATAATTTTTTCTTCAAATAATTTTCTTGATATTTCGTAGAATTACGAAATGTACAAATATGATGTTCTTACAATAGAAAAATTGAAATATTTCATAATTTAAAAATTCCCCTCCCCCTTCCCCAACACAAATACAGCAGAAAAGATTCATAGGCAAAAGTAATCATCCTTTTATAAATATTTTTCTTTTGTGTAACAATTAATGCTTTTGGAACAACATAAAGTAATGCATCTACAACTCATTCTAAACTGTATTATTACTAATAGATGTATTAAATGAATTTTATAACAAGTTATTTTAATGGTACATAAGTACCGTCAATAGATAAAGGGTTAAGTACACTTCAAAAAATAAAACATATTTCGTTAAATTTTAATGTAAAAAATGATTTTGCCCGACATTTTTTTAATTATTTATTTTGGCTTTGAAAAATATCCGTTTATGGCATTTTTTGATTTATTTATCTGCTATGAAAAGGAATTTTAGATTACATTAATGATTTCAGCACTCAAACCCAGAATTAGAATGCGCAAAATTTTAATTATGTTGTACATTTCGCTCGAATGGTAGGTCGAGTAATACGGCTGACTAAAAAAATGCCTGGGTATCATATATTCTCCTCCTCAATCAGAAGGCATGTCGAGGGATTCCTCCACCACAAGCAATGGCAAGTAGAGATTGCGGATCAACTTACCTAATGGCAAGTCTACCGTGTTCCTGCCCTCAAGGAGCATTACGAGGCTTGGTAAATCCGCATTTGCCATAGTGTGTTTATATATTTATACGTTTATACGTTTATATGTTTATACATTTTCGAGTTCGCCTCCAAATATATCACGCGATAGGTCATCGTACAAAACAGTGTGCCTCGCTCAGGATTTTAATTTTAATTGAATCTTTTTGATTTTTGCACAATTTTTACTCGAACTACCAAACGCAATATACACAACCTTGGATAAAGCCGATTTTTTGTTTACGTTATATTATGAAATGAGTAAAATTCACTGTGAACAGAGTTATCATATTATTATGATAAACATATATATACCGATAAAGAGTTGGTTTTGTTTTGTATTAGTAGGGGTGGGTTGCGGTAACACTATGATTAGGTGAATTAAAACCCTTTACGTACTGAATTACGAATTCATGAAACTTTTATCTTCTAAATCATTTTTCGTGAGGTTTTGAAACTACATTAAAAGATTTACACAATCGTTTAATAATTTTTTGAAGTATTTTGATAGGATTGGAAGATATAGAAGAATTCATTAAATTTGAATTTATAGGGATTTTGTGAAGTACATATAACCCCACTCAAAAGTTTTTATTCAAATAATTTTCTTGATATTTCGTAATATTAGGAAATGTACAAATATGATGTTCTTATAATAGAAATATTGAAATATTTCTGAATTTAAAAATCCCCTCCCCCTTCCCCAACACAAACACAGCAGAAAAGATTCAAAGGCAAAAGTAATCATCCTTTTAAAAATATTTTTCTTTTGTGTAACCAATATTGCTTTTGGAACAACATAAATTACTGCATCTACAACTCATTTTAAACTGTATTATTACTAATCGATGTATTAAATGAATTTTATAACAAGTTATTTTAATGGTACATAAGTACCGTCAATAGATGAAGTGTGAAATACACTTCAAAAAATAAAACATATTTCGTTAAATTTTAATGTAAAAAATGATTTTACCCGACATTTTTTTAATTATATATTTTGGCTTTGAAAAATATCCGTTTATGACATTTTTTGATTTATTTATCTGCTATGAAAACGAAATTTAGATTGCATTAATGATTTCAACACTCAAATCCAGAATTAGAATGCGCAAAATTTTAATTATGTTGTACATTTCGCTCGAATGGTAGATCGAGTAATACGGCTGACTAAAAAAATGCCTCGGTATCATATATTCTCCTCCTCAATCAGAAGGCATGTCGAGGGATTCCTCCACCACAAGCAATGGCAAATACAGATTGCGGATCAACTTACCTAATGGCAAGTCTACCGTGTTCCTGCCCTCAAGGAGCATTACGAGGTTCGGTAAATCCGCATTTCCCATAGTGTGTTTATATACTTATACGTTTATATGTTTATACATTTTCGAGTTTGCCTCCAAATATATCACGCGTTAGGTCATCGTACAAAACAGTGTGCCTCGCTCAGGATTTTAATTTTAATTGAATCTTTTTGATTTTTGCACAATTTTTACTCGAACTACCAAACGCAATATACACAACCTTGGATAAAGCCGATTTTTTGTTTACGTTATAGTATGAAATGAGTAAAATACACTGTGAACAGAGTTTTCATATTATTATCATAAAGATATTGATACCGATAAGGAGTTGTTTTGTTTTGTATTTGTAGGGGTGGGTTGCGGTAACACTATGATTAGGTGAATTAAAACACTTTAAGTACTGAATTACGAATTCATGAAACTTTTATCGTCTAAATCCTTTTTCGTGAGGTTTTGAAACTACATTAAAAGATTTTCATAATCGTTTGATAAATTTTAGAAAGATATTGATAGGATTGAAGGATTTAGAAGAATTCGTTAAATTTGAATTTATAGGGATTTTGTGAAGTATATATAACCCCACTCATAATTTTTTCTTCAAATAATTTTCTTGATATTTCGTAGAATTACGAAATGTACAAATATGATGTTCTTACAATAGAAAAATTGAAATATTTCATAATTTAAAAATTCCCCTCCCCCTTCCCCAACACAAATACAGCAGAAAAGATTCATAGGCAAAAGTAATCATCCTTTTATAAATATTTTTCTTTTGTGTAACAATTAATGCTTTTGGAACAACATAAAGTAATGCATCTACAACTCATTCTAAACTGTATTATTACTAATAGATGTATTAAATGAATTTTATAACAAGTTATTTTAATGGTACATAAGTACCGTCAATAGATAAAGGGTTAAGTACACTTCAAAAAATAAAACATATTTCGTTAAATTTTAATGTAAAAAATGATTTTGCCCGACATTTTTTTAATTATTTATTTTGGCTTTGAAAAATATCCGTTTATGGCATTTTTTGATTTATTTATCTGCTATGAAAAGGAATTTTAGATTACATTAATGATTTCAGCACTCAAACCCAGAATTAGAATGCGCAAAATTTTAATTATGTTGTACATTTCGCTCGAATGGTAGGTCGAGTAATACGGCTGACTAAAAAAATGCCTCGGTATAATATGTTCTCCTCCTCAATCAGAAGGCATGTCGAGGGATTCCTCCACCACAAGCAATGGCAAGCAGAGATTGCGGATCAACTTACCTAATGGCAAGTCTACTGTGTTCCTGCCCTCAAGGAGCATTACGAATTTGGGTAAATCCGCATTTCCCATAGTGTGTTTATATATTTATACGTTTATGAGTTTATATGTTTATACATTTTCGCGTTTGCCTCCAAATATATCACGCGATAGGTCATCGTACAAAACAGTGTGCCTCGCTCAGGATTTTAATTTTAATTGAATCTTTTTGATTTTTGCACAATTTTTACTCGAACTACAAAACGCAATATACACAAACTTTTATAAAGCCGATTTTTTGTTTACGTTATATTATGAAATGAGTAAAATACACTGTGAACAGAGTTTTCATATTATTATCATAAACATATATATACCGATAAAGAGTTGGTTTTCTTTTGTATTAGGAGGGGTGGGTTGCGGTAACACTATGATCAGTTGAATTAAAACCCTTTACGTACCGAATTATGAATTCATGAATATTTTATCTTCTAAAGCATTTTTCGTGAAGTTTTGAAACTACATTAAAAGATTTACACAATCGTTTAATAATTTTTTGAAGTATTTTGATAGGATTGGAAGATATAGAAGAATTCATTAAATTTGAATTTATAGGGATTTTGTGAAGTACATATAACCCCACTCAAAAGTTTTTATTCAATTAATTTTCTTGATATTTCGTAATATTAGGAAATGTACAAATATGATGTTCTTATAATAGAAATATCGAAATATTTCTGAATTTAAAAATTCCCCTCCCCCTTCCCCAACACAAAGACAGCAGAAAAGATTCAAAGGCAAAAGTAATCATCCTTTTAAAAATATTTTTCTTTTGTGTAACCAATAATGCTTTTGGAACAACATAAAGTACTGCATCTACAACTCATTCTAAACTGTATTATTACTAATGGATGTATTAAATGAATTTTATAACAAATTATTTTAATGGTACATAAGTACCGTCAATAGATGAAGTGTGAAGTACACTTCAAAAAATAAAACATATTTCGTTAAATTTTAATGTAAAAAATGATTTTACCCGACATTTTTTTAATTATTTATTTTGGCTTTAAAAATATCCGTTTATGACATTTTTTGATTTATTTATCTGCTATGAAAACGAATTTTAGATTGCATTAATGATTTCAGCACTCAAACCCAGAATTAGAATGCGCAAAATTTTAATTATGTTGTACATTTCGCTCGAATGGTAGGTCGAGTAATACGGCTGACTAAAAAAATGTCTCGGTATCATATATTCTCCTCCTCAATCAGAAGGCATGTCGAGGGATTCCTCCACCACAAGCAATTGCAAGTAGAGATTGCGGATCAACTTATCTAATGGCAAGTCTACCGTGTTCCTGCCCTCAAGGAGCATTACGAGATTGAGTAAATCCGCATTTCCCATAGAGTGTTTATATATTTATACGTTTATAAGTTTATATGTTTATACATTTTCGAGTTTGCCTCCAAATATATCACGCGATAAGCCATCGTACAAAACAGCGTGCCTCGCTCAGAATTTTAATTTTAATTGAATCTTTTTGATTTTTGCACAATTTTTACTCGAACTACCGAACGAAATATACACAACCTTGGATAAAGCCGATTTTTTGTTTACGTTATGTTATGAAATGAGTAAAATACACTGCGAGTTTTCATATTATTATCATAAAGATATTGATACCGATAAGGAGTTGTTTTGTTTTGTATTTGTAGGGGTGGGTTGCGGTAACACTATGATTAGGTGAATTAAAACCCTTTAAGTACTGAATTACGAATTCATGAAACTTTTATCTTCTAAATCATTTTTCGTGAGGTTTTGAAACTACATTAAAAGATTTTCACAATCGTTTGATAAATTTTAGAAAGATATTGATAGGATTGAAGGATTTAGAAGAATTCGTTAAATTTTAATTTATAGGGATTTTGTGAAGTATATATAACCCCAGTCATAATTTTTTTTTCAAATAATTTTCTTGATATTTCGTAGAATTAGGAAATGTACAAATATGATGTTCTTACAATAGAAATATTGAAATATTTCATAATTTAAAAATTCCCCTCCCCCTTCCCCATCACAAAGACAGCAGAAAAGATTCATAGGCAAAAGTAATCATCCTTTTATAAATATTTTTCTTTTGTGTAACCAATAATGCTTTTGGAACAACATAAAGTAATGCATCTACAACTCATTCTAAACTGTATTATTACTAATAGATGTATTAAATTAATTTATAACAAATTATTTTAATGGTACATAAGTGCCGTCAATAGATAAACGGTTAAGTACACTTCAGAAAATAAAACATATTTTGTTAAATTTTAATGTAAAAAATGATTTTACCCGACATTTTTTTAATTATTTATTTTGGCTTTGAAAAATATCCGTTTATGGCATTTTTTTGATTTATGTATCTGCTATGAAAAGGAATTTTAGATTACATTAATGATTTCAGCACTCAAACCCAGAATTAGAATGCGCAAAATTTTAATTATGTTGTACATTTCGCTCGAATGGTAGGTCGAGTAATACGGCTGACTAAAAAAATGCCTGGGTATCATATATTCTCCTCCTCAATCAGAAGGCATGTCGAGGGATTCCTCCACCACAAGCAATGGCAAGTAGAGATTGCGGATCAACTTACCTAATGGCAAGTCTACCGTGTTCCTGCCCTCAAGGAGCATTACGAGGCTTGGTAAATCCGCATTTCCCATAGTGTGTTTATATATTTATACGTTTATACGTTTATATGTTTATACATTTTCGAGTTCGCCTCCAAATATATCACGCGATAGGTCATCGTACAAAACAGTGTGCCTCGCTCAGGATTTTAATTTTAATTGAATCTTTTTGATTTTTGCACAATTTTTACTCGAACTACCAAACGCAATATGCACAACCTTGGATAAAGCCGATTTTTTGTTTACGTTATATTATGAAATGAGTAAAATACACTGTGAACAGAGTTTTCATATTATTATCATAAAGATATTGATACCGATAAGGAGTTGTTTTGTTTTGTATTTGTAGGGGTGGGTTGCGGTAACACTATGATTAGGTGAATTAAAACCCTTTAAGTACTGAATTACGAATTCATGAAACTTTTATCTTCTAAATCATTTTTCGTGAGGTTTTGAAACTACAATAATAGATTTTCACAATCGTTTGATAAATTTTAGAAAGATATTGATAGGATTGAAGGATTTAGAAGAATTCGTTAAATTTGAATTTATAGGGATTTTGTGAAGTATATATAACCCCACTCATAATTTTTTCTTCAAATAATTTTCTTGATATTTCGTAGAATTAGGAAATGTACAAATATGATGTTCTTACAATAGAAATATTGAAATATTTCATAATTTAAAAATTCCCCTCCCCCTTCCCCAACACAAAGACAGCAGAAAAGATTCATAGGCAAAAGTAATCATCCTTTTATAAATATTTTTCTTTTGTGTAACCAATAATGCTTTTGGAACAACATAAAGTAATGCATCTACAACTCATTCTAAACTGTATTATTACTAATAGATGTATTAAATGAATTTTATAACAAGTTATTTTAATGGTACATAAGTACCGTCAATAGATAAAGGGTTAAGTACACTTCAAAAAATAAAACATATTTCGTTAAATTTTAATGTAAAAAATGATTTTGCCCGACATTTTTTTAATTATTTATTTTGGCTTTGAAAAATATCCGTTTATGGCATTTTTTGATTTATTTATCTGCTATGAAAACGAATTTTAGATTGCATTAATGATTTCAGCACTCAAACCCAGAATTAGAATGCGCAAAATTTTAATTATGTTGTACATTTCGCTCGAATGGTAGGTCGAGTAATACGGCTGACTAAAAAAATGCCTCGGTATCATATATTCTCCTCCTCAATCAGAAGGCATGTCGAGGGATTCCTCCACCACAAGCAATGGCAAGTAGAGATTGCGGATCAACTTACCTAATGGCAAGTCTACCGTGTTCCTGCCCTCAAGGAGCATTACGAGGTTGGGTAAATCCGCATTTCCCATAGTGTGTTTATATATTTATACGTTTATACGTTTATATGTTTATACATTTTCGCTTTTGCCTCCAAATATATCACGCGATAGGTCATCGTACAAAACAGTGTGCCTCGCTCAGGATTTTAATTTTAATTGAATCTTTTTGATTTTTGCACAATTTTTACTCGAACTACCAAACGCAATATACACAACCTTGGATAAAGCCGATTTTTTGTTTACGTTATATTATGAAATGAGTAAAATACACTGTGAACAGAGTTTTCATATTATTATCATAAACATATATATACCGATAAAGAGTTGGTTTTGTTTTGTACTAGGAGGGGTGGGTTGCGGTAACACTATGATCAGTTGAATTAAAACCCTTTACGTACCGAATTATGAATTCATGAAAATTTTATCTTCTAAAGCATTTTTCGTGAAGTTTTGAAACTACATTAAAAGATTTACACAATCGTTTAATAATTTTTTGAAGTATTTTGATAGGATTGGAAGATATAGAAGAATTCATTAAATTTGAATTTATAGGGATTTTGTGAAGTACATATAACTCCACTCAAAAGTTTTTATTCAAATAATTTTCTTGATATTTCGTAATATTAGGAAATGTACAAATATGATGTTCTTATAATAGAAATATCGAAATATTTCTGAATTTAAAAATTCCCCTCCCCCTTCCCCAACACAAAGACAGCAGAAAAGATTCAAAGGCAAAAGTAACCATCCTTTTAAAAATATTTTTCTTTTATGTAACCAATAATGCTTTTGGAACAACATAAAGTACTGCATCTACAACTCATTCTAAACTGTATTATTACTAATGGATGTATTAAATGAATTTTATAACAAGTTATTTTAATGGTACATAAGTGCCGTCAATAGATAAAGGGTTAAGTACACTTCAAAAAATAAAACATATTTCGTTAAATTTTAATGTAAAAAATGATTTTGCCCGACATTTTTTTAATTATTTATTTTGGCTTTGAAAAATATCCGTTTATGACATTTTTTGATTTATTTATCTGCTATGAAAACGAATTTTAGATTGCATTAATGATTTCAGCACTCAAACCCAGAATTAGAATGCGCAAAATTTTAATTATGTTGTACATTTCGCTCGAATGGTAGGTCGAGTAATACGGCTGACTAAAAAAATGTCTCGGTATCATATATTCTCCTCCTCAATCAGAAGGCATGTCGAGGGATTCCTCCACCACAAGCAATGGCAAGTAGAGATTGCGGATCAACTTACCTAATGGCAAGTCTACAGTGTTCCTGCCCTCAAGGAGCATTACGAGGTTGGGTAAATCCGCATTTCCCATAGAGTGTTTATATATTTATACGTTTATACGTTTATATGTTTATACATTTTCGAGTTTGCCTCCAAATATATCACGCGATAGGTCATCGTACAAAACAGTGTGCCTCGCTCAGGATTTTAATTTTAATTGAATCTTTTTGATTTTTGCACAATTTTTACTCGAACTACCAAACGCAATATACACAACCTTGGATAAAGCCGATTTTTTGTTTACGTTATATTATGAAATGAGTAAAATACACTGTGAACAGAGTTTTCATATTATTATCATAAAGATATTGATACCGATAAGGAGTTGTTTTGTTTTGTATTTGTAGGGGTGGGTTGCGGTAACACTATGATTAGGTGAATTAAAACCCTTTAAGTACTGAATTACGAATTCATGAAACTTTTATCTTCTAAATCATTTTTCGTGAGGTTTTGAAACTACATTAAAAGATTTTCACAATCGTTTGATAAATTTTAGAAAGATATTGATAGGATTGAAGGATTTAGAAGAATTCGTTAAATTTGAATTTATAGGGATTTTGTGAATTATATATAACCCCACTCATAATTTTTTCTTCAAATAATTTTCTTGATATTTCGTAGAATTAGGAAATGTACAAATATGATGTTCTTACAATAAAATATTGAAATATTTCATATTTAAAAATTCCCCTCCCCCTTCCCCAACACAAAGACAGCAGAAAAGATTCATAGGCAAATGTAATCATCCTTTTATAAATATTTTTCTTTTGTGTAACCAATAATGCTTTTGGAACAACATAAAGTAATGCATCTACAACTCATTCTAAACTGTATTATTACTAATAGATGTATTAAATGAATTTTATAACAAGTTATTTTAATGGTACATAAGTACCGTCAATAGATGAAGTGTGAAGTACACTTCAAAAAATAAAACATATTTCGTTAAATTTTAATGTAAAAAATGATTTTACCCGACATTTTTTTAATTATTTATTTTGGCTTTGAAAAATATCCGTTTATGACATTTTTTGATTTATTTATCTGCTATGAAAACGAATTTTAGATTGCATTAATGATTTCAGCACTCAAACCCAGAATTAGAATGCGCAAAATTTTAATTATGTTGTACATTTCGCTCGAATGGTAGGTCGAGTAATACGGCTGACTAAAAAAATGCCTCGGTATCATATATTCTCCTCCTCAATCAGAAGGCATGTCGAGGGATTCCCCCACCACAAGCAATGGCAAGTAGAGATTGCGGATCAACTTACCTAATGGCAAGTCTACCGTGTTCCTGCCCTCAAGGAGCATTACGAGGTTGGGTAAATCCGCATTTCCCATAGTGTGTTTATATATTTATACGTTTATACGTTTATATGTTTATACATTTTCGCTTTTGCCTCCAAATATATCACGCGATAGGTCATCGTACAAAACAGTGTGCCTCGCTCAGGATTTTAATTTTAATTGAATCTTTTTGATTTTTGCACAATTTTTACTCGAACTACCAAACGCAATATACACAACCTTGGATAAAGCCGATTTTTTGTTTACGTTATATTATGAAATGAGTAAAATACACTGTGAACAGAGTTTTCATATTATTATCATAAACATATATATACCGATAAAGAGTTGGTTTTGTTTTGTACTAGGAGGGGTGGGTTGCGGTAACACTATGATCAGTTGAATTAAAACCCTTTACGTACCGAATTATGAATTCATGAAAATTTTATCTTCTAAAGCATTTTTCGTGAAGTTTTGAAACTACATTAAAAGATTTACACAATCGTTTAATAATTTTTTGAAGTATTTTGATAGGATTGGAAGATATAGAAGAATTCATTAAATTTGAATTTATAGGGATTTTGTGAAGTACATATAACTCCACTCAAAAGTTTTTATTCAAATAATTTTCTTGATATTTCGTAATATTAGGAAATGTACAAATATGATGTTCTTATAATAGAAATATCGAAATATTTCTGAATTTAAAAATTCCCCTCCCCCTTCCCCAACACAAAGACAGCAGAAAAGATTCAAAGGCAAAAGTAATCATCCTTTTAAAAATATTTTTCTTTTGTGTAACCAATACTGCTTTTGGAACAACATAAAGTACTGCATCTACAACTCATTCTAAACTGTATTATTAATAATAGATGTATTAAATGAATTTTATAACAAGTTATTTTAATGGTACATAAGTACCGTCAATAGATGAAGTGTGAAGTACACTTCAAAAAATAAAACATATTTCGTTAAATTTTAATGTAAAAAATGATTTTACCCGACATTTTTTTAATTATTTTTTTTGGCTTTGAAAAATATCCGTTTATGACATTTTTTGATTTATTTATCTGCTATGAAAACGAATTTTAGATTGCATTAATGATTTCAGCACTCAAACCCAGAATTAGAATACGCAAAATTTTAATTATGTTGTACATTTCGCTCGAATGGTAGGTCGAGTAATACGGCTGACTAAAAAAATGCCTCGGTATAATATATTCTCCTCCTCAATCAGAAGGCATGTCGAGGGATTCCTCCACCACAAGCAATGGCAAGCAGAGATTGCGGATCAACTTACCTAATGGCAAGTCTACTGTGTTCCTGCCCTCAAAGAGCATTACGAAGTTGGGTAAATCCGCATTTCCCATAGTGTGTTTATATATTTATACGTTTATAAGTTTATATGTTTATACATTTTCGCGTTTGCCTCCAAATATATCACGCGATAGGTCATCGTACAAAACAGTGTTCCTCGCTCAGGATTTTAATTTTAATTGAATCTTTTTGATTTTTGCACAATTTTTACTCGAACTACCAAACGCAATATACACAACCTTGGATAAAGCCGATTTTTTGTTTACGTTACATTATGAAATGAGTAAAATACACTGTGAACAGAGTTTTCATATTATTATCATAAACATATATATACCGATAAAGAGTTGGTTTTGTTTTGTATTAGGAGGGGTGGGTTGCGGTAACACTATGATCAGTTGAATTAAAACCCTTTACGTACCGAATTATGAATTCATGAATATTTTATCTTCTAAAGCATTTTTCGTGAAGTTTTGAAACTACATTAAAAGATTTACACAATCGTTTAAAAATTTTTTGAAGTATTTTGATAGGATTGGAAGATATAGAAGAATTCATTAAATTCAATTTATAGGGATTTTGTGAAGTACATATAACCCCACTCAAAAGTTTTTATTCATATAATTTTCTTGATATTTCGTAATATTAGGAAATGTACAAATATGATGTTCTTATAATAGAAATATCGAAATATTTCTGAATTTAAAAATTCCCCTCCCCCTTCCTCAACACAAAGACAGCAGAAAAGATTCAAAGGCAAATGGAATCATCCTTATAAAAATATTTTTCTTTTGTGTAACCAATAATGCTTTTGGAACAACATAAAGTACTACATCTACAACTCATTCTAAACTGTATTATTACTAATGGATGTATTAAATGAATTTTATAACAAGTTATTTTAATGGTACATAAGTACCGTCAATAGATGAAGTGTGAAGTACACTTCAAAAAATAAAACACATTTCGTTAAATTTTAATGTAAAAAATGATTTTACCCGACATTTTTTTAATTATTTATTTTGGCTTTGAAAAATATCCGTTTATGACATTTTTTGATTTATTTATCTGCTATGAAAACGAATTTTAGATTGCATTAATGATTTCAGCACTCAAACCCAGAATTAGAATGCGCAAAATTTTAATTATGTTGTACATTTCGCTCGAATGGTAGGCCGAGTAATACGGCTGACTAAAAAAATGTCTCGGTATCATATATTCTCCTCCTCAATCAGAAGGCATGTCGAGGGATTCCTCCACCACAAGCAATGGCAAGTAGAGATTGCGGATCAACTTACCTAATGGCAAGTCTACCGTGTTCCTGCCCTCAAGGAGCATTACGAGGTTGGGTAAATCCGCATTTCCCATAGAGTGTTTATATATTTATACGTTTATACGTTTATATGTTTATACATTTTCGAGTTTGCCTCCAAATATATCACGCGATAGGTCACCGTACAAAACAGTGTGCCTCGCTCAGGATTTTAATTTTAATTGAATCTTTTTGATTTTTGCACAATTTTTACTCGAACTACCAAACGCAATATACACAACCTTGGATAAAGCCGATTTTTTGTTTACGTTATATTATGAAATGAGTAAAATACACTGTGAACAGAGTTTTCATATTATTATCATAAACATATATATACCGATAAAGAGTTGGTTTTGTTTTGTATTAGGAGGGGTGGGTTGCGGTAACACTATGATCAGTTGAATTAAAACCCTCTACGTACCGAATTATGAATTCATGAATATTTTATCTTCTAAAGCATTTTTCGTGAAGTTTTGAAACTACATTAAAAGATTTACACAATCGTTTAAAAATTTTTTGAAGTATTTTGATAGGATTGGAAGATATAGAACAATTCATTAAATTCAATTTATAGGGATTTTGTGAAGTACATATAACCCCACTCAAAAGTTTTTATTCATATAATTTTCTTGATATTTCGTAATATTAGGAAATGTAAAAATATGATGTTCTTATAATAGAAATATCGAAATATTTCTGAATTTAAAAATTCCCCTCCCCCTTCCTCAACACAAAGACAGCAGAAAAGATTCAAAGGCAAATGGAATCATCCTTTTAAAAATATTTTTCTTTTGTGTAACCAATAATGCTTTTGGAACAACATAAAGTACTGCATCTACAACTCATTCTAAACTGTATTATTACTAATGGATGTATTAAATGAATTTTATAACAAGTTATTTTAATGGTACATAAGTACCGTCAATAGATGAAGTGTGAAGTACACTTCAAAAAATAAAACATATTTCGTTAAATTTTAATGTAAAAAATGATTTTACCCGACATTTTTTTAATTATTTATTTTGGCTTTGAAAAATATCCGTTTATGACATTTTTTGATTTATTTATCTGCTATGAAAACGAATTTTAGACTGCATTAATGATTTCAGCACTCAAACACAGAATTAGAATGCGCAAAATTTTAATTATGTTGTACATTTCGCTCGAATGGTAGGCCGAGTAATACGGCTGACTAAAAAAATGTCTCGGTATCATATATTCTCCTCCTCAATCAGAAGGCATGTCGAGGGATTCCTCCACCACAAGCAATGGCAAGTAGAGATTGCGGATCAACTTACCTAATGGCAAGTCTACCGTGTTCCTGCCCTCAAGGAGCATTACGAGGTTGGGTAAATCCGCATTTCCCATAGAGTGTTTATATATTTATACGTTTATACGTTTATATGTTTATACATTTTCGAGTTTGCCTCCAAATATATCACGCGATAGGTCATCGTACAAAACAGTGTGCCTCGCTCAGGATTTTAATTTTAATTGAATCTTTTTGATTTTTGCACAATTTTTACTCGAACTACCAAACGCAATATACACAACCTTGGATAATGCCGATTTTTTTGTTTACGTTATATTATGAAATGAGTAAAATACACTGTGATCAGAGTTTTCATATTATTATCATAAACATATATATACCGATAAAGAGTTGGTTTTGTTTTTTATTAGGAGGGGTGGGTTGCGGTAACACTATGATCAGTTGAATTAAAACCCTTTACGTACCGAATTATGAATTCATGAAAATTTTATCTTCTAAAGCATTTTTCGTGAAGTTTTGAAACTACATTAAAAGATTTACACAGTCGTTTAAAAATTTTTTGAAGTATTTTGATAGGATTGGAAGATATAGAAGAATTCATTAAATTTGAATTTATAGGGATTTTGTGAAGTACATATAACCCCACTCAAAAGTTTTTATTCAAATAAATTTCTTGATATTTCGTAATATTAGGAAATGTACAAATATGATGTTCTTATAATAGAAATATCGAAATATTTCTGAATTTAAAAATTCCCCTCCCCCTTCCCCAACACAAAGACAGCAGAAAAGATTCAAAGGCAAAAGTAATCATCCTTTTAAAAATATTTTTCTTTTGTGTAACCAATAATGCTTTTGGAACAACATAAAGTACTGCATCTACAACTCATTCTAAACTGTATTATTACTAATGGATGTATTAAATGAATTTTATAACAAGTTATTTTAATGGTACATAAGTACCGTCAATAGATAAAGGGTTAAGTACACTTCAAAAAATAAAACATATTTCGTTAAATTTTAATGTAAAAAATTATTTTGCCCGACATTTTTTTAATTATTTATTTTGGCTTTGAAAAATATCCGTTTATGGCATTTTTCGATTTATTTATCTGCTATGAAAAGGAATTTTAGATTACATTAATGATTTCAGCACTCAAACCCAGAATTAGAATGCGCAAAATTTTAATTATGTTGTACATTTCGCTCGAATGGTAGGTCGAGTAATACGGCTGACTAAAAAAATGCCTCGGTATAATATATTCTCCTCCTCAATCAGAAGGCATGTCGATTTATTCCTCCACCACAAGCAATGGCAAGCAGAGATTGCGGATCAACTTACCTAATGGCAAGTCTACTGTGTTCCTGCCCTCAAGGAGCATTACGAAGTTGGGTAAATCCGCATTTCCCATAGTGTGTTTATATAATTATACGTTTATAAGTTTATATGTTTATACATTTTCGCGTTTGCCTCCAAATATATCACGCGATAGGTCATCGTACAAAACAGTGTCCCTCGCTCAGGATTTTAATTTTAATTGAATCTTTTTGATTTTTGCACAATTTTTACTCGAACTGCCAAACGCAATATACACAACCTTGGATAAAGCCGATTTTTTGTTTACGTTATATTACGAAATGAGTAAAATACACTGTGAACAGAGTTTTCATATTATTATCATAAAGATATTGATACCGATAAGGAGTTGTTTTGTTTTGTATTTGTAGGGGTGGGTTGCGGTAACACTATGATTAGGTGAATTAAAACCCTTTAAGTACTGAATTACGAATTCATGAAACATTTTTATCTTCTAAATAATTTTTCTTGAGGTTTTGAAACTACATTAAAAGATTTTCACAATCGTTTGATAAATTTTAGAAAGATATTGATAGGATTGAAGGATTTAGAAGAATTCGTTAAATTTGAATTTATAGGGATTTTGTGAAGTATATATAACCCCACTCATAATTTTTTTTTTCAAATAATTTTCTTGATATTTCGTAGAATTAGGAAATGTACAAATATGATGTTCTTACAATAAAATATTGAAATATTTCATAATTTAAAAATTCCCCTCCCCCTTCCCCAACACAAAGACAGCAGAAAAGATTCATAGGCAAATGTAATCATCCTTTTATAAATATTTTTCTTTTGTGTAACCAATAATGCTTTTGGAACAACATAAAGTAATGCATTTACAACTCATTCTAAACTGTATTATTACTAATAGATGTACTAAATGAATTTTATAACAAGTTATTTTAATGGTACATAAGTACCGTCAATAGATAAAGGGTTAAGTACACTTCAAAAAATAAAACATATTTCATTAAATTTTAATGTAAAAAATGATTTTGCCCGACATTTTTTTAATTATTTATTTTGGCTTTGAAAAATATCCGTTTATGGCATTTTTTGATTTATTTATCTGCTATGAAAAGGAATTTTAGATTACATTAATGATTTCAGCACTCAAACCCAGAATTAGAATGCGCAAAATTTTAATTATGTTGTACATTTCGCTCGAATGGTAGGTCGAGTAATACGGCTGACTAAAAAAATGCCTCGGTATAATATATTCTCCTCCTCAATCAGAAGGCATGTCGAGGGATTCCTCCACCACAAGCAATGGCAGCAGAGATTGCGGATCAACTTACCTAATGGCAAGTCTACTGTGTTCCTGCCCTCAAGGAGCATTACGAAGTTGGGTAAATCCGCATTTCCCATAGTGTGTTTATATATTTATACGTTTATAAGTTTATATGTTTATACATTTTCGCGTTTGCCTCCAAATATATCACGCGATAGGTCATCGTACAAAACAATGTGCCTCGCTCAGGATTTTAATTTTAATTGAATCTTTTTGATTTTTGCACAATTTTTACTCGAACTACCAAACGCAATATACACAACCTTGGATAAAGCCGATTTTTATTTTACGTTATATTATGAAATGAGTAAAATACACTGTGAACAGAGTTTTCATATTATTATCATAAACATATATATACCGATAAAGAGTTGGTTTTGTTTTTTATTAGGAGGGGTGGGTTGCGGTAACACTATGATCAGTTGAATTAAAACCCTTTACGTACCGAATTATGAATTCATGAATATTTTATCTTCTAAAGCATTTTTCGTGAAGTTTTGAAACTACATTAAAAGATTTACACAATCGTTTAAAAATTTTTTGAAGTATTTTGATAGGATTGGAAGATATAGAAGAATTCATTAAATTTGAATTTATAGGGATTTTGTGAAGTACATATAACCCCACTCAAAAGTTTTTATTCAAATAATTTTCTTGATATTTCGTAATATTAGGAAATGTACAAATATGATGTTCTTATAATAGAAATATCGAAATATTTCTGAATTTAAAAATTCCCCCCCCCTTCCCCAACACAAAGACAGCAGAAAAGATTCAAAGGCAAATGTAATCATCCTTTTAAAAATATTTTTCTTTTGTGTAACCAATAATGCTTTTGGAACAACATAAAGTACTGCATCTACAACTCATTCTAAACTGTATTATTACTAATGGATGTATTAAATGAATTTTATAACAAGTTATTTTAATGGTACATAAGTACCGTCAATAGATGAAGTGTGAAGTACACTTCAAAAAATAAAACATATTTCGTTAAATTTTAATGTAAAAAATGATTTTACCCGACATTTTTTTAATTATTTATTTTGGCTTTGAAAAATATCCGTTTATGACATTTTTTGATTTATTTATCTGCTATGAAAACGAATTTTAGATTGCACTAATGATTTCAGCACTCAAACCCAGAATTAGAATGCGCAAAATTTTAATTATGTTGTACATTTCGCTCGAATGGTAGGTCGAGTAATACGGCTGACTAAAAAAATGTCTCGGTATCATATATTCTCCTCCTCAATCAGAAGGCATGTCGAGGGATTCCTCCACCACAAGCAATGGCAAATAGAGATTGCGGATCAACTTACCTAATGGCAAGTCTACCGTGTTCCTGCCCTCAAGGAGCATTACGAGGTTGGGTAAATCCGCATTTCCCATAGAGTGTTTATATATTTATACGTTTATACGTTTATATGTTTATACATTTTCGAGTTTGCCTCCAAATATATCACGCGATAGGTCATCGTACAAAACAGTGTGCCTCGCTCAGGATTTTAATTTTAATTGAATCTTTTTGACTTTTGCACAATTTTTACTCGAACTACCAAACGCAATATACACAACCTTGGATAAAGCCGATTTTTTGTTTACGTTATATTATGAAATGAGTAAAATACACTGTGAACAGAGTTTTCATATTATTATCATAAAGATATTGATACCGATAAGGAGTTGTTTTGTTTTGTATTTGTAGGGGTGGGTTGCGGTAACACTATGATTAGGTGAATTAAAACCCTTTAAGTACTGAATTACGAATTCATGAAACTTTTATCTTCTAAATCATTTTTCGTGAGGTTTTGAAACTACATTAAAAGATTTTCACAATCGTTTGATAAATTTTAGAAAGATATTGATAGGATTGAAGGATTTAGAAGAATTCGTTAAATTTGAATTTATAGGGATTTTGTGAATTATATATAACCCCACTCATAATATTTTCTTCAAATAATTTTCTTGATATTTCGTAGAATTAGGAAATGTACAAATATGATGTTCTTACAATAAAATATTGAAATATTTCATAATTAAAAATTCCCCTCCCCCTTCCCCAACACAAAGACAGCAGAAAAGATTCATAGGCAAATGTAATCATCCTTTTATAAATATTTTTCTTTTGTGTAACCAATAATGCTTTTGGAACAACATAAAGTAATGCATCTACAACTCATTCTAAACTGTATTATTACTAATAGATGTATTAAATGAATTTTATAACAAGTTATTTTAATGGTACATAAGTACCGTCAATAGATGAAGTGTGAAGTACACTTCAAAAAATAAAACATATTTCGTTAAATTTTAATGTAAAAAATGATTTTACCCGACATTTTTTTAATTATTTATTTTGGCTTTGAAAAATATCCGTTTATGACATTTTTTGATTTATTTATCTGCTATGAAAACGAATTTTAGATTGCATTAATGATTTCAGCACTCAAACCCAGAATTAGAATGCGCAAAATTTTAATTATGTTGTACATTTCGCTCGAATGGTAGGTCGAGTAATACGGCTGACTAAAAAAATGCCTCGGTATCATATATTCTCCTCCTCAATCAGAAGGCATGTCGAGGGATTCCTCCACCACAAGCAATGGCAAGTAGAGATTGCGGATCAACTTACATAATGGCAAGTCTACCGTGTTCCTGCCCTCAAGGAGCATTACGAGGTTGGGTAAATCCGCATTTCCCATAGTGTGTTTATATATTTATACGTTTATATGTTTATACATTTTCGCGTTTGCCTCCAAATATATCACGCGATAGGTCATCGTACAAAACAGTGTGCCTCGCTCACGATTTTAATTTTAATTGAATCTTTTTGATTTTTGCACAATTTTTACTCGAACTACCAAACGCAATATACACAACCTTGGATAAAGCCGATTTTTTGTTTACGTTATATTATGAAATGAGTAAAATACACTGTGAACAGAGTTTTCATATTATTATCATAAACATATATATACCGATAAAGAGTTGGTTTTTTTTGTACTAGGAGGGGTGGGTTGCGGTAACACTATGATCAGTTTAATTAAAACCCTTTACGTACCGAATTATGAATTCATGAAAATTTTATCTTCTAAAGCATTTTTCGTGAAGTTTTGAAACTACATTAAAAGATTTACACAATCGTTTAATAATTTTTTGAAGTATTTTGATAGGATTGGAAGATATAGAAGAATTCATTAAATTTGAATTTATAGGGATTTTGTGAAGTACATATAACTCCACTCAAAAGTTTTTATTCAAATAATTTTCTTGATATTTCGTAATATTAGGAAATGTACAAATATGATGTTCTTATAATAGAAATATCGAAATATTTCTGAATTTAAAAATTCCCCTCCCCCTTCCCCAACACAAAGACAGCAGAAAAGATTCAAATGCAAAAGTAATCATCCTTTTAAAAATATTTTTCTTTTGTGTAACCAATACTGCTTTTGGAACAACATAAAGTACTGCATCTACAACTCATTCTAAACTGTATTATTACTAATGGATGTATTAAATGAATTTTATAACAAGTTATTTTAATGGTACATAAGTACCGTCAATAGATGAAGTGTGAAGTACACTTCAAAAAATAAAACATATTTCGTTAAATTTTAATGTAAAAAATGATTTTACCCGACATTTTTTTAATTATTTATTTTGGCTTTGAAAAATATCCGTTTATGACATTTTTTGATTTATTTATCTGCTATGAAAACGAATTTTAGATTGCACTAATGATTTCAGCACTCAAACCCAGAATTAGAATGCGCAAAATTTTAATTATGTTGTACATTTCGCTCGAATGGTAGGTCGAGTAATACGGCTGACTAAAAAAATGTCTCGGTATCATATATTCTCCTCCTCAATCAGAAGGCATGTCGAGGGATTCCTCCACCACAAGCAATGGCAAATAGAGATTGCGGATCAACTTACCTAATGGCAAGTCTACCGTGTTCCTGCCCTCAAGGAGCATTACGAGGTTGGGTAAATCCGCATTTCCCATAGAGTGTTTATATATTTATACGTTTATACGTTTATATGTTTATACATTTTCGAGTTTGCCTCCAAATATATCACGCGATAGGTCATCGTACAAAACAGTGTGCCTCGCTCAGGATTTTAATTTTAATTGAATCTTTTTGACTTTTGCACAATTTTTACTCGAACTACCAAACGCAATATACACAACCTTGGATAAAGCCGATTTTTTGTTTACGTTATATTATGAAATGAGTAAAATACACTGTGAACAGAGTTTTCATATTATTATCATAAAGATATTGATACCGATAAGGAGTTGTTTTGTTTTGTATTTGTAGGGGTGGGTTGCGGTAACACTATGATTAGGTGAATTAAAACCCTTTAAGTACTGAATTACGAATTCATGAAACTTTTATCTTCTAAATCATTTTTCGTGAGGTTTTGAAACTACATTAAAAGATTTTCACAATCGTTTGATAAATTTTAGAAAGATATTGATAGGATTGAAGGATTTAGAAGAATTCGTTAAATTTGAATTTATAGGGATTTTGTGAATTATATATAACCCCACTCATAATTTTTTCTTCAAATAATTTTCTTGATATTTCGTAGAATTAGGAAATGTACAAATATGATGTTCTTACAATAAAATATTGAAATATTTCATAATTAAAAATTCCCCTCCCCCTTCCCCAACACAAAGACAGCAGAAAAGATTCATAGGCAAATGTAATCATCCTTTTATAAATATTTTTCTTTTGTGTAACCAATAATGCTTTTGGAACAACATAAAGTAATGCATCTACAACTCATTCTAAACTGTATTATTACTAATAGATGTATTAAATGAATTTTATAACAAGTTATTTTAATGGTACATAAGTACCGTCAATAGATGAAGTGTGAAGTACACTTCAAAAAATAAAACATATTTCGTTAAATTTTAATGTAAAAAATGATTTTACCCGACATTTTTTTAATTATTTATTTTGGCTTTGAAAAATATCCGTTTATGACATTTTTTGATTTATTTATCTGCTATGAAAACGAATTTTAGATTGCATTAATGATTTCAGCACTCAAACCCAGAATTAGAATGCGCAAAATTTTAATTATGTTGTACATTTCGCTCGAATGGTAGGTCGAGTAATACGGCTGACTAAAAAAATGTCTCGGTATCATATATTCTCCTCCTCAATCAGAAGGCATGTCGAGGGATTCCTCCACCACAAGCAATGGCAAGTAGAGATTGCGGATCAACTTACCTAATGGCAAGTCTACCGTGTTCCTGCCCTCAAGGAGCATTACGAGGTTGGGTAAATCCGCATTTCCCATAGTGTGTTTATATATTTATACGTTTATATGTTTATACATTTTCGCGTTTGCCTCCAAATATATCACGCGATAGGTCATCGTACAAAACAGTGTGCCTCGCTCACGATTTTAATTTTAATTGAATCTTTTTTATTTTTGCACAATTTTTACTCGAACTACCAAACGCAATATACACAACCTTGGATAAAGCCGATTTTTTGTTTACGTTATATTATGAAATGAGTAAAATACACTGTGAACAGAGTTTTCATATTATTATCATAAA
Source organism: Maratus speciosus (assembly GCA_963932465.1). NCBI lineage: Eukaryota > Metazoa > Arthropoda > Arachnida > Araneae > Salticidae > Maratus > Maratus speciosus. Next base: position 62,209,862 of record OZ010799.1, on the reverse strand, counting down.
CATATATATACCGATAAAGAGTTGGTTTTTTTTGTACTAGGAGGGGTGGGTTGCGGTAACACTATGATCAGTTTAATTAAAACCCTTTACGTACCGAATTATGAATTCATGAAAATTTTATCTTCTAAAGCATTTTTCGTGAAGTTTTGAAACTACATTAAAAGATTTACACAATCGTTTAATAATTTTTTGAAGTATTTTGATAGGATTGGAAGATATAGAAGAATTCATTAAATTTGAATTTATAGGGATTTTGTGAAGTACATATAACTCCACTCAAAAGTTTTTATTCAAATAATTTTCTTGATATTTCGTAATATTAGGAAATGTACAAATATGATGTTCTTATAATAGAAATATCGAAATATTTCTGAATTTAAAAATTCCCCTCCCCCTTCCCCAACACAAAGACAGCAGAAAAGATTCAAAGGCAAAAGTAATCATCCTTTTAAAAATATTTTTCTTTTGTGTAACCAATACTGCTTTTGGAACAACATAAAGTACTGCATCTACAACTCATTCTAAACTGTATTATTAATAATGGATGTATTAAATGAATTTTATAACAAGTTATTTTAATGGTACATAAGTACCGTCAATAGATGAAGTGTGAAGTACACTTCAAAAAATAAAACATATTTCGTTAAATTTTAATGTAAAAAATGATTTTACCCGACATTTTTTTAATTATTTATTTTGGCTTTGAAAAATATCCGTTTATGACATTTTTTGATTTATTTATCTGCTATGAAAACGAATTTTAGATTGCATTAATGATTTCAGCACTCAAACCCAGAATTAGAATGCGCAAAATTTTAATTATGTTGTACATTTCGCTCGAATGGTAGGTCGAGTAATACGGCTGACTAAAAAAATGTCTCGGTATCATATATTCTCCTCCTCAATCAGAAGGCATGTCGAGGGATTCCTCCACCACAAGCAATGGCAAGTAGAGATTGCGGATCAACTTACCTAATGGCAAGTCTACCGTGTTCCTGCCCTCAAGGAGCATTACGAGGTTGGGTAAATCCGCATTTCCCATAGTGTGTTTATATATTTATACGTTTATATGTTTATACATTTTCGCGTTTGCCTCCAAATATATCACGCGATAGGTCATCGTACAAAACAGTGTGCCTCGCTCACGATTTTAATTTTAATTGAATCTTTTTTATTTTTGCACAATTTTTACTCGAACTACCAAACGCAATATACACAACCTTGGATAAAGCCGATTTTTTGTTTACGTTATATTATGAAATGAGTAAAATACACTGTGAACAGAGTTTTCATATTATTATCATAAACATATATATACCGATAAAGAGTTGGTTTTTTTTGTACTAGGAGGGGTGGGTTGCGGTAACACTATGATCAGTTTAATTAAAACCCTTTACGTACCGAATTATGAATTCATGAAAATTTTATCTTCTAAAGCATTTTTCGTGAAGTTTTGAAACTACATTAAAAGATTTACACAATCGTTTAATAATTTTTTGAAGTATTTTGATAGGATTGGAAGATATAGAAGAATTCATTAAATTTGAATTTATAGGGATTTTGTGAAGTACATATAACTCCACTCAAAAGTTTTTATTCAAATAATTTTCTTGATATTTCGTAATATTAGGAAATGTACAAATATGATGTTCTTATAATAGAAATATCGAAATATTTCTGAATTTAAAAATTCCCCTCCCCCTTCCCCAACACAAAGACAGCAGAAAAGATTCAAATGCAAAAGTAATCATCCTTTTAAAAATATTTTTCTTTTGTGTAACCAATACTGCTTTTGGAACAACATAAAGTACTGCATCTACAACTCATTCTAAACTGTATTATTACTAATGGATGTATTAAATGAATTTTATAACAAGTTATTTTAATGGTACATAAGTACCGTCAATAGATGAAGTGTGAAGTACACTTCAAAAAATAAAACATATTTCGTTAAATTTTAATGTAAAAAATGATTTTACCCGACATTTTTTTAATTATTTATTTTGGCTTTGAAAAATATCCGTTTATGACATTTTTTGATTTATTTATCTGCTATGAAAACGAATTTTAGATTGCATTAATGATTTCAGCACTCAAACCCAGAATTAGAATGCGCAAAATTTTAATTATGTTGTACATTTCGCTCGAATGGTAGGTCGAGTAATACGGCTGACTAAAAAAATGTCTCGGTATCATATATTCTCCTCCTCAATCAGAAGAAATGTCGAGGGATTCCTCCACCACAAGCAATGGCAAGTAGAGATTGCGGATCAACTTACCTAATGGCAAGTCTACCGTGTTCCTGCCCTCAAGGAGCATTACGAGGTTGGGTAAATCCGCATTTCCCATAGAGTGTTTATATATTTATACGTTTATACGTTTATATGTTTATACATTTTCGAGTTTGCCTCCAAATATATCACGCAATAGGTCATCGTACAAAACAGTGTGCCTCGCTCAGGATTTTAATTTTAATTGAATCTTTTTTATTTTTGCACAATTTTTACTCGAACTACGAAACGTAATATACACAACCTTCGATAAAGCCGATTTCTTGTTTACGTTATATTATGAAATGAGTAAAATACACTGTGAACAGAGTTTTCATATTATTATCATAAAGATATTGATACCGATAAGGAGTTGTTTTGTTTTGTATTTGTAGAGGTGGGTTGCGGTAACACTATGATTAGGTGAATTAAAACCCTTTAAGTACTGAATTACGAATTCATGAAACTTTTATCTTCTAAATCATTTTTCGTGAGGTTTTGAAACTACATTAAAAGATTTTCACAATCGTTTGATAAATTTTAGAAAGATATTGATAGGATTGAAGGATTTAGAAGAATTCGTTAAATTTGAATTTATAGGGATTTTGTGAAGTATATATAACCCCACTCATAATTTTTTCTTCAAATAATTTTCTTGATATTTCGTAGAATTAGGAAATGTACAAATATGATGTTCTTACAATAAAATATTGAAATATTTCATAATTAAAAATTCCCCTCCCCCTTCCCCAACACAAAGACAGCAGAAAAGATTCATAGGCAAATGTAATCATCCTTTTATAAATATTTTTCTTTTGTGTAACCAATAATGCTTTTGGAACAACATAAAGTAATGCATCTACAACTCATTCTAAACTGTATTATTACTAATAGATGTATTAAATGAATTTTATAACAAGTTATTTTAATGGTACATAAGTACCGTCAATAGATGAAGTGTGAAGTACACTTCAAAAAATAAAACATATTTCGTTAAATTTTAATGTAAAAAATGATTTTACCCGACATTTTTTTAATTATTTATTTTGGCTTTGAAAAATATCCGTTTATGACATTTTTTGATTTATTTATCTGCTATGAAAACGAATTTTAGATTGCATTAATGATTTCAGCACTCAAACCCAGAATTAGAATGCGCAAAATTTTAATTATGTTGTACATTTCGCTCGAATGGTAGGTCGAGTAATACGGCTGACTAAAAAAATGTCTCGGTATCATATATTCTCCTCCTCAATCAGAAGGCATGTCGAGGGATTCCTCCACCACAAGCAATGGCAAGTAGAGATTGCGGATCAACTTACCTAATGGCAAGTCTACCGTGTTCCTGCCCTCAAGGAGCATTACGAGGTTGGGTAAATCCGCATTTCCCATAGTGTGTTTATATATTTATACGTTTATATGTTTATACATTTTCGCGTTTGCCTCCAAATATATCACGCGATAGGTCATCGTACAAAACAGTGTGCCTCGCTCAGGATTTTAATTTTAATTGAATCTTTTTGATTTTTGCACAATTTTTACTCGAACTACCAAACGCAATATACACAACCTTGGATAAAGCCGATTTTTTGTTTACGTTATATTATGAAATGAGTAAAATACACTGTGAACAGAGTTTTCATATTATTATCATAAACATATATATACCGATAAAGAGTTGGTTTTTTTTGTACTAGGAGGGGTGGGTTGCGGTAACACTATGATCAGTTTAATTAAAACCCTTTACGTACCAAATTATGAATTCATGAAAATTTTATCTTCTAAAGCATTTTTCGTGAAGTTTTGAAACTACATTAAAAGATTTACACAATCGTTTAATAATTTTTTGAAGTATTTTGATAGGATTGGAAGATATAGAAGAATTCATTAAATTAAATTTATAGGGATTTTGTGAAGTACATATAACTCCACTCAAAAGTTTTTATTCAAATAATTTTCTTGATATTTCGTAATATTAGGAAATGTACAAATATGATGTTCTTATAATAGAAATATCGAAATATTTCTGAATTTAAAAATTCCCCTCCCCCTTCCCCAACACAAAGACAGCAGAAAAGATTCAAAGGCAAAAGTAATCATCCTTTTAAAAATATTTTTCTTTTGTGTAACCAATAATGCTTTTGGAACAACATAAAGTACTGCATCTACAACTCATTCTAAACTGTATTATTACTAATGGATGTATTAAATGAATTTTATAACAAATTATTTTAATGGTACATAAGTACCGTCAATAGATGAAGTGTGAAGTACACTTCAAAAAATAAAACATATTTCGTTAAATTTTAATGTAAAAAATGATTTTACCCGACATTTTTTTAATTATTTATTTTGGCTTTAAAAATATCCGTTTATGACATTTTTTGATTTATTTATCTGCTATGAAAACGAATTTTAGATTGCATTAATGATTTCAGCACTCAAACCCAGAATTAGAATGCGCAAAATTTTAATTATGTTGTACATTTCGCTCGAATGGTAGGTCGAGTAATACGGCTGACTAAAAAAATGCCTCGGTATCATATATTCTCCTCCTCAATCAGAAGGCATGTCGAGGGATTCCTCCACCACAAGCAATGGCAAGTAGAGATTGCGGATCAACTTACCTAATGGCAAGTCTACCGTGTTCCTGCCCTCAAGGAGCATTACGAGGTTGGGTAAATCCGCATTTCCCATAGTGTGTGTATATATTTATACGTTTATACGTTTATATGTTTATACATTTTCGCTTTTGCCTCCAAATATATCACGCGATAGGTCATCGTACAAAACAGTGTGCCTCGCTCAGGATTTTAATTTTAATTGAATCTTTTTGATTTTTGCACAATTTTTACTCGAACTACCAAACGCAATATACACAACCTTGGATAAAGCCGATTTTTTGTTTACGTTATATTATGAAATGAGTAAAATACACTGTGAACAGAGTTTTCATATTATTATCATAAACATATATATACCGATAAAGAGTTGGTTTTGTTTTGTACTAGGAGGGGTGGGTTGCGGTAACACTATGATCAGTTGAATTAAAACCCTTTACGTACCGAATTATGAATTCATGAAAATTTTATCTTCTAAAGCATTTTTCGTGAAGTTTTGAAACTACATTAAAAGATTTACACAATCGTTTAATAATTTTTTGAAGTATTTTGATAGGATTGGAAGATATAGAAGAATTCATTAAATTTGAATTTATAGGGATTTTGTGAAGTACATATAACTCCACTCAAAAGTTTTTATTCAAATAATTTTCTTGATATTTCGTAATATTAGGAAATGTACAAATATGATGTTCTTATAATAGAAATATCGAAATATTTCTGAATTTAAAAATTCCCCTCCCCCTTCCCCAACACAAAGACAGCAGAAAAGATTCAAAGGCAAAAGTAATCATCCTTTTAAAAATATTTTTCTTTTGTGTAACCAATACTGCTTTTGGAACAACATAAAGTACTGCATCTACAACTCATTCTAAACTGTATTATTACTAATGGATGTATTAAATGAATTTTATAACAAGTTATTTTAATGGTACATAAGTACCGTCAATAGATGAAGTGTGAAGTACACTTCAAAAAATAAAACATATTTCGTTAAATTTTAATGTAAAAAATGATTTTACCCGACATTTTTTTAATTATTTATTTTGGCTTTAAAAATATCCGTTTATGACATTTTTTGATTTATTTATCTGCTATGAAAACGAATTTTAGATTGCATTAATGATTTCAGCACTCAAACCCAGAATTAGAATGCGCAAAATTTTAATTATGTTGTACATTTCGCTCGAATGGTAGGTCGAGTAATACGGCTGACTAAAAAAATGTCTCGGTATCATATATTCTCCTCCTCAATCAGAAGGCATGTCGAGGGATTCCTCCACCACAAGCAATGGCAAGTAGAGATTGCGGATCAACTTACCTAATGGCAAGTCTACCGTGTTCCTGCCCTCAAGGAGCATTACGAGGTTGGGTAAATCCGCATTTCCCATAGTGTGTTTATATATTTATACGTTTATATGTTTATACATTTTCGCGTTTGCCTCCAAATATATCACGCGATAGGTCATCGTACAAAACAGTGTGCCTCGCTCAGGATTTTAATTTTAATTGAATCTTTTTGATTTTTGCACAATTTTTACTCGAACTACCAAACGCAATATACACAACCTTGGATAAAGCCGATTTTTTGTTTACGTTATATTATGAAATGAGTAAAATACACTGTGAACAGAGTTTTCATATTATTATCATAAACATATATATACCGATAAAGAGTTGGTTTTTTTTGTACTAGGAGGGGTGGGTTGCGGTAACACTATGATCAGTTTAATTAAAACCCTTTACGTACCAAATTATGAATTCATGAAAATTTTATCTTCTAAAGCATTTTTCGTGAAGTTTTGAAACTACATTAAAAGATTTACACAATCGTTTAATAATTTTTTGAAGTATTTTGATAGGATTGGAAGATATAGAAGAATTCATTAAATTAAATTTATAGGGATTTTGTGAAGTACATATAACTCCACTCAAAAGTTTTTATTCAAATAATTTTCTTGATATTTCGTAATATTAGGAAATGTACAAATATGATGTTCTTATAATAGAAATATCGAAATATTTCTGAATTTAAAAATTCCCCTCCCCCTTCCCCAACACAAAGACAGCAGAAAAGATTCAAAGGCAAAAGTAATCATCCTTTTAAAAATATTTTTCTTTTGTGTAACCAATAATGCTTTTGGAACAACATAAAGTACTGCATCTACAACTCATTCTAAACTGTATTATTACTAATGGATGTATTAAATGAATTTTATAACAAATTATTTTAATGGTACATAAGTACCGTCAATAGATGAAGTGTGAAGTACACTTCAAAAAATAAAACATATTTCGTTAAATTTTAATGTAAAAAATGATTTTACCCGACATTTTTTTAATTATTTATTTTGGCTTTAAAAATATCCGTTTATGACATTTTTTGATTTATTTATCTGCTATGAAAACGAATTTTAGATTGCATTAATGATTTCAGCACTCAAACCCAGAATTAGAATGCGCAAAATTTTAATTATGTTGTACATTTCGCTCGAATGGTAGGTCGAGTAATACGGCTGACTAAAAAAATGCCTCGGTATCATATATTCTCCTCCTCAATCAGAAGGCATGTCGAGGGATTCCTCCACCACAAGCAATGGCAAGTAGAGATTGCGGATCAACTTACCTAATGGCAAGTCTACCGTGTTCCTGCCCTCAAGGAGCATTACGAGGTTGGGTAAATCCGCATTTCCCATAGTGTGTGTATATATTTATACGTTTATACGTTTATATGTTTATACATTTTCGCTTTTGCCTCCAAATATATCACGCGATAGGTCATCGTACAAAACAGTGTGCCTCGCTCAGGATTTTAATTTTAATTGAATCTTTTTGATTTTTGCACAATTTTTACTCGAACTACCAAACGCAATATACACAACCTTGGATAAAGCCGATTTTTTGTTTACGTTATATTATGAAATGAGTAAAATACACTGTGAACAGAGTTTTCATATTATTATCATAAACATATATATACCGATAAAGAGTTGGTTTTGTTTTGTACTAGGAGGGGTGGGTTGCGGTAACACTATGATCAGTTGAATTAAAACCCTTTACGTACCGAATTATGAATTCATGAAAATTTTATCTTCTAAAGCATTTTTCGTGAAGTTTTGAAACTACATTAAAAGATTTACACAATCGTTTAATAATTTTTTGAAGTATTTTGATAGGATTGGAAGATATAGAAGAATTCATTAAATTTGAATTTATAGGGATTTTGTGAAGTACATATAACTCCACTCAAAAGTTTTTATTCAAATAATTTTCTTGATATTTCGTAATATTAGGAAATGTACAAATATGATGTTCTTATAATAGAAATATCGAAATATTTCTGAATTTAAAAATTCCCCTCCCCCTTCCCCAACACAAAGACAGCAGAAAAGATTCAAAGGCAAAAGTAATCATCCTTTTAAAAATATTTTTCTTTTGTGTAACCAATACTGCTTTTGGAACAACATAAAGTACTGCATCTACAACTCATTCTAAACTGTATTATTACTAATGGATGTATTAAATGAATTTTATAACAAGTTATTTTAATGGTACATAAGTACCGTCAATAGATGAAGTGTGAAGTACACTTCAAAAAATAAAACATATTTCGTTAAATTTTAATATAAAAAATGATTTTACCCGACATTTTTTTAATTATTTATTTTGGCTTTAAAAATATCCGTTTATGACATTTTTTGATTTATTTATCTGCTATGAAAACGAATTTTAGATTGCATTAATGATTTCAGCACTCAAACCCAGAATTAGAATGCGCAAAATTTTAATTATGTTGTACATTTCGCTCGAATGGTAGGTCGAGTAATACGGCTGACTAAAAAAATGTCTCGGTATCATATATTCTCCTCCTCAATCAGAAGGCATGTCGAGGGATTCCTCCACCACAAGCAATGGCAAGTAGAGATTGCGGATCAACTTACCTAATGGCAAGTCTACCGTGTTCCTGCCCTCAAGGAGCATTACGAGGTTGGGTAAATCCGCATTTCCCATAGAGTGTTTATATATTTATACGTTTATACGTTTATATGTTTATACATTTTCGAGTTTGCCTCCAAATATATCACGCAATAGGTCATCGTACAAAACAGTGTGCCTCGCTCAGGATTTTAATTTTAATTGAATCTTTTTTATTTTTGCACAATTTTTACTCGAACTACGAAACGTAATATACACAACCTTCGATAAAGCCGATTTCTTGTTTACGTTATATTATGAAATGAGTAAAATACACTGTGAACAGAGTTTTCATATTATTATCATAAAGATATTGATACCGATAAGGAGTTGTTTTGTTTTGTATTTGTAGGGGTGGGTTGCGGTAACACTATGATTAGGTGAATTAAAACCCTTTAAGTACTGAATTACGAATTCATGAAACTTTTATCTTCTAAATCATTTTTCGTGAGGTTTTGAAACTACATTAAAAGATTTTCACAATCGTTTGATAAATTTTAGAAAGATATTGATAGGATTGAAGGATTTAGAAGAATTCGTTAAATTTGAATTTATAGGGATTTTGTGAAGTATATATAACCCCACTCATAATTTTTTCTTCAAATAATTTTCTTGATATTTCGTAGAATTAGGAAATGTACAAATATGATGTTCTTACAATAAAATATTGAAATATTTCATAATTAAAAATTCCCCTCCCCCTTCCCCAACACAAAGACAGCAGAAAAGATTCATAGGCAAATGTAATCATCCTTTTATAAATATTTTTCTTTTGTGTAACCAATAATGCTTTTGGAACAACATAAAGTAATGCATCTACAACTCATTCTAAACTGTATTATTACTAATAGATGTATTAAATGAATTTTATAACAAGTTATTTTAATGGTACATAAGTACCGTCAATAGATGAAGTGTGAAGTACACTTCAAAAAATAAAACATATTTCGTTAAATTTTAATGTAAAAAATGATTTTACCCGACATTTTTTTAATTATTTATTTTGGCTTTGAAAAATATCCGTTTATGACATTTTTTGATTTATTTATCTGCTATGAAAACGAATTTTAGATTGCATTAATGATTTCAGCACTCAAACCCAGAATTAGAATGCGCAAAATTTTAATTATGTTGTACATTTCGCTCGAATGGTAGGTCGAGTAATACGGCTGACTAAAAAAATGCCTCGGTATCATATATTCTCCTCCTCAATCAGAAGGCATGTCGAGGGATTCCTCCACCACAAGCAATGGCAAGTAGAGATTGCGGATCAACTTACCTAATGGCAAGTCTACCGTGTTCCTGCCCTCAAGGAGCATTACGAGGTTGGGTAAATCCGCATTTCCCATAGTGTGTTTATATATTTATACGTTTATACGTTTATATGTTTATACATTTTCGCTTTTGCCTCCAAATATATCACGCGATAGGTCATCGTACAAAACAGTGTGCCTCGCTCAGGATTTTAATTTTAATTGAATCTTTTTGATTTTTGCACAATTTTTACTCGAACTACCAAACGCAATATACACAACCTTGGATAAAGCCGATTTTTTGTTTACGTTATATTATGAAATGAGTAAAATACACTGTGAACAGAGTTTTCATATTATTATCATAAACATATATATACCGATAAAGAGTTGGTTTTGTTTTGTACTAGGAGGGGTGGGTTGCGGTAACACTATGATCAGTTGAATTAAAACCCTTTACGTACCGAATTATGAATTCATGAAAATTTTATCTTCTAAAGCATTTTTCGTGAAGTTTTGAATCTACATTAAAAGATTTACACAATCGTTTAATAATTTTTTGAAGTATTTTGATAGGATTGGAAGATATAGAAGAATTCATTAAATTTGAATTTATAGGGATTTTGTGAAGTACATATAACTCCACTCAAAAGTTTTTATTCAAATAATTTTCTTGATATTTCGTAATATTAGAAAATGTACAAATATGATGTTCTTATAATAGAAATATCGAAATATTTCTGAATTTAAAAATTCCCCTCCCCCTTCCCCAACACAAAGACAGCAGAAAAGATTCAAAGGCAAAAGTAATCATCCTTTTAAAAATATTTTTCTTTTGTGTAACCAATACTGCTTTTGGAACAACATAAAGTACTGCATCTACAACTCATTCTAAACTGTATTATTACTAATGGATGTATTAAATGAATTTTATAACAAGTTATTTTAATGGTACATAAGTACCGTCAATAGATGAAGTGTGAAGTACACTTCAAAAAAGAAAACATATTTCGTTAAATTTTAATGTAAAAAATGATTTTACCCGACATTTTTTTAATTATTTATTTTGGCTTTGAAAAATATCCGTTTATGACATTTTTTGATTTATTTATCTGCTATGAAAACGAATTTTAGATTGCATTAATGATTTCAGCACTCAAACCCAGAATTAGAATGCGCAAAATTTTAATTATGTTGTACATTTCGCTCGAATGGTAGGTCGAGTAATACGGCTGACTAAAAAAATGTCTCGGTATCATATATTCTCCTCCTCAATCAGAAGGCATGTCGAGGGATTCCTCCACCACAAGCAATGGCAAGTAGAGATTGCGGATCAACTTACCTAATGGCAAGTCTACCGTGTTCCTGCCCTCAAGGAGCATTACGAGGTTGGGTAAATCCGCATTTCCCATAGTGTGTTTATATATTTATACGTTTATATGTTTATACATTTTCGCGTTTGCCTCCAAATATATCACGCGATAGGTCATCGTACAAAACAGTGTGCCTCGCTCAGGATTTTAATTTTAATTGAATCTTTTTGATTTTTGCACAATTTTTACTCGAACTACCAAACGCAATATACACAACCTTGGATAAAGCCGATTTTTTGTTTACGTTATATTATGAAATGAGTAAAATACACTGTGAACAGAGTTTTCATATTATTATCATAAACATATATATACCGATAAAGAGTTGGTTTTTTTTGTACTAGGAGGGGTGGGTTGCGGTAACACTATTATCAGTTTAATTAAAACCCTTTACGTACCGAATTATGAATTCATGAAAATTTTATCTTCTAAAGCATTTTTCGTGAAGTTTTGAAACTACATTAAAAGATTTACACAATCGTATAATAATTTTTTGAAGTATTTTGATAGGATTGGAAGATATAGAAGAATTCATTAAATTAAATTTATAGGGATTTTGTGAAGTACATATAACTCCACTCAAAAGTTTTTATTCAAATAATTTTCTTGATATTTCGTAATATTAGGAAATGTACAAATATGATGTTCTTATAATAGAAATATCGAAATATTTCTGAATTTAAAAATTCCCCTCCCCCTTCCCCAACACAAAGACAGCAGAAAAGATTCAAAGGCAAAAGTAATCATCCTTTTAAAAATATTTTTCTTTTGTGTAACCAATAATGCTTTTGGAACAACATAAAGTACTGCATCTACAACTCATTCTAAACTGTATTATTACTAATGGATGTATTAAATGAATTTTATAACAAATTATTTTAATGGTACATAAGTACCGTCAATAGATGAAGTGTGAAGTACACTTCAAAAAATAAAACATATTTCGTTAAATTTTAATGTAAAAAATGATTTTACCCGACATTTTTTTAATTATTTATTTTGGCTTTAAAAATATCCGTTTATGACATTTTTTGATTTATTTATCTGCTATGAAAACGAATTTTAGATTGCATTAATGATTTCAGCACTCAAACCCAGAATTAGAATGCGCAAAATTTTAATTATGTTGTACATTTCGCTCGAATGGTAGGTCGAGTAATACGGCTGACTAAAAAAATGCCTCGGTATCATATATTCTCCTCCTCAATCAGAAGGCATGTCGAGGGATTCCTCCACCACAAGCAATGGCAAGTAGAGATTGCGGATCAACTTACCTAATGGCAAGTCTACCGTGTTCCTGCCCTCAAGGAGCATTACGAGGTTGGGTAAATCCGCATTTCCCATAGTGTGTGTATATATTTATACGTTTATACGTTTATATGTTTATACATTTTCGCTTTTGCCTCCAAATATATCACGCGATAGGTCAGCGTACAAAACAGTGTGCCTCGCTCAGGATTTTAATTTTAATTGAATCTTTTTGATTTTTGCACAATTTTTACTCGAACTACCAAACGCAATATACACAACCTTGGATAAAGCCGATTTTTTGTTTACGTTATATTATGAAATGAGTAAAATACACTGTGAACAGAGTTTTCATATTATTATCATAAACATATATATACCGATAAAGAGTTGGTTTTGTTTTGTACTAGGAGGGGTGGGTTGCGGTAACACTATGATCAGTTGAATTAAAACCCTTTACGTACCGAATTATGAATTCATGAAAATTTTATCTTCTAAAGCATTTTTCGTGAAGTTTTGAAACTACATTAAAAGATTTACACAATCGTTTAATAATTTTTTGAAGTATTTTGATAGGATTGGAAGATATAGAAGAATTCATTAAATTTGAATTTATAGGGATTTTGTGAAGTACATATAACTCCACTCAAAAGTTTTTATTCAAATAATTTTCTTGATATTTCGTAATATTAGGAAATGTACAAATATGATGTTCTTATAATAGAAATATCGAAATATTTCTGAATTTAAAAATTCCCCTCCCCCTTCCCCAACACAAAGACAGCAGAAAAGATTCAAAGGCAAAAGTAACCATCCTTTTAAAAATATTTTTCTTTTGTGTAACCAATAATGCTTTTGGAACAACATAAAGTACTGCATCTACAACTCATTCTAAACTGTATTATTACTAATGGATGTATTAAATGAATTTTATAACAAGTTATTTTAATGGTACATAAGTGCCGTCAATAGATAAAGGGTTAAGTACACTTCAAAAAATAAAACATATTTCGTTAAATTTTAATGTAAAAAATGATTTTGCCCGACATTTTTTTAATTATTTATTTTGGCTTTGAAAAATATCCGTTTATGACATTTTTTGATTTATTTATCTGCTATGAAAACGAATTTTAGATTGCATTAATGATTTCAGCACTCAAACCCAGAATTAGAATGCGCAAAATTTTAATTATGTTGTACATTTCGCTCGAATGGTAGGTCGAGTAATACGGCTGACTAAAAAAATGTCTCGGTATCATATATTCTCCTCCTCAATCAGAAGGCATGTCGAGGGATTCCTCCACCACAAGCAATGGCAAGTAGAGATTGCGGATCAACTTACCTAATGGCAAGTCTACCGTGTTCCTGCCCTCAAGGAGCATTACGAGGTTGGGTAAATCCGCATTTCCCATAGAGTGTTTATATATTTATACGTTTATACGTTTATATGTTTATACATTTTCGAGTTTGCCTCCAAATATATCACGCGATAGGTCATCGTACAAAACAGTGTGCCTCGCTCAGGATTTTAATTTTAATTGAATCTTTTTGATTTTTGCACAATTTTTACTCGAACTACCAAACGCAATATACACAACCTTGGATAAAGCCGATTTTTTGTTTACGTTATATTATGAAATGAGTAAAATACACTGTGAACAGAGTTTTCATATTATTATCATAAAGATATTGATACCGATAAGGAGTTGTTTTGTTTTGTATTTGTAGGGGTGGGTTGCGGTAACACTATGATTAGGTGAATTAAAACCCTTTAAGTACTGAATTACGAATTCATGAAACTTTTATCTTCTAAATCATTTTTCGTGAGGTTTTGAAACTACATTAAAAGATTTTCACAATCGTTTGATAAATTTTAGAAAGATATTGATAGGATTGAAGGATTTAGAAGAATTCGTTAAATTTGAATTTATAGGGATTTTGTGAATTATATATAACCCCACTCATAATTTTTTCTTCAAATAATTTTCTTGATATTTCGTAGAATTAGGAAATGTACAAATATGATGTTCTTACAATAAAATATTGAAATATTTCATATTTAAAAATTCCCCTCCCCCTTCCCCAACACAAAGACAGCAGAAAAGATTCATAGGCAAATGTAATCATCCTTTTATAAATATTTTTCTTTTGTGTAACCAATAATGCTTTTGGAACAACATAAAGTAATGCATCTACAACTCATTCTAAACTGTATTATTACTAATAGATGTATTAAATGAATTTTATAACAAGTTATTTTAATGGTACATAAGTACCGTCAATAGATGAAGTGTGAAGTACACTTCAAAAAATAAAACATATTTCGTTAAATTTTAATGTAAAAAATGATTTTACCCGACATTTTTTTAATTATTTATTTTGGCTTTGAAAAATATCCGTTTATGACATTTTTTGATTTATTTATCTGCTATGAAAACGAATTTTAGATTGCATTAATGATTTCAGCACTCAAACCCAGAATTAGAATGCGCAAAATTTTAATTATGTTGTACATTTCGCTCGAATGGTAGGTCGAGTAATACGGCTGACTAAAAAAATGCCTCGGTATCATATATTCTCCTCCTCAATCAGAAGGCATGTCGAGGGATTCCCCCACCACAAGCAATGGCAAGTAGAGATTGCGGATCAACTTACCTAATGGCAAGTCTACCGTGTTCCTGCCCTCAAGGAGCATTACGAGGTTGGGTAAATCCGCATTTCCCATAGTGTGTTTATATATTTATACGTTTATACGTTTATATGTTTATACATTTTCGCTTTTGCCTCCAAATATATCACGCGATAGGTCATCGTACAAAACAGTGTGCCTCGCTCAGGATTTTAATTTTAATTGAATCTTTTTGATTTTTGCACAATTTTTACTCGAACTACCAAACGCAATATACACAACCTTGGATAAAGCCGATTTTTTGTTTACGTTATATTATGAAATGAGTAAAATACACTGTGAACAGAGTTTTCATATTATTATCATAAACATATATATACCGATAAAGAGTTGGTTTTGTTTTGTACTAGGAGGGGTGGGTTGCGGTAACACTATGATCAGTTGAATTAAAACCCTTTACGTACCGAATTATGAATTCATGAAAATTTTATCTTCTAAAGCATTTTTCGTGAAGTTTTGAAACTACATTAAAAGATTTACACAATCGTTTAATAATTTTTTGAAGTATTTTGATAGGATTGGAAGATATAGAAGAATTCATTAAATTTGAATTTATAGGGATTTTGTGAAGTACATATAACTCCACTCAAAAGTTTTTATTCAAATAATTTTCTTGATATTTCGTAATATTAGGAAATGTACAAATATGATGTTCTTATAATAGAAATATCGAAATATTTCTGAATTTAAAAATTCCCCTCCCCCTTCCCCAACACAAAGACAGCAGAAAAGATTCAAAGGCAAAAGTAATCATCCTTTTAAAAATATTTTTCTTTTGTGTAACCAATACTGCTTTTGGAACAACATAAAGTACTGCATCTACAACTCATTCTAAACTGTATTATTAATAATAGATGTATTAAATGAATTTTATAACAAGTTATTTTAATGGTACATAAGTACCGTCAATAGATGAAGTGTGAAGTACACTTCAAAAAATAAAACATATTTCGTTAAATTTTAATGTAAAAAATGATTTTACCCGACATTTTTTTAATTATTTTTTTTGGCTTTGAAAAATATCCGTTTATGACATTTTTTGATTTATTTATCTGCTATGAAAACGAATTTTAGATTGCATTAATGATTTCAGCACTCAAACCCAGAATTAGAATGCGCAAAATTTTAATTATGTTGTACATTTCGCTCGAATGGTAGGTCGAGTAATACGGCTGACTAAAAAAATGCCTCGGTATAATATATTCTCCTCCTCAATCAGAAGGCATGTCGAGGGATTCCTCCACCACAAGCAATGGCAAGCAGAGATTGCGGATCAACTTACCTAATGGCAAGTCTACTGTGTTCCTGCCCTCAAAGAGCATTACGAAGTTGGGTAAATCCGCATTTCCCATAGTGTGTTTATATATTTATACGTTTATAAGTTTATATGTTTATACATTTTCGCGTTTGCCTCCAAATATATCACGCGATAGGTCATCGTACAAAACAGTGTTCCTCGCTCAGGATTTTAATTTTAATTGAATCTTTTTGATTTTTGCACAATTTTTACTCGAACTACCAAACGCAATATACACAACCTTGGATAAAGCCGATTTTTTGTTTACGTTACATTATGAAATGAGTAAAATACACTGTGAACAGAGTTTTCATATTATTATCATAAACATATATATACCGATAAAGAGTTGGTTTTGTTTTGTATTAGGAGGGGTGGGTTGCGGTAACACTATGATCAGTTGAATTAAAACCCTTTACGTACCGAATTATGAATTCATGAATATTTTATCTTCTAAAGCATTTTTCGTGAAGTTTTGAAACTACATTAAAAGATTTACACAATCGTTTAAAAATTTTTTGAAGTATTTTGATAGGATTGGAAGATATAGAAGAATTCATTAAATTCAATTTATAGGGATTTTGTGAAGTACATATAACCCCACTCAAAAGTTTTTATTCATATAATTTTCTTGATATTTCGTAATATTAGGAAATGTACAAATATGATGTTCTTATAATAGAAATATCGAAATATTTCTGAATTTAAAAATTCCCCTCCCCCTTCCTCAACACAAAGACAGCAGAAAAGATTCAAAGGCAAATGGAATCATCCTTTTAAAAATATTTTTCTTTTGTGTAACCAATAATGCTTTTGGAACAACATAAAGTACTGCATCTACAACTCATTCTAAACTGTATTATTACTAATGGATGTATTAAATGAATTTTATAACAAGTTATTTTAATGGTACATAAGTACCGTCAATAGATGAAGTGTGAAGTACACTTCAAAAAATAAAACATATTTCGTTAAATTTTAATGTAAAAAATGATTTTACCCGACATTTTTTTAATTATTTATTTTGGCTTTGAAAAATATCCGTTTATGACATTTTTTGATTTATTTATCTGCTATGAAAACGAATTTTAGATTGCATTAATGATTTCAGCACTCAAACCCAGAATTAGAATGCGCAAAATTTTAATTATGTTGTACATTTCGCTCGAATGGTAGGCCGAGTAATACGGCTGACTAAAAAAATGTCTCGGTATCATATATTCTCCTCCTCAATCAGAAGGCATGTCGAGGGATTCCTCCACCACAAGCAATGGCAAGTAGAGATTGCGGATCAACTTACCTAATGGCAAGTCTACCGTGTTCCTGCCCTCAAGGAGCATTACGAGGTTGGGTAAATCCGCATTTCCCATAGAGTGTTTATATATTTATACGTTTATACGTTTATATGTTTATACATTTTCGAGTTTGCCTCCAAATATATCACGCGATAGGTCACCGTACAAAACAGTGTGCCTCGCTCAGGATTTTAATTTTAATTGAATCTTTTTGATTTTTGCACAATTTTTACTCGAACTACCAAACGCAATATACACAACCTTGGATAAAGCCGATTTTTTGTTTACGTTATATTATGAAATGAGTAAAATACACTGTGAACAGAGTTTTCATATTATTATCATAAACATATATATACCGATAAAGAGTTGGTTTTGTTTTGTATTAGGAGGGGTGGGTTGCGGTAACACTATGATCAGTTGAATTAAAACCCTCTACGTACCGAATTATGAATTCATGAATATTTTATCTTCTAAAGCATTTTTCGTGAAGTTTTGAAACTACATTAAAAGATTTACACAATCGTTTAAAAATTTTTTGAAGTATTTTGATAGGATTGGAAGATATAGAACAATTCATTAAATTCAATTTATAGGGATTTTGTGAAGTACATATAACCCCACTCAAAAGTTTTTATTCATATAATTTTCTTGATATTTCGTAATATTAGGAAATGTAAAAATATGATGTTCTTATAATAGAAATATCGAAATATTTCTGAATTTAAAAATTCCCCTCCCCCTTCCTCAACACAAAGACAGCAGAAAAGATTCAAAGGCAAATGGAATCATCCTTTTAAAAATATTTTTCTTTTGTGTAACCAATAATGCTTTTGGAACAACATAAAGTACTGCATCTACAACTCATTCTAAACTGTATTATTACTAATGGATGTATTAAATGAATTTTATAACAAGTTATTTTAATGGTACATAAGTACCGTCAATAGATGAAGTGTGAAGTACACTTCAAAAAATAAAACATATTTCGTTAAATTTTAATGTAAAAAATGATTTTACCCGACATTTTTTTAATTATTTATTTTGGCTTTGAAAAATATCCGTTTATGACATTTTTTGATTTATTTATCTGCTATGAAAACGAATTTTAGACTGCATTAATGATTTCAGCACTCAAACACAGAATTAGAATGCGCAAAATTTTAATTATGTTGTACATTTCGCTCGAATGGTAGGCCGAGTAATACGGCTGACTAAAAAAATGTCTCGGTATCATATATTCTCCTCCTCAATCAGAAGGCATGTCGAGGGATTCCTCCACCACAAGCAATGGCAAGTAGAGATTGCGGATCAACTTACCTAATGGCAAGTCTACCGTGTTCCTGCCCTCAAGGAGCATTACGAGGTTGGGTAAATCCGCATTTCCCATAGAGTGTTTATATATTTATACGTTTATACGTTTATATGTTTATACATTTTCGAGTTTGCCTCCAAATATATCACGCGATAGGTCATCGTACAAAACAGTGTGCCTCGCTCAGGATTTTAATTTTAATTGAATCTTTTTGATTTTTGCACAATTTTTACTCGAACTACCAAACGCAATATACACAACCTTGGATAATGCCGATTTTTTTGTTTACGTTATATTATGAAATGAGTAAAATACACTGTGATCAGAGTTTTCATATTATTATCATAAACATATATATACCGATAAAGAGTTGGTTTTGTTTTTTATTAGGAGGGGTGGGTTGCGGTAACACTATGATCAGTTGAATTAAAACCCTTTACGTACCGAATTATGAATTCATGAAAATTTTATCTTCTAAAGCATTTTTCGTGAAGTTTTGAAACTACATTAAAAGATTTACACAGTCGTTTAAAAATTTTTTGAAGTATTTTGATAGGATTGGAAGATATAGAAGAATTCATTAAATTTGAATTTATAGGGATTTTGTGAAGTACATATAACCCCACTCAAAAGTTTTTATTCAAATAAATTTCTTGATATTTCGTAATATTAGGAAATGTACAAATATGATGTTCTTATAATAGAAATATCGAAATATTTCTGAATTTAAAAATTCCCCTCCCCCTTCCCCAACACAAAGACAGCAGAAAAGATTCAAAGGCAAAAGTAATCATCCTTTTAAAAATATTTTTCTTTTGTGTAACCAATAATGCTTTTGGAACAACATAAAGTACTGCATCTACAACTCATTCTAAACTGTATTATTACTAATGGATGTATTAAATGAATTTTATAACAAGTTATTTTAATGGTACATAAGTACCGTCAATAGATAAAGGGTTAAGTACACTTCAAAAAATAAAACATATTTCGTTAAATTTTAATGTAAAAAATTATTTTGCCCGACATTTTTTTAATTATTTATTTTGGCTTTGAAAAATATCCGTTTATGGCATTTTTCGATTTATTTATCTGCTATGAAAAGGAATTTTAGATTACATTAATGATTTCAGCACTCAAACCCAGAATTAGAATGCGCAAAATTTTAATTATGTTGTACATTTCGCTCGAATGGTAGGTCGAGTAATACGGCTGACTAAAAAAATGCCTCGGTATAATATATTTTCCTCCTCAATCAGAAGGCATGTCGATTTATTCCTCCACCACAAGCAATGGCAAGCAGAGATTGCGGATCAACTTACCTAATGGCAAGTCTACTGTGTTCCTGCCCTCAAGGAGCATTACGAAGTTGGGTAAATCCGCATTTCCCATAGTGTGTTTATATAATTATACGTTTATAAGTTTATATGTTTATACATTTTCGCGTTTGCCTCCAAATATATCACGCGATAGGTCATCGTACAAAACAGTGTCCCTCGCTCAGGATTTTAATTTTAATTGAATCTTTTTGATTTTTGCACAATTTTTACTCGAACTGCCAAACGCAATATACACAACCTTGGATAAAGCCGATTTTTTGTTTACGTTATATTACGAAATGAGTAAAATACACTGTGAACAGAGTTTTCATATTATTATCATAAAGATATTGATACCGATAAGGAGTTGTTTTGTTTTGTATTTGTAGGGGTGGGTTGCGGTAACACTATGATTAGGTGAATTAAAACCCTTTAAGTACTGAATTACGAATTCATGAAACATTTTTATCTTCTAAATAATTTTTCTTGAGGTTTTGAAACTACATTAAAAGATTTTCACAATCGTTTGATAAATTTTAGAAAGATATTGATAGGATTGAAGGATTTAGAAGAATTCGTTAAATTTGAATTTATAGGGATTTTGTGAAGTATATATAACCCCACTCATAATTTTTTTTTTCAAATAATTTTCTTGATATTTCGTAGAATTAGGAAATGTACAAATATGATGTTCTTACAATAAAATATTGAAATATTTCATAATTTAAAAATTCCCCTCCCCCTTCCCCAACACAAAGACAGCAGAAAAGATTCATAGGCAAATGTAATCATCCTTTTATAAATATTTTTCTTTTGTGTAACCAATAATGCTTTTGGAACAACATAAAGTAATGCATTTACAACTCATTCTAAACTGTATTATTACTAATAGATGTACTAAATGAATTTTATAACAAGTTATTTTAATGGTACATAAGTACCGTCAATAGATAAAGGGTTAAGTACACTTCAAAAAATAAAACATATTTCATTAAATTTTAATGTAAAAAATGATTTTGCCCGACATTTTTTTAATTATTTATTTTGGCTTTGAAAAATATCCGTTTATGGCATTTTTTGATTTATTTATCTGCTATGAAAAGGAATTTTAGATTACATTAATGATTTCAGCACTCAAACCCAGAATTAGAATGCGCAAAATTTTAATTATGTTGTACATTTCGCTCGAATGGTAGGTCGAGTAATACGGCTGACTAAAAAAATGCCTCGGTATAATATATTCTCCTCCTCAATCAGAAGGCATGTCGAGGGATTCCTCCACCACAAGCAATGGCAGCAGAGATTGCGGATCAACTTACCTAATGGCAAGTCTACCGTGTTCCTGCCCTCAAGGAGCATTACGAGGTTGGGTAAATCCGCATTTCCCATAGTGTGTTTATATATTTATACGTTTATATGTTTATACATTTTCGCGTTTGCCTCCAAATATATCACGCGATAGGTCATCGTACAAAACAGTGTGCCTCGCTCAGGATTTTAATTTTAATTGAATCTTTTTGATTTTTGCACAATTTTTACTCGAACTACCAAACGCAATATACACAACCTTGGATAAAGCCGATTTTTTGTTTACGTTATATTATGAAATGAGTAAAATACACTGTGAACAGAGTTTTCATATTATTATCATAAACATATATATACCGATAAAGAGTTGGTTTTTTTTGTACTAGGAGTGGTGGGTTGCGGTAACACTATGATCAGTTTAATTAAAACCCTTTACGTACCGAATTATGAATTCATGAAAATTTTATCTTCTAAAGCATTTTTCGTGAAGTTTTGAAACTACATTAAAAGATTTACACAATCGTTTAATAATTTTTTGAAGTATTTTGATAGGATTGGAAGATATAGAAGAATTCATTAAATTAAATTTATAGGGATTTTGTGAAGTACATATAACTCCACTCAAAAGTTTTTATTCAAATAATTTTCTTGATATTTCGTAATATTAGGAAATGTACAAATATGATGTTCTTATAATAGAAATATCGAAATATTTCTGAATTTAAAAATTCCCCTCCCCCTTCCCCAACACAAAGACAGCAGAAAAGATTCAAAGGCAAAAGTAATCATCCTTTTAAAAATATTTTTCTTTTGTGTAACCAATAATGCTTTTGGAACAACATAAAGTACTGCATCTACAACTCATTCTAAACTGTATTATTACTAATGGATGTATTAAATGAATTTTATAACAAATTATTTTAATGGTACATAAGTACCGTCAATAGATGAAGTGTGAAGTACACTTCAAAAAATAAAACATATTTCGTTAAATTTTAATGTAAAAAATGATTTTACCCGACATTTTTTTAATTATTTATTTTGGCTTTAAAAATATCCGTTTATGACATTTTTTGATTTATTTATCTGCTATGAAAACGAATTTTAGATTGCATTAATGATTTCAGCACTCAAACCCAGAATTAGAATGCGCAAAATTTTAATTATGTTGTACATTTCGCTCGAATGGTAGGTCGAGTAATACGGCTGACTAAAAAAATGCCTCGGTATCATATATTCTCCTCCTCAATCAGAAGGCATGTCGAGGGATTCCTCCACCACAAGCAATGGCAAGTAGAGATTGCGGATCAACTTACCTAATGGCAAGTCTACCGTGTTCCTGCCCTCAAGGAGCATTACGAGGTTGGGTAAATCCGCATTTCCCATAGTGTGTGTATATATTTATACGTTTATACGTTTATATGTTTATACATTTTCGCTTTTGCCTCCAAATATATCACGCGATAGGTCAGCGTACAAAACAGTGTGCCTCGCTCAGGATTTTAATTTTAATTGAATCTTTTTGATTTTTGCACAATTTTTACTCGAACTACCAAACGCAATATACACAACCTTGGATAAAGCCGATTTTTTGTTTACGTTATATTATGAAATGAGTAAAATACACTGTGAACAGAGTTTTCATATTATTATCATAAAGATATTGATACCGATAAGGAGTTGTTTTGTTTTGTATTTGTAGGGGTGGGTTGCGGTAACACTATGATTAGGTGAATTAAAACCCTTTAAGTACTGAATTACGAATTCATGAAACTTTTATCTTCTAAATCATTTTTCGTGAGGTTTTGAAACTACATTAAAAGATTTTCACAATCGTTTGATAAATTTTAGAAAGATATCGATAGGATTGAAAGATTTAGAAGAATTCGTTAAATTTGAATTTATAGGGATTTTGTGAAGTATATATAACCCCACTCATAATTTTTTCTTCAAATAATTTTCTTGATATTTCGTAGAATTAGGAAATGTACAAATATGATGTTCTTATAATAGAAATATTGAAATATTTCATAATTTAAAAATTCCCCTCCCCCTTCCCCAACACAAAGACAGCAGAAAAGATTCATAGGCAAAAGTAATCATCCTTTTATAAATATTTTTCTTTTGTGTAACTAATAATGCTTTTGGAACAACATAAAGTACTGCATCTACAACTCATTCTAAACTGTATTATTACTAATGGATGTATTAAATGAATTTTATAACAAGTTATTTTAATGGTACATAAGTACTGTCAATAGATGAAGTGTGAAGTACACTTCAAAAAATAAAACATATTTCGTTAAATTTTAATGTAAAAAATGATTTTACCCGACATTTTTTTAATTATTTATTTTGGCTTTGAAAAATATCCGTTTATGACATTTTTTGATTTATTTATCTGCTATGAAAACGAATTTTAGATTGCATTAATGATTTCAGCACTCAAACCCAGAATTAGAATGCGCAAAATTTTAATTATGTTGTACATTTCGCTCGAATGGTAGGTCGAGTAATACGGCTGACTAAAAAATGTCTCGGTATCATATATTCTCCTCCTCAATCAGAAGGCATGTCGAGGGATTCCTTCACTACAAGCAATGGCAAGTAGAGATTGCGGATCAACTTACCTAATGGCAAGTCTACCGTGTTCCTGCCCTCAAGGAGCATTACGAGGTTGGGTAAATCCGCATTTCCCATAGAGTGTTTATATATTTATACGTTTATATGTTTATACATTTTCGAGTTTGCCTCCAAATATATCACGCAATAGGTCATCGTACAAAACAGTGTGCCTCGCTCAGGATTTTAATTTTAATTGAATCTTTTTGATTTTTGCACAATTTTTACTAGAACTACCAAACGCAATATACACAACCTTGGATAAAGCCGATTTTTTGTTTACGTTATATTATGAAATGAGTAAAATACACTGTGAACAGAGTTTTCATATTATTATCAGAAAGATATTGATACCGATAAGGAGTTGTTTTGTTTTGTATTTGTAGGGGTGGGTTGCGGTAACACTATGATTAGGTGAATTAAAACCCTTTAAGTACTGAATTACGAATTCATGAAACTTTTATCTTCTAAATCATTTTTCGTGAGGTTTTGAAACTACATTAAAAGATTTTCACAATCGTTTGATAAATTTTAGAAAGATATCGATAGGATTGAAAGATTTAGAAGAATTCGTTAAATTTGAATTTATAGGGATTTTGTGAAGTATATATAACCCCACTCATAATTTTTTCTTCAAATAATTTTCTTGATATTTCGTAGAATTAGGAAATGTACAAATATGATGTTCTTATAATAGAAATATTGAAATATTTCATAATTTAAAAATTCCCCTCCCCCTTCCCCAACACAAAGACAGCAGAAAAGATTCATAGGCAAAAGTAATCATCCTTTTATAAATATTTTTCTTTTGTGTAACTAATAATGCTTTTGGAACAACATAAAGTAATGCATCTACAACTCATTATAAACTGTATTATTACTAATAGATGTATTAAATGAATTTTATAACAAGTTGTTTTAATGGTACATAAGTACCGTCAATAGATAAAGGGTTAAGTACACTTCAAAAAATAAAACAAATTTCGTTAAATTTTAATGTAAAAAATGATTTTGCCCGACATTTTTTTAATTATTTATTTTGGCTTTGAAAAATATCAGTTTATGGCATTTTTTGATTTATTTATCTGCTATGAAAAGGAATTTTAGATTACATTAATGATTTCAGCACTCAAACCCAGAATTAGAATGCGCAAAATTTTAATTATGTTGTACATTTCGCTCGAATAGTAGGTTGAGTAATACGGCTGACTAAAAAAATGCCTCGGTATAACATATTCTCCTCCTCAATCAGAAGGCATGTCGAGGGATTCCTCCACCACAAGCAATGGCAAGCAGAGATTGCGGATCAACTTACCTAATGGCAAGTCTACTGTGTTCCTGCCCTCAAGGAGCATTACGAAGTTGGGTAAATCCGCATTTCCCATAGTGTGTTTATATATTTATACGTTTATAAGTTTATATGTTTATACATTTTCGCGTTTGCCTCCAAATATATCACGCGATAGGTCATCGTACAAAACAGTGTGCCTCGCTCAGGATTTTAATTTTAATTGAATCTTTTTGATTTTTGCACAATTTTTACTCGAACTACCAAACGCAATATACACAACCTTGGATAAAGCCGATTTTTTGTTTACGTTATATTATGAAATGAGTAAAATACACTGTGAACAGAGTTTTCATATTATTATCATAAACATATATATACCGATAAAGAGTTGGTTTTGTTTTGTATTAGGAGGGGTGGGTTGCGGTAACACTATGATCAGTTGAATTAAAACCCTTTACGTACCGAATTATGAATTCATGAATATTTTATCTTCTAAAGCATTTTTCGTGAAGTTTTGAAACTACATTAAAAGATTTACACAATCGTTTAAAAATTTTTTGAAGTATTTTGATAGGATTGGAAGATATAGAAGAATTCATTAAATTTGAATTTATAGGGATTTTGTGAAGTACATATAACTCCACTCAAAAGTTTTTATTCAAATAATTTTCTTGATATTTCGTAATATTAGGAAATGTACAAATATGATGTTCTTATAATAGAAATATCGAAATATTTCTGAATTTAAAAATTCCCCTCCCCCTTCCCCAACACAAAGACAGCAGAAAAGATTCAAAGGCAAAAGTAATCATCCTTTTAAAAATATTTTTCTTTTGTGTAACCAATAATGCTTTTGGAACAACATAAAGTACTGCATCTACAACTCATTCTAAACTGTATTATTACTAATGGATGTATTAAATGAATTTTATAACAAGTTATTTTAATGGTACATAAGTACCGTCAATAGATGAAGTGTGAAGTACACTTCAAAAAATAAAACATATTTCGTTAAATTTTAATGTAAAAAATGATTTTACCCGACATTTTTTAATTATTTATTTTGGCTTTGAAAAATATCCGTTTATGACATTTTTTGATTTATTTATCTGCTATGAAAACGAATTTTAGATTGCATTAATGATTTCAGCACTCAAACCCAGAATTAGAATGCGCAAAATTTTAATTATGTTGTACATTTCGCTCGAATGGTAGGTCGAGTAATACGGCTGACTAAAAAAATGTCTCGGTATCATATATTCTCCTCCTCATTCAGAAGGCATGTCGAGGGATTCCTCCACCACAAGCAATGGCAAGTAGAGATTGCGGATCAACTTACCTAATGGCAAGTCTACCGTGTTCCTGCCCTCAAGGAGCATTACGAGGTTGGGTAAATCCGCATTTCCCATAGTGTGTTTATATATTTATACGTTTATACGTTTATATGTTTATACATTTTCGAGTTTGCCTCCAAATATATCACGCGATATGTCATCGTACAAAACAGTGTGCCTCGCTCAGGATTTTAATTTTAATTGAATCTTTTTGATTTTTGCACAATTTTTACTCGAACTACCAAACGCAATATTCACAACCTTGGATAAAGCCGATTTTTTGTTTACGTTATATTATGAAATGAGTAAAATACACTGTGAACAGAGTTTTCATATTATTATCATAAAGATATTGATACCGATAAGGAGTTGTTTTGTTTTGTATTTGTAGGGGTGGGTTGCGGTAACACTATGATTAGGTGAATTAAAACCCTTTAAGTACTGAATTACGAATTCATGAAACTTTTATCTTCTAAATCATTTTTCGTGAGGTTTTGAAACTACATTAAAAGATTTTCACAATCGTTTGATAAATTTTAGAAAGATATTGATAGGACTGAAGGATTTAGAAGAATTCGTTAAATTTGAATTTATAGGGATTTTGTGAATTATATATAACCCCACTCATAATTTTTTCTTCAAATAATTTTCTTGATATTTCGTAGAATTAGGAAATGTACAAATATGATGTTTTTACAATAAAATATTGAAATATTTCATAATTAAAAATTCCCCTCCCCCTTCCCCAACACAAAGACAGCAGAAAAGATTCATAGGCAAATGTAATCATCCTTTTATAAATATTTTTCTTTTGTGTAACCAATAATGCTTTTGGAACAACATAAAGTAATGCATCTACAACTCATTCTAAACTGTATTATTACTAATAGATGTATTAAATGAATTTTATAACAAGTTATTTTAATGGTACATAAGTACCGTCAATAGATAAAGGGTTAAGTACACTTCAAAAAATAAAACATATTTCGTTAAATTTTAATGTAAAAAATGATTTTGCCCGACATTTTTTTAATTATTTATTTTGGCTTTGAAAAATATCCGTTTATGGCATTTTTTTATTTATTTATCTGCTATGAAAAGGAATTTTAGATTACATTAATGATTTCAGCACTCAAACCCAGAATTAGAATGCGCAAAATTTTAATTATGTTGTACATTTCGTTCGAATGGTAGGTCGAGTAATACGGCTGACTAAAAAAATGCCTCGGTATAATATATTCTCCTCCTCAATCAGAAGGCATGTCGATTGATTCCTCCACCACAAGCAATGGCAAGCGGAGATTGCGGATCAACTTACCTAATGGCAAGTCTACTGTGTTCCTGCCCTCAAGGAGCATTACGAAGTTGGGTAAATCCGCATTTCCCATAGTGTGTTTATATATTTATACGTTTATAAGTTTATATGTTTTACATTTTCGCGTTTGCCTCCAAATATATCACGCGATAGGTCATCGTACAAAACAGTGTGCCTCGCTCAGGATTTTAATTTTAATTGAATCTTTTTGATTTTTGCACAATTTTTACTCGAACTACCAAACGCAATATACACAACCTTGGATAAAGCCGATTTTTTGTTTACGTTATATTATGAAATGAGTAAAATACACTGTGAACAGAGTTTTCATATTATTATCATAAACATATATATACCGATAAAGAGTTGGTTTTGTTTTGTATTAGGAGTGGTGGGTGGCGTAACACTATGATCAGTTGAATTAAAACCCTTTACGTACCGAATTATGAATTCATGAAAATTTTATCTTCTAAAGCATTTTTCGTGAAGTTTTGAAACTACATTAAAAGATTTACACAATCGTTTAATAATTTTTTGAAGTATTTTGTTAGGATTGGAAGATATAGATGAATTCATTAAATTTGAATTTATAGGGATTTTGTGAAGTACATATAACCCCACTCAAAAGTTTTTATTCAAATAATTTTCTTGATATTTCGTAATATTAGGAAATGTACAAATATGATGTTCTTATAATAGAAATATCGAAATATTTCTGAATTTAAAAATCCCCCCCCCCTTCCCCAACACAAAGACAGCAGAAAAGATTCAAAGGCAAAAGTAATCATCCTTTTAAAAATATTTTTCTTTTGTGTAACCAATAATGCTTTTGGAACAACATAAAGTACTGCATCTACAACTCATTCTAAACTGTATTATTACTAATGGATGTATTAAATGAATTTTATAACAAGTTATTTTAATGGTACATAAGTACTGTCAATAGATGAAGTGTGAAGTACACTTCAAAAAATAAAACATATTTCGTTAAATTTTAATGTAAAAAATGATTTTACCCGACATTTTTTTAATTATTTATTTTGGCTTTGAAAAATATCCGTTTATGACATTTTTTGATTTATTTATCTGCTATGAAAACGAATTTTAGATTGCATTAATGATTTCAGCACTCAAACCCAGAATTAGAATGCGCAAAATTTTAATTATGTTGTACATTTCGCTCGAATGGTAGGTCGAGTAATACGGCTGACTAAAAAATGTCTCGGTATCATATATTCTCCTCCTCAATCAGAAGGCATGTCGAGGGATTCCTCCACTACAAGCAATGGCAAGTAGAGATTGCGGATCAACTTACCTAATGGCAAGTCTACCGTGTTCCTGCCCTCAAGGAGCATTACGAGGTTGGGTAAATCCGCATTTCCCATAGAGTGTTTATATATTTATACGTTTATATGTTTATACATTTTCGAGTTTGCCTCCAAATATATCACGCGATAGGTCATCGTACAAAACAGTGTGCCTCGCTCAGGATTTTAATTTTAATTGAATCTTTTTGATTTTTGCACAATTTTTACTCGAACTACCAAACGCAATATACACAACCTTGGATAAAGCCGATTTTTTGTTTACGTTATATTATGAAATGAGTAAAATACACTGTGAACAGAGTTTTCATATTATTATCATAAAGATATTGATACCGATAAGGAGTTGTTTTGTTTTGTATTTGTAGGGGTGGGTTGCGGTAACACTATGATTAGGTGAATTAAAACCCTTTAAGTACTGAATTACGAATTCATGAAACTTTTATCTTCTAAATCATTTTTCGTGAGGTTTTGAAACTACATTAAAAGATTTTCACAATCGTTTGATAAATTTTAGAAAGATATTGATAGGATTGAAAGATTTAGAAGAATTCGTAAAATTTGAATTTATAGGGATTTTGTGAAGTATATATAACCCCACTCATAATTTTTTCTTCAAATAATTTTCTTGATATTTCGTAGAATTAGGAAATGTACAAATATGATGTTCTTATAATAGAAATATTGAAATATTTCATAATTTAAAAATTCCCCTCCCCCTTCCCCAACACAAAGACAGCAGAAAAGATTCATAGGCAAAAGTAATCATCCTTTTATAAATATTTTTCTTTTGTGTAACTAATAATGCTTTTGGAACAACATAAAGTAATGCATCTACAACTCATTATAAACTGTATTATTACTAATAGATGTATTAAATGAATTTTATAACAAGTTATTTTAAAGGTACATAAGTACCGTCAATAGATAAAGGGTTAAGTACACTTCAAAAAATAAAACATATTTCGTTAAATTTTAATGTAAAAAATGATTTTGCCCGACATTTTTTTAATTATTTATTTTGGCTTTGAAAAATATCAGTTTATGGCATTTTTTGATTTATTTATCTGCTATGAAAAGGAATTTTAGATTACATTAATGATTTCAGCACTCAAACCCAGAATTAGAATGCGCAAAATTTTAATTATGTTGTACATTTCGCTCGAATGGTAGGTTGAGTAATACGGCTGACTAAAAAAATGCCTCGGTATAACATATTCTCCTCCTCAATCAGAAGGCATGTCGAGGGATTCCTCCACCACAAGCAATGGCAAGCAGAGATTGCGGATCAACTTACCTAATGGCAAGTCTACTGTGTTCCTGCCCTCAAGGAGCATTACGAAGTTGGGTAAATCCGCATTTCCCATAGTGTGTTTATATATTTATACGTTTATAAGTTTATATGTTTATACATTTTCGCGTTTGCCTCCAAATATATCACGCGATAGGTCATCGTACAAAACAGTGTGCCTCGCTCAGGATTTTAATTTTAATTGAATCTTTTTGATTTTTGCACAATTTTTACTCGAACTACCAAACGCAATATACACAACCTTGGATAAAGCCGATTTTTTGTTTACGTTATATTATGAAATGAGTAAAATACACTGTGAACAGAGTTTTCATATTATTATCATAAACATATATATACCGATAAAGAGTTGGTTTTGTTTTGTATTAGGAGGGGTGGGTTGCGGTAACACTATGATCAGTTGAATTAAAACCCTTTACGTACCGAATTATGAATTCATGAAAATTTTATCTTCTAAAGCATTTTTCGTGAAGTTTTGAAACTACATTAAAAGATTTACACAATCGCTTAATAATTTTTTGAAGTATTTTGATAGGATTGGACGATATAGAAAAATTCATTAAATTTGAATTTATAGGGATTATGTGAAGTACATAAAACCCCACTCAAAAGATTTTATTCAAATAATTTTCTTGATATTTCGTAATATTAGGAAATGTACAAATATGATGTTCTTATAATAGAAATATCGAAATATTTCTGAATTTAAAAATTCCCCTCCCCCTTCCCCAACACAAAGACAGCAGAAAAGATTCAAAGGCAAAAGTAATCATCCTTTTAAAAATATTTTTCTTTTGTGTAACTAATAATGCTTTTGGAACAACATAAAGTAATGCATCTACAACTCATTATAAACTGTATTATTACTAATAGATGTATTAAATGAATTTTATAACAAGTTATTTTAATGGTACATAAGTACCGTCAATAGATGAAGTGTGAAGTACACTTCAAAAAATAAAACATATTTCGTTAAATTTTAATGTAAAAAATGATTTTACCCGACATTTTTTAAATTATTTATTTTGGCTTTGAAAAATATCCGATTATGACATTTTTTGATTTATTTATCTGCTATGAAAACGAATTTTAGATTGCATTAATGATTTCAGCACTCAAACCCAGAATTAGAATGCGCAAAATTTTAATTATGTTGTACATTTCGCTCGAATGGTAGGTCGAGTAATACGGCTGACTAAAAAAATGTCTCGGTATCATATATTCTCCTCCTCAATCAGAAGGCATGTCGAGGGATTCCTCCACCACAAGCAATGGCAAGTAGAGATTGCGGATCAACTTACCTAATGGCAAGTCTACCGTGTTCCTGCCCTCAAGGAGCATTACGAGGTTGGGTAAATCCGCATTTCCCATAGAGTGTTTATATATTTATACGTTTATACGTTTATATGTTTATACATTTTCGAGTTTTCCTCCAAATATATCACGCGATAGGTCATCGTACAAAACAGTGTGCCTCGCTCAGGATTTTAATTTTAATTGAATCTTTTTGATTTTTGCAAAATTTTTACTCGAACTACCAAACGCAATATACACAACCTTGGATAAAGCCGATTTTTTGTTTACGTTATATTATGAAATGAGTAAAATACACTGTGAACAGAGTTTTCATATTATTATCATAAAGATATTGATACCGATAAGGAGTTGTTTTGTTTTGTATTTGTAGGGGTGGGTTGCGGTAACACTATGTTTAGGTGAATTAAAACCCTTTAAGTACTGAATTACGAATTCATGAAACTTTTATCTTCTAAATCCTTTTTCGTGAGGTTTTGAAACTACATTAAAAGATTTTCACAATCGTTTGATAAATTTTAGAAAGATATTGATAGGATTGAAGGATTTAGAAGAATTCGTTAAATTTGAATTTATAGGGATTTTGTGAAGTATATATAACCCCACTCATAATTTTTTCTTCAAATAATTTTCTTGATATTTCGTAGAATTAGGAAATGTACAAATATGATGTTCTTACAATAGAAATATTGAAATATTTCATAATTTAAAAATTCCTCTCCCCCTTCCCCAACACAAAGACAGCAGAAAAGATTCATAGGCAAAAGTAATCATCCTTTTATAAATATTTTTCTTTTGTGTAACCAATAATGCTTTTGGAACAACATAAAGTAATGCATCTACAACTCATTCTAAACTGTATTATTACTAATAGATGTATTAAATGAATTTTATAACAAGTTATTTTAATGGTACATAAGTACCGTCAATAGATGAAAGGTTAAGTACACTTCAAAAAATAAAACATATTTCGTTAAATTTTAATGTAAAAAATGATTTTGCCCGACATTTTTTTAATTATTTATTTTGGCTTTGAAAAATATCCGTTTATGGCATTTTTTTATTTATTTATCTGCTATGAAAAGGAATTTTAGATTACATTAATGATTTCAGCACTCAAACCCAGAATTAGAATGCGCAGAATTTTAATTATGTTGTACATTTCGCTCGAATGGTAGGTCGAGTAATACGGCTGACTAAAAAAATGCCTCGGTATAATATATTCTCCTCCTCAGTCAGAAGGCATGTCGAGGGATTCCTCCACCACAAGCATTGCCAAGCAGAGATTGCGGATCAACTTACCTAATGGCAAGTCTACTGTGTTCCTGCCCTCAAGGAGCATTACGAAGTTGGGTAAATCCGCATTTCCCATAGTGTGTTTATATATTTATACGTTTATAAGTTTATATGTTTATACATTTTCGCGTTTGCCTCCAAATATATCACGCGATAGGTCATCGTACAAAACAGTGTGCCTCGCTCAGGATTATAATTTTAATTGAATCTTTTTGATTTTTGCACAATTTTTACTCGAACTACCAAACGCAATATACACAACCTTGGATAAAGCCGATTTTTTGTTTACGTTATATTATGAAATGAGTAAAATACTCTGTGAACAGAGTTTTCATATTATTATCATAAACATATATATACCGATAAAGAGTTGGTTTTGTTTTTTATTAGGAGGGGTGGGTTGCGGTAACACTATGATCAGTTGAATTAAAACCCTTTACGTACCGAATTATGAATTCATGAAAATTTTATCTTCTAAAGCATTTTTCGTGAAGTTTTGAAACTACCTTAAAAGATTTACACAATCGTTTAATAATTTTTTGAGGTATTTTGATAGGATTGGAAGACATAGAAGAATTCATTAAATAAGAATTTATAGGGATTTTGTGAAGTACATATAACCCCACTCATAATTTTTTCTTCAAATAATTTTCTTGATATT
Organism: Maratus speciosus; assembly: GCA_963932465.1. Classification (NCBI taxonomy): domain Eukaryota; kingdom Metazoa; phylum Arthropoda; class Arachnida; order Araneae; family Salticidae; genus Maratus; species Maratus speciosus. Next base: position 62,175,429 of record OZ010799.1, on the reverse strand, counting down.
TCGTAGAATTAGGAAATGTACAAATATGATGTTCTTACAATAGAAATATCGAAATATTTCCGAATTTAAAAATTCCCCTCCCACTTCCCCAACACAAAGACAGCAGAAAAGATTCATAGGCAAAAGTAATTATCCTTTTAAAAATATTTTTCTTTTGTGTAACCAATAATGCTTTTGGAACAACATAAAGTACTGCATCTACAACTCATTCTAAACTGTATTATTACTAATGGATGTATTAAATGAATTTATAACAAGTTATTTTAATGGTACATAAGTACCGTCAATAGATGAAGTGTGAAGTACACTTCAAAAAATAAAACATATTTCGTTAAATTTTAATGTAAAAAATGATTTTACCCGACATTTTTTTAATTATTTATTTTGGCTTTGAAAAATATCCGTTTATGACATTTTTTGATTTATTTATCTGCTATGAAAACGAATTTTAGATTGCATTAATGATTTCAGCACTCAAACCCAGAATTAGAATGCGCAAAATTTTATTTATGTTGTACATTTCGCTCGAATGGTAGGTCGAGTAATACGGATGACTAAAAAAATGTCTCTGTATCATATATTCTCCTCCTCAATCAGAAGGCATGTCGAGGGATACCTCCACCACAAGCAATGGCAAGTAGAGATTGCGGATCAACTTACCTAATGGCAAGTCTACCGTGTTCCTGCCCTCAAGGAGCATTACGAGGTACGGTAAATCCGCATTTCCCATAGAGTGTTTATATACACTGCTCAAAACAATTAAAGGATATTGCAGTTTTAGGTGGATTTTGTATCTGGTAAACTGTTTAGCTGATTGATACATGGTCGACAGACATAGTAGGTTATATGAGAATAAATTACACATGTTTGGCAGAAAAAAATGCATTTTATTGCGCATTTGTGTACTAAAGGGAAAAAACGCAATTTGTGCATATGAGAAAAAAATAATAAGAAAAGGTGTTTTCTTCAAAGAAAATCATTTTCAGTAAGGGGTATGGTTTTCACGGGCGGTGAGCAACGTTGAACACCTTTGAGGCATGGACTCAATGAGGCTATTAATGACGAGTTGGGGTATTCTGCCCCACTCTTCCAGAAGAGCTCTTTCCAGTTCTTGGAGAGTTTGTGGGGGCTGTTGGCGGCCAGAAACTCGTCTTCCTAGAGCGTCCCAAACGTGCTCGATTGGATTCATGTCTGGAGAACACGCTGGCCATTCCATTCGAACGATTCCTTCCTCGAAAAGGAAATCCTCCACCAGGTTTGCACGATGTGACCTGCAGTTATCGTCCATTAAAATGAAGTTATCTCCGATTGCTGCAGCGTATGGGACTACAATAGGTCTGAGGATCTCATCCCTATATCGGCGACCAGTCAGAGCTCCATCTCTAATGATGTAGAGGTCAGTGCGCCCGTCAATGGAGATGCCACCATACACCAACACTCCTCCACCGCCAAATCTGACACTTTCGTGCACGAACACAGGATTATTCCTACTGCCACGGTCCCTCCAGATGAAAATACGCCTATTATCCGGATGCACAGAAAAACGGGACTCGTCAGAAAACAGAATATTGCTCCATTCATTTCTCCTCCAGTTGACATGCTCGGTTGCCCACTCCCTGCGGTCGCGACGATGCCTTGATGTTAATCTAACACATACCATCGGTCGGCGAGCATACAGACCTACAGCATGGAGCCGGTTTCGGACAGTCTGAGTTGAAATCGTGGTGTCTGTAGCCGAGCGAAGGTGTTGTTGGAGAAGAGTAGCGTTCATGGTTCGGTGTCTCCGAGCTGTTAACGCTAAATACTGATCTTCATTGGGCGTTTTTGCCCGTCTACGACCTTTCCCTGGTCTTCGGCCTGCACATCCACTCTCCAAAAAACGGTTCCAGATCCTGGAAATGACACTTTGTGACACTCCAATGGCTTGCGCTACTTCGGCTGGAGTTTGGCCCCCTTCTAACCTACCAACAATTCTCAAAGCTTCTGAATCTGTCAAATGACTTCGCTGAGACATCGTACTCATCGAAACAAAGCAATCACTGAATGCCGATCATCCTTGTCTTCATTCTCTTTTATCCAGTTGAAAGTCAAATTTCATTCGCTGCCGCTGAAGCGACGTTTTTGACGTCGAACTCAAAATTTGCATACTCCACAGTTTGAAAACCAGAAAAATTTGCATTTGTGATTCTCTTCTTCTATTTTCGGCAAAAAAAATTTCGTTTATATCTTTATTTTATATAAAACTTCAAATATCCTTTAATTGTTTTGAGCAGTGTATTTATACGTTTATACGTTTATATGTTTATACATTTTCGAGTTTGCCTCCAAATATATCACGCGATAGTTCATCGTACAAAACAATGTGCCTCGCTCAGGATTTTAATTTTAATTGAATCTTTTTGATTTTTGCACAATTTTTACTCGAACTACCAAACGCAATATACACAACCTTGGATAAAGCCGATTTTTTGTTTACGTTATATTATGAAATGAGTAAAATACACTGTGAACAGAGTTTTCATATTATTATCATAAAGATATTGATACCGATAAGGAGTTGTTTTGTTTTGTATTTGTAGGGGTGGGTTGCGGTAACACTATGATTAGGTGAATTAAAACCCTTTAAGTACTGAAATACGAATTCATGAAACTTTTATCTTCTAAATCACTTTTCGTGAGGTTTTGAAACTACATTAAAAGATTTTCACAATCGTTTGATAAATTTTAGAAAAATATTGATAGGATTGAAGGATTTAGAAGAATTCGTTAAATTTGAATTTATAGGGATTTTGTGAAGTATATATAACCCCACTCATAATTTTTTCTTCAAATAATTTTCTTGATATTTCGTAGAATTAGGAAATGTACAAATATGATGTTCTTACAATAAAATATTGAAATATTTCATAATTAAATATTCCCCTTCCCCTTCCCCAACACAAAGACAGCAGAAAAGATTCATAGGCAAATGTAATCATCCTTTTATAAATATTTTTCTTTTGTGTAACCAATAATGCTTTTGGAACAACATAAAGTAATGCATCTACAACTCATTCTAAACTGTATTATTACTAATAGATGTATTAAATGAATTTTATAACAAGTTATTTTAATGGTACATAAGTACCGTCAATAGATGAAGTGTGAAGTACACTTCAAAAAATAAAACATATTTCGTTAAATTTTAATGTAAAAAATGATTTTACCCGACATTTTTTAAATTATTTATTTTGGCTTTGAAAAATATCCGTTTATGACATTTTTTGATTTATTTATCTGCTATGAAAACGAATTTTAGATTGCATTAATGATTTCAGCACTCAAACCCAGAATTAGAATGCGCAAAATTTTAATTATGTGTTACATTTCGCTCGAATGGTAGGTCGAGTAATACGGCTGACTAAAAAAATGCCTCGGTATCATATATTCTCCTCCTCAATCAGAAGGCATGTCGATGGATTCCTCCACCACAAGCAATGGCAAGTAGAGATTGCGGATCAACTTACCTAATGGCAAATCTACCGTGTTCCTGCCCTCAAGGAGCATTACGAGGTTGGGTAAATCCGCATTTCCCATAGTGTGTTTATATATTTATACGTTTATACGTTTATATGTTTATACATTTTCGCTTTTGCCTCCAAATATATCACGCGATAGGTCATCGTACAAAACAGTGTGCCTCGCTCAGGATTTTAATTTTAATTGAATCTTTTTGATTTTTGCACAATCTTTACTCGAACTACCAAACGCAATATACACAACCTTGGATAAAGCCGATTTTTTGTTTACGTTATATTATGAAATGAGTAAAATACACTGTGAACAGAGTTTTCATATTATTATCATAAAGATATTGATACCGATAAGGAGTTGTTTTGTTTTGTATTTGTAGGGGTGGGTTGCGGTAACACTATGATTAGGTGAATTAAAACCCTTTAAGTACTGAATTACGAATTCATGAAACTTTTATCTTCTAAATCATTTTTCGTGAGGTTTTGAAACTACATTAAAAGATTTTCACAATCGTTTGATAAATTTTAGAAAGATATTGATAGGATTGAAGGATTTAGAAGAATTCGTTAAATTTGAATTTATAGGGATTTTGTGAAGTATATATAACCCCACTCATAATTTTTTCTTCAAATAATTTTCTTGATATTTCGTAGAATTAGGAAATGTACAAATATGATGTTCTTACAATAGAAATATCGAAATATTTCCGAATTTAAAAATTCCCCTCCCACTTCCCCAACACAAAGACAGCAGAAAAGATTCATAGGCAAAAGCAATCATCCTTTTAAAAATATTTTTCTTTTGTGTAACCAATAATGCTTTTGGAACAACATAAAGTAATGCATCTGCAACTCATTCTAAACTGTATTATTACTAATAGATGTACTAAATGAATTTTATAACAAGTTATTTTAATGGTACATAAGTACCGTTAATAGATAAAGGGTTAAGTACACTTCAAAAAATAAAACATACTTTGTTAAATTTTAATGTAAAAAATGATTTTGCCCGACATTTTTTAAATTATTTATTTTGATTTAAAAAATATCCGTTTATGGCATTTTTTGATTTATTTATCTGCTATGAAAAGGAATTTTAGATTACATTAATGATTTCAGCACTCAAACCCAGAATTAGAATTCGCAAAATTTTAATTATATTGTACATTTCGCTCGAATGGTAGGTCGAGTAATACGGCTGACTAAAAAAATGCCTCGGTATCATATATTCTCCTCCTCAATCAGAAGGCATGTCGAGGGATTCCTCCACCACAAGCAATGGCAAGTAGAGATTGCGGATCAACTTACCTAATGGCAAGTCTACTGTTTTCCTGCCCTCAAGGAGCATTACGTAGTTGGGTAAATCCGCATTTCCCATAGTGTGTTTATATATTTATACGTTTATACGTTTATATGTTTATAAATTTTCGCGTATGCCTCCAAATATATCACGCGATAGGTCATCGTACAAAACACTGTGCCTCGCTCAGGATTTTAATTTTAATTGAATCTTTTTGATTTTTGCGCAATTTTTACACGAACTACCAAACGCAATATACACAACCTTGGATAAAGCCAATTTTTTGCTTACGTTATATTATGAAATTAGTAAAATACACTATGAACAGTGTTTTCATATTATTATCATAAAGATATTGATACCGATAAGGAGTTGTTTTGTTTTGTATTAGTAGGGGTGGGTTGCGGTAACACCATGATTAGGTGAATTAAAACCCTTTAAGTACTGAATTACGAATTCATTCAATTTTATCGTCTAAAGCATTTTTCGTGAGGTTTTGAAACTACATTAAAAGATTTTCACAATCGTTTGATAAATTTTAGAAAGATATTGATAGGATTGAAGGATTTAGAAGAATTCGTTAAATTTGAATTTATAGGGATTTTGTGAAGTACATATAACCCCACTCAAAAGTTTTTATTCGAATAATTTTCTTGATATTTCGTAATATTAGGAAATGTACAAATATGATGTTCTTATAATAGAAATATCGAAATGTTTCTGAATTTAAAAATTCCCCGCCCCCTTCCCCAACACAAAGACAGCAGAAAAGATTCAAAGGCAAAAGTAATCATCCTATTAAAAATATTTTTCTTTAGTGTAACCAATAATGCTTTTGGAACAACATAAAGTACAGCATCTACAACTCATTCTAAACTGTATTATTACTAATCGACGTATTAAATGAATTTTATAACAAGTTATTTTAATGGTACATAAGTACCGTCAATAGTTAAAGGGTTAAGTACACTTCAAAAAATAAAACATGTTTCGTTAAATTTTAATGTAAAAAATGATTTTTCCCGACATTATTTTAATTATTTATTTTGGCTTTGAAAAATATCCGTTTATGACATTTTTTAATTTATTTATCTGCTATGAAAACGAATTTTAGATTACATTAATGATTTCACCACTCAAACCCAGAATTAGAAAGCGCAAAATTTTAATTATGTTGTACATTTCGCTCGAATGGTAGGTCGAGTAATACGGCTGACTAAAAAAATGTCTCGGTATCATATATTCTCCTCCTCAATCAGAAGGCATGTCGAGGGATTCCTCCACCACAAGCAATGTCAAGTAGAGTTTGCGGATCAACTTACCTAATGGCAAGTCTACCGTGTTCCTGCCCTCAAGGAGCATTACGAGGTTGGGTAAATCCGCATTTCCCATAGAGTGTTTATATATTTATACGTTTATACGTTTATATGTTTATACATTTTCGCGTTTTCCTCCAAATATATCACGCGATAGGTCATCGTACAAAACAGTGTGCCTCGCTCAGGATTTTAATTTTAATTGAATCTTTTATATTTTTGCACAATTTTCACTCGAACTACCAAACGCAATGTACACAACCTTGGATAAAGCCGATTTTTAGTTTACGTTATATTATGAAATGAGTAAAATACACTGTGAACAGAGTTTTCATATTATTATCATAAACATATTGATACCGATAAAGAGTTGTTTTGTTTTGTATTAGGAGGGGTGGGTTGCGGTAACACTATGATCAGTTGAATTAAAACCCTTTACGTACTGAATTATGAATTCATGAAAATTTTATCTTCTTAAGCATTTTTCGTGAAGTTTTGAAACTACATTAAAAGATTTACACAATCGTTTAATAATTTTTTGAAGTATTTTGATAGGATTGGAATATATAGAAGAATTCATTAAATTTGAATTTATAGGGATTTTGTGAAGTACATATAACCCCACTCAAAAGTTTTTATTCAAATAATTTTCTTGATATTTCGTAATATTAGGAAATGTACAAATATGATGTTCTTACAATAGAAATATCGAAATATTTCTGAATTTAAAAATTCCCCTCCCCCTTCCCCAACACAAAGACAGCAGAAAAGATTCAAAGGCAAAAGTAATCATCCTTTTAAAAATATTTTTCTTTTGTGTAACCAATAATGCTTTTGGAACAACATAAAGTACTGCATCTACAACTCATTCTAAACTGTATTATTACTAAAAATAGCAAATAAAGCCTTTGTGCAACAATATTAAAAAGCAGAAAAACCAACGTTTAAAATGCACAAATAATAATAATATTATTTGTGCATTTTAAACGTTGGTTTTTCTGCTGTATTATTTCTAATCGATGTATTAAATGAATTTTATAACAAGTTATTTTAATGGTACATAAGTACCGTCAAAAGATGAAGGGTGAAGTACACTTCAAAAAATAAAACATGTTTCGTTAAATTTTAATGTAAAAAATGATTTTACGCGACATTTTTTTAATTATTTATTTTGGCTTCGAAAAATATCCGTTTATGACATTTTTTAATTTATTTATCTGCTATGAAAACGAATTTTAGATTACATTAGTGATTTCAGCACTCAAACCCAGAATTAGAATGCGCAAAATTTTAATTATGTTGTACATTTCGCTCGAATGGTAGGTCGAGTAATACGGCTGACTAAAACAATGTTTCGGTATCATATATTCTCCTCCTCAATCAGAAGGCATGTCGAGGGATTCCTCCACCACAAGCAATTTCAAGTAGAGTTTGCGGATCAACTTACCTAATGGCAAGTCTACCGTGTTCCTGCCCTCAATGAGCATTACGAGGTTGGGTAAATCCGCATTTCCCATAGAGTGTTTATATATTTATACGTTTATACGTTTATATGTTTATACATTTTCGAGTTTGCCTCCAAATATATCACGCGATAGGTCATCGTTCAAAACAGTGTGCCTCGCTCAGGATTTTAATTTTAATTGAATCTTTTTGATTTTTGCCCAATTTTTACACGAACTACCAAACGCAATATACACAACCTTGGATAAAACCGATTTTTTGTTTACGTTATATTATGAAATTAGTAAAATACACTGTGAACAGTGTTTTCATATTATTATCATAAAGATATTGATACCGATAAGGAGTTGTTTTGTTTTGTATTAGTAGGGGTGGGTTGCGGTAACACTATGATTAGGTGAATTAAAACCCTTTAAGTACTGAATTACGAATTCATGAAAATTTTATCGTCTAAAGCATTTTTCATGAGGTTTTGAAACTACATTAAAAGATTTTCACAATCGTTTGATAAATTTTAGAAAGATATTGATAGGATTGAAGGATTTAGAAGAATTCGTTAAATTTGAATTTATAGGGATTTTGTGAAGTATATATAACCCCACTCATGATTTTCTCTTCAAATAATTTTCTTGATATTTCGTAGAATAAGGAAATGTACAAATATGATGTTCTTACAATAGAAATATTGAAATATTTCCGAATTTAAAAATTCCCCTCCCCCTTCCCCAACACAAAGACAGCAGAAAAGATTCATAGGCAAAAGTAATCATTCTTTTATAAATATTTTTCTTTTGTGTAACCAATAATGCTTTTGGAACAACATAAAGTAATGTATCTACAACTCATTCTAAACTGTATTATTACTAATAGATGTATTAAATGAATTTTATGACAAGTTATTTTAATGGTACATATAAGTACCGTCAATAGATAAAGGGTTAAGTACACCTCAAATAATAAAACATATTTCGTTAAATTTTAATGTAAAAAATGATTTTGCCCCACATTTTTTTAATTATTTATTTTGGCTTTAAAAAACATCCGTTTATGACATATTTTGATTTATTTATCTGCTATGAAAACGAATTTTAGATTACATTAATGATTTCAGCACTCAAACCCAAAATTAGAAAGCGCAAAATTTTAATTATGTTGTACATTTCGCTCGAATGGTAGGTCGAGTAATACGGCTGACTAAAAAAATGTATCGGTATAATATATTCTCCTCCTCAATCAGAAGGCATGTCGAGGGATTCCTACACCGCAAGAAATTGGAAGTAGAGATTGCGGATCAACTTACCTAATGGCAAGTCTACCGTGTTCCTGCCCTCAAGGAGCATTAGGAGGTTGGGTTAATCCGCATTTCCCATAGAGTGTTTATATATTTATACGTTTATACGTTTATATGTTTACACATTTTCGTGTTTGCCTCCATATATATCACGCGATAGGTCATCGTACGAAACAGTGTGCCTCACTCAGGATTTTAATTTTAATTGAGTCTTTTTGATTTTGTACAATTTTTACTCGATCTACCAAACGCAATATACCCAAATTTGGATAATTCCGATTTTTTTTTGGTTTACTTTATATTATGAAATTAGTAAAACACACTGTGAACAGAATTTTCATATTATTGTCATAAACATATTTATACCGATAAAGAGGTTGTTTTGTTTTGTTTTAAGAGGGGTTAGTGGCGTTAGGGGTATTCCGCTGTTTCCCATATAGTGCTTATATTATTTTTCTGCTTTCCTGCAAAGCTATCACGCGATGGGTCATCTAACAATGCAGTGCGTGTGCTGTCAAGATTTTTATTTTAATCGACTCTTTCTGAGTTTTGCACAATTTTCAGCCGACCTACGAAACCAAAATACACAATGTGTGATAATGCCGATTTCTTGTTAATTTTATATTAGTAACTTAGTAAAAAATACTTTAAACATAATTTTCATATTACTATCTTTTTTTCTTTTTTTTTTTTTTTTTTAAACATACTGTTACCGATGCAGAGCTCTTTTGTTTTGTATTAAGAGGGGTGAGTTGCGTTAGACAAAACATGAAAATCAGTGGTATTATAGAGAAGTGTTTGATAAATACGCTGATGCAGACAGTTTTCAAATCGAAGAATTATTTTAAGATATATTTAATGCTAAATTTGGACAAAATCGTTCCATTAAAAAAGTTTTATTGGAGCAAAAACTATACATGAAAATTAAATCATTTTTAGATCATTTTATAAGTTATAAGTTCCCGGTGTGCAGATTGTATTTATTTTTCTTGTTTGACTCATTTTTGAGGTTTTATTTCAATTTTAAATTCAAATTTTCAGTATTTCGAGAGATATTTTTTACAAATTTTAGAAAATGTTATTAATTTAAACCGTTGCCAGTTGTATAAACAGCGCAAACAATAATGTTTACTTCAAATTAAAAATTTATTTACACGTGACTATTACAAACAGAAAAAAACTTTAAAATTAGAATTAAATGATTACATGTTAAAAGCAGGAAAATTACGTCATAAGAACCATAGGCACAGATGTCATATACGTCATAATACATATTGGCGCAATTTTTTTCCGCCGTCAATTTGGCGAAAACATCAATAGTATAAACAACAACATCCGGGTTACCATGTCAAGCAAAATAACGACACTTTAGCACCAGTTAAGTAAACGTTGCGTATATGAAATTGGCGTCAGAAAAAAATTGCGCCAATGACATCTGTGCCGAACCATATTTACACAAAATCTTAAAATAAGAGAAACAAAATCTTAAAATTAAAAAATCCTTATTATGCGTTAAAACTTGAAATTTGAGGAAATTACGTCATATTTAAAATGGCAAAAAATATAGCAAAACAATTTAAATTGAAAAATATATTTGCGCGAGATATTTTAAGATAATCTTTCAACTATTATCGTGAATTCGAAGACAGCGCAAATAATATTTCCTTCTAAGAACAAAAGTATTTTCACGTGAATATTAATAAGATAAATAAAACGTTGGTGTAAATTACGTCAGATTTGAAACGATACATTTAAAATGAATTATTTAGAAGAACTATCTTATATCGCTATTAAAAAATACCGGGAGACAATGACAATGTTTACTTAATTCATTTTACATTAGCTTATTTTCAAATGTTTAACTAATTTTTTTAATTAAATACGAAAACAGCCATTTATCTCTTAAAAGCAGCAAATTTGGCCTTAAAAATCCCCAATCGAAGGAAAACGAATGGAAACCTATTTACAGAGAGATCGCTACTGTTTTTTTTTTTAATTCAATATTTTTAAAGTCGATCAAATTACCGTGCGTTTTGTATTTTGGTGCGCCTGAACGGGGGTTGGCGAGCGTAGCTCGTAGGGGGCAGAGCCCCCTAGTATATTCTAAAATAGTACTACCTTATGTCAACTTCCTAAAAATTAAAGATAAGGAAATAAATCGTTCTACAATACTTCCTATATCATTTGTATATAATTCCTAAATTCACCATGTTTCAAAATATGCACTTTTACACGGTATTTTAATGTATACAGATGTAATAGAGTTTCATACACTATAAAAAAAAATTCAAAGTTTACAGAAAAAGGTGCTGGCACCCCGGCTGCGAACTCAATTGCTGTAAAATTGAAAAGCTGCTGTATTTAAGAATGCTGTAAAATTTTTCAAGTTTGGGGAAAGTCGCGTTGCTATTGGCTACGTGACAGAAATAATTCGATTTTTGCTTCACTTGTTGTACGATTTCGCCTTCACAGCATCGATTTTTGAATTCGATTTCTCAGCGTCGGTGCTTCAAATGTTACAACATAAAGTGCAAGAAAAATTACAGTATTTTATAACAAAGGATGCTGGTACTCCAGCTGCCAACCAGTTGCTGTAAAATTTGTAAGCTGCTGTCTATAAGAGTGCTGTAAAATTTATTAAGAGCCTTAAACTTAAAATTTCTTAATGCCGCGTCTCTATTGGTTGCGTGGTGCATGTGACAAAAATAATTCGACTTTTACTTCACTTGTTGCTTGAATTGGCGTTCACAAAATCAGTACTTGAAGTCGATTTCACAGCACCGGTCTGTTGAAAAATTGCAAAATAAAGCGCAGAAAAAATCACAATGTTTTTGTGCAGTGTGTATGTAATTTTTTATTAAGATAATTATAATGATAAATTAATATATAAGTATTGTAAATAAATATAATTTAAATACAGTACTTAAATATTAATTTTCTTTCATACGTAAGAAATTAATAATAATAAAAAATCATTGAGATACGCTTACCACTTGGAATCGAAGTGTTAAACAATAGGCAGAGAGTAAGTCTTGAAATGCATCTGGATCTTTTATCCCATGATCCTCACCTATATTCAGTCTACGGAACCGGACATCTAATCTGTAACTGAAGAAAGCGATTTCTCTTTTAAAAATAAATTGTTACAATGTTAACTGCCGCGCTATTAAAGCTAAACATATCTACACTGCTATTTAGAACATCTCCCATTGCTCAATATAAAGCATTAAAGCGTTATCGCAGGAAACAAAGCTATGCTGTTCTTTGGATTCCATGATTTTTTTTCTATAATAACAAATTAAATGAAGTATTAATCCTAAATGATACATACAAAATTATTAATATTTTAAAAATATAACGTAAATTTTAATTTACAGCTATGCATTTCAAAAATTTGCAATGAATTCCTTTAACACAAGAAGAATAGTGGAACTTTATAACTCAAAATAAGAATAATATGAGATCCACAGCATTGGCTTTAAAAAGCAAATTACAAGAACGTAAAACACCCATCCACACATTTTTATTGTGCAGCATAATAATAAAATTTTCCATGCACATTATTTGATAAATACATATTTTAAACAGTATTATATCTGAACCAACATTATGCATGAATAATACTTAATCTTTTCTAAAATACTTAAACCCAACTTTACAAACATTAAACATACAGGATAAATCTTGATATAAATCCCTTTTACAGGTTTTTCACGAGTTTTATATACACAATATTTCTTCCAAAATTATGCACCTTTTCAAGCAATTATAGTTTATAAAGAATAAAATATTTGGCACTTTTCGGTTAGCCGGGCGCCAGTCTTATATGTACATATATATACGATATACATACATATATATAATACACACATATATATATATCTAAACAAATGAATAAATATATATATATGTGTGTGTGCGTGTATGTACATACATTTGTATATACATGTATATACATGTGTATCTATAACACTGGCGTCCGGCTAACCGAAAAGTACCAAATATTTTTTCGTAAATAATATTATATGACTTCTAAAGATTATGTCAGTATATTAGTATTCTATGGAAAAGAATTTTGTGTACACTACGCAAATGTTAACTTATCTTCTTACAGTAGATAACTGAAATATTGAATGTCAAGACTCACCACTTGGCAAACTGCTGCAAGTTCGGTGAGGATATTAGATGTCCTGAAACGTATTTTAACTAGAAAAAGGTAATAAAATTTGGGTCCCAGGAACTTCATTAATTTTAAGCCTATTAAATCTTACTTCCAATCTGCAATTGACGGACGCGAGGAAAATGCATTGTTAGAAACAATTTCAACCATTGTTAAATTTTACGCGATTACACATTTTTACCATTAAAGAACCTACATTGTTCTTAATAAATTCTTCCATTGTTAAATATAACGTGTTAAATATAACGTATAAAAAACGTTATATTTAAAACGTTAAATATAACGTGTTAAATATAACGTATAATATGTGTGTGTGCGTGTGTAACGTATAAAAAACGTTATATTTAAAACGTTAAATATAACGTGTTAAATATAACGTATAATATGTGTGTGTGCGTGTATGTACATACATTTGTATATACATGTATATACATGTGTATCTATAACACTGGCGTCCGGCTAACCGAAAAGTACCAAATATTTTTTTGTAAATAATATTATATGACTTCTAAAGATTATGTCAATATATTAGTATTCTATGGAAAAGAATTTTGTGTACACTACGCAAATGTTAACTTATCTTCTTACAGTAGATAACTGAAATATTGAATGTCAAGACTCACCACTTGGCAAACTGCTGCAAGTTCGGTGAGGATATTAGATGTCCTGAAACGTATTTTAACTAGAAAAAGGTAATAAAATTTGGGTCCCAGGAACTTCATTAATTTTAAGCCTATTAAATCTTACTTCCAATCTGCAATTGACGGACGCGAGGAAAATGCGTTGTTAGAAACAATTTCAACCATTGTTAAATTTTACGCGATTACACATTTTTACCATTAAAGAACCTACATTGTTCTTAATAAATTCTTCCATTGTTAAATATAACGCCTTTTTGCTTTGTTACATGAAAATGCCTACATTGTTCTTTAGAATTTTTTTAATGCAAATATATATATATATATACGTATATATATATTTGCATTATGTGCAGGATATTTCATAAAAAATTGACAAAACTAAGAGGTAGTAGAGCATATCCAAAGAAACAAATTTCATCAAAGAATGTATGGTAGGAAATAAAACGCAAATGTACTGGCGCGTTTGGCAACTTGGTCCATGCAAACGTTAAAGCTCCATTCCTATTGCGAGTTATCAGAAGTAGAAAGAAGCTAACAGCATTCGAATGTGATGAAGATGTGATGAAGAAGTAAATGTCATGATGAGTGAAGAAGAACAAAGCGAATGCAAAATTTCGCCTCGATTAATACATATTAGCCGCTGAACCGAGTGTGCAACTGTCAATCGCGGTAGGAACGTATTGGAAGATGTTGCCTTTCACTAATAGGAAAAAGGCTGACATGCATTTTATCGACGGAACTGCAAATGGAAATGGCCCAGAGACTTAACAATTGTATGGAGAGCGAATTCCACCCTTGCTTTTGTGACTTAATCGTTGTTTGTGTGTTTTTTCTCGTATATCCTTTCGGCGCTCCCTAGCACCTTTGCGTTTGAATTACGACCATGCATTCTTTGATAAAAATTGTTTGTTTGGATGTATACTATCACCTCTTAAAATTTTGCCCATCTTTTATGAAACACCCTGTATATCCTAAATTACATAATACTGATATTTTCTGTATCATTAATTTCACCATAACCTTTTTAAAAATTCACGAAATCAACTTCCCAAACATTACACTTTCAACATAAACCCTAAGTTTCTTTTACAATTTTTTTACTATTTGCATATCAACAAATATTTCCTTCACAGTTATCCATATTCATTAGTAATTACATTGTATAAAGATTAAAATGTCTTTTTGTAAATAACATTACATAAGCGGCTTGAAAAGCTACGTTAAAATGTAAGTCTTCTATACAAAGTTACTTTGTATACAGTGCTATACATTAAAATATATTCTAACAGCAGATAACGGAAAAATTGATCACAAAATGCTTACCACTGGACAAGGAACTAGTTAAAGTTTGGTGGAGATAAGTCCTATGACATATTTTGGACAAAGGAAATCCAATAAAATTTGGACTTCTCTAATTTTCAGCCTACTAAACTTGAAGTCCAATCTGCAACTAACGGACGAGAGAGAAATTCATTGATGGAAAGAATTTGTGCCATTGTTAATGTTATGGCGATTATACATTCCTACAATTAAAACACCTACTGATTTGCATTGTTATGAACTTCTCCCATTGTTGAATGTAACTTGTTTTTACATTGTTACATAAACAAACCTCGATTGTTCTCGAGAACATTTTTTTTTACACTTTTTTCTTTAAATCAACCTGGTGTTTTCATTAGTCTTGGAACCGGTGACATCAAAAGTCCCGTCATCGCGGAATTGAAAAAAAAATCAGCAGTAAAAAAGTTATACGAACAAAATGAGCTAGGTATGACTAGGTTTGACATACCGTGTTTACCGCCATTGCCGATATTAACCACTCTTAAGGCATTTTATAGAAAATTTTGTACTCTTTCAGAGACAAGTAAAAATTAAATTTAAAAATTCAAAAAACCCGATTGTGTAAAAAGTGAACTAATTAATTATTTCTCATCAATGTGAAACTATTTTTGTATATTACTTACCTATTTTTTTTATTTACTTGTATTGATGACTTTTAAGTTGTGTTTAATTCTTAGTTCCTATCCATAAACACTGTTTTGATGAGGGCTATAGATGCCTAAGAAGGTTAGAGTTGCAGCAAAGCTAGAGATCCTACAAACACAACTTCCAGGTTATGTAATATTTTAACGGAGCTTCTGACTGTAAAATAGTCAGTGAAACATCGTCTTCATTTTAAAAGACCTATCCAATAATATGCCACTCAATAGGGTGCGTAAAATATTTTTTTTTCGTCTCTAGCGCCGTTTTGTATTTTACGGCCGCCATTGTGAATTTAAAAAAACAAACAAATTCTAGCCTATAACCATCGGACGGTTAAGATGAATCGATAGATAACTCATTCATTAAAATCCATCCATCCGTTGGGATGTTTCGAGGGTATAAAGAAATCCACATATCCAGATACGCGTCAAACACATAACCCTTCTTGGCAGTCGGGTAAAAATTGGTATGACAAACTGTATTCTGCCGGAAAAGACTGTCATAACTATTTTAAAACGATGGACTGTGATAAAATTGCACATTCCTGTCTGGCATCTAGCCAAATGTCGGCTTTCTTCAAAAACGGTAATTTTCACAGCTTTTTAATAATAATTAATTTAATTAACCTTATTTTCGGCATGTCAAACCTAGTCATACCTATCTCATTTTGTTCGTATGACTTTACTGTCGATTTACATATATATTTTTTTCAATTCCGTGATGACGGGACTTTTCACATCACCGGCTCCCAGACTATATGTAAAAATGGAGTTTTGTAATTGATTTTTAACCCACTTCCATATAAGCTGGAATTATAATATTACGTTCACAGGTATGTTACCTATGACAGAACAACATTTTAATATATTTTACTATATTTTGCTATATTTTACTACATTTTAATATATTTTGCCCCCTACGAGCTACGCTCGCCAACCCCTGTTCAGGCACACCAAAATCCAAAAAGCACGCTAATTTGATCGACTTTAAAAATATTGAATTAAAATTAAAAAAAAAAAAAACAGTAGCGATCTCTCTGTAAACGGGTTTCCATTCGTTTTCCTTGGATTGGGGATTTTTAAGGCCAAATCTGCTGCTGTTAAGAGATACAATGGCTTTTTTCGTATTTAATTAAAAAAATTAGTTAAACTGGTACTTCTTAGTTATCCCGTCGACCAATTTCGCCAATTTATATAAATCGCCAAACCACTCGCCAAATTATACACATTGACATAATTTTTATTTTAAATAACGAAAGAACAAATAAATTAGTGAAACATTAATAAAAGTAAAAATAAAACGTCGAATTAATGGTTTTATTGGCCATTATTGGCATTTAATCTTGCAATTAATTAATTAATGGCAACCATTATTGGCATTTAATCTTACAATTTGGCTACAGTAATTTGGTCGACGGGATAACTAAAGAAGTACCGTTAAACATTTGAAAATAAGTTAATGTAAAACGAATTAAGTAAACAGTGTCATTGTCTCCCGGTATTTTTTAACAGCGCTGTAAGATAGTTATTTTAAATAATTCATTTTAAATGTATCGTTTCAAATCTGCCGTGCTTTACACCAAAGTTTTATTTCTCTTATTAATATTCATGGAAAAATACTTTTGTTGTTAGAAGGAAATATTATTTGCGCTGTCTTCGAATTCACGATAATACTTGAAAAGATTATCTCAAAATATCCAGCGCAAATATATTTTTCAATTTAAATTGTTTTGCTATATTTTTTGTCATTTTAAATATGACGTAATTTCCTCAAATTACAAGTTTTAACGCATAATAATGATTTTTTTTTTTTAATTTCGCTTCTCTTTTTAAATTCAAGCGTAAATATGGTTCGGCACAGATGTCATTGGCGCAATTTTTTTCTGACGCCAATTTCATATACACAACGGGTACTTAACAGGTGCTAAAGTGTCGTTATTTTGCTTGATATGGTAACCCGATGTTGTTGTTTATGCTGTTGATGTTTTCGCGAAATTGGCGTCGGAAAAAAATTGCGTCAAATTGGTATATGACATCTGTGCCTATGGTTCTTATGACGTAATTTTCCTGCTTTTAACATGTAATCATTTAATTCTAATTTTAAAGTTTTTTTTCTGTTTGTAATAGTCACGTGTAAATAAATTTTTAATTTGAAGTAAACATTATTGTTTGCGCTGTTTATACAACTGGCAACAGTTTAAATTAATAACTTTTTCTAAAATTTGTAAAAAATATCTCTCGAAATGCTGAAAATTTGAATTTAAAATTGAAATAAAACCTCAAAAATGAGTCAAATAAGAAAAATAAATACAATCTGCACACCGGGAACTTATAACGTATAAAATGATCTAAAAATTATTTAACTTTCATGTATAGTTTTTGCTCCAATAAAACTTTTTTAATGGAACGATTTTGTCCAACTTTAGCATTAAATATATCTTAAAATAATTCTTCGATTTGAAAACTGTCTGCATCAGCGTGTTTATCAAACATTTCTCTATAATACCACCGATTTCCATATTTTTGTATGCAACAGTTTTTTTAATATTAACGATGAAAGTCCATGCTTAAGCATTCAAATTGGAGGCCGATCTACCCGGAATATCTACGCAGATTTTCATTGGTCCATTTCCAAATCAAAACTTTTTTTATATATAGAAGGAAACTTAATTATAAATAAATACATTCACTTTAAGGCATTTTTCCGATAAACCGCCACGAGTTATAAGTTGCCAAATATTCTCTGTAATTCTTACAATTGTATATAGCCCAGTGGTTAGGGGGTTGAATAAGTGGATTGATTAAGTGGAAGCTGAAAATTGTTTTAATCCCTTCAGTTTAGGTCTAGAATGTATATGCTATGTTTCCCCACTCGTATTAGGTGAGCGTTAGGGAATATGAATAAATTTATAGTCAAAAAACACGTTTTTTTTTTTTTTTTTTTTTTTTTTTTTTTTTTTTTTTTTTTTTTAAATACCATAACAAAATCTGAAAACAACTAACTCTATTCAAAACATTGTCAGTACAAATGTTGTAGAGCTTAAAATTCTGAGTAAAATGTCTGCCTACACTTAATATTTTTGTTGAACATTATGGTCATAATTCCACTTCAAAGTTTTAGCCCCGTGGTCAGGGGTTGAACTCAGAATTAATTAGGGGAAAACTCGAATTTTTTTTAATCCCTTCAGTTTAGGTCTAAAATGAACGTGCTATGTTTTCTTCCTCGTATTTAGTGAACGTTAGAAAATATGTACATGTTTATTTTCGAAAAATTTTTTTTTTTTTTAACAGTGTAACATAAGTTTGTTTTACAACTTTTTTACTAGTTGTATATCGACAGATATTTCCTTTACAGTTATTTGCATTCACCAGTAATTACATTGTACAAAGATGTAAAATGTCTTTTTGTAAACAGTATTATATAAGTGGCCTGAAAAGTTTCGTTAATATATAAGTCTTCTTATACAAAGTTATTTTGTATAGAACACTTATATATTAAGTATGTAATACATAAGTCATAGTTAACTATGTAACTATAGTTACAAAGTAACTATCTAACTATATGTAATATATTTATATGTTATATAGTTACATATGTAACTATATAAATATATGTAATTATATGTATAACTATTTACTGTAAACAGTGTTATATATTAAAATATATTCTTACAGCAGATAACGGAAAAATTGATCACCAAATGCTTACCACTGGACAAGGAACTGGTTAAAGTTTGATGGAGATAAGTCCTATGACGTATTTTGGACAAATGAAATCCAATACAAATTAGACTTCTCTAATTTTCAACTTACTAAACCTGACGTCCAATCTGCAACTAACGGACAAGAAAGAAATTCATTGTTGGAAGGAATTTGTGCCATTGTTAGTGTTATGGCGATTATACATTCCAACAATTAAAAAAACTTACATTGTTGTTATCAACTTCTCCCATTGTTGAATACAACGTGTTTTTATATTGTTACATAAACAAATTTAGATTGTTCATTAGAACATGGTGGGTTTTTTTACACTTTAAATCACCCTGGTTTTCGTATTAGTCTGGGAACCGGTGACATCAAAAGTCCCGTCATCTCGGAATTGAAAAAAAATTATGTAGATCATCAGTAAAATGTCATACGAACAAAAGTAGCTAGGTATGACTAGGTTTGACATGCCGAAAATAAGTTTAATTAAATTAATTATTATTAAAAAAACTGTAATGTTTTACCGTCATCGCGGATATCAACCACTGTTAAAGCAGTTCATAGATAAATTTGTGTTCTTTCAGAAAATATTGGTATGAAAAACTATATTCTGCCGGAATACTGACCGTCATACCTATTTTAAAACAACGAACGGCGATGAAATTACACATTTAATTTACTTTAAATTTTTGCCGGTGGCTAGTTTAGTTCATGTCTGGACGCTAGCCAAATGTCGACTTTCCGCAAAAAACGGTAATTCACACAGCTTTTTAATAATAATTAATTTAATTAAACTTATTTTCGGCATGTCAAACCTAGTCATACCTAGCTACTTTTTTTGTTCGTATGACTTTACTGTCGATTTACATAGTTTTTTTTACAATTCCTCGATGACGGGACTTTTGATAGTCCCAGACTATATGTAAAAATAGAGTTTTGTAATTGATTTTTAACCCGCTTCATGATAAGCTAGAATTATAATATTACGTTCACATGTGTATTAGCTATGACAGAACAACATTTTAATATATTTTAAACTTAATTATAAATGAATACATTCATTTTAAGGCATTTTTCCGTTAACCCGCCACAAGTGATAAGTTGCCAAATATTCTCTGTAATTCTTACAATTGTATATAGCCCAGTGGTTATGGGGTTGAATTCGGAGTTGATTAAGGGAAAGCTAAAAATTGTTTTAATCCCTTTAGTTTAGGTCTAGAATGAATATGCTACGTTTCCCCCTCTCGTACTAGGTGAGCGTTAGGAAATATGAATAGATTTATAGTCAAAAAACATGTTTTTTTTAGATACCATAACAAAATCTGAAAACAACTAACTCTATCAAAAACATTGTCAGTACAAATGTTGTAGAGCTTAAAATTCTGAGTAAAATGTGTGCCTACACTTAATATTTTTGCAGAACATTATGGACATAATTCTACTTCAAAGTTTTAGCCCCGTGGTCAGGGGTTGAACTCAGAATTAATTAGGGGAAAACTCGAATTTTTTTTAATCCCTTCAGTTTAGGTCTAAAATGAACGTGCTATGTTTTCTTCCTCGTATTTAGTGAACGTTAGAAAATATGTACATGTTTATTTTCGAAAAACACGTTTTTACTTTCTTCTACCTTTCAGGAAGAAAGTATTGGATTCATGAAAATTTTCGACTTCAGGTTTTCGACGGATTTATACGTTTTAAAATGTCCTGAACACGATTTGATGGTTTTTAGAAAATGTCTGTCTGGGAGTCTGTCTGTTAGTCTGTGAGTCTGCATATGACAAAAATTTTGTGGGTGCTCTATTTCAAGAACTAATGCACGGAATTTCACAAAATTATTGATTCAGTTAGACCTTAATACAAACTGGGCCTGATTAGTTTTGGGTGAAAATCTCCCAACACGTGGCGCTGCTACGCGGCATTTTTCACGATTTCTGCAATAGCTGTATGTAAGGAACTACTGCACGAATTTTCATAAAACTTCAGATTCTGTTAGTCCAGATATAGTTAGGTGCTGATTACAATTCTGTGAAAATCGCCCAACAGGTAGCACTGCTATGCTGCATTAGTCATGATTATCGCAATAGCTCTAACTCAAGAAAAAATGCACGAATTTTCATCGAACTTCAGATTCAGTTAGAAGTTGTCAAAGTTGTTGATAATTAGATTTTGGTATAAATCATCTAACAGGTGGTGCTGATATGCTGCATTTTTCAGGAAGTACGTATGAGAGAGAAGAAACTTTTGGGATTGCCACCAGGGTTGTAGCTAGAAGTGAATAGTAGGGGGTGCTCAAGAAAATATAGGGAAGCTCACACTTTTTTTCTCTAATAGACACATGCACGCACACACATATACACACACACGTATATATATGATTAAAGTATTATATAGAAATATAAATTTCTGCATATTATACAGTAGCGCTCAAAAGTATTTTGACAACCTTATATTCTCTCTTATTTTAGTTAATATAAAAATGTAAAAGAAAATATATTTCCTATAATTGAGAACACTATGACTGCAGTTATTCAAATGTATCAAGTTTCAACTTGTTAGTTTATATTCGGCGCCACCGAAGAAATATTACTCCTCCTTAGCTCAAAAGTATTTTGACAATTAGTTTACATTTAATTGTTGAAGGTGTCAGTGGCGCCATAGCTTCGATTAGTGTTTATATTGACTTGTTGTGATTATTTTTAAGCATCAGGAATGCCGAAATGTCAAAAATATTGAAGTGATTCTAGAAAAGCCGCTGTAAATGCACTTAAGAAAGGTAGACTGCAAGCAGAACTAGCTCGTTCTTTTAACGTGTCTCGGCAATTTTTATTACATGGAATATTGTTTTTAATAAACAGAAATACATCGAAAATAAGCCTCAAAGTAGCCATCCGAAAAAAAAACTTGCAATGTTGACTGTATTATAAAAATGATAGCTACAAGTGATTGTCGTAAGTCCGCTGTAATAATAAAAAAATGAATTGAAAGAAAATTACGGCAATAGACATACACGTTTCATCAGTCAAACGACACGCCTAAACCTCTATTACATGGCAGAAGACCAGCAAAAACACGTTTGTTATCTACTAAGAATAGGAAGGCTAGAGTTGCATTTGTAAAACGGCATAACCCTTTCAGGGGCAAAGCAATTTCATTGCTAAAGTGTTGAAATTAATAATTGACACCGGAATTTGAAAACAAATTTATTTGTAAATAAGAAAAAGCTATATTTCGCACACATAATAAACCGAATTTTTTTTAACCAAAATTCTGGTGTCAATCATTAATTTCAACACTTCAGCAATGGAATTGCTTTGCCCCTGAAAGGGTTATACCGTTTTACAAATGTAACTCTAACCTTCCTATTCTTAGTAGATTAGAAACGTGTTTTTGCTGGTCTTCTGCCATGTAAACCATAGAGCTTTAGCCGTCGTCTGACATTTGAAACGTGTATGTCTATGCCGTAATTTTCTTTCAATTCATTTTTTATTATTACAGCGGACTTACGACAATCACTTGATGACATCATTTTTAGAATACAGTCAACACTGCAAGTTGTTTTTTTCGGATGGCCACTTTGAGGCTTATTTTCGATGTATTTCTGTTTATTAAAAACTTTATTCCATGTAATAACAAGTTGCCGAAACACGTTAAAAGAACGAGCTAGTTCTGCTTGCAGTCTACCTTTCTTAAGTGCATTTACAGCGGCTTTTCTAGAATCACTTCAATATTTTTGACATTTCGGCATTCCTGATGCTTAAAAATAATCACAACAAGTCAATATAAACACTAATCGAAGCTATAGCGCCACTGACATCTTCAACAATTAAATGCAAACTAATTGTCAAAATACTTTTGAGCTAAGGAGGAGTCATATTTCTTCGGTGGCGCCGAATGTAAGCAAACAAGTTGAAACTTGATACATTTGAATAACTGCAGTCATAGTGTTCTGAATTATAGGGGCTATGTTTTCTTTTACATTTTTATATTAAATAAAATAAGAGAGAATATAAGGTTGTCAAAATACTTTTGAGCGCAACTGTATATTGTAGGCTTACTATTAAACTGTTGCTTATTAAACTGTTTATAATAACTTAATTTTTTGCTAAAAAAAAGAAAAGGCTGCAAAATGAAAGTCTCCAGTGTATAACTAGTGCATAATTATAGAAGTAAAATAATAAGTGATGATGTCAACAATTAAATAAACAGTTTACGGTTCACCTGTTTCAAAACAGTTGCAACCTTTAATTTTTTTTCCTGAATATTCCCATCACTTGATGGGGTGCTGTGATATGACGTTAATGTTTGCATTAGTAAAAGGTTGCTAATTCTAAATCTAGTTATAGTTAATATTAGCGGTAGCAGACAATTGAGAAGCTTGATATATGAAGGTAGGATGTGCGCATGTTGAAACACTTTTTTTTTTGCTGTTTTTATACATATACTACAATTTAATATTTGTTCAAAACTGTGAATGGCTCCAAAACTAAGTTCAATTTTTGAACAGAGTTTCATTTGAAATTTTGAAATACAGTTTCGTTTGGTGATCTTTGAATCTTTCTCAGGGGGTGGGCTCAAAATGTTTTAGAGGGGGCTGAGCCTCCCCTAGCACCTCTCTAGCTACGGCCCTTATTGCCACATCTGACTAGTTTTAATTACCTTTAAAATATCTCAAAATAGCTAATTCTACAAAAAACATTCTCAATACAAATGTTGTAGAGCTTAAAATTCTGAATAAAATGAGTACCCACATTAATACTTTTGTTCAAAATTAATTTTGAAAGAATTCAGACATGCAATTCTATTTCAAAATTTTGTTTTAATCGCTAATAAAGAGCTTGAAGCCAGTAGAGACCAAGTCACTATGAGTCATGCTGATTTCATCTAAAAAATGGCTCGAACGACTTTGACTAAATTTGATATCCTACCATTTTATGATATGAGAAGTCCATTGAGCTGGGTCACATGTTCCAAAAAATTTTATTAGTGGGTAATTTTTGTTTCATACGGGTCAGGTTCAAACTAATTAAAAAAAAAGGCTCAAACTATTTTGACTAAATTTTGCACCCTATCATTTTGGATTACAAGGCCACCATTGGGCTAAATCTTATGTTCAAGAAACTTTAATTTGTATGTAATTTTTTGTCACTATTGGTCAAGTTACTATTATCTCAAAACTGTTCTAATGATTTTGGCTAAATGTTGTATCCTACTTTTTTGGATTGCGAGAAACACTTTGTAGTAATCACATGCTCAAGAAAATTCGATTAGTGGGTTATTTGGGAGTCACTAGATGCAAAAGTTTTTCAATGGGAGATTTGTTTAAGATGTTTAAGATTGAAACTGCAATCAAGTTATTGATTTGTTGACAGTAAACGAAGCCCCAAAGGTGGCAACAGTCGATAAGTTAGCGTTATTTGGCGAAATATTGGCGACATTTGGCCAAAATATCGACTTTCAGCATTATCAGGAATTTTTTAGAAATTCTCAATAGGACACGAAATACCTGCTTAAACCAATCAGAGTGGAACTGAAAATGTAATGCATTCTTACATGAAAATGTAAACATTGTTCTTTGGAATTTTTTAATACAAATAAAATAATATACATATGAAATTCTCCCATAGTTGAACATAACGCCTTTTTGCATTCTTACTTGAAAACGCCTACATTGTTCTTTGGAATTTTTTTAATGCAATTAATATATATATACAGTGAAAACCCGACTTTACGTTTCTCAAGGGGCTCAGTAAAAAAAACGTGAAATACGGGAAAAACATAGAAAGCAAAAAATCGCAGAAAAAAACTAAAGGTAATAAAGATGATTCTTTCAAAAGGTGTTACAATCTATATTTTACGAAAAGAAAATTATTATACATACCATTTTAAAATCATTTTAACACATTTAGTTGCGAATCCTGGCATTCAGGTTTAAAATGTTCTTAATAGTGCATTGTTTTTTAGCCATTGAGTTCAAAGTGAATGCAGCATCTTCCAGGATTGATATACTTTGCAAGATTTTTCCTGGTTTTTATGAGAAAGAAAATAATCTTTCAGTATTTGCAAGCTCTTCAAAGCAATATTGAAAGAATGGACGGGCTGTGCTTCTGTTTCTTCTTCTTCATCTTCATCGGTGGATGAAAAGTCCATAACGTCGGCTACGGATGGAGTAGTAGCTCTTTCAGTTTCGCATGTTGCTAAGTTTTCCGGGATGTAATCGTCAAAATCATAGATAACTGTTACATCGTCATTCTCTGAGTATACCGCAGCTGATTCTTCATCTGTTCTCGGTTCATTAGATGCCACGAATCCGCTTTCTTCAAAACAATGGGACATGCACTGTTGTGTAACGTTTCTCCACGACGCAGAAATAAAATGCATAGCCTCTAGAGCACTTAACTTTAATTTGCAGGTGTCGTATTGGTTTCCATTTTCTATTTCAGCTACAGCTTTACGGACAAGTTGCTTTCTATAAAAAATCTTGAATTATCGAATAATGTCAACATCACAGGGCTCCAATTTGCTTGAGCAATTTTCCGGAAAAAATTCGACATGCACAGTAGACAGCTGCAAAACCAGATGTGCACTGCATTGATGAATGAACAAAATTACTTTACGATTCTGCAACTTCATTATTTTTGTTTAGTTTACGCAAAAAGTCTTCGAAAAGGGGTTTGGTTATCCACGCATTTTCGTTTGCTTCGTACTTTGTCGGATAACTTCTCATGTTTTTGAAGCATCGTGGGTTGCGCGACTTTCCAACAACAAGAGGCGTCAGCTTCTCATTTCCATCAGAATTACAGCACAGTAAAACCGTAAGAACCTATTTTAGACATCTTCCCTCCATGGCAGGAGTCTCCTTTAGCAACGTAGCTTTTATCAGGTAGGAGGTTAAAGAAAAGTCCAGTTTCATCCGCATTGAATACGTCCTTTGGCTTGTATACTTTGATCAAATTTGGTAGATTTTTCTTCCAATCTTCTATTGTAGCTTGATTTACACTTACTGATTCTCCCGAAAGCGATCTATACACAAGATTATGTCTTTTTTTCATCCGGTAAATCCAGCCATTTGAAGCTGTGAAGTCTTTCAAACCACCAAGCCTATCGGCGACTTCTAGAGCTTTTGCTCTTAGTATCATGTGATTTACAGGTGCATTCGTGGCACGAGCTTTTTTTCACCACTTTAATACGATACGTTCCAGCTCGTCGTACGGCGATTTTTTCAATGTTCTCCGTTTCTTGGCATTTTTTTCTCCCACTTTCTCGATGCTTTTTTCAATGCATTTTTTTTCTGTAGTATGGATTGCAGGTTTGTCACGGGAATTCCTTGCGATTGAGCGAACGCTACTTTGGTTCTGTGAAACTCATCAAATTGTTAATAATTTCGGCTTTCTCAGCAACAGAAAAGTTTTTGCGTTTTTTACTCGTCATTTCGGCACAAAAAGGTTAGAAATGCGACCACCGCGTGCTAAAAAGCAACTGAATCTGAAAACGTGAAGTAGGGCAATGACCCCTTTCCCTCCCCGACGAAAGAAATGAGCCACTCCATCTGATTGGTAGCTGGAGTGTCTCTTCCCCTGCACATCTCTTTCCTACACCAATAAGGAGTGTTGTTTCTGTACTTTGCTCCCCCGCTAGCTGTCCGGGAGAGGGAAAGGAGAGTCAGGGAAGAGAGCAGTCCGTCACAGCAAGTGTTCAGCAAAGGAGCGGGGGGGGGGACCACTTTCAGAAGACAGGAGTCTGTAGAATGCTTTTCTATTTTATAGATTACATAACTTTCAACAACGTATATCAGCTTTAAAAAAGCACAAAAGGAAAAAATATTGCTTAATTTAGAACATTTTTTACTTTTTTTACTTTCCAGAGAAAACGTAAAATGCGGGAAATTCCATAAATAACAAACTTACGATCCGGGTTAAATTAACATTACAATTATACGGAAAAACTGGGACCTGATGGAAAAAAAAGTATAATGCGAGAAAAACGTAGATTCGGGGGACGTAAAATAGGGGTTTCACTGTATATATATGTATATATATATATCCTAAATTACATAATACTGCATTTTTCTGTATCATTAAGTTCATCATAACCTTTTTTAAAATGCGCGAAATCAACATAACAAACATTGAACATTGAGCATGAATCCTAACATAAGTTTCTTTTACAAATTTTTTACTAGTTGTATATCGATAAATATTTCCTTTACAGTTATTTGCATTCACCAGTAATTACGTTGTATAAAGATGTAAAATGTCTTTTTGTAAACAGTATTATATAAGTGGCCTGAAAAGTTTCGTTAATATATGTCTTCTATACAAAGTTATTTTGTATAGAAGACTTATATATTAAAATATGTTCTTACAGCAGATAACTGAAAAACTGATCACCAAATGCTTACCACTGGACAAAGAACTGGTTAAAATTTGATGGAGATAAGTCCTATGACGTATTTTGGACAAATGAAATCCAATACAAATTGGATTTCTCTAATTTTTAGTCTACTAAACCTGACATCCGATCTGCAACTAACGGACAAGAAAGAAATTCATTGTTGGAAAGAATTTGTACCATTGTTAAAGTTATCGCGATTATACATTCCTACAATTAAAAAACTTACATTGTTGTTATGAACTTCTCCAATTGTTGAATATAAAGTGGTTTTGCATTGTTACATAAACAAACCTCGATTGTTCTCGAGAACATGGTGTTTCTTTTACACACTTTTCTTTAAATCAACCTGGTTTTTGCATTAGTTCGAGAACCGGTGACATCAAAAGTCCCGTCATCGCGGAATTGAAAAAACAAATTATGTAGATCATCAGTAAAAAGTCATACGAACAAAATGAGATAGGTATGACATGTCGAAAATAAGTTTAATTAAATTAATTATTATTAAAAAAAACCATAATGTTTTACCGTCATCGCGGATATCAACTAATCCTAAAGCAGTACATAGAAAAATTTGTGCTCTTTCAGAAAAAAATTGTATGACAAACTGTATTCTGCCGGAAAAGACTGTCATAACTATTTTAAAACGACTGAACAGGTACTGAACAGGTAATCAGCATTGAGGGGTTTCCTAGCTGTTATCAGCTTAACACCCAGACTAGGAAATTAGAATGTCTTATGTTTTAATGAGCCATTGGGATAAAGTTAAACTGTAGCAATGCTACTATAAGAATATAGAAGTTTACAAGAGAAAAAAAAAAAAAGAAAATTAAGGAATAAAAATAAATTTAAGTAAAAACTTAAGAAGAAAGTAAGTTAACAATAAATCTTAAGAAAATTTACATGAGTCTTAAAGTAATTAAAGTCTAACTGCAGTTGTAGAACTACTATATGGATATTTGAAAGTTAAAGTTAGTACTGTTCAGTGAAACACTCACCAAGCAAGGGCAAGAAAAGCTAGGGTGGCAAGACCACAACATCCAACCAAAAAAAAAAGGGACAATTCAGGGCCATACATTTTATTTTTTAAGTTTTTCTGTTTTTATGGTCTCTATGTATATAGAGAAATTTTTTTTTTTTTTTTTTTTTTTTTTTTTTAAGAAAAGTAAATAAAAAGAAAAAAAAAAAGAGAAGGCAAAATTAGCGAGGAGAACTCAGATGTTACTGAGTGTCCATAATTATTGAAAACCTGGGCCGTTTCCGATGGTGGGGCTCAAAAGCGTCATAATCCGGTAGCTCCGCTACAATTTCATTAGGGAGGTCAAGAATTTTTTCATAAAATTTTTTGGCTAAGTCGTTTATGCGTTTACGTAATGTAGTAGTTTTAAGGTCTCTACGGACCGTGGAGTTGCGAAGGTAACGAGATGCGTTACGGACAGTACGCAGGTTGGAATTGTGCAAGCGACTAAGGTTGTCCATAGTGGTCTTACAAGTGAAGCCCCAGACCGGACTGGCATAGGTGATGATGGGAAGGATGCATGAATTATAGAGGATTAATTTATTGTGAACAGACAAGGTTTTACTGTTAAGGAGAGGTTTTACAGAGTTAAAGGCTCCGGCGACTTTACCTCTGATGGAGAAAGTGTGCTTTTTCCAGGTTAGGCGGCGGTCCAGAATGACCCCAAGATACTTAGCTTGGTCTGACCAAGGGATAACAGTGTTGTTAATAATGATTCTGTTAGGGAAAATTATTTTGCGAGAGAAATATACTGCAGTAGTTTTAGTTTCATTTATGACAACGCGCCAAAGCATGCACCAGTCCATGAAGTCATCAACATGAGTCTGTAGGTACCTGTAAAGAGTATACGGGTGGTGTGCCGAAGCGTAAATACAGGTGTCGTCCGCATAAAGAGCGAGATGAGTGTGCAAGGAGCGTGGGATGTCGTTAAAGAAAATGTTAAATAAAAATGGGCCCAACACGCTCCCCTGAAGGATGCCCGCTAGGATAAGGAGAATAATAGATAGAATGTTGTTTATGCGGACTTGAAAAGAGCGGTCGCAAAGGTACGAATATATTAAATGTATAAGTCTGGGATGAAAACCGAGCTGAATTAATTTGTAAATGAGGCCCATATGCCAGACCTTGTCAAATGCCTTTGCGACATCAAGAAAGATGGCAGCTGCGGGAATTTTTGCATTGAGTTTCTCGCTGAGAAACTCAACAACCCTAAGAAGCTGGTGTTGTGTTGAGTGTTTTGGGCGAAAGCCGAACTGCTCGGGCATGAGAATGTTGTGCTGCTGAATGAACTCCTGCAACTGGGCACGAATGACACGTTCCACCACTTTACTGATAGAAGGTAGCAAGGAGATAGGTCTGTAATTAGTGGGGTCAGACAGGTTAGTTCCAGGTTTTGGAATAGGAGAGATTATAGAAAGTTTCCAGGGTTTAGGGAAGTAGTTATGTTTTAAGATAGCATTAGTGAGGTCAGTGATATAGATAATGCAATTAGGAGGAAGGTTTTTAAGAGCAGAGTTAGTAATTTTATCGTATCCTGGGGTTTTACGCTTTTTGAGTTTTTTGATAATATTGTGGATAACAATAGGTTGAATTTTAGGGGGAGGATCTTGAGGGGGGGTTAGCCAAAAAATTCCGAACTGTCTCGTTAACATGATCAAGGTGAGCTTGGTTTGCAAGGATAGGATTAGGAGAAAATTGGGTGGCATAAGAATTAGCAAGCATGTTAGCTTTTTCTTGGTCAGTATAAGCGGTAACATTATTAGATGTGAGGGGGGGGTGGAAGTGTAGTGTTTATTCAGTTTGCGTTTAAGAATCCAAAGAGAGTTGTCCTCGTATGATAAAGTTTTGAGAAAGTTGTTCCAACTTTTCTGTTTTTCTTTATAAAGACTGTTTTTGATTTTATTGTTTAACCTATTGAGAAGAGGTTTAATGGAGGGGTCTCTTGAACTTTGAAATTGTCGCCGGAGCCGATTACGCTGTTTGATAAGGTTGTAAATATAACGGGGTGGGACAAAGGCAAAGTTATTTTTGAAGGTGTTAAATGTAGAAAAATTTTGAGCATTAGTGATATGGGAGTTTAGATGTTCAACAGCCGCATCAATGTCATCGGTATTATTAATATCAGGGAAGGTGATGTCCTGAGAGTTAAGGTAGTTAGTAAATTTATTCCAGTCAATAGCCACGGAAGGGGGGGGAGAAAGAGGATTAATAATATCTATTTTAAAGCAGACAGGCAGGTGATCAGAGGAGAGGTCATTAATAACTGTAGAGTAGATAGGGTAAGGAAGATTTTTGGAAAGAGCAAGATCAATGATAGAGTCCCGGGCGCCAGGCAATTTGGAAATGTGCGTTGGTCTGGGTGGTGCATGAAGATTTAATTTTAAGTTTTGGACTAAGTTGTGAAGAGAGGTACCCCGCCGAGAATTGCCATGGCAATTCCAGCGTCTGCTTTTGGCATTGTAATCGCCTACGAAAAAGCAGTGGTGATGTTGTGAAAAAAGCTGTGTAAGGCTATTAACAGGTAAGTTACCAGTGGGTGGAGCATAAATAGAAGCTAAATTAATATTGATATGAGGAAGATTAAGATTGATACTGGTATACTCAAGATCATTATAGGTGTGGTTGTGCGATTGGTAGTGTGGAAGATGGTTCTTGATGTAAATAGCGGTACCTCCTCTGTGCGTACCATCCGCACGAGGTGTATGGAATAGCCTGTACCCAGGGATGTTAATGTTGAAGGTGGGGTTGAAAGTCTCTTGAAGGAAAATAACATCAACTTGAGGATGTTCGTGCATAAAGAGTTTAAGTTCATTAAATTTATTCTGCAGGGAGTTACAGTTCCAGGAAAGAAAAATAAGAGAGGAAAAAGTAGGAGAGGAATTACTCATCATTAAATGTGTTAAATTCCGTGGCTAAAGTTTCTATAGCACTCATAAGGATGAGTATTTTTTCTATTGGATCTTGTATATTTTTAGTTTGGTTAGCAATATTTTTGAAACATTGGATGAATTTGTTAAATTTTAGGAGTTCTTTCATCTCCTTGAAGGTCTTAAATATTTCTTTTAAGTCATTAGCATAATTAGAACTACTGGGTTGTTCTGGTGTTGCATTTTGAGTGTCATTTGGCTTATTAGGTGTAGTGTTTTCGGGGTTAGGGTCTTGGGGGGGAGAAGGGAGCGGAGCCGGGGCTTCAGTAGGTTTTTCTTCTGGTTTTTTGGCCTCTGGCTTACGGACATAGTTATATGTTGATAAGAGTTCCGCCATTGCGTTTGGAATGATTTTAGGGTTTTCTTTTCGGACGGTTTTGGGGTCCTGCTGTTTTTTATGAAACTGGGGGGTTTTGGGGCAACCACGGTAAGTAGCCACGTGCTCGCCATAACAATTTGAACATTTGGGGATGATCTTTCCAATTTTATTGCACTGGGGAGTTAAATGCTCTTCCGAGCATTTGGCGCATTTTGGCGGCAGGCGGCAAATCTCGCTGGAATGTCCAAATTTCTGGCAACGATAGCATTGCTTTACGATGTTGGTGCCTTTAAATCGCTCAATATCTACTTTAATGTAGCAAATTTCGTGAATTTGGTAAATTTCTTCGAATTTTTCACGTGGGAGGACATTGACGACGTAGAGGGGCATAGGACGACCAGTCTTCCTACTTTTCATCATTGAGGCTCTATTGGCCACGAAATTATGTTCTTTAAGAGCTTCAATTATGACCTGGGGGTCGGTATATGGGGGGATTCCCCTAATGACGACTTTCCTGGGGCGCTGTTCCGCGGGGCTCAGGGTTGTATATGGAATTGTTTTAGAATCAAGATAGTCCTGTGTTTTTCGGAAATCTGCATCAGTTTTACAGTGGATTTTGAGTAATTCACCGTCTAATTTAATCAAGGGATTGCTGTCGTTGAGTTTTTTAATCTCACTTGCAAGCTCCGTCCACTTGCCTTGAAACTCAATATAGAAGGGGTGGATTTTTGGTTTTTTAGGGACTTCTTCAGTAGTGGAGCTACCGGCTGACACACCTTGAGAGGGCTCAGAAGAGTCCATGTTATTTTCGTCTAGGTATTTTTCAGATATACTAGCATACTTATTCTTTAAGGGGATATTAGATTTTAGATCATTTCTCCTACGTTTTAGTGAATTAGCGGGGGTGAATCCGTCATCTGAGTTCACCGCAATTGCCTTGAGTTTTGTTAATATGTCAATTAGATCATAGTCATGATCATAGATAAAAGTTTTAAACTCTCTTAGTTGACTTAATTTTAGGGGGTCAAATGGCTCATTGAACAAAAACATAAGATTATTGAGAAGATTACTCACGCTAGTCTTATGCTGAGGATTCGTCATGTAGTCTTCTTCACTTAAAAGTCTCATTATGTAGTTGTCACAATCTTGCAGGAATTGCTGTACAATCATTCTTTGGACTTCATCCGCTACTCCGGGAAATTCCATCCACGCAGCAGCTAAATCAGATTTCTCCTCTCCATTCAGGATGCGGAGTACATTGTCAGAAAATTTAAGCGGGTCCTCAGTATCCATTATTATCGTCGGTGAGCTCTCTATATTATACTACTATGATGCATCAAGTCCAGTAAACAGTCACCTATTCGTACGAACTAGTTTCTATTACGTGTCACTATCAGCACCACAACTCATGCGAAGATACTTGCAAAAGATCACGCAAGTTCTAAAAACATCGAACTGCGAATACGATCTCTTGAGAATAAAACGACCAGCAAGCAGTAAGCCGGTGATAAAATTGCACATTTATTTTATTTAAAATTTTTACCGGTGGCTAGTTTAGTTCATGTCTGGACGCTAGCCGAATATCGACTTTCCGCAAAAACGGTAATTCTCACAGATTTTTAATAATAATTAATTTAATTAAACTTATTTTTGGCATGTCAAACCTAGTC
This sequence comes from Maratus speciosus, assembly GCA_963932465.1. NCBI lineage: Eukaryota > Metazoa > Arthropoda > Arachnida > Araneae > Salticidae > Maratus > Maratus speciosus. The sequence goes on along the minus strand of OZ010799.1, from coordinate 62,141,716 downwards.
ATACCTAGCTCATTTTGTTCGTATAACTTTACTGTCGTTTTACATTTTTTTTTTCAATTCCGCGATGACGGGACTTTTGATAGTCCCAGACTATATGTAAAAATGGAGTTTTGTAATTGATTTTGAACTCACTTCCTGATAAGCTAGATTTATAATATTACGTTCACATGTGTGTTTGTTACCTATGACAGAGCAACATTTTAATATATTTTATACTTAATTATAAATGAATACATAGATCAGCAGTTCATAGAAAAATATGTGTTCTTGCAGAAAAAATTGGTATGACAAACTTTATTCTACCGGAAAAGACTGTCATAACTATTTTAAAACAACGAGCGGTGATGAAATTACACATTTATTTTACTTTAAATTTTTGCCGATGGCTAGTTTAGTTCATACCTGGACGCTAGTCAAGTGTCGACTTTTCGCGAAAACGGTAATTCATTACAGCTTTTTAATCTAATATATAAAAATGAAAAATTGTCTGTCTGTATGTAATTCTATGCAAATCTTATTTTTTGGCAGAAAAAATGTCTTCCATAACGTGAAGGAGATTTTTAGAAATTTTCAATAGGACACGAAATACATGGTTAAACCAATCAGAGTCGAGCTAAAAATGTAATAATGAAAAGAAGGAATTTTCTTTTTTTTTCACCCGCTTTCATCATGTAAATGCTATAGTTATAGCTCAGATGAACGAAACTAGCGCTGCGTTCGCAGCCATGTCCAACAAATAAGAGTGAATTATGTCACTCAAGTATCGCCCGGATAGCTTAACCCTCGGTCATTGGGGTCAATTTGATTCCATCTGACCATTTTGAATTTTTCTTTTCATTTAGAATATGTATGCTAAAATTATTTTCTAGGAATTATACTATAAAGGTCTCTTTCATAATTTTGTCAAATCAGTAAGTTTCACACAATTATTTTTGTTGTTGTTTATTTGTAGTAATTTCGAATGGGGTCATATTGATCCACTCTTAGGCAATCGGGGAATAAATGAAAGCTCTCTATCATTTATCACGTTTCAAAAGAAAGAAAGGGAATTTTTGGCATCCTTCCAAATGTAGTTCACTATATGGAGCGGAGGGTACAGAGTTACAATGTAAGCGAGTGTAAGCGCCACCCTCATTTCGTTATTTCTTTTTTCTTGTGTTCAGTTGTGTGTAAATTTCGCTATTCAAAGAAATGAATCGTCGCGTCGTATGATCATTATAATTACTTATTGGGCCTAAATTACCTGTAGGATCACTCCTATTTTAATATTAGGCATTTAAGTAATATTTTGATCTTAGTACTGCGAGGGTCATTAGTAAAATATTGGCATGCCAAGCTAAGGTATTCAAGTTCGATCCCTGGTCTGGTCATTTTTCAATCTTTTGGAATAAACTTCAACTGTGTTACACTGTAAAAAAAAAATCCGTCAATATACACATTTTTTCCCCGTAAAATTTAACGGAATGGTTTCATTTTTCTAAGAAAACAGTACAATTTCCGTAATTGACATTATGAGATTATAAATCCGTATAAATCCAGTAAGTTTTCCATAAATTTTACGGAATATTTCTGTATTGCATTCAAAACAGTACAAATTCCTTGAATGATGTTTAGAAATAATTGCTATGTTTGTAAAGTGAAGTAATTAATTGTTGTATGTACTTGTCTTTACTGATATTATTTTCAATGAAACCTCAATAGTGACTGAATGTGGCTCTATATTGAAAATATATCCAATGGCTAAATAGTGTTGATCTTACAATGGGTTGTTACGTGTCGCACATAAAACTTAAAACATATCTGAAATGTAATAACAAAAATATTATAAAATTGACGTTTATCTAAGGAAATTTATTTTAATACCATGTAGTAGTTTTCTTTATTTGAATTTACAGTAGATCATCACATAAATCATTTTTAAAAGTGCAAGTTTGAAAAAAATATATTGGTATTCTTGGAAAAATTAATGAATATATAAATAAATAAATAAAAATAATATTGCAATAAATTTTTAAAAATCTTGCAAAAAAGAAGCAATCATTACTAATAATACATTCTTTCATACATGTAATATTTTAAAGACTAAAATTTTTCTTTTATAAAGCATGAAATTAAAAAGCTAAATATTCAAAATTATGGAAACATTCAGAAGTGTATAATCGATTGAAAAATATTATCGCTACGAAAATATGTTCCTTGTTTAACATCTTGTCCATACTTCATAAAAAGCATATGAAATAAATAACGATATTTGAAAACGTAACTCGTGTTCCCGTGGCATGACGATTCAGAGCGCTAATCTGGAACAGGATAGGCCTCTAATTCAAACCCAGAGGTGTTGTTTCATTACTGTTATTTGAATAAGGTAGAGATATTCTGACCTTGATAAACGTGTCCGTAAAAATTTAAGTTCATAAAGATGCAAGTTTCTCGTTGAAAAGTTTTTTTTTTTAAACAAAAATTTTTAAATACGGAAATATGGAAGAAAAAAACGGAAAATTTTCTGGAATTTATGGAATTTTTTTTCCAGTACAATTTCCGTATTTTAACAGATTATTTTTTTTACAGTGTACTCCAACCCTGAATGTGAAATAAAAATGTAATTTTGGATTGATGTCCTTTCGTTCTAAATATGCAAGTAATGTAAAATTTGGATACATGTACGCACATAGTTTTCATACCGATTGTTTCTGTAAAAAATACTGTTATAAAATAAAATTCTTTATAGCAATAACACAGCGAGAATGATTACAATGAGAATAATATATCGAGTTGAACACAAAGCTAATTTTCACAGAGCATAGCTCGGCCATCCCCGCTGGTATTAACTTATCTTTTTACAGTAGATAACTGAAAAATTGATCGCTAAACGCTAACCACTTGGCAACGAACTGTTAAAAGTTTCACGGCAATAAGAGATGTCCTGACACGTATTTTAACTAGTAAAAGCTAATAAAATTGGGGTCCCAGGGACTTTTCTAATATTCTGCCTACTACATCTGACGTCCAATTTGACTGTGAAGGAGTCTAGGAATATTCATAATTAAACTGAGTTTGTCCAGTTGATAAATTTAAGTTCCTACAGTTAAAAACATACAGTTTAATTCCTACAGTTAAAAACATACACTGTTTAGAAATTCCCCCACTGTTGAATAAAACGCGTTTTTGTATTATTGAAAGAAACAAATCTACATTGTTTTTTAGAATTGACCGCTAAACGCTTACCACTTGGCAAGGAACTGCTAAAAGTCTCGCGGCGATAACAGATGACCCATCACGTATCTTAACAACTAAAAGTTAATAAAATTTGGGTCCCAGGAACTTTTCTAATATTCTGGCTACTACATCTGACGCCCAATTTGACTGTGATTGACTCCATGCATATTCATTATTAAACTGAGTTTGTCCAGTTCATAAATTTAAGGCAATTATACACTCGCTTTTATTTCGTAAAATTTATTAGGAATATTCAACCTTCTCAAAAATATCTCGATTTATACGTTGTACCTTCCTTAATTTAAATATTGAAAGACATTATCTTTCTTTAGATTACCTAAACTTACATTTCCTTTTTTTAAATAAAGACTTCTTGTTTTACAACTGAAATAAAACAAATTGGAAATTCCACGTCAAGTGTGGCAAATGAGGTGCGTTCGTACTATAATTAATTTTATAAATATTTTTTGCACCGCATAGTGTACTGAATGTATATTTTAATGCACTTCATAAGTGCATATCAATTTCACTCTGTTCGAAAGGCTGTAACATCATTAAAATGCACTTGAGATTTTTTTTTTCCGTTGGCCGTAATGTAACGAAAAACTTTTGACTGTCCCTGTAATTAAACTATACATCCGATTTTCATAAAATTTGAAATGGCTCGACAAAATTTTGCAACAATCATACATTTAAAATTTCAGACCATTCGGTTGGGTAGTTTTTGCTCTGTTATATGCGGACAGACAGACAGACGGACTGAACGACGACTATAGGTGCTACGTATTTTTAGAATTACGAACGCACCTAAAAACAATCATAACTGCACTTCCAATGGTCGTACAAAGAAAACAAAAACAGTTTTGGATTGCTAAATGGACAGTCTTTCATATGAAATAATAAAAATAATGTGTTACATTTGCCGAGAATTGGTTATTTAAACGTACTGTGATACTTTAAGCGGGCAGGGAACGTGGAACGTTGAAAATTAGTAAATTTGCTCGAATTAATGAGAAATAACTAAAAATCCTTTTATCCAGAATATTCCTTTAATGAATAAGGCCTGACTCATTTGAAACTAGTCTGATCTGAAGCCGATTAACATTGAGTAACTACTTTCTTCCTTTAATATTCACCTATTATGAAATACCCAAAGCACTTAATGTCAAGTTTTTTTTTTTTTTTTTTTTTTTTTTTTTTTTTTTTTTTTTTTTTTTTTTTTTACCCTTATCAAATTTTCAATGAACAGTTGCGGTCTTAATTTCAAAAACCCGTGTGTTCATTTCGAAAACAGCAAATTTTATAAAAATTAAAACCTTTAAATGCGATAGTACGGTACAAACTTGAGAAAAACCCTGTTTGCAAACGAAATATCCAGTTAATTCTAGTAAAAAATTTCGACTATAAGGAAAATTTTTAGTTCCTTTTTTCCTCAGTGTTTTAATTATTTTAAATCACTTGAGAAGAATAAAGTTTATTTTTATTTTCAAAATCATCAGAGAAAAAGAATATTTAGTTAATTACATTTGAAAATTCAAGGAGGGGCAATGTCCTTCCTCTGCACTCCCCCCTTGCCGGCGCCCATGGATGAATGATACATAGTGTGGCATAAGCACATAACTTTATTTTTCACTTTCAGTACAAAAATCAGGCCCAGCTATAGGAAATTTAATGGAATATTTAATAGGAAAATTTAAAATAGGAATTTAATAGGAATTGTTGTTTCGGAAACAATAAAAATTTCGAATCAATACATTTCGTTTCAAAACATGCATTCAACACAGCAGTATTAAAATATAGATTTCTGCCGCAGATTGACAGCCAAATACTTTGTTGTAGGAAATTTAAATTAAAGTTGAATATTGCTTGGTGAATTAAATTTAAACACATTAAAAAGCATTAAGTAAAGTGTCTAAATATATAGTAAATTTACAAAAAATAATGATATCTAACAAAAACGTAACTGTGAAAAAAGGGAGTCAAGTTCTGCAAAGACAATGGCAAGAAAAGGTGTGATATCGAAGTGGGTGCCAAGTTCAAATAAAATTCACCCAAACTACTGAAATATTATAGCAATTTTTAAATTGTTTAAAAATAAAAATTATTGATAGCATATTAATAATAAATCTAGAACGTGGCAAGTTTTTGATAAATGTTATGACTATCAATTTCATGTTCTTATAAAATGATGATGTTAACAGAAGTGCCAAGTTCGCACTAATCTTCCGTAATGCGTGGATTAATTTAACCCAGTTTAACAACGTTTCGAACCAGAAAAATTATTTGATGAATCTTTATTTATTTAATTCCAGTTTTCTAAGTGGAACTTTTTTAATTTCATCTCTGAAAAAAAATTCTGGTTCGAAATGTATTAAACCAGGGTTAAATTAGCCCACATATTACGGAGGATTAGTGGCAACTTGGCACCTATGTGTTAATATTGATAACAATGTCATTATAAAAAAAAAATAATTTAGTTATTATTATAAACAAATGACTCATGTTAAAGATTTGATAAACCAATAAACACACAGATACACTCCCGCTCGTCTTTGGTTATCACTGTAGCACCCACCCTCCGGAAACCTCAATGCAAACAGACAGATACATTTACGCTTGTTCTTGGTCATCACTCTAGAGACCGCACCCCTTTAACCCTTTCCGGGGCAAAGAAATTTTATTCGTAAAATGCTGAAATGATTGAATCACACCAGAATTTAAAACAAATTTATTTCAAAATGGGTAAAAGCTTCTTTTTACGTACTTAATAGAATGAAACTTTTTAGTCCTGAATTCTGGTGTCAATGTGGCATTTTGCAAGTAAAATTAGGTGAGATATATTTTATCCCACCTCCCTTCAAGGGGAAGGAGCTCACTCAAATTAAGGCTTACAAACATGAAATAACAAGTTTTGATATAATAATGTCATTAATAAAAATAAATGACTCGTAGGGAAAACTTGCCAAGTTCTACATTTATTATTAATATGCTATCAATAATTTTTATTTTTAAATAATTTAAAAAATGCTATACTACTTCAGTAGGTAAGTTTGAGTGAATTTTATATGAACTTGGCACCCACTTAGATATCACTTTTTTTCTTGCCATTGTCTTTACAGAACTTGGCTCCCTTTTTTCACAGTTATGTTTTTGTTAGATCATTTTAATTCCAAACTTGAAAGCATGTTTGTCAGTTACATCTTTGCATGTGAACAGTCGCACTCTTAACTCGAGATTCTCATCTCATTATCTGAAAGTAAAAATTTTTGCAAAGAGAAATTAATGTAGTAAGTTTGCAATAAACTAAAAAACATTTACTTGATATATAAAAACTAAAGAAAACCAAAAGTCACCTGGTTTTATAGCCGATAATATTCTTGACTTAGCAGGTATTTTAATTACAATATTTTTCAGTTGCTATGAGAAAATGGGAACAAAAATACACAGTAATCTGCTATTTTCCTTTTACTTCCCACAGAAATGGAGTATTCAAGTTGCCGTAATTAGAGAAATAGAATTAAAAACTACAAAAAAATTAACATATCAAAAATAAATTGAGATACAGTTTTCAAACAAATTGCATTTAAAAGTACATTTTTTTCCCTATACGATGGTGTAAAGATGGAAAATGTGCGATTTCTAGAAGTTTAAAAATTTGCAGTAGCGAAAATTAGAAAACCGAAATTCCATCGGAAAGTGTTGCCATTCGCAACTGACGTCAACGTTACGCACAGATATATTTGTCCTTTATAATATACATAGATAGATAGATAGTCAATCCTGTCAGGACGTGATTGCAAGGGACTGGAAAAAAGTTCCATTTCAGACAGGCTTCCGTTTAAAGAAGTGTAATTAATTATACTTCTACATCAATAAGATCTATTGTTCGTTTTGTCAGGATCCTGAAACTCTTCCGTTTGAGACAGGGTTCCGTTATAGAAAGATTCCGTTTTCAGAAGTTTTATTGTGTTTCACTAAAGAGCGTTAAAAATCCGCTTTCAGACAGGTTTTTAACAAATTTAATTGTATGGCAATACATACACTGCTGGCCTTTCAAAATGCAACACCAAGAAAGGCAAGAGATATCAAAGCCAAATTGATTTTAGAGATTACATATAGTATCAGTGTTAATTGATTCCAAAGACAACCTTCTTTGAAATGAGGTAGACGGGAAAATCAGTAAGAACTGTTACCTTCACGTCTGTCAATAACCGCTGCTACACGCTGCGGCATAGAGTGAAAGAGGCTTTGGGTGTGTTGTTGGGGAATGACGTCCCACGCTTACTCTACACGTAGCCAAAGTTCATCTTGTGTACTTACGGGTGCGGTATTCCGGGGCAAGCGTTCTCCAATCATTGATCAGACATGCTCGATGGGCGATAGATCTGGAGAACAGGCCGGCCAGGGTAACAATGGAATATGGTGAGCTAAAAAGAAAGCTTGACCATTGCGTGCAACATGTGGTCGTGCATTGTTCTGTTGAAATGTGGTCGCAAGCCAGCCCTGAAGGTAAGGGAGGAGAACAGGCTGTAAAACCTCACAGATATAGCACTGGCTGGTAAGTGTACCGTTAATGCGTACTAGGGGTGTGCGGGAGTTGAATTCAATACCACCTCTCACCATAACACCGGGCGCAGGACCAGTGTAATCAAGCATAATACAGCAGTTGAGCAGCCTCCCCCCACGGTGTCTCCAAACTCTAATTCGACCTTCGTTATACTGCAGGCAGAAGCGTGATTTATGCGAAAACACAATGCTATGCCATTCTGATATCCATTTCTGCCGTTCAGCGGACCATTGTAAACGCAAACGCCGGTGGTTTAATGCCAAATGCATGCGAAGCAATGGACGCCTAGCGGACAATCCACTGTACTGCAAACGACTTCGAACTGTTTGTTCGGACACCCATTGTTGTGTTAGAGACGGCATTCGTTGTGTTATGGTTGCGGATGTGGCAGTGCGTTCCATCAGTGACATGAGCACAATATCCCTGTCTTCCAGTGGAGTGATGTGACGAGGCGGTTGCAATAGTTCCTGTCGGTCTGTCATTCCCTCCTGCATCCACCAATTCCATATTCTCACGACTGTTGCTTGGCTACGTCCGATACGATGACCAATTTCTCGGAAGGATAATCCGCAATCTCTCTATGTAACGATTCTTCCGCGATCGAAATCAGAAACGTGCTCAAATGGTGCTCGTGTTTTTCCATGAGGCATGCTGAATCTGTACACACAAAAAAAAATCGCACGAGAAAATAATTCACGTTCTTCAAAACGACAATCTTTCCCCCCTTTATATACAGATTGTAGGGGGCGCTGCAGTCGCCCACGATGTGCGTGAGCACTGAATTTGTAATCATTTGCATATCCTACCGAGGTGTATAACACGGTGTAAATTTTACGCTGTTTGGTTGGTCCCTTCATGGTGTTGCATTTTGGATGGCCAGCAGTGTATTAAGACCCTGTAACGCTTCCGTTTAAGGCATGATTCTGTTAGAAATAATTACTATTTTGACAGGTTTTACTATTCATATAATATAAATAAGTATATTTATATAAATACACAAAACTTGTAAAAATGGAACCTGCCTATAACGGAATTCTGTCTTAAAAGGAAATGTTCCACAGTGTTATCGAAAAGAATGCTATGCAATTACACCCGCAAAAACACGAAAACCTGTGTAAAACGGCATTTTTTACCAATATTTGCGATTTCATCTTGACAAATTGTACTATATATGTATAACCAGAAGGAAAAGTTTTGGACCCCTCCCGAAACGAAATCCTGGCTACGCCACTGGTTGAATGCTGTTCCTAATCTTATCAACAGAATTAAAACTTTTTAAGATTTGCCTTTACATCCTATTTTATAATACTTTAGAACTATTTAAAAAAAGATTAAATGTAAAAATAAATAGTAGTTTAAAAATACGTGCATCTAACAATATAACAATAGCGACGAAAATCTCTGAAGAACTGTTGAAATTTTCAAGTGTTCTAGAGAAAACCCAACACCATCGAACTATGTAGAAACGGGGTTGCTAATTTGGCCTCCATTTTTACGCAGAAAATTTGAATTCGTGCCAGAAATGAAAAATAGTATTTTATCCTTTATTTAATGACCGAAATTTTATGATTACAGAGACTAAAGATTCCTCTTTCAAAATATCCGGTGTGAATGTGAAATTTTGAAATAAAAATGGAGGCTCATCGGGCAACCCTGTATCCGAACAATAGACTTCTCATATAAGTAAACTCAGAACTAGTAACCTTTTTTGAATTAAACATCACTGCCAACTGTCACGTGATGCTGCGCTGGGCAGGGGAAGCGCGCCAAACCGGCTTTTCTTCAGCCAAAATCTCATTGGAATTTCCCTCCGGATTCCCGCCGAAAGTTTATTATCTCGGCGTTTCTCTTGAATTGATCGTACTTTTGCTTTGCCTTTTATGTTTCGGTCGTGTGTAGCTTTGATACAAATACAATCCTAGAGTAAGTAACAGCGCGACAGCTTGTATTTCACTTTCGCTTATATATTTGCGTTATTTTATGGCGAGAATGAAATCAGAAAGTTACCAAGGTAGTGATTACCGACAAAACAGACAACCTTTAACCCTTTCGATGCTGAATTTTTTTTAACCATTTGGAAAAATGGTTATCGTTCTCGTCAGGATGGGAAATCAAAAGCATATCTGAAGGTTTTTATTGGTTTAATCCGCATTTTATTCGTTTCCTGATTGGTCTATAGAGTAATATGTATTTCCCTTTACTTTCAACACAGATCTGTTGCCACTATGACAAAAAAGTAATAAAAACTACAAAAAAAATTAATAACTCAGAAAAAAATTGAGATACAGCTTTCAAAAAAATTGCATTTAAAAGTACATTTTTTTCTCTATACAACGGTGTAAAAAGTAATATTGTGGGATATGTTTAGAAGTTTAAGAATGAAATTTCCTTTAAAATGAGTCGTAACATTTCTTGGAAATCTGACAATGGAAAAGCCTTTTCCCGAACAGCCAATGAAATGCTTGGAGAATACATAAGTTTCAGGTGGATAATACGTACGAGTAGCAGGCGATTTTTGTCGCTTGGAATTTTTACGTGTAATAATACTATTAAAGTTTAATTCATGACGTACGTAATGTAGGATCAACTCCGTGGGATTTTTTATGTCTTAAATTTTAGTCTTCGAAAAAATCATTTTTCAAATGGCCGTTGTAATTTGATAAATTGCTTTTTTTTTCTTTGTTTTTATTTTAGGGTAAAAATCTCTTTTATGCAAATAAAATTAAAAGTAACTAACCAAATCACAGAAGTTAGGGTTTACTGAAATTTAAGGAATATGTTAGTTTCTGAAACCTAACGAATGTAGTTATTTCGCGTTCTTTTCATATGACAATAGTCGAAGGAAGAATTTTTGAAGATGCTTTGAAAATGTCGTATTACAACAGGATTTAACAGACATAAAAACATACTAGTATTTTTTAATGTTTATCACAAATTATTCATTCGAAAAAGTAGTCAATAATTTAAATTTAACCCTTTTGACCCTGACTTTTTTCTTAAAGTCAAAAAAAATTTAAACTTTTGCCATTGTTATTTGTACTAATTTACTATTTCAAAGCTAGATGGCGCTACTTGTCCACTAAAAAGTCAAAATATAGAATGCACATATGTGATTATGAGGTTTTTACGCATCTGCAAGGCGTTATTTTAATTTAAAGCACTTTAAAATTAAGGAACACATTTGTGATCGCCATTGCGAAAAGGGTTAAAGTACCAAGAAGAACCTGATGATGGATTCAACTTTTCCACCAAATAACAGTGGGATGGGATCCGCTCACTAGTACTATTTTTGCTCTGGGATCCGAACCGAACACATTAATGTGTTCAAGATTTCCGGAAAGATCTTATTGAATTAGTACGAATTGTAAATAAGTATTCGGTTGAATTTATATATACCTTTAAAATTCAAAAAATAGCGGTGTGAGTTTAATAAAAATACTTTTATTTGTTTTTCATATAATATATTCAGTGTTGCCAGTGGGCTACTTTTTTAAAATTCAGATTTCTTAATTGGCACCACTTTTCTGAAATGGTAAATTTCTCTTGTTTTCGCCTTAATTAATATGTCATTAAATAAGGCGAATTTCACTAATATAAAAAAGTGGTGCCAATCAAGAAGTCTGAATTTTAAAAAAGTAGGCCACTGGCAACACTGCTCGTGCAATATATTTATATTTACCGTCGAATCAGTTACGTTCATTGAAAACTGTTCACATTTTATTGCCTTAGTTTGATCCTTTTAAATTTTTATATCGAGCCGAATTTTTTCATCTCCTCGGCTCAGCCCGTTAAAAAAAGTGTCTTTAATCCGCCGGCCCGATCCGTTGGAAATTCTTTCTTCATTTTTCCGGCCCGGCCCCGTGCAGACCTCTATAATAAGTACCGTAAATAACAATTATTTAGCAATATTACTAAATACATGACCTAACTGTGTGATAAAAATATATTAAACTAGTATGTTGTGGCCATCACAAAACTTTCTTCTATCTCATACATGTCAATACTTCAAAATTCACTATCTCAGTGCCAAATTAAATGGCAATCTGTGTTCATCATGAGAATTCTAAAAATGTGAAATTCCGTGCATTAGTTCTCGAGGTATGACTGTCGCTGAAATCGTGTATATCCAGCAAAATGCAGTATAGCAGCGCCGCCTATTGGATTATTTACACCAGAACCTAATTATCACCAACTTATGTCAACGTCTAACTGAATATGAAGTTTGAGGAAAATTCGTGCATTAGTTCTTGAGATAGAGGTATTGCGCAAATCATGACAAATGCAGCATAGAAGTTCCACCTGTTGAGCGATTTGCAACAACACATAATCAGCAGCAATATTAATCAAGTTATACTTAAATCTGAAGTTTGATGAAAATTCGTGCATTAGTTCTTGAGATAGAGCTATTGAGGAAATAGTTCAAAATGCAGCACAGCAGCGCCACCTATTGGGCGATTTACACCAACACGTAATCAGCACCATTTCATATAAAGGACTAACTAAATCCCAAGTTTGATGAAAATGTGTGCATTAGTTCTTGAGATAGAGCTACTGCGAAAATAGTGTAAATCCTGCAAAATGCAGCATAGCAGCGCCACCTGTTGGGCGATTTACACCAAAACGTAAACAGCATCCATTCATGTCAAGGACTAACGGAATCTGAAGTTTTATAAAAATCCGTGCATTGGTTCTTGAGATAGAGCTTTTGCGAAAATCCTGCAAAATGCTACATAGCAACGCCACCTTCAGGGCGATTTACCCCAAAAACTAATCACCACCTATCTATATCAGGACTACCTGAATATAAATTTTTATTAAATTCCGTGCATTAGTTCTTGAGATACAGCGCCCACAAAATTTGTGTCACATACAGACAGACATTTTGTAAAAACATGTTTTTTGGAATCTCTGACCCATAAAACGTGTAAATCCGTCGAAAACTGGAATTCGAAAATTTTCATGAAACTAATACTTTCTTCTTGTAAAGATAGAAGAAAGTAAAAACATTCTGTATTCTTAGAGGAAATACATAACCCTAATCATTTAATATTGAACAATTATTTTCAGATCTATTTCGAAATAATAGTGTTTATGATTTCCCATATATTTCAGGAGTTTCATAAAAATAAATATACAGTCGACCCCGGTTAAGACGCCTTTCAAGGGACTGAACAAAAGTCGCGTATTAAATGTGGTTTCCATAATGTTGAAGGAACTGAGCTTATTTATGCATCTAATCGTTTAAAGGAACTTAAGAACTTTAGTTTATATGTTTACGTTCGAAAGTTGTGTCTTTTACGCATACTTACATTAAAATATATCTGTATTGAACTTTAACTCGTTATTTGTTTTTATAGAACCAACAAGAATAATAACTGGAAATAAGCACGGATTCAAATATAACTTTATTGTCGATTAGTACGTTACAACCAACAATAAAACAGCAATAATAGTTTTCCTGCTAGATGAAACGGCACCGAAAAACTGGCGATAAAATACAATTAAATAATAAAACTTTGTATAAATCACCATAAAAATATAAAAACACACTGGACACGTTTCGAGCTAGAAATATTAACGGAAAAAAATAAGTCTATTTTTTATTTACAATTATTTATAAGAGAGTCCATTGAAATTTATTTAAGAGGCTCAGGAGTTTGTAACGATACATTATCTTTTCGTATCCCGAATTTATGGGTTAAATGGTTGAACAACTTCGGCGTCGCGACATAGAGGGAACACGTGCGATGGCGAAAACGTAGGGCGCGTTATATGGTTACTTGTTTATGTTCGATGATTTTTTTCCATTTTTCATATGCATTGTATTTGTAATTTTCTGGTACACATTTTGATGAAGACTCAGTAAAAGAGTTGAAACATGTCAATATAGATTTTAATTTACTTTTAATGTGTTTTTATAACGACTTTTAAGCAAATAAATATTTTAATATCGTGATATGTAAAAAATAGCGTTCTTTTATACTTTTGTTTCTAGGGCGTTACGCATTTGTTCTGACTCTTCTGCTCTGAATAATAAAATTAATTAAGGTTAGTTGGGGTAACTGGACCCACGAGGTAACTGGGCCATAGGCTGTTTTATAAAAAACCGTTGATGTATTTTAAGTTTTAGCTTTTGCGAACAATGCCCCTTAACCTCTACTTCCTAAAACAACGTGTATCAACTCAATCATAACTCTCACTTTGCTGTGATAGGTTGTCGAAAATTTACGTTTCTTTTTTTAAAATCAACGTCAATATGGCTGAACTTCCTCGGCTTTTTATTAAAATACTGTAAGTACTTTTATTAAACAATCTTTTTTTTTAACCCCTTAACAGTGACATTTGTTTTCTTACAAAAAAATTAAAAATGGGGCCGGACACCACTTTTTCCATACTAAAATATTTACCTGACTTAATCGAAAAATATCTGACAATCAATAAAGATAAATTTACAGTTACAAATTAGTGGTATCAAAATCCTTTTAATAACGAAGCAAGCAAAGTGTTCTTTCCCGAATCCAGTTCGGGCCACACTGTTAAGGGGTTAAAGATTAGACATATAACTACATTAATATTATTAGGTATCTATACATATTTACTTCATGTTTCAAATGTAAGCCCGGTGTCCCAGTTACCCCATAAATTTTTCAAGAATGGGGAAACTGGGACATGTTCCGGGGTAACTGGACCGTACTGGATCCAGTTACCCCAATAGTTATAAATAATCTTTTTGAGTTTCTCTTACTACGGTAAGTACAAGTAAATTTCTCAATTGTTTTTTGCTCATAATAAAGAAAATGATAGAATACCTTATTAAAATTACGTAATGAAATTTAAAAAAAAAGCATATTGAGTGGTATCAAACCAAATTTCTTGACCCCTTGAGAGGCGGTGATGCAGTTATGGCGTCACTTAATTTTAATTCCCAATTGCCACATTGGTACCTGAATTTTATAATGAAAATTTCACCTTTATTAAGCACGCGAAAATATACTTTTACTTGTTTTCAGATAGATTCTCTTGTAAATATTGGTGTCATTAAATTATTTCAACATTTTACGAATGCAAGTACCTTGCCCCTGAAAGCGAGATAGACAGACCTTGAAATTGTACTGTACACAGGGGTCGCATTCTATAGGGAAACTTTTATCGTTCCTACCACTATTTTGAAAATAATATCTTCATCGCATCTTTCTTCAGAATATGTTAAATAAAATGATCATGAAGGTAACTCATTAAGGGTTCTGCTAGGAACAATAACATTTTCCCTATGTAATGCGACTCCTGGATAAAAATAAAGTACTTAAGTACTTACGCAGCCGTTTGTTCATGGATTTACCTTGTAATTTTTTTCCTTAAAATACCATGTGACTTTTATACTTATTATCTATACTGTAAAGTACATAAGTACTTACTTAAGTTTTATGTTTTTGGTATAAATAAATCTAATATTTTCACTTTTAGTGCTTTTTTTAGACACACTGACAGCAAAGGTATCCCTTACAACGTTGTTTATTGACATACGAGGTATATCCACAAAGTAAGTTCCGTTTCTATTTCTGTCCGCAGCAGCGCTGCGTTCGCAGTTCCGAGCATGCGCGGCAGTTACTCTGACTGAAGGAGAAGAAATGTACGCCATTTTCAGATGGCTGCTGCCGACGTGTTATTTCTAGTGCTTCTTTAGAATGTCAGCCTCAATTGAAAATGCTGCCGCTTGTGAAATCAGATCTGTGATTCGTTTTCTCAATGCAAAGAAAGTTAAACCAAATGAAATTTATCGGCAAATCTGCGAGGTTTACGGACAAAATGCTATGAGTGATTCAATGGTTAGAAGATGGGTCAGACAGTTTAATGAAGGACGTGATCAAGTGCACGATGAAAAACGAAGTGGACGCCCGTCTTTGGTTACTTATGAACTGATGAACTGGTTCACGCAATTGAAGAAAAGATTAAGCAAAACCGTAAGTTTACAATTAGTGCTTTCCTTGGTGGTCAACACTTCACCGATGATGACGAGCTGAAAGAACATGTAACCACATGGTTGAAAACACAGGCGGCAACCTTCTAGGAAGAAGGCATACAAAACCTTGTGCCACGCTACGACAAATGTCTACAAAATTTCGGAAGCTATGTAGAAAAGTAGTTTCACAGTTGTAGATTTTTGTACAATAAATATTTTCTTTGTATCTGTACACTTTTTTTATGTAACCAAACGGAACTTACTTTGTGGATATACCTCGTATAATTTACATGATCTGTCTGGTTTAAATAAAAAGGACCTGATTTCCGATATGAAAAAAAATAAACGCGTATGGAACATAGACACCCCCCCCCCCTGGTCCAGTTACCCCATTTTTGGGGGCAACTGGACCCATGAGGAAAGAAGATGAAATATGCATATTTTTATATTTTTAAATATTAAAATGTTATTTTGAGCATTTCTGTCTGATAGAGGGAACCTAACTGAACACATTTACAGAAGTTCAGACTTTAATTCAAATGAACATTAGCTTTTTGAAACTGAATTGTCAGAAGCTTCAGAGTCACATTGTAAAATCATGGCCCAGTTGCCCCAACTAACCTTATCTCAAATCTGTTGCCCTTGCTTGTGGTTATAAACCTTCTTTGATTGACAAAGTTCTGTATAAATTTAATAATCCTAAACGTCCTCTTTCTGGCTCAAATAATCCTCCTAATTTGAACTCTGTCGTTGTGTCATTTTGTTCTCCTCTCTGTTTAAAAATTTCTAAAATCCTTTCTCGTTTCAGTTTTAAAGTTATTTCTAAACCTATGAATAAAATAAAATTATTTTCTCTGATAGATACTATTCCTTCTGAAAACCGATGGGGCGTTTGTTTTATTCCTTGCTCTTGCAATTTAGGTTATATTGGTCAAACTAAGATAGCATTAAAATCAGGGGCGTAGCGACAAATATTTTTACAGGGGGGAGAATTCAAAACTATCCCAACTTATAATCCAAAAATTATAATCAACAAAAGTGATATGTACAATGTATATTTAATGATAATGATACTTATACATAAAAAACAAAAAATATTTCCACAGAAAAATACTGAAACTAAAAACATAAAAATTATAATTATTGGTTTAGTTAATGAAAGTTTTTGTCTTCTATTGTGTACGGGTCAAAATCGTACTTCATATGAAAACAGCTTCATGATATTTTGAGATTTTTGAGAAAGGAACAAATTTTTCCAGAAACAGATTAAAGACACTGTTGATGTACGAAAGTAGGGAAATTCAGGTCAGGTTCTGGTAAATGTATGATATTTTCGTAGCACGGAAAAACACAATGACAATTTGAGTCTGGTTGCTTTTTGTATGTATTTTGAAATTTTAACTAGTTTACTGCTACAGAACTCGGAAAGGTACTTAGCAAAACAATAAAAAAATATTATTTCTTTTATTTTTTTATTTTAAAAAAAGAAAGTTTTTCAAAAATCTAGAATTTCCCAACTCTAAGCTCAAATTTCCCAAGTTCACATACATTGAAGGGGGAGCCCCTCGCCCCCCCCCACATAAACCCCCATCGCAACGCCTCTGATTAAAGTTCAGATTAAGCTAGTGTCAGAGGTATATTTTAAATCAAAAAATCTATAAATCTTTGATTGCCTCTCACTGTGGGGCTTCCAGTCACTGTTTCAATTTCTCCACGGCCAGAATTATTAGGTAGCTTTCTTTACAAAAAAGCTACGTATTGCAGCCGTCGGAGGAAAGCGATTTCAAAAAATTTTGGTATATTTTCATCGATCATGACCCCCAGACCCCGAAACCACCCTCCGTTCAAAATTGATATAGATATATATATATCTGACCTATGTCACACTGTAACTCCCGTAATTATGAACCGATTTCGATGTAATTCGGTGTGTACATAGTACATACCAATGTCTCGACCGAGTTCGTTGGCCAGCTTCATCCGCCGTTTTGTTTCAAAATGGCGGCCATTTAAAATTTTTAAAAAAATTTAAAACTTGAAATGTGGTACCAAAAAATTAAAAATGGAAAAATATTTTTTTTCTTATGTATTTGACCTTTATACAAAGATTCCGGAGCAGTTTTTGTTTCGTCTATATCTTAAAAAATGGCTGAGTTATAGCATTTTGAATTTCTAGCGTGGCTGACATTTTGAAACGTCCTGAATTTTGTCACGCGATAAAAGGCATATTTATGAACCGATTTGGATGTAATTCGGTGTGTACATAGTACATACCAATCTCTCGACCGAGTTCGTTGGCCAGCTTCATCCGCCATTTTGAAACAAAATGGCGGCCATTTAAAATTTTTTAAAAAATTTAAAATTTGAAATGTGGTACCAAAAAATTGAAAATGGAAAAATATTTTTTTCTTATGTATTTGACATTTATACAAAGATTTCGGAGCAGTTTTTGTTTCGTCTATATCTTAAAAAAGGGCTGAGTTATAGCATTTTGAATTTCTAGCGTGGCTGACATTTTGAAACGTCCTGAAATTTGTCACGCGATAAAAGGCGTATTTATGAACCGATTTGGATGTAACTTCGTTTATACATAGTACATACCAATGTCTCGACCGGGTTCGTTGGCCAGCTTCACCCGCCATCTTGTTTAAAAATGGCGGCCATTTAAATTTTTAAGAAAAATTTAAATTTGAAATGTGGTACCAAAAATTGAAAATTGAAAAAATATTTTTTTCTTATGTATTTGACATTTATACAAAGATTTCGGAGCAGTTTTTGTTTCGTCTATATCTTAAGAAATGGCTGAGTTATAGCATTTTGAATTTCTAGCGTAGCTGACATTTTGAAACGTCCTGATTTTTCTCACGTAATAACAGGCGTATTTATGAACCGACTTGGATGTACCTTGGTGTGTACATAGTACATACAAATATCTCGACCGAGTTCGTTGGCCAGCTTCATCCGCCATCTTGTTTCAAAATGGCGGCCATTTAAAAAAATTAAAAAATAAAAAAATTTAAATGAGATACCAAAAAATTGGAAAATGAAAAAGATTTTTTTTGGATGTGTTTGACCTTAATACAAAGATTCCGGAACAGTTTTTCTTTCGTCTATAAAAAAAAAAATGGCTGAGTAATAGCATTTTGAATTTCTCTTGTGGCTGACATTTCAAAACGACCTGATTTTTGTCACGCGATAACAGGCGTATTTATGATCCTATTTGGATGTAACTTGGTCTGTACATAGTACATACCAATGTCTCGACCGAGTTCGTTGGCCAGCTTCATTCGCCATCTTGTTTCAAAAGGGTTGCCATTTAAAAAAAATTAAATTTAAAATTCAAAATGAGGTATTAAAAAATTGGAAAATGAAAAAGATTTTTCTTATGTGTTTGGCCTTGATACAAAGATTCCGGAGCAGTTTTTGTTTTTGAAAATTTGTTCTTTTGTTGATATCTTGAAAAATGGTTGATTTATAGCACTTTGAATTTCTAGCATGGCTAACATTTTGAAACGATATTGCATTTGTCTTTACCTTAAAAAATGGCTAAGATATAGCAGTTTCAATTTCTATTGTGGGTGACATTTTGAAAAATCTGATTTTTTGCATGCGACAGCACTCGTATATATCAACCGATTCCGATGTGAGTGAGCATGTGCACTGCAATTACTAAGGTCTCGACCAAGTTCACTGGTTAGCCTCATCCACCATGTTGTCTTAAAATGACAGGCACTTTAAGAAATTGCCGAATTTGGCAGCCAAATATAAGTTACTTTAAAGAAAAGCAGCTTGGATAAAGCTGACTAATTTCGCGAAATTCTCATTCATTATATTGATAAAAATTAGTATTGAATCTCCTATATTCGGTTTTCACTAAATTGAGCTTCGTGTGTTTGCATGATATAAGTTGGCTTTTTTTGAATAAGGATTATGAAAGCTACCTCTTCCTCCCGGCACTGGCCGGAAGGACTTTTTTTTCACCTGTCTCTCCCACTCAGTTGGATTTTCATGGAGCCTATTTTATTTTTAAAAATTCTGATAAACTTCTCAATGATCTCTCATCATCTCCTTTCATCTGTTCAGCTTGGAAATTACTTTTGTAATTCTTTCCCTCTTCTCTTGTCTCTTTTCATTTTATTTTTAAAAAATCTTGCTTTTATTTTTTTGTTTTATTTTTTGTTTACTTCTTTTATTTTAGTTTTGTTTCTTTCCTTTTTTTCCCCTATCATTTTGGCGACATTTTTCTCTTCTGCATGTGCTCCTCTGTGATTGGTGTTTACATTTCAGCAAGCGCCACCTGCCGCATTTTTTGTAAGCTCTACTTCTCTACTGTTCAGTTCGTTTGTGACCTTGTCCCCTTACGGACACATGTTTACTTTGTCTTTTAAAATTTCCAGCTCGAAACGCGTCCTGTGTGTGTGTTTTTATGGTGATTTATAGAGTTTTATTATTTAATTTTAGTTTTCCTGCTAGTCTAATTCTTTGCAACACACACACACATACACAAATCCGCTTAATTGGCAATACTGGAGAAGAGTGAAGAAATTCATGTCTCTCTCTATGAATTCGCTTCTTAACCCTGTCCGGCGAGGAGTAAGTCTGTTTGTAAAAGGATGAAATGATGGACTGACACCAGAATCAGCAAATAAATTTATTAGAAAATAAAAACTTGCTTATTTTCCCATACTTTATACAGACGTGTGAAAATTATTAGAATAATTGTGAAATTTATAATAAAAACTTGTTATATTAAAGAAATATTTAAAAAATACTGATACATTTAATATTTAGTGTGCATCCCCTTGTTTTTTATTAAAGAAATGATATCATACTTGTCTTAGCATATTTTGTATGAGTTTTTGGCAATTAATTTGTATTTCGTTGTCATGATGCCAAATTTGGATGAGTTTTTCTATCAGACTAGTCTTGTTTGTGATGTTGTATTTCTTTAATTTTTCCTTTACAATGGCCCAAAGGTTCTCTATGGGGTTCATATCTGGACTGTTTCCAGGCCATGAAAATGTTTTCTTTAATTAAATTAAAGAAATGCAACATCACAAACAAGAATGTTCTGATAGAGAAACTCATCCAAATTTGGCATCATGACTATGAAATACAAATTAATTGCCAAAACCTTATACAAAATATGCCAAGATGTATCGAATCTTTAATAAAAAACAAGGGGATGCACGCTAAATATTAAATGTATCAATATTTTTTAAATGTATTATATCTTTAGTATAATAAGATTTTAATGTAAATTTTACAGTTATTCTTATAATTTTCACACGTCTGTAAAAGAAAATGTTAATTAAATATTCTTGGTGCCGTTTGTCAGTTTTGGAAATAAAATTAGGTGTCATTTTTTGTGGACATCGCCCGCTAAAGGGTTAAGCGAGATTTTTTGTCCCAAGGGACCGAACTTTATCGTGTATTAAGCGGGATCGCGTAATAACCGTTCGAGTGTTAAACGGAATATTTTTAGATTAGTCTTATGGATGATGTTCAAATGGCTGGATTAAATCCGCATTTTAAGTGGGATCGTGCAGTGTTGCCAGTGGGCTACTTTTTTAAAATTTAGATTTCTTAATTGGCACCACTTTTCTGAAATGGTAAAATTCCCCTTGTTTTCGCCTCAATTAATATGTCATTAAATAAGGCGAATTTTACTAATACAAAAAAGTGGTGCCAATCAAGAAGTCTGAATTTTAAAAAAGTAGCCCACTGGCAACACTGGGATCGTGCATTAGTCGAATCCGACTGTATTTTGAATAATTCCTGATTTTTAGGAAAATCATATTGAACATTGAAAGAGTGTTGCTTTAAAATGTTTAGCTGCTATGTCTGTTCTCTCAAACGATCCATTTATTAACATTGCCTTTAGAATATAATGCTTGACACATTTTTTCTTTCTTTATTTTTACATGTATCTTCTTATTTATTCTTTCATACACAAGGCAAAAACCAGACGTTGGAAATAGCGTGCTACAAATATCGAAACTAAAGTAGTCTCCACTTTTTGCAGTAATTTGTAGTGTGGCGCGCTACATTTTGAACAATGTAGTGTACCGAGTAGCGCAATGCATAAAATCAGTAATTTGCAGCGAGAAACGACGCTGCTTTTAATGCTACTTCAGGAGAGAGAAAAA
This sequence comes from Maratus speciosus, assembly GCA_963932465.1. Taxonomy (NCBI): domain Eukaryota; kingdom Metazoa; phylum Arthropoda; class Arachnida; order Araneae; family Salticidae; genus Maratus; species Maratus speciosus. The sequence continues at coordinate 62,119,824 of OZ010799.1, read as the reverse complement.
TCTCTTAATTTCGCTAAGAAATTTTTTATGTTTATAAAAGGTCACCCAGGGTGTCCCTGAATTCATGATCCAATCTGCATGGGAAGGTAAAGTAGAACTGAAAAGTCTTGCAATGAGGTCCTCATCAGAGTCAACTGATGTCTCATAGATGAGACTTCTGGAACCTTCGCCAGCCACTTGATAGACGTTGCCAGGTATATACAGATGTTCGTGATGGCACATTTGAGCACTTACTGTAATTGTTATGCCAATAAAACACTTGTTTTCATTTCCAATTGTTCATTTTCACAACACTTGTTAGCCTCCGGTACGGTATGCTCTTTCTTTCTCCCAGCATATTTTGTGTCCAAAAAATAACGTTACCTTACAGAAGCTAGCCGTAAAACAAAGCATTACAGTAGATAATAAGTGGGGGTTCTATGCCAGCGGTGGCGGCGGTGTGACCTTGAATGACCTCTGTGCGCCTGTGAAGGGTGTGCGGCGTAGGTCAAGGTCATGCGTCATACTCTTGGAGGAGGGGTCAAGGTCATGTGATGGAGGAAGGTGACGTCATCTTATAAGATAAGGGTTTAGATAAGAATTTTTTTGAGCGGAATTTTGGGGAAATTGAAGTTTTTTTTTGTCGTACTATAGTACGCGGGATATTTTTTGGTTTTAATGGGGGGACTTTAATTTTTTTAGGGAGTATTTTTCAATCGGTTTCATAAATTAACATGATACAGTATAAGGGATATTTTTCTGACAGTTACATAAATTTAGTGTTACAGTTTGAGGGATATTTTTTACTATCGGTTTCATGAATTATGTGTTACAGTTTGAGGGGACTTTAATTTTTAGGGGAGCAATTTTGGAAGACTAAATATTTTTTACTGGTGACGATTTTAGATTTGACGACTTTAAAATATTTTTTTTGTGACTTTTTAAATATTTTTGATAGAGAAAAAAGGATAGAAATTTTAAGCATTTAGTTAATTCGTTTTTGGAAAAAAAAAAGTTTTTTTTTAAATTGTGGTCCCACCATAACCACCCGTTTTGAAAAATATTCAAAACGCCACAATTTATTTTTTTTTACCTGTTCTGCACCTTATTTTAACAAGGTTCAGCAAGGTACCTGAAAAGAAAAGAAAATATATTTTTAATTTTATGTACACAATTTTGAAAGAAGAAATTTTGAATCTCTTTTGAAAAGTTACCTTATTTTGCAAAATAGACTGCTTCATAACCGCAGAACGGTTCTTTCCGAAAGGCAAGTTAAAATTGGCGTAGGATTCTATTCACAAAGACCGCAGAACGGTTATTTCCGAAAGACATTATTTTTTTGGTGATCACAGTTTACCAGTTTATTGGAGAAATATAGATTTTTTCTGAAAAGAAAAGAAAAATTTAATTTCTTATACATAATTTTAAAACAAAAATTTTTAAGTGTGTTTTGAAAAGATAGTTGTGAATTTTGACGATGTTCTATCCATGTTTTTAAAGAATGTGGATTATGTTAGCGATCAGTTCTTATGTAACTTGAATGTAGAAACTTTTAAAAGTGTATTGTTTAAATCGTTTCAATAAATTGATTTCAATTTATATTTGTGTCTTTATTTTTTAAAATGGTGTGTGTTTTTTCTAACAGAGGGGAATTCAAACAGATTTTTGAAAAAAGAAATAAATTAAAACAAGCTTACCAGAAACACGTGCTACATCCTTGGTTACTTGACTAGAAATGAAAAATCTTACAAGTCCTTATCGATTGGGTTTCTCCAATCTAACCTCCTACGTCATCAGTGTTATCATACAGCACGTGATAGGGTTTCCCCAACACGTGATATCCTACTACGTCATCAGTGTTATCATACACCACGTGACAGGGTTTTCCCAACACGTGATAACCCCTACGTCATGAGTGATATCATACACCACGTGATAGGGTTTCCCCATCACGTGATAACCCCTACGTCATCAGTGATACGTGATGTCACATACCACGTGACTAGATCTAATCAGTTGATAAAATTAGACGATAAGAACATGTATATAACCACGAGCAGATCATCAGTGCTCATAATTTTCGTTGGAGTTAAACTGTACTAGTCTAGTTGGATACCTCGTGCTGCCTAGTGACTTCAAAATGACTTCCATGTTTTATTCGGATAATGGATTAAACGTCGAATATATTAACGATTTTATCGAGAAAGCTCATGCTGACCGGTATTTGACAGAGTTGCGGACATTGCCTTTCTTTCGACCTACTTTCCGTATTTTTGGAAAGGATGTTAAGCCTAAACGCCTGATGTTAGGTTATGGTGATACCAACACAAGCTATGCCTTTAGCGGAACCAGTGTGCCCGGCAACCCTTGGACGCCCCTCATGATTGAATTGCGAGACAAAGTAGAAAAAGAAACAGCATGTACTTTCAACTATGTGCTGCTCAATTTCTATCAAGACGGATCTACTTGTATTAGTCACCACAAAGATGACGAATCCTGCCTGAATGCCGTGTTTCCTATTACAGTGCTCAGTTTTGGTGCTCAGAGAACTATTGAATTCAAGAGACCGAATGTGCCCTCTACATTTATAAAATTGGGACATGGTTCGTTGTACATCATGAGCCCTCCCAGCAATGAACTATTCACCCATGGTATTGGGGCAGAGCCTCACATAAAAGATATACGGATTAGTCTTACTTTTCGACATTTAATTTCCCATCCCCTTGATATGAAAAAGCCAAGATTGGATTTTGCTACTCTTTCGAAGGATCCGGAACTCAATTTAGACTTGTTCACCCTTTCTGATGACGATGAATTTCCACGCTGCTCTTCACCTAAACATATTTCGCCGATGAATAAAACTGAACCTGATATTTCACATGAAGACGAGTGGTTTACTAGAACCTTTAAAGGAAGTTATTATTCAACCACTTGGAATCTAGAATGGTGTACTTTGGCACAAATTCAAATGGAAGAAAACTGTAACTTAAAACTTCCCATTCGAAACTATAAAGAAGGTTCTCATGGGAAGCTATTTCCAACGAAGAATGGGGTTGTGATGACTGCTACGACTTTTGATCATTTGCAGCAAAATGTGACAAAGTTCAATTTTTATTCTGTGAAAGAGTCTTCCATTTGTAATAATCAATTGATCTTGGCATTCTTAGATGAAGATTTTTGTCTACTTCAACAAATATTCAAAACGGATGAAAATAATTTTCATTTCAAACCGAATGGAATTCGATTATCCCGAGATCAATTTTTGAAACTCACGGAATTTTGTTCTGAAATTACTGACTGTTTTATTGACATGCTTTTAACACGAGTGATTCCTGTTGCAATTTTGCGAAAATCGGAAAAATGCATGCATTCCCACATAGACTCTGATTATGCTAAGAAAACTTTTTATCCTGCCTCAACCATGAAATAGAACAATCTTTACATCGTGTTTTTTCGTGCTACGGGTGTAAAATTAACCAGCTTTCACAAATGGATCACGAATGTCTTCTAACTACTTTACACGAAAAATTTGAGATGTATAAAGACAGCGCTTTATTGAATTTTAACGTCTTTCAATTTGTGAAGAATGTCACTTCAAACTGTGTTTGTCACTATACACATGCATTTTTTGCCAATTTAAAATCTGACTTTTATAAAAATTACTTAGAAACAATTTTTGTTAATAAGCAAGAAACATAATGTGTAAACAATTAGATTTAATAAAGTATTTATTTTTCATTTAACCATTTCTCCGTTTTATTTCAATTTTCTTTTAGCTTGTTAATACTCTGCAATGATCTTTTTAAATTTAAGAGAGAGAGAAGAAAAAAAAATAATTTTGTGAGAAAGTATTTTGAATAATGCTTATTGAAAGACATGAATATGATAATAATTTTGAATAATTTTTCTCTTTTGGGAAAAAAAAAAATATTAAAACTTCTATTACTTTTATGGGAAAAAAAATATTAACACTTCTATTACTTTTATGGGAAAAAAATTCAGATTTTCTAAGACAGAAAGAATATATTTTAAAGAACAAACGCAATTCATTTTTTCTTCAATCTGTTTTAGTTGTATTAAAATCACTAAAAGAAAATGAGTAAAATAAAATATACATGTTAGGGCTTATTTAAAGCCTATATCACCATTTTGAAAAAAAAAAAAAATCATAGTTTGAATAATTTAAGTGGAATGGTATTTTTATTAGAATTTTATAATAAATAGTTTTAGGGAATCACCCATTATCATTAACGAAAAAAAAAGCAGATTAATTAGTGTTTCAACTCATTAAGACTTTGATTTGATCCTAAAATAGTTATCTTTTGACAATAAATAGAGAAAAAGACTCTATAGTTTGCAAATCAACATTTCTTGTTTGTCACTTAATTGATGAAAAAAAAAATTATTCTAAGTCTAACAATTAAAAATTCTTAATGAATACTATTTCTAATTTGGGATATACTAAAATATTATTTGAATTCATGTAAGTTCGTATCACGCGATGAATCAGCGCTTGGAAAAACCCTTATCAGATAAGATGAGATAAGATGAATCACCATCAGTAGATATACTCAACGTGTTTGTCCGAGGCTAAATCAGTCTCTCGCAGATTTTACATTGTGATAGTGCTTTCTAGAGTTCGGGCTCTTCAAAAATTTGTGTGTGTGTGCCTATTTTTGGATATATAGAAAAAGAATGGATTCTTCAACTCATCAAAGTTCTGCATCTACTTTCTCTGATGATGATAACGTAAGTAATTTAATTTATTTAATGTGAAATGATTTTATTTAAATGATTTAGAGTTTTTTTAGAAAAAATGTATTCTGTTTACTATAACTACTTTGAACAGAAATTAGCGAAAATGCTTTTAAAATAGGAAATTTTATATTTTTAAATTTATTTTTGAACTGTAAATCTATAATGAATTTATATATAAATATTTATTAAGCGATACTTCTATCCTATGTTTTAACGTTAGTATATCAAACTTTTTTTAAAGAATTAAATTATTTAAGTGATATTTTAAAATTTGTTTTGGAAAATAAATCTTGATGAATATATCTATAATGAATTTATATATCTAAATACATTTTAAGCAATACTTATTAATTCAATTGATAGTATGTGAAACTTTTTTTAAAGAATTCAATTATTTTCGTGATATTTTAAAATTTGTTTTGGAAAATAAATCTTGATGATTATATCTTTAATGAATTTATATATAAACATTTTTTAAGCGATACATATATTCTATGTTTTAGCGATAGTATGTGAAATTTTTTTAAAAAGAATTAAATTATTTAAGTGATATTTTAAAATTTGTTTTGGAAAATAAATCTTGATGAATATATCTATAATGAATTTATATATCTAAATACATTTTAAGCAATACTTATTAATTCAATTGATAATATGTGAAATTGATATTATAGAATTATTTATGTAGTATTTTTAAATTGCAAACTTATTTGAACTCTTTTTTTTTTAATTTATTTTTGGAAAATATAACTAAAATGAATATATCTAAATACTTATTAAGCGATACTCATTTATTGAATTGATAATATGTGAAATTGCTCTTAAAGAATTAAATTATTTATACTTTAAAATTTAAAATTTGTTTTGGAAAAGAAATCTTAATGAATTTATTGAAATACTTATTAAGCGATACTTATTTATTAAAGCGTTAGTATGTTAAACGTTTTTTTAAAGAATTAAATTATTTATGTGATATTTTAAAATTTATTTTTGGAAAATAAATCTAAATGAATATATCTAAATATATTTTAAGCGATACTTTTTAATGAATCGATAGTATGTGAAACTTTTTTTAAAGAATTCAATTATTTTCGTGATATTTTAAAATTTATTTTTGGAAAATAAATCTAAATATATTTTAAGCGATACTTTTTAATGAATAGATAGTATGTGAAAAAAAAAGTTTAATTTTTTTTTAATTTTGTTTACCATTTTCTGAAATTTAAAATATATCTCCTTTTACTTAAAACAGTATTCACATTACTATAATATTTTAAAACTTGTTAAGTATTGAAATTAAACAATCTTTACTAGTATTGCTATTTTGAAATGATTCATATTTGTGGGGAAAACCCGATGACGTCATTAATCAGATAAGATTCTATTATCTCATTAATCAGATAAGCGCAGTGTTGATTTCAGGGGGTGGCCCGGGGGGGAATGTCCCCCCCGGGATTCAAAAATGTCCCCCCCGGAGGAAATTTTTGACTTTCTCCTTAGTTTTCCTAGTAGTGATATTTTCCTTCGAATCCTCCCGAAAAACCTGTTAAGATGGAATCGTAAGATACCGTTAAAAAATTCTGTCTTAACAGATATACTTGCATAGCATTTTTGTCGTCAATTACAAGGAAATGTTCCTTCTAAGGTATTATTCCGTTACAGATAGGTTCAGTTTTTACGACATATAACAGCTTTGTATAAGTAAGTCTTACAAGCTATTCGAAAAATCGTACAAATTAAAAAAAAATTACGAAATTAATGTTTATTCTGTTTATTAATATTTAACCTTTCAGCTAACTTTTTGCACAATAGGTGCTTGTCATATTTTTGTGTACAATAGCAGTTATAAGATTTTAAAGAAGAAGAAGAAGAAACAAATTACATAATTATTAATTAGCATACCGCTAATACTTGCATAATATTTATTTAAAGCATACCGGTAGTAAAACTTAAATTTTAATTTTGGTGCCATATACGAGATTAAACTGTAAGAAATTGTAGTTAAATACTAATTCCAATTTTTTTTTTTTTTTTTTTTGTAAAATTATAAAATAACTGGTATAAATTTATTTCATTAACATTTTCGAAAAAATTAAATGCGGTAAAGTCTGGGAAACAGAACCTGTCTATAGCAAAATGCGGAATCCTCTCTTAAACAACAAAAAAAAATACGGTTCCAGCAAAAATAGTGCACTGCGTGATACTTTCTAAGACGGAAATGTGTCTGTAACGGAATTTTTCTTCCACCTCTTTCAATTTTATATTTGCGGTTTAATATACTACAATTGCTTTCATTGGGACCGTAAAAGTTTTCTGGTTAGGAGAAGATTCCATTATTGACAGGTGTAATGTCAAATCACATATTTTTGGCTTACTTACTCTAATTGCATCAATTATTAAATTATTTAGATATTTTTAATTAGACTCTCATTTTCTCTAAAATGTATTTAAATTATACCATAAAATGTATTTTTTCGCTTAATATCCATTATTCAATCTTAACAATAAACATAATAATTCATTGAATGTATCATATCACGCTAATAATTTATCTAAATAAGCTTTTCCTATCCAGTGAAATATTTATTCATTATATTTTTGAGGTTATAATATTAATTTCATGTATCATAAATAAAACTTTTTCTGTTACAAAGTACTAGCCCATAAAATAAATATTATTACTTCCTTATTGTGAAATTCTAAATTTGTGCGTTTCTTAATTAAAATATGATATATTGTTATTATTCCGTTCACTCATAAAATATCTTGAAAGTTAATCCTTTCAGTAATAATCCATTTGTTTATCCCGTATTACACAAATAACTGCTTTATTTAATTGTAATTTTCTCTTGGAAAAACCAAATTCATTTATCGAATGATAAATTGATTATGCTGTCAAAAACATTATTATAATAGATTTTGAGCGGGTATGGACAACTGAATTAAAGGCACAGAAATGTTTTCATACTTAATAGTTTTAAAAAGATTTAGTTACTGAAAATGTCTAAATATTTCTATGCAAACTTTATAAATTACATCCGGTATTTACTTGTTCGCTAACATAAAATATTTTATTTTTCTTATTTTATTGTAGAATGCTAGGGAAATTTCATTTTCAAAGACTACCAATAAGCAATTAGGTGACGCTAGTTCTAGACGACACTATGTCTGGTTAATCTATTGCGCTTTTCTGTCTTGATTGTTACAGATAAAAATTACAGCTTAAATTGAATATTAGATAGGAATTATTTTTTATATTGAATTATGTCAAAACAGTCGAAATTATTTTCTTATATCCAAATTAAAAAAAGAAGACGTAGTGAAGAACCTTTAGTACAGTCATCTGTTGAAAATCAAAATAATAATTCTCAACTAACTTTGAATGAAAGTGAAACCTGCAATGCGATAGTTCCACCCTCGATACCTTCGTGTAGTACTGTTAGTGGACAACCTCAACCGGAAAATAAAAATGTTGGACGCAAGTTCAAATATCAAAAACAGTGGGAAGATAAATATGAATGGCTGTATTTTGATCGAACTCGTGGTGGTGCATTTTGCAAGCTGTGTGAAAAGCATTTAAAAAATGATGTAGAGGTATTCCAAAAAACAAGTGGAGTATTCGTATCAGTGCCCTTCACAAATTTTAGGAAAGCAACTGGCAGTACAGGAAAACTTGAAAAACACTCAAAATCAGACAAGCATTGCAAATCTGTTTTTATGGAAAATGAAAGATTACAGAATTTAAATGCTCCTATACATACACAAATAATCCAATACAGCGAAGACGAAAGGGATAAAAATAGACAAGCTTTATCTTCATTAATTTGGAGTGTGTATTTTTTAGCTAAAGAGGAGATACCCCATACTACAGAATATGAACCCTTAGTTCAAAGAATTTTAATGAGAGAAAATGAAACTCTTCGCGACTGGGTTAAGTCTCAAAGTGAAAGATCGACTTACATAAGTAAATCAACTGCTTCTGAAATATTAAGCTCAATAGGCACAATCTTAGACAAAGCAGATGGCAAAATACTTAATGGTAAGTATTATTCTATAATGGGAGATGAATCGACGAACATAAACAATCAAAGTGAATTATCACTAATGGTGCGGCACGTCGTCCATGATCCACTTTGCAAAGTAAGAGAAAGATTTTTGTGCATAATATACTTAGAAAGAACTGATGCTGAATCAATATTTTTAGCTATAGATGATGCTTAAAAAAAAAGAAATATGTCATATGATAAATTGGTTTCATGTTCTTTTGATGGTGCAGCGAACTTTAGTGGTAGTATAACTGGTGTTCGTGCTCGTATTTCAGAAGCTAAACAATGCGAAGTACCTTACATTCATTGCAGATCCCATATTCTATCATTAGCTGTGAGCTGTCACTAATTCAAGAAACAAGACTATAATGATTAAACGATTTTTTCACACAGTTAAAGATATTTATAAACTTTTTCATAGTTCTCCTAAGAGAGGAAAAATTTTGCACGAAATACAGAAAGCTTTAGAAGAACCCGTTCAAATCATACCTGAGGCAACGGATATATGCTGGCTTAACAATTACCGTACTGTTCATGCTGTATTTTTATCCTTTAAATCGATTATGATTGCATGCGAACACATACACAAGGATGGTGCTGATTTAGCAAGTTTAGCTGGTGGTATTCTCTTGGAAATGATTAATATTAATTTTATAATCAGTTTAGTCGTTATGGATGAAACTCTTAATGCTGTATCGAATTTAAGCAAAATTCTTCAAAAGAAAACTCTTAGCATTTCATAGCTTCCTCAACTTGTTTCTGGGACAGTTGATCACTTGCAAGAAATTGCCAACTTTTGTGATACTGACAATGATAATAACGAATTGCACATTAAAATTAAAGGTCTCGAGAGTGATGCATCAGAAATTAAGAGCATAAATTTTAATGACACGAAAAAAAAATTGCTTAAAAAGTGCAAAAACTTTTATAGAAAAATGATTCATCAAGTTAAAGAAAGATTTAATGATAAAGCACTGCACTTAATAGAACTATGTGCATTTTTTCGAAGCTTTGGAGAATTTGTAAAAATAAATGAAAAGCAGTGTAAGGAGCTGTGCCATCTTTTTGGAATTCAGGAAGAGGATGCAGCAGTGGCAGATCTCCGTTCTTTTAAGTACGTTGCACACAGTAATTTAGATGATACCAGTACAGATGTCGCTTCTTTCATTTTAAAAGCTGATATTGGATACGAAGTTTTGAAAAAACTTGCCGAGTGTATATTGTGTGTACCAATTTCAACAGCGAGTGTAGAAAGGTCATTTAGCACAATGAATAGATTTATGACAAAATTCAGAAATCGCATGGGGCAGGATACTTTACAATCGTGTATTAAAGTATCTATCGAAGGTGATGAGGAGCCAACAGATGAATTCATCGACGCAGTGATCGCACATTATGCATCTTCGAAACCAAGACGCATTCGCTTAGTTTAAAGGTGAGCAATTACAAATTTAATACTGAACTTATGCGATTTATCAAAAACAGTGCTTTATAAGAAGTAAGGATTAGTTTTATGCACAAGGTAGATTTGATGGTTTTACATATAGAATATTATAATTACTATTTAGTACATACACATTATATGGTATTATTTATTTAAATTGCTATTAATATTTTATAAAATTAAAGTATTTAAAAAAAGAGTGAAATCTCTATTTCTTTAGTGGACATGAATGTTACGGAAGATTTGTTTTCATTAATATTAAGAAGTTGTTATACTTAAACATAGACGAAGATAGAAGTATACAAATGGGGTTTCAATTTTAAATTTTGAAATGTTACATAACTTTTATCTTTCATAAGTTTGAAAATATTGCGGACGTTACAAAATAATTAAAAAATTAAGAGTAAAAAAAATATAAATTTCATCTACAGTAAAAGGTTTTAACATAGTAGGGCGTTGCGCAACTATATTCTCCCCCCACGAAAAAAGGGAGAAAAATCTCCCTATTCCATTTAATACTGTCCGCGTCTGTGTCTGAAAGCATTATTATTAAATAATAAGTAAATATCAAATAATAAAAATTTGTTATTGTATTATTTGTAAACTCTGTTTGTTATTCTTGTAAGGAAGTTTATTATTTAATTGTGATTTATTGCCATTTTTCGGTGCTGTTTCATGAATAACTGTATATTAATAGAAATATTTCAGAGGTAAATTGTAGCAATGTTGATTCAAAACTTTTATGAAATGGGATATTCAAATCCTGTATGGCAAGTTAAACTGTAGGATATAATGAGATTAAATAAAAAACAAATGACCATAACTTATATAAGTTATATTTAGGAGTGACTTTGGTGGCAGAAAGTTCGAGACGGGAGACGGGCGTCGCAGATTTTCTTTTCTCTTTTCCAGATTCTTTTTCATCGAACTTTTATTTTGCTTCGTATTATGTTTAGCTCTTTATTACTTAATACAAAAAGTTAAGACTATTATTAATAAAAATTTATAAAATGCCTAACAACGCTGCAGGTAAGTGATTGTTTGATTGATTAACGCTCCATTTATCAAAATATTTTACCTGCAGATTATTTTTTGCCCCTGAATTATCTGTCGCAGACACTTGGAGAAATTTCTGCTACGGGGGGAGTGACAGTAACCTAAGAATGCCACACTTATTTTTTATCTTTTCAATAATGGTTTGCGCACAATAAAGTACAAGAGTATCTTAAATTAAATAGAATTTTTAAAAGTTTTTTAAATTTTCAATTTGAAATTAAAAAATAGAAACTTATATATAGCATAATCTATGGAAACAGAAGATTTTCAAAATCCCGACTGGAGGGATACTTGTTAAGACAGAAACTTTTTCTGATCCTCGGCGATTCCGCTTTAGCAGGTTTTGGTATATTAATGAAACCAGAGAAAATTTCATGTTGGAATACTAGTGTCCCCCCCAGGGATCAAAATTTCCCCCCCGGAGGTAAAGGTCTGGATTCAACACTGGATAAGCGTACCGCTGTGGGTAAACGGATTCATTCTTAAATTAGTTGTTCTAGAGAGTAAACGTTAAAATTTTTGCTTGAAGTATTGTAAATTTTTGGTACAGTAATAAAAAGATCCCTAAAAATTTTTATTCAAAAGTTCAAAGTCATGTAAGTTACTTATTTTGAAAAATTGTTTTATGTCGTTCTATATTTTAATGTATTTATTCCTTTCTAAATGGTTTTAACCTAAGAGTTTTCCACATAGAGTGTCTTAATATTTCTAATTGATTTATTTTTCAAACTCTTTCTAAATGTATATATTCAATTACTTATTAAAAGTTCTACTCATTTTCTTGAAAAACTGCTAATTTTAAAAAGTAAATTGCTATTTTGATATGTTATTATTTATGTGGAATGTTCTATTTTATGTGAAAAATGTTTTATTTACATATATTTTTGTTAAAATTCCCTTTCCATGTGAATCCTAAAATTTCTTAATGCAAAATAAATTTTAATTCGAGTGAATATTTAACTTAAATCAAAATATAAACAAAGTCTTTATTCTATGTGAATTTATTTAGAACCTGTTATTGATGAATCCTCTTAAAAATTCTTAATGTTACTATACCCTTTTCGAAAAGAATTTTAAATTGTTTAACTTTCAATGTGTGGTGAAAATACAACCTAAAGTGTAATTTTTTTTTTCTTCACCTAACTTGCATTGGGTAGTTATTTTCATTCCACCTAACTTGTAATGTGTAGTTATTTCCTATGAAATATATATTTGAAAAATTTTAGATACTCTTTCGAAATTTGTGAATAACCCTTTTTTTTTTTTTAATAATCGTTTCTAAAAGTTATCTTAAAATGTTGAATGCATGTTTCAACAACAGGATGAGTCATCACTTAATGACTCATTAATTGATAGAGTGTAACCTTTATCTTTTCTGCTATTATTTAGTTAACCCCTTTTTAAATTGAATGTTTAGACTCTGAACCGTTAAAAATAGTTCTTAATGTGGGTTATTTTTATAATTTAGTGGGATATGGACATGAGTTTCTCTCCTAGTAAAATTGATGCCTTAGAAATCAAAACATTGAAGGAGTTGGCTGAAAAAAACCAAATGGAAGAATCCATGAAGGTATTTTTTAATTATTTTTATTGTATAAAAGTAGATCTAATAGTATATTAAAACTATACATTTAAGATTTAAAAACCTAATATTTTATTGTAAACCTACAATCTAAATTATACTAAAGTATTATTATTTTTTTTTTTTTCAATCTGAATAAGATTTTTTTAACTTTATTTTTTTAGTAACTTTTATTATAAAATAGAGTTTAAGTAAAACACTAATTAATTTTGGGTTAGCCATATATGTGGAAACTTTTTGACGGGATTAATTTTTTTTCTTTTTCAGTGTAGTATAACAAACACTCAGTTAATTAGGACTTTAGAGGTGGCTGAAAACAAGCATTACGCTTCGACTTCAGCCCAACCCGATATGGAATCTTTCAAGGTGTGTATATGTTTTTGTAAAATGAATTACTTGTTTAAAATTTTTAACGTTGTTTAAACCTAAAGTATTTTAAATTTTTAACGTTGTTTAAAGTATTTTAAATGTCAACTTCAATTTTAAACGAAATATTTTTAAATGATAAAAATAGAAATTAAGTAGATCTTTTTTAAACTCGAAAGAGTAAAACGAGGTAATTTATTTATATAAAATTTTATTTTTTAGCCCATAATGGAGTCACCCTTATTAGAGGAAATCATGAAGGAGTTGCCAGAGGATTTTTTCCTGGATAATGAAGTTTTCAATTCGCCCCCTAAAGAGTCACCTACTCATACCCGTTCAGAACCTTCAGTTTTACGAAAACTGTTAACAGAGGCTAAAGTAGGAACCCCTCAAAAGGATGACGTATCTACTTTGAAGTCTGCCAAGGTAGGAATTTAAAAACTCATATTTTCTTTATTGTTTGGAAAAGTTTAGTATGATCGATTGAAAGTTTTAAATATTATTACTTTTTTTCAAAAGAGACTTAATTTAAAGATATATTTTTTAAAATGTTACAAGTTTAATTTTGCTTTTCAAACTAAATTTATCAAAAAATGTTATAAATTTAATTTTGCTTTTTAAACTAAATTTATTTAAAAATTGTTCCTCTAAAAATTAATGAAAGTAAAATTATCATACTGAACTTTTTCATTTGCATGAAAAGATATTTCTATGTAACAATATTTTGGAAGGGACATTTTCTAAGGGTGTTTCATTTGGGTCAAAAAATTTTAGTGATGTTTAGTGATTATCCTATTTTAAAGAGTCTATTGAGAAAACGTTTAGAGAATAGGGGTTTTGAAATTTTTATAAAGTGTAGCTAATGTTTTTATTTCTTCGTTTAAAAATAGTGAGTTAAAATTTTTAAAAGGTAGCAAAAATAGTTCATTTTTATTTAGTAAACTAAATTTTAAAATTGGGCTTTTTTATCTTTACAGACTTGCCCAACATGCAATAAGTCATTCGCACGTAAAGATGCTTTAATGCGTCATTTAAAAACGCACACAGGTGATAAACCTTTCTCATGTAATATATGCACCAAATCTTTCACGCGAAATAGTGATTTAAACAGGCACTTGAAAGTGCATGAAAAAGTGACATGCACTGAATGTGATGAACAATTTGATCTTAAAAAAGATCTGACTCTTCACAAGCGCACCATGCACCAATCATCATTAAAACGTAAAAATGATGATACTATTGCACCCCAAGCTAAAAAACCTCGTAAACATAAATCCTTTGACGCTCTTGATGTTTTTTCCATCGTAACATTTGATTCCAATGAAGATAACAATCAAGATTTTAATATATTTTTTGAACATATGACCCCCCTTCTGGAGGAAGAAATACAGTACCAATTGCTTGAAAAAAGGGCAATTAAATGGTACCTCGTAACCCATGTAATCCTCAACCGGATCACTCAAGAAGGTGACTCGGAATCGATCACAGCCAATTTTAGATCGAAAGTGATGATCGAATTAGCAGATTTCACCATTTCTTCCAATTTAGAGCAAGCATATGCGAAAATTATAAGATCATTCGAAGCCTTTACTCAAATGGGGTCGGGGTGGACGATGGAACGTATTGAAAAAATGGAACTATGCATGGCTAAATTCCACCCCCTTGCCGCTAGCAGCTATATCGAGCTTCCTCCAGAAATAGTCACTAAAAGGGCCGTTCTGAATATCGTTAATAAAAATGATCATAAATGTTTAGTCTGGTGCATTCTCGCCCACAAATATCAAATTCCTTTAAATCAACATGGTAACCGAGTATCAAAATATGAGCCCTACGAGCACGAAGTGAAATTAGGCAATATTCAGTGCCCAGTGCCCTTAAATAAAATATCCAAAATTGAAGAACTGAATGATTTGCGGATAAATGTCTTCGGGTATGAAGAAGAAGTATTCCCTTTGTACATATCCGAACGAGAAGATGAAGACTGCATTAATTTGTTGCTCATATCCAAAGAAGATAACTATCATTACTGTCTTATAAAAAGTTTCTCGAGGTTGTTGGGGGATCTCACAAATCATAAAGCTGCTCATTTTTATTGTTATAGGTGCTTGCATAGATTTTGTCGAGAAGACTTACTAAAACAACATACTCCTCTTTGCAAGAAGCAAGCACCTCAGAAGATCAAAATGCCAGAGCATGGGGACCATATTCTTCAATTTGAGAATTATCAGTATTGTCATCCGGTTCCCTATGTTATCTATGCCGACTTTGAGTCGTTGATTGTCGGCATGGATCAGGTGCACACAAATGTCAGTAAAACGAAAAAAAAATGGTTTCAAAAACAAAGAAAACGGCCCATCACGAAGCATGCGGTTATGCATATCATATTATTGGTCCTAATGGGAAAAGAACCAAACCCATTTCTGTATATCGCGGGCCCAACGCTGTACAAGAATTTTTAAAAGCCATTATCAAAGAAGAAAAAGAACTTGCCAAAATTTTGACGACCATTGTGCCAATCAAGATGACGCCCCAAGATAATGATCATTTTCAATCAGCCACGGTATGTTATCTTTGCAAAAAACCATTGAATGGGGACAAGATACGCGACCATGATCATCTGGATGGTCGTTATCGGGGGGCCTTGCATAATAGCTGCAATTTGAAATTTAGACTTCAGAAGAAAATACCCGTCGTATTTCACAACCTGAAACATTACGACGGGCACTTACTCATGCAGCAACTGGGCAATATTGTTGACCATTCTTTTTCAGTCATTCCATCCACAATGGAAAAATACATTTCTTTTTCTTTGTCCAAACAATATGGAAAGTGCAGAGTTTCGCTCACATTTATTGATAGTTTCGCTTTCATGGCTACCTCCTTAGAAAAACTTGTCTCTAATTTAGACAAAGACAAGTTTCATTCATTAAGGCAGCAGTTCCCTCATCATACCGATCTATTGTTAAGGAAAGGGGTCTACCCTTATGAACATATGGACTCTTTTTCAAAGTTTGAGGAAACACAGCTGCCACCACCCGATGCATTCACCAGCACTTTGACTGGTGAAAAAATTTCACCCGAAGATTACCAACATGCTCAAAATGTTTGGCAAGCATTCAAGATTAAAAATATGGGTGCATATCATAATCTATACGTACAAACGGATGTTCTCCAACTTGCAGATGTTTTTGAAAATTTTAGAAAAATATGTTTTGATTATTATAATATTGATTGTGTGCACCTGCTGACAGCCCCTGGACTAGCATGGCAGAGTTGTCTAAAAATGACAAATCAACCCCTCGAATTGTTCACAGATATAAACATGCATTTGTTTATTGAACAAGGAATTCGGGGGGGAATATCTGTGATTACAAAGCGTTGGGCCCAAGCAAAAAATGAAGTAATTGGCAATGGCGAAGGGGGCGAAAATGATAATTATATAATGTATTTAGATGCAAATAATTTGTATGGATGGGTCATGTCACAGTATCTGCCATGCGGGGAGTTTGAATGGATCTCGGAAGACCAAGTTTCAATTGAAGAAATCCTTGCACTCCCCGAAAATAGTCCAGTGGGATACATATTAGAAGTCGATTTAAAATACCCCAACAACCTCCACGACGACCACAATTGTTATCCTTTGGCACCTGAGAAAATACAAATTAATTATTCGGATCTCTCTCCTTATTCAGTCGAAGCTCTGCACAACAATAAATATTGCCCAGTTACCAAGTTAGTCCCCAACTTGAAAGATAAAAAAAATTACATAACCTATCATAAAAATTTACAATTTTATTTGCAGCAAGGCCTCCAAATACTAGCTGTACACAAAGTATTGAAATTTAAGCAAAAACCGTGGCTGAAAGAATATATCGATTTTAATACAGAACAGCGAAAAAATGCCAAGTCCCCCTTCGCCAAAGATTTCTTCAAACTCATGAATAACGCTGTATATGGCAAGTCATTGGAGAACATCCGGAAGCACAAAGATGTACAGCTAGTAAAAAGTGGACAGAAGGCTAAAAAACTTGTCTCAGCTCCTACCTACAAAAGGTTCCTACCTTTTGACAACAACCTAGTTGCTGTTGAGAGACTGAAACAGTCTCTCACTCTAAACAAGCCTATTTATGTGGGTTTCGTCATCTTGGAGCTGAGCAAGATTCTCATGTATAATTTTCATTACAATATCATCAAAAAGAAATATCAAAATAAAGCAACCCTTCTGTTCACAGACACCGACTCTCTTACATATGAAATCCGAACACCTAATATTTATACGGATATGCAGGCATTTTCCGACATGCTGGATACATCGGATTATCCCAAAGATCACCCTCTATACAGTGAAAAAAATAAGAAGGTGATCGGGAAGTTCAAGGATGAGCTCAAAAGTAGACCGATTCATGAATTTATCGGTCTACGAGCTAAGATGTATTCAGTCATGTTGGTCGATGAGGAGAAGAAAAGAGCTAAGGGGGTAGTCCGAAGCGTTGTTGAAAATAAAATTAAACATGAACATTATAAGTCCTGCTTAGAGAGTCGGGTTTCCACGAGAGAGATCCAACATCGAATCCAAAGCGAGAGGCACCATCTCCATACTGTACAAATAAATAAAGTAGCCTTGTCGGCTTTCGACGACAAACGCTATATTTTGGAAGATGGTGTCCATACACTCGCGCACGGCCATTACAAAATTCCAAAATAATATTTCTTCAAATCATCTCTTCTAATCATTTTCTTCATATCAAGTTTCTTCTAATCATTTTCTTCAAATCAAGTTTCTTCAAGAAATCAAGTTTCTTCAAATGAGGTGCATTAGTCTTTCAAGATAAAGAACTCTTTTCTTCAAAAAATCATTTTTTTCAAACGGGGTGCAATATTCTTACAATATACAGAACTCTTTTTACGTACAAGGTACATTTCTTCATATAAAATATATCATTTTTCAAGATAACTCATTTTTTCATATGGGGTGCATTTCTTCATATAAAATATATCATTTTTCAAGATAACTCATTTTTTCATATGGGGTGCATTATTCCTACATTATTCTTAAAAATATTTTCTTCTAATTTATAAAATGAGGATTACATGGGATGCTAGCGGCAGTGGGCGAGAATGCAATGGGCACTAAAAAAAAAAAAAAAAAAAAAATCTAAAAATATCAAGTCTTCAAAATATTAAGTCTTCTCAAGTCTTCAAAATATCAAGTCTTTTTAAAATGTGGTCGTCGAAAAATGGTCGTCAAATATGTAATGGCCGTGTTAAAAAAAAAGCATCGGGTGGTTAAAAATTCTTCTCCTCAAATGAATTGTGGCGTCATGATTAAACATGGCGGGTGGACGGATGGGCGCAATTCAAAAAATAAATAATTTTTTCTTCAAATATTTCTTCCAATCTTGGATAATTTTAAAATGCCCATAAGCATAACTTGATACTCCAATCTTCTAAAATGTAACGCTTGTCATCAAAAGGGCTTATAGAAATTTTAATCTGTGTTACTGTATATAGGTGATGATTATCTAAACTGATCCTTGCCTGTTTCGTCATGCTTGTTCTAACACAACGCAAGCACTCTAAAAAATCTTCATGCTTAATTTTCTGCTGAACACTTTAAGGGAAAAAAAAAATGAGCATTCTTCGAATGAACTGTGTTAATTCAAGAACTGAATAACATTTATGATGCAAATCCAAAAAACTTTCATTTTTTCATGGTGCGAATCAATCTTGTGGTGCATAAAAATTAAGAATGGTGCAAAATCATTAAACTGTTAAAGTTTAACAAAACAAAAAGTTTTCTATTCTGCGAATGACTTACCTACCTGGCTGAAATCAACATTGCTGTGTTAAAGACCTGGCTGCGAATGACTTACCTAGCTGTAATCAACTTATCTGGTTGATATCAACAAACACTGCTGAGAACGCCTTTCATCAAGAACCGTTCTGGGGTCATCATGAAGAGAGTCCCTTGCAGAGATCGCCTAAAGGAAAAGCTGACTGTTTTGCAAAATAAGGTAACTAAATTTTCAAAATAGATTCAAAAAATTTTGTTTCAAAATTATGTACTAGCTATTAAAATTTTCTTTTTTACAGAAAAATCTACTTTTATCCAAAATATTGGGAAAGCTCACCTTTCATACAGAACCGTTCTGCAGTTATCAAGCATCCTGTTTTGCAGAACAAGGTAACTATCTTTTCAAAACACACTTAAAAATTTTTGTTTTAAAATTATGTATAAGAAATTAAATTTTTCTTTTCTTTTCAGAAAAAATCTATATTTCTCCAATAAACTGGTAAACTGTGATCACCAAAAAAATAATGTCTTTCGGAAATAACCGTTCTGCGGTCTTTGTGAATAGAATCCTACACCAATTTTAACTTGCCTTTCGGAAAGAACCGTTCTGCGGTTATGAAGCAGTCTATTTTGCAAAATAAGGTAACTTTTCAAAAGAGATTCAAAATTTCTTCTTTCAAAATTGTGTACATAAAATTAAAAATATATTTTCTTTTCTTTTCAGGTACCTTGCTGAACCTTGTTAAAATAACGTGCAGAACAGGTAAAAAAATATAAATTGTGGCGTTTTGAATATTTTTCAAAACGGGTGGTTATGGTGGGACCACAATTTTAAAAAAAACTTTTTTTTTTCCAAAAACGAATTAACTAAATGCTTAAAATTTCTATCCTTTTTTCTCTATCAAAAATATTTAAAAAGTCACAAAAAAAAAATATTTTAAAGTCGTCAAATCTAAAATCGTCACCAGTAAAAAATTTTTAGTCTTCCAAAATTGCTCCCCTAAAAATTAAAGTCCCCTCAAACTGTAACACATAATTCATGAAACCGATAGTAAAAAATATCCCTCAAACTGTAACACTAAATTTATGTAACTGTCAGAAAAATATCCCTTATACTGTATCATGTTAATTTATGAAACCGATTGAAAAATACTCCCTAAAAAAATTAAAGTCCCCCCATTAAAACCAAAAAATACCCCGCGTACTATAGTACGACAAAAAAAAAAAATCAATCTCCCAAAAATTCCGCTCAAAAAAATTCTTATCTAAACCCTTATCTTATAAGATGACGTCACCCTCCTCCATCACATGACCTTGACCCCGCCTCCAAGAGTATGACGCATGACCTTGACCTACGCCGCACACCCTTCACAGGCGCACAGAGGTCATTCAAGGTCACACCGCCGCCACCGCTGGCATAGAACCCCCACTTATTATCTACTCATTACGATTAAATTCTCTTTAGCAATTTTTTACACTTCTAAGCTTATCACATTTTCCCTATTTATACCACCGTATTGGAAAAAAAAAGTTCTTTTAAATGCATTTTGTTTGAAAACTGTATCTCTATTTATTTTTTAAATATTAATTTTTTTGTACTTTTTGAGTCATTTGCTTAATATTGGCAACGGAAGTACTCAATTTCTATAGAAAGTAAAGGAAAAATAGTTTTAAAATATTAATTATATATTTTTGTTTCCATTTTCTCGTGACAACCGAAAGAAAATGTAATTAAAATACGTGCTATTTTGAAAAAAATATAAACGAATGATTTCTGTTAAAACAATGGAGCTATTATATACTATATTTAACTAGAAAGATAGCCCGTCAAAAATGACGGAAAATGAGATATAAAGATATAAACAACACAGTGAATAAGTTGCTAGAAAATACGTTGCCAAATTTCATATTTTCGCCAAGGCCCTTTTCTCTATCTCGCCAAAGCCCCTATACTGGAAAAATACCTAAAGCACATTAAAATAAGGCAGTTACGAAATCAGATAGTACAGCTCCGTCTAGTGGCGGTTATTTTATTAGTAGCATCGGTATGAAGATGTTAAGACGTACATTTTCGTATATTACACTTTAAATTCTGACCTATACATTTTGAAAAAAAAAAACCCTTAAACGCGCATTGTTTAAATTAAATTGCGGTGAGCTCGATTATGAAAGAATAATGGTTTTAAATGGAAATCTCGCCAAATTAGGCAGCTATCGTCAAGTTGTCCTCATACATTGTACCTTATTTTTGTCGCCAAATTTGGCGATAATTGGCCAGGTTGGTCAAACTTTGGCGCTATTGTAGTAACCCGTCATTAATATTTTTCAACAATTACTCATTTTAATGAGGCGGTCCTACCGGAATTGTGAGGGACACACAGAGACTTGGATTTTATATCAATAGATTGTAAGTATCTATAAATCATTAGATAGCCGGGTTTTTTTTTCTTTTTCTTTTTTTTTTTTTCCCTTGAGTGACGGAATCTTTTTGCTGCATTTGTGCATTATTTCGCGATAGTGATGTGCTATGCATGCTTTACTGTATATGTTTAAGAGTAGATCGTAAATGTGGAATTCTTAAGCGGAGGCGAATGACGTCATTTTACATAAAATAAAACGTGTGCTTCAATATTTTGTAAAGCAGTAGAGTCCCGCTTAACCGAGTTATTTTCTTCTGATGGACTGGTGGCTTCTATTATTATGAAACAGCCATTATAAATGAAGTGTTAGGTGAAGATGAAAGAGCAGCCATAAAAAAAATTATGGCCATTTTTGCCCCCTGTTCTGACCAGAAAATCAGAGTTCTAACTTTTTACGGCTGCTCTTTCATCTTCACCTAACACTTCATTTATAATGGCTGTTTCATAATAATAGAAGCCATCAGTCCATCAGAAGAAAATGAAGTAATGGAAATGCCGGGGGGGGGGGTGACACTAAATTCTGAAAAAGCAGAATTCCTGTTTAGCCCAGTGGTTAGGGGGTTGAATTCGGAATTAATTAGGGGAAAGCTGGAAATTGTTTTAATCCCTTCAGTTTAGGTCTAGAATGAATATGCTATGTTTTTCCCCTCGTACTAGGTGAGCGTTAGGAAATATGAATAGATTTATAGTCAAAAAACATGTTTTTTTTTTTTTTTTTAGATACCATAACAAAATCTGAAAACAACTAACTCTATCAAAAACAGTGTCAGTACAAAGGTTGTAGAGCTTAAAATTCTGAGTAAAATGTGTGCTTACACTTAATATTTTTGTTGAACATTAAGGTCACAATTCCAGTTTAAAGTTTTAGACTCGCTGTCAGGGGGTTGAACTCAGAATTAATTAGTAGAAAATTGGAAATTGTTTTAATCCCTTCAGTTTAGGTCTAAAATGAACGTACTATGTCTTATTCCTGGTACTTGGGTGAATGTTAGAAAATATGTACATATTTATTTTCGAAAAACACGTTTTTTTTAATTACCTTAACAATATCTCAAAACAGCTAACTCTATAAAAAACATTGTCAATACAAATGTTGTAGAGCTTAAAATTCTGAATAAAATGAGTACCATCATTAATATTTCGGTTCAACACGACGTAGTAATGTCCTCAATTCCAGTTGATGTGTTCTATCCTAGCTTGGTACTAGTTTTCAATAACGAAACAAAAATGAGTATTAAAAGTGTATACTGTTTGTGTTTAATTTTTAGATAAATAAATATCTAATATATAAAAATGAAAATTTGTCGGTCTGTAATGCTATACAAATCCACAGTTTGGAAGCGAGAATTCTGAAATGTTACGTATATGTGTATTAAAACACGGACGAGGCAACTAAAGTAATCCGGAATCGAAATAACTTATAGTTCATTTTTAATTAATAAAACACCACAAATTTAACATCAATTTCCTGTCAAATTTAATCACTTTTCGCTATAGCAGTTACCAAAAATTAAAAATCCACAATAAAATTCTTACCATAAATATTACTTTTCTATTGCTAGATGCATTGCATATGACGTACGCCTTGCTTCACTCAAAAGCTGTAGCGGGTATTACGATAATTCTTTTACCTCTCATGCAAATAATTAGAGATTATTTAATTGCGCTTAATTATTAAAAAAATTTTAAAAATAAAGAAACACATTTTATCAGAAACATCAACAAAACTTTTTATTCTATTTATTCCCTTATTCCAAAAATATCGTTTTATCGTCTCCTGCCATCAAGGGCGGATCTGGAGAGTCCTCAAGGGGGGGGCGATTTTAGAAATTTGGAAACTCCAATCTGATGTGCGGGTCGGGGCTAATTTTTTCACTGCGGGTCGTGTTACTTCTATTTTTTGCTGTGGGTCGGGTTTGGGTCCGGTTGACTTCTATTTTTTGCTGCTGGTTGGATTAACTTGTACTTTTTTGCTGTGGGTGGCGTTTGAGTCTGGTTGATTTCTATTTTTTGATGTGGGTCGGGTTAACTTCTACTTTTTTGCTATGGGCCGGGTTAACTTCTACTTTTTCTATGCGGGTCGAGTTTGGGGCCGGTTGACTTCTACTTTTCTGCTACAGGTCGGGTTGACTTTTACTTTTTAGCTGCGCCTAGCGCGTTAGGTTTGGGGCAGATTGATATACATTATATCCGATTTGGGTCAGTTTCGGATTGGGTTTTCACTACTGCGACTTGCGAGAAGGGTTCGGGTTGACCCGTTTTTTTTT
Source organism: Maratus speciosus (assembly GCA_963932465.1). Classification (NCBI taxonomy): domain Eukaryota; kingdom Metazoa; phylum Arthropoda; class Arachnida; order Araneae; family Salticidae; genus Maratus; species Maratus speciosus. Next base: position 62,096,112 of record OZ010799.1, on the reverse strand, counting down.
TTAAAGAAAGTCTAAGTATTTTTAAAGATAAAAACTATACGCAGTAAAATCTCCATAACAGACACGTCCAAATAATTATTTAGGAATACTTTTTAATCTCCAGGATTATGTAAAAAATACTAATTTGGTATAAGACTGTTTGTCTCTTTATATCTATAGTGAGTTGTAATTCAGTAAAGAATGCTTTGAAACTTATTAAAAAACATACCGGGTGTCCTTAAATGGATTTTTAAATTTAGTACTTTTCGAATGGTGACAGCTATTTAAAAAAATCTTGCAGGAGGGTTATGTAAGATGTCATGAGATTTTTTACTGTGATTCTTGATTTTACTGTATAATAGCAGCGATAGATGGCGCTGTAAACAATGGTCGTTAAGCCTACCTCCTCCGGCAACCGATTTAGCACCTCTTGTTTCCAGCACCATCTCCGTTGCTATTTTAAACTAAAATCAAGAATCGTAGTTAAAAAAATTATCAGGGGTAGAGTAAAAAAGAAAAAAAATTCTGAAATTCAAAGAAAATTTTCTGGAAGGCTACAGCAGATGGGGGGATTACCTTCTGGCACTAATTATTTTTGTTGCAGGTCGGGTTAGCGGTTTTGGATTCGGATCGAATTCAGGCTGAGTGTAGATTTCTGCAAGCTGGGTTTGGGTTAACTTGGGTTTTTTTCAAAAATTAGTTCAGTATATTATTTCAAGTTAAAAATTATACCTATAATAATAAACGTATGTAAGTGTGCTGTTTTCTAAAGAGACCACTGTATTTTCCCCACGACTCTTTGATGAAAATCGCTCGTCTTCGACCCTTTGATGAAATTTGCGTTTCTTCTGCAACCCTTTGACGAAATTAGTGTAATTTTGCAGACCTTTGGTAAAATTCGCGTTTCTTTCCGTGACCCTTCTACAAAATTCGTGTTTTTTCAGCGATCCTTTGACTAAATTCGCGTTTTTAAAGCGATTCTTTGACTAAATTCGTTTTTTTCCCCCACGATTCTATGAAGGAATTCGTGTTTTCTCCACGATCCTTTGACGAAATTCGCGGTTTTTTTTTCCGCGGCTATTTGACAAAATTTGCGTTTTCTCTGCGATCCTTTAACGAAATTCGAGTTCTTTTCCGCTGCCTTTTGAAGAAATTTGCGTTTTCTGTGATCATTTGAAGAATTTCGCATGTTTTCCGTGGTTCTCTGCCTCACCAGTGGCTGAGATGTTCTGCTGTCGATGCTAATAGACGGGAGGTGCTGGGTTCGAACCCAATCGCGCCCGTCGGCCTAATCGTTCGGAGTTTTCGTGGTTTTCTCCGAGCCATGGATTTCCATGCGTAAATACGGGTTAGGTTCCCTTAGAAAGACCCCCACAAATTATTATTATTATTATTTTTATCAAAATAGGTTAAAAAATTGCGCATATTTTTTATTACACATTTCAAATCTGCACACAGTTTAGAGTAAAATATGTCCCAAAATCTTTGTGAAACATGTTTTTTTTTTTTAATAGAATTAGATCATAAAAAAAAAAGATTTGCTGCGGAAATTGCGGGTTGCGCAAATTTTGCCACTTTACGTTGGCCGTGGAAATCGCGGGTTGCGTAGCAAGAGGGTTAATTTTTCGGAAAATTTGGAACATAATCACCTCTGTTCCCGACATCTATAACCCTCCTGCAAGTATTTTTTTAATATCTGTCACCATTTGCAATTTAATGAATTTTAAAATCAGTCAGTCCATTTTAGGACAACCGGTATATTCAGTAGTTATGGGATGATGGCTTAAATTAAGCATTTAAAAAAAACTAGGGAATCGTACCCGGGCTTCCCGGGTTACAGAATATAGGTGAAAACCAATTTTTTTTTATTAAAAAGTAATATTCATTTTTACATGCAATATATTTTTTAGATTGCACACTAAAAATAAAAAAGCATTTTTCATGTGAAAAATATAAATTATACAATCAAATAAACTTTTGAAATTTATCAAAAGTGATCTTTTTTCGTATTAGCCGCATGCTAAGAGTTATTAGCCCAAGATTTTTCTGCTTACGGCATCCTTTTATTTTATGATAATTTCAGAGCTTTAAGCGCGTAGTTCAATTACGTGTCTGTTAAATTTGTGTTTTATTTATATTATTTTATTTATTTAATCACAAAGGAAGTTTTATTTTTGTTTACGGAATATTAGTTGTAAGAAAATGAACTATTTATGTTGTTTTAAGGGCAAACGAATTAATCTTCCTTAACCGAGTTCCACGCGATAGAGATAAATTTAAAAATTAACCTGTCATACCCGCAATCACTCTTTTAAAAAATTGGTATTTTAATTTGATCATTTTAAAATCATTTTAATTCAAAACGTGAAGTTACGATTGACAGCAAAATCTTTGCATGTGAACAGTCGAACTCTTAACTCGTGATTCTAATCTCAGTACCGGAGAGTAAAAATTGACTTAATTTATGTTTTTTTTACGCATTTGTGTTAATAAGTTTAGTTTTATCTAAGAAAATCGCCGTTTCTTTTAAATATGACGTCATTTTCACTTACATAAGCATTTCGCTTATAGTGTCTGAAACTTAGTTACACATACAGAAGGAAAATAAATTTGGAAACTTTATGAGGAAAGTGCGTGTTTTCAAAAGCGGTATGTAATTTTCCGTTCAAAATATTATGTCGCTAATGGAATTTTGCGCCATTAAACCCTATACAACAGTTTTTATCAACAATTTAGAATTTTCACAAGAATAAGGTTAAGTAAACCTCATTATTTCTCTTTTCTCTGCAATAATGAAAGCTATCTTATTACCATCATTTTGAAGAAGTTTCATAGAATACTTTTCAAATTAAAATATAATAATGGGATATTAAAAGAAACAGCTAGTGCAGGCACATATACAAATGAACAGCTTTCAGTTAAAAAATATATATATATAGTCAATTTGGTTCAGCAGAAAGATCAGGGCAGACTAAAAAACATTCTTGTGTTTTAAATATATAGAATATATAGAATTATGAAAAATTAAATTAAGAAAATTATGTTATTTTGATAAAATTAAAGTAACATGTCTTAAAGAATAGCAATAAAATTTTATTAGTCGAGATAATTTTGGGCAAAAACTTGGGGAACCTGATATTATTTTAAACCCCTAATTATCGCCAAGATCTTCTGTGATTGCTTGTCTAACTCGGCAAAGCAAATACATCCAAGAGAGAATCATCAAGTTCTGCAATATAAATTGCTATTTTTCGGGCATAGAGAATGCTCACTGCATGTTACTGCTCTTCCATAAAGGCACTCTAAACGTTTGTAAAATATTGCGTTTTATCGGTGTGTGATTTCGATTAAGTTATTTTCAAAGATAAAGCATTTTCACCTGTGAAGAATTTCAAAGCAGCTGGGGTAAAAATGACGCACTTCTACAAAACATATTTTAGTTCTAAGAATTAAAATACATGCTTTTTTTTTATAATAAAATGACTCAATTGCATCCGCCAAAGCATCCCACTTTTACGACCCCGTCTTAAACAACATCTATAGAACGGTATGCAAATAACATCATTATCTCGGAATAATATATCAACTCAGCGGAAAGCAATGACGTCATTTAGGAAGCTAGGCAAAACAATCTCGGGTACCTAATGATTTATATATGACATCATTTTTTTGTTTATAATAGCTCTATGTTTTATCAGATGTCATTCATTTATATTTTTTCAAAATTCGGAAAATATAATTACACACGGATTGATAAAATTGCATTCTTTCAGATTTTTGATACGAATTAAGTAAATGCGAAGAAAATAGGTCACAAATATTCTTTAAAATGCATTTTTGTAAAGAGAAAGTGTTGTATCGTTTGTAAAGTTAAATTGCAATGAACTAAAAATTATTTAATCTAATATATAAAAGTGAAAAATTGTCTGTCTGTCTGTAATGCTATACAAATCCACAGTTTAGAAACCAGGATTGTGAAATGTTATATACATGTGTGTTAAAACACGGCCGAGGTAACTAAAGCAATCCGGAATCGAAATAATGTATTGTTAACTTTTAATTAATAAAAAAACTCACCAATTTTTCAGCACCAATTTCCTATCAAATTTAAACATTTTTCGTTATAGCAGCTGCCAACAATTAAAAATTCACAATAAATTCTTACCACAACAATTACTTTTCTATTGAAAGACGCATTGCATATTACGTACGCCACGCTGAAAAAAAAGCTACTAAAAAGCTGTAGCGGGTATTACAATAATTCTTTTACCTCGCATGCAAATAATTAGAGATATGTATTACGTACGCCACGCTGATTAAATTTCATTAAAAAAAAAAGGCACAGCATTAGAAAAATATTTTACTAAATCGAATAATTATTTTTAATTTTGGTTTTAGAATTAAATTCATGAACTCCCGTGCATAAATGGGTTAAACAGCTAGTTGATAAATAAAAACGAAATAAAGCCAAATCTTATCGGGTTTTATAACAAAAGATATTCTTAACATAGCACGTATTTAATTTCAATTATTTTTCAGTTTTTATGAAAAAATGGTAACAGAAAGATTCAGTAAACTATTATTTTATTATTTTCCCTTTACTTTCAAAGAAATGGAGTACTTCAGTTGCCACGATTACAAAAAAAGTAATAAAAACTACAAAAAAATAATATCTTAAAATTAAATTGAGATACAGCTTTTAAACAAATTGCATTTAACAGAGCATTTTTTTCCTTATACGACGGTGTAAAAATTAAAAATGTGCGATGTTTAGAAGTTTAAAAATTTACTGAGAGAAAATTGCAAAACCAAAATTTTATTTCAAATTTCAAAGTGCTGCCATTCGCAAAATGACGTATGCGTTACGCACATATATGTCTGTCCTTTATAATATAAAAGTTAAGCTGGCTTCGATATGTCAGATAGAGGTTTACCTGGGCTGAAGTTATCAGGCCCAAGCCCAGGTCCAACCCACATAAAAAAAATAAAACTATTGGCCCCGGCCGGTATAAAAGCTAAAAAATGAACTCCAGCCCTGCCTGCATTTTGCAATTAAAATTATTCATAAAGTACACTTGCTTATGCTCATATTTTATTTTCAGATTATGTTCGAAATTCATGAATACAGAAAAACAACAATATTAATGACTATAACGATGACTATTTAGGCAATTATGTACGTAAACACTACGTAAAAATATGACTTAGACAATTACATTCAAATAAAAATCCAGTAACATAATCAGTTTAGAATGAAAAATACGGTTGATAAAAGAAAATCATAATTTCAAAGCTCTACGAAGTAAAAAAGTAAAATTTAAAAAATGCATCTCTGTAACTTATCAAATCAAATTAAATTTCTAAAGATTTCGCTAAACAAATGTACAAAACAAATATAATTTTTACGAATGACAAACAAGTAAGATTGCAGACCAACTTGGGCCCGGGAGGAAGAATTTAGAGGAGTGCACGGGTCGTTGTCGGGTCAATAATGCTTATCATACGGGCTGAAACGGACCAAATATTTAGCTTTTATTCCGAGCCGAGCCCCGACCTGGAAATTTTGTCCAGTGCAGACCTCCAGGAAAAATAGAGTCCAGGCCAGGCTCGATCTGGAGGAAAAAGAAGTCTGGCCTGACCCGAATCTCCAGAAAAAATTAAGATCCGGACACGACCCGACTCTAAAAGAGAAAAGACCTGACCCAGCCCAAGTCTCGTGGAATTAAACTGGCGCGACCCGGGTCGGGTCGGACCAACTTGGTCTCGGGAGGAAGAATTTACAGGAGTACACGGGTCGTGGTCGGGCCGATAATGCTTATCATACGGGCTGACACGGACCGAATGTTTAGCTTTTATTCCGGGCCGAGCCCGACCTGGAAATTTTGGCCAGTGCAGACCTCTAGGAAAAATGAAATCCAGGCCAGGCTCGATCTGGAGGAAAAAGAAGTCTGGCCCGACTCGAATCTGCAGAAATAATTAAGATCAGGGCACGACCCGGATTGGGTCGAACCAACTTGGGATCGGGAGGAAGAATTTGGAGGAGTGCACGGGTCGTGGTCGGTCCAATAATGCTTATCATAGGGCTCACACGGACCGAATGTTTAGCTTTTATTCCGGACCGAGCCCCGACCTAGAAATTTCGGTCAGTGCAGACCTCTAGGAAAAATGAAATCCAGGCCAGGCTCGATCTGGAGGAAAAAGAAGTCTGGCCCGACCCGAATCTGCAGAAATAATTAAGATCAGGGCACGACCCGGGTTGGGTCGGACCAACTTGGTCTCGGGAGGAAGGAATTTACAGGAGTACACGGGTCGTGGTCGGGCCAATAATGCTTATCATACGGGCTGACACGGACCGAATGTTTAGCTTTTATTCCGGTTCGAGCCCGACCTGGAAATTTTGGCCAGTGCAGACCTCAAGGAAAAATGAAATCCAGCCATGCTCGATCTGGAGGAAAAAGAAGTCTGGCCCGACCCGAATCTGCAGAAATAATTAAGATCAGGGCACGACCCGGGTTGGGTCGGACCAACTTGGGATCGGGAGGAAGAATTTGGAGGAGTGCACGGGTCGTGATCGGTCCAAAAATGCTTATCATACGGGCTCACACGGACCGAATGTTTAGCTTTTATTCCGGACCGAGCCCCGACCTGGATATTTCCGCCAGTGCAGACCTCTAGGAAAAATGAAATCCAGGCCAGGTTCGATCTGGAGGAAAAAGAAGTCTGGCCCGACCCGAATCTACAGCAAAAACTAAGATCAGGGCACAACCCAGTTCTAAAAGAGAAAAGACCTGACCCAGCCCGAGTCTCGTGGATTTAAACTGGCGCGACCCGGGTCGGGTCGAACCAACTTGGGCTCGGGAGGAAGAATTTAGAGGAGTGCACGGGTCGTGGTCGGGCCAATAATGCTTATCATACGGGCTGACACGGACCGAATGTTTAGCTTTTATTCCGGGCCGAGCCCCGATCTGGAAATTTGGCCAGTGCAGACCTCTAGGAAAAATGAAGTCCAGGCCAGGCTCGATCTCGAGGAAAAAGAAGTCTGGCCCGACACGAATCTGCAGAAAAAATTAAGATCAGGGCACGACCCAACTGTAAAAGAGAAAAGACCTGATCCAGCCCGAGTCTCGTGAATTTAAACTGATGCGATCCGGATCGAACCAACTTGGGCTCGGGAGGAAGAATTTAGAGGAGTGCACGGGTCTTGGTCGGGCCAATAATGCTTATCATACGGGCTGACACGGACGAATGTTTAGCTTTTATTCCGGGCCAAGCCCCGACCTGTAACTTTTGGCCATTGCCGACCTTTAGGGAAAATGAAATCCAGGCCAGGCTCAATCTGGGGGAAAAAAAGAAGTCTGGTCCGACCGGAATCTGCAGAAAAAATTAAGATCAGGGCACGACCCGACTCTAAAAGAGAAAAGACCTGACCCAGTCTGAGTCTCGTGGATTTAAAGTGGCGCGACCCGGGTCGGGTCGCGCCGGGCTCGAGCTCCGCCCCAAAAGTCATTTCCGTGAGGATGCATAATATCGTTTTACAAACCCTTTATTAGCCCAAGGGGGGGGCGATCGCCCCTTCGCCCCCCCCTTAGATCCGCCATTGCCTGCCATAGTAAAACGATAAATTAAATTTCATTAAAAAAAGGCACAGTAGTAGAAAAATATTTTACTAAATCGAATAGTTATTTTTAATTTCGGTTTTAGAATTAAATTCATGAACTCCCGTGCATAGAACAGGTTAAACAGCTAGTTATAAATAAATTTGGAATTGCCTTTTTGTTTTGATGATTTTATTCGTTCACAAAATTAGACTCGGAGATTAAAAATTATGATACAGTTATAAGACGTTCATTTTTACAAACATTTTTCTTTATGATGCTAGAAGTAATAAATGTAGAATAATTGTTAATAACGAACTAGGTTTAACACGCAGTTGAGATTGACAGTGAATTGCCGGGTAGGGGAGACCGGGGCTAGTAGGCGCAGTTTTTAGTTATTAATTTTTATTAATTTTTTGTTTAAGTTTTTTATGAAACTTTAACTGTACTTTTAAAGAACAGGCATTGGACTATAAATACCTGGAGTTTTGAGTGTGTAGCTTTTGTAGTTTATCTTTAGCGGATGCCTAAAGTAAAAGGAAAATTGTGCGCCAACCTACCCCGTCACGGGGCAAGTTGCCTATACCTATGGGGTAAGTTGGCACACGCTTTACAAAAATTTAAATGAAACACGCAGTTAAGAGAAATCAATTTCATTATTACCAGTAAGTTTAAACAAAGGCGTTATTGCCGTTCAATGTAAATTCTAAATTATGCAGACATAAAAATAATGAATAAAACATTATAGTAGGAGAGCTGTTGAACATTTTTGAGTAGGTATTTGAGGCACCCTGAAAATTTGTGCAACACTTTTTTTGTAATGCCTGAATACAAAATCGAATATCTGGCTGAAGGATCGTGGCCCAAAAACTGTGCCAGACACGTGTCTGGCACAGTTTTTGTGCCGACTAAAGTGTCTGTCATTTTCAAAATATTTTTTTCTAAGCATAAATATTATTCTGCCTCAATCTCAGCGTGCCTCAAATACCTTTTTTTGGGGTAGTCAAAAAATGGCACGTGACACGTGTCTGGCACAGTTTTTGGGCCACGATCCTTCAGCCAGACATTCGATTTTGTATTCAGCCATTACAAAAGAAGTGTTGCACAAAATTTCAGGGTGCCTCAAATGCCTTCCCTAAAATGTTTAACAGCTCTTGGACTATTAACATTGAGTAACTTCTAGCCTACTCGATATCATTATCAGAGTTACAGTTGTCACAAATAAAAAATCGAGTTTCTCCGTTTGGTCAAGCCTTCTGTGCCCAAAATCTTGCATTGCAACCACGTTTATCGGTTTTTCTGTTTTTCAAGCTACCAGTACACACCAGACACCGAGCCAACTTGCCCCGTGTTCAATGCGCCTACTAGCCCCATAATGAATTTCTTCACAAAAGGGACACGTAACCATCTAAGCATAAATAATCCTAATAAATCACATATGGGGTAGGTACAGTTAATCACACACTAAGAAAAACTGCGCAAGTTAAATCGCAATTATTAAGGTAAGTATTAGAAATTAGAAAAAGAATGAAGCAGCAAACAATTACTTATGAGTGCAAAAAACAGAAAAATCGTAATAAATGTCCACTGCACGTAGGTAACGCTTCAAAACTACAATGAGGATTGTAAAAAGCAAGAAGAAAGGTACTCTGTGACTGGGTGCGCAATCTATCCACAAACAGCCGATTTATAAGGACTACGCCTACTTACCCCTGTAGCCAACTAGCCCTGGTCTCCCCTAAATGTGGGCAATGTAACCGTCGGGAATTGAACATGACACTACTACCGTGCCAAACGAATACGCATATGTGTTTGACTGCGGGGAGTCCATGAAAAGCATATTATCAGACATTTAATGTTGAACAATTCACTGTTTCCATGAAGCTTATTCCATTTCAAAATAATCCCCCAAAGGCATAAGTCTGAGCGACATTATTGAGAACATAGATTTAAGAATCACTTCTGACAAGTAATGAAAATGAGATGCAAGAGTACAAATTCAAATAATGAAAATGAGCAAATTAAGTGGTAGAATTACAAAATAACATATACAGGCATCCCCCGACTTACGTAAATTCGCAGTTACGTAATAAACCTGGAAAATTGTATTTGTGAACATACTAGCGCGTTTGATACGTTGTTGCATACTTTTGATATTTATTTTATAAATAAAATACATGGATATAAACACAATCGTAATATAGTTTATATATTAGATAAAGTTATATTTTTATTGGTATATGCAATCAAACCTATAACAAAACAACTTAATCTTTATTGTTAGTTATTCATGGTATTCATCTAATTCATAATAAATGCAGTTTCTGCTTATCAAGGATTCTTTTATTTTGAGTGCTATTTATTTGTCTTGCCATCCGAAATTCATGGAGAATAAATTAAATTAGTCCTCTTTAATTATTTCTTATTTTTATAGTCGTTTGATGTAGATTCAAAATTATTATAAATAAATTCATCAATGTTAGATTTATAATTCCACAAAGTTTGTTTTTATATTTTTTCAGACTTTTATAGTTTATATAGGAGTAAATACTCCCACATGATGCTTTATTTGTAAAGTAATACGGTGTAAATAGTATATATATATGTGTGAAACTTCTGCGAATTCCTGTATATTTACGTAAAAGTAGTATAACGAACACATGCCGTAAACTTTACCAACCCTCAGTCATTCCTGAGAATAACTAGAATGCAGTCGGGTGGCTAAGTAGAAGACAGGACACAATAAACATTGGGAAGAATTTACCTTTCAGTCAGATAACAGAGGCAGCATATTGATTAAAGGCGTTTATTATGAAACCATCTCATAACAGTTCCACTAGAAAATCGATTGTCTCTCGAATATAGCTTTACCACTTCCTATTAACGCTCGATGCTGTTAAAAGGCATTGGAAACTCACAATTTAAAATCCACACCACCAAGGGCCAGGTTTTTATTTAAAAAAAAAAACGTACAACATCCGCTCTTCCAGGCCAATGTAAGCTATTAAATACTCAAAATAACGTGCAAGGGTACTCTGACACGTCACACGCAGGGCCGATCCAGAGAAAACAGGGTAGTGGAGAGAAGGGGGTGCGATAAGATAAGCTATAGAATAAAACCCAGGAAAGGAGGCGGGGACGTGTGACGTGGATAACAGAACTTATTGCTTAGTGCGAAACTTTTACATAGTGAACAAACTAGAGCGCAAAAACTCTCACAAGGCACTCTGGGATATGGAATGATATTTCAATAAAGATAAAATGGTATAATAAACATTCGAAAGAAAAAAGAATTTAATGACACCACACACAAAAAAATGTTAGTAGATAGAAACAAAACACAGGAAAGATAAAGTCCCATTTCCCAATCTGATCCCTCCACAAAGGGTCGCTACTTCCCTTAGGACACACCGACTGAAGTCAATGGCCCATCCAGTGGGTGAATCAACTTCTGGGTATGGGTAAGAAGAAAGCAAAATGTTTTGGTCCGACCGGACCCTGTGGTGGCTGTCTGTGTCCCGTTATCTCACCTGTCTCGAGAGCGTCTACCTGCTTCCGACTACCCGAAATGCCCAACACTCCTTTGACCTCACAGGTTATCCGAGTCCTGATAGTCCTTTGTTTTCCCATCAGAAAAGAGATCGCAGCTATGTCGAGCCAGTTAGAACACCTCAATGCACATCGCGCATTGTAACCGGACAAGAGCAGGGGCCGCCCCTACCAATTCTCTGCGCCACGAGCACACATGTCCGTCACAATGACGCGGTGCAATCCTCCCTCACACTCGCTCTAAAAGGCAAGATCGCATTACGTCTCTCCCGTCAAGGTTGGCGCCGGAGCTACCATTACCCAAACGGCGTCTTTCACACGACGACGCACAAGCGACAAGCTACCTAGGTGCACGTTGCTTTCAGACGTAGTCTAAAAACTGCACGTGGGACTCCATCCTCCATCAGCGATCTGAGCCACTCAGAGACCTCGCTTTGGTTTCCTCTCATAAAATGGAAAAGGACCGGGGCAGCCTCCTCGGTCCGGGCTTCCGATCACCCTCCCGCGCACTAGACCGGTTCGTTCAGAAAAACCCGAGGGCTCCCACACACCAAATCCGGTAAGTGAAGTTAGTCACGGTGCCAGTGAAAACATGCCTGTTCAAACTATAATCATAAGCTGGATTGTACCGGAATACAAGATTATCGTAATCGCATGATTGCTGAGAACGAATTCGTGTTTGATGCTGATCTGCTGTTTTTCGTTGATGTCTTTCAGCCACTCTCAGTCTGTCGCGTTCATTCTGTTGAGAACGAAGCAGATCTGAAGCTGCAGAATGCACTCGCCGTACTCGCAATCATGCATCCTCAAGTCTGGCTGGGCATCGCTCTGCTGCTTCCTCGGCACGTATTTGAGCCATTCTTTGTCTGTTTCGCTCGTTCGCTGATGACCGTTCTTCCTTAGTTTAATTTGCAATTACTCGTCGCACCGCTTCCACTCCGTGAGTACGACGACCTAAGTTTGATTTTCTGCTCGGCATTATTTAGATGAACTAAAATAGATCGATTGCACGGAAAAAGAAGAAAGAAATTTATAACAAAAACATATAAAATTGCCAAACATCAAAAAAGCAAAAAACACGAACTAAAAAACAAAAAATAATAAAAAATACTAACGAAATATTTCAGAAAAGTGCTCCCGGGAATGCAAAGGAGGGGTGACGGGAGGTGCATAATATGAAAAAGTGCATCAAAGGGCTTCCTAATGATATATCACATGATGAGTGTCGGAAAAAAATAAAAAAGTGCCACCCCGTGGGGGAGCAAATCGGGGGGAGGGGGAGTAGCAGGTATTTAACCCCATAATTCTTGCTCCCGTCAATATCACGGGCTCAGGTGTCGTTCGTTATTTCTCGTGCCCGTCATATTTCCGGGCTGGAGATTTAATTGCTGGATAAAACTTCGAAACCAGAAAATTTTTTAAGTCATTTCCGTGTGAAGACTTTGAATACTACCGATTGGGTTTGATTTTTGGCGCTGATTGAGATGTGGGACTTAGTATTGCATGTTTCAAAATATATCACACTCAAAAAAATTATTAATAATCAAAATTTAATGTATATATATATTGTTTCAAGTATTATTTGTAAAAATTTGTGTGATGATAATAAATAAAGATCTAAGATGGGAAAAATCAAGGTCTTATTCGCATTAGTTTGTATGGTGTAAAACAAACATTAAGACACAGAATTCTCGCATGATGGCTTTTCTACAAATGTGAATTTTTTCTATAACATCTTTTTTTTTTTCGCCTTAAAAAAAACTAATTGCATATTTTATTTCGAAGCCTTATAATTATTCAATTTCTGTAATAAAAAAATAAGTACTTTTTTGATGGTTTTTCCAAATATTAAGCGACCGTTAAGGGGATAAAAACACGCGCGTATTCGATTGCAACGCAATCGTGGAAGTTTTTTCAGAGATTTAAGATTTTGAACAAACGGACATTTACATTTTTATTTATATAGATGACGACATATTACTATAAAATTACGTTCTTAGTGTATCAGTTTGTTAATATATCTGCAAAAAAGAAACTTTCATTTTAAATTCCTCTTTATAATTTTATTTTCGTAGGGGTTTTGGCATTGATGTAAAAGTCTTAATGATATTAGGAAGCTCTTAACCCATTAGGTGGTTAATTTTTTTGGCACAACTAACAAACAAGTAATATAAAAATTTTGTTTTTAAAGTCAGTTCCTACTTATGTCATCAAAGAAAAAATTAACACAATCCCTTAAGCTAATATTAGTTTTTGTTGCATTAAAATATCTCAATTTGTTGATTTTTTGTAAGCAAGTAAACCCTATCTGTTTACAATGGAAGTCTATGGGAATTTGGCGAAATATTAGAGATATCGCCAAGTTGGCGTCCCTTTTAGCGACTCATTTTGGTCGCCAAACTGGCAATATATCACCAAGTTGGCGAGAAACTTGGCGGTATTTGGCGACAGAAAAGGGTCTCCCCTATGGTAACCCCCGTTATAGATATGAAGATGCAGTAAATGCTGTTCAATAACCAATTGGAGCAATTTTGCCTCCCATATAAAACTAAAATTAATTAACTAGTAAATCTGCAGATCAGGAGCCTCAACGTCAGATCTGCAATTCATTGTTTTTAGACACACTCTAGTAATATTCAATTTCCTGCAAACCGCAATTTAAAGTTTTCAAATTACGTAATTATTTATAAGAATAAAAAATACGAAGTTTTCAGACATTAGAAGCGTTAAATTAAAAACGTTGTTATGGAAGGATATTTTGAATTTTCATGAGCTACTAATTCTGGTATTTTTTGTAAATAATACAGTATTCAGGGGGGCGGAACCCCCCCGTGGTTTCATTAATTTACATATGTAACTTTTTATTGATTGCGCTAATGATTATGGTAAATCTTTTTACACTTTCGAGCTTTATTCTTCAATACTGGTGGGCAGAAAAGGATTTACATTGACGCAATTATATTAAAAGTTTAGGTTTTACGAACGAAAATGTAATTTCCTTTTAAAGATAAAAAAATTTTCATTCATATTTTCTGAAATGAGGCAGCATTAAGAACTAACACACGTCAAAAAATATTTTTTCAGGCAATCTAGTTAATGTTTGTTTTTAAGAATGAAAATATTTATTTCCCGATACAATGACGTCCTTTTCGACAGCGATAATTTTGCGATGCATAATTTTGACATTTACTATCAATTTGCTTTTCAAAAGTTTTTTTTTTTTTCTCATTGAAATTTTCGATTAAAAATTAAATATTTCTGTTAGCTGCGTCCAGACGATAAACCGTGAGATATTAGTAACTTTTTTTTAATAATAAGAATTAATATCATAACTCAAGTCCCTTTTATTTCAACTTCAAAGCGTATTTGTTTTATTTTTGATATATGAGATCAAATTCACCTTTCCGTTGCTAGGAAACAGTTAAAATAAAATTAAGACAATGAAATATGTGATTGAAAAAAAGTAAATTAAAAAAAAAGAAAGTATTTTATATTATTGGAACACATATATAAAATCCCTCCATAAGATATACACCGAATTTAAAAACTCTGACAAATGTATACACAAAATTTCAAACTAATATGAATAATGTATGGTTCTAATTAGGAAATTCCATCATCCATAATTTATCATTTAAATCTTTCAATCATATGAGCCATTTCTTTTCAACAAATAAAAATGGAAAAATCGTTTGAATTGCTATAGGAAAGCATTAAGGCGGAAAATAAAATGTTCTATATATTCCGAACGAATGAACCAAATTTAACCAAAAACTACACAGTTAAATCCGGTGACCTCACCAACATGCCTCCTTAATTTCAAGCTAATCGGATGCTTTTTACGACAGTTATCGCGGGACAGACAGACTAACAGACAGAAACCAAAACTTTTCGGGTCTCCACAGTAAGCCTTCACTGACGTTTCGGCAATTAAAATTTAATTAATGAATTAATATTTGAAAAAACTGTATTAACATCAATTGTCATCCAGTACAAGTTTTAAAAAATTTATTTCAACTTGATAGGATGAATAATAAGTATTTTATTAACGATTGAAAATTTGAACAAGATATATAAATATAGGGAGAGTGTGAACTAATAGTAGGAATTGAAAAAACTAGTCGTTGGCGGCCACCGTAATACTTACCCATCGTGAATATGCATAGTATAAAATGTGAAAATAAAACAGGTGTAAGCTATTTATAAAATGCATTGCAATTCCAAAATAAAATTTAAACGTATGGTTGAATCCATATCAACTCAGGCAAGGGGGTTGCCTTCATAGTCTCAGAAGTTTTTGAATTGAACGTATGTTAAAATTTAAGAAAAAGTAAGATACCTGTATATTTTTGTTTTGTCTAAAAAAATTCTCTCCCTCCGGGATTGCACTTATACTCTAAAGTGAAAGCTGGGTTCCCGGGGCGGTCATCCCTGTCATCCCTGTCTAAAAAAATTCCTGGCCCGAGATACAGGCCGCCAAAGATGACATTCCTGGCACCATTTCCCATAAAGTGCTCTATCGCTAGAACGGTGCAAGATATTTTGTTGTGTTTTTTTTTTTTTTTTTTTTTTGTATTTTTTAAGATGATATTCTTCTGTTTAAAATGATATACCCAATTTTGAAATATGTATTCAACTTTTCTTGTGGCAGCCTTTTGAAAAAAAAATTTTATCCAAAAAAAATTTTTTCAAAAATGCCAATCCTAAAAATTTTAATATTTTTGCAGTTGATTAATACCATTGAGAACTACCTTCACTGTAGAGGAGAACTTCTACTTTTGAGTTTAACAAGTTTTAGAAACATTTCAAAAATTCAGAAAATTTTACAGGAACTGTATATATACAGTTCCAGTAGAAGTCACTGAATTTTTGCTTATTTGTATCATATTTGTAAGGGTAAGCCTACTATATATCCTAAACAAGTTGGAAATTGCAATATCAAATGTGGCAAATGAGGTGCGTTCGTACTATAACCAGTTTTATAAATATTCAGATCTTGGTGCAATAAGTGTTACACGTCTTGGGCAAAAAGGCATGAATACAAAATTTATTATGATTCTATATATTAAATTCAGTAATATGGAAGTAATATGAATCCAAATAAAAAGGACTTAATCACCATGGCAACCTAGAACCATTACCTATCATGGTATATCATTGAATCAATTATGTATTATAGGATTTTTAAATAGAATGAAGAAATCTTTTATTAATATCTTTAAGTTTTAATTCGATTTTCATAACATTTGAAGTGATACATATTTTATTTTCACTACCGAACATTGCATAGTAAAATAATCTCAATAGCATATATCAATTACACAGCAATACAACCATATTAATGCAAGTTAGAGTTCAGACAGACAAACCGAATCCATAAAGACTTTCAACTATGTTGGAAGGTGTTAAAAACACATAAATAGGTTGGAATTTGACTTTTAGAAATTTATATCAATAGATGGAAGCATACTTTCATACAACCCTGTATTTTACATACTCTCTTTATACACATGCCACTATTTAGATAATATTTAATTAAGACTAAAACACGCTTAAAACTAGTGAAATCATACTTCCAGACTTTATCATCCATAGTCGGCCATATATCTAATTCTTTGCATGGACGTGTATATATCATTTTATCTATTTTCTACAAACATATCTTAGTATACTAAATGGAGTTCAGCATAAAAATGCATAACTCATTTAAAAATCACATTTAAATCACTTTTGTTCATACTCAGTAACCCTTACGATTTCTTTTGTGCACCCCTGTATATGATCTACAGCATTTATACACACAACGTAATATAGAAAAATTTAGTTAAACTTAAAAGCTCATATCACAACTAAAAATGCACTTCCAGCAATCATTATTATACTGTTATATACAGTATTTCGTATACGGTAAAGTATTTGAAATCTTTTGTGTGCCCCTGTAAATACTATGCACTTTCCATTACACAGGAAGTAACTTGTTGTAAACCTCAGCAACATACAGAAGTGCCAAGTTCGCACTAATCTTCCGTAATGCGTGGATTAATTTAACCCAGTTTAACAACGTTTCGAACCAAAAAAATTATTTGATGAATCTTTATTTATTTAATTCCAGTTTTCTACGTGGAACTTTTTTAATTTCATCTCTGAAAAAAAATTCTGGTTCGAAATGTATTAAACCAAGGTTAAATTAACCCACATATTACGGAGGATTAGTGGCAACTTGGTACCTATGCATATATCAATTTCATTATACGTGAAAGAGTTTAGCATAATTAAAATACGCCGCAAACAATATTCCCCTTATACCATTATGTAATGGAATTCTTTTGTGAGGATCTGTAAATGAATAATTAATATTCTTTGCACCACATATTTTACAGAATGTATATTTTAATACACTTCATTTTAGTACATAGTTAAGATATTTTGTTTTATTTGTTTTATGTTTCCATTCACCGAACTTTTTAGACACACCTTGTATAACTTGTCAAAATCAAAAGTGGAAGTTCTCCTGTCCAGGGAAGGTAGTACTCAATGGTATTGATTAACAGCAAAAAAATCAAAATTTTTGAGATTGGCATTTTTGAAAAAAAAAAAAAATTTTATAATTTTTTTTTCAAAAGGCTGCCATAAGAAAAGTTGAATACATATTTTAAAATTGGGTATATCATTTTAAGCAGAAGAATATTAGATTTAAAATAAATAAAACCGCAACAAAATATCTTGCACCGTTCTAGAGATAGAGCACTTTAAAATTTTTATCGAAAATCGCGAATGGGAAATGGTGCTCGGGATGCCATCTTTGGCGGTCTGTATCTCGGGCCAGGAATTTTTTTGGACAAAACAAAAATATACAGTTATCTTATTTTTTCTTGAATTTTAATATATGTTCAATTCAAAAACTTCTGAGACTATGAAGGTAAGATTTTTTCTTTGGCTGCCTGAATTGACATGGATTATACCGTATATTTAAATATTTTTAATACATAGTAATGTTGTATTACTGAATTACGAGTGCTACTTGATTATCCCGTCGACCAATTTCGACAAATTGTATAAATCGCCAAAGTACTCGCAAAATTATACAAATTGGCATAATTTTTATTTTAAATAACGAAAAAACAAATAAATTAGTAAAAGATTAATAAAAATATAAATAAAACTTCGAATTAAAAATCACTTGATGATGCAACAAACACGTGTAACGTGCTTAATGTCAAGTGAATGTGACATTTACGATAAGCCATTATTGGCATTTAATTTTATAGTTTGGCGATAGTTTTTTGGCCGACGGGATAATCAAGTAGTACCGAATTGCGTAAAAGAAACATCCTTATAACTCCAAAATTATAATCATATTAACTAACAGTTTACTGCGTCGGATTAAGCGTCTCATTTCCAATTAAACTATATCTTTGAATTGAAATTTGAATGAAACACAGGGTCATGAAAAATCGAAGAGTGTGAAAAATATGATTACAAATATTTCCGCAACTCATTATCCGACCGACTTTATTCTTTATGCAATTTTTTTTAATTGTCTTTTACATTCACTCCTTAAAATAAACAATTTCGAAAATTTTTGTATACCATTTATCAGAATGAATATTTCGAGAGTCCGAAAAAAATAGTTTCGAATAATCGAGGTTACTGATATTCAATAGGCTTCTTCCCATTATTACATACTAAGTACACACCAAATTTCAAGCCTCTATCTCAATTTGTTCGGGAGATACAGCGTTTACAGACACACACACACAGAAGGACGGCAATTTTTTTTCGAACAATATGTTTTTCGGAATCTCCAGTATCTTAAACGTGTAAATCTGTCAAAAAAATTTTTTTTCGATTTTTAAAACTACTACAAGACTTACCCTATATTACGTATGACGGGTAAGTAATGAGGACTGTACACCACTTTATGGTACTAAAATATTCGCCTTATATAATCAATATATGTTTGCTATTAAAGAAAGCGAATATTGCAGTTTAAAATTAGTGGTGTAAAAAAGGTTTTAGTATCGAAACAAGCAAATTCTTCTTGCCCGTACGGCGTACTGGAAAACCAGTTAAGGGGTTAAATGAAGTACGAAAACAAAACGCGGGCGCAAAGAGCAGTGGCGCCAACTTATATGGGCCCATGGGGTGAGCGACCACCCAATATTTTGATGTCTCCGCCGACTTAATTTCAATTGATTTAATTCGTAATTTATTTTTAAATTATTTAATCGCTGAAATGAAATTTTGTTTTATTAACGTTCTCAAAATAATTTTGTTTTGAAAACAGTAAAGACATCCATTGGACTTGCAGGAGCACAGAAAATCTCTTCGGCGGATGTATAATTAAATTTCTCACGAAAACAAATTTTCTGCGCATTTTGCCATCTGTTTTGATGTCTTGAATTGGTAAAATACTAAGTGACTAAAATGTACGCTTTTCTTGAAATTTAGTTTTTTGCACTTTCAATAGTTAGCAATTCTAATGTTATTTAAAATAAATATATTTTTAAAGAAGAACTTATAAGAATATAATTTAATAAAATGTACCCTATATATATAAAATCCTAATGAAACGGATTTATGAAACGAATTTATGTAACGATTCTTTGAAACGACTGATTAAACAACTGCTTATGTTTCACGGTGATTTCTCCTAAAATATGGAATACTTTGCGATGAAATTAACACTAAAAATCAATATTGATCCGCAGATCTCAAAACTGGTATTAGAATTTTTAAATTCGAATTAGTTTTCGAAATATTAATTTTTTTCTAATTTTATATACATTTTTCTAATGATGGCAACTCAAATTTTAATCAAACAGATATTTTTTTTTCTTCATATTTCAGAAAAGATTGACATGATAAACCGGCTATTGTTGCTTATTTGATAATAAATGTTTATTTACTTTTATTTCTTTTTATAAATTATATAAATTATTTTGTTCTATAATTATTAATTATTTTTTTTTATATTTCCTTTAGAAAATAATGTAAAATAATTAATAAAATACGGTACTACTTAGTTATTCCGTCGACCAATTTCGCCAAATTATACAAATTGACATAATTTTTATTTTAAATTACGAAAGAACAAATAAATTAGTATGACATTAATAAATATACAAATAAAACGTCGAAATAAAAATCACTTGATGACGTAAATACGTGTAACTTGCTTAAAGTCAAGTGAATATGACATTTACGATCAACCATTATTGGCATTTAATCTTATAGTTTGGCGATAGATTTTTGGTCGACGGGATAACTAAGTAATACCAAAAATGCATAAATAACTGGTATTTGAAAACGAGGTTTTCGCCAAATTTTCGTAAAAAGAAAAAAAATCACGCCAAACCTGCGGTGCGTATATGACATCTGGCCAAATATTACCACTCGAAAAAAAAAATGCTAACTGGCGAATTGAAAAAAAACTATTGGCGAGATCTGCATCCGGCTAGCGTAACAGTACGAAGAATTCTTTGCGACCATGGCAACTTTTATGTAATTTTATTCGAAAAAAAATTTTGATTTTTTAATCAAAATGGAAAACTTACGGCCCCATATTGGCGCGATTTTTTTCTGACGCCAATGTCATATACGAAACGGGCACTTAACTGGCGCCAAAGTATGGTGGTACAGATGTCATATACAGATGACGCCAATTTGACGAAAACATCAGCAGCATAAACAACAACATCCGGGTTACCATATCATGCAAAATAAAAACACTTTGGCGCCAGTTAAGTACCCGTTTCGTATATGACATTGGCGTCAGAAAAAAATCGCGCCAATATGGGGGCGTATATGACACCTGTGCCAGTATCGTTATTTTGCTTGATATGGTAAGCCGGATGTTGTTGTTTATGCTGATGATGTGTTCCCCAAATTGGCGTCGGAAAAAAAATCGCGCCAATATTGATATGACATCTGCGCCAAACTTTCATATGAAAGGCGAAGAGATCAGACCGTATTAGTTTATGGCAGTTAATGACTTTAACTATTATAATATAGATGAAATGATGGCGATAGAATAATATTTGGCGACTTATCACCTGGGCCTGGCTAACATTAAAGTACCAAAATGGCACACAGAGTATAATAAAAAGCGAAGTGGTCCGACCAGATCTGTTGATGATAGTCACATGACTTCGGCTATTGTTATAGAGATTGTTTTAAAATACCGGGAGACAAAGACTCTGTATACTTAAAAGGGGGGGTCGAAAAAACCGAAATATTTATAATCGAAATGTAATAGAGCGGAAAAGTTGCCTTTTGCAATAAAGAATAAATTCGTAAAATATTTTACCGATCGGTTAATATCTTTTACAGCCACAAGGGGGCCAGAGTTTCAAAAAATCGCAAAAAACATGTTTTTTTTTCAATATATTTTTTAAATTATCCAAACGTACGAATACAATTTCTAATAGGACGCAAGAGCTACATGAAGATATAAGAAATGTCCAGATAAATGTTCATTATCATAAAACTATATCTTTTACTGCCGCAAAGGGACCATATTTTAAAAGAAAAAGGTTAAAATTTCAGTTTTTCTAAATTTTTATACTATATCTAGAAGTAAATAAATTTATATCTATTAATGTGTCATAAATTTTGTTAACTATTTGTCACAGACTGGAAAATAAAAACGGTAATTATTCATTGTTCTTGACGATCGCTTCATCTACTGCTGTTTAACAGCATATCAGCAGTTCATATACCACAAATCACAAAAATGATATAAAATGAACAAGATATTTTAGCATTTTATTAATTAAAATACAGAGATGTTTAACCTAAACCGATTAAATAAACTTAAAATGAAGAAGTATTTAAAGTAACTGAATTTTATAATATGACCTGCTTTCAAATAAAGCCATTGTTCCTCGAGAGAGCGAAATTGATCATATGTGATCCTCACTCTGTTCTGATCCACAAACTTTACCAGCACTTCAGTGACTAATTTCACGCATCTTTCTACTGATTGAGTGGGACAAGGGAAGTTATAATAGCTGGTATGGTTAATCGAACATTCTAAACTCACCAGCGTTGTTAAATCGTCAGTCGACAGACAAACCGTAACAGGTGGTTTCGTTAGTTTACAATTTTGCCTTTCGACTAAAGCCATACAATTTTAAGCTTCAAAGTTTAAGTCTGGAATGACGAAATGACGGATGGCACTATTCGTGTCCACAGAACTTCGTGCTTTGACAATTTTCAATTTTGGCAATCGGCTGATGCAGTACATTTTCAGGAAGCAAGAATTGTGTCGACGTATATTTTGTATTTCCTAATATTCCTTTAAAAACGTAATTTAGAAAGTTTTTAAAGGGTTTTTTAAAATGCTTGTTGTTCCTGTCAAACCCGAAGTGGTAGTGGCACCAGCTTAAAATGTAGCCTGTGTAGTATCAGAAACTGTCATCATTACTTTCGGAATAGGTTCATTATTTTTTTAGATTGCATAGATATCGTAATTTAGGACATTTTTAGGACATTGCAATTTAGAATGTTTTTTGCTCCTGCAACCTCCAGGTGACAGTAACATCGACATAAATAGAGCCTATGTTAGAGTAAGAGCTGTCACCATCAATTTCCAAAGTTTCCAACCATTACTTTTGAAATCGATTTGATATTTCCAGAGATTGCGTAGAAATCGCAATTTAGAACGCTTTTCGCCCATTTTTACCCATTTTTAAAATTGAAGTTTTTCAGGGAATGTTCTTAAAGATCATTTATATCTTATAAATAACTACCATGCCTAATTTCAAGTTGCTAGCCCCTGCGGTATCACAAAAAATGCAATTTAGAACGTTTTTTGCTCCTGCAATACCGAACTGGAAGTGACACCGACATAAAATAGAGCATATGTTGGGGCAAGAGTTGCCACCATCAATTTTCAACCATTACTTTTGAAATTGGTTTGGTGCTTCCTGAGAATTTCAATTTAGAACGTTTTTAGAACGCTTTTCGCGCATTTTCACCCCTTCTAAATTTCGATTTTTTTAGGAAATGTTCTTAGAGATCATTTATATCTTATAAGTAACTACCATGCCAAATTTCATGTTTATAGGCCTTTCAGTAACAGAAAAATCGCATTTTTAGAACTTTTTTGCTCCCGCACCCCCTTTGGGGTAGTGCCACCGACATAAAATATAGTTTATTTTGGAGCAAGGTCTGTTACTATCATTTTGGCACCATTATTTTTTAAATCGGTTCGGAACTTCCTGAGTTTGTGTAAAAATCGCAATTCAGAACGTTTCGGAATTCGTTTGTGTGGCCCTGTAAATGAATAATAAATATTCTTTGCACCGCATATGCTACAGAATGTATATTTAAATGCATTGCATAAAAGCATTTCAATTTCATTATGTTCGAAAGGCTGTAACATTATTAAAAACTGTCTCAAACGATTTTTCCCCATAGGCCGTAATGTAAAGGAATTCTTTAGAGTGTCCCTGTAATCTCCCACTTCCACGCACCGCGACCAGCCTTACTAACAGCAGGAGACCAAGGGGTGTCTAACCACACCAACCGCGTGCCGGTGACAGTACGTGTTCATGGAGAAAAGTCTGGCTTTACCCACACACACTAGACTTTTATATATATACTAGGGGGCTCAGCCCCCTGCGAGCTACGCCCGCCAACCCCCGTTCAGATTTCGCAGCCTCTGAAAATATAGTAATGTGCCCTGTTTGAAAAATATTAACGGGTTACGAAAGATTGAATAATATTATCGCCATAGCGGCGGCTATCTTCTTTAATCGGGTTGCCATGCTTCTCCGTTTGAATGAGGCATTTTTCTGTTACTCTGGCCTCATCCATCATTGTCGTAACACTATTATCTATAATAATAAAGAAAGAAGTTTGTGTATGAGTGAGTGAGTGTGTCGACGGTGTTCTGAAGGGACCGCTGCACGTAGAGCTACAAAATTTGGGGAAAAGGTACGTTTATATATGAAGTTTTGCACCTCGAAGCCCGATTTTCGATTTTTTGATTAGATTTTTTTTATTTAATTTTTTATGCGATTTTTAGCACTTTTTTAAGTTTCGAGGCGATTTTTCCATATAAGTGAGAAGAATATGGTTTCTTTCTTTTAACCCAATGTAGTAAATTTTGTTCTCTTTTCAAAAAAGTTTATTCGGAATTCGTGCAGCAATTTTTGAATTTTTAGCGAATTTTTTTATGCAATTATTCAACAGCATTTAATACATTTCCATACTTATAAGGAGGTTACCGTAGAGGGACATAGTTCTGTCGCCAAATGCAGCTACGTTTGTCGCCAACTTGGCAGTATATCGCCAAATTTGGCGACCAAAATAAGTCGCCAAAAGTGACGCCAACTTGGCGATATCTCTAATATTTCGCCAAATTCCCATAGACTTCCATTGTAAACCAATATGGATTACTTTCTTACAGAAAATCAACAAATTGAGATATTTTAATGCAACAAAAACCAATATTAACTTAAGGGATTATATTAATTATATTTAAGGGAGTCCAAGTAAATTAATTACGAGTAAAAGTAACA
This sequence comes from Maratus speciosus, assembly GCA_963932465.1. Classification (NCBI taxonomy): domain Eukaryota; kingdom Metazoa; phylum Arthropoda; class Arachnida; order Araneae; family Salticidae; genus Maratus; species Maratus speciosus. The sequence continues at coordinate 62,071,460 of OZ010799.1, read as the reverse complement.
CGATCTAATGCTTAGCATGATTTCCAAAACATAAATTTTAAGAGAGCCCACAGGTCAAAGGAATTAGATTTGAAATTTTTATCCAATTATAGTAAATTTTGACTTTCGTGATTTTTGAATTTTTTGTGATTTTTAATGCGATTTTTACGTTTCTTCGCGATCTGCTGCAATTTTTTGACATTCCATTTTTTACCTAAAATACATTCTGCCCTCATTTCAATAAAGTTTATTCGGATTTCGTATAGCAATTTTCGAATTTTTCGGGAATTTTGTATGTCATTTTTAGTGTATTTTAGCGATTTGCTACTATTTTTCCACATTAGTGAAAGGAATAGACTTGCAATTTTCGAACACAATATATATATATTTTTTTCTCTTTTCAAAATTTGAGAAGCGATTTAAAAATTTTTCGCGAAATCTTATTGTGATTTTCAGAGCTTTTTCGTAATTCTTGCTGTTTTTTGACGTACCCGGGCAACGCCGGGAAAGTTCGCTAGTTTATTATATTGATGGCTCAAAAATTGTGTAGATTAAACCTTTTGGCATTCAAAAATATTTATAGCAAAATTAAAATATCAATCTGTTGTTAATTAATCTACTGGCAAATTGTTCGTGTGCAGAAATTGTAAATTCTTTTGACACAGAGAATATTTATTGTATGCAACTGAATTTAACTGAATTTAAAAGTGTGTAGCCTCCATGAACTTGTACAAACACGTTATTATTTTTATTGAAATTTAATTCCTCTTGTTGTTATGGGAACACACACACACACACAAAAAAATTTCTTTGGAATTGAAGTCTCGCATAGATATTTTTTTTATTTTTAACTGTTCGTCAATATTATCATTTGTCGATTACGACGTAATAACTTCCATTTCTGCTTTTAACGCATATTAATGAACTTATCATTTTAAAGTTTTCTTTCTCTTTTTAATACTAGGGGGCGCTGCCCCCTACGAGCTACGCTCGTCAACCCCCGTTCAGACACCGCAGACTCTAAAAGCACGGTAATTTGATCGGCTTAAAAAATATTTCGGAAGATTGAATTATAATTTTAAAAACAGTGGCGATCTCCCTATAAACGGGTTTCTATTCATTTCTCTTTGATTGGGGAATTTTAAAGCCAAATTAGCGGCTGTTAAATGATACGATGGCTGTTTCCGTCTTTGATTAAATAAAATCAGATGACATTTCAAAATAAGCTAATATAAAATGAATTAAATAAACAGAGTCTTTGCCTCCCGGTATTTTTTAGCAAAGCGAAAAGAAAGTTTTTTGTTAATGACACTTTAAATGTATCGTTTTTAATCTGACGTAATTTTCACTAAACTTTTCTTTCTCCTTTTACTATTTACGTGAAAATAATTTTGTTAGAAATGAAATATTATTTGCGCTATCCTAATAATGAAAATATCATTTTAAAATATTACATAAATGTCTCGCGCAATTTTTAAATTTAAACTGTTTTGCAATATTATTTTTTGTTCATTTTACGTAATGTGTAATGTGACGTAAATGTGACGTAATTTCTCCTATTTAAGACTTCTAACGCATGTTAATGAATTTATTATTCTACAACATTCTTTCACTTTTAAAATTCACGTGTAATATGGTTTTTATAATAATTTTCAATGAGTCCCTGCTTTTTATATTTTCTTGTTTATAATAGTCACGTGTAAAATAAATTTTTAATTTGAAGCTGATATTATTATTTGCGCTGTTTACACAGTTGGCAACAGTTTAAATTAATACAGTAGACGCTCGTTTTTACGAACCTCTTTTTCACGAACACTTGCGATTTTACGAACTATAGAGCGGTCCCGAATACACTCCCATAGAAAGAATGTAATTTTTCGCTCCCATTTACGAACTACGGATTATGAAAATCTCTTTTTTGCGAACTCAGTTTTGATACTTCTGCAATTTTTTTTTTTTTAATCGTAACGCAGTTTCACGTCAATTAAACTCTCAACAAGTACAATGAGACATCAGATGCATTCCAAGAATGTGTTGTTTTCCCCAATCTCTTTCGGAGGGAGGGGGCATAGCAACAATTTCAAGTAGTGGTTGTAAGGACTAAGGCACTTTTTTGAAAGGAGCAATAACTGTAAAAGGTTTTCAAGCACAGATAAAATGGAAATAATATATTTTCCAAAATGTAATTTAAAAAAAAAATGGTAAATGATTATTTCCATTCCTAATTTTTTATTTATGTTTTCATCTATGTATTTTCACCTGTTAAGTACTAATCCAGTCTGTATTTTCATATGTAATGTTTTTAAGGCATAAGTAACGTATGTTTCTATGTACTAAAATTATTTTTTGTGCATAAATTTGCATTTATTTCTTGTATATTTAAAAATACACGTATAAATTTATTAAATAATAAATAATCTTGACATACTGCTTCATTTGTGAAGAGGGGGCAGTTTGATAAAAATAGACAAAAATAATGTACATATTCATATTATTTTTGGTGTTTTCCATTTTACGAACTTTCTATTTTACGAACTATTTTAGTGTTCCCTACGAGTTCGTAAAAACGAGCGTCGACTGTACCAATTTCTAAAATCTCTCTATTCTAAAAAAAAAAAAAGTAACTACCGCTGTCACCGCCGCCGGTTTTGATTTTTTTGTGACCGGAGGTCTCTCTTCGTTAATATTAAAAAAACTGTTGCATACAAAAATATGAAAATCAGTAGTATTATAGAAAAATGTTTGATAAACACGCTGATGCAGACAGTTTTCAAATCGAAGAATTATTTTAAGAGATATTTAATTCCAAAGTTGGACAAAATCGTTCCATTAAAAAAGTTTTATAGGAGCAAAAACTGTACATAGGAATTTAATCATTTTTAGATAATTTTATGCGCCAGAATTTCCCGGTGTGCAGATTGCAGTTAGTTTTTTTAATTTGAATAATTTTTCGAGGTTTTATTTCTATTTTAAATTCAAATTTTCAGCATTTCGAGAGATATTTTTTACAAATTTTAGAAAATTGTATTAATTTAAACTGTTGCCAACTGCATAAACAGCGCAAACAGTAATGTTTGCTTCAAATTAAAAATTTATTTTACACGTGACTATTGTAAACAAAAAATATAAAAAGCAGGAACTCATTGAAAATTACGTCATAAAAACTATAGTTACACGTGAATTTTAAATGAGAAAGAATATTGTAAAATAATAAATTCAGTAACATGCGTTAGAAGTCCTAAATAGGAGAATTTACGTCATATTACACTTATTACGTAAAATGAACAAAAAATAATATTGCAAAACAGTTTTAATTTAAAAATTGCGCGAGACATTTACTTGACATTTTAAGATGATCATAATATTTCATTTCTAACAAAAGTATTTTGACGTGAATATTAAAAAGAGAAAGCAAAGTTTGGTGAAAATTACGTCAGATTATAATTGTCAGATTCAAATTATAATCCAATCTTCCGAAATCTTTTTAAAGGCGATCAAATTAGCGTGCTGTTAGAGTCTGCGGTGTCTGAACGGGGGTTGACGAGCGTAGCTCGTAGGGGGCAGAGCCCCCTAGTGTGTAAGAAAATATCTCTCGAAATGCTGAAAATTTGAATTTAAAATAGAAATAAAACCTCAAAAAAATGAGTCAAATTAATAAACTGAGCGCAGTCGGCACACCGGGAAATTCTGACGCATAAAATTATCTAAAAATGATTAAATTCCGATGTACAGTTTTTGCTCCTATAAAACTTTTTTAATGGAACTATTTTGTCCAACTTTAGCATTAAATATCTCTTTAAATATTTCTTCGATTTGAAAACTGTCTGCATCAGCGTGTTTATCAAGCATTTCTCTATAATTCCACCGATTTTCCTATTTTTGTATGCAATATTTTGCTTAATATTAACGAAGAAAGACCTCCGGTCATAAAAAATTCAAAACCTGCGGCGGCGGCGGCGGCGGCGGCGGCGGCGGTGACAGCGGTAGTTACTTTTTTTTAGAATAGAGAGATTCGCGTGAAATTTTGTTTTGTTGTTTCAAAGGCGGTTTTATTATTTGCGCTGTCTTAGAATTGACGACAAACGTTAAAAAAGGCATCCCGCAATATGAAATAAAAGTCTCGTAAATATATTTTTAAATGTAAATTGTTTGGCAGAATTATGGTTATTGGAATTGGCTATTTTAAATATGACGTAATTTCCCGCATTTACTGCTTTTAATGAATTTATTATTTTAAAGTTTCTTTTCTCTTTTAATAGTCACTAGGGGATCGTACCCGGGCTTCCCGGGTTACAGAATATAGATTAAAACCAATTTTTTTTATTGAAAAGTAATATTTATTTTTAGATGCAATATATTTTTTAGATTGTACACTAAAAATGAAAAGCGTTTTTCATGTGAAAAATATGAATTATACAATCAAATAAACTTTTGAAATTTATCAAAAGTGATCTTTTTTCGTATTAGCCGCATGCTAAGAGTTATTAGCCCAACATTTTTCTGCTTACGGCATCCTTTTATTTTCTGATAATTTCAGAGCTTAAACGCGTAGTTCAATGGACTCTATTCAGGTGACGTCAGACGCTAGAGCTGGCGGTATGATGATCTGTTATTCCAGTTACTGCACCGGCAGAATACCAATATGCGCAGGCGCAAACACCGCTAGCAGACGACTTTAGCCTTGACCCAGGTTGAGTGCATACATTTTAACTGAAAATTTACAAGCTTAGGGAATTTTCTCGCATACAGAACAACATTTTGAATTTAGATTACAATATATTAAGTATATGCTGCTGCATCAAAGAATTTTTTTGCGGTATTTTTAACAAACAAGAATTAATAACTCACACTCCATAGACTGCTATGCTAAACACCGCCAGTAAATACCGCCAGCAGACGAATTTTAGCCTCGACCTCAGGTCGCGTGCATAAGGTCCATTACGTGTCTGTTAAATTTGTGTTTTATTTATATTATATTATTTATTTAATCACAAAGGAAGTTTTATTTTTGTTTACGGAATATTAGTTGTAAAGAAAATGAACTATTTATGCTGTTTTAAGGGCAAACGGATTAATCTTCCTTAATCGAGTTCCACGCGATAGAGATAAATTTAAAAATTAACCTGTGATACCCGCAATCACTCTTTTAAAAAATTGGTATTTTAATTTGATCATTTTAAAATCATTTTAATTCAAAATGTGAAGTCACGATTGACAGCTAAATCTTTGCATGTGAACAGTCGATGTCTTAACTTGAGATTCTAATCTCAGTACCGGAGAGTAAAAATTGACTTAATTTATGTTTTTTTTACGCATTTGTGTAAAAAGTTTAGTTTTATCTAAGAAAATCATCGTTTCTTTTAAATATGACGTCATTTTCACTTACTTAAGCATTTCACCTATAGTGTCTGAAACTTAGTACACATACAGAAGGAAAATAAATTTGGAAACTTTATGAGGAAAATGCGTGTTTTCAAAAGCAGTGTGTAATTTTCCGTTCAAAATATTATGTCGCTAATGGGATTTTGCGCCATTAAACCCTATACAACAATTTTTATAAACATTTCTGAATTTTCATGAGAATAAGGATAAATAAGCCTCATTAATTCTCTCTTCTCTGCAATAATGAAAGCTATCTTATTACCATCATTTTGAAGAAGTTTCATAGAATACTTTTCAAATTAAAATATAATAATGGGATATTAAAAGAAACAGCTAGTGCAGGCACATATACAAATGAACAGCTTTCAGTTTTAAAAAATATATATAGTCAATTTGGTTCAGCAGAAAGATCAGGGCAGATGACTAAAAAATAATTCTTGTGTTTTGAATGTATAGATTATATAGAATTATGAAAAATTAAATTAAGCAACTTATGTTATTTTGATAAAATTAAAGTAACATGACTTAAAGAATAGCAATAAAATTTTATTAGTCGAGAGAATTTTGGACAAAAACTTGGGGAACATGATATTATTTTAACCCCCTAATTATTGCCATTATCTTCTGTGCTTGCTTGTCTAACTCGGCATAGCGAATACATCCAAGAGAGAATCATCAAGTTCTGTAATATAAATTGCTATTTTTCGGGCAAAGAGCGTGCTTACTGCATGTTACTGCTCTTCCATAATGGCACTCTAAACGTTTGTAAAACATTGCGTTTTATCGGTGTGTGATTTCGATTAAGTTATTTTCAAAGATAAAGCATTTTCACCTGTGAAGAATTTCAAAGCAGCTGGGGTGAAAATGACGCACTTCTACAAAACATATTTTAGCTCTAAGAATTAAAATTCACGCTTTTTTAAAAATAAAATGACGTCAATTGCATCCACTAAATCATCCCACTTTTACGACCCCGTCTTAAACAACATCTGTAGAACGGTATGCAAATGACATCATTATCTTGGAATAATACATAAACCTAGCAGAAAGCAATGACGTCATTTAGGAAGCTAGGCAAAACAATCTCGGGTATATAATGATTTATATATGACATCTTTTTTTGTTTATAATAGCTCCATGTTTTATCAGACGTCATTCATTTATATTTTTTCAAAATTCGGAAAATGTAATTACACGCGGATTGATAAAATTGCATTCTTTCAGATTTTTGATACGAAGTAAATGCGAAGAAAATAAGTCACAAATATTCTTTAAAATGTATTTTCGTAAAGAGAAAGTGTTGTATCGTTTGTAAAGTTAAATTGCAATGAACTAAAAATCATTTAATTTAATATATAAAAGTGACAAATTGTCTGTCTGTCTGTAATGCTATACAAATCCACAGTTTAGAAGCCAGGATTGTGAAATGTTATGTACATGTGTGTTAAAACACGGCCGAGGCAACTAAAGAAATCCGGAATCGAAACAATTTATTGTTAACTTTTAATTAATAAAAAACCACCAATTTTTCAGCAATTTCCTATCAAATTTAAGCATTTTTCGTTATAGCAGCTGCCAACAATTAAAAATTCACAATAAAATTCTTACCACAACAATTACCTTTCTATTGCAAGACGCATTGCATATTACGTACGCCACGCTGAAAAAAAGCTACTAAAAAGCTGTAGCGGGTATTACAATAATTCTTTTACCTCGCATGCAAATAATTAGAGATATGCATATGACGTACGCCACGCTGATTAAATTTCATTAAAAAAAAAGGCACAGTAGTGGAAAAATATTTTACTAAATCGAATAGTTATTTTTTATTTTAGTTTTAGAATTAAATTCATGAACTCGCGTGCATAAAACGGATTAAACAGCTAGTTGATAAATACAAACGAATTAAAGCCAAAAGTTATCGGGTTTTATAACAAACGATATTCTTAACATAGCACGTATTTAATTTCAATTTTTTTTTCAGTTTTTATGAAAAAAATGGCAACAAAAAGACACAGTAATCTATTATTTTATTATTTTCCCTTTACTTTCAAAGAAATGAAGTACTTCAGTTGCCCCGATTACAAAAAAAGTAATAAAAACTACAAAAAAATTAATATCTTAAAATTAAATTGAGATACAGCTTTTAAACAAATTGCATTTAAAAGAGCATTTTTTTCCTTTTACGATGGTGTAAAAATTTAAAATGTGCAATGTTTAGAAGTTTAAAAATTTGCAGTAGAGAAAATTGCAAAACCAAAATTTTATTTCAAATTTCAAAGTGTTGCCATTCGCAAAATGACGTATGCGTTACGCACCGATATGTTTGTCCTTTATAATATAGATAGTAAATACAATTTTTGTGACGTAATTTTCAATATTTCCCTGCTTTTATAATGTAATCATTTAATTCTGAAGTTTTTTTCTGTTTTAAATAGTCACGTGTAAATAATTTTTTAATCGTAAGGAAATATTATTTGCACTGTTTCTACGACTGGCAACAATTCGAAATACAAATCGTTCCTTTCTAAAATATGCAAAAATATCTCTTGAAATGATGAAAATGTAATTAAACTAAATAAGAAATTATTATTTATTTAATATTAACATTTGATGAATTATTTTTTCACATTTTCTTGAAAAACATAATTTAATCAGAACATTGATTAAAATAAAAGATTTCAATTTAATTTGAAAATGGCGAAATTGACGAAATCTAATAATCTCTTTTCTCACTTTTTAACCGACTTCAAAAAGAAGGAGGTAATCAATTCGACCTGTATGTATGTTTTGGCCATGTTCACGCATAACTTTCTTAAATATGAACCGATTTTGATATTGTTTGATAGTGCAAGTCACCCATCTGGTCCCATTCCAATTTTATAAAAATCTGATGATTAGAACATTTAAAAAATTTAAAAACTTTAAAATTCAAATCCTTTTTGAAGCAGTCGCCCATTATAAGCACTCATCTTTCATACTGTTACTCTTACAGAGATACGAGATCTTTCAAAGTGCGAAAACTTAGCTGGAGAAGGGTCGAGATCCAGATAGATTTTTTGCTGGTAGTGAAACAAGATTGACCAATCAGAAGCCTGCAGTTTTGCGAACTTTTCGCTGTTTGCAAAAATGCAGCCTTCTGATTGGTCGATCTCGTTTCGCTAAGAGCGAAAAGTCTATCTGGATTCCGGCCATTCTGTCATCCACCAAACCGGAAGGCCCACAAAGACACAGACCGATATCGGAAGACGGTGTCGAAAAGTTGAAAATCAACCTTTAAAGTTTCTTATGTATGAGAGCACAAGTATAACGCCTAGAATAAATAGTGTGGAAATCTGCTATCCAAACAGCACTAAACAAATATATCCCTTAAATGCGCAATGATGCTGTAATCCAATGAGCCGATCGCAGCGACATCTGCGTTATATTTTCAAATTTTAGTGTAATATTGTATTATTACAGCTTCTAGACCAAATGGTCTTGGAGTTTTAGAAAATATCCTCAGATGTCGCTCCGATCGGCTCTTTGGATTTCAGCATCGTTTTACATTTAAGGGATACAATATTTTAGTACTTTCTAAGTACTACTGCTACAGAGTCTAGAATATATGGTATGGAAATCGGCTATCCCAGTAATACTTAAAAAAGTGCTAAAATATTGGATCCCTTAAATGTCAAACGATGCTGAAATCCAATGAGTCGATCACAGCGACATCTTCAGGATATTTTCTATAACTCCAAGACGATTTGGTCTAGACACTGCAATAATACGATGATGTTTACTTTGAAATTTGAAAATATATCGCAGATGTCGCTGCGATCGGCTCCCTGGATTTCAGCATCGTTGCACATTTAAGGGATACAACTTTTAGCGCTGTTTGAATAGCAGATTTCCATACAATGTATCCTAGACGCACTATTCCTTACACACTATTTATCACACTATTCCTTAAATGTGCAATGACGCTGAAATCAAGGATGTGATCGCAGTGACATCTGCGATATATTTTCAGATTTCAAAGTAAACATCGTATTATTACAGTGTCTAGACCAAATACTCTTGGAGTTTTAGAAAATATCTTGCAGATGTCGCTGTCATCGACTCATTGGATTTCAGCATCGTTTGACATTTAAGGGATCCAATATTTCAGCACTTTATTAAGTATTACGGGGATAGCCGATTTCCACATATATATTCTAGACGCTGTTATAGCGCCTAGAATATATAGTGTGGAAATTGACTATCCCTGTAATACTTTAAAAAGTGCTAAAATGTTGTATCCCTTAAATGTGCAACGATGTTGCTGAAATATGCAGATCGCAGCGACATCTGCAGGATATTTTCTACAACTGCAAGATATTGCTAGTCTATACAATGTAATACGAAAATCCCGCAGATGTCAGTGCGATCGACACTTGGGATTTTAGCAGCATCGTCGCACATTTAAGAGATACAAATTTTTAGCGTTCTTTGGATAGCATATTTCCACACTAGGTATTCTAGACGCCGTAACGCTGTAACCAAATCGTCTTGGAGTCTTAAAAAATATCCTGCAGATGTCGCTGTGATCGACTCATTGGATTTCAGCATGTTTTGACATTTAAGGGATCCGATATTTTAGCACTTTTTTAAGTATTACTGGGATAGCCGATTTCTACACTATATATTCTAGAAGCTGTAGTTATGTAATAGAAAATACCTACACTGTTAAAAATATCGTGAAAATTTACCTCTGTTTTTAAAGACTATCTATTTTCTGACCAATGAGAACACTTCATAGTGTAGCATTCTCATTGATGAGAAAATAGATAGCCTTTAAAACAGAGGTAATCTTTCACGATATTTTTAACAGTGTAGGTTTGCTATAGTTTGGACATAAGTTTCTCTTAAAGCACTTTGCCGCGCTCTGATGTGTAAACTTTATTGATGGATTGTCAGCTTTTCTACACCCAATTTCGATGTCCGTAGGTATCGACGTGGACCTTATAGTTTACTGGATGCGAACTTTACTTTCGGAAGTGCGAGATCTTGTCTAGAAAAGACGCGCATTCAGAAAAACCCAAATGTCTAAGACAATGCTAACCGACATCGGAAGTGAGTATCAAAAAGCTTACAATGGACTTTATTCCAAATCTGGGTTCGAGGCTGAAAAAAGTCACGTGATACCGATAATTTTCCAAATCTGGGTTCGAGGCTGAAAAAAGTCACGTGATACCGATAATTTTCCAAATCTGGGTTCGAGGCTGAAAAAAGTCACGTGATACCGATAATTTACCCAAAGAACATCTAACTGATAAGAAGGGAGGCTACTACTGCTTTCCGCATGAACTGTTTCACTAGCTGGCGAAGGTTTTTCATTACGTCTACGAAGCCTTCCCTTCTTTATGCCTGAAGTTTTTACCTTGACCACGTCATCAAATCGTAGATGGAATATCCTCCATTCAATAGCAAAGTGACCTTATACATCAGAGTTCAAAAAAGTGTATCCATTATTCGGTGCACTGCAAAGTGCTTCCATATACACATTGTTAAAAATCTGTATCGTTTGTTGCCTAGTCACTCCACCGCTTTTATAGAAAACGATTACTTGACTATGCTATGGGGCATTCTCATTGGTCAGATTAGAAATATTCTATAAAAGCGGTAGAGTGACTATACAGCTAAAGCTGCAGATTTTTAACAGTGCAGTAGACATAAAAGTTCCTTCTTATGTGTAGCAGCACTGTCTTCGGTTATCAGATTCAGACTAAACACCTAATCATTGACGCTCATTTCTGATGTCGATACTGCCTAAGGATGGGGAGTATTGGTATGAAAATGGTGACATACGGAAAAAAATTATTGATTGATAGATTGTGGACAAAAGTTATCGTCATGAATCTTGAAGAGCTTGCCATTTTTGCCAAACTAATGCTTGTTGAATTGTCCGCCACTCGTATAATCAAACTTGTCCAAGCGAGTATCGCCAAGTTCTGCGATAGAAAATGTCTAGTTTTGCCGTAGTGTTTCGCCAAACACGTATGTATAAACAGAGTCTGAGCATTGTATGTCACCACTCTCAAATAGAGGCGCCTTACATGGGGAAACAATTGGTAGAGATTATCGGAAAAGAATGATGTAGAATTATGGACCACATGATTTGTTTATTGAATACATATATCTGACCTGTGTGCTTGGCGTCAAGTCCGCTTATAAGTCATCGTCAATATACAAGAAGGTGATAGCACAAGGAAATTTACAGCACCACAGAATTACATCCGGGAGCTCCACAAAGAGTGTGCAACGGAGACTGCGAGATTCGAACCCGCAGCCACCTACGCATTCAAGCGATTAGCGGCGTGATGCCTTGACCAATCATCCACGGTGGGCCCTGGACCACATTTTCAAACCTGACAAGTCTACAACTTTTGATTGCCAGTATTTTAGTACAGAAAATTTTGTTTTATTTGATAGAAGAATTTTTGAAATTTAAAAGGACACACTCTATAAAAATTATAAGTTCGCAAAAAGGCAGGCTTCTGATTGGTCAATCTCATTTCGCTAACAGCGAAAAATATATCTGGGTCCTGGTGAATATACTTGAAGAGTCAATACAAATATTGCTACATAGTCTGCATTTTGCTTCTTGACAACGGAGTCTTACAAAAAATAATTCTTGAATGTAGAATGTGGCTGAATGTTTAAGGCACCACACCACTAATCGCTTGAGAGCGTAGTTGGGCTGCGGATTCAACTCCCGCTGGCTCCTTTGCACACTCTTTGTGGAGCTCCTAGATGTAATAGACTTTATTCCAAATCTGGGTTCGAGGCTGAAAAAAGTCACGTGATACCGGTAATTTACCCAAAGAACTTCTAACTGATAAGGAAGGAGGCTACTACTGCTTTTCGCATGAACTGTTTCACTTGCTAACGATGGTTTTTCATTACGTCTATGGAGCCTTTTCTTCTTTACTCTAGAAGTTTTTACCTTGTCCATGTGATCAAAACGTAGATAGAATATCCTCCATTATCTAGTGTTGTAAATTTCCTTGTGCTATCTAGAACCCCCCCCCCCCCACCGCGCTCAAAGTCCTTGTGCTATTTTGTCCTTGTATATTAACGATGACTTATAAGCGGGAGCCTTATGTCAAGCACACAAGTCAGGTGTATGTGATCAATAAATAAATGAATGTAGACTGTTGTGAATACAATGTACTTGTTTAGAAAAATATCATAAGTACTAAATGCTAATCAAAGCAATACTTCTAATGAAGTTATAAAGAATTTATTAAAAACTATTTGTTTAATAAATAATTTTTGTAAATTATAATTTATTTGACAAATAATTTACTTACTCAGCAGATGTTGAAATCCGGATAATTATGTGTTACGGTATGAATAACTAAAAAGTAGGAAATAAAATAATCTTTTCAAAAAAAAAAAAAAAATATTAACCGACTTCAAAAAAGCACAAAGAAGAATTAAATAATTCTTTAAACTTCTCTAATGACGAAACGTTATCCATTAACTGCACATTGGACATCATGTATCGGCATAAAAACGTTAAATTTAATATATAGAATTTAATATCTACCAAACATGGATTTTCTAGAGAATATTTTTTACAAAAGATTAATTTACATATTTATGATTTAATTTACGAATATATACATATAAAAAGTAATCAATTACTTTTTGAAGTTGGTGCCAAACGTTCACAATCAATAATGATTAAACAAATAATTTGCTGAAGTAATAGAACATTTTTTTTTTAAATTTTGTATAATATTTTCCATCATCACTTTATTCATGGTAATAACTACAATATATTCACAATTTTACTATACTTAAGATAGGTTGGCACCAACTTCAAAAAGTAATTGATTACTTTTTATATGTTTATATTCGTAAATTAAATCATAAATATGTAAATTAATCTTTTGTAAAAAATATTCTCTAGAAAATCCATGTTTGGTAGATATTAAATTCTATATATTAAATTTAACGTTTTTATGCCGATACATGATGTCCGATGTGCAGTTAATGGATAACGTTTCGTCATTAGAGAAGTTTAAAGAATTATTTAATTCTTTTTTGTGCTTTATTGAAGTCGATTAAATTTTTTTTTTTTTTTTTTGAAAAGATTATTTTTTCTACAAAAATTGAGTAGTTTGGTTGCCATCGTTAGATAAATTTAATTCAAATTAGAAAAAAAAATTAATATTTCGAAAACTAATTCTAATTTAAAAATTCTAATACCAGTTTTGAGATCTGTGGATCAATACGGATTTTTGGTGTTAATTACATCGCAAAATATTCCATATTTTAGGAGAAATCGTCGTGAAACATAAACAGTTGTTTATTCAGTCGTTTCATAAATTTGTTTCATTTCAGTCGTTTCATGAAATCGTTTCATAAATTCGTTTCATTAGGATTATATATATAGGGTAGATAGATTCGTACATTGAAAAATATTTACCTATGCATAAACTTCGGAAACCTATGTAGAAAACCAATTTACAAAACACTTACTGAACAGGGAGGAACTTCTACTGTTTTAAAATTCAGATTTGATAAAAATTGCCCCTCGGCAATGTGTTAACAATCATACGTTGCGTTGGAGAAAAAAAGGGGGCGCTATTGTTCGCTAGCAAACTTACAGGCGTACATCACTGTAACCTATACGGTAGTGCCATGGACTCATCGTAGTCCACTATCTCAAACGCTAGAAGTAAAATCGCTATAACTTAAACAGAAGACTAAAGCTGCGTACACACTATCCTTCTAACTGTAATCAGTGTCGGCTTCGTTTGTTCTTGCCACGCGGTGTCTTTGATTTTTAACGACTTTAGCAGGAAAGGGACTGATGTCCAGCAAAAGAGGAACCTTTCCTTCAAGTAGAGTCGAGCTCCTTATCTCCTGACCCATTGTTGATTCCCCTCATTCTTTTGTCAATAAACCGCAGATGGGTTCAGAATAAAAGCTTTTCCAAGAATACTGGACAAGCAGGCAAAATACGCGTGAGTACGCAGCCTAATAGTATAAAGTTATTCTACTCAACCCAGTAAAATTAAAAGAATATTTCATATGTGATATTAAAGACGTTCACTAAAAATGTTCAGGAATTTATGCTTCATCATAGCAACGGGTGAGCACCTATATGGTATTAAGACCTCCCCGTATTTTCACAAAAACGCAGATAGGCTCGGGTCAGCGTAAATCGGATGAATTACAGCTAGGGATGGACGAGCGTCTGGGGTGAGAACGACTTCTAATAGTAGCACTTGGACAAAATTTCGGCTCCCGTTCAAATGGCAAGAAAGAGAGAAAACAGTCTGCGTTCTTCCCTCAACCTTGTGTAGCTTTCCCGTTTCGCTTGTATTTATTATTCGGCTATGAGAACATTAAAATAAATAACGTAGAATGTTGAATTTTATAATTTGATTCTCATAAAAAAGGGATTTTTTTCAAAAATAAATAACATAATTTTAAAAGGAAATAAATAAAAAAGAATAATATCTGTTATTTATATAAAAATCTTTTATATATAAATCTGCAAAAATTATTTTTATAATTATAGCTTCATATTTTAATATATAATATTTTATTACACACACACATATACCGGGTGTCCCAAAAAGGACTGACTGATTTTAAAATTCAATAACTTGCAAACTGTGACAGATATTTAAAAAATTCTTGCAGGAGAGTTATGCATAAGGTCAAAAGTTTTTTTACAGTGATTTTCAATTTTAGTTCGAATTACAAACAATAGATGGCACTGCGATCAATAGACGCTGAATTCAGGCTCGATTTTTGGTACTTCGTGGCCCGGATAATACGTTTCCATCTCCTTTTTCAGCATGGAACAAGAGAAAGGACCAGAATTCGAGCCTGTATTTAGCGACTATTGCTTACAGCGCCATCTATTGTTTGTAATTCGAACTAAAATCGAAAATCACTGTAATAAAACTTTTGACCTTATGCATAACCCTCCTGCAAGAATTTTTTAAATATCTGTCACCGTTTGCAAGTTATTGAATTTTAAAATCAGTCAGTCCTTTTTGGGACACCCGGTATATATATAATAACATATTTAAAAAAATAAGTACATTTGTCAATTCTGCGTTATATTTATATATAATGTAGTTATTTGGCAATTAATATTATATATAACTATATTCAAAAATGTGTGTCACGAAATACTGATTTTTTTTTTTTTCTTTTTCACCTCGGAAAATTCATTTTTCCAGCATTCATTTTTTATTAAGTTTTCTATATTAATGATTTACCTTTCTGTGTGTTTACCTACTCTTTATTTAAATAAGGCCAATTGACGTAAATGTTTAATATTTTGTTAAGATTAGCACAAACCTCATCGTATCCTACTTTTTTTTTCTTTTTTGCAAACTTATGTCAAAATTTCCAGTTTGGGGAATTCGATTTGAATATTTTATAATGACTTTTTAATTTATTATTAAATGATTTTATGAAGGAGGAATGAGATAATACATTTTTTAACGATTACGTTTAGCAGATTATGTAGGAAGGAGGGGGGGGGGGCGGTAAAACTTTTTACTTACATAAGGACGAAAATATCAATTTTCCCGTTTAATTTACTGCATCTATTTGGCATTAAATGAAATTTCCCTTCCAGAGTTGCAATCTTTATAAGTTCTTTCTTCTTTTCTTATATCTTCAGTGTGATTAAAATGATAAAACTTCGATATGTTTTTCAATTAACTCGATTTTTAAATGGACAATCCTCGTAGTTCATAAAATTAAAGTCAGGATTTTCCTTAATATAAATTGACTGTTGATGAGTATTTGCTTAGTATTTTTTTTTAAATAAAAATATTAAGCAAATAGTCATTTGTTCATTATTTTTACAGCATGTCATGGCATTTCATTTATATTTTTTAACCCTTTATGTCCCAAATTATGAATTCATGAAAATTTCATCTTCTAAACTATTTTTTGTGAATTTTTGAAACTACATTAGAAGATTTACACAATCATTTAATAAATTTTAGAAGGATTTTGCCATTTAAAGTAAATTAATTAAATTTGTATTTATAGAAATTTTGTGCAATATTTATAACTTCATTCAAATCTTTTATTTTAAATATTTTTTTTAGTATTTTATAGAATTAGGAAATGTACAAGTATAATGCTCTTACAAGAAAAATATAGGAATAATTCCGAACTGAAACTTTTCACCCTCGAACTTTCAACGTCAAGAAAGCTGAAGAGGTGCTAATAATAAAAAAAATCATCCTTTTAAAAATATTTTTGTTTTGTTCAACCAATAATGCTTTTGGAATAAGACCTATAACTCATTCTAAAATGTACCACTACTAATTGATGCATATTTTATATCAAGTTATTTTAATGGTACGTTAAAGTAGCGTCTGGGCATAAAGGTTAAATAATTAATTATTCGGATACCTGGTCCTTACACCTATAGAGCACACATATAATTAAAAATATGAAAGAGAATGTTGTAAGAAATTAAAAAGAAGTGTTGTTTCAAAATCTTCTTGATAATTTTTAAATTAACTTTTCAAATATCATTACAATAATTAAACTTTTTCTTTATTAAGTCATTTTCCTTCATAAAACCATTTAATAATGTGTCAGTAAGATATTATAAAATATCTTTTAAAAAAAGTACAAAAGTTACAAAAATCCTTTAACCGTAAAATTTTACATAAGCTTCCCCCCCCCCTCCCCCCCACACACACGCACACAAAGGAAAAATAATAGGATATGAAAGTCTGTTACAAAAATATATTAAAATATAATAATAATAAAATATGAAGCTATATTTTTTTTTTTTTTTTTTTTTCAGATTTATCTAACGAAAGATTTTCAGATAAATAACAGACATTCTTTTTTTTTTTTTTTTTTTTTTAATTTCCTTTTAAACAACATTTCATTTTTTGCAAATTCGATGCCTTTTTTTTTTTTTTTTTTTGTTCAAGTTATAAGATTCAGCATTCTTCGTTGTTTATAATTTTAACAATTTCCATAATCGAATAACAAATGCAAGCGAAAAGGGAAAGCTACATAAGGCTGAGGGAAGAACGCAGTAGTTTTTCCCTTTTCTCCACAGCTGAAAGGGAAGGAGAATTTTTTTCTAAGTTCTACTGTTAGCAGTCGTTCTCTCCCCAGACGCTCGTACATCGCATCACTTATTATTATGACATTGCTTAAGTGTATTGAGAGCATAACATTGAAAATATTTTGTACATTGCAGATTCTTAGAGCTGAAGCTTTGAAATTCTCGTAAATGCTTACAACATACTTTAAAAATTCTCACTCAAAGGACATATCGCACCCATAAAGGACCCTTGCATCAAAAGTGACATAACTCAAAAAACTTCGTTTCTCAGAAAATGCGAAAAACTGTTTCCGGTGTGTGGAAGGGTCAGTGGCAATCTGGCAAAAATAACTGCTACCTTGTGACTGGATTTTCAGTGCACTATCTGGTACTTTAAACGCTTGGGTAGAATTGTAAAAAACAAGTAGAATGGCAGCCATAACTCAAAAAACCCAATTTTTGAGATGTGCTACTTTTGAAGCAAGGGTGCGATATATGTTCGCTCGTAAATTAATCTACTTTACCGTTCCTATTCTACACTATAGGGGCAATGATGAATGGTCACTTGCGATTTTAGATGCTTTGTTAAATATCTAGAAAAATACATCAGGAATTATCCTGAAACTCCAGGTGTGTAAACAGAATAGTATAGGTCATATAGGTCCGCGAAGATTTTATCCCGAAACTCCATAGAGGCCCGTCAACAAATTAAACTATTCAGATGCGGCAATCGCAAAACTGTCTTCTATCTCATACATGTTAATACTTACAATAAGCCTCATAATCATGTTCTAGAGTTTGAACGCTTTTGCTAAATTAGTTTTTACAGGGTTATCAAAAAAATATTTGTTCTTTTTCAATTTGGTGACGGTCCCTAATGGGATTTCGGGAAAAAGTCGTCGAGGAAATATATGACCTACACTATTCTTCTTAGACACCTGGAGTTTTAGGATATTTCCTGATGTATTTTTCTAGATATTTAACAGAACGTCTAAAATCGCAAGTGACCAATCATCATTGGCCATATAGTGTATACACTTTGAAAATACTGAAAAACTGTTAACCTATAATCCCTTTTTTGCGCCACTGGTAGGAGACACGATTCATCGATGGAGATTGTTTGTTTCATTGTATTAACACATCGGCGACAGGCATTTTTTGATGAATGGTGGCTTTTGGGTAAAACCAATTTTTTTTTTTTTTTTTTTTTTTTTGTGTGTGTGTGTGTGTGTGTTTTTTTAGGATCTAGATTTTACTAAATAACAATAATATTGTTTAAATATATATTTAAGATGCACAAAATTAGCATCCGCACAGAAAAAAATTAATTTTACACTTAAAATATAGCCTTTCAAAGTCATATCTAGCGTGAAAAATGTAACCTCTGTTATTGGACAGTATTTGCTTAATTTATGATACAAATATTTCAGCAAAAAATATAACTTTTATATATTACTTTTGCAAAAATGTCCTTTAGTTCAAAATAATACTTTTAGAAACTTGAATAATAAATAATAAAATTTAATTATCATTATATGTGTAATTTTATATGGTTTAGAAAAAAAAAAATACTAGTTAAAGTTCATAATTACCACTTATTTTATTTTTAAAGAAAAGATTTTTTTTATTGTATTTAAAGAACATTAAAATGTAAACAAACTGGCTTTTTAGCAACTAATAAAGACACACTGAATAAATCTGACATAATTTTATTTTCCAAAGAAATTTCCCAAATTTTTAACAACAACTATTTTTCAAATACTTCAACCGTGCGGGGAAACTTGTAAAATAATCTGTCTCCTTGCTGTACTACAGTTGGCATGGGCAATTTTTTTTTGGATCTGTTCGAACTGTATGTATGCAATATCATTGTCATCTAATTTAAAAATAGATGATGTATCATCACCAGCTTTCAAAAACATAACTTTCACCTCACCGTCTTCTTCTAAATCATCTTGTGTAACGGATATGTAGTAATACTTCATTTTTCTCTGATTTTCAATTACAAATCCTACCAGTGTGTATGTTCCTTTAATTCTGCTATCTGGTGTTATTTCTGTAATTTCATTTTCTTCAGAAGTGGATTCGAGAACTTGAAAACACTCGGAATTCAAAATTTTTAATTCCAAAGAGGTTTCACCAATGTAGGGGAAGACGGGGTACAATGAAACAAAATTTACTAATTTTTTTTTCCTATCCAACATTTTGCATGCACAAAAATATAATTAATGCATATTTTTAATTTTGTATGTTCCCCATCTAAATAAATTTTTATTAGGTTCTAAACAATATCTTTATGCTTGAAAAATAACAAAAAATAAATGTCTTACAGTGTTTCATTGTACCCCGTATGCCGGGGTACAATGAAACACATACTGGGGTACAATGAAACACTCCAAATGATGGAAGCAATTTTCACCCGGTATAGTTTATTTTATTAAAAATGAGATAAATACAAAAACAAAACTTTATTAATATGGAACTTGATAAAAATATTATAGTCTAAGATGAAAAATAAGATAATTCTATTGGTTTAAGAAATACCTTTCATTTTATATTAAATTGGCTCAAGTTAGTTTCAAAAATTAGCGTTTCTGCTTATATTTCAGTTGCTCCTGAAGGAATATGGGGTGGTAGTTTCAACACAATGAGTTTTTTTTTTAAATGTAAGTTTCTAAAAAAAATAAAATTGGGTTGGAGTCTTTTTATATCAAGTATTTCACATTTGACTTCATTTAAATGTATGATTTCTCCAACGGTATATATTTCCTTATGTTTCCATTTATATGGATACTGCTTGTGCCATACATGTTGTGTGCGGATATCTCATTCTTAGTACCTCGATGACCAGCTGGGCCTAGAAAAAAAAATCTGGATCATCATTAGAGTCTGTAGCAGGCAGAGTTTGTTTGCAAAACAATCCCTTCTTAGCATTTTTTTTTTCTCTTTCTATTTTTTAATTGCTTAACAAGAGCATTTTTTACTGACCTGGTTAGAACAAAACTCTTTTTTTTTTTTCTGTTTTCCTACTCTTACTTCTAACATATTATATTTACTACTTTTATTACTATAATAAAACATGTTTCATTGTACCCCGTCTGCAAGTGTTTCATTGTACCCCGCACTGAGGTTACTAAGTAAAAATTTATTTTCAAACTTCTAATATTTATTTTTTTTGGTTTGGTTTTGGAAGTATGAAGACAACAACCCAAAGATAACAATGCACAGAAAAAATAATTATTACATATAAAAACAAGGAAAAAGAAACAAAATTACTTTTAGTAAAGAAAGTTACTTTCAATGGTGTAAAAGCAATAATATTCTATTGCTACTGTTGTAGAAGTGTGAATGTATCCAAATCACATCAGTAATTGGAACATATAGTTGTATAGCATATATATAAACTGCAACTCTCTATGAAAAATTTGAATGATTTTACAAGTAATGTTTCATTGTACCCCGTGTTTCATTGTACCCCGTCTTCCCCTATTCTTCATTGCCATTTTGTACATTTTTCTCATTATATTGCAAAAAATTTCGAGCAGGAAACTGTTGTAGTCAAAACAATGAGATAGACCACGTTCTCCACCACGGAAACAGCTCACATCTCTATACTTGATCACTTTAGGGTTATTTTGCACTATAGCGACTGATGTATGTTCATAGTACCCTTTACAGTAAGGCAAATCATCAGGTACAGCTTGTTCAAAAAAATCAATATCTTGTTTCTCAATAAAGAATATTTTTGCATTTGTATTCTGTTTAATCGATTCATAAAACTGGTATGCATCGTTGATATCTTTACCAAAAGCAACAAGCTTGTCAACTTTTCTTTTCAAAGCGGCACCAACTCCATCAGCGGCACTTTTACCGCGGCCAACTTCAAAGAAGTGCCATGTTCCTCGTCCAAAACCAAAATAATTTAGCTGGCTGCTAAAAAGATAAAAAAATTTCTTTTGCCGGTATTGCGTAGTTGGTCCATCCCGAAAAAAAAAAAAAAAAAAAAAAAAGTGAACTATCTTCACTAATGGTACCATTTTCCTAATCAATTTGAAGACTGGCTCTAGTGAGCCCATATTGCAACAGGGTTGTGTCGTCTGTCAGATGAAATGGTACAAAAAGATATGGGAGAATGATTGTAATCTTTAATTTTAATCTCTTCTTCTTTTTCTGGATGCATCAATTTCCTACGTTCACGATATAAACATTGCTTTTCAGCATTTGCCAGCTTCTCTTTTGTTTTCTTAGGAGACATTTTTAGATCTGGAAAATACTACAAATAAATAATACTTACTGCAAAAATAAATATAAATAACTAATAATAATGATAATAAGTAAATTTAGTACTATGAATAAATAAATATATATTATTACCACAAAAAATGTATATTCTGGAATAAAATATAACCTCTGTTATTTGTATGTAACATCTGTTACCAAAATGTTGTAACAGAGGTTACATTTAAGGAAAAACATTTTTTTTTCTTAAATAATAATATTCTAAAAAATAACCATGTTATTTATATAAACTTATTTTACTTGGTGTTTTGTGATTTAATGAAAAAATTTATTTTTAAAACAATATTTAAATCTAAAATTGGAGTAACAAAAGTTACAAAGAGAAAACACACTCACCTTGGAACTTGATACAGAATTGTCAAATCTCCGGTTTTTTCCACACCACTGTTATTTTAGAGAAAATATTGTTCCTTTAAATCGCCCGAGTGTTCTAATTAAATAAAATAACATTTTTTCTATTAAAATACTGGTATCTAAAAAGCCGGAGACTTGGCAGCTCTGTTGATAATACTGCTCTATACTTTAAACATGTGGCAGACAAAGTGAAAATGGCACTTGACTACTATTCTAGAAAGTTCTTTGAGCAATACAGATTACTAGCGCCCTTTGTTTTACAAAATTTTTATTATTTATTCTGCTAAGTGTAAATAAAGTAAAAGAGGTTTCATTTTCATGGACAAATGTTAAATTAATCTGATGCAGTTACAAAATACATATCTTAATTCATTAGTACAAATTTATTAAACTACTGTATCTGCTAATTAAATAAAAACAGATAAATACTGTGTTGTTCATAATATTTAGAATTTCAGTCTGTTTAAAATTGTCTCTCTAGTCATTTGGACACAGTGTTGCCAGATGGGCTACTTTTTTTAATTCAGATTTCTTGATTGACACCACTTTTTTGAAATTGTAAAATGCGCCTTATTTAATGGCATATTAATTAAGGCAAAAACAAAGGGAATTTTAACGTTTGAAAAAAGTGGTACCAATCAAGAAATATGAATTTAAAAAAAGTAGCCCACTGGCAACACTGTTTGGACAGATAATTTTCATAGTTAAGAATGGATAAATTGCATAAATTGTGCAATAAATACAATGAAATTGGCTAGAGTAACTTTTAGACCAGTTAAGAATAGTTTTTATTCTAAAGATAGCATTAAAAAAATTTGGAATTTTTTTTGTATATTAAATGAAAAAAAAAAATATATTAAAGTTTTGGACATGAAAAGTAACCAGCATTTTTGGTTTCATCCTTTTAAAGCAATAGAAGCTCCCCCCTCTTATAAAACTTTCTAGTGAATTGATTTCCGAGGTAATTTCTCACGTGTATGCATCAGTAAATAATTTTTAACGTAAGGATTTAATATAAAATATCTTACAATTTAAAACAATGCAGACAACACGATATAAATGTATTTTCTGTAAGGTAGAATGTAATTATTCGGTAGTGGGCGAAGCGTTTCACGATTTGAATTTGGTTCTGCTTTCACGGCCTGTAATGTAAACGTTGAAATTTTGTTTTACTTCGCGGCAGTGTGACAGCAACGTCAGTAATAAAATTTCAATCCTGTCATTAATGAAATTCCTAGGGTGATAAAATATTTTAATTTTTAATGAAGCTATTCAGCTTATGTATTTTTTTAAATTTTAATCTTAATTAATTTCTCTTTACTTCTTATCTATATTATAAAGGACAAACATATCTGTGCGTAACGCATACGTCATTTTGCCAAACATATCTGTGCGTAACGCATACGTCATTTTGCGAATGGCAACACTTTGAAATTTGAAATAAAATTTTGGTTTTGCAATTTTCGCTACTGCAAATTTTTAAACTTCTAAACATCGCACATTTTAAATTTTTACACCGTCGTATGAGGAAAAAAATGCTCTTTTAAATGCAATTTGTTTGAAAGCTGTATCTTAATTTATTTTTGAGATATTAATTTTTTTGTAGTTTTTAATACCATTCTTCTAATCGTGGCAATAAAAATATCCCATTTCTATTGAAAATAAACGGAAAATAGTCGAAAGTAGGAGATTGCTGGATCATTCTGTTGCGAATTTTCTCATAAAACCTGAAAAAAAAGTGGAAATTTAAATGATGTCAAGAATATTGTCTGTTATTCCGCGATAATGACGTCATATGCATACTTATCTATAGACAAAGTTTAAAACTGGATTGTAAAAATGGATTGCTTTAGCGGGTGCAAATGACGTCATTTTATAAAAAAGCGGGTATTTTAATTCTTAAAACTGAATTATGTTTTGTAGAAGTGCGTCATTTTCACAGCCCAGCTGCTTTGAAATTCTTCACAGGTGAAAATATTTCATTTTTGTAAATAATGTAATCGAAATCACACACTGATAACGCAATGTTTTACAAAAATTTCGAGTATCTTTATAAAAGAGGGGCGACATGCAAATAATAGCGATTTATACTACAGAAATTGATGATCTCGCCTGGATGGATTTGCTTCGCCGAGTTAGACAAGCAAACAAATAATTAGACGTTTAAAATAATATCATGTTCCTGAAGTTTTTGTACAAAATTTTCTCGAATAACAAAACTTTAATGCTATTCTTTAGGACATTCTACTATAATTTTACCAAAATAACATAATTTGTTGGCTTAAATTTTTCATAATTTTATATATTCACCACTTTTATATTTTAATTTTATAAGCATTTAATGAAATTTCTTCAAAATGGTGAAAATTAGACAGCTTTCATTATTCCAGACAAGAGAGAAATAATGAGGTATTTTATCTTTATTCATGCTGTTTTCTGATAAAAATTCAAAATTGTTGATAAAAATTGCTGTATAGCGTTTAGAGGCGCAAAATTCCATTAGAAGCATAATATTATATTAGGGGAATAATAACGGAAAATGACATACTGCTTTTCAAAACACGCATCTTTCCTCATAAATTTTCTAAATTGTTTTCCTTCTACATGTGTACTAATACTAAGTTTCAGACAGTAGGCGAAATGTTTATTTAAGTGAAAATGAAGTCACATTTAAAAGAAAACGATCATTTTCTTAGATAAAACTAAACAGTTTAACACAAATGAGTCTAAAAAACATAAATTACGGAAATTTCAACTCTTCGGAGTTGAGATTAGAATCTCAAGTAAAAAGTGCGTCTGTTCACATAAAAGATGTTGCTGACAATTGTGACAAGTTTTGAGTTAAAATGATTATAAGATGATCAAACAAAATGCATTTTTTTTTAAATGATGAATATGGATATGAGAAGTGCGTATGCAAATTTTGAAAAGGTGAAAATTGCTGTTTTTCATTCAAGCATGGGAGCCTGAATTGATAACAACATCGTAATAACTTATCTTTATTATATTGTATTGATTACGTATCTGTGCGTATCTGTGCGTACAAACGTATCTGTGCGTAATGCTGACGTCATTTTGCGAACGGCAACACTTCACGATCAAATTTCGGTTTTGAAATTTTCGCTACTGCAATTTTTTAATCTTCTGACCATCGTACATTTTCAATTTTCGTCGCATCGGGAAAAAATTTACTTTCAAATGCAATTTATTTAAAAACTGTATTCATTGACTGATGTATCATATTTTTTAAAATAATTTTTAAGCATGCTTTTTTTTTTTTAAGTTTATCTTATCCCGTGCCAGTTTCATTACATAATAATGATAAATATTTTGCACATAAAGCAACAAACATTGTTCAGCATTTGTTTCTGACTATTTTTGCATAACGAAATTAATACTTCCTTTATATACAAATAAAAGATTAATATTAAAAAAATACACCAACCTAACATATTTGTGAAAGACAAATTAACGAAATTAATACTTCTTTTATAAACAAATAAAAGGATAATATTAAAAAAAACACACAACATATTTGTAATCGTACAATTTAAATTTTTAGATTACCGAATAGGATTTTTTTTTCAAATGGAATTTGTTTGCAA
Source organism: Maratus speciosus (assembly GCA_963932465.1). NCBI lineage: Eukaryota > Metazoa > Arthropoda > Arachnida > Araneae > Salticidae > Maratus > Maratus speciosus. Next base: position 62,045,759 of record OZ010799.1, on the reverse strand, counting down.
AGTTCATCTTAGTTTACTGATTGTCTATGGTTTTAAAAACAATTTTAAAGCATGAAATATTTTTTAATTTATCAATATCGCTAGGAGCTCGATTACGAAAGATTAATCCGTTTGCCATTATAACAAAAAAAAAAGAGCTCATCATTTTCTTGCGGCTAATATCCATTAAAAAGCTTCCGTATGAATAAATAAATAAAATAGTATAAATAAAACGCAAATTTAACAGACATGTGTAAGCTCTGAAATTATCAGAATATAAAAGATGCCGTAAAAGCAAACTCTTGGTCGAATAACTCTTAGCATGCGGCTAATAAGAAAATATCGTTTTTGATAAATTTCAAAAATTTATTTGATTGTATATTTCGCATTTTTCATATGAAAAATGCTTTTTTAATGTAAGTGGGCAATCTAAAAAAAATATTGCATATAAAAAAATTATTAGCGTTCAATAAATTAAAAAAAAAAAAAAAAAAAAATGTTTTCACCTATATTCTGTAACCCGGGAACCCCGGGTACGATCTCCTAGTAATTTATAATGGCGTGAAGGGTGAAGAATATGTTTATTTTAAAGGAGATTCATTTTTGAAACAGTGAATATAGTATATATTTAAATATAGAATTTAACTAGGGGGCTCTGCCCCCTGTAAGCTACGCTCGCCAACCCCTGTTCAGACACCGAAGAATCTAAAAGCACGCTAATTTGATCGGTTTTAAAAAGATTAGAGAAGATTGAATTATAATGAAAAAACTTATAGCGATCTCCCTGTAAACGGGTTTCCATTCAATTCCCTTTGACTGCGAAAATTTAAGGCCGAATCAGTTGCTGTTAAGACATCCAATGGTTGTTTTCGTGTTTGATTAAAGAAGACCAGTTAAACATTTGAAAGGAAGCTAAAATAAAATGAATTAAGTAAACAGAGTCTTTGCCGACCGGTTTTTTTTAATAGCGTTATAAAACGATTGACATAATACAATTTTCTACAATTTACCGCTTTAACCCCTTCAAGGGCGGTGGTTCATTTTTGGACCACTTAATTTTAATTCTTAAATGCCACATTGGCACCATAATATTGGAATGAAAATTTTCCTTTTATTAAGTAAGTGAACAAAAGCATTTTCGTATTTCGAAATCTGTTTGTAAATTCTGTGCCATTCACTGATTTCAACATTTTACGAATAGAAGTACCTTGCCCCTGAAAGGGTTAAACGCATATCAATGTAAGGTTAGTTTAGGTAACTGGACCCACGAGGTAACTGGGCCATAGGCTATTTTATAAAAAATTGCTGATGTATTTTAAGTTTTAGCTTTTGCGAACAATGCCCCTTAACCCCTACTTCCTAAAACAACGTGTGTCAACTCAATCATAACTCTCTCTTTGCTGTGATAGGTTGTCGAAAATTTACATTTCTTTTTTTAAAAACAACGTCAATTTGGTTGAACTTCCTCGGCTTTTTATTAAAATACTGTAAGTACTTTTATTAAACAATCCTTTTTTTAAAGATTAGGCATATAACTACGTTAATATTATTAGGTATCTATACATATTTACTTCATGTTTCAAATGTAAGCCCAGTGTCCCAGTTACCCCATAAATGTTTCAAGAATGGGGTAACTGGGACATGTATCCGGGGTAATTGAACCCTGCTGGATCCAGTTACACCAATAGTTATAAATAATTTTTTTTTTTTGAGTTTCTCTTACAACGAGAAGTAAATTTCTCCATTGTTTTTTGCTCACAATAAAGAAAATTATAGAATACCTTACTGAAATTACGTAATAAAATTTAAAAAAAGCATATTGGGTGATATCAAACCAAACTTGTTGACCCTTTGAGAGGCGGTGATGCCGTTATGGAATCACATAATTTTAATTCTTAATTGCCACATTGGCACCGGAATTTTATAATGAAAATTTCACCTTTATAAAGTACGCGAAAATATATTTTCACTTGTTTTCAAATAGATCTTTTTGTAAATCCTGGTGTCATTAAATTATTTCAACATTTTACGAATGCAAATACCTTGCTCCTGAAAGCAAGATATCCAAACTTTGAAATTGTACGATAAGGGGTCGCATTCTATAGGGACACTTTTACTGTTCCTACCACTATTTTGAACATAATATCTTCCTCGCACCTTTCTTTAGAATATGTTAAATAAAATGATGATGAAGGTAACTCATTAAGGGTTCTGGTAGGAACAATAAAATTTTCCCTATATAATGCGACCCCTGGATACAGATAAAGTACTTAAGTACTTACGTAGTCGTTTGTTCATAGATTTACCTTGCTATTTTCCCCTTAAAATACCTATGTGACTTTTATACTTATTACCTGTACTAAAGTACATAAGTACTTATTTAATTTTTATGTTTTTGATATAAATAAATCTAATATTTTCACTTTTAGTGCTTTTTTTAGACACATTGACAGCAAAGATTTCCCTTACAACACTCTTTGTTGACATATAATTTACATGATCTGCCTGGTTTAAATTTTTTTAAGTTGTTTACACTTTTTCAAACAGGACCTGGTATCCCACATTAAAAAAAATAAACGCATGTGGAACATAGACCCTCTTGGTTCACTTACCCCATTTTGTGGGGCAACTGGACCCATGAGGATAGAAAGAAGAAATATGCATATTTTTATATTTTTAAATATTAAAATGTAATTTTGAGCATTTCTGTCTGATAGAGGGAACCTAACTGAACACATTTACAGAAGTTTAGACTTTAATTCAAATGAACATTAGCTTTTTGAAGCTGAATTGTCAGAAGCTCTAGAGTCACATTGTAAAATCATGACCCAGTTGCCCCAACTAATCTTATTTATTTTAAAGTTTCCTTTCTCTTTTAATATTCACATTATAATAGTCCAAGTCATGTAACTGCCGTAAACAATTACAACCCTTCGCTTTTCATAAGAAAGGTTTCCATTTTGATTAAAGAATCAAAGTTATTTTTTCGAATAAAACTACATAAAAGATGCCATGATCGCAAAGAATTCTTGGTACTTTTATGTTAGCCTGGTGCAAATCTCGCCAATAGCATTTTTTAACTCGCCAGTTAGCATTTTTTTATTTTTCGAGCGGTAAATTAAAACGGTACTACTTGGCCATCGGCCAAAAATCTATCGCCAAACTATGAGATGAAATGGCAATAATGGTTGATCGTAAATGTCACTTTCACTTGCTCACAGGAAGTTGCACGTGTTTACGCCATCAAGTGATTTTTATTTCGACGTTTTATTTTTATTTTTATTAATGCTATACTAATTTATTTGGGCACAGATGTCATATACGCCACATATTGGCGCGATTTTTTTCCGACGCCATTTTGGCGAAAACATCAACAGCATAAACAACAACATCCGGATTACCATATCAAGATAATAACGATACTTTGGCGCCAGTTAAGTACCCGTTGCGTATACGACATTGGCGTCAGAAAAAAATCGCGCATTTGTGACATTTGTGCCTTTATTTGTTTTTTCGTTATTTAAAGTAAAAATTACGTCAATTTGTATAATTTGGTGAGTGCTTTGGTTATTTATATAATTTGGCGAAATTGGTCGACAGGTTAACTAAGTAGTACCATTAAAACATTGCTTTGAATTTGAAATGAAATGTCAGGATTTGTTGCAATATTTCATCGGGTTTGGCGTGATTTTTTTTTTTTAATGACAATTTGGCAAAATCCTCGTTTTCGAATACCAATTACATATGTATTTTTAAATTACTTTCTATTATTTTAAAAATGAAACAACAATAAATTAAAAAAAATAACTAATAACTATAGAACAAAACAATTTATAACATTTTTTTAAATAAAAAGAAAATAAAGGTAAATAAGCATTTATTAATAAATATGCAACAATAGCCGGGTTACCATGTCAGGCAAAATAACGCACTTTTGGCGCTATTTAGGTACGCTGGTGCGTATATAACATTTGCAATTAATATTTTTCGTTTCGTTTCGTTTAAAAAAAAGAAAGGAGTGAAAGCCATTGATTTAAAAATTTTCAGTTTTAAATAAAAGTTTAGTATTAAATAAAATAATAATGACATACAAAAAAACAAACAAAAAAAAAATCATTGTTTTTAACATACATTTAATAAGGGAGGCCAGGCCAAACTGGTCGCCAAATTAGTTTAAAATAATAACCTTTTCTAAAATATGTCCTTTCATAGAATCGTTTCATAAATTCGTTACATTTCAGTCGTTTCAAATATCCGTTTCATAAATTCGTTTCATTAGGATTTTATATATATAGGGTAGATATAATCGACAATTTGCTTTAATTGAATATTTATTGTATGAGTTTAACCCTTAACGGTCGAAGTACTCCTCTCAGGCACAGGCTTCCTTGGGGCTGTACATATATAACGTTATCAATTTTTTGGTAATTTTGAACCCCTCCCCACCTTACAATATCATATGTTATTATTCCTCGAATTCCGTCCCCTCCCAACCCCCCTAATGATATCGTAATCAGCAGTGTTGAATTCAGTGAGTGGCCCGGGGGGCCACTTTCCGTGAAAATTTGAGATTTTGTGTTTTCAATGGTCAAAAAGTGTAATCCCCCCCCCCCCCCCCAGAGCCACAGAAATCCCTCCCGGAGAATATTGTCTGAATTCAGCACTGATTATCTGTGTCTAATTTTTTTTTTTTACTTTTACAAGTTTTTTCTTTCTTTTTACGTTGTTTTGTCTTTACAAGAAGGAAGAAAGTATTGGATTCATGAAAATTTTCGAATTCCGATTTTCGACGGATTTACACGTTTTAGGGGTCAGAGATCCCGAAAAACATATTTTTACAAAATGCCTGTCTGTGAGTCTGTGTGTGACACAAATTTTGTGGGCGCTCTATATCAAGAAGTAATGAACGGAATTTAGTCCCGAATTTAGTCCCTGATATAAATTGGTGCTGATTAGATTTTGGTGTAAATCGCTCAACAGGTGGCGCTGCTATGCAGCATTTTTCACGATTTTCACAAGAGCTCAATCTCCAGAACTAATGCACGGATTTTCATCAAAATTCAGATTCAGTTAGTCCTTGACAGGAATTGACGTATTATACATTTTGGTGAAAATCGCTCAACAGGTAGCGCTGTTATGCTGCATATTTTGTGATTTCCGCAATAGCCCTATCTCAAGGACTAATGCTAGGATTTTCAACAAACTTCAGATTCAGGTATACCTTGATATGAATTACTGCTGTTTATGTTTTGGTGTAAATCGCTCAACAGGTGGCGCCGCTATGCTGCCTTTTTCAGAATTTCCACTATAGCTCTATCTCAATAACTAATACGCAAATTTTCATCAAACTTCAGATTCAGGTACACCTTGATATCAGTTAGTGCTGTTTATGTTTTGGTGTAAATCGCTCATCAGGTGGAGGCTGCTATGCTATTTTTTTCTCAGGGCACACTACACATTTTTATCGTAACTGTGGCTGAATTTTGTTTTATATGGAAAAGGCACAAATATGATTTTTTCAAAGTTGGCATTGACAGTGAGCTGCAGCCAAGAAGGGACGCCTTGCCTTTTCTCATATTCAATTAGAAGCACATAATTTCTTGTATTATTTATATGATTTAGTTGACGTGATTTATATAGGAGAAGATTTTGTGATGGCCACAACATACTACTTAACTATGCAAACAAAATGCAAGATGCAATCAAGTGTTTTTCCGAAATGGCCTACCCGTAAGTTTTATGAAAGGTTTGCAATAGATCAATAACGCAATTGCAAGTTGTAAAGATAAATACTTCGATAAATTCGAAATGAAATGGAAGACAACATGTTATTTGAATTTTAGCGTTCCAGCTTGCCAAAATTATTTATAATATAAATTACGTGAAAATAATTCAAACTTTTGCACCGGAAAATATATAAAAGACATTTGTTTATTAAATTTGTACAACTTTGATATTTAATGATTAGGTCCGTGTAAAATCAGGTAGCAAGTCATCGCTATGCAACGATCACTTGTTAAATTTCATATAAGGAAAGGGCGTGTTTACAAACAAACTCTTCCGTCAACTAATCTACCAACTACATTTTTGTCATGCCTATCATTGCAGGAATAGTCTTGGCAATGTAGGCCAATCATTAGAGACCTGTTACACGTAGACCAATCAAATTTGCCTAGTTCATGTGTACAGGTAGGAGTCATATTGCATTATTATTCTTTCCTTATTTTTACATTTTTTAGACTGATTTTAGCACTATCTTATATTATATTAGCTGATCCGCCCGGCCCGCAAAATGCGAATTTTTTTTTTTAAATAGAGAAAACTTTAAAAAAGGGTGCACGAATTGTGGAAAAACTTTATGGAAAAAATGTCAAAATTTACTGTTTTAAACTAAAAATTTGAAGTCGAATTCCATGTACTGATGTTGAAAAAATCACATGGGAAAGAAAAAAATCGCATCGAAAATTTTCTAAGAAATTTAAAATCGCGAGGGCAAAATTTTCTATATTTAAGCTCCAAGTTTAAAACAGAATTCCTCTTACAAATGTCAAAAAATTGCCGCATAAAGCAAAAAAATTAAAAATCAGATTAAAAAAATCGAGAAACTTTAAAAAATCGCTGTACGAATTCCGAATGAAATTTACTGAAAACAAAACAGTATTATCTATATTGGGTTAAAAGATTAAAACCAAATTATCGGGAAATCTATTTAAAACAGAAAATTTGTTATTTATACCAAAACCTCTGGCAGAAATTCGGAAAAGGCTAGATCTCGCACTGAGCCCGTCTCAATTTTTAATGCACATTTTTAATTATAGATATTAGGGTGTAAAAAAGTCATGATTTTTTTAAATCAAAATAAGCTGATTTTTAAATAATTAAAAACTGCATTTAATATTAAATTGTTAACACTGCTGAAAATTAAGGGAATATTTCACTCACGCAAAAACACCCGCTTGTTAATTCTAATCCTATGGAGAAAAAAAAATTAATATCTCGTTTTCATTTCAGTATTTTTAAATTATATTTTTTCTTTTGCATTGGATAGCTGAGGTCGATCTCTACAAATAACCTTTTTTACCGTTTCGATTTTGTTTGCAAGATTTTATTTTATTTTATTTTATTTATTTATTTATTTTTTTTTTTTTTTTTTTTTGGGGGGGGGGGGGGACTCTGAGTATGCCCTTCATTTACCCATGTTTCATCAAGATAATAAATAGAAGCATTTTTTTTTTTATACTCTGTAATTTTTCTCAAATAGTTTCTGCGCCACAAAATAATATCTTGCCTCTCAAGCAGAGCTGCCTCTCCTTTTCATTTTTCAAAAGAGAATCCCAAATCTTTCAATATTCTGAAAAATTTAGTCCGGCTAATATTTTTCGAAAAAATTTCTTTATCAACCTTTACAACTTGTAAAACTTTATCCAAAGTTGGTATGTCATTTCTGCGAAAAATCTATGGATTTTTCGTCGAATGCAAGATAACGTGAATTCGTCATATTTTCCCAGCCTTCTGCGTTTACCCACTGCACCAGGTCGTTTCTTTCCGGATGTACTTAAAGGGCTAGATGCCTTTTTCTCTTTTTTCAAACGAAAAATTGTTCTTTTCGAAACACCTGTAAGTTGGTAAACTTCCTCTACGATTTCATTAATTGAATGTTGGGGATTTTCTTGACGAAGTCTGGAATAAACATTTAATATATTTCTGCGAGCTGCACTTTTGATTGACTTTCCTCGCCTTGAAGGTGTATAAAGCGTAAATGGAGATAATGCTTTATCAGACATGTTATAATTCAAATAAATTTGATTCAAATAAATATTTAACTATGTAACAAATTTCTATGTTATAATTCAAATAAGTATGATTCAAATAAATATTTAACTATGTAACAAATTTTAGAAATACTCAGTTAATAAACGAATAAATAATAACAATAATTAACAGTAAAAATAAAAAACTATGAACACGTTAAAAAGAAAAGTAAAAGCGAAAGCAAACAGCGAGTATTATTAAAACTATTCATAAGAACAATAAGAATGCGCAGAGTAGCAGAGCACTAAAGCGCGCCAGATACTTAACCTTGAAAATTTGTTCCTCGCCAAAGGAGAGTATTTTACGCCAAGATTTTTACTTTATGCGTTCGCTTTAAATACAAAATACTTTTAACAGAGAAATTACATTAAATATATGCTTCAAAATACCGAAATTTGTAATTTATAAACATAATCATATAAATTTGTATGCATTTTCATCATTTAAGATTTAAAAAGTCCTTCCGGCCAGTGCCGGGAGGAAGAGGTAGCTTTCATATTCCTTATTTTTAAAAAGCCAACTTATATTATTCAAACACACGAAGCTCAATTAAGTGGAAACCGAATGTAGGAGATTCAATACTAATTTTTATCAATACTAAATCATTATGAATGAGAATTTCGCGAAATTAGTCAGCTTTATCCAAGCTGCTTTTATTTAAAGTCACTTATATTTGGCTGCCAAATTCGGCGATTTCTTAAAGTGCCTGCTATTTTAAGACAACATGGTAGATGAGGCTAACCAGTGAACTTGGTCGAGACCTTAGTAATTGCTGTGCACATGCTCACTCATATCGGAATCGGTAGATATATACGTGTGCTGTCGCAGGCAAAAAATCAGATTTTTCAAAATGTCACCCACTTTAGAAATTTAAACTGCTATATCTGAGCCATTTTTTAAGATAAAGACAAACAAAAAATTGCTCCTGAATCCTTATATCAAGGTCAAATACTTAAGAAAGAAACCTTTTTCAATTTCTAATTTTTTTGCACCTCACTTTAAATATATATTTTTTTTTTATTTAATGGCCGCCATTTTGAAACAAGATGGCTGATGAAGCTGGCCAGCGAACTTGGTCGAGATATTGATGTATACTATCCACATGCCTTCTTCCATAGAAATAGGCGAATAAGTGTGGTATCGCGTGACAAATACAAGATCGTTTCAAAGTGTTAGCCATGATAGAAATTCAAAGTGCTATAATTCAACCACTTTTTAAGATATAAACAAAAGAACAAATTTTCAGAAACAAAAACTGCTCCAGAATCTTTGTATCAAGGCCAAACACATAAAAAAAAAATCTTTTTCATTTTCCAATTTTTTAATACCTCATTTTAAATTTTAAATTACATTTTTTTTAAATGGCAACCCTTTTGAAACAAGATGGCGAATGAAGCTGGCCAACGAACTCGGTCGAGACATTGGTATGTACTAGGGATGGGCGTTCCTGCTCCTTTTGAAAAACGAACCGTAACCGTTCCTTCAGAAGCTGGAACTGTTCCTTTTACCTGTTCCAAAGGAACAGGTCACGTGATCTCGTAACGAACGAGAAGAGGAACGAAGACACCAAGACCTGTTCCTGGGACTGTTGCAGTAACAGACAGATCATTGATTGATTGTTCGGTTTCAGGGATTACAAAAAAAAAAAAAGCCGTCTTTTCTCTTTTCTTTACTGAATACATAACACTGAGGAAGGGAGTTTAATGCAATGAGGGTTTCTGATACAAAAAAAATCTGGATGCATCATATTATTTTTTTCTTTTTCTTTTTTTTTTTTTTTTTTTTACTTTTGAGTTTTCAAGTGGAAATTTTGATTATACAAAAAATGAAGAGGATGTTGCTTGAAAAAGAAATGAAATACAGTAAATTCTGTCTAAGGCGGACTCTGTATAAGCCGGAAATCTGTCTACCGCGGAAAAATTTTCAAGTCCCGGCGAACCCATAGAAAATTACATTATTTCATGCTGCATAAGGCGGAATCTGTCTAACGCGGAAACGGAAAGGTTTTTATGGTCCCACCGAAACCAAAATTTTGCACAAGCCGGAAAAAATGATAATTAAAAAATTAAAGGCATTTTGTTTATTAAACTTTAAAACTGATAAGTCAAATACTCAATGTCGAGCATGTTAGTTAAATTCCGTAACACTTTGAAAAAGTTAATCGAAAAGAACAGAAACTTTTTAAATTTTAAGGAATTTATACTTATGCCATTTCTTCATATACAAAATTGCAAAATTTAAAAGTTAAAGTTAATATTTCTGGTAGAATGAGCATTCATCAAAATACATATTTCAGAAAGTACAATATATTATACTTTAAGGTTGTACTCAAATTCAAAGTTACAGCGTTCTGTCTCATTCTCGAAGTTTATTTATTTATTTATTTTGTGTGTGTGTGTAAACATCCAATTCACATGTATTACAGCAGTACTAAGAAATTGAATAGCGTTTCTCATTTATCTATAAAGACAAAAGATCTTTCCGAATTTCAGTTTTCAACCGATTTTCGAGTCAGGAAAATCAATGAAAGGTCATCATCTTCGAGGGATATTTATTTATGTATTTATTTATTTTATTTTATTTTATTTTTTATTTTTTTTTGGGGGGGGGGGAGTTTTTTTGCATAAGCCGGAATATTGTCTACCACGGAAAATTTTCTCAGTCCCGATCGATTCCGCCTTAGACAGAGTTTACTGTAATAAAAAAAAATATACATTTAATAATATTTTCAGTAATGTAAAAATGGACACCATGGCCAATATTTAAAACAACTGCGATAAATACTATGTTAGCATCGTGAAATACCTTTTATCAAACTTATTAGTTCTAAACTTTTAAACTAATAGGATTAGATAAACTAAAATTTTTGAGACTTCTTATTAAAATTAGCAAGCTAAAAATTGAAAATAATGCCAAGAATTGAGATATGGCTCTAGGAAGGCGGGAAGGGGGGGGGGGGGGGGGAAAGGTGAGTGTTCCAAGTTCAATTAACTAAATTTTCTTTTTATCAGATGATTTAAAAAAAATGAATATTATTTATTTATTTTTCAAGTAACTTAAAATAATTATACAGTAAGAGAAAAGTAAATTAAGGATTTTTTAGTGAAGGGGTAAGCTTTCTCTCACTAAATCTGTCGTTGAAGACAATATTTAATTATGTTTCTCTTAAGTTCATGAGTTTAAAATTATCTTAAACGCAGATGGGGGGTGGGGGGGATCCTCGACAAAAAAAGATAATAAAATGATTTAATTCTTCAAAGTTCTATTTCATGTGTATATACCCGATTTAAAGAAAAAACAGACTTGGCAATTGATGACAGACATATTCGTTCAAAAATCTAGTGCGGCCCCACCAGTGGCCGAGAGGCTCTGCTCTCGAAGGTGATAGGCGGGAGGGGCTGTGCTCGAACCCAATCGCGCTCGTCGGCCTAATCGTTCGGAGTTTTTCGGGGTTTTCTTCTAACCTTGGGTTTCCATACGTAAATACGGGTTAGGTTCCCTTAGAAAGACCCCCCACGGAGGGCACTCCCCCTCGGGCCCATATCCCTCGTGCAGATAATCGGCCGTCATAAATAACACCGACACCAATAACATCAAAATCTAGTGCCACCGTGATTTTTTTTTTTTTTTGTGTGTTGGTTGTGTTGGTCCTTGGTTGTGTATTTCAAAATTGCATTAAAAAAATCGTTTAAAAACTTCTCAATGTTGTTTCTAATAGAATCTAAGGAACTCTTTAAATGCAAATATTCTCAGTGTTTAGTAGCTGCTTCTGTAAACCTTAATTCCGATAGCGATTAATTAAGACCACATCTGGCACTGCTTCAAAGTTTTTTAGCATACATTATTAAGCTGACACCGGAAATATTTCTAGTGAATACATGAAGAAAGATTTTTAACTTCAAACTGGATGCAATTTCTTCCTTGCATTCATTTTATTTATTTATTTATTTTATTTATTTATTTATTTTATTTATTTATTTATTTTATTTATTTATTTTTGCGAAATCTTCTAAAGAATTGTTTATCCAATTGACTTGAATCCATAAAACAACTCATGATAAAATATCTTTATTTTTCAAGAAAAGCCAAAATAAAAAAGGCATTTAAGGAATATTTTCTTTTGATTTCATTGGTCATCATAATTAAAATTCTATAAATACAATACTAATAATAAACTATATTTTTCTACATGATGTCTATGAAAATCGGAAAATACTCATAATGTATAATGAATTTTTCCCGAACAATTCGTTTAACTGAACTAGCTTGCTTTTTTTTTTTTTTAAAGCTATATGAATTTTAAAAATATCTGACCTCATGTATGCTTTCTTGATTTTCTTAAGTCTGTTCTCAAATCTAAACTGTGTTCTTTCTGACACATTCTTCATTTCATTTTTATTCGCAAACGCATAAAATTACTAGGTACTTTTGCTCAAAAATTAGCTAATCGAATGGGTTTTCCCCCATTTTCAATAAAAAGGTAGGTATTTCAGAAAATTCTGCGAATTTGATATCTTTAACCGAATTTCCGGACGCGACAGTGCGGAGAAGAGGAAAAACTACCATCATGATACAACAATAGCTAATAGCTCAAGATGTAGTCCATTTATCGAAAATTGAAAAACCGTTCGATTACAGTTTTTAAGAATCTACAGCAATATTCCTTAATTCTTTTAATTTCAAGATTTAAAATGAAATTTTTTGATGAAATATTTTGTAATACAAATTTAAAAACTGAATTTAAATAATAACATTTATTGAGCTGCTTATTTAATTAAAATTACATTTTTTAAACTTTTAAACATTCTTTGTGGATTTCTTCATAAATTAAAAGTTTTTATTGATTCGTTCGTTAGAGTTTTGTTCCTTTTCTAGAAATAGCATTCAACTTTTACCTTACAAATAACCTTACTAGTGCTGTTTTATTATTATTATTGTATTAACATTAATTTAACCTCATTCCTTTTGCTATTTTAACATACCCTTACTATTCAGCTGCGCAAAAATCGTGTTTATAAAATAGTTAAAAAATAATCTTTAGTTATAGTAAGAAATTTAGAGTTGGGTGCGGACTGGAAACCTTCATTCAGATGTAAACGAAAACGTTTATTATTACTATTATTAATACTAGTATTGATTTTTATGTGCCTATTAACATTCATACATTTGTTGAACAAATATTAAGAACGAAAAGAAATATTATTATCATAATTCGATACTCACAATAAAAAAGAAATCGATATTTTTGTGTATTAAATGTGGAAATTGAAATTTTTATGTATTAAATACAAAATAAATATCTTATGGTTAAAAAATAGTAATTATTTCTTACATTAATAATGCGTATTAAATTATAGTACTAAATTCATGAAAATGCAAAAGACCTTTAATCTGACGTATCTTCAGTAAGAAAAAGGGTTAAGAGACCTTCTCCCCTTTCCTTTATTTGTCTAATTTATCAGCGACCGACAAATTCTATCCGCCATGTCCTCATGTCAAAGTGAAAACTGAATTTTCAACTTGGCACCAACAAAGGGAAGCGACTCAAGAGTGAAAGGTTCCATTCTCTCATTGGTTGATCAGAAACCGGTCTTGGCTTGCTTCTCATGTATGATTTGGCGAGCACTTTGAGAAATATCGTACCTAGTTAATTGATGCTATTTTGATGAGAGATTTCTGTGGACGAACTTGTCTAGTGGTTAACGCGCTTGTCTAGCAAGCTCAAGTACGCAGGTTCTATCCTCCCTGTTACTTTTTTATTTGTGTTTTGTTTAGATTTTTATTAAGTTGGTTAATAAAGATTTATCGACTTTTATTATCCGTTCATTTCCAATTTTTTAAATTGTCAATTAGATAATTAAATAAAATTTTGATTAAATTAAGTTTTAATTGTTATTAAATTAAATGAAATTTAGTTTTAAATAAAATTGAAATTTAATTTTTATAAAATAAAATAAAATTTAGTTTTAAATAAATTTCAAAATTCATATAAGCTATTTTTTATGAATTAAAGTGAACATTTATTGTAATTAAATAATAATATCTCCTAAACTTACATACATTATTTTTTTCCCTTATAACTTTAGTATCAGATAAATATTAAATTAGCAAAATTAATTTTTCAAAGTTTTCTTTTAAAATTAATTAGTATTTTTCATACAGAAAAACTTTATTCATTTATTATCAAATGCTTTGTAATTTTTTATTACGTATAAAATAATGTTAATGAAATTAATTTTTAAAACTCATATTACTTATAAGCTATTTATTTCAATTTCTTAAAATGAATATTTTTGGAAATATAATGTTATTTCTTACACTTATATAAATATTTTTATTTTTATCTTATATTATTTAACAATATATCTGAATACATAACTATATTCAGTTTATTTTATTTGAAAGTAAAATTTTATTAATTTATGAATTAATATTAATAATATTATTAACTTAGCAAGTAATTAATTATTTAAACCAATTTGTAATAGTTAATTGTTAAATACTTTTTATTAAAATTTCCTAAAAAATTTTAATTGTTATTATTAAAAAAATCTAATAAACTACTTTTCAAAATAATATATATATATTATATATATCATTTGAAAACATAAATTATTTTTATTAAAAAATTATTATAAATTTCCCCTTCACTATTACCACCCTAAATATTTGAAAACTAAATTAAAGACATAAGTCCAAGTAATCATTAACTAGAAATATTTAATGCGACAAAATACATTATAAAAACTTCTTATAGTTTTTAGTAGTTATTGCTCAGATATTATTGTTTTGGGTTCCAACTTTTTTTTCTTCTTTTGGGTGTGTGAAAAAAAATCTGTCATTATTATTTAATTTATTTTTTCATTATATTTCACTACAAGTGTGAGCTACAATTTGTTTTAGCTTGACCTTTTTCATTCACTATCTATGAAACACTTTATTTTTAGATTTTTTTTTTTTTTTTTGCCCTATTTGTTATTTTGCAGCAATAATAAATAGATATTAATATTGCAAATTACTATAAGGGCAAGGTAGAATTTAGATGATCTAAATCCCTTTCTGATAATTTTGATTATTTGAGTACTAGTTTGGCCATTTAATTATTTATATTTACGCATACAAAGTGCCATGAAAAAAAAATGCATAAAATTTGACTGAGTATTATTATTAATTGTTTTTTATATATTTATTATTTTTTAAAAACACATCAGCTATCAAGTTAGGGGAGGGGGAGTGCTTGAGTTTACTGTTCTTTGCACAGATAACTACAGTCAAAACTAGGTAATTAAATGCAGTTGCATAGCCAGGATATTATTTCGGGGCGGGGGGGGGGGGGGGCGTCTAATCCCCTAAGCTTCTCTCCTCCTGATGCAAAGCTATAAATTTAAAACTGTTAATTTTACTTTTCGTATAAATATCAATTTTATACTTTTAAAATATGGGATATGTTTTTTTTTTTTTTTTTTTTTTTTTTTTAAAGTCTAAATTTACATACACCTGTATATACAAAAGGAATAATGTGTAATGTGTAATTTAAAAATAATAAGTCTAAAATATTTAAATTGATTACTTTTTTAAAAGAAAGTCAGTTTTATCAATTTTTTGCAGGGAAAAAAAGATATTTTTAAAAATACCATATCATTGTTTTCCGTGAATCACTTTATATGAAAAATAAATTTAAATTCCTTACATGTCGCAAACAAAATTTAATATGATTGCAACATAATACTTGAAATAATCTCAAGTGACACTAGGCGATTTGTTTTGGTGGTGAAATGAGATGTGCCCTCTGATTTGTTAGGAAGAAATGTCTACCACTGCTCAATAATCAGGTCTTGTAACCTTGAGAAGTAAATCGCGGAATTCTTATTTCTTCTCAACCAATGGGAGAATGGAACCTTTCACCCTTGAGTCTCTTCCCCAACAAAGTTCCTTTCTTACCAGAGCTTCTTATCACCCGCCCCCCTCTCTTCCGTCCCTCACACACACTAATCCAAGCAAAATACCTCTAAAATGATACGAACAAAGAAGAAACAGCAAAAAAAAAACATGTTCCTGAAGTACGTTTCTCGATCTGCTCCTGTTCCATTCCACATTCCACTATCTGTTCCTTGCGTTTTTCCGCGGCTGCGAAATGATGAGAAACAGAAACGAGAAGTTTTTTTCCAAAGATATGTTCCTTTTAAACTGCTTTTCAGATCTGGCATCGTTAATCAGGCGATTTTCCCCTTTTCTGGCATCTAGCATTTGATACTTTAATGACGTTTCTCATTGTTTGGAAACCTTTTGACATCATCAACCAATCGCAAGTGAGAGAAAAATGTGACAACGTTTGCTTTGGCGACAGATGGGATTTTAGTTCGAAAGGAACGGTTCCTTTTGGCGAAGAGAAACAGTTCCATCGTTTTTTCTCTTGGAACTGTTCCTAGGAACCTGTTCCACGTTTCTCTACCCATCCCTAGTATGTACTATGTACAGACCAAGTTACATTCAAATCGGTTCATAAATACGCCTGTTATCGCGTGACAAAAATCAGGTCGTTTTAAAATGTCAGCCACAATAGAAATTCAAAATGTTATAACTCAGCCATTTTTTTAGATGTAGACGAAACAAAACCTGTTCCGGAATCTTTGTATTAAGGTCAAACACATACAAAAAAATCTTTTTCATTTTCCAATTTTTTGGTATCTCATTTTAATTTTTTTTAATGGCCACCATTTTGAAACAAGATGGCGAATGAAGCTGGTCAACGAACTCGGTTGAGTTATTTGTATGTACTATGTACACACCAAGGTACATCCAAATCGGTTCATAAATACGTTTGTTATCACGTGGCAAAAATCAGGACGTTTCAAAATGTCAGCTACGCTAGAAATTCAAAATGCTATAACTCAGCCATTTTTTAAGATATAGACGAAACAAAAACTGCTCCCGAATCTTTTTATCAAGGTCAAACACATAAGAAAAAAATATTTTTTCAATTTTCAATTTTTTGCTACCACATTTCAAATTAAAATTTTTCTTAAAATTTTAAATGGCCGCCATTTTTAAACAAGATGGCGGATGAAGCTGGCCAACGAACTCGTTCGAGACATTGGTCTGTACTATGTATAAACGAAGTTACATCCAAATCGGTTCTTAAATACGCCTTTTATCGCGTGACAAAATTCAGGACGTTTCAAAATGTCAGCTTCGCTAGAAATTCAAAATGCTATAACTCAGCCATTTTTTAAGATATAGACAAAACAAAAACTGCTACGGAGTCTTTGTATAAAGGTCAAATACATAAGAAAAAAATATTTTTCCATTTTCAATTTTATGATACCACATTTCAAATTTTAAATTTTTTTAAAAATTTTAAATGGCCGCCATTTTGAAACAAAATGGCGGATGAAGCTGGCCAACGAACTCGGTCGAGACATTGGTATGTACTATCTACACACCGAATTACATCCAAATCGGTTCATAAATACGAGAGTTACAGTGTGACATAGGTCAGATATATATATATATATATATTGATATATATATATATATATATATATATATATTGATATATATATATATATATATATATATCAATTTTGAACGGAGGGTGGTTTCGGGGTCTGGGGGTCATGATCGATGAAAATATACCAAAATTTTTTGAAATCGCTTTCCTCCGAACGGCTGCAATAGGTAGCTTTTTGTAAAGAAAGCTACCTAAAATAACGGAGAACTAGTTTTCAAGGCGGAATGTTACTGTTTCTACCTTTCACAGTGCTGCCAAGTTGAGTTGGAATAGAGTGTATGTATAGCGCTTCCTCCATTAAACAGCGCATGCGTCACTGCTTGGCGAAATTCAAATCTATGTGAAGTCTGCTAGTTTGGCAATTTATCTGTAGCACTGGCGAATAGACGTTAACTTTGTAGTCAAAAAATTATCAACAACGCTAAAATAATAAATTTAGTTACATTTTAAGTATTAAAGAAATTCTTTTATTTAAAAAATACCTTGTAAGTCATGTGAATTTAAAAAAATAATTTAATTAATAATACTGTACTCATGATAAAAAAAAAATACAAAGAAATACATAATAAATATTTATATTTTTTTATATATCGAGGATAATTTTAAAAGATTCAATGAATTAATTCTGCTAATTTTATATTTATCTCTTATTAAAGGTTTAATCTACCCTATATACATATAAAATCCTAATGAAACGAATTTATGAACCGAATATATGAAACGGCTGAAATGTGTATCGATTCTTTGAATCGATCGATTAGACGACTGATTATGTTTCACGGCGATTTCTCCTAAAATATGGAATACTTTGCGATTAAATTTACACCAAAAATCCGTATTGATCCGCAGATCTCAAAACTGGTATTAGAATTTTTAAATTCGAATTAGTTTTCGAAATATTAATTTTTTTCTAATTTTAAATACATTTTTCTAATGATGGCAACTCAAATTTTAATCATAACAGATATTTTTTTTTCATAATTCAGAAAAGTTTACTATTTTAAATTAATTTGGCGACCAGTTTGGCCTCCTTTAAATCTATGCTAAGAACAATGCTTTTTTTGTATGTCGTTATCACTTTATTTAATACAAAACTTTCATTTAAAAATGAAACATTTAAATTGATGGCTTTCACTTCTTTCTTAAAAAAAAAAAAAAAAAAAAAAAAAAAAAAAAAAACGAAAAGAAAAATATTAGGCACAGATGTCATATACGCACTGGGGTACCTAATTGGTGCAAAAATGGCATTATTTTGATTGACATGGCTATTTTCGTTTATTTAATAATAAATGTTTATTTACTTTTATTTTTTTTAAATTCATATAAATTATTTTGTTCTATAGTTATTAATTATTTTTTTGCTATTTCTTTTGAAAATAATAGAAAATAATTAAAAAATACGGTATAACGTAGTTATTCCGTCAAACAATTTCGCAAATTATATAAATCGCCAAACCACTCGCCAAATTGTACAGATTGACAAAATTTTTATTTTAAATAACGAAAGAACAAATAAATTAGTATAACATTAATAAATATAAAAATAAAACGTCGAAATAAAAATCACTTGATGACGTGAACATGTGTAACTTGCTAAAAGTCAAGTGAATGTGACATTTTCGATCAACCGGCATTTAATCTTATAGTTCGCGATAGATTTTTGGTCGACGGGATAACTAAGTAGTACCAAAAATACACATGTAATTGGTATTCGAAAACGAGGTTTTCGCCAAATTTTCGTAAAAAAAAAAATCATGCCAAACATGCAGTGCGTATATGACATCTGGCGAAATATTAAATTATGTAACAAACCATGATATTTAATTTCAACTTCAAATCAATGTTTTAATTTACCACTCGAAGAATAAAAAAAATTCTAACTGGCGAGTTGCAAAAAAAAAAATATTGGCGAGATTTGCACCCGGCTTTTTTTCTTTCGGCACAGATGTCATATACGCAACGGGTACTTAACTAGAGCCAAAGTATCGTTATTTTGCTTGATATGGTAAGTCGGATGTTGTTGTTTATGCTGTTGATGCGTTCCCCAAATTGGCGTTGGAAAAAAAAAATCGCACCAATATAGTATATGACATTTGTGCCAAACCTTCATATGAAAGGCGAAGGGATCAGACCGTATTTGTTTATGACATTTGATGACTTGAATTATTATAATATAGATGAAATGATGGGGATAGAATAATATTTGGCGACTCATCACCTGTGCCTGGATAACATTAAAGTATCAAAATGGCACCTAGAGTATAAAAAACGAAGTGTTCCGCCGGGAACTGTTGATGATAGTCATATGATTTAGGCTATTGTTATAGAGATTGTTTTAAAATATCGGGAGACAAAGACTCTGAATACTTAATTCATTTTATTTTAGCTTCTTTTCAAATGTTTAACTGATCCTCTTTAATCAAAAACAAAAACAATGATTGGATGTCTTAACAGCAACTGATTTACCCTTAAATTTTTGCAATCAAAGGGAATTGAATGGAAACCCGTTTACTGGGAGATCTGCATAGCTTTTTTCAGTATAATTTAATCGTCTCTAATATTTTTAAAACCCGTCAGTTTAGCATGTTTTTTTTTATTTTTAGATTCTGCAGTGTCTGAACGGGGGCTGGCGAGCGTAGCTTGCAGGGGGCAAAGCCCCCTGCAAGCCCCTAGTATATATATATAATGTAAGCTTAGGAGATTTATTATTGCATTTCAATAAATGTCTACTTTAATATTACAATATAAACAAATGAATTATTAAAATTTATTTATTTATTGAAATTTATTTAAAATTAAATGATATATACAAATTAAGTCTATTAATGTAATTAAATTTATTAATACAAATTAAATTCTATTTACAAATTAAATTTATTAATTGTATTAAATTTATTAATACAAATTAAATTCTATTTACAAATTTAGTTTATTAATTGTATTAAATTTATTAATACAAATTAAATTCTATTTACAAATTAAGTTTATTAATTGTATTAAATTCATTAATGTAAATTAAATTTAATTAATTAATACAAATTAAATAAAAAAATTAAATTTAGTTATAATTTAATTTAATTATCTAATTGACTATAAAATAATTACAAAGGAAATGATAATAAAGACTGGCTGATATTTATTAACTGACTTAATAAAGATGAAAACAAAACTCCTAAAAGAAAGTCTTCAGCAAGGACAGAACACGCGAACTAAGGATTTAGTAAAAGATTCAGAACCATAACCAAACCAGTCCTTAAACCACTAGACGAGATCGTTCACACGAACTTTTCACCAAAGAACCATGTGCCGGCTTTACACAATACTTTCTCAAAGAACTTGGCATTTCATCGCCAAATCAATGGCAGGAAGCAACCCAAGAATCAGTTGACGCATACGTTGTTAAATGGAGGAAACGCTATACCCGGCTATACCTATATTAAAGGAAGACCTAAGTTGTCAATGGTGATTATAGTAGAGAGGAGTGTTCGTCCGAGACAATAAATAGTTCCGTACTGAATATGAAAGAAATGGCCTATTAAATCTCTTTTTTTCTTCATTTTCACAGGAAAAATGATTGACTCATTAATCGAAATCGATTGAGCTTAGCATATATTCATTTTTATGATAAATATCTAATAATAATCAATTTATTCGCAAGGAAGGTTTTTGGCGAGGACTTGGCGCGGTGCAAGCAAATAACTAGACCCCCAATAGAGCTGCGCAGGGTGATGGTCAATAGATATTGCCTCCTCTTATTATCAGAGATTGTAGATTTTTGATGTCCAATCAAAAGTTTCTTTTTTAAAACTATTAAATATAGAGAAAATTTTTCGGCGGATTCGAATTTTTCGGAAAATTTCACCCTAAGTACATACCCAACATATGGATGAAACATTTAAAATAACAAAGAAAATTTTCTTTTGCAAATTAAAACGAATAAAAGAAGCTCTTTATTTTAAGGCTGTTCTCAAAAAATTATCTTTCCCCGCTCAAGAACCGGAAACTTTATATTTTAAGGCTCTTTTTTAAATGTAAAAGCAGTATACTTGCAGGCATGATATTTGAAGGGATTTGAAATCGAACAGTTTTTCTTAGTTTCCGGTAAATTAATTACAAGCAATTGTTGTCCAAGAATCAGACTGGACAATCGCGTTGGATAGAAAATTTTGGTGTATTAGACAATTTCACCTCAAGTAAATATGAAGCATATGGAAAGAATATGTAAAATAACAATTTCCCTTTTGAGTAAATTAAAGTGAACTTTTTTACTTTTCTTAAGTACATTCACGATATAATTTCCATCCCTCCGTATACAAAAGTTTAAACTATTCTTATTTTATTTGGAAAGAATTGATCAGAAGTTAAATTAATTTGTCTTTTAAACAAATAAATTCAATATTTTAACAGTATTTTAGACAGAAAAACAAGAGAAAATTCACCAGTTATTCATAATGCATACTATAGTTTTATACATAAATGTAAGTTAATTTGATTTGATAAGTAAAATTATAATTTAATTTGACATAAACCAATCAGGCCCGTGCGAAAGGGCGGCGAGGGTGGGGGGGGGGGGGTGGGGGAGTAGTCCCGGGCGAAGAGATTGAGAGGGCGCCAAATTTATACTACCAACACCAACATCTTTTTTTGATTGTTACAAGAAATTATATACATACATATCGAGAATTTTTTTCAAAATGAAAGTACATACATTTTTCGTTTCAAAGTTTCACCGTCCCATAACTCATACCCGAATATAAATTTCTGATTAAGGACTTCTTCCTTTTAAAAACTTGTTTTAGGGTTCTTTTCTTAGTTCCTTATGTTTACCTTCTCTTTCCTGAATCTGAAATTAAATTTTCTTTCTATGCTTGTGACAAAAATATACACTCTTAAAATCCAAAAGGATTGAAAACTGTTATACTTGACTGTTAGGTAAATTTTTACACCATTTTTCAATATTCCCTTTGACATAAAATAAGGGTAATTTTCTTTTATGTTATTGAGTTATTTGGAAATTCTGGATTAAAATTAAACCTTTTAAACTTAAAAATAAATGCAAAATATATATTCAGTAGAATTTATTTCTGTTTTTACAGTTTGTTAATTTTGCGACTCTTGTCAAAAAGAAAATTCGGGGTGTAGGGTGCAAATTGAAACTCTGCATTTAATTGTGAGGGGGGGGGGAGGGGGTTGAGCACCAAACTGAAACTTTGATCCGGACGTAGTTTTCTCTTCGCACGCTCCTGAAATCAATTAACTGGAAACGAAATTGCAAAATATCTGGATATATTGGAATAATTTAAAATAATTTTTTTCAATGCGACTAAAAATGTGCATTTGTTTGAGATTATTTAAGAACACTGTGAGAACATTCCTGTTTTCTTTTACGATTTTCCGAAGAAGAGTTCTGTTACAAACCAAACAACAAACACTGTGTGATTTACAGTAAATTCAATAAATTTGATGAATTGAAAAAGTTTGTTCAATTTAATATGATTTAGCACAGTTTTTTTTCGCGCACTTTTTGAATAAACTTTACTGTCCTTTTTTGGGGGGACGGGGGTGCCTAAACTAAAACACAACTCTTTTTCGCATGAATTAGTTCTGTTTGAATAATTTTGTACATTATATCATCGTTTAATTTTAAATTAAGACGCATCTGCACGACAATCAAAAATACATTTCGTTTGGCGATTTATTCTGTGGTTCAAATTTTCGGCAACCTTTCACCCTCCAAATTTCTCCTTTCTTTATCGTTGGTCATGCATTTCCCGGACTTCGGACTTGACACTTGCAGGAATCGTCGTCATGAGCAGGGCTGCGGAGTCGGTGGGAAAAATGGACGACTCCGACTGCGCAACCCTGCTTGTAAAATTGACGACTCCGACTCCGGGAATTTTAACATATCCGACTCTGACTCTTTCTCTCAAAAATGGGCCCGATTCCGACTCCGCAGCCCTGGTCATGAGACAGTCGTCAGTTATAAGTGAAGTTGTAATACTGTATATGCATATATATTTAATGAAAAACGCTATTCGATTCCAAATCAGTTCAGAAGTCATGACTACAAATTTCATGCTTTTTACATATACCAGTGATCCTGTGAATGTTTATTAAAAAGTTCGTTAAGTATTTATAAATAGGAAAGGTGCGTTTTTAACGCCAGAAAACACTGAAAATTCATAAAATTTAAAAACTCAGTATGTTTTATCCGTAAAAGATTTTTTTCTTATTGTCCTTCTTAGGATCTCCTTCTAATGTCGTTCTTTTCTAAATATACGTTATACGAAAAGGAGGCGGTATAAAAATTAAATTTCATATTTTAATGTGCATACAACCCCTTTTCAAATAAATTCCATATCCGAAAGATATACTTGATTTGTATACTTTTTGTAATTGGAAGTATCTATTATCAGCGGTTCAAGAAATTGTATCAATTTTGAATCATCGGTTTAAGGGGTCTCAGGATTCTTAAAGCTTTAAAATTTTCGAAATTTTAATTTTTTTACATCTTAAACTCCTATATTTTCTGAACATTTTGATATAATTGTTTCCTTGAAATTCCTATTAGAACTGAAGTTATGGATTTTACATTTATACACGTTCAATAGCTGAAGCGTCTTTTCGTAAACTTTGAAGCCATTTTTCTCCAAATGACGTTTTTGGGCATAACGCGCACGATATCTCAAAAACTTATGAATATTTTTTCATGAAATTTTCAAAACATATGTTTCATGTTAGTCTGTACAAACTGAACCTAAAATTCCCTTTTTATTGTTCAAAACAATATTTTTTTAGGTGATTATACTGCTGAAATTTTCTTAATTTTGCATTAGCTAAATACAACTTTGTATTAAAAATATAAAAAAGCTTTAAATATAAATTTATTTAGGTTCAGGGTAATTATTACAATCTGAAGTATAAGTAGGCACCAAAAATTTCATTCTAGTTGTAATACTTATTTTGAAATCGTGCGCGTAAGCTGTTATGCCGATTTTTTGCTCATCAAATGCCTAACAGTTTGGAGCCCCCTGTAAATTCTAATTCTGCATCTTATAATTTTTTAAATACATGAAATTAAAGAATATACTTATATATTTTATTCCAATTAAAATTGTTTCTTAAAATCAAATACATTTTAAGATATTAAATGCTGAAAATGGTCTTTTTTAAAATTTTTTTCCAATTTTAAGAGTCCTGAGACCCCTTAAGTAAATATTTATGCATTTCAGTGCATTTGCATTAAATGTCAGTTTTAATATTTTTTAGTCTTTTGCGTTTGAATTTGTTGTCAAACTCGTGGTACAATAGTAAATATTGTAGTCCATAAATTGAAAAGCCCATGAGAATATAATTAAATAAAATCGCAACATTATAACCTACTCTTAAAAAAAATCTAACGTATCATAACTTGAAATATCATCTTTTCCCAAACTATCAAAGAAAGCAAAATGGCAGTGTCATTTTAACCTTAAAATGGTTTTCAGTCCACCCAATACTTTTTCAAAAGTTGGCGCTACTGCTTCACTCGATGACTTTTTCTCTTTGTAGAATATCCAATTTAGAAAATAACATCATTTGCCGATTTTCATAACCTCAAGGCTGTTTCCAAATCTGAAGGGGGCTACTAACCGACACATTTTTAAATTCCTTTTTGTTCGGAGACACGCAGAATTGGCAGCTATTGTTATTCAGAAACAATGTAATCTAAAGATAAAGGTATATATAAATATTATACAGACATACAAACAATAAATACAATAAACCCCTTGGAGTGAAAAATTAGCCAGAGCCAGGAATCGAACCCGGGACCACAGTAAACAAGACTGCTGCTCTAACCACTGAGCTACTCCGGCCGATGCCTGAGTCTGCAATTTCTCACTAATAAACCATGTTGGGAAAGTCACCAGCCATTTATACGACAGCCTTGAATGACCGGACAACGATGAATAGATTTTACTATTACACCGATCTACGATAATTATAATAAAACACTCATACTACAATATATATTAAAACACACATACACACATAAATAACGCCTGCATTCATCAGTTAAAGGTATATATAAATATTATACAGACATACAAACAATAAATACAATAAACCCAACTGGAGTGAAAAATTAGCCAGAGCCAGGAATCGATTCGATTCCTGGCTCTGGCTAATTTTTCACTCCAGTTCGGTTTATTGTATTTATTGTTTGTATGTCTGTATAATATTTATATATACCTTTAACTGATGAATGCAGGCGTTATTTATGTGTGTATATGTGTTTTAATATATATTGTAGTATGAGTGTTTTATTATAATCTAAAGATGTTTGCTTTTTTTTAGTAACCACAAAAGTTTTTTTTTCAGTAAATATTGTCAAAGTTGACGTTTCGAACCAATTTTCGGTCATGACAGCGGCAGAAAGGGAAAAAACCGGTCTTTACGTGATTAAAATCGCTTTTAACTCACTGACTAATGCATTTATCAAGAAAAGAAATGAAAAACGCTTCAATAATCAGTCCTGCCAAATTTATGCCTTTTCGTTTAAAAATGAGTCCGAAAATGTGTCAGAAAGTTCCGTGTTTTTGAGCAGGTAACTTCAGAAGAGCCTTAAGCTCATGTTCCTGCAGGCGAAGACACTCGAGAGCTAATGCTAATCCTATAGGAATGTTATTTTCTAATATCTCGTTTGCATCTCGACATTTTTATTTTATTTATTTTTATTTTTTATTTATTTATTTATTTATTTATTATTATTTATTATTATTATTATTTTGCATTGGATAGCTGAGGTCCATTTCTACATCGCTCCTTTTTTACTTTTTCTATTTTGGTTTTAGATATTTTTTAGAATGACACTTTCACTTTCGGAACCGGTTTCGAAAATGAAAGTAACTTTATAAAAAATATCTGCAACCAAAATCGAAAATGAGCGATGTACAGATAGACCTCAGCTATCCAATGCATAGAAAATATTTTAAAATGTGGAAATGCAAACGAGATATTAGAAAATAACCTCCCCATACGGTTACCATTAGTTCGCGAGTGTCTTCACCGGCAGGGACAGAAGCCTTGCACTTGAGTTAATGTTAAACCAATGGGAAGGTTCTTTTCTAATATCCCGTTTGCATTTACTCATTTTTAAATATTTTTTGTTGCTGGATGGCTGAGGTCGATGGTCTACATTCGTCCGCTGCAGAATGTAAATATGAAATGTATGCTAAATTAAAAAAAAAATTGACAGAATTCGCCATTTAAGACAATTTTTGAACATACTCAGAAGCAATAAAAAAAATTAACAATTAAGAAATATTAAATATTCAAAAATAGATTTCTACCAACATTTAACAAAATTGAGAATTGGAAAAAAAAAAAGAATATATATATATATATATATATATATCCGCCACTGGGTCTGTGATCCCTTTTGGATAAATTAAAAGCACGTGAATGTAAAAAGAAAATTAAAGAAATATAATTAAAAATTCTTTGCCACGGTAGGAGTTGAGGAAGGCAAGGCAATATTTTATCTTTCATTTTTAACAATCAAAAATGAAGAAAGTTTCGTAGAAAATTCATTTTCAAAATCCAGAGAGAGGCGGTGGCCCTTCCTTTGCTCCTCCCCAGCCGACGTCCCTAAAGGAGATTTTTCGTTTTCTTTTTTAAATAACTTTATTCTAAATGTATTTTGGCTGTCTATCACCAACCAGAATTCTTTTAGGAATATAAAAAAAAAAAAAAAAAATATGCATGGAACGGGGGGGGGGGGAAATAATAATTGGTAATATCAACTCCTGCAAATTTCTTCCTCCAAAAAACGATAAACAGCCAAATCTGGCGATCCAAGAATATACTCCAGCAGTAAACAATTAATGTAAATTAAATCCGAAAAGGATTTTTTGCACGCCAAAATCATCGCTATATCTCCCACTATGGAAGTCCTACAACGCCAAAGTCCGTAAAAAGGCTCGCTCAGTATCATACCCATTGACAACTAAGGTTTGCTTAAGGTTTTGGCCATAAGGTACTTTAGTCGCTCGTGGCTCCTCCCATGCTGGAAACGAGCGGCATCTACTGGCTAATCCTCTAAAAATAACATTCTGAGGTTTTTTTTAATTAATTTTACATTTCTTTTTCTTCTTAACAATAAATTAAAAACATCCTTCATTGTATTCTTAAAACAATTAAACAAAAACCTAATTTAAAGAACAAATTAAAAAAACAAAATTTATTTCCTAAATTGTTTAAGCCCGAGAAGGGGCAGATATAAAGATATTTCATTCAATTCGTCCTACATTTAATGTTAAATTTTTGTAACAAATAAGTTAAACCAATTGAACATTAAAAAATAAAAAGGAAATTCATACAATATAATGCTTTAAACACCTATATACTTAGATTCCGTTGAAATGAAATCGAAATAAATCTTAGACTTTTTTTAAAGTTTTGTATTTTGCATATACCTTATCATATTATGTACAATCGTCATAAACATAATGCAAAATCTGCAGTACAAATATTTACAACTCAAAAATGGAAAAAGTCTAAGATTTATTTCAATTTCATTTGGACGGAATCTAAGTATATAGGTGTTTAAAGCATTATATTGTATGAATTTCATTTTTATTTTTTAATGTTCAATTGGTTTAGCTTATTTGTTACAAAAATTTAACATTAAATGTAGGACGAATTGAATGAAATATCTTTATATCTGCCCCTTCTCGGGCTTAAACAATTTAGGAAATAAATTTTGTTTTTTTAATTTGTTCTTCAAATTAGGTTTTTGTTTAATATATCAAGTTTTTTAATAACTACTGCATTCAGACAAACACATTTCAAAATTAATGGAGGGTATATCATCATCAGGCTTTGATTTGTGCGATATCGCATCACAATTTGTGATGCAATTTACCTATGTATAATTCAAAATGTTTCACCAGTGCAGTAATGCAGGTTGTTGTAGTTTGGTCAAAAAATTACAATCTGAACTTAAAAAATCTGCTTTAAAATGTCATTTCTTCCACTATGACGTCATATTCATCTTCTTTTTAATTCTTAAAAAAAAAAAAAAAAAAAAAAAAAAAAAAAAATTATTTCAGTTTCATGTTTCACGTGAAAATCATTCAACTAAAATAGGCAAATTATTATTACGGCTTTTGAATTATTTACAACAATGAAAGAAAAATGCTAAATTTTATTAGAAAAAGTCCGTTGATTCTCAATGAAAAAAGCGATATTTGGAATTATTAAGAAAAATATTTGAATAATGTAAATAAAAATTAGCCCATGTTACTCTCTAGATTATAATCCACCTATATGCAAAGGCATTTTATGATCCATTTTGATCCTGACGTCTGGCAAATGTTTTTACACTTTGAATTTATAATATTATTAGAATTGGAGAAAAGAATTAAAAATGAGTGGCATCAGGGACAAAAAGGTGGGAAGAAAAAATGAAAAAGTTATGATCTCCATAGGCTCTTCTATGTTAAATTAACATTGAGAAGTGACACTGGAAATAAATAAGTATTGCGCTGCCGCGCAATACTTAAATAATAATAATAATATGTTCTTTATGTGACTATCCATAAAATTTCATTTTATGATTTAACATCATAAGCTAGTGAAATTGAAATAAAAATTCTTTAAAGTAAAGTTTTTTTAAAAAAAAGAGAGAGAAAGAGGGGGGAGGGGTGGGTATATATTTTAATACTAAATATTTAATTTATATGCTTTAATATTGAAGTTATATTTAAATACATGTATGTATCTTGACTTAGGACTAGCATCTGTTAATATTAGCATGTGTTATTTGTTATTTCTTTCCTTTTTTTTTTCTTTACTTTAAAGAAAATTTATTTCAGATTTACTAGTTTATGATGTCATGCAGTAAATCGAAAAATTTACGGCCAGCCATAGAAAAATCATATTTAATTATTATTATTTAAGAATTCAAAGAAGAGCTTTTTTTTTAATTCATTATTTTTGCAACTTGTTAAAAAACAAGAAAAGTTTAAATTGAAGAACCCCTTAGGATCTTAATTTTCATCATAATATTTTGAATTTATACTTAATAAAAGAGAAAGGGAGAAAAAAAATATTAATAATTACTTTCTAATAATTTGAGCTATCAATTACTTTCCAATACCTTTAGCTAAATAATAAATTTTCATAAATAAAAAAGACAAATTTATACAAAAGAATTTTCATAGCCATTCATATGTTTTTAATAATTTAGTAGAAAAAAATTATTTTAATGTAAAAAAAAATAACTGGAAAAAGGCACCATTTATTTTAATTTTTAATTTTTAAGTTATTTTTTATAAATAACTATTTAAGATTGTGTTACATAAAAAAACTATATACTGTTATATTTGGATTTAAAAAAAAATAGTAATAAATATATTTTTTAAATATAACTAAAAATTTAAATCCAAATTTTGCATTTACAACTTTTTAAAAATCCTATAAATTAATTAATTAATTTAAATGAATAAGTATAGTACAAGATTTAAGTAAGATTTAGCTAAAGTTACTGGAAAGTAATTGATAGCCAAAATTAAGGATGCACCGAATAGTGATTTTGGCCGCATGCCGAATATTTGGCCAAAAGATAAACCGAATACCGAATAGTGACTATTAAACCGAATAGTAACTATTCGTCCGAATACCGAATATTCGGTTTGCCGATTTCTTTTAAGCCCCACCAGTGGCTGAGAGGTTCTGCTCTCGAAGCTGGTAGACGGGAGGTGCTGGGTTCGAACCCAATAGCGCCCGTCGGCCTAATCGTTCAGAGTTTTCGTGGTTTTCTTCGAACCTTGGATTTCGATGCGTTAATACGGGTTAGGTTCCCTTAGAAAGATCCCCACGAAGGGCACTCCCCCCTGGGCCTATATCCCTCGTGCAGATAATTAGCCGTCATAAATACAACCAACCGATTGCTTTTAAATTTCAGAATTTGAAAGTATTAAAAAGTTAAATTTTGAAACAATTTTACATAATATTTAACACACATACTGCCACATTGATAAACAAGATCTTTTTACAAGTAATTTCTACACTAAAAAAATTATGCTTTGAATTGTTATTTAAGAAGAGGGTAGTTTTAAAGTTTCTTTAATTGATAAAATTTTAAATTTCACGGATTCCTCTCTGAATTAAAACAAATGAGTAAAATTTTCTTGTATTCTAAAACAAATATTTTAAAATCAAAGTGAAATTTTGAAGGAATTGAAAGAAAAATTGTACAGTCATATACTGTTTATTTGTCAGGAAGGGACTAAAATCGTCATTATTGATTAATTTTCTTAGGTGATACTTTTCAAATAGCAAATAACAAATGTAAAAACATTCTCTTTTATTTAAATATAGTTCTATTTCTAATTATTAAATATCTTTATTAATTGACAAAAATAGCAGTTTTCTTAAGGTTTTTAAAAAGGACTTTTAAGTGTTCGGCCTGGCCGAATATTTTGATATTCGGCCAAACCGCATAGTTTGATATTCAACCTAACTGAATATTCAGTAGTATGGCCGAATACCGAATATTCGGTGTATCCCTAGCTAAAATTATTAGAAAGTAAATGTTAATAATATTATTTTTTGTTTTCTCTCCTTCTCTTTTATTAAGTACTAGCAGGCTGAGCCCGCTGCGCTGGACCATTTTTCAAATAAACCTTCAATCAAACGAAATGGAAAATCCGACCCTGTATTTTAAATTAATATGTACCTTCACTTGGAAGGTCCTTCCGCATTTTCTGAATACGCATCGGACGCAATTGCGCTATTATATTATCTGATGCGTTAGACAAAATACGGGCAATTCATAAGCAACTCTTTAGTACACATGTACAGTTTGGGAGGGAAATGCGGCCATTACGATCATATCACCACACTACTAAAAAAGAGAGAATTACAATGACTGCAGAGATTGACCATTTAACTTAAAGAATGTTCGGGTTATTCACTTTCGTTTGTGAGTTCTTTTACTCCGGGCTTCTCAGCTTGGTACTTTGTGCGGATCTGATAACATAAATACAATCTCTCTCTACGTTACATTATATTTGGTAATATACGTCTTCTTTTGCCAGGTTTTCTCTACAGTTTCTTATCTTCGATTTCCAGTAGAGTAAATACAATCAAAACAGTATTTAACTTTTATATTTTAAAATATGTGAATCATGTAAAAGTGGATATTTAAAGCGGAATTGTGTGAATAAAATTAAAATAATGTCATTTTAACTGCCGTTTCTTTTTACATACCAGTTTTAATCATGCAACTATTAAATAACTTCGATAACTAATTCAAATAGAAAACTAAACCTCTAGTTTTCATTCAATAAAATCTTACCAAACATCCGTAATCGGATCCACAACCAAGTTTGATGTGCAACTAGAAATGTTCGCAACGGTATGGCTAAAAATGTACCAGAGTTAGCTACAAAACAGAGTTAATTACGTTCCAAACTACATTCCATTAAATAATGTCAAATTGCTGTTGATTGAATTTTAGATCTTTCACTATCTAATATCTCTTTGCAAATGATAAATAAAGTTAGTTATGCAAAATTTTTTTTTAGTTGTGATCTATTTTGGCAAACCGAAGATTTTTTTCGCATTTCTCTAATGAGCGTAATAAGACGGAGAAATAAACATGCTTTTATTTTCAAGACGTCATTATTCATCAGTTTGTTGCCTAAATAAAATAAAAACCTTAATTTGTGATTATGATCAACTGCTCGGGCTGTGCATCAGCCAAAATTTCTTTATAATGATTGAAATTTTATTTAAGTCTGAGGAATTTTTTTTTAAAACCTAGGGTAAATGAACAAATATTGTGCCATTGGCCACCTTTGGCATTTGAAAGTTTTTTTTTTCTTTTTTTTTATACATTCAAAGTAATGCTTTTTTAGTGATAGTAAAATAAACCTAAAATTTGTCACTACGAACAGCTGCTCGGGCTGTGCATCAGTCAAAATTTTATAATGATTGAAATTTTAATTGAATTTGAGGTACTTTTTTTAAAAAACCTAGGTTAAATGAACAAATACTGTTTTTTTTTTTGTACATTCAAATTAATGCTTTTTTAGTGATAGTAAAATAACTGCACATGAAAAATATCTATTAGTAAATATTCTTTTGTCCGTTTGCTCCATAATAAAAAAACATAAATTTACTAATCGCTAATTACTAAAAGTACAAATTTCGCGTAATCTTCTGAAATCGGATTTACCGACCACGGTTCCTTTCAAATATAAACGAATCTTCCAACACTATATAGTAAATTCGCCAATTGTAAGGTAGCTGATTAGGGAAGATTCATCCAATATCTTTTTATAACATTTCTAAAAGAAGGGAAGATATGAAAAAAAAAAGAAATGACGAATGGAATGGAATATCGAAAAGTGATTTCAGAAAGCAATTTTTATTGCAAAATGTCTTTTTTCGCGAAATAACGCATAATTGGGTACTTTTCGGTTAGCCGGGCGCCAGTGTTATATTTACATTCATATATACATATATATGCACATTTATGTACATATATATATGTACATACACACACATAAATATATGCATACATATGTATATATATATATGTACATATATGTGCATATATATGTATATGAATGTAAGTATAACACTGGCGCCCGGCTAACCGAAAAGTATCCATAATTGCTTACATTTTCTTAAGAATAATCTTTACTACCTAACATTGCAAACATTGAACGTTTGTATAAGGGAAATTGGCGATATGTTTTTTATTAAAAAAGGAATGGACAATATTAGCTAATCTGGCTTCGAAGTTATAAAAGTCACAAATTTGGGAAAAACAAACCGACATGCTTTCGCAGTAAAGTATGATGAGAAATTTTTTAAATGTCTAAAATTAAATTATTTTACAATATGTATGTGCGTGTGTGGGAGACATTTATACTAAAATTAAAATATTTGACTCCGTTTTTAAAATATTAATTGCTATTTATATATTGTACATTTGAATTTTAAAAAATACTCAAAAAATGCTTTCGTACACTTGCAAAGTCACCTTATTGTAAACATCGCTTGAACACAATTCCCGCTTATGTCTTTTTGGCTCAAAATCAAATTGTTTGGTGACAAAAGTGAGCTCAAAAATCACAAATAAACATATAACATGTAAATCATAAGTACCATCATTTTTACAATTACATCTGCTAGTTTCGTCTGTGAGTCACATGATGGAAGAGTTAGAAATAAAAAAGAACAAATCAAAAACAAAATTGTTACCACAAGGAAGGTCTCCTTAAACAGCATACTCAAATTATTTTGAAAAGAAAAATGCTTTTTAAACTACTCATGTATGTAGTAAAACATCAGTCAAATTTGGCGGCGGAATCTCAGTAAAGATCTGAAAAAAATCTATATATATTCGAGTATTTGGCGCAAAAAAGACGAACGTTCCACGCTATTTGGCTAGCCAACACATTTCCATCCCAAATGCAAGATATTTAAATGCATTTGAAAATTGCTTGTTAAATAAGTGTTTAAATGCCTAAAACTCAATGAATTTAAACTTAAACGAAGGATTAGCGTATTATTTTTTACCTTTAAGCATATATAATATAAAAAATAGCGTGTTGCAGTAGTTATTTAATTTTACATGGCTTCACCGGCTGGAAATGTTTTAAGGGTACTATTTGATTATTCATTCAACCAATTTCGCCAAATTATATAAATTGCCAAACTATTCGCCAAATTATATAAATTGCCAGGCTATTTGCCAAATTATACAAATTGCCAAACTATTCGCCAAATTATACAAATTGACAAAATTTTTATTTTAAAAAACGAAAGAATAAATAAATTTTTAAACATTAATCAAATTACAAATAGAAGTGAAATTAAAAATCACTTGATGACGCAACAAACACGTGTACCGTGTTTAATGCCAAGTGAATGTAAAATTTACGATCAGCTGTTATTGGCATTTAATCTTATAGTTTGGCGATAGTTATTTTGTCGACGGGATAATCAAGTAGTACCATTTTAAATTTGTTTCAAAAGTAGCTGGCTAATTAAAAATGCTACCATTAAACATTTTATATTAAATACTCGTTTCCATGGCAACAATAACCTTCATTTCTTGTTTCTGATACTAACAATATCGAAGTCAAATTGCCAGTGTTCCGAATCTGACATTAATTTTGAATTTGGAAAAATTTAATAAACTGAAATTTTGTTTTAAACCGTATAATTATGATAATAAAATTTTAATATATATACACATATAAAGGTATATGACAAAACTGTAGTAATAAAATTGTATTTATTTAAGTTAAACTTAATCTAACTATCTTCGTATGAAGAGTAGAAAAAGGTTTTACTTAAAAATTATTTATGATAAAAAAAAGTATCATTCAAAATTTTATTGTGCCGCCAACCAGCATTAAATCGCCAAAAAAATAAAATTTTCATTATTTTTTTTACAAACGTTAAATCGAGATTCTGTGGATTTTTTTTTTATAATCATGCTATATGTCACGAGAAGAATCTTCTGTATATTCCTCATGAGACGATATTTTTTCAAATATTTCTGAGCATGCACTTATCGAAACTTCCTTGATATCATCCTATTAATTTTTCAGATGCATTTTTCTTAACCTGACGCAAAAGATAAAGAGCCAAATCTTATTTCAATTGCAGTATTTTAACTGAGTAATTTTTTAAGCGTTACGAAATTCCCTTTCATGTTTAAATTAAATATTTTCGTTTTTTAATATTATCACTCGTTAAAACGGATTTTTTTCTTCTTTTTTTCTTCCTTCTTTTTTTTTTTATTAAAATTAGTAACAGTTTTTTCTTTTATGTTTCGAGGTGTAATAGCTGTTTCAATTTTCTTTTATCAACGATAAATTTCGCCAAGAAATAAAATGGTAAACCTTATCGTCCAAAATAACAGAACTTTCCGTCATAATTCTATAACTAATCTAGGTAAAATGATGTGTTATAGCTTAAAATCTTCCCTGAAACGATACCTATCTAACGGTATAAATTCCGTAAAAATCCATGCAGTAGAACTCGAAATTTAGGCGTTCGGAACGAAATTTCCGTTTGGATTTTATATATATAACTAGCAGGCTATGCCCGCTGCGCTGGTCAATATTTCCAAATGAACCTTGGATTAAACTAAATGGTGAATTTGAACTTGTATTTTAAACAATATGGATCTTCAGCTTGACCTTGCACATTACTGAAAACGATGCGAACGCCATTGCGATATAATGTTATCTTAAGCGTTGGACAAAATTTAGCAATTAAGAAGTAATTGTTTTAATTGATTATAAACAGCGCACTTATGGTCGGCTAATGAGACCATTATGACAACAGGAATTAATACCTCTGTAACTAATCAACATATAATGAAATCGTATATACTAACACCATTCCTAAAAGTCATGCAACAAGGCCACTTGTAACAAAATATGATCTGTAGATTTTTTAAAAAAGGCTAAACTTTCATAATCAGGTTCACTTAATTTTTGAACTTTTACTGTTGCTCTATAACTAAGTACCCTTGAACAATATGTATACACTAAAACCTTTCCGAAATTATTACTTAACTAATTGTGGTATATCCTACGAAAGTATTATAAACAATCGGAATGAAATACAAATTTCCGTTGTAAATATATAGTAGATGATGATGATGCGATTTTGTGTAATAGAATTCATAGTAAAGTTTTCGCTTCAAACAAAAACGATGCTTTCAACATTAAAGCTAATACACCAATATGTGAAGTATCCGATTACGGAAGGTTAACTTGAATTCTCATGAGCAACTACTCAAAGAAAAGTGAATATGTGGCTTTTGTGATACCTTTATGTCAGCCGGGCGCAGGTAATAAATCAATAAAGATTGTTTTCATAGCATATTCTTATTTTATTATTTTCATTTAAAACACAAACCTTTCACTCATTTCATTTAAAATGCATATCTTATACTAATTTAATTTAAAAAACTGAAAAGATAAACAATAACAGGAAATAATGCCATAATTAAAAGCAAAAAAATATTTTTAATTTACATATGCAAAATGTAACTACTGCTACTGGGAATTTTAAAAATGCTATCAGCGAGATGTGCGCACGGTTGTTATAAATGTACCCATTTTTTCTTCTTATCGAGGAGCAATTTATAAATCGCATAATATTATTACAATTCCAATTTTTTTCATTGAGGAACCTGTGACCGGAAAAAATGTAAAAAGACTCTTGTAGATTCTTCGGATGACGGCATCTGACGCCATAAACCGAGTTTATATATATGAAAATAATTTTTAAGTCGTTACAAACATTGCTTTCATACTTAAATATTTTCATTGGTACTACTGTGTTATCCCGTCGACCAATTTCGCCAAATTATATAAATTGACATAATCTTTATTTTAAATAACGAAATAACAAATAAATTAGTATAACATTAATAAAAATACAAATAAAACGTCAAAATTAAAATCACTTGATGACGTAAACACGTGTAGTTTGTTTAAATTCAAGTGAATTTGATATTTACGATCAACCATTATTGGCATTTAATCTTTATTGGCATTTAATCTTATAGTTTGACGATAGATTTTTGGTCGACGAAATATCTAAGTAGTACCTTTTCTATTTTTGTTTTATAACGCTAAATTCTCAGTAATTTTTTCCCTTTTATTTTACATAAAATCACTATTTTTTTAAAAAATTAAGATGCTTGCATTTTTATTTCAAACTCATAGAGCCGTTTTTATTTTTTAGCCAAAAGGGTTGATTTGAATTTTTTCCGTTGCTAGAGTAACGGATGTAATGATAGATATTTTGAGGTTTAGATGCCAAAGACACCGCCAAATTAGAAAAATATGAAATGTGTCATGAACTGTTGGACTTATAAAAATTTATTTGGTAGCATTCGATTCAGCATACAAAACTACATTAAAATATGCTATCATTTGACGCATAATTTTGATATTTGATTTTTTCCCTCTCCCCGTGCAAAAACCATTAGGGGTGACACTTTAGAAAATCCTTTCTTAGCAGAAGTTTATGTCATAAGAAGTATTTTTACCACGATTTTCAAGATTTTAGGTTCAGTAGTTTGCGCTGTGCGTTAATTAGTCCCCTAATTCAGACTTTATTTTATATACTATATTAGATATGCGATTTTGCGGTGAATCGATGATCGAAAATTAGTCCAAAGTCCAATATCATTTGAAATATTACATAACAGAGGAGAAAGTACGAAGAAAGACGAAGAAGAAATGACGAATTACAAAAGAATTGTAATTTTTTATTTTTTTTTAATGTTGAATTTTTCCATAGTAATAACGTATTAAAACATAAATTTCCTTAAAAATTATCTTTATTTCCTAGATTTCGAATCTGTGAATTTTCCTATAAATGAAATTGGCGATATGACTTGAGAAAATAGATAATATTTGCTTAAATAAAATGGGTAATATTCGTTGATCTTAGTTCGAGTTTATAAATATCACATGCTTTCGGAATTACGGCGAAAAACATTTTAAAAAGTATGAAATTATTTTACAATATGTATGTGTGGCAGAAATTCACACTGAAATTTAAGTATTCGATTCCATTTTTAAAATATTAACTGATATCTATATAAGTTACAATTGAATATGAAAATGTACTCAAAAAATGATCTCTTTCACCTAAAAAAAACACCATTTGTGAGAACATCCTCAAGCTAATGTCACCCTTATACATTTTCGGCTTAAAATCACATTTTTTGGCGACAAAAGAAAAATAAAAAATTGTAAAGAAACAAATAGTAATTACACATGTGACTCACAATTACATCTGCTTGTTTCTTCTATAAGTCACGTGATGGGACAATTAGATATAAAAAAAAGAAAAGAACAGAACAGAAAGAAAATGTCGTTAAAATTTCATCTAATCAAATTTTCAGATTCGTATCCATATCTAACGCAAGCGATAAAGAGCCAAATATTGCGTATCAAGTGTAATATTTCTTATTAAATTAATTTTTAAGCATTACAAATATTTCTTTCAGGTTTTGATTAAATGTTTCCGTTTTTTAATATTATCACTCATTAAAACGGATTTTCTTCTTCTTTTTTTTTCATTTAAATAAAATTAGTAACAGTTTTTCTTTTATTTTTCGAGGTTTAATAGCCGTTTCAATTTTTTTTTATCAACGATGAATTTCGCCAAGAAATAAAATGGTAACCTTATCGCCCAAAATAACAGAATTTTCCGTCATAATTCTGAAACTAATATAGGTAGAATAATGTGTTAGGTAGATTTCGTATGAAATATTAGGTAGATTTCGTATGAAATACTACCTATTGGGATCGTTCCTATGTTGGAATTTCTGAAAAATTTTTGCAGATCTACACCGATCATGACCCCTAGAACCCCAAACCACCCTCAGTAAAAAACTTTATATATATATATATATATATATATATATATATATATATCACTTTTTTCTGGACACGATAACTTTCGTAATTCTGCACCAATCTCTTCCAAACTGATGCATAAAATCAATGGGCATAAAATCTCGGTCAAGTTCGTTAATGGGCAAAATCGGACCAAGGGGATGGAAATAGGGAGGGGTTTTGTGAAAACCGAAAAAACCCCATAACTTGTTCATTTTTCTACATATCAAATCAGTTTAAAGTTTTTATTACTTCTAAAAATAGGGCAAAATTTTTATGTATCACAGATTTTTGATAAAGTTAAAAATGGGCTCAAGGGGCGCAAAAAATAGGGTTTTTGGGAGAAAAAAATTCATAACTTCGTCAATTCTCAAGATATCAATTCCAATTAATTTTGTGATAAATCTCCTTAATATTATCTACAACTTTTATATTCACAAGTTTTTGATAGAACCAATTCGTACCGCAAAAAAAAAATTAAAAACGAAAACAAAAAGGGGGTTTGAAGAAGTAAAAAATCCATAACTCCGCCAATTCAAAAGATATAAAATCCCCATGAATTTATCATATATCTTCTTAATATTGTCTACAATATCTATATAGACAAGTTTTGAATGGGACCAAATCTTACGACAAAAAAAAAAATTAAAAATACATAGCGGTTGAAGAAAAAAATCTTCTTATTAAGGGCGCATTCAAATCCAAACTGCTTATTTTCTTACTCATTTTTAAATTCATTTTTGCTCTCAAACGCATGTAATTGCTAGATTCTCTTATTCAGAAACTATATAATGTACAGTAATGATCGATTTGTTTATAGAGGCAGAATATATTTCAAAAAATGATCTCAAAGTGGGCATTTTGAACCGAATTTCCCGAAGCAGATTGTGTTGGAAAAATCATTGCATTAAGGATGCACTTAAATCCAAACTGCTTATTTTCTGACTCATTTTTAAATTCATTTTTGCTCTCAAAGGAATTTAATTGGTAGATTCGCTTATTCAGAAACTATATAATGTAACGCAATGATCTATTTTTTGATAAAGGCAGAATACATTTCAAAAAATGATGCCAAAGTGGGCATTTTGGACAGAATTTCCCGAAGCAATTGTGTTATCACTTTCTTCTGGACACGATAACTTCCGAAATTCTGCACAAATCTCTTCCGAACTGATACATAAAATCAAGGGACATAAAATCTCGGTCAAGTTCGTTAATGGGCAAAAGCTGACAAAGGGGACGGAAATAGGGAGGGGTTTTGTGAAAACCGAGAATACCCCATAACTTCTTAATTTTTGTACATATCAAATCAGTTTAAAGTTTTTATTACTTCTAAAAATAGCGCCAAAAATTCATGCATCACAGATTTTTGATAAAATTAAAAATAGGCTCAAGGGGCGCAAAAATAGGGTTTTTGAGAGAAAAAAATTCCTTATTTCGTCAATTCTCAAGATATCAAATCCAATTAATTTTACTATACATCTCCTTAATATTATCTACAACTTTTATATTCACAAGTTTTTGATAGGACCAATTTGTACAGCAAAAAAAAAATAAAAATAACGAGAACAAAAAAGGGGGTTGAAGAAGAAAATGTTTCATAACTCCGTCAATTCACAAGATATAAAATCTCCATGAATTTATCATATATCTTCTTAATATTGTCTTCAACATTTATATAGACAAGTTTTTGATAGGGCCAATTCTTACAGGAAAAACTAATTAAAAATACATAGCGGTTAAAGAAAAAAAAATATCTTATTAAGGGTACATTCAAATCCAAACTGCTTATTTTCTTACTCATTTTTAAATTCATTTTTGATCTCAAACGCATCCAATTGCTAGATTATCTTATTCAGAAACTATATAATGTACAGTAATGATCGATATTTTTATAGAGGCAGAATATATTTCAAAAAATGATGTCAAAGTGGGCATTTTGAACCGAATTTCCTGAAGCGGATTGTGTTGGAAAAATCATTGCATTAAGGGTGCATTCAAATCCAAACTGCTTATTTTCTCACTCATTTTTAAATTCATTTTTGCTCTCAAACGCATCCAATTGCTAGATTCTCTTATTCAGAAACTATATAATGTACAGTAATGATCGATTTTTTGATAGAGGCAGAATATATTTCAAAAAATGATGTCAAAGTGGGCATTTTGAACAGAATTTCCCGAAGCGATTGTGTTAGAAACGAAAAATATTGCCCTACTTGAGAAAATAATTGTTTATTTATCAAGTTTTAATTAATTGAAAGAAAAATAAAAACACAGGTCGCTTATAAATATTTTCAAAAATCACGTCAGCATGTTTCATATTTTTTTTTATTAAAAATTAATCTGAAAATGTGCCAGAAATTTTCAAGTTGTTGAGCATGGAAAAATATTTTTTTTTTAATATCCCCTTAACCAGTAGTCGTAAAAAAAACAGAGGGTATACGTTCTAAGCAGAGGGTATACGCTCAAGGCAGAGGGTATACCCTAGTATATATATACTATAGCTTTTTTGAGAAACAGAGGGTATACGGTGTTCCTTAAAAAAATCCAGAGGGTATACGGCGTATACCCCCGTATACCCTCCACTACATCCCTGCCCTTAACACGATTCTGATAAAACCAGCTATTTTATAAAAAGGAAATAAAAACTCGTCAAAAGCAGACAGATAAAACTGTTAAAGTGGATTTATATCTAATAATGATTTAGTTTTTGTTGGTGAAATTAGTATACTTAATTTCGAAATCTACCTCTGCCTGTAGGCCGGGCCGGCAGGGATTTTTATAGATTAAAACCTTCCCTGAAACAATACCTATCTAACGGTATAGGTTCCGTAAAAATCCATGCAGTAGAACTCGAAATCTAGGCGTTCGGAACCTAATTTCCGTTTGGATTTTATATATATAATAGATAATAGATTTATATATATATATAATAGAATAGATAATAGATTATGTGTTATGAACTATCTCAAAGTTTAAAACAGATCGCATTGTTAGATTTCCTAATTTTAACAATATCGCGTTATGTTAGTTCCACATTCCACCACCAGGGAGCGCACTCTATTCTTAACGAAAGCGTATCTGAACGAAACTCCTTCATACAACCTTTCCGTAGATACATGAATCGGGAGGGTGGCGGTCTTAACCAATAATTTAAGATAATTGCTGAAATTACTACGAAAAATATTTTAAAGGGGCTCTACGCGGGCCCCTAATATAGTTAGAGGAAATCGGAAGACGGTAAAATAATCGTTTGCTTGGGTGCTTCGGAGCTACTTTTGGCGCGAGATCTAAGCTCTACGACCAATAGGAGCCCAGATATTTAAGGAAATATGAAGTAACAAAGTCCAAAATAATAGAATTTTCCGTAATAATTCTATAACTAATCTCGGTAGAATGATGTGTTATAGCTTAAAACCTCCCCTGGAACGATACCTATCTAACGGTATAAGTTCCGTAAAAATCCATGCGGTAGAACTCGAAATCTCGACGTTCGGAACGAAATTTCCGTTTGGATTTTATATATATAATAGATAATAGATGAATTTAAAATATTATTACGAAAGATAAAACCCTAGGGCGCTCTTCAAATTAAACTTTTCTTGTTGCTTAACAAGATGCAAAAATAATATATATAAAAAAGCCCTTTGAATTCTCAAATAATAATAATAATAATAATTAAATATGATTTTTCTATCAATAGCCGTAATCTTTTAAGTTTACTGCATGATATCATAAACTAGTAAATGCAAAATAAATTTTCGTTAAAGTAAAAAAATAAAAGAAATAAATAACAAATAAATAAAACATGCTAATATTAACAAATGCTAATCCTAAGTCAAGATAAAGTGTAAAGTTTTTTTTTTCAGGTTTAGAAAATTATCCATGCATATATATTGCAGTACGCTTACAGATATTACTCAGATATAACTTCAGTGCTAAGACATACAAATTAAATATTTAGTACTAAAATATCCCCCCCCCCCCCTCTTTCTCTTTTTTTTTAAACTTTACTTTGAAGAATTTTTAATTGAAATTCACTAGCTTATGTCATATGATAAAATGAAAATGTTATGAGTAGTCACAGAAAGAACATATTATATCTTTTATTATTTTAAGAATACAGTGAAGAAAGTTTTTAATTCATTCAAGAAAAAGAAATGCAAAATTTATTTAAACAACCCTTTGGGATGTTATTTTTAGAGGATTAGCCAGTAGATAGCGCTCGTTTCTAGTGTGGGAGGAGCCTTCAGTTTGTTTATACCGGAGCGTTGTGCGATTTAGCGTCGACCGCGTAGGCTCGTTCATAGATTAACATCCAAGATCGGACATTCCCATAGAGCGTAATGGTAATGTGATTGCGATCGTAGCGCCCTTAATGACAATGGGGAAGAAACTCCCCATCCTTGTATTATGCTTATTATTGAGTATCTACCTTACTGTGATCTTTCTTTTTTTAATGTTGCATGTTTACGTTTTTGATAGAATCTTACACCGATACATGAACATAGAATAGACATTCTATTTTATATATCTAATATCTATTCTATGTTCATGCACGATATATGTTTTTTTTTTTTTCTTTACATGATTAGTGAACGGCTTTAAGAGCAACGAATACTTGGTAAAAATTTCGTCTTGAATGCTATATATCAAAAGCAATGGTGTAATATAAAAATATACGAAATATTGAACTCTACAAGTCCCAGAAAATTTCATAATTATTCCCCTTTGGCAGGAAAATTTTTATAGCCCGTGTGTTATAAATTTATGAAGTTTAACGTATTAAACAATCGTTACAATAATCTTTTAAAATTTATGCATTTTCACTTCCTTACAGATAAAATAAAAATATTGTTTTTTATGTAAATTACGTACAACCAATTCAATAATGTTTATAATATTAACATATAAGAAATACTAATAAAAATATTACAGATAGGGAAAAATTCCTTTCGACAAATTTTTAGAATTGTATAAATCTAAAAGTTAAAAATAAATAAAGGTACTGACATTACACTCAATAAAATTTTATTCGATATCAATTAATCGACACAATACCTGAATTTGATTTTTTACAATTTAATCTTATAAACGTACATATTTGCATTCTTAACAGAATTTTCTGCGGCTTTCTTTTATATTATTAGTCTAATTATCATTTTGTAAGTTAAAAATGAACAATACAAGTACGGTAAAAAAAAAAAAAAAAAAAAAAAAAAAAAAAAAAAAAAAGCAGCTAAATAAATAAAGCAAGCATTAATAGAATATCGTCTGACACCTGCTTCGTTTCAGGAACGAATAGATATTCAAACCATAGAGGATAAACATATTTCTTCAACAAAGGTAAATTTCGGAGGTTTGT
Source organism: Maratus speciosus (assembly GCA_963932465.1). Lineage (NCBI taxonomy): Eukaryota > Metazoa > Arthropoda > Arachnida > Araneae > Salticidae > Maratus > Maratus speciosus. Next base: position 62,001,652 of record OZ010799.1, on the reverse strand, counting down.
TAGTTCTTCCCCCTTGCCGATAGTGACGCTAGTACTGTTGCCATTACAGATTTTGCCGTAAATGTCCCATCTTGATCGTTAATCTATGGGCTCGTTTGTAAGGTCAAAGCTGGATCTGCAATAAAGCGAAGACACTCCCATGTTAAAAGATGCCGCAAAATAGAACCTCTAGTGGCCGTAATGAGAATTAAATTGTTCGATAGTGGGCAGGGCGTTATACGATTAGCTTTTGGTTCTGCTTTCACCGCCTCAAATTTAAACATTGAAATTTTCATTTATTTCGCGGCAGTCGAACAATAACGACAATCAAAAGTTTTTAATCCTGTCATTAAACAAACTCATGGAGTGATGCAATATTTAACTTTTTGATAAAAGTAATCAGATTATGTATTGCTTTTCGTTTTTAATATTATTTTCTGTTTACTTCTTATAATTCGTAATGGCGTGAAGAATACGAATATATTTAAAGAAATTCATTTCTGAAACAGTATATATATATATATATATATATATATATATATATATTTATTTAAATGTAAAATTTAATGTGCTCAAGAATTTGTTTTAATAAAATATTTAATATATGGGATTAATATTTACAACAAATATTTTCTTATAAAAACATTCATATTTTTCACGCCCTTATAAACTATAAAAAGTAATAAGAAAATAAATAAGATTAAACATCTATATATATATATATATATATACTAGGGGGCTCTGCCCCTGCAAGCTACGCTCGCCAACCCCCGTTCAGACACTGCAGAATCTAAAAGCAAGTTAATCTGATCGGTTTTAAAAAGATTAGAGAAGATTGAATTATACTGAAAAAACCTGTATCGATCTCCCTGTAAACGGGTTTCTATTCAATTCCCGTTGATTGCAAAAATTTAAGGCAGAATCAGTTGCTCTTAAGAATTCCAATGGTTGTTTTCATGTTTGGTTAACCCTTTCAGGGGCGCCGTTTGCAGACTGCAAACGCAATTTTCAGGAATTTTTTTAACTAAGAAAATCTTGGAATTTTGGGCTGCTTACGGTGGGAAAATACTTTTTACTTCTTTGATTTGATAAAAGATGGCAGCACTATAGTTTATGTGATCATTTACATTGAAAGAAATTAAAGCAATTCCAGGCTGTTCTACACATGGTTCTATTTTTAATTAATTCAAGGATTAAAAACTTAAAATTTTCCAATTTTTTACATTAAATTTTATAAATAGACCCCAATGACTATTGATACGTCCTTTATTCTTTAAAAAAAGGTTTTATTGTTTTCTATTTTTACGTTTATATATAGCGTTTGCAGACTGCAAACGGCGCCCCAGTACGACTTTAAAATGCAGACTTCACGGGACAAATGAAAAACATCACTATTTCTTATGTTACACAGTATTTATGTTTTCTACCCTATATGTTTTGATATTTTGGGGTAAAAGGGAATAAAAATTTGATGACCAACTGAAGTTGAGGGTGTTTTTTAAAAAAGGGGGACATTATCTTTTTTTTTTCCTGGCTTCAGCGAAATGTGTCTGGAAATAGCTCGGTTTAATTGTATTATTGACATATTTTTTCATTCGTTTTATACTTTTCTTAGTTCTTTCTTAAATTTTACATTTTTCCAATAAACTATTTCTGACATTTTTTTTTTAATTTCCTTTTTGCATTTTCCTAATATTTTAAAAATTCCTCATATTTTCTAAATATTCTCACTTTCAAATTAAAAAAAAAATTTAAGTATATAATTAAACATTTGTTTGATTAAAATAGATTGCTAAAATAATAATCATTATAACGATATGAGTTCAGTTTTTTTTTCTGCTAAATATTTATAATTTTCTGATTTTTTTTTCTTTTATTTTTAAAATTCTTATATTTTTCAGTTAGCCCCTTTTTAAAAAATTAAAGTAAATAATTAAAATATGTGTTGAAAATAATAATTAAAATATTTGTTGAAAATATTTAAAAATTGTTTGATAAAAGAATTTTTATTCTAATGCTTTGAGTTCAGTTATTTTTATATTTTTAAAATTTTCACATAAATCTTAAATTTCCTAAGTTTTAAAATTAGTATACAATCGAAATTTATGTTTATTGAAAATTATTTTGTAAAATATTTATCAATATAACACTATAAGCGCAGTTTTTAAAATATTTTCTAACGCAAAGCAAGGTAAGTGAGTGTTCGTACTTAAATGACCTACACGGGCGCCGTTTGCAGTCTGCAAACGGCCCCCTTTCTGTAACGGGGACTGTTAAAAAATTTTTAATGACATTTATGTGGTCTATAGGACCAGTGTATCCCCTTCTGCATGTTTTTTTTCAAAAATAATTAATAATTTTAACTTTGCGCCCCTCAAAGGGTTAAAGAAGATCAGAGTCTTTGTCTCCCGGTATTTTTTAACAGCGTTATAAAACCATTGGCATAATACAGTTTACTACAATTACTAAAATTTGCTGCTGTAACCCCTTCAAGGGCGGTGGATCATTTTTGGACCACTTAATTTTAATTCTTAAATGCCACATTGGCACCAGAATATTGGGATAGAAATTTTCTTTTTATTAAGCAAGTGAACAGAAGCATTTTTGTATGTCGAAATTTGTGTAACAGATTTACAACCAGGCGCGGATCCACGGGGGGGGCGATCGGGGCGATCGCCCCCCCCAAAATTCCAACGATTATCGCGAATTTCGACAAATGATCTCTGAAAAAAAAACAATTTCGTGAATTGTTCGCAGGTGAAAGGGTCGCAAAAAACGCGAATTTCGTCAAAAGATCGCGCAAAAAACGCCAATTTCGTCAAATGATCGAGAAAAAACGCAAATTTCGTCAAAGGATCGCGAAAAAACGCGAATTTTGTCAAAGAAGCGCGGAAAAATGCGATTTTCGTCAAACAATCGCGCATTTCATCAAAGGGACCACAAAAAAACGCGAATTTCGTCAAAAGATCGCAGAAAAAACGCCAATTTCGACAAAGAATTGCGGAAAACGCTAATTTCGCGAAAGAATCGCGAAAAAAATACGCAAATTTCGCAAGAGAATCGCTGAAAAAACGCGAATTTCGTCAAAGGGCCGCGGAAAAAACGCACAATTAGCACAGGGAAGAGATTCCCCTAGGTGCGCATCTACGAAGGGGGGGGGGGTCGATCGGGGCAAAGAAGAGAAGAACAAATTTACCAAGTTGGTTTATAAGAAATCAGCACACCATACGCTTTTTAACTGACTGGGATTTGGATATAATCCTCTTTTGTTCATTCATCAAATACCCTTAAAATTTACCAATGTGGGTGGCAATAACAGTACATTTTGTACACATTAGTGGCTGTCTTCAGAAAACATTAAGATGCTTGAATTTTTCAAAGGACCTTTCTTTTTCTTGTTTCTTTCTTTCTTTGGGAATTGTATGAATCCCATTCTTTTCTCAAACAATAAAGCACTCCTCAAAAATATTGTTATACAGAAATTAGAATTGTAGCTTCTTTGAATGAACGAAAAAGGTTCAACACTTTAAAGGGATCCGCATAACGTTGTATATTTATGTTGTAGAGATTCAACAAAAGGTACACGAAGTGGCATCGTCCCCCACCTCAACCCATAGTGTCAAAAATTATGTCGCCATATGACTTTTGACTGGACATAATCCTATTTTGTTCACTAATTGCCGAAACGTCAGAGAGGTTTACCATTGATACCCGAAAAGTGTTTGGTTTTCGTTTACTTGTCTGTGTGTTCCGCGATAACTGTCGTTAAAAGCATTGGATTTATATCATGGGGGGGGGGGCGGCCTCCCCGATCGAACACACCTCCCCCGTGGATGCGCTCCTCCTGGTGTTAATTGTGCGTCTTTTCCGCGTCCGTTTGACGAAATTCGCGTATTTTTTTCGCGATTCTTTGACAAAATTCGCATTTTTCTGAGATCTATTGACGAAATTCGCGAAATTAGCGTTTTTTGTACGATTCTTTCGCGAAAATTAATGTTTTTTTCGTAATTGTTTGGCGAAATTAGCGTTTTTTCCGCAATTGTTTGGTAAAATTCGCGTTTTTTCTGCAATCCTTTGGCGAAATTAGCGTTTTTTTTCTGCGATTCTTTGACAAAATTCGCGTTTTTTTAGTTATCCTTTGACGAAATCCGCGTTTTTTCTGCGATCTTTTAACGATATTCGCGTTTTTTTCTGCGACACTTTGACGAAATTCGCGTTTTTTCCGCGCTTCTTTGACGAAATTCACGTTTTGCGCGATCCTTTGACGAAATTCGCGTTTTTTGCGAGATCCTTTGACCTGCGAACGATTGATGAAATCGATTTTTTTCGGCAACCATTTGCCGCAATTCGCGATAATCGATGGATTTATATTTTTTAACCAAGGGGGGGGGGGGGGGCGATTCGCGCCTATGAAGAGGTATAAACACCACTTAAATGACACATTTTGATTTTCAAGGATCGCCTTCAGAAATTTGAAGGCGATCCTTTTTCAGAGATTACTCTCTTCCAGAAATCTGATATTAAAAAATAGATGTGATTGTTATGTTTTTCAGCTACGGTAATTGGTTCTTATGCATTTTTTAGTGCTGAATCCAAAAATGACCTTCATTTTTTACCATACCATCACGTCAGGATTTTTCACAAATCGCAAATTTTTAAATAGTTGAAATATTGCGAAAATCTGCTCCTGTAAAATAGACGTAACTTTTTTTCATAATAGCTTATTCATTTTTTGCTTATACTATGGATTTTTACAGTTAAACATGTAAAATATTGTGTATTTAAAATCCTTATAATTTTATTCCATGCGTGGAAGTTTCTTTGAACCGCTCATGCTCTGCTTCGCACTTTTCTTTTAATCTTCTCTATGGGGTTCATCTCGGTATCCTCTTTTATTTGGGCGGTTGATAAAGCTGGGAAATTTGTGGCAGATATATTTAAAACATTTACCTTCTTTTGTTGCTGTACTTACAAATTGCTTTGAGAGATTTTCGCTATTTTTAGCCCCCGGTACGGTATGCTATTTCTTTCTCCCAGCTTATTTTGTGACATCTCCAAAAAAATAACGTTACCTTACAGAAGCCAGCCGTGAAACAAAGCAGTACGATTAAATACTCTATAGTAATTTTTTAAACTTCTAAGCATCGCACATTTTCAATGTTTATACCGTCATATTCGAAAAAAAGTACTTTATAATGCAATTTGTTTGAAAACTGCATCTCCATTTATTTTTGAAATATTAATTTTTTTTTTTTTTTTTTTGTAGTTTTTAGAGCCATTTGCTTAATATTGGCAACGGAAGAACTCCATTTCTGTAGAAAGTGAAAGAAAAATAGCAATTATATCTTTTTGTTGCCATTTTCCCATAAAGACTGAAAAAAAAGGTAAAAAACGTGCTATTTTCAAAAAATATAAATGAAAGATTTCTGATAAAACAGGGAGCTTTTAGAAACTAAATTTCATTTTAAATATCTATAATGATAATACAAACAAATGAAGGCTGGTGAATCTTTAGATGGCCGATTTTTTGTCGAGTTTTTTGAATGACGAAATCTCTTTTTTATGTGTGTGTGTGTATTATTCAGCGATAGTGACGTCTTAAGCGTACTTTACTGTAGATGTTGTTTAACACCGGATCGCAAATGATGAATTCTTCAGCGGATGTGGATGGCGTCACTTTATGTAAAATAAAATCGCATGTTATAAGTCTTAAAACTGAACTACAGTAGAGCCCCGATTATCGGAGTTTCCGCTTTCACAGAGTTATTTTCTTCTGATGGACTGATGGCTTCCATTTTTTTTCCAAAAAAAAATTATAGCCATTCCCCCCCCCCCATTCTGACCAGAAAATCAGAGTTCTAACTTCTTTTTACGACTGCTCTTTCATCTTCACCTAACACTTCATTTATAACGACTGTTTCATAATAATGGAAGCCATCAGTCCATCAGAAGAAAATGATCCATTCCAAAGGTATAAGTTCGATTAACTCGGATAATTGGGACTCTAGTGTATCAATATTTATATACATATATCTTTTTGTCATCGGGGGAGACACTAAATTCTGAAAAGCAGAATTCCTGTTTTCTAGTTTTACTTTTTAACTTTGAAATTTACGAAATTTGCGAAAAACGTGACGTGATGGTTAAAAATGAAGGTCATTTTCGTATACAGTGCTAAAAAATACATCAAAATGAATTACCAAAAGTTAAAAAACACAATCATCGCAGGCTTGTGTTATTAATGTTGTTCACTATAACTAAAACAACAAAAAATAGATAAATAATTACCATAGTACAAGAGTAAAAAGAAAAAGAAAAAAAATAAGACATTTAATAAATAAATTCTGTTATAACGTTTTTAATTTTACGACCTAATAAGTAACAATAAACCATATTTTGAGAGGGCGGGATTATATAATAAGAGTGTTGGATAACCGAGTGTTTCGGTTAATCGGACGTCGGATAATCGAAAGTCTAACATTTTCAAATCGCATTAATTATTTCATATTCATTTAAAAATTAACTGTAAGGAATGATCTGAGCAACAGAAATTATGACTACGTTGATTATATGTCACTCGGGATCGCCCCCCCCAAAACGATTCTCTGGATCCGCCCCTGTTTACAACTCTTATGTTGACGCTATTTAATACTTGTCTTTTACTTGGTCACTTCCCAAAATGTTGGAAACGAGGAATGATCATCTTTTTTCGAAAATGTAATAGGACAGCTGAAAAAATTAATTCGTATCGACCTATTACTCTTCTCCCTATGATGGGTAAGTTATATGAAAGACTTTTAAAACTTCGAGTTATTACGATGCTGGAGTCTTCTAATTATCTTGATGATGGACAACATGGCTTTCGTGAGGGACGGAGCACCTTGACAGCACTTTCTGCGTTAAAGAATATCATTGGAGAAACACTATCAGTATATAAATACTGTGCAATGATTTCTTTTGATATCAGTGGTGCCTTCGACGTTTTGGATTGGCGTATTGTGGCCGATATCATAAATATCTTACCTATTTTTGATTACATGAAGTCTACACTTAAAAATTACATGAGTCATAGGCTTATTTGTTTTAAATATACGCATGGATTAACATGGTTTCATGTATTCCGTGGGTGCCCGCAAGGGTCATGTCTTGGGCCGTTTATCTGGACACTAGTTGCTGACAGGATTTTAAAGAGTTGCAAGCAGAGAGGATTACTGATTATTTCTTATGCTGATGATAGCGTTATTATAGAGGGCGCAGATACGCGCTCTGCGCTAGAACATAAAATGAATACTAGTGTTCATCACTTTTCGGATATCTGTTCTATACATCATTTGCAAATTAGTGCAGAGAAGTCAGCTGCAATGCTGTTTGGGAGCCACACTCTTAGTAAAAGAAGACCAATTTTTAAACATAATGGCAAAAGTATCAGTGTAAAGGACAATATTCTTTATTTGGGATTGTAAAGAACTAATTCATTACAGAAAACTAACATTTTTTCCACCGATAGATGGCGGTAGTCAACTGAGGATAGAAGATTGTTCTGTTCTTTCGAACTCCGAAGCGAGAAGCTGGAGTGAGCGCGCAGAGTTTTTTTTTTTGGTTGTGAAGGTGACTCGATGAGTGATGTAGTTAAAAAAAGTAGAAATTGTTACCACGATTATATTTTGTGTTTTGTGTTCGTAAATTTGTGTTTTGTGACTGTCATATTAAATCAAGAAATACCATCCGATGGCCTCTTCATTTATCAACTGTGTTTATTATTAAAGAATACCATAGTCTCCTACATTACAGACGAGTAAAAATGGTGGCAGCTCGGTACGATTCCATGGTGAAGAAATGACCAGTGTTCTTAAGTAAAGATGCAACTAGCAAGTAAGCCAGTTCCATATTTTTGTATTTATTAGTACCATGAATCATCTGTTATCGATTAAATTTCTTTTAATCTGGATTAACTAGATTTATTTGCTTGCGTAAATTAATTTCAAACTTTAGGAAAAGTGCGGATTAATTGGGCATATTTCATGTACTGATATATATTGAACTTATTCCCATCATATCAAATAAAAAATTTGAATAATATTGAAAATTATTTCATTAAGCTGTTCTCTTTATAAAATATTGTGTTCTTAGGCATTTTATCTTAGAAATATTAAGATCTGTTCTTAAAGTTGAAATAATAATAAATAAAGTTTATTTATATATTTTTGGGGATAGTTATGGTAATAATTCTTTTGAATAAAATGTTAAAATGGTATGATTTCATTCTTTAAAGGAAAAAAATTTTGAAAAAAATAAAATTTCTATCTTACCGTTTTGTCATTTGGATCAATGCCAAAATTACAAAGTTCGAGAGAAAATGTTGGAAGGCAGATAAATTCTGTTTTTTCTTTATTTGATTATTTAGTTATTCTAAAAATAGAATAGATGATATTTTCGTTCTTTGATTCTGATTGCAAAATGAATGTGGATTTGATATTTGTTTTGTTAATTTTTAAAGAAAAAAGTTATTGAGTTTAAAACGGAAAAATAAATAATTCTGTTTTGTTTGTTGAGTTTATGTAAAAAAATAAAAACTTGATAAGTATCGAGTAAAAGATAAAAGTGTTATTTTCAATTGGAAAAAGAAATTGAGTTGAATATTTTGTAATTTACTCTTTTCATGTAAAGAAATGAAAATGTTAAGCGGGTTATTTTAAATATTTTTTTTGCGAGTAATTTGTTATGCTTGTATAAAAAGGGTTGAGAATTAAGAAAAATTCTCGTATTTACTTAGTTTGATTGGTTTAATTTTAATTGCGTAATTTAATTATTGTTTTTGAAATAAGTGTGTTTATTGAATAAAATATAGTTCTGAATGTTAAAAAAAAAATTCTTTTATCATCTTAATTGTATTTTCGACACAATTACATATTTACTTATTTAATTTGTTTTAAAAGTTGCACAGTGTTTAATTTACTAAGAATTTGATAGAGGTGGATTTTAGAATTGCTTTATTAATTAAAATTTATTATATCGGCTTAAAAGTTTTGTTGCTAGTTTAAGTAGGAGACTTCTGAGTTCTATTAATTAGAAATTAAGCATTCTGATTTTGTTTCGGTTTATCTAAAATTAAGATGGCATATTTAGCAAAAGCTAGAAGAGCAGACTTGTTGGAAATTTGTGATGAATTGGAATTGGAAGTTGATCTTTCGAAAAAGATTCCAGAAATTAAGAAAATTATTGTTGAAAGTGAAGTTTACAAGGAAGAAGAGGTTAGACTCATGTTAGACCGAATAATAGAAGACAGGAAAACGAGAGAAGAGAGAGAGAAAGAAGAGAAAGAAAAAGAAGAAAGAATTCGACAAGAAGAAAGGGAAGAACGTATGGCTAAGGAAGCTCATGAACATGAACTAGAATTAAAAAAATTGGAGCAATTGCAAAGAACTTCTGAACAGAACGATGGATCAGGAAGAAAGGTTGATGTCGGACCAAAAATACAGTTGGCACAAATTGTTCCGAAATTCGACGAAAAATCTGATGAGATGGGTCTCTTTTTAATTAATTTTGAGAGAAGAGCAGAGATGGCTAAAGTTTCGAAGAGTGAATGGGTTGCATACTTGTTAGCTGTTTTGCCCACAGAGGTTACAAACATGTTAGCTAGGGAATCGCCTGAAGATGCGATTAACTACGATTTTGTTAAAAATCTTATATTAGAAAGATATAAGTTGAATAGCGAGAAACTGAAGCAATGTTTTTATCGGCATTATAAAACGCCAGACAAATCTTGGAGGAATTATGCGCAGGAACTCACTAGTTATTTTACAGCCTGGATTACAGAATTAGGTGTTGAAAAGTTTGATCAACTTAAAGATTTAATTATTACAGAACAGTTAAAGTTTCGAGTGCCCGCGGAAACAAAAGAACATTTTCTAGACAATTGGTTAAATTTTGTGACGCCTTTAGATTTGGCTAAGAAATTGGATGACTATGAAAGTATCAAAGAAAGTTTTAAAAAGAAAGAACTTCCGAAAAAGACCATGTCTAATTTTCGATCCCAATTTAAAAATTCAAATAACTTTGACTACAAGAAAGAAAGTAAGGATAATAAGCCTAAATTGCCAATTAAATCAGAATCACTAACTGGGAATCATAGAGAAAGAGAATTTGATAAGAAGAGAACGTTACGTTGTTACGAATGTGGATCAAGCGCTCATCTTAGTCCTCAATGTGATAAACTTAAGAAATCGCCAGAAATCATTTCTCATGTTAAGGTGGGAGTTGAACAAGATTCGTCAATAACGCCTTATCTTAGTGTGGGGAAAGTAAACGGCGTACAAATGGAAATTTTAAGGGATACGGGTGCGACAATAGATTTAATTGCACAAAGGTATGTCAAACCGCATATGTATCTGAACGAAAAAGTGTGGGTACGGGTGCCCTTACACGATGGTCTATTCTGTTTACCTCTTGCAGAGATTGAATTAGACTGTGAAATGGGACATGTGATAACTAAAGCTGCTGTCTCAAGAGACTCTGTAGATTTAGGAAGATATTTGTTAGGAAATAAAACAGCCGCTTTATTTGAACATTGTAAAGAAGAAAAGGCAGTGAAAGAGCATATGATTAATGCTGTTCAAACCAGAGCTCAGAAGAAAATTCTGGAAGCAGAGAAGGTTTCTCATGAAGAACCTGAAATGCACGAAATTTCTGATGAAACTGTAGAAAATAATCATAGCAATAGTATAGAAAGAGAAAACAAAAAAATGGAAGCGAAAAAAGATAAAGATAAATCAGAAGAAGAGAAGTTAGAAAACCAAGAAGACTCAATTTTGCCAGTATGTCAAACTGTCTCAGTACAAGAGCTTATAAAAACTTCTCCTAAGACATTTTCTGAAGAACAAAAGAAGAGCAAAGAGCTAAAACCTCTTATCGAAGAAGCTAAAAAGAAAAATAGCAAAGATAGCAAATTTATTTTGGAGAAAAATATGCTTTTTTATAAAAGAAAAGATAGGAATGGTACTGAAAGAAAATTATTAGTTGTCCCGGAAAGGTTTCGTGAGCAGTTAAAAAAATTTTGTCATGAAACTGTTGCAACTCATTTGGGGGTAGCTAAAACTAAAGATGCTTTGTTTAAGACTTTTTATTGGCCAAATTGCTTTAAAGATATCGAAGATTATGTAAGAACATGTGACTACTGTCAACGAGTTGGAAAGCCTCAAGACAAAAAGAAAGCACCTTTACAGATTGTTCCAGTTATTTCAGAAATATTTACAAAGCTAAATGTTGATGCTTGTGGACCTTTACCTGTCAGTACACTAGGCAACAAATACATAATAACTGTAATTTGTTTAGCTTCCAAATATCCTGACGCGGTTCCTACACCTAATTTGTATTCTACGACGATTATTGATGCTTTATTACAAATTTTCAGTAGACTTGGATTTCCTCGTATACTACAAACTGACCAAGGAAAGTCATTTATGAGTGTACTTACAACGGAATTCTTAGAGAAATTTGGAGTTAGAGTTGTGCGAAGTTCGGTTTATCATCCACAAAGTAATCCAGTTGAAAGAATGCACAGGACTTTGAAACGGATACTCAGAGTACTTTGTTTAGAATCTGGAGCTGATTGGGAGAAAGTACTGCCTCCTACCCTTTTTGCATTAAGAACTGTAACTCACAATAGCACTGGGTTCAGTCCAGCAGAACAAGTCCATGGCCAGAACTTAAGAACTCCAATGATGCTATTCTATGAAAAATTGACTGAGCAAGATATAGAAGAAGATAGTGTGATATCCTATGTATTTGACTTAATGAACAGAATGAAGAAATGCCAAGAGCTCGCTGCAGAAAATATGGAAAAAGAGAAACAAAACCAAAAATATTGGTATGATATAAAAGCCAGAAAACAAGAGTTTAAAGAGGGAGATAAAGTTTTAATTGTGGCCCCGTCCAAACCAAATAAACTTTCAGTTAGTTGGATAGGACCTGGAGAAGTAATAAAGAGATTGTCAGAAACTAACTATGTTATTTGCGATCCAGAGAGAAAGAAGTCCCAAGTGTATCACGTAAATATGTTAAAGCCCTACCATCAAAGAAAAATTGAAAGTATAAATTTACTGACTATAAAAACAACCTCTAATGATGAAGAAGAGGATGAAATTCCTAAATTGGATGAGGAAAATAATGACAATGCGTTGTTAGAAGTATTGCAAGACATACAAAAAAACAACAGATTAAATGAAAGTCAACGAGAAGAATTAGGACAACTTATTGGAAAATATGCTGACTCTTTTTCGACTGAACCAGGGTGCACGAATCTAGCTGAACATGATATTGAGCTGGAATCAGAAAAACCAATCTGTGCCCGGCCTTATAAAATGCCGCCTAGACAAACGGAAATCCTTAAGGCCGAAGTCGAGAAAATGCTGAAACTGGAAGTCATTGAGCCAGGTGAATCTGACTTTGCCTCTCCGTTAATTTTAGTTGAAGTTCCAGGCAGAGAAGCGAGACCTTGCATAGATTATCGCCGTTTAAATAAAGTGACTCGCACAAAATTTTATCCTTTGCCCAACATTGACCAGTTAATAGAAAAAGTGTCTTCAGCTAAATATATTTCAGTTTTAGATCTGACCAGAGGTCTGAAAATCCTGTCTTATATAGTCTTGACTTTTTTCATCTTTCAGTGTAATGGTTTAAAATTGGGAATTGGTATAGTGTTATCCCAGCTGAATGAAAATCATGAAGAACATTCTATATTGTATCTGAGCAAAAAGTTTTCAGACAGCGAACGAAACTTTAGTACCACCGAAGAAGAATGTGCTGCTATTGTGTTTGCAGTGCGAAAACGACGATGCTATTTGGATGGACATCAAAAATTTCAGATCCAGACGGACCACAACCCTTTAGTATGGTTAGATAAAAACAGCGGAACTAATCCTAGACTTTTAAGATGGGCCTTACTTTTACAGTCCTTTAATTATGAAATTGTTCATAAAAAGGGAAAACATCATCAGAATGCTGATAGTTTGAGTCGAGCCCTAAAAGCCTAAGCTTGATTAGAATGCTAATATGTAAATATGATAATTTGTATAACAGTTAAATTTGAATTTATTGTTTTGAATATGTGTAAATTGTTTTTCATTTGTATCTTGAGTATAATGTTTGAATATTTATAAATTTTATTTGTATTTTAAATATTTATGTTTTCATGGTGGGAATAAGTCAGTTGTGGTTCACGGTACTAAATTTTGTTTGGAACTGGTGCTTGAAAGCAATAATTCACAAAGAAACTTTTCCCCGTCGACGGTGAAAAGTTTTCTCCAGGTGGGGAGGAGTCTGTAAAGAACTAATTCATTACAGAAAACTAACATTTTTTCCACCGATAGATGGCGGTAGTCAACTGAGGATAGAAGATTGTTCTGTTCTTTCGAACTCCGAAGCGAGAAGCTGGAGTGAGCGCGCAGAGTTTTTTTTTTGGTTGTGAAGGTGACTCGATGAGTGATGTAGTTAAAAAAAGTAGAAATTGTTACCACGATTATATTTTGTGTTTTGTGTTCGTAAATTTGTGTTTTGTGACTGTCATATTAAATCAAGAAATACCATCCGATGGCCTCTTCATTTATCAACTGTGTTTATTATTAAAGAATACCATAGTCTCCTACATTACAGGATTTCTACTTGACAGCAATTTTCGCTGGATGGATCACCTAGATATGATTAGAACTAGGCTTAACGATTTCACGTGTAAAATGCGCCAAACCAGAATCCGTGACAGAGGTCTTCCTTCTATTTATCTTAAAATATGGTACAATACCGTCTTGAAGAAACGTATTTCATATGGGCATGAGATCTGGATGCCTGACTTAAATCAACATGGAATAACAAGATTACTCTCATGTCAACGTCTATGTCTGCTATCTGTCTTAAAGGCATATCGTACGATTTCTAATGACGCATTGTGTGTTTTGGTGGGTGCTCCACCACTTGACATAGAACTGAATTTGTCTTCTAAGCGTTATAATATCATTTATGGAAATGGTACAGTCTTGATTGACAATATGTGTTTTAAAGGTGAAGATTTTATGAATAAACTGAGGACATATAATTATCCTTACTTCTTTGAAAACTTAAATATAAAATTTGTTAAGCCAGTGGTTGATACAGTACCAGTGGTGAATCATCCGATACTGTATACTGACGGTTCTCGAATGATGAACAGTGTAGGAGCTGCATTTACGGTTTGGTATAGGGATTCTTTTATGCTAGACATGAGATTAAAATTACATGACTATAACTCTGTTTTTCAAGCAGAATTGGCTGCGATAGACGAGGCTATCAGTTGGTGCATCGACTCCCCGCATGATTCATTTCATCTTTATACTGACAGCTTGTCATCAATTTACGCTCTTCAGCGCTTATTTCCATCTAACGGTCAGCTTTTTAATATCTTCAACTCTTTGCGCCTGTTACATAATAAAGTCATATATATTGGCTGGATAAATTCGCATGTTGGAATATCAGGAAATGAAAGAGCGGACATGTTGGCAAAATCAGTTATTATAAATGATCTGTATGATAAAGTTCTACGCATTCCTGCACCAACTTCTATTTTAAAGCGTCATTTTAAAACACTTCTACATGATCAATGGCAGGTTTCTTGGGAAAATTCGGAGAAGGGAAGAGATACTTATGCGATATTAAACAAGGTTAACGATTTATTTCTATGTGAATCCCAGGTGATAGGTTATTTTCTTTCTTCACATGGAGCATTTCCACAGTATCTGTTTAAAATAGGAAAACGCCCAAATAACAGGTGTAACTGTGGTGATGTAGGAAGTATACAACATTATTTGTTTGGACATTGTCCGTTAATGCCTTGTACATTTAAATTCAACAGGAATTGTACACTGAGATGGAACATTCGAAACGTTCTCATCACCCGTTCAAACTATAGAAGACTGTGTGCTATGTACAACGCACTTAATAGGGAATACTCATTTATTAAGTATAAATTTTGATAATTTTTACACTTGTAACTTTTTACTTCTATCATACTGTTAATACTCATCAGTGGTTCGCTACGGACATTACGTGGTTTTCTGACACTACATCAAAGGCTCAACATTGTGCCTTTTATAGTAACTGTCCTTTGTCTGACATTTTTGTTGGCGGCGATTTTCTCTTGAGGTCTGAACATTATGGTGATCTTTCTTCAAGTTAGTTTTTCTTATATAAAACTTTTATGAACATTTTTCTTTCGAACACTGAACTCATTTGAACATTAGTGAACAGTGAACTTTTATGAACATTTACACTTCATAATCTTGAACAAGGATTTAGAGTCTTAACTTTTGTTATAAATTTAAGTCACTTCACTTTTGTTTTTATTTTTATTATTTTGATGAAAGCAACATCAATTGTTTTGTAAATTTACGATTTACTATGTAAGTTCGTCAGAATATGTGCCTTTTTCCTTGTTATTTTGGGTGCTTTCCGATGTCCGGCATCGGTGATTGTTGTGGGGATTTTCCACCGGAGCGTTACATCCTATGCCATTCTTTGGTTGGTGCTCCGGTCGGGTGATCAAGCAAGTGAACAGAAGCATTTTTGTATGTCGAAATTTGTTTGTAAATTCCGGTGCCATTCACTGATTTCAAGATTTTACGAATAGAAGTACCTTGCCCCTGAAAGGATTAAACGCATATTAATGTATTTGTTACTTTAAAGTTTCCTTTCTCTTTTAATATACACGTGTAAATATAATTTTCAACATTTTCCTGCTTTTAACACGTACTCATTTAATAGTAATTTTAAAGTTTTTTTTTCTCTTTTTAATAGTTACGTGTAAATAAACTTTTAATCGTTAGGAAATATTATTCTTTGCGCTGTTTTTAGAATTGAAAACAATCTCTATAATAATAGCCTAAGTCATGTGACTATCATCATTCATCAACAGTTCCAGGCGGATCCCTTCGCTTTTTATATTCCAGGGAGCCACTTTGGTACTTTAATGTTACCCAGCCACAGGTTTGATAAGTCGCCATTATTTCATTTATATTATAATAGTCCAAGTCATGTAACTGCCATAAACAACGGACTGATCCCTTCGCTTTTCATAAGAAAGGTTTCCATTTTGATTAAAGAATCAAAATTATTTTTTCGAATAAAACTACATAAAAATTGCCATGATCGCAAAGAATTCCTAGTACTTTTATGTTAGCCGGGTGGAAATCTCCCTAATAGCTTTTTTTCGCCAGTTAGCATTTTTTTATTTTTCGAAAGGTAAATTAAAACAGTGCTACTTGGTTATCCCATCGACCAAAAATCTGTCGCCAAACTTTAAGATTAAATGCCAATAATGGTTGATCGTAAATGTCATATTTACTTGACTTTAAGGAATTTACACGTGTTTACGCCCTCAAGTGATTTTTATTTGGACGTTTTATTTGTATTTTTATTAATGTTATACCAATTTATTTGTTCTATGAAAATTATGTCAATTTGTATAATTTGGCGAAATTGATCGACGGGAGAAGTAGTACCATTAAAACATTGCTTTGAAGTGGAAATTAAATGTCATGATTTGTTGCATTGTCATATACGCACCGGGTTTTGCGTGATTATTTTTCTACGACAATTTGGCGAAAAACTCGTTTTCGAATATCAGTTACATATGTATTTTTAAATTATTTTCTGTTATTTTTAAAATGAAATAACAATAAATAAATAAAAAGTTTAATTAATAACTATAGAACAAAATAATTTATAACATTTTTTGTAAATAAAAAGAAAATAAATTCAAATAAACCTTTATTAATAAATAAGCAACAATGGCCGGGTTACCATGTCAGGCAAAATAACGCCATTTTAGCGACGATTAGGTACCCCGTTGCGTATGTGACATCTGTGCCTAATATTTTACTTTTCGTTTCGTTTAAAAAAAAGAAAGAAGTGAAAGCCATTTATTTTAAATGTTTCAGTTTTAAATAAAAGTTTTGTATTAAATAAAATGATAATGAAATACAAATTGAATTATGAATAAAAATAACATGATGCATTTTTTAGCATACATTTAAGGGAGGCCAAACTGGTCGCCAAATTAGTTTAAAATAACAACCTTTTCTAAAATGTGAAAAAATATATATGTTATGATTAAAATTTGCCATGCCATCATTAGAGAAAAGTATTAAAAATTAGAAAAAAATTAATATTTCGAAAACTAATTCGAATTTAAAAATTCTAATACCCGTTTTGAGATCTGCTGATCAATACAGATTTTTGGTGTTAATTTCATCGCAAAGTATTCTATATTTTAGGAGAAATCGCCGTGAAACATAATCAGTTGTTTTATAGAATCGTTTCAAAAATTCGTTACATTTCAGTCGTTTCATAATATCCGTTTCCTAAATGCGTTTCATTAGGATTTTTTATATATAGGGTAGATCATGCTATTGTACATGGCACAGAAATTGCGGTTATTTGTTAATTGTTTAATGGCAACGCCCAAATGAAACGCATCTCATTGGTTATTGAATAGCATTTAATGCATCTCTATACATATAAGGAGGGTTACCATAGGGGGGACACTGTTCTGTCACCAACTTGGCGATATATCGCCAAAATGACGTCACATTGGCGATATCTGTAATATTTCGCCAAATTCCATTGAATATTTCGCCGAATTCCATCGCCAAGACTTCCATTGTAAACTAATAGGGTTTACTTGCTTACAGAAAGTCAACAAATTGAGATATTTTAATGCAACAAAAACTAATATTAGCTTAACCCATTAACAACGAGCCTCTTTTACACTTCTTTTAATTCTTCAACACCAGTTTTTCCCACTTTGTAATTTGGATTTATTTAATCACTCAAAATCTGAGATTAAGTAATATGAAAATTTCCAAATTAAAATACTGGTATTCAAATTAAAAAATTTGTTCGCCTTACCTGGCAAGTTTTTTTGCCAATCGGCTTTAATGAGTTAAGGGATTATATTAATTATATTTAAGGGAGCCAAGTAAATTAAATTATGAATAAAAGTAACATGATACAATGCTTAGCATGCTTTCCCAAACATAAATTTTAAGGGAGACCACGGCTAGTTAAAAGAAATACATAATCCGATTAGTTTTATCAAAATACTTATTCAAAAATTATATCAAAAAATAATTGTTTAACGACAGAATTGAAAACTCCTGATTGTCGTTACTGTTACTAGTTGGAATAGCAACCCGCTGTGTTGCATTTAAATTGCATAAGATCTGACGATTTTTTTTTTTTTTTTTTTTTTTTTTTTGCTGGAATTGGAAATCTAGTTGTACTATACGTTTAGACCAAAGTATAACGTTAACTTAATTGAATACTTAATTTCAAGTAATAAATAATATTATAATTTAGGTTAAAAGTTTATTAAATTAAAATGCACCTTTTCAAAATTCATTTGTAAAAAGCATTACGTTCTTTTAAGATTTGACTTCTCATTTCGAAACTGCTGAAACACACATGGAATCATTTTGAGGAAATTGAATAAAAAAGATGTCATTTGGCGAATCTCTAAGACACATTTCAGATTTGTGAATTAAAATAAGCTCTTACCAAATGACATCTTTCTCGCTTAGTCATTCTGTCTATAGTAGCTTTGTGAAAAATTTAAGCGCGTCATCTTTAACAAAAAATTATTTGAAAATCGCTGTTTCTCCTTTAAATTTATTTGCTCTAAATATGTCAATAATTGTAATAATGCTTGTCAATAATTCTATACATACATGCAAAAAACTTAAATATGTTTTTGTTTATCCACCTTGGTTTAATATTAGTAATAAAAAAACTACGATTTAATAAAGTAAAACCTCTATAAAACGACCACATTCCGTTCCAATAAAAATTGGTCGCTCCGAGAGGTGGTGTCTTAATGCAGGTAACAAAAGTTAATTACATAAGTTCATTACTGCATATTTTAAAAATTGAATACATTGACGCTCGCTTTGATTTTACGGTTTTATCTTTTATAACTTTTATTTCTAAGTCCTTTCAAAGTTCAGTAAATAAATGATTTCTTTTTTTGGGAAGGCATAGCTGCCAACCTTCCACTAATCTTCCGTAATGTATGGATTAATTTAACAAAGATTAACCACATTTCGAACAAGAAAATTTATTTCATGAATACTTATTTATTTAATTCCAGGTTTCTACATGGAACATGTTTAATTTCTTAAAAAAACATTCTGGTTGGAAACGTATTAAACCAGGGTCAAATTAACGCAAGTATTACGGAAGATTAGTTTGAGGTTGGCAACTATGGGAAGGGAACAAATAATGACGATTTCATTAATTTATCTATTTCTTTGAGAGTTTCCTGACAGAATAGGGCAGATGAGTTTATTGACCGTCATTCTTAACTTGTCATCAGAGTTAAATTCATTGCCTAAAAAGGCACAAAGGGGTTAAAAGTTAAAAGTTAAAAAAAAAAAGTTACCGGGGAAAAAAATCCAAACTTAGTTTAGAAGTTTTATGAATAATGCGCTCTCCGGAATTATTTTTCTAATAAAACCTTCAAGTGACCAGGAAAAAACGGAATTTGTTTCATTTCCTTCAATGAAATAGGTCGCTCATGGAGGGAGTTCAACTGGGATGGTCTCTGAATGGGGATAAAATTAGTATTGCGCCTATGGGAATAAATTTCGTTCCATGAAAAAAATGATCGTTCAGGGAGGTGGTCGCACAGGGAGGTTTCACTGTATTTGTAGATGGTAATTTGTCGGCAGACAATTTATTTTAGTTTAGATTAAGTTGCTTGTGTAAAATTATATTTTATTCCTTAGTTTTTGTTTTTATTTCTTAGCTCATCGTTCTATTTCATGCTATGAAATCTTCAAAGGGTAAAAAAGAGTGAAAGCAAGGGAGAATTATTTTTAAATACCCTAACCTCTTTTTTTCTCATTTATTTATTTTTCTTCTGTAATTTCTATTTTTATTTATTTCATAAAAAATGGTTACTTTTCTCTTTTTACTCGACTGCCAAAAAGGGTTATGTGTTTCATGCGTATCTGGGTAAGTGGATTTCTTTATACCTTCAAAACATCCCAACGGCTGGATGGATTTTAATGAATGAGATCTCTATCGATTCTCTTAACCGTCCGATGGTTATAGGCTAGGTTTTGTTTTTATAAATTTAAAATGGCGGCCGTAAAATGCAAAATGACGATAGTGACGAAAATTTTTTACGCACCCTATTGAGTGGCATATCATCGGATAGGTCTTTCAAAATGAAGACGATATTTCATTGACTATTTTACAGTCAGGAGCTCCGTTTAAATATTACACAACCTGGAAGTTATGTAGATAGGATCTCTAGCTTCACTGCAACTCTAATCTTCATAGACATCTATACGCCTCATCAAAACAGTGTTTATAGATAGTAACTAACAATTAAATACAACTTAAAAGTCATCAATACAAGTAAATAAAAAAAAGTAGGTAAGTAATATAAAAAAATAGTTTCACATTGATGAGAAATAATTAATTAGTTCGTTTTTTACGCAGTCGGGTTTTCTTATTTTTTTAACCTTTAACTGATGTCACAGAAATTGTCACATAACTAGTGTGAAGCGGTCGGTGAGACCGCTCCATCGAAAGATTAAAAATCCCTGCCGGCCCGGCCTACAGGCAGAGGTAGATTTCGAAATTAAGTATACTAATTTCACCAACAAAAACTAAATCATTATTAGATATAAATCCACTTTAACAGTTTTATCTGTCTGCTTTTGACGAGTTTTTATTTCCTTTTTATAAAATAGCTGGTTTTATCAGAATCGTGTTAAGGGCAGGGATGTAGTGGAGGGTATACGGGGGTATACGCCGTATACCCTCTGGATTTTTTTAAGGAACACCGTATACCCTCTGTTTCTCAAAAAAGCTATAGTATATATATACTAGGGTATACCCTCTGCCTTGAGCGTATACCCTCTGCTTAGAACGTATACCCTCTGTTTTTTTTACGACTACTGGTTAAGGGGATATTAAAAAAAAAATATTTTTCCATGCTCAACAACTTGAAAATTTCTGGCACATTTTCAGATTAATTTTTAATAAAAAAAAATATGAAACATGCTGACGTGATTTTTGAAAATATTTATAAGCGACCTGTGTTTTTATTTTTCTTTCAATTAATTAAAACTTGATAAATAAACAATTATTTTCTCAAGTAGGGCAATATTTTTCGTTTCTAACACAATCGCTTCGGGAAATTCTGTTCAAAATGCCTACTTTGACATCATTTTTTGAAATATATTCTGCCTCTATCAAAAAATCGATCATTACTGTACATTATATAGTTTCTGAATAAGAGAATCTAGCAATTGGATGCGTTTGAGAGCAAAAATGAATTTAAAAATGAGTGAGAAAATAAGCAGTTTGGATTTGAATGCACCCTTAATGCAATGATTTTTCCAACACAATCCGCTTCAGGAAATTCGGTTCAAAATGCCCACTTTGACATCATTTTTTGAAATATATTCTACCTCTATAAAAAAATCGATCATTACTGTACATTATATAGTTTCTGAATAAGATAATCTAGCAATTGGATGCGTTTGAGATCAAAAATGAATTTAAAAATGAGTAAGAAAATAAGCAGTTTGGATTTGAATGTACCCTTAATAAGATATTTTTTTTTTCTTTAACCGCTATGTATTTTTAATTAGTTTTTCCTGTAAGAATTGGCCCTATCAAAAACTTGTCTATATAAATGTTGAAGACAATATTAAGAAGATATATGATAAATTCATGGAGATTTTATATCTTGTGAATTGACGGAGTTATGAAACATTTTCTTCTTCAACCCCCTTTTTTGTTCTCGTTATTTTTTTTTTTTTTTTGCTGTACAAATTGGTCCTATCAAAAACTTGTGAATATAAAAGTTGTAGATAATATTAAGGAGATGTATAGTAAAATTAATTGGATTTGATATCTTGAGAATTGACGAAATAAGGAATTTTTTTCTCTCAAAAACCCTATTTTTGCGCCCCTTGAGCCTATTTTTAATTTTATCAAAAATCTGTGATGCATGAATTTTTGGCGCTATTTTTAGAAGTAATAAAAACTTTAAACTGATTTGATATGTACAAAAATTAAGAAGTTATGGGGTATTCTCGGTTTTCACAAAACCCCTCCCTATTTCCGTCCCCTTTGTCAGCTTTTGCCCATTAACGAACTTGACCGAGATTTTATGTCCCTTGATTTTATGTATCAGTTTGGAAGAGATTTGTGCAGAATTTCGGAAGTTATCGTGTCCAGAAGAAAGTGATAACATAGGCGTAACCAGCCCTTTGAACGGGGGGGTGCCCAGACTTTTTAACCTGAACGTATTGAATACAAACAATATTTTATGTAGTAAAACCTGCTAAAACCTCTCACAAAACCGGTCGAATTTCCGTTTTAGACAGGTTTTCATCTTAGAAGGTATGATTGTGTGGTATTTCTTTTAAAAAGGGCTCTTTGCGTGAGGAGGAGTGAGAAGGCGTTCAAAACATTAAAACTAAATCTAATCGTAAAAAAAAATACTAAGTGTGGTCACAAGTGTAAAACTTTTGGAACACTAACTTCTTATAAAGATTAAAAAAGGCCTTTAATCATGCTGGAAACTTCTATAGGCACAGGGAAACACTGATGAGATCTAAAATTATCTCAGCCAAAGTCTTGTAGATGATACATGCAGTACACCAGTACATACGCACTAAAGTTTTTCAGAATGTGACTCCATGACTTCTTAGGGATCACCGGAGGGACCCAAGAAATTATGGAGGAAAGTATATATAAATAATTATTATAATATAATTATAATATTCATTAATAGTCCGCGGATCAAACAATCATGTTTCGACCCAGAAATTTTATTTCATGAAGTTAAATATTTATCGCAATTTAACAAGTTACGTTTTATGAAACAAGATTTCTGGGTCCGAACATAATTGTTTAATCCACGGATTATAGGCCAGAAATACGGTAATTCATGTTTCTACCACAGAATGTGTCGAATGATAAAGCAGGTCTAAATATACTAAATTTCATCAAGATGATAAAAATTATACTATCATGACGCAACTCTAATAATAAAGATAGGTACTTGTCTGTCTCTCTGTGTGTGTACGCGCGCGCACTGAACTCTGAAAAAACACTGCAGCCCGCACAGCCGTAAGATTTGACAGGACCTGTATGCCGGAACTCATGCATATCGAAGAGAATTTCTGGAATTTTTCAATTATTTTTTTATGCGAATTTTTTCGCATTTTGTGGCGATTTTTTCAAATTAGTAAAAAAATAATCCGATTTCAGTATTTTATCCAGTAAACTTTGTCTTCTTTTCAATAAAGTGATTTTCGAGATTCTTACAGCGATTTTTCAATTTTTAACAATTTTTAATGTTATTTTTAGAGGTTATTTTTCGCATTTCGCGGTGATTTTTTTTTCGACATTCTTAAAAGGAATCCAGTTTAAATTTTTTACCCAATTAATTAATTTGGTTTCCTGTAGTTTAATATTTTCCGAATTTTTAATGAGATTTTTAGCGGGTGTTTTAGTGCTTTGAGGCGATTTTTTTACCTTTTTTTGAAACAGAAAAAACTCTCCGGTAATTTTTGCAATTGCCGTGATTAAATTCGAATTGAAATAATGTCAAATCAGTTCTTATAAGAAAGCTGAAAATTTAATTTGGCTCGAAATAAAAAAAAAAACGCAATAATTCAAGATTCGCTTGTTTCGAGGCAGAAGAGGTCGTAGCTTGATCGGGAGTACATTACCGAAGGTAGTCCCCCCCCCCCCACCCAAATCTATGATTTGTTTAATTCTATGTTCGTTAAAAAAAAAAAAAAAAGAAAAAAAAAGAAACTCCTCTAGTAATGAATTTTTCTTTGAGGGACAGTGTTTGAAATAACGTGCGGGATCGCGCGATTTTTGCACAGAAAAGGAAAGTCCCGCATAATAAAAAATGCTGTGCAGTATTTCCCCCTCCAAATTCTTTCAGAGACCTGTGATTCTTCAGTGAGTATTTTAAAATGTTTTTGAAGTCCCCGATTTTTATTTCTTTTATGGAATTTCTTATCGGTCCCGGAAGAATTTGAGAATTTCTTCAAACGATCGTCGTGGAAAAATATCGGGAAATACCATAAAAGAGTGCAGAAAGTAATAGCCGATTGCGCAAAAATAGTACGAATTTCTATAAACGATTGACGAAAAAATTTTGCAAATTTCGTCAAAATGTCGCAGAAAAGAGTAGATAATTTTGATAATTGGTACGGAAAGATATCGAGAATTTTCCCGATCGGTCGCGCAAAACTATCCCGAATTTCGACAAATGATTTCCCTGTAAAAAAATCAGTTTCGCCAATCGGTCGAACAAAAAATATATTTCGTCAAAGGATCGCGGTAAAAACGAGAATTTCATCAAAGGATCGGAGAAAAAAAGCGCGAGTTTCGTCAAAAGATTGCGGGAAAAAAAAGCGAATTTCATCAAAAGCTCGTAGAAAGAAAACGCGAATTTCATCGAAGTATTGTGCTAAAGAAATGCCAATTTCGTCAAAATATCGCGTTATTGAATGCGAATTTCGTCAAAGGATCGCGGTAAAAAACATGAATTTTGTCAAAGGTTACTGATGAAAAGTGCGGATTTCGACAAACAATCGCGTAGAAAGACGTGAATTTCGTCCAACGATTTTGGGAAAAAATTGTAAATATCATGAAATGATCACAGAATAAAATCGCGAATTTGGTCAAAATTTACTGCTCTTGGCTAAAAGGTTGAAACCGGATTCCTTTTCCTAATTTCAAAAGAACGCCGCGAAACGAGAAGAAACTAAAAATCGTATAAAATTTTTCAGAGGGAAAAAAAAATACTATATTGAGTTGAAAGACAGCAACCATATTTCTTTTACGAATGTAAAAAAAATGGCCGCGAAACACGAAATCCAGCCAACCAACCCCCAGATTAATTTGAATTTTCAGTGCTATTATTTTTTAATTTTCAAAGGAGGCAGGGTCTGCGTACCCCCCCCCCTCTCACACACACACACCCTTTCCCCGGCTAATCTCATTTTGGAATTATCTTTTCACATCTGCATTCCCTTTCATTTTTTTTTTTTTTTTTTTGCTTTTATGTCTAGACTTTAAACTACGAAAGCAAGGAGACGAATAGTTTCTATCCTCGTCAAGAACTTGCGTTAATTTCTCATGAAATTGTAGAAACGTGCAGTAGACAGGGACGTAGCTACAGGGGGGGTGTGGGGGGGTGCGACACCCCCCCACTTCGGTAAACTCATATACATTCGGTAATTTCACTTTCGTTCAAAAACTGTATCATTTGGCTCTATTTTTTTTTTTTTTTTTTTTTTTTTTTAAGAATTTTTAAAAATACAAAACAGAAAACAATGTCAAAAAATATTTAAAATTATTAAATATTTTCTGATTAGAAACTAACCTTTCTCTTTGCTGTGACGATGTAAATTATATTGATGAGATGTTAAATTTTGATGAGAGATGCCGTGAATAAGATAAATTGAGTTGCAGTAAAAATTAATAGGAATAATCTTACTTAAATGACAACAGTAGACACATTGAAGAGACAGCAGTTACAAAAATCTTCTTTATTCGTTGATTCACTTTGAGAGGTGGAAGGTAATTAGGAGAAGAAGGTCACTGTACACATTCGAAGAGCGTTCCACGTAGAATTATTAAAACTTGGAAGTAATTCCATGATAAAGATGATTACTGGTTAAAATCATTTTTTAAAGAAGGTCTTGATGATCAAAAGTCCGAAATCAAATATGCGTTAGATTAAAAAAAAAAAACAGAGACCGAAGATAAACTTCTAGATATCGCGATACAGCTATTGAAGAACATCGCTCTTTGAATTTAGGCGCTAAGGCCCGAAATTCAAACAACAAATCACGTTGTCAAAAATAATACATACTTTCGTAAATCTTAAAATCTGATCCGATCTTAAAATCTGTTAAAAAACTGGCTGCATTGATATATATACTACATAAAAGGGGTTTACAAAACTACATGCAGAAATGATTTAAATCTATTTGTTAAATTAAATTTACGTATTATGATTAAATCGTATGAAGACAGAGAAAAGAGAAACGAAACTTTACAAGGAGAGAATGAAGCTCTAATTCGCCAAGCGAAGACACACCCCAATATGACGCGGTCGACGTCATTTGCAACACACCCTGGTTCTAAAAATAGATCAGGAAGAGGGGAAAAAGCTGAAATCAAAACTTATCTGCTGCATGCAGTAAAAAGGAGAGAAAAAAAGTGATTTGAACGATGTTTTGCGTTGAAAATAAATAGTTTAAAACATGAGATAATAATGCTGCATTACAATTTAAAAAATAAATAATAAATGTGATTGCTACATCACATTACCCCCATTTGCCGAACAAAATTTTGGATGACCAAAAGGTGAAAAAGGTAAATTTTGAAAGAGCTTTTTCAACAAAGGGAAAACAAAATTTTAAAAGCCAAGGAGCAAAAGAATGTAGAATAAAATTTGAGTTAAAATTTAAAAGTCATAATAAAAATTTTAAGTGCATGTGCACATTTTGGGAATGTACATGTACAGTGACCTAAAGAGAAAGAAAAAGAATATACATCAAGTAGTACATTCAAATTTCAATAGTATACATAACATAGTATACAATAATAATAATAAGCCCCATTGCAATCACAGGCAAAGAAAGGCACCTTCCTGTGTAAAATGATCTCTATAAATTAAAATATTACTCTTTTATAACATTTTAAAATTAATAATAAATCCAAAAGCTAAATAAATTTTTAGCCGAAAGAGACCACAAAAAAAATTTTTGAATTCAATAAGTTAAAAAATAAAGTACACTTATGAATCAAAATTTATAAAGTTGCAAAAGTAAAGCAACATAAAGTCAGAAGTACCCTCTCTAAATACTCTGACTGCCTAGGAAAAATAAATCATAAAATTGAAACATTCAAAATGAAAAATCATTTCTACTAATCAATTTTCTCATAATATTGAAACATTCAAAATGAACAAGTCATTTCTACTAATCAATTTCCTCATATATTGAAACATTCAAAATGAACAAGTCATTTCTACTAATCAATTTCCTCATATATTGAAACATTCAAAATGAACAAGTCATTTCTACTAATCAATTTTCTCATAAATATTGAAACATTCAAAATGAATAAATAAATCATTTCTACTAATCAATTTTCTGCATATTTATAAAAATAAATTGCAATGAGAAAGTCGAGAATATTTTATTTGTATATTCCGACAACCTAGGACTTAAATTTCATTAATCATAATAATAGTTAAAAAAATTTGTCATAATCAGGAAAAAATTTTTAATTATCAAACAAGTGTACCATAAAAATATTTAGTTTAATTCCTTCAATAATTTAATAATAAAATTTAAATTTCTATGCTTGTAAAAAAAAAATTATATTAAATTAACTCTAAACAACAGTTGAAATTAAATTAAAGAGCTGCAAAAATTTAAAAAATATTGTAGAGTAAACAGACAATCCTTCATGATACCTTGATCAGTGGACACATTCAGGAACTCTGTAAACACATTTATACAAAACACAAAAATACAACAGACTCCAATGCGCATAAGAGACCTCTGAGATCATGTGCAAAAGATAATCAAATAATCAGCATAGAAAAAGAGAAAAAAAAATAGTGTATTTTACAGATGTAAAGAAGCTCTTGGTATAAACCACAAATGGTTGGATATGAATAGTACTGTGAACTATTCAAACACTTCTATTTTGTTGAAAAAAAAAAGGCACAGTTAGCACAACAACACTATCACCAATTATGAACATTTAGCAGAATATGGTGATATACTTGAAGGAAAAATCGGTAGACACTGCTGGCAAAAAGAAGACAATGCATGGTGGTACATTTAGGAGTAACACTGCACTTAAGGATGATATAAGCACATACACCATGATGAGTAGAGGACAAGATCGGTAGTGAAGAAGCACTTTTTAATTATGATTCTTAGAGAATTGTTGATGATTCACTGATGAATACTTCAAAAAAAGATGCGCTGGTAAATATGTTCACTAAGAATTTGTGCTTTTCTTCGTATAAAAAGGGCAAAATAAAAATTTTCTTCATTAAAAAAAATATCTTCATAATCAAATTTAAAATAATTTCTTGCATAAATTGAAAAAGTGAGGCATATGGCAGATTAAAAAATTTTGAAGCAATTGGGTTATGAAATAAGGAAAAGGCACTATACTAATAATTGACATATAAAAATCTTCAGAAATAAGCAAATAAACAAACATTCTTGAGCTTAAACATTTTCTGTAATTCAAATAACATTAAATTTTATAAGTAGTCGTGGAATATGGTATGATGTAGAAGTCAAACACTTTGAATGCGAGGATGAAACTTTGCCGCTTACCCTTATGTAAGGATGAAAATTTTCCACTCACAAGTAAACGTTGACTAGGAAAATATACTGTTTATGAAAAAATAATATATATACTGATTTAGCTTCAAAACCAACTTCGAAAACACACTGGAGAAGATCAGAAAAAATATGGATATTTTACTACATAAATTACTGAGAATTCACCAGGAACATCAAAGCCGAAAATGGAGCACAAATCTTTATTGGTTGCTGTAAATGAAGAACAGATTTTTTTTTTTTTTTGCAGGTATGTATTATAATATTTTCAGTACTTTCAGAACAACATTTCCACACACCAGAGAAGCGTTTCAAAAAATGGATTAATAACAACACTCTTGAAGGCAACTTCAGTAGGTAAGCAAATGTGAATAAGAAAGATGAGTAAATCTATTGTCATTTTAAATCATGTAGAATAAAAAATTTTCAAATTATTTCAGTCATGAGGATGATACAGGAGAATGAATTTTTTTTAATTTCTTCTTTAAGCAAAAAAATATGTCATTAAATTTTGATGAAACCACATAATTCTGGAAAATTGAAGCACTGAGAGTTATCTTAACAGTTTGTAGAAAGCAAACAGAGTTCTTGAAATTTAACTTAGTAAAAGAACACTGCATTCACCAAACACCAAAATCGATATTAGCAGTCAAATCGTGCACTAAATGACAAAAATATCTTGAGAACAAAAGTGGAAGGTGGTACAACAAGTTAAATATTTTTTATAAAAAGTTATTGAAGGTATTTTTGGAGTAAAAATCATAAATTGATATATTTAAAAGTAGAGAAGACTTCAAAAAATTATGCAGGATATATTGCAGCTACGAATTTCATGAAGAACTTCAGCTCCTGCTCCTTTGCAAGTAATAGATGAGAACAATTTCAGTAAAATAATTTAAATTTCAATAATTATCACAGATTCCAAGGGAAAAAAAATAATTTTCTTCAATAAATATCTTAATTTTCATAATATATCTTCAAATTCATTAAATATTTCATTGTATAAGTGCCATAAAATAAAATTTAAAAAAAACCCAATATAAGAATAAGTATAAAAACCATAGCCTCTCTTGTTAAATAAATTTGTTCTTAAAATCAGAGAACAATTTTTAGAATTTATTTCAGAATTTCAAAATTCATTAAAGATTTTCTATGATAAATATCTTGTAATGCACCATAAAAATAAATAAATTAGAGAATAAATAAATAAATTTCTTGATTTTTAAAATAATATTTCATTTTTCAATAATTTAAAAACAGCAATAATTTTGTCAAGACATATCTCAAAATGCAAACCAGTAACGGAATATTTTTTTTAAATTATACTATGCTCAAAAATTTACAATCATGGAACAAGTATTGCAAATAAAACTTGAGAACAAAAATTTCATTACGATGTTTGATCGATCTTCATCCGTTAAAAAAGCAAAATGTTCCATCTGAGAACAACAGAATATTATAATTTTCTTAAAATTCCATTAAAAAATAATAATTTTAAATCAATTTATTTGAATTTCTTTCATTATATTTCAATAAAGCAAATCTTCAAAATTTTATGCAAAAGAAAATTCAGTTAAGAATAATTTTCAGGAACAGAATTTCTTCTAAGATTGAAAAAGATTACGTTTTCTTTTTATAAGAACAGAAAATATTGCAAAAAAGAATAACAGCAATTATAATGCTAAAACATTTTCAGAATTCCATTTAAAAAAGCAGTTCATCTGTTTGAGAACAAAAATCTTCTTTAAAAAAATGCATCAATCGTCAAAATTACGGCAACAAAATACAGTCATTAAGTAATTTTTTAAGGCATTACGTTGTAATCAAAAAGCAACAACGCCGAAATGTTCTTTTTTGTCACGGAAACCAAATGTGACGAAGTAAATTTTTAAATGTTGAGAATAAGATAGAGTTGCAGTAATAATAATAAGTGGCGAGAATAGAGTGATCGTATAGCTAAAATGATAAGGTTGACTTGCAGTAAAAATAAAAGGAATATTCTTACTTAAATGACAACAGTAGACACATTGAAGAGACAGCAGTTACAAAAATCTTCTTTATTCGTTGATTCACTTTGAGAGGTGGAAGGTAATTAGGAGAAGAAGGTCACTGTACACATTCGAAGAGCGTTCCACGTAGAATTATTAAAACTTGGAAGTAATTCCATGATAAAGATGATTACTGGTTAAAATCATTTTTTAAAGAAGGTCTTGATGATCAAAAGTCCGAAATCAAATATGCGTTAGATTAAAAAAAAAACCAGAGACCGAAGATAAACTTCTAGATATCGCGATACAGCTATTGAAGAACATCGCTCTTTGAATTTAGGCGCTAAGGCCCGAAATTCAAACAACAAATCACGTTGTCAAAAATAATACATACTTTCGTAAATCTTAAAATCTGATCCGATCTTAAAATCTGTTAAAAAACTGGCTGCATTGATATATATACTACATAAAAGGGGTTTACAAAACTACATGCAGAAATGATTTAAATCTATTTGTTAAATTAAATTTACGTATTATGATTAAATCGTATGAAGACAGAGAAAAGAGAAACGAAACTTTACAAGGAGAGAATGAAGCTCTAATTCGCCAAGCGAAGACACACCCCAATATGACGCGGTCGACGTCATTTGCAACACACCCTGGTTCTAAAAATAGATCAGGAAGAGGGGAAAAAGCTGAAATCAAAACTTATCTGCTGCATGCAGTAAAAAGGAGAGAAAAAAAGTGATTTGAACGATGTTTTGCGTTGAAAATAAATAGTTTAAAACATGAGATAATAATGCTGCATTACAATTTAAAAAATAAATAATAAATGTGATTGCTACATCACATTTGCATTATGTAATTTTTTTTCGCTCGGAGTCGATTGCAATTTCACTTTTTAGCTATTCCATGTATGTAAGAAGGGGAGGGAGGAGGGGGGTGTTCATGATACAGTATCCCTTAGAAGATTAAATATACCTTCTTCCTATTTTTATGCAGTATCCCTGTAGAGAATATCTTCGCTTTATTCAAGAAAGGAATCTGGAGAAAAATGCCCTGAGGGTAAATGCGTACACTCCTTGACCAATGCAAATGAAATTAGAAGGCCAGACTTCTTGTTCGTTAAAATTCGTTTTGCTGGACTATGGAGGGCGGGGGGTGGAGGGGGGATATTTCGCGGTTTTTTCAGGGGACAGGATGTCGCCAGATCTTTACTGTTGTATTGTCTATTTTTCAAAGCCAAAAATAAGAGAAAACCGGGAATTTTTTCTTATCAAAGAAAATTAAAACGGTGTAATAAAATTACATCAGCTACTAAGGATGTACCGAACAGTGATTTTGACCGAATACCGAATATTCGGCTAGCCGAGCAGTAACTATTCGGTCGAATATTTTAAAATTTTATTAATTAAAAAAGTTTCATATTTCATGGCTTCATCTGGAATTAAATCAAGTGAATATATTTTTTTTAATTCTAAAACAAACAACTTAGCAAAAATAACTTTTCTACCGAATATTCGGCCTACAGGCGAACCGTATACCGAATATTCGGCTAGCCGAATTAACTGTTTGGCCGAATGCCGAATATTCGGCCAGCCGAGTAGTAACTATTCGGCCAAATATAATAAACTAAATAAAATAAACTCGGCTGGTCGAATACTTTTATATTTCAAAGATTAGAGGCATTAAAATGTTAAATTTTAAAATAATTTACATAATATTTAAAGCAGAAACTTACATATTGATAAACAAGAACTTTTCACAAGTAAATGTTATACATGAAAAAAAGCTGGTTTGGGGTATTTAAGAAGAGAATTTTAAAATTTTATTAATTAAAAAAGTTTGATATTTCATAGCTTCTTCTGATGAATTGTTATCCAAGTGAATATATTTTTTTTAATTCTAAAACAAACAACTCAGCAAGAATAACTTTTCTACTGTCTTTGATTTAGCAAGGAAGTTTTTAAATGCATCTTACATCAGTGTTTCGAATGGGCGATTATTTTCAGAGATTGTAAACATACACATTGTTCCTAAAACAATTGTAACAAACTTTCAACAGAGATAATGTGGTTAAGACAAAAAATTTTGAACAAGAAACAACACCTCACTCCATTTATTCCATCAAAATTACAATACATTCAGTCAAATACTCTGGGTGTGCAACTACAAGCCGAAACTGAATTTTCATTCACAACTTTATCAGTAAATGAAGATATTTTAGCAAGATTTGTTTCATATTAATTTAGTTTGTATTAAATGTGATGATATCATTGAAAATGATTGAATTTTGGCCAGTGACGCAGTATAAATACTATATATTGCATTCTGAATAAAGGAATGTCTACCTCATAGTTGTTTAAATATGAAAAGTGGCAATTTCCAGCACTTCTCATCATGATATTATATTTCACAGAAATCAAAGCAAGTTTCTTAAAATTGTATTCCGCTTCAACAGTCAGGCCTGCCAATATGCTTAATAAACGGTCAAGTGCGAGTATTGCTCGCGTACAGAGGGTTCCGTAGAATAAATACATTAATTTGTAATTGTATTATAAAAAAAAAAAAAAAAAAAAAAAAAAAAGGTGCTAAAAGGTGCTAAGACTTTTTAAAAAACTATATAACGTAGGGTTGGGTATAACTGTATATATTAGAAAAGTGTAATCGGGTATACCATGAAAGTTCAAAGAGCTATATGGAACAATATCAAATATAGCTATTCGTATAACTCTTTTTTTAATATTATCCTAATCTGTTTATGATGAACTTAATTCGGTACTGACAATAAAGGCAGTGCATAGTTAAACTTCATTTGGCATTTCATGAAACTAAATTCAGCGTAGTAATAACCTTTATTTCTACAGAGTATCTAAAACAAAACCTTTGTACAAATTTTAAATTGGGCGTTGTGCTAAGCGCGCTTCGAATTGAGGTCTCAAACTTGCAACGCCGCCTTGGTCAGTGCCGCGTTTTTCCAGATAGGTATTTAATTAACTTTTAAAGTCACTCGAGGCGTATTGAGAGATACAATCAATGCAAACTATCGCGAATCTCACAGTATTTATGCGATTCATTCTAATTAAATATTTCGAGGGCGATGCCCTTAAAAAACGGACACCTAATTTTAATTCCAAAACAGACAAATGGCACCAAGAATATTTAATTAAAATTTTCCTTTTATCATGTACGTGAAAATAAGCAAGTTCGCATTTTCTAATAAATTCGTTTATAAATTCTGGTGTCAGTTCATTATTTCATAAGTTTGTAAGTAGAATTACTCCGTGCCGGAAAGGATTAAGTGGTCGCAGGACTCTTAAAGCTTCAAAATTTAAGAAATTTTAATTTTTTTAGATGTTAAACTCCTATCTTTTCTGAATATTTTGATATAATTGTTTCCTTGAAATTCCCATTAGAACAGAAGTTTTGGCTTTTAGAATTATACCCGCGCAATAGCTGAAGCGGCGTTTATGAAACTTTAAAGTCATTAATTTTCAAATGGCGTTTTTGGGTATAACGCGCAGGATACCTCAAAAACTTCTGAATATTTTTTCATGAAATTTTCAAAACATATATTCCATGTTATTCTGTATAAACTGAATCTAAAATTTCCTTTTTATTGTTCAAAAAAATATTTTTTTAGGTGATTTTACTGTTGAAATTTTCAAAATTTTGTACTAGCTAAATGCAGCATTGCATTAAAAATATAAAAATGCTTTAAATACAAATTTATTTAAGTTCAGGGAAATTATTACAATCGGAAGTATAAGTAAGCACCAAAATTTTCATTCTAATTGCAATATTTATTTTGTAATCCTGCGCGTAAACTGTTATGCCAATTTTTTGTTCGACAAATGTCTAACAGTTTCGAGCCCCCTATAAATACTAATTCTGTATCTTGCACTTTTTTAAATACATGAAACGAAAGAACATACTTATATCTTTCATTCCAATTAAAATTGTGTTTTAAAATCATATACATTTTAAGACATTAAATGTTGAAAATGGTCTTCTTTTTTTCATTTTTTCCACTTTTTAGAGTCTCGAGACCCCTTAAATTAGTATGTTTTTAACAATTTGACGTTTATTGCTTTTATACTGTTACTGGACATTACATTACACATATATATCATTAAAAGTCGTTAACTAGGCAACAGGGGTGCAGAAAATATTTCTACTCCCAACATTTCCCCCAATCCACACGAAAATTTCCCCAAAATTTTACGGTATGTTATAGGTAAGTGCTGTATTACCGTAGGTATAGAAAATTTATTTTTCAAATATTTCTCAACTTATGCGAGTGTATATATGGCAGGGGTGATTCTGAGTGAAAAAAAATTTCCTAAAATTCACAGCAAATTTTCTGAAAGTTTACAGCAGAGTGGGGGAAATCCACTCCCAATACTATGTATTTTTCATAGATCTTTTGACGCAATTCGCGTTTTTTCGCGATCTTTTGACGAAATTTGCGGTTATTTCTCCTTCCTCTTGACGAAATTCGCAGTTGTTTTGCCATCATTTGATGAAATTCGCGGTTGTTTTGCGATCGTTTGGCAAAATTTGCGGTTCTTTCGTGATCTTTTGACGAAATTTGCAGTTTTTTGCGACCTTTTAACGAAATTTGCGATTCTTTCGTGATCTTTTGGCGAAAGTTGCGATTCTTTCGTGATCTTTTGACGAAATTTGCAGAATTTTTGCGATCTTTTAACGAAATGCGCGGTTGTTTCGCAATCTTTTGACAAAATTTGTGTTTATTTCGCGATCTTTTGAGTAAATTTACGTTCATTTTGCGATCTTATGACGAAATTTGCGGTATTTTCGCTTTTCTTTGACGAAATAGAAGGTTATTCGCCCTGTTTGGACGAAAATCGCGGTTATTTCGCCATGTTTGGACGAAAATCGTGGTTGTTTTGCGATCTTTTGACGAAATTCGAGGTTGTTTCGTGATCTTTTGACGAAATTTGCGATTGTTTCGCGATTGTTTGGCGAAATGTGCATTTATTTTGCGATCTTTTGACAAAATTCGCGTTCATTTCACGATCTTTTGACGAAACCTGCGGTTATTTCGCGATCTTTTGAAGAAACCTGCGGCTCTTTCGCGATCTTTTGACGAAATTTGCGGTTCTTTCGCGATCTTTTGACGAAATTTGCGGTTCTTTAGCGATCTTCTGACGAAATGTGCGGTTATTTTGCGATCTTGTGACGAAATTCGCGTTTTCTCGGTAATTCTTCGCGAAAATTCGCGGTATTTTGATCTCCGTATTTTCAAATGACCGATTTTTTTTTTTTTTTTTTTTTTTAACCGAATGTCTTAAACTTTCGAAAAATTCGGAACATAATCACCCCTGATATACGGTACATATTATTCTGAGATCGATTTTGTGAAGGTCGACATACGGATATTTTTATTTGTACTGAAATTGTTCTATCTCAGGGAATTATGGAATTCGTTGTTAAAATCGAAATCAATTGTGTATGTTTCTAAAAAATTTCCCCAGGGGGTTAAAATTTCCCCCGATCCTAGATCGCCGGATCGGACATATTCTGCACCCCTGGGCATAGAGTACGCCGCCCTGTCCTTGTGTGTGTCCAAACTGACCGTACCTTTAAGGGTTAATATCTCAGCTAATTACCGATGATTTTTTTCGAAAATCATTATCAACAATGCTTTTATTCTTCTGCAACGATAGGTATATTCAGCGATGCTCAACAATTTTTCTGAATGCCCGTAAATCGAAATTTGTGTATAACAGAAAAATGCTAATTACTCAAAAACTATGTGACCTAGGGTAATCGCTATAATTTTCCGGCAAGGTTTATATTAACGTCTACTACCTCTAATTTTTTCATAATTTTAGTTTCAGTAGATTCGGAATTAGATGGGGGGGGGACATATTTTTGCGCTACATTTTCAACAATATATTTGAAAATATAATACCTAAAATTAAAAGGAATCTATTTTTGAGTTCAGCGTTACAAAAGCTTTCACAGGATACCCCACATGATATACAAAGAAAAGATTTTTTTTTCAAGTAGCATAATTAGCCCCTCTACTATTTTGCTAAATATATTTATGAATGTTTATTAATCTGAAAATATGTGGGTCAATGGTCTTTATTACTTCCCCGAATTTGAACTTTCCACGTTCCATAGTTTACGATTAAAATGGCTGTGACAGACAGACAGACGGACAGACACAGGAGTGATCTTATAATGGTTCCGTTTTTACTTTTTAAGTACGGAACCCTAAAAATGAGACAGAAAATGTGTCAGAAAATTTTGCGTTGTTCAGTAGGAAGCTCGAGAACCGCTTTAAAAGAAAAATAAGATAGAAAACTATAAAATATTGGAATTTTTCCTTTGTAACCTAATATAAACCGACGATATATTTTAAGATCTGGATCTGTTTTTGTCACGGGGTAGTGGAGGGTATACGGAGATATACACCGTATACGCTCTGCTTCTCAAATAAAGCATTAGCGTATACTGCATCCATGAATGCTCATGACTTTAGCGTATACCCTTTGTTTTTTACGACTGCAACACTGGTTCTTGTCATTCAGTTCGAAAAGATATTTTTTATTTATGTTTTTGAACTTATTTTAAAATCATCAGTTGTATTGATATCTAAAGACAAGTGCATTAATCTTTCTTCTAATTGGCGTTTTGAGACATACATTTACTTTCTGCTGCAAAAACTGAAAGCAATTTTTTTCTTTGTTTTCTGAAATGAAAGGATCTCAAATTTAATTTAAGTAAATTAAAAGAAAAATCCTTTGACTTGAATCAGGCTAATTCGTGTAACAGAATCAACGCTACAGCTCACAAAAAAAATGCAAGCAAATAAATTTTGCGGAAAATAAAATAATTTTCCACCCTGTCTACCCTCTCTCCCCTTCCCCTTCTCCATCGAAAAAAAATCTTTGTGTTCACACTGTTTTTTTTTTATTGCAAATTAAAATAACAATATTTAATTTTTTATACTAATGCTCAATTGCTCAACATGATATTTGACTATTTCAATTCTGATAACTTTCTATGTTACAAGTTCCAGTTTAAAAATTCAACAGAAAAAATATCGTACAAATAAAGTGCAGCTTTGATTAGCCACATTTTGTGGTTTTTAAAAATTATTTAAAGCTGTTCTGAAATCGTAACATGCATATTTTTTTACACTTTCGTGAAGAAATTTTCATTTTTAAATGCACGAAATTTGCAGCTATTCTTTCTTATTCGTAAATGAATAGCGTTTCTCTTTTTTCCTATAAAGGTAACTGGTCTTTCAGAAAATGGTGCCAAAGTTGACGTCTGAAACAGAATTTTTTTTAAACGTGACAATTGGCAAAAGATCATTATAAGGTAGCAATTGATTATAACTTAATATGTAATACATTTATCAGAAAATTTAAAAGTGCTATTTGATTTCAAAGCACTTTATGCCTCATGCCTGCTGATTACATGCTTCTGGATTTAAAAAAAATGTCTACTTAAATGAGTCAGTAATAAATAATTTTGGCAAAACATAAATTAGGCCTGATCAGGCCGAATTAATGTTTCTGTACCGAGCCGGGGCTGGTTTCATTCTTCCAAGTCTTCACAGGCCAAAATTTTCAGTCCCGGTTTTCAACCAACCCGTATGAAAATCTTTGTTCTCAGCGTGGCCTGGTAGCGAAATACAGTTAAATTAAAATGTAGTAATACGTGTGAAAAAGAACCTGCCTATGACGGAATCCTGCTTTAAACTGAAAAATGTGTTGATCCATGCAAAATTAATATAATAATATGTGAGAAAAGAATATATAACACATTTACACCTATTAACAAGTTGGAAATTGCTCGTCAAACGTGGCAAATGAGGTGCGTTCGTACTATAACTAGTTTTATAATTATTTTTGCTCCCCATATTGTACTGAATGCATATTTTTTTGCACTTCATAAGTGCATATTCTGTAACATCATTAAAATGCTCTTCAATATTTTTTTTTCCCCATTCCCTGTAATGTAACGGAAAACTTTTGACCTTTCCTGTAATTAAACTATACTTCCGATTTTCATGAAATTTGAAATGGCTCGACAAAATTTTGCAATAATTATATATTTAAAATTTCAGACCAGTCGGAATGCTGTAACAGCATTAAAATGCTCTTGCAATAATTTTTTCCCATTGGCTGTAATGTAAAGAAAAACTTTTGACTGTCCCTGTAA
Organism: Maratus speciosus; assembly: GCA_963932465.1. Lineage (NCBI taxonomy): Eukaryota > Metazoa > Arthropoda > Arachnida > Araneae > Salticidae > Maratus > Maratus speciosus. The sequence continues at coordinate 61,963,032 of OZ010799.1, read as the reverse complement.
TTAAACTATGCATCCGATTTTCATAAAATTCGAAATAGCTCGACAAAATTTTGCAGCAATCATATATTCGAAATTTCAGACCATTCGGTTGGGTAGTTTTTGCTCTGTTATATGCGGACGGACGGACAGACGGACTGAACGACGACTATAGGTGCTACATATTTATATAATTACGAACGCACCTAAAAAGGGAACGTGTCAATAATGCATTTTTTAGCTCACAGGCTATCAAAGCCTGAGAGCTTATGTGCTGGCCGGTTCTGTATGTACGTATGTACGTAACGCGATAACTCTTGATAGAAATATCAGATTTGCTTCACATTTTTTTTTCTAGGTTCCTTCTGATGAGGCGCTTCCCTGATTAGTTTTTAGGGTTCATTGGTTAAGGATAAAGAGGAAAAGGAGGCTAGTCCCCCACTTAATTTAGATAAATGGGTTTTTCATGTAGAATTATTCAATTGCTCCAAATTTGGTATACCGGTTTATTATGTTAAGGAGCTGCCTTGATTAGATTTGGAGGTTCATTAGTTACATATAAAGGGAGGAACCCCCCCCCCTTAATTTAGGTAAATGTGTTTTTCATGTAGAATTATTCGATTTGCTCCAAATTTGGTATACCGGTATATTATGTTAAAGAGCTGCTTTGATTAGATTTGCAGGTTCATTAGTTAAGTATAAAGGGAAGAGGAAGCTAGCCACCCCCCTCCCTTAATTTAGATAAATGGGTTTTCCATGCAGAATTATTCGATTTGCTCCAAATTTGGTATACCGGTTTATTCTGCTAAGGAGCTTCCCTGATTAGATTTGGAGGCATATTAGTTAAGTATAAAGGGAGGAAAGGGGGCTAGACCGCCTACCCCCTTAATTTAGATAGTTGGGTTTTTCCATGCAGAGTTATTCTATTTGCTCAAATTTCGTATACCGGTTTATTATATAAAGGAGCTGCCTTGATTAGATTTGGAGGTTTATTGGTTAAGTATAAAGGGGGAAAAGGGGATAGTCCCCCCCCCCTTAATTTAGATAAATGGGTTTTTCATGCAGAATTATTCGATTTGCTTCAAATTTGATGTACCATTTTATTCCGATATGGCTTCGTTGATTTGATTTGGAGGTTCATTGGTTAAGTATAAAAGGGGGAAAGGGGTGCAATTGCCCCTCCCCTTAATTTAGATAAATGGGTTTTCATGCAGAATTATCTAATTTAGTTTTTTTTTTTTTTTTTTTTTCTAGGTTCATTCTGATAAGGAGCTTTTCTGATTAGATTTGAAGGTTCCTTGGTTCAGCATAAAGGGAGAAATAAGGGAGCTAATACCCCCCTAAATTTAGTGAAATGGTTTTTTCATGCAGAATTATCTGATTTGCTTCAAATTTGGTATACCAGTTTATTATGTTAAGGAGCTTCCCTGATTAGATTTGGAGGTTCTTTGGTTAAGTACAAAGGAGGGAAGCACGGGCTAATCCCTTCATTTATTTTTGAGGGGCATTATTCTTTGAAATGAGAGTATAATATACAATTTGTGTGAATAGCCTGTGAGCTCAACGCCATCAGTTTAACTGGGAAATTTTCTTTTTATTTACTTTACTGTGCAATTCCGTCTTAGAAGATTTTACTGTATAGCAATTTTTAGATTTTTAATTCTCCAATACATGGAATATGGATTAACAAAATTAATGATAATCAAAACATTTGCATATAACAAATAGAGATTTATTTAAAAAAAATATGTATCGCAGCCTACGGCATTTTATAAAAGTGAAGATTACAAAAAAAAAAAAAAAAAAGAAAAAAAAAAAAAGAAAAAAAAGAAAAAAAAAGAAAGAAAGAAAGAAAGAAAGCTAAGATTAAGTATTTTTGATCAGAATTCCTCGTACAGACAAATTTTTAACCAAATCGACGTAAAAATCAATGCTTTGTAAAAATTCAATCGTGCCGTCCCAGGCTTGGGTCGAGATTTTCATTTTTTTCTGGGCCGGGATGGTCTCAAGCTGAACTTTTAGCTGCTATAACGCCGGGCCAGGCCAATAATTTTTTTCGACAGGCCTGGCCGAGTTCAGGCCTAATTTTTATAATGGGCCGAGTCGAATTTTTTTCTATGGGTCGGCCTGGTCCGGGCCTGAAAATTTCTACTCGTACAGACTTCTAACTTAAAATTTAAAAAGTATTGCAAATTTCAAACTTTGAGTTATAAATAAAAGAAAAAAAGAATTATTTTTTAAATATTTTCTATTGAATTTATTTTTATTGTAATAATAAATAATCAATCTAAATCTGTCTTTTTACACCTCACCCCAAATTACTGCTTTTACCTTTGCCCCCTCCCCCCTCACTAAAGTATCGAGCACGAAAAGCTTAAACCTTAAGTGATGAGGTGATTTTTTTTTAATAACGTGGTGAGGTGGTGTGTATGCAACCCCAAAATTTGATTTCTTGTCTTGTGCACTCCACAAAATGTAGCGAATTAAAATAAGAAAATCTGCTGTGAATAATACCAAAAAAAAAAAAAAAAAAAAAAAAAAAAAAAAAAAAAATTCTTCATAATTGAAATTTCTCTTGGGTGGAAAAACCGTCACTTGATCAGTTAAGGGTTAAAGTCTTTAAAATTACTTTTTTCCTCTGCTTTATTCGTAATTCTGCAATACGATAAATAAATCAGCAGTTATCTACTTCACTCCCTCCATTCATAATTTCTACTACCCTCGCTCCCCCCAGTTTGTAAAATTTTAAATGGTTGAAATTATTTAGTTTTTGATAAAATTTTTTGGTCTGTTTATTTATATATTGCTGAAATAATAAATAAATGTCTAATCCCCCTCCCCCCCCCCCCTCGCTCAAAAGAAAATAATGCGAAAAAATACAAAATACAAATAAATACAAAATGCAAATAAATACAAAATTAAAAAAAATACAAAATTTACTATGAACATTCGGTAAATTCGATCTCCACACCCCCCCAAACGAAATGCTCTAGCTACGCCACTGGCAGCAGAAAGAACGGCATTAAAAAAAACTCCCACAAACAAAAGATATCAAAATAGGATTATAAAGCCACCATTTTGATTTACTATGACTAATATGATTCATGTAAATACTCCAGTTTTAAAAAAGATAAACAACCTAATTTTCTTAAAATAAAAAAAAAAGAAAGGGAAAAAAAGAACCTGACTTTCTTTTTTTATCACATTTCAAAACTAGGCTGTTAGATTTCTGAACTAAACTAATTTGCTAAACTAATTGAACTCTGCTTTCACTTTTTTTCTTTGTAGATTTCGTTTTTTTAAAATAATTGTGCTTTAGTCTGCGCAAGCGGGGGGGTGCCCGGGCCCCCAGGGCACCCCCCCTGGTTACGCCTATGTGATAACACAATTGCTTCGGGAAATTCTGTTCAAAATGCCCACTTTGGCATCATTTTTTGAAATGTATTCTGCCTTTATCAAAAAATAGATCATTGCGTTACATTATATAGTTTCTGAATAAGCGAATCTACCAATTAAATTCCTTTGAGAGCAAAAATGAATTTAAAAATGAGTCAGTAAATAAGCAGTTTGGATTTAAGTGCATCCTTAATGCAATGATTTTTCCAACACAATCTGCTTCGGGAAATTCGGTTCAAAATGCCCACTTTGAGATCATTTTTTGAAATATATTCTGCCTCTATAAACAAATCGATCATTACTGTACATTATATAGTTTCTGAATAAGAGAATCTAGCAATTGGATGCGTTTGAGAGCAAAAATGAATTTAAAAATGAGTAAGAAAATAAGCAGTTTGGATTTGAATGCGCCCTTAATAAGATGATTTTTTTCTTCAACCGCTATGTATTTTTAATTTTTTTTTTTTGTCGTAAGAATTGGTCCCATTCAAAACTTGTCTATATAGATATTGTAGACAATATTAAGAAGATATATGATAAATTCATGGGGATTTTATATCTTTTGAATTGGCGGAGTTATGGATTTTTTACTTCTTCAAACCCCCTTTTTGTTTTCGTTTTTAATTTTTTTTTGCGGTACGAATTGGTCCTATCAAAAACTTGTGAATATAAAAGTTGTAGATAATATTAAGGAGATTTATCATAAAATTAATTGGAATTGATATCTTGAGAATTGACGAAGTTATGAATTTTTTTCTCCCAAAAACCCTATTTTTTGCGCCCCTTGAGCCCATTTTTAACTTTATCAAAAATCTGTGATACATAAAAATTTTGCCCTATTTTTAGAAGTAATAAAAACTTTAAACTGATTTGATATGTAGAAAAATGAACAAGTTATGGGGTTTTTTCGGTTTTCACAAAACCCCTCCCTATTTCCATCCCCTTGGTCCGATTTTGCCCATTAACGAACTTGACCGAGATTTTATGCCCATTGATTTTATGTATCAGTTTGGAAGAGATTGGTGCAGAATTACGAAAGTTATCGTGTCCAGAAAAAAGTGATATATATAGATAGATAGATAGATAGATAGATAGATAGATAGATAGATATATATATATATAAAGTTTTTTACTGAGGGTGGTTTGGGGTTCTAGGGGTCATGATCGGTGTAGATCTGCAAAAATTTTTCAGAAATTCCAACATAGGAACGATCCCAATAGGTAGTATTTCATACGAAATCTACCTAATAAAAGGCACGATTAACTCATAGGATGGTGTTTTTGTACTACACTTTTTGTACAGGACTGTTATAATTAAAATTCACCTATTCAAAAGTATCTGGTGATAGTACCAAACTTCTAAACGGAACAAAATATCGGTAGTGTTTGCAGTTAAACTGAAAATTGCAAGTTAAACTATAAAAAATGAAAAAACTCGCGGTCTGAGAGACCGGTAACATCAGTAAAAAGGTTAAATTTAAAGTTAAAAAATGCTATAAAAAGTGATAGAAAATCTTTATTAAGATTGATGATCGTTTCGTTGCACAAACGGCGACATTTTCAAAATCATTCAACGATAGAAAAACGACGATGATTTTTCTATCGTTGAATGATTTTGGAAATGTCGCCGTTTGTGCAACGAAACGATCATCAATCTTAATAAAGATTTTCTATCACTTTTTATAGCATTTTTTAACTTTATCTGTTTATAAGTGATTATTATACATGTGGTTAAATTTAATTTAATTTTTATTTTGGTTATAGTGTTTAAAATTGCTAACACTAATTTAAAAAGTACTTAAGAGTCCTAATACGTAAAATGATATGCAGTTTTCAAACAAATTATATTTGGAAGTACATCCCCCCTCCTATTCGACTGTGTCAAGTCTGAAATTTTTCCGATTACATACAGTGGCTCCCAAACAGGGCCGAAACTAAGGGGGGTGGAGGGGCAGAGGGGGCATGTGGCCCGGGCGCCAGAGCCAAGGGCCGCCAAGTGAAAGATTATACCTTTGGAATCGATCATTTTCTTCTGATGGACTGATGGATTTCATTATTATGAAACAGCCATTATAAATGAAGTGTTAGGTGAAGATGAAAGAGCAGCCGTAAAAAGTTCGAACTCTGATTTTCTGGTCAGAATGGGGGGGAAAAAATGGCCAAAAAAATTTATGGTCATTTTTTTGTTCCCATTCTGACCAGAAAATCAGAGTTCGAACTTTTTACGACTGCTCTTTCATCTTCACCTAACACTTCATTTATAATTGCTATTTCGTAATAATGGAATCCATCAGTCCATCAGAAGAAAATAACTCGGTTAAAGCGGAAACTCGGTTAAACGGGACTCGGATAATCGAAACTCTACTGTATAAGCAAACACTGTAAATAGCCGGTAATACATGCGAATTCTTTTATGTGAACGAACTATAATTGCAAAAAACGTCACATTCAATTTACGTGGTTCAGTATTACATATTTTATGATTACATATTTTAAATTTTAAAATAAGTCAGCCATTAGAAAATTAGTAACATTCTCTTTGTAAATATACATTGAGGAAGAAAGGGGAGGGCGCCAAAATTCATGTTTGCCCCGGGCGCAAGAAAGGCTAGTTTCGGCCCTGCTCCCAAAAGTGTGCGTACACTTACGATTTTCAATGAAATTGTGTTCTATCCATTAATGAAATTAATATTTCAGAAAGAGTATTTAATAATAAGAACTATAACTTATTCTTAACACAACTACGTAAAATAGTTTAAAAACCTAGTAAAACGTTATTTTTAAAAAATCAATAATCAAAAAGTAACAAAAAAGTTACCTCACAAAATCTTCGTACACTTAAAAAAAAAATCTTTACATATTAGTAAATACTGTAATATTTCGTTAAATTAGTACTTAGTATGATATCCTTTAGTATAAACAACAGTTTTTCATAGCTGCCAACCTCCCACTCATCTTCCGTAATGTCTGGATTAATTTAAGAAAGATTAATCACATTTCGAACAAGAAAATTTATTTCATGAATACTTATTTATTTAATTCCAGGTTTCTACATGGAACATGTTTAATTTCATTTCTTAAAAAAAACATTCTGGTTGGAAACATATTAAACCAGGGTCAAATTAACGCAAGTATTACGGAAGATTAGTTTGAGGTTGGCAACTATGGTTTTTAAACGTCTAGGAATAGATTTCACTAGTTTTTTTTGTAATTTCTGTATCAATGTTCGTCCATTCATCGAACATTGCTGTTTTTAATTCGCTTTTCGTTTTAATGTCGTATCGTCGTACTTTAACCTCCATTTCTTTCCAAATATGCTCTATTGGGCTATCTGGGCTCTATTGGCTCTATCCAGCGATTGAGCTGGTGTTTTCAGAACTTGTGAACAATTATAGAGACACCAGAGGCGAACGTTCAGAGCCGTGTTCTTAGAATCGTTATCTTGATAAAAAAACAAATTTGTTTCCAATACCCAAATCTTGCGCTGATAATTTTAAATTGTATTTTAAAACATTTAAATAAAGTTCATGATTTATTATGCCATCAATAAATACCAAATTACATAGTCCTGATGCTGCCATGCAGCCCCACACAAGGACTCCTCCACCGCCATGCTTAACTGTTCCAACTAAGTTCTTCATTTTTATCTTCCCCATACAATTATACGCCCACTGGAACAAAAGTGTTAAATTTACTTTCATCTGCAAATAAGACATTATTTCAATATGATTCAGGTTTATTTATCATTGATTTTGCGAAGGAAAGCCTAAGCGTTCTGTTTTTCTCATTATCAAAAGAAATTCTAGGAGCAGAACGTCCATTTAATCCAGCTGATATCAGCACTCGTCGAATAGTTTCAAGTGAAATTGAAGTAGAACATTTTTCATTAACCTTTAACTGATGTGACACAGTGACAGAAATTGTCACGTAACTAGTGTGAAGCGGTCTGTCAGAACGCTTCATCGAAAGATGAATAAAAAGCGCGGTTAACTCATAAGATGGTGTTTTTGTACTAAACTTTTTGTACAGGATTGTTATAATTAAAATTCACCTATTCGAAAGTCTCTGGTGATGGTACTAAAGTTCCAAACGAAAAAAGATTTCGGTAGTGTTTCTAGTTAAACTGAAAATTACAAGTTAAACTATAAAAATTGAAAAAAGCAGCGATCTGTGAGACCGGTAACATCAGTTAAAGGTTAAATTCTGTAGCAACTTTTACAGCACTTAAACGTGGATTTTTTACAATTTTTTTTATTATAAATCTCTGATCACGTTGTGTTAACTTTGATGGATGACCTTTTCTTGCCTTGTTTTCGATCTGATTTTCTCCTTTACAACGTTTTATCACATTCTGCGCAATATAATGGGTTAAATTAACTAATTTAGCAATATTCCGAACTGATTTACCACTACTATGATGAAAGATAATCAATTTTTGAATGCTGCTAGTTGTTTCTTACGACTACGAGCCATATTTAAATAATAAATAGAGTATTACGTGGAAAGCAAGCAAAAATTAAAGCCAAATGATTTCTTAAATGTCCCCACAATGCAAAAATAAAAATACCACAGACGATAATTTTAATTATGAATATATCCGAAAATGTTTCCTAGCCCCACCAGTGGCCGAGAGGTTCTGCTCTCAAAGCTGGTAGACGGAAGGTGCTGGGTTTGAACCCAATCGCGCCCGTCGGCCTAATTGTTCGGAGTTTTTGTGATTTTCTTAGAGCCGTGGATTTTCCATGCGTAAATACGGATTAGGTTCCCTTAGAGAGACCTCCACGGAGGGCACTTCCCCCCTGAGCCTATATCCCTCGTGTAGATAATTGGCCGTCAAAAATCAACCCAACTCAACCCAACCCGAAAATGTTTCCAATGTTGTCCGAAGACTTTTGTGGCGTATTCTTTCTCTGCCTCCTTCCGTTTTTATTTTAATATAAAAAGAAAATCAGTTAATAATAAAAAGAAATGTTGAGTATTATTTAGAAGAACATAAAGTTGATGTGGAAAAATATTGGACTTCATGTTAGATTTCAATTCCAGGGAAATGCCTTTTTGCTATGAATTTCTAAAGTGTACGAACACTTTTGGGAACCACTGTAGATGTTAAATTTTTGTCTTCTTTGTTTCATTTTATTTTTCATTTTATAATTTCATTACGGAATATTAGTTGGAGACATTTTTATTATTGAAACTATTTATATTGCTTTAAGTGATAATGGATTATTATTCTTTCATAATAGAGCCTGCACGCGATATAGATTTAAAAGAAATCTTGCTTGAAAAGTAATTTAAAAGCCATAAAAAATGAGTAAATTGAGGTACAGTTTTCTAACAAATTGTATTTGAAAGTACATTTTTCCCCCTATACGATGGTGCAAAAATTGCAAATGCGCGATTTTTAGAAGTTAAAAAAAAAAAAAAACCATAGCCAAAAATTGCAAAACCGATATTTCATCGTCTAGTGTTGCCATTCGCAAAATGACGTCAGCGTTACGCTTGTCCTTCATAATATTGATTTAAAAAATAGCAATAACCAAAAATTACAAAACCGAAATGTCATCATCTAGTGTTGCCATTCGCAAAATGACGTCAGCGTTACGCTTGTCCTTCATAATATTGATTTAAAAAATAGCAATAACCAAAAATTACAAAACCGAAATGTCATCATCTAGTGTTGCCATTCGCAAAATGACGTCAGCGTTACGCTTGTCCTTCATAATATTGATTAAAAAAATAGCAATAACCAAAAATTACAAAACCGAAATGTCATCATCTAGTGTTGCCATTCGCAAAATGACGTCAGCGTTACGCTTGTCCTTCATAATATTGATTAAAAAAATAGCAATAACCAAAAATTACAAAACTGAAATGTCATCATCTAGTGTTGCCATTCGCAAAATGACGTCAGCGTTACGCTTGTCCTTCATAATATTGATTTAAAAATAGCAGTAACCGAAAATTGCAAAACCGAAATTTCATCGTCTAGTGTTGCCATTCGCAAAATGACGTCAGCGTTAGGCACAGATATGTTTGTCCTTTATAATATTGATAGATAGATAGATACTGCCGCGAAATAAACGAAAAGTTCAATGGTTAGTTTACATTAAAAATTAAATTCCTTACTGCTAGTGTATGAGGTTCTTGCTTTACAAAGGTACAAATAAAACACACCTTTTATTATTTATAAAGAAGAAGCATTTAGGGGAAAAAAAAGAATTTGAATATATATATATATACAGGGTGCACCAAAAGTCCACGATACATTTTAAAATTCAATATAAAATCAAGTAATTGTCTTACAGGGAATGCGATTTCGACTAAAATGCTTCTCAGGATGAAAAGTTTCCTTCAAGTAAATTAAAATAATTAGTTCCAATCTTCGATCATAGATGGCGCCACTTGTCCATATTGGTTTCAAATGTGTGTTTTTTCTGATTTTCAGATTAGTTTTGACGCTGTGACACAGAAATGACGACTCCCATTCTTATTCCCTTTCTCACTTCCCAGGCGTCATTTCTGTGTCACAGCGTCAAAACTAATCTGAAAATCAGAAAAAACACATGTTTCAAACCAAACATATGGACAAGTGGTGCCATCTATGATCGAAGATTGGAACTAGTTATTTCCATTTACTTGAGGAAAACTTTTTATCGTGAGAAGCTGTTTAGTTGAATCGCATCCCTGTGAAACAATTACTTGATTTTATATTGAATTTTAAAATGTGTCAAGGACTTTTGGGACACACCCCAGATAGCAATTTTAATTTGCAGAAAATTTTCAGCAATCTTACTTTGCAAACTTGCAAAGTTGCAGCAAGCTCATGACAAGCCTGAAAGTTCATAACAAGACTGCAACAAGATTATGCAAACTCCGAAGTCACCATACTTTGAACTTGCAGTTAACTTGTCATGCAAGTTGCAGTCTTGTTCTTCAAACTGACTGCAGACTCATATCAAACTAGTAATATTGCCATGGCACACGATCTGCAAATGCATTGTAAACTTGCAATCTAGCCATGACACACTATCTGCAAATGCATTGCAAACTCAGATTCTTGTCATGTCAAGCTAGCTGCAAGTATGCTGTAATTTCATAGCAATGTTGTTAATTCTCTGAATTTTACGTGTAGTACAGGTAAAATAATATTTTTTGAGACAAGTGATGGCCATTCACCATAACTTGGGAAGAACTTCGTTTTGATATTCGAAATGAAGATCCGATGAGTCCTAAAAAATAAAGTTGTTGTACCCTGTTTTGGGGACAAAAGACGGGGGCATTTTTAGCTCAGGGAGGGGGTGGGACTCAAAAAGTTTTATGTAGGTGAAGTAGGATATTGTTTATTATGTATTTTATAATTACGAATCAAATAAAATAATCCGCAAGTGGATACGATCATTTCTTACAAAGTTAGGCAGGTTTTATGAATACAAAGTAGAAAAATTATACTTGTGCTGGTAAAATAGGTTTTTACAGTAATAACTGATTTCTATTCACGAAAATTTGAGAAAAACATCGTTTTGGCACTAGAAATTAAGATACGTTGAGTCCCCAAAAATTAATGTTGTTTATCGTATTTTGGGGGCAAAAATGGACATTTTAACTCGAGAGGGGGAGGGGAGGACAGAATTCAGCATTTTTTAAATAGGTCAAGTGGGATATAGTTTCATATGTATCTTTAAATTCTGATTCGTATAAAACCATCCGCAAGTCGATACGATCATTTGTGAGACAGTTACAGCAGGTTTTATGAATACAAAGTGGAAAATTATACTTTATTTTTTAGCATAGTTTTGTCGCATTTATTTTAAGTTCAAAACATGTTCTTTATATCATATTAAATCATTAAGTTTAATCATTATAATATCAAAATCTTTAAATGTCTTCAAAATAGCAATAATCAAAATCAGAATAATTTGAGTTTACTCCAAAGCCATTAAAGTTGCCAAAATCCACTTATACCCTGCCTTAACTTTGTAATGAATGGTCGTATCGGCTTGCATACGGTATCATTTGATTCAGAATTATAAACATCATAACAAACGAAACCCCATTTGACCCATTTAAAATAATTTCAGTTCTACCTTACAAAGTTAAAGCCCCCCTCCCCCCCCCCAAAAAAAAAAACACACACACACACACACACAAAAAAAAACACGATAAAACTACTTCACTTTTTGGGAACTTATTGGATCTCCATTTCTAGTGTCAAAATGAAGTTCTTACCAAATTTTTGTGAATGGCATCAGTTGCTGCTGTAAAAACCTATTTTACCTGCAGTAAAGTATAATTTTCGACTTTGGATTCATGAAACCTGCCGTAACCATGTAGCGAATGATCGTATCGACTTGCGGATGGTATCATTCAATAATAATAAAAAAAAAAATACATAATAAACGGTAACCCTCTGTTGACCTACTTAAAATTTTTTTAGCTTTGCCCTTCCCCTTCCCTGAGTTAAAAATGCTCCCCAAAACATGGTTAAGTAACTTTATTTTTGGGGGGACTCAAGTATCTTCATTTTTTGTGTAAAAACGAAGTTCTTCCCAAATTTTGGTGAATGGCCATCAGTTGTCGTATATTACTCACATTTTGGTATATATATTTTACATGTATACTAATAGTCGTACTTTTCTGGGTTGTGCGTGTTTTGTGCAAGATTCCGCATAATCATAGGTTTGTCAGATGCTCAACATTTTTATGCCATATATAGACTGAGTAGACAAGGACTTATAGTTTAAAGTAGATTCGAAAGCAATTCTAATTTCTTATACAACTAGCTGTACCTGATGACCTGTTTGGTTTTCCTTAAAATATATGGTAATCATTGTATCCTGCTTTTTTTATTATTCATAATTCAATTTACTTGCTCAAGTCTTCGCCAAATCAGAAGATTCTGATAGAGAAATCAAGAACTCTGTACTTTTATGTCAGCAGGGTGTAGGTGATAATGGCCAAATATCCAAAATCCCATTGCATTTTTTCTTATTTCATTAATTTCATTTAAAATATAATCCTTTCATTCATTTTCTTTAAAATGCATAACTAATTTAAAACAGAAAATTTTTAAATCCAAGACTTTCACTTATTTCAAAAGAATTAATAATAAAAAAAAAACCCTGATAAATAACATAAACCAAGACATTTAATTTTAACATTAAAGCATTGTTTTAAGTTATCACGTGAAAAATAAAAATGCTATTTGCGAGATTCAAGAACTCTTTGCGATCATGGCAACATTTCATATATTTTTTGTTGTTACGTATTTAATCTTTCTTTACAAATACAGCTTAAATCACTTAGGCATTTATGCTTGATGTCCATGTGTTTATCAATTGCAATATGTTCGATAACGCAGATTTTTAAACCTCTTATCTTCCGTAATCGGGTCAATGACCAATTGGCGTGTTTTAGCTAATAAGATTTGGTGCAATGGAATGTTTTTTGTGAAAATCCTTTAATGATAGCTACATTTACATTAAGCTATATTGTTGCTGATATTCTTTTTGTTACACTTGAATCTTGGCAGTAGACTCGATTACGGAAGATTAGGTAATCAAACATCTTAGCTGAAATTCATCAATTTGATTTCATGTACTTAACAAATGCATATCAAATTACTATTTTGAATACATTTGGTTAATAAGAATGGTAAGTGTGCTTCGCAATTAACAATAATCATTTTGCATAATCTATCTTCTCGAGATGGATAACAAATAAGTAGAAAATGAGTTGATCATTCGTCTTAAAATTTGATTAATTAAATATTTTTACAGGTGATGGATTTATTTGCATTTAACTTATATTAACCCCTTGAGGGGCGGTGGGACATATTTTATCTCACCTACGATTAATGAGAATTTGCACCAGAAATTTTTTTATTAAATTTTACTTTTCTAACTTTAGTGGGAAAAAGTCGTAAACTTGCTTTTCCTTATTTTGCAATAAATCTTTTTGCGGATTCCGGTGTGAATTCGACATTTCAAAAACACAATTGCTTGCGCCTCAAAGGGTTAAGGAAAGATCGGCTGTTTTTGAGTTAGCCGGGAAAAGTGATAAATCCCCAAATATTGTTTCCCTTACCATCATTTATATTGCATTCATTTCATTTAAAACACACAGCTTTCATTTCAAATACATTCCTTTAAAAAAATGTATCATACACTTAAAATACATTGTTTTTGACTTAACTCAATTAAAACACAAAATAAAAAAATAACAGAAACAGAAGCATTTTATCTCAGAATCACAGCATTGTTTCTTATTTACGCCCTCAAAAAATATGCAAAAAAAAAAAAATAATAATAAAAAATAAATGCTAGCAGGTTTGATTTTCTAAACAAACTTATATACATATTATTTATTGCTTGTCATTAAGAAAAATTCATGGAACTTATTCCTTTCTGAAATAAATTTCATAAATAGCTATCAACATACAAACTGTTATTGGATACACCACACAAATATTTCTCTAATAATTTGCATACATTAACGTTAAATGATTTTAAAGGCAAGTAAGAAAACTGTAATAAATTTAAAAAGGCAAAAGAACATCCTAAGATTATTAGAAAATTAAACTAAAAATAGGATAATTGAATTTGCAAACTTAATAGTCTGTATTTCAACAAATGAAATTTATTTACTGATTTAGTAAAACTTTTTTTTTTTACTGTAACATAAATGAATGTTTATTAGAAATACCACACATTCTGGGTATTAACACTGCATTTCAAAAGATTTTTTTTTTTTTTTATCCTAAGATTTTTTTAATGAAAAACACAGTTTAAAGGTTTTTCTGAAAATAAGCATGCTTATCAGTCTACTGATGAACCTTTTAGCTAATTTTATCAAAGATAATATAATTTATATGTTTTGCAGCCAAAATGTAATATATGGCTAAAGCAATGGAAGCAAAGCTTACCAGGAAAGAAAAATTAACTTTAAACTTGAAATTCTCATATACTTAAATCTAAATGAATTTCTCTCTATGTATATATATAAATTATTTAAAAAGCTTCTAGAATTTAAAAAAGACAAAGTTGTAATAAAACAATACTAGTTATAAAATAGTTACAAAGTTTATTTTTACACAAATACAAATAACAGTTTATAAATAATAGTATTACAAAGTATTATTTTTTACATATTTTGAATTAAGACATTGTTCCCTAAACAAAACACACAAAAAATAATTAAAAAAGTAAATATTTAAATATATTTAACACTTTCCTGTTCTCCTCCCCCACCTGAGTCTGTTGCATCATGCAATTTTTCCACATTCTAATCCATGTTTTTTAATGTCTCTGCATCCTGAAAGAGAAAAAGAAAAAAGAATAAATTTTAAAAAATCGCAGGTTTATTTTTTACAGTTTTCAAGAATTCAGTCTACAGTTAGTTTTTAAGATGATCACAAATTACAACTTCCCAGTTAACAAAACTACCTTGATGTTAAGGGTGGAATTGCCGGGAGGTAATAAAACTTAATAGAAACAATTAAATCGATTTTGCCGAGCAATAAGCCTTATCTTTCAGACTGAACTTTCAGGCAAACCAGAAATTCATTCAGTTGGTTTGACATTTAATGTGAAATTTTTATCCCATGCGTTATCCTGTAAGGAATGAATGTATCGAAATTAAACGTAAAGTTTAATCAAACTTTTAAAGATTTAACCATTTAAAATAATTTTACTTCTTAAAATATTTGTTTTTTCCAAGAGCAAACAAGATAAACCAGTAGAAATCAGAACATTCTTTAGTATAAAGTTTTAAATTCTTTAAGCAGTCATCAAAGCATTACCAGCGCCTTTATTAAATATTTGCGAAAACGATTATGATTCCGCGTCGATAGGTACATCGAGCATCCGTCAACTCCTCCACTGAGCACCCGCCAAGTAAAGTCAGTGCGTAACGAAAAAATACGATTTTCTCAAAAGTATGTGACTAGGATAATCGCTATAGTTTTTCTGTATGGCTTAAATAAACTTCTAGTACTATTTTTTTTTCATAATTTTATTTACAGTAGATTTGGTAATAGCGGGGAAGGAGGAGGGGGGCACATTTTTCCAGTACATTTTCGACTATATCTCTGAAAATGTAATATCTAAACTAACAACAAATACACATTTGGTTTCCGTATTACAAGACCTTTCGAACGATACCCCACACACTACACACACAAAAGAAAAAAAGAAAAGAAAAATAAGTAGCTTATTTCCCTAATTTTTTTCTAAAAATACTTGCGAATCGCTAATAATCAATAAGTATGTTGGTCAATAACCTTATAACTCTGGCAAGTTTGAAATTTCCATATTCCGTAGTTTCGAAAAATTGACTATGACAGACGGACAGAGACACATAAGTGATGTTTACAATTCTTCAGTTTTTACATTTTAAGTACGGAAGCCAAAAAATTTAACTAAGATCAAAACTAGTTTATCTAGTCAGTTAGTCTAATTTATCTAGTAAAATTTCATCAGTTTAATCTAATTTATATAGTCAAATTAGTTTAATCTAATTTATCAACTTTAATCTAGTCAGAGAGACAAACTAAACATTAACTATTCAGTACCTAAACAGTACAAACGCAGAATAAAACTTTTCAACCTCAGGTATCCTATGCATGAAAAGGATTTAAAAATATTAAAATGCGAGCGCGCGAGAAATCTGTAAATACCTCCCATATGATTAGCATTAACTTGACCGTTTCTTCGCGTGACTAGTGTAGGCTCTTAAGAAGTTACCTTTTATAAAAGATTGTTACCAGTGTTGAATTCAGGCACTTTTCTCCGGGAGGGATCTTTGTGGCTCCGGGGGGGATGTCCCCCCCCGGACCACCCCCTGAATTCAACACTGATTGTTACCATAAAAATAATAATAAATAAAAATACAGTTGGACACTTTTTTTAAATGTTAAAAATAAAACAAAACAAAACATGTTCAATAAGAATACAAATAAACTATATTCAAATCTGACATTAACACTACAACATTGAGATTTTGAAGTGGTTATTTAGCTTCAATTCATTACAAAAATACGCACCAATCAATAATAGTAAAATTTTTTGCGTCAGGCCTCGAAATGGAAAAATCCACGAACAGGGACGCTATTTCAAAATTATCGTTGGCTAAAAACTTTTTTTTTTTAAACTTTAGGCAAATTTATGTCTAATCATACAAAAACAATTTAAAACTGCATTCAAAATTCTAAATAATAAAAAAAAGTTATAGACAGCACAATAAAAGCCATATGTATAAAATTGTAATAAGATGTTTTAATAACTTCACGGATCACTAACCAGAACAATATCTGTCATAATTTCACGAACCGGAATATCGTTTCGATTTGCTCCGGTAAATGCCTGATTTGTGAACAGGAAAAACTAAAAATTTAAAAATATTCATATTTAAAATTTTACAAAAATTTGGAAATAAAAAGATTTATACACATCCGATTATGAAGCAGTTACGTCAAAAGAAAAGAGAAATTATTAAAGAAATAAAACGAACGTCTGTACGAAATGCTTTTAATAATTTCAATAAAAATTAGAAAAAAGAGGTACATTAAAAATCCAGGTTGATAAGCATAGAGCCAACTAAGAAACAGTTTAAAATTATACTTAATATTTAAATAGAGAAAAAAAGGTTAATGGTAATGAAAAAATAATTTAAAGTTTAAAATCATACACTCGAGCGCAGTGTTGAATGCAGGGGGTGACCGGGAGGGGACATTCCCCCCGGAACATTGAAAAGTTGTCCCGGAAGGTTTGAATTTTTATGCTTTTTAATGGACAAAAGTGCAATTTCCACCTCGGATCTCTAAAATGCCCCCCCCCCCCCCAACCTCATCACGGAGCAACAGAAATCTCTCCCAGAGATAAGCGTCCGAATTAAACACTGCTCCAGCAGCGTGAAAGGCTCCAACAACATTTAAAAAAGCAAACGAAATCTTAAACCTCCTATAAAGTTCAGAAAAATTCATTAAAAAATTAAGATTTTCAACATTGGTTTAATATGACCCAAAACATAACTATTGAAAAACGTAGGCATTACTTAGAAAATTAACATAACTTTTAATTTATTAGAATTTTTGTATGACATAAGTTGTAGATTATAGAGAAATGTTACTTTAGAGAAAATAACCACATTTCAATAATTAAAATAAGAAATACCTTTATTTCTGGGTTCCTTTACTTGAACGCTAATCAACGATCCGCTGATCACGAGATTCAATAACGATGCGTCTTTTTCTTTTGACTCTGAGCTCTGAATTTCCGGTCATACGTTGTTATCTATTCTGCTCTCAACAAAGGGAATTTCTGCTGACGTTGTTGAAATATGACAGTGTTGCAGCAGTTTTACAGCAAAATGGCATTGCAAGGGAGAAATCGATTTTGTTTCACCTGCCTTGCAGTACTTTTGAGTGAAAATTGTTGTGTCAAATTTGTCAAGACAAGGAAATATCGAAAAAAAGTCAAACTTACTGCAAACGTGCATGCTATCTGTGACTGTATATATATATTTAAAGTAAATACTTGGAGGTATTTTTTCTTTAAAAATTATTTTCCTGAAATATTGCACACAACTATTATAAGTATTTTTGTAAAAATCAGAATTTTGCTTCAAAGAAAATAGATTTTTTTTTCATTTTATTTTCTCTCGCTGTAAAACTAATTTCTAAAAATAAAATATTTTCCAGGAAAATATCAAATGATGCATATAATTAAAAAAAAATAAATTGAATAAATGAAGTTTTGTTTGTTATTTAATAATTAATTATTAAAAAGTTTCAACTGTTACTTTATACAGAAAATATAAATATACAGTTTAAATTACTTAGTTAAAAATGTATTCTGTGTCCTGCTTATGAGCCCATGAAATATTGTTTGTGATGCTTATAAATTCTTTCTTTCTTCTTTTTATGTCCCTTAGGGTAATGTCAGACAAAAGTCTATTTGTACGCTTTCTGTTTCAACATGAAAAAGAAACACATGGTAGTGATGGTGTAGAAAGGAAAAAAGCATGCAAATAGACATTCGCCTGACATTAGCCTTAACTTGCTGATAAGTCTGTAATAGTTATGCTCAGTTAATTTAGCTTTATTAAACCCATTGAAATCTTGTTAAATATTTTTGCATAATTTAATTTCGTAAAGATTATTCTCTGTTTAACAACTATATATAAACAAATTTGAAGTTTACATAATTCCTGGGCAAAATCAGAAAATTACATTTTTGTAACTTTATTTTGAAATATTTTTATATCACTTACATGTTGCATATTTTTAGTTTAAATTTTTTAAATATATTTTCATTTATGCTGAAGCACAATTATTTTTCAGAATCATTTGTATCTTACATTATACCTAACTTGAACTTGATGCTCCATAATTTAATTTTTATTTAAATCAAGTAACATTATTTACATGTTTTTTTCTTTCACTTGTCTCTTCATTTTTCTTTTTCAAATTGCTGTACATTTTCAAAATCTCTCATGTCTATTATTATAAACATAGAAAATGTGAAATATTGAAATTGATTTAATCAAAATTAATTTATTTTAAATTTCACAGAAATGAAAAGCGTTAAATATGTTTAATTAATACTTTAAAATTCAAACAACTTGTACAACAAAAACATAATAAATTAAGATTGCCCATGCAAAATCATCTGTTGTTGAATAGTATTATTTGAAATATTATACAGCACCAAAGTATCAAGATTAGTAGAAATAAAAAAAAGCGCTTAAAATAATTAAAAAAATAAATTAATTACATTTCAAATGCTATACAAAACAAATTCTTCAATTCAATTAACGATTTTTTAAATACATAAAATATAAACAGGAATATATTTCTAAATTGTGGAGCATCAAATAGATTATATAAACAAATAATAAACGAATGTCTTTCTGTACTTGTTAAACAAATATACATTTAATGAAGTAGCACTAATTAATAAGAAATAAAAATATGCTGCATATCATGCAAGCTTACATGGGACTTAAAATGGCCTATAGAGGCGCTGATCACAGCCATCTGTACAGGAAAATTGGCCCTTTAACTAATGCTAAAGTGCCATTGAAATCATTGTTCATTGTAAATGCGTTTGGAAGTTTTAGATATTCAAATTCTGATAATTTTTACTTTGCCATATAACAAAGAACACAAATGTTGCATGAAATCTGAAATTGTGCAAAAATATAATCATGCTGAACAAATTAAAAATATGTGTAATTCAATGTGCTTGCATGGGGTTTTCTGAAGCGAGAAGTTATATCTTTTCTCCACCCGATGGCGCATTTGTTATTCAAGCGTTTGAATCACCATGATAAATGAAGTTTGCTGAAAGATATTTTTCACATTTCACTCAACCTTAATTCTCTATGACAAAAATATCTACAGAAATTTAATTCTTAAAAAGGAGAATAAATCTTTATGGGGGAAAAAAATAGGATTTAACAAAACAAAATTAAAGAGCATAGTATAAAATCAGTCTTACCAACATTTCATTCACATGAGCAGCGAGCACATCAGTGCTGTGTATGAAAACGCAAGTGTCGCAGGGCGCAACATTTGACTTTCCACTTTTTTTAGCCACCACAGACTTTTAGCATTAGTGCAAAATCCTGCAATTTCATTGGCTATCACACTATAGGTGAATCGAACTTTTCTCCATGAAAGGAGAAAAATCTAAGAGTAAAGTATTATGTAAAGCCGGCAGATGGTATTTTGGTGAAAACAGCATATAAATGATCTAGCCCAGTGGTTAAGACTAGGGCTGATTAAGGGTTTGCATTTGTAATCCTAAATTTGCGTGTTCTGTCCTTGCTGAAGTTTTTCACCTTTTTAGAGTTTTGTTTTGATCTTTATTAAGTCAGTTAATAAAGGTCAGTCGATCTTTATTATCAGTGCCTTTGTAATTCTTTTATTGTCAATTAGAATTTTTTATAAATAAATTTCAATAATTAAATTAAAAAATCCATCTAAACTATTTTTTAATAATTAAAGTGAATATTTATTAAAATGCAATCGCAAATCTCCTAATCTTACATTAAAAGTATTTTCATGTTAGAACTTTATTAACCAGATAAATATAAAATTATCAGAAGTTCTTTTATTTTAAAATTATCCTTGATACATAAAATATTTTATTAATTTAAAATAGATTACTTTGTAAATTTTTTTTATTTTAGATATAATTAATGAATAATGTTTCAAATATTCCACAAGATTCGATATAACTAATTAAATCACAGTTGAGAGAGCAAAGTTCTAGCTTTCACGATTCTACTTATATCACATTATATTAAGATCACGATGAATGTGTTTTTAGAAACTCAAGAATCACTTCAATAATTACCAAGTTTTCTGTTCTACATTTGATGAATAACTATTTACATTTAATTTGTACACATATTTAGAGCTTTTAGAAAAACCATCTTAAATTTCTGGAACTTAACATTCTGCCAGCCTTCATAGGGTTGGGTTTTTGACGTCAAAAACTGGTTTTTGACATGACAAGCATCAAAAACTGGCATAAACTGGTTTAAACTGTCATAAACTTGTTTAAACCATCAAAAACTGCCAAATACATGTAACACGCTAAAACATTTTAACAATAGATAAACATTAAATAAGTCAATGATTTATGTGATCTTTTATTGAAATTTAATAATTTAAAAAATATATTATTTGCAATAAAATATATATTTTTTTTTTTGGGGGGGGGGGGGGGATTTTTCAACTAGAAGAAAATAATTTTGTACAATTAAATAATCCGGATCAATTTTACCCCGCAGCATGCTGCAGCACACCACACGTTTAGCACATTTATTTACACCCAAAAGATTTTTGAGTTTAGAGTGTATGAAGCATTAGAAAATAGTCTGTCTCTTAATTGATGCTGAGCTAGTAGGACTTGATAGCAAAAGCATTGCAAGATGAGCAAGTTTTGAAGCAGGCTCAAAAAGCTGTTGCATTTAGTGATACCTTTCCACCAAACAATGGAGTCCTCCCTATAGCACTGAAATAAGAAGACTGGAAAGGGGATTCTTTAGCTTCATACACAATCAGTATGGGTAAGCATCCATAAACTCTCTCCGTAGCTCAAGCGCGAGCTGAATCAACTAATACAGCAGTCAACCCTTGTCCCTGGTGGTTGGGATGCAAAGTATAAGCCAAACAATGGTATGGTTTCATGATTTGATCCCTTCTATTATGCACTTTTTCAATATGGGCTTACAGGAATTTTCTTTTAGATGACCGAGCCAATTTTGTTCAGTTTTAAAATCGAAAACATTTTTATATATTGAAAGAAAGCATGTTTTAAAAAGATTTTGACTTTAAGCTTTTTTTTTTTTTTTAATTACTTCTCTTATTTTGTAAATGTTTAAAATTAATAATCCAATTTCAATTTTGAATGGAATGGTTATTGCCTAGACTAGGATAACATTGATGCACATTATCTTGTTATATATACAAAAAAATCTACACTTTTCTAAGTTTTTTCCCCCCATAAAAAAAGCTAGCCAATGCTTTAAGCTCTCAAAAGTAAGCGAAATTAAAATGATTTTAAGTAAGAGAAAAAATGTGCAGCTCAGGTGAGCTTAATGTCTACTTTTTAGAAAAACACAATTTTACAAAAAATAAATAAATAAATAAATAAATAAAAATTTTACCCTGTTAAAAAGTTGTACTTAACAATAATACTTTACTATGTACTAATTACTGATATACAGTAAGAGTGAATTTAAAATATTACATGTAATGTTGTCATGTGTGACATTTAATTTGAATTTTTACAGATCAATTTAGTATTTGAGGTTTTTGACATGACGGTTTAAACTATGGTTTAAACCGACATAAACTGACACATGTCAAAAACCTGCCAACCCTATAATTATTACTAATACTATATACTAATTATACAATTACAGTAATAGTGAATTTTAAATATTACATCTAATGTGTGACATTTAATATGAAATTTTACAGATCACTGTAAGTATTTGAGGTTTTTGACATGACAGTTTAAACTGCAGTTTAAACTGTCAAAAACTGACATGTGTCAAAAACCAGCCAACCCTGCTTCATACATGATTTCAAGATCAATTAATAAAAGTACAGTAATTTTCTTCTCTTAGAAGCCATGACAAAATTATAGCATGTTTTCATGCTTGAGATCAATTTACTTTAAAACTGAAACAATATTTCTTCTATTTTAGAAGACCAAGACAAAACAAACTGCACCCTAGCATGCTGCGATCAAATTTACATTCTTTAAAAAAAGAACAAATGCTTTAATAACAATTCTCTGGTATCACGGGACCATTGGCACCTTTAGCCTGGCTGAAAGAGGCCGCACAAGGGAGATGTGAAAATATTCCACAATAATACAGTTAATTAAATTAAATTTTACAATTCACATGACTTTTATTTTCTTAATAAATAAATTTCTTTAATAATTAAAATGTAACAATAATATCTTCTTAACTTGCATTAAAAACATTTTTATTGGAACTTTAGTAACATATATTGTGGAATATTTCACAACTCTCTGAGCGGGCCTTTCTCAGACAGGAGGCACCAGATCACGTGGGCTACTAGAGAATTAATATTTAAAAGCATTTTTTCTCTTGTTTCTTTTTAGTTTAGTTTT
Organism: Maratus speciosus; assembly: GCA_963932465.1. NCBI lineage: Eukaryota > Metazoa > Arthropoda > Arachnida > Araneae > Salticidae > Maratus > Maratus speciosus. The sequence continues at coordinate 61,940,005 of OZ010799.1, read as the reverse complement.
TGAAGTAGTAATGAAAAAAGTTGAATGCAGCAGGTAGGCTGCGTATATGTTTTTTGTTGTGGTCTTCTATTAGAAGAAATGATGTTTAATATAAAAAGGGAAATTTATTTTCGAATATGAAATCATGCTTGTTTCTTGGCTTCTTTTTAGAAGAAAATGGTTGCTGAAATATTAATTGTTTTTAAAAACATTTCTCATGTTCTGTTTAGTTTTTATTGTGAATGTGAAACTCGAGTGCAGCATGCTTGCTGCATAATTCTTGATCTTCCGCAAAGGGAGAAATAAATATTCCTGAAAGTTTGAAATATATTATCTTGGATTCCCAGTGTGGAATTTATATGTATTTAAACAAATATCATTCAAATGATTTCGCTGTATATAGTTTGTAAATATTTAAATGTGTAAAAATAGAATAATCAAAGTTTTTAATCTTTCTGTGATTACTTATACTGAACAACACCTGTGCCACTTTCAATAGTGAAATATGCTTGATTACTTAAATAGGATTTAAAACGAATCATGAATTCTTGAACTTAGCTCTCCCAACTCAGAATAACGTGAAATTTCGTGAAAAACATGAAGATTATTCATTATATATATATTTAATATAAATGATAATTTGTAGCATTTTATAATGGTTATATATGTATATATAATTAGCAGAAGTGATTTATTGAAGTGTTCATTTTATAATATTAGGTACATATTATCTTTCATATATAAAAATATTTATTAATTTATCAGATGCTTTATAATTTTTTATTGTAAATTAAATACTATTAATGAATTAATAATTTAAAAACTTATAAGCTATTTTTTAAATGTTTAAAATGAATGTTCATTAAATTTTTTGTAATATCTTCTAAACTTTCATTAAAAGTATTTTTATGTTAGAACTTTAGTAACATATAAATAGTAATTAGCAGAATTAATTTATTAAAATATTTATCTTTAAAAATTAATTATTATCCTTTATATATAAATTACATTAATAATATATGTTGTTATGATAATTTAACATTGTATATATTAAATTACTATACTTAAAGTATTTCAATGTATGGTAAAAATGCAACAAAAACAAATATATATATATATATATATGTAACGTATCGTCCTCTTACTGTTTCCGGCAAACTTCTTTTGAGCAAGTTTGCCGGTCTGGTGCGTAGTCGAGGCATCACGGCTGGTGTTAGATGTCAATTCACTTCATATCATGTGTTTGTAACAGGGGATGGTTATGTACCTAAAACTACATACAAAAGTCTGTAGGGACCTGGTTTATTCGTCTTTGTTACATTCCTTTGAGAATCAGGACCCTTGGGATGAGAATTGAGTCTTGTTACTTTCCATCATGACATCAGGAATTCGTCTATCGCAAAGCACCCACAGAGAGCAGAATGGCGTGGATGATTATGGAATTATTTAGATCGTAAAATACCCACTCTCGGAGGCAAGTTGTGGTACTTAAATGGAGCAATTGGCATTATTTCCGCCAAAGGTCATTGCTGCAAAACTGGGCGTGTTTTGAATTTTATTGGACGATGGCTCAATTATTGGTTGCCCAGGCCAAAGGAGTTGGCTCTATCAGCTCACGAGTTGCTGATAAAATTTAAAGTTGCGCTATCGTCATCAAAAATATTCTTAGTGAGTGTCTCAAAATGATATTTCAAAGTTATAAAGTGCTTATGTCTTTTTTTATTTAAATAATATCAAACAGTTAGAGACAAATAGTTTTAAAAAAATTATGTAACATTTTTACATACACACAAATGAAGAAAAAGCAGATTTATTTATTTATTTTTTACAATAGTTTCAACAATATACACAACTTATAACAAAGATATCATTATATTTCAAAGTAATTTAAGTACTCAACCAAACACCATAAACAAACCATATGACAATACACAGAAGGGATTCTGAAATTAATTTTTTATAATTCAGCATTTTATGAAAGATATTATTATGGGAGATTGGACAGGTTACAAAACAGATTTCCTCTATAATTATAAGCAGATTATGATATTTTTATCTTTTATCTGGAAGTGATATATTGGATATTTATAAGCATTGTAAAAAAAACTTTGTATTTAGTTGATTTGGTTCTAAGGCAAGCCTGACTTGGCACAATTTGGAGCCGAAAGCACATCATAAAGTTAATCCCCTCCCCTGACTCCCATTTATGTGCTAGTTACATAATACTCTATGCATTTAAAAATTAATATTCCCAATTTGCGACTAATTGTAAGTAGTTTAGATAATTACTAAGTATTATAAATAAGTTGAATGTTTATTAAATCTGTCCAGTTTGCAAATAAACATTATATCATAATCATATAACAAGGATATTTTTCAAAAACAGTTAAGTCAATTCAGGAGACTCCAAAATTCCAGAGACTATGTCCTGAGCCTTGGAAGTAAAACTTAGGCTCTTATCATACTTATCTTTTGCACATAAGAGCTAAAGAAGACTTTTGTATTTAGGTAAGTAGTTTTTATGGTACTTTTCCAATATAGGCCCCTTTGCATGATAGAGAAAATGGCCTTGCTGAGAAAAGGAAATATGACAACTTATTTTCTGACAACCTATTCACCGTTTCATATTCACAAGCATTTTTCTCAATATTTATACAATTTATTAAATATAAAGAAGCCATTTATCTATTTTTAAATACAAACAGAAATGAATTGTATATAAAAAACAATAATAATATAGATAGAAATAAAATGTTTATGTATATACAAATAAATACATATATAAACAAGCATAAAATTTCACCAGGCTTGTTTTTATAGCTGTTTATATGATTGGGCAACTAATCTCACTTTCTGAAGTCTGAATTTCATCTAGCTTTAAAAAAAAAAAACCAAGGTCCCTATAGTGGACCTTTTTACTTTACAGAAACAGAAGTTTTTACTTTACATAATTCTTTTTTTTTTTTTTTTTTTTTCTTTTCTTGGCTAAAGAGAAAAAAAAAAGGCAATTTAAAATTTAATTTATTATTTTTTTTATATGCAGTATTTGAAGAATAGAAATTTTTCTTTCAGATTGTGCTTTGCATATAAACATAACAGAAGCCATTTAGAGTACTAAATAATTTAAACAAGCTTCAGAATATCCAAGAGTTTTCTGGAAGACATGAAAGAATGGGTTACATCTCTTGAATACGCAAGATTATGTAATTGGAAAGGATCTGTTGTTAGATTATACACTTCCAAAAAATCCTGGAAAAAAAAAAGAAAATGTTGTTTAGTAAGCTGTCTACTAAAATGTAAAGATAATAATGTAACATTTTTATGACACAATAAATCTTAAAGCTCAGTATTTATTAGAATAAAAAACAATAATAATCAACCAAGTGTGAGTTTTACTTCTACATGAAGAGTTACATATAACAAGGACTTTGTGCAAAGTTTAAATGTGACAAGTACACTTTGAAAGGAGGTCGCAAAATATAGGTGGGGATTCCCAAAATCTAGAAGGAGCCAGTGGCTCCTAAACCCAAAAAATCCAGTGGCCACATTGTGAAATAGAAACTCATAAAACAATAGCATTTATATGAGGAAAAAAACTAAACAAAAAACTCAGGAATTCAAAGTGAAAAATAATCTATTTAATATATATATACCCATGTACAACAAAACACAGACTAATTACATCAAATGTGTATATTTAATTTAACCATAAAATTCTTGAAATTTGAATATTAATTAAGCATAATATAAATCAAACTATGTACAGCCAGAAGATAAAGTTGAGTGAGATACAGTTAAAAAAGTAACACATAAGCTAAGCATTCATGATAGTAGGGAATACTAGGAAAACAATATTTCTTATTTTGATTTTGTCATACATATAAAAAAAAACTGTGCATGTGTGAGATTATTTTGCACAATAAAAATCAAAATACACTACAAACATTTGTTTTTCTATGAGAAAAATGATAAAAAAAAAAAATGTTTGGCATAGACATCAAAAGTTAGTGGCCACAGCAAAAAATTTAGTTGCCACATGGCGACTGTGAATCTGCACCTATACTGCAAAGCAACTGAAAACTGCAAAAGCATCTTAACTATCATACCTTTGCTTATTAAATGGACCAAGAAAATTCCAACATAGATAAAGAAATAAACTGGTGCCACCATATGACTAGGGTTGCCAGTTGTCCTATAGATGCAGGATTGTCTGCATTTTACAGTCTATTTTCCTATCTCGTATGAAAGTTGTACATGATGCATATTTGTCCTTCATTAGATTACTAGTGTAGGAACCAGAGAATTGGCATTGGCTGGGTTTGAACCTGGGACCTACTGTATAGAAGAAGAGCACTGTAAAAGACAACTTAATTGTTCCGTGCCAGTGATTTATCATTTATTGTTCGTTGAAGTTTTTTTTTGTGAAAGATGATGTCACTAGACACTCCACCCACAGTGGAAGCGTCTTACTTAGACAGTGGCTTGCACTCTACAGATAGACTCTGCAAAGCTTTCCCTATTGAGGTGAATTCATTGTGGTGCTGTCATCTGTTGTAAAGTTTGGGTACTACTTGGTTATCCTGTCGACCAAAAATCCATCGCCAAACTATAAAATTAAATGCCAATAATGGTTGATCGTAAATTTCACTTGACTTTAAGCAAGTTACACGTGTTTACGTCATCAAGTGATTTTTATTTCAACGTTTTATTTGTATTTTTATTAATGTTATACTAATTTATTTGTTCTTTCATTATGTTAGGAATAAAACACTAAGTTACTCAATGACACCATTTTTAAGGAACTCTTTGCAGTGAACTGTATATTTCTTTATTTTAAAACAATAATTGTTAAGAGTAAAACAGTCTCTCTGGCCGTTTCCAATTCAAACATTCCATTATCTCAATAACAACAACAACAAAATTTCAGTGTTTCCACTCACTAGTAACTAATATACAATCTATCGTCAACACGCAGACGATTGGAATAATAAATAAAATTACGGCGCTGACACAGCGCCCTCGTACGGGAGATTTTAATTACGATCAGTAACATACTCCCGACCGTTGAAACCTGCAGGTTTCAAAACTACTCTAATATATAATATAAAATTACATAATACTACATATAACAATGCAAAGATATAATTAATAACAAGGGAAAATGGCTAAATTACTTTACATTTGAATACAATAAAACATACTATAGAAATTAAACAACAAAATATATTCAAAATATACCAAATATATACATTAAAGAAATTAGTTTCCATTAATTGGAAGGGGACAAATACTTATCACATCTCTCTTTATTATTCTACCGTTAGGTAGACGAATGTTCACTACTCGAACTTTTTTGTCCTTACCGAGAAATATCTCGGAAATCCTACCTGTTGCCCATTTTGTGCTGAGCATATTTTCATCTTTGATCAATACGAGAGAACCAACATTTATATTGTTTTTATTTATTTGCCATTTATTACGTTGCTGCAAGGTGTTCAGATAGTCTCGCTTCCATAATTTCCATATTTGCTGGCTATATTTTGTTATTTTTTGCCAGTTGCTAAGTTTGTTTTCCGAAATTTCAGTGAGCTGGGGTTCAATAATAGACGTTAAGGGCCTACCTATAAGAAAATGACCCGGTGACAGAGTCTCGAAATCGTCGAAATCTGATGATAATGGGGACAGAGGTCTTGAGTTCAAAACACTTTCAATTTCTAGAATTACTGTCAGAAATTCCTCTAAAGTGAGGTGCGCGTTACCAATTACACGTTTTAGATGGAATTTGAATGATTTAACCCCTGCCTCCCAAAGACCACCGAAGTTCGGTGCTTTCGGAGGAATAAAATTCCATTCGATATTTTCCCTTGCAAAATAATCAGCTAATGCTTCATCTGGGTGTCTAACCAAATTGTGAAGCCTTTTCAATTCTAAGTTTGCCCCTACAAAGTTTTTTGCATTGTCAGAAAATATTTTTGAACACTTTCCCCTTCTGCTAACAAAGCGCTTAAAACAAGCAATGAAGGCTGCAGAAGTGAGATCTGAAACGAAATCTAGATGAATAGCTTTGGTGCAGAGACAAACGAATATACATACATACACTTTATTATATGTACCTTTCCTTTGATTTTTGAATTTAATGTAAAAAGGGCCGCAATAATCAGTTCCAATAATGGAAAATGGAAATGAAGGTGTAACACGCTCTTTGGGCAAGTCACCCATAACTTGACTCGCTAATACAGGCTTGTTTTTAAAACAAGTGACACATTCATATGTTATTTTGCGACAGATGTTTCTACCATTAGTTATCCAAAATTTACGACGAATATGGTACAACAATGTTTGTGATCCTACATGTAAATACTTTAAATGAAAATATCTTACAATAATTAAAGTAAGGGGATGCTTACTTGGCAGAACCATAGGATGTTTTTCATTTGTTGTCAAATATGAGTTACCCAATCTACCCCCAACTCTTAAAATATTACTTTCATCTAAGAAACAATTTAAAGAATTTAGTTTACTTTTATTTGGTACCGAATTACCTTTCTGAAGACATTTTATTTCTTCCTGATACTCACTTTGTTGAACCATCTTTATCAGTGATAATTCTGCAGCATTCAATTCTTTAGAAGTAAGATGATCTTTCACTCTATTAACATTTCGAAGGTTATGAATAAATCTAAGCACATAACATAAAATACGAATGATAGTTATATAATTATTACTAACACTAATAATATAATCTAATAAATAATTTTGATCATAAATAGCTAGAGTAACTAAAGAGTTATCATTTTCACATTTAACTGTTTTCTTTAGTTCATCAGAATAGTCATCTGGCGAATTTTGGATGTTGCAGTCATTAGTTGGGAGAACAGTTTCTCTCAAAAAGGGGGGACCTTTAAACCACAAATCCTTTTCTAAGAGCATATCAACACTGACGCCTCTGGTAAGGAGGTCGGCTGGATTAGACTTTCCCGGACAATGAAACCACGAATTGGAGTCAGTCAAAGATTGAATCTCGTTGACACGATTCGCTATGAATGATTTCCATCTTTTACTAGAACCTCTAATCCAGTACAAAGTGATTTTCGAGTCTGTCCAGAAGAACACATCTGATGGCTTCTTATGATCTACTATTTTCTTGACTGCATTACCTAGTCGGGCAGCGAGTAAAGCTCCCAATAGCTCTAATCTTGGTAAAGTGATTTTTTTAAGAGGTGTAACTCTACTTTTTGAAGTCACAAGGTTAACTTCAATAGCATTTTCTTTTACAATTCTGAGGTATATGACAGTGCCGAAGGCTTTCTTACTAGCATCGCAAAAACAGTGAATCTCTACCACATCTGAATTTTCTTCTTTCGTTGAATTTAGCACAATTCTTGGAATTTTTAGGTCGGAGAGGCGTGGGATCTCAGAACACCATTGAAGCCACTTTTCTTTAACATCTATTGGTAGATCTTCATCCCAAGCAATTTTCCTCAACCACAGATCTTGAAATAGGCATTTCATGCGAATAGTATGAGGAGTGAGCAAGCCAAGAGGGTCGAATATTTTTCCAATAGCACGCAGGATGAAGCGCTTGGTGTTTTCATTTTTTGATAACATTTTTAATAAGCCTTTTACATCTACGATAAAGCAATCTTCACTCGTATGCCAAGACATTCCTAGAACCTTTGTTGAGTCAAATCCTAATTCAATTGGGTTGTGTAGAGGCTGAGTATCAAACCCTTCTTGTTTCCATTGCTCCATCAAATCGTTATCATTAGTTGACCATTTTCTGAGTTTCATACTTGCCTCGCTCATAATATAAACAGCATTTCGAGAGATTTCTAACGCATCTTGCAAGTTGTCAGCACCAGCGATGAAATCATCAACGTAGAGGCACCTATCTAATAACTTTGTTGTTGTAGGATATCTAACTTGAAATTTCTTGATATGTTTTCTTAGAGTAGCAGCAAGAAGAAACGGGGAAGCATTCATACCAAAAAGAACTCGGTTGAAGCGATATATTTCTATACCTCTATCTCCAATCCATAAAAACCTCACTGCATCTCTGTCTTTCTCCGCTAGGGATATCTGCAGAAAGGCTTTTTCTATATCACCTATCAATGCTATTTTGTTTAATCTAAAATTGATAAGTAGATCGAATATGTTTGGATTTAGATTTGGACCTGGCCAAAGACAATCATTTAACGATAATTCGCCAACATCGTGTGAGCTGGCATCGAAGACTACTCTCATTTTTGTTGTCAGGCTTTGTCTAAAGACAGGTTGATGTGGAAGATAAAAAAGTGGTTTCTCTACTGGCTTGTGCGTTTCCGTTATTTTTTCTATGATTCCTTTATTTTCATAATCTTTCAAAGTCTCACAATATTGAGCACGAAGCTCTAATTTTCGCTTCATTTTCACTTTAAGACAGTTTAGTCTATTATTGGCTATTTTGAGATTGTCGTTCATTTCTCGCCAATCTTTTTTCCATGGTAAGGTAACTTCGTAACGTTTATTTTTATAAGATACAGATTTTTCGAATATTTCTAATGCTCTATCTTCGTCAGTACATGTGGGATCGTCTTTTATCCCTAATGTTTCTAACTGAAAGAATTTTTGAACTTCTTTTGTCAAATCTTCATAGTTACAAACAAGCCCACAATGAGTATTTTGCGTGATTTGATTGTCAGGATTTAATACGCTTCCACAGGCAATGAATCCAAATACCGAGTTTTGGAATTTTAAATTAGAATTGGGGACTTCAATTCGACCGACTTCTAAAAGATCATAAAATATTTGAGCTCCCAAAAGAACATGAATTTTTCCAGGTTTGTAAAATTCTGGATCCGCTAGTTTAATGTTATTAAGGTATTGTTCTGTTGGAACGTTAATCCGATTTACTGGAATAGTATCCGATATTTTTGGTACACAAAGAAGTTCTATTTCTGCCTTAAAATTTGAATTGTTCGAAATTAATGCTTTTACCTTGGAGTTAATATTCACGGAGATGCCATTTAATCCTGAAACCGCAACTTTTATTTTTTCTTTCTTAATTCCTAAATAATCAGCACACTGAATCGTAATGAAATTACTCATTGATCCAACATCAATCAAACCTCTTAACGGCTTAAATTCACCAAATTTATTTTTAATATAAACAATGACAGTTGATAAGATGCCAGAACTTAAATAATTCATCTCACAAACAGATGTACCTGAAAATACTCTTTCGTTAGAAATGTGAAATGTTGCAGCATTCGGGTCTAGATTTGAATGCGCTATGATTTGATTCTGGTTTTGGATATTGCAATCACTGACCTCGGGTTTTGAAATAAATTCATTTTTTCTATCGCTGTTTTGAATTTGCTTTTCATTTTCATTCTCGAAATGCAGTAAACTCGAATGTTTTTTCATACATTTCCGACAAGAATAAGTAGATTTACAATTTCTAACTGAGTGGAATTTTAAACAGTTAAAATAAATATTATTTTTCTTTACGAATTCATATCTAGAAGCTACTGAAAGATTTAAGAATTCTGGACATTTGTGCAAACCGTGGAATTCATTACTCTGACACTTAACACATTTAAATGTTTTTGAGTTTTTACCATTAGATGTAGATACCATACTAGTGATTCGTTGTTGAGCATTGCGTTTAGGAGTTACATTATTTATAAGAGGTTTGGAAACTTGCAGTGTTCTCGCTTGTCTTTTTAAAAACTCGATTAATTCTTTTAATTTTGGTAGCTCGTCTTTTTTTTGTTCACGTTCAAACCATAATTTTGTGGACCCATCTAATTTCTGCCACAATATATAAGTTATTATTGTATCCGCAAACCCTTCAATTTTTTGATCGAGAATTTCTAGAGATCTGATACATTCACTGGCGGTATCTGCTAAATTAAGAATAGCACTAGGTGTTTCACTTTGTATTGAATTAATGGACATTAATTTTTTAATGTGAGCAAACACTTGTTGTCTTTTATTGGAATATCTTTCCTCTAATAAGGACCACGCTGTTTGATAATTATCATCTGAAATCGTTATACTTTGTACAACTTTTGCAGCTTCAGAATGAAGCGAAGATTTCAAATATGATAACTTTTGAGCACCCGAAAGTGCGCTATTATTGTGAACGCTAGATTTAAAAAGATCACTAAAATATATCCAATCCTGTACGTTTCCACTAAAAGAAGGTAGATTAATCGTGGGAAGTCGAACTTCCGTTACACTATTCTCTTGTTTCGGCTTTGATTCATTAAGAACATTTATTTGTTTTTGTTTCGCTCTTTTAATTTTCAACCAAGTTTCATCTAACTCTTTTTCAATCGATGATTGTTCATCGATATATCTATCAATTTCCTCTTCATCGCACAATGAATAAATTTTATCAAACATTTCTTTCAATTCTGTATTGAATTGATCACATTTCGTATTTACAAGTTCTAAAGAACATTCATCAGAGTCACTTAATTTAATTTCACTCACAAATTTAGTAATTTTACATTTTAAAACTCTTTTTTTTGTCAAAATATTTTTTAATTCAGTAGCCATGTTAAAGAAAAAGTCCTACCTTATTCGAAGAAACCAAGTCTCGTCGCTGATTCTTGACTCTAAAAGCAAACGATAAATCCGTTTACTTTGGCCTCGAAGGACCAATTTATGTTAGGAATAAAACACTAAGTTACTCAATGACACCATTTTTAAGGAACTCTTCGCAGTGAACTGTATATTTCTTTATTTTAAAACAATAATTGTTAAGAGTAAAACAGTCTCTCTGGCCGTTTCCAATTCAAACATTCCATTATCTCAATAACAACAACAACAAAATTTCAGTGTTTCCACTCACTAGTAACTAATATACAATCTATCGTCAACACGCAGACGATTGGAATAATAAATAAAATTACGGCGCTGACACAGCGCCCTCGTACGGGAGATTTTAATTACGATCAGTAACACATTATTTAAAATAAAAATGTCAATTTGTATAATTTGGCGAAATTGGTTGACGGGAAACTAAGTAGTACCAAAGTTTGCATGTTTTTTTCCCCGAGTCACCAATGTAGGCAGTCAAGGAAATGGCGTTGACTGGGTTTGAACCTGGGACCTACTGCATAGAAGATGAGTTGCGTAATACGCAGGGCCAGTGCAACATCATGCTGGGCCCTGGCAAAGTGGTTAGTGGGGCCCAACATGTACTGTAATACTGGACTAATAAAATTTATTTTTAAATTGCATATATTATAGAATAATATATAGATAAATAAAATGTATAAAAAAATACCAGTACTTTCACATTGGGTAATTATTTTTAATTTAGCAAAATCTTCTATCCTTTACAATATTATTTATATTTATTTTTTTGCATTCACGGATCATCACTTTCAGGATCATCAAATCTATACATTCCTGGCAATTTTTTCAACTTTGCTTGAAAGAAGTAAAGTTAATATTCACTTTCTTCTCATGAAGGAACATTAAAAAACAAATCCAGATTAAAAATATTATTTTATACAGAGGAAACGTTATTTCAAATTGTATAGAGAGATTCGAGGCCCCTAACAAAACCCCAATTGGCGTGGGGCCCTGGGTAGCTGCCTCGTTTGCCCGATGGTAGCACCGGTTCTGGTAAAATGGAGCAAAAGGCTAGCTCAATTGTTCCTTGCCAGTGACTCACTATATATTGTTTGTTGAAGTTGTTGTGGGAGATGGTGTTGCTACCCCAGTAATGACAATTCAAATTTTTAAGCTGTGTTTATTATTTAACAGAACAAAACAGAGATATAAATAATTCAGAACTATTTAGTCACTTGACAATGTCAAAAAAATTGCAGAAGAACTCAGATGGTTGGAATAACAAACTGCTATCAAAAATTAGTTTATGTTTTTCAGAAAATTGCATTGACACTTAAGCGTTCTAAATTCATGACTTGAATTCCCATTTGATGTTTTTCAAAGGACGTTGCACCCTGCTCTTTTCATTTCAACTGCTGATGCGCCCTGCCCTGTTTCCTAGTTGCTAATTCATGTCCTCTATTTTTTTTTCCAAAATATTTGGCTTTTTCCTCTTCTCCGCCCCCTCCCTCTCCCGTCTTACTTTTGAAAACAGAAGTTCTGTTGCTCTGATTGACTCACGTGTTGTAAGTTCTAAATTAATGTAAAAAAACATGCAGCAGCTGCATATTGTATTGTGTTTTCAAATCATAATGTATTTTCCATTTCAAAATTGTCCCAGAATGGCACATGCTTCCCTTAAAAGGAATATTCGAAAAATGGAGTTATTTCAATCAGATTATTTTATGATGTTCTTAAAAATACAGCATGATTTAAGCTTACCTTGATAATATATACCAGTGAATCCAGAGTGTGCCTCCCCCCCTCCTTGAAATGCCCTCAGTAAATTTAGTACTTAATACTAATTAAAGGTTTAGAGTTGAAATTCCCACTCCTCAGAACCGACAAATGATAAACCAATGGAAGTGCCTTTAACTCAACAAGATGTGCCCTTTTACCAGACAAAAATGCCCTTTTCAGCAAATACGCCCTGCCCTTTTTAAAAGAAATGTGAACACTACTCATGACTTATGTTTGCATTTCAGTACATCTGTATTATAAAGCAAAAACATGTCTATGAGTAACACTGATGTCATTTTACCATTAACAACATCTGATCAATAAACTTCTTTTTAATGCAATTTTTAAAATTTTTAAAAACATCACACAGTTTCAATTTTCATGTTGTCAAAAAGGAAAAAAAAAAAAATCTGTCAAATGCAATTTGTTTGAAAACTGTATCTTAATTTACTGATTTTTTATGGGTTTAAAAATAATTTTCAAGCACAAATATCTTTAATATTTTAACATCTATCTCTATCGTGTGCAACCTGATTTGAAAGATTAAGCAATTTGCACTTAAAAAATATAAATAACTAATATTTCAGAAATAAATTAAAACTACCATAATAAATAAATAAATAAAAAATATATATAATAAAAACAGAAATTTAACAGACATGTAATCGAACTATGTGATTAGGCTACTGAAATTATCATAATCAAGCTGCAGTAAGTAGTAACTAATTTATCAAAAGCAAAATTTACGCAGAAAAAAAATATTACATGCAAATTTTTAAACAAAAAAAAAATTTATGATGCAAGAATATTTTACATTCTAAATTTTCAGGAGAAATAATCAATTTCAAATTTATAAAAAAAATAAGAATCCACACAAAAATAAATAATAAAAATAAGAATCCACACAAATTGTTTTATTTTATTTTTAATATCAATAACAGCTTTGATATCAGAGTATTAAAACATAATATTCTAAGAAAAAAAAAAAATGCTACCAAATAACAATACATGAAAATTTTCTAACCTCATATCTGAAGAAGCATGCCATAGAATTTTCAAAAGCTCCCAATTCTCGTACACATGTATAAGTATTGTTCCAAGAATCTTCGCAAATGCAATCAATTTCACAGGTCTTGAAGAAAAAAATAAAGATTAGTTTCATGAATTTACTGTACTAAAGATTATGAATTTATTTAAAATGTTTAACAGATTTTTTTTTTAAATGTAAAAATTATGCAATATGCTTAGTAAATAAAATTCTTGTTAATATACAGGATGTCCTTTCTTATCATTGATCAATACTAATTTCTAAATTGTTGATTTTAGAGGAATTTACTAACTGCAAAAATGTTTCAAACATCATCATATGAAAATCCACCAGTGTCAAAATAGTTGTTTTTTTAAAAAGTTGCAAAATTTAAATTTTTATGCAGTCTCTGGGTTCCATAAGTTATATTTAGAAAAACTTTCTCAAGGTATAACAAATAAAACAGTAAAAATTCAATTCTTCTATGACCAGAACTTACTGAATTTTGGTGATTTGAATTTTCCACTTTTTCAGCATTTTCAAGTACTAAAAACATGTTTTTCTATTTTTAGTGCTGGAAAATGCCAAAAAATCCATACCGTATAAAAATTTAAATTTCAGAATTATTAGAAAAAACTATTTTGACATAAATGTATTTTCATATGATCAAGAAAAACATTTAAAGCATTTTTGCAATTGGAACTATAACTCTAAAACTAGCAGTTTAGGAAGTAGCTATTGGTTTAACGATAAGAGCATCCACCCCTCTCTGTACACAAATATACATCTGCAAATAAAGTATCAGATCGGAAATACTTTAATGTTATAAGGCAGAGGTTCCCAACCTTTTTGATTTGTGGAGCTTTTTATAGAATCACTTTTGATGGCACAGCCCTTTTGTTCTATCATACTCTTTGTTTTAAAAATAAATGAAGTTTAGGAACAACGTTACAGAATGGAGGAAAAAGAAATAGATTTATCCTGTTACTCCCAAAGATAAAATAACATTGTAAATACATACTCACTGATTCTGCACAAACAAAAAGACACTATAGGTGACAACAGGAATCCCTTTTCTAATTTGATACTAGGGGACTGGCAATTTAGGTTCACAAATACAGATCTAAAATTACTAATACCCTTAAAATATCAATTTAATTATCAATAATCAAAATTCACACAGTAAACAAATTGAAGGCCTTTAATTAATTTAATGATCAACAAATCTTCAAAATTTTTCATTGTAAAGCCTTTAAGTTATTTAATTATGAAAATTTCTTACATTCTTGGACACACTGCCTGGAATGCATTTTGCAAACTCAGATGAAAACAATGCTTATTTTATTCAGAAATAAGCGTCAGTGCTTCCTGCCATTTATTGGTTTTGATCCAAAGTCAAAAACATTCAGCTATATAGAAGTAAATTAAAAATGTAAAAAAATCAAATTAGTTTAGTTTATATCCCTCTCGGTTCAGAAGTATCACATGTGATACTTCAGATTCGAGGAGGATAGATAGCAGAAGGGAATGTGATCAGATATCTAAACAATTTTGCACTGTTATGCAAAGAAATTATATTTTGAAAACTTTGAAATTTTCCTTACTCAGTGTCAATTTATTAGAAAGTACAATAAATGTACCATAAATAGGAGTGTACTGATGCACTAGAGTGAGATACGAGATTCAAACCAGAAATCAAAATTAGTTAATTAAATAATTTTTTGCATAAATAATTATGGCACCAACATACAAGAAACTCAAATATAACATCATGTATAATAAACGGTCAAGTGCAAGCATTACTCGCGCACAGAGGGTTCCGTAGAATAAATATATGAATTTGTAATTGTATTATTTAAAAAAAAAAAAAAAAAAAAAAAAAGTTGCTAAAAGAATACTAAGATTTTTTAAAAAACTATATAATGTAGGGTTGGGTATAACTGTATATATTAGAAAAGTGTAATCGGGTATACCATGAAAGTTCAAAGAGATATATGGAACAATATCAAATATAGCTATTCGTATAATTCTTTTTTTAATATTATCCTAATCTGTTTATGATGAACTTAATTCGGTACTGGCAATAAAGGCAGTGCATAGTTAAACTTCATTTGGCATTTCATGAAACTAAATTCAGCGTAGTAATAACCTTTATTTCTACAGTGTATCTAAAACAAAACCTTTGTTCAAAGTTTAAATTTGGCATTGTGCTAAGCGCGCTTCGAATTGAGATCTCAAAGTTGCAATGCTGCCTTGGTCAGCGCCGCGTTTTTCCAGGTAGGTGTTTAATTAACTTTTAAAGTCACTTGAGGCGTATTGAGAGATACAATCAATGCAAACTATCGCGAATCTCACAGTATTTATGCAATTCATTCTAATTAAATATTTCGAGGGCATTAAATTTATTAAGGGGGCCTTAATAAATGGACACCTAATTTTAATTCCAAAACAGACAAATGGCACCAAGAATATTTAATTAAAATTTTCCTTTTATCATGTACGTGAAAATAAGCAAGTTCGTATTTTCTAATAAATTCGTTTATAAATTCTGGTGTCAGTTCATTATTTCATAAGTTTATAAATAGAATTACTCCGTGCCGGAAAGGATTAAGTGGTCGCAGGACTCTTAAAGCTTCAAAATTTAAGAAATTTTTTTAGATGTTAAACTCTTATCTTTTCTGAATATTTTGATATAATTGTTTTTTTGAAATTCCCATTAGAACAGAAGTTTTGGCTTTTAGAATTATACCCGCTCAATAGCTGAAGCGGCGTTTCCGAAACATTAAAGTCATTATTTTCCAAATGGCGTTTTTGCGTATAATGCGCAGGATACCTCAAAAACTTCTTAATATTTTTTCATGAAATTTTCAAAACATATATTCCATGTTATTCTGTATAAACTGAACCTAAAATTTCCTTTTTATTGTTCAAAAAAATATTATTTTAGGTGATTTTACTGTTGAAATTTTCAAAATTTTGTACTAGCTAAATGCAGCATTGCATTAAAAATATAAAAATGCTTCAAATACAAATTTATTCAAGTTCAGGGAAATTATTACAATCTGAAGTATAAGTAAGCACCAAAATTTTCATTCTAGTTGCAATATTTATTTTGTAGTCCTGCGCGTAAACTGTTATGCCAATTTTTTGTTCGACAAATGTCTAACAGTTTCGAGCCCCCTATAAATACTAATTCTGTATCTTGCAATTTTTTAAATACATGAAACGAAAGAGCATACTTATATCTTTCATTCCAATTAAAATTGTGTTTTGAAATCATATACATTTTAAGACATTAAATGTTGAAAATGGTCTTTTTTTCATTCTTTCCACTTTTTAGAGTCCCAAGATCCCTTAAATTAGTATTTTTTAACAATATGACATTTATTGCCTTTATACTGTTACTGGACATTACATTACACATATATATCATTAAAAGTCGTTAACTAGGCATAGAGTACGCCGCCCTGTCCTTGTGTATGTCCAAACTGACCGTACCTTTAAGGGTTAATATCTCAGCTAATTACCGATGATTTTTTTCGAAAATCATTATCAACAATGCTTTTATTCTTCTGTAACGATAGGTATATTCAGCGATGCTCAACAATTTTTCTGAATGCCCGTAAATCGAAATTTGTGTATAACAGAAAAATCCTAATTACTCAAAAACTATGTGACCTAGGGTAATCGCTATAATTTTCCGGCAAGGTTTATATTAATGTCTACTATCTCTAATTTTTTCATAATTTTAGTTTCAATAGATTCGGAATTAGATGGGGGGGAACATATTTTTGCACTACATTTTTAACAATATCTTTGAAAATATAATACCTAAAATTAAAAGGAATGTATTTTTGAGTTCAGTGTTACAAAAGCTTTCACAGGATACCCCACATGATATACAAAGAAAAGATTTTTTTTTTTCAAGTAGCATAATTAGCCCCTTTACTTTTTTACTAAATATATTTATGAATGTTTATTAATCTGAAAATATGTGGGTCAATGGTCTTTATTACTCCCCCGAATTTGAACTTTCCACGTTCCATAGTTTACGATTAAAATGGCTGTGACAGACAGACGGACAGACACAGGAGTGATCTTATAATGGTTCCATTTTTACTTTTTAAGTATGGAACCCTAAAAAGTATCTACTAAGGTGTTAGAGTAAAAGACACAGGATCCAAACCAAAAATCAAAATTAGTTAAATATTTTTTACATAAATAATAATGGCACCAAGCTAAGTTAATCTCATATTAAAATCACATTCCCATACATCATACATAAAAAGTATGCACACTTGTGTTAAGAGTAAAAGAAACATTTCCAATCCAGAAATAAAACTAAGTAAATTAAATAATTTTACATAAATAACTATGGCATCAACCTAAGAGAAATTCATATATAACACTCTCACCCATCAGAGTTGCCAAGTTCCAGAGCACAAAAATCAAGAGATTTTTAAAAATAAATCAGGAGACTTTCCAATATATATATTTTCTAAAATATAAACATAAAATAATAACAGTAATTTAATTCATTTTCAATATTACAGTAGTATATCTAATAAATAGTAGTAATATTATCTAATAAATTTAAAAATAGTTCCAACTAAGCAAATGACATAAAATGTTTTAAACAATTTAAAATTTATCATCAACAATTTAAAAGTATCATGAATAATTTATACCTTCTCATAAAAATATGCAATTATGAAAGTTATAAATAATTCTTTATTAATAAAGAAATTATTAATAACAAAATTAAATGATCCACGATGATTACATTAAAAAATGAATTTACAGTTTCCATCATGAAGTTACAATTTATTATAAAATTAATGGCATCAGATTTTGCATTTAAGAACGAAAATTGAAAATTAATGTCTGTGATTTTTCTAACATATTTAAATATAAACTAAGAATGATAAAAAATAAATTAGAAAATCAGAAGAAATATATAAAAAATCAGGAGTATGGAAAATCAAGCATAAATCAGGAGACTTGGCAAGTCTACATCATACATGACCAGTGAAAAGAAATGATAGTAAAGTGACTAAATTATTAGAAATATCTTTAAGACCTTACAATGTTCACTTTTAATAATTTACTTATGTTCTGCTCATTTTTTTTACCGCCCATGTATGATGTGTGGGAGTGTTTTATTTGAGAATCTCTGTGTGTTCCGATCATTTATTTTTACCACCTATGTATGATGTGTGGGAGATATTTGAGATTCTCTTAGGTTCGTACCATAATTATTTATGTAAAATTCATTTAATTAACTAATTTTGATTTCTGGCTTGAATTTTGTGTCTTTCAAACTAACCCTTCATTACAAGGGATTATTTGGACCTTGAGACAGGTTTACTTGGTCCTACATCAAACTAAGTTTTAAGTCATTTCTGATTCTATTGAGTTGAGAGTATTGACATAATTCAACAATACTCAGTGAATCACTCAATACAGCATATCCAGGACTCATTTCAAGCACTGTTTTATAATGTGGTACCAAGTAATCCTCCAAAGCCAAAATAACTCTAGTTTATGGTATATACCATGGGTACTATATCATGGGCAGTCAGCACCCTCTCCAAAAAAAGATCCATACATTAAAAAAAAAATCAATTTTTAGATGCTTTAACTATACAAATCCAAAATTACAGCTAATTCACTAACTAGTTTTTGCTTTAAAAACTACCTGTATTGTAATCTGTTTTGCAATGATTAAACACAGTTTTAACATTACGGGTTCCAAACTTTAAATTTTCATAATTACTAAACTATTTGACCAAATGATTTTCCATCTGATATTCTAAAGTATATATATAAAAAAAAAAAACAAGTAAGAAAAATCATGCGTTAAGCATAGATTATGAAACACTTTCCAACCCTTCCTGAACGCTTTAACAAAACTTCGTTATTTAGGGAAATAAGGTATATAAGTGAACTAAGTAAACATTTTAGAAAACACATAAAACATTTGAAAAACTGATTTCAGCAGTTACCGTCCATAGCAAATATGTATTCCAATTCTTTTGAACAGCCCTGTATTTGATCTGTAGGTTCATATATATACTATATAATGGAGAAATTTAGTTTAGCAAGAAAACACATAACAGGTTGAAATTTCTCTTTCAGCAATTTATACTAATAGATTTAAACATACTTGTATAGTTTTGTAAAACTCTGCAGTTAACCTAATACCTTTATTACACGTCACTATTTAGCTAAAGTTTAGTTCGAAGTAAAACACTCTTAAAACTACCGGAATCACATTTTCAGAAATTATCATTTATAGACGGCCATGTATCCAATTCTTTGCGTGACCCTGTATGTCATTTTATATCTGTTTTACAAACATTTCTTAGTAAACCAAATGCGGTTCAGCGTAAAAATGCCTAACTCATTTAAAAATCACCTTTAAGCAATTTGCAATTATACCCAGTAACCATTACGAATTCTTTTCAGTAGCCCTGTATATCAATTACAGCATTTATACACACCATATACAATGCATAAATATAGTGAAACATAAAAGCACATAACATAATTAAAAATGCATTTCCAGCAATCTTCCCTACTTTGCAGTACTTCGGGTACAATATAGTATCTGAAATCTTTTGTGTGTCCCTGTAAATGCTCTGCATTTCGTATTATCCATTAAATAAGTTATAGTAAACCTTAGCGACGTATATCTATTTCATTATACATGTAATAGTTTAACATAATTAAAATACGCCGGAAAAAATTCCCCCCACTTCTATATCATTATGTAAAGGAATTCTTTTGTGCGGCCCTGTAAATGAATAATAACTATTTTTAGGCCCGCATATTGTACAGAAAATGCATATTTTAGTCAACTTGATAAATGCATATCAATTTATTATGTTTGAAAGCATGTAACATCATTAAAAATCATTTTAAACGATTTTTTCCCATAGGTCGTAATGTAACGGAAAACTTTTGACTGTCTCTGTAAATGAACTAAACATGCTATAAACTTCATTTGCAATAGGGTTCGTACTATGGTAGAGGTCACTAACATCCAAAAATTTCAGAACGATCCGAGTATATTTACCGGAGTTAGAGTGCGTACAGACGGCCAGACGGACAGACAAACCGAAGTCATATGTTGGAAAGTGTTAAAAAATACAGAAAAAAGAAGCCTAAATAAGCTGTCAAATGGGTGTTCTTATTAAAAACTTCAGAGTTTAAAACAATTTCAGCATAAAGATAGCCTTCTAAGTTTTTTGTTTAATACAAAAACTGAAAGAAAACATAATTTCCAGTTGAATAAGTTTTTCCATTTTTATCTAGGACAATTTAATGATTACAATGTATGATTTTTTATTTATTTATTTATTTATTTTTTGGGGTGGGGGGGGGGGGAGAAATGACTATACATGATATTGTCAAAACTTAGTCATACATAAAAAGTTCTTCCTAAGTTCAATAAATTAAAACATTCAGGTTTAATGCAACTGTTTTGATTAAAGAAAATGATAAATTTTATTTTGCTGGTGACAGTAGCAGTAAGGTCAATAAAATAATGAACAAATATGCTTTTCATACATGCTTAGTTAAAAACCATTCAAAATCAAATTTAAATATTAAGTTAAACATTCAGAATATAATTTTTAGCTTTTTTATTTTCACAAACAATTGTTGTTCTAACTACCTGGATTCAACATATGTGGTTACCATTGATAACCAAAATATTTTAACTGGTGATTTTATGATGCTTTTCAAAATGAATTCATTAAATGAGGTGAAGAATTAAAGTAACTCTTTACTATACTAGAAATTCTTCTTCTTTAATCAATTTCTAAAAAACTTATGTGCCTTTTTGAAAATCTATGTGTATACAAGAATGATCATGTATGAGACGCTGTCAAATGAAAACAGAACACCCGCCATAAAACACATTCTTCACCAAAGTTAGCAACATTGTTGTAACATACCGATTCTTCCATCTCGAGGGTACTCACAGTTGTTTTTTTTAATTTCTATGTAGGTGAGCATTGTGAAAAGTGTGTTGTCCAGCATTAGAAATGGAAGCAAGCACAGAAGAGCAGAGGGGTGTGGTTTTGTTTTGTTTTTGGTGGCTGAGGGTGTTGAAACATGCAAAATTCATCGTCGCATGTCTGTTGTCTATGGCAAACACTACATGTCACTGACAAGTGTGCACAAGTAGCATAAGAGATTCCGAGAAGAGCGCACATTGCTGCAAGACGAACCCCAGCCAGGACAGGCCCATTGAGCCATTACTCCTGATGTGATTGCATAGATTGTTGGTCTTATCCGGGAAAATATATGGGTGATTTTCACAATTTTGGCCCCTTGAAGAAAGACATTTGTAGACATCGGTTTCATTCGGACGAGGAAGCAAGAGTGCTTGAGGTTGTGAATCCACCAGCAACATAACTCTTTCTACAAAACTGGAATTGATCGTCTCGTCTCCCAGTGGGATAAATGTCTCAACAGTTCTGGCAATTATTTTTGAATAAAAACTTTCCATACTCACTTTTTAGTGTGTGTTCGGTTTTCATTTGTCTGTCCCTTATATATGTAGAGAAAGGTGGGGGGTGCACAAATGTTCTTTTGTACCGGCAACTAAAAAATGTTTCTGGTTACTAGATTTTTTTTCCTATTTGTAGAGTGATGCTAATTATCACATTTGTTTTTAAATGTTAACAATATTTATCTGATGCCCTACTACAAAGGTTCCAATTTGTTACAACGAAAGTTCCAATTCCAAAATAAATAATACTAACAATAAATAAATAATAATAATAATAAAGATTTCTTACATGAACTTCTTTTGGCTTGTATTGAGAACAACCTGGGATAAGTGCATCACTAGCTTCTCCTTGATGTTCAATTATAAAACTGGATCGATTACTCATTTGACATATGCCTGTATGCAAACATGGAGCAAAGGATTTACCATCAAAATGATGAGGTACTGGAATACCGGCAAGATCTAAAATGGTCGGAGCAATATCAATATTCAAAACAGGAATCTAGAAGAGAATTAATTAATTAAAATAGAATTTCAAGCATCTTCTGATGAAACATTGAAGAAACTCCATTAATTTTAATAAGAAAATGACTTAGCAAAAATTTAATAATCCACATTGTTTCTCCTTTTCTCTCTTTTATCCTCAAAAATGGAATAATTTTAGTTGCCAGAAACGTCATTAAAAATTACAAAAATATTCATATTTCAGAAACTAAAACAAATTTAAAAATTCTAGGACCTTATATGAGATCTTCAGATTCATGCAGATAACTGATGTTAACCCTTTATGTACTGAATTACGAAATGTTTATCTTCTAAAGCATTTTTCATGAATTGTTTAAACTACTTTAGAAGATTTACATAAACATTTAATAAATTTTAGAAAGAATCTAGAAGGATTGAAGGATTTAGAAGGACTAATTAAATTCGAATTTATAGGGATTTTGTGCAATATTTATAACTCCACTCAAATCTTTTACTTAAATATTTTTTTTTAGTATTTTGTAGAATTAGGAAATGTACAAATATAATGTTTTTACAATTCAAATACAGAAATATTTCTGAACTGAAAATTCCACCACCCCCTTCAATGTCAAGAAAGTTGAAAAGATGCAAAAGCAAAAGAAATCATCCTTTTAAAAATACAGTCGAACCTCGTTATCCCGATACTGTAATGACCAGAAAAAAGTGTCGTCATAAGCGGAGTGTTGCGATAACCGGAGTTGGAGAAAAATATGTTTATAAGAAAGCTGTATTTTTAATTAATTTAAAACAATTTTAAATTCATAACTGTTCTTGCAGTTTTAAGCAATAAAACATTAAACAAAGTAAAAACCACACAGAATTGAAAATAATAAAAATAAGATTTATGATGACTTGTTTTTTTTTATTGTTACATGAAATATTGATGAATTAAGGTTTGCTTATCCCTAGATGTGCTTCCTACAATTCTTTTTTCAATATTACCCAATGAATTGTAATCAATATTCGTTGTTTCAGAAATGGATGTTAGATAATTTCTGATCATTTCAATGCAATCCAATGCTTCGGTTTTAGTCAGATGAAAAACGGTGTGTAACCAAAAGAAAGCACCACCTGACCAGAATAAAAAGACCGCGAGTAGACTGATACGTCTATCTGGAGCTTAAGTGGGTCATTCATAGTGTGTGGGTTTATTTTTTCAGAGAAAGGATTGAAGTAAAATTTCTCGTTTACTTCAGTGGGTATTTTAGACACTTTTGTGAAAAGTTTGGGCTAAGACATTTACCGTTTAATTTTCGTTCTTATAAGATGGATGATGAAAAATGGACAATTTTCCTATACCGTCGGGATATCCGGAGTTCAAAATAATTCAACGATGTAAAATCCGGTGTTTATTTACATTAAAATCATATACCGAAAATCGGGACTTTGAAAAACTGACGTGATAAGCGGAGTGACGTGAAAACCAGGTGTCGGGATAGCGAGGATCGACTGTATTTTTATTTTGTGTAACCAATAATGCATTTGAAACAAGATAAAGTAATGTATCTATAACTCATTCTAAACTGTATTACAACTAATCGATTTATTAAATGAATTTTATAAAAAGTTATTTTAATGGTACTTATAAGTACCACCAGTAAATAAAGGGGTAATTTAATTGCCCAACGTTCCATACTCATAGTTGTGAAATACAAACACACAGGCAGATTTTAATATAATAGATTAGTAATTGTAAAAAAAGTATTTCTAAAATCATACAAACTGTCTTAGCATATTAACTAAAATTTATACCATTTTAAAGATTTTTTCTTAGCATGTTTAAAACAGAATAGGAATATTCATTTTAAAACCATGGGGCAGCTGTAGATTTTTATTTAAATACAGAATATAAGATAATTTGTTAAGGCCCTACAAAATTTATCTGGCCCAGGGATTCCCAAATGTATTAAGAAGGCCTAGTCTATGGCTGGATAATTTAAGAGTGGTTATTCGAGATATATCACACTGTTATTTATTGTTGAAAAAAAGTGAAATAAGACACACATTTTTAGAAGATTACAAACTATGTTAGTGATTGCATGAAACACATAGCAATAATTGTAATTTGTCAAATGAATTTTTCTTAAACTGTGAACATTAAATAAAACTATTAATTATAGGACATACATGATGAATTATATCTACATAATAATGAATATCTGCATAATAAATCTACAATAATAAATTTAAAAAATGAAATTTTTATTTTTTTAAATGAAAATTTTTTAACACGGACACTGGTTTTGAAAATAACTGTATAATTAATATACAACTGTGAATAGAAAAAGAGTAAACCTTCCTAGGAAAACAATTATGTTATTATTATTTTTTTATTTAGGTATTTTAAAAAAAAAATAGCAACAATGATTTACAAAAGTTGGAGCACAAACATAGAGAGATGAGTAGAAGTCATAATCACTTTTCAACAATGTTAGAAAGCATTAAAGATAGCAATAAGCTACTCATTATAATAAATATTTGTTTTATTTAACTCATTCATTGCACTGGAAAACTTCAGAATATCATATACCACAGAGTTGCCGAATTACTGAAAATTTCTAGAGAATCATGTCAATTTGGTGTAGTTTGAATGGACATGTTTTAAATTGGAAATTTTATGTAAAAAATGGAACTAAATAAGATCTACTAAGAAATTACATGACTTGTTAAAAATAATTTTTTGGTATTTGTTTCTTTGCTGCTGAAAATATGGGCACACACTCCAGAAATTTTCAGTAAGTTAGCAATCATGTATGGTAGACTAATTTGCTTTACAATGTACTGTTTAGCCTTTGTCATATTTTTAACTTATAGGGATATATATTGATATGATAATAAAATTGAATTGGTTTAATAACATGAAATGAACTACAGATATACTATAGCTTGGCAGGTATTGTTTTAAATGCGATTCTGATAAAAAATATAAATAAATGGTCAAGTGTGAGTATTACCTGCACACAGACGGTTCCATACAGCAAATATCTTAATTAGTAGCTGCATTGTTATAAAAAAATCGTTGCTAGAAGAATAATATCACTTTATAAAAAACTATACAATGTAGGGTTGTGTATAGCTGTATCAGTGGCGTGGCGTCCGGTCATCGCTGGATGCGGCGATGACCAAGCAATATTTTAAAACTCTTAATAAGCTTTTAAAACTCTACGATCCAGTTTTAGCAGAACATTTGGAGTTCATGTATAAGTGAAGGTAAGATTTAAAGTTTCTTTTTTGAACATTCAACCATTGAATTTTAGAGTTAATAATTTTTCACCACAAACTTAAATAATTGCGATGACCACCGAAAATTTTCACGCCACGCCACTGAGCTGTATATACTAGAAAAGTATAAATGTATATAAAGTGAAAGTTCAGAGAGATATTAAGCATAAATAGTATCAAAGATTGCTATTCTGTATAACTCTTTTTTTTTAATGTTATCCTAATCTGTTTATGATGAACTTAATTCAGTGCTGACAATAAAAGTAGTGTATATTTAAACTTCATTTGGCATTTTATAAACCCAAATTCAGTGTAGTATAATCTTTTATTTTTACAGTGTACCTACAACAAAACCCTTGTTTAAAGTTTAAACTTGGCATTGTGCTAGGCACGCTTCAAAAGGAGGTTGCAAAGTTGCAACGACTCCTTTTTCTATGCTGCTTTTTATCCAGAGAAGTTTTTATTTAACCTTTATAGACACGGGTGGCATATTGAGGGAGCCACTCAATGCAAACTAGTTGCCACATAGTACACATTAATCACATAGTAATTATGTGATTAATTCTAATTAAATTAATCTGTTTTTAACAGCTTGGCGTTTATTGCTTTTATACTAGTACTGGGCCTCGCATTATCCAAATATATCATTAAAAGATGTTATCTAGGCTTTAAAAGCTCATGGTGCATAGAGTACACCGCTCGTGTCTTTATGTATGTCCAAACCGTCCTTGTCTTTAGGGGTTAATAATTTGGTTAATTACCAATAATTTTTTTTTAAAATCATTATCAGCAACCCTTTTATACTTCTGTGGTGATAGGTACCTCTAACGCTCCTCAACTCTTTTGATGAAAGCCTGCAAATCGAAATTTGTGTGTAGCAAAGAAATGCGATTATCTATACTACGTACTATATGGCCTAGGGTAATCGCTACAGTTTTCCGGCAAGGTTTAAATTAACTTCTATTACCCCTATTTTTTTCATATTTTCAGTAGATTTGGAAATAGGGGAGGGGGGGGGGAGGAAACACATTTTTGCCTTACATTCTAGCGATATCTTTGAAAATATAATGCCTAAAATTAAAAGAAATGTATTTTTGAGTTTGGCGTTATGAAAACTTTCAAAAGATACCTCACACAATATACAAAGAAAAGTTTTTTTTCAAGTAATTTAATTAGCCCTCTACATTTTTCCTAAATATATTTGTGAATGGTTAATAATCTATAAATATGTAGGTCAATAGCCTTTATTACTTCAGCTAATTTGAACTTTCCATGTTTCATAGTTTACGAGTAAAATGGCTATTACAGACGGACAGACTCAGGAGTGATCTTATGGTTCCGTTTTAACCTTTTAAGTACGGAACCCTAAAAAAACTATAGTTAAAATCTTATTTAAATATTAAGGTCTGAACTTACCTCACATTTTCTTCCCCTTAAAACAGAAGGTCCACGTACTAAAAGAGGCACTCGAACATCAAATTCATAAGGTTGACGTTTATCCCATGGTAACGAAAATTGACCTGTTCAAGCACATATGTAATTTAGATTCCAGTTTTTTAAAAAACTAAAATTTTCATAATTTACAGTATCATACCTGCCAATTTTTAAAAATGTTGTAAAATAATATGTGAAAAAATATTTCATGCAAATTTTTTTTTATGTGAATGTATGACACATGTAATCCATTTTTAAAGTAACAAATAAATAGTATTTTAGGCTTTTTTAAGCACATAAGACATGAACGTAATTAAAAAATCCACTAATGAACTTTATAAAGTTATTTTGATATATAAAAGCATCATTTCATATATTGTATAGATTGTGTCATACATTTATTAACGAAGGAGGAAAAACGTGTAAAACACAACAATACTTATTTATGTCAGAAATAGACTTTTTATTTAAGTCTGAGAGAAAACTTATTCAAAACCTTTATCAACTTCCTTTTAGATACAATAATGAAAATTAACAGATTTCCTATGATAATTTTTGAACATGACAGAAATCTGAACTCATTCCTTTAAGGCTGCTAACAAATTCAACTGGTACATTGCTGAATTCATTTCTGTTTGTAAATGAATGAGACTGGCAGATGCTCTTATTGAAAAAAAAATAATAATAAAATCAAACAGTTGATTCCATTTTTTGATAAAGATAGAGGATCTTTTAGAAAATCTTGTCAAAGTGGTGTTTTGAAACTAATTTTCAAATGCATGACTGCATTAAAGGTCATCATGATACAAAAACTGCTTATATCTCAAGATGTAATTGATTTATCGAAAAACAGAAAAAAAAAATATATTTCCAAATAACTTCCAGTAGTCATGCACATACATTTAAAAGTGAGTTTGTGAATATGTCAGAAAGTTTTACAAGGAAAAATATATTTTTTAGAATACCCTTAACAATATTAAATATCCCCTTACATTAAGTATTTATCATTATTAAAAATAGTTAAAAAAGTAATTCATAATTTAAGGGGAGAAACTTTACAAACATGTGTAAAAATAAGCAACCTATGTATAAAAGCATTATAAAATGGTCAAGATTCAATATTTTAATAACTTGCTCTCACAAAACTTAATAAAATCACTCACAGAGAGATAGAAAGGTTATTAAAACGTATAATTAAGTTACCAAAATGAAATCCATTATCAGAAGTGAAAAACACATGAGTGTTTTCTAGCATTTTCTTCTTTTCCAGTATATGCATGACAGTCTCAACAGAATCATCCACAGACAATAATGTTTGCCATCTACATAAAAAGTTTAGTCTTTAAGTGTGTTAGCATGAATTCAGTGACAAGAACAAATACAAATAACATAATAGTTTGATTAATATGTGTAAAACATTTTTCTTAAAAACTTGCACTGAAAAGATGCACCATGCATGTTCAGATATTTTTGTTATTTATTTGCTTAGAGATGCCAAGCCTTGTGCCACTATTTTTTAATAGAAATCTTTATCTTATTTGATGACACAATTTCTGTCATCAAATACAGAACTACTATTAAAAAATGATGGTACAAGACTTGATAGCTACACAACTAATTCACATTTTTTTTTTTTTTTTTTTTTATTATTGAATAAGATGAAGATTAAGACTTGGCAGCTAAGCAACTAATTCACAAAAACATTTTGAGATGCATGTCACATCTTTCAGTGCAAGTAATTACTTAAATAAATAATTAAGAATACATTTGTCTTAATTAAGGATAAAAAAAATATTTTTACTTAATTTTTAAATACAATATTAAATTACTACATCATGTTAGGTAGTAAAAAAAAAAATCCCTTCGTTATAAAAGCATTCATTTGATAAGCATAAATAACTTTTAATTTCAAGAGAAACATTTCTAGCCCAGTGATAGGGAAGCAAAAAAAGGCCAAATTCGGAATTAATTAGGGGAAAGCTGGAAATTGTTTTAATCCCTTCTGTTTAGGTCTAGAATGAATATGCTATGTTTTCCCCCTCGTACTAGGTGAGCGTTAGGAAATATGTATAGAATTATAGTCAAAAAATACATTTTTTTTGCATACCATAACAATATCTCAAAACAGCTAACTCTGTCAAAAACATTGTCAATACAAATGTTGTAGAGCTTAAAATTCTGAGTAAAATGAGTACCTACACTCAATACTTATGTTGAATATTAAGGTCACAATTCTACTTTAAAGTTTTAGACCCATCATCAGGGGGATGACCTCAGAATTAATTAGGAGAAAACTAGAAATTCTTTTAATCCCTTCAGTTTAGGTCTAAAATGAATGTACTATGTTTTCTTCCTCGTACTTGGGTGAATGTTAGAAAATATGTACATATTTATTTTCGAAAAACAAGTTTTTTTTAGTTTCCTTAACAATATCTCAAAACAGCTAACTCGATAAAAAGCATTGTCAATACAAATGTTGTAGAGCTTAAAATTCTGAATAAAATGAGTACCATCATTAATATTTTTGTTCAACATTAAGGTCGCAATTCTATTTCAAAATTTTTCCTTAATTGCTAATCAATAGCTTGAAGCCAGGAGAGACCAAGTTAACTTAACAATATCTCAAAATAGCTAACTCTATCAAAAATATTGTTAGTACCAAAGTTATTGAGCATAAAATTCTGAGTAAAATGACTACCTACACTTAATATTTTTGTTCAATATTAAGGCCGCAATTTGAAATATTGTTAAGTTAACTTGGTCTCTCCTGGCTTCAAGCTCTTGATTTGAAATATTTTGAAATAGAATTTCGACCTTAATGTTGAACAAAAATATTAATGATGGTACTCATTTTATTCAGAATTTTAAGCTCTACAACAATTGTACTGACAATGTTTTTTATAGAGTTAGCTGTTTTGAGATATTGTTAAAGAAACTAAAAAAAACGTGTTTTTCGAAAATAAATATGTACATATTTTCTAACATTCACCCAAGTACGAGAACAAAAACATAGTACGTTCATTTTAGACCTAAACTGAAGGGATTAAAACAATTTCCAGTTTTCTCCTAATTAATTCTGAGGTCATCCCCCTGATGATGGGTCTAAAATTTTGAAGTAGAATTGTGACCTTAATATTCAACATAAGTATTGAGTGCAGGTATTCATTTTACTCAGAATTTTAAGCTCTACAACAATTGTATTGACAATGTTTTTGACAGAGTTAGCTGTTTTGAGATATTGTTATGGTATGCAAAAAAACATGTTTCTTGACTATAAATCTATGCATATTTCCTAACGCTCACCTTGCACAAGGGGGAAAACATAGCATATTCATTCTAGACCTAAACAGAAGGGATTAAAACAATTTCCAGCTTTCCCCTAATTAATTCAGAATTCAACCCCCTAACCACTGGGCTATTCACAGTTAGAAACATTTGTTTTTTCTTTCTCATACAAATCCATATGCATGCACACATACACAAAAAGAAAAACTGTTTCAAATAATTTAAAGAGAAATAAGAGTAAGAAGCTTTGAAAATGTAATATCTCCATGTAAATTGCCAGGGGGAGAAAAATATGGGATATATTTTTACTGTTTTTATGAGACAGTAAAACTTGTGAAAACACAATGTAAACTTAAACTGAGAACGTCATGGTCCCAGCCAGGATTGCAAAGAGAGTTTGCAAGCTCTGGTAGTCAGTACTGATTTGAATGTAGCATGACATTAAAAATATAGTTGTTGAATATCCATTTTAAAAAATAGCACATATTTTCTTAAAATTTAAACATCACTACATTATCAAAATATAGAAAACAATTAATATTGGAAAAAAGCTGTCTGTTGTACACATTTTCAGTTGTCACAAGCCCTTTGAACCTGGTGGGATCCCTGTCATTTCACCAGTTTAAGCCCTCTATAGTTGCACCACTTCTGATTTAGTCTCTATTTCTTAGATACTGTATAATATCATTAATATATAACTCAAGTTTAAGACTTTTGATTTTTATTTGTTAGCATTTTAACCCGAAAGTTTTATGTCTACTAAGCCTACTTTTTTGCTATTTCATATTTAAAAAAGCACTTATGATAAAGCCCATTAACTTTCTCATCACTGCGACTGATATATCCATTCACTAAGTTGTAGGTTTCATTGCAATAGAAGCATTATTTAATTTAATATAATTCTACAGATATAACACAGTTTTAAAAAATTAAGTTATGATTTATGATTAATACTCTCAAGGCTATAGGATCTCGTAGGATTATATGCCTATACATAATAAAATTTTTTATATCATGTTGGAAAAAACATCTTTTTTTAGCATTTAAAAAATATTACATAGAAAACAACATTATAATTTTACCCTTTTGCTCGGCAGTCAAGGCGCTAAAAAAAGCCAAGCATCAGTAATTTATACTGTTTCTATCTTTCTCTCCCTGCAGCTCTGGTTCCAGCAAAATAATACAATTTTAACAAGAGTGACACCTGCTATGACCTTAGGTGTAGTGATTTCAAAATTATTACAACGGCTCAAAAAATGTGCTCATGCTTGTAAGAGTGCAATGTAAAAGTAGACCTATTATCCACTTAAAATTTCTTTTTTAATTCTTTTATCACAATTTAAAAATATTATATTTGCTAAAAAAATAATTTGTGATGAATGTACTACATAAATATAAAAACATTAAAACAATTTAAAACTCGAGTAATAAAATACACAGTATTTATTAAAATAATCGCTTAATTATTAAGCGGACAGTGTATGTGATTTCTTCTGTGATTTGCTTCCTAACAAAATAAGCAATACCCTTTTGTAGATTCCCAGAAAAAACTACTAGATGCTAAAATAAAAAAAATATTTTTTTATATAAATTATTTAACATTTCAAAATCTTAAGCTGAACTAACATTTTCTATTCTCTTGTTGAATCTAGGACATGCATACATATGGTGGTATGCAAAAACAATATTGGTAATGGCTGGAAAAATAAAAACACAAAACAATAGTGATTTTTTACTTACAAAGAAAGACATGTGAAAATTCAATAGCAACTTGCAAAAAATGAGAAGAAATACTATAAGTTTGAAACTTCTCCTGCTGTTAAAATGAAGAAAGATTACAACTCTTTTCATTTTATGGTTCTCTGAAAAACACGTCTGGCAATTTCCATGACCAAATCTTAAAAAATTCCATGATCACAGGGGTATACAATGAAATTTACTATTTATTTCCACAATTCTTTGACAAAATTAGCGATATTTTTCTGCAATCGCTCTTCGAATTTCTCGGATTTTTTTGTGATCACGCTCATTTCCTTGAAATAATTATATGAAAACTAACACTTTAAATTCAGACAATTTAATAAAGCATACAATAAAATCACATCAAAAAGCATGTAGACATTTCGGACACAATTCTTTCATCAGTACGGCACAGTAAAAAACGTCCAAGTCATGAAAGATAAAATTAAAAATAACTTACAGAAGGAATCATGCCAAAAGAATAAAAATTGAAATTAAAGTCATAGCAAAAATTTCTTCAAAAAATTTCTCCGTTTATTCTGAAGGAACATGGCTTGCTTCATTTGAGGGTGAATTAACTAATCTTGTAATAATACTAAAAAATCTATAAATGTCATTAAGTTAATGTCAGTCATTTGATTGGTTGGTTTACCTAAGAACATTACTAAATAACAAACATAAGCATTTTTGATTGGAGGTATTGGTAAGGGTAAGGTGGGTGGGTTTATGACAGGAGGAGTACTCATAACTGAAAAGCCTAAACAAGGAGTGTGGAAGAGAAAAAGGGTGGGAACTGTTGTTTTAACTAATGAATATTAATAATAATTACATTTAGTGATAAAAATGTAATACCTCTTCCGATAAACCTCATCTATCGCATCAATCACATATCCAGGTAAAGGTGACGGAGGCTGCCTTAAAAGCCAGTGTTTTAACTACAAAACAAAGAAGTTGGGGGTGTAAATATCCATTATGAAAATTTGCCTAAAATAGAAAAAAATTTGCAATTTAAGATTTAAAAAAAAAAATGCATCTTAAAATACAGAGTGAGTCAAAATAAATATCCTGATTACAATTGACAGATGCCCAGTAGCGTACTGGGGCGATTCTCAAAAGGTGGGCACTGGACACAAGTCATAACTTTAAGCCTTTCAAACATAACTTTAATTATCATTGACTTTATTTTTTTTTTTACACTGAGTTTTTAATTCTATTCAGAGACAGAAAATGACATAATTTATTGTAAAAGCTTTGTATAAATATCTTAAAATTTTATTATTTTATGCTAAAGAGGCCAATTTCGGACATTCAAAACGTTAACTGCTCCAATGTACCACCAAGAAAAAAAGTTTTAACTTTTTTCCAGGTGGTTCTAATGGTAAACAACGAATGCATAAAGGAAACGGATGATTTTTTGATAATTTTGTTAAGAGATGGCAGGCTGATTTATTGCTTTTTTGGAGATAGAAGGACTTTTCTATAAAGAATTTTTCTGTATTTTGTTATGTCCGAAAGTAACATACGTAACAAAGCATTTGATTTTATTATTATTATTACTGGATAACAAAAAGTTAATTATACATATATATATGTATACAGACGCATTTATTACATTCTTAGTCTTAAGAATTTTTTAAACACTAAGAGCAACGTCCAAAATCTGTAACGTACACAACTGCCAATTAAATGCTTTAATCATTAATTTTCCAGAATAGTTGCTGTCTTTTAATGTTTGTGTATAATTTTGTAGACACACTATTAAAAATATTTATATATTATATTTATAGACAAAATGCTATACTATTAAAAAAAATTGGCCTTAAATTTGAAAATTATAAAAATTACATATAGTTAACGTTTAATGATCCCACCTTTTGAGAATCTCCCACTGGTCAAAGCACACCTGTCTGTTGCGCTACAGGTCACGAGTTCGACTCCCGGCTGGGCAAGGTTAAAACCTTTCATCCCTTCAGGGTCGATACAATGAGTACCAAGCTTGCTTGGGAACTAAACGATGAGGGTTTAGCATTAGGCTGACAGGATCCTAATTCTTGATGGATTGTTTAGCTACAGATTTAGTTTTTTTAGATTGCAGTTGAAGAGCTTAGTGGAAGAACATGTTATGACAATTTCTCAAAAATTGTTTTATTTTATAGATGAAAGCATTATGAGGTATTATATAATATGATAAAACAAAAATACTACTTATTATTGAAGATATGAGATGGTATCTTTTAATATTTAATAATTAAATGTTAGTATTCTTTTCTAAGTGAGTTTAGTATCATCTATTAAGATTTAAACATATGCTACTAAGAAGAAACTAAATAACTAACTAAATTAAAACTAAAAGTTTTCACTTCAATTTTTGCGAATCCTAATTTTTGTTACATAACATCTTCTTCCACTAAGTCTTCAATTGGCAATTGTATTGTCGTAAACAATGATCAGAAGAAACATTTTAAACACAATACAGAAGCACACAATGCAAAATTTTGATTGCATTTACATAACTGTTCAATAGCACAGAAAACATCCATGAAGTAATTCATTTCACAACAAATATTGAAAAGCATAGACACTGATGCCAGTGCATTTTCTATGCATACCTTCAGTTCTCTCACTGTTGTAGGCAAAGAAGGCATACCTCTATAAAGAGAAGTCATAAGAAGTCATGTACATTCAAAATGTCTTGCGGAAAATGGATTATCACTTAGAAGTTTTCTGTGGTTCTAAAAGAAACCACACAGAAAAGTTTTGAAGTGTACAATACTGCTAAGTATAGCAGATCTTGAGGCAAGGGATTTGTTAAGCATTGGACAGTTTTGATCATATTGGTGATATAGGAAATAGATATATGATAGCTTTATGATAATATAGAATAACTTTCAAGAAAAAATTTTCAGGTACAGATTTTGAATACAACTGTTTCCAAATTATCATCCCCCCCCCCCCTCCATTTAATCATAGTGTTATATAATTAAGTAAGTGAAAGGAATTTAATAAATTAAAGATAATATAATCTTAAAGATAGATTTTTAAAATTATGTAATTAAATAAATCATTACTATCACTATTCAGAAACAATGATATTTAAAATTTGTAATCCTTGGTACTTATGTAAACAAAACTTTTTTTTTCTCTATAGTGTTTAAAGCATTTTTTTTTTTTTTTCCAAACATTGTTTACAATGAAGTAATTGTCCACTGTAATCAAGGTACTGATTTGAAGAATATGCACGAATGTCCTTAATTACTTAAACATAGCAAATTTTATTAAAGATATAAATCAGAATTAGGTTAACTCTTTGTGGCTTAAAAACATAGCATAATAATACAGAAGCAGCGTAGTGCTGCACAGCAACTGAACGTCGTCCGTTTTCGAGCCTGACTCCTGGAATGTCTCCCCTCTCGTGAGTCGTGGCCGGCATCAGTTCATGAGAGGTGGCGCTTTAGTCCGTGACTGGTACTGCCATCTATTGATGACAATGTGAACTATGCTACAGGAGCCCCCCTCTAAGAGACGGAGTCCTTATAAATCCAGTCTTTGTGGTGCTTTCACAATTCGTCCGGCTCTAGTTCTAATCACTGGGGGAGCAAATGTGACATGCCGGGATGGTTTGGGAACTGTGAGTCGTGGCTCTTCTTCTGGCAAAGGGAAAGTGTGAGATGTTAAAAAGTTTTCATTTAGCAAATGAGCAGGCTTTATTCTGTCAATTCCCACGGTTTTAGGCTTACCTCCACAGGAAATTGTGAAAAATTTTTCTGTTCTGTGTATTACTAGGAATGGGCCGTCATACACAGGTTGAAGAGGTTTACGCACAGCATCATGTCTGAGGAAAACATGGCTGCAACTGAAGAGGTCCTGCAGGATGTAAATGTTCCTTTGTAGCCCATGTCTTGATGTTGGGGTTGTCTTTACTTTTAGCATACTATGGCGTAGCTTTCTGATGTAAGCATCTGGAGGTTCATCAGAGGTGTCGGACAAGATTTCATTCGGCAAGCGGAGTGTTTGTCTGAAAACCATTTCAGCTGTTGTGGCTTGGATGTCCTCGCGGAAATAGCTGCGAAGACCTAACAAAATCGATGGTAAACACTCCACCCAATCATAAGTCAAACATGCACGTAAAGCTTGTTTTAATTGTCTATGCTGCCGTTCAATTAATCCGTTTGCTTTGGAATTATAGGCAGTTGTATGAACGTGAGTTATGCCAAAAAATGAATGAAAAGTATTAAAGAGATTTGATTCGAATTGCGGTCCTTGATCGGTTGTAATTTTAACTGGTACACCGTACCACGAAATCCAATTTGAATAAATTGCACGAGCGCAAGTTTCAGCAGTTTGATCCTCTACGGGAATGGCTTCAAACCATCTTGAGAATCTGTCAATAATGGTTAAAATGTATCTAAAACCTTGCGATAAAGGGAAAGGTCCTACAAGATCTACATTTATTTCGGAAAATTTTTTAGATGGCACTGAAATACTTTGAATAGGAGATCTAGTGTGTCTGTGAACTTTAGATTTTTGACACAAAATGCAAGCATGAACGAAGCTGGCTACATCTTTTTTAATGTTTTTCCAAAAAAATCTCTCAGTTAAGAGTTTTATTGAGGCTTTTACACCTGGATGGCATAACGAGTGAAAAGAGTTAAATATAGGTAACCGAAAAGGCTCAGGCGCATAAATACGGTGCTTAGTGTTTGAAGTATCAACGTAAAGTTTTAGTCCTTGTTCGGGTATGAATATTTTCTCTATCTTCAAATTATCTGATTTAGGATTATTTAACAATTCTTTTAGTTCTAAGTCCTCATCTTGAAGTTTTGCGAGAAGATTATAATCAATTTTCGATACATTTATGGGTTCTGAATAGATTCTTGATAATGAATCTGCAGGAGTGTTAAGACGACCAGGTAGGTAACGTATGTCGGTCGTATATTCACTAATATAGCAAAGGTGTCTTTGAATTATTGGAGCAGCTTTTTCTAGTTTCTGACTAAAAGCATGAGAGATCGGTTTATGATCTGTGATCACGGTTAAAGTACGTTCCTGGATAAAATGTCTAAAATACTTAATTGACAAGTAAATGGAGAGGAGTTCACGTTCATATGTGCTTTTTACCCTTTGGGCTTTGTTAAATGCTGTGCTGTAAAATGCTAATGGTTTTAACTTATCTAGTAAGTTTTTTGGATCTTGAATCTCATTTTCAGAACCGTCAAGTTCGCACAGTGAAGCACCTGCATGCATAGCACTAGCATCGGTTAATAAAAATAAATGAGAATCTGGTCTGGGGTGTGCTAATAGAGTAGCATTTGCTAAGGCGTCCTTAACATTTTCGAATGCTTTAAGTTGTTCACTAGAAAATATTATGCGTTTAGACGGTTTATATTTGCCCTTAAGTAAGTTATTTAGAGGTGACAAAATTGTTGCACAGTGTGGGATAAACCTCCTATAGAAAGTAATAAGGCCAATAAACCATTTTAGCTGTTGAAGGGTACAAGGGACTGGATAATTTTTGATAGCTTCTATTTTATCTGTTAGAGGCATAAGTCCTTCACATGTTATTTTATACCCTAAAAATGCTAATTCGGAACACCCAAGACTGATTTTGTAGCGTTTAAAACTAAACCATATTTAGAAAGCCTTTCGAAAATTATTCTTAAGTGTTCTTCATGGTCGGCTTCTGATGTGCTGTAAACTAATAAATCATCCAAGTAGCAAAATACAAAAGGAAGTCCACGTAAAATTGAATCCATAAACATTTGATAGGACGATGCGGCTCCTTGCATGCCAAAATTAAGTCGTGTAAATTCGTATTTACCTAAGGGACAAACAATTGCGGTTTTATGCTGATGCACTTCATATATAGGAATTTGAAAATATGCCCGGGTCATGTCCAATTTGGAGAAAATTTTGCTACCCGAAATTTGATTATTTACATCTTGAATATGGGGAACAGGATATAATTGAGGTTTTGTGATTTTGTTCAGCATTCTATAGTCACAAATCATGCGAAAAGTATCGGACTTATTCTTAACTACATGAATTGGCGAACTATAAGGAGAGTTACTTGGTTTTATAATACCCAGTTCTAAAAGGTTCTCGATCTCTTTCTTAACAAATGAGTATTTTTCGGGATTTAGTCTACGTGATTTGCATTGCACGGGCGCATGATCTTCTGTTTCGATATAATGCAAAACATCATGCATCGGTGGGTCAATTTTAGGGTTAAAAGGTCTAGTTAATAAAGGAAATTTTTTCAAAATGTCACTATATTTGTTTTGATTAATAACTGTTGAGATAGAATGAAAAACTGAATCGCGAAAAATTCCTTTAGTGCTAAGTCTAGTAAGAGGATCTGTTATACAAAGTTTTTGAAAATCAATTAAAAGTTGAAAATTATTTAAAAAATCAGATCCTATAATCGCGTATTTTGTACGGGCTAAAATAAACTGTCATGTGAATTTCCGACGTAGGCCTAAATCTACAGAGGTCAACTTAGTGCCAGAATTTAGAATTAGCTCACCATTTGCGGCATATAAATTAAAATCGTTACAATCTTTGATTTTACTAGGCTTAGGATGAGGCAGAATACTAATTTGGCTTCCGCTATCAATTAAAAAATAATTGCCGCTAATAGAGTCTTTTACAAAGAGACGACTTTTATCGTTTCGCAAGTGCACAGTGTGCGTCTCATCAACTGTTTGCGCTACTCGTTTTTTTCATCGTTTGATTCCTTAAAATTACAAGGACTTCTACACCTGCGTGCATTACTCGTAAATTTTTCATGATAATAACACATGCCAGAAGTACTGGGTTCACGTCGAGGAGTAAAAGATCGCTTCCTAAAATGATTTTGAGATTGCGAATCGCTGCGTGATAATCTGTCAACTTTAATTGTTAGTTCATCTAACTTTTTGCTTAAAGCAGCAATAACAGCGTCAAAATTTTTTGAAACGACGTGAGTTTCATATTGTTGCGGAACCGATAGCGAGATTATTTGGTCAGCTTGTTTTGCTAATGAGTCTAAAGGTTCGTTAGAAATCGCGAGTATGCTTTGAGCGAATTGAGGCAATTGGTTAAGAAATAATGTTTTCAAAAACTCATCTGAAAGCGCGTCTTCCGCTAGTTCTCGCATACGCCGAAGTAAAGTTGTTGGCTGTTGGTTATCCAATTTAAGTTGAGAAAACAATGTTTTGATTTTTGCCTGCTTACTTTGAGAAAATTCGTCTATTAGTGTTTGTTTTAGGTTGGCGTACGTACGATTAGTGTTAGCTGGATCCAAGAGCGGTCTAACTAATTTCAATTCTTCGGGATCGAGCGATCCTATCACAAGCTGAAATTTTGTTAAGTCATCGTCGATTTTATGCAAAAAAAATGTAGCCTCTACATTAGCGAAATAAAGATCTGGTTCCTTACTCCAGAAATGTGGCATTCGTATGTTCGCGGCCATTATAACTCGCGTGCGAGATGACAAGAAATTTCAGAAAAATTAAAAGTTAAAAAATACACTAAAATAATACAAAATACTACGAAATGTGTGCGTTACGGCATGCCTAACAAACAACTAGATAGAATGAAAAACCACTGACCTGTTTATTTGCGATTTTGTGCTGGATGATTTCCGATTATAGATGCTGCATGGAGACGCTGCATAAAATGGCTGCATTAGAAATTCCACTCGCGGGTCACCACTGAAGAATATGCACGAATGTCCTTAATTACTTAAACATAGCAAATTTTATTAAAGATATAAATCAGAATTAGGTTAACTCTTTGTGGCTTAAAAACATAGCATAATAATACAGAAGTAGCGTAGTGCTGCACAGCAACTGAACGTCGTCCGTTTTCAAGCCTGACTCCTGGAATATCTCCCCTCTCGTGAGTCGTGACCGGCATCAGTTCATGAGAGGTGGCACTTTAGTCCGTGACTGGTACTGCCATCTATTGATGACAATGTGAATTATGCTACAGATTTTTACACACCCTGTATAGCTTTTTCTTATAGAAATACAAATAAATGGCTTACATTTATTATTCCTAAATAAATATGTCACAAGTTTGTAGAAAATTTTTCAAATGGAGGTTAAGAAGCACAAATCTTAACATTTACCAGATGTTAAAATATCCACAAATAGTCCAACTGATAAATACAAAATGTTACAACTTTTAAATGTATAAAATTAAGCAGAATTTGTTACAGAACATTTTATATCTGAAAAGAAAAGATTAAATTTGTAGATACAAATCACAATGTAAAATGCATTATGAATAATGGCTGCTTGTCAGTCACAAGTATAAAAAAAGAAAGAAAAAATGGAAATCCTCTGATACAGGATGTTAAAAAGAAAAAAAAAAAAAAAAAAAAAAGCTAGTTAAATTTTCCAAAACAACCCCCCACAAAATCTGAGTGAAATAATTAATAGATGATGCCTTATTAGCATGTGGGTTATTTAAATCCCCACTAGTGATTTTTTTTTTTTGGGGGGGGGGGGGGGAGGCATTTTATATAAAATTTTGTGGGATCTGTGCCATCGTTCTTAAGCAATTAAAAAAAGTATGGGTACCAATCACCTTATAAAAATTTATCTATATTGAAACAA
Organism: Maratus speciosus; assembly: GCA_963932465.1. NCBI lineage: Eukaryota > Metazoa > Arthropoda > Arachnida > Araneae > Salticidae > Maratus > Maratus speciosus. Next base: position 61,899,324 of record OZ010799.1, on the reverse strand, counting down.
ATATTATAGGTGCAGATTATCAAAATTTTGAAGGAGACAGTGGCTCTTAAACACACAAAAACAATGGCATTCATATGAGAAAAAAAAAACTAAACAAAAAACTCAGGAATTCAAAGTGAAAAATGATTTATTTAATATATAACCATGTGCTACAAAACATAGACTAATGTGTATCAAATGTGTATATTTAATTTAATCACAAAATTCCTAAAATTTGAACGTTAATTGAGTAAAATATAAATCTTAAACTATGTGCAGTGAGAAGATAAATTTGGGCAAGATAATGTTTAAGAAAAATGTGTATAAGCTAAGCAATCGTGATTGTGGGGAATATTAGAAAAACAATATTTCTTATTTTGATTTTTTTCATACAAAAGTACATTATTAGAAAAAATGTGAATGTGTGAGATTATTTTACACAGTGAAAATCAAAGAACACCTCAAAATTTGTTTTTCTAGAAAAATTATCTTCAAAAAGAAGGCGACAGACACCAGAAGTTAGCAGCCACAGCAAATGATTTAGTCGCCACATGGCGACTGTAAATCTGCACCAATAATAAATATGTTTTAGATAAACATTTACTTACTTTATCATGAATGTTAAAATTAGGAGTCCGAGGAGCTGTAATGTTGGGGAAAGCAGTTTGGTACTGAGGTGCAGCAGTGAATGGAGAATGTGGAGCTGGAAACGATAAAAACATGAAAAATGGATGAGATCCATTTTGATCATCCAAAAATTGGCTTGCTTCTCGAGTCTACAAGAAAAAAAAAAAAAAGATCATTTGTAAAATAAAAATTACAAAACTGTTTTTAAAGCAAACACTCATATTGGTTATTTAATAAGTTAAAATAGATAAAAAATCATGAAATTTGAAATACAGTCAAACTCAGTTATAACAAAGATAAGGGACAGGAGCATTCGCTCATTATAACAGAGTTTTGTAATAAACAAAATTTAAAATTTTATATGTAAGAAAATGCAGCAGACTGCATACCACTTACAGAAAGAAGGGTAAGTCCAACAATCAAACCTATAAGATAATCGAGAGGACATTATCAGACGTTTTAATAATTTTCAGTAATATAATACAATGGCAGAAGCAAACTCCACTAGTTTTTACAGGAAACTCCTGATTACATGTTTTACAGTTCTCTTTTTTATATTTCTCCAGATTTATTATTTTTCTAAAGAAATTTAATATTTACCTACAATATGTTGCCAAAACCCATATCATGATTTGCTACATTAAATCCTTCTCCTTTTATTGCATGAATGCTAGCTTCTGTGTTATACATACTTCAGTCAAAAATTAAGAGCACAAATGAATAAAACAATACAATATTTCGGATATATTTATCTTATTTTATGATTTTTATTACAGTATGAAATTTATTACTAAACCTTATTGTTTTTGGTATTTTTTATTGAGGTTCGAGGTCCTTGAAAGTGTATGAAACACTTTTGCATTGTCTGATACAGTGGTCAGAAGTAGTATTACAGAAGTTGTTACTTTTTTCAAGGAATTTGTAATGAAGCATGAAATATTCTGAAAAATGTAATATAACAAATAGCACAATACTAAAAAAAAAAGTAATTTAACAAATTACAACGACCATTTGGAAAATGATTTTTTCAAAGACTAAAATTTAAGACATAAAAAATCGCACAGAGATGATCATACATTACGTATGCCATGAATTAAACATTAACATCCTGGACCCATCATGAATAAATTTTAAAAGAAATTTCAGTTTTACAATTTTCGCATTTTCGGTACTGTAAATTTTTAAACTTCTACAGAGCTGGTCATACATTACGCACGCCATGGATTAAACATTAATATTCCTGGATCAATTTTAAATGAAATTTCATTCTTAAACTTCAAAACATACCACAATATTACTTTTTACACCGTTGTATAGAGAAAAAAATATACTTTTAAATGCAATTTGTTTGAAAGCTGTATCTCAATTTGTTTCTGAGTTATTAATTTTTTTGTAGTTTTTATTACTTTTTGTCATAGTGGCAACAGAAGTATCCATCTCTGTTGAAAATAAAGGGAAAATACAGATTACTGTATAGACCAATCAGAAAATGAATAAAATGCGGATTCAACCAATAAAACGCTTCAGATATGTTTTTGATTTCCCACCCTGACAGAGAACAATAACCATTTTTCCAAATGGTTAAAAAAAAATCAGTAGTTTGTAGTAAGCATTGATACTATTTTTAATGCTATTTCCGGGGAAAAATATCCCATTCTACAAATCAAGTGATTGTAAGTTGCTTTTTTTTTTTTTTAATATGTTCTGTGCAACAATTTGCAAATGTCAGGGACAAATTAATGTAAAAATAGTAAATAAAATTTATGCAGTATATGGTTATACAGAAATATGTTATGTATAATAGTGACTTTTTGTTACGTAGTTTGTTCAAATAAATAGCTCAGTTTTCATGTCTCCTAAAAACTAAATAAGCTGTAGTTTAACCATATTTTTATATAAATGTTTATGGTATAATGTATCTGTCTTAATGTTTCTAAGAAAATTGTAATGTGTGTATAAACTAACATTCTTGGAGACAAACACAAAATATTTTCTTGTATGTATGTTATTACTAAATTTTTCAATGCTGTGAGTTATATCTCACTTATTTGATTGTGTCCAGGCAGACACAATAAAAAAAACTTTATTATTTAAACTGTACCCTGAATTTTGAGAGTAGATTGAAACCTTTGAGAAAAATCTAAAAGTAGCAAAGTACGGATTATGTAAAAATAAATATTAATAAATATGTAAAAAATACCTACATTTACTTTCTCTTTTTTTAAAAAGTCCATCTTAAGCCTTTGCGTATTTCCCTCTTTTTGGTTGATTGCTGTTTTAATCCATAATAACTGATTATAAGTAAAAAAAAAAAACAATTTTCTTCAGAAATTTGGAAATGTAGAAACAAACAGGCTTAGGTCTGTATAATCGAATGACGAAATATATGAGGAATGTTGGTTAACCCTTTCCAACTTAGTGTGCCCACATCGGGACACCTAATTTTAATTCCAAATTTACCATCGGCACCAAGAATATTTTAGTAAAATTTTGCTTTTACAATGAACATTTAAAGTTACATGTTTTTAATTTCTAAAAAAGTCATTTGTAAATTCTGGTGCCAGTCAATCATTTCATCATTTTACAACAAAATTTGTTTGTGCCGGAAAGGGTTAACTGAGTATGCCGTATAATAGAACATCAGATATTTGAGATTATACTATACATAAAATTCAATTAACTATTAAAATTAATAAAAACTTACAGAGAAGTTTACTATCTTTGACCAAATAATAATAATAAAGAATATGCTTTTGGGGTTTATTTATTTTATTTTTTAAACTAGTCTAAAGATATCAACTCATGGGATTTAGCACTATATTAATTGAAGTTGAGACAAGACCTACATATTTTTTTAATCGGAAATATTTGAAACTTTGTTCATATCACAGTAAATTATGTCTCAGGCACTTCCAATCAGATAGTCACTTTTTCTCATGACTCAGCCATCTGAAACAAATTCTTCAGTTAGATTTTGAAAAACAATATTTTCTGGAACTTATACTAACAATATGTATCTTCTTAGAAAAAAAAAAAAAAAAAAAAAAAAAAGCACTAAACTTAAAAATAAGCAGCCTTTTCCCCCTCAAATGACCACCATTTTATCAATTATGAACTTTTTAAACTAAATATTGGTATAAGCTCCATAAAATATCATAATTTTTCACGCTCTAACCCAAAAATTGGTTCCAGGTGACTGAATCATGAGAAAATGACCACCTGATTTGAGATGCATGGTACATATTCTTCGTGATAAGAAGTAAAGTTTAAAGTACATGAGACTCTAAAAATTTATGGAGATTGACAAAACTTCATTAAATATACAGTACAGAACCATTTATTTGGAATGCTTGGGGTCAGATGCATTTTGGATAACTGGTTTTTCTGGTTAACTGGTTGTGCATTAAAGCAGCATCCATATGATAAGTTTTGTGGAATATGTGTGGTTGTGACATTATTTCTGATTTTAAATTATTAGATTACTTGGATGCAAGAAAGATCAAAAGTTAACCAGAGTTTAAAAGAAGGTAATTTATGGTAATCCCTTAGGAACAAAAATTCTCCTGTTTCCTCTGCATAAAAATTAAAACATCTAAAATACAACTAAATATGTTTTCATTTCAAATACTAGATATTGTCATCAAATTATACAATTGTTTCAAGCAAAGCCTATGTCAAACTGGCAGTGTATGACACCCTTTTCTGTAAAGATTCTGAAATCAATCTATCAGAAATATCATTCCGGTTAACTGGTTTCCGGATAAATGGTTCCATACTGTAGTGTAAAAACTCTTAAGTTAAAATTTTTATCCTAGTTCAAGAAAAAAGATTTCCATAAAACATGGTTGTTGGTTTTTTTAAACTAAAGATAATAAATTTCTCTTAAAGAAAACTTAGAAAAAGACATTTTCTAATTTCCTAAAAACATTTATTTTATTTAAAATGTATAACTTACAATGACATTCGTTAGGTAATCTTTTTCATAGTCAGATCCATGATAGACTTCTTTGCCGTTCACTGACAATGAATAGTTATAATAACGAGAATTACCAACCTAAAAAAAAAAAAAAAAAAAAAAAAAAAATCATGAATTAGAGCAAACATCTTCAGTCTAAGTATTTTTTGCAAAGATTTCAGCTGCTAACTAAAGGACTAAAGTTGATAAGACTATAAAGTAGCCTTTGCAGTATCCATGCAAATTTTAAGGTAATAGACTCCCTCAAATCTGCACAACTTGAGACCAGAGGTTGTGCAGATTTTAGAATTTTGCAGATTTCTGGTCATTGCTTTGTTTACATTTTTTGAACAGTAATTTTAATGCAATAATACAATTGAAATTATAATAAGTGCTTACAATATAGTAAAATATTAAAAAAACCAGGTAAAATAATAAAAATTAAGATAATTTGAAAAAAGTTTAATTATTAAAAGTAAAAGTCAAGTAAACAATTAATAATGCATAATTAAATATACAAAATAAAGATGAGATAATTTTTTCTTGAATTATTCAATGAAACTTGCCTCATAAAAATACACTACTAATTCACATCAAAGTCATAAAATAAGGACATTTTATTTCAGGTTTAGCCAGACTTAATAACTAAAAGAGCTTGATTAATACATAAATATATTTGGTAAAAAGATTGTGATCACCAGCGATGTAAGCAAATCTTGAATTTTATCATAGAAATAAATTTATACTTCCTTCATAAAAAAGCATAATTTCAGTCATATTAATGAGGCTTATATATTAAAATACATACAGAATGATATAACAATAAAAAAGTATTTTTTCCCCTACATCTGAACTAAAAGTTTCATTGATTATATCTGCAATGATGTGCAGATTTTAGGTGTTTGTGGATTTTAGAGTTGCGGATTTGAGGGGGTCTACTGTATCACAGAGAAGTTATAAATTAAGGATACACACTTAAAATTGTTTAAAAAACACTAAGTACAGATATCCCTTGATTAGTGTGGCTAATTAATCATGAGATATTACTGCTCTAATCAAAACATACATTGAAAACGAAAAACAGCAATAGATCTAACTTTTTCAAAAAACTCATTATATATAAATAGACATTGTAACAATGTACTACAATATTTGTGTATTATTGTTAGACAGTACATATTACAGCTTGATATGAAACTTTAAGAAAAGTTTATCTAATTCTCATGAACTTCTATTAACACAAATGTTAGAGCTAATTTAATAAGTAATGATCAAGAAACATCGAAAAGTCAATTATAATTTTAATTATGCATTACTAAAATTCTTTAGGTTATTTAAGTTAACTTACTTACTATTAGGTTAATTTTTTTAATTACATTAATTTGATCTAAAATTTGTTATAGTAACTATTTGATTACTTCACATTTATATACATTTTACTTTATTTAAAGGCTGTTCTCAACTTCTCTGCTCAACAAGCACAAAACATTTTGACACATTTACAAATTCATTTTTTAATGGAAAGATAATAAAATTGGAAGGCCTGACTATGGAAGCGATTTGAAATCGAACGTTGTTCTCCATTTTTTGATAAATAAATTACCTATTGAGTTATAAGCGATTTTGATTATGTGACAAAGACTTTTTTCACCATTTCTTGAGTGGTTATTCTTTTTTCGTGCAGAAATTCAGTTCAAAACGCCCACTTTAGCACTATTTTCTGAAAGATCTATTGCGTTTGCAAAAAAATGAAAAAAAAAAACAGTTCGATTACATAGTTTTTGAACAACAACGCTTTCTTGTTTCATGCATTTCTGAACAAAATTAAATTTAAACTTATGTCATAAAGTTGCCCTTTTGGATTTGAGAACAGCCTTAAGCGAAAACTTATCAACTGCCAATTGCACAATGTTTTCTTCTTTTTGGAATTCACCTTGTGGTAAAACAAAATTTAATTTTCTAATCCTCAGTGCACTTGCATTTTCTACTGATGTCTGGATCTTTTCTGATCTGGATGATGTCTTGGTATTGTCCAGGTAACTAAGTGGTAGAGCATTGGCACGTAATGTTAATGATCCTGATTCGATTCCAGGATTGGGCACTTTTTCATTCGGTTGATTTTATGCCTCTTAAGAAAGTTGAATAAAAATACAGCAATTAAAAATTTCAAGTGATTTTGATGATTTATTTTTTCATGTTTTTATTCTTATTACATTGAAAATGAACAAAATGATGACAAAAATCATTTTGAAGGTTAATAAACATGCAAGTTAGACCACAAGTAATCAGGGCTTAATTTCTAACAAAAAAAAGTACCGGATCCCTAATATTCTACAGTACTAACAACTGTAGTGTGCCCTCTCCCCTCCCTCCAATCTGCATATTTATATTTCATACATTATTTGCAAAACTTGAAGCATTTTTTTTTCTTTAGGAAAATAAAAATTTATATATATCTATCAGCATATATGCTTAGCTGTCAACTGTTCAACTTCTTAGTTATCACTCCTTCCAAATACAAATCTTTGCCTAATTTTAATGTTAATTAATTGCAGAATTCTGCAATTAAATATGGTAAAGATTATGATTAGGAAATAGTGTTAATAGAAAAAAGGAATAGTTTGAAGCTATGTATTTTTATGAAAAAATGAATGAAACTTACAGAAATTAATATTTATATGCTGAAGAGTGGAACGTTTTGAAATTTCCTATAAAAGGTGCATATCTTAAACTATAATCGATTCTTTCCACATAACAATCTTTTGTGGTGGGTCCCTGAAAATCAGATTAAATTAAAAAATTGACTCCGTTATCGGAAAGATTCTATGCTTTTATAGAAAATGAGAAAATACTGCTCAATTACTTTCTATCAGAATAACAATACATGGCAATTATAGCTACTTACAAATGAAAGTAACTTTGTAAATGGGCAGCATTCATGATACAAAATAAATAGAAAAATCACTAACGTAATTTTTATACTCGTACACAATAGAAGACTAAAAACCTCAAACTGACACTTGTTGACTAAAAACAGAAAATATTCTTTTCAGATTGGATATCTAAATAAACAATAAAATAAATCAGCCAATTAAAAATTATCCTACTTTCACAGAAGAAAATTGAACTGAAAGCAAATTCATTGTTCAGTCTTTTGAGTGGTGCCATATCAATATGTCACCGGCATCAATGGCAGACATTAATTTGCAAATATCCCTAAAATAGAAAAACACAATTTCTGTTTTCCCTTCATTCTGATCAAAATAGCATTAAAAGGATTTGAAATAGAATAGAATACATAGTTTTTAAGGAGGAAATTTTTTTTTGTATACATGAATAAATAAAATTTTGAATGTAAGACAGATTGAGCTTGAGCCAGCCCAAGCCCAAAAAATGATATAAAAATTGAGTCCTTTCATCTCCATCTCCTTAGTGTGCAACACATTACGTCACATATAAGTGTTTTGATAAAAAAGAATTCAAAAGCTTGGAGATGGAAAGGAAAGGGTAATTTAAGCTTCGGTTATTGATTGCTATTTATGAGCTCCAGTGAATTCTGACCAATATTTAAAAATTTGCTGAAAACAGAGAAGTACCGGAGCCGGACTTCGGCACAAATTAAATCCTGCAAGTAATACTAAGTACTACTATAAAATTAGTTAATTTTACAATATTTAGTTTAAAGAACTATGGAATTAAAAAAACAAAGAGAGTAATTATTCTGAACACATCTATGCTTTTGCTATTACAAAATCTTAACAAATCTAAAATTTTCATACCTTACCAGTGTTAGCCAGTGATCCCAGCCAACTGGAACATGTTGTGTACCACCAGTTGAAGCTTTACCATACTTTAAAAAAAAAAAAAGAGATTAAATGAACATAATTAAGCATTGTGAAAGGAAAATAAAAGCATATACAAAAAGTTAAGTTTGACTAAACAATGCAAATATAGTGGAAATAAAAATTAATATAAAACATCATCTTAATTTAAACAATTTCTTCTTAACAATTATTATTATACAATTTCTTCTTGTAATTAAATTGCTATTTTTTTATTATTTAAGTATTGCACGGCAGCACGATACTTATTTATTTCCAGTGTCACTTCTCAATGTTAATTTAATAGAAAAGCCTATGGAGATCATAACTTTTTCATTTTCTCTTCCCACCTTTTTATCCCTGATGCCACTCATTTTTTATTCTTTACTAATTCTAATAATATTGTAAATTTAAAGTGTAAAAACTTTTGCCTGACGTCAGGGTCAAAACGAATGGTAAAATGCCTTTGCATATGGGTGAATTATAACCCAGAGAGAAACATGGGCCAATTTTTTTTTACATTATTCAAATACTTTTCTTAATAATTCCAAATTTCGCTTTTTTCATTGAGAATCAATGGACATTTTTTGTAGAAAATGTAACATTTTTTCTTCATTGTTGCAAAAATTTCAAAATCCGTAATAATAATTTATTTCTTTTTAGTTGAAAGATTTCCACGAGACTATTAAATTGAACCAGTTTATTTTTCAAGAATTAAAAAGGTGAATATGGCATCATAGTGGAAATAAAAAGAATATTTTCAGAATAAGTTTTTGCTTTGGTCAAGTTTATGTTTATTAAAAAGTTTCAAATGGATAGCTATTTTTACACAGGTAGCGAACTTAGTGAGGAATTATATAACTTAAATTTTAAAATGTATTTTTTTTTTCCGAGATGAGAACTATTTATACCCCAAGCAGTGGTGCAGTCGTAAAAAAAACAGAGGGTGTGCGCTCTAAGCAGAGAGTATATACTATAGCTTTCCTGAGAAACAGAAGGTATACGGTGTTCCTTAAAAAAAAACCCAGAAGGTATATTGCGTATACCACCGTATACCCTCCACTACATCCCTGACCCCAAGTTAAACTTAGGTAATAATTTTCTGACATATTTATACCACCCCTTGGGAGAGAATAAGGTAACAAAATTTAAGTAAAACTTTAAGCGTTCTTGAGTGGGAAATAGTGTATCTAAATTTAAGTGAGGTTAATTTTTTATGTTTTGATGATAGATTTTTTACGTTCAGATTGGAAGTTTTTGTTCAAACTACAGCAACCTGCATTACTACAGAGGTGAAATAATTTTAATTATACATTGGTAAACTGAATCTTACATTAAAAAACATAACATATTAAACAAAAACATAATTTGAAGAACAAATTATAAAAAACAAAATTTATTTCCTACATTGTTTAAGCCCGAGAAGGGACAGATATTAAGATATTTCATTCAATTAATTCTGCAGTTAATGTTAAATTTTTGTAACAAATTAGTTAAGCCAATTGAAGATTAAAAAATAAAATTCATACAATATGATACTTAAAACACTCTAAAAAATTAGATTCTGTTCAAATGAAATCGAAATAAATCTTAGACTTTTTTTTAAAGTTTTGTATTTTGCATGCATCTTATCATTTTATGTACAACTGTCATAAACATAATACAAAATCTGAAATCCAAATATTTTCGATTAAAAAGGGAAGAAGTCTAAGATTTATTTCAATTTCACTTGAACAGAATCTAATTTTTTAGGTTGTTTTCGGTATCATATTGTATGAATTTTATTTTTATTTTTTAATCTTCAATTGGCTTAACTAATATGTTACAAAAATTTAACATTAAATGTAGAACTAATTAAATGAAATATCTTAATATCTGTCCCTTCTCGGGCTTAAAGAATGTAAGAAATAAATTTCGTTTTTTATAATTTGTTCTTCAAATTATGTTTTTGTTTAATATTTTTATGTATCAATTTTCAATCCTTTCTTTTGCTTTATTAAAAATAAATAAATAAATGAATAAATAAAACTTTAACATTTCTTATTGGTTCACTTTTAGCAAATGTTTGTCGATAAAAATTTTAATTAGCATACAGAACATTAAAAAATATATATATCTGCAAAAGAAAGTGAGTAGTCCAGAAAAGCAGAAACCATTTTTTCAACTTTTTAACTATTACATAGCTAGCCATCGTGAACAGACACACACAGAGTGAAACTTTCTTTTATTAGTATAAGATTATAGTTTTCTTAAGAAATTTAACAGTAGAGACACATATTGTAATCAACATACATAGAAAGTTAAGAAGTTATAGTTATTCCCTTGACTATGTTGTTGTGAAAATACATGTACAGGGAAGGGAGTTCACTAGTTTTTACATTTTCATACCAGTATTTCTGTATAGTAATCTTTCTGTTGTTTAATCACTGAATTTCTGTCATGAAATAAGTCAAATATTACTATAAAAAAACAGCAATGTTTAAATTAAGAGAATGTGCAAAACTGATGTAGTTTCAACCATGTATACAACATATATGACTATAGTCAAGGAGTTAAGTTTTTTTTCTTTTCCGGAGACATGAAAAAACAAAGTATATGTATTCAAATAAGCAATATAATAAGATGGTAATAAGTAATAATCAAATATACTGGGTAATTCAAAAGAGATGTTAATATCGATTATCTCTTAAACTGCTGACGAAAGAAACAAACTTTTAATTACAAAAAGTATACAAATCAAGTATGGCTTTTTTTTTAACAAGGAGATGTACACATATAAAAATATGAAATTTAATTTTTTTATACAGTCCCCGATTTCTATAAGTTATATTTAAGAATGAATATGGGTAATGGAATATTTATGTAATTTCATATCTTTCTGGCACTAAAAATGCTTAAATGATTTCTTAGTGTTGAAAAACTTTAAAATTCCGTAAACTTCAAAGTATCATACTTGGTGAATTTTGATCATAAAAATATAGAATGTTTATTGTTTTATTTACAGAGTAGAGAGAAAAAGTCCTTAAATACAGGGTGATTCAAAATGAATGGGACAAAAAGACAAGCAATGTTAAATTGCTGTAACGTATTTAATTAGAAAATAAAAGTATAACATAAAAGTAGAAATATACAAGTTTTATCTGACAACAACGAAAAGTCTGCTATTATCGAAATCATCACTAGAGGCTGTTATTCAAAATGGTAACATAATAGCAAGAGGAAGCTTACTGTGTGTTCTAATACTCAAAAATTTCATCGGTTGTCGTTGATCTAACGCCATGCGATTTTTTCCTTTGGGAATATGTGAAGGTCAAAGTTTTCTTGCGTCCACTTTCTGAACAGGGATGTAGAGGAGGGTATATGGAGGTATACGTCCTATACCTTCTGGATTTTTTTAAAAAGCTCCGTATACCCTCTGTTTCTAAAAAAAAAAAAAACTATACACTGTAGTCAGGGTTGGCAAGTTTTTGACATGCGACGGTTTAAACCGATTTTAACCATGGTTAAAACCGTCGTGTCAAAAACCTTTCTGTCAAAAATGTCCAAAAGTGTCAAAAACCTAGTTTTAATAAAAATCATACCAAAAGAATTATTTAGCAGAGTTAGATGGGCTTTAAACAATAAATTCTAAGTAAAACTGCATAAATACATTAAAACTGTGCGGTATAAACTGCAGAAATACATTCTTGAAACCTATTTGCATAGGATATGGTAAACTGCAAATTGATTGTTGTATGATTTTTTTTAATTATTATTTGTGAATAAAAATTACCTAACTGTTATTTAATGATTTAGTTTATCATTAATGTATGCTTTTAAGATGAACAGTTAATAAATCCTTAATTATTTGTAATCATTAAAACTAGATAGGTTTAATCTAAATTTTGCAGAGATAAATAAATTGTTTAGATTTTTTCATGGCTAGAAGCACAGAGTAATCTATCACAATTGGTATCTAATGAGGGTATTTAACTTTCCTTAAGATAGAGCAAATTCAAAGATTCCCTTCCAGTACAAAACAGTATTGCTATTGCAACAAAACCAATTTTTTTTGCTTTCCCCCTATTATGTTCTTATGGATGGGGTTGTTTAAGGAGCTACCTTCACCAAAGTTCAAGTTAAAACACCCGCCTGCTAATGTTAATCCTACAGGAGAAATTTTTTTTTTTTAATATCTTGTTCGAAATTTCATACTTTTAAATGATTTTTTTCAAAGTAGAAATGAAAACCCCACTCAATAACGTCAATTTTATGATAGAAATTTTGTTTAATATTTCAATATTTTTAAATGTTTTTTGCATTGGATAACTAATGTCGATCTCTACAAAGACCGATTTTTAAATTTTCGATTTTGCTTGCAGTTATTTTTGTTATTAGGATACTTTCACTTTTGGAACAGGTTTCAAACTAAGTTAAGCATTTTTCTTTTTCTTACTGGTATGCCGAATTATTCATTTGTCCCTAATTTTAGGAGAAATTCCACAAATAAGATAATTTCATCAGTAAGAGGTGATTGTCAGTCACTAACAAAAATTAATATTGGGATAAAAGGATTAAAATATCATATTTTATCACTTTATCCTAACATTTCATTCTTTTCTCATTTGTAAAATAAATGTTATTTTTATTGTTCTGTGTTTGTAAAAGAAAATGCTGCAGAGAAAATATTTCTGTTAAAGACTGTATATAGGGCAGATGTGCCAGTAATGGACACCATTAAGGAATTTCTTTAAAAATTGTTTTTTAATTAATAGTTATTATATTCCAGTTTTTTCAATATTATATTAAACTATCATGATTGATTTCGTTTGTTATAATGGCTTATTATTACAAAACGTTTGTCTATATATATATATATATATTGTTTTTTAAATAAGAAATGCAACCAAGTATGCTGAAAAGCCACAATAAAAATACATATAAAAAATTTGGCAATTTAGTCATAAACAAAGAAATAAATTATAATTTAATATTTGATTATAGTAAAATAAATGCTAAAACTAAAGTGCACAATCATTAAATAAAAGCAATGTTGTATCTTGCTATAACAGCATTTTTTTGTTGTTGTTGTCCTGACCATATTTAAATATTGGTGTTTTTGACGGTTAAAACCGCTTAAAACGCGGTTTAAACCTATGTCACGTCAAAAACTGGTTTTTGACGGCTTAAACCCAACCCTGACTGTAGTGTATACCCTCTGCCTTGAGTGTATACACTCTGCTTTTTTTTATGACTAAAACACTGTTTCAGAAGATTTATAGCAACTATTGCAGCAGATAAAAAGCATGTTGGACTCAATAAAACAGGATATGCTAACTAAAGTGTAACAAGAATTTGATTACCACATAGACATTTGCATGACATGGGAGGGTCTCACATGGAACATCTTTAGAAAATTGTATAGTTATAGTTTCATGTTAAATTTGTATTTCAAAAATAAAGCCATTACGGCAGTCAAAGATATGTTTTCTTTTTGTTCCGTTCATTATGAATCACCCTTTATAACTTAAAGGGCCCAGGATCATATAAAAAAATTAATTATATATTTTTATGTGTATACAGCTCCTTGGAAAACAAATGTGATATACAAAAGCCATACTTGATTTGTATACTTTTTGTAATTGGAAATTTGTTTTTATCATCAATGGTTTAATAGACAATCAGCATCTATTTTGATTCATCTGGTACATACATAAACTGTAGGTTTATTTTTTTTAAATGACTGCAGATGAGATTAATAATCCATCAATTAATTACCTGATTGAGATATTTACCAGCATAAAATGTAGAATAACCATTTTTCTTTAAAAAGGTGATGAATGTTTGTGGTTCGTCTCTTTTCTGCCACAGATTAGAATTGCAGTTTCCAGTTATAGAGTTGTTAACAACACCATGGTGGTGAGCATATTTTCCAGTCAGTATACTTGCTCTACTAGGACAACACAAGGGTGTAGTGACAAACTATAAAAGACAAATATAAAGAAAAAGGAAAAATTAGATTTTAATCCTTTTAATATAGAGGTTTGTAAAGCTCAATTTAAAAGAAAAACACTAAAGCTAATTTAAAATATTCAAAACTATTTTAACAATGTTCCAAAAAGAAAAAAAAAAAATTCTACTTGTAGAAAATTACTATAGTTGCTTTAATATTTTGGCAACAAGGAGACTTCGAAAGTGTTTTTCCTGATCTTAAAAATTGGGAAATGCAAAAGTGCACATTCACATTTAAAATAAAGCTTTGGTATTTAATCATGTATAATAATAATAATTAAAAAAACTTCAAGTGATCGACCCTCATCAAAATAATTCCTTTCCAATAGGAAAAGAAGTTTGCAGGAGCATCTGTTTAAAAGTTATGTGTAGACATACATTTATATACAAATACATTACAGAACCTCCTTGATTTGAATAGAATCCTGTATTGTTATATAGTAAAGCACCAATTATACGTCTTTCTGAGTACCTTTCTAAAATGATGTGTAACTGAGAAAGACGTATAACTGAAATTGTAGTTGCCTAAGGTATAAAATCTTTGACTATAGAAATATAGCGCTGCAATTATACAAATTTAACTTTGCTACCATTTTTGCTTGAAAATATACTGAAGAAAAATTAAAACATAAAAAAAATCATTAAATAATCATTTCTAAAATTGGGAAAATAAAAGTGAGAATTATTTAACCTTATACATCTAGAATTACATTTTTAAAATTCCTTTATCAAATGTACAAACAGTTTTTAATAAGAAAAAAAATTATTGTCTGTCTCTGACTTGCCGATATGCTTTGAGACTTGAGCAAATCATTATGTATGGAATTAAGCTGCTGGAAAGTTTTGTTACTAGTATTGTGAGAAACAAAAAAGGTTCTACGTGTGTCAATGTCAATGGAGTCCCTTATTTTACTGTCCATTCTGTTTGTCTCACTTCCTTCATAGGCAGAGTTGTATAATACAGACGCACGCGCGCACGCCGTGCGTGGAAAATTTTCTGCAAAATTCGGAACTTTGCAGAAATTTTTTAAGAAAAAAAAAACATAATTTTTGTTCTTGTAACTTTTTTTTTTTTAAATACCAAAAAACTAAAAATATTCCTCAATTTTATGAGCGATTTATTTATTATTTGCCATGGGTTATTCTGTTCCGAATTTTCCGAAAATTTAAGGCATTCTGTCCCGAAAATTTTTAAAAATCGGCCATCAGTCCGAAAATTCAGACATAAAAAAATATCACTGAAACATTTTGCGAATTTCAACAAATGGTTGCCGAAAAAAAAAAAAACAATTTTATTAATCATTCGCAGAAAAAAATCGCCCATTTTGTTGAAGCATCACTGCAAAAACGCAAATTTCGTCAAAGGACTGCAGAAAAGTGCGAATTTCTTCGAAGAATCACAGAAAAAACACAAATTTCATTAAAGGAACATGGGAAAAAACGAATTTCATAAAAGTATAGCGGAAAAAGTCTGAATTTTGTCAAAAGATCGCGAAAAAAAAAAAAAAAACTAATTTCGTCAAAGGATCGTGAAAAAAACACAAATTTCTTCAAAGGGCTGCGGAAAAAGTGCGAATTTTGTCAAAGAATCGCAGAAAAAAGGAAAAATTTGTCAAAGGAGCGCAGGTAAAAATGAATTTCGTAAAAGCAAAGCGGAAAAAGGCCGAGTTTTGTCAAAGAATCGAGAAAAAAACGCAAATTTCGTAAAAGAACCGAAGAAAAAACTAATTTCGTCAAAGGAACGCATAAGAAAAACCCCACGAATTTCGGAAAAGGGCCGCAAAAAAGCGAGAATTTCATCAAAAGATCATGAAAAAAAACACTAATTTCCAGAAAATATCGCTGAAAAAACACGAATTTCGAAAAAAGAACGCGAATAAAAGCAAATTTCGTTAAAGAACCTCAGAAAAAATGCAAATTCCGTCAAAACAGCACAGGAAAAAAACGAATTTTGTAAAAGCATAGCGGAAAAAGCGCGAACTTAGTCAAAAGGTCGTAAAAAAATGCAAAGTTCGTCAAAGAATCGCGGGAAAAACTAATTTCATCAACGGATCGAGAAAAAAAATGCAATTTTCCTCAAAAGATCGCAGAAAAAAGGCGGATTTCGTCAAAGGATCACAGAAAAAAACGAATTTCGTGAAAACAGGCAAATTTCGCCAAAGGATCGCGAAAAAAAAAAACAACAGGAATTTCGTCAAATGATCGCGGAAAAAACGAGAATTTCGTCAAAGGGCCACGGTAAAAACTCATCGGTCTCTTTAATGATGATACCTATGAATGGATCTCTCCCTATAAAATGTGATTCAGTTATTTGAGAAGCAATGCAACATTACTTCTGTGAGCCGCAGAGGTGATTCTGAGAAAAAAAAAATTCTGAAATTCACAGCAAATTTTCAAAAAGTTTATAACAGGGGGGGGGGGGGGGTCAGAATCCGCTCCCGGCACTAACTATGTGTTTTTTCCACGCCCTTTGACTACATTTGCGTTTTTGTGCGCTCTTTTGACGAAATTTGCAATTTTTTGCGAACTTTTAACGAAATTTGGCCTTTTATTTCACGATCTTTTGACGAAATTTGTCGTTTTTTCGCGATCTTTTCACGAAATTTGCCGTTTTTTCGCGATCTTTAGACAAAACGTCATTTTCCCCGCTACCTTTCGATGAAACGTCGTTTTTTCGCTACCTTTTGACGAAATGTGTCGTTTTTCCGCGATCTTTCGAAGACATTTGTCTTTTTTCGCGATCTTTTGATGAAATTTGCCATTTTTCGCGACCTTTCGATGAAATTTGCCCTTTTTTTGTGATCTTTCGACAAAATTTGTGTGTTTTCGAGATCTTTTGTCAAAATTTGCCGTTTTTTCGCGATCTTATGACGCAAGTATACTTGTTTTTTCGCAATCCTTTGACAATTGCGGTTTTTCCGCAATCCTTTGACAAAATTTGCATTTTTCTCGCAATCCTCTGACGAAATTCCCTATTTTTCTTGGAAAGATTGACGAAATTGATTTTTTTCCGGCGACCATTTGTCGAAATTCGCAATATATTTTATGTCCGAATTTTCGAATTTATGACAGATTATTTTTTAATTTTCGGAAATGACTGCCTCAATTTTTCAGAATAGAATCACCCCTGGAACACAGTGACTGGCATTTTGTGCAAAGAAGTCACAATATTAAGGATTGGGCTGTTTCTAAATGCATTGGCAAAATGATAAGAATTCACACCCTTTCTTATCATGGATTTTTAGCTTTATTATTTTTTTAACTAAAATAGTTATTCTTTTATATCAATTTTTACTTTAAATGGTAATTACTTTAAAACTAATGTTTTTAATTCAAATTTTCAAAATAATATAACACATTATTTTATTAAACATTAAATTAATTTTCAGAAAGTTTTTGACCCAATATTTGTGTGCGCAGAAAGTTTTTGGTTTTATACAAGTCTGTTCATAGGTTCCACGAATTTGAAATAATCACAGTAGCAATCACACATGTCTTTTGTCTTTCATCTTTCCCAAAATATTGCTAGCATAAAAGAAAAAAGAATGAAGCTGGGAGAAAAAAATCTGAGAAAATGGGTTACAGAATGAAAGAAACGGTGTATAACCGATGTTATGTGTTGTATAAACGTAACATTACAACATTGAAATACATAGGGATGAATCGGAACCGCACTCGATGTATAAATGAGAAATTTATAAATGGTGCTTTACTGTACCTGACTCAAACCCGGAAAAAAAAAAAAAAAAAAAAAAAAAAAAGTACTAACTGCAGGACTAGGAGAAGCTTAATGCTTCTAAAATAGTGGGAAAAGTTACTACAGCCTTTAATTATTTACCAGTCTCCTTTTTATGACTAAGCAACTTATTTTAGTTACTAAAAAAAGTCTTCAACTAGCTAATTTTATGATTCTTGCTGAATTTGGAAGTGTATTTTGTAGAGTTTAGAAAATATGGTAGTTTTGCTAAAAACTTGTGCATTCATAAGATCACTTGTACATTCATCATAAAGTTGATTTTGAGAAAAAAAAAAAAGAAAGAAATTGGTTGCATAACTAAGGATGGCACACAAAATGGTTTTACACAAAAGCTAAAATTCATGATTTTTGCAAAAAACGGATAAAAAAGCAACTTTTTCTGACTTTCATGACAAAATTCTTCCCTAGTAGATATCCTATTTGGGTAATGTATCTACAGTTAAAATCACAAAAAATGACCTTTCAATAAAAGCATTAAGAAAATATTTCAATGAAAAAAAAAAAAAAAAAAAAAAAAAAAAAAAAAAATAGGATAAGTGCAAGTAGGAGTCACATCCAGAGAGTTTCATACCATTATGTTATATTAAATATTACCATAAAGCTTATCAAACATCTAGTTTTTTGACAAATATACAGAAATCATTAATTTATAATTAATTCTATGTTGATTTATTATATTAATTTTGCATAATCGGTACTCCGGATTATGGAATTTCATGAGTTTGTCATGCAATAAATCAACCTAGAAATATAAATTAATGATGTGCAGAATATTGTTCCTTTTGCAATATACTATAAGACCTGCTTTTGTGCCAAATTTCGAGATTCTAGGTCATCAGGAGGTATCCTATAGATTTTGCTGTCAAATCTTATAGGGTGCTTCCTTTTGACCTAGAACTTTGAAATTTGCCATGAAGGAAGGTCTTATAAGCAAATGTAAAAGAAAAAATCTGAAAATCAAAAATTTAAAATTCTATGTTAATTTGTTATATGATTTTCCATAATTGGTATTTGAAAAACATTTTAAGGCCATAACTTTTTATTGCATTACAGGACTTAAATTTCAGGGCGGGATGGCAGGATACGCGCTCAAAACTTTGAAGTCCCGCCCAAAATAATATCGTGGGCGGGAGACTCCCGTCCAAAAAAATCTCACCATTTTCTTGAAAATTTTGCATTTTGAAATTACGATCAACTCCCGCGAACGCCTTGCAAATTTCCCGATATTTTCACGCGACTGATTGACACATTTTGTGTTTTTTTTTACTGCAAAAGATCTTTGAAATTCACGAATTTTCCATGCGACTGATAGACAAATTTCATTATTTTTTTCTTGAGATCGGTTGACAAGTGTCCGCAACCGATTGGCGAATTCAGGGGTGATTCTGTTACGAATTTACCGAAAATTATGAAAAATCGGTCATCAGTTCAACAGAAAAATATCGCGAATTTTGACAAATGATTGCCGAAAAAAATCAATTTCGTCAATCGATCGAGGAAAAAATCGCTAATTTCTTAGCAAAGGATTGCGAATAAAACACAAATTTTGTCAAAGGATTGCGGAAAACGTGAATTTCGTCAGATCACGTGAAAAAAACTCGAAATTCATCAAAGGATCGCAAAAAACGCAAATTACATCAGAGGATAGCAAAAAAAATCATAAATTTCGGCAAAGGAACGCTGGAAAATGTGAGTTTCGGCAAAGGATTGAGGAAAAAAGCTAATTTTGTCAAAGGATCGCGGGAAAAACATGAATTTAGTGTTTAGTCAAACGGCCGCTGAAAAAAAACCCGCGAATTTCATCAAAGAATTGCGAAAAAAAAAACGCGAATCTCAACAAAGAATCGCGAAAAAAAAAAAAAAACGCGAATGTCATCAAAGAATCACGAAAAAATGCGAATTTTGTCAAAGGATTGGGAAAAAGACGCGCATTTCGTCAAAGGATCGCGAAAAAAACACGCATTTTGTCAAAGGATCGTGAAAAAAAAACACGGTTTTCGTCCAGGGATCACGAAAACACCCCGGCGAATTTCATCAAGGAATCGCACAAAAAACTCTAATTTCGTAAAACGATCGCGGAAAAACAGCAAAATTCGTCAAAAGATCGCGGAAAAACGACAAAATTCATCAAAAGATCACGAAATAACGGCAAATATCATCAAAGGATCGCAAAATAATGGCAAATTTCGTCAAAAGATCACGAAATAATGGCAAATTTCGTCAAAAGATCGCGCAATAACGGCAAATTCGTTGAAAGATCGCAAATTTCGTCAAAGGGACACGAAAAAACACATATAGCTAGTGCTTGGAGTAATTCCTCCCCCCCCCTTCATCCCCTCTGTTGTAACCTTTCAGAAATTTTTTTTTACTCATACCCCTGCTTTCTTACTTTTTTAAATAAAAAAACATTTTGCATCATTATTCTGAATTGTTGATTTAAATTGCTTCAATGGTATTTTGTCATGTCTGAATTAATGCAGACATGACAAAATAATTAATGTAAATCTTTAAAAAGCATGTAAAATAGCAGTGGGTTTTAGACTTTTTTTCTCCCTCCCAAATAGGTCTCCCTCCATTTCCCCTCCACTCCCCTCCATTTATAAATGTTGGTAGGGAGACTCCCTCCTATGAAAAATTGAATTTCAAGCCCTGCATTAAGTTAAAAGCTCAAAATTTTTACTCAATAATGGGGCCATGGACCTTTTTATTGATATTAATTTCAACTTGATAACAAGAAAAACTGTCTTGACAGACAGACGAGACTATGAGGGGTCTTTTTTTTTCTTTTTAGAGTATCCTAAAAATTAACCATGCTCATCTCTTCAAATGCATCAACACCTTAGCATTTGATCAATTAAATTTGAACAAAACAAGGCATATGTGTTATCTAAATGAATAGTTAACACTGAGTTAGTTTTTAATAATCCTGTAATACAAAGAATATCAATTAGTGGTAGTGTTGACTCTAGAAAAAATGGACCGCCAGGCGGGAATTTTTCAAAAAGGGAACATTATTCTAAAAAAAAAGGGTACATTTTTTTCAGAAAGGGAACACTATTCTAAAAAAAGGGTACATTTTTCCAAAAGGGAACGTTATTCTAAAAAAGGGTACATTTTTTCAAAAAGGGAATATTATTCTAAAAAGGGTACATTTTTTCAAAAAGGGAACACTATTTTAAAATAAGGACAATTTTTTTTCAAAAGGGCACACTTGTTTACAAAACATATTTTGAACTGGTTTGTTTAACGTCCCTAGAATTTGTGATATTTTCCCGGTATCAATTGAATTGCCACAGGGTGCATAGGAAGTGTTAAAAAGGGCAAGCAGGTGCATTGGAAGGGTTTAAAAGAGCCGTCGAGCGCAAAAAAGAAATAAAAAGGGCCACCATCTCGCTGCACCCAGGCAAAGCGGCCTAGAGTCAACACTAAGTGGAATATGATAATCAAATTACTTTTTAACATAGAAATCCTTTTTATTGAACAAATGTCATAAAAATTACCATATTTGTGAATTCCATTCCATTTTCAGCAATAAGAGAGTGCACTTTTTTTAGGGGTTTCTGAAAAAGAAAAACTGGTTTATAAGAAAAAAAAAATATATATATAGCATTACATTGTTTATACTTATTTTGTGGTTATTAAACCTGCCCCTGCCCCCCCCCCCCCAAAGTTGTGATTAAAAGAATGGCAACAGGAATCATTATGATGGATGTACGTATGAAGATGTTTAAGAAAATAAAAAGAAGTTAGATTACCAGATTCTACTTCATTTTTTTCTTCACCAGCAAACAGGATGAAATTGAGAAATAAATTCTGTGATATACATGTTTTACCTTTATTTCAGGCTCATGTTATTAATAGTGGCACAGCAAAGTACCTCAGATATCCCAAAGCCATCATTGGTTTTCAAATAATTGAGGGAAAGTTTCATAAGTGGATTTGTTGCCAATTGGCATATTTTACTGAACACGGTTTGATACAAATTTAATTTCATTGCTGTAACTTGGTTTGTTTCCAGACAATAATATAATTTCAAAATAAAATATTTATTATTTTAAGTTTTCAACATATTTCAGCAGTTATTTTAAAAGTATATTTATGATATGATACGTTATTTGGCAATTTACTGTAGAACGTAAAATAAAATATTAATATATATATTTTTTTAAAGAGTAAAAAAAATTACAATTACGCTAATTTTTTTAATTTAATTTTTCATGTGATTTTCCACCTTTTTAACTAAGTTTCCCAACTATTTTTCCACATTATTAAAAGGAATCAAATTTCAATCTTTTAGCTCAATATAGTTAAATGTTCACCTCTTTTCAATAAAGTTCATTCAGAATTCATACAGCGATTTTTAGAGTTTGTGTTCATTGACGATTTTTTGATATTCGTAAAAGCAATTCGGTTTCAAATTTTACCCCTATTTTTCTAATATATTTAGTACCATAATTAGTAAGTCTAATATATAGTAATCTAATATATAATTAGTAAGTACCCTATTTTTCTAAATATTATATACACTTATTTTTGAAATAGAGTTCGTAACGGTGCCCTGACGATTCAGAATAAAATCGTAAGACATTTGTGTAGGTTTTCTGTACATTTAAATGTTTTGCTTTTCGGGGAACGGCACCTCACAAAGCTTTTATTCATTGCACCTTTAATAAAAACAAAAGTTCTTTTCATAATTTTGGCGCGACTTAGGTGGAAATAATAAATAAAAATTTATTATAATCAAATATTATACATACCATACTTCCCAAAATCGTATCTTGATCGTCGGTTAAAAAAAATACAAAATTTGGCTGCTTAGCCAAAGACTGAGCGTTCACAAAAATGATTACTATAGCATAATACTTTAGAAAGCAGAGCATACTGCTTGATATTATTAGTTATATAAGGATTAAAAATCAA
This sequence comes from Maratus speciosus, assembly GCA_963932465.1. NCBI lineage: Eukaryota > Metazoa > Arthropoda > Arachnida > Araneae > Salticidae > Maratus > Maratus speciosus. Next base: position 61,876,274 of record OZ010799.1, on the reverse strand, counting down.
TTAAAATACCATAAATGGCATTCAAAATAAAGGTAATTAAAAAAAAAAAACTATTTAAACAGTTTAAACACTCCTTGAAATCGCAACCACCTATCTGAAATCCGAATTCAACCAAAAAATAACTTTACGATTATTTTTAAAAACTCGATTAGTATGTATCGATTACTTTATAAAAATATTGCAATCTTAATAGTTCGATTAAATATTTATAGTCCGATACATTTATCGATAATTAACCAATGGGTGTGTTCAAGAAGCACGCGCGTTACGCGCGCGAGCTCAGGAGACAGGAACATGGAGTGGGTCCATATCATGTATGGAATAACACGTAGTATGTTCAGGAACAGATCATGGATTTGATTAATTAAGGTGCTAATTATAAAGATATTTTGTTGCAAAACGAACGTGTGCTGGATGGCCCTCGTCGCGCGGTGTTTGCGTGCGGTTGGTTAACTAATTTTAAATGCTAAATGGGCTAAAGTAGATAAAGAAGGTCACGTGATGTTTTTCCCGACTATTTTAGATTTTATCTGAGTGAACATAGGCATGTATTCCTGTTACGAAAACCATGTTTTGGAAGGATGAAGAAATATAGTCGTTGGTTTTACCTTTTTTGAACCATAAAAATAATGAAATAATTGAATTATGTTAAAATTCCTTTCTTCGATAAGACCTACTCCATGGCATAAACTTCTGAGTGCGCGCGCGGCGCAAAGTGCACCTCTGAACACGCTCAATGTTTTGGAAAATGTGGTAGCAAACGTGTTCACCTTGCTGTTCACAATACTTTGCTGTTTTTTATTTACTATAAAGAATAATCATTGAGAGTTTTCTTGCCTCTTCATAATGTTATTAATTTCAGTTATATTTAACGACCGTTCGAAATTAAAATTCTAAGCAAAATGTGATAGTGTGATTCATTGTTTTTACTTCGTTTAGTTATCTCATCAAGAAGGGTCTTTAAATTTCACGTTCTTCACTGGACATTTTAGACCATATCTTACTGTCTAAAAGAAGCCTTTTTCTAACTACTGCATTTCACTTAGATCACCTATATCATGAATAAGGTAAAATACGAAAACTAACTATTCATGTTCTTAATATTACAAATAGTAGTATGTATATTATGTGTAAATATAGCTACGTATAGTATGGCTAGAAAAAGTAACCAATAAAGGAACAGATGTTTATATAAATTATTTCATATGGAAACTATATAAAATCTAGTATGTAAATAAAATTTCCTCCTGAAAGTTCAATAATCTGTGCATCGAATCCATGCTTTAGTGAAAATTAATACCTTAGCACCATGACATGCGGATTTGTGTAATCTTTTATTTAAAATTATAATAATTTAATAATTACAAAAATTTTAAATTATTTTAAAATGTTTTTATTTTTCGGAATTTTCAATCAGTAGAAAATCATTTTGTATAATTAATAATCTGGATCAGTTTTACTTTGCAGCATCCTATAGTACCTACATAACCAATTTAGTAGGATTCGTAAATATCATATTTTCAAAAATATAAAAAAATCCGATATTTTGCTATATATCTGATATTACATATATCCGATATTTTCAAAATAGTCAACTCACTGCTCATGTACTACATATCAGAATAAATTTATTAACTGATGTTATAAAATAATACTAATAGTATTAATATTAATTAATATTAATACTACTATTATTAATACTATTATTAATTATTAATAATACTAATATTACTATTACAATTAACTGAATACCGTGTTTACTCGCGTAATAGTCGCATTGATGCAGAAAAAAATTGTCAAAATATTTTCTTCGCATAAATTGGATGGATGAAAGATTGGGTTCACAATGTTTAGAAGAAAAGGTCTGGATGATCGCTCAAGCTGGCTGGTTTTTTTTTTTTTTTTTGTCAAGTACCAGCATGCATACTTGACAGCTTCCGAGGACAGCTTTTTGATGGTGTAAAGAAGGAACTTTCAGAAAGCAAAACAGATCTTTTTATAATTTCTGAAGGACTCTCATCGATTCTGCAACCGTTTAAAGACAGTATAGGACGAGTATAGCTGAGATTGGATGGTCAATGGGAATAAAGAAAAACTCCCAGTGGAACAGTAAGGTGTCCATCCCTGGAATTAATGTGTTGTTTGATATTACAAAGCTCGACTGTAATGACAAGCGATATAATTTCAAAATGTTTTAAGAAGACGGTTATCTCTGATGCTTTGGACAGAAGCGAAGATGACATTTTATGGAATGATGGAGATTTTTCACACACCAATTCATATTACAATAGTGATACTGATACATTCAGTGAAAGTGATTTATTATGAGAATTTTTTGTCAAAATTTTCATAAAGATTATTTGTAAATTTTACGTCTATAAAAATATTACCATAAAAAGAAAAATGATATTTAATAAACAGCACATAATCTGGAAACATTTGGTAAGTTACTAATTTTATTATGTTTTATAATTTTATTATGTAAGTGTTTTTTTTATACCAGTGATGTTTTAGCATTAGAGTGTACAATATTGTGTAGTAGATTTCCCCGCATAATAGTCGCACCTAGACTTTCACAATGAAAAATTGGCAAAAAAAGTGTGACTATTACACAAGTAAACACAGTACTATTAAGTGATAAAAGTGAGTTCTTATCTTATCACTTTTAAATACATTTTAGTTCTCATAATGAATAATTAATTTTTATTTTTGTAGTAACAATAATAATTAAACTAGCTGGCTTCTCATGCTAGCGTGCCCTCCTTTTATCGGGGCCTCTAATAATATGAAATCTCGAAGCGAACAAACCTCGTATAGCAGGGACACAAGGAAGTTATACAGTAGACTCCCTTAAATCCGCGACCCTAAAATCCGCGTATTTTTCAGATGTAAACAATGAAATTTACACTTAAGTTGCAGGAACAAAATTCAAGATGGCGCCGAAATCACGACTACCGTAATGTTTTTTTTTACTAAATTTTTTGTTAATCATTCTCTTTTGGCTATTACAGCTGATTTATTACTAAATAAATTTACATTACTTTTGATTTTTATATAAACTAGCATATCTATATCAAAAATTCCAGGGTTCGAAATGGAAAAATCCACGAATTGGAACGCTATTTTAAATTTAATGTTCGTGATTTTTTTTTTTTTAAATTATAGACAAATTTATTTCTAAACATACAAAGCAGTATAAGAAAAGCATTCAAGACTCTAAATAACAATGAAAACAGTTACAGTGAGCACAATAAGTTATATATACTGATAATAGCATTAACACTGTTCTACTTGCTATCACTAGATGGCAGCATAGGACTTTTGAAATCGAATTGAATCGATTCAATTCGTAATATTTTTATTTTACATAATTATTTTAATAATTACTTACTTTTAAACTAATAAATTATTTTAATATTTTACTTATTTTAATGTTTCACTTTATTGTAAGCATTCATTATAATTTCCCTTTCTTAACTACCAATCAAATTAATGTTTCAAAAATGTAAACAAATCAATGATCAGAAATCTGCAAAATTCTAAAATCCGCACAACCTCTGGTCCCAAGCTGTGCGGATTTGAGGGAGTCTACTGTATTATTCAAAGTGGTTACCTGCAATATTGACATTTAAAATTAAAGACATAGACTATTTTCCTAAATCACTTCTTTTCTCAGAAAATATTTCGTCAAAAATTTACAGCTTTAAAATGGTAGGAAATTCTGAAAGAAAAAGTACAGAAAAAGAAAAACAACAAGTTAGATTGTGATTTTTGAAGTTTTTTCTGATCTCTGCATTCTGTTCCATCTAGTTCTGCTTCCATCGAGAGAATTTTCTCTACATTTGGATCCATATGGTCTAAATTGCAGAACAGACTAGGCTCAGAGCAGTGTGAAAAACTAGTAAAGATTTATAAATATTACCATAAAAATCAAAATGAATGGGATTTTGATTGGTAAACTATAAAAAAGATCAATTATAATTATTTTTGTTAGGAAATTTTATTTCCTTAACATGTTTCCACATTTCTTATCACCCATCCAATTTTTTAATCTTTAACATCTGTACTAGCTTAACATATATATTTCCTGTTGTCAACATTCTACATAGTTTAAGTCCTGCATCAAGTTTTTATTTAAATAAGTTTATTCAGTAAAATAGATATATTTATTTATTTATTGTCACTTACCTTTATCTACTGTTATCCTTTATAATAAAGTATTAGACCAGTTCTTTTTTCTTTTTCCTATTTTTGACTCCATATATCGTGGCTTATAGTTCACGGGAAACATCGTAATGTTTGCTCTCGGCGATCCTCATGCACGCACGGCAAGACTTGGATCAGGTTTTTCCTCTGAGGAGTTTCGGTGACCAACGACAGGTGGAGTAAGCTGTCCGCTGTCGTCTGCAGTCTAGGCCACACCCTCGGATCTTTCTAGTAATGTATAGTCATAGTCTAGTAATGTTCATTCAGTGCGGGATGAAGGAGTTACGTAAGAGGGGGAGTTTCCCGTGAGTACTATTTATAGTCGAGCCAGACAGCTGTTTAGTAGCTTCATGGATTTTAGCATTTTGATTTTTTGTTCGCTTTATTTTCTTTTGATTGTATGTGGTTGTTGTGTAAAGCTTCAAGATGCCTGCAGTGTGTTAGAGAGAAGCTGTTCGTTTTTCAAAGTCTTTTTCTGAATAATGCAAAGTGGATTTGAATCACCAACTCTGATGTGAAAGGTGTTTTAGTAATGTCGCCATCGGAAGTTTGTTTGATTTATGAATTGCCGGTAAAGTTGAATCTACATTAACGAAGTGCTCCGTTTAAGTATGAAGGTCTTTTAGCCATAATTCGTTGTGTTCAAATTACTTTAAAATATGTCTTTCTTTTTAATGCTTATAGTTTAATTCTGTTTAATATAAAGTGTTAATGATTAGATTTTTCCTCCTTTCTGCTGTGTCATCTGAAGTTGGATATCTCGGCCAATCTTCCATTTTTATAAAGGATTATGGATGTTTTTACTATTGAAATCCATGGGTTCTGGATACAATAAGTATTTCCATATATCCGTGCGTATCATTAGGCCAATTAGCTCATGTCTGCTGTTGGAACCCTGGAGTGATATGTATGTTCTGGTGGTTGCTGTGTACCGTGTAGTTTTTCAGGTTTGCTACGGAAAGTGCCGGCAACTATTTTCCGAGCAAGTTATATTGTGGGGGAGAGGCTGAGGTGTTTTTATGGAATGATAGATGTGCTTTTAAGTAGAGGTATACAAGATCTTTCACTTTCACTACTGCTTGTTGTAGGGGAAACCAGGGTACAGTGGTCCACTTTTGCAGTTAACATTTTTTTTCTCTTTAACGGAGAGACCAATCTACCTGAAAATATTTGTGAATATTCTTTAAACCTTTCTACATGCCTCATAATTTTCACAGAACATAGTTTCCAATACATTTTTCAAAAGAAAAAATTTTATATACACCCGTAAAGTGGACCAGTGTACCCCAGAAGCAGGGTACACTGGTCCACCTACTGGGGCACAGTGGTCCACTATTAGGTATTGTCTAAAATACAATATAAATCTATTTATAATTAATCTAATTCTTTTTTATTTCCCTTTTACCTCCAAAAAAATATAATAATACAAATTTGCAAGTAGCATTTTGGAACAAAAAACATAAAACTAAAGAATTATTAAAAAATTTATTATAGTACTTTGAAAATAACAATATAAGATACAGGAGTGATTGCAAATAAGTTATTAATTAAGTACAAAAAAACCCAGCAAACATTAACACAAATATGATGATGAAAAAATTATTAGAAGCTCAAAATAGTCAGGATAAAATAGTTCATTATGACCTAACCATGTTCTCTGAAGCTATAAATAACCAATCCAGTAAGGTCATCTATTACTTATTAGGCTACAGTTATGTTTTTCAAAGGCAGTAAATACAAAACAAAATATTTCTTACTATGTTAACTTTACAATGCATGATTTTCATTTCTCTCCTTCTCCCCCTCCCCTTCCCCCCCCCCCCAAAAAAAAACAACAACAAAAAAACTGCTATATTGAACAAGAAAACTTATTTTAAAAATCACACGTGAACTGTTATCCATAATTTAGGAGAAAACTAAAGTGTCTGACGTCTACATTATAATCTGAACAACATATAACATGAAATTTAAAGTGTGCCAAATGGCTACTCTATGCAGTGTAGGGTTAAATAAATTGTCATTTTTCTTTGTTCACTTTATTTTATAGTTAAATAACTATTTTAAAACAATATTTCTTTATAGAAAATAAGCAATTATTAGATATTTTGAAAATTCTTCATTACAGGAGTAGTATTCATTGTGGACCACTGTGCCCCATGTTGAAGTTCAATACATACTCATAAAAATATTATTTAAAGTTTTTTTTTTTTAAGCATATAAACTTTAAAATTAAATAAAGACCAGTGTCTTACCTTTTCAAAAAAGTTGTTTTATCTTATTTATGCATAAACCTTTAATTACTCAATAAAGAAAAGTATGATGATGAAAAATTTTACTTTTAGGAGCTCAAAACAACAAATCAGGATAAAAGGGTTCATTCTGAGCTAACAATGTGTTTTGAAGGCTATAAGTAATCAATCCAGTGCTGTTATGAATTAGCCTAAAAGAAAAGCTTTAAAAATAAGCAAAATATAAGAGGTGGTCCACTGTGTACTTAGGTCCTCTGTATCCTGGTCTCCCCTATATTATATCTATTTAAGTATTTTAATAGTATTGATCTCATATTTATGTTACAGTACCTAAATGGAATTTAAGTAATAGAATCTAAATATAATATGAAAGTTTAATATAATTTAAAGTTAAAAGATAATTAATTAAATATGAATTTCATTTTGATTTGATTAAGACATAAGCTAAACTTTATTAATTAATCATTTCTATTTTTAAACTCCTTTGATGCTCCAAAGCTAAATGGTCTATATGTTGATATTTTTAGATAAGAGTTATGTTAGCTCTTTTTATTAAGCAGTTGAGACCTCAGAAAACTGAGAGTAGTGTTTGGCTGTGAAAGCATTTGTCACATATGGATTGTTTAAATGAAATGCTTTACTCTTTTATATATTATTTCTATTTTTATTTCTGTTAATAAACTTTGTTGTTTTTTACTTTTGTTGTAGTTCTTTTGCAGACACAAATCTTTTATTTTATTTAAGTTAACCTTTCACTTCTTAAACCGGGTCGGACTATTTTCAGCCATAATGCTCCATTAGCGTATGCTAACTCTGCTATACCATTTTTAAGATTGAATTACCTTTGTAATTCTCAACAAGAATTTTAAATATAAATATTACATTGTGTCAAGTTATTTGAAATATATTTTTAAATAATAAATATTCTGAAATAAACTACCACCTGATTACTACAAATACGACTGATTTTTATTTAATTATTTTTATGTAATTTTGATAAAAGAACCCACCTAGGTTTTGGGCTTAAAAGGTAAACTTGTATTTTGTATTTTTAAATACTATAGTATAGCACAAAATTAGCACTCCCCAGGCGTCGAGTAATACTTAAAACGTGGCGATTAACTTTATTGTCGTTACTCGCCAAACTCAATGGGCACCATTCGCCAAACGCGATGGTTGAAATAGCGATGCCAGGGAAGAAAGGGGTGAAATTCGTTTGGAATTTGCGGCGTCCAAATCGGTGATTCTCCCGAACGTAAGAAAAGAAAGTATCAGGGGTGATTCTGTCTCGAATTTTCCGAAAATTTAAGGCATTCGGTTCCGGAAAAAAAAAAAAAACGGTCATCAGTCCGAAAATTCGGACATAAAAATATCGCTAATTTCGATATGGTCGCCGAAAAAAATCAATTTCGTCAATCGTTCGTAGAAAAAAAATCACCAATTCCGTCAAAGAATCGCGAAAAAACGTGAATTTCACCCAAGGACCACCTAAAAACGCGAATTACGTCAAAACATCGCGGAAAAACACAAATTTCGTGAAAAGATCGCGGAGAAAACGCAACTGTCGTGACAAGATCGTGGAAAAATGCAAATTTCGGCAAAAAATCGCGGATAAAAACACAAATTTCGTGAAAAGATCGCGGCATAAAGCCAAATTTCGACAAAGAATCGCGAAAAACAATCACAAAATTCTTCAGAGCATCGCGGAAAAAACACAAATTTCGTGAAAAGATCGCGGAAAAACGCAAATTTTGACAGAGAATCGCGGAAAAACACAAAATTCGTAAGAAGACCGCGGAAAAAACACGAAATTCGTGAAAGGATCGCGGAAGAAACGCAAAATTCGTCAAAAGATCGCGGAGAAAACGCAACTTTCGTGACAAAATCGCGGAAAAAACGCAAATTTCATCAAAAGATCGCGCACTGTTAAAAATTTTGTAGCATTCTGGCAGGTTCAACCGTTTTTTTAAAAAAAGGTTTCACAAACATAATTTAACTATATTCTGACCATAAAATGGCCAATAATATGGTCAGAATAAAGCTAAATTACGGTTGTTTTAACCGTTTTTGTAAAAAACGGTCAAATGACCTGCCAGAATGCTGCAAAATTTTAACAGTGCGGAAAAACACAAATTTCGAGAAAAAAACGCAAATTTCGACAAAGAATCACAAAATTCTCAAAGTATCGCGGAAAAACGCAAATTTCGTGAAAAGATCGCATATAAAACGCAAAATTTGTGAACAGATCGCGGAAAGACGCAAATTTCGTGAAAAGATCGTGGATAAAACGCAAAATTCGTAAACAGATCGCGGAAAAAACGCAAAATTCGTGAAAAGATCGCGGATAAAACGCAAAATTCGTGAAAAGATCGCGTAAAAAACTTTAAAAATTCGTGAAAAAATCGCAAAAAGATCACGGAGTAAATGCAACTTTCGTGACAAAATCGCGGAAAAAACGCAAATTTCGTCAAAAGATCGCCGAAAAACGCAAAGTTCGTCAAAAAATCCTTGAAAAAACGCAAATTTCGTGAAAAGATCTCTGAAAAACATAAATTTCATCAAAAGATCGCGGAAAAAACTTAAATTTCGTAAAAAGATCGCGGAGAAAACGCAACTTTCGTCAAAAGATCGTGGGAAAAACGCAAATTTCGTGACAAGATCGCAGAAAAAACGCAAATTTCGTGACAAGATCGTGGAAAAAACGCAACTTTCATCAAAAGATCATGAAAAGAACGCAAATGTCGTCAAAAAATCTTGAAAAAAATGCAAATATTTTCAAAGAATGGTGAAAAAACCGCAAATTTTGTTAAAAGATTACAAAAAAATGCAATTTTGTGAAAAGATCGCGGAAAAAACGAAGATTTCGTTAAAAGATTGCGAAAAGAAACGCAGATTTCGTTACATGGTCACAGAAAAATGCATATTAGTTAGTGCCGAGGGGGGGGGGGTTCTCCCTCTGCTGCAACCTTTCTGAAAATTTCCTGTGAATTTATTTCATTGCAATTAATAGTAAAAATAAAATTTTTCAGTTGAGTGTAATCATATCGAATAATAAGTAATATATATATTAGTAAATTACAATGTTGATATAGAAAAAACACAATTTTGTATGGAGCGTACATAACTTTGTTACTGGCCAGTGGTTAAAAAAAACTGGCCAGTGAAAAAAATCAGTGTACTGGCCAGTGGGTAAAAATGTTAATTTTGACCTATATACTATAGGAGGAATTTGCAGATTCAGAAATGATTTTTAACAAAAACCCAGGCGGGTTTCTCTTGGGCTGGGACCACTTTGCCAACCCTGCAGTCAAAACAGTTAAAAATTTCATTTACACTTCTTTTGACTGAAAATATCAAAATTATATTGCACAGTGATATTTTGAAAATAAATATCAAATTTGGATGATTCCATACAAAATGAGCAAATCAGCTGTGGTGGCTGACGCGTCATGGGTTTTAATGAAAATCAGAATTTAAGTAGATCATATTTATTTATAAGTAAATGCAAAATAATAGATTTCAGGATTGTTTATTTTTAAAAGTTGACACAAAATCGAGGTTTGTCTACATGCTTGAAATTTCAATTTTGATTATTAGTTCTAGGAATGGAAAGACTGTATCAAAAATAATTTATAATTAACAGTGAACAAAAAGTAACAGTTTAGCGTTAATTTAGTAATTGTCTTTATTTTCCTTAATGAGAAAAAAAAAACTAATGAAAAATTGTGAGACGAAAGTAGAATATTTCTATTATTTGTTTGAACATGAAGAAATGCTCTTAAATTTTTTTAATTATTTGATGCTATAGATAAAAGTGTATATTTTAAATACAGAAAATTTCATTCTTGCTTTTTTATTCCTTAATTGGGAAAATAAATAAATGATGAAAAATTTTGAGGCGAAAATACAATATTTCTATTACTTGTTTGAACATAAAGGAAAGCTTTTCAAAATTTAAAATTATTTGACATTATAGATAGAACTGTATAATTTTAAATATAGAAACTTTCATTCTTGCTTTCAGTGTATTTGTCTACTCTACATTAAAATATTCTAGAGCAAGAACATTTTAAAGTGGAGTAGAATTGAAAAAATAATTATATAGTAATCCTAAATCGATATATAGATGGCAGCACTAATTTTTTTTCTGAAATAAAGTTGAAGATTGTGAAAAACGTACAAATTTTGAAGTGCAATGGCTCATAGAATGTAACAAATGTTACCTTTTTGAACCCAATTTTGTTTTGTTAGGAATCAAAAGGCAAACTTGAATTTTTTTTAGCATATCATGGACTTATTGGTCTTTATGCTTATGCAATATTGTATATGTTTGATGTTTCTTTCAATTTATTTTTGTGCCTACAAAAGAGTAAAAATTATGATTTTGATATATATATATATTTTTTTTTTAAGTTTCTGAGTTATCTTGAAGGTAAAAGAAATAAATGGCAACTTCCAAACTTTAGCAATGTGATTTCCATGAGTAATACTACACCAGGAATTAATTTCAAGGATGTTTTTAAATTCCCTTGATTTTTATAATGTTTTTAATTTTCTCAAAATTGACAAATTTTCAATTTTTACGACCAATTTAAGATTAAACATAGTAACTAAATTCTTATTACTAAATAAATTTGAAGATAATTTTCCAGAGGTTAGTATATATTATAAAAAAAAATTAATTTATGTTAATTAGTTTTCAAGATACAGAACTTCAAACATGCAACTTTGAATGATTGCACACATGCCATTCTATATTACAAGTTTTTTAAATGTCCAGAACTGCCCAAATATTTTATTTTTTGCCAAGGTATTTTGCATAGCTCTATTTAAATATGAACTTCATATCTGTGTATCAAATTTTATTAAAATCGGTTACTATGAGGCCATGACTTTTTTAAAAATTTTTGCTCATTTTGTATGGAATGACCCTAATACAAAATATCAAACACTTGATATTTTAAAAATAAATATCAGATAGGGTCAGGTGGGGTAAAATGGGTAGTTAGAAAACATTGTTTAATTTTTTCAATTTCCTTAACATATTTATTGTTTTCAAAATTATATATGATTGCCTGATGTTTAAGCTTTTTACTCCTACTTTATTTTTGTTTTATAGTTTGTTCTATTTGAGTGGCAACAGTAAAACCGTTTGAGGACTATTTCTTGCCACATGTGGTCTGATTAAACTTCTTCCTGCAGCTCATAATATTTGATATAAACTCATTTGTTTGATTTCATTTTGTTTATCATTCATTTTGTTTATTATTTGTCACTTCTAATACTTTTCCAAATTGCAAACAATAAATTGTCTTTTGTTTTTGTTGTTTTATCTTAAATCTTATAAATGGGGTAAAATGGGTATAGTGTTAGACTTAACGTTTGTAGTATTTTTAAAGTGTTATATATAACTTTTCTAAATAAAATTCTTTATTTTACTGGAATTAGAATAAGTTTTAAAAATACTTTAAAATGTTTATATAATTCACAGTGCGTTATTCTCAAGATCAGTAAGACTTGAAATTCTCTGTACATAATTTAGTCAAATCATTGCCCATTTCTAGATGGCATATCAGCTGCTGATTTGATTTGAAATTTTAAGAAGGGGTAATCGAAAGAGGGTCATTCCATGTCAAATCACCCAGAATTTTCTAAAAATGACACCCACCATCTTCAATTTTCATAAACTTTTGTGTATTTGTAGAATTTTTAATGCTGATTCCAAAAATGTCAATCATATTGAAATTGATCAAATGGTTTGTGAGTTATGAGCTTTTAAATGTCTTCCAAGATGGCCGATTTGCCGCCATTTTGAATTGCACATGTGACAGCATAAAGGTCTATAACTTCTTTCATGTTTAAGCTAGAACTTTCAAATTTTTTTTGTTCTTTTCAGAATAAAGTGTACTTTCATTTAAACTGATTTTTGTGCAGCTTATTCCATTAAAATGCTCTCAGAAAATGACTTTTTGTCATTTTTTAAATAAAAAAAAGGCGTAACTTTAATGGCTGATTTCCCCCATTGTTCCCCCTTCAATTTTCATCTAATTGCATAAATAGGCAGCTCAAAGTGTGTTTTGATGCCTGATAAGAAAATTTTAATGGGCAGTTCGCAGGTGTTTTGTTTAAAGAAGAATTTCAATTTTACTGACCTTCCATAAGTAACGGGTACAAGATAATGTTGATATTTCTTTTATTACCAGAAATATCATACATATTTACATCTAAAAGTTTGATAAGGCTTTATCTTACATAAACATATACATATTTTTTAATGTGGCTATAAAGAAGGGGAATCCCACAGGAATAAATAGGAATGCTAATAATGAATTCCTGCAAGACATAGAAGTATTTTCCTAACAAATTGAAATCTATTGCAAAGTTTCAGTAAATTATAAGTAAAAAAGAAATAATGAGAAAAATTCTATAAATAGTCACATTTTATAGCAAAATCATACTTGTATATAATACAAAATATAATTTAAAAAAAAAAATACATTAAGTAAATATTATCAAACTTTAAAATTATGCAAAATAACATTTAGCACATATACCGTAAAAATGCTATTGAAAATATATCTACATCAATAACAATTAAAAATAAAGATAATTAATAAAATTTGTTCTCTTTATATTTCAATTTTATTTCCTTCTAATTTTATGTTTTGCCCACTTGATGTATCACCAAGTTTATATATTCTACCATTGGTAGTATTGATGTCACATGCACAAAGGATATGACTGAAAGGCACAATACAACTGTCATTTTCTGTCCAATAATACGAAGGTGATGGGCCATTGTGCATGCATGAATTTAACAGTTGCATCTCCTTCTTTTTTGTGGACTTTTGACACTAAGCCTATATACCCATTCCATTCATACAAACATGCTACATAACTTTTAAGAGATGGAATATCCAAAGTCTTTAATATTCCTATCAAAAGATGAACAAACAGAAAATTTTTCATCAGTATTTATTCTTTTTCCACTTATTAATAAGTTTTCTGTAGATCCATAATAATGCATACTGCATGTTCCAGGAATTGTCGTAGCAAGTTGCATCCGATGAGACATGTTGTTGCACAGTTTTAACATGTCACTTTTTGTGATGATAAAAAATGTTATACCATCAATGTTTTGTCTGCAATATTCATACATCATAGCCACATTTGCAATTTGATCATGCAACGGCCTTTGCAGACTTGCTTTCATTACAAGTCTTTTAACAGTCCCCCCCCCGCCCCCCTCCCATCGCAAACAGATTTTCCATGACTTGCAACAAAAAAGCTCCATTTTGCTTTTATTTCACCAAAATCATGTTCATGGGTTCAAAAAATGTTTTTCAATTTTAATATTGGGCAGCAGAGCCACCAGTAAAATATTCTACATTTGTAGCTAAGATATACTTATTATTTAAATGCTGTATGATTAATTTTTGAGTCTGATAAAGCATTGGTACATCATGGTCCATATCATCTGAAAGCATGCAAAGGCTTTGACTTTTTAAGCTGCTTCCATTTTTTTACTTTACATATAATGCAACTGTATGTAAAGTACAGCAGCCAGACATCCAATGGTAGCTGTTGCGCTTCATCTTGCAATACAAAAGAAAAGTTCTCACTAAAATTCATTTGTTTGAGAGCCTCATGACTAGTAAGATTTTTTTTTTCAAATAAGTGCTTTGGGACTTGGATATGTGTATGGGGAACGAGCTTTTCAATCTTTTTAAGAATAAGATGGATGAAATCGTACAGAGTAGATGTATGTGATGTTATTCATACTCTGTCAGTTGATACCCACTGTTTATGTTCAATTACATCTTCAGGATCAAAATCCGGAAATTTTAACTTTAAAAAATCTTCAAGAACATCTTTCTTGGGACATTTGCTGCATATATGTAACATACAATTTGTATTGTTAGAACTGCAAACCAATTTCTGGATTAAACTTTCATATTTTTCTTCAATCCCTGTTGCTGCAATAAGCAACTGAACTTTCTGATGTATTGTATACATGCGGACAGAATGCATGCCAGAATTTCCAACTAAGACACAGTGCTTAGGTCGCAGGTCAGCAATTTTTGAAAACCCAATTTTATTATTGGTAGGAAATTTCAATAGAAATTGGATATACAGTTAATTCAGATTACAAAGAAGAAACCTTTTTTGAATATGGGCGGACATTTTTTTTATGCTGACCATATCTCCCTGACCAGGCATGAGACATGAAAATTCATTATCTTCATGAAATTCTTTCACAGATTTTATAGTGTCTTCCCAAGTATAAAGCCTATACTTGGTACTCAGTTACACTAAAGGCTTCAATTACTTTCTTTCTTGCCCATCATGACTCAGGAATCAAAGTTAGCAACTGATTTTTTTCTCTGGGACTAATTTGTGGAAACTTTTCTTTCACCATCTCCATTAATCTTTCAAATTCTGAAGCTTTTCTTTTGATTCACATTATCTTCATCAGAGCTACTGTTTTCACACTGAAGAACGTTTTCTTCCAAATCAAGTGTACAAGCAACCTCCTTTTGCAAGGCAATTTTCATTTACTGTAATTTTCTTTCTCCAGCAGACACTTTCCTGTGTGCAGAAATTGCATCTTGGTCTTGTTAGGATGAAGATTAACTAAATGAAAACATTTCTTTTGCTGAATTTACATATGCAGAAAGTGTTCTCTGTGAGCAAAGCATATTGTTGAGTTTTCGCTATCTTCTAAATTGCATCTTAATTTAAGAAGTCCTTTATTTTTGATGGATAACTCATTGCGATGGTGGATAGCTTGAGGATTATTTAAATCAGAATTTGGATTATTAATATTTAAAGTAATATTGTACGTTTTTTATTTATTCATAAGAAACCATCTAATTTAATACAACAAAGCAGCATCATTTATAGTTATAAGATCAAAAGAGAAACTTTAATCTTTTTTTAACAGATTGGCATAACAAGTTGTAAAATTCTGCTTAATCCGGTTGGTTGAAAAAATCTTCTTGGAAGTAATTTTAGTCTGATTCGTTGAAAATCTCTTTCTGGTAAGTACATCTATCTGGTTGGTTGAAAAAACCCCTTCTGGCAAACCAAAGTGATATTATTGGTTAAAATTCTGTCTTCTGGAAAGTTCTGGTAATAAATTAACCCAATCAGATAATTTTAGCAATTAATTAATTAGAAATTTCATATTTTGGACAGCAATTTTCGATGTATAATTCAACAATAATTACAGCTTTAATGTTATTTACATTTTAAAAATGAACCAAAGTGAAATAAAGTATATAATTTTTTTTATTTTGAACTAAATTTTAAATTTTTAAATCGCCCATTAAAAATTTTTTAACAGGTATCAAAACACACTTTGAGCTGCAATATTAATATAACAGAGTTAATTTTTTAACTAATTATATTTATTTTAAATGTAGATATATTTTTAATAGTATTTTTACCGTGTATATGCTAAATGTTATTTTGTATAATTTTGAAGTACGATAATTTTTACTTATTGTATTTAGTTAACAATTGTAATTTTATCATTTTGTATAATATGCAAGTATGATTTCGCTATAAAATGTGACAATTTGTAGAATTTTTTCCATCATTTCCTTTTTATTTAAAATTTACTGAAACTTTGCAATAGATTTCAATTCGTCATGAAAATACTTCTATGTCTTGCAGGAATTCATTATTAGAATTCCTATTTATAATTCCTGAGGGATTCCCCTTCTTTTTAGCCACATTAAATATATATATATGTTTATGAAAGATAAAACCTTAACCAAACTTTTAGATGTAAATATGTATGATACTTCTGGTAATAAAAGAAATATCAACATTATCTTGTACTATCCGTTACTTATGGAAGTCGGTAAAATTGAAATTCTTCTTTAAACAAAAAACCTACAAACTGCCCATTAAAATTTTTTTATCAGGCATCAAAACACACTTTGAGCTGTCTATTTATGCTATTAGATGAAAATTGAAGGGGGAACAATGGGGGAAATCGGCCATTGAAGTTATACCTATTTTAAATTAAAAAAATGGCAAAAAGTCATTTTCTGACAGCATTTTAATGGAATAAATTGCACAAAAATCTGTTTAGATAAAAGTTTACTTTATTCTGAACAGAGCAGAAAAAATTTGAAAGTTCTAGCTTAAACCTGAAAGAAGTTATCGACCTTTATGTTGTCACATGTGCCATTCAAAATGGCGGCAAATCGGCCATCTTGGAAGACATTTAAAAGCTCATAACTCACAAACCGTTTGATCAATTTCAATATGATTGACATTTTTGAAATCAGCATTAAAAACTCTGCAAATTTACTGACTTTTATCAAAATTGGTGATGGTGGGTGCCATTCCCTGGGTGATCTGACATGGAATGACCCAAGAGTTAGAAAATTAAAAACCAGAATTGTTGACAAAAATAAGAACACTGTGGCTTTGACCATATCCTTGCTTTCTCGACAAATATCAATCTGCCCCATCTCCAAATAATCTTGAGTAAAAACTTCAAAGCTGAAACATAAGCATGTCTAAGCTAAAGCAGATGAAATTCTAACAAATGAAGACATTATGAAACAGTTAAAAAATTATTCTGATAACCGGAACACCAAAATAGTTAAAATGGACAAGGAGAGAAATTGTTAAATGAGGCTCAAATTAGACTATAATGTGGGGAAGATATCCCCGAAGTAAAAATAATATGTATTTGTAGGTGCATGATTGAAGGTCCAGTATTTGGGAAAAAAGACAAACAAAGAATTCATTGGCAAAGTTAGTAATATTGAAGAATATGAAGTAAAATTCTTGAAAAAGTCCAAGATTGGTTGCATTTTATGTTTCCCCTGATGCTGAAGGTACAAGGGTAGTATACGTCCATTCATTACTCTTGTGACCATTGGAGCAAATTTTCAGAACTACTTTCAATTATTTTATTATCAACATAAAGATTGATATCACTAGTTAAATATTATTGTATTTTACTCACATAAAATATATCTAATTTTAAACCAAAAGCATTTTACTTTTCTATATAATAAATCAAAATTTTGTTACAAATTAGATATATTTTATGCGAGTGGAACACAATGGTATTTAACTGGTTATATCAATTTTATCCTAATTATATTTTATAATAAATAATTGGACGTTTTTCCAAAACTTTGCTCTAACGTTCACAAGAGTAACAATGGACATTCTCGCAAATTATATTGAAAAAAAAAAGCAGATAATAGAAACATTAAGTGAATCAATATTTAATAATCTGGGTTATTATGCTTTTGATAGACTTTTAACACTTATAATGTAACAGGATGAGAATAAGAGTGGGGTTGAAATAAATTTAGCCAGAAAATGTTTTCATTTTCACCTAAGCTTGATTCATAGTAAAGTTTCTCATTTATCAATTAGCTTAAATTTCATATTAAAAAAAAAAAAAAAATGTTGACATTTTTCAAGACTTATATAACATTGTTTTCCATATTACTTCATTATATAATCTCTGGCAAATCTATTTATACAGTATTTATTGTTAAACTTTTATGTACCCATTATACCCCACACTATACCCATTTTCAACTGCATGGGGTAAAATGGATATAACAAACATATACCTATTAAATGTTTTGTTGTAGACATACTTTTGCAGCCTAATAGATAAAAATTTTGTATTTTCATTCCAAGAATATGCAATGTAAAGAAAATACCAAAAAAAGTTTTAATTATTTAACATTTGCCAGAAAATTTTAACTAAACATCTAAAAATTGTGAATTTTATACCTATTTTACCCTACCTGACCCTATATGAAAATATCTAAAATATCAAAAATCTTGATTATTTAAAAAATAAATATTGCATATATATCATGATATATATATCAACAAACCCTGCAATTTAGCACATTTAGTTACACCCAAACGATTTCTGAGTGTAGAGTGTATGACGCCAAAGTTGATGCTGAGCAAGCAGGACTTGACAGCAAAAGCATTGCTAGTTGAGCAAGTTTGGATTGCAGGCTCAGCCGAAAAGGAATTGCATCTAATGATACCTTTCACCAAGTAATGGGGTGAACTATCTTCCCTGTAGCACTGAAATAAGAAAAAATGGAAGGGGATTCTTCAGCTATCCTCCCTGTAGCACTGAAATAAGAAGGGAAAGGAGATGCTTCAGCTATACAAATTCAGCACAGGTAAACATCCATTGATTCTCTCTCTAGTTCATGTGTGAGCTGAATCAACTTGTGCATCAATCAACCCTTCTCCCCTTATGGTTGAGGTGCATAATATAAGCCAAAAAATGGTATGGCTTCATGATTTGATCCATTTTATTATGTACTCTTTTAATATTTAAATGAGCTTTCTTTTAGAAGACTGAGCCAAACATGACATGCGTCAGCAATTGTAGCAGTATCTCGTTGAAAAATGCCTAATGCAACACCTATGGGTTTTAGCCGCAGTTAGAAATTAACAGTCGTTAGTTGTCAAACAGTGGTGTAGTTGGGCGGGAACGCCGTTCCCAGAAATATTTGGTTTGTTGCTGTTAAAAAAAAAACTATCACCCACAAGCACAAACTTTTCTTTTTTTTTCAAGCAAAAGATAATTACACTAGATTAATATTAACACAATTATTCTAATTGGTAAACAAATCATATCAGATCTAAATTTCCAACTGGGCGAAAAAAGGAGGTCCCGGGTTCGAATCCTGGTCCGGACATTTTTTGCCCAGTTGGAAATTTAGATCTAATAACAAAAGATAATTATTGTTATTTATTACAACAATAATTATCAAGTTTATTGATACTGGAGATGAGCCTAGAGCTAAATCCGATTCTCTAGACTGTGAAAACTATACCCATTTTAACGTCTGAATGTGAAAGTTATTCAGCTGTATAAATAACATCATGGCCGATGCAAGAAATTCACTCCTTATTGAAAAATCCAGTTCACATATTCATAAGCCGTGTAGGACCTCCCTTAAAAGAATTTTGTCCAGAACCATGTGAAATCTTGGTTGTGATAAGAAAGAATATTAGAAGATGAGAGAGCTTGTCGTAAATCAAAGAGCACAGAAAACACCTCTCATTATCGTTCTTTATGGACATTTCTGTGTGCCATTAAGTAATAGCGATTTATTTCTGTTATTTCAATTAAATTTTGATTTATGATGGAAAATGTTACTATGAGATTGATAAAATATTGCTTTTAGATGAATGCTATACAAATACAATACTATAAAAACTAGAGTAAAATAATTATAACTGTTAATTAAAGAAGTCGGCTTTTGGCTATATGTTTTAAATTGGCTTTTGGCTTAGAA
Source organism: Maratus speciosus (assembly GCA_963932465.1). Lineage (NCBI taxonomy): Eukaryota > Metazoa > Arthropoda > Arachnida > Araneae > Salticidae > Maratus > Maratus speciosus. Next base: position 61,856,500 of record OZ010799.1, on the reverse strand, counting down.
AAAATCCGGTAGCATGAACATCTACTCTATGAAAAGGCGAGTTCCCACAAATATTTTTTTCCAACTACAGCACTGTCGTCAAATGCAACTAAATTACTGCATTTCACGACCACAAAATGATGTCTAATCATCAAATTTGACGCCTTAGTTCTTTCATTTTAATTTTTGTTTAACAAACGCTCACATTCGTACTTTAGCTTAAGTTCCCCCCGCCCCTCCTCTGCATGCACTTCAAGAGCACCTGTTTTCGAGCACCAGGCGTCTCAGACTCTCTTGCACTTGTCAGTCACCTCTAAGTTCATTTCACTTTAACCAGAGAGCCCGATTTAAAAAACTAAATATCTTGGTTTCATTAAATGTTGTAAGATTGTTTAACATAAATATTGGATGATAAAATTCTATTTCATTTTTTTTTTTTAAATATGCAAGATTTTTTTTATTATGCAATATTTCTCCTTCCTTATATCTTCCTAAGCAGTTTTCTAAAATCCAAATATTGTAGTTAATCAATCAGGTTTTACAGTTTTCTAGAAAGCCTGTTTTTATTTTGTTTTAGTTATTAACACTGACATAAAGTGCTTAATATGTACAGCCCTTCCCCTCCCGCCCTTGCACTTCATGCATAAAAAAAGTAACAATATTAATATTAACATGGTTGCAGAAAGAAAATATGATGTAACATAAAATTGCAACCATGAAATCCAGTTTGGCACCTGAGAAAAAGAAAATAAACGTCATACGACGCCTTACTTAGAGTTCCTAATTTCTACCACTGGTTTTAGCTGAAGTAAAAGACTTTATCTTTGCTCTGTTTATATAAATTAAACAGAGATCATTCTAGGCATTTTTCGTTGGGTGGGCCGCCCTGCCTGCCCTTCTTTACAAAATTTGACACCCGATGCCCCCACTGTCCGAAATCCCCGCCCTGTGAGCCCTATCACTTGGAAAATCGACCAAGGGAAAAATAGCGCCCTTTAAGTTAAGTTCATCGCTTATTTCAAGCAAACTCTAAACTATTTGTAAACATTATATAATGTCCTAGCCCCATTTGGTCCTAATCTGTTCCTTTTCACTCCCCCCTCCCTGCCCCCCAGCATCCTCATACAGACAGCAATTATTTTGAGTAAAATTCCAGCACCAACGCAGTTATAAATTTCTCTGTCTCTATACCCCGTTTCTCGGCTACCGTGAAAATTCAGCCGAAATAAGAAAGAAAAAAAAAAAACCTGGAAAGGTCTTTTGATGAAATTGGTGTTTTTTCTCGATTCTCTGATGAAATTGGTTTTTTTCGAGGAACATTTCTCAAAATTTGCGATATAGTTATGTCCAAATTTTCGGATTTATGACCGTTTTTTTTTTTTTTTTTTAAATTTTCGGAAAAGAATCAACCCCTGCACTGCAAAGTGTCATGAATGTGGTAAAGGGGTAGTAGCAAAGACTTTTTAGGGGGGTGGGGTCAGGGGGGGAAGAGTTATTAGTTGATTATTTATCATTACATTAATGTGCCCTTTTTTTTTCTCTAAAGTGCCCTTTTATTTCAAAGTGCACCCTGCCTGCCCTTGATCCTAGAATGAACTCTAAATTAAAATCATTAATCAGTTGAGAAATTCAATATGAATTGCATCTTCATGCTCTTCCACAATTTTTTGAATTATTGACCTATTGCACAAAAAAGTTTCAATGCAAGTGAGTTGACTATTCATGTGGATATCACTTGGCAGCTGGGGTTTTACTGATTCTTTGCACTCTTTAAGCCATGCTGAAGGAAGATGGTGATTTATGAAGTATTTTTGTACTCTAACCACCTGATTGAGAACATCACAAGGTGTTATATCTTGTCACAGTAAATTTAGCCTATGAGAACAGCGCTCATATTCTATTAAATTCTGATCAGTCTCTGTAAGCAAAAAGCTGCCTGGCTTTCTCCATCACATTAACATTGTCATCAGGTATCTCCTTATTGGTTGATTGTTCTTATTCCATTTGATCTGTGATGTGATTGGCAGTTACTCTAGTTAGAAAATCTGTAGTTTTATGGTGTTCTTTTGTTTAGTAGAATTTAATTTAGATTTGAAAAGTAAGTTAAAGGAAGTTTTTATTTTTTGTTTGTCATTTAAAAAATAAAATGACAAATCGTACATATACCAGATTTTTTTTTTTTTTTTTTTTTTTAAGATGTTTAATAAAGGTAAACATAATAATCAATTTTAAAATCAGAAAATATTTTTTATATGTTTGAAAAAAGCATGTTTTAAGAAGATTCAGACTTTAAGCTTTTTTTTTTTTTTTTTTTAAGTTTTCTTCTCTTATTTTTTCAATTTTTCAAATTAGTAATCCAGTTTCAATTTTCATGGAATGTTTATTGCCTAGACTAGAATAAAATTGACGTGCATTATCTTATTATATATAAAAAATAATAATCTTCACTTCTCTAATTTTTTTCCCCTTTAATCCTAGGTATTGCTTTATGCTTTCAAAAGTAATAGAGAAATTTAAAAGATTTTAAGTTAGAGAAAAAGTATGCAGTTCACGTGAGCACTTTTTACCAAAGCACCATTTTACCAAAAGAAAAAGTTTATGAAAATTTTACCATGTTAAAAAATTGCAGTGGTTTAAACCGTCATCACAGTAGGCGAGAGACATAGTGTTGAGCAAAGCCTAGATACTGTCAGTGGTGTAGTCGTAAAATAAACAGAGGGCATACGTTTAAAGCAGAGGGTATACGCTCAAGGCAGAGGGTATATCCTAGTGTATATATATATTATAGCTTTCTTGAGAAACAGAGGGTATACGGTGTTCCTTAAAAAAATCCAGAGGGTATACGGCGTATACCCTCCACTACATCCCTGGATACTGTTTGCTAGCAACTCATTATATACGGTTCATTTGAGATGACACCGCTACACACTCCAGTGATGTTGGACAAGCGATATGCATGCATGAGCGATGCTGTCATGCACATTAGAGATAAGACGGGCTCGTGCTCGATTTTCATACCAGCCTTCGGGCTTGGTCGGGCTCGGGCTCATTTTTTTAACCTGAAAATTTTGTTTATTCAAGTATGAAAAAAAAAATTTAAAAAATATAAGAAGTAATCATGTATTAATCTCTATAATAATAGCCTAAGTCATGTGACTGTCATCAATAGTTCCGGGCTGACCGCTTCACTTTTTATATGCCAGGTGACCATTTTTTACATTTTTAATTTTTCGTGTGGTAAATTAAAATTAAGTCATGGTTTTTGGTATTATTTATTATTTTTCTTTCCTTTTTCTTAAAAAGGGAAAAGAAAAAGTGAAAGTCATGAATTTCAAATTAAAATTATGTATTTTAAATAAAATGAGTGAAATTATTATATTTTCGATGAATTTAATGAAATATGAAAAAATGTGATTGGAAAGACAATGTTTGATGATTTATCACTTGCGCCTGGCTAGCATAAAAAGGTACTACTTAGTTAAACCGTTGACCCATTTCGCCAAATTATATAAATTGCCAAAACACTCGCCAAATTATACAAACTGACATAATTTTTATTTTAAATAGCAAAAGAACAAATAAATTAGTATAACATTAATAAAAATACAAATAAAACGTCGAAATAAAAATAACTTGATGGCGTAAACACGTGTAATTTGTTTAAAAACAAGCTAATATGACATTTACGATCAACCATTATTGATATTTAATCTTATAGTTTGGCGAAATATTTTTGGTCGATGGGATAACCAAGTAGTACCCATAAAAATATGGAGTTCTTGATTTCTCTACTAGAAACTTCTAATTTGGTGAAGTATTGAGAAAGTAAATTAAATTTTGGATAAAAGTAACATGGTACAATGCTGAGCACACATCTAACAGAGACCAAACTGGTCGCCAAGGGCGGCTAGTTAATATATAATCATCAAAATTTATTGTGTTCCCCATATCATTCTGTTAATGCTTTTTAAGGTGTTTTAATATCTAAAATCTATTTGCACTCATTGCCATAAAAATTTGCGCACCAAGAAAAAGATGTCCAAATGAAACGAAATTTTACACGCGTAAGTACTACTGTCATATAAGTAAGTGAATAGAAAACCAAAGAAAAAGGATCATTTATTGCAGAAAAAAGTACAAATGAACCGGAATTTTAGTACTCTGTTGGACCCTCTCTAGAGCGAATACACGATGCGATACGAGCGGGCATTGAGGCATACAAGTTCCGCATGATGTCCTGAGACATCTCGTTCCACAGTTACTGTAAACGCGCCTCGAGTTCAACCAAATTCGTAGGGTAGCCAACTTGCCGTCCCAAATGATCCCAGTTATGCTCGATTGGTGACAAATCTGGGGATCGAGCAGGCCAGGAAAGGGTGGTAATGTGGCAGAGGCAGGCTTGTGACATCCTTGCTGTGTGTGGCCGAGCATTGTCTTGCTGAAAAATGGCTCCTGGGAGCCCTGCCACGAGTGGCAACACATGTGGCTGAAGAATGTCCTTGACGTACCGCTGGGCTGTCATTGTGCCACGAATCAATATTAGGGATGACCGTGTATCGTAAGCAATGGCACCCCATACCATCACACCAGCTGTGAGAGCGGTGTGTCGCTGTAAAGCGAAGGCAGGATTGAGGCATTCACCACGGGGCCTCCACACACGAACACGATTGTCATCGCTGCTCAAATTGAATCTAGAGTCGTCGCTGAAGACAACCTGGTTCCATTCCGTTGCAGTCCAATCCTGTCGTAAGCGACACCATCCAAACGGAGGCATCAGTGGGTGGGTGTCATTGGCAGCACACGTAATGGGCGCCGCGATACCAGATGTCCTTCGGCCAGGCGCCTTGCGATGGTTCGGAAAGACACAGGTATCCGTAGTGAAGATTCTGCCTGTGTCTGGATAGCGGCCACTGAGGCAGTTGGCTCTACGCGTGCGTTTCGTATGATGTGACGGTCTTCTCGACGACTGGTCTGTCGAGTGCGTCCCGAGCCTGGTCGCCGTGTAAATGACGTCTCTTCAGTCAACTGGTCCCAACACCTACTCTCAGTAAAATCAGAACGGCCTAGACGAGCTACTCGCCGAGCTGACCACCCAGCTTCCATCATCCCGATGATTCTTCCCCTCTAAAACTCTGACAGCTGCTTACATTGTCTTCGATGGCTGCGTAACGGCATGTCTACCTCAGCGTTTCCTTTGCAAAAGAAAAGGTACACTCAGACACGTTCTGCTTACCAGTTTTATACTCCAAGGAGGACAAAGTTCAACGCCCTCTAGTGGCATTACGCAATGCGCAATCATGCTGCATTTCTAATCATTTGCATATCTGCCTTATATGTACCTTCATGCCAAGTTTCGTTACGATCACACAATTATTTCTTGGTGCGCAAATTTTTATGGCAATGAGTGTATATGTTTAAAATAAATTCAGTATTCCTTATTTTTATCTCTGTTAAAAAGCTGTTATCCTTGCAAAAGTAATTTAATTATTCCTTTCATAATAATCACTAATCTTTCAGTTTCCTGTGGTTTCAATAAATAAATGAGGCATGTGTCTGTTATCACCTACTTCTCGTCCTTACAACGCCTGGGTTGAAAATTACATTTTCCATAAGAAATGATGTTATTTTAATCAGAATGAAATAGAAATAGTGTTTTTCTATTTTAGTATAAGAACGCTACTTAAAAAATTACTGCACAAAAGAAAAGCAAATGATCAAAAAAGTATATGGCTAAATCCCAAAACAGCCGAGACACTTGGCATCTTTCAATTTGGCGAGGCGATAAATGGATCTTTGTTGTTACCAGTTTGTTTCATAAATTCTTTCCACGCCTACAATGGTCTGATCTTGAATTTGGATTGGTTGATTTCTTGTGTATTGGATGGCTACGCCTACCTTTGACAACTCAACTCCGCATGTTTTGTAATTTGTGTACAACTCGGTGTAGAAGGAAGACGTTTTGTAATTGTAAAATGAAATGACGGTAAGGCAAAAGTTGGTTATTGTTAATATTTTTTGCTGTTTTTAGTTGTAAAATTTGAAAGTTGAAGTATGTGTAATTTAGTTTGAAATTGTGAGTATTTGTTCTTTTTTTTTGCTGGAAAGTTAAATGAAGTTTATCGAGGACTGGAAATTTACGAAATTATGGCAATTCAACATTTTATAGAGTTGGTTTTCAAGAAAGGGGATGTTTGTTAAGGTATGTTAATAATTTTATGGATTTTTTTATTATAGTGTTTTATATTAGCCGTTTATTGTATGTTTCTCATGTATACTGGCCTTACGAGTTTTGTACATTTTGATATTGCTACGCAGTGAGAACTGCTGAATTTTTAGATTGCTACGCAGCGAGAACTGCTGAATTTTTAGATTGCTATGCAGCGAGAACTGCTGAATTTTGAGATTGCTACGCAGCGAGAACTACTGAATTTTGAGATTGCTACACAGGGAGAACTGCTGAATCCAGTGATGTTTTTTTGTCGGTTAATGAATGCAAAGCGTTCATACAATGTTCACTGATTGCCGCTTTAACGAGTTTCCTGCGTTTTTCAAATTGCTGCAGAACTAGGTTGCTGTATTCAGTAATATATGTTATTTTTTTATGAACGCAAAGCGTTCATACTTCTGTAAATTAGAAATGAATTGTTCAATATTTACTCTGATATAGGCACTATATTAAATGACGCCATGATTTTTTCTGAAAGTTGTTGAGAAATGAAAATTTTAATCATTAAATCGTTACTCTGATTTGGAAAGGTACTTTAAAAATTTCACATTTTCAATAAACTTATGTTGAAATCGTTTGTTTTATTTTGAATCTCATAAAAATCAGCTTTCCTGTGTTTTCTATTACGTCGTTATTTATAAATGTTGTATTTCCCATGATTCCAGGGTGATGATGTAGTAAAAAACAGTCTGGAAGCATTCAGGAAAGTGGACCAATCACGTTAGTTTTCAGGTTGCCGCATTTCAGATTGGCGTATGTGGAGTATTTGGCACTTGTCAGAAAAGTCGCCAAATGGAGTGTCTCGACTGTTCTGGGAATCTGCCAAATATATTTATTTATTCGTGAATATTTTACTGTTTGTTTATGAAAGTGTAAAAGTTGATTTTTTTTCCCTTTTTTTTTTTTTTTTTTTTTTTTTTAGTTAACAGTTGATAATTTGATAAACATTAAAAGGAATATGTATTAGCTGTATTAGAGATAAAGAGATATATATGATGTTTTTAAAAGAGAAGGAAGTTTCAGTTAATTATATTTGTAAAAGGAGAATTTTGGTTTTAAATTGGGTATAAATAATTGTACGTGATGATTGATTAATGTTACAACGTCTACGTTATTTTAAAAGAAATTTGCAATATTTGCAGATTTATACCATTGACGATAACTGGATGCACTAGGTACTTCATAATGTGGCAAGATAAATAAATAGTAGGATATTTTTAAATTGGATCGTTTATTTTATTTTATTTTATTATTTGACAATCTAGGCGAAAAAAAACGTTGTTCGATTCTTCGTCATATAAATCGTAATTTCTGCAAATTTCATTCATTCATTTATTTCTAAAACGCACTTCGTTAATGTTCCCGTCAGATTTGCTTGTTGCAAGAGAAAAATATGAAAATCTTTCTAGGGGTTTATCTTTTGATAAGATTGAATGTAAATGTCATAAAATTAATTATGTGCTATGTATTAACCCATTAACTGCCAAAACTATAAAGGGTTAAAATTTTTTTGTACAAATGATATTGGTTATTCATTTGAACATATATAACATTAATTTATAGTGGAAATAACAAAATTTGTGTTAGCTTACGAAAAATCGAGTGTTGCGTTCATGCAACGTCAGCGGAATAAGAGTACTGATGTTTAGTGAGTTCAACTGAGCATCAGCAAGGTTTCTTGCATATTTGGGCACTGGAAGATTTTTTTAGCTTCGTTACAGTTTAGACAGCAAACAATCGTATTAAAGGTAATTAATTTATTATTAAAATTTAATTTATTTTTCTTTCTAAATTACTGATCATATCCAGAAAACAGTTTAAAATATCAAAATATTCACTACACTAATGATTTAAAACAACATCAGAAATTTACTGCAGCGATAAACATTCTGACTATGGCATTGTTTACAATGTAGTCTTCTGCTGTCATCCGACTTGTCGATTAACCATTTCAGTGGCTGTCGTGTATTTATGAAAGCAATTAACTTTACTTCCCAAATGCCACAAGGGCAGCAGAACTTTGGTAAAGTAATTTTCCTTTATTATGTAATTGTTCGTAAATTCTGGTGTCATTCATTCATTTCAACATTTTAGAAATTGAAATGCTTTGCCCCGGAAAGGGCTAAATGTGCACGTTCTGTCTGTAATGACTTTTGCATGGGGAACTTACTATGCCTTTTGGTGGCTGATCTGTTTATGGCTAACTCTTTACATTAAAAGGGAGTTTGCAGAAAGGTTCAATGCAACTTCACATCTGAAATGAAAGCAAGAGTTTTTTTTTCGAACATAATCTTTATATCTTCCCGCATTTTTCAAGGTTTTACTTTTTCTTCATCAAATATTTCCATCTTTATCCACTTCAAGTCTCCAGGTTTTTTTTTTTTTTTTAATGTCTGACTCGTACTACTATTAGAGGGTACGAACTTCTTTTTAATGCACACTTCAAATTCGTCAGCAGTAGCGCATAGTAAAATATTATCATTTTTTGATATATTATCATTTCCTTCTTCTTCATCAATAATTTCTCTTATTTCTGATGAAATAACGATAATATCAGTTTTACATCCGTCATCATTACATGAATCTTTGTTATAAATTCTTTGAAGACCTTTCTCTAATGTAAAATATCTAGTTGCAAGCACAGAATAAGAAAAAATTCCACAGAATCAAACGAGATGAGTGAATAATGGAACTACCCTTTTCCGCTGACGTTGCGTAAACACAACACCTATTTTCTCTTCCTCCCTCACTAAAACAAAAGTAACTGATTCGTTGAATGTTTTGATGTGCTTTGACCTTGACTAAAAATAGATTTACTCTAAAGCTTACATTTGTCTAACTATATTTCTTCTGCGAAAACGACAACGTGAAAGTTTTCCTTTAAAAATGCTTTAAGTTTCGAACTTGTTATTAAATAAAAAAAAAATGTTGAAAGAAAATATTTTTGTATTGAATTATTAACCATAATGTTCCCTACTTAAAAATTACTATTAATATAAAATTCGTTTGATAGCTAATTTTTTATATGCATTTATGTTGACTGTTGCGTCAACGCAACACCAGCGGTTAATGGGTTAACAGTTATTGTGATGTATGAAGTTGTTAAAAAAAAAAGAGATATTACATTTAGAATAACTTTTATGCAATTTTTATTTAAAAAAATTTTCGGTTTACTTTTTCGGGCTCGGGCTCGGATTTAAAATCGTCGGGCTCGGGTGTGTCCAGGCTTCGAAAAGTGAGCCCAAACTCATCTCTAATGCACATGTGTGATGTGCACTGTGATAGGCTTTGTCTTGTGAGCATTTTTTATGCTTTGGATGATGGGGATGATTTATTTGGTGCTGCCATCTTTTGGTTTTGAGAGGAGATAATTGTGGTTGCTGAAGGTTGTATGTTTGTCTGGGTCACTAATTTGGAAATTTATTGGTGCTGATGGGGATTAAACCAGTGATCTCAGATCTTATGAAAAGTAGATGAGCATGTTAGCATCGTACAAAAAGCCAGTTACTCTAAGCTAGTAACTCGCCTTATATGGTTCAAGGTTCAAACTAGATGAGATCACTACACCTTTCAGAAAGAACAAAGCTTCATGAGACGTTCTAAATGAAATTAACAGTAGATAAACAGAATTTTTTCTAGAATTTAATTTTATTTCTTTTTATCGTTTTGATAATTGATAAGGTTGACTTCATGATTTACAGCTCTTGAGGGTTTTCGTGTATTTGCTTTATATTCCTCATTTTTAAATATTTTCTAAGTTAGTATTCCATAATCGGGTTTACAGCTAAGATTGACATTGAGGAAATTATCACCTAGATTACCATTAAATGTTTGCATCACAAAAGAAAACAAACCATGTATTTAATTTTGTATTTATTGAAATTGTTAAGGGAAAACCCGTGATTTACGAACGCCATAAGCCAAATTACCCAGTTTTAATTGATCAAAAAATATATCGATTGAAATGTAATGAAAGAATTCCTACCTGATATTATCTGTAGGAGCAGCAGGCACTTTCTTTATACCTAAAATATTATATTTCTTAGGGCAGTGATAAATAGAGAAAGGGATGCAACACTATGAAATGAATTTGCAGCGAGAGCACGTCTTCATGTTGCAATTCTATTTTTATTTTTTGAGTAAATACTATATGTAAAAAAGGTAAAAAGATAAGATTAAAAATAGATTATTTACAGCAGGATGGTTGTAACAGTTTTAAACTGCTTTTTGAAGCATAGATTTGATGTATTCCATGTTCCGGAGAAAATATCTTCTGAGAAACAATGGGATCAAGAATTAATCTGACAACACGTCTGATATATGCAGGAATGTTCAGCAGCGACTAACTGTCCTGGGGCTACAAAAGTATCTTCAGGATGCCTTATTTAGTGGAACAAAGCATTTTCCATTAGGTCAGCAACTTTCTTTTATTTGAATTAAAGTTTTAAGTTTAAATCTCCAATTGGAGCCTGTTCAGTGCTTCCATCTTTTATAAATTCTATGAACGAGATGAAAAGGAATGAAGAATGGATAGTTTTGGTGCTGCCATTTAGTGCAGCAAGGAGAAACCTTTATGATACGCTGGAAAAAAGGTCTGAAGTAGTTTTAATAGTTCACGTGAAACACAGTATATTGTTGCATAGATCACAAACAGGTATGCTGTAGCATAATTCACAAACGTGTATATTGTAGCATAATTCACAAACATTGTTTCGCGAGTGGTAAAAAATGTTTATTGTAGATTTGTTCACAAAACTAACTGCTTGGCGAAGATTTCTAACAGTATTAAACCATGCTTTTTAAATATGCTATTTAGCTGTAGAGCTGATTATGGAATTTATTAATTATGTTCTCCTTTTTCTGCATTATAACATTTTTCTGTCTGTTCCCCTTTACTTTATTTCTTCTACTACAGTAAACTTAACTTTATTTTGCTAATTTTATTGTTTCTCTGCAGGTTCAAGATTCCAGTGACTGCTGTATTAACAGTAAATTTTCCTCGTCTAAAAATGGATACTTTGAAGATAATTATCTGTCATTGTTTACTAAAAGATTGCATCGTCGGTCTCCGATAATTAACAGGTATAATCTTCATCTTCTTATGAATGATTTATTGTGCCTTATATTTTATTAAAATTATAAGTCATTACCTGTTGTGTCTTATAGTGTTGACTCTAGAAAAAAAAGAACTACTGGGGAGGAATTTTTAAATAAAGGAGCACTATTCTCAAAAACGGCACTAATGTACGTTGTTCACAAAAAATATTTTTTTTTTTATCAGTAGAGTTCTACGATATTTTCCCATGGCAAATTGAATTTCACAATTCCCGCCCCCTTATTTACTGCCGAATTTTGTAATTTTCTTCTCTGCAACTGATCGACGAATTTCATACTGTTCTGCAACCAACTTAAGAATTTCACAATTTTTTCTCATGTTTGACTCCTGAATTTCACAATTTTTTCCTGCAACCAATTGTCGAATTTTACAATATTTAAGCAACCGACTGAAGAATTTCTCAATTTTTTCCAATGAGCAATTGGCAAATTTTGCAATTTTTTCCCTGCCACCTATTGATTATTTTTGCGTTATCTTATTTCTACTGACTGCCGAATTTTGCAGTATTTTTTTGTGACCAATTGGCAAAACTAGTGGGATTTTTTTATTACAATTGATGGATGAATTTTGCAGTTTGATTTGCGGATGAATTTTGAGGCCGATGGGTGAATTTCATTATCTTTTTCCCATAAAAAGTTGGTGAATTTCTGGATTTTTCCCCACGACTTACAGGCAAAATGAGATTTTTTTTTCATGCAATCAATAGATGAATTAAGCCTTTTTTTTTTTTCCGTAGTTGACTGGCAAATTTCTCGTTTTTTTTTTTTTTTTTACACAGTTGATTAACAAATTTTACAATGCTTCCCTGTGACCAAATAAAAAAATTTACATTTATTTCATGCGATCAATGGACATATACTTCGTGAGTTTTTTTCCCCCTCACAACCAGAAAAAGAAATGAAAAGGTGTGTAAAAAATGAAAGCAAGCACCTTGAGAGCACAAACTACAGTAGAATCTTGATTATCCGAAGTAATTGAGACCGACCATCTTTCGAATAATCGAAATTTTCGGATAATCGAGAATGTTCAATTTTAAGATTAAGGATAAATATATGCGGTTTTTTAAATTATAGTAAGATGTGCATAATAAAAATAAAGCAATAACAAAATGGAAACAAGAATAAATCTCCTGAATTTTAATTTTGAAATAAGTACCTTTTAAATATTTCACAAGGGTTTGAAACAATGTTTGGTTTGTTGCAGTTTAATACTATTAGCTCACCAGTAGCGCAGTCTTTCTGCTGCTCCACCCATGCCAAACCTTTTGCAAAACATTCAAAAGCTTCAGAATTGCTAATTTGTTCATTTTCTTCACCTGCTAGACCACATTCACACATTCCGGTTCTCCCTCCTCTTACTGTGTTCTAGTTTAGTCCGCTGCTTACAGGAGCTCAAGTTAAATTCAAAGGAATTCTAAGAAAAGGGATCCAAAATATTTATCTGTACTCGTGATTAGGAAAGGACCACTTGCACACAAGGAATGTGATAGTAATAAAGCTTTAAAAATGGATTTCGGTTAACCAAGAGTTTCAGTTAAAAGAGGTTCTACTGTAGTTAAAAAGGGCCGCTGGGTACGGTGCCCGACCAAATTAGCCTAGAGTCAACACTATCTTATCGAAATAACTTATAATTTCCATCAATATGAAACTTCTGAACATGTCCAGCATATACTGTTTTTACACCTGTGTTCTGTTTAACAGCACTATTATTTGCTGCATGTGTTTTTTAATGTCTGATTAAAGATTGGATTCTTCTTAACAAAACAGCTGCCATTTCTTTATGACTTATTTAGGCACTTCTCTTTTCTTTTATCTGGGTGACTAATCTTTCCAAATGAATTTTATTTTTCTGCAGCAACACACCACTCTACACCACCCTTAGTTAAGATGCCTGCATTAGTAATAAAAAAAACTTCACTGAAATTATTTAACCAAAAACACCAAATATTAGAATTCTGTGAAAAAAGGGAAAAGATATGCTACACTTCAGTTTTCATTTACCTTTCTTTATTATGTGTTTTTTGACATTATTCTAATTAAATTTTTTTCATATGTCTGGATTTCATAAAAAAGTTACTGCCCAAATTAAAATACCTTTTTCCAATACTTCCATTTTATGTATGTGAATTTTTTTATACAAGTTCCATGAATTTGAGTTGATTTCTATTTAACGAGTTTTCTTCATAACGAAGTGTTTATCTGTAATGATGAGAATTAGTTAAATAGAAGTTTCACTGTATATACAGTAAAACTCAGATATAACGCTCACCGCTTAAAACGCTTTCCTGTCTTTTACGTTCAATTGTCCCGATCTCTTGAACCATACCCATAAGAACAACGTAAAAATTCCTCGCTTTTAACATGCTTTTTATTGGTCCTTTGAACAAAGAAATCCCGGATATTACACTTTGGTGCTTTGATTTACATCCGGAGTTCTGATTTTCTCACCCGTACAAAGAGAGAGAGAGGAAGAGAAGATATGTGGAATTGGCAGCCAGCCAACGCCCAAAGATTATGTAGGAAAAAAAAACAACCCTCGCGGCGGTTTTTTCATTGGTTCAGAGAGCAAAAGAATTTATGCTGTCCATCTTAGCAGCACCTGTCTGTCTCTTACTTCACACAAACTGTTTTTACTTTTTTCATTTACACATAAGTCAGTAGCATCGCTGCCGACTCCAATCAGGTGCAACATGGAAGCTAAGAGTATGAAAAGAAAGACACTGACACTTTCAAAAAAATTAGAAATTCTAAAAAATTATGACAAAAAAATCACCTATTCTGAGCCAGAAAGATTTTGTGTTTTCTATGAATATCGCGCCGTCGTCTCTTTGGACTCTTCTTCAAAACAGAAAAGATATTGAATAAAATGCTGCGATTGGTGGTTCAAAGAAAAAGAGAGTGAAAACAGGAAAATATGAAGATTTAGAAAAAATTATATACGAGTGGTTTCTTGAGTCAAGGCGCTGTAACATACCTATCAGCGGATCCATAGTTAAAGAAAAACTTGCAGAAGTTGCCCAAAAGCGAAAAATTGAAGATTTTACTCCATGTAATGGGTGGTTAGACCGATTTCGAACCCGACATGGCATTGTGTACAAGAAGATTTGCGGAGAATCCGCTGCCATGAACATAGAAAATGCAGAATTTTGGAAAAAGAACAGTCTTCCAAGGCTTATCAAAAACTATGCCAGTTGTGATATTTATTTGAATTTGGCTTATTTTTTAAAGCGATGCCTGATAAATCCTTAACGTTAAAAGATGAACAGTGCTATGGAGGGAAACTCAGTAAAGAATGTGTGACTGTGCTTGTTTGTTCCAATGCAGATGTGAGCGACAAACACAAGCCTCTGGTGATTGGAAAATCGGCCAAACCCTGCTGTTTCAAGAACATCAGATGACTGCCCTATGACTATGCACATCAACGTAAGGCTTGGATGATGGACCCCTAGTTCATTAAATATGTTTCTGATTTTGATGTCGAGATACGGAATCATAATAGGCATGCCATACTATTTGTAGACAATTGCGCAGCGCATCCTCCAAAAATACCAGATATTTCAAAAGTCTCTCTGGAATTTTTACCTGCAAACACCACAAGCATAATTCAACCGATGGATCAAGGGATCATAAAGGTTTTAAAACAACATTATCGCAAATCTATAGTGAAACGATTTCTACATGAAATGGAAATTAAAAGTGGTCAATCTTCTGTAACTCTCTTCGATGCCATGTGAACTACCTTAGTGCTGCTTGGGAGGCAATTGAACCTAAAATAATTCAAAATTGCTTTAAAAAGGCAGGCTTCATAACAGACGCCGACAATGATATGGATGCGGCTGAAGAGTGATCGGATCTTTAGACAATGAGGACTGCCAAGCTGTTTGCGAGCATCTTGTAGAAGCGCATTCAGCTTTCAGAACTATCTTAACATTTATAAAGATGTTATCAAAAGCAACGTTAGGAGCATTGACGACATCATAGGGGACACTGTACAAGATGCCGCAGAAGAAGAGGACCTGATGAAACTGCTGATGGCGATGTTCAAGAGCGCATTCCAATGATAGCTGCAGTAATGGAAGCTTTCAGCACTATCAGCCTATACACTGCTTCAGTAGATACCGGCGCTTCACCTGAAGATATATTAAGACACATAAACAAAGCAGAAAACGCTCTTTTATGTGGTCGTTCGTCCACCCAGTCAGGCAAAACTCTACGAGTTTTTCTCTAAAACAGAATAAACAGTAAGTGAAAGTTTATAGTCCTCATAGTGGTGTTCAAGAACACAAATGTTACATTTTTTTTAAAAAAACAAAATATTATTATTAGTTTCTTTCACAATTTTATTTTATGTTTAATATAAGGATAAAGGTTTCTATTAGAAATGTTAAATATATTTTGTAGCTTTTGTGTTAATGCTATAACAATTCTTTGACTTATTCTGATTTGAAATAATAATACACTTTGTAAACACTATGTAAATTTGTGATATTTTAAATGAAGGAAACGTTTTTGTACCTATACTGTGGAGTTTCTATTTCTATTTTAAATAATACACAAAAATGATTCCCCTCATTCGCATTATTTAAAGCAGATAATCTAATATTCCCAATTTTAAAATGCTGAAAACCTTCTCCCGCATTTAACGTTTTCCTGCTTTTAACGCTCTTCTAGCCCGGTCCCCCGAAAGAGCGTTATATCCGGGTTTTACTGTATATATATATATATACAGTACAACCTCTTTTATCCGAAACTCTCGGTTAACCGAAATCAATTTTTAAAGCTTTTTTTTTTTAACTATCACATTCCTTGTGTGCAAAATCCATTTTTAAAGCTACATTTAAATAAAGAGGATAAATACTACATAGCTTTGTTAATCATGGAAAAAGAAATACACATTTAAAGTCCCCTTGTTCGTCATTTTTACTTTCTTCTATCTTTACAAGAAGAAAGTATTGGATTCATGAAAATTTTCGAATTCCGGTTTTCGACGAATTTACACATTTTAGGGGTCAGAGATCCCGAAAAACATGTTTTTACAAAATGTCTGTCTGTGTGTCTGTATTTGAGAAAAATTTTTGGGAGCTTTATCTCAAGAACTAATGCATGGAATTTAATAAAAATTTACATTCAGTTTAGTTCCTGATACAAATCGGTGCTGATTAGGTTTTGTTGCAAATCGCTCAACAGTGCTGCTAGGCTGCATTTTTTACGATTTCTGCAATGGTTCTATCTCAAGAACTAATACACGGATTTTATTAAACTTCAGATTCAGTTAGACCCTGATATGAGATGGTGTTTACTACAATTTTGTGTAAGTCGCCTGACAGGTGGCGCTGCTATACAGCCTTTTTCACGATTTAAGCAAGGCCTCTATCTCAAGAACTAATGCGTGGATTTTCATCAAACTTCAGATTCAGTTAGTTCTTGATATGGGTTGACACTGATTATGTTTTGGTGTAAATCGCCCAACAGCTTGCGCTACTATGCTACATTTTTCTTGATTCCCGCAATAGTTTTATCTCAAGAAGTATTGCACAGAGTTTAATCAATCTTCAAATTCAGTTACCAAGTTGATTTAAGTTCTTGCTTATTAGGTTTTGGTATATATTGCCCTACAGGTGGCACCGCTATGCAGAATTTTTTATGATTTCCAACATAGCTCTACTAAAAAACTAATGCAGGGATTTTCACGAAACTTCAGATTCAGTTAGAAGTTGATATAAGTTGTTGCTGTAAATCATTTAACTGGTAGCGTTGCTATGCTGCATTTTTCAGGAAGTATTAATATGTATGAGATAGAAGAAAGTTTTGGGATTGCCACATCTGTCTAATTTTGTTATATGAATGCTATGTTTGTAAAAGTAGGAAGTTTTAATAAGTGAATAACCTTCAAAAGAAATTTACATACTATAAAAAAACTTCGTGATAGAACAGCAAAGCAATTGAAACTGCGACAAAAAAAAAAAAAAAAAAAAAAAAACACTTTGTTTCAAACACTTGTGTAATATGTAAAAGGTACTTAATTTCAAAATTAAAATTCAGATAATTTATTATTGTTTTTATTTTGCTATTGCTTTATTTTTATTAAGCACTTGTTACCAAAAAAGAAATAGCACATATATTTATCCTTCTTCTTAAAATTGAAACATTCTCGATTATCCGAAAAATTCGATTTTCCGAAAGATGGTCGGTCCGAATTACTTCGGATAATCGAGGTTCTACTGTATATATTTTATTTATTTAAATTTAAATATATTATATACAATATTAATTTACACATTTAATATTAATTATAAAACTTTAAATTGTTATTATATGCTCCATTTAAAAAATTGTTCACATTAATTGTTTTGAATTCAAGTTCATATATTAACAAACTTTAAAAGAAAAGTAACTTTTGGCTAATACTTGTGAAAAGTGGCTTAAGATTTCCAAATTTGGCAAAAGTGTTGGTTGATAGCCTAAATTTTCTAGTGCAATCCCTGATTAACTATTTTAGAAAGCTTAAAAAAGTGTTTATAAGCAATGGTGTAGTCGTAAAAAAACCAGAGATTATATGCTAAAGGTAGAATATATGCTATAATTACGGAGTATATACAGAGTTTCTTTATAAAATTCAGAAGATATATTACTGCTTATACCACTGTATATCCTTCACTACGTCCGTGTTTACAAGAGATTTCATTACTGTATAACTTTTGCTATATGAATATTTAACCTTAAATAACTATGCATATTCAATGAATATTAAGCTTTTTTCTTTTTTTCTAGGGGTTATTATATTCGATTCCAAGCTTTAGAAAAGGTTTTCCAGTGTTGGTGGTCTGTTATAAATTCCAGCAGTTATCAGAAATCTCAAGTAATTTAATTATTTTATGTGTCATGTTTTAAATGTATTCAGTAATTTCTTTTTAAATAAATAATACACACACAAAGCAAAACATGAAATATTTAGTATTTTTGAAAAAAAAAAATAAAAAATCAATGTCTATGTAAAATTGTCTAAATGTCTATGTAAAATTTTCTATTCTCATACTAAAGTTATTACTACTGTCGTTGTTGAATCTATTGTTATTTTCATTTTTTCTTGGGGGGGGGGGGAAGGCAGGGGGCTTATCTTGCAAAAACTATTGTACATAAAAACTGGTAGTTTTATAGAAAAATGTATGATGGACATGACATGACAAAGCAGACAGTTTTAAAATTGCAGAATTATTTTAAGTGCTATTTAATATTAAAATTGGTTAAGATAGCTCAGTTACATAAGGTTTTATAGTACATCAAAAACTATGCATAGCAATTTGACAATCTTTTGCAAACATTTATGTGCTTGGCTGGATTGTGGTGTACAGTGTCCAGTCTTGTTTTTTTCTTTTTTCTTTTTTAGGTAGCTTTCATTACAAAAAGCTACCTATTGCAGCCGTTCGGAGGAAAGCGATTAAAAAAAATTTTGGTATATTTTCATCGATCATGACACCCAGACCCCGAAACCACCCTCCATTCAAAATTTATATATATATATATATCTGACCTATGTCACACTGTAACTCTCGTAATTATGAACCGATTTCGATGTAATTCGGTGTGTACATAGTACTTACCAATGTCTCGACCGAGTTCGTTGGCCAGCTACATCTGCTGTTTTGTTTCAAAATGGCGGCCATTTAAAATTTTTAAAAAAATTTGAAATTTGAAATAAGGTACCAAAAAATTAAAAATGGAAAAATATTTTTTCCTTATGTATTTAATCTTTAATTCCGGAGCAGTTTTTGGTTCGACTATCTCTTAAAAAATGGCTGAGTTATAGCATTTTGAATTTCTAGTGTGGCTGACATTTTGAAACGCCCTGAATTTTGTCACGCGATAAAAGGCGTATTTATGAACCGATTTCAATGTAATTCGGTGTGTACATAGTACATACCAATGTCTCGACCGAGTTCGTTGGCCAGCTTCATCTGCCATTTTGTTTCAAAATGGCAGCCATTGAAAATTT
Organism: Maratus speciosus; assembly: GCA_963932465.1. Taxonomy (NCBI): domain Eukaryota; kingdom Metazoa; phylum Arthropoda; class Arachnida; order Araneae; family Salticidae; genus Maratus; species Maratus speciosus. The sequence goes on along the minus strand of OZ010799.1, from coordinate 61,837,187 downwards.
TTAAAAAAATTTAAAATTTGAAATGTCGTAACAAAAAATTGAAAATGGAAAAATATTTTTTTCTTATGTATTTGACCTTTATACAAAGATTTCGGAGCAGTTTTTGTTTCGTCTATATCTTAAAAAATGGCTGAGTTGTAGCATTTTGAATTTCTAGCGTGGCTGACATTTTGAGACGTCCTGAATTTTGTCATGCGATAAAAGGCGTATTTATGAACCGATTTGGATGTAACTTCGTTTATACATAGTACATACAAATGTCTCGACCGGGTTCGTTGGCCAGCTTCATCCGCCATCTTCTTTAAAAATGGCGGCCATTTAAATTTTTAAGAAAAAATTAAATTTGAAATGCGGTACCAAAAAATTGAAAATTGAAAAAATATTTTCTTCTTATGTGTTTGACCTTGATAAAAAGATTCGGGAGCAGTTTTTGTTTCGTCTATATCTTAAGAAATGGCTGAGTTATAGCATTTTGAATTTCTAGCGTGCTGACATTTTGAAACGTCCTGATTTTTGTCACGCGATAACAGGCGTATTTATGAACCGATTTGGACGTTACTTGGTCTGTACATAGTACATACCAATGTCTTGACCGAGTTCGTTGGCCAGCTTCATTCGCCATCTTGTTTCAAAAGGGTTGCTATTTTAAAAAAAAATTAAATTTAAAATTTAAAATGAGGTATTAAAAAATTGGAAAATGAAAAAGATTTTTTTTATGTGTTTGGCTTTGATACAAAGATTCTGGAGCAGTTTTTGTTTATGAAAATTTGTTCTTTTGTTTATATCTTAAAAAATGGTTGAATTATAGCACTTTGAATTTCTAGCATGGCTAACATTTTAAAACGATCTTGTATTTGTCACGCAATAACACACGTATTCGCCTATTTCGATGTAAGAAGGCATGTGGATAGTATACATCAATACCTCGACCAAGTTCGCTGGCCAGATTCATCAGCCATCTTGTTTCAAAATGGCGGCCATTAAATTAAAAAAAATATATATATTTAAAGTTAGGTGCAAAAAAATTAGAAATTGAAAAAGGTTTCTTTATTAAGTATTTGACCTTGATATAAGGATTCAGGAGCATTTTTTGTTTGTCTTTACCTTAAAAAATGGCTCAGATATAGCAGTTTCAATTTCTATTGTGGGTGACATTTTGAAAAATCTGATTTTTTGCATGCGACAGCACTCGTATATATCAACCGATTCTGATGTGAGTGAGCATGTGCACAGCAATTACTAAGGTCTCGACCAAGTTCACTGGTTAGCCTCATCCACCATGTTGTCTTAAAATGGCAGGCACTTTAATAAATCGCCGAATTTGGCAGCCAAATATAAGTTACTTTAAAGAAAAGCAGCTTGGCTAAAGCTGCCTAATTTCGCGAAATTCTCATTCATTATATTGATAAAAATTAATATTGAATCTCCTATATTCGATTTCCACTAAATTGAGCTTCGTGTGTTTGAATGATATAAGTTGGCTTTTTCAAAATAAGGAATATGAAAGCTACCTCTTCCTCCCGGCACTGGCTGGAAGGACTTTTTTCTTTTTTTTTTTTGGTTCAATATTTCATTATTTGAATAACATTTACAAACACTGTATTTTCAATTGAAATATATATTTTGATATTTTATTAAATTAGAAGTATTTCAAAAACTTTATAATTTATCTTCAAATGTTTATTATTACTGTAATTAATACGCAATTTACATTTGCAGTCATTTTTTTTTCTTCTTTTTAAAACAGACCAAATTAGCATGTTTTTAGTGACCATGGGGTTTATACAGGACTTAGAGAGCAGTCTCATAGTTTCTTGATATATCACTATAACTTTGATAATTATAGACATTTTTAATGTAATTTTTGGTGCTGATTTTAAAAATCACAGTATCACATATGGTTTTTGCACAAACTTGACTTTTATGATATGTAATCGATGTGGCAATCTACTTCTTGCATTAACAAAACTTAGTTTAACTTAATTGAAAAGCATTTTATTAACAAAATATTTGTTATTCTACAAAATTGAATGTGTGTAGTATTACAATCATCTGTTTAAAATTGTTGATGACCTATTCTCATGATTAAATTAATAGCCAGTCAACATAAGACATATGTAGTTATTTTCAAAGAAATAGAGTTTATCAAGCAAAGAAAAGTCTTATGAGAAAGATTAGCGAATATGCCCCCTTTGTTAGAGTAGCCTATGTAGTACAATAGACTTCCTCGAATCTGCACAGGTTGGGACCAGAGGTTGTGCGGATTTTAAAATTTTGTGGCTTTCTGGTCATTGCTTTATTTACATTTTTTAAATGGTAATTTGGGTTTAATAATGCAATCAAAATTATAATGAATACTTCAATAAGTAAAATATTAGAATAATTAAGTAATAAACTAAAATGATAATAAATAAGATAATTTTAAAAATGACTAAATTATAAAAAGTAAAGGTCAATAAATAATTAATAATATATAATTAGATATATATAATAAAGATGAGATACATTTTCCTTTAATTATTCAATGAAACAAATGTATTCTAATAATTAACATCAAAATTATAAAGTAAGGAACTTTAATTTTAGGTTTAGCCAGTCCTAATAACCAAAAAAGCTAGTTTAATACATAAATATATTTGGTAAAAAGAATGTGATTACCAGTGATATCAGCAATATCTTTTTTTTTTTTTTTTTTTTTCCAGAAATAAATTTATACTTCCTTCAGGAAAAACCACGAGTTCAGTCATATTATCGAGAGTTACATATTGAAATAGATACAGAATGATATAAAACTAAAAAATTCTGTAATTTTGCCCCTACATCTGAACTCAGTTTCATTGTTTACATCTGCTGCGATGATGTGCGGATTTTAGACAGGTGTGGAATTTATGGTTGCGGATTTCAGGAAGTCTACTGTATATGTATGTAAATATATCAGGGTTGGGTTTAGCCATCAAAAACTAGATTTTGACGTGACATAGGTTTAAACAGTGTTTTAACCAGTTTTAAACCGACAAAAATGCAAATATGTAAATAAACTCAGAACAAAACAGAAAAAATGCTGTTAATAAAGCATTGTTTTTGTTTACTGATAGTGCAATGTAGTCTACTGTACTAATACATTATCTGAAGTGGTAATGTGCATATGTTACACAAATTTAATTAAAATTATCTGTTTAATAAAAAATTTCTGAATAAATATGTACATTGGCCTTTTTTACATTCTTCATTATAATTAAAAACAGACAATCAAATTTAATATTTAAATCTAAAATGGTTTTTAAAAAACTCTTTCTTTGAAAAATGTAAAATTTCTTACAGGTCAATGATGTTCATTTAATAATCTAGTTACATAATGTACTTTTCCATGTATTCATAGAAATTTTTGCTGCATCATGAATAATGTACCCCCTATATAATTTGTATGATTGACCTGCAAAAGTTTATAATTATATATACCCTTGATCTTAATATACCAATGACTGATACATAGTTTGTTTTCTTCCAGATCATTTCTTTGGGAGCTGGATATGATTCATCTTATTTTAGGCTGAAAAATAATAATAAAATTCCTCCTGGTTGTCATTATGTAGAGGTATTTTTATCTGTCTTTTGATGCTGTTTTAAACTGTTTAAAAGTGTATTCTGTTTAAACAAATTTTAACGTTTATGTTTTGAGGATGATACAGAAATGCCAACAGTTATGGCCTCTCACTTTTTCATGAAAGAATTCATAAAACAGGGAATAATTACTGGAAATTACTGAACATCGCAGGGCTTATTACTGGAAAGATTGGTAGAAGTTAGCCTCTCAAGGTTAAAAACCCATATTGATTACTAAGAATACATAATTGCTGATGATAAGCACAGTCTAACTTATTTATAGCAAATTTGAATGTAACAAGAACTCAGTTTTAATGGGAAATTAATTAATAAATAACTGGCTCAATATAAAACTACATTACAAGAAACTTGGTTATCTATAATGATAAATTATCAATAAAATTTTAATACTTCTGAATAAAAAATTTAAAAATCCGCAAAAAATGCTGCTTTTAACCCTTTTCGGTCCAGTATCTCTTACACAAATTTTATTCGGTTGGCACCACTTTTTTAAAAGAAGTTACTTGCAGTTATAATTATACAATTTTGATAATGCTCCAATTAAATAAGGCAAATTTTATTTTCCTTCATTACTGGTGCCAAGAGCAAATTTTACAACGAAAAATTATCCTGAGTCAGACTCAGGGTTGGACCGCAAAGTATTAATAAATGATTCTTTCATGAAAACATTTTACAGTACATTTCTGTAAATGATAAAGAGGAGAATTTTTATATTGTAAATCCACTATACTTGTACATTTTTTAATTCTATAAAATATTAAAAACAATATTTTAAAGAAAGGATTTGGGTAGAATTATGTTTTGCAAAATCTTTTAAAAAAACCTTACAAAACTTATAAATATTGATGTAGTTTATAAATTTTTATAGACAAAATGTTTCTAAAATTTATTTGATGTTATGTATAAATCTTTTAATATATTTTCAAAAAGTCTGGAAAAATGCTTTGGAAGGTAAAATTTTCATTAATTTACATATTGGGATATAAAGAGTTGATGATCACTCATACATTTAAGAAGAAAAAATATTTCTCAGTAATTTATTAAACCATGTATTATAGCACAAAACTATGAAAGAAAAATTAAGTTAACTTAAGTTTTATAAGCCTTTTTATGACAATGCACAATATCCCTCACAGAAGATTAAGTTAGGGCTCAGAATGTGTTGAAAATGTGTAGATTTTTTACAGTACATTAATTAAATGTAACTTTCCAGTGTGCTAAATTTCATATTATATGTAATTCATTTTAATTTAAAATTAAATGCCTTTTTTCTGTGTATAACTCATTTTCATTTATTTTTTCATTTTCTTTTCTCTTTATTTTAGTATTTTAGAAAGCTTGGTTTTATCTGAATTTCTAAAATTTTTGTTTATATTAAATTATTTGAATTGTATAATTTTGTATGTAGAATTCTTATATTTATTTTATTTTGATTTATTTACTATGCTTGTTTAGATTGACTTTCCAGAAGTAATGAAAAGGAAATATGAACTCATCAAAGATGTTGTATCTCCAACTAAACTAAAGGAGAAATTGCCTTCAGTAGGTCTTGTATCAAAATAGTTATTTTACAATTTTGTTAATTATTATTGTCAAATTTGTTATTAATATTTTATGCAGTATATTCTCAAACAACTCATTTTCTTTCTTTTTTTTTTCTTTCTTTTTTTTTTTTTTTTCTTTTAAACATACACAATACTAAATAAATAACACACACAATACTAAAACATCACAATAATATTGGATGTGTAAAAAAGCTAATATTTGTATACCTAATATTTGGGGTGAAACTACTCATTTATATTCAAAGAATACCTTAATTGTTTTCTTATGATATGTAATTTAACTTAGATCAGGGGTTCTCAAACTTTTGGTCTAGCATACAACTAAATCAAAATTTATACTTTTGCTTTACCACCATGTAACAATCATAATTCTAACAAAAACTAATTTGCATCAAAACATCCAGTGCAACTGCTGTTGCTCCCCCCCCCCCCCCCCCACACACACACAAAAAGAAAAGTATGCTGAAGTCTTCTAGTAAAGAATGCTGTCAAACCTTGATTTAACGATTCCAAAGATTATTTTGAAAATCCTTGTTAAATCAGGGAACGCATTAGATAAATCAAAAATGCATCAAAATTTGTCATTAAATATTGAAATTATTAGCAGTAGTTTTTAATTAAGTATTCCTTTAAGGATATTAAATATATACCCGCAATTTTGAAATCAAAATCTCTGTTTGACAATTTCTTTGCTTTTTCTTTAAATGTAGCCCATGTCATATGACTGTTCCATTCTGTAGATAAAGAACTTTTGCTCTGGTAGTGACTTTTTTAGCTCCTTTCCCAATATTTATATCCAATCTTTATGTTTGAAGCTAAATTTTTTAAAATTTCGAACCAATAATTATGTGGACATATTTACTTAGAACAGGTGTTGAAAGATAAACTGTCTAATTCAGTTAATAAGTTATTTACAGTTTCATTAAGAATCTTTTCTGGTTTTGGTTTTGTCCAATTTAAACTGCACAATTGGTTCGGGAATGAAAAAGCAGACAAGCTTACATTTAATATTCAATTTTTTCAATGAAAACAAATTATTTTGTATTTAAAATTTTGTTGTATAAAACATAAAATTTTCGTAAAACTTAATAGTAAATCCTATAGTTTGTTTTTTATGAGTGTAAAAAGTAAATTGTGTCTGTTTTCAACTAGTTGATCTTAAATTTTGTCGTGTAAAGAAAAAAAAAAAAAAAAGAAAAATGCATTTAGAACATCGTTTCATTAGGTTTTTATGCTATGTTTTGTTTCTAATTGCCGAAACGTCATTGAAGGCTTACTGTGGAGACTCGAAAAGTTTTTGGTTTTCGTTTGTTTGTCTGTCTGTCTGTTCCGTGATAACTGCCCCAAAAAACATCTGATGAGCCTGAAATTAAATAAGCATGTTGGTGAGGTACCCAGAGTTAGCTGTATAGTTCTTGGTTAAATTTCGTTCATTCGTTTGTGAAATATGGAACGTTTTCTTTTGAGCCTCAATGTTTTTCTATGGCAATTCAGACAATTTTCACATTTCCATTTGTTGAAAGAAAATGGCTCATTTGACTAATGTATTTAAATGGTAAATTATGAATGCTAAAATTTACGAATAAGGGTTTTAAATTATTCCAATTAGTTTGAAATTTTGCCAAGACATTTGCCAGATTTTTTAAATTAGGTTTATAATTTTTGGTGGAACTTTATGCATGTTTTCCAATAATATAAAGCATTTTGTTTTATCAATTTACTTATTTGATATAATACATTTTTCGTTTTTTTCCTTTTCTTTCATCAGTTGCCTAGCAATGCATTTGATCCTAATAATAATATTATAAATGTGTGGGTAATGTTCGAGTAAAGCCAACGCCAAAACAGATGAATTAATGCATTTGTATTTTTGCATATAGATGGATTTTAGCTCAGAAATAAAAATCGACAATATTTTATTCAAATATTTAGCATAAAAATACAAAAGTTAATTATTTTCATAGAGAATAAATGGACATTTTTCCATAAAATTTACCAATATTTCTTTAATCGTTGCCACGAAAATCAAAACCCGGAATAATGTTTTCTCTTAAACAATTTTCAATTGAAAAAGGTAAATAAAATTAAAAAAAAAAAAAAAAAAAAAAAAAAATTATATGAGGTCATACACTGGAAATAAAAAGAAAACTCTGAAATATTTCTTAATATAACAAGGTGAAAGGTTTTGAGTAAGAACGAATAACAGGTGAATTAGACGTCATTTATTGAAAACAAAGATGTTGGAATAAAATGATCTTGGGTAAAATAAAATTAACTATTATTCACCGAGGAAAGCGATAGATAGAGTTACAGTATGCCGTAAAAACAGTTTGCAATATGATGCGCGTTATCACTCAGATTTAAATGCCCTCATTCGGCCCAAACAAAACAAGCACGAGGAACAGGGACAGAATTCTTTGACTTCATCTGTGCATTTTTTCTCTAAATGAAAATGACCTGCTTATACTTAAGCATTCTAAAGTAGCATTTCATTGTATTATGAATTAAAAACTGTATTACTAAAAGTTTTTTTTTTTTTTCAAGAGCATGTCGTTGTGTTTGGGCCAAATGTAGCGGATTTTAGGGTTACATTTTTGGCGTCACTTCAAGATTTATCGTCTGCATATGGTTAACATGAAGATTTTATTTTTTATTTATTAATTTTTTTTAAACTTTTGCTTATCCTTATAAGTCACAGCGTAAAAAAAAAACTAAGATATGCTATAACCATGGGCACAATCAATAAAAAATTAGGAATGTGAATTTAAATAGACTACAGTGGTTTCAGGGGGGCAGAGACCCTGAAGAAATGCAATTTTTGATTTAAAAAGTTACCAGAATAAGCAACTCTTCAGAATTTCAGAATATCATTGTATAACCACTTGTTTAACAATTTTAATTTCTGAAACTTTATGAAGTTTGTTTTCTTCTTATAAATATTTATGTAATTTTTTAACTTTAAAAAGCGATTTGTAGGAAGTTGAATATTATGCAAAGAGTGTTAAAAAACAATGACTTGCAAAGATGACGTTGAGGCTCCTGATCTGCAGATTTACTAGTTTATATTAGATCTGAAAATATAATCATCAGTAAGTTGACTATTTTGAAAATATCTGATATATAAATATATCAAAAATATTTGATATTTTAAAAAGTATGATATGTTTACGATTTCTGTATAAGACTACAGTAATAACTTATGAATTATTAGCATGCACTTATACATGATATTAGTTGACTTATATATTTCATCTTGCATAGACTAATATGACTTGTATGGCTGAGTGTCTAAGAGTGTACTTGTTTAACCATAAACATAGCTTCCTTGTGTTTAGTTTATTTGTTAATTTTAGCCATGTTTGACTCAATATTATTTAATTTATTATCGAATTTTGTTTTCATTTAAAGAAGGGAAGAAAATACATTCTCATATAGATGAGTTATGGTAAATACTAGCAGAAATTTTGCATATTTCACAGAAATCGGTAACTGTTCTGTTAACTTTTGCAAACAAAATTCTATTAATTTTATCTTTTTAAAAATTTTCTGAAAAATTCTATCACATGTAGCAGAATAAGTTCTCTTTTTTTTCTCCCTCTCTTATCAGCTACAATAACAAATTTTAATGAAAAAGGAATATTTATTTATTTTTTTTTAATGTGTTGTTAAATTTTCTTGAAAATAGCCATTGAAATCTGCTATGTTGCATTCATGTTTTTAATTTATATCACCCATCAATTCGAGATGTCTTTTGCTGTTATTTCCCCTAGGCTATTATTTAAGGGTGAAACATTGTTTTTTTTTTTTTTTTTTTTTTTTTATGTATGAGGATGTAAATTATGTATATATGGTACATTCAATGAAGGATATATATACTGAAAAAAGACTTTTTTTTTTGTCTTTTCTATGGATATAAAATTAATTTCTTGATTAAATTGACCAATCTGTAAAAAATTAATTAATTAAAATTGATTTTGAAACACAATTATATGGCTTACGTATTGATTTTCTGTTTATCATTTTAGTTTTGTGCACAGAGGACTATTCTATGCTAGGTCTTGATTTAACAGCCATTCAAACTTTGAAAGAAAGTTTTGCATCTATTAACATTGATTATGAGGTTCCAACTCTGTTTCTTTCTGAGTGCAGTATTATATACATTGATCCAAAAGAGTGAGTTTTCAATATATTTTTTAAATAAATCGATAAACTCTTGATAAAAGTAATAATTTCCAATAGTCTCTCACAATTATTCTTTTCATGCCTGACAAATATTTTGTTTAAAGGGGCATACTGTTGCTAAATCTTCAAAAACATTTATTTTTCAAATAGAAATTAAAAGAGGATTATTTTCTGGGTATTTTAAAGCAAACTACACAAAAAAAATTCCTATAATTATGTTATTTATGACTATGGCTAAAATTGTCTCAGGAGCTCTCAATCTAAGCAATGATTAAAAGGTTATTTTAAAGCAGTTTACCTCAAAATGTTAGAAATGTGCCTTTTTAAAATTGTGTGCAATTTTTTTCTTGAACTACTTAATATTTTTGCAAGCAATCCTTTGTGGATTTATAGATGATATGTATATCGTAACCTAAAATTATGGATATTTTGCAAAATTAATGTTTTTAAATAAAATTGAGTCTTTATTTATTTATAGTTTTTTTTTTCCTTAGCTAAATTTTTAGATTAAATACATTTCATTCTGGCTAGATTTAAATATTCAATGGTTTCTGGATTTCTTTTAAATTTAGATTTAAAACAGAAATATATTAATTTTCAGATTTTGGCATCTATTTGTTAATTTTTGTGTCTTTTATGCTATTTATATCTTTATAATGTAATGTTGTTACTTTATGTATGTTTTGTGCAAAAATACTAAATAGTTCAAGAGAAATCTTGGGTGAATTTTTTTAAAGCACTTTTTTATCATTGCTTTAAAGTATCTTTTTAATCACTTAATACATTAAGAACATCTCACGTCTGACATATTTTTTGTCATAACTATCACAATCACAGAAAATTTTTGCACAGTTTGATTTAAAATGTTCATTTTTTTAAATATCAAATTTATTGAAAATTTAGCAGATATGCCTTCTTAAAAATACTTCAATATTTGAAGAGTACTAAAATGTATAATAATTGACTAAATTTTTTTATTAAATACATTCCATTCTGGCTAGATTTAAATATTCAATGGCAGTGTTCCTACGCTACTGGAAAACATGGAATTGTCAGGGAAAATTACAATTTTTTTTCTAAAACCTGGAAAAGTTAGGGATTATTATTCTTAGTACAATTACTCTTTTTGCTATCATATATCAAGATTCTCCCAATTTCTGAGGTCCATCCACAAAGAAGTTTAGACTTTTCACTTGCAAGTAGAATTTTCGCTAAATTCGCATTTTTTACATAATAATTTTTTAGTTGTACAAATTTGTTGCCAAATAGGTGATACCTCTGCTTAACTTCTGCGAAAGAATTGTTAAGCCAAGTTAAGGTGGCTAGGATGAGATATCATGAATATTTAAATAAGAAAAGGAAAGAAATTAATGAAGCAGGCAAAAAAGAAACAGAAAAAAGAAAATCTGTAGCTGAAATTAAAATGTTAAAAGATAAAAAAATTAAACTCAATGTAACAAACTGCTTCTGAAATAGCACAAATAAATAATATGATAGCAGAACTGCAGAACTGTCTAAAGAAATTTTTATGTTTAATATGTGTAAATTCAGTGATATAAATCAAAAGTTACTTTGAATCCATCTGAGTTTTTTTTTTTTTTCATTTTCTTTTATATTTTAAATATCAAATGATGTAGTTTTTAGTTTCAGTTTTAGAGGTTATTTATTTTTTTTTTCAGAGGTAAGCTTAATCATTAAGATCTAGAATTGTTATTCGTATTTCTAAAAATGTCATGAATTGTGGTTAGGGAATTGTAGGAAATATAGTCTGGAAAACCTCTGTAAAAGTCAAGGAATTTTTTTATTCAAGTAGAGTATGAACCCTGAATAGTTTCTGGGTTTCTTTTAAGTTTATACTTAAAACAGAAATATATTAATTTTCAGATTTTGGCATCCATTTGTGAATTTTTGTGTCTTTTATGCCATTTATATCTTTCTAATGTAATGTTGTTGCTTTATGTGTGTTTTATGATTATTTTATTCAAGTCCTACTCAGTGACATACTAAGAAAGGAGAGACAATGTAGGTGGTTCATACCAGTTTTTCAAACAATATGATGTTATTCAAAGATATTTTATGGAAAAAAATATGTAGCCTATTCATATTTTTAGAAGAAAAATAATTATAAACTAATACTTCTGAAAACCTCAAAAATGTTTTGAATTTTCACTATCTGAAGAGATTGTTCTTCTGGTTATGTGTGGCAAGGAATGTTTACCAAAGCTGCAGCATATTATTTTTTAAGTCGATAAAATATTAGTTAATTTTTTAAAGAAATTATAAAAGGCTCGAATTTCATAGTATGTAATAATGCAGTGCAATGTTTATTTGAATTTTTTTACTTGATTTTACTTTACTTATGACAGTTTGCACAGAGGCAATTGAAAATTCATGTATAAAATTACTTCATATTACTATAATATATATTTTTTTTTACCATAGTTTCAGAACACATTATATTTTCCTCTTTTTGTTATTTTTGTATAATCTTTATTATTTCATACTCTGTAATATTTAAAAATACAGATATGCTAAATGGAAGCATAAGAAACATTATCTGCTAAAAAAAAAAAAAAAAAAAAAAAAAAAAAATTGCTGTAAATAGTTGGTTATATATTTTTTTTTATTTATAGGAGATGAGAGAGAAATAGTTAATTAATGCATTGGTTTTATAATAAATCTTACGTGAGCAAAAGTCGAGGATAACATCTAGTAAATAAATTAAGAATTTGATATTATTGGCTGCTCTGTGCATTAGAAATAGTTAATTCATTTCTAACTAATCTTAGATATATTTAATTTTAGCATGTGATAATTATCAATTAAATACATTCAAGTGGTTTTAATTTGAATTAGAGTTAAAATATCTTATTGTTTTACAGTCAAAAATAGGTAGAAATAATATTAAAAGTTTACAATGATTTGTTTTGTTATATTTGTAGTTCAAACACTTTCATCAGTTGGGTTCAGGGTCACTTCATTCATTCAGCTTTTGTTTCTTATGAGCAGGTAATTATACTTTTTCAAATTCCTCCTTGTATTTCAGTCTTAAATCAATGAGCTAGCCTGATGTTTATAATAAATGTGTCTATTGATAACTTCTTTAAGATAAAGTGGGGGAACAACGACTATTTTATTTTTAGGCTTTGTAATGAAGGTTATATTTCTTTTAATAGGGTATTTCTTAAGGTTATATTTCTTTTTTTATGTTTCGTATGTTTGTTCTATTTGAAATTACTTTCATCTCATTTTTGCAGGTATACCCTTTTGATGCATTTGGTTTAATAATGTAAGTATAAGTTTTCCTATTTAAGATGAAATGATAATTTTGGTAATTTGAGCTTCATATGATTGAAAGTAAAGAGGAAATGTTTCCAAAGTCTGAAAACATTTTTCATTATATCAGTGTATTTTTAATTTCTAATTTGATTATTAATATACAGATATAGCAGAAAAAATAATTTTTTTTAAAACACTGTTTTACAAGTTTGTCTTAAAAAAGACATACTTAATTTCATGCCTGCAATTCGTGTTTCTCCTAAATATGCCTGTTACAATATGTTAATTTGGCATGGGCCCCGATTATGGAAAATTCATTGTTTTAATTTATGCTTAGTAGAAAGTGTGTATTGAATTTATTTAAAAAAAATATGATTTTTAATTTTTTTTTTCACATATAATGATAAATTAATTTATATTTTATATTAAACTATTAATTGATAAAATTATATTTTAAAAAATACATTTTATATTTATATTTTATTTTCTACTTTTTAGTGTTTAAAATATTTCCTTATTGCAGTTTTGCAACCAGTTGGCACATTTTAATGAGTGTGGTATGGCACATAATCAACTTCATTCTTTTGTTGTAACTTGTATACAGTTGCAATCACAAAGCATATTTGGTGATTTATCACCTGCACCCGGCTATCAGAAAAATACCTTAAAATTAATTTATTAATTTATAATTAAGTTCTAAAAATATTAAAATGTTGTATTATCATCAGAAACACACCTGTGTATGTAAGTTTTATAATTCTAGCCTATCAAGAAGTGAGTGAAAAATTGATTATAATATTCTATATTTATATACATGAACCAAGTTAAATTAACCACTTCACCGGCAATGAGTATAGGGAGACAGTGCTTTTATCCCCGACTTATCTCGGGGCTGCCGTTGAAGTGGTTAAATAAAAAAGTGTAAAAATACCTTTTCTTTCTTTTTTTTTGTGTGAGAATGTTGAATTTAAAAGGAAAAATAAAAGTAGGTAAATTGTAACAATATTTGACATAAACTGAAAATAATAAAAGGTATGTAATTTTTTAATGTTTATTTAGTTTTTAATTTATTTTATATACACCATTCACTAATTTTGTGATATTTATTCTCAAGTCAATATTAAACTGAAAATAATAATATAATTTGTTAGTTTAGATTTTTCATTTCTTTCAAATACTGGATGTACGTCCATACTTCCCAAGTCTCCCATTTTTTTTCAAAGAGACTTCTATATGTTGACATTTTCTTCCTTTCTCCCTTACATTCAACCATTTCTCTATTTTTCATATAATGTTTCATAAATTTTCTAACTTTTTTACATTATTTCTTCTACTAAAAATGTGTGTGGGTGGGTAGATATATATATAACCATTAATTAAACATAACCTACCACCATCAAAACCCGTAATATTATGAATTAAAGCTGTAAGTATAAAAAAAATTCAATTAATTTATTATAAGAATTATTATGGAAGAAAAAGAAAAAAGTGGGCACCATATATATATATATATATATATATATATGTTTTTTTTTTTTTTTTTTTTTTTTTTTTTTTTTTTTTTTTTTTTTCCGGTCACGAAAGTTAAACTTTATCCATTTAAACAAATAAGTCTATTTTAGCACACTTTCTCTTCATAACTTTTATGTTTAACTGCACTATAACTCATAAAGTTGGCAGGTAGGTATGACTTTTAGTTAGGTACATCATATATGTATCATTTCCCATTGACAGTTTTATTAGGATTGTACCTAAGAAGGGGGCAACCATTTACTTGCTTCTCTCTATGAGGATCTAGTTATTTATTTACCTTTTATATCATATTTTTTTTTTTTTGTTTTCCATATAGAAATTTTAATTTGTTGCAGTACTTTCTATTTTTTTAATCACTTTGCTTTTGCTCTTTCTATTGCTTTGCTAGAAATAATAGAATATTTCATTCCTTTACTTTTTTTTTTAATGGAATTTTTTACTGCTAATTTTTATTAAGTTTAGTCATTCTTATAAATTTATACCTCTATTTTTATTGTGATTTTTAAAAAATCAATATGCACCACATATGGCCATTTGCAAAATTGTATTATAAGAACATTGCATTACTCCATCATTTTGCTCATGCTAAAACAAGAGTTTTAACATAATTTTATGTATTAAAATTAGATAATATGTAATGGTATAACTCTGCAAATGAATTGTAAATGTTTTTTACTTTTAATTCCCAACCAGGAGAAACCATTTTGCTCTAGTTGGTTGTCCTTTGAAATCTATCACAAAATATCCAGATGAAGAAAGTCAATATAGAAGATATAAAGAACTTGTGAGTTGAAGATTTCATTTATGCATATTTTAATTAATATTTAGTAGACAAACATTTAATTTATGTATATTTTTAATTAATATTTTGTAGTTGAAGCTTTAAATTATGCATATTTTAAAGTGATATTTTGTACTTGAAGATTTGACTATCATAATTTATAATAGTTGCTAAGAAAGCAAATAGAAGCTTTGAAAAGAGCTTCCTTGCATTACAATTTAACATGGATATATCAGTATTAAGGGTATTTCCTTATCTAAATGAGTTATTTTTTACACTTTCCTGAATTCATTTTTGTTCTTAAATGGCAGGGTCAGAAAATATAAAATGAAACAGTTTTTTCCATTTTTTAATTAACACTAGATTTACAAAACCTGTCAATTTTATGGGTTTCCAATTTTATGCTTGAAATAATCCGAAAATACAACTTATTTTTGCAGCAATATGAATTTGTAGGAATTACAGTGCACATATATAAATATATATACCTAGCCCATTTCCCCCACTGGCTCTCTAATTTCGTGTATTTGTTTAAAATGGACAAAAGTTATTGCAAAAAATATGCATTTTAATGCAGTCGAATTCCCATAAAATTAATGCTAAGATATGAAATCTAAGATTAAAGATTGTTTCTTTTTACCCTCTATCTTTTTCACATTTCCATAAAACTGAATATAAAACATTAGTTTAAATTCTAGCATAACTATTATTCTTGCATTATAAGTTGGCTGATGAGTGACACAAATTTAAATGAATATATTTATTGACTAGCAAGCTTTCCCAACTCCACTAGTTAGTTTCTCCAATTAAACTAAATATATCGATGAATTTGACCTTGTGTTTTAAAGCAATACAATATGGACCTTTACTAATGTGTCAGACAAAATAGGAGTTGTTAAGCACCAACTCTTGATCATTTACAGTAGAATTTTGTAAAGAACAATAGGCAGTATAAGAAAACCATGCCTGAAAATTATAATTAGCTATGCCAGTCTCAGCAAAATCTTCAAGTACAATTTTTTAAAAGGCTAATATTCCATAATCAGGCTCACCTGATTATAGAACTTTCTCCTATAATTCTATAACTAAGGAACATAGATTGAAAGGTTACATACTAAAACCTTTCTTGAAAGATTATATAACTGCAAGTCCCATCAAAATCCATTCAACAGAACTGTTTAAAAAGGGTTAATCTTTCATAATTAGGTTCACTTGATAAAAGACTTTTCCTTCATAATTCTATAATTAAAGCAACAGAGATCAATGTGCAATATACTGAAACAATCCCTAAACATTTATTTAACCAGCAATGCAAGTTTCATCAAAATCTGTCCAGTAGAACTTTTTAAAAAGGCTAATCTTTCATAATCAGGCCCATTTTATTATAGAACTTTCCCTCATAATTCTGTGACTAAGCAACTTAAAATAAAATGCAATGTACTAAAACCTTCCTTGAAAAAGTATACATCAAAATCCATTCAGCAGAACTCAAGTTATAAGCAATCAGAATGAAATTTCCACTTGCATTTTATATATATTGTAAATTAAGGCAATAATCAGAACTAGAAACTCACAAAATCTAGTTTTTCATTAAATAACAAATGCATTTTCTATGCCATTTGTGTCTGTTAATGGCTTTCAATCCCCATAGCATAGCAAAATCTTCCAAAATCGTCAGCTGATTTATTGTGGCCTTATTTTACTTACACTTTAAAATAATTTAATTCTGGCAAATTTATATGAATTATGTATTGTATATCCTGTAATATCCCATATATTTTTAGGGTTGGTCAGAATGTTATGTAATCAACATGTATGATTTTTTTATGTCCTTCTACCCTGAAGAAAAGATTCGTATTCAGCAGCTGGAGATGTTTGATGAATACGAAATGTGGCATGAAATGTGTCTTCATTATGTTCTCATTTGTGCTGCACAAGGTTTTCTATCAGAAAGCTTTGCCTCATTACAACCTACATGTTAGTTGTTATAATTTAAAAATTTCTTTTACAGTGTTTTTGTATTGCATTTTTAATATTTTAAACTTTTATTGTGTAATTAAATTATCTGTATTTTAATGCTCTTATTAAATTAAAACAGTAATTTTTAAATTAGATTGATCTGTGGCTAATGAAAATATATAAAATTTTGAGTTTCAAAACTTATGTGTCACACTTTACACACACTCTTAGCTACATAGTCTTAAGAGGAATGATTTTTGAAGAGAAAATGAAACAAATTCTTGTTTTTATAAAAGAAATATTTTAAAAACTGTAAATACCATGCTTGAATCATGCATTTGTTGACCATTAACTTCAATTTAGAGCTACTCATATTTGCCATGTATTGAGCATAAGTATATTACTGTGGTCAATGTGCTACAAATATGAAAAAACACTAAATTTGTATGACTTTAGTTCTTTGTCTTGTCAATTACTGTATATAATTTATTGTGTATTTATATTGAGTTAAATGTCCTTTTTAACCCATTTATGCCTGAATTTTTGTTTTCGCAAATTTGTTGGTAAAATCCCTTTAAAATGTTGCAAAATGAACTGGAAAAATGCTAAAAAAAATTAACCTAAAATATTTTTGTATTTATTAGATAAAATGTAAACTTACTAAATATGGAAATATCCATATGTGGAAAAATGCATAATTATATGCCTTGTCTAAATTTATATAAATTAAGCTTTTAAATTGTATATTATATACTATAATTAGTCTTTCTATGAACTATTAAAAAAATATGTTTATTTCTTTACAGAGACTAATAACATTATAAGTATTATTAATAATAAATTAAGAATAATCATATTTGAGGCTAAAAAACAATTTACTCCAAAATCTTCTTGAAAAGGAGTTCACATAAATAACTGTCCCCTAAATGGCTAATAGAAATATGTACCCATTTGCACCTAGCGCCCTATAGTTTGTACATTACAAACATGCATAAAAAAGTAGACTTGAACATATAATTTCGCAATAAAAAAAAATACGTATTTTAAAGAAGTCTACAAGCTCAGATTATGACTTATTTATTTGGATCCTTGATACAAAAAATACAAATAAACTTACCTTTTTCATTTCGCTATCTTGAAAAATGAAAAATCTATAAATACCGAAAAAAGACCTTCATTTAAGCAAATAAATATCAATCTTTTGCTGTCATTTCTTGGTAATAGATAAAGACATTTATAGACCATTACTTCATACAATTTTCTTGTTGTAAAGAACAAGAAAATTATAAAAAATTATTAAAATTCGAAGCGTCCTAAAAATGGGACGCTAGGCATAAATGGGTTAAAGTACTATAATATCTAATATTTTCTACATTAAAAATTGAATTTCTGCTGTATCTTTACAATTTTGAATCATCTCTGATAACTTTGATATAAAATTATTGAAGAATATGATAGGTCCCATTTTGTAAGTTCTTGTCATTTTAGAAAAGCCACAACTAGTTGTGTTAGTCAAGCTTAAGTTGATGATATAATAAATTTTTAAGAACTGAAGGTTATAAGTGTAAATAAAAGTAATGAATTACTTGAAACTTTATTCAAATATCTTAAAGCTTCTTAGTTTGTAAATAAATTTATTTACTTCATTATCTAAATTATGTTTATTTGTATCATTTGAATTTTAAATCAAGTTCAAGGAAAACTTGCAATTTTAATTCATATTCTTAATGATTTATTTTGGATAAAATTTCATTGTACAGTAAATATCCTCTAATCTGGCTCACTGGAGACTTGAAGCATGCTAAATTACGAAATTTTCCAGATTACATGATGAATGTCGGGAAAAAATGTGTAGAGGTTAGAATTAAACAATAAATGACAGTTTTTTTAATTCTTTGTTAGTTTTTTAATTCTTTATTCATGTTTTTTATTTTCTAAACAGCTTGAATAGAAAAAAGAACAACAAATCAATAGTGTAAAGTATGACATACATGCATGACTATAAAATGAAAATGTGCACTGTAGGCCTACTCGTAGAAACCATCTTAAAAAATTTTTGAATGTCAGTTTATTTTGTTGTAGTCTTCTCTCTTCTCTTTTTTAGGAAGTCATATCGTATGATGTGGAGTTTCATAATTTCTGCATCGTTGAGCGAATGGCTGCACTCAGAAAACTTGATAAATATATTCAAGGCATCAGCTGTTTGATTTCAGCTGATGTTGTTTGACTCGTCCACATCATCTTCATTATAGTCAACGTCTTTGGGGGCTGTTGAGTTGATAACACTTTGAATGATGGCCTCATCTGTCAAAATTTTCTCTGTCAGCTCATCTAAATCTGCTTCAACCCACTCTTTTATTTCTTCTTGATTAAGTTGTTTTTGAAAATCATGCCAGATGGTCCAGCATGCCGGACCTTAGGATGCCAGATTAGAAGATGTTTACTGTATTTTATAAATTAGTATTCATGATTTTAAGTTGTTAAAAAAAAACCTTTAGAAGCAGACTTATTATTGATGATTTATCATAATGAATTTCAACTTTACTTTAAAATTTCCTTTTTATAGTTTTAGGTTGTTAAATAATTAGTTAAATTTATATGTATTTAAGAGTGTCCTTTTATTTCTTGCATTTTAATTGTCATGTCCATCAAAATATCACAGTAAATGAAAAGGGTAAAATAAAAAGGCTAATATTAATTCAGATAAGAAAATGCTTTTGTTCCCAATTGTAAACAAAAAAAAAAAAAAAAAAAAGATTTATGAGCATTAAAACCTGTTATTGTTAAATGTGTTATATGTTTGTTTTATTGAGATTTGTTCATTAAATTTATCTTGTGTTTTTTAATTTTAAACTGTGTTCCCATTAGGAGGAAAAAATGAGAAAATCTCACCCTCAGCTCAAATTTCAGGGAGAACAAAAATTTTGTTGTATTCATTTAAAAAAAAAATATTTTGTAACACAATAGCGAGAGATGCAGCTTCAGCATATACACTGCCTGTTTTTATATTAATTAAATATAACCTGCAATATCCTATAAAAAGTTTTTTCCTTTCTATCCCTGCATCAGTTATATGCTTTAAATATCTGAGATTTTTCTCAGTTGATTTATTGCAAGATTTCTTTTTCATTCTGTTTTGCGTGCTGAAAGATCTTTCAACAGACACGGTGTTAGAATTGTATTTTCTCTTCTGAAAAATCATCAAGATTTAAACTTTAAAAAAAAAATAAAACATTCTTTTAACAGTTATGTCTGAAGAAACGTCAACCTTTTTTCTGTTATGTATTTGCCATTCTAAACAATCATCCAACTTCAGGTACTTTCTTAAATCATCTCTATGAAGACCCCTAGAAACTGAATTTCTACCCTGGCCAGACCAATAGAGTAAAATAAGATAGTAGATACAACAGTAAAAGAAAATTTCATAGTGATTGAAATTCTTAAAATCTGTTGTTGGTGATTTGACTGGATATAAGTGATGAAAATGATTCCTCTCAGTGAAAATCTTGCATTTAGATAAAATAAGGTACTACTTAGTTATCCTGTCGACCAATTTTGCCAAATTATATAAATCGGCAAATTATACAAATTGATATTATTTTTATTTTAAAAAATGAAAGAAGAAATAAATTAGTATAAAATTAATAAAAATACAAATGAAACGTCGAAATAAAAATCACTTGATGACGTAAACACGTGTAACTTGCTTAAAGTCAAGTGAATGTGACATTTACGATCAACCATTATTGGCATTTAATCTTATAGTTTGGCGATAGATTTTTGGTTGACGGGATAACTAAGTAGTACCTAAAATATTTATGGAGCATGAGAATATACTGCACTGAATTTTTTTTTTTTATAAAATGTGAGGGATTCTCGTAATCTCATATCTTATTAGGAACCCTGTTTAATGTGTGTCTATTTTAATTCCCATGCATCAAGTTTAGTATAGTGTGTAACATCATATAGGAAAGCACTCACAAATCATTACAAATACAAGCCCAATTGAACCTTTGGTAAAAATCCTCATGTCAGTTGTTATGAAAAGAAAAAGTCTGTCCTATAAGTTGTAAATTTCCAAGCGGGTGAAAATGTCCGGGCCAGGATTCGAACTAGGGATCTCTTGCCTGAAGCCGCCAATTCTCTGCCAACTGAGCCATTCGGATGAAACTGGGAGACCTAATTCACACAGCTGACCTTAATGATCTCAGCATCTGGTCTGATATCTCAAGGGTCTGTCCAGGCTTTTCTCACAGGGTCATGTTTTTGTGAAATTTTTCTTATATTTGTGAACATTCTAGTCATAATTTTGTGAATTTTAAATTATCGATGTATTCATGTTCTATCCTTAATATATAAAAAAGCTGACTAATACGTTCTTTGGTGAGTTCAACTGTTTATTTACAGGCCAGATTTTATTTTTATTAAATGATTAAATTTGTGAAAAGTTCAATTTGAAGGTGAAAAAATTCTGTGAAAGGTCTATTTAAAAGACAAATAATTTTGTGAAGCATCCTGTTTTGGGATAAAATGTTTCGTGAAGGGTCCTGTTTGGGGGTAAAAAAAATTGTGAAAGGTCCTGTTTTAACGATAAATAATTTTGTGAAGGGTCCTTTAAAGGACCTAAAATTTTCTTAAACATATCCCTGTGAATCAACTCAACAGATTAAATCAAAGATTATGAAACTCCAGTAAATGCTGGATACATAATTATATTAGATTAATTTTTTACACAATTATTCAATTGGCAAATAAATCATATGAGTTGTAAATTGTGCTATTATGAGTCATTCTTCACACGCATGTCTCATAGTTCTTATTTATTAAATCACACCAGTCTTTTTTAGACTTCATTGTGCTGTTTGCTGGTGACTAATATTTATCCTGTCTTTTTTTAGATTCTGCCTTAGATATTACTAAATATCCAGTTGACAAAAAGCTTTTGAATTGGAAGAGTACTTCTACAATAGAAACTATGCAAAGGTTATGCATACATATATATATTATATTTCCTTCAGTGATGTTGATTGCATGCTAATTTTTTTTGTATTAATGTAGATTAAATTGAATTTATATTATTTGAAATCTTGATTAGTTTAATTAACTGAGAATAATATGAGATGAATTCCAAACATCTAAGAAATTAAAGTACTGATTTATTTTGATTGGTACTCGTAAAATAAAAAATAGCCTTATGCAAAATTCTTCCACATTTCATTTTTCAAAAAACATTTTTCCTATTCATATAAAACAAAGTTTAGGTATGCTTATAAATGTCATCTATTATTTGGGGTGGGGGGGGGGGTTAATAACAAAAAAATAATTATAACTTTCTCTATTTTTTATTAGTATTTTAAATTTTCATTTGGAAAAAAAAAAAAACTAAACATATTAAATATCAGAGTATTCTGGCACTAAAAATGTGTTGTTTCTAATGTTGAAAAACTCCAAAATTTCACAAAATTCAAAGTATCATAACTTGGTGAGTTTTGGCTGCAGGAAAATGTAATAGATACATCAATGTAGAACAGAATTCCGGAATTTTACAGAAGATTAAATAGATAAATCAGACTGCCAGTTTTAGCTTTAAGTCTATATTTAAATTTACATCTATTTAAAGCCCAGGGCTACTCAGAGGCCCCTATATTAATTGAAGTACCAAATTTTCTGTAGTATGAGAATTTATCTTGTTTTCTAAATGAGTCTCTTTTTTATTATACAGGTTTGGTCACCAAGTGATATCCTTCTCATCAGATACCATAATGGTATCAGGTGGATTCGGAGTAGTTGGTAAAAAACATCAAAGACTTGGAGACATTATTTTGTACCATACAAGATCGAAAAAATATTTAACAATGCTGCAAGATGGCAAGCCTATACTGGGTATTTATTAATTTTTATTATTTATATATTAAAATATAGTTCCCATATGTGATAGAATTAGATTAGTATTGAATCAGGTCTTGTATTATCTATCCAAAATTTCTGTTCTAGCAGATGGTTCAGTTTTATAGGTTTTACATATTTTCTTTAACTGTATAGGTCATTGTATACTTACTTACATATATTAATGCATGCATTTACAAGATTCATGCACTTTGGAAAAACTTTGAAAAGTGCTTGGGGGTAAAAAATACGTTCATACATACTTATTATTATTTTTTTAATGATATTTTTCTCCTTCACTCTCAAATAATGGAATGGAATAATTCTGTGCCATAGATTAAGCTGTGTTCTCCCTATTTGTAACAGTGTTATTTAATAAGAAGAAATCTATAGCTTACTTTTAATTTTGAAGTACATTTTTTACAAGCAGATCTTTAAATACTAGCAATATCATGGTGAGAAACTTCATTTGGGATTTTATTCTGCTATTAATTATATCATGTCTTTTATTGTTTCTAAAGTAAAAAGATCAAGTTGGGTTTTCTGAACATTCCTGTCCATGGTACAGATGTACCTTACTAAGTTAAAATATTTTATATTATTCTTTAAAAATTCTGGATTAATTTGGTGTTTATAACTTCCTCAGTCCTGTTGTCGCCTGTAGGAGACACTAATCAACACTCTTCAAATTAATTTAAATGCTTCTAGAATTGTTAAAAATACTTCTAGACCATTTTAATAAATGCGTATATGTCATAAGTATTGATTTTTACACTGATACATTTTTTGGAGCTGTTTTGCATTAATTTTAAACTGGTGTTTGAAGTCTCACGTAATATTTGATCAGGACTGAGGGGGATAAAATTTTTTAAAGATCTGATAAGAATCCTTTGAAATACAAGTAATGAGGTGATCCCTTATGTTTTATACTTATTCCAAAGCTATTTTAATGAGTGTATCTAAACAGTCCTTAAAAATATTTAAGTATGTCCTTAAAAAGTGCTTGAATTTTATTTCATCTGAAGTATATGAACTATGATTTAGAAATAAAATTTATGACATTTACATCTATCTAAAGAATTTTTTTAAAAAAAAATAAGTGTCCGGGCAGAATTTCAATTGGTAGTGGTGGGTATCTTATTTAGGTACTTTTCCCTCATCTATACTAATATTATAAAGAGGTAAAAATTGTTTATTTGTAAGAGGTAAGCTCTGGAACTACCGAACTGGTTCCAAAAGTAATGGTATCAAAATGATGGTGTTAGTCCAACTTAGAACATAGGCTATATCTTATGTCTGTGCCCCTGGCCAAAAGGGGGTGCAGGAGCAAAAAACGTTCTAAAAATACGATTTTTGTGTTACTGAAGGGCCTAGAAACATGAAATTTGGAATGGTAATTACTTATAAGATAATAATGATCTCTAAGAACATTTCTTAAAAAAATCGAAATTAAAAAGGAATGAAAATGCACGAAAAGCATTCTAAAAAACGTTCTAAATGGTGATTTTTACGCAATTTCAGGAAGTACCAAACCGATTTAAAAAATAATGGTGTCAAAATGATCGTGACAACCCTTGCTCCAACATAGGCTACAATTTATGTCGGTGCAGCAAAAAAACATTCGAAATTGCGATTTTTGTTTTGCTGAAGGGTCCAGATACACGGGATTTGGCATGGTAGTTACTTATTAGATATAAATGATCTCCAAGAACATTTCTTAAAAAATTCGAAATTTAAAAAGGGATGAAAATGCGCAAAACGTGTTCTAAAAAACTTTCTAAATGGCGATTTCTACGCAATCTCAGAAAATACCCAACCTCTTTCAAAAGTAATGGTTGGAAATTGATGATGACAGCCCTTGCTCCAACATAGGCTCTATTTCATGTCGGTGTCACTACCACCTAGGGGTTGCAGAAGCAAAAAACGTTCTAAATTGCGATTTTTGTGTTAATGAAGGGCCTAGAATCCTGAAATTAGGCAGGGCAGTTATTTATAAGATACAAATGATCTCTAAGAACATTTCTTAAAACATCGAGATTTAAAAAGGGTGAAACTGAGCAAAAAGCGTTCTAAAAATTTTCTAATTTGCAATTTCTACGCAATCTCAGGAAGTACCGAACCGATTTTAATAATAATGGTGTAAAAACGATGGTGATAGCCCTTGCTCCAACATAGGCCTTCATGTCGGTGCCACTACCCTAAAGAGGGTGAAGGAGCAAAAAACGTGCATTTTTTGTAATACTGCAGTGGCTAGCAACTTGAAACTAGGCATGATAGTTACTTATAAGATATAAATTATCTCTAAGAACATTTCCTAAATAATTCAAAATTTAAAAGGGGTGAAAATGGATGAAAATCGTTCTAAAAAACGTTCTAAATTGCGATTTCTACACAATCTCAGAAAATAGCCAACCGATTTTAAAAGTAATGGTTGGAAATTGATGATGACAGCCCTTGCTCCAATATAGGATCTATTTCCTATCGGCGAAAAACTTTCTAAATTGTGATTTTTATGATACTAGCAACTTGAAATTTGGCATGTAATTACTGAGATGTAAATACTCTCTGAGAAGAGATCCTTAAAAATTTGAAATTTAAAAGGGGTGAAAATGTACGAAAAGCGTACTAAAAACCAGGGATGTAGAAAATGTTTCTACTCGCAACATTTCCCCCAATCCACATGAAAATTTCCCCAAAATCTTACGGTATGTTATAGGTAAATGCTGTATTAACGTAGGTAAAGAAAAATTATTTTTCCAATATATCTCAACTTATGCACGAGTATATAATGGAAGGGGTGATTCTGAGGGGGGGAAAAAGTCAGAAATTAGCAGCAAATTTTCTGAAAGGTTACAGCAGCAGAGTGGGGGAAGGGGGGAAATCCACTCCCAGCACTAACTATGTTTTTTTCACAACCCTTTGCCGAAATTCGCGTTTTTTCGCGATCTATGACGAAATTTGTGGTTATTTCGCCTTCCTTTTGGCGAAATTTGCAGTATTTCGCCCTCTTTTGACGAAATTTGCAGTTGTTTTGCCATCTTTTGATGAAATTCGCTGTTGTTTTGCGGTCATTTGACAAAATTCGCGGTCGTTTTGCGATCGTTTCGCGAAATTTGCGGTTCTTTTGTGATCTTTTGACGAAATTTGCGGGGTTTTGCGATCTTTTAACGAATTTTGCAGTTGTTTCGCCCCTTTTGACGAAATTTGCGGTTGTTTCGCGATCTTTTCATGAAATTTGTGTTCATTTCGCGATCTTTTGACGAAATTTGCGTCGATTTCGCAATCTTTTGATGAACTTTGTGAGTATTCGCGGTTGTTTTGCTGTCTTTCGAAGAAATTTGAGGTTGTTTCGCGATCTTTTGACGAAATTCGCCGTGGTTTTGTGATCTTTCGACGAAGTTTGCGGTTGTTTCGTGCCCTTTTGGCGAAATTTGCGATTGTTTCGTGATATTTTGTCAAAATTTGCGGTTGTTTCGCGATATTTTGACGAAATTTACAGGTTTTTTTGCAATTTTTTGGCGAAATGTGGGTTTATTTTGCAATCTTTTGATGAAAAGCGCGTTTTTCTGCAATTCTTTGACAAAATTCGCGGTATTTTTATGTCTGAATTTTCAGATTGATGACCTTTTCTTTAATTTTTGGAATCGAATGCCTTAAATTTTTGGCAAATTCGGAACAAAATCACCCCTGATATACGGTACATATTATTCTGAGATCGATTTTGTGAAGATCGCCATACGGATTTTTTTATTTGTATAGTGAAATTTTTCTATCTCAGGGAATTATGGAATTTGTTGTTAAAATCGAAATCAATTGTATGTGTTTCTGCAAAATTTCCCCAGGTGGTTAAAATTTCCCCCGATCCTAGATCGCCGGATCGGGCATATTCTGCACCCCTGCTAAAAACGTTCTAAATAGCGATTTCTACGCAATCTCAGGAAATATAAACCGATTTCAGAAGTAATGGTTTCAAATTTATGGTGACAGTCCCCGCTCCAACATAGCCTATATTTTGTATTGTTGTCACTACCACCTTGGGGTTACAGGAGCAAAAATTTTCTAAATTACATTTTTTGTGTTACTGAGGGGGTCTAACATTTTAAATTTGGAATGGTAATTACTTCAAAGATGCAAATGCTTTCTAAAAATTGTCGAAAGAAAATTCCAAATTTAAAAGGATGAAGTGAGTGAAAAGCATTCTATAAGCGTTCTGAATTACGATTTGTATGCATTCGTATGAAATACGAAACCTATTTCAAACATAATGGTGTCAAATTGATGGTGATAGAACCTGCTCAAACATAAACTGTATATTTTATGTCGAGGGTTGCAGGAGCAAAAAAATTTCTAAATTGCGATTTCTGCAGTACCGAAGAAGCTAGAAACTTTAAATATAGCACGGTAGTTACTTATAAAATATAAATGTCTTCTAAGAACAGTCGAAAATAAATTCGAAATTAAAAAGGGGTGAAGCGAAGGGAAGAAGTGAAAAGCATTCTAAAAGAGTCCTATATTACGATTTCTATGGAATCCCAGGAAATAATGAACCGATTACAGAAGTTATTTGTTGCGAATAAAGAATGATAGTGCCTGATCCTATACGGTAGGGGTGCACAACCTTTTTTAGAGACAGGCCACTTTCAGAAATGTCTGGGTTGTCGGGGGCCACATCAGTTATACGGACGGACAGAATTCTATTTCGGGAAGCGGTGATCTGTGGCCTACAGTCAGATAAAAAGTATGGTTTCAGACGGGGGTGGGTTACCCCCCTAGGTTCCCCTACCCAGTCAACATATCCAATTCAGGTGGCAAGGATATATCAACTGTTTACGTTTGTATATATAACATAGATATAGCAAGGATTGTTATCAAGCTGTGATAGAATTCTTTGTCGTTATTTTGGGGAGTAATTTTTTTATTATAAGTGCTAAAAAACAAACATAGGCATGAAAGTATCTAGTGCAGAAAAAATACGAACTTTATGAACGAAGAGGAGAGAAAGAGCCAATCAACGAAATTTGAGATTTTTTTCAAGCCTGGTCGATATAATTCACGATTTTCCCGCGCTCGATCAAAAATCTTTGCAATTTTTACGCATCTGATCGACAAAATTATCACTTTTTCCGCACCCGATCGACGAAATTCGCTTTTTTCCGAGCCCGATAGACAAAATGTTTCGATTTTTACGCACCTGATTGACAAAATTCGCGATTTTTCCGCACCCTATCGACAAAATTCGCTTTTTTCCGAGCCCGATAGATGAAATGTTTCAATTTTTACGTGCCTGATTGACAAAATTCGCGATTTTTCGTGCTTGACTAACGAAATTCGCAATTCTTGGCTTACTCTAACGAAATTTGCAATTTTTTCTCGCGGCAAATTGACAAAATTCGCATTTTTTTCTCGCGATAAACTGACGAAACGCACGATTTTTTCGCTGCCAATCAAAGAAATTTGCAATTTTTCCGTGCATCATTGACAAAATTCGTGAATTTTTCCGTGCTCGAATAACGAAATTTGCGATTTTTACTCTCCTGATCGACAAAATTCGCGATTTTTTCGTGTCCAACTACGAAAGTCGCGATTTTTCTTAACCCGATCGACAAAATTCGCGTTTTTCTGTGCCTGATTGCTGAATTTGCGAGTTTTTAGTGCTCGATCAACAAAATTCGCGATTCTTAACTGGCTCCGGTGAAATTTGCAATCTTTTCACGCAGCATATTGACGAAATCCGCGATTTTTTCGTGCACGACCAACGAAATTCGCAATTTTTCTGAGTCCAATCGACAAAACTCACGATTTTTCCATGGTCAATCGGTGAAATTTGCGATATTTACGCGCCTGACCTACAAAATTCGCAATTTTTCCGAATCCGATCGACAAATTGCGCGATTTTTCCGCACCTGATCGACAAAATTCGCTACTTTTCCGCACCAAATCGACAAAATTCACGATTTTTTTGTACCCGACCAGTGAAATCCGCTATTGTTTTGAATCCGATTGAAAACACTCGTGTTTTTTATGTGCCCGATCAACGAAATTTGCGATTTTTTCGCCCATGATCGACGAAATTGGTGATTTTTCTGCGCCTGATCAACGAAAATCGCAATTCTTAACTGACTGACGAAATTTGTAATTTTTTTCCATGGCAAATTGACAAAATTCATGTTTTTTTTTTCTCGCGATAAACTGAAGAAATACAATTTTTCCGCTGCCGATCAACGAAATTTTCAATTTTTCCGTGCCTGATCGACAAAACTCGCGTTTTTTTTTGGAGCCGGATCGTCAAAACTCGCAATTTTTCCGTGCCCGATCGACAAATTTGCAATTTTTGCAAGCCTGGTCGACGAAATTTGCGATTTTTCCATCTTTGATCGACAAAATTCGCGATTCTTAAATGACGGATTAAATTTTCAATTTTTCCCGCTGCAAATTGACGCAATTCACGATTATTTCCTGCGACCTATGGACAGAAATTGCAAATTTTTTCCAGTTATAAATTGATGGGATTCGCAGGCCACTTTTGGCCCGCGGGCCACAGGTTGTGCAACCCTACTATACGGGCTATATTTTATGCCGGTGTCACTACCACCTGGTTGGCAGGAACAGGGAAAGCCTTTAAAAACATCTAAATTCCGTTTTCTATAGAATATTAGGAAATACCAACCAATTTCAAGGTTAATATTGGCAAATTAATGGTGACAGTCTCTATTTCAACATTTTTCGAGACATTCTATTTCAACTCTGTTTCGGCATTTTATGTTGGTGACACTAACACCAGAGAGGTGGTAGATTGTTAGACAAGAAGCTTGGAATTTGACATGATGGTTAATTTTAAGATGTAAATGTGTTAAGATGGTTTCTAAAAAATTCAAACTTCAAATGAATACTGAAATGAGCGTATGAAATAATCATAAAAGTCTCAAAATACTTTCTAACATTTAATTGGAATTGGTTTTAGTTCTTCTTATTAATTAAAATCTCATTTCTGTCTATTGCACTTTTATAATGAAGTTTAGTCAAACTGTGGCTTAATTTGTAATTTTTGAATTATTTCAAAAAGTGTTCTTCTAATAAAAAATAGTCATGCAAATATTACTGGGCATATTTCAACTATTACACGAGCAAAGCTGCGGGGTTTGCTAGTTTATGTATAAATGTCAATCCAAATCAATAGTACACATCACAGAAAATGTGATTATATTAGTTTATATTAATCTAATAATTTAATTAAATAATTATCTTTTAAACTTTCGAATAAATTAATGATCCCTGACCTTCCTTTTTTATGTTTGTATTAAACATACATAGTTTCCATATTTTTAAATATTGCAAACTTATATTTCTCTTAAACGTTATTGAAGATTAAAAATAACATAATTTAAAATCAACACTATTGTTTCTCAATGGCTAATTTCCCAAAAGTTTTGGAAGCATGAAAGATGTAAAACAAATGCATTTTTTAAAATGCATGTAATATTTGTTTTATAAAGTGAATCAAATAACTCTCTAAAAAATAGAATTTTAGTTAAAAAAGAAACAAAATACATTTTCTAACATTACTTTTACAAGTTATTTATTAGATATTTATCTTTTCCTCAATATTTAATTTTAGGCCAGATGTTATACTGGATATTCATAATATTTGGCTATTGCCATTTATCTGGCATATCGGCCAGAATCAGCATATTTGTTGTGCTTTTTGTATCCTTAAGAATAATGTCGTTTTCACCACTTGAACCATTCTACCATTCTGAGATTAAGGCATCTGAGTTTTATGAATGTTAGATACAATTTTTTTAAGGTGGTTCTCAAAAAAAAAAAAAAAAAAATCCCTATCAACAACACAAAACTTTCTGACACATTAACTCATTTTGAAACATAAAAGATGATTTATAATCAAACAGCTTTTTTCATTTTCTGACAAAGTACATCTTCAAATTTAAACAATTATTGTGTCAGGATTGCAGTTTTTTCTCTTTCCTCTGCTGCCACATCTGGAAATTTGGTTCAAAACACCCACTCTTTAATGAAAAGAAAGAAAAAGCAATTCAATTACACAATTTCTTAATAAGAATATCTGTGAGATTATCAACTTTATATAGTAATTTTTTGTTACTGTCTTATAGATGAATAACATTAAAAAGTTGCTTCTGTGTTTGAATTTTGATGCACATTTCTTTAAATATATATATTTTTTAATTAAATTTTTTATTTTGCAGGAAGGCGAATGTTTCACTCTATGACAAGGTTATCAAATCATGTAGTTGTTATAATTGGAGGTCGTTCTTCTCCAAAAGAGATTTTTCATGATATTCTTATACTAAAGTGCCACAATTTTAAAGATCTTGCTAATGACGATGATTTTCCAGACTGTCACAATTTTCCTTCTTCTGATATCAACAAGCTTTCTATGCCTGTGCCTACATGGAGACATTCTGCTTCTTTGATTAATGTTGAAGGTATTTCTTTCCTTTAGAAGGTTTTTTAATCCCCTTTTTATCAGTCTTTTGTGTTTTAAAAAGGAGAGAGAGATTGGGAATCAGTAGTATAGTTTCTCAGGTATAATTAAGGGTATAGCTTGTAATTTCACAATCACAAGCTAACCTGCCATTCTTCATTTGTCTTCCTCAAGGAATTTCATATTTCAGAGTGTAGCAGCTATCACAGATCATATTTGAAATGTTCATTCCGGATATTGTGCATAAGCTAAAGTAAATCATCAGATTTCATTCAAATAGAAGCATTAGCATTAGACAGGGGCACGCCGACCCGGTGTGCAAAGTGTGCACCGCACACAGGCGCCAGAATAGTAAAGGCGCCAAATAGTTTAAGCGAAGCTGAAAAATTTGAAAAACTTTTATCCACTTTAAATTTATTAAAGCGGTATTTAAATTCGAAAGTGATTGATATTTCTGATGACACATTTATGAGTTAATTTTTACTTTTAAGATATATGAAATTTACAGACGTTCGTCAACGGCATAGCTTTAGGGTAAGGGGGGGGGGGTCTCAAACAGAAAAGGCGCCGCGGTGTCGAAAGGCCACGGTCGTAAAGCACCACGGAAGGCTTAAGGGCGCCGTCATGCGCCTAAAATAAATTTTAAAAAATGCTAGAAACATAAAAAAAAATTCGGTAGGGCGGCCGCGAATGATCAGACCCCCTGCTCTAGATCATACCTGTCCAACTTTTCAGATAGCAGGGGCGCACTACAGCTGGGGGCAAACATGGAATACTCCATCATTCAAATAATTGAAAATATACAACACTTCTATCTTGCTGTAGTATTGGTAGTGATACACATGCTGACGACATAAAAACGAGTAGTTTATTAAATGGCACAATGGTAAAACAGTATAACCCCCCAGGTTATGCACGGTTCCCATGTAAAAGTAAATTGCCGAAAAAAGCATAAATCAATCACAGCAATCGGCTACATTATAACAAAAACAATAAATAAAAAAAAAGAAGCAATTTAACAAATTACAACGACCATTTGGAAAATGATTTTTTCAAAGACTAATATTTAAGACATAAAAAATAGCACGGAGTTGATCATACATTACGTACGCCATAAATTAAACATTAATAGTGTTGTTACACGTAACAATTGCAAGCGACAAAAATCGCCTGCGACTCGTCAGATTTCCTAAAACTTACGTATTATCAGGGTTCGCGAAGATGGGCCCAGTTCGAAAAAACCCGGTGGGTTTTTTCAGAATGGGCCCACTTGAAAAAGCCCACTGAAAGACCCACAATGTGGGTTTTTTCAATTTTCAGAAATATTTAAAATTTTAAACAACTTATACATTTAATGAATTTAAGTCATTTCAGTTAATTTTGAAAAAAATTAATATATAAATCCATTACATAAACACCTGAAGTAAAATAAAAATGTATTTTAGCACATTGAAATACTTTACTAACATAGAACATAGTAGGCAACATACATAGTACATAATTATAGGTAAAGGCTATATCATAAGAATGTCTTTATATAAAAAATTCAAATGAACTATATTCATGAAAATAAAAGATATGTATTTTTACTTTCTTCTATCTTTACAAGAAAGTATTTAATTTGTGAAAAATTTTGACTTCCAGTTTACAATGGATTTATACGTTTTAAAAAGGTCCTGAAGACGATTTGATGGTTTTTAGAAAATATCTGTCTGTATGTGACAAAAATTTTGTGGGTGCTCCACCTCAAGAACTAATGCACAGAATTTCACAAAACTTTAGATTCAGTTAGACCTTGATGTAAACTGATGCTGATTAGCTTTTGGTGAATATTGCCCAACAGGTGGTGCTGCTTTGCTGCATTTATCTCAATTTTTGCAATAGCTTTATTTCAAGAACTAATGCACGGATTTTCATCAAACTTGACATTCAGTTACAAGTTAAGTTGTTGCTTATCAAGTTTTGGTGTATATCGCCCAACAGGTAGCGCTGTTATGCTGCATTTTTTCACGATTTCAGCATTAACTCTTATCTCAAGAACTAATGTATGGAATTGAATAAAAATTTAGATTCAGTTAGACCTTGACTAGTGCTGATTAGTTTTTGGTGAATATCACCCAACAATGGCTCTGTTGTACTGCATTTTGTATGATTTCTGCAATATCTCAAGAATTAATGCATGGATTTTCATCAAGCTTCGTATTCAGTTAGACATTGACGTAAGCTGTTACCGATTAGGTTTAGATATAAATTCCACAGTAGGTAGTGTTGGTATGCTGAATTTTTCACGATTTTTGCAAAATCTATGTCTCAAAAACTAATGCACGTGATTTAATCAAACTTAATATTCTATTTCATCTTCATGTAAATAGATGCTTATTAGACTTGGATGTAAATTGAACTACAGGTGTTGATTTTATACTGTTTGGGTTGGAAGTTTTGGTTGTGGGCATCCTAGAGGGTGGGTTTCAAAATTCAATGATTTGTTTGAAACAACGTGATACTTACATCTCCTTGTTAATTGCATCTAATTCAATGAACCTATATTTTACAATCCTCGTGATGGGCATAGATGTGGCACTGTGACAGTGAATATTGAATTATTAACATGTGTGAGATAGAGGAAAGTTTTGGGATTGGCACATCGGACTAGTTTACCCCTTTTTTTCTTCCTACTTATATATTTTAAATATTAATATTCTATTCATTATTTGATTTTAAAGCAAATTAACAATTTTTTATCTTCTATTATATTTAAAACTAATTTGTGAAAAATACTGACGACACTTTATTAATTTAAATTCATATAATTTATAACTTGTAAAATAGTATTACAATTATATTGTATACAAGGGAACAATGTATAGTATATATAAATAATATAGAATGCAATAATGTAATATCGCATATATTGTATTTTTGAAAAAACCCGATTTTCCCCGGGGAAAATTGGGTTTTTCATGAAAAAACCCGAAAAAACCCATGTGGGTTGGGTTTTTTCAAAAAAAACCCGGGTTTTTGCGAACCCTGCGTATTATCCACATTATCCAAGCATTTCATTGGCTATTCGGGAAAAGGCTTGTCCATCGTCAGATTTCCAAGAAATCTGACAAGATTTCCAAGAAATCTGACAACCAATTTAAAATGAAACTTCATTCTTAAACTTCTAAACATCCCACAGTATTACATTTTACACCGTCGTATAGAGAAAAAAATGTACTTTTAAATGCAATTTGTTTGAAAAAAGCGGTAGCTCAGTTTGTTTCTGAGTTATTAATTTTTTATTATTATTATTTTTTGTCATAGTGGCAACAGAGATATCCATCTCTGTTGAAAGTAAAGGGAAAATACATATTGCTGTATAGACCAATCAGAAAACGAATAAAATGCGGATTCGACCAATAAAAAGCTTCAGATATGTTTTTGAATTGTGAGTAAGATTTATGTAAATGGTTTCTTTGCATCATTGTGTCCAAACTACATGAAATGTATGAAAAAGGATAGTTTGACGCAAATAAACCATTTACATAAATCTTACTCACAATTTTGAATAGTGTGACACAAAAGATAAATCAATTTATTGAAATAAATACATTTCAATGCATAGTATAGATTCAATGAAAGTGATATATTTAACAGTGAATTGGAAAATTAAAAGTATTGTGTAGATGTAAAAAAATATTTTAACCAAGTCAAAAATAATTTAAATTGAATTTTAAAACAAACCTTTTAAAGTCACATCAAGGCGTCACTTAAATTTTATATCATATCTTTTAAAACTCATATTTTGAATTTATGAGAGATGTAAATGATAAAGCAACAGCGAATAAAATTTTATGCAGCTTTTCATGTTGAACATAACTTTTGCACATGCGATTGTAAATAAAACAAAAATAAAATGATGAAATAAATACAAATATATTTTTTAAGAAATAGCATAACGTCACTCAAAATTTGATATCAGTATTTTTAAGTTCCATATTTAAAATTCTTAGAGCATAAGATAAAGTGCTGCGTCAGAAACTTTTAACCCGTCAAGGGTTTTTGCATTGATATCATTACTTTTTTGAGGTTAGTGATAAAATGATTAAAAAAAAAGATACTTATGGAATTTAATGCAGATTTAATTTTTACTATTTTATTGCAATTTTCCTTATAGCACTTTGTATATAAAAACAACTGGGTAAGTATAATCGCAGATCGCACAGAGGGTTTCATTTGATATTCCTTTAAAAACACTTTATCCTTAAATTAATAAATCCAAAATATTAATTTATAATTAAATCCTTACATAGATGGTGCACCAATAGTTCCAATTTTCATGGGGCAGGGAACGCACTCTTTTAAACAAACCACCTTCCAATTGAAGTCATCAAAAACCAAGTTGAATAAACCAGACCCCGTTGTGTTGTTTGACAAACAGCAGTCTCATGTCCCCTCCTTCCCCCCTTTTTCAAAATTTTTCAGACCAGTACCTAAGAATGGAACCAAAATAATTTTTTCTCTTCAGAAATTACGATAAAAAAATAGTATGCAGTACTCATGAATTTACTTTAATGCTATATAGGGTGATTATTAAGTTAATTATAACGTTTGGAATCTGTTGCATTGATATCCGAAAGGTAGTTTCTGAGTTATGGAAGCTGGACCCATAAGGCGCCATAGAGGGGCGAAACCCGCTAGTGTCTATCATAATTATATCTGCCATGTAGACTAATTGCGATATTTAATCAAAATAGTCCCCCCCCCCCCTTCCTCAGTCCTCATCCCCGGAAATATAACAAATACAAAATGTGTCTTTATAAACCTATCGCCAAATAGGTTTTTTATTCTTTTTCCCTAAAAAAAAAACATGATTTTTATATCCGTAACGTAAATAGCGGACGAAGCCTGCTAGTTCCTATCATAATATATATTTTTAATAATTTTATATAGTCTATAATAAAAATCAGACTTAAAATAGTCTAGTTCCATGAGTACTTGTAGTGTCAGTTACATGCTACGATTTTTGGATACCAGTATTTTAGAACGGGAAAATGTGACTTATTTTATCGGAGATATCTCATTAATTGAATAAGGTGAAGCAAACTTTTTGAAAAAAAGGTGGCCAACAAGCATGGCAGTTATCAGCTATGTGACTTTGTGCTAAAGTCCATTAATTTGATCTGCTTTAAAAAGATTACGGAAGATTGAATTATAGTAGAACCTGGATTAACCGAGCTTCGATTAATCGAGGTTTCTGTTAACCGAGCCGATAACAAAGACTGATTTTTTTTTTCCTTTTGAATGAGCCTTAAAAATAACCACACTCTTTAGCTCACTGTCCGTGCTATACAGGCCCTTTTGCCCCCAAAAGCACTCAACTCCAAAGAAACATTGGACCCTGAGAAGTCAATAGCAAACAATGCTTTGTTTCCAGTGGCTGTGTCAACTTTCGTAAATTTTTCAATTTGCATTTTAAAATTTATTACTGGTAGTAGATTTTCTTTTTAAATTTGTTAAGCTGTGAAACAGAACTTTACATATATTTATTTTTATTATTTAAAAAACGTTCTATATATATTTTTTAAAGAGATGTTAAATTCGCAAGCACGGCGAGTTTTTACACACAGTTTCTATTAACCGAGATTTCCGATTCCGATTTACTAACGGTCCCAATTAGCTCGGATAATCGAGGCTGCTCTGTATAATTAAAAAATCAATGGCGATCTTACTGTAAACGGGTTTCCTTTTTACTGAGGGATTTCAAGACCGAATCAGCTGATGTTAGTTGCTGTTTCCGTGCTTGATTAAATAAGATTAGTTAAACATTTGAAAATTACCAAATATAAAAGGAACTAAGTCAACAGAGTCTTTGCTTTATGGTATTTTTTAACAACGCTATAAGAAAATGATTTTAAATAAGAGATTTTAAATGAAACGTTTTAAATCTGACATAATTTTCACCAAACTTTCCTTTCTCTTTGTAACATTCAACTGAAAATATTTTTATTATTAGAAAGATAATATTATTATTTGCGCTACCTTAAAATTGGCAACTATAGTTAAAAATATCATCTCGAAATTTGAAATAAATCTCTCATATAAATATATTTTTTAATTTAAACTGTTTTGCAATATGTTTTGCAAACTGTTTTGGCCACTTTGGCCAATATGACGTAATTTCCTCCATTTACGAGTTTTAACACATATCGATGAATTTATTATTTAAAAATTTTCTTTTTCTTTTAATATTCACGTGTAAATATAATTTTTATGACGTAATTTTCAATGTTTTCCTGCTTTTAATGCGTAATCATTTAATTCTAATTTGAAAATAATTGATTATTTTATAATTTTCTTTCATTTTAAGTAAGCGTGTGTAAAAACAATTTTTATGACGTAATGTTTAATATTTTCCTGCTTTTAACACGTTATCATTTAATTCTAATTTAAAAGGATTTTTTTCTGTTTATAATAGTCACGTGTGAATAAATTTTTAATTTAAAGGATATATTATTCTTTGCGCTGTTTTAACAATTGGCAACAATTTAAAATAACCTTTTCTAAAATATGTAAAAAATATCTCTGGAAATTCTGAAAATTTTAATTTAAAATTGAAATAAACCGTCAAAAAATTAGGCAAGTTAAAAATAATAAATGCACTCTGCAAACTTCGAGTTTCTATTGAATGATTAAATTGAATGAAAATGATTAAATTCCCATGTATATTTTTTTTTCCTATGAGACTTTTTTAATGAGACAATTTTATCCAGATTTAACATTAAATATCTCTTAAAATAATTCTTCGATTTAAAAACTGTCTACTTCAACGTTTTTATCAAACATTTCTCTATAATACTACTCATTTTAATATTTTTGTATGCAGTAATTTTCTTAATATTTGCGAAATAGACCTCTAGTCACAAGTAATTCTTTCAAAGCGGCGAAGAGCGTTAGTTTTTTTTTTCCGAATAAGAGACAAAATGTAGTACGCAATTGCGTCAAAAGATGGCGACACCAGAATTCTGATATGCTTATTATGTAAACTGTAAATATTGCAAAGTTAAATAAAAACAATTGTCTCGGGGTTATTAAACTTCATTGATATTTATAAATAAAACATTTCAACTAAATTATTTATTATAAAAGATTTATTACATCACAATAATTTTTATGCAAGGAAAATAATAATTATAATAATAATAATATTATGGATGTCAGTGATTATATATTGATTGACCGTCATAATAATAAAAAATGATATTATAAAAAGGTTAGCTGAAATGAATTATTTTTTTACGTTTCTGATCGTGTGATTTATATTCAAATAATAATTATTAATGTATATTTTTTTGTAAAGTGATTGAAATTAAATATATTTATAAAATTTAAGGTAATATTTTTATTGTTGAAAAATTGCCAAGAAATAATCATCATCAAATTGGCGTCATTATAATTGTAATTTTATTTAACTTAATAGCAATTAAAAAATTACAAAGGAACTGAGAATAATGGTCAACTAGCAGACTTTAAAAAAAAAAAAAAACACATTCACATGTGAAAACACGTATCAGAGAGTATCGAACTGCCTATCTTAAGATCAGTAGACGATGGCCCTTAACCACTCAGCCAGTGGGAAGACAAAATTTTTCTCCCCAAAAGTGGTTAAAAAGAAATCATGTGTATGAATACAGTGTCATGCATTTTCGGTGAAATTTCCATAGAATGGTGAAGAAATATAGTCCGATTTTTCATGCGCATTATAAAACGAACAAGAGTCTTGCTGGAAACAAGTAAATTGTTATTTGGTTCATCTGAAACATATTTATTTGATTTTTAAAAAATCGCCCGTGTCATTTTCGAGAGAAAAAAAAATCGAATTATTTAACGAACGAGAGTTTTCCCAGAAAAAAGAAAAGTGTTATTCACCTCGCCTTAATCACATTTATATTATGTATCAATTTAAAAATAATTGTTAGAACCGTTTTCGAGATTTTCAAATTAGGAACTTCCTCGATATCATACCAACGTTTTCACTTTAAAAATGGCTATTTAGATCTCAAAATATACTGCACGTAGAAATGTAAAAATTTCAGTATACGATTAGACTGCAGATATAAGACTGTTCTAGAAAATTCAGAACAATAAGACATATATCTGTTGAGTTATTAAAAGGCGGCTTTTCGCATTTTCTTTGATGTCGAGTTAGCTGTATATATGAGTTCCGCCATCTACGAATTCTATGATACGATTTTAACGATACGATACGATACGATACGATTTTAGGCTTAAGGCTGCGTCGCTTGGAATACTACCGTCTTCCATGATATACATTAGCTGAATCAGTACTGCACATATATTAGGTACACCTGTTACACAAATTTAATTAAAATTGTTTTTTTAATAAAATTCTTCTGAATTGATACATTATTTTTTTACACTCTTCATTATAATAAAAAAAAAAAGACATTTAAATTAAATATTTCAATGTAAAATGTTAAGGTTCTTTAAAGTTTAAAGTTCTAAATTTTCGTTATTTTTCAGTAATCCATTATAATTTTTCCCAGCTATATTTAACTGAAAAATAAATACCCAGAAAAATACCCAAAGTGGGCATTTTACATCACTGGGTGCACCGACAGGCTTTCGACCATCCTCACAAAAATTTTGAGCCTCGTACGTGCCGTAGATTCTGTTAGCCATCACACACAGACAGAGCAAAACTTTGTTTTATTAGTATTTTTAATTTACAACTTGGATTCATTGCAGGAAAATTGGAAATTCGAAAAATAAAAAAATCTGACAGAGAAGGAAGGATTAAGAGTGTGACAAGGTAAAGATACGCTTGCTTCTTAGCAATGTAAACATCGAAATGAATATGCATTTTTCATAACATTTGTTATATAGCCAGCATAGGGGTTCTGTATTTGCTGATTAAAATCAAATGTTCCGGGACTAAAACATTTTCGAATGCACCCCTGATTATAATCTACGTGTGGTAATTGTTAATTGTTTAAGGCGCATCTTAATTGATGTTACGTTATTTTAAAAGAAATAAAAGTACTATAACAAGATCCGATGTAATACAGGCACCATTAATTTGAGAAAATATTTTTCTACTTTTATGTGTATTTACCGTATTACGAGCACTCCTTTCTTTGTGTCATAGTGCTACCATTGATTAATTCAACACAGCTATATTTCCAAATTAAAGTTTATTTGAACTGTTTTAAGATTTAAGTTTTAAGTATAAGCATAAATAAAGATCAGATCTTAAAAATTCCGGGAGTAATGGAGGTAAAAGAAGCTGATTTATGTAGGAGGTATGTCATTTGTGGGGAGGGGAAGCAAACAGCTGAAGCACCCACTTTTTAGGGATGTCCGTCATCTGCATAGCTGCCAACGTTCTTTATTTTTAAAGTTAAACAACAATATTTTAAACCAGAAATTTAAATTAATAAATGAAATTTTAAAAAAACCCTGTAGAAACAAGACACATTTCATTAAATAAATTTTCTGGTTCAAATTCTTTTATTTAATCTGGAGAAAACCACCGGAAGGTTGGCTTGGTAGCTATGCATTTATACTCATTGGAAAAAAAAAATCACATTTTTTTTTTTTGTGGGTGGGGGGGAGTGTTTAGGAATATGGGGCGCCAATTGAAGTTCTGCACACAGGTGCCGGATACTTCTGGCGCGCCCCTGGCATTAGATAAACATTTTAAGCACAGCAATTAGCAATAATATTTACCAAATACTTGCTGTTGCAACATTCTCAAAGCTCCCGCATTTATTATCAACTTTGGCTAGTTTAGAAAATATAAACAGAGTGTCTAGCCACCTGGAAAAGACAAGGAAATTTATATGGACTGGAAAAGTCAGGGAAATTTACTATTCCTGAGGAAAAGTCAGAGAAATTTGAAAACTCTGAGAAAGAGTTACAAAAATTTGAAACTTCCAAGAAAAAAAAATTAGGAAAAAAATTCTTATTATAAAACTAAGGATTTGAAATTGCAGTGCCAGGAAAATCAAATTTTTGCTCTTTATAAGTACTGTAAAGAGTACTTATACCTATCATGGAAATAATTTTGTCTACCACTTTTCAATTCCTCCTTGGAACTCCAAGATTTTCAACTCCAGCTTCACTGAAACTTTGTACTGAATGTTGTAGGATCGATTAGATGTTTCAATCTGTTTACTTATCTTTGTTTTGAAACTCTGTTAGCTTAATATATTGATTATTTATTATTTGTATTAAAGTATGTCAAAGCAATTTGTATTTAACTGTGACTGATGTGATAAAGAATTTCATTCTGATTGGACAAAGTGGATAGAACCTGATGCTAAAAGTGCGTACCTTCAAAATATTTATCATATAAAATGTTCAACAATTTGTAAATTTTGCAAAAATTTGTTTAACTATTCAGTAATTGTTACTTCAGAATCTGTTGTGAAAGTCTTACTTTCAAATTCACAACTTTTAAAAGTTTTTGTGTGCAACATCACAAAATCTCGATGTCTGGAAAAGTCAGGGAAATTTGTAGCTGATCTGAAATAGACACCTTGTATAAATGAGTATAAAACTGTGTCAGTTACTTCTCAGCTATACGCAATAAGATTTAAAAAATAATAATTGCCTCCCTCACCCCCCTCCACAAGGAAATTTTTAAATGGCACACTCCTGGTCATGAAATAAAATTTCATCACGGTATTCAATTGTGTTACTTTAAAAAAACTAAATTGCTTTTTTTTTTCAGTTTATTACTTATAGTATTTCGATTAATTTTTACTTCCATGCAATGAAAAGATTTTTTTTTTTTTTTTTTTTTTCTTAGCAACTGAATGCCTATTTGTCTTTGGTGGTTGTTCTGAAGATTACCTAGCTACAAACAATTGTTTTATTTTAGACACTGAGTCCTGGAAATGGTCTACAGTAAGATTTTATTTTCATCATTTTTTTTAAACAGATACTATATATTTTTAACATATGTATGAAAATAATATCTGGAAATTAACTTTTAATTAAAAT
Source organism: Maratus speciosus (assembly GCA_963932465.1). Classification (NCBI taxonomy): domain Eukaryota; kingdom Metazoa; phylum Arthropoda; class Arachnida; order Araneae; family Salticidae; genus Maratus; species Maratus speciosus. The sequence goes on along the minus strand of OZ010799.1, from coordinate 61,794,907 downwards.
TCACTTTAATTGATAACCTTTTCAGGAGTATATTTTCTTGTTGCATTCAGTACCATTTTTTTTACGGGGGAGGGAAGTTGTATAACATTTTGCAGTCCTGTGAACTGTACTGTAGTGCCCCTACATGCCAAGCACAAGTTTATTAGAAAACACTATCCTTCTAATAAAACCTTAAGTGCATCGTATATATATGTTTTTACTCCTAGTGCACTAAAACGAAACATTATATATGTATACATGGGTGTACTACAAAAAATATTAATAAAATGTTTTTATTTCATAAAGGTAAATAGAGAAGTTTTTATTTTTAATAAATATTTGTCACATTATTTTCCTTTCTCTATTTTTTCTCCTTTATATCAACCATAAAGAGTATAATGTGGGCAATTTTTCAGTTATGTTTGGTTATTATTTCATTATTTAAACCAGTCGATCCAGCCCATACCCCAAAAAATATTTTTGGTACTTTCATATTAGCTTGTACTATTTGCAATTTATAAGTATTCAAGGTAGGACATTTATGAAGAATTTTTATAACTGTTGTCTGAGGTATTTGCAGTTCACGTGATGCACACCAACTTCATAGGACTAAGCTGATATGCATGGCGAGCGAGATCCACTGTTGTACATATATATTTTTTGTAATCAGGGAAAGACTTTGTGACCACCCAGTATATAGATAAAGTTTATTTGGGCTAAAATTGAAGTAGTGTCAATTTAATGAACCAAACTTCAGTTAGATTCAGGATGAGAGTTGTGGAATTGCATTGCTTATCTATCCCAAGTATCTTTCAGGTTCATCACTTAATGGATCATTGGACTGCTAAATCTTCAAATGATTTAATTTCTAAAAATATTTATACAGAGTATCCCAAAAGGATTGAAATGTGCTTTAATTTTTTACCTATTGGAGATACAAGTTTTCAAAATAAGGTAGTAATTAACAGTAGTGCCAACTTTTCAAAAATATTGGGTGGGCTCAAAAAATTTCGAATAAAATAACACATATATTTATTTCCCTTTAGTGTGTTGTATGCTTGTAGAGAGAGAGAGGGGAGGAGCAAATGACTAAAGATGATAATTCGAAATTAAATTATGTTTTTTCTAAGCAAATTTTTAAATTATTATAATTTTATAAATAATTTTATTAAAATATATTCTTATAAGTTCTTTCTTATAAATACTTTAATATTTATTTTAAATAACATTGAAATTGCTAACTGTTGAAAGTACAAAATACTAAATGTCAAGAAAAGCATACATTTTAGTCACCTAAGTGCTTTATCAATTCACGACATCAGAACAGATGGTAAAATATGCAGGCAATTTGTTTTCATGAGAAATTTAACTATACATCCACTGAAGGGCTTTTCAGTGCTCATGGATGTCCTTACTATTTTTCAAACAAAATTAATTTGAGAACATTAATAAAACCAAATTTCATTTCAGTGATTAAGTAAATAAAAAAATTAATTACAAATTAAATCAATTGAAGTTGAGTGCGTGGAGAGATAAAATTATCGGGTGGGATCGTGTCCCATGGGCCTATATAAGTTGGTGCCACTGGTAATTAAGATTATGTTGTTGAAATAGTCCTGCCATTAATTTTCAAGAAGTTACAATTTTTTAATTTTATACTGTCCCTGGGTGGTATATGTTATATTAGAAAAATTTTCTCCATACTCTGATGAGTATAACAGTAAAAATTAAATTTGTCTATGGTTAAAATTCGCCGAGTTATGATACTTGGAAATTTATGAAATTTCACTCTTTTTTGGTACTGAAGAATTGTCTGTCCTATTTTAGTGCTGGAAAGCTTCAACATTTCATACAGGTGGAAAAACAATTGGAAAAATATTACTTAACTAAAAATATTCTTATTAGAATTAAAGGAATTGAAATTTCAATGTATTTTTCAATATATTTATTTATACTTTTAATTAGATAAGTGTCCAAGAGCACACTCCAAGTCCTAGACATTCTCACAGTGCTGTAACCTATAAGGAAAATTGTGTCATTATTAGTGGTGGATTGACTCAAGATGAAGTTATTTTGAATTCATTCCATATCTTTAGCTGTGAGAGCATTAAGTGGAAAATCATAGATGTCACTGGATTGTTTCCAAGGTTAGATATCTTTTGTTTTCTTTTAATGGTAGTTTTTTACAATTTTTCTATAGAATTAATGTCAAAATTAATGGCATGCAACTCTTTCTCAAGATTGGGATTTTTAAAAGGAATTTATTTTATGTATACAGCTTTGAAGCTATGTTTATGTTCACTAGAAATTAATGGTTTTAGTGAATCCCATCTTTTTAGGGCTTCGTTCATCTGAAAACCCTATTCATCTCACTCCTCTGCCTGTCTGTCTATCTGTCACAGAGCCCGTTCTCAGAAATTATATATGTTGGAGCTTGAAATTTTGCATACTTATAGCTAAACACCTCACATCAAATGACAAATCATAAAATTTTGAAAAAGCCTTATATTTACCCCTCTGGGCTCTATCTTGTGTATTTTAAGCATTTTTTTCTAACTGAGTCCCTAATTAAGTTGGAGACTTGAAATTTTGCATACTTACACTTGCGATCACATGACAAATCATAAAAATTTCAAAAGATTGGGATTTTTAAAAGGAATTTATTTTATGTATACAGCTTTGAAGCTATGTTTATGTTCACTAGAAATTAATGGTTTTAGTGAATCCCATCTTTTTAGGGCTTCGTTCATCTGAAAACCCTATTCATCTCACTCCTCTGCCTGTCTGTCTATCTGTCACAGAGCCCGTTCTCAGAAACTATATATGTTGGAGCTTGAAATTTTGCATACTTATAGCTAAACACCTCACATCAAATGACAAATCATAAAATTTTGAAAAAGCCTTATATTTACCCCTCTGGGCTCTATCTTGTGTATTTTAAGCATTTTTTTCTAACTGAGTCCCTAATTAAGTTGGAGACTTGAAATTTTGCATACTTACACTTGCGATCACATGACAAATCATAAAAATTTCAAAAGTCTTATATTTACCCCTCCAGTTTCTAACTTGTGTATTTTAAGCAATTTTTCTAACTCAATTCTAATTAAGTTGAAATTTTGCATGCTTATAGCAGAACACTTGCAAAAAGTCTTATATTATTTACCCCTCCAGGCTCTAACTTGTGTATTTTAAGCAATTTTTCTAACCTCCTCCCTTTTCACCCGGAGAGCACTTTTCTAACTTTTATGCACTTACATATTTTAATTCCACTTTTTACCACCTGGGTGTGCCTACCTATCTCGGGTGCTATGGGCCCGATCCCCTCGACTAATATATCTATGAAAATTATGTAAGACGGAGTTTCGTTCGGATAGAGGTTTGTTTAGAATAGAGTGTGCCCCTTCCCCCCCTCCCCCGTGGGCGAAATGTGGAACTAACAAATTTTGTGAAAGGATAAGTGTTTTGAAAGGAATATTAAATGAAACCGTTGCGATCTGTGATCACACTTACCCATTTGTTTTTGGAGCCCGTTTTAGCAGATGCAGCAGTAAAGGGAGCAGGAAAGAACCACTAGATTTCAAAATTTCATTAACTAAATTTTCTGTATCTGATAATTTTGAAAAAAAAAAAAAAAAATGAAAATGCAATTTTTATCCTTCCCCAGTAATAAGTGCCTAAACTAAAAATCCTCCCTCCCTCTCTCTTTCTCGAATTCTCCATGAAAGACAAATTTCAATTCTGCCATTCTTTATGTTCATTTGTTTAAAAATATTTCAAATTAGGGGCGGGAGGTTGCAAATAAAAAAGAAAAAATTGTTCAGATTTTCCATTTTGAATTTCTAATATTTCTTAATTGTTAAATTTCTGTATTGTTTCTTGTGTTTATATATTTAAAAATTGCTCAGCGTGCTCTGTTAGAAAATCATTCGTTTAGTTCATTTCGTATTTATATTAATCATTTTTAAAAAGTGGAAGTAACCCCTAACTTTCAGCTTGATCATTAATTTTATGAACAGCATTTTAGTACAGTTTCAGAAACAATCGTAAGATTTGTTTATTCTTTACCCTTACACATCTCAATATTTTGCCCCTCCCTTGATTTCGTTCTACTGGCTCCAGTGCTTTTATGAATCAATTTCTGTGGTGGAGCCATAGAAATTAATCAATTTCTATTTTTAATGTACCCCATTTCTTACAAGTTAATAACATTTCAAAGTAATGTTACGGAGAAAAGATATCATTAGAGCCAGAAAGGTACTCTGAATACGTCTTTTTTGTACTTCCATTTGAGAAACCGAGATGATAATTTCAGAATAAAATATATACAAAAATAAAATGGAAAACATGAAAACAATTTGAAAAACACTAAAACTCATAAAATTTTTAGTTTTAGTTTAAAAATTAGATTTTTTTTATATATATATTTAAAAAAAAAAAGACTCCATCAGAATATTTTTTTAACTGCATAAAAAATGGGAAAAAAATGAATTCTAACATGTAATCGAACTCTAAAAAAATTGTGTTATTCTGTTCTCTCTTTTTGTAACTTCAGGTATAACCCGGCGATTCAGACTTCAAAATGCAACTTTTTTCTTTCATCTGCTTGACGAATTTGAGGAAAGCCCTGCACAGAAACAATCAGCAGCACAATGGAAACTCGTCATTTTGCAATGTTCATTAGGGTTTTTAATTAAAATCTTGACTAATTATTGAAATATCCAAAAGCTGGCTTTGAAGTGCATAACTTCAGATATACAGGTACCTATATGCCAAATCTTGTAGCTCTGCATGTGTGGTCTCTTCAGAACACAGCACACATTTGTATCTGTATTATTATAGATTCTGCACTGTCATCTAATGACCTGCATGGGGATCATTCTTATTCATACAAGCTTCCTCAAACTTTTAAACATCGCCCATTTTCAATTTTTACACTGTCGTATAGGGGAAAAAATGTATTTTTAAATGCAATTTGTTTGAAAGCTGTATCGCAATTTATTTTTGAGATATTAATTTTTTTTAGTTTTTAATACCATTTTTCTAATCGTGGCAACATAAGTACTCCATTTCTATTGGAAGTAAACGGAAATTAGTCGAAAATAGGAGATTGCTGTATCTTTTTGTTGCCATTTTCTCATAAAACGTAAAAAATAGTTGAAATTAAAGTACGTGCTATGTCAACAATATCGTCTGTTATTCCGCGATGATGACGTCATATGCATACTTTTCTATAGATGAAGTTTAAGACTGGATTATAAAAGTGGATTGCTTTAGCATAGCAAATGATGTCATTTTATAAAAAAGTGTGCATTTTAATTCTTAAAACTGAAATAGGTTTTGTAGAAGTGCGTCATTTTCACATCCCAGCTGCTTTGAAATTCTTCACAGGTGAAAATGCTTCACTTTTGAAAATAATGTAATCGAAATCACACACTGATAAAACGCAATGTTTTACAAAAATTTAGAGTGTCTTTATAAAAAAAGGAGGTGGCATACAAATAATAGCGATTTATATTACAGAACTTGATGATTCTCGCCTGGATGGATTTGCTTCGCCGAGTTAGACAGCAAATAAAGAAAAACTTTGGAATAATTTGAGGTTTAAAATAATATCAGGTTCCTCAAGTTTTTGTCCAAAATTCTCTCGACTAATAAAATTTTAATGCTATTCTTTAGGACATTCTACTATAATTTTGTCAAAATAACATAATTTGCTTAATTTAATTTTTCATATTTTTATATAATCTATGTATTTAAAACACAAGTGTGTTTTTTAGTCATCTACCCTGATCTTTCAGCTGAACCAATTTTACTAATAATTTTTTTTAACTGAAAGCTTTCATTTGCCGATGTGATCGCACTAGCTATTTTTTTTTTTAAATATCCACACTTTTATATTTTAATTTTAAAAGCATTTTATGAAATTTCTTCAAAATGGTGAAAATTAGATAGATTTCATTATTGCAGACAAGAGAGAAATAATGAGGTTTATTTATCTTTATTCATGCCATTTTCTGATAAAAATTCAAAATTGTTGATAAAAATTGTTGTATAGGGTTTAGTGGTGCAAATTAGAGGCATAATAGTTTGATCGGAAAATGACATACTGCTTTTGAAAACACACATTTTTCCTCATAAATTTTCCATATTGTTTTTCCTTCTGCATGTGTACTCATACTAAGTTTCAGACTCTAGGAGAAATGCTTATTTAAGTGAAAATTAAGTCATATTTAAAAGAAAACGATCATTTTCTTAGATAAAACTAAACATTTTAACACAAACGCATCTAAAAAACATAAATTACAGAATTTTTTACTCTCTGGTAGTGAGATTAGAATCTCAAGTTAAGAGTACGTCTTCATATAAAAGATGTTGACAATCGTGACTTCAAGTTTTGAGTTTTAAATGATTTTAAAATGATCAAACAGAATAATTTTTAGGGTTCTGTACTTAAAAAGTAAAAACTGAACCATTATAAGATCACTCTTGTGTCTGTCTGTCTGTCTGTCTGTCACAGCCATTTTACTCGTAAACTATGAAACATGGGAAGTTCAAATTCAGGGAAGTAATAAAGACTGTTGGCCCACATATTTTCAGATTATTAAACATTTATAAATATATTTATTAAAAATGTATAGGGGCAAATTCAGTTCCTTGTAAATAAATATTTTTTCTTAGTATATCATGTGGGGTATCGTGTGAAAGCGTTCGTAACACTGAATTCAAAAATACATTTCTTTTAATTTTAGGTATTAAATTTTCAAAGATATAGTCAAAAATGTAGCGCAAAAATATGTTTCCCCCCCCCCCCCCCATCTAATTCCGAATCTACTGAAACTAAAATTATGAAAAAATTAGAGGAAGTAGACATTAATTTAAACCTTGCCGGAAAATTATAGCGATTACTCTAGGTCACATAGTTTTTGAGAAATTAGCATTTTTTTGTTATACACAAATTTCTATTTACGGGCATTCAGAAAAATTGTTGAGCATCGCTGAATATACCTATCGTTGCAGAAGTATAAAAGCATTGTTCAGGGGTGCCATTTCAGAATTTTCTTGGGGGGGGGGGGGGGGGCAAAGCTGTCTTTGATGACAGTGGCATAGCCAAGGGTGTACTCGCATTACAGACATAAATCATCAAATACTAAAGAAAAAAGAAATCTATTTCTCTTTCCTCCTGATCAAAATAGCATTAAAAAGACTTGCAATGGGATAATTAATTTTTAAGGGGTAAAAAAGTTATTTTTTGTTTCTATACGAGTACGAGAATAAATAAAATTGCCAATTTGAGAAAGAATGGGCCCGAGCCCGAAGGCTGGTATAAAAATCAAACCCGTGTCAGGTCCGGGTTGAGTCCGTCTCATCAATGGTGCTAATACATACTTTCTGTAGAATATGGGGTGCGAAGCATTCATCACTCATTTACAAGGTTATGCAAAAGAGTTCGATTATATGATGGTCTACGGGTAAAAACTGTTCGCAGCGTATTTCAATTATGTTGCACTATTTCAAACATGATGAAACTGATATACATTACTGAAGCTAACAACAAAATGCTTGCAGTAAAATAGGATGGGGATTGCATTTATCATTCATTTACAGGGACACATAAAAGATTTCGGGAACAAATCTGTATGCGAAGTTTGGCTATTAGGAATGATTGCTGCAAGTCCATTTTCACTTATGGTATGATTTTTTAGTTTAACTAAATTTTTGAATACTACATAGTGTGCATAAATTCTATAGAACATATACAGAGCAATTTTTAAATTTGTAAGACACACAGAAAAATTCGTAAGCATTATTGAGAAAGAGCAGGAATTGCTTAAAGATGTTATTTTTAATTTGAGTTATGCAGCTTCAAGTTGTCTTTCAAGCTCAACTATATACTAAGGTAAGTTTGCTGCATATAAATAAAATCATATACAGGACTATGCAAAGAACTGGATATATAATCGTCTATGGATATTAACTCATGGAAGCGTAATTTAAGTAGCTTAAGCATTGCTTGAATTAAATTTCAGCATTAATATGCGGCGTGTATTAAAATCTGTATGTCATATACAGGGCTGTACAAAAGAATTTAAGTACGTTTCCCCCTATCGGTAATATTTGATGTTCGGGTTCTTAGTGATTGTCTTTTGTTGGTGGTTAGGTGAAACACTGTATTTCGAAGGCATGGGATGGATTAATACTCGGTCGTTTTCGTCAAACAGTCCTTTCAACTGCTCTAACTCTGGCTTGGAGATTTTTTTTTTTTTTTTTGGCCTTCCTACCCGATCCCAGTTCTATTTTGGCCGAGAGTCCCTCCTAGTAACATTCTAGAACATCGTATGTAGTTTGTTTGGTGATATTTTCAGAAAATAAATAGTTCACGATGGACTTGCTCCTTGATGAATATTGCTTTCGTAAAACTTGTACACAATAATACATAGACACTCCTCTTGTGGCTCTATTCTTGGAAAACACAGATTACTTAATGATCTCTTGGCTAATGGCCATGCTCTTATGTACCATAGCACAACATTTCATGTGCAAGTTTCACCTGATTCGATTTCCTTTGCTATTTTACATAATTGCAAAGTTTGTGCGGATTTCTAGGAAAAAGTCCTTATGTTTTCTAAAATGTTTAATTAGATACATTATTTACCTTATTGAAAGTCTAAGTTTTGCTAAAGCATTCTTGATGTGTTGAAAGTGTTTCATAATCTATGCTTGATGCATGATTTTTCTCTCTTGTTTAATTTTCAAGGGAAGACCATGCTATTTTATTTATTTATTTGCTTATTTTTTTTTGCAGAGCAACGCAAAATCGATTCGTCAATTGACCGCAGAAAAAAATTGCGAAATTTGCAAATCAGACTTGGAAAAAATAGATAAATTGGCAAATTAGAAATTTTTTTTTATAATTATTAGTTTATGTACCTAAAGTGTTTACTTATACGTGTTTTTATTGTAATAAAATTTGACAAGCTATTTTAGGTTTTGAGTAATTTTTTTAAATTCTTTTGAGTCTGACCTGCGATGACAGATAAATTTTCTAAAATATCAAATTCCTTGAGGGCGGCCATGGCCCCCCCCCAACCCCCCTCAAATGGCGCCCCTGGCATTGTTGATAATGATTTTCGAAAAAAAATCATCGGTAATTAGTCGAGATATTAACCCTTAAAGATACGGACAGTTTGGATATACACAAGGACAGGAGCGGCGTATTGTATGCCTAGTTAACAACTTTTAATTATATATATGTGTAATGTAATGTCCAGTAACAGTATAAAAGCAATAAACGTCAAATTGTTAAAAACATACTAATTAAAAAGATCTCGGGACTCTAAAAAGGGGAAAAAATGAAAAAAAGACCATTTTCAACATTTAATGTTTTAAAATGTATATGATTTTAAAACACAATTTTAATTGGGATGAAAGATGCAAGTATGTTCTTTCGTTTCATGTATTTAAAAAATTGCAAGATAGAGAATTAGTATTTATAGGAGGCTCGAAACTGTTAGACATTTGTCGAACAAAAAATTGGCATAACAATTTACGCACAGAATTACACGATAAATGTTGCAAGTAGAATGAAAATTTTGGTGCTTACTTATACTTCAGATTGTAATAATTTCCCTGAACTTAAATAAATTTGTATTTAACCCTTTCAGGGGCAAGGTACTTTTATTTGTAAAATGTTGAAATAATTGACTGACACCAGTATTTACAAGAAAATTTATTTGTAAACAAGTAAAAGTACATTTTCGCGTATTTAATAAAAGTGAAATTTTCATTAAAAAATTTGGGTGCCAATGTGGCAAATAGGATTTTAAATTATGTGATGCCGTGACGGCATCATCGCCCTTCAAGGGGCAATGTCTTTTTATACTTTTAATACAATGTCGCATTTAGCTAATACAAATTTTGAAAATTTCAGCAGTAAAATCACTTTAAAAAAATATTTTTTTTGAACAATAAAAAGGAAATTTTAGGTTCAGTTTATGAAATATATGTTTTGAAAATTTCATAAAAAAATATTCAGAAGTTTTTGAGGTATCCTGCTCGTTATGCACAAAAAAAACGCCATTTGGAGAAAAATTACTTCAAAGTTTCAGAAACGCCCCTTCAGCTTTTGAAAGGGTATAATTTCTAAAAGCCGTAACTTCTGTTCTAATGGGAATTTCAAGGAAAAAATTATATCAAAATATTCAGAAAAGATAGGAGTTTAACATCTAAAAAAATATAAAATTTCTTAGATTTTGAAGCTTAAAGAGTCCTGCGACCACTTAACCCTTTCCGGCGTGGAGTAATTCTATTTATAATCTTATGAAATAATGAACTGACACCAGAATTTATAAACGAATTTATTAAAAAATGCTAACTTGCTTATTTTCACGTACATGATAAAAGGAAAATTTTAATTAAATATTCTTGATGTCGTTTGTCTGTTTTGGAATTAAAATTAGATGTCCTTTTTTAAGGGTACCGCCCTCGAAAGGTTTAATTAGAATGAATTGCATAAATTTTGTGGGATTCGCGATAGTTTGCATTGAGTGTACCTCTCAATACGTCTCAAGTGACTTTAAAAGTTAATTAAACACCTATCTGGAAAAACGCGGTACTGACCAAGGTGGCGTTGCAACTTTGAAACCTCCTTTCAAAGCACGCTTAGCACAATTTAAACGTTGAACAAAAGTTTTCTTTTAGCTACACTGTAGAAATAAAGGTTATTACTACGCTGAATTTTGTTTTATGAAATGCCAAATGAAGTTTAACTATGCACTGCTTTTATTGTCAGTACCGAATTAAGTTCATCATAAACAGGTTAGGATAATATTAAAAAAGCGTTATACGAATAGCTATATTTGATATTATTTCGGTTCCATATTGTATTGAACTTTCATGGTATACTCATTTACAATTTTCCAATATACACAGTTATACCCAACCCTAGGTTGTATAATTTTTTACAAAGTCTTAGTATTCTTTTAGCAACTTTTTTTTTTTTTAAATACAATTACAAATTCATATATTTATTCTACAGAACCCTCTGTGCATGAGTAATACTCGCACTTGACCGTTTATTTTTTTAAATGATGAATATGAATATGAGAAGTGCGTATGTAAATTTTGAGAAGGTGAAAAGGATGTCGAGTTCAGATTTCATACAGAAAAAATTCTACGATCGTGTCAGAGTGGAATAAATTTTGCTGTTTTTCATTCCGGAATACCAAGCATAAGAGCCTCAATTGAAAAACGTATCTGTGCATAATGCTGACGTCATTTTGCGAATGGCAACACTTCACGATCAAATTTCGTCTTGAAATTTTTGCTAATGCAATTTTTTAATCTTCTGATTATCATACATTTTCAATTTTCGTCACATAGGGAAAAAATCTCGACTTTCAAATGCAATTTGTTTAAAAACTATCTTAATTCACTGATTTATTATGTTTTTTAAAATAATTTTTAAGCATGATTTTTTTTTTTAAGTTTATCTTATCACATGCTGGCTTCAATACATAATAATAATAAAACATTTTGCACATAAAGCAACAAACATTGTTCAGCATTTGTTTCTGACTATTTTTGCATAATGAAATTAGTACTTTTGTTATAAACAAATAAAAAAATAATATAAAAAAAAAAACACAAATCTAACATATTTGCTAAAGACGAATTAATGAAATTAATACTTCTTTTTGTAAACAAATAAAAGAATAATATTAAAAAAGCACAAATCTAAGATATTTGTAATCATACAATTTAAATGTTTAGATCACCAAATAGGAAATTTTTTTTCAAATTGAATTTGTTTACAAAGTGCATCTCAGTTTTCTGATAGTCTATGGTTTTAAAAACAATTTTAAAGCATGGAATATTTTTTAATTTATCTATATCTCGCAGAGCTCAATTATGAAAGATTAATCCGTTTGCCTTTCAAACAACATAAAGAGTTCGTCATTTTCTTACAGCTAATATCCATAAAAAAAACTTCCCTATGAATAAATAAATAAAATAATATAAATAAAACACAAATTTAACAAATATGTAAACTCTGAAATTATCAGAATTTAAAAGGATGCCGTAAGTAGCAAAATCTTGGTCAAATAACTCTTAGCATGCGGCTAATAAGAAAATATCACTTTTGATAAATTTCAAAATTTTATTTGATTGTATAATTCATATTTTTCATATGAAAAATGTTTTTTTAATATTAGTGGACAATCTAAAAAATTTACTGCACATAAAAAAATTATTAGTTTCCAATTAAAAAAAAATGTTTTCACCTATATTCCGTAACCCGGGAAGCCCAGGTACGACCCCCTGGTAACTTTAAAAAATCATTTTGTCACATTTCAAATGAATACTTTTTGCTGATGTTAGCGTAACATTAAATTCTGTTGGCATCCCATGGGCCGAATTTGAGCCAACGCCTAGCCCTAAGCAATCAATCATTCAGCTTGCGGCCAATTATTATAAGACGCCCAATTTGATTGTGACGACCTCTGGCAGAAATAATGCAAAATGCCTCATATTTATACTGTTCCACGAGTCTCAGGAGAGAAGATTTTAACATCTAAATCATGCACTAATATTTATTCCACTTTGTTCTCCAGGGGTTGCCTTGCAATAACACTAACACCCAATGTCTGTAAAGGATTTAAATTCTCAGTTCTCATGCCATTTGGGCCTGGTTTAAAAGGACTCATGTAATCAAAAAGAAATAAACCAGGTCCCTGTAACAGACTGTGTCTTCCTTTAATCAGATACGCACTTTCTCTCAGATTTTCATTGAATCCCGTATAGCACTCACGGGCCGCGACTACAGGGAAATGTTAAAGAGATCATATGGAGTCTGTGTTACAGGGTTACCTATGTATGCGCTGCTCTCCCTGCTGGATCCAGAAACTTAGAAATGAGTCGCCCACGACTCCCGATGTTCCAGATGCTAACGAGTCTGTGGGACAGAAACACTGTATGTCCTTACATATACATATTTTTTTAATTTTCAGTATTCTTTTTAGAAAATCTATTAAAGCTAAAGAGTTGAAACTTACCAATTTACCATTCTTGTACAGATTAACTGTCAGGACAACTGAAAGAAAAAAAACCCTTTTAAATATGCAAAGTATTTTAGTAAAACTAACAAGGGAACCACTTTTGGTGTTGCTCGCACCTGGCATTGAGACCTGGTGCATTTTAAAGCCCTATATTATGAAGTTTGAGAATTGATAAAATTTTTCTGTTAAAATAATATTTGTTGATTATACAGCAGAATAACTTTCTGAAAATGCAATTTTCGAGACCACTTATCAGGCTATTAACATTGAATTTTTCTTAAAGAAAAGCATTTAAAAATTAGTTAATAATAAGTGTAAAATATTGAAAAAAGTTTTAAAATTCCTTCAAAAACCCACGACTTTGATTTTGGAAAATTGCAATTTTATATTCATATTTTTGGCGTTTATTTTCAAAAATAGAGCTAGCTCTCCGGCAACCCTAGCCAAATGTCATAGCTGAATTTGTAATAGCTAGAAATTGCAATGTTGGACCTATTTCGCCACAGTAATTTTTCTAAATTGTGTAAAAATAGTAATTTACTTTATGATTACTTTTACCGAAGGACCATTTAATGCAGCAACATTTCATTTTAAACATTCAAAACTTTATTTCATTCGATTTCAAAAGAAAATAGTTTGTTTATTTTGCTTTTTGTTTTTATTTGTCAAAGCTTTTATAGAATTATATTTATTACTTATAAATTTATCGTCTGCATAGAAAAAAAAATAAAAACCTAATCTTTGTTTCTTATCCTATCAATTATAAAAAAAAAATCGCAATCTGATATAATTCTAGTAATATATTCTGTACATTTTCTCTTTGGATAAAGCGGGCGGAAAAATTGTAGTGCCATATTTGGCGACTTAACTCACTTTTGGCGTGAAATAAACAAATAAATATGTAATAATAAAAAATGAAAAGTTGTAACAGAATGACTGCCTTCCCTTATTTTTATAGCATATAGATGGCGCTGTTGCCACTGTCGGCAAAATATCCTGAGATATTTTGCCAAACATGAAGTGATGAAGTGAAGTGAATGTATGTAATCATGATTGTGCGGGTTTGGTAGAGTTTCGGCGAGTGTACGAAATGTATCTCATCTAGAGATGTTTTTTTTATGGAAATATGTATGTTTCAAAGTTATTTTGCGCTTTTCGCGAATCTGTGTATAGTTTGTGTGTTATCCTTATTAAAAATGTGATTGTTTAAGTGTTGAAAGAGTTTATCCAAACCCACATCGACACAAAGTATAAAAAAGTATATAAAATATTATTTTAACAGAGAAATTTTTTCGGTTCTTTAACTTTTATGTATAGGGCTACAAAACGCACCAGGTCTCGATGCTAGGTGCGAGCAACACCAAAGTGGTTCCCTTGTAAGATTTTTCTATAGTTCTCTCTTGTTTTTTAGCTCACAGGCTATCAAAGCCTGAGAGCTTATGTGTCCACCGGTTCTGTATGTACGTACGTATGTTTGTATTTGTTAAGTGGAAGAAAGGAAATAAAAGAAAATAAAGGGAAAGAAGGAGGATTTGGAATTTAAATTATTAAAATATGGAGTTTATAAATATATTATGCAATTTTAATATGAATGATAAAGGAGAAAGTTTATTATTAATTTGGCCAAAAGATCGTTAGTGGTTAATAAGTACATTGCAGAAGACAAAAGTAAACAAAGATAAACTGGTAATTTCATGGTGAACATTAAAACAATGAAATTCATCTCACCTGAACCAGATCATAATAACAATACCATCCAATTTTATGAGACCTGAAATTGTGATTACGTCGAGCATATTTAAAATTACTAGTGTAAATGCCCGTCCTAGGACGGTGGATAAAAATTGTGTTTTTCACTTAAAATTTGAAAAACTGATAAAAAAAAATAATTGACAATATGGAAGCGTTTAGATGAGCAAAGTTTGGCTAGTTTATGTTCTAATAAACACACAATTAACATTTACAATATTTCTGGGTAAACCAGGTTTACCGGCTAATATACTATAACAAAATTAAGATTTCTTAATAAAACAAAAATTTAATAAATATGCAATAAAAGTGCGTAATTAAAACAGTCTGCTGCAACTATTGAATATACTATTAATACTATTTTTTTTTAATAACACTTTGAAATTGTATTTTATCGTTTCCCCCCCCCCCCTCCAAATTTTTTTAAATATGTATATTGATTAATAAATAAGTATCTCGGGTTGAATCCCAACCGTCTAATCCCCTAAGCTTCTGTCCTCCTGATGCAAAGCTATAAATCAAAAATTATTAATTTTACTTTTCTTTTTACTTTTAAAATATGGGATGTTTTTTTTTTAAGTTTAAATTTACATACACCTGTATATAGAAAAGGAAAATATAAGTAATGTGTAATTTAAAAATAAGTTACAAAATGCCAGGATATTATTTCAGGGGGGAGTCTAATCCCCTAAGCTTCTGTCCTCCTGATGCAAAGCTATAAATAAAAAATTATTAATTTTACTTTTCGTATAAATATTAATTTTTTACTTTTAAAATATTGAATATGTTTTTTTTTTTTTTTTTTTTTAAGTTTAAATTTACATACACCTTTATATAGAAAAGAAAAATATAAGTAATGTGTAGTTTAAAAATAAGTTACTAATTAATAAGCCTAAAATATTTAAATTGATTACTTTTTTAAAAGAAAGTCAGTTTTATCAATTTTTTGCAGGGAAAAAAAAAGGATATTTTTAAAAATACCATATCATTGTTTTCCGTGAATCACTTTATATGAGAAATAAATTAAAATTCCTTACATGTCGCAAAGAAAATTTAATATGATTGCAACTTAATACTTGAAATAATCTCAAATGACACTCGGCGATTTATTTTGATGGTGTAATGTGATGTGCATTGCACTGATTTGTTAGGAAGAAATGTCTACCACTGCTCAATTATCAGGACTTGTAACCTTGAGAAGTAATCGCGGGATTCTTGTTTCTTGTCAACCAATGGGAGAATGGATCCTTTTCCCCTTTAGTCTCTTCCTGGGAGACTAGTAAGATTGATGGATTCGCCCCGCCCAGCGTTACACTGGCTTTTATTATATAGAGATTATTTTGATGGTGTAATGTGATGTGCATTGCACTGATTTGTTAGGAAGAAATGTCTACCACTGCTCAATTATCAGGACTTGTAACTTTGAGAAGTAATCGTGGGATTCATGTTTCTACTCAACCAATGGGAGAATGGATCCTTTTCCCCTTTAGTCTTTTCCTGGGAGACTGGTAAGATTGATGGATTTGCCCCGCCCAGCGTTACACTGGCTTTTATTATATAGAGATGCCAATTGTTGAATTTATATTTCTAAAAGTTTATAATTAATTATTCTTGAAAATTTTATTGCAATAAATTAATTCGGCACACTATGATCAGATTATGAGACACGTAAATCAAAACACACGAAAATACACAAATATACTTAAACAAAATTCTTTTATTTAAATATTATTTTAATTAAAATGGGGAAAGGGGAGGGAGAAGTGTACACTTACCCATACTTGAAACAATGACTATTTTATATTATGATCAATAAACTAGAACATCATCAATATTTCACTACATGTATATAAAAGCTTTCATTATTCTCACGAATGTACACCTCACTAAAACGTTCAATCTGAGAATCTGCCAATTAAAAGTGATTACACCCATTCATAATGTAATATAATAAGTTGAAATTAGTTGATAAACATTGCTGGATAACAGTGCTAAATCCATAGTAAAGCATAATGTCACTTCTAAATGTATGAATCAACGGCTATTTTTCTTCGAAAAACTCGTTTGATGATCACTATTTGAAGAATTCTCAGCGAATCTATATCGAGCACTTTAGCTGGCATATGTCATATTTAGGAAACCTGTTTCCAAGATATTTCTTATAATGAAAAATCGATGAATGTTATTAATATTATTGCCAATCAGGCGGTGCACTTCTGTAATCACCAGATCATCAGAGCTTGGTTATACATCAAGAAATCACTTGTAAAGCTACCGTATCATTAATTGGCTTTTGCATGTATTGAAGCATTTTATATTGATGACAGTCCTTTTCAATGAAAGGATGGATTACATTATTACATATTATTATTGAAATTGAATTGATTTTTACCATCTAAAACTTTTAATGGTTTTAGCCGTTATGGCAGCCAACACGCCCCAAAGGGGAAAAATTTCGTACGTCTTTACATCTTGACGACTGCCGGGAGAGAGAGAGAGACGACGCTATATACAAGGACGCCACCAACGAACTGCCGTTAGGCGTGAAAGTCGTGGATTGGCTGATTTAAACTGATGCCACACAGAGTAATAAAGGTTTGTATGAAAGATCGTTATGTGATAAATTTGAATTTTATATTTGAAAATCTCTCTATTCTAAAAAAAAGTAACCACCGCCGCCGAAGCTGGTTTTGAATTTTTTGTGACCGAGGGTCTTCATTAATATTAAGAAAAATATTGCATACAAAAATATGAAAATCGGTGGTATTATAGAGAAATGTTTGATAAACACGCTAATGCAGACAGTTTTCAAATCGAAGAATTATTTTAAGAGATATTTAATGCTAAAGTTGGACAAAATCGTTCCATTAAAAATGTTTTATAGCAGCAAAAACTACACATGGGAATGTAATCATTTTTAGATCATTTTATGCGTTAGAATTTGCCGGTGTGCAGATTGTATTAATTTTTTTAATTTGACTCATTTTTTGAGGTTTTATTTCTATTTTAAATTCAAATTTTCAGCATTTTGAGAGATATTTTTTTACATAATTTACAATCTGGTATAAATTTAAACTGTTTTCAACTGTATAAAAAGCGCAAACAATAATGTTCGCTTCAAATTAAAAATTTATTTACATGTGACTATTGTAAGCGTAAAATATAAAAAAACAGGAACTCACTGAAAATTACGTCATAAAAACTATGTTAACACATGAATTTTAAAAGAGAAAGAATATTGTAGAATAATAAATTCATTAACATGCGTTAGAAGTCTTAAATAGGAGAAATTACATCACATTACATTTATTACGTAAAATGAACAAAAAATAATATTGCAAAAACAGTTTAAAAATTGCGCGAGACATTTATTTGATATTTTTCAACTATTTTTGTTATGACAGCTTAAATATTTCATTTCATAACAAAAGTATTTTCACCCGAATATTAAAAAGAGAAAGAAAAGTTTGGTGAAAATTACATCAGATTATAAACGATATATTTAAAATGTCTTATTTAAATAAACTTTCTTTGAGCTTTGTTAAAAAATACCGGGAGACAAAGACTCTGTTTACTTAATCCATTTTATATTAGCTTATTTTGAAATGTTTAACTAAAATTATTTAATCAAAGACAGAAGCAGCCATTGTATCTTTTAACAGTAGCTGATTTGGCCAAATTCCCCAATCAAAGAGAAATGAATAGAAACCCGTTTATAGGGAGATCGCCACTTTCGAAATATTTTTAAAGCCGATCAAATTAGCGTGCTTTTAGAGTCTGTGGTGTCTGAACGGGGGTTGGCAAGCGTAGCTCGTAGGGGGCTGAGCCCCCTAGGTATTATAAAAATATTCTATTTCGGGAGAAAGTATTAATATTAAGATTTAATATTTTATTACTGATAATTTTTTACGATCTTTTATGGCAAATAATTTAATTAGTGAAATTTAACTGAAAAACGAACTTTACGAAAATTAATGAATATTTAAACTGAGAATTTAAAATTTTAAAGTAAAAAGAATTATTGATTTAATTTAAATATTTTAAAATAATTTTTAAATTAATTTAATTGGAAAGGATGTTATTACATAACAGTACTATTTTTCTTTTTACATCTGACTAGCATGTATCTTAAAACTTTTTCCACATGTCATACTTTAAATAATTTTTTTTTCTTCTTCTAGGTATTCCCATACTTCCCATATCTGGAATGATTACCTCCTACTAGTAGGTGGCATTACCAGTAATGCAAGCTATAAACTTGGTGTTGGTGTTCTGAATTTAAAGACTCTACAAACATTTGAAGTTGGTTTACCAGTAAGTTTTGCTTTCTTTTGCTATAAAAACTCTATTTTCAATAATTTTTGAATTTGCAGTTTTCCTCTAAATTTATTTAGAAATACAAATGAACATTTTGCTTATCTTATAATATTATAAAC
Organism: Maratus speciosus; assembly: GCA_963932465.1. Lineage (NCBI taxonomy): Eukaryota > Metazoa > Arthropoda > Arachnida > Araneae > Salticidae > Maratus > Maratus speciosus. The sequence continues at coordinate 61,775,688 of OZ010799.1, read as the reverse complement.
AGGCCACACTTTTTTTATGCATTATGTTTTCTCACTCTGGAAAGATTTGTGAATTCCTTATCAATAACTTCTGGTTTATGGCATAACAGTCTTAAAAAATGAAATTTCTTGCAATATTATAATTAGGTGCCAAAATGAAATAGTGATCAATGGAAAAATTTATAATTTGCACTTAGTTTGCTTTTCTTCAGCTTGTGAAATTTGTCTTTCCTTAATTAACAGTTTGATTCATTTCTAAATTTTACAGAATGTTTAATATTTTTAATTTACCAATGACAGTAAAAAATGTTATAACTGTCTCCCAAGAGAAAGGTATTTTATGTTCTGAAAGAATTTATGAAAACAGTCATGATATAAAACTGTTTGTTAGAAAAACACCTATCTGGAAATGCAATATAAGCAATTACAGAAAGAAGAAAGGTGTTTGCATGGCGAACTGATTCGGTGGTTCTAAAATATCTTTCCTCACAGCATTCTCAAAAGTAAAAGATATGACAATCTCATGACAGAAAGAACAGCTAAAAATTTTGCTTTTTTCATGAAATTCAACCTTCTAATTTTTTGTGTTATGCAGTCGAACTCGCCTAGTACAAGCATGGCTGAAATGAGAGCATGGTTAAAATGAGCAAGTTTCGTGTTACGAATGGTTCATCATTTAAACTATATTAAAATTTTTATGTTTTCTGAGCTACAAATGCAGGATCATGGCTAATACGAGCAAAACATCTGTTCATTTCAATGGGTTTTTAATGAAAAGTTGGACAGAATTAGGAATATCATCCCTTTCATATTGAACATTGTCCTCCCTCAGTAAAAATATTTCTACATTACAACTGTCTGTCAAAATAGACAGAATTTTAACCTTCAAGGTGATCCTTCCCCGCCCAAAAAATGCAAAAGAATGCCCTGAGGTCTTGAAAAAATGAAGGAAGAGAGATAAGGATTTTCAAATGTCACCCTTTTTATTCTTCTTCTAAGATTTACAACTAAGCCAGGGAAAGGAAGGAGCATAGAAAAAAAAAACTTTGTTTCTTTATTTCAATCAGACTGTGGGCCATATTAATGTCTCTTTTTACACTGTTAAAATGAAAAGGATGTAAAAACTAGCTCTAGCCGAAAACCCAGCAAGTCTTCGTCTGCAACATACATTCTGAGGAGCCCGTAAATCTGCAGACAGGCCAGACTTTCCTGTGGAGCAGGGAGGGCTTTTAACTGTGTGATGTCATCATGATCCCTGCTGTCAATGCACGTCACTTGGCCTGAGCCCCAATGAATGTCATGGTCACTACAATGTAACCCGTGTATTCAAGGATTAGATCACATGGTTCAGGGATCATACCTCCGAGTCTCCCAGAAACCTCGGGCGTACTGTGCACTCAAAGAAACAAAGGACCCTTGGCCTTGCTCTGGGTTTCCCGGAAGTGCTATTGCTCTACCAGTAGCTTCCGGGTTGAAAGTCTACAGAGACAGTCACAAACCCTTCTGTTTTGGCTTAATGAAAACGATATGAAATCAATAGCTCTAAAATTACAGCGAGTATTACAATGTTAGACAAGTACTTCTTTTAAGGAAAAGAAAAATGATAAATTGCATTACTGGACGTCGTTCATGTTCCTCAAAATGATTAGTTCTTTAGAGGCTTTGGCTTCAGTATTGTGATTTTGTCCAAAATTACACTCACAAAGGTAAGAGTTCATATTTTATGCTAACTTTTTATGCTAAGTGAAGAGCATATACAGATTTTTAATTATCTCTGCATTTAGATTATTATAGCACTGAATAGTATTTAATTATGCATTTGTTTTTAAGTTCCTCATGTTATTACATCTAAGGCTTAATATAAAAGACTTGCAATTCCCTTGTTTCTTGTATTTACAAAGCTCGTCTGTATATTTAATAAGTTGTAGTTTGGTTAAATGCCATTGTTTGTCTTTTTTTTTTTCTCCTTCTATACAGACTAATCCATAAGCAGTGAATTAAAATTTTGAATAAAATCTGTTGTTCAGTTAAGATATGTCATATTTTTCTTCTAACTACATTATAAAGAGAGAGAGAGATGCCTTCATAGGATGGAAAGGAACCTCGATCATGGTAAAGGGATTTGCACTCCAATTATAAAGTGAATATCAATTAAAAATCTGCCTCTTAAGTAAGTTTTATTGATGCACCAGCAGAGCAAAATATACTTTTTGAAATACAAATTTATTTATATAAACTCATTTTACACAAAAGTAAAATGTGCCACTAAAGTATTTTTCTTGTACTTTATTTATTTTTCCAATATCCTTTAAAAATGTGACTAAAAGAAACCGTATAAACTATAGAAACACTTAAACTTCTAATCTCTTTTTTCACTTGAATATTTTATTATAACTTTTAACGCGTGTTCAAGATAGTCTGACACGTCAAAGAAAGAAAGAAAGAAACAGAAAGTCATAATGGAAATATTTCTTTCATATCAAATATTTTTCCTGTACAAAGTATTTTATTTTAAGGGAAATCCCCTGAAAGCTTTAAATTTCTTTATTTGTACATTTGTTGCTGTTTCTTTTTTTTAATATTATTTATTTAATTAATAATTTCAACTAACACCAAAAGTAAGTTAAATATTTTTGGCCGGTGCTTTGCAAATTTGTACGCTGCTGTATACTTAACTTTTCTGTTTATTATTTCAGGGTCAGGATCCAGAATTTCCTATTCTTCTTTCTAACCATTCAAGCTATACTGAAGATGATCATGTTTTTATTGTTGGAGGAGGTGGTAACTGTTTCTCCTTTGGTACACATTTTAATGGAAGAATTGTTAATTTTAATATTAAAGAATTTGTATCATAATGTTGGTTATAAAAGGGAATCATATATATAAAAAAAAACCTGAATACATTCTGTATATAACTTATTTTTATTGTAAATAAAATTTTTGTGGAAAAAAACTGCTTATTATTTGCAAAAAATATTCTCAAATGAAGTTATTAATACACTTGCATATAGATTCTATGAAAAATGCAATTTCCAGTATTTTTATAAAGGTTGATTTTATGGTTATCTTGGTAAATGGATACAAATTGTTGGAAGGAATAGTAGTACAGTAGACTCCCTCGAATCCACGACAGTAAAATACACAAACACATAAAATCCGCACATCTTTGCAGATGTAAACAATGAATTTTACAGTTAAGAAGTACGGAGAAAATTCAAGATTTTTTAATTTTTATATCATTTCATACTAATTTTAACATGTCATTCTGGTTAATAGACTGAACTCATACTTTCTCATAAAGGAAGTATAAATTTATTTTCCAAAAAAATTAAAGATAGCGCTGATATCAGCGGCGATCGTGGTCTTTTTACCAAATTCATTTATGTATTAATCAAGCTATTTTGGATATTAAATCTAAAAAAATCGTAAAATAAAATTTCGTTATTTTACGATTTTGGTGTAAATTACTAATGTACAGTGAAACCTCTCTGTGCGACCACCTCCCTGAACGACCATTTTTTCATGGAACGAAATTTATTCCCATAGGCTTAATACTAATTTTACCTCTATTCAGAGACCATCCCAGTTGAACTCCCTCCATGAGCGACCAATTTCTTTGAAGAAAATGAAACAAATTCTGTTTTTTCCTGGTACTCGAAGAAGGTTTTATTAGAAAAATAATTCCGGAGGGCGCATTATTTATCAAATTTCAAAACAAAGTTTGGATTTTTTTAATTCTGCTAACTTTTAAGTGTTTAAACCTCTTTGTGTCTTTTTAGGCAATGAATTTAACTCTGATGACAAATTAAGAATGACAGTCAGTTAACTCCCCTGTCCTATTCTGTCAGGAAACTCAAAGAAATAGATAAATTAATGAAATCGTCATTATTTTTTTCCGTTCAAAAAAAATTACATTTATTAATGAACTTTGAAAGGACTTGGAAATAAAAGTTATAAAAGATAAAACTGTAAAATCAAAGCAAACGTCAATGTATTCATACTTTTGTTTTGATACTTAAATTTTTATATTTTCTCCTAATGCGAAAGTAAATTTTAATAATTACCACCTCTCGGAGCGACCAGTTTTTATTGGAACGGAACGTGGTCGCTTTAGGGAGGTTTTACTGTACCTTTATGAGATGAGCTTCATTGAATAATCCAAGAAAAAATTATCACTTCATTTTTATGCATATTTAGTTATGCATTAACACATTTTATTTATTTTTAATATTGTAACCATTTTTTACATTTCTTAATTTCTATTATTTTACTTAATTTTTTTAATATTTTACTTTATTGTAAGCATTCATTATAATTTCAAGTGCATTATTACATTCAACTTACTGTTTAAAAATGTAAGCAAAGCAGCGACCAGAAAACCACAAAATTCTAAAGCCTGTCCAACCTTTGGTCTCAAGATATGCGGATTTGAGGGAGTCTACTGTACCTATATTATCATTCCCTTTGTAAAGAGGGAGTGGAATCTAAGAAACATGTAAATGTGACTTAAATGACTATCAACAAACTTCTTTTATATGTCTGAATGATCTTGCAGATATGAGTTATTGCATCTTAATTAAAACGGCTCATTTAAACACTGCCTAGTAGTGTTTTTTTAATTTGGCTACTGATTCCTTTAAGTTATGCATATCATATGTTTACAGCTCTATGTCTTCTTTTTCCTTCATTTTTAAGTAACACTAGGAAGCTCTACCTCAAGTTACGCTCGCCAACATCCGTCTAGACCCTGCAGGCTCTAAAAATGCTAATTTGATCTGTTTTTAAAAGATCACCTGATTACCGAAGATTGAACGATATTATCATGCCCAGGGATGATTTCTGTAATCAGGTTGCGATTCATCTGCCTTTGACTGAGGGATTTTTCGGTTCCCAAGCCCGCATCGACACCTGTCACAGAGAGCTGTTTTTGTGATTAAGTAAAATCACTTGCACATTTTAAAATCAGCTTGTAGAAAATGTTTAAGTAAAAACATGAACTTTTATAACATCTAGAAGCCTATACATACATTACTAGACATACCTTATTAGAAAATAGTTTTGAATACAACATAATTTTCACTATTATATGCTTTTCGCACGTAATATTCTAATTCATGTGTAAATATATTTTTGAATTAAAAAGTGTTTGGAAATATCATTTGGGCTTTTCAAAATCTGGCGATAGTAGATAAAAACGGCTATTTAAAACTAAGAGATAAACCTCTACTCAGATAATGAAATTTTGAATAAAAAATTTGAAAAAACAAAAAAATTTAGACAAATTAAAAAAATGATTGGACACTGGCACACCACAAACCAGTCATGCATATGCCTGAAAAATATAGTTGAATTACTGTGCATAGTTTCTGATCCTCTAAAACTTATGTAACTGAACTATCTTGACTGATTTCAACATTAAATAGTGCTTAAAACAATTCTTCAATTTAAAAACTATCTGCTTCAACATGTTTATCATTTCTCATGTTTTTGCATGCAATAGTTTTTGTAGGATAAGCCGAGAACGTGAAAAAGTCACAATAAATTAAGTTATGGCAGCAGTAGTATTAGTTTCTTTTTTTTTTTTAAGAATAGAGACTCGTGCAACTTCCAAGCACCACATGCTAAAATACTAAGTTCCACAAGATATGAAAGTGGCCTCTTTTGAAACTCTGACTATAAAAAGGTTTTCTAAAAATGTTTTAATTCTTTACCCCTAAAAATGACCAAAGTTACTTTTGGTGTCATCTGCAGTCCCTTTATCCTCGCTTGTACTATTAAACACCATATTAATAAATATAAAAACTCTCATAAGAAAACATTTGAAATCCCAAATTCTTCTCTTCACGTTGATTTGTTTTCAGGAGAAAACTATGTTCTGGAAGCTTTCAACTTACCCTAAAAGATTTAGGACTGATCTGGAACAATACAGAAGATAATTTGGGACTAGAATTACGACCACTGCTATCAAAATCAAACAATGATTCTTGTACTAAGCAGAATGTTTTGAAAATTGCAGCTATGTTGTTTGATCCAGCCGAATTTATTGCCCCTTTTATCATTTGTATCAAATGCCTTTTACAACATTTATGGATAATGGGAATATCATGGGATGAAAGTTTTTCTGGTGAACTAGAAAATAATTGGCAAAATAGGCTTTCAGAAATCCCGGATCTCGCACACTTGAAAATTCCCAGGCATCATTTTAGCAACCTGATCATGGAAAAGGAGCATTTCCAATTGCATATTTTTCCTGATGCTAACCCTAATGTATATGTCCTGAATCTCTTTCCTTGTCTGAAGATCAGCGGCCTAGAGCTAAAATAGCTGCATCACAATTACCTGATGTTTCTGGAGAGAAGTCTCGAAAAGCAGCAACCATTTCTTGTGTTGTCCAAACAAATAATGCTGATAAAATTTCAATTTTTAATCTGGCAAAGTATAGCTCCCTAAGGAAATTGTTTCGAGTAACTGCTTGGGTATTTAGATTTATTTCTAACATGAAATTAAAGATGGGAAAAAAAGAGATTCTTCAGAATTATCAGCCGAGGAAATATTACATGCTGAAAGTTTTTGGTTAAAACTAGCGCATGAAGAAAGTTTTCCTGAAGTTATAAAAATGCTTGAAATGTAACAAGAGTATCCCTAGAGAGTCGAATCTTCTACAGTTAAATCCTATGTTGTAAGAGAAAGGTTTGTTGTTGGTACGAGGACGGTTATAAAAGTCTAATTCCTCATTTTATGAAAAGCATCCTATTGTGCTTCCTGCAAAACATAAGCTTACTGAACTAATTGTAAAAGATGCACATGAAAAGGTTTTTCATTCAGGAGTGTCCAGTACATTAGTAAAAACTCATGCAAAGTTTTGGATTTTAAGATCTAGACAGTGCATAAAATCAGTATTAAACAAATGTACGATATGCAAGAAATTTAACGCATGCCCTGGTCAACAAGTTATAGCACCTCTAAAGCGTATCTTGTGTCTCCAAACTATAAAAGTGAACGATTTAATCTTACCAGCAACCATAGAATCTTTAGTGAAACGCTTCTGTTTACAGAAGACTCTTCTAAATCATTTTTGGAAGTGCTTGAAAAATAAGTATCTTCTCAACTTAAAATCTGTTCACTACAAGGACCAAAATAAAACTTCTGACTTTAAAATAGACTACGCTGTTCTTGTGCATGATGAACATTTACCAAGAACTTTGTGGAAGAACTTTGAACTGTTTTAATAATTGACTCAAAGACTTTTATTTCTTTGACTTAATATACATTTCTAATTTTTAGTTTAATTTTTGTCTTGGATTATTTTTCAATAATTTACATAGATTTAAATTGTTTTTCTATTTTTAGTAGCAGACATCTGTCAGCAAATATTGATTAACATTAAAGTAACACAATTGATTAAAGTAACACAAAAACTGAATTTAACCACTTATTCATATTTAAAAGCAGAAAAACCAACGTTTAAAATGCACAAATAATATATGAAAAGCAGCAAACAGCTGTTTCGAATCTACTAGCGAGATTCTTCTTCAGTGCAAAAGGAACAGCGTGCTAGAAAAAGCAAGGCTGAGCAAAAAAAAAAAAAACCTTGCTTTTTCTAGCACGCTGTTCCTTTTGCACTGAAGAAGAATCTCGCTAGTAGATTCGAAACAGCTGTTTGCTGCTTTTCATATATTATTTGTGCATTTTAAACGTTGGTTTTTCTGCTTTTAAATATTATTGCACAAAGGCTTTATTTGCTATTTTTATACACTTATTCATAGTTTTTACTATACAAATATTTTTATTATACAACAATTACTAAAATTGGTGGAGATATTTCCAGTAGTGCACAACTTGTCAAAGTCATCTGAAGCAGACAAAATCAAATTTTTCCAAAAACATTGATTTTTTTTTTTTTTTTTGGGGGGGGGGGGGAAGCATGAACCTACTTTTAGTGAAATTGAACAGAATTTGGTAAAATGTTACTCATCTGAAAAAAAGTCATTTTCCCCTCCTCTCTAACTTCAGTTTGGCTTTAAAAATATAAATTTTTTGTTTTAATCATATGATGGTTCATGGCTCCACAAAATAAATAATCTACAATATCAAAAAGAAAAAAAAAAAAAAAAAAAAAAAATGATCAGTTGATTCACTTAAATGCTACTTTACATGGCAACACTGAAAAATTTTGTTTCAAGAAAAATTCATTTAAGGTTTTACCAAAGTATTTGCGACCTACAGTTAGCCCATGATTCCTGGATTTATACCTACGAATCATTCAGCATGCATGCAGCGTGTATCCTGGCAGGCCCCATATATCTACTTTTCAGCTGATCTGTGCTTGCTTTCAATTGTAACTTCTTAAATATTTTGAATTTTACCTAACTGTTCTGGGGCTTATTCTACACACTACAGGGATCCGAAAAATCTAAATAATTTTAAAAATTGAATTTTATTTTATTTTTATTTATTTTTTTTTTGTTGTTGTTGTTGTTTAATTGCATCTTGATTGTTGACAACGTTTTATTTCACCTCACTTCAATTGCACTATAATGGGGCATTATTATTACTATTGATTATAATTTTTTTTCATGAACAGTAACCTTTTTTAAATATCATATGCAGCTGCCAACATTATAATATTTTGTTTAAAGTACAGTAAACCTATGAAAACGGAACCTGTTTATCAGAATCGTAACTTAAATTGTTTTATGGTCCTAACAGAAGAAATGTGTGATAGTGCTAGTCAAGATTTGATGGTAAATACTTTAATGTTTCATCAGAAAATTTCTTGAATTTTTAATTAGTTGCTTTTAAATAAATTTTTGAAATTGTGACAAATTTCTATATTGCATAAGTGATTCCTATTTCTTTAAGGTGATAGTAGATGGTGCTGTCAGTCGAACCTCTTCAATGAAGAGAAAGAATTTTAAGTTTATAATTTACAACCAGTTATGCTTGCTTTTTATCAGAAATTTACCTAAAAATACTGGTTAAAGCATTTACTTTCACTTATTACAGCTTTTTTTTTTTTTTTTTTTTTAACTACACAACCATTAAGAGCTATCATGAATTTTATTTTTATCAGTCTCATTCTCTAAAATCTAAATTTGATACTTTATGTAGCTAATGATTTATAATATATATTTTTTTATTACTACTTGAATTTTACTTTACATTGTTATATATTTTCTAAATATTAAACCATGGATATCAAGGTAATTTCTTGTATAGTTCTTATATGAATATTTTTCTTTCTTTCAGTTTTCTTTTTTATGGAAAAGAATGGCAAACTTTTCTTTCTTAAACACATACATATATATTCTTGATAATGATCAGAAAATATAACAAAAATTGTAGATCAGCTCAATTATGTCATTATTGAAATGAATTATCGACAAAAATATTACAGAAATCATTTTGCAGGGCTTGGGCTCAAACCTGCATCCTTTAGAAAAATTCAGAGCTTTAAACTGCTGCTTTATGTCGTTATGCTAGCAGGAACTCATTCTACTGTCTTCTAAATTGAGGTGGTTAAAAAAAAAAGTTGATGTATGCACAATTGTGCCGAATTTGATCTGATCTTACAGAAATAGCTTTGTGTTTTAATACATATGATGTTCTAAGACGAAAACTTATCTAAAACATAATTTGTTTTCTACTTCTTTGCAATTCTGTTTTCACAAGTTTTACTGTACTTGCTTAAGCATTCTCCACTTCAATGCTAATTTTTAAGTATTGGCACACACAAACAACATATGACTCATTTTTTTTCTTTTTTTACAAAGCAAGGAGCTTATGATGAATAACTACAGAAGAAACAATATTAAATTATTAAGTTGAGCATTTGAGAGATATATGAGGGTTTGAGTGTAAAACACTGAAATTGACATTTTCGAATTTTGAAAATTGTTTAACTGCATCCTGACTGTTGATTGCATTTGATTTTACCTCTCTTCATTTCTACTTCCACTATAATATAGTGTGAAGCAAATAGTTTATGAAAGTCTTAAGTGTATAAAATAACACTTACCTTGGATAATTTATTAAACAATATGTCCTAAAAATAAAAAAAAATAACAAAACTTTATGTAAAAATTTGGTTTAAAATGATCTAACTTTTACATCTGTTTACAAAGCTCGCTGTGTGTCTGCCAAATTGGATGGAAGTCTACCAACCATGTTGGTTGGTTGACAGTGAACTGTTCAACTGGGTATGGATTGCATATGCGATTCAGTTCTTGTGTTGTGATCACAAATTTAGGTGTATAAGACCTGAGTTGGTTACTTTCCAGACATATTTGATGTTTTCAAAGGAATTTTCTTTTAAGTTTTCTGCAATATGCAAATCAGATCATTTAAAAGGGATCTTTAATTGGTAACAGTAAGAATCATGTTTGTGATTGGTGGTTAATAAAATGATGGTAGATTTAAAATGTTATGACATGTACAGAGCATGGAGATTTCTTTTGAATGTTGGTAACTCATCTATTATATATATATAAAATCCAAACGGAAATTTCGTTCCGAACATCTATATTACGAGTTCTACTGCATGGATTTTGACAGAACTTATACTGTTAGATAGGTATCGTTTCAGGGAAGGTTTTAAGCTATAATAGATCGCTCTACGTAGATTAATTATAGAATTATGACGGAAAGTTCTGTTATTTTGGATGATAAAGGTTGCTATTATTTTATTGCCGACAAATTTCGTTGATAAATGAATTGAAACGGCTGTGCATCTCGAAAAAAACTTTTACTAATTTTATTTAAAAGAAAAAAAAAGAAAAGAAATGAAAAAACAGTTTTGACGAGTGATAATATTACAAAACGACAATATCGAATTTAAACATGAAAGGTAATGTTCGTAATGGTTAAAAATTTATTCAATATGAAAGATTGCAGTTTTGAACTATATTTGGCAATTTATCTCTTGCGTCAGGTTAAGAAAAATCCATCAGAAAATTTGATAATATCTGAGTGACAATTTTGTTTTTGATTTTTTTTTTTAAATTTACTTTTTATTTTTATTTAACTCATCCATCATGTGATTTGCATTTGCAGCAGAAACTAACAGATGTGATTATAAAAATGACGGTACTTGTGAGTTACATATTGTATGTTTATTTACGATTTCATTTTATCGCCAAACAATTTAATTTTAAGCCAAAAATGCATGAGCGTGGCATCGGTTTGAGCAACGTTCCAGGGATGAGAATTTTCCGTCTTTTGGCTGATTTCCGCTTTTTTGTTATTTCAAGGAATTTCCGTTTTTTCCCCCTCGAAATTCCGCCTTTTTCCGAGGATTCCGTATTTTTTCTCCTGCAAAATTTTGTTATTTTCCGAAATTTTCAATTTCCTATCGATTCCGCTTTTCTTCCGATTTCGAAAGAACATTCAAAGGTGATAAAAAAAACGGCAAATTTCGTTAAAAGATCGCGAAAAAACTATAAATTTCGTTAGAAGATCTTGAACAAATGGGAAATTTCGTCAAAAGATCGGGAAATGCGGCAAATTTTGTCAAAAGATCGCGAAAAAGCGGTAAATGTCACCAAAAGATCGCAAAAAAAACTACAAATATCGTCAGAAGATCGCGAATAAACGGCAAATTTCGTCCAAAGATCGCGATAAAAATAGCAAATTTCGTCAAAAGACCGCGAAAAAGCGGCAAATTTCGTCAAAAGATCGCGAAAAAGTAGAAAATTTTGTCAGAAGATCGCGAAAAAACTACAAATATCATCAGAAGATCGCGAATAAACGGCAAATTTCGTCCAAAGTTTGCGAAAAAACGGTAAATTTCGTCGATAGATCGCGAAAAAGGCGGTACATTTCGTCAAAAAATCGCGAAAAAACGGTAAATTTCGTCGATAGATCGCGAAAAAGCGGTACATTTCGTCAAAAGATCGCAAAAAAGCAGCAAATTTTGTCAAAAGATAGCGAAAAAAAAACAAATATCATCAGAAGATCGCGAATAAACGGCAAATTTCGTCCAAAGTTCACGAAAAAACGGTAAATTTCGTCAATAGATCGCGAAAAAGCGGTACATTTCGTCAAAAGATCGCGAAAAAGCGGTACATTTCGTCAAAAGATCGCGAAAAAGCGGTACATTTCGTCAAAAGATCGCGAAAAAGCTGCAAATTTCGCCAAAAGATCGCGAAAAAGCGGCAAATTTCGTCAAAATGGCGCGAAAAATACATGTATTTAGTGCTTTTAGTGTATCCTCTCCTTCCCCCCTCTTTTGTAACCTTTCAGAAAATTTGCTGTGATTTTTTTTTTTTTTTTTTTTTTTTTTTTTTTTTTTTTTTTTTTACTCAGAATCGCTCCTGATCCAGAATTCACTTTAAGCTGACTGTATGTCCTGTTCCAATTAGCCCGTGTGAACAAAAATAATTAACCATTGTGATTTTCACTAAGTTTTTCATATTTTTTGCTAAAAAATTTACACACAAAAACTCTATTCTTAATTAAATTATTTCATTTTCAGGAGTGGCCATGATTCTGATAAGTCGAGCATTTCATATGACCTACGCTCAATGTTTTAAGAACTGTGTGTAATTTGGCTATTTTCACTCCTGTAATGTAGTATACAGGCTTGTGCGCTTGTCTCCATTTTCCCGGAAATCAGACCCTGGTTTTATTTCTTTAAGTATCTTTCACGGATAAAATGTGGTACAATTTTTTGTTTGCGCGTGGTTTCAGTCTTTTTGCTTTTTTGCAGTTCTCATCCCTGAACGTTCACAATATTGGATATTTTTCAAGTAGACGACTGCACTTTTTGAAAAATTTAATTCTACTTATATATATAAACCAGTAAAAAATTTAGTATAATTCAAATGGAAATTTCATTCCGGTTGCTTAGAACTTAGGTTCTGCTGAACTTACACTGTTAGATAGGTAATTTTTCGGGGAAGGTTTTAGTGCATAACACGTCGTTCTACGTTTGTTGGTATCGAATTATGGTTTAAAGTTCTTTAATGTGATGAACCTGATAATGAAAAATTAGTCTTTTTAAAAGATTCTTACAAATGTATTTCGATGAAACTTAGATTGTTAATTAGATTATTTTCAAGGGAAGGTTTTAGTAAACAACATGTCCTTCTACGTTGCTTAGCCATATAGTTTTGGGGGAAATTCTGTAATCTGGTGAACTCAATTATCACAATTTAGCCTTTTTAAAAAGTTATAATAAACGGTTTTTGATAGAATTTGCATTGTTAGTTTAGCCATTTTTCAGAGATTGTTTTAGTATACAGTATGGAACCAGTTAACCGGAAAACCAGTTATCCGGAATGCTATTTCTAATGGACTGATTTCAGAATCTTTGCAGAAAAAAGTGTCATATACTGCCAGTTTGACATAGGCATTGCTTGAAACAATTGTATAATTTGATGACAACATCTAGTATTTGAAATGGAAACATATTTAGTTGTATTTTAGATGCTTTAATTTTTATGCAGAAGAAACAGAAGAATTTTTGTTCCCAAGGGATTCTCATAAATTACCTTCTTTCAAACTCTGATTAACTTTTGATCTTTCTTGCATCTGATTTTTTAATCCAAGTAATCTAATAATTGAAAACCAGAAATAATGCCACAAGCACATATATTCCACAAAACTTATCAAATGGATGCTGCTTTTAATCCCCAACCAGTTAACCGGAAAAACCAGTTATCCGGAATACATCCGACCCCAACCATTCTGGATAAATGGTTCTGTACTGTATAATATATTGTTCGATACTGTTTATTCATAGAGCAATGGGGTAAATTCTGTAATTTTCCACTTTGAGAGGTAGAAGAAATGGGCTTGGCGAGAGAAGGAACGTTTTCATGCATATTTTCTGTTCAATAATTACAGAATTTACTTACTATAAAGAAAACATTTATCTTTTTTATATAAAAACAAAAGTTAATTGTATATAAATAACAAAAATATTAATATTCATAAATAAAAAGTTCATATATAGGAATACATATTTTAAAAAGCATAAAAGTTCATTTTGTTTGTTTACACAGCTGTTCATATCATTTGGCCACAAATCTCACATTCAGAAGCCCCAATTGCACCAAGCTTTTTAACATCTAACAATTCCCCCTGATCTTAAAATCAGGAAAGTTGGAAAGTAGATGTAGTTTGTAAAGTATGCCTTAATTAAGGAGATAAATTACGTAATCAAGTCCACAGACAATTGGCATATTTAGTTCTGATAAGTTACATAATTGAGTCTACATATAATTGGCATATGTTACTGGGTGCGGTTTGATGCACAATTAACTTAGGAAAAGGTTTAAATTGATTCTGTGTTTTTAAAGTGGACCTATTCTATAACTGAATTTACACAGAATTGGCGAAATTTTGGAGAAAGTTTTTTGGAGAAAGTTTTTTGGAGACCTTTTGCTATATTTACGTTATACTAACACCATACCAAAATGTATGCTATTGTGCCATTTATTTCAATCCTAAACGTGCAAAGGTTTCTTGGTACTTTTCCAGTACAGGGATCTTGGATAAATAGAGAAAATAGCCTTGGCGGAGATGGAAATTTGTCAACATATTTTCTGGCAACCTATTCACTGTTTAATTTCATATACACATGCATTTTTTTTCTATGTTTATATAATTTATCTAACATAAAGATGTTATTCATCTAATTTTATATAGAGAGATAAGTAATTTGTATATAAAAAACATTAATAATATACATATATAAACAAAATATTTCATCAAGTTTGTTTTCTTAACTGTTTATATCAATTGGCAAAAAATCTCACTTTCTGATGTGCAAATAGCGGCAAGCTGGTTAAAAAAAACACCTAAGTACCTACAGTGGAAAAGTACCAAATATTTTTTGCAAACTGTCCCAAAAACTGTGGATTGCTATTTATTGAACACGAATTTATTTTGGCTTTAATTATTATTTATTTGTAACCATGCAAAAAATTTTAATTTACTATTTTTTTAAATTGAAAGTATTTTTTATTATTAAGTAAAATTAAGTTATAATTTCATTTTTCGCTGATGTTTACTGCAATGCTAAGAGACACTTAGAATTTCATGTGCGTAATTTAAATGACGATTTTGAAAAAAAAAAATTATAATATTAGAACCCACACCAAATTGGCTCATTTTACCGAGAATGTTTTGGTACAAAATGACATACATTTGTTGTAAATATGGCCGTAAATCTCAATACTCGCCGATTGGAAATTTTTTTAAATTATTCAGCCGAGACTACGAGAAATAACTTAGTTTCATAAATTTTAAGAATCAATATTCTTTTCGATCTTTCTACATCTGATTCTACTATATATACGAGAGTAAAATGCAAATGGTAAATTTGTCCCGGCTGCACATAACTTGAGCTCACCTGACTGGATTTTGATGAGAATCGAAGTGAAAAATAATTTTTCAGGGAAGATCTTAGCATATAACATATCGTTGCACGTTGCTTACATATAATTAAGTTTTAAAGTTATATAATCATACGATCTCGATTATGAAAAATTAGCATTTCTAAGAGTCAGCCGATTGGATTTCGATTGAATTTTTCAGGCAGGGTTTTAGTATATACTATACCCTTCTACCCTTCTTCATTGCTTAACCCTTTCAGGAACAAAGCAATTTCATTGCTAAAATGTTGAAATTAATGAGTGAATTTGAAAAGAAATTTATTTGTATATAAGAAAAAGCTATATTTCACTCACATAATACACCGACTTCTTTATCCAAATTCTGGTGACAATGTGGCAGTTGGGAATTAAAATTAAGTAGTTTAATAAACATACCACCGCCCCTCAAAGGGTAATAGAGATGTGGGTGGAAAGTTCTATAATCAGTTGAACCCAATTATGAAAGTTTAGCCTTTTTAAAAAGTTCTACAGAATGGATTTTGATAGGTATTCCATTGTTAGTTACATACCAATTCAGATATGGTTTTAGTATTTTGCATATTGCTCTATGTTGCTTAGTCATAAAGTAAAGGCGGAAAGTTCCATAATCATGCGAAACCGATTATGAAAGATGAAGACTTTTCAAAAAGTTCTAAATGGCGGATATTGATAACACTTGCTTTGTTGATTAGACAATGTTTGGGGAGGTTTTAGCTTATTGCATATCATTCTACGTTGCGTAGTTATAGAATTATGGGGGTAAGTTCTAGAATCAGATGGAGCCTCAATATGAAATATCAGTCTTTAAAAAATTGTTTACTTCATGGATTTTGTCAGTTTGTTTGTTTGCATTATAATTATATAATTTTTCAGGGTTTATTTTATTACATTGCATATTGTACTATCATTCTTTACCAAATCCTACTGTGATTGACCAACTAAAAGTGTTAAGACCTCAATAGCTGAAAAATTGTCTGCACATTAGAAAATATAATAGCACAATGGCGTTCATATCGTTTTTCGCAGTGCGAAAGGACATTCCAGGTAAGGTTCCATATTGCTTTAAATCACAATGCCAAATTCACTGATACATTTTGTTTGATTCAAGGTTCGTTTGGATAAACAGACCAGCGTAGCGGGCATAGCCTGCTAGTTTAATATATAATCATGTAATTGTAAATCTTCAGTTTTTCAATGTGTTCCGAAATTGTGATCTTAGTTAACAAGTTATATTGTGGTGATATTATTAGTTCATATTTTATGATATGAAAGTGGATTCAACTTCATCAATCTATTTCATTTCCTTCAAATGTATATACCCATAATTTTTCATGTTGTTGATAATGCAAGTTTTTCAAGTTAAGTCTCAAATCTCCCTGCTCAACAAGGCGAAACTTTCTGACTCATTTTTAAATGTAAAGGTAAAATAGGCAGGCCTGACGATTGAAGAACTTCGGAATCAAAATGAGTCTTCCATATTTTAATAAACAAATTACTTATCAAGTTATAAGCAGTTTTGGTCATCTGATGGCCAGTTTCTCCTCTCTCGCGATATCACATCTGGAAATTTGGTTCAAATTGCCAACTTTGACGGTATTTTCTGTAAGATCTTCTGCTTTTACCAAAAAAAGAAAATGTCTTTTGATTACCGAATAGCAACACCTGCCAGTTTTATGCATTTCTGAACAAAAATGAATTTAAAAATGTGTCAGAAAGTAGCTTTTTTTGATTTGAGAACAGCCTTAAATAAACTGTTTAGTACTTAAAGTTCTCATATTATCAGGGTTCGCACAGACTCCTTAGACTCCTTGGAAACTCCTTAGAATTGAAAATGTTCCCAAGTAGTACTTAGAACTACTTAGATAAGCAAACCACTACTTAGAAACTCCTTATATTCTATTGCGACTTCGGACGCAAGCGATAATTGCTGCCGAGGAAGAAAAAAATTGTGATTGAAAAACGCACGGTAAATCCTTTATGCACGCCATTCATCTGAAGCACAACGTTGATTGGGTAGGGTAATGTTAATAGCAGGGCTCCCACTAGGTCCGTTTTTCAATTATTAGGTCCGTAAAGTCCGTTTTTCGACACTGTTAGCCGACTTTTATTTTAAATTTTATCGATGTTTGGCATTTAGCCAAGAATCTCGGAAAAATCGCGTTTTTCGCAAATATGTTCCAAAAAATACCGTCAATCGATCGCAGAAAAAATTCTTAAATTTTGTCAAAGGATCGTGAAAAAACGCGAATTTCTTAAAAGACAGCGAAAAAACGCGAATTTGCTCAAAGGATCACGAAAAAACACGAATTCCGTTAAAGATCGAGAAAAAAAGCAGATTTCCTCAAAAGATCGCATAAAACGCGAATTTCCTCAAAAAATCGGGAAAAACACACGGCTTTCATCAAAAGATCGCGAAAACGTTCGTTTCGTCAAACGATCGAAATAAAACGCGAATTCCATTAGAAGATCGCGGAAAACGCGAATTTCTCCAGAAGATCGTGAAAAACACGTGAATTTCCTCAAAAGATCGTGAAAAACACGTGAATTTCCTCAAAAGATCGTGAAAAACACGTGAATTTCCTCAAAAGATCGCGAAAAACACGCGAATTTCCTTAAAGATCGCGAAAAAAAGCAGATTTCCTCAAAAGATCGCATAAAACGCGAATTTCCTCAAAAAATCGGGGGAAAATGCAAATTTCCTCAAAAGATTGCGAAAAACACGCGAATTTTCTCAAAAAATCGCGAAAAACACACGGTTTTCATCAAAAAGATCGCGAAAACGTTCGTTTCGTCAAACGATCGAAATAAAACGC
This sequence comes from Maratus speciosus, assembly GCA_963932465.1. Taxonomy (NCBI): domain Eukaryota; kingdom Metazoa; phylum Arthropoda; class Arachnida; order Araneae; family Salticidae; genus Maratus; species Maratus speciosus. The sequence continues at coordinate 61,757,519 of OZ010799.1, read as the reverse complement.
GAATTTCCCCAGAAGATCGCGAATTTCCCCAGAAGATCGCGAAAAACGCGAATTTCCCCAGAAGATCGCGAAAAACACGCGAATTTCGTCAAAGGATCGCGAAAAACACGCGAATTTCGTCAAAGGATCGCGAAAAACACTCAAATTTCGTCAAAGGATCGCGAAACACACGCAAATTTCGTCAAAGGATCGCGAAATACACGCAAATTTCGTCAAAGGATCATGAAAAACACGCGGTTTCCACCAAAAGATCGCGAAAAAAACGTCCTATTCGTTAAACAATCGAAATAAAACGCGAATTCCATTAAAAGATCGCGAAAAAAGCGAATTTTCCCAGAAGGTCTCGAAAAAAAACGAATTTCTCTCAGAAAATCGTGAAAGAAACGCGATTTCCCCCAGAAGATCGCGAAAAAAACGCAAATTTCATCATAAGATCGCGAAAAAAATGCGAATTCGTCAAAATTTCACCTTCAAAGAAAGCGATTACCGCTGTTCTAAAAGAATAAATTCAAAACTTGTTATATTTTTTCTTGTATGTTACATTTAGCATTCTTTTTTTTTTTTTTTTTGCCTTTTAAAATTTTCTTTAAGATGTATCATGTATGTGATATACATAATAAGTGTTTGGGGTTTGACTAATCTCTATTTATATGACCTAGGGGTGATTCTAATCCGAATTTTCCGAAAATGTAAGGCATTCATTTCTGAAAATTTTAAAAAATCGGTCACCAATCCAAAAATTCGACATATGGTCGCCGAAAAAAAAATATTTGTCCATCGTTTGCAGAAAAATCGCCAATTTCGTCAAATAATCGCGAAAAGACGCAAATTTCGTCAAATAATCGCGAAAAGACGCAAATTTCGTCAAATAATCGCGAAAATCCGTGACAATTTCGTCAAAAGATCGCGAAAAAATCCAAAAATTTCGTCAAAAGATCGCGAAAAAAACAACAAATTTCGTCAAAAGATCGCGAAAAAAACAACAAATTTCGTCAAAAGATCGCGAAAACCCTCAAAAATTTCGTCGAAAGGTCGCGAAAACCCAAAATTTTTGTCGAAAGATCGCGAAAAAACGGCAAATTTCGTCAAAAGATCGCGAAAAAACGGCAAATTTCGTCAAAAGATCGCGAAAAAACGGCAAATTTCGTCAAAAGATCGCGAAAAACGGCAAATTTCGTCAAAAGATCGCGAAAAATCGACAAATTTCGTAAAAAGATCGTGAAAAAAACACAAATTTTGTCAAAAGATCGCGAATTTCGTCAAAGAATCACGGAGTAAACGCATAGCTTAGTGTCGGGAGTTGATTCCCACCCCCCCCTCTCTCGTGTAACTTTACAGAAAATTTGCTGTGAATTTCAGAATTTTTTTTTTTTACTCAGAATCACCCTAGTAGATTGTCGATTTTATATTTAAACTTACGAAATCATTAAGCAATATATTGTGAATACTGTGCAATTTCAGCACTAACAATTAGATTCTGATTGAGTAAAATTTGTTTTTGAAATGTTTTTCTCTCCAAATTGGGTATTAAAAATCGGAGTGTGCATACCACATAACGATGCAGCACAAAACAACATCGACAACAAAAAAAAAAATGGCAAATTCTTAAAATTTTTTGGAGTCCTTGGATTTTTTGGGTACTCCTTGGATTTTTTCTTCCCAACTCTGTATGAACCCTGCATATTATTCATCATTGTTGAAAGACCTCTTCACAAAGATGGGATACTACTACTTACAAGCTGTAAGTAAAGTTTTATCGTTCATATGCAGGGTGCAATATGTCATCTATCGCCGACCAGATTTGAAGTAAACTTTTACGATACCAAGTATATGGATGGAATTGATCTATTCAATTTATTTATTATTATTATTTTTTTTTAATTGTTCAATTGAAGTTTACACAGCCATTTTAAAAAACGCACTTTTTAGTTTTGACTAATAGAAAGTTTGTTTACAAGAACAAATACAGTAGTAGCCCATACTAACAAACTTTTACAAGGTTTATTTTTTACTCATTATATGCCTTAATCTAAAAAATTTTAGATATGAATTTTAATAACAAAGATTATTTGCACAAAAGTCCAATAAAATAAGATCTATTAGACAAAATATATTGCACATAAGTTAACTGAAGTATAAGTCTTATTAAATCAGCTGTTTTAGAGGAAGCAACCATAATAGTTTTATTCTAAAATCTTTAATATCTTGAAACTTGCATTTTGTTAGGTACTTTGTGTTACACCAGGTTTTATTTATTAAATTACTTCCCACAAATGTACATACTGTATTCAAGTTTTCATTTATTGTAAAACTTCAGTCATTGCACAAAAAATACAGTTTCAGTCATACAAGAAACTCAAATGCCAATTATAATGTACATACAGAATTATTATTTACATGATTTCTGAAGGTCACTTTATGAAATTCAACATTCAGTATATTTGTTCTCGTAAGCCTTATATATGAACATCATTATTTTTTTCTCTCATTTAAAGTGTATTAGAGTTGACTCTTTTTAGAAATTAATATATTAATATTAAAATTATATACAATAGATTAAAAAGAAAAAAATATATATATATAAACAGACATAATTTACTTTTAAAGGAACTTTATCAGAGTAACAACTTTTTAAAGAACCAGAAAGACATACAAATGCTGAACTTTGAAGAAAAAAAAAAGAAAACATAAAATATTATTCTAAAGAGAGGAATTACCACAGACTACAAAAAACTAGTATCCTAGTCCAAATGCAGGGGATGCAATATCCTATACTTTTTCATGATTGGCCACCATTATTTTCAAACTATTATCTTCAATGTAGCTTTCTACTGTGCATGTTAAAGACAAATACCATGAAGATAATAGTTTGAAAATAATGGTAGAAACAATATATAAAATATTTGATACTGCGACTTCAGCAAATGTGTTAATCTTGCAACCAAGGGCAGAATTACAAGCCATATGTTCTATAACATTTTAAAAATTCATTTTTGTCAAATCTAAAATAAATGTAATATGCTATTAATCCTCTAAATAACCGACACTTTGGGACTGCTGAATTTGCCCACTATTCAGATTTTAAAAAATGCAATTATTATTCCTGTTGCAGATTGAAAATTTTTTCACTAAGCAGTATTGTTTTTACAGATAAAATGATAAATATACAGAAAACAAATGTTAAGACTTGTAAAGTAGCTGTGACTTTGTTAACAAGTCTATGCTTGTTGGCCCAACTTTCTATTAGTTTCAAAATTTGCATGAATTCTTCACTGTATTTTCATTTTATATTGACCTGTTTATACTTTCTTTTACCAAAAAATAAATAAATAAATAAATAAAAAGTAGCATAGTAAAAGACATTTTCTCTTTAAAAATACAATATTTTGTTGAAAAGTAATTTAGTCCTTAAGATATAGTCATTAAATATCATAAATTGCTTTGCAATAGGGAGCATAGGAAAGGAAGAGGCTAAAACCCTACCCATTCAAATGAAGATCTTCTTCCTTAAGTCACATGAGCTATTCCAAAGATTATTACTTTCTGTCTTCAATGTTTGATAATTCAGCTCTGAAAAAACAACTTTGTACCATAAAAAGTACAATATATATAAATTACATTTCTAACTAACAAATCTGCAAATCAGGGGTTGCATTTTTGTTTTAAACTCATTTTATTTCATATTAGAAAATTTCAACCCACAGTTTGATTTCTTTCATATTAGTGTTATTGCAATTAAGATTTGAATTACTTTCATATTTAACATAAATTGTAATGGAAAATACAATTACATGTACTGGTATTCCATAACCATTTTTTTTGGTCAATATTTTATTATATCAAATACTTTTTATTTCAAAAGCTCTGCCCTCTTGAATATCTGAATCTGATAAATCCCATTCTCTAGAAGTCAATATTTGAACTTTTCTATCTAAAATAATTAAAATGTTGATTTTGTGATAGTGGCATTATTAATTAGTTTGAACATTAATTATTGTCCCATATTTTATTAGTTATTGATAATACTAATCGTTAAGTATATTTGGAAATGACTATATGAGAGTCTCATAATTTTTTAATTGATATGCTACTATTAGGTTACAAGTCATGCAATGTAAAAGACAAAATCATTTTTAGTAAAATTATTTTGAGGAATAGGAAAAAGATAATTTTTTCACATGTTAGTGGAATCAGTTATCAAGTGTTACATCAGATGAAATTATGTTAATTGATCACACTGCTTTTATGTTTCTAAAAATCTTTAGTTTTATACAAAGTTTAATTTCAGTTTTTTTCCCTTTAAATTATCAAAGGGTTTGGGATCATATTTCACAAAGAAAAAAACTTGCAATATTTTCTCATAAAAAAATTAAATTATATGACAAAACTAATTCACCATTCTGCTACAGTTAAGTTCAAGACTTATGTATGAATATAATCCTATCATAAGAAAAATATTTCTCATTTTTGTGAGGGGAATGGGGATTCAAGAGGAAATCAAATTTACATAGCATGATAACTAAATCAATTATCAAGAGGTACATTAAATATTTTAAAGGATAAGGAGTTAAGAAAAATAATGAATTTATGACAGCTAAAATTAAAAAAAATATATACATAAGAACCAATCATGCAATGTATCATATAAAAGGGAGAACAAAACTTAAATAAAAGATTGATAATAGCTTTTTGTGTAACTTTTTGTTTATCATTGCAATACATTTTTAATAAACCAAATAAGAAATAGGCTTTAAGTTAAATAAATGAAGTACGTTCAAAGCAAAAACTGGGAAATTAAAAACAAATTTATTAAAATGCAAATAGAATGAACAAAAAGTTCATGTTGGTATCATAACAAACACATTAATTTAATTTATTTCTTTAAGATAAAAACAAATTTCATTCTTTCACTTAAATCAAAATTTTTAATTTGGCTCTCTAATGCTTAAAAATTGATATTATATATATATATATATATATATTTATTTATTTATTTATTTATTTATTTTAAAATAAATTTGAGCAAATGAGCAATGCAAATACAACAAACTAGTTACAGAATAACCAGGAAGAGTTAACATTTTAAGTTAATGTTAAAATATAGCAGCCAATCCTGAACAGTTGACAACAAAACAAAAAAGAAGTTTAGAATACACATCGTTCTTTTTTTATATGGGGAATTCTGTAAATTGTTGACTTTTTTAAACTGTGTGTCATTTCCTGTTCTAAATTTTTAAAACTTCTTTTAGAATATTGCAGAATTTTCCTGCTGAAAAATTGTATCTGTTGGGAAGACTGGTTCACTCTCACAATCAAACTCAAACACTTCAGAAAAACATTTAAAATGTTTCTAACACAAAAAAAAAAAAAAAAAAAAAAAAAAAAAATGAGGACTGGGAATATCAAAATATTGTCATTTAATTAAGGGGGGGGGGGGGGGGGGGGGACATAAAAATATTGTTTAAAAAAACATCATATCAATTAAAAAAAGGAAACTATTATTTTACGCAAATGGTGGACAAGTGATGATAGACATAAAAAAATAAAGGCTTCTTTGTTATGCTCACTAGTATTCTTAACAAAGTAACCATAAAAATTTGTACTCTTTATCTTACTTTTTTTTTTTTATTTATTTATAAAGGAACTTCTCTTATATTTCATTAAAGGGTGAAAGGAAAAATATAAGATTTTTTTTATTAAAAAAATTCGACCAAATTTACCTTATTTCGAAAAGATAAAAAGAAAAAAAAATCAAGCAATTAAAGAAAAAATTAAAGACTAAAAACTTTCCACTTACCAGGAGGAAAAAAAGTGAGATTTTTTGAAAAGGCGATATCTTAAGGTGAATGCTGACATTATAATGTAAAAACTATCCTTTAATGATTGACTGAAGCTTTGGGGGGGCGGGGTAGTGGAAGGGTTTATGTGATATAGAAATATTCCTGGATAGAAAAGTGGCAAAAGGGATGATTTTATACAAATACCTTATTAAAGTTACATAACTTTCTTCCTTCACTCATAAGAAAAGAAAAATATGAGTACAATGAATAAAAGGAATTCTTAAATCCTTTGTGTTTCATGAAACAAATAACATATTGCATAGTGGAAAATATCACATTTTGGCATTAGAGGGTGGGCAGTCTCACACAACTTTTATTTAATTTTAAACTGAGATTTTAAAGATAATCTGATACCATAGAGTTGAACAAATGTTTTGGGAGCACTACTATTGTTATCAACAAGATGGGGTACCAGATCATACCACAAAATTTGTTCAAGAATGATGTAGTGATATAGCCATAATCCTTTAACAAAGATGAATTGCTTTCTCAGTTCTCCAATTTAAACCACCCAGATGAAGAGTGGAGATCCTATTGGACGTATGACAATTTCTCTGGCATACAAAAAGTTAAATTTAGATAATCATTATATAAATAATTATTTTTTGTTATAATAAATAACATTTTCTTTAATACGTACGCAAACTATCACAAAATATGGAATTACTTTTGTATGAATTAAAAAATTAGAAATTGATAAATATTGACAATATTTTATTTTTTTTACTTTTTCTGCGATGCTATGCATAATTTTCAAAATATAACTATTTGCCTTTCTATGTTCATTTAAAAGTCTTTATTTCTTCAAATGTATTTTATAAGACACTAACTGGATAAAATGATAAAAATATGGACTCAAAATTAACATTCAAATGGGTTTTTTTTGGCTTTTAATTATTTAATGTATGAAAGCAACTGATTCTAATAATCAGTATTTCATATAAGCAATACATGCTGCATTATCTTTTTATGTAAAAGGTTGACACGTTACAACATAGATATTTGTGAATTTTTGGAATATGTGCATCAAATGGTACCCCATCCTTGACCTAGATTATTTTGCATGGGACATTTTGTGTCCTTAAAAAATATGAAATGAAATAAATACCCATGCATGCAGTGCATGTCATGAGTAATGGCTCTGAAAAAAGATTAAAGCTGGTAAAAAAACTCAAAGGGGGAAATAATCTTAAAGCATATATTATAAATATTATTACATGCTTTATGCTTATTTTCCACACAACAGGTTGCTTTCTGTGTTTATATTTTACTTATCAATAAAAATTCAATGTTTTATGAGAATTTATTGTCTATCCTGCATATTTCAAATACTGCAAAAAATAAATCTTCATATATTGCTAAATTAAAATTGGTATACTATTGCTTTATTTTAAACATATTACAAAGGCAAATATATAGACTCTCTTGATTTTCTCAATGTATGTCTCTATATTTTATTAAACAACATTTTAATGTTATATTAGTGAACTTATAGCCTGTGTATAAGTTTCATAAAGGGAATCTTAACATACTGCATAGTGAAAAATATACAACAGCTTAGCTAAAACATTTTATAAACAGCATATTACTTACATACAATTACTCACTTTTGAAAACAGTTTCACATAGTTTACTAAAAGAAATAATTTAAGAGAAAAAGTTAAATAATACAACTATGTGTTATCAGGTAATATAATGTGGAACATCATACAAGTTTTTGAAAACAGTTATATAATTTGAAAAAGTTTCATTCAAAATTCTAAAATTATAATACTATTCATTACATATCGCATTTATAATTAATTTTCCATTTTCGTACATAATGGTTTAAGATAAAGAGAAAAATCATTTCCAAACATCTTTTGTAAGGGAGGAGGCATTTAAACTATACAGATACATTATTCAGTAGAGAGTGTCCTAAAATGGGCTGACAATTTTTAAAATTCAATAATAAGTACACAATGGCAGCAAGGATCCCTGCTAGCAAGTAATGCATGGAATCAGGAATGCCTTTATATGCTTTTTTGTTTTAATTCCAAATATCACTAAGACAGAGTTGCATTAGTGTAATAATGTTCAAAATTACTTTGTAACTTTAACATAAAAACCATATTTTTCTCATTTCAACAGCTAAATAAAATGAAGGGTAAAAAATTTGAGTGAATATTGAACAATTTTTATGTGAGGGGCTCACAACCATAGTAGATCAAGTCCATAATAAATAAATAAATAAATAAATAAAAAATGAGGTAGTCCATTTAGAAGATGCATAAAATCTTTTTATCCACTCCCACAGTAAACCAAGTCTGTAAACAGAGGGCATATATGATAAAGTATGTGAAAACAGACTTGGTTCACTGAAGAAGTGGATAAAGAAGATTTTATGCCCCTTCCAAATGAACTATCTACTTTTTTAGCCCCCGGAATACTTTTTCTTTCTCCCAGGTTATTTTGTCTCCAATAAATAACGTTACCTTATGTACGTTAGCCGTAAAACAAAAGCCGATGTTTCATAGTGTGATTAAATACTCTAGCATTTTTAAGAACATCTAAGCATCGCACATTTTCAATGTTTATACCGTCATATTGGAAAAAAAAAGTACTTTTGAATGCAATTTGTTTGAAAATTGCATCTCCATTTGTGTTTTTTAAATATTAAATTTTTGTAGTTTTTAGCGACATTTGTTTAATGTTGGCAACTCAAGTACTCCATTTCTGTAGAAAGTAAAGAAAAAATTGTTGAAAAATAGCAATTATATCTTTTTGTTGCCTTTTTCTCATAAAAATGGAAAAAAAAAAATAAAATACGTGCTATTTTGTGAAAAATATAAATGAAGGATTTATGATAAAACATGGAGCTATTATAAACTGTATATTTAATTTTAAGAATCTATATTAATGCAAATGGCGTCATTTTACATAAAATAAAAACGTGTGCTTTAAGTCTTAAAATTGAAATATGTTTTGCAGTAGAGTCCTAATTATCCCAGTCCCGCTTAACCGAGTTATTTTCTTCTGGTGGACTGGTGGCTTCTATTATTATGAAACAGGCATTATAAATGAAGCGTTAGGTGAAGATGAAAGAGCAGCCGTAAAAAAAAATGGCCATTTTTTTTTCCATTCTGACCAGAAAATCAGAGTTCTAACTTTTTACGGCTGTTCTTTCATCTTCACCTAACGCTTCATTTATAATGCCTGTTTCATAATAATAGAAGCCACCAGTCCACCAGAAGAAAATGAAGTAATGGAAATGCCGGGGCGACACTAAATTCTGAAAAAGCAGAATTCCTGTTCTCTAGTTTTTTTTTTTTTTTTGTTTTTTTTTTTTCAAAATGGACTTTGTCTACTATGGTTGTGAGCCCCTCATATTATAGTTTGAGCGTCTTAACAGTTTGTGATAGTACAGTAACATCTATTGGTGATATATGGATCTAAAACAATGAAGCATAGTAAATTTTTAACTTCACACATTAGTCTTCTGCAAGAATAACTGCAATAGTTGTCACATTTACTTACTGAATTAAAAATCAGTCCATTTTAGGATACTCTGCATTAATTATAATAATCTGATAGTATAAAAAAAAAAGCAAAAAATACTCATATTTTCAAAAGGAAAATAACAATAGTCAACTGTTTAAGAACACTTCTTTATAAACGTATATAGATTTAGTGGAATTCGTTTATAACTAGGTATTATTTACATTTAAAAACTTTTTTCGATCTTCATCAACTTTTTATAACATGAAAGAAAGTACTTATTTACAGGTAGCATGATAAAATGCAGGTTACCAAGAGCCTGACATTTTCTTTTTCTGTTTGAATTATTTACAATTTAGTATAAAACTAATTTCTTGATTAGACAGCATTCAAGCTGAGAAGGAAAACACTCCATAATCTTTCCTTGGGAAGAAATCATTCCTAGTTATAATGTTGTTTGTTGTCATAAATTTAATCTCCTGTCTGTAAAAAAATAAAATAAAACTGTAAGGAAACAAATCATGTAAAAAATTTCTTCTCCATATACAATCTACACATGCTATAAATTTAGGCAATAAATATGAGGGCTTTTTGAAAAGTAAAGATACAATGCAGGTGATAGGGGGAAAAAAAGTTTTAATGAGCGCGTTGGCGATACAGATTGTAACCTTGTACCTATGACTTTTCCCTCGTTGTCATTTGTTAATTCTATGGTGATCCTGCTTCGTGTCAATTAAAAATCCCGCCAAATGGGAAGTTCGATCCATCATAAGTTTTCTTCATGCAAAAGGGAAGCATCCAGCGGAAATTTACAAAGAAATTGTTTCTGTCTATGGGAACATTATAAATCGACAAAATGTAACGAAATGGTGTTGTGCTTTCTCTAGCGGTAGGACCAATGTTCATGAAGAACCCAGAACAGGTAGACCATCTGTGATCTCGGATGCCCTTCTTCAAAGAACACAGGAAGCGATTCGAGCAAATGGGCGTCTCGCAATGAAAGAGTTGCATAAAATCATACCTGAAGTGTCTATGACAACTCTTTATGAAGCTGTTACTGTGACTTTAGGGTGCTGTAAATTGTGTGCACGCTGGGTTCTGAAAATGTTAACGGAAGAACACAAAAAGAAGAGGATGGGCTATGCACTCAACTTCCTCATGCGCTATGCAAAAGCGGGTGATGAAATTCAAGTGGGAAGTTTTAAGCCATCCGCCATACTGTCCGGACCTTGCACCCAGCGACTTCCACTTATTCCTTTACCTGAAGGGACACTTTGCAGGGCAAAACTTCCATGATGATGATGAGATCAAAATTGAAGTTGAAACGTGGTTTCAACAACATGTGGCAAACTTCTATGACAATGGGATACAGAAGCTTGTACACAGACTAAACAAATGCTTGGACAACGGCAGCAATTATGTTGAAAAATGAGGTATATAGCTGTAAATAATTCGTAATAAACATTTTAGCAAATAAGATTTTTTTGGTATGCAGCATTGTATCTTTACTTTTCGAAAAGCCCTCATAAATAAAAATCAATAGAGCAAGCATTCTATAGTAAGGCATGGGCACATGGGGCAAAAGGCCAGGGATTTCTACAATCAAAGAAAATAATTACTTTTTTTTCAGTATTTATTTGGTATTATTGGAACCTAAAATACATTTATTCTAATTTTACTGTTATTATGAATATATCTAGTCACCATATATTTGTATTATTATATATAAATCTGACATTCAATTACTTTTAATAGAAATATTCCACTCATATATATTTTTAAGAATATGTAAAATGAAACAGCTGTGAGATTTACATATAAAGAATTATTGTTTCATTTACATATTAAGAATATGTAAATGAATAAGCTATAGACTATAATTTGGCCATTTATGGTATTAAAATTTTTGAAGATTTATTTACCATTACATAGCATAGTCAAATGCTCGCCATAACAAGCATCTGCCCAGAACTTCTAAAAATTAGAGTCAGGCCCTGGGAGCATTAATGATTCTTTTTCCCCCATGAGGTACTAACTTTCAGATGTGTATTAAATATATAGACTATGACATTTTTTTTTTTTTTCAAATTTAAGAATAATATCATTTTAACTTTTTAAATTATGATTACTGTGTACTGTTGTTTGGACTCCAGTAAATTACATTCCTAAAATTACACACTTTTCGTATTATCATTACTAAACGTAACAATACATTTTTTTAATGAAATAATATATTTTTCTGCTAAACTATTATCCTTTTTCTCTTTTATTACTCCCCTTTTTAAGGACTAGCACTCTGCTCTTTTTCTATCTAGAGTGAATAGTATATAGAATTAAAAATAATTAATTTTTCATAAAAATAATTAATCCACAAAGCCAGAAAAATCACTTTTGTAGACTACTACAGAAATATTTGTATGACATACTGGGTCTATAAAGCTGATATAAAACTTTATTTTCATGATACATTATTTTTAATTTAGTGCAATTTAAACCTAACCTCAAATTCAGTTTCAAAGGGTAATATTTTTTATTTATAGTTTTATTTGATTAAAAAAAAAAAATGCTGTTAGAGATTGAGTCATGTCCATGGACGGAAAATTAATAGTTGCTAAACAGCTCACCAAGTGGCAGCAAAAAACACTTGATTGTGAAAGAAGTCTGTCAGTCATTTTAAACATAGCAATATGCTGTCATCATATTGACAATGACAAAACCTGATCAATAAATTTACCTTTTACTTTAACTTTTTAACTTATGAACATCACATAATTTCAGTTTTTATACTATTAAATTAAAAAAAAAAAAGTTTTTTCAAATGCAATTTGTTTGAAAATTCCATCTCAATTTACTGAATTTTTATGATTTTTAAAATGATTTTCCAATATGATTCATGTGCAATTCAATTACGAAAGGTTAACCCTGTTGCACTTAAAAATAATATAAATAGTTCAGCATTTGTTTTGAGGTAATATTCTACAATAAAATTAAAACTTCCTTAATAAAATAATATAAATAAAACAAATTTCAAAGATGTGTAAATCAAATTATGACCTTAAATGTTGAAATAATTGATGGACATAAATCAAGCTAAATAACTGTGCTAAAGATAATTTCTTCTGTTACATAAATAATACATCTTTTCAACTCAGCCATAAATCTCTTCAAATGTATTTAACCTTGAAAATCCTTTGATAAAGATAATGACTTGTTGAGTGACTGCATTAAGACTCATAGACTATATTAAACTGATTTATTATTATTATTATGATATTATTATTACAATTATTATTACTGATTTATTATCTTATAATGTAAACATTTTTTCCATTCTGAGCATGTAGTTAATCCAGAGAAGAGGCATGTAAAATGCTCTCTCTTTTACAATTTAAACAATGTGAATTAAATAGCTTAAAGTGTTACCGCTTATTCATTTGATATAAAAAACAGTATGCAATTTCTTGTGTTAAAGGAGAAATAAAGAGTGGTGCATTAAAAATATGACAACTAACACATATTGGATTAAAACAAAGTGTGGATTTACACCGAAACAGATAAGTATCCTGAAGAATGGGTAAGTCCCAATTTATCACTTACTCATGCCTGGATAACGGGATCTAAATCCCAACAATAATCAGAATAAAAGAAATTGCTAGAAATAGTGAGATCTTTGGCGATTCCCTCAGCTATTAACACATGGCATGCTGCTAATATAAAAAGTAATATAGCTTTTAGTAAACTTTAAAGCTTAATTATTTAAATGCCTAAATGATATTTTTCATATATTAAATTTCTATTTGGTTTAGTTGTTGGGCAATCTAAAAATTATATATTAACCCATTAATGCATGATTTTTTTTTAAACATTTCAGTCTATTTTTGTTAATTATCTACTTGAAAAATAGTGAAAAAAATTATTTATGTTTCTGTCAGACACAGGGTTAGAAATTAGGAACTCTAAGTAAGGCATCAAATGATGCCAGCAATTTTTTTTTCTGGGTGCCAAACTGCATTTTATGACTGCAATTTTACGTTATATCATATTGTCTCCTTTCTTTTTGCAACCATGTTAACAATAATATATTATTTCTATTTTTATGTGTAAAAGCAAAGGGTGGGCAGTACATATTAAACACTTTATCTTTGTGCTAATCACAAAAACAAAATAAAAATTGACTTTTTATAAAAGTGTGAAACTTGATTAAAATACAATATTTGGATTCCAGAAAATTGTTAAGCTTATTCTTTTTGTAAAGCTAATATACATACAAAACAGATTATCAAGCAATTATGTCCACTGACAGAGAATTTGAACTTTTAGATACAACGAGGGATAAGCCTAGTTTTAAAAAAAATCCTGCAACTGAAAGTATACGCCAGAAAATAAAAAATTAGCAAATAAAAGAGCCTTTATAAAAAAATAATGGTGTGGCACTTTAATATTCAGAAATCCTAAATGAATTTTTTTTTTTTCTTTTTGAGGGAGGTAGCACTAAAATTTTAAAACATTCTTGATACAGTAACTTATTTCATCGAAAACAGGTGCTCTTGAAGTGCATGCGGCGGGGGGAAAAAACTCATGCTAAGGTACGAATGATAGCGTTTACAATAAAAAATTAAAGTGAAACAAAGCTAGGCATCAAATTTGACGACTAAGCATAATTTTGTGGTCATGAAATCCAATAATTTAGTTGCATTTGGTGACTAACAATCGCTAATTTCTAATCCTGGTTGGACATAATGTCACTACTGAGTTTCAGAACAAAAATTGCTCAAAAAATGATAATTCTAAATTATATACTTTCTTTAAAGTGTTTACACTGCACAATAACAACTATTCAATGATAAACTAATTTTTATAATGCTTTTAATAGTTTGCAGAATAAATAATGACTACCTTATAAAGATATAGAAAAATACGGCAGTCGAAAATATTGCAAGCAGTATCAACAACCATCCCGTGACAACAAATCGGAACAAAAACAGACTTCACATCCTTAAATGCATGTTACCACATGCAATAGTTCACCAAAAGACCAATAGAAAGCACCAAATGGCAAAAAAATAAATAAATTACGTAACTCATGAGTTACATGCAGTTTTCTTCAAACACTGGGTTTCCTTGTGTAAATACGGGTTAGGTTCCCTTAGAAAGACCCCCACAGAGGGCGCCCCCCCCCTCCTGGGTCCATATCCCTCGTGTTGATAATTGGTCGTCATAAACAGCACACCAACACCAGAGTTACACTATGCATTTAAGGAATAAATATAAAAATCTATTAGAATCTTCAATTAAAAGTTCTATAACCCGGGCAGCATCTCTAATCTACGTAATATCAAAATATTACTTTAATAAAAAATTTCTCAATAATAGCATAATATTAAATAAGTTCACAGTAATATTAAAATTTTAAAAATATCTAACCATAATTTCAACTTTTTTTTCCCCCCTCCAGAAAATTTCATGCACAAAAAAGTGCATTACAGGGTGAATTCTTTTCTTCTTCTCAAATATTTTCTAATAAATACAACAGTGAAATATACTTATAGTCACTGAATAAGCACAGAGAGAAATGTCTAAACTAATCATTTTCAAAATACATATAAAGACTGTGCAGCAGGGGTGGCGAACCTATGGCACGAGTGCCCAAGGTGGAACATACAACAATTTATCTGGCAAGTAAAAAAAAAAATTCAATTTGATAGCCATTATATAGATGAAATTTCTTTTTCTTTTCCTCATAATAACTAACATTTTCTTTAAAACATACAAATAAAATTTAATGATTTTTGCACTTAAAAAGTACCACAAATTAAAATTACCAAAAGACAATTGCAATTACTTTTGCATGAGTTAACACATTAAAATTATTTTCATTTCTGTTATACTATGCAAGTAACTATTTTGCCATTCTACAGCAGGGTGCTAAATGATTGGAACGATACAAAAACAAAGAAATCAGTTCATGTTTGCTATGCAAATGCACAAATCTTTGTGTTAAAATTAAATACATGATATTCCAATTAATATTAAAGTAATCATTTACAAAAACTGTATATATATATTTTAGTCTATTTAAAAATATGTATTTTGCTAAATTTACACTGGAACAAAATTATAAGAATGCAGTAAATATTTCGAAACTGCGGAAAGTGATTGACAGATATTTTCGCATATCATTTAAAACTGCATTTAAAAAAAAGAGTCCGAGCACATTAATTTCATTTGCGAAACATTTGGATGACAGGGTAGGGAAAAATTCTTCGAAAGAGGACAAATTCTACCTAATAACAACATCAGAAATTCATTTCAAAAAATAGTTGATAAAATTAAACATTCAAAGACTCATTTTTAATTTCTTACAGAACCCAACTATTTATGTTACTGCAAAATGAGCCCTAGGAACTTTACAACATTCCTTTGAGATGTCTGCTGAATTTTGCTTCAGCTACTGGCCTTTTTTAGGACTATTTTCTAAGGTTAGTACAATAGACCTCTGGTCGCAGTGCTTGTTTCTTTGATCCCTCCCATCTTTAAATCTAAGTCTACTGCAAAATCTACAGGGATAATGGAAATACTTTCAAAACAATCAGAGAGTTTTACAGTTCATACGGTTCTAAATAAAAGAATGACAAGAAAGAAAACTGGAAGCCAGATAAAGATGCCAGCATCAGTATAGACTGTAAGAACAACAATAAAAATGTCAGGATTTCTTAAATATGTAAAACCACATCTGTGTCAGAGTTTAAAATCTGGCAATAAAAAAGCCCACATTCAGTTTACAGAGAAACATCTGAAGGAACACGAATTGGTCTAAAATTATCAGTGCTGAAACAAAAGCTTAATTCTGATATTCCGGATGGTATTTATTCATATTGGCAAGGCCTTCAAAAGGAAAAGGACATATTTTCCATGCGTCAATTAGGTGGAGGCTCCTTAATGGTTCGAGCTGCTTTTTTTCTCAGAAGGTAGGCTTAGAATTGATTTTCTAGAAGGGCAAGCAAAATAAACATACCTTTATTCACATGCTAGAATGCCATTTGTTGAACCCGAGTAAGAAAATTGCTAGCATTAACTAAATTTTCAACAAGACTATGCCTAAATTCACTCTGAAAAAGACACAAAGAAGTAGTTTGCAGATAAATTTCTCAAACTTGATTGACCGGCCAATGGTCTAAACCTAAATTCCATAAAGAACATTTGGGGTATTATTGTATGCAATAGCTATCGAAAAAATGGTCAAATCGTGCAGTATAACTCGAAAGCGGAATTAAAATCTGACATTTGGGAGGTATGACATGTTTTGTCACCTCGACAAATTCGAAACTATGTAAACTCTATCCTATAATGTTGCATTAAAATTTTAAACACAAAAGAATCCCAACTGACATGTAATATTTCTATAACTTAGAAAAATCTGTTCCATTCTTATCATTTTGCTCCCTGTACATATTCAGTAAAAATGCAACATATTATATTTATAACAATGGTTTTACATTATATTCTTTATGTTTATGTTATTTAGCTTGATAAAATAAATTTATATGATTTGTATGTGGATTAATGTAATTATATTTTTTATTTAAACAATTACATGATCATTTATATCACTTTGCTCTCCAGTGAATACAAAAAAAAAAAAAATTATTTCTTTAAATAAATTTCAATAGGTATCACTGCCATAAAATGACAAGTGAAACCAATTTTGCTAAAATAACAAAATATAAACCAGGTATAAAGCATTTTTCATCAAACATACAAAAAGCAAAATTCTCATTAATAAACTGTTAATACTTTTTTTAATGCAACTTGAATTATTATAAATTAGATATTGAATTAATGATAAGATAAAAATTATTAAAATCAGAATTCATTTTTCTTTCTTCCTTATTACAGTAAACAGGACTTAAATGAATTAACTTCCTGAGTTAAAATTTCATTAAATTAATGAAAGACTCCCAAATTAAGAGAAATTACATTTTCATGCTTAAAAATCTATTTATGCAAGTGTTTGGCACATTACAATGTTGAGAGATATTGTTCCTGAATTTTTGGCATGCATACGCAAAAGGCTCGCCATCCCTGCTGCAAAGAAAATATATTCTATACACATTAACAGAATAAAAGAAAATATTTCAGCAACATACTCACATTAATATTTTAGGTAGTAAGTCGTATTTAATACCATATTTAATTATTTGAAGTTGACATAGTTTTTTAAGAGTAGGAGCTAAAAAGAAAAAGAAATATAAATAAATAAAAATGTTTTCAAAATGCTGAAAATTACATTTTTACAATCTGAAAATTACTTTTATGAGGAAGTACCTCCCTGTTGCAGTAAATTAAATTAGAAATACTGAAAACAAACTATTTCTTAAGAAACTAACCACAATAAAATGAAAAGGGATTGAAAAAAACTTAAATTAAACAGTTTTTGTCTTATAGGGCACAATGTTTTTTACTGAATTGTTACTGCAAACATTGTTTCATTTTCTCTGGTATTATGAAAATTTCTTTTTAAAGCAGACAAAGTTCAGTAAATGTGTTATAAACAAAAGATTCTTACCTGAATTAGAAAAATCACTTTATATACCTTTGAGGTAATATCTGTTGTTTGAAATGCACTTTGGTCAATGATTGTGTAGTTCCGGATACTCTTTTAGATGACAATTGTACAGTTTCTGGAAACTGCAGGCAAAGTCCTCTTTCAGCATTGCATAGAAAATCCTTGTCACAAGGCCTTGAATATTTGTATATGAAAAAATGATCTCTTTAAAGTTTGTTTGAGGTGCAGAACAGAAAATATTTCTGCTAACACAAAATCATGTGAGTTAAATACTATGGATGATCAAGGCTAGAATTCTTCTATGCATTAGAAACTGTTTCATTGTGAGAGCCAAATATGGCTGAGCAAATTTAAAGCCCTGTGACAGGTATCTCCCATGCTATATAGGTGAAAACTGGGAAATTGAGTTAGTAAGCAGTGGCCGGTAGACTCAGTTTCATTAGTGGCCACTATAATGTTCCAAACTTTCTTGACATCTAGATAAACTATAATTGTTGTATATATACATATTTTTCTATAAATCAGAGTTTTATACCACCCAACTATTCACAATAAGAATAAGGAAGCAGTCAAAATCCAAGAAACATTAAAACCACAAAATCTGTTATCATATTAATTTTTTTAGAATATCTTTTTGGATTATTTGTATATGTTCATAAACACAATTATCAATCAAATTACTATTACTTTCTTTATATAAAAAATAACTAAATCAAAATTCCAACAGCTAAGGGTATACAATAAAAAAAAAAAAAAACACATAAAACATAATATTTGGATTACATTTAACAAGTAAATGTGTTATTAACATACTACACATATTAGATACAGTTGAAATCTAAGCTGGTAAGTGTATTTCATTATCTCTTGAAGAAAAATAATCTAACTCATGAGCATGTGGCAGGAGTCAGAATATTGAAGATACTGCAATGTCCTTGAAATCCGCTTTCATCGGGTGAAAAAAAAAGGAATAAATTATATGAAATGCATGTAGAATCAAAGCTGATGAATATATTTTGCAGGATAAAACTGAACTTCTTGAAAAAATAATCCAACTGAAGAGGAAGCATATGGCGAAAAGTCGAAATATTGAAAATACAGCTAAATCATTGAAATCTGCTTGCATCTGGTAAAAAAAAAAATTAACTAGTTTACTAATTAGATGTAATCAAAGTAGAGATGCATATTTCCATGAAAAAAGCTGTATTTCAGTTGGCGATCAATAACAGATTTTTAATTGCTGCTTGGCGAGTGGCGATCGATGGGCAATTTTTTAATCACCACTTTTACAACTTTAATCACCATGTGGCAAGTGGCGCCGCCAATTTTCACCTCTATCATGCAATACTGAAAGGCTTCGCAATTTTCATGAACTGTATAGTCATTATCAAAAATGTACTGCAAACAACAGACATTAAATACTTCGAAGTAATATAAAGCATGTTTTCTTATTTGGGAACAAATCTTTTGCTTATGAGCACATTTACCAAACTTTATTGTCATACCTAGTTGGGTTCTATAGGTATCCTATGTACCCTAGATAGGTTCCATTCACTAGCCTGTTTTTCAACCAAACAGAATTTTGTGCTATGCTGTGACAGAGTTGTCAACTTCTTACAATAATAAAAACTGATTTTCCATAACAAATCTTAACTTTTAAATAATTTGTGTAATATATTATAATCAGACTTTTCAGGTACAAAATGGAAAAGTAATTTTCAATTTTATGAGAAAGAAACTAATTGTTACAGAAAATCATAACATTGTTCAATGTATGATTGCTCTGTTCTCTTGTGGTATTCAGCTATTTTATATAATACAGTATAACCTCAAAAATCCGGCATCGACGGGACTGAGACTAAACTGGATTTTTGAAAATTCCGGATTTTTGAAAGAATGTCAAAAGTACTTCCAACGTTCTTAATGATTCCTTTATTCACTATTTAGTTCATAACCAAATTATATTTATGTGAGAGAAAGAGAAAATGATATATTTAAAAAAAACAACCTTACTTTAATTGATATTTTCTATGTTACACACAAAAAAATTCTTATAAACACTGAAGTCATTTATTCCTGTGTGTAATTTTCGAAACATCAAAGTCAATTTTATTTGCTTCAATATTTTTCAACTGTTCATGCAGTCTTGTCTCTCTAAAGCAGATATGAGTGTTCCAGTCAAATTTATTCATTTTATCAGTGATACCTTTTCTTCTGCTGGCTTCTTGTCTTCATTCCTCTGAGCTGCTACCAACGTTATCGGTGGTTTTATTTAGTACAGTGTCAGCGATCTCACTATCTGCTAATCCATCACTTTCGATTTCAAAGTTTTTAATTCATAAGCAATTGCCAATTTTCTTTCTGTTGGAAGTAGTGTAAAAAAATGGGAGGATGGGGGGGGGGGGGGGGGGGAGAGAGAGAGATGACTTTGATGCTGGATTTTTTAAGTCACACTGTACAACTAAAGAGCCAAATATGAATAAATAGAAACAGTAAAAATAAAATTATTTAGGATACATCACTTATTATATAACAAATAAAAATAAAATAAAATAAGATAAAAGATTTGTTCTTTTACCCTGTTAATTTTAATAATTTTGAAGTGAAATTTCATTTAGTGCCTACAATTTATAGACAAATATAATAATGGTTTATTTTATCCTATCTATCCTATCAGTTAACATTTAAAATTTTGCATTGTATGTTTAGCAAGTATTTATTTTATTTTTATTTTTTTTTAAGTTATGAAACAAAAAATATTTTTACTAATATTATAATACTTACAAAATTCTAAAATGTGTAAATCAGAATGGTCAATCAGTTTTTGAAATTCTTGTCCAGAAGAAGTTATTTTCTCTCCCTCGATTCGAGGACTACAGACAGAGAAAGAAAAGAAAGAAAAAAATAAAAGTAAAATAAAAAATTATTTTATTAACAATGGTTTAACATTTAAAATACAAAAAAACATTCCATATAATATGTGCAGGGAGCTCATGATTTGCACAACATATTAAAGAGCCCTTCTTAAAACTATTTCTATCATCATCAAAAAACATGACTTTTTAAAGTTTCAATTTATGCTTATTTTAAATTTTCAAGATAATAAGTATAAAAACAAGTCTTCAATGTGTTAAAAATGATTTGCGATTGTTTTAATTTAAAAATTGCAAATAAAGTAACCATAAATTCAAATCGTCATTTGACATCAGTAAAAATAGTATTAAAATAACTAGATTTGAAAAATCCCACTTAAAATTTTAGTTAGGATCTGAAAATCCCACACATATCTTCAATACATATACAGGGTGCCCAGTAATTAACCAAAAATTTGAATTGTTTAGTAAAAGTGTTTGAGAAGAGATAAAAGAAAAATATTTACTTCGCAAATAAGTACATTTATTCCGATTTAATGCACAAGATTTTCGAAGTGCTTCCCATTACTTGCAACAATATGGCAAAGCCTGAGATCAAAGTTGTCTAAAACTGAACGAATAGTTGGCAATGTGATGCCCAAAATTTCAGCAGAAATGGCTTGTCGGAGCACATCTAATTATTGTGGAGGATTTTTGAACACATTGTCCTTCAAGTAGCCCCGCAGAAAATAGTCCATAGGGTTCAAATTAAGAGAATAGGCAGGCCAACCAATACCCTATCCTGTTGCATCAGCAAAATTCAAACCCAAAACTCTGTCATGGAAATGTTCTGCTAAAAGTTCAAAGTTTTCTTTAGTTCTGTGGGGACTGGCACCATCCTGCATAAATGAAAAACCATCAATACAGTTCATTCCGTGGCAATAAGGAATAAAATGTTCTGACAAAACATTTCTGTATCGTTGAGCAATAACATTTCCATCAAAGGAAATCGGTCCAAAGATTCCAAGTGATGAAACTGCACACTAGACTAAGTTGCTGCGGATGTAGAGGATTGATTGCTATGACAAAAGGGTTTATGGATCCTCAAATTCTCATGTTTTGTTTGTTAACGTAGCCGTTTAGCCAACCAAATTTTTCCTGAATCAATACTCTTGTTTTCAATCATTTCAATGATTGTGTTTGCAAAACATAATCGATTTTCATTATTACTTGTTGAAAGTGGCCGCACAAGTTGAATTTTGTACGGGAACTTCATTAAATTGTTTTTCAAAATTTTACGAAAAGATTCTCGTTTCATTCCAACCTCTTGAGATGTGTGATGTTGAAGGATTGTTTGAAATGAGTTCTTCGACTTTAACGATATTCTCTTCTGTTGTAATAGTCTTTGGTGGTTCAACATTTCCCTTTCACATATCATGCACAGTCCCATGTTCTTCAAATTTCGTAATCAAATCAGAAATTGTCAAGTTTGCCACACCATTTCGTGTCCCAAACACACTGTAGAACTTTCGTCTTGTTGCTGTGGTTGCTGAAGCATTCAGGTAAAAAGTTTTTACGATGAAAATCTTTTGTTCGATAGTCAAGTTCGGCATTTTACTATCAACTGCTTGCAAAGATGTGAACTTTTATTGAAAACTGCTTGCCACAGCCTACTGTCCAATTGCCGCTTTTCTGCTGTAAAAGCGTAATCATTTCCCTCTGGTATTTACACACCTCCCTCCGTTCACCAATTGCCTGTAGAGTCTAGCACGTGAACGTAAAGTGTGGTGGAGTCTACTAGGGTTTGTTTGTTCTGATTTCATAATTGTAAACAATGTAGTGTTGTGTCACCAAATGTTATGTCACAATGACATCCCAATAAACAGTTATTGAAGTTTCAAATTTTCGGTTAATTACTGGGCATCCTATATAAATACCTATATATATATATAAATTTTATTATTAGAAATATTCAAAATATAAATGTCTCGAAAGATATAAAATTTTCTAGAAATCATAATGGAATCGGGCATCAGCTTAATATACCATTCCATCACCAATAGTTATATGTTAGAATTGTAAATCTTTAATTTCAAGTAAAAGTTTCTTGCGAGAAATCTTCAAATTACAGAAATGTTCTTGTTGAATTTTGGTTAACCTTAGCAATGTGGCTAATCAGCAGAATGAAAACTCTAGCCAAATGGGAAAAAAAAAATAGCAAAATAAATCTGTTGTGAAACATCGATTCTAAAATCGTTCTTTTACTGCCATTTTTTAATTAAGTTTGGCACCTGGTGTTGGGACACTGCCTGAAGAACACTTGATGTAACTTTGGCTGTAACTAAAATGAAGTGCTACTGAGCCATGCATCTCTAAAAAGCGGTAGAAAAGCATAGCTGCAAAAAAAAAAGATACCTAGGAATTTTTGGGTAGGAGAAACTATTTTAGGGCATTATTTGGATAATTGTATATTTATAATTGCTATAACGTAACAAATAGCACAGAAAAAAAAAAAAAAAAAACTAAAAACAGTTTTAAGTTTTTGTATTCAGGGATGACACAGGAAATTTAGATGATTATTTATCATTACAACAAAGCACTGAATATAGCAAAAAATAAATAAATAAAGAGTAAACAATTTTAAAGATGTCAAAATTTGAGAGCCTGGGAAGGTAACTGAGAAGTGAATGGGGAAATTTGATGTTTTCTTTTAAGTGATAATTTTTCGAAGAGTCATCAGAAATGGCATGATGTAAATAGTATGGTATGACTGAATGTAATAAACAATATCTATTGTTCTGCAATTCGAATAAGAGTGCCGCTTTTATACAAGCACACACACACACAAAAAAAGGGGGGGGGGATCAGTTCTTCCAATTTGCCAATTTATAGCTTCCTTTCAGCATAAAATGAAGCATTTTGTCATTATTTCACTCAACAATGATCAGCTGCAAGAATCCTGAACAACTCCCTTTAATCTGCAAAGTTTGGAGCCAAAGGTTGTGTGGATTATAAGACAGTGTTTACATTTTTCTTTTGCAATACAAAATGAGTTATTATTAATACATGAATGAATGTTAAAATAGGAAGATATTTTATTCAAAACTTACTGAAATCATTATCACTTCAACATGAAAAAGCTCATCAATTTCATAAAAATAAATAATGCAAGTTTAATCAAATAATTAATAGCAAAAAATAAGCATAAGCATTTAAATATACAAATTCAAATGCACATTCATCACTGACTTGTTTTAATTTTCTGAAATACTAAATTATTATTATTAGCTCAGTAATTTGAGTGAGAGACCCCTGAACAACCAACTACCTATAATTTGCAAAGTTTGGGACCAATGCTTGTGTGGATTATAAGACAGTGTTTACATTTTTCTTTTGCAATATGAAATGAATTAATGTTAAAAAGGGAAAATAATGATTTCAATAAGTTTTTCAATAAAATATTTCTTCAATATGAAAAAGCTTATTAATTTCACAAAAATAAATAATGCAAGCTTAATCAAATAATTCATAGTAAAAAATAAGCATACAAATTTAAATATATAAATTCAAATGCAAATTTATCACTGATTAGTTTTAAGTTCCAGAACATTGAATCAACATTGTTTCAATACTTTATTAATTTAATTATTCTTTAATTTACGTTCAGAAGAACTTAAAATTATAGTAAAATTGAGAAAAAAAAAAAAATTACAAAGTTGCTGCTATCAAATTTCTTTAAAATCTTGACTTTAAATTTCCTTAATGAAATTTAACTTATCATATATAAATTTAACTTCAAATTTATATGATTTTATATTTTTAAATGAAAATCTTTACAAACGAACTAATGGGACCATTATAGTGATTGCCAATTTAATTCCTGCTTTAGGTGTCAGAAAAAACATAACTACCGAAATAACACGTTCAATTCAGACCAAAAGTTTGAAGAAAACCTAAATAATAAAAAAAAATAATGTAACCTATTTTATTCTTTTTCTCTCTTTAAATAAAGAAAATTGGTAAAATCAGTAAATTTATGTTATTATTAAATTATAATATTTTTTAACACACAAAAAAAAATTCCCTTGGTTTTTTTCCCTTGCACTCCTTTAAAATGTGAAGTGATATGTCTAAGCGTTAAAAATACAGGGGATTCCTGAGACATATACAACAGCAAGCACATTCATTAGCATCCAATGAAGGTTTTTTATGAAATTAACATTCAGAAGATATATATTTTTTTGGAATAGTAAATATTAATTTTACTTTTAAACAAAAGATACATTGCAATTGGGAAGAAATCTTGAATAAGGAGGTATTTATTTTATTTTTTTCTATTTAGAAAGTAGGGAAAGCAATTTTAAAATGCAGAAAAGAATGAAAACAGGAAAATTAACATGAAATAGACTTCCAGGGTATTTTTTTTAAATAGTAATATTAATATTTTTTTTCGACAAAAAATACCATTACAACTAGAAAGATACCCAGAATAATTAAATATTTTCAGTTTTTTTTTTTTTTTAATTTTCATCCGAGAAATGGGGATGGCAGTTTAAAAATGCAGAAAAAAATAGGACATTTTTGCTTTCATCTTCTTGAAAATAGAAGATTCCCGAGACATGCATGGAAGCTATCTTAATGCTGGAGAATTGCCAAAAATTGAAGCCCATTCATTAAGGTTATTAATTAATATCTTGGATAATTATTTTTTTTTTAAAAATGAAAAATCTGGGTCTAAGGTGCATTGAGTTCATCTTTCCTTATCCAAATTTGCAGACCTCAGTATGATAGATATCTGTTCCTATTGTCATAGGGGGTGTAAAAAAAAATTTTTTTTAATAAAAAAAATCGGATTTTTTTAAAATTTAAATCGGATTTTTATGATTTTTTTTCCCCCAACGTTCAAATACTGAATAGCTACCAAAAGTTTTAGGTTTCCAAAACAATTAAACATCTAATTGCTAACATAATCTATGTTTTTTACACTTTGATAAATAAAATTATAATTAATAGTTAGTAATTACAGAAATTATAAAAACTGTAAATTAGTAATTTCATTAGTTAGTGGCATACAATAACATTATATACATTAATATTTGTAATAATTATGTAAAACTATATTAAATACTAGGGTTATTCTCTACAATAGTGCAAAAAGTGTTTCCCAGTCATATAAATGCTCTTAATTTCATTACATTTTTATTTATTTTTATTAGAAGATCTAAACATAGTTTATCAGGGACAGAAAGTAAAATTTAAAAATAAATAAATTTAGTATTTAAAAATGTAATATATATCATGCAAACATCATTCCCTCACCTTTCCCCACCTGTACTACCATATTTTATTGTCTATTTCTCTCCATATAGAAATAAAAATAATTAAAAATACCCTAAGCAACATTACAAGAAATAATAAAAATATTATTTTTTACTATTATTATATAGTCTACTCAATCAATTATATGTTTCCCCATGTTAGACCATCATTTCCTCACACATTGCTATTATCTCAAATATCTACCACTAAAGAGCAGTAGCAGTCTAGCATCCTTCACAGAGAAGAAGCCATTTTGAGCACTTGTCAGTCCAGCAACATAAATTGGTGGTGTAAGATTTTGTTAATTTTTCAAAAAAAAAAAAAAATTCTGTCAATATATCTGGAAGCGCTTTTATTAGCAGTCATTCCCTCACACAGAATACTAATTTTTTTACAAATATCAAAAATTTTAATTTTATCATACATTATATATTAAGTGTTGCTCTTAAAGGAAACAGTTTGGATTTCTTCATAATTTTGCATTTTTCCCTACAACTTAGTAAAAATGTCTTATTTCATCATTCCCTCACATTTTTTATTTTATTTTTTCCACAAATTTTTATTTTATTTTTATTGTTAAGTCAAATTTTTAAAATGATTTCTGCTGCTATTAAAATTTTCAATAATTGACATTTCTTACCATTTATCTAATTTTTATGAAAATTTACATATCTATCATTCAAGTCAGACTGCTTGGCCAAATTTGCAAGTATTGTAGAGAACAACCCACTAGTGATATTTACATTTATTAAAATTATTAATAATTGCATTCAATATTTAATTGTTAACACTGCTTAAAATTAACAATTATTAAACAATTAACTCTCTAATTAGGAACATAATATAAATCTTTATGCTTTAACTATTTCATGAGGAAATATTAGTAATGTGTTTTAGTAAAGATATAAGAAAATATATAATTTTTTAGTACAATAATAAAGTGTCATTAATTTTTAACAATTTTATGAATTACAGATTGAAATAACAACATGTTTTATAAAGTATCCCATTTTTTCTAAAGAAATAAAGATGTATCACTTTTGCAAGGTTTTGGACACATGGATTTAGAAACACTGTGGAATAGGGAAGTTTTTAAAAAGAAATCTCTGGCTACAGATACAAGTTAATTTCAATATTTTTAAAAAAAGCAGGGTGCATTTTGCCAATTTCTAAAGGGGCCCTTAAAAAATGGCCTAGAGGAAATAATAAGTAATTTCATAATTAATAAAAACTATAAATAATTAATTTCATTAGTTAGTAGCCCAACTAATAAAACTAACACAGATTATTTGCAGCTCATTTTGCATTTGTACTGTTAATCGCCTAAATCTAAACTTACACACTTGTATGTGTATGCTAACTAAAGAAATTATAAAAATGATTTAAACTCATTCATACACACACACGGAATAAATATAAGAATAGTTAATTATAATCTGAAATTCTAAAAAAAATATTCAATAATAGCATTATTACCCCTCAGTGGGGATTATTAGCTTTAAATTGCTCATTTTATTATTATTATTTGTTTTAATGAAAGAAGTTTTGCTGCCTTTTCAATGCCTAATTTTTCTTTTTTCTTTTCTTTTCTTTTTTTTTTTTTTTTTTTTTTTTGTCTGGTGTAGTTACAAAGTTAAACAACCTACACTGAAGAAGTTCTTTCTGTTCTTAATATTTTTATACCAATACCTTTTCTCTTATACATTCTTTTACAATAACTGCTAAGCAGATGTCCTTCTTTCATTCTTAACTCCAATATTTGCTATTGCAAAAGTAGAATGAGAAAATAAAATTCCTGCTATTTGATTCTTTTACTTGCAGAAATTTACTATACTTGGTATGAATGAACCATTTGATTACTTAAAGAGAAATATGACATCTCAAATTATATCAGATTTAAATATTTTTAAATGAAATGCTTTTTATGTCAGATAAAAACTATGCTATTTACAAGCTTAATGTACTTAATTTTTATACTCAAGAATTAAGCTTAGAAACAATTATTTAAAGGCATTTTTTTTTGTTGTTTATTCATAAGTCAAAATGCCCGCATAAATTTCCCAAATTATTATTATGTTCATCTTAGATTTTAATACTTGTGTATGTCCTTTCAAAATAAAAAAAAAATCAGTTGATTAAAATCACAATTTAATCGTTGATTTAAATCAATTGATTAAAATCGTTGACACCCTACAACAAACAGACACATTTTTTTTATTATTATTATTAGTTTAGATAAATACACAAGGTTTAATTTTGTTATAAAAAGTGATCTACATATTAAAATTGACTTTAATTTTTAAGAATTTAAAAGCAATAACATAATTTTATTGCATATTTAAAGTCAGTGTGTAAAGAAAAATGTGGAAACACAAATTGGGATCGATTTGGAATCAGAGGTGAAATATAAATTACTGAAACTGAACAAATTAATGTCAAGACGAAACATTGATTATTTAAGCACAAATGACAGAACAAGTTTATTTCATTACTTTTTGCTTTATATGATACCTCATAAAAATGAAAATACAATAGCCTGAGACTTACCTGCTACCCCCAAATAAGAATAACTGCCTTCTAACGACACAAGCACAATGCCGTCTCCTAGGACAAGGGCCTTTACCTTTACAAACTAGTTTAGTCCACTTTTGTTCCACTGAAAGTTCAAAATAATTTTTCAAATGCTGTCATTTTACTAAAGATGAAATAGTTTAGCTTAATTAGTTAAATTTCTATTATTTTATACCACTAAATCAGTGATATTCAAAATGTGGGATGTGCCTATCCAGGGAGGCATGGGAACTTTTCAGCTAGATTTGACTGAAGTTAAAATTGGATAAAACTTAGGATTTTAGCTTTAAAATTCTTATAATTAAAATTATGAACTGATAATACTTTTTATTTTAATTAGAGTGTGTTTCAGATCTTCAACTTTTATTATAATGTTATTCTCTAAATTGTGATAGAGTGCAAGAATGCTTATTTTCTTTTCAGTCTTAATTCAAGAGAAAGAAGGTTTCAATAAATGTCTTTTCACATGTAAGCAACTTATAAATGTTAATAATACAATAGAAAATACATAAATGAACACATTTTATGCTTGTCTTTCATGGCTACATAACTTAGTTCATAGTCAACAGGAGAGGTGTTAACAGATTTTAATAGCTCGAGGGATTTGCAAATTTTTTTTTTAATTCCTGTACTAAATGCTTACAGCAAATATACAGTGGGTGATCATAACATTAGAACTACCTCAACTATTTAATAATTTTATACTTAATGAAGTTATAACAAAATGAAGATTTGCTTGTTAATAAAGTCTTTTTAATAAAATGTTTACTATTTTTAAGTATGGAGTTGGTAGCACTGTTGATGCTATAACCTGCATTATGGGACCATTTGTTTACCATTTCTAGTCTAAAATGGCCACATTGGACCATTCCGCATATAAGACCACTTTTGAATGGTGTCTTTTAGGTGATCATTTACAGAGATACTTGGATTTTAATACTTGTGTATGTCCTTTCAAAATCCAAAAAAATCAGTTGATTAAAATCACAATTTAATTGTTGATTTAAATCAATTGATTAAAATCGTTGACACCCAACAACAAACTGACAAATTTTTTTTTTTTTTTTTTTTTTTTTTTTTTTTTTTTTTTTTTATTATTATTATTAGTTTAGACATATACACAAGGTTTGATTTTGTTATTAAAAGTGATCTACATATTAAAATTGACTTTAATTTTAATTTAAAGTAGTCACCTGCCTCTGGAACTTAAATAGTATTATGCAGTTTATTTCCTAAACACTTAAACATTTCTTTATAATATACTCTGCACAAATTGTGGGAAAAAAAAAAAACTTTGTCATTCATATTATTAAAATAAAAAATAATTACTTACCAGGATCAAACTGATGAACATCATTCAAGTGGTTTTGGGTGATTCCATTATAACCTCCAATAATGTATAATTTGTTTTCATATACAGCTAAACAGATTGAAGAAAAAACTAATTTGAATATATGATTAAAAAAAATAAAATAAAAATACATGTTAAAATTTTTCATTGCAATCATTGAAAATTATAATTCAAGAATTCACACCATCTCAAGGTACATGCGAAAAGTCGACAGTCTTGTTGCCAAAAGTGGCTAGTATTATATAAATTTTGTGAAAATTTTAAGACAACTTATTACTATTAGTTACTACTAAAATAATTTATGAAACATACAGGAACATGTTTTATCATTAAAGATTAAGATAGCAGTTTAAATGAGAATCAAACAAAGATGCTAGAATGAAGAATATAAAAGTAATCCAATTCATAAATAAACTTAGAAATGATATTTCATAAAATAATAAAATTTCATCCGAACTTTAAGTCATCTGGATTGCAAAATATCCAGATTGATATCAAGAAACAAAAACTGTAAAAGTTATTGAAATGCAAACTGTATTTTTTTGCTCATGAAAGTATAATTTCCTTGAAATATTATTCCTTAAATTTATGCTTAATTAGAAATTGTGAAGTCTGGATAATCCTAAGCCGATATGTCAGCTGTTTCAGAGATACTGTATTTCTCTATTCTTATATAGGAACGAAATTCAACGAATGAAGCTGTATTTTAAAAATTGTAGCTGGACTTTTTTTATATAAAAAATGGTTACTGTTGAATACTACAGGTATGGAAGGAGTAAGAAAATGATTGGAATTTTCCATAGATTTTATTTTTAAGAATGTGGTCATCCATTCTCTCAAATACTGGTACACAGCTTAAAGGTTTGCCCATTGCTTTTATTACTGTACTGTATTTATTTATTTATTGTTTACAGTACAAGTCAGTTCATTCACAACACATATTAGGTATACAGTTTTATTAAACAAATGCAATTACAGTAAAATTTTTATTTCACAATATAAACTTTTTCCTGATTACTCCATTTATCTAAATATTTGCATACCTGAATTGCATCCAGACCACATTAGTTAGATAATTCGAATTTCCCTTAATTTTATTAAAATGTAATTTTATTGCAATTAACAAATTTATATTTTTTTACAATTAATTTTTCAGCTTTATTTTTGGCCCTGCAGCCCAGGAGGTGGGTAAAATTTCATGTTAATTGTGTTCCATGTACTTTTAAAAAAATCCCTGCCAGCTTGACCTACAGGTGCAGGTAGATTTCGAAATTAAATACTAATTTCACAAAAAAAAAAAAAAAAAAAACTAAATGAAGACTAGAGATAAACTTAGTTTAACAATTTTATCTGGCCGCTTTTGATGAGATTTAAATTTCATTTTTCTGTAAAAGTTGGTTTTTGTTGCATTAAAATATCTCAATTTGTTGATTTTCTGTAAGCAAGTAAACCCTATTGGTTTACAATGGAAGTCTGTGGGAATTTGGCAAAATATTATTGATATCGACAAGTTGGCATCACTTTTGGCGACTAATTTTGGTTGCCAAGTTGGCAACAGAACAGGATCCCTCCTATGGTAAACCCCCTTACATGTATGGAGATACGATAGCGTAATATCTATCTATATTTTTGCTCTTTTTTAGGTAGATTTCGTAAGAAATACTACCTATTGCAGTCATTACCATGGTGCGACTTTTGAAAAATTCCTTCATAACTTTTTATTATATGACCCCAGGAACCCCAAACCACCCCTACCTAAAAAGTTTATATATATATATGAGGACGTGAGTTTCAAAACTCGCCTTATCCAAAAAATCAAATTTTGGGAAATCGTGAAAAACCTGTAACTGCGATCCCGTGCATCGAATACCTCCAATTTTTTGTATACTTATAGCTAGTTGCTCTGTGATATCATT
This sequence comes from Maratus speciosus, assembly GCA_963932465.1. Taxonomy (NCBI): domain Eukaryota; kingdom Metazoa; phylum Arthropoda; class Arachnida; order Araneae; family Salticidae; genus Maratus; species Maratus speciosus. The sequence continues at coordinate 61,725,627 of OZ010799.1, read as the reverse complement.
GTGTTAAGGTGGAAAATCTACTTTAATTCATTTAATTAATAAATTGAAAAAAGTTAGAGAGAGAGAGATTTTTATTTTTCCCATGCAAAATTTTGCAATAGAAAAGTAATTGTTGTGGTAAGAATTTTATTGTGGTTTTTTTTTTTAATTGTTGGCAACTGCTATAATGAAATTTTTTTAAAATTTCCTGCCATTTTTCTGTAAGAGCTGGTTTTATCAGAATCATATTAAGGCGGTATTCAAAATTTTTAACCCTCCTCCCATTTCTACTGCCTTGGGCTGATTTGTCTCATTTGCAATCCCCGCCGAGATATTAGCCATCTCAATGTGTTTGGCAAGTTTGAAGATGATCCGTGTATAATTGTGACTTTTATGATGCAGACAATATTTAATACACACACACACATATATATATATATATATGAGGACGTGAATTTCAAAACTCGCCTTATCCAAAATTTAAAAAAATCGAGTTTTCTCTACCAATCTATTCTATTGGTAAACCTGCACAAAAAAAAACACTATAATCTTTGAAAAAAATATTTTTATCTTTTATTTTTGGGTTCTTAAAATATTGGTTTGGTTTCAAAACTTGCCTTATCCACTAGGGAGATGGCAACAAAACTAGCTTTGTCCCTGCGCATGCGTAAGACCAACGAACGACTAGCTTATGAGCTACTACCACAGTAATTTTCCTTCATTTCTCTGCGACATGTTGCTATTTGTGTTTAGAGTTTTTACCTGTTCTATTCATACAAGCTAATTAAATAAGTTTTACAGCATGTCTTATGTATAACGGACAGTGGATAAACTCTAGCATTTTGTGGGGGAAGTGGGAAGAAGAGAAAAAGAAATACAAACACATGGGCTAGTAAAGAATACATGCAAAAGAAGATTAAAATGTAGTAAGTTCAAAATGAAGTATCACTTTCTATATTTCTTACTGTCATAAGGTGTTAAAAGATTTAATTTTTATTCTCAGACATAAACCTAAGGCCTTTCCGGTCCTCTCAAAGCACACTCACCAGAAAGAGAACCTCGAATATCCAACTCTATCAATGCAAGATGTTCGAAGCTTCCACCAAGCTTTTTTTTCAAGCAAAGACAAAACTGTATAAGATAACTTTATTTTGAAGTTCACATCTCAAACATCCCCTTCAAGAAACCGTCCAGATTTCTTTCCTTTCATGAAACATCCAGAAAAGTAAAATTTTCACCTTGAAAGTTTTTTTAAGTGCATCTCACTGTGCTTTAAAAGGCATTACCATAAGGTACTATATAAAGACTAAGAACCATGACCATCTTTAAATTTGTGGAAGTGTATTTCGGAATATTCTTGGAATATCAAAATTCAGAGTGTAAACGTTGTGCTAGAACCACATAAAACTGGATTTTCTTTTTAAAAAGAAGGGGGAGGGAGTCCCCGTGAAGCACGAGAAACTTAAGGATTGTTAAAAAACATTTGATGAAAACTGGTCATAAATGTAGGTGCTTACTTTCTATAAAAATATTATTTCTAAGGAACCAGAACAGAAGGAGATGATGTATATATATAATATTATATGTTATATAGATTATATTATATTACATTCGTTTTAAAAAAGTTATTTTAATCATAAGCTTATTTATGAAGTTTTATTTGATTATAGATAAGTTTGCTTTTTTATAATAAAACGTAATACTAAATTTTAATCATACTTATTGCTCTCGTAAGGTTTATTTTTTAATCCAAAATATTATTATCCGATGACCAAAAATAGAAACTATTAATTTCTTTCCGCAAGTATGATAGATGATTGGCAACAAAACTCTTCTTATCCATAGGTTGGCAACAAAACTCTTCTTATCCGAAACTTTTTTCAATTTATTAATTAAATGAATTAAAGTAGATTTTCCACCTTAACACAATGATATCACAGAGCAACTAGCTATAAGTATACAAAAAATTGGAGGTATTCGATGCACGGGATCGCAGTTACAGGTTTTTCACGATTTCCCAAAATTTGATTTTTTGGATAAGGCGAGTTTTGAAACTCACGTCCTCATATATATATATAAACTTTTTAGGTAGGGGTGGTTTGGGGTTCCTGGGGTCATATAATAAAAAGTTATGAAGGAATTTTTCAAAAGTCGCACCATGGTAACGACTGCAATAGGTAGTATTTCTTACGAAATCTACCTAAAAAAGAGCAAAAATTTTACAATTTTACAGTAACTTCTGGTCCCACATACTCGAAGAATCCAAGGGAAAACAAGCAAAAACGTAAGGGTTTTTCTATTTGATGTAATTTTGGGCTCCCTGGACTCAAAAAATAATAGAATTTACAATTTTCTCATTATCTCGATTTTCAGACCTGAAAAATCCAAAGGAAAAGAAGAAAAATAAAAATGAAAACTTTACCATTTTGAGGTACTGGCCTTACAAAAAAAAAAAAGAAAGAAAGAAAAAAAAAAGGGGGGGGGGGATTTTATGATTTAAGCGTGATTAATTTTATAAAATGATATTTTGAAAATATCAAAAACTATAAGTTATTTTGATATATATCCGACATTTTTACATGGTTCATACACTCGAGAACAAATAAAATTCAAGCACTTTTCAAGCACTATTCCAGCACTATTCAAGGACTGTTTAGTTACATGCATAAAAATGGCATAGAATAACACATAAGGAAAATAGCCACCCATTGATTATCTATTTCTAAGAAATCTTATCAAATCTTTGAATTTTTAAAGAAAAATGTGTTTTAACTTAGTAAGGTACCATGGGAAGAAATTTCATATATAATAAAAAGTTAAGAAAACAGAGCTTGATTTTTATTATATTAGATGTAAATTTCCAACTGGGCGAAAAATGTCCGGACCAGGATTCGAACCAGGGATCTCCTGGCTGAAGCCACCATTGCTCTACCATCTGAGCTATCCCGGATGAATCTGGTGGAACTTTTTTCATCCAGCTAACCTTAATGATTATAGCATCTGGTCTGAAACCTGGTTCAACTCAACAGAATAAACCTCAGGTAATGGAACTCCAGAAATCGCTGGATACGTAATTACACTAGATTAATTTTAACACAATTATTCTAATTGGTAAATAAATTATATTAGATGTAAATTTCCAACTGGGCGAAAAATGTCCAGACCAGGATTCGAACCAGGGATCTCCTGGTTGAAGCTGCCAGTGCTCTACCGTATTGGTTGGTTGGTTGGTTGGTTGTATTTATGTCGGCCAATTATCAACACGAGGGATATAGGCCCTAAGGGGGGGGGGAGTGCCCTTCGTGGGGGTCTTTCTAAGGGAACCTAATCTGTAGTAACACATGGAAGATCCATGGCTCGAAGAAAACTCCGAACGATTAGGCCGACGGGCGCGATTGGGATCGAACCCAGCACCTCCCGTCTACCAGCTTTGAGAGCAGAACCTCTACCGTATTGGAGTTCCATTACCTGAGATTTATTATGTTGAGCTGAACCAGGTTTCAGACCAGATGCTATAAATCATTAAGGTTAGCTGGGTGAAAAAAGTTCTACCAGATTCGTCCGGGATAGCTCAGATGGTAGAGCACTGGTGGCTTCAGCCAGGAGATCCCTGGTTCAAATCCTTGTCCAGACATTTTTCGCCCAGTTAGAAATTTACATCTAATATGATTTATTTACCAATTAGAATAATTGTGTTAAAATTAATCTAGTGTTGATTTTTATTCTTTCGATGATGTGACGGTGGCTCTGCATCAGATCGAACCTGTTCCGACCCCTCTTTAAAGATTTATTGAGCCGGATTGCTTGGTCAGCGTTCAGACGTTAGTATTGGGAAGTTCGGGGGATTGTCATTGACCAACGTGAGTGTTGGTCTGTGGTTCCCCGATTGTGCAATGCTCCAGAGGAGGCTAAAGCGGGACAATCCTGCTTGGGGCCCTACTTATGAGATATATCAGAGCATGGTCAGAATGACTAGCCCGTTCTCGTAGGAACCCCTTGCAGTGGGTGCCGTGGCGATCCTTTTGGAGGGCACCGTGTGAAGACCAGCAGTGGTCAAGTACACGTACGTAGTTTGCTTTAAGTGAAAAATAAAATAAAATAAAAATAAATAAATAAATAAAAGGTATGGTATCACTACAAGAGTAGAAGACAGGAGTAAACCAGTTAAATTTTAGGAATTCTGAACACTCACCAGGAGTCAAATATTAGCATTTCTGAAGTTGTGAACAATTTTTTACAAGTTATACTTTTTAATACATATTCTCTGAATTCTCAAACCTTACAGAATTTGCACTTATCCATACAAAAATAATTGAAATAAAGATTAGATAATTTACTTTTACTTTTTAAATACAAAAGATTTTTTTAAAATGGATTTTTAAAAAAATGAAATAATTTTTTTTTATCTGTTACACAGTGAAAAATTTGGAATTAATATAATTCGGTGAAGTTTTAACTGATTGACAAAATTTGCAATTTTTATGAATGACAGATTTTTTTTTTTTTTTTTTTTTTTGTCGAGGTGGGGGGGGGGGGGGGGGGTTGTGGCAATATATGAAATCGGTATCAAACTGACGAATTTCACAATTTTTTCGACAAATTGACAAAATTTGCATTCTTTAACGATGACCAATGGACGAATTTTGTGGTTCGTCTGTCGTATTTTTCTCCGGTGGATTCTTAAAATTTGCAATTTTTTTTCAATGACAGATTGAAGAAATTCGTGATTTTTTTCCGCGTATAGTTGATGAAATTTTTAAGGGTGATTCCGAATTTAAAAAATTCTAAAATTCACAGCAAATTTTCTGAAAGATTACAGCAGATAGGGGAAGGGGTAAATCCCCTCCCAGCACTGGCTATGCGGTTTTTTTTTTAAGGCCCTTTGACAAATTTAGTCTTTTTTCGTAATCTTTTGACGAAATTTCCCTTTTTTCACGATCCTTTGAGGAAATTCGTGTTTTTCCCGTGCTCCTTTGAAGAAATTAGAGTTTTTTCTGTGATTCACCTCAAATTTTCTGAAAAGTTACAGCAGAGAGGGAAAGGGGGGGGGGGGGAAATCCACTCCCAGCACTAACTATGCGTTTTTTCTGTGGCTTTTTGACGAAATTTGCCATTTTTTCGCGATCTTTCGACGAAATTTGCCTTTTTTTCGCGATCTTTCGACGAAATTTGCCATTCTTCTCGCGATCTTTTGACGAAATTTTCGGTTTTTCGCGATCTTTTGACGAGAAATTTTCGGTTTTTCGAGATCTTTTGACTAGAAATTTTCGGTTTTTCGAGATCTTTTGACGAGAAATTTTTGGTTTTTCACGATCTTTTGACGAAATTTTCGGTTTTTCACGATATTTTGACGAAATTTGCGTTTTTTACGCGATTCTTTGACGTAATTTGCGTTTTCTCTACGATCCTTTGGCGAAATTGGAGATTTTTCTGAAAACAATTGGCAAAAAATTTTGCCGAAATTCGCGATTTTTTATGGCCGAATTTTCGGATTGGTGACCGATTTTTTAAAATTTTCCGAAATGAATGCCTTAAATTTTTGGAAAATTCAGAACAGAATCACGCCTACGTGATCCTTTATAGAAATTCGCAATTTTTTGCGATCTTTTGTCGAAATTTGCGTTTCTTTGCGCGATCCTATGATGAAAACACGCGTATTTTCGCGATCTTTTAATGCAATTCGCCTTTTTTCCGCGATCCTCTGGCAAAATTTGCGCTTTAATCGAGATCTTTTGTCGAAATTCCAGTTATTTTCTCTAGTCTTTGACGAAATACGCGTTTTTTCCGCAACCTTTTGACGAAATTCGCATTTTTTAAGCGATCCTTTGGCGAAATTACCGATTTTTTTTTTCATGCGAACAATTATTGAAACTGACATTTTTCGGCAACCATTTGTCGAAGTTCGCGATATTTTCCAGCACTTTTCATTCCTGGAAAATGAATACTTTTTTTTCCAGCACTTTTTATTCCTTTAAAATGAATACTTTTTTTCCAGAACTTTTTCTATTTTTTCCAAAGCGTACGAACCATGTTTTATATCAATTTCAATATTTTCAAAATATTCAACTTACTGCTGACTATAAATGGTTTAAGACTTACAAATTAGAAACCACAATATATTGCGCTTAACATGAAAATTTAATAAGACAATATTCTAAATGTCTTTCTCTCTCTCGCCCTTCCCCTTTCCACTTACAAAGAAATTAAGATCAACTTATTGAAAACAAAAACAAATTGCTTCTTACACTCATCGAAAAACAAAATATAGGTTTCAGTTATCTACAAAACAATATAGTGAATAAAAGTTGGAAAATTCATTTACACTTGTTTTGACTGAAAATATAAAAAATATCATATACAATGATATTTTAAAAATAAACATTGGATATCTATCTATTATCTTGATATATTATTATAAAATTACTTTTGAAGGCTTTTAAAAGACAGTATGAACCTTGTTTATGGTAATTTTTTATTATAAAAACAGAAAAACAGAACTAAAAATTGTCTTCTACAGGATGCTCCCCTGACAAAAAATCTTCAGTTCCTTTTCTTCTTAGTGTTTAAATGTTTTGAATTATTTGAGAAGAACAAATTTTAATATTTTTATTTTAGTTAAATAAAATTGAAAATCTAAGGAGTAAGGGAGCTCATATATGTTGATTAAAAATGAGCTTTGAAAATAAGACTCCATAACACACAACTGAAAAAATCACACTTAGTAAAAAATTGTTGTCCACATGATGTACAGGCAAAATTGATAAGTGGCTTAAAACTTACCTGCAGAGTGACTTCTTCGTCCACATGGTGGACGTCCTATCGTATCAGGAGTGTACCACTTCATATTTTCCGTATTGAGGTACATGATCTTATTACAGTAAAACTCAGATTTGATTACATCTTCGACAATGTTTTCAGTAGTACTCCTACCACCAAATATATACATTTTGTTTCCTATGACTGATGCAGTGTGAAAATCACGGCTTACTGGAGGAGTACCCTATTAAATAGAGCATAATAATGATTCAGAAGAAAAGTGGAGGCAAAAACTAAAACTTCTGTAAACTTGAAGAAAAAAATAAATAAAAATAGTTAACAAAAAAAAATTGTTTTTATTAGTGTAATTAAAAGTAGAAGTAAACAATTCTAAAACTCATGCTCTATAAAGGAAAATTCAGAGCCTTTATATGATGTTACATTCCATGTAAAATCGGTATATTAAAGATTCAAAATTAATGGATTGTCATAAAAAAAGTTCTAATTTTTGCTCAATTTCTTCTTAAGATATGGCGATAGAAAAAAAAAAAACATTTATATACTATTGCATATATTATTTTACATTATTGTAACAAACAAATATTTATTTCTGAGTCACGTGGTAATAATTTTCTTTTTAAACATACCTTAAACTTATTTAAAATATCTAGTACTTGTAAACTGTTTTCTCAATGTATAATCAAAATTTAATTAAAATTAATATCTATTAATTATTAAGTTCTTAAAATTTGAAAATATTGGATTAATATTGCTATTAGAAACATAGAGGGGGTCATAAAGTCTTTCCCTGATTACAATAATTTATTGCAGAAAAACTAATATAATTATACATATGCTTGTTTCAATATACATGGAAGACATTTATGAAGTTTATAATACAAGTATAGTTGTTTTCGAAAGCCGCACCTAGCACTCTGGAACAATTGTACTATCCAAAGGGATGTTACGTTGAGCTGAGTATTTTCCGAAGTTGTTCATTTGTTGGTTGTCATTCAGATTGGCACTCAGTCAAACGCATTTAAACGAACACCGCTGACCCCTATTTTGATAAAATCAAAGGCGACCTGATGCATGTGCAAAATCACGGAGGGTTCTGCTATCCAAAAACAAACAGTACTATCAAGAATATCAATTGTATATTCAGTGCACTTATTACAATCATTCGGCTGCAGAACTTGATAGGGCATGAATTAGCTGCTCTTATTTTTATCAACTCATATCATATTCTCATATTTTTTCTATTTTATTTAATTACATTTTCATACAATATATCTCTATTAAAGTTCTCTAATAAATTCCATTAATTTAATTGTACTTTTAGTTATATATAATACATACAATATATATTTATTAAATCATTTACTTTATTTTGAAAGATATCTTTATTAAATCTTTCACAAGTTTAAATAAGTTCAGTTTACCTTTTTCAATTAAGTTTCATCCACTTTCATTCATCCGAAATGTTTTTAAGTGACCAGACATATTTTTGTTGATCTTACTCCATGCGTCTTTTCGCCGTACTCGCTATTGGACTGGAGCAGTACACTCAAAGACCAGTAGATGGTGTTCCAGATGAGAGAAGGCACAAAGATGTGTGCTTAGTCAAGATCGTATATAAGCTGGTGTCATTTGAACATGCTTTAGCTTCGGATATTGATTAGTATTGCGTCGTCCTTTTCTTTTCAAGTTTAAGTTGTGTTTCATAGTGAAACGTTTAATTTTTGCCAGAAAGTGTTTAGTCAAAGCAATAAGTATTCATTCATCTTGTTATATAAATTCCGATATGAAAATGCTTGCCTTTTTAAACGTATATAGTTTCCTGAAGTTTGCCGTAATGAATGTTTTTGTTTTTACAACTATGAAATTCTTGGGCTGACTTTAAAGTGTTATAATGACCACCTGTGAATACCTTCTACTGTTTTTGAGAGGAGTTGTCAAGATAGAAATATCGTCATAAACCAGTGTTATTTAAGGTTGTGTGTTATGGAGTATTGTTCAAAGAGAATTTGCTCTTTTCCATGATGTTGTTGAACAACCTTGAATATTTCAAGAGGTTTTAGCAAATATACAAGATGCTCTTTTTTCCACACACATGAAGGTCAAAGGTCATTTCGAAGTTCACGTGAGTTTCCCCTTTCCGGTGACCGGCATTATTATCTTTTTATGGAATAGGATTTTTCATTTACTTAAAGTTATGATGTGCTGGAGATTAATTGGTTTAATTATGTTTTTCTTTTTGGTTTATTAAAATAACTTTGTTTTATTTATTATGCATACTTTCACTTTCTTTTTAAGAACAGTTTGGTATCGTGTTTAAAGTAAACTTGGTTTTCTATAAAAATGAAATAAGTTAATGATTAAAGTGAATTTAAAGTATTTTTCATTAAAGTTAAACACGGTTATGATTTAAAGCAATAGAAGTTAAATTGAATTAATAAGTTAATAAGGAGTAAAAAAAAAACCATATTTTTAAAGAAATATAAAAAAATCTGATTTTTTTTTTATTTGAATAAGTTTTTTAAAATTTAAATTGGGCTTTTATAATTTTTTTCCCAACGTTCAAATACTGAATATCTACCAAGAGTTTTAGGTTTCTAAAACAATTAAACCTCTAATTGCTAACATAATCCATGTTTTTACACTTTAATTAATAAAATTATTAGTTAGTAATTACAGAAATTTACAAAAACTGCAAATTTGTAGTTTCAGTTAGTAGCATACAATAATGTTATATATATTACTATTTTGTAATAATTATGTAAAACTATATTAAATGCTAGTGATATTTATATTTATTAAAATTATTAATAACTGCATTTAATGTTAAATTGTTAACATTACTTAAAATTAATAAATATTAAACAAATAACTAATTAGGAACATTATATACATTTTTATGCTTTAATTACTAAAATAATTAATAATTAAGTATTCATTCTAGAAAAAAAAACGGACAGGATTCTACTTCCAAAAAAAGGGCACTATTTCATGAGGTAATATATTAGTAATGCGTTTAGTAAGGATATAATAAAAAAAGAAGTATATATAATTTTTTAGTAAAATAAATAAAGTGTCATTAATGTTTGATAATTTTATGAATTTCAAATTGAAAAATACAATTAAATAACAACATGTTTTAATAATATCATGTTTTTTCAAACAAAATAAAGTTCCTATCAATTTTGGAAGGTCTTGGGCATATGGATTTAGAAAAAATGTGGAATGGGGAAGTTTTTTTTACAAGAAATCTGACAATAACTACTGATGAATTTCACTATTTTTTAAAAAGGAAGGGTGTTTCATCCTTAATAAAAACTGCAAATAAGTAATTTCATTAGTTAGAAACACAAATAACAAAACTATGCAGCTCGTTTTATACTTGCACTTATAAAAAATTACTGTTAATCACCTAAATCTAAAACTACACACATGTATGTATATGCTAATAATAATAATAATAATAAAAATGAGTTAAACCCATTCATACACACAGAGTAACTATTGCCAGTTATATCTGAAATCCTCAAAATATTAAATAGCAGCATTATTGCCTCTCAGTGGGGATTATTAGCTTTCCAATGGTTCATTTTTTTTTAAGAAAAAGTTTTGCTGCCTTTTCAATCCCTAATTAAATTTTTTATTTGGTGTAAATGTATACATTCTTTTACAATAACTGTTGAGCAGATGTCATTCTTTCATTCTTCTTTAGCTCCAATATTTGCTATAAATTTATTATTGCAAAAGTAGAATGAGAAAATAAGGTCCTGGCTGTTTTGTTCTTTTACTTTCAGAAATTTATTGTACTTGCTATTGCTATGCTTATTTTATGTAAAAAAAAAAAAAAAAAAAATGAATAATTTTATGACTTAAAGGAAATTACATTAGATTTAAATATTTTTAAATGAAATGCTTTTTATGTCAGATAAAAACTATGCTTTTTACAAACTTGCAGTACATAATTTTTTACAATACTCAGGAATTAAGCTTAGAAACAATTATTTAAAGCTTTTTTTTGTTGTTGTTGTTGATTATTTGTAAGATAAAATACCAGTAGAAACTTTCCAAATTATGTTCATCTTGCATTTTAAACATTTAGAAAATTTATGATTTTAATCAATGATTTTTTTTAAAAAATCAGTTGATAAAAATCACAATTTAAATCAAATGATTAAAATCGTTGACACCCTATAAGTTAATAAAATAAATATTTAAATTAATTGTCAAAGTGAATTTGTTTAATTTAATGGCCAAATTCAGATTTAATCGTTGTTCCAGTTTAATTATTTTTGCCTTCAAGTAATTACATAGCGTTTTTAGTTTGAAAAACTTAAGATAAAATAGTTGTGAACATCTTATTTATATAATATCAGATAACGTTTCAGCTATATTTAATAAGAAATTGAAGTTTTGTTGTTTTTATGTAAAGTTTATTTTTTACTTCTTATTTCTTTTAATAAGGGCATTTTGTTTTTAAAACTTGTTATTTACAAATTATTGGTTATTGTTTTATTTAAACAGAACATTATAAGGAGTTTATATTCAGTTTAAATATACTTTTGAATTCATTTAGTTAGTGCCTAAACTTAACCAGCAAATCATTTCCATTCTGCATATTGATCTTTTAGGAATCAAGTCTACTAGTGTAAGTAAATGTGTTAGGTGATACATTTGGTATCAAACTATCAGAGCTTGCATGATTTGCTCTTTATAAGCATTCAGGGTAAGACATTTATGAAGAATTTTTGTAACTGTTGCCCAGAGAATTTGCAATTCACGTGACGCACACCAAGTAGACTTTGTAACACTAAACTGATATGCACGCCGAACGAGATTCACTATTGAAATATATATTTTTTTGTAATCAGGAAGACTTTATGACCATCCTGTACTACTGTCATAATTTCTAGGTTCATCAGGAAGAAAGTAAAAAATTGGTTACAAAATTCCATCTTTATATACATAAACAAAGTTAAATAACAGTGTATAAAAATGACATCAATTGTTGATTATGAATTCACTGTGAAATTTTAAAATTATTGAAGAATAAGTGAATAAAGATAATAACAATGACTGAGATGATGAAATAAACTTAGGCAGTGAAGACAATGAAAAAAAAAGTCTATGAAAGATATTATAGATAAAATAATATTAGTTTTAGAACATAGAATCTTTTATATCCAAACATGCAAATTTAGCAGTTTATAGAATGCAAGAAAAAATTTCTAATAAGCGCGCACTAAGGCAACAAACCTTAATAAAAATATTTCAATAAAATATATTAACATAATGAAAGCAAGTTTCGTAAATTCAGATTTATTTAACAGATCAATCACTCTAAGTTTTTTTTCTATTTTTAGTGATAACTTAACTAGTATTTTAGTGATTATTCTAGAATCTCGTAAATCTGAAATTGCCATGCCTAAATGATTGTAGCCTTTCAAAGTTGTACAGTACATCTTTATTTTAGTTTAGATAAAATTGTAGTATAAGAAAATGAGAATTCCAAACAATCAATTAAACAATGAAAGCTTCAATATTTAAAGTTCAACTTCAACTGCTATAGTTGTAGTGCTCCCAAAATTTATTTTTTCATCATTTACAGTTTTAAAAAAAAATCCTAGAAGTAGTATATTGGGATTCCAATGAAATGCTCTGAAATAAATTGTACCATTTGAGACTTTGATAGCATGATTTCCAATTTGTACAGTTGATTTGTAGCAAATTTCAACAAGTTCGGCATTTTCATTTGTTAAAAGTTTAATACTTATACTTTGTGTTCATTCAAAATGCTGCTAACTAAAAAAATGAGCATATGAAGAATAAAATAAAGCCAAGCAAATATTAAAATCGTAAAAATCCTGTCGTGATCACAATGAAAATAAATACAACAGTCTTCTGTTGATATTAAAAGTCACTTATATTTGATTTAACCTTATGCATTTGCAAGTATAAATATATTTACTTTTCTGAGACTATATATGTGCTAATAAGAAACATTTAGCTCATTTTTCTTGATGTATAAATGAGCTGATTACATGACATTACAAATGATATTTATTCAAACATAAACAATCTTTATTATTATTTGTAGCCGAAATAAAAATTCTCCTTAACACTATAGAAGGGCAGCAAACTAATGAAATAACAAATGTTCATATTTTCAAAAGTAATCTAATAAAAATTCACCATACTTACAAAGGTTTCAACCTCCTCCCAAACATGAGTTATTAGATTTAATTTATGGACAGTCTGACCAAATTTTTCGGTATCATCTTGAAAGCCTCCGAAAATATACATATGGTCATTAATTACACAAGCAGAGTGACCATCAGCAGCTAAAGGTGGCCTTCCAGTAGTATTAGGAATAGACCAGGTATTTGTGTCTATAAGAGTAATATGTTTTTATCAATAAAAGAAAGACTTCATATATTCCATAGCACAGCTATCATAAGGCAAAATTTATATTTTGGATGAGCTCTAAATTTCACATGAATAAATATTTCTCATAACTTCTTAGGTACATTTGGTGGCTGAGACTCATCAAGCACTTATCATATATTTTTTTATATACCATGCCCTCATATAACATGTGTAACCCCGATTTTTAGGTGCGATCGTAATTATATAAATACGTAGAACCTATAGTCGTCCTTCAGTCCGTCCGTCTGTCCGCATGTAACAGAGCAAAAACTACCCAACCGAATCGTCTGAAATTTCAAATATATGATTGTTGCAAAATTTTGTCGAGCCATTTCAAATTTTATGAAAATCGGATGTATAGTTTAATTACAGGGACAGTCAAAAGTTTTTCTTTACATTACGGCCAATGGGAAAAATTATTGCAAGTGCATTTTAATGATATTACAGCCTTCCGAATGATCTGAAAATTTAAAGATATAATTGTTGCAAAATTTTGTCGAGCCATTTCAAATTTTAGGAAAATCGGATGTATAGTTTAATTACAGGGACAGTCAAAAGTTTTTCTTTACATTACGGCCAATGGGAAAAATTATTGCAAGTGCATTTTAATGATGTTACAGCCTTCCGAATGGTCTGAAATTTTAAAGATATAATTGTTGCAAAATTTTGTTGAGCTATTTAAAATTTTAGGGAAATCGGATGTATAGTTTAATTACAGGGACAGTCAAAAGTGTTCCGTTACATTACGGGGGATGGGAAAAAATTATTGGAAGTGCATTTTAATGATGTATCAGACTATGCACTTTATGAAGTGCAAAAAATTATACATTCAGTACAATATGGCGTGCAAAAAATAATTATAAAACTAGTTATAGTACGAACCAGGGTCGGACTGGGTCAGTATAAAGGGCGCAGACCTTGGATTTTCAGAGGGCGCAAAAAATTTAACGAACTCAAGTCAATTTGACTTGCTTGTATTGTATCTGGCTTGACAAGGTTTAACACACTTGCATAGCACCAAGTAAAGGATAATGGCTTAAATTAAATCTTTAACTCTAGGTAGAAGACTTCGCAATATTCTCCGTGCATGTTTAAAATTCCATCAATCCTACACAATATTACGCAATTTTTTAAACCACATCACATAACATCTAAAAGCTCCAGCAAGTTGAACACAGATTAACTTGTAGTAGATTACTGATATCAAGACTAGAGCTTTCTTATTTTCTTCTATCGATAGACACCTTGCAGAAAAAAAAAATCATCGCCCCTACCAATTTTCCTGAAAATCACTGTATGAAAAAGACATAGGATTGATTAGGGTAACAATTGATTAGGAATAATATTTACTATTAAATACTTTTTCATAAATTTTGCTTTGGAGGCTGTCTACATATTAAAAAATACACGAACGTTGTTTTTTCAAAGGAAAATAAATTGAAGATCTTAGAAGAAAAAGTACCAAAAACTCTCAATTAGTCCCCAGTAAAATTTTACTAGAATAATAAATTTATTAAAAACTTACTTTACATTACAAAAAATCCTACAAAATATTTCTTGTAAGTTTCTACGATTTTTTTGTGGCTTATTTGATAGCGGAATACGAACCCCTTAATTTATGGAAAGGAAAAATTTCTCTAATATCTCCAAAACCAATTATTCATATGAGTTGTACACATCAATGTTTTTAACAACTGTGTTTTTTTCATAATATACAGGCTGTTTATAAAGTCCCGGACCCATTTTGATGTTTAATAACTCATACAATAATAAAGATAGATTAAAATTAATAACATAAATGGTTAGATAGGCTCAAAAAGTTTCATGACCCTTGTCAATGAACTTCCACGTGTGCCCCCTCCGTCGCACGGAGAATATCAAGTCGATAGTCAATTTCACGCCAGGTAGCGGCAAGCATATCGGCATCCACAGAGGCTATTGCGGTTGTAATTCTGGCTTTTAAGTCATCAATTAGACATGTTGGAAAACTTCGTATTTCTACAACTAGAAGAGCTTCAGCCACATGTCATTTTGCAACAAGATGGTGCACCACCTCATTGGGGTACCATCGTTCGTACTTCTTTGAATGACCATTTTCCAGGAAGATGGATTGCGCGAGGAGGTCCAATTCCTTGGCCACCCAGATCACCTGATATAACGCCGCTGGACTTTTTCCTTTGGGGATTTGTAAAGGACAATGTTTACAGGGAGAGAGTGTCGAACATTAATGACTTAAAAGCCAGAATTACAACCGCAATAGCTTCTGTGGATGCCGACATGCTTGCCGCTACCTGGCGTGAAATTGACTATCGACTTGATATTCTCCGTGCGACGAAGGGGGCACACGTGGAAGTTCATTGACAAGGGCCATGAAGCTTTTTGAGTCTATCTAACCATTTATGTTATTAATTTTAATCTATCTTTATTATTTTATGAGTTATTAAACATCAAAATGGGTCCGGGACTTTATAAACACCCTGTATATTTTTTTAAATGACTTTGTTAATAATTTCTAATTAAGAAAAGTTTTTGAATAGAAAAAAAGTTTGGAATAAGTTTGGGTCTATTCACTATATCTCTAATGAATTAATAAAAAAGCATCAGATAATTTTTATGAAGTTAAAAATTAAGTTTCTGAAATGGATTTATCTTTAACATCCTCAAATTTAAACCCTTCTAACCCTACCATGATTTAATTTAATGCATATAAACTATGCCTTTTTCTGGGCTGTCTCGATCCAAGAAACTCAAATAAGGTCTGAAAAATGGGGTATTATTGCTTGAAAAGTAAAAGTTGGTACAATTCTCAATAAGTATATGACTTCGGAAACATAATTTATGCATAACAATAACTAGTAGACATTATTTTCAGTTGATTGGTACCTACATATTTTTTTACGATTATTTTTAGCAGAATTTGTAAGTTGTAAACCACATTTTTTTCAACTATCACCATTGATGCACTGAGGATCCTTAGAAAAGCTAACACAGTTTTTTGCACAAAGTGCCAAATAGGGTTGCTGCGGTGCTGCTAAGGACTTCAACCTTTTTTTTTTTAAATATTTTTCTTTAATGTAATAGGAATTAGTTATCAAGCCAGTTTAAAATGTCATAAATTCAATTTCTGTTACAATCTGAGAGCCACTACTTTTTATCATCTACTGTTTTGTTATTATTCATATTATTAACCAAGTAGCATATTTACATGTGGTATCTACAAATATCTCCTTCAACACACAAGAAACATTCGGTATGCAAACTTCGTTTAAAAAATATTTATAATTAGAACAAGAATATACTTTCAGTTTGGAAATAGAAATTTTGAAAACTAAATCTCAAGCTTCTTTTGTACCACGTATTATAGGGTATTGGAATGCTGAAATATAAAGCTATTTGAATGTGAAAATAATGCTTGCTTGTGAAAATAATTGGTATTTTTTATCCTTAAAAAATTACTATTATGTGTCCATAAAGAACTGAATTGATACCACGTTACGAAAAGGTTTCTACAGAAAAAGTACACCCTAAAACATTGCTTTGTTAGTCTAAAATCCCTAAAACAATTAAGTAAATTTACTATTCCCAGCACACTCTTCCCATGATTGCAAAACTTTTATCATTGTTAAAGATCAAGGGAAATATTTAAGTTTCCGTACTTGAGTGTAAATGCCCCAGGGATTGTATTCATGCAAGCTGCAGGGTACATAGCCAGTATTTTTTAACCGACTTAAAAAAAGAAGGAGGCTCTCATTTCGACGCATATGTATTTTTTTAATGTATTTTCACTGATTACTCTAAACTAGGCGCGAGATTACTATCCGAAAATAACGGCAGATTTTGTGAATGAGAAAACGCTGTCTGCGAGATACCACAGCTTGCAGGATTGCAATCCAAAAGTATCCTCAACTTTGTATTCCCCGAAAAGAAAGATCATCATGTTTTCCAATCAAAAAGAAAATCCATACAAAAAGTTTTTTGACTTCTGATACGTCTCTCTTTTTTTTCTCTTTCAAAAAGCACCATTATATGTGCATTCAGGGGCGGCTATAAAGAAAGGGGGCGCAGAGTACTAAAAGCAAAAGGACTGAAAATATGCAAAATACTGGTTAAATTCTAAAACATATCATGAAAAGAAGCGATGAAAAAAATTTCGTCCAGGGCGCAATGGCTACTAAAGCTCTCGTTGGGTGCATATTTTCTCTTTCAATCGCATGCAAAGATGTCCATTTTAGTTTCCGATCCTGAAATTGCTACGATATATCTTTAATTTCTTTGTGATAATAATAAAAAATACGCTCTTGTGCTGTCTATTAATTGATGATTATCCCTAAACCAATTCTCGAAATTTAGTACATTAATCAGAATGCATGTATACAACAAGTGAAAAAATATTGGAGCGGCTTAGGCACTTAGGGGCGCGACGTTTTCCCTGGGCGAGGGCGCACCGGCCCTCGGGCCGATGGGCCAGTCCGAGCCTGGTACGAACGCACCTCATTTGCCACGTTTGACGAGCAATTTCCAACTTGTTAATACCTCATTTGGAGAAAAAAAATTCTAGAGAAAAAGTGGAAGAAACACATTTCAAACAGATTTTATTCTAAAATTAACAGGCAGTGCTACAATTGTACAGTACTCACAATATATTGTTTATTGGTTTCACAAATTTAAATACAAATTTCCCAATGATAAGAAAAATATGTATCACGCGCATCTCAATTTTTAAAGAAAATTGAGGGAAAAACCATAAAGCGTACACTAGAAAACAGGGTGCTTTACAAGTATTAGATGCTGAATCAAGACATCATTCAAGATAAGAAAATTTTTGACTAGTGCAGTCATTGGAAAAAAAAAAAAAAAAAAAAAAAAAAAAAAAAAAAATGTAAACACCCCCTCCTAACTCTGCAACAAATTATTGTAGAAGTCAGTCACTGGTACCAAACAACTGGAAATAAAGTCTACTTTTAAATGATGTATATAAAATTTGCATAAGGAACTATCTACATATCAAAACGAACCCAAACTTTTTTTTTTTTTTCTTCAATAGTAATACCCAAGTTTGACATCATAAATAGATTCTACACCCTTCAATTGACCTTAATCCAAACTTTCATGAAATTTGTATAATTAGTTTCCAAGAAATTAACCATTTTAAAATAAGCCTATTTTAGTGACTGTATCCAAATTGAAGTTCAGTATTCGATAGTTTAAATGTTACAGAATGACTATGCCATTCCTATTAATGTATTATTTCTTTCCAATATGAAAATTTCACTCGCATAATATGTTTCGACTATTGCCAGCCCAAATATTTCATTAAAATGAGTAAAATATATATTTTTCAAATTATGTTTTTTGGATATCATAGACAGGATAGATCTTAAACCATCATTTTGACGTTTTTTACTCATAATTCCAAAACTACTTGAAATTGAGAATTCGCATAAAGCAGGACATAATGAATATAAATATCAAAAAAATTGTAAGTTGAAATTCATATTTTTTTCGAATATTAATTTCATAAATCATATTATAAAATTTTTTTTAATTACAAATTCTATTTATTTATGTTTGGGTATTTTAGTATTATAACCAAACAACAAAAAAAAAAAAACATCAGATTAGGATTATAATTTCAGGAGATATTAATAAAAATATGAAAATGTTATTTAACATTAGCAGCTCTAAATTTTGAACGTGGGGGTGAATCAGGGGTTGGGAAATAGTGCATCATTTTACTTGCCAGTGGCGAATGGACCTTCTAACAGGACAAGTGAATTTTTAGGTAGTATTTAACAAACCGTAGGCTATGGAGATATACCAGAAACATTTTTTTAACCTAGATATTGTAACTTTCCAAATTATTGCAATGTAAACATGGTACTATGTTTTATCCTATATTAAGTTTTCCTCTGTTGTATATATTTCTTAATTTTATAGAAAAAGAATTATTAAAGTGCATTGTAGTAACAGTAATTATTTGTGTAATCGTGCACGATTTTGTCATAACTATTTTCAACTGTAAGT
This sequence comes from Maratus speciosus, assembly GCA_963932465.1. Lineage (NCBI taxonomy): Eukaryota > Metazoa > Arthropoda > Arachnida > Araneae > Salticidae > Maratus > Maratus speciosus. The sequence continues at coordinate 61,706,427 of OZ010799.1, read as the reverse complement.
TGCATGTTGCTTTCTAGTAAAAATCCTTGGCTGGTACGATTTTCTGAAAATTCCCACCCCTGTTTATAATTCAAAAACTTATCCTCCAAATTACTTGAAATTTCATTTCTAGACATAGTTTGAACCAAAGATTTAAAATATACTGTCAAAATTGGGTGTTGCTATTGAAAAAACAAAGTTTGGTCTGGTTTTGATTTGTAGATGGCCCCCTAAACAAATTTTATATGCATCATTAAAAGTAGAATTATTTTAGTAGAATTATTTCCAATCGTTTGGTACCTGTAAATGTATTCTATTATAATTAGTTCCAGAGTTAGTAGGCGGTGTTTACTTTTTTTTCCCCACAACTGTACATTCTGGTTCATTATGGAATATTTTCATATTAGTTGCAACAGGGGAAATTTTAAAAAGGTTTAATGCACTTTGTTTTACATCACTGATACATTTAATAGATGTAGATTAATCTTTTATATTCCAAAATCAATGAGGAAAGAAAAACAGGCATTATTTCTTTTTGTTTAGCCATTGCTAATGAATTATTTCTGTAACTGTCATTACTAAATTACAATTGTCCTGGAAGGCCGTTAAATATAAAAGTACTTCATTTTGCAAAGTGAAAACCTGACCACACTTCAGAAATGCATCTCCATTTTATGTGCCCATGGGTTCAGTGCAACCTGCCAACCCTCTTCTAATCTAACTTCTTCAGAATTCAGCAAAGGAAGTGTTGAATACCAATAGAGAAGAATGCTAGCTTTATGAATTGTTATTTTTGATATACTAAACGGATTTGGACGAAAAGTTTAAATATGTTAATAAAGTTGAAAAACTATGTTACACACATCTCTCTATTCTTAAAAAAAGGTAACTACCGCTGTCACCGCTGCCGCCGGTTTTGAATTTGTGACCGGAGGTCTTTCTTCGTTAATATTAAGAAAAATAATGCATACAAAAATATGATAATCGATAGTATTATACAGAAATGTTTGATAAACACGCTGATGCAGACAGTTTTCAAATCAAAGAATTATTTTAAGAGATATTTAATGCTAAAGTTGGACAAAATCGTTCCACTAAAAAAGTTTTATAGCAGCAAAAACAATACATCGGAATTTAATCATTTTTAGATCATTTTATATGTTTGAAGTTCCCGGTGTGCAGATTGTATTTTTTTTTTTAATTTGGCTAATTTTTTGAGTTTTTATTTCTATTTTAAATTCAAATTTTCAGCATTTCTAGAGATATTTTTTACAGATTTTAGAAAGTGATATTAATTTAAACTGTTGCCAACTGTATAAACAGTGAAAACAATAATGTTTGCTTAAAAAAAAAAAAAAAAAATTATACGTGTAATAAATTAAAAATTTATTTACACGTGACTATTATAAACAGAAAAAAACATTTGGAATTACAATTAAATAATTATGTACAAAAAGCAGGAACTTATTAAAAATTCCGTCATAAAAACTATAATTACACGTCAATTTTAAGAGAGAAAGGAATTTGTAAAATAATAAATTTATTAACATGCATTAGAAATCTTAAATAGGAGAAATTACGTCATATTTACGTCACATTACAGTTATTACATAAAATGAACACAAAATAATATTGCAAAACGGTTTAAATTTAGAAATTGCGCTAGACATTTATTTGATATTTTGAGAGGATACTTTTCAACTATTATTGTTAGGAAAGCGCAAATAATATTTCATTTCTAACACAAGTATTTTCACGTCAATATTAAAAAGAGAAAGAATAGTTTGGTCACAATTACGTCAGATTTAAAACAATTAATTTAAAATGTCATATTTAAAAGAACTTTCTTTTCGCTTTGTTAAAAAATACCAGGAGACAAAGACTCTGTTTACTTAATTCCTTTTATATTAGTTTATTTTGAAATGTTGTTGGACGTGAAGATTCTGTTTACTTAATTCCTTAAAATGTTTATCTTATTTTACTTAAAGACGAAAGTAGCGATTGACATATGTATTTTTGGTACTACTTAGTTATCCCATCGACCAAAAATCTATCATTCGCCAAACTATAAGATTAAATGCCAATAATGGTTGATCGTAAATGTCACATTAACTTGACTTTAAGCAAGTTACACGTGTCTACGTCATCAAGTTTTTTTTATTTCGACATTTTATTTGTATTTTTATTAATGTTGCACTAATTTATTTGTTCTTTCGTTATTTAAAATAAAAATGATGTCAATTTGTATAATTTGGCGAGTGCTTTGGTGATTTATATAATTTGGCAAAATGGGTCGACGGGTTAATCAAGTAGTACCACAGCGGATTTGGCCTTAAAATTCCCCAGTCAAAGAGAATGGAATAGAAATCCGTTTATAGGGAGATCGCCATTGTTTTTTAAATTATAATTCAATCTTCCGAAATCTTTTTAAAGCCGATCAAATTAGCGTACTTTTAGAGTCTGCGGTGTCTGAATGGGGGTTGACGAGCGTAGCTCGTAGGGGAGTGTTGGAAAATTTTCTAAAGAAAATTATTTTGAATACTTCACTTTCTAAAGAACCGAATCAATAAAAAGTTTCTATTAATTTGTTAGTTATTTACAAAGTAGAAAATAACTTAGCTAGAGCTCCTATACAGATCAAAGAGACATTTAAAAAAAAAAGAGAAATTTTGCAATAAATTCTAAGCATTATAATAAAGTTTTTGACATACAAGGAGATGAAAATTTCATTTTTGTGCCTCTATGAGATAGTAAATACTTAATAAAAACAATATTCGCCAAGAAACACTGCTGCAATATTTAATGTCCTACAGTGTTTTCTACAGCATAAGCTTATCAATTTCTGTATATAAAATGAGCCTAAATTTTCAAAATAATAATAAGAAGAATAATAAAAAACTACTTGCAACCCTATGCCCACATCTAAATCGGCCTCTAGCATACCTTCCCTGAGAATATTCTGCCCACCGAGTCTGTCCAAGATGCACCCTACAAAAATGTGTTGTGTTACAAGCATAAAATTCAGATATAGGGTGTATGACAGAAGAAACAATGTCAAGTGCCACAGCATTTAATGCCTTGTTTTAAAAAATATCACACTCTTATAATATAGCTCTTTTTATAACCTGAGTTTATCCTTCTATATATAAAAAAAAGTTTTGATTTGGAAATGGACCAATGAACATCTGCGTAGATATTCCGGGTTGATCTGCATCCAATTTGAATGCTTAAGCACGGCCTTTCATCGTTAATATTAAGAAAACTGTTGCATACAAAAATATGAAAATCGGTGGTATTATAGAAAAATGTTTGATAAACACGCTGATGCAGACAGTTTTCAAATCGAAGAATTATTTTAAGAGACATTTAATGCCAAAGTTGGACAAAGTTGTTCCATTAAAAAAGTTTTATTGGAGCAAAAACTATGCATGAGAATTTAATCATTTTTAGATCATTTTATACGTTATAAGTTCCCAATGTGCAGATTGTATTTATTTTTCTTATTTGATGCATTTTTTGAGGTTTTATTTCTATTTTTAATTCAAATTTTCAGCATTTCGAGAGATGTTTTTTACGAATTTTAGAAAATGTCATTAATTTAAACTGTTGCCAATTGTATAAACAGCGAAACAAATTATCATATCAAATATTTCTTCAAATTAAAAATTTATTTACACGTGACTATTACAAACAGGAAAAAAAACTTTAAAATTAGAATTAAATGATTACATGTTAAAAGCAGGAAAATTACGTCATAAGAACCATATTTACACTTGAATTTTACGTCATATTTAAAATGCCCCAAAAATATGGTAAAACAATTTAAATTGAAAAATATATTTGCGCGAGATATTTTGAGATAATCTTTTCAACTATTATCATGAATTCGAAGACAGCGCAAATAATATTTCCTTCTAACAACAAAAGTATTTTTACGTGAATATTAATAAGAGAAAAAAAAGTTTGGTGTAAATTACGTCAGATTTGAAACGATACATTTAAAATGAATTATTTAAAAGAACTATCTTACAGAGCTGCTAAAAAATACCGGGAGACAATGACACTGTTTACTTAATTCATTTTACATTAGCTTATTTTCAAATAACTAATGTGTTTAATTAAATACGAAAACAGCCATTGTATCTCTTAACAGCAACAGATTTGGTCTTAAAAATCCCCAATCCAAGAAAAACGAACCCGTTTACAGAGAGATCGCTACTGTTTTTTATTTTTTTTAATTTTAATTCAATATTTTTAAAGCCGATCAAATGCATGCAATTAGCGTGCTTTTTGGATTTTGGTGTGCTGAACGGGGGTTGGCGAGCGTAGCTCGTAGGGGGCAGGGCCCCCTAGTGTATATATATATATATATATATATATATATATATATATATTTTTGACAATTTTAACTTGCAATATTTTGTAAGTAATTAATCATTTAGAAATAAACATATATATATATATATATATATATAAATGGGACATTTGATTTATAACTAAGTTGCTAATACACATTTTATAATGGATGTTGATTCAATACTTTTATATGTATAATGGTGTAGTTATATTTATATATTTAACTAGGGGGCTCTGCCCCCTACGAGCTACGCTCGTCAATTCCCGTTCAGACACCGCAGATTCTAACAGCACGCTAATTTGATCGGCTTTAAAAAGATTTCGGAAAATTGAATTATAATTTGAATCTGACAATTATAATCTGACGTAATTTTCACCAAACTTTTCTTTCTCTTTTTAATATTCATGTAAAAATACTTTTGTTAGAAATGAAATATTATGATCATCTTAAAATATCAAATAAATGTCTTGTGCAGTTTTTAAATTTAAACTGTTTTGCAATATTATTTTTTGTTCATTTTACATAATAAGTGTAACATGACGTAAATGCTATTTAAGACTTTTATTATTTTACAATATTCTTTCTCTTTTAAAATTCACGTGTAATTATAGTTTTTATGACGTAATTTTCAATGAGTTCTTGCTTTTTATATTTTCTGTTTATAATAGTCACGTGTAAAATAAATTTTTAATTTGAAGCAAACATTATTGTTTGCGCTGTTTATACAGTTGGCAACAGTTTACATTAATGCAATTTTCTAAAATATCTAAAAAATATCTCTCAAAATGCTGAAAATTTGAATTTAAAATAGAAATAAAACCTCAAAAAATGAGTCAAATTAAAAAACTAAATACAATCTGCACACCGGGAAATTATGACGCATAAAATGATCTAAAAATGATTAAATTCCAATGTACAGTTTTTGCTCCTATAAAACTTTTTTAATGGAACGATTTTGTCCAACTTTGGCATTAAATATCTCTTAAAATAATTCTTCGATTTGAAAATTGTCTGCATCAGCGTGTTTATCAAACATTTCTCTATAATATTATCGATTTTCCTATTTTTGTATGCTAAAGTTTTTTTAATATTAACGAAGAAAGGCCATGCTTAAGCATTCAAATTGGATGCCGATCTGCCAGGAATATCTACGCAGATTTTCATTGGTCCATTTCCAAATCAAAACTTTTTTATATATATATAGAAAGACAATTCATTTTAAATTTATTCATATTCATTAATATCTAATAATGTTAATGATTAACTTGTATTTAAATTTTAGCCTACTCAGAGGACAGTATCATTAATTTCTAATACAAAGTATACTATCTTAAATGAGAATAATATGAATGTTTTAATAAATCTATTATTTATTCTTCCCTCTCACCTTAAATTATGTGCATTTAATTTTTAAGACAGTTCGTAGAGATATTAAATGTAACTTATTAATTTCAAAATTTAATTACTATTAATATTAATTCCTTAGAATCTTAATTTTAATTTTTATATAAGTGATGATGCAATGCTATCACAGGAATTTAAATTGTGATATGTTATAGCAAGGTACAAATATTTATGTGACACATTAATAATCATCATTTTCACCATTTTACATATCATTTTGATCTAATATATCAATTACTAATTTTATATAATACAATTGCATATATTTATTAACATATTTTTAATTATTATTTAATTATCATATATCTATCTCTAAACAGTATTTGCTTTAAAACTTAATCCATTAATAGTTTTTGTTATATAATAGTTTATATTTTACTAATAAGTCGACAGATGGCAGCACAACACTGATTCATTTGAATACATGGAGCAGTTCATTCTCAATTCTAAATTATCTATAGAGGGCGCTGGTTATATATACTGGGAGATTGCTTGGCTATGCTGTATACTGTTGATCCTATCATATAAAAAACTTTTTTGGCAACTTGTGCTGGTGATCTCCAATGAATGTATTTGTTATGCCTACTGCTAAGACAGTATGGATTTTAATTTGGCAATTTGTTTTTATTTTTCCTCTATCCCTTTTAATATTGTTTTATTTAGAACTTAATTGGTGTTCAATGGTTTATTTCTCTGTTTTATGTGAGTGGTAGTCCCAAATTCATATTCTTTAGCTAATTTATGGCTAATATGAAAATGAAACCACACATTTTATTTGTGGAACTTGAGGCATTTGAGACCTGATGATTCTGTCTAAGTTCTACAAATTTCCATTATTCCATTTCAGTTATTCAATTCCTGCTGTTTTTTACTGTGTTTTTGGAATCTATGTTAAGTGTGTTGGTGGGAACCATATTTTTGTCAATTTGTTAATGTCATTTTATTCATAATTTCACTGTTTTTGTTGGTGGTCGGTAATGTTCATTTAATGGTTATATATATATATATATATATATATACATATAATAACTTAATCTCATTTTAGTACACATAACATCTATTATAAAACTAACTCAAACCTGTATAATATATAATCAAATTGAATTTTATTTTATAACGTACTATTACAAGATATAAGCATACTACTTTCACAATAACATTACTTGCACTGTAAAATTAAATAGAAAATAATTAGAAATTAAGTAATTAAATTAGGCTATATATTTCTAAGCAAATATGAAATCAATAAATTCTATTTTCCTATTTCAATTATTATTTGTTATGCATAATGAAAATAAAATAATAGTTAAATTATGAAGATAAATGATTTTTTAGATATGCAGCGATACCTCGGCTAACAAAGATAGTTCATCCTGATATCAAAGAGCTATAGTGAAGGATATATGGTGATATTTGCTGTATACCTTATGGATTTTATTTTAAGTGACTCCATATAGCCTATGTTTTCCCAGTAAAGCTATAACATATGCTCTCTAATGTACACTTTTTTTATGACTACAGCACTGGGTATCACATTTATTGGATAAACTCTTTATTAACAGAAATGTGATGTCCTATCCAAATAAAATGCAAAGAGATGCAAGCATGCACGCGCATCCTCTAGAATATTTGTTAGCCAAATTTATTAAACAAGTCTGAAAACTCCGTTGGTCAAAACAATTTATTAGCAGAAATACTTCTAAGCTGAGGTTTTACTGGAATTAAAGATTTATTTTAAATCTGAATACTTTGATGTGATTTTCATAGTAGTACGATAAATTACCATTTATTTTTAAAGAAATATTAAAAGCTTCCACTTAAATAACCTTTCAATGCTTGGCATAGCTGATCAACTACATACACATTTCTTTTACATGTATTGAGTTAAATTTTTTTTCAATAATTGTATCCTTGTATTCATTAACCCATTGGGGACCATGGGTGCATATATGCACCTTCAAAAAGAGCATACAGAATTTGTTTTAGTCACTAGTAAAAAAGAAAAGTACTATTTGCTTTCTTTACTTTGAGCATTTTCGTGATTGTTTAAGTAAAGGTAACATAAAAAAAAAACTGGTGGCAACCGGATAAAATTTGTGTAAAAGCTGTGATCCCGAATGGATTAAGAGTATCTTGTATCCATTTATATCTATTCCTACTCCACCAGTTAAGGCTGCTAGTCACTCAACTTCCAAATTCCCCTTGCTAATGCTAAATTTATGGGTATAGAATGCAACCGTACATTTAAAACATCTCCTCAGGAAATTAACATTTTTAATTCCTGTAGTTTTCTTATAAGATGTCTCTCTCTCTCTCTTTTTAAGGTTTCGTTCATCTGACGAAACAATATTCGTCTCACTCCTTTGTCTGTCTGTCTGTCCGTCACAGAGCCCGTTCTCAGAAACTATACATGTTAGAGATTTGGAATTTTGGGTACTTATAGCTGAACACCTCACATCAAACAATAAATCATAAAATTTTGAAAAAGTTGGTAATTAACTGAATTACGGGCTAATTAACTTCTAAAATTAACCAATCCACCTATTTAACGCAGATTCAAATGAACTTTCTCCAAATCATCCGTGTTTCTCCTAAGGGTTGCCAGTAAAATCAGCCGATGCATGGTTACCACGGAGGAAATTAAGCCGAAAAATGAAGTGGGCATTATAAATCGAAATCACATATCAGAAAATATTGGTCCCAGAAATTTGTAAATGGAATAGACAGACGCAGAAAAAAATCTACTTTCATTTGGTATAAAGTTCACATTTCTGCGATGTGTATAAGTTAAAATATCCACTAAAAATCGATCGATAAAAATTTATTTTCTTTAATTGGAAAGACAAAGAAAAAAGATTTCAATTCAAAAGATTTCAAAGCAGGTAGACATGACGACGCTGCGGTTTTTCTTAATAGCATATTTTAACACGGAATTTTAACTTTTTAAATATTAAATTTTTTGATTAAATTTTATGGCATCCCGATGTCAAATTTCTCGCTTATTTTATTGATACCTATTTCTAAGTCCTATCTTAATTACAAGCTGAAATATTAATTATTATTTAATTAATCGGTTTAACTCGCAGAAGAATAAATGTCGGTAACTCCCACATGTATATTCTTTCTAAGTGAGCCCCTAATTATGTTGGAAACATGAAATTTCGGGTACTTATAGCTGGATACCTCACATCAAACAACAAGTGATAAAAGTTTGGAAAAAGTCGTACATTTAACCCTTTGGGCTCCCACATGTGTATTTTAAACAATTCTTTCTAAGTGAGCCCCTAATTATGTTGGAGACATGAAATTTTCGGTACTTATAGCTGAACACCTCACATCATACGACAAATCATAAAATTTTGAAAAAGTCGTACATTTAACCCTTTGGGGTCCCGCATGTGTATTTTAAACAATTCTTTCTAAGGTGAGCTCCTAATTAGTTTGGAGGTGTGAAATTCTGCATTCTTATAGCTGAACACCTCACATCAAACGACAAATCATAAAATTTTGAAAATGTCGTACGTTTAACCCTTTGGACTCCCACATGTGTATTTTAAACAATTCTTTCTAAGTGAGCCCCTATTTAGGTTGGAGGCGTGAAATTTTGCATACTTATAGCTCAACATCCCAGATTACACGTCAAATAATAAATTTTGAAAAAGTTTTATGTTTAACCCTTTCAACTCCAGCTCGTGTATTTTAAGCAATTCTTTCTAACTGAGCCCCCTAATTAAATTGGAGATTTTAAATTTTGTATACTTATAGCAGAACACCTGAGGCCAAGCGACAAAACATAAAATCTTGAAAATGTCTTACGTTTAACCCTTTGAGATACCACATATGTATTTGAAGCAATTCTTTCTAAGAGAGCCCCTAATTAAGTTGGAGACACGAAATTTTGCATACGTATAGCTGAATACCTCAGACCATACGAATCATAAAATCTTCAAAAAGTCTTATATTATTTATCTCTCTGGGCTCTAGCTTGTGTATTTTAAGTAATTTGTCTAACATCCGCCCTTATAACCAGGGGAGAAATTTTCCAACTTTTGCCGACACCCCTTTGACCCTTCTTTCATATTGTGCACCATAGCCTTACATATTTTAGTTCCATTTTTTACCGCCAGGTGCACCTACTGATCTCAGGTGCTATGGGCCCAATCCCCTCCACTAATATATCTGTGGATAGTATGTAAAACGGGATTTCGTTCGGATAGATGTTTGTTTAGAATCGAGTGCGCCCCCTGGTTGCGAAATGTGGAAGTAATAGATTTTTCAAAAAGATAAAGTGTTTTGAAAGGAATATTAAACGAAACCCTCTGTGCGATCTGTGATCACACTTACCCACTTGTTTTTTTTTATTATGTTTTTGTTTCCTTCTTAATTCTCAAAATATTTCTAAAATCTATGCTTAATTTAATATTTTGTGCGTTAAAAGTTGATTAACTGTGAGCAAGATTTTAATATTTCATATAAAATTAAACATATACGTATTTAAAAAATATTTTGAGATTAAGAAAAAAAGAGACAGTCTTTAAGAAGAGTGTACAGAAAAAAATGAGTTAAAATATTAATTTCCCAAGGAGATATTTTAAATAGATGAATGCATCAAATGCCCATAGACTTAACATTAGTGAAGGGAATTCAGAAGCTGAGTGACTCGCAGCCTTAATACTGAAAAAATGTTTATAGATCGCACAACAAGACTGTTGTGATTGATTTTTTGAGCAATTGGACCAATGATAAACTATGTACGTTCAATAAAATGATAAATTTAAGAATTAAAGTAATAAAGATTAATAAACATATGATTTTTCATTTAATTTAATCATGAACAATTACTAGTTTATTGTTTAATAATTGCTCAACATAAAATTATAAAATGCAATGACAAATGATACTATTGTCAAATTAAATCATAGCTTAAAGCTTTGATTTAAATTAATTTTTAGAAGCAAACTATCATTAATATAACAAATTCCTTTTAAAAGATTTATACACAATATATTGATGAGAAAAACATAATAGGATAAAATTGGAAACTGTATGCAAACACAACTATTTGATTCAAAAAATGTGCTAAATTGTATACCCATGCATACAAAATGTGCACATCCTACACACATAAATGAGTTTTATTTTATAACCTTTTCCCTTTAAGCAGCTGACACCATATTTTTCAGTTTCCAAAAATAACTCAAAATTAGCTTTAAAATAAAAATATTTTTAACTGAATTATGTTTTAAAAATTGTTCAAGATGAAGAGTATGAAAGACACTTTAGCACAAAACTCTGAAGATAAATTTAAATTAACCCTGAATTTTACAAACATCTTTATGAAAATACAATAAAGCCCTCAGATGTTAAGTGAGTTAATCATGGATTGTTAATAATGTATTAAAAATCTAACAAATCTATTGCTATATGAAATCAGTTTTTATCTAATAGCTTGTCAACTGATTAGCAACATCCTTAATATTATCACTTCAAGCAAAATGCCTGATAATTAAATTAATATAAAAAAAATGCAATAACTGATTAATGGTTAGCACATTGCGCTATCATACTACAAATCTGAGGTTCACTTCTGGTCTTTGGCAAGCTTTGCTCAACCTTCGATCCTTATAGGATCAACAAAACGAGCACCTATCATGCTTGAGTAACTAAACACTGGGGGTTTTGTATCAGACTGACCATTTGACTGGTGCAACCCAGGGCCCATGGTAAAAAAAAGGGGGACCCTTTTCTGATTGCAGTGCTGCAGATTTTAGTTTAGATAACTAACTGATATTCTCATAAGTCATATCAATAAATGAAAGGTGGCAGGTGGAGATAGAAGAGGATTATTTTATTTAAATTTTTTTCAAATGGTATTTGTCTGTATTATCTTACTATGTTAAACAGATTTTTAATGATGTAATTATAATACAGGGGTCGATCCCGGTTTCTTTTTCTTGGGCCCTCATTTTGTGAAAAATAAGTTATTTTTGTGATGTTTATTATTTTTTGTGAAAAATAACATTTTGTAACGAAAGATAAAATTCTGTTGCTCTAATTCGAACCAAGCATTTATTAATAATAACTTCTTTAAGCCCTCCTACTAAAGTTTTCCTTTTAGGTGAACTTGTTGTAGTTGCAAATTACATGTTTTATAACCTAACAAAATAGAAATAATCAATGAAGAGTGTGTTTTTATGGAATAAAATTTTGTGAAGGGGCCTGTTTTATGAAAAAGAATTTTGTGAAGGGGACTGTTTTATGAAAAGGAATTTTGTGAAAGAGCCCTAAATAGACCCAGAATTTTGCTTGGATCAACCCCTGTAATATAATAACAGACAACAGAGTTCTAGTATAAAACTCACAGTTGTATATAGTAAACCTAGTTAACACAAACACGCTTAGCATGAATTACTTTTCACATGAATCAATTTTTCATCTTCAACAAACTTTATGTGTGCTTACATGCATTTTTAAACTAACAAGAACAAGTTTCATGTAAATTAATGGTTTACACAAATTGATAATTTGAATTCCCAGAAGAAAATTTCATTTTAGTTTTTTTTATATATATATCTTTGTCAAACACATGAGTTATAATTTTTCACTGTTATAATTATATATATATATGAAGAAATGGTGATTTGAATACTACACATTTCAACCACTTCAGAAAATTCTCAAGATAAAAATTTACCAAACATGGTAAAACACTCACAAAACAATTAAAAAAAAATAATGAAAAATTATTGCATGAAAAAGAACAGCACTAAATAAAATTAGAAACCTTAAACACATCAGCAGATCTCCTGTTTATTCAAATAGCTCAGAGCATTTTTTTTTCCTTTAACTCTTCATCAACTCTATTATAAGTTAGCATTATATAAAGGCTTAAGTTATCAATACTTATAATTTATATACATATATTTCTTTTCCTTAACATGAATCAATTTATTAATCTATCTTTGAGTTATATGCCTTGATTAACTAGTCAACATAGCAGATACAAAAACTTAAGAGTACTTAAATTTACACTAGATTAATATTAACACAATTATTCTAATTGGTAAACAAATCATATTAGATGTAAATTTCCAACTGGGCGAAAAATGTCCGGACCAGGATAATCATCAAGGTTAGCTGGGTGAAAAAGTTCGACCAAAATTGTCCGGGATAGCTCAGATGGCAGAGCACTGGCGGCTTCAGCCAGGGGGTCGCGGGTTCGATTCCTGGTCTGGACATTTTTCACCCAGTTGGAAATTTACATCTAATACTTAAATTTAATAAATTCCACTGGATCTAATTTTTAAAAGAAGAAAGTTTCAAACTTTTGGTGATACAAAATATTAAGTTTTATTTAATTTATAATTATTATTTAGTACACAACAATCTATCTAATAATAATATAAAGACCTAACTTTTTAAGTCCTATTATTCGTCCTTTTACATTTATATACCTTGCATTAAAATGTGGTAGTTTTCTTGTTTCATGAATTAATTTAAAAACTTATTTAAATTCAAAGCATTTTGTTTATTTTCGTATTAAATCATCATTTAATTAGAGAAACATTAAAATCATGTACAGTCAGTATTACAAAAAAAAAAAAAAAAAAAAAAAAAAAAACTTAAAAATAGATATGCTCCATAGAATTCAATTGATAAAATTGTTAGAGAGAAAAATGAAGACAGGCATTCGATTGGAAATTGTGTCTTCATTCAATTTATGTTTTAAAAAAGTCTGAGAGGTCACTTTCAAAGAAAAATTGCATCAAACTCAGAAAATTCAATATAAAACCCAATGTTGACATCATATTTGAATTTTTCAGAAAATTTTACACTAGAATACCAAATGGAAAGTCATTCTGTCAAATAGTTCAGAAATTATGAAAGTTTACAATTTGGAACTCATAATGTTCATAATTTCTTTTTAATTATTGAAAACAGACTGCAACACAGTTACAGTTTCACAAGTTTTACTGTATAAGAAATAAAACTTTCAATCTGAGCTAAAAACAATCTATCCATAAGAATAAAACTATTCATTTATAATGTTGATTTTATTAAAAAATTTACACAGAACTTACCAACATCAAAGCAATGTAAAATGTTAGATGCACTAAGATCATTCCTTCCACCCCAAAGGTAAATTTTTCGGCCATAGGCGGCAACAGTATGACCATATCTTTTGAAAGGCGCTTTATCATCAGATTTATACGACAAGAGAGACCACCTAAGAGTATCTACAATAAAAATAATAAAATGTGTATTTAAGTACTCAATTAATTGCTTTATTAATATTAAGGGACTCCGTACAAGGTATACTTGTCATCCCTCATTCAGACCCCGTCTCTAAAAACACATTAATTTGCTCTGTTTTAATAAGACCCGATTATAAAAGATTGAAAATTATACTGGAATACACCCATAATTAGGTTGCCATTCATTTCCCTTTGACAGAAGGATATTTAGTCCCCAAGGCCACATCCACCACTGTTGGGACAGTTAATGACAGTTTTCATGATTAAGTAAGATCATTTAAAATATTTGAAAATCAGCTTGTATAAAATGGTTAGGTAAAAAACGTTGCTGCCTCCTGGGCTATTATAATATCTAAAAAAAAAACGATTTCTTAGATACTATAAGAAAATAGTTTTAAATATGACAGTTTACACCATTAAATGTTTTTCACATATAATAATTTAATCTGTTCGCGATGGTGCACTCATTCAGAAGTGCGCATCTGAGGACAGAGCGGGAAAATTTTATTTCATCTTCTCGGCCGAAGGATTTTGCGAAGCTAAGCCTAACTCTTGTAAAGTGTTGTTAAAAAAATTATAAAAGATTCATTTTTCCATGTAACATTTTGAAATGCACATGCATAAAATAAGTTGTTCTTAGATATATTTATGCAAAAAAAAAAAAAAAAAAAAAGAAATTTTTTCGGATATTTTAATGTAAAAATGTCTTTTTAAATATATATAATGCATATTTCAACAACATTTTTCAGTTAAAAAAATAATTATACGATTACTAAACACTTATGAAATATTTTGCTCCAATAAAGGATAATTTTGTTTAAAAAAAATAGTAGTTTTGTTTCTAAATATTTGTTAACATATTCCGTAAGCAAAATAAGTGTTTTAAAAAAGCTGATTTATTCTAAAAAAAAAAATAATGTGTGTATTAAAAAAGTATCAAGGCTCATGGCAATACAATATTATTCTGGAGTTGGACATCTATTCGAAAAAATTAGTTTATTTTTTTTCTTATTCAATTATGTCAAATGTGGTTTATTTTAAGGAATTAGAACTTTCATTGAAAGTGGAAAAGTCATTGAGCTAAGACATTACATAAATTTGTTTTCGGAGATGTCGGTGACAGAAATAATAGACATAGAATTCGGAATTTTATGGGATTTTATTTTGAAATTGATAATGTTGAATATGAAACAAAATTACAAGAAGTTAAAGATAATTCTTCAGTAAATGTTTTGATAGCAATTTGTAATGTTTTGCGCATAAATAATTCAGGAACTTTCGATGAAATTGCTGCCAGAATAATTTCTTGTTTATGTGATTTTAATGCATTAAAATCTAACCTACCGTAAAATCCCGTTAATCCGCCCCCCTCCCACTTTGTAAACAAATTGGAAAATTCAAGAAATCCCGAGAAAGCGGCCTCCCCGCAAAAAAATTTCGGTGTGCACGTCAAGATCAATTTCAATCATTTCTTTACTATTTCTTTTCAACTAAGTCTATTATTCTACTTACCTTTGATTTCATTTAGTTCTCTCAGTTTATTGAAATCTCCTTTCAGCGTTTGCACTTACCTTTTGTTTCATATCGTCGTAAACCTCAGAGGAAGCCGTAAACGCAGTTCAGTTATTTGTTTTACAATTCGATTAAGAATCAATTCACGTCATCGAACTACCGATCCGTACTTCCATTCTGTACAGCTACGTAACTTCATATTTATACGTATAATTAATATTTTTCATAATGTATTTTTCCTTGTGTATTATTTTTACTAAATATATAAAATAATAGTGATAATAATAATATACAGCCTTTTTTTAGTAACTTTCGGAATTTTATATCGTGTTGGTTTCTTCTAAGTTATGGTAGATGGCGCCAAAATAACACAAAATCGGATTTATTGGTATTATTTATTTTATTATTATTATTATTAAGTATTGAATTGGTGATTTAATTTGATATTTCAAGGCGATATACATAATATTTACTTTATATATCACTATTTAAAATGAGTTAATGTTGTGATAAAGTTATGTTTTTAAATTAATTCTATGTCAGTCTGATTTAAATTTCCCATTATAACACATTTCTTCTTCTTTTTTTTCTTTTAATTAGTTTCATTTCCAATATTTTTCATGTTATTATTGTGATTTGTATTATTTATTTAGCCTTTATAGATAAGAAATGATGATTAAAAAAAAAAATACGGTTATTTAATGTCCCTAATGTACAACAGATGGCGACAACGCATAAAATGTTACTAATTTTAGAAAGAATTTTAGGACATTGTCAAACGCAATTTCTTAGTGATTTTAATTATTTTAAATTATTAAGTTCCTTTTATTATTCTGTTACCATATTATTAACAAATATTAGTGTTGTTATTTATCTTATGACAGATATTTGTGTTATTATTTATCTAAATGCATTCCAGTTTCAAAACTTTTGAAATCCAGAATTTTCTATAATTTGAAATTGCTGTTAATTGCGAAGTTATACTGTCTTTCTATTTTGTATATAATTTTTTTTAAATGTTTTTCTTATCTCACTTTATTAAAATAATGCATATTTTGCATCAATCGGCCATTACCATCCCCCACCCCACCACCCATAGATATCATTACTACAATTGTAATACCGTGTAAGCGCCCCCTCAGATTTTTTTACGATTTTCTGTCGTACTTGGGGGGGCGGATTAACGGTATTTTACGGTAATTCCTGACGAAGGCACTCTTAGCGATGATGAGAGCGAGAATGATTCAAATAACACTGCTAATAAAATTAATGATATTTCAAGTGTTTCTGAAAATAATTTGAGAAATGATTCTGGAAGTTGTGAAAATAATGAAATTCAGAAAATTTTAATTATTAATTATAGACTTAAACCTTCTATTTCCATTAATGACACTGAAAACATGCTGGTGGAATTTGATGGTAGCCAATTTCAAAATGTTGAAAAAATGCCTTGTTGACTTTGAAGATATTGTTTCTTTGTTTGTATTGTTAGTGATTTGCACAAATTAATTTTGGCTAAACGGCGTATGACAGGTAGAGCTAAATTGTTTATTCAAAGTGAGACAAAAATAAATTCATGGTCTAAAATGAAAGCATTACTTACTTCTGAATTTTGGCAAACATGCAATTCAGCTGAATTACATGAATTGTGAAACAAAATGAATCTTTAGACGAATATTTTTTAAATATGAAACAATTACGTTTTAAAGGCAACATAGAAGATTCCACACTTATTCAGTAAGTGATTAATGGAATGATGTTGGAAGCAGTGGTGTAGCCAAGAGGGGAGGGGGTCCAGGGGGTCTGGACACCCCCCCCCCCCCCCGAACCCGAATGAAAAACTAGTTTACTGAATCATGGATACAACAGTAAAAACGGCTAAGACGGAATCACAAAGAACCTATGAAAAATTCTGCTTTAAACAGGTGTTCGTCTTAGAAGGTATAAATCAAAGGTATGTCATCCGCCGGGACTACGAATATTTCCGTTTTAGACAGGTTTCCGTTATGAACACTTTCTGTTTTCACATTAGCCATTAAAACTGCTAAAATGGACTCACTCTGTAGTACACCTCTGAAGAGCATAAATGTATTACAGTAAAATCTGTGAAGATGACCTACCTCAAAGGAAAACAATTCAAGATTCGACGACAACAAACACTATATATTTATGCTTGCTAACGTTTGAAACCCATCTGAAATTAAACTTGTTCCAATTGTGATTCCTTCTTGGCAGGATTTCTGTGAAAACGGAATCCTCTCGTAAACAGAAACATTTTAATGTCCCGAGACGGAAGGATAACTATGCAAGTATACCTGCTATTCCATTTACACAAATTTTGTGTAACTAGATTAAACGTAAAACTTCTTTATCTTGGACTTCGATGGGACCAACTGTTGCTGACACTTATGGATAAAGACAAGTTTACACGAACGCAATAATGGCACATTGGTTGTGTTTCGTGACGCTTATCTTTGTTTACTTTATAATGGTCAATATTATCAATTATTTTAAATCTGCTGCAAGCAATTAATAAAAGTACTAACTTTATTTTGTGATTGGCTATTTGTTACCACTTTCAAAATACACTGGCGAGAAAAGTTAAAAGAATAACCATAAAAAGGTGCTTTGTGTTAATCCTATTAATGGAACTTCAATGAAAGGTGATTGATTGGTAACTCAATGTGATCATTATCATGTAGTCCAATCACGTAGTCACGAATTCCAATGGGATTTACCTTCGCTACAGAAAAATATCCAATTTTTTCAACCTGTTCCTTCGGTTCACGTGTGAAAAGGATTGCACGTGGGTGATTTGAAGTCTAATTTCAAAGATTGCATGTGGGTGATTTGAAGTCTAATTTAAAGGATTGTACGTGTAGTTTGGTAAAATATTTGCTTGCAGGTGGAATATGTCGTCCAGAAGACATCTGACCGATTGCGAGAAATGGCGTGTGATAGGTAAAATGGAAGCAGGACAGACACTCTTAGGGGTCTCTAAATACTTAAAAATAGCCAAAAGCGTCATGTCAAGAATATGGAAACGGTTAGCAGACACTGGTAATGTGCACAGACATCCAGGTCAAGGTGAGAAACGTGCCACAATAGATTCTCAGGACCGTTATTTGGCAACGATTGCTAAAAGAAACAGGCAACTGACATCAGCTCAGATTACAAGGGAGTTCGCTGCAGAAACAGGATCTCGACTATCCAGATTTACTGTGAGTAATAGACTGTATAAAAAAGGGCTGCATACAAGGAAACCCATTATTTGTATTCCACTAACTCCGGCAGCGAAATGCGTCCGGTAAAGTGATGCAGAGATCATCGTCATTGGAGTACCACGGGCTGGAGCCGAGTTCTCTTTACCGATGAATCCTGATTTTGTTTGGAAAATTATTGCAGATGTGTTATCATATGGAGGGAAAAACACATGCAATAAGGCTGCAAACATCCATGAAAGGCGACCTACACATTTTTACCAGTACAACTGTGAATGCTGAAATAATTAGAGATGAGGTTTTTTATCCTCAGGTCGAGTTGTTTAACCAATCCGGGACCATGGGTGCATATATGCATCTTCAAAAGGTGTTTACAGAACTTGTTTTTAATACCATTAAAAATTAAAAGTAAAATTTTCCTTATTTAATTAAGACATTTTCTCGATTCATAAACTATATATAATTATTTGACAAAATGTAGTGTCAAAGGAATAAAATTCATGTAAAAGATTCTGGTCCCGAACGGATTAAGGGTGCAAACGAAAAATTTGGGATTTTATGCTTATTAATGGTCTAGACGTGCTGCCCCCTCCACGGAACTCCGAAGTGTCCCTTCCAGAGCTGCAGAAATCCTACACAAAAAAAAAAAAAAAATGCCTGGATTCAACATTTCCTTTGACCCCAGTTACTAATTGTGAATGCCCAGTTTAACATTGCTTCAATAAATTTCATGGTGGCAATAACAATTTTGCGTATGGAGAAGGTCTTGGGTGACACTTTGTCTTTAACAATAAGAAATCGAATTGAAACTAATCCACGTACCAAAGTCAAGAGCTTACTGAAGAGAATGCTCTAAAACTGTTTTGAAATATCTAAAATAAATTGGTTGTGAAGTATAATAACAGAAACTATTTTTTACACATCCTGATACTTCCAAAAGCGTGCTAATCCATCACAAATAAATCTGTTACAAAAATTTAACTTCCAAAGACAACCAGATACTGGAAGCAACTATTAGATTGAATATGGTATCAAAAATGGCGAAACATAGAAACCAAAAAGAATTATGGCTGTTTTAGACAATTGTAACAAAACTATTTTTTCCAGCATGAAAACCAGGGTTGCCAGTTTGGCCTCCATTTTTACAAAGAAAATCCAGATTCGCACCAGAAAATAAAAATAGCATTTTTTGCTTTATGACAGAAATTTTGTGATTACAAAAAGTAAAGATTCTTCTTTCAAAATTTCCGGTGTGAATTTGAAATTTCGAATTAAAAGTGGAGGCCAAACTGGTAACCCTGTCATGAACTATATTTGATGTGTGTGCTTCTTATGTTATTAGTTTGTGAAGGTGAAAGTGCAAGATCTTTTTCTTAAAGATTAAAACCTTATCTCAAAAACTCGCAATTAACGACTCACTGACACTTATGTGAAATCATATTATCCAATTTTTATTACATCGTAAGTTCTTAATTCAATGGCAAGAAATTAAATATGGAAATTGCTGTTTTAAATTTAACCACTTGATCCTAACTTTATTGTAGGAAAATGTTATGTATTATGAAACTTGATTTAAATAAATTACTAATAATTGCTAAATAAATTAATACTCTTCATATGCGCTGAGTTTTTTCATCATAATGTTTGTAAAATCTTTTTAACTGATAAATATTAATGTAACTCCAATGTATTATTATCTACAGTTACAGAGATTGATCTTACTTTTTTTTATCCATGCTCTTTTTAAAATTAAGAAATAAAACAAGGATATACCTAAATTCTTAAAGTTACTCGAAATACTTCTATTATACATACACAGTCCATCCTGTCAAGACGTGATCGGAAGGGACTGGAAAAAAGTTCCATTTTAGACAGGCTTCCGTCTAACCCTTTCCGGCGTGGTGTCCTTAAAAAAAGGACACCTAATTTTAATTCCAAAACTGACAAATGGCACCAAGGATATTTAACTAAAATTTTCCTATTATAATGTACATGAAAGTAAGCAAGTTCGTATTTTCTAATAAATTCGTTTATAAATTGCGGTGTCAGTTCATTATTTCATCAGTTTATAAACAGAATTACGATCAGTAAGGATTAAAGTCGCTTTTAGTGTAATTAATTATACTTCTAAGATACACTACCGCAATAAGATCTATTGCTCGTTTCGTAGGGAGCCTGAAACTCTTCTGTTTGAGACAGGATTCCGATAAAGAAAGATTCCGCTTTCTGAGGTTTCACTGTGTTTCACTAAGGAGCGGTGAAAATTCCCTTTCAGACAGGTTTTTAACAAATTTAATTGTATGGCAATACATATTAAGACCATGTAACTCTTCCGTTTAAGGCAAGATTCTGTTAAAGATAATTACTATTTTGACCGGTTTTACTATTCATATAAAATAAGTATATTTATAAAAATATACAAAACTTGTAAAAATGGAACCTGCCTATAACAGAATTCTGTCTTAAATGGAAATGTTCCACGGTGGTATCGAAAAGAATACTATACAATTATACCTGCAAACATGAAAACCTATGTAAGATGGAATTTTTTTGCACTATTTGCGCTTTCATCTTGACAAGTTTTACTATATAACCTGAACGAAAAATTTTTCCTGTTCAGTTTCAACCTGTTCAGTGTTTCATACACACAAGCAAATTTTTCAATATTAATACAATTTGATTAATATACAGAAGCAATTATCTGTTATTATAGAATAATATATCTAATAAGTGTAATCCGAAGGAATTTTTTAAATATATGCATAAATAAGCATAATAGTTCATAATTATTGCTGTCATAGCTGTCTACATCATTTAGCAACAAATCTCACTTTCTAAAGAACAAATTTCACTAAACTTTAAAAAAAGCTCCACAGCTCCTATAACAAGGCAGTATGAACCAGTCAAATTGACTGCTGTACTGAGTTTGGCGGCCATCTCAATATACAAAGAACATTTTTTTCCTCCAAAAATGCTGCCATTTTTATGAATATTTAAATTTTTAAAAAGTCCTATGCTACACTGTAGTTATTATGCAAAGATTGATTAAAATTTACCAAAGATGCATTGGAACTTATTTTTTATTTTCCTGTTTCAGGAATGCTCAGTGCAAGCAACCAACTGACACTATTTTTTTAGGAACCCTTGTTTAAATGGATGCCATATAGAGTATGATTTTCTTTAATGAAAAAAATATGAAACACTCTCCAAACATAACTCAATTAATATACTGCAAAAATCCCCAACAGTTTCCATTGTTATTGAAACCTACAAAGATCCCTAAAGTATGAACTTTTATTTGACACTCAAACTGTTGTCTCCTCTCTCTCCTTTAAATTCTTCCTCCTACAAGAAAATTTTGAGTGAACCTTTCCCTTCCTCATTTTAGCCAATTATTTCCTGAAACAAACATTTGTAATGTACTAAAATCTAGAAAATATGTTTCCCATCCACATATACAGAGCCAAATTTACGAAAAAAAAAAAAAATATTTACAGATATATGATTATGTAAAACATTTAAGTGAAAATAACACAATTGCATTAATTCTGACATTAAAATAATGAATTAACTAACAGTATATGCATATAAGCAAAACTGAAATGTTTTGAAACATTAAAAATAAATAAATAGGAAAAAAGCTTTATCATTTATATATATATATATATATATATTTAACATATCAAAAGCATCCAAAAATTTTTCATCAAAAGTTTATTTTAATAAAATTTATACAATAGGGGAGGGACAGGAAAGAGAGAGAGACTAGAGAACAGGAATTGTGCTTTTTCAGAATTTAGAGTTGCCCCCAACATTTCCATTACTTCATTTTCTTCTTCTGGACTGGTGGTTTCTATTATTATGAAACAGGCATAAATGAAGCGTTTAGGTGCTCTAGCTGCTAGTGACTGCTCTTTCATCTTCACCCAACGTTTCATTTATAATGGCTGTTTTATAATAATAGAAGCCACCAGTCCATCAGAAGAAAATAACTTGGTTAAGCAGGATTCTACTGTAGTGCAAAACATATTTCAATTTTAAGACAATAAATTTTTTAATAAAAGTGTGTGCTTTAAGCACACACTTTTATTTTATGTAAAATGACGCTATTTGCATTAATATAAATACTTAAAATTAAATATAGTTTAAAATAGCTCCCTGTTTTATCATAAATCGTTCATTTATATTTTTTTCAAAATAGCACGTATTTTCATTACATTTTTTCAGTTTTTATGGGAAAATAGCAACAAGAAGATATAATTGCTATTTTTCAACTATTTTTTCTTTACTTTCTACAGAAATGGAGTACTTGAGTTGCCAACATTAAACAAATGTCGCTAAAAACTACAAAAATTTAATATTTAAAAAACACAAATGGAGATGCAATTTTCAAACAAATTGCATTCAAAAGTACTTTTTTTTTCCAATATGACGGTATAAACATTGAAAATGTGCAATGCTTCAAAGTTTTAAAAAATGCTGTAGAGTATTTAATCGCACAATGAAACATCAGCTTTTGTTTTACGGCTGGCTTATACAAGGTAACGTTATTTATTGGAGATGACACAAAGTAAGCTGGGAGAAAGAAATAGCATACCGGGAGCTAATAAGGGAATGGAGGGGAGAATAATTGCTTTTAATGTGACAAATGATCTTATTTCTGACTTACAGATGTAATATTTCAAATTATTGTAAATTTTTGATATCACAAAACACTTTTATACATACATATTTATTTAAGCTTTTTGTTAGGGAAAATGTTTTATTCAAAATTTCATCTATGTATTAAAAGACATTAAAGAGAACTCAAAAATACATTTCAAGAGATAATATCTTTTTGTATTATTTTGGTACTTGCTTATTTTCCCATCACAAAATTTCGGCAAAAAGTGTGTGATAGGAAAGTAAGCAAATACCACAATAATTCTCTCTGTCGAAAATCTGTGTTACTTTACAGCAAGCAATAATGGGTAAGCATGACACAAGAACATACTCATAATATATTTCCTTTGTTTCATGTAATTCCTATTAATTTCTGATAAAATAAGATATACAGTCGAACCTCGCTAACTCGAACCTCAATTTCGATATCTCGAAGTAAAAAAAATTCCCTTCAAATTTCCTATACACGCAATGTTAAAAAAACTTTAGTTTGACGAATTTTTTTTGCTTCATCCCTCGATAACTTGAATTTTTTTTTTCATAAATAGTATAGAATTTTTTTTTGTTCTAAAACAAAAAAATATTCCAAAATAGACATTTTTAAAGAATAGAAAAAGTACAGTTGGACCTCTATTTAATGAACCTCTATTTTGCGAACTGTTCCTTGGAACCAAGAACATTTTGCGAATTTCTTCATAAAATAACCTCCAAATAGCGAAGTGCATTCTCTATTTAACGAACTTTTTCTTGTGATCTAATTTTTTTTTTTTTCTCCCCATTTGTCAAAATATTTCTGGCCATTTCAAACTTATTCTTTCTTTAAACACATTTTATGATGTTCAATTTCCTTGAAGTGGTTTTGCCAGGTATCTTCTTTGTCAGCAGTGAGAATTCGGTAAGTACGGAGGACGAAAACGATAATCCCTTAGAGTAACTTAAAAAAATGTGGATACAGATGAGAAAAAAGAAGAAATTAACCATGATGGGCTGACTGATGATTGTATTTCACTTAATTCTGAAATTGAGAACTCGGAAACACTATCCGAACTGGATATTTTCGACAGCGTGATAAATAAAAACAATACAGCAATGAATTGCGATGAAGACGAATATGACGATGATGGAAATAATCATGATGCAGGAATTAACAAAACTTCGTACGATGAAATGCTAAAATCATTTGAAACAATCTGACGCGGATTATAGTTAGAAGAAAATGCGCATGAAGGGGGTTTTGGTGCATTGCACAGATGCGAGACATATTATGAGAGAAAGCACTTTTTAAAAGAAAAAACTCAGACAAAATTAACAGAGTTTTTCAGAAACTAAATTTAAGGACACACATGTTAATGTATGGTTAAAATTATTTGTTATAATAATAATAAATCCGATAAAGTCATTAAAATTCATTAGTTTTAATGTAAAACTGTTTACTTTAAACAGAAAATACAGTGTATTCCAGGACAATGTTTTGTTTTCCTTGCAGAGATTTAAACACATAGAAAAACTGAATTGATGATGGATATTGGTGGGTAAAATAAATAAAACAAATCGATATTTTATTTAAAAAAATGTGATTAATTACTTTTAGTAAAATTATTTAGTGTTTATGAATTAAAAATCTGTGTTAAGTAGTTTAAAGTATTTTAAAAGGTGAATCTCTATTTAACGAATTTTCCATATGAACTTTTTTCCGGGATTTAGCGACTTTGTTAAATAGAGGTTCGACTGTATATTCACAAATTACAGTGGTAAACTTCGCATAAATTTTAAAATGAAGGGATATAAAGACGCCAATAACACAATGAAATCTCATAACCCCCCCCAAGATGGGAGTTGAAATTCTTGTTTTATTGTTTCCTTATCTCTTTTCATTGCATATGCAGTGACAATCTATCCTTTCTTTGTTCTTTTTTCTTTTATACTCCAGGGTTATTTTCTTGAGGGGTTTGGGTGGTTTTAAGGAAACCAGAAATGGTAGTAATGAACAAGAATCAGGAGGTAGGTGGCTTGTAAGAAGAATTTAGAATTTCTTATGATTGCAACAAGGGGTGAAAGAAACGTATAAATGCCCTAGTGACGTCCTGAAAAGTTTCCTTTCTCGGTTATTTTAGAAAAAATTAGAGCATTTGTAGGTGAGATCTTCTGTGAGTCATCTGTTCAAAATGGCTAACAAACGGAAATTGAATACATTTTCTATTGAAGTGAAGAAACAAATCATCGACGAAGTTAAAGGAAAACGAAATTGCAAATGAGTTTGGGATTCCAATCTTTTTCAAATAAAATTGTTAAAAGTTTTTATTAGAATAAAAATGAATTACTTTTTAAAAAGGTTTGTAAAAAAGCTTTTATCTTTATTCTACTATTGATAGCATGCAATCTTTAATAATTCAAATGTTTGGTACTTTGAATTCTTTTGTCTTTCACTTCAAGTTCGAGATATCGAGGTTCAACTGTAATTATTTGTAATGATTTTACATACATGTGCGTATGTGATCACTATCTTTTTGCTCAAAACCAGCTGCTCTTTTCCTTATTTAAACTTTTTTTTTTTTTTTAAACTGGCTGTAAATGAGCTTTATTAATTAGTCCAGTCACAAATCAAATGTCACTTTGGAGTTGTTGAACCATGTTCCTTTTTTAACAGATATTTGATTGACACCATTCTTTACATTACAATGCCATATTTATCCACTGCAACCTGTTCTGACAACTGATAGTCCCTAATCTTTATAACTTTTCCAAGATACAAGAGAAAAGTTGAAAAATATATATTTCATTACAAAAATTAAATTGCTTATCCACAAAACAAATGAAAATAGAATATGGACATTGCGTGACATGCAGTGTTGTAGTTCTCAACAGTGAAAATGAAGTCATGCTTATTATTGGCTAAAGGGGATTCTTCACGCACTTTGAAACGCATGCTCCGAAATGTTAATCTTATGGGCAGGTTATTTTCGAATTTTTCATTTCAAAACCAGTTTTGAAACTGAAAGTACCTTTTTAAAAAAAATCTGCAACCAAAATCGAAAAAGTGATTTTATCATAAATGGTCGACAGAAAGGTACTCAAAATATCTTTAATTTATTTGCTTTAAAAATCACATAAATGTTGATCCATCACTAAGACAGAAAAAAAGTGATCTATCAGAATATAAAAAAGTAACAAGTTATAATTTTATTAATAAAGTTTTGTTCACATTGATACAACATGCAATTACAAATTATGTAAATTTTAAAATAATTTATTTTTATAAGTTACAGATAGTTACTTTCGAAAGTTATTACCTGCATCTAAGACATAAATATCAATTTTCCCTGTAACTTCATAGCCTTCACTACTACTGTAGCCTCCAAATGAATAAATATAAGATCCAACTGCAACAGCAGCATGATTAACACGTTGAGGACCACCTTCTAAATGAACAGTCCAGTGCATGTCTAAAAAGAAAAAGAAGAAAAGTGTTTCAATTTCCTTTATTTACAGAAAGAATTTTTTTTTTTTTTTTTAAAGCAACAGTTTTTAGTACAATGTTGTGCAGTTCAATATTTTGTGACTTAAGTATTCAGCAGTTTTACTCTGTGTGGCTACAATTTTTGATTTATCTTATTTGCTCATTAAAAAATACTTAAGATTGTACAAGACTTAAACTGAGTAAAAAATAATTTATCCCTGACTTTTTTTTTTTTATATAAACTGGATGAAGTAACTTTAAAAATATTGTTTATTTAAAACTAGCATTTTTATTCTTATGCTTAAGCATTTTATTATACATCCTTGAAAATTAAATATTACTTCAATTAATTAAGAACACTAGAGGGCTCTGCCCCCCCCCCCCACACACACATACACTCACTAACATTTGCCAACCCCCGCAAATTGCGACACAATTCACATTGGAACCGCTACACACTTCCAGCTCCCTTTGCTTGCTCAACACTTTTTGCAGCAACTCTAGCCATAATAAGTACTATCATAAATTCTTTTAACTTATTAAATTTTCAAAAAAATTTAAGGTAAAAAGACAGTAATTGAAAACTTTGTAGAAATTACAATTAAAAATGCAATAAGTTGGACTACCAATAGGCATAAATCATTTTAACATTATGAAATTTACCAATTTTTGAAATGTAAAGTAATTAACTAAAAAAAATTACTTTGGAACACAATAAATTTAAAACTTATTGCGCATAATATTGTACAGCACGGCTTAAATTCCTTTTGAAAAACTTTTGTAAAAACACTACCCGATACCAAGATAGTTCAATATAAATCAACAAACACTATTTAAAGTTTGTTCGACGTGAAAAACATCTCTCTCAGACACTTGATAAGTTAACAAACCGTAAACATCATGTTTTCTGATGAGTCTAAAAAAACTTTTGATCAAAAATCTGATTTTCTGAATGCATTAAGGGACTTTAAAATGAACCAATGGCCATTACTATTCTTACATTTGCCAAAAGACCGTACTGTGTTTAAAAAGAGCTTTTGCTCTGAATTTTAATTTTCTGAATTAGATGCAAAGGCCAGTGAATATGACGTCATACTGACAAATTCGTACTAAAATATTTCAGTTTTATATAGACTCTAAAGCTCATGACGTCATTGGCAGTTCCTAACAAAACATTCCTGTGCATTTCTTGCACCTTTTTCCCGGGAGTTAGCTCCTTCAAACTATGGAAAACTTTCCCAGAAATCAAATGTTTTTTTTTAAACAATTCTACTGTGTGCCATAATACTTTTGCAGCCCATATGAGAATGAATCCTTTCTTTCAAATATAACATCATTTTCACCATCAGAACCATTCATCCCTTCCGAGATTAAAGCGTCATTTAAGCAATTGTTTTAAAATTCCTGAGTTTCATTAAATATTCATTTTAATTAATTGAAAATTATGCAATTTTTAGAAATATTCTATTTTGTGTATACCAAGGATCTTTAACACTAGAACGGCGGCGAGGGGTCATTTTGACCCTTGCCAAATGAATACATGTCGATTCGAACCAGAAAACTTTTTCTAATATAAGATTAATATATTCTGCACAAAAATAACTTAAATAAATAAGTTAAATAGATTTAAGTAAAAATTCTGATGTGAAATATTTTTATAAAACTTGAGTAAAATTTCCCGCCGTTCTAGTGTTAAATAAATAGCAAGAGTCCAGTCTATTTATGTGCAGGAATAAGGATCAGGAATATGACGTCATCACTGACACAGTTATAGTAAAATATTTTAATTCATGGATGAAAATGCATCTTTTGTTTTCCGAATGATGTCATTATCTTTATCGGAAACATTTCATTTTCCATACTGTTTACTATGAAAGATTATTCCCTGTCATTTTATTTACACAGATTACTTAATGTTATTTCTCAATAAATAATCTGTATTTTGCTCTTACGCGGTTAGTGCATAATTAAACGGAATCATTTTAACATGGGTACATTTTATGAAAAACATTCAAATTTTTCTTTTAAATATGATGCGAATGTAAGTGGTGAAATCACACTTCTGATTGGTGGAATGTAATATGGCAAATTAATTGTGTTACTGTGGTTGTTGCCAAATGGCAAGCTACAAATTTAGCCCTATTTTAGTGCCACGCAAGAGAAATATATATATAGATTTTTAGTATAGTAAACTATAAACATCATTTCTAACATATGGGAAAACAAAATAGCTGAATTAAGTTGATGTTGGTAACTTCTGTTATATTATGTAACCAATATTAACTTCTGTTATGAAGAAATAATTACTTTTTGAAAATTTTGTATATTGATTGTTATATGA
Source organism: Maratus speciosus (assembly GCA_963932465.1). Classification (NCBI taxonomy): domain Eukaryota; kingdom Metazoa; phylum Arthropoda; class Arachnida; order Araneae; family Salticidae; genus Maratus; species Maratus speciosus. The sequence goes on along the minus strand of OZ010799.1, from coordinate 61,677,239 downwards.
TAAAATATAACTTACACTATAATTATTGAGTGTCATGTTCACCTCAATTACCAAATAAAATATGAGATATTAAAATTCTGATATAATTTACTTAAAAATTGTTAAAATATACATTGAAAGGTCTTTACAGCACAAAAACCCGTCAGAAGATATTAAAAACCTCAAGTGCTTTCAACTGCACTTTAGCAGCCGTCATCAAGAAGAAAATACCAGAGCTCTGATCTTTTCTGATATTTAAGTAAATCATATAAATATCAGTTAATATTATAAAAATGGGGTAATTTTTAGTGTAAATGTCTGCCACACACATATATTGCAAAATAATTTAATTTCAGACATTAAAAAAATTATACCATATTTTACTGCAGAAATATGCCAGTTATACACCAAACTTGTGACTTTTATAGCCTTGAACTCAGATCAGCGAATATCATCCACTTTTTTTGATAACTCATCTGCTTTAAATATTAAGAACTAAAGATTATTCTTAAGAAAATTTATGCAATTATGCATTATTACTATCATAAAAAACCCCATTAAACAATAAAAATTTCTTGCTGAAATAAGTTTGATATTCTTTAATTTGTCATTTCATTTTTAGTTGTTTTTTTTTGCATATCTTTTCTTTTTTGAAAGATATTGGTCTAATCTCCCGTAATCAGGTCACCTGCCAATTGGCATATGTACTGTATTGTTGGATGTTTCTTCCACATTTGAAAGGGACTCTGAATGGTGAATCCCATTGCAGAAGATTACATGAAATTTGTACTTAGCGATTAGTAAATTTACAGTTTTGCAATATGAAGCAAACAGACAAAAGAAAATTTATATATTTTTTTTCTGCAGTTATTTTATTACTACCACCAAGCAATACTTGTAAGGTATGAAAAAAACTTTGAAATGTCAATGGTAGCCAAAGGAACAATATTTGTTGACTTATCATTTTAGCCTAGATAAGAGAAAAAGTACCTGAAATTCAGATAAAATTTCAATCAGTATATACAGGCCCCGACTGGCTCCTTTGGGGCCCTTGGCTAGAGACTGAAAAGAGGCCCCTTACCGGAGAATTTAGAGAGAAGAGAATATTATAATATTTAATTTTTGAAAATTAGGTTTGCATGCCTAAAAACCACATTTGTAACACACACTGCTATTTTGTCACTTGGAAAATAGTTGAGTAAAAAAGTAAGCTTTTTCTGATGAAGTTTACTTTTTTTTTACAATAAATATTTATATTATTTTTATATACCGTATCTAAACTATTTTCATGCTAGAAAAAATAAGTATACTAATCAATTAGAGTGATTTATTACTTGAAATTGAGGTTGAGAAATATTTTTAGCTTTAGATAATCAAAGCACAGTGTTGAAGCCATAAAAATATAAATCCTACCGTAATACCCAAGTAAATATTAAAAAGGGTCACAACCTCACAATGGTAATAAAAATCCAAGTATATTAAAAAAAAAAAAAAAAAAAAAAAAAAAAAAAAAAAAAAAAAAATGTGCTCTTTAATTTGGATTCAATTGTTACAAATTGTAAAATAGATTTTACAAAAAAAAAAAAAAAAAAAAGATTCTACAATGGCTCTACCTTAGTACTGATACAGCGAATTAAGAAAGCTTATGTGATTGTGAACGGCTGTTTACTAACATAAGAGCTTTTTGGCCAGTTTTTCATTGGTCCTGGCTACTTCATCTATAACAACATCTTTATCAAAGTTATAAAATAAGTCTATTTCTACATTCATGAGAGATTAGAGATTGATTAGACAAAATGTGTTGGCTTAAAGTAGATCTAAGTCTATTCTTAAATATTTTAAGTTTACAAAAAACACTCTTTCACATGTGACTTGTGTACAAGGTATAATTAGTACAAACCTGTAAGCTACACACACACAGTAAAAAAAGACGTATGCTTCTTAAACTATGAAAATTTACTATAATCACGAACGAAAATATTCGATAACCGCTTCAGAGTCACCCAATGTTCCGAAAGGCGTTCCCTTATCTTTAGAAACCACAGAAAATAATTTATTTTTTAAATTTAAAGAAGAATTTATAAAAGTAATTTTTTATTAGCTGTCTGTAATTTTCAGAAATGTTTTAGAGTAGCTTTTACATTACATTAATCAGTTCTCTCTTCCTGGAAAATTGGTTTTTCGGGTGCTATCAGACTTCAGCTGAACACTTTCAGCTGCATAACGGAAATTGTGCATGCAATTGTAACAGAAAAATGCTAATTTTAATGTTAATGATGTTAATTCTATATGTTTTTCAGTTAAAAATGTTTGCTGACCATCAAAATATTTATTTGGGACCTCATAGCATCGGAAAAAGAGGTTTTCTGCTGCACTGTAAAAGCTACTCGGAAACGTTTTCGAAAACTACGGGTAGCTATTAAAAAATATATTTTCATAAATTCTTCTTTAAATTTTAAAGATAAATTAGTCTGTGAGATTTCTAAAGATAAAGGAACGCTTTTTGGAATCTTCGGTGACTTGGAAGAGGTTATTGTATATTTCCGTTCGTGATTACAGTACATTTTCGTAAAGTAAGAAACGTCTGTTGGTAAACAATCCAGATCGCGAGAGTTATAAAATAACAAAAAAGGCGGCGCATGATAAACATCGAAAACATTGTTTCTTGTCAGAGCAGTAACAATAAAGATTTTCGTTTTCTTCAAATTCAGATTCTACATTATCATATTTACAGAGTTTTTCGGCTGCATTCAGATCGTCTTGTTTTCTTTCAATGTTAGTTTTTTTCAGCCATCGTAAAAATTTCATACTGATCTGCAAACTTTTTATGCTTTATCAGTAACTGACTTCTTTCAACTTTACAAAGTTTAGAAATACTACAAAGGACTTCCGTAGGGCAACTATCCAGCATTATGATTTCAATAGATTTCTTTGGGTCTAACAAGGAACAATCTTCTAAGATCTTTTTGTTAGGACTTCGATATTTGTCCTGGCACAATGTAAAAAGCTGAAAAAGACCAATTTATAGTTTTGGACAGTTGAGATTCCAAAAGCTTCTATCAATTTTTCACCTGACATTACTTTTTTCTTTGAAGTTCTTTTTACCTTGAAATCTAATTCTACTTCTACATCAATACTGTTATCTTCTAATTTGCTATTAACTGTATTTGCATATTTTGTTTTTGAATTAGAGCCTAGTGTTTACCACTCCTTTTATCCCTTACTTGTTGAAGCAGCTTCTCTACTAAGTTCTGGGTTATAGAATAGTCAATGGTTTCATTTTTTATAAATGTAATTTGAAATATAGGAGATGTAACACGAAATAAATCTAGTAAAACAATATACATAAATAGGTTTTCAAATTTGGACCATTTGCTAATCAAATTTCTTGCCATGAATTTAGATTTAAATTCAAAACTTCCATTTGATATTTCTTTTAAAACAGTAATAAAATGGAATAGTTTCCCTGTGCTTACACTTTTACTCACATCTTAAAATTCCCTCATCGATAATCAAAGAAAGAACTTTATTTTTCAAGGAGAGCTCCTCCACTTTGTGGCTTCTATTTTTTACAACCTGTGCAGTTTTTCATGTGCAACATGTTTTCTTTTTGTTTCCTTCTCCCATACGGCCATTCTTTTTTTAGATGAGCTTCGAAAAACGGCAGATTCTTACACCAATCTAAATAACTTTTCTGCTAGGAGCAACGTTACTGTTGAATCAGCTACTACCAAGTTCAGTACATGTCCTATACAGGATACAGTGAGTGTTAATAAAATCTTTATTTTCCTTTTTGAACTAAACTTGTAGACCGCTATAGCAGCCTTTCATATTTGTTGCTCCGTCAAATAAACAAGAAATAATAATTGATATTGCCTACCACACTTGCCTAATTCTGATTTTATAAGTTCGTACAACATCAATCCACATGAAACATCTACTATTGTTATTGCTAAAAATCTTTCATATATCTTGCTTTGAACGACATAGTGGACATAAATTGCAACCGGTCCATATCAGCTGCATCTTGAATATTATCTGACACAATTTAAAGTTAAATAATAGTTTAAGGTAAGTCTTTGCTGGGTACTTTTATGGAAAATATGCCAGATTTAAGACCCGATTCCTCGGAAACTGCCCAACCAATTTTGATGAAATTTGAAAGCCATATTCACTGGATTATGCTAAAGATTTATGGCAGACAGTTTTTTCTCTGTGTCGAAAATTTTTTATTTTAGAACAATGTCAATTTTTCAGAATTTTTTTTTTTTGAAACTAATTAAAGTTTTTAAAACTGTCTGCCATATATGATCTTATATTTATGCTCTACCACAAAAAAAAACTTATCAAAATCGCTCGAGTACATGGGATTTTAACTGAAAAGTACGATTTTTCAGGAGAGACAAAAAACTTAGACACTTCTAACTTGTGTGAAGTTCTTTTTATCGAAGACATGAAGTAAAGTATACATAAACACTTGGATAAAATTTAGTTACATATAATAAATGAGGTAATGCTTTAACCCTTATTGGTTCTGTGTCATTTCCCTCGTAACTTTCGGACCAGCATCGCTTACACGAATTTTATTCGGTTAGCTTTTACCACTTTTTTATAACAAAGACTTTTCCTTGTACATTGACAACATGCGCATACTACAAAATGTATTTTAAAAATAGTAGTGTGAGTAGAGTTTAAAAATAGAAATAAGTACATATAAGATGTTAGCGTAAAATTAATGTGAATGGGCATGGCGTCCGAGTCTGTGTATTCCTTTGAATTTTTACGATTATTTCTTATGGTCAGAAAAGAAAAGGGCATACCAATGGATTCAGGAAGGTTCAATGAACTTTTTAAGCCAATAAAACAAAAATCATTTTTTTTAATTCACTGATGTCCCCCCTTAATCAGCAAAGGTTGCATATTAAGTTAGGAATATTAGCATGAACTACATCTCGTTTCGTAAGCACTAGAATAAAAACAATGCGGTATATGACAAACATTTAACCCCTTGAGGGGCAAAGTACTTCTGTTGCTAAAATGTTAAAATGATTGATTGACATCAGAATTTACAAGAAAATTTATATGAAAGTAACTAAAAGCGTTGCTTCAAGTATATAGTATAAATCAAAATTTAGTTTTAAAATGCTTGTGCCAATGTGGCATTTGGGAATTAAAATAAAGTGGTATATATAATATACTGGTGCCCTTCAAGTGGTTTTAAGAGGTTGCAGTTAAATTCAAACAGTCTCAGTCATAGTTTGTACAACTTAAAATAGGGCAAATTACTTTTCATTCGCAGAATCAAAGCATTTTTTTAAAAACCAGATTCCTTCGAAATGCTGCAGTGTATGTGGGAATTGAAGGAATTACAAAATGCTTTTGGAGATTCTTTTTTTCAGATGTTTTGCCAATCCTGGCTACTATTTCAGCAGAAATTGAGAATGTGCAATAAATCTCCGAGGGAGGCTTCCAAATACTATATCTCACTAGAAGACTATAATCTCAGCCAGTGCCGCGATGTGCTCTGAAGCTAAGCATATGAGCACTGCACAGAGCACGATGAGTAAGCCAGCAGCCCTCCTCCGTTTGGCCAACGACATGACACCACCACCGGTGAAACTACATAGGCTACCATAAATAAAAACCAACTGTTAACTGCTTAAAATTGATTGTAAATGCGTAAGATTACTGGGAAACATACAATGTGATAACATGAGTCTGTTGTAATTAGTTATGAAGTAGTATATCCATTTTTGTGTCAGGGCCCTCGGCGATCGCCAACCTGGCCAGTCCGGGTCTGAGTATATAGCAATTTCATCTGACGCATAGCTGTAGCACCTAAACTTAGCAACAAATTAACGATTAAAGGGTTTATTTAGATAACAGACTGAAGAATAATGTAATCTTGAAAATAACAAGTCTATTTATTTTTCCATGTTGTTATACTCATTAGAAAAATGCAAAAAAACCTCCAGTTCACCAAAAAGATTAATTTTTTTTCCCATAACTAACTTTATTTATCACTATGGGGCTCAGCCCCTTGCTTGCCAACTCTTGTGAATTGCAACACAATTCACATTGGGGCCACCACACAATTCCAGCTCGCTTGCCATTATTAGCATCAACTCTAGCTAGAATGAGTATTATCAGAAATCATTTTAATATGAAATTTAAGTATTTTTAATGTATATAAAAAAGTACCAGCAAACATTGTTGAAAATGCAAATAAAAAAGCATGTTTTTGCTTATACAAGTAATATTGCACAGGACAGCTTAAATTCATTTAAAACTCTTTGAAATACATGACACTAACGAAATGTAAATAAAACATTTTCTGCTGTATCTAAAAGATAATCTTGATCAGAAAGACAATTCACTGAATGCATGCATCACAGTAAAATAAACCAATTGCATTGCTAATCATATACTGATCAAACTAAGGATCTTACAATTCGGGCTGGCTCACGCTGCCATTAATCATGGAAGTAGCAATATAGCTTTTTCTTTCTTTTGTTATTCTATGCATTTAATTGCCGGTAGAAAAAGAATGCCTGTGCTTAAAAAGAGATTTTCTCTGAATTTTGATTTGCTGAATGGGTCAGATCATGTGGCCGTAAATTAACCACTGAGTCTTCTTATGGTTGTTTCCAAATGGCAGGACAGAAATCTGCACGGACTGGGCCTATTTTCATTCACGGCACTCAGACCTGGTCTCCACTGTTTTCAGGCCAGCCCAGGATAAGGCCTTACTTTTCTCTGAAGGATTGGGCCGGGTTGGGCCTAGTCATTACTTTTTACGGGCCAGGCTTGGGCCCTACTATTTTCCTGAAGAATCAGGCCCAACTTATTTTTTCTATACCAAGCCGGGACTCATTTCAAACTTCCTAGTCTTCATGGGTCAAAATTTTCAGCCCCGGTTTTGACCCAGCCCGAATGAAAATCATTGTCTCGGCATGACCTAGTCCTTTCAAAGATCAGTAAAATTTGGCATGGCCCAAAAGTTTTTGCAAAAAATGCATACATTTTTAAATCGCCATTATTCTACAATTAAATATTAAAATTTATTCTTTTTAAAGAATAGTATATTTCTAGTCTTATTAAAATATAGTAAAACATGTGAAAAAGAGCCTGTCTATGAAGGAATCTTGTCTTAAACTGAAAAATGTGTTGATCCGTGCAAAATGAATATACTAATATCTAAGAAAAAAATATAATACATTTACACCTGCTAAGAAGTGAATTTGTCTATAACGTATTTTTTTTTTTTCCTTTCCTACACAATTCCATCTTAGAAGATTTTACTGTATAGCATTTTTCAGATTTTAAGTCTCTGATACATGGAATATAGATCAACATTATTAATGATAACTGAAACATTTACATACAACAAATAGAGATTCATTAAAAAAATAAATATTGCAGCCTATGGTACTTCAATGAGGATCATAAACATGAAACAGGGCGATTCTGTGGAGAGTGTCACACATGTAACGCAGGCTTTAATTTGCATTTATTCAATTATTTATTAAATTTTAATGTTAATTCTGATTTTAAGTGGTGTGGTAAATAAGTTATTACCATATTTTTAAATTTAAATGTGTGGCAATAAAACTCACAGAAGTATATCATTTAATTTCATTACTCAAAATGTGCTTTTTTTCTACTTCAGAAAAAAAGCACATTTTGAGTATGAAATTAAATGATATATTTCTGTGAGTTTTACTTACATACATTTAAATTTAAAAATATGTTAATAACTTATTTACCACACCACTTAAAATCAGAATTAACATTAAAATTTAATAAATAATTGAATAAATGCAAATTAAAGCCTGCGTTGCGTGTGTGACTCTCCGCATGGAATCGCCCAATAAAAAGCTAAGTATTTTTGAATAGAACTCCTCGTATGAGATAAATTTTTAACCAAATCGATGTAAAAATCAATGTTTTGTAGAAATTCACTCTGGCCGAGATTTTAACTTTTCCCTGGGCCGAACTTCTAGACGTTATACCAGGCCAGGTCGAACTTTTAACTTTTATACTGAGCCGGGCCAATATTTATTTTGTATGGGCCAAGCTTGAGCCAAACTTTTCATTTTTATACCGGGATGCGGCGACTTTTTTGTTTCTATGGATTGGCCCAAAAATTTCAGTCCATTCAGACCTCTATGGCAAGCTATAAATTCAGTCTGATTTCTGCGGCACATAAGAGAAATACGTATATAGATTCTCAAGGATTTTTTTTTTTTTTTTTTTTTTGGTGAATGATCTATAATTCAGTCAACAGCAATTTGACATTGTTTTATAAAGTTTAGTTAGATGTGTAATTGTGTAATTAACTTTATTTTGTAGCTAACTGTGATACATATGTAACCATATCGTTGCAAACAATTTGAATGTTTGACCTCAAACTTGGCTGTAGACCCGATTACAGAAGATTGGGAATTTTTTATTGGACGAAAACCAGAGGTCAGAATCAGTTATTGAGAGGTTTTTTCTGGTTAATAGTTAAATGATTGCAACTGAAACGGCAAAAGAAATGTCAGTGAAAATAACATTGACTATATTTACTCTGCTGGAATACAAAAATAGAAAATTGTAGTAGATCGGCCAGAAGAAGACATACACTATTATGAAATATAATGCAATGTAGAGAGATATTGTATTTTAGGTGCCAGAACCACACGTAGCACCAAGCTGAGAAGCCTGGAGTGCAAGAACTAACAAACAAAAATTAATAAACCAAACATTATTTAACCCCTTTACCTCCAGGCTTAATTTCGTCAGTGAAGGGCTATATACCAGGCTATGTGGTGTAAAATGTTTGTGTGATAAAACTCACCTTCGTACAGTGCCCTGTTATATAAGTTGCATATCACAGACCAACCCGGTTCAAATATGCAATCATTACTGTGTAGTGAACGACGTATGGGATGTACGTCATGGCCGCTGATTACTGAAATGAGAGGTTGTATGCTATGTATGTCATGGAGCTCAAGGGGTTAATTGCAATGCTCAATCTCTGCAATCATTGTAATTCTCTCTTTTTTTAGTAACGTAATGACTAGAGAACATTTTTATTTCTGATTTCTTTCAACATTTTAATTCTGATTTCTTTCCATATTTCCTTCCCAAACACTGCTATAATGGTCTATTATAAAAGAGTAGCTTCTGAGTAGCCCAAATTTTGTCTAACACATAAGATAATATAATAGCACAATGGTGTTCATATCATATTCAGAAAATGTGGAAGGACTTTCCAGGCGAAGGTCCAAATTACTTTAAAATACAAGGTCAAATTCACTATTTCGTTTGATTCCAAGTTAACTTGGAAAATGGACTTGTGCAGTGGGCATAGCCTGCTAGTATAAATGTATTTTTCTATAAATCAGAGTTTTATACCAGCCAACTATTCATGATAAGAATCGGAAAAGAGTCAAAATTCAGGAAAAATTAGAAAGTATTATATTAATTTTTTTAGAATACATTCATGGGTCTGTCATAAAAGCACAATTATTAATCAAATTACTATTACTTTCTTTATATAAAAAAATAACTAAATCAAAATTCTAACAGCTAGGTGTATACAATAAACACAATAAAATGTTATATTTTATTTTATTTAATGAGTAAATATGTTACTAAAACACTACATACAAGTGAAGTCCAAGCTGGTGAATATATTTCACAGGATTAAACATTATTTCTTGAAGAAAAATAATCCAACTGGTGAGTATGTGGCAAGAGTCGAAATATTGAAGATACGGCAATGTCCTTAAAATCTGCTTGCATCCAGTGGAAAAAATGTAAAACTTATTTAAAATGCATGTGGAATCAAAGCTGATGAATATATTTTGCAGAATTGATGGCAGCATCAACACTGTTCTTATTGACTCTTTACCTATTTCCCATAAATCTTACCAGTTTTAAATTACCAGTCTTTTGGTTATTTTATACATATCATTTCGATTATAATAGCACTAATAATTTACCTTTATTTACTTAAATATAACAGTTATTTACCTTTTTCTTGGCTGACTTTAACTTTAAATATCTTTTATATAATTTATTTACCGGATGTTTACTTCGTAAACATCATTAAGCCTTACTGTCCGTGTATTAAACTGTTCACACAATGCTTACAGTGAATAGTGGCGTATCAAGCTAATGAACGTTTCCCTACTAGATGGCGACAGAGGTCAGTTATAATCGTAGTGAATCAATTTCATCGATTCAATATTTGCATATCTATAACAATACGAGCAGCTCATTGGATCCCGTGATGAGAAATTGTCCATGTGTCGATCCAACTGCAGTATATGTACTTTGTCGTTGGACAGAATCATCGCTTCATTTTTACTTCTCCATTGTGGGAAGTTGTTAAGAAACTTGAGCGTCCGAACAGTCTCTCGGCATTTGCGGAGGTTTTTAGTTTAGTGAGTGCAGTTGTTTTTATAAGTTTTTAATCAACAAGTTAGCTGTGAGATATTTTTCGAAAGATGTGATTTTATTGGGAGTCAAGTCATCATCATGTTTCTACACTTGCTGTTATAATGGTCATCAATATCTGTATCCGAGTATTGTTTTTGAACCAAGTTACCTGTTATAATCTACTATAATTAACATCATATGTTAATAAACGTTAGTGTGAACTTCAAAACTTTTTGTTTCATCATTTGTATTTCAAGCAATCTTTATACAAATTGACATCCCAGTTATTTCTTCTGTTTATTTTACACTCCTACCAGTGAATGCTTTCATCGTGCTAGCCTCTGCAGCAGTTTAAGTTTGACTCTTTTAAGACATACTAACAATAAAGGGTACTACTTAGTTATCCCATCAACCAATTTCGCCAAATTATATAAATCGCCAAACCTCTCGCCAAATTATACAAATTGACATAATTTTTATTTTAAATAATGAAAGAACAAATAAATTGATATAAAATTAATAAAAATACAAATAAAAAGTCGAAATAAAAATAACTTGATGTTGTAAACACTAGGGTGGATCGAAAAAAAAAATTTCACAATTTCAAAACCTACCTATACAGAAAAGATGTTCTGTTGTATGGAGATTAAGAGAAAAATAATTAAAAAAATTAATTAAAAAATTTAATACTGCCGCAAAAGGTTTGAAACTTCGAAAAAAATGGAAAAAGACCCAATTTTGGCTAGATTACTTTTGGCTCAAAATAATTATTTTAATATTAATCAAAACCTACCTATGCGGAAAAGATTTTCTATCATATGGAGATTAAGAGAAAAGTAATTAAAATAACTGATTCCAAAATTTAATACTGCCGCAAGGTGGTTGAATTTTATGTATTTGAGTTTTTTTACCTTAAAAAGGTCAAAGTGATTTTTGTTCAGCTAAACATAAATTTTAGTACTTTTTAATATTTATTGCAATAAGAGGACACTTACTTGGTTACAAGAAAACTTTAACTTCTTATTTAACAGTTTTTTAAATATTAAATCGAGAAAAATCCAATAAATCGTCCAAATTACAGTGAGCGGTAATCACGTTTGGCGTTGAAAATTGGTATGAGGTTTCGTGATTCGATACGATTACTTACAAAAATGTCACTTTTCTGTGGTTTACAGACAGCATAAGATGCTTCCGTGACTGTTTTGACTATTAGTTCTGTATCTTGTGTGTGGCAAGGAAACCCCTTGATAGTAGATATTACCAGATAGATAGTAGATTGCCACCGGAATTCACTATTGCGTCTGAAATCATGTCGTCACTAAATCGTTCAGTCTGGAGGTTCCGTGACATTTCCCCACTTAATCAAATCTACATAATCCTTCGCAAAAAGGTCAATAGCTAGTAAATTGAAAATACGGTTATTATTCATTGCAATTGGTTGGGATTGCAGTAGACCGTTTGACTTCGCGCACTTTTAGAATTCTTTGAAGGGCCAATTGCCTTATGTGAGTTCTGTCGTCAGCTAACATCCATATCAGGATATTTTCAGGATGGCCAAAAAAACATTTATTCTAATAACAGGGTCTATGTCGTTCTTCAGATCACTCGACAAATAACCCGAGAGAACGATTGATTGATGCGAATTCTGTGCACCATAGATTACTGATTATTTCGTTTTGATCTTGAAGCACACTGGCGCATAGACTTTTACGATGAACGTCGTTAATGTTACTAAAACCTCGGATGGCTTTTCGTAAGCTAAATAGAGCCTGAGGTTTCTGTTCGCGGTTGTAAGCCAACTTGGGTGGCAAACATTTTCAGGGTTTCTCTTTGATAGATTTTCGCTGCATTGTCCGCAGTTGGTAGTTTCACAAATTTCCATTAAGCAAAGTTGATCAGTACTTAAGGCTTTCTTGTTAATTACTTCACACTGTGCGCATTCCATTGAACTGAAAGCTTCTCACATCCAGCTAACATTTTTTTTTCGCCAGTGAAGCTTCTGGGGCCAGTCGTGGTTCCATAGACGTGCGCGAAAAGATGACGTAGGGGAAGCTCACTGGCTTGTGACAGTCACACAAACCATTATAGTGAACGCTTCAGGATCAGTTCCATGTCTAGAATAACACTTCCTTTGACATGTCCGGTAACAACTAACTTTCTTACCAATGATTTGCTCTGTCCCGAAATTTACAGATATGTAGCCGATGTACTCGGAACCAGGTTCTTTTACCAAGCTTACGTGTTTTTCTATTATGACTTTTCCTCTGTTTTCATCTAGTGGTATATTCCTGTCTTTACGTCCATCGAAGTATAAACCAAAAGGATCATGGTCATAATCTTTTACAACTGACTTCGACAACAGGGTGGTTCTTGCCTTTGTTCTCTCATGCCGAAATTTATATATGTCAACTATGTTCGATACATCGCATTGTGAGATAATGTCCATATCTTGAAGGTCGGCTGACCCTATAGCAGCGCCTGCTCGGTCGGAAATGACAAAACGATCCAATGCTTTTCTGCGGATGGAAATTTCGTCACTATAGGTGTGACAGTGATGTTGTCAGCATTTGATGCAGAAAAGCCATTATGTTCGCACATACGCCGCTTCAATTTACACTCATTATTTATATTTATATCTATTGAACTCGAAGATACCTCAGGCAGCGTTTTGTTTCTCTGCACATGACGCTCTTGGCCTTAGTTATTTGTAAAGTGACTTTCCAATCTTGTGGCCCGATTACCAGTTTTCTGTCAGTCCACTGGTCTAATAGAATTCTCTCTCGTTCATCGGTAATTTCTGTTCTTTCTTACAGCAGCAACTTTCAAACGATTTACAAGTAATTATCGATATATGAAATAGAGCATTTGCTTTTTTCCGGAAAGCATCCATCTGATTGCGGTAGCTTTCAATCTCTTTTCTTGCTTTGTAAAATATAAGAAGAGTGTGATATTTGTCGTGGTATGATTGAATTTTTCTCAAAATACTGTAGTAGTCAATTATTGGGATTGAAGCTCGTTTCCAGGTCTCTACTAACTTTTTAGCAACTTCTTCACATGAAGAGGAAAGTGTAAATGTTTGTTTCCTTACTTCTGTTTTCTTTTGAATGGCAATATACGCACTTTTATTAGTAGGTTTTCGTAGGTAAGAAGCATATTCGTTGGCATATCGCAGCCAGACCCAAATGTAGGGCCAAATCATGCCTTTTCTTAACATCGGCATGTTTTAGTAATTTTTGCAGAGGCGAAAATGATGGAATTTAAATTTTCTTTCCAAAATTCAACACACTTGCGGCATTTGGAATTTAGTTAATTTAATTAATTAATTTTTTTAATTAATTTTCGCTTAATATCCATACAATATAACATCTTTACCGTATAGGTAGGTTTTGATTAATATTAAAACAATTATTTTGAATGAAAAGTCATTTAACGAAAATTAGGTCTTTTCCATTTTTTTTGAAATTTTAACACTTTTGTGGCAGTATTAAATTTTGAAATTAATTTTTTTTATTATTTTTCTCTTAATCCCCATACAATATAATATCATTTTCGCAGAGGTAGTATTTGATTAATATTAAAAAAAAACTATTTTGACTCAAAAATCATCTAACGAAAATTAGGTCATTTTTCCAATATTTTTTGAAATTTCAACCCCCTTGCGGCAGTATTAAAATTTAAAATTTATTTTTTAAATTATTTTTTTCTTAATCTCCTTACAATAGAACATCTTTTCCGCATAGGTAGGTTTTGATTATTATAACTTTTTTTTTTCACCATATAACAGCGATCCACCCTAGTAAACACGTGTAAATTTACGTGTGTTATGACATTTAGGATCAACCATTATTGAAATTTAGTCTTATAGTTTGGCAATAGATTTTTGGTCGACAGGATAACCAAGAAGTACCCAATGAAGTGCCCTAAATTATTAAGAATAAAACTGTATTTCTTGAAAAAATAATCCAACTGAAGAAGAACATGTGGGGAGAAGCTGAACTATTGAAAATACAGTAGTCATTGAAATCTGCTTGTATCCGGTAGAAAAAACAATGAACCAGTTCACTAATTAGATGTAATCCAAGTAGAGATACATATTTCCATGAAAAAATCTGTATTTTACTGGAAAGACTGCACAGGGGTGGCGATCAATGACCGATTTTTAAATTGCCACTTTTAAATTTTAATCATTATGTGATGAGTGATGACTGCTAATATTTTCATATATACCTAAAAACACTCCATGTTACAAATTATAGTAATATATTACAGGTACTTGTAAGAAGTTGAAGGACTTAAATACAGGGGTGTAAAAGTTCTGGGTGCAGGTCGCCCAGGTGAATAAATTTAACATTGGTGCCTAGCTATTTCTTCCGAAATGAAAAATAATTTCGTATTTACAACCTTAAATATTTTTTTTTCCCCCATGCACAAAGAAAAACAAAAATGGAGTTTTCTGTTAATGAACTGTACTAATATCCACAGAAATGTCATGCATGCCTAAATGCATAGTAGTTCTGGATGACCTGCTGTTTGTTTGAATGGAGCTTTTGCGAAGAAACCATATGCCATATATTTAGCATTTGATAAGTTATGGCTGGCCTCCTGCAGCCATCTTTTATCTTAAATTACACTTGTTTACACAACAAAGCTATTGGCACGGATTGATATATGCATTGGAAGTAAGTTGAAAAATACACTCATGTTTTTGTGCATCTTCAACTAATAAGTGTTTAAAATTGAAGAGGAAGGTGACTTTTATAAGAAATGTAATCTTGCATAATAAAAACAGAAATAGAATAGTAGAAAAAATCCATTTTATATGAAGTTAAAGTTCACATGTCTTGGAAAGCACTATTTAAAAAAAGTCCATGTATTGTATTGAAGATCAGTCACTGAAGCACAGAACATCATTAACTCAAAGTAAAACAGTTAAAAAACTAAATTTAAAATGCATTTCCAAATAGTAAATACTTGTTTTAAGCTGCTCAAAGTTTGTATTTCCATTAAAAATAATTAAATAATTATTGTACTATCATGGAAGACGGTAGTATTTCGAGTGACGCAGCCTTAAGCCTAAAATCGTATCGTATCGTATCGTTAAAATCGTATCGTATCGTATCATAGAATTCGTAGATGGCGGAACTCATATATACAGCTAACTCGACATCAAAGAAAATGCGAAAAGCCGCCTTTTAATAACTCAGCAGATATACGTCTTATTGTTCTGAATTTTCTAGAACAGTCTTATATCTGCAGTCTAATCGTATACTGAAATTTTTACATTTCTACGTGCAGTATATTTTGAGATCTAAATAGTCATTTTTAAAGTGAAAACGTTGGTATAATATCGAGGAAGTTCCTAATTTGAAAATCTCGAAAACGGTTCTAACGATTATTTTTAAATTGATACATAATATAAATGTGATTAAGGCGAGGTGAATAACACTTTTCTTTTTTCTGGGAAAACTCTCGTTCGTTAAATAATTCGATTTTTTTTCTCTCGAAAATGACACGAGCGATTTTTTAAAAATCAAATAAATATGTTTCAGATGAACCAAATAACAATTTACTTGTTTCCAGCAAGACTCTTGTTCGTTTTATAATGCGCATGAAAAATCGGACTATATTTCTTCGCCATTCTATGGAAATTTCACCGAAAATGCATGACACTGTATTCATACACATGCTTTCTTTTTAACCACTTTTGGGGAGAAAAATTTTGTCTTCCCACGGCTGAGTGGTTGAGGGCCATCGTCTACTGATCTTAACATAGGCAGTTCGATACTCGCTGGTGCGTGTAAAGTTTTTTTTTTTTTTTTTAAGTCTGTTAGTTGACCATTATTCTCAGTTCCTTTGTAATTTTTTAATTGCTATTAAGTTAAATAAAATTACAATTATAATGACGCCAATTTGATGATGATTATTTCTTGGCAATTTTTCAACAATAAAAATATTACCATAAATTTTATAAATATATTTAATTTCAATCACTTTACAAAAAATATACATTAATACAGTAAACTCTGTGTAAGGCGGAATCGATCGGGACCAAGAAAATTTTCCGCAATAGACAATATTCCGTCTTAGACAAATTTTACTCTATGTCTATGGATTCGTAGGGACTTGAAATTCTTTCCGAGTTAGACAGATTTCCGTCTTACACAGAGTACGCCTTACAGAGAGTTTACTGTAATTATTATTTGAATATAAATCACACGATCAGAAACGTAAAAAAATAATTCATTTCAGCTCTTCTTTTTATAATATCATTTTTTATTATTATGACGGTCAATCAATATATAATCACTGACATCCATAATATTATTATTATTATAATTATTATTTTCCTTGCATAAAAACTATTGTGATGTAATAATTATTTTATAATAAATAATTTAGTTGAAATGTTTTATTTATAAATAACAATGAAGTTTTACATAATAAGCATATCAGAATTCTGGTGTCGCCATCTTTTGACGCAATTGCGTACCACATTTCAGGGTCGTACTGGCATAACTGAGAGGGCGGTGGCAAAATGGATAAAAAGGGCGCCGATTGCCTTACAAAAGGGCGCAAATGCTTATATATACATACATACACATACTATATAAATTATGTATAAAAAATCACTTTAAAAATATATACGAGTATATTGCTATAGCGAAAACTTTATTCCTAAAATAATTATGTCACCCAAATTAGTATTTTACACTATAGAAATGTAATATGCACAAAAATAGTTCCCCGCAAGGCATTGCATTTAAAAAAAAAATCTGATGTTAGACCAGTGTTGCCAATTTAGAGGTATTTTTTTCCTCCACACTTTTCTAATAAAGCTATCTCTGTTTTCGAATTTCGCTCACCTTATCTAATGAGTTAATTCAAACTTTACCCCGAATATTTGAATAAAAATCTCCATACGATTATCTCCAAATGGAAAATAAAATATTAAAATAAAACAAACAAAAACAATTTCGTTGGGTCAAAACTCAAAAGTGCAAAACATTATTTAATACAATTCAATAATATTTTATATAATACAATCTCTAGAATACAAATACTAATTATGGTGTATAAAATTTCAGGAAAGTTATTTTTGTTTAGTTCAAGAGTGACGTCTATTTTACGTGAATTATTTTTAAAATATGTTTTATTTCTTTATTTTTTCAACATTCAAAAGATATCATAGATTTTTTTTTTTTTTTAAATTATGGCCATTTTTTTTTTTTCATTCTGATCAGAAACAAAATTATGGCCATTTTTTTTTCATTATAACCAGAAAAAAAAAAAAAAAAAAAAAAAAAAAAAAAAAAAAAATTATGACCATTTTTTTTTTCCTTTTCTGACCAGAAAATCAGAGTTCTAACTTTTTACGACAGCTCTTTCATCTTCACCTAACACTTCATTTATAACGGTTGTTTCAAAATAATGGATGGCACCAGTCCATCAGTTCAGAAGAAAATGATCCATTCCAAAGGTATAAGTTCGATTGAAAAAAACTATTTAATACTTTGAGCAGAAAGAAGAGGCTACACCTGCAATTTTTATGACACTAATAGAATCCCATAGCTGCCAATGTGTACGGTTTAGTTACCTCTAAAATTTAACACAAATTTTTGCCATATTTAATCGTTGACAATTGTTAGACTTTTTAAACTGAAATTCCGGAAGTGACAGCCGATTGTTCCCTTGCGACGACATTCCTCTGGCTTCAACTCGTAAAACTTGGCTAAAAGTGCTATCTTTGACAACATTTTCTGAATGAATCTTTGCCTTTATAAGAAAATGGGAAACTAATTTCCTGGTATCTGAACAAAATGGGCAAATTTTATATTTTTACGAATATTAATGCAAATTTTTTGTATTTACGAATGAAAATGACTTCGCGAAAGTATCAGAAAAGTAGTTAGTTTGGATTTGGGAATTGCTTTCAATATAAAAAATTCTCATAACGAGGATGTGATCGCCCCCCACCCCAAAAAAGGAAACCCATGACCCCCTCTAAATGATGAGCTGAATCCGTCCTTGGCTTTGTCGAATATTGATTGATTAAAATCTCGGAAACGGAATCGAAAAAAAATCCGCTTTATACAGGATCCTTATGCCATATCATATTTAGATTCTTCTATGTTTTGTCATACGCCAGACAGAATGATTTTAACAATACCGTGCAAAACATAGATGCGAGAAAAATCGACAAACAAAATCTTCATTTGGCGCCCGGTGCACATGCCCCCTCTGCCCCCCTTAATTTCGGCCCTGCTTTCAAATCAGCAAACTTACAAAGGCTGTGCCCAATAATGGAGTTGTTTCTGTTTTTCAAAGATCTTGTTCTTTTTTACCGCGATTCATGTGTGTACGCAGGGTAGGGGGGGGGGGGAGGGGGCAGAAAATCTTTGGAAAAGTAATACATTCTTTAAAAGTATTACGCTGAATGTAATTATTTTGAAAAGTAGTATTACTTGAATTTTATTGCATGATAGTTTTGTTTTAAAGGTTTTCATTAAATTTCATTGTAACTGCTGGCTGCTGGCTGAAAATACCAATTATTTTTTATTGCCCACCAGAAACTTTTTAATCGAACTGTCTTTTATATTTTTTGAGAAAAACAAAAGATCTTTCAGAAAAGGCTGCCGAATGTGGTGTTTTGAACCGAATTTCCGAACGCGACAGTGGAGGAAGAGAAAGAAAACTGTTGTCATGAGACAACAATCAATTTTAACTCAAGATGCAATTAATTTAAAGAACAGAATCTATTGTATTGCAAATCACTTCAATAACCAAGCCTGCAAGTCTCATTCTTTTATGTGGAGTTTCGCCGAATATTCGGTTTCATTTTTGTTTTCAGCCCAAAATCCTAGTTTCGGCGAAAATACTGCCGTATATTCGGTATTACTATAACTGCCCCTCCCTAGCCTCCCCCAAACGGCACTCCCATCCAAAGAGCCGTACATACTATATATTCACATACAAGGAGATAAATCTAGAAGGTATTACTAATATTGATTAAATTCGTTATTTTTAAATTAAATTATTTTTTAATATATTTTTTATGTTTATAGCACCTTATATTTAATTAATTTTATTTCAATCAAATTATTTTGTTAATTATGTACTGCCGTTTCTACGCAAAACATTATTCAGATAACATGCGTATATGTATGTTTATGTTACTTACTTTGAATTTATTTTTAAAACAATTTCGCTTACGTTTTCAGTCGATACTAGGAATGTAACCGAAATTCAGTTTCTTTCGAACACTATTTTTATGTTTGTAAATCAGCAGAAATTTTCGCATTATTGAACGTTAAAAAAAAATTTTTTTTGAGAACCGCTTTAAGGATTTACATATACATTTATAATCATAACTTATAAATTTCGGAAAATCGAGTTTTTATTTTAGCGGCTTTATCAACGGAATTGAGACTTCTTTATGTGGTCAGAATATGGAATAGACAATTCTATGTAAGTAAAAAAAAAATAAAAAAATACAATAAGCATTCTATTATAATTATAACATAAAATTGAAACTAGTTTTTTTTCTCAAAATTGCATTTTTTAATAGATGACCACGGCACGATTACTTTAATAATACTGAATTGTTTTTCACTTCTAATTTTGTCAGCTTTTTCCTTCTATATATAAAAAAAAGTTTCGAATTGGAAATGGACCAATGAAAATCTGCGTAGATATTCCCGGTAGATCGGCATCCAATTTGAATGCTTAAGCATGGCCTTTCTTCGTTAACATTAAAAAAAACTGTTGCAAACAAAAATATGAAAATCAGTGGTATTACAGAGAAATGTTTGATAAACACGCTGATGCAGACAGTTTTCAAATCAAAGAATTATTTTAAGAGATATTTAATGCCAAAGTTGGAAAAAATCGTTCCATTAAAAAAGTTTTATTGGAGCAAAAACTACATGAGAATTTAATCATTTTTAGATCATTTTATACGTTATAAGTTCCCGGTGTGCAGATTGAATTTATTTTTTTTATTTGACTCATTTTTTGAGATTTTATTTCTATTTTAAATTCAAATTTTCAGCTTTTCGAGAGATATTTTTTATATATTTTAGAAAATGTTATTAATTTAAACTGTTGCCAATTGTATAAACAGCGAAACAATAATGTTTACTTCAAATTAAAAATTTATTTACACGTGACTGTAAACAGATATAAAAACTTTAAAATTAGAATTAAATGATCACATGTTAAAAGCAGGAAAATTACGTCCTAAGAACCATATTCACACTTGAATTTTAAAAGAGAAACAAAATGTTAAATAAAAAAAATTATGCGCTAAAACTTGTAAAGGGGAGAAATTACATTATTTAAAATGGCCAAAAAATATGGTAAAAACATTTAAATTAAAAAATATATTTGCGCGAGATATTTTGAGATAATCTTTTCAACTATTATCGTGAATTCAAAGACAGCGCAAATATTTCCTTCTAACAACTAAAGTATTTTCACCTGAATATTAATAAGAGAAATAAAACTTTGGTGTAAATTACGTCAGATTTAAAACGTTACATTTAAAATCTCTTATTTAAAATCATTTTCTTATAGCGTTGTTAAAAAATACCATAAAGCAAACACTCTGTTGACTTAGTTCCTTTTATATTTGGTAATTTTCAAATGTTTAACTAATCTTATTTAATCAAGCACGGAAACAGCAACTAACATCAGCTGATTCGGTCTTGAAATCCCTCAGTAAAAGGGAAACCCGTTTACAGTAAGATCGCCATTGATTTTTTAATTATACAGAGCAGCCTCGATTATCCGAGCTAATTGGGACTGTTACTAAATCGGAATCGGAAATCTCGGTTTATAGAAACTGTGTGTAAAAACTCGCCGTGCTTGCGAATTTAACATCTCTTTTTAAAAAATATATAGAACGTTTTATAAATAATAAAAATAAATATATGTAAAGTTCTGTTTCACAGCTTAACAAATTTAAAAAGAAAATCAACTACCAGTAGTAAATTTTAAAATGCAAATTGAAAAATTTACGAAAGTTCACACAGCCACTGGAAACAAAGCCATAAAACAAAGTTCGCTATTGACTTCTCAGGGTCCAGTGTTTCTTTGGAGTTGAGTGCTTTTGGGGGCAGAAGGCCTGTATAGCACGGACAGTGAGCTAAAGAGTGTGGTTATTTTTAAGGCTCATTCAAAAGGAAAAAAAAAATCAGACTTTGTTATCGGCTCGGTTAACAGAAACCTCGATTAATCGAAGCTCGGTTAATCCAGGTTCTACTATAATTCAATCTTCCGTAATCTTTTTAAAGCAGATCAAATTAATGGGCTTTAGCACAAAGTCACATAGCTGATAACTGCCATGCTTGTTGGCCACCTTTTTTTCAAAAAGTTTGCTTCACCTTATTCAATTAATGAGATATCTCCGATAAAATAAGTCACATTTTCCCGTTCTAAAATACTGGTATCCAAAAATCGTAGCATGTAACTGACACTACAAGTACTCATGGAACTAGACTATTTTAAGTCTGATTTTTATTATACACTATATAAAATTATTAAAAATATATATTATGATAGGAACTAGCGGGCTTCGTCCGCTATTTACGTTACGGATATAAAAATCATGTTTTTTTTTTTAGGGAAAAAGAAATAAAAACCTATTTGACGATAGGTTTATAAAGACACATTTTGTATTTGTTATATTTCCGGAGATGAGGAGGGGGGGACTATTTTGATTAAATATCGCAATTAGTCCACATGGCAGATATAATTATGATAGACACTAGTGGGCTTCGCCCCTCTATGGCGCCTTATGGGTCCAGCTTCCATAACTCAGAAACCACCTTTCGGACATCAATGCAACAGATTCCAAACGTTATAATTAACTTAATAATCACCCTATATAGCATTAGAGTAAATTTATGAGTACTGCATACTATTTTTTTATCCTAATTTCTGAAGAGAAAAAATTATTTCGGTTCCATTCTTAGGTACTGGTCTGAAAAATTTTGAAAAAGGGGGGGAAGGAGGGGACATGAGACTGCTGTTTGTGAAACAACACAACGGGGTCTGGCTTATTCAACTTGGTTTTTGGTGACTTCAATTGGAAGGTGGTTTGTTTAAAAGAATGCGTTCCCTGCCCCATGAAAATTTGAACTATTGGTGCACCATCTATGTAAGGATTTAATAATTATAAATTAACATTTTGGATTTATTAATTTAAGGACAAAGTGTTTTTAAAGGAATATCAAATGAAACCCTCTGTGCGATCAGCGATTATACTTACCCACTTGTTTTTATATACAAACTGCTATAAGGAAAATTGTAATAAAATAGTAAAAATTAAATCTGCATTAAATTCCATAAGTATCTTTTTTTTAATCATTTTATCACTAACCTCAAAAAAGTAATGATATCAATGCAAAAACCCTTGACGGGTTAAAAGTTTCTGACGCAGCAATTTATCTTATGCTCTAAGAATTTTAAATATGAAACTTAAAAATACTGATATCAAATTTTGAGTGACGTTATGCTATTTCTTAAAAAATATATTTGTATTTATTTCATCATTTTATTTTTGTTTTATTTATAATCGCATGTGCAAAAGTTATGTTCAACATGAAAAGCTGCATAAAATTTTATTCGCTGTTGCTTTATCATTTACATCTCTCATAAATTCAAAATATGAGTTTTAAAAGATATGATATAAAATTTAAGTGACGCCTTGATGTGACTTTAAAAGGTTTGTTTTAAAATTCAATTTAAATTATTTTTGACTTGGTTAAAATATTTTTTTACATCTACACAATACTTTTAATTTTCCAATTCACTGTTAAATATATCACTTTCATTGAATCTATACTATGCATTGAAATGTATTTATTTCAATAAATTGATTTATCTTTTGTGTCACGCTATTCAAAATTGTGAGTAAGATTTATGTAAATGGTTTCTTTGCGTCAAACTATCCTTTTTCATACATTTCATGTAGTTTGGACACAATGACGCAAAGAAACCATTTACATAAATCTTACTCACAATTTTGAATAGCGTGACACAAAAGATAAATCAATTTATTGAAATAAATACATTTCAATGCATAGTATAGATTCAATGAAAGTGATATATTTAACAGTGAATTGGAAAATTAAAAGTATTGTGTAGATGTAAAAAAATATTTTAACCAAGTCAAAAATAATTTAAATTGAATTTTAAAACAAACCTTTTAAAGTCACATCAAGGCGTCACTTAAATTTTATATCATATCTTTTAAAACTCATATTTTGAATTTATGAGAGATGTAAATGATAAAGCAACAGCGAATAAAATTTTATGCAGCTTTTCATGTTGAACATAACTTTTGCACATGCGATTATAAATAAAACAAAAATAAAATGATGAAATAAATACAAATATATTTTTTAAGAAATAGCATAACGTCACTCAAAATTTGATATCAGTATTTTTAAGTTCCATATTTAAAATTCTTAGAGCATAAGATAAATTGCTGCGTCAGAAACTTTTAACCCGTCAAGGGTTTTTGCATTGATAATACTTACAAGGAGAGGGCCAACCTTGGTAATCATCACAGATTTTGATTATTTTAATATATGTTGTAGGGTAAAGATCCTTACGTCTCAGGTTCAACGGATTTTATACAACACTCCCCAGTTCTTGAGAAAGAAGAGGGGGGGGGGGGGAGTCTAATATTATAACACAGCTTAAATACTTACATCGTAACAGAAGGGCAACGTTGGTCATAGCTCAGTTGGTAAGGCATTTGCTCGTTGTTCCACAGGCTCAGGTTCGATACTGGAACGTGTTACCTTTTGTTTTTCTCATTTTTTTGTCTCTTAAATATACTTGTAATTATAATTCAATAATCTCATTGTCAATTAAAAATTAGAATATTCTATATTAATTATAATTTTAATCTATTTCTTTTTTTTTTTTTTACTTGTAAAAAAATAGTTGCATCATAAAACTGTTAATTGTTTTTAAAAATCACTTTAAAAACTTATTTCATATATACTTTATCGATGCAATGATATTGAACAATTGTGCCAATTCATGAATTTAAAGATACATCATTTTATGTATTGCCTTAACAAGGGAAGTCAATACGATGATAATATTACTCTGTTTTCAAAGTAATAAGCATAATCGGGAATGGGGAATTTTCAGAAAATCTTACCAGCCAAGGATTTATTTTACCCGCCAGTAAAATGCCATGTACAGTTGGAAATTGTTATAATAAAATTTACGCGGCTGTAAGAATAGTTGATTACTATTGCTACAATACATTTTCACATATACAGGGTGTGGAAAAAGTATTGATAATATTTTCTTAATGTTTGTGTGTGTCTTTTAAATGTTGTAGAATTATTTTTTTTGTGTGTATATTTGCTCTTCATAATCTAAATATTGCATTATAAGTATTTTTGGGTTATTGTTTGCATTTCGTCTTCTGTGCCGAAAAACTGTTCACTATTGAATAAGTTGTTAACCATCAGAATGTCTGCATATTAGCCAAAAACAGTAAAACTGCTAATTCAAGTGGTGGCATAGTAGCCAGAAAAGCTCATCCAGCCAGCGTGATGGTTTTTGGCTGCATCACAAGCAATGGGAAATCCCCTTTGGTCTTTGATGATGCTGGTGTCAAGATTAATCAGATCAATTATCTCAACGATATTCTAAAGGAGGTCCTTCCATGGCTAAATTTTCATTTTGGAAACAATCCATATGTGTTCCAACAAGATTCAGTACCAGCCCATTAGTCTTGCCAAACGCAACGGTGGTGCCAAGCAAATTTTCGTGATTTCATTTCATCTCAAGACTGGTCTCCGAATACTCCTGATTTTAATCCACTTGATTACTCAGTATGGGAGTGTTGCAAGCAAGAGCCTGTGCTAATCCTCACAAAGATATCACTTCTTTAAAAGCTGCTCTGATGCGTAAATGGAACGGTCTCGATGCGGACTACTTGCGGTGCACCGTAGATGCCTTCCTGCACTTTCTCCACGATTGTATCAAGGCAAAAGAAGACCGAATCGAAAATGAATGATAGAATATGAATTGATACTTAGTTGTTAATCTTATGCAATAAAAATTGAAATAATTGTATCTATGGCATTGTAGTAGAGATTGATTTTACTATCAATACTTTCTCCGCACCCTGTATATTTTTTCCCCCTGTAGAATTAAGAAATATACACAAGAGAGAAAAGTTGAATAAAGAATAGAACTTAGTACCAAGTTTACATTGCAGTATTTGGAAAGTTGTAAGAATTAACTAACTAGTAAAAAAAAATAAAGTTTTTGGCATATCTTTTGGCATGGAGTTTTTTAACTGCCTACAAATTCACTCGCCCTGTCAGAAAATCCACTCACCAGTGGTGAGTAAAAAGATGTATTTCCCCACCCCTGAGCATAATTATATTAAAAATTAGCATCAGAATTAAATTACAACCTATTTTTTGCATATTAAAGATTTTTAAATTTGTTATATGTATGCTTGCGCTTTGAATTATTTTGCTTTCCCCTTTATCTTCTTTCTGCTTTTATTTTTATTTTATTTCACTATGTTTTATTTTATCAAAACTAGAGGGTGACACAACAGATTTTGTAATGATTTTGGAATTTTTATTATTCAATAATAGATCCAATTTTTTTTTTTTTTTAATCTCTATAAGTTATGAGAAATAATGGTTTAAAAATAAAAAATGCTAAATTAAAGTTTAAATATGTTAACATTATAATCAATGTAAGATATTAAAATTTTTAATTGAGATTATTAAATTATAATTACAAGTATATTTATAAAACAAAAAATGAGAAAAACAAATGTAGTGCATTCCGGTATCGAACCTGTGCCTGCAGAACAACGAGTAAATGCCATACCAACTAAACTATGACCAACTTAATCATCTTGTTACAAAGTAAGTATTTAAGTTGGGTTATAATATTAGATGCCCCTGTTTCTCAAGAACTAAGGAGCGTTGTATAAAATCTGTTGAATCTGAGACTAAGGGTTCTCTACCCTACAACATATATTAAAATAATCAAAATCCATGATTATCAAGGTTGGCCCTCTCCTTGTTAGACAATTTCTTAACATATGCAAATTCACCTTAAAGGAATGATACTAATAAGAGACTTCCCATGGTCACTTCAGTTGAGTAGAAACCTTCTTGTACTGTGACTCACACACACTCATTGTCTCAAAGACAAGTAACATATTGTCAAATAAATGGCAAAAATAAGAAAGCTGGAGGATCAATGATCTCTATATCCGCATCCCAACTTACACCCCTATAAAAACTTTAAACTGCTAAACAGAAATTGGCATTTTTCCAGTAAAGAGGGCTAGGCGAGATAGAGAAAATGGCCTTGGCAAGAGATGGAAATTTGGCAAAGTAATTTCAAGCAACCTATTCACTGTTTCTGTACACAAGCAATTTTTTTAATATTTATATAATTTAGTTAGTATAAAGATGCCATTTATCTATTTTTATATACAAACAGAAATAAGTTACATAAAAAAACTAATAATAGACATCTAAATAAAATATTTAGCTATAACAAACATAAAAGTTTATTCGGTTTTTTTTCATAGCTGTTTATATCATTTGGCAACAAATCTCACTTTCTAAAGCCCGAATTGCACCAATCTTTTTTTTAAATGCCAAGGCCTCTATACTGGAAAAATACCCAGAAATTAATCTGATGAGATTTTTTTTAATTATTATATTCCTAGATCTGAAACTAATATTTTAAGAAATTTAACAATAGTTATTTAAAAAAAAACAAAAAAAAAAAACAACAATAGTATTAGTTTTCGTCCCAAAATCAAAGTTTCGCTGAAAATGTGCTTGAAAATTCGGCCAGACCGAAACTATCTGTATTTCAAACATTTCGTTTCTTTTTTTGAAAATTTTCAGCATTACTCACTGATTTGAGCTGTATTGGCTCAAATTAGAATTTTTTTATTTATTGCTATGAACTTCACTGTTTATAATTATCAGTCATGACTGACTCAAGATGTGAGTGCAAATTATAAAGCGAAAAATGCATATATGACTAAACTTTGAAGACGCTTTGCACGGGCCCATTAAAAGCTGCAGACTTAACAGTAATAGAAAATGGTACTACTTGATTAGGTGTGATCGCAGTTTAATCTCCTTCTTGGCGCGATTTTCAAAAATTGCCAAAAAATCAACATCTTAGGGTTGCCACATTAGCAGTTATCACGACGAAAAAAAAAAAAAAAAAGCCTTGGCAAAGGAGAGTAAACTGCGATTTACCGCTTGATTATGCCGTCGACCAAAAAACTATCGCCAAACTATAAGATTAAAGGCCAATAA
Organism: Maratus speciosus; assembly: GCA_963932465.1. Taxonomy (NCBI): domain Eukaryota; kingdom Metazoa; phylum Arthropoda; class Arachnida; order Araneae; family Salticidae; genus Maratus; species Maratus speciosus. The sequence goes on along the minus strand of OZ010799.1, from coordinate 61,649,484 downwards.
TGGATGATCGTAAATGCTCACTTGACATTAAACACGTTACATGTGTTTGTTATGTTATCAAGTGATTTTCAATTCGAAGTTTTATTTATATTTTTATTAATGTTTTGCTAATTTATTTGTTCTTTCGTTATTTATCATAAAAATTGTGTCAATTTGTACAATTTGGCGATTTATACAATTTAGCGAAATTGGTCAACGGGATAATCAAGTAGTACCTAGAAAATTTTAAGTTGGAAACCACAGAAGCGATTGGAACACTCTTTGAGAAAGTTTTAGTCTAACAGAGGATCATTTACAAAGATCATTACAAAAGATAAATCTAGGTATGTACACTTAAAACATTTTTTAAGGGTGTATTCTGATCCAAACTGCTTACTTTCGGATTCATTTTTAAATTCATTTTTGCTCTCAAACGCATCAAACTAAGAAATTCTCTTATTTAGAAACTTCATAATGTGCCGTGCTTCTCGATTTTTTGATAAATGCAGAAAATATTGTAAAAAATGCTGTCAAAATTGGCGTTTTGAACCGAAATTTTCGGAAGCGGGAGATCTGGGGATGAAAAAGATGGTCATACTGAGAAAATAATTGCTTAAAAATCAAATTCTAATTAATTGAGCGAAAAATGAAATCACACGGCACCTTATACAACTCTTCAAAAATCACCCCAGCAAATTTCATGTTTTTACTTTTAAAAATGAGTCTGAAAATGTCTCAGAAAATTTCGAGCTGTTGAGGGTGGAAAAATATTTTTTCGAATACACCCTTAATTAGATGAAATTCATATAATTAGAAAATCATTCTGCATCACTAATGAATTAATTTTATTTTATATGAAAATAAAAAATTTTGGTCAAAGGAACAGTGAGCCAACTTGAGCCACGCGTATAATTGATTAATAATTGTGTATATTTATGTACATGTATTTATTACTAAAAAAAAATTTGGGGGCATTTTCAGCCAAAAATAGGAAGATTACCGAAATTCAGTTTCGGTTTCAATCTTAAAAACCTGTTTCCGGTCAATCCTTAATTTTTAATGAATTAATGCTCCACACTTTTTCTATCTACTGAACACTATACAAAGCAATCTCCAAAAATTGAATGAGGATTTTAAATTGATATTTGAAGATTTAGAGGTCATGGCATCCTAAATGTGATTATTACACTACCATTTTCTACAATAAATCAAAATATGGAATGCAACTCACAGGATGAACGTACTGCATTATCAGTTGATCTTGAAACTAAGAAGCTTCTTAAAAATGTCACTTTCAGTTATTTTTGTGGAAACATAAATATTGTATGAAAATACTTGAAACTATCAGAGTCCCATTTTTGCACTCATTTCCAAGCTCAATATGGTTCAATGCGTTTTCAGCCATATTAATTTAAGGCTGAATCTCTAGAAAAAGCGAGATATTTGGCGAGATGATAAATCATTTCTTCTGGCAATATTACTTTTTTCGTATTTTTGGCTACATCTACATGAAAATATAATTTTACTGACGTCATTGATGATTATGATGAAATTGGAAATTGCAAAGCATGATTTGTACTACAGTGTAATTTGGAAAAGTTTAGAAGATGAGAGACTTTTCCCCCCTTCAAATTTAAGCGATGACAGCTATTGGTTTTTAATTGTAAAATTTGAAAAATAAAGTGCCGGTGAGATAAAGTTTGAAGTTGTTAGTATTTATTCGATTTTTTTTCATAGAAAAGTTGTGAAATTATGATGAATCAACATTCCTTAGTATTGGTTTCATGGAAAGAGATGTCTTTTAAGGTATGTTAAGAATTTTATGTATATTTTGTTGTAATGTTTTGTTTTTTATTAACCTTTTATTGTATGTCTATCATGCATGTGTTAGTGACTGTGGCATCAATAAATTTCATGCATTTTTTTAATTGCTGCACAACTAGGTTGCTGTATCTAGTGATTTTTTCTTTTGGTTCCCATGAACGTGAAGTGTCCATAAAAACATTTGTGACCGACACTTTAACAAGTTTTGTGCATTTGTGAGATTGCTGCACAACTAGGCTGCTGTATCCAGTGATTATTTTTTTGTTTTCTTGAACACAAAGCGTTCATACATGCAATAGTGGTCACAACTTTAAGGAATATCGTACATTTTTCAGACTGCTTCAGAACGTGGACCGAGCCTCTATGTAAAAGTTGTTAACAAATTTGAATTTCTCAATGTTTACTCTGATGTAGCTGGGCCCTTTAAGGGGACTTATCTGGTGGGGAACAAAAAAAGTGGAATCCCATGTTATCCTATGGGGAAAATACTTATCTTCTTGTTCATTCAAATTTGAAAATTTCAACAATATTTTTTCTTCAGCAGGTAGATAGGAAGGTTCTTTATTCCTCTGTAAGCTTAAAATAGTTTAAAGATAATTATGAGTACAGTAGACTCCCTCAAATCCACAAATGCCTAAAATCCACACACCATCAGAGATGTAAACAATGAAACTTTTCGTTCAGATGTAAGGACAAAGTTACAGAATTTTTTATTTTTATAACTTTCTGTAGAGGTATTTTAATACGTAATTCTTATTATTATGACAGAAATCATGCTTTTACATGAAGGAAGTATAAATTATTTTTCTGAAAAAATTCAAGATATTGCTGATAATCGAATCTGTTTACCAAATATATTTATGCATTAATCAAGCTTTTTTAGTTATTAAGTCTGGAAAAATCTGAAATAAAATTTTCTTATTTTGATGTGAATTAGTAGGATATCTTTATCAAGCAAATTTCATTGAATAATTCATGCTAAATGTGTATCATCTTTATTATGCATGTTTAATTATACATTATTTATTTGACCTTTACTTTTAATAGTTTCATCATTTAAAAAATTATCTTAATTTTTATTATTTTAGTTTATTATTTTACTATATTGTAACCATTCATTATAATTTTGATTGCATTATTACATTAAAATTACTGTTTAAAAAAGTAAAAGCAATGACCAGAAATCCACAAAATTCTAAAATACGCACAACCTCTGGTGCCAAGCTGTGCGGATTCGAGGGAGTCTACTTATTTTAAAATTTGTGTTAAAGTTTCAAAAATTCCGAAAAGTATAAAAAGTATTCTTTACTCGGTTGTAATTTATTACCAGAAAAAAATATAAAAATTTGGAGCTTATAGAGGGATAAAGAACCTTCCTATCTACGTGATAAAAAATATTGTTGAAATTTCCATATTTGAATGAACAAGAAGGATAAGTATTTTTCCCATAGGATAACATGGGATTCCACTTTTTTTCTTTCCCACCAGATAAGTCCCCTTAAAAGATTGAAATGATGCAATGATTTTTTCTGAAAGCTGTTGAGAAAACAGAATTTCAATCATTAAATGATTACTATGATTTAACAAGGTCATTTAAAGATTCCAAATTTTTTCAATACATTTATATTGTAAAAATTGGTTTTTTGCTTTAGTTTGATTGTGACATAAAAATGAGCTTACCTGTGTTTTCTAATGCATCGTTATTTATAAATATTGTATTTCCCATGATCCCAAGATGATGACGTAGTAGAAAACAGCCGTCTGGCAGCAGTCGAGAAAGTGGACAATCACATCAGTTTTCAGGTTCACGTATTTTAGGTTGGTGTGTGTGGGGTTGTTATAGCGCGTGCCAGAAAAATTGCCAAATCGGGTGTCTCGCTTGTTCTAGGATTCTGCTTAATTTAATTCTAGCAAAACAAAGAAGTAATTTAGACAATGAATTTTGTGGGAAATTAAGGCTGAAACTGACAAATTTTGAACTCAACATTCCTAAATTTGTAATGTGCCAACTACATCTATCACATAGACAATAACAATCAATTTTAAAATTACGTATAAACATATTAACCACATGTAATTAAAAGGTACTTTTCAGTTACCCGGGCAGCAGTGTTATATATACACTAGGGATGCACTGAATAGTGGTTTTGGCCAAATACTGAATATTCGGACTACACGTGAACCGTATACCGAATATTCGGCTAGCCAGAACAGATGTTATATATTCCCACAGCCGCCATCTTGGATTTTTTCTTGGCGTGAAAACCACTTTTCCGTCAAGTAAATATCGCCAAGCAGATTTATGTGCATGCTAGGCTTAACGGGGTTACCAGAACACGTCACTCATTGGGGTTGCCTTATCCATAAACGTCAACAAAACATCAGCGAGAAATCCAAGATGGCGGCCGCAGGAATATATAACATCTAAGCCAAAAACATCTGCTCTGTGTTATTTAAGAAGAGGATATAGTTATAAAACTCAGAAAGAATAACTTTTCTATTCCTTTGATTTAGCAAGGAAGTTTTTAAATGCATCCTAGATCAGAGTCTGGAGTGGGCAATCATTTTCAGAGGATTGTAAAAAAAGGTTGTTTTTAAAATCTTGCAATAAACTTTCGACAGGGATAATATGGTCAAGACAAGCATTTTTTGAACAAGAAACAACATCTCAGCCCATTTGTTCCATCAAAATTACAATGCATTCAATTAAAAATACTGGCTGTGTAACTACAAGCCGAAAATGAATTTTTGTTCACAACTTTATCAACAATGAAGATATTTTATCGAGATTTGTTTCATATTAATTGTGATGATATCACTAAAAATGACTGAATTTTGGCCACTGACACTGTATAAATACTGTATTGTGAATAAAGGAATGTCTAGTTTATAATTGTTTAGATATGAATGGTCGCAATTTCCAGCACTTCTCATCGTATCATATTTCACAGAAATCAAAGCAAGTCTGTTTTTAAAGTAGCAAATGAAAATCCAAGTTTGACCTCAAGTGAGATGAGATACACTCACTGTATTTATGGCTGAATAAGTGGGTTGCAATTATGTTTTCCTCAACAAAAATTGCCCGTCTTGATGTCTATTCTCAACCCTGAATGATTTTCTATTTTGTTTAAAAACACCCTTTTTGTTTAAAAGCAAGAAACAGATTATTAGACAATGTTCAGGAACTTGCATTTGTGCATAATTAATTCCTATGAAAATCCTCATTAATGGCTAATGTTCTTAAGCAATACTAATAAACAGCAAATAATGTAAAAACATTCTCTTTTATTAATACAGTAGACTCCCTCAAATCCGCACAGCTCGGGACCATAGGTTGTGCAGATTTTAGAATTTTGCGGATTTCTGGTCATTGATTTGTTTACATTTTTGAAACATTAATTTGATTGGTAGTTAAGCAAGGGAAATTATAATGAATGCTTACAATAAAGTGAAACATTAAAATAAGTAAAATATTAAAATAATTTACTAGTTTAAAAGTAAGTAATTATTAAAATAATTATGTAAAATATTAAATTATTACGAATGAAATCGATTCAATTCGATTCCAAAAGTTCTATGCTGCCATCTAGTGGTGGCAAGGAGAACAGTGTTAATGCCATTATCAGTATATATATAGCTTATTGCACTTACTATAACTCTTTTCATCGTTATTTAGAGTCTTGAATGCTTTTCTTATACTGCTTTGTATGTTTAGAAGTAAATTTGTCTATAATTTAAAAAAAAATTCCACGAACAATAATTTTAAAATAGCGTTCCGGTTCGTGGATTTTTCCATTTCGAACCCTGGAATTTTTTATATAGGTATGCTAATTTATATTGAAATCAAAAGTAATGTAAATTTATTTAGTAATAAATCAGCTGTAATAGCCAAAAGAGAAAGATTAACAAAAAATTTAGTAAAAAAAACATTGCGGTAGTCGCTTATTTCGGCGCCATCTCGAATTTTGTTCCTGTAACTTAACTGTAAACTTCATTGTTTACATCTGAAAAAATACGCGGATTTTAGGGTCGCGGATTTAAGGGAGTCTACTGTATACTAATTCTGTTTCTAATTATTCTGAATATATAAGTTGACATTTAAAAGTAGAAATTGTATAAGGTTTTTAAAAATATGCTTTAAAAGATTTTTTAAGTATTCGGTTCAGCCGAATATTTTGATATTCGGCCAAACCGAATATTCGGCATACCAAATAGTTTGAAATTCAGCCAAACCGAATATTTGGTAACATGGCTAGTGTTGACTCTAAGCCATTTTAGCAGGGCGCAGCGCCTGGTGGCCTTTTTTATTTCTTTTATGCACCCGGCAGCTCTTTTAAACCCTTCCGATGTGCACAGTGGCCCTTTTTACCACTTCTTATGCATCCCAGGACAATTCAATTGATCCCAGGAAAATATCGAAAATTCTAGGGGATTCAGAACAAACTAGTTCAAAATATTTCTTGTGAACAATGTACAAGAGTGCTCTTTTTTAGGTGTGTTCGTAATTATATAAATATGTAGCACATATAGTCGTCGTTCAGTCCGTCTGCCTGTCCGCATATAACAGAGCAAAAACTACCCGACCGAATAGTCTGAAAATTTAAATACAGTAGACTCCCTTAAATCCGCGACCCTAAAATCCGTGAACGCCTAAAATCCGTGTATTTTTTCAGATGTAAACAATGAAATTTACAGTTAAATTGCAGGAACAAAATTCAAGATGGCGCCAAAATCGGCAACTACCGCAATGTTTTTTTTTACTAAATTTTTTGTTAATCATTCTGTTTTGACTATTACAGCTGATTTATTACTAAATAAATTTACATTACTTTTGATTTTGATATAAATTAGCATATCTATATCAAAAATCCCAGGGTTCGAAATGGAAAAATCCACGAACAGAAACGCTATTTTAAAATTATTGTTCGCGGAATTTTTTTTAAAAATTATAGACAAATTTATTTCTAAACATACAAAGCAGTATAAGAAAAGCATTCAGGACTCTAAATAACAATGGAAAAGGTTACAGTGAGCGCAATAATATATATACTGATAATAGCATTAACACTGTTCTCCTTGCTATCACTCGATGGCAGCATAAGACTTTTGGAATCGAATTGAATCGATTTCATTCCTAATAATTTAATATTTTTCTTAATTTTTATTTTACATAATTATTTTAATAATTACTTACTTTTAAACTAATATATTTTAATATTTTACTTATTTTAATGTTTCACTTTATTGTAAGCATTCATTATAATTTCCCTTGCTTAACTACCAATCAAATAAATGTTTCAAAAATATAAACAAATCAATGACCAGAAATCTGCAAAATTCTAAAATCTGCACAACCTCTTGTCCCAAGCTGTGCGGATTTGAGGGAGTCTACTGTATATAATTGTTGCAAAATTTTGTCGAGTCATTTGAAATTTTATGAAAATCGGATGTATAGTTTAATTACAGGGCTCAGTCAAAAGTTTTCCGTTACATTACAGCCAATGGGAATAAATTATTGCAAGTGCATTTTAATGATGTTACAGCCTTCCGAATGGTCTGAAATTTTAAATATATAATTGTTGCAAAATTTTGTCAAGTCATTTCAAATTTTATCAAAATAGGATGTATAGTTTAATCACAGGGATAGTCAAAAGTTTTCCGTTACATGACGGCCAATGTGAAAAAAAATATATTTCAAGTGCATTTTAAGGATGTTACAGACAGCCTTTCGAAACAGAATAAAATTGATATGCACTAAAATATACATTCAGTAAAACATGCGGTCAAAAGATATTTATAAAACTAGTTATAGTACGAACGCACCTTATTTGCCAAGTTTGACGAGCAATTTCAAACTTGTTTAAAACAGTGTTTGCTTTTTTTTAAAAAATGCACAGTCGTGGGAAAAAAAAAGTAAACAACTCCTACTAACTCCTCAACAAATTATTGTAGAAGAAAATTACTGGTACCGAGCGATTGGAAATAAAGTCTACTTTTAAATGATGTATATAAAATTTGCTTAGGGGGCCATCTACTTATTAAAACAAACCATAACTTTGTTTTTTTCAATAGCAGTACACAATTCTGATAGCATAAATGAACTCTACACCCTTGATTAGTCTAAAAACAAATTTTTATGCAATTTGTACCATACGTTTCAGAGAAATTAATTATTTTAAAACGAGTGTATTTTAAGGACTGTATCCAAATTGAAGTTCTGTAACCTATTGTTAACCGAGAGAGCCCTCTTCTTGATCAAGGCACCTTAAGCACCACTCAAGCAGTCAATGAAGCCTGCTAGATTACAAGACAGTAGAAGAAATTTCAAAATATCCTTAAAACATCCTTCTGCTGTTTTTTAGGCATAATTTGAAAACTACTTGGAAGAAAATTGTGAAATTTTGGATTTCCATAAAGCAGGACTTAATAAAACTAAATCCATCAAAAAAACTGTAGGTTCAATTCATAGTTTTTTCGAATATATAATTCATAATTCATATCCAGGGGCGGATCCAGAGAATCGTTTTGAGGGGGGGGGGGGGGGGGGGGCGATACCGAGTTGCATATAATCAACGTAGTCATAATTTCTATTGCTCAAATATTAAATGAATATGAAATAATTAATGCGATTTGAAAATATTTCAGACTTTCGATTATCCGACATTCGATTAACCGAAATACTTGGTTGAACACTCTTATTACATAATCCCGCCCTCTCCTCAAAATATGGTTTATTGTTACTTATTACGTCGAAAAATTAAAAATGTTATAACAGAATTTATTTATTAAATGTCTTATTTTTTTCTTTTTCTTTTTACTCTTGTACTATGAATGTAACTGTGTACTATGTAATTATTTATCGTATTTTTTGTTCTTTTAGTTATAGTGAAGTTTTAACAACGTTAAAAAACACAATCATCGCAGGCTTGTGTTATTAACTTTTCATAATTGATTTTGATGTATTTTTTAGCTCTGAATCCGAAAATGACCTTCATTTTTAACCATCACATCACGATTTTCACATATCGTAAATTTCATAAAAAAATAGCGAAAATCTCTCAAAGCAATTTGTCAAAGCCTTAACAAAAGAAGGTAAATGTTTTAAATACATCTGCGACAAATTTCCCAGCCTTATGAATCGCCAAAATAAAAGAGGATGCCGAGATGAACCCCATAGAGAAGATTAAAGGAAAAGCGCAAAGTAGAGCATGAGGGTTCAAACAATCTTCCACACGTGGAATAAAATTATAAGGATTTTAAATACACAATATTTTACATGTTTAACTGTAAAAATGCATAGTATAAGCAAAAAACTGAATAAATTAACATGAAATAAAGCTACGTCTATTTTAGAGAAACAGATTTCACCACTATTTCGACTTTTTAAAAATTTAAAAATTTGTGAAAAATCCTGACGTGATAGTATGGTAAAAAATGAAGGTCATTTTTGGATTCAGCAGTAAAAAATACATAAGAACCAATTATCGAAAGCTGAAAAACATAACCATCACATCCGTTTTTTAATATCAAATTTCTGAAAGAGGATAATCTCTGAAAAAGTTTCCCCTTCAGAAATATGAAGGGGCCTTGAAAGTCAAAATGAGTCATCTAAGTGGTGTGTATGCCTCTTCAGAGGATCCAAGGAAGGGGGGAAATCGCCCGATCACTCCCCTCCCTTGGATAAAAAATATACATCCACCGGTTATAGCGCATTTCGACAAATGGTTGCCAAAAAATATCAGTTTCGTCCATCATTCATAGGTCAAAGGACCGCAAAAAAAAAAATGCCAATTTCATCAAAGGATCACGCAAAAACATGAATTTCGAGTAAAAATCGGGCATTTCGACAAAATACCACGAAAAAAAAACGCAAATTTCATCAAAGGATTGTAGAAAAAAATGCGAATTTCGTCAAAGGATCGCAGAGAAAAAAACGCGAATTTTGCCAAACAATTGTGGAAAAAACACTAACTTCGCGAAAGAATTGTGCAAAAAATGCTAATTTCGTCAACAGATCTCAGAAAAAATGTGAATTTCGTCAAAGAATCGCGAATTTCTAATGGGCTGCTAGGGCAAATTAAGCCTAGAAGCCACAACAACTTAAAGCAGAGTTTAAGAATAAGTGTCCACTGACATGCAGAAATAAGTCAGGATATAATTCAAACATAACTTTATTAAAACAAATTAAAAACAAGATTAAAGATTATTAAATATAACAATATGTGGCCATAACTTCGGCCGAGAACTCAAACAGTTCATATATCGAGCCTTTACTTATATCAGTCACATTACTGAAAAACATAACATACAAAACGAGCAATCTAAACATGAAGTCGCTCCAATATATACCATACAAACAGAAATCAACTTCGTAAATAGCAGTGAAATATGCAGTTATAGAAATCAGCCAATTAGAAACCAGCGTACGTCATCGGCACGATGACGCAATACTTAAGTTGGAATTTAGTCATTCATTTCCAGATGCGTGGAATTCGTAAATGTATGATGTCATATCGTGAGAAAAACGAAATGCTCGTAAGTTAAAAGTTGAAAAGATTTCGTGGCTAAACTAGAAAACAAACATCGATACCGAAGTCTCAGAATTGGGCCGCAAAGCAAAATGACTTGAAACACTGATATCTATGCCCTATTTCGATATCGACAAGAATGCCGCGATATGACATCAATGGCCCGCTTTCCACACATCTGGACGATGTTACAAACTTGTAATTAAAAAAGTGAAACTAATTCAAAACTTTATATGCAGTTTCATTAAAAAGGTATTTAAATATTTTCCAAAAGAGCTAGTTTCTTTTTTTTTTTTTTTTTTCCTTCATTTTCAGTACAGCAAGATCCCAGCTCATTATGAAATAAGTTAAGTACAACTAGAAAAAGTAAAGCATTTTAAATTAACTTTAATTCTCAAAAATTTTCTTTCTAAAATTTTCTAGTGTAATTTTAGTAGGTGGTTTCGTAAAGTAATCAGCTAAGTTTTCATTACTAAATACATACTTTAAATTAAACAACTTTTCATATATTAAATTTCTTAAAAAATGATATATTACATGTATATGCTTAGTTTTACTATTCTCTATAGGAGAGTTAGAAAAATCTATAGCAGCTCTGTTATCACAATATAAGTTAAACTCTGTAAAATGAGATGGAAAGATATGTAGTTCTTTACCCTCTTTTATTATGTTAATTACCCAAATGAGGTCTTTAGCAGCATCGGTTAAAGAAATATACTCTGACTCCATAGTGGAAAGAGATACACAACGTTGTTTAGAAGTTCGCCAAGATATTACAGCATCATTTAAAAATAAAATAAATCCCCCAATCGATACTCGATCATCTCAGTTAGATGCATACTCGGCGAAACTAAAACAATTTATTGAAAAGTTATCATTACAAGAAAGACTTAATTTTTCATATCTTGTATGATATACATAACCAAGTACCTTTAATAAAGCTAACCAATGTATTTTACCAGGACTGCTTTGAAATTGCGAAAAAAGATTAATCACATAACTAATATCGGGACGTGTCCTACTGGCCAAAAAGGACAAACATCTAATTAAGTTACGATATGGAATTTCTTCCATTTCAGCAATTTCATCATTAGTTTGAGGGCAATCCTTTTTGGAAAATACCACTTCCTTTGAAATGGGTAAAGGAACAATAGGTGGATAATATTCTTTAAATTGGTCATAAATATTTTCAATGTAATCCGTTTGCTGAATAGAAATACCATTTTTAGTTTGTTCAAAGTTAACCCCAAGCAGTTTCCCCCAAAACTTTAATGTCAAACTTTTGTTTTAATACATCTATAACTTTAAACATTTGATCTTTATCCTTTCCTAACAAAATCATGTCATCAACATAGAACAGTAAGACAATTTCAGAATTAAGAGAATAAACACAGTTGGTCCACTCGAACTTCTTAAAATTTAAACTTTCTAAGACGGAATGAAGTTCGTAAAACCATTCATGCCCGCTCTGATGGAGTCAATACAGAGCCTTCTTTAATAAAATAAACAAACGTGATCTGGTGTTTCCGATTCCACGAAACCAACTGGTTGTCTCATATATATAACTTCCGATAAAGGGGCATATAAATATGCACAGCAAACGTCCATTTGAATATGATACCATTTCAATCCACAAACTAAAATCGAGAAAAATAAACGTACTATAGTGAAATTAACCACTGGACTAAAAACGTGATCATACTGAATGCCTTTCTCTTGTCGGAAGCCTTGTGCAAAGAGACACGCCTTAAACCTAATTATTTCGTTCTCTTTATTGCACTTAATAGTATAAACCCATCTGCTTCCCAAGATCCTAGCATTCAAAGGTTTTTCAACTAAAGTCCAATCTTCTTGATCTTTAATAATTTGAATTTCCTTCTCCATTGCACGTTTCCATAATTCAGTTTGAGGGGAACGCATTGCTTCATGAAATGTATTTGGAACGTTAACCTGATCCCTCTTTAATTGTCATTCATTCAAACTATTTGCTTATAGTTTCTGATTTACGATACCCGTAAAGTTATTTTTACCACTGAAGTCAAATTTTTTTGGATCGAAAGGTATATTTTTCAGGGTTGGCAAGGTTTTTCCCACCCCTGGTAAATACCATGGTAAAAACCGGTATTTACCGTCCTGGGAAATATTTTTTATTATTTTATTAATTTATATTTAATTAATATTATTTTAATATTATTTATAGGGTATTTACCGTCCTGGGTTTTTCCCACATGGGAAAAACTGATTATTAAAAACAGAAATATAAATTCAAAACAGCCTTAAAAATGTCAAAATTGGGTTCCAAAAAATAGCTTGAAAGTAAAAAAAAAAAAAAAAAAAAAAAAAAGGAAGATCTACAAAAACAGACAATGGAGTACATTTATTTAAATATTCACACACTAGTACACAGATTCCCAAACATTTATCAATCATAATCGTATTCATATTCTTCATCTTCACCATTGGATTTTAGCATCATACATAGTAGGATTCAAAAGTTCCCGGACTGACTCTATAACTGTAAAAATATTACCAATTACATTGCTGAAACACATCTGCCTTTGAAATAAGACCCTTGCGCAACAATACAAGTTTGCCATCGCATGTAAAAGTCATCAAAGCTCTTCTGGAATCCATTTTCAGCCATGTTCTTTAATCCAGCCTGCGATGCACTTTTTACTTCATCTGAAGTTTGAAATCGACGACCATGCATGTTAAGCGAAGACCAAAAGGCAATTTGAATTGAAATGGTGGGAGGCTTAATCTCAGCTGATGACAAAGATCCTTACCTACTTTGCAGAATTGTTACTGGAGACTGGAAATGGTGTTTTTTATACGATCTGCAATCCAAGAGAGCATCAGCAACTTGGAAATCATCACGGAAGGAGAAATTCAGCCAAGATCGCTGTAAAGGGGATTTCATGTTAAAGGTATTCTTCAATATCCAGGGCATTGAGCATTTGGAATTTATCCCTGAAGGACGCACTGTCAACAAAGAACTCTATGTAGACATCTCGCGTTGTTTGCATGAGTCGGTCCTTAAGAAGAGGCCAAAATTGTGGGTTGAGCAGTCATGGATGCTTTTGCATGACAACGTTCCTGCACACCGATCCCCAGCCGTCGGTGACTTCCTTACGAAAACAACAGTTTTGCCACATCCTCCTTACTCCCCTGATCTCTCAACCTGCGACTTTAGTCTGTTTTCTGAACGGCACGTCGCTTGCAGGGTCGTTAATTTCAATCTTCACATGAAGTTAAAAGTGCATCGCAGGCTGAATTAAAGGACATGGCTAAAAATGGATTCCAGAAGTGCTTCGATGACCTTTACAGCCGATGGCAAAAGTGTGTTGTTGCGCAAGGATCTTATTTCGAAGGCGGATGTGTTTCAGCAATGAAATTGGTAGTATTTTTACAGTTATAGAGTCAGTCCAGGAACTTTTGAATCCTACCTCGTAAAACAAAATACTAATTTAGAAACTTTTTGTAAACCCAGTCTATTTCTAATCTTGTTTTGGATGAAAGAAAATTTAGAAAAAAAAAAACGCTCCAAAGATGCTGATGATGCAGGACATCGCTGAAGATGTTTTATGCAATAATTCTTATTTATTTATACAGTAGAAGATCTTTGTTGTTAATTATTATTATGAATTTGTTACATTAGCTCAACTTTATCCCCTTAATTTAGAACTTTAATGAAAAGAAAAATGGTATTATTACAATATATTACCCATTTTCAAAAATGTTTAATGAATGATTTGGTCCAGGTATAGTTGACCATGTTTATAAAGTATATTTAACAATATGTGGAATAATCAATGTTATTAAAAAGTTCATAATCTGGAAAACTCTTGTGGACAAGGAATGCAGTATAAAGATACTCTAATGTATTTTCATATATGTTTCAGACATATTTCGTCTTATTTCTAACCCTTTAAGACCGGACCCGCACGATCGTGCGGATTAGGCAATAATTAAAATTCTATCTTCCTGGGTTATCTGTTCCATAAATGCCGGAATCGAGTGATTGTGCTGGTTAACAGAAACTATATTATATGAATTTTATCAACAGATAGTAAATTATCAGTTACAAATTTCAGTTATATCATTGTTTTCAAAAAAACGCAAAAAGCTGCCCGTTCTTAAAGGGATAAGGTAAATTTAATGATGTGCGAAATGTGACCCATATAATGCACAACCTTGCATTTTTAGGTTTTCGTTATACAGATCTTCTACTGTATTCCTTTCTTACAGAATATTTTTAAACATAAAGGAAATTTGTAATAATTATGTATTTCCAACTTTCATTTTACACATCAGATTCAGAAAACCAGAATATTTCTTACATATTGTCATTTGGAAGTTTTTCCCGGTATTTACCACTTTTTCCCGGTATTTACCACTTTATCCTGGTATTTACCAGTTTTTCCCGGTGGGATGGGAAAAACAAGTTTTGGACGGGAAAAAGCCAACCCTGATATTTTTAGATTCACAATAAGTTTTAGCATCGTTTTGGGATCTTAAACGCATATTGGTCCCTAATATACTGTAATAAATATCGGTATGCAATCCATCTGAACGAGGAACAGCCTTTCGAAACTACTCGATATTTGGTTTAGTTAACGTAGGAGATTTAGATACTGCCTATATCAGTTTTGAACTCTCTGACTCCCCCTCAATTAATTTAACTTGTTTATCGGGTTCAACACACAATTTTTCAGCATCGGAAACCTCCGAATCGTTTAAATCTAATGCATCCTAAGTGAATAAACTTCAGTCAGAAACCTGTGTATTTTTAACTGGTTCCTTTATTCTAACATTGATGGTCTCGATAACTTTGTCCTTTTTGGGGATCCATACATGATAGCCTTTTGTGCGAAGAGCATAACCTACAAGTACCCCCTTTTCAGCAAGCATATCTAGTTTACCATGATTATGTTTAGGAATCCCAACATATGCAGTGGAACCGAAAACTCTTAGATGTTTAAGACGGTACTTTTCCTCCAATTAATTCGAACGATGTTTTAGTGAAATTCTTATGGCAAGTACGATTGAAGGTATAGACAAAAAATAGCAAAGCCTACCTCCAAAATCTTTCATGCAGTTTAGACTCATTAAGTAACGTTCTTACCGCATCTAGGGCCGTTAAATTGAATCTCTCAACAAGTCCATTCATTTCAGGAGAAAATGGGTTCATCCGCTCAGGTTTAATACATCAATCATCTAAATATTTTTCAAATTCCCTTGAACAAAACTCACCACCATTGTCAGTTCGAATATTAATGATTTTGTTCCCAGTAAACGTTTCAGCAGTCAGCACGCTTTAGAAACTTTACAAAACAGTTAAAAACCTCAGATTTTTCCTTCATCAAGTAAACGTAAACTTTTCTGGAAAAATCGTCGATTATAGTTAGAAAATACCTATTACTGCCTTTACTTTTTGTTTTAAACGGGCCTGCTACATTGAGGTGCAACAGCTCTAACGGCTTTACAGACCTAATTTTTCCAATTGGTCTAAAGGAAACTCATCTGGCTTTACCAATTTTGCAAGGCTCATAATTTAACTCTTCATTTTTGAATGAATGCATTCCCCTAACTGTATCAATAGTTTTTAGTATATAATCCTTATTTATGTGGGCAAACCTGTGGTGCCACGTTTCTAAGCTGTTTTCCGTATTAACCTGGTTAACCTCTGGACTATGAAAATTTTTGTCATTACGTTTAATGTATTGAGGAAACACATGGTAAAGACCATTTTTTCGAATAGCTGAAAACAATTTACCACCACTTAAAAATATGTCTATTCTCCCATTTTTACCGACAAATGTGGCTCCTTTCTCTTCAAAGAGATGGCCCGCCATCAAATTATGTTGTAATTTAGGTGAATATAAGACATTGTTTAATACAACAATCTGATTTCTGCCCTTAATTTTACAATTAAATTTTATAGTTCCTCTGCCTAGAACTTCACAAGCTACCCCACATTAATAGCAGCTTTCATTTCCATCCCAGAGATTGGCTCAAAATCCCAAAATAAATCTTTACGTGAGCAAAAATGTGAACTAGCGGCAGTATCAAACAGCCAGGCAGTATTATCAGTATTTGAATTATAATAATATGCTTCAGCTATAAAGCTCACTTCACCATGATTTTCACTAGCTAGTTCATGTTTAAACTTTCTACAATTTTTAGCAATGTGGCCTCTTAAACCACATTTAAAACACTTTCTAGATTCATTACGTTTAAAATTAACTCTGGGATCTGCTGCACTTACCTGCATATTAGAAGATCTAGACTTCTGCTTAGTAGATTTCCTAAACTTCACATCATTATATTTATTTTCACTATTATGTAAAGCAACTTCATTAAAAATACTTAAATTAGAATTTTTGTTAAATGAACAATTGAACAACTTTAATCTTGCGTCCTCAGACAACAGTTCATTCAGATCATTTTCAAAGGTAAAGTCCTCATTCGAAAAACGGTAAATAAGCTGGACAATGCTTCTATACTCATCAGGGAGATGTCTAATCAGCTGAAACGGCTTTAACCACTCTGAAATGGGATGACCAGCATCCTTTAATTGCATGATGATATCCCTCAATCTAGCACCATAGAGATTCAGTTCCTCACCAAGCTGCAGTTTGCATTCGAAAAAAGAATCCGTCAATTCCACAATATGTGCATGGCTACTGGGACGAAAATGTTTCTCTAATACTTGCCAAGCTACATACGGATCCTCGATACCAGTTAATAAAGGACTCAAATCTTTACACACATTCAAATACAGAATGGAATAGGCGCATACTATTTTTGCCAACTCAGCTGCAATAGGAGCCTTTGCTGGATCGTCAGTTACCAGTAGTTTTGTAGACATGCATTCCCATACAGATTTCTCCATCAGAAGAACACAAACATCCTCTCTCCACGTACTGTAATTATACGACGTTAATTTATCGATGGGAAGAAACTCGGCACCCGATGAAGACATCATGTCTTTGAACTATTCAACTGAGGAACACAAGCACAAATTTAAAATACCTAACACCTCTGCATATTGTGGGCTTCAATCCAGGCTGGGCACATACCCCATAACGGGCTGCTAGGGCAAATTAAGACTAGAAGCCACAACAACTCAAAGCAGAGTTTAAGAATAAGTGTCCACTAACATGCAGAAATAAGTCAGAATATAATTCAAACATAACTTTATTAAAACCAATTAAAAACACGATTAAAGATTATTAAATATAACAATATACAGCCATAACTTCAGCCAAGAACTCAAACAGTTCATATATCGAGCCTTTACTTATATCAGTCACATTACTGAAAAATATAACATACAAAACGAGCAATCGAAACATGTAGTCGCTCTAATATATACCATACAAACAGAAATCAACTTCGTAACTAACAGTGAAATATGCAGTTATAGAAATCAGCCAATTAGAAATCAGCATACATCATCGGCACGATGACGCAATACTTAAGTTGGAATTCAGTCATTCATTTCCAAATGCGTGGAATTCGTAAATGTATGACGTCATATCGTCAGAAAAACGAAACGCTCGTAAGTTAAAAGTTGAAAAGATTTCTTAGCTAAACTAGAAAACAAACATCGATACCGAACAGCCTCAGAATTGGGCCGCAAAGCAAAACGACTTGAAACACTGATATCTATGCCCTATTTCGATATCGACAAGAATGCCGCGATATGACATCAATTTCATCAAAGGGCCACGGAAAAAACGCACAATTAGCACCAGGAGGAGATTCTCCTAGACATGCATCCACTGGGAAGGAGGGGAGGGGGATCGATCGAAGCGGTCGCCCCCCAAGATATAAATTCAACACTTTTATCGACAGTTTTTGCAGAACAGACAGACAAACAAACAAAAACCAAACATTTCAAACATTTGTCAATGGTAAACATCATTGATGTTTCAGCAATTAGCGAACAAAAAAGGATTATGTCCTGTCAAAAGGCATATGGCGCCATAATTTTGACACTATTGGTTGAGGTGGGGGACGATGCCACTTCGTATACCTTTTGTTGGATCTCTACAACAGAAATTGACAACGTTATGCTGATCGCTTTAAAGTGTTGAAACTTTTTCGTTCTTTCAAAGAAGCTTCAATTCTAATTTCTGTATAATGATATTTTAGAGGAGTGCTTTATTGTTTGAGAAAAGAATGGGATTCATAGTAATTTCCAACGAAAGAAAGAAACAAGAAAAAGAAAGGTCTTTTGAAAAATTCAAGCATCTTAATGTTTTCTGAAGAAAGCCACTAATGTGTAAAAATTGTACTGTTATTGCCACCCACATTGGTAAATTTCTAGGGGTATTTGATGAATGAACAAAAAAGGATTATGTCCTAATTCTAGTCAGTTAAAAACTAAAATGCGTATGGTGTGTTGATTTCTTAAAAACCAACTTGGTAAATTTGCCCTGATCAAAGACCCCCCCCTCTCCTGTCGATGCACGCCTAGAGGTATGTCCTCCCGGTGCTAATTGTGCATTTTTTCTGCAGCCCTTTGACAAAATTCGTGTTTTTTCAGCGATTCTTTGGTGAAATTTGCATATTTTCAGAGATCTATTGACGAATTTAGCGCTTTTTGCGCGAAATTAGCGGTTTTCTGCGCTTCTTTGAGGAGATTCACGTTTTTCGCGATCCTTTGATGAAATTGGCGTTTTTTGCGCGATACTTTGACGAAATTGGCATTTCTTTTGTGATCTTTTGAGATGTGAACGATTGACGAAATTGATTTTTTTCGGCGACAATTTGTCGAAATTCACGATAATAGGTGGATTTATATGATTTCGGGGGGGGGTGGGATATCCACCCCCACCCACCCCTATCATATTATAAAAATTGCAAATTCAACGTATTGATTGATGTTTGGGTATATTAGTTTTATTACTACACAAAAAATTAGCACATTAGGAGCATAATTTCAGGAGATATAAATGAAAATATGAAAATTAATTTAACATTAGAAGCACTAAATTTTGAATGTTTATAATTCAAAAACTTTTCATTCAAATGACTTGAAATTTGGTGTATAGGCATAGTTTGAACTGAAGATTTGAAATATCTGGTTAAAATTGGGTATTGCCATTGAAAAAAATGAAGTTTGCATTCGTTTTAATATGTAGATGGCCCCCTAAGCAAATTTTATATACATCATTTAAAAGCAGACTTTATTTCCAATCGTTCGGTACAAGTAAGTTTCGTCTACGATAATTTGTTAAGGAGTTAGTAGGGGGTGTTTACTTTTTTTTTTCCACGACTGTACCCTTATTGAAAATTTCACCCTTTTTGAAAAATTGCCGCCAGGCAGCCCTTTTTTTCTAGAGTCAACACTCATGGCCGAATATCGAATATTTGGTGCATCCCTAATATACACACATACATGTACATATATGTTTATATATAAGACTGGTGCCCAGCTAACCGAAATGTACCAATTAAAATAATAAATTTAAAAATTACATAAGTTTTTTTCTAAATATTACATTTTAGAGGTAGCAAAGTAGTAAGGATCTATAAATAGTTGAGAAAGTCTTGAAGGAGGGAGCAGTCAAAAAAGTTTGGTGATACTTATAGAAACTTAATGTTTAACAGTGTTAGTCAGTGTTAAAGTCGTAAAAAAAACCAGTGGATATCCACTACAAGCAGATGGTATACACTAGTCATGTAATTTTATGGCTAGATTATATTAGCCTTATTTGAGAAATAAAGGGTATATGGAGCTTCATAAAAAAAATTCAGAAGGTATAAATATACCCTCCACAACATCACTGGTGTTACTATGATTGATTGCACAAAAATTTAGAAGTGCTTAAAAAATATGGCTCCTAACCAATGCTTTGTTATGCACAAAATCTCTTTTAAAAAAAGTTGCAATAAAAGTTGAAGTGGTACTTACGTACTATCTGCGCCAGGTAGACAGATCGTCAAAAATGGTTGCCAATCGGCAATTTTTCTATTGATGCTAATCCTGCTCAAAACGGTAATTTAATAAATACATAAAATCATTAAAAATGATAAGTAATATAAAATCAAACTAAATAATACAAAACAGTAATTTAGTATGCCTTTACTAAGTATGCAACATTAAATTTATGGCTTTTTGCAATAAATGATTTTAACGATATTAATTTATGTCCAGTGGGTCGTTATGCTCATCAGAATGAATAATATTATATCAATGAATATAATATATATCTAGTCATGCATACATAAACAGTTCTGCCGCTGCCTTTAATATAGAAACTATATAATATTAACTATGCATATGCATTTTAAATGAAGATAGCAAAATAAATAAAAGTGTAATTCTAATGATTGTTTCTTGATGCAGTGAATATAATCTGGCCCGGGCAATACTTAAGTAACGTTGAAGTAAAAAGGTAAATAATGGAAAATCATATAAATCTAAAAATTTTCAATGCATTAATAAAAGTACAAAAAAAAAAAGAAAAAAAAAAACCCATAATTTAAAAAGATAGAGAGAAGAAGAAAATAAAATATATGATTTAGCTTTTCTTTTTATTAGAGCTGTTGCGCCAATGAATTTATATACAAATTAAATTAATGCTCTCTAAAATAAGTAAATAAAGACAGAATAAATAACGTGTGTATACTTTCAAACATTTATTAATTAAAATTAATTCAAGACACTCGACAGATGCAATGACTCATCGATCTAGTAAACTTACTTTCGTTCAGCTTCCTATTCAAAATAAGTGATGACCAAATTTACTAATTCGAGTTACGATATTCAGTAAATACTCAAAGCATTCAGTAAAATTCCATAAAATCTGACAATTTTAGGGAAAAAATGATAAAACAAAATAAAAGAAGTTGACAAAAGAAAGTTCAACAGACGTCTTTAGTTTTTAGTAAACGAGTAAACAAATTTTTGTAGTTTAGAAACAGTTTTTGGGGCATTTAATTTGGCAGGTTTGAAAGACGGAACTTTGGCGAAAGAAAACCTGTTGGCAAGTTTTTTTTTACTATGCAGTTTGATATTGATTGGCTGACTTTGGCGAAAAAAATGACACGTAAGTAAAATTACAGTTAAATGGAGGCGTCCATGAATCATTTTCCAGAAACTAATTTTATTAATCAAGTGAAATCCCAATTAATAAAAAGGATGTTTTTAAATATGCCATAAGCTCTTAATTTTTTATAAATAGTTTAGCGCACCTTTCTCACCGTTTAATGGAAAAGTGTCATCCAGATAAAATATTTCTTAAAGTCAAAAACAAAAAAAATGCAAAAACTTTCGATTTATTTAACAGACACAGTTAATGAAAGTATTTATAATATGAGTATTTCAAGTAATGGAGATTTTCAATTTCTATTTTTACACTTTGAAAGTTTGCAAACAGCTAAACTCCGGAACAGCCGATATTTGTTTGTATTCGTTCAGAGCGAGCGCATCAGTTGAAGTAAAAAGTAAATTAATAACTTAAAAATGAGAGTTTTTACATCTATTTTAAAAAATTATAGAATTTTAATCAATAATATATCCAAAGAATTTGGCAGTATATGGGGTAAAGGTAATCCAGGTAAATCTGATTGTGTTTTTAGACATTTTGGTTTATGAAAGGTTTGTTTATATTTGTAGGATGTCTTCTGCTCAAGTAGTACGTATACTGAAAAATTTACATTTCTACTTCTAGCATTATATAAAAGAAAAATTTATTTGTGTGTTTCATTTCTCTTTTATTCTCTTTCTTTGGCATTCGAATTATTTTATTTTACATTCTTCCCTGTAAAAAGATAAAAAATAAAATTCGTTATTTTTTACGACGATCTTAATAATGTTTTATATTTACAGTGTTAATTTGATTATTATGTTATTTTTTTTATTAAGTTTACTTCCTCGCCGCCATGTAAAAATATTTTTGCACTTTTTTTAGCAGCTTAAATTGTAATAAGTTTTTTTTCTTTTTGTGAAAAATAAATAGTATTTTAATTAATATTTACTTCTTACGTTAAGTGAAGTTAAGACTTTTTAGAATCAGACCTTTGACCCTTTTTTTAATTTTTTTTTCTTTGCGACATAAATTTATATGTCAGATTTAGTATACCAGAGTTACATAATATTTTTATTTGTTTTTCTATCTATCCCTGCATCCTATTTATTATAAAAAGTATTGCAAGGCGGTGCTTTTTGTAATTTTGCATTTTTATGCATCAGTAATGTCAAATATATGCTATTTGGATCAATGTCCATGTTTTTTACTGTGATAATTTTTTTTGAGATGGTTCCATTAGAAAAGGAATAAAAAAAAGCTGTATTGAAATTATACTTACTAGTGATACATTAATTTTTTTTCCCTCTTATAGTAACTGTAAAAATTATTTTTCATTTACTTAATGATCAGATTGATTGAATGATTGATCAGAACTGAGACTGCTGGAACCATGGCATAGCCAAAGAGGGCGTGGTGGTTTGGACACCCTTGAATGAGAAACTAGTTTACTGAATAATAGATACAAAAACAGTAAAAATTGCTAAGACAGAATCGCAAAGAGCCAGTAAAAAATTCTGCCTTAGCAGGTATAATTTCAAGATTTTCTTTTTTTTCGGGACCAGAGTTGCCAGTTCGTCCTCCTTTTTTATTCAGAAATTCCAAATTGTAGTTTTTACTTTATTTTATGATAGGTATTTTGGGATTACATTAGTATTGAACTCTTGAAAAAAGGGCAGCTGGGCAGGAATTTTTAAAAAAGGGCACTCATGTACTTTGTTCACAAAAATTATTTTGAACTGGTTTGTTTAAGAGTACTTTTTCATCTGTAGAATTTTGTGATATTTTCCCACAACCGATTGAATTTTGTGATTTCCCTCTCCCCTCCTTATTGACTGACGAATTTCATGAGTTTTTTCTCCGCAACCCATTGGCGAATTTTGCATTTTTTCCTTCCAACCGACTTAAGAATTTCATGATGTTTTCTCACAATTGACTGCCAAATTTAATGATTTTTTCTTCTGACCGATTTTACAATATTTTAAAGAAACCGACTGAAGAATTTCTTGATTTTTTTTCCAAAGATTGACAGGCGAATTTCGGGATTTTTCCCGACGACTGAATGACGTTGTTTTTTTTGCGATTGATTGCCAAATTTCATTATTTTTACCTACAACTGATTGATGATTGTCATAATATTTTACAGCAATCTAGTAAAGAGTTTCTCGATTTTTTTTTCTCACAATCAACTCAAGAATTTTGCAATTTTTTCCTATGATTTTTAGTTTTTTTCCCCGCAACCAATTGACAAATTTCACGATATATTAAGGGTCCTGTCCCTGCCGGCGAAGACACTCACGAGCTAATGCTAATCCTATGGGGAGGGATTTTTCTAATATCTCGTTTGCATTTCGACATTTTTAAATAACTTTTTTTTGCATTGGATAGCCGAGGTCCGTCTCTACAGCGCACCTTGGTTACTTTTTTGATTTTCGTCGCAGATATTTTTTAGAATGACACTTTCATTTTCAGAATTGGTTTTGAAAATGAAAGTAACTTTATTGAAAATATCTGCGACCAAAATCGAAAAAGTAACCAAGGTGCGCTGTAGAGATGGACCTCGGCTATCCAATGCAAAAAAAAAAAATATTTAAAAATGTCGAAATGCAAATGAGATATTAGAAAAATCCCTCCCCATAGGATTAGCATTAGCTCGTGAGTGTCTTCGCCGGCAGGGACAGGACCCTTAAGTCTGCCGATTGGCGAATTTTGCTTTTTTTTTATTATTATTTGGCGAAATGTATGGTACAAATGTAAATAAGTGCGAGTAGTAAGTCAAAATTACGTCCATTTCTAATCATATCATAATATTAAAATATTTATTTGCTTAAAAGACGTTATAAAACACATTAAAAGTAAATTAAAAAACTCTTTATTTACATGTTTCAACTCATTTTCTGAGTCGTCGTCAGAATGTATTGTATAATAAAAAATTACAAATGCATAATGAAAAATGGAAAAAAATCATCGAAAATAAACAAGTAATCATGTAACACGCCCTATATTTTCACAATTGCTTGTGTTCCCTCTATGTCGCGATGCCATAATTTATCCAACCATTCAACCCATAAATTCAGGATACGAAAAGATAATGTTCTATTCTAAACATTATCTTTTCGTATCCCGAATTTATGGGTTCAATGGTTGGATAAATTACAGCATCGCGACATAGAGGGAACACAAACAATCGTGAAAATATAGGGCGCGTTACATGATTACTTGTTTATTTTTTATGATTTTTTCCATTTTTCATTATACATTTGTAATTTTCTATTATACATTCTGATGACGACTCAAAAAATGAGTTGAAACATGTAAATAAAGAGTTTTTAATTTACTTTTAATGTGTTTTTATAACATCTTTTAAGCAAATAAATATTTTAATACAGTAGACTCCCTGAAATCCGCACAGCTTCGGACCAGAGGTTGTGCGGATTTTAGAATTTTGCAGATTTCTGGTCATTGCTTTGTTTACATTTTTTAAACAGTAATTTGAGTCTAATAATGCAATCGAAATTATAATGAATGCTTAAAATATTAAGATAATTAGGTAAAGTAATAAACTAAAATAATAAAAAGTAAGATAATTTTAAAAGTGATTAAATTATTAAAAGAAAAAGTCAAGTAAATAATTAATAATATATAATTAAATATGCATAATAAAGATGGGAAACATTTTTCTTGAATTATTCAATACATCAAAATCATAAAGTAAGGAAATTTTACTTCAGGTTTTGCCAGTCTTAACCAAAAAAGCTTGATTATATATAATATATATTTGGTAAAGAGATAGTGATTACCAGTGACATCAGCAATATATATTTTATTTTTCAGAAATAAATTTATACTTCCTTCATAAGAAACCATGAGTTCACTCAATATTAACTAGAATTACATATTAAAATATACACAGAATGATATAAAACTGAAAAATTCTGTAATTTTGTCCTTGCCTCTCAACTGAAAGTTTCATTGTTTACATCTACAATGATGTGCGGATTTTAGGTGTTTGTGGATTTTAGGGTTGCGGATTTGAGAGAGTCTACTGTATTATGATGTGAAATGTTTTTTTTTTTTCTTACAGTCGGTGGATGAATTTGATAGAAATTTCCATACTCCTGGTCTTGTCACTGAAAATATTTGGTACTATACTTGGTTTCTCCATCAATCAATTTCGCCAAATTATACAAATTGACGTAAATTTTATTTTAATTAACAAAAGAACAAATATATATATATATAAAACATTAAATATAAAACATTAAAAAAAATACAAATAAAAAGTCAAATTAAAAATCACTTGATGACGTAACAAACATGTGTATTGTGTTTAATGTCAGGAGATTGTGACATATAAGATCAACCATTGTTGGCATTTAATCTCATAGTTTGGCGATAGTTTTTTGGTCGATGGGATAATCAAGTAGTAGGGGAGAGTGTGGTACAGTGGACCACTCCTTATATTTTATTTATTTTTAAACTTTTGAAGCTTTTCTTTTAGGCTAATTGATTATTGCACTGGATTGTTTACTTATAGCCTTCAAAACACAACATTAGCTCAGAATGAACCATTTTATCCTGACTGGTTGTTTTGAGCTTCTAAAAGTAAAATTTTTCCTCATCATACTTTTATTTATTAGTAATTAAAGGTTATAGATAAATAAGCTAAAACAGCTTTTTCATAAAGGTAAGATACATGTTTTCATTTAATTTTAAAGTTAATATGCTATGCTTAAAAGAAAGCTTTAAGTAACATTTTTATGAGAATGTATTGAACTTCAACATGGGGTACAGTGGACCACCCACTGCTGCGATACAATAGTCCATAGTCCGCTCTGTTACTGTGATGCAGAATTTTCAAAATATTTAATAATTGCTTATTCTCTGCAAAGAAATATTGTTTAAAAGTAATTATTTAACTCTAAAATAAAGTAAACAAAGAAAAATGTCAATTTATTTAACATAGTAAGAAATATTTTTGTTTGTATTTACTGCTTAATATATATAAAAGTATCCTATTGACTGTAGCCTGTTATTACGAAAAGAATTTCTGGCAGGTTCTGAAATTTTATTTCTCATTTTAGATGCAACATAAAACAGATTTGGAATCAAAACTTTGTAGTTATTAATCTGTTCTTAATGAAGGGAACGAATATTTATATATCATTATGATCTAATTACATGGTATACAGGAGTTTCCGTGTTAAAGTAGTTTCATCAAGTAAATGCTATAGTTATAGCTCGGATGAATGAAACTAGCGCTGCAGTTCGAAGCCAAGTCCAACTAATAAGAGTGAATTATGTCAGCCAGGTATCGGTCCGGATAGCCTAACAGGTAAGGCATTGGCACGGCACGCCAAGTATCCTGGTTCGATCCCTGGTCTGGACATTTTTCGCTCTGTTGGAATAAATTTCAACTGTGCTACTCCAGCCTTGAATATGATATTAATCTGTTGTTTATATCAGTGTTATTGTAAAATCACTTTCAGACCCAAAAGTATTTCAGAAAAATTTCAGGCACATAAATATTTTGGAGTTTCATTTGCAAATTTAAATGTGTCATGACTTTATTTTATTTAATAACTTTACCTTATTTACAATTGTTCCTGTATCTTAATCTTTTATTATTTAAAATATATATACAGTCGAACCTCGTTATCCTGACACTCTAATGTCCAGAAAAAAGTGTCGTCATAAGTGGAGTGTCGTGGTAGCCGGAGTTTGAGAAAAATGTTTATAAGAAGCTCTATTTTCAATTAATTTAAGTCAATTTTAAATTCATAACTGTTCTTGCAGTTTTAGGCAATAAAACATTATTATTATTAAACAGAATAAACACAAAAACAAAATTTAAAAGAATAAAAATGAGGTTAATGATGGCTCGTTTTTTTTTATTGTTACATGAAATATGGATGAATTAAGGTTTGCTTATCTCTAGATGTGCTTCCTACAGCTATTTTTTCATTATGAATGAATTGTAATCAATATTCGCTGTTTCAGAAATGGATGTTAGATAATTTCAGATTGTTGCAATGCAATGCTCCGGTTTTAGTTGGATGAAAAACACTGTGTAGCCACAAGAAAACCTAACCAGAACAAAATGACTGCGAGTAGACTGATACGTCTATCTGGAGCTTAAGTGGTCATTCATAGTGGGCTTATTTATTTAAATAAAGGATTGAAGTATAATTTCTCATTTATCTTAATGGGTAATTTAGACACTTTTGTGAAAAGTTTGGCTAAGACATTACTTACCGCTTAATTGCCGTGCTTATAAGATGGATTATGAAAAATGGACAATTTTCCTAAACCGTCGGGATATCCGGAGTTGAAAGTTATTCAACGACGTAAAATCCGGAGCTCATTTACATTAAAATCATATACAGAAAATCGGGACTTTGAAAAACTGACGTGATAAGCAGAGTGACGTGAAAACCGGGTGTCGGGAAAACGAGGTCTGACTGTATATATATATATATATATATATTTTTTTTTTTTGAAAATGTTACTTACAAATTTGCATTATTATGTTAATTTAGAGGTAAAGGCGAAATAAAGAGGAATTAATAAAAAATAAAATATTGTATTTCAAATAATACTTAATGGTGCACCAGTGGGTGGATCAGTGTACCCCGCTTCTGGGGCACACTGGTCCACTTTATGAACCTATACAAATAATGTTTTTTTGAAAAATGTATTTGAAACTATGTTCTGAAAGAATTCTGAGTCATGTGAAAATGTTTAAGGAATGTTCAAGAATATTTTCAGGCAGATTGGACTTTCTATTAAAGAGAAAAGAAAAATCTAAACTGCAAAAGCGATCCACTGTATCTCAGTCTCCCATACCAAATATTTTAATCTAGTATCTATTTTATCAATAATTTCCTTTATTTAATTCTTTTTTAAATCTCCAAAAGCCCACTTATCTTTTTACAACAATCTATTTTCATTTCTTCTTTAAATAAAGCCTTTATTAAAGTTGCTTAAGTTAAAGCCTAAAAGTATTCCAGCCATCCTTAGTTTATTTACTTCAGTAACACTCTCTCTTATCAGTAAACGTCATTTCATATCTACAATCTTTCCCTTTCTTCTTTTTCCCTAGTAGTTTTCATCATTGCTACGACATGGCAGTAGTGTTCTGTTTCAGCTGTGATTTGCATATGCAATCTGATATCACCGCTCCATACTTTCTAGAAGCAGAGGGCATTGTCTCATGATCAGGCCCCGATCTTGACTAATTGGGTCCCTGGGCAAAGGTAAATTAGGGGGCCCCGATTCGAATTATTGTCACATTATTCAAATAAAATTGATGGCCGTAGTCATATTACGTAACGTGTAAAAAATGTTTTCGTATCTCTTTTATATAACTTTAGCAACTTGTTATATTATTTTAAGATGAATTTAATAACTTCAACTTATGGAAGAGTGTTAACTACTCTAACATGTAAATATGTGTTAATCAAGTTACTTTCTTTTATATCTTTTTTATGTTATACTACACACAAAATAATATCAAATCGCATACATTCTACTTCAGAAGTAGAAAGTAGTTTTTTTTTTTTCAATAAATCTAAAAAGATACCAATTTATTTTTGTTTTTCATGTTTAACTCTAAAATAAAAGGAAAAACTTTGAATATGGAAGAGAATTTATCTCATGACAATTAGAACTGATTACTTTCAATCCCTAAAGTCTAGATATGATTTAATTTCATTGCTAACACAATCTATTAAAATCGAAATATTATTTCTTATTTAATAGTGATTGAGATTAGCTTTGAAAAAGCATTGAGGTCTATGAGTTTAAAATGAAATCGTTTTTCAGAAAGTTTAGCAGAATCTTTTAAAGATGAAATTTGTATTTGAAATTTTTTAGAGTTGGAATTGAGCGAATTTTTTTTTTTTTTTTTTTTTTTTTAAGTTAATATATGGATTTGGGGGCCCTTTGAGGTCCGGAGCCCATGGGCAAAGTTCCGATTTGCTCATGTGATAATAAGGGCTTGTTCATGATGCATAATAGATTGTTTTGCATATACGTCCGAGATCCATATATACTTTGGTACCTCAACATTCTTGGCCACTTGTTATTTTAGTTAATCAGAGGATGTTTGGTTTGGCTTTTTTTTTTGAAGCAGTTATTTCATAAAGTGGGTACTCATAGTTTTAAGATGTTGGCATAATCTTCTCCTGACAAGTTATGTTGTCCTTTTAAAGTTTGTTCATTATCAAGATTCTAGAACATTTTAACTAAGGAGGAATTATGAATATCGTCGCCAGAGTAGACGAATCCTCGAGTGTAGTTTTTCCGGTAAAATGTGAATGACAGAAGTAGTTCTGCTTTCCCTAACGTCTGATAACAAGTGGGTCAGTGAGAAAGTAAACTACATCATGAGCTAAAAACTGTTTCACTAAAGATATTTAAGAAGCTAAAGATTGCTCGTAAGTTAAATTTGACTTGCAGTTTTTCTGAAGAACTTTTAGTGTGAATTACGAATATGTAATAGTATTGCACTGTGATCTTCAGAATAAATTTAAGAGATATTATATCATCAATTCCGATGTAGTCTGTAGTCATGATATTGAGCTCCGGTTCTCAAAAGTATTTTTCTTTCAAACTGTTTATTCAACTCAAGCTGTTAAGTTGAGTACGGATTAATATTGTTTATGTGTCATTATAAAATAAGTTTCCTGTGATAGTGAGATTCAAATGAGTGTTTTTCTATGTTAATACAGGTCAAAATTAACATTTTTACCCATTGGCCACTGGCCAGTACACTGATTTTTTCCACTGGTCAGTTTTTTTTAACCTCTGGCCAGTAGCAAAGTTACAAACACTTCATAGAAAATTGTGTTTTTGTAACTATCAACATTGTACTAATTTACTAATGCAGTGAAACCTCCCCGTGCAACCACCTCTCTGAATGACCATTCTTTCATGGAACGAAATTTATTCCCATAGGCTTAATACTAATTTTACCTCCATTCAGAGACCATCCCAGTTGAACTCCCTCCATGAGCGACCAATTTCTTTGAAACAAATTCCGTTTTTTCCTGGAAGCTTGAAGAAGGTTTTATTAGAAAAATAATTCAGGAGAGCGCATTAGTCATCAAACTTCTAAACTAAGTTTAGAATTTTTTTTAATCCCGGCATCTTTTAAGTTTTTAAACCCCTTTGGGACTTTTTAGGCAATAAATTTAACTCAAATGACAAATTAAGAATGACTGTCAATAAACTCGCCTGCCCTATTCTGTCAGAAAAATCTCAAAGAAATAGATAAATTAATGAAATCGTCATTATTTGATCCCATCCAAAAAAAAAAATTGCATTTATTTACTGAACTTCGAAAGGACTTGGAAATAAAAGTTATAAAAGATAAAACCGTAAAATCAAAGCAAACGTTAATGTATTCATTTTTTAAACTCTACAGTAATTAACTTATGTAATTAACTTTTGTTTTGATACTTAAATTTTCATATTTTTTCCTAATGTGAAAAAAAAATTTTAGTAACATTAATTGTTATCTTTTTACAACAATTAAAATTTAGATTTAAACATGCCCTCCATTAAGAGACCACCTCTTGGAACGACCAAATTTTATTGGAACGGAAGGTGGTCGCTTTAGGGAGGTTTTACTGTATATCTTTTACTTACCATTCGATAGGATTAGGGACTGACTGAATACCGAATAGTCGATTCGGTATTCGGTGATTCGGCATGCAAACTGAATATTCGGCTTCGGCCGAATAATTGCGGATAAGTATTTTCTTAGAAGTAGAAGAATTCTCTTTTACATAGAAGTAGAATAGGCTAAACGATGAGTTTCAATATTATGTGCATGAGTTCAGAGTTCAGCTGCACTACAAAAAACAAGACAAAGGCCATTTTTAATAATAATAATAAAAAAAAAAACCTTTTTCCTTCCTAAAATAGTCTACATAGGGGTAAAATCAAAACAACTGTCTACAATAGAGAAAAAAAAAAGTAAGGAAGATGGGCATCTTTCCCTTATCATTCAATTTTATGTATTTGTACTTTTTTTATTTATTTATTTAGATTTATTTAATATGTATTTTCTTTTTATACACATCAAGTAAATATATCAGAGTTCATCTCTGTATATCTAAGTTGTATATAAAAGAAAATACACACATCAAATAATTATACCCCTATGCCTATCCTATAAGCTTTTATAACCATTAAATTAAAAATCGCTCAAATTTGTTATCTCCATCACCACAATCTTAAAATATTAATCAAAATATAAATATTCTATCAATAATTTGACAGAAAATAATTAAATGTACAAATGGATTTTGTATTTTGAGGACATTCCTATTCAATATGTTTATAATTAGACTTAGACAATCAGTAAATCAGCTTAATGACAACATTGTTTCTTTTTATTTGAATGAACTTTTGTTTTTCTGGCAATCCTTATCCTTAATAATACCCTGTATAGTTTAATACTTTCATAGGTTATTTTTGGGTACTGACTAGTGATAAAATAATAAAAAATAAGTGATGAGTTAATGAATTTGTGAGTGGAAAGAAGTCATTAAGAATAAAAATGTAACTGAATTAAATTATTAAGAATTTAATTTTAATTAAAGTTTTTTTTAAAAAAGCTAATATGTACAAAAATGTGTATTAAAAACTTTTAATTAGGGGAGACCAGTGTACAGTGGTCCACTTTTACAGTTAACATTTTTTTTCTCTTTAATAGAGAGACCAATCTACCTGAAAATATTTGTGAATATTCTTTAAACCTTTCTACATGCCTCATAATTTTTGCAGAGCATAGTTTCCAATACATTTTTCAAAAAAAAAAAAAAATTATATACACTCGTAAAGTGGACCAGTGTACCCCAGAAGCGGGGTACACTGGTCCACCTACTGGGGCACAGTGGTCCACTATTAGTTATTGTCTAAAATACAATATAAATCTACTTATAATTAATCTGATTCTTTTTTATTTCCCTTTTACTACTAAAATATAATAATACAAATTTGCAAGTAGCATTTTGAAACAAAAATCATAAAACTAAAGAATTATCAAAAAATTTATTATATTTTGAAAATAACACTATAAGATACAGGAGTGATTTGAAATAAGTTATTAATTAAGTACAAAAAAATCAGCAAACATTAAGACAAATATGATGATGAAAAATTTATTAGAAGCTCAAAATAGTCAGGATAAAATAGTTTATTATGAGCTAACCATGTGCTATGAAGCTATAAATAACCAATCCAGTGAGGTCATCTATAAGGCTACAGTTATATTTTGCAAAGGCAGTAAATACAAAACAAAATATTTCTTACTATGTTAACTCTACAATGCATGATTTTCATTTCTCTCCCCTAAACCCCCCCCCCCCCCAAAAAAAAAAAATGCTATGTTGAACAATAAAACTTATTTTAAAAATCATACATGAACTGTTATTCATAATTTAGGAGAAAACTAAAGCATCAGATGGCTACATTATAATCTGAACAACATATAACATGAAATTTAAAGGGTGCCAAATGACTACGCTATGCATTGTAGGGTTAAATAAATTGTCATTTTTCTTTGTTTACTTTATTTTATAGTTAAATAACTCTTTTAAAACTATTTATTTATAGAGAATAAGCAATTATTAAATATTTTAAAAATTCTTCATTATAGGAGCAGTATTCATTGCGGACCACTGTACCCCAGCAGTGGGCGGTCCACTGTACCCCATGTTGAAGTTCAATACATACTCATAAAAATGTTATTTAAAGTTTTCTTTTAAGCATATAAACTTTTAAATTAAATATTTATCCATAACCTTTAATTACTCAATAAAGAAAAGTATCATGATGAAAAATTTTACTTTTAGGAGCTCAAAACAGCCAGTCAGGATAAAAGGGTTCATTCTGAGCTAACAATGTGGTCTGGAGGATATAAGTAATCAATCCAGTGCTGTTATCAATTAGCCTAAAAGAAAAGCTTTAAAAATAACTAAAATATAAGGGGTGGTCCACTGTGTACTTACGTCTACTGTACCCTGGTCTCCCCTATTCGGTTGCCGAATACCGAAGCTTCGATATGCACTTTGACCGAAGCTTCGGTATTCTGCACAATTGCTCCTTTGGTCAATCCCTAGATAGGATTACACTCAACTAGTGATGGATGATTTCGATTTTTTAAATCGATATAATCAGTACTATAAATTTTTTAATTGGTGTCTCTAAAGGTAATATCATTATCATTCAAAAATTTAAGGTAAAGTAGTTGGATGTGCCAATCCCAAAACTTTCATCTGTCTCATAAATGTTAAAACTTCAAAATTCGCTATCACAGTGTCAAATTTAAATGATAACCTATGCCCATCATGAGGATTCAAAAAGGATTGGTTCATTGAAATATGTGCATTTTAAAAGAAAATATAAGCATTGCATTTTCCTAACAAATCATTGAATTTCAGCCCACACCCTCTTAGACTAATGTCAGATGAACGTCTTTTTGCATGCTTTTTTTGCTCTTAGGCCATACCTACCCCTTTGCTAGCATGTGTAGGGACGGTGTAAGAGTGAAAAAAAGCATGCAAAAAGACGTTAGTCTGATATTAGCCTAAATGTCCGCAACGGAAAATCCCAGTTCAAAGAGCATAAAAGCGACAGCTGTTGGGCAGTATACACCCAAGCCTAATAAGGATCTATTTATCTGAAAGTGTAACAGCATATGAAGTTTGGTAAAATTCCGTGCATTAGTTTTGAGATATGGCTATCACGAATATCATGAAAAAAGCAGTATAGCAGCGCAGCCTGTTACATGATTAACACGAAAAACAACAACTTATGTCAATGACACATAATATTACATTTGATGAAATTCCGGTCATTACTTCTTGAGATATTATCGCTAACATCGTGTAAATCCTGAAAAACAGTGTTGAATTCAGGGGCTGGTATGGGTACCCCCCCCCCCCCCCTTCCAAAATTCTAGAATATCCCTCCCAGATAAAAATGTCTGAATTCAACACTGCTAAAAAAAGCAGCATGGCAGCACAACCTGTTATATCATTTACACGAAAACCTAATCATGAACAACTTATGGCAATGTCTAGCAGAATATTAAGTTTGATGAAATTCCATTCATTAGTTCTTGAGATATGATCCCTAAAATCATTTAAATCCTGAAAAACGTGTTGAATTCAGGGGGTGACCCGGGGGACATGCCCCCCCCCCCCCTTGCAACATTCAAATGTCCTCCCAGAAGGTTTGAGATTTTATGCTTAATGTACAAAAGTCCAATCCCCTTCCCCTCTGAACTGTCCCTCTCTGGATCTGCAGAAATCCCTCACGGAGAAAATTGTCTGAATTCAACACAGCTGATAAAATCTGCATAACAACGTCTCCTGTTGGGCGATTTTCACCGGAACCTAATATGCAATAATTTATGCCAACGTCTAACTGAATGTGAAGTTTGATAAAAATCCGTGCATTAGTTCTTGAGATAGAGCTATTGCGAAAATCGGGGGAAAATGCAGCATAGCAGCGCCACCTGCCGGTAGATTTACATCAAAAAGTAATCAGCACCAATTTATATGAAGGTCTAACTGAATCTAAAGTTTCAACAGATTCCATGCATTAGTTCTTGAAATAGACCGCCCACAATTTTTTTGTAAGAGACAAACAAATAGACAGACAGACAATGTATAAAAATAGTCAAATCGTATTCCAGGCAAGATCTTCTAAATCCTTCGAAAACCGGAAGTCGAAATTTTGACAAATCCAATGCTTTCTTTTTCTAAAGGTAAAAGAAAGCAAGAAAAAATGAACGCATCGATTCTGCCCGTAACGTAGTATCAGAAATGGTGAATCGATTCAGCACAGATTCGATGCCAATGTTTAGATGCGGCTGGAATCGTTATTTTTTGATTTACTTCAATTCTTTGGATGCGGATAGAATCGTTATTTTTTTATTTACTATAATTCAAATTGCATTGTGCATGAATCGGGTTAAATTGATTCTTCCAGTTTTACTGTTTTAGTGGCAGAATTGCTGTAAAATTTTGCTTTTTTCTTTCTTTCTGGGTTCAGTGTTGAATGGCGGGAGCAATTTCTTGACTGTTCTGGTTGGGATTTGGGGAGGGGGGGATATTTTAGAGTCCCGTAAGAGGGAGAATGTACATTTTTCCATTAAAATGCGTAAAATTTTCCAAACTTTCGGGAGCAGTGGTGTAGTCATTAAAAAAACAGAGGGTATATGCTCTAAGCAGAGGGTATGCTTTCTTGAGAAACAGAGGGTATATGGTGTTCCTTAAAAAAAGCCAGAAGGTATACAGCGTATACTCCTGTATACCCTCCACTACATCCCTGTTCGGGAAGGACATTCCAATGTTCCCCTGCTGGGTCACCCCCTGAATTCAACACTAGGTTAAATCATTGTACTTTTGTTGAAGCCTAGTTATTCGGGTTACTAGTTTATTATGTTGTATTTTTCAAGTTCGTCCCTTCTAATCCCTCCCCTGCCTCCCTTTCTTGCCAATCTTAATTTACAGGGCTGTTCAAAATATGCATGCAATTTTTAAAATCTCCAATTCTCGTTCTATTTTATTATAAATCCACATTTTGAAACCTTGACCAAAGATATATTTGAGGCCGCCCCTCCGACCGTTTGGGACTTACTTGTCTCCCGGAGGGGGGCATATTTATTTCTTCTTCCAAACCATCCCGTGTAACATATCGTTGGAAAGCTTTTAATGTCCTCTTTTATTTTCTGTCCCTCCTCTCCGCCTGCCTCCTACTTACACTCTTTTGGCCCTTTTTTAGCTCACAGGCTATCAAAACCTGAGAGTTAATGTGCCCGCCCGCTCTTTATGTATTATAAAGAACTAATTCATTACAGAAAACTAACATTTTCCAC
Source organism: Maratus speciosus (assembly GCA_963932465.1). Lineage (NCBI taxonomy): Eukaryota > Metazoa > Arthropoda > Arachnida > Araneae > Salticidae > Maratus > Maratus speciosus. The sequence continues at coordinate 61,613,215 of OZ010799.1, read as the reverse complement.
CGATAGATGGCGGTAGTCATCTGATGATAAAAGATTGTTCTGCTTTTTCAAACTCAGAAGCGGGAGTGAGAGCGCAGAGTGTGTGTTGTTTTGGTTGTGAAGGTGACTTGACATAGTGATGTAGTTAAAATAGAAAATGTTACCGCAATTATATTTTGTGTTTTGTGTTTGTAATTTTATGTTTTGTGAATGTCCATTAAATCAAGAAAACCACCCGATGGCCTCTTCATTTATCAAGTATGTTCATTATTAAAGTATACCATCATCTCCTACATTACAGACGTAAAAATGGTAGCAGCCCAGTACGATACTCCACGGTGCAAAAAGAACCAGTGACGATGTTCTTAAGTAAAGATGCAACTATAAGTGAGTAAGCCAGTTCCACATTTTGTATTTATTAGTATCTTGAATTCCAATCTGTTATCGATTAAATTTATTTTAATCTGGATTAATTAGATTTATTTGCTTGCGTAAATTAATTTCAAGCTTTAGAAAAAGCGCGGGTTAATTGGGCATATTTCAAGTACTGATATATACTGGACTTATTCCCATCAAATCAAATAAAAAAATTGAATAATATTGAAAATTATTTCCTTAAGCTGTTCTCTTTATAAAATATTGTGTTCTTAGGCATTTTATCTTAGAAATATTAAGATCTGTTCTTAAAGTTGAAATAATAATAAATTAAGTTTATTTATATATTTTGGGGGATAGTTATGATGGTAATTCTTTTGAATAAAATGTTAAAATGGTATAATTTCATTCTTTAAAGGAACGAGATTTTGAAAAAAATAAAATTTCCAAACTTACCATTTTGTTATTTGGATCAATGCCAAAATTACAAAGTTCAAAAGAAAAAAATGTTGGAAGGCAGATAAATTCTGTTTTTTCTTTATTTGTTTATTTAGTTTATTCTAAAAATAGAATAGATGGTATTTTCGTTTTTTTGGTTTCTGATTGAAAAATGAATGTGGATTTGATATCTGTTTTGTTATTTTTTAAAGAGAAACGTTATTGAGTTTAAAACGGAAAAATAAATAATTCTGTTTTGTTTCTTGAGTTTATGTAAAAAAATAAAAACTTGATAAGTATCGAGTAAAAGATAAAAGTGTTATTTTCATTTGGAAAAAGAAATTGAGTTGAATATTTTGTAATTTACTCTTTTCATGTAAAGAAATGAAAATGTTAAGTGGGTTATTTTAAATATTTTTTTTTTTGCGAGTAATTTGTTATGCTTGCATAAAAAGGGTTGAGAATTAAGAAAAATTCTCGTATTTACTTAGTTTGATTGGTTTAATTTTAATTACGTAAATTAATTATTGTTTTGAAATAAATGTGTTTATTGAATAGAATACAGTTCTGAAAGTTGAGAAAAAAAAAATCTTTTATCATCTTAATCGTATTGTTGTGACAATTACACATTTACTTATTTAATTTGTTTAAAAAGTTGTACAGTGTTTAATTTACTAAGAATTTGATAGAGGTGGATTTTAGAATTGCTTTATTAATTAAAATTTATTATATCGGCTTGAAAGTTTTGTTGCTTGTTTTAAGTAAGAGACTTCTGAGTTCTATTAATTAGAAATTAAGCATTCTGATTTTTGTTTCGGTTTATCTAAAATTAAGATGGCCTATTAGCAAAAGCTAGAAGGGCAGACTTGTTGGAAATTTGTGACGAACTGGAATTGGAAGTTGATCTTTCAAAAAAGATTCCAGAAATTAAGAAAATAGGAAGAAGAGGTTAAACTCATGTTAGACCGAGTAATAGAAGATGCGAAAACGAGAGAAGAAGAGGAAAAAGAAAAAAAACATAAGCAAGAAGAGAGAGAGAAAGAAAAAGAAGAAAGAATTCGACAAGAAGAAAGGGAAGAACGTATGGCTAAGGAAGCTCATGAACATGAACTAGAATTAAAAAAATTGGAGCAATTGCAAAGAACTTCTGAACAGAACGATGGGTCAGGAAGAAAGGTTGATGTCGGACCAAAGATATAGTTGGCACAAATTGTTCCGAAATTCGACGAAAAATCTGATGAGATGGGTCTGTTTTTAATTAATTTTGAGAGAAGAGCAGAGATGGCTAAAGTTTCGAAGAGTGAATGGGTTGCATACTTGTTAGCTGTTTTGCCCACAGAGGTTACAAACATGTTAGCCAGGGAATCACCTGAAGATGCGATTAACTACGATTTCGTTAAAAATCTTATATTAGAAAGATATAAGTTGAATAGCGAGAAATTGAAACAATGTTTTTACCGGCATCATAAAACGCCAGACAAATCTTGGAGGAATTATGTGCAGGAACTCACTAGTTATTTTACAGCCTGGATTAAAGAATTAGGTGTTGAAAAGTTTGATCAACTTAAAGATTTAATTATTACAGAACAGTTAAAGTTTCGAGTGCCTGCGGGAAAAAAAAGAACATTTTCTAGACAATTGGTTAAATTTTGTGATGCCTTTAAATTTGGATAAGAAATTGAATGATTATGAAAGTATCAAAGAAAGTTTCAAAAAGAAAGAACTTCCGGAAAAGACCATGTCTAACTTTCGACCCCAGTTTAAAAATTCAAATAACTTTGATTACAAGAAAGAAAATAAGGATAATAAGCCTAAATTGCCAATTAAATCAGAATCATTAACTGGGAATCATAGAGAAAGAGAATTTGAGAAGAGGAGAATGGTACGTTGTTATAAATGTGGATCAAGCACTAATCTTCGTCTCCAATGTGGTAAACTTAAGAAATCCCCAGAAATCATTTCTCATGTTAAGGTTGGAGTTGGGCAAGATTCTTCAATAACGCCTTATCTTAGTGTGGGGAAAGTAAACGGCGTACAAATGGAAATTTTAAGGGATACAGGTGCGACAATAGATTTAATTGCACAAAGGTATGTCAAACCGCATATGTATCTGAACGAAAAAGTGTGGGTTCGGGTGCCCTTACACGATGGTCTATTCTGTTTACCTCTTGCAGTAAGAGAATTTGAGAAGAGGAGAATGGTACGTTGTTATAAATGTGGATCAAGCACTAATCTTCGTCTCCAATGTGGTAAACTTAAGAAATCCCCAGAAATCATTTCTCATGTTAAGGTTGGAGTTGGGCAAGATTCTTCAATAATGCCTTATCTTAGTGTGGGGAAAGTAAACGGCGTACAAATGGAAATTTTAAGGGATACAGGTGCGACAATAGATTTAATTGCACAAAGGTATGTCAAACCGCATATGTATCTGAACGAAAAAGTGTGGGTTCGGGTGCCCTTACACGATGGTCTATTCTGTTTATCTCTTGCAGAAATTGAATTAGACTGTGAAATGGGACATGTGATAACTAAAGCTGCTGTCTCTAGAGACTTTGTAGATTTAGGAAGATATTTGTTAGGAAATAAAACAGCCGCTTTATTTGAACATTGTAAAGAAGAAAAGGCAGTGAAAGAGCATATGATTAATGCTGTTCAAACCAGAGCTCAGAAGAAAATTCTGGAAGCAGAGAAGGTTTCTCATGAAGAACCTGAAATGCACGAAATTTCTGATGAAACTGTAGAAAAGAATCATAGCAATAATATAGAAAGAGAAAACAAAAAATGGAAGCAAAAAAAGATAAAGATAAATCTGAAGAAGAAAAGTTAGAAAACCAAGAAGACTCAATTTTGCCAGTATGTCAAACTGTCTCAGTACAAGAGCTTATAAAAACTTCTCCTGAGACATTTTCTGAAGAACAAAGGAAGAGCAAAGAGCTAAAACCTCTTATTGAAGAAGCTAAAAAGAAAAATACCAAAGATAGCAAATTTATTTTGGAGAAAAATATGCTTTAGGATAGATAGGAATGGTACTGAAAGAAAATTATTAGTTGTCCCGGAAAGATTTCGTGAGCAGTTAAAAAAATTTTGTCATGAAACTGTTGCAACACATTTGGGGGTAGCTAAAACTAAAGATGCTTTGTTTAAGACTTTTTATTGGCCAAATTGCTTTAAAGATATCGAAGATTATGTAAGAACCTGTGACTACTGTCAATGAGTTGGAAAGCCTCAAGACAAAAAAAAAGCACCTTTACAGATTGCTCCAGTTATTTCAGAAATATTTACAAAGCTAAATGTTGATGCTTGTGGACCTTTATCTGTCAGTACACTAGGGAACAAATACATAATAACTGTAATATGTTTAGCTTCGAAATATCCTGACGCGGTTCCTACACCTGATTTGTATTCTACGACGATTATTGATGCTTTATTGCTAATTTTCAGTAGACTTGGATTTCCTCGTATACTACAAACTGACCAAGGAAAGTCATTCATGAGTGTACTTACAACGGAATTATTAGAGAAATTTGGAGTTAAGAGTTGTGCGAAGTTCGGTTTATCATCCACAAAGTAATCCAGTTGAAAGAATGCACAGGACTTTGAAACGGATACTCAGAGTACTTTGTTTAGAATCTGGAGCTGACTGGGAGAAAGTACTCCCTCCTGCCCTTTTTGCATTAAGAACTGTAACTCACAATAGCACTGGGTTCAGTCCAGCAGAATTAGTCCATGGCCAGAACTTAAGAACTCCAATGATGCTACTCTATGAAAAATTGACTGAGCAAGAGATAGAAGAAGATAGTGTGATATCCTATGTATTTGACTTAATGAACAGAATGAAGAAATGCCAAGAGCTCGCTGCAGAAAATATGGAAGAGAAACAAAATCAAAAATATTGGTATGATATAAAAGCCAGAAAACAAGAGTTTAAAGAGGTAGATCAAGTATTAATTGTAGCCCCGTCCAAACCAAATAAGCTGTCAGTTAGTTGGATAGGACCTGGAGAAGTAAAAAAGAGATTGTCAGAAACTAACTATGTTATTTACGATCCAGAGAGAAAGAAGTTCCAAGTGTATCACGTAAATATGTTAAAGCCCTACCATCAAAGAAAAATAGAAAGTATAAATTTACTGACTATAAAAACAACCTCTAACGATGAAGAAGAAGATGAAATTCCTAAATTGGATGAGGAAAATAATGACTGCGTTGTTAGAAGTACTGCAAGACATCCAAAAAAACAACAGATTAAAAGAAAGTCAACGAGAAGAATTAGGACAACTTATTGGAAAATATGCTGACTCTTTTTCAACTGAACCAGGGTGCACGAATCTAGCTGAACATGATATTGAGCTGGAATCAGAAAAACCAATCTGTGCCCGGCCTTATAAAATGTCACCTAGACAAACGGAAATCCTTAAGGCTGAAGTCGAGAAAATGCTGAAACTGGAAGTCATTGAACTAGGTGAATCTGACTTTGCCTTCCCGTTAATTTTAGTTGAAGTTCCAGGCAGAGAAGCAAGACCTTGCATAGATTATCGCCGTTTAAATAGAGTGACTTGCACAAAATTTTATCCTTTGCCCAACATTGACCAGTTAATAGAAAAGGTGTCTTCAGCTAAATATATTTCAGTTTTAGGTCTGACCAGAGGTTACTGGCAAATTTCATTAACCAAACGTGCTCAAAGGTACGCAACTTTTGTGACAAATTTTGGGACGTACAGACCTTTACGCCTCCCCTTTGGTTTAAAAAATGCTCCATATGAATTTAGCCAACTTATGGCTGGATTACTCAGAAACTGTGAAGAGTATGCGGTGCCTTATTTGGATGATGTTGCTGTCTTTTCTCAAACTTGGGAAGAGCATCTAATATACCTGGAAGACGTTTTCAAAAGACTGAGTGAAGCAAACCTGCATATTAAACCATCAAGCTTATGTAAAATATCTTGGACACTTAGTGGGTCAAGGCCTTAGAACTCCAGGAGAACTGAAGGTTCAAGCCATAAAAGACTCAAATCCGATCTTTCTTAGGTTTAGCCGGATATTATCAGAACTATATTCCGAATTTTTCTGTAATTGCAACGCCTCTCACTAATTTATTAAAAAGAAAGCTTCGCAATTCAATAGTAGACTGGAATGACGACTGTCAAAAGGCATTTGATGAACTGAAAGGTAAACTCTCTGAAAATCCTGTCTTATATAGTCCTGACTTTACAAAACCTTTCATCGTTCAGTGTGATGCTTCAAATTTAGGAATTGGTATAGTGTTATCCCAGCTGAATGAAAATAATGAAGAACATCCTATGTTGTATCTGAACAAAAAGTTTTCAGATAGAGAACGAAACTTTAGTACCACCGAAAAAGAATGTGCTGCTATTGTGTTTGCAGTGTGAAAACTACGATGCTATTTGGATGGACATCAAAAATTTCAGATCCAGACGGACCACAACCCCTTGGTATGGTTAGACAAAAACAGCAGAACTAATCCTAGACTTTTAAGATGGGCCTTACTTTTACAGTCCTTCAATTATGAAATTGTTCGTAAAAAGGGAAAACATCATCAGAATGCTGATAGTTTGAGTCGAGCCCTAAAAGCCCAAGTTTGATCAGAATGCTAATATGTAAATATGATAATTTGTATGACAGTTAAATTTGAATTTTTTGTTTTGAATATGTGTAAATTATTTTGCATTTGTATCTTGAGTATAATGTTTGAGTATTTATAAATTTTATTTGTATTCTATATATTTATGTTTTCACGGTGGGAATAAGTCAGTTGTGGTTCACGGTACTAAACTTTGTTTGGAACTGGTGCTTGAAAAGCAATAACTCAGAAAGAAACTTTTCCCCGTCAACAGTGAAAAGTTTTCTCCAGGTGGGGAGGAGTCTGTAAAGAACTAATTCATTACAGAAAACTAACATTTTCCACCGATAGATGGCAGTAGTCATCTGATGATAAAAGATTGTTCTGCTTTTTCAAACTCTGAAGCGAGAAGCGGGAGTGAGAGCGCAGAGTGTGTGTTGTTTTGGTTGTGAAGGTGACTTGACGTAGTGATGTAGTTAAAATAGAAAATGTTACCGCGATTATATTTTGTGTTTTGTGTTTGTAATTTTATGTTTTCTGAATGTCCATTAAATCAAGAAAACCACCCGATGGCCTCTTCATTTATCAAGTGTGTTCATTATTAAAGTATACCATCGTCTCCTACATTACAGTATGTATGTATGTACGTACGTATGTATGTATGTACGTAACGCGATAACTCTTGATAGAAACATCCGATTTGCTTCAATTTTATTTTCTAGGTTCATTCTGATAAGGTGCTTCTCTGATTATATTTTGGAGTTCATTGGTTAAGTATAAAGAGGGGAAACGGGGCCAGTACACCCCCCCCCCCTTAATTTAGATAAATGGGTTTTTCATGCAGAATTATTCGATTTGCTCCAAATTCGGTATACCGGTTTATTATGTTAAGAAGCTGCCTTGATTTGATTTGGAGGTTCATTAGTTAAGTATAAAGGAGGAAAGGGAGGCTAGCCCCCCCCCTTTATTTAGATAAATGGGTTTTCCAGGCAGAGTTATTCGATTTTCTCCAAATTTCATTTGCCGGTTTATTATGATAAGAAGCTGTCTTGATTAGATTTGAAGGTGAATTAGTTAAGTATAAAGGGGGGGTAGACCCCCCTCTTTATTTAGATAAATGTGTTTTTCCTGCAGAGTTATTCGATTTGCTACAAATTTGGTATACCGGCTTATTATGTTAAGGAGCTGCCTTGATTAATTTTGGAGGTTTATTGGCTAAATTTAAAGGGAGGGTGCTGGGGCTAGTCCCCCCTTAATTTAGATAAATGAGTTATCCATGCAGAATTAATCAATTTGCTTCAAATTTGATATGCCGGTTTATTCTGATATGTTACTTCCTTTATTAGATTCGGAGGTTCCTTGTTTAAGTATAAAAAGGGAAAGGGGGGGAGACCCCTCCCTTAATTTAGATAAATAGATTTTCATGCAGAATTATCCAATTTACTTTAATTTTTTTCTATGTTCATTCTGATAAGGAGCTTTCCTAATTAGATTTGGAGGTTCATTAGTTAAGTATAAGGGGGGAAGGGGGGTTTGACCCCCTTAATTTAGCGAAATGGGTTTTTCATGCAGAATTATCTGATTTGCTTCAAATTTGATATACCGGTTTATTATGTTAAAGTGCTTCCCTGATTAGATATGAAGGTTCATTGGTTAAGTTTAATGTAGGGGAACAGGAGCTAATCCCCCTTCATTTATTTTTTGTGGACATTGTTCTTTGAAATAAGAGTATGATATACATTTAGTGTGAATAGCCTGTGAGATCAATGCCATCAGTTTAACTGGGCACTTTTCTTTTTATAACTCACAGGCTATCAAAGCCTGAGAGCTAATGTGCCTGCTGGTTCTGTATGTATGTATGTACGTAACGCGATAACTCTTGAGAGAAATATCCGATTTCCTTCAATTTTTTTTTCTAGGTTCATTCTGATAACGTGCTCCCCTGAGTAGTTTTGGGGGTTCATTGGTTAACCCATTTGTGCCTGAATTTTTGTTTTCTCAAATGTTTTGGTAAAATCACTTTAAAATGTTGCAAAATGAACTGGAAAAATACTAAAAAAATTAAGCTTAATTTTTTTTTTTTTTTTTGTATTTATTCGATAAAATGTAAAAGAACTAAATATGAGTATTTCTAGTAGAATAATATGCATAATTATATATTTTGCCTATATTTATATTGTTTTTAAATTGTATATTATGTACTATAATTAGTATTTTAATGAACTAAAAAATATATATATTTATTTCTTTGCAGAGACTAATAACGTTATAACTATTATTAATAATAAAATAAGAATAATTATATTGCAGACTTAATAACAATTTATTTCATAAATATCGTCGAAAGGAGATTGCATAAATAACTGTCTCCTGAATGTCTAACAAAAATATGTGCCCATTTGTGCCTAGAACCCTATATTTTGTACATTACAAAAATGCATAAAAAATAGGCTTGAACATTTAATTTCGCAATTTCAAAAAATACGTATTTCAAAAAAGTCCACAAACTAAGCTTATAACTTGCGATTTTGTGTCCATGATAGAAAAAATACAAATAAACTTACTTTTTACATTTCGCCCTCTTAAAAAATTTAAAATCTATAAACACCAAAAAAAGCCTTAATTTAAGCAAATAAATATCCACCTTGTGCTGTCATCTCTCGGTTATAGATAAAGACATTTATAAATAATGATTTCATGCAATTTTCATGTTATAAAGAAGAAGAAAATTATACAAATGCATTAAAATTTGAAACGTCCCAAAAATGGGACGCTAGGCATAAATGGGTTAAGTATAAAGGGGAAACGGGGGCTAATGCCCCCTTAACTTAGATAAATGCATTTTTCATGCAGAATTATCAGATTTTCTTCAAATTTTGGTATACCGGTTAATTTTGATAACGAGCTTCGCTGATTAGATTTGAAGGTTCATTGTTATAGTCTAAAGGGGGAATGAGGGGCTAATACCCTACCCCCACCCCCTAATTTAGATAGATGGGTTTTTCTATCTGATTTGTTTCAAATTAGGTATACCGGTTTATTTCGATAAGGTGCTTCCCTGATGACATTTGTAGGGTCATTGGTTAAGTATAAAGAAGGAAAACGGGGGGAGGGCAATCCTTCCCCTTAATTTATTTTTCGAGGGACATTATTCTTTGAAATAAGAGTATAATATACAGTTAGTGTGAATAGCCTGTGAGCTCAATGCCATCAGTTTAACTGGGCAATTTTCTTTGTAATTATTCTTATGAGTGCACTCTGCACGAAAAGTTATCCAATATCATGTGGTTCCATTTTGTTTCTTCTGGTAGGGTCAGGTGGGAGAAAGTGGTGGTAATCTAAAAAAATGCACTTTTTTCACAATAAATGTACATATTTTTACTTTTTTTTTTTTCAATTAATACATAATTGGAGTTTGTGACAAATATTTCTATTAAGATTTGTAAATCTGGCAACAAGTTTACTGTTGTTTATCTTCTTCTTTACATATATGTGCAGTTTGTTCTTAACACATGGTATTGATAAACTTTGTTCTTGATCCTTTCTCACTTGAAAAAATTAGTATATTTTGATACATTTCAGTAGAAGAACTTCTTAAAAACAGATTCATGCATCAAGGTAAGAATTATTTTATTATTTCAATTTTTTATGATTTTTTTTCTGAGGTGGGGGAAAGTGGTGGTATAGTTAGGCTTAGCTCAATGTTGTATGATGATTCAATTTTAGACTGTAGATGTGATTAATTTTTAAAAATGGGCTGTAATAAAAGTATTAATCTAAAAAAAATAGGCTTTATTTATAAATTTTAATCTTAATATGATAATACAATTAAATTAAAAGTTATTTTTTACATAGGGTCAGGTGGGGGAAAGTGGGCCCATGGGGTAAAGTGGGGGTATATTGAAAAAAACCTATTTTCTCTTTTAAATTAAGATATTTTGTTTTCTGTGAATTCTTTTTTAGAGACATATATTGAGATTATGGCAACTATTCTTATTTTAGTTTTAGAAACTGGAAACAAATTTAATGTTTACAAACTATCTTGTTTATGCTCATTGCATACCGTCAAAAAGTCAATCAGCTAAAATAATCGCCCAAGTGATAAAAATTAATACATTATATCACATAAAACATTTGAATAAGTCACCATTGGGGAACTATTAGACTTTTCTTGCTATTTGGTGGTGAAGATTATATAGAGTTCAGCAATATATGCTACATACTAAGTGAACCTAATTTTGATAGCCATGGACATTATTTCTTTAATTAAATAATATCTGAAAAATATTTTTTTTTTTGTGCATTTGTACCTTTAAAAATAATTAAGATACATTTATTTCAGTGTTTTATTTAAAAAACAACATTTACACATTTTTATTTAAATATACACTAATTTTGGAACTACCCCCACTTTCCCCCACCATGGGGTAAAGTGGTGGTATCAAAACATGCTCTTTTAAATGTATCACTGTCAGAAAACAATCGAATAAAATTGAGTGGTTATGCTTCATGTTTAATCTATATGAATCCAATGTATAGAAAATGCATCAAAAGTTTCATTAAAATAAATTTAATAGTTTGATTTTAGGGCCTTTTCTAAAAAAAGCTTGATTTTACCACCACTTTCCCCCACCTGACCCTATTATTTTAGCCGTCATGTTAAGAATAGAAGTGATTCTGCTCCATTTGTTTAGTGATTTTAACAAGGTCATTCAAAATATGCATGCAATTTTTAAAATCTTCGTTTTTATCCGATTTCGTTATAATGCCTCGTTTTGAAACCTTGTCAAGACTAAAGGTATATTTGGCATTGTTAAATATTTTATGTGCTTCCCAACTTGGGGGTTAGTTACTCCCTGGGAAGGAAAGGAGGGGGCCACTTTCTTACAGCCCATCATGTGATGTATCGTTGGAAAGCGTATTGTACCCATATTCATATTTTGTCCCTCTCCACCTGATCTGTCCTCCCCTTCCCCTTTTACATTGGGATCGATCCTTCGATTCAGATTGAATTATTCATTTTTATTTTTCTTTAAATCTTCATTGCGCCCGATTCTTCGATGCAGATATTTTTCGATTCGGGTTCTTACGGGAATAGATTGATATTTCAGTTCTAATTTCATGGAATAATTTCATATATTTATTCCTCCAATTTTACTGTTTTAGTGGCTGAATTGCTGTGAAATTTCGTATAAGGAAAGATTTTTTTTCTTTCTATGTTAAATTGTTATATATTTTTTTAGAAGACTAGTTATTCAGGTTGCTAGTTTTTGAAGCTTGTCTCTTCTCATCTCCTCCTCTTCTTCCTCACCAATCATTATTACAGAGACATTCAAAATATAAATGCAATTTTTAAATGTTTAATTCTTCTCCTGTATTATTATAATGCCACATTTTGAAACTTCGACCGAAAGTATATTTGCCGTCGCCCCCTCGACCGTAAGGGGTTTAGTTTCCCCCTCGGGGAAGAGGACACATTATAAATTTCGTCCAAACCTGCTCGTGTAACAAATCTTGGAAATCTTTTAATGTCCTCTTTTATTTTCTGTCCATCCCCTTCCCCTCCTCCCCCCAGTTACGTGCACTTGGCTTTTTCTAATGTTCTAGTGTGCACACTGTACTCCAAAAATTATCCTATGTATGGGTGGATGAATTCAGGCTGTATTCTGGAGACGCGAGAGTGGACCCTCCCGGGAGGGGCAATTTTCTAATTTTATCCCAATGCCTCATGTGATGTATTATCGAAAAGCCCTTTGACCACTTATTCATATTATTATTTCTTATTATACTCATTTACCCGTCGGCCTCTAACTTTATTGTATTTTAAGCCATTTTTCTAACTCAGCACCTAATTAAGCCAAAGTGTGCTTGGACCCCTTTCAGAAGAATTAACCGAAGGGGGTATTTCGTGAAGGCCTTTCGAATAAAATTTATCAAAAGATATTGTGTTGTTAATGCTTTTTAAGCTGTGTTAATATCTAAAATATGTTTATATTTCTCAAATAAATTGAGTATTTATCTTTTAGCTCTGCTAAAAAGCCTTTTATTTAAGTAAAAGCAATTTAATTACTACTTTCATAATCATTAATCTTTCAGATTCTCGGGGTTTTAATAAATAACCAAGGCATCTGCCTGTTATCACTCTATCCTATTTCTTTTTCTTTGTTTCATAAACAAAATAATCACAGAAGTCCTGTTTTTCTATTCTAGTATAGGAACGAGAAGACTATTAAAAAAAAAAAAAAATCACGATATTTGCAGATTTATGTTCCACTTCTGACACTGGCAGCGAATGAGTCAATAACTGTTTACAGATTTCAGATTACTGCAGGAAAAAAAAAAAAAAAAACATATAATCAAAGAATATATTTTTATTTATTTGTTAACCAGAGAAAAGTATATTATTTCACTGTTAATGATTCTAGGATGAAAACTTTTTTTTAACTGCTGAAAATTTGATAAACATTAAAAAGAAAGATATTTATAAATTGTAAATGAGATAAGGAGATGTATATTTTAAAAGGGAAAGAAATTTTAGTTAAATATACTATTAAATGGAGAATTTTGTTTATTAATTGCGGGATAATTAGTATGTGATGATTGGTTAATTACATCATCACAGCTATTTTAAAAGAATATTTGCATTTCCCCCACGCTTATAGGGGGCCCTAAAAAGACAAAAAAACATTTAACTTTTTAAAAAAATTTAGAGCCTTCAAAATTTCACTCATCTGTGCATTTTTAAGAAGAATGACGTTTATAGGAAGTCTGGTTGAAGGAAATAAGAGTAGAAAGTACGTGTTTTCCGGATGAAAAAAAAAATCCTTTCTTCCTTTTTTTTTTTTATCTGATCGAGATCTTTCTTAAAAAATAAATAAATTATTGTTAAAATTACATCTTAAAAATAATAATTTTAAAAGTTAAAAAACCTTATTATTCGACTCAAAGGTCTGTAGTAGCTTACTTCTGGGCCTCTGACAAGGCCCCCATAAATAAGGATGAGGGGTGAGAAGTAGTCATTATGGCCCTGCTGATTCGCTACGTTTTGTAATTACTATTTTTGAGCTTATCTGTGTTAATCTGTGAACATCGAAATATCGATTCAAGTATCGATTCTGCTTTATACGATGTCGATTTTAATCGATTCTCAAATTTTCCAGAATTGACATCACTACACTCAACTGAAAAAAAAAAAAACTGGCATTATATATAACAGAAAAATATAACCAAGAAATTACTGCAGTCAAAATAAAAGTCAAAAACATATTTGAAGATATTTAGACAATACTTAATGCAATTTATAAAAGAGACAAGGAAATTAAAATATATTTTAAGAATTATTATTTTAATAAAATCTTGAATATTTTATTTTTATTATTAATTGCAATGAAATAAAGTATTGCAAAAAGTGCTATTTTTGACACTTATGTTTATCATTCACATTAGGTCTTCGTGACCTAACAGTCTTCCCTCCAAAGTTTTATTGTTGCAACAGGATCATATTCATTTAATTGAATTGTAGATTGTTTAACCCATAGGTGATTATGCAGCGTGTCTTTATTTATTGATAAATTTTTGTCCTATAACCCTTTAAGACCCGATGTATTTGTATCCAAAACTAGTCATGCCTGTAGAAAGTAAAACATGGACTGCAATCGCTACATGTTGAAAAAAATGATACTTTACTCTATTTGCAAACTAGAACTATCGTTCGATTTGAGTTTTTATTACATACGATTCAGAAGCAAAAGTTTAAATGAATGTCTAACCCGCACGATCATGCGGGTTGGGTCTTAAAGGGTTAAAGTGTTTTTTGCACTGCTCCACACTATAGGTGCAGATTCACGGTCGGCAATAAATTTTTTGCTTTGGCGGCTAATTTTCGGTGTCTAAGTCGACATTCTTCGTTGATTTTTTTTTTTTTTTTTTTTTTTGCGATCCTCTGACGAATATCGCGTTTTTTTTTGCAATCCTTTGATAAAATTTAGGTTTTTATAGCGATTTACTTACAAAATTCCTGGGGGTTTTTTCACGATGCTTTGACGAACTTCACGATCCTTTGACGAAACTTGCGTTTTTTTTTTGTTTTTTTTTCCTCCCCGATCCTTTCATGAAATTTGCAGGTTTTTTGGCGATCCTTTGATGAAATTCACGGGTTTTTTTTTTCAATCTGTTGACGAAATTCGCGTTGTTTCTGCCATCCCTTGGTAAAATTATTTTTTTCTCCAATTCATTGATAAAATAAGCATTTTTTTGAATTGATAAAATTAGCTTTTTTTGAATTGAAATAAATATTTTTTTATATAATAAGGGATAAATATTAAACTCCCCATTATGCTCAAAAAAGGTTAGAATTTGCTTAGTGTGTCTCTCTTAGGACAATTTTGAATAGATTAATTTGAAATTTAGCAGAATACACTAGCTTATTACAGATACTTTTTGTTCTTATTGATACAGCATAAAAGTTTTAAAATGATTCCTAAATTACCCTCTTATATAAAAATGAGTAGATAAAACCCATTCAGGGTATGAAAGTTAAGGAGAAAAAAAGTGTTAGTTAATTTCAAGTAAAATTTTCATTATACATGATGAATATAAACTGTCAAATTAAAAAGTTTTACTGTGTAAATATAAAAACATTTCTTACAAAATTATTCGACCAAGGTCGAATAATAGACTTCTTATTCAGCCGAAGCCGAATATTCGGCAGATAGGCCGAATGGGCCGAATACTCGGCTTCGGACGAATAATCATTGCATCTCTACATCCAACTACTAGTTATTTTTTGTAACTTCATTATAAATGTTTAAAATTAAAAGTAATTGTCTTTGTACTTATAAATATCAAACTAATTTAACTTAAAATAAAGCTAAATCTGACTTAAAGTAAAACAGTATTAATAATTAAAACAGAAAAAAGGAATCAACTAAATATTTTATGTTTAAGTTAAAAAGAAAGTGTGTACATTTCTTTGTGAAAATGTTATACAATTATAGGCATATTAATTGGTTGTACAAATTATCAGTATTTCAAAGTACAAATTAAGTAATTATTATTAGCAATTATCCATACTCAATCCAATGAATATCCAAATCCAATAGCAATTATCAGCATTTCGTTGTACAAATAAACAGAATATTTTAATGTTGAAATTACATTTTTTTATACAACTTTATTAATATACATATATACAGGGCTTGAATTTCGAGACGGGATGACAGCATTCGTGCCCTAAAGAATATTGTGGGCGGGAGGTTCCTGTTTCCAAAAAATCATTTTCCGAAAAATTTTTCTTTCTAAAACAAAGATCAAGTCTCGGGATCGACTGACAAATTTCGTGATATTTTCTGCTATCGTTGGCAAATTTCACAGTTTCTTCTTATGACAGATTGAAAAAATTCATGATTGTTTTTCTGTGTCTGACTGAAAAATTTTGCGATTTTTCTCCATGACCGACTGCCAAATTTCGTGATTTTTTTCTGGAGACCGATCAGTGAATTTTTATAAATTTTTTCTTGCGACCTATTGACAAAGTCAGCAATTTTATTCTGCGACCGATTGGCAAATTTCCCTGTTTGTTCTTGCGACATACTGATGAAATTAATGATTATTTTTCTGCATCTGATTGAAAAATTTCACATTTTTACCTAGCGACCGAGTTTGAGTTAGACCGAGTTTAAGAAATAAATTCAATCGCCTGCTACCACTCTACACATATAAAAAAAATTCGCCTTGTGTACAGTCGTGGCCATAAGTTTAGGACCACCACTGAAATTTAAGATCCAGACAATAAATTGCGTCTGCGACATTTATTACTCAAAGTTCAAACGAAAAGCGACTACAGTAACTCCACTGTCAGACGGAATGATGCCATCTGACGAAAATCGATTTGATTTATGACGTTATCAGTGGTTTCAATTTTAAAAACGCTAGTTTCTGCACGGTGGTCCTAAACTTTTGGCCACAACTGTAATTACTGCAGTCTCCTTTTAAATAAGGCGAATAATTACTGTTTAAAATTTGAGGTATCTAAACCTAAACTTAAGCATAAGTATAAAAAAAACATACTTCCAAGAGGAAAAGTCATGCAGTGTAGGGTTAAAAATATATGGGTAAATTTCATGTTATACTTAAGTAATTAAAAATATACTATATCTCTTGTTGCAACTCTAGATGCTAAATAATTCCTATCAGCTTCGTATATACGTTTAAAGGAATGAAAATTAATCTGACAAGAATGTCTGATTCCGTTTGCTGAATGATCTGAGTGTTTTCAGGGGGCGAGAGGTTTGTACTTAAGTTTTTCGTAATATTCATTTCCGATAAAAATTAGTCACAGAATAAAATTCAGTGGATTCTTTAAATAATTCTTCTTGTCTGTAATTCCACACTTTAATAATTTTACCACCAGCTTTTCACTTATGATCTTTATTTTTTTATAATCTTCTTGTTTTCTCTTAATCTGAAAATCTTTTTGAGCCAATATTGAGCCAGATTGAGTTGCATCTCAATTTCTTCAATCTATATAACAATGACACCAAATCGAATCCATAAAAACGCAACTAGACTAATTGTGCTACCTCCCTATATGTACTTGTTTAACTGACATTTTTTGGGAAAACTAAAAAAGAATTTATTTTTTTCTGATTGATTTTCTTTAAAATCGTTTGACTGCATCCTGATATGGGGCATTCTCACAATCTTTTTTTTTTACTTTTGGGGGAATTAATCTGGCGAAATTAAACTTGCTAAAATAACATTTTAATCTGATAGACGAATGCCTTAATGATTCAAAATAAAGAAAAAATGGTCAGCAGCAAAAAATTTTTTATTTAACTGAGGTTTAAGTTAAACTTGCAACTTTAACTTTCCTTACCGTTTTATCCCTATAACTTTATTTTCTTCTAAACTTTTACTTATAATGAATTTGCATAGTACCCACAGGACATTCAAATAAGAAATAATAAAAATGTAGTACTTTTAATTAGTGGTGTACCGAGTAGTACTTTGGCCGAGTAGCCGAGTACCGAGTACTCGGCCACTGACTACTCGGCCGAGTACCGAGTAGTTGTGTAATAAGGGAAAAAAATGCTGATGTGCACATAATGTGAGCTTAGGTATATATATATATATATACCTGTGTACATATATATATACCTGTGTGTGTATGTATATATATATATATATATAAATTAACTAATTAAATTTGAAATTTATTTGTGCAGCTTTTAAAGACAATTTTTGACAATTCAAAACAGTAGCAAAGAAAAAGAATTGACACATAACAAGTACAATTATTAACCAATATAAAATTAAAACATTCTTCAACCCTCTAATTTATTCTGATACCTGAAATCTGTCTATCAAAAATAAAAATGTTTATTGGTTACTGTAACAATTCATTGAATAATGCAAAACATTTCATATTTATTTTGTAACTATACCTTATTTTCTTTTGATTAAAAATAAAAAGAGAGGTACAAAAAGCGATACAGGCTTTCTTAACAGAAGACTTATGTAAAACTGACACTCCATTTGCATGGGGAGGGGGCAGGGTTCGCAAAAACCCGTTTTTTTTTTTTTGAAAAAACCCAACCCACATGGGTTTTTTCGGGTTTTTTCAAAAGTACAATGTATGCGATAT
Organism: Maratus speciosus; assembly: GCA_963932465.1. Taxonomy (NCBI): domain Eukaryota; kingdom Metazoa; phylum Arthropoda; class Arachnida; order Araneae; family Salticidae; genus Maratus; species Maratus speciosus. The sequence goes on along the minus strand of OZ010799.1, from coordinate 61,595,201 downwards.
TACATCATTGTATTCTATATTATTTATACATTATATATACTATACATTGTTCCCTTGTATACAATAATTGTAATACTATTTTACAAGTTATAAATTGTAAATTATATGAATTTAAATTAAGTGTCATAAATTGCATATATTATATGAATTTAAATAATTGTCAGTGTGTCTCACAAATTAATTTTAAATATAATAGAAGATAAAGAATTGTTAATTTGCTTTAAAATAAAATAATGTATAGAATATTAGTATTTAAAATTTATAAGTAGAAGAAAAAAAGGGTAAACTAGTCAGATGTGCCAATCCCAAAACTTTCCTCTATCTCATACATGTAAATAATTCAAAATTTGCTATCACAGTGCCACATCTATGCTCATCACGAGGATTGTAAAATATAGGCTCATTGAATTGGATGCATTTAACAAGGATATGAAAGTATCACATTGTTTCAAACAAATCATTGAATTTTGGAACCCATCCTCTTATATGTCCACAAAAAAAAAACTTCCAACCCAAACAGTATAAAATCAACACCTCTTGTATTCAATTTACATCCAAGTCTAATAAGGATCTATTTACATGAAAGTGAAACAGAATATTAAGTTTGATTAAATTACGTGCATTAGTTTTTGAGATATAGATTTTGCAAAAATCATGAAAAGTTTAGCATATCAACACTATGTGCTGTGCAATTTACACCTAAACCTAATCGGTAACAGCTTACGTCAACGTTTAACTGAATCTGAAGTTTGATGAAAATCTTGAGATATTGCGGAAATCATAAAAAATGCAGTACAGCAGAGCCATTGTTGGGTGATATTCACCAAAAACCAATCAGCACCAGTTTATATCAAGATCTAACTGAATCTAAATTTTTATTCAATTTCGTACATTAGTTCTTGAGATAAGAGTTATTGCTGAAAACGTGAAAAAATGCAGCATAACAGCGCTACCTGTTGGGCGATATACACCAAAAACTTGATAAGCAACAACTTAACTTGTAACTGAATCTGAAGTTTGATGAAAATCCATGCATTAGTTCTTGAGATAGAGCACCCACAAAATTTTTGTCACATACTGACAGACATTTTCTAAAAACTGTCAAATCGTCTTCAGGACCTTTTTAAAACGTATAAATCTGTCGTAAACTGGAAGTTGAAATTTTTCACAAATTAAATACTTTCTTCTTGTAAAGATAGAAGAAAGTAAAAATACATCTTTTATTTTCATGAATATAGCTCATTTGAATTTTTTATATAAAGACATTCTTGTGATATTATTGCCTTTACCTATAGTTATGTACTATGTATGTTGGCTACTATGTTCTATGTTAGTAAAGTATTTCAGTGTGCTAAAATACATTTTTATTTTACTTCGGGTGTTTATGTATTAATGTTGTGGCTTTTATATATTATTTTTTTTTCAAAATTTACTGAAATGACTTAAATTCATTAAATGTATATGTTGTTTAAAATTTTAAATATTTCTGAAAATTGAAAAAACCCACATTATGGGTTTTTCAGTGGGCTTTTTCAAGTGGGCCCATTCTGAAAAAACCCACCGGATTTTTTCGAACTGGGCCCAGCTTTGCGAACCCTGGGAGGGGGGGGGGGGGGGGAGAAAAAAGAACTTTTCTGATTATGGACAACCTTGCAAAAAAATTTGGTACTTTTCGGTTAGCTGGGCATCAGTGTTACATATACATATTTATATACATACATATATGTATATATGGATATATATGTATATTTATATATGTATGTATATAAATATGCATATATAACACTAGCACCCGGCTAACTGAAAAGTACCAAAAATTCTTATGTGCACCTGCAACCACTGTTCATTCTGAATGTATATTTTCAGACGCAGGCCAAATTTATAGTAGTAAAAGAAATGCCCTGTCTACTGATAATGCAGAACGTTTGGTGTTTTTGCACCATAATTTGAAATATAATAAATTTAATTATTAATTTTTTTATTACATTTGTTGTATTTTCAGTTTCTTTATCCAAAATAATCTTTTCTGTTTTCCTATATATTTAAAAAGAACTTATTTTTATTTGTATAAATGTGATACTAAATTTTAATCTGGAATTATTTTATGAGGGTTTTTGTTCTTATTTTTTTCTATATTTTGTAGACATGTTGTTAAATACCAAGTAAATAGTTTTATGAATTATTGCATATATTATACATTGATATTCAAATAACTTTTTACAGATCAGTTTTAAATTCATATGCTTAAAAAATGAAATTCTTACAACTACTCGGTATTGGCCGAGTACTCGGCCAAAATTTCACCGAGTACCGAGTACTCGGCAAATTGGCCGAGTACCGAGTATTTACCGAGTACTCGGTACGGCTCTACTTTTAATACAGAATTTTTGTATAACATTGTCTTAAAGGTGTGTTAAAGAAGGGATGGTAAGGTAAAAAAAGGGGATAGTATAGGAAAAAAGGAACGAAATGGGGCAAAAAGGGATGGTAAAAATGGATTGGTAAGGAAAATTACCACCTATTTTTAGGCAAATCATGTTAAGACTAAGTGATAGCCACAATGTTCATTGATTTTTAGAAACAGTTGTTAACATTGGATTCAATTAATTAATTTATTTTTTTTAATTTACCTCGAAAAGTGCAGGAATAAACCTTGAGGATGGTAAGACTACCAATAAAGCCACGATCTTGAAATTGATATTTAAATGCTGATTTAAATTCTGCAGTAAATTTCCTGTCAAAGAATTTTAGACATTATTTCTCTAGCATACTTCTGCATGAGAAAAAACTTGAAAAAAGTTCTGTGGTTGCATCTGAAGGGATTTTCTGTATAAGTTTAGCAAGAGGGACGGTAAGGATGAAAAACCCAGAGACAGAGTTCAAAAAATAATATCCACCATAAAAATGTGTGCAAGCTAATTTTTTGCCACATATTTATATAAAACAATTGTCCCAGTTTCGGAAAAAAAATTACATCGAATTACTTTTATTGAAACAATTTTATACAGACAGCTCCAAACTTAAAAATCAGCATCAGGGACACGGGACGGTATAGGAGTTTTCCAGGTATTTGGACCCCCAACATCGTCCAAAACTTATTTATCTCGTTAATATTGTTATGCAATCATGCAATGGATGTTCCCCAGTATATATATATAAAAAAAAAAAAAACACAAAAAAGTGTATTAAAATAAAAATTATTCAGGGTCATGAAAATCAAAAGATTGTGAGAATGCCCCATATTCTTTTAAAAGCATACAGTTTTACGCAATATATTGTAATAATCAAAGATAAAGTGTTCATATGAATTTTCATTAAGGAAACTTTTTGAACATAAATCCAATAAAATAAATGCTATCGGACAAAAAATGTTGCACCTAAATTATAAGTAATTACTGGTGCAGTCTTAAGAAACGAGCTGTTTAAGTGGAAGTAATTGCAATAATTTTGTTTGTTCTTTTGTTTAGAAAACTTGGATCTTGAATATATTGAAACTTGCCTTTTGTTATTTACCTTCTTTTACAGCCGAGCCCTGATATTTTGATTTAGGATCTGAATCTATGCCATGCCAAATATAATCTCCTGCATGCCAACTGTGTCACGCGTGCCATATGTTCGCCGTCCTTGGTATATAACATATAAAACTTGATTCTGTTCCTTTGTTTTAATAAAAATAAACATTTTGGATAATTATTTGAGTTGTTGATTTAAACTATTTCAATGGTATTTTGTCATGTCTATATAAATGTAATTCTTTAAGCATCACGTAAAAAAAGAGCAGGATTTAAAGATATTTCTTTTCCTTTTCAAACAGTTCAACTACCATGCATTTAAAAATGTTGGGAGGTAAACTCCTCTCCTAGGAAAATTCGAATTTTAAGCACCGATATTCAAAGAGATATTCTTTTTGTAAATTATATTTCAACACATTTAAAATGTTTTAATGATGTGTGAAACATGTTTGCATTTTATTGTTCTGTGATGGCATTATATAAAGACATAAATAAACATCCACCATATAACTAAAAACATATCTCTAGTGCTGGATGTCCGAATCCGGCAGGCAAAGGAACTTCGGATATCCGGTATCCGGCAAAATCAATATCCGGTGCATCCCTATTTTTTTAATATTCTTGACTGCCATGATTGCTTAGCTTATTCTTATATCTATATTTTTAACCTCTATCTCTCCCAACTTTACCTTTTGACTGTACATAGCTTAAAATTTATATTATACTTAATTTATATCCAAATTAAAAGAATTGTGTGATTAAATGAAATACAGTATGACTTCAAAAATCCAGCATCGAAACCATCTTTTCCCTTCCTTTTTCTTTTACACTTTCAATTTATGGGAGAAGAAAAACAGCAATTGTTTATGAATTAAAAACTTCAAGATCGAAAAGAAAAAAAAAGTATTTGACTTTTTTTTTTTTCATTTGTCAGAAATGATTATTTTATAAATAAATTTTCTCAGAGCTGCACCGTTACTTAGCAACGGTGCGGAGACTAGTACACAAGTTCTTTGGAGGGGGATGAGGATATAGGTGAATGGCTAAGCATTGACGAAAAATCATCAGGCTGTGCTAAATAGAACAGAAGATAACGCTAATAGCAGCTCAGTAGACAAGGATAACCAACCGGCAGAAGAAAAAGTATCATTAGAAAAATGCATAAATTTGACTGTAGAATTAATATCTTCTTTAGAGAAACAAAACAGTATTTCCAAAATAGACATTCTTCATTTGTATAAAATACAAGAAAAAACCAAATAAATTGAAGCAAACAAAATTCACATCGATGTTTCCGAAATTACATGAGAAGAAATAATTTCACTCTTTATTAGTTTTTCTTTCTGTAATATAGAAAATATCAATTAAAGTATTCTTGTCGATGTGGGTTAGGATAAACTCATTCGACACTTAAACAAACACATTTTTAATAAGGATAACACACGAACTATATACAGATTCGCGAAAAGTGCAAAATAACTTTGAATCATACATATTTCCATAAAAACATCTCTAGATGAGATACATTTCGAACATACGCTGAAACTCTACTTAAACCCGAACAATCATAATTACATACCTTCACTTCATGTTTGGCAAAATATCTCAAAATATTTTGCCGACAGTGGCAACAGCGCCATCTATATGCTATAAAAATAAGGGAAGGCAGTCATTTTGTTACAACCTCCCCCTCTGGTTCCGCGGACGTCCCGGTGAGGAACCAGTAACTTTTTTAGGTGGTCTGCCGCGTTTCCTAATAGGTGCAACAGGCACAATGTCAGAGTCATTACACAGTTTCAAAGCTGAAGTATGACATGTAGCAAGAGGTTCATTTGGATTGTCCATGCTTGCTATAACAAATGTGGTGGGCGATTTTTGAGTTAAAATAATGTATGGTCCATCACGCTTAGGCATGAACTTTGCAGTTTTGTCCTGGTTTTCTTTTACGGTCAGCGTATTTCTTTCTTTGATCTTGCTTAGCTTCAACTTTGTCCTTAATTTCTTTGGTGAAGTTTGCAAATTTCTTGAGGTATGGTGTAATTTCAGGTACAAAGTTGTCATTGTGAATTACAACACGAATGTCGAGTTGAACATCGTCTGTCGTTCTTAATTCTCTCCCAAATTGTAAAAATGCTACTGTTTCTCCAATGGTGTCACACTTAGCAGTATTCGTTGCAAAACGTATTGTTGGAAGTTTCTCTTCCCATGAACAGTGGTCATTCTCTACTAATATAGCCAATCTCGGTTTGAGATCTCTATTTTTTCTCTCCACAGGGTTTGCCTGAGGATGATATATGGGAGTTGGGTTTTGTTTGATACCTAAAAGAAAACAAAGTTGTTGCATCACACTACTAACAAATTGTGGTCCGTTATCACATATTATATATCTGGGTAGACCATATCTAAGGATAACTTCTTCGAGCAATGTAGTTGCACACTGTGCTGCTGTAGCTTCTGTAAGGGCAAATAGTTCAACCCATCTTGTTGCACAGTCTTCTACTATGAATATCCATCTTTTACCATTCTTACTTTTTGGTAAAGGGCCAAAAAGATCAATTGATAGAACTTCAAATCGTTGTGAATACACTGGTGTTTGTAACAAACCGGATGGTTTTTGATTAGAAGGTTTATACCTATTACATTCAACACAATGTTCGACGTAATCTGCAATGTATGAACGCATTCCAGTCCAATAATATCTTTTGGATATTCTATTAAATGTACCTTCAGCACCGTAGTGACCAGCCATAGGTGAGTCATGGTGTTCTTTTAAAATTTTCTCCCTTTCATGTGAGGGGACTACTAGTTGTGCTTCTTCAGATTCCGAAGTTGTGGAATACCTGTATAAAACTCCTTGGTTCATAACATAACCGCGTTCAGTCCAGTTAGTGTAGTCTAGAGTTTTTTCTTCATCTTCGAAACTTTTAATAATTTTCTTTAATTCTTCATCTTTCATTTGTTCAGCACGTAGATTACTAGGCATTTTAGCAGGGATATCAATCATTATGGTGCAAATATCACAATCTTCTTTACTGATATGATCACACGCAGGACGAGAAAGCATGTCAGCTATGACGTTTGCTTTACCTGGAATGTATTCTATTTTCACATTAAATTCTTGCAACTGTAAAGCCCATCTGGCAAGTCTTCCAGAAGGGGACTTTAAGCTCATGAGCCATCGGAGAGGCTGGTGGTCGGATGTCACAGTAACTTCTGTTCCGTCAATGTATCCTCTGAATTTATTAAGAGCCCAGACAACAGCAAGAGCTTCCCGTTCCGTGGTCTGATACCGTAATTTCGGGAGTAAGTGCCGCACCCGGCATAAGCGCCGCACTCGCAATATTCTTTCTAAAAAAAAAATTTGGCGTAAGCGCCGCATTAAATGTAGATTAAAGGCCTAAACTTAGACATTTAAAAATAAAACAATTAATAGCACAATTAAAATTAATTTAATGTTTTAAAGAATTTTTAAAAAATAAAAAGACTTACTTATTTAGTTTTTTATTCTCAGGGACTTAAGGAGACATCCGTTGGTTAATTATAATGTAACCATCCAGAGTGCGGGACGCGAACCCTTCTCTGATAGCAATATATACCTGTCTTGTCACCGTACGTGTATCTCCATTGATAAATCTATTTATCTTTATTTCACTTTCCTTTATTAAAGTACTTTTTATTTACAGTAAGATAGAATGCATTATAATAAATTAACTTACCTTATTTCCTTTTGCTTTCTCTTAAATAACGTTGTTTTATTTTCTTTCTTAACTTACGTATCGTTACTTCGTTGTTTACTTCTGTCATGTTTCAATAATTCCACAGAGTACTTGATGACGTAATCCTGACAGCTATCATGTAACGATGTACAAATCATGTCATCATCTTTGCACGTGTTTGAAGCTGTCAGTTGCATTGTGTTTTCCTAGTTTTCGTTTCTCCGGGTCGTATAAAGTGCCGGCCGGTAGATTCTTATCTGGCCTTTCGTACCTTGACCTACTAACTTTTGATATGGTGTTTAACGAACGACAGGAAGGTGGCGGCGTGAGTGATGGAGTTTCGTAATGTCTTAGTTTCTTTAAGTGGATTCACGGATGAAGTGTTTTTATAGTGAAATGAATATGACGACTTTGAATAGTTGTGATCCAGTTATCTATTGTAGATTGTTTGTGAATCAACACCGTTGCTTTTACTATAGTTCATTTTACCGACATCCGGATCAACTTGTTGACTTATGGAATTGGAGTCTTTAATTACGTGCTGTTCATCTTGAGTTGTTTCGACGATAGAATGTTAGCTTGCTCTGGAGCGTCGATTACATATGCTTTTTTAAACTGAAAGTATTCTTTCATATTTCTTGTTATGAAGCTCCTTGATATAATTAACGAAGTAAAGCAATATATTTTTCTGTTAAAGTTTATTTCTGTTAAAGCTAGTTTACTTAAATGATTAATCTGTTTCTATATATATCTTTTGGTTTTTAATAAACATTTCGTGTATTTTAAACTTCTCTGGTATTTATTTAATTACACAGTCTTGCCTTTATTTTTAATAGATATACTTAATATGCTTTTGACTTTCCAGGCTTTGATTTATTTTATGAATAGGTTTTTGGGGTTGTTCAGCTAATAAACGTTTCTTCTGCCTTTTTAACTTAAACTCTGCTTAAACTTATATAGTTATATAATTTAATTACATCATTCTCCTTGTGGCGCTCCATGTTTTTTAAAGTGGTTGGCGCCACTAGGCACGCTTTTTATTAGTGGGTCGCATCCACTATATATGGAACAGCAAAATTAAAAACCATCATTCACTCAATTCACTGTCTGACTGGAACAATTGTCGGATGTCGTCACTCAATTCGAGGCTATTTTCCTCATCGTCCGATATCTCAATATCTGTATCAGCATCCTGACTCGAAGGAATTATTTCTGCTGCTGAGAATCCCGAAATAATAGCACTCGGCTCAACGGCATTCCATGCTGCTGATACCCATTTCGCCACTTCCGCGTAAGATGCTTTCTTCAAATTGCCACCTTTAGTATATGAATGCAATCCACTTGACATCCATGTCTCCCACTGTTGTCGCATGTGATGCTTAAAAATGCGATTTGGAATCAAATCTAAGGGCTGCAATTTTTTAGTAAGCCCACCAGGAATGATAGCCAAAGATGCAGCACATTTCCTGGCCGCTTCCTTTACAGGCTCCGTCAAATGTGCCGCCATGGAATCCATTATTAACATTCCACTTGGCTGGAAAAAAGTGCCTTTTCTTTTTTTCCACACTTCAGAAAACCAGTCTATCATTAATTTTTCATTGTTCCATCCTTTTTTGTTGCACCTTATTACAACATCCGATGGAAAAGTCTCTTTAGGTAAGGTTTTCCTTTTAAAAATTAGCATAGGCGTCAGCTTTTCTCCACTTGCGGTACACGATAAAACGCATGTGAATGAAGTTTTTTCATGGCCTGTAGTTGAAATGAAAACAGAATTTTCTCCAGTTGTATTCACAGTTCTACTTGGGGGGCAATCGAACATCAACGGAACTTCGTCCATATTGATCAACTGGGAAGGCTTAAAATTCTTTTCATTTTTTAATTTCATTACAAATTCCAGGAATTTTTTTTTCTTTTCAATCCAGTCAGCAGGGAGATTCTGTCCCACACTTGTTCTTTGCCTCACGGACAACTTGTGTCTCTTCATAAAATGGAAATACCAATTTGCGTTTCCTTTGAAATTTGAAATTCCCATATCAGCAGCAATATTTTTAGCTTGCATTCGAATTTTTACCGTTGAGATTGAAAGACCTTCTTCACGCTGTTCTAAAATCCACTTTCTTGGATTCTTTTCCAACTCCGGCCAATGAGCTGTACCGCAACGTCTTGCTTTTTTAAATTTCGGCATTTCTTCAATAACTGATTTTTCTGATCGCCATCGGCGAATGCATCTTTCGTCTATACCAAATTCACGTGCTGCAGGACGATTTCCGATATTCTCTGCTTTCATAATTACTTGTAATTTAAATGCAGCAGTATAATTTCGAAGTCGCTTGGGATCCATCGTAAAATATTCCAACAATCAAAAGATTAAAAAAGATTCAAAAATAGCAAACCATGTTGAAAATAGGGATGCAACGGATATCCGGCAAATATCCGATATCCGGCACATCCGGCTGATTTTTCAATATCCGAAATACCGTCGGATATCCGAATCACAATCACCGGATATCCGACTTCTCTGCCGGATATCTGGCAATGCGTAACAAAGCAAATATATAACGATAAGAGAAATCGTTTGACCCAAACAATGCCGAACGACTTTTGTTTATAATGCAAAATATGAAAGTAAGTCCACTATTCATGAGTAAAAGGTAATTCCCAAAAGTTTAAAGAATTACCAGCTTTCCTGACATTGGTATTTGAACTCTCTATAATAAATTTAAGAATTTATGTTTACATCTTTTAGAAAATTGTACCTTTACTTTCAGAATGTGAAACAAAGTCTGAAGTTGTTTATTAAAGTATGACTTTATTAATTTTCTTTCTCTCTTTTAAGTTTAACAATTAAACAGGCCTATTTTTACTTTCTTCTATCTTCAAGAGAAGAAAGTATTGTAACTGAGATTTTTTTCGATTTCTGGTTTTCGGTGGGCTTAGACGTTTTAGGGGTCAGAGATCCCAAAACATGCTTATACAAAATGTCTGTTTGTCTGTCATCATACCATCAAAAAGTGTATGAAGTTATACATAGAATTGAACCAAATTTTTTGTGAATATTTTTGGCTATAGCCAGCTGGCCCTTCTTCAATATTGGAACATTCCACTGGAAGGGGGCGCTGTAATCGTGATTTTTGTGCCATCAAAAAGTGTATGAAGTTATGCATGGAATTGAACCAAATTTTTGTGTATGTTTTTGGCTGTGGCCAGCAGGTCCTTCTTCAATATGGAAGCATTCTGTCAGAAAGGAGTGCTGCTGTAATTGCGATTTTTGTGCCATTTTCATTATTGTACTGTCGAAAAGTGTCTGTTAAATATGTAATAAGTTATCCATATAATCGAACAAAATTTTTTGTGTATGTTTTTGGCTATGTCCAGCAGGTTCTCCTTTAAATTAGAAATATTCCATCAGAAGGGTGCGCTGTAACAGTGATTTTTGTGCCATTTTCATTCTTGTATGTACCATCGAAAATTGTATGAAGTTATGCATAGAATTAAACCAATTTTTAGGGGTATGTTTTTGGCTATGGCCAACTGGTCCTCCTTGAATTTGAAAATAGTCTGCTGGAAGAGGGCGCTATAATAATGATTTTTGTGTTATTTCCATTATTTTACCATCGAAAAGTGTATGAAACTAAGCATAGAATTGAACCAATTTTTGTGTATATTTTTGGCTATGGCCATCAGTTTTTCCTTGAATTTGGGAATATTCCGCCAGAAGGTGTCACTGTGACAGCGTTTTTTGTAAAATTTTCTCAATTTTTTGCAGTTTTTGTACTGTATATTGGTGGCTCGTGAAGTCATGGGAACTTCGCATCCTGCTAAGCTGTCTATTCACAATCAGCTGATGTACAACAGAATAACGAAAAAAATTATTGATTTTAATAAATATCATGATTGAGATTAACTTATTCTTATTTTGATCAATTGACGAGCAGAAATCTTAGATCAAAATCAAAGTTGGTATAATATTGAACTAATAATATCGAAGTATTAACATTTAAAATTACTTTTAGAAATATTAAGACGTATGAGATAGAAGAAAGTTTTGGGATTGGCACATCCAATTAGTTATATTTGTAACCAGAGTTGTATAATATAGACGCACGCCGTGCGCGGAAAATTTTTCGCAAAATTCAGAACTTTGCGGAAAATTTCTTAGAAAAGAAAAGTAGTTTTTGTTCTTGTATTTTTTTTTAAATACCGAAAAATTAAAAATGTTCTCCAATTTTATGTACGATTTATTTATTGTTTGATAGGGGTGATTCTGTTCCGAATTTTCCGAAAATTTAAGGCATTCGGTTCCGAAAATTAAAAAAAAAAAAAATCGCCCACCAGTCCGAAAATTCAGACACAAAAATAATCACCGAAATATATTGCGGATTTCAACAAATGATCGCCGAAAATAAACCAATTCCGTCAATTGTTCGCAGAAAAAATACCCAATGTTGTCAAAGCATCACGGAAAAAATGAAAATTTCGTTAAAGGACCGCGGAAAAACGCTAATTTCTTTAAAGAATAATCGTGGACAAAAAAAAAAAATTTCTTGTCAAGGAATAGCAGAAAAAACGCAAATTACATCAAAGAAGTGCAGGAAAAAAATGAATTTCGTGAAACATAGCGGAAAAAGCGCAAATTTTGTCAAAGGATCGTGAAAAAAAATCCCGCAAGTTTCATAAAAGAATCGCGGAAAAAAACGAATTTCGTTAAAGGATCGCGAAAGAAACACAAATTTGGTAAAAGGGCCGCGGAAAAAGCACGCATTTAGTCAAGGGATCGCGAAAAAAAACAATTTTCTCAAAAGGCCACAGAAAAAACACTAATATCGTCAAAGGATTGCGAAAAAAAAGCGAATTTCATCAAAGAATCGCAGAAAAAAGCAAATTTTGTGTAAAAGCGCAGGAAAAAAACTAATTTCGTAAAAGCATAGCGGAAAAAGCACGAATTTTGTCAAAAGATCATGAAAAAAAATGAAAATTTCGGCAAAGAACCGCGGAAAAAACTAATTTCATCAAAGGATTACGAATTTCGTCAAAATGGCGTGAAAAAAGCTTGAATTTCGTCAAAAGATCGCGAAAAAATGCAAATTTCGTCTAAGGATAGGAGAAAAAAAGCGCATTTTGTCAAAGGATCTCTAAAAAAACGCGAATTTTGTCAAAAAAATGCAAATGTCGTCAAAACATCGCGGAAAAACGGAAATTTCGCCAAATGATCGCGGAAAAAAATGAGAATTTCGTCAAAGGGCGTCAAAGGGTGTAAGGAGAGATCCATTCTTAGGTATCATCATTAAAGAGACCGATGAGTTTTTAACTCATCGGTCTCTTTAATGATGATACCTAAGAATGGACCTCTCCTTACAAAATGTGATTCCGTTGTTTCAGAAGCAATGTCCCTTATTGCATTTTGTGAGAAGAGGTCACAATATTAAGGATTGGGCTGTTTCTAAATGCATTGACAAAATAACTGATAAGAATTCACCCCTTCATATCATGGATTTTTAGTTTTATTATTTTTTTAGCCAACATAATTATTCTGTAATTAATATTAATTAATTTTTAAATTACTAGGAGGCTCGGCCCCCTACGAGCTACGCTCGCCAACCCCCGTCCAGACACCGCAGACTCTAAATGCACGCTAATTTGATCGGCTTTAAAAAGATTTCGAAAGATTGAATTATAATTTAAAAAACAGTGGCGATCTCCCTATAAATGAATTTCTATTCATTTCTCTTTGATTGGGGAATTTTAACGCCAAATTATATAAATCGCCAAACCACTCGCCAAATTATACAAATTGATATGATATTTATTTTAAATAACGAAAGAACAAATAAATTCGTACAACATTAATAAAAACACAAATAAAACGTCGAAATAAAAATAACTTGATGACGTAGACACGTGTAACAACATTTCAAAATAAGCTAATATAAAAGGAATTAAGTAAAGAGAGTCTTTGTCTCCTGGTATTTTTTAACAAAGCGAAAAGAAAGTTCTTTTAAATGAGACATTTTAAATTAATTCTCAAAATATCAAATAAATGTCTAGCGCAATTTCTAAATTTAAACTTTTTTGCAATATTATTTTGTGTTCATTTTATGTAATAACTATAATGTGACGTAAATATGACGTAATTTCTCCTAAGACTTCTAACGCATGTTAATGAATTTATTATTTTACAATATCCTTTCTCTTTTAAAATTCACGTGTATACTTTTTATGACGTAATTTTTAATAAGTTCCTGCTTTTTATACGTAATTATTTAATTCTAATTTGAAAGTTTTTTCCTGTTTATAATAGTCGCGTGTAAATAAATTTTTAATTTGAAGCAAACATTATTGCTTGCGCTTTTTATACAGTTGGCAACAGTTTAAATTAGTACAATTTTCTGAAATCTGTAAAAAATATCTCTAGAAATGCTGAAAATTTGAATTTAAAATAGAAATAAAACCTCGAAAAATGAGTCAAAATAAAAAAATTAATGCAATCTGCACTCCGGCAAATTCTAACGCATAAAATGATCTAAAAATGATTACACTGCCATGTATAGTTTTTGCTGCTATAAAACTTTTTTAGTGGAACGATTTTGTCCAACTTTAGCATTAAATATCTCTTAAAATAATTCTTCGATTTGAAATATGTCTACATCAGCGTGTTTATCAAACATTTCTGTATAAAACCACCGATTTTCATATTTTTGTATGCATTATTTTTGTTAATATTAACGAAGAAAGGCCTCCGGTCACAAAAAAATCAAAACCGGCGGCGGTGGCGGTGACAGCGGTAGTTACTTTTTTTTAGAATAGAGAGAAACGGTAATTATTTTAAAACTACTATTTAAAATTCATACAGTCAAAGTAATATAACACGTCATTTTATTAAACATTAAATTTGCAGAAAGTTTTTGACCCAATATTTATGTGCGCAGAAAGTTTTTGGTTTTATGCGAGTCTGTTTGTTAACTTCATTATAAATAAATATTTAAAATTAAAAGTAATTTTCTTTTTACTTATAAATATCACAGTAATTTAACATAAAATAAAACTAAGTGTGATTCAAAGCAAAACACTATTAAATAAAACAGAAAAAAGGCATCAACTAAACCTTTATTTGGAGAAAATCACTCTTTAATCATGGGTATATTAGTAGATATTTTATGTTTAAATTATAAAAAGAATGTATGTATTTCTTTGTGAAAATACTCTACAATTATAGGCATATTTAATTGGTTAAAATTTGTTACACAAATTATCAGCATTTCATTGTACAAATTAATTATTAGCAATTATCAATATACTCAATCCCATATCCAAATCCAGTAGCAATTATCAGCATTTCATTGTACAAATAAACAGAATATTTTAATGTTTAAATAACATTTTTTATACAACATTATTAATATACATTACATGGCTTGAATGGCAGATACATGTCTTGAATTTCGAGATGGGATGGTAGGATTCGTGCCCTAAAGAATATTGGGGGCGGGAGACTCCTGTTTCCAAAAAAATCATTTTCCGAAAATGTTTCTTTGTAAAACGATGATGAAGTCTCAGGACCGGCTGACAAACTTCGTGATATTTTCCACTATCAATTGGCAGATTTCACAGTTTCTTCTTACAACAAATTGACAAAATTCATGTTTGTTTTTCTGCATCTGACAAAAAAATTTTGCGATTTTTCTCCGCGACCGACTGTACGAATTTCTTGATTTTTTTCTGGAGACAGATTGGTGAATTTCATAATTTTTTTTTCGCAATCAATTGACAAATTATTTTATTCTGTGACCGATTGGCAAATTTCCCTGTTTGTTCTTGTGACGTACTGATGAAAGTAACGATTGTTTTTCTGCATCCAATTGAAAAATTTTGCATTTTTTTTTCTGCGACCAGCTGAGGAATTTCACAGTATTTGCTCGTGACGGACTGGTAAATTTCACGATAGTTTTCCATGATCGATTGGCGAATTTTGTGATATTTTCCCACTGTCGATTTCCCATGAACTTCAGTTTTTTTCTCGCAACCAATCGACAAATTATTTTATTTATTTTCACCATGATTGACGAAATCAGCAATGTTTTTTCTATGACCGTTTTACGTATTTTGCGATGTTTTACCTGTCTGCCCAAAATAGGAAATAACTAAAAGGGCAGCAACGGCTACTGGAGACTAAGCTCTATCAAATTGGCCAATAGTCACCACTAAACAAAATGAGATTACACTTGTGATGTACATGAAAAAAAAAAATAACTTTGATGAACTTAAAAAAAAAAAACATAATTAAAAACAACAAACTAGTTGTTTCTCGCAATTAACAGAAATTAGGACATGACTTTTTGAAATCAGCCTTTTCTCGTGTAATAGAAGAAATCAATTGACTAGTCCCTTTTCAAACTTTGGATATGGATTTCATAGCGTAGATCAATTAACGAAAATACCAGTGATTACAGTTTTGACTATAATTCCCTTAAGGATATAATAAAAAAATTTGTTCAGAAGTGACATATCATCACAGATGTGCATTATTCATGTAAGTTAAAAATTAATGCACATCAGATTTTACAAAGTTTTCTAAAACTTTTTAAGAGAGCATAACCATGTGTTTCCGATAATTTCTAAAGTTATAAAATCGCTCTGTACTGTTTGTCAAAAGTGTAACTTCTGAAAGAGGCTAAAGTATGCAAAATGGAATAAAATCTAAATTAAGAAATTCATTTAGCAACCCGATTGTTAATTGCCTATAACATTGGGTGAAAATTGAAAAATAGACATGGTATATATAAAGCTTGATTGTGTTCCTTTGCTTTAATAAAATGAAAATTTTGAATAATTACCTTGAGTTGTTAATTTAAATTGTTTCAATGGTATTTTGTCATGTCTGTATAAATGTAATTCTTTAAGTAGCACATAAAAAATAACGGGGTGTAAAGATTTTTTTCCCCTTTCTAACAGTTCAACTCCCCTGCATTTATAAATTTTGGGTATGAAACTCCCCTCTTGGGAAAACTTGAATTCAAGCCATGATATTCAAAGAGATATAGTTTTTGTAAATTATATTTCAATGCATTTAAAATGTTTCAATGATGTGTGAAACATGTTTGTAATTTATTGTTTTGAAATGACATTATATAGAGAAATAATTCAATATATAACTAAAAACATATCTAGGGCCGGATATCCGATCGGATATCCGGCCGGATATCCGAATCCGGCAGACGAAGGAGCTTCGGATATCCGGTATCCGATATCCGGCAAAATCAATATCCGGTGCATCCCTAGTTGAAAACTAACGACACAAGTGCGATGAATAGCAATGATGAGAGGAGACGGGGAGAGACAAGTATCCAATCAAATCGACTGACCACTATGCCACGAGCAACCCACTTTTATAAAAGGGGTGATGGTGAATGGATAAGTTAAGAGAACAGTAAGGACAAAGAACTTTACTCCGTGAGACAGAACGGTACGGATATGTAATGCGCGATAAGTAACTTTACAGGTACTTTACAGGGGAGCGATCCAAACCAACGACGATTTTTATTTTTACTTTCTACCCCTTTCCCTCTTTCTGGAGTTTAGTTAGACATTATTCTGTCATTTAAATTTACGACAGGGTGTCTACAGAATCTGGAAATCAGGGAATCATGGAAAAATCAGGGAGGTTTATCACTCTGGAAAAATCAGGGAAATGTCAGGGAACTTTGTAAAAATACTGGAAAATCAGGGAAATTTGTCTCTATTGCAAAAATATTTGCATTTTCACCTTGCCAACAAGACTGATTCGTCTATTTTATGTACCATATTTTTTCAAATGCTGATTAATCTTTCCCAATATTTTTTAAAAGATGCACATGATATGACTTTTTGATATTTAACGTAAATTAAGGTGATCAGATTTCTGTACATAGCACTTATATTGAAGGCAATTTACACATTAAAAAAAATTTTAAATGATACATTAGCATAACGTGACCAGGTGCCCAGCTTAATCCAATTAGTTATCTCGTCAGATTTAGATAAGTCTTAGAATTGAATATTTTTCAGAAAAAGAGGAAACTTTCTGGTCACCCTATATCCATTGGCTTCTATATGAAGTTGGACGCTATGAAGTTAGTTGAGTTCGGATTTATAAAACTGTCAACCAATACTTAATGGATATTAGGCAATTTTTATGTTTTTCTCTTGTTTTTTCTCCCAAATGAGATATTAGCAAGCTGGATAAGTGTGTTATACGAGGAATCGGCATACATGAAAAAATACTGTATGTGTATTATTAATAATGGAAATCAGGGAAGTCTGATAAAAATAGTCAGGGAAATCATGGAAAAATCAGGGAACTTTTTTCTAGAATTTCTGTAGACACCCTGTACGAACATAAATGATTAATTTAAGTAGAAAACTATTTTCAAAACATCAGATAATATTGACATTTTGTGAATGCTTAAATCGCTAAAATAATACAGATGGGTATTACCGCATTTTTTTACCTTTTCATTTGTTCTTATCACGGATTTTGTTTTTTATTTTATTTTATTCTTAATTTATTCTGTAATATTTTTTATTTCATTCTAAAAGGATTACAACCACTTAAAGCTATCGTGTCCACTTTCCGATAAAAAACAGTGTTGAATTCAGACACTTTTCTCCGCGAGGGACTTCTGTGACTATGGGGGGGGGGGCATTATAGAGTTCCGGGGGATGCATTTTTTGACCATTGAAAACACAAAATCTCAAATCTTCCAGGGGGGACATCACCCCCCCCCCCCCCCCCCCGGGTCATCCCATGCATTCAACACTGGATAAAAACATCCCTCCCGAGAAGAAACTTAAAGAAACAAAATAAACTGTACGGAACTTCATTACTCACTCTACTATGTTCCTGTCATTCGTTAAACACCACGCTAGGTTAGTAGGTCAAAGAAGGGAAGGCGAGATAACAAAACTAAGTCATTACGCAATGCAACTGACAGCTTCAAACATGTGCAAAGATGACGACATCATTACGTGATAGCTGTTAGGATTACGTCACCATGTATTTAATGGAGTTTTTCAAACATGACAGAAGAAACTAAACATGGAAGAAGTACGAAATGTACGTTAGGAAAGTAAATAAAGCAACGTTATTTAAGAAGATAAAGAAGAAGGAAATAAAGTTAATTTATTATAATGCATTGTGTATTACTGTAAATAAAAGTACTTTAATAAAAGAAATAAAGTGAATAAGGATAAATAGGTTTCTCATTGGAGGTAAACACGTACGGTGACAAGAACTGGTATATATTGCTATCAGTTTTAACTTTTTTCAACATTCTTTATAAAAACTTAAAAAAAAAAAAAAAAAAAAAAATCGTAAGCGCCGCATCGGCAATTTATTAACTTTTAAAGTCATAAGCGCCGCGGCGCTTACTCCCGAAATTACGGTAGTTGCATTCTGCAGGAGTCAGTAATCTTCTGGCGTACTCAATCGGATGCTCTTCTGCACCTTTACCCTGGAGAAGTACTGCTCCAAGAGCATAATTGCTTGCATCGGTTCGAATGATGAAGGGTTTTGTTTCATCAGCCTGTTTCAATATTGGTGCTGAAACCAGGCATTGCTTCAAGGTTTGAAATGCATTTTCTTCATCGGCACCCCAATGCCATTCAACATTCTTCTTAGTGAGGTTACTAAGTGGTCTGGATATTTCTGCAAAATCTTGTATAAAACGGCGATACCATGAACATGTCTGCAGAAATGAGTGCAGTTGTTTTATATTCTTGGGAGGTGGGATCCTCACAATAGCATCAATTTTCCCAGGATCAACTTCTAGGCCATTTGGAGTGATCCAGTGTCCTAAGTACTTTACTCTGGTACATGCAAAGTTGCATTTTTCTCGATTTGCAGAAAGTTTCCATTTGTCTAATCTTTGATAAACAGCTTCAAGATCAGATACATGTTGTTCAAAACTTGATGATAAAATAATGAGGTCATCAAGGTAAGAGAGAATATTTACATCTGGGAGTCCGTTGCGAAAGTTATCCATTGTCCTCTGAAACGTTGCAGGAGCGTTACGGAGTCCAAAAGGCATTCTTCGAAAGCGGTATGTTCCGAGAGGACATACAAAAGCAGTTTTATCATGATCAGGCCCATAGACACTCACCTGTTGGTAGCCAGCATTCAGATCCAGAGTGGTCATGAACTGGGCAGTCTTTGCCTGATGTAGAAGATCACCCATACGAGGAAGTGGATAGGTATCCGGTATAGTAATCTCATTGAGCTTCCTGTAGTCTACACATAGACGTACACTACCATTTGGCTTAGGAATGAGCACGATTGGTGCAGAATATGGAGATTCGCATTGCTCAATAATTCCTTTGGCAAGAAGATCATCAATTTCTGTTTTCAACAACTCTTTCTTATCTGGTGATAACCTGTAAGGTGGTAATGATATTGGACGATGTTCTCTAGTGTTTATGTGATGTTCGACGACGGGTGTTGCCCCCTGGTTGAAAGGTATTGGAAAATTTTTCAAGCAAGTCATTAAGTCTCTTTCGTTGTATTGCAGATAGGTTTTGACCTTCATTTTCTCATAACATAACTATGTTAGCTTTGACATTTGGTGTTGAGATTTCAGACGTCGTTTTGAAAGGATCATCAACAAAAGGAATTTTATATCTTGGGTTGTTCTGGAACTACCAACTTTGGCTTCGCATATCCAACACAATTCCCATTTTATTCAAAAAATCTATGCCTAACAATGTTCTATTTCCGGTGGTTTCAGGTAACAGAAAAATCGTTGTATTAGTTCTACGACCTTCTATTTCAACAGTGATTGTTGCTTGAAGAACGTTAGTTTCTTTTCGTATGCCATCAGCGAGCGTTATGCTTACACTGGTCTCTTCGAACAAGATTCCTTGGTCACGGAGAAGCTTGAACAACATTTCCCCAGCAATGGAATGAGTAGCTCCGGTATCTGCGCAAGCTACCCCTGTAATACCATTTATCTTAATATATAACATAGGTGTTGCCTGTGTATTAATATAACAAGATTGGAGATGTAGGGAACTAAAATTTGCTGATTTTACTTGCGTAGATGGGGAACAATTAGGACATTTTGCTTTGACAAAACCTTGTTTCTCACAGCCATAGCAGCTTATAACTGGACGCTTATCATCGTTTACAAAGCGTGAATTCGTATATTTTGAGGTAGGAGAAGTATTTTTGTAATTTCCAAAATGTTCGCTAGCTTCATTTTTGGTTACCTGATTTTTCCAGAATTCCTGACCATTTGAATTTTTTGACAAAACATGTTTCTATGTTTCACGCGATTTTGAATTACTTGCTGATTTTTGAAAAGGGGGGGGTCTAATATTTTCGTATATGTCTAGCTTTTCGGCAGTCACACGACAGGGTCATTTAGTTTGTCCCACCCATCTAAATAATGATTTTTATATTCCAGTGGGCACTTTTTTTAAATCTGATCAGCGATTATTAGTTCTGAGAGCTTTTCAATTGAATTAATTTCTAATTCAGATAACCAACCCTCAAAATAATTTCTAATTTCAAAGTAAAAATCTTTCCAAGTAGAATTCTCTCTTTTTTGATGTCGTCTAAATAATACCCTAAACTTCTCCGCTGTTAATTTAAATCTTTTTAACAATATGTCACGAATATGTGCATAGCTTTTGAACATTTCTTCAGGCTCTCTTGCTATAAGTTTAGCAATGTCATTCGGAAGTACGGCGACTAATTGTGAGACCCAAAAATCTTTGGAGACATTTAACATTTTCATTTGACGTTCAAACATTGTCAAGAACAACGACATATCATCTTTTTCTGGATTAAATGGGGATAGGATGTTTTTAATATCTATATGCATCTGATCCATTTGATTTTGTGGAACAGTTGTCGCGGTATGGTTTTGAGC
This sequence comes from Maratus speciosus, assembly GCA_963932465.1. Taxonomy (NCBI): domain Eukaryota; kingdom Metazoa; phylum Arthropoda; class Arachnida; order Araneae; family Salticidae; genus Maratus; species Maratus speciosus. The sequence continues at coordinate 61,574,072 of OZ010799.1, read as the reverse complement.
TTGCAGCTTAAGTTTTTCTAACTCATAAGCTCTTTCCTCTGCGATACGTTTGTCCTCAACCCTTTGTTCTTCTATGCTCTCTTGTTTTTTCCTATTTTGTTCTTCTATGCTCTCTTGTTTTTTTCTATCTTCCACGATAGCAATCAATGCCTCTTTTACAAATTGTTCATCGTCTTTAAAAAGGGCGCACTTCATAATTTTTTCACGCAAGACTACTATTTTATCATCTGCATCTACCTGAAGCTCTAATTCGGTAGTCAAATTATATAAATCGATTTTTTTCCCTTTAGAAAGAAATGCCATTTTTCCTCAAATCAGTTAAATTTATGCTTAAATTACAAAATTATATGCAATACTTGACCCATTAAATAATCAAATAACAAAATAACTACCTTCCCCTTACAGGTAAATATGCATAAACTTTCATAAACAATTGATGAAACATACAAAAAATAATTTAATACCATACTAAAATCTATCTCTAATTAAACATGAGCTCATGTAAATATTAATGCAAAAATATTATAATCAGTTAATATGCAACTTTTTTTAATATAACTTACCGTATAAAACTGTCAGAAATATTTAAATCATAAAATTTTAAGTATATGAAATACCATGGATAATTTGATGTGAAAAAATTTTTCATTCACAAATAAATATGAAAGCAACAAAAATATCAAAATAAAGTACTTACTTACTTCTTTAAAATAAACATTCTAAATAATTATTGACGATTACTGAAATCACTTTTCTTTTCTAATATACTACGCTGTGCACAGTTAAAAGAAATAATCATAAAATTCACTTACTCAAATAATATTGCATTGAGAAAAAAAAAAAATAACCAAAAGAAATTATATAACTCTTTCCCTTTCAGAAAATTAATCTTTCATAATACTCTTAAAGAAGAACAAAACAAACAAACAAAAAAAAAAAACACATACATATAACAGCATTTAAAAATAAATAAATAATGATCAAAGCTTAGCAGAGCTGGCGGCAGCAAAAAACAGAAAAACAAAAAAAAAATTTTAACTTTTTACCGGTAAGAAAACAAATAATATTTATCTTTAGATAATCGTTCTACGGTGACCCACGTGACTGTTTCAGATTTCTTTTAAAGCACAGAATAAACAGCACTAGCAGGCACAGAAAGTTATTTCAAAAACATTTTAGAACTGCACGTAAAGAATTGTAGATGATCACAAACAGCAATTATGTAACAAACTCAAAGATATTTTTATGATTTTAAACAGTACACTTTCGCCTTGAGAACTTTGAAGCTTGAAGCATACCCCACAAATAATTGTTCCATAAGGATAGCACTAATTACTTGATTTATTATCAAAAAATAATGCACACATTAGAACCGAAGTGGTTCTTTTTTAAACTATTCTTGAAATGATGATTTCACAGAATTACGAATCTAGCTGATTCTTTTTAATTCACTTGATTGTCAGGGCGACAATAAACTTTAACACATGCACTGTTCTTAAAATTATCTTTCACAGAAACTTTTCAAATTTAAGAATTGGGGTGATTCTTTTGCTCCATTTACTTATCATCAGGATGACGATTTCGTTTAAAGAAGATTTTTTACGTTGGGCGCCATTTTGTGTCGATGTGGGTTAGGATAAACTCATTTGACACTTAAACAAACACATTTTTAATAAGGATAACACACAAACTATATACAGATTTGCGAAAAACGCAAAATAACTTTGAATCATACATATTTCCATAAAAACATCTCTAGATGAGATACATTTCGAACATATGCCGAAACTCTACTTAAACCCGAACAATCATAATTACATACCTTCACTTCACTTCATGTTTGGCAAAATATCTCAGGATATTTTGCCGACAGTGGCAACAGCGCCATCTATATGCTATAAAAATAAGGGAAGGCAGTCATTTTGTTACATTCTTTTTTTATATTTAATTCTCTCGTTTTCTTACGTAATTATCACTCAGTAATGAATTAAATTATGGCTAAAGTCACCATTCAGAATATATTACTACTATTGATATTCCTAGTTACTACTTTTGATATTCCTTCAAAAATCCGGCATAGTCCCGGTCCCAATGATACCGGATTTTTGAAGTTATACTGTATATGCATTTGATGTAGTCTATGTTTCTTTTGTACATGTGTGTAGATTATTTTTCTCTTTGAATTTCTGAATTTAAAAATTTATTTCTGAATAAATGCTATTGCTTTCATTCATTTCTTTCACAATGGGACCACTGGATTATTTGGGTGCCACTAGCTCCTTAACCCCTTGAGGGGCAAGCAAAAATGTCTCTAAATATTGAATTCTCACCGGAATAATCGAAAAATTTCATTTTTAAATAAGAAAAAGCAATTTTTCAACGATTTTCCTCCAAAGTTAAAAATGTAAAATTTAGTTAAAATTTTCTGGTGAGAATCTTGTTTAAATTAGGTGGCATATATTTTATCCCACTGCCCCTCAAGGGGTTAAAAATTTTGGGAATCTGCACCTATACTTCACATTCTCTCCACTTCAGCATTGCTTGGAGCAAATTATTATCAAAATCTTAACAATGTTTGTTAGAATTTTTAGTTTTTTGAATTTATCAGTTTTTAGTTTCTCTAACAAATCAAATAATGATATGGACGGCCGAAAGCATACTTAACCCACCACTTTACAGGGACGATTCTGAATTAAAAAAAAAAAAAAATTCTGAAAGGTTACAGCAGGGGGGGAGGGGGGAATCCTTTCCTGGCACTAATATGCATTTTATCAGCGTCCCTTTGATGAAATTCGCATTTTTTCCATGATCCTTTGATGAAATGTGCGTTTTTTCTGCCATTCTTTAAAGAAATTTGCATTTTTTTTTAAGGTTTTTTGACGAAATTTTCATTTTTCTGTAATCTTTTGATGAAATTTGCATTTTTTTTTTTTTTTTTTTTTTTTTTTTCTATGATCCTTTGACAAAATCTGTCGGGTTTTTTTTCATGATCCTCTGACAAAATTTGCATTTTTTTTCACAATCCGTTGACGAAATTTGAGTTTTTCTGTTATCCTTTGGCGATATTTGTTTTTTTCACAATCCTTTGAAGAATTTTATTGGTTATTTTTTGCGACTCTTTGATGAAATTTGCATTTTTTCTGCGATTCTTTGATAAAATTTGCATTTTTCTGCGATTCTTTGACGAAATTTGCATTTTTTCTGCAATTCTTTGACAAAAGTTGCATATTTTTCTGCGATTCTTTGATGAAATTTCCATTTTTTTCTGTGATTCTTTGACGAAATTTGCATTTTTTACGTGATCCTTGGTCGAAATTCGTGCTTTTTCCACGATCCTTGAATGAAATTCACGTCTTTCTCCTGTGATTTTTTATGAAATTGGTGATTTTTTTCTGCAAACAATTGGTGAATTTTTTTTTGCCGACCATGTCGAAATTAGCGATATTTTTTTATGTTCGGACTTTTTTTTTTAACCGAATGCCTTAAATTTTCAGAAAATTCAGAAACCCCTGCGAATTTCTTTTCTTATGTTTGGGAGAATCGCCGATCCGGACGCCGTAAATTCCGAATGAATTTCACCCATTTTCTCCCTGGCATCGACACATTTTTCAACCATCGTGTTTGGCAAGTTGTGTCCATTAAGTTTGGCGAATGAGGACAATAAAGTTATGTTACTTGACGAGTGCTAATTTTGTGCTATATATGTTAACAGATTTATTTATTAAAATTGTTTTATTTTATATTTTTGTTTTTCATCTTAAAGCTTTTCTTAAAGCTTTCTTAAAATTTCTTTTCCAGCTTAAAATATATTTACAGTTTAAATCTAATTCGGTATGTTATTTCAAACTTCACCAATTGCGCTTACCATCTGCTCACCTCTGATATACTTCTTAAACCGTGGGAGATACTCTTGTATCTCTTATCAGAATTTTGCAGATTTTCCTTACGACCGATCAATGAATTTTGTTATTTTTTTTTTCATAAACAGTTGGTGAATTTCCTGATTTTTCCTCACGACTTGCTGGCGAAATTTGCGATTTTTTCCCCATGTATTCGTTGGACGAATTAAGCAACTTTTTTTCCGCGACCGACTAAAGTATTTTGCAATTTTTTTTCCCTTAATTGACTCGCAAATCTCTCGGTTCTTTTCTTTTCTCATGACCACTTGATAAATTTTACGATACTTCCCTGCGACCAAATTAAGGATTGACCGAAGCAGCAATTTTGCCGAATACCGAAGCTTTGGTATTCAGCAACTGAATACTTGAAACTTTTTAATATACATTTTTGCATATATTAGCTTTTTTAATAAGCTGTAATTGAAGTTAAATTCTCAATAATTTAATTCAGTTACATTTTTATTCTTAAATCTAATTACACAAAAAAATTTAATGATTTCTTTCCACTCACAAATTCATTAACCCATCACTTATTTTTTATTATTTTATCACTGGTCAATGCCCAAAAATAACCTAGAAAGTATTAAACTATACAGGGTATTATTAAGGATAAGGATTGTCAGAAAAACAAAAGTTCATTCAAATACAAAGAAACAATGTTGTCATTAAGCTGATTTACTGATTATCTAAGTCTAATTATAACCATATTGAATAGGAATGTTCTCAAAATACAAAAGGTATCATATCAATTTGTACATTTAACTATTTTCTGTCAAATTATTGATAGAATATTTATATTTTGATTAGGGTGTCAACGATTTAAATCAGTTGATTTAAATCAGTGATTTAAATCATGATTTTAATCAAGTGATTTAAAAAAAAATCATTATTAAAATCAAAAATTTTCTAAATGTTTAAAATGACATAAAAAAGTATTCAAATCTAAGATGAACATAATTTGGAAAGTTTCTATAGGTATTGTGACTTATGAATACACAAAACAAAGCTTTAAATAATTGTTTCTAAGCGTAATTCCTGAGTACTGTGAAAAATTTAAGTACAGTAAGTTTGTAAAAAACATGGTTTTATCTAACAAACAAAAAAAGCATTTAATTTAAAAATGATATTTAAATCTAATATAACTTACAATGTCATAATTTCCTTTTAATATTCAAGTTATTCATTCTTTTATACAATAAACATAGCAATAGACTGTCAATGATTTTAATCAATTGATTTAAATCAGATGATAAAATCACATATTTTCTGATTTTTTTGAAATGGTGTGAAAAAGCATTATAATCAGTAATGAAAACGATCACTAAATCACTTCTAAAAAATGTAATATTTGTTATTGTTAATTATAACAATATTAAACTGTGTAAAAAGATGTAAAAAACATCTAACTAATTCTAATAACTCTAACATTTAAAAAACATCTAACTAAATGTTAAATAACTCCAAAACATTATAATATTTAGTAGCTATTCAAATATTTTAATGTTGTGAGGGAAAAATCTGATTTAAATTTCAAAAATACAATTTTTGTAATCTATTTATAAATTGTGTGTGAGTTTGCTGTATACATTGCTACAACTTTTGATCAATTTGATATACATACGCTTTAGAACCTGTGTAAAATTACTGTCTGTTTTATGAATTTATCAAACTATTATTTATCACCTTTTTTCAACCACTTTTTCAAAAATGTAGATTGTGTTCTTAATTAAACAGTTAATTGTTTAATAATTATAAAATTTAATCTGTATCATCCATTTAAAATTAAATGCAATTTATCAATAACTTTAAAATATAAGCAGTATTTAATATTGGTTTACATAATTATTACAAAATATTAATGCACTTAATGTTGAATGTTACTAAAGAAATTTGTAATTTGCAGTTTTTTGTAATTTCTATAATTACATAATTAAAATTTTATTAATAAAAGCAAACAAACATAAATTATGTTAGTAATTGGAGGGTTATTCATTTTTGAAATGCTTAATTCTTGGTAGATGTTTAATATTTTAACACAGGGGAAAAAATCAAAAAATTCCGATTTAAATAAAAAAAATCATGATTTTTTTACACCCTAATTTTGATTAATATTTTAACATTGTGCTGATGAAGAAAAGAAATTTGAGCGATTTTGATATAATGGTTATAAAAGCTATAGGATAGGCATAGGGGTAGGGTATACTTATTTGATGTGTGTATTTTCTTTTATATACACCTTAGATATACAGATATGAACTCTGATATATACTTATTTGATGTGTATATTAAAGAAAATACACATTGAATAAATTTAAATTAAAAAAAACTAATGTAGAAGTAAATAAAATTAAATGATAAGGGAATGTTGCGCATCTTCCTTACTTTTTTTCTCTGTTGTAGTCAGTTGTTTTGATTTCACACCTATGTAGACTATTTTAGGAAGGAAAAAGTTATTTTAAAATTAAAAATGGCCTTTGACTTGTTTTTTGTAGTGCCGCTGAACTCTGAACTCATGCACATAATATTGAAACTCATTGTTTAGCCTATTCTACTGCTAAGTAAAAGAGAATTCTTCTACTTCTAAGAAAATACGCATCTGCAATTATTCGGCCGAAGCCGAAATATTCAGTTTACATGCTGAACCACCGAATACCGAATCAACTATTCGGTATTCGGTCAATCCCTAGACCAAATGATGAAATTTACATACATTTCCTGTGATCAATGGACATATTTTGTGTGTTTTTTCCTCCGCAACCAGAAAAAGAGATTAATCGAAAGGGCGCATCAAAGGTGGCAGCAAGGGACTCCGGGGGCATAAAATAATTAAAAAAGACCAACAGGTGCATGAACTAATTTAAAAGGGCCACCAGGTGCTGCATCCTGCCAAATTGGCCTAGAGTCAACACTATATGTAAAAAAATAAAAATAAATTCCTTCAGAATTTCCAGTATAACTTTGAATTTCCCAATAAAAAGAGACCAAACTGGCAACACTGGTCAGGCAGGGCTATGAAATGTTTCTGTTTGAGACAGGATTCTTTTATTGACAGGTTCTGTTTTCACAGGCATCCTCTAAAACTGTTAATACTTATGCACTATATTGTACAATTTGGGAGAAAATAGACATACTGCAGTAAAACCTGTGTTTAACAGAACCCTGCCTCAAAAGGAAACAATCCAAGGTACAGCAAAAGCAACTCCATACATTTTGAGTCACCCAGGGTAATTCCTGGTCAAAAATCAACAACTAGGAGGCAAAAAAATCAAAAGAATCCTATCTTTTTTATTAAAATCAGATTTTTTAAATTTAAATCTGATTTTTACGATTTTTTTCCCTTGCATTAAAATATGGAATAGCTATCAATAATTTTGGGTTTCCAAGCCAATTAAACCGCTAATTGCTAACATAATCTATGGTTTTTAAGCTTTAATTAATTATAATTATTAGTTAGTCTAAATTTTGAGATCAGATTTATAAAGCTATCAACTAATACTTTATTAATAATATTAGGCAATTTTTATGTTTTTCTCTTGATTTTTTATCCCAAATGAGATATTAGCAAGCTGGATAAGTGTGTTATACAAGAAAGCAGCATACATGAAAAAATATTGTATGTGTATTGTTAATAATGGAAATCAGGGAAGTCTGATAAAGATAGTCAGGGAAAAATCAGGGAATTTTTTTTACTATTTATGTAGACACCCTGATTTTGCCAATTTTAAAAAGAACAAGGTACTGCACCCTTTAAAAACCACCTAGAGGTGTAGAGTAAGCAAGTACCACCTAGAGTAAGTAATTACACAATTAATAAAAACTGCAAATTACTATAATTTCATTAGTTAGTAGCACAAATAGCAAAACAAACAAATATTATTTGCAGCTTTTATTTGCCTTTTTACTTAGAAAAATTACTGTAAATTGCCTAAATCTAAACTTGCATGGATGTATCATGAATGTGTATGCTAACCAAAAAAAATTATGAAAATAAGTTATACCATTCATACATGCAGAGTAAATATAAGTATAGACAGTTATATCTAAAATTATCAAAATATTAATAGCTGCATTATTACCATTCAGTAGGGATTATTAAAAGTTGCTGCTTCAAGCTTAAAAAAAGGAAAATTTTGTTGCCTTTTCAATCCCTAAATAATTTATTTGGTATATAAGTTCAAAAGTAAAAAAATAAAAATATTTATTCAACCTCTGCTGAAGAAGCTCTCTCTGAGGTTAACATTTTTATACCAATTCAGTTCTTTTTCTCTTATACATTCTTTTATCGTAGTTGTTGAGTAAATGTCATTCTTCTTTAGCTCCAATTTGCTGTAGATTTATTAATGCAAAAGTAGAATGAGAAAATAACATACTGGCTACATATTCTTTTACTTCCAGAAATTTAATATGTTTGCTATGCGTGTTTTATATAAAAGAATGAATAATTTGATTAGTTAAAGGAAATTATGACATTGCAAATTATATTAGATTTAAATATAATTTTTAAATGAAATGCTCTTTATCTAATATATAAAAATGAAAATTTGTCTGCTTGTCTGTAATTCTATACAAATCCAATTTGGAAGTCATAATTCTGAAATGTTATGTACATGTGTGTAAAACACGGAAGTAATCTGGAATTGAAGTAATTTATAGTTAACTTTTAATTTATAAAAAACCACCAATTTAACAGCAATTTCCTATCAAATCTAAACATTTTCCGTTATAATAGTTGCCAATAATTAAAAATCTTAATAAAATTGTTACTACAACAATTACTTTTCTATTGCAAGATTTTCACATGAAAAATGAAATAAATAGTTTGACGAATTTAAAAAAAAAAAATGTGAATACTACGCAGGATTCGTTGATTTAAATCAGCTTGATTTTAATCATGATTTAAATCAACTGACTTTTTTAAAAAAATCATTGATTTAAATCAACTTTTTAAAAAATACTTCAAACGTAGGTCAAGATGTTTGTAAAACATTTGTTTAATCAAAAATACATTGTAAATTTAAGAAATGACTAAGAACTCAAAATGTATGCTTTTTTAATTTATTTAAATCAAATATTACACTTTAAATTTTAAATCAAAAATCTTAAATTAAAAGTAGAGAATATTACCTGAAAAATGTTAAAAGATTAGTCATATATTCACCTATTAGAAAGTAAATCTTATTATTTTTTTTTTAATACAGAAACAGACTTTCTGTATTTAAGGTGACTGTGTAGTTTGAGGATATGAAAACTTCAGATTCAATATAGGTCATTGAAATTTAAATATAGGTCATTCAAAATTACTTTTACTGATATTTATATAGGTATCTCATTATGTCCTCAAGCATATGTAAATAACAAATTGTTCAATTTTCAATGTAATTTATTTATGGAAATATTTCAAAAATGAAAATGATTTCATGGTAGAAATAGTCTGAATGTTTATACATATATATTTAATATAATTTCAATTTTAATTATTTATAAATTTAAAATAACTAAAATTTTTAAAGTCTTTAATAACAAAAAATTTGTTTAAAAAATAATTTAAATATAAATTAATGTAAAAATTATTGTATTTCAAACTTATTTTTATTTTATTTTTTATTTTTTTTTAAACTGAAAAGTAAATCACAAATGATGCTTTAAAATAAAATAACATTTAAAATTACATTACAATACACTTTTAATCTTAAAATTTTTGTAGTAATCAAAGACATTATCCTAGTAGAGAAAAAACTGCATGGATATGTTATTTCAGAGTGCTTTTTCTTCTAGTGTTTTAACTGGCCTAATTCTTTCTACACCCTTTTCCCCATGTTTTTGTTCACATATTTTAAGATTTCTAAATGCCTGGTTTAGTCAAAGTAAATTTACAATAATGAATAAGTAACAGAATAGGGAAAATAGCATACCATTGCTATTGTGATAACATGTCAAACAGGTTTCTTATAATCCTGGAATGAATACCTGGACTGCACTGTATTGTTGGTCAAAAGGCATGATTTCATAGTCTGAGAAAAGATTCCACAGATAAGGAAGTTTTTAGTTTGTGAAAGATTCAGTGTTTAGTAGTTGGATTAGTTACTTGGCACAAGTTAGCTAGAAAATGGCAGGTAGAAAAAAAGGATGACATTTGGATATATTTTAATGAAGAGCCTACATTTTCAGGAAAAGGTGTTAAGGCAAAATGCAAGAATTGTGGAAAAGTTATAATGGGAATAGTGGCAAGATTAAAAAAGCATGTGGAACAATGTTTATCCTATGATAAAAAGGATGATGATGACGATCAATTATATGAAAAAATCATCACAAGTGAAACTGGTGCATCAACATCAACTAATGTGAAAACTGAAGTGTTAGACATTGGAAGAAAACCCACAAAGAGGAAGATGTTTGAAATAGAAAATGATTCTAATGATTCTAAGAAGAATATGAATTCTTATGTGATAAAAACTTCTAAAACTCAAAAACAGATGTTAGATGAAGAAGTTGCTAGGTATATTTATGCAACCAATTCTGCTTTTCATCATGTGCAACACCCTCAATTTAAAAAGATGATTTCAGCTTTAAGACCAGGATATACAGCTCCAAATGAAGTTGAAATAAGTGGATCATTACTTGACAATATCTATAATCAAGAGAAAGAAAAATGTTCTGAGTATTTAAGTGGACAAATAGTAAACTTAAGTATAGAAGGATGGTCAAACGTTCATAATGAACCAATATTATGTGCTGTTGTAATCAATAAGAAAGGTGAAAATTATTTATTAGAAACTATTGATACATCTGGCTGCCCATATACAATCAAATACCTTATAGAAGTTCTAAAAAATTGTATGATAAAATGTGAAAATGAATTTAAATGCATTGTGCGAAGTGTTGTAACAGACAATGCTAACAATGTAAAGGGTATGCGCACTGAAATTCAAAGTAACCCAGATTTTGATTTGATCACATATGGATGTTCTGCACATTTGTTAAATTTGCTTGCAGAAGATTTAAATATTCCAAATATTAAGGAACAAATATTACATATTGTTAAGTTTTTCAGAAACAATCATTTTGCAAATGCAAAATATAGAGAAGCTGGTGGATCCAAATTAATAATACCCCAAGAAGTCCATTGGAATACTATGGCTGACTGTGTATCTGCATATTTAAAAAACTGGCCAATTCTTGTTTCAGTTTGCGAAGAAAATCTCTGTAATATTGATAGTATTGTTTATAACAAGGTAACGAATTTTGGAATTAAACGGAATGCCGAGGACCTTCTAAAACGTTTAAAACCAATTTCTATAGCTCTTGATAAAATGCAACAGAAGGATTGCACTATATCAACAGCTGTTGATATCTGGAAAAACTTGAATCTTGATAAAACATGCTAGAAGAGTTTTTCAACCCATTACAATCAAGCACTAGGATCACCACATTTTGTAGCATATCTGTTAGATCCACGCTATGCAGGAATTGAGTGCTGCTGAAAAATCAGAATGTTTAATTTTTGCAAAAGAAAAATATTCTCAATCAGTAGTGCCTACTTTAATGAAATTTCAAGCAAAATCAGAACCTTTTCATCAATTTCTTTTTGATTCTGATATTGTAAATAAAGTAAATCCTATAGATTGGTGGAAGTCACAAATTACTGAGAATGATGGTTCTGGAAAAAATGTTATAGGAATGATTTCGCAGTTATTTACTGCACAAGCTTCTTCAGCATCTGTTGAGAGAATCTTCTTAACTTTTGGTTTAGTTCACTTTAAACTCCGTAATCGTTTAGGAACTGATAAAGCAGGAAAATTGGTGTTCCTGTTCAAACAGTTTAATAACAAACAATAATTTTTTCAAACTTATTGAAATTTATAACATAATCCTGATGATTTTATGTGTTGAGTATATTCTGCAAATTCATTAAATATGTTTTTTATACATTCCAGAGTATTATATGTAATCCAGAATAAATATTTTGTTTAAAAGAATGTATACAAATAAGTATCTAGTTCCACAATCAAATGTTTCAAAATTCATATTTTTTCTTCTGAATAACATGCTTACATTATCTTTTATATTTCCAGATTTTAATAAAGAAATTTGATTTAAAAAAAAGTTTTAGCTTTTAGTAATGAAGTATACATATGTGATTTTTTGTTTTATTAAATAAGTTAAGGTAATATAGAAGATATTTTATATAATGTAGAATATTTTTTAAATTACAGTTAGTGTAAATGCTGATAAAACACAAGTGTTTTTGTTTCAAATTAACCAAGTGAATGTTTTTTTTACAAATAAAGTTTTTTTAAAAATTATTATTATTAATTTTAGTAATTTTGTGAAGGGTAATTTACTTTAAAATGTGTAGCTTTAAAATTATATTTTGAATTTTTAAAAAAATTAAAAAAATCCGATTTAAATCAAAAAAATCACAAACCCTGATACTACGTCAGTTGGAAATATAATGAATGTATAACATCATATGAGTTTGAAAAAACGTATTGAAACATGCAGAGACCTGGAGTTGGAGCGCCCCGGAGCTGTGTTTTCCCTGGAGCTGGAGCTCTAAGTTTTCCCCTGCTCCAGGGCTCCTTTAGTTTTTAATATTCCTTTAAATCTTTTTTTTTTTTTTCAGTCTTTTAAATTTCCAGGCTTAAAATTTTTAATTGCATCATTATTCAGTATTTTAATTATATCATTTTTTAGGTTATTATTATTATTTTTTTTTTATTACAGATTGAAAACTTTTCAAAACATGGTAACACTACTTTACTTCTACTTTCTATTTGAGCTAAGTGACAACACTGTTTGAAAAATATGGCCGCCTGTTGTTTACATGTGTAGTTGTACAATTTTGGTTTTTTGAAAAGTGTAGAAGAAATTTAAGATTTTTTTGTTTAAAATTCCACCAAGCTTTCTAATTTAAAAGCAAAAGCTAAAAGATGTCATATTTTCTGAACAAGCATTTCAAGTTTGATGAGAAGAAAAATGCATTTTGTCAGATCTTTAATGAAGGTAAAGGAAGAAAGAATTTGTGAGCAAAAAATTAAATGTGTAAATTAAAATCTGCAACTCAAAAGTGCGAAGTCTGAGCCGAGTTGGAGCCACAGTATTTTAACTAGGAGCAGAGCTGGAGCATCAAAAATTGTTCGGCTCCGGGTTACTGGAAACATGGTAAAAACCTGATTATGGCCAATATTGGCGTAGTTTTGTCATTTTTAAATCAATTCCATATCTATATGTGTGTGTATGCGTGTATATTAGAATTTCAACAACGGTTTAGGTCCCTAGACCTCATTCTTAGTAAAAAATGTGTAACAAGATTTGACTGCCACATACAAACAAACAGAATTTTAAGTTAAAAGACAGCATGTAAAAACAGCATATTTGCTCAAGTTCAAGATTCGTGTACTGAAGAAAAACAAATATGTTGACAAGTATTAGTCCGTATGGAATTTAATTTTGAAATTGATTTTTCTAAACAAATATTCTTAAAATCCCAGACAATGCCAGGTAATCCAGCTAGTGATAGATAAAAACTTGTTTTTTTAAATTTATGATTTTAATCAACGATTTAAAAAAAAAATCGATTAAAATCATTGACACCCTATCAACAACATTAATTTTTATAGAAATTATTAGATGTATTATTTAACCCTTTCTGGCACAGAATAATTCTGTTTTATGAACTGAGAAAATAATGGGCTGACACCAGAATTTATAAAAGAAGTTATTAGAAAATGCGATCTTGCCTATTTTCACGTAAATTATTAAAGGAAAATTTTAATTAAATATTCTTGGTGCCGTTTGTCAGTTTTGGAATTAAAATCAGGTGTCCTTTTTTAAGGACACTGCCCTCGAAAGGGTTAAACTAATTTTCATACACTTAGACAGACTTGACTACATTAAAACAGAGAATTTAAATTAAAAAAATACATAAAAACATTTATTTAAAAACAAAAATATATACAAAATTAGATGTTTCACTGTGCAATGCGCAACCTCATCAGTACACACATCAGCAATAGCAGAATATCGAAACATGTCCTGGACACAGTCAAAGTCAAACTTTCAAAAACACAAAATATTCCTTCGGGATCGTACCACATTCATTGAGCATGTAAGGGTATAATCTAGTGAACTAGTTTTCCATGAACAATCTATAATGATAAGTGTTGCAATTATTTTTCAAAATCAATGAATTTTTGAAAGTTGAGATGTGGTGCATTTCAAAGGCATGCTGTGCTAATTTAGAGTTTAGTTTTCCATTTTTAAAGGCGCTGACATGCTCTTTGTGACTGATGTTCATCGATCTACCAGTTTCGCCTATATATACGTTGTCACAGTCGCTACATGGAATCAGGTAAACAACTCCAGTTAATTTTGTTATGTCATATTTATATTTGTGGCTATTTAAAAAAGAACTCAATTTATTTACTGGTTTAAAAGAAACCCCAATGTTAAAAGATTTAAAAACAGATGAAACTTTCTCTGAAACAGTATCGTAATATGGTAAAGAAACAAAAATATCAGGTTTAAACCATTGAAAAGGGGGAGGGATTGAATTTATAAACTCCAAAGTTTTCTTGAAAATATTTTTGATTAGATTTTTTGGATAACCATTATTCTTAAGATCTTTGTATATTTTATTTCTTTCAATTTCGAGTATTTCATTACTACTACAATACTTTTTACTACTACTACTACTACAAAGTTTTTATAATAGAGATTTTGTGGCTAATAGGACAATTTGAATCAAAATGTGTATACTGACCCATTGAAGTTGGTTTTCTGTAAACTGAAGTTGAAATTAATTGAAAATTAATGTCATTTTTCCTTTGAACAAGGATGTCCAAAAATGGCAACTTACCATTAACCTCACACTCAAGTAAATTTTAAAGGTTCTGCAAATAAGTTGGCTGTCGAAAAAATGTCATCCAGGTCACTGTCTCTGGCTACTATGTAAATATCATCCAAGTACCTTCTCCAAAATATCAAACGGGGGCCAAGTTCATTAATAATATCTAATTCAATTGTTTGTAACACTATTTCGGCAACCACAATCGAAAGGGAAGAGCCTATAGCGGTTCTGGACAACTGTTTATAAAAACAATCTTTGAAGTCAAACAGAATCTCAATAAGTTAGTAATAAGTTCTTTTTTAAAAAGTAAACAAATTGAGCTCTTTTTTAAATAGCCACAAATATAAATATGACATAACAAAACTAACCGGAGTTCTTTACATGATTCCATGTAGCGACTGTGACAACAGATATATAGGTGAACTGGTAGATCGATGGATATCAGACTTAAAGAGCATGTCGGCGCCTTTAAAAATGGAAAATTAAACTTGTCAGGCTAGCTCAGATTAAAATCACACAGAAATTTCACATAATTTCAAGATAATAATTTCTCGGGGTATAACTTTTTAAATATTTTTTATTTAATCTTGGTAAGACGGCACATCACAAATAGTACGGCACATAACACATATATAATAACACGGATATAACTTTTTACATGTTACCACAGCTCAAAACAGAACAGAACTCTAACGAACTTACAGCAGTTCTTATTCGACAAAGCTCATGCAAGCTAGTCACGTGATTGCCGGTCGAGTCGATTTTTGAAACGGGTGGCGCGCGTTACATCCTCCCCCTCTGTTTCCAATTTACGTCTCGGAGAGGAAACAGGAAGCTTTCTGGGTCTTCCTCTTTTTCTTAAGGGTGCAACTGGAATAGTTTCAGATTCTTGAAAAGGTGACATAGAGGTCTGCACGGGCCCGGGCTTGGCCTGAGGCCCGTACCCGGCCCGGCCCATGAGCCGGGCCGCCGCAATGAAGGCGAATTTCCAAACGGGCCGGGTCGGCAGAATTAGGACAATTTTTTCGCCGGGCCGGCAAAAAAATTAATCGGCCTGTCGGCCCGATATAAGAATTTAAGCGAAGCAGATAAAATACGAGCCATTTTCAATGAATATGATTTTCTCGAGAAGTATAAATGTGCGTCACGAGCCGATGCGAGTTTAACAACATCAATACAAAAATGTAACATGTCCATCGTAGAGATCGGCATCGTACAGTTACAAGATGTCTGATTCAGAGTTTAATTTTTTTTCAGCAGATTCATGCCGGGACAGAACTGGTCTTAATCGATCTCAGGATGTGTAGAACAGTCATTGTGTTTTGTAGTATTAATAGTGATAATGAACTTCTCTTAACAGTATCTTTGGAAATATACCTTAAGGTGGTTCTCATATTCACTGCTCAACAATGCGAAGCTTTCAGACACATTTTCTGACGAAATTTTTAACTATAAAGGCATAAAATTTTGACAGGCCTGCCTATTGAAGGCATTTGGAAATGAATAGCTTTTTCCATATTTGATAAATTACTTACAGAGATAACAGAGATCCCTGTCACGTGACTGTACGTTTTTCTCCTTTCCTGTGCTATCGCTTCCGGAAATTCGATTCAAAACGCTAACTTTGACAGTATTTTCAGAAAGATATATTGCTTTTATCTATGAAAAAAAACTACATTTACATAGCTTCTGAATAAGAATACCTGCCAATCTTACGCG
The DNA here is from genome assembly GCA_963932465.1 of Maratus speciosus. Classification (NCBI taxonomy): domain Eukaryota; kingdom Metazoa; phylum Arthropoda; class Arachnida; order Araneae; family Salticidae; genus Maratus; species Maratus speciosus. The sequence goes on along the minus strand of OZ010799.1, from coordinate 61,557,605 downwards.
TTTCCGAAAAGAAAAAAATTCATAAATGTGTCGAAATGTACCTCCTTTGGATTTGAGAAAAGCCTTAAAAATGAGAGAAATATTTTCACAAATATACTTTTTATTATACAGCTTCAAAAGTTATCATGTTTTTAATCCTTTATTCTGAACTACATTAATCTTTTAATGAATCCTTATTTTCATTTTGAAATGTCTGTAGACACGATGACAAAAACACTGTAAGTAATCGTTAATGTTTACTATTGTGTGTTTTCTGTTTTGCGAACATCATAGCAATGTAAAATATACTGTAAAATGTTCCTATAAATATGTATGTAGTATTCATTAAAAGAATTTTAATTGTATGTTGAGAAAAAACGGATTTTTTTTTTTTTTTTTTGTAGAAATTGTGTCGGGCCGGGTCTGTTTTCACTGATTTTTGTATGGGCCGGGCTCGGGCCGAACTTCCATTTTTCACACCGGGCCTGGAAATTCCGGCCCGTGCAGACCTCTAAGTGGCAAGACGGAAACGTGGTAAGACCCAATTTGCTCAGTAGGATTGTCCAGGCTAGCAATGTCATATGTCACTAGTGACTTTTGAGTCAAAACTATGTATGGCCCATCTCTCTTAGGCATAAATTTTGCTGTTTTATTTTTACTTGCTTTGCTCACAGGATGTACGGTAACCCATACTTTATCACCAGGTGCGAAATACACTCGTCTACGATTTTTATTGTAATATTTCTTCTGCTGATCTTGTTTCATTTCAACACGCTCTTTCACACTTTTTGAAATATTTGCAAGACGTTTAAGATATGGGGTTATTTCCGGAACAAAATTGTCATTTTCCATAACAGCTCTAAAATCGTTCACCACATCATCGATTGTTCTTAATTCTCGACCAAATTGCAGATAGGTGGCAGTTTGACCTGTTGTATCAGATTTGGCAGAGTTCATAGCAAATCTAATAAAAGGAAGTTTATCAATCCAGGAAGTGTGTTCATCCCCAACAAGGATTGCTATTCGAGGTTTCAAGTCTTTATTTTTGCGTTCTACTGGATTGGCCTGAGGATGGTACAAAGGTGTCAACGATTGGTCTATTCCAAGAATGTAACAAACTTGTTGTAGAACAGCGCTCACAAACTGAGGGCCATTATCACTTATGAGTCTTCTTAGGATACCATAACGAATGAAGATCTCTTCAATCAGAGTAGTCACACATTCTTGTGCAGTGGCAGTTGTTAAGGGAAATAGTTCTACCCATTTAGTGGCACAATCTTCTACTATAAAAATCCATCGATATCCATCTTTACTAGGAAGTAATGGTCCAAAGAGATCAATGCTGAGGGTCTCAAACCACTGAGCATAAGCAGGTGTTCGTAAATAACCGGCTGGTTTCTGATTTGTTGCTTTATAACGGGCGCACTCTGGGCACTTCTTCACATATTCAGAAATGTATGCTCTCATGCCTGCCCAATAATATCTTTTAGCAATTCTCTGATAAGTTCCTGCTTCACCATAATGTCCGGCTAAGGGGTCGTCATGATGAAGTTTCAAAATATTTTGTCTTTCTTGTACTGGAACGACTTGTTGCGCTTCTTCGGCATCTGATTCGGGAGCATACCTATAAAGCACACCTTGATTCATCAGGAATCCTCTATCAGTCCAATTGGCAAAATCTTCGCTTTTCTGTTCGTCTTCAAATGAATCTATGATCTTTTTAAGGTTTTCATCTTGCAACTGTGCTTCTCTGATATCTTTTGGACTTCTTGTTGGCATGTCTATGCTGACAAAATTGCATGTCTCACAGAAAGCAGATTGATGATTACAGACAGGGCATGACAGCATGTCAGCCACGACATTAGATTTTCCAGGTTCATATTCTAGTTTCTTCTTAAGAATTTCCTTCTTAGCAGGAGGCAACCAATAAGGTGGTACAGCAACAGGACCAGGAGCACTATCACCAGTTTTGATACGATGCTGCACAAACGGGGCTTTCTCTCCCCCTGATTAAAAACATTTTTCATACCTTTTTAGAACATAATTAATTTTGTTCCTTTCATCAGAATTTAGATTTTTACCTTCATCTTTACGTAAAGCGTACGGACTGACTTCGACCGCACCAGCTGACGTATTATTTTCTTCTTCATATTCATCTACAAAACAAAACTTTTCCTTAGGTTTATCATTGAAATACCATGTTTTGTTGGCAGTATCTAACACTATGTTAGCATTAGGTAAGAAATCCATACCTAAAAGAGTTTTATTACCCTTGGTATCTGGTAATACTATGAACTCCGTTTCGAAGACTCGGCCTTCAATCTCTACGGGCACAGTGGCAAACAAAGTGTCTCTAACCACCGTAATTCCGTCAGCTAACGTTACTTCATGAGTATGAGGGTTCATTGCAACACCAGTTTTTAAAAATAATTCATACATACGTTCTCCCGCAATAGAACGATTCGCTCCTGTATCTGCACAGACTAGCACCTTCTTATTGCAGATCGTGATAGGCACATTTGGAGCTGAAGCTGCTGAAGTATTCAAACTACATAGCTCAAGATGAAGTGCTTGCACAGTTTGTTTTTTATCTGTAAGGGCACAATCTGGGCATTTCTTCTTTATAAATCCCAATTTACCACAACCATAGCAAACAATATCAGATTCTATGCATCCATTAGCAAACTTAGGGGGAGATCTGTCTTCTCTTGGAGGCTTACTCTGCTTCCAATTATTTTCTCGACAAGAAAACTCTTTTTTTATCTTGGGGTACAACCGGATTTCTTTTAGGAAACGTAGATCTGATAATGTCATATGCATCTAATTTTTCAGCAAGGTCGACTGGCGAATTTAAATTTTTCCAATTGTCTAACATATGTTGTTTGCATTCAACAGGCACGCGCCTTTTCATTTGATCAGCTATGATAAGATCCTGAAGAGCTTCAAAAGATGTTACAGTTAATTCTTTAAGCCAGTTTTCAAAATAAGCTCGAAGTTCGAAATAATAATCTCGCCAAGTAATTTCTTTGGCCTTGTGATGAGTAAAGAACAAATGTCTAAACTTTTCAGCACTAATTTTAAACATTTTTAGAAGTAAATCTTTAACATGTGAAAAATTTGAAGTGTTTTTGTTGGAATGTTATTCCATATGGAAGGCATGAATACGAAATTCCTCAATATGTAAACAATAAAAAGTTAAAAAGTTTTACCTTTATGTTTTGATGTATTTCAATAGAAATATATTCTTCTTAGGATGAACAAAAAACATTTATTTGAAGATTAAATACACTAGAATAATATATATGCTGGACACAATACTGATCACACTTCAAAATAAAACAAAACAGATGAATAAAACTATTTACAAACACAAAGATATACTTTGAATTATGGTTTGTTGCAGTTTTTTTTAGCATATTATATTCCTTTGGAATATTATTGGATTTTTAATCCACCAGCATTTTGCTGCCAACTGCTATAAGGAAGGAGTAATACTAACTGTTCTGAGAGTCTGTCACAGTAGATCAAATAAAAAGTATTGTCTGATGCTGCCATCTGGTGGAATGTTCTTGAAACAAAAGAGCATTTTCTAACATCTCTCCCGTTTTGTGATAGAATCTGACACCAGGTGGATAAGGTTTCTACAAAGTTCAAATTTGGCCTTTGGCAGAGGCTTCGTCATTATGTCTGCTATCATTTCATTTGTTGATAGATATTTGACATCTATAACATTTTTCGTTTTTAAATCTCGTATGTAATGATACTTTGTATCTATATGTTTAGTGCGAGATTTAAATTTTTCACTTTCAACCAATTTAATTGTAGATTGGTTATCCTCAAAAATTCTAATAGGAAAATGTTGTTATAAATTGAGATCTTTACATAATTTTAAGGTCCATAGCACCTCTTGAGTTCCTTGTGGCAGTGCCACATATTCAGCTTCTGCTGACGATAATATCACACATGATTGTTTTCGTGGAAACCAAGAAATGCAGCTATTGCCTAAGAAGATTACATTTCCTGAGGTGGATTTTCTGTCTGTAGCATCTTGTTCCCAGTCTGCATCCGAGTATGCAACTATATTAGGATATTCTTTTGAAGAAATGTGGAGATCAAGGTCTTTCATTGTTTTTAAGTATCTTATTACCCTCTTAACAGCATTCCAGTCCTTTTGTCTTGGATCATTGCATCTTCGACTTAGTATGTGTGTAGGAGCGGTAATATCAGGTCTTGTGCATGAGGAAATATATAAAAGACTTCTTATAGCTTGTCTATAATTATCATTTGATGATAAAAGATTTTCTTCTTTATCTAAACTACAGGGTGTCCAAGAAAGATCCGTACAACTTCAAAAATTTATTGAAAAAGAAACAGTAGGGTAACAGCGAAACTAATTAGGACATTAGATAGAATAACTCAAAAAGTTTTTTTCTGCAGTATGTTTCTACCATAGATGGCGCTACATGTCATGCAAAGGAATATTAAAGCCTTTTAGTTATTTCAATGGCGGATCGCGTGAAGAAAACTCAGTGTGTTGCGCGGTTTATCGAAACAAAATCCGATACGCAAACACAACGGAATTATCGAACGACGTATGGGGAATCGCCACCATCTCGGTCAAGCATTCGTGAGTGGTATCACAAATTTATGACAACGGGTAGTGTGGAACATAAAAAAGGATATGGTCGCCCTAGAACTAGCGAAGAAAGTGTGGAACGAATACGTGAAACATTTCGTAGGAGCCCTACAAAATCAGTTCGACAAGCATCCTGGGAGCTACAAATGCCAAGATCCACTGTACACGATGTGCTTCATAAACGATTGCGACTTACAGCCTACAAAGTTCAGATTCTGCATGCGTTACAACCGGATGATTATGCGAAGCGTTATGGATTTGCAGTTGACATGCTGCATCGTTTGGATGCCGATGAACATTTTCTGAAACGAATACTGTTTTCCGATGAATCAATGTTTCATGTGTCCGGAATGGTCAATAAACATAACGTTCGATTTTGGGGCTCCGAACAACCACATGCCATACCGGAACTCCAACGGAGCAGTGAAAAGGTGAACGTGTGGTGCGGATTGCTTAACGATTGCATCCTTGGACCTTTTTTTTTCTCAGAAACGACTGTGACCTCAAGTACCTACTTAGATATGCTTGAGATTTATGCATTCCCACAACTGCAAGACCTTCAACCGAATGTCCTTTTCTAACAAGACGGTGTGCCTCCTCATTGGGGATTGACAGTTCGTGAGTCGCTGAATAATTCTTTTCCACAGCGTTGGATTTGCAGGGATGGTCCCATTGCATGGCCAACCCTGTCTCCTGACCTGACACCACTGGATTTTTTCTTTTGGGGTTATGTTAAAGATACTGTATACCGAATGCAAGTTAACAGTCTCGAAGAATTAAAGCAAAACATCCAAACAGCTGTAGCTACTGTTGATGTTAGTATGCTGAAACGGTCGTGGATAGAATTGGAATATCGTCTTGATATTGTTCGTGCTACGAAAGGGTCTCATGTAGAAATTTCCTAAGGTAATAACTTAAGTTATAGGAAAAAAACTTTTTGAGTTATTCTATCTAATGCACTAATTAGTTGTGCTGTAACCCTATTGTTTCTTTTTCAATAAATTTTTGAAGTTGTACGGATCTTTCTTGGACACCCTGTATAATTGTTAGTTTCCATTGGGGTATAAGTTGGTTTGGCTTCTTCAAGCTGAAAATCCGTAACTAATTGATTTATTTTACTTCTTTGTGAAAGTAAATAACTTCCATCTTCTTTTCTGTAAATTTCTATACCTAAGAAGTATTTTGCTTCTCCTAGTGATGTTATGGGATAAGATTTCTTTAAGTAATTTATTACTTCATTGACTTCATTTTCATCTTTTGAGCTCATCAGCATATCATCTACATACAGTATGAGATGAATTGTCTTCTTTGATTTTTCTTTTATGAACAAACATGGATCAGCTTCACTTTGTTTAAATCCATATGCCTTTAGAGTATTCTCTATTTCTTCATTCCAGCACTTGGCGGCTTGTTTAAGACCATATATAGCCTTTTTTAATTTATAGACTTTGTCTTTATTTTCTTCATCATGAAAGCCTTCTGGTTGATGCATGTATAATTCTTCATTATCTAGTTTACCATGTAGAAAGGCTGTTTTAACATCTACTTGAAATACTCTGGCTTTATGATAAGCTGCCCAGGTCAGAAAAGCTCTAATAGTTGTATGTTTGACGACAGGAGAGAAGGTTTCATCATAATCAGTGCCTAATTTTTGAGCGAAACCTTTGGCAACTAATCGTGCTTTGCATTTTATTTCTTCTCCATTTTCATCACGTTTTGTTTTGTAAACCCATTTACAGCCAATGGCATGCTTACCTTTGGGTAAAGTAACAAGCTCAAACACTTCATTTTCCTTTAAAGAGTTAAATTCTTCCTTCATAGCTTGAAGCCATTTCTGTTGATCTTTTACTGGTAATTGTAAAACATCTTTAAAAGTTTCAGGATCTTGATTTTTGGAATAATTGTGTTCAGTTTTGTAAGAATATCTTTCTGGTGGAATTCCTTTAGTCTCTCTGTTAGATATTCTTCTCTGGAAATTATCTTCACTTTCTTCAGTTGTTGGGCTATCTACTGATTTTTCATCCATTTTTATTTCTTCTGCAGTATTTTCTACTTGGATAGCTTCACTATCATAAGAAATTTTCACAGTTCATATTTTCAAAAAACTTCACTGTTCTGCTTATCACTATTTTTCTACCACCTATATAAATTCGGTATCCTTTGCTTCTTAAATCGTAACCAACAAAGACTCCTTCAGTGGCTTTTTCATCAAATTTTTGTTTCTTCTGTTTATGAACATACACATATGCTTTGCATCCAAATACTTTAAGGTGACTCAAATTTGGCTTATGCCCATTCCACAGTTCATATGGTGTGTTTTCAGTTGATTTTGTAGGTAATCTATTTTGTAAGTAGGCTGCTGTAGCTATGGCTTCTGCCCAGAATGTTTTTGGCAATTTAGCATTTATAAGCATGGCTTTACTCATTTCAATAAGTGAGCGATTCTTTCTTTCTGCGACTCCATTTTGGGACGGTGAATATGGCGTCATTGTTTCATGATTTATTCCTAAGTTTTTAAGGTGAGTCTTTGACAGGTTCGTTGCAATATTCTGCTCCATTGTCACTACACAAGGATTTAATCTTCAATCTAAATTTATTTGTTGTTGATGCAACATACTCTTTTGATTTATCAAATACTTCATCTTTAGAAGAAATAAAATATACTTGTGTATAACGAGAGTAATCATCAATAAATGTAACGAAGTATCTTTTTGACCCCATACCTTTTGTTTCTGCAGGACCGTATACATCGCCGTATATCAAATCAAGTGGTTTTTTACTTCTGTGTTGTGTTTCTTTTGGAAACGATTTTTCTGTTAGCTTAGCTTTTATGCAACTTGAACATTCAGTATTATGAGAACAATTATTCACAGTAATACCTAAAGTCAAATCATCCTTTTGAATTTTCTTGATGGATTCTAAATTTCTATTGCCCAGCCTTTGGTGCCATTTTAGAATGCAGTTGACATTAGAACAAACGGGTAATATTTCTGAAGCACTATATACCTTTTCATTTGTAGGTATTATTTTTAATCTGTATAACCCCTCATCAGCTTTTGCATCTGCAACTAAGATGTTGCCCTTTTTAATTAAACATATATCATCTTTAAATGTTACAACAAAACCTTTCTCAGTTACAAGACTGGACAGATAATAAATTACTATCCAACTCAGGAACATAAAGCACATGATCTAATGTAACTCTATTTGTTTGACCATTAAGTGTTTCAATATTAAAAGTACATTTACCCTTTCCCTTTGCAGTTAATTTAGTTCCATTAGCAATTGTAATTGTATCTTTATTCGAATTCTTTAATTCTGAGAACAATTCCAAGGAATTAGCTAAATGAACAGACGCACCTGAATCAATAACAAAAGACAAATTTTTGTTTTTATTTCCATTTTGTTGAGATTTCATAACAAAACTCGAAGAATTTGATTCTTCCATTAATTCATGATAGTTTTGAGAATCTGATAGATTTTCATTTTGACTAGCAGTTGAAGCAGAGAAATTGTTTGTTTTTTTAAACTGTTGACGTGATCTATCTTGAGTAAAATTTGGTTTTGTTTTGTTAGTATTATTACCCTTTAAGTGAAAACAATCTTCATGGTTGTGATTATTCTTTTTGCAATGAGAACAAAATTTTTGTTTATTCAAATGCTTTGGTTTATCCCTATTACCCTTTAAAGCACTAGATTCAAATTTTGTTGAAATTTGTTTAGTTTCAACTAGGGATTGACCGAATCAGCAATTTTGCCGAATACCGAATACCGAAGCTTCGGTCAAAGGGTACACCGAATATTCGGTATTCGGCAACCGAATACTTAAAAATTTTTTATACACATTTTTGCATATATTAGCTTTTTTAATAAACTTTAATTAAAATTAAATTCTTAATAATTTAATTCAGTTACATTTTTATTCTTAAATCTAATTACATTCTTTCAACTCACAAATTCATTAACCCACCACTTATTTTTTATTATTTTATCACTAGTCAATATCCAAATTAACCCAATGAAAGTATTAAACTATACAGGCTATTATTAAGGATAAGGATTGTCAGAAAAACAAAAGTTCATTCAAATAAAAAGAAACAATGTTGTCATTAAGCTGATTTACTGATTGTCTAATTATATACATATTGAATTGGAATGTTCTCAAATACAAAAGGTATCATATCAATTTGTACATTTAACTATTTTCTGTGAAATTATTGATACATATTTATATTTTGATTAATATTTATCACTGTGGTGATGAAGATAAATTTGAGCGATTTTTATTTAATGGTTATAAAAGCTATAGGATAGGCATAGGAGTATACTTATTTGATGCATGTATTTTCTTTAATATAAACCTTAGATATACAGAGATGAACTCTGATATACTTATTTGAGGTGTATATTAAAGAGAATACACGTTAAATGAATTTAAATTGAAAAAACTAATGTAAAAATAATTAAAATTAAATGGTAATGGAAAGATGCCCATATTCCTTACTTTTTTTTCCTATATCGTAGACAGTTGTTCTAATTTCACCCCTATATAGACTATTTTAGGAAAGAAAAAAGTTTTTTGTAATTAAAAATGGCCTTTGACTTGTTTTTGGTAGTGCAGCTGAACTTTGAACTCATGCACATAATATTGAAACTCATCATTTAGCCTATTCTACTTCTAAGCAAAAGAGAATTCTTCTACTTCTAAGAAAATACTTATCTGCAATTATTCGGCCGAATACTTAAAAGTATTCGGCCGAAGCCGAATATTCGGTTTACATGCCGAATCACCGAATACCGAATCGACTATTCGGTATTCGGTCAATCCCTAGTTTCAACTCTTCTAAGATACTCATCAATTAATTTGTTTTGAACATATTTTAATGATAAATCTGTTTCATATTTACTTTCAATAGCAGTTATAAAGGTACTATAAGAATTTGGTAAGGAACAGAGCAAAATAGCTATTAAATTATCATCTTGTATTACTTCACCTATACTTCTTAATTTTCTGCTAATTCTAAGACAGAATTAATATGTTCCTGCACTTTTACACTTTCATTATATTTAATGGAATACAGCTTCCTAAGAAGATAAAGTTTATTTGTTAAATTTACTCTTTCATGAACAGATTTCAACTGATCATATGTTTCTTTAGCACTTTTAGCATGTCTGACATGAACAATTTGTGAATCTGAGATATTTAAACAAATTAATGCCCTAGCATTTCTATCATTTTTTACCCAATTATCATCATTTTCCTTTTTAGGTTCAAATACAACATCATACAGACCTTCTTTGATTAACAATTGTTCTATTTTGAACTTCCAAACTGAATAGTTGTCATCAGTTAATTTATCAACATAATGAGATTCTTTAAGACCAGACATTATAATATAATAATATTTGCTTATTTCACAGAAAATAAAACTTTTTATCTTAATACATCAAAACAACAATTATAAACTCAAATATAATGCTAATGATGAAATAAGAACAAAATAAAATTCTTGAGAACAATTTTTGAAGTTACTTTTGATTTCAGAAAAACTGTTCTTAAATGTTCAATTCTTTGTTTAACCTTTCGCCGTGCGCGCACATATTCATCGCATGAGCGGGCATGCGTTGTAAATTGTACAACAGGGGAAAAACGTTCAATTATTGCTGTTTTATTTTAATTTTAACATATAATTTAATTTAAAAATATCATATAAGTTATCTCTGATCACAATTTATGAGAGTATTCCGCAATACCCTTAGATTTATTTTGTTATAATATATTAAAGCAGAAGTTTAAATACATAAAAAATCTATTTAATACTACAAAGTATAAAAACTAATAATGAGTTACTAAACAATAATTAAGTAATTTCAGACTTACATAATCAGTCATATATTTCATCTATACTATTCGCTTCACATGGCAGGCATAGAATTTGTTTTTTTGAATGTTGTTTACAGATAAACCTTATGCATTTGTTGCACTTCATTGTGGAGGAGGAATTTTTTTTTCGGCCGCACATGTAACACGAACCTCTCTTTTATGGAGAGAAAAACTTAATTGAAGTTTCCTCTTACAAATTTTCTGTTGAACGATATATATCAAGGAAAACTGACACATCTCGAGGTGAAGACGGAATTTGAGCTCTGGATATGAGATGCTCTTTCATAAGGGATTTTGAAAGTGTTCTCAAAAAAGTAATTCTTCGGCTTGGCTCTTCATCAACATTATTCAGTAGAAATAATACACGTGAGTTTATTCCTGCAATGTTCATCATAGTATAAAATACGACAAGAGGCCACCTTCTTGTTATTCGAGATACAGAATAAACCGCACACATTTTATCGCATGTGTCAACACCTCCTTTAGTCATATTGTAATCAAGAATTATTTCTGGTTTTCCACTCTCTTCATCAATTTCGGCTTTATCATGAAGACTAAATACTAATACCACTGCTTTGTTCTTTTTTGGTACATATATTTGGTACATTTTGGTATATATGTTTTATTTTTCTGAAAACCAAAGATAGAAGTACCCACAACTCTATGTCTTCCTGGTAAAAATTCTGAAGGAATTTCTTTTTTATTTTTCTTTACTGTACCAATGAATGTGATTTTCTTCTCTAATAAGTAATCAACTAGTGGGAAGCTAGAGTACCAGTTATCGGTTGTAAGGTTTTTATTAGAGTTTTCGATAGGCATTACTAAACATTTGACAATGTCTAATGGTCTGTTCTCTACAGCGAAAACTCCAGGAGGCTGTTTACCGATGTAAATTTCCATGTTGCTGCAGTAAAATGTTTTAGCATCACATAATGCAAATATTTTTATGCCATACTTAGCAGGTTTGCTAGGGATGTATTGAATCCAAGAGCAACGTCCTCTAAAAGGATGTAACATCTCATCAATTGTTATAAATTTGCTTGTATTATAAGATTTCAAATAATTTTGAACAAATGAATCCCAAATAGAACGGATGGCAGCTAGTTTATCTGATTTCCTCCTTTCAGATCTAGTATTTATATCATCGAAACGAATACAGCGAAGTAAAAACAAAAATCGCTTGTTACTCATAAAGCAGTAACAGTATTTGTATTCCAGTGCCATCGGCTGCCCAGAGCTGCTGAACATTTGCATGTTGGCTTTTCATTGTGCCTATAAAATAAAGCAGTCCCATCAAAGCCATAAACTCACTTCTAGTCGTCTGTTTACAATCACGTTTCTGATTATACTTAGCTTCTATTCTTTCTATATATTTATTAGTACAATCAATTATTTCATCAATCATGTTCAGATCAATCAATTTTAGAAAAGTGTAGATTTCAGAAGCAGTTCCTTTTGCGTATGCAGTTGGTCCTGGCATTTTCTTTATAATATTTTTGTTCTTGGTTTTGGAAGTTTTTACGATTTGTTCTTTTTTCCATTTTGTGACTTTATCTTTTCCCGTATAACAATTTTCTTCATTATCATTTTCTGCAATCTCATCACCTGATGCATTTATTTCAGAATCACTATTATGATTTTACTCTTCTAAATTTTCATCACTCAAATCTTTGTCACATTCAGGAAATTGCAGATCTTGTTCAATATCAATATCATCACTATCACTGTCTTCATTCAAAATTTTCATTAGATAATCCACCATTTCTTTGTGATCTTTAAAATACCGTTTTCGTTTAGACATTATTTTAGCTCAAATCCCAATAAAACAACTTAGAAAGAATTTCACCGAGAAATATTCTACTGAGAGAGAATTTCACAAGCAGGCGCACATTGCATAAAGTACAACACCGCAGATGTTCACAAATTAAATAACAGGTGCAGCTAATTATGAAATCTGAAATGCAAAAAGCTTTCAGGAGGTTGGAAAGGGAGTTCCAATAGACGAATACAAATGGTTATTAGCGCCGTCTACCGCATGAATTTGTTTTTAAAGAAAAAAGAAAGCAAATGTTGTACTTTTTACAACGACACGCCCGACGGAAGGTTAAAACATAAATTTACATTTGCAACTTGTATAATAAAATTTCAGTAAGAAATTGGCAAAATAAAATTCAAAATAATTTCTTTTCTTATCAATACACAATAGTTTTGATTTCAAAATAAGAACAATTCTTTGAATTTTCTTTTATATCATTCACTTGTGAAAAATACCAACATTCAGAAAATAATTATTTCTTTGAATTTAATTATATTATATTTTCTTCTTTCATATTATTATATTTAATATTGAGATAACTTCAATCTCATAATCGACTATTGGAATGTTATTCCATATGGAAGGCATGAATACAAAATTCCTCAATAGGTAAACAATAAAAAGTTAAAAAGTTTTACCTTTATGTTTTGATGTATTTCAATAGAAATATATTCTTCTTAGGATGAACAAAAAACATTTATTTGAAGATTAAATGCACTAGAATAATATATATGCTGGACACAATACTGATCACTCTTCAAAATAAAACAAAACAGATGAATAAAACTATTTACAAACACAAAGAAATACTTTGAATTATGGTTTGTTGCAGTTTTTTTTAACATATTATATTCCTTTGGAATATTATTGGATTTTTAATCCACCAGCATTTTGCTGCCAACTGCTATAAGGAAGGAGTAACACTAACTGTTCTGAGAGTCTGTCACAGTAGATCAAATAAAAAGGATTGTCTGATGCTGCCATCTGGTGGAATGTTCTTGAAACAAAAGAGCATTTTCTAACAGTTTTCTTCTGATTCACGAGCGATAAACGTAGAGATAGAAGATGGTACAACACTGAGTAAATATGAAACCCACAGATGCTCTGGTACCTTCGAGAGCTTTAGCCGACGTTCCAGGAGCACCAAAAACAAGGTTACATCATCAGTTTCTGGCCTAAATGTAGGCAACAGCTTTTGGATATCTATCTTACTCTCCGGGTGAGACATTACCCCTGCTGCATTACCACCTACCGCTCCACTGGAAACACTTTGGCTCTGAGCCTGTAACTTGAGCTTCTCAAGCTCAAAATTCATCTCAAGCTTTTTTAATTCTAACTCTTCCACTCTATGCTTTTCTTCTAATTCTAATTTACGCTGTTCTAACTCTGCTGCTTTTCGTTTTTCCTCTAAGTCTCGTCTGTGTTGTTCTTCCTCACGAGTCGAAATTTGGTTTCTGACTAATGAATTTACAAAATCAACTTCGTATGGGGGGAGGATTTAATTTTTTCACGCTATGTGACAACTGTCATAGAGGGTTGAACATCTAAATTCATTTCTAACGCAACCTGATATAAATCCTCTTTGCGAGCTTTATTAAGTTCAGACATTTTAAACTTTAGCAAAACAACAAAACAAGTACCCCACAAATGCCGAAAATTCGTTTAAATTATTCCCCAACGTGAGCTTTACCGTTACAACTCATATAAACAAGACTTTAATAAAAAAAGATAGTAAGCTTTAACCATAACAAAACTTTTACTAAAAACAAAACAAATTTTAAATCCCTGCAGGTATAAACAAACGGTATGGCCATAACACGACATTTAATCAGAACAATATTTTAATCAATATAAAACCCTTTACTGAATAGTTAACACTTTCAAACAATATTCTAAATAATATCAAACACATAATTGAATAATTAAATTTTCAACCAATATTATTATATTACTAAGACTATTTAATATTGGTTTCATTCAATATAACTTCAAAAGAAAATAAACTTTCTTTTATAAACAAACAATAAATGCAAAAACTTACTCATTCCGTTTTGAAAATTAATCACATTCAAGGCTTTTTTCATCAGTAAATCAGCAACTCAAAATTAAATACTTACATTTAGCATTTAAATAATAACAAACACTTAAATAAAAATAGTAATCAATTCTCTTATGAAACCAATAAAAAAAGAAAGAAAGAAATACGCATCTTTATGAGAATTGCAATAAAATTATAAATACATTTGACAGACAGTTTATTTCCCTTTTTATAAAAAGAAAAGAAAAAAAAAATCAACGAAAACGTAAATGAATATTTCTTTTGCTTCCGCTGTCTCTCACTCTTTTTTTATTTATTTTTTTTTTCTCAAAAAATATCTTACTTAAAACAAAGTAAAAATTAATCATGCAAGAACAGAATCAAAAGTAACTTTTCAGAATAATGGTGAGGGAGGGGTGAAGGGGAAATATGCAATACAAACATGGCAGGAAAATAATAGAATGAATTAAAATTAATAATGTTAAGTATATGACGAATACCGTTAATGTTACAAAGAATGCATTCTTTTTATTAAACAAACAATGGATCCATTCTATTTAAAAATCGCTTACTTGTTGCTTGTTGATAATATTTTGTAGAATTAACAAATCTTGTAGAATAAACCACTATAGGCACAAACACTGTAGGCATCGTTGTAAGAACAAATGAAGTGAAAAGTTTTTAAAAACACTCATATCGTAGCATTTTTCTTCGTCGTAAACAAAACAATTTGTAGAATAACTTTCGAAAATAAGAACGCATATCACATCGTGTAAAGCTGATGCATGAAAATGGCAAAGGTAACGAAACAAAAATTAATCTATAGAACATGGCGAACATACCTCACAAGCTTACGATGACGAATTATTCTGTAGAATTATAGGAACATATTTTTACGCGCAACGAATCTGTAGAATATTTCAGAACATATTTCTCACGCACACGACCGGTCGTGCCATTTTTTTTCAGTATGCTAGTTGAAACAACACTTCTTGAATAAAAATATATCATTGTTTTGTAGAATTAGGATGAGAACATTTTCTTTCGAATTCGGGGCCCCTCGTTGGGTAGCCAATTGTCAGGCCAGCTCAGATTAAAATCACACAGAAATTTCACATAATTTCAAGATAATAATTTCTCGGGGTATAACTTTTTAAATATTTTTTATTTAATCTTGGTAAGACGGCACATCACAAATAGCACGGCACATAACATATATATAATAACACGGATATAACTTTTTACATGTTACCACAGCTCAAAACAGAACAGAACTCTAACGAACTCACAGCAGTTCTTATTCGACAAAGCTCACGCAAGCTAGTCACATGATCGCCGGTCGAGTCGATTTTTGAAACGGGTGGCGCGCGTTACAAACTCTGAATTAGTACTGCATGCCTCTGAAACACACATCATCTCAGCCTTCAAAAATTCACTGATTTTGAAAAATAGTTGCAACACTTATCATTATAGATTGTTCGTGGAAAACTGATTCACTAGACTATACATGCCCTTACATGCTCAACGAATCTGGTAGATCCTGAATGAATATTTTATGTTTTTGAAAGAGTGACTTTGACCAGGACATGCTTCGATATTCTGCTATTGCTGATGTGTGTACTGATGAGGCTGTGCGTGTCAAAACTCGACGTGTTATGGGAGTTTAAAATTTGAAAACTTTTCGCTTTTAACATGGTGCCCGAAGCGATGTGTGGTTAGATCAAAATCTTATATTATTTCAGGCACTGTGTTAAGTGCCAATTTTTTTCAAATATGAAGCTCTGTAACCTTTGGTTGTACTAAAATGATTTCCTCCCTTCCTCCCGCATGTCAGAGCATGAGGACTGTTTCACTAAATATAACTTATAGGACCCAGGGATGTATAAAAAGTTTAATTTTGTAACGTTTTCAAAAATGCATTTTTTGACCGCCGTATAACATACTTCAGCTAATTTTAAATCTTATCAAAAACAACTCATTGTAAATGATCCTGCCAAGCAACAAATCTAAAGCCAGGCAGTCATAAAAAGAAGTGATATAGAAGTGCATACTCTGAGTGCCATCTAAAAATCTATCACTGCTCATAATGTTTCCAAAGGACTCAGACTGAGATGCAGTATGTGAAAACTGCTTGGTGACCTGCAGGTTTTTATGATGTTTGCTCTTACTGCACTTACATATGACTATTTGTTTAACAATTTTCTTCTTGTATTACTGCTCCAATTAAACTGTGAAAAGTTGAAGCTTTTGGTGTTTTCATACCCATTCTTATTTATCATCATGTGGGATCGATTTGTGGATTTTATTTATCATTATTTGAACAAGAAACACAACTTTTACGAGGAAGATTTTCTAAGTAAATATGTAAACATTTTGAGTTTGTAAACTAATGATAAAAAATAATGATCATATGCATTAAATAATAACAATGCACCTAATAATAGAAGTTAACTAAGATGTATGGCAGTAAAGCCAGTGTAAACGGAATTGTACATGACGGAGGGAGGGGGGGGAATCTGTTCTAGTAAGCCTTCTGTTTCAGTAGTATTATATAATATTCCTTATGTTGGAAACATGACATTTTATGTTTAAGAAATAATTCTGTCATATACAGGATCAGGGTTGTTTGGTTTAAACCAGGGTTGGAAAAAAACCGGGTTTTTTTGTAAAAAACCAAAAAAACCGGTTTATTTGGTTTAAACCAGGTTTTTTTGGTTTAAACCGGGTTTTTTTTAAATATAATTTCCTATTGCATACAGATGCATATCTGCTGATAAAATAAACATTTCTGGATATTATATAAGTAATATAACTTTTGAAAATATTTAAATTAAATAATTACAGTTAATTATATAGAAAATTGAAATCATTTCCAATTTAAACATTATTAGTAACAGCTATGTCTTATGTTCAAAGTAAACTACTCTACACAGTGAAACATTGATACCTTGAAAATCATATGAAGAATCCTTTGATTTATAATACAATAATCAATCAATAAACATTTAATGCAGTTTCATGAATATAATATATTATTCTGTGGTTGTTATTTTTTTAATATCCACATACTTCTGGTTATTTTGTTTTCTGAGTGATAACTCCAAGTGTCCAAGTCAACATTTTTGGCCATTAGATTCAGCAACTAACAGGAAAGACTGATTGGTATTATTGAAATGCTATAACTAGCACTCAATTTTTGCAAACTGTGTTATTCAGTTTGATATCTTAAGTTACTCTTTTAAATTCTTTAAGGATAATCTTCCCGAATCCCGATCCAGAAAATTTTCTTTTACAACTTAACCATAATCTTATAAAGATCATTGTATTTTGTTATTAACTGCTGTAAATAATATGAATTTTTTAAATGAAAATATTTTATGCTAAACATTGAATAGTATTTATTTTATCTTTTCTAATTTCACATGTTTTAAGAAAAATCTTTAGGTACCAGATATGTTCATCAGCACATGTGAATTTTCATTCTACATGCATAGATACATGACCTAGGCTCATTATGTCTCATGTTGACAGCTGAGATGAAGTATTAAAAGTAGAAATGACTTCTATCAATAATTTAAAACAATTAAATTACAAAAAAGAGAAAATATTATATTAGGTTTTTTCTAAAAAAACCAAATGGTTTTTTTGACAAAAAAACTAATTGGTTTAAACCGTGGTTTAAACCATGGTTAAAACCACTTGGTTTAAACCGTGCCAACCCTGGTTTAAACCATGCTGGTTTAAACCGTGGTTTAAACCAAATGGTTTTTTTAAAAAAAACATGCTGGTTTTTTTCATATGGTTTTTTTCACTTTTTCTCTAAATGTTTTCCTTTATTTTACACATTATTGAGAATGCAAAATCCAAGTTATGCAGAAGCTACAAGCAAAGCTTTAGAAAAATGATGAATTAATAAATATGTAAAGGCGACAAACATTTTTAATCAATCAAACCTTTCTTATAAGCTTTAAATCTACATAGCAGACTAATTTTTCTAAAATTAGCTGGGAAGAAAAAAACAAGTAGTTAGTTATTTTTCTTCTTCTTTTTTTAAAGCCTTTTATTTTTAAAAATAGCCAAAATGGTAGATTTGAGGTAAAAATACACTTTTACTACTTAGATTGCTTGATTAGTTAAGATTTACTAAGAATTACATAGCCCTCAATGATGACGTAATCATAAGTAATTCTCTCCATTGGTTAATTTTTATTCTGTATGCTAATGAATGATTGGCTATGAGTTTCCTTTGCTGTATCATGGCTATTGGGTTTAGTAAGCTTCTGTTTTTCTTACATTCCTACATTGGGACTGAGGTTTTGCATTATGATTTTATTCTGTTACCAGCATGATTGGCACGGTTTAAATCAATGATTAGCCAACTGGTTTTTTAGAAAAGATCTAATACAATATTTTCTCGTTTTTGTAATTTAAGTGTTTCAAATTATTGGATATAAATAATTTCTACTTTTAACAATCTTATCCCAGCAGTCACCGTGAGGCATAGTGAGTCTAGGTTATATTTGTATGCATGTAGAATGCAAATTGCATGTGTTGATGAACATATCAGAGGCTCTAAAGATAAAATTTAAAACATGTTAATGTAGCAAAGATAAAATAAATTAAAAATATTCAATATTTTGAATAAAATATTTTCCTTTGAGAAAACGCAGATTATTTACAATTAATAACATAAAATGACCTTTAAGATTTCAGTCAAGCTGCAAAAGAAAATTTTCTTGATTGGGAAGATTCTTTCTTAAGGTTGTTCTCAAATGCTCTACTCAACAAGTGCAAAATGCTTTGACACATTTACAAATTCATTTTTTAATGGAAAGATATAAAATTAGAAGGCCTGACTGGAAGCGATTTGGAATCGAACTGTGTTTTCCATTTTTGATAAATAAATTACCTATTGTGTTATAATTAATTTTGATCATGTGAGAAAGATGTTTTTAA
The DNA here is from genome assembly GCA_963932465.1 of Maratus speciosus. Taxonomy (NCBI): domain Eukaryota; kingdom Metazoa; phylum Arthropoda; class Arachnida; order Araneae; family Salticidae; genus Maratus; species Maratus speciosus. The sequence goes on along the minus strand of OZ010799.1, from coordinate 61,538,296 downwards.
CCTTCCTTGAGTAGTTATTATTCTTTCGCATGGAAATTCTGTTCAAAACGCCAACTTTGATACTATTTTCTGAAAGATCTATTGCGTTTGCAAAAAATTGAAACACAGTTCCATTACATAGTTTCTGAACAACAGCATCTGCTAGTTTCATGCATTTCCAAACAAAAATAAATTACAACTTATGTCATAAAGTTGCCCTTTCGGATTTGAGAATAAAAAAGAAACTCAAGATATGAAGTCAAATAAGAGGACATTGAAAAATTGGGTGCTAGCGAAGCACCTGTTTACTTTTAACTAAAATATGCAATAAGATGTATTTAAATCGTCTATTGCATAATCAAATCCACTATTTAGATCTGACAAAAAAAAAATGGGTAAAAATCGAGATAAGGTTCGCGTGAGACATAATAGAAAAAAGTCGCATAAAAATGCTTAAATATATATTATTAATTTTTAGTTTAGATATTTAAAAGTAATACGTATTATAAAATAGTTCAGAAAAAAATCCTGTGTATTAAGCCTGATGACTGTTTAAATGTTTCAGTGGATGACAACTTTTATAAATCTACTTTCCATGTAAGATCAATGTTTTCAGTAGTCTAAAAAGCTGGTAAATAGGTATTTGTTTATTTTACTGTCACTTTTTTTTTTTTTTTTTTTTTTTTTTTCAATGTGATAGTTTGTGAGGAGAAGTGTCAAATGACAATACACAATACTTCTTGAAACGTGTAAAAACCCCTACTGCTAAATTCAAATCATTCCAGAAATTCTTTATAAAAAGCTTTACTTTTAATAAAAGATAATAATTGTTCATGTAGTGTTCTAACAGAAGTTAGTTCTAACAGAAAAATCAGATACCTCAAATTGCAAATATTTCAAAGAAATTATTTTGAATAGCCATGGGAAAGTATATTATATTTATGAAATTACACCATATATTTATTTATAGTACTAGTAATCAAAAGATTGTTTATTATTAAGGTTGTCAAGGTATCAATGTTTCACTACGTAGAGCATTTTATTCATGGAACATAAGACATAGCTTTTACTAAAAATGTTTAAATTTTGAATGATTTCAATTTTTTACATAATTGATTGTAATTATTTAATTTAAATTATTTTTAAATGAAGTTATATTACTTATATATCTAACAATGTTTATTTTTATCAATAAATATGCATGTATATGCGATAGGAAAACATATTTAAAAAAACCTGGTTTAAACCAAAAAAAAAAACCTGGTTTTTTACCAACCCTGTATAGGATCCATTTTACCAGTTTATTAAACGTATTTATGTAACTAAAAATTATATTTAAAATATTGAAAAGTATAATTGTAATAATAGATGATTACCACAATTACATACCATTTCCTGCTTGTCTTACAAATCTTTTTGATTTATTTCAAATTTTCCTCCTACAAATATTTATAAAAGTGATGTAATAAGAATTTCAAATTTATTTTTTCGACTGTCACAAATCTTCGATATTGTTATAGGTATTGCATATATTATATATACACCTGTAGGTTGCCAAGGAGTTTTCACATACTGTACCTCACTCCAAGTCATTTGGAAACATTACGAGTACTGATAGATTTTTACACAGCACTTGGAGTATGCACTTCTATATCGCTTTTTTTTTATGTGATATCACTTCTTTTTATGACTGTCGTTTTAGATTTGTTGCTTGGCAAGATCGTTTATAATGAGTTGTTTTTGATAAGATAATCACTCTTTTTTGTAAGGTATTTCATTTGTATTATACATATTCCATTTTAATACTGAAAAAAAAAAAGATAAACGAAAGATGATAGAAGTAAAAAATAATTTAATAGTGATGTTATAAACTTTTTCAAATGTGTAATATATCTAATAAAACTAGTGGTGTACCGAGTAGTACTTTGGCCGAGTACCGAGTACTCGGCCACTGACTACTCGGCCGAGTACCGAATACCGAGTACCGAGTAGTTGTGTAATAAGGAAAAAAAATGCTGATGTGCACATAATGTGAGCTTAGGTGTACATATGTGTGTACATATATATATACCTGTCTGTACATATATATAATATATATATATAAATTAACTAATTAAATTTGAAATTTATTTGTGCACCACCTTTTAAAGACAATTTTTGACAATTCAAAACAGCAAAAAAAAAAAAAAAAGAATTGACACATAACAAGTACAATTATTAACCAATATAAAATTAAAACATTTTTCAACCCTCTAATTTATTCCGATACCTGAAATCTGTCTATCAAAAATAAAAATGTTTATTGGTTACTGTAACAATTCATTGAAAAATGCAAAACATTTCATATTTATTTTGTAACTGTACCTTATTTTCTTTTGATTAAAAATAAAAAAGAGAAAAATAAAAAGAGGTACAAAAAGCGATACAGGCTTTCTTAACAGAAGACTTATGTAAAACTGACACTCCATTTGCATGGTGGGGGGAGAAAAAAAAAACCTTTCTGATTATGGGCAACCTTGCAAAAAAATTCGGTACTTTTTGGTTAGTCGGGCGCCAATGTTATATATACATATTTATATACATACATATATGTATATATACATATATATATATGTGTGTATATATATACAATATGTGTATATGGATATATATGTATATTTACATATATGTATGTATATAAATATGCATATATAACACTGGCACCCGGCTAACTGAAAAGTACCAAAAATTCTTATGTGCACCTTCAACCACTGTTTATTCTGAACGTATATTTTCAGAGGCAGGCCAAATTTATAGTAGTAAAAGAAATGCCCTGTCTACTGATAATGCAGAACGTTTGGTGTTTTTGCACCATAATTTGAAATATAATAAATTTAATTATTAATTTTTTTATTACATTTGTTGTATTTTCAGTTTCTTTATCCAAAATAATAGTCTTTTCTGTTTTCCTATATATTTAAAAAGAACTTATTTTTATTTGTATAAATGTGAAACTAAATTTTAATCTGGAATTATTTTATGAGGGTTTTTGTTCTTAATTTTTTCTATATTTTGTAGACATGTTGTTAAATACCAAGTAAATAGTTTTATGAATTATTGCATATATTACTATACATTGATATTCAAATAACTTTTTACAGATCAGTTTTAAATTCATATGCTTAAAAAATGAAATTCTTACAACTACTCGGTATTGGCCGAGTACTCGGCCAAAATTTCACCGAGTACCGAGTACTCGGCAAATTGGCCGAGTGCCGAGTATTTACCGAGTACTCGGTACGGCTCTAAATAAAACGGTACTTTTTGGCCAGTGTTTTATATACATACATATATATACATATAAGTATATATACACATATATGCATACATATATATACATGTATGTGTATATATATATATACACATATATATGTATTTATACATATATATGTATGTATATATACAATATATGTATATATATATAAAACACTGGCACCCTGTTAACCGAAAAGTACCAATAAAACATAATATTGGACATTTAAAAATAATTCAAAACCATTTTATCGATTCTTAGAAATCTCAGAAGAAGAAATCTATTTTTAGAAATGATAAAAATGTGTTGAACTAAACAGCAAATACTTTTTGCTGTTTTTCTGTAAACTATATGGTGATTCATTAATTAACTCAGCAAGGATTTTGTCCTAATAAGTTTTTAAAAAATGCCTTTATGTTTTCAAAATTCATATCAATTTACACAAAATATGTAAAGACTTAAAAACAGACTGAATAATGATCATTTGTTTTATTAGCAGGCATGCTTGAAGTAATTTTTAAATAAAATTATTTTTTTTTTATTTCAGGAAATCCAACTTCCCTCTGATAAGCGTGGCAGAAATGCAGATTATCTGATTAAATTTTTCTTTAATGTTTTCATAAGCTCTAACACTTGTTGGATTTTCTGAATTTTCAATGTATGTTCTTTCTAAAAACCTAATTGTTTTTAACATGACTAGCAGGACATACTGAGTCGTATGCTCTCCATGTATTTTCTCATATATTTCTGATAATCCATCCGATAAATTATAATTAATTTCAATAAAAGTACAGAATTCGATAGTTCATCATTATGAAATTATTTTCCCTAATTTCGGTCATATTTGTAAATTTTTAAGTAGCACTATAATCTGATTAAAAATTAATTAGAAGCTATGTATGGCATATTGATAGCACTCTTTAATTAACAAGTCCAAATAACAGAGTCAATTAGCAGGGCTGCCACTTGCTACTAAAATGCTACTAAAAGTGAGTATTTTCAGCATCAGGCTGCTATCAGGGTTGCAAAAAATTTTATTTTATTGGTAATTGTTTTATTGGTTTTAACCGGGTTTTTTTGGCCAAAATTGGCTTTTATACAGTGAAGCATTTTAATTATAAATGACACAATTTTATGTGTTTTTTAATTAGTTTTAAAGAGGTAGAAATCAATATAAACCAATTTTTAAATAATGAAGATATTAATATTGGAATAAAAGGCCATACCAATTGCTTTCTCTGGTTTACACGGACCTTAACACCCTTTTTATTCCCGTTTTACTGCATTATATAATTAAAAAGGACAATGGTTGCTTAGTTATATATTTTATTAACTAATTTTAAGGAATATTAATATACAAGTTTTATTTTATTTCTCATAAGCATTTATTAAAAGTCGCACCTAAAGACATTTAATAAAAACATCATTTCTCTCTATTAAAACAATACTATTAAAACAGTATTATGAATAACATATGCATTAATTTATGCATGAATATGCACTATTTTAAATAGCAACTAGCTTTTCAAAATTCTAATTCAACAAGTTTTATTTGGAGAATTTTTTTAAATTATTCTCTTTATTTTATGTGCTTACATGTACTAAAATTTCCTCAAATGTTATATCTTCCCTAGTTTCTCTTTTAACAATGTTCATTCTGCGATTTTAATCTGTCCGTATCAGGGTTGCAAAAACGCCAGTGGCTTTTATTGGTTTCAACCGGCTTTTTTTGGCCAAAATTGGCTTTTATACAGTGAAGCATTTTAATTATAAACGACACATTTTTATGTGTTTTTTAATTTGTTTTAAAGCCATTTAATTGAGGTAGAAATCAATATAACCCAATTTTTCAATAATGAAGACATTAATATTGGAATAAAAGGTCATACCAATTGCTTTATCTGGTTTACACTGACGTTAACAATCTTTTATTTTTATTTTTACTGCTTTATATAATTAAAAAGGACAATGGTTGCTTAGTTATATATTTTGTTAACTAATTTTAAGGGATATTAATAATACAAGTCTTATTTTATTTCTCATAAACATTTATTTAAAATCACACATAGTCATTTAATAAAAACATCATTTCTCTCTATTAAAACAGTATTATGAATAGCATGTGCATTAATTTATGCATGAATATGCACTATTTTAAATAGCAACTAGCTTTTCAAAATTCTAATTCAACAAGTTTTATTTGGAGAATTTTTTTTTAATTGTTCTCTTTATTTTATGCACTTACACTAAAATTTCCTCAAATGTTATATCCTTCCTAATTTCTCTTTCAACATTGTTCATTCTATGATTTTAATCTGTCCGTATGGACATATCTAGAATAAATAACATAACAGCTTAGTAGCAGAAAAACTTTTTACATATATCATTTTTATAAGTCGATCACTTTTATAAGTATTTTGTATATATCGATTGCTTATTACTTGTTATTGATTGCTTATTATTGCTCAAATATTATATAAGATAATTTCAGTTATTAAATACATATAAGCTATTTAGTTTTAATCAATTTTAAAAGTAAATATCAGTATATGTAAGAATGTTTCTATTTTAATGTGTGACATTTTCTTATTCTTTCATATAATCTTTAAAATGTGTGGTGTGGTATGTGTAGAGCCATGATAAAGAATTCTAAACCAATACTTTAGAGTCTAATTAAATGTATTCTTTTGAATATTTATAATTTTTTTCCAGATATAATGCTTTCACAGTTGCATTCTAGCAGTTATAAGGTCTTATTTATTTGACAAAATTTAATAGAAGTTTATATTTTTTTAGTAGAAAATATTTATGTGTATTAAAAATAAATTAATCCGAATTTTATATGAATTATCTATAAACCACCTTTTTGAAAAATAAAAAACGGCTTTTTTCAATTAAAGCCGGCTTTTTTAAAGCAGTTAAAACCAAAAAAAGCCAGCTACTATGGCTACTATTTTAGCTCAAAATCCTTAAAAAGTGACTATTTTGGAAGAAAATCTGGAAAATGGAGACTATTTTCCAATTCCAGCTACTATTTTGGGCAAAAAACTGATTTTTCATCAATACAGATTTGCTAGCTCTTTCCTTTTTATTTTGTTCTATACCCCAATATCCTGACGTTACAATTTATCATACTCTAGCTAACCTACCTGGTGTTGCCTGGGCACCCGTGATAACATTCTTAAATGAACCTTAAATTTGCATTTTACATCTTTAACTCGAAATTGATTTTGTCTGAAATACGTGCCGCTGACAGTGGGAAAAATTGGTTAAATATATATATAAAATAAAATAATTCAAATCCTGATATTTAGAGATAAAAAGATTCGCTGCCACGGGAAGTAAAAGGGACGGGGTGGGGGGATTCAATATGTTTCCGACGACTGCGTAATTTTTGTGCTAAAATATTGATAGCTAACTGTAAAAATCACTGACTTACCTTTTTTTTTAAATCATTTTTTTCACATCGAAATCCCGAGTGAAATTTTTTGATTTTCAACAGGGTTGCAAAAAACCCACCTACCCCAAAAATTTTGTATTGCCATATTAATGAGAGATATTGTATTATTATTTATCTAAATGCATTCTAGTTTCAAAACTTCTCTAATCCGGAATTTTCTATAATCCGGAATCACCGTAATCGTGATGATTCCAGATTAAAGAAATTATTCTGTATTAGTTTTTAAACTTTTGTGTTTAAAGCGTTAAACTATCCTATTAAAACATATTATGGGTGTATTGCCAAATCCAAATGTGGCAAAGTCAAAATGACGTGTTTAAGTCTTTTAAAAGCCTGTTAATATTATGAAAAAAAAAAAAAAAGCCAAAACCAATATACATAGCTAATCACAACATTTTCACATAGATCAAAAATGACAAAGTCTTTTATATCAAGATTTAACAAATTAAAACTTCATGATATAAGTTCCCAACTGGACACAAATTTGAGTAATTCACTTTTGACCAGGATTGGCCAAAAAAAGGGCTTTTTTTCAAGACCCCCAAATAAACTGGCTTTTGTTTGTTTGCTTAAACCTGGGTGTTTGGTTTTTTTTAAATATCATTTCCAGTTACATATAGATGCATGTTTGTTGATAAAAATAAACATTGTTGGATGTTATATAAGTATTATAACTTCATTTCAAAATATTCAAATTAAATAATTACTATCAGTTATGTAGATAATTGAAATCATTTGTAATTTAAATATTTTTAGTAACAGCTATATATTATGTTCAAAGAATAAACTGTTCTATACAGTGAACCACAGATATCTTGAAAATATTATCATGCATTATTTCATTAATGAATAATAAAAGATTAAAGATTTGTTTCAAAAATGTGTTCTTAGTGGGGAATACAGATAAAAAGTAATCTATTAAAGTAACTTTTAAATATGTGATATGTGGTTATTATATAATACTAGCAGAACTACCCGGCTTCGCCCGTGTCAATTATAAGGAGCCTTCCAGGTAAAATAAATTAAAACGCAGTAACACGGCAATCACAATAACTGAAACTTGTGCATTCCCATCCACAAATCGTTAAAAAGGCAATCAGAAAACATGACATTATTGTCTCGCAACCACAGTAAAATCCCTGAGCTTTAATAACAGAATGCGCGTTGTGTAAGAGAAAAATATGTGATTTTCCTCACAATACGAAAAACAAAATTCCACCAAATCGCGCAGCATTTTGTGAAATTCTCATTTGTATGGTACATATATAAAGTACAAACACTATGTCAGTGCCCATAAATTGTGCCCCATAAATTGTAACCCATAAATTGTGCCTTTACTGCAATTTTTCTAACTTCTAAACATCACACAATTTCAATTTTTACAATGTCAAATAGAAAAAAGTTCTTTCAAATGAAATTTTTTTGAAAATTTTATCTCAATTTTCTGATTTTAATGGATTTTACAGTAATTTTCAAGCATGGATATTTTTAAAGGTGCAAGCAACACGATTATGAAAAATGAACCCGTTTACTCTTAATGCAATTGTATAAAGAAAAGACATGTCTATGAGTAACGCTGGTATCATATTTTCGGTAGCAACAACCTAATACAACAATTAATTTCCCTTTTACTGCAATTTAATTTCTAAACCTCGCACATTCGATTGTTTCAACGTCTTATAGAAAACAAAGTACTTCAGGTAAGATTTGTTTGTAATGTTTATCTCAGTTTACAGATTTTTTTTTATGAATTTTAAAGTAATTTTCAAGCATGCATATTTTTTAAATATGCTTGCAACCCAATTACAAAATATTAACTCAATTGCTCAAAGACATTGTAAATAATTTAGGATTTGCTTGTTTTCGTGTAATATTCGTCGATAACTAAATTGGCAAACAAAATTAAAATGCCAAAAATAAAATAAAATAAGACACGAACTTAACAGATTATAGCTGTAGTGAGTTTGACTACACGTTGAAATGATTTGATAGAATGTGATGTCATATCTAGCCTTTTTTCCCCCTTGTTCCTAAATTTTTTTCATGAAATTTGACTGTTTGTATTAAAGTAGATATTTTAATTAAAAGACAAACATTCAAATTAAGGTGCTATGTCATTTTACCGCTCTTATATATAAAATTTATTGTATATATAAAAAATGTGACTTTTCTGTTTAAAATGACGTCAATTTCAAAAATGCAAAAATATAGCAATGCGCTATCGTTATTTTTTTCATATTATTGTGCCATTTTTTAGGTTGTGGCAACGGGAAAGAAACAATTTAATTAAAAAATTAAAAAGATATATTTCTATAATGTTAAATTATGGAACATGGTAGAAAAAAGAGATAAATAGTGTTCTGATGATTTTTTAAAGTAGACAGTGCTCTTTTTCACGTTCTAAAGCCTATGTAAATGAAGTTTCGTGCAAATCCATCAAAAATTGAAGATTTGTATAAAGGACATACACACAGAGAACGGCTTTTATATATATAGATTACATGATGTCAGAAGTAAAAGCTTTTTTACAGACTTTTACACTGATTTATTTGTGTTATTTCAATTCAAATTGCTTGTATATTAAGTTAATCAATAAAAATATAATAAGATTTCTTAATTTAATACTATATACTTTAAAAAAATAAGTGACTTCCCCTGCCCTCACTTCTTAAAAAAGCAAAGAACCCAATGAAACCCGACCGGGTTGGGTTTTTTATATAAAAAAAAAGCAGGTTTTTTGCAACCCTGATTTTCAAACTGGTTGTTGCCGGAAAATCTTGTATTTCCATCGACAGGGGGAGCAATATGTCCTTTATGAGCATTCGACACTGATCCCCACTGCCTGCGGCATTGTATAGCAAGTGTGCTGTGGACGTTGTGCAAAACTTGTTAGTTCTATACTGCGAGGAGGCACACTCTGTTCTGAACAAACCACTTTTAGAATGAAATGGCGACATGTGTCCCGTCTGCTTGTAGCACCGTATAGCAGGTGTGTTGCACATGCTCTGTCAAATCTGTTAGTTCCAATTTCCACTGCCAGGGAATGCACTCTGTTCTAAACAAACCGTCTTTAGAATGAAGTTATCGTAAACCAAGTTGAATGAACCAGACCCCGTTGTGACTGGGTCCATAGAACCCAGGATAGGAAAGCACCTCTGGTGGAAATAAAGGAACTAAAACATGTAAGGGTATCGATATGAAGTCGAATGAAACAAACCCCATCATCATCTTGCTCATAGAACCCGGGATACTTTAAAAGGAAATTAAAAAAATCTTGAATTATTATTCGAAAATAGTGATATGATAGTGATACTCATAATTTTACTTTAATGTTATAGAGTGTCATTATTAAGTTAATTATAATGTTTTGAATCGGTCCTATTGCAATATCTGTCGTGTGGACTAATTGCGATATTTAATCAAAAATCTTCATCCCTTCCCCATCCTTTCAAATGTAACAAATTGGAGGGATGGGATAAGAGAGGTTCATAATGTGTAAGAGTGGTCAAAGGGCTTTCCAATAATATATCACATGAAGGTTTCATAAAAAGTTAGAAAATTATCCACTCAAGAGACTAATGTTACGCCCCCGGAATACAGCCCTCCCCCCCTTTTTGAAATTTTTATAATTTATAAATGTTTATCAGAGGGCTCTGTGTTTAAACCCCTTTGTGCCTTTTTAGGCAAAGAATTTAACACTGATGACAAATTAAGAATGGCAGTCAATAAACTCTCCTGCCCTATTCTCTCAGGAAACTCTCAAAGAAATAGATAAATTAATGAAATCATCTTTATTTGTTTCCATCCCAAAAAAAAATTGCATTTATTTACTGAACTTCGCAAGGACTTGAAAATAAAAGTTATAAAATATAAAACCGTAAAATCAAAGCAAATGCCAATGTATTAAATTTTTTAACTCTGCAGTAATAAACTTACGTAATTAACTTTTGTTTTGATACTTAAATTTTTATATTTTTTCCTAATGTGAAAAATAAATTTTAGTAACATTAATTGTTACCTTTTTTCAACAATTAAAATCGATTTAAACATGACCTCTATTAAAAGACCACCTCTCGGAGCGACCGATTTTTATTGGAACAGAATGTGGTCGCTTTATGGAGGTTTTACTGTATAGAATCTGATATTTTTTATATATGTCCTATATTTTCAAAATAGCCAATTTCGGTAGATAATAAATATTTTGGAGCATAATATAAATTAGAAACTAAAACTTGTTGCACTGAACATGAAATTTAATAAAACAATATTCCAAAAATGCATTTAACTTTTCTTTTCCTTTCTTTTTTTTCATTTGAAGCAAAATTGAAGATCAACTAACTGAAAACAGAAACCATTCGCTTTATGCATGCACTAAACACAAACAAAAAAGAAAAAGAAAACTATCGAATTCAGTATCATGTATCAAGAAAATTTTGCTTTATAAAACAAAATATTAAATGCAAAATTGTTTTTTCATTATTGAAAAATTAACATAAATCTAAGCCTGTCTTCTTTTTTGATCCATAACATATTGTACAGTTTAAGTTCAACTAAACCAAAACAAAAAAATAAATAAATTTCAAATGCAGCTATGAATAAATGATTATTTGATAGCTTATCTTTCAGTTGCTGTTCTAAATTAATTATGTCCCACATAATTGTTAGTTGTACTCAGGGCTTAATTTCTAACAAAAAAAGTACCGGAGCCCTAATATTCTGCAGCACCACTAACACCATAGCGTGCCCCCCCACCCCCTTGTTACTCCAATCTGTATATTATATATCATACATTATTTGCAAAATTTAAAGCATTTTTTTTTTCTTTAGCAAAATAAAAATTTTAAATATATCTATCAGCATATACTTAGCTTTCAACTATTCCACTTTTTAGTTATCGCACCTTGAATTGCAGAATTCTGGGATTAAATATGTAAGGATTATGATTCAGAACTGGTATTAACACAAAAAAGAAATAGTTCGCCAGCTATACATTTTTATGAAAAATATGAATAAAATTTACAGAAATTAATATTTATATGCTGAAGAATGAAACAACGTTTTTCAATTTCCTACAAAAGGTGCATTTCTTAAGCTATAATCGATTCCTTCCGCTTTACAATATTTTGTGGTGAGTCCCTGAAAATCAGATTAAAATTAAAAATTTGACAGCGTTATCGAAAAAATTCGATGCTTTTATGGAAAAGGAGAAGCAATCCTCAATTGCTTCCTATCAGAATAACAATACTACGTGGCAATTTTATCTACTTACAAATTAAAGTGACTGCGTAAATGTGCACAGCGGAGCCTTAAAATGGTCAGCATTTACGATAAAATAAAGCACTATTGCACTGGCTCCGGAGCCCTGTATTTATGAGCTCCGGTAAATTCCGACCAATATTTAAATGTTTACTAAAAACAGAGAAGTACCGGAGCTGAGCTCCGGTGGGCTCCGGCGCAAATTAAGCCCTGGTTGTACTTTTAAAAATAAAAGCTTCAAACATAAAACTTGGAAAAGATATTTGATTTCTTTGGCTAAAAAAGACACTGTCAGCGATAAAAGTTCATTATCTACAAAACGACACAGTCAGTAACACATGAAAATTCCATTTACACTTGTTTTGACTAAGGATGCACCGAATAGTGATTTTGGCCGAATACTGAATATTCGGCCTACAAGCGAACCGAATACCGAATATTCGGCTAGCCGAATAGTAACTGCAAGGCCGAATACTGAATATTCGTCCTGCCGAATAGTAACTGTTCAGTCGAATACCGAATATTCGACTTGTCGAATACTTTTAAATTTCAAAGTTTTAAAAGCATTAAAATGTTAAATTTTAAAACAATTTTACATAATATTTAAAATAGAAACTTTTATTCTAATAAACAAGAGCTTTTTTCAAGTAAACTTTATGCTGAAAAAAATCTGCTTTGAGTTATTTAAGAAGAGGATAGTTATAAAACTTTTTTAATTAATAAAATTTTTAATTTCATGGTTTCTTCTGAGAATTAAAACAGATGAATAAAATTTTCTTAAATTCTAAAAGAAACATTTTAAAATCAAAGAGAAATTGTGAAAAAAATGGAAGAAAAATTGTACAGGATCATATATTATTTGTTTGTTGGGAAGAGAATAAAGTAAAAGTAAATAAATAATACAATCTATTCAAATTTTATATGGCGGCAACTTAGCAAGAATTACTGTTCTACTCCGTTTGATTAAGCTAGGAAGTTTTTAAATGCATCCTAGATCGTTGTCTGGAGTAGAGGTCTGCACGGGCCCGGCCCGCAAATTAATCGGGCCTGTCGGCCCGATATAAGAATTTAAGCGAAAAAGATAAAATACGAGCCATTTTCAATGAATATGATTTTCTCGAGAAGTATAAATGTGCGTCACGAGCCGATGCGAGTTTCACAACATCAATACAGAAATGTAACATGTCCATCGTAGAGATCGGCATCGTACAGTTACAAGATGGCTGATTCTGAGATTAATTTTTTTTCAGCAGACTCTTGCCGAGACGGAACTGGTCTTAATCGATCGCAGGATGTGTAGAACAGTCATTGTGTTTTGTAGTATTAATAGTAATAATGAACTTCTCTTAACAGTATCTTTGGAAATATACATTAAGTTGGTTCTCATATTCACTGCTCAGCAATGCGAAGCTTTCAGACACATTTTCTGACAAAATTTTTAACTATAAAGGCATAAAATTGACAGGCCTGCCTATTGAAGGCATTTGGAAACGAATAGCTTTTTCCATATTTGATAAATTACTTACAGAGATAACAGAGATTCATGTCACGTTTTTCTCCTTTCCTGTGCTATCGCTTCCGGAAATTCGATTCAAAACGCTAACTTTGACAGTATTTTCAGAACGATATATTGCTTTTATCTATGAAAAAAACGACATTTACATAGCTTCTGAATAAGAATACCTGCCAATCTTACGCGTTTCCGAAAAGAATTCATAAATGTGTCGAAATGTACCCCCTTTGGATTTGAGAAAAGCCTTAAAAATGAGAGAAATATTTTCACAAATCTACTTTTTATTATACAGCTTCAAAAGTTATCATGTTTTTAATCCTTTATTCTGAACTACATTAATCTTTTAATGAATCCTTATTTCCGTTTTGAAATGTCTGTAGACACGATGACTAAAACACTATAAGTAATCGTTAATGTTTACTATTGTGTGTTTTCTGTTTTGCGAACATCATAGTAATGTAAAATATACTGTAAAATGTTCCCGTAAATATGTATGTAGTATTCATTAAAAGAATCTTAATTGTATGTTGAGAAAAAAAGGATTTTTTTTTTATAGAAATTGTGTCGGGCCGGGCCGGGCTGGGCCTGTTTTCACTGATTTTTTGTACGGGCCGGGCCGAGAACTGTAAAAATGCAAACGGCCGGGCCGGGCTCGGGCCGAAATTCCAATTTTCACACCGGGCCGGGCCAAGATAGCTTTCGTTCGGGCCGGGCCGGGCCTGGAAATTCTGGCCCGTGCAGACCTCTAGTCTGGAGTAGACAATCATTTTCAGAGATTGTAAACGTTGTTCTTAAAATCTTAGCAAAAAACAGATTATTAACTGGACAATCTTCAGGAACTTGCATTTGTACATAATTAATTCCTATGAAAATCCTCGTAATTGGTTAATTTTCTTAAATAATACTTAACAAACAGCAAATAAATAATGTAAAAATATTCTCTTTTATTGAAATAAGATTCTGTTTGTAATTATTCTGAATATCTTTATAATTTGACTGTTAAACATAGAAAGTTGTATAAGGTTTTTAAAAATATGTTAAAAAAGTTTTTTTTTAAGTATTCGGTTCAGCCGAATATTTTGATAATCGGCTAAACCAAATATTCGGCATACCAAATAGTTTGATATTCCGCCAAACCGAATATTCGGTAACATGCCCGAATAGACCGAATAGATACCGAATATTCGGTGCATCCCTAGTTTTGACTGAAAATATCAAAAATGTCTCGCACAGTGAGATTTTGAAGATATATATTTAATATATCAAATATCAAATAACTTGATTATTTGAAAATGAATATCAAATATATGAAAATATTGAAAATATCAAACATCCAGATATTCTAAAAATGAATATCAAATGTATGAAAATATCAAACTTCCAGATATTTTGAAAACAAATATTAAATGTATAAAAATATCAAAAATATAAAATATCTTGATTTTTTTCAAAATAAATATCAAATATTTATCATGATATATATCCATTGATATATATCAACAAATCCTGGTCCCTGGTCAAAATAGTCTCTCTCTGTAGACACTGAAAATAAATAAGGAAAAGTTCCACAGATGACCAGTACACATGCCAAATCATCATTTGGTAGTTTGAGTGAAAGAAAGGCTTTTTTTTCTTTTCAATATCATGCTTTGTTTTGTTGTGAAATTATTAAATCTTTTCAAATTTATTAGTTCCATTTGGAGTTTGGCAAAGTTCTCAGTATATACACCATGATCATCATAAATAAGTTTAGAAAAATTATTACATTCCGGTAATTATAATACAAATTTTAGGTAGCTTTAACATTACATTTTGGTAGCTACTGTTGCGTTACTACCCTTGTGAAACTGAAAAGACATACAATGCCAGATTTGTACCTCTTCTGGTATTTCGGTGGCCATTTCACCCAAAATTGGAAGAAAAAAAAATTAAAAGTGTCCGACTACTCGTGAGGTTTTTAGTTTTTTTTTTTTTTTTTTAATTCCCAGGCTCGAGAGTCGGATGTATAAAATAAATAGGTTCTGGAAACATTGAGGATGAAACACTAATTTATTAATTAATCAAAATGATAAAGCATTAATATCATGTCTGGAGTAAATTTTCCCTAGGTATATAAATATTAATAATAAACAATACATAGAACATTTGTATAAATTATAGTTTGAACCTTCACAGGGACTCTAAGGATGCCTGACTCATGTTTATTTACAAAATACAACTTCACTATAAGTTATTGATTGCCTTGCCCGAAAGAACGATAGATTAATCCCACTCACCTTTTAATTTCCTGAGAAGCATCGCTTATTCCTTTCGTTTTATCCATATTTTGCACCATCGTTTATCCATATTTTGCTCCATCACATCAATAAAACTATTTATTTACACCATGCGGCCGCTTGTGAGCAAACCTGCATTCTTTTACTTGAGCCGGGAGAATACCAAAATTTCTCCCTTTTTAAAAGGCACAAGTTAGTTTCTCTCAGAGCTAAAACTTCATCTCCCAAAAGTGATGTTTTTCTCCCAAAATCTAAAACTCCTTCTCCTACTTCCCCATTTCTATCTTCCTTATTTTTTTTTTTTTTTTGTATGCTTAAACCCCGCCTAAAAATGATCTCGTCCTATAAAAATTTCTAAGGGGCATGAGTTCTTTCTATATATTTTTTAAACGGCACACTCACGCTTACATAAAATTATAATTTTATAGTAACGCTCACAGCGGTAGTCTAAAACTGAGCCCTTACTATCTTAATCCCTTTTATGGCATAATCTGAAACTTGTGTTCCTAACATGGGACATTTTTAGAGCTACTCACTAAAATTTACTGTTGATAGACTCACCAGAAGTTCAAAAGTTCAATCCCTTTTATTGCCTAACCGAGTATTTTCCACTGAATCCTCTGGTCCTGTAAAAACACCCGCTCATTCTAGAAATTCCATCGCACTAGCGAGTTGTATCATTGCCGGGATAACACTGCCATATCGCACGTGTGCTTAAAAAGAAGGAAAGAGACACAAAAACAATATAGGAATTGGACCACCATGGCTTCTTTGAGATGCAAGCATATCGTGGGAGGTCGCTAGTGCGATGGAATTCCCAGAATGAGCTTGTGTTTTTACAGGACCAGAGGATTCAGTGGAAAATACTCGGTTAGGCAATAATAGGGATTGAACTTTTAAACTTCTGGTGAGTCTATCAACAGTAAATTTTAGTGAGTAGCTCTAAAAATGTCCCATGTTAGGAACACAAGTTTCAGATTACGCCATAAAAAGGGATTAAGATAGTAAGGGCTCAGTTTTAGACCACTGCTGTCAGCGTTACTATAAAATTATAATTTTATGTAAGGGTGAGTGTGCCGTTTAAAAAATATATAGAAAGAACTCGTGCCCCTTAGAAATTTTTATAGGACGAGATCATTTTTAGGCGGGGTTTAAGCATACAAAAAAAATAAGGAAGATAGAAATGGGGAAATAGGTGAAGGAGTTTTAGATTTTGGGAGAAAAACATCACTTTCGGGAGATGAAGTTTTAGCTCTGAGAGAAACTAACTTGTGCCTTTTAAGAAGGGAGAAATTTTGGCATTATCCCGGCTCAAGTAAAAGAATGCGGGTTTGCTCATAAGCGGCCGCATGGTGTAAATAAATAGTTTTATTGATGTGATGGAGCAAAATGTGGATAAACGATGATGCAAAATACGGATAAAATGAAAGGAATAAGCGATGCTTCTCAGGAAATTAAGAGGTGAGTGGGATTAATCTATTGTTCTTTCGGGCAAGGCAATCAATAACTTATAGTGAAGTTGTATTTTGTAAATAAACATGAGTCAGGCATCCTTAGAGTCCCTGTGAAGGTTCAAACTATAATTTATACAAATGTTCTATGTATTGTTTATTATTAATATTTATATACCTAGGGAAAATTTACTCCAGGCATGATGTTAATGCTTTATCATTTTGATTAATTAATAAATTAGTGTTTCATCCTCAATGTTTCCAGAACCTATTTATTTTATACATCTGACTCTCGAACCTGGGAATTACAGAAAAAAAAACCAAACTAAAAACCTCACGAGTAGTCGGACAAGAGTTAATCATTTACAAGTAAATAAGTAACTTTAACCTTAAAATGTCTTTGGCACAACTTTGAAGTACCTGGTATTGAGCTGATAAATGGTAAGTAAATATTGACGTGTGAAAAAAATGACAGTACTTTCTGGTCACCCTAATAATTGTGTTTATCAAGGTGAAAATAAGTGTTTTGTACAATACTTGCTAAGATTTCTCGTCATGAAGAGGAAGTTGTTTACATAAGCTCATGCCCACACAAGCAGCAAGAGAAGGGGGAATATGGTGACGTTAGTTAACTAAAGAATACATGAACATAAAATTTATTACAGGGGCAATAAAATTGTGTCTCTATCAGTGATAAAAACTTCTACCTGGAAGTCAACCATCCCTTCAATCACATGACCATGTCTATGAAAATTATACAATCAATAGAGAGACCTGGCTGTGCTATCTTAGGGGAGACTTCTATTCCAGTGAAAACAGCATTACCAAATTTATCACCCTCATGCATTTCATGAATGAAGATGGTGATACTTTTCTTTGGGATTATACAGATTAAGAGTATATATGTTTCGTATAGGGGAAGATCTTAAATCTGGAACATTCAGATTTAAGACTTCATCAGGAGTGTTTCAAATTTTGCAAGTTCTTAGGAGCATCCCGAAAATATTTTTCTTGGAGTTAAACTCTGAATCAAATTTTTGATTAACCAATTATAACTTTAAGTTAGAGTATGTCTTTAATTAGACAATGATGTTGATTTTGCATGATATCCAACACACCAACATTATTTTTATTTGTGAATCTTCTTGAAACATCGACCCAGCTACTCATCATCTCATTCTAAAGAGACACTCATCCTGTACAGAAGATTGCTTCATTCATTTTTTTATGGATTTGTATATGAGTACACTATGACGCAAAAGTTTAGACAATGAAGAAATTCTTACATACTTTGAAAAATATTTATTCAATTTTCAAATCACTGCTTGAAATTAATGTGCTGTACATATAAACAATATTTATAACAAAGAAAAGTGAACTTGTGCATATTGCAATAAATTAAATGGTAACAAAAATAAACAGCTGTCTCAAAAGTTTAGACACAAATTAAATAAAATCGAAATAAACAATTTTTAAAACCTGGTTGCGCATCCATGCTTATGTATTACGTCATATACACGAGATTGCATGGAAGAAACTAAATCTTGCATAGTTTGTGGATCGATATCGTACCATGCATTCTCAATAGATGTCTTAAGTTCCTTTTCAGAAGAGTATTGTCTAGCGTTGCTATAAACTTTGCGACACATGATGCTCCAAAGGTTTTCTATAGGGTTAAGATCTGGGCTACATGCTGGCCAGTCGAGAACTCTTATATTATGGGAATTAAACCAAGATTTTGAATGTTTTGCAGTGTGAATTGAAGCATTGTCTTGCTGAAATTCCCACTGAGGACCCCCTAGAAGCTCAGCAAATGGCAGTAGGTTTTCTTCTAATGTCTGTGTATAATGCTGTGAAGTTTGACGACCACTAGTGAAGGTCAGAGATACTTGTCCATTATAGCAAAAGGCTGCCCAAACCATCACCGAGCCCCCCCCTTGTCTGCGACTAAAAAAACGTCGAGGTTCCTTCCGCAAGTCATGCCAATATGATAAACAACCATCTGGACCATCCAGATTCCACTTTTTTTCATCGCTAAATATGACTGACTGCCATTTCTCTCCATATGACATATGCTTTCGAGCCCACATAAGTCTTTGTAACTTATGATGTGGTTTCAGAGCTGGTTTCTTCTGCATTTTGCTATAAACGATTGTTCCTTTTTCCAAAATTCGTCTACGAATCGTATCCTTTGATACAGAGAGTCCCGATGAGCTTTGAACTCCACGTACGCTCATTTGTTGAGTACTCGCTAGTCTTTGTATCAGGCGATCCTCTCGTACATTTGTCACACGTGGCCTCCCAGACCGACATTTTGCTTTATATTCGGAACCACTCGATAAAACTCGATAAATAGATTTTTTTGACCTATTAATAATAGCAGAAATTTCAGAAGCGCTCTTCCCTTCACCTTTCAACTGCCAAATCCTTGAAACCTCATTCACTTGAATTTCTTTAGCTCTCGGCATGTCGACTATGAAGCGCAATCGTTTGCAGAACTTAAGTACTCCAAATTTGTGACATCATCGATTCTAAATTTGCATATGCCAGCGAATATTCAAAGAAATTTAGAATAGTGTCTAAACTTTTGCGACAAGCACATTTGAATTTTTATGAAAAAAATTAGTATTATAGCAAATAAAACGACTGTCTTTTGTACATAGCATTTTAAATCAGTTTTTGAATATATTTACAGGTTTTTGTAATTCTGACGTCATAATTCTACATTTTAAAGCTGAATGATGTCATTGTCTAAACTTTTGCGTCATAGTGTAATAGCAGGAACTCTATATATTTCAAGAAACCCATTTAACTATTACTTTAAAAGCAAGTCATTGTATGACAAAGTAATTATTTTTTAATAATGTTAATTAAACTGAAGAGCAATTGATCATTACATAATAAATTATTGGTATGTGGTGCTCAAGTTGACTTAACTTCTGGAAGTGCTTATGCTTTCTTTCTTTCTTTTATTAATTTTTGTAAATAATTGTTAATAATGTGTAAATAAACTTTCTAATTTTAAGTATATTTGTTTTTGTTTTTTTGTTTTTTTAAATCATCAGTCTTATGTGTGTTTTTATTTTTAGATTTGTTTTATTTCTTTTCTAAATATAATTAGTTTAGCTATTTTCCGACGAATGGTATTTATAATTTGTGCATTGTTTTAATACTTAAGGGATGTAACTGGAAGTTATTGCAGCACCAGGTCATTATCTCTGATGATTGTAACCAATTATGTTATTAATAATTTATTTAATGATTAATATTGCAAGCACAATTATAATTATTCAGCAGAAGGTTCACCTGTATAGGGGAGCTCCTAAAAAGTCACAATGCAAATTTAATTTTTAGTTATTAAATTAACTATTTTTGTTTTATAGCATGAGCACATATGCATCTCCCATGCTCACGTTATCCCTTTACTAGAGCAATTTTATTATTTTTTTTTTATATGTACAATCACAAATATTTTTTATTCTTGCTAACTAGACATATCACACAATGATACTTGGTTTGGCAGATTATAGAAAGTTTAGTACCTATTAAGTCACCATGACCTAAATCATTCCAGCTTATATACTTTTAAAAAATATTTTTTTCTTGCTATTTTGTACCTTTTCTTTCCAGCTTATATACTTTAAAAAAAAAAAATTCTTGCTATGTTATACCTTTTCATGAGAGTGGCTCATTAAAACACTTCCAGAAATGTTTGAAAAAAAGATTCATTTAAAAAAAAGTATATTGTAATCAGGGTTGGCAGGTTTTTGACATGTGTCAGTTTATGTCAGGTTTAAACCGTCATGTCAAAAACCTCAAATACTAAATTGATTTGTAAAAATTCACGTTAAATGTCACACATGACAACATTACATGTAATATTTTAAATTCACTATTACTGTATATCAATAATTAGTACATAGTAAAGTATTATTGTTAAGTGCAACTTTTTAACAGGGTAATTTTTTTTTTTTTTTGTAAAATTGTGTTTTTCTAAAAAAGTAGACATTCTGTACATTTTTTCTCTTACTTAAAATCGTTTTAATTTCTTTTACATTTGAGAGCTTAAAGCATTAGCTAGACTTTTTTTTTTATAAGAAAAAAAACTTAGAAAAGTGCAGATTATTTTGTATATGTAACAAGATAATGTGCATCAATGTTATTCTAGTCTAGGCAATAACCATTCCATTCAAAATTGAAATTGGATTATTAATCTTAAAAATTTACAAAATAAGAGAATTAATTTTAAAAAAGCTTAAAGTCAAAATCTTTTTAAAACATGCTTTCTTTAAATATACAAAAATATGTTTTTGATTTTAAAACTGAACAAAATTGACTCGGTCTTCTAAAAGAAATTTCCCTTAAGTCCCATATTGAAAAAGTGCATAATAGAAACCATAACATTGTTTGGCTTATATTTTGTATCCCAAGCATCAGGGGCAAGGGTTGGCTGATGTATCAGTTGATTCAGCTCGCACTTGAGTTACAGAGAGAATTTATGGATGCTTACCAATACTGATGGTGTATGAAGCTAAAGAATCCCCTTTCCCGTCTTCTTATTTCAGTGCTATACGGAGGACCCCATTTCTTGGTGGAAAGGTATCATTAAATGCAACAGGCTTTTTGAGCCTGCTCCAAAACTTGCTCATGTAGCAGTGCTTTTGCTATCAAGTCCTACTAAATCAGCATCAATTAAGAGACAGACTATTTTCTAACGCTTCATACACTCTCTAACTCAGAAATCATTTGGGTGTAAATAAATGTGCTAAACACGTTGTGTGCTGCAGCATGCTGCGGGATAAAATTGATCCGGATTATTTAATTGTACAAAATGATTTTCTTCTGATTGAAAATTTCAAAAAATAAAAATATTTTATTGCAATTAATAATTTATTTTTTTTTTTAAATTGTTAAATTACAATAAATTTAAATAAAAGATAACATAAATCATTGACTTATTTAATGTTTACCTATTGTTGTTAAAATGTTTTAGTGTGTTACATGTATTTGGCAGTTTTCGATGGTTTAAACCAGTTTATGACAGTTTAAGCCAGTTTTTGACACTTGTCATGTCAAAAACCCAACCCTGATTGTAATTACATTAATCTAATTACCTTTTGTTTTTTATTTCCTGTAAACATGTGGGTTTTTGTTTTCTTTTTCATTTTAGAACTTTGTTATGCAGTTAACGTTCTTGATAACAGAATAAATTCACCCTCAAAAACAAAAAATCCTTTGAGTATTCTTGAAAGAATTATAGATAATGGCTTCATGTGGGCTGTTCCTAAAAGTAGACGATCACTTGAAAGAAGAATGACTAGAAGAATGGGATTTGGAAAGTTGCTACTCCCTAAAAAGAACCTAGTAGTTTGTGATGCTTGTGGTCATTTTCATCCAGTCCATACAGTTTGTGGTAAGTACATAACTTAATACAATAGTTGAAACTTATACATGCATTTCCATCAAAAGTTTCTTGTTGCAGTAAAATACATTTCGAATACTATAGATCTATAAGAAAAAGATATCGAAGAAAACTATAAATCTAAACAAATCGGTCAAGTGATATTTTTATTCATGCACAAAGTATTCCATATGATGGCTGTTTATCAGTATGATTCACCTTACCTATAACAGAGACCTTGTACAAAATTTAAACTTGCCTTTGTGCCAAGCATTCTTCAAATAAGCAGATTGCAATGGCACATTTTTCTAGGTTAATATCTTGGCTAATAAGCAACAAATGTTTTTTTAAATCATAATATTCACTATCCTTGAATGATTCTGCATCAATATGTACCCCAAGTGTCCCTCAGCTCTCTTGCTAAGCACCTGCAAAGTAAAGTTTGTGTGTAACAGAAAAATGTGATTTTCATAAACATCCCATAAAATAAATGGCATTTTCATTTATTTTTTATAGTTTTAAAAAAAAATTAAGCTTTAATGATGAAAATTTCTACTTTAGAGGTAATTTCCAAAAACTTACAAAAATATTTCATAAAAAAATATGCATTAATACTTCATAAAGACAGTGACCCATAATTACCCCGTAGCCGGGGTAATTATAGGTCACTTAAAAAATTCAATTAAAAAATAAATAAAAATATTTTGGGTAAACTGAGTATTTTATACAAAAGCTACAATACTAAGTCAACTTCATACCAAATTTGAAAATTTCATCTTTTATATTTTCCTAGATATTGAGATCTTATTGTTTTTTTACCTATATTTACCCCATGTCACCCTACCTTTTTGAATTACTAACGTGTGTGACATAGATAAAAGTTTTGGGATGGACCCATCCAACTTGTTCCTTGTACAGTAATGATATATCATGAATTGCTTTAAGTCTTCAATTTATTTAATTGATTTTGAAGAGTAAAAATAAACACAGTCGTTGCTTTAAAATTTTTGGTTACTAGTAACAATCTGGCAAATGCATTTGTCAAGCCATCTGCAAGTATTCATTCAATCTATCAGCAGAACCTGATTCAGGCACATTGGAAATCTAGGCGTAGCATCTTTTTTGTGGCACTCCAGTAACTGTTAGAAAGTAAGCTGAAAGCTCAACATATTTTTGCTACCTGTACTCCCTCTGACAATTGATGGCAAACTTTAGTTCCAAATGAAAAATTAAAACTCATGCTCAAGAAAAATGATACATTACTCATATATTTATCCCAAATGCAGTATAGATTCCTTTAATAATAGTATATAAAGCAGCATATTGTGTTTAACCAAAGGGAAAATTTTATCCATTCAAGATTTTGCTGAAAATTTGTTGGTTGGATTGAATAGACCTGGTGTTGACTCTAGAACAAAAAGGCCACTGGCGGGAATTTAATAAAAAAGGGCACATTATTCTCAAAAAGGGCATTCTTATATGTTCCAAAAACATCTTTTGATATGGTTTGTTTAAAGTGCCTTTTTATCAATAGAATTTTGTGATATTTTCGTGAATGACTTGCGAATTTTGCAACATTTTCGCTCAACCAAGCCATGAATGATATTTTCCCGCGATCGATTGATGAATTTCGCAATATTTTTTTCACGCAATTGCCGACACGTCAAGTTTCCGGATTTGTCCCCATGACTTATTGGTAAAACTTGTAAATTTTTTTTTTATGCAACCGTTGGGTGAATTTTTCATTTTTTTTTCTTTTTTCTCCACGACCGATTGACAAATTTAGTTTTTTTTTTCTACGCTGGATAGATGAATTTTGGGATTTTTTTTTGTGGTCATCTATCAGTGAATTTTGCATTTTTCTTCTTGCAGCCAATCGACAAATTTCTTCATCCCCCCCCCCCCCCCTGATTTTTTTCTTACTGACAGTTAATGTATTTCATAAGAAAGGGTATGTCAGAAATGTAGTAAAGACCACCAGGCACATAAAATAGTTTGATAGGGCCGCTGTGTGCATTAAGTAATAAAAAAGTGCCGCCGGGTGCATAAAGTAATAAAAAAGGACTGCCGGGTGCATAAAGTATTCAAAAAGGGCTGCCAGGCACATAAAGTAGTATAAAAGGGCCGCTGGAGGCTATGCCCTGCCAAATTGGCGTAGAGTCAATACTAAGATCTTATACATTAACAAGAGGCTTATGCAAATGAGCTTTTGTTGTTCATTTTCCAGGATTTTAAAGAAATGAATCAAATTATCTTTGAAATATTTAAATAACATTTTTGTTTATTACTATATATTGTATATTATATACATGAAAAAAGAACAACAATCGATACAATGGAGTTTCTTCATTAATATGCAAAATCGGAAACATGACATTTCATTATTTACACATATTTGTAAAAAAACATGACATTTCATTATTTACACATATTTGTAAAAAACATGAAAAAAAAATCAAACCCATTTTCAAAAAATAATTGTATCCTTAAAACATTATAAAAAGAAATTCTTAAAAATTTAAAAAGACCTTTGCAAAAAATCTAATCTTTAAAAAAATCTAATTTAAAACTCTATAAAGTTAAACATTTAAAAATACTTATTTGAAAAAAAAAAAAAAAAAAAAAAAGAATTTGAAAATTTTGCCCATGTAGATAATTAATTTAATGTTCCTAATTATCAAACAATTACTTATCAGGTGACCTAGACTTCTTCGGTTGGAATTGTGAAATGTTCACTGTCTTATCAACTTCTGTTCTTTTCTAAACTGAAAGAAGTTTTATTTCTTCATTTCCTGGTGAAAAGGTAATTGAAAACTGGTTTCTATTAATTTATTTAAAAATTCATAAAAAGAATTTTTTGCAAATAAATATTAAGCATTTCTTTAATGGTTACTCCATACTGGTATATAAAATATAAGATTGGATGGCTAAGATTTCGTAATGAAATCATTTAATAAAAATAAATTTTCTCAACCTTTGCAATAAAAAGGTGACTTTTAAAAAATTGCCAAATTTTAAAAAAATGCTGTAAGAACTCTGAATAAGGTTTTTTAAAAAGAGGACAAAATCTGTTGGGTTTAAAGATTGAATTTAGATAGTTTTTATCACTGCCCAGCAATCTCTGACAAACTTGGAAAACTGGGATCCCTCCCCCATACATCCACACACAGTTTGGGAATCTTTGGAAAGTCTTTATTTAACTTTGTCTGCATTGACTTTCTTTGTTTAACTCATTGACATTTCACAATGTGATAGTTGCTTCTATATCAAGAATATTTGCTTTCCTAATGAATCGAAATTAAATATTTCTATTCAAATGTATAAATTAGAAAGATAACTTTATACCACATTATTAAAAATTTCGGAAGTATCAAATACATTAAAAAATTTCAGTTTATTTCAAGCCAGCTTTTTTTTTTTCCTTTCCCCTGTTAAAGAGTATTTTATACCAAATAAAATATTTAAATTTTAGTTTTAATAAAATTTGTAGACAACAATGAAAAGCAGCAAATTTAAGTAATTGCATATGAAAGATGATTACCGTATTTACTTATGTATAATGTGCATTCATGTGCAGTGCACACCTCCCTTTTATTATTAGAGAAAAGGAAAAAAAAAATTCTAGTGTGTAATGCTCACCATATTATTTTAAAGGCAGAAAATCCTGTACAAATCCAGGCTCACAAAGTGAAACTCTAATCGAAATTTCTGTATTTACAATTGTATATTTATGACGCCATAAAATGTAAAATTAAAATTTCCACATTATCTACTTTCTCATAGTCAGAGTCAGATAATACAGACAAACACGTGAA
The DNA here is from genome assembly GCA_963932465.1 of Maratus speciosus. Taxonomy (NCBI): domain Eukaryota; kingdom Metazoa; phylum Arthropoda; class Arachnida; order Araneae; family Salticidae; genus Maratus; species Maratus speciosus. The sequence goes on along the minus strand of OZ010799.1, from coordinate 61,511,853 downwards.
TGCCGTTCGCAGAAAATTTTCAACGTTTGCAGACATTTCTGATGTTTGTTTTTTTACAAATTTCTTCATAAGAAAAAAATTATTAAGACCCCGGGCGGAGAATCGTGCGAGGTCCATTGCAGACTCGTGAGAAGGTCTGCAGACTATTTTTCAACTGGAGGAAAAAAAAGTTATCTAGAAATTATTTGCCATGTACCCAAGGGGCGTAGCTACCGAGGAGCAGTTGGTGCAAACTGCTCCAGGCGCACGAATCCTAAGGGTGCAAAATTAGGAAGAGCGAAATCAAGATTTACAAAAATGCTTGAATATTTTTTACATTATCAGATATTATCGATGAATCTTGTTACAATCTGCATATTCTTACGATATTTTACTTTGTGTTTAACCTCAACTATATCGATTTAAAACATGTTTTTATGCACAGTTAAATTTAAAAAAGGGGACAGATCACCTTCAGCAGCTCGATATTGCTTAATTTTAACACAACATTAAAAAATTTTGGAACTGTAAATATTTTTTCAAACTAAGCAATTTTTTAAGAGTAAATCGTGCAGATTTTCGTTTATGTATTCCTTTAAATACTTTTAATGAAAAATAATTAGAATTTAGTTTAATTAAGACATACAAATTAAGGATTTTCAAAAAGATGATTTTAACATACAGTCGGCTCTCGTTAATTTGAACTCGTCGGGACCACAAGAAATGTTCAAATTATCCATAGTTCGAATTATGGAAAGTATGAGAGAAAACATGTTTAAAGGGGTACTATTACAAAGGAATTAATGTTATAGTATTTTTTTTTTTAATTTCGGATGTTATCGTTAGAATGACTTAATATTAAATTAAAAGATATAAATACATAAAATAATTAATAATATTAAAATAATATAAATAAAACATAAAAATTAATAATACACTATAGAACAACGGCATTTAAAATTACATTTTAATTGTACTATAATTTTCTTACTTGAAATTAGATGAACATTTAAGAAATTATTTACACTTATTTATCATCTCTATGAAAAAAATTATCAATTGTTGTTTGCTTAGTCCTATTCATTTTTTACTTTTTAGCCAGTTTTTCTATTTGTAACAAATAGTTAAGTTCTTTGTCTGATGACGGCTGCATCAGGATAAATGTACGCAAACACTCAATTGATTGTGCAATTGACTTTTCTGTGGTTAAGGAAAGCACTTGGGACATAGTAGCAGAATCACCAGAATCCGATTCCATCTCCTCATTGCATTTTTCATGAATTGTTTCAACAATTTCTTCCACAGTTAAGGGTCCAGATACTTCTAAACTATTGTCGGCTGCTACATACTCTGCGAACGTAATATCGCATTGGAACTTTTCAGAAAAGTTTGGAAATTCTATTTCTTCAAAAGGTCTGTCGTTTTCGTCATTTGCATTATAACCACTCTTTTTAGATGGATGGATAAATCCGGCATGTCGAAAGCATTTTTCTATTGTTTCAGGTTGTACGGCATCCCACGCTGCATATAAATCGTTGATGGCCGTGTGTAATGCTATGTCTTAGCTTTCTTTAAGGTCAATCGAAAATAAAATTTGTTCTAGAATCCTTTTATGATAATGAGTTTTTAAATTTTGAATTATTCCTTGGTCCATCGGTTGCAGTTGTGCTGTAGTATTAGGGCAGGCATGTCAAACACGTGGCCCGCAGGCCACAACTGGCCCGCAGGCCACAACTGGCCCGCAGGCCACAACTGGCCCGCAGGCCACAACTGGCCCGCCGACAACTTATTTGTGGCCCGCGAAGCCTTTGTCACTTTACGCGTATTTAATGCATTTGTTAGAATGTGCGTGCTGAAAATATACTTTACACGAATAGACTTGCACCAACCGCGGTCTTAGAGATAGCAATAATCCGAAAGATTTGTATTCGAATATTTCGAACAATTATAAAAAGTTACAATTTTCATTTTAAATCGACAAATTATGAATGTGTATTTTCAAAAGACTACCAAAAGACAACGTGCTTGGAGTTTTCATTTGAAATTAAAAGCACCTGAGTAAATTTCAACTTCAGAATAAATTTCTTGATGCTATCTTATTATTTAATAGTAGTATTAACATATTCCAATAGAGTTTATACTTATACAAAATTATTTTAAAAAACAAAATGTATTTCCTTTTAAATATGCCAGGCATTATTACAAGCCAAGCCAATGCTAAGCGTGTAACACCCATCGAAATTGAACAAGTAACAAAAAAAGAATTTTTTAAACAAAAGAACGGTTCGAAAAAATAAATTTCGAAGCTCTGGTGGTCCCAGCAACAGCAGAGTCATTCCAGTGTTTGGAGGATCGGAAGCTCAATGCTAGCTCAAGATTAGTGTGCACAATCAAATTTTAAAATAAAAGCATTTTAGAAAATTCTATTAAATTTTATAGATTTTTGTTGTAAAGTAATTTTGCGTATTTTTTTTTCAAAAAATAACATAAAATAAACAATGTATAACATTAACTTTGGAATTTTGTGCTAAAATTTTTTTAACATGGTTGTGTTTTGTACGAAGAAATTTTATTCTAAGCAACGGTAATAATATTATTTACTCTTTTTAATGTGGCCCGCGGCTTTGTATACAATACTTAATTTGGCCCGCGGCAGTAAATGAGTTTGACAGGCCTGTATTAGGGGGTAAATATTCAATCTTTATAGAGCTCAGTGTTGGTAGTTTACAATGACTCTGCACATTATCTAGCAACAATAGAATTTTTCTGTTTTCACGAGAAATTTTTTTATCCAGTTCTTTTAACCAACTGATGCAGATCTCACGCGTCATCCAGGCTTTGGCATTTGCCACATAATCAACAGGCAGTGTTTTAACTCCTTTGAAGCAACGTGGATTAGTTGATTTACCAATAACTAACAATTTTAACTTCTCACTTCCATCCATATTGGCACCTACCATCACAGTTATCCTGTCTTTTCTAAGTTTATCACTTGTGCACGTTTCACCTTTAAATGTTAAAGTCTTATTAGGAAAAAGTTTATAAAACAACCCTGTTTCATCGGCATTAAACACGTCTTTCATTGCATAAGTAGAAATAAGTTCAGAAGCTTTTCGCAGAATTCATTGCAAGCAGCGAGGTCTACAGCACCACTTTCACCACACACAGTTTTGTGTACAATGTTATTTCGCTGCTTAAAACGTGTCAGCCATCCTTCGCTGCAATTGAAATTTTTAATACCCATGAGTAGTGCAAGTTCTTTCGCTTTAGCTGCCAATATAGGTCCACTCAAAGGTACATTTCTTGCCAATGCATCTTTTGCCCATAACAGTAAAGCTTCCTCTAAATCCTCATGGGCTGCTGTTCTCATACGTTTTCGTCCTTTAGCAAATCTTTCCTTTTCCCATGATTTCAGGATGAATTCTTTATTTTTCAAGTAAGTAAACAGCGTATTCTTTTTTATTCCATATTCTGCAGCAATTTCTGTCTTAGATTGGCCACATCCTACCTTTTTAATAATTTCCACTTTGGCTTCTAGAGTTAACGATTTATAACTTCCACGTGGAGCCATATTTTAAAGAAACAAAACCTTTTACTTTCTCAAAAAACAATTTAGCAGTAAGTAAAACCATTGACTGAAAAATTCGATCCCCAGAGTGAAAGTAGAATGTAGTGATAAAACAGGTTTCCCCTATCTTTAACAGATGTCCACTCAGTGAATTTCTTGGAATGTCACTGGGTCAAATGCTACAGAAGGGATTGGGAAAAGCACAATGGAAGAAGGGGCGGATGTGTCATTGATGGACAGACAAAGCACACTAAGAAAGCGGATTTCAAATGCATGGAATTATTATACTAGTTCAGAACAATTCTGACAAAAATGAAAGAAAGAAAGTTATTTCAAGGATCTAAAGTCCGTGAGAAAGTAAGGAAAAATGAAAAAATGGAATTCTCATTAGTTCGAATTAAACGAAGTCAAGAGCAAATGAGTTCGAACAAAGGAAAAGTTTTAACGTTATTCTGCCATTGAAAATTTCGGGACTTCATGTTTAGTTTGAATTAAGCGAAGATTCGATTTATCCGATTTCGAATTAACGAGAGCCGACTGTACATGTGTTGTGCGCAGAATTATAAAAAATTATATTCCATATACCCGCTTAATTCTATCTTCATTCTATTATCCGATAATTAATTCTTAAAATGTTATACTTTAACTCCAATCTAAAATATTAATCGAGTTTCCAGATGAAAATATTTTTCAGGCAGATAAATCATAGAATACAAAATTCATGGTAAAATTTCCATAAATATTTAAAAAATAAATAAATATATTACAGGTATGTACTTAAAAATTGTTAGAGGTTATAAAACTGTGTAAAATATAATATAATACAAAATATTAATTTTTTAGTTTTGGAAATATGATGCATGCACTGCAGAAATATCTGTTTTAAGAAAAACGACTTTAAAGTTCAAATTTACCTTGAGTTGGATAGGTATCGCTCCATATATTTTATCATAAAACCGGTTCTAATTTGAGTATCATCATAGTTGTTTTTTTTTTTTTTAAGTTTGGTAACATGTTATTCTTTAATAATATACCAATATATATGTATATATATATATATATATATATATTACATTTTAAAAAGTTTTAAGGTGATCTCCCCTCTTAAAAGAAATTACTTCTACTCGCGAAGTTTCAATTTTAATTCATACCATATTGCAAGCAACTTCTCCAACACCATTTCAGCATGCCTTATTTTCTTTTTCTGTTACTTTTCCGTAGATGACAGTTGAAGAATTTTGAATTTAAAAGTAATCAAAACTTATTTACAGGGCTCTCTCATCGATCAGTTTATTGGATACCACTTTTTTGAAACGATAATCTTCCTGGTACATTTTATTGTTGTATTTTATGAAAATGTTTTAGAAAATTGTGCAGGACTTAATTTGCACAGGAGCCCACTGGAGCTCAGCTCTGGTACTTCTCTGTTTTTAGTAATATTTAAATATTGGTCGGAATTCACCAGAGCTCATAAATACAGGGTTCCGGAGCCCATCCAAAAAACTGATGCCTAAATTACCCTTCCTTTCCCTCCCATTTTCAAGTTCCTGCATTCTATCAAAACACTTATATGTGATATTAGTGTGTCTCACATGCAGGAAATGGAGAGGAAATGGCACATAAAATTTTCTGAAAATTTTTCTTATAAATGTTTTTGCTAGTTGTTCATTAATTATATATATATATATATATATATATATATATATATATATGCATAGCTGCAAACAATTCTTTTTTTCTGTTAACAATTTTTCCGAATCATAATCCTTACCTTATTTAATTGCAGAATTCTGCAATGAATTAACAATAAAATTAGGCTAAGATTGCTATTCGGAAGGAGAGATAAACTAAAAATTGGAACAATTGACTGTTAACCCTTTCAAGGGCGGTGTCCACAAAAAAAGACACCTAATTTTAATTCCAAAACTGACAAACGGCAACAAGAATATTTAATTAATTTTTTTCTTTTATAATGTACATGAAAATAAGCCGGTTCATATTTTCTAATAAATTCGTTTATAAATTCTGGTGTCAGTCCATTATTTCGTCAGTTTATAAACAGAATTACTCCGCGCCAGAAAGGGTTAAGATATGCAGGTAGATATAGTTAATTTTTTTATTTTACTAAAGAAAAAAAAGATGCATTAAACTTTGCAAGTCATGTATGAAATATAAGTATGCAGATTGGAGTGATGGCAGGTAGAGGGGAAGGGGGGCACGCTATGGTTTTAGTACTGCAGAATATTAGGGATCTGGTACTTTTTTTGTTAGAAACTCCTTGATCATGGGGATCACTATACGGAAATAATGGTAACCAAAGAAGTCACTACTGAGAAATCTATATTTACAATGCAACAGCAATGCCTTAGCTATTTATTTATTTTACGATTTGTATATAAAAAGAATAATAGTTTGACAAGTTGAAGAAAATGATTGACAATTGTACAAACGAAAAACCAAAAAAACGAAACTTTTTAAGTTGTTGTTGTTGTTGTTTTGTGAAAACTAAGCATGTATCAATACAAATTACCAATCAGCAATGAGAGCCGGATTTAGACATACTCCACATCAGTCCACAGCGACAAAATTTAGAAAGGGGGGTACGGTAAACTAAATTTTCTGCATATTGCTTTTGATATTTTGAATATATATCAAATCTCAAATGCAGAATTGATAAGCAGTTTCCTTGAAAACGAGAGAAAAAGTTAAGCATCAAATTCAGTGTTCCATAGGACCTGATTATCGCTTATGCAAATTTACACCAACTTATTTAATCTTTATAAATGTCTCATTTACATTTCAATGTTTATATATATATATATATTTTTTTTTACTTTCGGAATAGGATACATGAGGTCGATGTCTAAACTTTATACTGTTTCGATTTTTTTTTTTTTTCTAAGGACACTTTCAATTTCAAATCCAGTTCCGAAATTGAAAGCATCCCCATAAAGAAAAAAAATGATAGTGGATGTTATTGGTTTCTATTAGCAAGATGATAAAATGAGTTTCTAAAATGTTGCGCCCTCCAAAAATCCAAGGTCTCAGTATTTGACAGTGACCAAGTCCGACCCTGCGTGCAGTAGTGGCTCTTCAGGTGTTCACAATCACCTTTCTACCAGAATATTGGTACATAATATTAAATCGTGTGATTTTCTACTGTTAAACAAGGAGAAATTTTTTCATGAAATCTATGGTACAGTCGAACTCGCTTATAGCGAGTGCGAAGGGACTGTGATATTTCCTCATTATAATCGGGTGCTCGTAAGAAATGGGTTCGTACAAAATTACAAAAATTCATGCATACTTACTTTATTATACATATTTTATTTATTTTCTATTTCTGTACAGTACAAAAGAAGTTCATTAATTTGCTTTGAGCTGCCTTATTTTCTCTTTCCTGTGTTAATGTTCTTCGGAGAAGACTCGTGGCCCGAAAAACATCGTCATTTGCACCCCTGGCTTCGAAAAATGTTTGAAGTTTTTCTGTGCAGTCAATTTCGGTTGACTTCGGAATGTTAAAGGAATTTTTTCAAGAAACGATTATCTGAGCTGGAGAGGTGGAAGTCAATGGAAATTTTATAAATCACAAAAATATTGCTCGCTATAGCCGGGGTTTGCTCGTTAAAGGCGAGTTATGCTCCCATAGACTTAACATTGTACCAACCAAGTATTTATGATTTCCTCGTTAAATCCGGATTCTCGTTAAATCAGGGCTTGTTATAAGCGAGTTCGCCTGTAGTAGATTGTGAAATTATTTTCCAGCCTCCACTGTATGCGTGGTGAAACGTTGTTGTATAGATATATAAGATTAACGTGAGCAATAAAAATAATTTAATTGAGATATAAGAGAAAATGTTCATCAGTTATCATTACAAAATGTTTGAAGAATGGTTCAGATACCAAATTAGTCAGCTGAGTTCTTTGAAAATTAATACAATTCCTGTAACAGATTTATAAAATACCTGCCGACATCATAAAAAGTACACCAAATCATTCTCTGCTAATCTAAAAACGTGAGGAAATTAGAACATATACTCATACATGCACACATACAGGGATGACAGCCCCAGGAACCCAGCTTTCGCTGTAGAGCATAAGTGCAATCCCGGGGGGGAGTACATGCACACGTACATATGGAATCATTGAAAAATTGGGAGAATGGATTTATTTGAAAATTGAAAAATATACCATTATTTCCCTTTATTTTTATTGTGGTTACAATGCTTTCCTGTTTCGTCCCTTATATTGTATGTTTGGAAAGTAAAACCTGTAATAGAACGGTATCAATCAGGGTTCTCACTGCCGATCGCCACTGCTCCAAAATGTTTCATTTGGGGAGAAAACTAAAGATTGAAATCGCCAAATTGCAAGAGGTGTTTTTTTTTCCCTTTCAGCAACACTGTCAATGATGTTACTTATGATTAAACCTTTCTGTGTAACTCATTTATTTGTGTCTTGATATTCTTAGTGATTCACGACGAATTATTTGAACTTTGCTACTTTTTCTTTAGCAGTTAGCCAAATTGCTCAGATTAGTCGAAAAACCAGTGATAACCACGGTCAACTTTTATCGTTGCCTATTGGCTAATTTTCTAAACCATTAGCTGTAGAAATATAGTTCCAATAGTAAAAAAGTTTGAAAGTTGTTCTTCATAATCTCAAAAGTACTTTACGTCAAAGTAGTTATTTTTTAAAAGTTACGACGTTCACATTTTTATTCTGTTTCTGGGCTCCATATGTTATATTTAGAAAAATCTTCTCCGTATTTTAACAGGAAAAATAATAAAAATTTCTTTTTTGTACGACTAAAACTTACCGAATTAGGATACTTTGAATTTTATGGAATTCTAGTATTTTCTGGCACTAAAAATATTTTTCATCCATATGGGAAAGAAAAAAAAAGAAATCTTGACAATAGTGTGTTTTTTATTATTAGTCTACAATGCTTCGAAACCCTTGAAAAGAAAAACAGATATTAAAGGCGGTAGATTATACAAGTCCATTGGTGCATTTAAAACGAAAATCCCGCTCAATTCGTAGAAAATATTGTTAGGTACTCCGTACTTAAAGAAATATAATTCATTTCACTATTCATTATTTATTTTTAATTACTTCTATTTAATAGGTTGTTCAAACACTTTGACTTTCAAATAAAAGTAAGATTTTAAATTGAATTAAGAATAGTACCAGGACGCTGAATATGTAGCTACGCCACTGCATGTACCATGGTTAGAGATGTAAATTTTCCGGAAAAGTTGAAGTGGCAGAAAAAAACCGTGTTTTTTTTCCAGTTTTTTTCTGAAAAATAGGAAAAGTTGGAAAAATTGATTTTTCACAAATGTTTCTCCCAAATAAATTATATTTCTTAAGAGAATATTAAATAATAAAAAATTGTTTAATTTATCAACACTAAAATCAAACTATTTTCACTTTATATGATTATATTGTTAAAAAAAAGAAGAAGAAAAGAAAAAAGGTAAGGCCTGCTTTTTAAAAGTTTAGTTTTTCAGTCTCAGACCTTTCACAGTGGCATTCACACTTTATTTAACACTATTGTTTATTATATCATGTCTATGTTAAAATGATTTTTCAGTTTTATTTGTTTATTTACCAATAGAGCTAATTTAAAAAACAAATAAAAAACCTCATAAGTTTCAGCCAATATCTCTACAGTTTGAAAACAAATGTATTATACATCCCATCTACATTGTGTTGATTTTTAAGTATATAAATGATGCCACTTTAAAAGAAACAAATTGTTGCAGTTATATCATTATTATACATTAAGAGTTAAGAGATTTATTATAAGATTAAAAATTGCTTTAAAAAAAAAATTGCACTGGGAATTGCTTAAATTTTTTTTGCAAAGTTTATTTAGTATATAGCATTTATATATAAAAAAAAAAAATATGCACAGTTAAATAAGTCGGAAAATCTATATTTAAGGAAAAGAAAGAAAGTAATTTCAAATGCATGTTGTTATTAAAAAGATTTTTTTTTTTATTATTAGTTAAGGCTGTTCTCAAATCCAAAGCCGCAACTTTCTGACATAAGTTTTAATTTATTTTTGTTCAAAAATGCATGAAATTAGCTGGTGTTGTTCAGAAACTATGTCATCGAACTGTTTTTTCCGTTTTTTTGCAAACGCAATAGATCTTTCAGAAAATAACGTCAAAGTGGACGTTTGAACCGAATTTCCGTGCGAAAGTAGAAAAAACACTCAAGAGCAGGCAAAAAACAGGTTTGTCATGTGATCGAATTCGCTTATAACTCAATGGGTAATTGATTAATCAAAAAATGGAAAAAACAGTTCAATTCCAAATCACTTCCATGGCCAGGCTTTCCAATTTTATATCTTTTCTTTAAAAAATGAATCTGTAACTGTGTCAGAACGTTTTTCGCTGGTTGAGCAGAGCAATTAAGAACAGCCTTAAATATTTTTATCTTACCATCTGATTACATGATTAATAGAAGCTATGACGTTAAAAATAAATGCACGTTTCAGATTTTGTGCTGAATTTTCAACTTTACCATTTCCATTAATTGACATATTATTGAAATAATTTTGCTCATGAATTTTCATTTTTAACAACAGAAGTTGCATTTAATTATCATACCAGGAATCTGTTTAGATTTTTTTTTCATGCAATCCTGTTTTTGTTAAATTATGAACTTTTATATATGCCTGTAAAAATGTAATCGGAATTTGGTGAATTAGAAAGTATTATTATATTTAGGTTCACATTTTAGTTAATAAAGTCTTTCATGCATATATACAACTAGATAAGTTTCATTGGTAATGTGGGCTGTTATATGTTGATTTTTTTCCCCTTGAATCATTTGTGAAAGGTTCAGTTTGGAGATTGAAACATTTTCTGAAATGTCTATTTTTAAGAGAAAACATTTTGTGAAGTGTCTTGTATTTTAAGCAGGGTTGGCAAGGTTTTGGACACAATGGTAAAAACCACGGTAAAATCTATGGTTTAAACCATACTGTCCAAAACTATATTTTGTAGTAAAATTGTATTTATCAGAACAATACTAAAAGTTTAAAAAATTGGCAAAAAGATTACAATACAAAAATACCAATTTAGTATTAACAATCTAATTACCCTACGTTATACTACCTAACAATTTAGTACAGTCGACGCTCGTTTTTACGAACTCGTAGGGAACACCCAAATAGTTCGTAAAATAGAAAGTTCGTAAAATAGAAAATCACCAAAAATGATATGAATGCGTATATTATTTATGTTTATTTTTATAAAACTGCCCCCTCTTCATAGATGAAGCAGTATTTCGAGATTATTTATTATTTAATAAATTTATACCTGTATGTTTAAATATACAAGAAATAAATTCAAATTTATGCACTAAAAATAATTTTAGTAAACATACGTTACTATGCTTTGAAAATATTAAATATGAAAACACAGACGGTATTATACTTAGTAAATGAAAATACATAGATGAAAACATAGATTAAAAAAATAGGAAGGAAAATACAGTAGCCTCCCGCTTAACCGGCCTAAACAGGACCGAGGGTTAGCCGGTTAAGAGAAAAAACGGTTAAAGCGGAGAAGTAAAAAAAAATTAAATAAGTATCTGCGTAATTTAATTAATTAAACCCGTCCGATGCATTTAGTTTTTTCAATTTGTGTAGTTTAAAAAAAGTAATTTTCTATAATTTGTGAAATGAATACTAGTTTAAATTAACTGAATTGAAAGAAAAATCATCACTGATAACAAATAATGGAAAATATTTAGCACAAATTAAATTGTTGAAAATCGTGTCACAGATCAGACATTATAGAGTTCCGAAGGGGGGTTGCACTTTTGACCATTAAAAACGCAAAATCTCAAATCTTCCGGGGCGTCATCTCATTCTTCCTAGGGGAGAATGTCCTCCCTCCGGACCACACTCTGAATTCAACACTGATGATTTTGCATCTTTCCCCTCGAAATTGCACTTCAACTCGAAAACGTAAGCTGAGTTTCCGAGGCCTCATCCCTGAATTTTGCCTAATGTTGGGGAAAAAACCGACCGGTTAAAGCGGAGTTGCGGTTAAGAGAAGGCCGGTTAAGAGGGAGGCTACTGTAATCCGTATCTTTTTTTTAAAAATCACATTTTTAAAAATATATGTTTCCAATTTATCTATGGAAACCTTTACTACGTTTACCTTTCACAGTTATTGTTCCCTTCAAAAAATGCCTTAGTCCTGAAAACTACTACTGGAAATTGTTGCTAGACCCCCCTCCCTCCGAAATAGATTGGGGGAAATCAGCACATTCTTGGAATGCACCTGATGTCTCATTGTACCTGTATAGAGTTTAACTAACGTTGGCGCTGCATTCCGATTACTTTTTTAAAAAAATTTCAGAAGTACGAAAACTGAGTTCGCAAAAAAGAGATTTTCATAATCTGTAGTTCGTAAATGGGAGCGAAAAATTACATTGCTTCTATGGGAGCGTATTCGGGACCACTCTATAGTTCGTAAAATCGCAAGTGTTCGTGAAAAAGAGGTTCGTAAAAACGAGAGTCTACTGTAGTAGCAACCTAATTACCCTACATAACAAAGTAATTACAATAAAAAGATATTAAATTTAATTATGTATCATAATTTTAATGTTATTCATTTAAATAATGGTAGTTAATAGAAGTACTAACGATTTTTATGAAGAATACATTCTGATTCTGTTACTGAAAGTCCCGAGAGTTGTTACTGGAAATAATTGATAAATGGAGTTCAGGTTCAGCATACTGATTAAACCAGCTTACTGCTGGCAACTATGTATATGTGTGTATTAAGAAATAGAATAAATAAAAATAATTGATTTCGTTTGATTATGAGATATTTACTATTATTATAACACTATATTATATGACTATTATTATAACAACACTATTTAACTCTTAAGAAATAGAATGTTCACTAGAATTAGATTAAATTCATAATAAAAATACATATTTTAAAAAATAACTTCTAGATTTTAAATTAAACATTTGTGTTTTCTTTCATTATCCTAAAATCTAGAAAACATAATTTACAATGAAACGTTATTTAAAAGAAATCTCTTTGTAACATTTTCTTGCACAAAAATTGAAACAAAAGCACTAGTGTTAAACAAATCTCCCCTCTCTATACTACATGTGTGGTATTATAAAGAATTTCTTATAACTCAATTTTAACAGAAACAGAACTTTTTATGTTACACAGATATTAGAAAAATTTTAACTTTTTTTTCATTTACCAAAGAATTAAATGAAATGTTAGTAAAATATAGTGTGAGATATTTATATTTATTCATATGTTTAATAAGTGTGCAGTGGTTACATGTGGAATGTTGCTTTTTTTAATGTTTTGGACACTTTATTACAATTTAGGACGCTTTAGTACAGTTTTGGACACTTTAGTACAGTTTTGGACAGTAAAACCCACATGTCCTGTCCAAAACTAGTTTTGGGTGTCCAAAACCCCAACCCTGGTTTTAAGGTGAAAAAGTTGTGAAGATTCCATTAAAGGACTTGAGTTTTCTTAAACAGATTTTTGCTTAGAGATCAGATCTTCTACATTAATGTTTTCATGTGGGACACTTAACATAAAAATAAATATAATAAAAAGTATCAGAATGTAGCTATTACAAAATTTTGAATATATTTGAAAATGAAATTTCAATTTTTCCTATTTGGTAAAATTGAAAAATAGCCTTTCAGAAAAAACTCGAAAAAAAAAAAAAACGTTTTTTCCCAAACTTTTCCGGGTTTTTTCCGAGCATTCCCATCTCTAACCATGGTACAGTATTTTTTGGAAGAAGCGCCGTGGCATATATATTTTTAAAACTTAAAAATATTGTAAGTGCGATGCTTATGCTGGAACGGCAGGTACAATGCTTTTTCTTTTTTTTCTCCTGCCAGGGTCGGTAGCAGAAATAGTGCATCACCGAAGCAGGTGCTGCAGATTATTTTAGGCTTTGCAGATTAATTTAACAGATTAAAAATAAATTTTGTGTTAAAAAGTAAATGTTAAATGCTGATCTCTTTTAAATAAAGTTAATTTGTTTGAAAATTTTAACGAATGTTTATGCACTTATTTAGTATTTCTCGCAATTTGCGGCGATTTTTTTACATTCGAAAGGGGAATTCGGTTTTAATATCTTAATAAATATTATCCTCTTTTCAACCCAGTAGCAGAAAAGTGCATGGAAGTGTCACCCAGTGCATGGAAGCAGGCGCTGCAGATTATTTTAAACCTTGCAGATTAATAAACCAACTTAAAAATAAATGCTGGGCTTAAAAAATAGCTGAAATTTGCTTTAAGTCTCTAGATTTATGGTATTTGTTGTATCCTTATATTATATGTATTCTTTATAAATGGAAATTTTGCTTACTTTAAGTGTTTCTGTTATTTCTTATGATAGTAGGCTTATTGGGTCGCAAATAAATTTTTGTTTGCTGCAGACTGACGCAGAAAATTCTGCTTCTGGGCTTTTCAATAAAGTCTAATTCAGAAAACGGGTGAGGGGGTGGGGGTGGGGGGGGGGATTGAGTGCATGTAACGTAATGCAAGGGATTGGAAAGAGGACTTTTTTATTTTTGCTGTTAGCGACAGTATAGGACTCAGGAGGGGCATGGCACACATGTCAAGGAAAAGGACAAGTTTCATCAGCACTTTCAAATGGCAAGTTTTACATTTTGCTAAAGCAGATTGAAACACAACCTATTGCTCAAAAATTCAATGTTAGATGATTATTATTATTCATTGAATATGTTAGATTATTCAATGTTTGCTGAATGATAATGAGGATATCGTAAGGGGGGGGGGGGGTCCAAAATTAGCAAAATGCTGATAATGTTATGTATGTACGTACAGCCCCAAAGTATAAAAGTGTAAAAGAATTTCAAAGCAAAATTGCATTAAGCATGAAATCATTTACATTGTAATTAGTATGTTGTATATGCTATATACTAGAATATAGAAGAATAAAAATGATAGGAGTGGATGGTCTGTATATTTGTTTGATAAAGGAAATGTAAAAAAGGTCTATAATTTCTGATACAATTCATATTTTAAAACATTTAAATCTTGTCCTGTTGAGTATCCTGATTATATTATTTAATGAATAATTAAATTTATCTTTATTTGTGTTATGTATATGTGTTTTTAAAACTTTCTTTTAAACTGTTTTTCATTTTCCTCTTTCTTAGGAAATTGTTATGAAAAAGTAAAACAAGAAACCGATCTTATGCAAGAAGCTATAACGAAAGAACTTAAACTTGATCCTATAGACAAAGAAGTGGCTATTGTTTATGAAGATGATCCAAAAGATGAAAAGCTGTTTGAAGGTAAAAGGATTGTTGAAATGCAAAAGGAACGTCCACAGTGGTTCAGCAAAAATCTGCTTGTTAAAGATAGTGAACTGCATCATAAGAAGCCTAAAACTATTGGTGTGGCACAGTTACAGCCAACAGTCACTAATGATAAGTAATTTATATTCTAATAGCTTTTTACGTTTTGTAAAACATCCATAGTTTTCAATTATTCTTCTGCATTTTTGCTTACTCTGTGATTAAAATTTATCAAAATCAATGAATATTTTTATTGATACTTCAAAACATTAAAGCATAAAATGTTATGAGACCTTTACTAAATCACGAACAAATTCTATCAGTAGAGAGATTACATATATAATATACAGGGTAATTCCTTAATTCAATTTCGCCTCAAATAACCGGTGAACCGATTTAGCTATAGCCATGAATGAAATGTCTAGGAATAATAAAATGGGTATGCATTTCACAATGAGGTATCTTAAAGTGCCCCAAGAGGCAGAGTTAGCATTCGTATTTCGAAAATGATATCAGATATGGGGAAAAAATCAATTACAAAGTTGTAAAGCATCCTCAATTTAGTATGTAATAATGTCTTACATGTAAAATAACTTTATTAGATGCACTGAATGTATTTTTTTTACATCCAATCGCCAGCTTAAATAGGCCACAAATTGCATCTGGAAGCATGATGGCATTATAAGACACATGAACATTTATTAATAAAAACAATTAATGTAAGCAAGATAAAGTTCATTTTAATAATAATTTTTTTAAATCAAGTTTAGTATATTCAATGTATATCCACTGGCAACATTCTGATTGAATCCAATGGTGGACACATAGAGCATGCTAAACTAGATTTTCTTATTAAAATTAAATGTATTGTGTTTACATCTCGTACTGTTATTAGTATATGTGCATTTGGGTTATAATGTCACACTTCTGCAGGCATTTAGTGGCATACTTAAGCTGGTGATTAAATTTTTAAAAAATTACATTTTAGGTCTTCTGATTTTTTTTTTTCCTTTTACATGTAAGAAATCATTTCATACTAAATCAAGGATGCTCTACAACTTTGTAATTGACTTTTTTCCCATATCTCTAACCATTTTCAAGATAGGGATGCTAACTCTACAGTTTACTTTTAGGCTTTTTGCAATGTACCTCATCATGAAACATATACCCGCTTTATTATACCTAGACATCACATTCATGGCTATAATAGCTAACTGGGTTGACCAGTTGTTTGAGGCAAAATGGAATTAAGGAATCATCCTGTATATATATATATATATATCATTATAATAAAAGGCCAGATCTGTCTGAGGGTAATGCAGTCACATGACAGAGATGTCGTGTTCAAAAAATAGCTCAACTCACATGTGGTACATGAAAACAGGTGTATTGACTTTTGTTTCCAGGAAGTAAAAATTAGATGGGATCCCGAGAAAATATTTGTTATTTAACCCCTTAGTCAACGCGCTCGATATGTTCACATGCAGTCATTTGTGAAAAAATTTTGTCATGCCTGTGACACTCACGGGCTGAACTCCTCATAACTTTAGCTAATATATTATAGTTTCTTCTTTGATTTTGCCACTTCTGTGATTATTTTAAATGCTTAAGCGTATTTAATATATGGTAGCACAGAATTACCAAATCTGATTTTAAGATCAGAATGATTAATTTCAAGAATTTGTAGGAGTTTGAAGATAAATTTTTAAAAAATCGATGATTTTTTAACTATGTTTTCGAAAATTATGTGACAATTAAAGGGTTAAATTGCCATCCGTATGTTGCATAAAGTGTTGGACTAAAAATATCTTTGGAATCTAATAGATCATTCATTCATCTGTGTAATGGTCTGATTTTTTTAAATGACTATTTTTAGCATCATTATTTATTATTTTTTTTTAAAGTAGATTTTTTAAGCATTTTTATCGGTTTTGTCGTGGACTGTTAATGCTGTATACTTTCTGTATTTTTTTAATAACCCTCTGTTTCTTAAGTAAAGCTATCGAATATACTTTCTGGTTTTTTACTGACTACAACACTGGTTTTTACACAGGTACTATTTTGAAAGGCCCTCTACCTGTTTGTAATTGCTATAATTGGTACCTTTTTTACAGCATTTGAAAACCTGCTATTTCTATTTCAAAATATGTCATTTTAAAAAAGGTGTATTTTAAGGAGATTTTAATTTTTTAAAAGGAGCTCCAAAATTTTAAAATTCGATTTAAATAACTACATACTTTTTGATAATAAAATTGCATCGTCTGTTTTCCCAAGAGATACTTTACTGTAAGTTACAAAAAATTCCTCAAAAATTGCAGGTTTTAGAAATCTTTTTATCAAAATTTGACTTAAATATTTAATATTGCCCAAAATGTTCATTCCCCCCCCCCCCCCCCAAATATAAAGCATATTTTTTGCTGTAGGAATAGAATCATTCTCTGTGAATGAATTTAGATGGCTTCAAAAAATAGTTTATTTCTATTCTATGTATTGATTATTTCATTTCTGTTTATGGGATTTATGAACATGGGATTTCTGCACAACCGGCAGGATACCCCATTGAATTATCTAACTCAGTTTATTGTTGATTGTTATTAGGGATGTAACAAAGTGTTTTGTTGAATGTACATTCATTTGTTTGGATATTTATTCATTTTTTAAATTTTAATTAAAGTTAATTTAAAGTCTAAATAAAATTTATTTGTTACTATTGCATCATATGTTTAAAATCTTAACAGTTTGATGGGGTGATTTTTTTTAAAACAATATTTTTACCTGTTTTAATTTATTTTAGAAAAATTAGACCCCATTATAGAAAAGGGGGAAATCGATTTGGACCCTGAAAATGTTTTTCTTCTTTGCCAGTATTCCACACTCAGATGCAGTTTTCTATATATTTATGGATTCATCAGGATTTGAAAATCGTTCTGTATTAGACCGATTTCTGTCTTATAGGTGCAGATTATCAAAATCTGGAAGGAGCCAGTCGCTCCTAAACACAAAAAATCCAGTGGCCACATTGTGAAACAAACACATGAAAACATTAGTGTTTATAACATGAAAAAACTAAAAAAAAAAAAAAAAAAAAACCCCTCAGGAATTCTAAATGAAAAATAATTTATTTAATATATACATATGTACAATAAAACACAGACTAATTACATCAAATGTGTATATATTTAATTTAATCATCAAATTCTTGAAATTTAAATATCAATTAAGAATAATATAATCTTAAACTATGTACAGTCAGAAGATAAAGTTGGGCAAGATACGGTTTTAAAAAATGTATAAGCTAAGCAATCGTGATAGTTGGGAATTTATAACAATTCTCTTATATAACAATATCTCTTATTTGATTTTGTTATACAAAAGTACCTTAAAAAAAGTGTGAATGTTTGAGATTATTTTGCAGTATAAAATCAAAAAACACTTCAAATATTTGTTTTCTATAAAAAAAAAAAAAAAAAAAAAAAAAAAAAATGGCAGTTTAGACACCGAAGGTTTGTAACCACCGCAAAAAAATTTAGTCACCATGTGGTGTTTGTCGACCATGAATCTGCACCTATACATATTGAGTCTGCCTCAGACAGAGTTTATTGTATATCATTAATATTTAAGTTATTATTAATCTTTTTTAGTCTTTTAGATTAATTGTTTTGAAATTCGAGCTAATCTTTTGGCAAATTATATCCAAAATAGTGTTACTTGTAGTGATAAAATTTTACTTTCATGGCAGTTAAAAGTAAAAATATTAACTATAAAATGTATTTTTTTTGAAAAATAACCAAAAACATTTATCTGCTTGCCAATCATTTTTCTTACTGTTATTGTAATTTTTACACATTATCCCACTGTGCACAAAAACTTGACATGAGTTTTGGCGAGCCTTTTTATAACATTGCTGTAACAAAAGAAAAAAAAAACTGGATTTTTTTTCCTCGTTTCAATTTTTTAGAGTTTGAATTTGATATATAATTATTTTAACAAACATCTACTTCTTAAAAGCTGTCTCTTAAAAAGTTGTCTGTAACTTAAAAGTTCTAATAATTTAAAAAAACTAGCTGATCCTGCACAGAGCATCTGCATTAAAAATCGCACATCTCAGTCATATTTCCACATATATGGAATGTTCACTTCAAATTGTAAATACACATAGTTTTTTCCTTCACTGGATAAGTCTATTTTGCTGTTGATCAGAATACTCTGTGGCTCACCTAAGCCAATCAGCCTCATTTCGAGTGGATCTTCTTTCAATTATTTCATCCACAGTTTCAGCAGCACTCCATTGTCTTCTGCATGAAATATAAGCTTCATGCTGTAAACTTTTAATTGAAAAAAAAAAAATTAGTAAAAAATTAGCGAAAAATTACCAATTTTTACACCTCACCGTCACCGTGTTCCCTCCACCAACCAATGAATGAAATGCTGCAGCATGACATGCTGTTACATAAGCAAAATCATTGCAAAAAAATCATTTTATCAAAATATCGTAATCATAAATACAGTCGGACCTCTATTTAATGAACCTCTATGTTGCGAATTTCTCTATTTTGCGAACTTTTCCTTGGAACCAAGAACATTTTGCTAATTTCTTCGTAAAATAACCTCCAAATAGCAAAGTTCATTCTCTATTTAACGAACTTTTTCTTGTGATAAAATTTTTGTTTTCCCCCATTTCTCAAAATATTTCTGGATATTTATAACTTATTATTTCTTTAAACACATTTTATGATGTTCAATGGCCTTGAACTGGTTTTACCAGTCGCCTTCTTTGTCAGCAGTGAGAATTCGGTAAGTACGGAGGACAAATCTAATAATCCCTTAGAGTAATTTTTTAAAATGTGGATACAGATGAGAAAAAAGAAGAAATTAACCATGATGTACTGATTGATGATTGTATTTCACTTAATTCTGAAACTGAGACCTCGGAAACACTATCCGAATTGGATATTTTCGACAGTGTGAAAAATAAAAACAATGCAGCAATGAATTGCGATGAAGACGAATATGATGATGATGATGGAAATGATCATTACGCAGGAATTGACAAAGCTTCGTATGATAAAATGCTAAAATCATTTGAAACAATCTGACGTGGATTATAGTTAGAAGAAAATACGCATGAAGGGGTGTTCGGTGCATTGCAAAGATGCGAGACGTATTATGAGAGAAAGCACTTTTTAAAATAAAAAACTCAGGCAAAATTAATAGAGTTTTTCAGAAATTAAATTTAAGGATGCATATGTTAATGTATGGTTAAAATTATTTGTTATAATAATAATAAATACAATAATGTCATTAAAATTCGTTAATTTTAATGTAAAACTATTTACTTTAAACAGAAAATACAGTGTATTCACGGGCAATGTTTTGTTTTCCTTGGAGATTTCAAAGATTTAAACACATGGAAAAAATGAATTAATGAGGGATATTGGTGGGTAAAATAAATAAAACAAATCGATATAATTTATTTTAAAAAAATGTGATTAATTACTTTTAGTAAAAATATTTAGTGTTTATGAATTTAAAATCTGTTTTATGTAGTTTAAAGTATTTTAAAAGGTGAATCTCTATTTAACGAATTTTCCATATACCGAAATTTTTTCCGGGATTTAGCGACTTTGTTAAATAGAGGTTCGGCTGTAACTCATTTTTTGAGTGAAATATCGCAGCAAATAACAAAGCCGGCTAAAGTTAGGTTTAACAGGTTTGATTTTCTAAACAAACCACTCACTGCCATCGGCAAAAGAGAAAGAACTTATTTTTTGCCGACACTTACCTTAGCGTTTTATCGTATCAAAATAGTGTAATCATAACTGTGGTGGAACAGCTGCTCCAGTTGCGCCAAATTGATAATGTTGTGCATTTCTGCGCCAAAACGATTATTTTTCAACAAAATTGCGCCCAACTGTGCCAATTCGATAATAATTCTTGAGCTAAATCGATCGTTTTTCACCCGAATTTCGCCAAATGATTGCGAAAAACATGTGAATTTGGTCAAAAGATCGCAAAAAACACGCGATGTTTGTCAAATGATCACGAAAAAAACATGTGAATTTTAACAACGAATCGCGAATAAAACGCAAATTTCGTCAGAAGATCGCGAAAAACATGCGAATTTTGTCAAAGGATCACTAATTTCGTCAAAAGATCGCGAAAAACACGCGAATTTCGTCAAAGGATCGCGAATAACACGCGAATTTCGTTAAAGGATCGCGAAAAAACGTGAATTTTGTAAAAGGATCGCTAATTTCTTCAAAAAACTAACAAAACACGGTCAAAAGATCGTGAAAAACGCTACTTTCGTTAATATCGCGAAAAAAAACCCGCAAATTTCATCAAAAGTTCTCGAATTTCGTCAAAAGATGGCGAAAAACACGCGAATTTCGTCAAAGGATAGCGAAGAAAAAGTGAATTTTGTCAAAGGAGCGCTAACTTCGTCAAAAAGCGAACAAAACGCAAATTTCGTCAAAAGACCGCAAAAAACACGCGAATTTCATCAAAGGATCACTAAAAAAAAAAAAAACGTGAATTTTGCCAAAGGATAGCTGACTTCTTCAAAAAACGAACAAAACACGGTCAAAAGATCGTGGAAAAACGCTACATTCGTTAAAATATCGCAGAAAAAACCACAAATTTCATCAAAAGGTCGCAAAAAACACGCAAATTTTGTCAAAGGGCCGCGAAAAAAACGTGAATTTTGTCATAGGATCGCTAATTTCGTCAAAAAATGAACAAAACGTGGTCAAAAGATTGTGTAAAAACGCGAATTTCGTTAAAAGATCGCGGAAAAAAACCCCATAAATTTCATCAAAAGGTCGCAAAAAAGCGTAAATTTTGTCAAAGGTCGCGAAAAACCGCAAATTTCGTCAAAAGATTTCGAAAAACACGCTAATTTCGCCAAAAGATAGCTAAAAACACGCTGATTTCAACAAAAGGTCCGAATAACACGCGAATTTTGTCAAAAGATTGTGAACAATACGCAAATTTGGTCAAAAGATCGCAAAAAAGACGCAAATTTCGTCAAAGGATTGCGAAGAAACACGAATTTTGTGAAAGAGTCGTGGAAAAAACGCGAATTTCGTCAAAGAATTGCAGAAAAAACGCGAATTTCGTCAAAGGATTGCAGAAAAAACGCGAATTTCGTCAAAAAATTCCAGAAAAACGCGAATTTCGTCAAAGAATACGAAAATGGCATTTTGATGCTCCAAAATAGTCATTTTTGCTGCTCCAAAATAGTTATTTTCTGCTCCAAAATGAGCGTTTTTGCTGCTCCAAAATGTCTTTTTGCTGCTCCAAAATGAGGTCAGTGCTGTTCCATCACTGTCATAAGTAACTCATTTTTTACAAAAAATACCACAACAAATAACAAAGTCAGCTACAGGTAGCTTTAGCAGGTTTGATTTTCTAAACAAATCACTTGTTGCCATCAGAAAAAGAAAAATAATCACTTTTTTTGCTGCCACATGCCTTAGCATTTTATACATATAAATCATTGTGAAAATGCGATTTTAATTGGGTTCCCCTTCCCCTCAATTTCACTCTTCTAGAATTTTAATTTATATAAACTGTTCTTAGTAAACCGTTCTTCTCTAAATATCAAATTTAAAACTTTTAGTTTTGATAATTTTTAAATAATCGAGATCTATATGAATGTCTTTTTGCTTATTACATCCATTCAAATTTTTAATTTTTTTTTTTAAACAATTTTAACTAGTATTTGTATGTTAATAGTTACTTTCATATACAATTTCAAATTTCTAGCTATAATAAATTTAGAAAAATCATGATGCAAATCCAGTTTTAGAACATTAACCTCTCATTTCACCCCTCTAAAATTCAATAATAATAAAAAAAATTCTTGTGCATGTATAACCAGCCTCCTTGTAGGGGGGGGGGGGGGACCTTCCATACTAATTCTTTTACAAATCAATGTGTAAAAATATGACTGCACAAATCAATTAGTAATAATGTCTACTAGAGATAGAGATGGGAAATAGATTTATTTTTGTTAATAGGTTACATTGTTTCACAGTAGCACTGGCATTAGGTTCTAATAACTTGTTATTTTTGTAACATATAATTAATCACTAGGTATCCTATATTTTAATTGAAAGGCCTTTAAACAGAATGTTTGAAATAATTTTGAAGAGTATAGACATGTTTTCTGCTAAAATTAATCCATACTATTAAAATCTATTTACACAGTAAAAATTCTATTTTTATGAATCAAAAACTTTCCTAGTTATATTACTTTAAATTTAATAAATTTTCAGTGTTTTCTGGTACAAAAAATACATTTTTCTGCTTTTAACATCAGAAAAAAAGCTGAAAATCCATAAAATTCTAAGTATCATAAATCGGTTAACACAAGCTTTGGTATAGAATGGATTTTTTCCATTTTACTTGATAGTTTTCCTAAATAAAACTTATATGGACCAGGGACTGTATAAAACTTTTAATTTGATAACTATTTTTAAAATAACTAGTTTGACTTTAATGGATTTTTATATGACAAAGAACAACACTTGAGGTGTAAAAATCACTTACTTTTCCATATTCTTTTGCTAATTTTTTTTCCCTTCAAAAATGAATTCATAGCACGAAGTGAGGCTGTTTACACAGAAAACAGTGGCAAGCTGCTGAAACTGTGGACAAAATGATTGAAAGAAGATCCATTCGAAATGAAGCTGATAGCCTTAGGCGACCCATAGATCGTACCAATCGATGGCAAAATAGACTTGCTGAGCGAAGGTGAAAATGTGTGAATTCACAATCCCAGAGAAATAGCTGTGGAAATATGACTAAGATGGTCAATTTTTAGTGCATATGCTCTGCACATGATCAGCTAGTTATTACATATTCTTCAAATTAAAATATAAATATTATAAAAAGCAATTTAAAAAAACGTTGTGTTGAATATTTTAAAGCAGTTTCAATTACTTATTAAGACAAAGTCTAGTTCCAGACTTCACACGGGCTATATGGAATTAACCTTTACATTTTGGTTATTTGCACAGAGTATGGTTATCATTCCAAATAGACATGTGTTCTGGTTTATCTTGTTTTACTGCAATAGATAAGCTGTTGAACCATTTTACCTCTTTGCAGTTTATTCTTGATGTAATTTTTTAAGTGTCCCAACTGTTTTTGTGTTAAATTCCTTGACATTTTTACAATAACCAAGCAATAATGATACTATAAGAAAATAATTTTAAATATGATGTTTTAAATGTATCATTTTAAATATGACATAATTCTCACCATCAAATGCTTATGCATATAATAAATTAATTATTTAATATTCACATGTAAATATATTTTTCAATTGTAAGTATTTGTAAATATTATTTGGGCTCTTTAAAATCTGTTAATAGTATGTAAAAAACGGCTATTTCAAAGTATAAAATCTCTATTCAATTAATGAAATTTTGAAAAAAAAACTATAAAATTAGACAAATTTAAAAAATGATTGGTTATTGCACACCACAATTTATTTAAGTATGTGGTTGCAAAAGATTGTTAAATCGCTATACATAGTTTTTGATTCTATAAAACTTATTTAACTGAACTATCATGACTGATTTCAGCACTAAGTAGAGCTTAAATTAATTCTTCCATTTAAAAATTGTCTGCTTCACCATGTTTATCATACATTTCTTTATAAAACTACCAGTTTTCATGTTTTTATATGCAGTAGTTTTTCCAGTATAAGTCAAGATAGTGAAAATGTCACAATAAATACAATTACTGCAGCAGCAAACAGCATTAGCTACTTTTTTTTAGAATAGAGATATATGTTCCATATATGGATAAATATTTCAGCCTCATCCTATTTTGTAGCATGCTCAACACTGTTCTTCTTGATTTTTGTCTCATTTTTCCGTCATTAGGGAATTTGCAATTCGAAATTCTATTTCTCCTGACTATACCTAAGAACAAAATTACACTTTCAGAGAAACATTTCGTGAGGCTGATTGATGAATAAAAATCAACAAAATACAATTTAAAATTTTGGTTATTAGGTATTTTTCTTTATAATTGAATGACGACTTTTTAACTGTATCCTGAATCTGATTCTTTTGATAAACAATTAGTGATTTGGTATTCATTACCCGTGTAAATTTCAATTTTATGTGCAAACGCAGTCTAACCACTAATAAAATATAGTTTATATCCCCTTTTGTGAGACTTGTTAGACATATATTGCTTTAGATGATGTGTAGCTGTACTAGCACATATTTGCTCATCTACAAAAGGGCATTCACCCATTGGAGCCAATAAAAATTTTGTATTCTGCACATGAATTACGCATCTCATTTTATACAATTTATCAAATCTAGCAATTTCAGGATCAGTTATGTAAGCAGAATTAATTTTTTTTTAAGAACTAGGGGGCTCGGCCCTCTACGAGCTACGCTCGCCAACCCCCATTCAGACACCGCAGTTTCTAAAAGCACGCTAATTTGATCGGCTTTAAAAAGATTTTGAAAGATTGAATTATAATTTAAAAAACAGTGGCAATCTCCCTGTAAATGGGTTTCTATTCATTTCTCTTTGATTGGGCAATTTTAAGGAAAAATCAGCTGCTGTTAAAAGATACTATGGCTGTTTTCCTCTTTGATTAAATAAAACCAGTTAAACATTTCAAAATAAGCTAATATAAAATGAATTAAGTAAAAAGAGTCTTTGTCTCCCGGTATTTTTTAACAAAGCGAAAAGAAAGTTCTTTTAAATAAGACATTTTAAGCAGGCTCTCATGTCAAGCACACAAGTCGTATGTTTGTTGTTCAATAAATAAATAAAAAACATTTTAAATGTATCGTTTTTAATCTCATGCAATTTTCACGAAACTTTTATTTCTCTTTTTAATATTCACATTGTTAAGAATTGCCCCTCGGCCAATTTAATTGAACAGTAGCTATGAGGAACAAAACTCTCTACCATGGAAAATTAATCAAAAGTTTTATTTTAAAATCTTGATTACGTAGAACACAACAAAAATAATAAATTAAATGCGTAGGTCGTTGACTTATATGATTATATAAAACACTGAGTCCTTGTAGATTCAAATTGGTGGTAAAACAGTTTACTCTAGAACATCTCATTCAGCAGCGAGCTCGTTGGTCGGGTGGCTTTTACGGAAAGGTCTCTCGCCGTCCCACACAAGTTCCGAGCGCTTCGCTCAATTTTCTCGGCACCTCTCGTGCCTTCAGCCCGAGAAAAAATCTGTTTTCCCCTCGTTCGTGCGAGCAAATGCACACTCCAGTTGCCGACTCCAAACTGATCCCCTCCTCTCTTTTCTTCGAAAAAAATGGTCACTTTCCCAGATCCCGTGAGAAAACTTCCAACATCCATCTCTGTCAATGCCTTTAGGCATTAGCGAATTCCTTTGCGAGACCTAAACAGAGTGGTCTATACTCCGAACCCTTAGCGTATCTCATGTCCTTTATCAGGGCGTGCTACGTCCTAAGTGCTAATCCATTATCACTTACAATGTCCTAGAGCATGAGAAAAATGTCTACTAGTCTTTCTATGCACCTGGGTGTATCCAGTTTTTCTTTAGGAAGACTTCTTCCCCCATCATCTGAAAACATAGAAGTTCATTTCTTTACAACGTGAAAATACTTTTATTAGAAATGAAATATTATTTGCGCTGTCCCAACAAAAATAGTTGAAAAGTTCATCTCGAAATATCAAATAAATGTCTCGCGCAATTTTTAAATTAAAACTATTTTGCAATATTATTTTTTGTTCATTTTACGTAATAAGTGTAATGTGACTTAAATGTGACATAATTTCTCCTATTTAAGACTTCTAACCAGGGTTCGTAAATATCATGATATTTTCGAAAATATCAAAAATATTCGATATTTTGATATATATTCGATATTTTGATATATATCCGATATTTTCGATATATATCCGATATTTTCAAAATAGTCAACTTACTGCTGATAATAAATATTTTCAAGCATAATATAAATTATAAACTAAAACATATTGCACTTAACATGAAAACTTAAACAATAAACTAAAAGTGCATTTTTCTTTTTTTTTTTCTTTTTTTTTTTTTTTTTACTAAGAACAAAATTGAAGATCAACTAATTGAAAACAGAAACAATTTGTTTTATACACTCATATGTATTTTAAAAAAATAATGTAGAATTTAGTATCAACTATCAAGAAATCAGAAATTTATAAAACAAAATTTTGAATGCAAAATTTTTTTTTATTGAAAATTTTTAACATAAAAGTAAGCTTATCTTATTTTTTATTCTCTAACATTATGTGCAGTTTAAACTGAACTAAATCAATACCAGAAAAGATTCTATGAAGCTGTATGAACTGAGTATCTAAATTAGACAGTTTATTTTTCAGCATCTGTTCTGAATTAATTATATCCCTAATAATCTATAGTTAAAAGTAAAAAAATTCAAACATAAAGCTTGGAAAAGATATTTGTTTTCTTCTTTGACTAAAAAAGTCACTATCAGAGACTACAGAACAACTCAGTCAATAACAGTTGGAAATTTCATTTGTACTTGTTTTGACTGAAAATATCAAAAATATCTTGCACAGTTATATTTTGAAAATAAATATCAAGTAATTATAAAAATATCAAAAATCTTGATATTTTGAAAATAAATATCGGATATATATCATGATATATATCAAGATATATATCCATCGATATATATCAATAAACCCTGCTTCTAACGCATGTTAATGAATTTATTATTTTACAATATCCTTTCTCTGTTAAAATTCATGAGTAAATATAGTTTTTATGAAGTAATTTTCAATAAGTTCCTGCTTTTTATACGTAATTATTTAATTCTAATTTAAAAGTAGTACAATTTTCTAAAATAAGTAAAAAATATCTCTCGAAATGCTGAAAATTTGAATTTAAAATAGAAATAAAAGCTCAAAAAATGAGTCAAATTTAAACAATAAATGCATTCTGCACACCGGGAAATTATAACGTATAAAATGATCTAAAAATGATTAAATTCCGATGTATAGTTTTTGCTCCTATAAAACTTTTTTAAGGGAACGACTTTGTCTAACTTTAGCATTAAATATCTCTTAAAATAATTCTTTGATTTGAAAACTGTCTGCATCAGCATGTTTATCAAACATTTCTCCATAATAGTGCTGATTTTCATATTTTTGTATGCAATATTTTTCTTAATATTAACGGAGAAAGACCTCTGGTCACAAAAAATTCAAAACTGGCGGCGGCAGTGACAACGTAAGTTACTTTCTTTTAGAATAGAGAGATTTCAGTAGCATGATATTTTGCCTCATAATATTGCGGGTTATTTCATTCCAATGTAACCAAGCATTTGAAATATGATGAATAGATGTCATAATTACTTTTCCTAAATACAATTATATTTCATTTAAAGTATTGTGTCAACGATTTTAATCAGTTGATTTAAATCAGCGATTAAATCATGATTTTAATCAACCGATTTTTTTAAAAAAATCATTGATTAAAATCAAAAATTTTCTAAATGTTTAAAATGTCAAAAAAAGTATTAAATTCTAAGATGAACATAATTTGAAGGTTCCTACAGGTATTTTGACTTATGAATAAACAAAAAAAAGGGCTTTAAATAATTGTTTCTAAGCTTAATTCCTGAGTATTGTAAAAAATTAAAAGCAGTTGAGTTTGTAAAAAGCATTGTTTTTATCCAACATAAAACAGCTTAATTTAAAAATGATATTTAAATCTAATATAATTTGCAATGTCTGACCTTTAATAATCAATTTATGTATTATTTTATATAAAATAAACATAGCAAGTGTAATAAATTTCTGCAAGTAAAAGGATAAATAGTCAATATGTGTTTCTCTTTCTACTTTTGTAATAATAAATTAATGGCAATCTCAAGTCAAAGAAGAATGAAGGAGTGACATCTGCTCAACAGCTAAATTGTAAATGAATGCATAAGAGGAAAAGAACTAATTGGTGTAAAAATGCTAAGCACAGCAAGAGGTAATAATGCTGTAATATAAATACTTTGAGGATTTCTGATATAACTGGCTATCCTTATATTTATTCTGTATGTGCGTATGAATGGGTTTAACTCATTTTTATAATTTTTTTGGTTAGCATCCACATACATGTGTGTAAGTTTAGATTTTGGTGATGAACAGTAATTTTTTTAAGTACAAATGCAAAAGGAGCTGCAAGTAATATTGGTTATTTGTGCTACTAACTAATTAAATTTGTAATTATTTACATTTTCTTCTGGGCCATTTTTTTTTAAGGTTGCCGCACCCCTGCCTTAAAAGGTAAATTCACTTGCAGTTGTAGCCAAAGATTTCTTGTAGAAACTTCCGCATTCAACAGTATTTCTAAATTCATGTGACCAAGATCTTGCAAAAATAATAGAACTTTAGAAAAAACAGGATATTATAAAAACATGTTATTTAAATGTATTTTTCAATTTGTGATTCATAAAATTATTAAAAATTAAAAACATTTTATTTATCATACTAAAAATTCTTTTTTTTTTTTTTTTTTTTTTTCCTTATATCATTACTAATACATTTCCTGATGAACTAGAGCCCTCTTTTGGAACTAGCATCCTATCCCTTTTTTTTTTTCTAAAATGAGTACTACATTATTAATTATCATTTTAATAATTACTAATTTGAAGCATCATTAACTATTTAATATTAAATGCAGTTATTAATAATTTTAATAAATGTTAAATATCACTAGTATTTAATAAAGTTTTACATAATTATTACAATATTAATGTATACAGTATACTCTCGATATCTCGAAAACCTCGATATGTCTAAAAATTATTTTCCCCCTTGATATTGCATATTCATCTAATGTTAATTTTGATTCTTATCTCGAAGGCTTTTCACTCAAAACTTTGTTATGTTCAATATTTTTCGAAGTAAAAAATGAATTTTTCCGGAAAAATCATCATTCATTTGTGTCAAAGTAAATAGAGGTAGGTTTCCAAGAATCTCTCACACCTTTGATTATCTCTCTGAAAGATCAAGGATGATGCCTCTAATTCCATCTGGTCATTCGAATGGCAAACAGGGGGGGGGGGTGTGTTTCCTTGTCGTATGGGTGGCAATTTTTGAAGGAAGGAGCAGGCGGGTGAAGATGTATGCACTAGCCTCTCTTGCTAATTCACGTATCTTGCCAATGGGATTGCAACTATACAATCATTTGTTGCTTATGTTTGTTGCTTATATGCGTTATTATAAATTGTTCAGAATTTACAGCATATGGTTAAGTCAGTCGGTGAAAAAGGTTAGTGAAGTGATCAATGTGTCAGTGAATTGCTAGTTCTAGTCGCAAATTGGAAAGTTCAAAAGAAAAGAAAACAGTGAGCTTTCAGCGAAAGTTGAACATGTTGACAATCGAAAAAAAGGTAGAGATTTTGAATGCGGTAAATAAAGCTGAATAAAAGGGACAAATTGCGAGGGATTTCAAAATTCAAGCATCGTTTTTATTAACAATATTGATAGACAGAATCTAAATTGTGAAAATTCTTGAAAAAAAAGGAGCCATGAAGAAGTTCACAATGGTCGGATAACCCGATTTAGAAGAATACCTCATAAAATGGGTTAAACATTGCTGAGATCGTACTGTTCCTCTTGGAGGCAATGCGTTAGTACAAAAGGCCAAACAGTTTGAAGAAAAACTGGGGCACATGGACTTCAAATTCAGTAATGGATGGGTAGAGAACATTAAAAAACGTCACAACATTGTTTTTCAAAAATTGTACGGCGAGAGCCAATCAGAGAGCGATGAACCTTGTTTGGAAAGGATTGAAATCTTTCTGATCTTTTGAAAGAATAATCCTCCGACAACATTTACGATGCATATGAGATAGGGCTTTTTTTACAGCACTTCTGGAGAAAACTGCAGTTTTCAAAGAAGAGATGTATCATGGAGGAAAACGAAGAAAAGACCGAGTAGCATTACTGTTAGTTGCCAACATAAGTTTGACCAAGAAGTTAACTCTTTTTGTGATTGGGAAATCCAGAAGCCCAAGGTGCTAAAAAATGCTTGAATGACAAGCAAACTTTTTGCAGACTAGCTGAAGCAAATAAATAAGAACATGTGCAAAAAGAAGAAAGTCATTATTTTCATCAAAAATTGCAAGGCTCACGGTATTATCCCAGAAATTAAAGCAGTAAAAGTAGTTTTCCTCCCACCAAACACCACTTCAAAACTGCAACCTCTCGATCAAGGGTTAATCGGAAATTTCAAAGTTGGACACAGGAAGGATGTAGCGAAGATGTAAATGCCATTGATGGAAAAGAGAAATTACGTAATTAAACATTCTTGATTGCAAGAGGATGGCTAACTGAACTTGGATTGATGCGGCGCAAAAGACTGTTTTAGAAAAGCAGCTTTATGAAAGAAATTGAATGGGACGAGGAACAGAAAACAAGAGCTGAATCCGAAAATGAAATAAAATGTGAAGAATGGAGGAAAATTTCCAATAACATAACTTTCGAAGATTTCACTGAATTAGACGCTGACGTTGAAGCCTGTTGGCTGTGGACCGACGATGAAATCATTTCTCAAAAGATTTCTTCTCTGCCGTTTGATGATGAGGGAGAACTGGATGTATCAGGACCATCATTTAGCGTTAGTGCGCTTCAGGCTAAAGATGCTATCCATGCTTCATGGAATGCTCTGAAAACATAGAAAACGATAACTTCCAAAAGAGATGTCGCCAGGTCACGTCAGTTGGCTTTTTAAAGAAATTCTAGCAATCTAAGTTCATTTTTGTATTTACTAATTTTTTTCAATTTAATGTAATTATTTTTTACTATTTTAAATATTAAAATTATCATTGCTGTTCATTAGTCTTATTGTCGACTGTCGTTACATATTTATACTTATTCTCATCTATCATAACTCTAATTTTTATAATATTATTCCGTATCTTGTGTTTTTGCGAGAATTTTTATGATTTGGTTCTGACCTTGTTATCTCGAAAACTCGCTATCTCAAAATTTTTTTAGCGTCCCTTGGACTTCGAGATATCGAGAGTATACTGTATAACATTATTGCATGATACTAACTAATGAAACTACTAATTTGCAGTTTTTATAATTTCTGTAATTACTAACTAATAATTATAATTTTGGTGTTTTAATTGTTTTGGAAACCTAAAACTCTTGGTAGCTATTCAGTATTTGAACATGGGGGAAAAGAAAATCATAAAAATACGATTTAAATAAAAAAATCCGATTTTTTTACACCCTAATTTAAAGTAATGGAAAGTGGATTGTTAAAGTTTATTTAAGTGCTGTACAAATGTGTTTCTGCAGCTATTTTTTTCTAAAAGGCTTCAGAAAAGAAATAACTAAATTGTTGCTAAGGGCTTTGTAATTCTGTAATATTTTGAGGGCATAGGTGTATTTCCAAAAAAAAAAAAATTGTATTACCTGATTTAACAGAGATGTTTAAATGTATTGAGTTAGTAGCAGCTGATTCATAACATTACAGAATCATTTGTATCAATATCATGAACTGGGCTGTTACGAATAATTTAACTTGAATAGTCATAAGTCTGTTAATTCTAAACTATCTTCACTATCAGAAGGTAAACACTTCCAAAGCTCAAGCATTTTCTTCATCATTCAACTATTTTTTACCTACATTTTATAAAACCATTTTATATAGTTAGTTATCCATTTAAAAAAATAAAAATGCCTAAGTAAAGGAAATACAATTAAAAAATTCATTTAATTTCTATAAAAAGCATATATAAAATTCAGATTTTATAACTATGCAGCTACGTTCCGACATACTCTTAGTCATTTTTATTTGTAAACATAAAAACTTTGCAAGTGTTCTAACTCAAAAGTTGTGAAACTGAACAGCGTTTTGTACAATAAAGGCAAAGGATATTGCAGCAAATTATGTCAAAATTAGTTTTGAAAGGAATTTCTGGGCATTGCAGTCAGAGGTAGTGCAGGTTCTTCTTGTGTCGATTTTTATTTAATTAACAAGGACTTTCCAGTAAAACATTAATGTGGTAACAGGTTCTAACACAATAACAATGTTATCTATCCTATTATGTTAAATAATGCCATCCCCAATGTCTACCAATTAGCGCTATACTTAAAATTTGCTTAGAGCTCATCTACATATAGAAATTGAACTGAACTTTAAAATTTTCAATACCAACACCTAATTTTGACATCATATTTAGATTCTTCAGTAAATTTTACCACCTTAGTATCCCAAACAGAAAGTCTTTCGGTATAGTAGTTTAGGAATTATGCAGTTTTAAAATTTGGAACTCCTGGCATTAAATTCATTTTTAATTGTTGCTAAACAGATTTCAATGTAGGCTTTTTAAACATCACTCAAAATCTACTACTTGGTAAAATGAGCTATAATTTTGGATGTTAAAAAATTCAAAGGTTATAATTACAGTGGGTGATTGGTGATCAGTTAACGAACATTTTCGCGCGAGATTTTTATGTTCAGATAACGAACACCTTACAAAACAAAGCCAAGAAAAAGCAATGCTGTGTTTCAGATTTGCCAAGCTGTATTTAATTTCATCTATTGTCGACTTAAGATATCATTTTAACAGTTGTATATGTATGGCCTAATTAATTCATGGGCTACTGGAGGTTTAAGTCCTACATTTTACAGCCCCCAAATTAGAATGAACAGATTATAAACATTCATTTTCATATTTTGTATCACTTTTTAAAAAAAAATTTTAAATTGAAATTTAGTTAAAAAATTATTAAAAGGCTCTAGACTCCACTTGATCTTTATCGGCTCTGCAGTAAACACGATCTTTTAGAGAACTAAGGAATTTTTAATATAATTTAATGCTGTAGTCAACAAATGTAATCCTAAAAGTTTTTACAAAGGGCATATCTTTTTTTTTTTTTTTTACTATGCCATGAAACAGAATAAAACATCAAAATACGTGGTGACCATATTAAATAAGGAGTATATTAACCCTGTTATAAAGGGAAGATTTATATTATTTAACTTTTGAGAACGAATTAATTGAATTTCTATACAAATCTATAATCAGTTAACAAACAATTTGGTTAGCCAACACTGTTTTGGAACGGATTAAGTTCGTTAATCGATCACCTATTGTATTTTTTTTTTTTATAATATAATTTTTTTTAAAAACATGTTATATTATCTATACCCAACAAATACAGAATGAGCGGGCCAGATGATACAGACTGATGGCTTCGTTAGCCTTAGGCCAAAGTGTTCGATGAGGGCCCGCTATCTTTGGCCTTAATGGCTCTGTTAAAAAGTGTCACGCAGGCCACAATGAAGCTGCAATACAATTGCCCGCAACTACCTGAAAAATGCCACTAATTTCACCACTCCTCCCTCCAAATTTGTCCCCCAGGGAGCATGAATGGTGTCCACAAAATTTAGAAAAGTGCTCCCCCCAGGGGGGAAAATTTGGGGAAGGGGCTCAGATGTCCATAACATGAATAAGTGGTCACAGGCCTTTCCAACAAAATGTCACATATGGGGGTCGGTAATAATTAGAAAAATGCCTCCTTTTGGGTCTACTATTGCGTCTCCTGGAATACATCCCCCCCCCCCCCCTCTTTTTGAAATACCGTTTGCAGAAATGTGTTACTGTGCACTGTGACTATATAGAAAAGGACTAATACAGTGTAGCAATTTCATAAATTTTATTCAATTATTTCTATGTGAGGACAAAAACTCATTGATATCCCTCGTATATATCAATAAAATAATTTTCTGAAAAGGTATGTATTTAAGTTACTGAAAAAAATAAAATTTACTTAAATACTACTGATAACTAAATTTTTCAAAGTTTAATAACCCACTTAAATGCAATTTTGATTCCTTTAATATATGTATACATATGATTTATATATATACATGTATAACTATTATAGAATATTACAATATATATATTCTGCTGAATAAACGTGAACCTTTCTGACATATTTCGTAAATCATTTTTAAACGTAAAAATATGATACATGAAAGAATGATTATAGAAGCGATTTGTCATCAAAAAGTTTTCTTTTTTCATTTTGTCGCATTTTCTGACAGATCTTTTGCCTTTACCAATGAGCAATAAGAAAATAATTCGATTACATAGTTTTTGGTTAAGAACTCTTGCTAATTTCATGCATTTGAGGAAAAAAGGTTAATTTTAAAAATGTGTCAGAAAGTAGCCAATTTGGATTTGAGAAAAATCTTGAGCACTTTCATGTGTATCGTTCTTGCAAAACTATGCAGTCAAACTTCTTTATTTATTATTTTTTTTAAAAAATCTAAATTTGTTCTGTAATTCTTCCATTTTACTTAACATTGGGTTTCATGCATCTGACATTGAATTAACTATTTTATGAAAAACAATGTATGGCTTTAATTATATTTTTATTAGTAAAATAATAATAATAAAGTAAATAAATATCCATAAATCGTTAGGAATTTTAATAGAGGCAAGGAATTTTATCTATTTTTTTCTTTTACACTGAATTCGGAACTTTAAATCTTCTAGTATTTTATTTTACATGAAAATATATTTCAAATGATATTAAAAATTTATGCTTTAGAAACAGCTCAGCTTAATTCTGCCCCCCCCCCTTTTTCTCTCTCACGTTCAACAGTAAGTGCTTGTTGGAACAATCAAAGTGACAATTTTTCTTTTATTTATGACAAATATTTTTTCATGGAACTTGAAAAAAATATAATTAAATTCACATTTATCATGAAATCTCTAGTAGATGTTTTGTATAATATGCATTCCCAATGAATCCATCTTACTATAATTATTTATTTTGTATTGTTCCCATTCAGATGTATTTCCCATGAATTTGTAGTCCGTTTATTTTGGCTATTAAAATCAATAAAAAAGTAATCAAATAGAAAAAATTATACATTCATTGTTTTCAGTGTGATGATAAAAAAATATATCCATGCAAAGATATCGAAAGATAGTTTGGAAATATTATTTTATATCTTGTAAATGTTTGTTACATTTTTATCGATATATATTCCTCAAATATTTTAAAACTAAACAAAAGTAACCTAATCTATTTTACTGCTTAAAATATAAATCTCATAATGTATTTATATTTTTAATAAAAGCCACAATTAAAATAATTAAGCTTACTTTAAAAGAAATGAAAAAAAAATACATTTCCTCTCTTTAAATAAATATGCAGGTTACGTAATATTAGCCCTCTACTTTTTAAACAATGACATTACATACTTGCCAAAAACCGTCCCTCAATGATGACAGGTAAAATAGACGCAACAGTTTTCTCTCTGCCAAACCGTATATGATTCGGCGATAGCTGCTGTAATTAGCGGTGCATCACTTACGTACAGTATTGTTTGGCCACAAAGAAAACGCCATGTGGCCATAAATCATGTGTTTGTTGGGTAGTGTATTCAAAATTAAGAGAGAAAACAAGTAAATTGGTAGATTTTGTAATGCTTTGCCTAGAATAAATGATAGCCAAACATTGATCTTTGCCAAAGCAGTGATCATTGCTTTCATAAAAAAAGAATACTATTTGTCAAAATAAATGTTTAATTTTTGCAATTAATGTATCAATTAAATGTAATTATTATTTTTCTTGGTTAAATGTTGAACATTAGATATTTGTTAACAAATTTATGTATTTTTTTAACAAATATTTATTAATTTATTTTTATAAAATCTTCAAATAGTGAAAAATGCAATAAACAGAATCTCAATAGTGCAATGGTTTTCAATTTCATTAAACAGTGTTTTTTGTTTTGTTTTCCATTTAAAAGGTAATTTAGTTAAAAAATCATATAAAATTGTCTAATTAAAATATTTTGATAAATTTTGCCATGAGTCGGGTATAAAGTGTTTGTCTGTGTTCTAAGATAATTTCAGAGAATTATTTTAGTTATTTGATGAGATATGAGAATTTCAAAACAAAAGTTGTTCAACAAAACAAAATTTCTGATGTATAATGCTTGGAATTTTGTCTATTTCTCACAGCAATGCTGAGCATGAACACATATTTAGTAAGAAACACACATATTAGTAAGAAAAAATAAATCTGAATTCCAGTCATCACTTTCAGATGATAATTTAGAGAGTTTAATTGTTAAGAGCAATTTCTCAGGTCATTGGTATGACCAAAAATTTGATGTAAGATTTTTAAACAGAGCAAAATTCAGCTTCTTCAAAAGTTAAATGCTAGAATATCATAAGTTGAGTTCTAATAAATATTTTCATTTTGTTTGAAAAAAGTTAGTTTCATTTGGTTTTATCTTAAGGTTTTTTTGTATAATTTAATTTATAATATATGAAAATTTTTTATTATTATATGTTAATGATTATATTTAAGTTATTGAGTCAACCATTAATCTATTTTAAATGAATTATAAAATAACTTTTTATTCTTACGTAAATCAGGGGTGCCATAGGCGACTATTTTTGTATTCTGTTCCCACCAGTATTTTTCTAATATAAATTTTGAAGTATATTTCTCTTGCAAATGTTGTCCAAGTTTGTGTTAAAGATTTCAGTTTTATTAAAGTGGTACCAGTTAGAATTAAAAAATAGTCGCCTGTGGCAGCCCTGGTAAATTCACTTTTTAAAAAAAAATCTTCCTTTAAACTGCAGAGAATCTCCTGTTTTTTCTCTTGCTAAGGTTGGCAGCTCTGTGTACATTTTATTGGTCCTTTTTTTCTCTTAAAAGTTTTTTGGAAGAAATATTAAGTTAACATTCAATTAAAATAATATTTTATTTAAATACTATTCAATTCAATTAAAAATAAAAAGAATTTCTTATCACTAGATTGAAATGTCAGCAATGATGGTGCTTGCTGCCTATTTAAATGAAGGCTCAGTAACTGATGGCTGACAAAAAGCAACTTTGCTGTAAATAAATAATTTTTTTAAATAATAAAGTGTGTGTGTGGGACTGGGGAGCTTTTAATATGTGCTGTAAAATTAAGCTACTTTTTAAATTTTCTTATGTTATTTTTATTTATTATTTATATTACTAGGGGGCTCCACTCCCAATGAGCTATATTCACCAACCACTGCCTAGACCCAACAGACTCTAAAAACATGCTAATTTGGTTTGTTTTTTAAAAAAAAAAAAAAAAAAAGGCTGCAAATGTAAAAACTCAATAGAATTTGAAGATAAATTAAAACCATTTTTATTTTAAGATAGTAGCGTTGCCTGCTTCCCTCTCCCTTAAAAAAAAAAAAGAGGAAGGGAAGGAAAGAAATTTAGGTAAAAGAACTAGGAGTGGACAAATTTGTAGAATTGTAATAAACTATTTAAGTTTTTGAAAATAAATTAATATTTCTGAAGATTTCAACATGTCAACATTTTCACTTTTTTATTTTAAATCTACCAATCCTCTCCTTATGGCAGACAAAAAAATATATAATACTCACTTATCCCTGATACTTTCCAGTTCTAACAACATCTTTGATTTAAAAAAAATATATTAATTTTTACTCTTTTTTTTTTTTTTTTTTTTTTCTTAGATCATTGCCAGATTTTTATTTTTTTCTCTCGCCTTTTGAAGATATTGTTTCCTGTTTTAATTGTCGTTTAGAACATTTTCTGAGCAGATTTCATTTTTGTACATGTCTTGGGAAACCTCTACATTTTCAACTCCAATTGTCAATATATTGAAAGATATCATTTTATATTTTAAAATAGTGAGGTGCTGGTGCTTATTTTATATTATTTGGATTTTCTCAGGAACTTTTTAAGTTTAATGTATATAAATGTTAGAAATGAAATCAGTAATCAGGATAATGAAGACCCCCCCCCCCCTCCAACCCCCTCTTAGTTCATTTGGAAAAATTTTTGTTTAATAAATAGAAAATCATATAAATTCAAGGTTTGTTTGCAAAAACAGCCCGGACCGTGCATACTACCTCTGTTGTACTCTGCTTAACCCTCCGAGCATCTTGAGGGCTTTCCTGAATTTTCATAAAAATGCTTATAAAAATAATCTTAATTAAAATTTTCTTTCCCTGTTTGTTTCAAAAATACACTTCATGCTCCTTTATTTGATACACATCTTGAAATACAATTCTGTAAAATAATTTTGTCTACAACAGATTAAAGTTGTTTTTGAGAAATGGAAAAATACGTCCAAACCGCTCAGAGGGTTAAGGAAGTGGATGGTCTAATTATGGCTTCGTTTGGAAGGATTCTCATTTTAAAATATAAAATCATACAAATTCAATGATGTATGCTGCATTGGTGGTAAAATTTTGTCCAAGAATCATATACCTATAGTCTATACTAATATTAATGATATTCAGGGGTGGGGAAATACATACTTTTATTTGCCACTGGTGAGTGAAATTTCTGTCCAAGAGTGGATTTTCTGATAGAGCGGGTAAATTGTTAGACAGTCTTTAAAAACTGCAAGCTATAGAAATGTCAAAAGTATTATTTTTTTTACTAGTTAGCTATATTTTGAAACTTTCTAAATTACTGGAATTGAAACATGGTACTAAGTTCTATACTAAACTTTCCTCTGTTGTATACATTTCTTAATTTTATATAAAAAGTATGAAAATGCATTGTAGTAATAGTAATTAACAATTTTTGAAGTCACGTACATTTTATCATCACAATTTTCAGCTGTAATTTTCATATGGTTGGCTAAATTTTCTGAAAATTCCTCACCCCTGACAATAGTTGTTAAACAAAATATCTTGTAATTTTTTATTTCTTTTCTGATAGGAATGTTTTTAAATAATTAAGCACATGAGTGTTTATTTAACTTATGCATACAAAACATTTGCATTTCTTTTTTGAATGCAAACCAACAGTCATTAATATTATATTTACTTTCATGATTTATTCTTCCCCTACTTATGAAAGAAAATTTTAGCCAAAAAGAGATTTGTGTGATTTTTGAACCCCTTACTTTTGGAAGAAAATTTAGCTTTAAAAATGTAATTTTCAGATGAAGCAACCTATGGAGAGTCTGAAATGGTGAAATAGGGTTTAATATTACTCTAATAACACACAATCTAGTAATTTTGATTTCATAATCAGATTTAAAGTCAACCTTGAGTTGAATTTTGTATGTCAGAAGGAATATATTCTGTTCTTTATATCCTTTGATTTTCGATTTTCATCTGCTCCAAGTAGGGGATTTTATGACCAATAATACTACAGACATTTCTTTGATTACTCTGAATTTTTCTCCAAGAACATTTGATCTCAATAAATACTTTAAAAAAATAACCTGCATATTTTTTGCACTAAGGAAATTGTAAAATATACGATAAAAGTGATAAGCATCCTAAGGTATTTTGTACCAACTATTCAAGCAGTTTGGTCACTCAATTGAAGTACTTTACTAAGAAATAATTCTGTGCTCCAAATATTATTTTGAAGAGACACAACTACAAAATGGCTGGTATCAAAAACAATATAATAGCCTTTTCCATTAGACCTACATTTATTCGATAAAATTTTCAGGCAGGCACACAGAAGTTGTCGTGTCTTATCTGATCAGCACTATACAGTAATTAACGCATTCACTTAGCAATAGATTTTTATACTCCATCTTAAGCAAAATTCTTCATAGATAGAATCCACAAATTTAAAAATGTCAATATTTTAAGGAAAGTAAGGCTTTCAGTGTATATATTATAAAAAAAGCAACATTAATATAGAAAATTAATAATAAATACTAACAGCTTTATCCTAAAATTTTTAGAACAAAAATAATGGCTTTGTTTATTTCTTCTCCCCTGTATATCAACTTTTTGTTGCTTGGAAATATAAATACATTTTTTATATCATATAAATTAACATTCTAACTATCCATCTGTGTATTTATTGAGAAATTAGTTCTTCGACCATAACATGCATCCTCATACTGTTACTTTAATTAAAATTCACCAATTTCATTATGAATTACAGAAAATCCTTGCAGGATATTGAAGAAATCTGCTTGTGTTTTGGAAGCTTACCCCCCCCCCCCCCCCCAAGTTTGTTAAATTAAGCCACTTTTTAAAGACATGTCATTTATTTTTCCGTTCTCTTAGTCAAATTTAATTTGCAGTAAATCTTTTAACTGCTTTGCTCAGAACCTTAGTCCATTAAACTGACAAACAATTTATAGTACTAGCAAAATATTTTAAAGCATACTTAAAAAAAAAAAAAAAATTACAATTATTTAAACTATGCTGGTTGCCAAGTCTAAGAAATCAGTAACAAAATTATTAATTAGACTTGGCAAATTAAGAGAGAATTTAAGTATTTTTCGTTTAACACCATAAATATGTAAAAAATTTAATGTTTTTGTTTAAGAATGCAAATGAATTTTAAAAAGGAAAGATCACAAGCAAGTTTAATATATTTACATTTTTTTAAATGTTTTTATTCTTTTTACAAGTCTGAACAAACTATACACTAACATAAAAGCAAATGCAAGTTAACAGTAGGAAAAGTTACAGATTATTTACATAAGTACAAGATCCTCACAAAATCTTTGACACATTCACTCTCACACTTTGGCTATGTTAATTTAATACATGCTTAATTAAATGATATATGACTAAACAGGAACACAACATTTCATAACTATTATTACAGCATTTTTGTGAAATTCATGATCTTTACATTACACACTATATACAATTTAATGGCTTGACCAGGACGTAATTTGGTAAGATGATTTGTACAATAGTGATGACATATACAAAATTTGTCTGGCACATTCTTTTTTTCAACACCATTGTGCCTTCGGTGTAAAAATGTGGAATCCATCAAAGGTGATGTGCAACTAAATAAAAAAGGAAGGGAGAATAAAACTAATGACCACTTTTCTTTTCGCCAAGTTCATCTCTTAGCAAACTTTAAAACCAATGCTTGTTCTGAACAACTTTTTATCGGTTTAACAACAGTCCATTCAGGATCAGATGCATCATCATCCTCATCTTCGTCCTCATCTTCTACTGTCGAGGTACTACTAGATGAGCT
The DNA here is from genome assembly GCA_963932465.1 of Maratus speciosus. Lineage (NCBI taxonomy): Eukaryota > Metazoa > Arthropoda > Arachnida > Araneae > Salticidae > Maratus > Maratus speciosus. The sequence goes on along the minus strand of OZ010799.1, from coordinate 61,469,947 downwards.
GATAGGAGATGCAGGAAAACTAGATGTATTGGATGGCATATCAAATACCTCTTTGTTATGATCGGATTCAGCAAGTAATTGTTCATACACATCATCAGGTAAAGGGAACTGTAGAGGCTCATATGGTAGGACTTCATCAAAATCAACTGGACCCCGAGCACTAGTACTTTCCTCAACAATTCGCTTTGCATTTACTTTTTTCTTTTCCGGCCGTATGACTGAACCATTACCAGTTGATGGCTGAGAATCATCTGATACAACAGCAGAATTAGGAGTGGCAGGAGGTGATGCAGGTGAAGCAGGTCCTGCACTAACATTAAAATTGGGTATCTGAAAAACATTATCTTGATTATTATACAAAGATGTTGGATCTGGAGTGTTTGCTCCACTACTGTCTGCTCTTGAATCGCAGCGATTTCGTCTCCGCCTGTTTAATCCTAAAGCACTGCGCTTCATCTTTTCTTTTTCTTCGATTTCTAACACTTCATGTCGCTTGATTAAGTATGTATCTGTTATGTTCTGCAATGAGAGAGAAGGGGAGAAAAATAGGTTTAGAAAAAACTTAAAAGAAATGCATTATAAAAAAAAAAAAGAGGTTACATATACATACTTCTAATTCATCTAGATCATTCATTAAGTCATGCTCTAAAAGTTCATTTTCTGTGTTACGCCAACTGTAAAATAAATTTTTATTATAATTAAAATACTTCCAGAAAGTTTTTAATTTGAAGACAATATTTTAAGAATTTTAGTATTTTAAATACCTTGGGGTCATAATTTCTTTATACTGAATTTCTACCAATCTCCCACTTCTGCTATTACATGGAATTATAACATCATCAATGTCAAACTGGCTATCGTCACGTCTTTTCCTGTTCTCACTCCCAAAACCTGATGAGATAAAATAACATGGAATGAAACAAAAGCATCTTATGGTGATCATAAATTATTTAATTGTAGGATTTTTAAATAAGATTGTAGTTTACACTTGCATGAAGATATACACAACGTTGATACCTTTGACATAATTCTAGTGATAATGCTTTGGATGTATTTTGTTACATAAATACAGCTATGATGTCAAAAAGAAAAATGTATAAATAGTGTATTGAAAAGATGAATAAATAAAAGTAGAAAATGAAAATTATATACAAAATGCTTGATACCATAGAAAGTTAACTTTCCGACTCATTTTTAAATGCAAAAGCATGACACTTGCAAGTATGATTAATGAAGTGATTTGTAATCTAACACTTTTTTTTTTTTTTTTTTAATTTTCAATAAATGAATTCCATCTTGAAGTACAAGTGATTGCCTCATGACATCAGTTCTTTTCCTTTCCCCCACTATCACATGCGAAAATTCGATTCAAAATGCCTTTGTCTGCATTTTTGACAAATTTAAGGACTTTATTAAAAAATGAAAAGAAGCACTTCCAATTATACAGTTTCTGAATAAAAGCACCTGCCAATTTCATGCATTTGTGAATAAAAATGAATTGAAATTTAAATATATGTCAGAAAGTGGTCAGTTTGGCCTTAAATATACAAAACAAAAAAATTATCAATATTTTTTCATCCTTTTATTTCTAAATCAATATAGGGAAAATTTCGAATTTAAACTCTCTGAACTCCTTTGCGAGTATACTAAATTCCACTTCCAATATGAAAATAAAATGCAGTAAAATCAATGGAAATGTTAGAAAAAAATCCACTTTAGAGAGGTCTTAAGATGTGTAGTTGTATGGCATTCCTTTTGTCTGGATCATAAAAAAAATTTTGGTCACAACATGCTACATTTCCATAAGATTTACTACATAATAAACTAAGAGGCTACTTCACTCCAAGAAAACACCTGCTCGCTATGTTAATCAAGTATCTTGTTTGCATTTCAATATTTTTAAATGATTTTTCTTGCATTGGATAGCTGAGGTCGATCTCAACAAAGGACTTTATTTTTTCGATTTTGTCTACAGGTTTTAATTATTATTAAGATAATTTTATTTTCAGAACCAGTTGCAAAAATGAATACATCTTCATTTAAAAAAAAACCTTGGAAATAAAAAACTGTAAATATACTTGAAAAAGTAACTTGAATAAGTAATACTCGAAAAAGTAAAAAACGGCCTTTGTCGAGATTGACCTCAGATATCCAATGCATGCATGCATATATATATATATTGAATTGTAAACAAGATATTTAAAATAATTCCCATAGGATTAACATTAGCGAGCGGGTGTTTTCACGTGACTGAAGTAACCCCTTAATAGATATTCCAGAATCATAATTATTTTTTATTCTCTAAATTTGTCTATTTTAACCAAAGAAAAACAGATATAGAGTACTTAAGTTACTTATCATAGGAATAAATATTTATTTGTATGTAGTCAAAAAAAGACTCATTTACAGGTAATGCAGTAAACACATCTATAAAAAGCACAAAAGTGCATATCAACTTGCGTAATTTATGTTTTTAATAACAGAATACAAATGTGCAAATTAAATATGAAGAATACATAAAAATCTGTGGCATGCACCATTTACCACAACAGGCTAAGCAAAATCTTTTGGTCAGTTCTGCGAGACTTTATATGTGATCAAATTACTAAAAATTGCATTTTTTTTTTTTTTTTTTTTTTATATACAGGAAAGAGAAAAAAAATGGGGGGTGGGTTGTACATTTATTTTTTTTTTAAAATAAAGATTACACTCCTAAAGTACTCTTTACACAAATGAAAATCATATTTATTCGATATTGAAAGTGCAATTTTGGAGCTACAGAAGTAGAACATGCCCAGTAATAAAATTTTTAGTTGAAAAGATGTAATTTCACTAAAAATGCATATATTTTTTAACTTAAAAAAAAATAATTTTTTTTTTGGTCTCATCGTGTGTTTACAATGTTTTTTTTTTTTTTTTCTTTTAAAGCACTCTCGTGCATCGGCGTTTTTTAATGTATAGTATTAACTACCAAAAATACAGTTTTTTACTTCAATATATGCATAATAATGTTGTATAAAGAGATTTTTATAAATGTTGCAAATTTCTTTCATTTTAAAAATCTATAAGCCTTAAATTTGACAGTGTCAAAGTGGTGTTGCCTTTGGGTTTGTTGGAATATTAGAGAAAGTATCAAAATTTCAACCTTATTAGTGAAAATCTTTAAATGTTTCTGGCAGATGAATTATTTCAATACATAAGTTACAGTAGTTGGCTGGTTTATTTAACTGTATAGTATTTTATAACATTTCTCCAAGATCTATTATATTACAAGTTACCAACTTATTTGATGTGAGTAAAACATACATATATATATATTTAATTGGTTTAAAACCTACATTTTCAATGAAGGAAATTTCCTCAATCACATTTTCTGTTTCCTAAGAGAAAGAGGAAAGTCTGACACAAATAGTTGCAAGTAAATGCTGCTAAAGCAAAATAACAGTTTAGTTTTTAAACATGTGATTTTTATTAAAGCAACAATTCTTAATTACAGGCCCTTTTTGTATTTTCTTTGTTTTTGCAGTCCTCAGGATTCTAGACTGAAATTATTGATATAGTTAAAATTATAGATATAGATATATAAATTAAAAAAGAATTTTTTAATAGTATTCTTAGTTCTTACTTTCATTTTACTTATCTCATATCCTAGATAAATAAAAATTTAACTGAAAGCAATTTTAAAACAAATAAATAAATACAGCAATTTATGGGCCTTTTAAATTAATTCATTGATGTAAAGACATTTCAAAATGTGCAACATTTTAATACCAGGATTAAGATTGCAATGTCAATTTCAGATAAACAATCAAACAAAATTATTTACATAATTTGATCTTGGTTCACTTAAGGGGACTCGGCCCCCTTTGAAGATTTTTTTTTTTTTTTTCACTGATGTACATTTACTTATTATACACACATCATTGGTAATATTTAGAAAAAGTGATTTTGAATTTTGTCTGTAAAAATTGAGAATTTAAAAAAAAAAAAATTTTTTTAAGACTTAAGTTTGCTGTTTTTTGATACATTACTGTGTTTAAAACATTAAAACTTCTACAAATATTTATCAAATCACCCCATTATTTTTTTGTATCCTGAATATAGTGTACTTAATAAAACTAGGGATAGATTTTACAATATAATGAAAATTTTTCAAAAATAAAAATCTAAACGTTTAAGAAATAATGTTTCTTGCTGAATTTGTGTGTGTGTATATATATATTACTGTACTTTATGGAAGAAACACTGTGGCGTTTACGAGTTTGAAAGTTAATTTTTTTTGTTAAGTGTGTTTATTGTGTAGTGTTTACAATTTTTTTTTTTTCTCCCCGCGAGTGTAAAATTTGAATAAAGTAAAAATTCCTTAAGACTGTTTCTCAAGTCCCCTGCTCTGCAACACGGAATTTTCTGACTTAGCCGATTATGAAAACTGTGACACTTCCAACGGTGATACCAAACCATACAGGTAGACAAAGAAAATTTACAACTCAGATTTTTAGGGCTTCGAACAGAAACTAAAAAAAAGGGCTAAAGTGCAACATAAAAAGCATGCTAAGTTGCAGCAACCACTTAAAAAAATGTGTAGTGTCTAAGGAGATGAGCTCTGGATGGTTTTAATACTAATTTACATCTCCCTTAATTAAAAAAAAAATTACATAAAAATATTTAAAATCTGATTTAAATATTTTAAATAAAATTTTAGAATCTTAAGTTATTAAAAATGAGGCATCTTACACTGTTCAGAAAACTTTGATTAAAGTTAGGTCATTGAGACACTGTCAACAAAAGTAACGTTTCCACAGGTGCGGCGATTATGATATTTTTAAGCTTATTCAGACCAATTTTGAGAGTGTGGTGCTTACAACGGTTGCAGCGTTTCTTCCATAAAATACAGTAGTAAACGTACATCAGTAAAAAAAGTTCTTCAAAAGGGTACAGGGTCCCCTTAATGCAGCTCAATAACGTATCATTAATATGTTCAACATCCCCCTCCCTCTCAAATATATTTATTTACAGGGTGTGGCTGTTAAATAACCGGATTAGTAATGCCACCAGCAAATTACAAGCATGGTGTAGTCGAACTTCCTTGACGCTATTACATGTTTTCTCCTCCATACCTTGCTCGATTACGTGACGCTTAGTTTAACTGTAGTATTTGCTGAGACTGAACTGTGCACCAGTGACTCACCAGGAAAATTATAAGTGTTCAGATGGAGGAACAGGTTAAACTTAAGTTTCTTGTGAAACTCAAGAAATCTGCCACAGAATCTTATGATATGTTAAAAGAAATACAGACATAAATGTTTATTGTGCAATCAAGCTTTTGAGTGGTTTAAAATGAATAGAGGGCCAAGACGACTGCTGAAGATGATGTGATCCTGGGACAACCTCACATGTGAAAAACAAACACAAATATTAAAAAAAATAGATCATCTGTGAATGAAGAATGTTTACTATACTGAGGTTCTAACTGCCCTTCGTGATTTAAGTAAACAAAGATAGGACTGTAGAAAAATCGTTCCTAGATCCTTCATTAAGACAATGTGCCAGTCTATTCCACTTTGTCTGTGAGGGCGTTCTTGGCCAACGCCATCTCCCTACGCCATCCCATCAACTGGTTCACGCCATCTCCCTATTAAATCATCCACCATACTTGCCTGACATAGCCCCTTGTGACTTCTATTTATTTCCAAGGTCAAAGGAAGCTGAAGGAAACAAGATTTGTGAGCATGGAATTGGTCAAAGCAAAGCAACAGTCTCTCAACAAGCTAACAGGACTTCCAGAACTATTTTGCACAGTGGTTAATTCAACAGGAATCAGTATATTGAAAGCAATAAAGTTTCTCACGTAATTGGTGACAAAAAATTGTATAACGTCATTCCAGTTACTTAATAGCCACACATCGTATATATACAATTGTAAAAACTTATCTCATGTGTTATAAGTAAATTCATAATAAATGAATTCATATTAGTAACAAACACTGCATTCAGGAAAATGGTTTAAAATATATATATATACATATATAAAACTAGAATTTAAAAAAAAATCCACAAATGGGAAATTACAATACATTATTATTTTTTTTTTAATAAATTTAAAAAACTAGTGGAATATGCGTATTGAAAGAATTCATCTGCTAAAAATATTTTATCATTAATTAGTTGAAATTTTGATACTTCCTTTAACACTACAACAAAACTAATTTGCCCACATCTATTATTTTCTAAATAGAAGAATTGTTGCACAATTCTCTCTTCATTATTTCCTATGTATATGCATCTATAACTCATTAATTTCATTCTTTATACAATCTCCCAGAACTGACCAAAAGATTGTTAGCAAGTTGAGTTTAATGATGCACATCCACATTGGGATATAAGTCAAAATGAGCAGTAATTTTTGAGGAAAGAGGAAAAGCTTGTACATTGTACACAGTATATGTTAACAATATAAAACCGAAATTTATATTTCTACTAATAATTGTAACATCTAAGGTTTCTTTTTTTTTTTTTGCGGCCATTATTTTTAATTGTTACTTTTATTACTATTTTTATACAACTTCCCTCTAGACAAAATTGGTCAATTAGAAAATTTCTTTTTGCCATAACAAGTTCAATATTAAAACCTGCATACTTCTACTAATAATTGTAAATCTAAGTTTTTTTTTTTATTGCTGCCATTATTTTTAATTGTTAATTTTATTACTATTTTTATACAACTTCCCTAGACAAAATTGGTCAATTAGAAAATTTTTCTTTTTGCCATAACAAGTTCAATATTAAAACCTGCATACATGTATCTTTAAGATTCATTGTATAATAATAAAGGAAAGAAACTGCCTTACTACCTTTTGTATTATTTAAAATGCTATTTCTACAATTTCATTATATTCTGGGTGTAATTTGGCAGTTTGAAATTAAAATTAAATGTTAGTGACATACAAACACCTCCCTTGAAAGGGTTAAAGAAGCATACCTGAAACAAGTTTCTTTTGCTGCCTGTAATTTTCCAAAACTTTTCAGTAGTTTTTACAATACATTAATCAGTTTTCTAAATGAAATCCAGCATCACCATAAAATATCAGCTTTGCAGATGCTATCAATTTCTGAAGTAAACATTTTCATATTAAACAAACAACAGCAGCAGACTAACATGCTAAATTAACACATAAAATGAACATTATTTTGCTACTCTTGCATGTATAAATTCTGCTAGGCAGCAGAAAATGTTTACTTGAGAACTGATATCATCTGAAAGAATAATAATTTGTGTTGATAACAGGTTGAGTAAACTGATTAATATATTGTAACAAGTGGGTAAGTATGATCGAAGATCGCACAGAGAGTTTCGTTTTATATTCCTTTCAAAACATTATTCTTTAATAAATCCAAATCGTTACTTTATAATTATTAAATCCTAAACCGTTTTCAATACGAACATAGATGGCAACACCATTAAATTTAAGTTTAAAATTATTACAATAGGAAGATATTCTTTTAATCAAATTAAAAATATTCAAGAACTGCTTTTCAGACAATTGTAACAGCATATGTTTGTATATACACTATATGGCCAAAGGTGACCGGTCACTTGCGATTTTTGACGTTTTGTTAAATATCTAGAAAAATACATGAGGAATTAGCCTGAAATTGCAGGTGTGTAAACAGTATTGTATAGGTCATATTTCCGCAAAGATTTTTTCCCGAAACCCCATAGGGGACCATCAAAAAATTGAAAAAGAACAAATATCTTTTGGATAACCCTGTAAAAACTAATGGAGCAAAAGCGTTTAAACTCTAGATATTGTAATATACTGTGTTTATTTTTATGAGGATAGCATGTATACTCTTAGAGAAATTAAGGTTTTTATAAAAACAGTCCCAAATTTCGCCAAGTTTTTTGCTTATAATTTACAGAGTTCTTAATATAAAAAAAAGTTCTTTTCAGAACATATGACAAACAACATTGTACACAATAACCCGCAATCAGAATGAAAAATTAATAAAAATTGGATGAAAAATGAGCAGATTTACTAAAAAATGTTTCACTGCGCATGCGCAAATGCAATCGAAATATAATAAGCATAATGTGTTAGCTAAGTGTATAGAGCAACTTTTGTAAAAGTCTCAAAAACATAGTTTGAAAAGTCTGATAATAATCGTTTACAGAATAAGCTCAAAATCTGTTGTTCCCAAAATGAAGCAAAAACATAAGGGGTTGTATCCATATATCCATTGATTAGTGCCAATTTAGCATACACAGTATTGCACGTAATACTGTATTTGGATACAATCCCTCATCTTTTTGCTTCATTTTGGGAACAACGGATTTTGAGCTTATTCTGTAAACGATTATTATCAGACTTTTCAAGCTATGATTTTGAAATTTTCACAAAAGTTGCTCTATTTACTTAGCTAACACATTATGCACATTATATTTTTATTGCATTCGCGCATGCACAGTGAAACATTTTTTAGTAAACCTGCTCATTTTTCATCCAATTTTTATTAATTTTTCATTCTGATTGCGGGGTATTGTGTACAATGTTGTTCGTCATATTTTCTGAAAAGAACTTTTTTTTTATATTAAGAACTCTGCAAATTATAAACAAAAAACTTGACGAAATTTGGGACTGTTTTTATAAAAACCTTAATTTCTCAATGAGTATGCATGTTATTCTCATAAAAATGAAAACAGTATATTACAATAAGCCACTTATTAATAATCTCGAGTTTAAACGCTTTTGCTCCATTAGTTTTTACAGGGTTATCCAAAAGATATTCGTTCTTTTTCAATTTTTTGACGGTCCCCTATGGGGTTTCTGGAAAAAATCTTCACAGAAATATATTACCTATACTATTCTGTTTACACACCTGCAATTTCAGGTTAATTCTCATGTATTTTTCTAGATATTTAACAAAACATCAAAAATTGCAAGTAACCGGTCACCTTTGGCCATATAGTGTATGAAAAGCATATTTAATTACATGATTTAACTTTAAGATTTAAAAAAAAAAGAAACTCTTAAAATCTTGTAAAGAAATTTATTTTTTTTTTTCTACAAAATTTCTTTTAAGTAAATCCATCGGACAATGAAATGTAGTCAATTTAAAATTTCACAATTTCTCAAAAAAGAATTTTTGAATTAAAAAAATAATTGATAAAATATTTTACAACTTTTGGCCTCAAAAAAAAAAAAAAAAAAAAAAGATTATAAAAATTCTGTAAAATTGAATCTATTAGATAATGAAATCTATTAAGGGTAGAAAAAATTCAAACTCAAAGCAGAGTATCAAAATGGTAACCTTTTTGATTAGCAGGCAGATACTTTACCACAGATCAGCTATCTAGTCTGCATGAGAAAGACTGAAAATAGGGTTCTGTTTTAAAACCTAAATCCCAAAACTAGGTGGATGTCATTAAATTAATTAAAGTAATATAAGACTTTTTAAAAATCATGATTTGTCATGCGATTGGAGTATTCAGCTAATGAAAAAATGACAATCATTTGCATAAGTATGCAAAATTTCAAATCTCTAACTGAAGAATTTCTGAGAACGAACTCTGTGACAGACAGAGGAGCGAGACGAATAGGGTTTCGTCAGATAAACGAAATCCTAAAAACTACTCAGATATGCTTCTTTGAAGGGTGCCATTTACATGGTACGAACATTTAATTCAAAATGCCAAATAACATGAAGAATTTAATAAAATTTTACTGCCACAATATACATGAAGAAAAGCTTAATTATTTTCAAATAAGTTTGTTTGTAAATTTTGGTGTCAGTCAAATATTTCAATCGCTTTCTGAAAATAAGGGGAATGCTTTTTTGAAACTTTGGTAGCTCGGAAGAGACCATATTATATTTTCATAAGCTTCCTTGCTAGATAAAGAAATATTTCTCTTTTTCATAGTATAGTTCAACAAGATCCAGATTTTCATTTTAGCTTTAAACAATCAAACATTCCAAACTATCACATGCATAAACCCTATAAATAAAAGTATACATGTACCATTACGGTGTGGCCATAGTTGAGCTGAATAGGTTAATTGGGTAATCCAAGACATAGTCAATAAAACTAGCAATATACACCCATTTTCAAGAAAGACCAAATAGGATTGTATTTTAAACAAAAAAGCCTGTGTGCATTTCCGAAGCCTTTTCAGAATGAAAATTGTTTTAACATGGAGATAACTTCTCATTTAGATGCATTATTCTATCTAATAAAACTAAAATGAAAACCTAAAACTAGACAAAACCAGACAAAAGTATAGTTTCATTTTCAGTAAATATCACTAGTGGCTATGTCTTTTGCCATTGCATTCTACCAATATACCATTTTACTAATATTTATGTAAGAAAACTTTTAATTTCATGACTGTAAATTCAAATCTAGCCGTACAAGCTATTTTAAAGCTTAAATGTATAATGATTCCTTAAGTAATTATAGACTGAAAATTTGTTGAATGCAGAAATAGTTATTTTCTCTTAAATGAGTAGAAATAGCAAGCAATATACAAAACTTGCTTCAAATTTAAATACAAACAACTTCAATCACACTTGTGATCATCATCAGAGGTAGATTTAAATCTACCCTTGGTAATGATCGATCACAAGTGTGATTGAAACTGTTGGGAGTTGAATTTTTTAAAAAAGAAAAAGACTTGAAACAAGTTGAACATTTGTGTATTGCTATTTCTACTAATAATTATGGGTGTTAGTGTCCATCTCATATTTCTCTTAAATTATTTCCAAAATTTTTATTTATGCTACCTACTTATAATGACAGAGTACAGTTCATAGATAAACATATCACAAGGATAAAGTGCAACATGTAAGGGGGGGGTCTTAAAAAAGAAGTCCCAAAGTCACCAAATTTTGACGCTTTAGTACATAATAGGATAAATTACACACATTTCTGAGCAGCTGGATGGTACAGTTGGCAAAACACCAGACTTTTTAATTTTCTTTCTTGAGTCCGTGTTCGATACACCTCCCCCCCCCCCCCCTCCCCCACACAAGGCTTTTTCTTTCCCACAAACAAAATAATGATTATTTTCGAACTACAATAAAAATTATATATATACTTATTTATGTACAGTGAAATTCAATTTTATGGCAGTTTTATAGATCTAAAGAAAAGTAAAATATATATATATTATATATTTTTTAATTCACATGTAATTTTTATACGAATAAACCTCTATTCTCCCTTGCAAAATCAATTAAAATGTGCTGCATTAAATTAAAGAATTGTATTTTAATCTTTCCCAAAATTTAACAATTTAAAAGTTTTATAAATTTAATTTTTTTTTTTTTTTTTTTAAATATATATTTAAAAAAATACTTTTCTTTATCTCAGGATTTTATGTTTGGAATTTGAACAACTGTTTTCAACAATAAAAAATCTTTTCATGGGCATTAATATTTATTTAATTACTAGATTTGCAGGTGGAATATTAGCAATTGAATTATACGCTATTGAAAATAAACAGGATGGGTTTAGAATGTTTACTCTTGTTTGTGTTAAAGTTTTAACAGCCATCTGCTGCAGACCCAGTGAGTGTGGCATTTTGTTAAAGTTTTGCAGAGATTAGAGGTAGTTGTTTAGTGTAGCATTGTAATTAAAATGAAAAAACACGTCTAGTGTAGAAATTTCTAAATTTTCAAGACTGCATTTCAGAAGATTCAATTCATAAGGAAGGGACTGAAGTTGTCGGGATATCGAACCCACAAAGTTCCGAAAGTGAAAATTTAGAAGTCTGGCACTCTGCCAACTGTACCATGCAGCCATTCAGAGATGTGTGTAATTTATATGATTATGTACTAAAGCTTCAAAATTGCATGACCTTGTTTTTTAAGACCCCTTGCATATTGTGCTTTATCCTTGTGATATGTTTATCTACTAACTACTCTATCATTGCACAAAGGGTCGCCAGATTCCATGTCCCCAACCTCAGGTCCTCTCCTTGTTAGATTTTTTGCTATAATCTATGAATCAGACTGATCAATGTGGATAATAAAGATTCGGAAATACAAACCCTAAATTCTCCTACATTGGATCCATGTGTAAATACATAAAATTACCAAAGTACAAATGAGTTACTAATTTATACAAAATGAAAAGAAAAAACTATATTGTAATGAACTGACACTTTTTTTGGAAAGGGGGAAGGTAATTTTTTTTCTCATATAACAAAGGTGGACAAAAATTTCAGTCCAATGGGCAGTCTTGGAAGTTGAAAAGTTAAAATGAACAGAAACTAAAATGCATCATTGCTGGAATTTATTGAAGAATAATTACTTTAACCACTTCACTGTTTGCCCCGAGATAAGTTGGGGGTAAAAGCACTGTTTCCCCATACCTGTTCACCGGTGAAGTGGTTAAATGCAGGTTTGTAACAAAACCCAACTGAGAGGGGGGAAAATACCTAGCAGGATCGCTTTATCCCTTTCCTTCTTTTTAGGACCAATTGGAAGCCACGAATTATTATTTTTTTTTTTCTTATATACATATACATTTTCTTAAAAAACAATACTATAGCTCTGTATGAAGGTTATTAAAGCTAGACTTCTCAAAGACATGCCTAAAATACCAGACTATACTATCTCCATAAAAGGTTAGCATCTGGGCCTATACAGGAATTTTCTAAGGCTCCTCAACATGTAATTATATACATTTAATATTAAAGTATATTAAACATGACAGCTTTAAGAAATGATTAAAAAAAATTGCATTCTTTAAGTTAAAAACATTTAAATTTCAAGTATATGAATTTTAAAAAACTTTAAAATTCTAACTTCAAAGAGAGAAGAGAAGTCAAAAGAATATTTATGATCAATTTATTTCTTTAACCCTTTCAGGGGCAAGTAATTGTGTTTCTGTAATGTTGAATTCACACCAGAATTTTCTAAAAAAAAAAAAAAAAAAAAAAAAAAAATTGCAAATAAAGAAATGCAATTTTACAGCTTTTATTTTTTTAGTAAAATTTTGTTAGTTTCTGGTACAAAATCTATTAAAATTAAGATGCATAAAAAATGTTTAAATGGCCTTTTAAGGGGTTCATATATTCTAAAAGTTGCACGTGATTACAGTGAAATCAATGAATCGGAACAGCACAAGAATTTAGAGACTATTTTCTTAGGCAGATTTTGGTACAAGAATTAATGAAGTGCTAAAATTTAAAACTTTACAAAATATGTTTGACTGCTTCCAAAGAAAAGTATACCTAGTTTTACCAGAATTAACATGTTTCGAATAAATTAGTTTAAAACACATTTATAATATGACACTTTTTGGCATCGATTGAATATTTTCCCTTTGCATGCATCACAATTCTTGACTAAATGAATTTTTTAGAAAAAAAAGTTCCATAACATTTCCCTCAGGCTGAATTTTAACAGGATAGGATTTTGTATTAATAACTTCATATAAGTTAAGACTTCTATTTTAACAACAAATATATCAAAAAATAAGAAGTATAACAAGCGTCGGAAAATCATTTGAAAGAATTTCAGTATTAATAATGCAAAATTAGTCATGCAAAAACCTTTCAGGAATTTTTTTGATAAGCAGTGAACTGGAAAATAACTAGTGAAAATTTATTAAAATTATGAATAGAAATTGGAATTCATATCAATTTCACACTTTGTCTGACTACTTGTAACAAGAATAATTTTCTACAGATATTGAATAATTTTTAATTGGGTCACTGGAACGAGGAATATAACCATCTAGTGAACATGTGTTTTAAGTAATTTCAAATCATTTAAGTAAAACATTTTCGATTAAAAAATTATCTCAATCTAAAGATTCATCAGTACTTTTCGGTTATCAAATATAATTTGATATGAGAGAATGTAATGCAAATCTAACAATGTTTACTGGAAAGAATATAACATTAACATATTATATACACAGATGTTTTTATTAACATTAATCAATTTTTTATTATTAAAAATAAAAATGACATGCTTTTTTTAAGCAATCTAAAACAAATGTGTTAAAATACATATAAATAAAAACATTACAATAATATATAATCACAAATTATACACTAATAAAAAAAAAAATATGAAATCATTTCATGATTTGTAAATGGGAAAAGAAAGAAAAAAAAAAGAGACAGTTAAACTTGGCAACATGCAATAACTACATTGGACAATTCAGTACAAAATTAAGTCGATAACCGAAAAGTACAGATTTTTTTTTTTTTTTTATCCAATATGCTGTGTGTGATTTATAGCTTTGCAAATTATTCTAAGTAATGTAGTGCCAAACATGTGAGAAACTAACATCGATTATTTTTTATGTGTTGTAGGGATAGTTTTTCGGGGGGGGTGGGGGGCGAGGGATGTGAAAACGCAAACTATGAATGTAATATTTTTCAGTATATAAAATGATAAAGAACTATCTGAAAAATAGTATCTTAATCATGTGTTTCAGATTAAGTAACATTTTTATCGCCTTTTTTTTTTTTTACCTGAATTATCACCAAATGACCTTAACTAGTTTGCAATTGCCAGCGAAGAGAAATGAATTGAAGACTTAATGTTAACCAGAAGTTTACTGTGCAATAACTTTATTTACACAAATCTACAATGTACTTTTCTCCAAAATTTGATCCATCAGGGTGTCTACAGAAATTGAAAAATAAAGTTCCCTGATTTTTCCATGATTTCCCTGACTATATTTATCAGACTTCCCTGATTTCTATTATTAACAATACACATACGGTATTTTTTCATGTATGCCGATTCCTCATATAACACACTTATCCAGCTTGCTAATATCTCATTTGGGAGAAAAAACAAGAGAAAAACATAAAAATTGTCTAATATTCATTAAGTATTGGTTGACAGTTTTATAGATCCAAACTCAAAATGTAGTCCAACAACTTCATAGAGTGGCCAATGGATATAGGGTGACCAGAAAATTTACTCATTTTCTGAAAAATATTCAATTTTAAGACTTATCTAAATCTGACCGGATAGCTACTAGGATTAAACTGGCCACCTGGTCAGGTTTATTCTAATGTATCATTTAAAAATGGGTAAACTGACTTCAATAAGCAGTATCTACAGAAAATGAGGACATCTGATTATCTTAATTTGCATTAAATAATCAAAAACTCATACCATGTGCATATTTTTTAAAATATTAGGAAAGAGTTAATCAGCATGTGAAAAAAATACAGTATATAAAATAGACGAATCAGTCTCGCTGGCAAGGTGAAAATGCAAATATTTTCGCATATAGACAAATTTTCCTGATTTTCCAGTATTTTTACAAAGTCCCCTGACTTTTCCAGATTGATAAACCTCCCTGATTTTTCCATGATTCCCTGATTTCCAGATTCTGTAGACACCCTGTCCATTGAACCCTATGCATCTTGCAATGGGATGCAAAGACAGCTCACAATATTGTAAACAGAACCCATTTAGCTTTCCTCGTGACATTTCTCATGACATGCATGTATGAGTTCTGAACATGGTGCTATTTTTGAGCATTCCAAAGAAACCCCATCTAAAAACACAGACGAGGATTCATAAACATAAATTAAAATTTCAGATGATGTAGAAAAAAGGAAATTAGGAGAAATGAATACCAATTCGGAAAAACACAGATAATAAATACATTATATTTTGTTAGGTTGCATAATTTTCTTTCTCTCTCTCTCTCTTTTTTTTTTTTTTTTTTTTTTTTTTTTGGGGGGGGGGGGGGGGGGGTGCGTTTATGAATTTAAAACAAAAATTCTTATTTTTCCAGCTAAAAAATAAGGTTAGTCTTGGATTTCAGTAAATGTGGTATGTGTAACTAAGTAACATCATGTAAATTCTTTTTACCAAGTCCTAGAAATTGTCCAATGTACAATACATATCAGATATGCCCCCCCCCCCCCTCCATATGACTTAACATTTGTGGGAAAATACAGTCCTGCATTTGGTTGAGTACCTTAATATGACGTACCTACGGTTTTGGTCAGGTCTGCTCTAACTTTTTCATTATAGATTCAAAAGAAAGTCCAGAACATTATTTCAGATTGAAATATAAATGAACATATATGTTCATTTTTTACACAAATTATAAAACTGATATTATATAATTACAGATAATTTTTCCATAACTGCATTGAGTACCTTAATATGACCTACCTACGGTTTTGGTCAGGTCTGCTCTAACTTTTTCATTATAGGTTCAAAAGAAAATCCAGAACATTATTTCAGATTGAAAATACAGTATATTTGAATATAAACGAACATATACGTTCATTTTTTTACACAAATTATAAAACTGATATTTATATATAATTACGGGTAATTTTTCCATAACTGCATTAAAATATGGACGAATTTTCTTTTGTTTCGTAGTTTCAAATCAAAGTGTGCCACGTTAGTGTCAATGGAAATTTTTTTGGATTTTGATTGGGTATAACTTTATCCATGCAGGACTTCACATAAAAAATTTATGTTATGATTTGCCATGGTTTTCCGCAAACACTGAATTTGCTCCATGCCTGTCCTCCATTCATTTTTTTATGTGTTTGGCATTTCCTTATGAAAGTCTCTTACCAGCATCACCAAAAACAATTTCCATTAAACATTAATATTTCTTTTATTAATAACAGAAGACTAGGTGCTTTAAGATAATGACTAAGATGCCATCCCATTCTCAAAGAACCATCCTATTTCTTGCATACATATATTTTTAGGAAATATAATGCATAACATCTTTTATAATGATGTTCTTTTTTAAATAAGCAATAAATAAAAAAGTTTTGTTTTGGCAAGTTAATACAAAACCTTTGAATAAAGTAGTTAACGTAACATAAATGGTGAAAAAGACATTTAATGAAAGCTGTCTATTGCAATCTTACAAAAAAGACTCATCTTAAAGTTATGTGGCTTATGATATCAACAAATTACACTTGAATAGTGCAGATCATCTATTTTACTTTACCATTTTTTTAATGCTATGAAACTATAGGAGATAATTTTTAAATGTACGTATATATAAAAACACTAATCTGAACTAATTTAAAATATTTCAAAAATATATATTCTAAAAACACACTCAAAATATATATTAAACATTTAACTGCTAAAAAGGACGTCAAATGTTAATAAAATACATTAAAAGATCTTAATATTTGACATGTTTCGATTGAATTTACTCAATCATCATCAGAAAAACAAATAAACACTAAGATGGAAAATGATTGATGAAAAATTCCCCTGAAAATTTAAATGATGAATTAGATAAAATTAAAACAATAGCTATTAACAACAGATATCAAGTTAAAATAGTTAATAAATTAATTAAAAAGTTTATTAACAAAATGAACGATGTAGTTTTTGAGAATAAAAGCGACAGAGAAAATAACATGAAAGGGGTGGTTATAAATTATTATCCAAATTTCTTCGAATCCACTAAAACTCAACTAAAAAAGTTTGATTTAAATTTAATTGCTAGACCCCCCTCCAAAATTAAAATCAATTTTAACCACTAGGATTGACCCTATTGATAAATTTGACCTTTCCGGTGTTTATATCATTCCTTTTCTTAAAGAAGGTGGTTATAGAAATTATTATATTGGCATGACTCAGAGAAAATTCAAAGCGAGATGTAAAGAACACATTGCAGACATAAAATTTAATAGAGGTAAATCCGCATTATCTAGGCTAAATAAAATAGAAAACATAAATATTTTGTTTAATGAAAGTAGATTAATTTATAGGTCGGATTTTTATTTGCAACTTTTTATTAGAGAATCTATTGAAATTTAACGTCAGAAACTCAATGGTCTGCAATCATTCCTTGTCATTTCAAATCCCAAATATTTGGATTGAATTGTTAGATAATTTGAAAATAAAATAGGGCAATGTTATTTTTATTTATTTATTTTTAAATTTCATTTGTAATAGTTTACTGTCATTTTCCATCTTAGTGTTTATTTGTTTTTTTTATGATGATTTAGTAAATTCAATCGAAACATGTCAAATTATTAAGATCTTTTAATATATTTTATTAACATTTGACGTCCTTTTTAGCAATTAAATGTTTAATATATATTTTGAGTGTGTTTTTAGAATATATATTTTTGAAATATTTTTAAGGGACGTATAAGAGAACTTCTGTTTATAATTTAATAATTTAAAATAGCTATATTAATAATAATAGATAGCCTTGTTTAAAACTACAAAGAATTTATAAATGCTAACGACCTAGTTTAATATCATTTTAGCAATATAATACAGGAAACTGTCCACAAAGTCTCTTTCCAACTTAAATTCATAAAAAAAAATTTTTAATGAGATATGAAATTTGTTACAGATTACTCAGGTTACTATTAAAGTTTTTATAAACTTTTGTTTTGTGTATTTTAGAGAACAGTTTGAAGAATCAAGGACCAAGACATCAAAATCGAGTATTTTTCAGTGATGAGGCAACATTTCATGTTTGAGTGACAATCAAAACACATAATGCGAGAGTCTGGGGCTCAGAAAACCAGAGCTGTGGAGTCAGAGTTGGGGCCCATTTTTTGAGCAAAAGAGTCGGAGTCGCTAAAACACAAGCCGACTCAGACTCCAGCTTTTGTTTGTTTGACAGTTCGAAGCAAAATTAAACCAATTATATATAATTTTAAATCTATAAAATGAATTATTATGTGCTATTTTTGAACTATACCAGATTACCCAAGTTAAAGATGTCTGGGAACAATTTCCAAAGGACATAACTGGGCTGGCGTCAGAATAAGTACTAATGTGCTACACGAGCGGGTGCTTGTTTGAGAACATCAAAACAGAAACATAGCATGTCCAACTTGGAGATCGGAATCGGACAGTTAGATTGTGTCTGAGTCAGAGTTTAATTTTTTCAGCAGACTCAGACTGTGGTTTTTTCGCGAACTTTTGCAGGTTTTTTTTTTTTTTGTGATCTTTTGGCAAAATTTGCCATTTTTTTTTTCACGATCTTTTGGGAGGAAATTAGCCATTTTTCATGATCTTTTGATGAAATTTGGCATTTTCACGATCTTTTGACGAAATTTGCCATTTTTCACAATCTTTTGACGAAATTTGCCATTTTTCACATTTTGACGAAACTTGCCATCTTTCACGATCTTTTGACGAAACTTGCCATCTTTCACGATCTTTTGATGAAACTTGCCATCTTTCACGATCTTTTGATGAAACTTGCCATCTTTCACGATCTTTTGATGAAACTTGCCATCTTTCACGATCTTTTGATGAAACTTGCCATTTTTCACGATCTTTTGACGAAATTTGCCGTTTTTCACGATCTATTGATGAAATTTGTCATTTTTCCGCACTTTTGGAGAAAATTTGCCTCTTTTTTTTTTTTTTCGCGATTCCCTGAAGATTTTTTTTTTTTTTTTCCGGCGCACATTTGTCGAAATTCACATTATAGTTTATGTTCGGATTTAAGACAGATTTTTTTTTTAATTTTCGGAAATGACTGCTTTAATTTTTCAGAAAATTCGGAACAGAATACCCCTTGCAATGAAATTCATTTTTTTTTTTCCCGATATTTTATTTCAGGGGGAAAAGCTATAATTTTTTTTTTCTTTATAATTACATATTTGCCAACTTTCAAAAACTGGCATCAGTAAAACTTTTCGCGTTACATTTAATGAAACTGCAATTTGAATTAATTGCGATGTAACAAAATATGGTATGCAAGCATTATTACATAAATATGTATCATAAAACATATTATGTAATTCCAACATAAAATAAAAACTACCAATTAATGAAATTTTTTTCAAACTGGTTAAATTTGAGACTTTAAATAAACATGCAGTTTAAATTTCAAAATGTTTATCATTTAGCAAACAACAATTACACAATATCTATTTTACAGACAATAAGCTATGACTTACCAGCTTTACTTACTTTAGGTTCCTGTTCCTGGCGAAGTCACTCACGAGCTAATGCTATGGGGAGAGATTTTTCTAATATCTCGTTTGCATTTTGACATTTTTAAATAATTTTTTTTGCATTGGATAGCCGAGATCTGTAGAGACGGATCTCGGCTATCCAATGGAAAAAAATTATTTTAAAATGTCGAAATGCAAGTGAGATATTAGAAAAATCCCTTCCCATAGGATTAGCATTAGCTCGTGAGTGTCTTCGACGGCAAGGACAGGAGCCTTAACAGAAATTGCACTGAATGCTATGCAGTTCTGAAAAGGGATTTGAAATTTTCAAATACATTTAAAATGAGAGAACGTATATTCTCTTTTGTGGAATTTCCATCCAAATTTGGCATCGCCAATAAAGTATTCTCAATACGCCCGATATCTATGTCAAAATAGTTCACTACAACTGAATTGAGTTTATAGTCATTTCATGGACAAGAAATGCTGTTTTGGTCATACAGTCTCGAAATATTGTTTTTTGGAATCATCTTTTGAAAAAGAGTACCATTTTGGCTAGCAACTCTCAAAAGAACGTAATGATCAATTAAAAACAATGTAAAGAGCAATTCTGCATGCATTTTATCATCTTGAGTATTATTTGGCTTAAAAGATTTGTCCAGTTTTATTTTGTTATTCTCTGCAATTTTCACATTTTCCAAATGCTGCAGTCCAGTCATATGGCGATGAATGTCATTCCTATTTCTATAGGAAATGGAAAAAAAATTCACCCTTCGAAGATTTCTTGATGCAAGGAAATTCTGCAGTATACGATTCCTTGTACACTTTAAAATAAATTTTCTTCGATTCCATTTTTTCAACAATCCTACTTGTAATTAGCACCAAACTTCTGAGCCAAACATTGCATTCGTTTTTCTAGGAGTGAAAACAGTGGTTGGATAAAGAACATAAATCGCAGGTAAAGGAGGGGGAAAAAACTCATTGCATCAGAAAGAGCAATTGTACACAGTAGAAAGTTTTAGCTTGAAGAGCAGAGATCTTCAGCCAGCAATCACAGCGGGTAAAGGCAGGAGAAAAATCATTGTACACTGTTAAAAAATATCGTGAAAAATTACCTCTGTTTTTAAAGACTTCTTTTACCAATGAGAACGCTCCATAGGCATTTATGTAAAGTTCTCCTTTGTCAGAAAATAGATAGCCTTTAAAAACAGAGGTAATTTTCAACGATATTTTTTTTTAACTATGTATCAGAAGGAGCAGCTGTGCGAAACAAATGCACACAATAAAAAGTTTCAGTTTCAATCTTTGAAGCCATATTTCGGAAAAGTAGAAAGAGAAAGTTGAAGTAATAGATTTCATTCGCTTTCTGCATGATGCTTTCACAGGAGAGTATTTCCCAATCCAGTATATCAGTTATGTCTGTTTAGACAGGAATCCTAATATATTTTCAATAACGAAAAATACATTTTTCTTTGAATTTTTCGTTTTCATATTTTATTGTACCAAAAACCATAAAAATTCTGGGTCCATCTGTAAGTCTAAAATTAAACGAAAATCCGTAAATTTCATGAACAATCCGTAAAAGTTGGCAAGTATGTAATTATCAAAAAAATTAACTGCAACCAAATTTTTTTAAATTAATGATTTTGTATTCAAATATTTAAATTTGAAAAAAGGTTTGGCATGTAATTATTAAATTAATCAACAATTTTTGGTACATTTTTTTTTTTTTTTATAATCATCAAGAATGCAAAGATACTAAGGAAAATAGACAATTACTTTCTCTAAGGAAATTAATTCCATTGAGACACAAAGGTAGTTTTTAGGATTGAAATGGATAGATCTGAGCAAAACTATGGTGGCGTCAATTGGTATTTTAATGCAGTTAAATGTTTATTATAAGATAAAACTAATAAAATTTCAAAATAAAAAAATTATTTTGCAAGAAAGAAAACATGGAGCATGTTTTTTAGATATTAAAACTGATTATATTTCAATTTGCCTGTTGTCTTTATTTGTGTAAAGGCAGTTCATATGCCCCCGGTCAGGTTATAAAAGGAGAAGGTTTTATTTCTTTTAACAATTGCTAACAAATATTCTGTAAAAATGTGGCATTTGAATTTAATGATATTCTGAACCTTTTTTTCTACGGAGTTGTGAAGTTGTTTACCATCAAGTTTTGGCAGGTACTATCTAATAGTTTAGTAGTCACAAGATTCCCTTTTAAGAAATCTTCAAAGAATTGTAAAAATCAAAAGCATTTTTTTTTTTTTTTTTTCCTCCCCCCGAATACAGGTACAGTATTTAAAATTTCAGTAAAATGTGAAAGCTAGGTAATAACATATATGCAATTTTCATTCCTGTCATTGTCTATTATATTAATTAAAATAGTTAAATGTACTATAGTAGCAGTTAAGAAAAGGTTAATTGATATTTAACCATTTCGCAAGGTTACAGTTTTTTTTTTCTTTCATATTTTTACTTTCTAAGCACCCAGTAGCTTTCTAAAACTATTCTTAAAATATTCAGTAACTAAAATTCTTTAAAAAAAATTTATCACCTATTTTAGATACACAACAGAAAAATGAGATTTTTCTTCAAAACAAAACCCACATTTTTCCTCAAAGGAGTCTTCCTGACTTTAAAAACTAGTAACATCTTTTTGCCATCATTCCATGATAATATTAACATCTTTATGATGTAATTTAGTGAATGTAACGTGTTTTGTGCCTCAATTTTAGTCTATAACAGGGTTCATACTCAGTTTCAAAAATAAAAATTGAGTTTTTCAAGCACCTTAAAGTTATTTAAAAGGGGAAAACATCTAATTAAAACAAGGACAATAACAGTCAAACTGTTAAAAAAAAAAAAAAAAAAAAGAGTGAATTTTTTCTTTCCCCACACTACTATCATCATATATGCAGAAACAACTCAGCACTGCAGCAAGTGCTGTAGATTATTTCAGTTCTTGCAGATAATTTTAACAACTTAAAAATTAAATCCTGGGTTTAAAATAATTTACTTTTTAACTCTGGATTATTATTCTAATTTTATCTTATTTTTGCATTTCCTTTGTAAATGCAAATTTTCCTTATATCTTACTATATTTTTCCTGTAATAAGTAGGCTTGGTCCATCATTGTTGGTTAATTTTGGTTTGCTGCAGATTGATACACAAAATTCTGCTATTGGGGCAGAGATTAAAAGGAGATAACAGAACTTTTAGAAAGGAGGGGGGGGGGGGGTTTATTAAATGGCATATTTATTTTTTTACTACAAAGTAAAAAATAGATTAAAAAAAATACTTAAAAATTAAAGATTTTAAATTGTATGCTGAAGGGGCAGAAATAAATGAAAATGGGATAATTTAGATAACTTATTTCATATTACTAAAACAAGAGCAGGAGATTTCTTTTAAATAAAGGGTTAAATATTTTTAACTTTTTATGCTGGGGAGGCAAAAGAGAGAAGCAAACTTTGAGAGAGAGAGGTATTATTTAGATGGCTGATTATGTATTGATGATGAAAAACAATAATTAAAGACTCTTTGTTGCTTAAATTTTTAAAGTTTTAAAAATGTTTAACTAGGACAGCAAAATGGAGAAGAATAAATTTCAAAAGGATTGGAGTGAGTATTTGTTTATTGTTATAAGAGAGCAACAAACAAGACAGAAGATTTTTAACCTTTGTATGCAGGGAGAGGGAGATCACTGACTATGTCTTAAAAAAGCAATAAGTAGAGTTGCAGAATTTCTTTTGTTATTTTACTTTTTAAGATTTTAAACTTTATATTTTAGATGGGGAAGGGAAGGCAAAAAAAAAAAAAAGGAAGGGGGGGGGCGGTAATTTAGACATTTTTTGTCAGCAGTACAACAGGGTTCCGACACAATTCTGGTAAAAAAATTCCCTGACTTTTCCCTGACTTTATTTAAAAATTTCCCTGACCTTTCTCGGTAAAAATTAGGCTTATATATTGTTGTAAAACCCTCCATAATGGACTTTAATTTAGATAAATGCTATAAAAAGTAAGTGCTGAATGAATTTCCAACTTTTTAATTATTTTTCATATTGTTATATAGTTTGCATAAATTTTATATAAAATTTTTAGATTGGATGAATAATTCAAAATTTTTTCATTTACGACGATAATAGAAATTCTAATGAAAGTAGTATATAAAAATTCCCTGACTTTTCCCTGACCTTTTCAAATATTTAAAAAATTCCCTGACATTTCCCTGACTTTTTGCCTAAATTTTCAAATTCCCTGACCCGTAGGAACCCTGTACAACAAATAAGGCACAGAATTTAGAAAAAGAATTTGAAAATTTTTTTAATTTATGGCCTGAGAGAGAAAAATTTTCGAGGAGAGCATTTTGATAAAGTTGTTTAAAAAAATGTGAAATCTGCCGAAATGCAGAAAATTCTCAACCCTTAATCTTTCCAAACATTTAGAAGAGTTACTGTCAATCAAGATTGAGGTGTTCGCAGAACCTTGGGGAAGAAAAAAAAAAACTTTAAAATCAAGGGCTAGGAGCTTTGCAAGAGAATATGAATCTTTTACAATTTGTAAAATTGGAGGCTAAGAACCGATAACCCCGACCTCATGAATAATGCTAATAGAACATTTTATTTTCTTGGTAAAATATTCACTAGTCTGATCACTTCGAAATGATTTTATCTCAAATATAATAAAATTTTTTGAATTACTTTGACTGTAATGAAACTTGGATTGCACCTAATTAAAAGCCTATATTCTGAATCTTTAAAGAAACATGAAAGTAAAAAGTCTTGAGAAAATAATTGACTAACGTTAAACTATAAACTACATCCTTGTAATTGATATAACTTTTGCCTGCATTTTCAAGACAAAATTCCCGCCCCCCTTTTTTTTATGTGTGACATTAGCTTATTTTTATAGCAAGCAGATGCAGGTATGACAATTTGTGTTTCTCTCAATTAGACAGATCTTTAGAAAGTCCTGTGTTTCATTAGATGGCCTCAGACTAAAGTAAAACTTGGCATTTCATAAAAATCTGTGTATAACTTCTTTAGCACAGCTTCACATCAAATTTATTTTCTTTTGATTTAAGGTATAGAAACCGTAATTAAAAACATCTACCTTTGCATTCAACTGCATTTGTGCACAGATATTCATAAAAATAGCATGACAATACAAATCTACATTAAAAAATGTGTGGTGCATTTACTAGTGAAATCTATCACACATAGAGGTCTGGATAAGGATATTAGAAGACAGGTCCAAATGCTCTCAAGTCTCTTCATTTTTTGATAATTAGCCAAGATATTAATTACAAAACTTCATTGAAAGCTAATGAACAAGATTCAATTTTCTACAGTTCAGCAGCATTATGATTGACATTTTCAAATTGTAATCTGCATTCAATTTTCTACAGTTCAGTAGCATTATGATTGACATTTTCAAATTGTAATCTGCAAGGCCTGTATGGAATTAAGGGGGGGGGGGGGGGAGCAATTGGGCAATATTTTCCCAGCTGGTAATGCTATCTTTTGTTTGAAAAAAAAACATTGTTCTTTTAAAAATATATTTTCTGGAAGTCATTTTCCATTTATCTGCAGTTTTAAATTGCCATTCCACAGTCTGCATGACAATACAAACAAACAAACAAAAAACAGCATACAGAAGGGTTTTTTCTGCTCTCACATGTACCTTTCATTTAAAAGATGAATATTTTACCATTCCAAATAAATAATTTATTCAAAGTCATTTTCATATTTTCTGCAGTTTAAAATTGTCACCACATTGTCCCTATGCAAAATATAAAATAAAGAATACCTCCAGACAGACTGTACTTTTCTGTGAGTCTGGCTACGCTGGCCGGGTTTGCTAGTATACTATATATTAAAAGACTATGTACTAAATAGTCAAATGCTAATCGTTTTTTAGCAACACTATCATTTTTTAAAAAACTATTTTGGAGATATCAAGAAATATAGTAAAAAAATCTTTTGTACACCTTCTTGGTGAATTTTTTAAACATTTTAATCAAAATAAATTAACATTCTTCATTTTATATATTCAATTAATTTAACAGTAATCAAGAAACTACCTATTTCAAAAAAAGCAACATACATAATTTAACAGACGCAGAGGCTCGTTATTTTGGCTACAAAAATAGATAGCAGTATTACACCTTTACAAACAAATATCAAGTTGAGTTGGTTTTTTTTCTTTAAAGGGAAGGGGGAGGGGGAGAGATATTAAATGAAACTTTCTCCTACAAATTTATTCTACAGGGTTCTCAGCAAAACATGACTGGCAAATTCCCTGACCAAATCGCAAAAAAATTCCCTGACCAAACGGGCATACAACGAAATTTGTTGCTTATTTACGGAATCCTTTGTTAAATTAGCAATTTTTCTCTCTGATCGTTCTTCAAATTCTCATTCCCCATTCATTTTCCCTGACTTTCCATGGTGCTGGAAACCCTGTTTAATTTTTTTTTTATCAAAACCAACTAATATATTAATTTGGTACTAAATTACTAATTTTGTTACGTTTATGATGCTATGTAAGTAAGAACAAGCTTTCTGTTATCACAACACAAAACTTGATTTAAAATGGTAAAGAATATGCAATAATAAGAAGTTTACAGCCTGAATATACTCTGTTAAGGAAAAATAAAAGTACTGTATTCCAGGGGTCTGTCTAGACTTTTCTTATAGGATCCTGTTTTTATGAAATTGTGAAGAATTTTTTTTTATTTGTGAAAATGAAAAATCCAGTCACAATTTTGCGAATTTGAAATTGTTATATTAAGGTTCCTGATTATATCATTTTAAAAAGGTTCTTCATATATATATTATATATGTGTGTGTGTGTGTGTGTGCATGTATACATATATAAAAGCTAGATATGTTCTTCGGAGACTTCAGCTGCTTTGTAACAGGTCAAATTTTACTTTAGAATGATTATATTTAAGTAAGTGAAAAAAATTTTTGAAATATACTTTTTTCTGATGAAAAGTTTAGTGAAGGGTCCTTTTAGGGGTCCAAATATTCTTGAACTGCATGTAAAGTTTAAAGTGATCAGCAGCATTCCTGAGAATATATAGCAATAAGATAATCTAAATTTATACCCAATTTCTATAAAATAAATAAAATTAGAAAAGGTAGAGATAGTTTAAAAATCTACTTTTACAGCTTTCAAATAAATAATTTTATTCCTGTTTTTCTTAGTAGTTATGAATAATTTTATTATTGTTCATTTTAAAACTTGAGGAAACTAGCAAATCATCAATGGCTTAAGAACAAGCTGAATAACAATTAACTGGAAAAGATATAAAAGGAATTAATAAAAATAAAACATTACATAATTAAAAAAAATTATTAATGTTTCTTCCAAGAATTTAAAATCTCCTTTTGCATACCACAAGCTAAGTAACCACACCCCCTTCCACCCCTGCAATTTGTTTCTTTAGAACAAAAGAAAAACAAGAACAGCGGAATTTAAAGTCTCCTTTTTTTCTCATTGTTTATTTAAAAAATCAAAGATGGAGTTCGAAAATAGTCTGCCTATGAATATTTATTCTAAATTTAACAAGATTTCTCAAGCTTACAGAAAAAGTACACTTTTCTCTTTCTGCGATTCTCTCATGAATTTTATTCTATGAATGAGTTTTCATTAAATTATCAATTTGCTGTCTTCAAGAACAATCGGTAAACCTCTTTAATTAATCTTTTTTTGTTAAGTGACTAAAAAAAAAAAAAAAATCACCTGTAAGCGTTATTGCATTCCACATTTAAAACTAAACAATGTTCTCAATTGTAACATTACATTATAATCTCATTTTGAGTCAGCAATCTATATATTATTTCCCCCACAAGGAACAATTTAAATATAAAAATTTAGTGTTAAACAAGAGTTAATAATTTAGCAAATACTTGATTTTAAGGGACAACTGCATTCTAAGTTCATAAAAATTTTAAAAGGTGCAAAAACAATGAAACCTAACTTTATGGACCTCTCTCTAAAGTGGATTCTTTGTTTTATAGTCCTTTTCCTGACAATGTTAAAATATTGTATATCCACTCACTCAAAACAGATAATTAACGAGGCAATTTTTGTGACCTCTCAAAGTTTATTTTATTGATATTTCAATATATATATATATATATATGCATTAAACTACGAAATCTATTTGACTATCAGAAATGAAGTGACAAGAAAAAGATGTTTCAACTTCTTTATTAATGAAAGCGCACATTTGAGAACTTAAGATCATTTTCACCAACGGAAACATTTCACCTCTGAAAAATTAGGATTGAAGTCATTCTGTATTACTATTTATTTAAATGTGAAGTATGTCGTAAAGTGTTTAAAAAAAAAAAAGAAAAAAAAAAAAAA
The DNA here is from genome assembly GCA_963932465.1 of Maratus speciosus. Classification (NCBI taxonomy): domain Eukaryota; kingdom Metazoa; phylum Arthropoda; class Arachnida; order Araneae; family Salticidae; genus Maratus; species Maratus speciosus. The sequence continues at coordinate 61,441,658 of OZ010799.1, read as the reverse complement.
AGGAATGGGGTCACTGCAGATTCCCCCCCCCCTTCCCCTCACAACTCTAAACACAACAAGAATAATATCAACCAAACAGGTAAAAAAAATATTGCTTCTAATATATTGTTGGTGAAAAATTTAAATATAATTTTTAAAATCTACTTTCAATTTATTTTATTGATACAGCAGAGTCCTTATTATAAGTTTCTGCAAGTCTACTTTTACCCATTCTCACTAAAAGGGAAAAAAAAATCAGTTCTAATTTTTGAAAATTTCTCTTTTTTCTGCACCTAGTACTTCATTGACAAGACAGTTTCTTAATAAAAATTTTTTACACGTGATTGATGAAATGAATGCAAATCAGAGGAAAATGACATGCTCTGCAAGTCTAAGTTCTAAAAACTATTTAATACATTGCGATGCAAGAAAGGGCTACAACTGCAATTCTGATGGCATTAACACTGGCTATCATATACATAGATTGTAAACATAGATACCAACATTGTAAAGACTGTATCAGGAGTAAACCAGTTAAATTTCAGGAGTTTTGGATACCCTTCAGGAGTAAAATGTTCACGTTTCAGGAGTCATTTCAGGAGTTGCACAAAGTTTTTTATGAGCTATATTTTTTACAAATATTTTCAGTCCTCTAGCAGCTTTTGCATTTATCAACACAAACATAATTTAAATAAAGGTTACTTAATTTACTTTTAATGTATTAGTAATCTTTTATAATAAATTTATAAAAATGGATTTTTTTTATCTCTACGGAGCAAAAAATCTGATTGATGTTAGTGCGAAATCCCGCGACCAATTAACAAAATTCGCGATTTTCCACAGAGATTGACTGACGAAAATCGCGAATTTTTCGCCGCGACTAGCAGACGAAAATCGCAATGTTTTGCCGCGACTCGAGGACGAAAATCACGATGTTTTGCCGCGACTCGAGGACGAAAATCACGATGCCGCGACTCGAGGACGAAAATCACGATGTTTTGCCGCGACTCGAGGACGAAAATCACGATGTTTTGCCGCGACTCGAGGCCGAAAATCACGATGTTTTGCCGCGACTCGAGGACGAAAATCGCGATTTTTTGCTGAGAACTCACTGACGGAAATCGCGATTTTTTGCGGCGACTTACTGACGAAAACAGCGATTTTTTGCTGCGACTCACTGACGAAAACAGCGATTTTTTGCTGCGACTCACTGACGAAAACAGCGATTTTTTGCTGCGACTCACTGACGAAAACAGCGATTTTTTTTTGCCGCGACTCATTGACGAAAACAGCGATTTTTTTGCCGCGACTCATTGACGAAAACAGCGATTTTTTTGCCGCGACTCATTGACGAAAACAGCGATTTTTTGCCGCGACTCATTGACGAAAACAGCGATTTTTTTGCCGCGACTCATTGACGAAAACAGCGATTTTTTGCCGCGACTCATTGACGAAAACAGCGATTTTTACTGCGAATGACTAATGGAATTCGAGATTTTTTTTGCAATGCAGCGAGTGATTGACAAAATTTGCGATTTTTATCATTGGCCGATTACCGGATTTCAGGATTTTTCTCCCCCAACTGATTAACGCAATTCGCGATATTTTGCCGCGGCTGCGATTTTTATCAACGACCTATTGATGAATTTCACGATTATTTGCAGTGACTGATTGACAAAAATTGCAACTTTTTTCAACGATCGGTTGGTGAAATTTGCGATTTTCTGCCACGAGCGATTGTAGAAATTGGCGGTTTTATCGATTAATAGACGATTTTCGCAATATACTTCAACGACCAATTGCCGAAATTCGTGATTTTTTGCCGCGATCGATCGAAGAAATTCGCGATTTTTTTTGTCTCAAATTTCCATATTTTCTACCTTATTACCGTACTTTCGTATTTTATCCTACATTTCCGGAGAAACTCCGGAATATCCGGAGAAAATCCGGAGATATTGGCATCTATGCATATATATTAAAACATAAAGCTATTTCTGTAAGTATCAATTTTTCGGGCATATGCATATGCACCAAAGTTCTTTTTCGGACTTCAATTTACAGGAAAGTATAATGAACTCCTCGTGGCGGAGAGTTCTAAGGCACCAGTTTAAAGCTCTGAATTTTTGTAGATGACGCAGGTTCAAATCCAATGCCCGGCAAAAGGACTTCTGTGATATTTTTGGCAACAATTTATTTCAATAACGACATTTTATTAGGAGTAGAAGTTATGATTTTTATTTTATTATTAGAATTAATTTATTATTTGAATGCTTTATAATTAATAAAATTTAACACTGAACAATATTAAAAGAAATAATAATGATAATTTAATATTTAAAATATTTAAGCTAAAATATTTTGCATGTAATTATCAATTAAATAAATTGAGCTGATCTACAATTTTTGTTATATTTTCCGCTCATTATTCAAGAATATATAGATGTGTGTGTGTCAGAAGGAAAAGTTTGCTTTTCTTTTACATAAAAAAGGGGAAAGAAAAATATTCATATAAGAACTATAAAAGAAATTACCTTGATATCATGGTTTAATATTTAAAAAATGTAAAATAAAATTCAAGTAATAAAATATATATTATACATTGTTACATGGTTTAATATTTAAAAAATGTAAAATAAAATTAGTGTAATAAAATATATATTATACATTGTTAGCTGCATCAAGTTTCAAATTTAGGGTTTTGGAGAATGAGGCAGATAAAAATAAAATTCATGGCAGCTTTTAATAGTCATGTACTTAAAAAAAATAAATATTGTTTTCTATTCGAAAAAAAAAAAAAAATGAGACTGTAAGTATGTAAAAATAAATGCTCTACACAATATTTTTAGTTAAATTTCTGATAAAAAGCAAGTGAAATTGGTTGTAAATTACAAACTTAAAATTCTGACTTCATTGAATAGATTTTGCTGACAGCATGATCGATCGTCTTAAAGAAATAGGAATCAATTACATAATATAGAAATTTGTCACAATTTCAATGATTAATTAAAAACAACTAATTACAAATTCAAGAATTTTTCTAATAAAACATTCAAGTTCTTTACCGTCAAATCTTGATGGGCACTATCTAGTTGACAATAATACAGAAAAGAAACTTATCCTACAGCAAACAAAAAACTATCAAAAACTTCTTCAAATGAACAATTTCATTCCCTATTTTTATAAAAGCATTAGAAGCATAATTTAAGAATTTAAAGACTGAGTAATACCATAAAAAATAATAAATTATGTGAATTTATATATATATATATATATATATATCCATTCTTGGTTAGTGACGAATTTTGTTAATATAATTGTTTACTTATCCGAGATGAGCTTGTTCCATATTAACTGTTACTATGCTAATAAAAATAAACTATTTCCAGGCAGCAAAAAATATGAAGTGACTCTACTAGATTTTACAAACACTATGCATTCAAATAAGTAGTATGATATAAACTTAAATCTTAATTTTACAATGGTGAAATGTTTCTACTGGTAAAAATACCATGTTTTTAAGATTCATCACAATTTTCTAAAATTTTATTTTGTCCACGCTGAGATTAAGCTATATTAAAATATATATATTGAAATTTAATTTACATAGTCATGTTAATGGGAGTTTTAAGTTGCTTTAAACTTTGTCATTTAAATAAAAAAAATCTTTACTAATTACGTTCTGATGAAACAGGATTGTTGTATCAACATAAGATGAGCATCAACAATAAAAATATTTAATTGAATAATCCAAATTAAAAGGAAAATACTTATTGGTTTATACTGGTCATGAAATTGTTTAGATACTGAACCTGTTTAAGATTTGTACAAAAATGAACAGAGTTCATGTGATAGTGAATTATAAAATATTTGCCAACTTCAGTTATAAATACTGTTTGGACACTATTGTCTATTCACAGACAGAAAACTAAACATTGTGATTAAAACACCAAGAATTAGGAGTGTGTGTGTGTGTGTGGGGGGGGGGCAAAAACGTGAAGAAATTCTAATATACATTGCTCCAATATTTCTATAGTTTGTTTTTATTATGATTATAATACTTTTCTTACACTATATGTGTCTGGAAAGTAAAAAGATGTTCTGAGCATAGCGTGCATTAAAAAAAAAAATTCCAGAATTTATATTTTATCAACAATGAATTGTATTTTTATCTACCTTTACAGCTATTTTTGAATTATTTAGCATTTGTTTCAGAGCATGGCAGCGATGTCTGCATCTAATTAAGGCATAATGATTAATTTTTAATGGTAAATCCATGATTATTTTATAAATGATTTTATGAAAATATCTTTTTTCTTGACTAGAGTTTTCTAGCTATTCTACTTTTTACAACCAATCAAGAGTCTGGTGGGGATCAATAAAAAACTTATAAACATTTTAATAAAATTGAAGTATTTTTTCTATACTGTTTACCTTAAGAGCATGGTTAAAATTTCCAGGCAAATGTACTTCTCTCAAAAAGTCAAAATTTCAGTTTATTTATTTATTTTTTTGTAATACACCATAAAGTGGCTAAGACACTTATATGGAACAAAACCAATTGTTTAAAATACATCTATTTTCATTTATGTTTAACCACTTCACCGGCGACAGGTATGAGGAAACTGTGCTTTTTCCTCTCTCGAGTTATCTCGGGGCAAATGGTGAAGTGGTTAAAATAGGATTAAAACTTTAAAAGTGAACATTTATGCACGATGCACTTCTTATGAATAGTAATTCTATAACAGATGAAAGATACTTTTAAGAAAGAGAATTCTGTTAATTATATTAGTAAGAAAAAGTTAAACGTATCAGAATAAAACATCAGTAATATCACATTTTTAGAAAGTTTTTCATAAAATTAAAGGCATGTCTACAGAAAGATTAGAGAAAAACCTTCCTATTTCTCTTAACTATATTTTCTTCTTTCCTATAATAAACTGGCCAATGAGTAGCGCCGTTGATGAATTTTTAAATTAATGTGACAATCGCAGTTAGCAATTAACAGAATTTAGTTTTACATAAAATAATGCATTTCCTTCACCCGTCTTTCACCACAAAATTCAGAACTCTTTCCGAGGTCATAAGGCATCATAGTCAGAATATATAACTACTGGTATGTTAAGCTTTAAATGCAATTGTGTATTAAGCTTGAGGCTTTTGACAGAAATTAGGCAAGAAAAAACAGGAATAACTTTCTTTTTTAATCTGCATTTCATCACAGATAGCAGAATAAATAATGCAGTGATCTATTACTAATAATACTTTATTACTTGGAATAACTAAAGACTACAAAGTGGCACTCAATAGCCTTCCAAATAACGGACACAACAGTTATAAATGATTATTATGATAGGCTAATGTCTAGTACTTCTCTTGAAGGTGCAAATCCTATTAAAACATTGAATTCCCAATAGCAGATAGCCATTCTTATCTAAAGAAAATTTAATCTGATATTTTCATTAATATTGATTTTCTGGGAAGTATAATTTAGCATAGAAAACAAAAACACTCGCCAATTATAGAACTAGCAGACCCGCGCGTGTTGAGTCTGACAAGAAAATCTAAGCCCATGCCTGGTGCCAGTCTAATGAAAAGAAAAGAAATTTTTTGGGACAAAAAACTGAATTCTAAATAAATTTTATTCAAAAGAGGATAAAATTTACTATATTGGATATTGTATTTGGATTGTTTTTACGAGTAGCTCAAAACTGGCAGTGAACTTCAAAAATCAAGGAAATACGTCAATTTTCACTTCAATATAAAACCAAAGATTCAGGGAAAATTTAAGGCTTAGGTACATCCAAAGCTGTCTTCATCAGAACCAAATTTGCAGACTTCTATGTGCAATCGATTTTCCTAGACATCAACAACAGACACATGTGCGCACACACACACATACACAGAAAGAGAGAGAGACACTTATTAATATAGATACTCCATTAATCTGAAATATAACTGGGAACAGGGGGGTCCAGATTAATCAAAATTCTGATAAGAAAGGAAAGCAAAGAAATTTAAAATTACGGATCTAAAGTCCTCCCCCCTCCCCACAAAAAACTGCAGAGCCAAAGGAAGAGCACTGCATCATTAAAAATGCATGCATCTTAAAATTTTTGAAAGTATAGTAGCACAGAGAATTCTAGTTTTGAAGACTGACATTTCACTATTTGGAATAAAAACAATCAATATGCTTTATACCCAGCATCCCAGCAACCATAAGCATTTTATTTAGATTGGAGCATTTTGATGGTATGCTATTGACAGTTCAGTGTAGTTAACAATCTGAATAATTAAAAAAGAATTTCAGTAATTTCTTTTGATGACCTATTAATTTGTGCTTATTATTTGTAGAAATTTAATAGGATTTAAAACCTAGAACTTACTGCTAGTCACTGAAATATTGTAAAAGATGAAACCAAAAAGGCTAAGCAACTAAATATCTTTCTGAAAATATAGAAACCCATTATGAAACCCATTAGACATTTCTAAGCAGACACTTTAAAAATAATTTCATTATGTAAAACCTACATAATTCATTAGTTACATAGTGATTTATGCAATTAATATATTTTTTATCATCAATAATAAAACTGTGATAAGACTTTTTTGTATCTAAACTTTTGAAAAGGTAAAAAGCAGATTTTCATTAATGTAACATTTTGCATTTAACTCAGTATGTTTCATCAGGCTTGGGTAAATCATTTCGCTAAATTAGGCAGACGATTAGATATATGAATTTAAGTGAGTAAAGTTTTCCCTCCCTACTTAAAACTTAGATTAGCATATATAATTTTATAAAGTGTTTCATCATGTTTAACGAAGTGAAATGTATTAATTACAGAATACATGAATTTAATAAAGTAAGTTTTCATCAGAAAATCTACAGCATCTGAAAAATCCACAATATCAAATTCAATAATACTGTACAATATAAATGCATCAAATACTTCATTTAAAAAAGAAAAAATAAATTTGGCAGGTATGCTTTCAATGTAATGTTAAAAATACAATTACCATACTCCAGAACAAAACTAAAACTAAGCATAAAAACGTTTAATAGACATTTATTATCTTATCAAAAAGTAGAAAACAATTTTTATAGACATTTAAAAATAAAAACAAAAATATATTTATAATAAATCCATCACAAAATAAGCTCTTTTTGAATATCACAGATAACAAAGCACATGAGTATCCAAATAACAGTAAATTACCATCATCATAAATAGACATAGGAGAATTCACAGGAGAGTCAGCAGAACTGCCACTAGAAGCTACTGACTGCCTCCTAAATCTATTTCTAGTCCGTAATGCATCTGCAGAAAAGAAAAGAAAAAAAATAGTTTCATTCAATGTTAAAATACATATTTAACACATTCAAGACTGAAGGTTTGATTTATTATATGTTTTGTAAATATAACCAGTGACTCGTTGTATGATAAGCAAAATTCATACAAGTATCCACCAAAACTATTAAAGAAAATTACAATAAAAAATTGACTTTTAGCAGAAAATATATATAAGACCACCCCACGTAAGGAAGATTCTTCAAATAACCTTGAAGTAATGCCCCTACTCAAGTATACCTTCAGCAACAAATTTTCCTTAAAAAAGCTAATTAAAAATTAAAAAATTAGGTTTTGAAGTAAATATTCAAAAGCACCCTTCGGCTAAATTCTCAGATGCACGTGTAGTGATTATGCTACTGTGACATGAAAAAGTCATGCACCTCTCTCATTACCTCTTGAAACAAATTGACATTTGTAATACGTTTGGTGTAAAACAGGCAAAAACGGCTGAACCATAGTTGAAGAAATGTTTTTAGACACTGAAGACTTTTGAGAAGGTCTAAATAGAATTAAAGACTGGGAGAAGCAGCGAAATTAAGCATATTCATAAGTGATTTTTAAAAGCCATTTATTAAAAAAAGAAATTAAAGCATTTTAAAACATTGTACGTAAAATGAAAAATTAAACATTGGTTATTAGCGGAGATGGAGTGGAGGGTATATGATTGTATACGCCATCCAGATTTTTAAAAATACTCCATGTACTCTTTATTTCTCAAGCAAAACTAACGTTTATCATTTAGGTTTTTTTTTACTGCAACACTGGTTATTTGATACATCAGTCTCAAATGTGTTAAATAAATTTAAAATACAAAATTTAAACATTTTGTTTAATTACACAAGATAAATATATTATTATTATTTCAGTTAAATGTAATGATTGCTGTAAAATATACTTACTGAAAACAATGTTCATAATACACATTTTAAAATATTAAATACCTTAAAATTAAGAATGTGAAATTTTTAAAGCAGCTTTTTATGTTGCTTAAGATGAACTTTGAAATAGATACTGCCCGAAATATTAAAGCTGCCTTTACATAAACTGTCATGGTTGTTTAGTTATAAAATGCTGATTACACAAAAGCTACTTACTACTGCTTCAAACATATTTATAACACCTGCAAGAAACTTAACTCATAAGAACTTTTACTGGAAACAAAAAGCTATCTATTTTCTTTTTTTTTACTTAAGGAAGCAGAGGGGGCTATACTTTTTGTAGGAAGTTTCACAACAGTCTAGTTTCCTTATTATTCATACTCAAAGACCACAACATAATATTCTGTTATAGAAAATACTTTTGGGGGGGAAAAAACCCCTTAGAAAATGAAATGAACTCTGGCATCTCATATTATGAAGTGCTAATTCTCATAGGTTAATAAATAGTATATAAAGTTTTAGAGAATAATTGCATCTTAAATAGTCACTCAAAATATTCTAAAAAAGAAAAAAATCAAACATCACACGAAGATTATGGGACACTTTAAGATGAAAGTACATACATCTTAATAAATAATTAAAAAATATATATAACATAGTTGAAATACATTTTTAATAGTTACTGCCCATAAATGGCAGTGTATTCAAATTATTTTGTGCAGCCTTGTATATAGCCTACAGCAGAGCTGCCCAATCTTTTTACTTCTTTGGGCTACATGAGGCCCAAAAAAAAAAAAAAAAAAATGTTTTAGACCATATTTGTGGAGGAGATTATTTTCCAGGCTGCAAGTACATTGTACTATTAGTAAAAAATGTGGTTAAACAAAATTAGAAAATGTACCATATCCAACACGATAAAGGAAAAAAACTAAAGAAAATAAAATTTGAACTCTTCAAAATGCTTTTAAAATTAGTGAGCACATTGGGATTATTACAATATAATACAGTAAAATCTGCCTAAGACGGACTCTGTGTAAGCCGGAAATCTGTCTACCGCGGAAATTTTTTGAAGTCCCGGCAAATCCATAGAAAATAACATTAATACGTGCTCCATAAGCCGGAATCTGCCTAACGCGGAAACGGAAAAGATTTTTAGGTCCCGCCGAAAACAAATTTTTCCATAAGACGGAAAAAAGGATTTTTTTAAAATAAAAAACATTCAGTAAACGAAAATTTAAAACTGATTTATAGATCAAATATGTATAAATAACTACATATAAAGTACAAATATTAATAAAAACATATTTTTGCTCATTCGTTTGTTTACAGCGAAAGAATTTTTATGAAATTTTGCATTTTTGCGGATTTAATAAAAAAGCAAAAGAAAATGCACAGTTTCCATTTGTTTAGCCGACAACATTTTCTTTTTATTTACAATTTTTAACACAAATTTCTGCTTTTTTTTTTTTTTTTTTTTTTTTTTTATTACCTTTATAATAAAAATTTAAAAAAATTACAGACCTATATTCTATAAATACAAGACTACGAGATTCAAAAAAGTTATACATTTAAAACTTAAAAAGCATTTTTTTAAAATCATAATTTTGTTCAAATTATTAGGATAGTTAAAAAAAAATTTAGAATAGTATAGTTTAATTTTATATACCGTATTTTAATCCATTTCACTGAGAAAAATAGGAGATTATTTGTGTAAAAAAAAAACTGTAAACAATTGTAAATAAAAAGAAAATGCCGATTGAACAAATAAAAATCTGTACATTTTTGTCTTTTATACTTTTCATTAAACTCATAAAATGCAAAATTTCATACATAAAAATCTCTCTCTATATATAAAAAATTAAATAAATAAATACATGTGCAAAATCATGTTTGTTTTTTTATTTGTCTCAAATTAAAAAATATATATATATGTATGCATTATTATGGTGTGAAAATAATAGACCATTTGTTTGTTGGGAAGCAATAGTTTCGCTGGGATTCAAACTCCAAAAATATTTACACTAAATAATATTTCACTTTAAGAATGGTTCTGAAGATTACAAATGTAAAAAATACGCAACAATTTTTTTTTACTGATTTGCATAAGGCGGAATATTGTCTACGGCGGAAAATTTTCTCGGTCCCAATCGATTCCGCCTTAGACAGATTTTACTGTATTCTGTTGAATCAATTCAGGCATGCAAAACATTTTCAAACATAATATACTAAAAACTATTTTTTTTTTGCTGTAGTGAAATCACAACTACTTTATCTAACATGTAAACTAAAAACAACTACAGTACAAAGTCTAAAGTCCGGAATCCTTGGGAGTTTATGAAGTCCGAACTTTGGGTCATCAAAAATATTGCTTTTGCAATAAAAAGAAAATTCACTACATAAGACTAAAAGGACCTTGAGGGGTCATTTGACGCCTACCAAATGAATATATTTCGGTTCTTCAAACCAGAAATTTTTTTATAAAATATATAAAAAGAAGAAAAATGTTAGATGAATAATTACAGTTTTGAATAAAAATTCTGGTGACAAATATTTTTATAAAACTTTAGTAAAATTTCAGGTCTTTTTAGTGTTAAAAAGGCAAAATATGACGTTCATATATTAAAAAATGCATATAACAACTATTAATACTAAATTAAACAATCATTTTCATTAAAAGAAATCATGAGAAAATAAAAAGTAAAACAAAATAATTTATTTAGGGGAACAAACAATTTAAGAAGAAATTGTAACTTACTTAACTATTGAACATTTTAGTTAATGTGGCTTGCTTTATTAACTTAGGTATATCATTAAGAAGTTTTTCTTATATTCTGTACATCGACATGTGTTAAGATTCAGTAATAAAGCTTCTTTGCTCTAGATTTTTTTTTTTTTTTTTTTGTTTCAACAATTTTGTTTTTTTACTTCTTTCTTGAATACTGACACTGAAAAGTCTGGAACTTTGGACAATTCTGAACTTTAGACTTTATACTATACAGTAGAAGATCTTTATAACGCAATTCTATATAACGCAATTCTCTATATAACGCACAACTCCTCAGATGTAAACAATGATTTTTGCAGTTAAAAAGCACCTGCATTTTCACATTGTAAAATATTGCTGTTCTCTAGCTGACTAAATTTGATACATTAATTCAACTTTATCTTCTTATTTAATACCTTTTTACTGAAAAAAATGCTATTATTACAATAAACATTTTTGAAAATGTCTAATATAAGGGATGGTTGTGTCAGTTATATTTGGATTATGTTTATAAAGTAAATTTAACAATGTCTGACTTATATTATGCAAACATTTATAATTTGGATAATTCTTGGTAACAAGGAATGCAGTATAAAGATATTCTAATGTATTTTGATATGTTTCAGACATATTTGGCCATGTTTACAAGGTGAATTTAATGATGTGATCCATATAACGCAAAATTCTATATAACGCACAACCTTGCGTTTTTAGGTTTGCGTTATAAAGATCTTCTACTGTATTTTGAAAATAGCGATTACAAACTACTTTTCAAGAGTAGTCTTCCTAGACCTACTTCAGTACTTTCAAATTTTGCCAAAAAATGAAATCTACACTTTAAGTTCATTACACAGATAAGTAATGCAATGGCTTTTTTTAAATATTTGTTCTACCAGGATATAATAAAAACAGTTGGCAAATTAAGTATATGTTCACCCTACTATATGTAAGTTAAAAATATATATTGTCAGAAACAATTTTAAATAAGTTATTTTATTTTATTTATTTATTTTAAATACAAAAAGAATTCTTGAAGTAGTCAAAAAATAATTTTTGAACTGCAACAGTTTAAAAATTCTATGCAAAAAAGAGTTGTAGGCTTTGCGTACTCATGATAAATACCATGTATCGTATAGTGTTAATGATTCAAAAGATTTTTAAAAGAGTGGTTGTAAATAATTTTCTTTTTTTTTTTTAAATATGAAATAATATTTGTTTCCACATAGTAACAGAAAACTGAAGAAGTATCATCGGATAGTAGAAATCACATTACTGGACTACTGGACTCCACAAAAATGAAAATCTTACTGGGAAATTGGGAGAATGATTAAATTACAATTTACAACTGCTGGTTACATATACATAGTCAGAAACTATGAAAAAAAAAAATAATGGATGTGTTGAAAATAAACTTTTAATAGATGGTTATGTAAATTTAACATGAAAGATAAAGAGTTGTTTGAAGAAATTAAACAGATAATACTCTCATCACTGAAGAAATTTAGAAAAAAACACTTGGAGTCTGCCAAGATAATCTACAGGACTTTCGAGATTTTTTTTTTTTTTTTCTTCTTCTTCTAAGAGCAAGATTGAAAATTTCTTCTCACAAAATAATCCAAAATGTGGCCCCAAAAATACTCCTACAGATCCTAAACTTCACTCTACAAAACATGGTGATAAAAATGTTATGATGCACAGCTTCTAAAAAAATTATGTGGTCAGAAAGACATTGCTGCTTAACCATTCTTTAAAACAATTGTAACTGTACCTCAAACTACAGCTCTCGATCCAAAAAACACAGATTATTGAACAAAGAAACTCATGAAAACATGAGACGATAGATACAGGGTCAAAGGAAAAAATGGAATATATATCACATCTTGAAATAGTTATTAAAGCCAATGGACATTAAACAAAATATTAACATATTTTACTAGGTTGAGCAAAAAGTTCTGGGAAATTTGTGAAAGTTGCGTCGTTATGCAGAAATTAACAACAAAAGCGACTAGGAATATTCTTCAAAGTACAGACCATCATAGTTTACAACTTTCTGCCATAGTTCTGCCAGATTTCGGATTCGCTAGAAGTACCATGGTGGATCCTTCGGATCGAAAAACTCTTGACATGCTTCTTCAACTTCATTAACCCTTTCAGGGGCAAGGTACTTCTATTCGCAAAAAGCTCAAATGAATGAATGACACCAGAATCTATAAATTAATTTATACCAAAATAGCCAAAAACTTGTCTTCACGTACTTAATAAAAGGAAAATTTTCAGTCCAATATACTGGTTCCAATGTGGCATTTAGGAATTAAAATTAGATGGTCCAAAAATGAATCACTGCCCTTGAAGGGATTAAAGGATTCAAATCGACGGCCCTTTCTAAACAGGCCATAATCGGACGGCGCCACGTCTGGACTGTACCACTAGTACTCCTATATACAATACAAATTCTGGTAAATATTAGATTACAAATTTCACAGAATTTTTTGCTCAACCTAATTATTTACTATAATTATATTTATATATTTTTGCTATGGCATATTAAAAAGATGTCCAAAATCTTTTTACATTATTTTTTTCTTAACTTTGTCTGAGCTATTCCATCTCAATTCAGGCAGGCAGTACTGATATGCGTCAATTCACCATCATAGATTTTTTTCAAAAAATTACAGTAGTTACAACTAAGTAATACATAAAATTTCCCAATGGGATTTTTCTTCCAAAAATTTTTTTCTGTGGTTACAGCACTTTAAAGTTTACGATAAAATTGACAATTTTCGAAAAAACAGAAAAACTCTTCATTTTGAAACGAACACAGTATCAAAAATATTTAACGTATACAGTCAATTTATTTTTTACAAATAGTTATTAAGCTGAATTTTACTTTAGCATAGTTTTAAAAAATATAGTGACATTTTAAATTAATTTTAAAAAAATGTTTCTAAGTACTAAAAATGGAATTATTACTAATTTTAAGATTTTTTTTTCAGAATGAAAAAAATATCTCAAAGCTAAACATTGATGGTAATCCAAAGACCTTTAATGGGAGTTTCACAGTAAATTTTATTTTAAGCCTAAGATGCATGCAACTTTTGCAATTCAATTTTAAATTATGCAAAATTTCGTAAAATCGCTACTTTTGAGATGCAATTTCTCAAAAACACCATTTTTTAAAAATCTAATATGCTCAATTGATACCTTATTAGTTTCTAATAAATACCTTATAAGCAAATCGTGTGTTTTTGCTTAGAAAATTTTATATGATTTTTTGAAAATAACATGTTGTGTATATTTTTCAAAAGACCAGAAAGTCAAGCTTTTTCTTATTTCACTTAATTTATTATGAAATATTGATTATGAAAGTAATTGGTGGATAGGACAAATCAGCAGCATATCACGGGAACTAAATGACATTACAGTATCATTCATGTACTGCCATGGTCCATCAAAAGCATTCCAGTGGCCAGAAGAATCGGGAAAGAAATCTAGAATCGATACCAGGGAGGAAAGAGCATCGATACATCTTGCAACCATCACATTTGGCGAGTGGTGTCCATTAAATTTGGCGAGTGAGGACAATAAAGTTAATCGCCACGTTTTAAGTGTTACTTGATGCATTTATCTTTTTTCTTTCCAGATTCTTCTGGCCACAGGAATGCTTTTTCTGGACCATGGGGTATATGAATGATGCTGTAATGTCCCCCAGTTCTCATGATATGTTATTGATTTGTCTTATCCATCAATTATTTTCATAAAAGCACCCAATGAAATCACCGATTTATAAATCGTGCATTGAATAATGTTTTGTTATCTGGCTGGAGGTTTCAACTTTTGTCAATGCATTTTTAATTATTCGTCCCATATAACCTTCATTATTTTTAATCATCCAACAATGTTTAGACCGTATACCAACAATACATTTTACATTAGCTTATTCTTTCTCATTATTAGCTCTATAGGCTTGAATAATGTTTCTGTCTAGATGGAGTAGAAGGATACTTTTTTAACAGAGAGGATAGTTCAGCAACAAATGAGACAGAATCTCGGATGGCTCTTATTGGCTCATTTTGAAGATTAAATTTCGTTGCATAATGCTTACATAATCCCCCTACAGCATCACATGCACTTTTTTCATGGCCAGTAGCTGAAAAAATCCACTTCTTTAGTACAACTTCATTATTTTTGTGCAATCCATCAAAATAATACTTATTTTTAAAATGTGCTCTATCTCCATCTGATATATACACAATTGATTCCAGTGTTTGTAATTGGTACAACTTAGATAATTCTTTTTTTATATTTTCTATGGCACAAACAGCATGAGCTGTATCATGAGTTATATCATCAGAAACTACAATAAAACTCTATTTCTTCTCTAAAATATGCTGTACAGGTAAATAATGATATTTGAGTATTTTGCCAGTGAAGGCCTTGTACTTCATCTGTCAGTATTAGCGACCAGTTTTTAGCAAAGTCAGAATGTATCACAAGCACATTTTTTTTTTTTTTTTTTGATAACTTTACCTCAGCAATTCTTTGTCTCTGATTTTTCCTTGAGTGATAATGAGGAATTGCTTTTATCACCCAGTGCCTTACATCTTCTAGAATTTTTTTTAATCCATACCAACTTTTTTATTAAGTCATCTTCCCATATAGCATATACAACCCCTTCCTCTTCATTCAAATCAAAAGCTTCGACTAAGAATTTTTGTACCTCAGGGCACTCACCACACTCTTCGAGCCAACAATTTTCATTGCTTATTTTTCTATATTAGCATTTCATCATTAGATCTTCTCTAACTTGAATGCCTGCTAAATTTTTAAGAGCTACACATATTAATTTCTAATTACTGCAGTAAACAGAACAGCGTACTACTTGTATTGGCTGAATTTAGATAAATTTTGGATATAATGAATGAAATTTTGATAGTTTTATTTTCATACAGCAGGGGTGGCCAACTGTGGCATGCTCGACACCACTAAAATTTTATAGTAATCATTTCCTTATCTAATCATCGAATCTCTGTAATTTCAGAAGCCGACTTTTTCTGTAAAATTTTAGTATTGTCTGGCATGCCACGGTTGGCCACCTTTGTCATAGAAGGATTTTCTTTTTTCATTAAATTATGTTTCTTCAACAGACTGTGTCATAAAACGTTTTACTCTTTTAATTTTCGCACCATCATTTTTAATACAAATAACATCACTTTTGTTTGGACTATCTTTAGTTCAATCTTTGTTATCCTCTAAATAGCAGGACAATGCAACATTTAGTGCTTCTATTGATAAAGGATGTCCAATATAAGGATCAGATTGCGCATAAACTACTTTTCCTTTTTTAATTTTTCTGGATTTAACTACTAGATATTTTGCTACACCTTTTATTAAAAATTACTACATATTATTCTTTTTATAAAAAATTTAATCACATTAGAAATTGAGTGAAATAAGGAAAAGCTTGACTTTCTGGCCTTTTGAAAAATATACACAACATGATATTTTCAAAAAATCATATAAAATTTTCTAAGCAAAAACACACGATTTGCTTATAAGGTATTTATTAGAAACTAATAAGGTATCAATTGAGCATATTATCAGATTTTTTTAAAATGGTGTTTTTGAGAAATTGCATCTCAAAAATAGCGATTTTACGAAATTTTGCATAATTTAAATTTGAATTGCAAAAGTTACATGCAACTTAGGATTAAAATAAAATTTACTGTGAAACTCCCATTAAAGGTCTTTGGATTACCACCAATGTTTAGCTTTAAAATATTTTTTTTCATTCTGAAAAAAAAAATCTTAAAATCAGTAATAATTCCATTTTTTGTACTTAGAAACAATTTTTTTAAATTAATTTAAAATGTCACCATATTTTTTAAAACTAGGCTAAAGTAAAATTCAGCTTAATAACTATTTGTAAAATATAAATTAACTGGATACGTTAAATATTTTTGATACTGTGTTCGTTTCAAAATGAAGCGCTTTTCTGTTTTTTCGAAAATTGTCAATTTTATCGTTTTAAAGTGCTGTAACCACAGAAAAAAATTTTTGGGGGAAAAATCCCATTGGGAAATTTTATGTATTACTTAGTTGGTACTACTGTAATTTTTTGAAAAAAATCTATGATGGTGAATTGACATGTCCTGCCTGAGCTGAGATGGAATTGCTCGTCTTTTAAAATGCTAAAAATCAATTCTACATTTTGTTTTGGTATTTGTGTGATAAAAATATATCATGGAAGACGATAGTATTCCAGTGACGCAACCTTAAGTCTAAAATCGTATTATATTGTATCGTATAATTCGTAGATGGCGGAACTCATATATACAACTAACTCGACTTCAAAGAAATCCCGAAAAGCCACCTTTCAATAACTCAGCAAATATAGCTTTTATTATTCTGATTTTTTTTTTTTAGAGCAGTCTTATAGCTGCAGTCTAATTCTATTCTGAAATTTTTACATTTCTATGTGCAGCAATTTTGAGATCTAAATAGCCATTTTTAAAGCGAAAGAGATGGAAGAAATTCCTAATGTCAAAATCTGGAAAACGGCTCGGGCGATTTTCTTTAAATTGATATATAATATGAATCTGTTTTATGTGAAGGAAATAAGATAACAGCTGTTTCCGGAAAAACTCTAGTTTTCTTTTTATTTCACATTTTTTCCCCTCCGAAAATGACATGGACGATCTTATTAAAATTAATATATAATATGAATCTATTCTAGATGAACTGAATAAGACCATGTTTGTTTCCTGGAAGACTTATTCGTTATATAATAGGCATGAAAAATCGGACTATATTTTTCTGCCATTTATGGGAATTTCACCGAAATTGCACTTCTGTATTCGTGTGCATAATTTCTTCTGTTCAACTTTAAGGGGAATGTTTCCGTACCTTCTGTAGCTCAGTCGGTTAAGCGCTGGTCTTGCGATACATATGTTGTGAGGTCTGTTTTCTTTGAAGCAGTAAGCATTTTTTTTTTTTAATCCTTTTTAAGTCAGTTAATAAAGTAAATTTGATTTTATGTTTCTATAAGAATGCATTTGTTTATTTTGATTTTTTTCTTTAAGAGTTTCACATATCACTATTTCGTAACAGTTTTTCAAACGATAAAAAATACTGTAAGATCTGTCTAAGGCGGACTCTGTGTAAGCCGGAAATCTGCCTACCGGGGAAAGACTTTCAAGTCCCGGCGAATCCATTGAAAATAACATTAATACATGGTCCGTAAGCCGTTATCTGCCTAACGCGAAAACTGAAAGGTTTTTAAGGTCTGCCGAAAGCCAATTTTTACATAAGACGGAAAAAAGGATATTTTAAAACCGAAAATTGTATTTGTTCAGTCTACAACAGTTTCTTTTTATTTACAATTTTTTAACACAAATGAATTTCTGTTTTTCTACGGTACATAATTTAAATTATGAGTTTTTATTTTTTCCATTACCCTTATAATAAAAAAAAAAGAAAAAAACAGGCCGTTATTCTACCATTATGTTTTTAATAATAATAAAAACGCATGCTGTTATTCTAACTGCAAATGGAAGACTACGAGATTTTAAAAAAAAATGGTCATACATCCAAAATTTTAAAAAGTAAACTTTTAAAAATCATATATTTTTTAATTTTTAGGATAATTGAAAAAAAAAAAATTAAAATTGTATAGTTTATTTATATGCATCTTATTTCAATTAGTTTCGCTGAGGAAAATACGAATTTTTATGTGTAAAAAACTGTAAATAAAAGGAAAATGTCGACTGAACAAATAAAAATGCGTACATTTTTCTCTTTTACTTTTCATTAAATTCATAAAATGGTAACTTCATACTTAACTCTCTCTATGTGTAAATAAATAATAAATGCTTAAGCTCTTTTTTTCTTCTTTTCTTTTTTTTTTTTTTTTTTTTTTTGGTTACAAACTTAAGAAGTATTACTAATTAATATTTCACTTTAAATAACGGTACTGAAGATTACAAACGTAATCTAGTAAAATCAATCCTGTTTACATTTCTGAATTATTATTATTATTAGTGTTTGGTGGTGCTGCCATCTGTCTTTCAAATGTAAACATATTATTCCATATAACGCCTCTCAACTACATCTGCAATTTTAAATAGGCCCCAAAAAATTTAATTTGGGTCTCAAAAATTCAGATTAGTACCAAGCTTCAATATCTTTTATGAACAGCAATTATATTTAAGAGATTTAGTCATTTATCATTGTTTTATCATGATATCAATGAGATTACATTTTAGTGAGGTCTTGGCGATTTAATGTTACCAGTTCACTTTGGCAACTTTTTTCTTAGAGTTGCATTTTCTTAGAGATTTCATTTGATGCTGTGGAAGATTGATGATTTAAAATTTATGTAAATGATTTTTGTGTGTCATGTTATCCATTTGCATACATTTAGTTTAGTTTGGATACAATGACGAGCAAAAATCATTTACATAAATTTTACTTTTGGTTTTGGATAGCATGGCACAAAAGATAAATCAAATTTTTCATATAAATACATTACAGTGCATTGTATAGGTTCAGTGAGAGTGATATTTTTAACAGTGCATTGGTAAATTAAAAGTTTTGGTGTAAATATATTTAGCCAAACCAAAAACAATTGAAATTGAATTTCAAAACAAATTGTTTAAAGCTACATCAAGGCGTCACTTAAATTTTGATGTCATATATTTTAAAACTCATATTTTGTTAAAAATATTATTCCACAAATGTATTTGTTTTTTGAAAATTCCCATTAGTTGTCACAGGATTTTAAAACTACGAATGAGTTCCAAAAAGTTTAGATTGCTGCACTATACTACATTTTGAAGCCAAATGTTACTGCTACATTACAAACGTAGCTTTGCCACTTGTAGCACACTAGTTTTAACCACTGACTACAGTTAAATTATGTTTGAAAATGCACTTTCTACAATTAATACTCATACAAGAAAATGTATATGAATTTTCTTTTTGTGGCTCAGGAACAAAAGATTATGCGTTATGCCTTATTTTCTTCACAAAATAATGAACAATAACCTGTAACAACAAACATGCAAATGAACAATAAATGTTACGCACGTCATTTTCTATAAAAATTAGTAAATAACAACAATTCATATCAGTTTCTTATAATGTAAGTAGTGTAACTAACATTATTAAAATGTACATCAAATGCCACCACACACTTCATTTAAAATTAAATAGGGATACTATAATATGCCTTAATAACACATCAATTTTGTGACAACGCAAGTATAATTATTAAAGTTGGAGAACAGATAAGACAACCAAAGTAAAACACTTTTAAACTGTGTTGGAAAGTGTTAACTAGGAAATGTATGTATATAATATATTGCAAAATCAATATGATTTTATATTAAATCAAAACAAACATCTGAATAAATATTTAATTTACATGTAACAAATTACTACATAAGCAACATAATAGATATTGTTAAACCAAAAATTAAAAAAAATATTTATATACAGTCGGACCTCGTTATCCCGACACCCGGTTTTCACATCACTCCGCTTATCGCATCAGTTTTTCAAAGTCCCGATTTTCTGTATATGATTTTAATGTAAATAAACTCTGGATTTTACGTCGTTGAGTAATTTTCAACTCTGGATATCCCGACAGTTTAGGAAAATTGTCCATTTTTCATAATCCATCTTATAAGCATGGAAATTAAGCGGTAAGAAATGTTTTAATTAAACTTTTCACAAAAGTGTCTAAAGTATCCATTGAGATAAATGAGAAATTTTACTTTAATCCTTTATCTGAATAAATAAACCCACACACTATGAATGACCCTATTAAGCTCCAAATAGACTAATCACTACTTGCAGTCTTTTTTGTTCTGATCAGGCGGCGCTTCCTTGTGGTTACACAGAGTTTTTCATCAGACTAAAACCGAAGCATTGCTTTGAAATGATCAGAAATTATCTAACATCCATTTCTGAAACAACAAATATTGATTGCAATTCATTGTATAATACTGAAAAAAGAATTGTAGGAAGCACATCTAGGGATAAGCAAACCTTAATTCATCAATATTTCATGAAACAATAAAAGTCATAAATCTGATTTTTTTTTTTTTCAATTTTGTTTTTGTGTTCATTTTGTTTAATAATGTTTTAGTGCTTAAAACTACAAGAACAGTTATGAATTTAAAATCGTCTTAAATTGATTAAAAATACAGATTTTTATAAACATTTTTCTCCAACTCAGACTCAGACTAAAACCGTCAGACTTATCAGTCAGTTATCGCAACACTCCGCTTATGGCGACACTTTTTTCTGGTCCTTAAAGTGTCTGGATAACGAGGTTCGACTGTAAATGCTTTATTAACATTTAAACATTACTGTAGTGATATAAAAGTTATTTGGAGATACTGAATTTAAATCTGCTTCAACCTATAAACAAAGCTTGCAAATCTATTTTTCATTTATAAATATTTACATTTAGCAACTTGCAATTTTAGAATACAAACATCACTTATAACAGTAAGTTACTACAAAGCCTTACAAATAACACAGAAAAGATTTCTTACGCTTATGAAGCCTTCTCCATTTTCCAAATACTAATTTATGCTTCCGTAAATGCTTAGTGGTACGGTGATGCTTGTTTCTGTACTCTGTAAAAGTATTGAAATTTCATGTTGATACAGTGTCACAATTAAATTATGCATTAATTCTGTACATACATTGTATTAATGTAAAAAATATTGACAAATTTGTTAAATTAAAATCAGAGCTTTATAATATTTTCTGGAATAAGTTTATTGCTTAAAAATTATGCTTACTTTCAAAATAAATAAAAATTAACCATTTAAAATATTTTACTCGTGAAACCTTGCATGAATATTAGAAATAAATGCTTGAAACAAATATTTTTATAGAATATATTTAATCAATAAGAAGTTGAAATTGCATTTTTGTGTAAATTTAAAATTTACTTCAAAATTTACAAACAAAAATCAGTTTCAAATCTAAAATTCAGTATTTTATATTTAAAAAATATATATAACGCTTTCCTTCTCCTCCCTTCCTAAATTTTACTCCCAGAGCTCAAAATTTGCAGATAAGTACCATCACTGAATACAATATACAATTATACCCATTTTTGTAACAGAGCTTAAAAAATGTTTATTAAATCAAGAAAAATATATCCTATAGCTCAATCTCATTAATAAATATTTTTTTTAACGATCATTTAAAAAAATAGCATATACTTTAGACAAAAATTCCTGAATACAATGAAACTTCAATTAACAAATTTTCTGGAAGAAAATAATAAAAAAAAATCAAATATTTTTTGTTTGTAAACTTTATAAAGGGTTTCAACCCTTTGAAAATGAACGTGTGTGTGTGTTCGAAAGATCTCAGGGTTGCATTAAATAATATTTTTATATGTTTGTGTCACCTTTTAAGTAGTTATAAGTATGTTATAAAGTTTGTTAATAACAAGCTGAAAAGGATTTCCTCCACGACACTAGTGTTTAATACAATGTTTTGACTCTATTGATTTTTTGTTTGATATATAGAAACATTAAAATTTCTAAAAACGTACAAATTCAGCCAAAATTAGCACAATAACCGTAGACAAAACCAAACAATCTAAAGTATAATCGGTATATTTTATAAAAACAAGGTCAGTGCTAAATTATATATATATATTTTTTAAATCTACTATAAAAAACAGGATTTAATATATCACACATAATGTTGTTCAGTAAATTTTATGAAGGTATACAAATAAACAGAAAGTTCATGTATAGCAAAATGCAAAAAATACAAGACCAGGCATCAGGGTTGTAAAAAACCCGGGTTTTTTAGAAAAAACCCAGCCCGGGCGGGTTTTATTAAAAAACCCGGGTTAAATGGGCAATTTTCCCCGGGTAAATTAAATTGTCAAAATGTGGACGATGATTCCACCTTCCTCACAAATAATAATCTTCAGAGTTGCCACTGTATAGGGAAAACTAGAAAATCTGAGGGAATTTAAAAATGAGTATTAAAAACAAAGAATTTTACTAAACTTTGGTACTTTGCAAAATTTATCCGTTGAAATTTTGAAAATTCTCAGAGGAATTACTCTGGGAAAATTTAATATTTTGCTCAGTAAAGCACAAGAAATTTGATTGCCGAAATAAGTGGCAATCCTGATCTCAAATACAATCTTTGTGAACACTTCATAGTCTAATAGATGGGAAAGACTTCATAGTCTTAATAATGATCTCGCCATTTTTCTCTGTTCTTAAAATACATATATAGATATGATCACTTTAATTTAAATAACAAACAAAGGTACTTCTTAGTTAACCCGTCGACCACTTTCGCCAAATTTAACTCATTGACATAATTTTTATTTTAAATAACAAAATATCAAATTAGTAAAACATTAATAAAAATACAAATAAAACGTCGAATTAATGGTTTTATTGGCATTTAATCTTTTAATTAATTAATGGCAACCATTATTGGCATTTAATCTTACAATTTGGGGACAGTAATTTGGTCAACGGGATAACTAAGAAGTACCCAAACAAATTTTAAATTGCAAAGCTATCAATTGTGTGTTTTCCAATTGTTTCCAATCTAAAAGTGCAAGTAAATTAATACAAATATATTTTCCAAGATTCAAAGAAGTGAATAAATAAAACAAAATAACCATAAACTGTTAACAATTACATCATCTGTTCTTTTCCAGAAATATATTTTAAAAAACCCGGGTTTTTTATCTGGGCTTTTTATAAAAAACCCAGCCCGGGCGGGCAGCTGGGCGGGTACCCGGGCAGCTACCCACTACAACCCTGCCAGGCATTGAAGTTGAGTGTAACGCTTAAAAAAGTTAACAAGTCAAAGGTAATGAAAGGACAGTTTGTATTGCAATCTAATAAAAAGTTTCAGCCTACTCATTGCTATAAAGAATGTAACATTTTGAAATTAAAGAGCACTGCATCTAGTAAATATCTAGTTTACGTATAGAACACAATTTCAATGCAATGATAACATTAATAAAATTACTAATACAGTCAAACCCCGCTATAGTAAGTCCTCAAGGGATTGACAGTTCGGTTCACTATATCCGTTCTGCAAACAATTTTAACTAAATGGTTCTGAACTCCATCCTCGAAATACACATTAATTAAATAAATTACCAATAAAATGAAATACAAATGACTGGAAAAAATAACAAAAAAATATGTTAATTTACTTCAGGGTTCATACTCATTTTCCAAGAAAAAAAACCCTGAGAATCCCCTGATGTATTTTTCGGGAGGTACAAATTTTCCATGTCATCAATTAACGACATTTTTTAAACTAGTATCATGGCACTCTCACCTTTTAGAAATAAAATAAAAACAAGATAATCTCAAAAATAAAGTTTATACATCACCTATATAAACAATATGAACAGAACTTTAAAGGAAAAATATTAATTTGTGTAAAACAGATGAAGTCTGTATGCCTTATGGGGTTGTCCTTAAAACTTTCTACTTCTCAATTTTATTACTTCAAAATCATTATGAATGAATAATATGAAGGCTGCAAGTGTCAATATCAATTTTAAAATAACCTTTAGTTTTTTAAAGTTCCTCTTGAATTTTTATCAAACCTCACAATGTTAGAAGGTGAATCTAGTGAATGAATGAATGTAGATAGATATGATATTATAAAGTACGCAAACAGCAGCAATTGCCCTTAATTTCCCAGAGTAACCAGTCATTTTGCCAGCTTTTCCCAGGTTTGGGGAATTTTTTGCATTATCCCCTGAATTTTACAACCCAAAATTTATCCCCTGATTTTCCCATGAATCCCATATTCCCCTGATGAATATGAACCCTGTACTTTTATTATTTTTTACTCTATGTCTTACATATAAAAAAAAATTAGTAATCTTTAGCTGATGAGAGGCTGATTCAAGAAAAAAATTTATCCATACTTAAGTCGAAGGGCCTAAAGGTTACCATCACTCTATATTTTATGTACACAAAAACTTGTTCAGTACTTGAATTGCTGCTTTGGTGTATATTGAGTATGCATTCTTATGCATCTCCCCTGAATTTCCAGAAATGGATATTGCACCCATTGACCTCTTATAGATGCCATATCTGCCTTTGTCAAGGGAGGGTGAAGGGAGATAAAAAGAGGCAAACAAGATCGCTACATTCTAGCCTATGAATGGTTTTAAAAATCGGTATATGTATTTATTTTGAAGTAGCAATTTCAAAATTGTTACAAAAAACAAGAAAAAAAAAGTCAGTCAAAGACAGAAACAAGTTCATTATATCCAACCTCCTCATTTTTTAGGTTCATTATATTCACAAAAAATAAAATGTGTATTGCACGGCATGAGACCAAACATTTCATTCATTATAAGCCATGTCCACTATAGCGGAATTTGACTGTACTTGCATAAACAATAGAAAGTGAAATTGAAATGATGGTTCGAAGCTGAAATTAACTAAACTAAATAATATCAAAAGAATTCGGATTGAATGATGATCAAGAGAAACTTTATCTACCGTATTTTCGGGCGTATGAGCTGCGGCGCATACCCATACGAGTTTGAAAGTATAAAATATTCTAAGTGCGGCTCTTATGCTAGGGCGGCAGATATGGTGATTTTTCCTTTTACAGCAATGTCTTATGGCTTTTTTTTTTTGTTGTTGTTTGTCAAACCGATATTTTATGACGCCATTTTTCCCCTACTTTGATCAATAGTTTCATGCTCTCGAATTGGTACCAAAATATTAGAAAATGTCCCTCAACCGCAGATGTCCGAGAAATGTTATTTCTTTTGTTTATTTTTAAACAATCAGCAGGATGAATAACGTTTGTCTCACCGGTCCTCAAGTTAAAAATTATTATATTTTCCGCCCATCCGTCAATAATTACTTTACCCTCCGGATACTGGAATTTACAGCTGTCGCGAGCTTATCTTCTAATAAACCCCCTTTCCTCCACTTGCAAAGCAAAACTGCTGCAGAGTGCTCACTCTGTGAAATTACTGGTCTCTAACTAGAGAAATCTCAAATCCCGGCATAGAACTTTTGTGGAATGGATCTCCTAACACACAGTTACACTGGAGAGCAAGATTTTTTTCTTTAATTTTATTTATTTTTTTTTTTTTTTTTCAGTACCGGACTCTATAATCTCGGCTCCTAAATTAGAGGCCGTACTCGACTCGACCAAACAAAATGAATTCAAAACTTTGAAACCGGCCGGGTCAGCAGAATTAGTAGTTCTTTTTATGAGCCAGGTCAGGAGATAAACAAAATAAACGGTCCTGACCAATATAACAAATTAAGTGGGCCGACTTCCGCAATATAAATATTGGGCTATTTTGCTCACGCAAAAACATCGGCTCGTTAATGTAAATCCTAAGAAAGAATTTTTTTTTTAAATATGTCGTTCGCATTTCATTATTTTTAAATGATCTTTTTTACATTAGATAGCTGAGGTGGGTCTCTAGAAAGAGTCATTTTTACTTTTTCGATTGTGTTTAGAGGTTTTTTTTTTTTACTAGAATACTTTCATTTTCGAAGCTGATTACGAAAATCATAGTATACTATGAAAAACATCTGTAAACAAAATCGAAAAAGGGTCTTTTTAGAGATCGACCTCAGCTATTCGATGCAAAAAAAAAAAAAAAAAAAAAAAAAATTAAGCATATTGAAATGCGAACCATGTATTTTTAAAAAAAATTCTTCCATAGGATTAACATTAGCGAACGGGCATTTACCCTTGAGTGAAGTAGCCAATCCATAGGGGAAAAAAAAATCTGACCGGCCCGTCCCGTACAAAAACTAAATTAATTAATTAATGGCCCGGGAAACATTTAAAATCTCGGCCCAACCTGACCGAATTTCTTCAAAACATTGATTTTTTACGCTGATATGGTTAAAAATCGTTTCGTACGAAGAGTTCTCAACACAAATACTTATTTTATCTTTTTTTTTTTTTCATGTTTATAATCTTTATTTTTAAAGAAGAACCTAATAAAATCACTCAAGTACACATTTATAACTAAAAAACAAACGTAATTTTGTTATCTCTTGACTCAACTAAAAGATAAACACACTTGATTTCAAATTCACTCCATCTCCTCGGACTGAACATTTTGACACATTGCCCTATGACCTTGACGTGTAGTTGGCTAATAGTTTCAGTTTTGTTCCTTTGAAAAGAACTTTGAATGCAGTAGAAAAAAGAGGTAACGAGATAAGAGATTTTTTTAATGCAAAGTGGATTCGTGGATTTTCATCTCTTCCCTTAAACTTATGACATATATCTTCATAATAATTATCATCATAATAACTTATGATGAAAAGGAAAGTCTAAATTCTGAGCAAGAAATATTTTTAAAACTTACAAAATTATTTTAAAAAATGAACAAGAAAAACTGCTTATGTAATGTAGCAAATAAAAAAATCTGTCACAAACAGAATCAATGAAACAGTTATCAATAGGTGAACTGCTAGAAAAAGAAAAAAAAAACAGAAAGAAAGAAAAAAGGAGAGTTTCTAGTTATCCTAAAGTGGTTTCGGCAGTGCGAGACCTGCACAGGCCGGGTTAGGGCATTACTTTTTTCCTGAAAGATTGGGCCGGGCTGGACCTAACTTATTTTTTCTGTACAGAGCCTGGACTGGTTTCATTCCTAGTCTTCACGATCCAAAATTTTCAGTCCTAGTTTTGACAAAGCCCGTATGAAAATCATTGTCTCGTGTGGCCTGGTCCGTTCAAAGGAATGACGGAATTCCTATGGCAGAATCCTGTTTTAAACTGAACAATGTGTTGAGGATCTTGTCTATAACGCCTTTTTCTTCTTTTTTATACTATTCCGTCTTAGCAGATTTTACTGTATAACATTTTTCAGATTTTTAACACTTCAATACATAGAATATGGATTAGCAATAGTAATGATAACTAGAGCCGTACTGAGTACTCGGTAAATACTCGGCCAATTTGCCGAGTACTCGGTGAAATTTTGGCCGAGTACTCGGCCAATACCGAGTAGTTGTAAGAATTTAATTTTTTAAGCATATGATATGAATTTAAAACTGTCTGTAAAAAGTTATTCGAATATCAATGTATAATATATGCAAAAATTCATAAAACTATTTACTTGGTATTTAGCAATATGTCTACAAAATAGAAAAAGTTAAGAACAAAAACCCTCATAAAATAATTCCAGATTAAAATTTAGTTTCACATATTATTTTAGATAAAGAAACTGAAAATACAATAAATGTAATAAAAAAATTAATAATTATTGTATTTCAAATAATGGTACAAAAACATCAAACGTTCTACATTATCAGCAGACAGGGCATTTCTTTTACTACTATAAATTTGGCCTACCTCTGAAAATATATGTTCAGAATAAACAGTGGTTGAAGGTGCACATAAGAATTTTTTTGCAAGGTTGCACATAATCGGAAAAGTTTCCCCCCCCCCCCCCCCCATCCAAATGGAGTGCCAGTTTTACATAAGTCTTCTGCTAAGAAATCCTGTATCGCTTTTTGTACATCTCATTGTATTTTTCTCTCTTTTACTTTTAATCAAAAGAAAATAAGGTACAGTTACAAAATAAATATGAAATGTTTTGCATTATTCAATGAATTGTTACAGTAACCAATAAACATTTTTATTTTTGATAGACCGATTTCAAGTATCGGGATAAATTAGAGGGTTGAAGAATGTTTTAATTTTATACTGGTTAATAATTGTACTTTGTTATGTGTCAATTCTCTTTTTTTTGCTACTGTTTTGAATTGTCAAAAATTGTTTAGGTGCACAAATAAATTTCAAATTTAATTAGTTAATTTATATATATATGTACGCACATATGTACACCTAAGCTCACATTATGTGCACATCAGCGTTTTTTTTTTCCTTGTTACCCAACTACTCGGTATTCGGCCGAGTAGTCAGTGGCCGAGTACTCGGTACTCGGCCAAAGCACTACTCGTTACACCACTAATGATAACTGAGACATTTACATACATACAAAAAATAGAGATTCATTTAAAAAAAAAAAAAAAAAAAAAAAAAAAAAAAAAAAAATCACAGCCTGCAGCACTTCATCAATGTTTTGTAGAAATTCACTCGGGCTGGGCCGAGATTTTAACTTTTTTCCGAGCGTGTCTCGGGCCGAACTTTTAGCTGTTATATCGGGCCGGGTTGAACTTTTAAATTTTTTACCGGGTTGGGCCAATATTTCTTTTGTACGGGCCAGACCGAATTTTTAATTGTTGTATCGGGCTGGTCCGTGCCGAATTTTTTCTGCGAGTCTGGCAGTCCCGGGCCGAATTTTTTTCTACGAGTTGGGCAGTCCCGACCTAGAAATTTCGGCCCGTACAGACCTCTTAGTGTATAGATATAGTATTACGATATTTCAAGACCTCTAAAATCCGGAAAAGCCGCAGGCGAAACGATTCCGGAATTTAGATCAGGGTGGTTAGAAATCTTATCTTAAAATTCCCTGATATTTCCATGATTTTTCCAGGTTAGCGTTAAAATTACGAAATTTTCATAGGTAATTTCATTTACAACATTACTCTAATACATATAGTCATTACTTAGTAAGTTTGTATTTAGGGGGGGGGAAAAAAAAAAAAAAAAAAAAAAAAAAAAAAAAATCGCACTACAATTTCTTGCATAGTTAATCAAAAATAGACATTACTGCCTGTTAGAACTTGTGGTACTGTACAATGTGAAAATGCTGTTGAGTTGTATCAAAACGACATCTAGTAGGGAGCCGAATGGAAAATTACAGTGCATCCTGGTAATGACATTCAGATAAAGATATATGGTAGTCAAGATTGATAGACAATTACTGGATAATTAATTGATATCTTTTCTGTTTTGTCTAAAGTGTCAAATGTGTAAAAAATAGAGATGGGAAATATACCCACATAATCACTGCCATTTGTTCTAAAGCTTTCCAAATCTAAAAAACAAGGGTTTCAATTAATAAATTTGAAATTTGGGACAAGCCTTTGTTTACAACTTTTTTAGATATTGATTTTTTTTTTTTTTTTTCCCCCTTTCCCATATTTAAAGTGCAAAATATAGTGAGTATTCGAACAGAAATGTTCACAAAAAATTTAAACATTCATAGTTGATTAATTCACATTTTTTAGACAAGGACATAAAATTTCCCATTATCTGAGAATGATTCGCATATCAAGTTTCTTCAAACACAGATTTGTACAAGGAAAATACAACCATTCATTTTCATCCTAGAGATAAGTTCAGACTTTGTTTTTTAATTGGCTGAGACCGATACCGAAAGTACACAGCAGGAA
Source organism: Maratus speciosus (assembly GCA_963932465.1). Taxonomy (NCBI): domain Eukaryota; kingdom Metazoa; phylum Arthropoda; class Arachnida; order Araneae; family Salticidae; genus Maratus; species Maratus speciosus. Next base: position 61,411,363 of record OZ010799.1, on the reverse strand, counting down.
TTTGTTAAAATCATTTTAAAATTGTTTCAAGATTAATATTTTGATTACCTCGATTTTCATATTCCTGAAAATCTGTTTAAAATGGAAATTTGTTTTTTTATATCCAACCACTGGCAAAAATCTGTAAAAGTCACTATTTTCATTTTTATAAAATATCAATGCAACTATGACAGAAAGACATGAATTTTGTTTTCCAATAAACAAGGGACTTCAAACAGAAAGAGAGAGAGAGAGATAGAGAAACAATAAGAGATATTTCATGGCTTCTGTGTGTTTTTAACACTGACCATGAAAAGGCTTCAAAATCAAATAGAATATTTTTCTTTATGTCACTTTAGAAAACCCACAGCTTTGCTCACATAATAGTTGAAATATGATAGTGGTATTTGTATGCCTATTTTTATTAGAAAAAATTATACTGTTAGTAATAATTAAAAAATTACTAATTAAGCCACAGTTTGACTAAACTTCATTATTACACTGCATTAGGTAAAAATTAGACTTGATATTTAGAGTGTATTTTGAAGCTTTTATGCTCATTTCAATTTTTATTTGAGATTTTGATAACACTTGAGGTCTAAGCCCGAGTGTCACACGGGTTGCCGTTTTCGGTAAAGCGAACTAAGCCCGAGAGTGTCTCTTTTGTCAACTTTTAACTCTCTGAGCTATAAAATTACCAACTACATACGTTTGCAGTCTTTTCAGATATTATCTATGACTTTTCTATTTTGGAAAAAAAAAAAAATAGAGATTGCAGCACTAAACAGGAGAAAGTATATGAAAATATCTAGAATCGGAGCTTAACTCAAACTTATTGTGGATTTTGTGGTGTTGCTCTTTGTGCAAATCTGTGCTTTGAAATGTACCACACAAAAGCAAATTATACCAAATAATGTTCATATGCAAATAAAATCTATTTTCAAATATTTGCAACACTTTTGGGCAAGTTTTTGTTCAAGTCTATGTGAAATTTTATGTTAAAAAATTAGTATTTCTTATAGGAAACTTTTTTTTTAAATATAAAACATTCTTTTTTAATAATTTCTCATTAAGTGTTCATTAATTACACATTAAAGTACATTTAAGTAGTTCCTTCATTATGAATAAAAAATATTAAAATACATATCTTCCAACTTTTTTAAAAAAATCATGAAAAGTAACAAATACTGTAAAACCCCGGTTATCCGAAAAGCATGGGACCAAAGCATTTTCGGTTAACTGGGATTCCATAGGAATTTTCGAATAACCAGGAGGCTTATGGTGAAAACTTGTTTGATGAAAAGCTGTGATTGATATGTTGAAGTTCAAGAACATGCAACAGCATCAGATGTGTTGTTATTTAAAAGGTGGTGTGATAAAGCAGCATTGAAATGATTGCGAAGTTGAAAAACAAAAGAAAACAACAACATATTTTGTAAAAAAAAAAATGATGTGTCGTACGTGTCTATCTAATAAAATGCCCGAAATTACGCAATGGAAAAAATAAGCAAGTTCACTCTGTCTATTACTTTCATAAAGAACATGCTTTTTTAACACTATTTCTACCAGTGTCCAATAACACCTCAAAGTTTTGATTTTTTACTTAGTTTGCTTCTAATTTTTAAAGATAATAAGTATTAAAACAGCTCTTCAATGTACTAAAAATGATTCGGAGTTGTTTTGATCTAATACTTACAAATAAAATAGTAATCATAAATCAAAATATGTTGAAAGGTGTCATTTGACATCTGTCAAAATAGTATTGACAATGAAATTTTTCACATTTAAAAAGAACTTTGAGGAATTTTAAGGTATTTCAGTTAAGTCGATTTTCGGATAACCGGGGTTCTACTGTACTCTCAGTCCAGAGGGAGATATGCAGTTGAAACAGCTCAGATCTCAAAGTGTTAAAAATAACTTTCATTCCATATTTCAAGATTCTAGTCTAATGGTCTAACACCCCTCAGGTGGTAGTGGCACCAACATAACATATAGCATATCTTGGAACATGGGTTGTCACCATGAATTTGCCAATATACATTTTGAAATCGGTTTGGTATTTCCCAAGATTACATAGAAATAGTAACTTAGAAAATTTTTAAAAGATTTTTTGTTCATTTTACCACTTTAAATTTTGAATCTTTTAAAAACTGTTCTTAGAGAGCATTTACGTTTTATATCTATGCCAAACTTTAAGTTTCTATCATTGAAAATTCCATATGGAAATCGTAATTTAAAGCATTTTTAGAATGCTTTTCGCTTATTTTGTACTTTTAAATTTCTATTTTTTTTAACTGATCTTAGAAGCATAGGGGGGGGGGAGACCCGAAATTCAGAAAATTACAAAATCCGGAAAGCCTTCGGTCCCGAGGATTCCGGATAATAGGTCCTGTACTGTAATACAATCTATTCAAATTTTATATAGTGGCAACTCAGCAAGAATAACTGTTCTACTCTCTTTTATTAAGCAAGGAAGTTTTTAAATACATCATAGATCGGTGTCTGGAGTGGGCGATCATTTTCAGAGATTGTAAATGTTGTTCTTAAAATTTTAGCAAGAAACAGATTATTTACTGCGACAATGTTCAGGAACTTGCATTTGTACATAATTAATTCCTATTAAAATCCTCTTGATTGGTCAATTTTCTTAAATAATACTTAACAAACAGCAAATAAATTATGTAAAAACGTTCTCTTTTATTTAAATATATGATTTTGTTTCTAATTTTTCTGAATATCTTTATAAGTTGACTGTTAAACTTATAAGTGGTATAAGGTTTTTAAAAATATGTTTTAAAAGTTTTTTTTAAGTATTCGGTTGGCCGAATATTTCGATATTCGGCAAAACCGAATATTCGGCGGGCCGAATAGTTTGTTATTCGGCCCAGCCGAATATTTGGTATACCGAATAGTTTAATGTTCGGCCAAACAGAATATTCGGTAACATGGCTGAATATCGAATAGATACCGAATATTCGGTGCATCCCTACCAACAACCATTATTTTTTAAATCAGTTTGGTATTTTCTGATATTGTATAGAAATGGTAATTTGGAACTTTTTAGAATGCTTTTGATGCATTTCCATCCTTTCTAAATTTCAAATTTTTTTCTATTGTTCTTAGAGGGAATTTACATCTTATAAGTAACTACCATGCCACATATCAAGTTACTAGCTCCTTCAAGAGTTTTTGGTCTTCCAACCCCCAGGCAATAGTGGCACTGGCATAAAACATAGCCTATGTTGGAATAAGGACTGGCCCCATCAATTTGTAACCTTTATTTTTTAATTCGGTTTCGTATTCCCTGAGATAGCGTAGAAATTGCAATTTAGAATTTTTTAGAACACTTTTCGCGCATTTTCACCCTTTTTAAATTTCGAATTTTTTTAGGAACTGTTCTTAGACATAATTTATATCTTATAAGTAACTCACATACCAAAATTTTTAGAGCTTTCAGTAACACAAAAATTGCATTTTTAGAACGTTTTTTGCTTCTGCACCCTCTTGGGGATAGTGGCACAGATGTAAAATATAATTTATGTTGGAATAGGGACTATTACACTATCATTTTGAAATCATTACTATTAAAATTGGTTCGGTAATTCCAGATATTACCCCCTATAAACACAAAAACTTTACTTTTTTATAATATGAGTATAGATTAATAACAATTCAGTTTACTTTCAGTTTTTAAAGGATTGCAAAACACTGTAAGAAAGTTAGGCTACATTCTTGTTTCTCAAACAGCTAGAGTTTCTTACAAAACATTAAGACGAAATATTAGACAAAAAATAATGAATAAAATTTAGTGGTGAGAGATTGCCTGCTGGCACCTAGATTTTTATACCCCTGCAAAAAAAATTTTTATCATGACCCTGAGCTCAAAGCTCAAAGACTGGATAAAAATAGAGTCCAAGCTGCTTTCAGGTACGAATTGAGCCCGAAAGCCAAGATTAATCTCTTCTTTCCAGATTACCGCAATTGTAATGGAAATTAGTATTTGTTTCAATCACTTTCCAGGTTTAGTTTGAATTTCCCTGAGATTTCCATGATTTTTCCAGGTCAACCAAATTCCCTGATATTTCCATGTTTTCCAGGTCGCTGACCACCCTGTTAGATTGTACAAATATCAGTTCCTTGGGTGCGGCGGGTATTCCCGAAAATACGGTACTAAATAAAACTAATGTAAAAATAACATGTTACGTTGCAATTCATGGACATGATGCATGGCACTGCACTGAAGCCATACAATTCAAATGAGGTCACTTATACTATTTTTCAATTATATACAGGGTTTCAATTATATTGTATATAATTCAATTATATAAAGTCTATACATTTTTGAAAAATAGATTCTAAATCAATTTTTTTTGCAGGCAATCAGACAGAATGCTTTCAACAGAAGAAAGAATAACTATTGTCTGTGCTTGTCTTTATAGATTATCGTTCACTTGTTCATATGAGTGCTGAAAGAATTCACCTGCATCTCATTCTCCACAGCTTTTGACAAATCTGCGCACATAGCTTGCCGAGTTGCATTGTTTCAGCTTTAAGTTATGCATAATTTTAATATTTAAAAAAATTATTTTGTACTTTGAACTCTAAAGAAAACATAGACTCACTGTAAAGTTTGCTTCACTGCCTTATAAATTAACGGAATTTTTTTATAGAATATTAGCAGCTTTCAGGGTTTAGAAAAAGCATCCATTCGGTCCACTTTTTTTTTTTTTTTTTCTTCTTTGCTAATAACTTTTTATGTACCGAATTGTACCAAACTTGGTATTATCCAAATCTATATATCATCTGCTTGCAAGATTTCAATGAATATACAATACATGGAAGGGCTAATTGTACTTTGAACTCTCAAAAAACAAAAGATGGACTCACTGTTAAGTTTACTTCACTGCCTTATAAATTAACATGATTTTTCAAAGGATATTAGACGCTTTCAGGACTTAGTATGTAACACATGTTTAAATAAGTTTTCAAAACAGTAAAAGGTGGAAGAGTTTCTGGCTGACACTGTTACGCCTGAGTAAGGGCTATGCATAATCTCTTCTTGTACTCTTTGCATACCTTATATAATAAGAAAACTGCCTTCACAATCATTACCTTTAATGCTGCTAATGCACTTAAATTTGTTAACAAGTTTTAATACCATTCTGGTAGGGGCTGATTTTCTGAATTTGCAGGTGAAATCTTCTTGCGCCAGTTCATATGTTAATTTATGTAGACGAGTGCTAACAATGCCAATTTTTTCTTTATTGAAAGCATTGCCAAGAAATTGGATTTAGAGCCTATTTCTCGAAAATGTAAAAATCTTTATAAATGCCCTGTATATAATTGAAAAATAGTACGCCATAGGTAACCTCATTTGAATTATATGTCTTCAGTGCAATGTCATCATCATGTCCATAGATTGAATTTTTGCACATAAACTGGCATGGATAAAATTAAATAACTTTTCTTTTTTTAGAATATCTAAAATCTGAATGCAGTGATAATATAACACACAAGAAACATTCCTAACAGCATTTTCAATTATGGTACGGTACAAATTCTCAAATCCGGGCATCCAAAATTCTGAATTCTCCAAAATTCGGACATTTTGCTAACTGGCCTTTTTTTCTTTTAATCAAACAAAACAGGAAAAAAATTCCACTAAAAAATGCAAGGGACAAAATTTGCTATATTATACTAAACATTTGAAACCAAATTACTTTTATGAATGTCAAAAAGTCACTGCAAACAGAAAAAACTAAAGTCAGATTGAAAATCGCAGATCAAAATTTACAATATTAGGATAAAGTTTGAAACTGGAATCCTTTTATGAAGAAAGGGAAAACTGTTAACAATTCAAAATTCACAGAGGAAAAATTTACTATATTAGGCCAGACCTGCCAACCTTTGAAAAGGAGAAATCGTAGCACACAAAATTAAAATAAATCTGTAGGTGGGTTGGTTGGCTTTTCTTGTTTCACAGCCATCTTTTGACATTCGTAAAAGGAATAAGGTTTCAGTCTTTCAACTCAATATAGTAAATTTTTCCTCTGAAATTTTTTATACTATATTAAAAGTTTCTTCTCGTTTCACAGCTTTAACATTTGTAAAAGGAGCCTGGTTTCAATTTTTTAGCCCAGTGCAGTAAATTTTGACGAAATTCTCGAAATTTTTTCCCACGGTCATTTCAAGATATTCAAAATTTTTTTCCTGCACTCGTAATTCACATTTTTCTATCACGATTCTTTGTTGAAATTCGCACTTTTTACCATGAACTTTTCATGAAATTCGCATTTTTTACCACATTCTTTTGACGAATTTTGCGTTTTTTACCACGCAAAATTGAAATGTTTAATAATAATTCGTAAAGTGAAATGTTTAATAATAAATCGTACAAATCGTGCAATTTTGCACATTATTTCAAATCTTGCCCCTCAAAGCCCCTCCTCTCCAGAAATTCTTAAAATGGCATCCCAGTTTCTAAGGATGGGAATTCCTGTATAAATATTTAACTAAACACCATTCACTTGTGGTTGATATACATAAAGAGGGTTTTATGTTAAGAAGTTTGTTTCGCAGCCCAGATCTTTTTTCCTATGAGTATTTTTTAATGTCCGAATTTTAGGATTAATGACCAATTTTTTAAAACTTTCGGAAATGAATACTTTGAAATTTTGGAAATTTCGGAACGGAATCACTCTTGAAAAATATGCTGCGCGGGATAAAGATCGCAACTAGAAACAAAAAATGCGTTTGTATTTTAAGACCAATTTTCGTAGCATCGTAGTTTATAGGTCCAAATCGTAGCAACTACGATTTTTTCGTAGCACTTGGCAGGTCTGTATTAGGCTAAAAGTTTGAAACTGAATTCTTATTATGAATGTCAAAAAAAATCAATGATGAACTCAAAAAACTAAAAATGGCACACAAAAATTCAAATTTGCTTGGGGAGATGGGGAGGAGAGAATTTTTTTTCTTCTTCTTTTGACAAACTGTAAATGATCCAAAATTCGGAAAAGTCCGAAATTAGGAATTGCCGAGATTCAGAGGATTCTAGGTTTGGACTTTTTACTGTACTATGAATCTAATTTCTTAATGAGGCAAATTTCACCATTTATTTAAATAATTTCAATTTAAAATCTTATTTAGCACCTTTATAGTCTATATATTATTTATATTATGTACTTTCTAAATTAAATTTGACTTGCCTTCTCTATTATAGATATAAAATATGAAATCTAAAATAAATATATCAGACAAACTAGAGCAAGATCATTTAACACAAATGAATGCTTAAATTTTGCATGTAATTAAAGTATTTTGTACATTTATAAAAAAAGATTAAATCTAATAAATGATATATACACATGCACATCAACAAGAGCACTAAATCATCTGACAAATATTGAATGTATACATATTTATAAACAAATTTTGCACAAATCATATTTCTAAATGAACAGAAATACGTACTTGCAGACAAGGATCTTGCATATCGACTAAGTTTCCGATGAGATCTTAAATCTGAATATTTTGGTTTTATTCCCATCTGCACATAACTTTCAGTACTATAAAGTAGTAAAATAAATCCAAATAAATAACAAAAGAGACATTTCTGAACTTTTTTAAATATTATGTCATATTTTCTAAACTGCTGTCTCCCCTTCCCAAAGTCGAATATATTTTAAAATAAAATTTATTTATGAAAAGAAATCTTGTAATTACCATAAAGAAACAAGACATTTTTTGAATAAATTTTTTAGGTCAAAACATTTGAATTTAAAAAAGGCAGCTATGCTATGCAGTAGAGTATAAATTGTTTTATATAAACATAAATAAGGCAGTAAGATAGTAAAGGAATTTTATATTTTACTAAAAATTGCTGCTCTCTAACACAAAAAACAATTTAATGTAACATTAATACTTAAGAATGGATATACATTAACTGATTTTCTTAATATATAGCAAGTACAGATTTCAACATCTAAAATCTACATTAGTCATTTTTGTAAAACCTTTTAGGGTGCACTTAAATATGCAAAAAATGTTTATACAGCAAAACCTGTGCAAATGGAAACTAGAGACTGGGAAAAATTTTTGTTTTGACAGATTTCTATCTTAGCAGGTAAAATTGTATGTTATCCTTTTTGCCAAACCAGGACTGTAAGAATTTTCGGTTAAGATATTTCACAGACAGATTTAGTTTTCACAGGTTTTACTGTAGTAATCACTAACAGAATCCAATTGCATGCTTTTATGAATAAATTTAGAACATTGTTAATAACAAAAGTACTGCCAGAAACTACTTATCAGAAACAATTCTCAACTAAATTTAAATCAATGGAGCAAGCATAATTTCATAAAACAGAGTCTTTTTTTAAAATTTAGTTTAAATAACCAATGTCACAAAAATAGAAAGCAAAAAATTTGTCATACAGAATACCATATTTTACTTTTTTGTAGTCCCAGATAAAAACTATGTCATCCAGGATACTCTAATAAAACTTCAGCATTGAATAAGGTGAAAGATAATGCCTAAGTAAACAATTTGGAAAATGCATTACACATCTGAAAACCCATTTTGAACAATAATTATCTGTAGTCAAAAATTATTCCAATTTCTTTTATGCATACCTGTATATGATCTATAGATTTGTACATAATACATAACACATAATACGCTAAAATTTTGTTCAGTTAAGAAAATGCAAAGCACAATTGAAAATTCCCATTCAGCAATTTTCGCCAATAAACAGAAATGTACTGGAAATTTTCTGTGCTACCCTATGTAATATGATCTACACAGAACTTATACACAGCAAGAAATATGCAAAAAATGAGTTCAATTTAACAATGGGTGCTACAATTGAAAATGCATTTCCATCATTTATCGCTCATAGAGAGTACTGTGGTCAAAATCTTTTGTGTGTCCCTGTAACAGAACAATAGTAAGAATCTTGTAGCAGTGATGTTGCTACTCTTTTGAAATCCTGGGTTCTTGGGATACAGACACTTCTAAAAAAAAATCTGTCCTTTACAAATGTGGGTCCTCCTTTTAGATGACATATTTAATTGTATTTAATACAAAATATTGCATTTTTTCGAGGAAAAAAAATTATGCATATTAGAGGACCCGTCAGAATTTTTTTTTTATTTTTATGGCATCACTGTTGCAGTGCATTTCAGTAATATATGTCAATTTCATTATGCTTGAAATACTATTCCCCCATAGATAATAATTCAACAGAATTATTTTGAGTGTCCTATAAACGAACTATAAATACTACACAGTCCATTTCCAATACCAAACATGCAATAGTAAGCATCAATAATAAGTTAATTAGATGGCAATCTGAATTTATTTATGAGTTAGAGCACATACAAAAGTCGTAAACACTTTTAAACTATCTTGGCAAATATTAAAAAAGAAAATAACAGCTCACCAAGAGTTACATTCTTTGAATATTACTATTATGGCACAAAACATAACTTTATACCAGGGATGAGATTGACCAAAAAGCAGAAAACTGTGCGAACGACGTTTGAACAATATGACAGTTATGAATTTCAAGCGCAACAAATATAATTGCTATTAATATATATATATAATTTTCATACAATTTAGCTTTACGTAAATTAAAAAGAAATTATTAACACGAATTAGGCAGAAATTATTTACTTACTCTAATGAAAAGTTTATTTTACTAAGATACAGAACATTAATGTGAAATTTGCGTTTTTTTGCGATCTTTAGACGGAATTTGCAATTTTTCGCGATCTTTTGAGGAAATTTGCCGTTTTTTAGAGATCTTTTGATGAAAATTACCATTTTTCGTGATCTTTTGACGGAAATTGCCTTTTTTTTTCAAGATCTTTTGACAAAAATTGCCTTTTTTTTTGCGATCTTTTGAATAAAATTGCCTTTTTTTTTTTGCGTTCTTTTGACAAAAATTGTCATTTTTTTCATGATCTTTTGACAAAAATTGGCATTTTCCCCCGATACTTTGCCAAAATTGGAGATTTTTCTTTGAACGATTGACGAAATTGATTTTTGCCTTTTTTTTTCAAGATCTTTTGACAAAAATTGCCTTTTTTTTGCGATCTTTTGAATAAAATTGCCTTTTTTTTTTGCGTTCTTTTGACAAAAATTGTCATTTTTTTCATGATCTTTTGACAAAAATTGGCATTTTCCCCCGATACTTTGCCAAAATTGGAGATTTTTCTTTGAACGATTGACGAAATTGATTTTTTGGTGACCATTTGTCTAAATTCACAATACAATTTATGTCCAAATTTTCAGATTTATGACAGATTAATAAATGTGATTAATAATAGCGATAAATGACTTCTCGTCGTTGAAGTGTTGAAATATAAGCATATTTTGATGTGGATTAAGATCATTGTGATTTTTTTTTATTTGAATGAATAAAAAACGGATTTCTGCACGAAATAAATTCTTGAAAAATGAGAAATTAAATATCGAAAAAATAGCAAAAAAAGCGAAAATTTGAAGGAAAAAAAATAAAAAAATAAAAAAAAACGAAAATTCAAAAATGACAAAAAAGCTGAAAACCACAGATCCGCGGAAAAATCTCATGCCTGTTAGTTTGTTTTTATAATTAAACATTAACATATAATTATGATTACATAACAGTATTTTCTCCCTTCATAACCATTTATGCTGAAATAGCTTCCTTTAAAAAGTTTTAAGAAAATATCTAAAAACAGTAAAAAATTATCTAATATTCAAAAGCAATATTTTCGAACAAATTGTGTGAAGAATTATTACAATTTTGCAAAACAATATAGTAAATAAATAAATAAATACATATAATATAATATAAAAAAAAAGCATTTACTTTTACACATTTGACAAAGTCTGATAAAAGGAAAAAGTTTGTTTTTACATTTGTTAGTTTTAAACCTATTCTGGCATTGATAATGGTGTTTTTCAAATGTGTTATGCAATGGATAAAATTTAAAAACAAGACTGGTTTCAACAAAATTTTACAAATTGTAGATTTTGCTTTAATTTAAAAAGTAAAAAATGTTAGTTGTTCATGACATTTTTTCATTTTTAGATTATTTCACTAAAAACCAGATTTCCATGCGTCATCTGAAGTTACTGTGGAGGGGAAATAAAATATCAGATTTTTTTATTCAGAGATGTGACAAATAGCGATTTGGCTGAATAATGAATATTCTGCCAAATTTTAGACCGAATACAAACATTTTTTTAAAGTTTTTAAATGGAAAAAGAATTAACACAAATTGATGTTTTATTATTTATGTGTTTAAAATAGTTAATAGCTTGATGTATTTCTCGTAATATTTCAAATATCTTGATACTAATAATAACTTTTACTACATCTAAATTATAATAGCATAATTTTATCTCAAATAATTCAAACATTTTATCAAAAATAAGAACTTTGTCATTCCACAGTTAAATGTGCTTTATAAATGTATTTGTTAACTTAAATTTATTTTAGCACAAAAAATTAAGAAATTGCATTTTATACTTTTATTCATAGAATAAATATATCATTGATTTTTCTGTAAGTCAGGATGAATATAAAAAATGCACTTTACTTTTACTATCCAATGATACTTTGCTATTTTTCTAGTATATAGAAAATGGCCTTGGTGAGAGAAGGAAATTTGGCAACATGTTTTCTGCCAACCTGTTCATTGTTCCACATACATAAGCAACTTTTTTAAATATTTATACATTTAATATAAGGAAGCCATTTATCTATTTTTCTATACAAACAGGAGTAAATTATAAATACAGGTCATCGAAAAAGGATGCCGGGATTACAAATTTGTATTACGCAAATAAAGAAAACCATAGGAACATTAATATAACATTAAAATATTAAGAAAAGTATCAAGTTTTATATCCATTCCAATACATTGACACTTACGTGCAAGTCTTGAATGAGAATAGTATCCCCAAACCATGGATTGGACGAGATGGCCCAATTCCATGGCCTCCACGAAGCACCAACAACTTTGACTACTTCTCCTGGAGATAATTAAGAACATTGTGTACAGTGAAAGAATTACTGATATCAGCCGCTTACAACTGAAAGTGCCCCAAATATGCTTCGCAGGACATGGAGGGAGATTGAATATCGTCTGGACATCTGTCGAGCGACTAATGGTACACATTAGGGATGCACCGGATATTGATTTTGCCGGATATCGGATATCCGAAGCTCCTTTGGCTGCCGGATTCGGATATCCAGCACTAGATATGTTTTTAGTTATATGGTGAATTATTTCTTTATATAACGCCATCTCAGAACAATAAATTACAAACATGTTTCACACGTCTTTAAAACATTTTAAATGTATTGAAATATAATTTACAAAAACTATATATCTTTGAATATCAGGGCTTGAAATTCAAGTTTTCCCCCAGGAGGGGAGTTTCCCACCCAACATTTAAAAATGCAGGGGAGTAGAACTGTTAGAAAGGGAAAAAAAATATCTTTAAACCCCGTTATTTTTTATGTGCCACTTTAAAAGAATTACATTTATACAGACATGACAAAATACCATTGAAATAGTTTAAAATTAACAACTCAAGATAATTATCCAAAATTTTTATTTTATTAAAGCAAAGGAACAAAATCAAGCTTTATATATACCATGTCTATTTTTCAATTTTCACCTAATGTTATGGGCAATTAACAATTGGATTGCTAAATGAATTTCTTAATTTAGATTTTATTCCATTTTGCATGATTTAGCCTCTTTCACAAGTTACACTTTCGACAAACAGCACAGACCAACTTTTATAACTTTAGAAATTATCGGAAACGCATGGTTATGCTCTGTTAAAAATTTTTAGAAAACTTTGCAAAATCTGATGTGCATTCAATTTTAACTTACTTGCATGAATAATGCATATCGGTGATTCTATTGTCAATATCCTACGGTGAATGTATGTCACTTCTGAACAAACTTGTTTTATTATATCCTTAATGGAATTATAGTCAAAACTGTAATCCCTGGTATTTTCGTTAATTGAACTGTATTCTATGCATTGGAATTTTAAATCCATATCCAAAGTTTGAAAAGGAAATAATTGATTTTTTTCTATTACACGATAAAAGGTTGATTTCAAAAAGTCATACCCTAATTTCTATGAATTGCAAGAATCAACTAGTTTGTTATTTCTAAACCTGTTTTTTTTAAGTTCAACCAAATTTCTTTTTCTTCATGTGTACCACAAGTGTAATCTCATTTTGTTGAGTGCTGACTATTGGCCAGTTTGGTAGGATTCAGTCTCCGGTGGCCATTACTGCCCTTTTAGTTATTTCCTATTTTGGGCGAAAAAACATCGCAAAATACATAAATCGGTCATAAAAAAAATATCGCCGATTTCGTCAATCATGGTGAAAACAAATAAAAAAATTTGTCGACCGGTCGCAAGAAGAAAACTGAAGTGCATGGGAAATGGGCAGCGGGAAAATATCACAAAATTCGTCAACCGATCTGTCATGAGCAAATATCGTGAAATTCCTCAGCCGGTTGCAGAGAAAAAACGCGAAAGTTTTCAATTGGATGCAGAAAAACAATCGTTACTTTCATCAGTATGTCGCAAGAACAAACAGGGAAATTTGCCAATCGGTCACAGAATAAAATTGCTATATTTATCAATTGATCTCAAGGAAAAAAAAAATTATGAAATTCACCGATCGGTCTCTAGAAAAAATTGTGAAATTCGTCAATCGGCCGTGGAGAAAAAGCACAAAATTTTTCAGTCGGATGCAGAAAAACAACCATGAATTTTGTCAATCTGTCTAAGAAGAAACTGTGAAATCTGCCCATTGATAGTAGAAAATATCACAAAATTTGTCAGTCGGTCCTGAGACTTGATCGTCGTTTTACAAAGAAACATTTTCGGAGAGTGATTTTTTGGAAACAGGAGACGCCCGCCCACAATAGGGTATAATAAATAGGGCACAATAATAATATTTAGGGCACGAATCCTGCCATCTCTTCTCGAAATTCAAGCCCTGTAATGTATATTAAAAATATTGCATAAAAAATGTAATTTAAACATTAAAATATTCTGTTTATCCGTACAATGAAATGCTGATAATTGCTACTGGATTTGAATAGGAGATTGACTATATTGATAATTGCTAATAATTAATTAATTTGTACAATGAGATGCTGTTATATCGTACAACAAATTTTAGCCAATTAATATGCATATAATTGTAGAGTATTTTCACAAAGAAATACTACATACTTTCTTTTTATAATTTAAACATAAAATATCTACTAATATACCCATGATTAAAGAGTTATTTTCTCCAAACATAGGTTTAGTTGATGCCCTTTTTCTGTTTTAATTATTTAATATTGTTTTTGCTCTAAGTCATGTTTAGTTTTATTTTAACTTAAATTATTTTTATATTTATAAGTAAAAAGAAAATTACTTTTAATTTTAAATAGTTATAATGAAGTTACGAAAACAACTAGTTGGATTTGCCAATCCCAAAACTTTCTTCTATCTCATACATCTTAATATTTCAAAAAGTAGTTCCAAATGTTAATACTTCAATATTATTAGTTCAATATTATACCAACTTTGATTTTGGTCTAAAATTTCTGCTCCAGTCAATTAATCAGAATAAGTTAATCTCTATCATGACATTTATTAAAATCAATAATTTTTTCGTTATTCTGTTGTACACCAGCTGTTTGTGAATAGCCAGCTTAGCAGGATGCGAAGTTCCCTTCGCTTCATGAGCCGCCAATATACAGTACCAGTGATGGAACAGCATGGACCTCATTTTAGAGCAGCAAAAACGCTCATTTCGGAGCACAAAATAACTATTTTGGAGCAGCAAAAATGCTCATTTTGGAACAGAAAATGACTTGGAGCATCAAAATGTCATTTTGGCACTCTTTGACAAAATTCGCGTTTTGTCTGGAATTCTTTGACGAAATTCGTGTTTTTTCTGCGACTCTTTCACAAAATTCGCAATCCTTTGACGAAATTTGCGTGTTTTTCACAATCTTTTGACCTCATTTGCATATTGTTCACAATCTTTTGACAAAATTCGCGTATTTTTCGCCGCACGTTATTCGGATCCTTTGTTGAAATCAGCGTGTTTTTCGCTATCTTTTGACGAAATTAGCGTGTTTTTTTTTTTTTTTTTTTTTTTTTTTTTTTTTTAATATTTTAACGAAATTTGCTGTTTTTCGCGATCTTTTGACAAAATTTGCGTTTTTTGCAATCTTTTGATGAAATTTGCTGTTTTTTGCGATCTTTTAACGAAATTAGCTATTCTTTGACAAAATTCACATGTTTTTGTGACCTTTTGATGAAATTGGCGGGTTCTTTCGCGATATTTTAACGAAAGTAGCGTTTTTTGCCGATCTTTTGACCGTGGTTTGTTTGTTTTTTGACGAAATTACCTAACCTTTGGCAAAATTTACGTTTTTTTTTTTTTTTTTTTCGTGATCCTTTGACGAAATTTGCGTTTTTTATTCGCAATCTTTTAACGAAATCGCGTTTTTTCACGATCTTTTGACTGCGTTTTGACGAAGTTAGTGCTCCTTTGACAAAATTCACGTTTCTTTCGCGATCTTTTGATGAAATTCGCGTGTTTTTCGCGCTCTTTTGATGAAATTTGAGACCTTTTGATCAAATTGGCGGTTTTTTTCTTTATCTTTTAAATTAATTAGCGTTTTTACATGAACTTTTGCCCGTGTTTTGTTCATTTTTTGATGAAATTAGCGATCCTTTGACAAAATTCACGTTTTCTCGCGATCTTTCGACAAAATTTGCATGTTTTTTGCGATTTTCTGGCGCAATTTTATCTTAACGAAATCACGTATTTTCGCGATCTTTTGACCTCGTTTTTTGACGAAATTAGCGGTCCTTTGTTAAAATTAACATTTATATTTTTAGTGATCATTTGACAAACGTAGCGTGTTTTTTCGCGATCTTTTGACCAAATTCGCATATTTTGGCAAAATTCGGATGGAAAATGATCGATTTGGCTGAAGAATTATTATCGAATTGGCGCAGTTGGACGCAATTTTGTTGAAAAGTGATCGTTTTGGCGCAGAAATGCGCAGCATTATCGATTTGGCGCAGCTGTTCCATCACTGCAGTACAAAAAAAACTGTGAAAAATTGAGAAAATTTTACAAAAATCTGTTACAGTGCCACCTTCTGGCGGAATATTTCCAAATTCAAGGAGAAACTGCTGACCATAATAAAAAATATACACACAAAATTGGTCCAATTCTATGCTTAGCTTCATACACTTTTCAATGGTAAAATAATGAAAATAACACAAAATCTGTATTATAGCGCCCCCTTCCAGCAGAATATTTTCAAATTGAAGGAGGACCTGCTGGCCATACCCCCCCCCCCCCCCCCCCCCCAAAAAAAATGTTCAATTCTATACATAACTTTATACACTTTTCGATGATACAAGAATGAAAGTGGCACAAAACTCGCTATTACAGCGCCCCATTCTGGCAGAATATTTCCAATTTAAAGGAGAACCTGCTGGATATAGCCAAAAACAAATATAAAAAATTTTGTTCAATTATATAGATAACTTCATACACTTTTCGATGGTACAATAATGAAAATGGCACAAAAATCACGATTACAGTGCCCCCCCCCCTTCCAGTGGAATGTTTCCATATTGAAGGAGGGCGGGCCGCCTGGCTATAGCCAAAAACATTCACAAAAAATTTCGTTCAATTCTATGCATAACTTCATTCACTTTTTGATGGTACGATGGCGACACACGGACAGACAGACCTTTTGTATAAACATGTTTTCGGATATCTGACCCCTAAAACATCTAAATCCGTCGAAAAAAGGAAATCGAAAAAAATTCTATTACAATACTTTCTTCTAAAAATAGGCCTGTTTAAATGTTAAACTTAAAAGAAAGAAAGAAAATTAATAAAGTCATACTTTAATAAACAACTTCAAATTTTGTTTACATTCTGAAAGTAAAGGTACAATTTTCTAAAAGAAGTATACATAAATTCTTAAATTTATTATAAAGAGTTCAAATATCAATGTTAGGAAAGCTAGCAATTCTTTAAACTTTTGAGAATTACCTTTTACTCATGAATAGTGAACTTACTTTCATATTTTACATTATAAACAAAATTGTTCGGCATTGTTTGGGGTCAAACGATTTCTGTTATCCTTATATATTCACTTCGCTGCATTCTGCCGGATAACCGGCAGAGAAGTCGGATATCCGGTGATTGTGATTCGGATATCCGACGGTATTTCGGATATTGAAAAATCAGCCGGATATGCGATATTTGCCGGATATCCGTTGCATCCCTAGTACACATATTAAAACATATTGAAATGGATATCAAACTTGGTACTTTTCTTAATATTTTAATACCAAATTTATGATTCCATGTGTTTATTTGCGTAATATAAATTTGTATCCTGGCATTCTTTTTCAATGACCCTGTATTTATACCTATGTGTGTGTTTATACATATAAATTCATATATAAACAAACATAAAAGTTACTTAGGCTTTGTTTTCCTAGCTGTTTATATCATTTGACAATAAATCTCATTCTATGAAGTCCAAATTGCATCAAGATTTAAAATAAAAATGCTAAGGCCCTAACACTTATCTTTTCTTACATTCAAAAAACATAAAATTTACACACTCTCTCTCTCTCACACACACACAATTTCATAGTCAGATATTTCCTGAAATAACCTTCAATCAAGTAAATTTTATTGGGTGGATTTTGTGCCCCTAGTGATTAGCAAATTTGTAAGAATGAGTCTTTGTGCTGAGATTAGTCTCCAGTCTTAAGTTACAAATTAAATTAAAGCAAGAACTATGGTTAAAGTTGTATATATAGATGTTTAACAAAATCCTTGACAATTGAACCAGCATACAGAATATACAACAAAGTTGTATGAGTTACTCAACATGCATTAAAATAAAAGCATGCAAAGAAACTGATAACAATATGAATGAAGGAAGATGTAAATATTATATAAAATAATGGTAGCATCTGAATAACACTACATTTTGTGCAGTTAAGCATGAAAATGGCTTTATGAAAGTAGCTAGTTTGGATTAGAGCAAAAAACAAAAAAATTATTCAGAATTTATTCAAGGTAAATATATTTAGCAATATACAGCGAGATATCTTGCAATGTTTGGCCAAAGCATCGGGCCAACTAGCCTTCAATATTCAGGCAACTGAATATTGAGCAAAAGGGTCGAATACTGAATAGTCGTTGAATATTCATCACATCCTTAATTTAAATTATTTTTTTGTTAAAGATAGTGAATGGCTTCAAAGAAGCCAAAATATTTTTTCAACGTATAACGTTAAGTGGTTCTTGCTATGCTTAAAATATTGATACAAATTAGCGTTTCCTTCTAATTTTACTTGAAAAAATATTTCTAATTCCAGTATTAATAAAATTATTTAAACGTATTAAAAATCTACGCCATAAAATACATAAGTGTTTGAAAAATGCAATTATTAAGTTAATTATCGAAAGATAATTTTGCTAATATAAAGATTGTAAATGGCCTTCACCTCTCAAAGATGGCAGTACCAGCAACAGAGATTCAACTTAATTACTTTCCTTTTTAATTATTTTCTAATTGTTTTGCGCCTTATTAGATAAGCTAATAAGTTTGCTAAATATTTTTTTTTTTTTTTTTTTGCTGTGAGATTTAAATTTTTATTGAGTTAGCTCAGCTATAGCTATATTATTTTAGCCTTAATTGCAACCAGCAGCAATTCATTTCCTTATTCTATATCCTTATTTAATTGAAACTGCTACCATTTTATTTTTGAATTTGCTTTGTGTTTAGTTTCTCTACAGATAAGTATTTTTTAAATTTGGTTAATCAAAGTATTTTTTTGATAAGTTTTTTGCTTAAAAGTGGAATAAAATGATGGGAACAAGATTTAAAAACAATGTGTATCTTGTTGGTAATGTAATTACTGAAATGACTGGCAACAAATTATTACCTTCAATAGTTATGTCATTGAGATTGTTCCTTTATCACCATAATGACTAGAAAGCTATAGTGTGAGAAGCGTCTAAGGTCACAATAGCAGAAATAACAAAATTTTGGATTAAGGGTGTATTCCAATCCAAACTGCTTATTTTCTGATTCATTTTAAAATTCATTTTTGCTCTCAAACGCATCAAACTTGGAAATTCTCTTATTTAGAAACTATATAATGTGCGGCGCTTCTTAATTTTTTGATAAATGCAGAAAATACTGTAAAAAACGCTGTCAAAGTGGGCATTTTGAACCGAATTTTCCGAAGCGGGCGATCTGGGAATGAAAAAAATGGTCATACTGAGAAAATAATTGTTTAAAAATCAAATTCTAATTAATTGAGCTGAAAATGAAATCACACGGCATGTTAAACATGTCTTCAGAAATCATCCCAGCAAGTTTCATGTTTTTACTTTTAAAAATGAGTCTGAAAATGTCTCAGAAAATTTCGAGCTGTTGAGGGTGGAAAAATATTTTTTCGAATACACCCTTAAGACTAGAATTTTTATGTGTGATCCCCAGCATTTTCAGAAAAAAATTAGATTAATTATTTGAAAACAGAGAATTTTAGATAAGAACATAGAATGCAAAACACTTAATGAAAAAGCCAAAGAGCATTTTCTTCAAAATTAAGTAATTTTTTTTATATATTGTTCATACCAATGCTTAAGCATAGTCAAAATAGCTGAAGATAGAGATTTCTTGCTGACACAGCTAGAAGATGGCATATGAGGATCAATGTTCAGTTTTGACATAAATCTATTGCGGAAGGAATTGATTGCTGATAAAAAAAAAAGATTTTCAATATCACCATGTTTTTAAATGTAATCGCCAACTTCAGCAAGCTTGAGCTACCTCTAAATATATTTCTTTTTCATTCAAACTTTTCCTACTTTGTTTTTTACTGTATTGGAACAAAGTTTCAGGGTGAGACAAAAGAAAATTAAAGCCGACCATATAAAAATGACCCTAATATATATATTTATATTGTACCTATAAAATCTTATTGTTTAGAAGCTTATTGCAGTTCATTGTTTTCAAGCTTATGGAATTAAGCTTGTAAACAAATATTTAAAGTTTCTTTCATTTATTTAAGAGAAAATATCTTAAATATTGCAATTTATTTTCATATTAGATTTTAATTACAATTTAAATCTTTGATACCCTATCTGAAATTGAATGCAAATCTATTTCGATATTTGGAAAAAGTGTCCGCACTCTCTAGCCTTGTTAAATCACTTACATAACAACTTTAAATAACTAGAAAAAGAAACTCATACTTTCCTAAATAATTATCTCCATAGGGACATTTCTGATCACCCTAATTAAAGATATTATATAAGAAGAAAAAAATTATAAAGGGAAATTGCTACAGTCAGAAAAACAAGACAAAAAATAAGACTTCTACCAAATTCAGTAGAGCTGAGAAGCCATGCGAAAAGTTATCTGTTTAAAATTGAAGTGGCACTAGAACAAAGACCAACTTCAAGGTACATCAAAGTATTTATCAAATTGCTAAATTAAAGGTGGGTAGATATTGATATTTGGTCATCTGAAAAGGTTAAAAAGAACTTTTTTCTAAAATGTTTAGTGTTTTAACATAATTTAGGATCCAAATTTACTTCCTCTGTGAGTGTTTTTTGTTTGAAGACTTTCAATGTGCTACACAAGATCCGAATGAATCAAAGGTTCATTTAGCAAATTTTAATGTATTTCAATTATATTGATAACAAATAATGAATATTGTGAAACGTGTGTTAAAACTAAGATGGTGTTACGAGTGTTACATGTCGAAAGAAAAAAAAATTCCTATTGATATAATTAAAATAAATTTAAATTTGCTAGATAAATCTTTGTTTCTGATTGTGTGTACATGCAAACATCTTAAATCAGAAAGACAGTAAATATACATCCTAAATTATATTAAATCAAGTAAAATATCTCAGAATAAAGTTTTTTTTCTCTGTATAGGGATGATAAATACACAATCATCAACCCACCTCCACTTTGTTTTAACCTTTATTACAAAGTTTATTATAGCATTTTAAAAACAAATTATTCCAATATTGTACAAAATCATATCTAGAACAGGGACATACAAACAAATATCATATATTAAATATCTATCATATATAAGCTATCTATAATGTTAGTTTCTGTAAGCAAAATATTTCAAAAGCATTTTATTCAAGTTTTTTGTTCATACTCACTTGGGTTCTGGAGAAGGCTCTCTAACACTATGATACTTAGCTTCTGTTTTTAGGACATTTTCCAAGTGTAAACATAGAGGGATTTCTAAAAAAATAAAATAAGGACAAATTTTTAACTTGTAATACAATGCTAGACCGATATGAAAAAAAACCCAAACACAATACAAAAAGTTAAGAGTTATAAACTGAAACATGATATATTTACTATGACTACTGTATGTCAATTATCATAAAATGTTTTGTGAAGGGTCCTGTTTGGGGATAAACATTTTTGTGAAGGGTCCTGTTTTAAGATAAATTATTTTGTGAAGGGTTCTTTAAAGGACCTAAAATTTTCCTAAACATATCCCTGATTGGTATTATTGAAATGCTATAACAAGCACTCAATTTTTGCAAGCTGTGTTATTCACAGGGTTGGGTTTCTTCCAGGACAATGGAAGAAACCAACATATGCTCAAAATTAAACTATGTAAAAGAATCAAACTCAAAGTATAATTATATGAAATATAAATTGGAAATTTAATTAATACAGACCTGCCAACCTTTGAAAATGAGAAATCGTAGCACACAAAATTAAAATTAATCTGGAGGTTGGTTGGTTGGTTTTTCGTGTTTCGCAGCCTTCTTTTGACATTCGTAACAGGAATAAGGTTTCAATCTTTCAACAACTCAATATATTTTTTTCCTCCGATATTTTTATACGATTTTTAGAGTTTCTTCTCATCTCAAAGCGGTTTTTTTTTTTTTTTTTTTTAAAGATTTGTAAAAGGAGCCTGGTTCTAATTTTTTAGCCCAGTACAGTAAATTTTGACGAAATTCGCGATTTTTTTCCCGCGATCATTTCAGGATATTCACATTTTTTTTTTTTTTTTTCAAAAATCGTAATTCACATTTTAATATCACAATTCTTACTAGAAATCTGCACTATTTACCACGAACTTTTGACGAAATTCGCATTTTTTACCGCAATCCTTTAACGAATTTTGTGTTTTTTACTACGACTTTTTGACGAAATAAGTGATTTCTTTCCATGATCTTTCGGTGAAATTTATGTTTTGTTTCTGCGATATTTTGACAAAATTCACGTTTTTACCACGATCCTTTGACGAAATTTATTTTCTTCTGAAACCAATTGACAAAATTAATATTTTTACATGGTTATTTGTCGAAATTAGCGATAGTTTATCGCAACCGATTGGCAAAATTTTCAATATCTTTTCTTGACCAATTAACAAAATTCACTACCCGTTTCCGCGACTTTTTGAGGAAATTTGCAATATTTTCCTCAATATTCCCCTATATAGTGTGCAAATCGTGCGATTTGCACACTATTTCAAACCTTGCCCTGAAAGAACCACATCCTCACTCCAGAAATTCTTAAAATGGCACCCCTGTTTCTAAGGAAGGGAATTCCTGTATAAATATTTACAGAAACACGATTCACTCGTGGTTAATGTACATAAAGCGGGTTTTTATGTTAAGAAGTTTGTTTTGCAGCCCAGCTTTTTTTTCCCATGAGCATTTTTTAATGTCTGAATTTTCGGACTATATAATGACCAATTTTTTTAAAACTTTCGGAAATGAATTACTTTGAAATTTTGGAACAGAATCACAATTCAAAAATATGCTGCGTGGGATAAAAATTGAAACTAGAAACAAAAAATGCGTTTGTGTATATTTTGCAAAAAATCGTAGTTTAAGAGCGATTTTCGTAGCATCGTAGTTTATAGATCCAAATCATAGCAACTACGATTTTTTCGTAGCAGTTGGCAGGTATGTTAATATTAAAAGTATTTTTGGAAAATTAATTTTTTTTTTTTAATAACAAACTTCAGGTTCAGCAGACATTTACAGGTGATGGATTTTACAACTTTAGAGGTAGAGGGATTTTTTTTTATTAATTATGCCATTTATATAAAAAGAGAAAAAGACTATCTACAAATTCTTCATTTTCCATTTAAAAATACATTATTTTTAAACTGCACAGCACAGTAAATAAACAAATTTGTAATTATTTATATTAGCATCTAGAATGCATATCTCAATGCCGATTTTAAAAGACTAATGCTCTAAAAATATCTATGGGCATGTCAAAATACTTTTAAAGCTTTCTTGAAGTTCTGTATCTGTAGGGCTTGAAAGTATTTTTTTCATCTTTTGCATTCATATATTGTAAGTTGAGAAACTGATTGCAGCATCCTACTGCTAAACAACTTTGTTATATCATGCTGCATTGTAGGAAGAAAAATGAGGATTTTAGTGAAATTTAATATAGTAATTTTTATGTATATTACTTATCTTGATAAACAGAGACAGATAATATAGACGAACACGCGAACGCCGTTCGCAGAAAATTTTCAAAGTTTGCAGACAGTTTTGATGGTTTTTTATTTTTTACAAGTTTCTTTATTTAAAAAAAGAAATTAACAAGACACCAGGCGGAGAATCTGTGTAACGCATGTTGCAGACTATTGGCAAGGTCTGTAGACCATTTTTCAACTGGAGAAAAAAAAAGTTTGCTAGAAAGTATTTGCTATGTACCATAGTACAGTATATTTTGGAAGAAGCGTCGCAGCTCATACGAGTTAAAAACTTAAAAATATTGTAAAAGCAGTGCTTATGCCGGAACGGCGGGTACAATTACTTTTTTTTTTTTTCCTTCCTCCTGCCAGGGCCGGTAGCAGAAACAGTGCAGCACCAACGCGGGTGCTGCAGATTATGTTAGGTTTTGCAGATTAATTTAACAGATTAAAAATAAATTTTGTGTTAAAAAATAAATGTTAAATATTGATCTCTTTTTAAATAAAATTTATTTGGTTGGAAATTTTAGCGAATGTTTATGTGCTTGTATATAACTTTTCATTTTTGCTGTTGGCGGCAATATAGGACTCAGGAGGAGTGCACCGTTTTTTTTTTGCAGAAAATTTTAAAGAGATTATTTGAGTTTGATGACAGTTTTACATTTTATCTAAGTCTGTTGATAAATTTGATGTAAATTAAAAGTACAGTCTTATTTAAATGAGTTTCATTCTACTGCTGGTAAATGATACGTACTATTTACTACTAGTTTCAAAAGTTTAAAAATATTCTGGTTAAATTGAAATGGATAACATTCTTCATTTAGCCATTGGTTGAAAAGCTTTAGGTTTAAACAGGTGTCATGTGTGATATTGGCTAAAAAACAGACGTAATTATTAATTTACTAGGGTAGATGCACCAGTTTTGCCCACATTTAGAGAAAAATTGAAATGAAAATTTTATAGTTATTAGCTGATTGAAGCTTATTAAATCATACTAACATCATTCTTTAGTAAATTTAATTGTCTTTCTGCTGATTATAATTATAATAACTTTTTACAGAAGATTTTAGATTCTGAGTAATAACTCATTAAATAATTTACTTCAATTTGTACCAGTTTTGCCCCCCACCCCCTACACCAGTTTTGGCCACTCCAATATCATGTAGTTTAACAAACATTTTAATTGATAAGTCAAAATAAAGCATTTTTATGTAATACCTAGTTTACCACACATATATTTGTTTGCTTTATTAACAGAATCTTGCAAATTTCTTTATGAATTGATAAAAAACATAAAATAAAATGCACTTAGGTTGATTCTAACTGAAAATTTCAATTAAAAAACGCAAAATATATTTAATTTGATTCATAAAAGGGACAGCAGCGCCTACAGGATATAAAGATTAAATATTTAATCAGTTTTATAATTATCCACAGATGTGGATTGTTTAAAACATATTTGAATCTTCACCAAAGAGTTATATTTCTTGAAATCATTTTCTGATTTTGTTTTGATTTATATTAGCTTGTGCCTTATTTATGTATTCTGCTTCTTTGCAAGTTATTTTAGTGATTTCCTAATTTTCTGGACAGAATCTTAAAGTTGTTCCTTTTTAATATTCCCTCTAGGCCATTTTTTAAGAGCACAGAATTCTGTCTTTTTTTAACTTGGTAAAATGAATCCTGTTCTTTTTAAATAAATGTGAAATACATTCTTACTTGTATTTAGATATCTCTAGTAAAGATTTTCACAATATTTTGTATTTCTAAACACGTGTGCCCGAAATTTAAAAAAAAAAAAAATATGGAACTTTTTCATTTCTTTAGGAAAAATACAAGAAATCCTGCTGTAATTTTACTGAACTTTTTAATTTATAAGTTGTAAAAACTTTCAAAATTTATGTTTCAGTTTATTTATCATATATTGCATATCACCTCCCCTTTGATTTTATCAATACTAAGCACAATTATATTTTCTTTAGCAATATCATTCTTTAGTGACTAGCACAGTGTCCTTTCTAATGTGAATTATCTATTGGACAGAGGAAACAAAATCTCTTTGATAGAACTGACATTAGCCTTGCTTTTTTATTATTATTATTAAAGCCATTGCCATATAAAACAAAACAAAATTAATTTTGTTCTATCCAAATGTTCTTAAATTCATTTAATAGCTAAAATTCCCACTTTAATGAATCATGTGGCCAAAACTGGAATATACATTGTACCCTTTTTGGCCACTTCCGTGGCCATAACTGGTACATATAGCAAATTTAAAGCACCAGTTTTGCCCCCCCCCCCCCCCCCCACCATTAAACTTTTAAAATAATTAATTTAAATGTGAAATTGTATTAGAGCGAAAGCTTACCTCATAAAACATAATAGTAATTTGCTTCAGAACAAATAGAACCCAATAAGTGCCTAATAGGGTGTAAAAAAATGATTTTTTTTTAAAAATAAAAAAAATCTGATTTTTTTTATTTAAATCAGATTTTTTTTATTTTTTTCCCTGTGTTAAAATATTAAACATCTACCAAGAATTAAGCATTTCAAAAATGAATAACCCTCCAATTACTAATATAATCTATGCTTTTTTGCTTTAATTAATAAAATTTTAATTATGTAATTATAGAAATTACAAAAAACTTCTAATTAAAAATTTCTTTAATAATATACAACATTATGTGCATTAATATTTTGTAATACTTATGTAAACCAATATTAAATACTGCTTATATTTTATAGTTATTGATAAATTGCATTTAATTTTAAATTGATGATACAGATTAAATTTTGTAATTATTAAACAATTAACTGTTTAATTAAGAACACAATCTACATTTTTGAAAAAGTGGTTGAATAAAGGTGACAAATAATTGATAAATTCATAAAGCAGCCAGTAATTTTACACAGGTTCTAAAGCGTATATCAAATTGATCAAAAATTGTAGCAATGTATACAGCAAACTCACACATAATTTATAAATAAATTACAAAAATTGTATTTTTGAAATTTATATCAGATTTTTTCCCCACAACATTAAAATATTTGAATAGCTACTAAATATTATAATGTTTTGAAGTTATTTAACATTTAGTTAGATGTTTTTTAAAATGTATAATATTCCTTTTTACACAGTTTAGTATTGTTATAATTAACAATAACAAATATTACATTTTTACATGTGATTTAGTGATCATTTTCATTACTGATTATAATACCTCTTCACACTATTTAAAAAAATCAGAAAATATGTAATTTTATCATCTGATTTAAATCAATTGATTAAAATCATTGACACTCAATTGCTATGTTTATTGTATATAAAAGAATGAATAACTTGATTATTAAAAGGAAATTATGACATTGTAAGTTATATTAGATTTAAATATCATTTTTAAATTAAATGCTTTTTATGTTAGATAAAAACCATGCTTTTTACAAACTTACTGTACTTAAATTTTTCACAATACTTAGGAATTACGCTTAGAAACAATTATTTAAAGCTTTATTTTTGTGTATTCATAAGTCACAATACCTGTAGAAACTTTCCAAATTATGTTCATCTTAGATTTGAATACTTTATGTCATTTTAAGCATTTAGAAAATTTTTGATTTTAATCAATGATTTTTTTTTTTTTAATCACTTGATTAAAATTATGATTTAAATCAGCGATTTAAATCAACTGATTTAAATCGTTGACACCCTAGTGCCCAATATTGAAAGATTCTGAAAACTTGTCAGCTAAGCAAAAATCTTAATACGTGTGAGCACATACTGCCGTTTTGCACATTTTTTTTTTTTTTTTAGGTCACATTTTATCAAAAAATAAACAAATGAGATTGTAAATGATAAAAGAGTGTTTGCTTAAGGTGTAAGATTGCATATTATTTGTTAGCATTAATTCACAGCCTAAATATTCGACAAACTGATTCAGTGTGGCCAAAACTGGAGCATCTACCCTATGTATAATTTTTTTTATTTGTATAGGCCTGATGGAATTAATTTACATAAGGTTATAAGAAGAAGACATTTAACCTGTTCGCGACGGCACATGCATTCAGAAGTGTGCATCTGAGGACGGAGCGGGAAAATTTGATTTCATTTTCTGAACCGAAGGTTTTTGCGAAACTAAGCCTAACTCTTGTAAAGAGTTCTAAAGAGTTTTTCAAAAAATTATAAGATTCATTTTTCCATGTAACATTTTGAAATGCACATACATGAAATAAGTTGATATTATATATAATTACACAAAAATTTGAAATATTTTCTCGGATATTTTAATGTAAAAATGACTTTTTAAACAAATATAATGCATGTTTTAAACACGTCTTTCAGTTCAAAAAATATTATTATATGATTACAAAACACTTACGTTCCTTTAATACAGCAACATATGAAATGTTTTGCTCAAATAAAGGATAGTTTTGTTTAAAAAAAAAAAATAAGTTTTATTTCAATAAGACGAGTATTTGTAAAAAGCTGATTTATTCACAAATAAAAATAATTAAATAAAACTTGCAAGCAACTTCTGCATGCAACTTTTTAATACTTATTATACAGGCAGACATAAAAATAGTTTGAAAACTTTTAATTTAATTTAAAATATTTGTGAAAATTCAAAATTTACATATAAATATATAATCAATCATAAAATATCTATCAAATAAAAAATATTGAATATAAATAATAAGTGAAATAGAATTATACTTTAAAATTTTAAAATAAACATTTCTAAAAAGTTGATGTTAAAAATATTTATGAAAATAAAAGAAATAATACACATAGTAATGTATAATAAAACGAAATATCAAATAAAGAATATTTTATAATAATGAGTGATCTTGAATAACTTAAAATACATTCTTCCAAAAATTTGTTTATGTTAAAATATCTTTATAAACATCTTTTAATATATATATATATATAACCATTAATTAAACATAACCGACCATCATCAAAAACTGCAATATTGTGAATGACTAATCAACACGCCATAAACCAACAATATAGAACTGTATGTGTAAAATAAAGTACCGTATACCTAATTACAAGAATTAACATGGAAGAAGAAAAGAAGAATATGGATTCTGAAAAAATTGAAAAACTTATATATTGAATTACATTTTCAAGAGTACAGAATTCAATGATATAAGCAAATCGGTTGTTTTCTGTGGGAAAAAAGCTATAAGCTGAAAAAAAAATTTTCCCCTGTACTCAAACAACCAATATAATCAAAAATAATAGTTTCAAGATGAATACAGAACATTATCAAATGGCATGAAATGGAAAAAAAACTACAACCCATTAAATATTTAATTTAATATTATATATATATCTAAACATAAATAAATTTATGAGGTTAAGTATGGAATAATATTTTTTAATAATTTCTAAAACTGAATAATAATTTTAAATATACTGATGAAAAATGCCGTTAATGTTAAAAATATTTTATAAAATGGAAAATTAACGAAATCAAATAAATGCAGGGCTTGAAATTCAATTTTTCCTAGGAGGGGAGTCTCCCTACCAACATTTATAAATGGAGGGGAGAAAACCCACTGTTGATTTACGTGCTATTTAAAGAATTACATTAATACAGACATGACAAAATACCATTGAAGCAATTTAAATCAACAACTCAGAATAATTACATAAAATGCTTTTTATTTAAAAAAGAAAGAAGGTCAAGCTTTTATAAGTCTATTTTTCAACTTTCAACCAAAAGTTATGAGTCTTTAATAATGGGGTTTTTTAATGAAATTCTGAATTTAGATTTTAATTCGATTTTGGGCCCTGAATCTTCTTTCACAAGGTAAAACTTGTGACAGACAGCACAAGCACAACATTTATAACTTTGAAAATTATTGGGAAAATATGGTTATGTTAAAAAATTTTCGGAAAACTTTGAAAATGTGCCTTTATTTTTAACTACTTGCATGAACAATGCATATTCAGTGATGGCATCATAAATATCCATTTCTGAAAGAAATTGTTTTATTATATCCTTAATGGAATTATAGTCAAAACTATTAATCACCACGACGTACAAATAAATTATTTCCAATCGAGATAAGTGGAAAAGTAGTAATTGAAAATGAATCAACCGGAAGCCTAGCCATATGCGTACGTGAAGCTTACGTCATAAGCTTAGATTTGATCAGCTGACTAAGCCATTCCTTTTCCCAAGTGACGTAGAAAAATTACTGATAAACAAAAAATAAAGTTTCATTTGACGCATAAAAGATTTATGATAGAAAGAAAATCACGTTTCAGAAGCATAAATAGATGCATGTGAAATAAACACACTTTTTTTCATTGCAGTCATTTTGGGGAAAAAATTAAATTGACATGGATTAAAAATATATTAATTGATTCCATTTGCTCCCCTAGACAGAAGGAAATATGTTCTTCCCAAATGTATATTGAAATTTGATTACGAAAATTTTTTCTTGAGTTAAACTTTCTGGAATAAAACACTCCAACTGTGTGGCACGAATACCGGTCGCTCGGGATGTGAGTGCCAAAAACGCAGGCATGTATACCCGTTACACAGGATGAAAGTGCAAACGAGGCCGGCACGAATACCGGTCACTCGTTCCAAACGGGTTAATGTATCTTGCAAAGTTGAACTTATATGGCAAATTCTTAAAGAATAACAGTTTCTTCCACTTGGAAGAAACCTATTTCTTCCGGCCGGTTTTTTCCACTTTGGAAGAAACTTGCCAACTCTGGTTATTCAATTTGATATCTTAAATTACTCTTTTAAATTCTTTAAGGATAATCTTTCCCAATCCAGAAAATTTTCTTTTACAACTTAACCAAAATCTTAAAGATCATTGTATTTTGTTATTAACTGCTGTAAATAATCTGCATTTTTTAAATGAAAATATTTTATGCTAAATATTGAATATTATTTATCTATTTTATCTTTTCTAAATTTCACATGTTTTAAGAAAAATCTTTAAGGTACCAGATATGTTCTTCAGCACATGCTAATTTTCATTCTACATGCATAGAAACATGACCTAGGCTCATTATGTCTCATGTTGACTGCTGGGATGAAGTGTTAAAAGTAGAAATTACTTCTATCAATAATTTAAAACAATTAAATTACAAAAAAGAAAATATTATATTAGATTTTTTCTTAAAAAAACAATTGGTTTAAACCATGGTTAAAACCCACTTGGTTTAAACCGTGCCAACCCTGTCTGCAACAGAACAAAGTTCAAAATTCTGGCTTTATAACATAGAGCAAAAGAAAATAATTGTCCACAGAAACAAGCAGGAAATCATAATTGTAGCTCACAATATTAAATTTCAGTTAGAAAATAAAAGCAACATGGCTTTATATTATATAACCACCAATGTCAGACTAATTTTGTCTACTGAAGAAAATCTAAGATTTACATCTTCGGAAAAGGAAGAATATTAATTTTAAATTACACCTACTAATTTTCAGTAAAAGAATATAAAAATTAAAAATGGATGATTATCTGCCAATCAATTTTGATTTTATTTATTTTCGAAGTTTAGTTTTTATTTCTTAAACATACTTAATATTTTCCCACTGTCTTGTAGTTAAAAAAAAAATAAAAAAAAATACACTAGGGTCCTGAATGCTGCTCATGGTTAGAGTATAGGGTCATTCCATGGTAACTTACATTACATTTAGAACAATTTACTTCAGTAATTTCAGTAATACGACACCATAAAAATTATTCAAATTTCTAAACCGTTAGTTTTAGTGGTACTCTTCCAATTACAATGGGGTGGATTCATTTCAATAAAAAATAGCATCTTACATACGTCCCAAAATTATTTCAAACATTTAGTTTAAAGGTTTTCTAATTAAAACACCCATTGACAGCATACACACCCATTAGTTATATGTTACAAAAATGTCAGGTTGTTGGAACCTATTACTTGTGCAAGTGTGAAACGATGCCACCTGTTAACCAAAAGTAACTATTTCTCATTTCTACTTCACCTTATTTGCAACTGGTCCTGTATCTTAATCTGTCATTTTTTTAATTAATTTTTTGGTAATTTTTTTTATTATTTATTTATTTTTTTTCAAAATGTTACTTGCAAATTTGTATTATATTACTATTTTGGAGGTTAAGGGGGGAATAAAGAGTTTTTAGATTAACGAAAAATTAGATTTATATTGTATTTCAGATAATACCTAATAGCAGACCACTGTGCCCCGGGAGGCCAGACTAGTCTACTTACGGGTGTATAGTTTTTTCTTATTGTGTTGGAAGCTATGTTCTGAGAAAATTTTGAGGCATGTAAAAAGGTTTAAGGAATATTTAAGAATATTTTCAGGCAGATTGGTCTCTTCATTAAAAAAAGAAAAACTGCAAAACTGATCCTCTGTGCTCCAGTTTCCCCTATCAAATTGACAACTTTAGTTAATTCTTGTACAGAAAGCTTATTTATCATTGGCAGTGCTTTTTTGTACCATAATAATGACATTAAATATGGAGATAACTTCATTTTAAAATGAAAGGAACTAGTCTAAGATCAGCCTACCCCTTTGATGTCTCGTCAGATGCAAGAGACTCTCCTTTAAAGCAAGGATCAATAATGTTATTCAAGAAATGTACAAGGGTCCATATCTGATTTCTACAACTTCTTATAATTTGTTTCTCTGATGTCACATTTAGGAGGAGTTCTATTTCTTTGGGTCAAAATAAATTTATTATTATTATTTTTTTTTTTTTTTTTTTTGTTGCACTTGCTCTACCCCTCAAGTGTGCAGATTGTTGCCCTAAAGGAGTTTTGTGATATTCCAATTCCTTGGAATCTCTTTTGCTCATTGAACATAATGCTATTGATAGAACTTTAAACTTTCTTTTCTTGTAAACCTATATTTCAAACTGGGCGACCCTTTTTCGAGAACTACTCGACCGATTTCTTTCATTTTTTATTTAAAAGAAAGGCAATTGTTTTTGCTGTTTCTTAAACCAAACCAGTGAAAAGTATAATTTTCATTGATTATTTATTTTTCCAAGCTGACAAACGATTTTTTTTAAAAAGACAAAAAAGTGACTTTTTTGTTCAAATGATTGCGAAAAGTCAACTTTTTAAACTAAATATTTGCACGCTCCACAGATTTTAACACCCTTTCATAATTTGATGATCTTATTTGTCTCACTCAGATGATTGTGACTGGAGAAAAATTGTCACCCAATTGGAAGTTCGCAGCACACACCTGCAGGTACTTCCAAACGCACATTATAACCCCCCCCCCATACAAAAATTTAAATATATAAGTGAAATGTCAAGGATGATGCAAAAGCCCAGAAGTAGTATCCCTTTTCTTTGTAATACAAATATATATATATATATATATATATATATATATATATATATATATATATATATATATATATATATATAAATTACGTGAATTTTAGGCCAAAGTAGAACCTTCCTTTAAGGTTGCTAAAAGCACATCTATGACATTTCCTTTTTTAGTTTTTTCTACACTTTAACCTGTTCACTAGCAGTACAGTTATCTCTCTAAGCCTTGTCATATGAAACTGGAATGTGTGAGTCTTTTAAAGATAATTTTCAAAGCTTCTTTTTAAATTGAAAGTTGAACATTCTCTTAACAAGAAAAACTGAGCTTTCTAAGTCTCAAAATATTTAATGAAGGATAAAACAGTAAAAGTTATTTGTAATATAGTACTGAATTTATTTTAAAATTTGAGTTTTTGAAATAAATATGCAAAGAACACTGGAATTTCCAAAGAATCAGGTAAGTTAAATAACATAGGAGAAGAGGGAGAGAAAAGCTATACTCAGGTAGAAATTAATCAAATACAACATATAATTAAAAACAATCTAAATACAAGACTCCTGAACACCAGATTTATATTAACAATAACTATAAAACATTTGCTTTAAAATATTCGCATTAATAAAACAAACAAAAAATATTTTGCAATGATCTGATAAAAGATATTCAACTTAAAAGTTACAGCACAGAGGCAAAACTTTTTACCTTTTTCTGTGGATAGAATTGGATGGAAATAGGGATCCAAAATTGCAATTCTATCTCGCAGGGCCATAGATTCTGGATCAACACTTTGAACATTATGATACTGTCCAGTACACAAAATACATGGAGCCAAATCACTTCGACTATTACAAGTACAGTTTACTGTTGACAGGCGAGAAAATTTAGTAGGATTGGTGCTGTGTAATCCAGGTATGACAACTATTTTCCGCTTACGAAATGCAGATGTATCGAGTGGTCGAGTCCGGCAACACACTTCTGTCACTGGGGCAGATTCTGAAGATTTTTTACCACCCAGTTCAGAATGTAAAGACTCTCTTGCTATGTGGGATGCATCATTACGATCAAGAAATCCATTAAGAGGCAAAAGGAAACTTTTCATAACAGCAGTTTGCAAATCTGCTCCTTCAGATTCAGGGAAAGATGAATTCAGAGAGGCAGTTGGCTGCTCTAAACACACATTTCCTTCCATTTTCATAAGCTCACTCCAACTATCACTGAACTCTTTGATTTTAAATTCCAGTTCATGAATACGTGCTAAGAGCCATGTAGATCTACTACCCAGCTTTGTCCTGTTCACCATGTACTTCCATAAAGCATTTTCATTGCTGAAAAAGGAAAAAAAAATTAAGTAATTTATGGCTTTTTTTTTTTTTTTTTTTAATCTCATATGTACAAAAAATTTCATTATCAAAATACAACACTTAAAATTTAGTCATTTCTCAAAAAAAATAAAATTAATTAAAAGAAAATATTCTACTGTGAATTTTTAAACTGAATAGTTGGGAAATTTTTTCACAATCACAGTGTCAAGAACCAGCATTTAAAAAAATGTACTGGAACAATATTATGAATTACGGCAGGTAATATTTTTTCCCTACTGAACAATGCTAAACATTAAGACACATTCCGAAATTCATTTTAAACGTAAAAGCATGAAATTGGCAGGCATCAGTAGCAGGGTTGTTTGGTTTAAACCACGCTGGTTTAAACCAAGTGGTTTTTTTCCATCTGTTTTTTTTTATCTTTTCCCCTAATGTTTTCATTTATTTTACACATTATTGAAAAATGCAAAATCCAAGTTATGCAGAAGCTACAAGCAAAGCTTTAGAAAAATGATGAATTAATAAATTTGTAAAGTGACAAAGATTTTTAATCAATCAAACTTTTCTTATAAGCTTTAAATCTACATGGCAGACTAGAAAAAAACAAGTAGTTAGTTTTCTTTCTTCTTTTTTTTTAAGCTTTTTATTTTTTAAAATAGCCAAAAAGGCAGATTTGAGCTAAAAATACACTTTTACTACTTAGATTGCTTGATTAGTTAAGATTTACTAAGAATTACACATGCCTCAATGATGACATAATCATAAGTAATTCTCTCCATTGGTTACTTTTTGTTCTGTATGCTAATGAATGATTGGCTGTGAGTTTTCTTTGCTGTATCATGGCTATTGGGTTTAGTAAACTTTTGTTTTTCTTGCATTCCTACATTGGGATCGGGGTTTTGCATTATGATTTTATTCTGTTACCAGCAGGGTTAGCACGGTTTAAATCAATTGGTTAAACAACTGCTTTTTTTAGAAAAAATCTAATATTTTTTTCTCATTTTTGTAATTTAAGTGCTTCAAATTATTGGATATAAATAATTTCTACTTTTAACATCTTATCCCTCACTATGTCACCGTGAGACATAGTGAGTCTAGGTTATATTTGTATGGATGTAGAATGCAAACTGCATGTGTTGATGAACATATCTGAAGTTCTAAAGAGAAAATTTGAAACATGTGAATTTAGCAAAGGTAAAATAGATTAAAAATATTCAATATTTTGAATAAACTATTTTCCTTTGAGAAAACGCAGATTATTTACAATTAATAACATAAAATGACCATTAAAATTTCAATCAAGCTGTAAAAGAAAATTTTCTTGATTGGGGAGATTATTTCTTAAGGTTGTTCTCAAATGCTCTACTCAACAAGTGCAAAATGCTTTGACACATTTACAAATTCATTTTTTAATGGAAAGATATAAAATTAGAAGGCCTGACTGGAAGCGATTTGGAATCGAACTGTGTTTTCCATTTTTGATAAATAAATTACCTATTGAGTTATAAGCAATTTTGATCACGTGACAAATATGTTTTTAACCTTCCTTGAGTGATTCTTCTTCTTTTGCATGGAAATTCGATTCAAAACACCGACTTTGACATTATTTTCTGAAAGATCTATTGGTTTGCAAAGGAAAAAGCAGAACACAGTTCCATTACATAGTTTCTGAACAACAGCATCTGCTAGTTTCATACATTTCCCAACAAAAATAAATTAAAACTTATGTCATAAAGTTGCCCTTTTGGATTTGAGAACAGCCTTAAAAATGAAAAAGAAACTCAAGATATGAAGTCGAATAAAAGGTCATTGAAAAATTGGGTGCTAGCGAAGCACCTGTTTACTTTTAACTAAAATATGCAATAAGATGTATTTAAATCGTCTATTGCATAATCGAATCCACTATTTAGATCTGACAAAAAAAATAGGGGGAAATTGAGATAAGGCTCGCTTGAGACATAATAGAAAAATGTCTCATAAAAATGCCTAAAAGGATATATTATTAATTTTTATTTTAGACATTTAAAAGTAATACGTATTATAACATAGCTTAGAAAGAAAGCCTGTGTATTAAGTCTGATGACTGTTTAAATGTTTTAGTGCATGACGACTTTTATAAATCTGCTTTCCATTTTAAGATCAATGTTTTCAGTAGTCTAAAAAGCTGGTAAATAGGTATTTCTGTTCTGTTTATTTTACTGTCGCTTTTTTTTTTTTTTTTTTTTTTTTTTAACCTGGCAGTTTCAGAGGAGAAGTGTCAAATGACAATACACAATACTTCTTAAAACATGTAAAGACTCTACTGCTAAATTCAAACCATTCCAGGAATTCTTTATAAAAAGCTTTATTTTCAACAAAAGATAATTGTTCATGTAGTGTTCTAACAAAAAAATCAGATATTTAAGATTGCAAATTTTTCAAAGAAATTATTTTGAATAGCCATGGGAAAGTATATTATATTTATGAAACTACACCATATATTTATTTATAGTACTAGTAATCAAAAGATTGATACCTTGAAAATCTTAATAAACAATGTTTCACTATGTAGAGCATTTTATTAATGGATCATAAGACATAGCTTTTACTAAAAATGTTTAAATTTTAAATTATTTCAATTTTCTACATAATTGATTGTAATTATTTAATTTAAATTATTTTTAAATGAAGTTATATTACTTATATATCCAACAATGTTTATTTTTTTCAATAAATATGTATGTATATGCAATAGGAAAATATATCTAAAAAAACCCGGTTTAAACCAAAAAAACCTGGTTTAAACAAAAAAAAAAAAAAAAAACTAGGTTTTTTGGTTTTTTTTTGAAAAAAAAAAACGGGTTTTTTACCAACCCTGATCAGTAGTGAAGCAATTTGGAATTGAAGTGCTTTTTATTTTTCGAAACATATTCGATTTTCAGTTGCCAATTTCCCGTTGGAGGTTTTGAATTTTTTAGAAACCATTCTTAGCACGCATTTACGTCTTAAGGCTGTTCTCAACTGCTCAGCTCAACAAGCGCAAAACGTTTTGACACATTTACAAATTCATTTTTAAACGGAAAGATATAAAATTGGAAAGCCTGACCATGGAAGCGATTTGGAATCGAACTATTTTTTCCATCTTTTGATCAGTAAATTACCTATTGAGTTATAAGCGATTTTGATCACGTGACACGGCATTTCCCCCCCCATTACTGATTGGATTTTCTTCTTTCGTTCGGTTCAAAATGCCAGCTTTGACAGTGTTTTCTGAAAGATCTATTGCGTTTACAAGAAAACGGAAAAAACAACTCAATGACATAGTTTCTGACAGGGACCCGGAGCTGGAGCTGGAGCCCAGAGCCGGAGCGCTCCGGAGCTGTGTTTTCCCTGAAGCTGGAGCCGGAGCTCTAAATTTTCCCCAGCTCCAGGGCTCCTTTAGTTTTTAATGTTCTTTTAAATCTTTTTTTTTTTCAGTCTTTTAAATTTCTAGGCTTAAAATATTTTAATTACAGTAGAAGATCTTTATAACGCGATTCTATATAATGCAATTCTCCATATAACGCACAACTTCTCAGATGTAAACAATGAATTTTGCAGGTAAGAAGCACCTGAAATCCCACATCGTAAAAATTGCTACTCTCTAGAAAACTACATTTGATACATTAATTCAACTTTATCTCCTTAATTCAAAACTTTTTAATGAAAAAAAAATTGCTATTATTACAATAAATATTATATTTTTGGAAATGAGTAATATAATGAATGATTGGGTCCAGGTATAGTTGGACCATGTTTATAAAATAAACAATATAAAATGATCATATAATGCAAAAATTTATAATTTGGATAATTCCTGGTGACAAGAAGTGCAGTATAAAGATACTCTAATGTATTTTGATATGTTTCAGATTTATATGGTCATGTTTATAAGGTAAATTTAATGATGTGTGAAATGTGATCCATATAATGCAAAATTCTATATAACGCACAACCTTGCGTTTTTAGGTTTGCGTTATAAAGATCTTCTACTGTACATCATTATTCAGTATTTTAATTATATCATTTTTTAGGTTTTTATTATTATTATTAGTACCTAGGAAACCTTCTCGAAACATGGTAACACTACTTTACTTCTACTTTCTACTTGAACTAAGTGACAACACTACTCGAAAACAAATATGGCCGCCTGTTGTTTGCATGTGTAGTTGTACAATTTTGGCTGTTTGAAAAGTGTAGAAGAAATTTAAGATTTTTGTGTTTAAAATTCCACCAAACTTTCTATTTTAAAAGCAAAAGTTAAAAGACGTCATACTTTCTGAACAAGCATTTGAAGTTTGATGAGAAGAAAAATGCATTTTGTCAGATCTTTAATGAAGGTAGAAAGTACTTGTGAGCAAAAAATTAAACGTGTAAATTAAAATCTGCAACTCAAAAGCGCGAAGTCGGAGCCGAGTTGGAGCCGGAGCCACAGTATTTTCTCTAGGAGCAGAGCTGGAGCTGGAGCATCAAAAATTGTTCGGCTCCGGGTCACTGGTTTCTGAATAACAATACCTTCTAGTTTCATGCGTTTCCGAACAAAAATGAATTAAAACTTATGTCAGAAACTTGACCCTTTGGATTTGAGAACAACCTTAAAAGTAATCATCATGCCATACTCCAAGCTTTTAGTTTAACGGTCTACCACACCTCTGGTAGTAGTGGCACAAACATAAAATATAGCATATGTTGGAACAGGGCCTGTCACTATTAATTTGTTAACATAAATTTTGAAATTGTTTGGTACTTCCTGAGATCCCACAGAAATCTTAATTTAGAAAGTTTTTAAAACGCTTTTTGTTTACTTTACCCATTTAAATTTCGAATCTTTTAGAAAATGTCCTTAGAGAGAGAGAACTAACATCTTAGAAACCTAAAATTTGGCATAATACTTATCTTTAAAAATTCAATAGAAATCGTAATTTAGAAATTCTTAGAATGCTTTTCGCTTATTTCATCCTTTTAAATTTCGACTTTTTTTTTTTTTTTTCAACTGTTCTTAAAGACATCTATCATTTACATCATATAAGTAGCTAACATACAAAATTTCAAGTTTATTTTTAGCAATTCCAAAATAATTGAAATTTAGAAAAAATTTTTAGAACACTTTTCGCTTATTTCCCATTTTTAAATTTCTTAGAAACAGTTCTTAAGCATTTACAATTTATAAGTCAGTATCGGTACCATGCCAAATTAAAAATTTCTAGCTCTTTCAATATCACCAAAAATTACAATTTCAGAATGTTTTTTGCTCCTACACCGCTCTTTTGGTACAGGCACAGGCAAAAAAACTATAGCCACCATTACTTTTAAAAATGGTCTGGTACTTCCTTAGATTCCATAGAAGTCGTAAACTCTTTTTGCTCATTTCACCCTTTTAAATTTTGAAATTTTTAATAGCTGTCTTAAGAGATCATTTATATCTTCAGGGGTCACACTCACTCAAGATAATTTGTAGCAGTTTTTGGAGCAGCAAAAATCAAATTTTGTAGCAGCAAAATCAGTTTTTGGAGCAGCAAAAAACGAATTTTGTAGCAGCAAAACACAAATTTTGAAGCAGGTAAAAAAACGGTTTTTGTATCTGCACTCACTCAGACAAAAAATGTTTTTGCAAGGAGAAAACATTTTATAGCAAGCTAAAATAAGCAACACAAGGAAAACATTTACTTTTATAGCAGAAAACCAGAGTTGTATAATATAGACGCACACGCTGAAAATTTTCCGCAAAATTCGGAACTTTGCAAAAAAAAAAATTTCGGGATTTTTTTTTTTTTTTTTTTTTTTTTTTAAATACCGAAATGTTAAAAATATTTCCCAATTTTATGCGCTATTTATTTATTGCTTGCCAGCAGACTTAGATAAAATGTAAAACTGTCTGCAAACTAATAATTTCTTAAAAACACGCCATGCCCTCCAAAGTCCTATATCGCCGCTAACAGCAAAAATGAAAAGTTATATGCGAGTGGAGTGCCACTAAGCAACACCACTAAAAGAAATTTTTTTAATTTACAAGCATTATTAAAACTCAGTCAAGAAATATAGTATTGAATGGTTTGCTTAATACAGACAACTAATGAATGAAAGAAAAACTAATGAAAATTAAAAAATATATATTTATTAAAATGTGAAATATTTTAATTATTAACTTATATAAAGATATCAATTTAAGATTGCTCAACAAAACTGTTATTTTATTAATCTATAAAATAACTGAATTACGAATAAATGAATGTTAAAAAAAAAAAGTTAGTCAATGAATGGAAGAGATGAACTCTTACTCATCAGTTTATTTACTCTTTTTGAGACAAACCATTCCTTAATATTGTGACTTTCTTAAAAATTTTTAAAACTTTTTTTCCCCTCCAGTTGAAAAATAGGCTGCAGACCTTCTCAAGAGTCTGCAATGTGCATCGCACCGATTCTCTGCCCGGGGTCTTGATTTTTTTTTTTTTTTTTTTTTTTTTAATAAAAAAATTTAAAAACATTAAAACTGTCTGCAAACTTTGAAAATTTTCTGCGAACGGCGTTCATGTGTTTTATCTGACTCTGCTTGCCAGAGGTGATTCTGTTATGAATTTTCCGAAAATTTACGGCATTCCTGTTCCGAAAATTTTAAAAAAAATCAGCCATCATCCCAAAAATTCAGGCATAAAAAAATATCACTTTAAAATATTGCGAATTTCAACAAATGGTCGCCGGGAAAAAAAAAAAAAAATTTCGTCAATCGTTCGCGGAAAAAAATTACCCCTTTTGTCAAAGCATCGTGGGAAAAACGCAAATTTCGTCAAAGGACTGCGGAAAAAAAAAAAAAACTAATTTCTTCAAAGGATCCTTAAAAAAAAAGATAATTTCGTCAAAGAATCGCAGGAAAAACATAAATTTTGTCAAAGGAGCGCTGGAAAAAAAAAGAATTTCGTAAAAGCATAGCGGAAAAAGCCCGAATTTTGCCAAAGGATCGCGAAAAAAATGCAAATTTCGTAAAAGAATCGCGGAAAAAAATTAATTTTGTGAAAGGATCGCGAAAGAAACAAGAACTTCGTCAAGGGGCCGCGAGAAAAGCGTGAATTCCGTTAAATAATCGCGAAAAAAACCCCACTAATTTTGTCAAAAGATCGCTGAAAAAACGCGAATTTCATCAAAAGATCGCAAAAAAAAAAACATGAATTTTCTCAAATTCGTGGGAAAAAAAAAAAAAAAAAAAAAAAGAATAAAACGTGGTCAAAAGATAGAAAAAAACCCATGTGAATTTCTTCAAAAGATCACAAGTTTTGTCAGAAGATCGCGAAAAACACAAATTTCGTTCAAAAATCGCGAAAAACAAGCGAATTTCGTCAAAAGATTGCGAGAAACACGCAAATTTTCTCAAAAGATCGCAAAAGTATGTGAATTTCGTCAAAAGACCGCAAAAATATGCGAATTTCGTCAAAAGATCGCGAAAAATAAGCAAATTTCTTCAAAAAATTGCAAAAGGAACTCAAATTTCGGTAAAAGATCACAAAAAACACTCACATTTTGGTAAGAGATCGTGAAATCAAGTGAATTTTGTCAAAGGATCGTGAAAAACACGCTAATTTCATGAAATGGTTGCGAGATTTTATTTTATTTTGTGATTTGCTGTATTTAGGTCCCTAAAGGTTCCTTTTTTATGCTAAATATATGGCCTTTTTGGTCCCTTTTTACCATTTTTTACTACGAAAGTTGAGTGGAAGTCCTGTATGTTGTATTCATGGGCTTTTGTTTGATTAGTTAAAATTGCTGCTCTAAAATAATATTTTTTAAAGCCAAATAAACTAATTTTTTTCTCTTTCTGCTGCTAATTTTTCATTATTGCAATATGTACCCGATTATCATTTAAAATGCCCAGAGTTAGCAAAATGAGGAGAAATTTTATCTGAGTAATTATTCTTTCAAATGTGAAAATATTTTCAAGATAGAAATTATTTTAATTTTTAGGAGTTTATTAGCATGAGAATTTCAGTCTGCTCCAAAAACAGAACTTTAATTTTACTGCTACAAAATTAGATTTTTGCTGCTACAGAAATGGATTTTACAGGCTACAAAATCCGATTTTTGCTGCTCCAAAAAGGGATTTTACTGCTGCTAAATCAGATTTTTACTGCTCCAAAAATGGATTTTACTACTCTAAAATCAGATTTTTGCTGCTACAAAGGTGCTCAAAATGGCTTTAGTGCACTTTCATCCCTGCATCAATCGATTTAATGATGATACCTATGAATAGACCTCTCCCTATAAAATGTGATTCAGTTGTTTCAAAAGCAATGCCAGAACAGAGTGACTGGCGTTTTGTGCGAAGAAGTTACAATATTAAGGATTGGACTGTTTCTTAATGCATTAACAAAATAATTGATAAGAATTCACGTTTTCTTATCATGGATTTTTTAAATTAAAATAAATATTCTTTAATTAATATCAATTCATTTTTAATTTAAATGGTAATTACTTTAAAACTACTGTTTTTAATTAATACCGTCAAAATAATATAACACATTATTTTATTAAACATTAAATTAATTTGCAGAAAGTTTTTGACCCAATATTTGCGTGCGCAGAAAGTTTTTGGTTTTATACAAGTCTGCAGAAAACAAATTTGCCTTAAGATAAATAAAAAACTGTAGAAAAAGTGTAAAGGGAAAAAACATAAAAACAGATTAAAAGAAATCACCATCGCCATTTTATTCAATGCTATTTTATTTGAATTTGACGCATTCTATCAGTTGTTTTCGGAGAACTTAACACTCAAAAATCTGTATTCACATTGGCTCACACCAGTTTTGCTTAACTTTCTGCAACAGAACAATATTTGACAATTTCATACGAAACACATAGAGAATGAAAATGTGAACCCAGGGGTGATTCGGAGTTTTAAAAAAAATTCTGAAATTCATAGCAAGAGACCGCTGCATTTTTTTCGCCATCCTTTGATGAAATTTAAGTTTTTTCTGCGATCCTTTGACGAAATTCCGTGGGTTTTTTCGCAATCTTTTAACAAATTTCACGTTTTTTCTGCGATCCTTTGACGAAATTCCGTGGGTTTTTTCGCAATCTTTTAACAAATTTCACGTTTTTTCTGCGATCCTTTGACGAAATTTTTTTCGGCGACAATTTGATAAAATTCATGATTTTTTTTTTTTTTTGTGATAATGGCACAAAGAAATCAAATTTGGGAGCAGAAAGGAGAAACGAAATGGCTGTTTCTGAACAGACACAGTCAAAATAACCCATCTGTAGCAGATAGTTTCGTTTGGAGCAATTTGGTGCAATTGGAGCAGGTGTGTGACCTTGTATCTTATGTATCTAGCATGGCAAATTTCAACTTTCTAACTTTCACCAAATTGCATAGAAATCACAATTTAGAAAGTTTTCTGCACATTTTTACACCTCTTAAATTTCAAACTTTTCCCCAACTGCAATTACATAAGTAACAAGTAACTATCATGCCAAATTTCAAGTTTTTATCCCCTTCCTTCAGGATCATAAAGATTGTAATTTAGAACATTTTTTGTTCCTATAACCAGAGTTGGCACAATTTGAACCAATCGGTTGTAACCAGTTGGGTTTTTTTAGAAGAAATATAATGACATTCTCTTTTTTCTTTATAATTTAAGTGTTTCAAATTATTGGATATTAATAATTTCTACTTTTAAAACTTTATTTCAGCAATACGGGCAATTATTTTCCCTCAAAATAATGCATATAAATATCACAAAGAATTGTAGATAAAGGATTATCCATAGTTAAGCCATCAAGATTGTTTGACAAATTTAATGACATCAAGAGATAGCATAGAGCAATTGGATGGATTAATAACTTTTAATTCACTAACAAAATCATAAGAATTTTTTATCATATGAGAATTAGATATGCATAAAGGAAAAAGGATGGATGTTAAAAATCTGGCAAGAGAGGTCAATGCAGGTTTTTTTTTTTTCTTGGGGCCCATTTTGCGAAAAATAAAAGTTATTTTTGTGAATTTTATTATATTTTTGTGAAAAATAACATTTTGTACTGAAAGTTGAAATTGAGTTACTCAAATTTGAACATTTATTAAACAAAAACTTCTTTAAAGCCTTTGTTAAAGTTTTAGTTTCTGGTGAACTGATTTTATTTACAAATCGCACGTTTTAAAACCTAACAAAATAAAAATACAGTAAATTCCTGACTATCCGGCCTAGTAAAAAAGAATGTTGCAAGCAGCTGAGACAGATAGGTTCGTGCCCGTGAGAAAGTGTTGACTCATGACAGGAAAGAGCAAAAAGGGATTACAGGATGCAATAGCAGAGCAAAGACAGACAGAAAGGGAGGGTG
Organism: Maratus speciosus; assembly: GCA_963932465.1. Classification (NCBI taxonomy): domain Eukaryota; kingdom Metazoa; phylum Arthropoda; class Arachnida; order Araneae; family Salticidae; genus Maratus; species Maratus speciosus. The sequence goes on along the minus strand of OZ010799.1, from coordinate 61,366,820 downwards.
GGTGGTTAAAGTCTGATAACCTGTTTCGTTAGTTGTGCTTTGGATTAGTGATGCAACGAATAGTGGTTTGGCCGAATAACCGAATATTCGGCCAAGTTACAGCCGAATATTCGGCCTATTCGGCCGCCGAATAATGAACTTATTTTTTGCATAAAAACAAAACATAGTATGCACTATATGCACAATTTTTGTATATTTCACAATTAAAATGTATTGTTTCTTTTAAAAATTATTTATATACAAATTTTTAATTTTTTAAAGCATTATTTTACTCTGAAAAAATATTCGGCTATGTTCGGCCTAAAAATTGCCTCAATAATATAATTCAGCCCCCCAAAATAATTCTTAGCAAAAATTCCTCATCAGGTACTGTCTAGTTACATTTTAATAGATATTATGTGTGTTGTTGTTACACTTTAAAATAATGACAAAATTTGAAAAGTACTAGGAAACATAAGTTTCAACTTTCAGATGAAATAAAATAAAAAATAAGAAATCTTAATATCTTAAGAAAAATCACTGAGAGAAAGGATGAAAGGAATATCCTCTAAAATGGTGGTAAGAAATCATTGTAGACTTTATAAAGCTCACAATTAACAAAAACATTTTTATCATTTATTATTATCACTATTTTTTTTTCTTTGCTGTCAGCAGATAGCACTAGAGTTCTTTATAGGTATAATTCAAAATATTATTGAAAGAAATATTTTTTTTATGTAACAAGGTATAAATGTTAAACTTCCCATTATGATAAAAATAAAATTTGAATTTGCTTGTACAGCTGTATTAAAACAATTTTGAATAGATTAATTTTAAATTTAACAGATTATGTTAGCTTATTACAAGCAGATATTTTTTGTACTTACTGATACAGCATAAAATTGTTTTAACATGATTCCTAAATTAGCCTCTTATATAAAAATGGGTAGATAAAACCCATTCGAGGTATGAAAGTTAATGGAAAAAAAAAGTGTTAGTTAATTTCAAATAAAATTTTCATTATACATGATGAATATAAATTGTCAAATTAATTATTCGGCCAAGGCCGAATAATGGACTTGATATTCGGCCGAAGCCGAATGGGCCGAACATTCGGCTTCGGCCGAATATTCGTTGCATCTCTACTTTGGATGTTAACAAGTGTGGACGTTATTTGCTGCTGCTCCTGGTTATGTTCATATAGTCTTTTGGTGTGTTTCATGTTATGAAAAGGATGATAAAAAAAAGTTATTGTGACTAACTATGGAGGAGAAACTGTGCAGACATTATTTGCCGCTGTTCTTAGTTACGTTTGTATAGTCTTTTGGTGTGTTTCATGTTTATTTATTGAAGATTAATGAAAAGGGCGATAGGTGATAAACGAAAAAAAGTTATGGTGACTATGGAGGAGAAACTATACACTATAGATAGACTGCAGGTCTGGGGTAATGTCAAAAACTATTGCTTCGGAGTTAGGAGTTGGTAAAAGTACAGTGGGTGACTGGAAGAAAAATCGAGCAGAAATTGAAATTGGTGCACTGCCAAGAAAAAAAACATGCTGAAAGGCAGGGTTGGTAAAAAAAAAAAACTTTTTTTTTTTTCAAAAAAATTAAAAAAACCGTTTTTTTTTTTTGTTTAAACCAGGTTTTTTTTTGGTTTAAACCGGGTTTTTTTTAAATATACATTCCTATCACATATACATGCATATTTATTGATAAAAATAAACATTGTTGGATATATAAGTAATATAACTTCATTTAAAAATAATTTAAATTTAAATAAATACAGTAATTACGTAGAAAATTGAAATAATTTAAATATTTTTAGTAAAAGCTATATCTTATGTTCCATGAATAAAATGCTCTACATAGTGAAACATTGATACCTTGAAAATCTTAATAAACAATCTTTTGATTACTGTAACTATAAATAAATATATGGTGTAATAAAAAGTTACAATTTCAGTGCAAAATTCACCTTGATTACTAATTAACATACATAAGATAGAAATAAATGTAAATACATTGCTTAAAGGTGCGTCATATTTAATAAAATCCTTTAAAAACACACATTAAAATGACTTTAATGTGTTTTTAAAGGATTTTATTAAATATGACGCACCTTTAAGCAATGTATTTACATTTATTTGTATCTTATGTATGTTAATATATGGTGTAGTTTCATAAATACAATATACTTTCCCATGGCTATTCAAAATAATTTCTTTGAAATATTTGCAATGTGAGATATCTGATTTTTCTGTTAGACAGTCTACATGAACAATTATTATCTTTTATTGAAAGTAAAGCTTTTTATAAAGAATTCCTGGAATGATTTGAATTTAGCAGTAGAGTCTTTACACATTTCAAGAAGTATTGTATATTGTCATTTGACACTTCTCAGGAACTGCCAGGTAAAAAAAAAAAAAAAGGGGGCGACAGTAAAATAAACAGAAATACATATTTACCAGCTTTTTAGATTACTGAAAATACTGATCTTAAAATGGAAAGTAGATTTACAAAACTTGTCAATCTTAAAAAAAATTCAGAAGGTATACGTCGTACAGTACCCCTCCACTACATCCCAGGTTAGAAATAGAAATTATTTATATCCAATAATTTGAAACACTTAAATTACAAAATTGAGAAAATATTATATTAGATTTTTTCTAAAAAACCAGTTGTTTAACCAATTGATTTAAACCACGCCAACTATGCTGGTAACAGAATAAAATCATAATTCAAAACCCTAATCCCAATGAAGGAATGCAAGAAAAACAAAGACTTACTAAACCCAATAGCCATGATACAACAAAGAAAACTCACAGCCAATCATTCATTAGCATACAGAACAGAGAGTAACCAATGGAGAGAATTACTTATGATTATGTCATCATTGAAGCATAATGTAATCCTTAGTAAATCTTAACAAATCAAGCAATCTAAGTAGTAAAAGTGTATTTTTAGCTCAAATCTGCCATTTCGGCTATTTTTAAAAATAAAAGGCTTGAAAGAGAAAAAGAAAGAAAACTAACTACTTTTTTTCCCAGCTAATTTTAGAAAAATTAGTATGCCATGTAGATTTAAAGCTTATAAGAAAACTTTGATTGGCTAAAAATGTTTGTCACTTTACAAGTTTATTAATTCAACATTTTTCTAAAGTTTTGATTGTAGCTTCTGCATAACTTGGATTTTGCATTTTTCAATAATGTGTAAAATAAATGAAAACATTAGGGAAAAAGAGAAAAAAACCAGATGAAAAAAAACCAGCATGGTTTTTAAAAAAAAAAAAAAAAAAACATTTGGTTTAAACCACCGTTTAAACCAGGGTTCGCAAAAACCCGGGTTTTTTTGAAAAAACCCAACCCACATGGGTTTTTTCATGAAAAACCCAATTTTCCCCGGGGAAAATCGGGTTTTTTCAAAAGTATAATGTATGCGATATTACATTATTGTATTCTATATTATTTATACATTATATATACTATACATTGTTCCCTTGTATACAATAATTGTAATACTATTTTACAAGTTATAAATTGTAAATTATATGAATTTAAATTAAGTGTCATAAATTGCATATATTATATGAATTTAAATAATTGTCAGTGTGTCTCACAAATTAATTTTAAATATAATAGAAGATAAAGAATTGTTAATTTGCTTTAAATTAAAATAATGTATAGAATATTAATATTTAAAATTTATAAGTAGAAGAAAAAAAGGGGTAAACTAGTCAGATGTGCCAATCCCAAAACTTTCCTCTGTCTCATACATGTTAATAATTCAAAATTCGCTATCACAGTGCCACATCTCTGCTCATCACGAGGATTGTAAAATATAGGCTCATTGAATTGGATGCATTTAACAAGGATATGAAAGTATCACATTGTTTCAAACAAATCATTGAATTTTGGAACCCATCCTCTTAGATGTCCACAACCAAAACTTCCAACCCAAACAGTATAAAATCAACACCTGTTGTATTCAATTTACATCCAAGTCTAATAAGGATCTATTTACATGAAAGTGAAACAGAATATTAAGTTTGATTAAATTACGCGCATTAGTTTTTGAGATATAGATTTTGCAAAAATCGTGAAAAATTTAGCATATCAACACTACGTGCTGTGCAATTTACACCTAAACCTAATCGGTAACAGCTTACGTCAACGTTTAACTGAATCTGAAGTTTGATGAAAATCTTGAGATATTGCGGAAATCATAAAAAATGCAGTACAGCAGAGCCATTGTTGGGTGATATTCACCAAAAACCAATCAGCACCAGTTTATATCAAGATCTAACTGAATCTAAATTTTTATTCAATTTCGTACATTAGTTCTTGAGATAAGAGTTATTGCTGAAAACGTGAAAAAATGCAGCATAACAGCGCTACCTGTTGGGCGATATACACCAAAACTTGATAAGCAACAACTTGTAACTGAATCTAAAGTTTGATGAAAATCCGTGCATTAGTTCTTGAGATAAAGCTATTGCAAAAATTGAGATAAATGCAGCATAGCAGAGCCACCTGTTGGGTAATATACACCTAAAACTAATCAGCATCAGCTTACATCAAGCTTTAACTGAAGCTAAAGTTTTGTGAAATTCTGTGCATTAGTTCTTGAGATAGAGCACCCACAAAATTTTTGTCACATACTGACAGACATTTTCTAAAAACTGTCAAATCGTCTTCAGGACCTTTTTAAAACGTATAAATCCGTCGTAATCTAGAAGTCGAAATTTTTCACAAATTAAATACTTTCTTCTTGTAAAGATAGAAGAAAGTAAAAATACATATCTTTTATTTTCATGAATATAGCTCATTTGAATTTTTTATATAAAGACATTCTTGTGATATTATTGCCTTTACCTATAGTTATGTACTATGTATGTTGGTTACTATGTTCTATGTTAGTAAAGTATTTCAGTGTGCTAAAATGCATTTTTATTTTACTTCGGGTGTTTATGTATTAATGTTGTGGCTTTTATATATTAATTTTTTTTCAAACTTTATTGAAATGACTTAAATTCATTAAATGTATATGTTGTTTAAAATTTTAAATATTTCTGAAAATTGAAAAAACCCACATTATGGGCTTTTCAGTGGGCTTTTTCAAGTGGGTCCATTCTGAAAAAACCCACCGGGTTTTTTCGAACTGGGCCCAGCTTTGCGAACCCTGGTTTAAACCAAACAACCCTGCTGAAAGGTAAGCATAAAGAAGTCGAAACTTTATTTTTAGGGCATCAACATTAAGAAGAATTCGTCAGATTACCATAAGTGGAGAGGTTTTATCTGCTGATAAGAGACTGCACTTTTGTTCAAATTCTGTCTTGCTAAGCTCATTCAACAGAAGGAAATTTCTCAGGAGTAGTTCTGCAACTGTGATGAGGCCGGTTTAAATTATAAGATACTTCCTACAAAAATGCTTGCATTAAAGAAAGAAGCCAGTGATCAGGATACAAGAAAAGCAAGGAACGAGTCACCATATTAGCTTGCAGTAGTGCAACCGGCAACCATAAGCTTAGGTTTACTTTAATAGGAAAGTTGAATAAACCTAGATGTTTTAAAAAACTGAAAAATCATGAATTACTATACCTATATTACAAGCATAAAAAAAAACCCGAAAGGATGAATTCTGAGATCTTTTAAAAGCTGGTTCCGAAATGAATTCGTACCGATTGACTGTAGAGAAACATTAGAAAGACAACAATTTGCAGATAAAAGCTTCTGCTGATTCTTGACAATGCACCTTCGCATCTGTCCATTGGTGAACTCGCAGATCGAGCCATCAAAGCTAAATTTTTACCACCCAACCCGGTAGCAGAAACATCAAGATGGAAGACTGGCGTCGTAGATTTTCTTTTGCAGATTCTTTTTCCATAGAACTTTTATTTTGCTTTACTTTAGGTTTAGCTCTTTCTTACTTAATACAACAACTTAAGATTATTATTAACAAAAATAAAATGCATAAAGATGTTACAGGTAAGTGATCGTTTAATTAACACTTCAATTGAATTTTCCATTATTGGGCTGCCCAATGTGATGCTTATTTGTCAGCCGATAGACCAGGGCGTCTTTGAAATGATAAAGAAAAAGTATCACCAGCGTCTTCTCCGTTCGCTGATATCAGCGACTGATACAGGGCTTGAAATTCAGTTTTTCTTAGGAGGGGAGTCTCCCTACCAACATTTATAAATGGAGGGGGCTATTTGGGAGGGAGAAAAAAAAATCTAAAATCCACTGTTATTTTACATGCTATTTAAAAAAACTTACATTAATTATTTTATCATGTCTGTATTAATACAGACATTTTTTGGTGCACCCTTTTGGATATTTTCCTTTTTCTGTCACAGGAAGAAAATATCGTGAAATGTGCCAATCGGGCGTAGGAAAAATTCGTGAATTTCCTCGAATGGTCGAGGGAAGAATATCGTGAAATTCGTGGATTGGCCGCGGTATAAAATCGCAAAATTCATCGATAAGGCGCGGCATAAAACTGAATTTCGTCAGTCTGTCACAAAAAGTAACCGTAAAATTCGTGGGTGTTTTTGATTAAAAAAAAAACCAAACAAACATCTTCTTTTTGACCATATATGTGGACATAAACCCGTGTGAGAAACTGATGTAGAAGATGAGAACAATAAGCTTCTTTTTCTGCTGAAAAATATACCAGGATTTGACGATGTCAATGCAAAGGGCATTACAGAATAGATGGCAAACAGCGAAGTGAATGAATTAACTGACAACAATATTGTAGAAATGGCGACACAGGAAGAAGTAATAGAATAAAAAGAGGAGGAGGATAGTAGGAAAAATCTCATTCTACATTCAGAAGGGATTAAGACAATTGAGGCAGCACTGCAGTACATTAGTGAGCAGGAGGAAGCAACAACAGCTGATATCATCTGCTTGCATAAATGGAGGGACATTGCGTCGCAGAAGAGGGCTAACAAGGATAAGCACAAGCAGTCATCTATCAAGGACTTTTCATAAACTAAAAACTGTAAGTTTCGACTCTTATCTTATACATAACTTTTCATATTGTGCAATTGTTTATTAATAAATGGTAAAATACGATTTACTCATTTTTTTATGAATTAGGCTTACGTTTTACATTAATGTTCTGCTTATTTTGAAATTGCATGTATTTTTATATATCAAATTTGTCATAAAATATGTAACATGTGTTTTTAATACCATGGCGGGCAGGAAGTGAGTAAATTTTTTATAGAACTCTGGTCTATCCTTCCCTCACATTAGGCCACATAGTCGTGAGTTTACTGTAATAAGTAGTAGTAAGTTTTTATGGAAAGGAATTTTGTAATGGTGCTTCTTTTATTAAAAATAATTTTGAGAAGGAGCCTGCTTTATTAAAAGGAATTTTGAGAAGGGGCCTGTTTTATTAAAAGGAATTTTGTAAAGGGGCCCTATATTGGCTCCAAATTTTGCCTGGATCAACCCCTGAGAGATCTTAAGGGAAAAGGGAACATAGGTTTTATGAAGCATAAAAATGACCACAAACGGCTGAAGTTGAATAACAATGCTTAGTATAATCATTTAAAACAACAGAATTCTTACCAGCTTTTTTGACATTAGAAAGATGTAATTAGTAGGGTCACTTTTTACTTCAATGTAAGGACCTTCACGTAAAAAGAGTATAAACTTTATCCGAATAATCTTATATGTATATAACTTACAACAGAAAAAAAATTTTTTAGCTTTAATGCTTGCAAAGGGAGACTTTTTAAAACATCTTTATTTCATGAAAAAATTACATGAAGCTTAGTCGACAGAGTGTGGTCTTGGGTTACAGCTTCTTTGAAGAGAGTATTCTGAATCAGCAGAACACATTGTGGGTTATATGTTATAGGGATTGACCGAATCAGCAATTTTGCCGAATACTGAAGCTTCGGTCAAAGTGTACACCGAATATTTGGTATTCGGCAACCGAATACTTAAAAATTTTTAATACACATTTTTGCATATATTAGCTTTTATAATAAACTTTAATTAAAATTAAATTCTTAATAATTTAATTCAGTTACATTTTTATTCTTAAATCTAATTACACAAAAAAATTTAATGACTTCTTTCAACTCACAAATTCATTAACCCATCACTTATTTTTTATTATTTTATCACTAGTCAATATCCAAATTAACCCAATGAAAGTATTAAACTATACAGGCTATTATTAAGGATAAGGATTCTCAGAAAAACATAAGTTCATTCAAATAAAAAGAAACAATGTTGTCATTAAGTTGATTTACTGATTGTCTAATTACTATACATATTGAATTGGAATGTTCTCAAATACAAAAGGTATCATATCAATTTGTACATTTAACTATTTTCTGTGAAATTATTGATACATATTTATATTTTGATTAATATTTATCACTGTGGTGATGAAGATAAATTTGAGCGATTTTAATTTAATGGTTATAAAAGCTATAGGATAGGCATAGGAGTATACTTATTTGATGCATGTATTTTCTTTAATATAAACCTTAGATATACAGAGATGAACTCTGATATACTTATTTGAGGTGTATATTACAGAGAATACACATTAAATAAATTTAAATTGGAAAAACTAATGTAGAAATAATTAAAATTAAATGGTAATGGAAAGATGCCCATATTCCTTACTTTTCTTTCCCCTATATCATAGACAGTTGCTCTGATTTCACCCCTATATAGACTATTTTAGGAAAGAAAAAAAAAAGTTTTTTGTAATTAAAAATGGCCATTGACTTGAGCTGAACTTTGAACTCATGCACATAATATTGAAACTCATCATTTAGCATATTCTACTTCTAAGTAAAAGAAAATTCTTCTACTTCTAAGAAAATACTTATCCGCAATTATTCGGCCGAATACTTAAAAGTATTTGGCCGAAGCCGAATATTCGGTTTACATGCCGAATCACCGAATACCGAATCGACTATTCGGTCAATCCCTAATATGTTATAAATAAAATATTCTGCATGTGACCTGATGATATGAATAACTTGGAATAATTATTCTTGACAGATTATTTTAGGGCTCAGTAAAGCAAAAATCAATGAGGGGGGGGGGGGGGGGGTTAACCACTTAAAAAAGACTTAATTTAAAAAAACAGGTTTTATTTTTCAAAAGTTGGTTTATACAGCTAATTCATATTAAATTTGGATTAATTATTTTTAATACACTTATGAATATTGTCTACTAAAATAAAATATAAATTTCTATTAAATTTATTTGTCAAATTTATAACCACTAGAAAGGCAAATGTGAAGGCATTATGTCTGGGGGGGAAAAATATATATTGAAAAGATTATAAATTAGACTCCAAAGTGGTATTTTGAAATTCTATATTACATTGCGACGCTACGAAAATCGGTCTAAAACTACGATTTTTTGCAAAACACATACACGCCGAAAAAAATCAAATTGGTTAATTGCTCACTGAAGGAAAAAAAATGCCAATTACGTCAAAGGATCGCAGGAAAGTGCAAATTCTGTCAGAGGATCACGAAAAAGTGACAATTTCGCAAAAGAGTCGGGGGGAAAAAACATATCATCCGAGGATCGCGAAACAGCGCGAGTTTCATGAAAGAATCGCGAAAACCCCCTGCAAATTTCGTCAAAGGATCTCAGAAAAATACGCGAATCTCATCAAAGAATCACTAAAACACTAATTTCATCAAAGGATCGAGAAAAAACCACATTGTTCCAAAAGATCACAACAAAACACGAGTTTCGGCAAAAAAAATCACAGAAAAAAAAACCAAAAGAATCTCTCTCTCTCTGTGTGTGTGTGTGTGTGTGTGTGGGGGGGGGGGGGGCATTAACTTTTGGTGTATAAGATAATTTTTCTTACAGAAAAGCAAATGTTTGAAATGCATTTTGATTTTTATAGTGTAAAATAATCTCACACATTCACAATTTTTTTAATATGTACTTTTATATGACAAAATTTAAATAAGACATTTTTTTCTTAATACAGTAGAAGATCTTTATAACGCAAACCTAAAAACGCAAGGTTGAGCGTTATATAGAATTTTGCGTTATATGGATCACATCATTAAATTCATCTTGTAAACATGGCCAAATATGTCTGGAACATATCAAAATACATTAGAATATCTTTATACTGCATTCCTTGTTACCAAGAGTTATCCAAATTATAAATTTTTGCATAATATAGGTCAGGCATTGTTAAATTTATTTTATAAACATGATCCAAATATAACTGACACAACCATCCCTTATATTAGACATTTTCAAAAATGTTTCTTGTAATAATAGCATTTTTTTTTCAGTAAAAAAGGTCTTAAATTAGAGCTATAAAGTTGAACTAATGTATCAAATTTAGTCCTCTAGAGAGTAGCAATATTTTACAATGTGAAAATGCAGGTGCTTTTTAACTGCAAAAGTCATTGTTTACGTCTGAGAAGTTGTGCGTTATATGGAGAATTGCGTTATAAAGATCTTCTACTGTATTCCTCACTATCATGATTACTTAGCATATACATATTCTATTTTAACTGTACCTCGCCCAACTTCATCGTCTGACTGCACTAGTGTTGACTCTAGAAAAAAAAAGGACCGCCGGGCAGGAATTTTTTAAAAAGGGAACATTATTCTAAAAAAAAAAGGTACATTTTTTCAAAAAGGGAACACTATTCTAAAAAAAGGGGGCACACTTGTACCTTGTTCACAAAAATATTTTGAACTGGCTTGTTTAGAGTCCCTAGAATTTGAGATATTTTCCCGGGATCAACTGAATTGGCACAGGGCGCATAGGAAGTGTTAAAAAAGGCAGCTGGGCGCATCGGAAGGGTTTAAAAGAGTCGCCGGGCGCGAAAAAAGAAATAAAAAGGACCGCCAGGCACTGCGCCTTGCTAAAGCAGCTTAGAGTCAACACTAGACTGCACATGGTTTAATTATTCTAAATTAATATTCAAATTTTTAGAATTTCATGATTAAATTAAATATACACATTTGAAATAATTAGTCTGTGTTTTATTGCACATGTGTATACATTAAATAAATTAAGTATAGGATAGGGATTGACCGAAGCAGCAATTTTACCGAATACCGACGCTTCGGTCGAAGTGTATACCGAAGATTCGATATTCGGCAACCGAATACTTGAAACTTTTTAATATGCATTTTTACATATTAGCTTTTTTAATAAGCTTTAATTGAAATTAAATTCTCAATAATTTAATTCAGTTACATTTTTATTCTTAAATCTAACACAAAAAAATTTAATGACTTCTTTCCACTCACAAATCCATTAACCCATCACTTATTTTTTATTATTTTATCACTAGTCAATACCCAAAAATAACCTACGAAAGTATTAAACTATACAGGATATAATTAAGGATAAGTATTGTCAGAAAAACAAAAGTTCATTCAAATAAACAGAAACAATGTTGTCATTAAGCATTAAGCTCATTTACTGTTTGTCTAAGTCTAATTATAAACATATCGAAATACAAAAAGGTATATCAATTTGTACATTTAACTATTTTCTGTCAAATTATTGATAGAATATTTATATTTTGATTAATATTTTAACATTGTGGTGATGAAGATAAGAAATTTGAGCGATTTTGATATAATGGTTATAAAAGCTATAGGATAGGCATAGGGGTATACTTATTTCATATGTGTATTTTCTTTAATATACACCTTAGATATACAGACATGAAATCTGATATACTTATTTGATGTGTATATTAAAGAAAATACACATTAAATAAATTTAAGTTAAAAAAAAAAAAAGGCTAATGTAGAAGTAAATAAAATTAAATGATAAGGGAAAGATGCGCATCTTCCTTACTTTTTTTTTTCTTTGTTGTAGACAGTTCTTTTGATTTCACATCTATGTAGACTATTTTAGAAAGGAAAAAGTTTCTTTTTTTTAATTAAAAAATGGCCTTTGACATGTTTTTTTGTAGTGCAGCTGAACTCTGCACTCATGCACATAATATTGAAACTCATTGTTTAGCCTATTCTACTGCTAAGTAAAAGAGAATTCTTCTACTTCTAAGAAAATACTTATCTGCCATTATTCAGCCGAATACTTAAAAGTATTCGACCGAAGGCGAATATTCGGTTTACATGCCGAACCACCAAATACCGAATAGTTGATTCGGTATTTGGTCAATCCCTAGTATAGGGCCCCATTATCCAGAATTCCAAAATCCAGAAGGGAAAAAAATATTTCGAAAATTTTCTAAATTAGTAAATTTTTACTAAAACTTTGGAATTCCTGAAATTTTTCAAAAATTTTACAGATTTCTAATTTTTTCAGTCCATTGTGTTTCAATGCGTAACCACTAAAATATGTTACTTCAGTGGCAGGGGAACACTGATCCCCACCCCTCAAATTTTAGTTTAAAATTAATTTATATTACGATTTGTTTAAAAAAATATTTCACCAGGGGTGATTTTGTTCCGAATTTTCCCGAAAATTCAAGACATTCGGTTCCAAAAATTTTTAAAAATTGGTCTTCAGTTCAAAAATTTTAACATAAAAAATATCGTGAATGGCAACAAATGGCCTGCAAAAAAATCTATTCTGTGAATTATTCGCAGAAAGAAATCGTCCATTTCGTTAAAAGATTGCAGAAATAATGACAATTTTGTCAAAGGATTGTGAAAAAAAATACAAATTTCGTCAAAGGTGTGTGAAAAAGTACAAATTTTGTTAGAGTTGTAGAAAAAAATAATTTCATCAAAAGATCGCGGAAAAAGCACTAATTTCATCAAAGGATCATGGGGGGGGGGGGATGCTAATTTCATCAAAAGCTTCGTGAAAAGAAAAAACTAATTCCGTCAAAGAAAAAGAATCGCAGAAAAAAAACTACCGCATATACTCGTGTATAAGTCAACCCCCAATTCCTGAGCAAAGTTTTGAAAAAAAAATTGAATTTTTGTGTATAAGTTGAATCACATTTCTGGTAGTATGTTAAAAAATGATTTATAATCGACGATACAAAAAATTTATAAATTTTCATTAAGTTAGTAAACTTTTTTTTTCGTTTCTAATCAACTTTTATTTTTTTTTTTAAATTCAATGTTTTAAAACTGTATAATTATGTAAAACTGAAAATTTTTTTTAACTATTTTGAAATCCATTCCCATCAATTTAATGACACTTAAAAAGAAAAAACTCTCAATCTATCCAAGCCTTATTTACAAGAGTAAACAACTTGGTAAACCTAAAATATAGTACTTCTTTGTATTATAGGACTTTTAGGAGAGATGTCTAAAAGCATTCTCAAGTTGAAATCTTTTTAAAAAGGAGGATTAAAATGTTGAAAAAAAAAAAAAATGTCTTCTATTAAAGGGAATTCTATCCCGAGAGAAAATGGATGCAAAACAATTACAGGGACTTATTGTTGAGCTTTTTTGGTCAATCAGGAAAATGAGTACTGTCTGCTTTTATCTCTCTCTCCAACCTTAGACGCATATGTGATTACTTAAAAGACTTACCCATTCGTTGATTATCTGCAATTTTTTTTTTTCTAACTCGTGTATAAGTTGACCCCCAATCTCAACACCTGAATTTTGTCTAAAATTCTTTGTCTTATACACGAGTATATAAGGTAATTTCATCTAAGAATCGCAGAAAATATACGAATTTTGTAAAAGGATCGTGAAAAAATGCAAATTTCTTCAAAGGATTGAAAAAAAAAAATGCAAATTTTGTCAGAGGATTGCAGAAAAAAATGTGAATTTCGCCAACGAATCAGAAAAAAAAAAGTGTAAATTGGGGTCATAGAAGCACGAAAAAAAATGGAAATTTCATCAAGGGATCACGAAAAAAATGCAAACTTCTTCAAAGGATTGTAACAAAAATGCAAATTTTGTCAGGATTGCGAAAATGGAAAATTTCATCAAAGGATTGTGAAAGAAAGCCCGCAAAGTTTGTCAACATATCACAGAGAAAATACTGTTAAGCTCTGGTATCTCGGCAGATGACCTTGGGAGAATCTATTTCTGACCAGGGGTTTCAGGGTCAAAGGTTGCCAAGTACAAGTGCGTAATTGGCGAACAGACAATCCGCCAAATCCCGGAAATAGGGATTTTCACCACCAGTACAAGTTTACTCTTTTATCTGTGATTTCTAAGAAGTTGGAAATAACTGTAAAATGTATATTCCTTGTTCCATGGTGATTTTACTATTTCAGATCGTAGCTTTTATTTGAGGTTGATCTTGCTCTTTGTCTTTTAAATTATTATTATCGATCTTTGTCAACTATATTCGCCTTAACAAAATTCCACGCAAAAAGAAAATTATTCATTCCAAGCAGGGTTGCAAAAAAGCCGGCTAAAATTAAAAAAAGCCACGCCAGTGGCTTTTATTGGCCAAAATTGGCCTTTTTTGGCCAAAATTGGCAATACAGTGAAGCATTTTAATTATAGACTACACATTTTAAAGTGTTTTTAATTAGTTTTAATGACATTTAGTTGATTTAAAATACGATAAGTAACCCAATTTCTCAACAATGATGACATAATACTGAAAAAAAAAAAAAAACTTAGATGGATCTGCTAGTGATTTGAAGTGAGAATTGGAAATATGTCAACTAAATTTTAAAAGAGCCATACCAACTGCTTTATCTGGTTTACACTGACCTGTAACCCCGCTCCCCTTTTCTTCTTCATTTTTACTGCTTTATAAAATTAAAGAGGACAATGATTACTAAGTTACATGTTTTATTACTTAACAAATTTTAAGAGCTATTAATATACAAGTCTTATTTTATTTCTCATTAATATTTAAAGTCATACATAATCATATAATAAAAATACAAGTTCTCACTGTTAAAAACAATATTATGAACAGCATATGCATGAATATGCACTCTTTTAAATAGCAACAAACTTTTCAAAATTTTATTTCTATTTTACTTACAGAATGCATTTTATGTATTTATTTAATTTGCATAATTGCTAGATTTACTTTTATACAGTTACGTACTAAACTCTCCTTAAATGTTATACCCTTTTCTAATTTCTCTTTTTACGATTATAACATAATCTCTCCATATGGACACGTAAGAATTAAGAATGTTTCCATTTTGATGTGCTACATTTTGTGATTGTTTAATCAAATATAATCTTTAAAATGTGTAGTATATGCGGGGCTATGTAATATAGAATTTTAAAACACCAGTTTAGAGTCTAACTTATATTCTTTTCAATATTTATAAATTTTTTTAGATATGCTTTCTATGTTGAAATTTATAATTCTTTTAGTAGAAAATATTTAAGTGTTTAAAAAAATAATTAATCGAAATTTAATATGAATTAGCTGTAAACAAACTTTTAATAATAAAAGCCGGCTTTTTTTAATAAAAGCCGGCCTTTTTTAAGTGGTTAAAACCAAAAAAAGCCGGCCGGCTTTTTTTGGCCTGGCTAAAAGCCGGCAACCCTGATTCCAAGTAGCGAAATGGGATTTTAAAAGTGTTGTAATTTTTTGAGGAGGAAAGGAACATTCTTTTAAAATTTATCGCTTGCATTTTAACATTTTTAAATGATTTTTCCCTAGAATAGCTGAGGTCGATCTATAAACGGGTTACTTTTCGATTCTCATAAAGTTTTAGTATAAAGATTTTTAGATTTCTTTTATAATACATAAAGTTACTTTCACTTTCGGAGTCGGTTCTGAAATTGAAAGTGTACTCATTATTAAAAAAAAACCCTAAATCGAAAAAGTAAAAACTAGCAAGGTTAGAGATCAACCTCAGCCATTCTACGGAAAAAAAAAGAAAGAAAAAAAAGAAAAGAAAAAAGGAAAAAAAAAATCATTTAAAAATATAAGTGTTACATTTGAAGTGAATTCTCTCATAGGTTTAACATTAACAGCCCTAGTGTACATTCTTAAAATATAATATAAGGTTTTATAATAATTTAACACTGCAACCATGCAGAGTCGCATCAAGTGTAGTTCAGATAGTCACTCAGCACTAGTCGTAAAATCTGATCTCAAGTTATTCCTACCAATGCATCATCGATTGATTAAATAAACAAATAATTCAAAAAGCCAATGCAATTAATTAAACATAAAATCCCCTCCCCCCCTCC
Source organism: Maratus speciosus (assembly GCA_963932465.1). NCBI lineage: Eukaryota > Metazoa > Arthropoda > Arachnida > Araneae > Salticidae > Maratus > Maratus speciosus. The sequence goes on along the minus strand of OZ010799.1, from coordinate 61,350,742 downwards.
TCCCTATTTTTTTAAAGGTACTATGGAAAAGCCAATAAAAATATCGGAATCAATCAGTTATCCGTTTCTGATACTTATATATAATTTTTTTTTAAATATCGAAATCTATAGTTAAAAATATCTCAATATGCATGAATGGAATAAGTGTAAAATAGAAATAATAAAATAAAATTAGAAGAAAATGAATTCATTCTCTAATTGATCTTAGGGAAAGTGTATGAAATTTCGAGCTCTTGAAAGGCATTTATATGATCCTATATATAAAAATAAAAATATGCAAACTGGGAGGATAACAAATTTTATCTACTTTAAAATGAGATAAAGAGTTGGTTAATTGTACATGTGTTTAATTATCGCAAGTAAATTTTCCCCTTAATTAATGCATTTATTCTTCTTTAAAATTAAAGTCACGTGTAATAGCTATTAATTTTATATAAATGTCTAACATTTTACATTTAGTTAGGAAAAAAAAAAAAAAAAAAAAGATCTATATACACAATGAAAATATCCTAACATAATGTAGGCATTTTTTAAAAATTCAGAAGCATCTTTTTAATTATAAAATCATTAATAAATTTATATCTAAAATATTATGAAATGATCCGCATTAATTCTTATATATAAAGAATTGCCATTGTTGAAAATATGTCTAGGTACTTTTACAGTTCATTCCGATGATTAGTATCATCATTTTTATTATCAGAAGCATCGTTTAAGATTTTAAATATCATACTTATTAATAAAATTATTGCTATTAGAAACGACCACAGTTAAACATTACATTTATAAAAAAATATATTAAAAAAAAATAAAAGAATCCTCTTATGGTTGTCACTATTTTCGGCTAACGCGCCAATTATGGATGCCATTCTCTCCAGTACGTTACAACCTTTTGCCGATTATCCAGAATAGAATCGTCCGAATCTCCGCGCGTGAAATGCCAAGATACCGGAGCTTAACAGTACAAATTTTCCCCAAAGGATTAAGTTTTCAAAACACAAATTTTCTCAAAGGGCCGCAGAAAAAACCCATTATTAGTGCCGGGAGGAGATTTCCCCCCCCCCCCCCCCCCCTTGTAACCTTTCAGAACATTTGCTGTGAATTTAAATAATTTCTTTTTACTTAGAACTACCCCTGTATTTTGCACACCTCACTCGAAAAAAAACAAAACATTATGGCTACACCATTGTGTTACTTGAATACGCATTTAACAGCCGAGTTCTATTTATTTCTTTGTGCCCTACCTCCATTCTCGCACATACCAAAATTTTTATGTAAATTGAATTATTTATTCATTGTTATTCATTAGTGCAGGAATGGAATTAAAATGCAAAAGGAAGTTTTTATTCATATTTTTATTGTGATTGTTTCAATTTCGTTATTTTTATAATTTTTCAAAATTACCAAAAAAAAAAAATGTAGATCACGAAAAAAATGCAAGTTTCGTCAAAAGATAGCAAAAAGAAAAACGCGAATTTTGTCAAAGGGCTGCAGAAAAATGCTTAGTGCCAGTAGGGAATACTCTTCCCCCCCCCCCCCTTCTCCCTCAGCTGTAACCTTTCAGAAAATTTGCTGTGAATTTCAGAAATTTTGTTAAAACTCAGAATCACACCTGGAAAGTAGATAAGTGTAACCCTTATTAGTTCAAAGGCCATGAATCTCTCTCTCTCTCCTTGAGGGGAGGGCAGTGTTGCAAAAAAGCCAGCTAAAATTTTAAAAAGCCACGCCGGCGGCTTTTATTGGTTTTAACTGGCTTTTTTTGGCCAAAATTGGCCTTTTTTGACCATAATTGGCTTTTATCAAGTGAAGCATTTTAATTAAAAACTATACATTTTAAAGTGTTTTTAATTAGTTTCAATGACATTTAATTGATTTAGAGTTTAATACCCAATTTCTGAATAATGAAGACATTAATACTGGAATAAAACTTAGATGGTTTTACTAGTGATTTGTTGTCAGAATAGCAAATGGTTGAATCAATATCAACTCAGGCAGGGGGCTTACCTTCATAGTCTCAGATGTTTTTGATTTGAACATATATTAAAATTTAAGAAAAAGTAAGATACCTGTATATTTTTGTTTTGTCCAAAAAAATTCCTGGCCCGAGATACAGGCCGCCAAAGATGGCATCCTGGGCACCATTTCCCATTCACGATTTTTGATAAAAATTTTAAAGTACTCTATCTCTAGAACGGTGCGAGATTTTGTTGCGGTTTTTTTTTTACTTTAAAGATAATATTTTTCTTACCCACTTTTGAAATATGTATTCAACTTTTCTTGTGGCAGCCTTTTGATTTTTTTTTTATAATTTATTTATCAAAAAAAAAAAAAAAAAAAAAAAATTCTTTTTCAAAAATGCCAATCCCAAAATTTTTGATTTTTTTGTTGTTAATCAAATACCATTGGGTACTACCTTCACTGTAAAGGAGAACTTCCACTTTTAAGTTTAACAAGTTTTAGAAACATTTAAAAAATTCAGTGAATTTTGTTATCCCGACACTCTAATGACCAGAAAAAAGTGTCATCATAAGCGGAGTGTCGCGGTAACCGGAGTTGGAGAAAAATATGTTTATAAAGCCTGTATTTTTAATTAATTTAAGGCAATTTTAAATTCATAACTGTTCTTTCAGTTTTAAGCAATAAAACATTATTATTAAACAAAATAAACACAAAAACAAAATTGAAAAGAATAAAAATCAAATTTAAGATGACTTGTTTTTTTATTGTTACATGAAATATTGATGAATTAAGGTTTGCTTATGTACTTCCTACAATTCTTTTTTCGACATTACACAATGAATTGTAATCAATATTCGTTGTTTGAGAAATGGATGTTAGAGATAATTTCTGGTTGTTTCAATGCAATGTAATGCTTCGGTATTAGTCGGATGAAAAATGCCGTATAACCACAAGAAAGCGCTGCCTGATCAGAACAAAAAGACCGCGAGTAGATATGTCTATCTGGAGCTTAAATGGGTCATTCATAGTGTGTGGGTTTATTTATTCAGATGAAAGATGGAAGTAAAATTTCCCATTTATCTCAATGGGTATTTTAGACACTTTTATGAAAAGTTTGGCTAAGACATCTCTTACCGCTTAATTTCTGTGCTTTATAATATGGATTATGAAAAATGGACAACTTTCCTAAACCGTCGGGATATCCGGAGTCGAAAATTAATCAACGACGTAAAATCCGGAGTTTATTTACATTTAAATCATATACAGAAAATCAGGACTTTGAAAAACTGACGTGATAAACGGAGTGACGTGAAAACCGGGTGTCAGGATAACGAGGTCCGACTGTATACAGTTACAGTAAAAGTCACTGAATTTTTGCTTATTTGTACCATATTTGAAAGGGTAAGCCTACTACATATTTTAAACAAGTTAGAAATTATAACGCCAAATGTGGCAAATGAGGTGCGTTCGAACTATAACTAGTTTTATAAATATTCAAATCTTAGTGCAATAAGTGTTACACTCTTGGGCAGAAAGGCATGAATACAAAATTTATCACAATTCTATATATTAAATTCAGTGATATGGAATCAATATGAATGCATCTTAAAAAGGACAATCACCAGGGCAACCTAGAATCATTACCTATTGTGGTACATCATTGAATCAATTGTGTATAATAGGATTTTTAAATAGAATGAAGAAAACTTTTAATAATGTCTTTTTAAAGTTTTAATTCGATTTTCATAACATCTGAAGTGATACATACTTTATTTTCAACACCGAACATTGCATAATAAAACAATCTCAATAACATACATCAATTACTCAGCAATACAACTATATTAATGCAAGTTAGAGTTCAGACAGATGGGCAGACAAAGACAAACCGAATTCATAAAGACTTTCAACTATGTTGGAAAGTGTTAAAAACACATAAATAGGTTGGAGTTTGACTTTTAGAAATTTATATCAATAGACAGAAGCCAGGGGTGCAGAAAATGTTTCTACTCCCAGCACTTCCCCCAATCCACATGAAAATTTCCCCAAAATTTTACGGTATGTTGTAGGCAGGGTTCGTAAATATCATGATATTTTCGAAAATATCAAAAATATCCGATATTTTCAAAGCAGCCAACTTACCGCTGATAAATGTTTTCAAGCATAATATAGATTAGAAACTAAAATATATTGCACTTAACATGAAAACTTAATCAAAGAATATTCTAAAAATGCATTTTTCTTTTTCTTTTTTTTCACTTAGAACAAAATTAAAGATGAACTAATTGAAAACAGTAACAATTTGCTTTATAAAGAAAAAAAAAAACTAACTATAGGATTCAGTATCAAGATCAAGTATAAAAAAAATCAAATTTTAAATACAAAAAAGTTCTTTTAATTGAAAAATTTTAACATAAATGTAAGTATAAAATATCTTATTTCGTATTGTTTAAACTAAACTGGACCAAAACATGAGAAAAGATTCCTTTCTAATGAAACGGTATATTCTGCTTATTTAAGTTAGTCAGTTCATCTTTCAATGGTTGTTCTGAATTAATTATGTCCCACATAATTATTAGTTCAACATTTTAAAAATAAAAGTTTCAAATCTAAAGCTTCAAAAATATATTTATTTTCTTTTTTGGCTAAAAAAGTCACATCCAGAAGAGACAAAAGTTCTTTATCTACAGATTCATAGTCAATAACAGTTGAAAATTTATTTCATTTACACTGAAATATTACGAATTACGACTAAAAATATCAAATATATCTTGCACACATTCATATTTTGAAAATAAATATCAAATGCAGAAAATATGAAACATCTTGGTATATTGAAAATAAATGTCAAGTAATATGAAAATATCAAAAATCTTGATATTTTGAAAATAAATATTGGATATATATCAGGGTTGCCGGCTTTTAGCCAGGCCAAAAAAAGCCGGCCGGCTTTTTTTGGTTTTAACCACTTTAAAAAAGCCAGCTTTTATTGAAAAAAGCCGGCTTTTATTTTTAAAAGTTGGTTTACAGTTAATTCGTTTTAAATTTGGATCAATTAATTTTTAATACACTCATAAATATTTTCTACTAAAAAGAATTATAGATTTCTATTAAATTTTGTCAAAAAAGTCTTTTATAACTTCTAGAAGGCAACTGTGAAGGCATTATGTTTGAAAAAAAATATGAACACTGAAAAGAATATAAGTTAGGCTCCAAACTGGTGTTTTGAAATTCTATATTACATAGCTCCACATATACTACACATTTTTAAGATAATATAGTTTGACAAAATGTACCTAACACATCAAAATGGAAACATTCTTATGTGTCCATATGGAGAGATTAAGTTATAAATGTTAAAAGAGAAAGGGTGTAATATTTGAGGAGAATGGTACATAAGTGTATAAAAAATAGAGCATTTAAACAAGAAAAAAAAAAAATTCTCCAAATAAAATTTTGAAAAGCTTGCTTTTAAGCATATTCAGGCATATGCTATATCATAATGCTTTTAATAGTGAAAAATGGTGTTTTTATTAATATGACTATGTATAATTTTAAATGTTTACTAGAAATAAAGTAAGACTTGTATATTAATAGCTCTTAAAATTAATTAAGTAATAAAACATGTAACTAAGTAACCATTGTCCTCTAATTTTATAAAGCAGTAAAAATGAAAAATTGGCAGTTGGTAAGGCCCTTTTAAAATTTAGCTGACATATTTACAATTCTGACTGCAAAGACATCTAAGTTTTATTCCAGTATTAATGTCCTCATTGTTAAGAAATTGAGTTACATATTAAACTCTAAATCAATTAAATGTCATTAAAACTAATTAAAAACACTTTAAAATGTGTAGTTTATAATTACTATGCTTCATTGTGTAAAAGCCAATTATGGCCAAAAAAAGCCGGTTAAAACCAATAAAAGCCACCGGCCTGGCTTTTTTTAATTTTAGCCGGCTTTTTTGCAACCCTGATATATATTCATTGATATATATTAACGAACTCTGGCTATGTATAAAGAATTATCAAAATTACATTTTATCTTTCAATGGCTGTTCTGAATTAACTGTCTAACATAATTATTAGCTCTACATTTAAAAATAAAAGTTTCAAACATAAAGTTTGGAAAAGATTTGTTTTCTTTTCTTAAAAAAGTTACTGCCAAAGGCAAAAGTAAATTATCTATAGAATGATACAGTCAATAACATGTGGAAATTTCATTTACACTTGCTTTGAATGTGGAAAATATCAAAATTATCTCACTTGGTGATATTTTGAAAATAAATATCAAATATACAAAATATCAAACATCTTGATATTTTGAAAATAAATATCAAGAATTTGAAAATATCGAAAATATCAAAAATCTTGATATTTTAAAAATAAATATCTGATATATATCAAGATCTTTTGACAAAATTTGCGGGTTTTTTCGCGATCTTTCGACAAAAACTGCGTCTCCCCCCCCCCCCCCCCCCCCCCGAAAGGTTTTGCGGTTATTTCGCCCCTTTTTACGAAATATGCAAGTTTTTTTCACGTTCTTTTGACGAAATTTGCGATTATTTTGCTATGTTTTGACGAAAATTGTAGTTATTTTGTCCGTTGACGAAATTTGCAGTTTTTTCGCGATCTTTTGACAAATTCGCAGTTGTTTTGTGATCAATTGACGAAATTTGCGATTGTTTCGTGATCTTTTGACGAAATTGCGGTTGTTTTGCAATCTTTTGTCAAAATTTGTGATTTTTGGTGATCTTTTAACGAAATGTGCGTTTATTCGCCTTCCTTTTGACGAGTTTTGCGGTTATTTTGCCCTCTTCTGACGAAATTTGCAGATTTTCCCCCAGGTTTAAAAAAAGGGCACTTTTGGATTCCGAAGGGCATGTTTTGGACTCTTAAGGGATTTCTTGAAATTTTTAAAGGCATTCTTTTGATTTTTAAAACAACTTTTTAATAATTTAATAGACTGAACACTATTTTGAAGACAGCAATGAGTCAATTTTTACTATGCAAGTAAATTTTTTAATAAACAAAGGAGTAAAGGCACTTTTTTTTCAGGAGGGGGCAACAAGGGGGCTAAATTTTCAAATGAGGGGCAAAAGGGGTGCTATTTTGTAAACCTAAGGGCAGGCAGGATGCAGCACCCTCCTGAAACTTTCTGGGGGAAACTCTGAAATTTGCACTTATGCATAACTCATTTTAAAATCACCTTTAAACTACTTTCGTTCATACTCAGTAACCCTTCGATTTCTTTTGTATAGCCCTGTATATGATCTATAGCCCCCAAAGCAGAATATGCTTAAAAGTGCGACGTACGTCGCAGAACAATGAGATGTGCTGCAGAACATTTCAAGACAAACTTTTTTTTTTTTTTTTCCTTGTTAAAAAAAGAAAAAAAAACTGGGGGCGGGGGGTTACTACTTTCGTTGTGTTCGAATCTATTTAGGAAGAAATAAGAATGTCGCGCGGCAATCAATCTTTCTTTCTCCCTCCCTCCTATTTCATTCACCTACTTTCTGAATAACTAGCGATTTCTTTCTGAACGGGAGTTTTCTTCCGCGCATGGTCAAAGAACGAAACTGGGAAAATTTTCACTAAAGCTTAAAAGCTGGGAATCGCGAAAAAACGTGAATTTCGCCCAAGGACAACGTAAAAAATGCGAATTACGTCAAAACATCGCGGAAAAAATGCAAATTTCGTGAAAAGATCGCGGAGAAAACACAACTTTCGACAAAGAATCGCGAAAAATAATCACAAAATTTTTCAAAGTATCGCGAAAAAACGCAAAATTCGTGAAAAGATCGCGGATAAAACGAAAATTTTGTGAAAAGATCGCGGAAAAAACGCAAAATTCGTGAAAAGATCGCGGAGAAAACGCAAAATTCGTGAAAAGATCGCGGAGAAAACGCAAAATTCGTGAAAAGATCGCGGAGAAAACGCAAAATTCGTGAAAAGATCGCGGAGAAAACGCAAAATTCGTGAAAAGATCGCGGAGAAAACGCAACTTTCGCGACAAAATCAAGGAAAAAACACAAATTTCGTCAAAAGATCGCGGAAAAACACAAATTTCGAGTGAAGATCGCGGAAAAAATGCAAATTTCATGAAAAGATCGCGGAAAAAACACAAATTTCGAGAAACGATCGCGGATAAAACGCAAACTTCGTGAAAAGATTACGGAAAAAACACAAAATTCGTGACAAAATCGCGGAAAACACACAAATTTCGAAAAAAGATCGCAGAAAAACAAATTTCGAGAAAAGACCGCAAATTTCGTGAAAACATCGCGGAGAAAACGCAACTTTCGTCAAAGGATCGTGGAAAAAACACAAATTTCGTGAAAAGATCGTGAAAAAAACGCAAATTTCACGAAAAGATTGCGGAAAAAACACAAATTTCATCAAAAGATCGCAGAAAAAACGCAAATTTCGTCAAAAAAACTTGAAAAAAAAAAAATGCAAATATTTTCAAAGAATGGCGAAAAACCCCCACAAATTTCGTTAAAAAAATCACAAAAAAACGCAATTTTGTGAAAAGATCGTGGAAAAAGCGCAGATTTCGTCAAAAGATGGTGAAAAAATGCAGATTTTGCAAAAGGTCGCAAAAAAAAGTGAATTTCGTCAAAAGATCGCGAAAAAGACGCGAAATTCATTAAATGATCGCAGAAAAATGCATATTAGTTAGTGCTGAGGAGGGGGGTGGTCCCCCTCTGCTGTAATCTTTCTGAAAATTTCCTGTGAATTTATTTCATTGCAATTAATAGTAAAAATAAAATTTTTCAGTGTAGTGTAATCATATCGAATGGTAAGTAATAAATATTAGAAAATTACAATGTTGATAGTTAGAAAAAACACAATTTTGTATGGAGCGTACATAACTTTGTTACTGGCCAGTGGTTAAAAAAAAACTGGCCAGTGAAAAAAATCTGTGTACTGGCCAGTGGGTAAAAATGTTAATTTTGACCTATACTGGTTAGAGAAGATATTCCTGTATCCTGGGACCCTATGCACAGACTAGAGTTGGTTCAGGTACATTCAGATAGTAAAATTGTGGAAGATTCCTTAGCACTTATCAATATTTGCATGAAAGAATTCATGTGGGGGAAATCATTTGAAAGTCTAAATGAATGTGCAGATGAACTGCAAATGTTTCTCTGCAAGCCTAAAATTTTTAAAACTTTGAAATTTGTTTCTTATGCTTTTAATGTTTTTCAAACATTCCTAAATGACTTCAAGGCATTAGTCGCAGTCTCTGAAAAAACAGAAAATGCAAGCCTGAGAGACAAACTTTTATCAAAAAGAAATATCTTCAGTATAATAATTATTGCTGATATAATTTTGGTACTTGCTACCATGTTAAAATGTATTCAGGTAACAGATCTTCTTCCTTGGGAGTATACAGATTTAATTACAAATCTAAACTGTTATTTGCTAAACATCAAATCCCATCTGACAAGCCTTCATAATTGTGAGATTGTGCAACAATTTATTGATATTGTCAGATCATTGCCAAAATGTTTTTTCAAAAATACAATACTTTCAAAAGAAAGTACTTTCCAAGGAGTACCTCTGCCAGACCTTCCAATAAGTAGCAAAATGTTAAGGTCTACTACTGATAATTCTAGTATATCGTATTTTATCAGTGATATCAAAGATATAGTGCAATATATTGATACACTGCATCAATACAGTGTCTATTTTGAACAAAGCACAGAACTTAATGAGATCATCAAAGCAACAAAATATTTATTCAATTTTAAATATCTGTTTTTTCCACGTTCAGATGTGACAAACAAAATCTTGGATCTTCCCAATTTTTTAGAAATTCTGAATGTACTCCCTTGTGTTCCTCCCTCCAAAGAGGAAGGGAAGGAGCTGTATTTTGAATACACTGTATTTCTTGATTGGGTTTATGAAACTGTCAAAGAGTGCCAGGAGAGTGAAACATATTTTCAAAATAAGGCCATGTTAAAAAATGCTGTGAATACTTTAAAATCAGAGACCCCGAAATTAACCAGTTTTCTAACTAAAATTTTGTGTATTTCAGTATCTGGAGCTATATGCTAATCATGGGGGTCTACAATCGATAAAAATTTTTCTAAAAGGCCCAATACAGCTGATGGGAGCGAAACGACCATTGGTACAACAGACAAATGTATGTTTATTTATATGAATGGACCTCCATCTGCACATAAATCTGTTACGAAACTTGTAAAAGCTGGCCTTATAACTTTGTATGGACCAAATTTCCAAAGACATTTTCTTCATAAAAGTAATATGTCTAAATATGTACACTTCCAAAGTCTGTAACTTCTGTGTCAATGCCATGGTTCTAGAAATAAATCTTGCCTCCAGAATGTTTCTTTTGTTTGACAGTGTTTTACGAAACACATCTTTAGCATTTTCATAAAAGATGAAATTACATCCTCACATATGTATATAAACATTCCGCCCTCCCTTTTTTCCCCATTGCGCTTGCAGAACATTTTTGATCATCTGAAATTCCGTTGCAGAACATTGCAAGTATTCTGCTTTGGGGTATATAGCATTTATACACACAACATAATATGGAAAAATTTAGCTAAACTTAAAAACTCATATCACAACTAAAAATGCACTTCCAGCAATCATCGCTAATATACAGTATTTCGTATACAGCAAAGTATCCGAAATCTTTTGTGTGCCTCTGTACATACTATGCACTTTCTATTGCACAGGAAGTAACTTGTTGTAAACCTCAGCAACATATATCAATTTCATTATACGTGAAAGAGTTTAGCGTAATTAAAATATGCTGCAAACAATATTCCCCTTATACCATTATGTAATGGAATTCTTTTGTGTGGATCTGTAAATTAATAATTAATATTCTTTGTACCACATATTTTACAGAATGAATATTTTAGTACACTTCATTTTAATACATAGTTAAGATACAGTAGACTCCCTCAAATCCGCACAGCTCGGGACCAGAGGTTGTGCAGATTTTAGAATTTTGCAGATTTCTGGTCTTTGCTTTGTTTACATTTTTGAAACATTAATTCGATTGGTAGTTAAGCAAGGGATATTATAATGAATGCTTACAATAAAGTGAAACACTAAAATAAGTAAAATATTAAAATAATGTATTAGTTTAAACGTAAATAATTATTAAAATAATTATGTAAAATAAAAAGTTAGAAAAATATTAAATTATTACCGATGAAATCGATTCAATTCGATTCCAAAAGTCCTATGCTGCATCTAGTGGTAAAGCGATCGTAAGATCGATACGTCATCATATAGATATGATAATTTATATCAAAATCAAAAGTAATGTAAATTTATTTAGTAATAAATCAGCTGTAATAACCAAAAGAGAATGATTAACAAAAAATTTATTTAAAAAAAAACATTGCGGTAGTCGCTGATTTCGGCACCATCTTGAATTTTGTTCCTGCAACTAAACTGTAAATTTCATTGTTTACATCTGAAAAAAACACGCAGATTTTAGGGTCGCGAATTTAAGGGAGTCTACTGTATTTTGTTTAAATGTTTTGCTTTATTTGTTCTATGCTTCCATTCACCGAACTTTTTAGACACACCATGTATAACTTGTCAAAATCAAAAGTGGAAGTTCTCCTTTACAGGAAAAGTAGTACTCGATAGTATTGATCAACAGCAAAAAAAATCAAAAATTTTTGGGATTGGCATTTTTGAAAAAAAAAAAAAAAAAAAAAAAAAAAAAATTTTTGATAAAAAGAAAAAAAAATCAAAAGGCTGCCACAAGAAAAGTTAAATACATATTTCAAAATTGAGTATATCATTTTAAACAAAAAAATATTATCTTTAAAATAAAAAAAAAAACCACAACAAAATATCTTGCACCGTTCTAGAGATAAAGCACTTTAAAATTTTTATTGAAAGTCGCGAATGGGAAATGGCGCCCGGGATGCCATCTTTGGCAGACTGTATCTCAGGTGAGGAATTTTTTGGGGCAAAACAAAAATATACAGTTACCTTATTTTTTCATGAATTTTAACATATGCTCAATTCAAAAATTTCTGAGACTATGAAGGTAAGGTTTTTTCTTTGGCTGCCTGAATTGACATGGATTATACCAAATATGTCAGCTAAATTTTAAAAGGGCCATACCAACTGCTTTATCTGGTTTACACTGACCTTTAACTCCCCCCCACCCCCCAATTTTTTCATTTTTACTGCTTTATAAAAATTGAAGAGGACAATGGTTACTTAGTTTAGTTACATGTTTTGTTTTATTACTTAATTTAAAGAGCTATTAATATACAAGTCGTATTTTATTTCTAGTAAACATTTAAAATTATACATAGTCATGTAATAAAAACACCATTTCTCACTATTAAAATCATTATGAAATGCATGAATATGCTTAGCAACAAGATTTTCAAAATTTTATTTAGAGATTATTTTTCCCCCCGTTTAAATGCTCTATTTTTTATACACTTATGTACCTAATTCTCCTCAAATATTATATCCTTTCTAATTTCTCTTTTAAGATTTATAACTTAATCTCTCCATATGGACACATAAGAATGTTTCCATTTTGATGTGCTACATTTTGTCATTGTTTAATTAAATATCATCTTTAAAATGTGTAGTATATGTGGAGCTATGTAATGTAGAATTTCAAAACACCCATTTGGAGTCAATTTTTTTTTTTTTTTTTTTTCAGACATAATGCCTTCAAAGTTGGCATTTTTCGCATTCTTTTGACGAAATTTGGTGTTTTTCTCGATCTTTTCACGAAATCTGCCACTTTTTCGCGATCTTTTGACGAAATCTGTTTTTTTTTTTCGCGATCTTATGAGGAAATTTCTTGGGGTTTTTTTCCCGCGATCCTTTGACAAAAATGAGCTTTTTTTAACGATCCTTTGATATAAATTTGCGTTTTTTCGCGATCGTTTGACTAGATTTGTGCTTTTCCCACAATCCTTTCACTAAATTCGCATTCTTTCCGCGACCCTTTGATGAAATTCGTATTTTTTCCGCGATCCTCTGACAGAAATTTGCATTTTTTTTACAACCCTGGGACGAAAATCATGTATTTTTCTGGGCTCTTTTGACGAAATTCGCATTTTTATAGCGACCCTTTGGGTATAAATTGCTGATTTTTTATACGAACGATTGTCGAAATTGATATTTTTCGGCGACCATTTATCGAGTTCGCGATATTTTTTGTCAGAATTTTCATACCTCCCCCCCCCCCCCCCCCAAGTTGATAAATTTATCTGCAAGGTCCAAAATAAATCTGTGACGCACGTCGCACACTTTCTGCTACCGGGAAATGAATATGATCCTGCTGCAGCAATAAAAATTTGGTGGGAAGACTGCCAAGTCACAAAGACCTAACGTGATTGATAAACATTAATGTCAAAAATAGCACTTTTTGTAATACTTTATTTTATTGCAATTAATAGTAAAAATAAAATATTCAAGATTTTATTAAAATAATTCTTAAAATTTATTTTAATTTTCTTGTCTCTTTTATACATTGCATTTAAGTATGTCTAAATATCTTTAAATATGTTTGACTGCAGTAATTTCTAGGTAATATTTTTCTGTTAGATGTAATGTCAGTTCTTTTTTCAGTTGAGTGTAATCCTATCGAATGATAAGTAAAAGATATTAGTAAATTACAATGTTGACAGTTTGAAAAACACAATTTAATATGAAGTGTTGGTAACTTTATTACTGGCCAATAGTTTAAAAAAAAAAACTGGCCAGTGGAAAAAAAAAAAAAAAAAAAAAAAAATGTGTACTGGCCAGTGGCTATTGGGTAAAAATGTTAATCTTGACATATAATCTGTCCTTTTAAATCTGTCCCTGTTAAAAGATTATTTCCATTGTTGCAGAGAAAGGAAAAAATATATATTCAGATACATGGCTTTTTAGACGTATTTTTTTATTTGCAAGTTATTTTTGGTAAAAAAAATTATACATATATACATTTTACAAGCGAATAAAAATTTATATTTATTGTGACATCACAAGAAAATAGTTTATGTTTATGAATTATGACTTAATTTTGTTTTCATTACAATTAAATAGAAAATATATTTTTTACTTGAATATACTGTGGCTAAGCATAAAAGCACATATACAAAGTATGTTTGAAAAGTCTGCACCAGTGATGTTATGTTTAGGGATGCATCGAATATTCGGTATCTATTTGGTATTCGGCCATGTTACAAAATATTCGATTTGGCCGAATATCAAACTATTCGGTGTGCCAAATATCGAAATATTCTGCCGAACCGAATATTTAAAAAAAAAACTTTTATAACAGATTTTTTAAAGCCTTATACAACTTCTATGTTTAACAGTCAACTTATAAAGATATTCAGAATAATTAGAAACAAAATCATATTTAAATAAAAGATAATGTTTTTACTTTATTTATTTGCTGTTTGTTAAGTATTATTTAAGAAAATTAACCAGGCACGAGGATTTTCATAGCAACTAATTATGTACAAATGCAAGTTCCTGAAAATTGTCCAGTAAATAATCTGTTTCTTGCTAAGATTCTAAGAACAATGTTTACAATCTCTGAAAATGATTGCCCACTCCAGACACCGATCAAGGATGCATTTAAAAACTTCCTTGCTTAATCAAAGGGAGTAGAACAGTTATTCTTGCTAAGTTGCCACCATATAAAATTTGAATAGATTGTATTATTTATTTACTTTTACTTTAGTCTCTTCCTGACAAACAAATAATATATGATCCTCTACAATTTTTTCACAATTTCGCTTTGATTTTAAAATCAAAGATGTTTGTTGTTAGATGTTGTAATGTTTGTTTTAGAAGTTAAGGAAATTTTATTCATTTGTTTTAATTCTCAGAAGAAGCCATGAAATTAAAAATTTTATTAATTAAAAGTTTTTATAACTATCCTCTTCTTAATTAACTCAAAGCAGATTTTTTTCAGCATGAAGTTTATTTGAAAAAAGCTCTTATTTATTAGAATAAAAGTTTCTGTATTAAATATTATGTAAAATTGTTTTAAAATTTTACATTTTAATGCCTTTAAACTTTGAAATATGAAAGTATTCCACAAGCCGAATATTCGGTATTCGGCCTAGCAGTTACTATTTGGCTATCCGAATATTCAGTTCGCCTGTTGGCCGAATATTCGGTATTTGGTCAAAATCACTATTTGGCGCATTTCTAGTTATGTTTAGCTTGAAATGTACTTTTCCATTAATAAAATTGAGGGGGAAAAATGTACGTGATTGTGTCAATGATGTAATTTTTACTTATCTTCTATTTCTTAATTCTAAAGCTTGGAATCCAGGACCTTTATAGATCATTGAACTAAAAAATACTCTGATCATTTGTATTTTTAGAAATCATTAGTCATTTTTCATTCAAATCATTAGTACTTTTCTACAATACAAACATTTCAATAATAAAATTTTCATGCTGTTTGTTTAAGTCTAATGGAAACGAAACGCAGATCAACATTCTGTCATTTTTGATGGGGTATTTTTGATATACTAGTTAGTATATAAAATTCGAAGTTTTGTATAGCTATCAAAACAAAAACTTAAAATTTTTGCTAAAAATTAGGGATTGACCGAATACCGAATAGTTGATTCGGTATTCGGTGGTTCGGCATGTAAACCGAATATTCGGCTTCGGCCAAATACTTAAAAGTATTTGACCGAATAATTACAGATAAGTATGTTTTTAGAATTAGAAGAATTCTCTTTTACTTAGCAGTAGAATAGACTAAACAATGAGTTTCAATATTATGTGCATGAGTTCAGCTGCACTACAAAAAACAAGTCAAAGGCCATTTTTAATTTAAAAAAAAAAAAAAACTTTTTCCTGCCTAAAATAGTCTACATAGGGGTGAAATAAAAACAACTGTCTACAATAGAGGAAAAAAAAAAGCACATCTTTCCCTTATCATTTAATTTTAATTACTTCTACATTAGTTTTTTTTAAGTTTAAATTTATTTAATGTGTATTTTCTTTAATATACGCATCAAATAAGTATATCAGAGTTCATATCTGTATATCTAAGGTTATTAAAGAAAATACACACATCAAATAAGTATACCCCTATGCCTACCCTGTCGGTATTGGCCGAGTACTTGGCCAAAATTTCACCGAGTACCAAGTACTCGGTACAGCTCTAAAAAAAAATCTTTCAATATTATCTTTAATAATTTATATGCAATATTATCTTTAATTTATAAGCAAAATTTTGCTTACATGACCTAGACTCATTATGTCTCATGTTGACTGCTGAGATGAAGTGTTAAAAGTAGAAATTACTTCTATCAATAATTTAAAACACTTAAATTACAAAAATGAGAAAATATTATATTAGATTTGCTCTACAAAACGAAATGGTTTTTTTTGACAAAAAAACCAATTGGTTTAAACCATGCCAACCCTGTTGCAGAGTGCTCACCTGCCAGCTGGCCCGAGTTCGGTGCTACTGCTTGACTTTTTTTTTTCTTTTTTAATTAATTTTATATTGTGACACTTTGAAACTTTTAAGCATGGTTATGAATTGCCGAAACAATTACGTTTATTTTTTTTCATGAAAACTTCTATTTTTTATTTGGCACAGTTACAGATTAATTTGTGCAAAAAATTTTTTCATAAAATTATTACATTATTTACGTTTTTTTTATTTTAAATACCTGTCTGAAACTCAAATAATGAATTTGTTAGAAAAAAGCATTAACAAAATAAATACCTTTTTGGTTTATTTATATTAAAATATGTCAAATAACGAAATATAAAAATGCTTATTATTATTATTGATATTCACATTTAAGCTTAGTAAATATGCAATTAATCGGGTGACATACCATAAAAATTTTCAAAACGGAATATTCATGCGGAAAAATTTTCCTATACCACAGAGCATAACTTCTTACCTAGTACTTGTCTTCAAAAGAAGATAAAAAATAGCAATATACATTTTTGGATTTATTCTGAAAGTCTAGCTGACGATTTCTTAAAAAAGTATATTTATATATAGGGTAGAAGTGCCAGTAATGGACACCCTTTGATGTTTTTGGTTCATAAAAAAATAACTAAAATATTTAGCTTTTAATTATTTTTTTTTTTATAATTCCCCCTTGCATGTCTTATAAAACTCGGTTATTGTTGACACTTTTAAACAAACAAACCAATCAGGCAGCAGAAAAAAATGTTTCAAAGTTTCGCTGTTTTTCTGTGAAAACCTTAAGGAAGAGGTTAAGAGCTGCCTTCGTTTAATTAATTTATATATTATTTATTTTCTTGCAAAATTTGAATGTTTTTGTTTGAGTAGCAATAGAAAACTTTGAATTTTATATAGGGACTGACCGAAGCAGGAATTTTGCCGAATACCGAAGCTTCGGTCAAAGTGTACACCGAATATTCGGTATTCGGCAACCGAATACTTAAAAAGTTTTAATAAACAATTTTGCATATACATTACCCTTAATAAACTTTAATTAAAATTAAATTCTTAACAATTTAATTCAGTTACATTTTTATTCTTAAATCCAATTAGACAAAAAAAAATACGTCTTTTTTCTACTCACAAATTCATTAATCCAACTATACAGGCTATTATTAAGGATAAAGATTGTCAGAAAACAAAAGTTTATTCAAATAAAAAGAAACAATGTTGTCATTAAGCTGATTTACTGATCGTCTAAGTCTAATTATAAACATATTGAACAGAAATGTTCTCAAATATAAAAGGTATATCAATTTGTACATTTAACTATTTTCTGTCAAATTATTGATATTTATATTTCGATAATGATTTAACTTTGTGGTGATGAAGATAAAAAATTTCAGTGATTTTAACTTAATGGATATAAAAGCTATAGCATAGGCATATGGGTATTAGGGATTGACCGAATACCGAATAGTAGATTCGGTATTCGGTGGTTCAGCATGTAAACCGAATATTCGGCTTCGGCCGAATAATTGCAAATAAGTATTTTCTTAGAAGTAAAAGAATTCTCTTTTACTTAGCAGTAGAATAGGCTAAACAATGGGTTTCAATATTATGTGCATGAGTTCAGAGTTCAGCTGCACTACAAAAAACAAGTCAAAGGCCATTTTTTATTTAAAAAAAACTTTTTCCTTCTTCAAATAGCCTACATAGGTGTGAAATCAAAACAACTGTCTACAACAGAGAAAAAAAGTAAGGAAGATGCGCATCTTTCCCTTATCATTTAATTTTATTTACTTCTACATTAGTTTTTTTTTTTTTTTGGTACTTTTCGGTTAGCCGGGCGCCAGTGTTATATATACATATGTATGTATATCTAAATATACATATGTATGTATATCTAAATATACATATGTATGTATATCTATATATACATATATATGTATATATGCACACACACATATATATGTATACATATAGCTTCTATATACAGTACAGGACCTATTATCCGGAATCCTCGGGACCGAAGGCTTTCCGGATTTCGGGTCCTCCCGAATTCCGTCAAAAAAAAATCTCGGGAAAAATGCAAGTTTCGTCAAAGAATCGCGAAAAAACACAAATTTCTTAAAAGGATCAAAAAATTCCCCCATAATTTCGGCAAAAGATCGCAAAAAAAATCCGAAAATTTCGTCATAACATCTCGAAAAAAACTGCAAATTTGTCTTAAAAGATCGCGAATAAAACCGGAAATTTCATCAAAAGATCGCAAAAAATGGAATTTCGTCAAAATCTCGCAAAAAACACAAAATTCGTCAAAAGATGACGAAAAAAGAATTTCTTCAAAAATCGCGAAAAACACGCAAATTTAGTCAATGGATCATGGAAAAAAAAACACAAATTGCGTCAAAATCTCGCAAAAAAAAACACAAATTTCATCAAAAGATAGAAAAAAAAATTCTTCAAAAGATCACAAAAAACCTCTTAATTTTGTCAAAAGATCGTGTACAAACGAGAATTTCGTTAAAAGGTCGCGGAAAAAAAATTCATAATTAGTGCAGAGGAGCCTTCCCCCCCCCTCTTCTGTAAACTTAAAAAAAAAAATTGCTGTGAATTTCAGAATTTTTTTTTTCTACTCAGAAATCACCCCTGACCCAAGTAACACAATTGTGTAGCCATAATATTTTGTCGAAGTGAGAGAGAGAGGATGTGAAATATCTGAGGATTTTTTAAAAAACGAATCATAATATAAATTTTAAACTAAAATTTGACAAAAAAAAAAGATTTTTTTCTAATTTTTTTTTTTTTTTTTTTTGGGGGGGGGGGGGGGCAACCATTTTCCCCCATCACTAATGTAACATATTTTAGTGGTTACACATTGCAACACAACAGACCAAAAAAAAATTACAAATCTGTAAAATTTTCAAAAAATTGCAAAATTTTAATAAAAATTTACAAATTTAGAAGATTTTCAATTTTTTTTTTCCGGATTTCGGGTCCTTCCGGATTTTGGAATTCCGGATAATGGGTCCTGTACTGTATTTATAAATACACATATATAGGTATACATACACATATATATAACACTGGCGCACGGCTAACCGAAAAGTACCTTTTTTTTAATTTAAATTTATTTAATGTGTATTTTCTTTAATATACACATCAAATAAGTATATCACAGTTCATATTTGTATATCTAAGGTGTATATTATGTTAAAGAAAATACACACATCAAATAAGTATACCCCTATGCCTATTCTATAGCTTTTATAACCATTGTATCAAAATCGCTCAAATTTCTTATCTTCACCACCACAATGTTAAAATATTAATCAAAATATAAATATTCTATCAATAATTTGACAGAAAATGGTTAAATGTGCAAATTGATATACATTATCTTTTGTATTGTGAGAACATTCCTATTCAATATGTTTATAATTAGACTTAGACAATCAGTAAATCAGCTTAATGACAACATTGTTTCTTATTATTTGAATGAACTTTTGTTTTTCTGACAATCCTTACCCTTAATAATACCCTGTATAGTTTAATATTTTCATAGATTATTTTTTGTATTCACTAGTGATAAAATATTAAAAAATAAGTGATAGGTTAATGAATTTGTGAGTGGAAAGAAGTCATTAAATTTTTTTGTGTAATTAGATTTTAGATAAAAATGTAACTGAATTAAATTATTGAGAATTTAATTTCAATTAAAGCTTTTTAAAAAGGCTAATATATGCAAAAATGCATATTAAAAAGTTGAGTATTCGGTTGCCGAATACCGAAGCTTCGGTATTCGGTATTCTGCAAAATTGCTGCTTCGGTCAATCCCTAATGGGTATACTTATTTGATGCGCATATTAAAAAAATACACATTAAATAAATTTAAAAAATAACTAATGTAGAAAGAATTAAAATTAAATGATAAGGGAAAGATGCCCTATCCTCCTTACTTTTTTTCTCTCTAGTATAGACAGTTGTTTTGATTTTATCTCTGTGTAGACTATTTTAGGAAGGGAAAAGTTTCTTTTTTTCTTCATTAAAATTGGCCTTTGACTTGTTTTTTGTAGTACAGCTGAATTCTGAACTCATGGACATAATATTGAAACTCATTATTTAGCCTATTCCACTTTTAAATAAAAGAGAATTCTTGTACTTAAGAAAATAATTATCCACAATTATTCGGCCGAAGCCGAATATTCGGTTTACATGCCGAATCAGCAAATACCGAATTGACTATTCGGTATTCAGTCAATCCCTAATTTTATATACTAATGGCCATTTACAAAATTTCATTTATTTTTCAGGTTTTAAGAGGGGGTGTCCATTACTGGGATGGTTAATTAGTCATTTTCTAGTAATGGGCACCCCATGTAGACATTGCAAAAAATGAAATTTCAGTAATGTTTATAGTGCATAAAATACTTTGGCTTAACTGCAAACCTAAATAATCAAATTTAATTTTTAAATTATACTTACCAAAATATGACAACACCAAAACTTGGTACAGATGTCATATTCGCCCCATATTGGCGCGATTTTTTTCGGTTGCCAATTTGGCGAAAACATCAACAGCATAAACAACATAATCTGGGTTACCACATCAAGCAAAATAACGACACTTTGGTGCCAGTTAAGTACATGTTGCGTATATGACATTGGCGTCAGAAAAAAAAAAAAAATCGCACCAATATGGGGTGAATATGACATCTGTACCCAAAACTTTTATAAAAAGCTGTTTTTAAGTTATTTTATGTGATTAATAAAATTTCAATTTTTTTTTTTTTTTTGTAGTACATATTAGAAATGCAACGGCCGAATAATCTGCCCATTCGGCCTATCTGCCAAATATTAAGTCCATAATTCAGCTTTGGCCAAATAATACTGTGAGAAATGTTTTTACATTTACACAGTAAAACTTTTAAATTTGACAATTTATTTTCATCATGTATAATGAAAATTTTATTTGAAATTAACTAACACTTCCCCCCCTCTCCCTTAACTTTCATACCTTGAATGGGTTTTATCTATTCATTTATATATAAGACAGTAATTTGTCAATAATGTTCAAATTTTTATGCTGTATCAATAAGTACAAAAAGTATCTGTAATAAGCTAATGTAATCTATTAAATTTCAAGCTAATCTATTCAAAATTTTCCTAATAGAGCAATACAAACAAATTTTAATTTTTTAAAGTCTAATGGGAAATTTAATATTTATCGCTTGTTACATAAAATAAAATCTTTCAATATTATCTTCAATTAGACCTATAACTAACATAAATATATTTTAAGTCATATATGCTGCAATAATTAAGATTTTCTTTTTAGAATAAAATGTGTTTAAAAGTGAAACATAATTTAAGTAATTTTTTAAGTGTGTTACTAATTCTTATTAGAAGCCCGGTAACGTAGTGGTCAGCATGCCTGTTTGCTACGCTACAGGTCGTGAATTCTGCTTCTGGCTGGGCAAGATTCACTCAACCTCGATAAAATGTGTGCCAAGCTTGCTTGGGAACTAAACACCAAGGGTCTCGCATTGGGTTGACCACCTGGCCAGTATAGCACTTGCCACTCGTCGAGTAAAACTTAAAATGTGGCGATTAACTTTATTGTCCTCACTCGCCAAACTTAATGGGCACCACCAGGATTGCTGGCTTTTAGCCAGGCCAAAAAACGCCGGCTTTTATTGAAAAAAGCCAGTTTTTATTTTTTAAAGTTGGTTTACAGTAAATTTGTTTTAAATTTGGATAAATTAATTTTTAATACACTTATAAATATTTTCTACTAAAAAAAATAATAGATTTCTAAATTTCTATTAAATTTTATCAAATAAATAAGTATTTATAACTTCTAGAAGACAACTGTGAACGCATTATGTCTGAAAAAAAATGTATATAAACATTGAAAAGGATATAAGTTAGGCTCCGAACTGGTGTTTTGAAATTCTATATTATATAGCTCCACATATACTACACATTTTAAAGATTATATTTAATTAAAACTGTTCTTAACTGCTCTGCTCAACAAGCGCAAAATGTTTTGACACGTTTACAAATTCATTTTTTAACGGAAAGATGTAAAATTCGAAAGCCTGACCATGGAAGCGATTTGGAATCGAACTGTTTCCATTTTTTGATCCATCAATTGTCTATTGAGTTATAAAGATATTTTGATCATGTGACAAACATGTTTTTTCACCCTTTTCTGAGTGGTTTCTTCTTTTGTGCGGAAATTCGGTTAAAAACGCTCACTTTGACACTATTTTCTGAAAAATCTATAGCGTTTGCAAAAAAACCCAGAAAAAACAGTGCAATTACATAGTTTCTGAACAACATCTGCTAGTTTCATGCATTTCTGGACAAAAATAAATTAAAACTTATGTCAGAAAGTTGCCCTTTTGGATTTAACAGCCTTAATGACAAAATGTAACACATCAAAATGGAAACGAGGAATTAGAAAAGATGTTTTATTTGAGGAGAGTGGTACATAAGTGTATAAAAAATAGAGCATTTAAACAAGAAAAAAAAATTTCTCAAAATAAAATTTTGAAAAGCTTGTTGCTATGCATATTCATGCATGTCATTCATAATGTTTTCAATAGTGAGAAATTTTGGTGTTTTTATTAATATGACTATGTATAATTTTAAATGTTTGCTAGAAATAAAATAAGACTTGTATATTAATAGCTCTTAAAATTAAGTAATAAAACATATAACTAAGTAACCATTGTCCTCTTTAATTTTATAAAGCAGTAAAAATGAAAAAATTGGCAGTTGGTATGGCCCTTTTAAAATTTAGCTGACATATTTGCAATTCTGAATACAAATCACTGGCAAAATCATCTAAGTTTTATTCCAGTATTAATGTCCTCATTACTGAGAAATTGGGTTACTTATTAAACTGTAAATCAATTAAATGTCATTAAAACTAATTAAAAACACTTTAAAATGTGTAGTTTATAATTACAATGCTTTATTGTATAAAGGCCAATTATGGCCAAAAAAAGCCGGTTAAAACCAATAAAAGCCACCGGCCTGGCTTTTTTCAATTTTAGCCAGCTTTTTTGCAACCCTGGGCACCACTCACCAAACACAATGGTTGAAAGATGTATAGTTGCCAGGGAGGAAAGGGGTGAAATT
Organism: Maratus speciosus; assembly: GCA_963932465.1. NCBI lineage: Eukaryota > Metazoa > Arthropoda > Arachnida > Araneae > Salticidae > Maratus > Maratus speciosus. Next base: position 61,327,207 of record OZ010799.1, on the reverse strand, counting down.
CGTTCGGAATTTATGGCGTCTAAATCGACGATTCTCCCGAACGTAAGAAAAGAAAGTAGTAGAGGTGAATCTATTCCAAATTTTCCAAAAATTAAAAATCTGTTATCAGTCCGAAAATTCGGACATAAAAAATACAGCTAATTTCAACATGGTCGCCAAAAAAAATTTATCTCGTCATCGTTCGCAGAAAAAAAATCATCAATTTCGTCAAATAATAGCAGCGAAAAAAAAGCTAATTTCATCCAAGGATCATGTAAAAAACGTGAATTTCGTCAAAGAATCGAGGAAAAGATACAATTTTCGTCAAAGGATCACAAGAAAAAAGGAAATTGCGTCGAAAAAACACATTTCGTCAAAAGATCACAAAAAAAAAAAACCCCACAAAATTCTTCAAAGGATCGCGGAAAAAAACTTACATTTTGTCAAAGGATTGCCAAAAAAATGCAAATTTTGCCAAAGGATCGTGAAAAAAAAAAAACTCCAATTTCGTCAAAAGACAGAGGAAAAAGTGTAAATTCCTTCAAAGAATGCCAAAAAAAAATCACAAATTTCGTCAAAAGATCGTGAAAAACAAAAAATTCTTCAAAGAATGGAGAAAAAAAAATTGTGAAAAGATCGTGAACCCCCCCCCCCCCCTCCCCACACACACACACAAAATTCGTCAAATGATCGCGAAAAAAAAAAATTGCAAATTTCGTCACAAGATTGAGGTAAAAATGTACATTTCGTCAAAAGATCGCGAAAAAATGTAAATTTCGTTCAGAAAAAATGCAAATTTGCTGTTGAATTTCAGAATATTTTTAAAACTCAGAATCATCCCCGGAAAGCAGATAATTCTTATTGGCTCAAAGGTCATGAACCTTTATCTCCTAGAGAGATGGGGGGCGGGGAAAATTCAAAGAAAACAAAATTCTAACATTGTTGAGATTTTGATAACAATTTCTCCAAGCAATGCTGAATTACTAAAATAATTCTTAAAATGTATTTTAATTTTCTTGTCTCTTTTATACATTGCATTAAGTATGTCTAAATATCTTCAAATATGTGTTTGACTTTTATTTTGAAAGTGCAGTAATTTCTTGGTTATATTTTTTTTTGTTAGATGTAATGCCAGTTTTTTTTTCCCCCCAGTTGAGTACAATCCTATAGAATGCGTAAATAAAATATGTTAATAAATTACAATGTTGATAGAAAAAACAATTTTGTATCAAGTGCTCGTAACTTTTTTACTGGCCAGTGCAAAAAGTCAGTGGCCATTGGATAAAAATTTTAATGTTGACCTATACTGGCCGGGACACATGCTGTATAGCACCAGGGGTCAAGGAAACAGAGTTGGGCACTGTAGGCCCTGATCCTTCATGAATCGTACAGCCACAGGTTTAGATTTTTGTTTTTACTAATTCTTATTGAATAATAAAAGAAATGCAAATACTAAATTTTTTTAAATTAGTACGTTTTGCTGTGTCAATTTAATTTAGATTTTCTTTCATCTAAAATTTATGCTGTCTAGTACTTTTACAATTTTGTGATTATTTTTAAATGTAACAGCAACAACATACATAATATCGATTGGATTGGAACAATACAGTACCTAAGATACTGCATAATCAATATTTTTTAAATTTATTTTCCTTACCTTCCTCTAAATCTGAAAACATTCACTATACATTCATTAACAGTGCTGGCTGTCTGCTGGTATAGCGCCCCCGCCCTCCCCAAAAAAAAGTATTTTTTGTTAATTGTGAGCTTTATAAAGTCTGCACTTGTTTCTTTCCACCATTTTAGAGGATATTCCTTTCTATCAGTGATTTTTCTTAAGATATTAAGATTTCTTATTTTTTATTTTCTTTCATCTGAAAGTTGAAATTTATGTTTTCTAGTACTTAAAATAATAGACTTTAATTATGAAATGTACAAGAGTTGCACATATAGTGCATACTATATTTTGTTTTTAGACAAAAATGAGTTCATTTTTCGGCGGCCGAATAAAGCCAAATAATTGGTATTCGGTTATTCGGCCAAATCATTATTCGTTGCATCACTAGTACATATACCTTGCATATTTTATAATCTGGTATCAAACCAGCCAGGAAGCAGAAAATATTGTTTAAGAGCACAGTCAAAGAGGGGCTCATAGGGTTTAATCCCTCTCCCTAATAAAAATAATTAAGTTACTGAAGCTATTAAAAATCTATTTTCTGTCTTAAATGTTTCCTTATTTAAAAAAAAAAATGCAATACTATTAATGAAAGTTATAGGTAATATTCATGAGGCTAGTAAATCTGCAGATCAGTGGCCTCAAACATCAGTTCTACAGATTTATTTTGAAATTATTTTATTTAGTATTTAATGATATATCAAGTAGTCTCTGGAAGATTGTTAAAAATAGTGAGACAAAACTAAACATTAATATTCCAAAACTTTTTTTTTTTTTTAATTACCTTTTAAATCCCCCCACTGTATCAATAATTTGATAGCTGTAATTTCCTGATATTTAGTATTTTAAACTATCCATCTAAAATAATTAAAACGTCAATCTTCTGATAATTACAATAATTGATACAAACAGTAAACGATTATCACGAATATTTGATTAATTACTGGTATCATAATTGTTAAATTTATTTGAAAATAACTTTTGTTTCATTAGTATGTATTCATTAAATTCTGGTTCTTACAGTCATAAAAACAATTATATTTATTATTCTTTATGGGGGGGGTCCATTACTGGAACAGACGGTGTCCACTACTGGGCTTTTGATATATTTCTGTTATTTAAAATTAAATTTCTATTCATATTGGGAAATGAGGCTATAAGAATGGTTGAATATTGTTGATAGATTAATATAGTATTGAAAAAAAACTAGAATATAATAATTATAACTATTAATAAAAAAAATAATTTTAAAGGAAATTCCTTAAGGGTGTCCATTACTGGCAGATCTACCCATACCATAGGTTATATGTCATGTGGGATCGGCAGACGATTTTTACATTTCCATTTGACAATTTTTGCTTTATTAATATTTTTTTGTTAGAGTAAAAAAGTATTTTGAAATATAATTTGTCCATTTTTAATCATCTAAAAAAAAAAAAAAAAAAAAAAAATATTTGGGCATTTGACATCAAAATTATTTATAATTTATGTGAAATAAATTTTCACTTAAAATTCCATAAAGTACATACATACACATATATGATGTATTATATCTTACTTTGCTTACAATGTAAAAATATATAATGGTAAATAATAATTTAAAAATATATATATATTCTACACATAAAATAGCTTGGATTTTCAGCAATAGAGGTTACATAGTTTACAAATTATTATATAAAACATAAATTTTCATGAAAAAAACAAACTCAATGGTATATTTTTAGGAAAAGAAAAAAAAAAAAATCAAAGTTTCAGCAATTCATAACCCTGCTTAAAAGTTGTAAAGCGTCATAATATAAAATTAATTAAATACGAAAAAAAAAAAAAAAAAGTCAAGAGGTAGCATCGAACTCAGGTCGTCCAGCTGGCAGGAGAGCACTCTGCGGTCATGCCACGGAATACTCGTTGAATGTTGCAAACTAATACGTATTTGAATGTATGCTGAACTTTGATCCCCAATTTCTCAAAATCTAAGCCCTATTTGAAGAAATCCTTTGAACAAAATATTTAGGAATAAGAACTCTACATTATACTTTAAATTCAACAAAACCGGTGAACACCATGTTTGGTGGCTCCCTTGTTAGTTATCCGTCAACCAATTTCGCCAAATTATATAAATCACCAAACCACTCGCCAAATTAAAATTATACAAATTGACATAATTTTTATTTTAAATAACAAAAGAACAAATACTAAATTAGTATAATATTAATAAAAATACAAATAAGACGTCGAAATAAAAATCACTTGATGACAAACACGTGTACAGGGGTCGATCCAGACAAAATTTGGGACCTATTTAGGGCCCCTTCACAAAAATAAATTTAATAAAATGGGCCCCTTCACAAAATTCCTTTTAATAAAATAGACCCTCTATGTAACATTCTTTGGCACAGATGTCATATTCGCCCCATATTGGCGCGATTTTTTTCTGACGCCAATGTCATATACTGTGCTGTCCTCTAAAAAAAACCCACTTTTTTAATTTCTCACTATATAAAATTTAATAAAAAATACAAAACAATTTGAAGTAGCTACATTTTCACAGCCTGTCCTGACTAAGATTTTAATGTATAGTATTTTTTTTTCTATCAATATATTACAAAATGGCAGCCAATTAAACAAGACTTTGAAAAAAACCCACTTTTTTCTAAAAATAACCCACATGTAAAAACACTTCTAGAAATCAAAATATTAAACAGAAAAGTTTTTCTTTCATTATTAATTAGTTTTAAAATACAATTCTGCAAAAAAAAAAAAAAGAAATAATAATAATATTTTAATAATTGTAAATTGAAGGATTTACAAATGAAAAATTATAAATGTAATTTTTTGCTTATTTTTTAAAAAACTAAATAAACACTTAAGTAATTTTAAATGCTTTTATTATTGTAAATGACATATAGAAACAGGACAAAAAGAAATTTTGACTTCTGTGATTTTTTTGATTAAGTTCTAGGGTGGGTTTTTTTTAGAGGACAGCACTATACGCAATATATACTTAACCGGCGCCAAAGTGTCGTTATTTTGCTTGATATGGTAACCCGGATGTTGTTTATGCTGTTGATGTTTACGCCAAATCAGCGTCGGAAAAAAAAACGCGCCAATATGGGGCGAATATGACATCTGTGCCCATTCTTTTTCATAAAAACGGTTTTAAAATGTGTAATTTGTAAATAAAACCATGTCACGAAAAACAAAAACTTTAGCAAAAGGATTTAAAGAATGTTTTTGTTCATAAATTCTTGGTTCGAATTTTAGAACTGGATTTCAACTTTCGTTACAAAATGTTATTTTTCACAAAATGGGCCCCAAGAATAAAAATCTGCATCGACCCCTGGTGTAACTTGCTTAAAGTCAAGTCAATGTGACATTTACGATAACCATTATTGACTTAATAGTTTGGCGATAAGATTTTTGGTTGATGGGATAACTAAGTAGCACCCTTTTTATTTATTTATGGTTGTTTCCTTTTTAAAAATATATATGTAACTGGAATTCGAAAAAACGAGGTTTTCAACAAACTGGCGTCAGAAAAAAAATCACGCCAACATGTTGAGTATATGACATCTGTGACTGCGCCCAATCTATGCTAATAAAATTACAATGGGATAAATGAAGTAATTTTTCATAGTTAAGAAAAGAGTTTTGTAGTTATTTGTTCTCCATTCATGATAAGATTAACTCATCGTCATCACATGTCAACTTCAAATAACAGGTGAAAACAAAAATTTTTATCTTACAGATTGTATACAACATTAAACAAATTACACTTTTTTTTACATTCATATATTATTTTAATGATAATTTAAATAAAATGATTTACTCGGAATATGCCTACTACAAACACTGTTCAATTTTTTTTTTTTTTTTTTCAGATTTATAAAATAAACCTACTTCATTTCATTTATGCGCTAGAAGGGTAACCATGGGTATTTTATTTATGGATATGAATTCTTGAGTATTATTAGATAGGTAATCATAAAATTAACATGTTTAAGTCAATAGATGTACATTTTGCCTGAAGAGATAGTTTATTTTCAAAATTCTTAATATTAGTAATCCTATCATGCATGTCTGCAGATGTGCATACAATTTAGCACATTTATGCAAATTTTGGGCAAATAGTTATGTTCACAGGCAGCTTCTAAATGTTTAGGCTAATAATAAATGAACACAGCAAATGAGTAAACACACAGAAAGTCATATAAACTAAGCTATTTACACACACACAAAGCATAAAACATAGAATAAAGATTAAAGTTTACATTTCATTCAATATTCATGTTAAATGGGAATCTAAATGTTACTTACAATCCTTGTTTCCTTTGTGTTCATCTACATCTACTACAAAAAAATTTAGGAATACAAAACAACTTACTTCTAATACATTGGACATTTTTCTTCAGCAATATCTTACTTACCATCATAATTTATCACTTTAACAAATAGAAAGGATCACTTATTTTAACAAAATTTGCATTGCACTTTTAAATGTAAAAAATGCTCAAGGTCAGTTTGGAACAAATCAGGGGGAAAAACTCCTTATCATAACAAAACAAAAGTAAATACTACTAAGTTATCCTGTCGACTAATTTTGCCAAATTATACAAATTGATGGCATAATTTTTATTTTAAGTAACGAAAGAAAAATTAGTATAACATTAATAAAAATACAAATAAAACATCGAAATAAAAATCACTTGATGACGTAGACATGTATAACTTGCTTAAAGTCAAGTGAATGCGACATTCATGATCAACCATTACTGGTGTTTAATCTTATAGTTAGGCGATAATTTTTGGTCGACGTGATAATCATGTAGCACCCAAAAGGGTAATTAAAAATTGGAAAACAGATTTATTTTCCAATTTTCGAATATAAAAGCAGCACTCTAAACAGACTTATCAAGTAAAATTTCAATATTAAATGGCACAGATGTCATATATGCCCCATATTGGCACGATTTCTTTTCTGGCGCCAATATCATATGCACCAGGTACTTAACTGGCACCAAAGTGTTATTTTGCTAGATATGGTTACCCGGATATAGATATGATAAAGAGGTTTTCGCCAAATTGGCATCGGACATCTGAGCCTATTAAATATAGATACATGATAAGAAATGAATTTAAAAACTTTTTAAGAATAAGTCTTTAAAAAAATTAAAATAGCAATTATTTAAAGAAATAAACAAGATATATAATCTGAGTGATAACTTACTCTGTTGTTTCACATTCAGAAGCAGTTTCCTCATCATCAGAGTCCGATTCATACTCTTCCTCTGATGATTCCGTCAGAAAAGGATCAGCTGTTTTGACAGCATTTCTGAATGCACTTAAGAGAACACCACTAGTATGTTTGATATCCTCACAATCCTCAGGATCGAAATTCAGTGGCACGTCTGCACTAGTGCCAGGTACGCTGCTCAACAGATTAGGCTTGGTTGCAATTGTATCCTGGCTTTGTACAAACTTAACTAATTCTGAAGTAGACATGTGCTTCATCACTTCATTATGTCGACTTTCAATCGGAGTATCTTGCAAATGCTTAAAAGATTTTGAATGCCTAACTGGACGCTGGCAAGGAATCTGTAAATTTCTTTGGTAATGTTCGACAAGGCTACCAATTTGCCTCTTTATATGAGCACTTAAATACTTAGAATATATGCGAGCTGAACTAGAAACAGCAGAACTAATATTAGATGATTTTTCTGCTAACACTGACTTAAGCAAATCCAGTTCCTGACTGGATGATGAACAGCACGGATTCTTTTCCTGCCTTACAGGTATTAAAAGATTAGAGCCATACCTACAGTCTCGTATCACTGGGCATTTGACTTGTTTATCACAATTCTGTGATAATCTTGTTGCATTAGTCAATAAAGTTGAGCTCCTTAATAAGGAAAATACAGATGATCCCATTGGTAGATTACCAGAATACTTACTCTTAAGTACTGGTAATTTTAAATCTGTCAAACTGGTAAAAATAGAATTTGATTCTTGCTTAGAAATTAAAGGCTTCGATAAACTTACTTCGCAGGCTAAAGGTGTATCCAATTTTGGCTGTTCTAAAACTGAATTTCCCGATTCAGGTTGTAACACCACTGTTGACTGCTGTGGCTCATTAACTTCAGTATCTACTGTCATAATATCTATTGCACATGTTCCTGGAACACTGCACGACAATCCAGATACTGAAGTTTCTGGATGTTCTAAAGGGCCGTTATTCTCACTAGTTAAGTGTAACATACCTGTTAATGTAACAGATGTATTTGGTGTATCCATTGCCTCAGTTGCATCCGCACCAGCAGATAAAAAAGGCTCTGAATCATTATTTTGCACTGAAGTTGATTCTGTATTCTCAACAGCTGTTTTAGATTCAGTACTCTGAATTCCGCTATCAGATGTCCTACCATGGTTACATGATATTGGAACATTTTGAACCAAAGAGGTATCACAATCGGAATTTGGGATATTTGTTAATAAAGGTGCCATAGGCATAGGAGAATCAGCTGAATCTGAAAAATTCAAGGAATCGTCCATAACATTTATTGGACCACTACTTTGATTTTCTTTTGAAAATCTTTTCAATTTCCTTTGCAAACCTAGAGACGTATTGGCTTTAGCTAAACCCATATTTCTTATATTAGATGTATTTTTATTCATTGTATACTTCAATTTTATTTTACCTGCATAGGCAGTAGTAGCCTTTGTACTTTGCCATGTCTTGTATTTTGCCAGAGTCCTCACTCCTTTAATCAAAAGTAAGGACTTGCACGAATCATTATTGACATTTCGGTATTTACATAAAATACCTGAGCCACTCTTTTGCGTTCGCCAACATGCTCGATGCATGAAGGGCCTTTTGTTGTGGCTGTAATCGGAGTAACAGGCACACTTCTGGCGATTATCACTCAACCTAGCAGTAATGTTGTACGTATCCGATGTTTTGGTTAAACAAAATGATTCAGACAGCACGACAGGAAGACAATCTGCTTGCCTATCCGCCTTCGTAAGGGCGGGGGCCATAACGGCTAAGCAACATACCCTAAGCGAAGCCGGCGACAACATGCAAATATTGATTCCATCACAGGCCGGTTGAAATTCATGACTCAAGGCCACTGTCGCATCCACATTGCAACAGGCAACTTCGAAAAAATAGATCCGAAAATATTATCTTATCCAAATAGATTTCCATGCCATACTTTGTACACAAAGACGAATTTTCACATACGCCAACGCCTTGAAATGGCGCGTTTTCGTAGATACAGCCACGTGATCTTGCTCTAAAATCTTGTTATTTTCACATAATAATATCATTTATCCAACAAAACACAGCTTTAAATTAATTACTTTCACATAAAATCAAAGTAGCGACATACTTCAGTACACTACAAAACAGTACAAACTGGATTTGCGCTTAACCGCGGCACAAAGGATGTAGCAGTGCAGGTAAAAAAATAAATAATAAAAATGATCACCACGTGATACCGACGCACTGTTGTACCGTTTTCGATGATCAACGTAAGGAAGATAGAACACAGCTCACAATAATCCAGAGAGAAGGAAATCCAAGATATTATCCAAAACTGTCGAAGATCACTCGAAATACTAACTCACGTACACAAGAATGCACAAACAGACAACATTTAAAAGGCAAATTATCGATGTTAGCACATATCCACCACAATGGCTGCCGCAATACCCTTGGATTTTAAAAAACAGAGTCGACTTCGCTTTCTTGTCGCTCTCCCGCGTGTGACGTCATAAAATCCCCGCATTTGATTGGCTGCTGTTGCCTACAGGATTATTTGCCAACTGTAATAACAGCAAAATATTAACTAACGAATCAAATTCTGTTAATAATTCTGTTGCGATAAAACAATCAAACGCGGTTAATTTATTTTTATTTAAAATAATCATATTTTAAAGTAAAATGAATGGAAAAGTTATATGCGATAATTTCAAAACAGCTACCAAAATTTACCATTAGAAAATCTGATAGCCAAATATATTGAAAAATGGTGATAAATTATATTTTTATAGCAAATCTGCTTAAAATGTATTACTTCCAAAAGATTAATCAACAAATAACAGGCGAGACATGTATCTTGTCATTGAAAATCATAAGTCTCCTGTAAAAAATGCGATTGCTATCCTATGTCCTGGTACCTGGTCACGCAGTTTTTGTTAAGCATTTCATTAGAGTCGATTTAAATATCGGCTAGAAAGCATACTTTTTTTTTTTTAACTATAATGATCTTAAAATCAACCAAGCGCACCTTTTCCTGGAAGTTATTGTTGTTAACCTGTGTTTCGAGATGGCATGATTAACAAAAACTGCAAGGGAACAGAAGCGCTTGCTAGATTTTAATATAGATTTGTGTCTTTTTTAAGAAAGAATGATCCTCGTCTATGCTTAAAACACGCGTCCTCAAAATATTAATGAATTCAGATCCAACGACTGAGAGTATTTTAATTTTATAGCTATGGAAAGATTTGAACCAGTTAGACGAAGAAGAATAACATTGAGTTATAATCATTTCTAGGATAATGACTTGATGTTTTTTTTTATGATTCTTCAAATGCTTTGTTTCTAAAAGATTCAAAAGACGTTGAAAAGACGTCTTACATTTTATTTTTTTAGACTGTTTTAATTTTTTTAAGCAGTTTTGCTGCTATTTTGTAGAACTGAAATTACAACAAAAGGGTGGCGGCTTCTGCAAGAGCAACAGACCTTACGGCACAAAAAAAAATTTTTTTTAAATAAGATTTTATTTTAATCCAGTAAAGTATATTATGTCCAAATGCAAAATACTTTATACTGTTTCAGACCATTCGAATAGATTAGAAAGGTTGTTCGTCAAGAAATAAAAGTTAAAAAATGTTCGTAACATAAGTTTTGAAGAAAAAGAATTGTTTACATTAGAAATTGCTGGTTCCTGGAAGTCAAATTTGACTGAATATCACGAAAACTGCTAGCCATAAAAAAAAACTAACATTTAATTGCACGTAAAATGTAAGTAGGAAGATTTTTATTTTGGCGATACTCGCTTGTCAAGTTCACTGTATGATCTAGGGTGGGAGAATGGCAAGATCTGGGAAAGAAAATTTGATTGGTCCCGAAGATTTTGGACAAAAACGAATCGCAAAGTCAATGTTTATTAACATCTATCTGTTGCCATGATAGTCGCGACATCTGGGAATAAAATTTCATTGACCAAGACAATTTTGGACAAAAACGAATCGCTAAGCATTTTGCCGAGTCTGCCATTATCGAAAAGTAATGGAGGATATTCCAAATATGGGTTCGAGGCTGAAAAAAGTCACGTGATACCGGTAATTTACCCAAGGAACTTCTAACTGATAAGAAGGGAAGATACTACTGCTTTGCCTCATGAACTGTTTCATTGGCTAGCGGGGATTTACATTACACGTCTACGAAGCCTTCCCTTCTTTACGCTAGAAGTTTTTACCTTGACCACGTGATCAAAACGGAGATGGAATATCCTCCATTGCCGTTATCTTGTCTCACTTTAATAATCGAATTCATCCAGGCCAGCATCGACAAGTTCTGGTGTTCTGGAATATAGTTCGCCGCAGCTTGGACAAAACCGTCAGTTTGTGCACGTGCCTTGTGTGTATTAGCGATGGCCGATGAGACGGACTCAGTCCGAGCTAGAGGTCTGCACGGGCCCGGGGATTGCCAGAGGCCCGTATCCAGGCCGGCAAAATGACGGCGAACTTTCAAGCTGGCCGGGCTGCCAAATTAGGACAATTTTTTAAACGGACCGGGCCATGCCGACAAACAAAACAAAAGGGCCGGCGAAAAGATCTAACGGGCCTGCCGGGCCGGGCCGACAAAAAAATTAAACGAGCCTACCGGCCCGATATAAAAAAATTCAACGAAGACGATTACATATTGGCCATTTTCAAAGAATATTACCTTCGCGAGAATAAGTATAAATGTGGGTCACGAGCCGATGAGAATTTGACAACATCAATACAGAAATGTAACTTGTCCAGCGTATAGATCGGCATCGGACAGTATTACATGGTATGTGATCCTGGGCTTAATTTTTTCAGCAGACTCGTACCAGGCCGAGATCAGCCTTGCATTTTAGGTAGATTTCGTATGAAATACTACCTATTACATTCTCCCCTATGTTGGAATTTCTCAACAATTCTTGCAGATCTACGCCGATCATGACCCCTAGAAACCAAAACCACCGTCAGTAAAAAACTTTATCTATCTATCTATCTATCTATCTCTCTCTCTCTCTCTCTCTCTCTATATATATATATATATATAACCATTAACAAACATTACCGACCACCCTCAAAAATTGTGATAGTATGAATGAAATGACAATAATACAGTTTCCCCCAACACACTTAATATGGATATCAAAAACATAATATTATATATATATATATATATATCACTTTTTTCTGGACACGATAATTTCCCTAATTCTGCACAAATCTCTTCCAAACTGATACATAAAATCAAGGGGCATAAAATCTCGGTCAAGTTCGTTAATGAGCAAAATTGGACCAAGGGGATGGAAATAGGGAGGGGTTTTGTGAAAACTGAAAAAACCCCATAACTTCTTAATTTTTGTACATATCAAATCAGTTTAAAGTTTTTATTACTTCTAAAAATTGGGCCAAAAATTTATGTATCACAGATTTTTGATAAAATTAAAAATGGGTTCAACGGGCGCAAAAAATGGGGTTTTTGGGAGAAAAAAAAAATTCATAACTTCGTCAAATCCAATTAAATTTATTATAAATCTTCTTAATATTATCTACAACTTTTATATTGACAAGTTTTTGATAGGATCAATTCGTACCGAAAAAAAAAAAAATAAATAAAAACGAAAACAAAAAGGGGAAGATGAAGAAGAAAAATGCATAACTTCGTCAATTCACAAGATATAAAATCCGCATGAATTTATTATATATCTTCTTAATATTATCTACAACATTTACATTGACAAGTTTTTAATAGGACCAATTCTTACAGCAAAAAAAAATTCTCAGAGATATATTACTTTTATCAAAAAATGGATAACGCCTATTCGATTACATAGTTTCTGAATCAGAACACCTGTCAATCTTACACGTTTCCGAAAAGAAATTAATACAGAAATGTGTCAGAAAGTTCCTTTGGACTTGAAGAAAAGCCTTAAAAAATGACAGAGAAACATTTTCACAAATCTATTTTTTATTATACAATTTCAAAAGTTGTCATGTTTTTAACCCTCCTTTTTCTTTTTTATTCTAAACTACATTATTTTTTTAATGAATCCTTATTTGAATGTTGAAACGTCTAAGACTCTAAGTAATAATTAATGTTGCTATTGTGTATTTTCTGTCTCGCGAACACATCGTAATTTTAATAAAATATACTGTAAAATTACCCCATAAAGATGTATGCAGTATTTTTTAAAAGAATCTTAATTGTATGTTAAGAAAAATCTGAATTTTTTAGTAGAAATTGAGTTGGGCCTGATGTAATTGACTTTACCCACGGGCCAGGTCGGGCGTGTTTTCGCTGATGCTTGTACGAGCCGAACTTTTAATTTTTGCATCGGACAGGGCCGGGCCAAGATAGCTTTTGTTCGGTCCGGCCCGGGCCCGGCCCTGGAAATTCCGGTCCATGCAGACCTCTAGTCCGAGCCTGGGCCCGACACGGACTCGATTTTTATACCATCCTTCGGGTTCGGACTCATTCTTTTTTAAACTAATAATTTTGTTGATTGTCATATAGAAAAAAAATAACTTTTTTTTCTTAGAGATTACCGATTCCATTTCAAGTCATTTTAATGTACTTTTGATCAGAATAAAGGGGAAATAGCACACGTGTTTTTTTTCTACTATTAGAACGCCACTTTAAAAGAAAATATGTGATATTTGCAGATTTATGGCTGGTATTGACGGCAGCGAACTGTTCATAGGACGTGTCAGGTTCTGAGAAACATCTGCTATTAGAACTGGGGTTCTACATTATTTTGTCTTAACATATTATATATTGTGTCAGGTTCTGAGAAACATCTGCTATTAGAACTGAGGTTCTATATTATTTTTGTCTTAATATATTATATATTGTATGGGCTGTGTACGGGAATTTCAAAATAACAGTCTTTCTTTATCTAAAACTGGATCTAAGCCGGTGAAAATGTATAGATGGTATGAAGGGGAAAAAGATAGTTGGAGAGGGGTGTGCCCAACCTTTTGAGATGTCTGTGGAAGATGGGGACACAAAAGCATTCCACGAACGAAGAAAAGAGTTTGGAATGGGAGCCAGGTAGAAAACCCCGGAGGGGTTACGTTGAGAAGGAGGAAGGGGTTGCTGGAAGGCAGTCTCTTCTGCTGAGGGAGTCAGTTGAAAGTTGGCGTGCAAGGCGCAAGGTGAGTTGCTGTGTGTAGCTCTTAGATAGAGCATAGGGTTCAGTTGGAGCCGAGAGCGCCAAGCGCAAGGTAGTCACTGTGTATAGCTCGTAGAGATAGAGCGTAGGATTGAGTGAGGCTCGGAGAGCTTAGGCATAGAGCCCATATGTGTTGGGAGATCGAGATTGATCTCCGGAAAGCTAATTTAACGTGTGTAGAGTGAGAGTGATTTAACGTAGTTTAACAGTACACAGCCAGCATTTACTGTATTCAATTTAATGTTGAACCGGATCATCTATATCCGAGTTTGTAAGTGTAAATAGTGTTTTGTTGTTGTGTAAATAGTGTGTAAATAAACTGTTAATTTAGTTAATTGAAAACGTTGGTTTTCATTTAAACAATCTTCTCAGTGCGTGACCGATATCACGTAATCATATCGGTGGTGGCAGCATATAAATAGAACGGAATTTCTTCGAAGTTGCGCGGACTAAGAGGAAACTCCGACAAATTGGTGGCAGCGGTGGGATAGAATCGTCTCAGACTAGCGACCAGCGAGCCGTGTTGCAGTGTGTTAGTGCCGGAGCACCCAGTGGAATTCTTGCGTGGAAATACCGGATCGTCGAGCGGAATTTTAGAGAGATAAAAATCAAGCGTCGAGCAGAAATACAGAGTGTGTGTGCCCTATCATCGTTACAGCGAACCGAACTAAAGTGTTGTGCTCTATCGTGGTTACAGTGAATCAAATTACGGTGTATTACAGCCTGAGTGTTGAATATCATCAAAGTGATTTTAAATTGCGAAATATTGAATTCATCGTGAAACTACGTGTGAGCAGCGGAGTACCCCAGCAGATAAAGTATATGGTAAGGTGTTTTGATCATTTCTGTCTGCTGACATTCTCGAACCAAATGTATTTGTTGTTGTATAATTAATAGTAATTTAAGATAATTTATGTGCAATAAAGTAATTGTGTTCAGATAGGTAGGAGATATTAAGAGCCATACTTACTATTGTTTTAAGAAAAGGTCATAATAACTTGTACTAATATTGATTTTCTATTTTTTTTTTTACTAATAATGGTAGTGAACAAAATTAATGCATTGTGTTAATAATAAGTTGGAAGGAATAATTGAATTTACTTAAATTTAAATTATTATTAAAGTAATATTTAAATGAAGCAATACTGTTCTAAACTTGAAGAGTTGATAACAAACGAGTAATGAACATTTGCTTAGAATTTTAATTGGCTAGAAGTAAATTTCGAAAAAAAAAAAGGCTCACAGTGCGAAAAAAAAAATAGAAGGTTTTGATTGTATTTGTTTTAAGTGTGAAGACCAGTATTGAATTTGGAAATATTTTATTGAGGATAATTGTAGAAATTTATATGTGTATGTTATACAATTTTTCTTTATGTGGATGTATCTATTGACATCAATACTTTTATTCAATTTGCAAAGTATCAGTATTATTATGTAAATTGTATGTTATTATCTAATTGTATAAAGTGGAATCTGTATTGCATAGTAATCAAATCGAAATTATTGTTTTACCTTTTGTTTTATTGGAAGTAAATTGTGTGATATAAATGGTTGAGGAAAATCAGGTTATACAGTAGGTTAAATTAGAAACATAATACATCGATTATCTGAAAGGTATTAATTAGTATAATAAGTGGAGGTAACTGTACTAAAGTAGAAATTTAGGAAATATTAATTTGGTAGGTTTAAATATTATTGTAGAGTGGTAATAGTAATCGGTGAAGGTATGGCTTTCTTATTGAAACTAAAAAAGTGTGGATCTTCAGATGATAGCCGAAGAGTTGGGGGTGGAATTCACGGAAGATGATACCAGATTTCAGCTTAAGAAAAAGATAATAGACAGCGAGGAATATGATGAGGGGGCTATTAAGGAATTATCTAACACTATTGTTGCGGAGCGATTAGAGCGCGAAGAAAAACAGGAAAAATTAGAGCGCGAAAAGTTAGAAAAACAGGAAAAATTAGAGCGCGAAAAGTTAGAAAAACGGGAAAAATTAGAGCGCGAAAAGTTAGAAAAACAAGAAAAATTAGAGCGAGAAAGAGAAGAGAGGTCTGAAAAATTGAGGATGGAACATGAATTAGAAATGGAGAGGCTAAGGGTACAAGGTTCGACAAATAACTCTGGGTCTAGAGAATCTAATAATGAAAGTAACATAGAAAAACTGATCAAAAGTGTTAAAACTCTGTCTATCAAAGTACCAGAAGGGACTGAGGGATGGAATTTATTTTTCAACAGTTTAGAAAGGGCATTCAAAACTAAAAATGTACAGGAAAACCAGCAGGCCGAAATTCTACTAAATATGTTACGAGATAAAGCAGATAATTTGTTAATTTATACCACTAGGGAACAAATTAAGAGTTATGAGGGATTAAAGCAGTTAGTTCTAAGGGAACATGAGCCGACACCGAAGGCGTGTTTGGAAAATTTTAAGAAAGCTCGGAGAAACCAGAATGAAACTCATGTATTATTAGTATCGCGTTTAATAGCAACATGGGAAAATTATTGTAAGATTAGGGGTGCTGACTCATATGAAAAGGTCAATCAGTTAATAATTACGGATAAGTTATTAAATACGTTAGATGAAGAAACCGCATCATATATTGGGTTAGCTCAGCAGAGTAAATGGTTAGAAGCTTCTAAAATCGCTAAAGAATGTGACAATTATTTTGACGCTAAACATAAGTCTTATGCCGTTACGTATAAAAGTTTTAAGGGTAAAGATAGGTATGTAAACAGTGAAAAAGTGAGACTTAGGGAAGATAGTAAATTTAGTGGTAATTGGGGGCAAAACGGGAGTAATGAGATTAATTATTTTTCCGATAGGAAAACTGGGTTTAAGAGATATAGCCCTAGATGCTTCAAATGTGGTTTAAGAGGTCATTACCAACGTTTTTGTAATAACGTGGGTAATGAGGGAAATAATAATGGTAGTAAAGGGCGTGAACAGAAAGCGGGTGTAAATAAGATTGTCGTAAAAGAGAATAAAGAGTTACCTAAAGGAGCTATTGTGGCGAGGATATCGGCAAAAGCCGAACAGAGAACTAATGTTATTGGTGAGAAATTAAATAAACTTGAGAAAATTGAACTTAGTGTAAATGGGCAAAAAGCAAAAGGATTGGTTGATTCTGGATGTGAAATTAGTGTTATTCATAAAGATTTGGTACCGGAAGAGAGATTAAAAGGAGCGGGTAGTATTTATTTACAAGGATTATTTGGTGAAGCTGTTAAATCGGTTAAATTACCGTTAGCTATTCCGCAATTCGGACAAACTAATATAATTCATCAGGAAGTACTTTGCGCAGTGACCGATGATATTAATGAGCAGGTAATTTTATATCCCGAGGTGATTAATGAGTTGTCAGGGGTCAATCGCGAGGAGCCATTGCTAGAGTCCCAAGAATTAGAAAGTTCGGAAATTAGTATTGATAACTCGAGTGAAAAGAAAGATATGAGTAGCGATAATTGTAGTGTTTACGCAATAGAAACGAGATCGGGAAATTTACAAAGTCAGAATGCAGAAAAGACGGAAATAGAGGAAAATGGTAATGTTACGATAAGCAATTCAGATATATTTAAGAAATCCCAATTGGAATGTAAAGAGTTAAAGAGAGCTTGGGAATTAGCTAAAATTGATAAAGGAGGTTATTATATTGAAAATAACTTATTGTATCATAAAGATAAATTTATAGGAGAAGCTATAGCTCAATTAGTAGTGCCTAAAGTCAAAAGAGAAGGAATCTTAAAGTCAGCGCATCCTTCTAGTGGGGGAGAGCATCACGCGGCAAAGAAAACCTTAGAGAGGATTAGGCAAGCTTTTTATTGGGACGGTATGGCTAAAGAAACTAAAAAATTCTGTACATCATGTCTAGAATGTCAATTATCTAGAAAAGTGAAAGTGCGTGATAGAGTCTTAGTTGAGTTTGAGGATGGTAGCAAAAAGTATGTGTATCAAAATAAAGGGGAATTTATTGCTAAGTGTAATATAGTTAATATTGTTTTTGAGGGTGATGAGGAATTTGGAGAAGTTGGGGAAATTCCTATTCTAAACCGGGAACAAGAGGTAGAACGGGACATAGAAGGGTTCGAAATAAAAGGGTTATCTAATAGTCAAGTGAAGGATATAAATTCCATTTTGAGGGATAATAAAGAGGTATTTATTGGTCCTGTGCGACCAGCGGAAGTAGGGGAGCACCGTATAGATTTGAAACCGGATGTGGCAAGGAAAAAGCCAAAGTTATATAGTGTACCTGTTGCTTACAAAGAGGAAGTAGATAGACAGATTCAGGAGTTATTAGAACTAAATCTAATCGAAGTATCAAATGCAGAAATTAGTCATCCAATTTTTTGCGTGGCGAAAAAAGACGCAACTGTTAGGCTTTGCATTGATTATAGAGCTTTAATTTCAGTAACGCAGGTCTCAACATTTCCTATGAAAGATTCGCAAGAAATCGTGTATACTGTGGGGGCTGCTAAATATTTATCTTCGATTGATTTATTGAGGGGTTATTGGCAGATTAAAATGGCCAAGGAATGTAAACATTTGACAGCTTTTACAACTCATAATGGGACTTATCAGTGGCGTACTATGACTTTTGGTTTATGAGGGGCGGCTGCTACGTTCCAAAAAGATATGAATGAGGTTCTTCAAGGTCATCGGAGGTATGCACAAGCATATATTGATGATGTCATCATTTTCTCCGACACCTGGGAAGAGCATTGTGAGCATGTTAGGTCTGTTATAGAAGAACTTAAAAATAGAAATTTTACGATTAGGCTGGATAAATGTAAATTTGGAGAGAAATTGACAAAGTTTTTAGGTCATGTAATTGGGGGTGGAACGCATGCACCTGATGAGGAGAAAATCGGAGCAATAAGGGACTTAAAGAGACCGAAAACTAAGAAGGAAGTTAGATCTGTTTTGGGATTAATGGGATTTTGCCGATCTTATATTCCAAATTAT
This sequence comes from Maratus speciosus, assembly GCA_963932465.1. Taxonomy (NCBI): domain Eukaryota; kingdom Metazoa; phylum Arthropoda; class Arachnida; order Araneae; family Salticidae; genus Maratus; species Maratus speciosus. The sequence continues at coordinate 61,308,149 of OZ010799.1, read as the reverse complement.
GCAGAAATTGCTATACCTTTAACGGAATTAACTAAAGGGAAGGTTAAAAATACTGTACCATAGGATGAAAGGGCAGAAGAAGCATTTAATACCCTGAAAGATGAGTTATGTAACGTGACGCGTTTGGCTACACCTACCGTAGGCCGGGAATATCAGCTTCACGCCGATGCTTCAGACCTGGCAGTAGGATGTTGTCTTACTCAAAAAGATGAAAAGGGTCAGTTTAAACCGATAGCTTTTGCCAGTCAGAAATTATCAGGGGCTCAGCGTGCTTGGCAGAATATAGAGAAAGAGGCTTGGAGTGTTCTCTTCGAGTTGCGGAAGTTTGAAAAGTGGACATACGGATCTCAAATTGAGATCATAACGGATCATAATCCATTAAAATTTCTCACTGAAACCTCCCCAAGCTCCCCCAAACTCACTAGATGGGCTCTTGCCTTGCAACGCTGGAACCTGAGTATTTCTCATCGTCCATGAGCGAAACATCTAAATGCTAATGCAATTTCCAGGCTACATAGGAAGAGCTGGGAAGAACAGCCAGTTGCTAGTCCATCGGCATCAATGACTAAATAGTGGACAAACATTAAAGGGGTGTCATCACGTTTTAATTTTTTTTTGTATATGTGTAATTGTATTTGAATTTTGTGTTATAGTGTATTAGCATGTGTAGTTTTTCTGTAATAATAATAGTAGTACACGGTTCATTAGAGATGTCAGTAGAGAATGTTCAGACACCTTGATATATATATGTAATAATAATAATGAAGAAACCTGTAAAGAGACTATTGAACTCTTCTGCGATGTTACTATATGCTTGGGGAAAATTAGCCCCTAAATGGCATATTTTCCGCTAAGGTGGGGGGTGTCAGGTTCTGAGAAACATCTGCTATTAGAACTGAGGTTCTATATTATTTTTGTCTTAGTATATTATATATTGTATGGGCTGTGTACTGGAATTTCAAAATAACAGTCTTTCTTTATCTAAAACTGGATCTAAGCCGGTGAAAATGTATAGATGGTATGAAGGGGAAAAAAGATAGTTGGAGAGGGGTGTGCACAACCTTTTGAGATGTCTGTGGAAGATGGGGAGACAAAAGCATTCCACGAACGAAGAAAAGAGTTTGGAATGGGAGCCAGGTAGAAAACCCCGAAGGGGTTACGTTGAGAAGGAGGAAGGGGTTGCTGGAAGGCAGTCTCTTCTGCTGAGGAAGTCAGTTGAAAGTTGGCGTGCAAGGCGCAAGGTGAGTTGCTGTGTGTAGCTCTTAGATGGATCATAGGGTTCAGTTGGAGCCGAGAGCGTCAAGCGCAAGGTAGCCACTGTGTACAGCTCATAGAGATAAAGCGTAGGATTGAGTGAGGCTCGGAGAGCTTAGGTTTAGAGCACAATTGTGTTGGGAAATCGAGATTGATCTCCGGAAAGCTAATTTACCAGATATAATAATACCAGATATAATAATACCAGATTTCAGATTAGAAAAAGATAATGGACAGCGAGGAATATGATGAGGGGGCTATTAAGAAATTATCTAACACTATTGTTGCGGAGCGATTAGAACGTGAAGAAAAACAGGAAAAATTAGAGCGCGAAAAGTTAGAAAAACAGGAAAAATTAGAGCGCGAAAAGTTAGAAAAACGGGAAAAATTAGAGCGTGAAAAGTTAGAAAAAACAGGAAAAATTAGAGCGCGAAAAGTTAGAAAAACAAGAAAAATTAGAGCGCGAAAAGTTAGAGCGAGAAAGAGAAGAGAGGTCTGAAAAATTGAGGATGGAACATGAATTAGAAATGGAGAGGCTAAGGGTACAAGGTTCGACAAGTAACTCTAATGGGTCTAGGGAATCTAATAATGAAAGTAACATAGAAAAATTGATCAAAAGTGTTAAAACTCTGTCTATCAAAGTACCAGAAGGGACTGAGGGATGGAATTTATTTTTCAACAGTTTAGAAAGGGCATTCAAAACTAAAAATGTACCGGAAAACCAGCAGGCCGAAATTCTACTAAATATGTTACGAGATAAAGCAGATAATTTGTTAATTTATACCACTAGGGAACAAATTGAGAGTTATGAGGGATTAAGGGGACGGTGGTGTTTAAAATCCTTAAAAATAATTTTTTTTATTTTTGTAAATTTCAACTTAAATATTATTCAAGGGTACATTATATACACTATAACATGCATTTATCCCAAAAAATTTTTAAAATTTTTTTTATTTTTGACAAAAAAATGGAATTTTACGGGTCGTGTTAGAAATCTTCGAAATGCCCCATGCGTCTTCCATATCAATGAAAATCTCCAATATTTTTTTTATAAAAGTTTGGTTTATATATAGAAATAAAATTGAGCATCGAATTTTACATATTTGAATTTAAAGGTTAAAAAAAAAAGAAAGTTGAAAAAAAATTGAAATTTTTTCGAAAAATTTTCAAAATTTCAAATTTTTTCATTTTTTTTTATTTTTTGTAAATTTCATCTTAAATATTATTCAAGGGTACATTATATGCATTATGGCATGCATTTATCACAAAACAAGATAAAAAAAAATTTATTTTTGACAAAAAGATGGAATTTTACGCGTCGTCTTAGAAATCTTCGAAGTGCCCCCTGCGCGTTCTATATGAATGAAAATCCCCAATATTTTTTATAGAAGTTTGATTTATATATAGAAATAAAATAGAGCATCGAATTTTATATATTTGAATTTAAAGGTTAAAAAAAAAATTTTGAAATTTTTTCGAAAATTTTTTGAAATTTTGATTTTTTCTTTTTTACCTTTAAATTCAAATATATAAAATTCGATGCTTGATTTTATTTATATATATAAACCAAACTTTTATAAAAAAATATTGGGGATTTTCATTGATATTGAAGACGCATGAGGCATTTCGAAGATTTCTAAGACGACGCGTAAAATTCCATTTGTTTCTCAAAAATAATTTTTTTTTTATTTTTTTGTGATAAATGCATGCCATAATGTATATAATGTACCCTTGAATAATATTTAAGTTGAAATTTACAAAAATAAAAAAAATTATTTTTAAGGATTTTAAGCTCCCAATATTTTTTATAGAAGTTTGATTTATATATAGAAATAAAATAGAGCATCGAATTTTATATATTTGAATTTAAAGGTTAAAAAAAATATTTTGAAATTTTTTCGAAAATTTTTTGAAATTTTGATTTTTTCTTTTTTACCTTTAAATTCAAATATATAAAATTCGATGCTTGATTTTATTTATATATATAAACCAAACTTTTATAAAAAAATATTGGGGATTTTCATTGATATTGAAGACGCATGGGGCATTTCGAAGATTTCTAAGACGACGCGTAAAATTCCATTTGTTTCTCAAAAATAATTTTTTTTTTTTTTTTTTTTTGTGATAAATGCATGTCATAATGTATATAATGTACCCTTGAATAATATTTAAGTTGAAATTTACAAAAATAAAAAAAATTATTTTTAAGGATTTTAAGCTCCACCGTCAGTTATTAAACACGTTAGATGAAGAAACCGCATCATATATTGGGTTAACTCAGCAGAGTAAATGGTTAGAAGCTTCTAAAATCGCTAAAGAATGTGACAATTATTTTGACACTAAACATAAGTCTTATGCCGTTACGTATAAAAGTTTTAAGGTAAAGATAGGTATGTAAACAGTGAAAAAGTGAGACTTAGGGAAGATAGTAAATTTAGTGGTAATTGGAGGTAAAACGGAAGTAATGAGACTAATTCTTTTTCGGGTAGGAAAACTGATTTTAAGAAACCTAGAGATGATTCAGCTCCTAGATGCTTCAAATGTGGTTTAAGGGGTCATTACCAACGTTTTTGTAATAAAGTGGGTAATGGGGGAAATAATAATGCTAGTAAAGGGCGTGAACAGAAAGCGGGTGTAAATAAGATTGTCGTGAAAGGAAATAAAGAGTTACCTAAGGGAGCTATTGTGGCGAGGATATCGGCAAAGGCCGAACAGAGAACTAATGTTGTTGGTGAGAAATTAAATAAACTCGAGAAAATTGAAGTTAGTGTAAATGGGAAAAAAGCAAAATGATTGGTTGATTCTGGATGTGAAATTAGTGTAATTCATAAAGATTTGGTACCGGAAGAGAAATTAAAAGGAGCGGGTAGTATTTATTTACAAGGATTATTTGGTGAAGCAGTTAAATCACCGTTGGTTAAATTACCATTAGCTATTCCGCAATTCGGACAAACTAATATAATTCATCAGGAAGTACTTTGCGCGGTGACCGATAATATTAATGAGCAAGTAATTTTACATCCCGAGGTGATTAATGAGTTATCAGGGGTTAATCGCGAGGAGCCATTGCTAGAAACCCAAGAATTGAAATTTCGGAAATTAGTATTGATAACTCGAGTGAAAAGAAAGATAGGAGCAGCGATAATTGTAATGCTCAATAGAAGCGAGATCGGAAAATTTACAATGTCAGAATGCAGAAAAAACGGAAGTGGAGGAAAATAATAAAGTTATCGTTAGCAATTCAGATATGTTTAAGAAATCCCAATTGGAGTGCAAAAATTTAGAGAGAGTTTGGGAATTAGCTAAAATGGATAAAGGGGATTATTATATTGAAAAGGACTTATTGTATCATAAAGATAAATTTGTAAAAGAAGCTATAGCTCAATTAGTAGTACCCAAGGTAAGAAGGGAAGAAATCCTAAAATTAGCGCATACTTCGGTATTTGGAGGGCATCATGCGGCAAAGGAAACCTTAGAGAGAATTAGGCAATCTTTTTATTGGGAAGGTATGGCTAAAGAAGCTAAAAAATTCTGTAAATCGTGTCTAGAATGTCAATTTTCTAGAAAAGTGAAAGTGCGTGAGAGAGTTTTAGTTGAAATGGCGGATGGTAGCAGAAAGTATGCGTATCAAAATAAAGGGGAATTTATTGCTAAGTGTAATATAGTTAATATTGTTTTTGAAGGTGATGAGGAATTTGGAGAAGTTGGGGAAATTCCTATTTTAAACCTGGAGCAAGAGGTAGAACGGGACATAGAAAGGTTCGAAATAAAAGGGTTATCGAATAGTCAAGTCAAGGATATAACGTCCATTTTGAGGGAGAATAAAGAGGTATTTATTGGTCCTGTGCGACCAGCGGAAGTAGGGAAGCACCATATTGATTTGAAACCGGGTGTGACAAGGAAAAAACCAAAGTTATATAGTGTACCTGTTGCTTATAAAGAGGAAGTAGATAGACAGATTCAGGAGTGATTAGAATTAAATCTAATCGAAGTATCAAATGCAGAAATTAGTCATCCAATTGTTTGCGTGGCGAAAAAAGATGCAACTGTTAGGCTTTGTATTGATTATGGAGCTTTAAATTCAGTAACGCAGGTTCCAACATTTCCTATGAAAGATTCGCAGGAAATCAGGTTTACTGCGGGGGCAGCTAAATATTTATTTCGATTGATTTATTGAGGGGTTATTGGCAGATTAAAATGGCCGAGGAATGTAAACCTTTGACAGCGTTTACAACTCATAATGGGACTTATCAGTGGCGTACTATGCCTTTTGGTTTATCAGAGGCGGCTGCTACGTTCCAAAAAGATATGAATGAGGTTCTTCAAGGTCATCGGAGGGCTGCACAAGCATACATTGATGATGTCAACAATTTCTCCGACACCTGGGAAGATCATTGTGAGCATGTTAGGGCTGTCATAGAAGAACTCAAAAATAGAAATTTTACGATTAGGCTGGACAAATGTAAATTTGGAGAGAAATTGACTAAGTTTTTAGGTCATGTAATTGGGGGTAGATCGCATGCACCTCATGAGGAAAAAATAGGAGCAATAAGGGACTTAAAGAGACCGAAAACCAAAAAGGAAGTTAGATCTATTTTGGGATTAATGGGATTTTACCGATCTTATATTCCAAATTATGCAGAAATTGCTATACCTTTAACGGAATTAACTAAAGGGAAGGTTAAAAATACTGTACCATGGGATGAAAGGGCAGAAGAAGCATTTAATACCCTTAAAGATGAGTTATGTAACGTGACGCGTTTGGCTACACCTACCGTAGGCCGGGAATATCAGCTTCACGCCGATGTTTCAGACCTGGCAGTAGGATGTTGTCTTACTCAAAAAGATGACAAGGGTCAGTTTAAACTGATAGCTTTTGCCAGTCAGAAATTATCAGGGGATCAGCATGCTTGGCCAAGTATAGAGAAAGAGGCTTGGAGTGTTCTCTTCGGGTTGCGGAAGTTTGAAAAATGGACATATGGATCTCAAATTGAGATCATAACGGATCATAATCCATTAAAATTTCTCACTGAAACAACCCCAAGGTCCCCCAAACGCACTAGATGGGCTCTTGCCTTGCAACGCTGGAACCTGAGAATTTCTCATTGTCCAGGAGCTCAACATTTGAATGCTGATGCAATTTCTAGGCTACATAGGAAGAGCTGGGAAGAACAGCCAGTTGCTAGCCCATCGGCATCAATGACTAAATAGTGGACAAACCTGAAATGGATGTCAGCATATTTAAAAAATTTTTTGTGTATGTGTAATTGTATTTGAATCTTGTGTTTATAATAGTGTATTAGCATGTGTAGTTTTTCTGTAATAATAATATTAATACACAATAATATAGAGATGTCAGTAGAGAATGTCAGACGCCTTGAAATATATATGTAATAATAATAATGAAGAAACCTGTAAAGAGACTATTGAACTCTTCTGTGATATTGCTATATGTTCGGGGAAAATTAGCCCTAAATGGTATATTTTCTGCTAAGGTGGGGGGGTGTCAGGTTCTGAGAAACATCCGCTATTAGAACTGGGGTTCTATATTGTTTTGTCTTAATATATTATATATTTCTGGTCTGTGTACTGGAATTTCAAAATAACATTCTTTCCTTGTCTAAAACTGGATCTAAGCTGGTGAAAATGTACAAATGGAATGAAGGGGGAAAAAAGATGGTTGCAGAGGGGTTTGCACGACCTTTTGAGATGTCTGTGGAAGAGGGGGAGAGAAAGGCATTCCACGAACGAAGAAAAGAGCTTGGAATGCGAGCCAGGTAGAAAACACCGAGGGGGTTACGTTGAGTAAAGGCAGAAGGTTGCTAATGGCAGGCTCTGCTGCTGAGACAGTGAGTTGAAGGCTGGAGTGCCAAGCGGAAGGGTAGTTCCTTGGATAGCTCTGAGAGAGAGCGTAAGGTTGAGTGAGGGCTTAGAGCCCATGTGTTGGGAGATTGAGATTGATCTCCGGTAAAGTTTAATTAACGTGTATAGAGTGAGAGTGATATAAAGTAGTTTTAACAGTACACAGCCAGCTTTACTGTATTTAATGTAATGTTGAACCGGATCACCTACATCCGAGTTTTAAGTGTAAATAGTGTTTTGTATTGTGTAAATAGTGTGTAAATAAACTGTTAATTTAGTTAATTGAAAGCGTTGGTTTTCATTTAAACAATCCTCTCAGTGCGTGACCGATATTACGTAATCATGCCGGTGGTGGCAGCATATAAATAGCACGGAATTTCTTCAAAGTTGTGTGGACTAAGAGGAAACTCCGACAGGACGCCAAAAGGAATATGGCGCCATTAGGATATTTTTTAATTGGAACGCTTATTTATTATCATTATTGTTTTAAAGATCTAGCGCGAAATGAATATTTTCTTTTGTTTTTAATCAACCAGCATTAACTTAAGGTTTCAAAATTTTAAGTCTTCTATTGTATGCGACTCAGAATCGCTTATGCTACGGCTGTGCTCTTCACATTCACAAAGTCACTTTCATTCGTAAATAGATGTAATTGGCATTTGTTGTTATTCCTATAGAAAACAATCGAGCAGTGTTTCCTATTTTCCTATAAAATTATCGGATCCTTCAGATAACGCTTTCAATTTTTTTTTTTTTTATCTATACTGATATTCAAAGACACGAGAGTTACGAAAGATTGTTTTCAGTAAGGAATCTATCTATCTATCTATATTATAAAGGACAAACATATCTGTGCGTAACGCATACGTCATTTTGCGAATGGCAACACTTTGAAATTTGAAATAAAATTTTGGTTTTGCAATTTTTCCTACTTAAAATTTTTAAACTTCTAAACATCGCATATTTTTAATTTTTACACCGTCGTATAAGGAAAAAAATGCTCTTTTAAATGCAATTTGTTTGAAAGCTGTATCTGAATTTATTTTTGAGATATTAATTTTTTTGTAGTTTTTAATAAAATTTTTCTTATCGTGGCAACAAAAGGACCCCATTTCTATTGAAAGTAAACGTAAAATAGTCAAAAATAGGATATACTGTAACTTTTTGTTACCATTTTCTCACAAAACCTGGAAAAAAAAATTAAAATATGGGCTATGTCAAGAATATTGTATGTTATTCCGTGATAATGACGTCATATGCAAACTTTTCTATAGACGAAGTTAAAGACTGTATTGTAAAAGTGGATTGCTTTAGAGGATGCAAATGACGTCATTTTATAAAAAAAAGCGTATATTTTAATTCTTAAATCTGAATTATGTTTTGTAGAAGTGCGTCATTTTCAAAGCCCAACTGCTTTGAAATTCTTCACAAGTGAAAATGTTTCACTTTTGAGAATAATGTAATCGAAATCACACACTGATAAAACGCAATATTTTACAAAAATTTAGAGTGTCTTTATAAAAGAGAGGTGACATGCAAATAATAGCGATTTATATTACAGAATTGATTATTCTCGCCTGGATGGATTTGCTTCGCCGAGTTAGACAAGCAAACAAATAATTCGTGGTTTAAAATAATATCATGTTCCTGAAGTTTTTGTCCAAAATCCTCCTCGAATAATAAAATGCGATTCTTTAGGGCATTCTACTATAATTTTATCAAAATAACATAATTTGCTTAATTTAATTTTTCTCAATTTTATATAATCTATATATTTAAAGCACGGGTGTGTTTTTTAGTCATCTGCTTCTGCTGAACCAATTTTACTATTTTTTTTTTTTTTTTTTAACTAAAAGCTCTTCATTTGTAGATGTGATCGCACTATCTGTTTTTTTTTTTAAATGTCCACACTTATATATTTTAATTTTAAAAGCATTTTATGAAATTTATTCAAAATGGTGAAAATTAGATAGTTTCCATTATTGCAGACAAGAGAGAAATAATGAGGTATTTTTATGTTTATTCATGCTATTTTCTGATAAAAATTCAAAATTGTTGTATAAAGTTTAGTGGCGCAAAATCCCATTAGGAGCAGAATATTATATTAGGGCATAATAACGGAAAATGACATACTGCTTTTGAAAAACACGCATTTTTCCTCATAATTTTTTTCCCTTATGCATGGGTACTGATACTAAGTTTCAGACACTAGGCGGAATGCTTATTTAAGTGAGAATGAAGTCATATTTAAAAGAAAACGATCATTTTCTTAGATAAAACTAAACATTTTTACACAAATTTGTCTAAAAAACATAAATTACGGAAATTTTTACTCTCCGAAACTGAGATTAGAATCTCAAGTAAAGAGTGCGTCTGTTCACATAAAAGATGTTGCTGACATTCGCGACTTCAAGTTTTGAGTTAAAATGATTTTTAAATGATCAAACAAAATACAAATTTTTTTTAAAAAGATGAATATGATATGAGAAGTGCGTATGCAAATTTTGAGAAGGTGAAAATTGCTGTTTTTCATTCCGGAATACCAAGCATTAGAGCCTTAAGGGTGTATTCGAAAAAATATTTTTCCACCCTCAACAGCTCGAAATTTTCTGAGACATTTTCAGACTCATTTTTAAAAGCAAAAACATGAAACTTGCTGGGGTGATTTCTGAAGACATGTTTAACATGCCGTGTGATTTCATTTTCAGCTCAATTATTTAGAATTTGATTTTTAAACAATTATTTTCTCAGTATGACCATTTTTTTCATTCCCAGAACGCCCGCTTCGGAAAATTCGGTTCAAAACGCCAACTTTGACAGCGTTTTTTACAGTATTTTCTGTATTTATCAAAAAATTAAGAAGCACGGCACATTATATAGTTTCCAAATAAGAGAATTTCTCAGTTTGATGCGTTTGAGAGCAAAAATGAATTTTAAAATGAATCAGAAAATAAGTAGTTTGGATCGGAATACACCCTTAATTGATAGCCACATCCTAATAACTGATCTTTATTGTATTTTACCAATTAAGTGTCTATATTATAAAGAACAAGCGTATCTGTGAGCAACGCTGACGTCATTTTGCGAATGGCAACACTTCACGATAAAATTTTGGTCTTGAAATTTTCGCTACTGCAATTTTTTAATCTTCTGACCATCGTACATTTTCAATTTTCGTCGAATAGGTAAAAAATTTACTCTCAAATGCAATTAGTTTAAAAACTGTATCTTAATTGACTGATGTATTATAGGTTCTAAAATAATTTTTAAGCATAATTTTTTAAAAGTTTATCTTATCACGTGCCGGTTTCAATACATAATAATAACAAACATTTTGCACATAAAGCAACCAACATTTTTCAGCATTTGTTTCTGACTATTTTTGCATTAACGAAATTAATGCTCCCTTTATAAACAAATAAAAGAATAATATTAAAAACCCCCACAAATCTAACATATTTTTGAAAGACAAATTAACGAAATTAATATTACTTTTATGAGCAAATAAAAGAATAATATTGAAACATATTTGTAATCACATATTTGTAATCGTACAATTTAAATTTTTAGATCACCAAGTACGATTTTTTTTTCAAATGAAATTTGTTTGCAAAGTTCATGTCAATTTACTAATTGTCTATGGTTTTAAAAAACAATTTTAAAGCGTGAAATATTTTTTAATTTATCTATATTGTGAGGAGCTCGATTACGAAAGATTAATCCGTTTGCCCTTAAAACAAAATAAAGAGTTCATCATTTTCTTACGGCTAATATCCATTAAAAAAACTTCCCTATGAATAAATAAATAAAATAATACAAATAAAACACAAATTTAACAGACATATATAAGCTCTGAAATTATCAGAATATAAAAGGATACCGTAAGTAGCAAAGTCTTGGTCAAATAACTCTTAGCATGCGGCTAATAAGAAAATATCGCTTTTGATAAATTTCAAAAATTTATTTGATTGTATAATTCGTATTTTCCATACGAAAAATGCTTTTTTAATGTAAGTGGACAATCTAAAAAAATTATTGCATATGAAAAAAAAATATTAGTTTTCAATAAACAAAAAAATATTTTCACCTATCTTCTTTAACCCGGGAAGCCCGGGTACGATCACCTAGTTTATATAAAATCCAAGTCTCTGTGTGTCCCTCCCAATTCCGGTTGGACCGCCTCATTGTTCGCGACCATGACCATGTTATCCTTCCTATTGAGAAATCGGTATCAGCTTCAACAATGAGTAATTGTTGAAAAGTAATAATGACTGGGTTACCAAAATCGTGGCAATTTTTGACCAACATGGCAAAACATCGCCAAATTTGGCGACAAAAATATGAAGACAACTTGGCGATAGCTGGCTAATTTGGCGAAATTCCCATTGAAAGCCATTAATCTTTCATAATCGAGCTCTCTGCGCATTTGAGATTTTTTTCAAAATATATGGGTCAGAATTTAAAATTTAATATACGAAAATGTACGTCTTTACAACTTCTCCCCGATGCTACTAATAAAAGAGCCGCCACTAGACGGCGCTGTATTTCTTGTAACTTAGAAAGGACTTATGAAAATTTGTAGACTGCAAGATAAAATTCAACAACAAAAACCAAATGCCTTAAGGGTGTATTCGAAAAAATATTTTTCCACCCTCAACAGCTCGAAAATTTCTGAGACATTTTCAGAGTCATTTTTAAAAGTAAAAACATGAAACTTGTTGGGATGATTTCTGAAGACATGTTTAACATGCCGTGTGATTTCATTTTCAGCTCAATTAATTAGAATTTGATTTTTAAACAATTATTTTCTCAGTATGACCATTTTTTTCATTCCCAGATCGCCCGCTTCGGAAAATTCGGTTCAAAATGCCAACTTTGACAGCGTTTTTTACAGGGTCAATCCATTTCAAGTGGTCCAGAAAATCATTAATTCGTTGCTCGACCATTTTTAAAAAATCTGAAATTTTTTGTACAACAACCCTAACATGATGGAAGCTTAAAATGACTATTATTTTAATTTTATTAATTTTTGTTTGTGCATGGCGGCCATCTTTGTTTCATCGTCTGCAGCAATTTTCTCAGAAGAAGGGTTTACGGAATTGTAAATAATTCATCGTTTATTTATCCAATTCAAGTGCAGATTGAAGCAATTTGTACAGAATACATTGGGCTAAAAATGTGGTAATAGAGTAGTTATCGGAAATAAATCCTTATTGGTGAAATTTAAGCATAAAGTTTCAGTTTTTTTCAAAAATTTGTCCGTTTACAAAAGGAAATTTTTCTAGCAAGGAAAACTGTAAACATGACATATTTTTTTTTTTTTACAAATAGGCCAAAAGTACTTGTACTCACATGCCAAGTTCCAGACCTGGGACTTCGTTTCTCTTCGCTAAAAAAATTCCCAAATTTTTCAAAAATGTCAAAAATCGCACTTTTTAGGCTTAGATATCTCTGGTGGGGCACGAGATAAAAATCTGAAGTTCTGGTTTCTAAGAGTATTGTATGGTAGTGCTATGCACAAGAAATTTAAAGATGGAGATTTGACTACAAGCTGAGATATGGCAAGGGCAACATATCAAAAGAATACTGCCAAACTATTGTTTTGTTGTAGTCACTGCTAAGATCTCAGAGTGTCAGAGATATTTATCTCAGAGTGTCACTTAAATTTATGTTTTTGATTATCTTTAATTAATAGTAACAGAAAATAAAGCCCTTTGCAAAGTTTAGCAATTAATTAAAAAAATAATTATGCCTAAGTCCATACATTTTGTATGGTTTCAGTAACTTTTGTTGTAAGTAATTTTAGTAACTAAAAGAAACCTCAGCACTTTTACATAAAGAAAAAAAAATATTTTTATAGAAGACCTGAAACAAAAACAGAACAGGGAAAGAGAAAAGCTTTTAATGTTGTCATACTTGTTGAGACATGATCAAACGTATCAAAACACATTCTTACTTGTTGGTTTTAAAGCCACAATTTTGATCTTTCTCAAAATTTTATTTGTAGGAACCAAGTCTTGTCATTTCTTGATAACTTGATTGAAGATCTTGGCCCTGCTGGCTCATAGAAATAAACTTTGAAATCACTATGTGCAAGTCTCAGTTCATTAATAATTCCTAGCTTACTTCTTCTGCAAAAATGTCATTTTCTGAAGTGTAAATTTTGAAAGGGCTTTGGATATCTTTACTTTCTAAAATTTACTTGAGGCTGATGCATGGTAACATCGTATGATGTTTCATTTACAGGAATATACTTATGGTGGGAAAAAGTTTCAGGGATTGGCAAGCAGCATTAAAATTGTGGTTTTTAAACCAACAAGTAGGAATGTGTTTTGACACATTTGATCATGTCTCAACAAGTATGCCAACATTAACAGCTTTTCTCTTTCCCTATTCTGTTTTTGTCTCAGGTCTTGTATAAAAATATTTTATATATATATATAAAAGTGCTGAGGTTTCTTTTGGTTACTAAAATTACAAAAAAAAATTACTGAAACCATACAAAATGTAGGCCTTAGGCATAATTATTTTTTAAATTAATTGCTAAGCTTTGCAAAAGGCTTTATTTTCTGTTACTATTTTTTAAAGATAATCAAAAAAATAAATTTAAATGACACTCTGAGATAAATACTTAACTGTGACTACAGCAAAACAATAGTTTGGCAGCATTCTTTTGACATGTTGCCCTTGCCATATCTCAGCTTGTAGTCAAATCTCCATCCTGAAATTTCTTGTGCATAGCACTACCATACAATACTCTCAGAAACTAGAACTTCAGATTTTTATCTCGTGCCCCACCAGAGATATCTAAGCCTAAAAAGTGCGATTTTTGACATTTTTGAAAAATTTGGGAATTTTTTTAGCGAAGAGAAACGAAATCTCAGGTCTGGAACTTGGCGTGTGAGTACAAGTACTTTTGGCCTATTTGTAAAAAAAATTATGTCATGTTGACAGTTTTTTCTGTTGGAAAAATTTCGACTTGTAAACGGACAAATTTTTGAAAAAAACTGAAACTTTATGCTTAAATTTCACCAATAAGCAGTTAGTTTCGGAAACTACTCTATTATCAAATTTTTAGCCCAATGTATTCTGTACAAATTGCAACAATCCGCACTTGAATTGTAAAAATAAACAATGAATTATTTACAATTTCGTAAACCCTTCATGTGAGAAAATTGCTGCAGACGATGAAACAAAGATGGCCGCCATACACAAACAAAAAAATAATAAAATTAAAATAATAGTCATTTTGAACTTCCATCATGTTAGGGTTGTTGTACAAAAAATTTCAGATTTTTTAAAAATGGTCGAGCAACCAGTGCTGGACCACTTGAAATGGATTGACCCTACAGTATTTTCTGCATTTATCAAAAAATTAAGAAGCACCGCACATTATATAGTTTCTAAATAAGAGAATTTCCAAGTTTGATGCGTTTGAGAGCAAAAATGAATTTTAAAATGAATCAGAAAATAAGCAGTTTGGATCGGAATACACCCTTAAACGAGACCATTGATACCATTTTTAAAATTAAAATATTACTTTTAAAATAGTTTTTACCTTACTTATATGTTTAGGCGTGTAATTAATTAATTTTTAAGAATTAACAATTTAAATTGTCCAAAATATGAATTAAAAAAAATTTAAACAAAAATTGAATAGACATGATTTGTAATCCCCAAAAAACCTCAAATCCGCACAACACTTGGAGCTTGGAACCAAGCTGTGCAGATTTGTGGTCTTCTACTGTACATAGTTTTTCATAAATGTGTTTCGTTTTTAAAATATGTTATTTTCATCTATCAATGTGGAACAAGTGAGAAAACCTCATAACCACATAGCATTTTTAATTTGCAGAAAATTTGCTGAAGTCTTGCTTTGAAAACCGGCAAAGTTGCAGCAAGCTCAACATGACAAGAGTGAAAGTTCATAACAAGACTGCAGCAAGATTACGCAAACGCCGAAGTCACCACACTTTGAACTTGCAGCTAACTTGTCGTGCAAGTTAAATTCAAGCTCTATCAAATGTATTGCAAATTAACGCAAACAAGTAATCAAAAATACTGCAAACTTACTGCAGAGTAGTAATTTTTCCACGCCCCACTCTCTGTTTACAACTGTTACACTATAAGTTTAACCACTTCGGAGGGGTCCATAGACCTGATCAGGCCTATTGATGCATGCGCACCGTATGCCTTTAAGGTGTAACTTTTTACCACCATACCATAAACAAGTTAGGGTAATATTTGTACTTTTCAATTCGAGTCTTTTTTGCTATTTGATAAGTATAGCGTTTAAAAAGTGGTGCCAGTCGAATAAAATTTCTGCAATTTCTGCGTATCTGCTGATTGTCTATTCTCACAACAGAGGGATTTTTTGCTTTCGTCACTTTCGTGAATTAAAGACAGTCTTGCCATCAGTTTCACAACAAACTACTCATGCAAGTGGGGGATGGTATACCTTGCGGGAGATTTGCTGCGAATTTCTCAATTCAAATTTGTCACTGCAGGGTAATATCAGAAAAAATCAAACTTGCTGCTAATATTCATGCTATCTGGGTATTCTTACACATTTTTTGTATAGGTCTTTACCTCTCATTTTCCGTCATTTTTGACGGGCTATCTTTCTAGTCGATTATAATTTAAGATGCACACCTTTTATAAGAAACTAGAGGGCTCTGCCCCCTGCTCACTAACGCTCGCCAACCCCCGTGAATTGCGACACAATTCACGTTGGAACCGCTACGTGTTCCCAGCTCGCTTTGTTTGCTCGACACTTTTTGCAGCAACTCTAGCCATAATCAGTACTATCATACATCCTTTTAACTTATGAAAATTTTTTAAAAATGTAAGGTAAAAAACAGTAATTGAAAACTTCGTCGAAATCACAATTAAAAGTGCATTTAGTTGGTGCTACCAATAGGCATAAATCATTTTAAAATTATGAAATTTACCAATTTTTGAAATGTAAAATAATTAACTGAAAAAAAATTACTTTGGAACACAATTATTTTAAAACTTATTGCGCATAACATTGTACAGAACGGCAAACTCTTGGTAAAACACTACCTGATACCAAGATAGTTCAATATAAATCAACAAACACTATCTAAAGTTCGTTCGACCTGCAACATAAAACATACAATATCTCTCAGACACTTGGCAAGTTAACGAAACGTAAACAGCACATTTTCTGATGTGTCTAAAAGAAACTTTTGATAAAAAAGCTGACTTCCTGAATGCATCACGTGACCATAAAACAAACGAATGGCCATTGTTATTCTTATATCTGCCAAAAGATCGTACTGTGTTTAAAAAGAGCTCATGCTCTGAATTTTAATTTGCTGAATTGGACGTAAAGCCCAGTGAATATAACGTCATATTGACAAAATCGTACTAAAATATTTCAGGTTTATATAGACTCTAAAGCTCATAACGTCATTGGCTGTTCCTAACAAACTGTCCGTGTGCATTTCCTGGCTTCCTCTGCGCTTTTTCCCGGGAGGTAACTCCTTCACACTATGGAAAACTTTCCCAGAAATCGGTTGTTTGTTTGAAACAATTCTATCGTGTGCCATAAAACTTCTGGAGTCCATATGAGAATGAATCCTTTCCCTAAAATATAACATCATTTTCACCATCAAAACCATTCATTCCTTCCGAGATTAAAGCGTCATTTAAGCAATTGTTTTAAAATTCCTGAGTTTCATTAAATATTCATTTTAAATAACTAGGGGGCTCGGCCCCCTACGAGCTATGTTCGCCAACCCCCGTCCAGACACCGCAGACTCTAAATGCACGCTAATGTGATCGGCTTTAAAAAGATTTCGAAAGATTGAATTATAATTTAAAAAACAGTGGCGATCTCCCTATAAACGGATTTCTATTCATTTCTCTTTGATTGGGGAAATTTTAACGCCAAATCCGCTGCGGTACTACTTGATTATCCCGTCGACTAATTTCGCCAAATTATATAACTCTCCAAACCACTCGCCAAATTATACAAATTGACATAATTTTTATTTTAAATAACGAAAGAACAAATAAATTAGTACAACATTAATAAAAATACAAATAAAACATCGAAATAAAAATAAGCTGATGACGTAGACACGTGTAACAACATTTCAAAATAAACTAATATAAAAGGAATTAAGTAAACAGAATCTTTGTCTCCCGGTATTTTTTAACAAAGCGAAAAGAAAGTTCTTTTAAATGAGACATTTTAACACTAGAACGGCGGCGAGGGGTCATTTTGACCCTTGCCGAATGAAAACATTTCGATTCGAACCAGAATTATTTTTATAATATAAGATTGATATATACTGCACAAAAATAACTTAAATAAATAAGTTAAATAGTTCCAAATAAAAATTCTGATGTGAAATATTTTTCTAAAACTTGAGCAAAAATTCCCGCCGTTCTAGTGTTAAATTAATCGTTTTTAATCTGACGTAATTTTGACCAAACTATTCTTTCTCTTTTTAATATTCACGTGAAAATACTTGTGTTAGAAATAAAATATTATTTGCGCTTTCCTAAGAAAAATAGTTGAAAAGTATCCTCTCAAAATATCAAATAAATGTCTAGCGCAATTTGTAAATTTAAACCGTTTTGCAATATTATTTTGTGTTCCTTTTATGTAATAACTGTAATGTGACGTAAATATGACGTAATTTCTCCTATTTAAGACTTCTAACGCATGTTAATAAATTTATTATTTTACAAATTCCTTTCTCTCTTAAAATTCACGTGTAATTATAGTTTTTATGACGTAAATTTTAATAAGTTCCTGCTTTTTGTACATAATTATTTAATTCTAATCCCAAATGTTTTTTTCTGTTTATAATAGTCACGTGTAAATAAATTTTTAATTTATTACACGTATAAATAATTTTTTTTAAGCAAACATTATTGTTTCCGCTGTTTATACAGTTGGCAACAGTTTAAATTAATATCACTTTCTAAAATCTGTAAAAAATATCTCTCGAAATGCTGAAAATTTGAATTTAAAATAGATATAAAACCTCGAAAAATGAGTCAAATTAAAAAAATAAATCAATTCTGCACACCGGGAAATTATAACGTATAAAATGAACTAAAAATGATTAAATTCCGATGTACAGTTTTTGCTACTATAAAACTTTTTTAGTGGAACGATTTTGTCCAACTTTAGCATTAAATATCTCTTAAAATAATTCTTCGATTTGAAAACTGTCTGCATCAGCGTGTTTATCAAACATTTTTGTATAACACTACCGATTTTCATATTTTTGTATGCATTATTTTTCTTAATATTAACGAAGAAATACCTCCGGTCACAAAAAATTCAAAACCAGCGGAGGTGACAGCGGTAGTTACGTTTTTTTAGAATAGAGAGATTGTAAATTATGTAATTTTGAGAAATATTTTATTTTGTGTATACCAAGGATTTTAAATAAATATCAAGAGTCCAGTCTATTAATGTGTAGGAATAAGGGTCAAGAATATGAAGTCATCCCTAACACAATTATAGTAAAATATTTTAATTTATGGATGAAAATGCATCTTTTGTTTTCCGAATGACGTTATTATCTTCAATGGAAACATTTCGTTTTCCATATTGCTTACTATGAAAGATTATTCACTGTCATTTTATTTACACAGATTACTTAATATTATTTCTCAATAAATAATCTGTGTTCTGCTCTTACGCGATTAGTGCATGTCGGATGCATTAAAGTGCATTAAAACGGAATCATTTTAATATGTTTACATTTTATGAAAACCATTGAAATTTTTCTTTTAAATACTAGGGGGCTCCACCCCCCCTGCTCGCTACGCTCACCAACCCCCCGCGTAATCGCTTCGCGATTCCGTTTGGTATCGCGAAGCAATCTCTATTTTCTAGCCAACCCTAGCCGTAATTGTTTCGCGTTTCAATTCTGGATAGCTTAGCGATCCTTATGTTCTATGCATTCAATTTTTAGATTCCACTTGGTAAAAACGGGCTCCTCCTCAACTTCTGACAATTTTACTTCCTTATCTCCAAGCACATAATCAGCTTACAGGTTTTTATAATTATAAGAATTATTAAATTTGCCTAAAATTATATATATAGTATTACGAATATTGTAAATAGTTAGTGTTTGTGCTTAAAAATAATGTAAATAGTTCAATTAAGCTCTATTCATATGCTAATATTAGTTTGTATCGCATTGAAATATCTCAATTTGTGGATTTTCTGAAAACAAGTAAACCCTATTGGATTTCAATGGGAGTCTATGGAAATTTGGCGAAATACTGGAAATAGCGCCAAGTTGGCGTCCCTTTTGGCGACTAATTTTGGTCGCCAAATTAGGCGACATATCGCCAGGTTGGCGACAAACTTGGCGACGTTTAGCGACAGAGATGGGTCCTTCCCTTGGTAACCTTCCTAATGGTGTTATTATGGTGTTATTATGGTGTTATTACACGAGGGGTCAAAGACGCTTCAGATTCCGGGCGTCTCCATGTTATTCCTATGGCTGCAGGGGAGTCGCTTGGAGAGCGAGCGTCATTTTTCTGTCGGAGCATCTTTGACGCTTGAAACGAGGCGAGTCGCCAGTAACAGCCAATCAAATGCTTGGAAATCTGATAATAGAAAAGCCTTTTCCGGAACAGCCAATGAAATGCTTGGAAGAGACGGACCGTGAGGCGGCTGTTGTCGCTAGACGCCTGGGATTTCAAGCGTCTTTGAGTCCTTGTGTAATAATACCATTATTACACGAGGAGTCAAAGTCGCTTTAAATTCCAGGCGTCGAGCGATAAAAGCCGCCTCACGGCTCGTCAGTTTTCCTGAAACATACGTATTTTCCAAGCATTTCATTGGCTGTTCCGGAAAAGGCTTTTCCATCATCAGATTTCCAAGCATTTCATTGGCTGTTACTGGCGACTCGCTTCGTTTCAGGCGTCAGAGACGCTCCGACAGAAAAAAGTTGGTTGCTTTCGGAGCGATTCCCCTGGAGCCATAGGAATAACACGGAGACGCCTGGAATTTGAAGCGACTCTGACCCCTCGTGTAATAACACCAAGCACGCTAATTTGATCGGCTTTAAAAAGATTTCGGAAGATTGAATTATAATTTGAATCTGACAATTATAATCTGACGTAATTTTCACCAAACCTTTCTTTCTCTTTTTAATATTCACGTAAAAATACTTTTGCTAGAAATGGAATATTATGATCATCTTAAAATACGAAATGAATGTCTCGCGCAATTTTTAAATTTAAACCGTTTTGCAATATTATTTTTTGTTCATTTTACGTAATAAGTGTAATGTGACGTAAATGCGACGTAAATTCTCCTATTTAAGACTTCTAAAGCATGTTAATGAATTTATTATTTTACAATATTCTTTCTCTTTTAAAATTCACGTGTAATTATAGTTTTTATGACGTAATTTTCAATGAGTTCCTGCTTTTTATATTTTCTGTTTATAATACTCACGTGTAAAATAAATTTTTAATTTGAAGCAAATATTATTGTTTGCGCTGTTTATACAGTTGGCAACAGTTTACATTAATACAATTTTCTAAAATAAGTAAAAAATATCTCTCGAAATGATGAAAATTTGAATTTAAAATAGAAATAAAACTTCAAAAAATGAGTCAAATTAAAAAATTAAATGAAGTCTGTACACCGGGAAATTCTGACGCATAAAATGATCTAAAAATGATTAAATTCCTATGTACAGTTTTTGCTCCTATAAAACTTTTTTAATGGAACGATTTTGTCCAACTTTGGCATTAAATATCTCTTTAAATAATTCTTCGATTTGAAAACTGTCTGCATCAGCGTGTTTATCAAACATTTCTCTATAATACTACCGATTTTCATATTTTTTGTAAGCAACAGTTTTTTTAAATATTAACGAAGAAAGGCCATGCTTAAGCATTCAAATTGGATGCCGATCTGCCGGGAATATCTACGCAGATTTTCATTGGTCCATTTCCAAATCAAAACTTTTTTTTATATACTAGGGGGCTCGGCCCCCTACGAGCTACGCTCGCCAACCCCCGTCCAGACACAGCAGACTCTAAATGCACGCTAATTTGATCCGCTTTAAAAAGATTTCGAAAGATTGAATTATAATTTAAAAAACAGTGGCGATCTCCCTATAAACGAATTTCTATTCATATCTCTTTGATTGGGGAATTTTAACGCCAAATCCGCTGCGGTACTACTTGATTATCCCGTCGACCCATTTCGCCAAATTATATAAATCGCCAAACCACTCGCCAAATTATACAAATTGACATAATTTTTATTTTAAAAAACGAAAGAACAAATAAATTAGTACAACATTAATAAAAATACAAATAAAACGTCGAAATAAAAATAACTTGATGACGTAGACACGTGTAACAACATTTCAAAATAAGCTAATATAAAAGGAATTAAGTAAACAGAGTCTTTGTCTCCTGGTATTTTTTAACAAAGCGAAAAGCAAGTTCTTTTAAATGAGACATTTTAAATTAATCGTTTTTAATCTAACGTAATTTTTACCAAGCTATTCTTTCTCTTTTAAATATTCACGTGAAAATAATTTTGTTAGAAATGAAATATTATTTGCGCTTTCCTAACAAAAATAGTTGAAAAGATCCTCTCAAAATATCAAATAAATGTCTAGCGCAATTTCTAAATTTAAACTGTTTTGCAACATTATTTTGTTTTCATTTTATGTAACTAGGGGGCTCGGCCCCCTACGAGCTATGCTCGCCAACCCCCGTCCAGACACCGCAGACTCTAAATGCATGCTAATGTGATCGGCATTAAAAAGATTTCGAAAGAGTGAATTATAATTTAAAAAACAGTGGCGATCTCCCTATAAACGGATTTCTATTCATTTTTCTTTGATTGGGGAAATTTTAACGCCAAATCCGCGGCGGTACTACTTGATTATCCCATCGACTAATTTCGCCAAATTATATAAATCGCCAAACCACTAGCCAAATTATACAAATTGACATAATTTTTATTTTAAATAAAGAAAGAACAAATAAATTAGTACAACATTAATAATAATACAAATAAAACGTCGAAATAAAAATAACTTGATGACGTAGACACGTGTAACAACATTTCAAAATAAGCTAACATAAAAGGAATTAAGTAAACAGAATCTTTGTCTCCCGGTATTTTTTAACAAAGCGAAAAGAAAGTTCTTTTAAATGAGACATTTTAAATTAATCGTTTTTAATCTGACGTAAGTTTGACCAAACTATTCTTTCTCTTTTTAATATTCACGTGAAAATACTTGTGTTAGTAATAAAATATTATTTGCGCTTTCCTAAGAAAAATAGTTGAAAAGTATCTTCTCAAAACAAATAAATGTCTAGCGCAATTTGTAAATTTAAACCGTTTTGCAATATTATTTTGTGTTCATTTTATGTAATAACTGTAATGTGACGTAAATATGACGTAATTTCTCCTATTTAAGACTTCTAACGCATGTTAATGAATTTATTATTTTACAATATCTTTTCTCTCTTAAAATTCACGTGTAATTATAGTTTTTATGACGTAATTTTTAATAAGTTCCTGCTTTTTGTACATAATTATTTAATTCTAATTCCAAATGTTTTTTTCTGTTTATAATAGTCACGTGTAAATAAATTTTTAATTTATTACACGTATAAATATATTTTTTTTTTAAGCAAGCATTATTGTTTCCGCTGTTTATACAGTTGGCAACAGTTTAAATTAATATCACTTTCTAAAATCTGTAAAAAATATCTCTCGAAATGCTGAAAATTTGAATTTAAAATAGATATAAAACCTCGAAAAATGAGTCAAATTAAAAAAATAAATCAATTCTGCACACCGGGAAATTATAACGTATAAAATGAACTAAAAATTATTAAATTCCGATGTATAGTTTTTGCAACTATAAAACTTTTTTAGTGGAACGATTTTGTCCAACTTTAGCATTAAATATCTCTTAAAATAATTCTTCGATTTGAAAACTGTCTGCATCAGCGTGTTTATCAAACATTTCCGTATAACACTACCGATTTTCATACTTTTTGTATGCATTATTTTTCTTAATATTAACGAAGAAAGACCTCCCATCACAAAAAATTCAAAACCGGCGGCGGCGGCGGCGGCGGCGGTGACAGCGGTAGTTACTTTTTTTTAGAATAGAGAGATAACTATAATGTGACGTAAATCTGACGGAATTTTTCCTATTTAAGACTTATAACGCATGAATGAATTTATAATTTATTATTTAATGAATTTATTATTTTACAATAGCCTTTCCCTTTTAAAATTCACGTGTATACTTTTTATGACGTAATTTTTAATAAGTTCCTGCTTTTTGTACATAATTATTTAATTCTAATTCCAAATGATTTTTTCTGTTTATAATAGTCACGTGTAAATAAATCTTTAATTTGAAGTAAACATTATTGTTTGCGCTGTTTATACATTTGGCAACAGTATAAATTAATACCATCTCTCTATTCTAAACAAAAGTAACTACCGCTGTCACCGCCGCCGCCGCCGGTTTTGAATTTTTTGTGACAGGAGGTTTTTCTTCGTTAATATTAAGAAAAATATTGCGTACAAAAATATGAAAATCGGTGGTATGATAGAGAAAAGTTTGATAAACACGCTGATGCAGACAGTTTTCAAATCGAAGAATTATTTTAAGAGATATTTAAGGCTAAAGTTGGACAAAATCGTTCCATTAAAAAAGTTTTATAGCGGCAAAAGCTATACATGGGAATGTAATCATTTTTAGATCATTTTATGCATTAGAATTTGCCGGTGTGCAAATTGCATTAATTTTTTAATTTGACTCATTTTTGGAGGTTTTATTTCTATTTTAAATTCAAATTTTCAGCATTTTGAGAGATATTTTTTACATTATTTTAGAAAATGGTATTAATTTATACTGTTGCCAAATGTATAAACAGCGCAAACAATAATGTTTGCTTCAAATTAAAAATTTATTTACACGTGACTATTATAAACAGAAAAAATCGTTTGTAAATTAGGATTAAATAATTATGTACAAAAAGCAGGAACTTATTTAAAATTACGTCATAAAAAGTATACACGTGAATTTTAAAAGAGAAAGGATATTGTAAAATAATAAATTCATTAACATGCGTTAGATGTCTTAAATAGGAGAAATTACGTCATATTTACGTCACATTACAGTTATTACATAAAATGAACACAAAATATTGCAAAACGGTTTAAATTTAGAAATTGCACTAGACATTTATTTGATATTTTGAGAGGATCTTTTCAACTACTTTTGTTAGGAAAGCGCAAATAATATTTCATTTCTAACAAAAGTATTTTCACGTGAATATTTAAAAGAGAAAGAATAGCTTGGTCAAAATTACGTCAGATTAAAAACGATTAATTTAAAATGTCTCATTTAAAAGAACTTTCTTTTCGCTTTGTTAAAAAATACCAGGAGACAAAGACTGTTTACTCAATTCACGTGTCTATGTCATCAAGTTATTTTTATTTCGACGTTTTATTTGTATTTTTATTAATGTTGTACTAATTTATTTATTCTTTCGTTATTTAAAATGAAAATTATGTCAATTTGTATAATTTGGCGAGTGGTTTGGCGATTTATATAATTTGGCGAAATTGGTCGACGGGATAATCAAGTAGTACCGCAGCGGATTTGGCGTTAAAATTCCCCAGAATAGAAATCCGTTTATAGGGAGATCGCCACTGTTTTTTAAATTATAATTCAATCTTTCGAAATCTTTTAAAGCCGATGAAATTAGCGTGCATTTAGAGTCTGCGGAATCTGGACGGGGGTTGGCGAGCGTAGCTCGTAGGGGGCCGAGCCCCCTAGTTTTCTAAAATAATGTAAAAAATATCTCTAGATATGCTGAAAATTTGAATTTAAAATAGAAATAAAACCTCAAAAAATGAGTCAAAATAAAAAAAATAATGCAGTCTGCACTCCGGCAAATTCTAACGCATAAAATGATCTAAAAATGATTACACTGCCATGTATAGTTTTTGCTGCTATAAAACTTTTTTAGTGATACGATTTTGTTCAACTTTAGCATTAAATATCTCTCTATTCTAAAAAAAAGTAACTACCGCTGTCACCGCCGCCGCCGGTTTTGAATTTTTTGTGACCGGAGGTCTTTCTTCGTTAATATTAAGAAAAATAATGCATACAAAAATATGAAAATCGGTAGTATTATACAAAAATATTTCATAAACATGCTGATGCAGACAGTTTTCAAATCGAAGAATTATTTTAAGAGATATTTAATGCTAAAGTTGGACAAAATCGTTCCACTAAAAAAGTTTTATAGGAGCAAAAAGTATACATCGGAATTTAATAAATTTTAGATCATTTTATACGTTATAATTTCCCGGTGTGCAGAATTAATTTATTTTTTTAATTTGACTCATTTTTCGAGGTTTCATTTCTATTTTAAATTCAAATTTTTAGCATTTCGAGAGATATTTTTTACTTATTTCAGAAAATTGTACTAATTTAACCTGTTGTCAACTGTATAAACAACGGAAACAATAATGTTTGCTTCAAATTAAAAATTTATTTACACGTGACTATTATAAACAGAAAAAAAACTTTCAAATTAGAATTAAATAATTACGTATAAAAAGCAGGAACTTATTGAAAATTACTTCATCTATAATTACACATGAATTTTAAAAGAGAAAGGATATTGTAAAATAATAAATTTATTAACATGCGTTAGAAGTATTAAATAGGAGAAATTACATCACATTTACGCCACATTATAGTTATTACATAAAATGAACACAAAATAATATTGCAAAACAATATAAATTTAAAAATAGCGCGAGACATTTACTTGATATTTTGAGATGAACTTTTCAACTATTTTTTTTTTTTTTTTGGACAGCGCAAATAATATTTCATTTCTAATAAAAGCATTTTCACGTGAATATTAAAAAGGGAAAGAAAGGTTGGGTGAAAATTACGTCAGATTAAAAACGATATATTTAAAATATCTTACTTAAAAGGACTTTCTTTTCGCTTTGTTAAAAAATACCGGGAGACAAAGACTCTGTTTATTTAATTCATTTTATATTAGATGATTTTGAAATGTCATTGCATCTTTTAACAGCAGCTGATTTTTCCGTAAAATTCCCCAATCAAAGAGAAATGAATAGAAACCCGTTTATAGGGAGATCGCTTTTGTTTTTTTAATTATAATTCAATCTTCCAAAATCTTTTTAAAGCCGATCAAATTAGCGTGCTTTTAGAGACTGCAGTGTCTGAACGGGGGTTGGCGAGCGTAGCTCGTAGGGGGCCGAGCCCCCTAGTCTCTTAAAATAATTCTTCGATTTGAAAACTGTCTGCATCAGCGTGTTTATCAAACATTTCTGTATAAAACCATCGATTTTCGTATTTTTGTATGCATTATTTTTCTTAATATTAACGAAGAAAGACCTCCGATCACAAAAAATTCAAAACCGGCGGCGGCGGTGACAGCGGTAGTTACTTTTTTTTAGAATAGAGAGATAGAAGGATGACACTAGTTTAAGTGGTGAGATCGCGATTCTGAGTGGTGGAATGTGTCGAGCACTGATAGAGCAATGGACTGTTATTACTTTTCCATAGGTTTTTATTATTTATTGCCAAGGGGCAAACTTTGAAATGAGCTTCTGATTTGAGAACGAGGGCGCTCGTTGCAGACGTGTTGTTCGGAAGACAACGAAGCTCAACTGAAGGTTACATCATTTATCAGCTAGGTGGCGCTGATCACTTAATCAAACTTCGGGAGCGCACATACCGGCTCCCATTGAAGTATTCTGATAGTTCAATGATACACAACAAGTAAATACAATAATATACAGATATTATTGCTATTTAATCGTTACACATAAAGCACTAAATATAAACACAATAATAAGAAATAATAAATTCAATAGAAATAGGTTAGGCTTAATTGATATTTTCGTTATTTACAATAGGTAACACACAAATGTTGGAGATATTTCTTTTGTAAGTTCCGGATGGAGTCCGGACTACTACAACCCTAACATTGTCATCATTTCCCTTGATGATTTCTAAAATACGACCTACTATCCATTTACAAACTGGTAGGTCTCCATCTTTTACCAGAACCATTATACCTGGTGCAACATTTTGCTTTTTAAAGAGTCATTTGGATCTCTGCTGCAAATGGCTTAAATAAGAATTGGTCCAATTTTTCCAAATTATTTGCACCATTTTCTGAGTTTTCTGCCATCTGTCGAGCAAGTTTTCTCTTTCATTAATCAAATTTGGCTCAGGAAGAGCATTGATTGGTCTACGAATCAGGAAATGTCCTGGGGTCAAAACTTCATAGTCTTCTAATTCAGAAGATAATAGGGAAAGAGGGCTCGAATTCAGAATACCTTCAATTTGCGTAGTAATAGTTAAAAATTCTTCAAGAGTTAATTTCATAACACCAATAGTTCTTTTTAAGTGGTATTTGAATTGTCCGACGCCTCTCTCTCAGAGTCCTCCAAAATTTGGGGAACGAGGAGGAAGAAATTTCCAGAGAACTTGCTCGGATGACAGAATATTTGATACATCATCCTTTTTTTTTATTTATAGAACTACGGGGCGCTGCCCCCTACGAGCTACGCTCGTCAACCCCCGTTCAGACACCGCAGACTCTAAAACCACGCTAATTTGATCGGCTTAAAAAATATTTCGGAAGATTGAATTATAAGTTTAAAAACAGTGGCGATCTCCCTATAAACGGGTTTCTATTCATTTCTCTTTGATTGGGGAATTTTAAAGCCAAATCAGCGGCTGTTAAATGATACAATGGCTGTTTCCGTCTTTGATTAAATAAAATCATTTGACATTTCAAAATAAGCTAATATAAAATGAATTAAATAAACAGCGTCTTTGCCTCCCGGTATTTTTTAGCAAAGCGAAAAGAAAGTTTTTTTAAAATGACACTTTAAATGTATCGTTTTTGATCTGAAGTAATTTTCACTAAACTTTTCTTTCTCCTTTTACTATTCACGTGACAATAATTTTATTAGAAATGAAATATTATTTGCGCTATCCTAATAAAAATAGTTGAAAATATCATCTTAAAATATTACATAAATGTCTCGCGCAATTTTTAAATTTAAACTGTTTTGCAATATTATTTTTTGTTCATTTTACGTAATGTGTAATGTGACGTAATTTCTCCTATTTAAGACTTCGAACGCATGTTAATGAATTTATTATTTTACAACATTCTTTCACTTTTAAAATTCACGTGTAATATGGTTTTTATGATAATTTTCAATGAGTTCCTGCTTTTTATATTTTCTTGTTTATAATAGTCACGTGTAAAATAAATTTTTTATTTGAAGCAAATATGCGCTGTTTATACAGTTGGCAACAGTTTAAATTAATACCAATTTCTAAAATGTGTAAAAAAATATATCTCGAAATGCTGAAAATTTGAATTTAAAATTGAAATAAAACATCAAAAATGAGTCAAATTAATAAACTGAGTGAAGTCCGCACACCGGGAAATTCTGACGCATAAAATGATCTAAAAATGATTAAATTCCGATGTACAGTTTTTGCTCCTATAAAACTTTTTTAATCGAACGATTTTGTCCAACTTTAGCATTAAATATCTCTTTAAATATTTCTTCGATTTGAAAACTGTCTGCATCAGCGTGTTTATCAAACATTTCTCTATAATTCCACAGATTTTCATATTTTTGTATGCAATATTTTGCTTAATATTAACGAAGAAAGACCTCTGGTCACAAAAAATTCAAAACCGGCGGCGGCGGCGGTGACAGCGGTAGTTACTTTTTTTTAGAATAGAGAGATTTAATAATCTCTTTAGTTCCGCAGATGCTCCAACAAAGTTGGATGCATTGTCACAAGAGATTGTTCTACTTTTACCTCTTCGGGCAAAAAATCTTTTAAGAGTTGCAATTAATGCATTAGAAGTTAAGTCAGAAAGTAGTTCTAAATGCACTGCTTTAGTAACCATGCATATGAAAATGGCTACATAAACTTTATTAAATATTCCCTTTCTCTGGTTGCGATATTTAATAAAAAATGGACCGCATAGGTCAAGACCTGCATTGGTAAACGGTGGCCCTTGTATTACTCTTTCAGGGGGTAAATTACCCATTAGTTGATTTACAATTGCAGGTTTAATTTTGAAACATTGAACACACTCGTGTACAACTTGACGAGTAATGTTTCTTCCATTAACAGGCCAAAATATTTGTCTTACACTATTTAATAGCCTTTGAGGACCAACATGTAAGTCTCTTTTATGATAGTAAAGAAAGATAATTTTAGTCAATTTAGTACTATAGCTCTAATTACCTTTTGAGCAAGCTGGCACAACAATAGACAGGCTGAAAGTTCAAGCCTCGGAATGCTGACAGTTTTAATAGGGGCAACTTTACTTTTGCTGCAAATGAGGTGGCAAACAGGCGAATTTGAGTCAGAGTTTGTTTGAAGATAAAGGGAAGCTCCGAAAGCTTTCTCACTCGCGTCCGCAAAACCATGTAAGATGATAGTTGATGCATCTTTAATAAGAATACACCTTGGAATTTGGAATGTTTCTATAAGAACTAGTGAACTGAGGAGCTTGTCCCACTTTTGAGCAACATGAAGTGGAATTTTATCATTCCAGTCGCACTTTAGCAGCCATAGTTGTTGCATGAAGATTTTTGCACGGCAAATTTCAGGACCGAGCAAGCCAAGGGGGTCAAAGAGTCTTGCAATTTGACTTAGAATTTCGCGTTTTGTGTAGTCAGAACTTCTGTTGACAGTAACTTTAAAGTTAAATGTATCACTAGTGCAGTCCCATAGAATTCCGAGAGTTTTCGTTGAAACCTCTTCGGCATTTTGATTAAAAGGAAAAATTTGATAATCAGGATTTATTTCTTCAACAACATTAGAACGCCATTTATGCAAGGCCATCTGACCTTTTTTGAAGATGTCTGTTAGTTGTTTTTTAATTTAAAAAAATCGGAAATCTCTGATGCACCTGACAGGCAGTCGTCCATGTACATATCGTTCTTTACAACTTCGGCAGCTAATGGGAAATTGTTTGCTTCATCTACTGCTAACTGCTGGAACACTCTAGTGGCAAGGTATGGACTACTTGCACAACCGTAGGTGACCGTTTTCAGAGTGTAGATTTTGTCGGGTTCCTCCCTCCCTTCTCTCCACAATATTTTTTGGTATCTAGTATGCGACGGATTTACTTCTATTTGTCGAAACATTTTATTTACATCAACTGTAAATGCGACTCCTTTAAACAATAAGTCGTTTAAAGACTTCCCATTGGTAGTTTTACAACTCCCATCAAAAACAACCCTCAGTTTAGTTGTAGTACTCGACGGTCACAAAACACCGTGATGAGGGAAAATATATCCTTTATCAGGATTTATGTCATCGGAGTTTTCTTCCATGTGTCCTAAAGTAGCGTATTCCTTTAGAAATTCTGAGTATAATTCCTTTAATTTGGGATCCCGCTCTAAACGGTTCCATAACTGATTTAATCTTCTGGCGGCAATTTGTTTTGAATCTCCTAGAGAATTATCTAACATTTGAATCTTAAAGGGTAATTCAACAACGTATCTGCCGTCCGGTTTTCGATAGTGAGTCTTTAAAAAATGTTCATTACAGTAATTTAACTCCTCACTCACTAAGGGTTTTAATTCACTTACTTGCTCCAATTCCCAAAAAGAACTTATTTCTTTTTCCAAATTTGTATAATCTGTTATAAAAAAAACAAGAATCAGAAGATTCCTTTAAATTCGAAGTAGAATTGCATACAGTGCCTGAAATAACATGCCCGAAAAATGTTTCTACTAACATTAATTGAGAATCATGAATTTTAATCTTATTCGACCCTATTAATTCATAGAATAACTGCGCTCCAATCAGTGCATGTACGCGTTTGGGTTTATTCCAATTATTATCCGCTAATTCTATATTCGACGGCAATTTTAATTTTGACGTATTTACATATCTCGGCGGAAGATCCGCGATTTTAGGAACTACTAACATATCTAATTAATAAGATTTAGTTTTGTTTTCATTCGTTAGTTCTGTACTAACAAAAGATTTAGCGTTTAAACATAAATCATTAAGTCCGGAAATGGAAATATGAGTTTTTTGTTTACGCAACCCTAACAAATTTGCCGCATGAGAACTCAATAAATGCGAGCTTGAACAACTGTCTAATGCAGCAATTAAAGGTTGAAATTCCCCAGAACCGTCCTTCAAATATATCACAGCTGTGTTTAAAATTACACAATATTTATTTATTTCACTTTCCTTCGCGAAAAATGTTTGATTATCATGAGAGGGGGAGGGGGAAGAATGCAGGCTCCCATCTGTCTGGTCATCAACTCTGAATTGCTTACTGGTATTATTATTTTCATTTAATGGATGCAATAAGCTATTATGTTCTTTGCTGTCACAAGAAAGGCACTTATTTTTAGCTAAACAAGGATTAGGTAGATGATTATTTAGGCAAGATTGGCATAAATTGTTAATTTTAACAAATTCTGATCTTTTGATCACATTCATTTGTTTAAATTTGTCACATCTATATAAAGAGTGTGAATCTGTACATCCCAAAATACATCCTTTTCTCTGTTTTGATTTTGTTAAAAGGGATTTTTCAATGTTTGGCTTAGTGCCAGATTTCCAATTATTATAAGGGAGCTTTTTTTGCTCTTTTGATATAACAGTATTTTGAAGAATGCGACTTTGTTCTTCCAAAAAGCTTAAAAAGTTAGCTAATTTAGGAATTTCGTTTTTAATTAATTTCATTTCGAAAGACCTTTTAATTTCAGGATCCAATTTTTGAAACAAGATGTGCATTAGTAAGGCATCTGAGAGTTCGTTATATTCAAACTCTAGTAATTTTAATGCACGCAAATTACATTTTGTATTATCAATTAATTGCATTAAATGGTTAGGAGAATACGGTACCTTTGAAAAATTAAGAAGTTTTATAATATGACAATCAATGACAGCTCTTTTGTTTTCATATCTTTTTTCTAAAGACTGCCAAAGAGATTCGTAGGTATCTTGGGCTGATTCAAGCCTTTTGTCCTACCTTTTAGACAGCCTTTTAAGTAGCATAACTGCTGAGTTGAGTTCAGATTCTTATTATTTCCGATAATGGACATAAATTGAGCTTTAAAATTTTGAAATTCATCATATTTCCCATAGAAATTGGCCAGAGGTAAGTCTGGTATTTTAAAGTTATTACTAACAGTAGGATTTTCTTTTTTAATATTAGAACATTCATATTTACAAAGAATAATATTAAGCTTTACCTCTGAATCTTCCAGTTCATCTTCTAGCTCAGTTGCTATTTCCAAAGAGTCTGCTATGTCGACATCTTCCGGAAGAGTTGTATAAGATTCAATAAAATTACGGAGTGACGTTTTAAGCTCCAAAATCGAAACGTTTTTGCTTTCTAAGCGCAATCGTTCTTCTTTCTGCTCTTCTTGCGATTCTTTCAGATGGGTGCAATCATATTCGTTAATAAATTTCGTGATTTTGTTTAGTTTGGTTTTCAGTACGCCGCGTTGGCGATTTAAAGTAGTCATTTTTTTTTATTATTATTTGCTGTACTCCGGTCGGCTAGGACTATATGTAGAGCACTGATAGAGCAATGGACTGTTATTACTTTTCCACAGGTTTTTATTATTTATTGCCAAGGAGCAAACTTTGAAATGAGCTTCTGATTTGAGAGCGAGGGCGCTCGTTACAGACGTGTTGTTCGGAAGACAACGAAGCTCAACTGAAGGTTACATCATTTATCAACTAGGTGGCGCTGATCACTTAATCAAACTTCGGGGGCGCACAGAATGTAATAAGACAAATTAATTGTGTTACTGCAGTTGTTGACAAACGGCAAGTTACAAATTCAGTCCTATTTTAGTGCCAATCAAGAGAAATATATATATAGATAGGAAAACGTTGTTCGATTCTTCGTCATAGAAATACTAATTTTCGCCAATTTCATTCATTTATTCATAGAACGCACTTAGTTGATGTGTCCATCACATTTGCTTGTTGGGGAAGACAAATATGAGAGCCCTTTTAAGGAAGTATACTCTTATTTGATAGTTAACTTCTCTTTTGATAAGATTGAATGTAAATTTCCATAAAATTAATTTCATGCTTAGGAACACTTATTTTTATATAAGAAGTTTTTAAAAAATGTGCTATTACATCTAGAACAGTTTTTAAATATTAAGCAATTTTTTTTATTTTGTGTTGCACAGTTTCGGTATCGAGCTCGTTCTCTGATGGCACAAAATGTTTCGGGCTCGGGCGGGCCCGAGCTCCGAAAAGAGATCCCGACTCAGGTAGCATGAACATTAGCAGCAAGTTTGATTTTTTCTGATATTATCTGGCCGTGACAAATTTGAATTGAGAAATTAGCAGCAAATCTCCCGCAAGGTATACCATCACCCACTTACATGAGCAGTTTGTTGTGAAACTGATGGCAAGATTGTCTTTAATTCACGCAAGTGACGAAAGCAAAAAATACCTCTGTTGAGAGAATAGACAATCAGCAGTTACGCAGAAATTGCAGAAATTTTTTTCGGTTGGCACTGCTTTTTTTAAACGCTATACTTATCAAATACCAAAAAAGACTCAAATTGAAAAGTACAAATATTACCCTAACTTGTTTATGGTGGTAAAAACGATGCATGTACCTTAACGGTGCGTATGCATTAATAGACCTGATCAGGTCTATGGACCCCTTCGAAGGGGTTAAACTTATAGTGTAACAGTTGAAAACAAGCAATGTGGCATGGAAAGATTACTACTTTGCATTTACTTTGCAGTAATTTTGATTACTTGTTTGCCGTTAATTTGCAATAAATTTGATACAGCATGAATTTAACTTGCTCAACAAGTCAGCTGCAAGTTTAAAGTGTGGTGACTTCGGCGTTTGCGTTATCTTGCTACAGTCTTGTTATGAACTTTCAGTCTTGTGCTGAGCTTGCTGCAACTTTACAGGTTTTCAAAGCAACACTTCTGTAAATTTTTTGCAAACTAAAATGCTATGTAGGGAATTCACCTCCAGTGCTTATGTCGCCGGTCTCTTACAGAGGCAACCTAAGCCTCACTCGTCTAATCGAACTCACTCAGGTGAATATCGCTAAGTTCTGTATCGTGAGCTACCATAGTTTGGTCAAAACCTTCTTTCTGACATACTGGGTATACATGTGTTCTGCGCCTGCGCGTATGCCGTCACTCTTTTATAGATATGGTGGCGAGACATTGCCGCAGGCCAGATGCCTTGAGAACAGGGTTGGGTTTTTGACAGGACAAGCGACAAAAACTGGTTTAAACTGTCATAAACTGGTTAAAAAACGGCGAAAACTGTCAAAAACATGTAACAGGCTTAAAACATATTTTAACAACAATAGGCAAACATTAAATAAGTCAATAATTTATGTTTTATTTAAAATTATTGTAATTTAATAATAAAAAAAATAAATTATTAATTGCAATAAAATATTTTCATTTTTTGGAATTTTCAATCAGAAGAAAATCCTTTTGTAAATTAAATAATCCGGTTCAATTTTACCCTGCAGCATGCTGAAGCATACAATCTGTTTAGCACATTTATTTACAACCAAATGATTTCTGAGTTTAGAGTGTATGAAGCGTTAGAAAATAGTCTGTCTGTTAATGGAGGATATTCCATCTACGTTATGATCACGTGGTCAAGGTAAAAACTTCTAGCGTAAAGAATGGAAGGCTCCCTAGACG
This sequence comes from Maratus speciosus, assembly GCA_963932465.1. Lineage (NCBI taxonomy): Eukaryota > Metazoa > Arthropoda > Arachnida > Araneae > Salticidae > Maratus > Maratus speciosus. The sequence goes on along the minus strand of OZ010799.1, from coordinate 61,273,242 downwards.
TAATGTAAATCCTCATTAGCCAGTGAAACAGTTCGTGCGGAAAGCAGTAGTAGCTTCCCTTCTTATAAGTTAGATATTTTTTGGGTAAATTACCGGTATCACGTGACTTTTTCCAGCCTCGAACCCAGATTTGGAATATAGTCCATTGATGCTGAGCTAGTAGGACTTGATAGCAAAAGCACTGCTAGATAAGCAAGCTCAGCTATAGCATTTAATAGTACCGATACCTTTCCACTAAGTAATCCAAGGTCCTCCCTATAGCACTGAAATAAGAAGACAGGAAAGGGAATTTTTTAGCTTCATACACAATCAATATGGGTAAGCAACCATAAAATCTCTCTGTAGCCCAAGTGCGAGCTGAATCAACTGATACATCAGTCAACCCTTGCCCCCTGATGGTATGGTTTCATGATTTGATCCCTTCAATTATGCACTTTTTCAATATGGGGCTTAAGTAAATTTTCTTTTAGAAAACCAGCCAATTTTGTTTAGTTTTTAAATCGAAAACATATTTTTATATATTTAAAGAAAGCATGGTTTAAAAAGATTTTGACTTTAGGCTTTTTTTTTTTAATTATTTCTCTTATTTTGTAAATGTTTAAGATTAATAATCCAATTTCAATTTTGAATGGAATGGTTATTGCCTAGACTAGAATAAAATTGATGCACATTATCTTGTTTACAAAAAAATCTGCACTTAAAAAAAAAAAAATAAAAATTAAAAAAAAAAGCAATTTAACAAATTACAACGACCATTTGGAAAATGATTTTTTCAAAGACTAAAATTTAAGACATAAAAAATCGCACGGAGTTGATCATACATTACGTATGCCATGAATTAAACATTAATATAGTGTTATTACACGTAAAAATTGCAAGCGACAAAAATCGCCTGCGACTCCTCAGATTTCCTGAAACTTACGTATTATCCAAGCATTTCATTGGCTGTTCGGGAAAAGGCTTTTCCATCGTCAGATTTCCAAGAAATCTGACGACCCATTTTAAATGAAATTTCATTCTTAAACTTCTAAACATCCCACAACATTACTTTTTACACCGACGTATAGAGAAAGAAAATGTACTTTTAAATGCAATTTGTTTGAACGCTGTATCTTAATTTTGTTTCTGAGTTATTAATTTTTTTTTTTTTTTGTAGTTTTTATTACTTTTTTGTCATAGTGGCAACAGAAGTATCCATCGCTGTTGAAAGTTGTTTTTCACCAAGATATGATTTGGCTGACCGATTGCGTTTTAATATGCGTATCGAGTTTTAACTAATTCTGGAATTTCAGCCGTGAACTCGATGAGGTGATTGTCTATGCTGCCGGCTCTCGGACTGTTAGTGATTCTTATAATCTCTTTTTCATCATGTAATCTGCTTATGTTGAGGCTGTTCTCTGTACATTTACGAAGTCACTTTCATTCATAAGTTGATATAACTGCATGTAATATTATCCCGTTAGAAGGCAATCGAGAGGTATTTCCTCTTTTCCTATAAAAGCATGGGATCTTTCAGGTAACGTTGTCGAATTTTTAAGTTAAACTGATTTGCAAGGACACGACAATCACGAAAGATTGTTATAAGGAAGGAATCGATTCTAGTTAAGTATATACACCTTTTATAGGAAATTGAAAACGTTGTTCGATTCTTCAGCATATACATGAATAGTAATTTCTGGAAATTTTATGCATTTATTCATAAAACGCACTTCGTTAATGTTTCATCAAATTTGCCTATTGAAGGAGAAAAAATATGAGAATCCTTTTAAGTTTGAAGTATATTTTTATTTTACGCCAACCCACATAGCATTTTTAGTTTGCAGAAAATTTGCAGAAGTCTTGCTTTGAAAACCTGCAAAGTTGCAGCAAGTTCAGCTTGATAAGACTGTAAGTTCATAACAAAACTGCAGCAAGATAACGCAAACACCGAAGTCACCACACTTTGAACTTGCTGCTAACTTGTAGTGCAAGTTAAATTCATGCTGTATCAAATTTATTGCAGATTAACGGCAAACAAGTAATCAAAAATACTGCAAACTTACTGCAAAGTAGTAATCTTTCCATGCCACATTAACTGTTTACAACTGTTATACTATAAGTTTAACCCCTTCGAAGGGATCCATAGACCTGATCAGGTCTATTGATGCATACGCAACGTTAAGGTGCATGCATCGTTTTTACCCCCATAAACAAGTTGGGGTAATATTTGTGCCTTCTCAATTCGAGCCTTTTTTGGTATTTGAGAAGTATAGCGTTTAAAAAAAAGCGGTACCAACCGATTAAAATTTCTGCGTATCTGCTGATTGTCTATTCTCGCAACAGAGGAATTTTTTGCTTTCTTCACTTTTGTGAATTAAAGACAGGATTGCCATCAGTTTCAAAACAAACTACTCATGAAAGTGGGTGATGGTATACCTTGGGGGAAATTTGCTGCGAATTTCTCAATTCAAATTTGTCACGGCAAGATAATATCAGAAAAAGCAAACTTGCTGCTAATGTTCATGCTATCTGAGGAGCTTCTCTTTGGATAAGACCGAATGTAAATTTTCATAAAATAAATTGTGTGCTAGAGTGTAGAAAATTTCAAATCATTCGAACACAGAATCAATGAAGGAGGTGCGTTCTGGATTCTTTTCTTAAAATATTTAATGAGTATTTACAGATACATGATTCTATACATATTTACAATAAGTATTATCAAAATCTAATCTGATTTTTCGATTAAGGGAGGCTTAGCCTCATCAACAAACTGTAAAAAAATTACAACGATCATGCTTTTGAAATCAAAACACCTCTTCCATCGTTCCAGCCACAATAATACCGAAGTCTCATTCTAAGGTAGGATGCGCGCGCATCGCGCGTCCTTCGTTGCCATGGGGAGCAGAGAAAGAGTTTCTCTTCACACTCCCCACCTGAACTCTTAAAGAGTTCACAAATCAAAATTCCATCATAAAATCATAAAAATTCAATTTTTCGTATCAGTGGTTCAGTAATCTAATACAATTTTTAAAATTCGAATACAAAATACTAAATATAAGAATTCAAACAATATCTAATTAATCACTTAATTAGTCAAATTCAAAATATCAATAAATTCTAAATAAAACACTTTAAATTCAAACAAAATAAAAATAATGACAGTTAAATAACACACACATTTTTTTTTTTTTTTTCAGTTAAATCATATACTTACTTATACCAAAATTCAAAAAGATTCTATATATAAATAAAACTAAAAATTAAAAAAGAGAAAGAAAATATTTAGAGTCCTAAATGCAGAAAAAACAAACTAAATAAATGTCTATAAAAGTTTATGAATGTTTATAAAAAGTCTGCAAAAAGTCTTTTGTTAGTCATTTTGTATTTCAAAGGGATACAAGTGCTGAATGGATCTTTTTAAGATTCCACTCGCTGTTTTTATTTCGTATGAACGAATATTGCCATCTCTTCCAGGAATGGCAGTCTGAATCTTACTAAGTTTCCAAAGAAACTTATTTTTTGCGTCATCTTGAATCAAAACAATATCGCCCACTTTCAGTGGCGTATGGGCATTAGGATTTTTTAAGGAATGGGCTGTTTTCAAATCCATCAAATATTGTTTTTTCCATTTGGTCCACAATTGTTTCAATAGTAAAGATTGATATTTTTTTCTTTTCAGGAGTGTTGATCTCTTTGGACAATCTTCAATTATTTCAAAAAAATTGACAGAAAATGAAAGTTCTTTTCCAAAATTTAAAAAGTGCATTGGAGTAAGAGGTTCTGGTTCATCGCTGTCGCTATATACATACGTCAGTGGTCGCGTATTCAAAACTGCTTCCACTTCTGCCAACAGAGTCGCTAATTCATCATAACTTAAGAGTGCTCTACCAATTACTTTTCTCAAACAGTCTTTGACTGGCTTTACTAGTCGCTCATAGAAGCCTCCCCACCATGCTGCTCTTTCTAGAATATTCTTCCATATAATTCTCTCTTTTGTAATAAATTTTAAAAATACTTTGTCTGTCAGTATATTGTATAAAATTTCGAGTTCACCTTTGACCTTTTTGAAGGTTTTTGCGTTGTCAGAATAAATAATTTTGGGATTTCCTCGTCTAGCTGTGAATCTTCTGAATGCCATCAAAAAAGAATTTGTTGTCATATCAGACGCGAGTTCCAGGTGAATGGCTCTAGTCACACCGCAAGTAAACAGGACAATGGAAGCCAAATTTGATAAGGATGACGTCTTATCCACTGATTTACTATTTTTTAGAGATTCTATTTCTTCCTTATAAAATTGTTTTTGTTCAGATTGTATCAAAAAATTTTCAGCTTCGAGTAATTCTTCGGTTGTTACTACGTCTTGCACTCCAGTTGATTTTTTCAGCTTCATAATGAATTTCTTTACCCAAACGGTAATTCTCAAAAGTTTCTCTAAATTACTATATTTTGAAATGTTTATGGGATTTTCGAGTTTTTTGACCAAGCACTCGCTCTGAAAAACATCGTTAGGATTTTTTTTTTTTTTTGTATTCTAATTCATCTGAGTAAACGATTTCTTTGTTTTCTGATATTGGCCAACACTCGGGAGGTAAACTTAGTCATTCTGGTCCCTGTAACCAAGCTGTATCATTGATTATCCTAGAGATTTTTGATCCTCGAGAAACTATATCAGCTGGATTGGCAGTACCAGGACAATGATACCAGTTATCAGGTGAGGTCAATTTATGGATTTCTTCAATTCTGTTTCTGACAAAGGGCTTAAACTTTTTAGGGGATCCTTTTATCCAAAAATAGGATATTTTTTAATCCGTCCAGTAATAAGTCGGTACATTCAATTTTAGAGCTTTCAAAATGTTACTACTTAGCTTGGCCGACAGCAAAGCGGCCATCAATTCAAGCCTTGGTAAGGTAAGCGCTTTCAGTGGAGCAACCCTGTTTTTCGAAGCAACAAAAACTGTTCGAACATTTTTGGTGGTTGTTGCTACACGTAAATAAGCACCATAAGCCTTCATGCTCGAATCGGCAAAAATATGCAATTGTAGGTCATAATCATGCCAATTGGTGATGTCAGAAAAATAGTATCTGGGTACTGAAAAGTTTTTCAAATGAGGGAGTTCGTTACCAGCTACTCCAAAGTATACGTAAATCTTCGGGTAAGGTGTCATCCCAATCTAGACCCAAATTCCAAATTTGTTGAATTATACATTTTAGTCTTAATGTAAATGGTCCTAGGAATCCAAGTGGATCAAAAATCCTGCCTAAAACTTGTAGAATAAATCTTTTGGTGTCTATTCTTTTCGAAACGAAATCAACTAAACCTCGAACATCAAAATAAAGTAAATCTTTGGAATTATTCCAAGCGATTCCTAAAACTTTATAAGGGAGATTTTGTTCTCCAAAAGCTTCAGAATTGACTTCTGAAGTTATGCCATTTTCTTTCCATAGTTCACTAAGTGGTAAAGAGTTCGTATGCCATTTGTGTAAATGCATACTTGCATTTTCAAATATATCAATACATTGTAAACTCGTGGATAGGGCTTGATCAATATTTTCATGACTTCCTATAACGTCATCAACATAGATATTTTCATTTAAAAAGTTTACTTTATTTGGATATTTTTCGGTGTATTTTTTCAAGTGGTGTTTTATTGTTGCAGCCAATAAAAAGGGACTGCTACTAATTCCAAATAACACTCTGGTGAATCTATAAATTTCAAAGGGTTTAGAATTATCAAACAAATCTTGTGAAAATAAAAATCTTGTTACATCACGATCGTTTTCATCTATAATTATTTGTAGAAATGCTTGTTTTATATCAGTTGTAAAAGCTATGGGATTAAATCTAAACCGTAACAAAACATCAAATATTTCAGGATACAAATTTGGACCCACATGCAGGCAATTATTCAAAGACAGTGAGCCTGTGTCATGAGCAGAGGCATCGAAAACTATGCGTAATCTGCTCGTTGTCCTATCAGTTCTAATTATTTCTCGATGAGGTAAATAAAAAGTTACATTTTGTTTTTCTTCAGGATCTGTAACTAACTCAATAATACCTTGTTTCAAATAATCTGCTAACACCTCCTTATACTCAAAAAATAATTCAGGGTTTTTAATCAATCTTTGTTTGAGTTTAAAAAATCTATATTCTGCAATTTTCCGATTGTCATTTAAACATTCCCTTTCAAGCTTCCACGGAAATCGAACTTTATATCGCTTATCATTGTATTTAATTTCTGACTCAAACTGCTTCATAACGTTCTTTTCCGAAAAATCTGAATCCTGTTTAGTATTAAAAAGGCCAGATAATTCGATATTCCAGAATTTTTCAATCTGTTCGGAAATAAAATTTTTTCTACTATTACATTAAATGCTAAGGGCGTATAACTGTCAGTTGTTTTTCCCTGTAGACACCAACCAAAAATGGTGTCGACAGCTACTAATTTTTTATTCAAATGTTATATATTTCCAGTAACCATATCATAATAATAGTCAACACCTATAAGTAATGTAATGGGTTCTTTGGATGTGGGTGTGTCCGCAAGGGTTAAAATTTCAAATTGTTTACTTTTCATCAAATCATTGATTTCAGGTGGGGGGATTTCAGTAGCTGATATTTGATTGGTGACTAGCGCTTCTATATCTAATTTTGAATTAGGTACATTTTTATTTTCAATAGTTAGTTTAACTACTTCAAAGGTTTTTTTCAATGGGGTTCTTATTTCCAAATGTAAAAACCGACAATTTTTCTTTTCTTACTGCCTGCAAATTCAATTTATTTGCTATTTCTTCAGATATAAAGGTTCGCATGCTCCCACAATCTAAAAGTAACCTAATTAGAGATTGTTTTCCGTTTGATTTTATTTTTACACAACAAGTTTGTAGAAGAATTTTATTATTTTCTGTAGAGGAAATAGCCGAAATTACTTTTTCATTAGTTTCACTTTCATTACCTTTTAATTCGGGAACGTTTACTTCTTTTATTAATTTAGATTTTAGGCATATCGTTTGATTATGTCTGCCTGAACACTTCTTGCAACTAGTTTTAGAGTTACAATTTTTGATAACGTGTTTCCTGCCTAAGCAAAGGAAACATCTTCCTTGAGATTTCAACAAATTTCTTTTAGTGTTTACATCAACAGCCTCACACAAATCAGATGAATGTTTACTATCGTTGCAAAAACTGCAATGAGCCAGCTGCCTATCTGAAGTCGATTTATCATTCGAAATGTTCATAAATTCACAAGTAGATTTAAATTCAGATTTTGTTGTTTGACTCTTGATTTTTGTTTTATTATTTTCAAATGCTTTCATTCTCGAAAAAAATGTGTGTTCTCTGCTTTTTATTTCAGTGTGCAGAAATTCTAATAATTTATGTATATCTGAATGTGTTAAATTATCTACATTTTGTCTATTATATTCCAAAGCTAATTCTGGCGGTATTAAATTTAAAATTACGGCGATAAGCATGGAGCCATAATTTGCTGGTTCGAGTCGTAATGTGGACAAACATCGAACATTTATTTCTATATCACTGTGCAATTTTTTCAATTTTTGAATTTCGTTAGCCTTATAAACAGGGGATAAATTAAGAAGCTTGTTCAGGTGAGGATTAATTATCACGTCTTTTTGACCATAACGCGTTTCTAAAACTTTCCATGCTGCGTCATAATTAGCTTCTGATATTTCAAAACCTTCTACAGCATTAGCCGCAGCTCCAGATAAATAACTCTTCAAATAATGAAATTTTTCAATTTTCGAAAGCGATTTATTTTCGTGAATTGTATTTTTAAAGGTATTAAAAAATGAAATAAATTGCGTACGGTCGCCATAGAATTTTTGTATATTGAGTTTTGGCAATTTAACAACTGAGTTTTCATCATTAATCACATTCGATTTTAAATCTTGACTGTTATTTAAATCAATATTAACAATTTTTTTGTTTTCGATTAATTTTTTCTTCACCCGGAATTTTGCAACTGATATTTTATCCGCGTAATCATAAACAGAATTGATTTCAGTTTCATAGTCGTCTAACCCTAAAAAGGGCTCAATTTTCTCGTCAACTGACTTCAATAATTCTGCTTTAGTATCTAACTGAATAAATAATTCTTCTAAATTATCACAATCTATTGGACTATCCTTCATAACATTTTCTATATTATTAATCAGCTTTGTTACTGCTGTTCTCAAAACTGTACGATTCTTTTTCAACTTTTCTAAATCAGACATTTCGAAATAAAATATGATAAACTTATCTTACCTTTGCCGTCTTCTTATTACTTATTATCCTCTATTTTCTTATTTGTGTTTTGAAGACATTAAAAAGGTAATAAATACTTTTTTTTTCTTTCTTTCCCGGCGCAATGCACCATGTAGAAAATTTCAAATCATTCGAACACAGATTCAATGAAGGAGGTGCGTTCTGGATTCTTTTCTTAAAATATTTAATGAGTATTTACAGATACATGATTCTATACATATTTACAATAAGTATTATCAAAATATAATTTGATTTTTCGATTAAGGGAGGCTTAGCCTCATCAACAAACTGTAAAAAAATTGCAGCGATCATGCTTTTGAAATCAAAACATCTCTTCCATCGTTCCAGCCACAATAATACCGAAGTCGCATTCTAAGGTAGGATGCGAGCGCATCGCGCGTCCTTCTGCCATGGGGTGCCATGGGGAGCAGAGAAAGAGTTTCTCTTCAAGAGATTAACAGTTTTCACTATGTAAGAAGTTATTTAAAAATTAGGTATTAATTTGAAACAATTTTAAACATTATGAATTTTTTTCTACTGCATATCGGGCTCCGAAAAAAGAACCCGAACTCATCCCTATCATGCACGTATTCACCATCTACCTGTACCTAGAAAAGCTCGATCGAACGCTCAAATGAAATTCCGGATAAACCTGATTGAACCTGATCAGAGCAAAGTCCAATCAGATTAATGGTGAATGTCATTTGAGCGTTTGACCGAGGCTTTCTAGGTCGAGGTATATGGTGAATACGAGTTATACAAGTAACATTAGCCAAGTAAACAAAATTTAATTTGGAGATAATAGCAGGCTCGCCAAGATTTTGCCCTAAATCATTTCGAACTATCGTATGTCATCACTCTCTTATCAAAATACACTACTACTGAAGCGTAGGATGACCAAATTTTATAATGCAACATTTTAAAAGCTTATATACACTCATTGCCATAAAAATTTGCGCACCAAGAAAAAGACGTCCAAATGAAACGAAATTTTACACACGTAAGTAGTACTGTGATATAAGTAAGTGATTAGAAAACCAAAGAAAAAGGATAATTTATTGCAGAAAAAAGTACAAATGAACGGAAATTTTAGTACTCTGTTGGACCCCCTCTAGCGCGAATGCACGATGCGATACGAGCGGGCATTGAGGCATACAAGTTCCGTATGATGTCCTGAGACATCTCGTTCCACAGTTGCTGTAAACGCGCCCCGAGTTCAACCAAACTCGTAGGGTGTCCAACTTGCCGTCCCAAATGATCCCAGATATGCTCGATTGGTGACAAATCTGGGGATCGAACAGGCCAGGAAAGTGTGGTAATGTGGCGGAGGCAGGCTTGTGACATCCTTGCTGTGTCTTGCCGAGCATTGTCTTGCTGGCTAGAAAGATAGCCCGTCAAAAATGACGAAAAATGAGATATTATATAAAGATGCATATATACAACACATGTGCAAGAGCAGATTTTTTTCGCTTGTTCCGCAGTGATATATGAAAATAACACATTTTAAAATGTGGAAATATGTTGCCAGAATATATGGGTCATTCTCACAATCTTTTGACTTTCATGTCCCTGAATAATAATTTTTTGTTTAATACACTTTTTTGTGTTTTTTTTTTATTTCATATACTGGGAAACATCCCATTGCATGATTGCATAATAATATTAACGAGATAAATAAGTTTTGGACGATGTTGGGGGTCAAAATACCAGGAAAACTCATCTACCGTCCCGTGTCCCTGATGCTGATTTTTAAGTTTTTAGCTGTCTGTATAAAATTGTTTCAATAAAAATAATTCGATGTAAATTTTTTCTGAAACTGGAACTATTGTTTTATATAAATATGTATCTAAAAATTAACCTGCACACACATTTTTAGTGTTGTTATTACTTTTTAAACTCTGTCCCTGGGTTTTAGATTCCTTACCGTCCCTCTTGCTAAAATTATACAGAAAATCATTTCAGATGCAGCCACAGAATTTTTTTCAAGTTTTTTCTCATGCAGAAGTATGCTAGAGAAATAATGTCTAAAATTCTTTGGCAGAAAATTTACTGTAGAATTTAAATCAGCAGTTAAATATCAATTTCAAGCATCGTGGCTTTATTGGTAGTCTCACCGTCCCCAAGGTTTATTCCTGCACTTTTCAAGGTAAATTAAAAAAAAAAAAATAATTTAATCCAATGTTAACAATTGTTTCTAAAAATCAATGAACATTGTGGCTATCACTTAGTCTTAACATGATTTTCCAAAAAATAGGTGGTAATTTTCCTTCGTCCCATCCTTACCGTCCCTTTTTTTACCATTTCGTCCATTTTCTCCAATACCATCTTCTTTTTTTACATTACCGTTCCTTCTTTAACACCCCTTTAAGACAATGTTATTCAAAAATTCTGTATTAAAAGTACTACATTGTTATTATTTCTTATTTGAATGTCCTGTGGGTACTATGCAAATTCATTATAAGTAAAAATTTAGAAGAAAATAAAAAGTTATAGGGGTAAAACGGTAAGGAAAATTAAACTCGCAAGTTTAACCTCAGTTAAATAAAAAAAATTTCGCTGCTGATCATTTTTTCTTCATTTTGAATCATTAAGGCATTCGTCTATCAGATTAAAATGTTATTTTAGCAAGTTTAATTTCGCCAGATTTTTCCCCCCGAAAAGTCAAAAGATTGTGAGAATGCCCCATATGTTGCCAAATTTTTTTCTTCGCCAAGGCAGTTTTTTCTATTTTGCCAAGGCCCGTATACTGGAAAAATACCGAGAATTCGATTTCTGTATCCGACTATGTGAAGCACATTAAAATTGGGCAGTTAGGAGCTCAGATAGCACAGCGCCGTCTAATGGCGGTTATTTTATTAGTAGCATCGGGATGAAACTTTAAAGACGTATATTTTCGTATATTGCGCACTTTAAATTGATTTTGTAAAAAAAAACCTTCAATGCGGGATTTTAAATAAAATAGCGGTGAGCCAGCTATCGCCAAGTTGGCTTCATGTACGGCAACTTATTTTTGTCGCCAAATTTGTCGAAATACTGCCAAAACTTGGAGCTATTTTGGCAACCCTGATATTAGTACTTCTCAACAATTACTCATTGTTGAAGCTGGTACCAATTTCTCCATAGGATGTCTAACCCTGATATGGTCGCGATCAGTGAGGCGGTCCAACCGGAATTATGACGGAAACACAGAAACTTGGATTATATATATATAGAGATTATGTATGTGTAACGAGCATTCGTTTAATCACTTTGATGATATCCTTTAGAATAAGATGTTTTTCCGCGAGGTGTTCGTGGTCGAGGTAGGTTGCTGTCGGCCCGGCTCCGTGCTTCAAGTTGTGGTTCCCCGTTTCGTCTCTAGAGCTACAGGTTGTAGTTTTTCCCTTTTTTTATTATTGCTATTTGTTCAACGTGGTCTCCAGCCCTGTGTGGCGTGGTAAGCTTTCCGCGTTTGTAAATGTTTATTTTTTGCTGTGCTTAAGAGTAGTTTATTTTTATTTATTTTTTTCTGGCTCGCTGGTCGAGGACTGTTTGTGTTGTTTTTTCGTAAAGTATGTCGTCCATTTTTACTATTACAGATGCTAGTGCTAGTGACCCAGAAATCTTTGTACAGGAAGTTAGTAGTCCTTCGCAACAGGTTACTTATGCGTTCGCAAATGGAGTCTCCAATGTTTGTGTCTTTCTTGAAGCGACTGAAGGTAAGATTCCAAGAAATAGGCCTGTGGCTTTAAAAGCTGAGTTTGACAAAATAGTTGGTCCGAATGCGCCTTTAAAAATTCGTTTTACCAGGACGGATAAATTGTTAGTCGAGACGTCAGATGCTCAATGCGCTCAGGTGGTCTCCGGTATTGACAAATTACTTAATGTGCAGGTCAAGGCGTATATTCCACAGGAAACTATTACGTCGCGGTTCGTCTTACACAATATCGATACGAGTATTAGTCTCGGAGAGTTGGGAAAGGAAATTCAAGCTGAAAACAAGTTGAAGGTTAAAGATTTGCGGCGTTTTACCAAGGAAATGGTGTTACCAAACTAACGGAAACTGTTTTAGTGACTATTTATGGCACATTTATTCTCGAAAGGATCAAGTTGTTTTATATGACTGAAAGAATTAGACTCTTTTATGACAGACCACGCCAGTGTCTTAACTGCTGGCAATTTAATCATGCCACCAGCAAATGTACGAATGAAACCATCTGCAGGAAGTGTGGTGGTAAACATGCGTCTGCCACATGCAGTACTGCCGAGCTTACGTGTTCTAATTGTCAAGCCTCCTACCTGGCGTCTGACCCGAAGTGTTCAGCCCGACTAAGGGAAATGGATTTCCAAAAATACAAATCTGATAACCATTTATCAATCACCGAAGCTCGTAGACAGTATGCAAAGAATTCTAAACCAAAAATGTATGCTGATTCTGTTAAAATGAACTCTGAAGTAACCTTGAACCCCACATATGTAACTAAAGCAGACCTCGAACAAACGATGGAACTCTTTTTTCAGCGCACCCAAGAGTGCATCCTTAGTGTGTTGCAACAACAAACGAACTTATTCATACAAACCATGGAAGGATTGGTAAAGTCTTTCACGGCGGCCTGTGCGGCCAATACACGGACTGCTAGTGCTTCTAAGGAGGCGGCTGGCAGCTCTCCCTCCAATCGGCCGAAAAAACCTAAAAAACAAAAGGTGATGACTCCGCTGCTATCCTTAGTGAACTGTCAAGACCAGGATTACAGTAAAACGAGTGGGAACGTGTTTGTTCTGAAATCGGGCTCTGAAGAAGAGTCTGGTGGCGACGACATGGAACAGGTTTAGCGCCCCCTCCTTCTATGTTTCTTTTTCTTCTTTTTTGTGCCGCCCTTTTTTGGTGTTCGCCTGTTGGACTTTTTGTTGTTTGTGTGTTTTCCCAGGTGTTCTTTGTCGTTTATTTATGGTGCAGTTTTCGATCCCTTTTGCCGTGATTCAGTGGAACTTGAGAGGCATTAAAAATAAGGTCCATTGGTTGAAATGTTCCCCCTTTTCGAAGGCCGATGTTTTTGTTTTTCAAGAATCCTCTCTTAGAGTGGATGATTCTTTTGCCTACCCGGGTATGGTGGTCTATCGTCAGGACAGAGCTGGCAGGGGTGGTGATCTGCTCACTGCTGTGAGTAGTAAGCTTACCTCTGTAATGCTTGATTTGGGCTCTCTTAGCTCCCAGGGTGTGGAGGTCCTTGGGGTTAGGGTTTGGATGGCAAGACGGTGGGTGACTATCGTCAATGTTTACGCTCCCGAGGGTAGAGTTAGTGAAGCGTGGCTCCAGCAGCTTACCAATAAGATTCCGCATCCCTTCCTGATACTTGGTGATTTTAATCAAAAGCATCATGCCTGGGGCAGTTCTTGTAATACTTCGGGCTCTGAAGAGATTCTCAACAACAATGTTTGCATTCTTAATACAAATCATCCAACTCACTTCACTCATTCTGGCTCTGCATCATTGATTGATCTCTCTTTTTCAAGCCCTGATTTTCTTCGGCTCACTGACACCTATGTTCACCCTGATCTGTTTGACTCTGATCACTGGCCTATCATCCATAAAATTAACCATGTCACTACGAACTACCTGCATACTTCTACAAATTGGGATGGAGTCGAGTCTTGCCTTAATCGGACCCTGGATATTCATGACGTCACCTCATTTGAGCACCTCCATAAGAGCTTTCGAGATGTTCTTTCTCATAATTCTTTCAAGCATAGGGTGCAGCGGCGGGATTACCCCCCCCCCCTGGTGGGACTCACGTTGTGCGTGGCTCCTCGGCCAAAAGCGGAAATTCCTGAGATTAGTCAGAATAAACTTATCGAGGGATTGCTGGAAATCGTATGTCTTATGCTGCTCAGCGCTATATGAATTATCAGGCTCGCAATTACTGGGGCGATATATGTGAAAAGGCCGCCAAAGGTATTATTTATCAAATCATCAAGGCTTTAGCCAAGAGGAGTAGCTTGGAGTCAAATTTCTATTTGATGGACGAGACTGAAGAGCTTCTCGGCAGGTCTGACCAAGCCAATGCCTTTGCCGAGCAATTTCGAAGCAACCGTGAGTTCTGTAGTATCCCTTTTGATCTTAGCAGTTCGGATGAGCATTGGAACAACCCGATCACGTTCGAAGAGTTGAACCGTGCGATCCAGGATACCAAGAATACCACCCCTGGCGAAGACGGAATTCCGGCTCGTGTTTATAAGACTCTTACAACTGGAAACAAACAAAAGTTGCTTCGGCTTTTTAATGATAGTTTCATGTCGGGCAGTGTTCCAGAAAGCTGGAGAACTGCGATGATCCTGCCTATCTGGAAGATTGGGAAACCTAAAGGGACTCTTAGCAGTTACCGGCCCATCGCTCTCACGGCTGTGGGGTGCAAGATTAGGGAGCGCATCCTCCTCAAGAGAATTCTCGACTGAGTTATGCCTAGACATCTTTTTAATGATCGACACTTTGGTTTTCTTCCCAATAGCGATTGCACGAAGGCTTTGAAGCTGTTTTACTTAGACATTAAGCGTGCCAGATCGGAGAGGAAGTACATAATCGCTCTCAAGCTAGACATCCACGCGGCGTATGACTCTGTATGGAGGGATGCTCTTATTTACAAGATGGTTAGCCTGGGCATTGATGGAAGAACGGCCTTGTGGATCTTAAAGTGGATCGAGATTAGGAAGATCAAGGTTAAGTGGAGAGGTGTTTTCTCTCATCTGGTGAACTCTTTTCGTGGTGTGCCGCAGGGCAGCGTCCTTTCGCCCATCCTGTTTATGATCTTCCTGTGGGATTTATTCGAAGCTGTTGATTCGGGGGTTCAAATCATTGTATATGCCGATGACATCCTTCTCTACTTTTCAGATTTTTCCTTAGAAGATGCTTTTTTGAAACTTCAGGAGATGCTTAACAGGATCAATGCTTGGTGCACTTATTGGAAGCTTGAGCTCCGGCCTGATAAATGCTCGGCAATAAACTTCTCTCGGCAAAAGGATTCTCCCCTGCAGAATTTCAGTCTTCATGGATCAGACATCCCGTGGCAGAATACTGCAAAGATCTTGGGTGTCATTTTTACTCACAACTTGCCATTCAATCAGCATATTGAGTTTTTATATAAAAAATGTATGAAGCGCCTTAATTTATTAAAAGCTGTAGCCAGTCCTCAGTGGGGAGCGAAAACCGTCCATCTCATTCCTTTGGTCAATTCCCTTATTCGGGGCGTTATTGATTATGCGTGTCCTGTGTACGGCGTGGCCGCTAAGACCTCTCTAAAGAAGCTGGATGTGGTGTATAATGCGGCCCTCCGTTCTGCGACCGGCCTGCCCAAGTGGACTCCCATTTTCAAGCTATATCGTGAATCCAACCAAGCTCCTCTTAGTTTTCGACGAAGTTATCTTACCTCTTCTTTTTACATCCGGTGTACGTCTGCTGTTAATTTCGGTCGTCCCTGCTCCAATTTTTTTCCTGATGAGTTTTCTTGGCCTACAGACCATGCTATTGTGACTCCTCATATGCTGATTACCTCTCATTGACCTTGCGGCAGCTTAAAAGATGTCTGTGAGATCATAGTTGATGAGTTGCCGTTTCAAACGAAAAACCTCCCTCCCACCGCCATCAGTCAGTGTTTCAGTCTGTACATGGATGAGTTCCGTCCTCTTACCAATTCTTGTTTTATCGCCACGGATGCTTCGAAAAACGATTTTAAAACTTCTATTGCTGCTGTTAATATTACTGAAGATACATCCTGCGCTTACCTCACCCATCATTTAAACTCAACTTTTACTGCGGAAGCTCTAGCCCTTAATCTGGCTGTCCAGCGCTTTCTTATCAAGAGTTACAACTACTTTATTTTGTCGGATAGCAAGTCTGCCCTTGAAGCTTTAATACATATTAACCATAAGTCCCCAGCTGTCATCTTACACCTTTTCCAGTCTTTGTGCAGGGTCCGTGGTTCTGTGTGTGGGATTACCTTGATCTGGGTCCCTGGCCATGTTGGTATCCCTCCTAATGAGAAAGCTGATAATCTGGCAAGAAATGGCCCGTATGCGGTCAGTACTTATAGTGGGGTGGCCCCTGAAGACTTAAAGAGGCATTTAAAGGATCAGCTTCATGCTAGCTTCCAGAGCTGGTGGGATGATTGTAAATATGCAGTCGATTCGCCGTATCTTGGTCCGAATATTTATAAGTGAACGCATAACCGTAAAGAGGATGTTTTTATTGCTTGTTTCCGGACGCAGACGGCTGTCACTGGCAAAAAGTTATATATTTTCAAGCTAAGTAATTCTCCCACGTGCTCTCTTTGTTCTACGGAGGATGGGACGGAATTCCGTTACGTTTTCAAGTGCCCTGCTTTTGATGCTGAAAGAACGATGCTACGAGATGACATGGCATCTGTTAATTCCTTTCCTGATGACTGGACTGACCTTTGGGAATGTATCAACTCTAATCGTCATTGTTTTCGTCTGTTCATCAATCTCTTCCTCGGGAGCGGGCGTTTTTAGTCGCCTTTTCCCGTTTGTCCTTTCTCGCTTGTTTCATAACTCTTTTTTGATAGCGGTGTTTTTATTTTTATTTTGGTGCTGCTTGTCTGGATGAGTTGTTTGGCTCCTTCGTTCTAGGTTGCCCCTGGTTTATGATTAGGGTGCGTCTTTTTTGTGTTTTTCGGGGTAGTTTTTGTCCTCTTGTTGGTGTTATCAGTTCGTGGTTTGTTGTGTGGGCTGTCCCACTTTGTTTCTGGTGGTGAACTGGTCTTCTTTATGTTTCGTTGGTTTGGGTATATGTGATCATTTGAGGTCATGCCGGCCGGAGCCGCAGCACCTACCTCAAAGCTCAAATAACAAATAACAAATTAGAATAAGATTTTATTGTACTCAAGACTTAATGTTAAATGATGTGGACCCAGAGACCAGTTCGTAAGGGACCTGGCTTTTATTAGTTCATTGGTTATATTGTAGTCTTTTTAAGTCAGGGCCGTCATCCTGAGTGACATGTTTATTACTAGAGAGTCCTTCTGCCCCAAAAAGTAAACTTCTGCTTGTGCACCCCGCTTTAGTTTATGTAATTCAAACTCCCATAATTTAATTAATTATTGCATTTCAAGGAAGCGATAAATTCGTGGGACAAAAAAATGCGTAATGTTTAAAAAGTTATAAATTTTAAAGCTATCAAACCTTTGAAAAAGTCCCTTTATAAAATTTGATAACCCTAGCTAAAGGCAGAAAATGGTGTAATATTTCTAAAAAGTAGGGTTCCTCTATATGAAAGTGGCAACATGCGCAAAGGCGCATGTTCAGGCTGAAATTTTTGTCCAAACTATCTATGGTAAACCTACATTCCAAAACCTGGCAGTACTTGTCTGGGCGAGTTCGGTTATACGATTGAGATATAGGCCGGGATCCAGATAGATTTTTCGCTGTTAGCGAGACGAGATTGACCAATCAGAAGTATGCATCAGAAGTCACAGCGAACTTTTCGCTGTTTGAAGTAAACAGCGAAAAGTTCTCAAAAATGCAGGCTTCTGATTGGCCAATCTCATTTCGCTAATAACGAAAAATCTATCTGGATCTCGGCCATACAGTGCCTCTATATGAGAATAGCGACACACGGAATATAAAATTTGATTGGCTGAGACGATTTTGTTCAAAAATAAATCGCTAAGTATCTTTCAGAGTCTGCAATTATCACCAAGCTATTGTTTGTTAACTCTTCTCACTTGTCTAATTGATGTTTATTGAACACATACATCCGACTTGTGTGCTTGACATCAAGTGCCCGCTTATAAGCCGTCATCGTTATATACACTGTTAAAAATCTGTAACTTTTGCTGCAAAGTCACTCCACCTCTTTTATAGAAAACAATTACTTGACTATGGCTGGGATTACGGTGCCTCACTTAAGATCAACTTAGAGACTTATGATATAAACAAAACGTAAACGGCATTACAGTGCCTCGCGATCTTAAGACAGCTTGGAAGCAGCCATAAGATTAAGCGCAAGTGGATGCGCGCGCAATCACAACAAATGTAACTGCGGCCTCTGGTTGGCTGACTGCAGGAGGACTTACGCGGAAGCACGAGAACTTACGCTGAGGAACCGTAATGCCAAGTTACGATCGATTTCAGGAACGCCCATCCTAGACTGTTAAAAATATCGTGAAAAATTACCTCTGTTTTCCAAGGCTACCTATTTTCTGTCCAATGAGAACGCTTCATAAGTGTTTACGTAGCGTCCTCATTGGTCAGAAAATAGAGAGCCTTTAAAAACAGAGGTAAGTTTTCACGATATTTTTAACAGTGTACGATCAAGCGTAAGATTTAAGATAGCCAGGCACAGTAATCCCAGCCTACACTGTTAAAAATATCGTGAAAAATTACCTCTGTTTTTAAAAGCTATCTATTTTTTGACCAATGAGAATACTACATAAATACATACGAAGCGTTCTCATTGGTCAGGAAATAGATAGCCTTTAAAAACAGAGGTAATGTTTCACGATATTTTTAACAGTGTATATTATGGAGCATTCTCACTGGTCAGAATAGAGGTATTCTATAAAAGCGGTGGAGTGACTATGCAGAGAAAGCTACAGATATTAACAGTGTATGGACGGGATAGACACAAGGAAATAGACAACGCCTGAATGTTACATCCGGGAACTCCTCAGACTGTGCAACGGAGTCACCGGGAGTTGAACCCAGCACCTCTCCTAAGCTCGCAAGCGATTAGTCGAGTGGTGTCTAAACCATTCGACCACGGAGGAGGTCCCGCCTAACAGAACTTTTCCAGGAGAGTAACGCCAAATTTCGAATGTAGGTTTGCCATAATTTGTAGAAAACCTTCCCTCTGATGACAGTCTGAGCATGCACTCAGCGGGCATGTCGCTACTATCATATAGAGGCACCGTAGTTTAGAGGCCTCGATATGTGGGTGGCGACATATATAAAATTTAACTAGTAAATCTGCAGATCAGGAGCCTCAACGTCAGATCTGCAATTCATTGTTTTTAGACACACTCTAGTAATATTCAATTTCCTGCAAACCGCAATTTAAAGTTTTCAAATTACGTAACTAGTAAATCTGCAGATCAAGAGCCTCAACGTCATCTCTGCAACTTATTGTTTTTAGCAAATTTTGCTTAATATTAATCTTTCTACAAAAACAAAATTTAAACTTTTAAATTACACAAACATTTATAGAAGGAGAAAAAAATATTTCGATGGTTTCAGACATTAGAAGCGTTAAATTAAACACGTTGTTATGTAATGATATTCTGAAATTCTCACGAGCTACTTATTCTAGTAATTTTTATATAATAAAGCAAATTTCTTCAGGCGGGTGCCCCCCCCTGAACCCCCCGTTGTGTAATTTATTTTGCATTTGTAATTTTCTATTGATTGAGTTAATGATTATCCTATATCTTAGATTCATTTTTACACTGCGATTTATAAGGATAAGCAACAATTTGGTCAAGCATTTTACGTTATCCTAATATCCATACAGAAGTATTTACTTGCCTGCTAACCACAAATATCTGTATCTAATGTATAAAGAACTTTTGGAAATGTAAACTGAGACATCTAATTTAGAAATCTAATAATAATTTTGATTACCATTCTGCAATATTTATATCTAAGATCTAATCTAAATATCTAAAAATGTACTCGATAGCATTAACTTACTAAAATCACCCTAAAGTAGGGGGAGTTCTAAACCTAACGGTTAATAATTCATCATCGTGTCCACTTCCAATTGACTAAATAGATAAATGTGATATGGCGCCGTTAAGTATTTTTTGTGATAGCCTTTTAATAGTATCCACATTTAATTTAAAATCGTGATGTTACAAACACCGTTGAAATTTGATGCACACCTGTGTTCAGGTCAAATTACGAAAGGTTAACTAACCTTTTATTTCCCTTAGCCGGGCATTTTGTTTCATTTTTTGTAATAGGGATTATTTTAATAATTTATTTTACACTCTACAAGCTGTTACACGGGACGTTGTTCACGTAGCATTAAAATAGAGATAAATGCATTAAATAAAACATTTCACTCACCACCAGACATGGCAAGTTTCAGGCTTTTTGCACAACACTATTACCTTACAGAAAATGTTGTTCTTTTAAATCGCGCAAATGTTTCAATTAAATAAAGTAACATTTTTTGTATTAAAATACTGGTATCCAGAACGCCGGAGGCTTGGCAGCCCTGCTCCTCTTAATAGAAACATATATAGTTAACCAACACTTTATCACATTTTATAGGAAACAATACGGAATTTCTTATTTGTATGGCCTTACATATACCTCAGTCATAAAAATGTAAAATTTTGTGCCAATTAATATACGCAATTGCGAAAATGAAATCGCAACCAATGAGAAAAGGAAGGCCAAGTAAAATCGTGTAAATCGAGGAATCTTTCTTCGTAGTGTGGGAAAATACCACTACAAAAATTAATTTAGGTGGTATTTGGTGTGAAATGTTTACATGTATTCATTCCTGTCCTATTTATCTTTTTTATTATTTGTAATTTGCTGCATTTTCCCTTTGCACGTGAAAATCTTACAAATTAAAATGAACTCTTTGGGAGAAATTGTTATTCCCTTTTTTTTTTTTTTTTTTGGCAACAATAAAGTTTATAAAGTTTAATAGAATAATGTCAGTTTATTCTGTATGAAAATAACGAACTTTTTCCTTTATAATCAAAATAGTTGAATACATAAATAAAGATATTATTCTATATAGTATATAAATACTATTTTCATTTCTGCGTTTAAATCAATCTATATGCAAATATCTATACAAAGGCATTCATTAATTCATTCCTTTTAACTTTGATTTGACTTTAAAAACCATACATACTTTCACATTTATGATGTTTTTAGATGAGATATAGTTGCTACGCAACGGTTGAAAGAAAAAAAAATGAAATATAAGTAAATTCATAAAATAAAATGTTTTATATTATTCGAACACATGTATAAAATTCCATCATAAGTTATACACCTAATTTAAAAGCTCTGACAAATGT
The DNA here is from genome assembly GCA_963932465.1 of Maratus speciosus. Lineage (NCBI taxonomy): Eukaryota > Metazoa > Arthropoda > Arachnida > Araneae > Salticidae > Maratus > Maratus speciosus. Next base: position 61,251,972 of record OZ010799.1, on the reverse strand, counting down.
TTTGACAAAATTGCAAACTAATAGGAATAATTTACTACTCTTATTTAAAAATTTCAGCATCAAAAATTTACCATTTAAATCCATTTTTTATATGAGCCATTTCTTTCAGCAAATGAAAATTTGAAAATCGTCTGACTTGCCATTGAAAAGCATTACAGAGCAAAATAAAATGTTCTATATTTCCCGAACGAATGAACCAAATTTAACCAAAAACCATACAGCTAAGTCCGAGTACCTCATCAACATGCCACATTAATTTCAAGCCGATCGGATGCTTTTTGCGTCAGTTATCGCGGAACAGACGGACAGACAGACAGACAGACAGACAGACAGACAGACAAACGGAAATCAAAACTTTTCGTGTCTCCACAGTAAGCCTTCACTGACGTTTCGGCAATTAGTTGAGACGATTTTAGACAAAAGCAAATCGCCAAGCATTTTGGCAAGACTACCATTTTTGCCAAGTTAATACTTGTCTCACTCTAGGAGGATAGAATAGGTGGAGTCTACATAAATAACGTTACTTGAAGTTATTATCCCATTGCACCAGCGATATTTGACGCGCAACTTGCATAGGCGTAACCAGGGGGGGTGCCCTGGGTGCCCGGGCACCCCCCCGCTCGCGCAGACTTGAGCACAGTTATTTAAAAAAAAAATCGAAATCTACAAAAGAAAAAAATAAGTGAAAGCAAAGTTCATTTAATTTAGCAAGTTAGTTTAGTTCAGAAAACTAACAGCCTAAGTTTTGATTGTGATTAAAAAAATAATAATAATTCCACGTTCTTTTTTCAAATTACAGTACAGCGCCGATTATCGAAACTCCTATTAACCGAACTTCCAATTATCCGAACAGCCTATTTCTCTCAAATAAATTTTTTAAACCGAACTTCCAATCATCCGGACAACCTAGTTCTTTCAATAATAATAATAATAATAATAATAACTGAACTTCAGAACACCCCGTTTCTCTCATTTTTCCCCTTCAGATTTAGCATGCGAAATCGAATCCCAGTTTATTGTATCGTTGAGAGCAGTAACAACGAAAAAGAAATTGAAGAAAATGAAAAAGAATGCTCTGAAAATCACCCAGGTCCATCATATAACGAAGCCTTTGAATGTGTGGAAACAGATATGAAATGGCTTGAACGGTAGAAGAATGCTGATCTTATTCAACTAACATATTTAAGAATAATTCGAGATATGACAGCATTGAAAAGACAGTCTCCTATGAAGAAAGCAACAATCGAAAGCTTTTTTGCTTAATCTCTACATCTCTAATTATAATCTCTGGAGTTCACAAGATGATAAAAAAAGAAAAAGAAAATTTTAAATGATAAAAAAGTAAACAAAATTAAAAAGACAAAAAACAAAACAAAAAAATAATAATAATAAATAAACACGCCAGCACTAACTGGTGACTGGTGCTGGCAGTCCGAAGCCTGGATTAAGTGTGACGGTTTTAGTATAGTCAAAGGAAAGGGCAGCTGACGTCACTGTTGGTTGAATTACTGTTGGTCAGCAAGAAAAACCTGTTCATTCATTATGACCCCTACCTGTACGCATGAGCTAGGGAAATTAGATTGGTCTACGTTTAACAGGTCTCTGATATGATTGGTTTACGTCGCCAAGACTATTCCTGCAATGATCGTTATGACAAAAATGTAGTTGGTAGATTGGTTGACGGAAGTGTTTGTTTGTAAACATGCCCTTCCTTATAGTCAGGAACATCCCTTAAATTGTCTGTCCATTTATCCGAACAAGGGTCGGTCCCGACTTGTTCGGATAATCGGCGCTCTACTCTATGTTTATCTTTTTTAAAACTAGAATATTTACAAGAATCTGTATTAGTCATAGTAAGTCAAAAAGGAAGTTTTATAATCCCACTTTGACGTCTTTTTTTTTTTTTTTTTTTTTTTTGTGGGAGATTTTTTTTAGCATCGTTCATTCTATTGCATGTTTCTGCAGTTTCATGAGAAATTAACACAAGTTCTTAACGAGGATAGAAACAGAAATTATTCGTCTCTTTGATTTCGCAGTCTAAAGTCTAGAAAGAAGCAAAAAAAAAAAAAAAAAAAAAAATTGAAAGGTAATGCAGATGTGAAACAGTAATTGCAAAATACGATTATCCGGGGGAAGGTGGGGGTGCCCAGACCCTGCCTCCTTTGAAAATGAAAAAAAATAGTGCAGAAAGTTAAAATTAATCTGGGTTGATTGGTTGAATTTCGTGTTTCGCGACCATATTTTGACATTCGTAAAAGGAATATGGTTGCAGTCTTTCAAGTCAATATAGTAATTTTATTCCTCTGAAAATTTTTATGCGGTCTTTGGAGTTTCTTCTCGTTTTGGGGAGTTCTTTTGAAACTAGGAAAAGGACCCGGTTTCAATCTTTTAGCCCAGTGCAGTAAATTTTGACGAAATCGCGATTTATTCTGCGATCATTTCATGATATTTACAATTTCCCCCCAAAATCATTTGACGAAATTCACGTCTTTCTATGCGATTTTTTGTCGAAATCTGCACTTTTGACGACTAACCGTTGACAAAATTCGTGCTTTCTTTACACGATCTTTTGACGAAATTCGCATTTTCTTTCTGCGATGCTTTGAAGAAATTCTTGTTTTCACCGGGATCCTTTGACGATTTTTTTTTTTTTGGCGACCTATTCACGAAACTGATTTTTTTACAGGGGTCATTTGTCGAAATTCGCGATAGTTTTGCGCGACCGATCGGGAAAATTCTCGATAACTTTCCGTACCAATTATCAAAATCCTCTACTCTTTTCCGCGACTTTTTGACGAAATTTGCAACATTTTCTCGTCAAACATTTATCGAAATTCGTGATTTTTTTGCGCAATCTTTGACGAAATTTTCGATGTCTTTCTACACTCTTTTATCGAAATTTACGATATTTATCACAATCGTTTGAAGAAATTTTCAAATTTTTCCGGGACCGAGTCACGAATTGATTTTCAGAAGTTCCACAAAAGAAATAAAAATCGTGGACTTGATGAAAAAAATGTAAAATACCCACTGAAGAATCACAGATCTGTGAAAGAATTTTGAGGGTGGAAATACTGCACATCATTTTTATTATGCGGGAATTTCCTTTTCTGTGCACAAATCGCGCGATCCCGCTCGTTATTTCAAACCCTGCCCCTCAAAGAAAACTTCATTACTAGTGGGTTTCGCTGGTTGCTTTTTTTTTTTAACGAACATAGAATTATAGAAATCTAGGGTTGTTTGGGTTTCTTTTTGGAGGGGAGGGGGGACAGCCTTCGGCAACGTACCACCGACCAAGCTATGACCACTTCCGTCTCGAAATAAACAAACCCTGAATTAGAGCGATTTTTTTTATTTCGAGTCAAATTAAATTTTCTGCTTTCTTATAAGAACTGATTTGGCATTCTTCCTTCAAAAGAAGTCAAAAAATCGCCTCAAAGTGCAAAAAACCCGCTAAAAGTCGCATTAAAAATTCGGAAAAGATTAAAAAACAGCAGGAACGAAATTAACTAATTTGGTAAAATATTTAAACCGGATTCCTGTAAGGAACGCGAAAAAAAAAACCCTCTAAAAATAACATTAAAAAATTGTTACAAAATGAAAAATCGCTGTAAGAATCTCGAAAAAACTTTATTGAAAAGAAGACAAAGTTTACTGGATAAAATATATAAATCGCGGATTCTTTTTTACTAATTTGAAAAAAATCGCATTAAAAGTTAATTGAAAAATTCCAGAAATTGTCTTCGATATGCAATGCTTCAGGCAAACAGGTACTTTCTGTCAAATCTTGCGGCTGTGAGGACTGCATTGTTTTTTCAGAGTTTAGCGCACTCGCGTACACCCACCCACCCAGAGACAGACAAGCACCTATCTTTATTATTACAGTAGCATCATGATAATATAATTTTTATCATCTTGACAAAATTTAGTGTATATAGTAGACGCTCGATTTTGCGAACCTCTTTTTTAAGAATTCTTTGTTTTTACGAACTGGTGTACTGGTCCCGATCACCATCTCATTGAACTAACGTTATTCACATTTACGAACTTTCGATTTTACGAACACATTATATGAGTCCACTCGAGTTCGTAAAATAGAGCGTCTACTGTATTAGCATGACCTGCTTTACCTAATACGTTGGACATATTCTGAGGTAAAAACATGAATTATTAATGAATATTGTAATCATTTATAATATTATACCGGGTGTCCCAAAAAGGACTGACTGATTTTAAAATTCAATAACTTCCAAACGGTGGCAGATATTAAAAAAAATTCTTGCAGGAGGGTTATGCATAAAGTCAAAAGTTTTATTACAGTGAATTTCGATTTTAGTTCGAATTACAAACAATAGATGGCGCTGTAAGTAATAGTCACTAAATACAGGCTCGATTTTTGGTCCTTTCTGTTGTTCCATGGAGAAAAAGGAGATGGAAATGTATTATCCGGGCCACGAAGTACCAAAAATCGAGCCTGAATTTAGCCTCTATTGATCGCAGCGCCATCTATTGTTTGTAATTAAAACTAAAATCGAAAATCACTGTAAAAAAACTTTTGACTTTATGCATAACCCTCCTGCAAGAATTTTTTTAATATCTGTCACCGTTTGGAAGTTATTGAATTTTAAAATCAGTCAGTCCTTTTTGGGACACCCGGTAATAATTATTTATATGCACTTTCCACCAACATTTCTTGGGTCCCCCCCCCCCTCCCGGTGATCCCTAAGAAGTCATGGAGTCACATTCTGAAAAACTTTCGTGGGTATGTACTGGTGTACAGCATGTATTATCTGAGATTTATCATCCGGCAAAATTTCATCTACAAAAGTTTGACATAGATAATGTTAGGTCTCATGCAATGCCCCTGTGCCTATAGAAGTTTCCAGCATGAGTAAAGGCCTTTTTTAATGTTTATAAGAAGTTAGGGTGCCAAAAGGTTTTACACTTGTGCCCACACTTAGTCACTGCTGCAAGAAGATTTACATATCTTTTTTTTTTACCATTAGATTTAGTTTTGAGATTTTGAACCCCTTCTCACACCTCCTCATGCAAACAAAAATCGCGTTTGAGCCCGTTTTAAAAGAAATACCACACAATTATGAATTCTAAGAGGAAAACCTGTCTAAAACGGAAATTCGATCGATTTGATGGGATTCCGTTTTAGCAGGTTTTACTATATAAGATATTGTTTGTATCCAACATATTCAGGTTAAAAAGTCTGGGCACCCCCCCGTTCAAAAGGCTGGTTACGCCTATGACTTGCAATGGATGCTGCTGCTGCCTGCTATCGGTCAGAGTTAAATATGGTGTATACAGGAGAGGGGGGAGGGATAAATGGGTCGTTTGTCGTCTCCAAAACTTTCCTCAGTGAAAGATTGATATGTCGACTCCTCCTAATCTAGCATCCCAGGACTCACTCATATAGTCGAACCCGTCCAGGAGGGTATATTACGTTCTGGAATGTAGTTTGTCATAGCTTGGACCACTGCGCTCTAATATAGAACGAAGAGCTGACTTCATTGAAAACAGCGGTCCACGTATTAATGCAATTTTGCCATAAATTTTTGCTTAGTTGGTTTTGCTTTTAAGAAAAAGTATGGCAAACAGTCTCCCATTGGCGGAGAAGTCACGCTCTACAAATGGTGCGATTCGGTTTTAATAGACGAAGCAGACTGCCGAGTTAGACCTATGCTCTATAAGGAAAGGGCATATTTACAAACAAACACTTACTTCAACCAATCTACCAACAACATTTTCGCTTTAGCGATCATTGCATGAATCATCATGGCGACATTGACCAATCGTACCACAGAGCGGTTAATCGCAGACCAATTAGACCGCCTAAATTCTTCTGTACAGTAGGAGTCGTAAGTACGGACAGGAAATTACTGTGGATTCACAGTAATACCTTTTAATAAATTGGTCTGAGAATATGGAAAGAGATGCTTTTCAAAAGAAAGGAAAAATTAATTTACGTTCACTGATGACCATTTTTATTAGAGCACCTGCTTTCATTATACCTATAATCTCGTGATTTTTACTTTCCCAAATTTATTTTTAAAATTTTTGTGGAAATAGTTTCTTTTTTATTAATACTAGGGGGCTCTGCCCCCTATGAGCTACGCTCGCCAACCCCCGTTCAAGCACACCAAAAAGCACGCTAATTTGATCGGCTTAAAAAAAAAACAGTAGCGATCTCTCTGTAAACGGGTTTCCATTCGTTTTCCTTGGATTGGAGGTTTTTAAAGTCAAATCTGCTACTGTTAACAGATACAATGACTGTTTTCGTATTTAATTAGAAAAATTAGTTAAACATTTGAAAATAAGCTGATGTAAAATGAATTAAGTAAACAGTCATTGTCTCCCGGTATTTTTTAACAGCGCTATAAGATAGTTCTTTTAAATAATTCATTTTAAATGTTTCGTCTTAAATCTGACGTAATTTTCACCAAAGTTTTATTTCTCTTATTAATATTCACGTGAAAATACTTTTGTTGTTAGAAGAAAATATTATTTGCGCTGTCTTAGAATTCACGATAATAGTTGAAAAAATATCTCAAAATATGAAATAAATGTCTCGCGCAAATATATTTTTAAATTTAAACTGTTTTGCCATATTTTTTGGCCATTTCAAATATGACGTAATTTCCTCCAGTTCCCCCATTTACGCATAATAATGATTTTTTTATTTTAACATTTTCTTTCTCTTTTAAAATTCAAGTGTAAATATGGTTCTTATGACGTAATTTTGAATATTTTCCTGCTTTTAACATGTAATCATTTAATTCTAATTTTAAAGTTTTTTTTCTGTTTATAATAGCCACGTGTAAATAAATTTTTAATTTGAAGGAAATATTATTCTTTGCACTGTTTTAAAAATTGGCAACAATTTAAAATACTGTAAAATCTCCTTAAAGCGACCAAGTTCCGTTCCAATAAAAATTGGTCGCTCCGAGAAGTGGTCTCATGGAGGTCATGTTTAAATCTAGATTTTAATTGTTGAAAAAGGTAACAATTAATGTTACTAAAATTTATTTTTCACATTAGGAAAAAATATAAAAATTTAAGTATCAAAACAAAAGTTAATTACATTCATAAGTTAATTGCTGCAGAGTTTAAAAAATGAATACATTGACGTTTGCTTTGATTTTACGGTTTTATCTTTTAAAACTTTTATTAGGTTGAGCAAAAAGTTCTGGGAAATTTTTAATCTAATAGTTACCAGAATTTGTATCGTATATAGGAGCACTACTGGTATATCTATAGGAGTTCAGGAATTTCGGCTCCAAAATGCCTATTGAACAGTGTGATTTGTGTGTGTTGATCCGGCATTATTGAGAAAAGGTCTAAGGATTCTGAAAGCCGTCGATGAGATTAATGAGTATGAAAGTGCTGGTACGGCGACAAACTTCATACTTCCAGCAAATCCGGAATCTGGCAGAACGATAGCAGAAAGTCGTGGACTATGATGGTCTCTACTCTGAAGAATAGTCCTTGTTGCTTTTGTTGTTAATTTGCGCATAACAATGCAACTGTCACAAATTTCCCAGAACTTTTTGTTCAACCTAGTATTTCCCAGTCCTCACGAAGTTCAGTAAATAAATGCAATTTTTTTTTTGGTCGGTAACAAATAATGACGATTTCATTAATTATCTATTTCTTTGAGAGTTTCCCGACAGAATAGGATAGGGGAGTTTATTGACCGTCATTATTAATTTGTCATCAGCGTTAAATTCCTTGCCTAAAAGGCACAAAGGGTTTTAAGTGCTAGATTTAAAAAAATCTAAACTGAGTTTAGAAGTTTGATCAATAATGCACTCTCCGGAATTATTTTTCTAATAAAACCTTCTTCAAGCGACCAGGAAAAAACGGAATTTTCTTCAAAGAAATTGGTCGTTCATGGAGGGAGTTCATCTGAGATGGTCTCTGAATGGAGGTAAAATTAGTATTGAACCTATGGAAATAAATTTCGTTCCATGAAAAAATGGTCGTTCAGGGAGGTGGTCGCACAGGGAGGTTTCACTGTAATACCCTTTTCTAAAATATGTAAAAAATATCTCTGGAAATGCTGAAAATTTGAATTTAAAATGGAAATAAATCCTCAAAAATGAATCAAATAAAAAAAATAAATGCAGTCTACACACCGAGAAATTCTCATGTATAAAATGATCTAAGAATGATTAAATTCATATGTATAGTTTTTTCTCCTATAAGACTTTTTTTATGGAACGATTTTGACCAACTTTAACATTGAATATCTCTTAAAATAATTATTCGATTTAAAAGCTGTCTACATCAGCGTGTTTATCAAACATTTCTCTACAATACCACCGATTTTCACATTTTTGTATGCCACAGTTTTTTTTAATATTAACGAAGAAAACCATGCTTAAGCAATCAAAATGGATGTCGATCTACCGGGAATATCTACACAGATTTTCATTGGTCCATTTCCAAATCGTTACTTTTTTTTTTATATACAGAAGGATTAATATTGATAATGTCGCCGATTGTGCGTATAAAACATGTAGATCAGTTTATTAATCCTTTTTGTACTGAATTATGAATTCATGAAAATTTTATCTTCTAAAGCATTTTTCGTGAATTTTTGAAACTACATTAGAAGATTTACATAATCATATCTCTATTCTAAAAAAAAGTAACTACCGCTGTCACCGCCGCCGCCGCCGGTTTTGAATTTTTTGTGACAGGAGGTCTTTCTTCGTTAATATAAAAAAAAATATTGCGTACAAAAATATGAAAATCGGGGGTATTATAGAGAAATGTTTGATAAACAGGCCGATGCAGACAGTTTTTAAATAGAAGAATTATTTTAAGAGATATTTAATGCTAAAGTTGGACAAAATCGTTGCATTAAAAAAGTTTTATAGGAGCAAAAACTATGCATGGGAATTTAATCATTTTTAGATCATTTTATACGTGTGAAGTTCCCGGTGTGCAGATTGTATTTTTTTTTTTTTTTTAATTTGACTGATTTTTTGAGGTTTTATTTCTATTTTAAATTGAAATTTTCAGCATTTCGAGAGATACTTTTTACAGATTTTAGAAAATGGTTTTAATTTAAACTGTTGCCAACTGTATAAACAGTGCAAACAATAATGTTTGCTTCAAATTAAAAATTTATTTACACGTGACTATTATAAACAGAGAAAAAAAACATTTGGAAATAGAATTAAATAATTACGTATAAAAAGCAGGAACTTATTAAAAATTACGTCATAAAAACTATACTGACACGTGAATTTTAAAACAGAAAGAATATTGTAAAGTAATACATTCATTAAGATGCGTTAGAAATCTTAAGTAGGAGAAATTACGTCACATTTACGTCACATTGCACTTATTACGTAAAATGAACACAAAATAATATTGCAAAACAATTTAAATTTAAGAATTTCGCGAGACATTTACTTGATATTTTGAGATGATCTTTTCAACTATTTCAGGGCAAATAACATTTCATTTCTAATAAAAGTATTTTCACGTGAATATTAAAAAGAGAAAGGAAAGTTTGGTAAAAATTACGTCAGATTTAAAATGTCTTATTTAAAAGAACTTTCTTAATAAATTCATTAACATGCGTTAGAAGTCTTAAACAGGAGAAATTACGTCACATTACAGTTATTACATAAAATGAACAAAAAATAATCTTGCAAAACAGTTTAAATTTAGAAATTGCGCGAGACATTTATTTGATTTATTTATTTATTGAACAACAAGCATATGACTTGTGTGCTTGACATGAGAGCCCGCTTATAAGTCAATGACCAATATCGCCAAATTATATAAATCGCCAAACCACTCGCCAAATTATACAAGTTGACGTAATTTTTATTTTAAATAACGAAAGAAAAAATAAATTAGTATAAAAATACATATACAAATAAAACGTCGAAATAAAAATCACTTGATGGCGTAAACACATGTAACTTCCTTACAGTGAATTGAATGTGACATTTACGATCAACTATCATTGACATTTATTCTTAGTCTGGCAATAGATTTTTGGTCGATGGGATAACCAAGTAGTACCGTTATAATTTACCACTCGAAAAATAAAAAAATGCTAACTGGCGAGTTGAAAAAAAAAAGCTATTGGCCGGATTTTAACCCAGCTAACATAAAAGTACCAAGAATTCTTTGCGATCATGGCAAGTTTTATGTGGTTTTACTCGAAAAAGTAACTTTGATTCTTTAATTAAAATGGAAACCTTTCTTATGAAAAACGAAGGAACTGTTGATGATAGTCACATGACTTAGGCTATTATTATAGAAATTGTTTTCAGTTCTAAAAACAGCGCAAAGAATAATATTTCCTAACGATTAAAAATTTATTTATACATGACTATTAAAAACAGAAAAAAAACTTTAAAATTACTATTAAATGAGAACGTGTTAAAAGCAGGAAAATATTGAAAATTATGTCTTGAAAATTGTATTCACGCGTGAATATTAAAAGAGAAAGGAAACTTTAAAATAACAAATACATTAATATGCGTTTAACCCTTTCAGGGGCAAGTTACTTCTATTCGTAAAATGTTGAAATCAGTGAATGACACCAGAATTTATGACACCAGAAATTTCGAAATATGAAAATGCACTTACTTAATAAAAGGAAAATTTTCATTCCAATATTCTGGTGCCAATATGCCATTTAAGAATTAAAATTAAATGTTCCAAAAATGAACCACCGCCCTTGAAGGGGTTAAAGCAGTAAATTGTAGTAATTGCAGTAAATTGTATTATATCAATCGTTTTATAACGCTGTTAAAAAATACCGGTCGGCAAAGACTCTGTTTACTTAATTCATTTTATTTTAGCTTCTTTTGAAATGTTTAACTGATCTTCTTTAACCAAACACAATAACAACCACTGGATGTCTTAACAGCAACTGATTCGGCATTAAATTTTCGCAATCAAAGGGAATTGAATGGAAACCCGTTTACAGGGAGATCGCTGTAGGTCTTTTTCATTATAATTCAATCTTCACTAATGTTTTAAAAACCGATCAAATTAGCGCGCTTTTAGATTCTGCGGTGTCTGGACGGGGGTTGGTGAGCGTAGCTTGCAGGGGGCAGAGCCCCCTAGTTTAATAAATTTTAGAAGGATTTTAGAAGGATTGAAGGATTTAGAAGAATTAATTAAATTTGAATTTATAGGGCTTTTGAGCAATATTTATAACACCACTCAAATCTTTTATTTTAAATATTTTTCTTAGTATTTTGTAGAATTAGGAAATGTATAAATATAATGTTCTTACAATAGAAATATAGAAATATTTCCGAATTGAAAAATACCCCTCCACCTCCACCCCAATGCCAAGAAAGCTTAAAAAATGCAAAGGCAAAATAAATTATCCCTTTAAAAATATTTTTGCTTTGTGTAATCAATAATGCTTTTGGAACAAGATAAAGTAATGCGTCTATAACTCATTCTAAACTGTATTACTACTAATCGATGTATTAAATGAATTTTAGAACAAGTTACTTTAATGGTGCTTATAAGTACCGTCAGTAGATAAAGGGTTAAAAGGTATTTATATGCCTTTAAATGTACTTTTTTTTCACTCTTTTCATCTTATAACTTTAGTTTAATGATAATAAATAATTTTCTTATGTAATTTTATAGGACGTATTTAGATAAAATCTTGCATATAAATATTATAAACTTGTTGGCACGGCTTTTATATCACAATTTCAACTATTCTAGTTTGTGGACATTATAAATATCACGATTAAACATATTTAAAATCATTTACAACTTCACAATTATTTTTTCATAGAACATTTTTATTTCTTTATAAAAACAAAACTAAAACTTTGAGTTGTTCCCAACTCAGAAAAAAAAAGCTAGATAAATTTAAGCCACAACAGTACTCTCCTCCCAGTAACGAAGTTAGGTTACAATATATGGGGCATTCTCACAATCTTTTGACTTTTATGTCCCTGAATAACAATTTTTATTTAATACATTTTTTGGGTTTTTTTAAAATTTCATATACTGGGGAACATCCAATTGCATGATTGCATAACACTATTAACGAGATAAATAAGTTTTGGACGATGTTGGGGGTCCAAATACCAGAAAAACTCCTATACCGTCCCGTGTCCCTGATACTGATCTTTAAGTTTGGAGCTGTCTGTATAAAATTGTTTCAATAAAAATAATTCGATGCAATTTTTTTCTGAAACTGGAACTATTATTTTATATAAATATGCAGCTAAAAATTAACCTGCACACATTTTTAGTGTTGTTATTATTTTTAAAACTCTGTCCCTGGGTTTTTCATCCTTACCCTCCCTCTTGCTAAACTTATACAGAAAATCACTTAAGATGCAGCCACAGAATTTTTTTCATTTTTTTTCTCATGCAGAAGCATGCTAGAGAAAGAATGTCTGCAATTCTTTGACAGGAAATTTACTGCAGAATTTAAATCAGCCTTTAAATATCAATTCCCTGATCGTGGCTTTATTGGTAGTCTTACCGTCCCCAAGGTTTATTCCTACACTTTTCGAGGTAAATTAAAAAAAAAAATTAATCCAATGTTAACAACTGTTTCTAAAATTCAATGAACATTGTGGCTATCACTTAGTCTTAACATGATTTTCCTAAAAATAGGTGGTAATTTTCCTTATCGTTCCATCCATACCGTCCCTTTTTTCCCATTTCGTCCCTTTTTTCCTATACCGCCCCCTTTTTTTACCCTACCGCCCCTTCTTTAACACCCCTTTAAGACAATGTTATACAAAAATTCTGTATTAAAAGTACTGCATTTTTATTATTTCTTATATGAATGTCCTGTGGGTACTATGCATATTCATTATAAGTAAAAATTTAGAAGAAAATAAAAATTTATAGTGGAAAACGGTAAGGAAAATTAAACTCACAAGTTTAACTTCAACCTCAGTTAAATAAAAAGTTTTTCGCTGGTGACCATTTTTTCTTTATTTTGAATCATTAAGGCATTCGTCTATCAGACTAAAATGTTATTTTAGCAAGTTTAATTTCACCAGATTTTTATTCCCGAAAGTCAAAAGATTGTGAGAATGCCCCATATACAGAAAAATACTAATTACAAAAATAACAATGCACTAAAATTGAAACATTTATTTAAAAATAGATATATATGTGCTAATCTCGAAATCGCACAGGAAGTGTAATCATTCGTCCCGAACGTGACTGTTTGTTAGGAAGATTTTGGTCTTGAGAATGTGAATCCTGTGGTGCTTTTGCAAGTTTTATTTTCTGTGTTGGTTGTTTTGTAGCAAAGTCTGGTGTTTGCTAGAAGTAAGCCAGCTTTAACCTATCAATATAGACAGTTGCAGTTTTGTAGTTTTGCCTTTGATTTTGAGCGTGAAATATTTTTCGTTTCTATCAACGACTGGAAAGTGACCTTCGTATGGGAATTCCAGTTGCTTTGTAACTCTGTCTTTGCGAATAAACACATGCGACGATGTTTTTAAATCTTTAGAAACAAATATTTTTCGGACATACCTTTTTCACACTGTTCTTGGTACGACTTCTACCATTAATTTTTCAAATTGGAAAAATTCTCCTGGTAAACGTATGTTTTGTCCATAGGCCATCTGGGCTATAGTATATGCAGAATCTTACTGCATGGCAATGCGTAGACTAAGAAGAACAGTTGGCAGTGTTTCACTCCACGTCAGGCTATTGTGTGCCGTTAGTGCGGTTTTTAGAGATTTGTGCAGTCTCTTGACCTTTCCATTGGCTTGAGGGTGGTAGGCAGTCGTGTGCTGCAATTTTTATTAGACACATTTTTGTCAGGACGTTAAACAGCTCTGATCCAAATTGCGCACGACGATCCGTGACGAGTCGACATGGAGTTCTAAATCTAGAAATACAATTACCATAAAATGCTTTGGCAACTGTGTCGGCTGAAATGTTGTTCAGCGGAATCACTTCCATCCAGTTAGTATACAGTTATATAGGCAGTTCCAGCAATAGATATTGCCATTTGATGGTAAAGGTCGTATCAAGTTAGTATGAACGTCACTGAACCTTTCCGATGGAGGTTGAAATTCACCGAAACTTGATTTAGTATGTCGATTGATTTTGCTTTTTTGGCAGGCTATACATGACCGGGTCCATAGCTATACATCTTTTCGGATACTTGAGCAGATAAATTTTGATGTCAGGAGTTGCACAGATGATTCAACACCTGGTGAGATATTCCATGCATTTGATGAAATATTTTCATGCAATTGAATTTAGGAATATATGGTCTTATATTACTTGTTGAATATTCACACCACAAAGACTTTCCAGAAGGTAGCGGATACTGCTTGAAATTCAGGGAAGCCTTCAAGGTTTGGAATTCTTCATCTTGGTCTTGCTCATCTGCTATTTTATCATAATCGATCAAAGAAATTTCTTCAACTCTGGATAGGACAATGATATCGGCAATGATATTGACTTGATCTTTAATATGTTGGATGTCAGTGGAAAATTGTGAAATGTAGTGTAAATGACAAAGCTGGCGAGACGATGCTTTCTCAGGCTTTGTAGGAATGGAAAGTTTATGTGTTTGTAGTCTGTGTATATCGTGATTTTTCTTTCTTCTAATAAATGCTTGAAATGTTTGATGGATAGGTAAATACCAATTCTCTATCGTAAGTACTGTAGTTCTTTTGTGCATCATTTGGCTTTTTAGAATAAAATACGACAGGTTTCCATCCTTTATCTTCATGTTGTTTAAGTACTGCTCCAATCGCGGAATCTGAAGCGTCTGTACATAGTGACAGAGGTAGTTCAGAATTCGGAAATGATAAGAATGCAGTATTGGCAGTGGCGGCTCGTGGATTATTTCGTGGTGGGTGTTCACAATCACAATATAAAAATTAGGAAAATAAAATTTGCAGCTAGGACGTAAAACATAGGTTAAAATACATTTGTGCAGTATTGAATTCAGGATCATTTTTCTCTGGATGGCATTTTGCTGTTCCGGGGAGGAGAATATGGATTTCGGGGAGGGGGGTTCAATGGGGAATTCTTCTTTCACGAATGATTCTCCCCAGTCCCATGAATTCATCACTTCGTTTTTGTTTTCGCACGTTTAAAAAATTGCAACTAAAATTAATATAAATGCATCCATAGATGGAAATCTTGTAATTAATAAAAGACACCGAAAAAATCATGTTGACACAATCATATCCATTTTTCTCCTTAGTTTTATTAATGTAAAATACATTACAAGCTAAGCATGACGTCACCGGCGCAAACTTTTCAAACATGCTTACTTTTACGCTTAACCACGGTTTATTTAAATAAAAATATTTTTCTATATAATTGTAATAATAATAATCATAAAAAAACTGAATAAAGTTATAATGCATAAAGATAAAATAAACCCAATAGATAATATTCTTGTGATGTCGCAATAAATATTAAACAAAAACCTAATTTGAAGAACAAATTAAAAAACAAAATTTATTTCCTACATTGTTTAAGCCTGAGAAGGGACAGATATTAAGATATTTTATTCAATTCGTTCTACATTTAAGGTTAAATTTTTGTAACAAATAAGTTAAACCAATTGAACATTAAAAAATAAAAATAAAAGTCATACAACATGATACTTTAAACACCCTAAAAACTTAGATTCCGTTCAAATGAAATCAAAATAAATATTAGACTTTTTCCATTTTTAAGTTGTAAATATATGTATTGCAGATTTTGTAATATGTTTATGACGATTGTACATAAGATACATGCAAAATACAAAACTTTAAAAAAGTCTAAAATCTATTTCGATTTCATTTGAACGGAATCTAAGTTTTCAAGTATCATGTTGAATGAATTTTATATTTATTTTTTAATGTTCAATTGGTTTAACTTATTTGCTACAAAAATTTAACATTAAATGTAGAACGAATTGAATGAAATATCTTAATATATGTCCCTTCTCGGGCTTAAACAATGTAGGAAATAAATTTTGTTTTTTAATTTGTTCTTCAAATTAGGTTTTTGATTAATATGTCGAGTTTTTTAATAACTACTGCATTCAGACGAACACATTTCAAAATTAATGCAGGGTACCATCATCAGTCTTTGATTCATGCGGTATCGTATCACAATTTGTGATGAAATTTACCTATGTATAATTCAGAAATTTTCACCAGTACAGTAATGCAGGTTGCTGTATACTTTGGGAAAAACTTCCAATCTGAACTAAAAAAAACTATTTCAGTTACATTTTCCAAGTGAAAATCATTAAACTAAAAATAGACAAATTATCATTAAGGGTTTTGAATTATTGGCAACATTGAAAAAAAAAAGTTAGATTTTATTGGAAAAATGTCCGTTGATTCTCAATGTAAAAAGCGAAATTTGGAATTATTAAGAAAGATATCTGAATAATGTAAATAAAAATTAGCCCATAGTATTCTCTGGATTATAATTCACCCATATGCAAAGGCATTTTATCATGCATTTTGAAACTGACGTCAGGCAAACATTTTCACACTTTAAACTTATAATATTATTAGAATTGGAAAAGAATAAAAAATGAGTGGCATCAGGGACAAACAGGTGGGAAGAAAAGTCCAAAAAGTTATGAGCTCCATAGGCTTTTCTGTGTTAATTTAACATTGAGAAGTGACACTAAGTATTGCGCTGCCGCGCAATACTTAAATGAATTTTTATTAGCTTATAAAATTAAAGTACCCGTGTATATATATATATATATATATGTTACAAAATTTAAAATTTTGCGCCAAGTTTAAAGTATTTTATGTAAATTTTCCTTTTTCAGTAATAGTCCGTATATTATACCGGCTTATTAAATTAAAACCCTAGTCTATTAATCTCTAAGATCTTAATTCATATTTATTCCAAATTGCGTAAATCTAAAAATGGTTCGATTATTTATATTTCTTTAATAAAACTTTTATTATTTAAATTCCTATTAAATTCCGCTATTAAATCCCGGTATATCATATTCCCCTTAAATCTTTATTTAACTGCTAAAATATTATTCTGTCTTAAAGAAAAAACCTACTTATTTCAATTTATTCTTTTATTTAAAATATCCAGGTGTAATTAAAATATTTCAAAGATTAAAACTTCGCAGACATAAATTCATTTCTTTTATCGTCTGAAGAGGGAAAAAGGGGTTATTTTAGCATAATCTCGACTACAGATTTTAACATTTGTTTATGCTTTAGATAGCTGGTGCGAGAATATAAGAAGTTTCTAGAACAATCTTTTCAGCAGAGTATAAATACGAATGGCGGGAACCAGAGAGAGGGTATAAAGCATAAAGGATATAGCATATAGGAGTAGATGGGCTGTGAGCTTAGAAGCTTTTTAGTTTTTAGCATGTAGAGGTGAACGTGGTGGATTGCAGTCGTAGCAAACTGGATATTCAATGTGATTGCTCGATGGAGGTAGTAAAACGTTGGATGAATACTGTTTATTATGTGGGTAGAATGAGGAAGCAACGGTATCGTAATGGGTGATAGATGTTAGATATTAACGGCTTAAAGACTAGACGGCTGTCAAGAGATGGAATGTTTTTAAACTAATTGTGACATTTTGACGGTAAGTAGTTTGTATTGTCGAAAAAAAATGAGGGTTTCCATTCCTACACTACACAAGTGGCAGCCGACTGGGTTTAAAATAATAAAGAAAAATGAAGAATTAACATAAGGCAGTCGCTTTGAACATTATTCACTTTATTTCCACATTCTCGATTAAATCTAGGGAAGATGCTCTCTCCTTCCATGGTAAAAGGAATAAAGTCTATTCTTCCGCATCTTCCCTAGATTTAATCGAGAATGTGGAAATAAAGTGAATAATGTTCCAAGCGACTGCCTTATGTTAATTCTTCATTTTTCTTTATTATTTTAAACCCAGTCGGCTGCCACTTGTGTAGTGTAGGAATGGAAACCCTCATTTTTTTTCGACAATACAAACTACTTACCGTCAAAACGTCACAGAGAAAAGAAAAGTCCGACAGGATTTAGAAGTGACGGCAATAAAAACGAGTGTGTCTCCAAAATTACGAATGTGTAGTGTTACTGGTACACGATAGCTTGTGATAGTTACTAAAGATCAGTGCCGGAAAGTTAAAAATTTATATCGCTAATGTGAATAGCAATGTATAGTGCTGGTGATTGTGAGACAAGATGACTGGAGTGAGTTCTTTTCAAAATATTTTTACACCTCTTATATTATTATTTTTGTTATTGTTTGTTATTTATTGAGATTTATTTATTATTAAGTATGAGAATTATTTATTTATGAGATTTATTTATTATTCATTTATGAGGTTTATTTATTATTCATTTATGAGGTTTATTTATTATTTCGTGAAGAGTATTTATTTATTTATTTATTTATTGTAAAGTTTATTATGAAGTCATGAGAATTATTTATTTATTTATTATTAAAGTCTGAAAGAGTACTTAATCTATTATGAAAAATAGAACTCTATTGGTTTAAATGTTGTTAAGGTCAGGTTGTATTAAAGAGAACAGAAGTGTTTCTTTTATTTTAATGAATACTGATATAATGGCTGAACCAAAGTTAGTCAATTTTGATCCTAGTACTGGAATGGAAATCCAGGCTTGGTTAAATTATTATGATGATATGAGTACTAGGGAAAATAAAGATTTAGAGTGGAAATTTAAATCTATTCCACAGTATTTAAAGGGTGAAGCACTAAAAGTCTATATCAATGATTGTGTTAATTGTACTAGTTATGAACAGATTTCAAAAATCTTGATAGAAAAATTCATTGAACTAAATGTTCCAAATTTTTCTGATTTCTCAACTCTAAAATTAGATAAATTAGATAATTTAGAAGATTATTTTCACAAAAAAGTAGGAATTGGGAGGAAACTCCATCTTTGTGAGACTCTTCTAATACAAGGGTTGACAGATGGATTAAAACCAGAGTATAGAAATAATATTAATGTAAACCCTCCAAATAGTACCACTGAATGGTACCGGCTTGTTAAGCAATTTGTTGAAGTTTCCACTCCTTAAATTTCAAGCCAAACAGTAAATCAACAACCAGTTAGACAAAATTTTCAACAATTTCAACCACCTAGGCCTTGGACTCAACCAAGTAGACCTAATTTTCAGCCAAATAGGCCCAATAATGCACCTAGGAATTGGATTCCACAAAGACAGTATCAAAATCAGGGGTCTAGAAATTTTCAAAATAATTACTTTCAGAAACCATATCCTTCTAGACCATGTAGAATATGTACAAATAAAGGTGTAAATAATGCATATCATTGGGAACAAGAGTGTTTATTTAGAAATGATGCAACATCCTCTGATACTCTTCCTAGTAATTCACCATCTACTATTCCTAATATTTGACAACTAATTGTGTATGGATGTACCAATAGTTATAATTTACCATGTATAGTGGACACTGGATCCACTACGGCAATATTACCCCTCAAATTTGTTAAAGAACTAAATGCTAAAATTGAAACTATACCTACAGTTATTATTGGTCAGGCAAAAGGGGTGTTAAAAATAAATCAAAAATGTAAAATTTCTCTAAAAGTGGGTAAAATTACCAAATGTGTTAACTTTTGAGTGTGTAATACTAATTTGGAGTATGCTATTTTGGGTTTAAGGGAATGTTCTAAATTTAATTTAACTATAGATTGTAGAAATTGTGCTGTAAAACAAGGAAGAAAAATTATAAATAAGAGTATATCCATACATAATGAGAAATCTCTTCATTTTCATACTGAAGATATGAATAAAGTGCAACAAGAGAATGATTTGGTAACAATTGATTGTGATGAGAATTTGAATTTATATAATGATGATAATGTAATAACCGCTAATGAGAGTAGTGAAACTTTGAATTTATGTAAGAATGATAACGAATTACCATCTAGTTGTGAAAATTATATGACTACTCAGGACTTTTTTGAGAATGATAGAAATGATTGTAATGTGCAACCGGATTATGGAAAGTTCGTAATTCCCCAAAATATTTTCGCAATATTTTTAATTCTAATTCTTTAGATTTTTTATTTTTCTTTCATCAATAGTTTTCAACATTACCAGGTATGACCTTGGGGCGCCACGAGGATATTACTTGTGTTTGGGAGTTTTTGGGATTAAGTAGACAATCTATGCAGGCATAGGATGTGTATTTGATTTTGGGAGTTTTCAGATTGATGTTGAAAAATAAAAATAAATATTTGTAATTCTATATCAAGTTTATATCAAAATAAACTATATTTATTTTATTCCATTGTCTTAACCAATTGTTTACAAAAACAGTAAGAATTGATAATATTATTATAATAATATAAACATAGAAAATTGATAATTGTGATGAGATTTTGTAGTGATTGTGTAGCAAGGGAAAATTAAGTATATAAACAAATTATCTTTTATTCCTATTTATTTTCTTTATTTTACCATTCTAAGTTTATCAAATGCACGTCTATTCATAAGAGTATCAGAGAGATAAATTATTGTAAAGAAATACTGGTTGAGAGTCCACTTTCTAAATATTTAGAGTTAAATTTATTTGGACTTTGGAATTATTATTATTATTATTATTTTTTAATGTTTCGGCTGGCAAAAATACTTTCTTATATAAGTAAAAAATAAGAAAATTATTAATTGCTATGTATTATTTTTATCCTCAACCATTATTTTCCGTGTCAATAAGTAAACAATCTGTGATATTTTCTTAGAATATAATATTGTTATTAAGTATTATTATTGCTATTATTCAAGTATACTGTTGAGAATTTTATTATTATGATTATGAATTGAAAGTATTATATTATTTATTAAAGAAAAAGAGAACATAACTTATAAGTGAAAAGTTATGATATTTACTAAAACAAGTGAGAAGTTGTAAAAGATGGTGAGTCTCAATTAGAATGGGAAAAGGAGCTCAAAAAAGTAGTTGATAAACAAACGTTAAAAGGTAGTTGAATAACTACTAGGAATTTGTTTATTAAAATAAAACTACTATGGTGATGACAAATAGTATTTAAACATAATGTAAAAAGTTTAACAGGCAGAGTAGTCAAACAAATTTAGTAAAAAATATTTATTGCAGCTGAACTTTTTACTTAAGGACTGTATCACTATTTTTGCTAAAGGACTTTTATGACCTACGAACTGATTAAGTCAATGGGACTTAAAATTCTACTTGAAGTAAATGAAGTGTTGAATCTTAATTGATTGGAAATATGTTTGTGATAAGAGAAATGGAAATACACTAAATTTCCATAAGATAAAAGAATTTGTTGTTATTTATTACTATAGTTTTATTATTTCTTATTATTTATTTCTTATTGTATTTATACTTATTCTTTATTTATTATTGTGTTTATATTTTCCTATGCACTTACAAATGGTAAGTGATGTTGTAACCATTATTTGTATTCTTTTACAGGGGAAATGCTCTCAGCTAAATTTAAATGCTCTTAGTATTTTTTTTTTCTCTTGCATTGCTAAATATTACTTTTCCATCTCTTCACTGACGTCTCTAAAATTTTCAATATTCAAAAATCAACTTCCAATTTTATTAGAAATCTGTTGTCTGAAATTGTAGTTAATTAACCACAAATTTCATACAAAGTCTTTGGGGAGGGGGGATAATGTTACAAAATTTAAAATTTTGCGCCAAGTTTAAAGTATTTTATGTAAATTTTCCTTTTTCAGTAATAGTCCGTATATTATACCGGCTTATTAAATTAAAACCCTAGTCTATTAATCTCTAAGATCTTAATTCATATTTATTCCAAATTGCGTAAATCTAAAAATGGTTCGATTATTTATATTTCTTTAATAAAACTTTTATTATTTAAATTCCTATTAAATTCCGCTATTAAATCCCGGTATATCATATTCCCCTTAAATCTTTATTTAACTGCTAAAATATTATTCTGTCTTAAAGAAAAAACCTACTTATTTCAATTTATTCTTTTATTTAAAATATCCAGGTGTAATTAAAATATTTCAAAGATTAAAACTTCGCAGACATAAATTCATTTCTTTTATCGTCTGAAGAGGGAAAAAGGGGTTATTTTAGCATAATCTCGACTACAGATTTTAACATTTGTTTATGCTTTAGATAGCTGGTGCGAGAATATAAGAAGTTTCTAGAACAATCTTTTCAGCAGAGTATAAATACGAATGGCGGGAACCAGAGAGAGGGTATAAAGCATAAAGGATATAGCATATAGGAGTAGATGGGCTGTGAGCTTAGAAGCTTTTTAGTTTTTAGCATGTAGAGGTGAACGTGGTGGATTGCAGTCGTAGCAAACTGGATATTCAATGTGATTGCTCGATGGAGGTAGTAAAACGTTGGATGAATACTGTTTATTATGTGAGTAGAATGAGGAAGCAACGGTATCGTAATGGGTGATAGATGTTAGATATTAACGGCTTAAAGACTAGACGGCTGTCAAGAGATGGAATGTTTTTAAACTAATTGTGACAGGAAGAATAGACTTTATTCCTTTTACCATGGAAGGAGAGAGCATCTTCCCTAGATTTAATCGAGAATGTGGAAATAAAGTGAATAATGTTCCAAGCGACTGCCTTATGTTAATTCTTCATTTTTCTTTATTATTTTAAACCCAGTCGGCTGCCACTTGTGTAGTGTAGGAATGGAAACCCTCATTTTTTTTCGACAATACAAACTACTTACCGTCAAAACGTCACATATATATATATATTTTTTTAACGAAAATAACTTGAAATGAAAAAATATGACCGAAAAGCCACGTGTCTGAATATTTTTCATTATTTCTCTTTTATCTGACAGAAGGGAAGTAATCCGATTGCCACCATTTTGAAGAAATTTAACAAAAAAACTTTTAAAATAAAAATTAAAATATAAAAGTGGGAATATTTTTAAAAATAGCTTGTGAGGGAACATCTACAAATGAACAGGTTTCGTTAAAAAAAATTAATTATCAATATCGGTTCAGTAGAAAGCTCATGGCAGATGACTAAAAGCCAACCCTGTGTTTTAAACTGGGACCGATTTACAAATTTGGGGGTCCCGGACACATATGCTTACCCCCCCCCCCCTGCACCGATGCTTACAGGGGAATTGTGTAAAAATTTGAAAATATTGAAAAAGGTATTTACTAAGATAACCACTATTGACAATAATAATTACTTTAAAATTTTTGTTAAAAAATTAAATTTGATAATCATTAATTCACTTATTATTAAATAATATTTCACAATTATGAAATTTAAATGAGTAAACTTTTTATAATAAATTGTGTGGTGCAAATTATCTTTTCCAATGCAAATCTATATATCTGGAATGATAAAGAATGCAACAACTAATAATAAACTCTCAGCAATACCAAGGTACAATTACTATTTAAAATATTAAGGGGGTCTTCCGCCTACGAGGTACGCTCTACAAAACCCCCAAATTATCTGACGAGAATAGGAACAGGATTAAATAAGAATTAAAAATACAATTTTTAAAGTAATAAAGATAAAAGAAAATATCCACTATAATAAAGTAATTAAAAGCGGATGTGTTTCACACACAATACAATATGATGTTATAAAAATACAATACAAACGCAACAGAATGTAGAATGAGATGTAAAATTCTATTAGATGTAAAACTGCATCAGATTTTAGCAAATAACTGAAAACATTTCAGCAGCTTTTGGGGCTCCTAAAAATCAGGGCTCCTGGGCCCGTGCCCTGAATGTCCTGCCTTAAATCAGACACTGGTTTTAAATATAGTACAGATGGCGCGGATCGCCCCGGAATGGGAATTGTTACTAACACTTTCCTACACTCGGATTTTATATAAGTAGATGGTAACAATTATACCTGCTAAGATGGAAACCTGTCTAAAAAGCAAAAAAAAAAAATTCCCAGATCACTTTCGATTCCGCATTGGCAGGTTTTAAAATGGTGTCTATAAGACTGGATATTCTCAGAGAAAAGTTTGAGTAGCGATTGTAACAGGAGACTGAAGCCATGGAAATGACAGTTTAGTTACTGCACGAAAGATTCCGAAAGTGATTTTAATTTTTCTTTCTCTTTCTCTTTTTAATAAGGTGATTGACATCGACTTAAATCTGTAAGTATGTATCATTTAAGATGATATAAAACAATTATTTCAAATGTATCGATCTTTTTTACCTGCATTTATTTAACTACTAGCTGTTTAACCCGATCAATGCACGGGAGTTCAAAATTTAATTCTAAAACCAAAATTAAAAATAACTATTCGATTTAGTAAAATATTTTTCGACTACTGCGCATTTTTTAAAATGAAATTTAATTTAGCATGTTACTACGGCAGCAGATGATAAAACGATATCTTTGGAATAAGGGAATAAATAGAATAAAAAGTTTTGTTGATGTTTGTGGTGAAAAGTTTACCTTTTTTTTTTATTGTAATAATTAAGCGCAACTAAATAATCTCTAATTATTTGCATGTGAGCTAAAAGAATTATCGTAATACCCGCCACAGCTTTTAGTATGGCAGCGTGGCGTACGTAATATGTATATCTCACATTGGTTAAAGAACACGCGCGATTATGGGTTGAACATTAAAAAAAAGGTATTTTATTGTGAATTTTTAATTATTGGCAGCTGCTATAACGAAAAATGTTTAAATTTCATTGGAAATTGCTGTTAAATGGATGGTTTTTTATTAATTAAAAGTTAACTATAAATTATTTCGATTCCGGATTGCTTTAGTTGCTTCGGCCGTGTCTTAATACACATGTACAGTCGTGGAAAAAAAAAGTAAACACCCCCTACTAACTCCTCAACAAATTATCGTAAACGAAAGTTACTGGTGCCGAACGATTGTAAATAAAGTCTACTTTTAAATGGTGTATAAAAAATTTGCTTAGGGGGCCATCTACATATTAAAACGAATCCAAGCTTCAATTTTTTCAATGGCAATACCCAATTTTAACGAGATATTTCAAATCTTCGGTTCAAACTATGCCTATAGACACCAAATTTCAAGTCATTTGAATGATACGTTTTTGAATTATAAACATTCAAAATTTAGTGCTTCTAATGTTAAATTAGATTTTCATATTTTTATTTATATCTCCTGAAATTATGCTCCTAATGTGCTAATTTTTTTGTATAGCAATAATTCTAATATACCCAAACATAAATACGCTGAATTTGCAATTTTTATAATTTTATGATATGAATTATGAATTATGAAATTAATATTCGAAAAAAAATATGAATTGCAACCTACAATTTTTTGATGGATTTAGATTTATTAAGTCCCGTTTTATTGAAATCCAAAATTTCACATTTTTCTTCCAAGTAGTTTTCAAGTTATGCTTAAAAAACGGCAAAATAATGGTTTAAGGGGCCGTCTATGATAGAAGCGAGTAGATATTTTGAAATTTCTTCTGCTGTCCTGTAATCTAACCGGCTTCATTGATTGCTTGAGTGGTGCCCTGATCAAGAAGGGGGCTCTCTCGGTTAACAATCGAGTACGAGCTTCAATTTGGATACAGCCCTTAAAATACGCTCGTTTTAAAATAATTAATTTCTCGGAAACTTATGGTACGAATTGCATAAAAATTTGTTTTTAGGCTAATTAAAGGGAGTAGAGTTCATTTATGATGTCAGAATTGTGTACTGCTATTGAAAAAAAACAAAGTTGTGGTTCGTTTTAATATGTAGATGGCCCCCTAAGCAAATTTTATATACATCATTTAAAAGTAGACTTTATTTCCAATCGTTCGGTAACAGTAACTTTCTTACACGAAAATTTGTTGATGAGTTAGTAGGGGGTGTTTACTTTTTTTTTCCCACGACTGTACATAACATTTCACAATTCTGGCTTCCAAACTGTGGATTTGTATAGCATTATATAGACAGCATATTTTCATTTTTGTATATTAGATAGACGAATTGTTTTTTTCTACACTATATTTTGTAGCAGCCTTTTTTTTTTTTTTTATTTATTTATTTATTTATTTATTTTTACAATAACATTTGACTGTTTTCTTTAATCGTTGTATTATAGACCAGTATTCCAATGAAAATGTTCATAGAGTAAAGAGAAAGAATAGAGATGCAGTAAGGTGGGTGGGGGGTGACGCCAAAAAAGTAACCCTAAAATCCGCTACAGTCGGCCCAAACACAAGCACGTTTTTTCACGAAAAAAAAGGAAGAAAACTTTTAGAAATACGGTTTTTAATTCGTAATACAATGGAATGCTGCTTTAGAATGCTTAAAAACAAGCAGATTAATTTTTATTTAGAGAAAAAAATGCACGGGTGATGTCAAAGAATTCTGTCCCTGTTTCAGGTGCTTGTTTTGTTTGGACCGAGTGAGAATATTTAAATTTGAGCGATAACGCGCATCATATTACAAACCCTTTTTACGGCATATTGCATCTCCATCTATCTCTTTTCTCCATGGGAAATGTTGCCTAGAGTACTACTAAATTGTCGATTTGGGTAACAGCAACCTGATGGGAGCGCTTGCAGGTCGAGCCGTAGTTGCCAGCTTTGAAAGTTGAGCGACGTTAAACATTTAAAACAAGTTGGAAATTGTACAGCAAACGTGGTAAATGAGGTGCGTTAGTACTATAATTAGTTTTATAAATATTCAGATCTTGGTGCAATAGCTGTTACACTCTTATGCAAAAATGCATGGATACACAATTTATTACGATTATTATATATTAAATTCAGTAATATGGAAATAACAGGACTCCATCTTAAATAGGACTTAATCACCACGGCTACCTAGAATCCTTAACTGCAGTGGTGTAGTCGTAAAAAACACAGAGGGTATACGCTCAAAGCAGAGGGTATACGCTCAAGGCAGAGCGTATACCCTAGAGTGTATATACTATAGCTTTCTTGAGAAACAGAGGGTATACGGTGTTGCTTAAAAAATCCAGAAGGTATTCGGCGTATCCGTATGCCGCCGTATACCCTCCACTACATCCCTGCTTAACTGTCATATGATATAAATAAATTTATTACGCATGATAGGATTTAATAGAATAATCACCATGACAACTTAGAATGATTACCTATCATGTGTTATCATTGAATTAATTACGTATGACAGGATTTAATAGAATGAAGAAAACTTTTATTAATATCTTTTTAAGTTTTGATTCGATTTTCATAAAATTTGAAATGACAGGAAAAAATTCTGCAACGATTCTATACATTAAATTCCAGACCATTCGGTTGGGGAGTTTTTGCGCTGTTATATGCGGACATACGAACAGACAGACAGACGGACGGATCAGACGACGACTATAGGTGCTACGTATTTATATAATTACGAACGCACCTAAAAATCGAAGCCTTAATGGGAAAAAATGAGAAAAAAATAAACATGAATCACAAAAATGACTTTTACCTAATGTTCAATACATTTAACATATTCGTTTATAACTTTAATATAATTTTGTAGATTTTAGATGAATGTTCGATTTATGTATTAGATAATTTGTAAAATAAATTAGTTTATTTAATTCACATGTTATACAAAAACAAACGATTTTAACAAATTAAAACGTCCGCATTATTTTACAATCTACGTGAATGTGTGATGAATAGAATATTTCAACCCCATGAAACCACATCTAAAACACATTTCCTTTTGTACGCGAGATATTTATAATCAATTCGATATTCGAAGGATATAACCATGTAATAAGTCCAGTTAACGCTGATATATGATAATAAAAAAATATGAAACATAATGTTCACTTTGAGTGTATGGACAAGCTGCGCTTACCAGTTTTCAACAGTTAAACTGCGATCCAAACATTTTTGTAATTTCTTTAATGAAAGTTAGAATGCAATGTTTTATTTTTTAAAGTAATAATAAAAAAAGGATCTTTTTTTGTCAAATTAAGTTGCTAATAAAGCAAAATAAGGCTATATAAATTATGTTTTTAACTTCAACGTAATTCACCTAGAGCAACTGTCGTGCCCAACCGGACAAATCTCCACTAACCTTCAACTGCACAGTGGAGCAAAATAATTTTTCATGTGTTTTACTGTTAAAATCATTGTTGTTGACTTACTGTTTGTAAATACACTTAATTAATGTTATATACACATTAAAGTATGCATTTACTTAAAAATATATACCGGGTGTCCTAAGAAGGACTGACTGATTTTAAAATTTAATAACTTGCAAACGGTGACAGATATTTAAAAAATTCTTGCAGGAGCGTTATGTATGATGTCAGGAGTTTTTTTTACTGTGATTCTTGAATTTAATTCGAATTATAAACAATAGATCGCGCTGCGACCAATATGAGCTAAATCCAGGCCCAATTTTTGACCCACTCAATACATTTTAATCACTTTTTTTGCCATAGGAGAAGAGAAAGGCCGAAAAATCCAGCTTAAATTTAACACCTATTGTTTACAGCGCCATATATTGTTTGTAATTCGAACTAAATTCGAGAATCACGGTAGAAAAAACTCCTGACATCATATACACTGGTTATCAAAAATTAAGGAAAAGTCACAAAATGCTAATTTTCAAATACGCGAACACTCAAAAGGAAATAATATAATTCGAGTAATTACTATCTCTACAACACAGCTAGCCCATATAACATCTCATTCATGTCACACATGGTCACAAGTGTCACAGTCACTACGGTGAAGCAGAAAAATAGGAAATTCCATACATCATGAGTCTCAAATGATCGCTATATGTGACTCCACTGAGAAGTCAATCTGACTGCTGCTTTGTGACGAGTCACGAGGTGACTTTACAATGCAGTTAAATTGTGACTCTCATGTGACTGTCATTTTGAGACTCAATTTCATAGTCATCATGAACGTTGCATTATGATAAGTCACCAAATAAAATCATATTATAGTCACATGGAAACTTTTCCCAAAAGAGCACAATGGTGACTTCACAGTAGTCTCTCTGTCACCTGAAAGTCATCATGTGACTTTAATGTACATTATTTGGTAACTTATTACAATGCAGCGTTCACGATGACTTTGAAATTGAGACTACAAATGGCAGTCACATGAGAGTCACAATGTAACTACATTGTAAAGCCACATGGGACTCGTCCCAAAGCAGCAGTCACAGTGACGTCTCAGTGGAGTCACATATAGTGATCATTTGAGACTCATAATGAGAGGTATGGAATTTCCTATTTTTTTGCTTCACCGTAGTGATTGTGACATTTGTGACCATGTGTGACATGAATGAGATGTTATATGGACTAGCTGTGTTGTAGAGATAGTAATTACTTGAATTATATTATTTCCTTTTGAGTGTTCGCTATTTGAAAATTAGCATTTTGTGACTTTCCTTAATTTTTGATAACCAGTGTATAACCCTCCTGCAAGAATTTTTTAAATATCTGTCACCGTTTTCGAGTTATTGAATTTTAAAATCAGTCAGTCCTTTTTAGGACACCCGGTATATATTTAATACAAAGTTTACTTAACTGTTTACTATTACTAGACTTACTGTTTACTAGAGGAAAGCGATATTTGACAGAGTTGTTTTACTTACAAGTAATTGTCAGAGCAAAAATTACCCTGCAAAAATTACACTTTTTGTTTAATTAAATGTGGTTAATTATGCTAGATGTAAACTTTTAATTATTTATATAAATGAATGTATTAATATATATATAATATGCATTTATTATTTAACAAAGTTATGTCCCTAAAGTTGAGTTGTAGTATAGAGATGGTGGTTTTTAAGTGTTATTAATAGATTACTAAAACAATTTATATTTATAAATGGCAATTAGATGGGGAAGATATATATATATATTGTCTTAAAATCTATAAGCAATACGACTATACTTCAAAAATGATCCAGAAAACCCTGGCACACTGTTAAAAAGCTATATATTTAAATCAGGCATGTCAAACTCATTTACCGCTGCGGGCCAAATTAAGTATCGTTTACAAAGCCCCGGGCCAAATTAAGTATTATATAGAAAGCTGGGACCACATTAAATGGGCTAAATAATATTATTACCGTTGCACAGAATAAAATTTCTTCGTACAAAACGTAGCCATGCTAAAAAAAAAAAAAAAAAAAAAAAAAATTAGCACAAAATTCGAAAGTTATTATTATACATTGTTTATTTTATGTTACTTCTCGAAAAAAAAAAAAAAACACCTCAGAACTACTTTTCAAAAAAAAATCTGTAAAGTTTAATAGAATATTCTAAATTGCATTCATTTTAAAATTTTACTGTGCACACTAATCTTGATCTAGCATTGGGCTTCAAATCCGCCAAACATTGGAATGACCATGCTGTTTCTCCACCAGAGTTTCGAAATTTGTTTTTTCGGACCGTTTTTTTGTTTCAAAAATTCATTTTATGTTCCTTGTACAATTTCGATGGGTGTTATGCGTTAAGCATTGGCTTGGCTTGTAATAATGCCTGACATATTTAAAATGAAATGCATTTTCTTTTTTAAAATCATTTTGTATAAGTAATAAACTCTATTGGAAAACGCTAATACTACTATTAAATGACAAGGTAGCATTATGAAATTTACTCTGAAGTTGAAATTTACTCAGGTGCTTTTAATTTCAAATGAAAACTCCAAGCACTTTGTCCATTGGTAGTCTTTAGAAAATACACATTCATAATTTGTCGATTTAAAATGAAAATTGTAGCTTTTTATAATTGTTCGAAATATCCGAATACATATCTTTCGGATTATTGCTATCTCTAAGACCGCGGTTCGTGCAAGTCTATTCGTCCAAAGTATATTTTCAGCATGCACGTTCTAACAATTGAATTAAATACAGTTAAAGTGCCAAAGCTTCGCGGGCCACAAATAAGTTGTCGGCGGGCTAGTTGTGGCCCGCGGGCCGCGTGTTTGACATGCCTGATTTAAATCAAATATCGAAATTAGAACTAAAAAGGTTTTAAAAGAACACATTTTTAATTTTTTTTTGTTATATTAAAAAGTAAAGCTATTGAGTTCAACAATTCATGAAGTCACAAAAATACACATTTAAACAGAATTAAACATAATAAAAAAGTTGAAACGTAACAATAAAGCACGTCTTCTCGCAAAGAAACCTCCTCTTCAACTGAGTCTAGTAGCCGCCGGACCGGATATGACTCATGCTCCTGAAATAGACATAGGAAGATGCACCAGTTAGACAAATATTATAAAATATGCGTTTACAGTTGTTGAGCAAATTTTGATTTTTGCTTTTTTGGTCAGGTTTTTGCGTCAAATACTCCACCGTGATCGTCTAAATAGTCGAATGAACATAGAAACATTTTTTTTCTTTTTTAAACTCATAGACATACACTTCAATTTTATGTAGCTATATTATACACTCTAATATTATATATATGTATAGATTTTAAACTCTCAACATGCATTTTCCTTTCATTCGTAATAGTGTTACTAATTAGTTTTAGAATATTTAAATCTTGTGAGCTGTAATGAGAAATACGATTACACGCACTGGTAGTGGTACCCCAGGACTGTTTATTTTCTGTGAAAATTCTTTGGTGCATGAAGGGAGATCGGCCCTATAAACCACCCTTTCCGCCAGTAAATAACCATTAATTCTTAATAACTAGTTTGAACGATTAATTATTTTCCTAAATATTTTATTAATTATTAATAATCATAAGTGTTCAATTTGTTTGGAAGTTTAATAGCGTAGTGTGTCAACGCGTCTCACTACCGAACTACAGGTCCACAGTTCGATTCCGGACTGCGAACTTGGCAATGTTCACTCAACCTTTCATCCCTTCAGGGTCGTTAAAATGAGTACCAATCTTTCTTGGGAACTGAACTCTGAGGGTCCCGCATTATGCTGATCGCTTGATCGGGACATATGTTGCATAGGGCACATCAAGGCACATAGTGAAGAAAATAAGGCTGGGCACTGTAGGCCATGATCCTTAATGGCTCCGCAGGTTTAGTTTAGTTTTTAATTTATTTGAAGATGACTGTTTGAGGGCTTTCATAAATTTAAAAATGTTATGTCACTCGTTTGACAATATTCTTTCTCCTAATTCTTGGAACATCAGAAACCTTTTGCTGAGAATCAAAATTATGATTCATAATCTAAAACTGTAATGAACAGCTGGACAGATAAAAATATTTATAGAAAAAATTCTAAGTGACTGCTTGGGCACTTCCCATAACTTTTAAATTGCCATGCCACTCACTTGATAGTATTCTCTCTTTTGATTCTAGGAACATCAAAAACTTATGGCTGATAATCAAAATTATGATTCATAATCTAAAACTATAATGAACAGCTGAACAGATAACAATATTTATAGAATAAATTCAAAATGACTATGCCACCCCTCCCCTTAATTTTTAAATTCCCATGCCACTCCTTTGGAAGTATTCCCTTTTTTAATTCCTGGAACATCAAAAAAACTTTTGTCTGATAATCAAAATTATGATTCATAATCAAAAACTATAATGAACAGATAACAATATTTATAGAATAAATTCAAAATGACTACGTCAGCCCTTCCCATAGCTTTTAAATTACCAAACAATCATTTGATGATATTCTTTCTTTTAATTTTTGGAACATCAAAAGCCTATGGCTGATAATCAAAATTATGATTCATAATCTAAAACTATAATGAACAGCTGAACAGATAACAATATTTATAGAATAAATTCATAACTGCGTCAGCCCTTCCCATAACTTTTAAATTGCCATGTCAATCATTTTAAAATACTATATATTTTTTTAATTCTTGGAACATAAAAAAAAAAAAAACTTATGGCTGATAATCAAAATTATGATTCATAATCTAAAACTATAATGAACAGCTGAACAGTGCTGGGTTCAATATAAATCGCGCCCGTTGGCCTAAGCGTTCGGAGTTTTCGTGGTTTTCTTCGAACCTTGGTTTTCCATACGTAAATACGGGTTAGGTTCCCTTAGAAAGACCCCCATGGAGGGCACTCTCCCCTTAGAGCCTATATCCCTCGTGCTGATAATTGGCCGTCATAAACACAACCAACTTTTAATTCTTGGAACATCAAAAAAACTTATGGCTGATAATCAAAATTATGATTCATAATCTAAAACTATAATGAACAGCTGAACAGATAACAATATTTATAGAATAAATTCAAAATGATTACGCCACCCCTCCCCTTAATTTTTAAATTACCATGTCAATCATTTGACAATATTCTTTCTTTTAATTCTTGGAACATCAAAAACTTATGGCTGATAATGAAAATTATGATTCATAATCTAAAACTATAATGAACAGCTAGACAGATAACAATATTTATCGAACAAATTCTGAAGTTTTTAAAATAATTATGTTTACCAGCTTTATCCTGCACTGAAACTTGAATTCTGATAACAGAAGCTTGGTTAAACAAGAACCCCTACCATGAAGTGTTTTTCTAAATTCGTGAAACAAGGGTCAAATATCAAAAAGTACCCTGCGTTTAGATAATTATGAAGTAAAGATCCGCATTTGGGCGGCAGTCAGGGAAAAACTAGCTGGTGATAGAGTTTCCTCTATCCCAATCGGACCTTTATCTATTTCCGGTATGTAATAAAACAGTAGAACACAACGCCATCTTTGTCAATGGCCTAATGATAGGTTACTATGGTTACCAAGGAAAGTAATGAGTCTTTCGATTTTAAAAATAACTGTTCAATCTAAAACACTAAAGGAAATTAAAGAATGTACAATTTTTCTAAATCAATTTTTCCACCTTACTTTAAAAGGATAGTTTATTTATTTATTCTTTTCTTTTCTCTTTTTTTTTTTCTTTTTTTCTCCCCTTTACTTTAAGAATTTAAACTCAGAATCAAGAAATATCTTTAGCGGAAAACAGTCAAACATATTTTGTGAATTGAAGTTAAGCTATTAAAAAGAAATTCAACACTCAACTAAATTAAATTTTGAATATTTTCAATTTTCAGTATTCAACTAAAACTTTGACATATAGTAACTTAATGTATAATCGCTCACAATTCAATTATAGAAGAATAAAATAACGTTAAAAAATAAATCTTTAACATTTTTAGGTGCGTTCGTAATTATATAAATACGTAGCACCTATAGTCGTCGTTCAGTCCGTCCGTCCGTCCGTCCGTCTGTCTGTCCGCATATAACAGAGCAAAAACTACCTAACCGAATGGTCTGAAATTTTTAATGTATGATTGTTGCAAAATTTTGTCGAGCCATTTCAAATTTTATGAAAATCGGATGCATAGTTTAATTACAGGGACAGTCAAAAGTTTTTCTTTACATTACGGCCAATGGGAAAAATTATTGCAAATGCATTTTAACGATGTTACAGCCTTCCGAATGGTCTGAAATTTTAAATATATAATTGTTTCAAAATTTTGTCGAGCCATTTGAAATTTTAGGAAAATCGGATGTATAGTTTAATGACAGGGACAGTCAAAAGTTTTCCGTTACATTACGGCCAATGGGAAAAAAATATTGCAAGTGCGTTTTAATGATGTTACAGCCTTCCGAATGGTCTGAAAATTTAAATATATCATTGTTGCAAAATTTTGTCGAGCCATTTCAAATTTTATGAAAATCGGATGTATAGTTTAATTACAGGGACAGTCAAAAGTTTTCCGTTACATTACGGGGAATGGGAAAAAAATTATTGCAAGTGCATTTTAATGATGTTATAGACTATGCACTTATGAAATTAAAAAATATATACATTGAGTACAATATGGGGTACAAAAAATAATTATAAAACTAGTTATAGTACGAACGTGCCACGTTTGACGAGCAATTTCCGACTTGTTAGATTTTCCTGTACAATAAAGTAAAATTTAGAATAATTGGAGAAAATTGCAATGTTATCAGTATGTATAAGTACTTGTGGCAAATAACAATGCTGAAAGACGCATAAAAAAAATGTTTTGGAATTCGCATAAACATTAATTTCAATTTAAATAATAGTTTCTTAACCTTTTTAAAAATCTCTACACATAAAGCTGGTCTTTAAAAATGCAACCAAGTTCGTTCAAAAATATCACGGCTACGGCATCCAGGGTTAGAAATTAAGATCTCTAAGTAAGGCGTCAAATGACGCCTACATTTTTTAGCCCCCGGTACGGTATGCTATTTCTTTCTCCCAGCTTATTTTGTGCCTTCTTCAAAAAATAACGTTACCTTACAGAAGCTAGCCGTAAAACAAAGCAGTGCGACTAGATACTCTATAGCAATTTTTTAAGTTTCTAAGCATCGCACATTTTCAATTTTTATACCGTCGTATAGGGGGAAAAAAGTACTTTTAAATGCAATTTGTTTGAAAACTGTATCTCCATTTATTTTTCAAATATTAATTTTTTTGTAGTTTTCAGCAACATTTGTCTAATTTTGGCAACTCAAGTACTCCATTTATGTAGAAAGTAAAGGGAAAATAGTTGAAAAATAGCAATTATATCTTTTTATTGCCATTTTCTCGTAACAACCGAAAGAAAATGTAATTAAAATGCGTGCTATTTTGAAAAATATAAACGAAAAATTTCTGCTAAAACATGGAGCTATTATGAACTATATTTAATTTTAAGTATCTATAGACGTTTTCAGTTTGACGTCAGTCATGACGTTTTGGTTGTAAACTGATTCCAAACAAACGGTTGCTAAGCGTCATTTCTTTTTAAATATAAATCGTGGAAAATGTTACCAGTACATATCAATTATTAAAACACTTAGATGTGAGATATATATATAAGATATATCTGCAACACACAAACAAAATAGAAAATACCACATAGCAACCGTTTGTTTGGTGTCAGTTTCCAACCAAAACGTCAGGATTAACGTCACGACTGAAATCGTCTATATTAATGTTACTAAGAAATGAATAGTATCTATGAATCATTAGATAGCCGTTTTTTTTGTCGAGTTTCATTAATGACGTATATTTTTGCTGCATTTGTGTATTATTTTGCGATAGTGACATCCTATGCATGCTTTACTGTAGATGTTTAAGAGTGGATCGTAAATGTAGAATTCTTAAGCGGATGCAAATGACGTCATTTTACATAAAATAAAAGTGTGCTTTAAGTCTTAAAATTAAAATATATTTTGTACTATTTATATATGCATATATATATATATGTCACATTTTAACGAAATGACAGTATTCACTGAAATTAACTTTATTAAGTTTTATTTAAATAATCAAAAAGGTGGCAATCAATTTTCATAGTTGCTTACAGGTTAGACTTCAGATACCAAGTGGCGTAGAGGTATATCTCTGAAATTGCTCATCTCCCAGGGTTACCAGTTAAAAAGGGCCATGTGTTTCTTTTAATTTAACGATAAATTGGATTAGTTGGCTACCCCGCCAAACCCGTGATTATCAGTCATTGGGCCCGTATCCAAATTGAGGGACGATTCATTACAAAAACTAATCAATAGGTCCAATCTTTATAATTTTCTTACAATTTCCCCCCTTTCCAGACAAGTCCCCGGGGATGGGCCGGCTTCCATACACGAGGGTCGCCTGGAAAGTATAAAGCATTCTTTATTAAAGGGATGTTAAAATTTTGGAAGTGAATTACTTTTAATCGAGCTGCCTGGAGATGAGTTATTTCTTTCGTATAGTTAACATGTGATATCACAACAATAATAAAAATAGTAAAAATAATACAAATAATAAGAATAATACCACTAAAATTTTCAATACCATAAACAATTGAACATGATAAAAACAGTTATATTAATAAATGCAAGACACTGGTAATATTATATGCCAAATAAAATAATCAAAATAGGAAATATATTCTAGAATTGCTAAGTCCAACATTACATATAAAATACAAACTTGAATGAAAATGTCTTGACTTCATTCAGTAGAGTGTAGACTCTCAAAATACAATTATACTATACTCATAAAGATGTAAATTCAACTATCAAATATCATCCAATAACAGTTCATATGATATCTGATACTTTACATAGAGGGTGTTAACTTAAATTGATCGTTGGGCAAAAAGTACCTTAGTTTGGAGGCATGTATTACTTCATAGTCCTTCTTTGTCAACCAGTTAGGTTTATTTATTTTAAAACTTACATTAGACAACTTTTCAATAATTTGATATGGACCAGAAAAAGGCGGGCTTAACTTCCTGGTGTTCGGATAATGAAATTCTTCTGCAATTACGAGATCACCAGGTTTGAAAGGTGCTTCCACAAATTTTAGGTCATATCTGACTTTGTTTTTTAAATGGTGCTCACCAGTTCTTTGGAAAGCCTCTTTCCTGGCTTCCTCAACCGTAGGGTAATAGTTTTCATTGCCTAATACTGATGGATAAGGAAATTGGCCAAACATTAAGTATGCCGGGGGGTATTTGGTTACTGAATGCGGTGTATTATTGTACTCGTTAATCACCTCCTCCAGAATTTTGGGCCATGGAAGGTTTGAAGGTGTAGCATTGATTTTAAGTCTTAGTCGAGTGCAAATGGACTGATTTACGCGTTCATTTTTCCCATTACACTGGGGCCTGTGAGATGAAGTAAGTAATTTTTTTACATTATGTTTATGTACCCATTTACGCAGTTTAGACGCTGTAAAAGCAGGGTTTCTGTCCGTTAAAATTTTCTTGGGAAGTTGAATGCTAAAAATCTGTTTTAGAATATTAATATAAACTTCTGTTGTAACATTTTTAGAGGTAAAACCCCAAACATAACGAGTAGCGTGATCAATAGCTAAGTGCATGTATTTTTTTGTTGAATTGTAATAATTGAAGCCCCCTACTGTGTCTAATGATATTATATCAAAGGGTTGTTCTGCAGGAGGTAAGGCTTCAAGAAGGCCAAATTTAGGTTGGTGGGATTTCTTGTTTAGTTGGCAGACTTCACAATGTTTGACAAATTGCGTAATATCTTGTGTCATGCTGCTCCAGTAGTACTGTGGTGAAATTAAATTTAGCATTTTTTGAATTCCTGGATGGCCAAATTGATTATGGGTTGTTATTAATAATTTTTCTCTTAAGGAGAAAGGTACGACAATTTTTTGAAAGCCCTTTTTGTGAATTACCAAAATGTCATTAAATTTTTGAAATTTAGGTCCTGTTACATTATCTAACTCTTGGTGTTCTTTAATTTCATCTAAGGTTAATAAATGAATGCGGGGATTTACGTTTGATAAAATGGGATTTCTTGAGAGCATGTCGGCTTCAAAATTTGTGGACCCTTTATTGTATTTTACGGTATAATCGTACATGCTTAATTTTAGTGACCATCTGAATAATCTACCGGTTAAATGTTTTATCTTTTTAAGCCATACTAAAGCAGCATGATCGGTATGTATTGTGAAAGGTTTTCCATGAAGATAATAATGGAATTTGTCAAGAGCATCGATTATGGCTAGACACTCCAATTCTGTGATAGCGTAATTTCGCTCGTAGGGCCTTAGTTGCCTTGAGTGGAATGCAATGGGATGTAAATCTCCATTTTCATCAATTTGTTTCAATACAGCACCTAAAGCTTCCTTCGAGGCATCAGTAAAAACATGGCATGGGAGATTAGGATTAAATAATCTCAAAATAGGTCTAGAAATTAATGCATTTTTAAGTAGTTCAAATGATTGCTGACAGATTTCTGACCATTCCCACGGAGTGTCTTTCTTTAATAATTTATTTAGAGGGGCTCTAATTTTAGCATACTTGTCAATGAATTTATGGTATACGTTTATGGATCCGAGGAATCTTTGTAATTCTTTAACATTTTTTGGAGGAATTAAATTTTTAATGGTTTCGGTATTAGCATTGTCTGGTTTTATTTGGCCATTACTAATTTCATAGCCAAGGAAGTCAATTTGAGATTTGGCAAAATTACATTTGGAAAGTTTTAGTTTTAGATTTTCTTGACGGCAAATATTGAATATAGTTTTAAGGTGAACCAAATGCTCGGCATAGGAGTCCGAATAAACTATAAAGTCATCGAAATAATTGGTAACGAAGTTGACCTTATGTTTATTTAGGATCCTTCTGAGAGCTCTTGCGAATTGAGCCGGAGCATTTTTGTATCCGAATGGGAGGACCAACCACTCGTAAAGTCCCTGATTGGTTACAAAGGCAAGTTTTTCTGTGTCTGAAGGATGGAGGGGGACGTGCCAGTAGCCAGAGGCTAAATCTAGCGTGGAAAAATATTTGGCATTGACAAGTCTGTCTAAAAGCCAGTCTATTCGCGGCAAAGGCTCTGAATCTGTCTTCGTAATGGCATTGATTTTCCTGTAATCAATACAGAGACGCGTTTTACCTTCTCCTTTTTTATGTGCCATTGTCACGGGAGAGGAATAGGGGCTACAGGATTCCTTAATAAGTTTAGCATCCAGCAACTCCTGTACTTGTTTTTGAATTTCTGCATTATCTTTAGGTGATGTACGGTAAGGCCTAAGCGAGATAGGAAGTTCCGAGGTGAGAGTTACTCGCTGGGGTTCCCATCTGACTCTACCTACGTCGTACCGATTGCGTGCAAAAATATCTTTGAAGTCGCTCAGAAGCCCTTCCAATTGTAGGTTCTCTTCAGTAGTATAATGATTAAAAGTTATATCATCATAATCCGAGAGAGTTTGAGTATCAAGGCAACAATGTCCCTCTTGAGACAAACTTGCTTGATTTGATTTGGAAGGAAAACTAAGCGGCTTCTGGCAATTCATATCACCTGTTAACGTTAAGGTGTGGTTGAATGAACTTTCATGAGAAATTTGAC
Source organism: Maratus speciosus (assembly GCA_963932465.1). NCBI lineage: Eukaryota > Metazoa > Arthropoda > Arachnida > Araneae > Salticidae > Maratus > Maratus speciosus. Next base: position 61,212,257 of record OZ010799.1, on the reverse strand, counting down.
CGGAAACGTTTTGGTCATTCATAATGATGACTCCATCTTGAGTCAGAGTATTTGAGGAAAAATCCATCGAGATATGGAATTTTTGTAATTCTGGGGTTCCCAGTATCGCATATGGCAAGTATGACCTTACTAGATATAAGGTGCTATTTTGCTTAATATTCCCTATTTGGAGGGGTACCTGAACTTTTTCGGAAATCTGGACCTGTCCCTGGGTTTGGTTAACATTAAGAGGATGGCAACTTTGAATAGACGTCATATCCAAAGCTGTAGCTAGATTTTCTGGAATGAGGGACAGAGTACTTCCGCTATCCAATAAAAAGGGTATTTGAACCTCATTATGACAAGTTTTTGGGTTTCTACGGTTTTCGTACTTTTTACATTTGAGGTACCCGGGCACAATAAACCGTCATAAAGAATTCATGTGTATTCCTTGATCAGGGGAATACCCATGGGCGTTTTGGGGTTGAGTCTCATTACTGTGGGTTGCTAAGTTGGATGAAATTGTTGCTCCTGCATTTCCCTGAACATCATATTTATGTAGTAAAGTATGATGCTTTCGGTGGCAATTTTTACAACTCATCTTGGATGCACATTTACTTGCAAAATGGCCACTACGCAAACAATTTACACACAACTTATTCAATTGGATGGTTCTCCATCTGCTATCTACAGGCATAGTTATTAATTTTCTGCAAGTGTGGGTGGCATGCGAATCAAAGCAAACACCGCATTTACCATTTTCTAAATTTTTGTGGCCTTTCGATCTATCGGAAGAATCTCTGACATAAGTTATATTTCTTACATCTGTTTTAGTTGGGTTCTCTAAAGTTAGCAAGCTTTTAGCTTGAATCTCTAAAAATTTTAGAAATTCCGTGAGATTAGGCATATTATTATGGGTAAGGGATAGTTCCCATCGCTCTTTGAGATTATCGCTTAATTTTTGAACCATGGTATAAATTATCATGTTATCCACTAAAGCATTTTGAGTAAGTTTTAAAGAATCTAGAATTCGAAGTGATTCATTGCAGGTATCTATTATATCGAAAATAGCTTTAGAGGAAGTGGAACAATTTTTCATATTTTTAAAATTGTATAACTTGCCTATTTGTGCTATGGCCAAATCCCTAATCTTATCGTAGCGAGCGCAAAGGGTGTCCCATGCATTTTTATAATTGACCTCCAAAAGAGGAAATCCGGAAATCAATTTATGGGCAGGACCCTTTACACTAGCTAAGAGATATTGCAATTTAGAAACGGCTCCCAAATCTGGATTTCGATCTATAGTTGTGGTAAAAATCTCCTTAAAAGAGAGCCACTGATCAGCTTCTCCGTAAAAGGGTTTTAATTCAAATTTGGGAAGATTGACTGTTTTTTCAAAAACATTACTTGTATTGTTATTGTTATTCTCTGAACCACCCTCGTTAATGCTTAAACTCTTAGTTAATTTATTACGTGATGTATTTATTGCGATAGTTAACGCATCCAATTTAAGGGCAATTTCATTGTATTCCTCAATTATAGCTTCCGTTTCTGTTGTATCGCTCTCAAGAACGGCGTTTTCCTGATTTTTACCTAATTCTGTACTAATACCTTGCACCTGACCATGATACAAATCTAACTCTTCTAGAGTTATCGTCTGATCATCAATTTTGGGATTTATGATATTTTTTATACGGGTAATTTTTGCTTTGAGAACAGTTTTTTGTTTCTTAATATTTTCCATTTTGAATTAATTTTAAGATAACTTTTTAATAATCTAAATATTATAACACTCTTAATATCCGTCAAAATGTTTAAACATTCTCAACATAATATAAACATGTGCATAAAATTGATAAAAAGAATAAAATAGTTAAAAATAATTAAAGAAATAAATATAGGAAACATGAATCATTTTTTTTTTTTTTTCAAAAGATTGCAATGCTTTAAAACCATGGTTTTCATAAATACCAAAAATGAAAACATCACTGGAGATATACTACTTATTAAATCACTTACCTTAAATTATGTAATCAGAATAAAAATAAAAATAATATGGATAATAATATTATATAAAAATAAATAACACTAGGGTACCCCATGAGCCCATACAGACACACACAAAATAAAAGGAAAAAACATTCCGCAAAAACGGAGAAGGAAAAAAAATATATATATCTCTGTATTTAAGGAACTGTAGTGCGCACTTATCATGAAATAAAAAGCAATGACAGCAACGATGCTATCTTTCACTGCATGAAATTTACTTTAAGAGATGCTCTGAAGAAAATCACTATAAAATCATCAACACAACTGAAGAAGATGAATTCCACTTAGAGATTGCAGTTTTCATGTTGTGAAACTTTCACTGCACCGTTGAAACAAAATGCGGATATCACTACTGCAATACTTGACTTTTAAAACGCAGAATATGTTGAAAATGATCTACATTTTGATCGATTTTAATTAAGATGATATTCTTCAAAAAATAGTAGAAGAAATAGGAAGACACTTTCTATAATGGAACTGGAGAGTAAAAAGCACATTTCATACGAATACTGATATCACTGCTTCCAGATTCTTTGATGAGGCGAACTTCTTGTATTTACACTACTTGAAGGGGCATAGTGAACACTTTCCCAGCACCCAATTGGGGCCTCTTTGAATGTTCAATCGGAGCTTATCCGTATCGTGTAGCACCAAGAATTCTTTTTTTTTTTTTCTTTTCTTTACTTCTCATGTTTTCCCGCTGAGCAGGTAGTATAATCCAGACGACTCATAATACTGTCACATTTTAACGAAATGACAGTATTCACTGAAATTAACTTTATTAAGTTTTATTTAAATAATCAAAAAGGTGGCAATCAATTTTCATAGTTGCTTACAGGTTAGACTTCAGATACCAAGTGGCGTAGAGGTATATCTCTGAAATTGCTCATCTCCTAGGGTTACCAGTTAAAAAGGGCCATGTGTTTCTATTAATTTAACGATAAAATGGATTAGTTGGCTACCCCGCCAAACCCGTGATTATCAGTCATTGGGCCCGTATCCAAATTGAGGGACGATTCATTACAAAAACTAATCAATAGGTCCAATCTTTATAATTTTCTTACATATATATATATATATATATATAGAGAGAGAGAGAGAGAGCCATAATATAATTACAAATCATCATCTATTCCTATTACAATAATTAATTTAATAAATTTTGCAGCAAATTATAACTGTAACATTATACAAAATACAGATGGAACCCTATACATGTAACATTAATTAAGCAAAATCCACCAATAGCCAGCACATTGCATTCGATTAATCCATATTTACATATGAAAAACCACCAAAATATTTTTGAAAAAAAAAAATTATTAAAGACTTATGAAACAAGAAACCAGCCAAAAATTGTTGAACACTTAAAAGACATATTGTAAACAGAGAATAGATCAAGTGGAAGGAAGGATGGAGTAGGAAGCTTATATAGCATTTCACTTCATCAGGGGTACATAAAACGCCAATATAAGCAAAAGCATAGTCGATTTCTGTACAAGAATCCAGCATAAGCTAAAAATAGATTCTTGATGCACCCAATCGACCACACACCATTAAAAAAGGCTTAAAAATCCCATGACAAGTAAATTTAATAATATAAAAAATTGAATCTTAAAAAGATGCTTAATAATAAACAATTTTCATTTAAAGAAACAATTAAATTCGAAGACATACCAAGATATAGAATTTCAAAGACCACTTTAAACCATGAACAAGTAGCAAATTAATCACAGAAATGTCCCGCCGATTTATTTTTACAGTTAAAAATGAATTCTTACGGTTGCGAAACTACATAGTGTTCCGAATGTATATATATATATATATATATTTATCGAGGGCGACACTAAATTCTAAAAAAGCAGAATTCCTGTTTTCTAGTTTTTTTTTTTTTTTTTTGTTTTTTTTTCTAGGTACCAAACTGCATTTCATGGTTGTCATTTTATGTTACATCATGTTTTCTAATTTCTTTTCGCAACCATGTTAAAGTGTAATATTGCTTCTATTTTTATGTGTTAAGGGCAGGGAGAGGTGGGTGGGGAGGGCTGTACATGCTATACATTTTATCTAAAGTGTACACATGGCGCTCAATGTGTTAATCACCAGATGTTTTCTGAAGAAGCTGGGTCTCCTGGCAGAAATAGCCTAAAAGATTTTTACAAATTTTGGAATGCATTTTTCTCGAAATCACAGCTGGCAAGGTTGATCCCCTCTGGCTGTCAACCTCTCCTATATTACGCACAGATATACAGTAAAGTCTGTCGAAACGAAACCTGTCTATAATGGAGTCCTGTTTCAAACGAAAAAAAATGTTATTTGTTACGATGGAAAAATTACCGTAGTATTATAGTATTTGTTAAAACAGAAGCCTGTATAAAATGGATTTTCACCAATTTCGTTAAAATATCCTCTTCCAAAGCGACGGTATAAGTCGGAACAAATAGTATAATAACATAGTATATTAACTTAGTCGTAACATAGTTTAGTAGTCTTAGTAGTTATTGTTTAGTAGTCTTAACATAGTATCTATTTAGACAGAAACCTGCTGCATAGAAAGGATTCTCTTCGTTAAAATATCTTCTTGCAAAGCGACAGAATTAGTTGGAACAAGTAGTATAAGTGTCATAGTAACATAGACATAACACAGTTGGTCGTAACATAGTTCAATAGTCTTAACATAATATGTGTTCAGGCTGTTCTCAAATCCAAAAGGGCAACAATATGACATAAATTTTAATTTATATTTATTCCGAAATGCATAAAATTAGCAGGCGTTGTTGTTTAGAAACTATGTTATTGAACTGTTTTTTCCGTTTTTTTGCAAACGCAATAGATTTTTCAGAAAATGTTGCCAAAGTCTGCGTTTTGTACTGAATGTTCAGGTGAAGGAAGAATAATCACTCAAGAAAGGGTGAAAAACATCTTTGTCACGTGATCAAAATCGCTTATAACTCAATAAGTAATTTATTTATAAAAAAAAAAAAAAGAAAAAGAAATGGAAAACGTAGTTCGATTCCAAATCGTTTCCATAGTCAGGTCTTCCAGTTTTATATCTTTCCGTTAAAAACTGAATTTGTAAATGTGTCAAAACATTTTGCGCTTGTTGAGCAAAGCAGATGCAAGGGCGGATCTGGAGAGTCCTCAAGGGGGGGGGGGGGGGGATTTGGAGACTCCAATCTGATGCGCGGGTCGAGACTAATTTTTTTCACTACGGGTCGTGTTATTTTTACTTTTTGCTGCGGGTCGGGTTTGGGTCCGGTTGACTTCTATGTTTTGCTGCTGGTCGGTTAACTTCTACTTTTTTGCTCTGGGTCGCGTTTGGGTCCGGTTGACTTCTACTTTTTGTTGCGGGTCCGGTTAACTTCAACTTTTTTATTGCGGGTCGGGTTTGGGTCCGGTCGACTTCTATTTTTCTGCTGTTGTTCGGGTTGACTTCTACTTTTTAGCTGCGCCTAGCGCGTTAGATTTGGGGCAGATTGACATTCATTATTTCGGGTTTGGGTCACTTTCGGATTAGGTTTTCACTCTTACGAGAAAGGCTCGGGTTGACCCGATTTTTGGAAAGAAAGTCTAAATATTTTTGAAGGTAAACACTATTACAGTAAAAGCTCTATAACGGACACGCCCAACTAATTATTTAGGAATACTTTTTAATCTTCAGGCTTATGTAAAAAATACTAATTTGGTATAAGACTGCTTGTCTCTTTATATCTAATATCAGTCATAATTCATTAAAGAATGCTTTGAAACTTATTAAAAAACATACCGGATGTCCTAAAATGGACTGACTGATTTTAAAATTCAGTAACTTGCAAATGGTGACAACAATTTAAAAAAATCTTGCAGGACGGCTGTGTGCGATGTCAGGAGATTTTTTACTGGAATTCTTGATTTTATCATACAATAGCAGCGATAGATCACACTGCAAACAATAGTAGTTAAATCGGAGCCCAATTTCTGCCCTTCCTCCTCCTGGCACAGATTTAGCGCCTAATGCTTGCTGCGCCATCTATCGTCGCTATTTAAAACTAAAATCAAGAATCGCGAAATATAGAACTAAATTAGAACTAAAATCAAGAATCGTAAAAAAACTCCTGATCAGGGGTGATTCTAAGTAAAAAAAAATTCTGAAATTCAAAGCAAATTTTCTGAAAGGTTGCAGCAGAGGGAGAGGACGGGGATTCCCTCCTGGTACTAATTATTTTTGTTGCTGGTCAGGTTAGCTGTTTCTGATTCGGGCCGATTTCAGGCTGAGTGTAGATTCCTGCAAGATGGGTTTGGGTTAACACGTTTTCTTCAAAAGTTAGATCAGTGTATCTTATTTCAGATAAAAAACTATACCTATAATAATAAGCATAGATAGCATATCTGTGCTGTTTTCTAAAGAGACCACTGTATTTTTTTTTACGACTCTTTAATGAAAATCACATTTCTTCCACGATTCTTCGACGAAATTCGCGTTTTTCCTCAACTCTTTGACAAAACACGCATGTTTTCGCAACCCTTTAATAAAATTCGCGTTTTCCGCAGTCATTTGATGAAATTCGCATTTCTTCCACGATCCTTTGACAAAATTTGTGTTTCTTCTGCAACCCTTTGTCCAAATTAGTGTAATTTTGCAGCCCTTTGATAAAATTCGCGTTTTTTTCCCGCGACCCTTTTACAAAATTCGCGTTTTTTCAGCGATTCTTTGACAAAATTTGCTTTTTTCCGCGACTCTTTGAAGAAATTCGCGTTTTCTCCGCGATCCTTAGACGAAATTTGAGTTTTTTCGCGATTCCATGACGAAATTAGCGTTTCTTTAGTGACCCTTTAATGAAATCCGAGTTTCTTTGATAAAATTTGCCTTTTTTCGCGATTCTTTGACGAAATTCGCGTATTTTCGCGGTTACTTGACAAAATTCCCGTTTTCTCCGTGACCCTTTAACGTAATTTGAGTTTTTTCCGCTGCCCTTTGATGGAATTCACGTTTTTCGCGTTTTTTTCGTGGCACTTTTTGACCAAATTCGCGTTTTTTCAGCGACCCTTTGACCAAATTCGTGTTTTTTATGCGATCTTTTGGTGAAATTGAAGTTATCTTTAGATTGACGAAATAGATTTTTTATGACAACCATTTGTCAAAATTCGCGATTATGTTTATATCCGAATCTTCAGATTGATGAATTTTTAAATTTTCGGAACCGAATGCCTTAACCCTCTCGCTGTATCTCTCTATTCTAAAAAAAAGTAACTACCGCTGTCACCGCCGCCGCCGCCGCCGCCGGTTTTGAATTTTTTGTGACCGGAGGTCTTTCTTCGTTAATATTAAGAAAAATAATGCATACAAAAATATGAAAATCGGTAGTATTATACAAAAATGTTTGATAAACACACTGATGCAGACAGTTTTCAGATCGAAGAATTATTTTAAGAGATATTTAATGCTAAAGTTGGACAAAATCGTTCCACTAAAAAAGTTTTATAGGAGCAAAAACTGTTCATAGGAATTTAATCATTTTTAGATCATTTTATGCGTTAGAATTTGCCGGAGTGCAGATTGCATTAATTTTTTTATTTTGACTAATTTTTGGGGTTTTTATTTCTATTTTAAATTCAGATTTTCAGCATTTCTAGAGATATTTTTAACAGATTTTAGAAAGTGATATTAATTTAAACCGTTGCCAACTGTATAAACAGCGGAAGCAATAATGTTTGCTTCAAAAAAAAATATTTATACGTGTAAATAAATTAAACATTTATTTACACGTGACTATTATAAACAGAAAAAAAATTTCGAATTAGAATTAAATAATTATGTACAAAAAGCATGAACTTGTTAAAAATAATGCCATAAAAACTATAATTACACGTGAATTTTAAGAGAGAAAGGAATTTGCAAAGCAATAAATTTATTAACATGCGTTAGAAGTCTTAAATAGGAGAAATTACGTCATATTTACGTCAGATTGCAGTTATTACATAAAATGAACACAAAATAATATTGCCAAACGGTTTAAATTTAGAAATTGCGCTAGACATTTATTTGATATATTAAGAGGATACTTTTTCAACTATTTTTGTTAGGAAAGCGCAAATAATATTTAATTTCTAACACAACTATTTTCACGTGAATATTAAAAAGAGAAAGAATAGTTTGGTCAAAATTACGTCAGATTAAAAACGATTAATTTAAAATGTCTCATTTAAAAGAACTTTCTTTTCACTTTGTTAAAAAATACCTGGAGACAAAGACTCTGTTTACTTAATTCCTTTTATATTAGCTTATTTTGAAATGTTGTTTTATTTGTATTTTTATTAATGTTGTACTAATTTATTTGTTTTTCGTTATTTAAAATAAAAATTATGTCAATTTGTATAATTTGGCGATTTATATAATTTGGCGAAATGGGTCGACGGGATAATCAAGTAGTACCGCAACGGATTTGGCGTTACAATTCCCCAATCAAAGAGAAATGAATAGAAATCCGTTTATAGAGAGATCGCCACTGTTTTTTAAATTATAATTTAATCTTTCGAAATCTTTTTAAAGCCGATCAAATTAGCGTGCATTTAGAGTCTACGGTGTCTGGACGGGGGTTGGCGAGCGTAGCTCGTAGGGGGCCGAGCCCCCTAGTACTTAAAAAAAAAAATCAAAATAGGTTAAAAAATTGCGCATTTATTTTATTACATATTTCAAAGCTGCATATATTTTAGAGTTAAAATATGTTCGAAATATTTGTGAAAGAGTTTTTGCTTTAATAGAATTAGATCATAAAAAAATGATTTGCTACGGAAACTGCGGGTTGCGCAAATTTAGCTACTTTTGCATTGGCTGTGGAAATCGCGAGATGCGCAGCGAGAGGGTTAAATTTTCGGAAAATTCGGAACAGAATCATCCCTGCTCCTGACTTCTTGCATAACCCTCCTGCAAGTACCTTTTTTTAATAGCTGTCACCATTTGAAAGTTACTGAATTTTAAAATCCGTCAGTCCATTTTGGGACACCCGGTATATTCAGTAGCTATAAGATGATGGTTGAAAGAAGCATTTTTAAAAATATTAAAGTTGGCTCGATATGTCAGTTAGGGGTTTTCCCGGGCTGAAATTTCCAGGCGCAAGCCCATGTCCTACTCGCACAAAAAAAATTATTAGCTGGGCCCAGTACAAAAGCTAAAAAATCGACTCCATCCCAGCCTGTATTTTGCAATTAAAATTATTCATAAAGCAAACTTACTTATACCCATATTTATTTTCAGATTATGTTCGAAATTGATGAATACAGAAAAACGATAATATTAAGGAATATTTAGGTACTTTTGTACATAAACACTACGTAAAAATATGACTTAGACAATGACATTCAAATGAAAATCCAGTAAAAAAATCAGTTTAAAATGAAAGAAACGGATGATAAAAAAAAATCATAATTTTAAAGCTCTACAAAGAAAAAAAGGAGAATTTTAAAAACGCATCTCTGAACGCGTGTCAAATGAAATTAAATTTCTAAAGATTTCGCTAAACAAATGTACAACATAAATATAATTTTTATGAATAACAAATAAGTCAGGTGCCAAACCAACTTGAGCTCTCGGGGGAGGGAGAATTTAGATGAGTGCAGGGGTCGCGGTCGGGCGAATAATGCTTATCACACAGGCTGACACGTACCGAACGTTTAGCTTTTATTCCGTGGCCAGCCCCGACCTAGAAATTTTTACCAGTGCAGACCTCTAGGAAGAATGAAGTCCAGGCCATGCTCGATTTGGAAGAAAAAGAAGTCTGGGCCGACCCGAATCTGCAGAAAAATTTAAGATCAGGATACGGACCGGCTCTAAAAGAGAGAAGACCTGACCCAGGCCGAGTCTCCTGGATTTAAACTGGCGCGACCCGGGTCGGATCGCGCCGGGCTGGAGCTTCGCCCCAAGTCATTTCCGTAAGGATGCTTAATGTCGTTTTGCAAACCCTTTATTAGCCCAAGGGGGGGGGGGGGGGATCACCCCATCGCCCCCCTTAGATCCGCCATTGAGCAGTTGAGAATAGACTTAAGACAGAAACCTGTATAAACGGATCCCCCCCCCCCCCCACTCCCCTAATCTCTTAAGATTCCGTTTTCACAAGTTTTATTTTATAATAGATTTGAACTTTTGTATCTCTGCCTATCCTACAAATGGAAATATTCCCACGCTTTGACAACACTGTTATAAAATTTTCGACTCATCACAGTAGAAGCGGAAATATACGAAAATTCACCCACTTCATCAAAACATCCTTTTCCAAAGCGACAGAAATAAGTCGGAACAAGTTGGAATGAACTTCCTTTTTGAGATAAAAAGTTCCCCTGTGTTCACAAAAAGCTACATTTCTATGGGGCCGCAATTTTTTGTTTAGAAAAAAAAAAAAAAAAAAGAGAGTTTCAAACATGATTCGCATACAAATAGGCATCTTCAGAAATTACGCAACCGTTATTTAGGTTCTGGTTGGTGAATAACAACCCCAAGCCTTCCCCGCTATAGAAGCAGAACCTCAAAGGAGAACAGGGGCCCCAGGATGATTATCAAAATGAGGAACTCTACTGTACCCCCCCCCCCCCCCCCAAAAAAAAAAAGGAAAAAGAAAAAGGAACGTTTTTTTTTTAATTATTATTATTAAGCTATATAACACTAAACTTGGTTGTATATGCATATAATCATTATCTTACTTGTACTCAAATAAAAAAAATAATTAAAATAATAATTAAATGTTTTATTTTTATGCATTGTAATTTTATTAGATTAATTTAAACCTTTATTTCTTCTTGCACTTTCTTCTTCTTTTTAAAAAATACAGTTAATAAATTCTCAAGAGAATTGATAATTATATCAGCATTTTATTAGATAATCAATTTAGTATCGATTGGGTATTAATCTGACAAAAAATTAACCAAAATCAGTCAAAAAAATGGCAAAAAAAAAGTATTTATTAAATAATCAATTTAGTGTTGATTGAGTGTTATAAATCTGACGAAAAATAATCAAAATCAATCAAAAAGTTGGCAAAAGAAGGAAATATTGCAATTAAAATTATAAAATTATGGAGAATTCCGGAAAATCCGGAAAGTGTATTATTTAACTAAAATAAAGTATAAAATATTTAGTTTTCACCATCATATTATTTAAACAAACTAATAGTTTTAATAAACTTTTAATGCAATAAAAATGCACTGGGAATATGTAGAAAAAATATCTTTGCAAAATTATTTTATCATCAATCGTCTGCAATTTCATCATAAATCTTCATTTTCCCTTTAAGAGCTTTCATTAAAAAGAAAAGATTTTGAAACTGAATAATAAGTACAAATAAATTTATTTTTAATACGCCGAACCAGTTTATTTTTTTAAACTGTTCAAAAGATTTCAGGTATTCTGAATAAACGAACTTATGAATCAATATTATTTTTAGAACATGGCAATAAACAGTCGTTTCATCGCCATGGAAACCAGACAAAAAAGTACTAGTTATTTATTTTAGCTATTCATTCAATGGTAATAAAGAAAATAATATTTAATTAATTAATTACCTTTCCATTCACACGTTAATTTTAAATTTATCTTTTTCAACGCTTGTTATTAGAGTTTAATTAAGTTTTTTATTGAAAATGTGATAATAACGTTTCTGGTAATTGTATTTCTGAGTGATAATTGAGTAATTTATCTTAACAACAGTTTTTCCGTAACATCATTATCTGTTTTTACCATTATTTAAAAGTGATTAGCAAGAAGCCTGGGAAAGAAAAAAGTTATAATTAATTATAGATTTCCTATTGTTATTTGTTGACTATAAAAAAAAATAAAAGTGTCAAAGGAAAAGCTTTAAGAGCATGATGGGCTTTAAAAATTACTTTTTATCTGTATTATGAATTCAGTATATGGGGCATTCTCACAATCTTTTGACTTTCGGGAATAAAAATCTGGTGAAATTAAACGTGCTAAAATAACATTTTAATCTGATAGACGAATGCCTTAATGATACAAAAAAAAAAAATGGTCAGCTTCGAAATTTTTTTTATTTAACTGAGGTTTAAGTTAAACTTGCGAGTTCAATTTTCCTTACCATTTTACCACTATAACTTTCTATTTTCTTCTAAATTTTTACTTATAATGAATTTGCATAGTACCCACAGGACATTCAAATAACAAATAACAACAATGTAGTATTTTTAGTACAAAATTTTGGTATAACATTGTCTTAAAGGGGGTCTTAAAGAAGGGACGGTAATGTAAAAAAAGGAGATGGTATAAGAAAAAAGGGACGAAATGGGAAAAAAAAGGGACAGTAAGGATGGAACAGCAAGGAAAATGGTAAGGAATCTAAAAGCCAGGGACAGAGTTCAAAATATAATGTCAAACGTGAAAATGTGTGCAGGTTAATTTTTTGCTACATATTTATATAAAACAATTGTTCCAGTTGTGGAAAAAAATTAAATACTTTTATTGAAACAATTTTATACAGACAGCTCCAAACTTAAAAATCAGCATCAGGGACACGGGACGGTATAAGAGTTTTCCTGGTATTTGAACCCCCAACAACGTCCTAAACTTATCTCGTTAATATTGTTATGCAATCATGCAATGGGATGTTCCCCAGTATATGAAAAACAACAACAACAACAAAAAAAAAAGAATATGTACTAAAATAAAAATTATTATTCAGGGACATAAAAGTCAAAAGATTGTGAGAATGCCCCATATATACAATAAATAAATAAATAAATAAATAAATAAATAAAAAATAAATAAATAAATAAATAAATAAAAATAAATAAATAAATAAAAAATAAATAAATAAAATAAAGCAGTTTAACAAATTACAACAACCATTTGGAAAATGATTTTTTCAAAGACTAAAATTTAAGACATAAAAAATCGCACGGAGTTGATCATACATAACGCACGCCATGAATTAAACATTAATAGTGTTATTACACGTAAAAATTGCAAGATTTCCCGAAACTTACGTATTATACAAGCATTTCATTGGCTTTTCTATCGTCAGATTTCCAAGAAATCTGACGACCCATTTTGAATGAAATTTCATTCTTAAACTTCTAAACATCCCACAATATTACTTTTTACACCGTCGTATAGAGAAAAAAATGTACTTTTAAATACAATTTGTTTGAAAGCTGTATCTCAATTTGTTTCTGAGTTATTAATTTTTTTTTTGTAGTTTTTATTACTTTTCTGTCATAGAGGCAACAGAAGTATCCATCTCTGTTGAAATTAAAGGGAAATACAGATTACTGTATAGACCAATAAAAAAACGAATAAAATGCGGATTAAACCAGTAAAAAGCTTCAGATATGCTTTTGATTTCTTACCCTGACGAGGACAATAACCATTTTTCCAAATGTTTAAAAAGGAAAATAATTTTATTGAAAATCTAGGAATTTTTAAAGCTCTTAATTAGTTTATAAAAATTAAATGGCCCACGAATTCCATTTATTCAAAATATCCTCCACTTTTTCTTTTTTTATTGCTCAAAAGAACTTTATTATTATTTTTTTAAATGTGTATTATTATTTTTTTTTTGGTCTGACATTAAAAACTGGCTCGAAACTAAATTTTCATTAAAAATGCACATTTTAATATACTTTATTACTAATCCGAAGACCGACAAGTTGGTCCTGCGTTCAGATAAATGACTAAAAAAAATTGGCGATTATGTGAAAAAGTGATCGGCAAGTAGCCTCTTAATTCCATTTTCTATTTTCTGTATATTGTTAATAAATAATTTTTTATTGCCCTTGTAACCCTTTTTTTTTTCCTGATCCATCTAAAACGTATTCATAATCAAAACTATCGAGAAACATCTTTCGTAGTAAATAAATTATTTCGAGAAAAAAACATATTTCGTTGAGTCCAATTCTTGTAAAATAATAAATCTTGAAAGTCTTTTTATCTTTTATTTTTGACAGCACAGCACGACATTTAGAACAATTAATATTTAACAGTTAAATAAGATTATAAATTCCGAGAATGCCATATAAATATGCATCTCAGCCAAGTAATATAGATATTCTAATCTTCTAGTTACATAAATTCAAGCATCACTTCACTACATTAAATCACACTTGTTAATATAAATATTTACAATTCCGAGAAAACATTTTTTTCCCGACCAAACACAATTCGAGTTTTTTACTTATCTAAAAAAGTCTAGCATCAATCTGTCAGTTTATTCGCGCTCTTTCGCAAACACACGTACCGAGCCACGTGATCTCGGCTATTTTTAAATTTCTCCCCAAACAGGCAAGTGCGATTTCGTAACACTGCCCACCCATGAACATATAGGTGTTCATCACAAATAATTACAATATATCAAATTAATACAAATATAAAATATGAAATGATATACATACTTCAGTATTTAAACACGTTACAATCAAATTCAAACTAAAATAAGAAGAAAAAATAAGATTAGTATATTAATAATTAAAGTCAATCAGTTCCCAGTTCCATGTGATATAAAAGTTGAACTGGACGTCTGAGAATAGATTTCTCAGTTTTCACTTTACAGGCCCTCACCTTGCCGTCTCTTCCAGGAAATAATTCAGTAATTTTTCCTAGACTCCAGAAATTTCTGGGTAATTTATCATCTTTGATTAGTACAATGTCATTTAATTTAAATTGAGGAAAATTAGTTTTGTTCGAACTTAAATGAGCTGACCTCAAATTTAACAAGTATTCCCCTTTCCATCTAGACCAAAACAAGCGCATTAATTTTTCACGATAGTTATAAGATCTAATTAATTCTTTCCTGGAAGAGATATTCGAGTCAAGGTGAAGCCGAACTGGAGGCTGAGAAGATATTCTTCTCCAAATTAGGAAGTGAGCAGGCATTAATGGTAAGGGATCTGGACCTTCTGGCGAGAAATAAGTTAAAGTGCGAGAGTTGACCATGCCTTCAATTTCAATTAAGGTAGTATTTAGTTCGTCAACAGTTAACGAATATTTGCCTAGGGTTTTTCTTAATGCAGTTTTTATTGTCCTTACCATTCTCTCATAAAATTCCCCCCACCATGCTGCTCGTTCAATGATATACTTCAATGAATGTTATGGGAAGCAAAGTATTCTTGCACATCTGGATGAGTCACAATAGACCAAAGTTTTTTCAAGTCATTTCCTGCGCTTTTAAAAGTCTTAGCATTGTCCGCATATATTATAGATGGTAATCCTCGTCGAGCAATGAACCTACGGAAGCCTAGTAAAAAGGTTTGTGTCGACAAGATGTCGACAAGCTCCAGGTGGACATTTCTAGTTACTGCACACGTAATCAGCAAGATGTATTGTTTGTTACCACTGTCTTTTACGTACAAAGGGCCTGCAAAATCACATCCTATCACACTGAATGGATTTGCCTGTTCTACACGATCAGCTGGCAATGGAGCTACCGTTTGGTCTCCTGGAGTTGAAGAAAACCTCTTGCATACAATGCAATTTTTAAGCACACCTCCCACGGTTTGTCTAGCCTTTAGTAGCCAGAATCTTTCACGAATTTGTACAAGTGTATATGGGCAACAGTAGAGTGAAAAACTTTAGAATGAACATCCCAAATTATTAGCTCTACCAATTTAGTTTTGGCGGAAGAATTATTGGATGTTTTTCATCCATCGATAAATTAGTCTTACCGAATCGTCCAGAGGCTCGCAAAACTCCTTTTGAATCGAGATACGGGTTTAATTTAAGTAATTTAGAGTCTCTAGGAAGCTGTTTAAAATTTTTCAGGCATAAGATTTCGTTTGCGTAAGTGTCATTTTGACAATTTTTTATCCAGAAAATTTCTGCTTCTCGGTTTTCCTCTGACGACGTAAGATTACAATTTTTCTCGCGTTTTTTCTTTAGTATTTTGATGAAGAGTATAACATAGCCAGTTACTCGTAATAGTTTTTGCAGGTTACTGTATTTGTTTATATCAATTAATTTCTCCTTAACAATGATAGAGTTAACAATAATTTTACTTCTTGCTTCCATTTCAATTTCGGGGTTGACTGATTTTGTTTTTAACTTATCATCCTTAGGCCAAAAATTTTGAGTTTTACTAAGCCATTCAGGGCCGTACCACCACTGATTTGATTTCAATAATTCTTTAGCTGATAGCCCCCTAGTAAGCATATCCGCTGGATTATCCCTGCTAATTACATGCCTCCAAGAACTAGGGTCGCCCATCCCCTGAATTTCTGTTACCCTATTGGCAACAAATGGCTTCCATTTGGATGCCGCTAATGGATACAATGTAATACGATAGTTGAATCAGTCCACAGTACTATTTTTTCCAGATTAGAGAAAATACCTTTAAGGTGATTAGCTATCCTAGCAGCTATTAGAGAACGTAAAAGTTCGAGTCGTGGTAGCGTTATTTTCTTCAACGGGGCCACTCGAGCCTTGGACGAAACAAAACACGTCTTAAAGAGCACTTTGGATGTTTTAAACCGGAAGTAGGCTACCGCTCCATAGGATTTTAAGGAAGCGTCAGAAAATAGGTGAAGTTGTACATTGTCCTGCACTTCACCCGAGTGATAATGATACCTGGGTATTTTTAATTGTTCTAGCAATTATATTTCCTGATACCATGTTCTGTATTTAATTTTAAATTCTTCGTTAAATTCATCGTCCCAGTCTAACCCACGCTGCCATAATTCTTGTAAAAAGATCTTAATTCTAATAAAAAATGGTGACATAAATCCGATAGGATCAAATATTTTGGCGGCAGTTTGGAGAACATGCCTTTTGGTAAATTCCAAGCTATCACCAATTGACACTAAAGATGCCAAATCTATGGCCAGAAAATCCTCTTCAATATTCCAGTTTAGCCCCAATACTTTAGATTCTGCACAATTTTCATTAATTTCTATAACCGGGTTACCATTCCACGATTCCTTTAATTCAGGTGAATTAGTAACAAACTTTCACAATTGCATATTAGCATCTTTACTTTAAACATAGAAACTGCGGTAGATGTTAGTTTCATGGCTTCTGCAACCGTCGATACTCCATAAATTAAGTCATCCATATATAAATATTTATTAATCATTTCATAAGCCACGGGTTCTATTTCCTTATAAATACCAATATGTTTTTTAATTGTAGAAGCTAAAACATAGGGGGAACTGGTCACGCCGAAACAGTGACGGTTAAAATGGTATAAAACCCTGCTTTGATCTATGTCGCAGTCATCGAAATACAAAAAACATAAATAATTTCTATCATTTTCTGATACCTCTATTTGTAGAAAGGTCCTAGCAGTATCCCCCGTGAAAGCAATTTTAAACTGCCGAAAATTCAACAGCACATCTATGAGATTAGGATTTAAATTTTACCCCGCAAAAAAACATTGATTTAGGCTTTTTTCCCCATTTTTTCGGCTGCTCGCGTCAAAAACTATCCTGGTTTTTGTGGTAGAAGAACTTGGCCTTGAAACAGCAGAATGGGGCATTACATAATCGATAGAGCAATACAGTAGACGCTCGTTTTTACGAACTTCTTTTTCACGAACACTTGCGATTTTACGAACTATAGAGTAGTCCCGAATACACTCCCATAGAAACAATGTAATTTTTCGCTCCCATTTACGAACTACGGATTATGAAAATCTCTTTTTTGCGAACTCAGTTTTCACACTTCTGCATTTTAAAAAAATATCTGAACACAGTGTTACGTCAATTAAACTCTCAACAGGTGCAATGAAACATCAGGTGCATTCCAAGAATGTCTTGTTTTCCCCAATCTCTTTCGGAGGGAAAGGGCATAGCAACAATTTCAAGTAGTGGTTGTCAGGACTAAGGCACTTTTTTGAAGGGAACAATAACTGTGAAAGAATTTCAAGCATAGTTAAAATGGAAACATATATTTTCCAAAATGTGATTTAAAAAAAAGAAAAGTGATTATTTCCATTCCTAATTTTTTATCTATGTTTTCATCTATGTATTTTCACCTACTATGCACTAATCCAGTCTGCGTTTTCATATGTAATATTTTCAAAGCATGTTTCAGTGAACTAAAATTATCTTTTGTGTATAAATTTGCATTTATTTCTTGTATATGTATAACTTTATTAAATAATAAATAATCTTGAAATACTGCTTCATCTATGAAGAGGGGCCAGTTTGATAAAATCTCTCTATTCTAAAAAAAAGTAACTACCGCTGTCACCGCCGCCGCCGCCGCCGCCGGTTTTGAATTTTTTGTAACCGGAGGTCTTTCTTCGTTAATATTGAGAAAAATAATGCATACAAAAATATGAAAATCAGTGGTTTTATACAGAAATGTTTGATAAACACGCTGATGCAGACAGTTTTCAAATCGAAGAATTATTTTAAGAGATATTTAGAGCTAAAGTTGGACAAAATCGTTCCACTAAAAAAGTTTTATAGCAGCAAAAACTATACATCACAGTGTAATCATTTTTAGATCATTTTATGCGTTAGAATTTGCCGGAGTGCAGATTGCATTAATTTTTTTATTTTGACTCATTTTTTCAGGTTTTATTTCTATTTTAAATTCAAATTTTCAGCATTTCTAGAGATATTTTTTACAGATTTCAGAAAATTGTACTAATTTAAACTGTTGCCAACTGTATAAAAAGCGCAAGCAATAACGTTTGCTTCAAATTAAAAATTTATTTACACGTGACTATTATAAACAGGAAAAAAACTTTCAAATTAGAATTAAATAATTATGTATAAAAAGCAGGAACTTATTAAAAATTACGTCATAAAAAGTATACACGTGAATTTTAAAAGAGAAAGGATATTGTAAAATAATAAATTCATTAACATGCGTTAGAAGTCTTAGGAGAAATTACGTCATATTTACGTCACATTATAGTTATTACATAAAATGAACACAAAATAATATTGCAAAAAAGTTTAAATTTAGAAATTGCGCTAGACATTTATTTAATATTTTGAGAGGATATTTTCAACTATTTTTGTTAGGAAAGCGCAAATAATATTTCATTGCTAACAAAAGTACTTTCACGCGATTATTTAAAAGAGAAAGAATAGCTTGGTAAAAATTACGTCAGATTAAAAACGATTAATTTAAAATGTCTCATTTAAAAGAACTTTCTTTTCGCTTTGTTAAAAAATACCAGGAGACAAAGACTCTGTTTACTTAATTCCTTTTATATTAGCTTATTTTGAAATGTTGTTACACCTGTCTACGTCATCAAGTTATTTTTATTTCGACGTTTTATTTGTATTTTTATTAATGTTGTACGAATTTATTTGTTCTTTCGTTATTTAAAATAAAAATTATGTCAATTTGTATAATTTGGCGATTTATATAATTTGGCGAAATGGGTCGATGGGATAATCAAGTAGTACCGCAGCGGATTTGGCGTTAAAATTCCCCAATCAAAGAGAAATGAATAGAAATTCGTTTATAGGGAGATCTCCACTGTTTTTTAAATTATAATTCAATCTTTCGAAATCTTTTTAAAGCCGATCAAATTAGCGTGCATTTAGAGCCTGCGGTGTCTGGACGGGGGTTGGCGAGCGTAGCTCGTAGGCGGCCGAGCCCCCTAGTTAGATAAGAATAACGTACGTATTCATATCATTTCTGGTGTTTTTTCTATTTTACGAGCTATTTTAGTGTTCCCTACGGGATCGTTAAAACAAGCGTCGACTGTATCATTACATTTTTCAATAATTCCCTCACTTAATTGTTCTTTCATAATTTCATTATATTTCAAAAACAAAGATTTATCACTCTTTAATCTTTTTTCCAAACCCACAAAACGCTTCTTCGCAACCTCGTAATTATAAAACAAATTTTGTTTATCTAATTCATTACACCATAACAAAAGGGTCATATAGCTATCATTTTTAAAAATGATTTCTTTCTGGAATTGATTAATGACCTCATAAGTCTCTTCGAGCTTTTGATCATTAGAATCGATGAAAAAAGACTCGATGTGCCATAAATTTCTAAGATCATTTTCTGGAGGGAAACAAATTACATTTAAACAGGGAGTTGTGTGTGAATTATTGCTGTCAACTCGACCGACCAAAGTTTTGACAAATATTGTTGGCTGCATAAATAATTGATGATTAATTTTTTCGACGGATCCTATTATAGTACAGAATAAATAATCTGCCCCTAGCAATGTCTGAACAGGTTTCGAATGAATAAAAGTGTCAGCCAATTCATGTTTATCTAATCGCAGTTTATCTATTAACTGATAATCAACAGAAGTCATTATCTTAGTACCGCTAATAATTTCAGAAACCAGCGCTCTTACAGTTATTTTTTCATAAGGATGATGACAACTAATAACAGTTAAAATTGCCACATTAAATTCCTTTCCTATGGCGTCGCGATTCGCAAAAGTATAAACCAAAAGTGTTTCCTTAGCAACAGGTTTTAATTTTAACGCTGAGGCTATACTTTTTGTAATAAATGTACTAGAGGATGCAGAATCATATAAAATTCTCGTGTTTAATTTATTTCCTGTTCCCTGCACTTGTACTCAGGCAGTTTGCAAAAATGTTGCATACTTTTCGGGTGAATTATTTGTTTTTATTATATATGAAAACACAGCTTCACTTTTGTCATTTTTAGCCGCATCGGCTTTCACTGAGACATCATCGGGACGCGTTTTTGCCGATTTTTTAGTGGGGCAAAATAAATAATTATGCTGATAACTTTTACACAATTCACAAGGAGGTATTTTTACCTTACACAAAGATATTAAGTGCGATTTCAAGAAGCATCGATAACATCTTCCATCCTTTTTCAACTTATACCTTTTCTGTTCATCAGTAATCTCGGTACACTTTAAGCTTAAATGTTTCGAGTTACAAAAAATGCAAACATTTTTTTACAATAGTGTTAAGCGCGACTGAAGTGGGAACATTAGGTTTTATCCTAGGAGCCCTTTTTCCCATCTTGTTACTTCCTGATTTTTTAAGGAAACCCCTGACACTGCATTAGCTGCTTGGCGCGACTCTATTTCAAACTTTATGAAATTCATCAATTAATTCACGTCACCAGCTTTTTCAGCATTCTTTTTCCTCTGAAATTCTATAACTAAATTATGTGGTAACTATTTTAAGATTATTGGTATCAATAAATACCCAAAATTATCTGACGCCACCCCGATAGCTTTTAAATTACGAATGCTGGCCTTGCATTCGTCATATAAATCCCGTAACAATTTTATGTTCGCGGTGGATTTTACGGTTCTAGTTCTAACAACTTTGTTTATGAACCCGCTTATCAAAATTTCTGGTTTACCGTATCGATTCTGCAGTAAGTCTAAGGACTGCTGACAATTAGTTTCATTTAGGGCTAAACCGGAAATTGATCTAAGCGCTTCACCTGACAAAAATGATTTTAAGTAATTGAATTTGTCAATTTTGGTTAAATTCTCGTTCGAATCGATTGTACTTTTGAAAATATTCAGGAATTTTAAAAAGGTATTTGGATCCCCCTTAAAGACTGGTATAGTTATTTTTGGCAAATTTATTGTTGCCGGTCTAGCACTAACATAAGGAATTGTACTCGCATTAAATACAGAACTAGTATCAGGTTGATCAGAATCAATTTTAAATTTCTTCAAATTCAATTTAATTAAAAATTTGGTTTCATTAATAACATCGTCGTAATCGATGCTCGTTTGTACATCATTTTCGAAAACTGTTCCATCATCTATTAGCTCCTGAATCTGATTGTTTACTAATTTTAATTCAGATTGTTTTTGTATTATATTACTTAAATATTCAGCCAATTGTTCAAAATTACTTTTTTCTTCAAAGTCTAGACTTTCTAAGAAATTATCAATTTTAGTGATAAATTTAGTTAAGGAAGTCTTCATGATTTTCCGTTTACCTTTTAATTTGTCGAGATCCATTATTTTCAATTATTTTCATAGATAGAACAAAATGGCTACAGTACCATTTTTTATCCGCGACGAGAAGACGGATGAGCCGTGGACGTGTAATCCAATATTTTGAAGACAATGATAATCTTATAATCCTATGGAGCACTCACTAATTTAATCCTGACAAATTTTTAAACTCCTTTGGGTATTCGGCACCATAAAACGTATTCATAATCAAAACTATCGAGAAACATCTTTCGTAGTAAATAAATTATTTCGAGAAAAAAATATATTTCGTTGAATCCAATTCTTGTAAAATAATAAATCTTGAAAGTCTTTTTATCTTTTATTTTTGACAGCACAGCACGACGACATTTAGAACAATTAATATTTAACAGTTAAATAAGATTATAAATTCCGAGAATGCCATATAAATATGCATCTCAGCCAAGTAATAAAGATATTCTAATCTTCTAGTTACATAAATTCAAGCATCACTTCACTACATTAAATCACACTTGTTAATATAAATATTTACAATTCCGAGAAAACATTTTTTTCCCGATCAAACACAATTCGAGTTTTTTACTTATCTAAAAAATTCTACCATCAATCTGTCAGTTTATTCGCGCTCTTTCGCAAACACACGTACCGAGCCACGTGATCTGGGCTATTTTTAGATTTCTCCCCAAACAGGCAGGTGCGATTTCGTAACACCATCCTCATATATTCAATTTTCACATTTGTTATTCATCTCCAGTTCAAAAAAAAAAAAAAAAAGAACAATTTAAATTAAAAGTTGTTTTGTTGTGGTTAAAAAAATGGTGAACAATAAAATAAACTAATGAAAAGGCTTTTATTATACATATTTATATTTTATTTTTTTATTTACACATAAAAAACATAAAAAATGCTAGTGAATATATTTTTTAAACACACCGTTAGCACCACTTGGTGTGATTTCCATGGATTTTTCTGTTTTCTTCTTTTTCCTCATAGAGACAATATCAGTGTGCAGTATTTGTGAAGAACATAGTTATCAGAAATAAAAATAAAAATTAGTTTTTAATTTTATTTTTTTAAGAAAAATATATGATTGCAAACTATCACAATTAAAGAAAAAGTTCATTTTCGACTTCATAATATTTATGTAAAATCTGAGTTAACGAGTTAGCTTTTAGTTTAATCACCTCAACAATTTTTTTAGGCAATTGGATCACAAAAATACACTGCTCAAAACAATTAGGGGAGCACATGGTTTTAACGAAATTACGCTAATATTTCCACCGATAAGTAACGTAAAATAAAACATCCACAATTTAAAGTGTTGTAGAAAACAGATAAAGAAAACTTCACATATAAACTAAAGTTTATAACGTCAAAAACTAGAAAAAGGAGATAAGTTCAGAAATCGGGATTTTGCAGAAACGTCTGTTTCACTGCCTCAGTTGTAAAATTCAATTGCTCAGCTTGTGTTTTGAGAAAAGGTGGCTTGAAAATGTCACAACAACATGATTTACAGCAATCCATGGCTTGGCGTGTTATCGGGACAGTTAAATTTGGGGGAAACACAACGAAGTGTAGTGGACGCTGTTAGAGTCGCAATAAGTGTCCATGAAAGGCTGTGGAATCGATTCCAAGACAAATGGAATGGTAGTCATCGACAAGTGCAAGGTCGAAAATGTGCTAACATAGAAACTGATGACCGATATATCCTGTTAACAGCTCGTCGAGACGGAACGGGCAATGCTACTCAGCTGCAAACACAGTTGTTCTTGGCCACAGGACGAAGGATGCCCAGCCAAACAGTCCGAAATAGACTTCATCAGGGTGGTCTCTATGCACGTAAGCCAATGGTCTGTATTTCGTTGACCTCAAGCCACTGTGTGGCCCAAAGAAGGTGGGGAACTGAACATCGAGTTTGGAGGCAACGTTGTTGGAGCCAAATTCTGTTTACAGACGAGTCCCGATTCAGTCTGGATGTGACATCTGATGTGTTTTGGCATGGAGAGAAAGAGGCACTCAAAATAATCCCACATTCGTTCATGAAAGATCACATTACAGACGAGGTGGGTTGATGCTATTGGCTGGAATCAGCATAGGTGGACGTACGGGCCTGCATATCATTCGGAATGGCACTTTGACGGTCCGAAGTTATACAGGCGAAATACTGAGACCTCATGTCATATGTTATGTTGCAGCAGTTAGTGATTTCTTTTTTTCCATGCATGATAATGCCAGACTTCCGAAACTGCCCTAAACAATCTTTTCATGTTCTTTTCATCTTTTCAAAGAATAAAAGCTCCCTTACAATTTTTTTGCGTCTTTTTTTCTGTATTGTGCATTAATACACGTGTACTATCCATTTGTATTCTTGCCTTCTTCACCCATTTGTCTTGCATTCGTCTTGTGGAAAACATGCTTGAAGTTAAACAATTCAGCGTACGGAGACCACCATGCTCTCCTGACCTAAATCCGATCGAGCATATTTGGGACGTACTCAAACGACGCATTGCTGCGAGACCGAGGCCTCCTTTTATTGTCTGGGACTTGGAGAATGCAATTCTTGAGCAGTGGTACAGTATTCCCCAAAGTCTTATCGATAACCTCATCGCATCCATGGGAAACAGGTGTGCAGCAGTCTTAGCTGTTCGAGGAGACCACACGCCATATAAAAAATCTTGCATCATTTCTAAACAATACTTTTTTTTATCATTTACATGAAACCAACTTGTTGCCCTAAACCATCTTTTCATCTTTTCAAAGAATAAAAGCTCCCTTACAATTTTTTTGCGTCTTTTTTTCTGTATTGCGCATTAATACACGTGCACTATCCATTTTATGCCCATACATGGCTGTCTTGCACTGTTCTCTTCACTTTTTTGCTTGCTCCCCTAATTTTTTTGAGCAATGTATTTCCGAAAACTTTCAGAATAAGCAGTTGAAAGCTGTAAAATTAACATAGAATACTAATTAATTTAAAGGAGGGAAATAATGAAAGAGAACACACTACACTATAACAGACTGTTAACAAGAGAGTAGAACGTGACTTTATTTTTAACAATAAAGAAAAAAATCATGTGTCAAGAATAGATTATGAAACCTTTTCCAACACATTCAGAATAATGTAACAAAACTGCACCATTTAATAAGTTGAAATAGGGTATCTAATTCAACCATATGGAAACGCATAACATTTGAAAACCCAATTTAAGCGATTCCCATATAAAATTGGAAAATTATTCCGATTCTTTGAGCAGCCCTGCATATGATATATACATTTAGATCTATTAACTGCATGCATGCAAAAATCTTGCCCAGCTAGGAAATATATATACAGTAGAGCGCCGATTATCCGAACTCCAATTAACCGAGCTTCCAATTATCCGAATAGCCAATTTCTCTCAAAAAATATTTTTTAACCGAACCTCCAATTATCCGAACAGCCTATTTCTCTAAAAAAAATTTTAAACGAACTTCCATTTATCCAAACACCTTATTAGACCTGGATATCAGATTTTAAATGATGATGAGATTGTGGATGCTACTCAAGATGAAAATGAAATTGAAAACGAATGCTCTAAAAATGATCAAGGTCCATCACATAACGAAGCCGTCGAATGTTTGGAAACAGCTATGAAATGGCTCGAACGGCAGAAGAATGCTGTTCCTATTCAACTAACGTATTTAAGAAGAGTTCAAAATATGGCAACATAGAAAAGAATGTCTTCGTTTAAGCAAACAACAATCGAAAGCTCTTTTGCTTAAATTATAATATCTGGAGTTCAGAAAATGATAATAAGTAAACAAAAAAATAAAAAAGACAAAAATCAATTTTTAAACATGTCAGCATTAACTAGTGCTGACAGTCTAAAGCGTGGATAAAGTGCGAAGATTTCAGTATATTCAGGAACATCCGTTAAATTGTCTGTCCATTTATCCGAAATTTTTCTAATCCGAACTAGGGTCGGTTCCGACTTGTTCGGATAATCGGCGCTCTACTGTAGTTCAAAATTCCCCTTCAGCAATTTCCGCTGATAAGGAGAATGGCCCGTGAATTCTTTTGTGCAGCCCTGTATACAAGGTATAGAATTTATACACAACGAGTAACATGCAAAAGATTAGTTACATTTAAAAGCGCATACCGAAAGTGAAAACGCACTTTAAGCAGTTATTGCTCAAAGACAATATTGTAACCGATTTCTTTCGTGTGTCCCTGTAAATAATAGATAATTGCTATGAAAACCCTATTTTATAGTAATCGTCTTGTAGTGAAATTCAGCGATTTACATCAATTTCAATACATTTGAAATAGCGTAATGTCATTAAAATGCACTGCAAACGATTTTTCTCCATTGACCTAGATGTAACGGAATTCTTTTGAGTGCCCCTGTAAATGAATTTACAGTAGAGCGTCGATTATCCGAACAAGTCGGGACCGATCCTAGTTCGGATAAGCAAAAGTTCGGATAAATGGACAGACAGCTTAAGGGATGTTCCTGACTATACTAAAACCTTCACACTTTATCCAGCCTTAGGACTGGCAACATCAGTTAGTGGTAGTTTGTTTAAGGGGTCTCAGGACTCTTAAAGCTCTAAAAGTTTCGAAATTTTAATTTTTTTAGATGTTAAACTTCTATGTTTTCTGAACATTTTGATATAATTGTTATCTTGAAATTCCCATTAGAACAGAAGTTATGGCATTTAGAATTATACACTCTCAATAGCTGAAGCGGTGTTTCCAAAACTTTGAAGTCATTTTTCTCCAAATGACGTTTTTGGACATAACGCGCACGATATCTCAAAAACTTCTGCATATTTTTACATGAAATTTCCAAAACATATGTTTCATGTTAGTCTCTATAAACTGAACCTAAAATTTCCTTTTTATTGTAAAAAGAAAATATTTTTTAGGGGTTTATAGTGTTGAAATTTTCTAAATTTTGCATTAGCTAAATACAACTTTGTATTAAAAATATAAAAATGCTTTAAATACAAATTTATATAGGTTCAGTGTAAGTATTATAATTCGAGGTATAAGTAGGCACCAAAATTTTCAATCTAGTTTCAAAATTTATTTTGTAATCGTGCGCATAAGTTGTTATGCCGATTTTCTACTCGTCAAATGTCTGACAGTTTGGAGCCCCCTGTAAATGCTAATTCTGCATCTTGCAATTTTTCAAATATTTGAAATGAAAGAACATACTTGTATCTTTCATTCCCATTTAAAACTGTGTCTTAATATCAAATACATTTTAAGATATTAAATGTTGAAATGGTCCTTTGTTTTTCATTTTTTCCTATTTTAAGAGTCCTGAGACCCCTTAAAAACTGTTTGCTTTTTTTCTACTTTTCTATCATTTAAAGTTTTCTTTTTCTCTTTTTATCATTTTCTGAACTCCCAAGGATTATAACTTAAGCAAAAAAGCTTTCGATTGTTGCTTGCTTAGAAGACGTTCTTTCCAATGCTGCCATATCTCTCATTCTTCTTAAATGCGTTAGTTGAATGTTGAATAGGATCAGCATTCTTCCGCCGTTCGAGCCATTTCACAGCTGTTTCCAAACATTCAAAAGCCTCGTTATGTGATGGACCTGGGTCATTTTCATTTCTTCAATTCTTAAATATCATCCACAATCTTATTACCATTACCATTTTTAGTCCGCCATCACCATTTTTAGCCGTTTTTTTTTTTTTTTTTTTTTTTTTTTTTTTTTTTTGACAGTGTATGAACAGTAATTGCTAGAAGTGCGTTTTCTTTTATGATGTGCATTTTTAAATCAAACTTTAATCAAAATAAAATTGCGACAAGTGTACTATATAAGAAATTTGAAAAATGATTGATTTTAAACATGAGAAAATAAAGGCTCCCCACACATGGGAGTTTTGACCCACTCTTTTTTATATTAAAATATTTGTTAAGGGAAATTAAATCAGTTTTAAAAAAGACAGAATAACTTTATGCTACAAGTTTTAATTATTATTAAAAATATTTTGAAAAATGTGACGTGTAAGCAAACCTGCTTAGATGGAATTCAAGGAACAGGAGAGAAATTCCGTGTTAAACAGCAACATTTTTTTACACTCGACTTGGCAACACTAGTTGCCAGCCACATAGTTTGGCTTCATCTCATTGTGTTCATCTTGGTGAAATTTGTCTACATACCTTCCCAAAGTGTTTTGATCAATGTTATGTTTTTTTTTTTCAGAGGAATGAATACCTAACATTTCTTAAGGCTGCTGCTTTCATTATTTTTAGTCTTTTCCATTCTTTCTATTTACCTACTATGGGTTCTATTTAAATAAAATAAAATTTCCTATCAGCTTTCCAATTTCTGTTTCATTAAATTTTTTCTTGCTTCTTAAAACAATTTTTCTCATCTTCATTTAATCAGTTTTAAACGTTTTCATTTCCGTTTTACAGTAACTTAACAGAATAAATTTACAATCTTTTAGAAATATTACTATTAACCCTTCATTATGTACAGTGTGTAATAAAAATATTTCCCAAAACACTTAATTAGGGAGCTTTGACCATCTGGTCAGCCCTCCCCACATTAATTGGGTCAAGCCACCCAAATAACCACTTTTTAAAGTTATAGCAAATGGTTATGTTTAGTCTAATTTACTGTACAATCTTTATGCCTGGAATGAGAAAATCTTACAAAATCTTTCTAAAAAATACACTTTTTAAGCTGAAAAATCTTCACAATTGATTTTTCCACATCTGTTTCAATTATCTTCATGAAACAAAGAGTATTGTTTAAGTATTTCAGCAGCTTTGGTTGTCACCTATTGGCAAAACTCTGAAATTCTTTTAAATATGAAAACTGAAGGGTGGGTCAAACCTTCCCTATTGTAAAGTCTTGGCGTAATTAGATAATTAATTAACAGAACTATGCCTGTACCAAGACTTCACAAGCGGACTGCAGTTCCCACGGTCTGGAAACCATTCATATTAAATGGACAATAGGATAATCTCTCGAGATATTCTAGTTCTATTTCTCTTTCAGCCGACCTCCTCGCGCAGAGAGTTTCAGCATCTCGCAGACTCCGAATGGCAACAGGGCACCAGAGGAGAACAAAGATGCTCCAATGAGAACGCCGGGACTTCGCCGATCGGAAGAGAAACATGCCCCGTCGGTTTGGGGGAGGAAACAGAAGATGGAGGTGAGGAAAGATTTTGTGGCAGGGAGTTAGTTCTTGGAGGCTCGCAGACGGCACCAGCCGGCGAAATCCCTATCTCCTAGTGACTTTAAATCTCTAGAAATGAGCGACTAGAGTTTTTGTTAGTGAGTTCTTGGAAGCTTGCAGACGGCACCAGCCGGCGAAATCCCTTTTTTCCGAGAGACTTTTGATCTCCATAATTTAGTGACTGAACATTTTTGATCTTGTTGGCAGCTAAATAGCTAGCAAATTCGATTTCTTTCAGAGGCATCAGTCTCAAGTGCAGTAAGATATTCTGTGATTATCCTTGACTTTGTGGCAAATGTCCCTTCATATTTATAATTGATACGGACCCTGATTAATATGTGTATAATCCTGAAAAAACCCAGAATAAAATTATTCGAAGGTTAATCTGGAATGATTTCCTGTCTTCTGCGCTACCAGATCATTTTTGGAGGCAGGGAAATCTTTACACTATGGCCAACCCTCCCCAGTCTCCCCTATATTCCTTAGTGTGTATAAATTCTACAAATCATATACAGGGCTGCACAAAACATCTGAAGCATATTTCCGTTTGTTGATGGAAATTGCTGAAGGGGAATGTTCAACCGTGCTATGCGTTTCTAATTGAATTAAGTTTTAGCATACTATCTATTATATGATAAATCTATAGTTCATATGCAGGGCTGCGCAAAAAATCTAGATTTTTTTTTTTTTTTTTTTTTTTTTTTTTGGACGGGGAACTGAGGAAATTGTATTTGCAAATGTGATATGCGTTTTACAAATTGTTTATTTAGACATCGTTTTTCACATTATTAACCAGTGAAGTTTTATTATAGAACTCTAAATGTGTTGGAAAGTGTTTCATAATCTATGTTTAACGCATGATTTTATGTTCATGTTTTTTCTTCTGTCGGGAACACGGTGAAAGTTTTCCGTTTAGGACAACATTCCGTTATATTCAGGCTTCGCTTTTCACAGGTTTTTCTCTACTATTGTTCCAAAATAATTTACAGAAATTTACGTTAAACAAGAAAGAAAAATCATGCGTCAAGCATAGTTTATGAAACACTTTCCAACACTTCCTGAAATCTTTAACAAAACTTCTTTATTTAGAGAAATAAGTTAAATAAGATAAATAAGAAAACATTTTAGAAAACAGAAAAAAAAATGTAAAAACTGATTTCAGCAGTTACCTTCCATAGCCATCATGTATTCCAATTCTTTTGAACAGCCCTGTATTTGATCTGTAAGTTGATATATATATACTACATAATGCGAAAATTTAGTTTAGCAAGAAAACGCATAACAGGTTGAAATTCCTCTTTCAGCAATTTATACTAATAGATTGAAACATACTTAAATACTTTTGTTCAGCTCTGTAATTTACCTAGTACCTTTATTACATGCCCTATTTATCTAAAATTTAATTCAAACTAAAACACTCTTAAAACTACTAAAGCCAAATTTTCAGAAACTATCATCCAAAGACTGCCATGTATCCAATTCTTTGCGTGGCCCAGTATATCATTTTATCAATACTCTACAAACATTTCTTAGTAAACTAAATGCAGTTCAGCGTAAAAATGCATAACTCATTTAAAAACAACCTTTAAGCAATTTACGCTCATACTCAGTAATCTTTACGAATTCTTTTGCGTAGTCCTGTATATCAACTATAGCATTTATACACGCCATACAGTTTGCATAAATATAGTGAAACTTAACAACGAATATCATAATTAAAAATGCATTTCCTGACATCATCGCTAATATACAGTACTTCGGATAGAATATATTATCTGAAATCTTTTGTGTGCCCCTGTAAATGCTATGCACTTCGTATTATACATGAAATAAGTTATAGTAAACCTCAGCGACGGATATCAATTCTATTATATATGAAAAAGTTTAACATAATTAAAATACGCCGCAAACAATTCCCACCCCCATACCATTATGTAACGAAATTCTCTTGTGTGGCACTGTAAATGAATAATAACTATTCTTTGCAACGCATTTTCTTGCAGAATGCATATTTTAGTGTATTTCATAAATGCATATCAATTTTATTATTTTTTATATTAAAATTCACTTGACATATTTTTTTCTCATTGGCCGTAATGTAACGGAATACCAGTGGTGGAAAATTGGCGCAGAGGTGGAGCCTATTGATACCACTAAAATTTTATGGTATTAATCAGTTTAATAAAAACTCAGAAATTTGATCATTAGATAAGAGGGTAAATACTACTACAATTTAGTGGTATCAATAGGCTCCACCTCTGAGCCAATTTTCCACCACTGGAATACTTTTAACTGTCCTGAAAATAAACTAAACTTCATTTGAAACAAACTTAATTTACCACTCGAAAAATGAAAAAAATGCTAACTGGCGAATTAAAAAAAAAAAAAGCTATTGGCGAGATTTGCACCCGGCTAACATAAAAGTACCAAGAATTCTTTGCGATCATGGCAACTTTTATGTAGTTTTATTCGAAAAAATAATGTTGATTCTTTAATCAAAATGGAAACCTTTCTTATGAAAAGCGAAGGGTTGTAATTGTTTGTGGCAGTTACATGACTTGGGCTATTATAATATAAGTGAAATGATGACGATAGAATAATATTTCGCGACTTATCGCCTGTGGTCGGCTAACAGTAAAGTACCAAAATGGCCGCCTGGAATATAAAAAGCGAAGGGATCCGCCCGGAACTGTTGATAATAGTCACATGACTAAGGTTATTATTATAGAGATTGTTTTCAATTCTAAAAACAGTGCAAAGAATAATATTTCCTAACGATTAAAAATTTATTTACACGTGACTATTAAAAAAAAAAAAGAAACTTTAAAATTACTATTAAATGAGTAAGTGTTAAAAGCAGGAAAATATTGAAAATTATGTCTTGAAAATTGTATTTACACGTGAATATTAAACGAGAAAGGAAACTTTAAAATAATAAATACATTAATATACGTTTAACCCTTTCAGGGTCAAGGTACTTCTATTCGTAAAATGTTGAAATCAGTGAATGGCACCAGAATTTACAAACAAATTTCGAAATACGAAAATGCTTTTGTTCACTTACTTAATAAAGGAAAATTTTCATTCCAATATTCTGGTGCCAATGTGGCATTTAAGAATTAAAATTAAGTGGTCCAAAAAAGAACCACCGCTCTTGAAAGGGTTAAAGCAGTAAATTGTAGTAAATTGTATTATGTCAATCGTTTTATAATTCTGTTAAAAAATACCGGGAAGCAAAGACTCTGTTTACTTAATTCATTTTATTTTAGCTTCCTTTCAAATGTTTAACTGATCTTCTTTAATCAAACATGAAAACAACTATTGGATATCTTAACAGCAACTGATTCGGCCTTAAATTTTCGCAATCAAAGGGAATTGAATGGAAACTCGTTTACAGGGCTATCACTATTTTTCATTATAATACAATCTTCTCTTATCTTTTTAATGCCGATCAAATTAGCGTGCTTTTAGATTCTGCGGTGTCTGAACGGGGGTTGGCGAGCGTAGCTTGCAGGGGGCAGAGCCCCCTAGTAAATATATAAATAAATAATAATAATAATAAAACAATGTGATAATATTTTTGCTTAAAGGTAATTTTTTAATTAATTTTTCTTCGCAACTCATAAAATTTGCAGGTGTTCTTATTCAGAAACTATGTCATCGAATGGTTTTTTCATGCTTCGGTAAATGCACAAAATCTTTCGGAAAATGCTGTCAAAGTTGGAGTTTTTAATCATATTTCCAGATACGAAAGCGCGAAAAAAAAAAAATAATAAAATAAAAATAAATAAATAAAAATACCATCTTGAGACGACAGTCGCTTATAAACAGGACTGCGAAGTCGGTGGGTAAAATGGATGACTCCGACTCTTTCGCTCAAAAATGGGCCTGACTTCGACTCCGACTCTACGACTTCGACTCCGTAGCCCTGCTTATAACTCAAGATGTAAATTCGTTTATCGAAAACTGAACATAAAAGAAAACAATAAAGAAATAGTCATGCGTCAAGCATAGATTATGAAACACTTTCCAACAATTTCAGAATACTTTAACAAAACTCTGTCGTTTAATATAAGGTAAAGAAGATACCCAAGTAAACGTTTTAGAAAACGTATTACATATATTTGTAAACCATTTTTTAATAATCACCGCCCATAGCCGGAAAGGTACTCAAGTTCTGCTGTGCAACTCTTTATATTATTTATACATTAGTACAGATTCTACATAGTAAAATAAAATTTAGTTTAATAAGCAAACACATAGTTTAAACACAGTTGAAAACTCACCTTCAGCTATTTCTATCAATAGAGGGAAAGGGAAACGTACTTGATTGCTTTTGTACAGCCCTGTATAACTCACACAGATTTTTATAGACGCCACATATTAAGCTGATATTTAATTGAGGCAATACACGCTTTAAACAACTGCAGTAACACTTTCAGGAATTACTATTCATATTCCATGTATCCAGTTCTTTGAATAGCCTTGTATATGATTTTATTAGGGTAACTCCGGGAGAGTCGCTGCATACGGGATAGATGCCGCACCCCTCGTATTTCTTCTAATTATCGATAGATGGTCGTCAAACGCACAGTATAGGTGCGCAATGAGATTATTTTAACCAGTGAATAGCGTGAATTCCATTTCGATGTTTATTTGTATATAGTAAAGCAAGGAGAGTCTGCGCACCTTTCAAAAGAATAATGAATAATAATAAAAAATCTAAATATTAATATTTTGCTAAACTATGCATGAATAATTTTGACTTCATTTGTTTTTTATGCATTTCCATTGTTATTTTGTTGTTATACTGTAAATTAATAGAACAGCAGTAATAAAACCAAGAAAACTATTTTGCGCAATCTCTCCTTACAGGGTAGGAGAGATTGCGCACATAGGTAGAAGAGATTGCTATTAATAATAACTACAATTAAATTGTTAACAATAATAATTACACTTAATTGACATTTTGTGAGTAAATATTTTTGTATTAGGAGTGAATATTTCAACCAAATGTTTAAATAATAAATAAAAGAAATAATTCTAACAACAGTTAAAATTTTTAATTTAAGGGTGTATTCCGATCCAAACTACTTATTTTCTGATTCATTTTAAAATTCATTTTTGCTCTCAAACGCATCAAACTGAGAAATTCTCTTATTTGGAAACTATATAATGTGCCGTGCTTCTTACTTTTTTGATAAATGCAGAAAATACTGAAAAAGACGCTGTCAAAGTTGGCGTTCTGGGAATGAAAAAAATGGTCATACTGAGAAAATAATTGTTAAAAAATCAAATTATAATTAATTGAGCTGAAAAGGAAATCACACGGCATGTTAAACATGTCTTCAGAAATCACCCCAGCAAGTTTCATGTTTTTGCTTTTAAAAATGAGTCTGAAAATGTCTCAGAAAATTTCGAGCTGTTGAAGGTGGAAAAATATTTTTTCAAATACACCCTTAAAAAGATTAAAATATCAGAAAAAGCAAGCCTTACTAAGATTACAAAAAACCATTCACCTAGTAGATAACATGTTTAACTTGAAAATTACTTCATTTCGATTTCCACAGTTTCATTGTATTTTGTTTGCTAACCGAAATTGTCGTCGTCCGCAATCGATGCACTTATTATTGTAAAACGTGCATCTTTCGTGCAATCACCTGCAACAAGCAATACATTGAATCCAGTCAGTTGTCGAAATTGTGTCCTGGTACAGTTCCTGATACTCAGTGCACTCATCCTCATTGACCTTCGTTTTTTTTTCCCTTGAGTTTTTTTATCCCACTTTTTGTAAAAGCACCTTATCTTCAGCTTTTTTTTTTTTTTTTTTTTTTTTTTTTTTTTTTCTTTTGTAGCGGCATCCTTCTTAAATCTTTTTTCATATATATTTTGTGGATCAGTAACATTAGCTGCACTCTGTTTCCTTTTGATTTCCATGGCATTACACTACTTGGAATGGGTGAAAGCTTTTCCAAAACATTGTATTAGAAAATTTATTTTAGTTAACAAAATTAATTTATTAGCAAATTAATTGCTCATAAATTATATATATATATATATATTTAATGAAATTATTAACAAATATATTATTAATTTATTAACAAAAATAATTACATAAAATTTATTTAAAAACAACTGTATTATTAATTTATTAATAAAATTTTTATCTGCAAAAGTATTTTTTATTTTGGGCAAATTAATTTATTGCCAAATTTAGTTTTGATAATTATGTGTTTTTCCGAAATTATTTCAAATTGATTCATTCATATGTTTTACGCGTAATTTGCAATTCATACAAATTTATCAATAAGCTGTGTTATCTCTCCTAGCACTTAAACTTATGGGGAAATGCGCCATCTCTCCTAAGTAGCAGATGCGCAAACTCTCCTATTTTGGTAGGACAGATTGCGCGGTCTTTTATTTAAATACGGCAGCTTCTAAAATGAATTTCTGGTGTTCGCATACTTAGTCCAGGTTAGTAGTTTATAAGAAATTGTTTAAGTTCAAAATATTTTGTATTATCGACGCTCTATAAAAATTCTGACGAACAGTTATGAAAATTCAAGCACTTACTTTGGAAAAAATTCCAAAATAGCACTGCTTTATCCAAGACGCTTGGAACAATAAATATGCACATTCATGTAGACACTGCACTAATGCTGCTGTACAACTACCTGGAGTCGCTGAGCGCGCACTCTAATCCTTCCCGTCGAATCTCTTTGTGCGCAATCTCTCGTACCGCGCGAACTCTCCTCGCTTTACTATAATTACAATCTTTAATTTGACGTAAGTGCATGATTTCACTGTCCAAACTTTTAAGCACATCATGTTTAAATACTTTTTATACACTAATTACTAAATGCATGCGTGATTTCGAAGTCAAAACTAAGTGTAGGGGTTGTATAGAGTACTCTGTGTATGATTACGCCATTCCCCTTAGCGATGGCAGGTAACTATGATGGCCGACGTTTGCACCATGCAAAATGGGATACATGCCGCACAGCTATTGCGGTATACATGCCGCAGTTTCTTTTGTACGGGATAATTAAGTGTTATTAACTTTTCCTTTTCTTTTGTACAGACTAACCATGTTAGGCATGTTATCAAGTTTATTAAAACTAAAGGAGAAAAAGGGGAAAATAAAAAGTAAGAAGGGCAAGAAAGATGCAAGTCAAGATAATAATAATGAAAAATTGGATTACAAGTAACGCAGACGTTCTTTGCAAACTACTCCAAAAAAGAGGAAGTGTAATTGTCTTTGTTGCATCATGTGTTTAAATGTAGTTACATAAAGACTGTACTTTTTCGACACTTTTTCTGTAGATTGAAGTCGATCTCTTAACCATTCGGGACCATAGGTGCATATAAGCACCTGCATAAAGAGCTTACAAAATTTGTTTCCTTCACCAGTAAAAAATAAAAGTAATATTTGCTTTGTTTAATTAGAGCATTTTCATGATTATTTAAGTAAAGGTAACTTCTTTTAACAAGTTGGAAATTGCTCGTCAAACGTGGCAAATGAGGTGCGTTCGTACTATAACTATTTTTATAATTATTTTTTGCACCCCATATTGTACTGAATGTATAATTTTTTGCACTTCATAAAGTGCATAGTCTGATACATCATTAAAATACACTTCCAATAATTTTTTCCCATTCCCGTAATGTAACGGAACACTTTTGACTGTCCCTGTAATTAAACTATACATCCGATTTTCCTAAAATTTGAAATAGCTCAACAAAATTTTGCAACAACTATATCTTTAAAATTTCAGACCATTCGGAAGGCTGTAATATCATTAAAATGCACTTGCAATAATTTTTCCCATTGGCCGTAATGTAAAGAAAAACTTTTGACTGTCCCTGTAATTAAACTATACATCCGATTTTCCTAAAATTTGAAATGGCTCGACAAAATTTTGCAACAATTATATCTTTAAAATTTCAGATCTTTCGGAAGGCTCTAATATCATTAAAATGCACTTGCAATAATTTTTCCCATTGGCCGTAATGTAAAGAAAAACTTTTGACTGTCCCTGTAATTAAACTATACATCCGATTTTCCTAAAATTTGAAATGGCTCCACAAAATTTTGCAACAATTATATCTTTAAAATTTCAGATCATTCGGACGGCTCTAATATCATTAAAATGCACTTGCAATAATTTTTCCCATTGGCCGTAATGTAAAGAAAAACTTTTGACTGTCCCTGTAATTAAACTATACATCCGATTTTCCTAAAATTTGAAATGGCTCGACAAAATTTCGCAACAATTATATCTTTAAAATTTCAGATCATTCGGAAGGCTCTAATATCATTAAAATGCACTTGCAATAATTTTTCCCATTGGCCGTAATGTAAAGAAAAACTTTTGACTGTCCCTGTAATTAAACTATACATCCGATTTTCCTAAAATTTGAAATGGCTCGACAAAATTTTGCAACAATCATATATTTGAAATTTCAGACCATTCGGTTGGGTAGTTTTTGCTCTGTTACATGCGGACAGACGGACGGACAGACGGACAGACGGACGGACAGACGGACAGACGGACGGACAGACGGACGGACAGACGGACGGACAGACGGACGGACTGAACGACGACTATAGGTGCTACGTATTTATATAATTACGAACGCACCTAAAAAAGTGGTATCAACCAAATAAATTTTGTGTAAAAGCCACCGGTCCCGAAAGGGTTAACAAATAAATTATGTAAACACAATTGTACTTTTTTTTTTCTTTTCCCTTTCTAATTCATTGATGTTACGTTGTTGCTGAAATAACAATTAAAATTTAATGTAAAAAAATAAGTCGATAATTTTAATAGAGAAAATAGGCAGCATTTATTAGTTTGAATCTACTAATACGTTTCAATGTACTCATTTAGTTTCATTTTGTTATTACATCCATAATTATAGTCCAGATATGAATGTTTTTTTTAATATTTTTATTTATAGCTTCATTCTGTTCTTATTACAAGCGTGGCATAACTACCGCACAAGTGCGGCGTCTCAGCCTGAATGTACGGGTGACGCCGCCTCAATGTAATGTTTTAGAAAAAAATTGTTAAAAAATAGTAATAATTTTTTTTTAATTTTTTGTCGCAGTACACGCGTTGTATATTTAACATTAAATAGCACGGCATGATTTTTTTAGTTTTATGTTCACCATGGGACTTTATACACACATTCAAAAAAATGTGCGGCATAAATCCCGGAATTACCCTATATGCTGCAAATATCTCTTAGTATGCTAAATGTAGTTGAGCTTGAAAATAAATAACTCATGTAAAATAACAAACACCTTTAAGCAATGCACACCCATTCTCAATAATGCGTACGAATTCTTTCGTGTAGCCTTGTATATGGTCGATAGAACTTAAGCATGCCACGTTATATACATAAAAATTTAATTAAAGTTAAAATGGCATTCCATAACTGAAAACGCACTTTCAGCAATAATCTCTGTAATAGATAACACTTCGGATACAGTATTGTATCAGAATTTCTTTATGTGGCCCTGTAAATGAACGATAAATGCAATACGCATCATATTGTACTGGAAGCATCTTTTAGTAAACCTCAGTAATGTGTATCAATTTCATCATATTTGAAATAGCGCAACGTCATTGAAATACACTGCGAAGTTTTCCCCGTGACCATTATAAACCGAGCTCTTTTGGGCGATCCTGTATATGAATGATAAAATGCTTTGCAACCATTGATGGGGGGAATTTTGCTCACCTAAAAATCTTGTAAATATTTCGTTAGCTGTCGTAAACCCCTCTGTCCAACATCTCACTAATACCTCTTGTGCATCAAATTTAGTTAACTATAAAAAGATTAGTTAATATACAGGGTGACAATTATTTAACTACATGAAATAAAACGCAAATTATTAAAAAACTACTGAGTTCAGAAACTTTATTCAACATGTAAACGTCACTACAGATATTCGGATTTAGGTTATGATATGTTCGATATGGCTGCCATCATTGGCTATGATCTGGCGTAGACGAATAGCAAAATTCTGCATGATCCTCTGAAGTGTTGGAACATCGATGCTGTCGATGACCTCCCTAATGGCAGTTTTCAGCTCAGCAATGTCTTTGGGGTTATTTCTGTACACATTGTCGTTAATGTAGCCCCACAAAAATGAGTCACATGCGTTAGGATCCGGAGAATATGGCGGCCAAGCGAGTCCCATTCCAGTGGCCTCTGGGTATCCCAGAGCCAGAATGCGGTCCCCAAAGTGCTCTTCCAGGACATCAAACACTTTCTTTGTCCGGTGGGGTCAAGCTTCGTCTTGCATGAACCACATCTTGTCGAAATCAGGGTCGCTTTGGAGAAGGGCGATGAAACCATTTTCCAAAACATTCACGTATCGTTCAGTAGTCACCGTGCCGTCAACGAATATCGGATCAATTATTCCGTGACTGGACATTGCACACCACACTGTCACCCGGTGAGGGTGGAGAGACTTCTCGATTGCGAAATGCGGACTCTCAGTGCCCCAAATGCACCAAAATGGCCGACAACAATATGTTGCGTGCGCATGCGCATACTAATTCCTATCATGCCCTGCGGCCAACCACGAAGTTTGAACTTCGTCGTGCAAACCGTTGAGAAGTTATGACGGTTTAATTTCATATAGTTAAATAATTGTCACCCTGTATATAACAATTGGTGATCGCCTTCGGCTTCTGGGAATCTTGGATACAGAAATGAATTTTTCCTCATTCGTAAATTTTTACCTAAATTAACCTTATATTTATATAGTATTCCTTTTCTACAATAATTTAATTAATAGTCCTTATCAATTTAAATCTTAATTAACTTGCGCTGGGTTATTTCGACGACCAGATTCCTTTTGAAGCAGCTAACTTTTGATGCTTATTTCTTACATTTAAAATTAAGACATATAATGCCATTGATTAGATGCCTACACAATTTAAAATACAAACATGAAGTTTATTTACAACAAAAACACGTGAAAACAATACAAATACATATAACAATCCCTTTGGCATACTTCAATAGAAATTAGCACTGAGCTAATAAATCAAATGTTAATTACAATTTTCAACATACTGATTGTGTCAATAATTTTCTTTGAATGACACCTTAACTCAAACGTGCTCGACATAATTGTCTAAATAATTTTCATTTGTTTCAGTAATAATATAATTAAATATTCAACTTGACCGTGAGCTGGCAAGGGCATGATCTCAATAAAAATGTGTAATTCAACTTTTCTACAGGCAGAAAGGGAAATAATAAAATGGTGCCTTGTTATTCTAAAGAATCATCTTTCTGTGTTGCGTTCATTGTCCATCGTTTAGCTACTATCTAGGGATATCTATCTATTAATCTAT
This sequence comes from Maratus speciosus, assembly GCA_963932465.1. Lineage (NCBI taxonomy): Eukaryota > Metazoa > Arthropoda > Arachnida > Araneae > Salticidae > Maratus > Maratus speciosus. The sequence goes on along the minus strand of OZ010799.1, from coordinate 61,171,824 downwards.
TAATTCATCTATTAATTACTATCTAGGGATAATATTCCTTGTTTTGATGATATGATTTTTAATTACATCTCCCATATTCTACAGAAAGCATGTATCAGTGCCCCCCAGAAATTCATATCAATTTCATTATGTTTATAATACAGTAACATCATTAAAATATGCCGCAAACGATTTTTCTTCATAGGCCATATCGTAAGATAATACTTTTGAGTTTGCCTCTACGCGTATTGTAAGTGCTACGTATAACATATTCCAGAGTAACCATCTTCTACTACACCTCAATAATGTATATAATGTTAAAATACACCGCAAATGATTTTTCCCCATAGACCATAATGTAACGGAATTTTTTTGAGTGCCCCTTGTAAATGAACTGTGAATGGTATCTTGGAATTAACCACCCCAGATGTTTCGGCAGCTTCAAAACCAATTAAATCAGAAAAAAACTTTATCAATGGTTTCAAAACACTTTAATGAACCAATTTGTGAACTTTATTATACTTCCTTGTTTAAATGACTGATATTGCGCTTCATAATAGTAACTTTTATGAACCATATGTGCTCTTAAGTTTCACCAGGCTTTTTTTAATGATTGTATATTTTTTATCACGCTGCGTGTGTGTTTTTCACAGCTTCTGTATCATCACTTCTTAAAATGTAACCGCTCCGATCATACGGAGTTTCTAAATACTCCAAAAATATTGTTTAATTATAACCTCTTAAAAGGAAAACGAATCAATCTTTTCGTCGTACACACATATACTAATACATATTATCTTTTAGCTTCTCATGGATACACTTAAAACGTCTTCAAGGTGTTTTGTCACAGAATAGTGCTTTTCAAATAAATTAAATCTTGGCACTAAACCAATGGATAAATAATGTATAACCGACTATGACGGATCTCTGGGATAATCCACGCACAAGATGACGATTTACGAGCTAAAGCGAAATTGATCAATAAAAGGTAAGCTATTCTCTTTACTTATCTCTATTTATAAAACGCAGCATATAAGACACAAAGAGATTTTATTTTTCTATTTTGTTTAAATATGAGAGAGCGCGATCTGGCTACTGAGGGTGGAGCATTTTTGGTTTGACATGCCGCTTAAACTCCAACATGGTACACACTTCATTTTCAATACCGAACATGCCATCGTGAATCACAATAACTTATATCAATTACATGGCAATCCGAGTATATTTACGCGAGTTAGAGGTCATCCATACATAATGTCACACTTTTTTTCCATATTTTTGACCCCCCTCCCCCCCTTTGTCACAAAGTGCCACACTTCACCATACCCCCCTCCCCCCCCCTTTGTCACAAAGTGCCACACTTCACCATACCCCCTCCCCCCCCTTTGTCACAAAGTGCCACACTTCACCATACCCCCCCCCCCTCTTGTCATATGTCACGCTATACTACATAAACATATACTTGCAGTTCAAAATCGAAGTAGTACTATGTTACAGATCATATTTCAAATTTTATTTTGAAACTTTTAACTATGTGTTTTAACGACATTTGTGGGCATAATAATAACTAGTATGTTGTGGCCATCACAAAACTTTCTTCGACATGAACAGCAATAATTGATATCCAAGTATACATGGATCTGAAGTTCGTTGAAAATCCAAGCATTATTCTTGAGATAGAGCTATTGCGGAAATCACAAAAACAGCATAGCAGCGCCACCTATTGAGCGATTTACACCAAACTGTATAAAATGTCAATTCATATCAAGGACTAACTGATTCTAAAGTTTGATGAAAATTCGTGCATTAGTTCTTGAGATACACCTTTAGTGGAAATTCTGAAAAATACAGCATAGCAGCGCCACCTGTTGCGCGATTTACACCAAAATGTACAAAATGTCAATTCATGTCAAGGATTAACTGATTCTGAAGTTTGGTGAAAATTCTTGCATTAGTTCTTGAGATACAGCTATAATGAAAATTCTGAAAAGTGCAGCATAGCAGCGCCACCTGTAGAGCGATTTGCACAAAAACACAAACAGCACTAATTCATATCAAAGTATACTTGAATCTGAAGTTTGATGGAAATCCAAGCGTTAGTTGTTGAGATAGTGCTATTGCGGAAATCGTAAAAAATGCAGTATAGAAGCGCCACCTGTTGAGCGATTTATACCAAAATGAACAAAACTTCAATTCATGTCAAGGACTAACTGAATCTGAAGTTTGATGAAAATTCGTGCATTAGTTCCGGAGATTAAGCTATTGCAGAAATCGTGAAAAAGGCTGCATAACAGCGCCACCTGTTGAGCGATTTACACCAAAAACTAATCAGCATAAATTTATATCAGGGACTAACTGAATATTAATTTTTATTAAATTCCGTGCGTTAGTTCTTGAGATAGAGCGCCCACAAAATTTGTGTCACATACAGACAGACAGACAGACAGACTCATAGACTAACAGATTCACAGACTCACAGACAGACATTTTGTAAAAACATGTTTTTCGGAATCTCTGACCCCTAAAACGTGTAAATCCGTCGAAAACCGAAAGTTGAAAATTTTCACGAATCCAATACTTTCTTCTTGTAAAGATAGAAGAAAGTAAAAATGATTCGTGTACTTATTTTGTATGAAATAAGATTAAGATTTACAACAAAAAACATAATTAATATGCAATAGTAAATAAAATATTAATTGAAAGAACAATTAAAAACAGTAGTATTTTGGAATTTGAAATGGAATTTAATATATTTGGCTTTAAATGTTATCTTTACTGTATAAACACAAAATACTTTAATTTCAAAATAACTTTAAAATTTAATCTGCTGATCTTTAATGCTTTTATTTTAACCAAAATCTGTGATGTCACACTTCTTCTTACCCCCTCCCACCATCTTGTCACAAACTGTCACAATTTCATGAACTCCCCTCCCCCCCTTAGGTACGGAGTACCTAACAATATTTTCTACGAATTGGGCGGGATTTTCGTTTTAAATGCGCCAATGGGCCTGTACAATCTGCCGCCTTTAATATCTGTTTTTGACCTTTTCAAGGGTTTCGAAGCATTGTAGACTAATAATAAAAAACACACTATTGTCAACATTTCTTTTTCTTTCTTTTCCCATATGGATGAACACATATTTTTAGTGCCAGAAAATACTGGAATTCCATAAAATTCAAAGTATCATAACTCGGTAAGGTTTAGTCGTACAAAAAAGAAATTTTTATTATTTTTCCTGTTAAAATACGGAGAAGATTTTTCTAAATATAACATATGGAGTCCAGAAACAGAATAAAAATGTGAACGTCGTAACTTTTAAAAAATAACTACTTTGACGTAAAGTTCTTTTAAGATTATGAAGAACAACTTTGAAACTTTTTTACTATTAGAACTATATTTCTACAGCTAATGGTTTAGAAAATTAGCCAATAGGCAACGATAAAAGTTGACACCGGTATTATCACTGGTTTTTGACTAATCTGAGCAATTTTCCTAACCGCTAAAGAAAAAGTAGCCAAGTTCAAATAATTCGTCGTGAATCACTAAGAATATCAAGACACAAGTAAATGAGTTACACAGAAAGGTTTAATCATACAGTAATGTCATTGAGAGTGTTGCCGAAAGGAAAAAAAAACATCTCTTGCAATTTGGCGATTTCGATCTTTAGTTTTCTCCCCAAATGAAACATTTTGGAGCAGTGACGATCGGTAGCGAGAACCCTGATTGATACTGTTCTATTACAGATTTTACTTTCCATACATACAATATAAGGGACGAAACAGGAAAGCATTGTAACCACAATAAAAATAAATGAAAATAAGGGTATATTTTTCAATTTTCAAATAAATCCATTCCCACAATTTTTCAATGATTCCATATGTACGTGTGCATGTACTACCCCCGCGGGATTGCACTTACACTCTAAAGCGAAAGCTGGGTTCCTGGAGCTGTCATCCCTGTATGTGTTCTAATTTCCTCACGTTTTTAGATTAGCAGAGATCGATTTGGTGTATTTTTGATGATGTCGGCAGGTATTTTATAAATCTGTTACAGGAATTGTATTAATTTTCAAAGAACTCAGCCGACGAGTTTGGTATCTGAACCATTCTTCAAACATTCTGTAACGATAACTGATGAACATTTTCTCTTATATCTCAATTAAATTATTTTTATTACTCACGGCTCACGTTAATCTCATATGTCTATACAACAACGTTTCACCACGCATACAGTGGAGGCTGGAAAATAATTTCACAATCTACTACCATAGATTTCATGAAAAAAATTTCTCCTCGTTTAACCGTAGAAAATCACACGATTTAAAACAGATCAAATTTTATGTACCAATATTCTGGTAGGAAGGTGATTGTGAACACCTGAAGAGCCGCTACTGAACGCAGGGTCGGACTTGGTCACTGTCAAATACTGAGACCTTGGATTTTTGGAGGGCGCAACATTTTCGAAACTCATTTTACCATCTTGCTAATAGAAACCAATAACATCCACTATCATTTCATTTTTTTCTTTATGGGGATGCTTTCAATTTCGGAACTGGATTCGAAATTAAAAGTGTCCTTAGAAAAAAAAAAAAAAAAAAAAAAAAAAAAAAAAATCGAAACAGTATAAAGTTTAGACATTGACCTCATATATCCTATTCGAAATTAGCTTGCTTTTGCACGCTAATTTGATCAGCTTTTAAAAAAAATTTGGAAGACTGAATTATAATTAAAAAAGCAATGGCGATCTCCCTGTTAACGGGCTGTTTTCGTCCTTAATTAAACCTGATCAGTGAAACATTTCAAAATAAATAATATGAAATTAATTAAGTAAATAGAGTCTTTGTCTCCAGGTATTTTTTAACAGCGCTATAAAAAAGCTCTTTTAAAAAAAGCATTTTAAATATACCGTTTTAAATCTGACGTAATTTTCACCAAAGCTTTCTTTCTCATTTTAATATTCACGTGAAAATACTTTTGTTGTTAGAAAGGAAATATTATTTGCGATTTCTTAGAATTCACAACAATTAGATTATCTCAAAATATGAAATAATAGTCTCGCGCAAATATATTTTAAAATTTAAACTGTTTGGCAGTATTGTTGTTTGGCCATTTTAAATAGGACGTAATTTCCTCCATTTACGAATTTAACGTATATTAATGACTTTATTATTGTACAATTTTCTTTCTCTTTTAAAATTCACATGTAAATATGGTTTTATGACTTAATTTTCAATATTTTCCTGCTTTTAATACATAATCATTTAGTTCTAATTTGAAAGTTTTTTTTCCCTCTATAGTCACGTGTAAATAAATTTTTAATTTGAAGTAAATATTATTCTTTTCGCTGTTTTAAAGATTGGCAACAATTTAAAATAATGCCATTTTCTAAATTATGTAAAAAATATGTCTAAAATGCTGAAAATTTGAATTTAAAATGGAAATAAGTCCTCAAAAATGAGTCAAATTAAAAAAATAAATGCAGTCTGCACGCCGGGAACGTCTCATCCTCAGAAAAAAAATTACATTCCTACGTATAGTTTTTGCTCCTATAAAACTTTTTAATGAAACGATTTTGACCAACTTTAACATTAAATATATCGTAAAATAATTGTTCGATTTTAAAACTGTTTGCATCAACGGGTTTATCAAAGATTTCTCTACAATACCACCGATTTTCATATTTTTATATGCAGTGGTTTTCTTAATATTAATGAAGAAAGACATCCCGGTCACAAAAAATTCCAAAACCGGCGGCGGCGTTAGTTACTTTTTTTTTAGAATAGAGAGATAAATTACTTAACTTGTTACCATAAACAATTTTGATCCCGTGACGAACGGGTGTTCTCCTTTGTCGCGGTCTCGCGTTGGAAATTCGGTTTAAAACACCCACATTCACAGCATTTTTTGAAAGATCATCTTAAATAGGACGTCGTCACCATGGCAACCTAGAATCATTACCTGTCATGGAATGTCGTTGAATGAATTACGTAGGATAGGATTTAATTGAATGAAGAAAACTTTTATTAATATTTTTTTTAAGTTTTGATTCGATTTTCATAAAATTTGAAATGACTCGATAAAATTCTGCAACGATTATAAATATTAAATTTCAAACCATTCGGTTGGCTAGTTTTTACGCTGTTATATGCGGACAGACGGACAGACAAACAGGTGGACCAGACCCCGACTATAGGTGCTACGTATTTATATAATTACGAACGCACCTAAAAATAGAAAACGTCTTTCGATTACATAGTTTCTGGATAACAACACATGCCGATTTCATTCGTTTCCAAACAAAAATAAATTAACAAATGTGAAAAGAAAGCAAACCCTTTGGATATGAGAACAGCCTTAACACAATTTTTGATTAAATATGTATGAAAGTTTTATTAATAATCTAGAACATTTAAGTCTTCACTGCGTGATAAACGTGATTAATATGAAAGAAAACTAAAGCGAAAAAAAAAAAAAAAAATCCCATGCAATTTTCAAATCTGCAAGTACTTCAACCCCGGTGTTAGAACACGAAAACACATTCCAGTGCTGGCATACTTCCAATCAATTTCTCCTGCTTATCCCTTTTAGAATATTCTTCTATCAGCGATTCAAATAAACAGTTACGGGCACAGTTAGACATCATATTGCATTTTAAAAAACCCAACACGTGGCGCAATTTTCTTTTAATCGTTTTATAAAATAAGTTTTATTTTATAATTTTAATTTATAAATAAATATGAAAGTAAAGACAGAAAAAAAGGAAATTGTACGTCAAACGTGGCAAATGAGGTGCGTTCGTACTATAACTAGTTTTATAAACATTCATATCTGGGGGCAATAGCTGTTGCACTCTTATACAAAAATGCATGAATACAAAATTTATTACAATTAAATATTATTAAATTCAGTAATACGGAAATAATAGGACTGCATCTTAAATTAGGTAAATATGTTTTGGTCGGAATTCACCGCAACTCATAAATACAGGGCTCCGGAGCCCGGTGCAATAGCGATTTCGAAACACCGAAGTCTAAATTACCCTTTCTTTTCCACCCATCTCCAAGTGTCTGCGTTTTTTTTTTTTCTATCAAAACACATATATGTGACGTAGTGCGTCGCACACGTAGGAGATGGAGATGAAACAGCGCGTAAGATTTTCTGAAAAATTCTCTTATAAATGTTTTTACCAGTTGTTTATTCTTCATTATAATACAGGGTAAGTCAAAATGAATATAGCGATTACAAACGGCTATAACTATTTAATGGAAAAGAATTTATCAATAAGATTAAAACAGAATGTAGACGGAACTGCAAAATTTCTTTACGTAAGGCAAGTTCAGCGAAGCGGAAGCCTACGCATGCGCGATTTGAAACTTTGCAACGACAAGAAACCTGTTCATTGTGGCCGTCTCATTAGTAAAAATGGCCAATTATGACGGTAAAAATGACCGATTATTTTTTCTGTGGTGTTATGTGAAAAACAGGGTGCCTCCCATGCCCAAAACAATTGAAGAACCCAAAGTACACATTTGTAATGCGCTTGCGTCGGTGACTGAACAAATGCTTCAGAATGTTTGGCGTGAAATGGACTACCACCTAGATGTTGTCCGTGTGACCAAGGGAAGTCACATAGAACATCTATGACGTATGTATACAAAATTTTGAATTTCCGTCTACATTCTGTGTTAATCTTATCGATAAATTCTTTGCCATTAAATAGTTATAGTCGTTTGTAATCGCTATATTCATTTTGACTTACCCTGTATATATATATATGCATATATACAGGCCTTAATTTGTGCCGGAGCCCACCGGAGCTCAGCTCCGGTACTTCTCTGTTTTCAGTGCATATTTAAATATGTGTCGGAATTCACCGGAGCTCATAAATACAGGGCTCCGGAGCCCAGTACAATAGCACTACCGAAAAACCGATGCCTAAATGAACCTTCAGTTCGATTTTATTTTGTGACAGTAGGATATTTTTTAATTGGATCATTTTTTTTAAAAAATTGAGATATCTAACCTGAAAAGAATATTTTATTTTGTTTTTATTCAAGAAGCATCAGTTTGAGGTTTTGTTTGTTTGAGGTTTTTAGCCTTCTATTGTGTACGAGTATGAAAAAAGGTTAGTGATTTTTCTATTTATTTTCATCATGAAAGCTGCCCATGCCAAGGCTCTGCTCTGTACATTTACGAAGTCATTTTCATTTGTAAGTAGATATAATTGCTATGTATTGTTTGTTATTCTGATTGAAAGCAATTGAGCAGTGTTTCGCCTTTTCTATAAAAACATCGAATCTTCCTTTTTTTGTGTGTTAACACTATTTCCTAATCAAAATTCTTACTTTGTTTAATTGAAGAATGTTGCTATTCATTAACATTAAAGTTAGGCAACAATTTCTATTCAGAAGGAGTGATAAATTAAAAAAAGGGCAGTTTTGTATATGCAAGTACATATATTTAAAATTTTTATTTTACTAAAGCAAAGATGATTTAAATTTTGCCAATAATATATGAAATATATATATCTCTGCGGATCGGAGTGAAGGCGGGGGAGGGGGGATGGAAGGATCTACGCTACGGTTTTAGTACTGCAGAATTTTAGGGCTCCGGTACTTTTTTTGGTAGAATTTAAGCCCTGCATATATACATATGTAATTTGTAAATGTTTTCAATGGTTTTACATATATGTGTATGTATATATATATATATAAAGTACCTTTGAATCAAAATTATATATATATATCCATTGTTCCGAATAATTCCTTTTTGTTGCAGTAAAACAACAGGCATACAAGAAAAGAAAATAATAATAATAATTACTTATAGTCCAGTGGTTAGGGAGTTGAATTCGGAAATAATTAGGGTAAAGCTGGAAATTGTGTTAACATCTTTAGTTTAGGTCTAGAATAAATATGCTACGTTTTCCCCCTCGTACTAGGTGAGCGTTAGGAATTATGCATTGATTTATAGTCAAAAAACACGTTTTTTTTTTTTTTTTTAAATACCATAACACTATCTCGAAATCACTAACTTTTACAAAATCATTGTCAATACAAATGTTGTAGAGCTTAAAATTCTGAATTAAATGAGTACCTACGCTCAATACTTATGTTAAATATTAAGGCCACAATTCTACTACAAAGTTTTAGACCCATCATCAGGGGGATGACCTCAGAATTAATTAGGAGAAAACTGGATATTGTTTTAATCCCTTCAGTTTAGGTCTAAAATGAACGTACTATGTTTTCTTCCTCGTACTTGGGTGAATGTTAGAAAATATGTACCTATTTATTTTCGAAAAACACGTTTTTTTTTTTAAATTACCTTAACAATATCTCAAAACAGCTAATTCTATAAAAAACATTGTCAATACAAATTTTGTAGAGCTTAAAATTCTGAATAAAATAAGTACCCTCATTAATATTTTTGTTCAAAATTAAGGTCGCAATTCTAATTTCAATATTTTGCCTTAATCGCTTATCAAGAGCTTGAAATCCGGTGAGACCAAGTTACCTACGAATATCTCAAAACAGCTAAGTCTATCAAAAACATTGTCAGTACAAATGTTGTAGAGCATAAAATTCTGAATAAAATGAGTACCCACATTAATATTTGTGTTCAAAATTAAGGTCGCAATTCCATTTCAAAATTTTGCCTTAATCACTAATCAAGATCTTCAAGATAGGAGAGACCAAATTACCTTAACAATATCTCAAAAAAGCTAACTATATCAACAAATTGCCAATACAGATGTTGTAGAGCTTAAAATTTTGAATAAAATGAATACTCACATTAATATTTTTGTTCAAAATTAAGGTCGCAATTTCAGATATTGTTAAAAATATTAAAGAAAAACGTGTTTTTCGAATGTAAATGTGTACATATTTCCTAACGCTCACTTAGTACAAAGGGGAAAACATAGAATATTCATTTTAGACCTAATCTGAAGGGATTAAAACAATATCCAGTTTTCTCCTAATTAATTCTGAAGTCATCCCCCTGATGATGGGCCTAAAACTTTGAAGTAGAATTGTGACCTTAATACTAACATAAGTATTAAGTGTAGGTACTCATTTTATTCAGAATTTTAAGTTCTACAACATTTGTATTGACAATATTTTTGAAAAAGTTAGTGATTTCGAGATATTGTTATGGTATGCAAAAAAACGTGTTTTTTGACTGTAAATCTATACATATTTCCTAACGCTCACCTAGTACGAGGGGGGAAACGTAGCATATTCATTCTAGACATAAACTGAAAGAATTAAAACAATTTCCAGCTTTCCCCTAATTATTTCCGAATTGGGCCTTTTTTTGCTCCCTTACCACTGGGCTATTATATGAAAATAAAATAATTTATGCTGTGTGTCAAGGAAATATTTTCTGAATAATTTAATTTATATAATTTTACGTTAAATGGTCAGTTTGCTGAAGCAAAAATAATAAATATTTTTTATACGTAATGACCTATATTTTATTTGGCAAGAAAATCAGGGCTCCGGTACTTTTTTTTGTTAGAAATTAATCCCTGGCGAGAACTTGTTTATAACGAGCAAATGTTGCTGTTTCATCTTCATTATAACCGAGTTCGCCTTTGTTGTCTTTTAGTTTTAGAATGCTTTGATAAACCTCCTTGCTTACTTGCTATTTTTTTTACTTATCTGTGAAGCAGTCTTCGAATCAACACGCTTCACGTGACATCCTGTTTTAAAGTAGAATGAAAATCACATAATTTGAATTTTTTTTGAAAGATTGTCAAATAAAGAGAAGAAATTCAATGTAATTCCTGCAGCCTTATCTGTTTTTTTTTTTTTTTTTTTTTTTATCGATACGAGATGAATGAAAAACTACAATAAGATAAATATATTGAAAAAGATAAAGCTTTTATATGCATAGCTTTTACTTTGACTTCCTTTTTCCATGAAGGGGAAATACAAACGAATCTTTAATAATACCATTAAAGTTTTTTATTTTACTTTGACTTGATATATTATGTTATTACTATTATTATTATTTCTATTGTTGAATTATGAATGAACATTTAAATTGACGAATTTTTTCATGATCGAAGTATTCTATGGTTTTTGATAACAATGCTTTTTTCAACGACGGATATATTTATTTTGTCGTTAATGACAAAGGAGTAGAACTACGATGCCATAGGATTACACAAGAAAGAAAAATCATGCGTCCAGCATAGATTATGAAACACTTTCCAACACATTCAGAATACTGTAACAAAGTTTCACAGTTTATTAAAATTAAAGATGATGCATAAATAGACAATTTGGGAAACGCGTATAACACATTTGAAAAATCAATTTCTGCAATTACCATGAATGCTAGGAGGATATTCGAATTTGAAGAAGAAAAACATTAAATAGAAAAGTTAAACTGTTTTAAGTCAAAATTCTGGTGCGAAATATTTTTATAAAACTAGACTAAAATTTCCGGCCTTTCTAGTGTTAAAAAAAGTAAATTTGGTAAATTTGTAAATAAAATGCGAATTATAGTAAAACCTGTGACAATGGAAACTGTTTGGGGCGTATACCTGCATTAAACGGAAAAGTTTTATTGTCCCTGTGGCAGCTCTCTCTGCAACCTATCGGTTTCCACCCCCCTGCTACTCAAAATCTACTTTGAACAAGTAAAGTCATTATATTAGTTCTTTTGTTAAAACAATACGTAGTTCTACCTTCATATATATATTTTTTTCTTTCTCTCGCCTTTTCACAACGAACGTAAGTCAACACATACAAAGATTTATGATTTCATATTTTTTCCACTTATTCGAAATTCTCATTCTCGCATATTTATTTCTTTTTCTTAACGGTCTTTATTTAAAAGTAATCAAGGACACATACAACCTAAGTGCATCTGAACTTTTTAACGTTTCATTTTCTTTATCGTATTTTATCTGCGTTAGAAAAAAGTCACTCTTAATTGCAGTTAGAATTTGACGGGTAAAAAGAAATAAATAAAAAAATAAAAAAAAAGTATTTTATGGGAATTGCAGTTTCAAATTATATTTCATTTATCTTAGCACATATTCCTTCTACATTTTACATATTACATTCGTTAAACATTTCACAATCACATTTAAGCGCAATCTGTTGTTAAAATAAACAAAACCAGACTTCATGTCGCTCTTATTCATGAAATATGTAGGGTTACTTTACATCCTGTGGGTGTGCTGAAAGGGGGGGCTGCCACATTATTTGTGTGCTAAACCTGCCGCCAATGCTTTGTCTCTGTAATTCCGGCGTCAAAAACTGTGTAAATTGGCGATAATGTAATACGCCAAGTCATGTGATTCAGTACGCAAAAAGAGCAGTTGGCTCCCGACCTCTGTGCTGTAAGGTCCGAGATAGGGCCGTCGTTATTTTTCTCCTGTTGACGTTACGGAGCACTTTACCATGGATAATTATATATCTACATATCTTCATATCTGATGTTCTTTTTACAAATTGTCTGTTTTCATTTGAAAATGAATAAACATTGACTGCACTTTCTTTCACCTATAATGTTTGAGTTTTTTTTTTATCTTACCATATCATCGAACCCCTGAGCCACCGCTGCATGGAGAATCAAACGACTCCATAGTCCCCAAGAAAAGAATACAATAGAGACAGACCGGGAGGCTGCAGCATAGACTATAACCTCATCGAGTTCACGGCTGAAATTCCAGAATTAGTTAAAACTCGATTCGCGTATTAAAACGCAATCGGTTTGCCAAGTCATATCTTGGTGGAAAACACCTGAAAACCCGATTTTAGCGGTTGACTCGTAGGTTTACCATTGTGTTTTCCTGCTTCCAGTCCTTCATGTTTTCATACTTTTGGGTGCAGGAAAACACAATAGTAGACCTACGAGTCTACCGCTAAAATAAGGTTTTCTGGTGTTTTCCACCAAGATATAACTTGACAGACCAATTGCATTTAATATGCGAATCAAGTTTTAATATATTCTGGAATTTCAGCCGTGAACTCGATGAGGTGATTGTCTGTGCTTCAGCCTCCCGGTCTAAAATGGTATACCTGAATAACGCACGAAAGCCTGTTTGAAATGGATTGTTTCTAAAGCTTGCAACCCCATCTTATACAGAAAGCGTTACTATATATTAATACTGATTTTTTTAACCATTTGAAAAAATGGTTATTGTCCTCGTCAGGGTAGGAAATCAAAAGCATATCTGAAGCGTTTTATTGGTTTACTCCGCATTTTATTCGTTTTCTGATTGGTCTATACAGTAATCTGTATTTCCCTTTACTTTCAACAGAGATGGACAACAGAGTGTTGCCACTATGACAAAAAAGTAATAAAAACTACAAAAAAAAATTAATTAATAACTCAGAAACAAATTGAGATACAGCTTTCAAACAAATTGCATTTAAAAGTACTTTTTTTCTCTATACGGCGGTGTAAAAAGTAATATTGTGGGATATTTAGAAGTTTAAGAATGAAATTTCATTTAAAATGGGTCCAGGAATATTAATGTTTAATCCATGGCGTACGTAATGAATGACCAGCTCCGTAGAAGTTTAAAAATTTACAGTACCGAAAAATGTAATCCATCGCGTACGTAATGTATGATCAACTCCGTGCGATTTTTTATGTCTTAAATTTTAGTCTTTGAAAAAATCATTTTCCAAATGGTCGTTGTAATTTGTTAAATTGCATTTTTTTTTTTTTTTTTTTTTTTTTTTTAACCAAAAAATATCAAAAATTAAACAAGTTGGAAATTGCGTGAAACGTGGCAAATGAGGTGCGTTCGTATTATAACTAGTTTTATAAATACGTTTCGCACCGCATATTGTACTGAATGTATATTTTAGTGCACTTCATAAGTGCATATCCATTTCATTCTGTTCGAAAGGCTGTAACATCTTTTAAATCCACCTGAAATAATTTTTCCCCATTAGTCGTCATGTAACGGAAAACTTTTGATTGTCCCTGTCATTAAACTATGCATCCGATTTTCATAAAATTTGAAATGACTCGACAAAATTTTGCAACAATTATATATTTAAAATTATAGACCCTTCGGTTGGGTAGTTTTTACTGTGTTATATGCAGGGACGGACGGACAGACAGACTGAACGACGACTATAGGTGCTACGTATTTATATAATTACGAACGCACCTAAAAACGAATAAGTAGTAAAACAACAAGCATACAAAAGAAGAAAATAATTATAATAATTGCTCTTATATATGAAAATAAAGTAATTTATGTACTGTGTGTCAAGAAAATATTTTGTGAATAACATAATTTATATAATTTTACGTTAAATGGACAGTTTGCTGAAACAAAAATATTAAATATTTTTTATACATAATGGCCTATATTTTATTTAACAAGAAAATCACTTGTACTTTTAACTTGTGTAAATTAGTAACATAAAAATTTACAAGAGTACTATAACCAGTGTTCGGTTAAGAAATTGGTAAATAAATATTTAAACGCAGCGTTTTTTTTTTATTATTATTTATTTATTTTTTTTATTTTTTATTTTACACTTTTTTATTCAACTTAACCTGGTTTTTGTATGTAAAGATGAAATTTTGCAATCGATTTTTAATCCTTTATGCACTGAATTATGAATTCATGAAAATCTCATCTTCTAAAGCATTTTTCGTGAATTTTTGAAACTACATTAGAAGATTTACATAATCATTTAATAAATTCTAGAAGGATTGAAGGATTTAGAAGGATTAATTAAATTTGAATTTATAGGGATTTTGTGCAATATTTATAACCCCACTCAAATCTTGTATTTTAAATATTTTTCTTAGTATTTTGTAGATTTAGGAAATGTACAAATATAATGTTCTTACAATAGAAATATTTCCGAATTGAAAAATCTCCTCACCACCAACGCCAAGAAAGCTGAAAAGATGCAAAGGCAAAAGAAATCATCCTTTTAAAGATATTTTTGTTTTGTGTAAACAATAATGCTTTTGGAACAAGATAAAGTAATGCATCTGTAACTGATTCTAAACTGTATTACTGCTAATCGATGTATTAAATGAATTTTATAACAAGTTACTTTAATGGTAGTTATAAGTACCGTCAGTAGATAAAGGGTTAAATCACTTCCTGATAAGCTAGAATTATAAAAAATTATGCACAAAGGTATGGGTTCCTGATGACAATACAACATTTTAATATTTTTACAACTTAATTATTAATGAGTACATTAATTTTAAGGCATTTTTTCATTAACCCGACACAGGAGATATTCTCTGTAATGCGTACAATTGTATGGGAATTGAAAAAACAATAAATTTATTTATGAGCCAAAATAAACACTCGCCAAAATAAGTCAAATCGATCTGAAACTGCAATAATAAAACATATTAAAGACTAAAATGTAGAAAATAAATTATAGAAAAAAAAGTGTAATGCTTTAAATATATATAGTATATATGCTTTTATATATTTATAGTTTAATGTTAATTAATTTACGATTATACTTTGAGAAATCAATACAGAAATCCTAAAGAAATAGTTTAAATAATGTTTCGTTCTTTTTTCCTGTTCTCCTAACTTTAAAAAGAAACAGCAAAAGTTATATATTTTTTAATGAAGTCGCTGGACAGCGGTTTCTACCAAGCGTAAAAACATGAGTAAATTTTCCATTTTCGAATTCGGTGCCCGATTGATGTACTACTCATATAACGGAATTTTTTTGGAAGAAAAAATGAACTACAGTCAAAAAATTAGGCCTGATTTTCCAGTTGAATATCGAATGCTTATAAAACTCTTTTTTTTTTTTTTTTTTTTTTTTTTTTACCCGACTGCCAAGAAGGGTTATGTGTTTCATGCGTATCTGGGTATGTGGATTTCTTTATATCCTCGAAACATCCCGACGGCTGGGTGGATTTTAATGAATGAGGTCTCTATCGATTCGTCTTAACCGTCCGATGGTTATAGGCTAGGTTTTGTTTTCATAAATTCAAAATGGCGGCCGTAAAATACAAAATGGCGGTAGGCACGAAATTTTTTTTACGCACCCTCTTGAGTGGCATATTATTGGATAGGTCTTTCAAAATGAAGACGATATTTCATTGACTATTTTACAGTCAGAAGCTCCGTTTAAATATTACACAACCTGGAAGTTGTGTAGGTAGGATATCTAGCTTTACTGCAACTCTAACCATCATAAACATCTATTGGCCTCATCAAAACAGTGTTTATAGATAGGAACTAACAATTAAACACAACTTAAAAGTCATCAATACAAGTAAATAAAAAAAATAGGTATGTAAAATAAAAAATAGTTTAACATTGATGAGAAATAATTAATTAGTTCGCTTTTCACGCAGTTGAGTTTTTTGATTTTTTAAATTAAATTTTTATTTTTTATCTATTTTTATTTTTATACTTGTTTTCTTTTTTCGTAATTTTAAGGTTAATAAATAATTGTTCTGTAGATGATGCCACAGATACCGGCAATGAAAAAGAATCGAGAAAACAATTGTAAAGTCTGAATAAACTATGATTGCGTCGTTTGAATATACATCTACCTCGTTTTTAAAATGGGATATGGATGATTGGTAATGTAAAATTTCTTCACATAAATGCGTCAATGTCTGTTTGACTTTTCTGTGCAAATTTCAATGTTTTTTGGGTTTTTTTTTTCAACTAAACAAAAAGTATATTTTCCCCTTGAATTATGTAAGGAATATAAAAAACTTCCATTTTCTGTCATTTCTCCGACATTTTCTACAAGCTTATAGTTGATTATAAATTTATTTAGATCTTTCAGTTTAAGCATGTTGGGCATTCAAAGACTTCATTTTATTAACAAAATTATTAGTTTTTTAAATGTATCCTGCCAAAATCTTAACACAATAAATAAATGTTTAAACGTACTAATGTTTTTCAGCTGGATATTTTATTGATATTTGGATTGTTCAGTCTAGAAAAATCAATGTGCATTTCAATTAAAACATCACTTCAGCTAAATATTTATAAAGATCTTTTATGGCATCCAGTCAACTTAATCTCAATGTTTCGGATAACTACTTCAAAGTTTAATCAGTTACTTGAATAGTAAATGTATTCAACTGGTAAACTGAAGAGCTAAAGAATTGAATAACTCATGTACTATAGTGCAATTCCATCGTAACTGACGTAACATTTGACCACCAAATTTTGATTTCAAAATTATGCAGAAAATTTACTAATAAAGCTAGAACAAATTTTTGCAATTTAAAATATTTCTTACTAAGGACTTAATACACAAATACCTGCAGATTATTTCAATATCTCTTTTAGTCCCCAAATTTGCATTTCAAAATTCTGTAACTGACGTAACATAAAACATACAAACATTTTTTCTTCCTGCATTGAAGTGTAAAAAATTTCAAAACTATCCGTTAAAAAAAGTGATTTAATTTTCTCAAAAAAACTAAGTAATGCCAAATTATAACAGTTACTTTTTTAATTAATTTCTGAATAATAATAAAGAAAAAAATGGCATTTACACATGTAACTGATGTAACTTTTATTGTGTAACTGACGTAACATGATGACTTTAAAAAGACAATAATGGTACTTAACTTAGTTTGTGATCGGTAATTTACAATGCCTTTTTATTAGGATTTTATTATAGAATATAAAAATATCAAGTTTTCCAATCATACCCTTAAATTAAACACATTATAAATTTTATTCCCCCCCACAAAATGATAATTTTCTGCGGAATTGCTCTATATAGAAGTAAAAAAGCAATGAATTCCATTGTTGAAATTTGCAATGTCGTTGACTGAAATTTAGACTGTATGGTTTGCACATGAGACATATAATTAAGAATCGACAGAAAGAGGTTTTAAGACTGAAACCGAATTTCGGTAATCTTTCTATTTTCGGCTGAAAACGGAAACGAAAATGTAGAAAAAAAATTAAGTAATTAATACATAGATAAATATACATAATTATTAATTAATTATACGTATGGCTCAAGTTAGCTCTCTGTGCCGCTGACCAAAACTTTTTATTTTCATATAAAATAAAATGTAATTAAGTCATCAACGACACAAAGTGATTTTCTAATTATACGAATTTCATCTAAATAAAAAATGTTTTAGGAATACATACCTCGATTCATCTTTTATAATGATTTTTGTAAATTATCATCTGTTATGTTAGAACTTTCTCAAAGAGTGTTCTTCTTCTGCGCAACAACACTTCTGCGGTTTCAAACAAAAAAATTTCTATTACTGTTAAGTGTACAGCTTTTCATGAGCATGTGAAAAGCGCCTTCAAAGTTGAGTCCTATATGCATTTTTTCGTTATAATTTGCACTCACGTCTTGAGTCAGTCATGACCGTAACTGATAAATATAAACAGTGACGTTCATAGCAATAAATAAAGTCTCATTTGAGCTGACACAACTCAAATCAATGAGCAAATGTTAAAAATTCCCGAAAGAAGAATTGAGATATTTGGAATACAGATAGTTTCAGCCGACTTTCGGTCCGGCTGAATTTTCGCCTGCATTTTCAACCAAAAGAAATTTACGGAGAAACTCAAATTTTGGGCTTCAAACGAAAACGAAAGCGAATTTTCGGTCGATTTCTACATACACTATATGGCCAAAGGTGACCGGTCACTGGCGATTTTAGACGTTTTGTTAAATATCTAGAAAAATACATGAGGAACTAACCTGAAACTACAGGTGTATAAACAGTATAGTATAGGTCATATATTTCCACGAAGATTTTTACCCGAAACCCCATAGGGGACCGTCAACAAATTGAAAAAGAACGAATATCTTTTGGATAACCCTGTAAAAACCAATGTAGCAAAAGTGTTCAAACTCGAGATTATTAATAAGTGGCTTCTTGTAATATATTGTGTTCATTTTTATGAGGATAGCATGTATACTCGTAGAGAAATTAAGGTTTTTATAAAAACAGTCCCAAATTTCGCCAAGTTTTTTGCTTATAATTTGCAGAGTTCTTAATATAAAAACAAGTTCTTCTCAGAAAATATGAAAAACTACTCTGCAATCAGAATTAAAAAATAATATAAATTGGATGAAAAATGAGCAGATTTACTAAAAAATATTTCACTGCGCATGCGCGAATGCAATCAAAATATAATGTGCATAATGTGTTAGCTAAATGTATAGAGCAACTTTTGTAAAAGTCTCAAAAACATAGGTTGAATAGTCTATAATCGTTTATAGAATAAGCTCAAAATCCGGTTGTCCCCAAAATGGAGCAAAAAGATGAGGGGTTGTATCCATATAGCCATTGATTAGTGCCAATATAGCACACACAATATTGCGCGTACTACTGTATTTGGATACAGCCCCTCATCTTTTTGCTTCCTTTTGGGAATAACGGATTTTGAGCTTATTCTATAAACGATTATTATCAGACTTTTCAAACTATGTTTTTGAGACTTTCGCAAAAGTTGCTCAATACATTTAGCTAACACATTATGCAAATTATATTTTGATTATGTTCGAGCATGCGCAGTGAATCATTATTTAGTAAACCCGCTCAGTTTTCATACAATTTTTATTATTTTTTCATTCTAATTGCAGGGTGTTGTGTACAATATTGTTTGTCATATTTTCTGAAAAGAACTTTTTTTTATATTAAGAACTCTGCAAATTATAAGCAAAAAACTTGGCAAAATTTGGGACTGTTTTTACAAAAATGTTAATTTCTCTACGAGTATACATGCTATCCTCATAAAAATGAACACAGTATATTACAATAAGCACTTATTAATAATCTCGAGTTTGAACACTTTTGCTACATTATTTTTTACAGCGTTATCCAAGATATTCGTTCTTTTTCAATTTGTTGACGGTCCCCTATGGTGTTTCGGGAAAAATTCTTCGCGGAAATGCATGACTTATACTATATAGTTTAAGCCCCTGCAGTTTCAGGTTAATTCCTCATGCATTTTTCTAGATATTTAACAAAACGTCTAAAATTGCAAGTAACCGGTCACCTTTGGCCATATAGTGTATAATGCATTGGTAATTTAAAAATCTTCTTACACTCTTCTATTTAACCCAGTCTTGTTACTTTCTTTACAAGAACGTATTGCATTCGTGAAAAATTTCGACTTCCGGTTTTCGATGGATTTGTACGTTTTAGAATGTCCTGAACACGATTTGATGGTTTTTAGAAAAACGTATGTCTGTGAGGCTGTCTGTCACTCTGCCTGTCACTCTGTGAGTCTGTATGTGACAAAATTTTTTGTGGCCGCTTTATCTGAAGAACTAATGCACAGAATTTCATAAAATTTTAGACTCAATTAAGCCTTGATATAAACTGGTGCTAATTAATTTTTGGTTTAAATCGTCCAACAGGTGGCGCTGCTGTGCTGCATTTTTTACACGGAAAAAACTGTTTTGTTGAAATTACTAAATTTTGGTTAATATAGCTACATCCAAATATTTTGGTTGGAATGACCAAATTTTGGGTGGACTAACTAAACGATTTGTTGAATTAAAAAAATAATTTGGTTAATCTAACCAAAATTTAATCATTCCAACCAAAATATTTGGATGGAGCTATATGAACCAAAATTTAGTAATTTCAACAAAACAGTTTTTTCCGTGTAGGATTTCAGCAATAGCTATATCTCAAGAACTACTGCACGGATTGTCAGCATATTTCAGAGTCAGTTAATCCATGATATTTTGATGATGTTGATAATTTTTTGGTGAAAATCGTTCAACACGTAGCCCTGCTATGTTGCATTATTCATAATTATCGCAATAGCTTTATCTGAAGAACTAATACAGGAATTTTCATCAAGCTTCAGATTCAGTTACTTCCTCTGGTATAAATTGGTCCTAATTATTTTTTGGTGTAAATCGCCCAACAGGTAGTGCTGCTATGCAGAATTTTTTACAATTTCCGTAATAGCTCTATCTCAAAAACTTATGCACGGATTTTCATCAAACTTCAGATTTAGTTAAAAGTTGTCATAAGTTGTTGATGATCAGATTTTGGTGTAAATCATCTAACCGATGGCGCTGATATGCTGCATTTTTCAGGAAGTATTAACATGTATGAGATATAAGAAAATTTTGGGATTTTCCACCTAGTTTTTGTATGTAAAGGTGAAGTTTTGTATTAGATTTTTAACACACTTCCTGAAATGCTAAATTTATAAAAACTACGTACACAGGTGCGTTTCCTACGACAATAAAACATTTTAATATTTTTAAAATTTAATTAGAAATTAATGCATTAATTTTAAGGTATTTTTTCATTGTAGGGTATAAATTGCCAAATATTTTTTTATGGTTACAATTGTTCAAGGCTGTTCTCAACTGCTCAGCTCAACAAGCGCAAAACGTTTTGAAACATTTACAAATTCATTTTTGAACGGAAAGATATAAAATTGGAAAGCCTGGCCATGGAAGCGATTTGGTATCGAACTATTTTTCCATCTTTTGATCAGTAAATTACCTATTGAGTTATAAGCGATTTTGATCACGTGACACGGCATTTTTCTCCCATTACTGATTGGATTTTCTTCTTTCGTTCGGAAATTCGGTTCAAAATGCCAGCTTTGACAGTATTTTCTGAAAAATCTATTGCGTTTACAAGAAAACGGAAAAAACAACTCGATGACATCGTTTCTGAGTAACAACACCTTCTAGTTTCATGCGTTTCCGAACAAAATTAATTAAAACTTATGTCAGAAACTTGACTCTTTGGATTTGAGAACAGCCTTAAGAGTTACAATAATAATAAGTCAAACCACGTTAAAGGCCAGTTGGCTGTGAAGCTGCAGCAACGAAATAGTCTAAACAACATAGTATATATATATATATATATATATATATATTTTACGCAAATAGCCCCTAACAAGCTATGTTCGCCCACTCCTCTAAAAATACTCTAATTTGATATGTTTTAAAAAGAATACAGGAGATTGAATTATAGGCAAACGACCAGTGGAGATCTTCTGTAATCGAGTTGCAATTAATTTCCCTTTGATTGAGACATTTTCTTGTTCTGAAGGCCGAATCAACTGCTGTCGTGACAGCTAACGACTGTTTTCGTGATTGATTAAGCAAGATCGATAATACTTCAAATAAATTTTTCGATTTTGTTTGCAGATTTTTTTTATGAGGATATTTTCAATTTCGAAACCGGTTCCGAAAAGGAAATTGTCCTAATTAAAAATAACTGTTAACAAAATCGAAAAAGTAAAAAATGGCCTTTGTAGAGATCGACCTCAGCTATCCAATGCAAAAAGAAAAAAAAAATAAATAAAAAAAAAAATAAAAATATTGAAATGCAAACAAGATATCTTAAAAAAATTCTCCCATTGGATTAATTTTATTAATACAGTACAATCTGCAAAGACGGAATCTATAGGGATCAGAAGAAATTTCTTTTTTGACAAGTTCCCGTTTTAGCAGACATAATTGTGTGGCCTTTCACCACTCTCGTACCATGAAAGATTTACGTAATAAACAGGTCTGGTTTTCACGTGTTTTACTGTATTCAGGATATTTTTGCGGAGCATATCATTTCTGTATACAGTAAAACTTCTAAAAAGGGAAAATCTAAGGCTCAGTAAAAAAATCCGTTTTACGCAGGTATCTATCGTTGCACCTATATTGAATTATATGGTATTCCTTTTTGTTCGGATCATGCAATTTTCCGTTTATGACAGAACTCGTCGTAAACAGAATCTGCTTTAATTGGTTTTATTTCATTAGCAAAATTGACCAATTCTAGAGAATGATGAATATGAATATTTTTCCAATAATTGAAATCTGTTGCAGGCCGCTAACAACTCTTTCAAAATAGTACCGCAATCGATGTCAAAATTTTGTTCTCATTTATCAACCACAAATATAGATCTTTCTTAGTTTCATTTCTCATTTTTAATTATCACATGTAGTGTAAATTCTTCTTTAACCTTTTCATATTCAAAGCTTCATCTTTTAAACATTACTTTTCCAATACACAGTCGAGAAAACATTCTTTTAATTATCGAATAATTATGCCCGAAAACATTTGCTTTCGTACTAAAAAACTTTCAAACATTCATTTAGCCTAAACCAAACAATTAACAATTTTGTTTATTTTATCTTTCAGCTTGAAAAATACAATAGCGTAATAGTAGGGGTCGTTTCCATATCTACAACTGATTCCATATTTTGTTCTCATTTATCAACCATAAATATGGATCATTCTTAGTTTCATTTCTCATTTTTAATTATAACATGTAGTGTAAATTCTTCTTTAACCATTTCATATTCAAAGCTTCATCTTTTAAACATTACTTTTCTAATACACAGTTGAGAAAACATTCTTTTAATTATTGAATAATTATGTCCGAAAACATTTACTTTCGTACTAAAAAACTTTCAAACATTCTTTTAGCCTAAACCAAACAAATGACAATTTTGTTTATTTTACCTTTCAGCTTGAAAAATACAATAGCGTAATAGTAGGGGTCGTTTCCATGTCAACAATTGATTCCCTATTTTGTTCTCATTTATCAACCATAAAAATGGATCATTCTTAGTTTCATTTCTCATTTTTAACTATAACATGTAGTGTAAATTCTTCTTTAACCTTTTCATATTCAAAGCTTCATCTTTTAAACATTACTTTTCTAATACACAGTTGAGAAAACATTCTTTTAATTATTGAATAATTATGTCCGAAAACATTTACTTTCGTACTAAAAAACTTTCAAACATTCTTTTAGCCTAAACCAAACAAATGACAATTTTGTTTATTTTACCTTTCAGCTTGAAAAATACAATAGCGTAATAGTAGGGGTCGTTTCCATGTCAACAATTGATTCCCTATTTTGTTCTCATTTATCAACCATAAATATGGATCATTCTTAGTTTCATTTCTCATTTTTAATTATAACATGTAGTGTAAATTCTTCTTTAACCTTTTCATATTCAAAGCTTCATCTTTTAAACATTACTTTTCTAATACATAGTTGAGAAAACATTCTTTTAATTATTGAATAATTATGTCCGAAAACATTTACTTTCGTACTAAAAAACTTTCAAACATTCTTTTAGCCTAAACCAAACAAATGACAATTTTGTTTATTTTACCTTTCAGCTTGAAAAATACAATAGCGTAATAGTAGGGGTCGTTTCCATGTCAACAATTGATTCCCTATTTTGTTCTCATTTATCAACCATAAATATGGATCATTCTTAGTTTCATTTCTCATTTTTAATTATAACATGTAGTGTAAATTCTTCTTTAACCTTTTCATATTCAAAGCTTCATCTATGAAACATTACTTTTCTAATACACAGTTGAGAAAACATTCTTTTAATTATTGAATAATTATGTCCGAAAACATTTACTTTCGTACTAAAAAACTTTCAAACATTATTTTAGCCTAAACCAAACAAATGACAATTTTGTTTATTTTACCTTTCAGCTTGAAAAATACAATAGCGTAATAGTAGGGGTCGTTTCCATGTCAACAATTGATTCCTTATTTTGTTCTCATTTATCAACCATAAATATGGATCATTCTTAGTTTCATTTCTCATTTTTAATTATAACATGTAGTGTAAATTCTTCTTTAACCTTTTCATATTCAAAGCTTCATCTTTTAAACATTACTTTTCTAATACACAGTTGAGAAAACATTCTTTTAATTATTGAATAATTATGTCCGAAAACGTTTGCTTTCGTACTAAAAAACTTTCAAACATTCATTTAGCCTAAACCAAACAATTAATAATTTTATAATATTAAAACACACATACTACAATATATATTAAATAATGTCTGTATAATATTTATATATACCTTTAATTAACAATTTTGTTTATTTTACCTTTCAGCTTGAGAAATACAATAGCGTAATAGTAGGGGTCGTTTCCATATCTACAACTGATTCCATATTTTGTTCTCATTTATCAACCACAATTATGGATCTTTCTTAGTTTCATTTCTCATTTTTAATTATCACATGTAGTGTAAATTCTTCTTTAATCTTTTCATATTCAAAGCGTCATTTTTAAGTATTACTTTTCCAATACACAATTGAGAAAACATTCTTTTAATTATTGAATAATTACGTTCGAAAACATTTATTTTCATCCTGGCAAACTTTCAAACATTCATTTAGCTTACGCCAAACAAATAACAATTTTGTTTATTTTATCTTTCAGCTTGAAAATTCCAATATCGTAATAGCATAGTTTCCATATTTGATTCTCATTTATCAACCATAAATATGGATGATTCTTAGTTAAATTTCTAATTTTTAATTAAATCATATAGTGTAACTTCTTCAATATTTTCATATACAAAGCGACATTTTTAAATATTACTTTTCCAGTACACAGTTGAGAAAACATTCTTTTAAATATTGAATAATTATATCTGAAAACTTTCATTTTCATCCTGTCTAACTTTCAAACATTCATTTAACCAAACACAATTTTGTTTATCTTACAGCTTGAAAATTCCAATATCGTAATAGCAGAGGTCGTTTCTATATTTAATTCTTATTTATCAACCATAAATATGGATCATTCTCAGTTAAGTTTATTATTTTTAATTACACCATGTTCATGTACTGTAAATTCTTCTTCAATTATTTCATATTCAATGCTTTATTTATTAAGCATTACCTTTTCCAATACACAGTTGAGAAAACATTCTTAATTATTGAATAATTATGTCCGAAAACATTTGCTTTCGTACTGGCAAACATCCATTTAGCTTAAGCCAAACAAATAACGATTTGGTTTATTTTATCTTTCAGCATGAAAATTCCAATATCGGAGGGGTCGTTTCCATATGTACATTTTTAGTATTTTGAAATCTTTTTCATTTTTCCGTTAAAACAGGATTTCGTTAGCGAAAAGTTTAATTTTAATAGGTTTAATAGGTTAAGTTAAATAATGCTATAAAAAGTGATAAAATATCTTTATTAAGATTGGCGATCGTTTCATCGCACAAACGGCGACATTTTCAAAATCATTCATCGATGAATGATTTTGAAAATGTCGCCGTTTGTGCGATGAAACGATCGCCAATCTTAATAAAGATATTTTATCAATTTTTATAGCATTATTTATCTTAATCTGTTTATAAGTGATTATTATACAGGTTTAATAGGCTTTTGGAAGTATTACGATAATCAAATGAACTAATGTTATTAATACAGTACTATCTGTTAAGGCGGAATCTGTAGTGATCAGAATTTTTTTCCTTTTCAGACAAGTTTTGTGTTTTAGCAGACAATTGTATGATATTCTTTTTCGTCTCTCTGATTCCATGAAATAGTTCCGCCAAAAACAAGATTCCGTTATAGACAGTTTTGGCTTTCATACGTTTTACTGTATGAATGATATTTTTACAGAGCACATTATTTCTATATACAGTAAAACTTGTGAAAAAGGGAAACCTAGCAACGGGGAAAAATCCGTTTTACACAGGTATCTATCGTTGCACCTATATTGAATTATATGGTATTCCTTTTTGTTCGGATCATACAATTTTCCGTTTATGACAGAACTCGTCGTAAACAGAATCTGCTTTAATTGGTTTTATTTCATTAGCAAAATTGACCAATTCTAGAGAATGATGAATATGAATATTTTTCCAATAATTGAAATCTGTTGCAGGCCGCTAACAACTCTTTCAAAATAGTACCGCAATCGATGTCAAAATTTTGTTCTCATTTATCAACCACAAATATAGATCTTTCTTAGTTTCATTTCTCATTTTTAATTATCACATGTAGTGTAAATTCTTCTTTAACCTTTTCATATTCAAAGCTTCATCTTTTAAACATTACTTTTCCAATACACAGTCGAGAAAACATTCTTTTAATTATCGAATAATTATGCCCGAAAACATTTGCTTTCGTACTAAAAAACTTTCAAACATTCATTTAGCCTAAACCAAACAATTAACAATTTTGTTTATTTTATCTTTCAGCTTGAAAAATACAATAGCGTAATAGTAGGGGTCGTTTCCATATCTACAACTGATTCCATATTTTGTTCTCATTTATCAACCATAAATATGGATCATTCTTAGTTTCATTTCTCATTTTTAATTATAACATGTAGTGTAAATTCTTCTTTAACCTTTTCATATTCAAAGCTTCATCTTTTAAACATTACTTTTCTAATACACAGTTGAGAAAACATTCTTTTAATTATTGAATAATTATGTCCGAAAACATTTACTTTCGTACTAAAAAACTTTCAAACATTCTTTTAGCCTAAACCAAACAAATGACAATTTTGTTTATTTTACCTTTCAGCTTGAAAAATACAATAGCGTAATAGTAGGGGTCGTTTCCATGTCAACAATTGATTCCCTATTTTGTTCTCATTTATCAACCATAAATATGGATCATTCTTAGTTTCATTTCTCATTTTTAATTATAACATGTAGTGTAAATTCTTCTTTAACCTTTTCATATTCAAAGCTTCATCTTTTAAACATTACTTTTCTAATACATAGTTGAGAAAACATTCTTTTAATTATTGAATAATTATGTCCGAAAACATTTACTTTCGTACTAAAAAACTTTCAAACATTCTTTTAGCCTAAACCAAACAAATGACAATTTTGTTTATTTTACCTTTCAGCTTGAAAAATACAATAGCGTAATAGTAGGGGTCGTTTCCATGTCAACAATTGATTCCCTATTTTGTTCTCATTTATCAACCATAAATATGGATCATTCTTAGTTTCATTTCTCATTTTTAATTATAACATGTAGTGTAAATTCTTCTTTAACCTTTTCATATTCAAAGCTTCATCTATTAAACATTACTTTTCTAATACACAGTTGAGAAAACATTCTTTTAATTATTGAATAATTATGTCCGAAAACATTTACTTTCGTACTAAAAAACTTTCAAACATTATTTTAGCCTAAACCAAACAAATGACAATTTTGTTTATTTTACCTTTCAGCTTGAAAAATACAATAGCGTAATAGTAGGGGTCGTTTCCATGTCAACAATTGATTCCTTATTTTGTTCTCATTTATCAACCATAAATATGGATCATTCTTAGTTTCATTTCTCATTTTTAATTATAACATGTAGTGTAAATTCTTCTTTAACCTTTTCATATTCAAAGCTTCATCTTTTAAACATTACTTTTCTAATACACAGTTGAGAAAACATTCTTTTAATTATTGAATAATTATGTCCGAAAACGTTTGCTTTCGTACTAAAAAACTTTCAAACATTCATTTAGCCTAAACCAAACAATTAACAATTTTATAATATTAAAACACACATACTACAATATATATTAAATAATGTCTGTATAATATTTATATATACCTTTAATTAACAATTTTGTTTATTTTACCTTTCAGCTTGAAAAATACAATAGCGTAATAGTAGGGGTCGTTTCATCATTCATCGATGAATGATTTTGAAAATGTCGCCGTTTGTGCGATGAAACGATCGCCAATCTTAATAAAGATATTTTATCAATTTTTATAGCATTATTTATCTTAATCTGTTTATAAGTGATTATTATACAGGTTTAATAGGCTTTTGGAAGTATTACGATAATCAAATGAACTAATGTTATTAATACAGTACTATCTGTTAAGGCGGAATATGTAGTGATCAGAATTTTTTTCCTTTTCAGACAAGTTTTGTGTTTTAGCAGACAATTGTATGATATTCTTTTTCGTCTCTCTGATTCCATGAAATAGTTCCGCCAAAAACAAGATTCCGTTATAGACAGTTTTGGCTTTCACACGTTTTACTGTATGAATGATATTTTTACAGAGCACATTATTTCTATATACAGTAAAACTTGTGAAAAAGGGAAACCTAGCAACGGGGAAAAATCCGTTTTACACAGGTTTTTATCATAGCACGTACGTATATTTAAATATATGAATTTCCTTTTTGTTCCGATCATTACAATTCTTTCATTTATGACAGGATTCCGTTCGTCGTATACAAGGTCTGTTTTAACAGGTTTTATTACATTCGCAAAGTAGATCTTTCCTATGATGAATAAAAACAATCTTCCAATAATTGAAATCTCTTGCAGGCCACTAACAATTCTTTCAAAATTGTGCCTCAATCGAAGCTAAATTTTGTTCTCATTTATCAACCACAAATATCGATCTTTCTTAGTTTCATTACTTATTTTTAATTATCACATGTAGTGTAAATTTTTCTTTTAATCTTTTCATATTCAAAGCTTCATCTTTTAAACATTACTTTTGCAATGCATGGTTGAGAAAACATTCTTAATTATTGAATAATTATGTCCGAAAACATTTATTTTCATACTGGCAAACTTTCAAACATTCATTTAGCCTAAGCCAAACAAATAACGATTTTAATAAGAAACACACATACTACAATATATATTAAAACACACATTCACACATAAATAACGCCTGCATTCAACAGTTAAAGATATATATAAATATTTTACAGACATACAAACAATAAATACAATAAACCCAACTGGAGTAAAAAATTAGCCAGAGCCAGGAATCAAACCCGGGACAACAGTATACAAGACTGCTGCTCTAACCACTGAGCTACTCCTGCCGATATCTGGGAGGGTTCGATTCCTGGCTCTGGCTAATTTTTCACTCCAGTTGGGTTTATTGTATTTATTGTTTGTATGTCTGTAAAATATTTATATATACCTTTAAATAACGATTTTGTTAATTTTATGAATCCAATATCGTAATGACAGGGATCGTTTCTATATTTACATTTTCAGTATTTTGCGATCTATTACGTAGCTTTCATTACAAAAAGCTACCTAATGCAGCCGTTCGGAGGAAAGCGATTTCAAAAAAATTTGGTATATTTTCATCGATCAAGACCCCCAGACCCCGAAACCACCCTCCGTTCAAAAGTTTATATACATATATATATATATATATATATATATATATATATATATATATGATCTTTGTCACACTGTAACTCTAGTATTTATGAACCGATTTGGATGTAACTCCATGCATAAATATTACATGCCAATGTCTCGACCGAGTTCGTTGGCCAGCTTCATCCGCCATCTTGTTTCAAAATGGCGGCCATTTAAAAAATTTAAAATTTGAAATGCATACCAAAAAATTGAAAATTGAATTTTTTTTTTATGTGTTTGAACTTGATACAAAGATTCCAGAGCAGTTTTTGTTTTGTCTATATCTTAAAAAATGGCTAAGTTATAGCACTTTGAATTTCTAGCGTGGCTGACATTTTGAAACGTCCTGATTTTTGTCACGCGATAACAGGCGCATTTATGAACCGATATGGATGTACCTTGGTGTGTACAAAGTACATACCAATGTCTCGACCGAGTTCGTTGGCCAGCTTCATTCGATATCTTGTTTCAAAATGGAGGCCATTTAAAAAATTTAAAAAAATTTTAAATTTGAAATGTGGTACCAAAAAATGGAAAATTGAAAAATATTTTTTTCTTATGTGTTTGACCTTGATACAAAGATTCCGGAGCAGTGTTTGTTTTGTCTATATCTTAAAAAATGGCTGAGTTATAGCATTTTGAATTTCTAGCGTGGCTGACATTTTGAAACGTCCTGATTTTTGTCACGCGATAACAGGCGTATTTATGAACCGATATAGATGTACTTTGGTGTGTACAAAGTACAGAACAATGTCTCGACCAAGTTCGTTGGCCAGCTTCATTCGATATCTTGTTTCAAAAGGGAACATTTAAAAAGAATTTAAAATTTTTAAATTTAAAATAAGGTGTCAAAAAATTGGAAAATGAAAAACATTTTTTTTTTATGTGTTTGACCTTGATACAAAGATTCCGGAACAGTTTTTGCTTCGTCTATATCTTATAAAATGGTTGAGTTATAGCTCTTTGAATTTCTAGCATGGCTGACATTTTGAAACGATCTGATATTTGTCACGCGATAACACGCGTATTTATATTAACCTATTTGGATGTAAGAACGCATGTGGATAGTATATAGCAATGTCTCGACCAAGTTCGCTGGCCAGCTTCATCAGCCATCTTGTTTCAAAATGGCGGCCATTAAATAAAAAAAAATTATATTTAAAGTCAGGTGCAAAAAAAAATTACAAATTGAAAGAGGTTTCTTTCTTAAGTGTTTGACCTTGAAATAAGGATTCCGGAGCATTTTTTGTGTTTTGTCTTTATGTTAAAAAATGGCTCTGATATAGCAGTTTCAATTTCTAATGTGGGTGACATTTTGAAAAATCTGATTTTTTGCCTGCGACAGCACCTGTATATATCAACCGATTCCGATATGAGTGAGCATGTGCACAGGAATTACTAAGGTCTCGACAAAGTTCACTGGTTAGCCTCATCCACCATGTTGTCTTAAAATGGCAGGCACTTCAAGACATCGCCGAATTTGGCAACCAAATATAAGTTACTTTAAATAAAAGCAGCTTTGATAAATCTGACTAATTTCGCGAAATTCTCATTCATAATGATTTAGTATGGATAAAAATTAGTATTGAATCTTCTGTAATCAGTTTCCACTAAATTGAACTTCGTGTGTTTGAATAATACACTATGACGCAAAAGTTTAGACAATGAAGAAATTCTTACATACTTTGAAAAATATTTATTCAATTTTCAAATCACTGCTTGAAATTAATGTGCTGTACATATAAACAATATTTATAACAAAGAAAAGTGGAATTGTGCATATTGCAATAAATTAAATGGTAACAAAAATAAACTGCTGTCTCAAAAGTTTAGACACAAATTAAATAAAATCGAAATAAACAATTTTTAAAACCTGGTTGCGCATCCATGCTTATGTATTACGTCATATACACGAGATTGCATGGAAGAAACTAAATCTTGCATAGTTTGTGGATCGATATCGTACCATGCATTCTCAATAGATGTCTTAAGTTCCTTTTCAGAAGAGTATTGCCTAGCTTTGCTATAAACTTTGCGACACATGATGCTCCAAAGGTTTTCTATAGGGTTAAGATCTGGGCTACATGCTGGCCAGTCGAGAACTCTTATATTATGGGAATTAAACCAATATTTTGAATGTTTTGCAGTGTGAATTGAAGCATTGTCTTGCTGAAATTCCCACTGAGGACCCCCTAGAAGCTCAGCAAATCGCAGTAGGTTTTCTTCTAATGTCTGTGTATAATGCTGTGAAGTTTGACGACCACTGGTGAAGGTCAGAGATACTTGTCCATTATAGCAAAAGGCTGCCCAAACCATCACCGAGCCCCCTCCTTAGCTGCGACTAAAAAAACGTCGAGGTTCCTTCCGCAAGTCATGCCAATACGATAAACAACCATCTGGACCATCCAGATTCCACTTTTTTTCATCGCTAAATATGACTGACTGCCATTTCTCTCCATATGACATATGCTTTCGAGCCCACATAAGTCTTTGTAACTTATGATGTGGTTTCAGAGCTGGTTTCTTCTGCATTTTGCTATAAACGATTGTTCCTTTTTCCAAAATTCGTCTACGAATCGTATCCTTTGATACACAGAGAACCGATGAGCTTTGAACTCCACGTACGCTCATTTGTTGAGTACTCGCTAGTCTTTGTATCAGGCGATCCTCTCGTACATTTGTCACACGTGGCCTCCCAGACCGACATTTTGCTTTATATTCGGAACCACTCGATAAAACTCGTTAAATAGATTTTTTTGACCTATTAATAATAGCAGAAATTTCAGAAACGCTCCTCCCTTCACCTTTCAACTGCCAAATCCTTGAAACCTCATTCACTTGAATTTCTTTAGCTCTCGGCATGTCGACTATGAAGCGCAATCGTTTGCAGAACTTAAGTACTCCAAATTTGTGACATCATCGATTCTAAATTTGCATATGCCAGCGAATATTCAAAGAAATTTAGAATAGTGTCTAAACTTTTGCGACAAGCACATTTGAATTTTTATGAAAAAAATTAGTATTATAGCAAATAAAACGACTGTCTTTTGTACATAGCATTTCAAATCTGTTTTTGAATATATTTACAGGTTTTTGTAATTCTGACGTCATAATTCTACATTTTAAAGCTGAATGACGTCATTGTCTAAACTTTTGCGTCATAGTGTATAACCTACCTTTTTAAAAATAAGGAATATGAAAGCTACCTCTTCCTCCCGGCACTGGCCGGAGGGACATTTTTATTTATCGTAAAGCTTATGAAAACGAAATTATTAAGCATTGGAAATAAAGCTCCGTTTTACACAGATATTCGTTTTAGCAGGTATAATTGTAGGTTATTCCTTCCGTGGAAATATGAAAATTTTACGTTAAAGTAGGACTTCGTTATAGAAAAGTTTCGTTTTAATCAATTTTTGACTGTATTACGATCAACAAATGCGCATTAATTTTATTAATACAGTTACAATCTGCTAAGACAAAATCGATAGGGATCAGAAATTTTTTTCCTTTTAGTCTTGCGTTTTAGCAGATATAATTAATTGTCTGACATTCCTTTCGTCACTCTGGTACCATGGAATATTTCTGTTATGGCAAATTCCGTTATAGACAGGTTTGGTTCGCGCACGTTTTATTGTATTAATGATATTTTTACGGAGCATATTATTTCCATATACACCAAAACTTGCGAAAATTGAAAATCTACGGACCGGGAAAAAAATTTGTTTTACACAGGTTTCTATCGTAGCACGTACAGGGCCGTGCGAAGCGGGGGGCGAAGGGGGCAGTTGCCCCGGGCGCGGAAATTGAGGGGGCGCCAAATTTATACTACAAACCCCGTTTTTTTTTCTCTTTTTGTAAAAAAATTACGTATTGGAATTTTTTTCCCCAATAAAAGTACGTTCATTTTTCGTTTCAAAGGTATATCTGCATAGCATGGTCCCTTACAAATACAAATTTACGAATAAAGACTTCTTTCTGTTCAAAACTTGTTTTAGGTTTTTGTCTTAGTCTTTTTCATTAACCTTCTCTTTTCTGAGTCTTAATTTTCATTCTGTGCTTGTGACAAAAACATATGCTTTGAAACTAGCATGGAGTTTTCTTCTGGGAATACAAAAGGGTTGTAAACTGCTATATTATACTGTTAGATACATTTTTTTCTACACTCATTTCCTAGATTATCTTTGCCCAAATCTAAGTGCAATTTTCTCTTACGTTATTTAGTTGTTTGAAGTTTCTGAATTAAAATTAAACTTAAAGCTCCAAAATAAATGCGAAATACGTATTCAATAGAATTTATTTCTGTTTCTGCACTTTTCAATTTTGAGACACATGTCACAAAGGAAAAGTGTGTGTGTGTGTGTGTGGGGGGGGGGGGGGGGCAAATTGAAACTTTGCCCCGGGCGCAGTTTTTTCTTCGCACGGTGCTGAACACGTATATTGAATTATATGGATTTCTTTTTTGTTCGGATCATACAATTCTTCCGTTTATGAAAGTATTCCGTTCGTCATAGACAGAGTCTGTTTTAACAGGTTTTATTGCATTAGCAAAATTAATCTATCCTATAGAATAAGGAATATGAATATTCTTTCAATAATTGGAATCTGTGGCTGGCCGCTGACAATTCTTTCAAAATAGTGTCGCAATCGATGTAAAATTTTTGTTCTCATTTATCAACCACAAATATCAATTTTTCTTATCTTCATTTCTCATTTTTAATTAAGTGTAAATTCTTCTTTAGTCTTTTCCTATTAAAAGCTTCATCTTTTAAACATTATTTTTTCAATATACAGTTGAGAAACATTCTAAACCCTTTCAGGAGCAAAGCAATTCCACTGCTAAAGTGTTGAAATTAACGATTGACACCGGAATTTGAAAACAAATTAATTTCTAAATAAGAAAAAGCTATATTTCGCATATATAAAAATTAATTAAAAAAATATATGGTTCCTGAAAGGGGCTTTTTTTGTTAATGTAAAGCAGCTTTGCTGCTTCCTTAATTGTTTTTCCCGCCAGCTTGGCGAGTCTACTGAACTAGTGCTAACTTTTTCTTTCCACTTTCTTTTTCCTTTTTTAGTAGTTTTTAAACGACAGTTTTACCTATATTTAATATAAATCTCTTTAATTATCAAGTTCTTAAACTTATTTTACTTTTTGTCTATCATTAAATTTAACTTTAAATTCCTATGTGGTTCTACTGCACATTCTCTTTTCTTTTCCCAACGACTCATATTTACAAGACATTCTCATTCTTCAGCCTGGGTGTTAAATTGATTGCAACTAGGTAACCCTCAACCGCTGCTTCACTGTTCAGCACCGCATATATAATAAACTATTATTATTATTATTATTATTTTTTTTTTTTTTTACTAAAATTCTGGTGCAATTGTGTCATTTGAGAATTAAAATTAAGTGGTTTCATAAAAATACCAGCGCCCCTCAAGGGGTTAATTATTGAATAATTATGTGTAAAAACATTTCTTTTCGTATTGGCAAAGGTTTAAGCATTCATCTAGCCTAACGCAAACAAATAACGATTTTGTTTATTTTATGGATGATAATGTCGTAATGACAGGTATCGTTTCTATATTTATATTTTTAATATTTTAAGATCTGGTTCATTTATCGTCAAACCTGTGAATACGAAATCACCAAGGACCGGAGAAAAGTTCCGTTTTAGGCAGATTTTCGTCTTAGCAGGAATAATTGTAGGATATTCCTTCCGTGGAAATAGGAAATGTTTTCGTTAAAGCAGGATTTCGTTATGAAAAAGTTTCATTTTACCAGGTTTTTGGCTGCATTAAGATAATCAAATGAACCTTAATTTTATTATGCAGTACAATCTGATAAGTCGGAATCTATAGTTACCAGGAAAAATTTCCTTTTCAGACAAGTTTCCGCTTTAAAAGATCTAATTGTATGGTATTCTTTTCGGCCCTCTGTAAGAAATATTTTTGTTAACTACCAAATTCCGTTATAGACAGGTTTGGTTTTGACGCGCTTTACTGTAGGAGTTATATTTTTTCGGAGCATATTATTTCTATACACAGTAAAACTTGTGAAAAAGGAAAATCTAGGGACCAGTAAAAAATAAGTTTTACACAAATTTCTGTCGTAACACGTATATTTAATTATATGGATTTCCTTTTTGTTAGAATCATATAACTCTTCCATTTATGACAGGATTCCATTCGTCATAGGCAGGGTCTATTTTAACAGGTTTTATTAAATTAGTAAAATTAATCTATCCTATAGAATGAAGAATATGAATGTTGTTCCAATTGAAATCTGTTGCAGGCCGCTAACAATTCTTTCAAAATACTGCTGCAATCGATGTCAAAATTTTGTTCTCATTTATCAACCACAAATATCGATTTTACTTATCTTCATTTCTCATTTTTAATTAAGTGTAAATTCTTCTTTAGTCTTTTCCTCCTAAAAGCTTCATCTTTTAAACATTACTTTTTCAATATATAGCTGAGAAACATTCTTAATTATTGAATAATTATGTGTGAAAACATTTGTTTAGGTATTGGCAAAGGTTTAAGTATTCATTTAACCTAGGTAACAAATAACGATTTTGTTTATTTTATGAATCCAATATCGTAATGACAGGGATCGTTTCTATGTTTATATTTTTAGTATTTTGAGATATGTTTCATTTATCGTAAAACCTGTGAAAACGAAATCACTAAGGACCGGAAAAAAGCTCCGTTTTAGTCAGATTTCCGTCTTAGCAGGTATAATTGTAGGATATTTTTTCCGTGGAAATTGGAAATGTTTCCATTAAAGCAGGATTTCGTTATGGAAAAGTTTCATTTTATCAGGTTTTTGGCTGCATTAAGATAATCAAATAAACCTTAATTTTATTAATACAGTACAATCTGATAAGATGGAATCTATAGTGACCAGGAAAAATTTCTTTTTTAGACAAGTTTCCGCTTTAACAGGTATAATTGTATGGTATTCTTTTCGCCTCTCTGTAATCATGAAATATTTTTGTTAACTACGAAATTCCGTTATAGACAGGTTTGGTTTTGGGACGCATTACTGTATGAGTGATATTTTTCAAAGTATATTATTTCTATACACAGTAAAACTTGTGAAAAAGGAAAATCTAGGGACCATTAGAAAAATCCGTTTTACACAGGTTTCTATCGTAGCACATTTAAGGCTCCTTTTCTTGCCGGTGAAGGCATTCACGAGCTAATACTAATCCTATAGGGAGGGATTTTTCTAATATCTCGTTTGCATTTCGACATTTTTAAATATATATATATATATATGCTTATATCATTGAATTCTGTACTCTGGAAAACGTAATTCAATATATAAGTTTTTCAATTTTTTCGAAATCCATATTCTTCTTTTTTTCTTCCATGTTAATTCTTGTAATTAAGTATACGGTACTTTATTTTACACATGCAGCTCTATATTGTTGGTTTATGGCGTGTAGTCAATCATTCACAATATTGCAGTTTTTGATGATGGCCGGTGATGTTTCATTAATGGTTATATATATATACATATATATATATATATATATTTCATTGGATAGCCGAGATCCGTCTCTACATCGCACCTTTTTTACTTTTTCGATTTTGGTTGCAGATATTTTTTAGAATGACACTTTCATTTTCAGAACCAGTTTTGATAGTGAAAGTAACTTTATAAAATTATCTGCGACCAAAATCGAAAAAGTAAAAAAGGCGCGATGTAGAGACGGACCTCGGCTATCCAATGCAAAAAACATTATAATTTTAAAATGTCGAAATGCAAACCAGATATTAGATAAATCTCGCCCCATAGGATTAGCATTAACTCGTGAGTGTCTTCGCCTGCAGGGACAGGAGTCTTAATTACAGTAGAACCTCGATTATTCGAAGTAATTAGGACCGACCATCTTTCGGAAAATCGAAATTTTCGGATAATCGAGAATGCTTCAATTTTAAGATTAAGGAGAAATATATGCGCTATTTCTTATTATGGTAACAAGTGCTTAATAAAAATAAAGCAATAACAAAATAGAAACGCAAATAAATTATCTGAATTTTAATTTTGAAATTAAGTATCTTTTACATATTTCACAATGCTTTGTTTGTCGCAGTTTCGATTGCCTTTGCTTTGAAACTCTATCACGAAGTTTTTAAATGTTATTAGTTCACGAGTATTACAGTCTTTCTGCTGCTCTAGCAATGGCAAAAACCTTTTGCAAAACATTTAAAAGCTTCAGAATTGCTAATTTGTTCGTTTTCTTCGTTCGTTTTGTTCCTTCCATTCCGCAGCTTACGGAAGCTCACCGCTTGCACACAAGGAATATGATAGTTTAAAAAAAAAGCTTTGAAAATGGATTTCGCACAGAAGGTATGTGATACTAAAAAAATAAAATAAATAAATAATAATAAAAAAAAGATTTAAAAATGGATTTTGCACACAGGGAATGTAATACTTAAAAAAAAAAAAAAAAAAAAAAAAAAAAAAAAGATTTAAAAATGGATTTCGGTTAACCTAGAGTTTCGGTTAAAAGAGTTTCGGATAAAATAGGTTCAACTGTATATGGATTTCCTTTTTGTTAGGATCATATACCTCTTCCGTTTGTGACAGAATTCCGTTCGTCATAGGCAGGGTCAGTTTTAACAGATTTTATTACATTAACAAAATTAGTCTATCCTATAGAATGAAGAATATGAATGTTCTTCCAATAATTGAAATCTGTTGCAGACCGCCAACAATTCTTTCAAAATGGTGCCGCAATTGATGTCATATTTCGTTCTCATTTATCAACCGCAAGTATCGATTATTCTTATCTTCATTTCTCATTTTTAATTAAGTGTAAATTCTTCTTTAGTCGTTTGCTATTAAAAGCTTCATCTTTTAAACATTACTTTTTCAAAATACAGTTGAGAAAATATTCTGAACTATTGAATAATTATGTGCGAAAATATTAGTTTACGTATTGGCAAACTTTTAAGCATTCTTTTAATATTAGCAAAACAAATAATGGTTTCATCCTTAAGCCTGAAGAATCCAATATCGTAAAGGCAGGGACCATATGCATATCTACATTTTTATTCGTTCATCTGACGAAACCCTATTCGTCTCACTCCTCTGTCTGTCACAGAGCCCGTTCGTAGAAACTATATATGTTGGAGACTTGAAATTTAGCATGCTTATAACTGAACACCCCACATCAAACGACATATCATAAAATTTTGAAAAAGTCTTACATTTAAACCTCTGGGCTCTAACTTGTGTATTTTAAGCATTTTTTTTCTTCTAACTTATAGCTTTTTTGCATACTTATAGCTAAACACTTGCGTCGCACGAAAAATCATAAAGTTTTCAAAAAGTCTTATATTATTTACCGCTACGGGCTTAATTTGCATATTTTAAGCAATTTTTCTAACCTCCCACCTTTTTATCCAGGGCTCACTTTTCTAACTGTTGCCGATACCCCTCACGTGGTATATCATTGTACATCCCTTTGACTATACTCTTTCATAATATGCACCATAGCCTTACATATTAGTTTCACTTTTTACCGCCAGGGGGCGCCTATCTATCTCGGGTGCTATGGGCCCGATCCCCTCGACTAATATATGTACGGATACGGATAGGTTGTAGAACGCAGTTTCGTTCGGATAGAGGTTTGTTTAGAATAGAGTGCGCTTCCCGATTGCGAGAACTGACAGATTTGGCAAAAGGATAAAGTGTTTTGAAAGGAATATTAAACAAAACCCTCTGAGCGATCTGTGATCACACTTACCCACTTGTTATTATTTTGAGGTCTGTTTCATTTAGCGTACACCTGCGAAAGCGGAGCCGTTAAGGACCGGAAGAAAGTTCCGTTTCAGAAGATTTCAGTCTTAGCAGGGGTAATTGCATGGTATTCATTCTGTCGAACTGTGTTGGTTTCAGGGGGGTGGGGGGGGGGAGACATTCTGCACCAGAACATTGAAATGTCCCGCCTGGAAGGATTGAGATTTTTTACGTTTCAATAAGCAAAAGTGCAATTCCCCCCAGGAGCCGCAGAAATCCCTTTCGGAGAAAAATGTCTGAATTCAACACTGTTGTCGGGACAATGGTATCTTTCCGTTTAAGGCAGTATTCTGTTATATGAAAGTTTCGTTTTAACAGATATTTGACAATATTGCGATGATAAATGAACGAACGGTAATGTTATTAATACAGTAAAATCTGTTAAGAGTTAATCAGAAAACGTTGGTTTTTTTTCGATAAGCTTCTGTTTTAGCAGACATCGTTTCGCCATATCACTTTCATAAAATATTTATGTGAAAAATATGTTTCCGTTATAGAGAAGGTTTATTTTCACATCATGTAATTATGATATTTTTAAAAGACATTTTATTTCCATATTCAGTAAAACTTGTGAAATTGTAATTTCTTGATGCCGGTAAAACATTCCGTTTTAAGCAGGTTTCTCCCTTTGAAAGTATAATTAATTGAGCACAGATGTCATATACGCACCTGGAATGGCGCGATTTTTTTATGCCAGTTTGGCGAAAACCCTATGTTCGAATACCAGTTACATATAGTATAGTTTTTAATTATTTTCTATTATTTTTAAAAATGAAATAACAATAAATAAAGGAATATTTAATTAATAACCATAGAACAAAACACTTTATATAATTTTAAAAAGAAAATAAAAGTAAATAAACAATTTATTAATAAATAAACAACAATAGCCGGGTTACCATGTCAAGCAAAACAATGACATTTTGGTGCCAATTAGATACCCTGGTGCGTATATGACATATATGCCATTAATTGTATGGTATCCCGTTTGGTCCAGCAAGGCAGTTTTTCTGTTTATGAAATGATTTTCCGGCAATTAATTCCACATCTTGTTATCATTTATTAACCACAAATATCGATCGACGGTTGAAATAAATTTGTCTATACTTTCAAAAAGAAAATAAATAAATAAATACATAAAAATTAGTCAACAATAGTTTTGAAATAGCGTTTCGGTTCGTAGATTTTTCCATTTCCAGCCCTGAATGAAAGACACGATTTCCTTATAGAAAGGTTTGTTTTCACACCTTTTACTGTAAGGATATTTTTACAACGCCTTTTATTGTAATAAGGATATTTTTACAACGCATTTTATTTCCATATGCAGCAAAACTTGTAAAAACGCAATTTCGAAAAAAATCCGTTTTAGACAGATGTCTGCTTGTATAATTAACTGGTATTTTATTCCGTTTGATTCATATCATGCAATTTTTCCGTTTGTGGCAGGATACCGTTATAGGCAGGTTCTATTTATTTTAGCACATTTTTACTTCTTTAGCAAAATTGATTTATCCCACAGATTGTCGAATATGAATATTCTCCCAATAATTGAAATCTGTTGTAGGCTGCTAACAATTCTTTTAAAATAGTGCCTCAATCGATGTCATATTTTGTTCTCATTTATCAACCACAAGTATCGATCTTTCTTAGTTTCATTTCTTATTTTTAATTACATATTACTGCTAGCACTATTTAAACTTTGCTATCAGTACTTGCGTGATGTTCGGTTTTATCCTCAAAAATAAACTATTTATTTCTCAATATAAAACAAAACATAGGTAAGATAAATGGGCTTACCTTGTTTTTATGTATATCCATTTATCATCTGGTAATCTGCGTCCGGAAGGGTAATTATGTCTTCGTCTTCTCATATCTCTGATTTAATCCACATTTAATGAACGTGTGATCATCCAGGTCATTTAAAAGACACGTTTTTTGTGTAACTTGAAGAGCTTAAATTTGTGCGAAAACTTATAAATAGAAAGAAAAATTAATATTTAATAAAGCTTTAGAAGTTACATCTCTTCTTTGGAGAGTCAAGATTACATGTGAAAATAGAGTAAAAACATGTATAAATATTATCAGCAATAAAGAACAGGAAATTGGTGACGTAATTCTTAATAACAAATTATTTGTATCAATATTTATATTAATAGTAATTTAAAATAAGAGTTTATCAATGTCCATAGTTCTTAAATATCGTGAAATGTTTATAATAAAATGTTTGTTTATGATTGTGCAATCACTTTTCATTTTCACTTCCTTCCTTTAGATCATAATCACTTTTGATGATTGCTTTTATAAATCACATTTGACACATGAAAAAACAATTTACTTAGCTTGATTGTTTTAATGTCCTTGTTTGGAGATTATATTTCACAATATCTGTCAACACCTTAATCTCCTAACGAGCATTGTTCTGTAATTTAAGTTTGTTTCTATTATTTAGAAATTCAGGTTTGGGCTCTGGTTTCGTAAGTATGTCCGCCGTCATTGACTTGCTTGGGCAATAACGCATTTCTATAATTTTATCTTCTTTCAGCTGTTTAATCACATTATATTTGATATCAATATGTTTCGTTTTATTGGAAAACTTTTCGGATTCTATCATTTTTATGCAGGATTTATTGTCTTCATAAATTACTATAGGCAATTTTTGCGGTATATCAAGCTCTTCTAATAGTTTTAGCAGCCATATTAATTCTTGTGTAGCGCTCGCCGCTGCAACGAACTCTGCCTCTGCAGATGATTGTGCGACACATGTTTGTCGTTTCGTTATCCACTGTATTGGATTCTTTCCTAAAAGGAATAAATTGCCTGTTGTCGATCTTCTTGTTTTTAGATCTCCACCCCAATCTGCATCAGTATATACTTCCAGGATGGGTGGTTCTTCCGTGCTAATTACTAAATTTAAGTCTTTTGTTGAATAGAGATATCTTATTAATCTTTTAACACCTTTACAATCTCTTTCAGACGGCGTTTCGTTTTTTCTACTCAAAATGTTTACACCTACTAAAATATCGGGCCCACTTATTGTAGCAACATATAACAGCGCACCTATTGCTTGTCGGTACTTACAAGGAAGGTCTCCATACTTGGCATACTCAGAATATTTTGAAAAAAATACCAATTAAGCTACTTATGTATGTAATAAAGGATCAGTCAAATTTAGCGGTGGAATTACAGTAGAAAGTCTGTAAAAAAAAATAAAAT
The DNA here is from genome assembly GCA_963932465.1 of Maratus speciosus. NCBI lineage: Eukaryota > Metazoa > Arthropoda > Arachnida > Araneae > Salticidae > Maratus > Maratus speciosus. Next base: position 61,128,921 of record OZ010799.1, on the reverse strand, counting down.
ATTTTCGAATATTTGGCGCGAAAAGACGAAAGCGTCATGCGATTGGGCGAGCAGTACTTTTCCTCGCCAAAAGCAAACGATTTCAATGCATCTGAAAATTGTTTGTTAATTGATTTTTAGAATGCGTGTAAAAAGTATTTAATGAATTTAAACATAAACAATGGGAGAGTTTAATAAATACATTTTTTCGTATTACATATTTATATTGCTTGTTACTTAATTTTATTACCTTAAAAACAATTTCATCTATAAAAAATACTTTCATACATTTAAGCGTATTCCAAAATAAAGGCAAGATTCATTTAGCAGTTATTCATTTCAAACCAAGGAATTCGTCGTTTCCATAGCAACAAAATTGAACCGACAGCGCTCAATTGGACTTAATTTTGAGATATTAAAACAATTTTATTTTTCTTTTAATTCATAAAATTTTATATTTAACTTTCATTATAAATACATTTATGACAAAACTATAGCTAAATCAAACTAAAACTGGCAAAACTACAGTTATTTAAGTTAAATTTATTTAAACAAGTTCAATATGAAATATTTTTATCTTAAAGAGTATTCGACATGAAAAAGTATTTTTCGAAATTTCATTTCATTGCCAACCGATGATAAATCGCCAAATAAACGAAAATTTCATTGTTTTTTTACGAACGTTCTATCGGGGTTCCGCCAAAATTTTTTTTATAAACATATATATCCACATGAGACGAACATTCTGTAATTTTTTAAAATTTTTCTGAATATGCCCGTATGGAGACCTTCCTTGTTAGTGTTGTTTGGCATTTGTGTTTCCTCATTGTCTAATCGTTGAAAGCCTGTTTCCATTGGAGTGCCATATGGCTTAGAATCTTCTAAATTAAATTTTTTTGCAATTTCTATTATTTTTGCTGTTTGATTTAGTTTAAAGCCGTTGTGGGTCTTTTGTATTTTTATCCCGAGGTAATTGGAAATTCGACCTAAATCTTCAAGTGCGTACTTAGATTTTAGTTTATCTATTATGTCATTTATATTTTCATCTTTTCCTGCGATTAGTATATCGTCCACGTATATTGCTATATAAACCGTGTTTCCCCCCTCTTTTCTTATAAATAAGCAATTATCAGCATTGCTCTGTTTAAATTTTAATTCTTTTAGTGTTTCACTAATGTTTGGATACCATGCTCTTGCAGCTTGTTTTAGACCATATAGGGCCTTTTTTAACTTACAAACCTTATTGTGTTCTCTAGCGTTTATATACCCTTTAGGTTGTGATACATAAACATTTTCTTCCAATTCACCATGTAAGACTGTCGTTTTGATGTCAATCTGCCTAATATTGAGATTGTGGTATGCTGCGGCAGTTATGAAGACTCTTAAACTTGTGTGGGAAACTACTGGCGCATAAGTTTCATCGAAATCTACACCGTATTTTTGTCTAAATCAATGTGCGACCAATCTCGCTTTGTAAAGCTTGATTTTTCCGAATTCGTCATATTTCGCTTTAAAAGTCCATTTCGACCCAATTAATCTTGCTCCTTGTAGGGGATCAACTAAACACCAGGTTTCATTTTCATTAAGGGAATTCATTTCCTCTTCTGTCGCTTTTATCCAGTTCTGTTTTTCTATAGGATTTTCTATACTCATCATATCTTCCCAACTGTTATGTACATATACTGGATCGTGCCGGACTGCATAAGCAAACCTTTCGGGCGGCACACCTCTATTGGTTCTTTCTGATCTTCTCCCTTGTGGAATTTGTTGTTGTGACGCGGGTGGTGGACTTAGTTCATTTTGTGTTGGTGTCCGATCTATTTCCATTTCATTCGTGTCTTTCTGTTGTGTTTGTTTGTTTGTTTACGCGATTATTTCTCATCTATCTAGATTTTCGTTAGTATCTGGATTATTTTTATTTTCTATAAATTTTATGCTTCTGGCCAATATTACTCTTCCGTCACTTGTATAGATTCTGTACGCCTTAGAGCGACTGTCGTATCCGACAAAAGTACCTTTTCCCGCTCTATTGTCTAATTTTCCTCTCTTTGATTTGTGTATGTAGGCGTATGCAGTACAGCCAAAAACTTTGAGATATTTCAAATTTGGTCTCCTATTCATCCATAATTCATAGGGTGTGGTGCTTACCGATTTTGAAGATAGCCGGCTCTGTAAGTGATTCGCGGTACATATGGCTTCCCCTCATAATTTGTGCGGGAGATTTGCTTCATTTAGCATACTTCTAACCATATCTAGTAGCGACCTATTCTTACGCTCTGCGACACCGTTTTGGCTTGGGTTAAATGGTACGGTGAGCTGATGATGAATCCCATTTTCTTTTAGATATTTTTCTATTTCGTTACCCGTATATTCACCACCGTTGCCCGATCTTATCTCAGTAGGCATTTTCCCAAATTTGTTTTTCACCATTGAGATGTATTCTTTCAATTTTTCAGTCTCATAATCAATTTGATAGCACTATTTAAACTTTGCTATCAGTACTTGCGTGATGTTCGGTTTTATCCTCAAAAATAAACTATTTATTTCTCAATATAAAACAAAACATAGGTAAGATAAATTGGGCTTACCTTGTTTTTATGTATATCCGTTTATCATCTGGTAATCTGCGTCCGGAAAGGTAATTATGTCTTCATCTTCTCATATCTCTGATTTAATCCACATTTAATGAACGTGTGATCATCCAGGTCATTTAAAAGACACATGTTTTTTGTGCGACTTGTAAAGCTTAAATTTGTGCGGAAACTTATAAATAGAAAGAAAAATTAATATTTAATAAAGCTTTAGAAGTTACATCAAGATTATAAGTGAAAATAGCGAAAAAACATGTATAAATATTATCAGCAATAAAGAACAGGAAATTGGTGACGTAATTCTTAATAACAAATTATTTGTATCAATATTTATATTAATAGTAATTTAAAATAAGAGTTTATCAATGTCCATAGTTCTTAAGTATCGTGAAATGTTTATAATAAAATGTTTGTTCATGATTATGCAATCACTTTTCATTTTCACTTCCTTCCTTTAGATCATAATCACTTTTGATGATTGCTTTTATAAATCACATTTGACACATGAAAAAACAATTTACTTAGCTTGATTGTTTTAATGTCCTTGTTTGGAGATTATATTTCACAATATCTGTCAACAATTATATCATGCTGTATAAATTCTTCTTTAATCTTTTCATATTCAAATTTCAAAATTTCATCTTTTAGATATTCCTTTTTCAATACACTGTCGAGAAAACATTTTTAATTATTGAATAATTATATACGAAAACATTTGTTTTCGTACTGGCTAACTTTTGAACATTCATTAAGTGTAGCCAAACAAATAACGATCTTGTTTATTTTATCTTTCAGCTTGAAGAATCCAATATCGTAATGGCACGGGTCGTTTCCATATCTACATTTTTAGGGTTTCGAGATCTGTTTCATTTAGCGTAAACCTGTGAAAACGTAATCCGGGGGACCGGAAGAAAGTTCGTTTTAGACGATTTCAGTCTTAGCAGGGATTTGCATGGTAATTACTTGTGTCGGGTCCGTGGTATATTTCCTTTTAAGACTTTTATACTTCCTTTTTTTTCTTTCCGTTATAGAAAAGTTTCGTTCTGAGAGGTTTTTGACAGTATTACGATGACAAATGAATGGTAATGATATTAATAGAGTAAAATCTGTTAAGATGGAATCAGAAAATGTTTCTTTCTTCGACAAGCTTCCGTATTTGCAGACATCGTTCTGCAATGCCACTTCCATAAAATATTTATGTTAAAAATACGATTCCGTTATAGAAAAAGGTTTATTTTCACACCATGTAATTATGATATTTTTATAAGATATTTTATTTCCATATCTAGTAAAACTTGTAAAAACGTAACTTACTGGTGACGGTAAAAAAAAATCCTGTTTTAAACATGTTTCTGTCTTAGCAGGTATAATTAATTGTATGGTATCCTGTTTGGTCCAGAGCTGTAGATGCAGATTCCTGAAATCCAGAAGAGTCAAGTAGCTCCTAAACCCAAAAAATCCAGTGGTCACATTCTGAAACAAACAAATAAAACGATAGCATTTATATGACAATAAATAAATAAATAAATAAACAAAAAACTCGGGAATTCAAAGTGAAAAATAATTTATCTAACATATACACATGTATAATACAACAAAACATATAATTACATCAAATGTAGCAAAAATTACAAATGTTACAAAAATGTAATTTAATTATAAAATTGCTAAAATTTGAATGTTAATTAAGGAATTTTATAAATCTTAAACTATGTACAGTCAGAAGAAAAAAGTTGAAAACTTAAAATATATATATATGTATGTAACGATATTGCGAACATTCTGGGCTTGTATAGGGTAGTCGCGGCCCTTTCACTTCGCGGCATGTATCCGTACAGAGATGTAAGTCAATCTTGGGGTGTCATACTTGTATAATAATTGGAGTCGGGAACCTTTTGGTAGACCGAACTCATTTATTTGGTGCTCCAACTTACAGCCCGTTTCGTGAGTCCGGTCGGAGGTACTCGAGCCCGTTACGTTGATTATGTTAAGAGCGCTACATGGCCGTAGGTTTGACCGTGACCTTCGACAATACCGTGGCCTTCGTATTGTCGAAGGTCACGGTTTGACAGGCTTCTCAAATCTGCAAATTCTCCCGTTTTTGGCGCGGGTTTTAGCTAATATCTTGGGGCTTGTCATATTTTCCAGCAGAGGGCATAGTTGTAAAATTGGGAGGAACATTTCTTTAATTGGCTGATTAGCTTTTGATTGATTGCGCGGGCTCAGATTCCAGAATTGAGTTTGGCCAGCCGGGAATCAGCTAACCACACATGGCTACCAAATCTGCAACTCAGCTATTTTTACTCTTAAGGGTGTATTCGAAAAAATATTTTTCCACCCTAAAACAGCTCGAAATTTTCTGAGACATTTTCAGACTCATTTTTAAAAGTAAAAACATGAAACTTGCTGGGATGATTTCTGAAGACATGTTTAACATGCCGTGTGATTTCATTTTCAGTTCAATTAATTAGAATTTGATTTTTAAACAATTATTTTCTCAGTAGGACCATTTTTTTCATTCCCAGATCGCCCGCTTCGGAAAATTCGGTTCAAAATGCTATCTTTGACAGCGTTTTTTACAGTATTTTCTGCATTTATCAAAAAATTAAGAAGCATCGCACATTATATAGTTTCTAAATAAGAGAATTTCCAAGTTTGATGCGTTTGAGAGCATAAATGAATTTTAAAATGAATCAGAAAATAAGCAGTTTGGATCGGAATACACCCTTAAGGATCGTCCAAAAATGATATCTGAAAGTAATAAGATGTATTGCTGGGAAACAAAGTTACAAGGGGTAAAACTGGTTTTAGAATGAGATTTAATGTTAGAAGAAAGAGGCTTCAGATTTTAATTTAAAATTTTAAAATTTAATTTGAATTTTAAAAGGGTTTTTATCATTTCATGTATAAGCTAAGCAATCGTGATAGTCGGGAATATTTGGATAACATTATTTATTATTTTTATTTTATCATACAAAAGTACATGTAAAAAAATTGTGAATGCGCCAGATTATTTTGTATTATAAAAATTGAAATACACTTCAAAAATTTGTTTTCCCATAAGAAAAAATATCTTTACAAAAAATGACGACTTAGACACCGAACGTTAATAGGCACAGCAAAAAAGTTAGTCGCCATTTGGCGACTGGCGACCGGGAATCTGCACTTATAACCACACCATGCAGTTTTTCCGTTTATGAAATGATTCCGTCGTAGTCAGGGTATGTTTTAATTAGTTTTATTGCATTAGCAAAATTGATCTATCCTAAAGAATGAAGAATATGAATATTTTTCCAATAATTGAAATCTGTTGCAGGCCGCTAACAATTCTTTTAAAATAGTGCCGAAATCGATGTTATATTTTGTTCTCATTTATGAACCACAAGTGACAAGTATCAATCTTTCTTAATTTCATTTATTATTTTTAATTACAACATGTGGTGTAAATTCTTCTTTAATCTTTTTATATTCAAATTTCGAAGTTTCATCTTTTAAATATTCATTTTTCAATACACAGTCGAGAAAACATTCTTAATTATTGACTAATTATATCCGAAAACATTTGTTTTCGTTCTGGCTAACTTCGATCTTGTTTATTTTATTCTTAAGCTTGAAGAATCCAATATGGTAATGGCGGGGTCGTTTTCATATCTACATTTTCACTGTTCCGAGGTCTGTTTCATTTACCGTAAAGACTGTTAAAATGAAATCGTTAGAGGCTCAAAGAAAGTTCCCGTAGTTCCTATAAGCAGAAAGTTCCTATAAGCAGATTTCGGTGTTAGCAGGATTTATGGAATTCTTTTTGTCGGGACCATGGAATATTTCCATAGGTATTGGTCAGTGAGATCTCAAATTTTCCTATGGGCGCATAATGCATTCGTATTTTTTAAATATCCCTTCAGGAAATTAATATTTTTAATTTTTTTTCCTGTTTACAGCTTTTAAAAGATGTCTCTTTTTTTAACATTTCCCAACATAGTTGAAAAATGTTTATAATTTCGGTTTGTCTGTCCGTCTGTCCGAACTCTAACTCTCGTAAATATACTCGGATTGCCCTGATTTTTTCGTATAGCACGATGAAATGAAGGGTGCAGCATTTTTAGTTCATTTACAGGAACGGTCAAAAGTTTCCCGCTACATTACGGTTTATGGTAAAAAATCGTTTAAACTTCATTTTAGTGATGTTAGACAGTTTCAAACATAATGAAATTGATAGACATGTATGTAGTGCACTGAATCATGCATTTTGAAGACTATGGGTGGCAAAGCATTTACTGTTCATTTACAGGGCCACACAAAATAATTCCTTTTACATAATGGTCTACGGGGAATTGTTTGCAGCTTATTTTAGTTCAGTTACACAATTTCAAATATAATGAAAATGATATACATTACTGATGCTTATTACAAGATACTTGTTGTATAACATTGTTAGGAATCGGTAAATAATATTTTATTTATAAGCACGGCTTTTGGCCATGCCGCTGTGATGCTTTTTTTTATTTGTAAAATACGGCAAATTGTTAGAGTTTTTTCTTTTCCCTTTGGTTACATTTATTTTATCTTGCCAGAAGAGGGCAAAATTTAGAAAATAAAGTTGGCATCTATTTTTAATTGAGTTCAAAATGAAGTTCTTTGAAAAAATGTTGATGTTTTTTGTGGTTATGAAAGTTTTTAGAAGAGTTTTCGTCAATTTTCTGAATTAGCATGGCGTAAATTAAAGCAGCCCAGAAATTATATATATATCTTAGGGTCACCTTTTGTTAAAATAGAGCGGTGATGCATCTTCAAGGTAAACTAAATTTATCTATTTTACATAGTGTATATATTGTTAATTCAACAGATTTTGAAATGTCCCATGTCCACTCTTTTATATGCATGTAAATAAATTCTGTGTTAAAAAACCAAGTTTAATCTATAAAGTATTTGGAACCCAACATTGTGTTTGACGACAAGCATGATGCGCATAGCATTTACCATTCATTTACTGAGATTCGGGTAGAGCACTGTTTCCGAAGTACACTGCCTATAGTTATAAGTGATGGAAATGCGATTTCATTTATGGTATGCGTATTTAACTGAATTTTTGCGTAGTATGTGGTGTGTATAAATGCTATAGATCATTATACAGGGCTACACAAAAGAATTCGCAAGCTTTGAGAATTATCAGCGTGAAAGGCAGCGTTAAAGGCAGTTTTCAATTGAGTTATGCACTTTCAAGTTGAATTATGTTTAGTATACTAAGAAATGTTTGTATAATATAAATAAAATCATATATAGGGCCACACAAAGAACTGGTTACATGACCTCCTAAGGATGATAATATTTGGAAGTGTGATTTGTGTAGTTTTAATTGTTTTAACCTCAATTAAATTTTAGCTTAATATGTAGAGCATATAAAAATCTGTTGGTAATATACAAGGCTGTACAAAAAAATTCAAGTATGTTTTCGTATATTGATAGAAACAGCTGAAGGTAAATTTTCGATCTATTATACATTTTCTTACTAAACTAAGTTTTAGCATATTATGTATATGTACAAATTGTAGATTAAATGTGAATTTTGACCCTATTATGCATTTTCTTACTAAACTGAGTTTTAGAATATTATGTAGAATATGAACAAAGTGTAGATTAAATACAGGACTTCAAAACATAAGGGGACTACTTTTCCTCTATGGATGGTAATTGCTGCAATCTGGTTTTCAAATGTTTTATGAGTTTTCTAAAATGTTTACTTAGAACTTTTATTTATTTATTTATTTATTTGTTTTTACCTTACTAAACAGCGAAGTTTTGCTAAAGAATTCAAGAAGTGTTGGAAAGTGTTTCAGAATATCTGCTTGAGGCATTATTTTTCTTTCTTGTTTTTATTAGTTGTCAAAGTATTTCTAAAATATATACTTAATTTTATGGAATGTGTTATAATATTACTCAGTTTTGCTAAGATGTTAAAACATAAAATTATAAATTTAGAAATATTTTGACAGTTAAAAAAAGAGACATTCTTTAAAATCAATACATAGAAAATGAAATTAAAAATATTAATTTCCTAAAGCGATATTTTAAAAATACGAATGCATTACATGTCTACAGGTTTAAAACACATCCTTGTCGTTAATATTTACTTGTATTTATGTGTTTATTGGCTTAATGAAAGTGTGTAACTTGTTATACCTTCAAAAACTCAAAAAAGTGTGTAAATGGTAGGAAATGTTACGGATTTACCAAAATTGGTGTGCTAATGTAATTTACAAATTTTGCATATTACACAAATGTCTAAGTATTTTGCATATTACACAGAAATATGTGTAAGAATATTACACAAATATATGCGTAAGAACAGAATATTACACAAATATCTATGTATTTTGCATATTACACAGAAATATATGTAAGACTATTACACAGATGTATGCGTAAAAACAGAATATTACACATGAGTATGTGTACAAATTTTACACAGCTATATATGTGTAAGAACAGAATATTACTCAGGATTATGTGTAGCAATATTACGCAGAAATATGTGTAAAGACACAATATATTACACAGAAATATGTGCGCTTATGTGGACACAAAAAATATCTATACTTATGTAATAGTAGTTGAATGGTCCAGTTAATGGCTTAGAAAGTAGCATATTGTGAGTTCAAATCTCATTTCGGTAAGTATTGCTTGTTGATTGTAAATTGAATTAAATGAAGAATTTCTCCTCTTAAGGGGACGAGGGACCTTAAAAATAATTTTTTTATTTTTTGTAAATTTCACCTTAAATATTACTCAAAGGTACATTATATGCATTATGGCATGCATTTATTACAAAAAAAAAATTTAAGTCATTTTTGAGAAAAAAGTGGAATTTTACGCGTTGTTTTAGAAATCTCCGAAATGCCCCATGCGCGTTCCATATCAATGAAAATCCCCAATATTTTTTATAAAAGTTTGGTTTATATATATAAAAAAATCTGTGCATCGAATTTTATATATTTGAATATAAAGGTTAAAAAAATTTTTTTTTGAAAAATTTTGAAATTTTTCGAAAAAATTTCAAAATTTCAGAATTTTTCATTTTTTTTCCATTTTTTTTTTCATTTTTTTTGCAAATTTAACTTTAAATATTACTAAAGGGTACATTATATGCATTACGGAATGCATTTATCACAAAAAAAAAAATTAAAAAAAAATTATTTTTGAGAAAAAAATGGCATTTTACGTGTCGTCGTAGAAATCTTCGAAATGCCCCCTGCGCATTCCATATCAATGAAAATCCCCAATATTTTTTATAAAAGTTTGTATTATATATATAAATAATTCTGTGCATCGAATTTCATATATTTGAATATGAAGGTGTAAAAAAAAAAAATCAAAATTTTTGAAATTTTTTCGAAAAAATTTTGAAATTTTTAATTTTTTTTTTTTTTACCTTTATATTCAAATATATAAAATTCGATGCACAGTTTTATTTATATATATATAAACCAAACTTTTATAAAAAATATTGGGGATTTTCATTGATTTGGAATGCGCATGGGGCATTTCGAAGATTTCTAAGACTCCATTTTTTTCTCAAAAATAATTAAAAAAAATTTTTTTTTTTAATGCTTGTCATAATGCATATAATATACCCCTGAATAATATTTAAAGTCAAAATTTCAAAAAATAAAGAATTGATTTTTAAGGTTTTTTAAGGTCCCTCGTCCCCTTAATGCAGATGTGTCTTTCAAAACAGCTGCGACAGGCGACTATTTCCTAATTCTATTTCGCAGTACTTTTTAAAGACATTTTTTTTATATATACGCTTTCACAACATTTGCAAGAGAAATATACAACGAAATGCATTTTTTTAAAATAATGGTGCGAATAGAATATAAAAATAGTCGCCTGTGGCAGCCCTGCAAACACACCAAGCACACGTGTTTCTTCTTCATGCAAATTTATTTTGCGACTATAAAGATATTTAGTTCAAAATTTATATCTCAAACTATAAGGTTATGTACTATGTACACAAAATACATCGTTTTTAGGTGCGTTCGTAATTATATAAATACGTAGCACCTATAGTCGTCGTTCGGTCCGTCTGTCCTTCCGTCTGCATATAACAGAGCAAAAACTACCAACTGAATGGTCTGAAATTTTAAATATATAATTGTTGCAAAATTTAGTAGAGTCATTTCAAATTTTATGAAAATCGGGTGTATAGTTTAATTACGGGGGCAGTCAAAAGTTTTCCGTTACATTACAGCCAATAGGAAAAAAAATATTTCAAATGCATTTTAATGATATTGCCTTTCGAACAGAATGAAATGGATATGCACTTATGAAGTGCACTAAAATATACATTCAGTACAATATGTGGTGCAAAAAATATTTATAAAACTAGTTATAGTACAAAGGCACCTCATTTGCCACGTTTGACGGGCAATGTCCGACCTATTATATATCATACAGGCATGTGCACACTCATGTGCAACTTACACGTTAAACTGTGCATTTCTGAGTTATATGATAATATTTTACGCACTTAAGTTGCTTAATGTGCTATTAAAATACACAGGAAAATGTGTAAATTGACACAGCAGGCGTACATTTGGCAATTTACACGCTTTTTTACGCATACAGACAAATCGTTTTTGTATCATCAGTGCATTTGTTTTAATGTGTAAATTTACGCATTAATTTTTTAGGTTGTAGGACCTGGTGGGTGAATTTCTTCCCACACAAATAAAAAAAAATAAATATTTACAATTAAAGGTTCTTTGCTATTAAAATAGATAACACGATTTAGACGTTTCACTTCTCCTTTCCACACCCACATGGCAGCAGCACATTCTACCAATGTCCATCAATGACTAGTTACTTTTAGGAGACGAAACTTGCCAATTTTCATGAGTTAGGAATTTTGTGTTTTTCGGGTGTTATGAAAAAGGATTTTATAGTTTTAAATAAGCGATAACTTATTTTTCTCTGGAACACTTCTAGTATTAGAATTTTTAGAACTTTTTTTTCCAAGGTAAGCATTTTTATTTCCAGTACAATTTTAAAGTAAAAAATCGCGAATTCATATAGATAGTTTTAGAGTGCTTAAAGAGCTCTTGAAAATAATAATATTTTTCAGTTACTTTTATTTAGTTAGGCAGCATGTGTTAGTTTAGAGGGATTAAAATTTTTTACAACATAGGATTTTTTCCCACGCTATAATAACGTGTAATCTAATTAAACTACAGAATGTAACTCTCCTAAAAAAATTAAAAAAAAAAAAATTCTACCGAGTTTTAAAAATTTTTAAGAAAGGATACATATGTTTTTTTTTTTTTTTTTTTCAAGATAAGCATTTTTATTTCCCTTACAATTATAAAGTAAAAAACCGGGAATTTATATTTATATTTTTAGAGTGTTTAAAGAACTCTTGAAAAATAATTAATATTTTTCTGTTACTTTTTTTAGTTTTGAAGGATTAAAAATTTTGCAACATAGGATTTCCCCCCACGCTATAATAACGTGTAATCTAATCTAATTATACTACAAGATATAAATCTAAAAAGGAAAAAAAAATCCTACAAAGTTTTAAACGTTTTTAAAAAAAGAATACATATTTTTTTTTTTTTTTTTTTTTTTTTTTTTGAGATAGCGTTTTTAATTCTCGTACAGTTATAAAATAAAAAACCGTGAATTTCTATTTATAATTTTAGAGTGTTTAAAGAACTCTTTTTTAAAAAAAAAGAATAATATTTTTCAGTTACTTTTATTTAGTTTAGAGGGATTAAAATTTTTTGCAACATAGGATTTTCCCTCGCGCTATAATGCGTATCTAATAAAACTACAGAAGATAACCCGCCTAAAAAAATTAAAAAATTATTTTCCTACCAAGTTTTAAACATTTTTAAGAAAGGACATATTTTTTCTTTTTTCAAGATTTTTTTATTTTCCCGTACAATTAGAAAGTAAAAAATCATGAATTTATGTACAAATTATTAGAATGTTTAAAGAACTCTTGGAAAAATAATTAATATTTTTCAGTTACTTTTTTTTAGTTTTGAAGAATTAAAATTTTTGCAACATAGGATTCCCCCCCCCCCCCCCCCCCTGCGCTATAATAACGCGTAATCTAATTAAACTGCAGAATATAACACACCTTTTAAAAAAAATCTTTCCATACCAATTTTTAAGAAATAATATTTTTTTTCTAAGATAATCTTTTTCATTTCCCGCAAAAATATAAAGTAAAAAATCGTGAATTTATACATATATTTTATAAAATGTTTAAAGAACTCTTGAAAAAAAAAATAATATTTTTGCAGTTGCTTTTATTTAGTTTTGAGTAGGGTGTCAACGATTGATTTAAATCAACGATTTAAATCATGATTTTAATCAAGTGATTTAAAAAAAAAGTCATTGATTAAAATCAAAATTTTTTAAAATGTTTAAAATGACATAAAAAAGTATTCAAATGTAAGATGAACATAATTTGGAAAGTTTCTACAGGTATTGTGACTCATGAATACACAAAACAAAGCTTTAAATAATTGTTTCTAAGCGTAATTCCTGGGTATTGTGAAAAATTTAAGTACAGTAAGTTTGTAAAAAGCATGGTTTTTATCTAACAAACATAAAAAGCATTTAATTTAAAAATAATACTTAAATCTAATATAACTTACAATGTCATAATTTCCTTTTAATAATCAAGTTATTCATTCTTTTACATAAATAAACATAGCAATAGAGTAGATTAATTTTAACACAATTATTCCAATTGGTAAATAAATCATATCAGATGTAAATTTCCAACTGGGCGAAGACATTTTTCACCCAGTTGGAAATTTACATCTAATAGCAATAGAGTGTCAATGATTTTAAACAACTGATTTAAATCAGATGATAAAATCACATATTTTCTGATTTTTTAAAATAGTGTGAGAAGGCATTATAATCAGTAATGAAAATTATCACTAAATCACTTGTAAAAAATGCAACATTTGTTATTGGTAATTATAACAATATTAAACTGTGTAAAAAGAAGTATTATACATTAAAAAAACATCTAATAAAATGTTAAATAACTTCAAAACATTATAATATTTAGTAGCTATTCAAATATTTTAATGTTGTGGGGGAAAAAATCTGATTTAAATTTCAAAAATACAATTTTTGTAATCTATTTATAAATTATGTGTGAGTTTGCTGTATACATTGCTACAATTTTTGATCAATTTGATATACATACGTTTTAGAACCTGTGTAAAATTACTGGCTGCTTTATGAATTTATCAAACTATTATTTATCACCTTTTTTCAACCACTTTTTCAAAAATGTAGATTTGTGTTCTTGATTAAACAGTTAACTGTTTAATAATTACAAAATTTAATCTGTATCATCTATTTAAAATTAAATGCAATTTATCAATAACTTTAAAATATAAGCAGTATTTAATATTGCTTTACATAATTATTACAAAATATTCATGCACATGATGTTGTATGTTACTAAAAAAATTTTTAATTTGCAGTTTTTTGTAATTTCTATAATTACATAATTAAAATTTTATTAATTAAAGCAAAAAAACATAGATTATGTTAGTAATTGGAGGGTTATTCATTTTTGAAATGCTTAATTCTTGGTAGATGTTTAATATTTTAACGCAGGGGAAAAAATAAAAAAAATCCGATTTAAATTTTAAAAAATCTTATTTAAATAAAAAAAAATCCGATTTTTTTGATTTTTTTAAAAAAATCATGATTTTTTCACACCCTAGTTTTGAGTGATTCAAATTTTTGCAACATAGGATTTGGATTTCCTTCCTCACGCTATAACAACACGTAATCTAATTAAACTGCAGAATATAACCCACTTAAAAAAATATAGAAAATCTTTTCCTACCAAGTTGTATATATTTTTAAGAACGAATATCTATATTTTTTCAATATGACATTTTTATTTCCCATACAATTAGAAAGTAAAAAATCGTGAATTTATATAGTGCATATTTTTAGAGTGTTTAAAGAGCTCTTAAAAAAATAATCAATATTTTTCAGTTACTTTTATTTATTTTTTGAGGGATTAAAATTTTTGCAACATATAGGATTTCCCCCCACATTATAATAACGCGTAATCTAATTAAACTGCAGAATATAACCCACCTAAAGAAATATAAAATATCTTTTCCTTAACAAGTTGTACATTTTTTTAAAGAAAGAATATATATTTTTTCAAGATAATCATTTTTTCTTCCCGTACAATTATAAAGTGGATTTATATTGTGAATTTATATACAGTCGGACCTCGTTATCCCGACACCCGGTTTTCACGTCACTCCGCTTATCACGTCAGTTTTTCAAAGTCCCGATTTTCTGTCTTTGATTTTTATGTAAATAAACTCCGGATTTTACTTCGTTGAATAATTTTCTCCGGATATCCCGACGGTTTAGGAAAATTGTCCATTTTTCATAATCCATCTTATAAGCACAGAAATTAAGCGGGAAAAAATGTCCTAACCAATCTTTTCACAAAAGTGTTTAAAATACCCATTGAGATAAATGAGAAATTTTACTTCAACCCTTTATCTGAACATATAAACCCACATACTATGAATGACACACTTAAACTCCAGATAGACATATCAGTATACTCGCAGTCTTTTTGTTCTGGTCCGGTGGCGCTTTCTCGTGGTTGCACTCCGACTTAAACCATCCGACTAAAACCGAAGCATTGCATTGCATTCAAATGATTAGAAATTATTTAACAACCATTTCTGAAACAATGAATATTGATTACAGTTCATTGTATAATATTGAAAAAGGAATTGTAGGAAGCACATCTTGGGATAAGCAAACCTTAATTCATCAATATTTCATGTAACAATTAAAAAAAAGTCATCATTAATATGGTTTTTATTCCCTTTCCATTTTGTTTTTGTGTTTATTTTGTTCAATAATGAGGTTTTATTGCTTAAAACTGCAAGAACAGTTATGAATCAGATTTTTATAAACATATTTTTCTCCAACTCCGGTTACCGCGACACTCCGCTTATGACGACACTTTTTTCTGTTCATTAGAGTGTCGGAATAACGAGGTTCGACTGTATATATATATATATATATATATATATTTGGAGTGTTTAAAACATTCTCTTGATAAACAATTAATATTTTTCTGTTACTTTTTTTAAGTTTTGAGAAATTAAAACTTTTGCAACATAGGATTTCCCCCACGTTATAATAACACGTAATTTATTTGAACTGCAGAATAAAACCCACCTTTAAAAAAAATTGAAAATATCTTTTAATTCCACGTTTTATATATTTTTAAGAAGGACTATTTGGTATTTTTCCTTGTCATTTAAAAAAAATCCGAATTTCACCTTTATTATTATTTAAAGTGAATATTATATGAATAAAACTTTTACAATGAATTTTATTTCCGTATAGATTCGTGTCCGTTTAGAAATTGGACTGCTTTCCAAAGCAGCTGTTTAAAACATATTAAAGCAAAAATATAATTGACACATAATCTGTAAGTGCTGACTGCTTCAAAGTCAAAATAGTAAAAAAAAATGATTCAAATTAATTGTTACATTGTCATTAGAAAATGGAAATACGCGCATAATTACATAACAAGAAGGTAGTTCTAAGTTGACCTTGAACCGAAATATCGTTTCAAGCAGCAGAACCTTGGTAACAAGTGCTTATCGGCGCGACGCCCTTTGAATATTAATTAAAGTCGTTCATCTTTGAATATTTCAGAGAAAAATATTCCTTGTTAGATAGTACAAGCCTACAATGGTTGTGATTTTTAACTTTTGATAATAGATTTTTACGTATTTTTTAGCGCTGAAAAGTAAGAAACGGCCTTTGTAGAGATCAATCTCAGCTATTCAATGCAAAGGAAATAAAATATTTAAAAATATTGAAATGCAAATTAAAAGATTTCTCGCATAGGATTAAAGTTAGCGAGCGGGTGTTTTTGCGTGAGTGAATTAGCCTCTTAAGCTGCAGTGCAACTATTTACAGATGGTATGTAGAGTGTGTGCCAAAGTTTAAGCACAACTGCAATTTTCAAAATAAATTTTAATTATTCACTTTAATTTAAATATTAATATGTGCTGCAACTTGTAGTTTTAAATATACAGGGTGTTCCAAAATTATCTTGATTCGATAAATAGGAGAAACGATGGTTAATAGGTTGTGTTTATGATCAACACGAGGGATATAGGCCCTAAGGAGGGGGGGGGGTGTCCTCCGTGGGAGTCTTTCTAAGGGAACCTAAGCCGTATTTACGCATGGAAATACACGGTTCGAAGAAACCCACGAAAACTCCGAATGATTAGGCCGACGGGCGCGATTTGGGTTCGAACCCAGTACCTCCCGTCTACCAGCTTCAAGAGCAGAATCTCTTGGCCACTGGTGAGTAGGAGAAACGAAAGACTTTCAGTCAACTAACTAGCTGAGGATGTTCTAGTAAGAACGAAAACGTTATGCGATGAACTTTTAATATGTTTTTTTTAATGTGGCGCCTAATATATATTTTAAATATTACATCAAGTATATTTTATAGAAGCAGACCCGTATATATTACAGTGATTAAAATCGTTTTTAAAGTATGAAATAGTGTCTGAAATTGCCATATAAACGGTTAGTTATAAATACAGGCATTACAATATCAAATGTAGATAAGTAAATTTTTTATAAATCCAAGTCGTTAAACTGAAAAGTTCGTTGAAGTGGCATTCGTTGTAACGAAATTCCGCTGTTCAATAAAATCTCGTTACAACGAATCACTGGGTAGCGCTGATTGAATTCGCTATACTGAAAAATTCATTAAAGTGAATATTATTATTAGGATAGATATATTAGGATAGATATATAGGATAATAGGATTTTTTTATAACAATCCAAATAATAGACGTTAAACTGAAAAATTCGTCAAAATGGCATTCGTTGTACCTAGATTCTACTGTACATAAGTTCTGCCTGCACAGGTTGGCACAGATGTCATATACGCCCGATATTGGCGCGATTTTTTTCTGACGCCAATATCATATACGCAACGGGTACTTAACTGGCGCCAAAGTGTCGTTATTTTGCTTGATATGGTAACGCGGATGTTGTTGTTTATGCTGTTGATGTTTTCGCCAAATTGGCGTCGGAAAAAATCGCGCCAATTGACAAAAAATATGACAAAAAATCGCGCAAAAAATATGACATCTGTGCCCACAGGTTTTACTGCAGTAAGTTAAACTTGATGCAAACTAACGGATAGCATGATACTAAAAGAAATGTAAAAAAATTTTTGTGCAGCATGAAAAATATGGGACTTTTTGCATTCCACGCAGTGGTTACGCGGGAGAAGGTCTTCGAGACATTGGAAATCGGGACACTTGGCAAGACTATCTGTAGTGCTGCCACATTGAAAGTCAAAATTAAGGATCGACCGAAAATTAACCCGGCAGGACGGGCGCGGAGTGTTTTGACACCCCACGCCCGAAAATATTCGTCTGCTGTCGGTGAGTGCTTATAATTTATTGATTATTAATTTTTAAAATTAACTACAGTAAATTCTGTCTAAGGCAGACTCTGTGCAAGCCGGAAATCTGTCTACCGCGGAAAATTTTTCAAGTCCCGGCGAACCCATAGAAAATTACATTAATTCATGCTGCATAAGGCGGAATCTGTCTAACGCGGAAACGGAAAGCATTTTAAGGTCCCACCGAAACCAAAATTTTGCATAAGGCGGAAAATGGGATACTTTAAAAATGAAAGGCATTTCGTTTATGAAACTTTAAAACGGATAAGTCAGTACTCAATGTCGAGCATGATAGTTAAATTTCCTAACACTTTGAAAAAGTTAATTCAAAAGGACAGGAACTGTTTAAATTTTAAGGAATTTATGCTTGTGCCATTTTTTTACATGCAAAATTATATTTAAAATTTAATATTTTTAGTAGAAGGAGCATTTATCAAAATATATATTTTCGAAAGTGCAATATATTATACTTTAAGGATGTACTCAAAGTTATATCGTTCTGTCTCATTCTCGAAGTTTATTGGGGGAGGGGAGGGGCGGGTTGTTAGTTTTTTTTTGTGGGTGTATGTGTGTGTGTAAACTTTCAATTCGTATGCATTACAGCAGTACTAAGAAATTGAATAGCGTTTCTCATTTATCTATAAAGACAAAAGATATTTCAGTTTTCAACCGATTTTCGACAAATTCGAAGTTTTTTTTTCTTGGGGGGCGGGGGGGGGAGCTTTTTTGCATAAGCCAGAATATTGTCTACCACGGAAAATTTTCTGAGTCCCGATCGATTCCGCCTTAGACAGAGTTTACTGTATAATATAACATTTCAGTTATCATTTTTCATGAGAAAGAGTGTAATTATCATGAATTTCACTAACAGACAGAATTCTTAAGTTTTTTTCGTATTTATACCATTTAATATGTTTGGGGTGTGCTGACACCCCATGCCCGTTCTCGTGTTACGTTTCACAGCGTGCGTCCTGCCGGGTTAAGGATCGACCGAATTTTGGTAATCTTCCTATTTTCGGCCGAAAACGAAAACGAAAATGTCCAAAATATTTTTTTTAAGCAATTAATATACAGGCATCCCTCGACTTATGTATTATGCAACTTACGAAAATTCGCAGTTACGTAATAAGAAAAATCACATTTAAGAATACGCCACCACGTTTGATATGCATTTGCATACTTTTGATAATTATTTTGTGAATGAAGTATACAGATAAAAACCACAACCATAATATAGTTTCATATATTAGTGAGAGTAATATTTTTATTGGGATATACGATCAAATCTTTAACAAAACAAACTCAAATCTAATTAAAATGAGACAAAAAATCTGGGGTTCAACAATTATGTTAGCTAAATCCAGAAACCAGAACTAAAGCTAATTTTAAAGTTTCGAAGATGAACCAGTGTATTTTTTCTTCTAGTTGCCCATGTTCGTTTGATGCAGATTGAAAATTGTTTGAATCAATGCATCAGTGTTAAATTTATAAGTCCCGCATTCTACAAGGTTTTTTTTTTTTTTTTTTTGAAGAGTGTTCTTTCAGTTTGTTTACACACACATATTTATATTCATACTTTTTAGTTTAAATCAGAGTAAATATGTTGCATGATGTTTTATTTAAAAAAATAATACTGTGTAAATAATATACATATACAGTAAACTCCCGACTATCCGGCTTAATGTGGCGGAAGGGTAGGCCGGATAACAAAAAAGTCGGATAGGCCGGAGTTCTATAAATATTTACTCACTTCCTGCCCCCCCCCCCCCCATTACATAAAAAACGCATGTTACACATTTTAAGATAAATTTTATATATACAATACATATAGTTTCAAAATAAGCAAAACATTAACGTAAAACGTAAGCCGCCTAATTCGTAAAAAATGAGTTAATCTTATTTTACTGTTTATTAATAAATGATTACACAAATATTAAAAGTTATTAAATGTACAAAAGTTATGCATAAGATAAAAGAGTCAAAACTTAGTTTTTAGTTTTCGAAAAAGTCCTTTATAGATGACTGCTTCTCTCTGTTAGCCCTCTTCCGCGACACAATGTCCATCCATTTACGCAAGCAGATATTATACGCTGGCGTCGCTTCCTCCTATTAACTCGTATTTTCTCCTACACAGTCACTACAACCTTTTTCGTTTATCACCCATTCCTTTAATCTTCAATAAATAAACACGAAGCACACCAAAAGACTATACGGAGGTAAACAGAATAAGCGGAAATAGCGTCCGCATTTGTTAACATCCGTTGCACAACTGACGAAACAGGTTATCAAGCCTTAACCCCCCCCCCTCCCTTACGGTCTGTCTCTGCTATTGCATTCTGCAATCCCTTCTTATTACTTCCTGTCGTGAGTTAGCCCTTCACTACGGACGGGAACCTGCCTGTCTCAGCCACTTGCAACAATCCTCATTTTTTTTACTAGGCCGGATAGTCGGGAGTTTGCTGCATATTATTTTCAAAAGTAAGTTACTGTACTAAATTCTAGTCCTTAAAAATTATCGTCGTTCTTGTCGTTAATATTTATCTATATACATATAATAAATATTGCAGTTTCTTACGAAATGTTACCCAATCAATTTATAAATTCGTCTTACGTAAAAGTTTGCGGAACGCATTACTTACGTAAGTCGGGGGATGCCTGTACGTACATAAATATACATAGGGTAACTCTAGGGTTGGGTTGATTTTTGACGGCCGATTATCAACTCGAGGGATATAGGCTCTAGAAGGAGTGCCCTCCGTGGGGGTCTTTCTAAGGGAACCTAACCCGCATTTACGCATGGAAATCCAAGGTTTCGAAGAAAACGACAAAACTCCGAAACGGTTAGGCCGACGGGCGCGATTGGGTTTGAACCCAGCACCACCAGCTTCGAGAGCAGAACCTCTCAGCCACTGGTGGGGCGGGTAACTGTAGGATAGATGGCCATAGAGGAGAGATTGCCAGTCTAAATATTTCCAAAACTTGATCATAGATTGCAACATAAACTTTGTTCGTATGAAGTAGTTCAACGAGTTTATTTATTGCGACATGCAGTTGTGTTTTTCGATTATAAAAAGTAAGTGTAATTTTAATGTTTAATTATTTTAATGGTAGAATATTTTTTTTGACTTAGGTATCTGAATGTTTTGCAGTACGTACGTTATATATATATTTTGCTATATGGATTTTTAAGGCACGTATATAATCTAATCTTTACTTCTAAGCCTAAAACAAAAGCGTACAATGGCTATTGATGCCTTAAATTGGGCGACCATCAGTGCATCGGTTCTTCAGTTTCAGGAGAGATGGTCACCTTTAATCAATATTTCAAATTTATACGGAGTGATACTTTTAACTAAATATAATTAAATTTAGGATAAAAATATGACATTTATGTTCATAAATATATTAATTGATATAATTGTTTAAATTTTAACTAATATATACATATATTAATAATAATAATAATATAATAAGACCTAACGATTTATTTGTTTTAAAAAATACTGAAAACCGTCGGAAACTTTCATAACAGAAACTGATAAAGTTGATAAATAAAATAAATTATCGTAATAAACTTAAAATTAACGCGAGAAAAAAACACGACGCTTCAAGTAGCAAAGAAACGAAATACATTTAGAATTGTCATATTCTACAGATTCCGAGTAAATAGAATTGGATGAGGATCACTGTGTTGGTTGTGCAAAACAATATAATATCACATCCAAAAAGGATGTTTGTATACAATGCATAAGGTACCTGAAGTGGTTCCATGAAACGTGTACAAATTATCAAGACCTTTGCCAAACATGTGGTAAGATTTCACTAAAAGTGAAGTATTGAAATTATACTTCAAAAATTATTTTTCGAGTTTCATTCACTCATTTTCCATCATATAACTGCATCTTTACAAATTGCTATATGTTTTTCATGATTAACTATATGAAATATGTTATTTTTTTGCTATTTAACTTCACCTTTTCTTTCTTGTATTGGATGACCATCTCTCCTCGGCATGAAGGAGAGGTGGCCATCTGCCATTTTAATTTCAATTTTGTTTAACACTTTTTATTTTCAATATTTAATTATTTTTTGGATAAAATATTATGAGTATATGTATAAGAATTTTAAATATGCATCAATATTTCTTGTATTTGCATTCTAAGAATTTTTATTTCGATCTTTAAAAACTATGGCCATCTATCCCAGAGTTACCCTAATTATTAATTAAATATACGTGTAATTACGCGTGTGGCCCAAGTTGGCTCTCTGTGCTTCTAACAAAAACTTTTTATTTTAAATAAAATGTAATTAATTCATCAACGACGCAAAATGATTTTCTTACTACACAAATTTCATTCAATCAAAAAATGTTTCAAGGATAGATGTTGTAAAGGATCATCTGTTTACCAGAACATTCTCAAAGAGTATTCGACACACTTATGAGGTTTCAAACCAAAAATTTGTCTGTTACGGTTAAGTCTGCAGATTTTAATAAGTACATGAAAAGCGTCTTCAAAGTTTAGTCCTATGTGCATTGCTTGCTTTATAATTTGCACTTAAGTCTTGAGTCAAACATGACTGATAATTAAACAGTGAAGTTCATAGCAATAAATAAATCTGGAGCAAACATTCAAACCATGCTTTCTCCTTTAGATACAATTTTTCAAAAAACACAAAAAACTGATAAATTAGAAAATAACTTGTATTTAATTCTAATTTTTATTGTGTATTTTTATTAGTGGTTATTAGAAAGAATTGTAAGCATACCTAAGATATTAAACATAAAACAAATTAATAAAATGCATTTAATATTTGGAGAAATCACGTTTTGACCGAATTCAGAGGAGGAACATGTTTTGATCGAATTCAGAGGAGGAACATGTTTTGATTGTTTGACAAGTTGATAAAACTCTTTTTGAATGAAATAAGTTCTAACTCACAAATAATACAAAAGCATTATTTTATTTGAGTAAACCGAACTTCAGTTGATTATTGATAAAATAAAATGACAGATTATGGTACGTATTCATTAAATATTTACTAAATAAATACTCGTTTGCCAGAAATCCACTTCAAATTTTAAAACCAATATCTTCATCTAGACAGTGACACACATCCCCCTCTTCTTCATTGCAGACTGGTAAATCATGGATAATATGGTTGTACCATTTGAAGACATCATCAGGTTGATTTTGCCACTGTTCACCATACATTACCTTCAAAAGTTTTTCAACATCTTTTTTCTTTTCACCTGATATGGCGTGATTAAGAGGAAGAGATTCTAAAACACCCCTTTGAACACAGGCAACAGTAACTCTCTTTTTAAGAAGATTTACATCATATTCTTCACTTAGATTTTGAAATTTATAATTCTGGAAGCCTTTAACCTTAACAGCTCTCTTATTTTTCTCTAAAACAATCCGTTTCAATTGTGATATGTATGGTAGGTTTCGAAAGTACACATCAAGTGACAACTGTGATTGACAGACTGGAGAAATCATTGTTTGATTGAATGCAGACTTTGGAGGAAACACTTTTTGATTGAAAAGTCAAGTTTTAAAATTGATTTATAATTGGAGAAAAATGTCTTTTGGATAAAAAATACCGTTTATTTCTGTGCAATTTAACACAGAGTTCATAAAAGTAACAATAACTCATTTTTACGTGCGTTCGTAATTATATAAATACGTAGCACCTATAGTCGTCGTTCAGTCCGTCTGTCTGTCCGTCCGCATATAACAGGGCAAAAACTACCCAACCGAATGGTCTGAAATTTTAAATATATGATTGTTGCAAAATTTTGTCGAGCCATTTCAAATTTTATGAAAATCGGATGTATACTTTAATTACAGGGACAGTCAAAAGTTTTTCTTTACATTACGACCAATGAGAAAAACTATTGCAAGTGAATTTTAATGATGTTACAGCCTTCCGAATGGTCTGAAATTTTAAATATATAATTGTTGCAAAATTTTGTCGCGCCATTTGCAATTTTATGAAAATCGGATGTATAGTTTAATGACAGGGACAGTCAAAAGTTTTCCGTTGTATTACGGCCAATGGGAAAAAAAATTATTGCAAGTGCATTTTAATGATGTTACAGCCTTCCGAATGGTCTGAAATTTTAAATATATAATTGCTGCAAAATTTTGTCGAGTCATTTCAAATTTTATGAAAATCGGATGTATAGTTTAATGACAGGGACGGTCAAAAGTTTTCCGTTACATTACGAGGAATGGGAAAAAAATTATTGCAAGTTCATTTTAATGATGTTACAGACTATGTACTTATGAAGTGCAAAAAAATATACATTCAGTACAATATGGGGTGTAAAAAATAATTATAAAACTAGTTATACTACGAACGCACCTCATTTGCCACGTTTGACGAGCAATTTCCAACTTGTTTATTTTTTGTGAGAAAACACGGTTTGAATGTTTGCTCCTTAAATAGCGTCTCATTGGAGCCAATACAGCTCAAACCAATGAGTCGTGTTGAAAATTCCCGAAAGAAAAAACGAGATTTTCGAAATATAGATAGGGTCGGCCGAGTTTCGGTCCTGCTGAACTTTTGGCAGCATTTTTGCCGAAAACAAATTTTCGGCGAAACTCAGATTTTGGGGCGAAACCGAATTTTCGGTCGATCTCTAGTCAAAATAATAAAAATTTGATTCAAATTAACTGTTTCATCGTCATTAAAAAATGGAAATACAGGCATCTCCCGACTTACGTAAATTCGCATTTACGCAATAAATCTCAAAAATTACATTTGTGAACATACTATCGCGTTTCATACGTAGTTGCATACTTTTCATTTTTATTTTATAAATAAGATATATAGATATAAACCACAGCCGTAATATAGTTTATATATTAGATAGAGTTATATTTTTATTGGTATATACAATCAATTCTATAACAAAACAACTTAATCTTTATTGTTAGTTATTCATAGCCAGGGATGTAGTGGAGGGTATACGGTGGTATACGCCGAATACCTACTGGATTTTTTTAAAGAGCCCCGTGTCAAAAAAGCTATACACTGTAGGGTATACCCTCTGCTTAGAATGTATGCCGTCTGCCTTTTTTACGACTACACCACTGTTCATAGTAGCCATCTAATTCATAATAAATACAGTTTGTGCTTATAAAAGATTATTTTATTTTGTGAGTGGTATTCATTAGTCTTGACTCTTGCCATCAGAAATCCATGCAGAATAGTTTAAATAAGTCTTCTTTAATTATTTCTTACTTTTTATAGTCATTTGATGTAGATTCAAAATTGTTATAAATCAATTCATCAATGTTAGGTTTATAAATCCCGTATTCCACAAGATATTTGAAAAGTGCTCTTTAGGTTATTTTTTTTTCATACTTTTATCGTTTTTATACGAGTAAATACTGTCGCATGATGCTTATTTATAAAATAATACAGTGTAAATAATATATACATGCATTTATATATATATATATATAATATATATATATATATATATATATATATATATATATATATATGTATGTATGTATGTATATATGTATATACATAAAATAAAAATTGCAGTTTCTTACAAAATTTTAGAAAAGCAACTTACAAATTCGACTTACGTAAAATTCAAGTTACGTAAGACTTTACGGAACGCATTGCTTACGTAAGTCGGGGGGATGCCTGTACGTGCAAAATTACGTAACAAGAAGGTAGTTATAAATTGACCTTGAACCGAAATATCATTTGAAACACAGCAAAACCTTGGTAAAATGTGTTTATCGACACGACGACCTTTGTGTATTTAATTAAAGTCGTTCATCTTTGAATATTTCAGAGAAAAATAATTCTATACTAGATAGTCGTTCCGGAGGCGTATTGAATTCCGCATTTATTCGCGTATCTTTCGCATCAAGATTATGAGATAATTTGAGATAATATATAAATAAAAGTAAAATAGTTTTTTAAAAACACTCTTTAATAAGCATTCAATGGTATCTTGAAAATCAAGTTTAATTTGTTTACTCCATATCATGTTTTCCCCCAAAAAATTCTCGTTACAATACATAAATTTGGCGTGGGCAACGAACTCGGTTATGAAAACTTCACTCCTTTTTTTACGCATGGTAGAAAATTCAAGCAAATGAATTTATTAAATAAATTATAGTTTTTGCTCTGTTTATTTTTACTTTCTTCAATCTTTACAAGAAAAAAGTATTGCATTCGTGAAAATTTTTGACTTCCGGTTTCAGGCGGATTTACACGTTTTAGGGGTCAGAGATTCCGAAAAACATGTTTTTAAAAAATGTCTGTCAGTGATTTTGTCTGTATGTGACACAAATTTTGTGGGCGTTCTATCTCAAGAACTGATGCACGGAAGTTAATAAAAATTTATATTCAGTTAGTCCCTGATGTAAATTGGTGCTGATTAGTTTTTGGTGTAAATCGCCTCACAGGTGGCGCTACTATGCTACATTTTTCACGATTTCTGCAATAGCTCTATCGCAAGACCTAATGCACGAATTTTCATCTAACTTCAGATTCACTTAGACGTTGACATAAGTTGTTGCTGATTAGATATAGGTGTTAATCGACCAATAGGTGGCGCTGCTATGCTGCATTTTGCACAATTTACATGATTTTAGTGATAGTCATATCTCAAGAACTAATGCACGGAATTTCATATCTTTAGAATCCTCATGATGGGCATGGATTGCCATTTAATTTTGGCACTGTGAGCAAATTTTGAAGCATTAACGATTATTAATTACACAGGCCTGCGATGAAAAAAATACAAGGGCATTGATGGCTGAACTTTATGTATTTTTTGCTGCTAATTACAAAACAAATAATGAAAAAAGTCTATCACGTCACATTTTCTTGAAAAATATCCGGTCGGTTGGAAATTCGTGTCGTGTTGGAAAAATCAATTCGTACCGGTAAATTCTGCCAGGTAATTATTAGACATTAGATATCTGAATCAATATCTAATAATTAAATGACAGAATTTTCCGGTTCGAATTGATTTTCCCAACACTACACAACTTTCCGATAGACCCAGTTATTTTAAACCGTTTCAACCTATAACAAAATAATCGATTACTGAAAAATCAATTTGCCTTACCGAGACTAGAATTTTTTTTACATAGATTTACACGGATGAAATCACTGTTGCCAGATAGTACATGCAAAATTGTCCGAGAGAATTCCTTTTCAAATAGCATTTTAGCAAAAATATCGATATCGATGTTACAAAAAATTCTGATGTGATGGAGGAAAATGGAGGTCATTTTCGAAATTATCCTACCAAATAACATAAAAATCAGCAAAAACTTCTCTTGTATTTTTCAAAAACTTCAATTTCGCAGGCCTGTGTTATTTATGAGATTGAAGAAAGTTTTAGGATTGGCACATCCGACTAGTTTAAGAAAGGAAACAAGAAAGTAAAAATGAAACATTATCTGTTAGGATTTATAAATTGATTTCTCAACGTATAATCGTAAATTAATTCATAATTTACTATTAATTGATAAAAGTGTGCTTTCTTTTTAATATTACATACACTCTTCAATTTTTATTTATATCTTATTTTCTACTTTTTAGTCTTAAAAATGTTTCACTGTTGCAGTTTCACAGCACTCGGACCTATTTTGTCGAACGCTTATTTGTGCATCATTAAATTCATTGTTTTTACAACTCCCTTACAATTGTACGAGTTACAGAAAATATCTGGAGATTTTGACTTATAGCGGGTTAATTGGAAAATGTCTTAAAATGAATGTATTAATTGATAATTGGGTTGTAAAAATATTATTTTGTTGTATTATCATACAATTCCAGCCTATGGAAAATGAGTGAAAAATCAATTACATTTTTTTTTTCATACAAGAACCAAGTTAAGTTAAATAAAAGAGTGTAAAAATCGCATGTATCCTCATTGTTTTCATCGTTCAACATTCTTTTTTTAACGCTTTCCAATTACTATATCTCTAATATCAATTTTATCTTTTGTGTTGGAAACGAACATACGGGAACGTCCATTCGTTACTCTTGTGATAATTAGAGCAAATTTTCATATATAATTCCAATTATTTTATTACAAAATATAAGTAAGATAAAAATTGATGTAACCATCTAAATACCACTGTGTTCCACACACAAACATATACCTAATTTATAACAAAAAAAAAAAAAAAAAAAAACTTATGTATATATTAAATGACTCTTGTGGCACTCTGGTCACAAGAGTAACAAAATTTTGATTGATTATATAGACAAGGGAAATGCTTTTTGTTACAAATTAGATATATATTAAATGAGTGGAGCACAATAGTATTTTACTGGTTATATCACTTTTTATCTTAATTATATTTTATAGTAAAATAATTGCAAGTATTTGTAAAAAACCGCACGAATGGTCACAAGAGTAACAGTGAACGTTCCCATATATACTCATTAATGTTTAGATATACAGTTTTTTCACTGAAAAAATATTCTAGATCTTTTTCGAAATATCGGTCCCAACCTAACCCGCAAAAATTAATTATTTTTTTCTAAAAACCATCAAATCGTGTTCAGGACCTTCTAAAACGTATAAATCCATCGAAAACCGGAAGTGTAAAGATAGAAGAAAGTAAAAATTATCATGGCGCGCAGAAACCAACCAATCAATCAATTTACAGGGCCGCAAAAACTGGTAAATACCCTGAACATAAAAATATTTTAGCTAGCCTTTGGTTCAAAGCGAAAACCTATTTTATAAAGTTTATTGTCCTTTTGAATTGAAATTAGTACTTTCAACTCAAATTTCACAGATGTACATTGCGTGAAAGTCTGCACTACGCCCTTTACAATCACGCGTAGATAGAAGCCTTTACGTCGGTATTATAGATTATAACAATTGTCAATATATGTCACATTCTGGTAAACTGTTAATTTCTTTTTTCTATTTTTTCCTTGACACGGAACGCGGACCGAGCGGTCTATTTCTCTTCGATTTCTCTCGTAACTTACAGCGGAACCTTTCTACTATTTTTTATAGTGGAAGTGACATCACCGCAATAGATTTTTATTGATTTTTTTTCACTTTGTGCTTTTGCGTTAAATTTCTGCCACTCCTTAATTTATAAACTGCTTGACATTTGTGTACCTCTATTTATACATGACAGTATTAAACTTCCTTTTATTTGAATGAAAAATTATGTAAAGTGTAATTCTATTTTCGTACCAATTTATGCCTTAAATTCTGTTAGCACGAACACGATGTATTTTTTTACACGTTGATATGTGTAGATAAAAAAACATTTATTATGATCATGTAAGGAATACATTGTGAATAATATCTACATTCATGTTAGTTAGAAGAATCACGGATAACAAAAATTTCTTTACATAGTGTGTATGCCTTCCAAATTTTAATTTTGGGATATTGTAGTAAACCTTATGTAATTAGGTTGGGTACATAGTCTAAATCTCTCCCTTGATTGATAAATTCTTCAAACGTCTGGTTATTTTTTGAATATCTTCACAAATTAATTAAAATAATGCTAAAAAGTGATAAAATATCTTAATTAAGATTGACGATCGTTTCGTCGCACCAAAGGCGACATTTTCAAAATCATTTATGATAGAAAATATTTTCACAAAATTTAAAAACAATAAACATAGTAAACAATGTCACGAGACATGATGCATAATGAAAAATATTGCAAACCTAAAATTAAGTTAAAATTAAATTAGCTATTTTTGAGCGTGGATTAATTTTCATATAATTTAACAAAACAATAACATGGTAAACATTTTAGGTTTGCAATATTTTTCATTATGCATCATGTCTCGTGACATCGTTTACTATGTTTATTGTTTTTAAATTTTGTGAAAATATTTTCTATCATAAATGATTTTGAAAATGTCGCCGTTGGTGCGACGAAACGATCGTCAATCTTAATAAAGATATTTTATCACTTTTTAGCATTATTTTACTTAATCTGTTTATAAGTGATTTTTATACATGTTTTTATATCTTCACAAAGTTTACATACAACTGGTGATACACTATATGATGTAGTAGGCATTTCAGAATCATGTTTTCTTGAAAACGGTTTTTGGCAATCACCGCAAGTATAGGCTTTTTCATCTATATGGATCTGTATACGTTCTTTTAAATTCCATTTACTTAAAAATTGTTTGTAGCAAATAGAACACATCTGTAAGAGAAATAAATGTAAACAATTAGAATTTTCTTCATCGATATAGATAAAAAACACTTGTTAAAGTATAAACAATAAAATATTTGATTTTAAGTTTACTCTAATTACGATTCATATATTAATTGTAGTATTTCATATATAAGTACTCACATATTTATTATTCTTTAACTCTATATGTGCTAAGGGCGAATCATTCAGATCATTTATTTCTGATAAAGAGGATTCCTGCTGTTTTGATTCATCTTGTTGCAACATTTGTACAATAAAAGAAATATATTTATATACTTAGGAAAGGTTTAATACATAAATAATCATTTATTTATTGTTTATTTTTATTATTATATATTGCAATGACATACTAAAACTTACTTTATTCACCAACAAAGAAATCGATTCACACTTGAATGAAAATCTGGAAATTTATCAGAGTTGTGCACTTAAAGTTACCTTCTCCCACAAGTCTAACAGTTGAAATGAGAAATGCTGCGCTGCTTTTCGAAAATTTATATTATTCTCAAACGTTTTGATCACGTGACAACTCACGCATCCATACAAATCAGTAGTATAATAAATGTTATCAAGAAATTATGTTATAGCAAACAATAGATTATTATATTCTGAGAAGAGATAGTGGTAATGACATTTAAGGTAGGAGTTAAACTTGCAATTTTTAAAAGCTTTTTTTTTTTATTAAATTTTTCAATAACTTGTATTTTTCTTTTTTACTTTTGTAAATTTTATTTTGCTAATTTACATATTTTTCCTTCATCAGTTGAAGTTTTATATGTAATAGATGGAATTTTATGTAATAGTTAATTATTTTAATTGATTATTAGTATTTCCTTCTGTGATACTTTTCGTGTATGAGGTTATTTAATGTATATATATGTGTGTGTGTGTGTGTGTGTGTGTGTGTTACATTTTCTTTACTTATTCATATGGTAGTAATATTTCTGAGGAATACATATCTAATAATTATTAGAAAAGTGTGAAGCATAAATCGTTCTGTGATGTTGATAAGCGTTGTAATAAAAATTCATATAGTTTGGTTTTAAAATAGGCTATTTGAAATATTAAATGTTAAAATTAAAGATTGCATTCATGTATGCTACGCATCATTAGAACTATAAACGTAGTATTAATATTTTAAGCAACTTGATGGATGAAAATTCAGAAATCTTCGATGTGTAAAATGAAATATATGATAATTTGATTAATAATATGGATAGAATAACTCAGACTAGTCATGTATACAATGTTTCATTAAACTATAAAGACTGTATTTATATTTTACACAACTTGATGGATGATAATTCGGAAATCTCCGAAATGCAAGGTGAAACATAAGACAATTTGATTAATAATATGAGCAGAATAACCTAGACTAGTCCAAATTTCATTGAATCATAAAGTATAGAATTTGATTAAATAATGTTTTGTGTTTAAAAATTAAGTTCGAATGTGATAAAATTATGGAAATTGGTTTGTAAACTCTTATTTTTATATGTACAATCAATGTTTTGTGTATAAAAATTAAGTTCGAATGTGATAAAATTATGGAAATCGGTTTGTAAACTCTTATTTTTATATGTACAATCAATGTTTTGTGTATAAAAATTAAGTTCGAATGTGATAAAAATTATGGAAATCGGTTTGTAAACTTTTATATTTATATGTACAATCAATGTTTTGTGTATAAAAATGAAGTTCGAATGTGATAAAATTATGGAAATTGGTTTGTAAACTCTTATTTTTATATGTACAATCACGAAAATAATTTTTTTTTTTATGTGAAATTTCCAGTTATTGATAAGATTAAATTTTTATTTTAAATTATGAATATATCTTGAGGTGTATGTCATCAAAGTGTTAAAATCTTACAAATTCGATGTAACTTTGTTAAAATTATGTAATGTTAAAATATATAGAAGCAAGAATCGAGTTTGATGTAGATAAGTATTGCTGTAAAGATATATTCGTTGTTGAATTTCAAGAAATTGTGTGAAAACAGGGTTTTCTATAAGGAGTTGATGTAATTTCAGTTACAGTTCTTGGAAAATTAATTCGAAAGTAGTTATCTGCTATTTTTTAAAAGGTAATAGCGAAAAGATCTAAGTAATATTTGCTATTATGTGTGAAAATTCCAAATAGTTTGGTTTGAAATATAGGCTATTTGAAATATGAAATGTTTGAAAGTTAAAGTTTGTATTCATGTGTATCCTGTATCATTAAAAAACTGTAAATATAGTATTCATATTTGAAACAACTTGATGTGTAATCGTTCTGTGATTTAATAATTTTCTGATAAATGGAAAAAAAACAGTTGTCAAAATTATGTAATGGTAAAACATATAGGAGCAGGAATCGAGTTTGATGTAGATAAGTATTGCAATAATTTAGAAATCTTTGATGCCCTTGTAGCGCAATTGGATAGCGCATATGGCTATTAACCATGGGGTTGGCGGTTCGAATCCGCCCACGGGCGAATTATTATTATTTTTTTTTTTACTTAGTAAGTTTAGAGGTTTCAAGAATTCATTTGTTTTTCATTTTGAGGGAAAGCTACGCACTAAGCAATTATTTAATAACTTTTTTTGTTCATGTTTAAGTTTTAATGTGTTACTAATTCGTCTCGTTTCACCCAAAGCTATAAAATTATAGTAGGTGCTCTTGTTTTTTTAACTCATAGGATTGATTTAAAAAGTGAAAAATCGCTGAATTTCGTTAAATCTGGAAGTAGTGGATTTGATTAAATAATGCTTTGTATATAAAAATTAAGCTTGAATGTAGAAAAATTTAGTTAAATGTAATAAAAATAAGGATATTTGTTTGTAAACTCGTCCTTTTTATGCACATTCATGAAAACATTTTTAAAATGTGAAATTTTCAGTTATTGATTAGATTAAAATTAATTTATTTTTGTTTAGTAATGAGTATTTCTTGAAGTGTACCTCGTTCAAGAGTTGAAATTCTACATAGCTAGCATCTAAAAGTATGATAAAATCTCAAACTACTGTAAAAGTTAATCAAATTGTTTTAAATTCGCCTTTTTCATTAAAAATCATATTTTCCTTTTGTTATTTGTTCAATTATTAAAAATCATTAAGGTAATGGTTGTCCAAAAACTAAAATATATGTTTAACGTTTCTCATTTAAGATGTTACAGTGGTGGACATAATTATAAGACACCTACTGAATTTGAGATACAGTGAAAGAAAAGATTCAGAGCTTAAAAATACTTTATCAAATACGACAAAAACATAAATTTATTGTGTTATCACACGTAATTGTTTTACAGAAATGATATTTTTATAGAGTTTAATTAAAAAAAATTAAAAATACCATGGACAAAACTATAAGACACCAACCTTTTTTTTCCAAATACAGTGGTCAACATAATTAGCAGATACTAATGGTTTAAAAGAAAATCCTCTAACATGGTTATTCAATATTTGGTGGGGCCGCCACTGTTTTTAATAACATGTAAGATGCGATTCGGCCTCGAATCTATCAATTCTAACTAAATATCGCAAGACAGTTCTTCCCAAGCACATTTTATAGCATTCTTTAGGTTTTCGACACATGTAAACTGCCTCCCATTTCGGTAAATCTCACGAGCAAAGATCCCCTACAAGTTTTCGATGGGATTTAAGTCTGGGGAGCGAGAAGGCCACGGAAGAACATTGATACTTTGCTCTGAAAGCCCCATTCTTGTTACGTGTGATGTATGAATCGACGCGTTATCGTGCTGGAAAGTGTAGTTTTCGCCACAAAGAAGTTCACCGTATATGGCTAGTTGATCTTTAAGAAGATTCTTATACTTTTCGGAGTTCATTCTTGAATGCACAAAAACGATATCGGTTTTCCCTTGAGCCGAAAAACCAGCCCAAACCATTACTGAGCCTCCACCCATTTGGCGGCTCATTTGTACACCAGGAGACTTCCATAAATCATGCCAATAATAGTGAAACCCGTCAGGACCATCCAGGTTAAACTTTTTTTCATCAGAAAATAACACAGAGTACCATTTGGAGGGAGATGCCATAGTTTGTTTAGCGAAGTTTAAACGGTCCATTTTGTGTCGCCTTAGAAGCGGTGCTTTTTTCTTCAATTTTTTAAATTTCACATAGGAAGCATTATGCAACACCCTGCAAATGGTTCTCTTTGAACAATTCAGTTTCAAAGCCTTTTTAATGCCTGTAGTGGTCATCTTATTCTGTGTAGCGAGCGAAATCACCTGGCGTCTGCCTCTCGAGGATAAGCAAGGAGTACGTCCAGATCTTTTAATCACCGATCCATCAATTCCTTTTTTCAAAACATTTGAAATTGCACATCTAGAGCGTTTAATAACTTTTGAAATGTTATTAACGGAAGCACCAGTTCCATTTAATCTCCAAATTTCGTGAATTTCACTTTCTTTTAATTCTGTACCTCGTGGCATGTTTGTAAATGCGTGAAGGCGGTTATCGTCTGCTTTAGTTAACTTCTGACGTCATAACAGCGTGCAGAAAATTTGCATATTGCACATTATTTTCGAAAAAAAGCAGGTGTTTTAATTAAAATGTTAGGGTGTCTTATAGTTTTGTCCATGGTATTTTTAACTTTTTTTATTAACTCTATAAAATATCGTTTCTGTAAAACAATTACGTGTGATAACAGAATAAATTTATGTTTTTGTCGTATTTGATAAAGCATTTTCAAGCCCTGAATCTTTTCTTTTACTGTATGTAAAATTAGGTATGTGTCTTATAATTATGTCCAGCACTGTATTCTTATCTTGTAGTTGAAAATAAATCTAAGGAAATCTGTTTTTTTTTTCCTTAAAAATTGATATTTTTCATTGTTTTGTTTAATTATTGATATTGCTGTTGAACATGTTAAATACAATTCGTTCTGTGGTTAAACAAATTTTCTGTTAAAAAGGTTCATATAATTTCAAGTAAAAGCAATTTGAAAGTGAATACATACTATTTAATGAACAAAATTCTCGTGTAAGAACTAGTGTTGAAAAACATGTGTTATGTTAAAAATACACTTGATATTTACATATTGAACTGAAATTTCTTAAAGTGTGGCTAAATTTGTGAAATATAGTTTAAGCACAGGTATAGTTAATTCATCTGTTAATAAAATTGGGTATCCAATAATAAATAAATAATTATTCATTAAACTGACTTTCTTTTTATAGACCTTGAAAAAAGATCAAATCGTTAACATATCGACATTTTTGTAAACAAGTGACGTAACGCTATTGTATCCACCACCCTTCAAGGGGGAGAGGAACGTAGGATTTTCTTTTGAGTTTGAAGAGAGCGTAGATGTATTTCATGAAAAGGGGGGGGGGATCTGGTTATGGTATTTACTTTTAGAAGAACTGTGATGTTGAATATTGATCCTACAGTGGTCTAAACATGGTAAAATCAATTAGGATGGTGTAAAATTACTAAGTGCAAGATAAAATTGGTTATTTACCCGGAATATCCACATTTAAAATGTAGTAAAATTAAGTAATTGGTTTGAAAACTCGAAATTTTATATGAAAATAATAAAATTTAAATCCAATAACGAGTAAAAACGTTGAATGTGTTTAAAGTATTATATAAAGATGTAAAAATCATTATTGAATTAATAAAATTAGTCTTTTTTCTTTAAAAATTCGATATTATTCTTTGTTATTTGTACAAATATCAAAATTCATTAAGGTAATGGTTGGTCAAAACCTAAATTATATGTTTAAATTTTCCTTTTAAAATGATATCTCTATCCTATAGTTGAAAAAAGAAAAAAAAACTCTAAAGGAACCTGCTTTTTTTTATTGAAAATTTATATTTTCATTGTTTTGTTTAAATAATAATACTCATTACGGTGATGTTCCTTCAAAATTCAAATGTTTGTTTAACTTTCCTCATTTAAATTGGTATTCCAATCTTGTAGTTGAGAAAAATCTATAGAAATCAGCTTTTTTCTTTAAAAATTGATATTTTCCATTGTTTTGCCTAATTAATAATACTCATTAAGGTAAAGGTTGTTCAAAATTAAATATATATGATTCACTTTTATCTTTTAAGTTGCTATTCTGATCTTATAGTAGAAAAAATCCTAAGAAATCTTCTTTTTTTCCATTGAAAATTGATATTTTTTGTTATTTTGCTTAATTAATAATGCTCATTAAGATGTTAATCATCCAAAATTCAAATATATGTTTAACTTTCCCCCATTTAAGGTGATATTCTGACCTTACAGTTGAAAGAAAATCTACTGAAATCAGCTTTTCCTTAAAAATTGTTATTTTCCATTGTTTTGTCTAATTAATAATACTCATTAAGGTAAAGATAGTTCAAAATAAAAAAAAATATGTTTAACTTTCTCCATTTAACTTGATATTCTAATCTTGTAGTTGAAAAAAGCCTCTACAGAAATAGCTTTTTTCATTAAAAATTGATATTTTTCATTGTTTTGCTTAATTAATAATACTCATTAAGGTAAAGATTGTTCAAAATTCAAATTCCACAAGCACATAAAGCGCTTATCACTTCACCGTTTAATATCATTTTTAAAAATAATTTCGAAAAACATCGATTTATATAGTTCTAAAAATGGTCGTTTAGAGGGTGAATGTCCGTTTTAGGAAGGGCATGTCCGTTTTGGGGAGGGAATGTCTGTTAAAGAGAGGTATTGATTGTGTTGAGAGGTGATTGATTATAATTGAATAGAGGGTCGTTCACCCCTCATGTTATAGTAGAACATTATTTTTCCCCGCTAGGGGGCGGTGTCGGAGGGGGTGCGGGACCGGAGGGGGGACGAGAGGAGGGACCTGCGTGCTGCGTGAAGGGGTACGGTGCCCCTGTACCCCCTCCTGTCCCCGTACTCTCGTTTTCCGGCTACTAACATCATACGTTTCCAAAATATTTTTGTATACATTTGGCACTTTACATTGTTGTCAGAAGTTGTTTGTGAATTTTCGGCACGCGTACGTGAAAAGGTTCGCCGACCCTGGCTTAGGCGAACCACATACCGTTCAGATCAAAGGCAAAAAATACTTATCTAACGAAATCGAAACCGCATGAATTCACAATTAACCCTTTATCTACTGACGGCACTTATAAGTACCATTAAAATTACTTGTTATAAAATTAATTTAATACACCGATTAGTTGTAACACAGTTTAGAATGAATTATAGATACATTACTTTATCTGGTTCCAAAACATTATTAGTTACACAAAACAAAAATATTTTTAAAAGAATGAAAGGATGATTTCTTTTTTTCCTTTGCATCTTTTCAGCTATCTTGGCGTTGGGGGATTTTCCAATTCGGAAATATTTCTATATTTCTGTTGTAAGGACATTATATTTGTACATTTCTCCTAATTCTACAAAATACTAAGAAAAATATTTAAAATAAAAGACTTGAGTGGGGTTATAAATATTGCACAAAATCCCTATAAATTCAACTTGAATAAATCCTTCTAAATCCTCCAATCCTTCTAAATTTTATTAAATGATTATGTAAATCTTCTAATGTAGTTTAAGCAATTCACGAAAAATGATTTAGAAGATAAAATTTTCATCCATTCATAATTCTGTACATAAAGGGTTAAAGAGGGCACAGGACCTTTGAGCTTGTCGAAAAGACCAAAAGCATCGCATTTTTTAAAGTAACAAAATGCAAATAAGATGCAATTAAAATCTTTTTTTTTCTTATCCATTCTATTTAAAGAATATATTCTTAACCCTGTTATCCAGGAACTAAATTAAAACCAAAATTAAACTTACACTATGTGCAAAACTACATAAAAGATGAGACAATATTTAAAAAAGATGTTAAATTACTTTAATATCCTTAGTACTTTCAACTATAAAAACATAGCCTTCGTCAGAGAAATACAAGAAATACTACTGTTATTAACGTCTTATTTTCAACATTCACCTAGATGGTATCGAAAGGAGTGAAAGTGGAAGTCAATTTTTAGATCCGGAAAATAAAACATGGATATAGGGAAGTGGAATATTACTCGTTTTATAATTCTTTAACACGTTGAGTGCCACGGTGAAAGACACTGAAGCTAAAAAATTTACACTGTTTTAAGTAATTTTTAAGAAAGTATAATCCTGCAATAAATAAAAGGTAAGTAAATTTTAAATAAATTTTCAGTAGTTACTTAAAACAATATATATATACAGTCGACTCTCTGTTTAACGTCGCTCTACTTAACGACGATCTCTATTTAAGGACGATGTTTTGCGGTCCCGGCTCTTTTAAGTAAAAAAATATCTATTTAAAAACGAAATTGTTTCTATTTAACGACGATTTTCACGTAGATTTTTTTTCCCGATCGCTTTAAACATGTTAAACGGGGGAACTTCCTCTGATAGAAAAACGAGTTTTCTTACAATTCAGATAAGTACAGATAAAGGAGAAGGGAGAAATGAACTTTACCCATGTGACGAAGACATTTTAACAAACGAATTCAGAAGCTTATGAAGACATCGCAAATGAAAATGCAACTTCAGATGCAGAAAATGGTTATGAAGCTGATGATACAGAAAGCGAAACACCACCTCCTTCTTACTCAGATGCGAATTCTGCCCTGGATATTCTTCGCCAGTACATTGTTTCATTAAATATGGGAGATGATTCATTCAACCTTCTTGAAAAGCTTGAAGCAAGGGTACTTAAAACTAGACCACCATTGAAACAATCTACGCTTTTTGATTTTTTAAAAACTTAATTTGTTTAATTAAATGTATTATAAATATTTTTATTGTACTTTAAGTAACATTGTATGCTGTAATGTTGTTCTTGTATGCAGTATAATTAATGCAAATTGTATTTGTGCAATAAAAATATGTAGTATATCTGTATCAATAAAAACAAAGAAAGAAAGAAAACATAAAATAAATTTAAATAAATAAATAAAACATTTCTAAACGCGGCAATATATTGAGAAATGTATTGATAGCCCTAAGCCTGTAAAATGTGAAGGGATACATTTTTCAAATATTATTTTTCCACAAATTCTGTTTAAGGACGATCTCTATTTAAGGACGATTTTTCGAGGTTTCTTGAAAGTCGTTAAAGAGAGAGCCAACTGTATATTGAGCTTTATATCATATTTTAGACCGTCGGTCATCGGTGAATGACGCGTTCTAAACGGAAAGTTCAGTGTCGGTCACCGGTGAATGACGTGGCGCTTAATGTGTTAAGCAAACTGAGCCAAATTCTGGGTATGTTGTTGGATAAAACGTCATTACAAACAGTATTTTCTTTAGTAATAATTTCTATTGATTTACGGATAATTAAATCATGATAATTCTTTGAGGGATACATAATTTTTGCGTCTTCGAAATTAACTTGTATATTCTGTTTCTGGTTAAGTCTTGACAGGGCTGTTGTTGGTCGGTTGTACTTTAAATCTCTCAAAAATTCTTTAATAAGAACTTTAAGCAGGGCCGAAACTAGCCTTTTTTGCACTTTTGCAAACATGGATTTTGGCGTCCCCCCTCCCCCTCTTCCGCAAAGTATATTTGCAAAGAGAATTTTACTAATTTTCTAATAGCCTACTTATTTTAAAATTTAAAATGTCATCATAAAATATGTAATACTGAACTATATAATCTACAATGACGGATCCAAGGGGGATGTCACGGGGGGTCATGACCCCCTCTGAGTATCATCAAAAGTATTCTAAAGATCATTTTTAAAATGAAATATACAGTAGAGTACCGATTGTCCGAGTCCCGCTTAACCGAGTTTCCGCTTTAACAGAGTTATTTTTTTTCTGATGGACTGATGGCTTCCATTATTATGAAACAGTCGTTATAAATGAAGTGTTAGGTGAAGATGAAAGAGCAGCTGTAAAAAGTTAGAACTCTGATTTTCTGGTCAGAATGGCCATAATTTTTTTTTTTTTTTCAAAAAAAATTATGGCCATTTTTTTTCCCCATTCTGACCAGAAAATCAGAGTTCTAACTTTTTACGGCTGCTCTTTTATCTTCACCTAACACTTCATTTATAATTACTGTTTCATAATAATGGAAGTCATCAGTCCTTCAGAAGAAAATGATCTATTCCAAAGGTATAATCCTTCATTTGGTGCCCTTTCGTTCTGGCACCCGGGGCCCATGCCCCCTCTGCCCCCCCTTAGTTTCGGCCCTGACTTTAAGTTTACGCGAAGTCATTCCTATGTATTCGAGATAAATATTTTCTGTTTTCAGTGGAATTATATATACACCAGAAATTTCATCTTTCGTGATCGGATCTATTTTGGCACTAATTAGATCTTTCAGTTTTGCTGTCGGGCTGCCGATTAAGTTTATGTCTGAGTTTCTCGAAAAGTCCTGGTATGTACTTCATTTTGCAATATCTCATATTACTCCGTGGAGTTTTTTGTATTTTCATATGGTTCTTCTGTGAGTTGATTAGCTTATCAGTAATGCGTATTGGGAAACCATTCTCAACTGCAATGTTACTAATGGTATTTAATTAATTTTCAAGGTGATTAATAGAGCAAACACTAAACGCTCGTCTTATATAAAAGTTGAACGGAGCAAGTTTGTAGTTAAAAGGTGATGTACTTTTGAAAGGAATGGTGCTGTTGTGTTAGACTTATTTACAGTAGAGTGCCGATTATCCGAACAGGTCGAGATCGACCCTAGTTCGGATAAGCAAAAGTTCGGATAAATGAACAGACAATTTAAGGGATGGTTCTGACTAAACTAAGACCGTTCACACGTTATCTAAGCGTAGGACTGGCAGCACCAGCTAGTGCTGGCATGTTTAAAAAAAATTTTTTTTTTTGTTTTGTTTTGTCTTTCAATATTTTTTTTTAGTTGTTGTTGTTGTTTACATTTTTATCATTAAATTTTTTGTTGTTGTTGTTGTTGTTTACATTTTTATCATTAATTTTTTTTTCTGTTTTTACCATTTTCTGAACTTCAGAGATTATAATTTAAGCAAAAAAGCTTTCGATTGTTGCTTGCTTCAGCGAAGACATTCTTTTCAATGCTGCCCTTTCTCTCATTCTTCTTGAATGCGTTAGTTGAATAGGATCAGCGTTCTTCTGCCGTTCGAGCCGTTTCATAGCTGTTTCCAAACATTCAAATTCAAAGGCTTCGTTATATGATAAACCCGGGTTATTTTTAGATCATTCGTTTTCATTTTCTTCAATTTCTTTTTCATCATGAATCTCATCCACAATCTCATCATCTTTTAAAATCTGATATCCGGGGTCATGTTAATTCACTACTGTATTTAACCACTCGTTAATTCAATTTTCTTCATAGCTTAGGATTCTTCCCATCTCCTTTATTGTTTTTACCTTCCTCATTTTCTGATCCACTATCAGTTTTTGAAGTGAAAACTTCTTTGGGCGCGTTGAGCTTTTTTTGAGATGGGGAAAAACCACTGATTTCGAGACACTGTAACGTAACGACATGCTAGCATTTTGACACATAGACACTAGCGCACCAAGCGGTGAATGACAGGAACTTTTCCCTCTTCAGCTCAATCCGCAAAAGAAGAAGGAAGCTAAAACTCACTTTTTCTCCCGGCGCACAGTGGAGTATTTGACCCGAAATCCCGGTCAAAAATATTTTTCGATGTAAATATAGTCCGATTGGCTTGAAATTTTTAGATGTTATTGGGTATCACTATGGAATGTTTGGCATTGTAAATGAAGTCTATAGCCTGGACGGTTCATTTACAGAGACACCCAAAAGAATTCCCTTACATTATAGTCAATGGGGAAAAATCGTTTCTTCTGTATTTTAATGATATCACACTTTTAAACGTGCTGAAATTTATATATATCACTAATGTGTACTAAGGCACTTATTGTGGAATATGGTGTGCATTTAATAGATCATTCATTTACAGGGACACACAAAAGAATATGGCGGAAGAATAAATTTAAGTATTGAAGTCTATGACCAATAATTGCTGGAAGTGCGTTTGTAGTTGTGTTGGCGTTTTAAAATGGGACAGCTTTTATTAAATATTTATTGGTGTGGATACATTCTATATATCATATACAGGGATGCACAAAAGTTCTCAAGTACATTTCCATTCACGGAATGGACATTTTTAATTGTGCTATGCGTTTCACTGAGCTAACTTTTAGCATACTATGACCTATGCATACAAATCCATAGCTTAGTTTAATATTTTATATCTTAAAAGCTGACGAAGTGTAAGTTAGATTTTAAGACTTCACATATTAATAAATATATATTTTATAAATATTTTTACAATTATGAAAAAAAAGAGTCATCATTTAAGAAGAGCACAAAGAAAAAAGAAGCTAAAATATTAATTTACTAAGTACATATTTAAAAAATACGAATAAATCACAAGTCCATTGACTTTACTGGGAAAGTAATTGTTGATAGGTTTGTCTTATTCAATATTAATGTTTAATTAAATGTATTTAATTTTACTATATATAAAACTTATTATTTACATTTACTAATGCTTATTACATTTAAATTACATATAATAATAATTCTTGCATTTAATTTATGTTTAATAGTGTTATATTTAATAGTAGGTTCAGTAAAGTGGTCTATATAGTACAGATTGCTAGTTTTTGAATGTATTTAATGTATTACCAGTTTCAAATGATTCCTCAGAACT
Source organism: Maratus speciosus (assembly GCA_963932465.1). Classification (NCBI taxonomy): domain Eukaryota; kingdom Metazoa; phylum Arthropoda; class Arachnida; order Araneae; family Salticidae; genus Maratus; species Maratus speciosus. Next base: position 61,086,003 of record OZ010799.1, on the reverse strand, counting down.
CTTCTTCATCTTCTGCATCACTTTCTTCTTGGTGTTTATCGGGACTGCCATCAGACCTTGCTGGAAGAAGAAGTTGCAAGGTCTCACTACTGTATGGCTTGCTCTTTTTAGTTGATCTTTGTCTAGAGCAGCTTACAAATGGATCACTGCTTAAAAGCAGCCAATTCAGCACGTCTCTATTGCAAGCTTCTCTATTGGACTTCCTTGAGTACTTTGCACGGTACAGTCTAAAATGTTTGTTTCTGGCCTCAGCGGCTTCTTCTGATAGCTGACCAATGGGTACGAGTGCTTTCTTAATAATAGTTGCACCATGAACCAATACCTTGTGCACTGTTGGAGTCATGGGGTGCCAGTTGTAAAGACTGACATACAGTCTTGCTGTTTCATCAGCATATGTTTGGAATTTTTTATCGTCAATACGATGTCCACTTGTTATTACTTCTAATATTACTTTAAACCTTTTAATCAATTCTATATCTACTCCAGTGATTCTTGAGGCAGTTTCTGCATCTGAAAAGAAGCGTCTAGCTGTGTTTCCATCATTTGATGTTCCAAAACCTTGTTTCGGAACATCAACAATCAGTCCCAGTTCGTCTTTGAACTTACTTTGTATGTTCTTCTTGGTGTCTTCTACAATTTTCTTTGCTTCTACACTTCTTGCTTGCCACTTCTGAATTGGGATTCTGTATGATAAGTGAAGTACTGACTCAAAGAACCGTATACGAGTATGCAAAGTTGACAGACCAAACTTCAAAGTATCAGGATTTTCTGGAAAACTCTTATCTAATTTATTAAAGTCTTTTGATGTTAAACCACAGATGTAGCACCTCATTGTTGATGCTGTACCAGTTGCAGCATTACACACTTTTCCATCAACCATTGTCAGTAGCATAGTTTGTTTAACCTTTAGTACATCACCATTAATTTGTACTTCTGTTTTATTCAACACGCTTATTTGGTCCTCAATATACCGAATTTCTTCGTTTGTAACATCTGATGTTTCTTGTAGAAAACGGATGCGGATTGGTCTGCAGAATCTTGTGGAGGAGGGGCTTGGGTTTTGCCATATGGTTTTCTTTTTCCCATTTACTTTAGTAATTAGTTTTGTAGGTACACAGGAGCTCTGAAAGATATTGGCATCACTATCACTTAGGTTCTGAAATTTTTGCTTAAATTGTGTTTGCTGAGACCCATCGCAACCCCATTTGGATATTAATTCTAGATTTTGCTTTTCTTCGAAATCTATAACTTCCAATACCTCTTCTAAATACTTGAATAATCGTGAAGTCGTGTGATCTAATAAACTTTGTAACGTAACTTCAGCCGATGTTTCAGAGACTGTAATTGAATCTTCACTTGGATAACATTGTGTTTTCGCTTTTTTGAGCAATGAGTAGCAAGGGTACACATTTTTGTTTGCACCATGTATCACCTCATATTGCTTTCTTGTTAATTCTGCATTAATAAAAATCGTCAGTGCTTCTTCAGGGCTATGTTTTTTTATTTTGTTCTTTTCAGACATTAAAAGAGACTTTTTAAATTCCGTGGCTTTTGTTGGAGTTTCAGTGATTTCTTTTATTAGGTCAGCCGCATCAGGGTTTCCACAAGCTCTGTGACTCACAGACGCTGCAAATGCCAGCTCCTCAGAGCTTGATTGTTGTCTCAACTCTTCGATTTTCCTACGTTTGCTCCTTTCACTTAACTCATTGAAATCTTTTTCAGGGCGGCCTGAGCTGGGTAAGGAAAAGACAGGTAACTTGATTTTATTTGCCAGCCAATCACTATATTTTTGCAGGAACCTCTCGTCTTTTCTGTTTGCTAAATACCACCTTTTCTTAAAATCAGATTTAAAATGTGAAAGTGAACGCTTAAGTGAATGTCTCTCATCTTCAGGACACTTCGTTATATCGGCGAGTCTGTTTTCTACAAACTGTAGCTTTTGATCAATTGTTTTGTCGGAAGATTCTTTAACCTCTTCAGTCCCGAGAAAAATCTTCTGCATAGAAAAATTATTTTATCAGCAATTTATGACACTTTTAGCTTCAGAAAAGAGAAAACAAAATTAGTTTTCTCTTTTTTAAATTTTCAAATAGTAAAAATTTATGTCTCCATTTGGGTACATCGGGTCGCCATTGGATAAATAAACGCCAAACTTTAAATAAAAAATACCTCTTTTGTTTTACTTTAAATTGACCTATTTATTGTTTATTAATTATATTTTTATAATATAACGGTATTTTTTCCTGTGTACAAGAGAAAATTCAAACTACACATCATTTGAGGAGAGAACAAAATTGTTTATACCCCAGGGGTTGATCTTCGAAGGAAGATATTAACGGAAGACACATCTCCCAAAAAATGGGATCATTTGCTCATCAATTGAGCAAAATTTTGGCCTGGGATTTTTAAAACAGTCATTTCTGACCACATTTAGTAAAGGACGTACTCTCCACAGGCGATCTTCGGTATCAGAAGAATGCATTACAGAATCAGCAAAGTGTAATTTTGATAGCAAAAGGAAGAATCTATCTCTTTGCTTTACATTTGCCACTAATGGTATGAGTGACTGTTCATTTGGTTGTTGTGAAGATGGATTTTCTCCATTGTATATACCTTAAATACTTATTTATATTTTTAAGCAGATGCTATTATCATATTTTATGTATTTGAAAACGTATATTTTTAGTTCAAAATGTTAAATATTTTTAATGTTACTAGAAAGTGTGACATCTTTTAGCAGTAAATTCTGTATATTATTTTATATTATTTAAAAAAAATGAAAAAACTCTTTCAAATTGTTTTGTAAATTTAAAAGAAATAAATTATTATTTCCTAAAAAATTTTGGTGTTAACCGAGTGTATAAAATAGTTACACAGATTTTATTTTCTTTAGCTGGAAACGTATAGTAATGACCCATTGTACCCAAATGGGTACAACATATTTACAGATGTTTTCAACATCCATGCACATATGAACAACATTTATAAACAATTCCAAATCATTCTTGAAACAGCTTAATTTATAAAAAATGCAATAATTTGTTTTAAATTCACTCACAAATTTGTTTTATTCACTTACTTTGATGTAAAGTCGTTGGTAAATTGCTTCTGTCATCCATCTTGGACATGTCTTCTTTTCAAAGTCATATGGTTCTTCGGTCTTTAAACTTGTAGCGGCATGTATTGGTGATATAGGACACTTTGATGTATCCGAAGAGAGATAAAAGGAATTTATGCATTTATTTAAATTTTTGGTGGGTAATTTTGCCTTTTTATTTAGTGTACCCAAATGGGTACCCCTGGAATGAAGAGGTTAAACAATTTGTACAACGATAATCGATTAAATTCCTTTTCCATCTTCAGAAGCTAAAAAAAAAAAAAAAAAGAGAAACTCAGATTTTTATTAATAAGTAATATATTAAATTTGAATTCAAACGGATAATACTACCAAAGGATAAATTTATGAAATGATGTAAGTAAATATTCTTATACCCTTTAAAAGGGTATAACATTCTTACCTACGAAATTAAATTGGGAAGCCCATTTTTTCCGTAAATAGGTATCCAATGTTAAAGCTTACGAAGATATTCTATCGAAAGACTTTCATAAGCTAAATTAGGAGACTAACTTCTATATCCTTATACTTGACATACAAAACCCCCAAAATAATCATGATACCCTATCCTTCCATAAAATAGGTATACAGAATTTGAAGCTAATCAGATTAATCTATCAAAAGAAAAACTTTTGTATACACAATTAAGAGAATGTGTGCGAAACACAGTGTTAAGCTCGAAATTATAAAATATAACAAACTCGTTTGCTGAACAAAGAATTTATCTATATCATTTGAATTTATATAAAAATATGACAGTTGAATACACAATGACATTCTTAGTTATATTACAAAACACAGAATAATTTTACCTTATAGGGAAATCAACATTCTGTTTCAATAAGATGATTTAAACATTTTTATTTTTTTGCTGCCTTTTAATTCGTTCCGTACTATATCTGTAAAACTTATGGAATACTCTAAAAGCTTTTTCTGCAGACGCAGACGATTCCAACATAAACGTTGAAAAAATTATTTTCAACAGAAAAACAAACAGATGCCAATTTTTTCCCCTAAATTTAAACCAACTCTCGTAAAATAAAAAAATGCAACAGGTAGTTTTGGTTTTTTTTTAACATAATCTCGAGAATTTAAAAATTATATAAAAGAAATGGAAAAGAAAAAAATAGAAACAAGCCGCATTGCTATGTTTTTTCTTGTGCTTAAATACATTGTCACAGCGGCAGGAGCCAAAAGCCGCCCGTATAAAAAATATATTAATTTACCATCTCTTAACAGAGACTTTAACCCTTTCCGGCGCGGAGTAATTCTTTCTTTAAACTGATGAAATAATGGACTGATACCATAATTTATAAAAGGAGTTATTAGAAAATATGAAGTTGCTTATTTTCACGTACATTATAAAAGGAAAATTTTAATTAAATTTTCTTGCTGCCGTTTGTCAGCTTTGAAATTAAAAGTAGGTGTCCCTTTTTAAGGACATCGCCCTCGGAAGGGTTAATTCCCCCCTTTCTCCTCTTATATTACACACATGAGTCCCAAGAATTAATTAGGGAACCCTTTTTCAATAAATACGTATATATAATTTGAAGGAGATCGGATATTTCTATCAAAGATGTCGAGTTGCGTGCGTATGTACGTACCTACATACGTACATATGTACGTACGTACATACATACATATGTATATGTACGTACATACATACAGACATAATATGTAGGTGCAAAAGCTCTTCGGTAATAGTCTGTGAGCTATAAACCTGCAATACGACAGTAAATATATAGTTCTTATCTCTTCAATTCGGTGGCTGCAAAACGGGGCATTTAAATAGTCATCCCGAAAAAAAATTTTATAAAAAAATGGCACAAACATGCGCAAGATTTTTTTGCAGAAATTGACACTCAAGACTATAACTAATACGATTATAACTCAAACATGGCGCGGCAAATCGCGGCACATATTTAAAAAGCTTTCGATATGTATAAATTAGAGCCAAAAACGCTTTAAAAATAACCTTTTTACACATTTAATATTTTTTTATTACATTAAAAACTAAACTATTTAAATTAACACATGGTTTAACACTAAGCTCTGACCTTTGTTAAACACGTAAGCCATGTTTTGTTTCAATTCAACAATTCATTGAGCCACAAAAAAAATATATTTAAACATAACAACAAAGCCAAAAAACAACAAAAAACCACGTCTTCTCACGAAGAAACTTCCTCTTCAGCTGAGGCCCGGAGCCACCATATATAACTCAGGTTCCTAAAATAGACATAGATCGATGCACCAATTAGTTAGCTATTAAAAAATATAATTTTTACAATTGTTGACGAAATTTTAATTTTTGCCTTTTTGACCAGGTTTTTGGGTCAAATACTCCACTGTGCGGCGCAGCGTATTGCTAAAACAAATTATTATTTTGTTTTTCGTCAGTTAAAATGAATTATACCGTATTCGTGACCTACCTATTTCGTGCAACTAAAAACCGATAACGCTGTATTTTATCGTGTTTATGGTCTGGTCAATAACCAACAGTATTGGCGGGAATTTCGATTACGGAAGATAAAATACGGGGCACAGATGTCAGATACGCACTTGGGTACCTAATTGACAGCAAAATGGCGTTACTTTATTTTACAAGGTAACCCGGCTACTGTTGCTTATTTATTAATAAATTGTTCATTTACTTTTATTTTTTTTTTTTAATTGTACAATTGTTTTGTTCTATAGTTATTAATGAAATTACCGTTTATTTATTGTTGTTTACTTTTTAAAACAATAGAAAATAATTTAAAAATATATATTGTAACTGGTATTGGAAAACGGGCTTTCGCCAAATTGACGTTAAAAAATCGAGTCAAATCTGGTTCGTATATCACATCTCTGCCAAATTCTCGGTTTTTTTATTTTTCGACTTTTTATCCAAATTTTCCGGATTTTTTAAATTTTCCCTTTCATTGTATCCCAAACACTACCTTCATACCAAATTTCAAGATTCTAGGGATACAGGACGTACCTCTGAGTTTTGATGATCGGTGAATCAGTGTCGAAAAGGCGAAAGTTTAAGTTCATATATCTTCTGAAATAAAAAAGATAGAAACGTGAAATTTCAGCATTTAGTTCCATTTCCACATTACTTTAGATTTACGAAGTTTCAAGTTTCTGGGAATCACCAACACAAAGATATTGGGGGGTCAAAAGTACCCTGAGTTGCTTCCAGAAAAAGATGCTTACGGCTGTGCTTTCAAGACTTGGCAGGGGCACTGCCGTGTCCCCAGATGCTTTCATTAGTGCTGCTACACAATTCAACGCATAAAACATTTCCTGACGATTAAAAAAACACACACGTAATTGTTGAAGTTTTCACTTCTATTGGCACTCCCGGAGTGCCACTGTTTTTTCTTTATTAACCATTTGGAAAAATGGTTATTCTCCTCTGTCAGGGTAGGAAATCAAAAACATATCTGAAGCGTTTTATTAGTTGAATCCGCATTTTATTCGTTTTCTGATTGGTCTATACCAGGGTCGGCAAACCTTTTCGCATCGGCGTGCCAATTTTTCCCAAAAATATTTTAAATGATCACGGCGTGCCAACAAATTTAGTGGATCGAAGCAGCAAAATTAATTAAAATACTGATTTTAGGATTTAAAATATATAAGTAACATTTTGTAACATACTTAAGTATTTTACAAAATCCTACTTCTCTTGTTACGTCTTAGATGCCAAATAATTCAGATCAGCTGCGTATTCCAGTTTTTCCGTATGAGAATGCCATCTGGATTGGAGGCACATGACAACAGGTTTCTACTTGAGTTTTTCATACTTTTCAGGCCTATCCCCCCCCCCCCCCCCCCCAAAAAAAAAAAAAAAATAAATAAAATAAAATAAAATAACTATCAGAAAGAAATTATCAAAATGGTTTCTTAAAAAAAAAAAAAAAAAAAAAAAAAAAAAAACTTCTTACTGCGGATTCTTACTGTTTATTCAATCTGTATGACAATAAAATAACTATCAGAAAGAAATTATCAAAATGGTTTCTTAAAAAAAAAAAAAAAAAACTTCTTATTGCGGATTCTTACTGTTTATTCAATCTGTATGACAACGACAAATAACCTAATCTAGAAAAACTCAGCAAGTCTAAATTCAAAATAGTGCATTTTCATTAAATGATAAACACTGCGGTGTAAAACGTAGCAAGTGTCATTTTAATTTTTTTAATTTTTTTTTTTTTGTAAAATTATTTAACCGCATCCTAACAATTTTCTAGAAGTACAGAGATTTTACACAATATATATTAATTTAATAATTTTCACATCTGAATTTACAAAATGAAAACTATTTGCACATAAGTCCTAAAATAAAGTCTAACAGGGAAAAATATTGCACATAAGTCCTAAAATAAAGTCTAACAGGGAAAAATATTGCACATAAGTTAATAGAAGTTCTATTGTTAACAAATCAGCTGTTTAGCAGGAAACAATTATAAAAGTTTTTTTGTGTGTATTTTCTTCACAAAATTTGAAAATTGACTGTATCAAAAGTTCCATATTGTTAATTATCTTGCTTTACACGGGAGCTCTGCAATATCTTAAGTTAGAACATGAGTCTATGCCGTGCCGAAAATAATCTCTCGCGTGCCACAGCAATCTGTATTTCCCCTTTACTTTCAACAGAGATGGATACTTCTGTTGCCACTATGACAAAAAAGTAATAAAAACTACAAAAAAAAATTAATAACTCAGAAACAAATTGAGATACAGCTTTCCAAAAAATTGCATTTAAAAGTACATTTTTTTTCTCTATACGACGGTGTAAAAAGGAATATTGTGGGATGTTTAGAAGTTTAAGAATGAAATTTCATTTAAAATGGGTCCAGGAATATTAATGTTTAATCCATGGCGTACGTAATGCATGACCAGCTCCGTAGAGGTTTAAAAATTTACAGTACCGAAAAATGTAATCCATGGCGTACGTAATGTATGAAATTTCATTTAAAATTGGTCCAGGAATATCAATGTTTAATCCATGGCGTACGTAATGTATGACCAGCTCCGTAGAAGTTTAAAAATTTACGGTACCGAAAATTGTAAAACTGAAATTTCTTTTAAAATTTGTTCATGGTGGGTCCAGGAATGTTAATGTTTAATTCATGGCGTACGTAACGTATGGTGAACTCCGTGCGATTTTTTATGTCTTAAATTTTAGTCTTCGAAAAAATCATTTTCTAAATGGTCGTTGTAATTTGTTAAATTGTTTTTTTTTTTTTTTTTTTTTTTTTTTTTCAATTGCCGTGAGACGTAGAGCGAACGGTCTATATTTCTCTTCAATTTATCGTAATTTACAACGGAATCTTTTATACTAGTGAAAACGGCATCACGCGGCAATAGACTTTTATTGATTTTTTCCACATTTGTGCTTTTTTGTGGAATAGCTGCCACTCCTTAATTTATAAATTGCTTGACATTTATGTGTTTCTATTTATATCTGACAGAAGGCAACTTCCATTCTTCTTTGTCTTTTGTTTTATTTAATAAAGCTTTGTATTAATACAATAAAACCTGTACAGACGGAACCTGTCTATAACGGAATCTTGCCTTAAACAGAAAAAAATATGATTTCGGCGAAAAGGTTTACAAATCCAATACACGGTGTGCCTTTTAAGACGGAAAAGTGATTCCGAAAATTCTGGGATACTCTGATTACGGAAAGTTTTGCAGTTTAAATGTATATTTCTCAAGTTTTAATTGAATCAGAGTTACATCATTACATAATAATAATAATAATAATTAATAACTGTTCACCGGTTTCAAAGGAAGTTAAAATAAAAAGAATTTCGATCACTTAGGAATCATGAAATTAATTACCTTACATTTCAAGAAGGTGGCTGTGTGTATGAGAGAGTAAGTGAGTGATTCGCAAAGTGTGACACGGTGTGACAAAGGAAGGAGTCGATTAACACGTTGTGACATCAGCTAACATACCCTCCTGAGACCTGGCATCCATTTAAATGGATGTTTTGCTTTCTTCTTCTACTGCGTTAAATTTCATTGTAGCAATATAAAACCAGTTTGGCATGGTAATGTATGAATCAAAAATCAACATTCAGCTTTTGGATTTTGGATTTTGGCAACGGTAACTATTTTGTTTACAAAATGGCGTAATAAATGAGTCAAGTCGGAGTTCTACGTTCTGCTGGTAAGTTTCGTTTTTATGTTATTTTAATTTGTTTAAACTATTTTTTTTTTTTTTTTTTTTTTTTTTTTTTTTGCAATTTTAATAGCAGATGTTAATACTTGTCTTATGTTCCTTATAATAAATTGTATTCTTTCCCATACTTTTAGCATTTTTTAAATTATTTTAAAGCAAGTTATGGCCTGAACATCTTTTTAGATGGATGTGCTGTAAAACAAAATTAAAAAATCGAAATTTTATTAATTTATTTAAAAAAATCATTTTTGATGCCTATTTGTTGAAAAAAAAACTCATATTAAAAAAAATATATATGCATTATATTTTGCTTGGGTCTCAGGAGGATATATCTTACTGCCAGAATTATCCTACCGTCTCTATATTTTTTAATCATTTCAAAATTTACCACACAGAATAATTTTTATTTCAAAAGAAACGTTCCAATTTTTAAGAATTTCCAACATATTTGAAAAGTGTTAATGAAATCGGTTTGTCCGTCTGTCGGTCTGTCTGCCATCTGCTCTAACTAACGTAAATATAGTCAAATTGTTATGAAATTTATACACATTATTGGTATTTACTACGGCATGCATTATGTATTAATATGGCACGTATTTATTGTTCAATAACTTCGGGCGTAATTTCACTGCAGAAAATTAATTGAAAAATTAATTTAAACTAGTTGGATGTGCCAATCCCAAAACTTTCTTCTATCTCATATATTTTAATATTTCAAAATGTTGTGACAAATGTTAATATTTCATTTTTATTAGTTCAATACTATATCAACTTTGACTTTTATTTTAAATTTCTGCTTCAGTCAATTAATCGAGGAAAAACGAGTTAATCTCGATCATGATACTTATTAAAATCAATAGTTTTCGGTTATTCTGTTGTATATCAGCTGTTCGCGAATAGTCGGCTTATCAGGATGAGAAGTTCCCGTCCATTCACGAGCCGCCGGTGTACTATAGAACTACAAAAAATCAAGTAAATTACGCAAAAATCGCTATTATGATGCCCTCTTTCGGAGGAATATTTCCAAATTCGGGAAGGACCTTCTTGCCATGGCCAAAAACATACTCAAAAAATTTAGTTCAATTCTATGCATAACTTCATACACTTTTCGATGGTACAATATTGAAAATGGCACAAAAATCGCTATTACAGCGCCCCCCTTCTGGCGGAATTTTGCCAAATTCAGGGAGGACCTTCTTGCCATGGCCAAAAAAATTTGGTTCAATTCTATGCATAACTTCATACACTTTTAAATAATACAATATTCAAAATGGCATAAAAATCGATATTACAGCGCCCCCTACCGGTGGATTTTTTCCAAATTAAGGGAGGACCTGCTTGCCATAGCAAAAACTTAAAAAAAAAAATTGGTTCAATTCTATGCATAACTTAATACATTTTTTGGTGGTACAATGGCGACACACGGACAGACAGACATTTTCTATAAATATGTTTTTTGGGATCTCTGACCCCTAAAACGTATAAATCCGTCGAAAACCGGAAGTCGAAAAAGATTTCGATTACAATACTTTCTTGTATTGAAGATAGAAGAAAGTAAAAATTATACTTATAATAATTAACTGCTATTTTAAAACCCAAATTTCCAGTTTTTAAAGATATTCAAATAATCAGAATGTCAACAGTTGACGGCAGCTAAAACATTACTTCCTGTATTAAACAGTGGCGTATAAATTTTGTAATTTGATAAAATATTACCGCATAGAATAGCTTTTATTTTGAAGGAGATTTTCCAATTTTTTAGATAATTTTCCAATAGTCATTTCGTGGCATCTCTTAAAAAAAAAAAAAATAAATAAATAACCACTTCCTCCATAAAGCCGCAGCCTACAGATTTTCTAATTATTTGAAAATTACCGTACAGAATATCCAGAAGGGAAAAATAAGAGGAAAAACAAATCCAGCCTTTAGAAGTTTCCATAGCAAATAGGAAATATAAATTTTCCGCTTGGAACCAGTTCTAGTTCAACAAAATAGTGATTAACTTCTGTATAAAGTTTTTATTTTCCAGTTATTTATGAGTTTGCGATTAATAAAGGAAGTAAAAATACATTAACTTTTCGTTCAACTTTGCATCTATATTTTCAAGAAATTTTAATGGATCTGGATTATGAGTTTAAAATAAAAAGGAATATAAATTAAAAACAAGTCGTAAATTGTACTTCAAACGTGGCAAATGAGGTGCGTTCGTACTATAATTAGTTTTATAAATATTCAAATCTTGGTGTAATAGCTGTTGCACCCTTATGCAAAAATGCATGAATACAAAATTTATTACGATTCTATATATTAAATTCAGTAATAATAGGACGTTATCACCATGGCAACCTAGAAACATGACCTATCATGAGATATCATTGAATTGATGACGTATCATAGGGTTTAATAGAATGAAGAAAACTTTTATTAATATCTTTTTAAGTTTTGATTCGATTTTCATAAAATTGGAAATGACTCGACAAAATTCTGCAACGATTATTTGGTCTAGGAATTAATTCGTGCGGTTTTACAAGAGATGGCGTAACTAGCGTATTGTCCCATAGTTTCGTTTGTTCAAACATGCGTTTAAAACTGCTGTTATTGCGCATCCAGTTTAGTATATGCCATTTTGGTTTAAGCGTAAACAACAACAATTTTTATCCAACTGAAAATGTCAAATTTTGTGCCTGATAAAGTGTTTTTGCGGTGGGGGTTCTTCTTCATTACTTTAACATGAAGAAAAGTGCTACTGAAAGTCATCGTATTTTGGTGGAAGTTTATGGTGACTATGCTCTAGCTGAACGAACGTGTCAGAAGTGGTTTGCACGTTTTAAAAGTGGTGATTACGGCTTGGAAGACCAAGCACGACCTGGACAGCCAAAAAAAATTTGAAGATGAAGAATTGACAGCATTGCTCGATCAGGATTCGTGTCAAACGCAGGAAAAACTTGCAAAATCATTAGAGGTTGATCAAACAACAGTTTCCGAAGGCCTCAAAGCAATGGGAATGAATAAAAAGATGTCACATTGGGTTCCATATGAATTGAAAGAAAGATAACGCCCGACCACATGTCGCAAAACCGGTCAAAACATATTTGGAGAATGTCGGATGGGAAGTGTTGCCCCACCCGCTGTATTCACCAGACATTGTTGCTTCAGACTACTACTTGTTTGATTGCATGAATAACGATTTGATTGGACAGCGGTTCACTTCTTCAGAAAATATAGAAAAATGGATCTCTGATTGGATCGCTCCGAAAAGTGAGGACTTCTTTCGACACGGAATTCGCAAATTACCTAAAAGATGGGAAAAAGTACTGGGTAGCGATGGACAGTATTTTTGTTAACGTATTTATGTATTTTGCTTTTGAAATAAAGCTTTATTTTTTTATTAAAAACCGCAAATTCGCAAATTACCTAAAAGATGGGAAAAAGTACTGGGTAGCGATGGACAGTATTTTTGTTAACGTATTTATGTGTTTTGCTTTTGAAATAAAGCTTTATTTTTTTATTAAAAACCGCAAATTCGCAAATTACCTAAAAGATGGGAAAAAGTACTGGGTAGCGATAGACAGTATTTTTGTTAAAGTATTTATGTATTTTGCTTTTGAAATAAAGCTTTATTTTTTTATTAAAAACCGCAAATTCGCAAATTACCTAAAAGATGGGAAAAAGTACTGGGTAGCGATGGACAGTATTTTTGTTAACGTATTTATGTATTTTGCTTTTGAAATAAGGCTTTATTTTTTTATTAAAAACCGCAAATTACCTAAAAGATGGGGAAAAGTACTGGGTAGCGATGGACAGTATTTTTGTTAACGTATTTATGTATTTTGCTTTTGAAATAAAGCTTTATTTTTTTATTAAAAACCGCACGAATTAATTCCTAGACCAAATATATATACAGTAGAACCCCGCTAAACCGTAATTCCGTCTAATCCGAACCGATTTTATCTGAAAATATTGAATTATTGTACAAAAAAGTACTTTTTACTCGAAATTTTTCGGATTACATGATGAATGTTGGGAAAAACGTATATCTAAAACTATACTGAATAGCTGGACAGATAAAAATATTTATAGAATAAATTTAAAATGACGGTTTGGCCACTTCCCATAACTTTTAAATTGCCATGTCAATCATTTGACAGTATTCTTTCAAATATCTTTCTTTGACAGTATTAGGGAGGGGTGAATCAAAAATCATTATACAGGTATAAACAATAAAATTTAAAAAATAAAAAAAACCCTACTGCGTAAAAAGCGAACTAATTAATTATTTCTCATCAATGAGAAACTATTTTTTTCCTCAATTCCTACTATTAGCTCACACTCTCGCTATATATATCTTGTTCAAATTTTCAATCGTTAATAAAATACTTATTATTCATCCAATCAAGCTGAAATAATTTTTTTTAAACTTGTAGTGGATGACACTTGATGTTAATCCAGTTTTTTTTCAAATATTAATTCATTAATTAAATTTAATTAATTAATTAATTTTCAATAATCGAGAGAGCCCTCTTCTTGATCAAGGTATTTTAAAACCGAGAGAGCCCTCTTCTTGATCAAGGCATTTTAAGCGCCACTCGAGGAAAGAAGAATGGGAGAAAAAGGGGCTATACATATATAGCTTTATCAACTTTTTATCATACGTTATCATTCCTCGACCCCCCACCCCCTTTCCTTTAATGATATCGTTATCAGTGTCCAATTTTATTATTATTATTATTTATTTTCTTTCTTTCTTTCTATACTTTTGCATTGATATACAGATATGGTTTTACATTTATTATGCGCATGCCTTACTGATTTGAATGAAGAGAATAAGCTAATAAAATATCACTATTATACATTAAATAACTTCATATCAAACAACACTTTAAAGAAATTCTTATCATTTAAAAGTATTTAATAATAGCTTTTTGTTACACTATGCATTCAACAATCATATCGTCTTTTTGCATTTTCCTCCAGCACGAGGGTGTAAGCCAGTGGTTCCCAAATTGGGCCGTACGCCCCACCGGGGGGGGGGGGGATTCCAAATTTCTGACTCACTCATTCATTATCAATTTCTTTTGTTTTTTTTTGGGGGGGGGGGGGGAAAGTAGTGGTGTAGGCTAAAAATAAATGGAATACAAGCAAAATTTAAGAAATCAGTTTTTTACTGAAATCCTAACGAAATTAAACAATAGATTTAACACCAGAATAATTATGCGAATAGTCTTATTAAAAAATTTTGATATATTTTAAAGTATTAAAAGGTATAATTTTTTCTGGTGGTGAATTAAAAGGAAAAAAAATCGTAATGAATCAATTCAATCAATCAATCAATCGTAAAAATCAATTATTTACTGAATAAGTTTTCTACTTCTATTAACGAAGACAATTACCGATATTGGGAAAGAGAAAACAAAGAGAATGTGTTATGCGGAATAATGGCTACTTAATTTGATAAAGATGGGAATATTGAAATACTTCTTATGTATTGTGTTATCCATAGAAAGAAAAGTCAGTGTCCAAAGCTTTTCCACCAACTCTTAATAAGTTACAAGAATGCATTATAAAATATATGAATTTATCAATTTTAATGTAGATGTCTATTTAAGATATTTTCTGAAGATAAAAATGCAGACCGTATAACACTTTTATACGTTAAGTTGCAAAAAGTACAACAAAATTCGTTTTGGCATATATGGAAAGATGTATAATCTCGTTGCATTTATAAAATTGTGTTAAAAACACGTTTGTGATAGGAGATTTTGATAAGTTAAAAAATGTGAAATGAATAGTTTTTGTTAAGGCTCTATTACACTTCCACCGTGTGAAATAAGTACATTTTTTAAATAATGATACATAATTTAAGGATTAGGGAGGGGGGACATAGTGACTTTACAAATACTTTGGTGGAACGTGGCCAATAAAAGGTTGGGAACCACTGGTGTAAGCAGACCTGCTTATAACCAAAGCAGGTGGACACAATTCTTCCCCATTTTTTACTCGTAAACATAACAAATATCATTTCGAACCGGGTTTCTCTAACAACGAATAATCTGCACTTATGGCAGAAGAACAGGAATGGCAAATGTTGAAATATTCCATATTTTGGAATGAAATGAATTTATAATCATTTAATGCTTTTAATATTCATTGTGCATATCCATAAAAAATATATAACAAACTAAAAAATGATAACAGTAACAGACCACTACATTGATGTAAAGAAAAAGTTAACAGAAAAAGAAAATTTTGTTTGGATAAAAAATAATAAAGATATCAAAAGGCAACCCCCCCCCCCCCCCCCCTAGAGATATCTTGCGATATAAAGTGTCAGACCTCCACCTCCTCCCTAAAGTGATAACGTTATATAACAACCCCATTTCTTGGGAGTTAATAAATGTTGCTTTCGTATTCAGGAATAAGTTTATATTCAAATTTAATTATACTACTTGCCTTTAGAAGGCTTCTTTCTTTAAAAAATAATGCAAGTCAAACGATTTATTTCATCATGACAAAATTCTTAGAATTAGCCAATGAAAAAAAATCTGGATCGTTAATGTCCTTTTTCGATAGCATCTGTTTTCAATCACCCACAAAGCGCATGCGTGGATGATGCAAACACTCAATTCCTCTTTCATCAGTTCCAGGAGTTAGTAGGACGAAAATCCTGGAAATATTTCGTCACATTTAATTCGTTTTGTGATTTCCATGTCCCAAAATAGCTTCTAAGATGGAAAAAGATCGTGATGCAGTTTTCAGTTTCGAAATGTAATGATGCAATCACAAATATTGCATCCGAAATACAATTTGATGCAGTCTATAAAGTTATAACGAATATGCAGTATAAAAAAAGACAAATGTTTCTTAACCTAAAAAATATAATATAACCGGCAACGAAATTATACAAAAACGTGTTCCGAGTGACCCACGATTCTCGAAGCGTTGTTTATCTTTAGAAATCTCGGAAACCGATATATTTTCCATATATATTGCAATTACACATATTGCATCCAAAATACAATTTGATACAGTCTAAAGTTATAACGAATATGAAGCATAAAAAAAAGAATATACTAACATTTTTAAATTAAAGCAATTAGCATTGTCTTATAATTATCCCATTTCTTTTATATCTGCAAGGCTCAAATCTTAATATTCATTTTTTTTCTACTTCTTACCAGTATAGGCATTTAATATGTTTAAATAAACTAAAAAATCGAAAACACTATTATGGAGGGTGGGATGTGGATTGCTGAAAAAATTATAAAAATCATACACACAAAAAATTATATGTATGTGTATATATAATATATATATATATATCTGAAATATTAATCGGTATGTTGTGTATTATTTCTATTTTATATCCTATAAATATTTAAACAGTTTTTATTGATTTTTCCATTTCATATTGTTTGTTTTTATTCTGTTTTCATTTTTAATCTATTCACTTGATTATAATGGTTGTTTGGGCACAGGGAAAAATAATATTAGCTTTAGCTTATTTTTCTCACAGAAAACAACCATATTGCTTATATCATTGAATTCTGTGCCCTTGATAACGTAATTCAATATATAAGCTTTTCCATTATTTGTCGGTGTCCACTTTATTCTTTTTTCTTCCATAATAATTCTTATAATAAATTATTTGGCACTTTTTTTTTATTATTATACTTACAGCTTTAATTCACAATATTACGGTTTTTGATGGTGGTAGGTTATGTTTAATCAATGGTTATATATATATGTATATATTCTTATTAAAAAAAAAAGTTTTGGTGTATGTGTATGTTTTTTCATACATTACACACTAAAAACATAAAAAATAAAAATACCATTATGGAGGGTTGAGGCCGGGAATGCTAAAAAAAGTTTAAAACCTTATATGTTTTTATGTGTGTGAGCGTGTATAAGTGTATGTATATATGCTTATATATTGTATGGACATATAATAATAATTTTAAAAAATATATGGGTTATCATGCATTTAATATAATAAATTTTCACATATTGCATCATCATTTAAGGATATATTTTACTATCTCAATATTCCTCATTGCTTTTATAATTTTCACATTTATTTGCATAATAAAAGGCTAAATTTTATTATCTCAAATATTCCTCATCTTTTTAAGTGTTATTTATCTTCTCATTTTTTATATTATAATTTTTTGTCTTTAAAACATTAATTTAATCAATTGTCCTTTTATTTATTTTTATATAATTCTTTATTTCTTTATTTCTTTATTTGTATTAATTTATTCCTTTTCTTTATTTTATTTTGTATTCACTCGGTACTTATTAAGTTTATTCCTATTTTTTCATTCTAGTTTAACTAAAAGTTAATCTAAGTATTTTCTTGATTTCTTCAATCATTTTCATTCCTGTTATTTATTTATTTATTTATTTATTTTTTGGACTTAAGATGGCAACTCTAAACATTATTGTTATTAATCCAGTTCCAATTTATTAATCCAGTTCCAATCTATTTTCTGTAATGTTTGCGTTATAAGGAGCTAAATTTTGTCATTTTAGGCTTAATGCCGACAAAATTGGATGAAATAACGCATCTTCTATGAATGAATTCACAAGCTCCTCTGATGATTCTGTGAGTCATTCATAGTTTCTTATTCTACATACTGGTTTCATATCTTCATTTCTAAATCATCTTTACAACTTTATCAATTTCTTCATATATTTGTGATATCAAATTTATTATATATATATATATATATATATATATATATATCCATTAATACATTACCGACCATCATCAAAAACCGCATTATTGTGAATAAATTGACAATAAAAATGGATGCCACAAACCTATAATATAGAACTGTATGTATAAAATAAAGTACCTTATACTTAATTACAAGAATTAATATGGAAGAATAAAAAAAGAAGAATATGGATTGCGAAAAAATTGAAAAACTTATATATTGAATTACATTTTCAAGAACACTACAATATATATATATATTTCTGAACCTAAAAAATATAACCGCCAACGAAAATATACAAAAACGTCTTCCGAGCGACCCACGATTCCGAAAGCGTTTTTTATCTTTAGAAATCTCGGAAACCGATATATTTTCGAAATTTAATGAAGCATTTATAAAAACAAAATTTGTTTTTCTTCCACTGATTTTTCGAAACATTTTCGAGTGCTTTTTCTTTTTCTTTTCTTTCTTTCCTTCTTCTTCTTCTTTTTCTTTTTTTCTTTTTTATTTATTTATTTCTTTTTTTTTGTGTGTGTGTGTGTATTAATCAGTTTGCTGAATCCGGTATATAGGTTTTCGGATGCTATTCATTCTCAGTTAAACCTTTCCATGTTTAACAAACGCGCGTTTTACAGACAAACATGACAAATTACCAATTTAAAATTAATCTTTTTTTTTTTTTTTTAACTCTTACCAGCGCTTAATCCTTTCGGGCGCGGAGTAAGTCTGTTTATTAAATGATGAAATGATGGACTGACGCCAGAATTTACAAACGAATTTATTAGAAAATAAAAACTTGCTTATTTTCCCGTACTTTATAAAAGGAAAATTTTAATTAACTATTCTTGCTGCCGTTTGTCAGTTTCGGAATTAAAATTAGGTGTCCTTTTTTGAGGACACCGCCCGCTAAAGGATTAATTAGCGCCGGAACTCAGCTTCGGTACTTCTTTGCTTTTAATGATTATTTAAATATGGGTCGGTATTCACCGGAGCTCATAAATACTGCGCTCCGGAGCCCTGCGACACAGCACTTCCGAAATACCGAAGCCTAAATTATGCATTAATGTTCCTCCCATCGCCAATCATTTGTGTTCTTTCCTACCAAAGCGCTTGCGTACGAGGGGCTCACAACCACAGTAGACCAAGCCCATTTTGAAAAAAAATGAGACAGTCCATTTAAAGGTGCATAAAATCTGTTTTAACCACTTCCACAGTAAACCAAGGCTGTAAACAGATAACATATTTGATAAAGTACACTGGTGTCCAAAATTAAGGACCAGTCACAAAACGCTAATTTTTAAGTAAATGAATATTCAAAAGGAAATAATATAATTTAAATAATTATTATCCCTACAGCACAGCTAGTCCATATAGCATCTCATTTATGTCACACATGGTCACAAGTGTCACAGTCACTACGGTGAAATAAAAAATAGGATATTCCACACGTCTCATTATGACTCTCAAATGATCACGATATGTAACTCCACTGAGACGTCAATGTGACTGCTGCTTTGTAACGAGTCACCAGGTGACTTTACAATGTAGTTACATTCTGGCTCTCATATGACTGTCCTTTTTAGACTCAATTTCAAAGTCATCATGAACATTGCATTATGATAAGTCACCAAATAATATCATATTTTAGTCACATTGTGACTTTTCACAAAAGGGCACAATGGTGACTTCACAGTACTCTCTCTGTCACGTGAAAGTCATCATGTAACTTTAATGTGACATTATTTAGTAACTTATCACAATGCAGCGTTCATAATGACTTTGAAATTGAGTCTAAAGATGACAGTCACATAAGAGTTATACTGTAACTACATTGTAAAGTCACACGGTGACTCGTCACAAAGCATCAGTCACAGTGACGTCTCAGTGGAGTCACACATAGTGATCATTTGAGACTCATAATGAGATGTATGGAATTTCCCATTTTTTTGCTTCACTGTAGTGACTGTGACACTTGTGACCATGTATGACATGAATGAGATGTTAGATGGACTAGCTGTGCTGTAGAGACAGTAATTATTCGAATTATATTATTTCCTTTTGAGTATCCACGTACTTAAAAATTAGCATTTTTTGATTGGTCCTTAATTTTGGATACCAGTGTATATAAAAACAGACTGCTTCGCTGTGGCAGTGGATATAACAGGTTTTATGCACCTTCTAAACAGGCTATCTCTTTTTTTTTTTTTTTTTTTTTTTCAAAATGGACTTGGTCTACTATGGTTGTGACTGTGAGCCCCTCATATGTGACGTAGCGTGTCACACACGTTAGAGCCTACTTCTATCCGGCACTCGCAAATGTAGACTCGGTGGTTTTCTGTCTCAATGGTTTCCAAACGGTAACGAGGAATGCCAGATTAACTGCAACCGTATCTGCCATTTTTACTCATGGTCGTATTATGTTTACTGGCTACTTTTTGTTCGTGTTTGTAAAATATTCTTACTGATAAACTTATTAGCTCCGGGCGGTGCTTAATTTAATTTGCAATGAAGTTCATGCGAACGCAGCTTTAGTAGTTTATTTATTTTTTTTTTTTTTTTTTTTTGAATATTTAAATATTACTAAGAACACACTAGAGTTTATAAATAATACTCACCGAAAGCATATGTGTTGTTGTGTTTTCCTAATTATAGCAAGAAATCCTTGGCGAATATGATTGTTTGAAAATTCTCCACTCCCTAATTTTAATCTTTTTGCTCTGTTTTTTTTTATTAGATTGTGTTATGCATACTAGAATATAGCTATAGTTGAAAAATATAAATATATTATTATTATTATGTGCGTGTGTGTGTGCGTGAAGAAGAAATTACTTTAAATTTTATAATTAATGTATATGAAATATAAAAATGAGGGTACAGAGAACGACGAGGGGGGGGGGGGTACACTAAGGTTTTTATGACTGCAGAAAATTAGAGCTCTGATAGTTTTTTAGTTAGAAAATAAGCCCTCACTCTTACATGAATACGGTTTAATTAAGCAGCTGAAAATGTTTAGATGTATTTTTTTCTTTTCCCTGCGAAATGTACGTTCATACAACCATAACTTTACACACACGCGCGCGAAAAAGAAAAAAAAAATCATTAGCATTTTACCTTTTTTATTAAAAATTTCTTTAAAAAAATAAATATTAATTTTTCATCTCGTAACTTTAATTTTAATAAATTAAAAAAAAAAGATTTTTACTCAGTGAAATGTGTTTATACAGTATATAAATACATCACTTTCCAAGAGACATTTTCTATTATTTGAAAATGGGTATTAAAAAAAAAAAAAAAAAAAAAAAAAAAAAAAAACGATAACGTTTCAGTTTTTTTTTTGCTTGTTTCTTTAATTTTATTAAATTTTTAAAAATTTTATTTATTTATTTTTCAGAAACGTCTGTTTATGTCAACATCATTTGTCGCAAAGTCGCGTGAAAACATTTTCTATTACTTTTTGAAAACTAATTTCTTTAAAACTTTTTTACAGATAAAACTTAAGTTTCATCTTGTAACTTCAATTTTAATAGATTAAAAAAAAAAGTTAAATATCTTTCTTTCTCTTCCCCCTTTTTTTAAATAATGAAATGTGTGTTTATGCCAAGAGAAAACTGTTTCTGTTATTTTAAAATTAATATTTTTAATTAAAACATTTTAAGTGACAAAATGTACATTTTCATATTGTAACTTCACTTTTAATAAATTAAAAATGAATTTAAAAAATTTTAAGAGACAAAATATACACTTTCATATTGTAACTTCCATTTTAATGAATTACAAATTTGAAAATGAAGTATTTTTTTTATAAAATATGTTTACATATAAATATACGTTTCCAAGAGAATGCATTTCCTATTGTTTAGTTCTTTTTTAATTAAAAAACCTAATGGATAAAAGTAAATTTTTTAACTTGTATCTTTAATAAATTAGAAAAATTGCATAAAAGTTTTTTTATTTAATGAAATGTGTGTTTATGCCAAAATAATTTTACAATAGAAATGTTCTATTATTTGAAAATTAATTTTATAATAAAAACTTTTAAAAGATAAATGTGAATTTCTATCATGTAACTTCAATTTTAATGTTTTTTAAAAAGAGGTTTTTTATTCAGTGAAATGTGTTTACACTATATAAATGTCACTTTTCAAGATAACAATTTTTTTGCTTTTTGAAAATGAGTTTTTGTTTTAAATTTAAAACAAATAGTAAATAAAATTTTGGTTTTTACCTTGTATCTTTAATTTTTATAAAATAAAATAAATTAATGAAACTTTTTATGTTGTTTAAAAATGTCTGTATATGCCACCATCACTTGTCGTGAGAAAACATTTTCTATATTTAATTAATTTTCGACAAACTTTTTAAGAGATAAAAAGTCAGTTTTCATCTTGTAACTTCAATTTTAATAAATTTAAAAATATTTTCCTTTTTTTCCAAATAATGAAACATTTGTTTATGCCAAGGAAAAACTGTTTCTTTCATTTTAAAATTAATATTTAAAATTAAAACTTTTTAAAAGGTAATATATGAATTTTCTTCTTGTAAATTCAATTTTAATGACTTAAAATTTTTTTATTAAGCTTTTTAATAAAATGAAATATGCCTGTATATAAATATTAGATTTCAATAGAACACATTTTCTATTATATTTAAAAGTTAATTCTTTTTGAATTAAAAAAACATAATGGCTAAATTTTAATTTTTTTTTAGTATCTCTTATTTTAGTAAAAAAGAAAAAAAATTAAATTAAAGTGTTTTTACTTAATGAAATGTGTTCTTATTTACATTACTTTACATAAAAATTTATTATTATTTTAATAAAAAGATTTTAGAGATAATATATAAATTATTTCGCAATTTCATAACTTTTTATTATTATTATTTCGAAAAAGTGTTTTAATTAAACAAACAAACAAAAAAAATAATAGACAGAAAAAACTAAATTTTTATCTTGTATCTGTAAGTAAAAAAAAAAAAAAAAAAAAAAAAAAAGAGAGTCAAATATGTGTTTGTTTCTGTTAATGTCAGTGCACAAAAGAAAATCATTTTCTACTGTTGAATTATTTTAATTAAACATTTTTAAGACATTAAAAATGTCAGTTTTAACCCTGGAACTTTAATTTTAATAAATTTTAAATATTTTTAATTGTTTTTAATGAAACGTATTTTATATCAACTTTATGTCACTTTTCTAAATTAAAACATTTTTTATTAGAATTTTTTTACAGATAAAATTTCACTTTTCACATTGCAACATTATATATACCGTGTATTTTATGGAAGAAACGCCGCGGCGTTTACGAGTTTGAAAGTTAATTTTTTGTCAAGTGCGGCGTTTACACCATGTGCGGCGTTTACGATTTTTTTTTTTTTTCGCGCGCGTAAAATGGGATAAAATAAAAATTCAATAATCCCATGAATATATTATTATAAGACTGTTTTCAAGTTCCCAGCTCAACAACGCGAAACTTTCTGACTTTACCTATTATGAAAACTCGAGACATTTTTACGCAATTATGAGACATTTCGGATGATGATACTGAACCATACAGGTGGACAAAGAAAATTTACTACTCTTCCACTCAGCTTATAAACAACTCAGAGTTTGAGGGTTTCGAGTAGAAGCTAAAAAAGGGCTAAAGTGCATGCGACGTAAAAAGCGCGCTAAGTTGCGACGGCCACTTAAAAAAATGTGGAGCGCCTAAGGAGAGGGTCCACGTCCCGCGCTCTGGATGGTTTTAATGACAATTGAAGTCTCCTTAATTAAAGAAATTACATAAAAATATTTAAAACCTGATTTAAATATTTTAAATAAAATTTTAGAAACCTACATTATTAAAAATGAGGCATCTTACACTGTTCAGACAACTTTGATTAAAGTTAGGTCAATGAGATATTGTCGACAAAAGTAGCGTTCCCACAGGTGCGGCCTTTGCGATATTTTTAAGCTTATTTAGACCAATTTTGAGGAGTGCGGTGCTTACGACGGGTGCGGCGTTTCTTCCATAAAATACGGTATTTATATATATATATATATATATATATATATATATATATATATATATATATATATATTACACAATTTCAAAATGCTAAAACACCATAACTTCAAAAGGAAGGTGTATATCTGCAGAAATTTTTTAATTATAAAATATTTAAAAGAACAAGAAAGACAGGTAAAAAACAAAAACAGTCTGTTCTTCATCAGTGGGAGGACAGACAGAAAACTAACTCCACCCCCACTTTTAAAATTTGCAGGTTTCTGAACACATGCTCACCCCGCATTCAATACTGAAAAACTATTGTCATTTTATTAATCAAATTCCATAAAAAACTATAAAAACCCAAATTAAAACTAACAAACATAATGAAAATTAAACTAACAAAAATTGTAATTTCTTTATATATATATATATATATATATATAAAGAAATTACAATTTTTAATGCTGAAAAAATATATATGTATTACATATTTTTCTCAGCTATTTATAATTTTAATTTTAAAATATTACCTTTTTTTATATAAAACGTTAGCTAAATGATAGATTTCCAAAAGTTATACAATTTCCAAAAAGAAAAGAAAAAAAAATAAGAGAAGTGAGGGATATTAATTTAAAATTAGAAAGAAATTACTAATAATTTTTTTAATTATGATTTTAAAAGAAAAAGTGTTTCTTCTTCTTCTTCTTATATATATATATATATATATATATATATATATATTTTTTTTTTTTTTTTAAGTAAATGATAATCGAAATATTTTAAGCCACGCATAAAATAATGTTTTTAAACCACAATTTTCAATGGGGAAAATGCCATCGAAATTGAAAAAAAAAATCATTCTTTGAGTTCCATAGAAAATGGAACATCATATAGCTTCGAAACTAAACTAATAAACCAATGGTTCCCATCATCAGATGAATCAGGGTGCACGCAGGTTCAGGTTTGACTTATATCCTTCTCTGAAACAAATATAGTATATAAAAGCCATTAATGAAACTGCAATTCGGGTATTTAAATTTCAAGAAGTCGATTGCCTATTGGATATGCATTAGTATCGATAGCATACTAGATAGTATCGATTGAATCGAATCAATCATCGGTCAAATTTTTTTTTTCGTTTTATCGTACAATGGGCAATTAGCCATCTCTACAAAGAAATATTTTAATAGATGTAAGCAATTCCCATTTTTATAAGTATAAACAAACATACCTAAATTATAAAATAAAGGTGCTTAATATAAAAATTCAGTACGATTTTTTTTTTTTTAACTATTCATTATTCCCTGTTAAGTAAATTGAAAAATTATAATATCAAATAAGAAAAATAATATAAACTGAAAATGTACATATTTAAAATAAAAAATATATATCTGAACTTAATCATATAAATATGCACAAAAAAAAAAAGAAAAAAGAAGAAGTTTTTCTTTTTCTCCTTTCTCCTCCCACTTTTTTTTTTTAATTTACTAGGGGGCTCTGCCCCCTACGAGCTACGCTCGTCAACCCCCGTTCAGACACCGCAGACTCTAACAGCACGATAATTTAATCGGCTTTAAAAAGATTTCGGAAGATTGAATTATAATTTGAATCTGAGAATTATAATCTGACGTAATTTTGATCATCTTAAAATATCAAATAAATGTCTCGAGCAATTTTTAAAGTTTTGCAATATTATTTTTTGTTCACTTTATATAATAAGTGTAATGTGACGTAAATGTGACGTAAATTCTCCTATTTAAGACTTCTAACGCATGTTTATGAATTTATTATTTTACAATATTCTGTCTCTTTTAAAATTCACGTGTAATTATAATTTTTATGATGAGTTCCTGCTTTTTATATTTTCTGTTTATAATAGTCACGTGTAAAATAAATTTTTAATTTGAAGTAAACATTATTGTTTGCGCTGTTCATACAACTGGCAACAGTTTAAATTAATAACATTTTCTAAAATTTGTAAAAAATATCTCTCGAAATGCTGAAAATTTGAATTTAAAATTGAAATAAAACCTCAAAAAATGAGTCAAATAAGAAAAATAAATACAATCTGCACACCGGGAACTTATAACGTATAAAATGATCTAAAAATGATTAAACTCTCCTGTATAGTTTTTGCTTCAATAAAACTTTTTTAATGGAACGATTTTGTGCAACTTTAGCATTAAATATCTCTTAAAATAATTCTTCGATTTGAAAACTGTCTGCATCAGCGTGTTTATCAAACATTTCTCTATAATACCACCGATTTCCATATTTTTGTATGCAACAGTTTTTTTAATATTAACGATGAAAGGCCATGCTTAAGCATTCAAATTGGATGTGGATCTACCCGGAATATCTACGCAGATTTTCATTGGTCCATTTCCAAATCAAAACTTTTTTTTATATATAGAAGGATTATTATTATTTCTCTATTTTAAAAATACGCTAAAACCTATCAAAACAGAATCTGTCGCCGAATTTAAATTAAAAAGAACTTTTCATTTCTCCACCCCCTTTTAAAGTCGATTAAGTAAATTTAAAAATTAGAATATCAAATATGAATCAAGAAAAATAACATAAATTGGAAATGTACATATTTAAAATAAGAAAAATGTATTTGCAGTCCCCGGATAATTAAAAAAGTTCCTTACTTACTTCCTTCTCTCACTTTTTTAAAAATTATTATTATTTAAAGAAATAATCTGTTTAAGAAATATTGTATTATTACGATCACTGTCATAAATATATATTTCTCATTCTCATTCTCTGAGATTGTTATTGTTATTTAAAGAAATTCTCTGTTTCTAAAATATCGTATTATTACGATAATTGTCATATATATTTCTACCTTTCATTCTCTCACATTATTATTTAAAGACATTCTCTGTTTAAAAAATGTTTTATTTAAAGAAATTCTCTGCTTAAAAAATATTGCATTATAACTGTCAAAAATATACATTTCTCTTTTTCCTATTCTCACATTATTATTATTATTATTATTATTATTATTATTATTATTATTATTTATTATTTAAAGAAATTTTCTGTTTAAAAAATATTGTATTATTACTATCATAAATATATATTTCTCATTCTCTAACATTATTATTATTATTATTAAAAGAAATTCTCTGTTTAAAAAATATTGTATTATAACTGCCATAAATATATGTTTCTCTTTCTCCTCCTCTCACATTATTATAATTATTATTATTTAAAGAAATTCTCTGTTTAAAATATATTGTATTATTACTTTCATAAATATATATTTATCATTCTCTCACATTATTATCATTATTTAAAGAAATTCTCTGTTTAAAAAATACTGTATTATTACGATAACTCTCATAAATATATATCTCACATTCTCTCACATTATTATTATTATTATTGTTATCTAAGAAAATTCTTCGTTTAAAAAATATTGTTTTATTACGATCACTGTCATAAATATATATTTCTCTTTCTGATTATCATTCCCTTACATTATTATTATTAGTTTTAAATAATTCGCTGTTTAAAAAATAATGTATTATTACGATCACCGGGATAAATATATGTATTTCATTCTCATTCTCTCATATATTTTTTATTATTATTACTAGTTTAAAAAATTCTCTGTTTAAAAAAAAACTGTATTATTATGACTGCTGTCAGAAATATATATTAGTTTAAATAAACGAATTCTTAAAAAAAATAATAATAATAATACATAAATAAAATCTATATCGAAAAATAAAGTTTTCAAAAAAATCTTTCGAGACGCTTTTCCAGCGAAGTTTTAATTTATTTTCTCCGAGCAATTTAGCCGCTGATTCGAAAAGTTCCAAAATTTATTTTCGTAAACGGGTTTATTTCCGCAGCCAGATCAAACGGAGGAGCAAGATCAGACATGCGCGATAACTAAGGCGCATTAAGCTGCTTGTACTTGGACGAACTCTTCAGAGGTATTTGCCGCTGCCATCTGGATCTATTTATCGCCTGCTATTTAGAATTTGGCGACCATCCTCGAAAGGGTTACTGGAGTGAATTGGTTTCAAGGTTTCGGTGTTGAAAAAAACAAATCATCAATTTAGTTAATTGGGACTTACAGGTAAATGCATTTATAAACGAGTTCCGAAAAAATAAAAAAAATAAAAAACTGCGAGCATATTTAAAATATTTACTTTCCAAGGGAATTTTAGGAAATTGTAAATATTTCTTAATAATTCCAAAGCTCTTTTATTATCTTTTCTGGCGTGAAAAGTTTATTATACAGGTTTAAAAAATAAGAAACCAACTAATTACATATTTGATAAATAAAAATATTAATTGAGATGAACTTCAATGTAAAATTTCCAGTCATGTATGACTGGTATTTTCAGATATATCCATATTTATGGTTCATCTGGAACACCATATGGCTAGATGAGCAAAAATTTATTATGCCGGTTTCAAAAGTAAGGAAATAATAATTACACATTTGATAAATAAAAAAATTAATTGCGATGAACCTCAATGTAAAATTTCCAGTCATGTATGACCGGTATTTGCAGATCTTGCCATATTTATGGTTCATCTGGTGCACCATATGGCTAGATGAGCAAAATTTATTATGCCGGTTTCAAAAATAAGAAAATAATAATTACACATTTGATAAATAAAAAAAAAATAATTGTGGTGAACCTCAATGTAAAATTTCCAGTCATGTATGACTGGTATTTGCAGATCTTGCCATGTTTATGGTTCATCTGGTGCACCATATGGCTAGATGAGCAAAAAATTATTATGCCGGCTTCAAAAATAAGGAAATAATAATTACACATTTGATAAATAAAAAAATTAATTGCGATGAACCTCAATGTAAAATTTCCAGTCATGTATGACTGGTATTTGCAGATCTTGCCATATTTATGGTTCATCTGGTGCACCATATGGCTAGATGAGCAAAATTTATTATGCCGGTTTCAAAAATAAGAAAATAATAATTACACATTTGATAAATAAAAAAAAAATAATTGTGGTGAACCTCAATGTAAAATTTCCAGTCATGTATGACTGGTATTTGCAGATCTTGCCCTATTTATGGTTCATCTGGTGCACCATATGGCTAGATGAGCAAAAAATTATTATGCCGGTTTCAAAAGTAAGAAAATAATAGTTACATATTTTCTGAATAAAAAAATTTATTGCGATGAACCTCAATGTAAAATTTCCAGTCATGTATGACTGGTATTTGCTAATCTTGCTATATTTATGGTTCATCTGGTTTACCGTATGGCTAGATGAGCAACCGTTCCGGACGCCAGACGTATTTCAGCTGATGGATTTTGCACCACAAATTAAACATGTACCATCCAACAATCCAAAGTTTGTAGACTGGCCCTTACCTAAAACAAATAATCAATTTAGTTAATTGAAATTTAAAGATAATGCATTTATAAACGAATTTGGGTGGGTGGGGGGGTGGGTGGGGGGGGGGAATGCGCACATATTTAAATTACTTACTTTCTAAGGGCATTTTGCGGATTTGTAAATATTTGTTAATAGTTTCTAACATCTTTTATTATCTTTTCTGACGTGAAAAATTTCAGGTTTATATATGCAGGTTTCAAAAATAAGAAAATAAATAATTACATGTTTGATAAATAAAAAAGTTAATTGCGATGAACTTCAATGCAAAATTTCCATTATCGTTAATTTTTCAAAAAAAAAAAAAAAAAAAAAAAGGAGGAAAAAAGAAAAAAATGGCGTAGTAAGTAAAAATAAATGCTTTACCCAGTATTTTTAGGTAAATTTCTGATAATTCGCAAGCAAGCGTAATTAGTTGTAAATTAAACTTGAAATTATTTCACTTCATTGAATAAGTTAGACTGACAGTTCCCTCTATCACCTTAAAGAAATAGGAATCACTTATGCAACATAGAAATTTGTCGCGATTACAATAATTAATTAAAAGCAACTAATTAAAAATTGAAGCATTTTTCTAATGAAAGATTCAAATTATTTACCATCAAATTTTGACGGGCACTATCTAGTTTATTTTTATATAAATAAATCCTGAGGGCTGAACCTAGATCCGTGCTTCTAACTAACACTTGGAGCAATGAGAAAAAAGAATATCTATTTTGATTGTGATTGTGATTATTATTAATATTATTAACGTTCTCGCCCCTATGTCTAAATTAAAAACTTCATGTATGCATTAAGTAAAATAAATAAATAAACAAAGAATAAAATAACAAGAAAGGAAGAATCGTGCGTTCAGCATCGATTATGAAACATTTTCCAACACATTCAGAATAATGGAACACAACTTCGCCGTTTAATATGTTGAACCATTTGGAAACGCAGTAACACATTTGAAAACACAATTTCAACAATTTCCATCTGCAGTCAGAAAATTATCCGAATTCTTTCAGCAGACCTGTGTATTATATATATAGATTTGTATCTATAAACTGCATGTATGCAAAAATTTAGTTCAGTTAGAACATACATAACACACAGGGTTCATAAATATCATGATATTTTCGAACATATCAAAAGTATCCGATATTTTGATATGTATCCGATATTTTCAAAATAGTCAACTTTGCTGATAATAAATATTTTCAATCATAATATAAATTGCAAACTAAAACTTATTGCATTTAACATGAAAACTTAAACAATATACTAAAAGCGCACTTTTCTTTTCTTTTTCTTTCTTTTTTTTTTTTTTTTTTACTTAGAACAAAATTGAAGATCAGAAGATTCTAATTGAAAACAGAAAGAATTTGCTTTATACACATACATAAAAAAAAAAAAAAAAGCTATACGATTCAGTATTAACTGTCAAGAAATCAGAATTTTAAACACAAAATATTGTTTTAATTGAAAATTTTTAACATAAAATGTAAGCTTATCTTATTTTTTATTCCCTAACATGCTGTATAGTTTAAACTGAACTAAATCAATACCAGAGTATATTCTTTCCTAATGAAGCTGTATATATAACTGGGTATACTTAAATTAGACAGTTTATCTTTCAGTGTCTGTTCTGAATTAATAATGTCCCTCATAATCTACAAAAAAAAGGCAAAAAATTCAAACATAAAGCTTGGAAAAGATATTTGTTTTCATCTTCGGCTAAAAAAGTCACTATCAGAGACAAAAAATTTTTATTTACCGAAAAACACAGTCAATAACAATTGGAAATTTCACTTGCACTTGTTTTGACTGAAAATATCAAAAATATCTTGCACAGTGATTGATATTTTGAAAATAAATATCAAATATAGAAAAATATTGAAAATATCACACATTTTGGTATTTTGAAAATAAATATCGAAGTCATATGAAAACATAGAAAATATCAAAGACCTTGATATTTTGAAAATAAATATCGGATATATATCATGATATATATAAAGATATATATCGATTGATGTATATCAACGGACCCTGATAACACATGTGAAAATTCCCCTTCTGCAGTTTCCGCTCATTAGGAAAATGGTAGGTGAATTCGTGCATCCCTGTATCCTGTATACTAGATATAGAATTTATACAAAACGACTAACATGCAAAAACTTAGTTGAATTTAAAAGCGCATACCGAATTTGAAAACGCACTTTCAGCAATTATTGTTCAAAAAGAGTTACTGTAACCGATTTCTTTTGTGTGTCCCTGTAAATAAACGATAAATGCCCTATTCTATAGTACAGTAAAACCTACCTAAAACGACCACGTTCCGTTCCTATAAAAAATGGTCGCTCCGAGAGGTGGTCTCTGAATGGAGGTCATGTTTAATTCTAGATTTTAATTGTTGAAAAAAGGTAACAACTAACGTTAATAAAGTTTTTTTTTTCACATTAGGAAAAAATATAAAATTTTAAGTATCAAAACAAAAGTTAATTTCATAAGTTAATTACTGCAGAATTAAAAAATGAATACATTGACGCTTGCTTTGATTTTACGGTTTTATCTTTTATAACTTTTATTTCCAAGTTCTTTTGAAGTAAATAAATGTAATTTTTTTTTATTGTATGGAAACAAATAATGCCGATTTCATTAATTTATCTATTTCTTTGAGAGTTTCCTGATAGAATAAGGCAGGAGAGTTTATTGACTGTCATTCTTAATTTTTCATCAGAGTTAAATTCATTGCTAAAAAGGCACAAAGGAGTTTAAACACTTAAAAGTTACCGGAATAATAATAATTAAAAAAAAAAAAATCTAAACTTAGTTTGGAAGTTTGATGAATAATGAGCTCTCCGGGATTATTTTTCTAATAAAACCTTCTTCAAGCGACCAGGAAAAAACGGAATTTGTTTCATTTTCTTCAAAGAAATGGGTCGCTCATGGAGGGAGTTCAACTGGGATGCTCTCTGAATGGAGGTAAAATTAATATTGAGCCTATGGGAATAAATTTCGTTCCATGAAAAAATGGTCGTTCAGAGAGGTGGTCGCTTAATGGAGGTGGTCGCTTAATAGAGGTGGTCGCACAGAGAGGTTTCACTGTAATCATCCTGTAGTGAAAATCAATGATTTATAGCAATACATTTGAAATAACATGATGTCATTAAAAGACACCGCAAACGAGATTTTCCCCCATTGACCCTAATGTAACGGAATTCTTTTGAGTACCCCTGTAAATGAACTATTAATGCTACACACTTCATATATACAATACCGAACATGATATGGCATACATAATTTAAAACTACATGAAAATCCGGGTATATTTACGGGAGTTAGAGCGTGGATAGAAGGACAGACAAACCGAATTCAAAAACACTTCTCAGCACCGTTGGAAAGTGTTAAAAAGAAAAAAAAAAAAAAAAAAAAAAGATGCAAATTGAATCTAAAAATGTAAAAATCTTTCAAAAAAAAAAAAAAAAAAAAAAAAACTAATTTTGAGAAAAACGTATCAAAACTAATATTTTTATTTTCCTCTAAGCATTTTCAATTCATAAGAAAATTATAAATAATCTTTTCTTAGTCTATTTTTGTTCAATTTAACATGCAATAATCTAATATCTTGTAGTCCTACTTCCTACATTATACACAAAAAATTCAAAATCATACCCTTGCTCCTTTCACATGCAAAATAAAAATCACAAAATGCACTATCCCTCTATATGGCAGGTGGTAAACTCAAATTCGCCAGAATTGTATAAAGTGTGTGAATGGCCTCAAACCTTTTTTCTTTTTTTCTATCCTTCCCGTACCTGAGTAGTTGGTTCCCATCATTCCCTCTTTTCGATTTGAAAAGATATGGGACCTACCTCTATACCGGAATTGAATTCCGAATTTTAAAGCATCGTTATATGCTTGGATTATAAGTATCCCTTCCTTTTTTCTTCTTTTTCTTTCCAGCCTGAAAGTATAATCGTTGATTGGATACTGAAGCATTGCAATGTTTTAATGTTTCGTTGATATGAGTAATATTATAAATAGATAGTAATAAAAATTTTAAAACACTCTTAAAGCGTCCTTTACGCATGGAACATAAGTGTCCCTTCTCCCCCCCCCCCCCCCCCTTTCTATCCTGAAAGTATAATCGTTGATTGAGTACTGAAGCATCGCAATGTTTTAATGTTTCGTTGATATGATTAATATTACAAATAGCCAGTAATGAAAATTTTAAAGCACTCTTAAAGCATCGTTATACGAATGGAAAACAAGTATCCCTATCCTTTTTTTTTTTCTTTTTAGCCTGAAAGTATAATCGTCCATTGGGTACTGAAGCACTGCAATGTTTTAATATTTCGTTGATATGATTAATATAATAAATTGCTAGTAATAAAAATTTTAAAACACTCTTAGATCGTCCTTTATGCGTTGAACATAAGTATCCTTTCTTTTTTTCCCCCTTTCTATACTAAAAGTATAATCGTTGATTGGGTACTGAAGCATCGCAATGTTTTAATGTTTCGTTGATATGATTAATATTACAAATAGCCAGTAATGAACATTTTAAAACCCTTTTATGCATCATTATACGAATGGAAAATGAATATCCCTTCCTTTTTTTTTACTTTCTTCTATCTTTACAAGAAGAAAGTATTGGATTCATGAAAATTTTCGAATTCCGGTTTTCGACGGATTTACATGTTTTAGGGGTCAGAGATTCCAAAAAACATGTTTTTACAAAATGTCTGTCTGTGACTCTGTGAGTCTGTCTGTCTGTCTGTCTGTCTGTGTGTATGTGACACAAATTTTGTGGGCGCTCTATCTCAAGAACTAATTCACGGAATTTAATAAAAATTGATATTCAGTTAGTGCCTAATACAAATTGATGCTGATTAGTTTTTGGTGTAAATCGCTCAACAGGTGGCGCTGCAATGCTGCATTTTTCACGATTTTCGCAATAGCTCTATCTCAAGAACTAATGCACGGATTTTGATCAAACTTCAGATTTAGTTAGTCCCTTATATGAATTGATGATGATTACGTTTTGGTGTAAATCGCCCAACAGGTGGCGCTGTTATGATGAATTTTGCAGGATTTACACGATTTCCCCAATAGCTGTATCTTAAGAACTAACGCACGGATTTTCATCAAACTTCAGATTAAGTTAGTCCTTGATATGACTTGCTACTGATTAGGTGTTGGTGTAAATCGCCCAACAGGTGGCGCTTCTCTGCTGCCTTTTCCACGATTGCCTCAATAGCTCTATCAATAGAACTAATGGACCAATTTTCATCTAACTTCAGATTTAGTTGTATGGTGACACAAGTTGTTGTTAATTAGGTTTTGGTGTTAATCACCCAATAGGTGGCGCTGCTATGCTGAAATTTTCACGATTTTCGCTATTGCTCTATCTCAAAAACTGATGTACGGATTTTCTCCAAACTTCAAATTCAGTCAGACGTTGACATAAATTGTTGCTGATTAGGATTTGGTATAAATCATCCAATAGGTGGCGCTGCTAGGCAGCATTTTGCTGAATTTAGACGATTTCAGCGATAGTCATATCTCAAGAACTAATGCGCGGAATTTCATATCGTTAGAATCCTCATGAGATGCATAGATTGCCATTTAATTTTGGCAGTGTGATAGCGAATTTTGAAGTATTAACATGTATGAGATAGAAGAAAGTTTTGGGATTGGTACATCCGACTAGTTTCTTTTTAGGCTGAAAGTATAATCGTTGATTGGGTACTGAAGCATTGCAATGTTTTAATGTTTTTTTTTATATGATTAATATTACAAACATTTAGTAATGATATAATTTGATACTAATGAACATTTTATTGCACTCTTAAAGCATTGTTATATATATGAAACATCAGGGTCGGACTGGGCCAGGCAAAAGGGCGCAGACCTTGGATTTTCAGAGGGCGCAAAAATTTTAACGAACACAAGTCAATTTTACTGGCTTGTGTTGTATCTGGTTTAACAAGGTTTAACACATTCGCACATTACCAAGTATGAAAATGGCTTAGTATATCTTTTTTTATAAAACGAATAATGTAATATCTAAAAATTCCAGCAAGTTGAACATAGATTTGCCTGTAATAGGTGACTGATATCATATAACATATAGTTTTTTTATTCAAAAAATCCATCATATTTTTAAATATTGTCTTTATTTAATGATAGATTTTGTCGTGATTAGATTAAACAATCTTTTTAAATACATACAAGTTTTTCTAATAGTTATTTTACCATGAAAAGTATGTAATTAAATAAAGAAAAGATTAGTATTAACCGAAAGTTGTGGTGTAAATTCTGTGAATGGAAAAACGCTGGCCGCAAGATTCCACAGCCTGCAGGATTGTAATCTAGAAGTGTCCTCGAATTTTTATTCCTCGAAAAGAAAGATCATACTTTTTGATCAGCAATAAAAACCCCACAAAAAGTCTTTTTGCTTTCTGATACATCTTTCTTTCTTTTCTCAAGCTGTTTTCAAAAAGCACGGTTTCAAATATAGTGAATTCAGGGTCGGCTTTAAGGTACTAAAAGCAGAAGGAATGAAAATATGCAAAATATTTCTTTAAAATTAAATTCTACAATATATCATTCAAACAACTGATGAAAAAAAATCTAGCCCAGGGCGCCATGGCTATTAAAGCTTTCCCTGGATGCATGTTTTCACTCTCAATCGCAGGCCGACTTTGATTTTCGATCCTATCTTTAATTTCTTTGTGATAATAAAAAATAGTGCGGTATGTCTATGAACTGATTGTAACGAATTCTAACCCTAAACAAATTCTCGAAATTTAGTACATTAGTCAAAATGTACAATGAGGTAAAAATATTGGTGCGGCTTAGGGCGCGAATTTTTCCCTTGACGAAGGCGCACCGGCCCTCGGGCCGATGGGCCGGTGGGCCAGTCCGAGCCTGTGAAACATAAGTATCCCTTCCTCTTTTTTTTTTCTTTTCTTTCCATCCTGAAAGTATATAATCGTTGATTGGGTACTAAAGCAATTCAATGTTTTAATGTTTCGTTGATAGGATTAATATTATAAATAGCTAGTAATGAAAATTTTAAAACGCTCTTAAAGCATCGTTACACACATGCGACGTAAGTATCCCTTCCTTTTTTCTCCCTTTCCTTCCTGAAAGTGTAACCGTTGACTGAGTACTGAAGCATTGCAATGTTTTAATGTTTTGTTGATATGATAGATTAATATTATAAATAGCTAGTAATGATATAATTTGATATTAATGAACATTTTATTACACTCTTAAAGCATTTGTTATATACATGAAACATAAGTATCCCTTCCTCTTTTTTTACTTTCTTCTATCTTTACAAGAAGAAAGTATTGGTTTCATGAAAATTTTCGAATTCCAGTTTTCAACGGATTTACACGTTTTATGAGTCAGAGATTCCAAAAAACATGTTTTTACAAAGTGTCTGTCTGTGAGTCTGTCTGTTTGTCTGTCTGTCTGTCTGTCTGTCTGTCTGTCTGTCTGTCTGTCTGTCTGTATGTGACACAAATTTTGTGGGCGCTCTATCTCAAGAACTAATGGACGAAATTTCACAAAACTTCATATTTAGTTAGACCTTGATATAAACTGGAACTGATTAGTTTTTGGTGAAAATCGCCCAACAGGTGGCGCTGCTATGCAGCATTTTTAACGATTTCTGCAATAGCTGTATCTCAAGAACTATTGCACGGATTTTCATAAAACTTCAGATTCAATAAGTCCAGGATATAGTTTGGTGCTGATTACTTTTTTGTGAAAATCGGCCAACAGATGGCGCTGGTATGCTGTATTGTTCATGATTATCGCAATAGCTCTAACTCAAGAAAATATGCACGAATTTTCATCAAACTTCAGATTCAGTTAGTCCCTGATATAAATTAGTGCTGCTTAATTTTTGGTGCAAATCGCCTAACAGGTGGCGCTGCTGTGCTGCATTTTTCACGATTTCCACAAGAGGTGTATCTCAAGAACTATTGCACGGATTTTCATCAAACTTCAGATTTAGTTAGTCCTTGACATGAATTGATGTATAAATTAGTGCTGTTTAATTTTTAGTGTAAATCGCTCAACAGGTGGCGCTTCTGTGCTGCATTTTTCACGATTTCCACAAGAGCTGTATCTCAAGAACTATTGCACGGATTTTCATCAAACTTCAGATTTAGTTAGTCCTTGACATGAATTGATGTATGAATTAGTGCTGTTTAATTTTTGGTGTAAATCGCTCAACAAGTGGCGCTGCTATGCTGTATTTTTTGCGATTTCCGCAATAGCTTTATCTCAAGAACTAATGCTTGGATTTTCAACAAACTTCAGATTCAGATATACCTTGATATCGTTTAGTGCTGTTTACTTTTGGTGTAAATCGCTCAACAGGTGGCGCTGCTACATTTTTTCAGAATTTCCGCTATAGCTCTATCTCAAGAACTAATGCGCGAGTTTTCATCCAACTTCAAATTCAGATATACTTTGATATGAATTGGTGCTAAATCGTTGTTATTTCTTGTACTATTTAAATGATTTAATTGACGTGATTTATATAGAAGAAAGTTTTGTGATGGCCACAACATACTAGTTTTCTTTTTTTTCCATCCTGAAAGTATATAATCGTTGATTTGGTACTGAAACATTGCAATGTTTTAATGTTTTGCTGTTATAATTAATATTATAAATAGCTAGTAATGAAAAATTTAAAACACTCTTAAAGCATCGTTATACGCACTTAACATAAGTACCTCTTCCTTCTTTTTTTTTTCAATCCTGAAAGTATGATCGTTGATTGAGTATTGAAGTATTGCAATGTCTTAATGTTTCGTTGATATGATTAATATTACAAACAGCCAGTAATGGTTTAATTTGATAATAATGAATATTTTATTACACTCTAAAAGTATTGTTATATAAATGAAACATAAGTATTTCTTCCTTTTTTTTCCCTTTCCAACCTGAAAATATAATCGTTCTCGTTGTTTGGGTCCTGAAGCATTGCAGTGCTTTAATGTTTTGTTGATATGATTAATATTATTAAATTAATTTTCATACATTAGACAGACTTGACTACACTTAAATTAAAAAATATATAAAACATTTAATTAAAAACTAAAAATACAAAAAAGACGTTTCGCTGTGCAAACCCACAACCGTTTCCACAGCGAAACGTCTTTTTGTATTTTTAGTTTTTAATTAAATGTTTTTGTATATTTTTTAATGTAAGTGTAGTCAAGTCTGTCTAATGTATGAAAATTAATTTAAAGATATTTCTGATTATTAAAGATATATTGATGATTCAGACGTTAAAATGTGTGTGTATCTTAAGAATTAATATTATTGACAGCCTTTAATGAACATTTTATTACAATCTTTTCTCAAATCTAAAGGAGCTACTTTCTTTACTTCATTTTTTTTTTTGTTCAGAAAAGCATGAATTTGGCAGGTGTTATTATTTGGAAACTTTTTAATCGAAAGCATTTTCCATATTTTGGTAAACGAAAAATATCGTTCAGGAGAAAAACCGTTCGTCACGCGAACCAAAATCGCTTATAATTCAATTTCATTAAGTAATTTATTTATCAAAAAATGAAAATTCATTTCGATTCCAAATCACTTCAATAGTCATCCCTGCCAATTTTATGCCTTTGTGTTTAAAAATGAGCCAGAAAATGAATGTGTCCGGAAGTTCCACGTTGTTGAGCCGGAAACGCATCATTATATGTTTGAAATATAAGCACCAATTCTTCTATAAGCACCCCCCCCCCCTCCCCGCCTGAAAGTATAATCATGATTGGATACTAAAGCATTGCCACGTTTCGGATGTTTCGTAAACTAGATTAATAAATATAATATTTTCGTGAATATCAAAAATATTTCATATTTTGACATATATTCCATACTTTTGATATGCATGGTATATATCCAGGGCTGGCTATTTGCCGGCAAAAAAGGGTTTCTGCCTTGCCAGTGGCAGAAACTGGTTATAACCGGTTTTAACCGGCAGAAACTGGCAACAACTGGCATAAACATATTTCATGACATAATATGAGACTTTTTTACTAGTATTAAATTCCTTAAGTACATTTTATTCCGTATAAATAGCAAATGAAATATTGTGGGTAGTTTTAATTAAAAAATAAATAGATTTGTATTAGAAAAAATGAGTAATGCAACAGATAAAATTTTTGTTATAGTATGGTTATATAATCTTATATGTAAACAATTATTAGAGTATTTTAAAATTTCAGTTTAAAAATCAAATACAAAACTATATCCAATACTTATTTTAAATTAAACAATGAAAAGAAAAGAAAAATATTCAGTACTTGCTCAAAATAATTTTCTGTAATTTAACGTATTAATTTAATAATAACACTATAAATTATCTCTCATAGAAATGTTATAGTTATATGCGGATCTTGTAATTCCATGAATTTAAAAAACATTTCATTTAAATACAGTATTCAAAGGAACAAATCTGACTTTTTTTTTTTTCAATTTAAGACTTATAAGCATAGATCAAACTTTGTGCGAATTTTAGTAAAAAAGCTAAAATCTTTAACAATGATTTTACGCACAAATAAACAAAAAACGATTATATGGGATATTTTTGTCGTGTCTGTATGTTATTTGTGCATAAAATCGTTGTTAAAGATTTTAGCTTTTTTATTAAGACTATTAGTTGAAAATGTTCCAACCACATTTTGCACTTACAAAACAAACTACAAAGGTTCAAAGCAGATTTGATACAGTAATAACCGACTACCATATGCTAACTTATTTACTTCATCCTAAGTATATGGGATCAAAATTGACATATGAGCATAAAGAAAAGGCAAGGAAATTGCTTTCTGATATTAATCCTAATTTTGTGCCACATATAATATCCTTTGAAGCAAAATCGACTCCTGCCTCAGAAACATATTTCTCCAAGGAAGCCCTAGAAAATGTCTTGCTCTTACCTTCTATGTGGTGGTCATCTTTAAAAACGAATACTGGTGAAAATGAGGATTTTTCAAATTTGAATCCTCAATAATGACATTGCCAGCAAGTAATGATAGTCTTGAAAGAATATTTTCAAACTTTTCTTTCATTCAAAACAAAGAAACAGTGTGTTCAGAAAGATTAGCAAAATTCTGTCCTATGCTATGGAATGTTCTGTGGAAAAAGTAATAATAGTATATTTGAGTGGCAATTTTGTTCTTTCAATATTGTAAAATAATTGTGCAAGATATTTCATTAAATTTTTTTTTCTGTTATTTATTGTGCTTCAATTATTTACTTATATATTTTCACAAGAATCATAATCTTTAAGTTATTGCCTTGCATTATTTATTTAAAAATACTCTGAAAAATACATTTGTTAAAACATCACAGATTTTTTTGTAAATTTCCTTTTTTACTTTTAAATAAAAATTCAACTCTAAACAATAATATAAAATAGTTAAACTTGTACAGCATCAGACTACCATTGAAAATTTCTGTTTTTCAAGTGAAAAAAAATTAGTACCTATTATTATATAAACAAAGTATATTTATATGATAATTTTGAAACTTTTTTACAACTTTGAATAACATTCATAATCTTTAATTTTAATTTTTAACTTAATTGTTTACACATCAAATACATGTATGAATTAAGAATCATTGCACATTAAAGTTCTTATTAATATTATTTCTGAGTTTCTGCCAGTTTTTGCCACTTACTGGCAGAAACTAGTTTCTGCCATGCCGGTTTTAACCGGTTATAACCGCTGGTTTTAACCACTCTGGCAGAAACTTGCCAACCCTGTATATATCTGAAAAATCTTTCTCGAATTCCAAAATTTTTTCATATGCTCCGTTATAAGATTCGCATATAAAACTGTTGCCGAAATGTTGGGAAAATAACCATTTTCTTTTTCTTTTTTTTTCGTTGTTATTGTTGCTGGTTTCCAGAACGTGGCTTTGTCGAGGCAGCTGTGTCAGTGTCCAGGAAACCGGAAATGTTCGCAAATCAGGGAAAAGCTCAGTGTGTCCTTAAGTATCACGAGACCCTTTTAGCAACAGTAAATCATGTGAGGCCGTATATACACTGATTTCGTGGGGGAACCTCACACAAAAGTTTATCTCACTTATTTCACCTGAGGCTCTTATAAGAAGCCCTGAAACCTGCTTAAAACAGCAAATTTTTTACTTATTATCCAAATAGTCAGAGAAATCTGCAAAAGTCACAATTCCTATTTATTTATTTTAAATATCATTGTGCAACTATTGCACAAAGACACCAGTTTTGTTTTCCAGTCATTTTGAAGAAGGACTTCAAAAAGAAAGAGAGGATAGACAACGGGTATCCCACGGTTTCCGTTTCTTTATGTCAATAACACTGATAGTGCCAAGGCTTCAGTATCAGATATCCTATCTATCCGTATATTATATTCCATCAATAACAATCCAATTTTCTTTCAAACTGATTTTTAAAGATTGTAAGTAAAACACTTTGCGAAACTTAAACTACATTACTTTTTCTCAAAAAGCAAGTTATTTTTTTCTTCGTTTTTTACTTTCTCTTATTTGTAATAAATGAAAATTTTACTTTGAACCCACGTCCGCAGCCGTTTCGAACTTTTATTGTAGGCGACATTTTATTTTGAAAGTTTATTTAAAATGTATTAAAATCACATTTTAACGTTGCATTATCGTGAATTACAGTCGAACCTCGTGATCCCGACACTCTAAAGACCAGAAAAAAGTGTCGTCATAAGGGGAGTGTCGCGGTAACCGGAGTTGGAGAGAAATATGTTTATAAAACACTGAATTTTTAATTAATTTAAGACAATTTTAAGTTCATAACAGTTCTTGCAGTTTTAAGGATTAAAACATTATTATTAAACAATTGTTACATGAAATATTGTTGAATTAAGGTTTGCTTATCCCTAGATGTACTTCCTACAATTTTTTTAAAAAATATTATACAATGAATTGTAATTAATA
This sequence comes from Maratus speciosus, assembly GCA_963932465.1. Classification (NCBI taxonomy): domain Eukaryota; kingdom Metazoa; phylum Arthropoda; class Arachnida; order Araneae; family Salticidae; genus Maratus; species Maratus speciosus. The sequence continues at coordinate 61,043,643 of OZ010799.1, read as the reverse complement.
TTCGTTGTTTCAGAAATGGATATTTGATAATTTCTGATCTTTTCAATGCAAGGCAATGCATTGCTTCGGTTTTAGACGAAAAACGCCGTGTAACAAAAGAAAGCCGCCGCCTGGCCAGAACAAAAAAACCGCGAGTAGACTAATACGTCTATCTGGAGCTTAAGTGGGTCATTCATAGTGTGTGGGCTTATTTATTCTGATAAAGGATTGAAGTAAAATTTATCATTTGTTGCAATGGGTATTTTAGACACTTTCGTGAAAAGTTTTAGCTAAGGCATTTCTTACCGCTTGATTTCCGTGCTTATAAGATGCATTATGAAAAATGAACAATTTTCCTAAACCGTCGGAATATCCGGACTTGAAAATTATTCAACGACGTAAAATCCGGAGTTTATTTTCATTAAAATCATATACAAAAAATCGGGACTGAAAAACTGACGTGATCAGCGGAGTGATGTGAAGGTTTGTTTCTTTAGAGTCAAAAAGTTTTTAGAAAAGAAAGGCAAACTTTTCATTCTGACACATATATTCTTGTTAATGTCAGAAGATATAACAAAAATTGTAGATCAGCTCAATTTATTTAATTGATAATTACACTAAAAATATTTTAGCTTAAATATTTTAAATATAAAATTATTATTATTATTATTTTAAATATTGTTCAGCTTTAAATTTTATTTAATAAAATAAAAATCATATAACTTCTCCTCCTAATAAAATATGTCATTATTGAAATAATTTATCACGAAAAATATTACAGAAATCATTTTGCCGGGCGTTAGGTTCGAACCTGCTTTCCACTACAAAAAATCGGCGCTTTAACCTGCTGCTTTAGACCGCTCAGCCACCGAGAACTCGTTTTCAATCCCTCTAAATTGAACAGGATTGATGCATGTGCAGATGTCCTGAAATGGGTCTACTTAAAATTTTACCTTTGCATTTTAATATATGATGATTTTATAGTTTTTGAAGGTTTTAAAGAACTGAAGAAGGATAGATGTTACACAACGTAGATTAAATAAGGCAGTTGTTCGACTTATAATAGGCATCGGAATGCTTAAGCCTAACATGGCCGAAATAAAATGGCTGATTTTAACGAAAGATTATAAAGATCCGGATGAGTTCACCCCGGAAGCGTTATACACTTTGTGCCATTATATATATAATGCATTTCACAAAAGCATATATTTTTATCCTTACATGTGCATATGCGTCTTTTTGTTTGAAAAAAAAAGCAAAGCACTTTTTCTAGCACTTTAAGAGGCTACTTCAGTCAAGTGAAAAGACACATTCGCTAATGCTAATCCTATGGAAGAAATTTATAACGATATCTCGGTTGCATTTTAATATTTTTAAATGATTTTTTTTTTTTTTTTTCTGCATTGGATAGCTGAGATCGATCTGTATGCAGGCCGTTTTTTACTTTTTCGATTTCGATTGAGATTTTTTTAATGAGGATGCTTTCAGTTTCGAAACCGGTTCCCAAAATGAAAGTGTCATCATTAAAAATATCTGTAAACAAAATAGAAAAAGTAAAAAACGACCTTTGTACAGATCGATCTCGGCTATTCAATGCAAAAAAAATCATTTAAAAATATTAAAATGCAACCGAGATATCGTTATAAATTTCTTCCATAGGATTAGTGAACGGGTCTTTTCACTTGACTGGAGTAGCCTCTTAATATCTTGTTTTTCAAGGAATAACCACAAATATTTATTCATTATTTACTATTTTGTTATATTGAATTCATTTCTTAAAATGGTTCATTTTTACAAAAAATTTGGCTATATATATAAATAGCAATAGAAATCCATGTTCATTGCGCATATAGTTCCAAAATGTTTAACATTTATTTTTTAAATTTACAAAAGAGAAACATTAAGAAAATTAAAAAAGAGAATAAATATATGTAATTTAATAAATCAAAATAATCGTAAAAAATTCTTTAAAAGTTATTCTAAAGCCTATATACAAGTTATGCAGCCGTTTAAACATTTTATTCATGTAAGGGGAAATAAAAAAAAAAATTTTGATAAAATCATAAATTAAGTTTCAATTTAACTTATTTTTGATTTATTTTCTAAAGTATATTTAGACAACCAAACTATATGTTTAATTTTTCAATACACTGATAAGTATATCACTTTCACTAAACCTATATTATGTATTGAAATGTATTTATTGAATAATGTGGTTTATACTTTGCGCCATGCTATTCGAAACCTTAATAAAAATTTATGTAAATTATTTCATTGCGTCATATTATCCATTCGCATACATTTAACTTAATTTGGATACTATGATGCAAAATAACCATTTACTTATTAGGTTTAATCCAGTTCAAATAATCCAGGGGTGTCGCTCGACATTTTTAATTTTCCTAATCTTTTAACAAAGACGTCTTCTTAGTTTTCTGTGTTTAAAAACACGACTAAAATATTTTTTCATGATATAGTTTTTTGGAGGGGCCATTTTAAACAAACTACACAGTCATTTTTGGTCGAAAAACGTGTTTTACGGAAAATGCTGTAACTTCTTTATTTTTCTACCTATAAAAAGGAATCAAAAACCAAAATGTTCAGCATAAAATTGTCGATATTTTATGTAATTATAAAATATTCATTAGACTTAGAATTGTCGACATTTTATGTCATTATAAAATTTTCATTAGACTTAAGGATCTAGGCCAAAAACATGCTTAAAAACAGGAGAAATAAAAGGTCAAACACCGCATTACGCTGACATTGTTTTTTATGCAGGAAATGAGACTCAACTTAAATATTTTTTTTTTTAAAACGATCTCTAATAGGACTACTCATTTTTATAAATTTCAATCCTGAAAACCGTTTCCCTTTTTTTGTACAGCTCATCAAAAACTGTGTTAAGTCTGCTTTTGGCAATTTTCACTAATTCATATCTCAAAAAGGACTGACTAAGAAATTCTGAAAATTTAGGATAATAAACATCTTTGTACTATAAAGTTAAATTGTAAATTTTATGACTGAGACTTAACTGATTTTTAAATAACAGTTCACTAACAATGCACCGCCTCCTCCCCTTTTCCTTTTTGTTTTGTTCCAGATACATAGCATTACAGGTACTTTTTGCCTAGGTACGTTCAAATTGACGATAAAACAAATTTTACGCATTATTACTTAGTTAAATAGGGCAGTGGCACATTTTCAAAACTTTTTTTGGAAGGGGGGGGGGTGTGGCTTTTGATTTTATTGTGCGCATCTGAGGAGCACCTGATACAGTTTTATTCTGACATTTTTTTTAATTAGTCTAAATACTCGCTCGCTAAGAATTTTATAAAATATCTCATTTGCATACGCCTCTGCCCCTTGCATTTTACGCATATTTGCCCCCCCCCCCCCAACACACACATACAAAAAAAATACTGGTTATATGAATCCATAATTAATCAACTTTATGCAACATTAGCAACTTTTATGAATCAAATCTAATAATCTTTCATAAAGTAAGAGTTATTCGAAAAGAAAAAAAAACAGTGTGTCTTTTGCATTTTAGTACTGTTAAAGGAGAAAGAATAGCGTGAAATCCGTGACCCCGGAGATAAAGGTGGGACTGGGGTGCGAAGAACAGTAATGAGACATGGTTGAGAGGGAGGGTGAAAAGGAAATAAGAAGAAACTGGACTCCTTATCTCAGTTCAGTATTTTAATTTTTAACAGTCCCCTGTATTTTTCGGCTAAATATTTTCGGGGCTCTAAAGGAAGTCACTGATGTAAAAACCGGGTGTCGGGATAACGAGGTCCGACTGTAAAAACGAACTTTTATTCTTCTCTACAAATAAATATGTATATATATATATATATATATATATATATATATATATATATATATATATATATATATTAATTGGATTTTATTTTTTTGCTAATAGCTTCAGAATATTATCCCTCGTACTCGGTACTTTTAACAGATTCTGCTGAACCTTACATTTTTGTTTTTTAAAAGAAAAACAATCTATCTTTTTAAAGTGCCTTTGTAAAAAATGAGAACTTAATATTATAATTTTCATTTTTTCGTTCCATAAATAATATCTCGAGAACGTCTCGTACAAGATCAGCGCAGACTCACTACGCTTCGTAAACTTCCTTCTTAGCAGTAGGTCAGTGACAGCACGTGTACGTAAATAAGCAAATAAAAATAACACATCGGATCGATCTAAGCTTCCAAACGGCGGGAAAGCGGAGCTTGCATCATCCGCCATTGCGTCACAACTGCTGCATCGCCAAATTGGCGAAGGTGTCATCGCCAAGTGGAGCTCGTGACTCATTGGCAAAGGCTCAAGAAAACGAAAATCCTTCCACGTGGCAGTTGTGACGTTGTTATAGGCAACGTCACAAAAAATGATCGACTCCGTAGATCAAAGATGAGTTGTTCAGAATTTTGTTTTGTTATTGTTTGTTTGAGAAAGCAATCATAATGTGTTTCGATTCATATTACTAAAAAAAAAGTATTTTTTTCTCATTTTTATGGTCAGAAGAATATAAAATTAGAAATGCGGATGTAATGAATTTAAATGTATTTTTCTTAGGTTTCTGCTAATAGTTTCAAAACCAGAGTTTAGTTAAAATTTATACATTAGTATTAAAAGAAATAATATTTTTGCACAAGAAATAGAATTGTTTATGTTATATTTCCAAATTAAAAAAAAAAAGACAAAATCTATGTCGAATTAAATAAATGATATCTCCTAATATAGCAACCTCGCATCAAAAATACAATGGAACCTCCATATGCGACCACCTCCATGAACGATAACTTTTTTCATGGAACAAAATTTATTCCCATAGGGTCAATACTAATTTTACCTCCATTCAGAGACCATCCCAGTTGAACTCCCTCCATGAGCGACCCATTTCTGTGAAGAAAATGAAACAAATTCCGTTTTTTCCTGGTCGTTTGAAGAAGGTTTTATTAGAAAAATAATTCCGGAGGGAGCATTATTCATCAAACTTCTAAACTAAGTTTAGATTTTTCCCTTTATTTCGGTAACTTTTAAGTGTTTAAACCTCTTTGGGCCTTTTTTAGGTAATGAATTGAACTCTGATGACGAATTAAGAATGACGGTCAATACACTCCCCTACCCTATTCTGTTAGGAAACTCTCAAAGAAATAGATAAATGAATGAAATCGTCATTATTTGTTCCTGTCAAAAAAAAAATAATAATTAAAAAAAAATGCATTTATTTACTGAACTTCAAAAGGACTTGGAAATAAAAGTTATGAAAGATAAAACAGTAAAATCAAAGCAAACGTCAATATATTCATTATTTAAACTCTGCAGTAATTAAGGGGGCTGGTCACTCAGATTTAGAATTCTCCTTTTTTTGTAATGTTAAGTCATGGGCGTTTGATGCATTCTTATATTTAAAATATCTCCTCGGGGAATTAATATTTTTAACTTCTTTTTCCTGTGTACTCTTCTTAAAGGATATCTCTTTTTACCTTAGTTCTCAAAATATTTCTAAAGTATATACTTAATTTTATAGGAAATGTTAAAATCTTTCTTACAGTTCCTCAGCTAACACACAAAATAATTAATTCAGCATAGATTTTAGAAATATTTTGAGAACTAACAAGGGAACCACTTTTGGTGTTGTTCGCACCTAGCATTGAGACCTGGTGCATTTTAAAGCCCTATATTATGAAGTTTGAGAATCGATAAAATTGTTCTGTTAAAATAATATTTCTTGATTATACAGCAGCATAACTTTCTAAAAATGCAATTTTCGAGACCACTTTTCGGACTATTAGCATTGAATTTTTTTTTTAAAGAAAAGCATTTAAAAATAAAAATTAGTTAATAATAAGTATAAAATATTGAAAAAAGTTTGAAAATTCCTTCAAAAACCCACGAATTTGATTTTGAAAAATTGCAACTTTATATTCATATTTTTGGCGGGGAAACAGATGGCGTTTATTTTCAAAGTAGAGCTTTCCGGCAACCCTAGCCAAATGTCATAGCTGAATTTGTAATAGCTAGAAATTGCAATGTCAGACCTATTTCGCCACAGTAATTTTTCTAAATTGTGTAAAAATATTAATCTACTTTATGATTACTTTTACCGAAGGACCATTTAATACAGCAACATTTCGTTTTAAACATTCGAAACTTTATTTCATTCGATTTCAAAAGAAAATAGTTTGCTTATTTTGTATATCACTAAAAAATAGTTTTCAATGATCTTGGAAGCTTTTATAGAATTATATTTATTGCTTATACATTTATCGTCTGCATAGAAAAAAAAATAAAAACCTAATATTTGTTTCTTATGCTTTCAATTATTTAAAAGAAAAAAAAAAAATCTCAATCTGATATAATTCTAGTAATATGCTCTGTACATTTTCTCTTTGGATAAAGCGGGCGGAAAAATTGTAGCGCCCTATTTGGCGACTTAACTCACTTTTGGAGTGAAATAAGCAAATAAATATGTAATAATAAAAAATTAAAAGTATAAAAAAGTACATAAAGTATTATTTTAACAGAGAATTTTTTTCGGTTCTCTAACTTTTATGTATAGGGCTACAAAACGCACCAGGTCTCGTTGCTAGGTGCGAGCAACACCAAAAGTGGCTCCCTTGTAAGATAAAAAGAGACATCCTTTAAGAAGAGCACAGAGAAAAAAAAAGTTAAAAATATGAATTTTCCGAGGAGATATTTTAAATATACGAATGCATCAAGCGTCCATAGACTTAACATGACGGAGGAGAATTCCGAAGCTGAGTGACCAACCCCCTTAACTTATGTAATTAACTTTTGTTTTGATACTTAAATTTTTATATTTTTTCCTAATGTGAAAAATAAATTTTAGTAACATTAATTGTTACCTTTTTTCGACAATTAAAATCTAGATTTAAACATGACCTCCATTAAGAGACCACCTCTCGAAGCGACCAATTTTTATTGGAACGGAACGTGGTCGCTTTAAGGGGATTTTGCTGTATTTCAAGTTAGATTGAATAGTTATTAGTGAAAAAAAATTGCGTATTTTTTTTCCTTATCCTTTATTTGGACTTGGTATCTTTAGTAAGACTTATCTTTAGTAGCACAATGTAGCAAAAACGGTGACTGGAGTCAAGACTTTTTTTTTTTTTTTTTTTTAATGTCAAATGTTGAAATAAATAACAAGTAGAGTTCGACCGAATATTCGATTTCGTTTTCGGCCCAAAATCATAGTTTCGGCGACAATACCGCCAAATATTCGGTCGGGACCGAAAACTACATCGGAACTCCTAAAATCTTGTTTCTTCCTTCATGAATTTTCAACAGTAGTTACTCTTCGATTTGAGCGCTATCGGCTCAAATGAGACCCTGTTTATTTATTGCTATGAGCTTCAGTTATGACTGTCTCAAGTTGTGAGTGCAAACTATAAGCAAAGCGTATATAACTAAACTTTGAAAACGCTTTCCGCGTGCTCATTAAAATCCACAGATTAATAGTGATAGAAAATTTTTAGTTTGAATACCACAGAAGTGTTTTGAATGCGCTCTAAGGCAAAAAAGTTGTAGAAGAATAAAACAGTTGATGCTCATTTACAAAAGGCATTATAAAAGTCAGAACGAGATATGTGTACGTAAACATGTTTTAATTTGCTGAAATTCGTATAATTAAGAAATCATTCTCCGTAGCACCTATAGTCATCGTCTGGTCCATTCGCCTGTCTGCTCATAAACTACTCAACCGAATGGTTTGAAGTATATAATCGTTGCAGAATTTCGGCGAGTCATTTCAAATTTTATGAAATTCGAGTCAAAGCTTAAAAAAATATTAATGAAAGTTTTCTTCATTCTATTAAATCCTATCATACGTCATTAATTCAATAATATCCCATGATAGCTAATGATTCTAGGTTGCCAGGGTGATGACGCCCTATTTAAGAGGGAGTCCTATTATTTCCGTAATACTGAATTTAGTATATAGAATCGTAATAAATTTTGTATTTATGCCTTTTCGCATAAGAGTGCAACAGCTACTGCGCCCAGATCTTAACATTTATAAAACTAGTTATAAGACGAACGCCCCTCATTTGCCACGTTTGACGTACAATTTGAATTTCTGCCTTTTTAATTTTTTTGTAGTATGACCTATGATAACTGATACATTCTTAAATATCACATTCCGTGAGATGTAACTGCCCCCTAGCGTCTGCCAAATACAGTAAAACCTCCCTAGAGCGACCACGTTCCGTTCCAATAAAAATCGGTCGCTCCGAGAAGTGGTCTCTTAATGGAGGTCATGTTTAAATCTATGTTTTAATTGTTGAAAAAAAGGTTACAATTAATATTACTAAAATTTATTTTCCACATTAGGAAAAAATATATAAATTTAAGTATCAAAACAAAAGTTAATTGAATAAGTTAATTACTGCAGAGTTTAAAAGATGAATACATTGACGTTTGCTTTGATTTTACGGTTTTATAACTTTTATTTCCAAGTCCTTTCGAAGTTCTGTAAAAAAATGCAATTTTTTTGGACGGGAACAAATAATGACGATTTCATTAATTCATCTATTTCTTTGAGAGTTTCCTGACAGAATAAGGCAGGGGGTTTATTGCCGTCATTCTTAATTTTTCAACAAAGTTAAATTCATTGCCTAAAAAGGCACAAAGGGGTTTAAACACACTTAAAAGTTAAAAAATAAAAATTTAAAAAAAAATCTAATCTCCGGAATTATTTTTCTAATAAAACCTTCTTCAAGCGACCAGAAAAAAATGGAATTTGTTTGATTTTCTTCAAAGAAATGGGTCGCTTATGAAGGGAGTTCAACTGGGGTGGTCTCTGAATGGAGGTAAAATTAGTATCGGAGCCTATGGGAATAAATTTCGTTCCATGAAAAAATGGTCGTTCAGGGAGGTGGTCGCATAGGGAGGTTTCACTGTAGCACTCCTGCTTTCAAAGAGCGGCACATATATATTCACATAATAAAAAGGTAAATCTGGGGGGGGGGGGATTAATAATATTTATTAAATTCATTATTTTTAAATTTATTTTGTATCTTTATAACAACTTTTTTAATTATATGATTTCAATTAATATTTTTTATTTATTTAAATTTAAATGAAATTAGTGTTTAATTAACCTTTAACTGATGTTACCAGTCTCTCAGACTGCGGCTTTTTTATAGTTTAATTTTTCAGTTTAACTACAAAAACTACCGAAATTTTGTTCTGTTTGGAACATTAGTACTATCACCAGGGACTTTTGAATAGGTGAATTTTAATTATAACAGTCCTGTGCAAAAAGTTTAGTACAAAAACACCATCTTATGAGTTAATCGTACCTTTTATTCATCTTTCGTTGTAGCGGTCTGGCAGACCGCTTCACACTAGTTATGTAACAATTTCTGTGACATCAGTTAAAGGTTAATTATTATGTACTGCCGTTTCCATGCAAAATGTAATTCAAATAACATGAATATATAACTGTATGTCTATCTGCCCAGGGCTTAATTTGCACCGGAGTCCACCGGAGCTCAGCTCCGGTACTTCTCTGTTTTTAGTAAATATTTAAGTATCGGTCGGAATTCACCGGGGCTCATAAAAACAAGGCTCCGGAGCCCAGTGCAATAGCGATTCCGAAAACCGGAGCCGAAATTACTCTTTCCTTTCCCTCCCATCTCTAAGTTTCTGCGTTCTTTTCTATCAAAACACTTATATGTGAGGTAGTATGTTGAACCCATAGGAGATGGAGATGAAACGGCGCGTAAGATTTTCAGAAATATTTTTGTTGAATATTTTTGCTAGTTGTTCATTCATTATGCAGGGTGTCCTAAAAGTAATGGGACAAACTTTAAGGGGAGGTAGGGGACATCACAAGGATTCAGATTTGCATAGCGACCCAGGGTCGGAAACGCTTTCCTGGCGCGGTAGTGACGACACAAAACACAAGAAAGACAAGATACGAATAAGAGGAGAAAACATGTTTATTATCCTTAGTACATCAAAAAACTAAGAAGAAAGAACATTAAAGGGACAACGATCGTCATAAAAGTAGGTGTTCGAAATTACGACCCCGGGCCGTGATGCATGGAAGCGCATCTCCGGCGTATGGAAGATCTAATGTTCTCGAAAATACTGGGAGTGCCCCGGACTTCCCCAGCAGCTGCCACGATGCGTGCAACAAGTTCTTCAACACTTTCCAGCATTGTCCCGGCATTTTTGCAGTACTAAGAATAATAAACATGTTTTCTCTCCCTGATCGTGTTCTTTCTTTCTTGTGTTTTGTGTCGTCACTATCGCGACAGGAAAGCGTTTCCGACCCTGGGTTGCTAAGCAAATCTGAATCCTTGTGATGTCCCCTACCTCCCCTTAAAGTTTGTCCCATTACTTCTGGGACACCCTGTATATATATATATAGCTGCGAACAATTCCTTTTTTGTGTTAACACCATTTCCGAATCATAATCCTTGCCTTATTTAATTGCAGAAATCTGAGATTAATTGCCACTAAAATGTGGCATAGATTTATATTCGAAAGGAGTGAAAAACTAAAAAATGGAATACTAGTTGACAGTTAATTATATGCAGCTAGATATATGCAAAATTTTTATTTTGCTAATGAAAAAAAGAAGGTACTTTAAATTGTACAAATAATGAATGAAATATAAATATGCGGATTGGAGTGATGGCGGAGGGGGGTGGGGGTGGGGGGGCTCTACGTTTTTAGTACCGCAGAATATTAGGTTTCCGGTACTTGTTTTGTCAGAAATTAAGCCCTGTATCTGCCTTTTGAGCTATAGAAGGAAAGTAACGATACAATTTTCCACACCAATATAAGATTTAAAGGTTTTTCATCTAGCGGGTTAAATTATTTTTATATAGAATGTTTTCATGCGGGGCCAAAGAGAGGAAAAACTTCTAAGTAGTTTATTTCAATTAAGTTAAATGCAAAATATTAAAAAACTAAAAATCTTTGTATAGTTAAAAATTAAATATCCATTATTAAATTTGTTCTTCATTTTAACTACACTGTTAATTATTGATAAATAACTACGATTTTTTTAAATAAAGTAATTAACCTCTTCAAGACCATGGGTGCATATATGAATCTTCAAAAGATGCTTACAGCACTTGTTTTTATACCACTAAAAAAGAAAAGTAAAATTTTTCTTATTTAATGAAGACATTTTCTTGATTGATAAACTAAATTTAATTATTTGACAAAAAGTGGTGTTAACCGAATAAAATTCATGTAAAGAATGATGGTCCCGAACGGTTTAAACATATAAGTATTTTTTTTTTTTCTATTTGAAACTTATACACGCACACATACATAGATTATATGTATGCGTATTTGTTAGAAATGTGTTTCTATATGCGTATAATTAATTAATAATTTTATATAAATATATATATGTATTAATTACTTTAAATTTATTTGTAAGACAGTTTCATTTTCGTGGTCGTTTTCGGCTGAAACTCGGAAAGTAACCGAAATTCTGTTTCGGTCTTAAAAACTTGTTACAGTCAAACACTATTAAAAGTACTAATTTTCTGAAAAGAAATTTTTAAAATACGAATTCATCCGATTTTTTCTCAGCACACGGAGATTCCATTTTCAGTGGTTTTATCATAACAAATCACCAAAAACTGCTGTGATTGAATAACTGAAGGATAAAAAATTCGAAGAATTAGAATAGTCTGCGGCGAAATTAAAACCTGAGAAGAATTTTCTAAATTTTCTTCGGACTGATTTAGTATTTCATCAGACGCAGACGACTATATTTTCAGAAATTCGAAGAGTCATTCTCAATAATGAATCGTTATCAAAGGATATTCTTTTCTTTCACGCCGCTTGCTTGGACAAGTCTGAAACGAAAAGATTATCTTTCTTTACTTAAAACGGAAGTAAAACACTAGAACACCTTCCAGTCACGCACTGGGCACGTTACATAATGACTTCGATATGATAACGAGATATTTTTTCGGCGAAGATGATAGGATTATTAGTTGGATTTTTTTATCGTTGAGTTTAGGTGCTTGAACTTAAGAAGTCAACCGTAAAATTGTATAACCAGACTTTTATATCGGCGGGAAATATGATAGGGTGCACTGTACAAATAACAATTTTTAAACTCATTATTGCAAAATTTAAGTTATATACGAGGGTGGTTCAATAAGTATTCTCCCTAGTGTATATAAAATATTTGTACTGCGATGGTTGTTGTGGAATATCTTAGATGCCTATATGCTCAATTTCCGAACCGTAGCTGCTATAATCAATTAGTTTTGGAGGGAGGAGTGAAAGGGGGGAGTGGGGGTGAAAGGCTTATTTTTAGCTTAGGGGGCTAGATTTGTGACAGCGGATGAGACGTAACTACTGTCGTTTGGACGCGGGATCATAGTGATGTAGCCACATCTCATCCACTGTCGCAAATGTAGCCTCATAAGCTCCGAACCAGCATTTCACCCTCACCCCCTCCTTAAAATCTCCCCCCAAAATAGATCTTTAAAACTTCACCCCTCCCTCCAAAACTATGTTGATATTGCAGCTACGGTTCTGAAATTGAGCATTTAGGCACTTAAGAGATTAGGCTTCGATATTCCCAGTACAAATATTTTATATACATTAGGGACAATAATTATTGAACCACCCACGTACATTATATATAAAAGAAATTATATCATTAAAAAACAAGAAAGAAAAGTCATGCGTCAAGCATAGATTATGAAACACATTCTGATCCGAATAACGTAACAAAACTTCACCGTTTAATAAATTTAAACAGGATTTCTAATTCAACCGTCATTATGGAAACGTATACCGCATTTGAAAACCTAATTTCAGCTATTCCCATCTACAGTTGGAAAATTATCCGAATTTTTTCAGCAACCCTGTATATAGATTTGTATCTATAAACTGCATGCATGCAAAAAAAAAAATTTCAGTTAAGAAATACATACCACAGTTGAAAATTCCCCTCCTGCCATTTCCGCTCATAAGGAGAATGGTACGTGAATTTTTTTTGTGGAAGCCTGTATAAAATTTATACAAAACGAGTAAAATGCAAAAAATTATTTACATTTAAGGGTGTATTCGAAAAAATATTTTTCCACCCTCAACAGCTCGAAATTTTCTGAGACATTTTCAGACTCATTTTTAAAAGCAAAAACATGAAACTTGCTGGGGTGATTTCTGAAGACATGTTTAACATGCTGTGTGATTTCATTTTCAGCTCAATTCATTAGAATTTGATTTTTAAACAATTATTTTCTCAGTATGACCATTTTTTTCATTCCCAGATCGCCCGCTTCGGAAAATTCGGTTCAAAATGCCAACTTTGACAGCGTTTTTTACAGTATTTTCTGCATTTATCAAAAAATTAAGAAGCACCGCACATTATATAGTTTCTAAATAAGAGAATTTCCAAGTTTGATGCGTTTGAGAGCAAAAATGAATTTTAAAATGAATCAGAAAATAAGCAGTTTGGATCGGAATACACCCTTAAAAGCGCATACCGAAATTGAAGACGCACTTCCAGCAATGATTGCTGAAAGACAGTACTGTAACCAGGGGTGTAGGAGGTATACGCCGTATACCTTCTGGATTTTTTAAAGAAGTTCCGTATACCCTTTGTTTCTCAAATAAAGCTATAGCGTATACTCTAGCCATAAAATTCATAATTCTACCGTATACCCTCTGCCAGTAGCGTGTACCCTCTAGTTTTTTTACGACTACAACACTGACTGTAACCGATTTCTTTTGTGTGTCCCTGTAAATGAACGATAAATGCTATGAATGCCCTATTCTATATCAATCCTCTTGTAGTGAAATTCAGTGATTTTTATCAATTTCAATAGATTTGAAATAGCATAATGTCATTAAAATACGCTGCAAACGCCATTGACCCTATATAACGGAATTCTTTTAAGTAATGCTACACACTTCATATTGAATACCGAACAAGCCATGGTAAAGAAAAAAAAATCATTAACATATATCAATTGCATGAACATTCGAGTCTATTTACGTCAGTTACAGCGTGGACAGACGGACAGACAAACCGAATTCATAAACCCTTTTCAACTATGTTGGAAAGTGTTAAAAAATCAATGCATTTTTTGCCTTACACTTGAAAATTGGCTAATGATTTTAAAATTTGGCTAATAGTCTTAATTTCTTATCGCGGTCCCTGCAATTAATTATTATTATTATTATTTTAATGTAACACTTCTTTGTCTGTTTCACCGAAAATAATGAATCTTTACATTTCAAACATCAAACAATAGCAGCAGTAACTGGTTATATTAAAACGCAGATTTCAAAATTTTCTCGCAATTTTTTAGGGTTCCGTACTTAAAAAGTAAAAACGGAACTATTATAAGATCACTCCCGTGTCTCTCTGTCTGTCAAGCCATTTTACTCGTAAACTATGGAATGTGGAAAGTTCAAATTGGCTGAAGTAATAAAGGCTATTGACCCACATATTTATAGATTATTAAACATTCACAAATATATTTAGGAAAAATGTAGAGGTTCTAATTAAGGTACAGTACGTAGTCTAAAGTTCGGACACCCAAAGTTCGGACTTTCCAGCAGCAATATTCAAGAAAGGAGGGAAAACAAAATTGTTGAAACAAACGAACAAACAAAAAGTTTTGGATCAAAGATTATTACTGAATCAGAACTCATTTCTATGTACAGAATAAAAGAAAAAAATTTCTCAATGAGAAACCCAAGTTAATAAAGCAACGCCCATTAACTGAAATTTTCAATAGGTAAGTAAGTTAGAATTTGTGTTTAAATTATGTTCCCTCTTAAATAAAGGTTTTTGTTTTACTTTTTATTTGGTTATGATTTATTTAATGGAAATGGTTCTTTAATTTAATGTTAATAACTGTCATATGCAATTTTTAATGTATGAACATCATATTTTGCATTTTTAAGTAGTGAAATTTATTTTCCTTTTTATTGGAAAAGCAATATTTTTGATGAACCAAAATTCGGAAAAATCCGAAGTTCGGACCAGGTAAAGTCCCGACGATTCCGGACTTTAGACTTTGTACTGTACTTGAAAAAAGAAATATTTTCTTTGTATATAGTGTGAAAGCTTTCGTAACGCCGAACTCAAAAATAAATTTCTTTTAATTCTAGATATTATATTCTCATAGGTATCGTCGAAAATGTAATGCAAAAATATGTCCCCCTCCCCCCTCTATTTCCGAATCTACTGAAACTAAAATTATGAATAAATTAGGGGTAGTAGAAGTTGACTTAAACCTTGCAGGAAAACTATAGCGATTACTTTATAGAGGTCACATAGTTTTGAGAAAATCACATTTTTCCGTTACACGCAAATTTCAATTTGCAGGTGTTCAGCAAAGGAGTTGAGGAGAGCTGGAGGTACCTATCATCGCAGAAGTGAAAAAGGATTGTTGGTAATGATTTTCGAAAAAGATTGTCGGTAATTAGCCGAGATATTTACCTTAAGACCAATGTCGGACGGGCGTCTTTTTTGCTGCTTTTTTGCATAGGTATTATCCATTCACAATGCTATAGCATTTTATAGCATTGTGAATGGATAATACCTAAGCAAAAAAGCAGTAAAAAAGACGCCCGTCCGACATTGGTCTTAGGCTAATGTCAGACGAACGTCTTTTAGCACGCTTTTTTCCTTACGTAGCATTGTGTAGGGATAATACGTAAGGAAAAGAGCGTGCAAAAATACGTCCGTCTGACATTAGCCTTAAAGACACGCACAGTTTGGACGTACATAAAGACATGAGCGGCGTATACTCTTTGCGCCGCTGGCTTTAAAAGCCTAGATAACTTTTAACGATATATTTGTGTAATGCAATGCCCAGTTACTAACTTATATATTTATTGTACGGAACTCTCTGTGCGTGAATAAATAATACTCGTACTTGGCCGGTTATTTTTTTTTCCATAAGCAGTTTATAGAGAGGGAAAAAAACGTAACTCGAACCTATACGTAAAACAATTATTGCAGGAATTTTCCGCATAGCTCATCTTTCGTACGGGTAGTAGTAAATAATATGTAAGAATTAGTTCAACATTTCCTCTTACGAATTCTGTTTTACTCTTTTATTACCCGTGATTACAGTTTTGATTACAGACTGAAGTTTCATTGTTATTGCACCTGGAGCAGTTTAACCACTTAAGCGTTTTGCTCGAACTGGGTTCGGGCAAGTAGAATTTTTTTTTTCCTTTTGATTCGTTACTAAAAGCTTTTTGATACCACTGATTTGTAACTGAAAATTTATTTTTATTAATTGTCAGACGTTTTTCGATTATGTAAGGCAAATATTTTAGTACGCAAAAATTAGTGTTTCGCCTCTATTTTTAATTTACGGTGTAATAAAAGTGAAACGATTAAGGGGTTAAGAAAGCAAATATAGTTGCAAATTACTGTTGCCAAATCCAGTGTCTCAAAAAGCGGGACAAGGAGACAAAAAAAGGTGGGACAGCGACTTCCAAATTGGGACATAAAAATAAAGTAAATTTTATGAAACGGAACCTGTCTATAATGAAATTATGTTTTAAACGTAGAAATTTTATTCTCCCTAAGCTCAGAATACCGTAAAATTATCCCTGCTAAGACGAAAGCCTGTTTAAAACGTAATTATTCTCTTGTCCCTTACGATTCCTTCTTAGGAGGTTTTATTATATTAAATAAACACAACAATTTCATTCAATAAACCCTGTGAAAACGGAATTCCTCGGGACGAAAACAAAAATCCTATTTAGCAGGTATAATTGTATAGTATTCATATCATGGGGGCAATAAGATTTTTACTTTTAAAACAGAATTCCATTATAAACAGGTTTCGTTTATACAGGGTTTACTAAGCACAGTAAAACTTGTGAAAACAGAATCGCTAAAAACCGCAAATAATTCCATTTTGGACAGGTTTTCAACTAAGCTGGTATATTTGCGTATTCCCTTTGGAAGCGATTATAAAAAAAAAAAAAAAAAAAAAAAAAAAAAAAAAAAAAAAAAAATCCGATATAGACAGGTTCTGTCTTTAGAGATTTTACTGTGTTAAGTTCCACTCGATGAGACTAACGAATAGTATGGTACTAAAAGAAATTTAAAAGATTTTATTCATCTTGAAAAAGCGGGAATTTTAGCTTCACTGCGCAGGACAGGTCTCCGAGCTCCTAAAAATCGGGACATTCCACATAAATCGAGACACCTGGTAACACTATTGCAAATATACGATTTTAAAATTTCTTTCATTGTAACAACTGGAATAAGATTATACATTGTAATAATGATAAAATGACGCACGTAGTTTTTTTTTTTTTTTTTTTTTTATAGACAGAAAACAAAAAAAATCACAGAGTAAACCAGTATCGTACGTAAGATTGTTTTATTATAGTAAAATTTCGAAAACGAGAAAACTACACTGCACCGTAAGAAAAAAAAATGTATATACACCATAACTTCAAAAATCCGGTATAATCGGGACCGAGACTATGCCGGATTTTTGAAGAAAATATCAAAAGTAGTAAATAGGAACGTCAAAAGTAGTACTATATTCTTTATGGTGCCTTTAGCCATAATTTAATTCAGTATTAAGTGATAATCATGTAAGAAAAAAGAAAAATAATATTTAAAAAAAAACTTACTTTAAATGATACAGTCGTTCCCGTTTAAACGAATATTGACGGTTCCAGAAAAAATATTCGATTAAGCGGAGTATTTGATTAAACAGGGATTCATAACTACAATATTTAATGCAGGATAAAAAGGCAAAATAACTATCTACGGTATATTTAATTAACAGCCTAATAAATCGTTAATAGAATATACAATAAAAATAAATACAAATGCTAATATAAAGTAAATGCGTATTAATTTAATGTCAGTACATACATTTATAGGGTTTACATCACACTTAATGCAGCTCGTTTGAATTGGGTCAAAACTTTGCTGCTTCTAATATGAGTTACTTATACTGCTTTAAAAAAATCTTTTTAAGTGGTTTGTTAAAGTGGAATTTTAATGGAGTAAATATCGAGTTATTTTTCGAATGAGTGCAAAATATCAAAACTACCATCTCAAATCTCGAAGTGACGGCGCATTAGAAATCATGGTGGGGAAATCATTTGACCTGTCCATTATACACTTGCCGACCGAAATCATTGCAGGAAGAACTGAAAATTTGTTTTTAGCATATAAAACCGAAAATTACAAAAGGTGGAAAGAAATTCCAGCTGAAACGTGCTTTTCGCGACTATTTTCAAACATCGGTCACACAGTTGTTATTCGATTAAGTGGGTACGTTCAAAAAAGGTATTTGTGTTTAAGCGGGGAAATCTAACATAGAACCAATAGGAATAAATTCGGTTCTGGAGGATTCTATTCGAATAAGCGGGGGTATTCGATTATCCGTGACCCGATTAAGTGGGGAGGACTGTATTTTCTATGTTACAGAAAAAAAAAATCTAATAAAGAGTGAAATTATTTCTTCTGTTGTAATTTCGGAAACATCGATGTCAATTTCGTTTACTTCAATTTTTTTGGACGTTCTTTAACAAGTTTTTCTTGTATTTTTATACAATTAAAGAATGTCTATTTCGACAATACAATCTTGATTCTCTAAAGCAGATTGTAATTCTCCAGTGAAATTTATACGTTTTTCTAGTGACACCTTTTCTTCTAGCGGTTGTTCATCCTCGTCTTCTGAGCTGCTATATATTGTGCCATGCATTCGCCAAAAGTGTTTGACGTTGAAAAAAAGTTAAATAGACTTTTTTTGCATTTTTACTTTCAATCTTGAAGTTTTTCATTCATAAACGATTGCTATTTTTCTTTTTCTATAACTTGAAAGTGTAAAAGAAAAAGAAAGAGAAAATATAGTTTTGATGCCAGATTTTTGAAGTCACGTTGTACAATAACCTCTTCCGAGTTACTAACGTTTCCGAAACAAAAATGAAAATTTAATAAAAAAAATTAAAAAATGCTTAGTTTCGTTAAATACATATTTGATAATTGTGCATATAAAATTTAGAGTAATATATATATATATATATATATATATATATATATATATATATATATATATATATATATATATATATAACCATTAATTAAACATAACCTACCACCGTCAATTATTATGAATTAAAACTGTAAGTATATACATATATATACAAAAAAAAAAAAAAAAAAAAAAAAAAAAAAAAAACTTATTGCAAAAAGATTTACTTTCGTTAGTTATATATTTGAGAATGGTGCTTATAAAATTTAGAGTAAAATATAAAAAAAGAGAAATTTAATTTAAAAAATGCTTGGTTTCATTAGTTATGTATTTGAGAATGGTGCATATAAAATTTAGAGCAATAAATAAATAAATAAATAAATAAAACAATAAATGAAAATTTAATTTAAAATATACTTATTTCATTAGCTATGTTTGAGACTGGTGCATACAAAATTTAGAATAAAATATCAAACAAATGCAAAAGTAAAAAAAAGGAGAATTTTTTTAAAAAAATTTTTTAGTTTCGTTAATTATATATTTGAGAATGGTGCATATAAAATTTAGAATAAAATATAAAAATGTAAAAAAAAAAAAAAAAAAAAGAAAAAAAAAGAAAAAAAAAAAAATTAAAATGCTCAGATTCATTAGTTATATATTTGAGAATTTTGCAGATAAAATTTAATGTAAAAAATGGAAAATTAAAATTAATTTTAAAAATGCTTATTTTCGTTAATTATATAATTGAAAATGAAAATATATAATTGAAATAAAATTTAGAAAAAAAATATAAAAAGATGTAAAATAAAAAATGAAAAATTTAATTTAAAAAATGAGTAGTTTCGTTAGTTACATAGTTGAAAATTGTACATATAAAATGTAGAGTAAAATATTAAAAAAATGTAAAAAAAAATGAAAATTTAATTTTAAGAAAGATTAATTTCTTTATTTATACATTTGAGAATGGTGCATATAAAAGTTAGAGTAAAATATAAAAATAATGAAAAAAAAATTAAATGCTTAGTTTCATTAATTATATATTTGAGAATTTTGCATATAAAATGTAATGTAAAATATTTTAAAATATGTAAAACTAAAAAGTGTAAAATTTATTTTCAAAATGCTTACTTTCGTTAATAATATAATTGAAAATGGTGCATATAAAGATGTAAAATAAAAAATGAAAAATTTAATTTAAAAAGTGCTTAGTTTTGTTAGTTACACATTTGAGAATTGTGTATATAAAATTTAGAGTAAAATATTAAAAAATATATAATAAAAAATGAAATTTTAATTTAAAAAAGACTTACTTTCGTTAGTATTTGAGAATGTTGCATATAAAATTTAAAAAAAAATGAAATTTTAATTTAAAAAATGATTAGATTCATTAGTTATGTATTCGAGAATGATATGCAGTGTGTCCACCTATAAACTGACCGACCTTTATTTTCGCAACCGTTGGTCCTAGATGCATACTTCCAATTACAAAAGTGGTTAAAATTAGGTGCAGAGTTAAGATAAAAAAAAAGTTTGAAGCGAAAAGCAATTTAGCGAAGAATTGTAGAATCTAAATTTTTATACGGTCCCCCGGTCCTATAAGTTATATTTAGTAAAATTTTCCTGTTACACTGACAAGTAAGGCAAAAAAAGTCCCGTTACTCTACGATTAAAATTGACCGAATAATACCTGTTTAAAGTTGGAGCATATTTTTTGCTGCAAATTAGGGGTCATTCACAAATTTACTAGAAACATAATTTCGTCAGATATATTAAAGAAATGGTTGAGAGTAAAATTAGCATTTGAATATAAATTTGAAATCTTTAATCATTCTGACATATTACTGCAAAATATACAATTTGTACTGAACATATAAGCGGATAAAAATAACAGAGTTTTTGTTAAGTAAAAGGATGAAAAACAACAGCCTCAACTCATTACAAAAATGATACATATTTTAAAATGCCGTTAGATTACACCGTCTTTCAAATTTTGGGTTGTGCCACGCTTTTTAGCTTTTGAAAATTGATTTACATGTATTTTTTAGCGCTGAATCCGAAAATGACCTTCATTTTAAACCATCACGACAGGATTTTTCTCAAATCGCAAATTTCAAAGTTAAAAAGCTCAAAATTAAAATTGATCCCCCTCCCCTCCCAACCTCGTCGGACTCCTGAGCTGTTTACTTGTAAGAGACCCAGGATAAGCCACAAAATTGAATAAATTATTGAATTAAATAAAATTAAACGGAATAAAAAAGTCTTACATCTAATTTATAGTATAAAATTTTTCGCTATTTTTTAACCTTGAAATTTACTATTTGCGAAAAATCCTGACATGATGATTACAAATGAAGGTAACTTTTGTATTTAGCTTTAACAAATACATAAAACGTAATTATAAAAGTTCTAAAAGCACAACCATCGCAGGTTTATGTTATCTAATCTAAAACCATTTCTTAAACTTGTTGACGGTAATCTATCCGAATTTTTTTGTGTTATCCTCTAATATAAGTATGTATAAGTTGGTAAGCGTCGAAAGTCATAATAATATTACATTGTCATCGGATTTAAGTCAGTATGTAAAATTTTAACTTCGATCGGACATTTGAAAGTCAGTTAAAATTCGCGTACGAATTTTAAACTGGAAAGACGGTCGTTGCAAGTTAAATAAAACCTTATGAAAATAACATAATTTTTGTTAAAAGAAATCATAGCCTCAAATCCTTACAAAATACAACATATGTTAAAATACAATTATTTTAACTAATCTGAAAATTAACTAATAAAGTTAACTCGATCGTAATAGTTGTACGATTTCTTTCAAACCGTAGATACCTTGAAATAAGTTTAAGTATTTTATATACGACCCCTGAAAGCATGGTCGAAATAATCTGTTTTGATATACAAAAAAAGTACAAGTCATGCATTTCAAAGTTTCATAGCTCGGTCAATTTTAATGTTAGATGAATGGGACTTTTTCTGTCTTACTTGTTAGTGTCACAGTAAATTTTTACTAAATATCACTTATAGGACCGGGGGACAGTATAAAAATTGAAATTTCGTAATTTTTTAATAAATGTTTTTCTTGACCCAAATCACTTTAAAAACAATTCTTTACCTTATTTGAACCATTTTTGTAATTGGAAGTAAGCATCTAGGACCAACGGTTGCGAAAATAAAAGTCGGTCAGGTTATACGTGGAGTATAACCTGAGTAAAATAGTAAAATAATAGTAAAAAATAGTAAATAGTAAATAGTAAATAGTAAAATAATAGTAAAATAACAGAGTAAAATAAAAATAAAAATGTAAAATAAAATTGAAAATTTAATTTTAAAAATGCTTATTTCGTTAGCTACATATTTGAAAATGGTACATATAAAATTTAGAGTAAAATATAAAATAAACGTCAAATTTAAAAAAATAAATAAGCAAAATAGATAAAAAGAAGAAAGTTGTTTAAAAAGAACCAGCATACAAATTGGAATTTTAATAAAAAATACATTTTTTGTTTTGTTTTTTTAAATCAAGAATTATTTAAGTTTTATTTTGAAATATAAAGCAGTGACAAACCTCATTATAATGCAACTAAATTTAATTTTTTCCTTAAAAATTTTCTATTATATATACAAATTTAAAGAAAAAAAAGACAAAAAGAGAGAAAGAAAAAAAAAACTACCGTAGATATTAAAACTAGAAATTTGATAAAATATGCATTTAATATATATATATACGTAAAGATTCCTTTAAGAGTTTATTTTGAAGTACTGTGCAAACACAAATCTCATTATCTATATCCTCCTGAGACCCAAGCAAAATATAATGCATATATATTTTTTAATATGAGGTTTTTTTTTTCAATAAGTAGGCATCAAAAATGATGTTTTTAAAGAAATTAATAAATTTCGATTTTTTAATTTTGTTTTACAGCACATCCATCTAAATGGATGTTCAGGCCATAACTCGCCTTAAAAGAATTTTTAAAAGGCTAAAAGTATGGGAAAAAATAGAATTTATTATAAAGAACATAAGGCAAGTATTAACATCTGCTATTAAAATTGCAAAAAAAAAAAAAAAAAAGTAGTTTAAACAAATTTAAATAACATAGCAACGAAACTACTTACCAGCAGAACGTAGAATTCCAACTTGACTTATTTATTACGCCATTTTGTAAACAAAGTAGTTACCGTTGCCAAAATACAAAAACTTAATGTTGATTTTTGATGCATACATTACCATGCCAAACTGGTTTTAGATTGCTACAATGAAATTTAACGGAATAGAAGGAGAAAGCAAAACATCCATTTAAATGGATGCCAGGTCTCAGGAGGATATACTTAAAAGACACGGCTGTTTTTTTAGTCATCTGCCGTGAGCATTCTAATGAACCAATTTTCATTCATTATTATTATTATTTTTTTTAAATAAAAGCTGTTCATATGTAGATGTGCCCGTACTAGCTACTTTTTTATTAATATTCCAATTTTTATATTTTTAATTTAATTTTAAAAGCTTTTTATGCAAATTCAATGGTTGCAATTGGATTACTTCCATTGTTGCATCAAAGGTGAAATAATGGACTTTATTTACCTTTATTCATATAATATCCATATTGATGTCCTTTTCTCTTTACAATTAAAATTAATTTAAAAAAAAATTTAAACAGAAAATGACGTCATGCTTTATAAAATAAGGTGACCAGCCAGTAGTTGATCAAATAAAGTCAGTGCTACGGGGTTGTTATTATATTTCCTGCCTTTTAGTTTTAGAAGTAAACTAACATGATTACTACAACCCTTAATGAATGTCCTATAACGGACAAAAATGAAATCCGGTGAATTTAAATAGCAACAAAATTATTAATAAACAGTTTTCTTAATTGCCATTTTCCCAGTGGTTGATCAGGCGAAAGAAATCAATCGAAAATCTAAAAATTAAGCTTTAAAATATCATTCTTGGCCTGTGATTAGTAATAATTCTTATAAGACTACTAGCTGAAATAGGCAAGATGGAAATTAAATTTGTAATTGTCTCCAAATAATAATAAAAAAAATTTACACTTTCTAATAAAACAAATTTCACAAAATGGCTGCCCTTACAGGAGGCAGCTGACAACAATGTGACAACAGGTGCACTGAGATTCAAACAAAAATACATATTATGTCTAGTGCCACGTATAAAACTCATTCCCGCCTGAAATGGCGCAATATTTTTTTTAAAAAATGCTCAACTACTGGAAGGCTATCAACTACTGGCGGGGTACCCCTACGTATTTTTATTGCTTCATTCCATTGACACTGGATTTGAGACCCTAGGTGTATAATGTTTCCGTGAGTGAAAATGACGTCATATTTAAAAGAAAACGACAATTTTCTTCGATAAAACTAAATATTTTATCACGAATAAAAGACATAATTTTCTGGAATTTGAACTCGAAGGTACTCAGATTATAATCTCTAGAGAGCAAATAATGTTCACATGCAAAATTGTAGATGACAAAAGTGTGACTTCAAGATTGGAAATATATTTATTAACAACTTATTGCACGTTAAAATATTTTTTAAATAGTGAATACTGATATGAGAGGCTGTACACACATTTTGAGACGTTGAAAATGACGTAATTCTATGATTTAGACCGGCAGCACAGGCAATCACCTCATCGAGCTGACGGATGAAATTCTAGGATTAGTTAAATCTTGATTCGCATATTAAAACGCAATCGGTTTGCCAAGTCATATCTTGGTGGAAAACACCTGCAAACCCTATTTTAGCAGCTGATTCGTAGGTTTACCATTGTATTTTCCTGCTCCCAGTTCTCCGTGTTTTCATACCGTTGGGTGCAGGAAAACACAATGGTAAACCGCTAAAATCGGTTTTTCAGGTGTTTCCCATCAAGATATGACTTGGCAGACCGATTGCGTTTTAATATGCGAATCAAGATTTAACTAATCCTAGAATTTCATCTGTGAACTCGATGAGGTGATTATCTGTGCTGCCGGCTCCCGATCCAATTGTGTCAAAGGAAAATCAAGCATAAGAGCCTCAATAGTTAATTTCATCGTAATTATTTTGATTATATCTCACTGATTACGTATACGAGTAAAGTTTATTTTTTCAATAACTTGAACAGTTGAAGTTTATGAGTATAGTATTTTGGTAACTTTAGGATAAGATATTTGATTCGTGATTTAGAGTAACGATTGTAACATTTTTTATTATAATTAATTTTGTAGGGTTATTATAAATCAATGTAACAGCTCCTTTTTAAACATATTCTTTCATCGAAATTGAACGGGTTTCACCTCGTAGTGCCTTAAAATTGAAAAATTGATTTTAAAAAGTCTTTTTTCTATTATATATTTGTGAATGAAACAGCCGTGGAAAAAAAAAAAAATAAACACCGCCTAGTAACTCTGCAACAAATTATCATAAAAAAAAGGTTACTGGTAACAAACGATTGGGAATAAAGCCTACTTTTAAATGATGTACAGTAAGCTCTGTCTAAGGCGGAATCGATCGGGACCAAGAAAATTTTCCGCGGTAAGCAATAGTCCGCCTTAGATAAATTTTACACTATGTCTATGGATTTACAGGGACTTGAAAATCCTTCCGAGTTAGACAGATATCCGTCTTATACGGAGTCCGCCTTACAGAGTTTACTGTATATAAAATTTGCTGGGGGGGGGGAGGCATGTGCTTATCAAAACAAACCCTAAGTTTTTTTTTTTCTTTTTCAATAGCAATACCCAAATTTGACACGATAAATAAATTCTACACTCTTCAATTAGCCGAAATACAAATTTTCATGAAATTCGGAAGATTAGTTACAGAGAAATTTATTATTTAAAGGGAACCTAAATGATAGCAAAATAGCTGATATTATTTCGTTTAAATTCTGCAAAAGATAGGAAACTTATCTGGCGAGTTGCCAATTTAAGTTACTTTTTAACATTTTCCTCTTACGATAAAGTGTTTTTTCCCCTATTGTTTATCAAGCTAACTTATCGCTTGTAAAAGTTCAAGTCCTCAAATTTACAAGTTTTTAGCGTATTTTTAGAAAATAAGATAGCGCGATAGGTCACGTAACAACTTTCAACAATCCGTACTTTCTTTATATTATTACTAAATATCTTTCAGTGCTTATTATTGGAATGTGTGTAGAATATTTGATAATTCAAGGAAAAAAAAAAAAAAAAACAGTTACTTATGGACCTAGTGGCAAGAATGGGTAATTAAAAATAATTTATCAAATAATAATATACAGTAAGAATCCCGATTATCCGAGTTAATATGGACGAAGGATAAAACGGATTTACACAACTCGTCACCAACTAAGGAGATGAAATACAAATTTTCACTTAATTCATAATTCTTATGGTACTTGTAACATTTCTGTGATGTACATTTTCGTTACTTTGTCAATTTTGCTGATTTTTTTTTTTTTTTTTTTTTTTTTGCTGCAGTATTATGCTACTGCATAGCTACCACTTTCTAATATTTGTTCTTACCAATAAAACCTGCCAGATGCCTAAGGGGCGATCCATAAACGATGTCACACTTTATTTCAATTTTTTTTACCCCCCCCCCCTCCTCCTCTTTGTCACAAAATGTCACACTTCACCATACGCCCTCCCCTCCCATTGTCACATGTCACGTTATATTACGTAAACAAATAGTTGCAGTTCAGAAACAAAGCACTATGTTATAGATCATATTTCAAATTTTATTTTTGAACTTTAACTAAATGTTTTAATGACACTAGCGAGCATAACAATAAAAATGATTCGTGTACTTATTTTCTATGAAATAAGATTCAGGTTTACAGCAAAAAACATAATTAATATACAATAGTAATAAAATATTTATATGAAAGAGCAATTGAAAAGAGTAGTATTTCAGAAATTGAAATGAAATTTAATTATTTGGTTTTTAAATCTTATATTTACTTTATGAACACAAAATACTTTAAAGCAGGTTGATTTTGAAGAAGAAGCCTCAATATTAGTTTTACTTAAATGGAATTGCCATCACATTTCATTTGTCACATTAATATGAACATTTGTAAAATTATATATTAAATCATAAAATAGAAATTACTCTGAATCATTTACTGTTACGACTCTTCCTCCCTTAGAGAAGATATATGCTCGTCCATAGAGTACATAGGCATTTTGACATCGCTCTCATCCTCCGGGATAGTAAGCCCTCTAATATTAATACATGGAAATTATTCCAGAGGGAAACATTCGCCTTGCATACAATATTTCAAATGAAAAATCAAATTTCAAAGTAATTGCTTAAAAGGCGCAAAGGCCAACATAGTGAAAAAGATTCCAAGCCGGGACTCGAACTCGGGCCATCAGTATAGCGCACTGGCGTTCTACCGACTAAACCATTTGGAACGATACCCTGCCTGGAAAATTTCTCACTATTATATGTTGGCAAGGCTACAAACGCAGCACAAGATGGAATATTCAACGTGAGCCACCGACCTGGGGCAAACACGGAACATAATTAAATCCAGCATCGATAGAAACTATATTAATACATGGAAATTATTCCAGAGGGAAACATTCGCCTTGCAGACAATATTTCAAATGAAAATCAAATTTCAAAGTAATTATTACTGATGGCACGGAATCGAGTTCCGGCTTGGAATCTTTTTCACTATGTTGGCCTTTGCGCCTTTTAAGCAATTACTTTGAAATTTGACTTTCATTTGAAATAAGCCCTCTAATGTTTAACCAAAATGTGTGATGTCACACTCCTTCTTACCCACCCCCCCCACCCCTTGTCACAAACTGTCACAGTTTCACGAACCCCCCCCCCTCCAAGCATGACATCATTTCTGGACGGTCCCTAATTCAATCGCCTAAATCTAACAATTATCAACGATTAAATACGGCAAAAATTTGTATTCAATTTTAGAGGTAACAAAAAACCATACAAACTGGCAGCTATGTGATTCTATTAGTGTCATGAAAATTGCAGGTGTAGCCTCTTCTTTCATCTCAAAGTATTAAATAGTTTTTTTTTTTTTTTTTTTCAATCGAACTTATACGTTTGGAATGGACCAGTGGATTCTATTATTATGAAGCAGTCATTATAAATGAAGTGTTAGGTGAAGATGAAAGAGCAGCCGTAAAAAGTTAGAACTCTGATTTTCTGGTCAGCTTTTCCCATTCTGGCCAGAAAATCAGAGTTCTAACTTTGTACCACTGCTCTTTCATCTTCACCTAACACTTCATTTATAATGTCTGTTTTATAATAATGGAAGCCGTTAGTCCATCAGAAGAAAATAACTCGGTTAAAGCGAAAACTCGGTTAAGCAGGACTCGGATAATCGGGACACTACTGTAATAATAAATAAAATTGAGAAGAACAACCAAGTCATATTATAAAATTTCGTAAGAAAACTACTTGTTATCAATAAACTAAAGTTATAGATGCTAAAATTAACAGAAAAACTGCTAAAAGTGAAAACAGTAGATTTAAGGGGACAAGGGATCGTCAAACTGATTCTTTTTTAATTAACTTTAATTATTATTCAAGGGATGCATTATGGCATATATTTATCACACAAGAAATTAAAAAAAAATAGAGAATTTTAAATTAAAGAAATTAAAAAAAACATTTTTGAAGGAATTTTCGTGAATTTTTCAAGCATTACGAAGAAATTTTCAAAATGCGCATTCCATATCGATTAAAATCCCCAATATTTTTTATGCAAGTTTTGTTCATATATACAAATAAAACTGTGCATCGAATTTTATATATTTGAATATAAATGTAAGAAAACAAACTATTTTCTAAATTTTATTTAATTTTCTTCATATTTCTGCAATTAACTACCTTCAATTTTTCCAATTATATTTACTTTGAAAAAAAAAAAAAAAAACTATGTACAGTTTTATGACACATATAATGACAAACAGCTATAAAAAAAAATTCAAAGCATTCAGAGGGAAAATTATGCGTATGGAGCATTTTGAAATTATGAATACCGACGAAATTTTTGAACTGTGAGAAAACGAATTTTAAGATTTGGTACAAGCACAAACATTAAAATATACCTTTTAACGGACTAAATTCAAATATAACCATAGCTTCAATAAGTTTATTGAGTAATTTCATGAAATTAATGGATTATTACATTTTACATTTATGTTTTGAGAAACATAAAGAACATAAGAAATCGTCCGTTGACAACAGAAAATTTCCAGCGATACGAAGAACTTTTCGAAATAATCCATGCGCATTCCATATTAATTAAAATCAACAATATTTTTTATGCAAGTTTCGTTTATATATACAAATTAAACTGTACATCGAATTTTATTATGAATGTAAAGGCAAGAAAAAAGAAATTTGTAAATTTTATGAAATTTTCAGCATTTTCGCATCATATTGCTGCAATTAGCTACCTTTAACTTTTGGAATTGTATTTTGTTTTAAAAAACCATGCACAGTTTCATGACTTATTTAACTCTTTATGTAATGAATTATGAATATGAATTCATGAAAATTTTACCTTCTAAAGCATTTTTCGTGAATTGTTTAAACTACATTAGAAAATTTACATAATCATTTTAAAATTTTTAGAAGGATTTAGAAGGATTAATTAAATTTGAATTTATAGGGATTTTGTACAATATTTATAACCCCACTCAAATCTTTTATTTTAAATATTTTTCTTACTATTTTGTAGAATTAGGAAATGTACAAATAGAAAGCTCTTACAATATAAATATAGAAATATTTGAGAATTGAAAAATTCCCCCACCCCCCTCCCAACGCCAAGAAACCTGAAAAGATGCAAAGGCAAAAGAAATCACCATTTTGAAAATATTTTTGTTTTGTGTAACCCATAATGCTTTTGTAACAAGATAAAATAACGCATCTATAACTCATTCTAAACTGTATTACTACTAATCGATGTATTAAATGAATGTTATAACAAGTTATTTTAATGGTACTTATAAGTACCGTCAGTAGATAAATGGTTAATTATAAAAATTTAATTAAAATGCTAAAAAACCACCCGACTGCAAGATTTCGACTTGGAGATGAAAGCTTACATGGAGCTTGATTTTTTGGGGGCAATTTTTTTTCGTGAATTTGAACGATTTTGTTGATTTTGAAGGTCTTTTGCTTCAAGGAAACCACGCCCACAGGTTTAACATTAGAGGGGGAAATTGAGGAGTTGGCTGACTAATGGCCTTGAGGCTGTTCTGAAATCCAAAAGGGCTATATTCTGACATATGTTTAACTAATTTTTGTTCGGAAACGCATGAAATTAGCAGGTGTTCATATTTAGAAACAAACCGAAAAACGTTTTCCATTTTTTTGGTAAACGCAAAAGATCTTTCAGAAAGCGTTTTGAACAGAATTTCCGGATGCGACATGCGTGTAAGGAGAAAAATCGATCGTAATCGCTTTATAACTCGATAAATAATTTATTGATCAAAAAATGGAAAACTCATTTCGATTCCAAATTGGATAAACAATTTGGATAATAATAATTGGATAATAATAAAACTCGATAAATAATTTATTGATCAAAAAATGAAAAACTCATTTCAATTCCAAATCGGATAAATAATTTGGACAATAATAATAATTGGATAATAATAAAACTCGATAAATAATTTATTGATCAAAAAATGAAAAACTCATTTCGATTCCAAATTGGATAAATAATTTGGATAATAATAAAACTCGATAAATAATTTATTGATCAAAAAATGGAAAACTCATTTCGATTCCAAATTGGATAAACAATTTGGATAATAATAATTGGATAATAATAAAACTCGATAAATAATTTATTGATCAAAAAATGAAAAACTCATTTCAATTCCAAATCGGATAAATAATTTGGACAATAATAATAATTGGATAATAATAAAACTCGATAAATAATTTATTGATCAAAAAATGAAAAACTCATTTCGATTCCAAATTGGATAAATAATTTGGATAATAATAAAACTCGATAAATAATTTATTGACCAAAAAATGGAAAACTCATTTCAATTACAAATTGGATAAATAATTTGGATAATAATAATTGGATAATAATAAAACTCGATAAATAATTTATTTATCAAAAAATGGAAAAAAACTCATTTTGATTCCAAATTGGATAAATAATTTGAATAATAATAATTGGATAATAATAAAACTCGATAAATAATTTATTGATCAAAAAATGGAAAACTCATTTCAATTTCAAATTGGATAAATAATTTGGATAATAATAATTGGATAATAATAAAACTCGATAAATAATTTATTTATCAAAAAATGGAAGAAAACTCATTTTGATTCCAAATTGGATAAATAATTTGGATAATAATAATTGGGTAACAATAAAATTCGATAAATAATTTATTGATCAAAAAAATGGAAAACTCATTTCGATTCCAAATTGGATAAATAATTTGGATAATAATAATTGGATAATAATAAAACTCGATAAATAATTTATTGATCAAAAAATGGAAAACTCATTTCAATTTCAAATTGGATAAATAATTTGGATAATAATAAAACTCGATAAATAATTTGGATAATAATAATTGGATAATAATAAAACTCGATAAATAATTTATTTATCAAAAAATGGAAGAAAACGCATTTTGATTCCAAATTGGATAAATAATTTAGCTAATAATAATTGGGTAACAATAAAATTCGATGAATAATTTATTGATCAAAAAAATGGAAAACTCATTTCGATTCCAAATTGGATAAATAATTTGGATAATAATAATTGGGTAATAATAAAACTCGATAAATAATTTATTGATCAAAAAATGGAAAACTTATTTCAATTTCAAATTGGATAAATAATTTGGATAATAATAATTGGATAATAATAAAACTCGATAAATAATTTATTTATCAAAAAATGGAAGAAAACTCATTTTGATTCCAAATTGGATAAATAATTTGGATAATAATAATTGGGTAACAATAAAATTCGATAAATAATTTATTGATCAAAAAAATGGAAAACTCATTTCGATTCCAAATTGGATAAATAATTTGGATAATAATAATTGGATAATAATAAAACTCGATAAATAATTTATTGATCAAAAAATGGAAAACTCATTTCAATTTCAAATTGGATAAATAATTTGGATAATAATAAAACTCGATAAATAATTTATTGATCAAAAAATGGAAAACTTATTTCAATTTCAAATTGGATAAATAATTTGGATAATAATAATTGGATAATAATAAAACTCGATAAATAATTTATTTATCAAAAAATGGAAGAAAACGCATTTTGATTCCAAATTGGATAAATAATTTAGCTAATAATAATTGGGTAACAATAAAATTCGATGAATAATTTATTGATCAAAAAAATGGAAAACTCATTTCGATTCCAAATTGGATAAATAATTTGGATAATAATAATTGGGTAATAATAAAACTCGATAAATAATTTATTGATCAAAAAATGGAAAACTCATTTCAATTTCATATTAGATAAATAATTTGGATAATAATAAAACTCGATAAATAATTTATTGATCAAAAAATGGAAAACTTATTTCAATTTCAAATTGGATAAATAATTTGGATAATAATAATTGGATAATAATAAAACTCGATAAATAATTTATTTATCAAAAAATGGAAAAAAACTCATTTTGATTCCAAATTGGATAAATAATTTGAATAATAATAATTGGATAATAATAAAACTCGATAAATAATTTATTGATCAAAAAATGGAAAACTCATTTCAATTTCAAATTGGATAAATAATTTGGATAATAATAATTGGATAATAATAAAACTCGATAAATAATTTATTTATCAAAAAATGGAAGAAAACTCATTTTGATTCCAAATTGGATAAATAATTTGGATAATAATAATTGGGTAACAATAAAATTCGATAAATAATTTATTGATCAAAAAAATGGAAAACTCATTTCGATTCCAAATTGGATAAATAATTTGGATAATAATAATTGGATAATAATAAAACTCGATAAATAATTTATTGATCAAAAAATGGAAAACTCATTTCAATTTCAAATTGGATAAATAATTTGGATAATAATAAAACTCGATAAATAATTTATTGATCAAAAAATGGAAAACTTATTTCAATTTCAAATTGGATAAATAATTTGGATAATAATAATTAGATAATAATAAAACTCGATAAATAATTTATTTATCAAAAAATGGAAGAAAACGCATTTTGATTCCAAATTGGATAAATAATTTAGCTAATAATAATTGGGTAACAATAAAATTCGATGAATAATTTATTGATCAAAAAAATGGAAAACTCATTTCGATTCCAAATTGGATAAATAATTTGGATAATAATAATTGGGTAATAATAAAACTCGATAAATAATTTATTGATCAAAAAATGGAAAACTCATTTCAATTTCATATTAGATAAATAATTTGGATAATAATAAAACTCGATAAATAATTTATTGATCAAAAAATGGAAAACTTATTTCAATTTCAAATTGGATAAATAATTTGGATAATAATAATTGGATAATAATAAAACTCGATAAATAATTTATTTATCAAAAAATGGAAGAAAACTCATTTTGATTCCAAATTGGATAAATAATTTGGATAATAATAATTGGGTAACAATAAAATTCGATAAATAATTTATTGATCAAAAAAATGGAAAACTCATTTCGATTCCAAATTGGATAAATAATTTGGATAATAATAATTGGATAATAATAAAACTCGATAAATAATTTATTGATCAAAAAATGGAAAACTCATTTCAATTTCAAATTGGATAAATAATTTGGATAATAATAAAACTCGATAAATAATTTATTGATCAAAAAATGGAAAACTTATTTCAATTTCAAATTGGATAAATAATTTGGATAATAATAATTGGATAATAATAAAACTCGATAAATAATTTATTTATCAAAAAATGGAAGAAAACGCATTTTGATTCCAAATTGGATAAATAATTTAGCTAATAATAATTGGGTAACAATAAAATTCGATGAATAATTTATTGATCAAAAAAATGGAAAACTCATTTCGATTCCAAATTGGATAAATAATTTGGATAATAATAATTGGGTAATAATAAAACTCGATAAATAATTTATTGATCAAAAAATGGAAAACTCATTTCAATTTCATATTAGATAAATAATTTGGATAATAATAAAACTCGATAAATAATTTATTGATCAAAAAATGGAAAACTTATTTCAATTTCAAATTGGATAAATAATTTGGATAATAATAATTGGATAATAATAAAACTCGATAAATAATTTATTTATCAAAAAATGGAAGAAAACTCATTTTGATTCCAAATTGGATAAATAATTTGGATAATAATAATTGGGTAATAATAAAACTCGATAAATAATTTATTGATCAAAAAATGGAAAACTCATTTCAATTTCATATTAGATAAATAATTTGGATAATAATAAAACTCGATAAATAATTTATTGATCAAAAAATGGAAAACTTATTTCAATTTCAAATTGGATAAATAATTTGGATAATAATAATTGGATAATAATAAAACTCGATAAATAATTTATTTATCAAAAAATGGAAGAAAACGCATTTTGATTCCAAATTGGATAAATAATTTGGATAATAATAATTGGGTAACAATAAAATTCGATAAATAATTTATTGATCAAAAAATGGAAAACTCATTTCGATTCCAAATTGGATAAATAATTTGGATAATAATAATTGGATAATAATAAAACTCGATAAATAATTTATTGATCAAAAAATGGAAAACTCATTTCAATTTCAAATTGGATAAATAATTTGGATAATAATAAAACTCGATAAATAA
Source organism: Maratus speciosus (assembly GCA_963932465.1). Classification (NCBI taxonomy): domain Eukaryota; kingdom Metazoa; phylum Arthropoda; class Arachnida; order Araneae; family Salticidae; genus Maratus; species Maratus speciosus. The sequence continues at coordinate 61,008,803 of OZ010799.1, read as the reverse complement.
TTTATTGATCAAAAAATGGAAAACTTATTTCAATTTCAAATTGGATAAATAATTTGGATAATAATAATTGGATAATAATAAAACTCGATAAATAATTTATTTATCAAAAAATGGAAGAAAACTCATTTTGATTCCAAATTGGATAAATAATTTGCATAATAATAATTGGGTAACAATAAAATTCGATAAATAATTTATTGATCAAAAAAATGGAAAACTCATTTCAATTTCAAATCGGATAAATAATTTGGACAATAATAATAATTGGATAATAATATAACTCGATAAATAATTTATTGATCAAAAAATGGAAAACTCATTTCGATTCCAAATTGGATAAACAATTTGGATAATAATAATTGGATAATAATAAAACTCGATAAATAATTTATTGATCAAAAAATGAAAAACTCATTTCAATTCCAAATCGGATAAATAATTTGGACAATAATAATAATTGGATAATAATAAAACTCGATAAATAATTTATTGATCAAAAAATGAAAAACTCATTTCGATTCCAAATTGGATAAATAATTTGGATAATAATAAAACTCGATAAATAATTTATTGACCAAAAAATGGAAAACTCATTTCAATTACAAATTGGATAAATAATTTGGATAATAATAATTGGATAATAATAAAACTCGATAAATAATTTATTTATCAAAAAATGGAAAAAAACTCATTTTGATTCCAAGGATAAATAATTTGAATAATAATAATTGGATAATAATAAAACTCGATAAATAATTTATTGATCAAAAAATGGAAAACTCATTTCAATTTCAAATTGGATAAATAATTTGGATAATAATAATTGGATAATAATAAAACTCGATAAATAATTTATTTATCAAAAAATGGAAGAAAACTCATTTTGATTCCAAATTGGATAAATAATTTGGATAATAATAATTGGGTAACAATAAAATTCGATAAATAATTTATTGATCAAAAAAATGGAAAACTCATTTCGATTCCAAATTGGATAAATAATTTGGATAATAATAATTGGATAATAATAAAACTCGATAAATAATTTATTGATCAAAAAATGGAAAACTCATTTCAATTTCAAATTGGATAAATAATTTAGATAATAATAAAACTCGATAAATAATTTATTGATCAAAAAATGGAAAACTTATTTCAATTTCAAATTGGATAAATAATTTGGATAATAATAATTGGATAATAATAATTGGATAATAATAAAACTCGATAAATAATTTATTTATCAAAAAATGGAAGAAAACGCATTTTGATTCCAAATTGGATAAATAATTTAGCTAATAATAATTGGATAATAATAAAATTCGATGAATAATTTATTGATCAAAAAAATGGAAAACTCATTTCGATTCCAAATTGGATAAATAATTTGGATAATAATAATTGGATAATAATAAAACTCGATAAATAATTTATTGATCAAAAAATGGAAAACTCATTTCAATTTCATATTAGATAAATAATTTGGATAATAATAAAACTCGATAAATAATTTATTGATCAAAAAATGAAAAACTCATTTCGATTCCAAATTGGATAAATAATTTGGATAATAATAAAACTCGATAAATAATTTATTGACCAAAAAATGGAAAACTCATTTCAATTACAAATTGGATAAATAATTTGGATAATAATAATTGGATAATAATAAAACTCGATAAATAATTTATTTATCAAAAAATGGAAAAAAACTCATTTTGATTCCAAATTGGATAAATAATTTGAATAATAATAATTGGATAATAATAAAACTCGATAAATAATTTATTGATCAAAAAATGGAAAACTCATTTCAATTTCAAATTGGATAAATAATTTGGATAATAATAATTGGATAATAATAAAACCCGATAAATAATTTATTTATCAAAAAATGGAAGAAAACTCATTTTGATTCCAAATTGGATAAATAATTTGGATAATAATAATTGGATAACAATAAAATTCGATAAATAATTTATTGATCAAAAAAATGGAAAACTCATTTCGATTCCAAATTGGATAAATAATTTGGATAATAATAATTGGATAATAATAAAACTCGATAAATAATTTATTGATCAAAAAATGGAAAACTCATTTCAATTTCAAATTGGATAAATAATTTGGATAATAATAAAACTCGATAAATAATTTATTGATCAAAAAATGGGAAACTCGTTTCGATTCCAAATTGGATAAATAATTTGGATAATAATAAAACTCGATAAATAATTTATTGATCAAAAAATGGAAAACTTATTTCAATTTCAAATTGGATAAATAATTTGGATAATAATAATTGGATAATAATAAAACTCGATAAATAATTTATTTATCAAAAAATGGAAGAAAACGCATTTTGATTCCAAATTGGATAAATAATTTAGCTAATAATAATTGGATAATAATAAAATTCGATGAATAATTTATTGATCAAAAAAATGGAAAACTCATTTCGATTCCAAATTGGATAAATAATTTGGATAATAATAATTGGATAATAATAAAACTCGATAAATAATTTATTGATCAAAAAATGGAAAACTCATTTCAATTTCATATTGGATAAATAATTTGGATAATAATAAAACTCGATAAATAATTTATTGATCAAAAAATGGAAAACTTATTTCAATTTCAAATTGGATAAATAATTTGGATAATAATAATTGGATAATAATAAAACTCGATAAATAATTTATTTATCAAAAAATGGAAGAAAACTCATTTTGATTCCAAATTGGATAAATAATTTGGATAATAATAATTGGGTAACAATAAAATTCGATAAATAATTTATTGATCAAAAAAATGGAAAACTCATTTCAATTCCAAATCGGATAAATAATTTGGACAATAATAATAATTGGATAATAATATAACTCGATAAATAATTTATTGATCAAAAAATGGAAAACTCATTTCGATTCCAAATTGGATAAACAATTTGGATAATAATAATTGGATAATTATAAAACTCGATAAATAATTTATTGATCAAAAAATGAAAAACTCATTTCAATTCCAAATCGGATAAATAATTTGGACAATAATAATAATTGGATAATAATAAAACTCGATAAATAATTTATTGATCAAAAAATGAAAAACTCATTTCGATTCCAAATTGGATAAATAATTTGGATAATAATAAAACTCGATAAATAATTTATTGACCAAAAAATGGAAAACTCATTTCAATTACAAATTGGATAAATAATTTGGATAATAATAATTGGATAATAATAAAACTCGATAAATAATTTATTTATCAAAAAATGGAAAAAAACTCATTTTGATTCCAAATTGGATAAATGATTTGAATAATAATAATTGGATAATAATAAAACTCGATAAATAATTTATTGATCAAAAAATGGAAAACTCATTTCAATTTCAAATTGGATAAATAATTTGGATAATAATAATTGGATAATAATAAAACTCGATAAATAATTTATTTATCAAAAAATGGAAGAAAACTCATTTTGATTCCAAATTGGATAAATAATTTGGATAATAATAATTGGGTAACAATAAAATTCGATAAATAATTTATTGATCAAAAAAATGGAAAACTCATTTCGATTCCAAATTGGATAAATAATTTGGATAATAATAATTGGATAATAATAAAACTCGATAAATAATTTATTGATCAAAAAATGGAAAACTCATTTCAATTTCAAATTGGATAAATAATTTGGATAATAATAAAACTCGATAAATAATTTATTGATCAAAAAATGGAAAACTTATTTCAATTTCAAATTGGATAAATAATTTGGATAATAATAATTGGATAATAATAAAACTCGATAAATAATTTATTTATCAAAAAATGGAAGAAAACGCATTTTGATTCCAAATTGGATAAATAATTTAGCTAATAATAATTGGATAATAATAAAATTCGATGAATAATTTATTGATCAAAAAAATGGAAAACTCATTTCGATTCCAAATTGGATAAATAATTTGGATAATAATAATTGGATAATAATAAAACTCGATAAATAATTTATTGATCAAAAAATGGAAAACTCATTTCAATTTCATATTAGATAAATAATTTGGATAATAATAAAACTCGATAAATAATTTATTGATCAAAAAATGAAAAACTCATTTCGATTCCAAATTGGATAAATAATTTGGATAATAATAAAACTCGATAAATAATTTATTGACCAAAAAATGGAAAACTCATTTCAATTACAAATTGGATAAATAATTTGGATAATAATAATTGGATAATAATGAAACTCGATAAATAATTTATTTATCAAAAAATGGAAAAAAACTCATTTTGATTCCAAATTGGATAAATAATTTGAATAATAATAATTGGATAATAATAAAACTCGATAAATAATTTATTGATCAAAAAATGGAAAACTCATTTCAATTTCAAATTGGATAAATAATTTGGATAATAATAATTGGATAATAATAAAACCCGATAAATAATTTATTTATCAAAAAATGGAAGAAAACTCATTTTGATTCCAAATTGGATAAATAATTTGGATAATAATAATTGGATAACAATAAAATTCGATAAATAATTTATTGATCAAAAAAATGGAAAACTCATTTCGATTCCAAATTGGATAAATAATTTGGATAATAATAATTGGATAATAATAAAACTCGATAAATAATTTATTGATCAAAAAATGGAAAACTCATTTCAATTTCAAATTGGATAAATAATTTGGATAATAATAAAACTCGATAAATAATTTATTGATCAAAAAATGGGAAACTCGTTTCGATTCCAAATTGGATAAATAATTTGGATAATAATAAAACTCGATAAATAATTTATTGATCAAAAAATGGAAAACTTATTTCAATTTCAAATTGGATAAATAATTTGGATAATAATAATTGGATAATAATAAAACTCGATAAATAATTTATTTATCAAAAAATGGAAGAAAACGCATTTTGATTCCAAATTGGATAAATAATTTAGCTAATAATAATTGGATAATAATAAAATTCGATGAATAATTTATTGATCAAAAAAATGGAAAACTCATTTCGATTCCAAATTGGATAAATAATTTGGATAATAATAATTGGATAATAATAAAACTCGATAAATAATTTATTGATCAAAAAATGGAAAACTCATTTCAATTTCATATTGGATAAATAATTTGGATAATAATAAAACTCGATAAATAATTTATTGATCAAAAAATTGAAAACTCATTTCGATTCCAAATTGGATAAATAATTTGGATAATAATAATTGGATAATAATAACTGGGTATTAATAAAACTCTATAAATAGTTTATTGATCAAAAAATGGAAAATTCATTTCGATTCCATAGTCAGGCTTGCCAATTTTATGCCTTTACGTTTAAAAATGAGTCAGAAAGTTTCACATTGTTGCGAAGGGGATTTGAGAACCGCCAACCCTCTGGCAGCCTTGTAAAAGGGCAAAATTGTAATGTTGTTTTCTACGTATCTTGTTTTAAATGCTAAAAAAAGATGATTCTTTCAACATTGTATTTAAAAAATAAACTTTGTTACGAATATTAATGTAATCATTGCGAGTATTAATCACTGTTCAATGTATTAAAAATGCACCAAATCAATAGAATTATATTACTTTAAATAATGCTTATATTGCAGTGAAATTTGGAGCTTAATGGACTTATTAACACGGGCTTGTCTGTGAAAGGGTTAAGGAAAAATAATTATAAATGAAAAAAAAAATTAAACGTGCTCTCATTAAAATTCATAAAAATGTAGAAATATGGATTAATTTATTTAAATGGAAATTTCGCCAAATTAGCCAGCTATCGCCAAGTTGGCTTCATGTATGGCAACTGTATTTTTGTGGCCACATTTCGCGATATTCGCCAAGCTGGCCAAAATTTGGCGCTATCCTGCCTTTTCAGCACTTTTCAACAAATACTCATTGTTGAAGCTGATAGGGTAAAGTGCCCATATTTCGTCCCCTCTCCTAATTTCGTCCCCTTTAACTTCTCCGCTTCTGCGAAAGTGGCCCCACTTATGACGCAAGGCACAGAGGACGGAACGTAAAAGGGGTCAGTGTTGAAAGTTTCGTTCGCCAAGACGCATTCATAAATTAAAGACGGCGAATTTCCTATTTTTAGAAGACCTGAGTTCTTATTACAGCGTTTGTGGAACGTTATTTACTGTACTGTAAGTATTTATTTCTTAATCATTGCATGTATTTTACGTTGGTAAGATGCTGACAGTAGCATACAGTGAGTTTTAGGACGCTCAGTTCATCTTACGGGAACTGAAGATCCGTCATATTGGGAAGTAGCGTGGTCCCAATTTCGTCCCCCTCGCAGTTCTTATTTTCGCCTCGGGGACGAAATTAGGAATGCTTTTTCATGACATTTTTCTCATGTTTGGATGGCTAATGCATAGTTGCCAATCTCCCGATTTTTTGGATACCAGTAAAATCTTACAAAAATGTTTTCTTTATTTAATTTCGTTAAAACTGCGATTGTATAAAGCAAGTATTTCTGCATAAAAATATTGGTATGAAAAAAATCGGGAGGTTGGAAGCTATACTAATGTTCGTTATTTTATTCTTCCACTGATAATTAGTGCATTTCTTTGTGCCTTACTTTAATGTAAATTAAATTACTTACTCATTTAGAAATAAATTTTGATTTAGTTATAAGTTACGCCTCGGCGTAATGGATTTTTTGGGGGAACGAAATTGGGGCCAATTTTTTTCTTTTGCATTTTTTAGATACTTTTGAAAAACAATTTTTTTCAATTGTTAAAATTTTTTTGTAAGATATTTATCCACGTTTCTATGTGCGTGGGTAGTTAGTCAATGTAAAATCCAAATTTGGTAGATTTTCACTGAAAATTACAACTTCCAAGGGCCTAAAAGTGACTGGGGGACGATAATAGGGCACCTTACTTACTGATTTCTCCACACGAATAAAACTATAATTGAGTAACCATTAAGTTTAAGTAGTGTTAACCTTAGTAATGTTAATTTAACCTTAAGTAGGGCTTTTACGATGTCCTTCGAAAACGGGGGGCGCTTGCGGGAAGGCGCCCCGCTTTTTCTCCTTATGGATCGAATTTTGAAAAATTCCTAAACACATGTTTACTAATTTTAGTTATACTACATATACGCAAGTGAAGTTTCAAGATTTTATTTCCATTGGTTTATAAGATAGGGAGTTTTTTTTTTAAATTTAAAATCGAATTTTAAAAAATCAATGTCCAGTTCATGCATTGTCCTCAAGAATACATATAGTGAAATCTTCCTGTGCGACCACCACCATTAAGCGACCATCTTCCTGAACGACCATTTTTTCATGGAACGAAAATTATTCCCATAGGCTCAATACTAATTTTACCTGTTTTGAGAGACCACTCCAGTTGAACTCCCTCCATGAGCGACCCATTTCTTTGAAGAAAATGAAACAAATTCCGTTTTTTCCTGGCCGTTTTAAGAAGGTTTTATTAAAATAATAATTCAGGGACCGCATTATTCATCAAACTTGTAAACTAAGTTTAGAATTTTTATTTATTCCGGTAACTTTTAAATGTTTTAGCCCCTTTGTGCCTTTTTAGACAATGAATTTAACTCTGATGACAAAGTAAGAATGACGGTCAATAAACTCCTCTGCCCTATTCTGTCAGGAAACTCTCAAAGAAATAGATAATTAATGAAATCATCATTATTTGTTCCCGTCCAAAAAAAAAATTGCATTTATTTACTGAATTTTGAAAGGACTTGGAAATAAAAATTATAGAAGGTAAAACCAAAGAAAACGTCAATGTATTCATTTTTTAAATTCTGCTTTAATTAACTTATGTAATTAATTTTTGTTTTGGTACTTAAATTTTCCTATTTTTTCCTAATGTGAAAAATAAAATTTAGTAGCATTAATTGTTACCTTTTTTCAACAGTTAAAATCTAAATTTAAACATGACCGCAATTAAGAGACCACCTCTCGGAGCGGCCAATTGTTATTGGAACGGAACGTGGTCGCTTTAGGGAGGTTTTACTGTATATTCCAAATTTCAAAGCTCTTATGTCGACAGGAAGTGGGTGAAAAATGAGTAATAAGATTTGATTGTCACATACAAACAGAATTGTAAGTTAAAAGAAAGCATGTAATAATATATTAAATTTAAAAAATCAAAAAACCCGACTGCGTAAAAAGCGAACTAATTAATTATTTCTCGTCAATATGAAACTATTTTTTATATTACTTACCCTTTTTTTTATTTACTTGTATTGATGATTTTTAAGTTATGTTTAATTATCAGTTCCTATCTACAAACACTCTTTTGATGATGCCTATAGATGTCTATTATGAAGGTTAGAGTTACGGTGAAGGTAGCGATCCAAAGTACACAACTTCCAGGTTGTGTAATATTTAAACGGAGCTTCTGACTACAAAATGGTCAAAGAAACATCGTCTTCATTTTGAAAGACTTATCCAATAATATGCCACTCAATAGGGTACGTAATTTTTTTTTCGTCTCTACCGCCATTTTGTAGTTTACGGCTGCCATTTTGAATTTATAAAAACAAAACCTATCCTATAACCATCGGAAGATTAAGACGAATCGATAGAGACCTCATTTATACAAATCCATCCAACCGTTGGGATGTTTCGAGGGTATAAAGAAATCCACATACACAGATACGCGTGAAACACATAACCCTTCTTTTCAGTCGGGTAATAAAACGGGAAAAGGTAATAATGCAAATAAATTTTATAACCTCCTTTCTCGGAAGTCATTTAAAACTAATAATAAAAATGACAATGAAGAAGGATGAACGACCGACTTCAACGGACAAATCCAGTTTGGAATGCTTTCCTCCCATAAAGAAGTATAAATAAATAAAAAAGATAAAGAACGGGAGGTACACACGTGCAGGAGGTTTATCCGAAGGACAGTTATATTTATGGATGCAGATCGGTTGTCCTCTTCCAGTCTAAATTTAGAAGATAAAAGATTTCAGAGGAAAAAAAAACAAAAAGGTCTCCTGCAATAATTTAAACTCCGGGTTTGATATTTCCGCTGCATGGTTTTTTTTTCTATTGTGAACAAGTTGGAAATTGTTCGCCAAACGTGGTTAATGAGGTGCGTTCGTACTATAGCTAGTTTTATAATTATTTTTTGCACCCCATATTGTACTGAATGTATATTTTTTTGCACTTCATAAGTGCATAGTCTGTAACATCATTAAAATGCACTGCAATATTTTTTTTCCCATTCCCCGTAATGAAACGGAAAAATTTTGACTATCCCTGTAATTAAACTATACATCCGATTTTCATAAAATTTGAAATGGCTCGACAAAATTTTGCAACAATTATATATTTAAAATTTCAGACCTTTCGGAAGGCTGTAACATCATTAAAATGCACTTGCAATATTTTTTCCCATTGGCCGTAATGTAAAGGAAAACTTTTGATTGTCCCTGTAATTAAACTATACATCCGATTTTCATAAAATTTGAAATGGCTGGACAAAATTTTGCAACAATTATATCTTTAAAATTTCAGACCATTCGGAAGGCTGTAACATCATTAAAATGCACTTGCAATAATTTTTCCCATTGGCTGTAATGTAAAGAAAAACTTTTGACTGTCCCTGTATTTAAACTATACATCCTATTTTCATAAAAGCTGAAATGGCTCGGCAAAATTTTGCAACAATCATCTATTTAAAATTTCAGACCATTCGGTGGGGTAGTTTTTGCTCTGTTATATGCGGACGGACGGACAGACGGACTGAACGACGACTATAGGTGCTACGTATTTATATAATTACGAACGCACCTAAAAAGTCAATAAATTATGTAAAAAAGTGTCTGGTGCAATGTTTTGAACACTTTAAAACAAACTTGAAAAGTGTATATGAATTCAGTTTGTCTATCTATTCGTGCTGTAAATCGGGTAAATAGACCTTGATTGCCCTGAAATTTTTATATGTTATTGGGGCTTTGAGAATGAAGCATGTAGCATTTATAGTTTGTTTAAAGGGACACACAAAACATTTCGTTACATCATGGTCTACAGAGAAAATCATTCGCGGAGAATTTTATTGATGTTCCGATATTTCAAACATAATGACATTGATATAGATCACTGAGATGGACTACAAAATGTTTACACGGGAATATGGAATAAGTAGCATTTATAGTTCGTTTGCAGGGACACTCAAGTTAATCTCGATACATTATGGTCTATGGAGAATAAAACTCATTTGCAGTGCATTTTATTGACATTACGATATTTCAAACATAATGACATTGAAATCACTGAGACGGACTACAAAATGTTTTCACGGAAATATAGAGTAAGTAGCATTTATAGTTAGTTCACTTACAGGGACACTCAAGATAATTCCGGTACATTATGGTCTATGGGGGAAGAAAATCCATTTGCTGTGCATTTTACTGATATAACGATTTTTCAAACATAATTGGATGGATATTCATAACTGAGATAAACTACGAGATGCTGTATTAGGAGTATAAAATAAGTAGCATTTATAGTTCGTTTACAAGGACGCTCAAAAGAATTCCATTACATTATGGTCTATGGGGAAGTGTAGTTTGCTGTGCATTTTAATACTTCAAGCAGGATGAAAGTTAAAAAACGATTACTAAGGTGCATACACTACAAGATGTTTTCTACTGATTCTGGAGCGCATAGCATTTAGCGATCATTTACAGAGGCACACAAAAGAATTACAGGACTGATGAAGATTGATAATTGCTGGAAGAACGAATACCGTTGTGACGTGCATTTTTAAACTTATTTAATTTTGAGTATTTTTTTTTTGGTGTGAATAAATTTCTAGATCGCTTACATGGCTACACAAAAGAATTTGCACACAATACCCCGGATATGGACAACAATTGCTGAAAATGGATTGTTACTGAATTATGTGTTTTTCAAATTGCTTATTTGGGTAGCTCATTTCATTACATGAAAAAAAAATTCTTACTAATATTTTGTCAGTGTTGGAAAGAGTTTTATAATCTATGCCTGATGCATGATTTTTCGTTCTTTTTTCTTTTTTTTATGAGAATCGGTAATTATAATAGTAAAACGTGCGACGACAAAATCGCCAAGGACCAGAAACAAGTTCCGTTTTAGACAGAGTTTCGTCTTAGCTGGTACATTTGTAGGGTATTCCTTCGCCAGAAACCATTAAATGTTCCCGTTTAACACAAGATTCCGTTATAGGCAGATTCTGTTTGTTACTGGTTTTGTTGTAATTCTTTAATTTTCTGTATGCTTATTCAAAAAAGAAATTAAAATTGATGCTAAATCTGAAATTTTAATTACTTGAATTTTTATTCACATTGCTAACAAGGCGTAAAACCAACAGAATGAAAAAATATCCAGGCCAGAGTTCGAACCTGGGTCGTTGGATCGAACCCTGGCCTGGATATTTTTTCATTCTGTTGTTTTTACGCCTTTAACCCTCTGGCTGCGTAATTGCTTTATCAAAATAGCTTCAAAAATTGTGTATTTAAGAATTTTTATTCTTTCGTCACCGGTTTTTCAAAACAAAATTTTTTGTCTAATTTAATCGGGGAAAATGCTCCGATTAAATAAGGCAAAATTTGCAATAAAAAAAAAATAACTCGTGGGAATAATCAAGGAGGGTTAATTAGACGGAAAAATGCATCCCCGAGGAAATCTCGGATTCTGCAGTGAGAGGGTTAAGCAAGTCGATTAAAAATTCACATAATTAAAATGACATAATTAAAATTCACATGATTAAATGCCTGAGTTGGTATTTCTCAGGCATGTAGCATCGTTTCCTTTATTATATAAAATTAATGGTACAATAAAATGCTATTATAGAAAAACTTGCAATAACGGAACCTGTCTATAATGGATCCTGTTTTAAAAATTAATTTTCATTGTTCCGAAGGAAGAAATAGAATGCACTTGCACCTGCTAAGATCGAAACCAGTCTCAAACGGATTTTTTCCCCGTGTCTTGCTAGTTGCTATTCCATTTACATAGGTTTTACAGTAAACTCCCAAAAGAGAAAAGAAAAGAAAATGAGAAAAAAAGCTATTACCCCAATTATTCCTTTTAAAAGAATTAAAATAAATAATATGCGAAAGAAGCAAGGAAAAGAGAAACAAATCCGAATTTAGGAAAAATAAATGGCGTGCTAATTAACTAGTATTCCTTAGCTCTTTCAGGAGCAAGTCATTTCTGCTCGAAAATTTTTCAAATGAGTAATTCACATCGCAACTTACAAATAAATTTATTTGAAATTAATCAAAAGCTTTCCTTAACGTACATTTTGAGATCGAAACTGTACTAAAAAATTACTGGTGCGAATTGGCACTTTGAGCATTAAAATTAAGCGTTTGCAGACATTCAAACGGCGCCCCTGAAAGGGTTCATGCAAACATGACATAGATGTCGTGAGCAGTGTTGGGCATGAGCGAGCTCATTGAGCAAAAACTCACGAGTTTAGCTCACTTTCTGTGACGGTGAGCTGAACTTAACACGTTTTGATAAACAAACGTGAGCTGAACGAAAGCTAAAAAAATGCGTGAGTTTGAGAGAAACTTACAACTCAAACTCAATTTTTTTCATAATTTATTTAAAATTTTTCTAGCCGTTAAGAACACGTTTTTCCCATTCAAAGGCCATTTAGAGGCCTACACGGACTCGGTAGTGTCAAGTCTGATCAGCAGTTTTTCTGGGTCGTGTCCGGGTCTTGCTTTCTCTGGAGGCTCGGGCCGTGCCGAACCAGGCTTATTTCTGGGCCTGTGCTTTATTTTTGCTAGAAGTCTGCACCGATCGAAATTTTCTGGTTCGGTCACAACCATGCCTGTATGAAAATCATTGACCCGCCCCTATTTGACTCGTGCAAGAATCTGTTTAAGGAACAATCTTCTTGGGTCAAGAATTTTTGCCGAAAATACATATGTTTTTAAATTACCATTATTCTACAATTAAAATACTTTTTAAAGAATAGTACATATACATTTCTAGGGGGAGGGGGATACAGTACTGTAAAACCGGTTATAAGAATCTGTATATGATGAAATCCTGTTTTAAACGGAAACATTTCTTGATCGGAGCAAAATGGATGTAATAATTCATTTGCAAATAAATAATACATTTGCAAGAGATGACAGACCTGGTAAAAAAAAGGACTTAACTATAACGTTTTTTTTTCCTCTCCTATGTGATTCCGTCTTAGAAGGTTTTTCGATATAGAATTTTTCCAATTTTTAAGTCTTCAAGCCATATAAATGGATTAATGGTATTAATAACAATTCAGATTTTTAAATACAAATAGAGATTTATTTTTGTTTAAATAAAAAAGTATAAAAAACAAAATAATAAAAATAAATTTTTAGTACCATTGAACGATTGAAAACACATCTACCATGCTCGTTATATTTAAACTTTATTTTTCTTTCGTTTTACATACAATTATTTCATTAAAAAATATAAATTTTTAAAGAAAAAACACGCCAACTTATAATGCAGATGCGATGCATAAATACTACATTAAATTAGAGATATGCACGGGAAGAATTTCAGGTCGAGCGTGACCAAGACAACCCGTAGGCAATTTTTCATTTGGCCCGGTGTAAAAAAGTTCAAAGTTTGGTCAGAACTTCTCCGAGCACAACTCGGCCCGTTCAAAAAATTATTGACCAAGTTCGGTATAAAAACTAAAATTTCGGCCCAGCCTGCACAAAAAATTAATTGGCTCGGTTAGGCCCGACCAAGCTCGACCCGGCTGAACATAGATTTTTACGCCTATAAGGTTAAAATTGTCTTGTATGAGAAGTCCTAACTAAAAATACTAATTTTATCTTTTTATATCATGCTTATATTCTTCATTTTAAAAAGTGTTCTGAGCTGTGGTATTTATTTTTAAATGCATCTGATTATATGTAAACATCATAGTTATCATTAATATTTTTTATCCACATTCTATGGTTTGGAGATTTAAAAATTAAAAAAATTTTGTACAATAAAATAGACGGAATTGCGTAGGAAAGAAGAAAAATCCGTTACGGGCACGTTCCCCTGTGAGCAAATTCATCGTCTGTTGTAAATGTATTACATTTTTGTTTTTTTTTACAAGTACTGTTATCCTCATTTTACACGCATATCCAAAAAAAAAAAATTGTTGTTGTTAAACACGGGATTCCGTCCTAGGCAGGTTCTTTTTCTCAGGTTTTACCGTATTTTAATTTTATTCTTAAAAATGCATCTCCATCTTAAAAAATAACAAAAATAAATCTATCAATTTTAATTGTGGAATAATACCGATTTAAAAATACGTGCATTTTTTGAAAAAAAAAAATGGACCGGGCCAGATTTTACTGATGTGTTTACTGGGCAGGCCAGAGGCCCTGCCGATCCAATGATTTTCCTATGAGCTGGATTGGAACTGGGACTGCAAATTTCTGCCTGTTCAGACATCAAGAAGAATGCAGTCCAGTCCCGACTTGGGTCGGAAAATAAATCCAATCCCGGCCCATCTCTGTCCCAACCTCTAGAAAAAAAGTAATCCCCAAACCAAGCTCGGACCGAGCGTCGGGAAGGAAACTTGGACCGAGCCCATGAAGACCCTTATATCGAATAACCAAAGGATTCGTTCACAAAATTTTGTAAATTTGGATGATAAAGTTCGAATTTATTTAAACAAGTTGGAAATTGCTCGTCAAACGTGGCAAATGAGGTGCGTTCGTACTATAACTAGTTTTATAATTATTTTTTGCACCCCATATTGTACTGAATGTATATTTTTTTGCGCTTCATAAGTGCATAGTCTGTAACATCATTAAAATGCACTTACAATAATTTTTTCCCCATTCCCCGTAATGTAACGGAAAACTTTTGACTGTCCCTGTAATTAAACTATACATTCGATTTTCATAAAATTTGAAATGGCTCGACAAAATTTTGCAGCAATTATATATTTAAAATTTCAGACCATTCGGAAGGCTGTAAAATCATTAAAATGCATTTGCAATATTTTTTTCCCATTGGCCATAATGTAACGGAAAACTTTTGGGTGTCCCCGTAATTAAACTATACATCCGATTTTCATAAAATTTGAAATGGCTCAACAAAATTTTGCAGCAATTATACATTAAAAATTTCAGACCACTCGGAAGGCTGTAAAATCATTAAAATGCATTTGCTATAATTTTTTCCCATTGGCCGTAATGTAACGGAAAACTTTTGGGTGTCCCTGTAATTAAACTATACATCCGATTTTCATAAAATTGGAAATGGCTCGACAAAATTTTGCAGCAATTATATATTAAAAATTTCAGACCATTCGAAAGTCTGTAACATCATTAAAATTCACTTGCAATAATTTTTCCCATTGGCCGTAATGTAAAGAAAAACTTTTAACTGTCCCTGTAATTAAACTATACATCCGATTTTCATAAAATTGGAAATGGCTCGACAAAATTTTGCAGCAATTATATATTAAAAATTTCAGATCATTCGGTCGGGTAGTTTTTGCTCTGTTATATGCGGACGGACAGACAGACGGACTGAACGACGACTATAGGTGCTACGTATTTATATAATTACGAACGCACCTAAAAACGAGTTTTTAGCGAACTTCGCTCACTTTCATAGGTGAGTTTGAGTTGAGCGAGTTCCTTTGAAAAATTTTGCATTTGAACGTGAACTTGACTCATTTTTGAGAAATTGAATTTGAGTTTCAATTAGTTCGTTTTTTTTTTTTTTTTTTTTTTTTTTTTGTAAGCGTGCCCTACACTAGTTGTGAGGACATAACGTGATTGCTATACCATGAAGGTTTCAATGCAGGAGATTTTTTACACAACGTTTGTTTAAACTTCAGCCTGTTCAGTCAAAGAAAAGATTAGATGATCAATAAATTGTCAAACTTTAAAAAGAAAATTGTACCACACATTTAGTTACTTATATTTGACCTATAAATTTGAACTCCAGATAAGCAATGATCAAGTCATTGTTTTTCTGGGGTTGTGAAAAGCTACACTACAAGTAGCTTTTCACAGCACAAAGAGAGAAGACAAAAACGAAAAAGACACATATTTCAATTAATTTCTTTTAAACGAATTGAAAGAAATAATAGACGAAATAAACACAAAAAACAGAAACAAATACGAATTTATTAAAAATGAATAGCGCGCTAAATCACTGGTGTTCGTTAATGCAAACATAACATCCATGTCGTGAGGACATAACGTAATTGCTGCCATCAAGATTTTCACGCAGGAGATTTTTTACAGGACTTTTGATTTAACTTCCGACTGTACAGTCAAAGAGAAGATCAGACGCTCACTAAATTGTCTAAGTTAACATATTTTGTATCAGTTGCAGTTTAGTCACCGATATTTGACCTATAAATTTGAACCCCAGACCTCCAGTGATTAAATCATTGTCTTTCAAGAGTTGTGTAACGCTATACTACAAGTAGCTTTTCACAACTCTAGAAGATAAGAAAGAAAGGGAAAAGACATACATCAATTTATTTCTTTAAAAAATATATAGATAAATAATGATCGAAAGAAACAAAGAAAAGAGAAACAAATTCGAAACTTAGGAAAATGAATAGCTTGCTAATTCACTGGTATTCGTTAAAGCAAACGTGACATCCATGTCGTGAAGACATAACGTGATTGCTGCCATGAATGTTTTAGTTCTGAATATATTTTACACAGCTTCTGTTTTAACTTCGGACCCTTTAGTCAAAGCGAAGATCGGGTGGTCAATAAATTGTCAAACTTAACAGATTTTGTTACACTTGCCGTATAGTTACCTATATTTGACCAATAAATTTGAAACTCAGATTTATGCAATGAACCAGTCGTTGTTTTTTTTTTTTTTTGGCGGGGGGGGGGGGGGGGATTGGATAAAGCTACAGTTCAAGTAGCGTTTCATAATATTGGAAGAGAAGTAAAAACGAAAAGACACATGCATCAATTAATTTATTTTGAAAGAATTGAAATAAATAATATGCGAAAGTAACAAAGAAAAGAGAAACAGATGCAAATTTAGGAGAAATGAACAGCGTGCTATTCTACTGGTATTCATTAATGCAAACCATGTCGTGAGGACATAACGTGATTGATACCATAAAGGTTTTCGTGCCGGAGATTTTTTACACGGCTTCTGTTTTAACTTCGCACCTTTCAGTCAAAGAGAAGATCAGATGGTCAATAAATTATAAATTGTCAAACTTAACAGATTTTGGACCACTTGCGGTTTAGTTACTTATATTTGACTTATAAATTTGAACCCCAGATAAACAATGATCAATCAAGTCTTTGTTTTTCTAGGGTTTTCTAGGGAAAGCTACAACACCTCAAATACCTTTTCAAACCAACAGAATAAAAAACGAAAAAGACACATACATCAATTAATTTCTTTTGAAAGAATTAAAAGAAATAGTAGGCAAAAGTAGCAAAGAAAAAAGAAACAAATCCGAATTTAGGAAAAATGAATAGCGTGCTAATTCACTGGTATTCGTTAATGCAAACGTGACATCTATGCCGTGAGGACATAACGTGATTGCTACCATCAAGGTTTTCATGCAGGAGATTTTTTACACGACTTCTATATTAACTTCGAACTGTTCAGTCAAAGAAGAGATTAGATGTTCAATAAATTGTCAAACTTAACAGACTTTGTATCACTTACAGTTTAGTTACTGATATTTGACCTATAAATTTGAACGACAGAAGCGACAATCAAGAGTCATTGTTTTTCTATCACAACAGTAGAAAGGAAGAAAAAAATGTGTACATGAATTAATTCGTTTTAAAACAATTGAAATAAATAATAGCGAAAGAAGCAAAGAAAAACAAATTCCAAATTCAGGAAAAATGAGTAGTATTGATTTTATGGTTGAATTTTGAAAGTACTAGGTTTAAGTATAAGATTCTTGATTTTCTCATTTTTTGTCATAGAAATTTCTTAATTCTAATTTCAGATTTGCATTCCCAACTTTAAGGCTGCTAGTCACTCAGCTTCCGATTTCCCCTCACTAGTGATAAGTCTATGGGCGTTTGATGCATTCGTATATTTAAAATATCTCCACGGGAAATTAATATTTTTAGTTCATTTTTTCTGTGTAGGGTAGACCGGGACACGTTTACGCAGTGCCCTTTTCCGAAACGAGTTATAACTGGCGTGCCACCAGTCATGACAAATTGATGCTGCTTCCTAGCGGGTATTCTCACAGGTTTTTGAGCGTCAGTCGAGCTTCGGTCTAGCATGAGGAAAGGATAACCTGTTTTCTGTCAAAGTGAGTAAATTTTGTGTTGAACTTACTGAAACTTATTGTGAACTAATAATACTTAGTTAAGGATAAACAAATATATGATCATTAGCAAAATTTTATCCTTTTTTGAGAACTGCATTTGTATGAACAGAAATGTTATTAATTTTCGTTGCACGTTAAAAATCCAAACCAAACAGGGCGAAGGGGCACGTTTACGCATTGACATCGGGGCACCTTTACGCACGTTCAAAAAGAAGAAATTACGTAAAAAATTTACTAGTTTCTATGGAAGTAGAACAAGAAGACAGCAAAGGAAAAGTATGAAACCAAAAACTGCAAAAGGGAAAAAGTTTGCACGCTCTGGAAAAAAGAAAATAGTGAATGAATCTGATGACGAAGATGAAAGCCGTGTGAGTATTTATTGTTTTAAATTATACAACCAATCCAAAAAAGAACAAGACTGGGCTCAATGTCTTAGATGCAAAAAGGGGTCCCATGACAAGTGTGCAAAAATACTTTATTTTTTTGTTTGTAAAAACTGTAACAGTGATGATGAAGATGACTAAATACTTTCTGTTTTTACTTAGCAATAAGTCCTATGTTTTCAGTTTAGCCGATAAAATGTTCTTTAATTAATTTTATTTATTTATTTATTTATTTAAACAGGTTTTAAGTTATAAATAAAACATTTCAATTTGATTAAATATTTATTTCACTTACTCCTTGGTATCACTTATAATATGCGTAAACGTGCCCCACTTAATGAGTAAACATGCCAAAAGACTTGGACCTAAAAAAAAGATTTTTTTTTTTTTTTTTTTTTTTTTTTTTTTTTTTTTTTTACGGTTAAAAACGCACATAGGGCAACAACTGAATACACAAATTTTGACTTTATTAACTGCTTTATAAAACCACAATGTCTAAAATCTCCTAAGTTAAAACATAAAAATTAAAAAATCCATTGAAAAAAACCGTGTAAACGTGGCCCGGTCTCTTCTTAAAGGATGTCTCTTTTTTTCATAGTTATCAAAATATTTATAAAATATATACTTAATTTTATATGAAGCGTTAAAATCTTACTCACAGTTCGTCAGCTTTTAACACATTAAATATTAAATTTAGCATAGATTTTAGAAATATATTGAGAACTAGGAAAACTAGTCGGATGTACTCATACATGTTAATACTTCCTGAAAAATGCAGCATATCACCGGATAGGTGATTTACAGCAAAATCTAATCATCAACAAATTCATATCAATGACTACCTGAATCTGAAGTTGGATGAAAATCCATGCATTAGCTTTTGAGATAGAGCTATTGCGGAAATCGTAAAAAATTCTGCATAGCAGCACCACCTGTTGGGCGATTTACATCAAAAACTAATTAGGACCATTTTATACCAGGGACTAACTGAATCTGAAGCTTGATAAAAATTTATGCATTAGCTCTTGAGATAAAGCTATTGTGAAAATTGTGAAAAACGAGCATAGCAGCGTCACCTGTAGGGCGATTTACAGCACAAACTAAACAGCACTAATTTATATCAGGGACTAATTGAATCTGAAGTTTGATGAAAATTCGTGCATTAGTTCTTGAGATAGAGCTATTGCGATAATCATGATTAAGACAGCATAGCAGCGCCACCTGTTGGGCGATTTTCACAAAAAGTAATCAGCACCCATTTATATCAAGGTCTAATTAAATCTAAAGTTTTGTGAAATTCCGTCGATTAGTTCTTAAGATAGAATCCCATAAAATTTTTGTCACATGCAGACTCATAGAGTGATAGACAGACATTTTCTAAAAATCATCAAATCGTGTTCAGGACCTTCCAAAACGTACAAATCAATCGAAAACCGGAAGTCGAAAATTTTCACGAATTCAATACTTTCTTCTTGTAAAGATAGAAGAAAGTAAAAAAAGACAACCTTTAAGAAGAGTATACACAGAAAAGAGATCTAAAAATATTAATTTTCCGCAAGGGTATCTGCTTGCATTAAAATGACCGTTTTGGTAAAAAATTTCGAAATTTTGTTTAATTGTTTTATTTGAAGGAGCAATCTTTTGCTATTTCAAATCTGATTTAATTTTATTTCTACGATTACTAGAAGAGAAGTTATGGACAATTTAATAAACAGGAAGTAATGAGTCAACTATCGGAAGTGAGCAGGAAGGCAAGAAAAAGTGTAAACAATGACACTATGCATGATGTTTTTCAATTTCCTTAAAAAAACTAAAAAACCTTAAGGGTGTATTCCAATCCAAACTGCTTATTTTCTGATTTATTTTTAAATTCATCTTTGCTCTCAAACGCATCAAACTGACAAATTCTCTTATTTAGAAACTACAATGTGCCATGCTTGTCGATTTTTTGATAAATGCAGAAAATATTGCAAAAATGTTGTCAAAGTAGGCGTTTTGAACCGAATTTTCCGAAGCGGGAGATCTGGGAATGAAAAAAATGGTCATACTGAGAAAATAATTGTTTAAAAATCAAATTTTAATTAATTGAGCGAAAAATGAAATCACACGGCCTCTTATACATCCCTTCAAAAATCACCTCAGCAATTTTCTTGTTTTTACTTTTAAAAATGAATCTGAAAATGTCTCAGAAAATTTCGAGCTGTTGAGTGTGGGAAAATATTTTTTCTAATACACCCTTAATTGACACTTCTAGATTAATTTTATAGATAAGAAATAATATAGCCAAGAAATCTTTAAAGGCGATTTCTGGAAAATCAATTTGTCCGTTATTTTCATGTACGATAAACGTCCTTGCATAAAATTTTTAACCCATTTTAGGCTACGCATGAAAATTTTATAATATGTGGTATTATTTTCATTGAAATATGCTTAAATTACATTCATTAAGACACAAAAAAAGTTTCGTGTATTAAAAATAATATTTTATTTAAGAAATAAAATGGCGCGTATACACACCATTGGCCAAATCAATGAACAAATCATTCAGCTGAACAATTGTATTATAGTCGAATTTTTACATCTTTTTATGGAAATTTTCGAAACATTTTAGGTGCAAATGGACTTGGCATTTGAGGCATAAATAAATCACACTAAATTTGCAATAAAACTCTGAAACCTTGCATAAAAAGTAGGTTTTCGATTTTTGCCTTTTTTTCATGCATTTGGCCAATGGTACGTTAATGCACCATTAAATTTAAATAAAAAGTTTTAAGTTTTTTTTATGAAATTTGTTTTATTTTTATTATATTTACAGAACTTGCAACTTTAATCCATTATAAAACATATGATTAATCTCAAGTGGAATAATTATACATTTTCTAAAAGTCAAATTTGTCAATAATCGTTTCAAGTAAAAAAAAAAAAAAAAAAAAAAAAAAAAGTATTTTAAAAATTTCTCAACTGAAAGTGTTTACTTCAATTGAATTACTAATATTTTATAATGTCTAAAGAATCCTTAAAAATAGCAGAAAAATAAAATTAGTGAACTATATAGTGCCACAGTGTTAATAAAAAAATATTTATTGAAATGGTGCGCTTACGCGCCTTTGGCCGAAAATGGGCTAAACATATTTCAATGAAAACTTGTCAGGATGCTTACCACATTAATCACTATGTTCTGAACTAGAATCTAAGCCCTATGTGGTAACGTAATTTATTTTATGCGTACTACTCGATTATAAAACTAGTTGGATGTGCCAATCACAAAACTTTCTTCTATCTCATGCATCTAATATTTGAAAAAGTAGTTACACATGTTAATACTGCAATATTATTAGTTCAATACATACCAACTTTGATTTTCATCTTAAATTTCTGCTTCAGCCCGTTACTGAATAAAAACGAGTTAATCTCTATCATGATATTTATTAAAATCAATAGTTTTTCGTTATTCTGTTGTACATCAGCTGTTTGCAGGCGCGGATCCACGGGGGAGGGGCGGCGATCGCCCCTCCCCCCCCCGCCCCCCCCAAAAAAAATATAAATCCACCGATTATCGTGAATTTCGACAAATGGTCTCGAAAAAAAACAATTTCGTGAATCGTTCGCAGGTAAAAGGATCGCAAAAAAACGCGAATTTCGTCAACGGATCGTGCAAAAAACGCCAATTTGGTCAAAGGATCGGGAAAAAAACACAAATTTCGTCAAAGGATCGCAAAAAACGCGAATTTTGTCAAAGAAGCGCGGAAAAAATGCGAATTTCGTCAAAAAATCGCAGAAAAAAACGCGAATTTCGCCAAGGAATTGCGGAAAAAATGCTAATTTCGTGAAAGAATCGCGCAAAAAACGCTAATTTCATCAACAGATCTCTGAAAAAATGCGAATTTCTTCAAAGAATCGCTGAAAAAACGGGAATTTCGTCAAAGGGCCACAGAAAAAACGCACAATTAGCACAGGGAAGAGATTCCCCTACGCGAGCATCCACGGGGTGGGGTCGATCGGGGCAAAGAAGGGAAGAACAAATTTATCAAATTGGTTTTTAAGAAATCAACACACAATACGCATTTTAGCTTTCAACTGACTGGGATTGGGACATAATCTTTTTTTCTCCATTCATCAAATACCCTTGACATCAATGTGTCACCAATGTGAGTGGCAGTAACAGTACATTTTTTAAACATTAGTGACTTTCTTCAGAAAACATCAAATGCTTGAATTTTTCAAAGGACCTTTCTTTTTCTTGTTTCTTTCTTTCTTTGGAAATTGTATGAATCCCATTCTTTTCTCTAACAATAAAGCACTCCTCAAAAATATCGTATACAGAAATTAGAATTGCAGCTTCATTGAAAGAACGAAAAAGTTTCAACAGTGTAAAGGGATCCGCATAACGTTGTCAATTTCTGTTGTAGAGATTCGACAAAAGGTACACGAAGTGGCATCGTCCCCCATCTCAACCCATAGCGTCAAAAATTATGTCGCCATATGCCTTTTGACTGGACATAATCCTATTTTGTTCTCTAATTGCCGAAACGTCAGTGAGGTTTACCATTGATACCCGAAAAGTGTTTGTTTTTCGTTTGCTTGTCTGTCTGTTCCGCGAAAACTGCCGTTAAAAGCGTTAGCTTTATATCTTGGGGGGGGACCGCCCAGATCGATTCCCCCCCCCCCCCCGTGGATGCGCGCCTAGGGAAATCTCTCCCTGGTGCTAATTGTGCGTTTTTCCGCGGACCTTTGAGGAAATTCGCGTATTTTTTCCGTGATTCTTTGACGAAATTCGCGAAATTAGTTTTTTTGCGCGATTCTTTCGTGAAATTAGCGTCTTTTCCGCACTTGTTTGGCGAAATTAGTGTTTTTTCCGCAATTGTTTGACGAAATTAGTGTTTTTCCGCAATTATTTGGCGAAATTCGCGTTTTTTCTGCAGTCCTTTGTCGAAATTAGCGTGTTTTTTCTGCGATTCTTTGACGAAATTCGCGCTTTTTTCTGCGACCCTTTGACGAAATTCGCGTTTTTTCTGCGATCCTTTGATGAAATTCGCGTTTTTTCTGCGATCCTTTGACGAAATTCGCGTTTTTTTGCGATCCTTTGACGAAATTCATTCGCGTTTTTTGTGGTCGTTTGACGAAATTCGCGTTTTTTTGCGATCCTTTGACGAAATTCATTCGCGTTTTTTTGTGGTCGTTTGACGAAATTCGCGTTTTTTTGCGATCCTTTGACGAAATTCATTCGCGTTTTTTTGTGGTCGTTTGACGAAATTCGCGCTCTTTTCGGGATCCTTCGGCGAAATGCTGGATTTTTTGACGAAATTCACGTTTTTCCGCGCTTCT
The DNA here is from genome assembly GCA_963932465.1 of Maratus speciosus. NCBI lineage: Eukaryota > Metazoa > Arthropoda > Arachnida > Araneae > Salticidae > Maratus > Maratus speciosus. The sequence goes on along the minus strand of OZ010799.1, from coordinate 60,984,770 downwards.
TTGACGAAATTCGCGTTTTGCGCGATCCTTTGACAAAATTCACGTTTTTTGCGCGATCCTCTGACCTGCGAACAATTGATGAAATTGATTTTTTTCGGCAACTATTTGTCGAAATTCGCGATGTTCGATGGATTTATATTTTTTGATCCAGGTGGGGTGGGGGGGCGATCCGCGCCTGTGAAGAGGTATATACATCTCTTAGATGACACATTTTGACTTTCATGTATGTTAGGGCCCTTCAAATTTTTGAAGGGGATCCTTTTTCAGAGATTACCCTCTTTCAGAAATCATCTGATATTAAAAAATGGATGCGATGGTTATGTTTTTCAACTTTAGGTAATTGGTTCTTATGTATTTTTTCGTGCTGAATCCAAAAATGACCTTCATTTTTTACTATACCATCTCGTCAGGATTTTTCACAAATCGCAAATTTTTAAATAGTTGAAATATTGCGAAAATCTGCTACTATAAAACACACGTAACTTCTTTTCATAATAATTTATTCATTTTTTTTTTTTTTTTTTTTTGCTTATACTATGGATTTTTACAGTTAAACATGTAAAACATTGCGTATTTAAAATCCTTATAATTTTATTCCATGCGTGGAAGTTTCTTTGAACCGTTCATGCTCTGCCTCGCGCTTTTCTTTTAATCTTATCTATGGGGGTTCATCTCGGTATCTCTTTTATTTCGGCGGTTGATAAAGCTGGGAAATTTGTGGTAGATGTATTTAAAACATTTACCTTCTTTTGTTTAGGCTTTGACAGATTTTCGCTATTTTTTTACTTTTTAACTTTGAAATTTACTATTTGCGAAAATCGTGACGTGATTAAAAATGGATTTTCGGAATTCCGTGCTAAAAAATACATCAAAATCAATTATCAAAAGTTAAAAAACACAATCATCGCAGGCTTCTGTTATTAACGTTGTTCACTATAACTAAAAGAACAAAAAATAAAATAAATAATTACCATAGTACAAGAGTAACAAGAAAAAAAAAAGACATTTAATAACTAAATAATGTACAATAATGAAAATGGCACAGACATCACTATCACAGCGCCTTCCCCTCCGGTGGAATATTTCCAAATCGAAGGAGGACCTGCTGGCCATAGCCAAAAACATACTCAAAAAATTTTGTTCAATCCTATGCATAACTTCATACACTTTTCGATGATACAATAATGAAAATGACACGGTTATCGCTATTACAGCGCCCCCTTCCGACAAAATTTTTCCAAATTTAGGGAGGACCAGTTGGCCATAGACGAAAACATACACAAAAAATCTGGTTCAGTTCTATGCATAACTTTACACACTTTTCGATGGCACAATAATGAAAATGGCTCAGACAGCTCTATTACAGCGCCCCCTTCCGGCAGAATTTTTTCAAATTCAGGGAGGGCCTACTAACCATAGTCAAAAACATACAAAAAATATTTGGTTCAATTCTATGCATAACTTCATACAATTTTCGATGGTACAATGGCGACACACGCGGACAGACGGACGGATAGACAGACATTTTGTATAAACATGTTTTTTGGGGATATCTGACCCCTAAAACGTGTAAATCCGTCGAAAACCAGAAGACGAAAAAAAATTTCGATTACAATACTTTCTTCTGTTGAAGACAGAAGAAAGTAAAAATGGTAATTTTCAATAAAAAATACATATTTTGAAATATTTCAGTTATTTTTTGAAGATATTGTAAAACACCTATTTCAGTGCACAGGTAAGTGTAATAATAGTATGTAGTACAAAGAAAATAGAAATATATTGAGTGTTCGCTGTCTGGCGTAAGCATGAAATTTGTTTTTTCATCATTCTGTATTATAATTGAACAAACAATATGTGTATTTATTCAATATTATCTACCCCATATATATAAAATCCTAATGAAACGAATTTATGAAACGGAAGTATGAATCGACTGATTAAACAACTGATTATGTTTCACGGCGATTTCTCCTAAAATATGGAATACTTTGCGATGAAACACCAAAAACCAATATTAATCCGCAGATTTCAAAACTGGTATTAGAATTTTTAAATTTAAATTACTTTTCGAAATATTAATTTTTTTCTAATTTTATATACATTTTTCTAATGATGGCCAACTCAAATTCTAATCAGATATATTTTTTTTTCATATTTCAGAAAAGGTTACCTTAAATGTATGCTAAGAAATGTATCATGCTACTTTTGTTCATAATTCAATTTACGCGAACAATCTTTCGCCAAATCGAAATATTCTGATAGAGAAATCAATTCTGATGGTATTTTTATGTTAGCGAGACGCAGGTGATAATTCGCCAAACATTTTTCCCGTCGAATTTCTTCATATTTCATTCATTTCATTTAAAATATAATCCTGTCATTCATTTTATTTAAAATACACAACTTTCATTTAAAATTGATGGCTTTTACTCTTTTCTTTTTTTAAAAAACAAAACGAAAAGAAAAAAAATTAGGCACAGATGTTATCTACTCACCGGGGTGCAAATTCACAAACACTCAACGTTCCAGCGCTTTTGACGCCAAGCACTTTAGCCAAGGGCTTTGGCGAGTAAATGAACTTTGAAGCGCATCTTCGACGCGCATGCAATTTCGATCTTCGATATTTCGTGCATTTGACCGAGTGTTTTTTGTTTATGGAATACTTGCAAGAATACTAGGCGAAATAATAAAGGCTTATTTCATCGTCTGAATAATTATACAAGCATTATAAACAAAGGGAGTATTTAATCTTATAGATAAATGTTCTATAAGTACGTTCTTTTTCCTAAACTATTTATTTATTTAGTTTTATAAGTGTCATGTGCTGCCCTCTAGTGCCAGCATACTAAATGCAAAACAATAATCTCCTGAATAAAAATATCCAAAAATGCTCACACACCCCTCAAAGTTTTTAGTTCATAAAAAAAATAGCCTACCCTCTTTCCTACGACCTTGATTTGTTGAGCCCTGCTAATACAAGTATCAGAAATAGTTATTAAATTCTTCAAAACAGAAAAAGTCAATAAAAAAATCACAAGCGGTTATAGTTTGTAACATTTAGATGAGCCCACTATTTTTCAATTTTCCTACCCCCCCCCCCCCCTCCTTCATTTTTCTATCAGATTAATGATTTTTCATTTTAAGAACAGTTAGGAGGGTGTACACCCTACTTTTAGAATATAACTTTCATACTTTAATGAATTTATAAAATATTTGTTTAACCAACTGACAGGAAAAAGTAATTTTGTCTACCAGTTGAGTACCATTGTCTACCATTGAGATTTAGAAAAACTCTATATTATCTTATTAAGAAAAATGTCTATACTTAGCTTAAGGCTGCTCAGCTGCTCTGCTCAACAAGTGCAAAACGTTTTGACGCATTTACAAATTCATTTTTTAACGGTAAGATATAATATTGGAAGACCTGACTATGGCAGCGATTTGGAATCGAACTGTGTTTTCCATTTTTTGATAAATAAATTACCCATTGAATCATAAGCGATTTTGATCACGTGACAAAGAAATTTTTCTCCCTTCGCTGACTGGTTTTTCTGCTTTCTTCGCGAACTTCGGTTCAAAACGTCAACTTTGACAATATTTTCTGAAAGATCTATCGTGTTTGCGAAAAAAACAGTTCGATTACATAGTTTCTGAACAACAGTTATATTTTTTTTGACACCTGCTAGTTTCATGCATTTCCGAACAAAAATAAATTAAAACTTATGTCATAAAGTTGACCTTTTGGATTTGAGAACAGCCTTAAAGCTCTTCTTAAATTCCCTGCTCAACAAAAACAAAACTTCTTGATATGCTTTTAACCTAAAAATATAACTGGTAGGCCTAATTACTATTTACCTGCTACCTAATAAGCAAGGTATCAGAAATAGTAATTAAATTCTTTAAAACAGAAAAAGTCGATAAAAAATAGATTCATAAATAAATCTAAAAATAGAAATTTAGAATCGAATAGCATTTTTCATTTGTTAACTAAATTACTTGATGTACAATTGATTTTTGTCATGGGATGACAGGTTTTTCTCCTTTCCTACGCTGTCGCATCCAGAAATTCATTTAAAATGCAGACTTTAACGGTATTTTCTGTCAATTTCATGTGTTTCTGAACAAAAGAGAATTTTAAAATGTATCAGAAATTAGTTCCAGTGGATTTAAGAATGGACTTAAAAGTTATTAATCCATATCTGCCAACCTTCCAGTTTTTAAATGTCAAACACACTTTATACCACAATTTTTTCTGAAGAAATTAAATCAAATAAGTTCAACATGAAGAGAGGGGGGGGGGGCAGTGATATATTATTAAATAATAAAAAGCCATATCATTAAACAATTTTATTAAATTTTTGGTGCCATGTATAGTATATGTTTATTGATTCTAAAAAAATTGTAAGGTTGGCAGCTGTCTTAATTCTCAATATCTCAGCAATAATATGAATAAATAAAAAGAAAAAACATATTTTATTTAATTTTCTAAGATTTTCTGTAAATTTAGAAACTATTTTGTAAACAACATTTGTATTCTCAGGCTATGCAAATAACTAAATCAAAATTCACCAGTGGATTTTTAAGGATAACCAATATGTATATATATTATTATTATTATTATTATTATTACTACAACTGTAGAATGAAAATGGAAAAGAAATATAACAAACAATAATTTTGACTTGAAAATTCAAAAAATTATTTTCATTTTGATACAATATAAAATTATATGAAATAGATATTTATGTACTATATATATATATATATATATATAAATGTAAAAATCATGAACATTTTTATAATTTTTTTATGTTTTAAGAATCTACCCTGGTAACATTATGACATTTGCAAGCTAATGTTAAGTCAAAGAAGCTTTCTTTACAAAATGTAACTGCAACAAAAATATAAAATGTTCAAAACTGTCACATTAGACATAGACCTCAGATATTCCATGCAAAACAGATCACTTTAAAATATCGAAATTCAAATATGAAATTTGTAAAGGATGCGACTGATTTCATATTAGCTTCTGAATGTCGTCATGTGAGTAGAATAGACTTTGCTAATTTCCACAGCATTTGCCAATTCAAACATAACTGAAATAAAGGCTACTTAATTTGCTTTTATTTTTTAAGTATGATTTTTTTTTTTTTTTTTTTGTAATAAATTTATATACTATGAATTACATTTCTTTTATCTCTATAGAGCAAAACTTCGTGATCGATACGACTGTGTGACAGATATACTAATTATATTATTTTTTTTCTTACAACCGATTGACAAAACTTGAGATTTTTACCAATCATGAAATTTCACAAATTTTTTTGCTGCGACATGGTAAAGAAATGTGAGATTTTTTGCCACAAGTGATTAACAAAATTTTTAATTTTTTTTTTTCCTTTAAGAACGAATAGGCAAAATTTGCGTTTTTATTTCAATGACCGATTGATGTTCTTCTGAGATACGTTGATGAAATTCACAATTTTTTTTTCTGTATAATTTTCTTTTTTCTTTCTTTCTTTTTTTTTTTTTTTTTGCAACCGACTGATGTCGAATTTTTTTAAGTGACAAATTCACATGGTTGCTATCGCGATAGACAATCCATTCCATCTTCATAACGCTACAAAGATGTAGCTTGAATTTTAAAGCTTCATCCTTATTTTGTAGCGGTAACCTTATTATAACGGAATCAAAATTCGAGTTAGCATTATCAATAATACTATTTGGATACGTTGACTTAATATGGGGGGGGGGAACTTTCTTAAATTCTGTAAGGGTATCCATAACATAAAAACATTCGACAAAACATAAACAACAACCGTGAAACTGACGAGAACAGAATACTGCATATGCGCATGCGCGCAGTTCGTTTTCTCGCCAAAACGCTTGGCTACAGAGCTTGGCGTTAAAAGCGCTGGAACGTTGAGTGTTTGTGAATTTGCCACCGGGGTACCTAATTGACGCCAAAATGGCATTATTGTGATTGACATGGTAACACGACTATTGTTGTTTATTTGATAATAAATGTTTATTTACTTTTATTTCTTTTTTTAAATTATATAAATTATTTTGTTCTATGATTATTAATTATTTTTTTATATTTCCTTTAGAAAATAATAGAAAATAATTAAAAAATACGGTACTACTTAGTTATTCCGTCGACCAATTTTGCCAAATTATATAAATCGCCAAAACACTCGCCAAATTACACAAATTGACGTAATTTTTATTTTAAATAACGAAAGTACAAATAAATTAGTATAACATTAATAAATATACAAATAAAATGTCGAAATAAAAATCACTTGATGACGTAAACACGTGTAACTTGCTTAAAGTCAAGTGAATGTGACATTTACGATCAACCATTATTGGCATTTAATGTTATTGTTTGGCGATAGATTTTTGGTCGACGGGATATCTAAGGAATACCAAAAATGTATATGTAACTGGTATTTGAAAACGAGGTTTTCGCCAAATTTTCGTAAAAAAATAAAAATCACGCCAAACCTGCGATGCGTATCAGGCCAAATATTACCACTCGAAAAAAAAAAAAAAAATGCTAACTGGCGAGTCGAAAAAAAGCTATTGGCGAGATTTGCATCCGGCCTACGTAACAGTACCTAGAATTCTTTGCGACCATGGCAACTTTTATGTAGTTTTATTCGAAAAAAAAAAATTGATTTTTTAATCAAAATGGAAAAGTTACGGTTCCATATTGGCGCGATTTTTTTCTGACGCCAATGTCATATACGGAACGGGCACATAACTGGCGCCAAAGTATCGTTATTTTGCCTGATATGATAAGCCGGATGTTGCTGTTTATGCTGTTGATGTGTTCCCCAAATTGGCGTCGTTAAAAAATCGCGCCAATATGGGACGTATATGACATCTGTGCCAAACTTTCATATGAACGGCGAAGGGATCAGACCGTATTTGTTTATGGCAGTTGATGACTTGAACTATTATAATATAGATGAAATGATGGCGATAGAATGATATTTTTCGACTTATCACCTGTGCCTGGCTAACATTAAAGTACCAAAATGGCACCTAGAGTATAAAAAACGAAGTGGTCCGCCTGGAACTGTTGATGATTGTCACATGACTTAGGCTATTGTTATAGAGATTGTTTTAAAATACCAGGAGACAAAGACTCTGTAAACTTAATTTATTTTATTTTAGCTTCTTTTCAAATGTTTAACTGATCCTCTTTAATCAAAAACGAAAATAACCATTTGATGTCTTAACAGCAACTAATTCGCCCTTAAATTTTTGCAATCAAAGGGAATTGAATGGAAACCCTTTTACAGGGAGATCTACACAGCTTTTTTCAGTATAATTCAATCTTATCTAATATTTTTAAAACCCATCAGAATAGCGTGTTTTTAGATTCTGCGGTGTCTGAACGGGGGTTGGCGAGCGTAGCTTGCATGGGGCAGAGCCCCCTAGTACATTAAAAAATATATAAACACTCCCAACTTAGGCAGATACCCTAACAACATAAAGTTACCAAATATCATGTCATTTCGACGTCTTTAACGAGCTCTAGATCCATGCCCGTCGAGGAAAACACGCCTTTCATCCCACTGTGCGCCACAACCAGAACGAGTTCTTCCCAACCGGAACAAAATTATGAAAATCGAAGCATCCGTTCCAAAGTTGTACGCGGATAAAAAATAAAAATGATTATACAGTAAAACTTAGCGAAGCGGAATTGTATATAACGGAAAAATACCTGAGAAAAGAATACATTTGCAATTAGACGGCCTACCTGACCTGATAAAAGGGAAAACTGCCTAACTCTGTATTTTTTTTCTTTTTTTTCTTTTTTTTTTTTTTTTTTTGTCTCTTGCTCAGATTATTCTTTTGACTACAGGTCGAAACATATGCATCGCAGTAAACAATTTTTTTATACCATTCGTATTATTTTTCCAGAAAAAGCTCTTCCATGTAATTACACTGTAAAAAAATTCAGAACCGTTACAGTCTATAGCGTAAACTTTTCCAAAAATGTTGTGTAAACTATTAATTTTCTTGAGTTACTGAATAAATCGGAATCGTTACTCTCATTTCTGTGTAAAGGATTTGAAGCGAATACATTGTAAAAAAAAAAAAATATCATAAACGCTACAGTCCATAGCGGAAATGTTTCCGAAAATGTAGTGTAAATTATGAATTCCCTTTGGGTAACTTATTAAATCGGGTATATTACTCTCATTTTCGTGTAAAGTATTTGAATGCGAATATTCGGATTTTCTGCACATGTCCAATACGTTCTACAAACGTCATGACCACGTGGCTTTTATTGTTCTGTGGTTGAAAGTAATAAAGAGACGTAACGGATATTTTGAAGAAAGTAAGCATTTATGTTTTATATTTTTTTTATTCAAGAAAGTAATACGCTTTTTTAAAAGAATTAATATTATTCGATTGAATTTTATTGAAAAATAATATTAGAGTTACTGTTTATAGTTTGTTGCAGATACAAAGTTAAATAATTCGTTCGAAATATATAATCTTGTCCTTGAATCTATCATAGATATAAGACTAGATATTTGATTAACGAATAATAACAGGATTCGTACCCATCAAGGGATCTTAGGTGTTTTCGTGCCAGAAATTCCGTAAAATGCTGCTTGGTATATCTGAAGAAAGAATTTTTTTTCTTTAACCCCTCAACAGTGTAACCCGAACTGGATTCGGGCAAGAACACTTTGCTTGCTTCGTTATTAAAAGCATTTTGATACCACTAATTTGTAACTGTAAATTTATCTTTATTGATTGTCAGATATTTTTCGATTAAGTAAGGTAAATATTTTAGTATGGAAAAAGTGGTGTCCAGCCCCATTTTTAATTTTTTTGTAAGAAAAGAAATGTCACTGTTAAGGGGTAAAATACAGCGAATATTACTTTACGAAAACTCTCGTAAAAGGTCGTTGAAGCGTACTAAACCTGAATACTAATGTTAGTGAAGTACAGCACTGTTTATATGTTTTTATCATCTTTTCGTTTTGAACTTATGTTCCATTTCACGATGAAATATATCGTTTATATGACTGAAGAAATGCATGATTTCACTTATACTATACGTTTTATCCTATTTATTTATGAATCATATATTTGTAAAAAAGATCTTATTGAAATTTGATTTATAGATCTATATAAAATGCTTTTTAAAAATTCGATCTCCCGAGCTCCATCCTGCAAATACTTTGAAAATTTTAATTTCCCTACGAAAATAGATGGATTTTTTTATACTTTTTAATATTTGTTTTTTTTAATCTCATAATTATAGAATATTATTTTATAATATTTCATATCTGTTGAGTAATTAATTTATTTTCGTGATTTTAATACTTATAAACAGATATATTTTCGAAAAAGCTTGGTCTATTTGTAAGTACATTTTTAATATATTGTTTTACAATTATCATGGTTTTAAATATATTCCTTTAAAAGTATTTATTTTATTTGTATAACTTGAGAAGTCCAGAGATAACCTCAGAAAATGTATCTATTTATTAGTATACAATTCATGAAAATAAAGTAATTAATCGCAGATATTAATCATTTTTAAATAGTGTATTTTTTTATACGAAAAAAATAATTATTTAAAGGTATAAAAGAATCCATTTATATGTAGTGAAATTAAACGTTTTCATAAAGTATTTATTTACAGGATAGAGGTCACTAGTCCGCACTTTAAAAAAGAATTATTTATAGACATACAAATCAAATTTTCAATATTATCTTTTTACAAATATGTAATTCATAAACGAGGATAAAACGCATTTGTAGAAGTGAAATTATCAATTTCTTTGGTCATATAAACGATGCATTTCATCATTTCAAAAGTTGTGAATTAGAACATAAGTTCAAACGAATAGATGAAAAAACGTATAAACAGTGCTATTTGTACTTTACTAATACTAAAACTACATTATTATTCATTAATCAAATATATAATATATAACATCTATTATAGATTCATGGACAAGAGTATATATTTCGAAAGAGTTATTTAACTTTGTATGTGCAACAAATGATTAGCAGTAAATCTAAAATTATTATGCAATAAGATTCCATCGGATAACATTAATTCTTTTTAAAAAGCGTATTATTTCTTAAATAAAAAAAAAAAAAATGACATAATTCAGAAAAGTTCCCTAAATGCACAGAAACATTTAAGAAATATACACAAACGTATCCAAACTATACACAAACATATTCGAAATATACACAATCATATCCGAAATGCACACAAACATATCCGAAATATACACTAATATTTCCAAAATATCCAGAAACATTTCAGAAGCACGCAGAAACGTTTCTGAATATTCTACTGAAATACGCGGATATATGTTTCCGAATATCTGACCGATATATGGGGAAACATAACAGAACCGTTGGGCCACATTGCTGCCCCACCAGGTAGAGAAACGTTTCCGAGTTTTTTTTTTTTTTTTTTGTAAATTGTATGACTGACTATAAAAAATATAGCTGGCCTGCAGTAGCGCCAACTTTTGAAAAATATTGTGTGGGCTCAAAAATTTTTGTGTAAAACAAAGCATATAATCTTTTTCTTTAAAGAGAGAAGCGGTGAAAACCGAATAATTAAAAATGATAATTTGAAGTAAAATTTGTTTTTTCTAATCAAAATACAAAATTATTATTATTTAATAAAAAAATTATTAAATTATGCATATTCCCATTAGTTCTTCCCTATAAATACATTAATATTTATTATAAATAGCATAAATCTTGCTAACTATTAAAAGAGCAAAAAACTAAAAGTAAAAAATACATATATGTCTAAGTGCTTTATCAATTCAAGGCATTAAAAACCGATGGCAAAATATGCAGGAAATTTGTTTTGGGGAGAAATTTAACTATAAATGAGCTGAAGGGGCTTTTAGTGCCATGTAGGTCTAATTGATGACAATTTTTGACGCAAAATTATTTTGAGAACAGTAATAAAACAAAATTTCATTTCAGCAATTAAATAAATACATAAATAAATAACGAAATAAATCAATTGAAAATGCGTGGGTGGAGAGATAGAGAATCCTTGTGTGTGCTCGTCGCCCCTCCTGGCCTGTAATAAAAGGATTAAGACTAGTTGCTAGGCGTAGCACAGACGCCATTTCAGAACTTTCTTGGAGGAGGGAGAGAGAGGGAAAAAGTTATTTTGAGAGAGGCAAAAATTTCTTTTAATTTTAATCTTGCTGTACACGTCTCAGAGAAGTACAGATTTATTCTCACATATGTTTTTTTAAATTACCAAAAGTACTCATTAATGCTAAATGTGTTCATAAGATTGAAAAACTAATTGAAGAACTCAGATGATAAGGGTGGTGACAAAAAAAAAAAAGAATTAGTCATATGATTGAAAATAATCAGTGGTCCTTTACCTTTACCATCTGTTCAGGGGCTATACTTATATAACGCTATCAACATTTTGCTAATTTTGGAACTCCTCCCCCGTTACGATATCATATGTTATCATTCGTCGACCCCCCCCCCCCCTCACACACATTCACACAGATTCATAGTCAAAAAACACGTTTTTTTTACATACCGTAACAATATCTCAAAACAGCTCACTCTGTCAAAAACATTGTCAATACAAATGTTGTAGAGCTTAAAATTCTGAGTAAAATGAGTACCTACACTTAATATTTTTGTTGAACATTAAGGTCACAATTCTACTTTAAACTTTTAGACCCGTGGTCAGGGGGTTGAACCAGGGGCGCGCCAGCAGTATCCAGCGCCTGTGTGCAGAATTTCAATTGGCGCCCTAACTCCACCCTTTAGAAAAAAATTAAAACTTTATAAAAAAATATGAGTATATATAAACGTTTTAGATGCCATCCTGCTGGAGTTTATACAGTTCAAATAAAGTTTTTTTGAACCGGAAAATTATTTAATAAAATGCGTCTTGTTTCTACAGGGTTAGTATTTTATTTATTTTATTAAATATGATTAATGGTTCCAAACATTTTTAAATTACTTGAAAAATAAATAAGATTGGCAACTATGTAAATTACATTCGAAACACAGTAAAGGTTGTGAAAATAAAACCTGTCTGTATCAATTCTGCATTAAACGGTCAAATTTCCTTATCCGAGAGAAAATAATACAATAGTAAATAAATAAAAGAAACTAATAAGAGAAAGTTGTTTGTCATCTCTAATTTGCATATCTATATTAATGACTCTGCATGTGTTGTCGACGGCTAAGAAAATCTACCGCGGATAGCAGAAAATCTTAATGCGGATAAAAGATGGCAGGTCCAAATGCACCTGAGCTCAGATTTTTCATTTTTTTTTTTTTTATAATTAGCCGAAATATAATTAAAAGCCATAATGATAATCGCAAAATGGCGAGCTTTCTTTTTTCAAAGCAATCATGCCTCTGCATTTCTCCAGATGTTAAGCGGTTCTTCACACTGACGGAAGTGTAGCGTTCGATTTTCACTGCATTTTGAAACTGGGATGGCCGGGTCCCCGTCGAGTTAAAAAAAAAAAAAAAAAAAAAAAAAAAGAGAGAAAAAAGGGGAAGAGGGGGGGGGGGGGGGGCGAGAAATAAAGAAAATCGTCTTATCTTTCTGATTCCAACGGTATCTTTCTTTACTCTTACGAAACCCCTTTTTATTTGGCCGCGATTTACATCAGTTTTTAAGTTTTCCCGTTTTTCTAAAGTTTAAAATTTTCAAAAAAAAAAAAAAGAAAAAAAACACTTATTAAGACTTGGTACCTGGTATTTTTTCTGGGTAATCATAGTATATATCAATCTAGGCATTTTTTCCGAATCTAACGATATCTCTGGTGTGAAAAAATATTAATATTTACTATCTAAAAAATCTTTAAGTCATTTCAAATCTTCCCCAGAGATCCTTTTTCTCCCAGTTCACGTTTTCTCAAGATATCGTTTCCCGTATCAAAGATATGTGCTTTGACTATCATTTCGCGTTTTCAAATAGTGAGGGGATGATGCGCATTTTATATTTTTTATGTTTTATCAAGAATTTTTGGTCAGAATTGAAACTTTCATATATCTAATTGCCAGAAATTAAATACAAGTTCGAGGTTCGCTTGAAAAATCAGATAGGAGCTTCGATATCAACTGTGGTGTACGCCTCAGAAGGCATCGGAGCCTCAACTCGAACTTCGTTTGGATAGATTTTCATTAACAAAAAAAGAAAAAAAGCAATTTAACAAATTACAAAGACCATTTGGAAAATGATGTTTTCAAAGACTAAAATTTAAGACATAAAAAATCGCACGGAGTTTATCATTACGTACGCCATGAATTAGCCATGAATTCACATTAATAGTGTTATTACACGTAAAACTTCCAAGCGACAAAAATTGCCTGCGACTCGTATTTGGTGTGAAACATTTATATGTATCCATTCCTGTCCTATTTATCTTTTTTTAATTTTTAATTGGCTTATTCCATTTTTCTATTGCACGTGAAAATCTTACAAATTAAAATTAACTCTTTGGCAGAAGTTGTTATTCATTTTCTTTCATTTTCATTAATTATTATCTACCTGAAACTTACGTGTTATCCAAGCATTTCATTGGCTGTTCTAGAAAAGGCTTTTCCATCGTCAGATTTCAAAGAAATCTGACTACCAATTTTAAATGAAATTTCATTCTTAAACTTCTAAACATCCGACAATATTACTTTTTACACCGTCGGATAGAGAAAAAAATGTACTTTTAAATGCAATTTGTTTGAAAGCTGTATCCCAATTTGTTTCAGAGTTATTAATTTTTTTTTTTTTGTAGTTTCTATTACTTTTTTGTCATAGTGGCAACATAAGGTATCCATCTCTGTTGAAATTAAAGGGAAATATAGATTACTGTATAGACCAATCAGAACTCGAATAGAATGCGGATTAAACCAATAAAAACGTTCAGATATGCTTTTGATTTCCTACCCTGACGAGAACAATAACCATTTTTCCAAATGGTTAAAAAAAAAAAAAAAAAAAAAAAAAAAAGAAGAAGTCATAAATTCGAGGTTGTTTACTGCCGAAGACAGTGCTGGTGACAATATTAGACTCGTTTGGAAAGATTTTTGTTTAAAAATATAAAATCAAAACAAACCGGGCAGTGCGAGGCACGTCCGGTGTATAATGTTGCTGAAGACATTGCCCCCCCCCCCCTCCCCATATCTAGGGTAGATTGGAAAAAAATTTCTTTTAAAAATACAAAATCATTCAACATTTGATTTTAGGTGTATTTAAGGTTATTATCATTTGCAATGTCGGGCGGGTTGGTTAGTAGGGCATAGCATAGAAATTTGAAAATATTTTTTCATATTTTTTTTTTCCGTTCATATTACAGCGATCATTGTAGCTCCTAACAGTCCTAACTTTATTAAATCTAAATTGAACTTTTTTTTTTTGCCATTCTAGTCTCTGGAGCGTTTAAGGTTATATGTAATGCTAATAAGTGCTCATATTTCAGTACTTTCAATTTTATGTTCGGAATTAAAATGAACAAATCTTAAATCATCACGTTTATATATTCAGTATGTGATCACACACAAACGTACGAAGGAGTGCAGGGAAAGTTCCGAAACCTCTCAATCTTTGACAAAGTAAGCATTTTTGGACATTTATGGCCAAATTTAGCTTATTTTCAGCATCCCCTCCCCCTTAACGAAAATTCTGTTTCCGCCATGATGACAGACCCAGAGTACAATATAGTATAGATAAAAAGTATTTGTTCTGCTCGGAAGTCTATGGTCCGAACAGACACACAATTTTACAATACATAAAAGTTTCTACAGAAGTGATAATTTGTAGGAGCGCTGAAAAAATATATTGCTTCGGCCGCCTAAAGTAGACTTTACTCTATGAGAACAAAATTCAGTGTTAAACTTACGACACGGAACGCCAAAACTTTCACAAACGGGTGATGCTTCATTTTACCAATTAAAATTTGTTCCATAGCTGACGTCAGTCTCTCCGATCTAAAATATCTAATACATTGAACAGCACAGTCATACCTATTCTGGTTTTACACTGTTTCTCTATTCAGGGTAAAGCCGGAATTGGACAAAATTGTTCCCAAAACGTGTCGGGCAAGCAAAATGTTTTGTAAAAATAGTAATATCGATAATGAGCATCTGATAATGGAATCATTGTAAATATACCTTAATAAATTACAGAGATGTATTTTCAAAAATCTACCTTTTATTACATAGTTTCAAAAATTATAATTTTTTTAACCCTCTTTCATTTCTTTTATTCTAAACTACATTTTTTTTTTTTTTTAAATGAATCTTTATTTGAATGTTGAAAAGTCTAAGTATGTAATCATTAATGTTGCTATTGTGTACTTCCTGTCTTGGGAACACATAATAATCTAATATTTCTTCATAAATATGTATGCAGTATTCTTTAAAAGGATTTTAATTGTATGTTAAGAAATTAGGAATTTTTTGTAGAAATTGAGTTGGACCTGTTTTCACTAATTTTTGTACAGGTCGGGTCGCAAACTGCAAAAATATAAACGGGCAGAGACCGATCCTGGAAGTTCCGTTCTCTAACTCAAGGCTGTCCATGTCCAACGCGCTCCCCGCGGACCTATGGGGGCGCCCTTTGAAAGTTTTCCTGGTGCCCATTCGAATCTTTCCTCTTACTAGCTATTTTTTAAATTAAAAATCCACTTTAAAGGATGCTTCCTTTAAAATCAATAATATCTGAATGGGGTTCTTTTAATTGTTACCAGTGATCGTAATTTCATGTTAATTATTTTATATTATTAATTTGTTCTTTAGTAGTTAAGGTGTCTGTCCCCTTCACCTACAAAACTTTTGAGATAGGTTGATCCTCTGAAAAATGTAATTTTAAATTTTCTATGATTTATATTATTTCTGCAAATTATTTTTAAATAGAGTTTTTGAGTCAGAGAATTTATGCTTATGCCCGTGAGATGTATATGCATCCGAATAGTAAGTTTCATCTTATTTATCACAGAAATTCTGCAGTAAAAAGAAGATTGTTATTTAAAAATAACAAAAACAGGTACAATTTAGCCCTGCTATAATAAAACTGTGCAATTCTTTACCACTACTACAGTGAGATAATAGTGTTACATGTTTTCAGCCATGGGAATTATGGCGCCTTTCATTGATTTCATCTATATGAGGTGCGCCTCTGGTTATTGAAAGGTAGGATAGACCTACATCTAAATCACATATTGGGAGATACAGAAGTAGAATGAAACGAAATAAAATAAATAATAATAATAATAAAATAAATATCTATAAGAAAGTTTATCTCAGGCAAATTTACAAAACATAAATCAGATGTCAAGAAAATGTAATACATTTTAGTTTAATTAAATTAAGGATTTTTTTTTTAAGTATTTGCACTTCAACGGAAATATTTGGCGCCTTTGCTACTTCGGCGCCTGTGTGCGTCGCACACTTTGCACACTGGGTCGGCGCGCCCCTGGGTTGAACTCAGAATTAATTAGAAGAAAACTGGAAATCGTTTTAATCCCTTCAGTTTAGGTCTAAAATAAACGTACTACAACACTATATGGCCAAAGGTGACCGGTCACTTGCGATTTTAGACGTTTTGTTAAATATCTAGAAAAATACATGAGGAATTAACCTGAAACTGCAGGGTTGTAAATAATATAGTATAGGTCATATATTTCCGCGAAGATTTTTCCCTGAAACTGCATAGGGGACCATCAACAAATTGAAAAAGAACGAATATCTTTTGGATAACCCTGTAAAAACTAATATAGCAAAAGCGTTCAAACACGAGATTATTAATAAGTGGCTTATTGTAATGTACTTGTTCATTTTTATGAGGATAGTATGTATACTTGTACAGAAATTAAGGTTTTTATAAAAACAGCCCCAAATTTCGCCAAGTTTTTTGCTTATAATTTGCAGAGTTCTTAATATAAAAAAAAAGGTTATTTTCAGAAAATATGACAAACAATATTGTACACAATACTTTGGAATTAGAATTAAAAAATAATAAAAATTGGATGAAAAATGAGCAGATTTACTAAAAAATGTTTCACTGCGAATGCAATCAAAATATAGTGTGCATAATGTATTAGCTAAGTATATAGAGCAACTTTTGTAAAAGTCTCAAAATCATAGCTTGAAAATTCTGAAAATAATCCTCGATAGAATAAGCTCGAAATCAGTTGTTCCCGAAAGGAAGCAAAAAGATGAGGGTTTTCGTCGTATGTATTGTATGTACTGTATACAGGGTGCAATATGTTATCTATCACCGACCTTTGATTTCTCAACCGTTGGTCGTAGACATATAGTTCCAATTACAAAAACGTTTCAAATGAGGTAAATATTCATGTTGTGGCATTATTTAAAGTAAAAAATCGATTTTATAAAAATTACGAAACCTAACTTTTTATACGGTCCCCCGTCCCTATAGTTATAGTAAATGTTTACGCATATCATAACACATATAACACAAAAAGTTTGACATATGATATTGATACAGTTATTAAATTTCAAAGTTTGAGATTTTTGTACACGATTTTGTCTTTCATTGAGGGATCAGTTAAAAGATAAAGTAATTCGAGATCAAAATCAGGGTGCTATGTCTTTTTTATGGGAAAACCATCTTTAACCGGTATCGCCAAATAGGGGTATCACAAAAGAGGGTTATTTCATCTAAAAATTTGAGCTGAGATTTAGGGGTCGCACAGAAAGCGAAGAATGAAATATTGAAATTAAACAGAAAAATATATATCAATTTATTATAATATCAGAAAACGGTCTAGTATAAAAAATAAATACATAAGGCATATCACACACTGAAAAGACAAGCGACAGAAAAGCGTAAGTCAAGAGACATTTCTCCCTGATAACAAAGAAGAAACCGGTTTGAACGCTACAACCTGTCGCTTGTCTTACATTTTTGTCTGCTTGTCTGCCCAGTCTGTGATCTGTCTTAGTCGCCGGAATCTACTAGAGATACTGCTCAAAGTGTTCTCCATTGGTGGCAATGCACAATTGAATGCGTGACAGTACTGAGTCCTGGTCACGTTAGAATATTGAAGGTGTGCAAACTGTGCGACAAAAGGATGATGCGTCTTGGAAACCTCCTCATCGCCCGGACAGTACGGCACGTGTGGTGCGGTATATGGGGAACCTAGATTGTTGGACCCATCTTCTACGACGGGACTTTAAAGAGGATCGTTACATCTACTACAAAACACAGTACGCGACTGATATGAAGAGCTGCCTCTCCGACATGCATGCCGGGTGAGGTTTCAACATGATGGGGCCCTTTAAGCATAAAACATCAAACATCCGGGCGTATCTGGCCACTGAATTCGGTCAACAGCTCCTTGGATATGGTCGTCCGGTAGAGTAACCCACCGCGTTCGCCGAACTTGATTCCCATGGGCTTCTACCTCTGGGATTACATCAAGGCATAAGTCTATGTGACTGAGACTACTTCTATGGTTTATCTGAAGCAGTGCATCATCCTTGATTGTCGCACAGTTTGCACACTCGCTATGCTTTAACGTGTCCAGAACTCAGTACTGTCACGCATTCATTTGTGGAACACTTTGAGCAGTATCCCTAGTAGTTTTCGGCGTTTTATGTATTCATTTTTTTATAGTAGACCGTTTTCTGATATTACAATAAATTGATATTTATTTTTCTGTTTAATTTCACTATTTCATTCTTCGCTTTGTAGACGACCCCTAAAAGTCAGCTCAAAATTTTTAGATGAAATAACCCTCTTTGGTGATACCACAATTTGGCGATACCGGCTAAAGGTGGTTTTGCCGTAAAAAGGACATAGAACTGTGATTTTGATCTCGAATTACTTTAATTCATTTTTTTAACTGATCCCACATTGAACGACAAAATCATGTGAAAAAATCTCAAACTTTGAAATTTAATAACTGTGTCAATTTTTGTAGCACAGATGTCAAACTTTTTGCGTTATATATTTTACGATATGTGTAAACTTTTACTAAATATAACTATAGGGACTGGGGGACCGTATAAAAATTTAGATTTGGTAATTTTTATAAAATTGATTTTTTACTTTAAATAATACCACAGCATAAATATTTACTTAATTTGAAACGTTTTTGTAATTGGAACTAATATGTCTACGACCAACGGCTGAGAAATTAAAGGTCGACGATAGATAACATATTGCACCCTGTATACAGTACATACAGTTACAAAATAAGCGAAACATTAACGTAAAACGTAAACATAATTCGTAAAAAAAAGAGTAAATCTTATTTTACTGTTTATTAATAAATGATTGCACAAATATGAAAAGTTATACATAAGACAAGCGTCAAAATTTAGTTTTTAGTTTTTGAAAAAGTGCTTGATAGATGACAAGACTCCCAGTTAGTCCTCTTCCACGATGCAGTGTCCCTCCATTTACGCAATCATTTAATATCAGCTAGTGTCGCTTTCTCCTGCTAACTGATAGTTTCTCCTCCATAGTCACTACAACCTTTTTTAGGTAGCTTTCCTTACAAAAAGCTACCTATTGCAGCCGTTCGGAGGAAAGCGATTTCAAAAAATTTTGGTATATTTTCATCGATCATGACCCCCAGACCCCGAAACCACTCTCCGTTCAAAATTGATATATATATATATATATATATATATGATATATATATATATATCAATATATATATATATATATATATATATATATCTGACCTATGTCACACTGTAACTCTCGTATTTATGAACCGATTTGGATGTAATTCGGTGTGTACATAGTACATACCAATGTCTCGACCGAGTTCGTTGGCCAGCTTCATCCGCCATTTTGTTTCAAAATGGCGGCCATTTAAAAATTTAAAAAAATTTTAAAATTTGAAATGTGGTACCAAAAAATTGAAAATGGAAGAATATTTTTTTCTTATGTATTTGACCTTTATACAAAGACTCCGTAGCAGTTTTTGTTTTGTCTATATATTAAAAAATGGCTGAGTTATAGCATTTTGAATTTCTAGCGAAGCTGACATTTTGAAACGTCCTGAATTTTGTCACGCGATAGAAGGCGTATTTATGAACCGATTTGGATGTAACTTCTTTTATACATAGTACAGATCAATGTCTCGACCGAGTTCGTTGGCCAGCTTCATCCGCCATTTTGAAACAAAATGGCGGCCATTTAAAATTTTAAGAAAAATTTAAATTTTAAATGTGATACCAAAAAATTGAAAATTGAAAAAATATTTTTTCCTTATGTGTTTGACCTCGATAAAAAGATTCGGGAGCAGTTTTTGTTTCGTCTATATCTTAAAAAATGGCTGAGTTATAGCATTTTGAATTTCTAGTGTGGCTCACATTTTGAAACGCCCTGATTTTTGCCACGTGATAACAGACGTATTTATGAACCGATTTGGATGTACCTTGGTGTGTACATAGTACATACAAATAACTCAACCGAGTTCTTTGGCCAGCTTCATCCGCCATCTTGTTTCAAAATGGCGGCCATTTAAAAAAAAATTAAAAAAAAAATAATTTAAAATGTGATACCAAAAAATTGGAAAATGAAAAAGTGTTTTTCGTATGTGTTTGACCTTAATACAAAGATTCCGGAACAGGTTTTGTTTCGTCTATATCTAAAAAAATGGCTGAGTTATAACATTTTGAATTTCTATTGTGGCTGACATTTTAAAACGACCTGATTTTTGTCACGCGATAACAGGCGTATTTATGAACCGATTTGAATGTAACTTGGTCTGTACATAGTACATACCAATGTCTCAACCGAGTTCGTTGGCCAGCTTCATTCGCCATCTTGTTTCAAAAGGGTTGCCATTTTAAAAAAAAAATGTAATTTAAAATTTAAAATGAGGTATTAAAAAATTGGAAAATGAAAAAGATTTTTTTTATGTGTTTGGCCTTGATACAAAGATTCTGGAGCAGTTTTTGTTTCTGAAAATTTGTTCTTTTGTTTATATCTTAAAAAGTGGTTGAATTATAGCACTTTGAATTTCTATCATGGTTAACACTTTGAAACGATCTTGTATTTGTCTCGCGATACCACACGTATTCGCCTATTTCGATGGAAGAAGGCATGTGGATAGTATACATCAATATCTCGACCAAGTTCGCTGGCCAGCTTCAGCAGCCATCTTGTTTCAAAATGGCGGCCATTAAATTAAAATATATATATATTTAAAGTGAGGTGAAAAAAATTAGAAATTAAAAAAGGTTTCTTTCTTAAGTATTTGACCTTGATATAAGGATTCAGGAGCATTTCTTGTTTGTCTTTATCTTAAAAAATGGCTCAGATATAGCAGTTTCAATTTCTAACGTGGGTGACATTTTGAAAAATCTGATTTTTCGCCTGCGACAACACTCGTATATATCAACCGATTCCGATGTGAGTGAGCATGTGCACAGCAATTACTAAGGTCTCGACCAAGTTCACTGGTTAGCCTCATCCACCATGTTGTCTTAAAATGGCAGGCACTTTAAGAAATCGCCGAATTTGGCAGCCAAATATAAGTTACTTTAAATAAAAGCAGCTTGGATAAAGCTGACTAATTTCGCGAAATTCTCATTCATAATGATTTAGTATTGATAAAAATTAGTATTGAATCTCTTACATTCGGTTTCCACTTAATTGAGCTTCGTGTGTTTGAATAATATAAGTTGGCTTTTTTAAAATAAGGAATATGAAAGCTACCTCTTCCTCCCGGCACTGGCCGGAAGGACTTTTTCGTTTATCACCCATTTCGTTAACCTTCAATAAATAAACACGAAGCACACCAAAAGGCTATACAAAAGTAACCAGGATAAGCGGAAAATAACGTTTCTGAAATCCCTTCTTGTCCATTTCCGTCGTGAGTTTGCACTTTGCTACGGACGGGAACCTGCCTGTCTCGGCCACTTGTAACATTCTTCATTTTTTTACTAGGCCGGATAGTACGGAGGGCAGGATAGTCGGGAGTTTACCGTATTTTTAAATTTGTATAGGAATAGAAGTTTTAATCATTCGCGGTTCGCTTGGAAAAATCTACGGGCGGGTCAGCTAGTATACAAATAAACAGTGTTTTTTTTATACCAGAAATGTGACCTTAAGTTGCCAAAACAGGCCTTTTGATTTATAAATTGGAGCCTAGACCTTTAGAAACCTCCATCAGTGATTCACAATTTTGGATTTTTCTCCATTCCCCCTACCTTCACTCAATTTCTTCAAAACATTCACACACACACACACGAAAGGAAAGGTCAACAATTCTTATTTATTTTCAAAGTATGTGAAATAATTTCAGTTTAAAGCTCCTCTCAAGTTGGCGCCCTCTATTTAATCACTTTGCACCTCAATTCAGGTACATAATAATCTTAGGCACCAAGTGTGGTAAGCCATCCCTAGAAACATTTATAGAAGCTTTTTCTTTCTTCATTTTTTGGATTTAACAAAATATCTTACTAAAGAAAATATTCACACACAAATACACACACACACACAAAAAAAAAAAAAAAAATTTTTTTTTTTTTTTTTTTTTTTTTTTTTTTTTTTTTTTTTTTACTTGCTGTCAAAATATACGAGATAATTTCGGTTTAAACATCTCTCAATTTGGCGCCCCTTGGTCTCGCCGCCCCTCTTGCCCCCCTTAGCTACGCCACTGCACTGTACAACATCCAAACGGAGAGGTTACTGACGCGATGGATGTACGAATTTATTTCAGCGGATTGTACGAAAATGAAATTATTTATTTATTTAATCTTTTCCATACAAAAAAAAAAAAAAAAAAAAAAAAAAAAAGAAATTATAAATGCCTTCGATACTGTAAGAAGAGGATTCCAATTCCATGAAAATGTTACAGATTAATTATTCTGATATTTACAAAAGTTCGAAAAGTTTTATGAACAGTGTATTTACTATTTTTTATAAGAAACCTGTACAAAGTAATATTACAGACTTCTTTAAAGTCAAGGATTTGGATTACTGAGAAAAAAGAGAAAAGTTACACTATGCTTCAGTTTTTGTTTACCTCTCTTTATTGTTTTTTTTTTGTTGTTGTTTGTTTTTTCAGACATTATTTTAGTTAAATTTTCTAATATGTCTATATTGCATGAAACAAAAGTTACTGCCGAATTAAAATACATTCTTCCAATATTTCCATTTTATGTGTATTTTTTATTTTATACGTCTGTATTTTATTATACAAATTTCATGAATTTCAGTTGATTTCTATTTAACGAATTTTCTTCATAACGAAATGTTTATGTGTAACGATGAGACTTCGTTAAATGGAAGTTTCACTGTATATGAAACTTGAAAAATGATTGATTTTAATCGTGAGAAAATAATGAGTCAAGGATCCCCACATATGGGAGACTTGACCCACTATATGGGAAGCTTGACCCACTTTATTTTATATTGAAATATTGGTTAAGAGAAAGCAAATCAGTTTAAAAAAGGCAGAATAACCTTATGCTACATGGTTTAATTATTATTAAAAAATATTTGGGAAAATGGGATGCGTAAACAAACCTGCTCACACTGAATTCAAGGTACCGAAGAAAAAATCCGTTTTAAACACTCACTTTTTGTGACACACGACCTGGCAACACAACTTGCCGCATAGTTTGGCTTCATCTCATTGTGTTCATCTTGGTGAAATTCGTTTACATACCTTTATAAAGTGTTTTGATCAATGTTATGTATTTTTGCAGAGGCACGAACACTTAACATTTCTTAAGGCTGCTGCTTTTATCCTTTCTAGTATTTTCCATTCTTTCTATTTACCTACTATGGGTACTATTTAAATGAAATAAAAGTTTCTATCAACTTTCCAATACATTAAAACCACCTTTATACCTTATTTTACCTTATATTACTACCTTTATAACCACCATATACACCTTTTACATTAAAATTTTTCCTGCTTCTATAGCAATTTTTCACATCTTCCTTTAATCAATTTGAAACATTTTCATTTCTATCACCCCATTTCACTGTAGCTTTACAGAATAAATTTACATTATTTTAGAAATACAGTCGAACCTCGTTATCCCGACACTTTCATGACAAGAAAAAAGTGTCGTCATAAGCGGAGTGTCGTGGTAACCAGAGTTGGAGAAAAATATGTTTATAAAAATCTGTATTTTTAATTAATTTAAGACAATTTTAAATTCATAACTGTTCTGGCATTTTATGCAATAAAAGATTATTATTAAACAAAATAAACAACAAAAAAACAAAATTGAAACGAATAAAAATCAGATTTCTGATGACTTACTTTTATTTTTACATGAAGTATTGTGAATTTCGGTTTGCTTATCCCTAGATGTGCCTCCTACAATTATTTTTTCAATATTTTAGAATGAATTGTAATCAAAATCCGTTGTTTCAGAAATACAGGTTAGATGTTTTCTGACCATTTCAATGGAGTGCTTCGGTTTTATTCGAAAGATTGCTTTCTTCCAGCTCCATATTACTTTCGTTCTCAGAATCTGAAAAAAATTCTGCCTTTTTCTCTTTTACCTCTTTAACAATTTCAGAAATCGTTGCATCTGGTTATGCGGTAACATGCTTATTAAAACCGATATACATCTGGACACCCATCGTTATATCTATTTCGCGATATAACAACTCTTTAAACAATATTGGAAGAGAGATGTCCTCTTCTTCATTGCCTTCTATACACTCGGAACCTGATGAACTGGTCATCTGTTGAGTAGGTCATTCATAGTGTGTGGATTTGTTTATTCAGCTAAAGGATTGAAATAAAGCATCTACTTTATCTAAATGGATATTTTAGACACTTTTTGGGAAAAGCCTGGCTAAGACATTTCTTTCCTCTTAATTTCTTTGCTTATAAGATGGATTAGGAAAAATGGAAAATTTTCTTAAACCGTCGGGTTATCCGGAGTTGAAAATTAATCAACGACGTAAAATCCGGAGTTTATTTACATTAAAATCATATACAGAAAATCGGGACTTTGAAAAACTGTCGTGAAAAGCGGAGTGGCGTGAAAACCGGGTGTCGTGATAACGAGATCCAACTGTATAACATTAACCCTTCATTATGTACAGTGCATAATAAAAATATTTCCACAAACATTTAAATAATGGGGCTTTGATTATCTGGTCAACCCTCCTTCACATAGCAACTTTTTAAAGTATAGCAGATAGCAGGGCCACAGGCGACGAGGCGACTATTTTTTAATCCTATTTTGTAGCACTTTTTTAAAACAAAAATATTTTACATACGCTTTGACAGCATTTGCAAACGAAACATACAACAAAATGTATATTTTTTTTAATAGTGGTGCGAACAGTACAGAATATAAAAACAAGTGGGTAGGTGTGATCACAGATCGCACAGAGGGTTTCGTTTAATATTCCTTTCAAAACACTTTATTCTTTTGTGAAATCTGTTAGTTCCACATTTCGCAACCAGAGGGCGCACTCTATTCTACACAAACCTCTATCCGAACGAAACTCCGTTTTACAACCTATCCGTAGATATATTAGTCGAGGGGATCGCGCACATAGCACCAGAGAAAGGTAGGCGCCCCCTGGCGGTAAAAAGTGGAACTGAAATATGTAAGGCTATGTGCATAATATGAAAGAGTGGTCAAAGGGGTGTCAGCAAAAATTAGAAAAGTACCCACCGGGTCAAATGGGAGCAGGTTAGAAAAATATCTTAAAATACACAAATTAGAGCCCGGAGGGGTAAATAACATAAGACTTTTTGAAAATGATTTTTCGTGTGATCGTTAGTGTTCTGCTATAAGAATGCAAAATTTCAAGTCTTCCACTTAATTAGGGACTCAGAACAAAAAGCTTTAAATACACAAGTTAGAGCCCAGAGAGTTAAATATAAGACTTTTTCAAAATTTTATGATTTGTCGTTTGATGTGAGGTGTTCAGGTATAAGTATGCAAAATTTCAAGTCTTCAACTTAATTAGGGGCTCAGTTAGAACAAAAAGCTTAAAATACACAAGTTAGAGCCCAGAGGGTTAAATATAAGACTTTTTCAAAATTTTATGATTTGTCGTTTGATGTGAGGTGTTCAGCTATAGTATGCAAAATTTTAAGTCTTCAACTTAATTAGTAGCTCAGTTAGAACAAAAAGCTTAAAATACACAAGTTAGAGCCCAGAGGGTTAAATATAAGACTTTTTCAGAATTTTACGTTTTGTCGTTTGATGTGAGGTGTTCAGCTATAAGTATGCAAAATTTCAAGTCTTCAACTTAATTAGGGGCTCTGTCAGAACAAAAAGCTTAAAATACATAAGTTAGAGCCCAGGGGGTTAAATGTAAGACTTTTTTCAAAATTTTATGATTTGTCGTTTGATGTGAGGTGTTCAGCTATAAGTATGCAAAATTTCAAGTCTTCAACTTAATTAGGGATTCAGTTAGAACAAAAAGCTTAAAATACACAAGTTAGAGCCCAGAGGGTTAAATATAAGACTTTTTCAAAATTTTATGATTTGTTGCTTGATGTGAGGTGTTCAGCTATAAGTATGCAAAAATTTAAGTCTTCAACTTAATTAGGAGCTCAGTTAGAACAAAAAGCTTAAAATACACAAGTTAGAGCCCAGAGGGTTAAATATAAGACTTTTTCAAAATTTTATAATTTTTCGTTTGATGTGAGGTGTTCAGCTATAAGTATGCAAAATTTCAAGTCTTCAACTTAATTAGGGGTTCAGTTAGTACAAAAAGCTTAAAATACACAAGTTAGAGCCCAGAGGGTTAAATATAAGACTTTTTCAAAATTTTATGATTTGTTGCTTGATGTGAGTTGTTCAGCTATAAGTATGCACAATTTTAAGTCTTCAACTTAATTAGGGGCTGAGTTAGAACAAAAAGCTTAAAATACATAAGTTAGAGCCCAGGGGTTTAAATATAAGACTTTTTTCAAAATTTTATGATTTGTCGTTTGATGTGAGGTGTTCAGCTATAAGTATGCAAAATTTCAAGTCTTCAACTTAATTAGGGGCTCAGTCAGAACAAAAAGCTTAAAATGCATAAGTTAGAGCCCAGGGGGTTAAATATAAGACTTTTTTCAAAATTTTATGATTTGTCGTTTGATGTGAGGTGTTCAGCTATAAGTATGCAAAATTTCAAGTCTTCAACTTAATTAGGGGCTCAGTCAGAACAAAAAGCTTAAAATGCATAAGTTAGAGCCCAGGGGGTTAAATATAAGACTTTTTTCAAAATTTTATGATTTGTCGTTTGATGTGAGGTATTCAGCTATAAGTATGCAAAATTTTAAGTCTTCAACTTAATTAGGGGCTCAGTTAGAACAAAAAGCTTAAAATACACAAGTTAGAGCCCAGAGGGTTAAATATAAGACTTTTTCAAAATTTTATGATTTTTCGTTTGATGTGAGGTGTTCAGCTATAAGTATGCACAATTTTAAGTCTTCAACTTAATTAGGAGCTGAGTTAGAACAAAAAGCTTAAAATACACAAGTTAGAGCCCAGAGGGTTAAATATAAGACTTTTTCAAAATTTTATGATTTGTCGTTTCATGTGAGGTGTTCAGCTATAGTATGCAAAATTTCAAGTCTCCAACGTATATAGTTTCTGAGAACGGGCTCTGTGATGGGCAGACAGACAGACATAGGAGCGAGACGAATAGGGTTTTGTCAGATGAACGAAACCCTAATAATCGCCCTGACATTGTTATGTTTAGCCTAATTTACTGTACAATCTTTATACCTGGAATGAAAGCTCAACATTTCTGCATTACTTAAAACCTACTTACTTAAATTTATATATTATATTTTATCTGAGGCAATCTTACAAAATGTTTTTAAAAAATGCACTTTTTAAGTTAAAAACTCTTCAAAATTGATTTTTCCACATCTGTTACAATTATCTGCATGGAACAAAGACTGTTGTTTGAGCATTTCAGTAGCTTTGGTTGCCACCTATTGGCAAAACTCTGAAATTCTTATAAATATGAAAACTGAAGGGCGGATCAAGCCTCCTCTATGGTCAGTCAACCCTCCCTAGTCTCCCCTATATATAATAGTTTCAGAATTTTGCCACTTCCAATTTTATGAAAATCGAATCAAAACTTAAAAAGATATTGATGAAACTTTTCTTCATTCTATTAAATATCCTATCATACGTAATTAATTCAATGATATCCCATGACAGGGGAGGTAATGATTCTAGGTCGCCATGCTGATTACGTCCTATTTAAGATGGAATCCCATTATTTCTGTATTACTGAATTTAATATATAGTAGGCTAATTGAGAAATCAGGCTCTTTGCAAAGAGCCTAGGCTGTTTGCAAAGAAGCCGGCTAATTGGAGAATCATCTCTCTTTTTCCAATTAGCCTGATATTTTTCAGTCTTATTGCAAAGAGCCTAGACGCCGTTAGGTCAATTGAAAAATGAACACTTATTTCCCAATCAGGATGACTTTTTTAGGCTTATCAGCCCATAACCCGACCCGAACCCGAAAAATAAATTACAACAGACCGTACCCCGATCCGAGTAAGACAAGATAATTTCAGTCTACACGCAACCCGACTCGAACCTAAAAATTCCATCTGAAAAAAACCCCGAAGTCTGAGCCGAATCATATCTGAACCCGACAAAACTATTCCAATGAACCATAACATAACCGATCAGAGCAAGACAAAATAATTTCTGAGGACATGTAACCCGACCCGAGCCTAAAAATTCTATTTGAAAAAAATCCGAAATCTGAACCCGACAAAATTATTCCAATGAACCGTAACCGATCCGAGCAAGACAAAATAATTTCTGAGGATATGCAGCCCAACCAGAACTTAAAAAATTCAATTTGAAAACAAACCCGAAATCTGACGCGAACCAAATCTGAACCCGACAAAACTATTCCAATGAACCATAGCCGATCCGAGCAAGACAAAATAATTTCTGAGGACATACAACCCAACCAGAACCTAAAAATTCAATTTGAAAAAAAACCCCGAAAATCTGACGCGAACCAAATCTGAACCCGACAAAATTATCCCAAACAATCATAAACGAATCCGAGAAACACAAAATAATTTCCGTGGACATGTTACTCGACACGAACCTAAAAATTCCATTAGAAAAAAAAATCCGAAATCTGACCCGAACCAAATCTGAACCCGACAAAAATATTCCAAAGAACCATAACCGGTTCGGAGCAAGATAAATTAATTTCCGTGGACATGCAACACGACCAGAACCTAACAATTCTATTTGAAGTCAACCTGAAACCCGACCCGAATCAAATTTTAACCTGACAAAAATATTCCAAAGAACCATAACCCGATCCGAGCAAGAGAAAATAATTTCCGTCGACAGGCAACATGATCCGAACCTGAAAAATCTAGTTCAACTCAATCCGAAACTCGACACGAACCCGGGTATAGTAAGTTTTCGGGTTGACTCCAAATGGAACTTTTATGTTCGGATCCGGTTGCACGTCGACAGAAATTATTTTGTCTTGCTCGGATCGGGTTACGGCTCTTTGAAATATTTTTGTCACTTTCAGATCGGGTTCGGGTCGGGATTCAGGTTGACTTCAAATGGAATTTTCAAATTCTGATCGTAAGGCGTGTACACGGAAATTAATTTGCGTTGCTTGGATCGAGGTACGGCCTGGTGTATTTTTATTTCGTATTTTTGTCGGGTTTTGGGTTAACATCAAGTAGAACTTTCAGGTTCGGATCGGGTTGCATGCCGACTGAAATTATTTTGTCTTGCTTGGATCCGGTTATGGTTCTTTCGAATATTTTTGTCGGTTTCAGATCTGGTTCGGTCCAGATTTTGGGTTTTTTCTAATCGAATTTTAGGTTCGGGTCGGGTTGCGTGACCACGGAAATTATTTTTTCTTTCTCGGATCTGGTTATGGTTCTTGGGGATATTTTTGTCGGATTCAGATTTGGTTCGGGTCAGATTTCGGGTTTTTTCAAATGGAATTTTTAGGTTCGGATCGTGTTGCGTGTCCATGGAAATTATTTTTTCTTTCTCGGATCTGGTTATGGTTCTTGGGGATATTTTTGTCGGATTCAGATTTGGTTCGTGCCAGATTTCAGGTTTTTTCAAATGAAATTTTTAGGTTTGGGTCGGGTGGCGTATCCACGGAAATTACTTTGCGTTGCTCGGATCAGGTTATGGTTCTTGAGAATATTTTTGTCGGTTATCATATTTGATTCGGGTCATATTTTGGGGCTTTTTTAAACAAAATTTTTAGGTTCGGAACTGGTTGCGCGTCCATGGACATTATGCTGCCTTTCTCGGATCGGGTTATGGTTCTTTGGAATATTTTTGTCGGGTTCAGACTTGATTCATGTCAGATTTCGAGTTGTTTCTATTGGAATTTTTAGGTTCTGGTCGTGTTGCGTGTCCACGGAAATTATTTCGTCTTGCTCGGATCGGGTTATGGTTTTTGGTGATATTTTTATCGGATTCAGATTTGGTTCGGGTCAGATTACAGGTTTTTTTTTTCAAATGGAATTTTTTGGTTCAGATCGGGTTCCGTGACCACGAAAATTATTTTCCCTTGCTCGGATCAGGTTTATGGTTCTTTAGAATATTTTTGTCGGTTATCATATTTGGTTTGGGTCATATTTCGTGTTGTTTTCAAACAAAATTTTTATGTTCGGGTTGGGTTGCGTGTCCACGGAAATTATTTTGTCTTGCTCGAATCTGGTTATGGTTCTTTGGAATATTTTTGTCGGGTTCAGATTTGGTTCGTGTCAGATTTCGTGTTTTTTCTAGTGGAATTTTTAGGTTCGGGTCGGGTTGCGTGTTCAGAGAAATTATTTTGTGTTACTCGGTTCCAGTTATGGTTCTTTAGAGTATTTTTGTCGGGTTATGATTTGGTTCGGGTCGGGTTTCAGGTTGCCTTCAAATGGCATTTTTAGGTTCTGGTCGTGTTGCGTGTCCACGGAAATTAATTTATTTGTTCGTATCCGGTTATGGTTCTTTGGGATAATTTTGTTGGGTTCAGATTTGGTTTGTGTCAGATTTCGGGTTCTTTTTTTTCAAATTGAATTTTTAGGTTCTGGTTGGGTTGCATGTGTTGAGAAATTATTTTGTCTTGCTTGGATCGGTTATGGTTCATTGGAATATTTTTGTGGGTTTAGATTCCGGGTTTTTTTCATATAGAATTTTTAGGTTCGGGTCGGGTTGCGTATAGACTGAAATTATTTTGCCTTGCTCTGATCGGGGTACGGTCTGTTGCAATTTATTTTTCGGGTTCGGGTCGGGTTATGGGTTAATAAACCTAAAAAAATCATCCTGATAGGGAAATAAGTGGTCATTTTTCAATTAGCCTAACGGTGTCTAGGCTCTTTGCAATAAGCCTGAAAATTATCAGGCTAATTGGAAAAAGATTCTCCAATTAGCCCGGCTCTTTGCAAAAAGCCTAGGCTCATTGCAAAGAGCCTGATTTCTCAATTAGCTAACGACATATACACTGTAAAAAAAAAAAAAAAAAAAAAAAAAAAAAAAAAAAAAAAAAAAACAGTTTTCCTGTAGAAATCAGAAAAATAGTTGCCCTTATCGTACCGGAAAAATTTCCGACCCAGCACGGTACAGTGTAGAGTCGTAATAAATTTTGTATTCAGAATTTTTAAGAGTGCAACAGCTATTGCACCAAGATCTGAACATTTATAAAACTAGTTATAGTACGAACGCACCTCATTTACCATGTCTGACGTACAATTTCCGACTTGTTTTTTAATTACACTGTAAAAAAAATCCGACCAGTTTTCCTGTAGGAATCAGAAAAATAGTTGCCCTTATCGTACTGGAAAATTTTCCCGACCCAGCTCGGAATAAAATCCGTAAAAAAAGGAAATAGTCAATAAAACGGTATTTTACGGATTTTATTCCGAGCTGGGTCGGAAATTTTTCCTGTACGATAAGGGCAACTATTTTTTCGATTCCTACAGAAAAACTGGTCGGATTTTTTTTACACTGTAGATAAATATGAATTAAACGTTTTTTTTTTTTTTTTTTTTTTTTTTTTTTTTTAATATGTTTCTGTGGGTTTGTTTTCTCACAGGGGAAAAAACAAATCTGAAACGAACTTCAAACCAGGTAAGAACAAAAATTTTCCGAAAACGCAAGGTCAAAGACAGCAGCTAAACAAACGAATGGCGAATTTTCCAGAGCGGTTGGCACGTTGCCATAAAAGAATTAAAAGTAATAGAAACTCCTGATTATAACGGATCACCGTTTTTGCTGTTGCCAAATCGAAAAGAATTCATTATGCGCGCTTTTAAAATAGAGAAAGTTGCGTCATCTCTCCTTATATAACAGAAATATTTAACTTGTATCAATTGAAAAGAAATTGATCGTTAAAAATGACGAAACCTGCTTAACTAAAGGTGAAAGAAGCTTTATAAGAAGAGTGTGTTATGATTTTGTAAAATAAAGAGAGATGAAATCATTGATTGCTACTATGCGCGAAATAACTGGTGTATGCCTTTCAAGCAGAAATAAAAATATTTTTCTCAGTGTATTCTACACTAATTATATTGAGAAACAAGTCGGAAATTGTATGTCAGACGTGGCAAATGATGTGCGTTCGTACTATAACTAGTTTTATGAATATTCAGATCTTGGTGGAATAGCTGTTGCACTCTTACGCAAAAATATATGAATACGCAATTTATTACGATTCTATATGCTATTAAATTTAGTAATACGGAAATAATAGGACTCCATTTAAATATTACATCATCACCATGACAACCTAGAATCGTTACCTATCATGGAATATTATTGAATTAATGACGCATGATAGGATTTAATAGAATAGAAGTTAATAGAAGCGAAAACTCGAAGGTATCTAAAAATTTTCGTAGGTTCTGTCTTCACAGGTTTTACTGTATTGATGAGTTTCATTAGATTTAGACTAACGAATAGCACGCAAGTGCGAAAAGAAATTTAAAAGAATTTGTGTATCATAAAAGAGCGGGATTTTTGGCGTCCCGGCGCAGTGATTACGCGGGACGGGTGCTTCGGAGCTTCTGAAAATCGGGACATCTGGCAACACTACACCGAATCCTGGTGGTTATGGTTGTGAATAGTGTTGCTGAGTTCAGCGCCACAAAAAGCGGAACAGGTAAACGAATAAATCGCGACAGCAGTTTCTAAATCGGGACATAAAAAAATACAGTAAACCCTATTAAAACGAGACCTGCCTATAACGGAATACTGCTTTAAACATACAAATGTGTCCCTACCAGGGCCGAAACTAGCCTTTTTTGCACCCGGGGCAAACATGGATTTTGGCGCACCCCCCCCCCCCCCTCTCTTCTCTTCCGCAAAGTATATTTACAAAGGGAATTTTACAAATTTTCTAATAGCCGACTTATTGTAAAATTTAAAATATGTAATATTGAACTACTTAATCTACAATGGCGGGTCCAAGGGGAAGGAAGGTCACGGGGGTCGTGACTCCCCTCTGAACACCAACAAAAATATTCTAAAAATCATTTTTTAAATGAAATATACAGTAGAGTCCCGCTTATCCGAGTTTTCGCTTTAAGGCTGTTCTCAACTGCTCTGCACAACAAGCGCAAAATGTTTTGACACATTTACAAATTCATTTTTTAACGGAAAGATATAAAATTGGAAGGCCTGACCAGGGAAGCGATTTGGAATCGAACTGTTTTTTCCATTTTTGGATCCATCAATTACCTATCGAGTAATAAGCGAATTTGATCACGTGACAAACGTGTGTTTTTCACCCTTTCTTGAGAGGATTTTCTCCTTTCGCACAGAAATTCGGTTCAAAACGTCCACTTTGACACTCTTTTCTGAACGATCTATTGCGTTTGCAAAAAACCGGAAAAAACAGCTCGATGACATAGTTTCTGAACAACAACACCTACTAGTTTCATGCATTTCCGATCAAAAATAAATTAAAACTTATGTCAGAAAGTTGCCCTTTTGGATTTGAGAACAGACTTAACCGAGTTATTTTCTTCTGATGGACTTATGGCTTCCATTATTATGAAACATTCATTATAAATGAAGTGTTAAATGAAGATAATTATGGCCATTTTCCATTTTTTTTTCCCATTCTCACCCGAAAATCAGAGTCCTAATTTTTTACGACTGCTCTTTCATCTTCATCTAACACTTCATTTATAATGAATGTTTCATAATAATGGAAGCCATCAGTCCATCAGAAGAAAAGGATCCATTCCAAAGGTATAATCCTTCATTTGGCGCCCCTTCGTTCTGGCGCCCGGGGCACATGCCCCCTCTGCCCCCCCCCCCTCCCCACAGAGTTTCGGCCCTGGTTCCTACTGTAAGAATTCCATTTAACTCTTTGGCCCCTCGGCTTATCCCCAACAAGACAACCAGGATATCCTTTTCACAGCACACGAAGACAAACGTTTCACAAAGGCAGAAGTAAAAACAGCACTATACACATTGAATGACAAGAAGGCCCCAGGGCCGGATTCAATTGACTTTCGGATACTAAAGCTCACTCACAAACAACTTCCACACATATTCACGCGCTGGGCTAACCTCTGCCTCGCCATGAGATACTTTCCTTTAGTACTCAGGCAGGGAGAGGTAGTTTACTTTCTGAAGCAAGGCAAGTCTCCTTCCGAACCCAAGTCATACAGACCCATCTGCCTTCTTCCCACTCTGGGAAAGCTTCTGGAAAAACTTCTGGTTATGCGGTTGACACACTTCTTGGAGTCAAACAACCTTCTCCACCCCAGACAATTCGGGTTCCGCGAGGGCCACTCATGCGAGCTCGCACTTCATGCCATAATGACTGCCTGTACTGAAAGCATAGCCCAGGGCAACGCAACATCACTCGTTTCACTAGACATACAAGGCGCATTCGACAACGTAGAATGGCGAGACATTCTCTTACAACTACAAGCACTCAACTGTCCGGGGAACATAGCTGGTCTCATCGGCTCCTACCTCTCACAGAGGAGCGTCCTGATTAACTGGGGTGCTGGCACATCTACCCACCGATTACAGAAGGGTTGCCCCCAGGGCTCGTGCCTTGGCCCAATCCTCTGGTTGCTTGTAGCAAATGTGCTACTAACAGAACTAAATCGGCTGGGATTTAAACTATTTGCCTTCGCCGATGATTTCAGCTTCATTTTCTCCGGTCGTTACAGACGTCATCTGGAGGAACAGTTTGCCGTAGCTCTTCCTATTTTCTGCCGGCTCCTGGATTTACTGCACCTCACACTCTCACCACAAAAGTCTCAAGCACTAGTATTCACCAAACCACACAGATATGATCCAAAACGCCCTCCAGTGATGAGGATCAATAATGTCTCCATTCGACACGTACAATTCATAAAACTCCTAGGTATAACCATTGACGCAAATCTTAACTGGATCCCACACATTAACGACCTAAAACTTAAATTGACAGCATATCATAATAATTCATTAAGACTAACTTCTAAATTGGGAGGGGTAGACAACAAAACACTGAAGATCTGGTACCTAACAATAATCGAAAGAATAATTCTTTACGGGGCCTGTATCTGGGGGGGTAATTTATCATCCATAGCACAACCTAAACTAAAATCAATACAACGCACTTTTCTCCTACAAATTTCAAGAGGCTACCGCACAATCTCCACAGATGCACTACATATACTTACAGGTATTCCACCCATCACACTTCAACTAGAATACGAACACGCCAAATCCTCAATCCTACAGCTAAAACGTGACACAGTAATAGATTCTCTTTTTCCAAACACAACATTGCAATACAAAGTCAGGAGCTGGCAGCTCCACCCCGCTGAGGAGACTTCACATTTTCAAGTAAACACAACACGCAACAGCTACACACCTGCCCTTAGCACCACACTCTTCACTGATGGTTCAGGCACAGAGACTGGCGTGGGCGCAGCCTTCTGCGCCACGGAGGGCACGGTGGTGGTCCATCAGTGGTCTGCAAGGCTAGATGATAATAACTCCGTATTCCAAGCGGAGCTGTTCGCAATACTAAACGCATTAGAGTGGGTGGAATCCCACTCTAGCAATAGTATTATCATCTACAGTGACTGCCTCTCTGGCCTGCAGGCAATACAGGCACACAGGACAAAACATCCTCTAGTACTGCAAATCAAACTAAAACTTAAGAATCTCCTACATCGTATCTCACTAGGTCACGTCTCGGCTCACAAAGGTATCTTTGGCAATGAACTAGCAGACAACCTAGCGAAGAAGGCCACACAGAAAGAAACAATAGACACACACCTCCCAGTGCCCCAGTCATACGTCAAAGGGGTCCTTAGAGCAAGGATACTGACACGATGGCAGGAGCACTGGGATACTTCAAAAAAGGGCAGGTACACATATAAGCTAATTCCTAAAGTTTCTCTCACACTATATAACTTAACACCCTACACCACTAGCTTCTTAACAGGACATGGCCCTTTCATGGCATATCTGGACCGCTTCAAAATAAGATCCACTGCCACTTGCGTCTGCGGTGAAGATGGCACTATAAGTCACCCGTACTACAGTTGTACTCTCACGCAACGCTGGCACTTGAGGCGTCCAGACATACTGCCAGTCAACTGGCTCCAAAACGTCCTTTCCCGCACCCTCCTACTCAACAAATTAAAACACATTCACAATTTCCTAACATACTTAACAAACTTAACTTAAGCCCTGGTTCTGCTTATCTGCTCGTGCCATCTTATTTGTGCCACGCAAATCATTACATCTCCAATGGACGCTTGAGTATTTGCTCGTGCCATCTTACTTGTGCCACGCATTCCATTCTTTTCCCTTCCTGCCGCCCCTTGTCGCGAGAGGGGTTCCTACCCCGGCGGCCAGGATCAGTGATGTTTATTATTATTATTATTATTATTTATTTTATTTTATTTTTACTTTAAATGTTCTCATACTCCCGCCCTCTGTCGCGAGTAGGCGTTTTCCTGGCGGGAAGGCATTCGTCTAATTTTTGTAATCCCACTTTATTCTTTTTAAAATAAATTCTGGGTTCTGTGGTCGGTGGTGCATAGACGCCCTTAGCGGGTGAGCGTCGCCCCTTGAGCATTTTGTGTTTGTCCGTCTGCATACGGCCGGACAGGGCTGTACTCACTAACGAGCCCCAACGTGTCGGGGAACATACCGGGAGAGACGTTAAGCTCTAAGGGGCAGGCCTAGCCGGCCCTGAGCAGTCTCTCTTAGGCTGCCTAACCTGAAAAAACAAAAACCTGTTTAAAAATAAACTTTTCTCCGGCGTTTTGCTATTTTGTATTAGCAGATTTCACTAATACAAGATAAAACACACCAATTTTATAAAGTAAAACCTGTGAAAGAGGAATAACTGGGACAATGAAATTTTTATTTTTTAAACAGAATTTCGTTATAAACAGGTCCGTTGTCACAGGTTTTACTGAACAAAGTATACTAAAACCTGAAAAAAAAAAAAAAAAACCTGTATTAACTGCAAAAATGCCGTTTTAGACAGGATTCTGTCTAGGCAGGTAGATTAGTAAAATATTCATTTCGAAGGTATAAAAATTTTCCGTTATAGATGTTATAGTCTGTTTAACAATTTTCCGTTATAGTCTGTCTTCACAGATTTAGGTTTTGCTGAAAAAAAGACACATTCGGTAATGCTAATTCTATGGAAGAAATTTTTAAAGATATCTCGTTTGAATTTCAATATTTTTAAATGTTTTTTTTTTTTTTTTTTTTGGATAGCTGAGATCGATCTGTACAAAGGCTGCTTTTTACTTTTTCGATGTTGTTTACAGGTATTTTGTCATTTTCGGAACCGATTTCGAAAGTGAAAGCATCCTCATAAAATAATCTGCAAACAAAATCAGAAAAATAAAAAATGGCCTTTATGCAGATTGATCTCATCTATCCAATGCAAAAAGAAAAAAATCATTTCTAAAAAAATTGAAATTCAGAGATATCTTTAAAAATTTCTTCCATAGGATTAGAATTATCGAGCGGGTCTTTTCGCTTGACTGACGCGAAAAGACCCGCTCGATAATGCTAATCCTATTGAAAATTTTTTTTAAACATATCTCGTTTGTATTTCAATATTTTTGAATTATTTTTTTGCATTAGATAGCTGGGCTCGATCTGTACAAAGGCCGTTTTTTACTTTTCCGGTTTAGTTTGCAGATTTTTTTATGAGGATGCTTTCACTTTCGAAACCGGTTCCGAAAATGACAGAGTCATCATTAAAAAAACAACATCGAAAAAGTAAAAAGCGGCCGATGTAGAGATCGACTTCAGCTATCCATTGAAAAAAAAATCATTTAAAAATATTAATATGCAAACGAGATATCTTAAAAAATGTCTTCCATTGGATTAACATTAGCGAATGGGTGTTTTTAGTCAAAATGACTCCGCGTTGTTCTCTGGCTCTGATTATCACGTGGTTTTTCTCCTTGAATAAAATCATCTCCTCAGTACCGTCAAGTAGTTCTTTTATCAATACGCGATTTCCAGAATATATTGCTTTTCCAAAATAAATTTCAAAGCTGTTTACAAAAGACAAAAAAGAAAAATAACATTGGAGTCTTTTTGACTCTAATTCTCTGATCGCGTAAGGAAATTCATGTCTCCAGTTACGGTTAAGTTCCATGCAGACTGACGAATAGTACGCAGGTACGATTTTTTTTTTTTTATTTATAATTTGTGCATACTGAAATATTGAAATTTTTGTCGTCCCGCGTAGTGTGTTGGGTTGGGAGCTTCTGAAAATCGGGACATTCCGTGTAAATCGGGACATCTGTCAACACTACACCAAATCCTGGTAGTTATGGAATTGAAATTGCTGTATTGACGAAGCAGCCGAAAATTTAAAACTTCCTTCTATGCGGGCACTGACACAGGGGCTGTTATCAAAGGAAAGAGAGGGGTTGTTTTCTAAGAAAAAAAAAACCATCTGCCTCCTTCCTATATTGCTAAACCTGCTCTGCATTCACTTTCAAATCTTGTCCAAGGTCATGGAGACAAGTTCTTATAACTTTCAATAAGAAAAAAAAGAAACCCCCATTTTCCTGCTTCATGATTCCTCCGCAAATAAAAATCTTTATTTATTTATTTTTTTTTTTCCTTTCGTGTGGTATTTTCTTTCCCGTGCATAATACGGATAAATTACAATAATTCCGTGGAAATTCAAGATGATTATCCGGTTTGGGCCAACATCAGATGCCGCTCCGCACACAAAACAGGAGATAGATAATACAGCAGTAGAATTGTATGTCGAAACTTGAAAGAACAGTTTACAAAACCGTAGCTTTAATGAACAAGTTTAGACAATTGTGCTTTTTCTTTATCTTCTTCTTCTTCTTTTTTTTTTTTTTTTTAAAGCCTGATTGAGGTTTATCTTTTTAAATTTTCTTTTAAATGAAGGGCGGATTATAAAATGAGAAAAATACGAATTTTTGTTTCAATGTTAAAAATTTTAAATAATGAATATTAGAGTAAAAATATTTTTCTTAACACTCTTTTAGAAACATTCAATATTTACCTTAAAAACTAATTTAATGACTCAATTTTTTTTTTTTTTTTTTTTTTTAACAAAAATTGCCGTAAAATACATTAATTTGGCTTGAGCACCGAACTTACGGAAAGTTCACTGTTTTTTTTACACTTGGTAGAAAGCGCAAGAGAGTGAATTCATTAAAAAATATATAATATTTGCTCTGTTTATTATTATTATTATTATTATTTTATAAGGTTAACAAGAAAGAAAAGGTGAAACGATAGTAGAATTCGATAAGTGCTTTTTTGGCTTTTTCAATTTTGTTTACAGGTTTGTTTGTTTTTTTTAATAAGGACACTTTTACTTTCGAAACCGTCGAAAGTGAAAGTATACTCTAAAAAAAAAAAAAAAAAAAAAAAAAAAAACCAGCAAACAAATTTGAAAAAGCTAAAAAACGGCCTTTGTGAAGATCGACCTCAGTTATCCAATGAAAATAGAAAGAAAAAAATATTGAAATACAAACGGGATATTTAAAAATTATTTATTAATTCTTCCATAGAATTAACATTAGCGAGCGGTGTTTTCGCATGAGTGAAGAAGCCTTTAATTTTATGAATGTTAAACCGTTAAAATTTACTTTTAACAGTTATTATTAATTTTCAACCTCCGAATGATATTTAGGAAGATATTTTATCTCAACCTTCAATGTTAATACAAATAAAAACTAGTCGGATGTGGCAATCCCAAAATTTTCTTCTATCTCATACATGCTAATATTTCCTGAAAAATGTAGCATAGCAGCGGCACCGGTTAGGTGATTTGCACCAAAATCTAAGCAGCCATAAATTATCTGAACTTCTAATTGAATCTGAAGTTTGAAGTAAATCCGCGCATTAGTTTTTCAGACAGGGTTATTGCGGAAATCCTAAAAAATTCTGCATAGCAACGCCACCTGTTAGGCGATTCACATCAAAAACTAATCAAGACCGATTTATATCAGGTACTAACTGAATCTGAAGTTTGATGAAAATTCATGTATTAGTTCTTGAGATACGCTATTGCGGAAATCGTGAAAATTGCAACATAACAGCGCCACCTGTTGGGAGATTTACTCCAAAAACTAAACAGCACTAATTTATATCGGAGACTAACTGAATCTAAAGTTTGATGGAAATTCGTGCATTAGTTCTTGAGATAAAGCTCTTACGGAAATCGTGAAAACTGCAGCATAGCAGCGCCACCTGTTGGGAGATTTACTCCAAAAACTAAACAGCGCTAATTTATATCGGGGACTAACTGAATCTGAAGTCTGATGAAAATTCGTGCGTTAGTTCTTGAGATAAAGCTATTTCGGTAATCATGAGTACTACAGCATAGCAGCGCCACCCTATTGGACGATTTACACCAAAACGTAATCGGCACCAAATTATATCAAGGATTAATTAAATCTGAAGTTTTATGAAAATCCGTGTATTAGGTCTTGAGATATAGCTATTGCGGAAATCGTGAAAAAGGCAGCATAGCAGCGTCACCTGTTGGGCGATTTACACCAAAAAGTAATCAGCACCAATATATCAGGGACTAACTGAATCTAAAGTTTTATTAAATTCCCTTCGTTAGTTCTTGAGCTAGAGCGCCCACAAAATTTGTGTCACATACAGACAGACTCACAAACAGACATTTTGCAAAAACATGTTTTTCGGGATCTCTGATCCCTAAAACGTGCAAATCCGTCGAAAACCGGAATTCGAAAATTTTGAGTAATCCCAATAGTTTCTTCTTGTAAAGACAGGAGAAAGTAGTAATAAAGAAATGAAATTTTTATCAATGTTCGGCTTTTGACAGGGTTCGTTCCAGGGGCGCCAAGGGAAACTTCAAAGAGCGCCCAAGCAAAGCAACTGTGGGCGCAACGCTGGACAGTCTTTTTTTACACATATACCGGAATGGGGGGATTATGGGGGAAGAAGAGGCGTTTTCAAGTTGCGGGAAGAATGTAAAATGCAGTAAAAAGTGTGAGAACGATATTACTTGGTAACCGATCAATACGCGAAAAAAGTCCCTTGAGATTCCATCTTCATAAGTTTATTAATGCGATTTTAGGCAGATTTTTGCCTTATCAGGTATATTTAAATGACAAAATGACTGATGGATTTTAAAATTCAATAACTTGCAAACGGTGACAGATATTAAAAAAATTCTTGCAGGAGTGTTATGTAAGATGTCAGGAGTTTTTATACTGCGATTATCAGTTTTAGTTACACATAGAATCGATAGATGGCGCTGCAAGCAATAACCGCTAAATCCAGGCTCAATTTTTCGGCCTCTCCCTGTCTATTCTTCCATGCGAAAAAAAGAGATTAAAATGTATTAATGGATCCCGAAGTACCAAAAATCGGGTCTCGACTGAGCACCTATTGCTCTCAGTGCCATCTATTATTTGAAATTCGAACTAAAATTAAGAATCACAGTAAAAAAAACTCCTGACATCCTACATAACCCTCCTGCAAGAATTTTTTTAATACCTGTCACCGTTTGCAAGTTATTGAATTTTAAAATACATCAGTCATTTTTGGGACACCCGGTATATGCTATAATAATTCGTCAGGACCACTAAAATTTTCCGCTTAATGGGACAAGGGACCTTCAAGCTCTTTTTTTGTTTTTGTTTTTTCAATTGTACCTTAAATACTATTCAAGGACACACTATATGAATTATGGCATATGGGACATTCTCACAATCTTTTGACTTTTGGGAAAGACAATCTGGCGAAATTAAACTTGCTAAAATAAGTTTTTAATCTGATAGGCGAATACCTTAATGATTCAAATAAAGAAAAAAGGGTCAGCAGCGAGAAAAATTTTATTTAACTGAGGTTTAAGTTAAACTTGCGAGTTTAATTTTCCTTTCCATTTTACCACTATAGCTTTTTATTTCCTTCTAAATTTATACTTATAATGAATTTGCATAGTACCCACAGGACATTCAAATAAGAAATAATAACAATGTAGTACTTTTAATACAGAATTTTTGCATAATATTGTCTTAAAGGGGTGTTAAAGAAGGGACGGTAAGGTAAAAAAAAGGGTACGGTATAGTACAGGGACGGAGAACCTTTTCACATCCACGTGCCAAAACTTTCCAAAAATATACTTTATGTGATCATGACGTGCCAGCAATAAAAACATTTAACGGATCAAATAATAATGAATTAAAATTAGTTAAAATTTTGCTTTTAGTATGAAAAATGTATGGGTAATATTCGATGTTATACTTTAGAAATGTATTTTTAAAATATAATTTCTGTTGTCTCATCTTAGGTGCCAAATAATTTATATCAGCTTCGTACTTAGTTATTTTTAAGGGAATTCAGGTTGAATTGAACTCATTTGGCAGGATGTTTTTACTTGAATTTTTAATAGTTATTTATTTCCGAAAATAATTTTTCGCAAAAAAATTGTCAAAATAGTAAGCGCGAGAATCTACAGTTTTTAGTGCCTGAAATTGAATTCGAAATTGTTTAATTTTACCATCGGCATTTTTGCTTATAATGCATTTTAATCCTCTAATGCCCATGGAGAATGCGTTCCAGAAATTGCTTAATTCAGATAATCGGAATTCATACCAGAAAATCTGAATAGTACATATCAGTGTACTTAATAACGAAATGCCTGTTATTAAATAAAGCAAAAATTTCTATTTTAAATTTCTGGTGTGAATACGGAATATGCGAATAAAAAAATTCTCTAAATCAGTAACACTGATGATATCAGAAATGCTACCATGGGAATTAGAGTGTTAATCTTTCTTTTGCAATAATCTCCTAATTTTCTTTGATGCTTAAAATTTTGTGAGTCAATATCGAGCTAGATTAAGTTTATTACATTAAGTTATATTTTAGTTTCTTCGATCTGAATGACAATGACAACCAATCGAACTAGTCGAATTCAGATAAACAGAGACAGCATCTAGATTAATTAATGTAATTTGTGAAATTCTATTATATTTTGATGTAGAAACTGAATCTATGCCGTGCCAAAAATAATCTGCAGTGCAGCGTGCCATAGGTTCGCCATCCCTGGTATAGGAAAAAAGGGACGATATGGGACAAAAAGGGACGGTAAGAATGGAACGGTACGGAAAATTACCACCTATTTTTAGGCAAATCATGTTAAGACAAAGTGATTGCCACACTGTTCATTGATTTTTAGAAAGAGTTGTTAACATTGGATTAAATTATTATTATTATTATTATTTTAAATTTACCTCAAAAAGTGCAGGAATAAACCTTGGGGATGGTAAGACTACCAATAAAGCCACGATCTTGAAATGGATATTTAAATGCTGATTTAAATTCTGCAGTCAATTTCCTGTCAAAGAATTTTAGGTATTCTTTCTCTAGCATACTTCTGCATGAGAAAAAACTTGAAAAAAATTTTGTGGCTGCATCTGAAGTGATTTTCTATATAAGTTTAGCAAGAGGGACGGTGAGGATGAAAAACCCAGGGACAGAGTTCAAAAAATAATATCAACCGTAAAAATGTGTGGAGGTTAATTTTTTGCTACATATTTATATAAAACAAGTGTCCCTGTTTCGGAAAAAAATTACATCGAATTACTTTTATTGAAACAATTTCATCCAGACAGCTCCAAACTTAAAAATCAGCATCAGGGACACGGACGGTATAGGAGTTTTCCTGGTATTTGGACCCCCAACATCGTCCAGAACTTATTGATTTCGTTAATATTGTTATGCAGTCATGCAATGGGATGT
This sequence comes from Maratus speciosus, assembly GCA_963932465.1. Classification (NCBI taxonomy): domain Eukaryota; kingdom Metazoa; phylum Arthropoda; class Arachnida; order Araneae; family Salticidae; genus Maratus; species Maratus speciosus. The sequence continues at coordinate 60,940,567 of OZ010799.1, read as the reverse complement.
TCCCCAGTATATGAAATAATAATAATAAAATAATAAAAAAAAAAAACACAAAAAAGTGTATTAAAATAAAAATTATTATTCAGGGACATGAAAGTCAAAAGATTGTGAGAATGCCCCATATATTTATTACACAAGAAATTAAGAAAAATAATAAACAATTGGAGAAAATGAGGAATTTTACTGAATATTTTAAACTTTCACATTAGATGTATTTTTCCAACTGGGCGAAAAATGTCCGGACCAGGACTCGAACACGGGATCTCCTGGCTGAAGCCGCCAGTGCTCCGCCATCCCGCCATCTGAGCCATCCCGGACGACTCTGGTCGAACTTTTTCACCCAGCTAACCTTGAAGATTACAGCATCTTCAAGGTTAGCTGGGTGAAAAAGTTCGACCAGAGTCGTCCGGGATGGCTCAGATGGCGGAGCACTGGCGGCTTCAGCCAGGAGATCCCGTGTGTTCGAGTCCTGGTCCGGACATTTTTCGCCCAGTTGGAAAAATACATCTAATGTGATTTGTTTACCAATTAGAATAGTTGTGTGAAAATTAATCTAGTATTTTAAACTTTATCAAGAACTTTCAAAGCTGTTGCTTATATAGTTTGAAAGCAACAGTGCGCGCAGACTCCAAATTTACTAATACATTAACTAAAATTAAGTTTAGGTTAACGCGGTGTAAGCAGGTTAACGCGAACACTCAAGGGGAAATTTTTTTTGTTCGTGTTAAAAGTAGTTCGTGTTATCCGAACTTAAATACATTACATACAACTGGACGGGGCAATCGGAAACAGTTCGTGCTAAAAGTAATTCGCGTTAAGCGTGTTCGTGTTAACGAGGTTTGACTGTATGACAAAATGCATTTTAAAGTTTCAATATGAACGGACTTTCAATTGCACTCACAGTCTATAAATGATAACTCAAAAAATAATGCACATTTTAGAATGGGTTTTTTTTGCATATTGTTGAGAAATTTTTAAAAATTCAGAATAAAACAAAATCCGAAAACTGATTTTTGGAAATTTTAAAGGTCCTGTTCTCCCTTGGATGTTCTCAAATCCAAAAGTGCAACTTTCTGACATAAGTTTTTATTTTTGTTCGAAAATGCATGAAACTAGCTGGTGTTGTTGTTCAGAAACTATGTCATGGAGCTGTTTTTTCCATTTTTTTTTTTTTTTTTTTTTTTTTTTTACAAGCCCAATAGATCTTTCAGAAAATAGTGTCAAAGTGAGCATTTTGAATCGAATTTTCGCATGAAAGAAGAATAAATACTCAGGAAAGGTTGAAAAACGTGTTTGTCACGTGCTCAAAATCGCTTACAACTCCATAAGTAATTTATTGATCGAAAATGGAAAACACATTTCGATTACAAATCGTTTCCATGGCTAGGCTTTCCAATTTTATATCTTTCCATTAAAAAATGAATTTGTGAATGTGTCAAAACGTTTTGCGTTTGTTGAGCAGAGCAGTTAAGAACAGAACTTAAGACAGGATCCGTTATAGAAAATTTCCGTTTTCGCAGGTTTTACTATGTTTTACTTATAATCCATTCTCAAATGATATCAAAGCCTAAGCAATCAAAGCTACAAACACAATATACATGATGTGATAAGGTCTCTTTTTGTGTAAAAGTCACCAGTGCATAAAAAAACAATGTAAAAAGATGTGTTATTGCGATTGCTCTATTGAGTGGAAATAAAAGAAAACAAGCGTGGAATGAACGCTAGAGTGCGCGCATGATGATTACATAATCTTAAACTTGCAAATTTTCGCTTTCGAAAGGAACGGCCGCTAAAACAGTGCAAGTTTAAATCAGTAAAGGGGAGGTTCTATTTCTTTGGCATAAAACTAAAATGATTTTTTTTTCGCCTACAAAGAAAAAGGATATTACCTTCGGACTTTCTGCATTATATCTGCTGGCATTTCATTTACTGTTTAACTTTTTGTGTGCAAAATAAATAAATATGACGCCGTATGCGGTGGATCTGTTTACCATACCGTTACATTCAACCAGGGAAGTAAAAAAAAAGGGGGGGGGGAAATCGGTCGAATAGTTCTCGAGAAGTCAGCTGGTTTGAAAAAATATGGTTTCGACAAAAACAAGCTTAAAATTTTACCATAACTTTACATTCAACCGGCAAGAAAAAAAAGGGGGGAGGATCGGTTGAATAGTTCTCGAGAAGTCAGCTAGTTTGAAAAATATGGTTTCGACAAAAACAAGCTTAAAATTTTATCATAACTTTACACTCAACCAGCAAAAAAAAAAAAAAAAAAATGTGTGTGTGTGTGGGTGGGGGTATCGGTCGAATAGTTCTCGAGAAATCAGCTAGTTTGAAAAATATGGTTTCGACAAAAACAAGCTTAAAATTTTACCATAACTTTACATTCAACCGGCAAGAAAAAAAAGGGGGGAGGATCGGTCGAATAGTTCTCGAGAAATCAGCTAGTTTGAAAAATATGGTTTCGACAAAAACAAGCTTAAAATTTTACCATAACTTTACATTCAACCAGCAAAAAAAAAAAAAAGAAAAAAAAAAGAAAAAAAAAAAAGAAAAAAGATGGGGGGGGGGGGGGAATCGGTCGAATAGTTCTCGAGAAGTCATTTAGTTTAAAAAATGTGGTTTCGACAAAAACAAGCTTAAAATTTTACCATAACTTTTCATTCAACCAGCAAAAAAAATAAAAAAAATAAAAAAAATTTGTAAGGAGTTGGAATATTGCAAAACGGCTTTAGTGCAACAATCTACACACTTGAGGGATGAAACAAGTGGGTAAGTGTGATCACAGATCGCACAGAGGGTTTCGTTTAATATTTCTCTCAAAACATTATCCTTTTGCACAATCTGTTAGCTTCACAATTCGCAACTAGAGAGTGCACTCTATTCTAAACAAACGTCTGCCCGACAAAACTCCATTTTAGAACCTATTCGCACTTATATTAGTCGAGGAAATTGGACCCATAAAACTTAAAATAGGAAAGCCCTCCTGGCCAAGTGGAAATAAAATATGAAAGTCTATTGTGCATAAAATGAAAGAGTGGCCGAAGGGTAGTCAAATGATATATCAGATGAGAAGTTTGGGGAACAATTGACCCCACCCCCTCCCGGAGCCTTCAACTGAAACTAGCTCGTTGTAGCTTAATTAGCGGCTAAGTTAGAAAAAATGCTTAAAAAACACAAGTTAGAGCCCAGAGGAGTCAATAATATAAGACTTTTTGAAAAATTTATCATTTGCCGTGTGATCACAAGTGTTCAGCTATAAGTATGCAAAATTTCATATCCCCAGCTTAATTAGGGCTCAGTTAGAAATAATTGCTTATAATACAGAAGTTGAAGCCCAAAGGGTTAATTATAAGACTTTTTCAAAAATTCATATTTTGTCTTATGATGACGTTCAGCTATAAGTATGCAAAATTTCATGTCTCCAATTTAATTAGGGGCTCAGTTAGAAAGAATTGACTAAAAAACACAAGCTGGAGTCCAAAGGGTTAAATATAAAACTTTTTCGAAAAAAAAAAAAATTATTCGTCGTGTGGTCTCAGGTGTTCTGCTAGAAGTATGCAAAATTTCATGTCTCCAACTTATTTATGGGTTTCATTTAGAAAGAATTGCTTAAAATATATATGTGGGAGCTCAAAGGGTTAAATGTAAGACTTTTTCAAGATTTTATAATTTGTCGCCTGGCCTCAGGTGTTCTGCTATAAGTATGCAAAGTTTCAAATCTCCAATTTAAATATGGTCTTAGTTACAAAGAATTGCTTAAAATACACAAGCTGGAGTCCAAAGGGTTAAATATAAAACGTTTTTCGAAGTTTATTATTTTTCGTGTGATCTGAAATGTTCAGCTATAAGTACGCAAAATTTCATGTCTCCAACTTAATTATGGGGCTCATTTAGAAAGAATTGCTTAAAATATATATGTGAGAGCTCAAAGGGTTAAATGTAAGACTTTTTCAAGATTTTATGATCTGTCGCCTGGCCTCAGTTGTTCTGCTATAAGTATGCAAAATTTCAAATCTCCAATTTAATTATGGGCTCAGTTTGAACGAATTGCTTAAAATACACAAGCTGGAGTCCAAAGGGTTAAATATGAAACTTTTTTCGAAATTTATTATATGTCGTGTGATCTGAAGTTTTCAGCTATAAGTATGCAAAATTTCAAGTCTCCAATACAATTAGGGGCTCTGTTAAAAGGAATTGATTAAAACACACAAGCTGGAGTCCAAAGGGTTAAATATAAAACTTTTTCGAAATTTATTATTTGGAGTGTGGTCTGAGGCGTTCAGCTAAAAGTATGCAAAATTTCAACTCCCCAATTCACTTAGGGACTCTATTAAAATGAATTGCTTAAAATACACAAGCTGAACTCCAAAGGGTTAAACAAAAAACTTTTTCGAAATTTATTATTTGCCGTGTGATCTGAGGTGTTTAGCTATCAGAATGCAAAATTGCATGCCTCCAATTTGATTAGGAAATCTGTTATAAAGGATTGCTGAAAATACACAAATTGGATCCCAAAGGGTTAAATATAGCACTTTTTCAAAGTTTTATGATTTGTTGTGTGGGCTCATGTGTTTAACTATAATAATTCAAAATTCCATGTCTCTAACTTAATTAGGGTGTCTGTTAGAAAAAAATTGCTTAAAAAACACAAGTTGGAGCCCAAAGGGTTAAATATAAAACTTTTTTCAAAATTTTATGATTTGTCTTGTTGTCTCAGGTATTCAGCTATAAGTATGCGGAATTTCATGGCTCCAACCTTATTAGGGGCTGACTTAGAAAGAATTGTTTGAAATACACATGTGGGAGCCCAAAGGGTTAAACTTAAGACTTTTTCAAAATTTTAGGATTTGTCGTTTCATATGAGGTGTTCAGCAATAAGTACTCAAAATTTCAAGTCTCCAGCATGTATAGTTTCTGAGAACGGGCTCTGTGACGGACAGACAGACAGACAGACAAAGGAGCGAGACGAATAGGGTTTCGTCAGATGAACGAAACCCTAAAAAGTAAACTAGTGGAATCTGCCAATCGAAAAACTTTTTTCTGTCTCATACATGTTAATACTTAAAAATTTGATATCACAGTCCGAAAATTAAATGACAATCTATGCCCATCATAAGGATTCTAAAGTCTAAAAGGTATAGGTTAGTTGAACCGTGTACATTTAAAAAAGAGATACTATAAGTATTCATTTTTGAAACAAATCATTGAATTTCGGCACCCACACTATTAGATGTCTGCAACCCAAATTCCTAGCCCAAAGAGCATAAAAGCGACACCTCTGTTGGGCAGTATACACCCAAGTCTAATCAGGATCTATTTATGAGAAAGTGTAACAGAATATGAAACTTGAAATGATTTGAATATGGAATTTTACGTAATATTTGTTTATTTATTAATTCCGCATTTATTTCAAACGCACACAATTGCCACTTGGCATATTTCCACAAATACGCCCGCAAAGCCGCGGATTTTGCTAGGAAGAAATAAATTCCTGAAATGCACGCTTCGAATACAAATGGGTTAATGATTGCATATTATTTAGCAGTTAACAAATAAAGTTAATGAGTCTTTATGCATAGTATTAAATTAATAATTTAAGACATATTTTAAAACTTGGCGCATTTCATCAACTACGAGCGCAAAGCCACGGATTTTGCTAGTCTGTACTAATTAGGGTTCGTAAATATCATGATATTTTCGTAAATATCAAAATATCCGATATTTTGATATATATCCGATTATTTTCGATACATATCCGATATTTTCAAAATAGTCAACTCACTGATGACAAAAAATAATACCAAACATAATATTTTCAAGCAATTAGAAACTAAAACATATTGCACTTAACATGAAAACCTAATCAAACAATATTCTAAAAATGAATTTCTTTTTTCCTTTTTGCTTTCTTCTATCTTTACAAGAAGAAAGCATTGGATTCGTGAAAATTTTCGAATTCCAGATTTCGACGGATTTACACGTTTTAGGTGTCAAAGATCCTGAAAAACATATTTTTACAAAATTCTGTTTGTGTGTCTGTCTGAGAATCTGTCTGTCTGTATGTTTGTCCGTCTGCCTGTATGCGACACAAATTTTGTGGGCGCTCTATCTCAAGAACTAATGCACGGAATTTAATAAAAATTCATATTCAGTTAGTCGCTTATATAAATGGATGCTGATTATTTTATTGTGTAAATCGTCCAACAGGTGGCGCTGCTATGCTGCATTTTTCACGATTTAATAGCTCTATCTCAAAAATTAATGCACGGATTTTCATCAAATTTCAGATTCAGTTAGTCATTGATATGAATTTGTATTGTTCACGTTGTGGTGTAAATCACGGTGGACGCTGAAATGCTGTATTTTTTATGATTGCCGCAATAGCTCTATCTCCAGAAATAATGCCCGGATTTTCATCAAACTTCAGACTCAAGTATGCCTTGTTAAATATTGGTGCTGATTATGTTTTGATGTAAATCGCCCAACAGGTGGCGCTGCTATGCTGAATTTTTCATGATTTCCGCAATAGCTTTATCTCAAGAACTAATGCACGAAGTTTCATCTAATTTAGGATTCAGTTACGGGGTGACACAAGTTCTTGCTGATTAGGTTTTAGTGTTAGTCGTCCAATAGTGGCGCTGCTATGCTGCATTTCGCAGGATTTACACGATTTTAGCTATAATCATATCTCAAGAACTAATGCACGGAATTTCATATCTTTAGAATGCTCATGATAGGCATAGATTGCCATTTAATTCTGGCACCGTGAGAGCGAATTTTGAAGTATTAACATGTATGAGATAGAAGAAAGTTTTGGAATTGCCACATCCGACTAGTATTTTGTTTTTCTTCATTTAGAACAAAATTGAAGATCAGCTAATTGAAAACAGATACAATTTGTTTTATACATTTATTGAAAAAAAAAAAAAAAAAAAAAAAAGGATTTAGTATAAAAAAATCAGAAATTTATAAACAAAAATTTTAAATACAAAATAGTTTGAAGAATTTTAACATAAATGTAAGCTTGTCGTATTTTTTAATTCCTAACATATTGTACAGTTTAGATTCAACTAAATGAAAATCAGAAAAGATTATCTTCCAATGAAGCTGTATATATAACTGATTATCTAAATTAGACAATTTATCTCTCAATGGCTGTTCTGAATTAATTGCCTCACATATTAATTATTAGTTCCACATTTAAAAATAAAAGCTTCAAACATAAAAGTTATAAAATATATTTTTCTTCTTTGGATAAAAAAGTCACTGCTAGAGTACCAACAAGAGTTCTTTATCTACAGAATGGCACAATCAGAACAGTTGAAAATTTCATTTACACTTGTTTTGATTGAAAATATGAAAATTATCTTGCACAGTGATATTTTGAAAATAGTAAATATGAAATATACACAAGTAAAAATTAAATTTAAAAAATAAAAAAACCCGACTGCTAAAAAAGCGAACTAATTAATTATTTCTCATCAATGCAAAACTATTTTTTATATTACTTACCTATTTTTTTTATTTACTTGCATTGATGACTTTTCAGTTGTGTTTAATTGTTAGTTCCTATATATAAACGCTGATTTGATGAGGCCTATAGATGTCTATGATGGTTAGAGTTGCAGTAAAACTAGAGATCCTACCTATACAACTTCCAGGTTGTGTAATATTTAAACGGAGCTTCTGACTGTAAAATAATCAATGAAACGTCGTCTTCATTTTGAAAGACCTATCCAATAATATGCCACTCAATATGATGCGTGAAATTTTTTTTTCGTCGGTACCGCCATTTTGAATTTATAGAAACAAAACCTAGCCTATAACCATCGGACGATTAAGACGAATCGATAGAGACCTCATTCATCGAAATCCATCCAGCCGTTGGGATGTTTCGAGGGTATAAAGAAATCCACATACCCATATACACGTGAAACACATAATCCTTCTTGGCAGACGGGTAAAAATATGAAACATCTTGATATTTTGAAAATAAATATCAAATATATGAAAATATCGAAAATATAAAAAATCTTGATATTTTAAAAATAAATATCGGATATATATCAAGATATATATCAACGAACCCTGATACTAATAAAATAAAGTTTCGCTCTGTCTGAGTGTGTCTGTGTGCGATGGCTACCAAAATCTACGCACGTACGAGGCTGAAAATGTTTGTGAGGCTAGCCCAATTTGTCTCCTGATGCACCGGAGACTCAGAATTTTAAAATTCTAATAGTTAATTGAGCTATTTATGAAAAATCGTAACTCACTCTCATTAAAAACTCATCTCGGTACTTGCGAGAGGTAAAAAGCGCTGCGCACGCGCAGATGTCTTGTTTACGTATAGGTTGAAAATTAAAGGTCGAAAAGAAGAAATTTCGGGGGAGTATTTTGTCGTTATTTATTAACTTACATAGGCCAAACCACTTAGTAAAGTTAAAAACGGAAGACGTATTCTGAAAGATCGTACTTTTACGTCTCAAATACCGCAATCAATTAAAAAAAATATCGCTGTTAACCTCTAGAACAGTGGTTCCAACGTGGGGCGTACGCCCCACCGGGGGGGCATTTGACCTTCTAGGGGGGACAATTCCAAATTTCTTTCTTACTCATTCACTATAAGTTTCTTTTGTCTTTTTTTGGATAAGTAGTGTTGTAGGCTAAAAATAAATGGAATACAAGCAAAATTTAATATATCAGTTTTTTATTGAATTTTTAAATTGTTCTATATCGAAATTGTAAAATAGATTTAAAACCAGAATAATTATGTGAATAATTTTTGAAATTATTTTGATATATTTTAAAGTATTACAACTCACTATAATTTTTCTGATGGAAAATTTAAAAATTTTTCGTAACATTTTCCATTATTTATTAAATGAGTTTTCTACTTCTATTCGCTAATACAATTATCGATATCAGGAATGGGAAAACAGAGAGAATGTGGTATGCGAAATAATGGCTACTTAATTTGATAAAGATGAGAATATTAAAATACTTCTTGTGTATTGTGTTATTCATATAAAGAAGGTCAGTGTCCAAAGTTTTTCCGCCAACTCTTAAAAGTTACAAGAATGCATTATAAAATGTATGAATTAATCAGTTTTAACGTTAAATGTAAGTGTTTATTTAAGTTACTTGGGAAGATAAAAATGCAGACTGTACAACACTTTTCTTTAACATTGAGTGAAATTGGAAAAGTACAACATAACTCATTTTGGCATGTAGGCAAAGATGTATAATCTCATTGCATTTATAAAATTATGTTAAAAACACATTTGTGGTTGAAGATTCAGTTAAAAAATATGAAATGAACAGATTTTATTAAGGCTCTATTACACTTCCACCGTGTGAATAGAGTTCATTTTTTAAAAATGAGAGGCATAATTTGCAGATTATGGGGCGGGGGGGGGGGGACATAGTGACTTTACAGATGCTTTGGTGGGGCCTGGCCAATAGAAGGTTGGGAACTACTGCTCTAGAAGAAAAAAATTCAAAAAGTGTCGTTTTTTCCGAAAAACGTTTTCTCCCCTATTGCAACGCCCCTCCAAGGCGCAACTTTAGACGTACCGACAAACCAAAAATATGTTCTTAGAACTGAAACCTTCTTCTCATCGATGGTGTAATGGGTTTAAAAAAAATGAATTTTAACCCTTTCAAATACACCGGCAAACGCAGACCACTTCGCGCCTCACGGTGACGATATTTTTTCTACGCTAAAATTAACTACACGTCCATATTTTAATACAATCTTTTTAGAGCATCTCAATAGACCAGATTTACATCATCTACAAAAATTTGGAAATGTTCGGACAGGTAGAAGTATTTTTTGCAAAATAAAATGCGTGAAAATTTAGACGAAATCAGTTAAGTGTTTCGTCGCGATTTCGCTCGCTTTTGGTACGCATAAACTCCAAACATCAAATTACGCAGAAAATAAAATACCAAATAGCATATACAGTGAAATCTCCCTGAGCGGCCGCCTCCCTGAACGACCATTTTTTCATGGAACGAAATTTATTCCCATAGGCTCAATACTAATTTTACCTCCATTCAAAGACCATCCCAGTTGAACTCCCTCCATGAGTGACCAATTTTTTTTGAAGAAAATGAAACAAATTCCGTTCTTTCCTGGTAGTTTGAAGAAGGTATTATTAGAAAAATAATTCCGAAGAGCGCATTATTCATCAAACTTCTAAAGTAAGTTCAGATTTTTTTTTAAATTCCGGTAACTTTTAAGTGTTTAAACAACCTTGTGCCTTTTTAGGCAATGAATTTAACTCTGTTGACAAATTAAGAATGGCGGTCAATAAACACTCCTGCCCCATTATGTCAGGAAACTTTCTAATAAATCGATAAATTAATGAAATCGTCCTTATTTGTTCCCGTCCAAAAAAATTGCATTTATTTACTGAACTTCGAAATAAAAGTTATAAAAGATAAAACCGTAAAATCAAAGCAAACGTCAATGTAATCATTTTTTAAACTCTGCAGTAATTAACTTGTATATAATTAACTTTTGTTTTGATACTTAAATTTTCATATTTTTTCCTAATGTGAAAAATAAATTTTAGTAACATAAATTGTTACCTTTTTCAACAATTAAAATCTAGATTTAAACATGACCACCTCTCGGAGCGGCCATTTTTTATTGGAACGGAGCGCGTTCGCTTTAGGGAGGTTTTACTGTACTTTCAATTCAGTATTTTTTCATTTAAAAATATAAATTCAGATAAAATAGAGTTAAAGATATAAAATCATACAAATTTGAGGTTAATTTAAGGATCATTCATCACGGAAATGGGCAACGCCTGGCGGGTCAGCTAGGAATAGTGCATTATTTCAGGAATTAATAATTCCTGAAATGCACTTTTCGGATACAAATGGGTTAATGATCGTACATTATTTAGCAGTTAACAAATAAAGTTAATGGATCGTTTTGCGTAGTATTAAATTAATAATTTAAGTCATGTCCTTCGTAAGTCTTTTAAAAGCTCATTTATATAGAAAAAGATTTTTTCGGAGAAAAAGGTGTTGGCACCATTCCAACTTTTACGCTTACGTGAGAAACGTCAATTTGGGAAAATATTTCATGCAGTTGACAGCCGGATAAAATAGAATAGAGTTTTTGTAATAAAATTTGAGTTGTGTGTAAGTAAAATTGTTTTTTTTTTTTTTTTTTGTTTTGTTTTGTTTTGTTTTTTAACGAATAAATAGAATAGTTGTGCACATTGAAAAAATTAATCTCATAATACTTATGTGAACGTGAAAAGCATTTTCAAAATTGTTTTCTGTGCTTGCCAGAGTGGCACTGTACCAGAGTAAAGCTTGTGGAAACGAAATCATAAAAAACCGGAAAAATTTCGTTTTAGACAGGTTTAAGTCTAAGCAGGTACAATTATGCGATATTACTTCATTGTTAATTTGAAATCATAAACTGTTTCCGTTTAAGAAAGGACTTCGTTATAGCCAGGTTTCCGTTTTCGCAGGTTTTACTATTTAGACAGGGAGACGGTTGCACAAACGTCATCTAGTTGACTAGTCAATTTCCAGGATTAGACAGAACTCAATTGGAATATTAAAATGCAACTGGTCTGCCAAGTCCTATCTTAGTGGAAACCATCTGCAGACCCGATTTTAGTGGTTCACCGATAGGTTTATCATTGTGTTTTCTTGCACTCAAAGGTATGAAAACATGGAGGTCTGGGAGAAGGAAAACCAGGGGTTTTCCTACAGAAATATTTTCGGGGGGGGGGGGGGGGGGGATTTAAAAATTTCCCAACTTATAATTCAAAAATTTCCCAACTTGAAACAAATTGCTCTACTGATATGTGCAATGTGTGTTTAATGATAACGATACTTATACGTGAAAAAAAGTTTCTTTTCAAGGAAAAATGCTGAAACTAAAAACATAAAAATTATAATTATTGGTTCATTTAATGAAATATTTTGTCTTCTATTGTGTACGAGTCACAATCGTACTTCATATGAAAATAGCCTCATGATATTTTGAGAAAGGAACAAAGTTTTGGAGGAAATGTAATAAAGACACTTTTGATGGACAACAGTAGAGATATTCAGGTTTGGTAGATGTATGATATTTTCGTAGCACAGAGAAACACAATGACAAATTGAGTCTGGCTGCATTTTGTATTTCTTTTGATAATTTAACTTGTTTACTGTTACAGAACTCAGAAAGGTAGTCAGTAAAACAATATAAAAATCTTTTATTTTTATTTAATTTATTTAGCATTATTTTAAAAAAAGAAAAGGGTTTCAAAAATCTGGAATTTCCCAACTCGAAGCTTAAATTTTCCAAGTTCACATATATTGGAGAGGTAGGCTCCGCCAGGAGCGAAGCTACTGGGGGGGCGTCTCGCCCCCCCCCCCCCAATGTCGGCAACTTAGATTGCAGTCGGCAAATTCTAGGTAGTCAGTATCGATCAATACAACTCTGAAACAAACGATTTTTTTTCCAATTTTCTGCGTTTTTTCTTAAAACATACACTAAAAAAACACCAATTTGTCTTAATTTCTTTCAAAAATCCGAAGTTTTCCTCTCCTTTCTTCGGCTTTTGCGTGACTGCTGAAAATAAATTGAGAAAGAACTAGGAGAGACTAGCTTTTCGATATTTAAAGGGATCTTTCTTAGAGTCTGCACCGGATTAGTAGGGTTCTAAACATCTAGATGATAGACTAGCACTGAAGATGATGAAGACTTCGATGAAGGCATTCATATTACTCGTGGTGTATTGAAATGTGCTTGACAATTGAATCATTTAGTCGATTGTTTAAATAATTGCAAGCCAATTATTGAAAAATAGACCCCATCTGATGAATTACGTGTTTTCTTGTTTCTTAAGGAGACCATAGATATAATTGACAGGGAAAAATAAAATTGTTCGTCTGTGTCAAATATTTATAGTAAGATCTTGAAAGAAATCGAGAAGAACCGTGGAGAGGTTAGCATTACGGAGAGTGGGAACGATTCCATCATTGAACACGACCCGGGGAAAAGGTCTAAAATTAAGTCAGACAATCAGAGACATATTTGATCAGTTTAGCTCCGTATCAGCCAAAACTCAGCGCATATCCGATAACTGATTCCACCACGCAAGGTAGACAGCGACATTTCAACAGAGCTTGGTAGAAAAGAGCATATGTTTTTGGACAAATACGTTATAGTACAGAACTCAATACTAATTTTTTTGCGTGTTTCATGAAGGACCGGGGAGAGAAAAAAATACAAAATGCTTCATTTGAGAGTGGTGTAAGCAAAGGACACAAAATGAAAAGCTTAAGGAAATGAAAAGAACTGAAAGTTCGCACAAATTGCTTTTCCAACACCCATCAAATTTACTGTTTCCTATTTTGTCAGTTCATGATGATGGTAATCACTTACTCGACGAGAGCAAGCGCAAACAGATTATTGTGGAAGAGCAATAGCAACATCTTGCATTCAGCACAGAAATTGTAGCAATCTTAATGGACATTACGCGAATGCTGAGTAAATGGAAGCTTTTGAAAAACTGTGAAATTAATTTCCAGACATAACCCACAATTGAAGAAATGTTTGAGGACATACGTTTCAGCCCTTACCATATAACTTACCTTTCCGCTTCATCCCAAAACGAGATGATTGAATTTTTTGCTACAGCAGTGCGCAAAATGATAGTAACGGATTTCAAGAAGCACAATTTTATGGAATTATGGCAGATACGCCACCAGATGCTTCGCACCAGGATCGATCAGGTGTTGGGCTGAAATTTGCCGACAAAGATGGAAAAACTCCGATCGGCTTTTGGAAGTTTTAAAAGAAGTCGTCAACACCATTGTCGATCTTGCATGCTAGATATCACACATCTTTACAAAGAATGAGCTCGAAATAGAACAGGCAGTTTCCAGTCATACGATTTTACAAGCAGCATGTCTGGAGAATCCAACGGCACTTAGGAGACGTTTTCAGAAATCGTGGGTCAAATTGTGCCCTATATTCCTTGTCAATGTCACAGACTCAACACTTTCCTTTCACATATGGGGCATTCTCATAATCTTTTAACTTTCATGTCTCTGAATAATAATTTTTTATTTAATACAATTTTTTGTGTTTTTTTTATTTCATATACTTGGGAACATCCCATTCCATGATTGCACAACAATATTAACGAGATAAATAAGTTTTGGACGATGTTGGGGGTCCAAACACATGGAAAACTCATCTACCGTCCCGTGTCCCTGATGCTGATTTTGAAGTTTGGAGCTGTCTGGATAAAATTGTTTCAATAAAAATAATTCAATTTAATTTTTTTCTGAAACTGGAACTATTGTTTTATACGAATATGTAGCTAAACATTAACCTGCACACACATTTTTAGGGTTGGTATTATTTTTTGAACTCTGTCCCTGGGTTTTAGATTTTTTATCATCCCTCTTCTAAAATTATACAGAAAATCACTTCAGATGCAGCGACAGAATTTTTTCCAAGTTTTTGCTCATGCAGAAGTATGCTAGAGAAAGAATATCTAAAATTCTTTGACAGGAAATTTACTGCAGAATATAAATCAGCATTTAAATATCAATTTCAAGCACCATGGCTTTATTGGTAGTCTGACCGTCCCCAAGGTTTATTCCTGCACTTTTCAAGGTAAATTAAAAAAAAAAAATTTAATTTAATCCAGTGTTAACAACTGTTTCTAAAAATCAATGAACATTGTGGCTATCACTTAGTCTTAGCATGATTTTCCTAAAAATAGGTGTTAATTTTCCTTACCGTTCCATCCTTACCGTCTCTTTTTTTACCATTTCGTCCCTTTTTTTACCTTACCGTCCCTTCTTTAACACCCCTTTAAGACAATGTTATACAAAAAATCTGTATTAAAAGTACTACATTTGTATTATTTCTTATTTGAATGTCCTGTGGGTACTATGCAAATTCATTATAAGTAAAAATTTAGAAGAAAATAAAAAGTTATAGGGGTAAAATGATAAGGAAAATTAAACTCACAAGTTTAACCTAAACCTCAGTTAAATAAAAAAATTTTCGCTGCTGACCTTTTTTCTTTATTTTGAATCATTAAGGCATTCGTCTATCAGATTAAAATGTTATTTTAGCAAGTTTAATTTCGCTAGATTTTTTCCCCCAAAAGTCAGAAGATTGTGAGAATGCCCCATATATGCAATGCCAGCAGTATTATAGGTGAGATATTTGTGTTTTTCACAGCAAGTACTAAATCAAAGAAGCCATTAGTAGACAAGCTCCAAGAAATAGAAAATGCTCTTCTGCTGCGGAATCTTTATAAGGCGACATGGACTGCTCGAGCGGAATCATTGAAAGCGGTCTGGATCTTATATGAATGTATCCTACAAATTTCGAAAAAGTTTATTCCTCTACTCCTGTTAGCAAAACAATGACCAAGCCACGAGGTTTAAGAAAGAAAACGTTATCGCTCGACTTCATTGCTTCACTATGGTGTTTCTCAAGAACGTTCAGTACAAGTGCAAGTTAGTTACTGAAAAAATGACGAAGACTCTTAAAATAGACGCTACGAAAATACTGAAGATTTGTACCAAATCATTGGAAACAGTCAACAATGACAATGAAAATGTGAATAGGCAGATATAGTGTGCAGTTTCTCTTTTAAAGAAAGTAAGGTGTTGATCCATTAAATGAATTTGCTATGCAATATCCACGAAGATTGGCACCAAAGAAGTTAGACGGTAATTGAAACATTCTCTTTGTTCCCGAATTTCTAATGTTCTAACGCATGGAGTTTCAGAACGTATTGGATACTCTTACAGTTGTGATAGCTGAAAGTCTTAATTCTTGCATCAGCATAATCTCATTACTGGATAAAATATGTATCCTCTCATTGCAAGAAAGAAATAAACACTAAATCTGGTTAAGAAAGCGGTAAATAAATGTCTTTCGTGAAACAGTGACAATTTCTGATATGGAAGCATTACACGCAGAGCTGAAAGTTTTGTAATACTTCTGCGCAGAGGCTGAAAGAATGGACGATATTTACATGAAAACAGAATCTTTGAGATACATTCTGCCACTTGCAAACCATGTCAGTCATCTGGCTCTAACTTCTCCAGCCACAGTTGCCTCGAATGAAATGACGTTGTAAATTAAAAATTGTGAAAAAATATCTAAGAACAACAATGACCGATCCACGTTTGAATACACTCATGATGTTAGGAGGATATTTCGAAATACTTAGATTTGCGCACCATCGTGAATAGATGTTCTCGTCTACTAAAAAAATAGTGAGTTAAAATGCATGTTATGCAATGGATGAACAAAAATGTAATTAAAATAAGTTTTGATTTCATCCTTTTTAATGTAAATATAAATAAGATGATTCTGTATAAGTTCCTGAATAAGCATCTTACTAAAAACTTCAACTTGTGTAATTAATCCGAATTGCAGATTTTCATCTGCACATTCAGGAAAAAATATCAAATACTTTACTGGAACATTTGCAACAATGTAACGAAAATGAAGGGGTGGTGTATCCATCTTTAAATCTACCTTATATTCTCCTCAATATTCTAAAGTGAAAAGTATTCGACATTCTAAAGTGAAAAATTTTATCTCGATGGGTTAATAATGTTCAATTTTATATAGAACATACCGGGTGTCCTAAAATGGATTGATTGATTTAAAATTCAATAACTTGCAAACGGTGGCAGCTATTTAAAAAAATTCTTGCAGGAGGGTTATGTAAGATGCCAGGAGTTTTTTACAGCTATTCTCGATTTTAGTTTAAAATAGCAGCGATACATGGCGCTGCTAGCAATAGGTGCTAAATCGGGACCTGATGTTTTGTTTCTCTTCTCTCTCAGTATTGATGCGAACGAAGGAGATTAAATATATGAAATGGTTCTCAGTCGCCAATGAAATTTTGTTCTTAGAGTCCCACTGCATATATTTAATCTCCTTCTTCCACATCAATATTGAGAAAAGAGAGAGGCCAGAATCTGGCCCAAATTTAGCGCCTATTTCAAGCAGCGCCATCTACCGCCACTACTTTAAACTAAAAACGACAATCGCAGTAAAAAAATTCCTAACATCTTACATAACACTCCTGCAAGAATTTAATTTTATAGCTGTCACCATTTCCAAGTTAATGAATTTTAAAATCAGTCAGTCCATTTTAGGATTCCGGGTAGATACATATATACAGACACAGAAACCTACTTTTAAAGATATATATATATTTTTTTAAGTCAGTCGGCAAAATCGTCATATACGCCCCTCTAATGAATTCTGCTTAAATACGCCCCTGGGCTCCGCCCCATAACCCCCCCATCGCGACGCCTCTGAGGAAAACACAATGGTAAACCTACTAGTCAACCACCAAAATCGGGTTTGCAGGTGTTTTCCACTAAGATATAACTTGGCAGATCAGTTGCATTTTAATATGTGAATCGAGTTTTAACTAATCCTGGAATTTCAGCGGTCAATTGCATGAGATGATAGCCTGTTGTGCCGCCTCCCGGCCTTTATATTTATATTACACACAAACAAGTACTATAAAAATGTTGTTTTTAAAGTCAATTCCTACTTAGGTCATCGAAGAAAAAATTAATATAATCCCTTAAGCTAATATTAGTTTTTGTTGCATCAAAATATCTCAACTGGTTGATTTTCTATAAGCAAGTAGGTTTACAATGGAGGTCTACGGGAATTTGGCGAAATATTAGAGATGTCGCCAAGTTGGCGTCACTTTTGGCGACTCATTTCGGCCGCCAAATTTGGCGATATATCGCCCAAGTTGGCGACAAACTTGGCGGTATTTGGCGACAGAACAGGGTCCCCCCCTAGTGTAACCCCTTATTGAAAATACTTTCATTCATCTTCAATAACCAATGGCCGCCATTTTGTTTCCCATGCAAAACTAAAATTTAATTAATGAATTAATATTTGAAAAAACTGCATTAACATCATTTGTCATCCAGTACAAGTTCAAAAAAATTTATTTCAACTTGATAGGATGAATAATAACGATTGAAAATTTGAACAAGATATATAAATATATAAATAAATATAGGGAGAGTGTGAGCTAATAGTAGGAATTGAAAAAACACAAATGTTTCTGAATCTAAGAAAAATATAACATAACCTCAAACGAAAATATACAATAACCTCTTCCGAGTTACCTACGATTCCTAAAAGCGTTCTTTATCTTTTGAAACCGCAGTAATATATTTTCGTGATTTAAATAAGTACAGTCGAACCCGGTTAAAACGCAATTATTTTTCTAATAAAACCTTCTTCAAACGACCAGGAAAAAACGGAATTTGTTTCATTCTCTTCAAAGAAATAGGTCGCTCATGGAGGGAGTTCAACTGGGGTGGTCTCTGAATAGAGGTAAAATTAGTATTGATCCTATGGGAATAAAGTTCGTTCCATGAAAAAATGGTCGTTCAGGGAGGTGGTCGTTTAATGCAGGTGGTCGCACAGGGAGGTTTCACTGTAGTTTTACTTATTTGTTTTGAAAATGACTCGGGGTAAGTCGAAACATGTCAACAGTCGAAATAAACGTATTTTTACTGGTTTTAAAGTTTCAATCTAAACCTTTTAGCATTTGAAATTACTATAGTATTACAAGGTGTTAATTTGCTATATATTTAGATTTTTTTTAAATGTGACGTATATTTTGTTGTTTATATTTGGAATTTTCCAGAATTCCTTGAATGTAATATCTTAAAATCCTGAGATAACTTGGATATAAAGTTTTATTTCATAAGATTTTAATGATATAAATCGAGTTTGGAAATTTTTTCTTAATTGCTCAAGTCATTTAGAATGCACTTCGTCTTTATAATAGTTTTTGTAGCAGATAGTTGAATTTAGAAAAATAACTGATCTATAAGATGTTACGAGAAATTACCTTATTTTAGAACATATTGAAAGAAAGGCACATTAAGGGGAAAGTTTATCTTTTGAACATTTTTTTTTTAATTTTAAAAATGGGGTTCGAATGGTGAACTCACTGCATTTCAATGTTCAACTAAAAGTACATCTTGAAAAAAAAAATCTGCATATTTAATTAAAATTTAAAAAAAAGTTTAAACAATTTTGAATTTTTTAAAATCCCTACTACTTTTTTAAATATTGATATTTTTGTCCCATTTTTTTTTAAAGATTTTCAAATGTTTATTACACAAGACTGCGCATGTATTTTTAGATATATCTAATATTACATTTAATATAATCTTTTTACTGATATATATATAGCGTAAAACGATTAAATCTAACTCATCTTCATATACTCTTATTTAAAAAAAAAAAAAAAAAAAAAAAAATAAGAAAAAAACCTGAAGGCTAGTTCCATGGCGCAGATTTATCTCATATATAATAAAGAACATGTACAGAAAAGTTTAAATTTCTATCTCAAATACAAAATAAGCCTTGGCATTTTTAAAACAGGAAAGTAAAGAAAGTAGTAACATGGAGAAAAAGCCATTTAAAGTTTTAGCTATTGCGGGTAAATTGCGCTGAGTGTATTAACAAAATTTACAATATCTCAAGATATATCTGCCGTATGGGTGAAAATGAGGTGTCAAAATATTCACAATTAAACAAGCTTTCATTTGATGTTAAAAAAAGAAAATCGAATTTTTGAACAAACTGCTTATTTTCTGATTCATTTTAAAATTCATTTTTGCTCTCAAACGCATGAAACTTGGAAATTCTCTTATTTAGAAACTATATAATGTGCGGTGCGTCTTAAGTTTTTGATAAATGCAGAAAATACTGCAAAAAACGCTGTCAAAGTTGGCGTTTTGAACCGAATTTTCCGAAACGGGCGATCTGGGAATGAAAAAAAATGGTCATACTGAGAAAATAATTGTTTAAAAATCAAATTATAATTAATTGAGCTGAAAATGAAATCACACGGCATGTTAAACATGTCTTCAGAAATCACCCCAGCAAGTTTCATGTTTTTACTTTTAAAAATGAGTCTGAAAATGTCTCAGAAAATTTCGAGCTGTTGAGGGTGGAAAAATATTTTTTCGAATACACCCTTTGAGGTAAACTGTCCCGGCTGTTCTCAAATTCAAAAGGACAACTTTATGACATAAGTTTTTAATTTACTTTTTTTCGAAAATGCATGAAACTAGCAGGGGCTGTTGTTCAGAAACTGTGTAATCAAACTGTTTTTTCCGTTTTTTTTTTTTTTTTTTTTTTTTTTTTCAAACGCAATAGATTTTTCAGAAATAGTGTCAAAGTGGGCGTTTTGAACCGAAGTTCCCTAAGAAAGCAGAAAACCAGACAGCGAAGGGAGAAAAACATGTTTGTCACATGATCAAAATAGCTTATAACTCAATGGGTAATTTATTTATCAAAAAATGGAAAACATTGTTCGATTCGAAATCGCTTTCATAGTCAGGCCTTTCAATTTTATACCGTTCCATTAAAAAATGAATTTGTAAATGGTGTCAAAACGTTTTGCGCTTGTTGAGCAGAGCAGTTAAGAACAGCCTTAAGGGGTTAAGGGTGTATTCAAATCCAAACGGCTTATTTTCTGATTCCTTTTTAACATCATTTTTGTTCTGAAACGCATCCTATTAGCATATTCTCTTATTCAGAAACTATATAATGTGCCGTGCTGGTCGATTTTTTGATAAAAGCCAAATACATTGCAAAAAAAAAAAAAAATGGTGTCGTCAAAGTTGGCGTTTTGAACCGAATTTCCCGAAGCGAGAGATCTGGGAACGAAAACAATGATCATACTGAGAAAATAATTGTTTATTAATCAAGTTCTAATTAACTGAGCGAAAAATAAAACACACGGCCTCTTATATATCTTTCCAAAAATCATGTCAGCATGTTTCATGTTTTTACTTTTAAAAATGAGCCAGAAAATTTCGAGCTGTTGAGGGCGAAAAAATATTTTTTGAGTACGCCCTTCTTGTGTGGGGTAATTGCACTGGGTGTATTAACGAAATGTACAATATCTCACGATGTAATTGCCGTATGGGTGAAAATGAGGTGTCAAAATATTCACAATTAAGGCTGTTCTCAAATTCAAAAAGGCAGCTTTCTGACATAAGTTTTAATTTATTTTTGATCGGAAATGCATGAAACTAGTAGGTGTTGTTATTTCAGAAACTATGTCATCGAGCTGTTTTTTCCGTTTTTTTTTGCAAACGCAATAGATCGTTCAGAGAAGAGTGTCAAAGTGGACGTTTTGAACCGAATTTCTGCGCGAAAGGAGAAAATCCAATCAAGAAAGGGTGAAAAACACGTTTGTCACGTGATCAAATTCGCTTATTACTCGATAGGTAATTGATGGATCCAAAAATGGAAAAAAGAGTTCGATTCCAAATCGCTTCCCTGGTCAGGCTTTCCAATTTTATATCTTTCCGTTAAAAAATGAATTTGTAAATGTGTCAAAACATTTTGCGCTTGTTGTGCAGAGCAGTTGAGAACAGCCTTAAACAAGCTTTCATTTAATATCAGAAAAAGAAAATCGATTTTTTGACCAATTTTGAGGTAAAGTATCCGCTTAAGGTGGATCGACTTTTCTGTTTTCACGACGAACCTGTTTTGCTAACATTTTTTGTTATTTGGCTACTGTTTTTAATTTCTAATTAGCCAAATTGCTAATGTTCGTCGAAAATCAGCGAGAACTCTTCTACGACCCCTTAAGAGGCTACTTCAGTCAAACTGAAAGACCCGTTCGCTAGTGCTAATCCTATGGAAAACATTTATAAAAATATCTCGTTTGAATTTAAATATTTTTAAATGATTTTTTTTTTTTTTTTTTGCATTGAATAGTTGAGATCGATCTGTAGAAAGAACGTTGTTTACTTTTTCGATTTTCGTTACAGGTATTTTTAATGAGGACACTTTCATTTTCGAAACCGGTTTCGAAAGTAAAAGCATCCTTATATATAAAAAAAAAATCTGCAATCAAAATCGAAAAAGTAGAAAACGGCCTGCGTACAAACCAATCCCAGTTATCCAATACAAAAAAAAAAAAAAAAAAAAAAAAAAAAATCATTTAAAAATATTGAAATGCGACCGAGATATCTTTATAAATTCCTTCCACAGGATTAGCATTAGCGAACGCGTCTTTTAGTTTGACTGAAGTAGCCTCTTAAGGCTGGCTTCAATTGCTCTGCTCAACAAGCGCAAAACGGTTTGATACATTTACAAATTCATTTTCAACGGAAAGATGTAAAATTGGAAGGCCTGACAGGGAAGCGTTTTGGAATCGAACTGTGTTTTCCCTTTTTTGACCAATAAATTACCTATTGAGTTATAAGCGATTTTGATCACGTGACAAACACGGTTTTCAACCTTTTTTGAGTGGCTATTCTAATTTCGCGCGTAAATTCGGTTCAAAATGCCCACTTTGACACTATTTTCTGAACGATCTGTTGCGTTTGCAAAAAAAAAAAAAAAAACCTGAAAAAACAGTTTTATTACATAGTTTTTTAACAACAGCCCCTGCTAGTTTCATGCATTTGCGAACGAAAATAAACTAAAACTTATGTCATAAAGTTGCCCTTTTGGATTTGAGAACAGCCTAAACGAAACTAAATTACACTGCGTATAATAAAACTGAAATCTTTATCACAATTTTTTTCAGGAATATATAGATAAAAAACTATAGAAACCACTTATGAATTCCCCGTAACGATCAATAAGCGGAAGCTAAAATAGAATTGAATAAAATGCACAGTCATTAAGAACGAAAACAAATCTGTTTTAGCAAATCGATTTTTTTTTTTCAATCAGTGTACTTAAAACGCAAATATCTACAAATCGATTACCCATGCTAAATTTTAAAAGATCCATTAACCAATAGAAACCACCATTTGTTCAAATATTTGTCCTGCGAAACCGGGCTCTTTGCACTCTTTTATTTAACTTCATTTAGTTCAAATAAAATCATAAGACGTAACGCAATATTTCACCTTCATTCAAATATAAAATATACAATATGAACTTTAAAAAGCTCACTGTTTTGCTTAAAAGGCGACTAAAATTATAGAAGAAATGTTGCAAGTTAAAAATATACATTTTATTTAAAACTTCTTAGTACTTTCGGGTTGTATTTCTCAATCCCATCATCAGGGAATATTTTATGAACTATAATTGTTGTTTATTTATACAAATACGTCGCTTCGTTTTGAAAATGTGAGAGCCAATAATTATTAGAGTTGAAAGTAGAAGTAGCAGTTTCTTGGATTGAACTTAATTAGACAAAATATTATTATATTAACTGCAGTTCCATTTATTTTATTTTATTACATCACTCTGCTCTCATACGTCACTTTCGTTTTAAATGCGTAGCTTGGCAGTCGAAGTAGCAGTGTTTCAGATTAAATTTGCGTAGAAGAAAGTATTTAACTGCTGTACCATAAACTTTAATATGTCACTTTGCTCAAGTTTTCAGGATTTAATTTTTAGGATATTGAACCATAAATTGGGGATTTTCAGGATATTGAACTATAAATTGGGGATTTTCAGGATATTGAACCATAAATCGTCAATTCACAGCTCTCTCTCGTTTAAGTTTCAATCAGAATATTACAATAGATTTTGATCATGCAAAAATCATATATCAAACATCCAGTTATTATGCATCCACTATCAGAGAATCCATAGAAATCCTGTGTAAAAACATTCAAGTATGTAACGACGCCCTATCGTACAATATCCCCAATTTAAACTGCTAAATGGTGCTGCATCCGTCGGAACAACGAGTAATCAGAAGGAGCAATGTCTGGAGAATAGGGCCGGTGCGGTAAAACATCCCATTTGAGCGTTCCCATTCCCATATATTTTTTTACGACTTTTGCGAAAAATCCTCTTTCAACGTCTCTCGGGTTCAGTTCATAAGGCACCCAATTTCCTTGCTTTTGAATCATTTCCTTGGATTTTAATCGTACGGAAACGGCTTGCTGACTATCTTTCAATGATTCGGCAAGATTCTCTTGCGTTCGACTCGGATCTTCATCCAGTAATGCCTCTAAATCGTTGTCTTCAAATTTTTTTGGCTGCCCAGAGCGAGGCTTGTCTTCAACGCTGAAATCATCATTCTTGAAACGTCGAAAGCATTCCCTAAATGATTTATCAACTGCAGCAGCGCAGCGTCACCATAAACTTCCACAAGCATTCAGTGGGCTTCAGCTGCATCCAGGCATGAGATTTCTCCGCTTTTTTGCATACCAGTATAACATTAGAGCAGGGTTCGAAATGTGCCGGAGCAAACCGGAACGATGTTCCGGTTCGTGAAATTGTGACAAATATTGTTCCGGTTCGTGAAAGTATGGAAAATATTGTTCCGGTTCGTGGAATTATTAAAAAAATATTATTACAGTTTCATACATATACTATGCTTTCTGTAGCGGGGTTTTTTTTTTTTTTTCTAATTATTTAGAATCTTGAATGCATTTTTTTAAAATTGGTTTTTCTACGATTAAATATAAATTTGCTATAAGTCCCGATTATCCGAGTTAATATGGACCAAGCTCACCTCGGATAAGTAAAAAACTCTGATAAAACGGATTTACACAAATCGTCACCAACTAAGTGGAAGAAATATAAATTTTCACTTAATTCATTAATTTTTATGGTAGTACTAGTAACATTTCTTTGATGTACATTTCTGTTACTTTTAAGATATACGGAAAATGAAATTGTTTATTTGAAAAAGCCCTTATAGATGTTAATTTTGCTGCAGGTTTTTTTTTGCTTTGCTGCAATATTACGTTACTGCATAACTACCAATTTTTAAGATTTTTTTTTCTTACCTCTAAAACGTACCAGTAAATTTTGCCGAATTCAATCGCCCAAATCTAACAATTGTCAACGATTAAATATGGTAAAAATTTGTATTCAATCTTAGAGGTAACAAAACCGTACAAATTGGCAGCTATATGATTCTATTAGCGTCATGAAAATTGCAGATGCAGCCTCTTCTTTCTGCTCATAGTATTAAATATTTTTTTCAATCGATCTTATATCTTTTGAATGGATCATTTTTTTCTGATGGACGGATGGCCATAGGCCAATCATTTTCCCATTCTGACCAGAAAATCAGAGTTCTAACTTTTTACGATTGCTCTTTCATCTTTTCCTCATCTATCTCATTTATAATGGCTGTTTCATAATAATGGAAACCATCAGTCCATCAGAAGAAAATAACTCGGTTAAGCGGGACTCGGATAATCAAGGCTTTACTGTACTCTAAAAAAAAAAAAAAAAAAAAAGTCAACAATAATTTTGAAATAGCGTTCCGACTCTTGGATTTTTCCATTTCGAGCCCTGTATTAGAGAGAAAATGCTCTTCTTTTAAATCTCAATATTTTCCAATTAAATAAAATAACATTTTCTCTAAGATTATACTGGTGTGTAAAAAAGGGAGAAATTTCATGCTTAGCTGCACTTTTCTTCCAATTAAAGCAGAAAACTAATCTAATACCTCCCGCAAATGCTGCTTAGTTAACATAAAATTTGACACAGTAAAAAACAAGGATTTTGTTTGAAATTCAAAGCGATATAAACTGAATATTATTATTGACAGATATCTAATCTCTCTGAAACCACAGAAATCAGCTGTCACTATAAAACATTCAGAACAGCCGGAGCCATCTTTTGAAAAAGGACCGAAATAATTTCTAAACCCAATATAATCGTAAATTAACTAATATTAAACTATTAATTGGTAAAAGCTTTTTTTTTCTTTTAAATATTACACACTCTTCATTTTTTATTTACAATTTACTTTCAACTTTTAACTTAAAAATGTTTCATTGTTGTAGTTTCCCTGCCATTTGACCTATTTTGGCGAGCATTTATTGGCGCATCATTAAATCCATCATTTTTTCAACTTCCATACAATTGTACGAGTAGCAGAGAATATTGGGCGATTTATTACTTGCGTCGCGGCGGCTGATTGAAAAATGTTCTAAAATAAAGTAGGGTAGACCCAATAAAGGAACATTTAAGCTCATTTAAAAAGAAAACGATTTATTATATTTTAATAAAGAGTACCTATTTGTGTTTGACAGTGCAAATACATTTGTGGTTTACAAATGATTAAAAAACAACGAAAGAAATTTTATATTTTACTTGTTTGGGATGCTAGGGGTGTCTTAATAGAAATAGATACAAAAACCAAGTAAATGAACAGTTGTTACCAATGAATGAACGCAAAATTTTCCAGTGAATGAACAGGCAGCAATTTAAAAATACTTAAATTTCATAGTTCTTTATTTATTTTACAACTTGTACAAATAACTTATAACATGTTTTTGCTGAATTACGGTTTTTTAAAACCCAGAACGACAATTAAGTAGATTGAAAAATTGTCACTTTTAAGTTTTGAAATTAATCATAAATTACACATTAAAAAAAAAAAAAAGAAAAAATCTAATTCTATTTCCTGAAATCATTGGCCCTGTACTTCTCTATTTCAGTAATAACTCCAGACGAACGTGAGGATGTAGCAGAAATAAGTTCAGGTGTTTTTATTATGTCTTTCATAAGATGTTTAAAATACCAGATCTTATACGTTACTGCAATCCACTTCCAATTCCACCACATGTGGACCTGTGGTCCACATATTGTTCCGGTGCTTACTTCATATTTCCAACTTTTAATGCTATTTTAAAAAATGAGACACCCATTTCTCCACAGGATGTTTGTCTATAAATGGATTTTTCCTTCCTGTTCGTTCCATGACATTGTAAACGTCATCTTTTACTTCGTCCTTATGCATTGTAAATTCAATTTTTCCTTTCCAACTATTCAATGTTCAAGTGGTTTTCTTCTTCAAAGGACAACAAAGGCCCCATACGCTTACTTTCAATTGTTTTCCCTCGCAATTTCACAGACAACGTTGCTTTTAAAATATTAAAATGAAGAGATGCCTTCTTCAAATTGAGCTGACCTGACCCTCATAGCTTGTGTCCATTTTCAAGGTAGAGTAATTTAACCTCCCATATTTCCTTTTTGTGGAATCTTCTTGGCCATCAGTAAGAATATTTCTATCAATCATCTGAAAACATAGAACATTTAAGATTTAAAAGTCATCAATAATTATTATCTTTAAAAATGTGCGTGTATATGTCTCTTAGTTGCTTTTTACATCTGTTAACTTTTCATTTGTTACCATCATTGTTGAAAAATCACTTAATTCAAAATATAGAAATGAAAGGAGCCAGAAAAACATAAAGCTCAAAACAGTTCATTCACTAGAAAAGTAGCCTAATGTATTCCTCCCAGTGAATGAACAGCAGTTGGATTCATTGGATTTTTAACATTTGCCTAACCAGTTGTTAAATATCCCTATTCTCAAATTGTACATATTCAACAATGTTTAAAACAATCAGTAATATGTCTATAATACATGTATTTAATGTATGTACAGTCGTGGAAAAAAAAAAGTAAACACCCCCTACTAACTCCTCAGCAAATTATCGTAGACGAAAGTTACTGGTACCGAATGATTGGAAATAAAGTCTACTTTTAAATGGCGTATATAAAATTTGCTTAGGGGGCCATCTACATATTAAAACGAATCCAAACTTCATTTTTTTCAATGGCAATACCCAATTTTAACGAGATATTTCAAATCTTTGGTTCAAACTATGCCTACACACCAAATGTCAAGTCATTTGAATGATAAGTTTTTGAATTATAAAAATTCAAAATTTAGTGCTTCTAATGTTAAATTACATTTTCATATTTTTATTTATAACTTCTGAAATTATGATCCTAATGTTTTAATTTTTTGTGAAGCAATAATACTAATATACCCAAACATAAATACGTTGAATTTGCAATTTTTATGATTTTCTGATATGAATTATGAAATTAATATTAAAAAAATTTATGAATTGCAACCTACAATTTTTTTGATGGATTCAGATTTATTAAGTCCTGCTTTATCCAAAATCCAAAATTTCACATTTTTCTTCCAAGTAGTTTTCAAATTATGCTTAAAAAACGGCAAAATGATGGTTTAAGGGGCCGTCTATAATAGAAGTGACTAAATATTTTCAAATTTCTTATGCTATCCTATAATCTAACAGGCTTAATTGATTGCTTAAGGTGCCTTGATCAAGAAGGAAGCTCTCCCGGTTAACAATCGACTACCGAACTTCAATTTGGATACAGCCCTTAAAATACGCTCGTTTTAAAGTAAGTAATTTCTCGGAAACTTATGGTACGAATTGCACAAAAATTTGTTTTTAGACTAATTGAAGGGTGTAGAGTTCATTTATGCTGTCAGAATTGTGTACTGCTATTGAAAAAAAACAAAGTTATGGTTCGTTTTAATATGTAGATGGCCCCCTAAGCAAATTTTATATACATCATTTAAAAGCAGACTTTATTTCCAATCGTTCGGTACCAGTAACGTTCTTCTACGATAGTTTGTTGAGCAGTTAGTAGGGGGGTGTTTACTTCTTTTTTTTCCACGACTGTACAATAAAATTAGTGCATAATGCAAATGAAAGCAGTAAATTCTTATGAAACATACGAAATGACATAGCACTTACCTTATTATTTCAGCATAGAAACAATATGTTTCTCAAACATGAAAAATACAACATGTTCTCAGATTAAAGTAATGTGACTTCAGTAAACATTCAGGAATGTGATAGCTTCCTATATTGCATAGAATTAAGGCACTGTTGTAACCCCATCTAGTGGGGATGTTTTCAAACCTTATTGTATTAAAATAGTATATACCAATTGTTCATTCACTGGGGGCTGTTCACTTACTGGTCGGAAAATACTAAAATGTTGTATTGTCATCGGAAACGCACATTTGTACAGTCGTGGAAAAAAAGTAAACACCCCTTACTAACTCCTCAACAAATTATCGTAGAAGAAAGTTACCGGTACCGAACGATTGGACATAAAGCTTTCTTTTAAATGATGTATATAAAAATTGCTTAGGGGCCATCTACATATTAAAACGAACCCAAACTTCAGTTTTTTCAATGGCATTACCCGATTTTAACAAGATATGTCAAATCTTCCGTTCAAACTATGCCTAGACACCAAATTTCAAGTCATTTGAATGATAAGTTTTTGAATTGTAAACATTCAAAATTTAGTGCTTCTAATGTTAAATTACATTTTCATATTTTTATTAATATCTCCTGAAATTATACTCCTAATGTGCTAATTTTTTGTGTAGCAATAATACTAATATACCCAAACATAAATACGTTGAATTTGCAATTTTTATAATTTTATGATATGAATTATGAAATTAATATTCGAAAAAATTATGAATTGCAACCTACAGTTTTTTTGATGGATTTAGATTTATTAAGTCCTGCTTCATGGAAATCCAAAATTTCACATTTTTCTTCCAAGTAGTTTTCAAATTATGCTTAAAAAACGGCAAAATGATGGCTTAAGGGGCCGTCTGTGATAGAAGTGACTAGATATTTTGAAATTTCTTACGCTATCCTGTAACCTAGCACTCTTCAATGACTGCTTGAGTAGCACTTAAGATGCTTTGATCAAGAAGAGGCTCTCTCGGTCAAGAATCGCGTATCGAACTTCAATTTGAATACAGCCCCTAAAATATGCTCGTTTTAAAATAATTAATTTCTCGGAAGCTTATCGTACGAATTGCATAAAAATTCATTTTTAGGCTAATTGAAGGGTGTAGAGTTCATTTATGCTGACAGAATAATGTACTGCTATTGAAAAAAAAACAAAGTTATGGTTCGTTTTAATATGTAGATGGTCCCGTAAGCAAATTTTATATACGTCCTTTTAAACTAGACTTTATTACCAATCGTGTGGTACCAGTAACTTTCTTATACGATAATTTTTTGCAGAGATTTTAGGGGTGTTTACTTTTTTCCCCACGACTGTACATAATTTGTATAATTATAACCTGTCAGGAAGTGAGTAAAAATTCGATCAAAAAATTCCATCTTTAGATACAAAAACCAGGTCGAGAATAAGAAAGAAGATAAAAGAGAGTGTAAAAAAGTCATGTTATAAATCAAATGTAATACAATAAAAGCTGTGCAAACAAAATCGCTAGGGACAAAAGAAAATGAGTTTCGTTTTAGCAGGTTTAATTGCACTGTATTCCTTCTGTCGGGACAAAAAAAATTTCCGGACGATATTCCGTTTTAGACATGTTCTGTTTCCACAGTATATATACAGTGGCTCCCAAAAATGTTCGTATACTTACGAATTTCAATGAAACAGTGCTTTATACATTAATTAAAATTTAAATTTCAGAATGGGTATTTAATAATAAGATCTATAATTTATTCTTAACAGAACTACATAAAATATTTAAAAAAAAAAATAGTAAAACGTTATTTTGAAGAAATCAATAATAAAAAAACAGTAAAAAAAAAGCAATTTATCAAATTACAACGACCATTTGGAAAATGATTTTTTTCAAAGACTAAAATTTAAGACATAAAAAATCGCACGGAGTTGATCATACATTACGTACGCCATGAATTAAACATTAATAGTGTTATTACACGTAAAAATTCCAAACGACAAAAATTGCCAGCGACTCGTACGTATTATCCACCTGAAACTTACGTATTATCCAAGCATTTCATTTGCTGTTCGGGAAAAGGCTTTTCCATCGTCAGATTTCTTGGAAATCTGGAACCCATTTTAAATGAAATTTCATTCTTAAACTTCTAAACATCCCACAATATTAATTTTTACACCTTCGTATAGAGAAAAAAATGTACTTTTAAATGCAATTTGCTTGAAAGCTGTATCTCAATTTGTTTCTGAGTTATTAATTTTTTTTTGTAGTTTTTTATTACTTTTTTGTCGTAGTGGCAACAGATCTCTGTTGAAAGTAAAGGGAAATACATATTACTGTATAGACCAATCAGAAAGCGAATAAAATGCGGATTAAACCAATAAAAACCTTCAGATATGCTTTTGATTTCCCATCCTGACGAGAACAATAACCATTTTTCCAAATGGTTAAAAAATAACGAAAAAATTATCTCACAAAAGTCTTCGTACACTTTAAAAATATATACATATTAGTAAATATTGTACTATTTCGTTAAATTAGTACTTAGTAGGGTATCCTTTAGCATCTACAACAGCTTTTAAACATCTGAGAATAGATTTCAGCATTTTTTTTTTTATTTTTTTTTTGGCGATTTTTGCATTAATGTTCACCTATTCGTCAATTATTACTGTTTTTAGTTCGCTTTTCGTTTTAATGTCATGTCTTCGTACTCTAACCTCCAGTTCTCTCCAAATATGTTACGATGATTAAGGTGGTGTTTTCAGAACTTGTGGACAATTATAGAGGCGAACGTTGAGAGCCGTGTGCTTAGGATCGTTATCTTGATTTTTTTTTTTTTTTTTTTTTTTTTTTTTTTTTTAAGTTGTTTCCAATACCCCGAATTTTGGGCGCTGATAATTTAAAATTGTCTTTTAAAATATTTAAATAATGAACATGATTCATTATGCCGTCAATAAACACCAAATAACAATCCACACAAGGACATCTCCACTGCCATTAAGTTCTTCATTTTTTTCTTCTCCATACAATTATGCGCCCATCGGAACCAAAAATGCTAAATTTGCTTTCATCTGGAAGTAAGACATTAATTATTCTAATGCCATTTGGGTTTATTTATCCTTGATTTTGCGACGGAAAGCCTAAGCTTTCCTTATTTCGTGCAAACAAAAAATTTTCTACGGGCAGAACGCCCATTTAATCCAGCTGATCTCAGCACTCATCGAATAGTTTCAGGTGAAATTGAAGTAGAAAATTTCTCGCCAAATTCTGTTGCAACTTTTACAGCATTTAAACGTAGACTTTTGAGAATTTTTCCAATTATAAATCTCCGTTCATGTTGTGTTAACTTTGACGGACGACCTTTTCTTACCTTGTTTTGTGTTCGATCCGATTTTCTTCTTTAAAGTGTTTTATCACATACTGCACCGAAGAATGGGATAAATTAACTAATTTAGCAATATTCTGAACTGATTTACCACTACTATAAAAAATTGAAAGATAATCAATTTTCGAATGCTGTTAGTTGTTTCTTTGCGACTACGAGTTAATTTTAAATAATAAATAGAATATTACGAAGAAAATAACAAAAAAAAATTAAAGCCAAACGATTTTTTAAATGTCACCACTACGCAAAAATAAAAATAAAGCGACAGACGATTTTTTTTTTCATTTTTATATGTAAAGAAAATTAGACAATATAAAAAAAAATATATTGGATGTTATTCATCGAGATGATTTGGAAAATTATTGCACTTCATATTCGAATTCTATTCCGGGGTATTTCCTTTTTACTACAAAATTTTTTAAAGTGTACGAGCATTTTTGGGAGTCACTGTATATACCAGTAAATCTTCAGATCAGGTGCCTCAACGCCAATTTTGCAAAACATTTTAATATTCATCTGACTTCACTTAATATCGTACATCCTGAAATCCGAATTTAATAATGTTAGATTATCTGTATATTTCTACGTATATATAGATTTTCCAAATTAAACACGATGCCATACAAGATGCAATTGGACTCTTCAACTTCTCATTGTTAGAATTCTTTAGAAAAAGAAAATACATCTCTTTGTCTAATAAATGAATTGACAAAGTTTCAAACTAATTGGAGCAATTTAAGCCCCCAATTGGAAATTTTAGTATCGATATAATTTAACATTTAAATAAATTATCCAAATGCGCCATTTTGTTTTCGATGAATGACAAAATTTGAAAATCGTCTGAATTTCCATTATGATGTAAATAACAATGTTCTATATTTTTCGATCGAATGGGCCAAATTTAACCAAAAACTATACAGCTTATTCCCTGTACCTCACCAACATACCTGCATAATTTCAGACTAGTCAAATGCTTTTTGTGGCAGCTATTGCGAGATATATACACAGACAGATAAGCAGACGAACACACATAAAACCAAAAACTTTTCGGATCTCCCCACTAAGCCTCAAACTGACGTACTGACGTTCCTGCAAAAGATATTAAAGTGACTTTTCCAGTTCGTTCTCGTTCAACTTTAATCATTTAAATGGAATCCTATTTTCAAAGCGAATTTTTTCACTTTATTTGAGCGAAACACGTTTCATTTTGGTTCCTTTCAATTAACTAACGCACAATATATTTTTATGAAAAAATATTTTTTTTTCCCCTATCTTAAAATTAATAGACATTTATTATAGTCTGAAATACATTTAAGATAATGGTACAGTTCAAATAAAAACCAATATATTTCGTATCCAGCTGACATTATCTCAGATTTCTATTTAAGGGGACAAAGGATCTTCAAACTCATTTTTTTACTTTTTTAAAATTGCACCTAAAATACTATTTAAGGGTACACTATATGAATTATGGCATATATTTATCACACAAGAAATAATAATAACATAAAAAAATTGGAGAAAATAAGGAATTTTCCTGAATATTTTAAACGTTATCAATAACTTTTAAAATGTCCCAACCTCACTCCTTATCAATTAAAATCCGCAATATATATATATATATATATATATATATATATATATATTATGGCAGTTTGGTTTACACATACAAATAAAAATGTGCATGGTTTTTTTAAAACTAAATATAGTTTGAAAAGTTAAGTGCAGAAATATGAGGCAAAAATGTTGAGAATTACATAAAATTTAGAAAATATTTTTTTTTCTTTCCTTTATTTTCAAATATATAAAATTCGATGCACAGTTTTAGTATTTGTATATGTAAACCAAACTGACATAAAAAATATTGGGGATTTTAACTGATATAGAGTGAGGTTGGGACATTTTGAAAGTTCTTGATAACGCTTAAAATATTCAGGAAAGTACCTTAATTTTCTCTAAAACAATTTTTTTTTTAATTTCTTGTATGAAAAATAAATGTAATAATTCATATAGTGTGCTATTTTGAATAGTATTTAAGGTGCAATTAAAAAAAAAAAATAAAAAAATGAGTTTGAAGGTCCCTTGTTCCCTTAAGGGGACAGGGGACATTAAAAACCAAATATTTTAATTTTCAACAGATTCATTTAAAAATTGGTAGACTTACTAATGGCAAGTTCAAACAGTTAAATTCAAAATTTAGTGTTAAAATAATAATAAGTTTTAAAATTATTAAAATTTTAAAATACTGAATAATTGACATATTTTTAAATGCCCCATGTCCATTTCCTTTGAATGTAGCATAACTTTTTTTTTTTTTGGATCAGGTACTTTTCGGTTATTAGAAAAAAAGTTAGCATAAATTGTAAAAGTTCACTGAACGTGTAAAAAGAAATAAAAAATATTTTATAAGAATACTCTACTTTTTCGTGTAAAACAACGATAGTTTTTGCATTATGTAGCAAACTTTAACATTAAAATGTTTCTTTAATGGAACTATTTATGCTAACTTTGATTTATTATTATATGAGGCGTGCACAGTAAAAATTTCAATAGAATCCGATAATTAGGAATGCGCATGGAGCATTTCAAATTTCATAAATGTGCGAAATTTTCAATTCTGAGAAAACAGCGTTTAAAACTATATTTTGAAAGTAAAGCTATAATATACTAATCAAACATCATTTACTATACGTATGCATATAAATTTAAATAAAAC
The DNA here is from genome assembly GCA_963932465.1 of Maratus speciosus. Classification (NCBI taxonomy): domain Eukaryota; kingdom Metazoa; phylum Arthropoda; class Arachnida; order Araneae; family Salticidae; genus Maratus; species Maratus speciosus. Next base: position 60,905,940 of record OZ010799.1, on the reverse strand, counting down.
ATAATTGACTTTATTCGTAAAAATTGAAAAATCGATTTTTTAATCGAATTAGGTGTTTTTTAGTGTCCCCTGAAAAAATATTAATTATTTTATGACAAATTTCCTGAGTTATTTTTATTTTCTTTATCCAAGCAAGGCCATCCGTCTGAAAAGTCGGCTAATGCACTAACGATTGGATTATTCTGTGCTCGCAATTCCTATCGGACTTGCATTTTGCGCACGCGCAGTCCTCGCAACCTCAATTACCGGATTTCTTGAATCAATAGATGGATTTAGATGTCCTATCCTAATAGTACACTGACAAATTTCCTGGTATTTATCATCCACTTATCCTATAAACTGTTGTTTACGAAAGATAAAATAATAATAATAAAATATGGATTTTTTTATCGATTCATATAAAAAAAGAAAAATCTTCGGATAGTTTTTAACGCTTTCCAACACAGTCGAAAAGTGTTTGCGACTTCGGTTTGTTTTTGTCTGTCGTGTCTGTTTGTCTAGCAGCCTGTCGTGTCTGTCTGTCTTGCCGCCAGTCGTGTCTGTCTCTCCCGGCTTAACTCGCGTAAATATACTCGGATTGCCACGCAATTAATATACACTAAAACCTCCCTGTGCGACCACCTCCATTAAGCGACCAACTCCCTGAACGACCATTTTTTTCATCGAACGAAATTTATTCCCATACGCTCAATACTAATTTTACCTCTATTCAGAGACCATCCCAGTTGAACTGCCTCCATGAGCGACCCATTTCTCTGAAGAAAATGATACAAATTCCGTTTTTTCCAGGTCGCTTGAAGAAGGTTTTATTACAAAAATAATTCCGGAGAGCGGATTATTCATCAAACTTCTAAACTAAGTTCAGAATTTTTTTTATTATTATTCCGGTAACTTTTACGTGTTTAAACCCCTTTCTGCCTTTTTAGGCTATGAATTTAACTCTGATGGCAAATTAAGAATGACGGTCAATAAACTCATCTGCCCTATTCTGTCCAGGAAACTCTCAAAGAAACAGATAAATTAATGAAATCGTCATTATTTGTTCCCGTCCAAAAAAATAATTGCATTTATTTACTGAAATTCGAAAAGACTTGGAAATAAAAGTTATAAAAAATAGAACCGTAAAATCAAAGCAAACGTCAATGTATTCATTTTTTAAAGTCTGCAGAAATTAACTTATGTAATTAACTTTTGTTTTGATACTTAAATTTTCATATTTTTTTCCTAATAGTCCAGGCAACAGAGACCGTATAGGGGCTCTACCTATCTAAATTCATGGTAGTTCTGGAAAAAGGCTTACTATATGTTTTTTGGGTCTCTGAATCCGAATTTTTAACTTCCCACCAAAATTTCCCCCGGCAACCCCCCAAATTTTGGTAGCCCCTCCCCCCCCACCCCCCAAAAAAAAGGTTTTTATTAAAAAAATGAATTTTTTATTGTTTTAAGGAAAAAGTATCTAGAAATTCAGAAAGTAAACAAAATTTGCAACAAATTAGATATATGACATTATGACTTAGGATGAAGGGGAAGGGGGATCTGCATCGGAACATGCGCGCGGCGCCGCGTGAACTAAGTTGCGCAATTCCACTTAACCACTCACACGTTTACATTCGCCCTCCCATCTCCCCTCCGAACTTTCTCTATAAGGTTTACTTTAAGTTTTTTGGGTCGCTGAATCCGAATTTTTAACTTCCCCCCCAAAAAAATCCCCCCCCCCCCGAAAACCCCCTCCAAATAGTTGTTTTTAACTTAAATTTCTTATTGTTTTAGGGGAAAAGCATTACGAAATTCAGAAATTAGACAAAATTTGCAACAAATAAAATACATGACATTATGACGTAGGATGAACCGGGAATGGGAGGGCTGCCACTGAACATGCATTGCGGCGCTACGTGCACTAAGTTATGAAGTCCAGGCAATAGGGGATTTTACCTGGAAAAATTAATACTAGTTCTGGATTTCGACTCACTTTATGTTTTTTGGGTCGCTGAATCCGAATTTGTAACTTCCCACCAAAATTTCACCCGGCAACCCCCCAAAAAATTTGGTTTTTGAGAAAAGCGCGCGGGTAATTTTCCGAGGCAGACCCCTCTCTCCCCGTTTATCCTACGTCATAATGTCATATATCCTATTTGTTGCAAATTTTGTCTAGTTTCTGAATTTCGTAATGCTTTTTCCTTAAAACAATAAGAAATTTAAGTTAATAACAACTATTTTGGGGGGATTTCGGGGGGGGGGGGAATTTTGGGGGTAAGTTAAAAATTCGGATTCAGCGACCCAAAAACCTTAAAGTAAACCTTATAAAGAAAGTTCGGAGGGGCGATGGGAGGGCGAATGTGAGCGTGTGAGTGGTTAAGTGGAATTGCGCAACTTAGTCCACGCAGCACCGCGCGCATGTTCCGAGGCAGATCCCCCCCCCCCCCCTTCTATCCTAAGTCATATATCTAATTTGCAGCAAATTTTGTCTACTTTCTGAATTTCTAGATACTTTTCCCCTAAAACAATAAAAAAAATTGATTTTTTTAATAAAAACCTTTTTGGGGGAGCTTTTTACCAAAATTTGGGGGGGTTGCCGGGGGAAATTTTAGTGGGAAGTTACAACTTCGGATTCAGCGATCCAAAAAACATAAAGTAAGCCGATTTCCAGAACTACCATTAATTTTGCTGGGTAAAATTCCATATTGCCTGGACTATAATGTGGAAAATAAATTTTAGTAACGTTGTTAACTTTTTCCAACAATTAAAATCCAGATTTAAACATGACTTCCATTAAGAGGCCACCTCTCGGAGCGATCCATTTTTATTGGAAAGGAACGTGGTCGCTTTAGGGAGGTTTTACTGAATATGTTACTGAGGTTTAATATAGCATGTTCGCTTTAGAAAATGAAGCGTGTAGCATTTATAACTCGTTTACAAGGATACTAAGAAGAATTCCGTTTTATTATGGTCTGTTGGGGAGAAATCGTTTGTAATGTATTTTAATTAGAGATCGGCCGAAAATTTGGTTTCGTTACATTTAGTTTCGTTACATTTGGTTTCGTTACATTTTTGATTACATTTTATTTTATGTGAAAATAAAAAGTTTTGGTCGGAGGCACAGAGAACCAACTTGGACCACGCGTATAATTAAGGCTGTTCTCAAATCCGAAACGGCAACTTTATGACATAAGTTTTAATTTATTTTTGTTCGGAAATGCATGAAACTAGCAGGTGTTGTTTTTCAGAATCTATATAATCGAACTGTTTTTTCCGTTTTTTGCATACGCAATAGATCGTTCAGAAAAGAGTGTCAAAGTGGGCTTTTGGAACCGAATTTCCGCTCGAAAGAAGAATAACAAAGAATTTGAATAAAGGTTAAAAACGTCTTTGTCACGTGATAAAAATCGCTTATAACTCAATCGGTAATTGATTGATCAAAAAATAGAAAACGCAGTTGGATTCCAAATCGCTTCTATAGTCAGGCCTTCCAATCTTTCCGTTAAAAAATGAATTTGTAAATGTGTGAAAACGTTTTGCGCTTGTTGAGTAGAGCAGTTGAGAACAGTCTTTTATGTATATTTAATAAACACGCATAATTAATTAATAATTATGTATATTTACGTATGAATTAAGTACTTGAAAAAAATTTGTAGACATTTTCGTTTTAGGCCGACATTAGGAAGATTACCGAAATTCGGTTTCGGTTCCAATTTCGGTCTTAAAAACCGGTTTGGGTCGATCCTTATTTAATGATGTTGCACTATTTCAGACATATTGAAATTTATATGCATCACTGAGATGCGCTTACAGAAAAGAGTGTCCATAACATTTGGGACACATAAAAGAATTCGGTTACATAGATATCTGTAAGCAATAATTGCTGAAAGTGTGTTTTCAATTGTGGTACAGGTTTTTAAAATTAACTAAATTTTTGCATACTGGGTGCTTATAAATTCTATAGATCAGGGGCTCCAAACTTTTAGACCGAAGTACCACTAAATAGTAGTTCATACTTCCGCGTACCACCAGGTGACAAACTCAAAGCTAATACAGAAAAACCTGCGTAAACGGAATATGTCTAAAACGAAGCATTTTTCAGCTTTTTGTGCTTCGGTCTAAGGAGAATTTACTGATTTACATGATTGCATTATTATATTGGTGCTTGTAGTGACTTTAATATTTTTTAGTGCATATAAAGTGTGTCATTTTGGGGTGACAAATAAAGATATATTTAAATATAAAACTACTGCATAGCTTTGTTAAACAAACATGAAAAAAAATTACACATTTGAAGTCGCGGTCGCCTTCTGTTAAGGCTGTTTTCAAATCCAAAAGGGCAACTTTCTGACATAAGTTTTAATTTATTTTTGTTCGAAAATGCATGAAACTAGCTGGTGTTGTTGTTCAGAAACTATGCCATCGAGTTTTTTTTTCCGTTTTCTTGTAAACGCAATACATCTTTCAGAAAATAGTGTCAAAAAGGACGTTTTGAACCGAGTTTCCGCGCGAACGGAGAATAAGCACGCAAGAGCGGGCGAAAAACGTGTTTGTCACGGGATCAGAAACGCTTATAACTCAATAGGTATCAGTGGCGTGGCGTCCGATCATCGCTGGATGCGGCGATGACCAAGCAATATTTTAAAACTCTTAATAAGCTTTTAAAACTCTACGATCCAGTTTTAGCAGAACATTTGGAGTTCATGTATAAGTGAAGGTAAGATTTAAAGTTTCTTTTTTGAACATTCAACCATTGAATTTTAGAGTTAATAATTTTTCACCACAAACTTAAATAATTGCGATGACCACCGAAAATTTTCACGCCACGCCACTGATAGGTATAATTGATGGATCAAAAAATGGAAAAAACAGTTCGATTCCAAATCACTTCCATGGCCAGGCTTTCCAATTTTATATCTTTCCGTTAAAAAATGAATTTGTAAATGTGTCAAAACGTTTTGCGCTTGTTCAGCAGACCAGTTAAGAACAGCCTTAAAGTATTGTGAAAGTGTTGGAAAGTGTTTCATAATGGATGTTTGACTCATGATTTTTCCTTTCTTTTTCTCTTTTGACTGACGAATATCAAAATTACAACTGTAAGGAAACATCTGGTTCTTTCAATTGTTCGTGATTTATAGAAACACGCAAGAGCATGCACACTGCGACATTCAAAATTAACACTAGCATGCAAAATTTGGGTTGTGTTATGTTTTTTAGCTTTTGGTTATTGATTCTTACGTATTTTTTAGCCCTGAATCCGAAAACGACCTTCATTTGTTAACATTACGTAAGAATTTTTTGCAAATCGTAAATTTCGAAGTTAAAAAGTAAAAAAATATCGAAAATCTTACACTATAAGATAGATGTGATTGTTGTGTTTTTAACTTTTGATAAATGATTTTCATGTACATTTTAGTGCTGAATCCGAAAATGACCTTCATTTTTAATCATCATGTCAGGATTTTCCGCAAATCGTAAATTTCAAACTTCAAAAGTTACTTAAAAGTGAAGCCCCTCCTCATCGGACTTCTGAGCTGTTTAACTGTAAGAATCCCCAGTATAAGCCAAAAACTGAATAAATTGTACTAAATAAAACTTGCTGTTGTAACTAAATAATATTAAGTTGAACAATAACAACAACAACAAAAAAAATGTTTTACATCTATTTTATAGTATCAGATTTCGCCTTTTAACATACTCTATCCTAAATAATTATATTAAGATGCTACATGGCGCAGAATGATATACATTTTAAAAGCAACGTTAAAAACGCCAGAATAAACAAAAATTTCGCAGACTAGTATTTCGCAGGCTAGTCGCTACCTATACTAGCCTGCGAAATTTTTGTTTATTCTGGCGTTTTTAACGTTGCTTTTAAAATGTATATACTCTATCCTTTTTAACTTTGAGATTTACAATTTGCGAAAAATAGCGACGTGACGGTTAATGATGAAGGCCATTTTTAAAATCAGTGCTAAAGAGTACCTAAAAATGAATTATCAAAATTTAAAAAAAACTCAACTGTCACATCTATTTTTTAGTATCAGATTTTCTCTATTTTTTTTTTAAACTTTGAAATTTACGATTTGTGAAAAATTCTGACGTGATGGTTAACCGGTTCGGGACCATGGGTGCATATATGCACCCTCAAAAAATGCTTAAAACGCTTGAGTTTGATACCAATAAGAAAGAAAAGTAAAATTGATTTTATTTAAATTCGACATTTTCCTGATTTATAAGTTAATTCAAATAATTAACAAAAAGACCAAACGAATAAAATTCGTGTAAAAGACCTGAACGGGTTAAAAGTGATCATTTTCGGATTCAGTGATAAATAATAAATAAAAAGCAATTATCAAAAGTTAAAAACACAATCATCTCCTCTATTTTTTAGTATAAGATTTTCTCTATTTTTGACTTTTTATCTTTCACATTTACGATTTGAGAAAAATCCTGACGTGATGGTTAAAATGGTCATTTTCGGATTCAGCACTAAAAAATACATAAAATCAGTTATTAAAAAGTTGAAAAACACAACCATCGCTGGCTTGTGTAATAATGGGTGGGGAGGGGGGGGGGGCTAATAAAGTTAATTTTGTAGCACTTGAAAACCCATTTACCAAGAGCTTGCTTAGATTTTGAGCTTCAAAGATTGTAACATTGTTAATTGCCCGTTGCTATCGATACTAATACAGTCGAACCTCGTTATCCCGACACTCTAATGACCAGAAACAAGTGTCGTCATAAGCGGAGTGTCGCGGTAACCGGAGCTGGAGAAAAATATGTTTATAAAAAGCTGCATTTTAATTAGTTTAAGACAATTTTAAATTCATAACTGTTCTTGCAGTTTCAAGCAATAAAACATTATTATCAAACAAAATAAACACAAAAACAAAATTGAAAAGAATAAAAATCAGATTTATGATGACTTGTTTTTTTTATTGTTGCATGAAATATTGATGAATTAAGGTTTGCTTATCCCTAGATGTGCATTCTACAATTCTTTTTTCAATATTATGCAATGTATTGTAATCAATATTCGTTGTTTCAGAAATGGATGTTAGATAATTTCTGATCGTTTCAATGCAGTGCAATACTTAGGTTTTAGTCGCATGAAAAACACCGTGTAACCAAGAAAGCGCCGACTGACCAGAACAAAAAGACCACGAGTGACTGATACATCTATCTAGAGCTTAAGTGGGTCATTCATTGTATGTGGTTTGATTTATTCAGGCAAAAGATTTAAAATTTCTCATTTATCTCAATGGATATTTTAGACACTTTTGTGAAAGGTTTGGCATTAACATTCCTTTTTTTAAGTCTTAATTTCTGTGCTTATAAGATGGATTCTGAAAAATGGACAATTTTCCTAAACCGTTGGGATATCCAGAGTTGAAAATTATTCAACGACGTAAAATCCGGAGTTTATTTTCATTAAAATCATTTACAGAAAATCGGAACTTTGAAAAACTGGCGTGATAAGCGGAGAGACATGAAAACCGGGTGTCGGGATAACGAGATCCGGCTGTATATAAAATTTGTGTGACTGTTTGTGATTTTCAGAGAAAAACACCTGTTTCTAAGTTCATTAGACTGCTTAGACGAGGTAAGTCAAACGTAACGTTTAAAAAGTTTTTACACAGAAAAAACTGTTTTGTTGAAACAACTAAATTATGGTTAATAAAGCTCCAACCAAATATTTTCGTTAGAATGACCAAATTTTCGTTGGAGTAACCAAATGATTCGTTGAAATAACAAAATTATTTGGTTAATCTAACCAAAATTTGGATCATTCCAAACAAAATATTTCGTTGGAGCTATATTAACCATTATTTAGTTGTTTCAACAAAACAGTTTTTTTCCGTGTATCTGTCCGTCTATTTGTCAGGAATGGCATGCGTTTTAATTCAGATTCTAGAATAGAGTGTGCATAGAATTTATTGTTCATTTGCATAGACACACAAAAGAATTTGGTTAGTCTAGGAGCGATAATTGCTGGAAGTGTGTTTTCAGTTGCTATATTTTTTCAATTCCTACCATTAGTTCACACTCTCCCTATATTTATATATATATTTATTTATTTATTTACATATCGTGTTCAAATTTTCAATCGTTAATAAAATACTTATTATTCATCCTATCAAGTTGAAATAAATTTTTTAAAACTTGTACTGGATGACGATTGATGTTAATACAGTTTTCTCAAATATTAATTCATTAATTAAATTTTAATTAATTAATTTTAGTTTTACACGGGACACAAAATGGCGGCCATTGGTTATTGAAGCATTTAATGCATCTTCATATCTATAAAGGGGGTTACCATAGGGGGGATCCTGTTCTGTCGCCAAATACCGCCAAGTCTGTCGCCAACTTGGGCGATATATCGCCAAATTTGGCTGCCAAAATGAGTCGCCAAAAGTGACGCCAACTTGGCGATAGCTCTAATATTTCGCCAAATTCCCATAGAGTTCCATTGTAAACCTACTTGCTTATAGAAAATCAACAAATTGAGATATTTTAATGCAACAAAAACTAATATTAACTTAAGGGTTTATATTAAATTTTTCTTTGATGACCTAAGTAGGAATTGACTTTAAAAACAAAATTTTTATATTACTTGTTTATGTTTGCTGGAATGATATATACATGCTAAAATATATCCATAACTTTAATACATTGCAACACGGGTAATGAGGTTGATTAATGTTAATTTTATAAGAGGAGATTAATTTTTATGATTCTTACTATTCGTACAGTGATAGCACCAAATGACTCTAGGTAAACGATGTAATTAACAATTCCCTTCGGGGAAATCCAAAGAAAATTTAATATATTAAATTTTAAAATTATAATTAAACAATGCGCTGTGTTATTTTTTTCGGAGATCGTTTACCTTCTAAGTCTGTAATTTCTTTTATATAATAATTTTTTTTAGTAAATTATATAGATAAATAGATTATTTATTTTACATTCCCACATCTATAAGAGAAAAATATTAATTAAGAATTAAAATAAAGAAAAAATTACTCATATTCAAACTTGATTACATTTTATTATAGGAGAAAATTTACAATAAAAAAGGTTATTTACATATTGTGGGTTATATATTTTAATAGTAATGCTGATGCACATCATTATATATATATTTACCTATTTCAATTAATCAATCTATTTAATTAATTTTATAACACGTGAAATATCACCATAGTCCGTTACTTTCATAGGTAATGCTTATTACTGGTAAAAAACAATGGAATAAAATCATAATGGACTACCTGATCCACTGCCCCCGGCAGCATGTAGAATTCTCGTTGCTCCGAGAATGTCCCACAGGTAGGCACAAAAGGTCTCCAAAAAAAAATGTTGACACAAAATATTAATCCTTAATCGGCCATCACATGTATTTTTAAGCCAATGTTGGGGTAACTTATTTTTATATATATATATATTTTATATGTTATTCATGGTACAGCATCTGCTAAAATCCAACCGCAGCATCTTATTTTTTTTGCTGCCATCAGCATTGGGATAAAATTTGCAAGTGAAGTCTGTCTCTTACTTACACTGAAAAAAAACAAAAAAACGGACATTGTCCTGTTTACATTATTTATGCAAACATAAAATTATACTATATAGCTAGAAAATTTGCATACAGGGTTGCCACCCATCATTACAGGCGAATATCATTGGTCGACTCTGAATTTATGTGGCGCAACCTTATAGGTTGAGTTTTTGCTGTACCCAGTTATATTTATTTTTACTTTATTCCGTGTGTGTGGTCCTTCTGGTCAAAGGTCAGCTGTAAAATTTCGTTGTTATGCCCTCATGATGTCCTACACAACTATAAATCGTAATTTCGATGACTTTTGTAGATTTATTAGTATCGTAAATTTTATCTGTACGATACTTTACCAAGACATGCACTTAACCTAGTTCAGGTTCCATTATAGGCATACGAATGCTTCTTTTTATATGCTGCCTCGTATATAATAACATCATAGTTTATAGATAAAAGTTAAAGTTTGTTGGAAAGACATATTCTTTCCATCATCTCCGCCTCCAATATGGAAAAAAAAAGAAATTCAGTGCAACGTGTTTCTTTTTTTTTTTTTGCTTGACCCTGCTCCTTCAGCTGGAATATAAAGTCTCATGTCATTGTTCAGCACTTTGTGTGCGTCCTGTCCTATGTTGTATAAATAGAGTCATTGACACTCACTGAGTATCATAGTGGTTTCGATGGCTTGAAGATGTGCATAGCAAGTCCTTTTATACGCCAACAGTTCTGGTGTACGGATCACGTCATCGAGGCATAACTGTCGTAGTAGATTGCACTGTATTTATTAATTATTCCATTGTTTGCAATTTAGCACTCAACAATTTAATGTTAAATTAGCCAATTGTATATCAAAGCAACCAATTTTGGAATAAGTAAGATAATAAAAGCCAAATTTCTACCATACGATATGTAAATATGAATAGGCAAACAGTTACACATTAAACTAACATTACACATAAAAGACAATTCATTATATTTCATATATAATAATAAAATACTCAGAGAGACAAAATTTGTATACAATTATTACATTATGAACTCGTGAACATACGATATAAATTTTTTATATCATCCAAATCTATTGGTTCTTTAATTTAGTGTTTCGCTGATAGAATGTATGTGTTTTTATTATTATTATTATTATTATTATTATTATTATTATTATTTATTATTATTTTTTTTTTTTATTTATTTATTTTAAATAAGTGGTGTATATTTACATATACATCGCTTCTGAATCGCTAACTGCCACTAAAACAAACATGCTCGTATTTGATTATCTGACTTAACAAATGATATTTGATTCAAAAAAAGAGATGAATCAGGTTTCTCCTAAGCGCAAATCCGATTCATTTCAAGAGTAGGAAGAGACATTTCATTCCTCTCTCGGCTATGGAGAAAACTGGTTGCAAGATCCACTTATCGATAAAGAAAAAAAACTCGTTACAGTCCTAATCACTTTGTCTCCCCCATGAAAATTTATGGACTGTGCTGCAAAAGCGCGGGACCGACTGAGGGGTGAGCTGATTACATGAATTTTCCCACAGTATCAAGTCGCCACCGTAATAGCGTCGCCGGTTTGGGAGCGCAAAGAAAAAAAAACTGAAATCGTGCCACATTGGACTCAACACTAGGAATCTGCGAGAATGTATATTTTCATAACTGCAACATTCATTAATAATCTTTTTTTTTTTTTTTTTTTTTTTTTTTTTTTTTTTTTTTTTTTTTTTTAGAAAACATCATCAGCAAGACAAGTACCCTGCCTAAATCGCATAATCTAAAAGGCGCAGATCTGCTGGCTCCAATGGATAGAACAGAAAATGAAGGAGTAAGTTTTACTGGTACCCCTTAAGGTTTGTATAATATAGTACTAGTCGAGGTATGAAACAACAATTTGAAGGTAAGAAAGTAGTCTTGACGTGTTTCTCGTAAGCACGACTAACATTATAAAAATTTATATGTAACACTCGCTAAATAATCCAATATCACTCAATGATTGAATGTTTTTATAATTTATGTTTTAATGTTGCTGTGGAGAATAAAATATAAGTAATACTTTAGGTATGTTTTTTTTTTTTTTGAAAGATTGGCCAATCTATGCGCTCCTATTAATATTATTATTTATCATAAGCAATACCTAAACATCTCATTATTTTATATGTTTTGTATATGCATTATGTATTGAGAGTCACATTGTATTATACACAGGTACAAGTATTTTTACGATTATGGGTTAAATGTTAATCACAAATGTATTATTTATTTATTTATTTAGTTGCATAATTTAACAGTGTTAAACTAAACTGTGTTATGCCTACAGGAGGTATATTACTAACCCTTATGTTTTAATTCCCATTAGCCTGTGAAAACCTACCTACGAAGTAAGTAGAGTCTGAACAAAAATAACTCGGTGCGAACAACAAAAAAAAAAAAACGAGGGGTGGGGGGGGGGGGGTTAAACGGAACCAAACAAAAAATATGAGGATCTAATCTACAAAATTCCTAATTATTACATTTTATTCTTCTTGTTACATCCATAACAAAATATACTTAAATGACTACCCTTGTACTTAATTTTATCTTAATTTAATTAGCGGTGGAGACAGAATGCTACGGAAAAACTGGATGCCGTGCCTATTAATAAGGAATGTCCACTCTATAACGAAGATCGGTGCACCACCCTGTTGCCAGCAACAAGGAAATCAACATTACAAGAGAAGGAATTCTCATAAACAGGTACGATTTATTTTGTTCTAAATTACCAGAAACCAAGGGTATAAAATTTTAATTGAGAAATCCCATTTAATTTATGTAATTAAAGGCTAAAAAGATATTTGTTTATTTTTATTTTACAGAAAAGAAACAAGAAAGGTTTAGGTAATATAGCCTAATTTATTTAAACATTGATATATTCCTCGTTAGTTACCTGATTATTTTTAAAAGCAATACATCATTTATTTATTGCCATATTTAGTATTTAATTTATTTATTGTTACGTGAAAAAAAATTTATTTTTTTTTTATTTTGAAAAAAAGGTAACTGTTTACTTAATTCGAATTAGAATAAAAAGGAGTGTTGTCCAAGCCCTGAATAATTTTCAGATTGGCAATCAAAACGGAATCCTCTTTAAAAAATTATTTTTTTTGTTAATTAATGAACATGAGAAAGAAAATATAATTTATTATCTTCGTGTAAAATCCAGTGTAATGTAATTTAAATGACAATATTTATATAATTAATATTTTATATGACCTTACAATACAATTAATAGACTGAGTAACAGTAATACTTTTTAATTTATTTAACTTAATTTTTTTTTTATTATTAAATTTACTGCATGACTTCAATTATTTGAGAGTAAAATAGTGATAAGTTCACCCTGTTAAATAAGAAAAAAGAATAATTTTTATAATATGTACACTGTTGTATTAAAGGAAAAAAAAATTATGTATAGCAAATTTCATAATAAGAACTAACAATTCCCTGCCTCAACTGTAATTTATGTCAGCCCTATTGGCAGAAACATGCTATAAGGACTAACCGCTAAATCCCAAGGTATTAATAAATATTAAAATTAAACTAATTTATTTTTACTATTAATAAGAAAGTAAGAAAAAAAATTATAATATTTTATAATAAAAATGCTTGAAAATTAGGATACTCATAATATGTTATATTTTGCAGTTGACTCTCTGAGGAATGATACGACAAGGAAAAAAAATAAGTAAATAAATCGAGCGAAGCAGAACTTCAGGACGTCTCATTCCAGCCTGCCTCTGATTGAAGACAAGTAAGCAAAATTTCATTTATTGCATGCCATAGAATTGTACCAATGTTTTTTTTTTTTTACTGATCAAAACCTTATGTGCACAAAATTGTTCCTTCGAAACTGGCCATTCTAAAGCAACAAAGCAAACTCACTCTCTGGCGCGCAGGTTGGAGGGTGGGGGTGGGGGGAAACTAATCTCTCTCCTCTGCCTAAAAAGATGGACAGAGGAGAAAAATTCCGCTTTTAGCACCACGAGATGGCGCTCCTCCTCAAAACATTGACCATCATCGTAAACAAATCCCACAGCTCCCAAACTTACGCTGCGCGTTGGGGGAGAAAAAAAAATTGGTTTAAAAGAACCGGCTGTTCTGCACGATGTATTTTATTTTATTTTATATATATATACAGGTATATAGCACACCTACACTTAAATTTCCCATATAATGTGTATGTAATGTCCTCTCTGAGAATTTAACCATGTGTAGTATAACCCACAAATTTCACTTGAAAAAATAAAAAATATATCTATATACAACACAAATGTACATGAAACTTTTCATTGATAAATTAACGAATATTCTTGAATAATAAAAAGGGTATGTATAACGATAAATGAAATAACGCATATTATTTTCATAAATACAGTAATATATGAAAAAAAATATATATATGTCCAACGACTTTTATGTACGTTGATTACCTTCCTGCTCCGACCCGTTATGAATTTGGCATGCTCTAGACTCGACTTTCGTTGTTGAGAATAATAGAGAAATATGCCTTTTAATCGGCTCTTTGAGCGGGTTTTGGAGCTCTGTTAAAAGGTAATTATTATTGCGAAACCTTCTTACGACTTCGAAAGGACCTCTCCATTTAGGCTGAAATACTCCCGGTGTACCCACACATTTTAGGTAACACTCTTGCCCGATTCTTAAAAATTTTACTTTCTGCATTTCGTCGTTATTAATATACTCGGCTAACATTCGTTCTTGATTATGTAGCGCAAATTTTTTTATTTCTTCCAAATGTTGTACCCTATTTTGCACATATGTTGCTGTAATAATATCTTGTGTGGGAAGGTGGATGGAAAATGGGTTTCTAATATCTCTCCCAAAGAATAAGAGAGATGGCGGGAAACCTGTTGCGCGGTGAGGGGAAGTATTATAAAGTAATTTAAAATAGTCCAGCCTAGTATCCCACTCTAATGTAGTTTTACTCATAGCTGTTATCGAGTTTTTTAATATCTTATTCGTAACTTCAGAAATTCCATTCGTTTCTGGGTGAGTAACGCTGCTAAATTTTAATTGTATATTTAAGGAATCCATGTATTCTTTAAACACTTGAGAATGAAAATATTTGCCGTTGTCTAAAGTTACGGATTTGCATAAACCATAACGGCTAAAGTATCCGTTCAGTACGTTCAAAAGTGTCTGGGTTTCATAGTTGCGAATAGGAACAGCTTCTAAGAATCTTGACGTCGAGTCCACAATAACAAAAATGTATTTATGCTTTCTCAAAGACATAGGGAGTAACCCTATTAGATCGATATGAATTGCTGAACCAACCTCTTGGTCCTTTACTATTTTTTTGTGTAGGCACCTTGATTGTTTGGTGCTGTTTGGTAGTATTGCATGGTATACATTTATTACAATGATTCTTTATATCACGGTACATTCCGTGCCAATAAAATCTACCCTTTATAATATCATAAGTTTTTTTAAAACCGAAATGAGGTTTATGTGCATCTTTTATTATTTCCATTTTAAGTGACTCTGGAGCGATAAGTAATTCTTTGCCATCAGATCCAGGTTTTAAAATTAATATATCTTTATGGTTTAGAACAAACTTTCGAGTAATTTTATTCTGTTTGTTGTTTTTAATTTTACCGATAATTTTCTCTAATTTATCATCTTGTAATTGCTGCTCTTTGATATTTTCATCAACCAAATCTTTATTAACGACAAATAGTGAATTTTGTAGCTCGTTCCTAGCTGTTAAATTATTTAAATTACGAGTGGAATAATCTGCTGGATTGGCAAAACCCGGAATAAATTCTATTTCATAGCTAAACGGTGCGAGATTGTCGATCCATCTAGCTACAATATCAGACTGTTTCTCTAAATTTAAATAATATGTTAGGGCTTTGGAATCCGTGCGTATAATGAATTTCCTACCTGTTAAAATGTATTTAAAATACATTACTGCCTCGTGTATGGCGAGTAATTCTAATTTAAAACTAGGGTAATTCTTCTCAGGATTTCTTAATTTTCTTCCAAAAAATTCAATTGGTTGGAGAACGCCATCATACTCTTGTCCCAATATGCCCGAAATTGCGGTTTTAGCCGCATCCGTGATTAGAATAAAATCTTTCGAAAAATCAGGGGTTTTTAAAGTAGGATTCTGTATAATAGCAGCCTGAATTTCTTTGAATGCATTTTCTTCTACTTCCGACCATTTAAATTTTACTTTATCTTTAGTGAGATGAATTAAAGGGTCTACTATTTTAGAATAGTCTTTAATAAGTGATCTAAAATAATTGGAGAGACCAAGGAGTGATTTGACTCCTTTCTTATTTTTAGGTCTAGCTAAATTTTGAATTTTGTCAATATTTCTTTTTGAAGGTGAAATTCCTTCCTTATTAAGGGTGAATCCTAAAAATTCGATCTCTTCCATGCAGAGTTGCATTTTAGTTGGTTCAATTGTAATATTGTTTTCAATGAATATGTTCAGTACATTGTCTAATAGTTCTATCATTTCCTGTAATGAGTTTGTTGCTAGTAATATATCATCGATGAAATATGTCACTTGACTTTTATCAAAGTGTCCTAATAATATATCCATTAATTCTGCGAAGTAAGCCGTACTGAGACGTGTGCCGAAAGGTAGTCTTAAATAAGAAAATTTTCCATGTTCTGTAATAATAGCAAGTTTGTCTGTATCTTCTTCTCTTAAAACGATTTGATAGAAGGCCGAGTGTAAATCTAGAACAGTGTAGTACTTTTTGCCGCCTATTGTCTGCAAAATCCGTTTTATGTCAGGTATCGGATAGGCATAGTTTTGCAAAATCTGGTTAAGCAAACGAAAATCAGCAGCGATTCGATATTTAACTTCTTCTATGTTTTCGCCTTTCTGTGTAACTTTTTTTTTTACAAAAATAACTGGAAACGCGTAATCAGAGTGACATTTCTTTATTATATTAGCTCTCAAAAGCTTATCAATTTCTGACTTAGCATACTCCTTTACACTATGTGCCGTTTTATATGGTTTTGTTTGTATAGGATAATTGTGAATTAAATTAAATCTGGGTACAACTAAAGATGTTTTTCCAAGAGTGTAATAATTTTTGGAGAATGCATAAGCATTCTTTAATAATAATTCTTGTAATTTTGCTTGTGTGTCAGTATCCAGATGTTGTAAATTAAAATCCTCTGGACTGAGTTCCGCCTTTCTGCGTTCACGAATTTCCTCTAAAGAAATGTTGTTAACTTGTACTATTGGATCTGATTCTTGACTGCTATTTTCATTTTCTGACGTTATCTCAAAATGCTTGGAAATTCTTCCGATATTCATTCCTTCTACTAAATTTAATTTCTGCTGCGAGTCGTTCCTGATAATTAAGTTAATTTTATTATCTTTGCCAATTTCATGAATTGATGTGTCATAATGTATGTTAATGTTATGTTTAATTGGTTCTAACATTATAGTGTCATTAATAATAAATTGATTTGGGCATATTAATTCAGTAATTACTCTCTCACCTGGACATATCTCTGAGTTTTGAGATATCTTAGCTGAAATAATATTTTTACGTGATAATTTTCTTTTTTTGTTTTTATTTCTTTGTTTTTTTATGTTAATTTCCTGTGGTTCATGATTGTCATTTGTACTAGTGGGAGATGGAGTTAAATTGTTTATCTGCCCCTGAGATGTGTCTCTGAGAAAATTCAGTGTAATGTTTTTATTTTTTAATTTCATGGTTTTATCCTCAAAATCCAAAATAATTTTGTTTGTTTTGAGAAAATCAAAACCGAGTAGCATATTATAATCACGGCCAAAATCTGAATTTGTGATATAAAATGCACCTGACACGAATACATTTTCCAATTTGAAGGTTAATTTGATACATTGTTTGAAAGCAATTGTCGAATTAGTGAGTGTTTGAATTTTTACCTGATTACATAAATTTTTATATTTAACTTCTGCATTCTTTAGTTGCTCAAATAAGGAGGGTGAGGCCAGGCTGACCGCAGCTCCACAATCTGCCAAGGCGGTGATTTTAATACCCTTTATTTCAAAACTAATAATTGGAAAGCTTTCTATATTATTACTTTTCACGCTAGCAATCAATTTGTAAGAATTGTGTGACCCGTCCATGAGAGACTTACGCGGGTACCTTTTATTTGAATCTGTAAGTCCCTCAATTAATTTCCCTGTTTGTCCTTAGGTTTCTGTTCATAATCTTTATTTTGTTTATATTTGTTTTTGTGAGAATTGTTTTTATCCTCTTCTGAATTTCTATTATTTCTATGGTAGTTTCTCTGATAATTTCCACTTGTATATCCTCCATACCCATTACCCTGGTTATATGAATTGTAATGGTCCTGATTATAACCGTAGTTGTAATTAGGTAAATTGGGGTAGGGTGGGGGCATAAAGTTTAGGTGGGGAGGGGTGGGGAGTAATACATGTAGTTAGGAGGTGCATAATGCATAGGGTTCGGATGGAAATTTTGATGCATATATTTAGAATTTTGTGGGAAATTTCCCTGATACTGGTAACTGTTATCTCTTCCGCCTTTCCTATCTGAATTCTGCTCGTTATGAGGGGTTGTTTTGTTTCTCTCAGCGGCATTACTTTTATTTTGGTCTTTGTCACCTTGGAACCAGCAATTTTGATTGGAATGCGTTTTAGAGTTGCAATAATCGCAATATTTAGTTACATTATTTGCATTCGAATTTATATGTACTTTAATGTTGTTTAATTCGCTAGTCAATATTTTAATTTTCTCCGCACTTTCCATATTCATTTTTACTAATTCCTTCATTAATTCAGGGTCCTTATTAGCAGTGATATTATTGAGATCTTTAACATCGACATGTGCAAAAGCTCTCTCTAATTTTAATGCCATCTCACATGCAGTGTTAAAATCCTTCGGAGCATCCTTACGAATTTCTAAGCTAAAATCGCTTCTAATTGCATCCAGAAATCTAGACAACTTTACCATTTGCGTAAATTTGGAGTCATTATCATCCCCAATATCCTGTCCACTTTTTTTTATATATAAGTCCGCTGCTGCTTTAAATTCTAATATAAAGTCCGCCATATTTTGATCCGGTTTCTGCTTAAGGGAAAAAAATTTTGTTTGTGCCTCACTAAAACTACATTTTATCTCGAATAATTCTTTTAATTTCTTTTTGAAATTGTCTAAATTACTCTCCGAAAATAATTTTTCATCTCTCATTAATTTTTCTTTAGCGGGACCAACGATTCTTGCCTTTAGAATCGTTAATTTAGAAATCGGGCTTAATTCGGTTTGATTGATTAAATTATCAAATTGTAATAAAAAGGAATTTATGTTAGATTCTCTTTTTCCATCATAATTAGGTAGTAAGCCGATTACACTCTCGGCAGTTATTTTGTCAGTGGCCATGATGTATTTGTTTTTCTGGGGTGTATTGTTAATCGTAATAGTAGTTTTCTTATTACAATTTTTATTATTTATATTCTTGTTACTACTTTTATTATTATTTGAATCTACACTACCTTCTTTCTTTGTATTTGCCAGTTCTTTTAATTGTTTCCTAGTTGTAACTCCACTTACCCTTGTATTATCTCTATGACTTTTACGTTTACAATTATTACTCATTAAATAAGAATGTAATGTAAACTAAGTAATATTTTTTTTTTTTTTTTTTTTTATCAAGAGCGACACAATATACCATCAAAAATAACGCCTAGTTATTAGTATCAATTTTATACATGTAAATAAAATTTTAAAACATAGTAGTACACATCAACACTGCGAAATAGTGAAAAGGGTTTTTAAAAAAAAATGTACAGTATTATAAAATAGCAAACTGTTAATTTCGCTTAACTGCATTAAATTTGCAAATTTTATACACAGTGATTTAATAATTATGACCAAAATTATTTATTTATCAAGTACTGTGATTGTATTTATCATATTAATTTACTCATTTGTTTCCATCAAACATATAATTACTATTATTATTGAAGTTTACAATGTACATAAGATATTTTCATTACTCAGTGAAAACACAAAGAAATTTTGTTTTTCAATTTCTGTTGTAAGTTATATATACATATATATAATAATTTTATATAATGAGCACAATAATATTTTCTCTTGTAGTATAGTAATTTCTGTTTGCCGATTCATATGTACTACTAAAACCGACTATGGTGATACACGTAAAAAAAAAAAAGGAAAAAGAATTTTTTTTTATTAATAACCTATGGTTCGGTCTCCTAAAATTAAATTAATTAAATTAATATAATTAGGAAAAGGCTAAGGCACCATTACAACTGGTTCACTCCCCTATGCTGGAATGATATATACATGCTAAAATATATCCATAACTTTAATACATTGCAACACGGGTAATGAGGTTGATTAATGTTAATTTTATAAGAGGAGATTAATTTTTATGATTCTTACTATTCGTACAGTGATAGCACCAAATGACTCTAGGTAAACGATGTAATTAACAATTCCCTTCGGGGAAATCCAAAGAAAATTTAATATATTAAATTTTAAAATTATAATTAAACAATGCGCTGTGTTATTTTTTTCGGAGATCGTTTAACTTCTAAGTCTGTAATTTCTTTTATATAATAATTTTTTTTAGTAAATTATATAGATAAATAGATTATTTATTTTACATTCCCACATCTATAAGAGAAAAATATTAATTAAGAATTAAAATAAAGAAAAAATTACTCATATTCAAACTTGATTACATTTTATTATAGGAGAAAATTTACAATAAAAAAGGTTATTTACATATTGTGGGTTATATATTTTAATAGTAATGCTGATGCACATCATTATATATATATTTACCTATTTCAATTAATCAATCTATTTAATTAATTTTATAACACGTGAAATATCACCATAGTCCGTTACTTTCATAGGTAATGCTTATTACTGGTAAAAAACAATGGAATAAAATCATAATGGACTACCTGATCCACTGCCCCCGGCAGCATGTAGAATTCTCGTTGCTCCGAGAATGTCCCACAGGTAGGCACAAAAGGTCTCCAAAAAAAAATGTTGACACAAAATATTAATCCTTAATCGGCCATCACATGTATTTTTAAGCCAATGTTGGGGTAACTTATTTTTTTATATATATATATTTTATATGTTATTCATGGTACAGCATCTGCTAAAATCCAACCGCAGCATCTTATTTTTTTTGCTGCCATCAGCATTGGGATAAAATTTGCAAGTGAAGTCTGTCTCTTACTTACACTGAAAAAAAAAAAAACAAAAAAACGGACATTGTCCTGTTTACATTATTTATGCAAACATAAAATTATACTATATAGCTAGAAAATTTGCATACAGAGTTGCCACCCATCATTACAGGCGAATATCATTGGTCGACTCTGAATTTATGTGGCGCAACCTTATAGGTTGAGTTTTTGCTGTACCCAGTTATATTTATTTTTACTTTATTCCGTGTGTGTGGTCCTTCTGGTCAAAGGTCAGCTGTAAAATTTCGTTGTTATGCCCTCATGATGTCCTACACAACTATAAATCGTAATTTCGATGACTTTTGTAGATTTATTAGTATCGTAAATTTTATCTGTACGATACTTTACCAAGACATGCACTTAACCTAGTTCAGGTTCCATTATAGGCATACGAATGCTTCTTTTTATATGCTGCCTCGTATATAATAACATCATAGTTTATAGATAAAAGTTAAAGTTTGTTGGAAAGACATATTCTTTCCATCAATGTTAAACTAATTTTTGCATGCTATTGGGTGTATATAAATTTTGTAGATGATATACAGGCCGGCAGAAAAGAATGCAAGAGCATTTCTGTTTATTAACAGGAATTGCTGAAAGGGAATTTTTAGCTGTGTCGTGTGCGTTTACAAACTGAACTAAATTATAGGATACTATACTGTATATGCAGAAATCTTTAGATCATATACAAGCCTGCACAAAAGAATTCAAGTTCATTTCTGTTTATTAACAAGAATTACTAAAAGGGAATTTTTAACTGTGTCATGTGCGTTTTCTAACTGAACTAAGATATATAGAGGATGCTACATATATTGCATATGTAGAAATCTTTAGATCATGTACAGGTCCCGAACAATAGAATTCAAGCACCTTTCTGTTTATTATCGGGAATTACTGAAAGGGATTTTTTAACTGTGTCATGTGCTGTGCATTTCCTAACTAAACTGAATCATAGGATACTATATTGTATAGGTAGAAATATTTAGATCATGTACAGACCTGCACAAAAGAATTCAAGTGCATTTTTGTTTATTATCGGGAATTAGGGAAAGGCAATTTTTAACTGTGTCATGTGCATTTCCTAACTGGAATAAATTATAGGATACTATATTGTATATATAGAAATCTTTAGATCATGTACATGTCTGCACAAAAGAATTCAAGTGCATTTCTGTTTATTAACGGGAATTACCGAAAGGGAATATTTAACTGTGTCATGCGCGTTTCCTAACTGAAATGACACAATATAAATTATAGGATACTATATATTGTATATATAGAAATCTTTAGATCATATATAGAGCTTCACAAAAGAATTTGAATACTTTTCAACTGTAGATGATAATTACTGAAATTGGGTTTTCAAATGTGTTATGCGTTTTCCGCAATATTTACTTAGATATCATCCTTCAAGTTACTAAAACTCTTATTGGTCCTATGTACTTCCCATATGACATCGGTACTTTGTCTTGTGGCACGTATGAAGTGACAAGATCAACCCGTTCGGGACCAGAATATCTTACACGAAATTTATTCTGTTGGCGCCAGTTTTTTTTTTTTTTTTTTTTTTTTTTTTTTTTAAGCATTATTTTCAGTTGTACTTTAACAAGAAAAATATACTACAAAATTTATTTTTAAAATATGGCGCGAATAGAACACAAAAATAGTTGTCTGTGATAGTCCTTCGAATGTTCACTGAATAAAATTACAACCTAGTGGCGAATCATGTATAAAAAGCTTACGTACCATAAGGGTTAAACGGGGATTTTTTTTTTTTACTATATTAACAACGTACAAAGTATTTCATAATCTGTGCTTTATGCATGATTTTTCTTTCTTTTTTATCTCAGTGTAACCAATATTTACGATACTGGACTTGGCAAAAATAGTATTAGTGCACACATGGGTCGAAGGGTATGCATATTATTAGCTTTCAGCTGTGTGTAATAATTAACAAGGCCGGCGCAACTATCGAACAAAGGTCACCGCGGAAGTTTGGGTCTTATTAGGAGCCCCGAGCCCCTCTATACACTTCGAAGTAACGCGCTGCTTCTGTGTAAAGAAGTGATTCCCAACCTTTTATTGACCACGCCCCACCAACGCATAAATAAAATCCCTATGCCCCTAAACTTGAAACTTAATACAGCCTTAACAATAACTTTTCATTTAACATTTTTTAACTTACCAAAGAAGTGAATCTTCTGTCACAAATGTGTTTTTAACATAATTCGTTAAATGAAATAAGACTATACACCTGTACCTATGTGCGAAAAAGATTTTTATTGTACTTTCCCATCTTACCTCAATGTTAAAGAAAAGTGTTATACGGCCTGCATTTAAATCTTCGCAAAATATCTTGGAGAGGGACATTTAGAAATGTAAATTAGTACGAGTAATAAGCCAAAATTACGTCCACTAATAACCATATCACTATATTAAAATATTTATTTGCTTAAAAGTTTTATTTAAAATTTAGTATTAAAATTTATAACATTCACACATTTTATAATTCATTTTTGCAACTTTTTAAGATTTGGTGGAAAAGCTTTGGACACTAATTTTTCTTTCTATTGATCACACAATACACAAGAAGCATTTCAAGATTCTTGTGTTTATCAATTTTGAGTAGCCACTATTATCCACCACAATGCATTTTCTCTGTTTTCTCTTTCAATTATTGCTTTCCATATATTACCTGATATTAAAATTTAAAATGCATTTGCCATCATGTAAATTTATTTACTGTGTATGACGCCTGCACTACAGCCTAGATATTTACTATCTACCCCCATTTCCTTTTCTGGCGCTATTTAAGATTTATAACTTTTTTTAAGTTGGTAGAACCTCGTTTAGATGTTTCATGTATTTTTTTAGGCTAAATATGTTCAAGATAGTCAGATTTATATATACTCCTAAGTAATTTCACGTATAAAATATTCTTCGTGTGATATATAACAGTGCGAATAGATGTAGAAACCACATTCAGTAAATAATTGAAAGCGTTACAAAAGATTCTAAAGTACGGCAAAACCGAAAAAAATTATTACGAATTTTAGTACTGTAAAAAAGATGTCAAAATATTTTATAAGATTATTTGTACTATTATTCTGGTGTCGTTCCTAATTTAAACATTTGATTGGAAACATTTTTACAATTCAATTAAAAAAGTGATTTTGTATATTTTGCTTACATTCCACTTATTTTTAGCCTACAAAATTACTTTTCCAAAAAAAAAAAAAAAGAAAAGAAAAGAAAAAAACTGATTTCGAATGGGTGATTAACAAGTTTGGAATTGCCCCACGTTGAGAATCACTGGTGTAAAGTAAAGATATTTTTGCTCTCAATTTGTTTTTAAATGTTTTTCGTACAATAAAAGGGAGTATTAACTTGATTTCTAACAGCCAAAGATACTAGTCTAAAGATAGTTGTCTGGGAACCTATCGATTTGTAGATTTTGAAAGTGAACGCCAAAGCAAAAAATAAATATTTAAAATATTGCAAACGATAAAATATTTTTAGAAATTAAAAATAATTTACATTACATGTGAAAGAAGTTTCTTGGTATTTTTCATACATTTTATAAACTATATTATAAATTATTTTATGATACATACAATTAAAAAATAATTTTTATTAGCCTATAGGCAGTCAGAGGCGATACTGCAGTCAGAGGCGTTGGGTCCTGCTAAGTGATTTGCCACATCTCCGTGCGAGGTTGTGCCGGCCCTGAAATAAATCCATCAGCGTACACACGGATAAATTTTATCATTGATATGCAATTACCTATTCTGTTTTAGCAAAAAATAAATATTTAAAATATTGCAAACGCCTATTGCGTCCCGCCGAGGTTGCCCCGGCTCTGAAATAAATCCATCAGCGTACACACGGATAAATTTCATCATTGATATGCAATTATCTATTCTGCTTTAGCAAAAAATAAATATTTAAAATATTGCAAACGATAAAAGATTTTTAGAATTTAAAAATAATTTACATTACACGTGAAAGAAGTTGCATGGTATATTTCATACATTTTATAAAGTATATTATAAAGGCCTATATTAGCCTATACTATAGCCAGTCAGAGGCAGTATTGTAGTCAGAGGCGTTGTGTCCCGCCAAGTGATTTGCCAGGGCTCCGTGCGAGGTTGCCCCTGCTCTGAAATAAATTCATGAGCATACACAGGGATAAATTTCACCATCGATTTGCAATTATCTATTCTGCTTTAGCAAAAAATAAATATTTAAAATATTGCAACGATAAAAGGTTTTTAGAAATTAAAAATACAGTAGCCTTCCTCTTAACCGGAACTCCGCTTTAACCGGCCGACTTTTTCCCCCCAACATCAGGCAAAATTCAGAATGGAAAATTTCGGGTCTCATTTCTTTATGGTTAATTAACTCAACTTTACATAATGTAGAATAATTTCAACTTCTTATAAAGGTATGTGACAAGATTTTCAACAATTTAATTTGTATTAAATATTTCTCATTATTTGTTATTAGTGATAATTTTTATTTCAATTCAGTTAATTACAACTAGTATTTATTTCACAAAATATAGAAAATATGCAATTTTTTAAAACTACACAAATTAAAAACCTAAATGCATCCTACGCATTTAATTAATTAAATATGCAGTTACTTATATTTTTAACCATTTGGAAAAATGGTTATTGTCTTCGGTCAAGGTTGGAAATCAAAAACATATCTGAAGCTTTTTATTAGTTGAATCCGCATTTTATTCGTTTTCTGATTGGTCTATACAATAATCTGTATTTTCCCTTTACTTTCAACAGAGATGGATACATCTGTTGCCATTATGACAAAAAAGTAATAAAAACTACAAAAAAAATTAATAACTCAGAAACAAATTGAGATACAGCTTTCAAACAAATTGCATTTAAAAGTACATTTTTTCCACTATACGACGGTGTAAAAAGTAATATTGTGGGATGTTTAGAAGTTTAAAAATGAAATTTCATTTAAAATGGGTCCAGGAATACTAATGTTTAATCCATGGCGTACGTAATGTATGACCGGCTCCGTAGAAGTTTAAAAATTTACAGTACCGAAAAATGTAATCCATGGCGTACGTAATGTATGATCAACTCCGTGCGATTTTTTCTGTCTTAAATTTTAGTCTTTGAAAGAATCATTTACCAAATGGTCGTTGTAATTTGTTAAATTGCTTTTTTTTTTTTTTTTTTTTTCTTCTTCTTCTTCTTCAGTTTAACTTTCTCTTAACCGGCTAACCCTCGGTCCCGTTTAGGCCGGTTAATCGGGAGGCTACTGTAATTTACATCACACGAGAAAGAAGTTGCATGGTATATTTCATACATTTTATAAAGTATAAACCTTGCAAACGATAAAAGATTTTTAGAAATTAAAAATAATTTACATCACACGTGAAGGAAGTTGCATGGTATTTTTCATACATTTTTAAAACTATATTATAAATTATTTTATGATATAAACAATTTAAAAAGAATTTTTATTAGTCTTGTATTGCAGTCAGAGACGATGGGTCCCGCTAAGTGATTTGCCAGGGCCCCGAGCGAGGTTTCGCCGACCCTGAAATAAAGCCATCAGTGTTACACACGGATAAACTTTGATATGCAATTATCTATTCTGCTTTAGCAAAAAATAAATATTTAAAATATTGCAAACGATAAAAGATTTTTGGAAATTAAACAATTTACATCACACGTGAAAGAAGTTGCATGGTATTTTCCATACATTTTATAAAGTATATTATAAATTATTTTATGATATAAACAATTTAAAAAGAATTTTTATTAGTCTAGTATTGCAGTCAGAGGTATTGGGTCCCGCTAAGTGATTTGCCCAGGCCCCGAGCGAGGTTTCGCCGGCCCTGAAATAAACCCATCAGTGTACACACGGATAAACTTCATCGTTGATATGCAATTATCTATTCTGCTTTAGCAAAAAATAAATTTTTTAAATATTGCAAACGATAAAAGATTTTTAGAAATTAAACAATTTACATCACACGTGAAAGAAGTTGCATGATATTTTTCATACATTTTATAAAGTATATTATAATTTTTTTTTATGATATAAACAATTTAAAAAGAATTTTTATTAGTCTAGTATTGCAGTCAGAAGAGACGTTGAGTCCCGTTAAATGATTTGCCAGGGCTCCGAGCGAGGTTGCGCCGGCCCTGAAATAAATCCATCAGTGTATACATGGATAAATTTAATCATTGTTATGCAATTATATATTCTGCTTTTAGTTTCCATTTCAGACACATAAATTCTACCAAACGATATTTCATCTGCAATTTTCCGCTGTTGCTCTACCGTCCGATTCCAGACAAACGGATCAAGTTCAAGCCATTACTCACCAATTTACTCAAATTATATTGTCTTTGTTTCCAAAATTGTCTCTTTTGGACCCCCTTTTTTTCCTAACACAATAGTTTCAATTATACATCCATCGTTTCGAGAAACGGTGAATTGAAACACAATTCACCTACACTGCTTTAACAATGAACAATGGGATCGTGCCTTAGGTGGAAACACACGAAGTGACTTATTACAACATGGGCCGGAAAATAAAGCTTAGAGAACGCAGCACCAAAATCTGGTCAAGTTTGTTTTTATTCATGATGTCAATGACTGGCATCGAATCTGCATAAAAGTTGCGTCGAAGGAGGAAATAAACTGCCATCTGGTGTTTTTTTTTTAATAGGAGATAATGCGATATAGATGATAGATTGTACACCAACCAATATTTCACTGATAATGATAACAAACATTCTCGCCTTCGAATTATGTTTATATCTTCCGTGAACACAGAATATTATCTTTGTTCTATGTTCATGGTATCTTCAAACTAGATTTCGTGAATTTGTTTTCTTGAAAGAGTTTTGAGTACATTTTCTAGTTGACGGTAAAATTTTCTTTTTCATAGACATGTACTATGGTATATGTTACATTGTTTACAAAATATAAATAACCTTGCAAATCTTTTTAAAAAATATATATTTTTTGAGGTTAACCTTCAAAAATACGCACTGATGACCTTTGATGTAATGATGACCAGTGATGATTGCAGGGTTGCTAGTATGGCCTTCAAACTTAATCCGAAATTTCAAATTAAAACAGGAAATTTCGAAAGAAGAATTTTTACCTTATCTGATCGCTAAATTTCTCTAATTAAATAAAACCTAAAATTCTCTTCTTTATTCCTGAAATTTGTATTGCAAAATCTCATACAAAGACCCAATCTCGAACCGAACGAACCTCGAACCGGGTCCCCGCTGTCTACAGTACCGTTTAGAAGGCGTGCTGCGCACGTACTGCAAAATCTTGCAGAAACAACAACAACAACAAAAATCTCGAATCTTTTAGTTCCACATTTCACCACCAGGGGACGAAATCTATTCTTAAGAGAACTGTTTCTGAACAAAACTCCGTTAAACAACCTACCGGTAGATATGTCAAGGGTTTGGCGGACTTAGATATTATTACTATTCGAAAATGGTGATAAGTACACTTTTGAAATTTTATATTAAATGAGTAATATTTATCCCAGGGCTCTGTCAAAAATCCGCATCTAAAACGGTTGAAAACGGTACGATTTTAAATAGTCGATAGCACCCCCCCCCCTCTAAAATGTTTTATTGCCCCCACCCCCTTCGAAATTTGATGCCTCCTACTCTTTAAAATCTGTATTATGTGTTATAAATTATCTGAAAGTTCCAAATCGATCGGTTCGTCCGTTTTCTTAATTTTAACAAATTCGCGTATTCTGCGTTTTTGTTGAATTATGAATACTTTTCCATTCTTTTAATTTGAGGTTTTTAATTAATTTCTCAACTAATTATTAAATTTAAAATTCTGAAACTCAGGTGCACCAGGAGAGATCTTCGACTATCTTCAAAAAAAATATTTCAGCCTCCTACGTGCCGTAGATTTCGTTAGTCGTGAGTCATCACAGACATACACACAGACAGACAGTCAGACAGAGCGAGGTGTTCTTTTATTAGTATAGATGTCAATGACTGACATCGAATCTGCATAAAAGTTGGTCGAAGGAGGAAATAAACCGCCATCTGTTTTTTTTTTCTTTTTTTTTAAATAGGAGATAATGCGATGCAGATGAAAGATGGTATACAGGTGGATTTTTCACGGATAATAATAGCTAACGTTCTCGCCTTCGAATTATGTTTATATATTCCATGAACATAGAAATCTTCAAACGAGATTTCGTGAATTTGTTTTCGTGGAAGAGTTAAATACATTTTCTGGTTGTCGGTAAAGTTTTCATTTTCACAGACGTCTAACATGGTACATATTACATTGCTTTCAAAATATAAATAACCCTACAAATCTATTTAAAAAATGTACATTTTTTGAGGTGAACCTTCAAAAACACGCACTGATGATCTTTGATGTGATGATGATCCCGAGATGAAGATCTTTGTCATTTTTTCAATCTAAACTCGGAGAAAAGGCTTTACAGAATACACAGCACCAAAATCTGGTCACGTTTGTTTTTATTCATGATGTCAATGACTGACATCGAATACGAATCTCCATAAAAGAAATGGCGAAGGATTAAATAAACTGTCATCTGGTGCTTAAAAAAAAAAAAAAAAAAAAAAAAGGAGATAATGTGATAGAGATGAAAGATTGTATACCAATCGATATTTCTCTGACATAATAACAAACATTTTCGCCTTCGAAAATCATGTTTGTATCTTCAAACAAGATTTCATGAATTTTGTTTTTTTCCTTTTCAAAGAGTTAAATACATTTTCTGGTTGTCGGTAAAATTTCCCTTTTTCATATACATGTAATATGGTACATGTTACACTGCTTTCAAAATATAAATAACCCTGTGAATATTTAAAAAATAGATTTATTTTTCATTTGGACCTTCAAAAACACGCGCTGAAGATCTTTGACGGAGTGATGATGTG
This sequence comes from Maratus speciosus, assembly GCA_963932465.1. Taxonomy (NCBI): domain Eukaryota; kingdom Metazoa; phylum Arthropoda; class Arachnida; order Araneae; family Salticidae; genus Maratus; species Maratus speciosus. Next base: position 60,876,185 of record OZ010799.1, on the reverse strand, counting down.
ATGATGATCACTGATGATTATGATTCTTTATTTGATGATACTTTGTTATTTTTTCAATGTAATCCGGAAGAAAAAGCTTTACAGAACGCGGCATTAAAATATAAAATTTCAAAAAAAAAAAAGAGAAGAAGAAGAAATCCCAACATTCAAAAATTATGCGGAAAGAAAACATTACGAAAATCCAAATCTTCACCAAAACGCAAATGCATGAAAACGAAGAGATTGTTCGCAAGGCTATGAATTATAATATAACAGGTTATCTATACTAATATTATAAAGAAGAAAAGTTTGTGTGTTTGTTTTTAGGGTGTAATCTCTGGTACTACCGAACCGATTTCAAAAGAAAAATAAATTAATGGACACTGTTCCTGTTCCAGCATAGGCTATATTTTATGTCGTTGCCTTCAATGGAGTGTAGGAGCAAAAAATGTTTTAAAAATGCGAGTTTTGTGGTATTGAAGGACCTAGAAACTTGAAATTTCGCATGGTAGTTTCTTATAAGATTTGCTCTCTAAGAACAGTTTCTAAAAAAATCTAAATTTAAAAGGGATAAAAATGCGAGATAAGCGTTTTAAAAAAGTTCTAAGTTACGATTTCTATGCAATCTGAGGAAATACCAAACCGATTTCAAAAGTTATGGTTGCAAAAATTTATGGTGACAGTCCTTGCTCCAACATAGGTTATGTTTTATGCCGGTACCACTACTGCCTGGGGGTTGCAGGAGCAAAAAAGATCTAAATTGCGATTTTTGTGAGACTGAAGTTAGTTAGCAACATGAAATTTCGCGTGTTACTACAAATGGTAACTCGTATGGTAGTTACTTTAAAGTTTTTTCCTCTTTAAGGGGTCTCAGGACTCTTAAAATTGGAAAAAAAGAAAAAAAAAAGACAATTTTCAACATTTAATATCTTAAAATGTATTTGATTTTAAGACACAATTTTAATTGGAATAAAATATATAAGTATGTTCTTTCATTTCATGTATTTAAAAAATTATAAGATGCAGAATTAGCATTTATAGGGGGCTCCGAACTGTTAGACATTTTTCGAGCAAAAAATAGGCATAACAGCTTACGCGCACGATTACAAAATAAGTGTTGCAACTAGAATGAAAATTTTGATACCTACTTATACTTCAGATTATAATAATTACCCTGAACCTAAATAAATTTGTATTTAAAGCTTTTTTTATATTTTTAATACGAAGTTGTATTTAGCTAATGCAAAATTAAGAAAATTTCAACAGTATAATCACCTAAAAAAATATTGTTTTGAAAAATAAAAAGGAAATTTTAGGTTCAGTTTATACAGACTAACATGAAACATATGTTTTGAAAATTTCATGAAAAAATATTCATAAGTTTTTGAGATATCGTGCGCGTTATGCTCAAAAAAGTCATTTGGAGAAAAATGGCTTCAAAGTTTCCGCAACGACGCTTCAGCTATTGAACATGTATAAATGTAAAAGCCATAACTTCAGTTCTAATAGGAATTTCAAGGAAACAATTATATCAAAATGTTCAGAAAAGATAGGAGTTTAACATCTAAAAAAATGAAAATTTCGAAAATTTTAAAGCTTTAAGAGTCCTGAGACCCCTTAACGATTCACGTGTAAATTATTATTATCATGTGTATATGCTATTCAATTTAAAAGTGCTTAGGAAAATTATTATTTGAGCTTTTTAAATATGAACTAATTTTCAACATTAAAAGTTTGCACGATATGTTAATTATTTCAGACATTTTACATATAACGATATTTAATATTTGGGCATTTTACATATGACGTAATTGTTTCAATAAAATGCGTTTCGCGTGTAATAATTTCATTATCTTAAGATTTTCTTGCTTTTTTAATATTCATGTGACAATAGAATTTTTTGGAGGTAATTTTCCCTATTTCCTGGTTTTAACACGTGATCATTTATAATTATTATTTTTAACTTTCGTTTCTGTTTCAAATAGTCACGTGTAAATTCATTTTTTATTTGAGAAGAAATATAATTATTTGCGCTGTTTTACAAATTGGCATCAATAAAAAAAAATGACTTTTTCTAAATTAAAAAAATATATATCTTTTGAAATGCTGAAAATTTGAATTTAAAATTAATATAAACCTTCAAAAAATAAGTCAAATAAAAAAATATGCGCATTCTACATATTAGAGATGGGCAAAATCGTTCCTTTTAAGGAATCGTTCCTGCCGGAATCGTTCCCCGAAAGGAACGAGTTCTTTGGAGTCGCTCCTTTAGGAATCGTTCCTTTTTTTTCGGAACGATTCCGAGAAAAAGGAACGATTCCGAGAAAAAGGAACGATTCCGAGAAAAAAGGAACGATTCCGATAAAAAAAGAATGATTTTGAAAATAAAGGATTCCAAGGGGAAAAAAACACTTCCGAGATAAAGAGAACCACATGCAATCCATAATATTTTTTACTAATTTATTTTCTTATGTACCCATCCATTTTCTTACGCATCCAGTCGCCTTAATTTTGTAATGTTTTGGACAGATGATTTTGTTTTTAAGAGTTCATCTCATTGATCAGTGTGTGCAATTAATTTGCAGTTATTTCTAACTTTATGATTTATGGTATAAAGCATAATTCCTCTTGGAAATTTAAGGGCGGCGCAAGGTCTATTCAATTTTCAGTTTAATCATTGGTTTCTCTTGAAAATATGTCGTCAAATGACCGTCGATTTATATTATTATTTTATACAGTGTGTCTTTACTCTCAACGATGTTCAATGGCTAATTCCTAAACCGTTAGTCATAGACCTATAGTTCCAATTACAAAAATGTTTTAAATAAGGTAAAAAATTATTCTGAAAGTCATATCAATAAATCTGGATCAATAAAAATATTTCTAAAAAAGTTACGAAATTTAATTTTTTATACGGTCCCCCGGCCCTATAAGTGATATTTAGTAAAAATTTCCTGTTCTCTTAAAAGAAAGACAAAAAAAATCCCATTCATCTAACACTAAAATTCATGAAGTTACACGAAACTTTGAAATGCAAGACTTATGCCACTTTTCTGCATCCGAATACACATGAGTTTAGCCATGCTTCTAGGGGTCGTAAACAAAGTGCTTAAAGTATTTGAAGGATTTATTTCATGTGTAGCTGCGCTTTGAAAGAAATCGTATTACGACAGATTTTTGTAAGGATTTGAAGCTGTTTCTTTTCATGATTTTTTTAACAAAAATTATGCTATTTTTATAAGCTTTTATTTAACCTATTAACCGCCAAAACGATAAAGTAGGAATTTTCAAATTTCTCGTTGAAAGTCACTTGTCACCACAAATTCAGAAAGGTAATTTTCGCTTTATTAAAATATCAAAATTTCTGCCACAATAAATAAGGCAATTTTTTTAATTGTAAAATAGTGGTGACAAAGTAATTAATTTAAGCATGAGCAATTATTTTGACCGTTGCGTGAATGCAACACCAGCGGGTAATGGGTTAACTTGAAACGTTTGTATGTATGTCTTTCCAGTTCAAAATTTGTACTCGAAATTCAACTCACTTTAAAATATGCGATCGAGGTTAAATTTTACATATTGACGTAAATCAGATGACAATGTAGTATTATTATGATTTTCAGTGCTTATCATATGTACTTATTTTACAGGGTAACACAAAAAATTTCGGATAGATTACTGCCAACAAGTTTACTAAAAAGTTTTAGATTAGATAACACAAGACTGCGATGGTTGTGTTTTTTTATTTTTAAAATTATGATTTTTATGTATTTTTTAGCGCTGAATCCGAAAATTATCTTCATTTTTAACCATCATGTCAGGATTTTTCGCAAATAGTAAATTTCAAAATTGAAAAAATAGCTAATACTATAAAATAGAGTCGATGGTTGTATTTTTTATCTTTTACGCTTGATTTGTATGTGCTTTTTAGCACTGAATGTAAAAATTACCTTCATATTTAACCATCATGTTAGACTTTTTTGCAAATGGTAAATTTCAAAGTTAAAAAATAGCGAAAATCTGATACTATAAAATGTATGTAAAACTTCTTTTATTCAATTTAATTTTATTTAATTCAAGAATTTATTCAATTTTTGGCTTATACTGGGATTCTTACAGCTAAACAGCTCGGGGATCCGATGATGTGGGAAGGGAAGAGGTTCAATTAAAATTTTGAACTTTTAAACTTTGAAATTTACAATTTGCGAAAAATCCTGACGTGATGGTTAAAAATGAAGGTCATTTTCGGATTCAATAGTAAAAAATACATAAAAGTCAATTATCAAACGTTAAAGAAATAACAATCACGTCTATTTTACACTATCAGATTTCCGTAAATTTTTCATTTTTTAGCTTTCAAATTTACGATTTGCAAAAAATCTGTACTTTGTGATAAAAAATGAAGGCCATTTTTGGATTCAGTGCTACAAAATACGTAAGAACTAATTATTAAAAACTAAAACACATGACACAACACAAATTTGCATCCTAGTGTAATCTAATAACATTTTAAAATATGTGTCATTTTGTAAAGAATCGAGGCTGTTGCTTTTCAACATTTTATTTAGCGAAAATTCTATTATTTTTTTCCTGTTATATGTTTAGTACAAGCTGTATATTTTGCATTAATATTTCAGAATGATTATAGATTTCAAATTTATAATGCAATGTTAATTTTACTATCAACTATTTATATATATATATATATATATATATATATATATATATGAAGATTATTTATATTTCTAGTAAATTTGTAAATGACCCCTATTTTGCAGCAAAAAATATGCATAATAGGACTGTTATTTGTCTTACTTGTATGTGTAATAGGAAAGTTTTACTAACTATAACTTGAAGGACCGGGGGACTGTATAAAAAATTAAATTTCGTAATTTTTCAAGAAATGATTCTATTGACCCAAATCACTTTTTAAAATACTTCTTTACCCCCATTTAAAACATTTTTGTAATTGGAACTATATGGCTATGACTAACGGTTTAGGAATTAGCCATTGGACATCGTTGAGAGTGGACATCCTGTATAGGAAATTTTATTATTGCTCTGATATTTGTCACCAGGGTCTAGAAATTTTTAGCCTCATTGATTCCTCTTCAAAATCTACCTCTAGGTAATCTTAATTTCATTTTTCATTCTGAATCTCATTTTTCATTTGGATGGCCCTACTGGTTTGGATAAGTAACTTGTTAAAGTAGATTACATTTTTGTTCGTTTTGTTCCAGTGTCTGTACTTTCAATAACTTTATCCCCTTTATCGTCTTTCTCCTCAGTTCCCTAACTTTACGCCAGGGTTGGGTTTTTGACGTCAAAAACTGGTTTTTGACATGACAAGCGTCAAAAACTGATTTAAACTGTCATAAACTGGTTTAAACCGTCGAAAACTGCCAAATACATGTAACACACTAAAACATTTTAACAATAGGTAAACATTAAATAAATCAATGATTTATGTGATCTTTTATTGAAATTTAATAATTTAAAAAATATATTATTTGCAATAAAATATTTCTTTTTGGATTTTTCAAACAGAAGAAAATAATTTTGTACAATTAAATAATCCGGATCAATTTCACCCTGCAGCATACTGCAGCACACCACGTGTTTAGCACATTTATTTACACCCAAAAGATTTTTGAGTTTAGAGTGTATGAAGTGTTAGAAAATAGTCTGTCTCTTAATTGATGCTGAGCTATAAGGATTTGATAGCAAAAGCATTGCTAGATGAGCAAGTTTTGAAGCAGACTCAAAAAGCTGTTGCATTTAATGATACCTTTCCACCAAGCAATGGAGTCCTCCCTATAGCACTGAAATAAGAAGACGGGAAAGGGATTCTTTTAGCTTCATACACAATCAGTATGGGTAAGGATCCATAAATTCTCTCTGTAGTTCAAGAGCGAGCTGAATCAACTGATACAGCAGTCAACCCTTGCTCCTGATGGTTGGTATGCAAAGTATAAGCCAAACAATGGTATGGTTTCATGATTTGATCCCTTCTATTATGCACTTTTTCAATATGGGCTTAAAGGAATTTTCTTTTAGATGACCGGCCAATTTTGTTCAGTTTTAAAATCGAAAACATTTTTATATATTGAAAGAAAGCATGTTTTAAAAAGATTTTGACTTTAAGCCTTTTTTTTTAATTACTTCACTTATTTTGTAAATGTTTAAAATTAATAATCCAATTTCAATTTTGAATGGAATGGTTATTGCCTAGACTAGAATAACATCGATGCATATTATCTTGTTATATATACAAAAAAATGTGCACTTTTCTAAGTTTTTTTTTCCCATAAAAAAAGCTAGCTAATGCTTTATTAAGCTCTCAAAAAGTAAGAGAAATTAAAACGATTTTAAGTAAGAGAAAAAATGTACAGCTCAGGTGAGCTTAATGTCTACTTTTTAGAAAAACACAATTTTACAAAAAAAAAAAAAAAATATATAAATAAATAAAAAATAAATAAAAATTTTACCCTGTTAAAAAGTTGTACTTAACAATAATACTTCACTATGTACTAATTACTGATATACAGTAAGAGTGAATTTAAAATATTACATGTAATGTTGTCATGTGTGACATTTAATTTGAATTTTTACAGATCAATTTAGTATTTGAGGTTTCTGACATGACGGTTTAAACCCGACATAAACTGACACATGTCAAAAATCTGCCAACCCTGTAATTATTACTAATACTATATACTAATTATACAATTACAGTAATAGTGAATTTTAAATATTACATCTAATGTGTGACATTTAATGTGAAATTTTACAGATCACTGTAAGTATTTGAGGTTTTTGACATGATGGTTTAAACTGTCAAAAACTGACATGTGTCAAAAACCTGCCAACCCTGCTTTACACACATAGGATATTTCGCATAATTCATCAACATTATTATCACTGCCTTCAGGATCTGGTTCAGAAGTGGAACACCCTATTCTATAGCAATCATCTTGTAGTGCAATTCAGTAATAAATATCAATTTTAATGCATTTGAAATAGCTTGCATGCTATTGAAAATTAAAATGCACTGCATGAAAATTAAAATGCACTGCAAACGATTTTTCCCCGTTGACCATAATGTAACGAAATACTTTTGAGTGCCCCTGTAAATGAACTATTAATGCTACACTCCTCATATTGAATACCAAATATCCCATGGTAAACATCATTAACATATATCAATTGCATGGGTATCCGAGTATATTTATGGGAGTTATGTATATCACACACTGAGATGACAGAACGACATAAAGCGCAACATGAAGTGCAAAAACCGGTCGAAACAAAGAACGAAGGTGTTACAAACTTGTTTCTAACCAGTTTTTCTAGCGAATTCAAGCGACATGTCTTATGTGTTGCCTTAGTGCGTGACTTGCCTTAGAGCGTGAACAGACGGTCTGACGGACAGACAAACCGCATTCATAAACACTAACGTTATTGGAAAGGGTTAAAAAGTAAAGCACGTTTTTACACACTGTCTTTCCTGAGTGACTGATGTATGTCTTGTCTTATACCCTAACATCGCTATTTGTGAACTGCTGTTAACTACGTTGAATTTCAATAAACTTACAACTCTTTTTGAATCTCCAATTTCACGAGAACCTACAGGAATTTCTCTAATTTCACACCCTCATCCGCCGTCACCCTCTCTCCAATTATACTGAACCTCAGTTCGGTGTGAGTGAATTGCGATGCTAATATGTTTGTTTGGATTGGGATCTTTGGAATGTCATAACTCATGAAGTCATGGAACTCTTCTGTTATGTTACACGAAAGGGTAAAAGTTCCTTCAGATGATTTGTAAACAGATTCATTAGTAGTATGGCTATGGCTAGTGATATTTATAAGATAATATAATATATATTAATATTATAATATGTATATTTGTAGGATTTAAATTTAAACATACTTTATTTTCTTTATGACGTACATGATAAACAAATTAACTGATGCTCTGGTATTTTTATTATCCATAATTTGAAAGCACGAGTAATGAAAATTCACAATCTCGAGATCAAGGTTTGGACATATTCAAAAATTAGAAAAGAGTCAGTCTAAAAAATAATGTTGTGCATGAAGCAGCGGCTTATGAGATGCCAAGGAAGGTATTGTTAAGCCTAATCAAATTATTCGTAAGAAATATGTTGTAAGTTTTAAGTAAGAAAGGTCCTGTATTTAGAAAAGTATCAACGAAGTGATGTAAAGTTACCCTTATAGAATTGTATTAAAGTGTAAGTGTTTTAATTCAAACGTCTACTTATTTAAATCATCTATATATTAACATTTTACAAACAATAACTTCTACAAATTTGGGGGCTCGATGCCGGGATTTTAAGCGACTATTAGTGGAATAAATAGTGAAATAGTAATCGAAGAGAAATTGTTGTCAATCGCCAGTGTCAAAAAATGGATTGTGAATGAACAAGGCAAGTGTGTAAAAACCGTAGTCATATTTATCCAAGTACAACTTTGAAAAACATGGTATCCTTAAATAAAGCTAAAAGAATTGATCTAATAGATCTCTGTGAGGAATGCGGAATTCAACCACCAGAAAAACCGACAATCCATGTCCTAATAAAGCTAATTAAAAACTGGGAAGATTACGATGAAGATTTTATAAAGGACCGCCTAGAAGTAATTGTGGCAGCTAGAAAAGCGGAATCAGAACTTGAAGAAAAGAAATTAAGAGCAGAGACTGAAGAAAAGAAACTAAAAGCGCAATCGGAACTTGAAGAAAAGAAACTGAAAATGGAAATGGAAGAGAGAAAATGGAGAATAGAATTGGAAGAAAAAGATCGCGAAAGAGAATTTGAGATTAAGAAAATACAACTACAAGAAAATTCAAGACAGCACATCGATGTGGACACGAGGGCAAATTCAGGTAAGCAATATGAATTGCTTAGATTATTAACAAAATACGATAGTACAAATGATATTAGTTTATACTTGGCTATGTATGAAAGGCAAATGGCGCAAACGGGCATTGATAAAAACGAATGGGTCAACTATTTAATTAACCTAATGCCATTAGATGTGATTAATATAATAACCAGGGAGAGTGAACCCGAAATGCAGGATTATGACTATATAAAAAGTATTCTTTTAAAACGGTACAAACTATCGCCAGAAGAGTTTAGGCTGAAATTTTTCTCACTCAAAAAAGAGTCATCGGCTAACTGGCGCGATTTCGCTTATGAGATCAAGGTATATTTTAAACAATGGATCGACGGCCTTGAAATAGATAGCTTTGAGGAATTATCGGAATTAATTGTAGTTAATCAAATTAGGCATAATTTACCTGCGGAAACAAAGACACATTTTGCAGAGGAATTGTTAATAATAAAAAAGATAGACGAATTAGTAAACAAATTAGATATTTACGAAACGGCACGAAGGGTTTGCAATAAACAAGCTATAAGGAATACAAGTGGGAGTTTTGAGGATAAACGATCGAGAGTGGCTGACTACGCCAATTCGAAAAGGCGCCAAGTTGACAATAGGCACAATGTGAACCATGGAAGAAACGAGGCACATATAATATGTTATAATTGTGGCAGGCCTGATCACGTGAGTAAGAATTGTACCATGGGAAGTAAAACACAACAAAATTATTCAAATTATAACCCGCAACGTAATCAAAATTGGCGAGAAACGAAATACCAAGATTGGAGCCAAAACACGCAAAGAAAAGTAGTTAATACAGGCACGTTAAATGGAAAGAAAGGAAGAATCCTGAATATTCAAGGAATAAAAACAAACATAATAATCGATACAGGGAGTGATATTTCAATCGCCAATTCAAGATATCATACGGCAATAAACGCGCCAAAGTTAACCAGCGACAATATATCTATATCGGGCTTAGGTGGAGAAGAGATTAAACCAACGGGTTATTTCTTGCATAGAGTTTATGTAGATGGTATAGAAATACAAGATAAATTTTACGTAGTACAAGAAACTGACTATGATTTAATAATAGGTAGAAAAGCAATCGAAGGCCTGACGTTAAAAGTAGAGGAAGATGTCGTTAGAATAATAAACGAAAATAAAGTACGAGTAGGTTACATTAAAATTAATAAAGTCCCTTCCAAAACAGATGAAGTAGCCACACCAAATATAAGCAACGATAATCGAGGTTGGGAAGATATGGTTAATATCGAATGCGAAAATGGCGGAATGGATTTGACTCATATTACAAATTTAGCTAACAGAGAAGAAATACGAGGATTAATAAAATCCTGCAAAACGAATAAAACAAAAGATAAGGAATTAAACATAAAAATACTACCGGAAGATAGAAAACCTATCTGCGAACGTCCAAAGAGATTCTCTTCAGTTGAGAAGGAAATCATCAATAAACGAGTACGACAGTATTTAGATAATGACATTATCAAATGGAGCACCTCAGATTTTATGGCTCCTGTGATCCCGAGTAAGGAAAAAAAAAACCCGATAAGAAATTCATCATCACTAGACAGGAGAGATCCGAAAGTAAAGACACTGAGAAGGAAACCGAAAATAAACACAAAAAGAGTAGAAAAAGACCTAAAAGAAAAACGATTAGAAAGAAAAAGTCCAAAAACAATTCTGATCAGAAAATAACAGATAATCCTATTGAAAATAATACAAAAAATGTTAAAGAAAAAGAATATAATAACGCAAAAAGATCTACAGGCGAAATTTTAATTCAACCTGAAGCATATAATGATGAATCCAAGTGGTATAAGTATGTACCAAAATTACAAAGAATTATCAATAGCACAGTAACACGAAGCACCAAGTATAGTCCTTTTGAATTAATGGCAGGAGTTAAAATGAAGGACAGTAACATGCAGAACATCAAGAAAATTTTGGAAGAAGAATTTACCGAATGTATGATGGAAGAACGCGAAGACATGAGAGAAGAAGCAAAGAAAAATATACTCAAAATACAAGAAGAAAACAAGGTGCAGTTTGATAAGAAAAGAAAACAGCCACGAAAATACAAAATAGGAGATATCGTCGCCATAAAGAGGACGCAATTTGGCAATAATATCAAACTTAAAGAAAAATATTTGGGGCCATATGAGATAACTGCAGCCAAGAATCATGATCGGTATGAAGTAAAGAAAGTAGGAGATCATGAAGGTCCAGGGAAGACGTCAACCGGGGCCGAATACATGAAGCCGTGGTCTATGGGTTAAACTCCTGGACGAGTCGGATGGATTAAATATACGTGTATGTGTATTGAACCTATAATCAAAATTTTATGTGAAAGAAAAATGTATAAAAGTCTCAAGAGTGTAGCTGTTTAAACATAAAAAAGAAATAATAAGCCAAGATGATGATGTCGGGACGCCATCATGTCAGGATGACCGATTTGTAGGATTTAAATTTAAACATACTTTATTTTCTTTATGACGTACATGATAAACAAATTAACTGATGCTCTGGTATTTTTATTATCCATAATTTGAAAGCACGAGTAATGAAAATTCACAATCTCGAGATCAAGGTTTGGACATATTCAAAAATTAGAAAAGAGTCAGTCTAAAAAATAATGTTGTGCATGAAGCAGCGGCTTATGAGATGCCAAGGAAGGTATTGTTAAGCCTAATCAAATTATTCGTAAGAAATATGTTGTAAGTTTTAAGTAAGAAAGGTCCTGTATTTAGAAAAGTATCAACGAAGTGATGTAAAGTTACCCTTATAGAATTGTATTAAAGTGTAAGTGTTTTAATTCAAACGTCTACTTATTTAAATCATCTATATATTAACATTTTACAAACAATAACTTCTACAAATATATAGTAATATATATGATTTTATACATATATAGTACATATTATCTCCGCCAAAAGATATAGTGATTCACTAAACTTCAAAGTTCTATTTCTTTAAATTTGAAATTTGCTAACATTTTAACTGAAAAACGGTTGATTGGTTTAATTAAATTAAACAAATTAAAAGTATGTCCATTATTATTACAGAGTGTAGTACTATATAAAGAACTATCCTTTTGACGATGTTTCGGCCGTTGAATGAAAGACATCTGTTGTAAACGTGTTATAGATAATACCAACCTTAATTTTTTGAGAATTTGACTATTTTTTATTCGGAGTTAAACTTTTTACTGTCTAAACTATTTTAAATAGAAAAAACATTTTGTTAAATTCGAACTTTTCAGAAAACTTTATGTAATTAAAAAAAAAATGAAAATAAATAAATAAATCTCCTAAGTGAAAAGAATAACAATAAGAAAGGAAAATACATAAAATTTAGTATCGTATTTGCAGTAAGTTTTACCTCAATAAAAACGGAAGTTTGGTATGAGGCTTGAAACATTAAATTTAGCTTGGCATCATGAAGGGAGCCTTGCTTTGATCGAAATTAAACGCAGGTATGTATTATCCATCACCACAGTAACAGGCATTAATCGTGGCATTGATTTCGGGATTTGCGAGTATCAATAACGACCAAGAAATCTGAATTATTATAAGAAATTATTACGATAAACGATTTTTTTTTTTTTTTTTGTTTTTTTTTTTTTTTTACGTTGAATTAAAACAAAGTCACAGTTATTTAAATTCTAATTATTTAGCAAGAAATAGAAATAAAATAACAAATTGAAAAACTGTACAAAATCACAACGTGCATTCTTTGGAAACCAATAATTAAATTCGTATATTGTAAAACTTTTTAAATGCAATATTAACCTTCCGCATACCAGACCGGTGCAACAGACCCGATAGGTACATTCAAATTGATTTTTCACATTTAAAAAAAAATGAAAATTTTGTAAATATGTTACTTTTTCTGGAATGTTCTACTCAAAAGAATAGAACATCCGAGAAAAAAAAACCCATATTTACAGAAATTTCAGTTTTTAAAATAAATTAGAAATATCATTATAAATGTACCTGTCGGGGCCATTGAACCCCTCTGGTAGGCGGAGGGTTAACATAAATCTATTAAACCGAAACATGCAGCTTTACATATATGTCGCAGTGTTGGAGAAAGTCCGATAATCTACATGTAGCACGTGATTTTTCTTTCCCGTTTTTATACTCAAAACGGCCATTAAGAGAGCGAACAGCGGTTAAATTATATCAATCCCACCCACCACTGTTACTGTTATCTTATTATTATTATTAGGCATTATGCTTTTTGAAATATTCATTATCTTAAGAAAGAAAGAAACGTTTAACAAAAATTCCTTGTTCTAACAGATTTTACTCTATGTAATAAACCTCAATGTAAGTTGATTAAAACAACAATCTCCCAGACTTTCGAGATTTTTTTAATCATCTTCTTCAGGAGAGAAAAACAAGACGCCAAACTGTGGAAATAAAGTGGTACTCGAGCGCTCGTAGCTGGTTATATATTTCTTTTGACAAAGAGGATTCTCAAATTGAAATTATGTTTCAGGAAAAAACATGAAATAGTGAAATATACATGAAAGTGCGTAACTCTACAATTATTAAAATAATAGAAAATCAGTTATTATTATCCTATTAAAATGCAATTTTTATGACCTTGTGGTATACTTCTTATATTATTCAAAACTGTTTCTAAACAGATTAAAAAAAAATATTTTTCACTATTAATTAAACAAGCATTTTCTTTGTTTTTCTTAAGTGATCTGCTCAACAAGCGTAAAACGTTTTGACACATTTACAAATTCATTTTTTAAAGGAAAGATATAAAATTGGAAAGTTTGACCATGGAAGCGATTTGGAATCGAACTGTGTTTTCCATCTTTTGATCAGTAAATTACCTATTGAGTTATAATCGATCACGTGACAAACATGTTTTTCACCCATTTTTGAGCGATTATGCCTCTTTCGCGCGGAAATTCGGTTCAAAACGTCCACTTTGACACTATTTTCTGGAAGATCTATTGCGTTTGCAAAAAAAACGGAAAAAACAGCTCGATTACATAGTTTCTGAACAACAGCCCCTGCTCGTTTCATGCATTTCCGAATAAAAATAAAATAAAACTTTTGTCACAAAGTTATCCTTTTGGATTTGAGAACAGCCTTAAGAATTCATTTAGAAAAAATTCATTTCGTATGATACATTTACCAATTAGAAAAAGTATTAGTGTATTAAAGTACACATGGTGTTCCATTACCTTCGGGGTCCAGGTACTCAATCGGTAAAGCATGTAAAGTTTCTGGGTTCGAATCCCATCTCGGGCACTTTTTCACTCAGGTGGAAAAAATCCAATTCGTATATATATTTTTTTTTAATTATTTCTTTCAGATTAATTTAGCACAAGAAGATCAAATAGTAATGTTTATTAAACGCCCTACTCCGCCCCGCACTTCAATTTCTTTTTTCTTTTTTTTTCTTTTTTTTGAGGAGGGGGGGGGGGGCACACACATTAGAAGGATATTTTGGCAGTAAAGTCAGTTTTAATAGAAACAAAATCTGTTATTTTGAAATAAAATAGCGTATTTTAATTTATTAAAACTGGCCAGTCTACAAGAAAAGAACCAATTCGCAAGGAATCGTTCCTTTTCGGAGTTGGTACATTTCGGACCGACTCCGAGGAATCTGTCCTTTTCGGAACGACTCCGAGAATCGGTCCTTTCCGGAGTCGGTACATTTCGGAACGACTTCGAGGAATCGGTCCTTTTCGGAGTCGGTACATTTTGGACCGATTCCAAGGAATCATTCCGAAAAGGACCGATTCCGAGGAACCGTTCCGAAAAGGACCGATTCCGAGGAGTCGTTCCGAAAAGGACCGATTCCTTTTTACAGAATGGAATCGTTCCTTCAGTTTCACTGCCGGAATCGTTCCTTTGGAGCCGTTCCTCAACAAATGACACATCTCTACTACATATCACAAGTTTATGAAGTATATACCCAGAAAAAATAATTTAATTCCTATGTATAGTTTTTGTTCCTATAAAACTTTTTAAATGGAACGATTTTGATCGACTTTAACAATTAATAGCTCTTAAAATAATTCTTCGATTTCAAATCAATCATTTCTCTATATTAGGGGTGCACAACCTTTTTAAGAGAAGGGCCACTTAAAAAAATGCCTGGGTTGTCGGGGGCCACACCAGTATCACAGAGATAATTCTATTTCGGGGAGGTGAGGAGATCTCTGGCCTATAAAAAACATGGTTTCAGAGGAGTTGCAGTTTTACTCCTTTAGGTTCCCCTACCCAGTCAACATACTATACCCAATTCAGCTGGCAAGGATATATCAACAGCTTAATGTTTGTATATATAACAGAGATATAACAAACATTATTTTCAAGGAGTGAAAATATTCCTTGACTTTATTCGGGGGGATTAAATTTTGCTTTATTAAAAGTGCTAAAAAATAAACATATGCATGGAAGTAGCTAGTGCCGAAAGAATGTGAACTTTATGAACGAAATTAAATTGACGAAAATCTCAATTTTTCTGCAGCTGATCAACAAAATTTTAGATTTTTCCCGCGCCTGATCGACAAAATTCGCGAATTTTCCGCACCTTATCAACGGAATTCGCGATTTTCCACTCCCAGTCAACGAAATTTGAGATTGTTAACTGACTAACGAAATTTTCAATTTTTTCCCGCGGCGAATCGTCGAAATTCACAACTTTTTCTCGAGATAAACTGCCGAAACTCGCGATTTTATCGTAGCCGATAGACGAAATTTGCAATTTTTTCGCAGTCGATGGACAAAATTCACGATTTTTCCGCGCCCGATAGACAGAACTCGCAATCTTTTCGTGCCTGGTCGACGAAATTCGCGATTTTTCCGCCCCCAGTCAATGATATTCACGATTCTTAACTGACTGAAACCCTTGTCAAATTGGCAAAATTCGCGACTATTTCTCGCGATAAACTGACGGAACTCACGATTTTTCCGCAGCCGATCAACGAAGTTCGCGATTTTCCCGTTCCCGATCAACGAAATTCGCAATTTTTCCACGCCCGATCGACAAAATTCGCGATCTTTCCGCACACGATCGACGAAACTCGCAATTTTTATGGCGATTTTATTATGGCCCTATTGGCGAAATTCCATATCTTAAATGACTGACGAAATTTTCAAGTTTCCTGCGGCAAACTGGCGAAATTCACGACCTTTCTCTTGCGATAAACTGACGAAACTCGGGACATTTCCGCGCGCGGTCGACGAAACATTGGACTTTTCCGCGCGCGATCGAAAAAACGCGCAGTTTTTCCGCACCCGATCGATGAAACTCACGATTTTTTTGTGCCTGATCGACGAAACTCTTGATTTTACCGCTTCCCGGACCATGAAACTCGGGATTTTTCCGCGCATGATCGACGAAACTCGATTTTTTCCGCGCTCAGTCTACGAAATTCGCAATTCTTAATTGACTGACGAAATTTACCATTTTCCCGCGGCAAATTGGCGAAATTCACGACTTTTTCGCACGCGATCGACGAAACACGCGATTTTTCCGTGCCCGACTGATGAAATTCGAGGTATTTCTCGACCAGCGGCTGACGAAAATAGCAACTCGGGAATTTCCTATATTGATACAAATAGTATCGGCTGGACGATTAATGGAATTCGCGATTTTTTGCTGACTGACGAAATTTGCAATTGTTTTCCGCGGCAAATTGACGAAATTCACAATTTTTTCCTACAACCTATGGTCAAAAATTGCAATTTTTGCCAATTATAAATTGACGAAACTCGCGGGCCACTTTTGACCCGCGGGCTACAGGTTGTGCATCCCTACTCTATATTTCCACTACCAATTTTCATATTTTTGTATGCAGGTTTTTATAATATTAACGAAGAGAGACCTCCGGTCACTAAAATTCATTTACGGCGGCAGCAGAGACAACGTTAGTTACTTTTTAGGGTTTTGTTCATCTTAGTGATGGGCGATTCTCGAGAATTCGACAATCGAGAAAAATCGTCATCGTAAAAAATAACAATCGATACAGCCATCGATTAATTCATAGAATCTGCAATCGAGATGTTTTACAATCGATTATAACGAAAGAAGCTAAAAACAGTTATTGGAAAACTTAGCTATTATTCTGGCCGACAATTTCATAGTAGTGATAGGGCTTAGTGATGGGCGATTCTCGAAAATTTACCAATCGAAAAAAATCGTTATCGTAAAATACACAATCGATACAGTCATCGATTACTTTCGAGAATCTACAAAGGAGATGTTCTAGAATTAATTATTGAAATCATTGTTTTTACATATATATAAGGCACATTTTATTAAATATAGGGTAACTGAAAACAGATGGAATAAAAAAAACAACAAACCAAAGGGAAACAATAAAGGAGCCATAAGACTGGAAAAATCTTGTAAGGGTGCCCCCTGGTTGAAAAAAAGCTGAAAAAACGCGAGTAGCTATAAAGTGGTAAGGGGAGTTTAACTATCAAAAATTAGAATTTTTCGGCAATTAGCACCAAAATGGCCAAAGAAATAAGAATCAAAAGCACCCCCTAGTGGCAGAAATATGAACTAAAGGATGATAAAAGGGATCAAAATTTTTTATTGATTTTTCTACGTCATTTGAGATTGGATCTTTAATTTCCCCATTTTTATAAAGTCTTCGACTGGAATACATTAAACGAACTCCCGCGGGGAGCAAAGTAGGAGGGAGGGGCAAGGAAAGTGCATAATATGAATAATTGGTCACAGGACTTTCCAACGATATGGCACATGAGGGGTGTCGGCTAAATTTAGTAAAGTGCCCCCGCTCGGTCGCAAAGTAAGGGGAGGGGCTCGGGCGATATATAAAATGAAATAGTAATCACAGAGCTTTCCAATGATATATCACATGAGGGTTGTCAGCAAAAGATAGAAAAGAGTCCCAACTCCCAGGATTCCAATTATCGCCCCCCCCCCCGAAATATACCCTGCCCATCCTTCTCTTTGAAATTTTCATATTAAAAATTATTTATCGGAAGGCTCCGTAAAAAAAAAATCCGATCTAAAATGTTTAAAAACGCTACGATTTCAAAAAAGTTCGAAAAGTGCCTCTCTCGGGGCGCCGAACTAAGGAAGGAAGAAGAAAGGTTCATAATATGAAAGAGTAACTTTGCGATGATAAACGAAAACTTTCCGATGATAGATCAAATGACTGGTCCAAAAAAAGTTTGAAATCTACCCCTCCCACGTGGGTTCCCTCTTTTATCCTAGAATATACCGGAAATCACGCAGCCCCACTTTTAAAATTTTATATTTAATAAATAATATTTATCGGAGAGCTCCATTAAAAAACCTCATTTAATGATATTTATTGTAGAAATCTCTACAATTAAAAAAAGTCACACCCGCACCGCTCCCCACCCCCCACCCCGAACCCCTTCCGGAATTCAACTCTGGGAGGAGAAAGGTTCATAATATGAAAGAGTGGTGAAAGGACTTTCCGATGATATGTCAAGGAGAGGTTTGGTAAAAGTTTGAAAATTACCCCCCCCCGTCCCCTTTGTGCACTCTCGCGCACCCCAGAATTCACTCACCTTCCTCTTTGAACTTTTTATATTTAATAAATAGTATTTATCTGAGTCTCCAGGTATGGGGCAGCTTGGCAGAGCTAAAATAAGAGAAACATTGAAAATTCGGGGCAAAATGACACTAAATTTAACAGTAAAGTTTGAAACTAGGACTATATAGAACTGAATACATAAACCACTATGCTTCATAACCCACATCGGTTAATAGCAATAAAATGATAAGTGCCAGTTAAACTGATGGCATTGAGCTCACAGGTTATTAACACTAACTGTATATTGTACTCTTATTTCAAAGAATAATGTCCCTCAAAAAATAAATGAAGGGAAATATACCCCGTTTTCCCCTTTTATACTTAACCAATGAACCTCCAAATCTAATCAGGGAAACTCCTTAACTATAATAAATCAGTATATCAAATTTGAAGCAAATCAGATAATTCTGCATGAAAAAAAGAAACATATCGCTAAATTAAGGGTGGTCTAACCCCTTTAACCCTTTTATACTTAACTAATGAACCTCCAAATCTAATCAGGAAAGCTCCTTATCAGAACAAACATAGAAAAAAAATTAAAGTAAATTGAATAATTCTCCATGAAAATCCATTTATCTAAATTAAGGGGAGGGGACTTGCCCCCTTTTCGCCCTTGTATACTTAACCAATGAACCTCCAAATCTAATGAAGGAAGCGCCATATCGGAATAAATCGGTATATTAAATTTGAAGCAAATCCAATAATTCTGCATGAAAAACCCATTTATCTAAATTAAGTGGGGGACCAGCCCCCCTTCTCCCCCTTTATCCTTAACCAATGAACTTCCAAGTTTAATCAGGGAAGCTCCTTAACATAATAAACCGGTATACCAAATTTGGAGCAAATCAAATAATTCTGCATGAAAAGCCCATTTATCTAAATTAAGGGGGGACCAGCCCCCCTTCTCCCCCTTTATACTTAACCCGTAAACCTCCAAATCTAATCAAGGCAACTTCTTAACGTAATAAACCGGTATACCAAATTTGGAACAAATCGAATAATTCTGCATGAAAAACCCATTTATCTAAATTAAGGGGGGGGCGGACTAGCCCCCCCTTCTCCCGCTTTATCCTTAACCAATGAACTTCCAAGTTTAATTAGGGAAGCTCCTTAACATAATAAACCGGTATACCAAATTTGGAACAAATCGAGTAATTCTGCATGAAAAACCCATTTATCTATATTAAGTGGGGGACCAGCCCCCCTTCTCCCCCTTTATACTTAACCCGTAAACCTCCAAATCTAATCAAGGCAACTTCTTAACATAATGAACCGGTATACCAAATTTGGAGCAAATCGAATAATTCTGCATGAAAAAACCATTTATCTAAATTAAGGAGGGGGTCTACCCCCCTTTCCCCCCTTCATACTTAACTAATGAACCTCCAAGTTTAATCAGGGAAGCTCCTTAACATAATAAACCGGTATACGAAATTTGGAGCAAATTGAAGAATTCTGCATGAAAAACCTATTTATCTAAATTAAGGAGGGGGGAGGGACCAGCCCCCCTTCTCTCCCTTTATCCTTAACCAATGAACCGTCAAAACTAAACAGCGGAACGCCTTATCAGAATGAACATAAAAAAATTGAAGCAAATCGTACATTTTAATCAAGAGTTATCGCGTTACGTACATACATGCGTACGTACAGTACATGCATACACACAGAGCCGACGGGTACATTAGCTCTCAGGCTTAGATAGCCTGTGAGCTAAAAAGTGATTGGATAAGCAGATGGACTCCTTTGAGAAATTATGACTTAAACCAGAAATGCGGTAAGTTTGACTCTGAAAGCTTCATTTCCATCTCGCATTTCGGCAAATCTCATCTCGATGATTTTTCCAGCATTTCGACGCTTCCAGATGGGAATCTGCTCGATGGTTGGTTCTCTCGCGATTTTAAACCTTTCGGGATGGGAAGTCTCTCGAGAGTTTCCTCTCGCCCTTTTCAACCTTTCCCGATGGGAAGCCTCTCGCTTGTTACTCTCGTCCTTTTCGAAATGTCCCAATGAAAAGCCTTTCGAGGGATTTCGAGGGAATTTTCGAAAGGATTTCTCTCGTCCTCGGCAGAGAAGAAAAGTAAGAAAATTTATCGAGAGTACCAAGAAACGAGATAGAGAAAAAGGCATGACAATGAGCTGTGAAATGAAGCCCTAATTTTCAAAGTTTCTCTTATTTTAGCCCTACCAAGATGTCACATACCTGGAACCCTCCGATAAAAATTATTTATTAAATATAAAATTTTCAAAGAGGAAGGTGGGTCGGATGATTTCGAGGGAGGAGGACGTGAGAGTGGACTCATGGGGTGCAATTTAAAAAAATTTACCGAACCCTTCCTGTGGCATATAATCGAAAAGCCCTTTGACCACTCTTTCATACTATGAACCTTTCTTCGCCCAAAAGGGGGGGTGGGGAAGGGGCGAACAAATTTTTAAAACCGTAGCCGATTTCTATAATAAATTTAAATATCACTTTAAATATGGGCTTTTTATGCAGTCTTCCGGTAAATATTATTTATTGAACATAAAAATTTTAAAGTGGCGGCTGTGTGAATTCCGGGGTGAAAGAGTGGGCCCACGGGGGGAGAGAGGGGGAGCAATTTTCAAACTTTTTTTGGACCAGTCATGTGATATGTCATCGGTAAGCTCTCGGATGACTCTTTCATATTATGAGACTTTCTTCCTCCCCTCCCCAATTTGGCCCCCACTGCGAGGGTAGTTTTTTCCGCTTTTATCATTTTAGATCGGATTTTTTTATGGGGCCCTCCGCTAAATATTATTTATAATATATGAAATTTCAGGACACTTTTCCAAATTTAGCCAAGACCCCTCATGTGACACATCGTTAGAAAGGTTTGTGACTACTTATTAGTGCTATGCACTTCCGGTGGTCGCCCCCCCCCCACTTTTACCCCCCCCCCCCGGAGGACACTTTTCCAAATTTAGTCAGTACCCCTCTTATGAGATGTCGTTGAAAAGGTCTGTGACTACTTATTGATGTTATGCACTTCCGGTGACAGTCCCCCCCACTCTTTGCCCCCCCTGGGGGACACTTTTTCAAATTTAGTCAAGACCCTTCGTGTGAGATATCGTTGGAAGGGTCTGTGACTACTTATTGATGTTATGTACCTACGGTGTCCCCACCACCACTTTGCCCCCCCCCCCGGGGGCACTTTTTCAAATTTAGCCAAGACCCCTCATGTGAGATATCGTTGGAAAGGTCTGCGACTACTTATTGATGTTATGCTCTTCCGTCACATTTTGAACCCCTTCCGGGGGACACTTTTCCAAATTTAGCCAAGACCCCACATGTGAGATATCGTTGGAAAGGTCTGTGACTACTTATTGATGTAATGCACCTCCGGTGACCGCCCCCCCCCACTTTTCCCCCACGGGTGTGTTTTTCTAAATTTAGCCGAGACCCCTCATGTGACATATTGTTGGAAAGGCTTATGACCACTTACTCATGTTATCCACCTCCCGCACCCCTCCCCCCCTTTCCCTTCACGGGGAGGGCATTTCTATAAATTCAGATCCAGACTTCTCATGTGACATATGGTTGGAAAGGCCTAAAGACCTGTGGCGACTTAATCATATTATGCAGCTGCTGTGCCCCTCCGCTCGCTTTGACCCCTCCCCCAAGAGATCTGGTCCGACGTTCATTCGTTTCGATATTATATTTTTTACAAGATTTTGTAGTGCGTGCACACCACACCCGCCTGCTATCATATATCAGTGCCGTATATAGCGGGTAACCTGTTCGTGATTTCATATTACAAGATTACGTATAAATTAGGGCCCCCAATTAAAGGAGGGGCCCGCTAGTGGTCGAAGTCACCTAGTCTTTATTAACATCGACTCATTCCAGTTCACCCGCAGACTATTCTTGATAAATGTATGACGTATATAATACATAATATATGATTTATAAAAGAAATTTGCAAACTGTAGTCATCGAGAAAAAATTTATACAATCGAAAAATATCGAGATGTCCATACAATCGAGAAAATCGAGAAAAACATCTCGTTATCGCCCATCACTAGTTCATCTGACGAAATGCTATTTGTCTCACTCCTCTGTCTGTCTGTCCATCCGTCACAGAACTCGTTCTCAGAAATTATGTATATTGATTGGAGACTTGAAATTTTGGATATTTATAACTGAACACCTCATATCAAACGACGAATCATAAAATTTTGAAAAATTCCCTTCTGGGCTCTAATTTGTGTATTTTAAGCTTTTTTTTTTTTCTAACTGAGCCCTAATTAAGTTGAAGACTTGAAATTTTGAATACTTATAGCTGAACACTTGCGATCATACGACAAATCATAAAAATTTCAAAAAGTCATATTTACCCCTCCGGTCTCTAACTTGTGTATTTTAAGCAATTTTTCTAACCTCCAACCTTTTCATCCGGGGGGCACTTTTCTAACTTTTGCCGACACCCCTCTGACCACTCTTTTATATTATGACCATAGCCTTACATATTTTAGTTCCACTTTTTACCGCCAGGGGTGCCTAACAATCTCAGGTGCTGTGGGCCCGATCCCCTCGACTAATATATCTTCGGATACGTTGTAAAACGGAGTTTCGTTCGGATAGATGTTTGTTTAGACTAGAGTGCGCCCCCTGGTTGCGAAATGTAGAACTAAGAGATTCTTCAAAAGGATAAAGGGTTTTGAAAGGAATATTAAACGAAATCTTCTGTACGATCTGTTATCACACTTACACACTTGTTAGGGTTTCGTTCGGGTCTTCTCTGTCTGTCCGTCCATCGCAGGCTCGTACTCGGAAACTATTTGAGTTACAGATTTGAATTTTTTTTACATAGAGCTGAATACCTCCTGACCTTCCCAAAACCATAACATTTTGAAAAATCCTTATTAGAAAATCCCCCCCCCCTTTTTTTGGCAATTTTAAAGGCTTAATTGATTTTTTTTTTTTTTTTTTTTTTTCGTAGCGGTTATTTTTAAAATATCTTTTATTTCAGACAGAGAAAATGTGAAAATTCAATAAAAAAAAAAATCCGGAGAATTATTCACTTAATATAGTACTTTTTTTAAAAATGCACATTTAGTAACAATTAATGTTTAATATGTCAGATGATGTAATCAAATCCATATTTAATATAAAAAATCCCCATTTTTAATAATTAATTCGATATAGAGGCTTAAATATTGGATTCCTGTGGGCTATTTTTTGTTTGCTGCTGTCATCTACACGTAATTTTTTGAAATAATATACCTCTTATGGACAATTTTTTTCAAGTAATCTATATGCATTACTGAGGCCTTGAAAGGTGTTCTTTTCTTTTTTATTTCGAATTTTAATATATGTTAACGTTCTTTTTTGGCGCCATCTAGTGAGTTTTTGAAAAGTGAAAGAATTAATATGGATTTTCACTGAATTATTTCAGCATTTTAAATATGTTTCAAACGATTTTTTGCGTTTAAAAATATTATTTTTTATTTATACTTCCGCTAAATTTTTTTTAATTGATTAATTTAAAAATATTCGGATATTTTAAATTTTATTTAAATAATTTTACTTGAATATTTTTAATTTGATTAAAAAATGTTTTTCTAATTATTTTAAAATTAAATGCAATGGTGCTGCCATTTTTGTAAGATTTTAATCATTACAAATTAACAATTTTGATTTATTAATTTAAGGATAAAGTGTTTTAAAACACGTATTAAGCGAAACCCTCTGTGTGATCTGCGATCACACTTAGCCACTTGTTTATAAAATAGAGAGACTATTTCCAAATAAAAAACTTCGCGCCCATTTCTACGACATTTGCAATAGAAAACAATACGAAATTTATTGTTTGGAAATAGTGTTGTTAAATTTTTTTGGTAACATTTCTTCCGAAACAAAAATTCGACTCTACTGATAATATTAAATTTGTTATACAGTAGAGTCCCGATTATACGAGTCCCGTTTAACCGAGTTATTTTCTGCTGATGGACTGGTGGCTTGTACGACTGCTCTCTCATCTTCACCTAACACTTCATTTATAATGGCTGTTTCATAATAATAGAAGCCATCAGTCCACCAGAAGAAAATGATCCATTCTAAAGGTACAGGTTCAATTGAAAAAACTATTTAATACTTTGAGCTGAAATAAGAGGCTACACCTGCAATTTTCATGACACGGTTTTGTTACCTCTAAAATTTAACACAAATTTTTGCCATATTTAATCGTTGACAAGGCGATTGAATTAAGCAAAATTTAGTGGTAAGTTTTAGTGGAGAGAAAAAATCTTGCGTCATACTGCAGTCAAAAAAAAAAAAAAAAAAGAAAAAAAGAAAACTGCAGCAAAATTGACATTTAACAAACAAAAAATTATCAAGGGCTTTTTCAAATAAACAATTTCATTCCCCGTTTTTCTTAAAAGTAACGGAATGCACATCAAAGAAATGTTACTAGTACCATAAAAATGAATGAATTAAGTGAAAATTTATATTTCATCTCCTTAGTTGGTGATGATTTGTGTAAATCCGGTTTATCCGAGTTTTTTGCTTATCCGAGGTGAGCTTGGCCCAGGGGCGCCATTTGTGGGGGGCTTGGGGGGCAATACCCCCCCCCCCCCAAGAAATTTGTTTTTTCTGAAAATTTATCAACCATCAATTGTCTCACTCAAACAAAAATTAAAAAATTGCTCAAACGCTGAAATAATTTATCAGATTTGATTGCAATAAAAACGTATGCATTAAATAAATGCTTTATGCATTGAAATTAATAATTATAAAAAAATTTCCTATTCGAGCTTTCTGAAGGTGAGATGTATATCGTACTTTGGCTAATTTCAAAAATGCATGAGAGACATTTTCTATTATCAATTGCTTCTCAGCTCTGTACATCTTGATCATAAGAATAGTCCCCTCATGGCTAGAAATTCAGGGGTAGAGTTTTGTCAGATAGTTTTTTTTTTGGGGGGGGAGGGGGGTTGAAGGGGCGAATATAATTCAAGTTCTTAATCATCAGACTTTTTTATTTTTTTGGATAATTAGTGTCACATTATATTTACTGCAATCATTGCAATATTCCCAAATTATTTATTTGTTTTATTAAATCATATTTTATATGGTGCACACTCTAAATTGTTCAACGAGGAATGGAGTCTGCGCTCATCCGACAAAACAATCTCTTCAACCCAAAAACCGACAGACTTCCACCAAATCCCAAAGTAAAAGAAAATTACTCCATATTTTAACACGTTTATAATAAAGTAGCGTTTATAATAAAATTTAATCCCTTATGTACAGAAATGAACACTTGTGTTATTACAATGGGCCACTATTAATAGTCAAATCTATGGTTTTTCATTTGAAAAATATTCAGGACTTCCTTATTAAAAACCAGGTCATCCCGATTCCGACCGAAAGAGATAAAGCACAATCCGAAAAACTTAAAGTGTAACCTTACTTGCAACGAAGAAAATACATCAACCTATCCTGACGCAAGGCTGTAATTTCATGTAAATACGAAAACTGCTAAAAAGATTTCATTGAAAGGCAACCCGACCTGAAATGAAAGAAAATGAATCCATATTTTAATACATTTATTGTATAGGAAATCTACAATTATATCTTTAAGGCTGTTCTCAAACCCAAAAGGGCAACTTTTTGACATAAGTTTTAATTTATTTTTGTTCGGAAATGCATGGAATTAGCAAGTGTTGTTGTTCAGAAACTATGTAATCGAGCTGTTTTTCCGTTTTTTTGCAAGCCCAATAGATCATTCAGAAAATAGTGTCAAAGTGAGCATTTTGAATCGAATTTTCGCATGAAAGAAGAATAAGTACTCAGGAAAGGTTGAAAAACGTGTTTGCCTCGTGATCAAAATCGCTTACAACTCCATAGGTAATTTATTGATCGAAAATGGAAAACACATTTCGATTACAAATCGTTTCCATGGTTAGGCTTTCCAATTTTATATATTTCCATTAAAAAAAGAATTTGTAAATGTGTCAAAACATTTTGCGCTTGTTGAGCAGAGCAGTTAAGAACACCCTTAAGGCTCCGCTGCACTGAAACTCCACGACCGCAAAATCCCATGTTAGCCTATGGGAAAACTTTGAAGCGCGATCACTCATTACCTAATATAATAATTAAAATACCGTTTTCACCATCAGAAAGTAAACGTCAGATGCCGATGATGTGCGTTTTTAAAAATTATCTTCATAAATTTTAAGTATTTTTAAGAAGATGATAAAGTTTAATCAAATGGAAATTTCAAAGTTTATAGGGATTTTTTATGTACTTAAAACTTACGGAGATAATTTTTAAAAACGCACATCATCGGCATCTGACATCTACTTTCTGATGGTGAAAACGGTACTTTAATTATTGTATTGGGTAATGAGTGATCGCGCTTCAAATTTTTCCCATAGGCTAACATGGGATTTCACGATCGGGGAGTTTCAGTGCAGCGGAGCCTTAATATAAACTTTACCTTTTATATAGAAAGATGAAGATATGTATACTATTCATTAATGTTCAAATATGTAGCTTTTTCATCTGAAAAATATTGAGGATTTCTTTGAAAAATAGTATTAACATGAACCCACCTCAAAATAGTGAAAACGCAATTCGAAACAATTAACGCTTCATCTTACCTTTACTTGCAGAAAATCGCTAATGAAAATTTTCTTATCACTATAGATCACAAAAGTTTCAAATTTCGTGACCTATTCCTGACGTTCGGGGGCTGATTATCTCATGACTGATCAAATTTCATGATTCTTTTTTCGCGATTATCTGACGAAATTTGCAATATTTTCCGCGACCGCTTCACGGAATTCACGATTTTTTTCTGCAGCCGCTTTCAAAATTGGGTTTTTTTCACGACCATTTGTCGAAATTCACAATCTTTTTCCGCGACCAACTGATGAAATTCCATATTTGTTTCTGTGATCTTTTGATAAAATTCGCGATTCTTTTTCACGATCATTTGTTGAAATTCGTGATTATTTTTTTTCACCAGCGATTAATAATATTTGTAATTTTTTGCGCGATAGTTACACAAAATTTGTATCTTATTTGACGATCGTTTGACCGAAATTCCCCTCGATTGTTTGATTAAATTTCCGTGATTTTTTGTGCAATCTTTTGACGAAATTCGCGATTTTTTTCGCAATCCTTTTACAGAATTCGATATTTTAGTTTGTACAATATTTGACGAAATCTGCGTTTCTTTTCGCGATCTCTGATGAAATTAGCAATATTTTCCACGGTCGTTTGGAGAAATTAGCAATTTGTTCCGCGACGATTTGGGGATTTTCTTTTTTTTTTTTTTCAAAATTTGCAAAATTCGCGATTTTTTTCTGTGACCCATTGACAAATTGATTTTGCGGAATTCGGAAGAAGGAAAAATCGTGGACTTTCATGAAAATAAAAAAAAATTGCAGAATAATCATATATCCATGAAAGAAGTTAAGGAGACGAAATCTCACAAAGCTTTTTTTATTGAGCGGGATTTTCCCATTTTCTATCAAATTTGTGCAGTTATCACGTTGTGCAATTTTGCACATTCCCTGTTCCTTAAACAAAATTTTTCCTTGTCCTTCGCCAGTAAACTCTTGAAATGGCGCCTCTGTAGTAAAATCTGAAAAAAAGAAGTCGAAAGTAACTAGAAAAAAGTTCCATTTTAGACAGGTCTCTGTCTTAACAAGTATAACTGTATGATATGTTTTTTCATTGAAATTTGATTTTTTTTCCCATTTGAGAAAGAATTCTGTTATAGAGAGGTTTCGTTTTCACAAGTTTTACAGCAATACATTTCTTTTCAGAGCTATACTATAGAGTGGATGGTTTAACAGTCTTTGAGGATGCCTGTAAAAATGTAATCTATAATAGAATACTGTCTAAAAAGAAAATATTTCATATTCAATATATTGAACTTTTACCTGCTAAGACAGAAACCTGTTTAAAGCGAAATATTTCATTGATTCTTGAATTTCCGTATTCAAAGTGTTTACTGTTTTTGTAAGCATGATTCAGTTTACGTTTCTCGTTCGGGGAGGGTGGTGGTGGGGAAGGGAGTGACGCCCAAATCCTACCTTTAGCTATATAATTTCCTTCAAAAAAATCTTTGCCCCCCCCCGCCCCCCAAGAAAATTCTGAAATGGCGCCCCTGGCTTGGTCCATGTTAACTCGGATAATCGGGACTCTATTGCACTTTTTTTGTTATCTTACTTTTCTAATCACGCTTTTTTAAGTGTTTTGCGGCTCGCCTAACATCGTAAACGCTTGTTTGCGGCCCGCGTGAAAAAAAGGGTGAAATTGGCTAATCTAATTATAACAAGTTTTGCAGGAATAAAACTAATAGAGCCTGTCTGATTCCCAATAACATTTATATTGTATGCATTTTTTTATTTATGGAAAATAATGTAATATGAACAGTTTGACCCGGACATTTAAACTACAATAGTGAAAAAAAAAAAATGGCTATATTTTTATAAGCTATATCATAACCGTGACCATTTTCAAGGTTAAACGATTATTCGATTGACCTTCGTGCTTGAAAGAATAAAGTGTGTTTCTACCATCCTGTTCCAACTCTTTTTCACTTTTTTTTTTATTTATTTTTTTTATTTTAAGAATGCTTCTTGTTTTCCTGAAGTAGATAATCCAGATCCAGGTGTGTTTAAAAGGAAAAAAAAATCGTATTCTGTTTGTTCTTTAGGCCATTAGCAAGTCACGTGATTTTTCGTTTCGAAAGTTTATAAGCGTTTTATTTTATTCATCGTTTAACATAATAGGAAAGTGAAACTGTTTTTGATATATTAATGTATTCTACCTATAAACGTAAATAAAAGGATGTTTTCCAACAAAAATCAACAACGCTAACTAGCTAGTACTAATCTAATCTGACATCACCTTTTCTTAAAGAAACGAAAACGCTATAATGTTGTCTATGAGAAAGTTATTTTCAATATCTCGCTTGCATTTTAATATTTTTCAATGACTTTTTTGTATAGTATAGCTGAGGTCTAACTCTAAACGTGTTATTTTTTGCTTTTTCGTGTTTGGTTATAGCTAGTTTTTTTAATTTTTATATTAGGGTAGTTTCAACTTTAGAACTCGTTTCAACCGGTTCCGAAAGTAAAAGTATGAAGGAAAAAAAAAAAAAAAAAAAAACTGAAACCAAAATCGAAAAAGAAAAAGTAGACCGGCTAAAGTCCGTCCTCAGCTATCCTATGCAAACAAATCACTGAAAAATATTGAAATGTGCTGGGCAACATATAACTATGATATGTTCCCGCACCATGTTGGTTAAATCAAAGTAAAATTGCATAATTTGTTATTTCTGTTTGTATAAATATTTTTTATAAAATATAATTATGAGTGTAAAATTATAATGTTTATATATTTAAGTAAAATAGGAGTGTAAGTTCATACAAAAATTATTAAGTTGATTTTAAATATTAAATATATATTTAAAAAAAATTGTTGTATTGTAAAATGAATGTATAATGTTGAGTAGAGTTCGGATCTCAGACAACAACAATAGCCAGACGCCATGGTGTCGTTTTATGACAAGCCAATGGAAAGTGGTGTATAATTAGAAATCGTAAAATCATAAAAACGTTGGAATCAATTTATGGCCTCAATAAAAGTGTTGGGATAAATTTATGACTTTTCAGACCACCCAAACTTTAAGGCAGATAATAATATTAAAGTATATGTAAGGGGCCATTTGCAGACTGTTAGCTAATAGGCCTATCGAAGTATAATAAAAAATCTTCTCACATCCAATAACAGTGGACTAGACAAAATAGTTCCACCCACTGCAGGAATTGGTGTGCAAGAAGAATAAGGTTTGAAAAAGGAGAGTCTGAAAAAAGATGTAGAGGACGCAGGAGCTCTCCTAAAAGCCCGTGCGATGAATCCTAAAAGCCCTAGTAATTCCCAGGCGAGATGGACATATCGGAGCGAGCCTAATCGAGCCTAATCAAGCCTAATTGAGGATGTCTTCCTGAGGTACCTATCGGAGTGAGCCTAATCAAGCCAAATTGAGGATGTCTTCCTGATGTACATATCGGAGTGATCCTAATCAAGCCAAATTGAGGATGCGTTCCTGATGACACATGGCCATGATCCTAAGCAACGCAACAACTCGGAATTTGATGAATAAAGGCCACCATCCCGTATATTAAAAAAAAAGGTACGACTTTAAACTTTTTCTTTTACCACTTAAGATCATATGAAAAATCACAAAAATACTTTTCTGATATTTTATGGTAGAGAGTAATCTGAGATCCGACAAAACCAATAATTAAATAAGATTGAGGTAATTTAAAAATTGAAAGAGAATTATTCTTTTAGCAAAAGGAAACAATTATAATAATTAGAGTATATGAAAATATTGTCTTTTTTTTTTTTTAAAGATTAAATATACTTAAAATAATGAGAAGCAAACAAAAGTATTGCTTTCTTTTTTTTGAATTAATATTATGTATTTCTGTATATAGTTGTGTTCAATGTAAATAAAATATTTAATCAAGTTTTAAAAAGTTTCTGCAATTATTTAATTGATAGTGTTTAAGGTGTGTCAATTTATTTTTACAGCTTAAATTTTAGTTTAATTCATAAGTGGAAGAGTTCGTCTAAATAATTCACAACGCAAACTCTTAATTTTATTCGTAATTATTCAAATTTAATAATTACATTTTGACGCGAATTATAATTTAATTTTATTAATGCTTCGCGTTGCTCTTCTACTAGAATTTAGGTAAATACGATCACTTATATTATTTGAATTTATCTAAGGTATATAAAATTATATACCAATTTGCTATGAGGTTGCTTGGATGATTTGGACCAATTAACAATTTTGGATATAAATTTAATAGAAAATAAACAGGTGTAATTATCTGTCCAGCATCCCCTCCTTCATAGTAAAATGGTGCTATGACTCAGGAACGTTCATCTGAGGTCATTAGAAATAATAATAATAATAATAATAATAAAGGAAAATAAATTTAAGTATTATTTTAATGTCACAATTTTTAAGATATTGTAGGTATTTAAGTTTGATTGATTAAAATTTTATTAAAATTAATTTGATTATTGTAACAATTATGACACACATATAATAATTTTATATAAATAAAATGAATAATATATGTTAGCAAAAAACAAAAAGGAAATGAAAAAAATAATTCTGGGATTTATAATAGGTAAATTTAGGAATTACAATTTTTTTTTTTTTTTCTCTCTCTTTTCTCTTTTGGTTGGATCTCAGTTACCACTGAGAAATAATGGCATTCACATCACAGATGACACATTTGTAAAAAATATTTTTTTTATATACTGTATAAATAATAATAATAAGAATAATAAGTAAAATTTGATAATATGTCTGGTATAAAAATGATTGAAATGTCAATAGATCATGATTTTTGAAATTGTATCACCTTGATACAAAAGAAAATTTATGAGTCGTACTACGAAGTAGTAGTACAATATTTACAAAAAAAAAATAAATAAATAAATAAATAAGATTGTTTTTTCTGTAGAAAAAGACAGATATTTTTCTGTTAAATGAAATTATGTTGTTTTTATATATACGTGTATTATAAATATTTTAGGGGTATTTATGTGTGTAAAAGAATAATCTACAAAACAACTTCATCTCCTAAGAAATTTTTTTTTAAATTTTAGTGCTGTTGTTTTTATGTATTTATGCAATTTAGAATATTTTCATACATATGTGGTAATATAGAAAAAAAAAGTATGATAAACAGAAACATTCTGTTAAAAGGTTATGCCCAACAATAAGCGAAAATTTAAAAGGAGAAGTGTAGATTTAAATACTTCTGGAGTTAAAACCAGAGGACAGAAAAATAAAATTATTTCTCTAAATTATTCGCTACAAAAAACTAAAAAGAATACAATGACTCAACCTAGTGTTGATACGCTGTTGAATTGTATCCCCGTCTTTGACGGAAAGAAAGAGTCTAATATTAAATTTTTCGTGAACGAATTCGATAATCTAATTAAACAAACGGAATTAGAGAATGTTTCGAAACTTGCGCTCTTAAAAACTAAATTAGTCGGTAGTGCTAGAGATAAATTAGCTAATGAAGAAAATCTTAATACAGAAAAAGACTATGGTAAATTTAAAGAAAAATTAATCGATACTTTTTCTACTAAAACAAGTTTTTCTGCGGCTCAAAGCAATTTTTTTTCTCTTAGGCAAAAACCTGCGCAGGCTATCGCTGATTTTATCAGTGAATTCAATGCGGCTGCAAAACTTTACCTAGATAAAAGTGGCCAAAATATTGACAACGGTAATGGTAGTTTATTTGAAATGATAAAATTCACAAGATTTTTAGAATCAGTTGGGGCAGATTTAAGTTTGGACATTCGAAGAATGGCGCCGAAAAATTTCAACGACGCATGTAAATTTGCGAAACAAATGGAAGATGCATACAATCAAGTTGCATCAAAGGAAATTAATTCGATTACAAAAACCTCCACTGAGGAAAATTTGGACAAATTGTTAAAATTAAATACGGAAAGCGCGGAGCAAATTAAAATTTTGACTTCCGAAATAAACAATTTGAAAGTTAAAACAAAAGACACTGCATCAAGCAGATGGTGCGAATTATGTAAAAAAAAATTCGCATACTTTAGAAACATGCTGGTACAAAAATGATAATAAAAATACATATAAGGATAGCAGAGATTTCGCAGGTCGGCATTTTAATAAAAGGTACTCTTATAATGGACAGTATCAACCGAGAGCGAATTTTAATCCTAGATTTGTTAACCCAAACCAGCAGTGGCATTTTCAATCTTATGCACCCACAGGTGGTTACTATGGATATTCTCCATATCCCCCACCCCCACCAAATTACTTCCCTCAGCATGTGCCATATAGGAATAGTCAACCTCAGAGTCATGCCAGTTATTATCCAAATGAGGATAAAAATGAGAATTTAAAAGAGAATGCTCAAAAGTATCCGAAAAAGTATAATAAAAAGGGTAAAACGGATGATCAAAGGGACAAGTAAGGGATATGAATGGGTATTAAAAATAAATCAAAATACATAATTAATCGAATTTCAAAATTTTCAAAATTTAAAAATAAATTTTTCTCTTTTAGGTAAAAAAAATTGAAACAAAATTAATAACTTGCCTTTTTAAAATTCAAAATAATAATAAGAAAGGATAGGAACATGGGAACGCCAATTTGTCTCAGGGTTACAATATTGAGCAAATGTGCAGGGCGCACCCGAAAACATACTTATAAAATTATGTAATGTGCTTCACAAAACTTCAATGGAGCAGTGAAATATTTATCTCCAGGCAAAAGTTATATATTTTTTTTTCTTTTCGAATATGAATTAGAAAATATAAAATCTTAACAAAGCAAAAAAAACATTAAAACTTAATTAATTTAATAGTGAATAATGTTGGAGTAATTTTCAAAAAAAAAAAAAAAAAAAAGAGAATTTTTTTCTGTCTTCTATAAGGGTAGCCTTTGCTAATAGCCTTACAATTTAGATGACAGAATTTCAGAATTACGCTTTAAAATGAGTAGGTGTAAGCTATTAGGTTCAGGGTAGTTAGAACAGCTTTATAACATACTCATATATATTTTTTTTCTTATAAATATATGGTTGACAAGGAATAAATTATTAGAGCACTCTATATTAGGATAGCGGTCAGCTATAAGCCTAAATATAATAAAATATACAAATAGTGCTAAGATTTATTCCGGTAGTTCAATTACAACTTATATGCTAAAGTCTAGAATTTAGACAGCAGGGATAAGTTTTATGAACAAAAGTGTTATAAAAAAATTTTAAAAAAAGGATTTTGGTGTAGCACATTGGTTTAAAAAAAAAAAAAAAACATATATATGTATAACAATGGACAAGGCAAGTTATTTCAATATGATTGCACACAAAATTATTGTAAAAAAATTACACAAATAAATAATTGAAGTAAAATTAAAATTTTCTCACCAAAGGCTTTCTGTATAGGGTGCAATTTTGGCCTACGGCTGGGTATGCACCAACACCAACAAAATATTTGTAGAAAAATTATTTATCAATTCATCAATATATAGTCATCACTTAGGCATCAACTTCAGGATTCTTGGCTGAAAAAGGAATCGAAAAAAAAAAATTAAGTATGGTATAATTACTAGATGTTATGCTCAGAAACAATAAAATTAATAATATTATATTGTAAAAAGCAGCATTTTGAGTTTTATTTAGGAAAACTTTTGATTTTTAGGTTTTACACATTTATGGAGTGTCTAGCTCAGTGTATAGTTCCTAGATTTAATAAAAAAAATAATAAATAAAAATATAAGTTGGTGTTGTTTTCTAAATAAATAACAAAAGGTATAGCAATTAGCATTTACAGTTAAAATTTATGGAATTTTCAGCAAAATTAACATTAGACAAACATAGTTTATATTATATTTAACTTGATAAGCTAATTTACTTTTATTAACGGTATTCAATTAGAATTAAAGTAGGCTTAAATTCAAGTTAAATTAATTAATAACATTGTTGTAGTGTGAAATTTTATGTAAGACTATTATATTTTTATTGTATATATAAAAATATGCGAATTTAATAATTAATAAAATGTATTAGCAAAATTATTTAATATAAATATTAAATGACATCTTGCTGAAATCAGCTAGAAATTAGATTTTTTTTTTTTAAATGAAATATTTTATAAATTTATGTTATTTTAGAATTTAAGCATTTTTTTTTCTCTTTACTTTCCCTTAGAATTAAATGCAATTCTAAATTTAACACATATAAATATACATAGTACTGATAAATTTGAGTGTGTGAGTTCATAAATTTTTTTTTATATAATTTGGCCAATTTAACATAAGGAAACAAAATAAATAAATAAATATATTTATATATATTGGCCTTATTTTTATTAAAATAGGTAGTATGGCTTAATAAATTAATTTACTGAATTTTTTTATAGTACGTACAGTAATTATTTTAAAAACTTGATCTATAAAAAAATTGGATGTGGTTGTTTGTGAGTATACAAAGATTCTTTCTGCTGGCAGAAGTTCTTTGGTCCGGCCGGGTACTCATAGATGGCTGCATACGATGTTACGTAGTAATTATCATTTGCTTTTTTTTTTTTTTTTTTTTTTTTTTTAATTATACAAGTGTATTAATTACATTTTTTTTATAATTAAATAATAATTATTAATGTTGGATTAATAATAATAATTTATTATCTTTTATTTTTAAACATATCATTAAATTTTAGACAGTAGAATTCACATACGGAATGTTAATGATCAATAAAATTTTGAATAAATAAATTTTTATTTCATTCAGTAAAAAATAAATAAATATGAAAATTTAACAATCTTTTAAGATAGAATTGTTGGCTAAATAAATAATAATTAAAGACACAAAAATTGTTCTCTTCTTCGTCAATGGCATTTTCTGACAACACTATTTAACAGTATTAAATGAAGGTGCATTTTTAAGGTCAGCGTAATGCATATTTTGCATTTTGAGAGGCTGTAGAAGTCATATTTCCGTGTTGTTTACATTTTAATAGTAAACAATATCATGAATCAAAATTTGTGTTTGTTAGAAAGGTCTAAAAATATACAATGTAATCAGTTAAAGAAAATTATATGCATTTTTTTTTTAATCCTGAAAGGCAATTTGGTTTAGATTTGAAAATGACGGCATAAAAAGCCACCCTCGCTTCAGTTGTAGTATGAGGCAGGAGAATTCAAATGCTAGAATCGCCATTTTTCCCCTGCAAAATAATAAAAAAAAGCAGAAGGTTTACATTAGATACGATACAAATACATACACTGTTTATGCATAGATTATGTTTAAAATTACATACAGCCATGCACAGTGAGTTAAGAAGAAAGTATATCAAGAAATTATACTAATTAATAAGGTAATTACAAGCATGAAATGGTTTTAAATACATACTTTTGGAGGTCGTAAAATTTTGTCACAGCACAAACCACCTCACAGAAAGCGATTAGTAGCTTGGCCAACCCCCTCGTTTCGACAGAATCGGGGACGGTCAATAACTGGTTTTATTCTCCTCTCCTCCTTCTTCTTTTTTTTTCTCGTATCGGGTAAAGTTGGAGAGCATTGCGTAATGATATATTAAAGGAGATGAAATAGCTTGTATATTTTGACGTATCATACATGTTAGAAGTAACAAATAAATAAATAAAATAATGTAACCAGTTTGTATACAATATTTTTCTGATTATAATTTGAATACATCAGATTAATTATGTGAAAAATAACATGTCATACGACAAGCATTGTATTTACTTTTATTCAGTATAAAATGTGTTTTAAATGAAACATTGTGTCATAAGGTTGTATGTGATGAAATAATATGTCAAATGCGTATGCCATTATTTTTCTTGTAATTAGGTTTATTTCGGCATATTAGTTTCATACAAAATTATAGCTTTGAATGTATTTTGGGCACTTAAACTGTAAAGTTACAAAATTATTAAACATGTGTGTGGTAAAGAAAAAAGGCTTCGAGAAAGACGTCTGATTGTCAGTACAGAGGTCTTCTATAAATGTGAATGTCAACAGACAACTATGCTATCATGTGTTGAACTTTCTGTTATGAAAAAATAGAAGAACTTCTTATAAAATATACCAGAA
This sequence comes from Maratus speciosus, assembly GCA_963932465.1. Taxonomy (NCBI): domain Eukaryota; kingdom Metazoa; phylum Arthropoda; class Arachnida; order Araneae; family Salticidae; genus Maratus; species Maratus speciosus. Next base: position 60,839,029 of record OZ010799.1, on the reverse strand, counting down.
CCAGGGGCGTGCCGAAGGCTGTTTTAGTGGGGGGGTGTGTGAACTGAATTTTGCCGACTGCAAGATCGGGGGTGAGAAAGGCTTTGTGATAGCCCCCCTCCCCCTCAGCGACAGAGTCAACTGTTCTACAATACTGTGAATTTATAAAAATCACTAAAAGTCTTAAGTGTTCACCTGCATTCTCCTTAAAACCACAGACGAAATTAAATGCTATTATTCAGTATGTGTAATTTTTTTTTAATTATTTTACTATATAAGTAGAGTTGAGAATCCTGTTATTAATTAGAACTCTGCTTACGATTTAAAAGGAAATGTGTACGGATGTACCGTACATTAACCAGTTCTCAAAAATAACAATTTAAGAATGTTGAAGTACTTCGGAATTTTTGTTTCTATTAATAAAACCACATGCTGTTGTGTAATGTAAGTGTATAAATTTTCAAATACATAAAAAAGACAAATCTTGCTTGCTAAAAATAAGATATATATTAGAATAAGAAACTAAAAATTATCTATTTAGTTAAAATTATATATTTTTAAATTATCACCCGCCTATCCTACAGAATAGCCCATTTTCCAGCTACACTGTCTAAATCCAACATCTCAGTTATGTCTGTTTCACAGGTTAATAGCATTAGTTCGTCTAGTCGGTCTTCCGACATGGTGGTACGCAAGCAATTTTTTATTAACTTTAACCTGCTGAAACTTCTTTCATTACTTGCCACAGTTACTGGAATAATGAAGGCCAACTTGTAGGCTAAAGAAAGGTTAGGATACAAATAAGCCTTCCCCACACGTTTTTGTGCTGCTGCGCCAATTGTATCCGATTCAGAACTAGCTATTTCTGAGGACATGAGATCAATTTCACATTCCAAGTTATCTACATCTTTGAGATCATTAGGGAATAATTGACATAGTTTAGAAATGTCCTCGGTAGAGCTATACTTGATCCTAGATGGAAGGAGAGAGGCCAGTGGTTTAACTTTCTCAAATACCAACTTATGAATGTCTCCAAATGCAGTTGTAAGCCGATCTACCACCTTCAAAATTTCTGCTTTAAAATAATTCTCTCGTGTAAATAGAAACGCAGTTTCAGGATTTTTGTCGATCTTTGATGGAGGCTTCCGTCGCCTGTGCCGCAAATTGAACTCATAATCTTGATTTATTCCATGAGTCTCGCAGATGTTGTTAGCTTCCTTAAGGCGACAGTGGACGTTCAAAAACATTTTCTACAGTTTTTGCTCAATTGTTTTGAAATTTAATACACGTATAATTTGTGCAATAATTAAGAAAATTTCTTAATTTCATTAAAAAAATCAATATGCAAGTGAGTAATTAATTAATAATATGGTAATTAGTGATACAAATTAAAAATGCTCCATGCGCATTAAATTTTGTTTCAGAAACTTGTAATTTTTTTTAGGATAGCTTTATGATATTATATCAAAAGTTGCTATATATTTTAAAATTATACTAAATTCCTTGGCAGAAAAAAATTAAAAACCTATAATATTGATCATTTTGGATAAAATTCAATAATAAAATATTACTTTTTGACCTTTATATGAAATAATGTACACATTTTAATAGCAAGTTTTGTAATAAAGTATATCAACAACAATATTACCAAGTATTATGAAAATTGGTATAAAATTAAGACGCATGGAGCATTTTGAACTTACTCAGTCGGCGAAAATTCTCATTTTGAGAAAACTGGATTTAAAGTTTTATTTTAAGTGTAGATTAACGATTGTTTACGTTAAAAAAACAGCCGTATCTCTGCAAAAAATTATCGGATTTGAATAATTTTTATTATATTTGAAAGTAGAAGATTGCCAGAACATTTTTTTCCAAAAAACAAAAAATTGATTTTTTTAATGTTTTTTGCGATTTTGAACGTCCACGGTCGCCTTAATGAAGTTTATTATAGCCGCCGCGTCATGATTCCGGAGTTTCTGAATGCTTTGTAAGTTTTCTGCATTATGCCGGTTCCCTCTAAAATGTTCAGGTCTTCACGTTGCAATTGCTCTGTTGCTAACTTGGTCTTAAACATAATTGTTTTGATTGCAAGTAAAGAAGCAATGAAATCGTATGACATCAATTTGCTTCTTAACCCTGCCGCCTTAGCTCGAGCATCCTTGTCAACCTTCATGTCTTCAGAAATAATTTGCAGTGTATGGATGAGGGCATCATAGGACGATAAAATAGCTCTGATTGAATCCGCTCGCATAGTCCATCTTGTCTTCGACAAAGATTTCAAGGTAAGACTCTTCTGAAGAACTTCCATTTTCCCTCTCAGTATGCCGAATCGCTTTGTACTCAGTGAAAAGAAGTTATAGAGATCCCGAATACTGTCATAGAACAATTTTATTACATTGCTTTCTTCGCACGCATGTTCAACACATAAATTCACTTTATGCGCGAGGTAGGGTATGTATAAAATATATCAACCAGCTATTTCTGAAAGTTTTGATTGACAGCCTAAAATGCGGCTGGACATAGATGACGTGATGTCGTAAGACTGTGCAAGAGCTTGGGAAAGCAATATTCCAACTGACTGTAGAATTTCAGAAATAAGCTTAGCCATTCCTTCGCCTGTTTTATCCAGATAATCTTTTAGTTTTAACAACCTTTCTTCTATCTGAAACTTTGGGGTCACGTATCGGATTACAATTGAGAGCTGGTCAAGATGACGGAGAACGGGTGTGCTATCAGCCATAACGCTAAAAAATCCACAATTTTGACATTTGCAACTATTTTTTCACGGACACATGATCCAAGAACCCCAGTAAAGTCGTTTTGCGACTTATTACTAAGATAGTTGGCATGGTATAGGCGAAGATGATTATCATCAATCAGTTTTTAAAGTTGGAATCCACCTGGCCATTAATAGGGGACTTTTTTGCAGGGTGTGTTCTTAACTTTCCGACTATTCTAAATTTTACCAACTGTTCCAAATACGTGGGGGGGTGTTACACCCCCAACACCCCCCCGCTAGGCACGCCCCTGACCAGAACCATTGATAATTGAACTTTACAGTCTTCGCTCAAAGACTGTGTAGATACACAGTCATATGGACACGTACATTCCTTTAAGCTTTACAAAAAAAAAAATAAAACCAGCAATCAGTTTTTTTTTTTCTGACACCGGGAGAGATGCTGGGCAACATATAACTATGATATGTTCCCGCACCATGTTGGTTAAATCAAAGTAAAATTGCATAATTTGTTATTTCTGTTTGTATAAATATTTTTTATAAAATATAATTATGAGTGTAAAATTATAATGTTTATATATTTAAGTAAAATAGGAGTGTAAGTTCATACAAAAATTATTAAGTTGATTTTAAATATTAAATATATATTTTTAAAAAATTGTTGTATTGTAAAATGAATGTATAATGTTGAGTAGAGTTCGGATCTCAGACAACAACAATAGCCAGACGCCATGGTGTCGTTTTATGACAAGCCAATGGAAAGTGGTGTATAATTAGAAATCGTAAAATCATAAAAACGTTGGAATCAATTTATGGCCTCAATAAAAGTGTTGGGATAAATTTATGACTTTTCAGAACACCCAAACTTTAAGGCAGATAACAATATTAAAGTATATGTAAGGGGCCATTTGCAGACTGTTAGCTAATAGGCCTATCGAAGTATAATAAAAAATCTTCTCACATCCAATAACAGTGGACTAGACAAAATAGTTCCACCCACTGCAGGAATTGGTGTGCAAGAAGAATAAGGTTTGAAAAAGGAGAGTCTGAAAAAAGATGTAGAGGACGCAGGAGCTCTCCTAAAAGCCCGTGCGATGAATCCTAAAAGCCCTAGTAATTCCCAGGCGAGATGGACATATCGGAGCGAGCCTAATCGAGCCTAATCAAGCCTAATTGAGGATGTCTTCCTGAGGTACCTATCGGAGTGAGCCTAATCAAGCCAAATTGAGGATGTCTTCCTGATGTACATATCGGAGTGATCCTAATCAAGCCAAATTGAGGATGCGTTCCTGATGACACATGGCCATGATCCTAAGCAACGCAACAACTCGGAATTTGATGAATAAAGGCCACCATCCCGTATATTAAAAAAAAGGTACGACTTTAAACTTTTTCCTTTACCACTTAAGATCATATGAAAAATCACAAAAATACTTTTCTGATATTTTATGGTAGAGAGTAATCTGAGATCCGACAAAACCAATAATTAAATAAGATTAAGGTAATTTAAAAATTGAAAGAGAATTATTCTTTTAGCAAAAGGAAACAATTATAATAATTAGAGTATATGAAAATATTGTCTTTTTTTTTTAAAAGATTAAATACACTTAAAATAATGAGAAGCAAACAAAAGTATTGCTTTCTTTTTTTTGAATTAATATTATGTATTTCTGTATATAGTTGTGTTCAATGTAAATAAAATATTTAATCAAGTTTTAAAAAGTTTCTGCAATTATTTAATTGATAGTGTTTAAGGTGTGTCAATTTATTTTTACAGCTTAAATTTTAGTTTAATTCATAAGTGGAAGAGTTCGTCTAAATAATTCACAACGCAAACTCTTAATTTTATTCGTAATTCAAATTTAATAATTACATTTTGACGCGAATTATAATTTAATTTTATTAATGCTTCGCGTTGCTCTTCTACTAGAATTTAGGTAAATACGATCACTTATATTATTTGAATTTATCTAAGGTATATAAAATTATATACCAATTTGCTATGAGGTTGCTTGGATGATTTGGACCAATTAACAATTTTGGATATAAATTTAATAGAAAATAAACAGGTGTAATTATCTGTCCAGCAAAATGCAAGCGAGATATTTGAAAATAACGTTCCCATAGACTTAACATTAGCGTTGTCGTTTCTTCGCGTGACTAGTGTAGCGGTAGCCTCTTAATAAATGTAGAAACGAAATAACGTATTTGACGCTTCTGTTAATGTCCGTTATACATGGATTTCCTCTGGGATCCTTTAATTAGCATATAAAATAATTTATTGTGTTTAGATTAATTACGATAATATTTTATAATTATTATATTTATATTATTAATAATATTATTCCCTTGGTGTGATGATTTTGAACAGTCAGAATTCGTTTTTTTCCCCATTAATATAGCACGTGTGGGGATATTTGCTGTGATTGTGAGGATGCATGATTTTGATTCAAATATGATATTTAAAAAATTGTCTGTTTCTATTGATGAGTAAGTTTTTAACTCACATGTTTCATTTTTATTTCTATTGTGCATGGCATTATTCTGTCCGGGTTTTACATATTAATTAACTATATATTTCTTTTTTTTTATGTAGAGGTTAATCGGCAATGGTGGAAATATGCATTTAAGCGGTAGCTTTTTATTTCTACCTCAGAAATTAACCGTTTTTTACTAATGATTTCTTAATATTGCTCTTGAAAACGAGTTATGAATCATTAGTTTCAATTTTATTCATAATTGTTCTGTCATTTTAAGTTCATTTTGTAGTTGTTCTTTTTGAATTAATGAATTTTCAGTTTTGAGATCATACATTTCGTGCAAAGGATTTGTTGATGCGGACAATGATTCATTATTTTTGGTCTTTTTTCATTGGTTAAATTGTTTTAGTTACAAGTAGCTTTACAAAATATTTCAAATGATTTCCTACATATATATCTTTATTTATTTGTTCTTTTTATGCATTCGCCTCCCTGTTGATGTTTTCCTTTCGCCAATTTTGAATGTTTTAATTTTTTAATGCTTCATATAATAGTGATTGGGATCTTGTTTTTAAAAAAATCATTAATGATTAGTTAAATTAATAATAGTTGATCCAGATTTAATATGTATAATGTCTGTGTCATGTATTGATACTCAATTTATTAATTTTTATTAAAAAGATGATGAATTCAATATATATATATATATATGTGTATATATATATATATAAGTAGGCTTCGCCCGTTGACCGGTTTTTTCCAAACGAACTTAATGTGAATTTTTATTTTTAGACGAAAATTTTTATTTAATTTTTTTAATCTTTATTTAATAATTTTGTATGATTTTATATTTTTAAAATGAATAATCTTTCAAAACGAACCTATAGTGTTTGATGCCCCGCTGCCTTCGACATAACACACACCGCTCATTTCGGTAGCATACTACGCTCGCATTTGTATGCGTTCATATTTTTAAAAGAAAATCTTTCTGAAAGTGTCCGTATTGAGACTGTAACAATTTTCGAAATTTTCAATACGAACACTTAATTTTGACATCATATTTAGAGTCTTCAGAAAGTTTTATTTCGTGATACCAAACAAGAAGACATTATATGAAGTACTTTAGGAAATAAGACGTCGTAAAAATTTTAATTTCTAATGTTAAATTCATTTTTAATAGTTTCGAAACAAATTGCAATGCAGGCAGCTTTTTAAGCGTAACTCAAAAACTACTTTGCTGAATGAGTAGTAATTTTGGATTCACATACTGTCGGGATAACACCGCCATATCACACGTGTGCTTAAAAAGAAGGAAAGAGACACAAAAACAATATAGGAATTGGAATACCGTGGCTTCTGTGAGATGCAAGCATATCGTGGGAGGTCGCTAGTGCGATGGAATTTCTAGAATGAGCGGGTGTTTTTACAGGGCCAGAGGATTCAGTGGAAAATACTCGGTTAAGCAATAAAAGGGATTGAACTTTTGAACTTCTGGTGAGTCTGTTAACAGTAAATTTTAGTGAGCAGCTATAAAAATGTCCCATGTTAGTAACATGGGCTTCAGATTACGCCATAAAAAGGGATTAAGGTATTAAGGGCTTAGTTTTTAGACCACACCACACACTACTGTTAGCGTTACTATAATATTATAATGTTATACAAGCGTCAGTGGTTTGGTTAAGAAAAATCTCGCCCCTTAGAAAATTTGACAGGATGAGATGATTTTTAGGAGGGTTTTAAGCAGAGAAAAATTAAGGGGGGAGAGGAATTGAGAGGTGGAAAAAAAAAGGAGTTTAGATTTTGGAGAAGAAACATCCCTTTCCGGGAGATGAAGTTTTAGATCTGAAAAAAAAACTAACTTGTGCCTTTTAAGAGGGGAGAAATTTTGTATTCTCTCGGCTCACGTAAAAGAATGCGGGTTTGCTCATAAGCGGCCGCATGGTGTAAATAAATAGTTTTATTGATGTGATGGTGCAAAATGTGGATAAAACGATGATGCAAAATAAGGATAAAATGGAAGGAATAAGCGATGCTTCTCAGGAATTAAGAGGTGAGTGGGATTAATCTATCGTTCTTTCGGGCAATCAATAACTAATAGATAAGTTGTATTTTGTAAACAAACATGAGTCAGGCATCCTTAGAGTCCCTATGAAAGTTCAAACTATAATTTATACAAATGTTCTATGTATTGTGTATTATTAATATTTATATACCTAGGGAAAATTTGCTTCACGCATGATGTTAATGCTTTATAATTTTGATTAACTAATAAATTATTGTTTCATGCTCAATATTTCCAGAACCTATTTATTTTATACATCCGACTCTCGAACCTGGGAAATGAAGTAAAAATTACTAAACTAAGAACCGCATGAGTAGTCGGACAATACCTAATTTTTGTCTTATTTAATCGGTGAAATTGTGCGTTTAAATAAGGGTAAAATTGCTATTCGAAAATAGTGGAAGGTAAAATTACAGACTATACGCGCGTCGCACCCTATACTACACGTATACTTGAAGCTCATCGCGAAGGGATTATAGAGCGGACTAACGGAAACATAAACTGAATTCATTTTATGGTAAAACATGTCAAAACGGAAACTGCCCCCAAATGAATTATTTTTATCTGTATGGGACACAGTACTTTGAAAGTGGTCAAAATATCGATGTTATTCTATTGGCTCAAAGTATAACTGCATCTTTTAAAAATGTATAAGAAGAATGCAATGATCAGGCCATCTAATCAGAATGAGGGACGAGAGAAGCACAAAGAAAATATATAATGGTATAGCTGCCAACATCTTACGCTTTTCTGTACCACAAAAAAAAAAAAAAAAAAAAAAAAAAAAAAATTATAGTAATTTTTACCTTTCTAAATCGTCGTAATCAGCCGATTAAATAAGGGAAACTTTTCTATTAAATTTTTGTGGTACAAAAAAGCGGAAGTGTTGGCAGCTATGATAATGGTATAATAGGGAAAAGAAGTATTGGTACATCAGGAAGAGATGGATAGACGAGGTAGAGAAAGATCTAGCACAAAACCAAATTATAAGAAAAAAAAAATGCAATTTAACAAATTACAACGACCATTTGGAAAATGATTTTTTCAAAGACTAAAATTTAAGACATAAAAAATCGCATGGAGTTGATCATACATTACGTACGCCATGGATTACATTTTTCGGTACTGCAAATTTTTAAACTTCTACGGAGCTAGTCATACATTACGTGCGCCATGGATTAAATATTAATATTCCTGGACCAATTTTAAATGAAATTTCATTCTTAAACTTCTAAACATCCCACAATATTACTTTTTACACCGTCGTATAGAGAAAAAAATGTACTTTTAAATGCAATTTGTTTGAAAGCTGTATCTCATTTTCTTTCTGAGTTATTAAATTTTTTTTTGTAGTTTTTATTACTTTTTTGTCATAGTGGCAACAGAAGTATCCATCTCTGTTGAGAGTAAAAGGGGAAATACAGATTACTGTATAGACCTATCAGAAAACCGAATAAAATGCGGATTCAACTAATAAAAAGCTTCAGGTATGTTTTTGATTTCCTACCTTGACCGAGGACAATAACCATTTTTTCAAATGGTTAATTAAAGGCCAGAGATCGGAAAGTCTGGAGAGATATATTGAGGGAGGTCAAAATCCTAGATGGATTGTAGTACCATTGTGTATGTATTTAAAAATATACTCGTGAAATTTGAAAAGCGTATCTTTAATAATAAAGAAGTTATTAAAGATTTTATGCGCGAAGACAGAATTTAAATGAACGCCACGCCCACTCAGCGATCCTGGTGAATTGACGAATTATTTTATTTCCCCCATACCGAAAAGGAATGGTAGGATTTAAGCGTAATTTCCTTGATTTTTTACTATACACGAGAGAAACAAAAATCATATTAAATGTAATATCCCATACATATCTGAAAATCCAAGCACTGCACATTTTTATGTAGTATATTCTAAGGAATGTGGGAAAAAAAAATGAAGCAAAAATATTCATATTTAAAAAAGTAGTATGGGATTTAAAAAAAGGTAAATAAGAAAAAAATTAAATGTAGTTAAATAGGCTGTTTTTTTTATAAGTTATATTTGCTGTATAGTATTAAATATAATACCACCACATATATTACAATATTATCCAAAATTGAAAAAGTAGTTTAAAAGATACTGTGTCCCCTTAAACGGAAAAATTTTACAGTCCCGGCGTATGAAATGTTTTATACCTGCTAAAACAAAACTTTCCTTTGGCATTTATTGATTTCTTTTAGCTGGTTTTACCGTACTTTTGATTATTTTAAATCTCACTTTATTTTAAACCTGCCTTGACACATATTTTGATGAAACATGAATGAATAGCGAAAACGAAAAATATAGGCATAGACTCTTTATCGCTTGTACAGTGGTGGTCAAAATTATAAGTACAAGGGAAAAATCGCCAAATCTTGGCTACATTTGGCCGAAAACTTATGCAAATTTAATGGATGGAAACTAAAAGAAAAATGAAGAGTATTTTTATAAGTTTTTATGGAAATATGTGGAAAATTCATATTCATAAAATGTATTATGGATTTATACAGCTATCTGATATGGACAAAATTATAAGAACAGCTGTATTTGTGCGTTCTAAAAAGTAAAATTTGCATGTTTTTTGCTCTGCACACGGAACTCAGCGACGATATAAATACTTAGTAATCGTTTGGGATCGTCATATTCTGTTTTTCAGTCATGCCGCTAGGTACAAAGCTTTCGGAGTTTGAGAAAGGAAAAGTGGATGCATTTAAAAGTTCACGACTTTCTGTACGCCAAATTGCGACAAAGCTTAATAGATCAAGAAGTATTATTTACAATTATCTTAAAAATCCCGGTAAATATGGACGGCAAAGACATACAGGCAGGCCATCTTCTGTTTCTGTACGGGAGAAAATGATAATAAGGCGAGCTTGCTCCAAGAAACAAACGTCAACAGAAATAAAACGTGAATTGAACTTAGAATGCAGTGCTCGAACTGTTCACCGTGTTTTTCAAAAAGAAAAAAAGGGTTCGCTAAAGTAAACATATGTCACGACCGCCTCTTACAAAAGTTCATAAGAGACTGAGGATGGAGTTTGCCAAAAAATGCAATTCTATGGGAAAAAAGTGGGATGATGTTGTCTTTTCAGATGAGAAAAAGTTTAATTTGGATGGACCAGATGGTTTTCGCTACTTCTGGTATGATCTTCGTAGAGAAAAAGAAATTTTCTCAAAGCGTGAATTTGGAGGAGGCTCAATAATGGTTTGAGGAGGTTTCGCAACTGGTGGAACTACTCCAATAGTTTTTGTGCAGGGTAGAATGAATTCTGAGAGTTATGTTGATGTATTGAGCTATAATCTTTTACCGGAAGCTCCGTTAATAACGAGTGGAGACTATTTTTTCCAGCAGGACAATGCCTCAGTACATGTTTCCCAAACTTCAAAATCGTGGTCTGATGCTAATTTTTTGAAACTACTTCATTGGCCGGCCAGAAGCCCTGAGCTGAATCCACTGGAAAATCTGTGGGGTACTTTGGCACACGAAGTATACAAAAATGGTATACAATATGAAAACAAGCAAGAACTCATGTTCTCCATCGAAAAAGCCTGGTCAAAAATTTCCAAGAAGGTTAAAAAAAAAACTGTCAAACTCCATGACGTCAAGACTGATCAAAGTGATTGAGAAGAAGGGGGAGATTATTAATTATTAGTGTTTTAGGCAAAAACATTCATTGTCCTTATAATTTTGTCCAATTTTTACAATGACGTATTTTGTTAATTATGAAAAAACATTCATATTTTGCATTTTCCAATGTTTTGCACTCTATAATGATTTCTAGCATAAAAAAGCTTTTTATGTATAAATTTCACTTTATTTAGTTCAGAAATAATTTTTTTCTGGGCAATTTTCAATTGTTCTTATAATTCTGACCACCACTGTATGCTTCACCTTATTTCAATTTCAAAAGACATAAACAGAAAGAAAAAAAGAAAAAGCTATTAGAATATTCATATTTTAGAGATAATGCCAGTTGGAAAAAAAAGTATTAATATCATGTTTTTAAAAACCGTCTCACCAGTATCTCACACTCTATCTGACTGTGAGCTATCCGCGTGACGCGCAGTCCATGCTTCAGTGAGCGTCACGTGACCCACTAGATGAAAAATGTGCGAATGACACACAGAATAGTCCCCGTTGCTTGGTTACAGCAGATGAAGCATGTTGAATGAAAAGGCTATTTACTGCTAGTATGATAAAAAAAAAAAAAAAAAAAAAAAAAAAAAAAAAACTCCAGTATCATTAAATCCGCCCTGCTTGAATTTTAGGGTGAAAGTGATTTAAACACAATGAAAATGTCTAATTTATTTAATGAGCACTTAAAGCAACTTCCGTGGAGAGGAATTTTGGAATGTTATTTCGTAAATCGCGTATGGACGGTAACTCTGTTAGAACGGAATTTCTTTTGTTATGGAATGGCTTGAACATGGACTTGAAAGATGCTGAGAATTTAACTTCTTTGATTTTCTTTTCAAATATTGTGAATACGAAAAAGAAAAAAGTTTATTTAAAAAAATATTATTCTGGTGTATCTTTCTTTAATATATTTCTGGTGTTTTAAAAAGCATGGGCAACATTCTTCCTTCCTGTTCGAGCTATAAAAATTCAGCTGTTTGGAAAATCATCGATAAATCGTTCCATGTGAAAGCATTGTACTTTTGTAAAATTCACTTATTTTATATTCTTTTACTGAAATTATAAAAATGCATCGAACAGATCTGAATATTAAAAGGAATCTTCATTTTAATCCCAGAATTATTTTGAGTTAGTTATCATCCAATTTATTATTGACATAATGTTAAAATAAATTAGACGATAGTGATTTCTATTGGAACGGATGAAGTTTCAAAAGTTTAAGTCGATATTTTTTAATTAATTATTTAAATTAAATTCATTTTATTTAAATATATTTTAATTTGAAATGTTAATTTTTAGTAAAACTCCAATAAAGTTTTGTGAATGAATACAAATGGTAAATAAAATCGAGCCGCCATTTTATCTACTACGTCGTCACGACAATATCGTTTGCCATACGAAGTATACTGATTAAAAAGGGATATTTACAACTATATTATGATTTTTTTAAAACCCAACTGGGCTTGAACTGTGGGTGAAAGTGATTTAAGCACAATGGAAATGCCTCATTTAGTTAATGAGCGCTTTCTTTCCGTGGAGAGGAATTTTGGAATGTTATTTTGTAAATCGCGTATGGCAACACTGTTAGGTTGGAATTTCTTACTCAAGTCATAGAACAAAAGTGAGTATCTATTGATACTCATCAATCGATATCAGTGTTACGAAGTCTAATTTCTTTAATTTTCTTTTCATTTAGAGTAGAACTCCAATTACCCAAACTCCGACTATCCGAATTGATGATTATCCGAATCGTTTTCAGAATTTCAGAAAAAAAATTAAGACGGAAACGCAAATTCAAATTCTAAATAATGATGAATTAATTGAAAGTGTGAGAGAAGAAAGTGTCGAGGAAGAAGATGATCTCAATGTCGAAGTTGAAGCAGACACAAGACCATCAGAGTGAAGCATTTGCCCAGGGCCGAAACTAGCCTTTTTTGCGCCCGAGGCAAACATGAATTTTGGCGCCCCCCCCCTTTCTTCCTCAAAGTATATTTACAAAGAGAATTTTACTAATTTTCTAATGGCCGACTTATTTTAAAATTTAAAATATGTAATATTGAACTACAAAAATTGAACGTGACGTTTGTTGCAATTATAGTTCGTTCACATAAAAGAATTCGCATGTATTACCGGCTATTTACAGTGTTTGCTTATACAGTAGGGTTCCGATTATCCGAGTCCCATTTAATTGAGTTTCCGCTTTAACCGAGATTTCTTCTGATGGACTGATGGCTTTCATTATTATGAAACAGCCATTATAAATGGAGTGTTAGGTGAAGATGAAAGAGCAACCATAAAAAGTTTGAACTCTGATTTCCTGGTCAGAATGGGAAAAAAAAATGGCCATAATTTTTTTCCCCCATTCTGACCAGACAATCAGAGTTCAAACTTTTTACGGCTGCTCTTTCATCTTCACCTAACACTCCATTTATAATGGCTGTTTCATAATAATGAACATTAAAAAAAAAAAATTATGGTTATTTTTTTTTCCCATTCTGACCAGAAAATCAGAGTTCAAACTTTTTACGGCTGCTCTTTCATCTTCACATAACACTCCATTTATAATGGCTGTTTCATAATAATGAAAACCATCAGTCCATCAGAAGAAAGTGATTGATCCCAAAGGTATAATCTTTCATTTGGCGCCCCTTGCCTCTAGTGCCCTCTGCTCCCCCCCCCCCCCTTAGTTTCGGCCCTGCATTTGCCGGCCTTGAAACTGCGTTGAAGTGGATGGAGTGTCAGCCCCAGTGTGACCACATGCAACTTCTCACTGTCAAGCGGATGCGTGATTTGGCTGCCCGAAAACGGATGAAGACGGTCAAACAGCTTACTTTGACCGAGATGTTGCAATGACTTTCATTACAGTACGGTACGTACATACTGTACTAATGTACAGCACTTATAAGTACGCTTAACATGTAAAAGTGTTCCCTTTTCATTTAATTAAAAGCTCTTTTTCTTTAAAAATAGTTTTTTTTCCTCTCATTTTCAACATACATACAGTAATTAATTAAAATAGACCCCTTTTTCGGAAAAAATCCAATTATCCGAATTTTTGATTATCCGAATGGGGTCTGGTCCAATTGATTCGGATAATTGAAGTTCTACTGTAATTGTGAATACAATAGAAAAAGTAATAAAAAAATAATAATGATGTTTCTCGGGTGTTTCAAAAGCAATTTTATTTAATTCACATAAATTTGTCTTGCATTTGCAAAACTTGACATATCCACTCGTGGCCCGCGGCCATATTCGCAATACTTAATAGGTTCAGATTCGACACTGACAATAGACCGGCGGGAGACGACAGCACAGACAATCACCTCATCGAGTTCACGGCTGAAATTCCAGAATTAGTTAAAACTCGATTCGCATATTAAAACGCAATCGGTCTACGAAGTCATAACTTGGTGGAAAACACATGAAAACCCGATTTTAGTGGTTGACTCATAAGTTTACCATTGTGTTTTCCTGCACCCAAAGGTATGAAAACATGGAGGACTGGGAGCAGGAAAACATAATGGTAAACCTACGGGTCATCCGTTTAATTTACGGCTGTAGTTTGTAAACGTAAGTTGATGCTGAAAAAGGAGATTAATGTTCGAAAAAAGTGGTATCTGAGGTATAAAGAAAGACCGGAGCCTGGGGGCCAGGGACTTAACTGGAATGTAGTTGAGTATAAGAAAATTTTTTAGTTGTTTTAAAGTAGCTGGAAGAACTATGTTAAAGAAAATTGTAATAGAATCGGATAGTTTTTGAAGAAGCTTCAACCAAGCCCCAAGAAGGAGATTAATATAAAAATAGCAAATAAAGCCTTTGTGCAGCAATATTAAAAAGCAGAAAAACCAGCGTTTAAAATGCACAAATAATACATGAAAAGCAGCTTTTCATGTATTATTTGTGCATTTTAAACGTTGGTTTTTCTGCTTTTTAGATTAGATTAATATTCAAAATTCCGGCCCGGGCCCTCTGAAACCGTAGGGTACCACAGGAACTGGGATAAAGAAACGGGAGAATAACTAAATGGAAAAAGGGTTCCAAAAATGAAAATCGGATTAAGAGGAGGCAATTTATTAACAATTTATGATGCAAAAACTTTAAGGGGCCCTGTATCGGGCCCCAATGGACCAGGGACTTAAGTGGCATGCAGTTGCGTATAAAGATACTTTTTAGAAGTTTTTAAAGTCGTCAGAGGATGCTAGAAATATATTAAAGAAAACTGCAAGCAATTCCGATCATTTTTTAAAAAAGCTGCACCAAGGGCCCCTAAAAAGGCGATTAAGGGTGTATTCAAAAAAATATTTTTTTTCCCTCAACAGCTCAAAATTTTCTGATAAATTTTCAGACTCATTTTTAAAAGTAAAAACGTGAAACTTGCTGAGGTGATTTTTGAAGAGATGTATAAGAGGCCGTGTGATTTCATTTTTCGCTCAATTAATTAGAACTTGATTTTAAAACAATTATTTTCTCAGTATGACCATTTTTCTCATTCCCAGATCTCCCGCTCCGGCAAATTCGGTTCAAAACGCCCACTTTGGCAGCATTTTTTACAATATTTTCTGCATTTATCAAAAAATCGAGAAGCACGACACATCATGTAGTTTCTAAATAAGAGCATTTCCCATTTTGATGTGTTTGAGAGCAAAAATGAATTTAAAAATGAGTCAGAAAATAAGCAGTTTTGATTGGAATACACCCTTAATATTCAAAATTGGTGGTAGCTGAAGTCTGATCCCCCCCCCCCCCCTATCGTTCATGTAGTTGCTAGAGATCCTCAGAAGTTATTAGAAAAAAGTCCTTCCGGCCAGTGCCGGGAGGAAGAGGTAGCTTTCATAATCCTTATTTAAAAAAAGCCAAATTATATCATTCAAACACACGAAGCTCAATTTAGTGGAAACCGAATATAGGAGATTCAATACTAATTTTTATCAATATAATGAATGAGAATTTCGCGAAATTAGTCAGCTTTATCCAAGCTGCTTTTCTTTGAAGTAACATATATTTGGCTGCCAAATTCGGCAATTTCTTAAAGTGCCTGTCATTTTAAGACAACATGGTGGATGAGGCTAAGCAGTGAACTCGGTCGAGACCTTAGTAATTGCTGTGCACATGCTCACTCACATCGGAATCGGTTAATATATAGGAGTGCTGTCGCATGCAAAAAATCAGATTTTTCAAAATGTCACCCACAATAGAAATTGAAACTGCTATATCTGAGCCGTTTTTTAAGGTAAAGACAAACAAAAAATGCTCCTGAATCCTTATATCAAGGTCAAATACTTAAGAAAGAAACCCTTTTCAATTTCTAATTTTTTTGCACCTCACTTTAAATATATATATATATATTTTAATTTAATGGTCGCCATTTTGAAACAAGATGGCTGATGAATCTGGCCAGCGAAC
The DNA here is from genome assembly GCA_963932465.1 of Maratus speciosus. NCBI lineage: Eukaryota > Metazoa > Arthropoda > Arachnida > Araneae > Salticidae > Maratus > Maratus speciosus. The sequence goes on along the minus strand of OZ010799.1, from coordinate 60,822,709 downwards.
TTGGTCGAGGTGTTGATGTATACTATCCACATGCCTTCTTACATCGAAATAGGCGAATACGTGTGTTATTGCGTGACAAATACAAGATCCTTTCAAAATGTTAGCCATGCTAGAAATTCAAAGTGCTATAAATCAACCATTTTTTAAGATATAAACAAAAGAACAAATTTTCAGAAACAAAAACTGCTCCGGAATCTTTGTATCAAGGTCAAACACATAAAAAAATCTTTTTCATTTTCCAATTGTTTAATACCTCATTTTGAATTTTAAATTTAATTTTTTTTAAATGGCAACCCTTTTGAAACAAGATGGCGAATGAAGCTGGCCAACGAACTCGGTCGAGACATTGGTATGTACTATGTACAGACCAAGTTACATCCAAATAGGTTCATAATTACGCCTGTTGTCGCGTGACAAAAATCAGGTCGTTTCAAAATGTCAGCCACAAGATAAATTCAAAATGCCATTACTCAGCCATTTTTATTAGATATAGACGAAAGAAAAACTGTTCCGGAATCTTTGTATTAAGGTAAAACACATACAAAAAAAATCTTTTTCACTTTCCAATTTTTTTGGTATCTCATTTAAATTTTTTAATTTTTTAATTTTTTTAATGGCCGCCATTTTGAAACAAGATGGCGGATGAAGCCGGCCGACGAACTCGGTCGAGATATTTGTATGTACTATGTACACACCAAGGTACATCCAAGTCGGTTCATAAATACGCCTGTTATTACGTGAGAAAAATCAGGACGTTTCAAAATGACAGCCACGCTAGAAATTCAAAATGCTATAACTCAGCCATTTCTTAAGATATAGACGAAACAAAAACTGCTCCCGAATCTTTTTATCAAGGTCAAACACATAGAAAGAAAATATTTTTTCAATTTTTAATTTTTCGGTACCACATTTCAAATTTAAATTTTTCTTAAAAATTTAAATGGCCACCATTTTTAAACAAGATGGCAGATGAAGCTGACCAACGAACCCTGTCGAGACATTGGTATGTACTATGTATAAACGAAGTTACATCCAAATCGGTTCATAAATACGTCTTTTATCGCGTGGCAAAGTTCAGCACGTTTCAAAATGTCAGCCACGCTAGAAATTCAAAATGCTATAACTCAGCCATTTTTTAAGATATAGACAAAACAAAAACTGCTTCGGAATCTTTGTATAAAGGTCAAATACATAAGAAAAAAATATTTTTCCATTTTTAATTTTTTGGTACCACATTTCAAGTTTTAAATTTTTTTAAAAATTTTAAATGGCCGCCATTTTGAAACAAAATGGCGGATGAAGCTGGCCAACGAACTCGGTCGAGACATTGGTATGTACTATGTACACACCAAATTTCATCGAAATCGGTTCATAATTACGGGAGTTACAGTGTGACATAGGTCAGATATATATATATATATATATATATATATATATATATATATATATCAATTTTGAACGGAGGGTGGTTTCGGGGTCTGGGGGTCATGATCGATGAAAATATACCAAAATTTTTTGAAATCGCTTTCCTCCGAACGGCTGCAATAGGTAGCTTTTTTGTAAAGAAAGCTACCTAAAAAAGCTAGTGAATCGGACCCATTTTAAGGGAGCTATAATAGGGGGCCCAAAAGGGTCCAACTGATAGTTGAGAGCGGGGCCCTAAAATGAAAACATGTTAAAATGTTTTAGTACTTAGCATTTTAGATCTTCAATTAATCAAAATTAAAGTAATCGGAGGACGCTAGAACTATGTTAAAAAAATTGCAAGCAATTGGGAATTCGGATCATTTTTAATGAAGCTGCACGCCTAAAGATGGCGATTAATATTCAAAATTGGTGGTAGATGAAGTCTGAGAAATTTTTTTGTCGTTCATTTAGTATCTGGAAGACCTAAGAAGTTGTTAGAAAAAAAAAAAAAAAAGCTAGTGAATCGGATCATTTTTAAGGAAGCTATAGTAGGGGGCCCAAAAGGGGCCCACCGATAGTTAAAAACAGGGCCCTAACATAAAAACGTGTTAAAATGGTCTTAGTACTTAGCACGTTAGATCTTCAATTAGTCAAATTTAAGTATAGGGTATGAATTATTCGTTAGAATAATATTTTAAAGAAATGCACGAAAAAATGGGTATATGTATAAAAAGGGGCCCTAGGACCCAAATAAAAATATGAGGGTGTTGATCCAGGAAGAAGAGTCCAAGACTCAATTTTAAAATTATGTACTGAGAAGGTGAGAAAATCAAGGGGTGAAAAATGCTTAGCGCACAAAAAGTTCAAGGGGCCCACAGGATCTAAACTGGAATGTAGAAACGTGAGGTTAACTAATTGGAAAAAGGATCTCAAAAATAAAGATCGGATTAAAAGGAAGCTATTTATTAACCTTTTATTTGCACAAAAACTTCAAGGAACCCTGTATCGGGCTCCAAGGGACCAGGGTCTTATCTGGAGCGTAGAAAGGCGAGAACACCTACATGGAGAAAGGTCACACAAAACGAAGAAGATTGGATAAAAAGAGGGTAAGTTATTAAAAATTTAGTGCATAAAAACTTAAAGGTGCCCAGGGGGCCCGGCCCTTAAAAAATTAAAAAATCTGAGCTTCAGGTGCATCAGGACCTGTCTTGGACTATTCTCATTAAATTTTCAGACTTCTACGCGCCGTAGATTTTGCTAGTTATCGCACACAGACAGAGCGAAACTTTGGTTTATTAGTATTGATCAGTGGTTCTCAACGTGGGGCGTGCGCCCCACCAGGGAGCAATTTCAAATTTGTAATTAATACATTTGCCGTCAGTGTTTTTGGGAAAAATAATATTTCAGACTAAAATGGAAAGTAATACATGTAAAAATTAAAAAAGTAAGTTTTATGTTAAATTGTAAAGTTCCCAATCAAAAGATTAAAAATTGAGTTCAAAGCAGAACAATTATGTGACTATATATATGTTTAACTGACCCCCTCACCCCCCCCCCTTTTTAAATTATTAAAAAATTCCATAAATTTTCTGGTTACTGACGTCTTTTATAATTTTCAAAATTTTTCAATTATTTATTGAATGTGAGCTTTGTATTTCTATGCAACTTTGCCATATGACGCATGAAAAAACTTTTAGGCGTGAAATTAGTTAAAGGTATATTAGCTGACCGTCTTGAACATATTTAAACAAAAAATATTGAAATGTCTAAACGAGGTACAATCAAACTTTATAAAATTTATAAATCTTAAACATTATTAAAAAAGGAAATTAATAAAAAGTAAACAGCTATGATTCTAGTGCAGACCATATAAAACTTTTAATTAACAATGAGGTAAGTTGCAAATTGCAAAGGAACGACAACCATCTTTTTCATAAAGCCGAAGAAGTATAGCTAAATTGCATTTATAGAATTACAGTGGAACCTCTCTGTAAGGGCCACCTGCCGTTCCATAGAAAAATGGCCCTTATGAGGGGTGGCCCTTGAATAGGGGTGACCAAATTTTTCATTTCTCTTTCTTTTTAACCCGCGATTTTTAAAATCAGCATATTCTTTGAGTAAATTCTTTTAGTTTTTAACACTATTGTTTATTTGATTCTTGCTGCAATTTAACTGTGAAGCCAATTTTCTTGCAAATGTTCCTTGATCATGACAATTAAGAACTTTGATTTTGTCATTCAAATCCAAATGTACTCTTTGGCTTGATTTAGGTCCCATAATTTTAAATTTTACATAAGCCTGAGCATAAAATTTCCAGTGTAGAAATTCTGCTTCAATATGCATTCACAGTTTTAGTAAATGTGGATTCCACATTTACTGACTGATTCCACATTATGGAATCAGTTTTTCTAGATATCCTGTTATACTTTGTGTGCCCACAACAAAGAGTCAAGTTTCCCCTCCAACCAAACCCCTACAGGTTGAAAGGTCAAACAAAATGCGAGGAACACATGTTTGCCTCACTTGTGGAAAAGTTTGTGGTCCTTCTTTGTGTTACTAAATCCTCCCCATCCACTTCCCCCCCTACTGTCTTCTTTGTTGCAAGTGCGGTTGTTTGCAGAACTCTTATCTTTTTGTTCAGGAATTCAATACTCCTGTTTAGGATTTAAGGCACATGTGAGGAAAAATGGCCTTTATGAGAGGTCGATAAGGCCCCTAATAGGAGTGAATTGAACGTCATGTCAATGGGAAAATATTTCGGTACTAAAAATATTGGCCCTTAATAGAGGTGGGCCTTGAATAGGGATGGCCTTTAAAAGAAGTTTCACTGTATGTAAAAAACACATGTGTGATAGAAGTTAAAAAAGGCGAAATAAATAATTTCTGTTAAGGCTATGTTAAGCTTCCTCCATGTGAAAATAGTTAACTATTTAAATAGTAGGATATATATGTTACAGTGTGTGTGTGTGTGGGGGGGGGGGGTGGCACGTGATTTTATAGGTGCTTTGGTGGGGCGCGGCCAATAAAAGGTTGGGAAACACTGGTACAGATATATTAAATAAGGCTAAGATTACTTATTTGAAAATAGCGACTATAAAAATCCAGAAAACAATTACTTTGAAAGCCAGCATCAGTTATGTTGGTTATATTGTACCAATATTTGCATTCATCGCTGACGGCATTGCCAATTTAGCGGAATTCGGAATTCAAAATAGCTACCAGACTTTTCAAATAGTAATTTCCATTTTATTTAATCGACGAAAGTGTAAAACTAAATAAAGTAAAAATTATTATTAAAAAAAAATCTGACAGACATTTTTAATACAAAAATACTCTTACTTTTCCATACTGATTGCTATCGATGATATTTGAACAAAAATACCAATATTATTAAAATTACATTGGAAATACTTGTAATGAAACGCCAATACATCAGAAATATTGCTATACATTGTAATTATCTCCAAGAAAACGTCCATATTGCAAAAATGCTTATTTTATACTGGAAATTTAATAGTGAAATTTCAAAAAAATATATTTATTTTCAATTTACATTTTCCGCATATTTACGCACTATTATAAAAAAAATCCATATAATTTGCATAAATCCGGAAACACAATCACTCCCGTGCTGTTGCATCATGTACACTTTTGTAAGGTTAACATTGATGTACCTATTATTAGTGAAATGTCAAACGAATTTTCGTATTTTTATTTCTTTGAAATGGCCCTGTATTACAAACGCAACATTTGATTATAACATTTGATTAAAGTTGGTTCCGTTTTTTAAATTTTTAATTTATGTATTACAAATAACTGAATCTTGAAATACTTCTTGTGTATTGTGTTATTCACAGAAAGAAAATTTAGCGCTCAAAGTTGTTCGAGTAGCTATTAATAAGTTACAAAAATGAATTATAAAGTGTGTGAATGTTATCAATTTTAACGTTAAACGTAAGTCTCTTTTCAAGTTATTTTGTGAAATTAAAAATGCAGACGGTATAAATATTTTCATTAACATTGAAGTAAGTTGGAAAAGTACAACAAAACTCCTTTTGGCTCAAAGGCGAACTTGTATAACTTCATTGCATTTATAAATTTATGTTAAAAACACATAAGTTAAAAATGTGTAATAGATAGATATTGATAAGCTTCTGTTATGCTTCCACCGTGTGAATAGAGTTCGCTTTAAAAAAAAGAGAGATCATGGAAGACGATAGTATTCCGAGTGACGCAGTCTTAATCCTAAAATCGTATCGTAGAATTCGTAGATGGCGGAACTCATATATACGGCTAACTCCACATGAAAGAAAACGCGAAAAGCCGCCATTTAATAACTCAGCAGATACAGGTCTTACTGTTCTGATTTTTTTAGAACAGTCTTACATCTGCAGTCTAATCCTATTCTGAAATTTTTACATTTCTACGTGCAGTATATTTTGAGATCTAAATAGCCATTTTTAAAGCGAAAGCGATGGAACGCGATGGAAGAAGTTCCTAATGTCAAAATCTTGAAAATGGCCCGGGCGATTTTCTTTAAATTGATATATAATAGGAATCTGTTTTACGTGAAGGGAATAAGATAATATTTGTTTCCGGGAAAACTCTAGTTTTCTTTTTAATTCACATTTTTTCCCTTCGAAAATGATCTTATTAAAATTAATATATAATATGAATCTATTTTAGATGAACCGAATAAGACCATGTTTGTTTCCAGGAAGACTCTTATTCATTTTATAATAAGCATGAAAAATCGAACTATATTTTCCCACCATTTATGGGAATTTCACAGAAGTTGCGCCTACTGTATTCATGCGCTGAATTTCTTCTGATCAACGTTTAGTGGAAAGTTTACAAACCTTCCGTAGCTAAGTCGGTTAAGTGCGGGCCTCGCAATGCATAGGTCGCGAGGTCTGTCCTCTTTGAAGCAGTAAGTATTTTTTTTTTAAATCAAGGTAAATTTGATTTTATGTTTCTATAAAAATGTATTTATTTATTTTGATTTTTTTTCTTTAAGAGTTTCACATATCACTATTTCATGACAATTTTTCAGACAGTACAAAAACTGTAAAATCTGTCTAAGGCGGACTCTGTGTAAGCCGGAAATCTCCCTACCGCGGAAAGTCCCGGCGAATCCATTGAAAATAACATTAATACGTGCTCCATAAGCCGGAATCTGTCTAACGCGAAAACGGAAAGGTTTTTAAGGTCCGCCGAAAGCCAATTTTTATATAAGACGGAAAAAATAATATTTTAAAACCGAAAAGCATTCGGTAAATGAAACTTTAAAACTGATAGATAGATCAAATACATATAATAAATAAATACATATAAATTACAAATATAAATAAAAGCACATTTTTACGCATTCATTTGTTTACAGAATTTTAATTTCGAAATTTTTCAGATTTAATGATAAGGAAAAGAAAATACGCAGTTTATATTTGTTCAATCTACAATAGTTTCTTTTTATTTACAGTTTTTAACACAAATAAATTTCTGTTTTTCTACTGTACATAAATTTAAATTATGCGTTTTTATTTTTTCCATTACCCTTATAATAAAAAAAGAAAAAAAGTGGCCTTAATTCTTCCATTACCTTTATAATAATAATAATAATAATAAATACATGCTGTTATTCTAACTGTAAATGGAAGACTACGAGATTTTAAAAAAATGCCATACATTCAAAATTTAAAAAAGTAAATTAAAAAAAAATTTAAATTTAAAAAAAAACTAAATTTTTGTACTGTTGCATAAATTGGCTTGCAAATAAATTGCAGTTTTATACTTTTATCTTTGGGGGAGGGAGAGGGGCTCAAACAAAGGTTTATTAAACCATCTCTTAAAATCAAAAGAGCATAAAATGAAAAATTTGTGATGTAAGTTTATTTTTTTTAAATATATTTAAATTATTTTTTAGTTTTACAACAACAACAACAAAAAATACCTTGCAAACTCCCCATGTATTCACAGAAAAAAAAACTAAATAAAACCTGAAATTAAATAATTCAGTTGGCTAAATAAATTATTAAACCATTGCCTAGCATAAAAAAATTACAAGGTACAAAATATAATTAAAATCTGTTTCTGAAATAATTTAAGTTGCTAGTTAAATACATCAATAATTAAATGATTTTCTGCATAGTATCGCCATCTATTGGCTAAATTCAGCATTAATAATAAATGGGAAATGTATTCACAGAAAAAATTAAGTGAAATAAACCCTCAAATTAAATAATTCAGTTGGCTAACTAAATTATTAAACCGTTGCCTAGCATTAAAAATTTCAATGTACAAAATATAATTAAAATCTGTTTGTGAAGTAATTTAAGTTGCTTGTTACATGATTAGTGAAATACATAAATAATTAAATGCTTCTCTGCATGGTATCGCCATCTATTGGCTAAATTCAGCATTAACAATAAATGGTGGGGGGGGGGAAATATCACAATAAAACTTTCTTTTCAATAATGGGAGCAATAATAATGTATTTTATACATTTTATACAGTTGTATCCAGTAAATCTAATATCCTACCACCCCAATACAACTATAGATTAAAAACTTACATGATGGAAAATTATTTCTTAAAAAATAAAAAATCAGTAATTTTCCAAATAAATTTTATTTGAAAGTATTTTTTGTTTACAATTTTATTGTATTTTAAATAAAAAGTTTTAAAGAGTAATATTTCTTTATATTTTTCTCAAGAAAGTAAACTTTTTACATAGTAAGTTTTAACAAAGCTTTCTATATCTGTGAAACAAACCATAACCCCACATTTTGTATATTACTTCCATTTCTTACTAAAAAGTTCTTTAAAAAATCAAATAGCACAGCACTCTTTACAATATAAGTATGAGGTACGCTTTTTTGAGGGGGGGGGGGGGAGGAGGAAATTAAAGGTGAATGGAAATCACGATTATGAGTTCCTATCATTAATCTTTATTTTTTTTATCTTTTTATTATTAACTTAAAAAAAGTAATGATATCAATTAAAAAAACCCTTAACGAGTTAAAAGTTTGTGATGCAGCACTTTATCTTATTGCTATAAGAATTTTAAATATGGAACTTAAAAATAATGATATCAAATTTTAATTGATGCTATATTATTTATTTTATCATTTTATTTTTGTTTTATTTATAATTGCATGCGTAAGAATTATGTTAAATTTAAAAGGATGTATAAAAATTTATTCATTGATGCGTTATCATTCACATTTTTCATAAATTCAAACTATGAGTTTTAAAAGATATGATATCAAAATTTAAGCGACGCCTTGATGTAGCCTTAAACAATTTGTATTAAAATTCAATTTTAATTGTTTTCGATTTGGCTAAATATATTTACACATCTAACCAAAACTTTTAATTTTGCAGTACACTGATAAAAATACCACTTTCACTGAACCTGCACAATGCACTGTAATGTATTTATATGAATAAATTGATTTATCTTTTGTGCCACGCTATCCAAACTCAAAAGTAAAATTTATGTAAGTAATTTCTTTGCGTCATTGTATCCAAACTAAGCGAAATATATGCAAATGGATATTATGATGTAAAGAAAGCACTTATATAAATTTACTTTTGATTTTGGATAGCGTGGCACAAAAGATAAATCAATTTATTCATATAAATGCATTACAGTGCATAGGCGTAACCAGGGAGGGTGCCCTGGCTGCCCGGGCACCCCCCCCCCCCCCTTGCGCAGACTCAAGCACAATTATTTAAAAAAAACGAAATCTACAAAAGAAAAAAAGAAGAAGTGAAAGCAGAGTTTAATTGGTTTAGCAAATTAGCTTAGTTCAGAAAACTAACAGCAACATCAATACAGAAATCAGTTTTGAAATGTGATAAAAAAAACCACGTTCTTTTTTTCTTTCTTTCTTTTTTTAAGAAATTTATGTTGTTTATCTTTTTTAAAACTAGAATATTTACAATAATCTGTATTAGTCATAGTAAGTGAAAAAGGTGGCTTTATAATCCCACTTTGACGTCTTTTGTTTGGAGGAGTTTTTTTGTAACACCGTTCTTTCTATTTCATGTTTCTGCAATTTTGAGGATAGAAATTATTTGTCTCTTCGCTTTCGTAGTTTAAAATCTAGAAAGAAGAAAAAAAATTTGAAAGGAAATGCAGATGTGAAACGATATTCAAAACTGCAATTAGCCGGGGGAAATAGGAGGGAGTGTACAGACCCTGCCTCCTGTGAAAATGAAAAATAATACTACAGAAAATTCAAATTAATCTGGAGGTTGGTTGGTTGGTTCGATTTCGTGTTCCGCAGCCACTTTTTGATATTCGTAAAAGGAATATAGTTGCAGTCTTTCAAGTCAATATAGTAATTTTATTCCTCTGAAAATTTTTATACGATTTTTAAAGTTTCTTCTTGTTTTGCGGCGTTCTTTTGAAAGTAAGAAAAGGGAACCCGGTTTCAATCTTTTAGAACAGTGCAGTAAAGTTTGACCAAAATCGTGATTTTATTCTGCAATCATTTAATGATATTTACAATTTTTTCCCAAAATCGTTTGACGAAATTCACGTCTTTCTGCGCGATTTTTTGTCGAAATCCGCACTTTTCACTACTAACCTTTGACAAAATTTATTTTTTACCGCGATATTTTGACGAAATTGGCATTTCTTTAGCACGATCCTTTGATGAAATTCGCGTTCTCTTTCTACGATCTTTTGATGAAATTGGTTTTTTCTTTCTGCGATCCTTTGACGAAATTCTCGCTTTTACCGCGATCCTTTGATGAAATTTATCTTCTTTTGCTTCCGATTGGCGAAACTGATTTTTTTTACAGTGGTCATTTGTCGGAATTCGCGATAGTTTTGCGCGACCGATCGGGAAAATTCTCGATATCTTTCCGTACCAATTAATAAAATTCTCTACTCTTTTCTGCGACATTTTGACGAAATTTGCAAAAAATTTTCGTCAATCGTTTATCGAAATTCGTAATTTTTTGCGCAATCTTTTGACGAAATTCGCGATTATTTTCTGCACTCTTTTATCGAAATTCCCGATAATTTTTCTCGATCGTTTGAAGAAATTCTCAAATTTTTCCGGGGCCGATTCACGAATTGACTTTGAAAAATTCCATAAAAGAAATAATAAAAAAGAAAATTGCCCAGTTAAACTGGTGACATTGAGTTCACAGGATATTCACACTAATTGTATATTATACTGTTATTTCAAAGAATATTGCCCCTCAAAAAATAAATTAAGGGATTAGCCCCGTTTCCCCCCTTTATACTTAACCAAAGAACCTCCAAATCTAAACAGGAAGCTCTTTAACATAATAAACTGGCATACCAAATTTGAAGCAAATCAGATAATTCTGCATGAAAAAACCATTTCGCTAAATTAAGGGGGTATTAGCTCCCCCATTTCTTCCTTTATGCTGAACCCATGAACCTTCAAATATAATCAGAAAAGCTTCTTATCAAAATGAACCTAGAAAGAAAAAACAAATGTGATAATTCTGCATGAAAACCCATTTATCTCAATTAAGGGGAGGGAACACTTGTCCCCCTTTCCCCCTTTTATACTTAACCAATGAACCGTCAAATCAAATGAAGAAAGCCATATCAGAATAAACTGGTATATCAAATTTGAAGCAAATCGAATAATTCTGCATAAAAAAACCATTTATATAAATTAGAGGGTGGACTAGCCCCCATCTCCCCTTTATACTTAACCAATTAACCTCCAAATCTAATCAAGGCAGCTCATTAACATAATAAACCAGTACACAAAATTTGGAGCAAATCGAATAACTCTGCATGAAAAACCCATTTATCTAAATTAAGGGGGGGGGGGGTTAGCCTCCTTTTCTCCCTTTATAATTAGCTAATTCCTCCAAACTAATCAGGGAAGCTCCTTACCATAATAAACATGTATACCAAGTTTGGAGCAAATCGAATAACTCTGCATGAAAATCCCATTAATCTAAATTAAAGGGGGGGATCTAGCCCCCCCCCTTTCCTCCCTTTATACTTAACTAATAAACTTCCAAATCTAATCAGGTAAGCTCCTTAACATAATAAACCGCTATACCAAATTTGGAGCAAATCGAATAATTCTGCATGAAAAACCCATTTATCTGAATTAAGGGGAGGGGGGGGGGTTAACCCCACTTTCCTTCCTTTATAATGTAACAATTTAACTAATGAACCTCCAAATGTAATCAAGGCAGCTTCTTAACATAATAAACCGGTATACCAAATTTGAGCTAATCGAATAATTCTACATGAAAAACCCATTTATCTAAATTAAGGGGTGTAGCCCCCCTTTCCCCCCTTTATACTTAAGTAATGAGCTTCCGAATCTAATCAGGGAAGCTCCTTAGCATAATAAACCGGTATACCAAATTTGGAACAAATTGAATATTTCTGCATGAAAAACCCATTTATCTAAATTAAGGGGGGGGGAGGACTAGTCCCCCTTTTCCCCCTTTAACCTTAACCAATGAACCCCCCAAACTAATCAGGGAAGCGCCTTATCAGAATGAACCTGGAAAAAAAAATTTGAAGCTAATCGGATATTTCTATCAAAAGTTATCGCGTTACGTACGTACATACAGAACCGGCGGGCACATAAGCTCTCAGTCTTTGATCAACAAATTTTTTAAATACTCACTGAAGAATCACTGGTCTGTGAATGAATTTGGAGGGGTGGGGGGGATACTGCACAGCACTTTATTATGCGGGACTTTCCTTTTCTGTGAAATCGCGCGATCCCGCTCGTTATTTCAAACCCTACCCCTCAAAGAAAAGTTCATGACTAGTGGAATTTCGTTGGGTTTTTTTTCTTTCTTTTTTTTTATTTTAACGAACGTGGAATTAAACAATTCTAGGATTGAGGTGGGGACTGCCTTCGGCAACGTACTCCGCAGCAAGCTACGACCTCTTCTGTCACGAAAGAAGCGAATCTTGAATTATTGCGTTTTTTATTTCGAGCCAAATTAAATTTTCAGCTTCCTTATGAGAACTGATTTGACATTCTCCGAATTCGAATTTAATAACGCCAATTGTAAAAATTGCCGGAGAGTTTTTTCTGTTTCAAAAAAAGTAAAAAAATCGCCTCAAAGCACGAAACCACCGCTAAAAATCGCATTAAAAATTCAGAAAAGATTAAAAAACTACAGGGAACGAAATTAACTAATTGGGTAAAAGATTTAAATCGGATTCCTTTTAGGAATGTTAAAAAAAAAAAAAAAAAAAAAAAAAAAAAAAAAAAAAAAAAAAAATCACCACGAAATGCAAAAAAAAAAAAAAAAAAAAAAAAAAACTTTAAAAATAACATTAAAAAATTGTTAAACATTGAAAAATCGCTGTAAGAATCTCCAAAACACTTTTTTGAAAAGAAGACAAAGTTTATACTGGATAAAATATTGAAATAGGATTCTTTTTTACTAATTTGAAAAAAAAAATGCCGCAAAATTCGAAAAAATTCGCATAAAACATTAATTGTAAAGTTCCAGAAATTGTCTTCGATATGCATGACTTCAGGCATACAGGTCCTGTCAGATCTTACGGCTATGCGGGCTGCAATGTTTTTACAGAGTTCAGCGCTCGCGCATACACACACACATAGGCAGACAAGCACCTATCTTTATTATTATAGTCGCATCATGATAGTAAAATTTTTATCTTGATAAAATTTAGTGTATACCATGACTTACTTAACCTTTAACTGATGTAACTAAAATTTGTCACACAACTGATGTGATCCGGTCTCTCAGACCCCTCGAATAAAATGAATAAAAAAAATAACTCAAATGGTTGAATTTACTTAAATTTTGTCCTAACAATATCGCTGTGCTTCTCTTAGGAGCATGTGAATTAAATTGCATGAAAAAAGTATTTTATTCATATTATTTAACTTCAGTACAGAAAAGTAGAAAGCTGTAAAAGTGTTTACAGCTGGGAGTCGCGAGGTCTGGGAAACCGCGTGACATCAGTTAAAGGTTAATATATTCGACACATTTTGGGATAAAAACATGAATTACCGTAATTCCCGGTCTATAATCCGCGGATCAAACAATTACGTTCGAACCCAGAAATCTTGTTCCATAAAACGTAACTTGTTAAGTCGTAATAAATATTTAACTTCAATAATGAAATAAAATTTCTGGATCGAAACGTGATCGTTTGATCCACGGATGGAAATTACGATATTAATGAATATTATAATTATTTATAATAATAAAAGAATTATTTGTATAGACTTTCCTCCAAAATTTCTTGGGTCCCCCCGGTGATCCCTAAGAAGTCATAGAGTTACATTCTGAAAAACTTTCGTGAATATGTACCGGTGTACCGCATGTATTATCTGAGATTTATCATCTCGCAAAATTTCATCTACAAGACTTTGACTGACATATTTTTAGATCTCATGCGGTGTTCCCCTGTGCCTATAGAAGTTTCCAGCATGATTAAAGCCCTTTTTTAATCTTTATAAGAAGTTAGGGTGCCAAAAGATTTTACACTTGTGACCACTCTCAGTCACTGTCTTATGTCACTGCTGCAAGAAGATTTACATATTGTTTTGTTTTTTTTTCTTTTTTACCATTCGATCTAGTTTTGATGCTTCGAATCAATTCTCATCCCTCCTCACGCAAACTAAAATCCCGTTTGAGCCCTTTTTAAAAGAAATACCACACAACTATACCTTCTAAGATGAAAACCTGTCTAAAACGGAAATTTGACCTGTTTTATGAGGTGCCGTTTTAGCAGGTTTTACCATATAAGATATTGTTTATATCCAACATGTTCAGGTTAAGAAGTTTGGGCACCCCCCCCGTCCAGAAGGTTGGTTACGCCTATGCAGTGCATTGTGCAGGTTCAGTGAAAGTGATATTTTTAACAGTGTATTGGAAAATTAAAAGTTTTGGTTAAATGTGTAAATACATTTAGTCAAATCGAAAACAATTAAAATTGAATTTTAAAACAAATTGTTTAAGGCTACATCAAGGCGCCACTTAAATTTTGATATCATATCTTTTAAAACTCATAGTTTGAATTTATGAAAAATTTGAATGATAACGCATCAATGAATAAATTTTTATACGTCCTTTTAAATTTAACATAATTCTTACGCATGCAATTATAAATAAAACAAAAATAAAATGATAAAATAAATAATATAGTGTCACTTAAAATTTGATATCATTATGTTTAAGTTCCATATTTAAAATTCTTATAGCAATAAGATAAAGTGCTGCGTCACAAACTTTTAACCCGTTAAGGGTTTTTTTAATTGATATTAATTTACAGATTAAGCAGGGTGACTATACAGATGCTTTGGTGGGGCGTGGCCAATAAAAGGTTGGAAACCTCTGCCTTATAGTGTATATATTTTACCAGAAAAAATAAAAATCCAGCAAGAGGTTTTTTTTTTGCATATTTTCTTAAAATCTAACTTCAATGTACAAGAAAATTCTTGTATATTTTACGAGTTTATTTGTTACACTTATCCTTGAAAGAAGACACCTCCTTTCTAACACCTATGTTAGAAAGAAGAAAAAAAATTGTGATGATGTGTGTCAAAGTTAACTAACTATAAGTAGGCTAATAGGGAAAGGGTTACATTTTCTTCGATATAAAAAGCTGCTCACACGCAGGGATCATTAGTTACCAAGGTAACGGCCAAAGCCCTAAAAGATTGATTAATCCGCTATATCTAGAGACACTGAGAACGAGATTTTTTTTTTCCCGGTAGGAAAGCATTTATTTCACAGCAGGGCACCTACTAAAGGTGATACAGATGAGTTGGGAAGCCTGAAATTGGTCAGTGGTCTTTCAAATTTAGAAGTTCAAAATAATGTAGAAGGAATATCAGTTATTTGAATATAATAATAAAAATAAGTAGAAAAAGTTGTTGTTTTTTCTATACATTCTTTTAACCCTTTGTGGCTTCAGCGATTTCAAAAATATGCACGAAAAGTCTCGATACGTGCATACTCAAAAAAATCTGCAAAAATTACAGAATGTTCTTCTCATGTGGGTATATATGTTTATATTAAAAAAAATAATAATAATCTGCTGGAACCTCGATTGAGCGTCCGTAAGAAAAATAATAATAATAATAATAATAATAAACGTTTTCATGAAAAACTTGTTTAAGTAAGTTTAACTAAAATAAATACACTTTTAAAACTAAGGATTTTTCATATACATCTATATTTATCTATAATGAAATTTAATGATCGCTTAACGACGGTTTAGAACATAATTTAATGGACTAGAATTGCTTCAAACTCACAATTTAGTTTCGATTTTGAGCATTGTCCATTTGACTTCGATAGTGTTTGTGTCGGAGAGGAGACAACAAGAGAATAGACTTGTTGCCATGGAAACAACGACTTATTTGATATCGAAATATATAAGGAGGCCTTTCTTAAACGGGCAGTTGCTTTAAAAGTACACTTAAAATTTATCCAAGCCAGTAAAACCGTGTAAAATTAAATAACTTCAGCAACAGCAACACACAACTAGTATACATTATGGGGTAGATGTGCCAGTAATGGACATTCTTAAGGAATTTCTTTTTAAATTATTTTTTAATTAATAGTTATAATTATTATATTCCAGTTTTTTCAATGTTATATTAACCTATCAAAAATATTTAACCATTCTTATAGTCTCATTTCCCAATACGGATCGAAATTTAATTTTAAATAACAGAAATATATCAAAACACACAAAAGCCCAGTGTTGGACACGGACATCCTCTGTTCCAATAATGGACACCCCATAAAAGTTAATAAATATAATTGCTTTTATGACTGTATTTAGAACCAGAATTTAATGAATACGTACTAATGAAACAAAATAGTTATTTTCAAATAAGTTTAACAATTAGGACACCACTAATTAATAAAATACTTGTGATAATAATTTACTGTTTGCATCAATTATTGTAATTATCAGAAGATCGATGTTTTAATTATTTTAGATGGATAGTTTAAATTACTAAATATCAGGCAATTACAGCTAGTATCAAATTATTGAAACAGTGGGGGATTTAAAAGGTAATTAAAAAAATAGTTTTGGAATATTAGTCTTTAGTTTTGTCTCAATATTTTTAGTAATTAATATTCCAGAGACCATTTGATATATAATTTATAATAATTAATATTACAAATATGAAAGAAATGATATTGTGAGTTGATATTTTAAATACTAAATAAAATAATTTCAAAATAAAACTGTAGAACTGATGTTTGAGGCCACTGATCTGCAGATTTACTAGTTTCATGAATATTACCTATAACTTTCATAATTATTACTACTTTTTTTTTTTTTTTTTTTTGTCAGAGGTGAATAAGGAAACATTTAAGACAGACAATAGATTTTTAATAACTTCTGTAACTTAATTGTTTTTATTTAAACGGAGAGGGATTAAGCCCTATGAGCCCCTCTCTGACTATGCTCTTTGACTTGGCCCAAAAACGTTATTTGAAGAAAAATGACTCCAAAGTTTCGGAAACGCCGCTTCAGCTATTGAGCGGGTATAATTCTAAAAGCCATGACTTCTGTTCTAATGGGAATTTCAAGGAAATATATCAAACTGTTCTGAAAAGATAGGAGTTCAGCGTTTAAAAAAATTGAAATTTCGAAAATTTTAAGAGTCTCGAGACCACTTACGCATGTATAAAAAAAGTTGACTGAAAAGTATTTTTGTCACATCAGCAATAAGCAGAAAATTACGCTTCTCATAAATGCTGTTAATTTTCTAATAGAAAATTGTAAAGTATACGAACTTACTTTCGTAAAAAATATATTTTTGGATGGCTCCAGCCTTTGCAATTTTATAAAATTTACAAAGTTCATTTTAGCAATAACGATGCGAAACTGCTCAGATGATAAGTAAAACTTTGGCATAAAAAATGAACTCAATATTGACGTCTGTTGAGAATTCCATGAATAGTTTATATTAATTGCTTTGTTGGGAAAGAGCCATCTTTCAAAACTTATTGCATAAGTAAAATTGACTTTGAGGTATGTTGTAGATATGAGGCATTCTCACAATCTTTTGACTTTTAAGTCCGTGAATAATAATTTTTATTTTAGTACATATTCTTGGGTTTTTTTAATTTATTATACTGGAAAACATCCCATTATACGACTGCATAACAATATTAACGAGATAAATAAGTTTTGGACAATGTTGGGATTCCAAATATACCACGAAATCCCTATACCGTTCCGTGTCCCTGATGTTGATTTTTAAGTTTGGAGCTGTCTGTATAAAATTGTTTCATTAAAATCAATTCGATGTAATTTTTTTTGCGAAAGTGGGACTATTGTTTTCTATAAATATGTAGCAAAGAATTAACCTGCACACATTTTTACTGTTGTTATTATTTTTTTAACTCTGTCCCTGGGTTTTAGCTTCCTTACCGTCCCTTTTGCTAAACTTATGCAAAAATTCACTTCAGATGCAGCCACAGAATTATTTTTTCCAACTTTTTTCTCGTGCTAGAGAAAAAAAATGGCTAAAATTGTTTACAGGAAATTTACTGCAGAATTTAAATCAGCATTTAAATATCCATTTCAAGCATCGTGGCTTTATTGGTAGTCTTATCTTCCCCAATGTAAGGTAACGTATTCCTGCACTTTTCGAGGTGAATTAAATTTTTTTTTTATTTAATCCAATGTAAATAACTGTTGCTAAAAATCAATGAACATTATGACTATCTTTTAGTCTTAACATGATTTGCCTAAAATTAGGTGGTAATTTTCCTTACCGTCTCATCCTTTTTTTCCCCCTTAGCGTCCCTTCTTTAACACCCCTTTAAGACAATGTTATACCAAAAATTTTTACTAAAAATACTACATTGTTATTATTTCTTATTTGAATGTTCTGTGAATGTCCTCTATCCCTCTATGTAAATTCATTATAAGTAAAAATTTAGAAGAAAATAAAAAGTTATAGTGGTAAAATGGTAAGGAAAATTAAACTCGCAAGTTTAACTTAAACCTCAGTTAAATTAAAAAAAAAAAAATCGCTGCTGACCATTTTTTCTTTATTTTGAATCATTAAGGCATTCGTCTATAAGTTTAAAATGTTATTTTAGTAAGTTTAATTTCACCAGATTTTTATTCCTGAAACTTAAAAAAATGTAAGAATGCCTCATAAAATCACGCCTTATTTCATAATTGCAATGATGAATTTTTCAAAAAAATTTCGTGACAATTTAGCGTGGACACTGAATCTGATTATGAAAAATTCGCTGGTTTTCTTAAACTTCTAATAAAAAGTGCGAGCTAGTGAGTTCATAAAAAAAAACAACAACAACAACAGGCAATTCTTACTTTGTCTGTTTGTTTTTTAAGGTATGGCAACAGGAAAGATAAGAAAGAACTATTTAAACTATGCTTTTAGGATTTCTAAATTGATTTCTGAACGAATTTCTAAATTGATTCTTCTTAATTTAATAAATTATGAAACTATTAAACAATAAAAGAATATTAAAAAATATATTACACTCTTTAATTTTTAATTATATTTTCAATTGTATAGTGTTTAAAATATTTCATTCTTGCAGCTTCATTGGTATTTGGCCTTTTTAGGGAACGTGTTTAGGCGTGTCATTAATTCCATGGTTGTTGTAACTCAGATATAACTGATGATAAAGGTGATGACACAATCATCATTCTAAGAAAATGAGATGTAAATTTCCAAATATGGGTTTGCGTTTGTTGTCAAATGTTCTTTATCAATTAAAATCTCTGTGAATATTACCTTTTTCCAAATAGTAATTTAACAGATGGAACAGCATTCATATCATATGATTAAATAAAGTCATATCTTCAATCATATGATTAACTAATTTTTTTTTCTACTTATCACCTTTATCATCTGAGCTCTTCAATTGTAACCATAAAGAATGCTTGACAGTTTATCACCTGTGGCAGGCTAACGTAAAAACGCTTTAGAATTAAGTGATTAATTTATACAGTCGAACCTCTATTTATCGAAGTCGCTAAATCCCCAAAAAATTTCGTTATATGGAAAATTCGTTAAATAGAGAGTCACCCTTTAAAATACTTTAAACTATGTAAAACACATTTTAAGTCCATAAACACTAAATATAATTAAAAAAGTAATTAGTCACACTTTTTTTTATAAATTATATCTATTTGTTTTACTCATTTTACCCATCAAAAAGAAATCTGCAAGGGAAATAAGAATAAACAAAACATTGTCTGGAAATACATTGTATTTTCAGTTTAAAAAATAATTTTACATTAAAATCACGATTTTTTATTATGGTTGATAAGCTGTTTGGAGGAATACCAAATTTTAAAGCAGTATTCTTTTTCTTCATGCCTTTATCCACTTCATCAAGAATAATTTTTTTCTTCTTTGATGCTCAAGCACTTTCGCTTTGATATTTTCGAGCTGCAAAAACCGAAATTACCAACACGATTGATCATGATCAACATCAACAATCTAGAAAACGAGGCAGCTCCATTGAGGGTTAAAAGGGGATATTGAAAGTTTGCTCTTCTTGGACGGAAAGCAAAGAATCACATCGATTTTGCTGCTCTCGGTGAGTTAGGTGCCTGGTAAGACCTGTTCATGGTCATTGATCATCATAAAATGTGTTAAAAGAAAGAATAAGTTTGAAATGTCCAGTAATATTTTAAGAAATAGGGAGAGAAAAAAAATTAGATCCCAAGGAAAAGTTCGTTAAATAGAGAATACATTTCGCTATTTAGAGGTTATTTTACGAAGAAATTTGCAAAATGTTCTTGGTTCCAAGTAAAAATTCGCAAAATAGAGAAATTCGCAAAACAGAGGTTCGTTAAATAGAGGTCCGACTGTAATTAAGTTCTAAAAATATTAAAGTGTTGTATTGCCATTAGAAACACACCTATATAGATAATTTTTTTTATAATTCTAGCCTTTCGGGTAGTAAGGAAAAAATGTTTAGCAAATTCCATCTTTACATTAAAAACAAGTAGGTAAGTGTGATCACAGGTCGCACAGAGGATTTCCTTTAACATTCCTTTCAAAACACTTTATTCTTTAATTAATAAATCAAAATTGTTCATTTATAATTATTAAATCCTTACATAGATCGGGTAAACATAGAAAGGTAAGAATGGAGGTAGGAGTTAGGTGAAGAATATCATTATCGGGCACATGGTCTTTCATTTAAGGCTGTTCTCAAATCCAAAACGGCAACTTTCTGACATAAGTTTTAATTTATTTTTGTTCAAAAATGCATAAAATTAGCTAGTGTTGTTGTTCAGAAACTATGTCATCGAGCTGTTTTTTCCGTTTTTTTTGCAAACGCAATAGATCTTTCAGAAAATAACGTCAAAGTGGACGTTTGAACCGAATTTCCGCGCGAAAGTAGAAAAATCACTCACGAGCGGGCGAAAAACAGGTTTGTCACGTGATCGAATTCACTTATAACTCAATGGGTAATTGATTGATCAAAAAATGGAAAAAACAGTTCAATTCCAAATCGCTTCCATGGCCGGGCTTTCCCATTTTATATCTTTCCTTAAAAAAAATGAATTTGTAAATGTGTCAGAACGTTTTTCGCTTGTTGAGCAGAGCAGTTAAGAACAGCCTTAAGGTATTACATGGCATATCATATCGTAGATTAAAATTGAAGTTTGAGAATTTTTTTCGATAGTCCCCCTGGCGACAGAAAGATGAAAATTGGGGGAGAATATACTAATTACTGAGATTTGTTATCTAAATTTTTTTCTTAATTTTTTTTGAAAAAATTATAGGGTAGCAATAACAAATTAAAACCTTAAAACGTCCTCCAGCGGTGAAAAATTGAGTTAAGAGGGGAGGTGAGTGGATACTTGGTAATATATAGGCCAAGAGCTTCAAAACGATATGTCACATGAAAAAAATCATGTCCGGCACCCTTAGGGGGGGGGGGTGCTTCCTAACTGTCTGTGGTCAAAACAGACCCCACCAAGATACCCCTTCAGTCAAGCCTTCAAATGAGGTCAAATCTCGCTGTAGCTTTATTAGGGGTTGGATTAAAAAAATTGCTTAAAATACACAAGTTAGTTAGTAAAAATTTTTAAACGTTCGGACGGGTAGAAATATTTTTTACAAAATAAAATGTGTAAAAATTTCGACGAAATCCGTAAAGCTTGAGTGCTTCCCCGCGGTTTCGCCCTTCCAGGGCTCAAGTTTAGAGGTAGCGACAAACCAAAAATATGTTCTTAAAGCTGAAACATTCTTCTAATCGATGCTGCAATCAGTTTTTAAAATTTTGAATTTTAACTCTTTTAAATATACCGGCGAACGCAGGTCACTTTGCGCCTCACGGAGACGATATTTTTTCTACGCTAAAAGTAACTAAACGTCCGTATTTCAACACAGTCTTTTTAGAGAATCTCAATAGATCAGATTTATACCCACCTACTAAAATTTTGAAACGCTCGGACAGGTAGAAATATTTTTTTTTACAAAATAAAATGCGCGAAAATATCGACGAAATCAGTAAAAACCTGAGAGTTTCGTCGCGGTTTCGCTAGATTTCGGTACGCATACATCCAGAATCAAATCACTCAGAAAATAAAAACCAAATAGCATATATTTTCAATTCCATATTTTTTCGCGATTTTTTCATTTAAAAATATAAATTCAGACAAAATGAAGTTAAAGATATAAAATCATGCAAATTTGAGGTTCATTTAAGGGTCGTGCATCACGAGCTCCACTTAATAATGCACCTATGCTCCTATGCGCTATGCGCATGTGCTTTGCATCTGCCCAAAGGTATAGATTTGTACATATACGTTGCGCATACTCAGAAGTAAAATTTGAATTGAAAATTTCTGCTAATCAATAAAAGTTTTGAACAAACGAATGTACGGTAACAAATCTGTGGCCAAATATCTTTAATTTAAGGTAAGAATCATGTAATTTGATGAAGTAGTTTTTTCTCACGAACTATCGAAAGAAAACACGTAGCGTTTTAAACATATAGATGTCATTTGGTTGGACTTTCAATATAAATTTTAATGTATGTTATCATCTTTCAACCGGTTAACATGGCGAGTCCATTTCGTTCTTAGAATGTAAATGAATTCGACGATCCGATTATGCTTTTACCTTATCGAATTTCGAATTCAATTGTTTTCATTATACATCATTCTTCTCTATTCCTGAAAAGATAACATATCAGCATTTAGCTCCCAAGCACTGTGTTGTTGTCATTAACTATTAAAAAGAAAGAAAGAAAAAAAAAAACGAAAAAAAAAAAACGAGTATCTTCAGTGGCTTTTATAACAGGCTCTTACGTCTAACACACTTCTAAACACACAACTTCTAAAAACAAGCAGTAGCGCCAACTTTTCTAAAATATTGGGTGGGCTCAAAAATTTTTGAGTAAAATAACATAATTTTTCCCCCCCTTAGTGTGTACGTGTGTGGAGAGAGAGAGGGGAAGAGAGAATGACCAAATATGATAATTCGAAATTAAATTATGTTTTTTCTAAGCAAATTTTTAAATTATTATAATTTACTTATAATTTTATTAATAATTTTATTAAACTATATTCTTATAAGTTCTTCCTTATAAATACATTGATATTTATTTTAAATAACATTGGAATTGATCACTATTGAAAGTGCAAAAAACTAAATGTCAAGAAAACCATACATTTTAGTCACGTAGGTGCTTTATTAATTCAAGGCATCAAAACACATGGCAAAATAGGCGGGAAATTTCTTTTCCGTGAGAAATTTAACTATACATCCGTTGAGGGGGTTTTCAGTGCTCCCGTAAATCTAATGGATGTCGTTACTGTTTTTCAAACAAAACTGTTTTGAGAACGTTAATAAAGCCATATTTCATTTCAGCGATTAAATAATTAAAAAATAAATTATGAATTAAATCAATTGAAATTGGTAGGGCGGAGAGATCAAATTATTCGGTGGGTTCGCGCCCCATGGGCCCATATAAGTTGCCATTGAAATAGGGATGTAACGAATACCGAATATTCGGCGGCCGGATACTGACTTTTAAAAAAATTATTTTAATTTTTTTTTTTTTTCAATTTTAAAATCAAAAATTAAATTAAGGACTAATTGAAATTAATTTTTGTTTGAGTGTTCAAAAATCATAACAGCTGAATGTATTTTTTGTAATGCTAGGGGGCTCGGCCCCCTACGAGCTACGCTCGCCAACCCCCGTCCAGACACTGCAGACTCTAAATGCACGCTAATTTGATCGGCTTTAAAAAGATATCGAAAGATTGAATTATAATTTTAAAAACAGTGGCGATCTCCCTATAAACGAATTTCTATTCATTTCTCTTTCATTGGGGAATTTTAACGCCAAATCCGCTGCGGTACTACTTGATTATCCCGTCGACCAATTTCGCCAAGTTATATAAATCGCCAAACGACTCGCCAAATTATACAAATTGACATAATTTTTATTTTAAATAACGAAAGAACAAATAAATTAGTACAACATTAATAAAAATACAAATAAAACGTCGAAATAAAAATAACTTGATGACGTAGACACGTGTAACAACATTTCAAAATAAGCTGATATAAAAGGAATTAAGTAAACAGAGTCTTTGTCTCCTGGTATTTTTTAACAAAGCGAAAAGAAAGTTCTTTTAAATGAGACATTTTAAATTAATCGTTTTTAATTTGACGTAATTTTTACCAAGCTATCTTTCTCTTTTAAATATTCACGTGAAAATAGTTTTGTTAGAAATGAAATATTATTTGCGCTTTCATAACAAAAATAGTTGAAAAGATCCTCTCAAAATATCAAATAAATGTCTAGCGCAATTTCTAAATTTAAACTGTTTTGCAATATTATTTTGTGTTCATTTTATGTAATAACTATAATGTGACGTAAATATAACGTAATTTCTCCTATTTAAGACTTCTAACGCATGTTAATGAATTTATTATTTTACAATATCCTTTCTCTTTTAAAATTCACGTGAATACTTTTTATGACGTAATTTTTAATAAGTTCCTGCTTTTTGTACATAATTATTTAATTCTAATTCCAAATGATTTTTTCTGTTTATAATAGTCACGTGTAAATAAATTTTTAATTTGAAGCAAACATTATAGTTTGCGCTGTTTATACATTTGGCAACAGTATAAATTAATACCATTTTCTAAAATAATGTAAAAAATATCTCTAGAAATGCTGAAAATTTGAATTCAAAATAGAAATAAAACCTCAAAAAATGAGTCAAAATAAAAAAATTAATGCAATCTGCACTCCGGCAAATTCTAACGCATAAAATTATCTAAAAATGATTACACTGCCATGTATAGTTTTTGCTGCTATAAAACTTTTTTAGTGGAACGATTTTGTCCAACTTTAGCATTAAATATCTCTTAAAATAATTCTTCGATTTGAAAACTGTCTGCATCAACGTGTTTATCAAACATTTCTGTATAAAACCACCGATTTTCATATTTTTGTATGTATTATTTTTCTTAATATTAACGAAGAAAGACCTCCGGTCACAAAAAATTCAAAACCGGCGGCGGCGGTGACAGCGGTAGTTACTTTTTTTTTTTTTTAGAATAGAGAGATTTTAAATACTTTGATGCCACTAAGATAACATATGACTTTCAAAAATGTAAATAATAATTTAATTCAAAAATTACATATTTTTTATTTAACCCATAGACAGTTCTAGTAATTTTTATGTATTTTATCTAAAATAGAAACTCATTACCCCTGTAAAAAATGAAACTTTTTTTATTTTAGTAAAATCATTTCACCCCCCAAAAATAAGAACTTGCATGTGTCCTCTGTCTTTTTATATCCTTTCTCATTCAACTCAAACTTGGTAAATTTACGTTCTGTATGTAAAGAAAAAAAGGTTTGTTTTCTTAAAATATAATTATTCATTCCATTAAAATACACTTATTCTTTTCTGTTACCAATATATACTTTTCTCTTTTCTTTCTCTGAAAATTAACAAGCCCCTCGTAATACTTCCTCCACCCCATATTTCACAATAAGATGCCTCCTGAAGTTTATGTAATATTATTATATACAGTTATTTATAAGTTGTCATGAAGCTTTAAAATTGAGTAAGTATTAGGATTTCTTTTTCTTATAATAATTAATGTATTTAGATATAGTTTTTTGAAAATATTTAAAATCACCTTTTGTTTTGATTTTCTGGAACTTATTTAACCAAATATCTTAGGATATTCGGTCAGATATGCAACTATTCGGTAAAATATCTAATTATATTCGGCTAAAGGTATTCGGCCGAATATCTGTTCAATATTCGGACATGCCGAATATTCGACAAAAGGGCCGAATAGGCCGAATACCGAATAGTGACCGAATATTCGTTACATCCCTACACTGAAACAAGTCTTAACAATTCAAATATATTTGTAAATAAAACGACGTTATAACGTGTTCTAGAAAAGGAATTTTGATTAAGGGTGTATTCCGATCCAAACTGCTTATTTTTCGATTCATTTTAAAATTCATTTTTGCTCTCAAACGCATCAAACTGGGAAATTCTCTTATTTAGAAACTATATAATGTGCCGTGCTTCTCAATTTTTTAATAAATGCAGAAAATGCTGTAAAAAACACTGTCAAAGTTGGCGTTTTGAACCGAATTTTCCGAAGCGGGCGATCTGGGAATGAAAAAAATGGTCATACTGAGAAAATAATTGTTTAAAAATCAAATTCTAATTAATTGAGCTGAAAATGAAATCACACGGCATGTTAAACATGTCTTCAGAAATCACCCCAGCAAGTTTCATGTTTTTACTTTTAAAAATGAGTCTGAAAATGTATCAGAAAATTTCGAGCTGTTGAGGGTGAAAAAATATTTTTTCGAATACACCCTTAAGGACTGTGGAATTTCGCAAACCCCTTCATCTCTCGAGCAATCAGCTAGACCTGCTTAGGCGCCAGTGATACCAGATCACGTGGCCTTCGAGAGAATTGATATTTAAAAACATTTTTTCTTTCTTGTTCTTTTTAGTTGGTTTTGTGAATGTAAAATATGAACGCAGTAAGTAGACTGCATTTTTTCTCTTGGTCTTCTAAAATTAGAAGAAATGTTGTTTTAATTTTAAAAGGAAAATTTATCTCGAGCATAAAATCCTGCTATTGTTCTTTATGGCTTCTTAATAGAAGAAAATAGTTGCTGGAAATTTAATTGTATTTAGAATCATGACTTCTAGAAGGAGCAAAGCAACTAAATATGTTTCATCTGTAAATATGTAAATAATATACATTATGTATATATTCGAACTGTAAATAATAATCTACAAAAAGT
Organism: Maratus speciosus; assembly: GCA_963932465.1. Classification (NCBI taxonomy): domain Eukaryota; kingdom Metazoa; phylum Arthropoda; class Arachnida; order Araneae; family Salticidae; genus Maratus; species Maratus speciosus. Next base: position 60,796,000 of record OZ010799.1, on the reverse strand, counting down.
TCTAGTGATGATGCTTATTTACAAATGATAAACACAAAAGTAAAAACTTTTATTTGTGAAATATGATGACTTTAATATGATTTAAATGGAATCTTGACTTCTTATAATAATGCTCTCCCTATTTCGTGCTCTAACAATTTCGTGAACTGTGATTTTTTGTGGAATAACTTGAAATTCTTCAAGTTTTTGGTGCCGAAACCCGGGAAAAAAGGTAAGAAATACCTTTATTATTCTGCATGACTGTTGACTTCTTGAAAATATACATTTTTCATGATAATTTATTTTGAAAACTGAATTTAATTTTAAACATGGATAAGACAGATAAACTTAAAAGTAAAAGAGCTACTGTTCGTGCAGCCATTACGAAATTAATCACAAAATGTGATACATTATTATCTGTTGATATTGATAAGACTGATTGCGATTCTTTAATGGAATCGTTAGAGCTCGTAAATGAAAAGGAAGCTCAACTAAAGGAGTTAGATTCCGAAATGGATGAGCTAATTCAGGAAAAAACTGAATATGAAAAAGAACTAAAATCGGTAGAAGAATATTCTGAAAAAATATCCAGTTTGAAATTTAAAATTAAGATGAGGCTTAAAAAATGTAAAATCGAAACTGAACCAAAAGTTGTACTAGAATCAAGTAACGATTCAAAAATCGGAAGTAAACCAGTTTCGGCAGTGAAGCTTCCTAAACTTAACATAGAAAAATTTTCTGGTGATGCAAGCCAGTTCTTAGAATTTTTTAATTTATTTACTAGTGCGATAGATTCAAACGAATCGTTATCAAAAATTGAAAAATTCCAATATCTCAAATCTTTGTTGTCTGGTCCTGCATATAATATTGTATCTGGTTTTGAACTGACAGATCAAAATTATTCTACTTGTTTAAAATTGTTAGAAGAGAGGTATGGTAAGCGGGAAAATATCATAAACTGTTACATGAACAAAATCTTGAATCTTGAGCCAGTAAAATCCTCTAACAATGTTGCTTCTTTAAGAAAGTTGTATGATAATATTGAAACGTGTATGAGAAATCTTGATGTGTTAGGAGTAACATCAGGCTCCTATGGCCATTTATTACTACCCTTATTACTGAGATTATTACCCGAAAATTTGATACTAGATTTCCATCGAAAACGTGACCCCGATAAGGACTGTGAAGTCACCGATTTAATAAATTTTATTAAAACGGAATTAAGATGTCGTGAAGCTACTAATTTAGTAAACAATTCCCAAACCAAGACTTATGAAAATTCTAAAACTAAATATGAAAATCCTTCAAGTAAATATCAAAATTTTCCTCAAAAGAAAAATATACCTTCAGCTGCTGCTTTAAATACATCTACAAAACAGTTTTGCATATTTTGCAAGTCTTCTGATCATGTAGGACTAAATTGTTCGGAATTCACTGACGAACAAAAACGATATAAATTAAAGAAAGAAGGTCGCTGTTACAAATGCTTTTACAAGTCCCATTTATCAATTAATTGTAGAACAAAAATTAACCCTTGTTCCAAATGTGGTAACACTACCCATAGTACTTTGTTTTGTTTTAAAGAAACAGTAAAAGAAAATCCTGAAAAGGAAATGAAAGGTGCAATTGTATCTATGATGTCGGAACAAAAATATAAACAAAATAAAGCAACATTATTGCAGACTTGTACAGTTTCCGTGTCTGCTGGTAAGGAATGCTTGTTGGCTCGCGTTTTATGTGACAGTGGTTCAGAAAAATGCTTCGTGAAGAGATCGCTAGTACAAAAATTAAAATTGAAGCCATTGCGAAGAGAAAATTTATTAGTTTATCCTTTTGGGCGGAGACGCCCTTATGAATCTTGTTATGAAGTAGTTGCTCTAGAATTATCCAGTGTTGTGCAACCTATTAACTCGATAAATATCGAAGCTCTTGTGGTTGATAATATAACTGGAGCTTCTGTGAAAACTCTAGAACCAGAACTTCTAGAGATAATGAGAACAAGAGGCTTTAAGCCTGCTGATACAGGTCTTGAACAGGAAATAAATATTTTGCTAGGGTCTGACTTTTTGTGGAAAATATTAAAGGGAATCGAGGGAAAATTGACAAAAGAATTATACGTTGCAGAAACTATTTTCGGTCATACGGTGCAAGGGCAAATAGAGTCTAATAAAAAAGAAGTAGCTTGTTTGCGTGTTTCAGTTGAAAATATAAATACCCAACTGAAAGCATTTTGGGATCTTGAATCAATTGGCATTGCTGAAAGCAATGAAAAGAACATTACCGATCATGAGGTAATAAAAGAATTTAAAGAAAATCTAAAATTCGTAAATGGGCGTTATGAAGCAAAATTATTGTGGAAAGATTCTCGCGAATTACTTAGAAATAATCTTGAAGTAGCAAAGAAGCGGTTTTCTAGTTCAGAAAATAAATTCTTGAAAAACGATTCTCTATTTAAAGAATATAACTCCATTTTGCTAGAGCAGTTTAATGAGGGTGTAATAGAATTGTGCACCGAGAAAGATTCTAATAATTCCTATTACATGACCCACAGACCTGTTATCCGTGACGACAAAACTACAACAAAAATGCGCATAGTCTATGATGCTTCTTCCAAATATGGTGATTCTCTATCATTAAACGAATGTTTGTATCATGTCCCTAACTTGAATTCTAATGTTTTAGATGATGAAAACATTCCTGTTTCGAGTTTCGAACCCCCAAATACTTTCTTGAAAATTTTAGGATTGATCTGGAACAATACAGAAGATAATTTAGGACTAGAATTACGACCCTTGTTAGAAAAATTAAATAATGATTCTTCTACTAAACACAATGTTTTGAAAATTGCAACTATGTTCCTTGATTCAGCCGGATATATTGCCCCTTTTGTTATTCGCATCAAATGCCTCTTACAATATTTATTGTTAATGAGAATATCATGGGATGAAATTTTTTCTGGTGAACTAGAAAATAATTGGCAAAATTGGCTTTCAGAAATCCCTGATCTCGCTCACTTGAAAATTCCCTGGCAGTATTTTAGCAACCTGATCATGGAAAAGGAGCATCTCCAGTTGCATATTTTTCCTGGTGCTAACTCTAATGTGTATGTTCCTGAATTTCTTTCCTTGCCCGAAGATCAGTGCCCTAGCGTTAAAATTGTTGCTACACAATTACCTGATGTTTCTAAAGCGAAGTCTCGAAAATCAGCAACCATTTCTTGTGTTGTTCAAACAAATAAAGCTGATGAAATTCCTATTTTTAATCTTGAAAAATATAGCTCCCTTAAGAAATTGTATCGAGTAACTGCATGGATATTTAGATTTATTTCTAATGTAAAATTAAAGATAGAGAAAAGAGATTTTTCAGAATTATCAGCTGAGAAAATTTTACATGCTGAAAATTTTTGGTTTAAGCTAATGCAGGAAGAAAGTTTCCCTGAAGTTGTAAAATACTTGAAATGTAGCAAGAGTATCCCTAAAGAGTCGAATCTTCAATTAAATCCTATGTTGTCAGATGATGTTTTGCTGTTGCTACGAGGACGGTTACAAAAGTCTGACTCCTCATGTTATGAAAAACATCTCCTTGAGATTCCTGCAAAACATAATTTGACTGAATTAATCGTGAAAGATGCACATGAAAAAGTTTTTCATTCAGAAGTGCCCAGAACATTAGTGCAAACTTGTGAAAAGTTTTGGATTTCAAAATCTAGACAGCGCATAAAATCAGTCCTAAACAAACGTGCAATCTGGAAGAAATCTAACGCACGCCCTGGTGAACAAGTTAGAGCACCTCTAAAACATATCTTGTGTTTACCTATCATAAAAGTGAACGATTTGATTTTACTAGCAACCAAAGAATCTTTAGTGAAATGCTTCCGTTTACGTGAGACTCTTCTGAATCATTTCTGGAAGCGCTTGAAAAATGAGTACTTCTCAACTTACAATCTGCTCACTACACGGACCAGAATAATACTTCTGACTTTGAAATATATGATGTGATTTTTATGCATATGAACATGTATCAAGAACTTTCTGGAAGTTAGGTATTTGTGGACAGAGATTAAAAAAAAAAATGAGGTCTTATGAACTGAAGGCAAATAATTCCGTCATTAAAAGACCTATTGATTCTTGTGTATAATTTAGAAGTGAAAAAACTCTGAACTTTTTTATTAATAGAACTGAAAAAAAAAAAAAAAAAAAAAAAAACTTTGATATTATTAGAGACTCAAAAACTCTCATTGACATTTGACTTTTAGAAAAAAATCTTGAATTGTTTCTGTTATTGACTTTAAACAACATTTAATTCTTTTTCACTTAAAAAAAAAAGATGTTTCTTGTTTGATATTATTTCTAATTTTTAGTTTAATTTTTTTGTGTTATTCTAGAAAAATTTGTATAGATTTAAATTGTTCTTTCTATTTTTAGTAGCAGAAACCTGCCAACCAAATATTTTTAATTGTTTTATTATTTTTATTGAAGCCCAGTATGTAAGTATATATTTTGATTTTGTATTGTATTTATGTATAGTGTAACTGATAATTTTTTAGAATAATTTTTATTTCTACTTTAATTATTTGAATCCCCATTTTGATGAACCCTTGTTCATCGGGGGGGAGTTTGTGGAATTTCGCAAACCCCTTCATCTCTCGAGCAATCAGCTAGACCTGCTTAGGCGCCAGTGATACCAGATCACGTGGCCTTCGAGAGAATTGATATTTAAAAACATTTTTTCTTTCTTGTTCTTTTTAGTTGGTTTTGTGAATGTAAAATATGAACGCAGTAAGTAGACTGCATTTTTTCTCTTGGTCTTCTAAAATTAGAAGAAATGTTGTTTTAATTTTAAAAGGAAAATTTATCTCGAGCATAAAATCCTGCTATTGTTCTTTATGGCTTCTTAATAGAAGAAAATAGTTGCTGGAAATTTAATTGTATTTAGAATCATGACTTCTAGAAGGAGCAAAGCAACTAAATATGTTTCATCTGTAAATATGTAAATAATATACATTATGTATATATTCGAACTGTAAATAATAATCTACAAAAAGTTCTAGTGATGATGCTTATTTACAAATGATAAACACAAAAGTAAAAACTTTTATTTGTGAAATATGATGACTTTAATATGATTTAAATGGAATCTTGACTTCTTATAATAATGCTCTCCCTATAACAATTTCGTGAACTGTGATTTTTTGTGGAATAACTTGAAATTCTTCAAGGACTATTTTCGCAGTATCAAGAAAATAGGGTAAAACCATCAGTGATGCCAGGTTAAGGACGATTTTTTCGACTTTTAGCTAGTAATTACTATGCCGTGCGAATTTCTTTCATGCCGATGATCAAAATATAACAAGAAAGGATGGAAGAAGACTTTCGTGTCAAGTAAATCAACAAAATATAAATTTATTCCTTTACAAGACTTGTTTTACTAAAAAGTACAAAAACATCAGTAATGGCCCGCTTTGCATCCGTGATGGCCCACCACTGCGTTAGTGATGGCCCACCGAAGTCGATTCTTCTTTTTCTGATTATTTTTTCAGGATTTGGCACTGATATTTTGGTGGCTTCTTTGTTGGTCCTCTTAACTCTTTTGTTGGCCATTTCAGCTTCTTTTTGTTTTTACAGCTCTTTCTCTCTGTTTTGATTCTTTTTGTTGCAGTTTTTCTTGTTTCTTCCGTACCTTGTCTTTTTACAGCTCGTTCCATGTTTGCGATTTCAGGATGAAAGGCATTCCCTACGATCTCCTCTTCCCTTTCCTTTCTGGACTGTGCGGACATTTAAGGATTTCTTTTAACCGTTTAGAGCGGTATTCTGCTGTGGAAGTAGTATTGTCTTTATTTTCTGTCTCTGAAAGACTGTCTTCGTCGAAGCTCTTCGGCTCCTGCTGAACAATTCTGAGATTCATAGGAATTTTTTCGAAGGTTTTGCTGTTACTGAAGCTCGTACTTGGCTAAGATACCGTGATGTCTATTTTTTCTGAGTAATCTTCTTCAGCTGGATCCGTTGCCGTTTCTGTAAGCCTGGTTTTAATTTTTGACTTTTTCTCCAGAATAGTATACAAGCGGCGTAAAGCTTCAAATTCTTCACTTGGTGGTTGTTGAGTATATTCGACTTTCTTCATTACATTCTCACAAACGACTTGATGGAAGTCCTCAATCGATATATTTCTCAGTGTTTGGAGCCTCAAACGGTTTCAGTTGAAACATCATCCACCATCATCACCTCTTTGATCACATCATTGATGTGATCCTTGCAGTTTGAATAGTCTACAGCATCTTCACTGAATGGATAAAGTCCTTTTGCCCTGAAACCATTTTTTATTGCCATCGTCATGTCATTTTCTAGTGCGATTTTCAGGATTGGAGTGATGTGCACTTAAGTCACAGCTTCATGTGGATGATTTTTGCGCCAGTGAAGAAGGGCCTTGTTCCACTGAGCTTTTAGTGGACGAAAAGCAGCTACGTCGCAAGGATGGAGAACATGGGTTGCATTTGGGCATAAAGCTATCAAAATTATCTGTAGAGATTTGCAAAGTTCACTGGTTTCACGCGTCAGATGCGTTTTGTGCCCACACACAAATAAAGTTATCGGCAGTTTAACACCATTCTTTGCTAGAAAGACGGCGAAGACATTTCCTATCCCTTCATAAAACGTAATAATAGCTTCATTCATAATGATAGCTTCTTTTAACGCGTGAAACATTCAGAAGCTAAAAATATAATCAGAAATGATTAAACGAATTCTGTTAGAGATCCGAAATGGATATTTTGATTAAACAGAGAGCTCCAGTTTGGGCTAATTTTACAAAATTTTACCAATGTTTAAAAACTCTATTAGAAAATAACGATGCAATTGAAAATATTGAAGTGAAATTTTCATCTTTAGAGAGAATATTTTGCCATTTAACGGATCTTGATAACGAAATATTAGGGTTATTATTAAATGATGTTTCTGATACGAAATACGCAGACGAGTTTGAAATTGTAGAAAATTACAGAGAAAAATTCGATGAAATGAAAACTCGCGTTAAGCTTTTAACTCAGAATTATGCTTTTGAACAACAAAATGCGGTTGTTAAGACTAATTTAAAACTTATTCAATTTGGCGGAGAAGTAGGAGATTGGCTCACATTTTGGAGTCAGTTTAGCAGAATTCACGAAGATAAATCATTAGAGAATGTAGATAAATTCCACTGCTTGATACAGTGTATGTCTCCTAGTATTAGAGCAAAAGAAATTATTGATAGTTGTCCTCCAACCTCAGAAAATTATAGCAAAGCTATTGAAAGCTTAAAGGCAAGATTCGGACGAGAGGAATTGCTTGTAGAATTTTATGTGAGTGAATTTTTAAGTCTAGTTGTAAAAAACGCTACGAGCACGAAAATAAAAAGCAACATAGTTCACATTTATGATAAATTAGAGTCTTATTTGCGATCTATTGAATCCATTGGTATGACACGTCTGATAAATATTCGGCTATGTTGTTTCCTTTAGTTGAATCTTGTATTTCTGAGGAGTTGCTTAGAGTTTGGCGTAGGAACCCAGTGTTGGATACAAGTGAGAATTCCTATGGGGATAAATTATCACAGTTGTTGTTATTTCTTCGCACCGAAGTTGAAGGGGAAGAGCGAGTTTCAATGGCAAAAGTAGGAATCAATCAAAATGATACTTCTTTGAGAAAGCAAAAATATAGAGTAGTTGAGTCGAGTCCCACTGCTAATGATTTACTTTCTAACGTAAGGAAAGGAACTGCTGTACGTTGTTTATTTTGTGATACGATCCATGAGACTAAGGATTGTTTTAAGGGACAAAATCTTTCGTTAGAAGAGGAGCAAAGTATTTTAAAGCGTAATAAAAGCTGTTTTATATCTCTTAAGGCAGGTCATTTATCGAAAAATTGTAAAACTTACGTAAAATGTGTCGTTTGTGGTAAAAAACATTGGCCCATTATGTGTTCTGAGTTGAAACATAATTTTAAAGCTCCAACAGAAGATGGTCGAAAATTTAATTCAAATTCCACGCTGTCCAATTATAGTGGTTCCTCTGAAGTTTTACTACAGACATTATTGGTTAACGTAAAAGTAAATGGAAAACAATCGAGCGTCAGAGCTCTTATTGATACTGGTTCTCAACGATCTTACGTTCTAAATTCAACAGCAGAAAGGCTTGTCTTAAAACCAACGCGGTCTGAAGTTTTGCTCCATACGATGTATGGAGGAAGCACTAATAGAAGAAAACATAAATGTTATACGTTGAAAATTAATGAATTCAGAGGTAATTATTCTTGAAATATACAAGTGTTAGATCAACCGGTAATTTGCGGTAGTGTTCCTAGAATGAAAAAGGGTGTTTGCTTCAAAGAACCTCAAGAAAGGGGTATTCAGCTACACGATGTGGGAGCGACTTCTCCTCAAATAGAGATCTTAATGGGGGCTGATTACGCTGGAAAATTATTTTCTGGATTGACGTTTCAGTTGAAATGTGGTCTCGTCGCTATGAAGACACATTTAGGTTGGTTGGTAATGGGAAAACCAGATGTAAAGTACGTCAATAGTTGTGTCGCATCTCTGTTAGCTCAATATGATGATATCGCTAATTTATGGAATCTGGAAGCTATAGGTATTACTGATCCTTGTGAACGTAAAAATCAGAAAGAGTTACAAGAAGCTGCATTGCATCATTTCAGAAAGACAGTCCATATTATGATGATGGAAGATATGAAGTTAGTCTTCCTTGGGTAGAAAATAAAGTTGACCTTCCAAGTAATAGAGAAGGTGCTGAAAGACGGTTGAGATCCACCACTTCCAAGTTGAGAAGAGATGGTAAATTAAATGCCTATGATGAAGTATTCAAAGAATGGTTGGCAAATGGTATTATAGAAGAAAGTAGAGAAGGTCCAGGCCACTATTTACCTCATCGTGGAGTATTTAAAGAAAATCCTACCACAAAAACTCGTTCTGTATTTGATGCATCCTTCAAGCAAACCAAAAAGAATCTATCTTTAAACGACTGCTTGTTGAAAGGGCCTAATTTTTTGAAAGAAATTCCTTCAGTGCTTATGAAATTTCACCAAGAAGAAGTCGGGGTAATGTCTGATATAAAGAAGGCCTTCCTTCAAATTTCAGTAGCCAAACCAGATCGCGAATATTTGAAGTTTATATGGTATGGTAAAGAAGGGAAGAGAAAAGTGTTTCAACATTGTTGAGTCGTTTTCAGCTTGAATTGCAGTCCATTTCTGTTAAATGCAGTTTTACGTTTTCATTTAGAAAAGGTATGTTCCTCTTTCAGCTCAGTATCGTGCATTGGAAAAATTGTTGACTCTTTATGTCGATAATTGCATCTTATTGTTGTCCTTTTATGTCGATAATTGCATCACTTCAGTCAAAACCAAAGAAGAATTGAAACAGTTTATAGATATTTCGACAAAAGTTATGGCAGAACCTAAATTTGACTTACGAGGTTGGGAGCATACCAATTTGCAAGAGTCAAAAAGCTTCACTGATGATTCATGTACTGAATCAAATATATCTTCTGTATTAGGTTTCGTGTGGAATAAATCAACTGATACTCTTAGCTGTTACATACCCACAGCCGATATCAACCTAAGCATTGTTACCAGACGAAGCATATTATCACTTGTTCAAAAAATCTTCAATCCGATTGGATTTTCCTGCCCAGTTACCCTATTATTTAAACTTATGCTTCAGGCAAGTTGGAAATCTAAATTGAGCTGCGATCCAGAAGTACCTGATGATATTAGAAGAAAATTCCTAAAATGGTTGGAAGATTTACCTCTGCTGCGCCTTGTAGAAATTCCTAGACATGCCTTTCTTACTGATAACTGAAATGAGTCTACACACCTTTTCAGATGAATGTGGAACTTTCTATGCTGCTGTGGTTTGCTTAAGATGTCATTCCAACCAAGATGTTTTTGTACAGTTACTGATGTCTAAATCTCGATTAGCACCTTTGAAAGTCTATATATATATCACGATTAATCACGAATATCACGAATATCACGATAATATCTATACCACGATTAGAACTTTTAGCCTGCTGTGTAAGTTCACGTTTAGTTGAATTTGTAAAAAGAAGCCTCAAACTTGAGAAGTTTATTAAGGGTGTATTCCAATCCAAACTGCTTATTTCCTGATTCCTTTTTAAATTCATTTTTGGTCTCAAACGCATCAAATTGGGAAATTCTCTTATTTAGAAACTACATAATGTGCCGTGCTTCTCAATTTTTTGATAAATGCAGAAAATATTGCAAAAAAAGAATGTCAAAGTTGGCCTTTTGAACCGAATTTTCCGCAACAGGAGATCTGGGAATGAAAAAAATGGTCATACTGAGAAAATAATTGTTTAAAACTCAAATTCTAATGAATTGAGCGAAAAATGAAATCGCACGGCCTCTTATACACCTCTTCAAAAATCACCTCAGCAAGTTTCATGTTTTTACTTTAAAAAATGAGTCTGAAAATGTCTCAGACAATTTCGAGCTGATGAGGGTTAAAAAATATTTTTTCGAATACACCCTTAAAGAATATTTCTGGACAGACTCTACAATAGCGCTGCAGTGGATAAAGAATGATGACCACCGGGGAGTATTTGTACGCAACAGAGTAAATAAAATTCGTAAGTTAACTCAGGAAAAAGACTGGAGGCATATCCCTGGCCAATACAATCCGGCTGATTTACCTTCGACGGGATGCTCAGCTTCAAAACTTCTTTCTTCGAGATGGTGAAAGGGACCCACTTGGCTGCGACTTCCTGAAAAGGATTGGCCCAAATCTGAAGCAACCTTTAACGAAGATGACGTTTAAAGGAAAAGAAGAAATGCACTACCTTGGTTGTAAACGAAATACAGGCAAGTGATAACATTTTATCTTATTTTTCAAGTTATACTAAAATCGTTAGAGTGATAGGCTGGATATTAAGATTTCTGTTCAACTCAAAGAATCAAAAGAATCAGAGAACGGGTAATCTAACAGTAAATGAAATAAATGAAGCAGAGAAGAGAATTATCAAAATTATACAAAATGAAACCTTAACGGAAGAATATGTTAATAGCTTAAAGTCATTGAATATTTTTAAAGATGAAGGAGGTATTTTTAGAATCAAGACCAAACTAACTGAACGGAATGATACACGTGATTTCAGGTTTCCTATTATTCTTCCTGGAAAGCATCGAATAACAGAGCTTCTCATCAGAGAGACACATTTGAAAATGATGCATGCCGGAATACAAATTTTGTTATCTTGCTTGAGAGAGAAATTTTGGATTATAAATGGTAGAAGATCTGTCCGTCAAGTAATCAATAGATGCGTAAGATGTAAAAGACAATTCAAAATCTTTAGAAACTCCACCAGCTCCTTTACCAGAAGATCGAATAAAGGATGCTTCGACGTTTGAAGTAGTGAGAGTTGATCTAGCTGGCCCCTTGATGCTAAAAGGAGAAGGAAAAGCATGGATTGTGTTATACACTTGCGCTGTATATCGTGCTATACATCTAGAGTTAATAACACATTTGTCAACGAAAGCTTTCCTTCTGAGTTTTAGAAGATTTATCGCTCGACGTGGTCGTCCGAATATCGTCTATAGTGATAATGGCTTGAATTTTGTTGGAACTGCAAATTTGTTTCAATCTATTGATTGGTCTGCTGTAGAACAATAAGCAACGCTTAAAAGAATACAGTGGATGTTCAGCCCTCCTTCCGCCGCTTGGTGGGGGGGGGGGGGGGATTTTGGGAACATCTTATTGGAATAATGAAGAATCTCTTTAGACGTGTTTTAGGAAGAGCTTCATTGAATTATGAAGAATTAATGAGTGTTCTTTGCGAATGTGAAGCTGTTGTTAATTCAAGACCTCTGACTTACATTTCCGAAGATCCTGATGCATTAATTCCTCTAACGCCATCTATGTTTTTACAAAATATTCAGACAATTGATGTCGCAGATTTAAACCTAATTGATTAGCACGATTTAAAGAAACGATGGAGATACCCCCAAACACTGAGAGATAATCTGAGAAAGCATTTTCGCTTGGAATACCTTGGGCAACTGCTGCAGCACAAACGTAGTAGACAACATTTGCAAATTCACGTTGATGATATAGTACTTGTTGAGAGTGATTCAAGAAAAAGAACTTTCTGACCATTGGCAAAAGTTCTTGAACTTTATACCGGCAAATATGGCAACATACGTGTTGCAAGATTGAAAATTTCATCGGGAGAGATAATTCGACCTATTCGTAAACTATATCCATTAGAGATTGAATGTGGTTCACAAGCTTCAGATGAACAATCCAGCGATACTTTTACCTCAGCTCCAGATGAACAATCCAGCGATACTTTTACCTCAGCTCCAGATTTACCGATCGTGCAACCTGTCCCAAATGTCCCTACTTCTGATCGAGATTCACTCACTGATCTTGCACCAAAACCAGAACATTCCTTAACTCCAGATTTTCTAAAAGAAAACAAAAATGTTACAACTAGAAGTGGTAGAACTGTCAAATTACCTGCAAGATTTCGACAGGACTGTATGTGAACTCTGTTTAGATGAACTTTAATTTTTAGCGTTATATTTTTCAACTTAGTATATTTATCTTTGATATGTAAGTATACGTCTTTTGAATTTTATGATATTGTTGACCAATGTGAGTTTTGATTGTAATGTCCTATAATCAAAAGTTGGGAGTGTGTTGCGTCCAAGGTTTATCGGCACGCACTTCTTCAATTTATAAGTTGTTTTCGTTGCATGGCAACCGATTTTTATTTGTTGTAATTCTAAAAGAGTCATCCGGGCACGGTGACCGTTTTTAGCCTGTTGTATAAAATCTGGACTGTTGTATGAGATACAACAGGCTAAATCCGGCTAAAAACTCAGGCTAAAAGATAGTTGTCAGTCTATCGACTGGAAATTAACAGATTTTTTTAATACTCGTATAACGAAATTTAGAAACGATTGTGGATGATTAAAACAAAAGACATGAGTGTCTATTGCTCCGGGAGGTTATCCTTCTCTGGATGTCTGTCTGTCTATCCTACAGCATGCAATTTTCTTGTAAAGGATGATATTATTATGCAGTAAAACCTCCATAACGGACACACCAGATTAGTGGACACCTCTATTTAGCGGACATTTTTTCGATTACCAACCCTTAAATAACTGTACATTTTTTACTCTCAGTAGCGGACACCTCCAAATAGAGGACAAATTCTGCCCTCCCGAGGTGTTCGCTATTCAGAGGTTTTACTGGTAAAACCTCCATAACGGACACACACGATTAGCGGATACCTCTATTTAGCGGACATTTTTTTGATTACCAACACTTAAGTTACTGTACATTTTTTACTCTCAGTAACGGACACCTCAAAATAGAGGGCAAATTCTGCACTCTCGAGGTGACCGCTATTCAGAGGTTTTACTATATATATTATTGGCAGATATTTTACAGGGCCGCACAAAAGAATAAGAATATTGAAACGAATATAAACTATCTTCGGGATTGGTAGATCGCTGATGGTAATGTAATTTTAGGATGTTGTTGCAGTCACCCGCAGCATGTTTCCAGGGTTTCGTTCATCTGACGAAACCCTACCTGTCCCACTCCTTTGTCTGTCTGTCTGTCCGTCTGTCACAGCGCCCGTTCTCAGAAACTATACATATATGTCGGAGACTTGAAATTTTGCATACTTATAGCTGAACACCACACATCAAATGGCAAATAATAAAAATTTGAAAAAGTCTAATATTTAACCCTCTGGTCTCTAACATGTGTATTTTAAACAATTTTTCTAACTCAGCCCCTAGTTAAGTAGGAGACTTGAAAGCTTGCATACTTATACCTAAACACCACACATCAAACGACAAATCATAAAATTTTGAAAAAGGTCTAATATTTAACCCTCTGGGCTCTAACTTGTATTTTAAACAATTTTTCTAACTCAGCCCCTAATTAAGTTGGAGACTTGGAATGTTGCATACTTATAGATGAACACCGCACATCAAATGGAAAATAATAAAAATTTGAAAAAGTCTAATATTTAAACCTCTGGGCTCTAACATGTATATTTTAAACAATTTTTCTAACTCAGCCCCTAGTTAAGTAGGAGACTTGAAAGCTTGCATACTTATAGCTGAACACCACACATCAAACGACAAATCATAAAATTTTGAAAAAGGTCTAATATTTAACCCTCTGGGCTCTAACATGTGTATTTTAAACAATTTTTCTAACTCAGCCCCTAGTTAAGTAGGAGACTTGAAAGCTTGCATACTTATAGCTGAACACCACACATCAAACGGCAAATAATAAAAATTTGAAAAAGTCTAATATTTAACCCTCTGGGCTCTAACATGTGTATTTTAAACAATTTTTCTAACTCAGCCCCTAATTAAGTTGGAGACTTGGCATTTTGCATACTTATAGATGAACACCGCACATCAAATGGAAAATAATAAAAATTTGAAAAAGTCTAATATTTAACCCTCTGGGCTCTAACATGTATATTTTAAACAATTTTTCTAACTCAGCCCCTAGTTAAGTAGGAGACTTGAAAGCTTGCATACTTATAGCTGAACACCACACATCAAACGACAAATCATAAAATTTTGAAAAAGGTCTAATATTTAACCCTCTGGGCTCTAACATGTGTATTTTAAACAATTTTTCTAACTCAGCCCCTAATTAAGTTGGAGACTTGGCATTTTGCATACTTATAGATGAACACCGCACATCAAATGGAAAATAATAAAAATTTGAAAAAGTCTAATATTTAACCCTCTGGGCTCTAACATGTATATTTTAAACAATTTTTCTAACTCAGCCCCTAGTTAAGTAGGAGACTTGAAAGCTTGCATACTTATAGCTGAACACCACACATCAAACGACAAATCATAAAATTTTGAAAAAGGTCTAATATTTAACCCTCTGAGCTCTAACTTGTGTATTTTAAGCAATTTTACTAACTCAGCCCCTAGTTAAGTAGGAGACTTGAAAGCTTGCATACTTATAGCTGAACACCTCACATCAAACGACAAAAAATAAAATTTTGAAAAAGTCTAATCTTTAACCCTCTGGGCTCTAACTTGTGTATTTTAAGCAATTTTTCTAACTCAGCCCTTAATTAAGTTAGAGATATGAAATTTTGCATACTTATAGCTGAAGACTTGCGATCACACTACATATCATAAAAATTCAAAAAGTCTTATATTATTACAGCCCTTTGACCACTCTTTCTTATTGTGCACCACAGCCTTACATATTTTAGTTTCACTTTTTACCACCAGGTGACGCCTACCTATATCGAGTGCTATGGGCCTGATCCCCTCGACTAATATGTCTACGGATAGGTTGTAAAACGGAATTTCTTTCGGATACAGGTTTTATTTAGAATAGAGTGCGCCCCTGGTTGCAAAATGTGGAACTAACATATTTTTTCAAAAAGATAAAGTGTTTTGAAAGGAATATTAAACGAAACCATCTGTGCGATCTGTGATCACACTTAACCAACTTGTTTCTTCAAGATGGTGCATTTAGCATTTATAATAGTTATTTTACAGGGTCCCACAAAAGAACACGAATGTATGAAACGAATATATCTTAAATGCGGGGTTTGTAGATCACTGATGGTAATGAAACTTTGGCACGTTGTTACAGTCACACGCAGCATATTTTTTATTTTATTTTTATCAAGAGGTCGCAAATAGCATTTATAATAATTGTACAGGGCCGTACAGTAGAATACTAATATATGTTATATGCGGGATTTTTAGATCGTTAATGTAATATAATTTTAGCGTGCTGTTACAGTCACCTCAGCATGTTTTACCTTCAAGAAGGTGCATACAGCAATTAGAGTTATTTTACAGGGCCGCACAAAAGAACACGAATGTATGAAGCGAATATGTGTTAAATGCAGGTTTTCTAGAACGCTGATGATAGTGTAATTTTAATATGTTTTTACATTAGCATACAGAATGATTTTTCTTAAAGAGGATATATATAGCATTTATAATTATTGTACAGGGCCGCACAAAAGAATACGTACATATGTTAAATGAGGGATTGGTAGATCATTGATGGTTATGTAATTTTAGCATGTTGTTACAGTCACCCGCAGCCTGTTTTTTTTTTTTTTTTAAGCGGGTGCTTGTAGCATTTATAGTTATTATACAGGGCCTTACAAAAGAATACGAAATACGAATACATGTTAAATGCGGGATTTGTAGATCACCGATTGTAATGTAATTTTATGATGTTGTTACAGTCATCTACAGCATGATTTTTCTTAGAGATGGTGCATATAACATTTATAGTTGCTTTACAGGGCAGCACAAAAGAATACGAATATATGTTAAATGCGGGTTTCGTAGATCACCGATTGTAATGCAATTTTAGGATGTTCTTACAGTCACCCACAGCATGTTTTTCTTCAACATAGTGCATATAGCATTTATAGTTATTTTACAAGGTCATACAAAAGAACATATAAGTATCAAACTAATATATGTTAAATGCGGGGTTTGTAGAACGTTGACGGTAATGTAATTTTATCATGTTGTTACAGTCTCCTACAGAATAACTTTTCTTGAAGAGGATGTATATAGCATTTAAAGTTATTGTACAAGGCCGTACAAAGGAATAAGATGGGAGGAAATGGGGTAACCAAACTTCGGTAAAATTAATTTTTTTTATTTTTCAATTTATGATAGCTATATTAAAGTTAAAGTTCGCACAGATTCAACGCAATTTTATCACGTGTTTATATATGCAGTGTCCCCTGGCGGGAAATAGAACAACTATTTTAAAATAAAATATTTTTATTAAAATAAATTTTCAAAATACGTTTCTGCCATGGTGAAATTTATGTTTTACTAAAATATTTTACACGAAACTTTTTTTTCGCTGATAGTACCCCTGGTGGGAAGATTGTATAACTGAAATTTTAAAATTAATTTTTTTTTTACGTTTTCTTTTACGTCCTTAGCTTTAAGTATGCAAAATTTCATGTCTCCAACTTAATTAGGGGCTGTGTTACAAAAATTGCTTAAAATGCACAAGTTAGAGACTGGAGGGTTAAATATGACTTTTTCAAAATTTTATGATATGTAGTGTGATCGCAAGTCTTCAGCTATAAGTATGCAAAATTTCATGTCTCCAACTTAATTAGGGGCTGAGTTAGAAAAATTGCTTAAAATACACAAGTTAGAGACCGGAGGATTAAACATGACTTTTTCAAAATTTTATGATTTGTGGTGTTATCGCAAGTGTTCAGCTATAAGTATGCAAAATTTCATGTCTCTAACTTAATTAGGGGCTGAGTTAGAAAAATTGCTTAAAATACACAAGTTAGAGCACAGAGGGTTAAATATTACACTTTTTCAAAATTTTATGATTTATCGTTTGATGTGAGGTGTTCAGCCACATGTATGTAAAATGTCATGTCTCCAACTTAATTAGGGGCTGTGTTAGAAAAATTACTTAAAATACACAAGTTAGAGACCGGAGGGTTAAACATGACTTTTTCAAAATTTTATGATTTGCGGTGTTATCGTAAGTGTTCAGCTATAAGTATGCAAAATTTCAAGTCTCTAGCTTAATTAGGGGCTGAGTTAGAAAAATTGCTTAAAATACACAAGTTAAAGCACAGAGGGTTAAATATTAAGCTTTTTCAAAATTTTATGATTTGTCCTTTGATGTGAGGTGTTCAGCCATATGTATGTAAAATTTCATGTCTCCAACTTAATTAGGGGCTGTGTTAAAAAAATTGCTTAAAATACACAAGTTAGAGACCGGAGGGTTAAACATGACTTTTTCAAAATTTTATGATTTGTGGTGTTATCGCAAGTGTTCAGCTATAAGTATGCAA
This sequence comes from Maratus speciosus, assembly GCA_963932465.1. Taxonomy (NCBI): domain Eukaryota; kingdom Metazoa; phylum Arthropoda; class Arachnida; order Araneae; family Salticidae; genus Maratus; species Maratus speciosus. The sequence goes on along the minus strand of OZ010799.1, from coordinate 60,778,146 downwards.
AATTTCAAGTCTCTAACTTAATTAGGGGCTGAGTTAGAAAAATTGCTAAAAATACACAAGTTAGAGCACAGAGGGTTAAATATTACACTTTTTCAAAATTTTATGATTTGTCCTTTGATGTGAGGTGTTCAGCCATATGTATGTAAAATTTCATGTCTTCAACTTAATTAGGGGCTGAGTTAGAAAAATTGCTTAAAATACACAAGTTAGAGACCGGAGGGTTAAACATGACTTTTTCAAAATTTTATGATTTGTGGTGTTATCGCAAGTGTTCAGCTATAAGTATGCAAAATTTCAAGTCTCTAACTTAATTAGGGGCTGAGTTAGAAAAATTGCTTAAAATACACAAGTTAGAGCACAGAGGGTTAAATATTACACTTTTTCAAAATTTTATTTTTGTCGTTTGATGTGAGGTGTTCAGCTATAAGTATGCAAAATTTCATGTCTCCAACTTAATTAGGGGCTGAGTTAAAAAAATTGCTTAAAATACACAAGTTAGAGACCGGAGGGTTAAATATGACTTTTTCAAAATTTTATGATTTGTCGTGTTATCGCAAGTGTTCAGCTATAAGCATGCGAGCTTTCGAGTTTCCAACTTAATTAGTGGCTGAGTTAGAAAAATTGTTTAAAATACACAAGTTAGAGCCCAGAGGGTTAAATATTAGACTTTTTCAAAATTTTATGTTTTGGCGTTTGATGCGTGGTGTTTAGCTATAAGTATGCAAAATTTCAAGTCTCCAACATTTATAGTTTTTTTAAAATGGGCTCTGTGACGGACGGACACACAGACAGGCAAGTGAGACGAATAAGGTTTCGTCAGATATTAAACCCAAACAATATGTATGAAGTATACATCTTTTGTTAAAAACATACAATAATGTATATGAACAAAGTATTTCAATTTCGCCAGTGTAGTGTAATATAATTCAAATACGATACTTCCAACAATTTACGCCTTTAGAAAGTAATGGACCCGATGTTTTTTGTGGAGCCCTGTATATGAATAATAAATATTACGTTAATCGTTTTTGATTGAACCATGCTAGAGTGAACCTAAAGATCGTATATCGAATTTGTTTCTCAAAATATGATTTTTTTACATTTTTAATTATACAAACCGTCAATAGATAGCAGGACAATTGATTTTATTTTTAGCCTGTTGTCAGGCTAAATCTAGCCTGCATTTAGCTTGAAAAAACGGTCACACTGCATCCGGGCGAGAGTTGGCTAGTTTTTGTTTGTAAAATAAATAACTTTTTTTTTTATAAATGGATAATCCTTTAAAATTTTAGATTAATAACACGCAACCTCTGACAATGAGAATTTACACCAGTTGCATGGCAAAAAACGATATCTGAGATTCATATTTATTATTCTTCATGTTCTATCTGTTCGTCTTGTGAAATGTTTTGTTAAATGTTGTGGTGTGAGCTAAAATGCCTTATTTATTCAATGAATATACACGAACACGCGCCAAATTGGTGACCCGTACTGGAGCGCGTTAAAAGAATTCTGTAGTAAGTGAGTAATATTTCATTTTATTTTGGAAAAATGTCTGAAATTAGTGCAGTTCGTATTCCACCATATAACTTTAATGATGTTAGTCTTTGGTTCGCCATGTGTGAACATTCATTTGAATTAGCGCATCCAAAGGCCATAACAGAAAGTCGAACTAAATTTAATTATATATCCACTATCTTACCTCCAGATGCCGCATCTGTTGTACGGGATTTAATTATCAAACCGTTCAATAATACTCCTTATGAGGATTTAAAAACGGAATTAATAAAACGATAAGCGATTCCTCAAAATCCAAAATAAGGAAATTGTTATCTGGTGAACAGCTCGGAGATCGTAAACCCAGTGATCTTTTAAGAGTAATGCAAAGAAGAGCTGAATCCCACAAAGTATCCGATGAATTGATGTTGGAATTATTTATTTCGCATTTACCGTGATATGTACAGAGCATTTTAGCATCTATCTCACCATTGTCACTTGATAAAGCAGCCGGAGTTGCTGACCGAAATATGGAATAAAATCCCACCGCAGTAAATGCTGGTTCAGTACCATCAAATACTAATTCAGAAATTTTATGTGAAATTAAAAAACTGAATGATCGAATTAAACAAATGGAATTATGTAGGTCACACAGCCCTTTTCTTCGGCGTTCCTTTGGGAGGAATCGTAGCATTTCAAAAGATTCCAGACAGCAATGTTGGTATCACGAAAAATTTGGCAAAAAGGCCAAGAAATGCTCCGAACCTTGTTCACTTTCAAAAAACACAGACGGCAAGGTGTAGCGGCGACAACAACCTTGCATAACATATCTCGTCGCCTCTTTTTAAAGGATCGAAAGACCAATATAAATTATTTATGCGACACAGACTCTGACATCAGTATTATTCCAGCGTCATTTTCCCGCAAGAAAAATACCCCTTTTATGACTCTTTTCTGCTGCAAATACCTCAAAAATTAATGTATATGGAGAAAAGCTTCTGACACTTGATTTCAATCTCAGAAAAACTTTTCGCTTTCCCTTTTTAATAGGTGATGTAAGCGCTCCAATTATTGGCGCAGATTTCCTATATCATTTTAATCTAATTCCAAATCTTCGTAATAAAACGTTAGTTGATAATGTTACAAATTTAGCTACTCCCGGTCATCTACATAACAGCATCTGTTCATTCTATCAAAACTGTTTCGGGAAATAGTATTTATCATAAATTACTACTTAAATTTCCAGATATAACTAAACCTCCTCGTGCTGATCAACAAATAAAGCAATCAATATTCCACCATATAGAAACTACCGGATCTCCTGTCCACGCCAAACCAAGAAGATTAGCTCCAGACAGATTAAAAATAGCCAAAACCGAATTTCAGCAAATGCTTGATCTTGGTCACATAGGGCCATCCAAAAGCAATTACGCCTCACCACTTCATATGGTTCCAAAAAAAAGATTCTACAGATTGGAGACGTGTCGGGGATTACCGAGCACTTAATGCACAAACAATAAAAGATAATTGTAGCATTCCAAATATTTTAGACTTTACTTCGAATCTTCATGGTACAAAAATATACTCCCACCTTGATCTCATAAAAGCTTACCACCAAATACCAGTTCATCCAGATGATGTACATAAAAGTGCCATTATTACACCGTTTGGCTTATTAGAGTGTACAAAAATGCAATTCGGCCTTTGCAACGCAGCTGCTACATTTCAATGGTTCATAGATCAAATTACACGAGATCTTCCATTTCTGTATGTCATCGTTGATGAGATCCTGGTAACATATCGTACACCAGAAGAACATCTCGAGCATCAGAAAATCATATTTCAACGCTTACAAGAATACGGAACCATCAAAAGCCTTAAAACCATCAAAATGCATTTTCGGCGTATCATCCATAGATTTTCTAGGTTTTAAGGTATCTGAATTTGGCATTGAGCCCCTACCAGATCGTGTTGGTTGTAAAGTGAAATAAAAATAAAAATAGAAAAATGAGTTTGATGGTCCCTTGTCCCCTTAAAGAAGTTATTATTAATAATAAACTTGGTTCGAATTTTAATAATAGAATTTCATCTTCCGTTATTGAATGTTATTTTTCACAAAAATAATATTGCATTTCACAAAAATAACTTTTACTTTTCACAAAATGGACTTCAAGAAAAAAAGAACCGAAATCGACCCCTGGATCAGGCCCGTAGACAGGATTTTCCTTCGGGAGGGGCTGAATCGTGAATTTTTTTCTGATCTGACAGCAGTAATTTGCCTAATTTAAAGCATAAATAAAAAAATAAACAAGGCTTAACCTAAAGTATGTTTCTGCACAGGATACTTGGTGTCCATGTCAAAAATTGTTATTTCGTATTTTTTTAGATTTCTGTTACAATTTTTGGTTTTCAAGAGGCAGTTTCCAAACCGGTTCGGAAACCGGGAATGTTTCTAGGAAAAAAAAACTGCAACGAAAATAAAAAAGCACAAATTAGCAATCGTTGAGATAAGCCTCATGTATCCTATAAAACAAAAATTAAAAAATATTGAAATGCGAACAAGTAATTTGAATAGATTTAAAACACAGAATTAATATTAGCGTGCGATTGTCTCGCATTACGAGAGCGGTGTCTTAAAATGACTAATCCATAGAGGAAATTAATTACACTCAATATTTTTTCAAAGGAAAAATTAATTGCTACAGACATATGTAATCATAAAAATTATATTTAAATTTCACATTCTCTGATTAGAATAATTATAAATGCAGTACTGTTACTACAGTAAATTTACTAGTGTTACAGAAACAATCTTTGTGACTTCTTCTCAGCCATGAGGCTGATTATCTTATCAGGATCAACTGTAATGTCCTAATCAATCGAAATCATCATTGCAAGGCTACTCAGTCTCTCATCGCCATAACTCTTCGAGGCAAAGATTTAATTATTTTCATTGTCCAAAAAAACCTTTCAGCAGTGGCTGTTGTTACCGGGATTGTAGCCAAGACTGTCAGCAATTGTTTGATCGTATTGTAATACGTTGCATTACAGCACTCTAAAAGTTTTACGACCTCTGTGTTTATGTAAACATTAGCAATTCTCTGGCATCATAATTCATAATTGCTTCTGCCGGAGAAGCAAATCCTAGAAGAAGTACTTGGAAATCTGTTAGAATGTCTTCATTTGAAATGAATCGGTCATTAAAATTTTGAATAAGACTTTCTACACAGGGAATAAAGACCGTGACGCTGTAATACTCTTCAACGGATTTAATTTGAGGGTTTGCGCTTGTTGTCTGTCTAAATGTTAGTATTTGGATCTTTATTTCAGTTTGGAAGATGCCTTCCTCATGTTTTGATGCAGAATTAAATATCTCACGAAATATTCCCATTGCATTTTCTCTATTTTTCTGTAAAATAATTAGGACATCTTTAGCATGAGTTACAGCCTGTATCATGTTACGAGATTTTTCTTGAAGAAGAATTTACAATGGGTTTGTCAGGCTGAAAAGCTTGTGACAGACAAACAAGCATATGAGAAAATCACTCTTCTCCATGATTGCCAAAACAGCTGTAGCTGATGAAGAAATCTTCCATGTTTTTCCCGAAATATTTTCTATGCTAATGCAATTGAACAGTTCAACAAAAATTAATATGCATTCATGCCTTTCGATAGATCTTGTGTCGCAAAGGCGGAGAGGTCGTTTTCTTCTGTTTTCTGGGAAATATCATGAAATTGCTTCTTGAAGGACTAAATTTGCCTTGAGGTGATTTCTAAAAAAATTGTCACTTTATTAAAAGTTCCAAGACAATTTCGGATGTTATGAATAAGTATGCTGTTGGACAATGCCAAGTTTAAGTGGTGGCTTGCACAATGGACATATCTAATTTTGGGGTACTTCTGACGAATTCTAGATTGGACCCCACTAACATAAGCAGCCATATTGGCCACTCCATCATATACATGGCCGACGCATTTAGACATGTCAAGACGTTGTTCATCACAATGTAGTATTACTTTTGTTTAATTTTTAGCGGTAGGATGAAACATAGAAAATCTTCCCGAATTATTGGTTTGTCAATTTTTTAAATAGTCCACATATCTAACATAAAGGGAAAGCTGTTCTATGCTTGAAATGTTCACAGTTTCGGCAGCAATCAAGCTAAAACAGATCGTGTTATTTATTTTGGCAATTAGTTCTTCCGTAACTGTATCCGAGCACATTTGAATAATTTCATTCTGAATGTCTGGTCTGAAGTAAGTATTAGTTCTACATTTGTTTATGATATGTCGTTTCAATTCATCGTCTCCAGGCTTTGTTCTAAATCTCAAGAGTCTTAGCTCAGTTTTTTTTTAAATTATTATTGGTTTCCCTAACGTCCTATCATTATCATTTCTAAGTGGCATTTTTTGCTGTGCGCAAAATAAGAATGTTTCAATTATTGCTCTAAAAGCTACTCTGTTTTCTTCTTTTTCTGAAGCTTCTTTGAGAATCTAACATTAACAGTGAGATATTTTTCTGTTTTCCCTGAAGAAATCTCAAAAAATTTGTTTGCTAACATAACACACTTTTTGTGATAATCTAATTGCACATGTCTTAAGAAAGCATATTTAGCCTTTTTCCAATTTCTGAAACACGTTAGAAACTAGTCTTTCTGATTTAATATGACTTCCTTTACCTGATACGGAATTACTTATCGAATTTTACTGTGGATAAAGGTAGTTAAAATTGGGTTTTAAGAACTTGCATTTTTAGTGATAGATACGAATAAAGAATAATATATACAAATGAGCAATATAACGAGGGATTACTGTAACTATAATTGAATAAACATATTTTTACAACTAAAAATGTACGTAGTTTTAATGTAATCGAAGATAAAAACAAGGGAAACATTGTAAATTTTTGTTCTCATTAGAGATAACTTTGCAAAGTCTTCTTAAAATTTCGGAGGGGGGCTTCAGCCCCCTTAGCCCCCTCCTTGGCTACGTGCCTGCCCCTGGTCTATGACCTATGTTCTATAAAAATAATTTTTTGTAGTATAGTATTGCAGTTATAGATGTTGAGCCCGGTAAGTGATTTGCCAGGGCCCCGGGAGTCATTGCACCGACCATGCTGGTTTAAAAGTCAGGCCCGAGCCCGTTTAGAGCTGAGTCCAGGGCCATACAAGGAGACTTCGGGCCCCGGTAATAATTCCAATACAGGCGCTTCTACAATAAGTAGTATGATACAATAAAATCTGATTAGGCGGAGACGCAAATGACCAGTGAAAAATTCCTTTTTATGCATGTTGTTTTCATATTAGAAAGTATAATTGCATAATATTTTACGGAGGGCTGGACTATGATTTTTTCCGTTTATAGTAGGATTCCGTTATAAACAGGCTTTACTCTGTTGGAAAGTGAATTTTCTGAATAGTGCTTTTATTTTTAAAAAATCTATGTAGTATTTGCTTAGAGTTTACTATTTTTCTTTTACAGTATTACAATTTATGATGCATTGTAACACCTTTTCATCTAAAAATTCTTAAAAAAAAAAAAAAAAAAAAAAAAGTAAAATTTTGAAAATATAATTACATTTTAATTGAATTATCAATTATTTTTGGGTGAAAAAGTTTAAAGTAATGGAAGAAATAAAATGCGAATCCTTAATATGTGACCTTATCCAACTTTCCTCCTGATTCGTGTTCGCGCGTCTGAAATCACCCGCATCATTAACCCGTTCGGGACCATAGGTGCATATTGCATATATGCATTCCCAAAAAGAGCATACGGAATTTGTTTTAGGCACCAGTAAAAAAGAAAAGTAACATTTAGTTTCTTCAGTTGGCGTATTTTCGTGATTATTTAAGTAAAGGTAACTTTTCAAAATAAAGTAGTGCCAACTGAATACAATTTGTGTAAAGCAGAGCAGCCATTTCAAAACTTTCATAACATCAAATGAACTTTCAAATATTTTATATATACAGTAGAACTCCAATTATTCGAATCGCTTTCAGAATTTCAGAAAAAAAAATTAAGACAGAAATGTACTGCGATTCGCAAAAGAATGATTATAAATAATGAAATTGTGAGAGAAGAAATTGTCGAGGAAGAAGATGACCTTAATGTCGAAATTGAAGCAGACACGGGACCATCAGCTAGTGAAGCATTTGCCGGCCTTGAAACTGCGTTGAAATGGATGGAGCGTCAGACCCGAGTGTGACCACATGCAACTTCTCGCTGTCAAAGCGGATGCACGACTTGGCTGCCCGAAAACGGTTGAAAACTGTCAAACAGCTTACTTTGACCGAGATGTTCAGCAAGGAATGATTTTCATTCACAGTATGGTACGTACTGCTATGCACAGCACTTGTAATAGTCCCCGAGCCAGCAAATTTCGTCAGTTATTTCCTCTCAGCCGATAATTTGTAAAACGCTTCAGAGAGTTGTATCATGAAGCTCCGTGAACGTCAGTTGCGGTTCCGTGGGTGGGTTGAGCAGCGGTAGCCTCCCAAACAAGTAAAAAAAAATTAGTAATTTCCTCCCGGTTGAAAATTTGTCAAATTATGGCTAACCCAATATCTTGAAGAAAAAAAAAAAGTCAGCTGATTATAAAGTGGTGGGTAATACGTCAGCTGGTCACACGAACATGAAAAAAATATACAGGGTGCAAAGGAAAGTCCCTTTAACCTGAAAATACTTACGAACGGAGAGAGCTGCAGGTATGGAAGTGAGGTAACGGTATAGTAAAGTGACTACGCCCGATTTAATGCAAACGACGTCAGCGCCCCCTAGTAACGAAATTTGGAAGATAGCTATTGAAAATCGTAAAGAAAGAAATAGAGCAAAATTTCCAATAAGAAAGTTTTAGAGCATCAATTAATTAGAACGAAACGACATTTGGTTCATACGGATAAGATAAATCGTCGCCTGTATACCCAAAAATGTCCCAAATCGATGAGCGACGATTCTACTTTGCATATTCACATTCCGTAAATGTAGCAGTGCACAATTTCAGATTGTGACGCTGTACTGTGCTGTAATGTCTGTAAAAATTTAATTTCGAGTGCATTTAAAATTTTAGATTAACTCTTTCAGGGGAAGAAGAATTCTGTTCGTAAACTGATGAAGTAATTTACTGACACCAGAATATTTAAACGAATTTCTTAGAAAATAAAAACCCGCTAATTTTCACTTTCATTACAAAAGCAAAATTTTATTAAAATATTCTTGCTGCTGTTTGCCAGTTTTGGAATTAAAATTAGGTGGCTAGACCGTCTAGCCACCGTCCTTGAAAGGGTTAAATCTATGTCGTCGTATTGAAGAGGCTAGCAAAAGACGTTGCATGCTGAGAAATGTGGCATGTAGAATTACTCTCACGAATACAAACGTGTATCGTGAGCAATGGCGAACTTTTCGAACATACTGAATATTAACTTTTTATCACTGTGAGACAGTTTGTCTTTTTTGTTTTTTTGTGTGATGTTATCAAAATGTATTGAGATAAGCATGTATTTATACCATAAATTGTGCATATTTCTTCATACTTCTGGCTATTCCATTCAAACGTTTACACAAAATAGAGTGCATCGATTTCGGACATTTTTGGGTATACGGGCGAAGATTTATCTTATCCATGTAAACCAAATGCCGTTTCGTACTAATTAGTTGATGCTCTAAAACTTTCTAACTGGAAATTTTGCTCTATCTCTTTTCTTTTTCGATTTGCAATGGCTATCTTCCAAACTTCGCCACTAGGGGCGCTGCCGTCGTTTGCATTAAATCGGATGTAGTCACTTTACTATAGCGTTACCTCACTTCCCTAGCTGTAGCTCTCTCCATTCGCAAGTATTTTCAGGTTAAAGGGACTTTCCTTTGCACCCTGTATATTTTTTTCATGTTCGTGTGACCAGCTGACGTATTACCCACCACTTTATAATCAGCTGACATTTTTTTTTCTTCAAGATATTGAGTTAGCTATAATTGGACAAATTTTCAACCGGGAGGAAATGACTATTTTTTTTTTTTTTTTTTTTTTTTTTACGTGTTTGGGAGGTTAGCGCTGCTCAACCCACCCACGAAACGCAGCTGACGTTCACGGAGCTTCATGATACATCTCTCTGAAGCATTTTACAAATTATCGGCCTAGAGGAACTTGGTCATCAAAATCTGTTGCTGGCTCGCGGACTATAAGTACGCTTAACATGTAAAAGTGTTGACTTTTCATTTAATTAATTAAAAGCTCCTTTTCCTTAAAAATAGTTTTTTTCTCCTATTTTCAACATACATACAGTAATTAATTAAATAGATCCTTTTTTCGGAAAAAAAATTCAATTATGCGAAGTTTTGATTATCCGAATGGTGCCCGGTCCCGATTGATTCGGATAATTGGTGTTTTACTGTATACAGGAGTACAGGCCGTGAGCCCGGCCCCATAAATGCATCCCAACAAATTCTGACTTTTGAATTTTATTATTTGTCTTAATTTAAATTTTGAACGTAAATAAGTGCGAGTCTACTTTTTCTGGTGTTTTTTTTTTTTTTTTTTTTTTTTAAACCAGGATCGAAAGAAACCCGAACCCCTTCACTGTAAAAAGTGACAGATGTTTCTTAATCTACAAAAATGTAGTATAATCTAGAACGAAAATATACAATAACCTCTTCCAAGTCACCGAAGATTCCGAAAAGCCTTCCCTTACCTTTAAAAACCTCAGAAAACTATTTATTTTCGAAATTTAAAGAAGAATTTTCAAAAATACATTTTTATTAGCTGCCCGTCATTTTCGGAAACGTTTCTGAATACCTTTTACAATGCAGTCATCAATTTTGTCAAATGGGAAATTCGGATGCTATCCATTCTCGGGTAAATATTTTTATGTTCGGAAAGCATGCTTAACACACAAACGTACTAAATTAACAGCATTAACATTGATATGAAAATTAACGTTACTTTGTTACAGTTTCATGCACAAATTCAGTTATGCAGCTGAAAATGTTTACTTGAGAATGGATAGCATCCGAAAAACCGATTTTCCGGGTACAGAGATCTGATGAATGCATTGTAAAAGCTACTAGGAAACGTTTCCGAAAATGACGGGCAGCTAATAAAAATTTATTTTTGTAAATTTTTCTTTGGATTTCGAAGATAAATCATTTTCAGAGGTTTCGACAGATAAAGGAACACTTTTCGGAATCTTGGGTGATTCGAAACATGTTATTATACATTTGCGTTAGTGATTATTGCACATTTTCGTAGATTAAGAAATATCTGTCATTTTTTACAGTGTTGAAGAACTGGGCCTGGTAATTTAACGGGCTCTACCCAGAGGCGTCGCGATGGGGGGATTATGGGGGGGGGGTCCCCTCCAATATATGTGAACTTGGGAAATTTGAGCTTAGAGTTGAGAAATTCTAGATTTTTGAAAGACCTTTTTCTTTTTTTTAAAAAATAATAGCAAAAAAATATGAAAATGTTAGTATTACCCGACTGAAAAGAAGGTTTATGTGTTTCACGCGTATCTGCGTATGTGGATTTCTTTATACCCTCGGAACATCCCAGCGGCTGGATGGATTTTAATTAATGAGGTCTCTATCGATTCGTCTTAACTGTCCGATGGTTATAGAATAGGTTTTGTTTTTATAAATTCAAAATGGCGGCCGTAAACTACAAAATGGCGGTAGAGACGAAAAACATTTGTTACGTAACCTATTGTCCCTATTGAGTGGCATATCATTGGATAGGTCTTTCAAAACGAAGACGATGTTTCATTGACCATTTTACCGTCAGAAGCTCCGTTTAAATATTACACAACCTGGAAGTTGTGTACTTTGGGTCTCTACCTTTACTGTAACTCTAACCTTCATAATAGACATCTATAAGCCTCATCAAAACAGTGTTTGTAGATAGGAACTAACAATTAAACACAACTTAAAAGTCATTAGTACAAGTAAATAAAAAAAAAAGTTAAGTAATATAAAAAATAGTTTCATATTGATGAGAAATAATTAATTAGTTCGCTTTTTACGCAGTCGGGTTTTTGATTTTTTAAATTTAATATATTTATTTTGCTAACTACCTTTCTGAGTTCTGTAACAGTTAACAAGTTAAATTATCAAAAGAAGTACAAAAAGCAGCCAGACTCAATTTGGCATTGTGTTTCTCTGTGCTACGAAAATATCATACATTTATCAGACCTGAATTTCCCGACTGTTGTCCAACAACAGTGTCTCTAATCTATTCCCTTTATTTCTCCCGAAACTTTGTTCCTTTCTCAAAATAACATGACGGTATTTTCATATGAAGTGCGATTATAACTCGTACGCAATAAAAGACAAAAAATTTGCAAACCTTAAAGTAATGCTAGTTTTCTCTAAATATATGCAATTTTTTTAGGTTTAAATCTTACCTTCACTGTATTGTTTGAAATTATTTCCTTAACTATTGACAATTGGGTATCTTATTATTTTCATAATGATCCCAAGATAGGAAAATACAAATTAATCTAGTTTTGATTTCAATTATTTAAATGAAAGAGGTGTATTTAAACTTTCATTAGACAAACCAATATAATTTTCATGTTTTTAGTTCAGTATTTTTCTTTGGTAAGGATTTTTTACGTATAAGTATCATTATCATAAACACATATTGCACGCATCCTTTCAGTTGGAAAATAAAGCAATTTGTTTCAAGATTCCCTCCCCCCCCCCCCCGAAAAAATATTTGTAGCTACGCCTCTGGCTCTACCCCCCCCCCCCCCTGTACGGGTGTGGCTGAGCCCCTCTCATCTCTGCAAAACATATCAACATTGCAATAATGAAATTCATACATTTTTATCACTCATACATTATTTTATTACTAAACTATAAAATAGCAAGAAGATTAAAAAAAAAAAAGTATGACATGCAGTTTCTGTTCTTATCTAAACAAACGAAATGAGTAAGTAACTGGAAAGACATGATTAAACTTTCTATTATAAAATGCTTCCTGCCTGATTTTAGATGGTTTCCCATCGACTTCCTTTTCTGTTTGTCTTATCTAATTTTTTTTTTCTTTCCAGCTGTCTCCATTATGATTGAAATACTAGACTCTTTTTTTCTCCCCCTGCTCACAATTATTCAATAACTGCTACGAGAATAGAGAAAATGGCAAAGTAAAAAAAGAAAAAACAAGTCGGAAATTGTACACCAAACGTGGGAATGAGCTACGTTATACAGTCGGCGCTCGTTATAACGATATCCCATTCTAGCGACTGTTCCATTATAACGACCGATGCAAAATGCCCCGAAATTTATCACCCTTAAGGGTGTATTCCGATCCAAACTACTTATTTTCTGATTCATTTTAAAATTCATTTTTGCTCTCAAACGCATCAAACTGAGAAATTCTCTTATTTGGAAACTATATAATGTGCCGTGCTTCTTAATTTTTTGATAAATACAGAAAATACTGTAAAAGACGCTGTCAAAGTTGGCGTTTTGAACCGAATTTTCCGAAGCGGGCGTTCTGGGAATGAAAAAAATGGTCATACTGAGAAAATAATTGTTTAAAAATCAAATTCTAATTAATTGAGCTGAAAATGAAATCACACGGCATGTTAAACATGTCTTCAGAAATCACCCCAGCAAGTTTCATGTTTTTGCTTTTAAAAATGAGTCTGAAAATGTCTCAGAAAATTTCGAGCTGTTGAGGGTGGAAAAATATTTTTTCGAATACACCCTTAATGGTATGTTATTTTTACATCCAATATAACGACCGGCCAGCAGCTTATTTCCCAATACAACGACCGAATTGACCTTACCTCCCGATATTTTTCCAAGAAAAGATTATCTTCGGGCCAAATTTCAATGTTCTGGGTCAATCGCAAATACCCTATAGGTACTCTCAAAACTTATAGGCTACTTTCAATTGACCTAGAACCTTGAAATTTGGTAAGAAGAATGGTCATATACTACACTAAATGTTTTATTCTCAAAACATATAAGGGTATTTTCCGAACCTTGAAATTTGGTACGAAGGAAGGTCTTTTGGCACATGTAAAGGAAAAAATCCGAAAACCATTAATTAACAATTCTATGTACACTTATTACGTGATTTTCCATGATCGGGATTTCCGAAGTGAGAGCATAAGGGTTCCGTTTTTACCTTTTTGACTCTCGTTATTTTTAATTTCTGTTTTTAACTTTCTGTTACATAATGCTTCCTGCCTGATTTTATAGATGGTTTCCCATCGACTTCATTTTTCTGTTTGTCTTATCAAAGATTTCTTTTTCTTTTTCTTCCAGCTGTCTCCATTAAGATTGAAATACTAGACTTTTTTATTTTCCCCCTCTCACAATTATTCAATAACCGCTAGGAAAGTAGAGAAACTTAAAATGGCAAAGTAAATACGTATAATAGAAAGTCGACTAAAACTTCGAAAACGTAGTTAATTATCCACTAGATTAGGGGCAGCGAACCTTTTCACATCCATGTGCCAATTTTTTCTAAAAATATATTTTACGTGATCATGACGTGCCAACAATAAAAAATTTTAATGGATCCAATAACAATGAATGAAAATTACTTAACATTTTCTTTTTAGCGTTAAACTAGTTGGATGTGCCAATCCCAAAACTTTCTTCTATCTCATATATTTTAATATTTCAAAATGTTGTTACACATGTCAATATTTCATTTTTATTAGTTCAATACTATATGAACTTTGACTTTCATCTTAAATTTCTGCTTCAGGCAATTAATCACAGTAAAAAGAGTTAATCTCGATCATGATATTTATTAAAATTACAAATAATCGCCTTATTAGGATGGGAAGTTCCCGTCGATTCACGAGCCACTGGTGTACAATAGAACTACAAAAAATTAAGAAGATTACACAAAAATCGCTATTACAGCGCCCCTTCCGGCAGAATTTTTCCACATTCAGGGAGGACCTTCTTGCCATGGCCAAAAACACGCACAAAAAATTTGGTTCAATTCTATGCATAACTTCATACACTTTTCGAAGGTAAATATTGAATTGAAAGTGGCACAAAAATTCGCTGTTACAACGCCCCCTTCCGGCGGAATTTTTCCAAATTTAGGGAGGACCTTCTTGCCATGACCAAAAACATACACAGAAAATTTGGTTCAATTCTATGCATAACTTCATACAGTTTTCGATGGTACAATATTGAAAATGGCTCAAAAATCGCTATTACAACGCCCCCTTTCTGCGGAATTTTTCCAAATTCAGGGAGGACCTTGTCATGAGCAAAAACATACACAAAAAATTTGGTTCAATTCTATGCATAACTTCTTACACTTTTCGATGGTACAGTATTCAAAATGGCACAAAAATCGCTATTAAAGCGCCCCCTTCCGGCCGAATTTTTCCAAATTAAGGGAGGACCTGCTTACTATAGCCAAAAATCTAAAAAAAAAAAAAAAAAAAAAAAAAAAAAAAAAAAAAAAATCGGTTCAATTCTATGCATAACTTCATACATTTTTCGATGGTACAGTGGCGACACACACACGGACATACAGACATCTTCTACAAACATGTTGTTTGGGATTCCTGAATCCTAAAACGTGTAAATCCGCCGAAAACCTGAAGTCGAAAAAAATTTCGATTACAGTACTTTCTTCTACTGAAGATAGGAGAAAGTAAAAAATACGGGTAATATTTGATGTTATACTTTAGAAATTTATCTTTAAAATATTTTGTTGTTGTTGTTGTCTCATCTTAGATACCAAATAATTTATATCAGCTTCATACTTAGTTATTTTTAAGAGAATGCAGGTTGAATTGAACTCATTTGACAAGATGTTTTATTAAATTTTTCATATTATTTATATTCTATTCTATTATTTTTTCCTTTTTCTATTTCATACTATTTTCTTAACATTTTATTCTTTTCACTGTTTATTGTATTTTACATATACTAAAAATATATGGCGCCTTTAAATGGCCTTTTGTTTTATAATTGGGATTTCCCTCTTTCCGCGTTTCTGGCGTTATGTTAGCCAGACATCGGCTATGTTGTTATATTTCTCTACATTTCCATTATTCTACAAGAAGTGAGGAGTTTTGCTCCAGGAACTCTGTCAAGTATCTATTCCAAGTTCCAAGTTCATGTTATTTATTTCCGAAAAGAATGTCTCGCAGAAAAAATTGTCGAAATAGGAAGCACCAAAATCTACAGCTTTTAGTGACTGGAATGGAATTCCAAATTGTAGCAATTTTACTATCTGCATTCTTGCTTATGCCTCTTAATCTCTATTTGACGATAATATCCTAATTCTCTCTTATTCTTAAAATTTTGTGAGCCAATATTGAGCTAGATTGTGATACATTAAGTTATATTTCAGTTTCTTCAATCTTTATGACAATGACAACCAACCGAACTAAACGAATTCAGATAAACAGAGACAACATCTAAATTAATTAATGCATTTTGCGAAATTCTACTATATTTTGATGTAGGACCTGAATCTATGCCGTGTCAAACATAATATGCAGCGTGCCAAAGGTTCACCAATCCTGTACTAGATGGTTAGGACTATTGAAATGCTTATTATGTAACTACACAGAAAAGAAAAAGGAAACAAATAAATGATGTAAAACTTTATTAAAAGTGGGCATACAAGTGAACTTCAATAGAAAACTATGGTACACGAAGTTAAAGAGTTAGGCGATCTTATTAGGGGTTAAAAGTAATAATAATAATATATATACAGGGTGATTATAATTAAAGTCCGACTTTCAAAATGCTGTAAAAAAAGAACCACTGGTCAGAATGACTTCAAATTTGAAATGAATATACTGGGAGAAGGGGGAAACGGTATGGCATAAGAAAAAAAAGTTCCAAAGTGTCTCAATAGATGGCGCTGTAAGCGGCATAACGAAAGTGGATTCGGCGTCAAGTGACATTTTTAATCAAAATACGACGGTTTTGTCATGAGTTGCACAGTAAACCAACCGTACTGTTCAATGTGCATGAGTGTTTCGGTTGTTTCACGGAAAAAATGACTTCCAAATCAGTCAACAGTTGTGGTACTGTTAGTGGAAAGTCCATCCACCACGGCAAGGTCGTACCACATTGGATGGGAAAAATCCGTTTTTAATTGTCCTTGGGCCAAAAACCGCATAAAAAGATAATAGTGATGAATGGACTTTCCACTAACAGTACCACAACTGTTGATTGATTTGGAAGACATTTTTTCCGTGAAACAACCGAAACACTCATGCACATTGAACAGTACGGTTGGTTTACTGTGCAACTCATGACAAAACCGTCGTATTTTGATTAAAAATGTCACTTGACGCCGAATCCACTTTCGTTATGCCGCTTACAGCGCCATCTATTGAGACACTTTGGAACTTTTTTTTTCTTATGCCATACCGTTTCCCCCTTCTCCCAGTATATTCATTTCAAATTTGAAGTCATTCTGACCAGTGGTTCTTTTTTTACAGCATTTTGAAAGTCGGACTTTAATTATAATCACCCTGTATATTGGTACGACAAGGCAAACATTCCTTACTGTTGGCTAATAGTGAAACTTTACAATTGGCCACCATTGACCCAAGCGTTTTGAACTACATGGGTGCAAAGAAAAGTTGGATTTTTTATTCAGAATCAGAAACAGTGAATTCTTGTTTAAAGTTAGGTAATGAGGTAGGTGAACAGTTCGACACTTTTGAACTGTTTTTAATGTCTTTTATCACATTGAGAACACCTAATCGAAAGTCCAGTTTCTGGATAGTCGAAAAATTCTTGATCATAGGCAGGATAGAGATGAAGAAATGCTTGTCACTTTCGTCTCCATCGACAACACTCTCGCTGTCCTGGTGTGATTCCGTCGTCGAATGTACGCTACTCGTAGGAATGCATGTCGTTTCTGGAAGCGGCGACTGTTGCCTATCTCCTTCGGGTGACTCGGAGGTTTGTACACTGACCATCATGCGTTTCTGCTTAGATGCTAATTTTTTTCTCGCTAAGAGAGAAGGTCTCTTTAGTTTTCTTTCTTTGCTGGGTTCGTTGCTTGGACCTGCTTGGGCGGTTGGTGCAGGAGAGGTTTGTGTTTTTGAGTCGAGATTTTTCAGTAAAAACTTCAGGATCTCGTGGTGTTTGTAAGGCTGGGTCCATCTCATGGACTTAATGAAAACGTCACGGAGATTCTTCCACTTTCCCATATAAGTTTCTTCTAAAAAGGAAAGAAAAAAACTGATTAAATAATTAATACAATATAGCAAAATAAATAAATGTGAGTTGTGGTTTTAGATTTCCATAAAACCCTACTCATAGCAACAGATATGGTCAGCACTTTTCCATGAGAACTTGTTACCGCAGAACAGCAGATGTTACTGAATTTGCTGATATGCAGTTTGCATTCTCTTCGCTTGGAAACAAGTGACAACCGGGAGCAGATTTCATTCTGACGCGGTTGATGTTACACGTATCTTTCTCGCTCTAGACGAGAGCAGAGGCCGATATGGAATCTCGACGATTCTGTGAGCGCGTATGCTGCAGAAAAACCCCCTACCCTCCCGTACTTGTAAATATAATTTCTATTTAATATGTAAAACTATAACCTAGAATCATTAAACTCCTTTTTTCATTAACTAAGGCCTTATCCTTATATCATCCTTATATTACATGTGGGCTCTAGGCCGATTTGAATCCAAAACGAATTTAAAAAGTAAAATCCCCTAGGCTTTATTACCGATCAGAATTGGAGAACTTCCTTCTCAGTCCCGTTATCAACATTCGTATTCTAGCAGACGTGATTCATCCCCTTAGCCATCTGGTTGAAGCTCGTTTATTTTTATTTGTGCAAGATAGTTATCGCCGTACAAGGAATGAATCTTCGACTGCCGGCATATTTTTTTTTCTACGGATCATTAATTGGATTACTTCAATATATCGTGGCGAAGAATTTATTTTTTAATTGGATAACTCCTTTTGAAGTAAGTTTATTTTTTTCTCTTTCCTTTCTTGCCTTTTAATATGGAATTACAAGAAATTGACTTTATTAAAAGCCAGTTGAAATCGGCTAAAACAGATAAAATCAAATTATTGCATGAATTTATATTTGGTTGCGATAAAAATCGCCAGAATAGAGCGAATTTAAGGAAATTTAAAGGTTTTTCTTTTACTGACAAAAGCGATGAGTATGAAAATAAACTCAAAGTAATTTTGGACGATTACGATCAGATACAATTGATTACTATTGCTAATATCTTATCCATTGACATCCATGGATCAAAGGAAGATATAGGGCAACGTATTTTAAGTGCACTAGTTGATATTTCGGCTTTTAAAGACACGTTTACGGCAATTTCCGAATCGGATACAGAATTTAATGATAGTCACAATAGTAGTGGAAGCACTGGTTTATCTTCCCCTTTGACAGTACAGCCAGACCAGGCGCATGTACACTGTACACACTCCGCGCCCAAACAGGCAATTTCTTTCCATGACATTGATCATTTAATTACACCGTTTAGTGGTGATAAAACGGAAAACGTTCAAACATGGTTTCAGAGATTTGAATCTCTGGCACATTCATTTCAACTGTCCGACATACAGAAATTTGTGTTTGCTGAGCGGGCATTAAAAAGTTTAGCATTATTGTATGTACGTAGTGAAAATAACATTTCTTCATATACATCGCTCAAAGAAGCATTGTTTCGCGAATTTGGACAATCAGCTTCGTCCGTCCATATACATCAATTACTAGCCGCTAGAGGCTGCCGCCCAAATGAAAAACTATTGGAATATTTTTTGAAAATGAAAGAAATAGCACAAAGAGGAAACATCGATGATATATCTTTAATTCACTATATAATTAATGGGATTAACGATACACCACATAATAAAGCTATATTATTCGGGTGCGCCACGCTTGCCGAATTTAAAAACAAGCTCCAAATTTTCGAACGAATTTGTGAACAGAGTTCTAAAGTTTTCCAATCAAAGTCACCGACAACACCCAACACTCCTAAGATTAACCAGACGGAAAAAACTGCAAAATTAACTTGCTGGAATTATTTAGCCCCAGGACACCTATCTACCCATTGTGTGCATTTGAATAAAGGAAAAAAGTGTATGAAATGTGCACGTTTTGGTCATGTTTCCAACCAGTGTACAGAGCAAACGCCGGAACGCAAGCGTTCGACTCAAGGCACCTCCCCTTCACACAAGACGTCGCCAAACCGAGACGAACAAATCCACGTAGTAGAAATGTGTCATTCTCCTCCGCGCATGCAGAAACCTGTAAAAATTTTTTTATTTACAAATAACTTCAATCTTGGACACTGGAAGCTCACTGACGATACTGAGAGAAGACATTTATGAACAAATTGGGTCTCCCCCCCTCACCGGAGCTCCTGTACAATTGTCGGGTATCGGTAACCGTGTTATTCAACCTATAGGATCGTTTTTTACCAATATACAAATAGACGATAATACTTTTTCTACTTCTGTTTACGTAGTTAAGTCTTCTCAGATGCCCATGCCACTTATTATAGGGACAGATGTCATATTTCAGGGTACTCTCACATGCGACAAAAACGGCGCTACTTTAACTAAATCTCCACCCACAAGTATTTTTATAAGCTGCATTACTGTGTCTGATAATGTATCTGCAACGAAATCTCAAGATAAATCCTATGTACCTGTATTTCCCGACGCAAGATGCACTACGGAAACATTTGTTTCAAATTCTTTCCCCCAAGATCTAAAACCGCAAAGAGTAAATACAGACTTTTCGAAGGAAAATATTCCTACTGACATAGAAATTGACCCAGTGATTGACTCAGCATATCAGAAACATCTCGCAACATTATCGCCAGACTGCTTTTCCTACGATTTAAATTTCTTATCCTACAAGATGTTCATGACTGTGCTCGTCTTATTGACCATCTATTTATTACTGTTTACGTCTGCCAACGGACTCATTTATCAGCATTCGGCGTTCCATACACCCCAACCATCTCGAGATTCGAGTGACGTTACTAATTGGACCGAAATTCTGCGTTTCCTTATCATTTCTTGTTTATTTTTTATACGCCGACGTTTTGTGAAGTCAACAACGAGAAAGAGAAAAAGTAGACTTAAATTTCCAAAAAGAAATATGCTTCACGCATATAGGTCACTAGTGCAACCAACGAATTTATCATAAATGTGTTTTTTATTATTACTACTATTTTTTTTAAACTGTGTTTATATATTCTGTGTTTGACACCCATATATCTGCTTATTTAAGAGAACATTTATATCGTACAGACTATTAGACTGCTACTATCTGTGACTTTCTTAGTAACTTTATTTCAATATCTTCGTTTTTTTTACGATTGCAGCAAGCATCCACGATTATTTTTTTTCTGGACGAAACATTAGAATGAGGTGTTTACCAGTGTAACTCACCATTTCAAGAGTCCAATCATTGATGGAAATCTTCAACACAGAACGTTTTTTTCTTCTTCGTATTTCTGTGTGTCATGCCATTCTACAGTGCGATAAACTTCCAGTGTTTTAGGTAGCTTTCTTTACAAAAAGCTACCTATTGCAGCCGTTCGGAGGAAAGCGATTTCAAAAAATTTTGGTATATTTTCATCGATCATGACCCCCAGACCCCGAAACCACCCTCCGTTCAAAATTGATATATATATATATATATCAATATATATATATATATATATATATATATATATATATATATATATATATATATATATCTGACCTATGTCACACTGTAACTCTCGTATTTATGAACCAATTTGGGTGTAATTCGGTGTGTCCATAGTACATACCAATGTCTCGACCGAGTTCGTTGGCCAGCTTCATCCGCCATTTTGTTTCAAAATGGCGGCCATTTAAAATTTTTAAAAAAATTTTAAATTTGAAATGTGGTATCAAAAAATTGAAAATGGAAACATATTTTTTTCTTATGTATTTGAGCTTTATACAAAGACTCCGTAGCAGTTTTTGTTTCGTCTATATCTTAAAAAATGGCTGAGTTATAGCATTTTGAATTTCTAGCGAAGCTGACATTTTGAAACGTCCTGAATTTTGTCACGCGATAAAAGGCGTATTTATGAACCGATTTGGATGTAACTTCGTTTATACATAGTACAGACCAATGTCTCGACTGAGTTCGTTGGCCAGCTTCATCCGCCATTTTGTTTAAAAATGGCGGCCATTTAAAATTTTAAGAAAAATTTAAATATGAAATGTGGTACCAAAAAATTGAAAATTGAAAAAATATTTTTTTCTTATGTGTTTGACCTTGATAAAAAGATTCGGGAGCAGTTTTTGTTTCGTCTATATCTTAAAAAATGGTTGAGTTATAGCATTTTGAATTTCTAGAGTGGCTGACATTTTGAAACGCCCTGATTTTTGCCACGTGATAACAGACGTATTTATGAACCGATTTGGATGTACCTTGGTGTGTACATAGTACATACAAATAACTCAACCGAGTTCGTTGGCCAGCTTCATCCGCCATCTTGTTTCAAAATGGCGGCCATTTAAAAAAATTAAAAAAAATTAAATTTAAAATGAGATACCAAAAAATTAGAAAATGAAAAAGATTTTTTTTCGTATGTGTTTGACCTTAATACAAAGATTCCGGAACAGGTTTTGTTTCATCTATATCTAAAAAATGGCTGAGTTATAACATTTTGAATTTCTATTGTGGCTGACATTTTAAAACGACCTGATTTTTGTCACGCGATGACAGGCGTATTTATGAACCGATTTGAATGTAACTTGGTCTGTACATAGTACATACCAATGTCTCGACCGAGTTCGTTGGTCAGCTTCATTCGCCATCTTGTTTCAAAAGGGTTGCCATTTAAAAAAAAAATGTAATTTAAAATTTAAAATGAGGTATTAAAAAATTGGAAAATGAAAAAGATTTTTTTTTGTGTGTTTGGCCTTGATACAAAGATTTTGGAGCAGTTTTTGTGGTTGAATTATAGCACTTTGAATTTCTATCATGGCTAACACATTGAAACGATCTTGTATTAGTCCCGCGATACCACACGTATTCGCCTATTTCGATGGAAGAAGGCATGTGGATAGTATACATCAATATCTCGACCAAGTTCGCTGGCCAGCTTCATCAGCCATCTTGTTTCAAAATGGCGGCCATTAAATTAAAAAAAAATTATATTTAAAGTGAGGTGCAAAAAAAATTCGAAATTGAAAAAGGTTTCTTTCTTAAGTATTTGACCTTGATATAAGGATTCAGGAGCATTTTTTGTTTGTCTTTACCTTAAAAAATGGTCCAGATATAGCAGTTTCAATTTTTAACGTGAGTGACATTTTGAAAAATCTGATTGCCTGCAGCACTCGTATATATCAACCGATTCCGATGCGAGTGAGCATGTGCACAGCAATTACTAAGGTCTCGACCAAGTTCACTGGTTAGCCTCATCCACCATGTTGCCTTAAAATGGCAGGCACTTTAAGAAATCGCCGAATTTAGCAGCCAAATATAAGTTACTTTAAATAAAAGCAGCTTGGATAAAGCTGACTAATTTCGCGAAATTCTCATTCATAATGATTTAGTATTGATAAAAATTAAAATTGAATTTCCTACATTCGGTTTCCACTTAATTGAGCTTCGTGTGTTTGAATAATATAAGTTGACTTTTTTAAAATAAGGAATATGAAAGCTACCTCTTCCTCCCGGCACTGGCCGGAAGGACTTTTTTTTAAAAGTTATCGCGTACCAAGCACTTTTATCAACAGTGTTTTTTTTTTGTTAAATTATTCTTAGTTTGTGGAATATGCAACAGATTCTTTACTTTTTCAGCTTATATTAACAGAATTTATGTGCCTTTTTTTTTTCGAAGTTCTGTTCAACATTTTTTTTTAAATCTCTGAGCGATATATACCTGCTCGAAACTTTTTTATTGAACCCATGCGGTGATTTTTTTTTTTTGCGCATGGCAAGTTATCTTTCTCTCGGACTGCAAATGGTGCATTATTTTTTTCATTTGCCTGTTTCGCAACACGTGCTTTTTTTATGTTGCGTAAACAACAACTTTATTTAAGATGACTATCTACACAGGACTTTATTTTTTTTTTTTTTGAACACTCACTTTTGACAAGAAGAAAAAGAATATTGTTGTATTTATACTTTTAAAACTGCATTTATATTTTTAAAACTGTATTTTATGTGTAAACTTTTTATTGAATTGCTATATATATGTATGTGTGTCCCCCCCCCCCTCGCATATTTTTTTACAGAAGTAAGAGCTGGCTGTCGAAAAAAAAAACCTTTTGGTGGGAAATCCTTTTTTTTTGCTTAGACGAGGCAAACCTCTTTTTTTTTTTTTTTTTAATTCTCGAATGACGTTGGGATAAAGATGTTTTTTTTTTTTTTTTTTTTTACGAAATTCTACCTAAGATGAGGCAGATTTTAGTATGTTTTCTTGATGATAATATAATGGGCAGACGGCCTTTCAGATTATATTTTTCATCTCTGATGATGGCTCATGAGAAAGACGGTCTCATGACGCAAATTGATGTTATCCTGAGATTTTTTTTATTCTTTTGGTTTTTTTTTTGGAGATATCCTACGGCAGCTCAGCATTAATTTACATAAAATTTAGAATTAATTTTTTTTTATTATTTAGCTCAATTCTCTTAATTATTTAATGACAATTTTTTTCCTTTGGATTTTAATTATTTTTAGATAGTTTGTTTTTGTTTTTTGACATATCTTGTTGCTTATTTAACGCGCTGTCGAGGTCGACAAGCGGACAAGATGGCCGAGTGTGAGTTGTGGTTTTAGATTTCCATAAAACCCTACTCATAGCAACAGATATGGTCAGCACTTTTCCATGAGAACTTGTTACCGCAGAACAGCAGATGTTACTGAATTTGCTGATATGCAGTTTGCATTCTCTTCGCTTGGAAACAAGTGACAACCGGGAGCAGATTTCATTCTGACGCGGTTGATGTTACACGTATCTTTCTCGCTCTAGACGAGAGCAGAGGCCGATATGGAATCTCGACGATTCTGTGAGCGCGTATGCTGCAGAAAAACCCCCTACCCTCCCGTACTTGTAAATATAATTTCTATTTAATATGTAAAACTATAACCTAGAATCATTAAACTCCTTTTTTCATTAACTAAGGCCTTATCCTTATATCATCCTTATATTACATAAATAAACAAAAAGTACAAGAGAACAGATTACACAATCTTGCACTGAAGAGTTTATACCTGACGCAAGCATCTATATATATATTACGCTAACGTACGTGGCACAGAAATCGCGATTACTTGTTATTGTTTAATGGCAATGCCCGAGAAACGCATCTCATTGGTTATTGTGTAAGAGTCCTTTGGCAGGATTTAGGGCGATCGGGTTTGTTTACGTTTTGCCTTTTTTGGTGCAATATCGTATCTTTTACTGCAATTAGGTATCTTCAAAATATCATTTGAAATGCCCGTAAAAAATCTCGGCGAATGCTTGAAAGTGAAGAAGAAGCCGAATTCGAATCGAATCAGAGATCGCCGTTAAGCGATTGGCAAAATAGGCTTAATAACTGTAGCATGCACGCATTGCTTCTGAAATCCAAATTACTGATTTAAACGTTCCGGGGCATGCATAACTGTGGGTGAAATGTGCAATTTCTGCAAAGCACTGCATTGGAAATGCGAATTATCGAAAATTTAACAGCAGCAACAAGTTTACAAAATGTTATCATGACGTAAAAAATAATTTTGTACGGACAGGTAGTTTTGACTGTACGGACCTGTGATATGAATTTTAGGTTCATTTAAGAATATTATTACGCACCTCCCCCCCCCCCCAGAAGTAAGATACAATAAAACCTGCTTCGACGGAAACGAAAACGACCAGTGATAAATTCCGTTTTATGCAGGTTATTTAAATTGAGCAAAGCATAATAGCATTTTTGGGAGGGGGGGAGAGCAGGAACTTTTTTTTTTTGGTTTATTGTAGGATTCCGTTATAAACAGGCTTTACTCTATTAGAAAATAAATTTGCTGGATGATACTTAAAAAAAAATTATATAGTAATATTTGCTTACAATTTTATTATTTCTTTTTTAGTATTACACTTTATGTTGTATTTGTAAGAGCTGTTTCATATAAAGATTTTAAATAAAAAATTAAATTATTGAAAATATAATTACATTTTAATTAAATTCATTAGTTAATTTGGAATAAAAAAGTTTAAAGTATGAGACATATAAAAATTTAAAAACTTAACCTTTGACTTTACACAATTTTGGAACTGAACAAGAGTCTCGGGCCCTGGTAAATTGCACCGTCTCCACCCGCCCCCCTCTGTACGGACCTGCGATAAAAATTTCAGATTCATTTAAGAATATTATTACTGGCACGAGCAACGCCGGGCGGGTCAGCTAGTTCTATTTGAATAGAATACGAAACCCGATTAGAGTGCTGTTACGTGTTTTTTTTTACCGGTGGTGGTTAATCACAAACAACTCCGAAATTTCCCGAAACAATCAACGCTTAGTACTGCTGACGAAATGTCTTGGCTTTCCGAGAACCCCAACAGAGTAAGATCGCCAAGGTACGTAGGAAGTCAAATACTTTTTTGGTGCATTTCCCCTGTTTTGTGATCAACTCATAGAACTGTTACAGGGAGCAATGACGTATTTAGACTTATCAGTTCAACAGTTTACTTTGAATCCGATTTGATTCTGATCGGGTTGATGCTCATTGTTTTTCATTGCAGGTTGGCGTGGATTTAAAAGTTTCGGGTTCGAGTCGATTGCATTTTTCAAAAGTAAATTCTGAAAATTTTTCAAATGAAAAATAATACATATTTGAATATTAAGGAGTGTATAGGTATTCATTTTTAAAGAAAAAAATCTATAATAATAAGTAAAGAAGTTTGTGTGTGTGTGTATGTTTGTCGTCGCTGTTCTGAAAAGACCGTTGCACGTAGCGCTACAAAATTTGGTGGGAAAGTACCTCTCTCCATATATGTCGTTAAACACGATTTTGAATTTTTTTGATTAGATTTCTTAAATTTAAATTTTTAGTAAAAGGAATGCGCCTTCAATCTTTTAACCCAATACTAGGGGATCGTACACGGGCTTCCCGGGTTAAAGAATATAGGTGAAAACATTTTTTAAAATTGAAAACTAATAATTTTTTAGATTGACAACTTACATTAAAAAAGCATTTTTCATATGGAAAAAACAAATTATACAATCAAATAAATTTTTGAAATTTATCAAAAGCGATATTTTCTTATTAGCCGCATGCTAAGAGTTATTTGCTAAGATATTGCTACTTATGGCATCCTTTTATATTCTGATAATTTCAGATCATATACATGTCTGGTAAATTTGTGCTTTATTTATATTATTTTATTTATTTATTCATAGGGAAGATTTTTTTTAATGGATATTAGCCGTAAGAAAATGATGAACTCTTTAATTTTGTTTTAAAGGCAAACGGATTAATCTTTCGTAATCGAGTTCTGCGCGATATAGATAAATTAAAAAATATTCCAATCTTTAAAATTGTTTTTAAAACCATAGACCATCAGTAAACTGAGATGAACTTTGCAAACAAATTCCATTTGAAAAAAAAAAAAATCCTATTTGGTGACCTAAAAATTTAAATTGTACGATTACAAATATGTTAGATTTGTGTTTTTTCAATATTATTCTTTTACTTGTTTATAAAAGAAGTATTAATTTCGTTATGCAAAAATAGTCAGAAACAAATGCTGAAAAATATTTGTTGCTTTATGTGCAAAATGTTTATTATTATTATGTATTGAAACCGGCACGTGACTTAAAAACTTAAAATAAACTTAAAAAAATCATGCTTAAAAATTATTTTAGAAAATATAATACATCAGTCAATGAATACAGTTTTTAAACAAATTGCATTTGAAAGTAAATTTTTTCCCTATGCGACGAAAATTGAAAATTTCGATGGTCATAAGAGTAAAAAATTGCAATAGCGAAAATTTCAAGACCGAAATCTGATCGTGAAGTTTTGCCATTCGCAAAATGACGTCAGCGTTACGCACAGATACGTTTGTGTTTTATAATATAGATACTTAATCAGTAAAATATAATAAAGATCAGTTATTAGGATGAGGTTATCAATTGAGGCTCTTTATGCTTGGATTTCCGGAATGAAAACAACAATTTTCACCTTCTCAAAATTTGCATACGCACTTCTCATATCCATATTCACCATTTTTAAAAAAATTGTATTTTGTTTGTTCATTTAAAAATCATTTTAACTCAAAACTTGAAGTCACGATTCTCAGCAACATCTTTTATGTGAACAGACGCACTCTTTACTTGAGATTCTAATCTCAATTCCGCAGAGTAAAAATTTCCGTAATTTATGTTTTTCAGGCGCATTTGTGTTAAAATGTTTACTTTTATCTAAGAAAATTATCGTTTTCTTTTAAATATGACTTCATTTTCACTTAAATAAGGATTTCGCCTAGTGTCTGAAACTTAGTATCAGTACATATGCAGAAGGAAAAACAATATAGAAAATTTATGAGGAAAAATGCGTGTTTTCAAAAGCAGCATGTCATTTTCCGTTATTATGCCCCTAATATAATATCCTGCTCCTAATGGTTTTTTGCGCCACTAAACCCAATACAACAATTTTTATCAGCAATTTTGAATTTTTATCAGAAAATAGCATGAATAAAGTTAAAAATACCTCATTATTTCTCTCTTGTCTGCAATAATGAAAGCTATCTAATTTTCATCATTTTCAAGGGATTTCATAAAATGTTTTTAAAATTAAAATATAAAAGTGGGGATGTGTTAAAAAAAAAAAAAAAAAAAAAAAAAAAAAAAAAAAAAAAAAAAAAAGATAGTGCGATCAAATCTACAAAGGAAGAGCTTTCAGTATAAAAAAAATATTAGTAAAATTGGTTCAGCAGAAAGTTCAGGGCAGATGGCTAAAAAACACACTTGTGTTTTAAATATGTAGATTATATAAAATTAGGAAAAATTAAATTAAGCAAATTATGTTATTTTGATAAAATTATAGTAGAATGTCCTAAAGAATAGCATTAAAATTTTATTATTCGAGAGAATTTTCGGCAAAACTTCAGGAACACGATATTATTTTAAACCACGAATTATTTGTTTGCTTGTCTAACTCGGCGAAGGAAATCCATCCAAGCGAGAATCATCAATTTCTGTAATATAAATCGCTATTATTTGCATGTCACCTCTCTTTTATAAAGACACTCTAAATTTTTGTAAAACATTGAGTTTCATATGTGTGTGATTTCGATTACATTATTTTCAAAAGTGAAGCATTTTCACCTGTGAAGAATTTTAAAGCAGCTGAGCCGTGAAAATGACGCACTTCTACAAAACATAATTCAGGTTTAAGAATTAAAATACACGCTTTTTATAAAATGACGTCATTTACATCCGCTAAAGCAATCCAATTTTATCATCCTGTCTTAAATTTCCTCTATAGAAAAGTGTGCATATGACGTCATTACCACGGAATAACAGACAATATTCTTGACATAGCCCATATTTTATTTTCAGGTTTTATGAGAAAATGGCAACAAAAAGATACATTATCTCCTATTTTCGACTATTTTCCTTTTAATTTCAAAGACTTTCAATAGAAATGAAGTGCTCTTGTTGCCACGATAAGAAAAATGGTATTAAAAACTAAAAAAAAAATAATAATATCTCAAAATTAAATTGAGATGCAGCTTTCAAACAAATTGCATTCAAAAGAGCATTTTTTTTCCTTATACGACGGTGTAAAAATTTAAAATGTGCGATGTTTAGAAGTTTAAAAATTTGCAATAGAGAAAATTGCAAAACCAAATTTTATTTCAAATTTCAAAGTGTTGCCATTCGCAGAATGACGTATGCGTTACGCACAGATATGTTTGTCCTTTATAATATAGATAGTAAATTTTATCTCCTCTTCAGTAATGTTTATTTCGTAAAAATCGGTCCTTAATTAACCGAGATATTAATTAAAAACTCATTAAAAGAATCCTCAATCAATCTTTAACGGAACTTGTTTTTATCACAGGTGCGCATGACACCGATAATGATTAATTGCAACGGTAACATTATAAAAAAAATTGACATCATTAATCATTAAAATCTTTTCGTATTTAGAAATAAAGTGAAGAAGATTAATAGTAGGTATTTATATTAATCCTTCTATACATAAAAAAAGTAACAATGTAGAAGTGAACCAATGAAAATCTGCGTACATATTCCCGGTAGATCGGCATCCACTTGAATGCTTAATCATGATCTTTCTTCCTTAATATTAAAAAAACTGTTGCACACAAAAATATCAAAATCGGTAGTATAATAGAGAAATGTTTGATAAATACGATGATGCAGACAGTTTTCAAATCGAATAATTATTTTAAGAGATTTTTAATATTAAAGTTGGTCAAAATCGTTCCATTTAAAAAGTTTTATATGAGAAAAAACTATACATAGGAATTTAATCATTTTTAGATCATTTTAAACATTAGAAGTTCCCGGTGTGCAGACTGCATTAATTTTTTATTTGATTAATCTTTTGAGGATTTATTTCCATTTTAAATTCAAATTTTCAGCATTTCGAGAGATATTTTTTACATATTTTAGAAAAGGGAATTATTTTAAATTTAAATTTTCAGCATTTCGAGAGATATTTTTTACATATTTTAGAAAAGGGCATTATTTTAGATTCAAATTTTCAGCATTTCGAGAGATTTTTTTACATATTTTAGAAAAGGGCATTATTTTAAATTGTTGCCAATTTTTAAAACAGTGTAAAGAATAATATTTCCTTCAAATTAAAAATTTATTTACACGTGGCTATTATAAACAGAAAAGAAAACTTTCAAATTAAAATTAAGTTTTTACATGTTAAAAGCAGGAAAATATTGAAAATTACGTCATAAGAACTATATTTACACTTGAATTTTGAAAGAGAAATAAAATGTTAAAATAGAAAATTCATTATTATGCATTAAAAATCGTAAATGGAGAAAGTTGCGGCATATTTAAAATGGGTAAATAATAATGCAAAGCAGTTTAAATTAAAAAATATATTTTCCCGAGACATTTATTTCATATTTTGAGATCATCTTTTCAACTATTGTTGTGAATTCTAAGACAGGGAAAATAATAATTCCTTTCTAACAACAAAAGTATTTTCACGTGAATATTAATAAGAGAAAGAAAACTTTGGTGAAAATTACGTCAGATTTAAAACGATACATTTAAAATGACTTATTTAAAAGAACTTTCTTATAGAATTGTTAAAAAATACCGGGAGACAATGACACTGTTTACTTAAGGCTGTTCTCAACTGTTTTGCTCCACAAGCGCAAAACGTTTTGACACATTTACAAATTCATTTTTTAACGGAAAGATATAAAATTGGAAAGCCTGACCAGGGAAACGATTTGGAATCGAACTGTTTTTTCCATTTTTGGATCCATCCATTACCTGTCGAGTTATAAGCGAATTTGATCACGTGACAAACGTGTTTTTCATCCTTTCTTGAGAGGATTTTCTCCTTTCGCGCGGAAATTCGGTTCAAAACGTTCAC
Organism: Maratus speciosus; assembly: GCA_963932465.1. NCBI lineage: Eukaryota > Metazoa > Arthropoda > Arachnida > Araneae > Salticidae > Maratus > Maratus speciosus. The sequence continues at coordinate 60,747,086 of OZ010799.1, read as the reverse complement.
TTTAAAACTCTTTTCTGAACGATCTATTGCGTTTGCAAAAAAAAAAAAAAAAAAAAAAAAAAAAAGGAAAAAACAGCTCGATGATATAGTTTCTGAACAGCAAAACTTGCTAGTTTCATGCATTTCCGACCAAAAATAAATTAAAACTTATGTCAGTAAGTTTCCTTTTGGATTTGAGAACAGCCTTAATTCATTTTACATTAGATTATTTTCAAATTTTTAACTAATTTTTTTCAATCAAAGACGAAAACAGCCATTGTATCTTATGAAAGGAAAACGAATGGAAGCCCTTTTACAGAGACATCGCCACTGTTTTTTAAAATTATAATTCAATCTTTATAAATCCGATCAAATTAAAGTGCTTTTAGAATCTGGGGTGTCTGAACGGGGGTTGGCGAGCATAGCTCGTAAGGGGCAGAGCCCCCTAGTATAAGTAAAAAATATGCACGGTAAGATATTTATTAAACTTAGCAACGTCTCGAGCGCTTGCGGATTGGTGGGTCTGATTTGTCAACCTCAGCTTGAAGAGCAGACGAGCAGGTTGCTTGTTCTTCAACAGCTTTAATCTTGTTAGAGTCTGTTGGGACATCATCAACCTGGTCGTCAAAGTCAACGTCGTTATTGGTTTGGCCGATGTTTTCCCAGGCATCAGTTTCAGCATCCTATTCTAATAATGTCCTTCAAATTTTCGCAGTTGAACCTGTTACAGTTTTTCACATTGCCGAGCAGTTCAGTACTGATTTTTGACAAGAACACGTCTTGCTGCACCCCCTTTTAAAGCTACAAAATGCAGCAAGGATTCAGATTTGGGGTTTTGGCACATTTGAATTGGCTGAAGGAGATCTTTAGATCTGTGAACTCCTCCGCCCTCCCCCCCCTCCATTCTTCAGGGGGGATGTTGTTGTACTAGGTGTGGTTAATAATTCTTTTTTTTTTTCATTTAAAAAAATGCTTATAATTTTGGCGAAAGCTAACAAATGGTTTATTCAATGTACGTGCCATCGCTGGATACACATTTTCCCATCTCTCTCGCTAGTTGCGGATGCCCTTCCAGAAAAACCGTACATGTTTTGAGGTAATCCAGTCATTCAGCCACTTTTCGACATCTCCATAATTGTTGAATTTCATGAAGAGTACGTGAGACATCGATGAAACCAAATGGTAGTCGGAAGGGACCAAGTTTGGTTAGTACTGCGAGTGAGCAAGATTTCCCCGCCAAGTACTAAAAAGCTCGTGGTATACGACCCCTTTCTGATAGTCAAAAAGCACGGCATTGTCTTCTTTCCAAAGTGATTCGGTTTTGCGGTCGAAGTTGATGATTGTCCTGGGTCAATCCTTGATCTTATGTTAGGACATTGTCGCTGTAAGTTTCCACAAATATGCGACAACTTTCATTATCGTCTTTCTTTTGACTGAACAAGAAAAATTGTACGTATCGCACATGCTCTTTATTAGGCCGGAAACTTGACATGTTTACTGCACGAAAAAAAATATGATGCTAACTCGAGAACACTTAAAAATCAATGGTATTTTGAAAGGTATTGTCATAGCTACAAAATGACATAAAAAGTTGGAGTGTGAACAAACCCGTTTTTCCATGCCCATCTCTTGAACAAATTAAGAATTATTAACCGCCACACTTGGTAATGAAAAAGCAATGGATTTTTAGTTATGCAACGAAATCTTTTAATCAGTACTATACCAACTGTAAACTTACATTACTTTAAACTGTCTGTACCACAATCTTATTATTAAGTAGAATGAATTGAAGATAATGCGAAGCACTATAAATGCGAAAGAAGTTGAATGATGCTTTTCATATACTATTATTTTTAACACAATGAAACTGATTGGTAAAGTTATCATACGAATTGAATATTTCCAACTGAGCGAAAAAAATGCTCAGGCTGGGAATCGAACCCAGATCTTGGCTTACAAGACCAATGCTTTACCGTTTAAGCTAACTGGGCCGACAACCAGCCAGCATATTCCGCTCAGATAACCTTATTGGTAGTAACATCTGGTCTGTCATGTAGACCAGACAGAATAAACCGACTCAACAGAATAACCGACGGTAAAGCATTGGCCTTGTAAGCCAAGGATCCGGGTTCGATTCCCAGCCTGGGCATTTTTTTCGCTCAGTTGAAACTATTCAATTCGTATGATAACTTTACCAATCAGTTTGATTGTGTTAAAATAATAGTTCATCTACGTATCCATCGTTTATATGGAGTTCCTTTACCTGTGGTTTATTCTGTTGAGCTGTCTACACGACAGACCAGATGTTACTACCAATAACGTTATTTGAACGAAATATGTTGGCTGGTTGTCGGCCCAGTCAGCTTAAACGGTAAAGCATTGGCCTTGTAAGCCAAGGATCTGGGTTCGATTCCCAGACTGGACATTTTTTCGCTCAGTTGGAAATATTCAATTCGTACGATAGCTTTGCTTATAATTCAGCTGAAAAAGAAAATCGATGTATAAAACATATGTCCTTTGAAACATCACATCACCGTACATGTTAACATGCATTGATTGAAATCATTTTGAGTCATTCCATGTCAATTCAACCAGACCTTTTGTAACCCGACCCCCAGGGATTTGGATGAATCTCGGTGTATATATTAATTCTATCATGATATGAATACATCAGAAATTTTTCCTTCCTAGACCTCATAGTTTGTGAGATATGGGGGGTCCAATTTTTGGATTTTTCTCAAATCGCACATTTCTGAGTCTGTATTTTTAGACTGCAGTTCCATTTTCAAAAAATTGTTTCTCTGGATCTAAAACGCGAATCATCTTAAAAATACCACCGTAAGTACATAAAAAGATGCAGATTTTAATAAAAAAATATTTAAAAAATTAATTTTAAATATTTAGGGTCAAAAACTTAAACCAAAGTTGAAAGTTATGTTTATATTTCCAAATTTTTGTGACTTTACGAAAAAGGCTCTACACAAAAAGGCAAATAAAATTTTCAATTTCTTTTTGTTTTAAATAAAAGTTAACCCTTTGGGCTTTCTATTTATGAAATAAAAATGATGTCTTTCGCATGGCTTATGCCAAAATTTTGACTTATTTTGGGATGCTGTACCTATCAAGAGACAGAAATCTTTAACTTTGCTTACGGTACCTAAATAATTGCTGCACATTTTAAATTTAAATTTATTAATCAATTTGATTTATTTTCTAAAATGAAACCTTAAAATCAGACTGATTTATTTATTTTTATAACAGTAGAAAATTTGTATAGTATTGGTACTTATCACACATTATCTGAAATTGTGTTGTTCTCAATCTTATCGCATATGTTTGTCACATAAATGTACATCTATCATTGGATTCAGTGGTATAGTATTTCTATATATACTTTCACAATGGTAGTATCTAAAGAATATGCACAATATTTAATGAAGGGGGGGGGGGGTGGATATTGAAATCATTGATTTTTTTCTCATTTTACTCAGAAAAAGCAAACGCTAAAACTTTACTTTGTAAATAAAATAAAAGAAGCACTTATATTAAATAAATTCATCAAGTCATAAGAACCACAGTAATTATTTAGGTACCACAGTTTAAATTAGACATATTAGAGATTTTTTTTTCATGAATGGTGCAATTTCTTAAAACAGGGCAAAATTTTACATAAGCTAGGAGAAAGACTTCATTTTTATTAAAATTGAAATAATCATTAATTAAATCTAATACATTAATTAAAATTGCTTATAAATATTTTAAAAATTTAGATCGTTGTAATTTTTTTATGTAACAAATAAAGAATTTGTTAAATTATATGCAAATTTTTAAAGCTAAAAAATCAGATTAAACATTATATTTAAAAGATTGAAATTCAAAAATATAATTGAGCTAAATATAAATATAGAAATAAAGGACGTACTTTGCAGTATCACTTAGACTTATTTTTCAACATTCTTTCTTTGTGCAATTTAAAATTTATATTTATTATGCATAAGCAACTTTGAGAACCTTCTAATATATATTTCAATTTTCCTATCTTACTGCAACTCCAAACTTAATAACCTAACAAGATATCGGTATATTAGGAAGATCTTTGTGATTTAGAATCTAAAATGTCTTTGTATTTCAAAATCGGTGGCTATCCCCCCTCCTTCCTCCTCCTCCAGAAAAAAATGTTAAATATCTTAAGTGGAAATTCTCTTCATTTTGGTAAAGGTTTATGAAAATTTGTTATTTTTATATTGCCAGAGCACCCATCACTAAAGTCAAAGGCTTTCTTTACATCAGGGAATATCTATTTTACAATTGCTATCACTTCCTTCTGTGTTAAACATACAAGAGTGACATCATGTTGCATATCATAAGATAAAATGTGTATATTGCTTGCTGATAATCTAATATTGAGAGATTGAGTGTACATAACAGTTGAATCAAGAGTGCGGCTTCTTTGGTCCAATGGTAACTTTAAACCTTACCTTGAATAAAAAAAGTAAAATTTTTGCTGAAATCCAACAAAACTATATCTTTTTGAGGGCCAAAGTTTGGTTTAGTATCTTTTAAGATATTAAATTTCGTTATAAAAGAGTGGAATAGCATTTTCCAAATATTTTACTTAGCTTGTCACAAATTTATTTAAAGGAACAGTTCTGCTAATACTGGATTGAATACCTAGAATTATAATCCTCAAATTTTTTGGAAATTCCTGTTTAAAAAGAGAATACAACTCATGTAGATATACATAATATCAATCGCTTTTGTGCATAATACATTCTTAGCAATGCTAACTACATTTTCTTAACAACCATGATTCTTCAATATTCATTACAATTATAAAACTTTTCAATTAGTTCAATCGTTTCTCAGAAGTTGTCATGACGGTCTTGCAGCATAATTAGTTACTTCAAATTCATCTATTATTTTCTTTTGCAGCACAAGGAAAAATAGATCACCCTTCTATTATGAGAAACAGCAGACTAATAATAATTTGATTAAGAGATTCGAAAACACCTGCCTTTACTAAAAAAAATTATCCTGCCTTTGTCAGAATTTGTTTATACAAGGCAGATGTAGAAATATGTTTCATTCTGTAGAAATGAACTAGGCTTTGTTAAATATAAGGTATTTAAACTATAAAAAACATATTTAAAACGATTAAAATTATCCAAGATAATAAGATAGAAAGCTAAAAAAAAGAAGTTAAATACAAATAAAGTATTTTAATTCAAACACACATACACACACAGAAAAAAAGTATTGAAAATATGATTGGTAAAAAGTCATTATTGCATTTTCTTATTCTATACCACAAAGGATTTTTTGTTTACAGTTATATAGTAAAAAGAAAATTAAGGATTGTTTAAATTAAAAAAAAAATACTTGTAATAAAAGAAAATATATGAATGAATAAATAATTAAAACATTAGGATTATGCACAAAATTTAATGGAGGGAGGATAGACTGCAGTCGCAGACTTTTCCCCTTTTTTACTCAGAAGAAAAAAAAAAGCAAAGCAAAAACTTTACTTTGCAAAATAAAGGAAGAAAGAAACATTGAATAATATATTTAACAAGTCATGGCAATCACAGTAGTTATTTAGGAACCACAGCTAAAATTAGGCAGATTTTTTTTTTCTTTATTGGTGCAGTTTCTCAAAACAGGGCAAAATTTGCATAAGTCATGAGAAAGACATCATTTTTATTTCATAACTAGAAAGCCCAAAGTGTAAATTGTTATTTAAAACGAAAAGAAATTGGAAATTTACAACAATCTAAATTTTTAAAATATTTATAAGCAATTTTAATTAATGTATTAGATTTAATTAATGATTATTTCAATTTTAATAAAAATGAAGTCTTTCTCCTAGCTTATGTAAAATTTTGCCCTGTTTTAGGAAACTGCACCATTCAAGAAAAAAAAAATATCTCTAATATGTCTAATTTAAACTGTGGTACCTAAATAATTTCTGTGGTTCTTATGACTTGTTGAATTTATTTAATATAAGTGCTTCTTTTATTTTATTTACAAAGTAAAGTTTTTGCTTTTGTTTTTTCTGAGTAAAATGAGAAAAAAATCAATGATTTCAATATCCACCCCCCACCCCCCCTTCATTAAATATTGTACATATTCTTTACATACTACCATTGTGAAAGTATATATAGAAATACTATATCACTGAATCCAATGATAGATGTACATTTATGTGACAAACATATGCGATAAGTTTGAGAACAACACAATTTCAGATAACGTGTGATAAGTACCAATACTATACATATTTTCTACTGTTATAAAAATAAATAAATCAGTCTGATTTTAAGGTTTCATTTTAGAAAATAAATCAAATTGATTAATAAATTTAAATTTAAAATGTGCAGCAATTATTTAGGTATCGTAAGCAAAGTTAAAGTTTTCTATCTCTTGATAGATACAGACAGCATCCCAAAATAAGTCAAAATTTTTGCATAAGCCATGCGAAAGACATCATTTTTATTTCATAAATAAAAAGCCCAAAGAGTTAACTTTTATTTAAAACAAAGAGAAATTGGAAATTTTATTTGCCTTTTTGTGTAGAGCCTTTTTCGTTAAGTCACAAAAATTTGGAAAAATAAGCATAACTTTCAACTTTGGTTTAAGTTTTTGACCCTAAATATTTAAAATTAATTTTTTAAATATTTTTTTAATAAAATCTGCATCTTTTTATGTACTTACGGTGGTATTTTTAAGATGATTCGCATTTTAGATCCAGAGAAACAATTTTTTAAAAATTGAACTGCAGTCTAAAAATACAGCCTCAGAAATGTGCGATTTCCAAATCCCTGGGGGTCGGGTTACAAACCTTAAAAAATTTGGTTGAATTGACAATGAATGACCCTTTTGTATCCTGTAATAGACCCAATTTAAACATAAATTTTATCAGGTGAGATCTTTAATATTGCAATGAGGGACTTAGGACCCCGCAAAGTGTTTTGCACAGGGTCCCGCGAGACATTGCGCCGGCCCTGCCAGTAAGGAGACCTTCCTCGTTAGATGACAAATAATTTATATCAGTTTAGTACTTACAAGGAAGTTCTCCATACGGGCATATTCAGAAAAATCTGAAAAAATTACAGAGCGTTCGTCTCATGTGTATATATATGTTTATAAAAAAATTATTGGCGGAACCGCGATAGAACGTTCGTAAAAAAAAAATAATGAAAATTTCGTTTATTTGGCGATTTATCATCGGTTGGCGATGAAATGAAATTTCGAAAAATACTTTTTTATGCCGAATACTCTTTAAGATAAAAATGTTTCATGTTGAACTTGTTTAAATAAATTTAATGTAAATGATTTTAGTTTTGTCAGTTTTAGATTGATTTTTAACTATAGTTTTGTCATATATATATTTATAATGAAAGTTAAATATCAAATTTTATGAATTAAAACATAATTAAAATAAATTAAAATTGTTTCAATGTCTCGAAATTAAGTCCAGTTGAGCACTGTAGATTCAATTCTGTTGCTATGGAAACGACGAACTCTTTGAAATGAATAAGTAGTAAATGAATCTTGCCTTTATTCTGGAATACGCTTAAATATATGAATATATTTTTACATATAAAATTGTTTTTAAAGTAATAAAATTAAATAACAAGCAACATAAATATGTAATACGAAAGAATGTATTTATAAAACTATCTCATTGTTTAAGTTTAAATTCATTAAATACTATTTACACGTATTCTAAAAATCAATTAACAATCAATCTTCAGGTGCACTAAAATCGTTTGCTTTTGGCGAGGAAAAGTATTGCTTGCCAAATAGCGTGACGCTTTCGCCTTTTCGTGCCAAATACTCGAAAGTATTTTATTTTTTTACAGCCTTTCTACTGTAATTCCGTCGCTCAATTTGACTGATCCTTTATTACATACATAAGTAGTTTAACTAGTAAATCTGCAGATCAGGAGCCTCAACGTCATCTTTGCAAGTCATTGTTTTTTAACACTCATTGCATAATATTCAACTTCCTACAAATCGCTTTTTAAAGTTTTCAAATTACATAAATATTTATGAGCATACAAGATACTTCGTAAAGTTTCAGAAATTAAAAGTGTTAAACAAGTGGTTGTACATTGATGTTCTGAAATTCTGATGAGCTACTTATTCTGGTAAATTTTTAAATCAAAAATTGCATTTCTTCAGGGGGGCTCTGCCCCCCTGAACCCTCCTTAGTCTATTTAAATTTACATTCGTGATTTTTTATTGATTGTGCGGATGGTTATAGTATATCTTAGATTTTTTTTACGCTGTGATTTATAAGGATAAGCATAAGTTTTTTTTTATTAATTAATAAAATTTAAATTTTAAATAAAATATTCATGTTAACCGTACACAGACAATAAATCTTGAAGTGACGCCACAAATGTAACCCTAAAATCCGCTACATTCGGCACAACACAACGACGTGCTTAAAAAAAAAAAAAAAAACGGATGAAGTCAAAGAATTTGGTCCCTCTTCCACGTGCTTGTTTTGTTTGGGCCGAATGAGGGCATTTAAATCTGAGCGATAACGCACATCGTATTACAAACTGTTTTTACGGCATACTGCATCTCCATCTATCTCTTTCCTCCGTGAATAATAGCTAATTTTATTTTACCCAAGATCTTTTTATTCCAGCATCTTTGTTTTCGATAAATGACGTCTAATTCACCTGCTATGCGTACTTACTCAAAACTTTTCATCTTGTTATATTAAGAAATACTCGAGAGTTTTCTTTTTATTTCCAATATGCCGCCATATTAATTTTTCTATTCTTAATTTTATTTTTCATTTTCCTGTTTCAGGACAAAACATTTCAATTGAAAATTGTTTAAAAGAAAATATTATTCCGGGTTTTGATTTTCTTGGCAACAATTAAAGAAATATTGGCAAATGTTATGGGAAAATGTTACGTTATTCTCTATGAAAATAATGAACTTTTGTATTTTTAAGCAAAATATTTCAATAAAATAAGTAAAATAAAAGAAATATTGCCTATTTTTATTTCTGGGCTAAAATCCTTCTATATGCAAAGATACAAATGCATTAATTCATCTGTTTTGACGTTGGCTTTACTCAAGCATTATACACGCAATTATACTAATATTATTAGGACCAAATACGTTGCTAGGCAACAGAGAAAGAAAAGAAAAAAAATGAAATATGCATTATGTCAAATTGATAAAACAAAATCCTTTATATTATTGGAAAACATGCATAAAATTCCCCCCAATATTATAAACCTAATTAAAAAAATCTCGCAAATATATTGACATAATTTATTGGAATAACTTAATAATGTTATTTAAAAATTTCAGCATCAAAAATTTACCATTTAAATCCATTTTTCATATGAGCCATTTCTTTCAACAAATGAAAATCTGAAAATCGTCTGACTTGCCATTGAAAAGCATTATAGAGCAAAATAAAATGTTCCATATTTCCCGAACGAATGAACCAAATTTAACCAAAAACTATACAGCTAAGTCCGGGTACCTCATCAACATGCCCAGTGAATTTCAAGCCGATCGGATGCTTTTTGCGGCAGTTATTGCGGAACAGACAGACAGACTAACAGAAACCAAAACTTTTCATGTCTCCACAGTAAGCCTTCACTGACGTTTCGGCAACTAGTAAATCTGCAGATCAGGAGCTTCAACGTCATCTTTGCAAGTCATTGTTTTTTAACACTCATGGCATAATATTCAACTTCCTACAAAAAGCTTTTTAAAGTTTTCAAATTACATAAATATTTATGAGCATACAAGATACTTCGTAAAGTTTCAGAAATTAAAAGTGTTAAACAAGTGGTTGTACATTGATGTTCTGAAATTCTGATGAGCTACTTATTCTGGTAACTTTTTAAATCAAAAATTGCATTTCTTCAGGGGGGGCTCTGCCCCCCTGAACCCCCCGTAGTCTATTTAAATTTACATTCGTAATTTTTTATTGTTTGTGCGGATGGTTATAGTATATCTTAGATTTTTTTTACGCTGTGATTTATAAGGATAAGTATAAGTTTTTTTTATAAATTAATAAAATTTAAATTTAAAATAAAATATTCATGTTAACCGTACACAGACAATAAATCTTGAAGTGACGCCACAAATGTAACCCTAAAATCCGCTACATTCGGCACAACACAACGACGTGCTTAAAAAAAAAAAAAAACCGGATGAAGTCAAAGAATTTGGTCCCTCTTCCACGTGCTTGTTTTGTTTGGGCCGAATGATGGCATTTAAATCTGAGCAATAACGCACATCGTATTGCAAACTGTTTTTACGGCATACTGCATCTCCATCTATCTCTTTCCTCAGTGAATAATAGTTAATTTTATTTTACCCAAGATCTTTTTATTCCAGCATTTTTGTTTTCGATAAATGAAGTCTAATTCACTTGCTATGCATACTTACTCAAAACTTTTCATTTTGTTATATTAAGAAATACTCGAGAGTTTTCTTTTTATTTTTAATATGCCGCCATATTAGTTTTTCTATTCTTAATTTTATTTTTCATTTTCCTGTTTCACGACAAAACATTTCAATTGAAAATTGTTTAAAAGAAAATATTATTCCGGGTTTTGATTTTCTTGGCAACAATTAAAGAAAAATTGGTAAATGTTATGGGAAAATGTTACGTTATTCTCTATGAAAATAATGAACTTTTGTATTTTTAAGCAAAATATTTCAATAAAATAAATGAAATATTGCCTATTTTTATTTCTGGGCTAAAATCCTTCTATATGCAAAGATACAAATGCATTAATTCATCTGTTTTGACGTTGGCTTTACTCAAGCATTATACACCCAATTATACTAATATTATTAGGACCAAATACGTTGCTAGGCAACAGAGAAAGAAAAGGAAAAAAATGAAATATGCATTATGTCAATTTGATAAAACAAAATCCTTTATATTATTGGAAAACATGCATAAAATTTCCCCAATATTATAAACCTAATTAAAAAAATCTCGCAAATATATTGACATAATTTATTAGAATAATTTAATAATGTTATTTAAAATTTCAGCATCAAAAATTTACCGTTTAAATCCATTTTTCATATGAGCCATTTCTTTCAACAAATGAAAATCTGAAAATCGTCTGACTTGCCATTGAAAAGCATTATAGAGCAAATTAAAATGTTCCATATTTCCCGAACGAATGAACCAAATTTAACCAAAAACTATACAGCTAAGTCCGGGTACCTCATCAACATGCCCAGTGAATTTCAAGCCGATCGGATGCTTTTTACGGCAGTTATCGCGGAACAGACAGACAGACTAACAGAAACCAAAACTTTTCGTGTCTCCACAGTAAGCCTTCACTGACGTTTCGGCAATTAGTATTTTTTTTTTTCAAAAAATTCTGAGTATGCCCAGTATGGAGACCTTCTTTGTTAGTTATTTTTAAGAGAATGCGAGTTGAATTGGGCCCGACCGGCGCACCCACCAAATTTGGCACAGGTGACACGCTCCGGGGGAAAATCTCCACCACCAACAGTGAAGGGACCACAGCCAAAAGCGCGGACCGGAAAAATCAGAAAAACGGCACCCATTCAAAAACTGAATCAACAAACCATAGTGAACATCACTAGAAAAGACAACTGGTTACAACATTACAAGCCAGCAGATATCTAATAAATAAATAAATATGTTAACAGAAGAGCAAGCACACGCTTGACCATGATCACAACATTCCACTACTTTTGTGTAAAATGCAAAATCCTTTATAAAAGCCCAGAAAATAAACCTAGGGGTGCATCTGAGTCCATACATGAGCATAAAGTAACACCCAGCAAAGTCTAAACATTAATAAACCAGGAACCAAATAAACAGCCGTGGACAATCTCGCCCATAGAAAACGTAGACCAACACATATCAAAAGTCTTAACGATGAAAAGTCCTGAAGACTAGATAAACACAGTACGTGGTCAAAAACACAGTCTTTAAGATCAGAAGAAGTCCATCACTATATGTAACTGATGCAGTCTCTAGATGTAAATAATTACACACTTATCCATTCATCATGGCAAAGAAGCAAGATAAAAAATCATGCCGAATGAAACACTATTTTCTTTACAAATGAAAGAATGTCTCGCAGAAAAAAATGTGAAAATAGGAAGCGCCAAAATCTACAGCTTTTAGTGACTGGAATGGAATTCCAAATTGTAGCAATTTTACTATCTGCATTCTTGCTTATGCCTCTTAATCTTTCTTTGACGATAATATCCTAATTCTCTCTTATTCTTAAAATTTTGTTACCAAGTTGTTACAATGTTACCATCGGCATTTTTGCTTATAATGCCTCTTAATATATTTTTTTTTTTTTGCGATAACATCCTAATTCTGTCTTATTCTTAAAATTTTCTAAGCCAATACTCAGCTAGATTGGGATATATTAAGTTATATTCCAATTTCTTCAATCAGTATGACAATGACAACTAATCGAATTCATATAGACAGAGCCAACATCTACATTAATTAACACGTTAAGCGCCACGTCAGCCACCGGTGGCTGATACCGAACTTTCCGTTTAAAACGCGTCATTCACCGATGGCTGACGTCTAAAATATGATATAAAACTAAAAAAATATATATTGTTTTAAGTAATTACTGAAAATTTATTTAAAATTTACCTACCTTTTATTTATTACAGGATTATACTTTCTTAAAAATTACTTAAAACATTGTAAATTTTCCAGAGCTTTAGTGTAAGTCACCGTGGCACTCAACGTGTTAATGAATTTTGCGAAATTCTACTATATTTTAATGTAGCACCTGAATCTATGCCGTATCAAACATAATACTCAGCGTGCCAAAGGTTCGCCATCCCTGCACTAGATGGTAAGGACAATTGAAATGCTTATTATGTAACTAAAAAGAAAAGAAAAAAGGATAGAAATAAAAAAATATAAAACTTTATTAAAAGTGGGTATAATGACAATCAGTACAAGTAAACTACAATAGAAAACTGTGGTACACGAAGTTATAGAGTTAAGCGATCTTATTAGCGGTTTAAAAATGTATATATACAGGGTGTATCAGTACAGCGGATTCAAACTTTCAGTACAGATAGAGTACACCTAGACGATGGGAAATGACATAGCAATGCATGGTCGGAAACACTTTCCTGGAGCGATAGTGACGGCACAAAACACAAGAAAGGAAGGACACGAACAGGGAGAGAAAACATGTTTATTATTCTTAGTGCTGCAAAAATGCCGGGATAATGCTGGAAAGTGCTGAGGAACTTGTTGCACGCATCAATGCAGCTGCTGGGTAAGTCCGGGACACTCCCGGTATTTTCAAGGACATTAGATCTTTCATGCATCATGGTACTAATTTAGAACACCTAATTTGATGACGATCGTTGTCTCTTTAATGTTCTTTTTTCTTAACTTTTTGCTGTATTAAGGATAATAAACATGTTCTCTCCTCTTATTCGTGTTCTGTCTTTCTTGTGTTTTGTGTCGTCACAAAATCGTCCCATCGTCTAGGTGTACTCTATCTGTCCTGAAAGCTTGTAACCGCTGTATTGATACAACCTATATAATATATTGGTACGACAAGGCATACATTTCTAACTGCTGGCTAACCGTGAAACTTTACAATTAGCCAACATTAGCCCAAACGTTTTGAACAATATGGGTGCAAAGAAAAATTCGATTTTTTATTCAGAATCAGAAACAGTCAATTCTTGTTTAAAGTTAGGTAATGAGGTAGGTGAACTGTTCGACATTTTTGAACTGTTTTTAATGTCTTTTATCCCACTGAGAACACCTAATCGAAAGTCCAGTTTCTGGATAGTCGAAAAATTCTTGATCATAGGCAGGATAGAGATGAAGAAATGTTTGTCACTTTCGTCTCCATCGACAACATTCTCGCTGTCCTGAAGTGATTCCGCCGTCGAATGTACGCTACTCGTAGGAATGCATGTTGTTTCTGGAAGAGGCGATTGTTGCCTAGCATCTTCTTCGGGTGGCTCGGAGGTTTGTACGCTGGCCGTCTTCCTGCGTTTCTGCTTAGATGCTAATTTTTTCCGCGCTAAGTCTCTCTTTAGCTTACTTTCTGTGCTGGGTTCGTTGCTTGTACCTGCTTGGGTGGCTGGTTCAGGTGAGGATTGTTTTTTTGAGTCGAGATTCTTCAGCAAAAATTTCATGATATGATGATATTTGTAGGGTTGAGGTTGTGTCCCTTTCGTGGACTTAATGAAAGCGTCACGGAGATTCTTCCATTTTCCCTGATAAATTTCCTCTAAAAAAAGGAAAAGAATGAAACTGATTAAGTAATTAATAGAATATAGCAAAAAAAAATGCAATTTAACAAATTACAACGACTATTAGGAAAATGATCAAAGACTAAAATTTAAGACATAATAAATCGCACGGAGTTGATCATACATTACGTACGCCATGAATTAAACATTAATAGTGTTATTACACGTAAAAATTGCAAACGACAGAAATCGCCTGGGACTCGTACGTATTATCCACCTGAAACTGACGTATTATCCAAGCATTTCATTGCCTGTTCTGGAAAAGTCTTTTCCATCGTCAGATTTCCAAGAAATCTGACGGCCTATTTTAAATGAAATTTTATGAAACTGATTAAGTAATTAATAGAATATAGCAAAAAAAAAAAAAAAAAAAAAAAAAAATGCAATTTAACAAATTACAACGACCATTAGGAAAATGATTTTTTCAAAGACTAAAATTTAAGACATAATAAATCGCACGGAGTTGATCATACATTACTTACGCCATGAATTAAACATTAATAGTGTTATTACATGTAAAAATTGTAAACGACAGAAATCGCCTGGGACTCGTACGTACTATCCACCTGAAACTGACGTATTATCCAAGCATTTCATTGCCTGTTCGGGAAAAGGCTTTTCCATAGTCAGATTTCCAAGAAATCTGACGGCCTATTTTAAATGAAATTTTATTCTTAAACTTCTAAACATCCCACAATATTACTTTTTATATCGTCGTATAGAGAAAAAAATGTACTTTTAAATGCAATTTGTTTGAAAGCTGTATCTCAATTGGTTTCTGAGTTATTAATTTTTTTTTGGTAATTTCTATTACTTTTTTGTCATAGTGGCAACAGAAGATATCCATCTCTGTTGAAAGTAAAGGGAAATACAGATTACTGTATAGACCAATCAGAAAACGAATAAAATGATGATTAAACCAATAAAAACCTTCAGATATGCTTTTGATTTCCTACTCTGACGAGGACAATAACCATTTTTCCAAATGGTTAAAAAACAAAAAAGCAAGAGAACATATTACACAGTCCTGCACTGAATAGGTTATACCCGACGCAAGCATTATATTTCAATAGAAACGAATCCCGATTACAGTGCTGAAACCGGTCGATTTACAGGTGGTGGTTAATCGCAAATAACTCAGAAATTTGCCGAACCAATCAACGCTCAGTACTGATGACCGGATCTCTTGGACTTCCGAGTCAACAAAGTTAGATCGCCAAAGTGTGCAGAAAGTCAAATACTTTATCGGAGCATTTCGTTTTTTGATCAACTCATAAAACTGTTACAAGAAGCAATAGCGCGTCTAGACTTACGCTCGTATTCACGAATAACTTCGACCCGGAGTTATGCAGAAAACCCGGGTTGAAAACTCAAGTGGCATTCACCGTCAACCCCACTGAACCGGTTCGAGGTTGAAACCTAACGCCGGGTTCAGTAACCCAACCTTGGTCTACAGGTGGTTCAACCCAGGATTTTTCAACCGAGCATGCGTATTTAACGAAAAACAAGCGGTGAGAGTGAGAAAGGAGAGGGAGAGGACCGCCATTTTACAATGGCTGATAGAATGTGCTGTGTAAAATATAGAAGTTCTACTATTAAATAAAACGGAATAACATTATGCAAAGGTATGTAATCTCATATATATGTAATTATCTTCAATATTTTTATCTGATTTGTTTATATTTATGTATATAGCCTCTTATATATTGGATACATGTTGAATTGTTTGTTTACATAAATACGCGTGGTCGTGAAAAATTTATTTGCCTTAAAAATAGCCAATATTACTTAAACAGCCGACTAATTGCTTCTAAAGTAAAAACTGTCGCGTTTAAGGTCATTTATTTTTTGCAATTTTGATGTTAAAAAATTCACAAATGTATTTTAACAGGACCGAAATAAACGCCATACTTGCATAAGTTCTAATTAAAATGTAAGACTCAGGCTAATTTGCATTTTTGTTTAAGTAAAGAAATACACAGATTATCTTAGAATATCCATAGATTCTCTGTAGATTTTTTATCAGTACTTATAGAATTAAATTTTGGGTCTATTGTGTAAAAGATATATTATTGTTTATGTACAAACTGAGATATATATAAATCAGACCTATAAATTAGATATTTTAACTTAAAATTTAAATAATTTGAGTTTTATTTCTTTATTGATTTTTTTTTTACGATTGTTTGTAAGCTTCTACGTATGTTTCCCAATTTTTGTGGAATTTGAAATATTTATTTTTATTGCATTTATTTTTCAACTGTATTTTAATTTCAAAATTATACATAATATAAAATATTGCATTAGTACTATTTTATACGAAAATAATAATAGTAATAATAAATCCTAAAATGAATAACTTTTCAATGTTACCTCCTGAAATTGTGACTTTTTTTAGAGATCACTTATAATTTTTGCTTCTTAATTGACAGCTAAATTAAAATAAATTACTAAAGGGTTGAAATACGCTGGTAAAAAAAAAAAAAAAAAAAAAAAAAAAAAATCCTTTTTTTTTAAAATAACCCCACACCAAAAATATTTTTATCAGCCCTTGCATTATGACTATTATGATGACTATTTTTAAGGTAAATAAATTCTTCGTGATCATGAGTATTTATGAAAGCAAACAATTCAAGATGTAATGAAGGAGATATAATGTATAAATATAAACAAACCAGTCAAAAAATGTATAGATAATATATATATATATATATGTGTATGTATGAGATTACATATATTCTTCCATTTTTGGTAATATGTACTTTAAACTTTCTTTTTATTTCTATATCTTACACAGCATCTTGAGAAACGTTTAATTTACTTAAATTAAAGAATGACACCAAAAAAGAGAAAAAAATAGAGGGAATGGGTAGGGTGGTACAAATGGGAACTTGCTTTTCTCCACTGATTCACAAACAGACAGCTATTTTATTTATTAGATAATGTAAAATTATATGAAATTATTAATAATTAGTTTGAGTTGTTTTGTTAGATTACAAACTATCCTTATTCTGGCTATTTAGTCTAGAAATCTATCATTAATCAGTCATTAAAAAAAAAAAAAAAAAAAAAAATAATCCCACTTTTAATTTCTATTCTAAATGAGATTCTTATTACATCTAATGAAGTGATATCTAAATGAGTTAAAAATATGAAATTAAGAAGCTGGAAAAAATATAGAAAATAAAATAACATTTTCTAAATAAATACATTTTTTCAAATGCAGCCAAAAACAAGTGTCTTCGTGCATGTAATAATATTTCGTAATTATTAGGCTAATTTATCAAAAAATAGTCAAAGATAATCAAGTGAATAGCTTTGATCTTGTAAATGTGATAATAGAAAAATTCTCATACAAATGGCAGGTGGGGATAGGTCCTAAAAGCTGGTCGATAAAAATTCAACTTTCTGTAATATTTCACATTTATTTGTCCAGATAGTATTCAGAATACATTTATCATGATTTAGGAAAGGCCTTATTCCATTATATGTGTTGAATGGAAATTCATATACTATACACTAGTAGTCTTAAAAAATTTAAAATATTTGTGTTCCTTAAAATAATATCTTATAAAATATCTCCACTGCAC
Organism: Maratus speciosus; assembly: GCA_963932465.1. Classification (NCBI taxonomy): domain Eukaryota; kingdom Metazoa; phylum Arthropoda; class Arachnida; order Araneae; family Salticidae; genus Maratus; species Maratus speciosus. The sequence continues at coordinate 60,729,216 of OZ010799.1, read as the reverse complement.
ACAGTTTAAACTTAAAGGAAGTATAGAGTTTTATTTAGCGACTAGTTAAATGAAAAATGTTTATCAATCGCTCGGAAGTGATAAATATATGCGCCTCTGCGGCTTAGTACCTGGTGCCAGGGCACCGCTAGGATCACCTGTTCCACTTTTTCTGCAGTTCTGTTAATATTATTTCACTACTTTTTCCTGTCAACCTGGAATATTAATTACTATCTAATTTAATTAGAATTAAACATTTTAATTAGCTCGCTGAAAATCCAAACAATAAAATTAATACATCTGGGATACCATCTATACTAATAAAAGAAATAGTATATATAAAGTACAACAGACTACTTTCTTAATTTTTTTTGCCCTTTTTCACCATTTTAATATTTTCATTATCAGAAATTGTTTAATTGCTAACTAGAGCTATTAATAATAGAAATCATCATAATTGCTGTAGAAATAAAATTTTAGTTTTTATTCAAATCAAGTTTCATTAATAAGTACAGAACTTGTGTGAAAATATAAATTATTTAAAACAACGTTTAAACACACAATAAAACAACATATTTGACCATACGTATACGTTTCGTGAGTACTAGGACTCACATCCTCAGTGTAAAAACATTAAAAACTCTAAAAACAATATCCCCCCAACTGCATGTACGGTGAAAAAAACCCCCAAAAAAAAGTTTCATTAGTTTTGGCCCAAATCAAGCTCCAATTTTTAGCAACTATGCGAAAATTTATTTTGAAAAAGAACCTTTTAACATTTATTTTAGCAATTGACACGTTTCATATCATTAACCTGACTCATTAATAAATTTAAAAAAAATAATTGTTTAAAAAATATTAAAACTTTCAAGAAATTAAATTAAGTTGATCCATATTTAGTGATTACAGGTTTTTATTTTGTCCATACATTTTGTGGGGATAAAAAAAAAAAGACTACATTGAATCGTTCATTTCTTTCTTTCTTTTCTTTTTTTTTTTTTTTAATCGGCGTTTTTCTTTCAAAACATAAACAAACGAAGTCTCGACGCGAAACCGAACAAGGCATGTGATTTTTTTAACCAATAAACACATTTCGTTCAACCTAAGTCGAGAAACCCCGACTTGGGTAACTTTTCATCCGAAGTAAACGGTGAATACGAGTTTTCAACTCCCGGTTGAAAATACCAACCAGGGGTTACTGAACCCGCGGTTTAACCCTCGGTCGAAGTTATTCATGAATACGAGCGTTATTAGTTCAAGGTTTTACCTGAACCCGGCTTGGTTCCGGTTGGGTTAACGCTTATTTTTTTCGATGCGGGTTGGCGTGGCTTTAAATGTTTCGGGTCAACCGGATTTTTCAAAAGTAAATCATGAAAATTTTTTAAATGAAAAAAAATACATATTTGAATATTAATGAATGTATATATTTTCCTATTTAAAGGAAAAAACTATAATAATAAGGAAAGAAAATGTGTGTGTGTGTTTGTCGGTGCTGTTCTGAAAAGACCAATGCACGTAGCGCGACAAAATGTGGTATAGGAAGGTACCTCTATGTACACTGAATGAAAAAAATTACCGCCTTCATCTAGAACAATTGTTCCCAACCTTTTATTGCCCACGCCCCACCAAAGCATTTATAAAACCACGATGCCCCCCCCCCCCCCACTACTCACATACCATTCTGTAACATAGTTACATCTCATTATTAATTGCTCTGTTCAGCTGAAGGAAGTCTAACAGAGCCTTAACAATGACTATTCATTTCACATTTTTTAACTTACCAAATATGTGAATTCTCTGTCACATATGTGTTTTTAACGTATGTGTTTTTTATACATGCAATCAAGAAAGAATGAAAGAAAATATGCATCTTCACTTTTATGCCAAAAAGTGTTTGTTTTGTTGTGCTTTTCCAATTACCGAAATGTTTAACCAAAGTTTTGTATAGTCTGCATTTTTATCTTTGCAATATGATGGAAGAGATTCTCTTATTTAGCATTAAAATAGATAACATTTACATATTTCATAATTCATTTTAGTAACACATTAAGAGTTGTTGGAAAAGCTTCGAATACTAATTTTTCTTTTCTATGGATAAAACAATGCACAAGAACCATTTTAAGATTCTGACCTTTATCAATTTTAAATACCCTTATTCCCCATCAAAACACGTTTCTTATTTTCTTCCCTTGAAGATTATCGGTAATTGACTGACAAGTATTAACGGATTTTAAACAATAAATTATGTACATTATATATTCATTTACTGTGCAGGAGTCCAGCACTACAGCCATAGATATTTAAAACTTACCCATTTCCTTTTCTAACAATATTTAAGATTTATAAATTTTATAAAATTTGTAGTACCATGTTTAGATATTTGAAATACTTTTTAGATTAAATATGTCCAAGACAGTAGGATTTTGACAGATGCTTAGGTAGTTTCACATGTAAAAGTTTCCATTATGTTACATACAACAGAGCAAACAGAAATATAAAGTTCATGTAAAAAAAATTCGAAACTTTGAGAAAAACTATGAAATAATTCAAAACCAGAAAAATTATAAAGGTTTTCTTTTAATTAAAAATGTCAAGATATTTTTAAACACTGATTATGTAATTATTCTGGTTTTGATTATATTTAAAACTTCTGACTCGGAACTTTTTAAAATTCAACAATAAACTTGAAAAAAAAAAATTGAATGTGTATTGCATTACTTTCAGTCGAAAACATAACTTTTCTAAAAAACAGACAGAGAATGGTTGAATTATAAATTTGAAATTGCCCTCCGGTGGGGCGTACGCCCCACGTTGGGAACCACTGTTCTAGAACGAATAGATAGACAATAAACATACATAAGATACAAATAAATGTAAATATATTGCTTAAAGGTGTGTCAAATTTAATAAAATCCTTTAAAAACATATTAAAGTCATTTTAAAAACCAAAACGTTTTCAACCGACACTTACTCGGCCTTCATCAGTGAAAAACTAATGGCTGTTGTCTCTCTGCGTATTTTGCATTGTCCGGAACAGACCATTTTACTTCAAGGGTGGTATGGAATATAAGGTGGAACGGAAATGTTATTCAATTTTTTTTTCTCAAAAAGTACAGGTTTATCAATCATACATTAATTCTTTCCAGACTGCGTGGATATCATATGATAATATATCGTTACAGACCATTTCTTTATTAGATATTATTTCCAGAGATTCTCTTATGATAGCTTCTTGGTGATTACTTGTACGGAAGATAATTTTGGCTCTATTGAAATCTACTTTTATAGGCTGAATTAGTGCTAATCTTGCTAATGCAGTGTGGGGTCTATTTAATCTCAGATCTGCTTCATGTTCTTTTATTCTGTCTCGAAATTTTCGCAGTGTCATACCTATGTACATAAAATCTTTATTTTCTTTCTTGAAGGGTATAATATATACCCCTGATCTATTGATCCTGTCTAAGCCATCAATAGATCAGGGGTACTTATTATACCCTATATTAGTTAATAGCTATTAGTTTTTCACTGATGAAGGCCGACTAAGAGTCGGTTGAAACGTTTTGTTTTTTAAAATGACTTTAATGTGTTTTTAAAGGATTTTATTAAATTTGACGCACCTTTAAGCAATATATTTACATTTATTTGTATCTTATGTATGTTTATTATTAATCAAGGTGAATTTTGCACTGAAATTTTAACTTTTTATTGAATAGATAGACATTTTCTAAATCCCTAAACTAGAAATATAGACTTCATAGTTATGCGAATAAGAAAAACTGAATGGACGAAATGATCGAGAATTTCTAGTCTATAGTTTTCTAGGTGATGAAACAATACATTATATCATGAATCGTTTGAATTGTAAGGAATTATCACTTGATTTCTAGAATTAATTCATAAACTAGAATTATAGTTAATAAAACTCACTTCTTGTGTTCCCATTTATTTGCAGATATTTTTAAATAACTTTGCCCACAATAATATAGGAAAACGCCCTCGAATTTTAATAGGGATAACTAGAACTTCTCTAGAAACAAGTAATATAAAAATTTTGTTTTTAAAGTCAATTCCTACTTAGGTCATCAAAGAAAAATTTAATATAATCCCTTAAGCTAATATTAGTTTTTGTTGCATTAAAATATCTCAATTTGTTGATTTTCTACAAGCAAGTAGGTTTACAATGGAAGTCTATGGGAATTTGGCGAAATATGAGAGATATCGCCAAGTTGGCGTCACTTTTAGCGACTCATTTTGGTCGCCAAATTGGGCGATATATCGCCAAGTTGGCGACAAACTTGGCTATATTTGGCGACAGAACAGGGTCCCCCCTATGGTAACCCCCCTTATAGATATGAAGATGCATTAAATGCTTCAATAACCAATGGCCGCCATTTTGTCTCCCATGTAAAACTAAAGTTATTAATTAAAATTTAATTAATGAATTAATATTTGAAAAAACTGTATTAACATCAATTGTCATCCAGTACAAGTTTTAAAAAAATATTTCAACTTGATAGGATGAATAATAAGTATTTTATTAACGATTGAAAATTTGAACAAGATATATAAATAAATAAATAAATAAATATAGGGAGAGTGTGAACTAATAGTAGGAATTGAAAGGTACCTGAATTTATAAGGATGGCATGGAACTATAGAGCCACAATTTATTTTCTAGATGCCAGTGGCAGAAATTTTTTCAGTGTCGTTAAGCCGGACTTTGAATTTTTTGATTAGATATTTTTAATTTTAATTTTGTATGAGGATTTTTAGCGTCTTTTGACATTTTGCAGCGATTTTTCCCCGAATGCGCCTTCAATCTTTTAATCCAATATAGTAAATTTTGTCCTATTTTCAATAATGTTTATTTCGTAAAACTCGGCCCTTAATTAACCGAGATATTAATTAAAAGCTCATTAAAAGATTGCTCAAAAAAGCATTTTCACCCCCGAAACGGCAAAAGAATACTTCAGCACCGCACCTGATGGCGCATAGTATTCCTAACAAGGAAGGTCTCCTTACTGGGCATACTCAGAATATGTTGAGAAAAATGCTAGTGAAACTACTCGTCATATATGTAATAAATAATCAGCTAAATTTGGCGAATTTCAGCAGAAAATCCGTAAAAAAAAAAAAAAAAAAAAAAAAAAGCAATTTACAAATTACAACGACCATTTGGAAAATGATTTTTTCAAAGACTAAAATTTAAGACATAAAAAATCGCACGGAATACATTACGTACGCCATGAATTAAACTGTTGCGAAATCACGTAACTCCTCTAAAACAAGAACAAAAACGCACCTGCAGTGTGTTACGTCAGACCGAATGATCCTACTGCGCAAGAGCGGGCAGAACTTTTTTTCCTTTTTTCTGTGAGAATTGACTCAGATTTAGATTAGAACAGAAACTAGATATGAACGTAGAGAAAAGAGAATAACTTTTAAAAAAGAAAACTTTAATACTCGAATTGTAATATAATGTAAATAATTTTTGTTTTGTGAGTGTCTAAGCATGTTGTGTACGCCTACAAGAATGTTTAATGTAATATAGCTTTTTTGTTTCGAAGATTCAAGACTTATTATTTGGATGTTGTATTATTTAATGCATAGAATCCCCGGCTATTTCTCCTTATGCGAAGGAAAGAACAGGTAGGACATTTAACTTTTATTTTATGATTGTATAAGTTGAAAGCTTTTTATTAGATAATAAAATTAATAAGAAAATTAGAAACAGAGAATAAGATCAGTAGTAACATTTTGGCATCCCTTCCGTGGATATAACCTAATTATGAGATAAATAGAATAAGATACTGGAATAATTAGAAATTATTTATCAAGCTATTTAATTTGAAGAACTGAAAAAATATTGAGAACTGTTGAACATATAGAGAATTGTACTTTTTAATAGAATTTAGTTGTTGTTGTTATTAGTTCGCAATGGCTGAAAGTTTAGTTATCGCCAAAAAAGAAAGAGCTGTGCTACGTGAAAGCATAAATAAGTTTATAAATAAAATAGAAGCTATTTTGAAAGAGGGAGAACCAGACATTTTTGATTTGGAAGAGGTAAGTGAAACAGTTAAGTGTGACAGAAATGGAACTGACACGAGCAGACGGGGAAATTAAACAATTGGTGCAAGAAGCACAATTAGATACAGCATTACAGGGGGCTCGCGAATTTAAAGAGAAAATTACGTCATGGCGCTTTAGAGCAAACAGAAAAATAAAAGAGTTAGATAAAAAGAAAACACAGGATGATTCATTTTCTAAACGAGAAAATCCCTTAAAGGAAAACGTAAGCATTAAATTACCGAAACTAAATATCGCAAAATTTTCTGGGGATTTTGTTGAATGGCTTTCATTTTGGTCAGCTTTTGAAACAACCATTCACAACAATGACACATTAGATCCAGTAGATAAATTTAACTATTTAAAAAGTTTTCTAGCTCCCATTCCATTAAAAAGTATAGATGGATTTTGTGTCACTGCAGAGAATTATTTAAAGGCCGTCGATATTTTGAAAGAAAGGTACGGGAATAAGGATATGTTAATTTCGGTACATACAAATAAACTTCTTAATTTAACTCCACTCAGACACTCGAATGACACTAAATCATTTCGAAAACTTTTTGATGAGATACAAACGAACATTAGAAGTCTAGATCGCTTAACATTTCATTAGACTCTTATGAAAGTTTATTATCCCTCATCTTATTTAAATTATTACCGAGAGACCAAGTTTTGGAATTTAATAAAACGCATGAAGACTCAATTAATGTCCAAGATTTAATATCGTTCTTACATAAGCAATTAATATCCAGAGAAAAAATGTATGCGTCATCACTGAATGAAATAAATGAAAAATCAACACAAAATAATTATGTTGCGCAGTCATTTAGGAAAAATCCTTCCTCCCCCCCCCCCCCCCCCGAGTCAATAAATTTAATACGCAGAGTAATAAATTTGATTCTCCGAATAGAAAATTACCTTCAGCGAGTGATTTATTGGTTCAGAGCGAAAATGAGACTACTTGTGGATTTTGCTTTGGCAGGCACCAGACAAATAAATGTTTTAGCACTTGTAATTTACCGTTTGAAAAAAGACTTGATTTCCTGAGAAAGAGAGGCCTTTGTTATGTTTGTTTATCCCGCGGACGTATTGGGAAATACTGTGTATCGAAGGATTTATGCGGTATTTGTAATTCGAGACACTCCCAGATAATGTGTAATAAAGAAATAAATTCAAAAGGGAAATCTACTAATTCAGAGAGTAGCGATGTTACGAGACCAATGCTGTCAAATCAGGATATAATTTCTAATGTCTATTTACAAACTTTGATAGTGGAGATCCGTAATGATAATCAATCTTCCGAATTTATTCGTATCATTATAGATACTGGGAGTCACAATAGCTATATAACTAGATATGCTGCAAATAAATTGAAATGAAGGAAAATTCGATCAGAAACAATTAGACACGGACTCTTCGGAGGGGTAGAAAAAACGAGTAAACATAATCGCTATGAATTTACTATCAGTAATTTAGATCATAGTTTCCGATTTAAAATACAAGCTTTAGATGAAGGAAAAATTTGTTCAGGAGTAAATTTATGCTGCTATAGCGAAATGATAAAAATCTTAGAAAAAAGGGAGTTCATCTGACCGATGTTCGTGAAAATAATCGACTATGTTTATATGAGAATAATCCGGAAGAAGTACACATTTTAATCGGCGCTGACATGGCGGCGAAATTATTCACAGATAATATAAAATATTTTCCTGATTTGGGTATAACAGCTTTTGAAACAAAGTTAGGCTGGGCAATTATGGGGAAAACAGAGGGTAATGGAAATGATTCAGAAAGTTCGTTGCCAGTTCTATCGCTGTCATTATTTCCTTCAAATGCCAGTTTATCACAACTGTGGAACTTAGATACCTTGGGTATCACTAATGAAGATTATAAAAATAAAGACGATTTAGCAAGAGAGACTTATAACCATTTTCTTGAAACAGTCAAACGTGATGAAAGTGGCCGCTACGAAGTGGCACTACCCTGGATTGTTGATAATTCAATTTTAGCGAGCAATCGCGTATTAGCAGAGAAACATTTGCGCAAGACAGAACAAAAACTTATCAAAACAAATAAGAAAACAGAATATGAAGAAATTTTTAATTTGTGGAAGGATAATAATATTATAGAAGAAATTTCAGACGATAAGGAGAATAAAGTACATTTCTTACCCCACAGACAGTAATTAAAGAAAATAGTGAAACGACGAAAATGCGTCCAGTTTTTAATGCCTCCGCACATAATTCAAACTCTCCTTCTTTGAACGACTGTCTCACAAAGGGACCTAATTTGATTGAAATAATTCCGAGTATTTTGAATCGTTTTCGTAAATACAAAATAGGTATTTCTTCAGACATTGAAAAAGCATTTCTCCAGATAAAAATCACAGAAAAAGATCGCTATTTTTTACGCTTTCTCTGGTTCGACTCCAAACATAATTTGAAAGTTTATAGACATTGTCGCGTTGTCTTCGGACTCATTTCAAGCCCGTTTTTATTAATGGGTACACTAAACCATCTTTTAAGTCAAGTACCCGAACAGTGGGAAAATACAGCACGAATTTTGAAAAATTCATTTTACATTGACAATTCCATTACTAGTTTAAAATCGATCGCAGATACTGGAAAATTTATAACAGAATCACAGTGTATTTTATCATCAGCTCATTTTAATTTGAGATGTTGGCGATCAAATTTGCCTCATGCCATGATCGATGTTTCTGAAGAAAATACAAAGTTAGCACCAGTTTTGGGATTGGTCTGGGACTTAGAGCAAGATAGATTAATGTGTAAAATAGAAGAAATAATTGAAACGAAAGAACCACTCACAAAGAGAAAAATTTTATCGGTTACCCAAAAGATTTTTGACCCCATAGGATTCTCCGCCCCAAGCACTGAAATCAAGAAAGTATATCAGAAACGTCATTAGACAATGTGTTAAGTGTCAAAGATTCCAAACACCCAGAACAGAGGTCGAACCAGGAATCCCACCTGAAGACAGGATCAGAGATGCAGCTATATTTGAAGTGGTGGGAGTCGATTTAGCCGGTCCTCTATACCTTGCCGATGGTTCAAAGGTGTGGATAGCTTTATTCACCTGTGCTGTCTATCGAGCAGTACATTTGGAGTTAATAACATCTTTATCAGCTGAATGCTTTATGCAGTCCCTAAGAAGATTTATAGCACGGCGAGGCAGACCATATATAAGTTACTCAGATAACGGAAAGAATTTTGTTGGCACTAACAGAGCCCTTTCTAGTGTGGATTGGTAAGCTATAAGTACATTGGCCTCCATTCAGAAGATCAGATGGAAATTCAACCCCCCTTCAGCCCCCTGGTCGGGAGGGTGGTGGGAACGCCTCGTGCGAACAGTGAAAGATATTTTAAGAAAAGTTTTGGGTCGCGCCTCATTAAATTACGAAGAACTGAGCACAATACTCTGTGACTGTGAAAATGTTGTCAATTCGAGACCGATAACATACATCTCCGAAGATAATCGCGATCCCGAACCTTTAACTCCATTGATGTTCCTTCAAGAACTGCCTACATCCGGTGTCCCAGATATAGATGCATTAGACTCCCAAGATCTTAACAGACGAGCAAGATATCGTCAAAGAATAAGAAATGATCTGCGAAACCGATTTAGAACGGAGTACTTAGGACAGCTGCGGCAACAGTCTATGAAGAAGAATTCCAAACCTTTGCAAATAGGAGACATCGTTCTTCTGGAAGATACCAACAAAAGACGTCTTCACTGGCCTTTAGCCAAAATAATTGATATATTTCCCGGAAAAGACAAAATAGCAAGATTGGCCAAAGTCCAAACAGAAAATGGCATTTTCCTCCGTCCTTTCCAACGCCTGTTTCCTTTGGAAATTGATGCAGCTAGCAATTCCCCATCAGATAACATAATTCAACAGAAAGTGAACTTTAATGTCCATAATGAACAACGAAAGACTACTCCAGAAGTCGATCAGACTAGAATCAGTGTAGAAAAGAACCAACCCAGTGACAGAGATATCTCTCCTGCGGTTACCAGAAGTGGGCGACTAGTGAAACCGCCTCTGAGACTCCGATCTGGACTTCTAAATTGTTGAGTTCCTCCCATGGATCACAACTCAAGGTGGGAGGATGTTGCGAAATCACGTAACTCCTCTTACCCCTTGAATAAAAAACAAGAACAAAAACGCACCTGCAGTGTGTTACGTCAGACCGAATGATCCTACTGCGCAAGAGCGGGCAGAACTTTTTTCCTTTTTTCTGTGAGAATTGACTCAGATTTAGATTAGAACAGAAACTAGATATGAACGTAGAGAAAAGAGAATAACTTTTAAAAAAGAAAACTTTAATACTCGAATTGTAATAAATGTAAATAATTTTTGTTTTGTGAGTGTCTAAGCATGTTGTGTAAGTCTACAAGAATGTTTAATGTAATATAGCTTTTTTGTTTCGAAGATTCAAGACTTATTATTTGGATGTTGTATTATTTAATGCATAGAATCCCCGGCTATTTCTCCTTATGCGAAGGAAAGAACAGGTAGGACATTTAACTTTTATTTTATGATTGTATAAGTTGAAAGCTTTTTATTAGATAATAAGATTAATAAGAAAATTAGAAACAGAGAATAAGATCAGTAGTAACATAAACATTAATAGTGTTATTACACTTAAAAATTCCAAGCGAGAAAAATCGCCTGCGACTCGTATTTGGTGTGAAATATTTATATGTATTCATTCCTGTCCTATTTATCTTTCTTTTTATTTTTAATTGGCTTATTCCATTTTTCTTTTGCACGTGAAAATCTTACAAATTAAAATTAACTCTTTGACAGAAATTGTTATTCATTTTCTTTCATTTTCATTAGTTATTATCCACCTGAAACTTACGTATTATCCAAGCATTTCATTGGCTGTTCGGGAAAAGGCTTTTCCATAGTCAGATTTCCAAGAAATCTGACTACCAATTTTAAATGAAATTTCATTTTTAAACTTCTAAATATCCCACAATATTACTTTTTACACCGTCGGATAGAGAAAAAAATGTACTTTTAAATGCAATTTGTTTGAAAGCTGTATATCGATTTGTTTCTGAGTTATTATTATTATTTTTTTTTGTAGTTTTTATTACATTTTTGTCATATTTTCAACAGAAGGTATCCATTTCTGTTGAAAGTAAAGGGAAATACAGATTACTGTATAGACCAATCAGAAAACGAATAAAATGCGGATTAAACCAATAAAAACCTTCAGATATGCTTTTGATTTCCTACCCTGACAAGGACAATATAACCAATTTTCCAAATGGTTAATTTGAATGTTTGGCGCGAAATACAAAAGAGACACGCGATTTGGTGAGTAGGATTTTTCCTCGCCAAAAGCAAACGATTTTTATGCATCGGAAAATTTCTTGTTAATTGTTCTTTAGAATGCGCGTTATTTAACGAATTTAAACTTATGAAAGAGTTTGTCATATATTTTTTGTAATACATATACATGTTGCATGTTGATCTATTTATTTAGTTTTATCGCTGGAAAAATATTTTCTATGTTTTGCGTGTTGCAAATAGAATATTACCCCGACTTACGTCACGTTGACTTGCGTCACCCCGCATTTACGTCGTCTATCCTGGAAAGTTTTTTTCCTTAATTTAGACGCACTTTGAACTTTTTTGAAGAGTTTCGGGAGAAATTTAACATCTCAGATGCAGCACAGTCATAGCGGTGCCATGGGCTGAAATTCAGCAAGAAACAATGAGATATGCTTGGAAAAGACTGTGCCCATTTCCTTCGCAAAGACTTAAAAAAAAAAATCTGAAAATTGGGATTCCGTATCTCTCTTAATTGATAGAGTAGGTGGGGGTAAAAATACACACATTCCATACATTTTTATTTTTAACTCACACATTGGTCTAAACTTATGTAATGAGTGATTAAAATGTTAGATTAGAACCTTAGGCAAGGGCCACCATCAACCGACTTTCTGTCAAATTATAATCCTGTGGGAAATTGCATTTTTTTAAAAACATTGCTCTGCGTATCTTTGCCCTATAGGTTGGGGTAAAAGTACGCAGTGGTGGGGCAAAGATACACAGTGCATATTTTTGCCCCATTACTGCGGGTTTTTGCCCCATTTCCAATAAAACGAATGAGTTATGCAAAAGCATTAGTAAATTTCACTAGTATTTATAGTTAAACTGAAAATTGAAAGTTAAACAATGAAAAAAAAAAAACAGAAAAAAACAACGGTCTGTGAGATCGTAAATAGCAGTTAACCTCTAACTACTGTGACAAAAATTGTTCGATAAATGTGAGCGGTCCCAAAGACCCCTTGATCGTAGAATTAATAAAAGGGTTGACTGACTTTTAAGATATTGTTTTTGCGCTGAACTTTATCTAAAGGCCTATTATAATAAATATTCTCCTCATTTAGAAGTCTTTAGCGATACTACTAAGTTTCCAAACGAATCAAAATTAAACTAACATCAATAGTTAAATTTAAAATTACAAGTTAAGCTATGAAAACTGATTATAGCAGCGTAAGGGCTAAGACTTAAAATCGTTTTATGAAACAAGAATATTGATTTTTAAAAGTAAGTAGGTAGATACCTACGTTCTACACTGCTCAAAACAATTAAAGGATATTGCAGTTTTAGGTGGATTTTGTATCTGGTAAACTGTTTAGCTGATTGATACATGGTCGACAGACATAGTAAGTTATATGAGAATAAATTACACATGTTTGGCAGAAAAAAATGCATTTTATTGCGCATTTGTGTACTAAAGGAAAAAAACACAATTTGTGCATATGAGAAAAAAAGAATAAGAAAAGGTGTTTTCTTCAAAGAAAATCATTTTCAGTAGGGGGTATGGTTTCCACGGGCGGCCAGCAACGTTGAACACCTTTGAGGCATGGACTCAATGAGGCTATTAATGACGAGTTGGGGTATTCTGCCCCACTCTTCCAGAAGAGCTCTTTCCAGTTCTTGGAGAGTTTGTGGGGGTTGTTGGCGGCCAGAAACTCGTCTTCCTAGAGCGTCCCAAACGTGCTCGATTGGATTCATGTCTGGAGAACACGCTGGCCATTCCATTCGAACGATTCCTTCCCCGAAAAGGAAATCCTACACCAGGTTTGCACGATGTGACCTGCAGTTATCGTCCATTAAAATGAAGTTATCTCCGATTGCTGCAGCGTAAGGGACTACAATAGGTCTGAGGATCTCATCCCTATATCGGCGACCAGTCAGAGCTCCATCTCGAATGATGTAGAGGTCAGTGCACCCGTCAATGGAGATGCCACCAAACACCAACACTCCACCACCGCCAAATCTGACACTTTCGCGCACGAACGCAGGATTATTCCTACTGCCACGGTCCCTCCAGATGAAAATACGCCTATTATCCGGATGCACAGAAAAACGGGACTCGTCAGAAAACAGAATATTGCTCCATTCATTTCTCCTCCAGTTGACATGCTTGGTTGCCCACTCCCTGCGGTCGCGACGATGCCTTGATGTTAATCTAACACATACCATCGGTCGGCGAGCATACAGACCTACAGCATGGAGCCGGTTTCGGACAGTCTGAGTTGAAATCGTGGTGCCTGTAGCCGAGCGAAGGTGTTGTTGGAGAAGAGTAGCGTTCATGGCTCGGTGTCTCCGAGCTGTTAACGCTAAATACCGATCTTCATTGGGCGTTGTTGCCCGTCTACGACCTTGCCCTGGTCTTCGGCCTGCACATCCACTCTCCAAAAAACGGTTCCAGATCCTGGAAATGACACTTTGTGACACTCCAATGGCTTGCGCTACTTCGACTTGAGTTTGGCCTCCTTCTAACCTACCAACAATTCTCAAAGCTTCTGAATCTGTCAAATGACTTCGCTGAGACATCGCACTCATCGAAACAAAGCAATCACTGAATGCCGATCATCCTTGTCTTCATTCTCTTTTATCCAGTTGAAAGTCAAATTTCATTCGCTGCCGCTGAAGCGACGTTTTTGACGTCGAACTCAAAATTTGCATACTCCACAGTTTGAAAACCAGAAAAATTTGCATTTGTGATTCTCTTCTTCTATTTTCGGCAAAAAAAATTTCGTTTATATCTTTATTTTATATAAAACTTCAAATATCCTTTAATTGTTTTGAGCAGTGTATATTAAAAAAAATTAACTAAAAAAGGGAAAAGGTAGTTAACTAGCTTATATTAGTTTAATAGCTATTATATTTTATACAATATAAAAAATAAAACTTTCCACATACTTAATTGTGGAAAACTTTGCATCTAACTAAAACGATAGGACAAAGCCCGAATCTTAAACTTGTGCGTATCTTTGTCCCAAGACGATGCGTACTTTTACCCCATTCTGCAGTATTTTACTTAACCATAACCAACCACTGACAATTTTAAACAAATGCGATCGAGATAAACTATACGGCATTTAGAAGTTATAGATCTTTCGTTCTCCACTGATTTTTTAAATTTGTAAAAATTTGAAGTATTGTCAGCTAAACAATAAAGTGAAAATTTAAAAATATTAGATCAAAATGCGAAAATTTAACCTTACCTCATTTTCTTGGCACGGAGTGTTACTTTTTTCACAAAGTTTGAATACACAACTACTACACTTGAGACCAAACTATCCCCTAGCGGTCATGATTGTAGAAATGTTTCTTCATATTAAATCAGGCAGTGCGTATCTTTGCCCTGTGCGCATCTTTACCCCCACCTACTCTAAATCATAAAAAATGGAAAACAACCCAACTTAGAAATGGATGCTGAAGATGGTGTTGAGTTCAATTCCCCTTATCCGGAATTAACCCTCGACGAACTTATCGAATGAATCAAAATACTGTCGAAAAAATAGATTAAGATTTTGAGCCTATGGAGAAGGGGGAAGATTATGACGCACAGTGGGGCAAAATTCCGAAAAGCTGGCCAAAATATGAAAAAGTTTTTTAGATGCCACGAAATTTCGTACACATGTGTTTTTCAGGATGCTGATCTCTATTCTAAAATTAAAATTGCAAAATACAAAATGGCGGATCCAATATGACGGACTTAAAATTAAAATGCTTTGAAAGTTATTCCATTTCTATGAAATTTTGTATACAGGTACTTTTGAGGATGCTAAACACGATTCAAAAATTAAATTTTAAAAAAATGACGAATTAAAAACAAAAACAATTAGATTTAAATAAAATATTTCGAGTTTCGAAATTAAAAAGTTTCGAGGCTAAACGTTTACAAGGTGTTTTCAAGGAAATAAGATGTTTTTAATCGAAATTAAACGATGGATATTTATTTATGAAATACAATTAAGCACATTAATGAAAAATAAAATACTACAAGGTTTAATTTCTATATATTATTAAAATAAAACTAAAGGATATTCTAAAATTCATCTCCTGAATCATCTGTAGTATACTAAGTAGACTCTTCAGAAGGGGAGGTGTCAAAATATTTTACAGAAGTTTTTGTGCTTCTAGGGGCAAGGATATTAGTTTCTTCGATGGTAATTTACGTAAGCTTGAAATAAAGGGATCTGATAACATTATAAGCCGCAAAAAAATATTACATTGTTTACGTCCTACTGCATTTTATATCTTTTCCATACCTTTTGATCAATTTGTTGCACGATTCTTGAGCGTCTCCCGACATTCGCCCAACAGGTAATAATGAGGAAGCTATTATTTCTGTGCCATGAATAAGTAGTTTGTGCACCTGGAGTTTGCATACAGAACTAGGAATACAATTCGACGAATTTGCAAGCTGTTTGTGAGCAATAATCCACGAAATTGGTCAAATGAATGTTAAGAAATTACTTATAATATGACGTGGAATCATTTGATCAAATCTTCGTCTGCGCTCCTTATGGAAGCAGAAATAGTTGCGTTTTCAAAGAATCGACGAGCTGTATTGTAATCATTTGTGCTTCCAAATCTGAGCTCTGATTTATCGACGAGAAGTCCTAATTGTAAACGAAATCTTTTTTGTAAATTTTGTTTTGCAATTTTAATTTTTTTTCTTCTTGTCAGGAGTGCACACTTGCGATTCCTTTATATCCCGTTTGTATGTCAATTTTGGTTATTTGGTTATTTAAGCTATGAGGTATTCGCTACGGCTTTTGCCGGCATGACCTCAAATGATCACAAAAATGGCGTTATTTCCTTGGGACAAACCACAAATTCAACCTTCCTCCACGAGGAAAAAAGGCAGAACCTTTGTATGTCAAATGCAAGCTACACTCAAAGATCTTATACAGGCGCATGTGACGTGGACATCCCGAATTGTAAATGATTTTCATTCACTTTTAGTTTGAAAATGTCATCAAGATTATTAAACTGGTTTGAAGTTGCCTGATATAGGTATCAACGTTGAATTGACAAATTACTAGTAATGACAATAAAATTTTTACAATCAATCATCGTTAAAGCTAGTTTGTAATTAACGCCTACTTATTTTCTATCAATGATTGGTTTAAAAGGAATAAGATCACTCTCCTGATCCGTAATATAATCCATTTCACTGACAGTAGCTTCCGTATTTTTGTTCAAAAAGTGGATTCTGATGAGCCTAAAAAATCGAGGAGATGCAGATCTCGTATTTTTCCAGATAACGATTTCTCAATTATTCGCAACACTTAAGTTCCAGTGGCACTAAAGAAGTAAAAAACTATTTGAACATAATTTCTACCATCATCAATGCTAAATTTTTGTTTAAAAGGACTTTGACCAGATGTACTATCACATACCCCCTTGAAAATAAAATTCAGATTGCTAATGTTCTCGAAAGTCATATTCTTAATAATTTCCGTTTGCAGTAATAAAATACGTGCTGCAGTATGATCTAGCAAAGATTGCAATTGACAAGATAACTCTTCTAATTGCGATAAAATACACAAAATTATTAGCTATAAAGGTAAGAAAATGTATTTCTATTGTACCGATGATAGAGAATTCTTTTCATTTTTTTGTTACTAATCTTGCTTATCAAATTCCTTTATGCTTATGATTATAATACTTATTTGTAATATAATACATAATAATCTATCACAAAACTGAATAATCTAAAAATTTCAAAAATGTTTGCCAGCTAAATTACTGTGAAAAGTAATACAGTAAACTCCGTCTAAGGCGGAATCGATCGGGACCGAAGAAATTTTCCGCCGTAGACAATATTCCGCCTTATGCAAAATACCCGAAAAATAAAATTTAAAACATTAAAAAAATTGAACAAATTGTATATTTTTTTACGTTCGCAACCTTTAGTATCGGTCTTTAAAATTAAGATTTTAATGAAATTAAACTTTTTATTAAATTTATTGTCTTTAGTAATCTTGAAAAACTTTATTTGAAAACTGAAATAAATGGTATCGATATAAAATTGCTTCAGTTCTAGAATTTAATGAAAAACATTAAGGTTGTTATTAACTGCTCTGCTCAACAAGCGCAAAACGTTTTAACACATTTACAAATTCATTTTTTAACGGAAAGATATAAAATTGGAAAGCCTGACCATGGAAGCGATTTGGAATCGAATTGTGTTTTCCATTTTTTGATAAATAGATTACCTATTGAGTTATAAGCGATTTTGATCACTTGACAAATACGTTTTTCACCCTTTCTTGAGTGGTTATTCTTTTTTCGCGCGGAAATTCGGTTCAAAACGCCCACTTTGACACTATTTTCCGAAAAATCTATTGCGTTTGCAAAAAAAAAAAAAAAAACCCAAAAAACAGCTCGATTACATAGTTGCTGAACAACAACACCTGTTAGTTTCATGCATTTCCGAATAAAAATAAATTAAAACTTATGTCTTAAAGTTGCACTTCTTGATTAATTAACAGCCTTAACAAATTCAAACCTCATCTTTAACATAGTAGTTTAGAGAGTCGGAAAATAATCTTCTATCAATGCTTTTTTTTCCCTTTCGGTTTACCAAGCCTTCTTCAGTAACACATTCAAAGTCACATTGTGCTACTGATTTTTGTGGTTAAAAATTATCATTTAAAAATATTTAATCTTAAAGATAAATAAGGTTCTTTAATTAACTTTATTATACTCTATTACACAATTTATCAAAAAGTTCGAAAGTATTTTATGTACATATATCAGTTTTAAAGTTTCACAAATTAAATGCATTTCATTTTTAAAAGAGGATTTTTTCCGCCTTATGCAAAATTTCGGGTTCGGTGGGACATTATAAACCTTTCCGTTTCCGCGTTAGGCAGATTCCGGCTTACACAGCATGAACTAATGTTATTTTCTATGGGTTCGTCGGGACTAGGAAAATTTTCCGCGTTAGACAGATTTCCGGCTTGCACAGAGTCCGCCTTAGACAGAATTTACTGTAAATGTCATAGCTTTTGTAGCGACTAAAAAAAATAATATTTTTACTTGTGGTTACAAAAACCTGCACGAAATGCAGAATGGCAGTTTTTGGCAGCTAATTTTCATGATTCATTAGATAATAGTTCAGGTTATTGTTTTCACTATATGTCGTTGCGGAACACCGTGGAACTTTTAAACTTTTTGATGTTTGAAAGCAAAAAAATAATATATTTTTGAAAAATATTATCAAAAATAATCATTAAATTATTAAATTTTATGTACTTAATATAATTTTTTCAACATGGGCAAAAAAAGTACACACTATCATTGTGTGAATCCATTTTAAAGCATTAAAATCGGATGATATGAAAAAATGTAGCATGTGTTTAGAAGAACCTTTGTTTTGCACTTTTTGTTCGCCTCAGATGATAATTCTCCAAGCGTCATTTTTGAAATGATACAGGTTGCCAAAGCAAAACGAAAACCTTTTTATAAATATAGATTCAGACCCTCCAAACATTATTCTAGCCATGTGTATAGTCAAAATTTCCTAAATAGTAACTTTATTTTTCGACTTTTGGCCAGCTTTTTGGGATTTTGCTCCACTGTGTGACGGTTGCAAAATTAACCGAAGGTCTAAACCTTATTGAAGCTGGAATGATGGTTCTTGAAAATATTGATTCAGATGAGCAAAGTGTAGCAACGACTAGAAAAAGCTTAGAAAACTCACTCTGCAGTTACAAAGAGCTTCTGAGAGATAAAAAGTCTGTTCAAACTTCATTGCAAGATTTTTTCACATGCGCAAAGACTCTAACGGGGCAGCTAGATGAACAGTAAATTGTAAAGTTAACAACTTATTGATTTATCCCAAATTCTTGTATTTTAACAGCATTTATTTGCTAATTGTAAATGTATGTAACATACTCCCTAAATACAGTCGGACCTCGATTTAACGAAGTCGCTAAATCCCGAAAAAAAGTTCGTTATATGGAAAATTCGTTAAATAAAGATTCATCTTTTAAAATACTTTAAGCTACATAAAACAGATTTTTTAAATTCATAAACACTATACATTATTAAAGAAACTAATTAATCACGCTTTTAAAAAGAAATTATATGTGTTTTTATTTATTCCATCAAAAAGAAATCTGCAAAGAAAACAAGAATAAAACAAAACATTGTATTTTCGCACATTGTATCTTCAGTTTTAAGAAAATAATTTTATATTAAAATTTATGAATTTTAATGACATTATCGTATTTATTATAACAAGTAATTTTAAACATAGATTAAATACTACATCTGTCCTTAAGGTTAATTTCTAAAAAAGTCTGTTAATTTTGTCCAAATTTTCAGTTTGAAAAAATGTTCTCTTATAATACGTCTGGCATGTTTGCAACGCGCCAAAAATTATCTATAGACGTATTTTCTTCAAACTGTAAATCCGCGTCGTATGGATGAAAGGTAAATATTGAAAGTTTTCACTTTTTGGGTGAAATGCAAAGAAAGATTTTGATGCTCTCGGTGAGTTAGGCACCTGGTAAAACCAGTTCAAGGTCATTGATCATCATAAAATCCTTCTATATATATAAAAAAAGTTTTGATTTGGAAATGAACCAATGAAAATCTGCGTAGATATTCCAGGTAGATCGGCATTCAATTTGAATGCTTAAGCATGGCCTTTCATCGTTAATATTAAAAAAACTGTTGCATACAAAAATATGAAAATCGGTGGTATTATAGAGAAATGTTTGATAAACACGTTGATGTAGACAGTTTTCAAATCGAAGAATTATTTTAAGAGATATTTAATGCTAAATTTGGACAAAATCGTTCCATTAAAAAAGTTTTATTGGAGCAAAACTATACATGAGAATTTAATCATTTGTAGATCATTTTATATGTTATAAGTTCCCGGTGTGCAGATTGCATTTATTTTTCTTATTTGACTCATTTTTTGAGGTTTCATTTCTATTTTAAATTCAAATTTTCAGCATTTTGAGAGATATTTTTTACAAATTTTAGAAAATGTTATTAATTTAAACTGTTGCCAATTGTATAAACAGCGCAAACAATAATGTTTACTTCAAATAAAAAATTTATTTAAACGTGACTATTACAAACAGAAAAAAACTTTAAAATTAGATTTAAATGATTACATGTTAAAAGCAGGAAAATTACGTCATAAGAACCATATTTACACTTGAATTTTAAAAGAAAAACAAAATCTTAAAATAAAAAAATCATTATTATGCGTTAAAACTTGCAAATGGAGGAAATTACGTCATATTTAAAATGGCCAAAAAATATGGCAAAACAATTTAAATTGAAAAATATATTTGCGCGAGATATTTTGAGATAATCTTTTCAACTATTATCGTGAATTCGAAGACAGCGCAAATAATATTTCCTTCTAACAACAGAAGTATTTTCACGTGAATATTAATAAGAGAAATAAAACTTTGGTGTAAATTACGTCAGATTTGAAACGATACATTTAAAATGAATTATTTAAAAGAACTATCTTATTGCGCTGTTAAAAAATACCGGGAGACAATGACACTGTTTACTTAATTCACTTTACATTAGCTTATTTTCAAATGTTTAATTATTTTTTTAATTCAGTGCGAAAACAGCCATTGTATCTCTTAACAGCAACAGATTTGGTCTTAAAAATCCCCAATCCAAGGAAAACGAATGGAAACCCGTTTACAGAGAGATCGCTACTGTTTTTTTTTTGTTTGTTTTTTTTAATTTTAATTCAATATTTTTAAAGCCGGTCAAATTAGCGTGCTTTTTGGATTTTGGTGTGCCTGAACGGGGGTTGGCGAGCGTAGCTCGTAGGGGGAAGGGCCCCCAGTGTCTTAAAAGAAAGAATAAGTTCGAAATGTCCAGAAATATTTTGGGAAACAGGAGCAAAAAAAATTAGATCGCAAGAAAAAGTTCGTTAAATAGAGGTTATTTTACGAAGAAATTCGCAAAATTGCCTTGGCTCAAAGAAAAAGTTCGCAAAAGAGAGGCTCGTTAAATAGAGGTCCGACTGTACAATAGAATATGTTTATTAGATTTTGGGGAATTTTTATTACTTATCCTTTTTTGCTCATCTAAATGCACCTCGACTTACGTTGCTTTAGACTTACGTCGCTAGTCTTGGAACGAATTGCTGACGTAAGTCAAGGGAAAATAAATGGCCATAATTTTTTTTTTTTTTTTTAGGTGCGTTCGTAATTATATAAATACGTAGCACCTATAGTCGTCGTTCAGTCCGTCTGTCCGCATATAACAGAGCAAAAACTACCCAACCGAATGGTCTGAAATTTTAAATATATGATTGTTGAAAAATTTTGTCGAGCCATTTCAAATTTTATGAAAATCGGATGTATGGTTTAATTACAGGGACATTCAAAAGTTTTTCTTTACATTACGTCCAATGGGAAAAATTATTGCAAGTGAATTTTAATGATGTTACAGTCTTCTGAATGGTCTGAAATTTTACATATATAATTGCTGCAAAGTTTTGTAAAGACATTTCAAATTTTATGAAAATCGGATGTATAGTTTAATTACAGGGACAGTCAAAAGTTTTCCGTTACATTACGGGGAATGGGAAATAAATATTGCAAATGCATTTTAATGATGTTACAGACTATGCACTTATGAAGCGCAAAAAAATATACATTCAGTACAATATGGGGTGCAAAAAATAATTATAAAACTAGTTATAGTACGAACGCACCTCATTTGCCACGTTTGACGAGCAATTTCCTACTTGTTTTAAATTATGGCCATTTTCTTTTCCATTCTGACCAGAAAATCAGAGTTCTAACTTTTTACGACTGCTCTTTCATCTTCACCTAAGGCTTCATTTATAATGGCTGTTTCATAATAATAGAAACCACCAGTCCACCAGAAGAAAATGAAATAATGGAAATGCCCGGGGCGACACTAAATTCTGAAAAAGCAGAATTCCTGTTCTCTAATTTATTTAATGCATATGTTTTTATTGCAATCAAATCTAATAAATTATTTTAGCGTTTGGGCAATTTTTTAATTTTTGCTTGAGTCTGACAATTGATGG
This sequence comes from Maratus speciosus, assembly GCA_963932465.1. Taxonomy (NCBI): domain Eukaryota; kingdom Metazoa; phylum Arthropoda; class Arachnida; order Araneae; family Salticidae; genus Maratus; species Maratus speciosus. The sequence continues at coordinate 60,706,768 of OZ010799.1, read as the reverse complement.
TGGATAAATTATCTGAAAAATCAAACTCCCAGCCCCCCCTCAAATGACACCCCTGAAGCCATCTCGAAAATGTGATCGCTGCCCTTTTTCAAAACAAATGACTAGTTTCCACTGAACCAAATGCACGTAATATGCACTTTCACAGTTTTAAATACAATATTCGCCGTTTAATTGAATCACTTTATTGAATAGAATTTGATTCATCATAGCCGTGGATTTCAAATAAGACAAAAAAAAAAAAATAACAATATTAACTTTAGTTTTGATTAAAAAAAGCGGCAAATTTGCTTAACTAGTTATTCATATAAGCGGCAATTATAGTATTTTTTTTTTAGCCTTGGAATGGTTTTTAACCCCCCCCCCCCTCCCCCTTCTCTGTACCAGTGCAAGCAGTTACAGAATGCCCACTTGCAGTCAGTAATGTCATTAAGGGTGTATTCCGATCCAAACTACTTATTTTCTGGTTCATTTTAAAATTCATTTTTGCTCTCAAACGCATCAAACTTGGAAATTCTCTTATTTAGAAACTATATAATGTGCGGAGCTTCTTAATTTTTTGATAAATGCAGAAAATACTGTAAAAAACGCCGTCAAAGTTGGCATTTTGAACCGAATTTTCCGAAGCGGGCGATCTGGGAATGAAAAAAAGGGTCATACTGAGAAAATAATTGTTTAAAAATCAAATTCTAATTAATTGAGCTGAAAATGAAATCACACGGCATGTTAAACATGTCTTCAGAAATCATCCCAGCAAGTTTCATGTTTTTATTTTTAAAAATGAGTTTGAAAATGTCTCAGAAAATTTCGAGCTGTTGAGGGTGGAAAAATATTTTTTCGAATACACCCTTAAATACAATATTCGCCGTTTAATTGAATCACTTTATTGAATAGAATTTGATCCAACATAGCCGTGGATTTCAAATAAGACAAAAAAAAATAATAATATTAACTTTAGTTTTGATCAAAAAAAGCGGCAAATTTGCTTAACTAGTTATTCATATAAGCGGCAATTATAGTATTTTTTTTAGCCCTGGAATGGTTTTTAACCCCCCCCCCCTCCCCCTTTGCTGTACCAATGCAAGCAGTTATAGAATGCCCACTTGCAGTCAGTAATGTCATTAAGGGTGTATTCCGATCCAAACTACTTATTTTCTGATTCATTTTTGCTCTCAAACGCATCAAACTGAGAAATTTTCTTATTTGGAAACTATATAATGTGCCGTGCTTCTTAATTGTTTGATAAATGCAGAAAATACTGTAAAAAACGCTGTCAAAGTTGGCATTTTGAACCGAATTTTCCGAAGCGGGCGTTCTGGGAATGAAAAAAATGGTCATACTGAGAAAATAATTGTTTAAAAATCAAATTCTAATTAATTGAGCTGAAAATGAAATCACACGGTATGTTAAACATGTCTTCAGAAATCACCCCAGCAAGTTTCATGTTTTTGCTTTTAAAAATGAGTCTGAAAATGTCTCAGAAAATTTCCAGTTGTTGAGGGGGGAAAAATATTTTTTCGAATACACCCTTAATCCTTTCAAGGGAAAAATGATTCTGTTACTAAAATGTTGAAATGATGGAAGACATCAGCATTTACGACAGGGTTGCAAAAAAGCCGGCTAAAATTAAAAAAAGCCAGGGTGGCTTTTATTGGTTTTAACCGGGTTTTTTTGGCCAAAATTGGCCTTTTTTGGCAATAATTGGTCTTTATACAATGAAGCATTGTAATTATAAACTACACATTTTAAAGTGTTTTTAATTAGTTTTAATGACATTTAATTGATTTAGAGTTTAATAAGTAACCCTTTTTCTCAATAATGAGGACATTAATACTGGAATAAAACTTAGATGATTTTGCTAGTGATTTGTAGTCAGAATTGCAAATATGTCAGCAAAATTCTAAAAGGGCCGCCAACTGCCAATTTTTTTCCTTTTTACTGCTTTATAAAATTAAAGAGGACAATGGTTACTTAGTTACATGTTTTATTAATTAATTTTAAGAGCTATTACTATACAAGTCTCATTTTATTTCTAGTAAACAATTAAAATTATATATAGTCATATTAATAAAAACACCATTTCTCGCTATTAAAAGCATTATGAATAGCATATGCATGAATATGCTTAGCAACAAACTTTTCAAAATTTTATTTAGAGATTTTTTTTTCTTGTTTAAATGCTCTATTTTTTTATACACTTATGTACCACTCTCCTCAAATATTACATCCTTTCTAATTTCTCTTTTAACATATTATAACTTAATCTCTCCATATGGACATATAAGAATATTTCCATTTTGATGTGCTACATTTTGTCATTAATTAAATATAATCTTTAAAATGTGTAGTATACGTGGAGCTATGTAATATAGAATTTCAAAACACCAGTTTGGAGTCTATAACTTATATTCTTTTCAATGTTTATATATATATATATATATATATATATTTCAGACATAATGCCTTCACAGTTGCCTTCTAGGAGTTATTTATTTGACAAAATTTGACTTATTTATTTGACAAAATTTAATAGAAATCCTTAACTTCTTTTAGTAGAAAATATTTATAAGTGAATTAAAAATTAATTGATCCAAATTTAAAACGAATTAACTGTAAACCAACTTCAAAAAATAAAAACCGGCTTTTTTCAATAAAAGCCGACTTTTTTTAAGTGGTTAAAACCAAAAAAAGCCGGCCGGCTTTTTTTGGCCTGGCTAAAAGCCGGCAACCCTGATTTACGAAGAAATTTATTTGAAAATAAGTAAAAGTCTCTTTTCACGCATATTATAAAAGAGAAATTTTATTACAAAATACTAAGTTAACCTTTGAGTGCACATTTTTGTTTGACTTTTTTTTTTGCATTTGGAGCACATTTAACTTTTGGGCATACAAGAACTCCCATTCGAAATTCTAGTTTGTCGTCATCAGACAATCTCTTCACACTTGGCAAGATTGAAATAAAGAAACACTCATCTGGATCGATAGCATTATTATTGTGATGCGATTCTGAAGATTTTATTGTTATTTGTAACAGTTATTGGAGGCGTTACGTTATTTTCAATAGTCTCTAGAGGTGTTGCGTTATTTGTAACAGTCTCTGGAGGTTTTATGTCATTTGTAGAAGGTGCTGTATAGAGATCTTGTTTTTAATGTTTCTAAGGGTTTCTAGAACTCCCATTCGAAATTCTAGTTTATCGTCATCAGACAATCTCTTCACACTTGGGGAGATTGAAATAAAGAAACACTCATCTGGATCGATAACATTATTATTGTCATGCGATTCTGATGATTTTATTATGTTATTTGTAACAGTTATTGGAGGCGTTGCGTTATTTTCAATAGTCTCTAGAGGTGTTGCGTTATTTGTAACAGTCTCTGGAGGTTTTATGTCATTTGTAGAATTATCTAAAGGTGCTGTATAGAGGTCTTGTTTTTAATGTTTCTAAGGGTTTCTAGAACTCCCATTCGAAATTCTAGTTTATCGTCATCAGACAACCTCCTCACAGTTGGCAAGATTGACAGAAAGAAAGACTCATCTGGATCGATAATACTATCATTTTGATGCGGTTCTGGTGATTTTGTTACGTTATTTGTAACAGTCATTGGAGGCGTTGCGTTATTTGCAATAATCTCTGGAGGTGTTACGTTATTTGTAATAATCTCTGGAGATGTTACGTTATTTGTAACAGTCTCTGGAGGTTTAACGTAATTTGTAGCAGTCTTTCGTTTAAGTGCTTTCAGACGTACAGCCGGATATATTCCTTTGACAGTTTTTTTAATAAAAAGTGAATGTTTTCGCTGTTTATTTAAATTTATACGCAGTGGTGGAAGAGTCTTTTTTATGCGTTTAAATCGGATAATACTGTTGGGTTTGTTAGCAGGTACTGAACATTGTTCTTCCGCTGAATTGGATGGCAGTGGATCTGAATTGAAATTTTTCAATAGAAACTTCATGCACTCGTAATGCTTGTACTGTTGTTCCTGCCCTCTTTTCACCTTTTTCATAAATGTATCTCTGAGATTTTGCCATTTTACAGTTAGGTCTTGTTCTGTAAAAGAAATTTTGCTTTAGTAAAACAAATAAAAAATATATCTACATCATAAATGTTTAAAAACATACAGGGTGTATCTAAACTCTAGGGCAAAACTTAAAGAGGTGATAGTACACATCAAGACAAGTAATATTAAATAGGAAACTGAGGGTCCCAAACGTAGCCATAGGCGCCATTAAAGTTTAGGGTCCAAAATTTCAAATGATTATAAAAAACAGAAAAATAGAGCTCAAAATTTAAGTTTAAGTCTAAGCTTTTGAAAACATTTAATGAGATACAAAAAATAACGGTAAAAAATAGTTGTTCGTTACTCCAAAGTCTAAAGTGCCCTTTATCGGCATTTTTTGAACTTTAAAATTTATTTTCAAGAAAATACTGACATAAAGAATAGTTTTAGCGAAAACCACAAACGAATCGACCAATTTTTCCGTTTTTTACAATAATTTCAAATTTTAAGCCGTAAACTTTAATGGCGCCTATCTCCTTCGGAAGACGTTTGGGACCCTTAGTTTCCCATTTAATATTTTTTTTCTTGATGTGTACTATCACCCCTTAAAGTTTTGCCCAAGAGTTTAGATACACACTGTATACATATGAAGTTTTATTTAGAAAAATGGAAGTCAATTTTCGGGATGAAACATAAACATAATAATTGTTATGCAGGGTGTCCCTCAACTCATAGTCCAAACTGTAATGGAAGGTAAAGTACACACAAAGAAGCAATTTTGGTACAGCGATGTAAGGTCAAAAATGAAAAACGTAGGCGAAAAACAAGAATGGCCGGGGAAATGAAAGCAAGCGTTTTATTGACACTACAATTACAATAAGTGCTCAAATGTGCAACAACCAATACCGATACAGGCATGGCAGCGTCTAGCAAATGATTTGCGTACCCATTCGAAGATTCCGGATGTCCCATATACGAGACACCAATGACCTTATGCACTTGACGTCACTCTCCAGAAATGGTGGTATCTTGATCCATTATTCTATCAACTGTCCCGCCAGAATGTCAGTATGCGCAGCCGCCAATACCGCCAGCAGACGACTTTTAGTCTCGACCCAGGATGCGATCATAAAATTTAACCAAAATTTTGCAAATTTAAAGGATGTTCTCGGATACGGAAATTTTTTTTCGAATTTATATTACAATATTATATATTAAGTATCTACTGCACAGTAATGAATATTTTTGAGGTATTTTTAACAAAAGAACGTTAATAATACATACTCCATAGAACGCCATGCTAATATTCAAAAGTAAGTACCGCCAGTAGAAGAATTTTAGCCTCAACCTTAGGTCACGTGTGTAAGGTTGATTGACTCTGATGAGGAACTCGTTGCATGACTTTCGATCGCTGCTGCACCTGTTCTGTTCGTGAAACACATGGAATCTTCGAAAGAGTACACGCCAAACACTTGCTAGATGCTGCCAGTCCTGCATCGATGTTGGTGGTGACATATTTGAGCCCTTATTGTAATTGTTATCCTCTTCAGACCTGAAGGTAAAATAACACTACAAATGGACATTCATTGCTTTTGCACAAACAAAAAGACACCCTAGATGACAGAAGAATCCCTTTTTCTGAAATGGGTACTTTAGGGGACGAGACAGGTTAAAAAACAGGGATCTAAAATGACTAGCCTCCTTAAAATATCAATTTAATGATCAATAACCTAAATTCACGCAATAAAAAAATTAAGGACTTTAAGCAAGTGAATGATCTGCAACTCCTTAAATTTTTTACTGTAAAGCGTTTAAGTTAAAGGATTGTGAATTTTTTTTTACTTTATTGGCCACACTGTCTTGAAGGCATTTTGCAAACTCAGATAAAAAATAACATTTCTTTTATGAGGAAATAAGCATCAATGCTGCCAGTGATTGGATTTGTCCCAAAGCCAAAAACATTCAGTTACTTAAAAGTAAAGTCAAAATGTAACTAAATCAAACAGTTTAGTTTTTATGAGGAAAATAATAGAGGTGCACATTTGTGTACCTCGGGTCTGAAGAGGTTAAGTCAATAAAAGCCTTGCTTTCATTTCCCCGGACATTCTTGTTTTTCGCCAACATTTTTCATTTCCGACCCCACATTGCTAAGCCAAAATTGCTGCTTTACGTGTATTTTACTCTCCCTTACAGTTTGACACACGAGGAACACCCTGTATACAGTAAAATCTATGATAATGAAATCGCTACACTGTTAAAAATTTGCACAAACTGTTCAGTCATTCGATTGTTTTTGTAGAAAACGGTTAAATAACTGTAATTTTATTTTATTCTCACCATACTATTGCTCATATTGCGGTTAGAATATTGTTTAAATTGTTGTTATATAATCATTTTTTGTAAAAGCATTGTTAAATTGTGGTTATGTAATCGTTTTCTGTAAAAACAGTCAAATGACTAGGCCAGTTTGCTGCATAGTCACTCCACCACTTTTATAGAATATCTCTATGCCAGGGCTGCCACATGCAACTATTTTTTAATTCTATTTCGCACCACTTTTTCAAAACAAAAATCTTTTACATACGCTTTGACGACTTCTTCGATTTCGAACAACTTTTTAACCGAGGCCCCTGTGGACACACATCCCCGGGATCAGAACTGGTGAGAAATGGCAGGAGAGCAAACTAAGACCTGAATGGTAGCAATTAAAAAAGGGGGGTGGGGGACAATAAAAATAAAAATGGGGTAAAAAAGACCTGAACAGGCGGGAAAAATGAGCTACTTGAAGTAAAAACAAAAAAGTATGATAGAAAAATAGAAAAAGCAAAGAGAATTTACTAGGAGGAAGTTTATGTATAGCATTACAACAACTAGATATATTTTTGGAATTTATAAAATTTTTTGAATTTTTTATAAGTTTTTTCATATAATTTTTTAAGTTTTTTGTAGATTTTTATAAATTTATAACAAATCTCTGACTCAAGAACAAATAAAAACTGTTATTACGGAAAGAGGGTAGCCTATATCAGTGTGTGAAATGGAGCATCTTGACTGTTTAGGCCTAACTTCGTGAGAAGTTGCTATCTGGATCCGCTCTGGGAGGGCGTGAGAGTCCACAGTCAATGCCGCCCGAGCGTCGTGGCGATGCCGGTAACGACATTACGCCTAAGCGTAGCTCTTAAAAGAGCCAGTCCTCCCGGAACAACATCACCTGACAATGGGGCAAGACATGATGATGGAAATGCTGAAAAAAGCCGCAGCAGTGGCCGGTACAACACTTCGGCAACGCCGTAGGCCCTGAAAAGGGCCGGAATACACCAGCTATGCACTGCTCGACTTCTGGACTCAGACTGACTGGAACAATGGGAGACGTCTTGTTATATAGGCTACGGAGAGAATGGACGCTTTGACGACATTTGCAAGAGAAATATATTAGAAAATGTATTTTGTAAAAATAGTGGTGCGAACTGAATATAAAAATAGTCACCCGCGGCAGCCCTGCTATACTGACCAATGGGAATGCTCCATAATATAGTCTAATAATAGTCCAAGAGCTGTTAAACATTTTAGGGAAGGTATTTGAGGCACCCTGAAAATTTGTGCAACACTTCTTTTGCAATGCCTGAATACAAAATCGAATGTCTGGCTGAAGGATCGTGGCCCAAAACCTGTGCCAGACAAAAAATGGCACTTGACACGTGTCTGGCACAGTTTTTGCGCCGACTAAAGTGTCTGTCATTTTCAAAATATTTTTTTCTAAGCATAAATATTATTGTGCCTCAATCTCAGCGTGCCTCAAATACCTTTTTTGGGTAGTCAAAAAATGGCACTTGACACGTGTCTGGCACAGTTTTTGCGCCGACTAAAGTGTCTGTCATTTTCAAAATATTTTTTTCTAAGCATAAATATTATTGTGCCTCAATCTCAGCGTGCCTCAAATACCTTTTTTGGGTAGTGTCAAAAAATGGCACTTGACACGTGTCTGGCACAGGTTTTGGGCCACGATCCTTCAGCCAGACATTCGATTTTGTATTCAGGCATTACAAAAGAAGTGCTGCACAAATTTTCAGGGTGCCTCAAATACCTATACTCAAAAATGTTCAACAGCTCTCCTACTATAACAGCTTTCTATAAAAGAGGTGGAGTGACTATGTAACAAAAGCTACAGATTTTTAACAGTGTATTTGGAGAAGGAAAATCATTTCGTTTCAAATAATGTTTTGTTATAACATGGGTAATTGATAATTATTCCGCCCCTCAGGATCATGAAGTTTTTCAATTTAAGACAAGATTCTGTTTTAGGCAAGTTCCGTATTGCCAGGTTTTGTGATAATAAATGAATAATGCAGCAAGACCTGTGAAATCGAAACTTGTATGTAAGAGAATCCTACTTTAAACGGAGAATTTTTATAAACTTAACGGAAGGAATATCATATCTGTGTAACTGTTACTATTCCTTTCGTCAGGACCATGAAAATTTTCAGTTTAAGACAAGATTCCGTTTAGACAAGTTCCGTTTATCCCGGTTTTATGGCAATAAACGAATAATACAATAAGATCTGCGAAATCAGAACTTGCCTAGACGAGAATCCTACTTCAAATGAAAAATTGCCATGGCTTTAACAAAAAGAATGTCATACCCTGGCGAAGATGGAATTTTTTCCAAATTATAGGCAGGTTCGTTTTCACACGTTTTACTGTACTAAGAACTGCATAGCACTCATATACGGTAACTTTTTTAGATTATTGAACATTTGCAAATATACAGTTGATAATATTTTTCTTCAGTGCCAAATGGCATAACAGACTGTTTTCTACAAATCTCTTTTACTTTTTAATGCGACAAAACCTATACAAAACGGAACCTTATTATTACCGAATCCTGCCTTAAATGGGGAAATTTCGTAGTTCCAACAGAAGGAATACCCTAAAGTTAGTTATACCAAGTCGTGACATGCTCTGTTCTGACGTCATGAAACGTCACACAAAGCAGGGAAACAAAAAAAAAAAAAAAATTCAAACAACTTGCATGTTTCGATTTCGTTGGCTCGGGCAATTATGAACATATTATTTACTACTTTACTATTATTACTTACTTACTAATAATTAATAATCCCACGCAGGGCCCATGGCTCCATTTGAGGGGGGCTATGCCCCCTCCCACCCAAGGAATTTGATTTTTCAGAAAATTAATCTATCATCAATTGTCAAACTCAAACAAAAATTAAAAAATTGCTCAAATGCTAAAATAATTTATCAGATTTGATTGCAATAAAAACATATGCATTAAATAAATGCCTTATGCACAGAAATTAATAATTATTAAAAAAAAGTTCCTATTCGAACTTTCTTAAGGTGAGACATATATCGTACTTTGGCTAATTTAAAAAATAAATCAGACATTTTCTTTTATCAATTGCTTCTCAGCTGTGTACAACTTGATCATAGGAAATCTAGTACCCTCATGTCTAGAAATTCAGGTTTAGAGTTTTTTCAGATAGTCTTTTTTTTTTTTTTTGGGGGGGGGGGGGGCAGGATCGAAAGGGCGAGTATAATTCAAGCTCTTAATTATCCGACTTTTTTTACTTTTTTTTATTATAACGCAATCCGAAACAAGTAACGCTTTACCTTACCTTTACTTGCAGAAAATCACTATTGAAAATTTTCTTATCGCTTTAGATCACAAAAGCTGCAAATTTTGTGACCTATTCATGACGTTCGTGGGCTAATTATCTCATGACTGATTGAATTTCATTCTTTTCGCAATTCTTTTTTCGCAGTCGTCTGACGAAATTTGCGATTTCTTCCTCGACTAACTGACGAAATTCCATATTTGTTTCTGCGATTTTTTGACAAAATTCGCGATTCTTTTCCCCGATCATTTGATGAAATTCGTGATTATTTTTTTCTTCCACCAACTCATAATATTTGAAATTTTTTGCGTGATAGTTACACGAAATTTTGTAACTTATTTCACGATCGTTTGATGAAATTCCCATCGATTGCTTGACTAAATTTTCGTGATTTTTTGTGCAATCTTTTGACGAAACTCACGAGTTTTTTCGCAGTCTCTTTACAAAATTCGAAATTTTAGTTTGTAGAATCATTTGACAAAATCTGAATTACTTTTCGTGATCTCTGATGAAATTAGCAATATTTTCCAAGGTCGTTTGGAGAAATTAGCGATTTTTTCCACGACGATTTGGGGATTCTTTTTCTAAATTTGCAAAATTCGCGATTTTTTTTCTGTGACACATTGGCGAATTGATTTTGCGGAATTCGAAAGAAAAAAAAAAATCATGGACTTTCACGATAATTAAAAAAATAATCGCTGAATGTGCGTGAAAGAAGTTAAGAACACAAAATCACGCAGAGCTTTTTTTATTGTGCAGGATTTCCCCATTTTCTGTACGATTTGTGCAGTTCTGCATGTTGTGCAATTCTGCACGTTCCCTGTTCCTCAAAGAAAATTTTTCCTTGTTCTTCGCCAGGAAACTCTTGAAATGGAGCCCCTATAGTAAAACATAAAAAAAAGAAGTCGAAAGGGACTAGAAAGAAGTTATTTTAGAAAGGTCTTAGCAAGTATAATTAATTCTATGACGTTTTTTTTCATCGAAATTTGATTTTTTTTCCCCTTTGAGAAAGATATCTGTTATAGACAGGCTTCTCTTTTACAAGTTTTACTGTAATACATCTCTTTTCAGAGCTATACTATAGAGTGGATGGTTTAACAGTCTTTGAGCGTACCTGTAAAAATGGAACCTATAATAAAATCCTGTCTGAAAAGCAAATTTTTCATATTCAATATATTGAAATTTTACCTGCTAAGACGGAAACCTGTTTAAAACGAAACATTTCATTGGTTCTTGAGTTTCCGTATTCAAAGTTTTTACTATTTTTGTAAGCATGATTCAATTTACGTTTCTCGTTCGGGGGGGGGGGGAGGGGGGGGGTGTATAGATGCCCGGATCTAATCTTAGCAAAAAAACTTCCCTCAAAAAATCTTTGCCCCCCCCCCCCCCCCCCAAAAAAAAAAAAAAAAGTTCTGAAATGGCGCTTCTGATTCCACGAGACAATAAATTCGAAACATGCAAGTTTTTCGAATTGGGAATTAAAACGGCCTACAGAGGCGCTGCTCGCAGCCTTCGGTACAGGAAAATTGTCCCTTTAATTTCCCTTTAACTAATGCTAAAGTGCCATTGAAATAATTTTTTATTGTAAATGCATTTGAAAGTTTTAGATATTCAAATTCGGATATTTTTTACTTTGTCATATAAGATAGAACATAAATGTCACAGGAAATCTGAAATTGTGCAAAAGAATAATCATTCTAAGCAAATTAAAAATACATGGAATGCAATGCGCTTGCACGGTAGTATCCTGAAGCGAGAAGTTACATCTTTTCTCCACCAGATGGCGTATCCGAGCGCATGAATCGCCAATTGTTTTCTTTGTTTTCCCGGCTTCAGGTGATGTTTCGTGACGTCAGAGGAAGAGAACCTGGGCTTTATCCCGTATCTAGGGGGCGTTGATTATTACCTGTGAAGGGTGAATATTGTCTAATCGCCTAATTACATTTTCGTTTTTTCCAGCTTTTACTGAATTTCAATCTAAACCAATTAAAACATATACTAAACGATCAAGTATTATAAAACATATAACAATTAAAGCGGATCGGCTTACAGTTGTGTCACTGACTGTATTTATGCCGTGTATTGTGTACATGACAATATAAACATACCGTGTACATGACAATATAAACATAGTACAGTCAAAACTCACTAATCCGGAACCCATTAAACCGGCGGAGAACCCTTTAAAGCAATTAAATAAGTAAAAAATAAAGCACTAACAAATACGAATAAAAATAAATAAAATTTAATTAATTACTACAAATATTTGACACTCTTGAGTTAGCTAATTTCGCATTGGAGTTGGCATACCGTTGGGAGGGCGGGGCGGAGGAGATAGAGGTTGTGGAAACAAGGGTCAGTGCAGACTTTTTTTCTTTTTCTTTTTTTTTTTTTCTTGGTGAGGCCATTTTGTGAAAAGTAAAAGTTATTTTTGTGGAATTTATTATATTTTTGCGATAAAGAATATTTTGCAACGAAAGATGAAATCCAGTTGTTCAAATTCGAACCACGCATTTAATTTAAGCCCTTCTGCTGAAATTTTCCTTTCTAGTCAACTTGTTTTGTTTGAAAATTAAACATTTTAAAACCTAACAAATTTAAAATAATTAATGGAGAGTATTTGTTTTTATGGAATGCTGGCATATTTAGTGAAGGGGCCCATTCTGTTAAATGGACTTTTGTGAAGGGTCTCTAAATGGGCCCTAAATTTTGCCTGGATCTATATCAGAGATACCACTATTTTCTTCTTATTTAATCGCAGAATTTTGCAATAACTCTTCCGTTACAAATCAGTGTGCATGTCAAGTGCGGAGATGTAGATGAATTAATATTCTGTGACTGCAACTTAAAATTGCATTGTTTGCAGGATCTATATATCACTTAATTCATGTACTTATTTATTATTTGTATAGAATGAATATTGTCGTTTGTATTACTTTAAATGCATATGAAACTATTTTTCATTGTAAAAGGTGTTTATTTATATATTATTATTATTATTCTATATATTATTATTATTCGGGCAGACTAGGAAAGGACTTTCGCGGATTAATGAGAATTTGCTGCAATTTAATATTTTCAAATTTAATTCTCTCATTTTGAAAAAAATAAAATGGACATATTCATTGGAAAATTGATTAGAATAATAATTATAATAATGAATTATGAAATACTAAAAAGTAAAAAATAAAATAAAAGTTAAAGTATATATATATATAAAATAACATACTTGTATTGGTCTAATTAAAAGTAGGAAATATTTTCTTGTCTCATAAAAAATTTGCAGGTCAAAACAAAATTCCTAAAAGTGTGGGGCGCTGATAAAAGTAATCTAAAGTTCTAATTAAAATGGAATTTTAATCAATTTCATCATACGTTCATGTATTTGAATTTTTAATGAATGTTTAGATTGTTTTCTTATGGTTTCCATTGATGTTTTCTTTGATTATCGTATTGTTTTTCAGCGCTTCACGTTTTTACGCTTTTTTCCTGTTTTTTGTCATTTAGAATTTTTATTAAAAAATATTTTCTAAATTTAAAAGAGTGTATGTGTGTGTGTGTGGTTTTTTTTAAATTCTTTTACTTTTATTTTATTTTTTACTTTTTTAGGTAGGACATACATTTATTTGTGGCAATCATAATACAGTAAAACCTGTTAAGACGGAATCGCTAGGAATGAGGAAAAATTCCGTTTTAGGGAAGTTCGCGTCTTATATTAGTATAATTGTATTCCCTCATTCGCGATCAAGGAATTTTTCCGTTTAACACAGGTTTTACTGTATTATAAAAGCAATAAAAAATTTAAAAAAAACGTATCCTACCTGAAACTCTTTGCAAATCAGTGGAGGTCGGCATCTTCCATATCGGAATTAGAATCCTGTATAGTTCCAGTTATAACCAACCGGAAACCGCAAAAAAAGATTTTCGTGTTCTCACAACCCGATCAAATTCGAAGTAGTTTGAAAACTAGAGATGGACGTTATTTATAATATTAGGATAAATAACAATCCGATTGTTTTGTGGAGGTCTATATGGACGAGAATTTCCAGGCCCGACCCGTGCAAAATTCTACGAAATTACACCCGACTCAATTTTCACAGAAAATAACGATTTTTCTTAACGTACAATTAAGATTTTTTTTTTCTAGAATACTGCATACATATTTATAAGGGGAAATTTAATATTATATATTACTGTATGTTCGCAAGCACTAGAGTTTAGAATACAGGTCCTTATTATAGCATGGGCAAATCGGGACTTTCCCCAGGGGCCAAAGACGTCAAGGGCCCCTCAAATCTATATATTAAATTATAAAATATTTACTTTTTTTCCCAAATCAAACTCTTCTATAAGTTGAAGTTATTAAATTCATCTTAAAGTAATATAACAAGTTGCTAAAGTTATATAAAAGAGTTTTGTTTTGTACCAAGAAAAAAAGAGCATTTTTATTAATTAAGTTACTTAATTTAGAATTGACAGAGCTAAGAATTTCCTTCTATTTACAATCCAAGGTGCGAAAATGTCGTTTATGATGCATTACACATACACATATGACTGACCATCACTTCCATTTTAATAATGTTGCAAAGATTCGAATGGAACCCCCTAATCTATCTTTGCCCAGGGCCCCAATCAGTCATGATCGGAGCCTGGCAGAATAGCATAAGTACCGGCCCGCCATGTAAGCCAATATGTAGAAAGAAAATGTAAGCCTGATCCTGGCCCGGCCCGAGTCTGCTGAAATAATTAAGCACTGGTCAACTGCCAGTGCCAATGCCGATCTCTACGCTGGACATATGATATTTATCTGTACCGATATTGACAAACTAGCTTCGGCTCGTGCAGCATATTTATATATTTATCGCTTTAGTCCCATCCACTGTAAACTGTTCATATTTTATTGGCTTAGTTTGATCCTTTTAAATTTTGTATATTGGGTCGAATTTTTTTATTTGTCGGCCCGGTCAGGCCAGGCCCGTTCATTTTTTTTCATCGTCCCAACACGTTAAAAAAGTAATGTCTTTAATCCGCCGACTCGGCCCGTTGGAAATTTTCTCTTCATTTTGGCAGGCCGGTCCGCGAATTTTCCCTTATTTGCCGGCCTGCAGGCCGGGTACAGAATATCAAAATAACTTAATATTTGCTAAAAGTGACGAGTTTTTTGCCTTTTAAAATTATTTTTATCACTTTTAGCAAATATTAAGTTACTTTGATGTTTTGAAGAAATTTTTATATATACAGTAAAACCTCCCTAAAGCGACCACGTTCCGTTCCAATAAAAATGGGTCGCTCCGAGAGGTGGTCTCTTAATGGAGGTCATGTTTAAATCTAGATTTTAATTGTTGAAAAAAAGTAACAATTACTGTTACTAAAATTTATTTTTCATATTAGGAAAAAATATGAAAATTTAAGTATCAAAACAAAAGTTAATTAAATAAGTTAATTAGAGCAGAGTTTAAAAATTTAATACATTGACGTTTGCTTTGATTTTATGGCTTTATCTTCTACAACTTTTATTTCCAAGTCCTTTCAAAGTTCAGTAAGTAAATACATTTTTTTTTTTTTTTTTTTTTTTTTGGACGGGAACAAATTATGACTATTTCATTAATTTATCTATTTCTTTGAGAGTTTCCTGACAGAATAGGGCAGGGGAGTTTACTGACCGTCAACCTCATTTTGTCATTAGAGTTAAATTCATTGGCTAAAAAGGCACAAAGGGATTTAAACATTTAAAAGTTACTGGAATACATGAAAAATTCTAAACTTAATTTAGAAATTTGATGAATAATGTGCTCTGGAATTATTATTCGAATAAAACCTTCTTCAAGCTACCAGGAAAAAAAGCAATTTGTTTAATTTTCTTCAAAGAAATGGGTCGTTCATGGAGGGAGTTCAACTGGGGTGGTCTCTGAATGGAGGTAAAATTAGTACTGAGCCTATGGGAATAAATTTCGTTCCATGAAAAAATGGTCATTCAGGGAGGTGATCGCACAGAGAGGTTTCACTGTACTTTATAATAATAGAATAGTATTAAAAATTTCATTTTTCCATACAATGAAATGAATGAAGTAATTTATCTAAATAAGCAATTTAACCCTTAAATGCATGATATTTTTATTTTGTTTTGAAAACAATGTATATCATTCTAAAAAAGGTTTATTACACGGAAAAAATAATGAAAAAAATCACAGATATATTTTTCGTATAATACGTTAACTTTTTTCTTATATTGCACATCTGCAACGAAGAGCAAAAACTACTATTACAACTAAAAGAGCACAAAATTAGTAATTATAAGTATGAATTTAGGTAACTTATTTTATATGAATTTTATTTTGTAAAACTTAACCCTTAAATGCATGAATTATTCTTTTAGAATTGTATTTTTTATTCTTATATTAAGGATTAAGCACCAGAAATTTTAAGATAGATTTTTAACTTTATTTAGTAGCATATTTTTGTAATTTTTACAGTATTACTATTTTTATATAAATATAGTGGTTGTTAAAGGTTAAATACAAAGTAATGCAGATATGCATCACTAGGCATTTAAGGGTTAAAACACACATAACTCAATAAAAATCCATTTTCACCAATTGATGTCATGCGATAATGTGTCAGAATTGTCGTGCATCCCTGTACATGATATAAAAAATTTATTTTCACCAGTCCGCCACGTAATACACTAAAATTCGATAAGTTTCAAAATGCATACCACAGAGGAAAACGCATTTCCAGTAATTGTCGATCCTGGTCAGTTCTTTGCATCTATGTAAATGAATGATAAATGCTACGCGCTCCATAATATATAGAAAGCATGCTGTAGTGCACATCAGGTATAGTTTTAAACTTCATTATGTTTCCAGCATCATAACATCATTAAAATGCACCACAGCCGATTTCCCCCCATAGATCATAATGAAATGGAATTCTTTTGTGTATCCCTGTAATTTAACTATAAGTGCTACTTATTCTACGCTCTTCAGAAAGCTTATTATAGTCCGCCTCAGAGACATATGAATGCCATTATGTTTGAAATATCGTAATATCCATAAAATGCACCATAAACGATTTTCCCCCATAGATCAAAATGAAATGGAATTCTTTTGTGTCCCCCTGTAATTTAACTATGAGGAATACTTATTCTATACGGTTGAGAAAGCTTATTGTAGTCTGCCTTAGAGACATATATCAATATTA
This sequence comes from Maratus speciosus, assembly GCA_963932465.1. Classification (NCBI taxonomy): domain Eukaryota; kingdom Metazoa; phylum Arthropoda; class Arachnida; order Araneae; family Salticidae; genus Maratus; species Maratus speciosus. The sequence continues at coordinate 60,689,939 of OZ010799.1, read as the reverse complement.
TGTTTGAAATAGCGTAATATCCATAAAATGCACCATAAACAATTTTCCTCCATAGAACATAATGTAACGGAATTCTTTTGAGTGTCCCTGTAAACCAGGCATGTCAAACACGTGGCCCGCTGACTATTTCTTTGTGGTCCGCCAAGGCTTTGGCATTTTATCTATGATTGATTCAGTTGTACGAACACGTATGCTGAAAATGCACTTTATCCGAACACACCATGTTCTTAGAGACGGCAAACATCGGAAATATACATATATCAGTGAAGCCAGTTAGACGGGCCTTTATTTTATTCAGAATGCTACCACTATTTTTTCTTTCTTCTATCTTTACAAAAAGAAAGTATTGCATTCCGGAAAATTTTCGACTTTCGATTTTTGACGGATTTACAAGTTTTAGGGGTCAGAGATTCCGAAAAACATGTTTTTACAAAATGTCTGTCCGTGAGTCTGTCTGTGTATGTGACACAAATTTTGTGGGCGCTCTATCTCAAGAACTAATGCACGGAATTTAATAAAAATTTATATTCAGTTAGTCCCTGATGTAAATTGGTGCTGATTAGTTTTTTGTGTAAATCGCTCAACATGTGGCGCTGCTATGCAACATTTTCTACAATAGCTCAATCTCCAGAACTAATTCACAGATTTTCATCCAACTTCAGATTCAGTTAGTCCTTGACATAAATTGATGTTTTAAACATTTTGGTGTAAATCGCTCAACAGGTGGCGCTGCTATGCTGCATTTTTTGTAATTTCTGAGATCGCTCTATCTCAAGAGCTAATGCTTGGATTTTCAACAAACTTCAGATTCAGGTATACCTGGATATGAATTAGTGCTGTTTAGTTTTTGGTGTAAATCGCTCAACGGGCTCAACAATTCTATGCAGCATTTTTCAGAATTTCCACCATAGCTCTATCTCAATAACTAAGGCACGAATTTTCATCAAACTTCAGATTCAGGTATACCTTGATATGAATTGACGTTTTATAGATTTGATGTAAATCGCTCAACAGGTGGCGCTGCTATGCTGAATTTTTTGCAATTTCCGAGATAGCTCTATCTCAAGAACTAATGCTTGGATTTTCAACAAACTGCAGATTCAGGTAGGACCTTGATATTAATTAGTGCTGTTTATGTTTTGGTGCAAATCGCTCAACAGGTGGCGCTGCTATGCTGCATTTTTCAGAATTTCCACCATAGCTCTATCTTATTAACTAAAGCAGAATTTTCATCAAACTTCAGATTCAGATATAATTTGATATGAACTGATGCTAAATTGATGTAATTTCTTGTACTATTTAAATGATTTAACTGATGTGATTTATGTAGAAGAAAGTTTTGTGATGGCTACAACATACTAGTTTAATAGTAGTTTTCGTCATTTATTTCGTTATTAAGGGTGTATTCCAATCCAAATTGCTTATTTTCTGATTCATTTTTAAATTCATTTTTGCTCTCAAATGCATCAAAATGGGAAATGCTCTTATTTAGAAACTACATAATGTGTCGTGCTTCTCGATTTTTTGATAAATGAAGAAAATATTGTAAAAAATGCTGCCAAAGTGGGCGTTTTGAATCGAATTTACCGGAGCGGGAGATCTGGGAATGAGAAAAATGGTCATACTGAGAAAATAATTGTTTAAAAATCAAGTTATAATTATGAGCGAAAAATGAAATCCCACGGCCTCTTATACACCTCTTCAAAAATCTCCTCAGCAAGTTTCATGTTTTTACTTTTAAAAATGAGTCTGAAAATGTATCAGAAAACTTTGAGCTGTTGAGGACGAAAAAATATCTTTTTGAATACACCCTTAAATAAGTGGAATGTTTCTCTTCAGAATGTGGTAGCATTCTGAATAAAAAATAAAATAAAAATCACGTTCATCTAGCAACACTGATGGATGGAGTACAGAGACAGACAGGTACAATTCAATTTTAAATTTTAGCCCCAAGAAATTGCAGATACATAAAGATAACCAATCGGAATACCCAAAAGCGGGATATTGAGTCTGAAAATTCAAAAATTCATAAACCTTTTACAGTATTTTATTTATAATATGTATGAGTTTTATGTCGAAATGGATACCTTATTTTACTACTCTCTTTGATTTTACCTATGCTGTAATTTATCAGGTAATAACTATTATCTAGATATTTTTACTTTCTTCTATCTTCCATAGAAGAAAGTATTGTAATCGAAATTTTTTCGACCTTCCGGATTTCGACGGATTTACACGTTTTAGGGGCTACAGATCCCAAAAAACATGTTTATAGAAAATGTCTGTCTGTCCGTGAGTCCGTCTGTCTGTCGCCATTGCCCATCAAAAAGTGTATAAAATTATGCATAGAATTGAACGATTTTTTTTTTTTTTGGCTATGGCAAGCAGGTCCTTCCTTCACTTGGAAAAAAATCGCCGGAACGGGGCGCTGTAATATTGTACCATCGAAAAGTGTATGAAGTTATGCATAGAATTGAACCAATTTTTTTAAAGTTTTTGGCTATGGCAAGCATTCTTTAATTTGGAAAAATCCGCCGGTAAGAGGCGCTGTAATACCGATTTTTTGTGCGATTTTGAATATTGTACCATCGAAAAGTGTATGAAGTTATGCATAGAATTGAACCAATTTTTTTAAAGTTTTTGGCTATGGCAAGCATTCTTTAATTTGGAAAAATCCGCCGGTAAGAGGCGCTGTAATACCGATTTTTTGTGCGATTTTGAATATTGTACCATCGAAAAGTGTATGAAGTTGTGCATAGAATTGAACCAATTTTTTTAAAGTTTTTGGCTATGGCAAGCATTCTTTAATTTGGAAAAATCCGCCGGTAAGAGGCGCTGTAATACCGATTTTTTGTGCGATTTTGAATATTGTACCATCGAAAAGTGTATGAAGTTATGCATAGAATTGAACCAATATTTTTAAAGTTTTTGGCTATGGCAAGCATTCTTTAATTTGGAAAAATCCGCCGGTAAGAGGCGCTGTAATACCGATTTTTTGTGCGATTTTGAATATTGTACCATCGAAAAGTGTATGAAGTTATGCATAGAATTGAACCAAATTTTTTGTGTATGTGTTTGGTCATGGCAAGAAGGTACTCCCTAAATTTGGAAAAATTTCGCCGGAAAGGGGCGCTGTAATAGTAATTTGTGTGTAATCTTCTTAATTTTTCGTAGTTCTATTGTACACCAGTGGCTCGTGAATCGACGGAAACTTCCCATCCTGATAAGCCGACATTTCGCGACTATTCGTGATTTTAATAAATATCACGATGGAAATTAACTCTTTTTTATTCCGATAAATTGACGGAAGCAGAAATTTAAGATGTAAGTCAAAGTTGATATAGCATTGAATTAATAAAAATGAAATATTGACATCTGTAAAAACATTTTGAAACATTAAAATATAGGAGATAAAAGAAAGTTTTGGGGTTGGCACATCCAACTAGTTTTTTTTTCCTCTTATAACATGCTTATTTGATTGCAGCTTTGTACTCTTATATAATGCTTAATTTGGTCCACGGCGATAAACGAGTTTGAGATGCTTGCTGTAAACAAACTATAAATATAAATGATACATACATCATTTTCAATACCGAACATTCTATGTCAGGGTCGGCGAACCTTTTTACATCCGCGTGCCAATATTTTTCCAAAAATTTTTTAACTGAATATGGCGTGCCAACAACGCCCCCCCCCCCCCCCCACCTCTCATTCCCGCAAAAAAAATATCGAATTATAAGTTAGTTTAATTCTAATAATAATAAAGAATAGTGTCAAAATTATATATCATTGTTAGATTATTATAATAGCTAACATACCTGCGGCTAATACCAACATACGCATTATAGAAATAATTATAGAAAATATAATTATAGTTTTCATTTCATTTTACAAATGTTTTAGTAACCAAATTATTATTTTTTTCATAACTTATGAAAAAAGCCATGCTTTATTAGTTTTATTAATACTTTTGCATTTTAACAAATTAAAGATCAATTATCAAATTCTAGCAAAAGTTAAATAAAGCCTTATGTGCAGGTCAAAACGCGTTAAACTATGCAGAAATATTACAGCAAAGAATAATTTGATTTCCTAGATTTTTCTCTTTCTATACGAATCATAGGTGCCATCATAACGAAATCGAGGAAATGGGGAGTTGGGAAGGATCAAATGAGGACGTGAGTTTCAAAATTCGCCTTATCCAAAATTTAAAAAATCGAGTTTTCTCTACCAATCTATTCTATTGGTAAACCTGCACAGAAAAAAACTATAATCTGTAAAAAAAAAATTATTTTATCCTTTATTTTTGGGTTCTTAAAATATCGGTTTGGTTTCAAAACTCGCCTTATCCACTAGTGAGTTGGCAACAAAACTAGCTTTATCCCTGCGCATGCGTAAGACCAACGGACGACTCGCTTATCAGCTGTAATTTTCCTTCATTTCTCTGCGACCTGTTGCTATTTTCGATTAAAGTTTTTACCTATTCTATTCATACAAGCTAATTGAATAAGTTTTACAGCATGTCTTATGTATAATGGACAGTGAATAAACTCTTGCATTTTGTAGGGGAAGGGGGAAGAAGAGAGAAGGAAATACGAACATATGGTCTAGTAAAGAATACACGCAAAAGAAGATTAAAATGCAAGTTCAAATTGGAAAATCGCTTTCTATATTTCTTATTATCAGAAGGTGTTAAAAGATTTGATTTTTATTCCCAGGCATAAAACTAAGGCATAGATGTATGACGCTTCCACTAAGCCAAGGGCGGATCTGGAGAGTCCTCAAGGGGGGGGGGGGGGGCGGTTTTAGAAACTTGGAGACTCCAATCTGATGCGCGGGTCGGGGATAATTTTTTTTCACTGCGGGTCGTGTTATTTCTACTTTTTGCTGCGGGTCGGGTTTGGATCCGGTTGTCTTCTATTTTTTACTGCGGTTCGGGTTTGGGACCGGTTGACTTCTTTTTTTGCTTCTGGCCGGGTTAACTTATACTTTTTTGCTGTTGGTCGCGTTTAAGTCCGGTTCTCTTCTACTTTTTGCTGCGGATCGGATTTGGTTCCGGTTGACTTCTACTTTTCTGCTGTGGGTCGGGTTGACTTCTACTTTTTAGCTGCGCATTGGGTTTGGGGCAGATTGACATACATTATTTCGGGTTTGGGTCAGTTTCTGATTGGGTTTACACTTTGGCGAGAAGGGTTCGGGCCGATCCGAATTTTGAAAAGAAAGTCTAAATATTTCTGAAGATAAAAACTATATACAGTTAAAGCTCCATAACGGGAACGCCCGAACAAATATTTAATAATACTTTTTAATCTTCAGGATTATGTAAAAAATACAAATTTGGTATAAGACTGCTTGTCTCTTTATATCTAAGATCAGCTGTAATTCAGTAAAGAATGCTCTGAAACTTATTGAAAAGACGTACCGGGTGTCCTAAAATGGAACGACTGATTTAAAATTCAGTAACTTGCAAATGGTGACAGCAATTTTAAAAAATCTTGCAGAGGGTTATGTAAGATGTCAGGAGATTTTTTTACTGCGATTCTTGATTTTACTTTACAATAGCAGCGACAAATGGTGCTGCAAACAATATCCGTTAAACAGGCACCGATTTAGTGCCCATTGCTTGCAGCGCCATCAGTCGCTGCTATTTTAAAATAAAATTAAGAATCGCAGTAATAAAAACTTCTGATCAATAGTGATTCTCAGTAAAAAAAAAAAAAAAAACCTGAAATTCAAAGCAAATTTTCTGAAATGTTACAGCAAAGGTGGGGGGGGGGGGGGATTCCCTCCTGGCACTAATTATTTTTGTTGCAGCTCGGGTTAGCTGTTTTCGATTCGGGTCGATTTCAGACTGAGTGTAAGATTCCTGCAAGCTGGGTTTGGGTTAACCCGTTTTCTTCAAAAGTTAGTTCAGTATATTATTTCAGATTAAAGACTATACCTGTAATAATAAACCTAGGTGTATGCATGTGTGCTGTTTTCTAAAGAGACCACTGTATTTTTTCCACGACTCTGATAAAATTCGCATTTCTTCCACGACTTTTTGACGGAATTCGCGTTTTTTCCGTAACCCTTTGACGAAATTCACTTGTTTTCACAGCCCTCTGATAAAATTCGCGTTTTTCCGTAGCCTTTTGATAAAAATTCGCATTTCTTCCATTACCATTTGACGAAATTTACGTTTCTTCCGCAACCTTTTGACAAAATTAGTATAATTTTACAGCCTTTTGATAAAATTCGCGTTTTTTTCCCGCAACCCTTTGACAAAATTCGCGTTTTTTCCGCGATCCTTTGACGAAATTCGCTTTCTTCAGCGATTCTTTGACGGAATTCGTATTTTTTAAACGATTCGTTGATGAAATGCGCTTTTTTCCCCCGATTCTTTAGAGAAAATCGCGTTTTTCAGCGATCATTTGACGAAATTTGAGTTTTTTCGCGACCGTTTGACGAAATCCGAGTTTATTTCGCGACCTTTTGATAAAATTCGCATTTTTTTCGCGATCCTTTGACGAAATTCGCGTTTTTCCCGATAAATTGAGGAATTTCGCGTTTTTTCCGTAGTCCTTTCACCAAATTCGCGTTTTTTTCGCGATTCTTTGGCGAAATTGAAGTTCTTTTCTGCAAACGATTGAAGAAATAGATTTTTTATGGCGACCATTTGTCAAAATTCACGATTATTTTTATGTGCGAATTTTCGGATTGATGAATTTTTTTAATTTTGGGAACCGAATGCCTTAACCCTGTCGCTGCGTATATATATATATATGTTTTATGAAAATACGTTAAAAATTGCGCATTTATTTTATTACACATTTCAAATCTGCATATATTTTCGAGTTTAAATATGTCCAAAATCTTTGTAAAAGAGTTTTTTTTTTTTTTTTTTTTTTTTTTTTTTTTTTTTTTAAATAGAATTAGACCATAAAAAAAAGTTTTGCTGCGGAAATTGCGGGTTGCGCAAATTTGGCACCTTTACGTTGGCTGTGGAAATCGCGGGTGCGCAGCGAGAGGGTTAAATTTTCGTAAAATTTGGAACAGAATCACCCCTACTCCTGACATCTTACACAACACTCCTTCAAATATTTTTTTTTTTAAATAGCTGTCCGTATTTGCAAGTTGTTGAATGTAAATCAGTCGGTCCATTTTAGGACACAGCTATGGGATGATGGCTGAAAGAAGCATTTAAAAAAAAGTTAAAGCTGGCTTCGAAAGGTCAGTTAGAGGTTTACCCGGGCTGAAATTTCCAGGTCCAATCCTAGCCCAACCCACACACACACACACACACAAAAATTATTGGCCTGGCCCGGTATAAAAGCTAAAAAATAGACTCCAGCCCAGCCTGCATTTGAAATTTAAAATTATTCATAGAGCTCACTTACTTATGTTCATATTTTATTTTAGATTATGTTCGAAATTCATGAATACGGAAGAACATCAATATTAATGACTATTAAAGCAATTATGTACGTAAACACTACGTAAAAATCATTACTTAGTCAAATACATTCAAATGAAAATCCAGTAAGAAAATCAGTTTACAATGAAAGAAATGAATGATCAAAGAAAATCACAATTTTAAAGCTCTACAAAGAAAAAAAGTAGATTTTTAAAAATGCATCTCTGTAACTTATCAAATCAAATTAAATTTTTAAAGATTTCGTTAAACAAATGTACAACATAAATGTAATTTTTACGAATAACAAATAAGTAAAGTGCCAGATCAACTTGGGTTCAGGGAGAAGAATTTAGAGAAATGCACGGGTCACGGTCGGACCAATACTGTTTATCATACGGGCGTTTAACTTTTATTCCGGGCCGAGCCCTGGAAATTTTGGCCAGTGCAGACCTCTAGGAAGAATGAAGTCCAGGCCAGGATCGACCTGGAAGAAAAATAAGTCTGGCCCGACCCAAATTTGTAAAAAAATTTAAGATCAGGGCACGGCCAGTCTCTAAAAGTGAGAAGATCTTACCCAGCCCAAGTCTCGTGGATTTAAACTGGCACGACCCGGCCGGGTCGCGCCGAGCTCCGCCCTAAGTCATTTCCAATAAGGATGCATAATGCCGTTTTGCAAACCCTTTATTTGCCCCCCCCCCCCCTTAGATCCGCCATTGATCATACGGGCGTTTAGCTTTTATTCCGGCCGAACGTTTAGCTTTTATACCGGGCCGAGCCCCGCCCTGGAAATTTTGGCCAGTGCAGACCTCTAGGAAGAATGAAGTCCAGGCCAGGCTCGACCTGGAAGAAAAAAAAGTCTAGCCCGACCCAAATTTGAAAAAATATTTAAGATCAGGGCACGGCCAGACTCTAAAAGTGAGAAGATCTTACCCAGCCCGAGTCTCGTGGACCTAAACTGGCGCGACCCGGCCGGGTCGCGCCGAGCTCCGCCCCAAGTCATTTCCAATAAGGATGCGCATAATGCCGTTTTGCAAACCCTTTATTTGCTCAAGGGGGGGGGGGCGATCGCCCCCCCACCCCCACCCCCCTAGATCCGCCATTGCACTAAGCTTTTTTCTTTTCAAGCAAAGACAAAATTGCATAAGATAACTTTATTTTGAAGTTTACATCTCAAACATCTCCTTCAAGAAACCGTCCAGGTTTCTTTCCTTCCATGAAACATCCAGAAAAGTAAAATTTCCACCATGAAAGGTTTTTTTTTTTTTTTTTAAGTGCATCTCAGTGCGCTTTTAAAAGCATTACGTTAAGGTAGTATATAAAGACTAAGAACCATGGCCATCTTCAAATTTGTGGAAGCGTATTTCGGAAGATTTTTGGAATATCAAACTTCAGAGTGTAAAAGTTGTGCTAGAGACATCTAAAGACTGGACTTTCTTTTTAAAAAGAAGGGGAAGGGAGTCCCCGTGAAGCAAGAGAAACTTAAGGGTGTCCACGGATTGTTAAAAAACATTTTGGTGAAAACTGGTCAGAAATGGAGATGCTTACTTTCTATAAAAATATTATTTCTAGGGAACCAGAACAGAAGGAGATGGTGTATATATATATTATACGTTATATAGATTATATTATATTACATTCTTTAAAAAAAAGTTATTTTAATTATAAGCTAATTATGATAAGTTTTATTTGATTATTGATATGTTTGCTTTTTTATAATAAAACGTAATACTAAATTTTAATCATACTTATTGATTTCGTAAGGTTTATTTTTTAATCCAAAATATTATCATCCGATGACCAAAAATAGAAACTATTAATTTCTTTCAGCAAGAATGATAGACGATTGGCAACAAAACTCTTCTTATCCGAAACCTTTTCAAATTAATTAATTAAGTGAATTAAAGTACATTTTCCAACTTGACACAATGATATCACCAGGGGCGTCGCCATGCCCCCCCCCCCCAATATATGTGAAGTTGGGAAATTTGAGCTTAGAGTTGGGAAATTCTAGGTTTTTGAGACATTTTCTTTTTTTTTAAATAATAGTAAAAAAATTACGAAATTGTATTGTTTTGGTGATTATTTTTAGTACTGCAACAGTAAACAATTTAAATTATCAAAAGAAATACAAAAGAAATCAGCCACACTCAATCTATCATTGTATTTTTCTGTTCTACAAAAATATTGTACATCTACCAGACCTAAATTTCTCTACTCCTGTCCATCAATAACTGACTAACCAGTTCCTTTATTTCCTCCAAAATTTTGTTCCTTTCTCAAAAATTTCACCCTATCTCCCCTTCTCCTCCCAAAAGAGAATCCAGCTATTTTAATCCAAAGGGATTGCAGCTTCTTTTGAAAATTGGAAATCACTTCTAGCACAACAGAAAGGAATGTAGTAACCTACTTGAAACACAGCTATGGGCAAGAAGATTTGATGAGTTTTCACAACTTTTTTGACTAATTTTGCGATTTTTGGACAATATTTTACTCATTCTCGTAATTTTTTGCCACAAAAATTAGTTAACCCTTCGCTGTCAATTAAAAAGCATTATATGAGCAAATGCAGATATGGGCGATTCCATGCGGAGAGTCACACACGTAACGCAGGCTTTAATTTGCATTTATTCAATTATTTATTATACTAGGGGGCTCGGTCCCCTACGAGCTACGCTCGCCAACCCCCGTCCAGACACCGCAGACTCCAAATGCACGCTAATTTGATCGGCTTTAAAAAGATTTCGAAAGATTGAAATATAATTTAAAAAACAGTGGCGATCTCCCTATAAATGAATTTCTATTCATTTCTCTTTGATTGGGGAATTTTAACGCCAAATCCGCTGCGGTACTACTTGATTATCCCATCGACCAATTTCGCCAAATTATATAAATCGCCAAACCACTCGCCAAATTATACAAATTGACATAATTTTGATTTTAAATAACGAAAGAACAAATAAATTAGTGCAACATTAATAAAAATACAAATAAAACGTCGAAATAAAAATAACTTGGTGACGTAGACACGTGTAACAACATTTCAAAATAAGCTAATATAAAAGGAATTAAGTAAACAGTCTTTGTCTCCTGGTATTTTTTAACAAAGCGAAAAGAAAGTTCTTTTAAATGAGACATTTTAAATTAATCGTTTTTAATCCGACGTAATTTTTACCAAGCTATTCTTTCTCTTTTAAATATTCACGTGAAAATGCTTTTGTTAGAAATGAAATATTATTTGCGCTTTCCTGACAAAAATAGTTGAAAAGTATCCTCTCAAAATATAAAATAAATGTCTAGCGCAATTTCTAAATTTAAACCGTTTTGCAATATTATTTTGTGTTCATTTTATGTAATAATTGTAATGTGACGTAAATATGACGTAATTTCTCCTATTTAAGACTTCTAACTCATGTTAATAAATTTATTATTTTACAAATTCCTTTCTCTCTTAAAATTCACGTGTAATTATAGTTTTTATGACGTAATTTTTAATAAGTTCCTGCTTTTTGTACATAATTATTTAATTCTAATTCCAAATGTTTTTTTCTGTTTATAATAGTCACGTGTAAATAAATTTTTAATTTATTTACACGTATAAATAAATATATATATATTTTTTGAAGCAAACATTATTGTTTCCGCTGTTTATACAGTTGGCAACAGTTTAAATTAATATCACTTTCTAAAATAAGTAAAAAATATGTCTCGAAATGCTGAAAATTTGAATTTAAAATAGAAATAAAACCTCAAAAAATGAGTCAAAATAAAAAAAAACTAATGCAATCTGCACTCCGGCAAATTCTAACGCACAAAATGATCTAAAAATGATTAAATTCCTATGAACAGTTTTTGCTCCTATAAAACTTTTTTAGTGGAACGATTTTGTCCAACTTTAGCATTAAATATCTCTTAAAATAATTCTTCGATTTGAAAACTGTCTGCATCAGCGTGTTTATCAAACATTTCTGTATAAAACCACTGATTTTCATATTTTTGTATGCATTATTTTTCTTAATATTAACGAAGAAAGACGTCTTTTCACAAAAAATTCAAAACCGGCGGCGGCGGCGGTGACAGCGGTAGTTACTTTTTTTTAGAATAGAGAGATTTTAATGTTAATTCTGATTTTAGGTGTTATTTTAAATAAGTTATTAACATATTTTTTAGTTTAAATGTGTAAGTAAAACTCACAGAAATATATCATTTAATTTCATACTCAAAATGTGCTTTTTTCTGAAGTAGAAAAAAAGCACATTTTGAGTAATGAAATTAAATGATATATTTCTGTGAGTTTTACTTACACACATTTAAACTAAAAAAGATGTTAATAACTTATTTACCATACCATCTGTTACATTTTACTTTTATTTGTGTGCGGAAATATATATCAGTCCTGTTCATTTATATTCATATGCAGTGCTGTAGTTGGGCGCGAACGCATGGGAACGCCGTTCCCAGAAATATTTGGTTTGTTATTGTAAAAAAAAAAAAAAAAAAAAAAAAAAAAATATCGCGTACGAGCACAAACTTTTTTTTTTTTCAGGCGAAACAATAATTATTGTTATTTATTATAACGATAATTATGAAGTTTATTGATACTGGAGATGAATGAGCCTAGAGAACTAAATCCTCTTCTCCACAACTGTGAAAACTATACCCATTTCAATGTCTGAATCCGAAAGTATATTCAGCTGTATGAATAACATCATGATTAGGGATTACAATCCCGAGACTAATTTCCAATCCCGGGATTTCGGGATTGCTTAGATTCAATCCCGGGATCCCGAGATTAGGAAAATTAGAATTTCTGTAATATCATCAATTTTTACAATAGCTAAATATCATAATACTATAGAAAAGACAAAGCAAAATTACAGCCTAATTTACATATGAAAATATACCAAATTAAAAAAATTAACTTCAATTAATTATCAAAACTTATAGGGTAAATTAGAACAATTGAAAATTAAAAGAAATACGCTGTTGATGTTTGAAAATGCAACAAAAAACATGAAATGTCTATGCTTCATCTTCTAGATAATTTCTTTTATTTCCTGTTAAACAAGTTTTTGAATAGTTTAATATTTACAATATTAAAAACTAATTAATATCACGAATTAAATTATGAATTATTCTCATACCCACGTAATTAAAGTTTATAATTCTAGGATATTGCAAATGCAAGGTTTTCCCTAACATGAAGATTTTTTTCTTGAAATAAAAGAACTTAGCTCACACACACATAGAATAAAATAATACATAGATGTATAGTTTAAATTTCTAAATAGCAATAGCTGTTAAAATTCGAAAACATTGCATAATATAAAAAATTATTACGTACCTCGTAAAAAAAAAAATAAAAAAAAAAAAGATTATTTTGAATAGTTCACTGTTTCCTAACTAATCGGTATTCCTTTGAAAATATGTTCTAAGAAATATGACGGCATCTAAAGTTTCATCTCCAAGTCCCAGTTGTAACATTGTCTGTTTTATGGGAAATGTCATATTCGTTTAAGCACTCTGTTAGCATTTCAATGCACTTTTTTGCTGTAAAAGATCCATATATTCGCATAAGGCCTAAATTCCTGAATTTGCTCAAATTTAAATTTTTTGAATGGGCATTAATATTCATAAATCGCTTGCTTGCAGTAAATGTCCATTAGTCAAAAGTCAAACTAAATTTTTTACCTGAATTTTTAAAAGTTTGTATTTCACTTGTAATTAACTCTTTTATTATAGTTCACTACACGATTTCGAATTGATACTGCAGATTTTGGCAAATCATTATAGCCTTTAGCTATCAGTAAGTTTCTTAACTCAGTTGAAGTTAAATGAAAAACAGTCTTTAGCTGTCATTCGCAATAAAATTAAATCCAGTTATTCCTTATCACTACTAAAATAATCTTCTATTTTCCGCTTTTTAGAAAGCAATGCATGTTCTATGCAATCTTGACGTGTGGAAGGAAGAGATGATGTATTAAATTATTTCTAAACTTTAGTACCATGTTTCGTCGATAAATGTGCATGCAACCCTTAGTCGATGCACCTAACGTTTTAAGCACTTGGCTACATCTTTTACGTTTAGCGATTTTTTTCATCTTTTGACCTTAAATAGCAGTTTTTTTTATTTCAGCTGAATATTGTTCCATTTAAAAAAAAAGGACAATCCCGAAAATCCCGGGATTTAGCAGACAAGATCCCGGGATTTTCGGGATTAAAAATGATGCGGGATCCCGGGATCTCGGGATACGGGTTTCCGGGATTGTAATCCCTAATCATGATCTATGCGAGAAATTCACTCCTTATTGAAAAATCCCGTGCACTTATATTCATAAACCGTTTAGGACCTATCTTAAAAGAATTTTGTGCTGAACAGTATCTGAAATCTTGGTTGCGATGAGGAAGAAGATTAGCAGACGAGACTGCTTTTTGTAAATAAAAAAATCACAGAAAACATTTCTCATTATCGTTATTTATGGAAACTTACGGGATATATGTGCTAGTAAGTAATAATAATTGAATTTATTGTATTATTTCAATTAAATTTTGATTCATGGTGGAAAATGTTACTTGAGATTGATTAAATATTGCTTTTTGATGAATGCTGTACAAATATAATACTATAAAAATTGGAATATAACAATTATAACTGATAATTTAAAAAAATCCACTTTTGACTAAATGGTTTAAAATGGCTTTTTGCTTAACAAAAATCCGGTACCATCAACATCTACTCCATGAAAAAGTGCGTTCCCACAAATATTTTTTTTTTCCAACTACAGCACTGTTCATATGTGTTTATAAAATTTTAAACCGAAAGTCCAGTATTCTATGTTTAAAGCTGTTCTAAAAAGTTACTATAAATCTCAGCACGAAGAAACCCTTCATAATAGGAAAAGAGTTTTCGTGCAAGATTTTAGAGCATCTAAAAATCCATTCGAGGATGAAAAAGGTAAAAAATGGACGATTTTAATTTGGAACTGAAATATGACCATGAAAGCAGTCCATCAACTGAAAAAAAAATCGGCATGCACTGTAACACTTACACGTTGCACTTGAGTAAAATTTTGAAGAAATAGAGATTTCCTTACAGACAAGCTCACAAACAATTATGAATATTAGAATGTGACTAGAGAACCTGAGTTCCGAAAGCACCGTAGGAAAACGGCTTCACCAAAGGCAATAAATAAAAATAATAGCACAGCAATGGACATTGATACACATAAGTTTTACAGTAAAGAATTACAAGAAATACAAGAAAATTTCAGGAATCTAGTAATGGGCTTAAATGACAATGTTCCCTATATCAAGAAAATATTGCAGCAATGCATTCCATATTTAAATTACAATTGTGCAAGGGAAAAGTTAATAATGTTTCCGCCTGGGTATGAGAAACCGGATGTACATGACTTGCAGAGTCAAACAGAAATAAACCAAATCCCAACTCACTTAACAAACCTTTTAATCATGCCATGAAATTCAAAGATTATTTGGGTCACACCGTCTATATACTCGTACCTTAACTTTCACAGCAGCTTATCTTTATGGCGTTACATCTAATGAAAGAATCTTTAGTCAAATAAAAATTTTAAAAATATATAGGAACGTCCATTGTTACTCCTGTGACCATTAGAGCAAATTTTCACAAATACGTCCAATTATTTTATTACAAAATATAATTAAAACAAAAATTGATATAACCAGTTAAATACAATTATGTTCCACTCGCATAAAATATATCTAATTTGTAACAAAAAGCATTTCCCTTGTCTATATAATCAATCAAAATTGTGTTACTCTTGTGACCAAAGTGTCACAAGAGTCATTTAATATATACATAAATAAAATGCTTTTTGTTACAAATTAGATATATGTTGGTGTGTGGAACACAGTGGTATTTAGCTGGTTATATCAATTTTCATCTTAATTATATTTTGTAATAAAATAATTAGAATTATTTATGAAAATTTGCTCTAATTATCACAAGAGTAACGAATGGACGTTCCCATATATTGCAAGCTACAATGAGGGATGACAGACTTGACAGCCTAATGCTTTTAAAATATGAAAGTGAAATAGGGAATTTTATTAAACTAAGCGATGTTATTAACAGGTGGGCTTCTTTGAAGACCACAAGAATTAATATTAAGTGAAAACTAGTCGGATGTGCCAATCCCAAAGTTTTCTTTTACTCCATACATATTAATGCCTCAAAATTTGCAATCACAGTGCCAAAATTAAATGACAATTCTTTGCTTATAACAACAAACTCTAAAGGTATAGATTTGTTGAATTGTGTGCATTTAAAAAGGAGATATAAGCATAGCATTTTTCAAACAAATCATTGAATTTTGGCATCCAGGCTCTTGTCTGCAACCAAAATTCCTTACTCAAAGTGCACAAAAGCGATAGCTTTGGACGGTATAGACCCAAACCTAATAAGGATCTATTTATGTGGAAGTGCTACTTATGTGGAATATGAAGTTTGACTAAATTCCGTGCATTAGTTTTTGCGATACAGCTATCGCAAAATCGTGAAAAATATTGCATAGCTGCGCCACCTGCTATATGATATACATAAAAAGCTAATCTGCATCAAATTATGTCAAGGTTTAACAGAATATGACGTTTGATCAAATTCCGTGCAGTAGTTTTTGAGATATAATTATCGCTAAAATCATGTAAATCATGAAAAATGCCGCATAGCAGTGCCACCTGTTGGACGATTTACACCAAAAACAAATCAGCACCAATTTTTATCAAGGTACAGTCAAACCTCGTTAACACGAACTGTTTCCGATTGCCTCATCCAGTTGTATGTAATGTAGTTAAGTTCCAATAACACGAACTATTTTTAATACAAACAAAAAAAGTTTTCCCTTGAGTGTTCACGTTAACGAGGTTCGACTGTATAAGTGAATCTCTAAGTTTTATTAAATTTCGTGCATTACTTCTTGTGTTAGAACGCCCACAAAATTTGTATCACATATAGACAGACAGATATCTTCTAAAAACAGTCGAATCGTGTTTAGGACTTACTAAAACGTATAAATCTGTCTAAAACCGGAAGTCAAATTTTTTCACGAATCCAATACTTTCTTCTTGTAAAGATAGAAGAAAGTAAAAAGCATATTTATTTTTTTAGTAAACAAACCCATAATTAGAACTTTTATGTTTTCAGTTTCAGAATTTTTCTTTGGAAAGGAATTTTTTATGCAGAAGTATCATTATAAGTATTACACACGTTGTGCATATCATTTTAGTCGAAAATTGGAGCAATTTGTTTCAAGTTGGGAAATTTTCGAATTCTCCCCCCCGAAAAAATAGCTGTGACTACGCCCCTGGATATCACAGAGCAACTAGCTATAAGTATACAAAAAATTGGAGGTATTCGATGCACGGGGTCACAGTTACAGGTTTTTCGCGATTTCCCAAAATTTGATTTTTTGGATAAGGCGAGTTTTGAAACTCACGTCCTCAAATATTTCTAAGTGGGAAGTCCAGTGATATAACAAGTACACAAGTACCTATTACAGAAAACAAAAGCTATTTTCAAGGAAGCTCGTGTATTAATAAAAAAAAAAAAAAAGAATAAGGAGGTGCAGAATTTTGGGAATTTGACTGAAATTTGATTTAGAACTTCAATAAACGGCGTGCCAAAAATATCGTCCCGCGTGCCATAGGTTCGCCAACCCTGTTCTATGCTAAACTTCAGTAACATATGAAAATTACATTAATATCCGAGCATATTCATCCGAATTAGAATATGGACACTGAATTCATAAACACTTTGAAACTATGATGTTGATGGAGGTGTTAAAAATATGCCCTTATAAATCTAAAACGCGTTCTTTTCCCATCGGCAGCAGCCTGCTTTTTCTTTCTTTTTTTAACATGGGAGAAAATGTGCTGCATAACTAAATATAGCAAAATCTGTGTTGCCTTAGTAAAATAGATTTGTATAACATTTATTTCTTCCCACAGACGCCGGCAAAAGGAAATCCAGGCAGGGGGGAGATTTTTTGACAGATAAGTACCTATAAGGGGATGTGCATATATAACGTTATCATTTTAGGGGGGAGGGGGAGATCTGGTACATGATATCGTAAGATATCTCTCGGGGGAGGAGGGGGGGGGGGGTTTCTTTTGATATCGATATCATGTTTGATCCAACCAAAATTTCCTCTTTCTATTTGTAACATGGTCTTTACATCAAGATAGTATGTTATCTTTTTTTAGTCATATCTATTTTATCAAAATACAAAATTATTATTAAAATTACTAAATTATTATAAAATTATTTAATTCCAAAATATGGAGTACCCCAATGTTTGACATTCCTATTCTTCTTCATGTGTATTTGCATATATAATCGCTGTTCGAGAAATCATACGCGAAATATATTTGAAATAAAACTTGTTTTTACTAATAAATAAAAGAGAAAAAGAAGGCATGTTATCCACTTGTTTTGTTAATAAGCATTTCTATCTGCCCCCCCCCCCCCTTATCCTCCTCCTCCGTGTGAAGCAAGTGCAAGATGTCATTATTACAGTTGAATGCATTATGTAACAAAAATCTATTATACAATATTTTTAAATAGTAACTATTTTTTAAGTGTTATTTTATATAAAGTTATTTCATATTTGAAGTGATATTTTATTGACTTTTCTTCATTTGAATCAATGAAGTATGCGTAAAATAAATGTAACCGTTTTTTCATATCGCTCCAAACAAAAGAAATAAATTCTAAAAATGTAAAAAAAATTTAATCATTGATAACGATATCATTACGGGGCGGAGGGGTGTTGGAGGGATGATAACGAATGATATCGAAAGGGGGGGAGGGGGTCCAAAAACCCCAAAAAGCTGATAAAGTTATATATGCACAGCCTTTAATCCGCAGTTTAGGAGACATTTTTTTTTTTAAATTGCGAATATAAACGCGAAATATGCTACACTAAGAATTTTTTGTTAGAACTCACCATGCTTTTAATCGTAACATAAATATGTAATATAGAAATTTAATAATTAAGAAATATTAAATATTGAAAAATAAATTACTACAACCATTTTTCAATATTGATGATAATAACAGGAAGTAACAAAAATTGTTCCTTTTTAAAAAGAGAATACTCTTCTCGCCCCCTCCCCCAACCTTTTAATGTAATTTTTAAAACACATGAAAGCAGAAGAAAAATATCTGCCTCGCTGAGGAAAATTCCTTAGTTCCTTTTCTCTCTTAGTAATTATTGAATTTTTTTTTATTTAAACTAGGGGGCTCGGCCCCCTACGAGCTACGCTCGCCAACCCCCGTCCATAAACCGCAGACTCTAAATGAACGCTAATTTGATCGGCTTTAAAAAGATTTCGAAAGATTGAATTATAAATTAAAAAACAGTGGCGATCTCCCTATAAACGGATTTCTATTCATTTCTCTTTGATTGGGGAATTTTAAGGTCAAATCCGCTGCGGTACTACTTGATTATCCCGTCGACCCATTTCGCCAAATTATATAAATCGCCAAACCACTCGCCAAATTATACAAATTGACATAATTTTTATTTTAAATAACGAAAGAACAAATAAATTAGTGCAACATTAATAAAAATACAAATAAAACGTCGAAATAAAAATAACTTGATGACGTATACACGTGTAATAACATTTCAAAATAAGCTAATATAAAAGGAATTAAGTAAACAGAGTCTTTGTCTCCTAGTATTTTTTAACAAAGCGAAAAGAAAGTTCTTTTAAATGAGACATTTTAAATTAATCGTTTTTAATCTGGCGTAATTTTGACCAAACTATTCTTTCTCTTTTTAATATTCACGTGAAAATACTTTTGTTAGAAATTAAATATTATTTGCGCTTTCCTAACAAAAATAGTTGAAAAGTATCCTCTCAAAATATAAATAAATGTCTAGCGCAATTTCTAAGTTTAAAGTGTTTTGCAATATTATTTTGTGTTCATTTTATGTAATAACTGTAATGTGACGTAAATATGACATAATTTCTCCTATTTAAGACTTCTAACGCATGTTAATGAATTTATTATTTTACAATTTCCTTTCTCTCTTAAAATTCACGTGTAAGTATAGTTTTTATGACGTAATTTTTAACAAGAAATTTATTTACACGTGACTATTATAAACAGAAAAAAACATTTGAAATTAGAATTAAATAATTATGTACAAAAAGCAGGAACTTGTTAAAAATTACGTCATAAAAACGTCAAAAAAAAATATTTATACGTGTAAATAAATTAAAAATTTATTTACACGTATAAATATATATATTTTTTTTTATTTGAAGCAAACATTATAGTTTGCGCTGTTTATACAGTTGGCAACAGTTTAAATTAATATCACTTTCTAAAATACGTAAAAAATATCTCTAGAAATGCTGAAAATTTGAATTTAAAATATAAATAAAACCTTAAAAAATGAGTCAAATTAAAGAAAGAAATACAGTCTGCACACCGGGAACTTCAAACGTATAAAATGATCTAAAAATGATTAAATTCCAATGAATAGTTTTTGCTCCTATAAAACTTTTTTAGTGGAACAGTTTTGTCCAACTTTAGCATTAAATATCTCTTAAAATAATTCTTCGATTTGAAAACTGTCTGCATCAGCGTGTTTATCAAACATTTCTGTATAATACTATCGATTTTCATATTTTTGTATGCATTATTTTTCTGAATATTAACGAAGAAAGACCTCCGGTCACAAAAAATTCAAAACCGGCGGCGGCGGTGACAGCGGTAGTTACTTTTTTTTAGAATAGAGAGATAAGCATAGAATAACGATCGAAAATTTCCAAATTCAGGGAAAGGCAATGGGCCATGATCCATGAAAGTATCAATATTTAAAAAAATAATCGGGATTTAAAAAAAATTCAAATTTTTATAGACTTAAAAATTTTTAATTAAATATGCAGTTAATTTTTTTTCTTTTTCGAAATGTACTTTTAGTTGAACATTGAAATGCAGTGAGTTCACCATTTTAACCCTATTTTTTAAAATACTAGGGGGCTCGGCCCCCTACGAGCTACGCTCGCCAACCCCCGTCCAGACACCGTAGACTCTAAATGCACGCTAATTTGATCGGCTTTAAAAAGATTTCGAAAGATTGAATTATAATTTAAAAAACAGTGGCGATCTCCCTATAAACGGATTTCTATTCATTTCTCTTTGATTGGGGAATTTTAAGGCCAAATCCGCTGCGGTACTACTTGATTATCCCGTCGACCAATTTCGCCAAATTATATAAATCGCCAAACCACTCGCCAAATTATACAAATTGACATACTTTTTATTTTAAATAACGAAAGAACAAATAAATTAGTGCAACATTAATAAAAATACAAATAAAGCGTCGAAATAAAAATAACTTGATGACGTAGACACGTGTAACAACATTTCAAAATAAGCTAATATAAAAGGAATTAAGTAAACAGAGTCTTTCTCTCCTGGTATTTTTTAACAAAGTGAAAAGAAAGTTCTTTTAAATGAGACATTTTAAATTAATCGTTTTTAATCTGACGTAATTTTGACCAAACTATTCTTTCTCTTTTTAATATTCACGTGAAAATACTTGTGTTAGAAATGAAATATTATTTGCGCTTTCCTAACAAAAATAGTTGGAAAAGTATCCTCTTAAAATATCAAATAAAGGTCTAGCGCAATTTCTAAATTTAAACCGTTTTGCAATATTATTTTGTGTTCATTTTATGCAATAACTGTAATGTGACGTGAATATGACGTAATTTCTCCTATTTAAGACTTCTAACGCATGTTAATAAATTTATTGTTTTACAAATTCCTTTCTCTCTTAAAATTCACGTGTAATTATAGTTTTTATGACGTAATTTTTAATAAGTTCCTGCTTTTTGTACATAATTATTTAATTCTAATTCCAAATATTTTTTTCTGTTTATAATAGTCACGTGTAAATAAATTTTTAATTTATTTACACGTATAAATATATATATATATATATATATATATATATATATATATATTTTGAAGCAAACATTATTGTTTCCGCTGTTTATGCAGTTGGCAACAGTTTAAATTAATATCACTTTCTAAAATCTCTCTATTCTAAAAAAAAGTAACTACCGCTGTCACCGCCGCCGTAGCCGGTTTTGAAATTTTGTGACCGGAGGTCTTTCTTCGTTAATATTAAAAAAACTGTTGCATACAAAAATGTGAAAATCGGTAGTATTATAGAAAAATGTTTGATAAACACGCTGATGCAGACAGTTTTCAAATCGAAGAATTATTTTAAGAGATATTTAATGCCAAAGTTGGACAAAATCGTTCCATTAAAAAAGTTTTATAGGAGCAAAAACTGTACATAGGAATTTAATCATTTTTAGATCATTTTATGCGTCAGAATTTCCCGGTGTGCAGATTGCAGTTAGTTTTTTAATTTGAATAATTTTTCGAGGTTTTATTTCTATTTTAAATTCAAAGTTTCAGCATTTCGAGAGATATTTTTACAAATTTTAGAAAATTGTATTAATTTAAACTGTTGCCAACTGTATAAAAAGTGCAAACAGTAATGTTTGCTTCAAATTAAAAATTTATTTTACACGTGACTATTATAAACCAAAAATATAAAAAAGCAGGAACTCATTGAAAATTACGTCATAAAAACTATAGTTACACGTGAATTTTAAATGAGAAAGAATATTGTAAAATAATAAATTCAGTAACATGCGTTAGAAGTCCTAAATAGGAGAATTTACGTCATATTACACTTATTACGTAAAATGAACAAAAAATAATATTGCAAAACAGTTTTAATTTAAAAATTGCGCGAGACATTTACTTGACATTTTAAGATGATCCTAATATTTCATTTCTAATAAAAGTATTTTGACGTGAACATTAAAAAGAGAAAGAAAAGTTTGGTGAAAATTACGTCAGATTATAATTGTCAGATTCAAATTATAATTCAATCTTCCGAAATCTTTTTAAAGGCGGTCAAATTAGTGTGCTGTTAGAGTCTGCGGTGTCTGAACGGGGGTTGACGAGCGTAGCTCGTAGGGGGCAGAGCCCCCTAGTCTGTTAAAAATATATCTAGAAATGCTGAAAATCTGAATTTAAAATGGAAATAAAACCTCAAAAAATTAGTCAAAATAAAAAAAGTAATGCAATCTGCACTCCGGCAAATTCTAACGCATAAAATGATCTCAAAATGATTAAATTCCTATGAACAGTTTTTGCTCCTATAAAACTTTTTTAGTGGAACGATTTTGTCCAACTTTAGCATTAAATATATCTTAAAATAATTCTTCGATCTGAAAACTGTCTGCATCAGCGTGTTTATCAAACATTTCTGTATAATACTACCGATTTTCATATTTTTGTATGCAATTTTTTTCTTAATATTAACGAAGAAAGACCTCCGGTCACAAAAAATTCAAAACCGGCGGCGGCGGCGGCGGTAGTTACTTTTTTTTTAGAATAGAGAGAAACAAAATTGTTGAAAAGGTAAAACTGTCCCCTTAAATAAACACAATAATTTTACGCAGTAAAACCTGTGAAAGTGGAATCGCTACGGGCGAAAACAATATTCCGTTTTCGAGAGGTTTGCCATAGAACAGTTCTAACTGTATATTATTACAGGGATCATGAGTTTTTTACATTTTCAGACAGGATTCCGTTATAAACAGGTACTCGATTGCACAAATTTTGCTAAACAAAGTACAGTAAAAGCTCCTTAAAGCGACCACGTTCCGTTCCCATAAAAATTGGTCGTCCCGAGAGGTGTTCTCTTAATGGAGGTCATGTTTAAATCTAGATTTTATTGTTGAAAAAAGGTAACAATTAATGTTACTAAAATTTATTTTTCACATTAGGAAAAAATATAAAAATTTAAGTATCAAAACAAAAGTTAATTCCATAAGTTAATTACTGCAGAGTTTAAAAAGGAATTAAAGAATTTAAGGGATTTTGTTATGATTCAAATATCCTGACAGAATAGGGCAGGGGATTTTATTGACATCATTGATAATTTGTAATGAGAGTTAAATTCATTGCCTAAAAAGGCACAAAGGGGTTTAAACACTTAAAAGTTACCAAAATAATACTTAAAAAAAAAAATCTAAACTTAGTTTAGAAGTTTGATGAATAATACGCTCTTCGGAATTATTTTTCTAATAAAACCTTCTTCTAGCGACCAAGAAAAAACGGAATTTGTTTCATTTTTTTCAAAGAAATGGGTCGTTCATGGAGGAAATTCAACTGGGGTGGTCTCTGAATGGAGGCAAAATTAGTATGGAGCCTATCGGAATAAATTTCGTTCCATGAAAAAATGTTCATTCAAAGAGGGGTGGTCGCTTCATGGAGGTGGTGGCCGCACAGGGAGGTTTTACTGTACAGTATAAACTGTAAAAACAGAATAATAGCTTGGAACCAGAAAAAAATCTTTCTTAGCAGGTAGATTTGTACGGTATTTCAGAGTTTTCCCCAGACAGTTTCAGGAGGGTTTTGCACCCTGCCTGCCCTTAGGTTTACAAAATAGCACCCCTCTTGTCCCTCATTAAAAAAATTAGCTCCCTTGTTGCCCCCACCTGAAAAAAGTGCCTTTACTCCTTTGTTTATTAAAAAAAATACTTGCATAGTAAAATTTGACTCATTGCTGTCTTTAAAATAGTGTTCTGTCTATTAAATATTAAAAAGTAGTTTTAAAAATCAAAAGAATGCCTTTAAAAATTTCGAGAAATGCCCTTAAGAATCCAAAACATGCCCTTCGGAATCCAAAAGTGCCCTTTTCCCACAAGCAACACCCTGCCCTTTTTTAAACCTGGGGGAAACTCTGGTATTTTTTCCACCGAAAGCACAAAAATGTTCCGTTATAGACAGGTTCTGTTTTCATATATTTTTAACTGCATTAGTTCCACTCGATGCAGACTAAAGAGCAGGATGGTACTAAAAGGAATTTGAATGAATTTATGCATCATGAAAAATGCTGACACTTGGCCTACAGCGGGACAGGTCATGTCCCGCCGCTACTTTGAGGAAAAATCGCCCGCGCGCCCGTCTAAAACACAGACTCGGAACGGTAGGCGGTAGACCCGATCTTAGAAGATGCCAAATTCAGTAACAATGTATCGGATCGACCAGCGAGGGGAGGGTCGGGCAATTGCGGTTAACACCTCCGACGACCGCTGCGATTCGAGATCATTATCAAATCGGGGCGTCCCGTCCCGCATAAATCGGGACACCTGGTAACATTCGCGACAACTCTACATATTTAAAAACTCAATTCCTTTCTTTTAAACAAGAGTTTATCTTTTTAAACTTATTTCGAAGGGGAGGGGAGGGGCTTGGGCCATATCTCTCGCTACGACTTTCCATCGGAACCCCGATTTTTTTCCGTTTCCACAGGTCTTACTGCATTTGTGCAAATGAATAATCTAGAAATAATAAATAAATAAGACATACCCAATTTCTTTCTCTCTGCGTCAGGTATAGCGTCGCAATCGCGGCCAGTGAATTCATTAAATATTTCTGTCCACGCTCTTCTCTTCCTGTCGCTGTCCTTGTTGCAGGATTTGTCCCAGATCTCGGGTCTTCGTTCGACCAATTTGACGAGCTTGAATATGTCGTCTTCGGACAAAACTGGCTTATCCATTTTAAACAACTAATCACTATTTAACACAACTGTAGTTTAAGATCAGTAAAACAACGACATATGTTCACAGAGAAGCAGCACGCCCAAAATAGTCTAGAAAATCCAATATCGGAAACCAACGGAGACGAACGGACGACGAAGCGCGACGTGACGTTTTTCTTGCGAATGTATGATGCAATGAGAAGTTTGCGCTTGTTATTGGCTGGTATGAAAGACGTCACCGGAAAGTTCAGTGTTGACGGACGGGCCAGATAATTTCGTTCCTCGAAATGTTCATGTTTGTGATACGGACGGAGTGAGGACGAATCGGTGAAGATACCAGTTGATATGAAACGATTCATGATGCATTTGTGATAATAAAGAGAAATGAGTTATACAGTAAAACCCCCATAAAGCGACCACGTTCCGTTTCAATAAAAATGGGTCACTCTCTTATTGGAGGTCATGTTTAAATCTAGATTTTAATTGTTTAAAAAGGGTAACAATTAATGTTACTAAAATTTATTTTTCACATTAGGAAAAAATATGAAAATTTAAGTATCAAAACAAAAGTTAATTACATAAGTTAATTACTGTAGATTAAAAAAAAATGAATACATTTACGTTTGCTTTGATTTTACGGTTTTATCTTTTTTACTTTTATTTCAAAGTCCTTATAAAGTTCAGTAAATAAATGCAATTTTTTTTGGACAGCAACAAATAATGACGGTTTTATTAATTTATCTATTTCTTTGAGAGTTTCCTGGCAGAATAGGGCAGGGGAGTTTATGGACCGTTATTCTTAATTTGTCATCGGAGTTAAATTCATTGCCACAAAGCGGTTTAAACATTAAAAGTTATTGGAATAAAATAATTAAAAAATTAAACTTAGTTTAGAAGTTTGATTAATAATGCACTCTCCGGAATTGTTTTTCTAATAAATCCTTCTTCAAGCGACCAGGAAAAAACGGAATTTTCTTCAAAGAAATTGGTCGCTCATGGAGGGATTTCATCTGGGATGATCTCTGAATGGAGGTAAAGTTAGTATTGAGCCTATGGGAATAAATTTCGTTCCATGAAAAAGTGGTCGTTCAGGGAGGTGATCGTAAAGGGAGGTGTCACTGTATTTCGACTTTTCGACCAGGGCCGAAACTAGCCTTTTTTGCACCCGGGTGAAACATAGATTTTGGCGACCCCCCCCCTCCCCTCCGGAAAGTAAATTTACAAAGAGAATTTTACTAATTTTCTAATATCGGACTTATAAAATTTCAAAAATATGTAATAAATAAATATGTAATCAACTTTGTCAAATATTGGTTCATTAAAACCTTGAAAACGAAATACGGGTTTCCGTCTCAGCAGGTATAATTGTTCGTATTTTTTTTTTTTTTTTGTTGGCAACTTATTCTTTTAACCTCTTCGCTCCCTGGGTCCCCAAATAGGGACCTCTTTTTTACCCGACTGAAAAGAAGGGTTATGTGTTTCACGCGTATCTGTGTATGTGGATTTCTTTATACACTCGAAACATCCCAACGGCTGGATGGATTTTTCTGAATGAGGTGCCTATCGATTCGTCTTAATCTTCCGATAGTTATACGATAGGTTTTGTTTTTATAAATTCAAAATGGCGGCCGTAAAATAAAAAATGGCGGTAGAGACAAAAAAAAAATTACGCACCCTATTGGGTGGCCTATCATTGGATAGGTCTTTCAAAATGAAGACGATGTTTCATTGGCCATTTTGTAGTCAGAAGCTCCGTTTAAATATTAAAGAACTTGGAAGTTGTGTACTTTGGATTGCTATCTTTACTGTAATTCTAACCTTCATAATAGACATCTATGGGCCTCATCAAAAGAGTGTTTGTAGATAGGAACTAATAATTAAACACAACTTAAAAGTCACCAATACAAGTAAATAAAAAAAAGTTAAGTAATAAAAAAAATAGTTTCATATTGATGAGAAATAATTAATTACTTCGCTTTTTACACAATCGGGTTTTTTGATTTTTTAAATTTAATATATTATTGTCCCATTTTAGTAATGGTACTCGAACATAATTACAATTTCAATATCAGAATGATACGTTTCGAAGCGTAAGATTCGAACTACTGCAAATAAAATAAAAATCTTGCTCTGAAGTCAAATGGGAGTAGAAATAATTCAGTAATAATTAATAATACTGCATTAATACTCAGTAGCGAAGGAGTTAAGACAGATTTTATTTTCAAAGATTTTAAGGTAGTTGTAAAATTACAAATGAGGCGTTGAGGAACGAGAAATTTGAAAAGAATGCTCCCATAGATTTAACATTAGCTTGCGAGTTTCTTCGCGTGACTAATGTAAGGCTCTTCAGAACTCAAAAACCAATCTTCATTTGGCGCCTCGTTCGTTTTCCGTTCTGGCGCCCGGGCCACGTGTCCCCTCCTCCCCCCTCTAGTTTCGGCCCTGTTTTCGACTGTCAGTCTTTCTTAGCTTTTTTAACACTTTCCAACAAAGTTGAAAGCTGTTTATTAATTCGCTTTGCCTGTCTGTCCGTCCGTACTCTAACTGGCCAAAATTTAATCCGATTACCACGAAATTGATAGGTTATTGGGTATCATTATGTCATGTTTGGTATTGCAGATGAAGTGTATAGCATTCACGGTTCATTTACAGAGACACTCAAAAGTATTCGTTACATTACGGTCTATGGAGAAAAATCGTTTGCGGTGTATTTTAATAATAATACAATATTTAAAACATACTGAATTTTTTATCTATACTGATGTGAATTACACTGCACTTGCTGTAGAATAGGGTGTGCATAGAATATATCGTTCATTTACAGGGTCACACAAAAGAATTTGGCTACGGAAGAAACTGAACAATTGAAGCCTGTGAACAATACTTGCCTGAAGTGCGTTTTCAGTTGTGGTACGCACCTTTAAATTGAACTATTTTTTAAAATATTAGTGGGTGTAAATAAATTCTATAGATCATATACAGGGCTGCATAAAATTTCTCAAGTACGTTTCCGTTTATTCATGGAAATTGCTGAATGGAATTTTTTGACTGTGCTATTCGTTCCAATAAATTAACTTATAGCATACTATGTAGTATACATACAAACCCATAGATCATATCCAGGTCTGTACACACACACACACACACACACACACAAAAAAAAAAAAAAAAGAACGGATATTTTTCCAACTATTGATTGTAATAGCAGAAATTGGGTTTCAAATACGTTATGTGTTTTTCATATTATTTATTTACACATTATATTTCATATTAAGGGTGTGTTCTCAAATCCAAAAGGGCAAATTTCTGACATAAGTTTTAATTTATTTTTGTTCGGAAATGCATGAAACTAGCAGGTGTTGTTGTTCAGAAACTATGTAATTAAGCTATTTTATCCGTTTTTTTTTTTTTTTTTTTTTTTTTTTTTTTCCCAAATACAAATGCAATAGACCTTTCAGAAAATAGTGTCAAAGTTGACGCTTTGAGCCGAAGTTCCCGAAGAAAGCAGAAAAACCAGTCCGTGGAGGACGAAAATCGTGTTTGTCACGTGATCAAAAACGCTTATAATTCAATACGTAATTTATGGATCAAAAAATGGAAAAAAACAGTTCAATTCCAAATCGCTTCCATGGCCAGGCTTTCCAATTTTATATCTTTCCGCTGAAAAATGAATTTGTAAATGTGTCAAAACGTTTGCTCTTGTTGAGCAGAGCAGTTAAGAACAGCCTTAATAAACTGTGAAGTTTTGTTACTGTATTCTCAATGCGTTGGAAAGTGTTACATAATCTATGCTGGACGCATGATTTTTCGTTCTTGTTATTTTTTCTACGAGCTCTTTTCCCTAGCATTTCCTTAGCTTTTTAGCTCACAGGCTATCAAAGCCTGAGAGCTAATGTGCTCGCCGGTTCTGTATGTATGTACGTACGTTACACGTACGTACGTATGTACGTTAAGGGGGGGGCTAACCCCCCCCCCCCTTAATTTATTTTTCGAGGGGCATTATTGTTTGAAATAAGAGTATAATATACAGTTAGAGTGAATAGCTTGTGATCTCAATGGCATCAGCTTAACTGGGCACTTTTCTTTTTTATTTATACTTATGCCCTCCCTTCCCATTGCTACCAACTATAAATTGCTTTAGCAGTTAACTTTCATCATCTTCTATATCGTGGATGTGGGACATAGGTCCCGTCCCAGGTAGTGTTGCTAGATGTCCCGTTTACACGGGACGTCCAGATTTTTAGGCGTTTCGAGACCCGTCCCGCGTAACTGCCAGGGCCCGACTAATGCAGGGGAATGCGGGTCAGCTGCCCCGCCCCCTTTTTATGTGGCTCCCAAGGGAGTAATCAGGATTTTCATTAAAAGGTGCCAAATGGTTAAAACTAGCCAAAAGTTATCAAAATTCATATTATTTTCTAATATTTAGGAAGGGAGTGCAGCTCTCCTTCCCCTGTCTGCTTCCCGTACCTTTTCCACACATGCAAAAAACTAATGATTAAAATTTTATTATAACAACTTAGTATTGTTCAATTGTTTTCAAAAGAAATTATTTATTAGCGTTTTCGTTATAACGTGGCAAGTTAAAACCATTAATTATGACCGATTTGGGACATTTTATTTTAAACATAACGTACAGTCGCGGAAAAAAAAGTAAACACCCCCTGCTAACTCTGCAACAAATTACCGTAGAATAAAATTACAGGTACCAAACAATTGGAAATAAAGTCTACTTTTAAATGATGCATATAAAATTTGCTTGGGGGGGGGGGATCTAGATATCAAGACGAACCCAAACTTTGTTTTTTTTCTTTAGTAATACCCAAGTTTCACATCTTAAATCAGTTCTACACCCTTCAATTAACCTAAATCTAAATTTACATGAAATTCGTACGATTAGTTTCCGAGAAATTATTTTTAAATGATCATATTTTAGGGGTTGTATCCAAATTGAAGTTCGGTACTCGATTGTTGAAATACTACAGAATGACTAACAATGAAGGTCTTATACGGGCATATTAAAAAAAATCTGAAAAAATTACAGAGTGTTCTTCTCATGTGGATAGATATGTTTATAAAAAAAATTTTGGCGGAACCCCGATAGAACGTTCGTAAAAAAATAATAAATATTTCGTTTATTTGGCGATTTATCATTATGGCGATCGGTTGGCGATGAAATGAAATTTTGAAAAATACTTTTTTATGTCGAATACTCTTTATGATAAAAATACTCCATATTGAAATTGTTTAAATAAATTTAATGTAAATAACTTTAGTTTTATCAGTTTTAATTTGATTTAACTATAGTTTTGTCATATATATAATATATACCGGGTGTCCCAAAAAGGACTGACTGATTTTAAAATTCAATAACTTCCAAACGATGACAGATATTAAAAAAAATTCTTGCAGGAGGGTTATGCATAAAGTCAAAAGTTTTATTACAGTGATTTTCGATTTTAGTTCGAATTACAAACAATAGATGGCGCTGCGATCAATAGAGGCTCAATTCAGGCTCGATTTTTGGTACTTCGTGGCCCGGATAATACATTTCCATCTCCTTTTTCTGCATGGAACAACAGAAATGACCAAAAATCGAGCCTGTATTGAGTGACTATTGCTTACAGCGCCATCTATTGTTTGTAATTCGAACTAAAATCGAAAATCACTGTAATAAAACTTTTGACTTTATGCATAACCCTCCTGCATGAATTTTTTTAATATCTGTCACCGTTTGGAAGTTATTGAATTTTAAAATTAGTCAGTCCTTTTTGGGACACCCGGTATATATATAATAAAAGTTAAATATCAAATTTTATGAATTAAAACGAAATTAAAATAAATTAAAAGTCTTTCAATATCTCAAAATTAAGAGCACTGTCGATACAATTTTGTTGCTACGGAAACGATGAATTCTTTGATATTAAAATGAATTAACTAGTAAATGAATCTTACCTTTATTTTAAAATACGCTTAAATATATGAAAGTATTTTTTATATATGAAATTGTTTTTAAAGTAATAAAATTAAATAACAAGCAACATAAATATGTAAAGCGAAAAAATATATTTATTAAACTCTCATTGTTTATGTTTAAATCCATTAAATACTTTTTACACGCATTCTAAAAATCAATTAAAAAACAATTTTCAGGTGCTTTAAAATCGTTTGCTTTTGGCGAGGAAAAGTACTGCTCGCCAAATCGCGTGATGCTTTCGCCTTTTCGCGCCAAATACTCGAAAGTATTTTATTTTTTTTACAGACTTTCTAGTGTACTGCCGCCGCTAAATTTAACTGATCCTTTATTACATACATAAGTAGTTTAATTGTTATTTTTTTCAAATTATTCTGAGTATGCCCAGTAAGAAGACATTTCTTGTAAGTCACTTCTATTAATGTATTATTTCATGCCAATGTCAGCCCAAATATTTCAATAAAATGACTAAAATATATGTTTTCAAATTGTGCTTTTCTGCATATCACATGCCCCTTAAGGCTGTTCTCAAATCCAAAAGGGCAACTTTCTGACACAAGTTTTAATTTATTTTTGATCGGAAATGCATGAAGCTAGAAGGTGTTGTTCTTCAGAAACTATGTCATCGAGCTGTTTTTTCCGTTTTTTTACAAACGCAATAGATCGTTCAGAAAAGAGTGTCAAAGTGGACGTTTTGAACCGAATTTCTGCGCGAAAGGAGAAAATCCTCTCAAGAAAGGGTGAAAAACACGTTTGTCACGTGATCAAATTCGCTTATGACTTGATAGGTAATTTATGGATCCAAAAATGGAAAAAATAGTTCGATTCCAAATCGCTTCCAGAGTCAGGCTTTCCAATTTTATATCTTTCCGCTAAAAAATGAATTTATAAATGTGTCAAAACGTTTTGCGCTTGTTGTGCAGAGCAGTTGAGAGCAGCCTTAAGCCATCATTTTGCCGTTTTTTAATGACAATTCGAAAACTACTTGAAAAAGAAAAATTGAAATTGATAATTCGCATAAAGCAGTACTTAATAAATATAAACCTATCAAAAACATTACTGGTTGCAATTCATATTTTTTTTCGAATATTAATTTCATAATTCATAATATAAAATTTTTTAAATTACAAATTCAATGTATTTATATTTGGGTTTTTTAGTATTATAACCAGACACAAAATCATCGCATTAGGATTATAGTTTCATGAGATATTAATGAAAATGTTATTTAACATTAGAAGCTCTCAATTTTGAATGTTCATAATTCAAGAACTTATCATTCAAATGACTAGAAATTTCGTTTCTAGGTTAGTTTGAACCGAAGATTTAAAATATATTGTCAAAATTGGGTGCTGCTATTGGAATAAACAAAATTTTGTCTGATTTTGATTTCTATATGGCGCCCTAAGCAAATTTTACGTACATCATTTAAAAGTAGACTTTATTTCCAACCGTTTGGTAACAGTAACTTTCTTCTACTTTAATTAGTTTCAGAATTAGTAGGCGGTGTTTACTTCTGTTTTTCCACGACTATACATGTCAACGTGCAAATCTAATTATATGCTTATGTAAAAAAATAAAGAAAATTCCTGTCTTCGAGTTGAGGTTCATGGTTTTTTTTTTTTTTTTTAAGGAATTACAATTTGGGGAAAATCGGATCTATCACAAAAAGTGAAATACGAAGTTTATAATAAAAGTTAAATACGGAGTTTTTGGGGAGTATTTATATTCGCTCCAAATAAATTCAATGTGCATTCTTATGTAGAATTATTCCTTAGTTATATTTCTAACAGAATAAGTAGTTTTTTTAAGCTTTGTCTCACTACACAAACATATCCATAGCATAAAGCTCACCTCCGCGAATTGTGTAAAAAATGTGTTTCTGAGAAAAATAAATATAATGTATTTGGGCCAATGCTGATTTTTACTTGCAGTAAGTGGTAAGTTTCTAAAAATAATAATATTTGTCTTGAAAAACATTTTTTTTTTTTTTTTTGAAGAAAATTTAATATTGAAAATGTACACTTTTGGGAGAATGACCCATATCATTTTAGAGGGAAAGCGGGTGGGGGTAGGGGGGC
This sequence comes from Maratus speciosus, assembly GCA_963932465.1. Classification (NCBI taxonomy): domain Eukaryota; kingdom Metazoa; phylum Arthropoda; class Arachnida; order Araneae; family Salticidae; genus Maratus; species Maratus speciosus. Next base: position 60,656,861 of record OZ010799.1, on the reverse strand, counting down.
CTGGCACTGATATCGTAAGATATCTCTGGGGTGGGGGGAGGGGGGTTTGTTTTTGATATAGTTACCATTTTTGATTCAACCAAAATTTTCTCTTTTTATTTGTATAATGTTCTTTACATCAAAATAGTGCCTTGTATTTTTTTAATCCGTTGTCTATTTTTATGGAAATATAAAGTTATTATTAAAATCATTAAATGATTATAAAATTATTTAATCGCGAAATAAGGAAAACCCATTCCTATTCTTCTGTCATGCGTGTATGCATATATACAGGGTGTCTCAAAAGGTCGTTTACAAACTTAACATGCTGGTTTGTCATATCATGATAAACAACATTTACATAGGAACTTGTGTTCGAAAATGCAAAAAGCGACCGCTAGAGGGCGATGAGCGCAGGCTTACGGGAGAGGGAGAAGTGTAATCATTTTATGCGAGGACGTTGCAGGAGAAGAATGAATCGGTTTAGTAACGCAGAATGGGGAAATTTCACCCGGGAGGAATACGTTTTCTTTTGTGTGTAACCGATAAAGTTTATCTTGAAATCCTCAAAAATCCACTCAGAATTGTTAAAATAATGGAAAATAATTTTTAATTACTGTTTTTAATAACGCAAAAGCGTAAACAAAACCACGTGATACAAAAACGCGACAGGATTGGTTGTGACGTCATTTGCCACTAAACTGAAATGTTTATGTTTTGCGAGTATACTTTTTCCCATTGCTCTTCCTATTTGCAAGCTTGTTTCATCTGTTCCTTAAAATTTATTTAACGTTATGAACTTTAAATTTTTGAAAAAGGTAAGATCTAACTTATCTTAACATAAAATATATCGCTTATTTTTTATTTTCATTAAAATTTTGATTTGAAAATGCCGATTTCGACCAGATTTGTGAAAGAGCACACACACAATAAAAAAAGGTTAATAATAATTATATGGGAGTAATTGATGGTTTGTTAATATTTTATAAAATTTTACTTAACACTTTTATTAAAAACATACTACAGGGAAAAAATTTAAATGAGCTCAAGTTGAAACAAAAGGTTGTGACGTACAATATTGCAGACTATGGGTCATTTTCTTAAAACTACTGCACAACTTTTTAATACCATATTTATTATAACATTAAATAATGAACAGGAAATCAATCTAATTTTTCAGATTTATTCAGTTTTCTATTTAACAAACATAGGTCCAAGTGTGGCTTGTTTAAATAATTTAGTTTCCTTACAAAGTTTATCTTGTAGTTGTAGTCGAGGTTTTTTCTTTTTCTTTTTTTGCCACTAAAATTTAAATAGTTAGTTTTCCTTTTGTTAATGAGTTAAAAAATAATCTAAGAAATTACAAATAATCATATTTATAATCTGAATACCCTCTAAAACATTTTTAAATAAAATTTCATTTTAGATATGAACATTTTTAATTTTAGAAGTTACTAAAAGAAATATGGAACAAAATTATCCTTTTGACATAAATGTTTAATGGATAATTTCCACATTAAAAAAAAAAGAAAATACTGACAAAACACAAGTAATATTAAAACCTTTAAATATTCTAACTTTGTTTAAAACCTGCAAAATTAAAAATAAAGGATAATCATATAACATTGTGTTTCTTGTAAATACTTTGGCGCCATCTACCAGCACCAGCAATTAATATAAACAAACTTTATATTGTAATCGTACTTTTATTAAATGCATATTATCAGATTTGAAGGCATTGCAAATAAAATTAATATTTTTTATCAAATTCATTAGAATTGAAACAGAAAACATGTATAACACAGTGGTAAGAACATATTTTAATTATCTTGCAGATAAAATTATGAATTTTAACATAATAAATTTGTAACGAAAAAAAAAAGCAATTTACTTTAAAAAACGATATAGATTAAAGTCATTAAAAATTTGCTGTTTAGCGTATTACAGAATAATTCTAAATTAGTTTCTGAGTAGTAAAATAATTTGCAAGTCACAAAATTAATATAGGACAAAGAATAATATGTAAAAAATAAACCTTTCTACTCAGTAATATGAATATGTAAAATACTTTAAGAACACTAAAAAAGTGCTTCTCAGGCAAATTTACTGTACTATTTGTGCAACATGGCACTGCAACAATATTTATAACACACGTTGCTACTCATTTTTACACAGAAAATTTAAAAACATATAAAGAAATATGTCAAACACTTAAGCGAGCAACGTAGAACGACGGTGTTTAAATGGCGAATGACGTCACAGCCGCTTTCGTCGGAGATGAAGCGTTTTCCCGCCGAAACAAAAACTGCAATTTTAAAATTAATTAGTGAATTATTAAAGCTTCAAATATACATAAAAATGGTATCAATTTTCTTGATTTTTTGTGTTCTTCAACATAAAAGTGAAAATGAAAATCGTGAAATTTCCCCGATATGCATTACATATATGGCGCTGCGGATAGAAAAACACGAGCCGTGGTACGGTTGTACCTTGAGCGCTTCCCAAGCAGACGTCAGACAAGTCATGTTTTGTTTGGACAATTGCATCGCAGATTGCGTGAAGCAGGAGCTTTTCAAGTACGTTGCCACATCGGTCGAGAACGCACTACAAGCACGCCTGTCGTAGAGGAAACCGTGCATTTAACAGGAAGCCGCAAACAAGTCTCCGAGCAAGCAAACGCGTCTTGGGTGTACATCGTTCCAGCATTATGTGCATTTTGCATGAGGACACGCAACACCCCTACCACTTACAAAGAGTACAGGCATTGTGCGTTGACGATTATCCCCAACGCGTTGCATTCGCAAGCTGGTATTTGCAACAACGGGTCGCGCAGACTGATTTTCCATCGTGAATTTTGTTTTCGGATGAACCCTGTTTTACAAAGGACGGTGTCCGAACTTGCACAACATGCACATATGGGTGTATGAAAATCCAAGGTCTACATGTCCCCATGCACATCAACAACGTTTCGTTGTAAACGTTTGGACTGGTATTATCGGTGACATGTTAATTGGCCCTTACCTACTACATCAGCGCCTTGACGGGAATATCTACTGCATTTTCTTTCAAAGAGTCTTGTCGGATCCGATGGGTGACGTTCCAGCCGCTACACGCCGAAACATCTGGTTTCAGCATGATGGAGCTCCTGCTCATTTTAGCTACACTGTGCGAGAGTACCTCGATAGGACATATCCTAATCGCTGGATTGGCAGAGGCGGACCAGTCGCATGGCTACCGCAATCCCTCGACCTGACTCCCCTGGATTTCTATCTGTGGGGACACACGGAATCCATGGTGTACGAGACGCCCGTAACATCGGACATGGATCTCGTCGCCAGGATCGTGGAAGCGGCGGCACGTGTCCGTGACGCACCTGTCCATTTTGAACAGGTCGGTGAATCCATGTGTCGACGTTGTGAAGCATGCATTGCGGCGAATGGAAGGAATTTTAAACACCTTCTGTAAATTAAAACACGTTCTTTAATAAAAGTCTTATTAATACCTCTTTCGATATCCTTTCTTTCTTCCCCTCCACACCTGCACTCATCGTCCTCTAATGGTCGCAGTTTGCATTTTCGAACACAAGTTCCTATGTAAATCTTGTTCGTCATGATATGACAGACCAGAATGTTAAGTTTGTAAACGACCTTTTGAGACACCCTGTATATTCTGCTATTCGAAAAACCAACTGCGAAGTACAGTAGAACCCCCCCCCCCCACCTAATCCGAATTAATTGGGACCGATGCCTGTTCGGATTACAAGAAATTCCGATAAAAATAGAAAAGAAAAAGATGCGTTCTAAGAAAATGAAGTTATAAGCACTCAGTAGTACAGTAAACATCCTCTAATCCGGCATCCTAAGGTCCGGCGTGCTGCATAATTCGACACCACATTTGGGAAAAATTAGTATTTCTTGTTTAATCACGCCTGATGTTTATAATAATCCATTGGAACTTCAGAGTTAGGAATTACGTAACAAACCTTTACAAAAGGTTCAAAATCGCGAATCCATAAATAGCTCAGTCACCACGTCGACGAGGGGGGGGGGGGGGACATTTCTATAGATAATTTGCAAAATCAAACTGTTGAAAGGAAAAACAATTTTTTTATCATCTCAATGAAATACTTAAAGAATTTTATAGTGCCTTCTACGAGTATGCCTACAGTGCACGTTTTCATTTTATATTCGTGTACATACGTTACACTTTTACATTACTGAGAATTTTTTTCATTCTATTCCTTAATCTGTTCAAGTATAATTTTCGAAAATAAAATTCGGTTCGGATTAACCGGAATTTCGTACTAGCGGTGTTCTACTGTATGTTTGAAATGATACTTGTTGTGTTTACTAGTAAATAAATGAGAAAGAATGTTGTCCACCTATTTTGTTAATAAGAAGTTCTGTCTGTCTTTACCCCCCCCCCCCCCACCCCTCCGTGCGACGGAAGTGCAAAAAGACGTTATTACTGTTGAATGCATTATATAACAAAAAGCTATTATTACATACTTTTAAATAAGAAATGCTTCTTTAATGTGTTATCTTATATAAAAAGTGATATTTTAGTGATTTCTCTTCCTTTGAATCAACAAAGTATGCAAAAATAAATGTATAACAATATCTGTATATCACTCCAAATGCAAGGAAAAAAGTCGAAAATGAAAATAATTTTTAGACATTAATATAGACCGGGAGACGACAGCACAACAATCATCTCATAAAGTTCACGGCGGAAATTCCAGTAGTTGAAACTCGATTCGCATATTAAAACGCAATCAGTCTGCCAAGTCATATCTTGGTGGAAAACACCTGAAAAACCAATTTTAGCGGTTGACTCATAAGTTCACCATTGTGTTTTCCTGCTCCCAGTCCTCCATGCTTTAATGCCTTTGGGAGCAGGAAAACACAATGGTAACCAATTCCGTTATTAAGAGGTACCGTTTTCACAAGTTTTACTTAAAAAAAAAAAACTATAGTAAAACAAAATAACGAGGAACATGAAAAATATTCCGTTTTAGAAGGTAGATTTGTACGGTATTCCTTTCAGCAAAATCATAAAAATGTTCCACTATACGCAGGTTTCAACGCAGATTTTGCTACATTAAGTTCCACTCGGTACATTTTTTACTGTTGGCTAACCGTTCAACTTTACAATTAGCCAACTTTGGCCCAACCTAGGTAGGCGGACTGTTCGATATTTTTGAACTGTCTTTAATGTCTTTTATAACACTGGCACCTAATCGAAAGTCCAGTTTTTGAAATTAGAGTACTACATCGGGTCGGGTTGGTACTAGTTTTTTTATTTTATTTTTTTTTTTTTTGCCGGTTCGGTTGATTTCCACATTTTTACTGCTCGTCGGGTTGTCTTTCATTGTTTCGGGTTCGGTACGGTTTTGTGTTGGGTTTTGACTTTAGCGAGTCTGATTCGAGTTAACACGAATTTAATAAGAATGTCTAAAATATTTTTTCAGGGTAAAAATCTATATACAATGAGACCTTCATAATGGCTTTTCTTTCGAAAGGCGGACACCTATATTTGCTTAATCAATTTCTACACTGATAAAAATTTCACCATTGAATTACGGAAAAAGCTTGGCAGCACAGATTCCAGCTTTTTTCCGTAATGGTACTGCATGTACCGTTACATATTTAGACTGTATATTAGGTCGTAAATGATTGTGAGTCTGTTACTTTCGAGAACGAAATGATTGTAATTCACAGTAAATTTCAAGAACGTATCTCACAGTAAATCACAGTAATATATAGATTGTAAATGAGTGTTTTTGATCGTATATGACTTTGTATTTTATTTTTTTTATTATTACTATTATTATTTTGAGTGTCAATTATTATTTTGTTTCAATTTCCCTCAAAGAGATATATACTCTCTATGTTTTTTATCGTATGAAAATGGGCGATTGAAAGTTCATTTTACGTAGATGCTGCCAACAGGGATGGATAACATTCTAATTTAGGGGATTATTGTAAAACACTATACGTGACAACTTTTTATGCATTTATATGATATTTAAATATTCCTACTAGTTTCCGTTTTAATTTAAAAACTGTCAAAATAACATTATATCTGCCCCAAGTAGCATTTCAAATCATTAGAACCCCACCCATAAGAAATATCTTAAAGAATAGTAAAGATTCTGAAAGCAATTTACTAAAATAGAAGTTGATTGACATGTTTATTTTAGGTAGCTTTCTTTACAAAAAGCTACCTATTGCAGCCGTTCGGAGGAAAACGATTTCAAAAAATTTTGGTATATTTTCATCGATCATGACCCCCAGACCCCGAAACCACCCTCCGTTCAAAATTGATATATATATATATATATATATATATATATATCTGACCTATGTCACACTGTAACTCTCGTATTTATGAACCGATTTGGATGTAATTCGGTGTGTACATAGTACATACCAATGTCTCGACCGAGTTCGTTGGCCAGCTTCATCCGCCATTTTGTTTCAAAATGGCGGCCATTTAAATATTTTAAAAAAATTTAAAATTTGAAATGTGGTACCAAAAGAAATGAAAATGGAAAAATATTTTTATCTTATGTATTTGACCTTTAGACAAAGACTCCGTAACAGTTTTTGTTTTGTCTATATCTTAAAAAATGGCTGAGTTATAGCATTTTGAATTTCTAGCGAAGCTGACATTTTGAAACGTCCTGAATTTTGTCACGCGATAAAAGGCGTATTTATGAACCGATTTGGATGTAACTTCGTTTATACATAGTACAGACCAATGTCTCGACCGAGTTCGTTGGCCAGCTTCATCCGCCATTTTGTTTAAAAATGGCGGCCATTTAAAATTTTAAGAAAAATTTAAATTTGAAATGTGGTACCAAAAAATTCAAAATTGAAAAAATATTTTTTTCTTATGTGTTTGACCTCCATAAAAAGATTCGGGAGCAGTTTCTGTTTCGTCTATATCTTTAAAAATGACTGAGTTATAGCATTTTGAATTTCTAGTGTGGCTGAAATTTTGAAACGCCCTGATTTTTGCCACGTGATAACAGACGTATTTATGAACCGATTTGGATGTACCTTGGTGTGTACATAGTACATACAAATAACTCAACCGAGTTTGTTGGCCAGCTTCATCCGCCATCTTGTTTCAAAATGGCGGACATTTAAAGAAATTAAATTTAAAATGAGATACCAAAAAATTGGAAAATGAAAAAGAGTTTTTTTGTATGTGTTTGACCTCAATACAAAGATTCCGGAACAGGTTTTGTTTCGTCTATATCTAAAAAAATGGCTGAGTTATAACATTTTGAATTTCTATTGTGGCTGACATTTTAAAACGACCTGATTTTTGTCAAGCGATAACAGGCGTATTTATGAACCGATTTGAGTGTAACTTGGTCTGTACATAGTACATACCAATGTCTCGACCGAGTTCGTTGGCCAGCTTCATTCGCCATCTTGTTTCAAAAGGGTTGCCATTTTAAAAAAAAATGTAATTTAAAATTTAAAATAAGGTATTAAAAAATTGGAAAATGAAAAAGTTTTTTTTTATGTGTTTGGCCTTGATACAAAGATTCTGGAGCAGTTTTTGTTTCTGAAAATTTGTTCTTTTGTTTATATCTTAAAAAGTGGTTGAATTATAGCACTTTGAATTTCTATCATGGCTAACACTTTGAAACGATCTTGTATTTGTCTCGCGATACCACACGTATTCGCCTATTTCGATGGAAGAAGGCATGTGGATAGTATACAACAATATCTCGACCAAGTTCGCTGGCCAGCTTCATCAGCCATCTTGTTTCAAAATGGCGGCCATTAAATTAAAAAATATATATATTTAAAGTGAGGTGCAAAAAAATTAGAAATTGAAAAAGGTTTCTTTCTTAAGTATTTGACCTTGATATAAGGATTCAGGAGCATTTTTTGTTTGTCTTTATCTTAAAAAATGGCTCAGATATAGCAGTTTCAATTTCTAACGTGGGTGACATTTTGAAAATTCTGATTTTTTGCCTGCGACAGCACTCGTATATATCAACCGATTCCGATGTGAGTGAGCATGCGCACAGCAATTACTAAGGTCTCGACCAAGTTCACTGGTTAACCTCATCCACCATGTTGTCTTAAAATGGCAGGCACTTTAAGAAATCGCCGAATTTGGCAGCCAAATATAAGTTACTTTAAATAAAAGCAGCTTGGATAAAGCTGACTAATTTCGCGAAATTCTCATTCATAAAGATTTAGTATTGATAAAAATTAGTATTGAATCTCCTACATTCGGTTTCCACTTAATTGAGCTTCGTGTGTTTGAGTAATATAAGTTGGCTTTTTTAAAATAAGGAATATGAAAGCTACCTCTTCCTCCCGGCACTGGCCGGAAGGACTTTTTATATAAGTACTAGGGGGCTCTGCCCCCTGCAAGCTACGCTCGCCAATCCCCGTTCAGACACCGCAGAATCTAAAAACACGCTAATCTGATGGGTTTTAAATATATTAGATAAGATTGAATTATACTGAAGAAAGCTGTGCAGATCTCCCTGTAAAAGTGTTTCCATTCAATTCCCTTTGATTGCAAAAATTTAAGGGCGAATCAGTTGCTGATCCAATGGCTATTTTCGTTTTTGATTAAAGAGGATCAATTAAACATTTGAAAAGAAGCTAAAATAAAATAAATTAAGTATACAGAGTCTTTGTCTCCCGGTATTTTAAAACAATCTCTATAACAATAGCCTAAGTCATGTGACTATCATCAACAGTTCGAGGCGGACCACTTCGCTTTTTATACTCTAGGTGCCATTTTGGTACTTTAATGTTAGCCAGGCACAGGTGATAAGTCGCCAAACATTATTCTATCGCCATCATTTCATCTATATTATAATAGTTCAAGTCATCAACTGCCATAAACAAATACGGTCTGGTCCCTACGCCGTTCATATGAAAGTTTGGCAAAGATGTCATATACGTCCCATATTGGCGCGATTTTTTAACGATGCCAATTTGGGGAACGCATCAACAGCATAAACAGAAACATCCGGCCTACCATATCAAGCAAAATAACGATACTTTGGGGACAGTTATGTGCCCGTTCCGTATATAACATTGGCGTCAGAAAAAAATCGCGCCAATATGGGACCGTAAGTTTTCCATTTTTATTAAAAAATCAATTTTTTTTTCGAATAAAACTACATAAAAGTTGCAATGGTCACAAAAAATTCTAGGTACTGTAACGCTAGAATGATGCAAATCTCGCCAATAGCTTTTTTTCAACTCGCCAGTTAGCATTTCTTTTTTTCGAGTGGTAATATTTGGCCAGATGTCATATACGCACAGCAGGTTTAGCATTTTTTTTTTTTTTTTTTTTACGAAAATTTGGCGAAAACCTCGTTTTCAAATACCAGTTACGTATGCATTTTTGGTATTCCTTAGATATCCCGTCGACCAAAAATCTATCGCCGAACTATAAGATTAAATGCCAATAATGGTTGATCGTAAATGTCACATTCACTTGACTTTAAGCAAGTTACACGTGTTTACGTCATCAAGTGATTTTTATTTTGACGTTTTATTTGTCTATTTATTAATGTTATACTAATTTATTTGTTCTTTCGTTATTTAAAATAAAAATTATGTCAATTTGTATAATTTGGCAAAATTGGTCGACGGAATAACTAAGTAGTACCGCATTTTTTAATTATTTTCTAAAGGAAATATCAAAAAAATAATTAAACATAGCTGCCAACTTGTACGGATTTTTCCTACCACTAAAATTTAACAGAAATTTTTGTTTTGTTTAATCGTTAGAAAAACGCAGATTTCGGCGATTGTTTTTGATAAAATTTTCTATTAAATTTTAGTGGTGGGAAAAATCCGTACAAGTTGGCAGCTATGTAATAATCATAGAACAAAATAATCTATATAATTTTAAAAAAAGAAATAAAAGTAAATACACATTTATTATCAAATGAACAACAATAGCCGTGTCAATCACAATAATGCCATTTTGGCATCAATTAGATACCCCGGTGCGTAGATAACATCTGTGACTAATTTTTTTCTTTTCGTTTTGTTTTTTAAAAAAAGAAAAAAGTGAAAACCATCAATTTTAAATGAAAGTTGTGTATTTTAAATAAAATGAATGAAATGATTATATTTTAAATAAAATGAATGAAATGATTATATTTTAAATAAAATGAATGAAATATGAAGAAATGCGACGGGGAAAATGTTTGGCGAATTATTACTTGCGTCTCGCTAACATAAAAATACCGTCAGAATTGATTTCTCTATCAGAATCTTTCGATTTGGCGAAAGATTGTTCAAGTAAATTGAATTATGAATAAAAGTAGCATGATACATTTCTTAGCATACATTTAAGGTAACCTTTTCTGAAAAAAAATGAAAAAAAAAAATGAAAAAAAAAATGTGTTTGATTAAAATTTGAGTTGCCATCATTAGAAAAATGTATATAAAATTAGAAAAAAATTAATATTTCGAAAACTAATTCGAATTTTAAAATTCTAATTCCAGTTACGATACAGGTATAATACGATAAATACGATAAAATACGATACAGGTGTTTTTTGTGTGCATAAAAAACGAAATGTTGATAATAATTTTTATATTTCAAAAGAAGAAAAAAGGGTTCTTAAAGAAAGAATAACCTATGACCACATTTCTTATATATGTTACCGTTAAAGTGTATAATCCGTTATTTTATAGAATACCTAGTTATTTTATGAAATAACTAACCAAGTCCGTTAAAGTGTATAATATTATTGGATTCTACACTTTAACTAGTTATTTTATAGAATAACGATTGCCTAACCGTTAAAGTATTAAAGACGGCAGGCGAAAGCTGTTTGAACCGGTTATAGCTGAATTGGTCAGTTTTGAATCGGTTATAGCTGGTTTTAGTCAGTTTTGAATCGGTTATGTCTGGTTTGCAATCAGTGTGCATTCTGCGTTTCTTCATTTGTCATTCACAGTTCATGTTTTGTCGAATGTGTATTGAACTTGCATAAATTTGTAAGCGGTGTATTTAAGTTAGAGTTTTTCATTTGAGATTATTAACGAATAGTTTTCCAATCTTTTTTTTTTTTTTTTTTTTTTTTTTTTTAACGAGAAGTTCTACAGAAATGAGAGATCAATTGGTAAATAAGAAAGACTTAATGCGAGAGCGGTTTGAATCTTTGTTAAATATTCGTGAGACAAAGAAAAACAATGTTATACTTACTCAAGTAAAATTATTAAATTTGATAGCAGAAGTAAAAAAGGCTAAAACTGCACAGAAAAAAATACCACATGACTATTGGTTAATCCAGTATTATGATATCCTTGAAGTTCAGGGCGTAGAAAAGTTAATTGTGCCAGTAACAGACGTCGTATTTTATTGCTCAAGTGATATGCTGTTCGATATTTTACATGAAACTCATATATCTATTGGACATGGTGGTAGAGACCGTATGATAAAAGAACTGAATCGGCGATATAAAAACATCACTCAGAATGACATAAAGATTTTTTTGAGTGTTTGTGAACCTTGTCAACAGAAAAGAAATACGGGAAAGAAAGGAATTGTGGCGAAGCCCATGGTGTTTTCTCATCTCAATTCAAGATGTCAAGTAGATCTTATAGATTTCCGGTCTCAACCTGATGGAAGCTATAAATTTATTTTAGTTTACCAAGATCATTTGACGAAGTTTGTGATTTTAAGACCTCTTCAAACAAAGAGAGCAGAAGAAGTCGCCACGCAGTTGCTCGATATATTTCTATTATTTGGTGCTCCATGTATTCTGCAATCCGACAACGGCAAAGAATTCTGCAACAAAATAATTGAAGACTTGAAAATAACTTGGCCAGAATTTAAGATCGTACATGGTAAACCCAGACATAGTCAGAGTCAAGGTAGCGTTGAGAGGACTAACCAAGACATCGAAAATATGTTGACAACTTGGATGCAAGACAACCAATCTATCTCATGGAGTCACGGGCTTAAATTTATCCACTTCATGAAAAACAGAGCACTCCATTCTGGTATAAAGAGAACACCTTACGAGGCTATGTTTGGCTGTGCTCCTAGAGTTGGACTGTTAACAACTCCTATTCCAAGAGAAGTGTTTGATTCAATAGAAGATGAACAACAATTTGAAAATGCATTAAATGATCTAAGTGCATCTTTTGAACGTGGCCAAGGCACCGTCAAGGAAACACCTTTGAATCAAACTAGGAAAGTTTCCTTCGAGCGTTATGATAATGTTGTTTCCATCGAAGATACACCTTCGAATGAAACTGTAAAATTGTGTATTGTGTGTTCCGAAAATTGCGAAGACGGCCTATTTTGCTGTAAATGTGAGCAACCTATCCATGCTTTATGCCTAGAAGTCTGTTAGACAGAAGACAAAATGGTACGGAAAGCCTGCAGATTGTGTCTAAATAAAATAAATATCGAAAAAGAAAGACAAGGAGCTAAAGAGTGTTTAGAAATTCAAGCTACGAAAATGAAATTTATGTCTGACAAATCTTATTCTGAGGCATCTATAGGCATTACAGTCCGTATTCCAGTTCCTGAACTGGACAGAGGAAGAGGAGATGCTAGATCGGTTTTAGCTGTCATCATGGAAAAAACTAGCGATGGATTTTTCCGATTAGGATCACGGAATGGTCAAATAAAGCAGCTGTACTCTAGGTCTCAGTTCAGTATATGTGATTAAGAATTAATTTCCATTGAAGAAGTTCCAAATGTTGAGACAACTCTGCGATCTATTGCAACAGCTCAAAGTTGCGGCACTGGGCAAGGATTTAAAAAGTGTTCGTGTAAAACACTGTGTGATAGTAAAAAGTGTGCTTGTTTAAAAAATAATGTGCAATGTAATTCTAAGTGTCATCACAGCAATCCTTGTTCTAATAAATAATTGAAAATAAAATGAATGTATTTCATAATTTTTTTAATTAATGTGATCTTACATTATTGTTTTGAAAAAAAAAATGATAAATTATTAAATATTTATGTTTTTATTAAATAACATAATTGTTCCCTCGAGCATGTCATTTTTTAACAATATTTAACATTATTATTACTATTTCTTTTGTAAGTATTATTTATATTTTGAGTTTTGGATAAACAATTTTTTTAATATTTTTTAAACAGCTAACATTTTTATATAGGACTAAGCAGTTTATAAGCTGTTTAAAAAATATTACAATTATTTTTCCAAACTGACCAATTCAGCTATAACCGGTTCAAACAGCTTTCGCCTGCCGTCTTTAATACTTTAACGGTTAGGCAATCGTTATTCTATAAAATAACTAGTTAAAGTGTAGAATCCAATAATACACTGCTCAAAACAATTAAAGGATATTTGAAGTTTTATATAAAATAAAGATATAAACGAAATTTGTTTTTGTCGAAAATAGAAGAAGAGAATCACAAATGCAAATTTTTCTGGTTTTCAAACTGTGGAGTATGCAAATTTTGAGTTCGACGTCAAAAACGTCGCTTCAGCGGCAGCGAATGAAATTTGACTTTCAACTGGATAAAAGAGAATGAAGACAAGGATGATCGGCATTCAGTGATTGCTTTGTTTCGATGAGTACGATGTCTTAGCGAAGTCATTTGACAGATTCAGAAGCTTTGAGAATTGTTGGTAGGTTAGACGGGGGCCAAACTCAAGCCGAAGTAGCGCAAGCCATTGGAGTGTCACAAAGTGTCATTTCCAGGATCTGGAACCGTTTTTTGGAGAGTGGATGTGCAAGCCGAAGACCAGGGCAAGGTCGTAGACGGGCAACAACGCCCAATGAAGATCGGTATTTAGCGTTAACAGCTCGGAGACACCGAACCATGAACGCTACTCTTCTCCAACAACACCTTCGCTCGGCTACAGGCACCACGATTTCAACTCAGACTGTCCGAAACCGGCTCCATGCTGTAGGTCTGTATGCTCGCCGACCGATGGTATGTGTTAGATTAACATCAAGGCATCGTCGCGACCGCAGGGAGTGGGCAACCGAACATGTCAACTGGAGGAGAAATGAATGGAGCAATATTCTGTTTTCTGACGAGTCCCGTTTTTCTGTGCATCCAGATAATCGGCGTATTTTCATCTGGAGGGACCGTGGCAGTAGGAATAATCCTCCGTTCGTGCACGAAAGTGTCAGATTTGGCGGTGGAGGAGTGTTGGTGTATGGTGGCATCTCCATTGACGGGCGCACTGACCTCTACATCATTCGAGATGGAGCTCTGACTGGTCGCCGATATAGGGATGAGATCCTCAGACCTATTGTAGTCCCTTACGCTGCAGCAATCGGAGATAACTTCATTTTAATGGACGATAACTGCAGGCCACATCGTGCAAACCTGGTGGAGGATTTCCTTTTCGAGGAAGGAATCGTTCGAATGGAATGGCCAGCGTATTCTCCAGACATGAATCCAATCGAGCACGTTTGGGACGCTCTAGGAAGACGAGTTTTTGGCCGCCAACAACCCCCACAAACTCTCCAAGAACTGGAAAGAGCTCTTCTGGAAGAGTGGGGCAGAATACCCCAACACGTCATTAATAGCCTCATTGAGTCCATGGCTCAAAGGTGTTCAACGTTGCTGGCCGCCCGTGGAAACCATACCCCCTACTGAAAATGATTTTCTTCGAAGAAAACACCTTTTCTTATTCTTTTTTTCTCATATGCACAAATTGTGTTTTTTTCCTTTAGTACACAAATGCGCAATAAAATGCATTTTTTTCTTCCAAACATGTGTAATTTATTCTCATATAACCTACTATGTCTGTCGACCATGTATCAATCAGCTAAACAGTTTACCAGATACAAAATCCACCTAAAACTGCAATATCCTTTAATTGTTTTGAGCAGTGTATTATACACTTTAACGGACTTGGTTAGTTATTTCATAAAATAACTAGGTATTCTATAAAATAACTGAATTATACACTTTAACGGTAACATATACATTTCATTTCTACTGCCGTAAATGGAATATATGCTCATACATATTCATTTTTTTTTTTTTTTTTTTTTTTTTTTTTAAACACAGTTGCGCTGAAACTTTTTGTGAAAATCCCAACAACGTGAGTAGGAAAAAATCTATATATGACCCGCAAGAATTCTTCTAGTGTGAACTAGCGACCTGCAGAAAGAAAATTAGATTCATTCCGATCCGAAAAAACAAAATTCGGGATAACCCGGCCCGATGTTTGACACTATTCAACTATCTCGAGATGTCCGCTATTCAAAAGTTTTACTATATTTTAATATGAAGAATATAGATTTGTTCATTCTTCTATATGAAACACAAAAATGGTTTTAGAGATACAACTGTAGATTATTTTTCAAAATGGCATTAAAACATGGTTTATTTTCCTTTCATTGCAGGTTCGGGTTGAAATACCTAGGGTTCGGATCGGGTTGTGAGTTGCCGACGATTATCTTTGCGGATTCGGGTCGAGGATTTTTTTTCTCGGGTTCGGGTAGGGTTTCGGGTTGACTTAAAATGGAATTTGCGAGTCCGGGTCGGGTAGGACTCTATTGGAAAATTATCACATGGCCTTTGTTGAAATAGTTCGTCAGGTCTATGTTAGCAAATTGTTCTTTGGCCAATGATACGGCAAGTGGAACATTACTTACTGTTGGCTAACTGTGGAACTTTACAATTAGCATACATTGGCCAAACCATTTTGCACTATGTGGGTATGTATCAAAGTTTGATTTTATTTAGAATCAGAAAGAAAGACTTCGTGTTTAAAGTTAGTTACCAAGTCGGGTGAACTGTTCGATATTTTTTAACTGTTTTTAATGACACTGAGAACACATAATCGAAAGTGCAGTTGTTGGAATATTATCACTGAGCCTTTGTCGAAATAGACCGTTGTGTCCTTGCTAGCAAATTGTTCTTTGGCCAATGATAAGGCAAGAGGAACATTACTTACTGTTGGCTAACTGTGGAACTTTACAATTAGCATACATTGGCCCAACCATTTTGTACTACATGGATACATAGAAAAGTTTTATTTTTTATTCAGAGTCAGAAACAGTGAATGCTTGTTTAAAGTTAGTTAATAAGGCTGGTGAACTGTTCGACATTTTTGAACTGTTTTTAATGTCTTTTATCACATTGAGAACACCTAATTGAAAGTCCAGTTGCTGGGTTGTTGAAAAATTCTTGATTAGCGGTAGAATGGAGATAAAGAAAAGTTTGCCACTTTCGTCTCCATCGACAACACTCTCGCTGTCCTGGCGTGATTCCGTCGTCGAATGTACACTACTTGTGGGAATGTACGTTGTTACTTGAAGCAGCGATTGTTGATTAGCGTCTTCTTCTTCAGGTGGCTCGGAGGTTTGTACACCGACCATCTTCATGCGTTTCTGCTTAGATGCTAATTTTTTTTTCGCTAAGAGAGAAGTTCTCTTTAGTTTTTTTTCTGCGCTGGATTTGTTGCTTGGACCTGCTTGGGCAGCTGGTACAGGTGAGGATGATTTATTTGAGTCGAGATTCTTCAGCAAAAACTTCAGATTTTCGTGATATTTATACGGTTGTGTCCCTCTCATCAAGGACTTAATGAAAACGTCACGGAGATTCTTCCACTTTCCCATACAAGTTTCTTCTAAAAAAGGAAAAGAAAAATTGACTAAGAAATTAACACAATGTAACAAAAAAAAAAAAAGAAAGAAAAAAAAAACAGATTACAGTCCTGCACTGAACAGGTTATCCCTGATCCGAACATTTTATTTGAAGTCAACATGGAACCCGATTAGAGTGCAGGGAAAGTAAGGGGAAAAAAGGGGGCGGAAAGGAAAAGAAAAAAAGACACGGTATCGATGAGACGGTAATGAAAATTACCACCTATTTTTAGGCAAATCATATTAAGATTAAGGGATAGCCACAATGTTCATTGATTTTTAGCAACAGTTATTTACATTGGATTAAATTAAAAATAATAATTATAATTTACCTCAAAAAGTGTAGCAATAAACCTTGGGGTCGGAAAGACTACCAATAAAGCCACAATGCTTGAAATTGATATTTAAATGCTGATTTAAATTCTGCAGTAAACTTCCTGTCAAATAATTTTAGCCATTCTTTCTCTAGCATACTTCTGCATAAGAAAAAAGTTGAAAACAATTCTGTGGCTGCATCTGAAGTGATTTTCTGTAGAATTTTAGAAAAAGGGACGGTAAGGAATCCAAAATCGAGGGACAGAGTTAAAAAAAAATTATAACAACCGTAAAAATGTGTGCAGGTTAATTTTTTGCTACATACTTATACAAAACAATAGTCCCAATTTCGAAAACAAAAATGACATTGAATTAATTTTATTGAAACAATTTTATACAGACAGCTCCAAACTTAAAAATCAGTATCAGGGACACGGGAAGGTAAGGAATTTCGTGGTATATTTGGACCCCCAACATCGTCCAAAACTTATTTATCTTGTTAATATTGTTATGTAGTCATGCAATGGGATGTTTTCCAGTATAAGAAATAAAATAAAAACCAAGAATATGTCCTAAAATAAAAATTATTATTCAGGGATTTAAAAATCAAAATTATGTGAAAATGCCTCATATAATGAGAAACAGCTACAGAGAATTTCTAAGTATTCAGAAGAAAAATTATGAAGAAGTGAAGTTGCAAACATTTCTAAACAAAGATCAGCTGATCACACGGGCCTTTTAATTAATTATAAAAATGTAATTAAAATACTAAAAAATCATTCGATTACAAGAATTCGACTTGGACATGAAAGAATATATGGAGCTTGTTTTGGGGGTACATTTTTTTTTTTTTTTTTTTATCACTTTGCAACAAAGTTGAAAAGTGTTTCTGACTTCGGTTTGTATGTCCGGCTGTCCGCACTCTAACTCTCGTAAATGTACCCGGATTGGCCTGAAAATTTTGGATGTTAGTGACATTTACCACAGCAAGACCTATTTCAATTGAAGTTTGTAGCATGTTTAGTTCATTTACAGGGACAGCTAAAAGTATTCTGCTCCATTACGGCCAATGGGAAAATATCATTTAAAATGATTTTTAATGATGTTACATCCTTTCAAACATAATAAAATTGATATGCATTTATGAAGTGCACTAAAATATGCATTCTGCAGAATATGCAGTGCAAAGAATAGTTATTATTCATTTAGAGGGCCTCACAAAAGAATTCCGCTACATAATGATATTGGGGTGGAGGGAATTGTTTGCGGCGTATTTAAATTATGTTAAATTATTTCATATATAAATGAAATTGATATACGTCGCTGAGGTTTATTATAGCTTATTTCATGTACAATACGAAGTGAATAGCATTTACAGGGATACACAAAAGATTTCAGATACTATATTGTATCCGAAGTACTGCACAGTAGGTATGATTGGTGGAAATGCATTTTTAATTATGGTATGCGCTTTTAGGTTTCACTATATTTATGCATAATACACTCATGTCCATAAATTAAGGATAATTCAGAATCACACGGAAATTGAATCTTAAAGTAAAAATTTCACCTGTAGAATTATCACACATATCTTCAAGACTAATATGCAAATTACGGAAAGCTACCTGATGACGCAGATAGTACGTCACAATGACGAAAGTGTAAGACAGGCGTATATAAGGAATGATGGCAAAGGAGTAAAATTGTTAACAAGAATTTTGTAAGACGCTCAGTGCCATAACAGAATAGGTTTGACACAGATGACGCATGTGGATGATTTTTAACGTGATAGAATTATCGGCCTTCTGGAATATGGGCGCACCCAGATGGAAGTATCTGAGGAACTTGGAATTGCCCTACGTGTCATCGCTAGACTTTGGTAACGATTCCAAGATGATGGCTAGTATGTTGTGGCCATCACAAAACTTTCTTCTATATAAATCACGTCAATTAAATCATTTAAACAGTATAAGAAATTACATCCATTTAGCACCAATTCATATCAAAGTATATCTGAATTTGAAGCTGGATGAAAAATGCGTGCCTTAGTTTTTGAGATAGAGCTATAGCGGAAATTATGAAAAATGTAGCATAGCAGCGCCACCTGTTAAGTGATTTACACCAAAACATAAACAGCACTAATTGATATCCAGGTATACATGGATCTGAAGTTCGTTGAAAATCCAAGCATTAGTTCTTGAGATAGAGCTATTGCGGAAATCACAAAAACAGCATAGCAGCACCACCTATTGAGCGATTTACACAAACTGCATAAAATGTCAATTCATCTCAAGGACTAATTGATTCTAAAGTTTGATGAAAATTCTGCATTAGTTCTTGAGATACACCTATAGTGAAAATTCTGAAAAATACAACATAGCAGCGCCACCTGTTGGGCGATTTACACCAAAATGTACAAAATCTCAATTCATGTCAAGGATTAACTGATTCTGAAGTTTTTTGAAAATTCTTGTATTAGTTCTTGAGATACAGCTATAATGGAAATTCTCAAAAGTGCAGCATAGCAGCGCCACCTGTTGGGCGATTTGCACCAAAACACAAACAGCTCTAATTCATATCAAAGTATACTTGAATCTGAAGTTTGGTGAAAATCCAAGCATTAGTTGTTGAGATAGAGCTATTGCGGAAATCGTAAAAAATGCTGTACAGGTGCGCCACCTGTTGAGCGATTTACACAAAAGGTACAAAACTTCAATTCATGTCAAGGACTAACTGAATCTGAAGTTTGATGAAAATTCGTGCATTAGTTCCGGAGATTAAGCTATTGCAGAAATCGTGAAAAAGGCTGCATAACAGCGCCACCTGTTGAGCGATTTACACCAAAAACTAATCAGCATAAATTTATATCAGGGACTAACTGAATATTAATTTTTATTAAATTCCGTGCGTTAGTTCTTGAGATAGAGCGCCCACAAAATTTGTGTCACATACATACAGACAGACTCACAGACTAACAGATTCACAGACTCACAGACAGACATTTTGTAAAAACATGTTTTTTCGGAATCTCTGACCCCTAAAACGTGTAAATCCGTCGAAAACCGAAAACTTTCATGAATCCAATACTTTCTTCTTGTAAATATAGAAGAAAGTAAAAATGTCAGTAGACGTTACAGTACAGGTCGCCTCCGAGTTAACATGCCGAATGAAGACCGGTATTTGGCAGTAACTGGCAAAAAAAGCAGACGTAGCGCAGCATCAGACTTCTCTCGTCAGCTATCTCCATCTCCAGCCACGGGTACAACTGTTTCAAGGCAAACCGTGTTACAGACGTTTGGGAAATATTGATCTATATGCTCACAGGCCTGTCAAATCTGTTCCCCCTCACGGCAACTCACTGTCGCCTGCGATTAGCCTGGAGTATAGAACATCAATGTGGACATCGTCACTGTGGGATTGTGTGATGTTTTCCAACTAGTCCAGGTTTAGCTTGCAATCCGATTCACGTCAGACTTTCATATGGAGAACGCCAGACACCCGTTACCACCAAGACAACATCATTGGACGACACCGTTACGGTGGTGCAGGATTGCTCGTTTGGGGTAGAATTATACTGGGCTCCAGAACAAATCTGCATGTCCAAATCGGAACCATGACAGGCCAAATTTATCGGGACATCATTTTGGAACAACATGTACGTTTGCTCAGGGTTGTCATGGGCGCAGAATTTATGTTTATGGATGACAACGCTCTTTTTCACCGAGCAAACATCGTAAACGAATGGCTTCAACCTGAGGATATCACTCGTATAGAATGGCCAACATTCTCACCTGACTTGAATCTGATAGAGCATGTGTGGGACATTCTTGGCCGACCAGTTGCAGCTCGTCAACCACCTCCAACAAATATACTGGAACTTCGGAGAGCAGTGCTTGCTGAGTGGAGTAATCTTCAGATCAGCTCGATAATTTGACACTTAGCATGCCTAGACGTTGTACGGACTGTATTTCATCGTCACTCACACATACGATGTATTAACCATCATACCAACCATATAATATCAAGTTTTTGTAAGGGAGATACTTTTTTTAAAATTGCTCCAGGGAGCAACAATTGTAGTTTTCATGAATGGTATGATACATACACCATCGTTTTTGGTTTTATCTTTTGTTTAATAAATGGGCTTGATGAATAAGTCACATTTGTTTTGTTTCCGAACCTTTATTTGCCGGAGCTGGCCTTATCCTTAATTTATGGACATGAATGTATATGGTGTGTATAAATGCTATTATTCATATAGAGAGCTGTACAAAAGAATTCGTAATGGTTACTGGGTATGAGCGCAAATTGCTTAAGGATGGTTTTTAATTGAGTTATGCATTTTTACGCTGAACTGCACTTAGTTTATTAAGAAATGTTTGTAGAATATAGATAAAATCATATACAGAATCACGCAAAGAATTGGATACATGGCCATCTATAAATGATAATTTCTGGAAATGTGATTTCAGTAGTTTTAAGCGTGTTTTAATTTGAATTAAATTTTAACTAAATAGTGGCGTGTAATAAAGATATTAGGTAAACTACAGGGTTGTACAAAAGTATTCAAGTATGTTTCCATCTATTAGTATAAATTGCTAAAAGAGAAATTTCAACCTGTTATGCGTTTTCTTGCTAAACTAAATTTTCCCATAATACAGTATATATATATATATATATCAAACTACAGATCAAATACAGGGCTGTTCAAAAGAATTGGAATACATATTTCGCTATGGACGGTAACTGCTGAAATCAGCAGTTCAAATGTTTTATGCGTTTTCTAAAATGTTTACTTAGTTATCGTATTTACGTTATTTCCCTAAATAACGAAGTATTGTTAAAGCATTCAAGAAGTGTTGGAAAGTATTTCAGAATCTATGCTTAAGGGTGTACTCAAAAAAATATTTTTCCACCCTCAACAGCTTGAAATTTTCTAACACATTTTCAAACTCATCTTTAAAAGACTCATCTTCCAAAACGGCAACTTTCTGACATAAGTTTTAATTTATTTTTGTTCAAAAATGCATGAAATTAGCTGGTGTTGTTGTTCAGAAACTATGTCATCGAGCTGTTTTTTCCGTTTTTTTTTTGCAAACGCAATAAATCTTTTAGAAAATAACGTCAAAGTGGACGTTTTGAACCGAATTTCCGCGCGAAAGTGGGAAAATCACTCGAGAGCGGGCGAAAAACGGGTTTGTCACGTGATCGAATTCGCTTATAACTCAATGGGTTTGAATTGATCAAAATTGACCAAATTGATCAAAAAATGGAAAAAACAGTTCAATTACAAATAGCTTGTATGGCCAGTCTTTCCAATTTCATATCTTTCCTTTAAAAAATGAATTTGTAAATGTGTCAGAACGTTTTTCGCTTGTTGAGTAGAGCAGTTAAGAACAGCCTTAACGCATGATTTTTCTTTCTTGTTACCCTTAAATTTGAGCGATTTTGTTGATTTTGAAAGTCCTTTGTCCCCTTAAATGCATAAACCAAGTGAAGTAAATTTACGTTATTTATCGCTGTCGTTGGAGATGTTACATTATTCGTTAGATAGCAATTCTCAACAAAGTAAAATTATTGTATTTGATTTGTTTCATCAATTGAGGATTTCGTGATCCGCCCGGATATCTCGAGCAGTTACAAAGCAAAAATTACGAAGTGGCAATCCGCGGTAACGGATTGCTGGATTCACTGTGGAGCGCTGGGATACAACTTGGCGGGATTGCAATCTCTAAACGACTTACTACGGTTCAGTCCTTAACTAGAATTGAACGTGCTTTTAATATTCTACGTTTAGAACTTGTAACAGCAGTATAACATGTCCTCTTGCAATCAGTAGTATATTATCAGTAGTAGTCATATATTAATACCTTTCAAGGGAAAAGTAATTCTGTTGCTAAAATGTTGAAATGATTGAATGAAACCAGCATTTACGAACACATGTACTTGAAAATAAATAAAAGTCACGTACATTACAAAAGAAAATTTAATTCCAAAATTCTGGTTCCATTGTGGCATTTAAAGATTAAAATTAAGTGGTACATATAATATAAGACCGCCCTTCAACTGGTTAAATTCATGCCTCAAATCAAGTTCAAAACAAGTAAAAAGACGTCGCAGCCACATATCACTGCAATGTGTCATCCATATTACACGATGTCACTGGAAATCGCATTTTGATTTCATGATGTTGCACGGGTTTCTAAAGGTGTTGTATAGAGGTCTTGTTTCTAATGTTTCTAAGGGTTTCTAGTACTCCCATTCGAAATTCTAATTTGTCGTCATCGGACAACCTCTTCACACTTGGCAAGATTGAAAGGAAGAAAGACTCATCTGGATCGATAACATTAATATTGGGAAGCCATTCTGATGATTTTATTACATTATTTGTAATAGCCATTGGAGGTGTTGCGTTGTTTGTAACAGTCATTAGAGCCATTGCGTTATTTGCAATGGTCTCTGGAAGTGTTACGTTATTTGTAACAGTCTCTGGAGGTATTGCGTTGTTTGTAACAGTCATTAGAGCCATTGCGTTATTTGCAATGGTCTCTGGAGGTGTTACGTTATTTGTAGCAGTCATTGGAGGTGTTGCGTTGTTTGTAACAGCCATTAGACCCATTGCGTTATTTACAATGGTCTCTGGATGTGTTACGTTATTTGTAACAGTCTCTGGAGGTTTAACGTAATTCGTAGCAGTGTTTAGTTTAAGTGCTTTCAGACGTAAAGATGGAGATCTTCCTTCGACAGTTTTTGTAATAAAAGGCAAGCGTTTTCGTTTTTTATTTAAATTTGACCGCAGTGCAGGAACAGTCCTTTTTATGCATTTAAAAGCAGGAATATTGAGTTTTTTAACTAGTACTAAAGGTTGTTTTTCCGCTGAAATGGATGGCAATGGATCTGAATTAAAATTCTTCAACAGAAACTTCAAGTTCTCGTAATTCTTGTACTGTTGTTCGCGCCCTTTTTTCACCGCTTTTATGAATGTGTCCCTTAGATTTTGCCATTTTCCAGTGAGGTCTTGTCCTGCAAAAGAAATGCTGCTTGAGTGAAACAAATAACAAATATAAATAATAAGTAAGAACTAGAAAACAGGAATTCTGCTTTTTCAGAATTTATAGTGTCGCCCCTGATAAAGAATATATATATACTAGGGGGCTCTGCCCCCTGCAAGCTACGCTCGCCAACCCCCGTTCAGACACCGCAGAAACTAAAAACACGCTAATCTGATGGGTTTTTAAAATATTAGATAAGATTGAATTATACTGAAGAAAGCTATGCAGATCTCCCTGTAAAAGGGTTTCCATTCAATTACCTTTGATTGCAAAAATTTAAGCGCGAATCAGTTTGTGTTATGACATCCAATGGCTATTTTCGTTTTTGTTTAAAGAGGATCAATTAAACATTTGAAAAGAAGCTAAAATAAAATAAATTAAGTATACAGAGTCTTTGTCTCCCGGTATTTTAAAACAATCTCTATAACAATAGCCTAAGTCATGTGATTATCATCATCAGTTCCAGGTGGACCACTTCGCTTTTTATACTCTAGGTGCCATTTTGGTACTTTAATGTTAGCCAGGCACAGGCGATAAGTCACCAAAATATTATTCTATCGCCATCATTTCATCTATATTATAATAGTTCAAATCATCAACTGTCATAAACAAATACGGTCTGATCCCTTCGCCGTTCATATGAAAGTTTGGCAAAAATGTCATACATATAAATGTATATATATAAATGTCATTAGATATTGGCGCGATTTTTTAACGACGCTAATTTGGGGAACGCATCAACAGCATAAAACAGCAACATCCGGCTTACCATATCAAGCTAAATAACGATACTTTGGGGACAGTTATGTGCCCGTTCCGTATATGACATTGGCGTCAGAAAAAAATCGCGCCAATATGGGACCGTAAGTTTTCCATTTTTATTAAATATCATTTTTTTTTTTTCGAATAAAAGTTGCAATGGTCGCAAAGAATTCTAGGTACTGTTACGCTAGCCGGATGCAAATCTCGCCAATAGTTTTTTTCAACTCGCCAGTTAGCATTTTTTTTTTTTCGAGTGGTAATATTTGGCCAGATACGCACAGCAGGTTTGGCGTGATTTTTATTTTTTTTTTTACGAAAATTTGGCGAAAACCTCGTTTTCAAATACCAGTTACATATGCATTTTTGGTATTCCTTTAGATATCCCGTCGACCAAAAATCTTTCGCCAAACTATAAGATTAAATGCCAATAATCGTTGATCGTAAATGTCACATTCACTTGACTTTAAGCAAGTTACACGTGTTTACGTCATCAAGTGATTTTTATTTCGACGTTTTAT
Organism: Maratus speciosus; assembly: GCA_963932465.1. Lineage (NCBI taxonomy): Eukaryota > Metazoa > Arthropoda > Arachnida > Araneae > Salticidae > Maratus > Maratus speciosus. The sequence goes on along the minus strand of OZ010799.1, from coordinate 60,631,625 downwards.
TTGTCTATTTATTAATGTTATACTAATTTATTTGTTTTTTCGTTATTTAAAATAAGAATTATGTCAATTTGTATAATTTGTCTAAATTGGTCGACGGAATAACTAAGTAGTACCGCATTTTTTAATTATTTTCTATTATTTTCTAAAGGAAATATATAAAAAAAAATTAATAATCATAGAACAAAATAATTTATATAATTTAAAAAAAGAAATAAAAGTAAATACACATTTACAGTGGTGGAAAATTGGCGCAGAGGCGGAGCCTATTGACACCACTAAATTTTTATGGTATTATTTTGTTTAATAAAAACTCAGAAATTTGATCATTATATAAGAGGCAAAATACTACTATAATTTAGTGGTGTCAATAGGCTCCACCTCTGCGCCAATTTTCCACCACTGCATTTATTATCAAATAAATAACAATAGCCGTGTTACCATGTCAATCACAATAATGCCATTTTGGCATCAATTAGGTACCCCGGTGCGTAGATAACATCTGTGCCTAATTTTTTTTTCTTTTCGGTTTGTTTTTTAAAAAAAGAAAGAAGTGAAAACCATCAATTTTAAATGAAAGTTGTGTATTTTAAATAAAATGAATGAAATGATTATATTTTAAATGATATGAATGAAATATGAAGAAATGCGACGGGGAAAATGGTTGGCGAATTATCACTTGCGTCTCGCTTACATAAAAATATCGTCAGAATTGATTTCTCTATCAGAATCTTTCAATTTGGCGAAAGATTGTTCAAGTAAATTGAATTATGAATAAAAGTAACATGATGCATTTCTTAGCATACATTTAAGGTAACCTTTTCTGAAATATGAAAAAAAAAATATGTGTTTGATTAAAATTTGAGTTGCCATTAATAGAAAAATGTATATAAAATTAGAAAAAAATTAATATTTCGAAAACTAATACGAATTTTAAAATTCTAATACCAGTTCTGAAATCTGCGGATCAATATTGATTTTTGGTGTTAATTTCATCACAAAGTATTCCATATTTTAGGAGAAATCGCCGTGAAACGTAATCAGTTGTTTAATCAGTCGTTTCATAGAATCGTTACATAAATTCGTTTCAAATCGATTCATTAGGATTTTATATATATAGGGTAGATATATATATATGTATATATAAATAGCACAAAACATATTTCAATTTTAAGACTTAAAGCACACGCTTTTATTTTATGTAAAATGACGTCATTCGCATCCGCTTAAGAATTCCACATTTACGATCCACTCTTAAGGGTGTATTCGAAAAAATATTTTTCCACCCTCAACAGCTCGAAATTTTCTGAGACATTTTCAGAGTCATTTTTAAAAGTAAAAACATGAAACTTGCTGGGATGATTTCTGAAGACATGTTTAACATGCCGTGTGATTTCATTTTCAGCTCAATTAATTAGAATTTGATTTTTAAACAATTATTTTCTCAGTATGACCATTTTTTTCATTCCCAGATCGCCCGCTTCGGAAAATTCGGTTCAAAATGCCAACTTTGACAGCGTTTTTTACAATATTTTCTGCATTTCTCAAAAAATTAAGAAGCACCGCACATTATATAGTTTCTAAATAAGAGAATTTCCAAGTTTGATGCGATTGAGAGCAAAAATGAATTTTAAAATGAATCAGAAAATAAGCAGTTTGGATCGGAATACACCCTTAAACATCTACAGTAAAGTAGGCATAGGCCATAGGACGTCTCTATCGCGAAATAATACAAATGCAGCAAAAAGATGCCGTCATTAAAAAAACTTGACAAAAAAAAAAAAAAAAAACAGTTACCCAATAATTCATAGGCCTTCATTAGTTTGTAACATTAATATAGATACTTAAAATTTTACAGTTTATAAGAGCTCCATGTTTTAACAGAAATCATTCGTTTATATTTTTTTAAAAATAGCAGGTATTTTAATTGCATTTTCTTTCGGTTGTAATGAGAAAATGGCAACAAAAATATATAATTACTATTTTAGAGCTATTTTTCCTTTAACGGAAATGGAGTACTTCCGTTGCCAATATTAAGCAAATGGCCCTAAAAACTACAAAAAAATAATATCTCAAAAACAAATGGAGATGCAGTTTTCAAACAAATTGTATTTAAAAGTACATTTTTTTCCCAATACGACGGTATAAAAATTGAAAATGTACGATGCTTAGAAGTTTAAAAATATGCTGTAAAGTATTTAATAGTACAATGATACATCTGCTTTGTTTTATGGCTGGCTTATACAACGTAACGTTATTTTTTGGAGACGACGCAAAATAAGCTGGGAGAAAGAAATAGCATACCGGAGCTAAAAAAAAAGAAAAAGCTATTAGAATATTCATATTTTAGAGATAATGCCAATTGGAAAAAAAAGTTGCCAAAATTAAACAAAGGTGCTAAAGACTACAAAAAAAAAAAAAAAAAAAAAAAAAAAAAAATTAATATCTCAAAAATAAATGGAGATCCAGTTTTCAAACAAATTGCATTTGAAAGTACTTTTTTTCCCTCCAATACGACGGTATAAAAATTGAAAATGCGATGCTTAGAAGTTTAAAAAATTGCAGTAGAGATTATTCAGCACAGTGATGCATCTGCTTTGTTTTACGGCTGGCTTATACAACATAACATTATTTTTTGGAGACGACACATTAATAGGTGGGAGAAAGAATTGTTTTATTGTTATTAACACATACATCTGACTTGTGTGCTTGACATTTAGGTCAGCTTATAAGTCATCGTCAATATACAGGGACGAGATAGCACAATGAAATTTACAACACAGAGAAATTACATCCGGGAGCTCCACAAAGAGTGTGCAATGGAGCCAGCGAGAGTCGAACTCGCAGACCTCTGCCGCTCTCAGTGCTTGGCGGCTCTCAGCGCGGTGTCCTAACCGCTCGGCCACCGAGGCCCCGGGAGAAAGAAATAGCATACCGGGAGCTAAAAAAATAGTTTTTAAAATTGTTATTTTGCGAGTAGTTGATCAGACAAAAGAAGTCATTTAAGGGATCTCCGTGGCCGAGTGGTCAAACCACCACGCTGTTTAATCGCTTGCGAGAGTAGGAGATTGTGAGTTCGAATCCCGCCGGCTCCATTGCACAGTCTTTGTGTGGAACTCACAGGATGTATTTCTCTTTTGTTGTAATATTTCCTTGTGCTATCTTGTCTCTGACTTATAAGCGGGCTCTCATGTCAAGCACACAAGTCATATGTTTGTTGTTCAATAAATAAATCTACCCTATATATATAAAATCCTAATGAATCGAATTGAAACGAGTTTATGTAACGATTCTATGAAACGACTGATTTAACAACTGATTACGTTTCACGGCAATTTCTCCTAAAATATGGAATACTTTGCGATGAAATTAACACCAAAAATCCGTATTGATCCACAGATCCCAAAACTGGTATTAGAATTTTAAAATTAGAATTAGTTTTCGAAATATTAATTTTTTTCTAATTTTAAATACTTTTTTTTCTAATGATGGCAACTCAAATTTTAATCATAACAGATATTTTTTGTCATATTTTAGAAAAGGTTATTTTAAATTAATTTGGCGACGAATTTGGCCTCCATTAAATGTATGCTAAGAAATGCATCATGTTACTTTTATTCAGAATTCAATTTGTATTTCATTATCATTTTATTTAATGCAAAACTTTCATTTAAAATTGAAACCTTTAAAATAAATGGCTTTTACTTCATTCTTTTTTTTTAAACGAAACGAAAAAAAAAAAAAAAAATTAGACACAGATGTCATATACGCAACGGGGTACCTAATTGGCGCCAAAATGGCGTTATTTTGCCTCACATGGTAACCCGGCTATTGTTGCTTATTTATTAATAAATGCTTATTTGAATTTATTTTCTTTTTATTTACAAAAAAATGTTATAAACTGTTTTGTTCTATAGTTATTAATTATATTTTTTTATTTATTGTCATTTCATTTTAAAAATAACAGAAAATAATTTAAAAATACATATGTAACAGGTATTTAAAAACGAGGTTTTCGCCAAATTGTCGTAAAAAAAAAAAAAAAAAAAAAAAAAAAAAAAAATCACGCCCAACCCGGTGCGTATGTGACAATGCAACAAATCATGAGATTTAATTTCCACATCAAAGCAACGTTTTAATGTTATTACTTCTCCCGTTTACCAATTTCGCCAAATTATGCAAATTGACATAATTTTTTTTTATTTTAAATAACAAAAGAACAAATAAATTAGTATAACATTAATAAAAATACAAACAAAACGTCGAAATAAAAATCACTTGATGGCGTGAGCATGTGTAACTTCCTTAAAGTCAAGTGAATGTGACATTTACGATCAACCATTATTATCATTTAATCTTATAGTTTGGTGACAGATTTTTGGTCGATGGGATAACCAAGTAGCACTGTTTTAATTTACCACTCGAAAAATAAAAAAATGCTAACTGGCGAGTTAAAAAAAAGTTATTGGCGAGATTTTCACCCGGCTAACATAAAAGTACCAGGAATTCTTTGTGATCATGGCAACTTTTATGTAGTTTTATTCGAAAAAATAATTTTGATTCTTTTTACTATTAAATTACTGAAAATTACTATTAAATGAGTACGCGTTAAAGGCAGGAAAATATTGAAAATTATGTCCTGAAAATTGTATTTACACGTGAATATTAAAAGGGAAAGGAAACTTTAAAATAATAAATACATTAATATGCGTTTAACCCTTTCACGGACAAGGCACTTCTATTCGTAAAATCTTGAAATCAGTGAATGGCACCAGAATTTACAAACAAATTTCGAAATACAAAAATGCTTTTGTTCGCTTACTTAAAAAAATGGAAATTTTCATCCCAATATTCTGATGCTAATGTGGCATTTAAGAATTAAAATTAAGTGGTCCAAAAATGAACTACCGCCCTTGAAGGGGTTAAAGCAGCAAATTTTAGTAATTGTATTATGTCAATCGTTTTATAACGCTGTTAAAAAATACCGAGAGACAAAGACTTTGTTTACTTAATTCATTTTATTTTAGCTTCTTTTCAAATGTTTAACTGATATTCTTTAACCAAACACGAAAACAACCATTCGATGTCTTAACAGCAACTGATTCTACCTTAAATTTTTGCAATCACGGGGAATTGAGTGGAAACCCGTTTACAGGGAGATCGCTACATGTTTTTTCAGTATAATTCAATCTTCTCTAATCTTTTTAAAACCGATAAGATTAGCATGCTTTCAGATTCTACAGTGTCTGAACGGGGGTTGGCGAGCGTAACTTGCAGGGGGCAGAGCCCCCTAGTAAATAAATAAAAAGAAGTCAATCTAAAAACTTATCTTTAAAATACCATCCTTGGGCTGTGAAACAATAATTCTTATAACAATATTAGCTGAAATAAGCAAGATGGAAATGGATTATTTTAACTTACTGTAATTGTCTCCAACTAATCAAAGAATAAATGTTTACACTTTCTAATAAAAAAAAAAAAATCAAAAAATGGCTTCTCTTACAGCAGACAACAGGTGTACTAACATTCAAACAAAATATTATGTCTAGTACTACGGATAAAACTCATTTTCGCCTGAAAAGACGCAATATTTAAAAAAAAAATTGATCAACTACTGGCGGGGTCACTGTATACAGTAAACTTCCATTATCCGTCACTCACCGACGGTGTGGCAGATAATCGAAATACAGTATAAGACCAGGGACCGATTTACGAATTTGGGGGCCCTGGGCATAGATGCTTATGGCAGTCCCTTTTGCTTACCCCGATGCTTACAGGGAACTGGGTAGAAGAAAAAAAATGAAGAAAGCTACTTATTAAAATAACTATTATTTGCTTTAATAATTTCTTTAAAATACCCATTAAAAAATTAAATATGATAACCATTAAGTTACTTTTAACCCTTTGCACTCCGCGTCATTTTGAGTGTGGGCTACCAGCAACTCCACGTGATTACACAAAAATTTTATTCGGTCGGCACCACTTTTTAAAAAGAAGTTTCCTTCAAGTACACAATTTCAAAAATGCTTTGATTAAATAAGGCAAATTTTTCCCTTTATTAATGGCGCCAAAAACGAATTTTTCAAGGAAAGTTGATGTCGCCGCAGCGGCAACAACGGAGTATTTCAGTTACTGCAAAAGTGTTAAATAATTATTTCACATGAAATTTAAATGAGTAGACATTTTATAATAAATTGTGTGGTGTCGAGTACCTTTTCCTAAGCATGTCTATATATCTGGAATGATAAAGTATGCAACAACTAATAAAATTCTCGACAATACCAACCTACAATTATTTGAAATATTAGGGCCTCTATTACCAGCAAGCTACCCTCATCAACCCCAAAATAATCTGACGAGAACAGGAACAGGATTAAAATATAAGAATTAAAACAAGAATTAAAAATACAATGCCTTTTAAAGTGATAAAGATAAAAGAAAATATTCACTATAATAAAGTAATTATAAAAGGATGTTTCAGACAAAATATACAACATTATAAAAATACAATATGAACACAATCAATAGAATGTAGAATGAAATGTAAAATTCCATTAGATATTAAAACTACATCAGATTTTGGGCAATAATTGAAAAACCTTCAGCAGCATTTGGGGGCCCCAGAAAATCAGAGGCCCGTGCCACGAATACCCTGCCGTAAATCAGGTACTGTACAAGACTGTTACAAAAATTACATTTCTATATTCGTCAGTTAATAAAAAAGACTATTAAACGCTTTTTTTTTAGGGTTCCGTACTTAAAAAGTAAAAACGGAACCATTATAAAATCACTCCTGTGTCTGTCCGTCTGTCACAACCATTTTACTCGTAAAGTATGGAACGTGGAAAGTTCAAATTCGGGGAAGTAATTAAGACCATTGACCCACATATTTTCAGATTAATAAACATTCATAAATATATTTAGTAAAAAAGTAGAGGGTCTAATTATGCAACTTGAAAAAAAAATCTTTTCTTTGTATATTTCTTTGTATTTTCTTTGTATATGTTGTGGGGTCTCCTGTGAAAGCTTTTGTAACGCTGAACTAAAAAAAAAATATATCCTTTTAATTTTAGGTATTATACTTTCAAAGATATTGTTGAAAATTAGAGCCGTACCGAGTACTCGGTAAATACTCGGTACTCGGCCAATTTGCCGAGTACTTAGGTACTCGGCGAAATTTTGGCCGAGTACTCGGCCAATACCGAGTAGTTGTAAGAATTTCATTTTTTAAGCATATGAACTTATAACTGATCTGTAAAAAGTTATTCGAATATCAATGTATAGTATATGCAATAATTCATAAAATTATTTACTCTGTATTTAACAATATGTCTACAAAATATAAAAAAAGTTAAGAACAAAAACCCTCATAAAATAATTCCAGATTAAAATTTAGTTTCACATTTATACAAATAAAAATAAGTTTTTTTAAAATATATAGGAAAACAGAAAAGACTTACTTTGGATAAAGAAACTGAAAATGCAATAAAAAAATTAATAATTAAATTTATTATATTTCAAATTATGGTGCAAAAACACCAAACGCTCTACAATATCAGTAAACAGGGCATTTCTTTTACTACTGTAAATTTGGCCTGCCTCTGAAAATATACGTTCAGAATAAACAGTAGTTGAAGATGCACATAAGAATTTTTTTGCAAAACTGCACATAATCTGAAATCCCCACCCCCTACCATGCAAATGGAGCGTCAGTTTTACATAAGTCTTCTGTTAAGAAAGCCTGTATCTCTTTTTGTACCTCTCTTTTTATTTTTAATCAAAAGAAAATAAGGTACAGTTACAAAATAAATATGAAATGTTTTACATCATTCAATGAATTGTTACAGTAATCAACAAACATTTTTATTTTTCATAGACAGATTTCAGGTATCAGAATAAATTGAGGGTTGAAGAATGTTTTAATTTTATATTGGTTAATAATTGTTACTTGTTATGTGTCAATTCTCCTTTTTTTGCTACTGTTTTGAATTGTCAAAAATTGTCTTTAAAAAGTGCACAAATAAATTTCAAATTTAATTAGTTAATTTATATATACTATATGTGTATATTATATGTATGTACACACAAGCTTACATTATGTGCACATCAGTGTTTTTTTTTTCTTATTACACAACTATTCGGTATTCGGTACTCGTTACTCGGCCAAAGTACTACTCGGTACACCACTATTGAAAATGTAGCCAAAAATATGTCCCCTTCCCCCCATCTAATTCCGAATCTACTGAAACTAAAATTATGAAAAAATTAGAGGTAGTAGACGTTAATATAAACCTTGCCGGAAAATTATAGCGATTACCCTAGGTCATATAGTTTTAGCATTTTTCTGTTATACACAAATTTCGATTTACGGGCATTCAGAAAAATTGTTGAGCATCGCTGAATATACCTATCGTTGCAGAAGAATAAAAGCATTGTTGATAATGATTTTCGAAAAAAATCATCGGTAATTAGCGAAGATATTAACCCTTAAAGGTACGGTTAGTTTGGTCATACACAGGGACAGAGGCGGCGTACTCTATGCCTAGTTAACAACTTTTAATGATATATATATATATATATATGTGTAATGTAATGTTCAGTAACAGTATAAAAGCAACAAACGTCAAATTGTTAAAAACATACTAATTTAAGGGGTCTCGGGACTCTAAAATGTAGAAAAAATGAAAAAAAGACCATTTTCAACATTTAATGTCCTTAAATTTATATGATTTTAAAACACAATTTTAATTGGGATGAAAGATATAAGTATGTTTTTTCGTTTCATGTATTTAAAAAATTGCAAGATACAGAATTAGTATTTATAGGGGGCTCGAAACTGTTAGACATTTATCGAACAAAAAATTGGCATAACAGTTTACGGGCAGGATTACAAAATAAATATTGCAACTAGAATGAAAATTTTGGTGCTTACTTATACTTCAGATTGTAATAATTTCCCTGAACTTAAATAAATTTGTATTTAAAGCATTTTTATATTTTTAATGCAATGTTGCATTTAGCTAATATAAAATTTTGAAAATTTCAACAGTAAAATCACCTAAAAAAATATTTTTTTGAGCAATAAAAAGGAAAATTTAGGTTCAGTTTATACAGACTAACATGAAATATATGTTTTGAAAATTTCATGAAAAAATATTCAGAAGTTTTTGAGGTATCCTGCGCGTTAGGCCCAAAAAATGCCATTTGCCCAGTAACAGAAAGTTATGGTTGTGTCTGCGACAGCAATTTAGTGGGATAAAAATTGTCTGCGGGAGTAGTGTGTTACATTTTCTTATGTACAAACATGTTACATAACATGAGTGTAAAAATAAACAGTGTTCTTACTGATTAATACCAGCGGTGATTCTGAGTGAAAAAAAAAAAAAAATCTGAAATTCACAGCAAATTTTCCGAAAGGTTACAACAGAGGGGTGGGGCGAAAATCCACTACCGGCACTATTTATGTGTTTTTCTTCACGCGCCTGTGATGAAATTTGGGTTTTTTTCGCTATCTTTTGACGAAATATGCTGTTTTTCTCGACCTTTTGACGAAATTTGCCGTTTTTCGCGATCTTTTGACGAAATTTGCCGTTTTTCGCGATCTTTTGACGAAATTTGCCGTTTTTTTCGCGATCCTTTGACAAAAATGAGCTTTTTTTCGCGATCCGTTACGAAATTTGCGTTTTTTTCTCGATTCTTTCACGAACTTCGTGTTTTTTCCGCGATTCTGTGACAGAAATTTGCGCTTTTTCGCGCCCCTGGGACGAAATTCACGTTTTTCCCGGGATCTTTTGGGGAAATTCGTATTTTTACAGCAATCCTTTAGCAGTAATTTGCGTTTTTCGCGATCTTTGGACGAAATTCCGCAAATTTAATTCCGATCTTTTGACATAAATTTTCTTTTTTTTTTCGTGATCCTTTGACAGTAATCTGCGTTTTTCACGATCCTTTGACAGAAATTTGCGTCTTTTCGCGATCTTTTGACAGAAATTTGCGTTTTTTCGCGATCGTTTTACAGAAATTTGCGTTTTTTCGCGATCTTTTGACAGAAATTTGCGTTTTTTCGCGATCGTTTTACAGAAATTTGTAGCGATTGTCTGACTAAATTCGTGTTTTTTCCTCGATCCTTTGATGAAATTCAAGTTTCTTCCACGATTTTGTGACAGAAATTTACGCTTTCCTAGCGCCGCTGGAACAAAAGTCATTTTTTTTGGGAAGGGGGGGGGGATTTTTGGATAAAATTCAAGTTTGTACAGCGATCTTTTGGCAGAATTTTACGTTTTTTGAGATCTTTTGACGAAATTCCGCGTTCTTTCCGCAATCCTTTGACATAAATTTTCTTCTTTTCGCAATCGTTTGACTAAATTTGCGTGTTTCGCACAATCGTTTGACTGAATTCGCACTCTTTCCGCGATCCTTTTTCTAAATTCGCGTTCCTTCCGCGATCATTTTACTAAATTCGCGTTCCTTCCGCGATCCTTTTACTAAATTCGCATTCTTTCCGCGATTCTTTGACGAAATTCGTGTTTTTTCCGCGATCCTGTGACAGAAATTTGCATTTTTTCCACAACCCTGGGACGAAATTCATGTTTTTTTTCCGGGCTCTTTTGACGAAATTCACGTTTTCATAGCGATCCTTTGGCTATAAATTACCGATTTTTTATGCGAACGATTGTCGAAATTGATATTTTTCGGCGACCACTTGTCGAATTCGCGATATTTTTTGTCAGAATTTTCGTACTTTTTTTTTTTTTTTTTTTTTTTTTTAAAGGAAATACTTTTTTTTTTTTAAGTTGGTAAATTTATCTGCAAGGTCCAAAATAAATCTGCGACGCATGTCGCGCGTCGCGCACTTTCTGCTACCGGGGCCATTTGGAAAATAATGACTTTAAAGTTCCGGAAACGCCGCTTCAGCTATTGAGCGGGTATAATTCTAAAAGCCAAAACTTCTGTTTTAATGGGAATTTCAAGGAAACAATTATATTAAAATATTCAGAAAAGATAGGAGTTTAACATCTAAAAAAATTAAAATTTCTTAAATTTTGAAGCTTTAAGAGTTCTGCGACCACTTAATCCTTTCCGGCACGGAGTAATTCTGTTTATAAACTTATGAAATAATGAACTGGCACCAGAATTTATAAAGGAATTTATTAGAAAATACGAACTTGCTTATTTTCCCGTACATGATTAAAAGGAAAATTTTAATTAAATATTCTTGGTGCCGTTTGTCTGTTTTGGAATTAAAATTAGGTGTCCGTTTTTTAAGGGCATCGCCCTCGAAAGATTTAATTAGAATGAATCGCATAAATACTGTGGGATTCGCGATAGTTTGCATTGATTGTATCTCTCAATACGCCTCTAGTGACTTAAAAAAGTTAATTAAACACCTATCTGGAAAAACGCGGCACTGACCAAGGCAGCGTTGCAATTTTGAGACCTCAATTCGAAGCGCGCTTAGTACAATGCCAAATTTAAACTTTGAACAAAAGTTTTGTTTTAGCTACACTGTTAGAAATAAAGGTTATTACTACGCTGAATTTAGTTTCATGAAATGCCAAATGAAGTTTAACTATGCACTGCTTTTATTGTCAGTACCGAATTAAGTTCATCATAAACAGATTAGGATAATATTTAAAAAAGTGTTATACAGAATAGCTATATTTGATATTATTTAGGTTCCATATCTCTTTGAACTTTCATGGTATACCCATTTACACTTTTCTAATATATACAGTTATACACAACCCTACGTTGTATAGTTTTTTACAAAGTCTTAGTATTCTTTTAGTAACTTTTTTTTTTTTTTTTTAATAATACAATTAAAAATTCATATATTTATTCTACGGAACCCTCTGTGCGCGAGTAATGCTCGCACTTGACCGTTTATTTTTATCTGTTGTTACTTTCGTTAATAATAAAACATAGTTGATAAAAAGAAATGAATTAAGGATATAAAATTTAGAATTTTACAGATTATGTAGTAAGCTTTTTTCGTCTAGAGCGTCATCCCTTATACATTTTTCTTTGCGTTTCGCTAGCGCTTTTCTTGCAATAAGATTACGAATTTTAGGTAGGGTTGCATCGCTTTCCTCTTGCACCTCAAACCAATTAACCGTTTATGTCCCAAATTGTGAACTCATGAAAATTTCAAATTTCATCTTCTAAAGCATTTCTACTGAATTTTAGAAACCACAGTGCGGCGCAAAAGTTTATGCATAAGCTAAATGTTTTTATAAAATAAAAAATATACACCGGGATGCTTTGAAATTTTTACTGTATCTAAACAGTTGGATTAAAAATTCATGTTTCGAATTTGGAAACAATTCAATGAAAGGAAAATTATAAATTATAAAAAAATCAAAATTATGACGTCGCAAAAGTTTATGCACAAAAACGAAATATTTACATTTCACAAAGCACTAAAGCCCTTTAGTCGTCTATAGTGTTTCCATTGTATCTGATAAGATCGAATACGCAATTTTCCATTGATAACACGAGAGTATGGAAAGTTTTGGGATCGAGTCTGTACCAGGCTTCCCTCAATCGCTGATTTGAGTTCTTGCACTGAGTAATACTGCTGCCTGTTCTTGTAGACATCATGTGAGAGGATGCCTCAGAATTTCTCGATCGGACTGAAATTTGGCCTGAGTACTGATCAGTTCATCACACTGATGTTCTGAGATTTAAACCATTCTTTTGTGCAACGGGAAGTGAGTATCGATGCGTTGTCTTGCTGAAAGGTCCAGTTGGGACTACCTAGGAGTTCCCCAAACGGTCACAAATGCTCACTCAGAGATTCTTGATACTTTTGTGAATTTTGTCTGCCATTTAGTAAGCTAAGAGACGTTTGTTCATTGTAGCCAAAAGTGTACATACCATGAGCGAACCACCACGTTGTTCAGGGTTGGCAATTTTCTTCCAAAGTGGAAAAAACCGCGGAAAAAAACCATGGAAAAAACTGGCCGGAAGAAATAGGTTTCTTCCAAGTGGAAGAAATGGAAGAAACTGTTATTCTTTAAGACTTTACCATGTAAGTTCAACTTTGTAAGATTCAATAGATGTCTTATTCTTATAATCTTTTAATAATAATCTCTTAATCGTAAATTAATTCCATTGGGTCTATATAAATTAAAAAAATTATATACTAAATTAATAATTACATCTGTTTTTTAGCCAAGATCACACACGACACCTGTCTAAACCTAAAGCTTTTCAAACAATGGCGAAACAGATGTATTATAATCCCGCATCCGCCATCTTGGATTTTTTTCTAGGCGTGAATTAAAAATTGTTTTTTAATTAATAGTTATAATTATTATATTCCTTTTTTTTTCAATATTATATTAATCTATCAACAACATTAAACCATTGAGGAAATTTACTACCTGACAAGAAAGGAGTTTTTATGCAAGAATAAAATCCAAAATGGCTGATGCGGGATTATAACACATCTAACCAGCATATTTTTTAATTATTTAAACTTTTGAAACTAGTAGTAAATAGTACGGATCATTTACTCATTTAAATAAAAGACAGTGCTTTTAATTTACATCAATTTTATTAAGGTAAGTAATATACAATAATTACTGTATTAAAAATCTTCACTAAAATCCTCATTTTCCTTACTACAATGCAACATGGTATAACAAAAAAAAATTTTTTTTTAGCAGTAGGATGCTGCAATTAGTTTCTCAACTTAGAATGGATGAATGCAAAATATGAAAAAAATTCTTTCGGGTCCTACAGAACTTCAAAAAAGTTTTAAAAATATTTTGACATCCACATAGATATTTTTAGAATACTAGTCTTTTAAAATCAGCATTGAGATATGCATGCTAGATGCTAATATAAATAATTACAAATTTGTTTATTTACTGTACTGTGCAGTTTAAAAATAATACATTGTATGAAAAATAAACAATTTGTGGGTAGTCTTTTTTTACATAATTGGCATAATTAATTTTTAAAAAAATATCCCTCTACCTCTAAAGTTGTAAAATCCATCACCTGTAAATGGCTGCTGAACCGGAAGTTGTTATTAAAAAATAACTTATTTTTTGCAAAAATAATATTTTTAATATTAATTAAAATTTCCAATTTAGATTTCATATAATTATATTTTGAATTTGATTCTTTTACATAGTTAATATACTTCAATTTTGAGCATCTGTTAGTTTCTTCCATTTCTTCCACTTTTTCCATTTCTTCCAGATTTTTCCAGTTTCTTCCACTGTCCTGGAAGAAACCCAACCCTGATGTTGTTGCCCGCGGAACATGCTCTTCAGATCTTTCCACAAGGCACGCAAATAGAATGAGAAGCCATTTGGACCATTCAAATTCCATTTTATTTTTTTATCAGAAAAAATAACACTAACCCATTCGTCACGATAATACATGTGATGTTTTGCTTATTGAAGTCTTGTTTGATTTTGTGACATCGTTTCAGAAAAGGCTATGCTATTTTTCGTTTTTTGATGAATCCTGATTCGGTTATTCTTCTGCGTATGGTATCACGTGTTATTTTTTCTCCAGGTCGATTTTTTTAATCTGATTAAGCAACAAATTGCCAGTTACAGCCATTCTTTTAATTCTTCTATCGTCGTGAAATGTGGTTTTTCTCGGCCCTGCTAATCGATATGCATTTTTGAATTGTGTTCCATGTTGCAAAACACTATAAATACCACGTTTAGACCGATTTAAAATAAGCAAAATTTGGAAAACGGATTTACCTTCAGCTTTTAGCTTACAAACTTCTACACTCTCTTCAGGCGAGAACTACAGAGTTTTCAGAATTTTGATATAACTCGTACAGCGATCACTACACTTTATACTCTAGGGGAAAAAATAGCTTTTTCTGTCTTGTACAAAATTAATTTCCTAAATGCTATAAAAAAAGTTACTGTTTAACTTTTTGCTTCACTGATTTCAAATTTCAATTTCACAGGTGTAGCAACGCTAGCACAAGTTCTACTTCGGTTTTGGATACTGGGGATTGTTATCTTTCTGAAAACAAAGAAGTAACATTATTTGGATCTCCATTTAAATCGACTATTTTTCAATTTCAATTAGTATTTTTGTACTAAAAAATAACTTTTTCTGTCTTGTACAAAATTAATTTCCTAAATGCTATAAAAAAGTTACTGTTTAACTTTTTGCTTCACTGATTTCAAATTTCAATTTCACAGGTGTAGCAACGCTAGCACAAGTTCTACTTCGGATTTGGATACTAGGGAATATTATCTTTCTGAAAACAAAGAAGTAACATTATTTGGATCTCCATCTAGCAGAAAATTGAATTTTTAAAAAGGTGCAGCTTTTCAGAAACACTGGGGTAATTATCAGGACAGCCTTTGGTGTAATTTCCAGACGCTATTATGTGTTACAAAATGTCTTTCTTTGTTGTCAAACTTCCTGCATAAACTTCTTGCTCAATAATGCGCGTTCTGGCACATTTTCTGACTCAATTTTAACGGCAAAGGCATAAAATTGACAGGCCTGACTATTCAAGCTATTTATTATCAAATAACGTTTTCCTTTTCTTTTTCTTTCTTTTTTTTTTTTTTTTTTTTTTTTAATAAGTAAATTATTAAGGGCGGATCTGGAGGATGTTCAAGGGGGGGGGGGGCGATTTTAGAAATTTGGAGACTCCAATCAGATGCGCGGGTCGGGGATAATTTTTTTTCACTGCAGGTCGTGTTACTTCTACTTTTTGCTGGGGGTCGGGTATGGGCGTGTGGTTGACTTCTATTTTTTGCTGCGGTTCGGGTTTGGGACCGGTTGACTTTTTTTTTTTTTGCTTCTAGTCGGGTTAACTTATACTTTTTTGCTGTGGGTCGCGTTTGGGTCCCGTTGTCTCCTACTTTTCTGCTGCGGGTTGGGTTGACTTCTACTTTTTAGCTGCGCGTTGGGTTTGGGGCAGATTGACATACATTATTTCGGGTTTGGCTCAGTTTCTGATTGGGTTTTCACTCTGGTGAGAGGGGTTCGGGCCGACCTAAATTTTGAAAAGAAAGTCTTAAATATTTTTGAAAATAAAAACTATATACAGTAAAAGCTCCATAACGGGCACGCCCGGACAAATATTTAATAATACTTTTTAATCTTCAGGATTATATAAAAAATACTAATTTGGTATAAGACTACTTGTCTCTTTATATCTAAGATCAGCTATAATTCAATAAAGAATGCTCTGAAACCTATTAAAAAGACATACCGAGTGTCCTAAAATGGAATAACTTATTTTAAAATTCAGTAACTTGCAAATGGTGAAAGCAATTTTTAAAAAAAATCTTGCAGAGGGTTATGTAAGACGTAAGGAGATATTTTACTGCCATTCTTGATTTTACTTTACAACAGCAGCGGCAAATGGCGCTGCAAACAATATCCGTTAAGCAGGCACCGATTTAGTGCCCATTGCTTGCAGCGCCATCTGTCGTTGCTATGTTAAACTAAAATTAAGAATCGAAGTAATAAAAACTCCTGATCAGTAGTGACTCTCAGTAAAAAAAATTTCTAAAATGTTACAGCAAAAAGGGGGGGGGGGTGATTTCCTCCTGGCAGTAATTACTTTTGTTTCAGGTCGGTTTAGCTGTTTTCGATTCGGGTCGATTTCAGACTGAGTGTAGATTCCTTCAAGCTGGGTTCGGGTTAACCCGTTTTCTTCAAAAGTTAGTTTAGTTAATTATTTCAGATTAAAGACTATACTTATAATAATAAACCTAGGTGTATATATGTGTACTGTTTTCTAAAGAGACCACTGTATTTTTTCCACGACTCTTTGATAAAATTCGCATTTCTTCCACGACTCTTTGACGAAATTCGCGTTTTTTCCGCATCTCTTTGACGAAATTCACATGTTTTCGCAGCCCTTTGATAAAATTCGCGTTTTTCCATAGCCTTTTGACGAAATTCGCATTTCTTCCATTACCGCTTGACGAAATTTACGTTTCTTCCGCAACCCTTTGACAAAATTCGCGGTTTTTTCGCGATCCTTTAACAAAATTCGCTTTTTTTCAGCAATTCTTTGACGAAATTCGTGTTTTTTAAACGAATCGTTGACGAAATTCGCTTTTCAGCGATTCTTTGAAGAAATTCACGTTTTCTCCGCGATCCTTTAACGAAATTTGAGTTTTTTTCGCGACCGTTTGACGAAATTCGCGTTCATTTCGCGACCGTTTGACGAAATTCGCGTTCATTTCGCGACCCTTTGATAAAATTCGCATTTTTTTGCCATCCTTTGACGAAATTCGCGTTTTGTCTGATCATTTGAAGAATTTCGCGTTTTTTCCGTTGTTCTTTCACCAAATTTGCGCTTTTTCTGCAGGCCTTTGACCAAATTCGCGTTTTTTCCGCGATTCTTTGGCGAAATTGAAATTATTTTCCGCAAACGAAAAACGAAATACATTTTTTTATGGCGACCATTTGTCAAAATTCGCGATTATTTTTATGTACGAATTTTCGGATTGATAATTTTTTTAAATTTTGGGAACCGAATGCCTTATTTCTGTTGCTGCGTATATACATATATGTATTATGAAAATAGGTTCAAAAATTTCGCATTTATTTTATTACACATTTCAAATCTGCATATATTTTCTAGTTTAAATATGTCCAAAATCCTTAAAGAGTTTCTTTTTAAATAGAATTAGATCATAAAAAGAAAGATTTGCTGCGGAAATTGCTTGTTGAACAAATTTTGCCACCTTTACGTTGACCGTGGAAATCGCGGGTGCGCAGCGAGAGGGTTAAATTTTCGGAAAATTCGGAACAGGGCAATTCCACGGTTACTCTTGTTACATTTATGGTGGTGTTTTAACATAGAAATGCATTACTTTTGATGCCTTTTTTTTAAATGCACAGAATTTTTTGCTGCATAATAAAGAAAAATGCCTACTTTTTGTATTTGTGCAAGAAAAACATGATAAACTTTATTAGTTTTATAGACTGAGTCATCTAAAGTATGGTTACCCTTGTTACCTGAAAAAGACATAAGTTTTTTATTCCTCTACATTAATGACTATTTTATCTAAACTACATACCAAAATCTTCAAATTTAAAATTATTTCAAAAAAGGAATGATTACTTATTAAATGACACCTATCTAAAAATTTTAAATTCTAATATATTATTTAAAATTGGAAAAAAAACAGGTTACTCTTGTTACAAAAAAAATGGTTACTCTTGTTACATTCCCCTTCAAAGATTTGGTAAGAAAGTTATAAGGCACATTATGAGAACAAATAATTATATAATAATGCATTTATTAAATTTTATCAAAGGAAAAATTATTTCTAGAGTATACAAGTGATGGTAAACTCAATATTTTTACAATTTATACTGCCCCCTGGTGGTAAAAATTGAAACTAAAATATATATGGCTATGGTGCATAATATGAAAGGGTGGTCAAAGGAGTGTCGACTAAAGTTTGAAAAGGGTGAAGGTTAGAAAAGTTGCTAAAAATACAGAAGTTAGAACCCGGACGGGTAAATAATATATGATTTTTTGAAATTTTTATGATTTTTCATGTGATCGCAAGTGTTCTGCTAGAAGTATGCAAAATTTCACATCTCCAATTTAATTAGAGGCTGAGTTAGAAAAATTACTTAAAATACACAATCAGAGCACAGGAGGGTAGATATAAGACTTTTTCAAAATTTTATGATTTGTCATTTGATGTGAGGTGTTCAGCTATAAGCAGGGCTGCAGATTAGGAGTCAGGCTTATTTTGAGCGAAAGAGTCAGAGTCGGATCTGTTAAAATTCCCGGGGTCAGAGTCATCCATTTTACAAGCAGATCTGCGTTGTTGGAGTCGGGCCCATTTTTGAGCAAAAGAGTTTGAGTCGGATCCTGTTAAAATTTCTAGAGTCAGAGTCGTCCATATTTCCTACCGACTCTGCAGCCCTGGCTATAAGTATCCAAAATTTTAAGTCTTCAACTTAATTAGGAGCTCAGTTAAAAAAAAAAAGCTCAAAATGCACAAGTTAGAGCCCAGAGGGGTAAATATAAGACTTTTTCAAAATTTTAAGAGTTGTCGTTTGATGTGAGGTGTTCAGCTATAAGAATCCAAAATTTCAAGTCTTCAACTTAATTAGGGGCTCAGTTAGAAAAAATAAGCTTAAAATGCACAAGTTAGAGCCCAGAGGGATAAACATACGACTTTTTCAAAATTTTATGATTTGTCGTTTGATGTGAGGTGTTCAGCTATAAGAATCCAAAATTTCCAGTCTCCATCATACATAGTTTCTGAGAACGGGCTCTGTGACGGACAGACAGACAGAGGAGTGAGACAAATAGGGTTTCGTCAGATGAACGAAACCATAAATATTTAATTGCTCTATTAACCTTGGTATCTTCTAAATTTGTTTGTTCTTAACATGTAGAATTATTAAAAATATTTACTATGAGTAAAAAAAAAAAAAAAAAAAAAAAAAAAAAAAAAAAAAAAAAAAAAAAATCCTGGCATTCTATAGAACAAGAACATGTTAATTTGTTCCTTAATTCATGCTGAGATGAGTTCTTAATATGCCAAATTTCTGTTTAACTGTTTATAATAACTTCAAGTATGTAGCTATTACAGGTAGTGTTGAAATGATGAAAAAATTGGTTAAAATCATTTAATAAATTAAAAAAGTTGTGGTTACTCTTGTTACAAAGAATCTAAAGTTACTCTTGTTACAAAATGAAATTTAAAGTAATAAGTCATAATTTTCATAAATTAATTTCATACTGTTGAAGATTGCACAAATAACAGATAAGCAACACATCTATATGGATAATTGTGATTTTAATTTATTTTTTTCTCCTTAGGATAAACTTTTATATGTTTTTGGTTACTCTTGTTACATGTAAAAGAACAAATTTAATTAACCTTTTTAATTAAAATATTATGTATATATATTTTTTCTTTAAATATTAACTAATAAAAAGATACTTACTACTAGTGTAAAAAATAAAACTGTAGCAAAACAAACAAAACTATTATGACTGATTGGCATTTGAAATAGTATGAAATTCAGGCATATTTGCTGCTAAAAAAAATGTTATTTTGTAACCCATTTACAAACAAAAATACATCTAAATATAGAAAAATACCTCAATTTTATTTTTCTTTGGACTTTTTACTAAAAAAAGATATATAATACACCTATGTCTTAAGAAGAAAAAAAAACGTTCATGATGTCCTACTTTGCATGGAATTACCCAACAGGATTATCCCTGCTCCTGACATCTTACATAACACTCCTTCAAGTATTTTTTTCAAATAGCTGTTGCCATTTGTAAGTTGTTGAAATGTAAATCAGTCGGTCCATTTTAGGACACAGCTATGGGATGATGGTTGAAAGAAGCATTTAAAAAAAATTAAAGCTGGCTTCGATAGGTCAGTTAGAGGTTTACCAGGACTGAAATTTCCAGGTCCAATCCACACACACACACAATATATATATATATATATATATATATATATATATATATATATTGGCCCGGCCCAGTATATAAACTAAAATCCACTCCAGCCCAGCCTGCATTTCGCAATCTAAAATTATTCATAAAGCACACTTACTTATGCTCCCAGCAGCAGAATTTTTTTCTGCAGTCTGCAACACAAGTAGAAACTTTAAAAACAGTCTGCAGAACTTAAGAACAAACGCCCTCTTTCCAATCTCCCATGCACTTAAACACCAAGTATTTGTGATTAACATAAAAGGAAAGTACTTTTTAAAATAATTTACCCTTGTCCTCAAAATTTTTAACACCATTGTCTAAAAAAATCTTTCATAAAATTTGTCAAAATTTCTGTGAAGTTAGAAAACAGAATAACAGTAAAAATAACATATGAACACCAATTTCTAAAATTTTTGAAAAAATTGATACAATGAGATAATATAAAAAATTATATATAGACGTGATAATACAGGAATGAAAGTGCACTAACGCCACTTTCGAGAAGCAAAAATCTAATTTTTTAGCAATAAAATCCATTTTTGTAGCAGCAAAAATCTAATTTTGTAGCAATAAAAGTTTTTTGGAGCAGATTGAAATTCTGAGAGAATCAAATTTGAGTAATTCATGCAAATACTATAAGTAATTCTATTGTAATGTTTTACCCAGGGGTGCAGAAAATGTTTTTACTCCCAACATTTCCCCCAATCCACACGAAAATTTCCCCAAAATTTTACGGTATGTTATAGGTAAGTGCTGTATTGGTATAGAAAATTTATTTTTCAAATATATATCAACTTATGCGCGAGTATATATGGCAGGAGTGATTCTGAGTGAAACAAAATTTCCTAAAATTCTCAGCAAATTTTCTGAAAGGTTACAGCAGAGTGGGGGAAATCCACTCCCAACACTATGTATTTTTCATGGATCTTTTGACGCAATTAGCGTTTTTTCGCGATCTTTTGACGAAATTTGCGGTTATTTCGCGATCTTTCGACGAAATTTGCGGTTATTTCTCCTTCCTTTTGACGAAATTCGCAGTTGTTTTGCCATCATTTGATGAAATTTGCGATCGTTTGGCGAAATTTGCGGTTCTTTCGTGATCTTTTGACGAAATTTGCAGTTTTTTGCGATCTTTTAACGAAATTTGCGATTCTTTCGTGAGCTTTTGACGAAATTTGGAGATTGTTTGCGATCTTTTAACGAAATTTGCGATTATTTCGCTCCTTTTGCCGAAATGCGCGATTGTTTCGCAATCTTTTGACAAAATTTGCGTTTATTTCGCGATCTTTTGAGTAAATTTACGTTCATTTCGCGATCTTTTGACGAAATTCGCGGGTTTTTTCGCTTTTCTTTGACGAAATAGAAAGTTATTCGGCCTGTTTTGACGAAAATCGCGGTTGTTTTAAGATCGTTTGACGAAATTCGAGGTTGTTTTGTGATCTTTTGTCGAAATTCGAGGTTGTTTTGTCATCTTTTGACGAAATTTGCGATTGTTTCGCGATCTTTTGACGAAATTTGCGATTGTTTCGCGATCTTTTGGCGAAATGTGCATTTATTTTGCGATCTTTTGACAAAATTTGCGTTCATTTCACGATCTTTTGAAGAAACCTGCGGTTCTTTCGCGATCTTTTGACGATATTTGCGGTTCTTTCGCGATCTTTTGACGAAATGTGCGGTTATTTTGCGATCTTGCGACGAAATTCGCGTTTTTTCGTAATTCTTCGCGAAAATTCGCGGTATTTTTATGTCCGAATTTTCAGATGAACGATTTTTTTTTTCGGAACCGAATGTCTTAAACTTTCGGAAAATTCAGAACATAATCACCCCTGATATACGGTACATATTATTCTGAGATCGATTTTGTGAAGGTCGCCATACGGATATTTTTATTTGTACTGAAATTGTTCTATCTCAGAGAATTATGGAATTCGTTGTTAAAATCGAAATCAATTGTATATGTTTCTGAAAAATTTCCCCCGATCCTAGATCGCCGGATCGAACATATTCTGCACCCCTGGTTTTACCTAGCAATCTTAGCTAGTTGTGCAATTCAAAATTTAATATGCTTTCACTCCAAACATGGCTAACTAATATTTAACCTGCCATTCAGCTGTAAAAAATCTCGTGAAAACATTAATGTTGCAGCAAATTTTTCCGCGATTATTTGACGGAATTCACCTTATTTTCCGCGATCTTTGACGAAATGCGCATTTTCTCGCGATCTTTCGACGATGTTCCCGTTTTTTACACGATCTTTTGACGATGTTCCGTTTTTCGCGATCTTTCGACGAAGTTCCCGTTTTTTTCGCGATCTTTCGACGATGCTTCCGTTTTTTTCGCGATCTTTCGACGATGTTTCCGTTTTTTCGCGATCTTTCGACGATGTTCCCGTTTTTTTCGCGATCTTTCGACGATGTTCCCGTTTTTTCGCGATCTTTCGACGATGTTTGCTTTTCTTCGCGATCTTTTGACGAAATTCGCGTTTTTTTCTCCCGATTTTTTGAAGGAATTCGCATTTTTTCCGCAATCCTTTGAAAAAATTCACGTTTTCTCCGCGATCTTTTGACGATATATGTGTTTATTCGCGATATTTTAGCGAAATCCATGTTTTTCGCGATCTTTTGACGAAATTCACGTTCCTTACGCGATCCTTTGACAGAATTTCCGCTTTTTCCGCGATCATTTGTCATAATTCACGATATTTTTTCTCCAATCATTTGACGAAACTCGCGTTTTTCCTCCATCCTTTGGGGAAAGTTGCTATTTTTTCGCAGCCTTTAAACGAAAATAGCGTGTTTTTTATTTTATCTTGCGACAAAATTTTCACCATCTTTTGACGAAATTTGAATTTGCGTTTTTTCACACGAAAATTCGAAAATTTCGCCTATTTTCCCACGATCTTTTGACGAAATTCTCATTTCTTTTAGCGATCCTTCGATAAAATTCGCGTTCTTTCCGTGATCCTTTGACGAAATTTGTGTATTTTTTGCGATCCTTTGACGAAATTTCACGTTTTTCCGCCATCCTTTGACGAAAGTTGCTATTTTTCCGCAACCCTTTTACGAAATTGACGTTTCTTTCACGATCTTATGCAACATTTTCTTTTTTCTTCGCAATCTTTTGACGAAATTAACGGGTTTTTTTCGCTACCCTTTGACGAAATTTTCTATTTTAACTGCAAATGATTGACGAAATTGTTTTTTCGGCGAACATTTGTCGAAATTCGTGATATTTACGTCCGAATTTTCGGACTAATGACCGATTTTTTTTTTTTTTTTTTTCGTAAGAAATCACCCCTACGAGGATTGGCTGAATTAATAATTGGGCGGCTCACGATCGTGTGTCTAGAATTTACTCCGTGAATCATTTATATTTTAAAGGGAATCGGAGCGAATCGCCAATCGCATGTGGCGCGGATCGTATTATTGTGGTACATGGCAAATAATTTCATGAAAACTTTTTTTTTCTAAATTTTAATAGTTGAAAAATAGTCTGCAGGCTTTCTTAAGAGTCTGCGACGTGCGTCGCAGCGTTGCGCCGATTCTGCGCCCGGGCTAATGCTCATATTTTATTTTAGATTATGTTCGAAATTCATGAATACAAAAAAACATCAATATTAATGACAATTAAAGCAATTATGTACATAAACATTACGTAAAAATCATTACTTAGACAAATACATTCAAATGAAAATCCAGTAAGAAAATCAGTTTAGAATGAAAAAAATGAATGATAAAAGAAAATCACAATTTTAAAGCTCTACAAAGAAAAAAAAGTAGATTTTTAAAAATGCATCTCTGTAACTTATAAAATCAAATTAAGTTTTTAAAGATTTTGCTAAACAAATGTACAACATCAATATAATTTTTACGAATAACAAATAAGTAAACTGGGCTTGTAAACCAACTTAGTAAACCAACTTGGGCTCGGGGAGAAGAATTTAGAGAATTGCACGGGTCACTGTTTGTTTATCATACGGGCTAACACGGACCGAACGTTTAGCTTTTATTCCGGGCCGAGCCCGCTCTGGAAATTTTGGCCAGTGCAGACCTCTAGGAAAAATGAAGTCCAGGCCAGGCTTACCCAAAAGAAAAAGAAGTCTGGCCCGACCCAAATCTGTAAAAAAAAAAATTAAGATCAGGGCACGGCCAGCCTCTAAAAGAGAGAAGATCTTACCCGCCCCAAGTAATTTAAATATAATAAAGAGGCATAATGCTGTTTTGCAAATCCTTTATTTCCTCAAGGGGGGGGGGGGGGCGATCACCCCATCGCCCCCCGCCATTAGATCCCCATTGTTAATTACTTATCGAGTTATAAGCGATTCTTATCACGTGTCGATAGGTTCTTATCTTTTACCGTGATATCGCTCCCGGAAATTCGATTTAAATCGTCAACGTTGACAGTATTTTCTGAAAGACCTTTTGCCTTTATCGAAAAACGGAAAACGCTTTTCAATTAGTATATAGTTTCTAAATAGGAAGACCTGGCAATTTTATGTGCTTCCGAACAAAAATGAGTTCGGAAATGAGTCAGAAAGTCAGGGTTGGCAAGTTTCTTCCACAATGGAAAAAAACGTGGAAAAAACCGGCCGGAAGAAATAGGTTTCTTCCAAGTGGAAGAAACTTATTCTTTAAGAATTTAGCCTATAACTTTCAACTTTGTACAATACAATAAATGTCTTCTTCCTACAACCTTAAGTAAATTAATTCCATCAGACCTATACCAGGGTTGGGGTTTTAGACGCCCAAAACTAGTTTTGGACAGGACATGTGTGTTTTACTGTCCAAAACTGTACTAAAGTGTCTAAAACTGTACTAAAGCGTCCAAAACTGTACTAAAGTGTCAAAACCTTAAAAAAAGCAACATTCCACATGTAAGCACTGCACACTTATTAAACATATGAATAAATATAAATATCTCACAATATATTTTACTAACATTCCATTTAATTCTTTGGTAAATGAAAAAAAAGTTCAAATTTTTCTTATATCTGTGTAACATAAAAAGTTCTGTTTCTGTTAAAATTGAGTTATAATAATAAGAAATTCTTTATAATACCACACATGTAGTTTAGGGAGGGGAGATTTGCTTAACACTAGTGCTTTTGTTTCAATTTTTGTGCAAGAAAATGTTACAAAGAAATTTCTTTTAAATAATATTTCATTGTAAATTATCTTTTCTAGATTATAGGATAATGAAAGGAAACACAAATATTTAATTTAAAATCTAGAAGTTATTTTTTAAATTATGTATTTTTATTATGAATTTAATCTAATTCTAGTGAGCATTCTATTTCTTAAGAGTTTTAAAATAGTGTTGTTATAATAATAGTCATATATAGTGTTATAATAATAGTCAATATCTAAATATCTCATAATCAAACAAAATCAATTATTTTTATTTATACTATTTCTTAATATACACATATACATAGTTGCCAACCGTAAGCTGGTTTAATCAGTATGCTGAACCTGAACTCCATTTATCAATTATTTCCAGTAAGAACTCTCGGGACTTTCAGTAACAGAATCAGAATGTATTCTTCATAAAAATCATTAGTACTTCTATTAACTACTATTATTTAAATGAATAACATTAAAATTATGATACATAATTAAATTTAATATCTTCTTAATGTAATTACTTTGTTACGTATGGCAATTAGGTTGTTGCTACTAAATTGTTAGGTAGTATAACGTAGTGTAATGAGGTTGTTAATACTAAATTAATATTTTTGTATTGTAATCTTTTTGCCAATTTTTTAAACTTTTAGCACTGTTCTGATAAATACAATTTTACTACAAAATATAGTTTTGGACAGTTTAAGACAGAAGGGTTTTGGACAGTACGGTTTAAACCATGGATTTTACCGTGGTTTTTACCGTTGTGTCCAAAACCTTGCCAACCCTGACCTATACAAATTTAATTAATTATGTATGCTAAATTAATTATTTCATCAGTTTTCTAGCCACGATCACACAAAAAACTTGTCTAAAGATCTTCAACCATTGGCTAAATGAAGAAAAGAAATTTTATCCAAAATGCACAAAATCAATTGTTATCCATTTCAATTTAAAAAGCATATTTTTTAATTATTTTAATTTTTGAAACTGGTAGTAAATGATACATGGATCATTCACCAATGGTAGAATGAAACTCACTTAAATAAAAGACAGTGCTTTTAATTTACGCCAATTTAATTAAGGTAAATAATATAGTACAATGATTACTGTATTAAAAGAATCATTAAAATCCTCACTTTACTTACTACAATGCAGCATAGTATAACAAAAAGTCTCTTTTATCAGTTTCTCAACTTAGAATGGATGAATGAAAAAGTCCTACAGAAAACTTCATTAAAGTTTAAAAGCATTTCGACATACCCATTGATATTTTAAGAACATTAGTCTTTTAAAATCAGTATTGAGATATGTATGCTAGATGCTAGTATAAATAATTACAAATTTGTTTGTTTTCTGTGTTGTGCAGTTCAAAATAATGCATTTTTATACGAAAATAATGTATTTTTATATGAAAAATAAACATTTTGTAGATAGATTTTTTTCTCTTTTTACATAAATGGCATAATTAATAATAATAATAATAAAAATTCTTATACCTCTAAAGTTGTAAAATCCATCAACTGTAAATGTCTGCCGAACCTGAAGTATGTTATTAAAAATATAACTTATTTTTCCAAAAATAATATTTTTAATATTAATTAAATTTTCCAATTAAGGGTCATATAATTATACTTTGAGTTTAATTTTTTTACATAGATAATATACTTTAATTTTGAGCATCTATTTTGTTTTCCGTTGGTTTCTTTCATTTCTTCCAGTTTTTTCCATTACTTCCAGTTTCTTCCACTGTCCTGGAAGAAACCCAACCCTGCAGAAAGTAGTTCCTATATGGATTTGTGAACAACTTTAAAAAATTACAAAGAACTATTTTCAAAATTCTACTTTTTTTACTATACAACTTCAAAAGTTATTATGTTAGTTTTTAATCCTCTTTTTTTCTTTTGTTCGAAACTACATTAAATCTTTTAATATAGGTGTAAACTGGCGGTCGCCACTCGCCACATGGCGATTAAAGTTGTAAAAGTGGCGATTAAAAAATCGGCCATCGATCGCCACCCTAGTCGCCACTCACCAAGTGGCGATAAAAAATCTTATCGATCACCAAGTGAAATATAGCTTTTTTCATAGAAATATGCATCTCTACTTTGGTTACAT
The DNA here is from genome assembly GCA_963932465.1 of Maratus speciosus. Taxonomy (NCBI): domain Eukaryota; kingdom Metazoa; phylum Arthropoda; class Arachnida; order Araneae; family Salticidae; genus Maratus; species Maratus speciosus. The sequence continues at coordinate 60,603,947 of OZ010799.1, read as the reverse complement.
CTAATTAGCAAACTGGTTAATTCTCTTTCTTACCGGATGCAAGCAGATTACAACGATTTAGCTGTATTTTCAATATTTCTGCTTTTCGCCATTGCTGTTCAGTTTGATTATTTTTTCAAGAAATACAGTTTTATTCTGCAAAATATATTCATCAGCTTTGATTCCACATGCATTTCAAATAATTTATTCCTTTTTTTTTCACCGAATGCAAGTGGATTTTAAGGACATTGCAGTATTTTCAATATTTCGACTCCGGCCACATGCTCACCAGTTAGATTATTTTTCTTCAAGAGATACTGTTTAATCCTGTTTAATACACTCATCAGCTTCGATTTCAACTGTATGTAATGTGTGTAGTATGTTAATAACACATTTACTTATTAAATAAAATCCAAATAACATTTTATTGTGCTTTATTTGATTATTTTTTTTTATTGTATACACCTAACTGTTGGAATTTTGATTTAATTATTTTTTATATAAAAGAAAGTAATAGTAATTTAAATTGATAATAGTGTTTATGAACATATAAAAATAATCTAAAAATATATTCTAAAAAATGAATGTAACAGATTCAGTGGTTTTAAAGTAATTTTCTTGAATTTTGACTGCTTCCCTATTCTTATCATGAATAGTTGGCTGGTAAAACTCTGACTTATAGAAAAATATGTCTATATACAGCGATTATAGTTCATGTAGACGTCAAGAAAGTTTGAAACATTATAGTGGCCACTAACTTTAAAAAGTGGCCACTAATGAAACTGAGTCTACCGGCCACTGGCTACTAACTCAATTTCTCAGTTTTCACCTATATCTTTTAATTAATATTTATTTCAATGTTGAAAAGTCTAAGTAATCATTATAATGTTATCATTGTGTATTTTCTGTCTTGCGATAATAATCTAAAATGTACTGTAAAATTTTCCCATCAATGTGTTTGCAGTATTCTTTAAAAGAATCTTAATTGTAATGTTGAGAAAAACCGGAATTTTTTGTAGAAATTGTGTAGGGTCGGGCCGTACCTGATTTAATTGTTTCTTGACGTGCTGGACTGGGTCTGTGTTCACTGGTTTTTGTATTAGTCGGGATGGGCCGTAAGCTGTGAAAATATAAACAGGCCGGGCCAAAACTTTTAATTTTTATACCGAGATGGGCCCAGATAGCTTTCGTGCGGGCCGGACCGGGTCGGGAAATTCCAGCTCGTGCAAACCTCTAACCAGCTGTAATTAATTTCAACCATTTAACAATTGCAAATTTAACAATTAAGAAATATTAAATATTCAAAAATAAGTTTTTACACACATTTTTCAATATTGATGATTGATAGGAACTACCCAAAGATGCTTGCTTTCTTAATACCCCCCCCCCCCCCCGCACACACACCTTAATTTTTAATGTAATTTTTAAACACATGAAAGAAGAAAAAAAATATCTACCTCCCTGACAAAAATTCCTTACTTCCTTTTTTCTCTTAGTAATTAATTATTACTTGAAAATATTTTTTTTTCAAAATAATTATAGAAGAAAGACTAATTAAGGGATTACTTCAGTCACGTGAAAAGACCCGCTCGCTAATGCTAATCCCATGGAAGAATTTTTTAAAGATATCTGGTTTGCATTTCAATATTTGTAAATGATTTTTTTTTTTTTTTTTTTTTTTTTTTTGCGTTGGATAGCTGAGATTGAGCTGCACAAAAGCTACTTTTTTTACTTTTTCGATTTTGTTTTAAAGATATTTTCAGTGAGGACACTATCAATTTCGAAACCGTTTTCGAAAGTGAAAGCATCCTCATAAAACAAATGTGCTAAGAAAATCGAAAAAGTTAAAAACGGCGTTTGTACAGCTCGATCTCAACTATCCAATGAAAAAAAAAAAAAAAAATCATTTAAAAATATTGAAATGCAAACGAGATATCTTTAAAAAAATTTTCCATAGGATTAGCATTAGCGAGCTAGTCTTTTCGCGTGACTGAAGTAGCCTCTTAAACCTTAAGCACATGTCCGTATTTTTGTAACGTGAGCACAGCACACGCGTGGGATAAATCTCACACCATTTTGTCTCCCATTATGTTTTTGGCTAAATACATTTTAAAAAACAGGTCTGCCGCTCTGTATTATAAAATGCACCGGTACCACTTTTTTTAGAGAAAAAGTCATGCTTTTCATATTTATCTTCATATTTTTAGCAGTTTCTATAAAAAATCACGTTTTTTAAAGAAAATATGCAAACGATTTGCAAACGACCTAAAACATGAATTAACAAAATTGATAGTAATTAAGGGGTCTCAGGACTTTTAAAGTTTTAAAATTTTTGAAACTTTAATTTTTTTAGATATTAAACTCCTATCTTTTCTCAACATTTTGATATGGTCGTTTCCTTGAAATTCCCATTAGAACAGAAGTTAAGGCATTTAGAATTATACTAGCTCAGTCGCTGAAGCGGCGTTTCTGAAACTTTGAAACCATTTTTCGTCAAATGACGTTTTTGGGCATAACGCGCAAGATTTCCGAATATTTTTTTCATGATATCTTCAAAACATATGTCTCATGTTAGTAGGTGTAAACTGTACTTAAAATTTTATTTTTATTGTTTAAAAAAAATTTTTTTAGGTAGTTATACTGTTGAAATTTCCTAAAATTTGCATTAGCAAAATACAACTTTGTAAAACATATAAAAATCCTTTAAACACAAATTTATTTAGGTTCAGGGTAATTATTACAATCTGAAGTATAAAATTTTTAGCACCAAAATTTTCATTCTAGTTGCAAAATTTATTTTGTAATCCTGCGCGTAATCTGTTAGGTCCATTTTCTGCTCGTCAAATGTCTGACAGTTTGAACCCTCTGTAAATGCTAATTCTGCATCCTGCAATTTTTTAAAAACGGAAAAAGAAAGAACATACTTGCATCTTTAATCCCAATTAAAATTGTGTCTTAAAATCAAATACATTTTAAAATATTAAATGTTGAAAATAGTCTTTTTTTTTTTTTTTTTTCCTAATTTAAAGAGTTTAGAGACCCCTTAAACCTTATCAATATATATACAAGTGGTAACCGCAGGGGCGTCGCCATGGGGGGGGTATGGGGGACCCCCCCCCCCCAATATATGTGAAGTTGGGAAATTTGAGCTTAGAGTTGGGAAATTCTAGATTTTTGAGACATTTTCTTTTTTAAAAGTAATAGTAAAAAAATTATGAAATTTTTATTGTTTTGGTGATTATTTTGAGTACTGCAACAGTAAACAAGTTAAATTATCAAAAGAAATACAAAAAGAAATCAGCCACACTCAAACTATCATCAGTGTTGAATTCAGACACTTTTCTCCGGGAGGGATTTCTGTGGCTCCGGGGGGGACATTGTAGAGTTCCGGGGGGGAAATTGCACTTTTTGACCATTGAAAACACAAAATCTCAAATCTTCCGGGGGGGACATCTCATTGCTCCGGGGGGGAATGTCCCCCCCCCGGGCCACCCCCTGAAATCAACACTGACTATCATTGTATTTTCAGTTCTACAAAAATATTGTACATCTACCAGACCTAAATTTCTCTACTCCTGTTCATCAATAACTGACTAATCAGTTCCTTTATTTCCTCCAAAACTTTGTTCCTTTTTCAAAAATTTCACCCTACCTCCCCTTCTCCTCCCAAAAGAGAATCCAGCTATTTTAATCCAAAGGGATTGCAGCTTCTTTTGAAAATCGGAGGTCACTTGTAGCACAACAGAAAGGAATGTAGTAACCTACTTGAAACACAGCTATGAGCAAGAAGATTTGATGAGTTTTCACAACTTTTTTGACTAATTTTCCGATTTTTGAGCAATATTTTACTCATTCTCGTTTTTTTTTTTTTGTTTTTTTTTTTGCCGCAAAAATTAGTTAACCCTTCGCTGTCAAGTAAAAAGCATTATATGAGCAAACGCGGATATAAGAAGTCGTTAGTTTAGATAAATTTGTCACATTTTACTTTACACATTTATTATTTGTGTGCGGAAATATATCAGTCCTGTTCGTTTATATTCATTATGTGTTTATAAAATTTTAAACCAAAAGTCCAGTGTTCTGTGTTTAAAGCTGTTCTAAAAAGTTACTACTCAGCACGAAGAAACCCTTCATAATAGGAAAAGAGTTTTCGTGCAAAATTTTGGAGCATCTAAAAATCCATTCGAGGATGAAAAAGGTAAAAAATGGACGATTTTAATTTGGAACAGAAATATGACCATGAAAGCAGTCCATCAACTCAAGAAAAAATCGACATGCACTGTAATACTGACACGTTGCACTTGAATAAAATTTTGAAGAAATAAAGATTTCCTTACAGACAAGCTCACAAACAATTATGAATATTAGGATGTGACTGGAGAAGCTGAGTTCCGAAAGCACCGTAGGAAAACGGTTTCACCAAAAACAATAGATAAAAATAACAGCACAGCAATGGACATTGATACACATAAGTTTAACAGTAAAGAATTATAAGAAATACAGGAAAATTTCAGGAATTTAGTAATGGGATTAAATGACAATGTTCCCTGTAATTATAAGTGAAAACTGGTCGGATGTGCCAATCCCAAAATTTTCTTCTACTCCATACATGTTAAAGCCTCAAAATTTGCAATCACAGTGCCAAAATTAAATGACAATTCTTTGCCTATAATAACAAACTCTAAAGGTATAGATGTGTTGAATTGTGTGCATTTAAAAAGGAAATATAAGCATAACATTTTTCAAACAAATCATTGAATTTTGGCACCCAGCCTCTTAGATGTCTGCAACCAAAATTCCTTACTCAAAGTGCACAAAAGCGATAGCTTTGGACAGTATAGACCCAAGCCTAATTAGTATCTATTTATGTGGAAGTGCTACTTATAAGGAATATGAAGTTTGAGTAAATTTCGTGCATTAGTTTTTGAGATACAGCTATCGCAAGATCGTGAAAAATGCTGCATAGCAGCGCCACCTGCTATATGATATACATAAAAAGCTAATCTGCATCAAATTATGTCAAGGTTTAACAGAATATTACGTTTGATCAAATTCTGTGCAATAGTTTTTGAGATATAATTATCGCTAAAATCATGTAAATCGTGAAAAATGCCGCATAGCAGTGCCATCTGTTGGACGATTTACACCAAAAACAAATCAGCACCAATTTTTATCAAGGTACAGTCAAACCTCGTTAACACGAACTGTTTCCGATTGCCTCGTCCAGTTAGTTGTATGTAATGTAGTTAAGCTCCGATAACACGAGATAACACTTTTAATACGAACAAAAAAAGTTTCCCCTTGAGTGTTCGCGTTAACGAGGTTCGACTGTATAAGTGAATCTCTAAAGTTTTATTAAATTTCGTGCATTATTTCTTGTGTTAGAGCGCCCACAAAATTTGTATCCCATATAGACAGACAGATATTTTCTAAAAACAGTCAAATCGTGTTTAGGACATACTAAAACGTATAAATCAGTCTAAAACCGGAAGTCGAATTTTTTCACGAATCCAATACTTTCTTCTTGTAAAGATAGAAGAAAGTAAAAAGCGTATGTATTTTTTTAGTAAACAAACCCATAATTAGAATTTTTATGTTTTCAGTTTCAGAATTTTTCTTTGGAAAGGAATTTTTTATGCAAAAGTATCATTATAGTTATTACACACGTTGTGCATATTTTAGTCGAAAATTGGAGCAATTTGTTTCAAGTTGGGAAATTTTCGAATTCTCCCCCCCCCCCCCCGAAAAAATATCTGTGGCTACGCCCCTGGGTAACCGGAAAAAATACGACAGGAAAAATGGGGACAAGGAAAAAGGGTGTACATCAATTGCACCTACGGTAGGAGGAGATCATAAATTGTGCTTACAGCTTCGATCCCATCTGTATGAACTGCGCTTGAGGGGGTGAAATAAGCAATCCATCATTGTATTGAGTGTTGCCTTTAAGAGTTATTTTGCCTCAAAAGTCTTCTGGATGCAAATCTTGCCATAGTAAATCTTGGCGACAACAATCATAATACTTTTAAGCACGTGGCCTGCATTAATCTTTACTTTTTATTTAAAAGTCAAAGTATTTTAGCGATAAGATATTCAACGTAATAAAAACAAATAAAATATTAAATGAAGTATCATTCCTTAAGGCTGTTCTTAACTATTCTGCTCAACAAGCTCAAAACGTTTTGACACATTTACAAATTCATTTTTAACTGAAAGATCCAATTTTATAATTGGAAAGCCTGGCCATGGAAGCGATTTGGAATTGAACTGTTTTTTTGGTTTTTTTTTCACTTTTTGATCAGTAAATTACCTATTGAGTTATAAGCGTTTTTGAACACGTGACAAACACGTTTTTCGCCTGCTTTTGAGTGCTTATTCTCCGCTCGCGCAGAAACTCTCTTCAAAGCGTCCACTTTGACACTATTTTCTGGAAGATCTATTGCATTTGCAAAAAAAAGGGAAAAACAGCTCGATGATATAGTTTCTGAACAATAACACCAGCTAGTTTCATGCATTTTCGAAAAAAAAAAAAAAATTAAAACTTATGTCAGAAAGTTGCCATTTTGGATTTGAGAAACACCCTTAAGCAAAGGATACTAATTAATATTTACTTCGATCGAAAGAAGGGCAATAATCAAAAGATTGATGTAAAATAAGGCAATAATCACAGATTTAAAGTAAGGCAATAATCACAAACTTAAAGTAAGGCAATAATCACAATACTTATAAGCAAAGGGCGATTTCGACCCCCGGTACAAACTGCCACCCCAAGTTCTGTTAGCTCTTTCAAGGAATTCCATGTAATATCTAATGTTAATTAAGAACATACAACATTATTTAGAATTTTTTTATTTTGACTTGTAACACTTGAATGAAAAGCGTTTTTCCATTTTTAATCACAAAAAAAAAATGTTGAAAATTCATAAATTCAAGTTATCAAAACTCGGAGTTCTATTTGTACAGAAATGAAACTTTCATTTATTTTTTACCTATTGGTACACGAAAAACTTTTACTTAATATATAGTGCTTAGATCCAGTAAAAAAAATTTTATTTCTGTAACTTTACTTTATTTTATTTATTTATTTTTGTATAAACGGGTTTAATAGGATGAAACACAACTTTGAAATATGTTTACTAATGAAGCTATACATCTAAAGCTAATGGTTTAGGAAATTAGTCATCGGGCAACAATTAGAGCTGACACTCTTATATACTATTTGTCACGATTTTTAATATTTTATAAAAGTTCATTAATTTTCACAATTTTTTCCCTCATATAATACCAAATCTGCCAGTAACATGTTTAAATTAACAATATTATTACTGTAAGTTGTAATATTAATATTATTAGTAGCATTATTACTTACCCATCAAACGTAGTATAGGGTAAGTCTTGTAATCGTTTTGAAAATTGAAAAAAAAAAATTGACGGATTTACACGTTTCAGACACTGGAGATTCCGAAAAACATATTTTTAGAAGAAAAAAAAATTGTCCATCCGTCTGTATGTCTGTGTAATCGCTCTATCTCCCGAACAAATTGAGATAGAGACTTGAAATTCGGTGTGTACTTAGGGAGTAATAATGGGAAGAAGCCTATTAAATATCAGTAACCTCGATTAACCGGAACAATTTTTTTCTGACTCTTGAAATATTCATCCTGATAAAAGGTATACAAAAATTTTCGAAATACTTTATTTGAAGGAGTGAATATAAAAGACAATAAAAACATAAATTTTGCATCATGAATGAACTCGATCGGATAATTAGTTGCCGAAATATTTGTAATTCTAGTTTTCACACTCTTCAATTTTTCATGATCCTGTATTTCATTAAAATTTCAATTCAAAGACATATTTTAATTGGAAATGAGACGCTTAATCCGAAGCAATAAACAGTTATTTAAGACGATTATAATTTTCCAAGTTATAAGGATGTTTCTTTTACGCAATTTCAGTACTACTCGATTATCCCGCCGGCCAAAAAACTATCGCCAAACTATAAGATTAAATGCCAATAATGGCCTATCGTAAATGACAAGCATTTAATGCCTCCTCATACCTATAAGGGGGTTTATCATAGGGGGGACCCTGTTCTGTCGCCAAATACCGCCAAGTCTGTCGCCAACTTGGCGGCCAAAATGAATCGCCAAAAGTTACGCCAAATCAGGGTACCAAAAAAAAAGCCGGCTAAAATTAAAAAAAGCCACGCCGGTGGATTTTATCGGTTTTAATCGGCTTTTTTTTGGCCATAATGGGCTTTTTTTTGGCCATAATTGGCTTTTATAAAGTGAAGCACTGTAATTACAAACTACACATTTTAAAGTATTTTTAATTAGTTTTAATGACATTTAATTGATCTAGAGTTTAATAAGTAATTGAATTTCTGAATAATGAAGGCATTAATACTGGAATAAAACTTAGATGGTTTTGCTAGTGATAGTGATTTGCTGTCAGAATTGCAAATAGGTCAGCTAAATTTAAAAAGGGCCATACTAACTGCTTTATACTGACCTTTAACTCCACCGCCCACCCCCCACCCCCACCCCCAATTTTTTCATTTTTACTGCTTTATAAAATTGAAGAGGACAATGGTTACTTAGTTACATGTTTTATTACTACTTAATTTTAAGAGCTATTAATATACAAGTCTTATTTTATTTCTAGTAAACTTTTAAAATTATACATAGTCATGTAATAAAAACACCATTTCTCACTATTAAAAACATTATGAATAGCATATGCATGAATATGCTTACCAACAAGATTTTCAAAATTTTATTTAGAGATTTTTTTTTTCTTCCCCTGTTTAAATGCTTTTATTTATTTATTTTTTTTTTTATACACTTACGTACCAAACTCTTCTCAAATATTATATCCTTTCTAATTTCTCTTTTAACATTTATAAGTTAATCTCTTCAAAATGGAGACATAAGAATGTTTCCATTTTGATGGGCTACATTTTTTTTATTGTTTAATTAAATATAATCTTTAAAATATGTAGTATATGTGGAGCTATGTAATATAGAATTTCAAAAGACCAGTTTGGAGTCTAACGTATATCCTTTTCAATATTTATAATTTTGTTTTCAGACATTATGCCTTCACAGTGGCCGTCTAGCAGTTATAAAGACTTATTTATTTGACAAAATTTAATAGAAATTGAAAAAAAAATTAGTAGAGAATATTTATCAGTGTATTAAAAAATAATTGATCTAAATTTAAAATGAATTATCTGTAAACCGGCTTTTTTCAATAAAACCCGGCTTTTTTTAAGTGGTTAAAACAAAAAAAAAAAAAAAAAAAAAAAACCCGGCCGGCTTTCTGTTGGCCTGGCTAAAAAAAGCCAGCAACCCTGCACCCAAATGGGTGGTATCTCTAATACTTCGCCAAATTCCATAGACTTCCATTGTAAACCAATACTTGCTTACAGAAAATCAACAAATTGAGATATTTTAATGCAACAAAAAGTAATATTAGCTTAAGGGGTTATGTTAATTATGGCACAGATGTCATATATGCTCCATATTGGCGCGATTGCCAATTTGGCGAAAACTTCGAAAGCATAAACAACATCATCCGGGTTACCATATCAAGCAAAATAACGACACTTTGGTGCCAGTTCAGTACCCATTGCGTATATGACATTGGCGTCATAAAAAAATCGCGCCAATATGGGGCGTATATGACATCTGATCTTTAATTATATTTAAGGGAGTCCAAATAAATTAAATTATGAATAAAAATAACATGGTACAATGCTTAGCGGCCCCCAACGACTAGTTTTTCAAACTGTCACGTCTGGAAATTCAATTTAGAACACTTTATGGAAATTCAGTTCAAATGCTAAATGCTTTTAATTGCATTTTGTGAAAAATTGCTTTTAATTGCATTTTGTGAAAAATTGCTTTTAATGAAAATTTGGAAAAACCGTTCGATTTCACAGTTTCTAAATAACAGTATCTGTCACTCTCATGCAAGTACAAGCAAATATGAATTCTGGAAAGTAACCAGTTTGGATTTTAAAACAGTCTTAAGGCTCAGAAATTCAAAGAAACTATTTTCTGACACATTTCTGAATTCATTTTTGCATGAAAACACGTTAAGTTAGAAGATGTTTTTATTCAGAAATTATGTAATCGAATGACTTTTCATTTTATGGAAAAAGCAGATGATTTTACAGAAAATACTGTAAAAGCTGGCATTTTGAACCAATTCACGACGCAGCAATGCGCGAAAGAACACAAACGTGTCGTCACGTAACAAGAATGGCTTATAACTCTATAAATCTAGAAATGGAAAACGCCATTCAATAAAAAATCTTTTCAATAGGCCTGTTAATTTTATTCCTTTCAGTATTTGTTCCTTTTTGTTCCTTTCAATCAGGCAATGTGTCATAAAATTTTGTGTTGCGAGCGAAGAATTTGTGAAGCACCTTAAGTACAGCTTAAGAAATTAAGTTTCTTTACACCACTTTTTTATGCATGTTTTTAAAATGATAATTTAATTCTCAGTTTTGAATTCATGAGAATTTAGTGCTCTTCTTCTTCTTATTATTAATTTATAAGCATGTGCATAAGAGAATCGTGCGTGATTGTAACAAATAAATAAATTTGTTTAAATAAACAAAAACAACGTAAAAAATAAATTTGATCAAGAAATACATATTTAAGTTTCAGTTATAAAACATCGTGCAACCGCTTTGGAATTTAAAAAATTATTTTAGAAATTGAAAAAAAAATAAGTTTTGAAAGTAAATAATAAATCATTTTTTAAATGCCATAGTTGCAACTAAGTTAATATAAATAATAGTATAAAGAATAAATTTAAGAGCAATAAAAGAAGCTCTAATTAGCGTTCATAGGAATATTTCAGTAACAAGAATACTCTTCTATTTAGAATGTTGTTCTTTTTCCTCAGCATATTTCTTTCAAAATACCACAGAGAATAACTTTAAGGTGAAAATTATTTTTAGCATAGCAATTGAAATACGAAATATCTGTAAATATATGTATAGAAATGTTAATACTGTATATCTGTATATAAATATTAATAGTGCTTAAGGTTCTTCAAGAATCTTAGAATGAAACATTTGAAGGCACAGTCAACGAGAAATTAGTTTAAACCTGATGGAAATATTTGTTTCCATACGTAATTAGACCATGTTAAATATTATATTTCTGAACGAAAAATAATATGCTTGGAGAAAAAAATGGCATTGTTAGGTAACAAGTGTTATTTCTTCATAAAAATTTTTCTTCAAATTAAAAAAAATTCTCCAACATTTAAATTTCTTATGTAATTAATTGAAATTCATGATGATTTGTAATATTCTATAATGCTTATATGTTTACATATATATGGATTTTTTATTATCATACTTTTATTTCCCCCTTTTTTTTTCAATTTGTGCATTTTATATTAACGGAATATATATTTTGGTATTGCCAATTTTTCTATGATTTAATAGTTATTATTAATTTTTTTTTTAATTTTTTGCGAGTTTAAGCACTATTGAAAGCCGAAATTGTCGATAAAGCGCCTAATTTAGCAAATTAACGCCAACAGAAAAGAGTCTTTCTAACAAAATAAACTGTCACTTCGTACCCATAAGTAGAAGAGACGGGGGTGACAATGATATCCTATCCAACCTGACGCCGAGCGCAGTTCATACATGGGGAGTCAAAGAAGGGTCGGCATCGGCGCAGTTAGCCGGTCTCCGGAAAAAACGGCACTGTTTGGTGCTGCTTCTACTTTGTTCGGTTTGGAGATGTTATATATAACACAGCCAGGCGAATACAAATTTTTAAGTCAATGTCTACAAATGCGAATTTTGAAAAATGATGTGGATATTCGCATACGAGAATCAAAGCACTCGCTAAGCCCCCCCCCCCCCCCCCCGAAAAAAAAAGAAAAACGTTCGCGAATGCTGTTACACTTGGCAAATTTGTTTATAACACTTTATTCGACATCGATGAAAAGTATTCGTATTCGCGTTCGTGGATGTCAAAATTCAAGTAGTGATGAATACGTGCATTCTCGTACGCGAATATTCTCACTTCTTTACGCTATTGCTAATAGCATTCAGAAATATTTAGAGCAAATATGCGCCTAAGGGAATGATATAAATGAGACATTTCTTACCTTGTTAATTTTTAGCACTTATTTATCAATAAATTCAGTATTTATCAGTTCCTTGTCACGCTTTTTCCGATCACTTTTTTTCCTAGATTCTACAGTCTACACACTTCTACAAATAGCTTTTATGTTACTCTTTCATCACTAAAATTATTTTAGCGTGCGTTGTAACGTTGGAAATGAATGTATCTAAATAAAACGTTTGTACACGCATGAGAGTGCATTTGATCCCAAGAGCTATATTTCTCCCCTCCTATCAACCAAAGAAAACAAATTCCTGCACCTACTCCTTCTAGACCTTGACCTTGAAAGGTACAAGGCAGGTCAGAGGCGTCCTAGAAAAATCTATCCGTTTTTTGAAGAAAATGTGCTAAGGGGTGAGATTTACCCAGGCCCTGATTAGCGAATAGGCACAAGAAGCACATGCTTCCCTTGGAAAATTTTGAAGGGGCCCGAAATTGAGAAAACAGGGGCCGCAAATTTTATATTGAATTAATTGTAATGTTAGATGTATGTTTATTTTACATACTGAATTTGAATATTATTAAATTTGACATGTATGCACAGCATCAAGTATTAAAGGGATTCTTCATGCACTTGAAAACACATGCTCCGTAATGTTAATCCTATGGGCAAGTTATTTTCGAATTTCTCGTTTCAATTTGAATATTTTTAGACGATTTTTTTTTTCTTCATAGGATAGGATTCGAAACCGGTTTCGAAACTGAAAGTACCTTTTTAAAAAAAATCTACAACCAAAATCGAAAAAGTAAAAAAGAGTCATATTAAAGATTGAGCTCAGCTATGCTATGCAAAAAAAAAAAAAAAAAAAAAAAACGTTTAAAAATATTCAAACTGAAACGAGAAATTCGAAAATAACCTGCCCATAGTTTTAACATTACGGAGCGTGTTTTCAAGTGCATGAAGAATCTTCTTAATAATATACTCTACTACCAAAACTGAAAGAAGTATCTTCAAATATTGATATTTTATGTTGTGCATACACGCTAAATTCAATTTTTTATCCAATTTAAATACTTATGGTAATATTCTGCAATATCGTTTTTGCATATTTTTTTTTTTGGCTGTACACAATTTTTATGTGTAAGGGGAACAAGAAAAGTAGTTTAATGAAATATATATGTGAACTCAGCTGAGACACTCTTCGGTATAACATATGCAGCATTGATGAGTTTCCAGGTATGTCGAATTTAGAAAATTCTTCTTGAATGAAAGGGGGACCCGAAGTGCAGGGCCGTGCGAAGGGGGGGGGGGGAGTGAAGGAGCCAGTCGCCCCGGGCGCGTAAATTCAGGGCATGCCAAATTTATACTTCAAACATCGTTTTTCTTTCTTTCTTTCTATCCTTTTTTTTTTTTTTTTTTTTTGTAAAAAATATATTTACATATTGAGAATTTTTTTCCAAATAAAAGTACGTTCATTTTTCGTTTCATCGTTATTGCATAGTCCCTTACCCTACACCCAAATACAAATTTATGAATAAGGACTTCTTCCTTTTTAAAAAGTTGTTTTAGGTCTTTGTCTTAATGCCTTTTGTTAACCTTCTCTATTTTGAGTCTGTAATTTTCTTACTGTGCCTTGTGACAGAATTATGTACAGTCGTGGAAAAAAAAAAAGTAAACACCCCCTACTAACTCCTCAGCAAATTATCGTAGAAGAAAGTTACTGGTACCGAACGATTGGAAATAAAGTCTACTTTTAAATGATGTACATAAAATTTGCTTAGGGGGCCAACTACATATTAAAACGAACCATAACTTTGTTTTTTTCAATAGCAGTACCCAATTCTGACAGCATAAATGAACTCTACACCCTTCAATTAGCCTAAAAACGAATTTTTATGCAATTCGTACCATAAGTTTCCGAGAAATTAATTATTTTAAAACGAGCTTATTTTAAGGACTGTATCCAAATTGAAGTTCCGTATTGGATTGTTAACCGAGAGAGCCCCTTCCTTGATCAAGGCACCTTAAGCTCCACTCAAGGAGTCAATGAAGCGTGTTAGATTACAGTACAGCAGAATAAATTTCAAAATGTCTACTCACTTCCATCATAGACGGCCCCTTAAACCATCATTTTGCCTTTTTTTAAGCATAATTTGAAAACTACTTGGAATAAAAATGTGAAATTTTTGAATTTCCATAAAGCAGGACTTAATAAATCTAAATCCATCAAAAAAATTGTAGGTTGCAATTCATAATTTTTTCGAATATTAATTTCATAATTCATATAATAAAATTATAAAAATTGCAAATTCAGCTTATTTATGTTTGGATATATTAGTATTATTACTACAAAAAAAATTAGCACATTAGGAGCATAATTTCGGGAGATATAAATAAAAATATGAAAATGTAATTTAGCATTAGAAGCAGTAAATTTTGAATGCTTATAATTCAAAAACTTATCATTCAAATGACTTGAAATTTGGTGTCTAGGCATAGTTTGAACCGAAGATTTGAAATATCTCGTTAAAATTGGGCATTGCCATTGAAAAAAATGAAGTTTGGATTCGTTTTAATATGTAGATGACCCCCTAAGAAAATTTTATATACATCATTTAAAAGTAGACTTTATTTCCAATCGTTCGTTACCAGTAACTTTCTTCTACGATGATTTGCTAAGGAGCTAGTAGGGGGTGTTTACTTTTTTTTTTTTCCACGACTGCACTTTCAAATTAGCATTGGGTTTCCTTCTGGGAATACAAAAGGGTTGTAAACTGTTATACTGTACTGTTAGATAATTTTTCCTACACCTATTTAACAGATTTCCTTTCCGAAATGTAAGTGCTAGTTGTTTTTAGTTTCTGAATTAAAATTAAACATACAGTTACAAAATAAAAGCAAAATATGTATTCAATAGAATTTATTACTATTTCTGCACTTTTCAATTTTGTGACACACGTCACAAAAAAAAAAAAAAAAAAAAAAAAAAAAAAGTGGGGAGGTGTGCCAAATTGAAACTTTGCCCCGGGCGCTGTTTTTCTCTTCCCACGGTGCTGCCGAAGTGACACTGTGCTTCCCACAGCTAATATAGATTCCCATATATAATATAGATTATAAAATTCATGCAACTTCTTTCACATATAATGTGCATAATTATTTTTAATTTCAAAAATCTTCTATTCTTTTCAACCTTTTCAATATATATATATATATATATATATTTTTTTTTTTATTCGTTCACGGTTATATTTAGGTTCCTTAAATCTATGCATTCCCCGACAATTATATATCAACTTTGATTGTAGATAAACTTAATACTCATTTGTTTTCATGAAAAAACATTTAAGGCTGTTCTTAACTGCTCTGCTCAATAAGCGCAAAACATTTTGACACATTTACAGATTCATTTTTTAACGGAAAGATATAAAATTGGAAAACCTAACCATGAAAACGATTTAGAATCGAACTCTTGTTTTCCATTTTTTTATCAACAAATTATCTATTGAGTTACAAGCGATTTTTGATCACGTGACAAACACGTTTTTCAACCTTTCTTGGGTGCTTATACTTGTTTCGCGCGGAAATTCGGTTCAAAACGCCCACTTTGACACTATTTTCTAAAAGATCTATTGCGTTTGCAAAAAACTGAAAAAAAAACAGCTCGATTACATAGTTTCTGAACAACAACATTTGCTAGTTTCATGCATTCCCGAACAAAAATAAATTAAAACTTACGTCAGAAAGTTGCCCTTTTGGATTTGAGAACAGCCAGCCTTAAAAACAAATTTAGAGCAAAAATATCATTTTTTTACAGAGAGGCAACATTATTTTGAATTGTATAAAGAGGCTGGCGGACCTTAACAAGATCCCAAATGTAGCGGGGCCCTGCGCAGTCGCTCTGTTTGTCCGGCGGCGAAATTCTAAAATGGAGGGCCAAAATCAAAGTCAGGTGAAATACAGCCACCCCATTGGTTGTGTGATCGCGTGGTTTTAAGAGAGATAAGGGTGAGGATCACCAACTTGTTTCTCCATTTGAATTTTGAGAGGAGGGAGGGGGAAAGTAATTTTGAAGCGATTGTTACCTTATTTACATTTATATGCATTATTTACCTTATTATTTTGTTCGCTTTTATTTATAATAAACAATCGAAATTAACTCAGTTAAGATATTTTGATAACATTTTATACAACGAGAGTGAATAATTTAGATTATAAGTTGTAACAATTTTTAAATTATATGACATGACAAATATTCTTTAATAAAAATTTAGTTTTCATTGAAAAATACTTGTAATATCATTTAAAAGTTGTTTATAAATTCCGTATGGTAAAAATCTTAATAAATTTTCTCGTCTACCCCCCCCCCCCCCCCCCCACACACACACACCATTTAAATCCATAAAATCACAAAACAATAATATTATTCTAGAAAAAGTCAACAAGTATAAAAAAAAAGACCTTTTTCTAGACTTTAAATTAAAAAATTATATAAAAAAATTACACAAATAATTTTAAAAATACAGAATTTAATGTTTTAACATTAAATGAAAAAAAAAAAAAAAAAAAAAAAAACTTAAAAATAAATCCAAAAACTTTTATTTAAGCCGCTCCAGGTCTCTGCCTATAAAATAAATATGAAAGTAAAAAGGTTTTTCTGTTTTTAACCCTTTATGCCCGATGGTACATTAAAGTGCCATTAAAATAACTTGTTATAAAACCAATTTAATACATCGATTAGTAGTTATACTGTTTAGAATGAATTATAGATTAAAAAAAACCAATAATTTCTTTTGCCTTTGCATCTTTTTCAGCTTTCTTGACGTTGACAGATTGGGGAGGGGGGGGGGGGAGTTTCTGTTCGGAAATATTTCTATTGTAAGAAATTATATTTGTACATTTTGTAATTCTACAAAATACTAAAAAAAAAAGATTTTAAATAAAAGATTTGAGGGGAGTTACAAATATTGCACAAAATCCCTATAAATTCAATTTAATTAGTTAATTTTGGCAAAATCCTTCTAAAATTTATTAAATGATTGTCTAAATTTTCTAATGTAGTTTCAAAAATTCACAAAATATGCTTTAGAAGATGAAATTTTCATAAATTCATAATTTGGGACATGACATAGAAGGTAAACTTTCTTTTATAGACATTCAATGTTTATCTTAAAATTCAAGCCTAGTTTCATGACTATGACTGCTATTCAAGTCCGCTGCAATGTGTTAATTTGGCGTGGACCCCGATTATGGAAATTTGCTTCGTTTAATTTACGATTAGAAAAGCATGAACTTGTGCATTTATTTTAAAAATCACAATTTTCTCTCTGTTTTTTTTTTTTTTTTTTTTTTTTTTACATATGCAAAAGGAAAAAAAGCATAGTTTGAACAACCTCTCAAGATTTCTAAATTGTTTTTTGAAACATAAAATCATAAATAAATAAATTAATTAATTAATAATAAAAGTGCATTTAAAAATATATACACTTTATATTTTATTTTTTACATTTTAATATTTAAAAGAATTTATTGTTGCAGTTTCACAGCTAATTGGCATATTTTAGCGTGCATGATTTGGCACATAATTAATTCCATTCTTCTTGTAACTCTTATACAATTATAACCATAAACAATATTTAGCAATTTATCACCTGGACCCTCCTTAGGGAAACATATTATTAATTTATAATTAAATTCTCAAAATATTAAAATGTTATATTGTCATCGAAAACACACATGCTTTCATAATTTTTATAACCTTAGCTTACCAGGAAGTGAGCGAAAAATCGATTTAAAAATTCCTGATTTAAATACATGAACCAGGAAACAAAATAACTTATTGTGCATACTATTACAAAATTGTTCATATAATATTTTTTGTTCTGTTTATTCTTAATGATTAAAATCGGTTTAAAAACTGACATTATTTTTTAAAATTATTTTCCATTAGGCAAAAATTTTTGAAAGTTTTTAGTATTCTAAGTTAGTTATTAAATTTTTTCTATAGAAAAGTACGAATATTTGTTTTATTCTGGATTTTAAAAGTAACATAAGGGGAAAAAAATGCAAGTTTCATTTTTAATTTTCATTAACTAAAAAAATACTTGCCATATTATTTAAAATTTTTTACAGCTTAAAATCGAAATCTTTCATTCACATTTTATAAAAAGTCATCAAAATATCCTGAGTTAATTTCGATGGCTTATTTTAAATGAAACACAAAAAATTCGCTTCAACACATGATTTTTTCTCGGAAAAGGGAGTATACGACGTATTCGTGTATTAGAGATTGCTCTCTGAAAAGGACGCGACTCAATGACCAATGGGATGCTCGGATTTCACCTGACTGTGATTTTGGCCCTCCATTTTAGAATTTCGCTGTCCGGCGCAGCGTTCTCAGATCTAGGGGAAAATCCCTAGATCTAGGGAAATGGAAGCCTATTTAGGGATTTAGGGAATTCCTTCAGATTTCTAGGGAATTTTTAGAAGACTGGCAATATTTTCTTAAAATTTAGGGGAAAAAAGGATTTTTGTTAGACTCCTGTGTTTTTCTGGCAATGAACTTTAGAAACTGATTGATGTGACGTGTTTGATGAATGAATATGGAAGAGAAAGTAAAGGGATGGTCAGTGGGGAGAAATTGTCTTCAAGCAATTCTTTGGTTACAGAGGGTGTGGGGGGAGGAATTTATGGTCTGAACTGGAATCGGACCTCTCTTTCGTTTCTCGGAACAGGGATCCTAGATGGCTAATAAATGATTACCACCTGGATCAACAGTTGTTAATTACTCCAGATGCAAACAGTACTTATTTTTTGCAGATTTCAACATCTGGATTTGAATCCTTAGAAGCTTTTTTTAAATGAAACTGTCTCTGAGTTCTAAGGTCGTTCGTTTAAAGGGGGATGGGGAAGTGGGGTAGGAGTTACTGCTGGTTTTTCTTTCTTTTCTTCTATCAAGTAAAACCAAACCAAATAAAGAAATCATCAATCTGATTTCCTGTTGTTAAAAAAAATCGTGTACTAAGTGCGTATGGAAACTTTATTATAATTATACCCATAATGAAGTAAATTATTATGCATAATGTACTAAAACAGAAGAATGCTAGGTGAAAATATCTGATCCTCTAAAGAAATTTTTTTCTATCTCTTTTAAGTATTAGCCATAACAATAGCAAGCATTTCTCCCAAATAACATGAAATACAAGAAAATGAAATGAATATTTTATTTCAGATTTATTTTTTTTTTGAGGCGGGGGGGGGGGGGGGGTGGTGGCTTATTATAGATTCATTTTTATAGGTAGAAGCCTGCAACTGACAGACATGACCATTGAAATGATTTTGGACCTAATAGCATTTTTCGATAATGTGTTGTATCCAAGGCTGTAAGCGATTGCTGTCTCATGACGGGACTTCTCCACTATGAATATATTTCAAAACGCCAACTTTGACGGTATTCTTTTGAAGCACTCTTTATCTTTCATGGAAATGAAAAATGGAAAACGCTATTTAATTTCCTGGTTTTTAAAACACTGCCTGCCAATTTTATGCGTTTACGAATGAAATGAATTGAGATAAAAACATGCACGATTTTTACTAATTTATTTTGTGCTTTTATGCATTAATTTGGGACATCTAAAGTTATATTAAAATAATAATGCAATAATATGAGCATCTGAAAACTTCAAAAACTGTAGAAATAGAACTTGAATATTTGTCAAGCAACTATTATATTTCCTTTTGTTTGACCACCCACAGGAGATTTCAGAATAGTAATTTGATATAAAATATATGCGCATGAATATCAAATAATAAAAATTATAGTAATAATAATCAAAGCTGTAATGTATGTTCTTTCGTGATTGCAGCGATTTTCTCAAAAATCAAATACAAAGAGTATGTTTAATCAAAGTAACTTGTTTTTAAATAAATATAAATTTATATTCTAAGCAGTAGTTTTGAAAAAAATATATCACAAGATTTTGCCGTCCCGAACAAAATAAGTTTTTGTTTTTCATGACTACCCACATACAACCATTCAAAATGCAGAATTTCTTCCATGTCACGTGACCTTAGAATCTAGGGAAATCTAGGGATTTTTTACTCCGTAGTCTAGGGGAAAAAGTAAAATCTATCTGAGAACGCTGGTCCGGCGGTTGTGCGCCAGCGGCACAAGTCATGTAACGCTTGCGCATAAATTGCTTGCGATGACCCGCATACATTTGGACACCCGGCAACATTAGCGCCCATCTAATTATATTTAAAGATATGAATATAGATAATAAACACTGCGAATGTATTCTTTTCAACTTATTTCGATGGGGGGGGGGGGGGGGGTCTTGGGCCATGTTTCTCGCTACGACTTTCCATCGTAATCACGAAATTTTCCCCGTTTCCACAGGTTTTACTGCATTTATGCAAATGGATAATCTAGAAATAATAAATAAATAAGACATACCCAATTTCTTTTTCTCTGCGTCAGGTATAACGTCCCAATCGCGGCCATCGAATTCATTAACTATCTCTGTCCACGCTCTTCTCTTCTTGTCGCCGTCCTTGTTGCACGATTTGTCCCAGATCTCCGGTCTTCGTTCGACCAATTTGACGAGCTTGAATATGTCGTCTTCGGACAAAACCAGCTTATCCATTTTAAACAACTGACCACTATTTGATACAACTGTAGTTTAAGATCAGTAAAACAACCGCATAAGTTCACAGAGAACCAGTACGCCCAAAATATTTTACAAAATCCAAATATCGAAAAAAATGGAGGCGAATGGACGATGTAGCGCAGCGCGACACCACGTTTTTCCTCGGAATGTTTAGTTTAGTGGTTTTCTGTAATTGGCTGATATTTGACATCAGCCGTAAAGTTCCCCGCTGTTGACGGACGGGCGAGATTATTTCGTTCTTCGAAGTACTTTTGTTGACGGACGGGCGAGATTATTTCGTTCTTCGAAGTACTTTTGTTTGTGGGGTGGACGGAGTCTCGACGATGAAAATAGCAGTTGCTATGCGACGACGATTCGCCACGCATTTGAGATAAAAGGAAATAGTTGGACTTTTCGACTGGCAGAGTCAGGCTCAATTGCTTATTAAGGCTGTACTTAACTTGCTCTGCTCAACAAGCGCAAAACGTTTTGACATATTTACAAATTCATTTTTTAATGGAAAGGTATAAAATTGGAAAGCCTGGCCAGGAAGCGATTTGGAATTGAACTGTTTTTTCAATTTTTTGATCAATCAATTACCGATTGAGTTATAAGCGATTTTAATCACATGATTAACACCTTGTTCGCCCGCTCTTGAATGCTCTGTCTTCCTTCGCGCGGATATTCGGTTCAAAACACCTACTTTAACACTATTTTCTGAAAGATCTATTGCGTTTGCAAAAAAAAAAAAAAAAATGGAAAAAACAGCCCAATGACATAGTTTCTGAACTACAACACCAGCTAGTTTCCTGTTTTCGAACAAAAATAAATTAAAACTTATGTCAGAAAGTTGCCCTTTTGGATTTGAAAACACCCTTAATGAAAGAATCCTAACTTTTCTCTCGTTTTTCTCTAAAACCGTTTTATTTACCCATCATACGTGGTATAGGGTAAATCGTGTAATCGTTTTAAAAATCGAGAAAAAAAAATTGACGGATTTACACGTTTTAGGCACTGGAAATTCCGAAAAACATATTTTTAGAAGAAAAAAATTGCCGTCCGTCTGTCTGTAAATGCTCTACCGAACAAATTGAGATCGAGACTTGAAATTTGGTGATTCCAGTAACCTCAATTATCCTGAACTAATTTTTTTCGAACTTTCGAAATATTCGTTCTAATAAAAGGTACATAAGATTTTTCGAAATTGTTTATTTTAAGGGATGAATGAAAATAATAAAAAACATATATAAAACATACAACAATAAAAAACATAAATTTTGTATAAAGAATGAAGTCGATTGGATAATTAGTTACCGAGATATTTGTAATCCTATTTTCCACACTCTACGATTTTTCATGACCCTTTATTTCATTCAAATTTCAATTCAAATACATATGTCATTTAGAAATGAGACGCTTAATCCGACACAGTGAACGCCCCACCAGTGGCCGAGAAGTTCTGCTCTCGAAGCTGGTAGACGGGAGGTGCTGGGTTCGATCCCAATCGCGCCCGTCGGCCTAATCGTTCGGAGTTTTCGTGGTTTTCTTCGAACCTTGGTTCTCCAAGCGTTAATACGGGTTAGGTTCCCTTAGAAAGACCTCCACGGAAGGCACTCCCACCCCCTTAGGGCCTATACACTACACTCCCACGTGCTGATAATTGGCCGACATAACTACAACCAACCAACCGACGCAGTGAACTGTTAGTTAATATGATTATGATTTTAGAAGTTGTAAGGGTGTTTCTTTTACGCAATTCAGTAATAGAACATTTAAAGTTTATGACGTCATCAAGCCACGATTTTAAACACTCTATCTACTGAACAAATTGGCAACAAATACGTTTAAATTTTATTTTGGAACTTCAATGCATTTTATAAATAGTTTACACGTGTTTTATTTTCATATTTTATATTATGCATATCTATGACGGGTAAGTATTACGGTGCCCCCCAACGACTAGTTTTCTTTGGTTTTTACGCTAGCGCAGCGTAATGAGCAGTAGTGTTACCAGGCGTCCCGTTTTACGCGGGATGTTCTGATTTTCAGTGGTTCTAAGAGCTGTCCCGCGGACCCCAAAAGTCCATGTTACACAAAAAATTCGTTTAAACCAACCTTGGCGACCAGTTTGGTCTCCCTTAAAATTTATGTTTGGGAAAGCATGCTAAGGGGTCTTCCACAAATGATGTCACGCTTGGAGGGTGGAGGGGGGTTCGTGAAATTGTGACAGTTTGCGACAAGGGGATGGGAGGGGGGAGGTAAGAAGAAATGTGACATCACACATTTTGGTTAAAATAAAAGTATTAAAAATCAGCAGATTAAATTTTGAAGTTATATTGAAATTAAAGTATTTTGTTTTATAAAATAGATTTAAAGCCAAATATATTAAATTCCATTTCAAATTCCAAAATACGACTGTTTTCAGCTGCTCTTTCGAATTAATATTTTATTACTATTGTATATTAATTATGTTTTTGTTATAAACGTTAATCTTATTTCATACAAAATAAGTACATGAGTCATTTTTATTGTTATGCTCACAAATGTCGTTAAAACACATAGTTAAAGTTCAAAAATGAAGTCTGAAATAGGATCTACAACGTAGTGCTTTGTTCCTGAACTGCAAATGCATGTTTATGTAATAAAGCGTACAAGGGAGGTGGGGGTGGGGGTATGGTGAAGTGTGACACTTTGTGACAAGGGGGGGGGGAGGGGTCAAAAATATTGAAATAAAGTGTGACATCATTTATGGACCGCCTCTAAGCATTGTATCATGTTGCTTTTATTCATAATTTAATTTACTTGGACTCCCTTGAATATAATTAATATAATCCCTTAAGCTAATTTTAGTTTTTGTTGGTTTTCTGTAAGCAAGTAAACCCTATTGGTTTACAATGGAAGCCTGTGGGAATTTGACAAAATATTAGATCGCCAATTTGGTGTCACTTTTGGCGACTCATTTTGATTTCCAAATTTGGCGACAGAACAGTGTTACCCCTATAGTAACCCCCCTTATAGGTACGGCGATGCATTAAATGCTGTTCAATAACCAATGAGATGTGTTTCATTCGGGCGTTGCCATTAAACAATTAACAAACAATCGCGATTTCTGTGCCACGTACGATAGCGTAATATGTATATAGATTACTTTTCGTATCATGCTATTTGTTAATCCGCATCGAGTGGAACTTAATACAGTAAAACCTGTGAAGACAGAATCTATCAATAACGAAAAATGTTTATAGTTACTTCCAAAGGAATACTTTTACAAGAAAGATAAAATCATGCGTCAAGCAAAGATTATGAAACACTTTCCAACACATTCAGAATAATGTAACAACACTGCCCCGCTTAATAAGAAGAAATACGATGCCTAATTCAATCATATGGAAACGCATAACACACTTGAATACCCAATTTCAGCTGCTTCCATTTACAATCGGAAAATTATCCGAATTCTTTGAGCAACCTTGTATATGATATATATACTTGTATCTATTAACTACATGCATGCAAAAATTTAGTTCAGCAAGAAATACATATACTTCAGTTGAAAATTCCCCTTAGACAATTTCCGCTAATAAGGAGAACGGTACGTGAATTCTTTTGTGTAGCCTTGTATATAAGGTATAGAATTTATATACAACGAATAACATGCAAAAAATTACTAGTTAAATTTAAAAGCGCATACAGAATTTTAAGCACTTCCAGCAATTATTACTCAAAGACAGTACTGTAACCGATTTCTTTTGCGTGTCCCTGTAAATGAACGACACATGCTATGAATGCCGTATTCTATCGTAATCATCTTGTAGAGAAATTCAGCGATTTATATCAGTTTCAATACACTAAAATAACGTAATGTCATTAAAATACTCTGCAAACAATTTTTCCCCATATACCATAATGTGATGGAATTCTTTTGAGTGTCCCTATAAATGAACTATTAATCCCACATACTTCATATACCATATCAGGCTTGCCTTGGTGGCCCTAAATAACATTTATCAATTGCGTGAAATGGCGTAATCTCATTCAGAGCCTACTTCAGTCAAACGAAAAGACGCTAATGCTAATCCTATGGCAGAAATTTATAAAGATATCTCCGTCGCATTTCAATATTTTTTGTATTGGATAACTGAGATCGATCTGTATGCAGGCCGTTTTTTACTTTTTTGATTTTGATTGTAGATTTTTTTTTATAAGGATGCTTTTACTTTCGAAACCGGTTTCCAGAATGAAAGTGTCCTCATTAAAAATACCTGTAAAGAAAATTGAAAAAGTAAACAACGGTCTTTGTACAGATCGATCTCAACTATTCAATGAAAAAAAATCATTTAAAAATATTTAAATTCAAACGAGATATCTTTATAAATGCCTTCCATAGGATTAGCATTAGCGAACGGGTCTTTTCGTTTGACTGAAGTAGGCTCTTAAAATACTCTGCGAACGAATTTTCCCCATATACCATAATTTAATGGAATTCTTTTGAGAGCCCCTGTAAATGAACTATTAATCACACATACTTCATATACAATACCAAACATGCCTTGGTGGCGTTAAATAACGTTTATCAATTGCATGAAAATCCGAGTATATTTACGGGAGTTAGAGCATGGAAAAACGGACAGACAGCCATACCGACAGACAAACCGAATGCATAAACCCTTTTCAGCTTTGTTGGAAAGTGGTTAAAAATGTATTTCCCTAGACAAATAATGGGTGTATCTGTGGGATAAAGGGATTTTTCGCCGTTCCAGCAGTTCTGTTTTTTACAAATTTCACTATGTTCATGAAACCCTGTATAAACGGAACCTGGTTGTAACGGAATTCTTTTTTAAAGGTAAAAAAATCCATTGCTCCACAGGAATACTATACAGTTATTTATATCTGTTAAAATGAAATATACAATTATTTATATCTGTTAAAATGAAATATACAATTATTTATTATCTGTTAAAATGAAATTTCAGTCATTCTATAGGTTGCTACGGTGATGACGCCCTATTTCAGATGTATTCCTATTATTTCCATATACCGAATTTAATATATAGAATCGTAATAAGTTTTGTATTCATGCATTTCTGCCTAAGAGTGCAACAGCCAAGATCTGTATTGCACCATGATCTGAAATTTTATAAAACTAGTTATACACTGGTTATCAAAAATTAAGGAAAAGTCACAAAATGCTAATTTTCAAACACGTGAACACACAAAAGGAAATAATATAATTCGAGTAATTACTGTCTCTACAACACAGCTAGCCCATATAACATCTCTTTCATGTCACACATGGTCACAAATGTCACAGTCACTACGGTGAAGTAAAAAAAATAGGAAATTCCGTACATCTCATTATGAGTCTCAAATGATCACTATATGTGACTCCACTGAGAAGTCATTGTGACTGCTGCTTTGTGACGAGTCACCAGGTGACTTTACAATGTAGTTAAATTGTGACTCTCCTGTGACTGTCATTTTTAGACTCAATTTCATAGCCATCATGAACGTTGCATTATGATGTCACCAAATAATATATTATAGTCACATGGAGTCTTTTCCCAAAAGAGCACAATGGTGACTTCACAGTAGTCTCTCTGCCACCTGAAAGTCATCATGTGACTTTAATGTGACATTATTTGGTAACTTATCACAATGCAGCGTTCACGATGACTTTGAAATTGAGTCAACAAATGACAGTCAAATGAGAGTCACAATGTAACTACATTGTAAAGTCACATGGAGACTCGTCACATAGCAGCAGTCACAGTGACGTCTCAGTGGAGTCACATATTGTGATCATTTGAGACTCATGATGAGGTGCACGGAATTTCCTATTTTTTTGCTTCACCGTAGTGACTGTGACACTTGTGACCATGTGTGACATGAATCTTATACTATAATGCGAGCAAAAATTGTGTGTGTGTATGTAAATTTTATCTTGAAAACAGCTATAACGATTTTGATTAAACTTTGCCCCCTACCGTTTTCGGGCACGAAAAGGCCATTGGCATGGGTCACGTGTTCGAAAAAATTCGATTAATGGGTCATTTTTGGGTCACTGTGGGTCAAGCTATTTTTATCTAAAAAAACGGCTCTAACGATTTTCACTAAACTCTATATTCTACAGTTTTGGATTACAAGAAGATAATTGAGCTAATTCACATGTTCCAGAAAATTCTATTAGTGGGTCATTTTTGGGTTACCGTGGGTCAAGCTAAGTTTATCTAGATAACTGCTCAAACGATTTTGACGAAATTTTGCACCACGAAAAGACCATTGAGATAGGTCTCGTGTTTGAGAAAATTCGATTAGTGGGTCATTTTGGGTCATAATGAGTCAGGATCAAGATAATTATATTTAGAGAACGGCTCAATCGATTTTGACCAAATTTTGTATATAACCATTTTCGGGCACAGAAAGACCATTGGGATGGGTCTCGTGTTCGAGAAAATTCAATTAGTGGGTCATTTTTGGTCAGGGTCTAGCTAATTATATCTAGAGTACGGCTCAATCGATTTTGGCTAAATTTTGCATCTAGCCATTTTCGGGCACGAAAAGACCATTGGGATGGGTCTCGTGTTCGAGAAAATTCGATTAGTGGGTCATTTTGGGTCATAATGGGTCAGGGTCAAGATAATTATATCTAAAGAACGGCTCAATCGATTTTGTATCTAACCATTTTCAGGCCCGAAAAGACCATTGGGATGGGTCACGTGTTCGAAAAAATTCGATTAGTGGGTCATTTTTGGGTCACTGTGGGTCAAGCTTCTTTTATCTAAAAAACGGCTCTAACGATTTTCACTAAACTCTATATTCTGCAGCTTTGGAATACGAGAAGACCATTGAGCTAAGTCACATGTTCCAGAAAATTCAATTAGTGGGTCTTTTTTGGGTCACCGTGGGTCAAGCTAAGTTTATCTAGATAACGGCTCTAACAATTTTGACAAAATCTTGCACCCTACTGTTTTCGGGCACGAAAAGACCATTGGGATGGGTCTCGTGTTCGAGAAAATTCGATTAGTGGGTCATTTTGGGTCATAATGGGTCAGGGTCAAGATAATTATATCTAAAGAACGGCTCAATCGATTTTGTATCTAACCATTTTCAGGCCCGAAAAGACCATTGGGATGGGTCACGTGTTCGAAAAAATTCGATTAGTGGGTCATTTTTGGGTCACTGTGGGTCAAGCTTCTTTTATCTAAAAAACGGCTCTAACGATTTTCACTAAACTCTATATTCTGCAGCTTTGGATTACGAGAAGACCATTGAGCTAAGTCACATGTTCCAGAAAATTCAATTAGTGGGTCATTTTTGGGTCACCGTGGGTCAAGCTAAGTTTATCTAGATAACGGCTCTAACAATTTTGACAAAATCTTGCACCCTACTGTTTTCGGGCACGAAAAGACCATTGGGATTGGTCTTGTGTTCGAGAAAATTCGATTAGTGGATTATTTTGGGTCATAATGGGTCAGGGTCAAGCTAATTATAGCTAGAGAACGGCTCAATCGTTTTTGACTAAATTTTGTATCCAACCATGTTCGGGAACGAAAAGACCATTGGGATGGGTCAGGTGTTCGAAAAAATTCTAATAGTGGACCATTTTAAGTCACAATGGGTCTAATTGAATCTAAAAACTTGCTCAAAACATTTTGGCCAAATTTTATATTATACCGTTTCTGGGTATGAGAAGGGAATTGGACTAAGTCACATGTTCGAGAAAATTCGTTTAATGAGTCATTTTGGGTCCCAATGGTTCAGGGTCCAGCTAATTGTATCTAAAAAATGGCTTAAACGATTTTGATTAAATTTTGTGTTCTACCGTTTTCGGGAAGACTATTGGGCAGGGTCGCATGTTCAAGAAAATTCAATAAATGGGTCATTTTGGGTCCTAATGAATCATGAACAAGCTAACTGTATCTAAGAAATGACTCAAAAGATTTTGACAAAACTTTGTACTACACCGTTTCCGGACAAGATAAAATTATTGGGCTGAGTCGCATGCTCAAAAAATTCTATTAGTGGGTCATTTTGGTGATAAGGGGTTGGGGTCAAGCTAACGGCATCTTAAAAATGTTCAAACAATTTTGACAATTTTTTCGTTATACCGTTTCACAGTACAAAAAGACCATTGAAATAGCTCACATGTTCGATAGATTTCGATTATCTTGAAAACGACTAACGATTTTCACTAAATTTTTTATTCCTTCGTTTTCAGGCTCCAGGAGAACATTGTGTTAGGTCGCATGTTCGAAAAAATTCGATTATTGGGTCATTTTGGGTCACTATGCCTCAGGATCAAGCTAATTGCATCTAAAACAGCAAGAATGATTCAGTGGGAATAATATATCGAGATAAACACAAAACTAATTTTGACCGAGCTTGGCTCGGTCATTCCTGCTAGTGAGATGTTATATGGACTAGCTGTGTTGTAGATATAGTAATTACTCGAATTATATTATTTCCTTTTGAGTGTTCGCGTATTTGAAAATTAGCATTTTGTGACTTTTCCTTAATTCTTGCACACCAGTGTAGTACGAACAAAGAATGTAGAGGAAATTTCTTTTTCAATTTCTTTGGTACGAACACAACCCATTTGTCACGTTTAACGTACAATTTCATAATTAGGTTTTTAATCCTTTAGACAAAATTGAACAGCCAGAATTTGTATCCCCTTTTGCTGCAACAAGAACGAAATATCATGCGTCCATATGCATAGATTATAAAACACTTTCCAACACATTCAGAATACTATAACAAAACTTTACAGTTTATTGAGGTGAAAGATCGCTGAATAAACAATTCAGAGAATTTATAACGCATTTGAAAATCCAATTTCTGCAATTACCACCAATAGTCCGAAAAATATGCGAATTTTCTTGTGCAACCATGTATATGATCTATAGATTTATATGTAAACAGCATAGTATGCTGAAAGTTAGTTCAGTTAAATGCACAGCAAAGTTGGAAATTTTCATTGAGCACCCGCATAACATACATAAATTTCATGGCAATATGACTATATTTACGCAAGTTTGAGCACGGACAAATAGACGAGATGCAGACAGATAAGACGAATTCATTAAAACTTTTCAACCATGCTGGAAAGTGTTAAAAACTGCATTTCTTTAATATTTAAAACACACTAGATCCTAATCAGCGTACAAATATATAAAATCAATATTAGGGACTGTGCATGTGTAACGTTATCACTTTAGGGGACAGGGGAGGGAGGGTTTGTCACTTGATATCGTAAGCTATCTCTAGGGGGGGGGGGATTTGTCTTTTGATATCGTTATCCTTTTTGATCCAACCAAAATTTTCTCTTTTGATTTGTAACTCGTTCTTTACATCAAAATAGTCTGCAATCTATATTTAATCTGTTATCTGTTTTTATGAAAATACAAAGTTATTATTAAAATCGTTAAATGATTACAAAATTTTATTTATAATGAATTTGCATAGTACCCACAGGATATTTAAATAAGAAATAATAACAATTTAGTATTTTTTGTACAAAATTTTGGTATAACGTTGTCTTAAAGGGGTGTTAAAGAAGGGACGGTAAGGAAAAAAGGGGGCGGTACAGGAAAAAAGGGAGGATAAGGGAAAAAAAGGGTGTGGTAAGGATGGCACGGTAAGGAAAATTATTTAATTCTAAAATATGGAATACCCCAACGTTTGGCATTCCTATTCCTCTGTCATTATGTGTATGCATATATAATCCGCTCTTCAAGAAACCAGGATACTTGTGTTTACCAGTAAAGGAAAAAGAAAGATTGTTGTCCGCCTGTTTTGTTGATAAAAAGTTCTGCATGACCCCCCCTCCTCTCCCTCGCCGTGTGGAGCAAGTGCAAGAAGGTATTATATATTACTATGTAACAAAAATCTATTATTAAATACAATTAAATAGTATCTATTTCGTTTACAATTCCTTTGATATAAAATTATTTCATATATAGTGATATTTTACTGACTTCTCTTCATTTGAATCAATAAAGTATGCAAATAATAAATGTACAGTCGGACCTTGTTATCTCGAACCTCCTTATGTCGAAACCTTTGATAACTCGAAAAAAGAAATTTCCCCTGCATTTCCATGAAAATTCTTGTGTATTTTCCATAGTTATCTCGAAATATATATTTCAAAATTCTTTATATAATCAAATTTTTCCCTCAGAAATTAGTTTGTCTTTTGACTTTTGACTATTATCAGCTGTACTACCAGTTAGTTCTGGATGCTAGTTTCACATTGTTTTATCCCTTTGATGATACAAAAAACTTAAAGGATAATGGTAGAAGGTTTTTGAAAGAGTAACTAACGAAATAGCGCAAATAGCAACGCTGGAAAGCACTCTGAAAGGGGATTTAATCACAAGCTTGTTTCATTGCATTCGCAAAATTATCTTTAGGTTAAATCTATAATAAGCGCCCTCCATTCTTACAAAAGTTTAAAACGACATTCGTTTGACCAAAAATCGTTCGCGTGATCGACCGATGATTAGATTTTTTTATTTTATCAAAATCTTGATAAATCTGTATCTCGAATTTTTTCCTCTTCCCCGGAGATTCGAGTTATAGAAGTTGTACTGTATAACCCTATCTGAATATCACTGTAAACAAAACAAAAAAAAAATGTAAAAAATAAAACATTGATAACGATATTATTAGGGAGGGGGGGGGGTGTCCAAAATTACCAAAAAGTTGATAACATTATATTTTATATAAGTATAGCCCCTTAAAACTACACAATGGGTAATATCTGAAAATCGGACAATTTTATTCCCAAATTTTTATTTTTTTTAAATTAATGTACCAACTACCACATACAATTATGTACTTATGATACATGTTTTGCCGTTTAAATGCTGTAATGTTTTGAGATCAAGGATATATATTTTATGTGTAGGATACACTTTTATGGAAGAAAGTGTCTATTAACATCATAATCAGTGTCTAACAGTTGGGACTGAGATAATGGGGACTGGGGTGATGTTTTTGTCTTAGCAGCTGCAGAGCCATTTTGTTGAATCATTTTGCACACATGTAAATTATTAAATATGCCATGTAACAGTTGTATATTGCATAAATAAAGTTATAATAAGCTTTTTTTTTTTTATAAATACAAAGTTAAATATGGGGACATGAATGATGCTATAAAAAAATACTCATCCCTATTCAGAACAAAAACTAAATATTCCTAAATACGAAACAAAGTGAAGAACAAATTACCTTCATCCATGTTGGCTAGTTGAAGTTTAGTTGCTGTTGCAATGGAAATAATTCTGCCAACGCCACATAGTATCTGTTAACCTACACGTGTGTTTAGAGGGACTGAGATGATGGTCAACCTCAGGGACAAATATATTTGCTACAATATTTTACTATACAACCGATACTAATAAAGGAGAATTATATTTTCCCATGCTGTGGTATAAATATATAATAGCAAACGTTAATAATATTTATAGAAACTTTTACAGCATATATTTATTGTTGGATATTTGCACCTGGAAACAGGGACTGAAACGATCTCAACAGCTCGAAATTTTCCGACTCATTTTTTTAAGTAAAAACATGAAATTTGCTGACATGATTTTTGAAAAGATGCATAAGAGGCCGTGTGTTTTTATTTTTCGCTCAATTAATCAAAACTTGATATATAAACAATTATTTTCTCAGCATAACCATTATTTTCGTTCCCAGCTCTCTCTCTCTCTACGGGAAATTCGGCTCAAAACGCCAAATTTGACAGCGTTTTTTGCGATGTACTCAGCCTTTATCAAAAAATCGACAAGCACGGCACATTATATAGTTTCTGAATAAGAGAATCTGCCAATATGATGGGTTTCAGAACAAAAATGATTTTAAAAAGGAATAGAAAACAAGCAGTTTTGTTGATACACCTTTAAAGCTTAAAATTAATTCTTTATACATCATCGTTATATGTCCAATGTCCATTTATCCTTAGTAATTGTTATAACAAATGTTTCAATATATTAAATTTTTCGGTTTTAGTATAATTAATTAAATATTATTGGCATTGGACGCAAATTGTTCAAATATTGACCAATATTGTTCATATATTGACCCATATACATATTTAAAATACACCCAATGTTGTCTACAGCGAGCTCCAAACGAAGGTTAAACCCCTGAAGATGATTTTATAAATAAAGTTCGAAATATTAGATGTATTTTAAATATGTATTTTATTTAGTTTTAATATCGATTTTATATATTTGTACGCTGATTAGTATCTAGCGTGTTTTAAATATTAAATTTGACAGCGTAAGTCCAAGTTTTTATTACATTTCTTTATTTTTAAAATTGATTGAGTTATATGCTTAATTAAACCTGACTATTGTGAATGGGGTCTTTATATCAAATTAGGACTGAAAATATGCGACGTACCACATAAAAAAGGAAACATAAATGAATGATAATACATATGCAATTCATTATTAAAACAAGAAAGAAAAATCATGCGTCAAAAACAGATTACGAAACACATCCAGAAAACTGTAACGAAAATTTTCCGTTTAAAGACAACTTCACTCACACGAAAACATCCGCTTGCTAATGTTAATCCTATGGGAGATTTTTTTTTAATATCTCGTTTGCACTTCAATATTTTTATATATATATTTTTTTCCTTTCGTTTCATTGAATAGCTGAGGTCGATTTCTACAGAGGACTTCTTTTACTTTTCCGACTTTGTTTACAGGGTTTTTTTTATTTATTTATTAGAATACTTTCACTTTCGGACCCGAACCTGGACCGAGATCCGTACCCGATCCCGTAAAATGAAAGTAAATTTTCAAACGGGCAAAGCCGGACCGTCAGAATATAGACAGTTTTCCTAACGGACTGGTCGATAAAGAAAAAGTAAACGGGCCAGTCAGGTCAATGTAAAAATCAAGCGGACCGATCCTCCCGATGTAACAAATTTTAAAGGATCAAACTAGAGCCGAAGCTAGCTTGACAGCATCAATACCGAAATGCAACATGTCCAGCGTAGAGATCGGCATCAGACAGTTACATCGTATCTGAGCCCGTGCTTATTTTCTTCAGCAGACTCGGGCCACACTGCTGACCGGGTCTGCTTTAATTGATTTTTGCATGGGCCAGGCTGGGCCCGAGACGAAGTTTTAGTTTTCACACCGAGCTGTGCCCCGGTCCTTAAAATTGCGGTGCAAAAATCTCTAAACCGGTTTAAAAAGTCAAATGATTCTCAGACACGAAAAGTGACACATTTACAGACATTCGTATTCAAATCGTATATAGGTTTCCGATCCGAAAGCAGTGTTGAATTCAGAGGGTGGCCTGGGGAGGGGGGGGGAACCTCTCCCGGAACATTGAAATGTCTCCCCCAGAAAGATTGAGATTTTATGCTTTTTAATGGACAAGTGTGCAATTTCCCTTCCGGAACTCAGAAATATCCTCCCAGGACCTGCAGAAATCCCTCCCGGAGAAAAATGCCTGAATTCAACGCTGCTCAAATAAATCAAAATCTAATCAAAAAACGAACCGAACCGTTTAAAGTCAACTCTATCCGATACCGACCCGCAACGAAATATAAATAGCATTTACCCGGCTGTGCTGGTAGGATTCGTATAAAATCGGTTTACCCGATCCGATGCAGAACTTTTAAAATTAAATTGTTGAAATGCTATATCTTGATTGTTTTATACAAACAAAAGCTACTGTCTTTGTGTTTTTGTTTCTTCCAAAAATTTAGCTTCAGGAAAAAACGTGCATTTGAAAGAAAGAAAGAAAGAAAATGTGTGATATGATCTGACTCAGAAGCTTTACATATATGCTTCAGTGAAACGCGTTATCGATTTGTTACCTCTCAGAAATGGCTCGTTTCTGGAAAGTTTGTTATTGTTGACTACTCAAATATTATAGTATATTATCAATCACAGTAAAATATTGTTTCTGAAATTTAAATGCATAACAACACTGAGTCACAGATTCTCGTGAAACAGGAAAGATAAATCATGCGTCAAGCATAGATTATGAAACACTTCCAGGATATTTTAACAGTACTCCGCTGTTTAATAAAGTAAATAAGATCTTTAAGTAATCGTTTTAAAAAACGTAAACAAGTCAGTTTGAACAAGTCAGAAATTGTACGTCAAACGAGGCAAATGAGGTGCGTTCGTACTATAACTAGTTTTATAAATATTTAGATCATGGTGCAATAGCTATCCACTGTTATGCAAAAATGCAAGAATACAAAATTTATTACGATTCTATATATTAAATTCAGTAATACGGAAGTAATAGGACTAAATCTTAAATATGTCCTCATCAATCATAGCAACCTAGAATCATTACCTATTATGGGATATCATTGAATTCATTACGTATTATATAGGATTTAATAGAATGAAGGAAACTTTTATTAATAGCTTTTTAAGTTTGGATTCGATTTTCATAAAATTTGAAATGACTCGACAAAGTTCTGCAAAGATCATTTATATGAAATTTCAAACCATTCGGTTGGGTAGTTCTTGCGGTGTCATATGCGGACAGACAGACGGACGGATGAAACGACGACTACAGATCAGTGTTCTCGCGGGTTCTCACCAACATCAGCGATTTGGCGAATAAGA
Organism: Maratus speciosus; assembly: GCA_963932465.1. NCBI lineage: Eukaryota > Metazoa > Arthropoda > Arachnida > Araneae > Salticidae > Maratus > Maratus speciosus. The sequence goes on along the minus strand of OZ010799.1, from coordinate 60,568,603 downwards.
AATAAAAAACTGTAGCCAGATGAAAATAAATTTTAGCAAAATAAATTCGTCGTGAAACACTGAAAAATCTATCTTTAACCCCTTATTGTATCCATCTTTTCAATATGTTCTAAAATAACCTAATTTTTTGTAATTACTCAAAAAAATAGAAACTATTAAAAATAAATACATTCTAAATGCCTCCTAAATGTGTAAATGTTTCAGACATTCTTTTAGCAGACTAAATAAAAATGAAAATTAGCTATCTTTGATTTACAGTTGTGAAAACATATATTAAAATTTGCTATGAGATTTCGACCGATAGAAAAATTGACCGGCCAATACTTTTCGTACAATTAATAAATATTATGGTTAATTTCAACACCATTTCCAGAAAAACTTTTCAATATTTGTCACTTGTTGCGAGTAATTTTGTTTAGGTTTTTACCAGAGCCGGCGCATAGACAGTGATTAACTGACAAAAACCTATCGCATAAACCTTTTTGTGTCTTTGGCTGTTGCTAAACTGAATTAATATTGAGTCTGTAACTCTTTAAATAGAGCAATGTAAATGGCAAGGTGCGATTGAACATGTAAAGCGACATCAATCGTTCAGAAACGCGGATAAATCTCGAGTATTTAGCATACTGTGTGTATATTGGCATATACACAAACAGAGCAGAAATTGAGCACTCGGAATTTGGCGAGTCTGATTGTTAGTTTACTCGCCAAATGAAACGCGATTTAGAGCAATGGCGAGCGTTAGCGAGAACCCTGCTATAGATGCCTACGTATTTATATATACGGACGCACCTAAAGACAGGATTCTGCAATTACCGCCCATAGCAGGAAAAGAACTTTAATTTTTTTCTGGGAAACACTTGAATTCTTTTGTACAGCCATTGTCGACAGATTTTTATACACGCCACGTATTTTAGACATTTTATACACGCCTAAAATTTTATTCAGGCAAAAAACACGCTTAAAACTATTGAAATCCCACTTTTAGAAATTATCAGCCATAAGCGATCATTTATCCTGTTCTTTGTGTGGCCCTGTACTGTATATGATTTTATATACAGTCTACAAACATATCTTACAGTAAGCTAAATATAGTTCAGCTTGAAAATGGATATAACTCAATTAAAAACTACCTTTAAGCAATTCACGCTCCTCATCAATAATGCTTGCGAATTCTATTGTGTATCCTGTATATACGATCTATGGCATTTATACGTACACTGTAAAACAATTTCCGAAACGTTTCCGAATGTAACGGAGACCTGTGCTGCACGATACTAACGGAAAGGTTTCAGATTCGAGCAGAAAACTGTTTCGGTTATAATATGGAACATTTCCGATTCGCAATGAAATGTTTCTGAATATATCGGAAAGCTTTCATTACGGATCGGAAAGGTTTCTGAATACATATGAAATCTTTCTGAAGACTAAGAAATGTTTTTGAATGTATAGGAAACCTTTTATTACGAATTGGAAAGGTTTCTGAATATATGTGGAACCTTTCTAAAGACGAGGATTATTTTAAAATTTACATAAAAAAGCACAAATAACTGTACTAAAATTACTTGCAGGTGCATACATATAATGTAAAATCATTTAAAATACATTAGAAATATCTCAAAAATACATTAAAATTTTTTAGACATTTCTAATATATTTTAAATAATTTTATATTATGTGTAATGCACTTGCAAGTAGTTTTAGTATATTTATTTGAGTTTTTTTTACATAAATTTTAATTATTTACTCAAGTTGAATTTAGCACTAGTATTTGAACATTCAATTATTGAAGATTATTTTGTGAAAGGGGCTTAGTTTAGTAAAACGGATTTTGTGAAGAAGCCAGTTTTATTAAATGAATTTTTATGAAAAAGTCTTATATGGAAGTTCATTTCTGAATGATCTTTTTTCTGAGTTTATATATATATATCTGCTTGGATTTATTCTGAAAAAAAAAATCAATATTATTATAACTTTTTCATAATTTAGATAAAATTTTATTGCGTTTTAACATCTTGCAGTGATATTTTTTTAACCATGCGGATTAACAAGTAACATTAAAGTTCCTGAACTGTATTATTATTGAAAATGGAATGATAAATTCTTTCGAAAAGCGTTTTACTTATTTTTTAATCATTTATAGCATTACTTTTACTTATTATTTTAGTTCTTTATTAGCGTTTCTTTGTTGCACAGACATTAATACATAACATTTTATTTTTATTAGTGCATGTAAATAAGATATGATTGCAATTTATGTTATTGTTGATTCAATATCGTATTATGCTTTTCACAGCATAATATTAATAAATTAAAATGCCTTATAGCTTAAAGCGAGAAATTTTGTGTATTATATTGTCATAAAATAAGCTGATGGTTAATGATCTAGAATTTTTCAATTTTGTTTACTGTAAAGTGCATAAGTTAAATAACAATAGTATTTTTTTTTTTTTTTTTTACAATTCAGTCTTGCAAAATCAGAAGAAAACATTTTTCTTTTCAAGCAAGAACATTTAGATGAACAAGTAAAATTCAAATCGCAAAAAATGCAATGGTTAATTTTTTCGAAGCATTAAAAAAAAAAAAAAAAAAAAGGTGTGTGCTTGTGGGGGGGGGGGGGGGGTGGAATTTACATATCTAAACCTGAGTACTAAACAAGTTAATGATTTTAAAACGATTCTTTTTATTTTTCTTTCAAAATTGGAGAAGAAAAAAGGTGAATATAAAAAATGAAATTTTTGAAATATTTTTAGGAAACAGCAAAACAAACGAATCAATTTTATTTACTATAATGATTTATAAAAATAAATCCTATAATTGTAAGACTAGTTTACTGTTTATTTTTATTCACAATACCGTATTTTTTACGTAAAAACAATCAGCAATAAAGAAGTAAAATGACAATGAACCTGCAGCTTGTTTGATTAAAATATAATACATAAATTTTCTTTTAAGTTATAACCCATTTAATAATTTGTTAAGAACACGCTGTAAAAAGGAGAATACGATACCGCAATCAGTATGAACATCAAGTTTAACTATATTATCTTATTTTCATGCACACGTGTATATATATTATAATAAAACAGACAAAACAAAGTCTGATATATTAAAAAATAAATAGGTTATTAATTTCTTTTCGTGTACTGCAACAAAGAAAACTAACAAAGAAGTAATAATAAATAATAGTAAGTAAAAGTAATACTGTAGATGGTTAAAAAAATAGAAAACACTTACCCAGAATTACGATCGTTCCGCGTTCAAAATTACTAAATTTCCAAAGCTCTGAAAAAGTCCTTTGATAATATCCAAGATACATTTCTTGGATAATTTTAAAACGCAATAAAAAATACCCTCAAAATATAACAAAAATGTTATAATATTGTTTTTTTTTTCTCAAATAAAAGCGAATTCAAATACACGTGGTCCTACTACGCCGCCATCTCATACACACGAGCTGACTTTCACTTTAGTTTAGGCGATTGCCTCCCGCCGTTTCAGCGTAAGGAGAAATGAGAAATAGTGGTGAAATACTTGGAGCGCATGCGTACAGGCGCTTTCTCTGTTACACGGAAAGTACGAGAGAAAGTAAATTGAAACACCCAGGAACATTCCCGGTTGTTTCGGAAAATAGAAATAGCTCTCACATATCCGGTACTATCAGAAATGTTCCTGTTAGAATAGTAAACGTTCCCACTATTTTTTACAGTCTACCCCTTAGTATGCAAAATTTAGTTAACTTAAGAATGCATATTTTAACTGAAAACGCATTTCCAGCAATTATCGGTATCGACAGTACTACGGATACAGTACTGTATCCGAAATCTTTTGTGCGTTCCTGTAAATGAACTATAAATGATATGCAAATGCACATCATATTCTACAGCTATCTTGCTGTAGTAAACTCAGTATATCAATTTCAGTAGATTTGAAATAGTGCAAAATAATTAAAAAACACTGCAAACAGTTTAACTCCGTGGGCCATTATGTAATGAATTTTTTTGTGTGGCCCTGTAAATAAATTAGCAAAAGTCATGCTTTGTTTGGATTCGCGAAGCATTATTTAATAAGATAAATATTTGAAAGTAACAATATATTTTTGTATTATTTTTGCATCTTTATTAAGCAAAAACGTTGTTTTATGTTTTGACGCATTTTTATTTTAGAAATGTAAATTCAGCCAAATAACTAAGAATTTTTTCGGAATTTTTTATTTATGATGTAACGAATTTAAGAATTAATTTTATTTGTCTACAATTCTTTTGTTGTCACTTTACAAAAAAATATATATATATATATATAATGGTTATATCCCAAAAAGGACTGACTGATTTTAAAATTCAATAACTTGCAAACGGTGACAGATATTAAAAAAATTCTTGCAGGAGGGTTATGCATAAGGTCAAAAGTTTTATTACAGTGATTTTCAATTTTAGTTCGATTTACAAACAATAGATGGCGCTGTAAGCAATAGTCGCTAAATTCAGGCTCGATTTTTGGTACTTCGTGGCCCGGATAATACATTTCCATCTCCTTTTTCTGCATGGAGCAAGATAAAGGACCAAAAATCGAGCCTGTATTTAGCGACTATTGCTTACAGCGCCATCTATTGTTTCTAAATCGAACTAAAATTGAAAATCACTGTAATAAAACTTTTGACCTTATGCATAACCCTCCTGCAAGAATTTTTTTAATATCTATCACCGTTTGCAAGTTATTGAATTTTAAAATCAGTCAGTCCTTTTTGGGACACCCGGTATATATATATATATATATATATAATTCTTTTAAAATGCGCAAGTATCACCTGCGTAAATGATTTCACATAATAAGAATAAATTGTGTATGTGAATTCGTAACACTGAAAAATAATTTTATAATTGAATGTAAACAATTGAATTCTCACAAATTTTAATTCATTAAAAATATGCTATAATTTTCATAAAAAGGTATTTTAAAAATTTCATAAAAGAAATCGTAAAACTATTAATTAATCATGATTCTATCTATAATTACTAACTCCATGATTTATTTTTTCTTCTAAAAATATACGTGTTTCATTTTTTATTTGCAAAAATGCGTCCGTGATGAAAAAACATGTAAAATAAATTAATTAAAATAATAATTTTTTTAATATTATTCTGTAAAAAAAAAAAAAAAAATAATAATATTGTGCGAATCTACAGACCATAATTTATTTTTAGGTTTAATTTCAAGTCAAAATACTGAATAGTTTTTTTGTAAAGTGCACGACAAATTGTAATTTGTGTAGCCTAGTGGAGGATTCGCTTTGCTCATCCTAATAATAAATGTTTTGCACTCCATATTCCACAGAATGCATGTGTTAGTGCACTTTGTAAATGATATCGATTTCATTATGTTTGAAGTGGTGCAACATCATTAAAATGCACTTGAAATGATTTCTTCGCAGTTACAGTAATGTAAAGGAATACTTTTGGCTGTCCCTGTAAATGACCTATAGAGGTTTTCATTTTCAATAGGGATCGTGTGATAGTAAATGTCAATAACATATTAAAATTACAGAGCAACTCGAGTATATTTCCGAGAGTTAGAGCACGAACCGACGGACAGACAAACCGCAGTCGTAAATACTCTTCAACTATGTTGGAAAGTGTTAAAAACAGAGTACAATTGAAATGCGATTTGTGATTTACCGGTTAGACCAGGGGTCGGCAAGTACAGTGGCGTAGGAACTTTGTACAAATAGGGGGAGTAACAAATAGGGGGAGTACAAATAGGGGGATCGTGGACAGCTAGTGGCGGGGGTCATTTCATTCATAATTTCATTCATTTCGGAGGATTCCTTCATAGTCTTGCCCTTTTCACAAACGGGAGTATAAAATAGCATATCAAAAGATTACCAACTCTTTAATCCAATTAAAATAATTTTTATTAGATATACTTGATACATAGAAACTTAATTTATGGACAATCCCGAATACAATATTCAAATTTAAGACCTCTCCCACTCACATTTACTAAAAGTTAAAGTCTCTTGTTTTGCATACAAATTCTTTACAAATCTCTTCCAAATCAATTTTAAAAGCCTCCTCTTTATAAATATGCAGTAGCATCAAGTGGTTGAGTCTCTGTTGACTCAGTTGTTCGGTGGTGTGTTTGAAGCCGGCGAAGAGCGCTGAAAGATCTCTCAGCTGTCGCTACTGGGTCGGAATCACAAAATTAATCCTGCCAAAAAGTAAACTTCAGAAAAAAATTTCTTCGCTAATTCTTCCGATGACATAATTTTAATTGCGATCGACAGCGCAGTTCTGTCCGAGATTAGTGTTGGTAGAAGCGTCACCTGAACAGAAAGATTTGTCAAGTCAAAATCATCAGCATGTATTCCAAGCTTTTGTTTCAGATCTTCCGATTCTGAAGTGGTTGAAGCTTTGTCCGTCAATATGGATTCGATCTTTATGAGAGAGTTAAAAGTTCTTTGATCAAATTGTTTTTTTAATTCATTGGTGATAGGTCCAATGCTTCTCTGAAATTTACTCACAACTTTTCTTTTTCTCCAAGTTGTGCTGGATGGCTTGTCTGCTCATATCTTATTGGAACTTTCTTTTGACTAGAGATGCTCGTCATTTTCATTTCCAAATTTAATGTGGACGCTTTTCTCTCCCATTTCTTGAATAGAGAGTTTCGAAATGGGAATATTTTTTTCTGGGAATCAAGAGGGTTGTAAACAATGAGAAAAGGGATAAAAGCACAAACAAGTGTGCTCACTACCCCCTCTCTCTCTTCTCTTTGTTGTTTATTGTGTGAATTTTCTATAAAAAGTATACTTTATTTTTTAATTCAACAATGTATTGTAAACAGATGCGGTGCGAAAATTTCTCCCAAAAGCTTAGCCCGTCTGAAATATTCCGGGGGGGGGGGGGGACAGCTTCCCCGACTCCTACGTCTTTAGGAAAGTAATTTTAAGTGGGGCCCGAATACTTTTGAAAAATTTTATCGAGGTCCAGAGAAAAAAAAGCCCAAGTAATATAAGTACTTACTATTTTTAAATGGTTATTTTTACATACATATAATATGAAATAGAAAAGTAGGGTATTCGTTCCAAAAAATTACTACATACACAGATATGTATACATTCTGAAAATTTTTTTATACACATAATAAAATAGAAAAGGCAGGTATTCGTTGAAAAATTAATGGGCAAAATTACACTTACGGTCTTGAACCAGTTTTTTATAGTTTGGTCCACGAACAGCTAATGCGAAGTGCGTCTTCAAGGTGGCCGTCCGTTAATCTCGAACGATATTTGTTTTTGAAAAAATCCATTTTGGTGAAAGTTCTTTTACATACATATGAGGATCTAAACGTAGTAGCCAGGTTAATAGCTAGTTTTTTGCAATCTTTCTACTTTTCTGCGACATGTTTACTCCAAAATTCTTTAGGGGATGCAGTTTTATATATTTGCAAGGAAATACCGGGTGTCCCAAAAATGACTGATGTATTTTTAAATTCAATAACTTGCAAACGGTGACAGATATTTAAAAAATTCTTGCAGGAGGGTTATGTATGATGTCAGGAATTTTTTTTTACTGTGATTCTTGATTTTAGTTCGAATTTCAAGCAATAGAAGGCGCTGAGAGCAATAGGTGCTCAGTCCAGACCCGATTTTTGATACTTCGGAATCCATTCAATGCAATTTAATCTCCTTTTTTCGCATGGAAGAAGAGAGGGGCCGAAAAATCGAGCCTGGATTTAGCGGTTATTGCTTGTAACGCCCTCTATCGATGCTATTTGTAACTAAAACTGAGAATCGCAGCATAAAAAGTCTTGACATCTTACATAACACTCCTGCAAGAATTTTTTTAATAATATCTGTCACCGTTTGCAAGTTATTGAGTTTTAAAATCCATCAGTCCTTTTTGGGACACCCGGTATCTTCTTGCAAATCAAATACAGTCGAGTCTCTCTATAACGAAACTCCATAGATCGAATTTCTCTATATAACGAATTTTTAGTAGGAACGGTCCCTTTTCCCCATGATTTCATTAAGAACAGTCTCCATATAGCGAAATATCTATCTCCCTATAACGACTTTTTTCATTAAATGTTCTTTATTTATCTTAAAAGCTTCCAAATCACATGGAATCTATTTTCCATCACTGATTAGTGATTTTTCGTTCAGTGCCGAGTTTTTTTATCTTACTTTTCTACCTTGAATCTCTTTGTTTTTTATGCCTAACGAATTCATTTCCCCCCTCCCCTCCCACACACCTTCCTACATACTTCTTAAAACAGTATCAATTGTGTTGTTACACAAATAAGAGCTTGATCAGAGAGGTAATTGAAGTTTAAGGTGAATGAGAATTCAAATGGAGGAAAATGTTCCCGATACAATATTTCATTCCTTGATAAAGTGTGAACATTTTCTCGAGAGTGTAGTAATTTTGAAATCTAAACAGCGAAAAATTACAGATTTCTTCGTCTAAAATTAATGTAAGTTTTTCTTATGTGATTTTTATTATGCTTTCAAATAAATGTCTGTTCTCGTTTTTGAAGCTGTTTAAATAATTAAGAAATACAATATTAGGTTAATATTTATAGTTAAACACTTCAAATTCTTAATTAAACACCTCAAAAGTAATTTTTGTTCAAAATTTACACATTAAATAGGAATTTTTACTCATTCTCTATATAACGAATTTCTCTATATAACGAATTTTTTTCTGGAACAATGGATTTCGTTATATAGAGACTCGACTGTATCTCCATTTGAAGTAAAGGTTTTTCAAGAGAACTACTTCGCAGCCATATCAGTCCATTTTACAACTGGAGCAAATTCATAAGGCGATTTAAAGAATTGAGACAAATTACCTATCTCTCCAGAGTCTTGGAATCTTGCTTCACATTCCTTCACACGATCTGACATAAAACTTAGGAACAAACACTGCAGTGTGTATTTCGGAAGTCTTATTTTTATGATATATTCAAGAATTGTTGGAAAATGAATAAATTCTTCATTTTCTACATCTTTTTCGGCTTTTCAAGCTTCGACCTTCGCGGTCCGGACGTCGACTGCGGTCTGCCAGTTGACGACCTTGGGGTTAGGCAATCGAAGAATAAAAGAATTAATAAAATATTAAATATGTTTCCGAAAGACTTTAAGATGGAAAAAATTAATAATAATAGCACCCACCTACATATTCGTAAAATAAGGAGGGGCTTTGAGCACTCATATCGTACACTTGCAACTAAAAACAATTTTTTAAGTCACGTGCTGTTCAAAAGACTATTTAATAGGTGCGTTCGTAATTATATAAATACCTAGCACGTATAGTCGTCGTCTGGTCCGTCCGTCTGTCTGTGTATAACAGCTCAAATACTGCCCAAACGAATGATTTGGTATTTAATATATCGTTGCAGAATTTTGTCGAGACATTTCAAATTTTATAAAAATCGAATCAAAACTTAAAAAGATACTAATAAAAGTTTTCTTCCTTCTATTAAATCCTATAATACGTTATTAATTCAGTGATATCCCACGATAGGTCGTGATTCTAGGTTGCCATGGTGATGACGTCCTATTTAAGATGGAGTCTAATTATTTCATCATTACGAAATTTAATACAGTACAGCCCCGATTATCCGCGGGATTGGATGACAAGGGCACCGCGGATAACCCGAAAAAGACTGAAAATGGAGTGCAAACACGAAAAAAAAAAAAAAAAAAAGGAAAATTCAACATAAAAAAATATGTTTTAGTGTACAAAAAACATAATAAAACGTTTAAAATACATACATATGCACAATATGTCAGAAACCTTTGCTTTACGTCTAAATCACTAAAATAAAGAACAGTAAACAAGAAACAATGCCGTACATACTGTACAAAAAGAGGTGAGTTACATCTTTTTAAAAAAATGAGTCACTTGTTTTTGCCTCTTCTTTTGGAAACACATTTTATTTATTCTAAATTGTAAACTATTATTTTCCTTTTAGTATGGAATAATTCTAATTTATCTCAAAAGTGAAATTGCTCTCCTGGAATTTATCATAATAGTGTTATTTAATTGTAAAATATTTTAATTGCTGTGCTTACGTTTGGTTAATAAAATCAAGAAAGGTCATAGACTTTATATCTGATATTTCAAACATGACAACCGAATCTAGAAATATTCTTCTATGACTTTCGAATACATTGATTTTTCTGTTTATATTTAATAGTAGGGATTATTGTGTTTTCCTTGCTGTTGACTTGAATTAAAAAAAAAAAAAAATAATAAATAAATTTTTTAAAAATGGCTTCGCGGATAAACCGCACCGCGGATAATCGGGGCTTTACTGTGTATACAATCGTAATAAATTTTGTATTCATGGATTTTTGCATACAGTGCAACAGCTATTGCACTAAGATTAGAATATTTATAAAACTAGTTGCGGTACGAACGCACCTCATTTGCCATGTTTGGCGTACAATTTCCAACTTCCTTTTTTTTTTTTAACCATTTGGAAAAATGGTTATTGTCCTCGGTCAGGGTAGGAAATCAAAAACATATCTGAAACGTTTTATTAGTTGAATCCCGCATTTTATTCGTTTTCTGATTGGCCTATACAGTAATCTGTATTTCCCCTTTACTTTCAACAGAGATGGATACTTCTGTTGCCACTATGACAAAAGTAATAAAAACTACGAAAAAAAAATTAATAACTCAGAAACAAATTGAGATACAGCTTTTAAACAAATTGCATTTAAAAGTACATTCTTTTTCTCTATACGACGGTGTAAAATGTAATATTGTGGGATGTTTAGACGTTTAAGAATGAAATTTCATTTAAAATTGGTCCAAGAATATTAATGTTTAATCCATGGCGTACGTAATCGTAATGTATGGCCAGCTCCGTAGAAATTTAAAAATTTATATTACCGAAAAATGTAATTCATGGCGTACGTAAATGTATGATCAACTCCGTGCTATTTTTTGTCTTAAATTTTAGTCTTTGAAAAAATCATTTTCCAAATGGTCGTTGTAATTTGTTAAACTGCATTTTGTTGTTGTTGTTGTTGTTATTGTTTTTCTTGTTGCAGTGGGCCTAGCAACGCTTGGTACAGTTGAGATGATAAATTAGCTTATTTGTAGTCAGATTTTGTAATTCAAATTTATCACTTTTGCGGGTCAATTTTCTCAAATAGTATCGATTTACACGTAAAATGCGGATCACACTGAGCGCAGTCTCTGGTTTTATATTTCTTCGCCTTGATTGTCTCATCTAATTTGTTTTAACCTTGACATTCTCTTCGCGAAAAAAACATAATCGTAGCAAAGATTGAATACGGATAAACACAAACAAACAAACAGAAGTGGCATTAAAACCCCTGACCGTTTTCGTCTGACTAATTAAATTAATGGAGATATGCATTTTTAACCTTCAGCTACAAAAGGCATATCAAAACGAGTTGGAAGTTTCACATACCAATAGCATGGACTCGGCTGAACAGAATTCAGGGAAAGGCAAGTTTTTTGGAACAAATCTGCCTTTAATTCGTTGCTAATCTGCTATTATTATTAGTTTTGTTTTTAAATACAAAATGTCAACATAAAACAAACTAAATTACCAATGATAGATGAAACAGCACCGAAAAACTGGCGACAAAACAACAATTAAATAATAAAAACAACTATAAAACAGGAATTCTGCTATTTTCGAATTTAGTGTCGCCCCCGATCAAAAAAAAATATATATGTATATAAATATAGATAGTTCAGTTTTAAGAATCCAAACATACGCTTTTATTTTATATAAAATGACGTTATCCGCATCCACTAAAGAATTCCTCATTTACGATCCAGTCTTAAACAACATCTACAGTAAAATATGTATGGGACGTGACTATCGCTGAATAATACACAAAAAAAAAAAAAAAAAAAAAAAAAAAACAGATTTCGTCATTCAAGAAACTCGACAAAAAAATCAGCTATCTCATGATTTATATGCCTTCATTTGTTTGTAATATTAATATAGATACTAAAAATTAAAATTAGTTTATAATAGCTCCATATTTTATCAGAAATCATTCATTTATATTTTTTCAAATTAGCACGTATTTTAATTACATTTCTTTTCAGTTTTTATGAGAAAATGGCAACAAAAAGATATAATTGCTATTTTTCAACTATTTTCCCTTTGCTTTCTACAGAAATTGAGTACTTGAGTTGCCAAAATGAAACAAATAGTGGTAAAAACAACAAAAAAATCAATATCTCAAAAATAAATGGAGATGCAGTTTTCAAACAAATTGCATTTAAAAGTACCTTTTTTTTTTCAATACGACGGTATAAAAATTGAAAATGTACGATGCTTAGAAGTTTAAAAAATTGCAGTAAAGTACTTAGCAGTACAATGATACACCTGCTTTGTTTTACGGCTGACTTATACAACGTAACGTTATTTTTTGTAGAAGACATATTAATAGGTGGGAGAAAGAAATAGCATAACGGGGGCTAATAAAGCTTTATATACATCACCATAAAAATATGCACAGGACGCGTTTCGGGCTGGAAAAATTAACGGCCCGTCATCAGCTATACCTTAAAAATCTATCTGCCTAGATGAAAACTTGTCTAAAATGGAATGTTTTGCAATTCCTAGCGATTCTGTTTTTCCATGCGTTACTGTACTTTGTTCAATTAACCCTGTGTAAATGAACCTGTTTATAACGTAATCCTGTTTTAAAAGTAAACATTTTATTGCGCCAGTGATTCCGTTTTCACGGGTTTTACTGTATAGATTGTTGTGTTTATTTAGGATAGTAAAACCTGCCAAATCGGAACCACGGGACACCGTTTTCGTCTTAGGCATACAGTAGAGCGCCGATTATCGGAAGTCCAATTAACCGAACTTCCAATTATCCGAACAGCCTATTTCTGTGAATTTTTTTTTTAACCGAACTTCTAGTTATCCGAACAGCCTATTTCTCTCAAAAAAAATTTTTTTTAATGATGATGAGATTGTGGATGTGATTTAAGATGAAAAAGAAATTGAAGAAATGAAAACGAATGCTCTGAAAATGACCCAAGTCCATCACATAACGAAGCCTTTGAATGTTTGGAAACAGCTATGAAATGGCTCGAATGGAAGAACTCTGATCCTATTCCACTAACGTATTTTAGAAAAACTCGAGTTATGTCAGCATTGGAAAGGACGTCTTCTTTGAAGCAAGCAACTATCGAAAGCTTTTTTGCTTAAATTATAATCTCTGGAGTTCAGAAAATGATAACAAGAGGGAAAAAAAAATTAAATAATAATAATAATAATAATAATAATAAAGTTTTTTAACACGTTAGCACTAACTGGTGCTGCCAGTCCCAAGCCTGGATAAAGTGTGAAGGCTTTAGTATAGTCAGGAACATCCCTTAAATTGTCTGTCCATTTATCCGAACTTTTGCTTAACCGAATTCGGTCCCGACTTGTTCGGATAATCGGCGCTCTACTGTAATTGTATGGTTTTCTTACCACATAGACAATGAAATTTTTACGTTTAAAACGGGATTCCGTTAAAAACAATTCCCGTTTTAATAGGGTTCACTGTATTTTTATGTCTTTATTTAGAAGACACTGTCCCGTTTTTTCGGACACAGGTTCTATCAATACAATACCACTTACACGTGACGATGTCTTGTTCGTTTTCCTATGAAGATAAAAGTAGCTTTTTTCTTCCTTTTGTTTTTAAAGTTTAAAATTGCCTCTCCTTTTTAATTTTTAACGACGAAAACGCCATCTATTGCGAGTAATGAAAATTAAGTCACGTAATAGGTCATGACCGATCAGATCTGTAGAAACTCGGAATCATCACACTCGAAAAAATGACAAGCGGAAAGATTATTGTAGGAAAAAGAATGTTGACAGATTTTAAACAGTGGTATGTGTATCGTGTCGTGACTCGTGATTGTGTAATGGAAGAGCTCAGTTGTTTATGAAATTTTCTTATTTCGTTTCCCCGTTTAAGGCGATATACAAAAAAATATTTTCCTGCGCTCAACAACTCGAAATTTTCAGACTCATTCTTAAAAGTAAAAACATGAAACTGTCTGACATGATTTTTGAAAAGATGTATAAGAAGCCGTGTGTTTTTACTTTTCGCTCAATTAATTAGATCTTGATTTGTAAACAATTATTTTCTCAGTATGACCAGGGGCGCGCCGACCCAGGGTGCAAAGTGTGCACCGCACACAGGCGCCAGAATAGTAAAAGCGCCAAATATTTTAGTCGAAGCTGAAAATTTTGAAAATTTTTTATCCAATTTAAATTTATTAAAGCGGTATTTAAATCGAAAGTGCGTCATTTCTGATACATTTCTGAGTTCATTTTTACTTATAAGATATAGGAAATTGTCAGTGGCGTAGCTTTAGGGGTGGGGGAGGGGAGAGTCTCAAACCGAAAGGCGCCACGGTATCGAAAGGTAACGGTCGAAGGGCGCTTTTTTGTCGAAAGGTCACGGTCATAAGGTGCCACGGAAGGATTAAGGGCGCCGTCAAGCGCCTAAAATAAATTAAAAAAGCTATAAACATAAAAAATTCGGAAGGGCGACCGCGAATGTCCCTTTTGACATCCCTGCTCTAGATCAGGCATGCAGGATCGGAATGGGCCAGGGAAAAGGGCGCAGACCTTGAATTTTCAGAGGGCGCAAAAATATTTAATCTTACTTGCTTGTGTTGTATCTAGCTTGACAAGTTTTAACACATTCGCATAGCACCGGATATGAAAATGACTTAAAATAACATTTCTGAGTCTAAATAGATAGAAGGTTTCGCTATATTCAACGTGCATGTTTAAAGTTCCATAAAATCTACAGAATGTTACACATTTTCTAAAACGAATCATGTAATATCTAAAAGTTCCAGCAAGCTGAACCCAGGTTAGCTTGTAGTAGATGACTGATATCAAGGCTGTCGCTTTCTTATTTTATTCTTTTTTCAGATATCTTATAAGAATCATGGGGGGAAAAGCGATTACCCCTCCCAATTCTCTTGCAAATGACCGTAAAATAAACACAGGTACCAATTGATTGGTAATAATATCGACTATTAAATGCTATTTATAAATGTTGCTTTGGGTATCGTCTATATATTAAAAAATGCACAAACGTTGATTTTTCAAATGGTAACATCCATTTTTGACACCCTATTTGAATTCTTTGCCAACCAAGAAAGATATATAGTTTAGATAATTTTCTTAAATCTTAATACAGTTATAAAACAAACAGTGTTAGGAGTTTATCCATAAATTTCGGAAAATAAAATGACGATCTTACAAGAAAAAGTACTGAAAAAAAGCTCAATTAGTCACCAGTAAAATTATGCAGTAATTTAAATTTACAATAAACTTATTTTACATTAAAGAAATTCCTACAAAGTGTTTCTGGTAACTTTTTACGACTTTTTTCCTGTGACTCTTCTAATAAGAGAAGACGGTCTCCTTGAATTATGGAAAAGTTAAATTTCTCTGTATCTCGAAAAATAATTATTCAAATGAGCTGTAAACGTGCACATCGATGTTTTTAACAGTTATGATTTGTTGTATTCCAAAACTAACGTTGGTCATAATTCATATTTTTTAAATATCAATTTATTAATTGCTATAATAACACTGGTCAACAAATTTGAACTTTTGCTCTGACCTAAAAAAGAAAGTAGTTGTTTTTATGCGTTTTTTTGTGCTGATTCCGAATCTAGTTTTATATTTACTCCAGCACCTCAAGTTTGAAAGATATTTGCATATTTCAATTTATGCAAATTTAGTAAATTTTATACAGTTATTTGCAAATTTAAGGTATAAAGCAATATCATACAGTGCTTTTTGTTTTATGTTATGATTACTACCTAATTTACTTCACAAAAACGTTGTTTCTGAGATTATACTGACATGTGACTGTGAAATATTGTACCTAATTTGCATATTTTTCATGTTTTTCTAATAATGTTTCTTGAAGTTCAAATATTTCTGCCGCACGAGTACGCTAATATGTTTCTAAACCAGTTTTTTGAGCTGATTTCAAATCTTGTATATGTTTTCTTCTATCATGTCTAGTTTTTGAAAAAAGTGAAATTTTAGTTTTCGGTCAAAAAAGCCAGAAATAGCTTTTTATGATACTTTGTATGATAAACTTCAACTAGTTGGGATAGATTCTACTACTTATTTTTTTTCAATTATATAAATTTTTGTTTGTCTCTGATATGAATCTGACCCTGTTCACCTTCTTGCCAATGAATTACACACCCCTAAAAAGCATCTTATATCAAACCTGTGTTAATGCCGTGCAAAATCAGAAATTCATCTTACTCAAAAACTAGACATGACATACGAAAACAGACTGCAGATTTGAAATCAGCATAAAATTCTAGTCTAGAAAAACATTACGTCAATTCTGTGGCAACTATTTAAAAGTTGATAGTGATGTAAACATTACACCATTGAAAAATATGCAAATTAGGCTTAATAACTGATAAATAAATGTTAAGAATATGCAAATCGTGACATTTATCTGAAGCAAATAGTCAAGTAGTCATTATCTAGAAAATGTAATTAGATGTGACATATATTGTATCTAAAATTTGCATAAAATAGCACAAAAAGGTTAAATTTGCATAAATTTAAATATGCAAATTTCTCAAAACCTGGACCGCCTAGAGATAAACGGAAAGCATATTCGGAATCAGCGCCAAACACTGATCTAGAATCAACTAATTTTAGTTTTAGGACAAAACCACTGTTGTACAGTGTAATTAAAACAAAAATTTTTTGAATAGAGGAAAAAGTCTGTAATATATTTGGGCCTATTCCGTGTATTTCTGTAATAAATTAATAAAAAATCAATCAGATGACTTTTATAAAGATATAAATTAATGTTTTTCAAATGGATTTAACTTTAGCATCCTCAAATTAACACTCTTCTAACTCTATCAAGATTTAAGATGGTAACATGGATAAACACTGTAATTTCCTGGGTGTTTAGATTCAAGAAACTGAAATATGATGTCAAAAATGGGTTTGGAAATTTAAAGTTGGTACAATTTTTTAAATATAGACGACTTCGGAAATGTAATTTACACATAACAATAATTAGTAGAAATTATATCCAGTCTATTGGGATCTAGAGATTTTTTTATGATTATTTTTAGCGAATTAGTAAGAAGTAACCGCTTTTATTCCTTTTATCACTATTAATGCACTGAAAATGGTAGAAAAACTAAGAAGGTTTTTTTTGTAGTAGGCGCCAAATAGAATTGCTCTGGTGCTGCTAAGGGCTTCAACCCTTTTTTAAAGTATATTTCTTTAATGTAATAAGAATTAGTTAACAGTCAGTTAAAAATGAGATAAATTCAATATCTGTTACATTGTGACAGCAATTATGTTTACGAGACAGGTATCTTGTAGGAAAAGGCATTTTGTATCCTTAAAAAATAACTTTATGTATTCATAAAATGCTGAATTGATGTTTTTCTATTAAAAGGTTTTCACAAAAAAGAGAAACAAAAAAGAGAGAAAAATTCACTTTATTAGTCAAAAATCTTAAAATAATTTTCTAAATTTATTCTTCTCAGCATACTTTTTCCATGATTTGCAAAATTATTATCATAATTAGAGATCAAGGGAAATATTTAAATTTCGACAATTGAGAGAAATGCTTCAGGGATTGTAATCCTGTAAATTGCAGGATCCTGTGGTCAGCGTTTTTTTATTCAACAAATCTATCATATTTTCTCAATATAATCATCGCTTTATTTAATAATAGATTTTTTCATGATTAAATTAAATATTTTTTTTTATTTAAAATGCACACTAGAATTTCTTAATAGTTATTTAACCACGGAAAGTCTGTCGTTAAATAAAGCGAAGATTACTAACCGAAAATTATGTTGTAGATTTTGTGAATAAAAAGAAATGCTGGCCGTTGAATTCCACAGCTTGCAGGATTGTAATCCAAAAGTGTCATCAAGTTTGCATTTCTCGATTTAAAAAGGGGAGGAAGGAGCAAGGTACTAAAAGCTAAAGGACTGAAAGTATGCAAAATATTTCGTTAAAATCTAAAAGATATCATTCAAAGAAGAGATGAAAAAAATCCAGCCCAGGGCGCCGTGACTACTGAAGTTTACCCTGGGTGCATATTTTCTCTCTCAATTGCATGCAAAGATGACCATTGGTTTCCGATCCTGAAATTGTTTCGATGTATCTTTAATTTATTTGTTATAATAAAAAATAGCTCTCTTGCGCTGTCTCTGTTAACCGAGGATTATTCCCTAAACGAATTCTCGAAAATTAGTACACTAGTCAGAATGCATGTTACAACGAGGGAAAAAATACTGGAGCGGCTTAGCCACTAAGGGTGCAAAGTTTTCCTTGGACGAGAGCGCATCGGCCCTCGGGCCGATGAGCCGGCGAGCCAGTCTGAGCCTGCAGGCCTGTCCAGCTTTTCAGAAAGCAGAGGTACACTACAGCTGGTGGCAAACATGGAAGGCTCCATTATTCAAATAATTGAAAATGTATAACAATTCTATCTTACTGTAGTATTGGTAGAGATACACATACTGACGATATAAAAACAGGTAGATATTATATTGCAGAATACTAAAGCAACATAAGCATCCAGGTTATGTACGGTACCCATGTAAAAGTAAATTGCCGAAAAAAGCACAAATCAATCATAGCAATCGGCTACATTATAACAAAAACAATAAATAAATAAAACAGGATGCAACTCAAAATGCAATGCATGTAAAAAAAGAAATGAAAAACTCCATTCGATTCCAAACAAATTTAACAGTCACGTCTATCATTGTATGCAATGCATAAAATAAAACCGAACGCATGAGCATGTAAGAAAGTTTCATGTCATTTGCAGTCGGGAAACATGTTTTTGAGAACAATCTCAAAATGAATTAAGTTTTATTGAAATTTTAATTGTATATTTCATAGATTTGCTTCGAACAAAGAATCGATCAAGAGCGAGTTTCACTCGCGTACAGAGAGTTCATACAATAAATTTATTAATTACTAACTGCAATCTTACAAAATATACTCGTTAAACGAATAATAAGACTTTGCAAATAACTTGGAATTATTTTATCAAATATTTTTTAATAATTGCCTTCAATAATTGAATTCAATTGAAATGAAAAACGCTGACTATTTATCATTGTGATTCATCTTACCTAAAACAAAGACCTTGTACAAAGTTTAATCTTGTCATTGTGCCAAGTGCGCTTCGAAAGGAGGACGCAAAGTTGCATGGCCACTTTAGTCTGTGCCACGTTTTTTAAGATAGTTTTTTTACTAATATCTGGGCTAATTATCGACAGTTCTTTTGGAAAATCATTATCGAGAGTTCTTGGATGATTTCGCGTCAATAGGTACATCGAACTCCTCTCAACTCACCCGCTGAGCGCCCGCCAAATAAAGTTTATGTATAACGGAAAACTGCGATTTTCTTAAAAACTCCATGACCTAGGATAATTGCCATAGTTTTCCTGCAAGATTTAAATAATTTCCAACTACTACTAATTTTTTCGTAATTTTATTTTCAGTAGTTTCGGAAACAGGAGGGGGGGGAGGGGGACATAATTTTGCCATACATTTTCGACGAATTTCTGAAAATATAATAGTATCTAAGAGTAAAACAAATATATTTTTGAGTTCTGTGTTGAGAGCTTTTTCGAACGATACCCCTCCCCTCTTTGGTGATTTTTAAATGAACCTTAAATTTGTATGATTTTACATCTTTAACTCGATTTTGTCTGAAATACGAAAACCCGCTCACTGTGTTAAAATGGGGGGGGGGGGGGGGGGAGAGAAGCCTCTAATTGTTCAGATTTGTTATGTAATTTTTTTTTATGATTTTTGGAAAATTGTACGTGGTAGTAATGAACAAATTAAAATTTTAAAATGACCTCTACTTACTGATGAAAAAATGAGTTAAGAGGAGAGGAGTGAGTGCTTAGTAAACTACGGGCCAAAAGCTTTAAAACGATATGTTACATGATAAAGTTCATTTTACCGCCCCCCTCCTCACGGGGAAATGCTTTCTAATAATCTGGTATCAAACATAGACTTCACGAATCGAAGGCCCGTGAAGAGTTTCACCTTCGGTGAAGCCTTCAAATGAGCTGCCCAAATCTTGCTGCAGCATAATTAGGAGCCCAGTTAGAAAATTGACCTCCCGGGGGGGGGGGGGGTGTCTGAGTGAGAAGGCTAGAAAGGTTCATAATATGAAAGAGTGGTTTAAGGGTTTTCCGATAATATATCACATGAGGGTTTAACAGGCGTGCTGCGTACGCACTGTAAAATCTTGCAAAAATACAAATCTCGAATCTTTTAGTTCCACATTAGTTCTCCGTCAAAAATCCGCATCTAAAACGATAGAAAATGGTACGGTTTTAAATATTTGATCCTCCCCTCCCCCAAAATTTTTTATCGCCTCCGCCCCCCCCCCCCCCCCCTGAAATTTGATGCCACCTACTTTTTAAAATCTTTATTATGTGTTATAAACTATCTGAAAGTCCCAAATAGATCGGTTCGTCAGGTTTTTTTTTAATTTTAAACAAATTCGCGTTTCAACAAAGCATTTCTTTTCCTTTTTAAAAATTGATTTTTTTATAAAACAAAAACTTGCGGATCGATTTTTATAAAATTTAGATATAAATTAAACAGCGTTTAAAGATAGGGCTAGATGCATAACTTTAAAGTATCTAAATGGTGTATTTTAATAAAATTGACGGCGTTCCAAAGAATCATATTATAAAAATCATTTGTGGTTTCGAAAGACTGGCTTTTAAACTGAGAGTTTGAAAGGAATCATACAATTAATGAAATAATAATTAATATCTAATGTTGTAATTGAGCGACCGTGAAGAAATTTATATATTTGAAAGCAGCGAAAAATTCTATATCTGGATGAATACAAATTAAATCTATAAATTTATATTTTGAAAATTTTATATTCGTTCGAAAATGTCCACTATTGAAAGACGCCGATGCCTGCAATGAACACCTGGCGTCCATGGAAGAGATCGAACCTTTCTTTCGAAGGAAATAAAAAGATTTTTTACAAATCGATTTTTTGTGGATTTTTTGACTTCCTCAAACCGTACCGGAGTAATTTTTAGAAGTTCTGAAAGGTTTGTTTCTTTTTTTGCGTCTGGCTGTGCAATTTTCGAGTTGTCAGGACAAGTAGAATTTAAGATACAGTCCTTTTTAAAAAGGCCCAGTACATTTATCGCCCTAGCAGCTCTGTAATTCTATTAACCCTCCTCCTTTCTTCGAGTTTTTGAAGAAGTTCTCTGCGGTTTGAAAAATATCTATGCTCTTTTTGAATTATGAATACTTTCATTCTTTTAATTTGGACTTTTTAATTAATTTTTCAACTATTAGAGATTTAAAATTCTGAAACTTAGGTACACGGTGCATCAGGTGAGGCTTTCGACTATCCTCACAAAAAGTTTGAGCCTCGTATGTGCCTTATATTCTGCTAGCCATCGCACACAGACCGGGCGAAACTTTAGCCAGCATAGGGGTTCTATATTTTCCAATATAAAATCAAATGTTCCGGAACTGGAACATTTTCGAATGCACCCCTAATTAAGATGTACGAGTGGTAATTGCTTAAGATGCATCTTAATTGATGTTACATTACTTTAAAAGAAATAAAAGTACTATAACGTGCTAATAAAGTATTATATTTGCTAATATAAAATCAAATGTTCCGGGACTGGAACATTTTTGAATGCACCCCTAATTATGATCTACGTGTGGTAATTGTTTAAGGCGCACCTTAATTGATGTTACATTACTTTAAAGAAATAAAGTACTGTAACGCGCGTTCCTGTGCATTACAAACATCATAATTTGAGAAAATGTTTTTCTACTTTTATGTGTATTTACTGTATTACGAGCACCCCCATTCTTTGTGTCATAGTCCTACCATTGATTAATTCAACACAGCTATATTTCCAAATTAAACTTTATTTGAACTGTTTTAAGTATAAATATAAATAAAGATCAGATCTTAAAAATTCCGGGAGTGATGGAGGTAAAAGAAGCTGATTTACTTAGGAGGTATGCCATTGTGAGGAGAGAGAGCAAACAGCTGAAGCATCCACCTTTTAGGGATGTCCGTTATTTGCATAGCTGACAACATTCCTTAGTTTTTAATTCAAACAACAATATTTTTAATCAGAAATTTAATTCAATAAATGAAATAAAAAAGAACCCTGTGTAAACAAGACACATTTCATTAAATACATTTTCTGGTTCCAAATTAGTTTATTTGATTTGGAGAAAAACCCCGGAAGGTTGGCTTGGCAGCTATGCATTTATACTCTTGGGGAAAAAAATTGATTTTTTTTTTTTTTTGGGGGGGGGGGGTAAGAATAAGGGGCGCCAATTGAATTTCTGCACACAGGCGCCGGATACTGCTGGCGCGCCCCTGAGTATGACCATTATTTTCGTTCTCAGATTTCTCGCTTCTCGGTTCGAAACGCCAACTTGGAGAGCGTTTTTTACATTTATATTCAGCCTTTATCAAAAAATCGACAAGCACAGCACATTATATTAGAGATCAGCAGGGGCGGGCCTAGTGACCACTCTTTACTTGCCGGGCCGGGCCTGGTTTTTTTCCTATTCTTCACGGTCCAAAATTTTCAGTCCTACTTCTGAGCCAGCCCGTATGAAAATCATTGTCTCAGCGTGGCCTATCCGTTCAAAGGTCAGTAAAATTAAGCCTGACCCAAAGATTTTTGCAAAAAATGCATACATTTTTAAATCACCATTATTCTACAACTAAACATTAACATTTATTCTTTTTAAAGAATAGTAAATTTCTACGCTAATTAAAACGACAATCGGTGGGTCACACTCGATTGTCTTAGAGTTGTCATCGCCGGCTTTTTGCACACCACTATTATTTTAGAGAAAATGTTGTTCCTTTAAATCGCCCAATAATTCTAATTAAATAAAACAACATTCTCTGTATTAAAATACTGGTATCTAAAAGGCCGTAGACTTGCCAGCTCTGAGATAGTCGAGTGCGACCCACAGCGCCGGCGTGAACGTGTTAAACTGAAAAACGTATTGATCCATGCAAAATTAATATACTAATACGTAAGAAAAGAATATATAATACATTTATACTTGCTGAGAATGGAACTTGTCTATAACACTTTTTTTTTTCTTTTCTATGTAATTGAGTCATAAAAGATTTTACAGTATAGCATTTTTCAGATTTTTAACGCTTCAATACATGGAATATGGATTAACAATATTAATGATATCTGAAACATTTACATATAAGACTAGGGGGCTCTGCTCCCTACGAGCTACGCTCGTCAACCCCCGTTCAGACATCGCAGACTCTAACAGCACGCTAATTTGATCGGCTTTTAAAAGATTACGGAAGATTGAATTATAATTTGAATTTGACAATTATAATCTGACGTAATTTTCACGAAACTTTTCTTTCTCTTTTTAATATTCACGTAAAAATACTTTTGTTAGAAATGAAATATTATGATCATCTTAAACTATCAAGGATCTCGCGCAATTTTAAATTTAAACTGTTTTGCAATATTATTTTTTGTTCATTTTACGTAATAAGTGTAATGTGACGTAAATTCTCCTATTTAAGACTTCTAACGCATGTTAATGAATTTATTATATTACAATATTTTTTCTCTTTTAAAATTCACATGTAAATATAGTTTTTATGACGTAATTTTCAATGAGTTCCTGCTTTTTATATTTTCTGTTTATAATAGTCACGTGCAAAACAAATTTTTAATTTGAAGCAAACATTATTGTTTGCGCTGTTTATACAGTTGGTAACAGTTTAAATTAATACAATTTTCTAAAATATGTAAAAAATATCTCTCGAAATGCTGAAAATTTGAATTTAAAATAGAAATAAAACCTCAAAAATTGATTCAAATTAAAAAACTAAATGCAGTCCGCACACCGGGAAATTCTGACGCATAAAATGATCTAAAAATGATTAATTCCTATGTATACAGTTTTTGCTCCTATAAAACTTTTTTAATGGAACGATTTTGTCCAACTTTGGAATTAAATATCTCTTAAAATAATTCTTCGATTTGAAAACTGTCTGCATCAGCGTGTTTATCAAACATTTCTCTATAATACTATAATTTCTATGAGTCGGGCCGGGCCCGAGCCTGTAAATTTTGGCCCGTGCAGACCTCTAACACACACACACACACACACACACAAAAAAAAAAAAAAAAAAAAAAAACGGATATTTTTCCATCTATAGATGATAATAGTGGAAATTGGGTTTTCAAATCTGTTATGAGTTTTTCAAATTGTTTATTAGCCCCCGGTATGCTATTTCTTTCTCCCAACTATTAATATGTATTCTCTAAAATAACGTTCCGTTGTATAAGCCGGCCGTAAAACAAAGCAGATGTATCATGGTACGGTTAAATACTCTATTGCAATTTTTTTAAACTTCTAAGCATCGCACATTTTCAATTTTTATACCGTCATATTGAAAAAAAAATTACTTTTAAATGCAATTTGTTTGAAAACTGCATCTCCATTTATTTTTGAAATATCAATTTTTTTGTAGTTTTTAACGAATTTTTTTTAATGTTGGCAACTGAAGTACTCCATTTCTGTAGAAAGTAAAGGAAAAATAGTTGGAAAATAGTAATTATATCCTTTTGTTGCGATTTTATCATAACAACATTTAAAAAAATGTAATTCAAATACGTACTATTTTGAAAAAATATAAATGAATTATTTCTGATAAATTATAACATTATATATGCACAGCCCTATTTTTAGAAATATTTTGACAGCTAATGATAAAGAGACATCCTTCAAGAAGGGTACACAGCAAAAAGAAGTTACAGTATTTCATGGAAGAAACGCCGCACCCGTCGTAAACGCCGCACTCCTCAAATTGGACCGAATAAGTTAAAAATATCGTAATCGCCGCACCCGTTGTAAACGTCGCATCCATGGGAACGCTACTTTTGTCGACAGGGTCACACTGACCTAACTTTAATCAAAGTTTTCTGAGCAGTGTAGGATGCCTCGTTTGTAACATCTTAAGATGTCTGACGTTTTATTTAAAATATTTAAATCCAATTTTAAATATTTTTATGAATTTTTAAATTAAGGAAACTCAGTTGGTATTTAAAAAATAATCGTAAACGCCGCACATGGCGTAAACGCCGCACTTGGAAAAAAATTAACTTTTAAACTCGAAAACGTCGCGGTGTTTCTTCCATAAAATACGGTAAATGTACTATAATAATTTCCTGAGGAGATATTTTAGATATAAGAATGCATTCCAGCCCCATAGGTTTAATCATTAGCGAGGCGAAGATGAGATCGGACTGACCAACCCCTCATTCCTGTTTCCTAGATGCACATTTTCATTAGAAAATATCATAGACTCCCTCAAATTCGCACAGTTTGGGCCCAGAGGTTGTGCGGAATTTAGAATTTTACGGATTTCTGGTCATTGCTTTGTTCACATTTTTAAACAGTTCACATTTTAATGTAATAATGCGATCAAAATTATAATGAATGCTTGCAATTTAGTAAAATATTAAAATAATTAAATAAAGTAATAAACTTAAAATAATAATAATTAAGATAATTTTTAAAATGATGAAATTATTAAAAGTAAAGGTCGAATAAATAATTAATATTATATAATAAAATATGCATTATAAAGATGAGATATATTTATCTTGAATTATTCAATGAAACTTGTCTGATAAAGGTATCCTACTAATTCACATAAAAATCATAAAATAAGGAAATTTTAATTCAGATTTAGCCAGACTTAATAGCCAAAAAAGATTGATTAACACATAAATATATTTGGTAAAAGATTGTGATTACCAGTGATATCAACAATATCTTGAATTTTTTCAGAAATTAGTTTATTCTTCTTTCATTAAAAAAAAAAAAAAAACGAGTTTAGTCATATTAACAAGAATTACATATTAAAATACCTACAGAATGATATAAAAATTAAAAAGTCTGTAATTTTTTGTCCCTACATTTGAACTGAAAGTTTCACTCTTTACATCTGCGATGATGTGCGGAATTTAGGGTTGCAGATTCGAGGGAGTCTACTATATTTTGCACATACACAAAAAAAATCATGATCTAATTTACTTAGTCTGTTCTCAAATCCAAAGGGGTTACTTTCCGACACATTTTTAAATTAATTTTTGTTCGAAAGCGTCAGAAATTGGCAGGTGTTGTTATTCAGAAACTAATGTAATCGAAAGACGTTTTTCATTTTTTGGAAAACGCAAAATATCTTTCAGAAAATACTGTCAAAGTGGGCGTTTTGAACCGAATGATCAATGAGGCAGCTCAAGGAAGACGAAAAACTTGTCGTCACGTAACCAGAATCGCTTATAACTCAATATGTAATTTATTTATCAAAAAATGGAAAACTAGTTTCGATTCAAAATCGTTTCAATAGTGAAGGCCTGCCAATTTTATGTCTTTACGTTTAAAAATAAGTCAAAAAATATGTTAGAAAGTTTCACGTTGTTGAGCAAGGAACTTGAGAATCGGCTTAAAAAAAAAATATTTTAAATTGAATGAGAAGGGCTTAAGCCCAATGAGGCCCTTTCTTACCTATGCTCTTGGAGAAAAAGGCGTATTGTGTTTTATAAGAAAAATAGTGCATGATAAAATAAAGGTCCAAACAAGTAGCATCCCTTGACATTTGAAGCTCTTATGTGGTCAGGAGGTCCGTTTGATGCTTTGTGACTTTCATCGGATGTCTAGAGGTAAGCGGTAACCAGTGAATGTCGTTGACACGTCCATCACCGCCTCTTTCTTTTGCTGTGACCCCTTTTCTTTTCTTGATGACCACAAAACTCTTGGGAAAGAAAGGCCAGTTGACATATTTATGTTTTTTGTCGGGTAGAGTAAATAAAAGCAAATAAACCGACCTTAAATTAGTGTTGAATTCAGGGGGTGGCCCGGGAGGGAACCCCTCCCTCCCAAAAAGCAATGAGATGTCTGTCTCCCTGGAAGATTTGAGATTTTGTGTTTTCAATGGTCAAAAAGGGCAATTTGCCCCCGGAACTTTATAATGACCCCCCCCCCCCCCTCCCGGAGGCTAATATCCGAACTCTCAAGCGTACAACAACTTGGCGAAAGATTCCGGCCCAAGGGGCCCCGGTTCAAATCAAACAATAAGAAAGCCATTAATCATTCTCCCCCACCTCGCATCGGGAGAAAAACTAATCCTTTCTTTGAAATAGTGGATTTGCCTAGGGATGATCCATATAAGCATCCATTTTGTTGCCTGGATGGAGCGGAATTGGGTTTTTTTAATTTATGTAACAGGTACACTTATGGGCACCGCACATGTTCAAGAAATATGCGCCAATTCAGCTAATGTGTTAGTACTACGTAGGCCTCTCTAATAAAAGGGACTCATTCTGTAATCTTTCTGAGAGAATTTTTTTTTTCTTTTCTGATACTTTTTTCTTTGTAAATAACTATATGCGTTAACTAAGTGCTATCTATTTTCATATGGTGACAAATTTCATAAATAAATGGTACACTATCAAGTAAATTTGAAGATATTAAAGTGCAGTCGAACAAAAGAAAGAAAGGAGGAAAGAAGTACATTTTAATCACCCCATTGTACAATAATAAAAAAAAGGAATAAGCAGTTATTATTATTTTTTTTTTTTTTTTTTTTTTTAAATAGGCAAATATGTCTTTCTTCAATGTATGTTGTATATATATATATATACAGTTGAACCTCGTTAACGCGAACACTCAAAGTCAAATTTTTTTTAGTCGTGTTAAAAGTAGTTCCTGATATCCGAACTTAAATACATCATATACAACAGGACGGGGCAATCGGAAACAGTTCGTACTAAAAGTAATTCTCGTTAAGCGTGTTCGTGTTAACGAGGTTTGACTATATATATATATATATATATACTAAAAAAATGCTTAGGGGTCTTCTTCATACTGAAATTGTTTCAAATTTCAAACTCTGAAATTTTCAATACGAGCACCTTATTTTGACATTATTTAGTTTTCTCGTTAAATTTCAACTTAGGGTAGCAAACTGGAAGTCAATCGTGCCAGTAGTGTACAGTTTATAGATATTTAAAATTTTGAACTCTAAATGTTAAATGTATTTTAATCATTACAACACAGATTGCAATGCGGTTAGTTCTTTAAGCATAGCTCCAGAACTATATTTTTCAGAATAAGCTGTGATTTTATAATTCACATACTTGAAGCATTTATGAATCGATTTTTTTTTTCGGAATCGGCACAAAAATACATTAACCCACAGCAAAGGATTGAAAGAATTTAAACGACACCGACTTCTAGTTCCGATTCTTTAAACAACACCGACTTCATTGGTGTCAGATCTTTAATCATACAATAGTCAATTATTTGTTACTATTTAAGCTTTTAAAAGCATAAAGGCTGTTTGCTGTTTTTCAAAATGCATGTCAGTTGAAAGTGGAATAATCTGGAAGAACTTTTAAGCAAATGTCAACTTCATGTCATTCATCGGATTGTTGCGACAACCTCTCAATGTAGCAAATATTGTTGTCGTTAGTTTATTGACACGCGATTAATAAATAGCGACTTATATGCTTACAAAGGGTTTCAAATGCTTTTCTTGGAGAATATAGCAAAAAAAAAATTTCACTTCCGGCTGTAAATTCTTAAATCTATAACCTAAATACCTCAAGAAAAAAAAAAAAAAAAAAAAGGCTAATTAAAAAAGCAATACCTTTCTTTAAAATGTACTTCAAAACAGTAATGTGGCATGAATTGCCAAATATAATAATGAAGTGCGAAACGAAGTTAATTTTCTCTTTATATACATGAAATATTTTTTAAATTAAAAAAAAAATTGATTCAGTTGATTTTTGATTCGGTTATCTGTACATAAATTTACACACGTACAAATTTGTATAAATCATGTATTCTTCTACATTAACAATATTCATTTGTCACGTATTTTTTAGTCACCGTAAGTAACGTCTTTAAAAAACTAAAAATATGCGATTTTTTTTTTTTCAATGCAGATGCAATCTTGTGTTAAGCATGCGATAATAAAACATATATATTGATTAAGCACGTTTTAGTCGAATATAGTTTGATTGAATATTCTGTATCATGTAAATATATCATAAACTGTAATGTTAAAATATTCTGTATCATATAAATATAACATAAACTATAACGCTAAAGTTTTATTATTTTCATAATAATGCAGTGCTTAGCATTATATGCTAAATAATTATTATGAAAATAATTAAGAGCACACGCGAAAACTGATAAAAGTGAAAACGAAGCATTTTTTTTCAAACTCAATTTAGAACTTAAAATTTTGAAAAGAAAAACTCATAGATTAAATGAACAATTCAGTGTGCAAACCAAACATTTCAACTAGAGATCGACCGAAAATTCGGTTTCGTTCTCGTAACTGGCTCAAAATCGTTTTCGGCGAAAATGTTGCCAAAAATTCGGCCTCACCGAAACTCGCCCGAAATTATTTTTATTCCAAAAAGTCTCGTTTCTTCCTTTGGAAATTTTCAATCTAACTCATTGATTTGAGCTGTATCGGCTCAAATGAGACACTCTTTATTTATTGCTGTGTATTTCACTGTTTATAATTATCAGTCATGACTGACTCAACATGTGAAATAAATTATAAAGCAAGTAATACATGCATGACTAAACTTTGAAGACGCTTTTCACAAGCTCATTAAAAGCTGCAGACTTAACAGTAATAGATTTGAAACCGCAGAAGTGTTTCGAATACCCGTTGAATATAGTATAACGGAATAATATTACTATATTACAGTATAACAGATTATCATTTACAAAAATCTTTGTAAAAGGTAAATCGAGGTATGTATACCTAAAACATTTTTTAATTAGATGAAATTCATATAATTAGACACTGATTTAATTATATTTTATTTTATATGAAAATAAAAAGTTTTGGCCAGAGGCACAGAGAGCCAACTAGGGCCACACGTATAATAATTACACGTATAATACACTTAAAAGTTAACACTTTCAAAACACTAAATAAAATTCTAAAAGTCTAAAACTTACCAGTTTCAGCTACCCTGTGGCCATCATCAGGGTCTTACTTCAGTTAAAAAGAGAAAAATACTTATTAGTTTGTAAAATTCAAAAGTTTACTTTTGAAACTTATAGGTTTTAGACTTTTAGAATTGTATTTAATGTTTTGAAAGTGTTAACTTTTAAGTGTATTATACGTCTTTTAATAAATCTTTTTAATTATATTTGTGCGTTAATTTCAAAACATAATAATCCTTCAATTTATTTAATTACACATATAATTAATCAATAATTATGTATGTATTAATTACTTTAAAAAAATAGGACATTTTCGTTTTCGGCCGAAAATAGTAATATTACCAAAGTTCGGTTTCAGTTTTTGTTTCGGTCTTAAAAACTCGTTTCGGTCAATCCTTAATTTCAACTAATATGTATAAAATTCAAATTGGATACTTGCTCAGACAGTCATAAATACGTTTTTATTATTAACAACACAAAACTGGCAAGCGCGTTTTTATAAAAAAAAATATATATATATTACGAAATCTAATAGCGTTTTTCTTTTTCTTATAAAGGCAAACAAAGTGACGGAAAAGGGTGTCACAGTTCGCGATTTGAACGGAAGTTACCAAAAAAGTTGTTATAAGAGAGTAAACACCTGTAACTCGATTAAGTATATTTTTTGAAAAATGAAAAATAAAATTCAATTCCAAATCACTTGCATTCCTGCCCAGTTTCACGTTTTTACGTTAAAAGAAAGTCTGTGAATGTGCCGGAAAACCACCATTAGTTTAAAAACACCTTTATTCTTAAAAGTAAAAGCAAAATGTAGATATTGCTTACCTGCGCATTTTAAAATGTCCTTTATAAACCGACTAGAGGTCTGCCCGGACTTGGCCCGAGGACCGTACCCTGCCCGGCGGAATGAAGGCGAATTTTCAAACGGGCCGGGCCGGCAGAATTAGGACAATTTTTTCAACGGGTCGGGCCGGCAGACAAAATAAACGGGCCGGGCCAGGCCGGCAAAAAAATTGAACGGGCCTGCAGGGTCGGGCCGGGTCGATAAAAAAATTAATCGGGCCTATCGGCCCGATATAAGAATTCAAGTGAAGCAGATAAAATACGAGCCATTTTGAATGAATATGATTTTCTCGAGAAGTATAAATGTGCATCACGAGCCGATGCGAGTTTAACAACATCAATACAGAAATATAACATGTCCATCGTAGAGATCGGCATCGTACAGTTACTAGATGTCTGACTCTGGGTTTAATTTTTCTCAGCAGACTCGTGCCGGGACGAAACTGGTCTTAATCGATCTCAGGTTGTGTAGGATAGGCATTATGTTTTGTAAGATTATTAATAGTGATAATGAACTTCTGTTAAGGGTGTTCTTAAATCCAAAAGGACAACTTTCTGACATAAGTTTTAATTTATTTTTGCTCGAAAATGCATGAAACAAGCTGATGTTGTTGTTCAGAAATTATGTAATTGAGCTGGTTTTTTCATTTTTTTTACAAACGCAATAGATCTTTCAGAAAAGAGTGTCAAAGTGGGCGTTTTGAACCGAATTTCCGCGCGAAGGGAGAAAGAGCACTCAAGAGCGGGCGAAAAACGTGTTTGTCACGTGATCGAATTCGCTTATAACTCAATAGGTAATTGACTGATCAAAAAAGGGAAAAAACAGTTCAATTCTAAATCGCTTCCATGGCCAGGCTTTCCAATTTTATATCATTCCGTTAAAAAATGAAATTGTAAATATGTCAAAATGTTTTGCGCTTGTTGAGCAGAGCAGTTAAGAATAGCCTTAACAGTATCTTTGGAAATATACCTTAAGGTGGTTCTCATAGTCACTGCTCAACAATGCGAAACTTTTAGACACATTTTCTGACTCATTTTTAACTATAAAGGCATAAAATTGACAAGCCTGATTATTGAAGGCATTTGGAAACGAATAGCTTTCTCCATATTTGATAAATTATGGAGATAAAGGAGATTCTTGTCACGTGACTGTCATGTTTTTCTCTTTTCCTGTGCTATCGCTTGCGGAAATTCGATTCAAAACGCTAACTTTGGCAGTATTTTCAGAAAGATATATTGCTTTTATTTATGAAAAAAACGACATTTACATAGTTTCTGAATAAGAATACCTGATAATCTTACGCGTTTCCAAAAAGAAATGAATTCATAAATGTGTCGAAATGTAGCTCCTTCGGATTTGAGAAAAGCCTTAAAAATGAGAGAAATATTTACACAAATCTACTTTTTATTATACAGCTTCAAAAATTATCATGTTTTTAAAACTTTATTCTGAACTACATTAATCTTTTAATGAATCCTTATTTGAATTTTGAAATGTGAGTAGAGACGATGACTAAAACACTGTAAGTAATCGTTAATGTTTACTGTTATGTGTTTTCTATTTTGCGAACACATAGTAATCTAAAATATACTGTAAAATGTTCCCATAAATATGTATGTAGTATTCATTAAAAGAATCTTAATTGTATGTCGAGAAAAAACGGACATTTTTGTAGAAACTGAGTCGGGCCAAACTTCCAATTTTTATACCGAGCCGGGAAAAGATAGCTTTCGTTCGGGCCGGGCCTGGAAATTCCGACCGCGCAGACCTCTAAAAACCGACTGGAGTAAAATGTAAAAAATATATGTCACATTTTAACGAAATGACAGTATTCACTGAAATTAACTTTATTAAGTTTTATTTAAATAATCAAAAAGGTGGCAATCAATTTCCATAGCTGCTTACAGTTTAGACTTCAGATACCAAGTGGCGTAGAGGTATATCTCTGAAAATGCTCATCTCCTAGGGTTACCAGTTAAAAAGGGCCATGTGTTTCTATTAATTTAACGATAAAAGGGATTAGTTGGCTACCCCGCCAAACCCGTGATTATCAGTCATTGGGCCCGTATCCAAATTGAGGGACGATTCATTACAAAAACTAATCAATAGGTCCAATCTTTATAATTTTCTTACAATTTCCCCCCTTTCCAGACAAGTCCCCGGGGATGGGCCGGCTTCCATACACGAGGGTCGCCTGGAAAGTATAAAGCATTCTTTATTAAAGGGATGTTAAAATTTTGGAAGTGAATTACTTTTAATCGAGCTGCCTGGAGATGAGTTATTTCTTTCGTATAGTTAACATGTGATATCACAACAATAATAAAAATAGTAAAAATAATACAAATAATAAGAATAATACCACTAAAATTTTCAATACCATAAACAATTGAACATGATAAAAACAGTTATATTAATAAATGCAAGACACTGGTAATATTATATGCCAAATAAAATAATCAAAATAGGAAATATATTCTAGAATTGCTAAGTCCAACATTACATATAAAATACGAACTTGAATGAAAATGTCTTGACTTCATTCAGTAGAGTGTAGACTCTCAAAATACAATTATACTATACTCATAAAGATGTAAATTCAACTATCAAATATCATCCAATAACAGTTCATATGATATCTGATACTTTACATAGATGGTGTTAACTTAAATCGATCGTTGGGCAAAAAGTACCTTAGTTTGGAGGCATGTATTACTTCATAGTCCTTCTTTGTCAACCAGTTAGGTTTATTTATTTTAAAACTTACATTAGACAACTTTTCAATAATTTGATATGGACCAGAAAAAGGCGGGCTTAACTTCCTGGTGTTCGGATAATGAAATTCTTCTGCAATTACGAGATCACCACGTTTGAAAGGTGCTTCCACAAATTTTAGGTCATATCTGACTTTGTTTTTTAAATGGTGCTCACCAGTTCTTTGGAAAGCCTCTTTCCTGGCTTCCTCAACCGTAGGGTAATAGTTTTCATTGCCTAATACTGATGAATAAGGAAATTGGCCAAACATTAAGTATGCCGGGGGGTATTTGGTTACTGAATGCGGTGTATTATTGTACTCGTTAATCACCTCCTCCAGAATTTTGGGCCATGGAATGTTTGAAGGTGTAGCATTGATTTTAAGTCTTAGTCGAGTGCAAATGGACTGATTTACGCGTTCATTTTTCCCATTACACTGGGGCCTGTGAGATGAAGTAAGTAATTTTTTTACATTATGTTTATGTACCCATTTACGCAGTTTAGACGCTGTAAAAGCAGGGTTTCTGTCCGTTAAAATTTTCTTGGGAAGTTGAATGCTAAAAATCTGTTTTAGAATATTAATATAAACTTCTGTTGTAACATTTTTAGAGGTAAAACCCCAAACATAACGAGTAGCGTGATCAATAGCTAAGTGCATGTATTTTTTTGTTGAATTGTAATAATTGAAGCCCCCTACTGTGTCTAATGATATTATATCAAAGGGTTGTTCTGCAGGAGGTAAGGCTTCAAGAAGGCCAAATTTAGGTTGGTGGGATTTCTTGTTTAGTTGGCAGACTTCACAATGTTTGACAAATTGCGTAATATCTTGTGTCATGCTGCTCCAGTAGTACTGTGGTGAAATTAAATTTAGCATTTTTTGAATTCCTGGATGGCCAAATTGATTATGGGTTGTTATTAATAATTTTTCTCTTAAGGAGAAAGGTACGACAATTTTTTGAAAACCCTTTTTGTGAATTACCAAAATGTCATTAAATTTTTGAAATTTAGGTCCTGTTACATTATCTAACTCTTGGTGTTCTTTAATTTCATCTAAGGTTAATAAATGAATGTGGAGATTTACGTTTGATAAAATGGGATTTCTTGAGAGCATGTCGGCTTCAAAATTTGTAGACCCTTTATTGTATTTTACGGTATAATCGTACATGCTTAATTTTAGTGACCATCTGAATAATCTACCGGTTAAATGTTTTATCTTTTTAAGCCATACTAAAGCAGCATGATCGGTATGTATTGTGAAAGGTTTTCCATGAAGATAATAATGGAATTTGTCAAGAGCATCGATTATGGCTAGACACTCCAATTCTGTGATGGCGTAATTTCGCTCGTAGGGCCTTAGTTGCCTTGAGTGGAATGCAATGGGATGTAAATCTCCATTTTCATCCATTTGTTTCAATACAGCACCTAAAGCTTCCTTAGAGGCATCAGTAAAAACATGGCATGGGAGATTAGGATTAAATAATCTCAAAATAGGTCTAGAAATTAATGCATTTTTAAGTAGTTCAAATGATTGCTGACAGATTTCTGACCATTCCCACGGAGTGTCTTTCTTTAATAATTTATTTAGAGGGGCTCTAATTTTAGCATACTTGTCAATGAATTTATGGTATACGTTTATGGATCCGAGGAATCTTTGTAATTCTTTAACATTTTTTGGAGGAATTAAATTTTTAATGGTTTCGGTATTAGCATTGTCTGGTTTTATTTGGCCATTACTAATTTCATAGCCAAGGAAGTCAATTTGAGATTTGGCAAAATTACATTTGGAAAGTTTTAGTTTTAGATTTTCTTGACGGCAAATATTGAATATAGTTTTAAGGTGAACCAAATGCTCGGCATAGGAGTCCGAATAAACTATAAAGTCATCGAAATAATTGGTAACGAAGTTGACCTTATGTTTATTTAGGATCCTTCTGAGAGCTCTTGCGAATTGAGCCGGAGCATTTTTGTATCCGAATGGGAGGACCAACCACTCGTAAAGTCCCTGATTGGTTACAAAGGCAAGTTTTTCTGTGTCTGAAGGATGGAGGGGGACGTGCCAGTAGCCAGAGGCTAAATCTAGCGTGGAAAAATATTTGGCATTGACAAGTCTGTCTAAAAGCCAGTCTATTCGCGGCAAAGGCTCTGAATCTGTCTTCGTAATGGCATTGATTTTCCTGTAATCAATACAAAGACGCGTTTTACCTTCTCCTTTTTTATGTGCCATTGTCACGGGAGAGGAATAGGGGCTACAGGATTCCTTAATGAGTTTAGCATCCAGCAACTCCTGTACTTGTTTTTGAATTTCTGCATTATCTTTAGGTGATGTACGGTAAGGCCTAAGCGAGATAGGAAGTTCCGAGGTGAGAGTTACTCGCTGGGGTTCCCATCTGACTCTACCTACGTCGTACCGATTGCGTGCAAAAATATCTTTGAAGTCGCTCAGAAGCCCTTCCAATTGTAGGTTCTCTTCAGTAGTATAATGATTAAAAGTTATATCATCATAATCCGAGAGAGTTTGAGTATCAAGGCAACAATGTCCCTCTTGAGACAAACTTGCTTGATTTGATTTGGAAGGAAAACTAAGCGGCTTCTGGCAATTCATATCACCTGTTAACGTTAAGGTGTGGTTGAATGAACTTTCATGAGAAATTTGACCGGAAACGTTTTGGTCATTCATAATGATGACTCCATCTTGAGTCAGAGTATTTGAGGAAAAATCCATCGAGATATGGAATTTTTGTAATTCTGGGGTTCCCAGTATCGCATATGGCAAGTAAGACCGTACTAGATATAAGGAGCTATTTTGCCTGATATTCCCTATTTGGAGGGGTACTTGAACTTTTTCGGAAATCTGGACCTGTCCCTGGGTTTGGTTAACATTAAGAGGATGGCAACTTTGAATAGACGTCATAGCCAAAGCTGTAGCTAGATTTTCTGGAATGAGGGACAGAGTACTTCCGCTATCCAATAAAAAGGGTATTTGAACCTCATTATGACAAGTTTTTGGGTTTCTACGGTTTTCGTAATTTTTACATTTGAGGTACCCGGGCACAATAAACCGTCATAAAGAATTCATGTGTATTCCTTGATCAGGGGAATACCCATGGGCGTTTTGGGGTTGAGTCTCATTACTGTGGGTTGCTAAGTTGGATGAAATTGTTGCTCCTGCATTTCCCTGAACATCATATTTATGTAGTAAAGTATGATGCTTTCGGTGGCAATTTTTACAACTCATCTTGGATGCACATTTACTTGCAAAATGGCCACTACGCAAACAATTTACACACAACTTATTCAATTGGATGGTTCTCCATCTGCTATCTACAGGCATAGTTATTAATTTTCTGCAAGTGTGGGTGGCATGCGAATCAAAGCAAACACCGCATTTACTATTTTCTAAATTTTTGTGGCCTTTCGATCTATCGGAAGAATCTCTGACATAAGTTATATTTCTTACATCTGTTTTAGTTGGGTTCTCTAAAGTTAACAAGCTTTTAGCTTGAATCTCTAAAAATTTTAGAAATTCCGTGAGATTAGGCATATTATTATGGGTAAGGGATAGTTCCCATCGCTCTTTGAGATTATCGCTTAATTTTTGAACTATGGTATAAATTATCATGTTATCCACTAAAGCATTTTGAGTAAGTTTTAAAGAATCTAGAATTCGAAGTGATTCATTGCAGGTATCTATTATATCGAAAATAGCTTTAGAGGAAGTGGAACAATTTTTCATATTTTTTAAATTGTATAACTTGCCTATTTGTGCTATGGCCAAATCCCTAATCTTATCGTAGCGAGCGCAAAGGGTGTCCCATGCATTTTTATAATTGACCTCCAAAAGAGGAAATCCGGAAATCAATTTATGGGCAGGACCCTTTACACTAGCTAAGAGATATTGCAATTTAGAAACGGCTCCCAAATCTGGATTTCGATCTATAGTTGTGGTAAAAATCTCCTTAAAAGAGAGCCACTGATCAGCTTCTCCGTAAAAGGGTTTTAATTCAAATTTGGGAAGATTGACTGTTTTTTCAAAAACATTACTTGTATTTTTATTGTTATTCCCTGAACCACCCTCGTTAATGCTTAAACTCTTAGTTAATTTATTACGTGATGTATTTATTGCGATAGTTAATGCATCCAATTTAAGGGCAATTTCATTGTATTCCTCAATTATAGCTTCCGTTTCTGTTGTATCGCTCTCAAGAACGGCGTTTTCCTGATTTTTACTTAATTCTGTACTAATATCTTGCACCTGACCATGATACAAATCTAACTCTTCTAGAGTTATCGTCTGATCATCAATTTTGGGATTTATGATATTTTTTATACGGGTAATTTTTGCTTTGAGAACAGTTTTTTGTTTCTTAATATTTTCCATTTTGAATTAATTTTAAGATAACTTTTTAATAATCTAAATATTATAACACTCTTAATATCCGTCAAAATGTTTAAACATTCTCAACATAATATAAGCATGTGCATAAAATTGATAAAAAGAATAAAATAGTTAAAAATAATTAAAGAAATAAATATAGAAAACATGAATCATTTTTTTTTCAAAAGATTGCAATGCTTTAAAACCATGGTTTTCATAAATACCAAAAATGAAAACATCACTGGAGATATACTACTTATTAAATCACTTACCTTAAATTATGTAATCAGAATAAAAATAAAAAATAATATGGATAATAATATTATATAAAAATAAATAACACTAGGGTACCCCATGAGCTCATACAGACACACACAAAATAAAAGGAAAAACATTCCGCAAAAACGGAGAAGGAAAAAATTTATATCTCTGTATTTAAGCAATTGTAGTGCGCACTTATCATGAAATAAAAAGCAATGACAGCAACGATGCTATCTTTCACTGCATGAAATTTACTTTTAGAGATGCTCTGAAGAAAATCACTATAAAATCATCAACACAACTGAAGAAGATGAATTCCACTTAGAGACTGCAGTTTTCATGTTGTGAAACTTTCACTGCACTTTTAAAACAAAATGCGGATATCACTGCTGAAATATTTGACTTTTAAAACGCAGAATATGTTGAAAAGGATCTACATTTTGATCGATTTTAATTAAGATGATATTCTTCAAAATATAGTAGAAGAAATGGGAAGACACTTTCTATAATGGAATTGAAGAGTTAACAGCATATCACTGCTGACAGATTCTTTGATGAGGCGAACTTCTTGTATTTACACTACTTGAAGGAGCATAGTGAACACTTTCCCAGCACCCAATTGGGGCCTCTTTGAATGTTCAATCGGAGCTTATTCCGTATCGTGTAGCACCAAGAATTCTTTTTTTTTTTTCTTTTCTTTACTTCTCATGTTTTCCCGCTGAGCAGGTAGTATAATCCTGCCGACTCATAATACTGTCACATTTTAACGAAATGACAGTATTCACTGAAATTAACTTTATTAAGTTTTATTTAAATAATCAAAAAGGTGGCAATCAATTTCCATAGCTGCTTACAGTTTAGACTTCAGATACCAAGTGGCGTAGAGGTATATCTCTGAAAATGCTCATCTCCTAGGGTTACCAGTTAAAAAGGGCCATGTGTTTCTATTAATTTAACGATAAAAGGGATTAGTTGGCTACCCCGCCAAACCCGTGATTATCAGTCATTGGGCCCGTATCCAAATTGAGGGACGATTCATTACAAAAACTAATCAATAGGTCCAATCTTTATAATTTTCTTACATATATATGTATCATTTTTAATTGTTATTGTTTGAATTGTGTATCTATCGGTTCGGTCCCTTCCTAATAAATAACTAAATAATTGTCAAATGTTAACTGTAATTCCTTCCAGCCAATTCTAATAAGCTCCTTGAAAAGCTAAGAAGGAATTAATTCTTAAAAATCAATGATGGTTTTAGAAAAATAAAAGTTCCCTTAGATTTAAAATATATATATATATATATATATATATATATATATATATATATATATATTTAGAATAAAAGAAAATTTTCTTTATTTATTTTAATTCACCGACAAAAATACAAAATTTAAAGTTTTATTAATTGAACAAGTTTTAAAAAAGTTTTTCTCTTAAATAATAATTCAAAATTTTTTTTTTTTTTTTTTTTTTTTTTAAATGTACCAGAGGGTGTGCCCGTTACGAGCTAAGTCCCCAAAACCTTGTCCAAATCTCGCCGGATTGTTAAACATGGTAATTTGAGTTGTTTCAAAAAATAAAATCTGATTATAGTAGATTGAAGGATATTCCACAAATGAAAATGTAGTCATATTTAAAGGAATATTGTAACACATGAAATTGGCAGGTGTTTTCATGCAGATACTAAGCGATCGAGTGTTTTCCATTTTTTAATAAAAGCAAAAGATCATTCATAAAATACTGTCAAAGAAAAACCTGTCGTCACGTGGAAAAAATCGCTTATAAATAGATAAGTAACTCATTGATCAACGATTGGTAAACACTATTCGATGCCAAATCGCTTCAGTAGTCATGCCTGCAAACGTCATGCTTTTGCATTTAAAAATGTGTCCATAAATATTTAAAAACTCCGTGTTGTCGGAGGGACATATTTCTTTGATAAAGTCCTTAAAAGGTGACATAATCTTAGATTTCAGATTAGTTCGGATGATGAAACTGGCACCATTTTCAAAAGAAAAGATCATTTTCATATATGGAACAAGTCATGATATGACTGTGTGATTGGGTCAGTATAATGTTATATTCAATAAACTTTAGCTTGCATTTAAAGTTCCCAAAATTTATTAGTTTATTTCTAAATTTCTTTTCTTCTATCCCTTGAAATGAAAATTAAGCAATAAAACTAAAATCTGAAACATTTAAAAATAATTGATGGAAATGATGC
The DNA here is from genome assembly GCA_963932465.1 of Maratus speciosus. Lineage (NCBI taxonomy): Eukaryota > Metazoa > Arthropoda > Arachnida > Araneae > Salticidae > Maratus > Maratus speciosus. Next base: position 60,528,028 of record OZ010799.1, on the reverse strand, counting down.
ACTAATCTTAAACGCACAGACAATTCTGTTGGTGAAAATGACATAAATTCCCAAAAGAAAAAATGCCTTTTCATCAAAAAAAAAAAAAAAAAAAAAAAAAAAAAAAAAAAAAAAAAAAAATGTACATCAGCACAGATTGTTTCGAACAATATTTTAATTAAAATTGTACTATATAATTTTTATATTCCATTATAACGAAGTCTTTTTAAAGAAATGTACTTGATAAAACCTTAAAAAAAAAAAAAAAAAAAAAAAAAAAAAAAAAAAAAAAGCAATTTAACAAATTACAACGACCATTTGGAAAAGGATTTTTTCGAAGACTAAAATTTAAGACATAAAAAATCGCACGGAGTTGATCATACATTACGTACGCCATGAATTAAACATTAACATTCCTGGACCCATCATGAACAAATTTTAAAAGAAATTTCAGTTTAACAATTTTCAGTACTGTAAATGTTTAAACTTCTACGGAGATGGTCATACATTAAGTACGCCATGAATTAAACATTAATAGAGTTATTACACGTAAAAATTGCAAGCGACAAAAATCGCCTGCGACTCGTCAGATTTCGTGAAACTTACGTATTATCCACCTGAAACTTACGTATTATCCAAGCATTTCATTGGCTGTTCGGGAAAAGGCTTTTCCATCGTCCGATTTCCAAGAAATCTGACAACCCATTTTAAATGAAATTTCATTCTTAAACTTCTAAACATCCCACAATATTACTTTTTACACCGTCGTATAGAGAAAAAAATGTACTTTTAAATGCAATTTGTTTGAAAGCTGTATCTCAATTTGTTTCTGAGTTATTAATTTTTTTTTTGTAGTTTTTATTACTTTTTTGTCATAGTGGCAACAGAAGTGTCCATCTCTGTTGAAAATAAAGGCAAACTACAGATTACTGTATAGACCAATCAGAAAACGAATAAAATGCGGATTCAACCAATAAAAACCTTCAGATGTGCTTTTGATTTCCTACCCTGACAAAGACAATAACCATTTTTCAAAATGGTTAAAAAAAAAAAAAAAAAAAAAAAAAAAAACTTCGCGGATCGTAATTTTTGCAAAAAACTTTGTGGCAGAGATTAAATGAAACGGAACAAAAAGCAAAAATATCTTTTTTTTTTTTTTTTTTTTTTTTTTTTTTTAAGAAACACTACAGCAAGGAGTGATAGCTAATGTTAAACCTATGGGAGCTTCTTTTCGTAATTTCTGTAAAAACATTGTGGCAGAGTTTTAATGAAACGAAAAAAAAAGGCTAAAATATATGTTTAAAAAAGAGCGAAACATTACAGACACAGCTTTTTTACTTCACGAACTTTTTTTAATTATTGTATTCCATTATAATGTAGTATTTTTAAAGAAATGTAGTATTTGATAAAAGTTCTCAACAAAAAAGAGAAGAAAAAAACCTTTTTTAAAATTCTATACTTCACCAGGCTACAAAATGGATGCCCTGATATATCCCTGCAGATTAATCGAATGCGTTAATCCAAAGAGGAAAGCTCCCCGTTCCTTCACTTGACAGCCCGACACCACCCATCTTGACCTTTGAGAGGAGAGAGCGAGCAGCGTGGGTTTCCACGGGAGAAGGATTTTGCAAGAGCGTTTTCCATTGCATTATTTTCAATTCGGTGTGTGTCAGCTCAAATTAATGGCAGACCGTGCAGCGTGCAAGTGCAGCTATAGGAGATTATTTTATGCTAAATAGTGCCGTTTATGGTCTATAAAGAATAATAAAAACATAGGAACATCATCTCCGACAGTTAATTAAACACAGTTCAAGTGGATATTCAGTTAAAAAACAGGCATTTGAAATGATAATTTTTAGATATGTCGGGTCGGGGATGGTATTTTTAATGAAAGTTAAATATTGGTTTCATGTTTTTTCAACTTGTCAGTTAAATAATCTGACTGATTTAAGATCAACTCAGATAAGTTATTAAGGGAGACCCGTAAGAAAAAACCCAAAATTTTTATTATTGATTTTAAAGTAATGAATTTTGGTGTACTACTTAAGAATCTTCTTGTAAGGAATAAGTAGCAAAAAAATTCACTTTTTATTAAAAAGTATATTTTTTATGGGGATTTTTATGATTTTTTTTTGTCGAAAAATACACTTTTTAAAATTACTACTCCTCATTCAATTTTCAATATTTTGGTATTACAAAAATTTCTTAAATAGTGTCATAGTATATGGAAAAGACCTAGGGAGAGATATTTTTAATTTTCTATTTTAATCAGATAAAAAAAATAATAATAATAATTACGCATGGTAAATTTCCTTAAATTCGTTATAATTTTCATGTTTGCCAATTTATGTAAATTTTTCAGAAATAGTTTAAAAAAAGATCTCTCCTTACTTTTGTTGCAATTTTTTTTAAGATTCTAAAAACATAAACACTTTGTTTCTAAATCATTTTACCACTGAGCCTTAGTACTTTGAACTTAGGCAAAATATGAAAAAAGTCATTTTCAGGAAAACACATTTAAAGTATAAAATACAAGAGAAAGTAGTAAAAAAAACTTATTTCATGTTGAAACTATTTTTTATATTAATTTCTAATATATCAAGACTATTTTTTAAGAAAAACTTTTTATATTGAACACAATAGAAAAAAATTGTAGCCAGTTTTGTCTTCGATGAAAATTTCTCGATTTTCAGCGACAAAAATTCATCGAGCTGTCAAAATATATACTTTTTTAAAATACTACTCCTCATTCAATTTTCAATATTTTAGTATTACTAAAATTTCTTAAACAGTGTTATGGTTACAGACATATTCATCACAAAACCAAATTGATCAACTGCTGAGTGACCTCGTCCAATTTCTGTAAAAGCTTTTGTAACTTTATAATTCACGTCATACCCCTCACCATCAGTTGTTGGAGCTGATGTAAATTTGGAACCTTTTATTTCATCACATGCTCCACAAAACATTTCTAATTTATGGGCAAATCCACTTGTACTTTTCATAAGAATTTTCATTTGTTTTGAAAAACAATCTGGGCATGCAGTAAATGTAAAAAGTTCAGAAATTGAATTAATATCAACAACAATATAATGAGGAGTATGATTAGATGTTAAATTTTCATTTTGTCCTGTAGTACTTGCAATTTCTGTATCAAAAACAAGATTATGTAATCTTACGTTTTGTTTCATACTATTATCAGTATTAACAGATAAGTTAGAAATACTGGATATACTTTTTTCGGGGACTTGAGTAATCACACTTTCTGCTTTCCATCTTTTAGAAGCCATCACGTTCATATGTTGTTTACGTTTCTTCGAACGAGGCATTTCAGTATATTATTTTAAAATAAACTTGTAGAATATTAAACTTGAATTAATAATACAAAATATTCACGTGCAAACACTAATTTAAACGAAAGAATGCGATGTATACAAGCAAAAACAGAAGAGTTTATCACGAGAATCGAATCGAAAAGCGTAAAATGTAAACAAACACGATAGCGTTCAATTTAACAGTTAACGGTTATGGATAATTCAGAACAGAAGAATGTATTTTTCTTTGATTAATCATACTAAAATTAAAATGTTATTAACTGTACCTAACTTCGTTTAATAGTGTAATATAAAAGTAAACAAAGATGTGTAAGCTTTTTAAATGGCCGCTAGTCCTTTAAACTCTAGTGAATACAATTAAAAAAAGCTCATTTACTACCTGTTCCAAGTGTCCCCGAGTTCTGAAATTTTGCATGGATATTCGCAAATATGTATATTATCGTTTTCTGAGATAAAATTTTTTTTGAACTTTTGAAGATTTTTGGCCGAAAATGGGGTTCGGGTCTCCCTTAAAGAAATAATTAAATCAAACGGATTTTGGATGACACCCTTTTCTATTAAAAAAAATGCTTGCGTACTTTGAAAGCTCTATAGTTGTCTAAGCCTTTTTATAAGAGTAATAATATTTTTTAAACGTTAAATCTCTATTTCTAAACGATGTAAAAGCGTTTTTGGAAACATTAAATTTGAATAAATGTGAATTGAAATGCACTGTCAGTAATGTCTCAGGGCCAAAAGTAAGGGGGGCGGGGGCAGAGGGGGCACGTGCCCCGGGCGCCAGAGCCAAGGTACGCCAAGTAAAAGATAATACCTTTAGAATCGATCATTTTCTTCTGATGGACTGATGGATTTCATTATTATGAAACAGCCATTATAAATGAAGTGTTAGGTGAACATGAAAGAGTAGCCGTAAAAAGTTTGAACTCTGATTTTCTGGTCAGAATGGGGAAAAAAAATGGCCATAATTTTTTTTTGCAAAAAAAAAAAAAAAAAAAAAGGCCATTTTTTTTTTTTTTTTTTGCCAAAAAAAATTATGGCCATTTTTTGCCCCCATTCTGACCAGAAAATCAGCGTTCAAACTTTTTGCGACTACTGTTTCATCTTCACCTAACATTTCACTTATAATGGCTGTTTCATAATAATGAAAACCATCAGTCCATCAGAAGAAAATAACTCGGTTAAAGCGGAAACTCGGTTAAGCGGGACTCGGATCTCTACTGTATAAGCAAACACTGTAAATAGCCGGTAATACATGCGAATTCTTTTCTGTGAACGAACTATAATTACAACAAACGTCACATTCAATTTACGTAGTTCAGTATTACATATTTTATGATTACATATTTTAAATTTTAAAATAAGTCGGCCATTAGAAAATTAGTAAAATTATCTTTGTAAATAAACTTTGAGGAAGAAAGGGGAAGGGGGGCGCCAAAATTCATGTTTGCTCCGGGCGCAAAAAAGGCTAGTTTCGGCCCTGAAATGAGCGTACACGTACAAAGCTCTCTTCTCGCAAAACCATTTGGCACAGTCCCTCTTTCGCCAAGCTGTTGTACGCTTGAGGGTTCGGATATTAGCCCCCCAGAGCCACAGAAACCCCTCCCGGAGAAAAGGCAAAAGTGTCTGAGTTCAACACTGCCTTAAGGTTGTTCTTAACTGCTCTGCTCAAAAAGCGCAAAACGTTTTGACACATTTACAAATTCATTTTTAAACGGAAAGGTATAAAATTGGAAAGCCTGGCCATGGAAGCGATTTGGAATTTAACTGTTTTTCCATTTTTTGATCAATCAATTACCTATTGAGTTATAAGGATTTTTGATCACGTGACAAACACGTTTTTCGCCCGCTCTTGAGTCTCTTTTCTCCCTCGCGCGAAAATTCGGTTCAAAACGCCCACTTTGATACTCTTTTCTGAAAGATCTATTGCGTTTGCAAAGGAATTGAAAAAACAGCTCAATTACATAGTTTCTGAACAACAACACCAGCTAATTTCATGCATTTTCGAACAAAAATAAATTAAAACTTATGTCAGAAAGTTTCCCTTTTGGATTTGAGAACACCCTTAAACGTAGACAGAATAGTCTGTGCTAAAGTTAAAGTAAATAAACCGGGTCTACTTTATAAAAACTGACAGTATCTACAATCAAAGACAGTGGTAGATGTTATTAAATCATACATCTTTATAAAGAAACCCATCTTCTTTCAGAAACAATCACTCACGCTAGTCGAATTCCTTTTCAAGCGGCTCTTCCGAAAAGAAGACTTATTTGTTCTTTTTATTCTTTTTATTAGTGAAGAGAATTAGTGAAAGTGATCCTTCTAGCAAAGTTGATGTCGGAAATCAGTCACAGTTCGTTCGCACCATGTTCTCAAAAGCAGACGAACACGAAGCCCTTTTGGGGATCAAAACAGCCCGTAATTGACGACCTGCACAACCGGTTTTTTTATTTCTTTCTCCAGACTTTTTCTCCCTTTCATTTTCTATAGCTTCGGGTGGCAACATTGACATCACGGACGCTTTAATGAAATAAATGGCTGCACGTCAATGCATTCAAAGAAATTATTATCGTTTTCTGAAGCTTGTGAAGAAAAATATAATATCTATACATTGCTCAATTTAAAACAAAAAAAGTACAGGAGACCTAATATTCTGCAGTAATAACAACCGTAGTTATCCCCCGTCCCCTCCACTCTACCCTCATATTTATATTTCCTACATTATTCGCAAAATTGAAAGTTTTTTTCGTCTTCATCAAAGGAAATTTTGACTATATCTATATACACTATATGGCCAAAGGTGACCGGTCCCTTGCGATTTTAGACGTTTTGTTAAATATCTAGAAAAATACACGAGGAATTAACCTCAAACTGCAGGTGTGCAAACAAAATAGTGTAGGTCACGTATTTCCGCGTAGATTTTTTTTCCCGAAACCCCATAGGGGACCGTCAACAAATTGAAAAAGAACGAATATCTTTTGGATAACCCTGTAAAAACTAATATAGCAAAAGCGTTCAAACTCGAGATTATTAATAAGTGGCTTATTGTAATATAATGTGTTCATTTTTATGAGGATAGCATGTATACTCGTAGACAAATTAAGGTTTTTATAAAAACAGTCCCAAATTTCGCCAAGTTTTTTGCTTATAATTTGCAGAGTTCTTAATATAAAAACAAGTTCTTCTCAGAACATATGACAAACAATATTGTACACAATATTCTGCAATCAGAATTAAAAAATAATAAAAATTGGATGAAAAATGAGCAGGTTTACTAATAAAATGTTTCACTGCGCATGCGCGAATGCAATCAAAATATAATGTGCATAATGTATTAGCTAAGCATATAGAGCAACTTTTGTGAAAGTCTCAAAATCATAGCTTGAAAATTATCGTCGATAAAATAAACTCGAAATCCTTTGTTCCCAAAAGGAAGCAATAAGATGAGGGGTTGTATCCAAATATAGTAATACGTGCAATATTGTGTACGCTATCTTGGCACTAATCAACAGATATTTGATATAACCCCTCATATTTTTGCTTCTTTTTGGGAACAATGGATTTCGAGCTTATTCTATCGACGATAATTTTCAGAATTTTCAAGCTATGATTTTGAGACCTCCACAAAAGTTGCTCTATATACTTAGCTAATATATAGCATATTATGCATATTATATTTTGATTGCATTCGTGCATGCGCAGTGAAACATTTTTTAGTAAACCTGCTCATTTTTCATCTAACTTTTATTATTTGTTAATTCTGATTACAGAGTATTGTGTACAACGTTGTTTGTCATATTTTCTGAAAAGAATTTTTTTTATGTTAAGAACTGTGCAAATTATAATAAAAAAACTTGGCGAAATTTGGGACTGTTTTTATAAAAACCTTAATTTCTCTACGAGTATACATGCTATCCTCATAAAAATGAACACAGTATATTACGATAAGTCAATAATCCCGAGTTTGAACGCTTTTGCTACATTAGTTTTTACAGGATTATCCAAAAGATATTCATTCTTTTTCAATTTGTTGACGGTCCCCTATGGGGTTTCGGGAAAAAAAATCTTCGCGGAAATATATGAGCTATACTATACTATTTCCACACCTGCAGTTTCAAGTTAATTCCTCATGTATTTTCTAGATATTTAACAAAACGTCTAAAATCGCAAGTGACTGGTCACCTTTGGCCATTGTGCATTCATAAATTTGCTGGATATATTTTTAAAAATCTATATATTAGCAATTTCTTGTAATTTTGTTATTCCTTTTTCCATACTACAGTTTGTGATGCATTTGTAATTACTTTTTTATCTAAAGATTTTAAATAAAAATTTAAAATTGCGCTACAAATTTCAGGTTCATTTAACCCGCAGTAGTCACGTATCACTCTTTATACTGCCCATATGAATTATCTTCTCCTAACATGTCCTCGCCTTACAAATAAAATAGAGAACTACCATGTAGCTGAGTTTAAATGTTTCTGCACCACCACAGTGAAGTATCGAGAAATCTCTGATTTTTTGTTCAAGTACATTTTTACAAGCAAAGATAAAATTTGTGGAAATGTCTGCGCAACGATCCATAATGTCAAATTATTTTTCATTTTTCATTATTCCAAATCTCATGAATAAAATGAAAATGTATAATTTAAGTAAACTGATTAAGTAAACTTCATTGAAATGTAATATTCGAATATTAATCGAAAAACGTTTCTTATTTTGCATACTGTCGGGTTAAAAATATTATTACGGATCCGGGCAACGCCGGGCGGGGCAGCTAGTAACATAATATAATAAATGAATGGAGAAAAAACATTAAAATAGGGAGTAGATAGTTTTCAGAAAATTCTACTCGACAAGGATTTCTTTGTAACAACTGGCAAAACACAACACATTCCGGTGGGCTCCGGAGCGCTGTATCTATGAGCTCCGGTGAATTCTGCCCAATATTAAAATATTCACCAAAATCACAGGCGGACATTAAGCACTGTATCTATATTAATATTACAAAAAGGTAACGTTTATGTGTTTGTTGGTTTGTTTGGGGAGGGTGGGGGTAATTTCTGGAAGTATTGAACAGATATCAAAAATAATCGTGGCAAAATGCTGGTGACAATTTCTGCTTTGAGCTCAAAGATAGTCTTATTTCATGTGGATACAACAACCTTGAAGAGTGTGCAGGAGCAAAAAACGTTCTAAAATTGGAATTTCTGTGATATAGTTGGAGGTAGATACTTGAAATTTAGTGTGTTGGTTACTTTAAAGATGTAAATACTCAGTATGAATGTTTCCAAAAAAGTTCGCCATTTAAAAGGGTTAAACTAGCGAATAACGCTCTAAGTTACATTTATTTGGAACTGTTAGAGTCAGAAACTTGAAATCAGTTTAAAAATAAATAAAAAACTGTGCACCAGAAAAAACGTTCTAAAATTTCTGCGATACTGTTAGGGCTATAACAACTTTAAATTTGGCATGGTGGTTATTATAAGACATAAATGCTCGCTAAGAACGATTTCTAAAAAATTCGCAATTTAAAAAGTTGAAATGAGAGGAAAACATTTTAAAAACGTTATTAATTACGATTTATTTGGAATTCTTAGGGCTAGAAACTTGAAGTTTGACACGACTATAGCTTTAAAGCTGTTCTCAAATCCAAAGGAGCTAACTTTATGACACACTTCTGAATTCCTTTTTTCTTTTCCGAAACGCACGAAATCGGTGGGTGTTCTTATTCAGAAGCTATGTAATCGAATGATGTTTACACTTTATAGGTAACGGCAGATGATCTTTCAGAAAAAAACTGTCAAAGTGTGTGTTTTGAGCCGAATTCCTAAGTTACTGCAGCGCGAGAAAGGGGGGGGGGGATTTGTCGTCACATGACAAGAATCGCTTGTAACTCGATAAGTAATTTATTTATTAAAAAAATGGAACACACTATTCGATTCCAAATCGCTTCAATAGTCAGACCTGCCAATTTTATGACTTTACGTTTAAAAATGAGTCAGAAAATCCGTCAGAAAATTTCCCGTTGTTGAGCAGGGTATTTGAGAATCAAAGACGTAAACGCTCGCACAATGTTATGCTCGGTTATAGTTTTTTTTTTTTTTTTTTCTATTAGGATAGTTTCAGTTTCAGAACCGGTTCCAAGAGTGAAAGTAATTTTTAAAAAATAATCTGAAACCGAAATCGAAAAAGCAAAAACTAGCCCGGTTATAGATTGTCCTCAGCTATACTATGCAAAATAAATCATTAAAAAATATTTAAATGCAAGCGAGAAATTTGAAAATAACGTCTCCTGTGAAAACTTTTTGGTCAAAAAAAAATTTGATCACTTTTAGGCAACTGTAATCATTTGGTACTCCCTGAACGAAAATCTTAATTATTACTTTCATGCCCCCCCCCCTTCCCAGATGGGGGTCCCAGGGCAGCTGCCCCGCATGTCCCTGCATTAGTCAGGCCCTGAGATTAATCTTTTCGTTCCCAGATAAAATACCACTAGCGAAGGAAGGATAGTCTGCGAGCTTTAGGTTTGGTTTTAGGTAAAATGGGTTAGTTTTAATTAAATTTTGTTTATACGTTGCGAACGCAATTTAGAAATTACTAGACAATTTAATTTAATATTTCAGCATTATTTTTTAAAATCAATATATTAGTACGTGGCTCAAAGATAAATAGTTGTTTGTTACAATAGTGTAACATTTGCAGTAATAAAAATATTTTTGTTTTCCTTTCTGCTGCCATATTTTAAATAGAAACTGAGCAAGAAATAATATTTTCTAAAACAATCCATTAAATTTGAAACTTTAATGTATATGGTTTTTAGATAGGAATGCGGCGTCATATAAAGAAAGCTATTTTTCATCTCTGAAAAATGAATTTTGAATTCGGTGTATATTTCTACTTTTAAATACATTAATAAAAGCGTATTTAAAAGAAGAAAAAATTTTTTTACTTTTATTGTTTTTATTTATTTTATTTTTATTTCGCAACACATTTCAAAAGAAAGTTAAGAAAAATCAGTAGCATTTTAAGATTTCCTTTCTTTTACTGAAGTTCGATGGAAATGTTAAACAAGACTTATTGGCAGTAAAACGTTTATAAAAATTCTCACATAATAGCATTTTACTTATTTATTTTTATTTATTCGCAAAGTTCACTTACAATACACACTAGAGTGAGTTTGAAGAATTTTCCTTTTTTTCTCAATGTAGCTTTTGTTTTGAGAAAACCAAAGGATTTTTCGTGACAAAGGAAATGCACACACACACACACACACACGCACAGATAAAACGCGTCTGCTTCTCTTCAGAAAAGACGATTAAAAATAAGATGAAGTGAAGAAATAGCCCAGTGAATTAAATATGTGGCGTGTATATAAAGGGAGCAGGTAAAATACAGGCCAGTACAAAAGTATTCAAATATGTTTACGTCTACTGGTATAAATTGCTGAAGGTGAATTTTCAAGCTATGCATTTTCTTAGTAAACTAAATTTTCGCATATTATTATATAGGATTATATACCAATCTATAGATCAAATACAGGACTACACAAAAGAATTGGAGTACAGATTTGACTACGGACGGTAATTGCTGAAATCAATATTTCAAATGGGTTATGCTTTTTCTAAAATGTTTACTATCTTATTTACCTGAAAAGCGAATTTTTGTTAAAGTATTCTGAAAGTGTCGAAAGAGTTTCACAATCTATGCTTAACACATGATTTTTCTTTATTGTTTATTTATTTATTCTGTTCACTTACAATACTAGTGTCAGTTTCAGCATTTTCTTTTTCTTTTTCAATGTAACTTTTGTTTTGTTGAAACCAAAGGATTTTTTGTGACAAAGGAAAAGAACATGGATAAAAGATTGCTGTTAACGAGATCGTCTGCTTCTGTTTAGAAAAGATAATTAAAAAAAAATGAAGTGAAGAAATAGCCCGGTGAAAAAACACGGTTCTTTTCCATTATGCTTTTATAGTGGTTTGTTGCATTGTGATATGCACTAGCAGGTATTTTTAGCTAATGAATTTTAAAGACATTCATATAAATTTTCTGTTTTCAACAGGAGAAAAGGTCTAAATAAATAAAATAATTTGGTCGAAAATTAATGGCTGATAATTGTTCTATTCTACAACAAAAAGGTTTGATATTTTAAATAATACAGAATAAGGTGAAAAATACATCTGCTTTTAGACTTTATTTTGCAAAGAGTTAATCTGGAATATGTGACGGACAGAGAGTGAAATGAAGAATTTGAAATGATTGATCGGTTTTGGGCGGTTTTCTTTAGCAATGAAATTCCGACATAATACACATAAGACGAAAGACAATATTTCACCTTGATTCAAACATAAAATACATTATACGAACTATGAACTTTAAAAAGTTCACTGTTTTACTTAACATAAATAAACAGCAATTATAGTCATTAAAATATTCTCTGATGAAGAGCTTGGGAAAGCTTGAAAGTACTGAGATTTTAAATAAAATGTATATTTTAACTTGCAACATCTCTTTTATTATTTTAGTCACCTTTTAAGTAAAACAGTAAACTTTTTATAGTTCATATAATATATTTTATCACGACATAATTTTTCAAAAGTATTGAATGTCACATTTTTAGACACATTTCTAATTACACCTTCATTTTAATAAAATAAAAAAAATAATTCATTCTAATTTCATGATAATTAGAAGAAGAGATAGTTGTTTAATTTGGGATGCATGCAATTTTTCATATTACACTAGCTTTCTACAAATAACGGAAAAATTTTAGTAAATTTATTTTGGAAACTTATAAAAGTTTAAAGAGTTATTGTTAAATCTTTATCCTTAGAAGTCAGAAACATATTGAAAGAAAATTACTTGACAACTCATACTGTTTTCGTTTTCATAAGGGAAAAAGGAAAACTTGTTTTAATTTTGCATTGAGATCTTTTATGTCTATAAATTGAATGTTCCGTTTTTGTCACCAAGAATTAGTACTTTTTTTTTGCCTCTGGATTACAGTATTAAACTTACTTTTCATTTACCATGAATACTTGTATGCATAATTTTAATTGATATCTTTCGATGTAGATCATTTTTTTCTTCTGGTATCCTCTGCCGAACGGTGTAAGTTTATAATTTGAATCCAGAACAGGTAAGCTGTATAATTTACTATATTTGGTAGCTGGCGATGAAAGTTTTGAAAACAGATTTCGATTTCTCGGAAATAAAATAAAAGTAATCGCAAATTTTGCCCATTTATGGACGAAAATGTTTTGTGAATGTACCAGAAAATGGATAGTTTGGGCTTAGAGAGTAGAATTTTGAACAGCTTGGGTTATACTAAATCCGAACCTAAAAGCTACATTAGAAGTCAACTACTGCCCTCTAGACTTCAATGTCTTTTCGCTGGAGTTCGTGACTTAACGTTTTCAGAGAAACCGTACCCGTTTTGTGATGTCACGATCTCTAGCGAAAAAGCATTCAGGGATAGAAAAGATTGTGAGTCAACCAGCAACTTGACCCGAATTCACACAAAAAAAGATTTTCGTTGGCCCGTAATTCGAAATGAAAGAAAATAAGCCCACATTTAAATCTAATTATGGAAGAAGTTGTCTACAATCTACAATATCAGTAACATAAATTTTATTTGTTATAAAGTAAATCGAATATATAAAAATTTCGCATTTTAATATGTAGTTATTTTCATCTGAAATAAAATTCTGAAACGCCTTGTAAGGGAAAAAAAAATCTTGTGTCAGATATACAGTAAAACCTCCCTAAAGCGACCACGTTCCATTCCAATGAAAATTGGTCGCTCCGAGAGGGGGTCTCTTAATGGAGGTCATCTTTAAATCTAGATTTTAATTGTTGAAAAAAGGTAACAATTAATGTTACTAAAATTTATTTATTACATTACGAAAAATATGAAAATTTAAGTATCAAAACAAAAGTTAATTACATAAGTTAATTACTGCAGAGTTTAAAAAATGAATACATTGACGTTTGCTTTGATTTTACGGTTTTATCTTTTATAACTATTATTTACAAGTCCTTTCGAAGTTCACTAAATAAATGTCTTTTCTTTTTCTTTTTTCTTTTTTTTTTCTTTCTTTTTTGACGGGAACAAATAATGACGATTTCATTAATTTATCTATTTCTTTGAGAGTTTCCTGACAGAATAGGGAAGGGAAGTTTATTGACCGTCATCCTTAATGTGTCATCAGAGTAAAATTCATTGCCTAAAAAGGCACAAAGGGGTTTAAACTCTTAAAAGTTACCGGAATAAATAAAATTTCTAAACTTAGTTTAGAAGTTTGATGAATAATGCGCTCTCCGGAATTATTTTTCTAACAAAACCTTCTTCAAGCGACCAGGAAAAAACGGAATTTGTTTCACTTTCTTCAAAGAAATGGTTCGCTCAAGGAGGTAGTTCAACTGGGATGGTCTCTGAATAGAGGTGAAATTAGTATTGAGCCTATGGGAATAAATTTCGTTCCATTCAAAAATGGTCGTTCAGGGAGGTGGTCCCTTAATGGAGGTGGTCGCACAGGAAGGTTTCACTGCATATAGGGCCACCTTCCTCTCTAAAACGGTCCGTGTTTAAATAATTAAATTTAAAAAAATCAAAAAACCCGACTGCGTAAAAAGCGAACTAATTAATTATTTCTCATCAATGTGAAACTATTTTTTATATTACTTACCTATTCTTTCATTTACTTGTATTTATGAATTTTAAGTTGTGTTTAATTGTTAGTTCCTATCTATACACACTGTTTGGATGAGGCCTATAGATGTCTATGCTGGTTAAAGTTGTAGTAAAGCTAGAGATCCTACCTAGACAACTTCCAGGTTGTGTAATGTTTAAACGGAGCTTCTGACTGTAAACTGGTCAATGAAACATCGTCTTCATTTTGAAAGACCTATCCAATGATATGCCACTCAATAGGGTGCGTAATATTTTTTTTCGTCTTTACCGCCATTTTGTATTTTACGGTCGCTAATTTTAATTCATAAAAATAAAACCTAGCCTATAAACATCAGACGGTTAAGACAAATCGATAGAGACCCCATTCATTAAATTCCATCCAGCCGTTGGGATGTTTCGAGGGTATAAAGAAATCCACATACCCAGATACGCGTGAAACACATAACCCTTCTTGGCAGCCGGGTAAAAAAAAAATGAAACAAACCCAGTAAATTCGAGAGGTCGATGGAAAAATGACAGAAATCTTCACCAATAAAATTTGATAAAGGAAACTTCATAAAGTTTTAAAGCAAATCAAAAGCGGCTTATCTTCTCATCCCATTTTGCACAAAGATTTTTTTTTTTTTTTAATTTGGCTCCGTTCCAATTAACAATCACTTCCAATAGAAGGAAAAGAAAAAAAAGTTTATATTGCGGGTATAGCGTTTTTTCTTTCTATAACTTTTTTTCTCTTTATAAATTTTTTCTTAATTTTTTTATTTTTTAAATGAGATGAAATTTTTATACGACAGCAACGCAAGTAGTTCATTATCATAAAAGCTTGTAAAAGCTTACTGCAAACAATTTACTCAAAATAAAGTGGGATAAAGTGAAGTTCGTTGAACTAGTAGAGTCCAAAATAAAGATACACTAGAGTCCCGATTATCCGAGTCCCGCTTAACCGAGTTTCCGCTTTAACCGAGTTATTTTCTTCTGATGGACTGATGGCAGCCATCAGTCCATCAGAAGAAAATGATCCATTCCAAAGGTACAAGTTCGATTGAAAAAAACTGTTTAATACTTTGGGCAGAAAGAAGAGGCTACACCTGAATTTTCATGACACTAATAGAATCACACATCTGCCAATTTGTACGATTTTGTTACCTCTAAAATTTAATACAAATTTCTGACATATTTAATCATTGACAATTGTTAGATTTCGGCGAGTGAATTAGACAAAATTTACTGGTAAGTTTTAGTGGTAAGAAAAAATCTTAGAAATTGATAGCTATGCAGTATAGTAATACTGCAGCAAAAAAAAAAAAAAAAAAAAAAAACCTGCAGCAAAATTGACATTTAACAAACAAAACCTATCAAGGGCTTTTTCAAATAAACAATTTCATTCTCTGTTTTTCTTAAAAGTAACGGAAATGTACATCAAAGAAATGTTACTAATTACCATTAAAAATGAATGAATTAAGTGAAAATTTATATTTAATCTCCTTAGTTGGTGACGATTTGTGTAAATCCGGTTTATCCGAGTTTTTTGCTTATCCGAAGTGAGCTTAGTCCATATTAACTCGGATAATCGAGACTCTACCGTAACCTCAGGAAATTACGGATGTATTGTTAGGTTGATTTGTTATCAGCTTTATTGTTGTGTACAAGAAGAGAAGAGAAAAAAACTTTATTCAGCTTAAATAAGGTAATAAATAAATAGCACAGCTTTACAGGAATCTATTCTTTAATCGGGTGCGGGACGGGGTGCGGCACGGTGCCGCAGTGCCGCACCCCCTGTACCCGGAGCCCCCCTACTCACGTGTCTATAATGTATTCTTTTTGTTTTTAAATAAAGCTATGGTTTAAAATTTGAACTGCACATAACGCTGCTAGGCATATTTGTGATGCAATTTTCTTGAGAAAGGGGTCCCCGATGCGGTCTGTGTGCCCCGGATTCCAGTAACAGTTGATTAGGCCCTGCAAACGGGGCGGTTGCTCAGGCCCCTGTGCCATATGGGATCCTATTAAGGACCCCGATCCTCTCTATACAATTCGAAATATTGTTTCCTCTAAATAAAATAGTAATATTTTGGTCAAGGTTTGTTTTTGTATGTTTTTTCGTGATAGAAAAGTTAAGTACCGTAAAGTACCGAAAGTAAACCACAACCCCCTTTAGCAGACGGGACAAGCAGGACACCCCTAATGATTTTAAGGGGGGGTGGGGCTTATAAGTGGAACTTTTGTGAAAAGGATAGAAAAAGTGGGAAAGTTCGGGGTTATATTTGGAATTTATGCAATTTCACAGGATTTATACAATTTACAAAATAAAATCTGCTCAAAGTAACAACTTTTGGTTTTAAAATTCCCTTCCATAGAAACCAAATTGTTTCCATTAATAAAAATAATAAATTAATGCAACACATTTACATAAAATAATTAATTTAGACATGAAAGAAATATGAACAAAGATGATAAAACTTAAGCTCAATATAAATATCTCAGTGTTCGAAATCCTTGGTGGTCCGCTAGTCCGAAACCACCAAAAATTCAATTGGATCACTAATTTGAAAAATTTAGTGGTCCGCAGGACCAGTAACTTGTTTTTCTTTCTCTGACAGGCAAACATAAAGTTTACCGGCCCTAAGAAAACTGCAACCGGACACAAATCACACAATTGTATTTTATTTTAAAACATAAAATTAAATAAATAAATAATCAAAAAACATTTGCACTAAACCTTATAATCAGTTGAAATAAATAATTGCAAAGAAAACATCTAATTAATAATTGTATAGTTTTAATTCATGTACTGCTGTTTATTTAATTTTTAGAAAATTATAAATTTAGTTTATATTATCAGGAAAATTTTGGATAACTACAAAGTATGTTTGGTTTATTTCTAGGTGTATGTGTGTGTGTTGGGGGGGCTCACTCAAAGGGCTGAAATGACTTGATAGAATTTTATGTCGCGTGCCACTGATGACGCCTGCGGACCAGTAAATTCTCATGGTCACTGGTCCTTGAGACTAGTGACCTTTTTTTTTAATTATTCTAACGCTGTATTAAATCTTAGTGCATAAAAACCAAGGAAAACATTAATAGTATAATATGGGGAACATCTGCCATTCTGATACAATGACATGTAAAGAGATTAGATAAAAATAAATTGCATAAGATATATTTATCCATTTAGGAGATATGGAAACAAAAAACTTAAGGAATTTCCTGAAAAAGCAAACGGATTGAAAGCGTCAGAAAATAAAACTTGAAGGGGAGGGCTTATAAATGGCACTTTAAAAAAAAAAGAAAAAATTCACATATATGAGGGGAGGGGGCTTACTTTCAGTACTTTACGGTATTAATTTTTATTTCTTACACATAAAATTGATATAATGTGTTGGAGAATGTATAGATTTGAGGATCCTGAAAGTAACCGTGAAGGTAAAAAATAGATATTTAAAATATTATAAAGGATGGAAGATTGTGCGAAATTAAAAATAATTATGCGCATTAAATGTAAAAATGGAGGTATTTTTCATACATTTTATTACCCATATTATACTCCATAAAAGAATTTCCCAGTTATAAATTGTAGTCAGTGCGTAGCCAAGGGGGGAGGTCCAGGGGATCCGGATCCCCCCTTCCCGCCCCCCCCCCCCCGAAAGTAGACCTTGTTTACTGAATCATGGATACAAATACAACAGTAAAAACTGCTAAGACAGAATGACAAAAGATCTACAAAAAAAATCCGCTTTAGAGAGGTATTCGTCTTAGAAGGTATAATTAAAAGGTATGTCTTTTTTCGGGACTATGAACTTTTCCGTTTTAGGCAGGTTTCCGTTATAAACACTTTCCGTTTTCATAGTATCCCTTAAAACTGCTAAAACGTACTCACTTCCCAAACTTTTTTCTTTCACGTAGCCCTTTCTTAGGTTTTTCATTTCGGAGTACCCCCATTTCTCATAAACACGCCCCCCTTCCCCCCCACCACTCAAGGAGATAACGTAAACATGCTTTTTTTCATTAGTAATCTTCTTATCACAACCATATAATAAATCGATGCAAATTACATTGATATTCCTAACATTTTTGTGACTTCCGCCATTACCGATATTATTTTCACATACCCCCAGCAAACCCGCCACGTACCCCCAGGGGTACGCTACCCCAGGTTGGAAACCGCTGCTATAACACCACCTCTGAAGAGCATAAATCTATTACAGGAAAGGCTGTGAAGATGACCTATCTCAAAAGAAAACAATTCAAGGTTCGACGAAAACAACACTATATATTTATGCTTGCTATCGTTTGAAACCTATCTGAAATGAAACTTGTTCCAATTGTGAATCCTTCTTGGCAGGTTTTCGGAAAACACGGAATCCTCTCGTAAACATAAACATTTTAATGCCCCGAAGCGGAAGGATAACTATGCAAGTATACCTGCTATTCCGTTTATACAAATTTACTGTAACTAGATTAAACGTAAAATTTCTTTATCTTGGACTTCGATGGGGTTCTGTTGTCGACACTTATGGGAAAGAACGAGTTTATACGAATGCAGTAACGGTACATTGGTTGAGTTTCGTGACCCTTATCTTTGTTCACTTTTTAACGGACAATATTAACAACTTACTTTAAATCTGCTGCCTGCAATTAATAAAAGTAACTTTATTTTTGGACTGGTTATTTGTTACCACTTTCAAAATACACTGGCGAGAAAAATTAAAGGAACAACCATAAAAAGGTGCTTTATGTTAATTATATTAAGGGAACTTCCAGAAAGGTAACTCAATGTCAACGTTATCACGTAGTCCAATGGGATTAACATTCGCTACAGAAATATATGCAAATTTTTCAGCCTCAGCCCGTTCTTTCGGTTCACGTGTGAAAAGGAGCGCACGTGGGTAATTTGAAGTCTAATTTTAAGGATTGTGCGTGTAATTAGGTAAAACTTTCGCTTTTAGTAGGTGGAATATGTCGTCCAGAAGACATTCGACTGATTTTGAGAAATTGCGTGCGATAGGGAGAACGGAAGCAGGACAGACACTGTTAGGGGTCTGTAAAGACTTAAAAATAGCCAAAAGCGTCATGTCACGAATCTGAAAACGGTTTAAAGTAGGGGTGCACAACCTTTTTAAGAGAAGGGCCACTTACAAAAACTTCTAGTTTCTCGAGGGCCACATCAGTAACACGGCGAGAATTCTATTGCGGGGGGGAGGGTGATCTGTGGTCAATAATCAGATAAAAATTATGGTTTCAGAGCGGGAGGTGGGGGGAGTTTTACCCCTCCTGGTTCCCCAACCCCGTCAGCATATCCAATTTAAATGGCAAGGATATTTCAACAGTTTACGTTTGTATATATAACAGATGTAGTAAGGATTATTTAGAAGTAGTGATAATATTCCTTGATTTTATTCGGGGGAGTAAATTTTGTTTTATTGAAAGTGCTAAAAAACAAACATAGGCATAAAAGTGTCTAGTGCCGAAAGAAAAGGCGAAGTTCATGAACGAGGGAGGGGGGTAAGCCGATCAACGAAATTTGCGATTTTTCCGCACGTGACCAACGAAATTCGCAAATTTTCCGCCCCCGATTAACGAAATTTGCTATTTTTCCGCATCTAATTAAGAAAATATGCAATTTTTCGGAAGCCGGTCGACAAAATTTGCGATTTTTCCGCACCTGATTGACGAAATTGCGATTTTTCCGCTCTTGATCGGCGAAATTCGCGATTTTTCCGCATCCAATCAACGAAATTCGCGATTCTTAACTGACTCTTACGAAATTTGAAATTTATTCTCGCGGTAAATTAACGAAATGCGCGCTTTTTTCTCGCGATAAATTGACTAAACTCGCAATTTTTCCGCAGCCAATCAACGAAATTTTCTAGTTTTCTGCGCCTGATCGACAAAATTTGCTATTTTTTTCGTGCCTGATTAACGAAATTCGCGATTTTTCCGCGCCTGATCGACAAAATTCTTTATTTTTTCGTGCCCGACCAACAAAATTCGCGATTTTTCGGAGCCCGATGGATAACACTCGCGATTTTTCCGTGTCCGATGGACAAAATTTGCGATTTTCCGCGCATGATCGAGGAAATTTGCGTTTTTTTCGCGCCTGATCAACGAAATTCGCGATCTTTAACTGACTCAGGCGAAATTTGCAATTTTTCTCGCGGCAGATTGTCGAAATTCGCGATAAACAGACGTAACACGCGATTTTTTCGTAGCCGATCAACGAAATTTGATATGTTTCGGCTCCTAATCAACAAAATTTGTGACTTTTCCACTCCCGATCGACGAACTTCATGACTCTTAATTGACTAAAAAAATTTGCCATTTTTAACCGCGGCAAATGGACGAAATTGGCGATTTTTTCTCGCGACTGACGAAACTCACGATTTTTCAGCAGCCAATCAACAAAATTGACAATTATTTGGTGCCGATCAACAAAATTTGCGATTTTTCCGCGCCTGATCGACAAAATTCGCTATTTTCCGTGCCCGACCAATGAAATTTGCGATTTCTCCGAGCTCCATCGAAAAAACTCTCGATTTTTCCGTGCCCGATCAACCAAATTCGCGATTTTTCCCAGCCTCATCCACAAAATTCGCTAGTTTTCTACATTCGATGAACGAAATTCGCGATTCTTAACTGACGGACGAAATTTTCAATTTTTCCCGCGGCAAACTGACGAAATTCACGATTTTTTTCTTGCGACCTATGGACAAAAATTGCAATTTTTTCCAGTTATAAATTGACGAAATTCGCGGGTCACACATTATCCCATCGCGGGCCACTTTTGGCCCGCGGGCCACAGGTTGTGCATCCCTAGTTTAAAGACACTGATATAATGTTCACAGACAATCAGGTCAAGGTAGAAAACGCACCACAATAGGCTCTCAGGACTGTAATTTGCCAACGATTGCTAAAAGAAATAGGCAATTGACCTCAGTTCAGTTCAGATTGCAGGGAGTTTGCTGCAGCAACAAGAACTCGACTATCCTGGTTTACTGTGAGTGACAGTCTGCATGCAAGGAAACCCATGATTTGTGTTCCACGAACTCCGGTAGCGAAATGCGCCCGGTTAAAGTGGTGCAGAGATCATCGTCATTAGAGTACCACGGACTGGAGCCGTGTTTTCTTTACCGATGAATCCCGATTTTGTTAAGAGAGTTACTACAGACGTGTTAACATATGGAGGAAGAAAATAACACGCAATAAGGTTAGAAACATCCGTGAAAGGCATCGATACAAAGGTCGTGGAATCATGGTATGGACGGATATCATTTTGAATGGCCGCAGTGACCGACACATTTTTGCCAGTGCAACTGTGAATGCTGAAATATACAGAGATGAGGTTCTTGATCCTCCTGTCAAGTTGTTTAAGGGTGCAATCGGAAGATTCGGAATTTTATGATTATTAATGGCCTAGAAGGGCGCTATCCCCTTCCACGGAACTCCTAAGTGTCCCTTCCAGAGCTGCATAAATCCGACTCGTCCGAAGCTTACTGCTGAACTTGGAAAATGTTCTAAAACTGTTTCGAACCATCTATAATAAATTGGCTGAGAAGTACAAAAACAGAAACCACCATGAACCATTTTTTACACATTCTAATACTTTCAAAAAAAGTGCTAATCCATCACAAATAAACTTATCACAAAAAATTAACTTCGACCAGATATCGGAAGCAACTATTAGATCGAATATGGTATCAAAAGTGGCGAGACATGAAACATGGAAACCCAAAAGAATTATGGCTGAATAAGACAATGGTAACAAAACTGCTTTTTCCAGCATGAACTATGTTTGATGTGTGTGCTTCTTACATTACTAGTTTCTGTAGCTGAAAATGCAAGATCTTTTTCTTAAAGTTAAAACCTTCCCACATAGAATTTTTAGTTTGCAGAAAATTTGCAACAGTCTTGCTCTGAAAACCTGCAAAGTTGGAGTAAGCTCAGCATGACAAGACTGAAAGTTCATAACAAGACTGCAGCAAGATAACGCAAACGCCGAAGTCACCACACTTTGAAATTGCAGCTAACTTGTCGTGCAAGTTAAATTCATGCTATATCAAATTTATTGCAAACAAACGGCAAACAAGTAATCAAAAATACTGCAAACTTATTGCAAAGGAGTAATCTTTCCATGTCACACTATAAGTTTAACCCCTTCGAAAGGGTCCATAGACCTGATGATGCGAAAGCGCCATCAGAAGGTGCATGCATCGGTTTTATCATCATAAACAAGTTTAGGTATTATTTGTACTTTTCATTTTGAGCATTTTT
Organism: Maratus speciosus; assembly: GCA_963932465.1. Lineage (NCBI taxonomy): Eukaryota > Metazoa > Arthropoda > Arachnida > Araneae > Salticidae > Maratus > Maratus speciosus. Next base: position 60,505,756 of record OZ010799.1, on the reverse strand, counting down.
CGGTATTTAATAAGTATAGCGTTTAAAAAAGCGGTGCCTACCGAATAAAATTTCTGCGTATGTTCTGATTGTCTATTCTCTCAACTGAGGGATTTTTTGCTTTCGTCCCTTTCGTGAATTAAAGACAATCTTGAATCAGTTTCACAACAAACTACTCATGCAAGTGGTTGATGGTATACCTTGCGGGAGATTTGCTGCGAATTTCTCAATTCAAATTTGTCACGGCAAGATAATATCAGAAAAAAATCAAACTTGCTGCTAATGTTCATGCTATCTGGGTTATCTCAAAAACTCCCATGGGGAACGCGGCGGATCGCATGAACGGCTCATAAGATTGACACTTATGTGAAACCATTAACCAATATATATTACAGCACAAGTTCTTAATTCAATGGCAAGAAACTAAACATGGAAATTGCTGTTTTAAACTTAACCACTTGATCCTAACATTATTGTAGGCAAATGTTATGTAATATGAAACTTGATTTAACCCATTCGCTGCCAAAACTATAAAGTAAGAATTTTCAACTTTTTTGTTAAAAGTCGTTTGCTACGACAAATTCAGAAAGGTAAATTTCGCTTTACTAATATAGCGAAATTTCTGCCAATAAATGAGGCAATTTCTTTAATTCTAAAATATGACAAAGTAATTAATAAACTAAAGCCACGAGTATACTCGTGGATGACAGCGAATGGGTTAATTAAATTTAACTCTTCAGTATGCGCCCGACTTTTTACATCATAGTGAATCTTTTTCATTGGTAAATATTAATGTAGTATTATTAGTTGCAGTTATAGAGATTGGCCTTAAATTTTTTATCCATGCTTTTTTTTTAAGTAAGAAATTAAATAAGGATATACCTAAATTCTTAAAGTTACTCGAAACTCTTCTGTTATACATACACAGCCAAGACAAGATTGCAAGGGACTGGTAAAAAGCTCCATTTTAGGCAGGCTTCCATAGAAAGAAGTGTAATTAATTATGCTTCTAAGATACACTGCCTCAATAAGATCTATTGTTCGTTTCGCAGGGATTCTGAAACTCTTCCGTTTGAAACAGGATTCCGTTATAAAAAGATTCCGCTTTCACAGGTTTCACTAAAGAACGATGAAAATCCCTTTCAGACAGATTTTCAGCAAATTTAATTGTATCAAAATTCATATTAAGACCATGTAACGCTTTCGTTAAAGAAAGGATTCTATTATAGACAATTACTATTTTGACAACTTTTATTCTATTCATATGACATAAATAAGTATATTTATATAAATACACAAAACTTGTAAAAATGGAACCTGCCTATAATGGAATTCTGTCTTAAACAGAAATGTTCCATAGTGCTACGGAAAAGAATACTATACAAATACACCCGATAACACGAAAACTTGTGTAAAACGGAATTTTTCAGCAATATTTACGATTTCATCTTGACAGTTTTTACTATATATATGTGGAGATTTCGCAAGCAACACCTGCATTAGACTGAGTGCCTCCCGTATTTTCCGCTTCGAGATTAAAAAGGAAACGAGCCTTAACGAAGCTGTGTGAAGTAAAAATGCAGAAGAAGTAAAGAGAACGAAATGAGTTCGACGACGGAAAGTTTTTTTTAATAAAGAACAGAACATATTTCGATGAAATAAGATTGAATATTTACACGACGTAAGAAAATCTCAGAAATATATTCGACGACGTCCTGAATTATAGAATTTAAGCTAATTAAAGAACGAGAAGAGTGTTTATATCTGTATTTTTTGTTGTGTATTCGTCCCAATAAATGTCAGTGCTCGTCCTATAAGTGAGTTGTGAGTTGTGTATGGAGTCTCGCCCCCATAAATTGGCGTCAGAAGTGACAGTTAACCCACCAATATGATTAATTAGAGTTATTCATCCTACATATTCAAGCCGGATATTCTTCTAACGGTGAGTTCATTGCTATTATTTTATTATGAAGTTAGTTGAAATACCAGAACTGGAAGTTGCGTTTAAAAACGAACGAACGCATAAAATTAAATTGCTGCATAAATTCCTATTTGATGCTGACGGTGATCGCTCTAATAGAAAGAGAATACGTGATTTTACTGGTTTCGGTTTTCAAACCGACAGCACCGAATTCAAAAATAAAATAACTAAAGTTCAAACTGATTTTTCATTAAATGATCTGATTACAGTGTGCAATCTACTTTGTATTGATAATGAGGGATCTTTAAACGATCTCGCAACCCGATTAGTGACATACCTTTCAGACTTGACCTTACTACAAAATAATATTATACAAAATGAAAGTGACACCGACTCGGAACCCGAACTGCCTTCAAATAATATGACTTCAAGTAATAACACTCAATTATCAAATTTTGACAAACAACAGCAATTTCCAGTTCAAAGTTTTATGCCATCGTCTCTGAATTTTACTGATATTGAAAGTGTAATACCTCCTTTCGATGGTAGTTCTTTTAGTGATATACAGGTATGGTTTAATAATTTTGAGGATGTTACTAATATGTTTAATTTATCTGACTTTCATAAATTCATATTTTGTAAAAGATCATTACGAGGAAAAGCCCAGTTATTAGCACAAACAGAATTTCATATCAATTCATATGACAAACTTAAACAACTCTTAATATCATAATTTAGCACCACTTATAATTCTGCCGAGTTACATGATATATTAAATAAACGAAAATTGCAAGAAAATGAATCAATAGAAGAATATTTTCTTATTATGAAACAAATATGCTCGCGTGGTAAAATTGAGGATTCCGCATTAATGCAATACATCATAAACGGCATACCCGACCCCGTTTTCAGAAAATCAATGTTATATGGATGCCAATCCATTGTAGAATTCAAGCAAAAGCTCAAAATTTATGACAAAATTCGACATGACTTTGAGAACACTAAATTTCGTAAAGTCAAACCTGAAATGCCAATGAAAGAGAAATCCTTTCGACCAAAATCTGATCTTTTTTGCTTTAATTGTGGTTTGTCGAATCATAAAAGTAGCCAATGCAGACATAAAGATAAAGGCCCTCGTTGTTTTAATTGTTCGAATTTTGGCCATAAATCGGCTCAATGTGATCAACCAAGGAGGCCTAGAGTTAAGTCAGAACCCTCCAATGTTTCTACTGTCACGTCGAACACTTTCATGACCAAACAAGTCATTATTTCGTCTGTAAATGTTACATCATTGGTAGACACAGGTAGTGAAAGAAGTTTACTAAAGGAAAGTATTTATCGCAAACTATCTACAATTTCGAACCTTGAAGATTCAACTATCACATTAACTGGATTAGGAAATACTATAATCAAACCCCTAGGTTTTTTCTCTACGAACATTATGATAGATGATTTTAATTATACAACTAATGTTTATGTAGTCCCAGATTATTCCATATCTTTTGATCTTATTATTGGTACAGATATCATTCAACAAAGTATTTTAACAATTTCTGGAAAAAAATCGAGAAAAATGACGACACGTCCAATAATTTTTTGATTAATATTGCTCATGTCTTAGACGATCTTAATCTTGATTTATCTCATATTACCGATGAAACAATACGTTCAAAAATTTCAGAACTTATTCAAAATTATTCTCCTAAAAAAATAAAGACAACTGATGTTAAATTATCAATTCATCTGGAAAACGAAGAACCTGTTACTTGTCCTCCCAGGCGCTTGGCGCAAATAGAGAAAAACTTCGTCGAAAAACAAATTTCTGAGTGGCTCGAAAAAGGAATTATTCGTAAAAGCACTAGTAATTTTTCATCACCTATTGTCCTAGTAAAAAAGAAAGATGGTTCATATAGATTGTGTGTTGACTATAGGAAGTTAAATTCTAAAACACATAAACAACGTTTTCCCCTCCCAGTAATTGATGACATTATTGATCAGTTGCATTCTGCAAAAGTATTTACTACTCTTGACCTTAAAAATGCTTTTTTTCATGTCGAAGTAGAAGAAAATAGTAGAAAATATACTTCTTTCGTAACACATTCTGGTCAATTTCAATTCTTATATATGAATTATGGCCTTAGCGATGCACCGTTAGTGTTTCAAAGATATATTTATAACGTTTTTCGAGACCTCATTAATGAAAAAGTACTTATTGTCTATATGGATGACTTCATAATACCAGCTGAAAACGAAGTCGAAGGACTCCAGAAATTACAACGCGTCCTTACAACTGCATCCGAATATGGTTTAGAACTGAATCTCAAAAAATGCCACTTTTTACAACGAGAAATTGATTTTTTGGGTTACCACATTAAAAATGGTCAACTGCACCCATCCCCCTTAAAAACTAAAGCTGTCCTTAATTTCCCAGAACCTAAAAGTATAAAAGATGTACATTCATTTGTCGGATTAACTTCATATTTTCGTAAATTCATTCAAGATTACTCTTTAATAGCTAAGCCTTTAACAGATCTTCTTAGAAAGGAGACTAAATTTCACTTTGGCGACCAGCAACGAAATGCATTTAATCAGCTGAAACACATCCTTTCTTCAGGTCCTGTTTTAAGCATTTATAACCCTAGTAACGAAACAGAAGTTCACTGTGATGCATCTATTGACGGTTACGGAGCAGTCCTCCTTCAAAAGTCTTCTATTGACAATCAATTTCACCCTGTCTATTTTATGAGCAAAAAAACCACAGACGCCGAACGTAAATATTCGAGTTATGAATTAGAAGTTTTAGCTGTCATAGAAGCCCTTAAAAAATTTCGCGTTTGCATTCTAGGTATTCCTTTCAAGATAGTCACAGATTGCAACGCATTCGCCCTTACTATGAATAAAACAGATCTTTGCACCAAGATTGCTCGATGGGCTTTAATGTTAGCTGACTATAACTATACAATCGAACACAGACAAGGTACACGCATGCGCCATGTCGACGCTTTAAGTAGAAATCCAATATGTATGGTCATTCAACATAGTTTTACTACCAAAATCATACAATCACAGAACACTGACGAACATATCCAGGCCATCAAAGAAATTTTGAAAACAAAGCCATATGACAACTATTTCCTTAAAAATAACGTTCTCTATAAAAATCATAAAGGTATCGATCTGATAGTTGTGCCGGATGAAATGCAGCTAAATGTCATTAAACACGTTCATGACAAAGGACATTTTGGCCGTAAACGCTGTGAAGAACTCCTTAACGAAGAATTTCTCATCCCTAATATGTCAAATAAAATTGATAAAATTATAGCAAATTGTGTAACATGCCTTTTGTATAATCGCAAACGTGGCAAACAAGAAGGTGAATTACATCCCTTACCTAAAGAAGAGACTCCTCTCCAAACCTACCACATTGATCATTTAGGCCCTCTTGAAACAACCAACAAAAATTATAAACATATCTTGTCTTTAATAGACGCATTTACTAAATTCGTCTGGTTGTATCCATGTAAAAGTACTTCTGCTACCGAAGTTATATCAAAACTACGACAACAAAGTCATACTTTTGGCAATCCTTCCATTATCATTAGCGATAAAGGTCCTGCATTTACAAGCAAAGAATTCGCTGATTATTGTCAAGATGAAAATATAAAGCACGAGACAGTTACAACTGGCCTTCCCCGTGCCAATGGTCAAGTAGAGCGACTTAATTCCACCATAATTTCTGTAATCTCTAAAATGTCCAAAGACGAACCGACCAAATGGTTTAAACATGTTCCTAAAATTCAACAAGTCATTAATTCAACTTACCAAAGAAGCATTAAGAGAACACCGTTTGAACTATTATTTGGTACAAAAATGAAACAGAAAGAAGATGTACAAATTATTGACCTCTTAAACAGTGCAGTCGAAGAACAGTTTATGAAAGACAGAGAAGAGCTCCGTAAAGAAGCCAAGAAGAATATTCTGGAAATTCAACAAGAAAACCGCAAGCACTATAATTTACGACGTAAGAAACCCCGTAAGTACAAGCTTGGTGACCTTGTAGCAATTAAGAGAACCCAGCAAGGACCAGGTTTAAAGTTGAAATCTAAATTCTTAGGTCCGTATAAAGTAATCAAAGTGAATTCTAATGACACCTACGACGTAACGAAAATCTCATCAACTGAAGGACCGATAAATACTAGCTCCTGTGCTGAATACATGAAACCTTGGCCTGACGATAACTGAAACTTCAAAAACATTTTTTTTTTAAATCTTTTCTTCTTATGTGTTTGTAACAATTTTATAAGTCAACCCATACGATGTTACGCTACTTCAACTATGATGTGCAGATTAATTTTTTTTTTCTTTTCCCCTAAGAACAGTTACTGGTTTTTGTTTTTTTGTTTTTTCAGATTCTATTTTACCACATGTCGCTGCGGCAGCTCCAGATGTCAGGACGGCCGCTTGTGGAGATTTCGCAAGCAACACCTGCATTAGACTGAGTGCCTCCCGTATTTTCCGCTTCGAGATTAAAAAGGAAACGAGCCTTAACGAAGCTGTGTGAAGTAAAAATGCAGAAGAAGTAAAGAGAACGAAATGAGTTCGACGACGGAAAGTTTTTTTTAATAAAGAACAGAACATATTTCGATGAAATAAGATTGAATATTTACACGACGTAAGAAAATCTCAGAAATATATTCGACGACGTCCTGAATTATAGAATTTAAGCTAATTAAAGAACGAGAAGAGTGTTTATATCTGTATTTTTTGTTGTGTATTCGTCCCAATAAATGTCAGTGCTCGTCCTATAAGTGAGTTGTGAGTTGTGTATGGAGTCTCGCCCCCATATATATATAACCTGAAGGAAAAATTCTGGACCCCCCCCCCTCCCCCCGAAACGAAATCCTGGCTACGCCACTGATTGTAGTATCAACTGTAAGCGTTGTAGAGTGTTGGTTCAAGGTCACAGACGAAGAGTAACTCAAACAGTTTTAAATAAGCGCATGCGCGAGAACTGCTTTGTTATTGATATGTATGCAGGGCCAAAATGGCGACTCCTGAACGTAAAGCGTTATTGCTGAGCTGAAGATTTGAAAGCCGTTAGAGCCATGCGATTTTTCCCTTTGGGCTTTATAAAAGATCGTGTCTACGTTCCGCCACTACCTAATGATTTGCCAGGGTTGAGACACAGAATTGAAGAGGCCTATTGCTTCCATGACTCCGGACTTGTTAACCAAAGTGTGTGAAAAATTAGACTTTTCAGTTGGATGTGTGCCGTATAACTAACTAAAGATGCACCTATTGAACAGTTGTAAGAAAATCTAGGTTAGTTTACCTTCAATTGGATGTATGATTTGTTGTAAATAGTCAAAATTAAACTGTTATACCATTGAAACTGGGACATTTTTTATGGACCCCCTATATCAGGGTCGGCGAACCTATGGCACGCGTGCCAGAGTTGGCACGTAAGCTAATTTTTATGGCACGCGAAAATTTTAAATTTGGTAATTGTTATACAGATAAAAATCCATTTTTTATTTCTGTTATAACCAGTAACATTTTGTTCCATACGACAGACTATCACAAATATTGCAATTATGTTTTGCATGAATTAACAACATAATAATTTTCTTTTCCTGTGATGCTATGCAGCTTTTTCGACATGTATTTTGCTTTTCTATATGAATTTAAAAAGTTGTAATTTTCAGGTGAGTTCCGTTTGACAGTCACTGCAGTAAAATGGCGAAAGGATAAATTTAGCTATGCATATTTGAAAAAATAACAAAATATGAACCAGATATAAAGCATTTTCTATTGAACGTACGACAGCAAAAATCTCATCAATACATTCTTAGTACATTAATGCAATTTGAAAAATGATAACCCAGATGTTGCATTAATGATAAGTTAAAAATTAATGAAATAAAAACTCGTATTTTTATTGCATTAATATTAAGTTAAAAATTAATGAAATAAAAACTCGTATTTTTATTGCATTAATATTAAGTTAAAAATTAATGAAATAAAAACTCGTATTTTTTTCCTTTATTACAGTATATACCGTATAAATGAATCCTATTTACAAATTAAAAATTCATTCATTTAATGCCTGATTCCAGTATACCGAAAACCTGCAATTTGATTTTTAATATTTTTTAATTATTAATGCATGAAAGCAACTGATTTTATAACCCGTGTTTCGTATAAACATCGCACGCTTCAAAATTATTTTTGTATACGTTTGGCACGTTACACTGTTCATAGATATTGTTTGCGAATTTTCGACATGCGCATGTGAAAAGGTTCGCCGACCCTGCCTATTTATTATTCTATGATATATACAATTTAAAAATTAATTTTATTACTCTAGAATTGCAGTATATGTTGGGCCTCACCAACTTCTTTGCCAGGACCTTGTGTGACGTAACATCGGGATATAACAGCTGTCTATAACAACTGTTATAGACAGGTTCCGTTTTCACATGTTTTACTGCAATTATAATTTCTTCAAACAAAATTGAATAAAATTTTGAATGCAATTTGAAAATAGGTTTATTTTCTGGTTCTGTTTTGCTTCGGGATTTCTGGAAAAGGTGGATAGTTTTTTAAAAACCTTTTCTTGGCTCCGTTCCAAATAACAATCGCTCGCAACGGGAAGGGGATAAAGGTGTTTTTCTTGCTCGTCTAGCGTATTTTCTTTCTGTTTCTTTTTTATCTAGAATATATTTCAGTTAATATTTTCTTTTATGGAATGAGATTATATGACGGTAACGCAAGTAGTTCATTATCATAAAGACTCGCAAAAGCTTTCTTCAAACAATTTACTCAAAATAAGCTAGACAAAGTGAAGTTCGTTGAACTAATAAAGTGTCAAAAATATAGAGATAAAACCCTTAGTGAATTACGGATATATTTATTGTTAGGTTGATTTTTTTATCGCTTACTTATAACACTTACCTCATCTGCAGATTTCATTGACGCACTAGAGTGGGCCAAATCATATATTTAAAACTAGAAAACAGGAATTCTGCTTTTTCAGAATTTAGTGTCGCTCCCGATGACAAAAAAATATATGTATATAAATATAGATACAGTAGAGTCCCTATTATCCGAGTTAATCGAACTTATACCTTTGGAATGGATCATTTTCTTCTGATGGACTCTTAAACATTTACAGTAAAGTATGCATAGCACATCACTATCGCGAAATAATGCACAAATGCAGCAAAAAGATGCCGTCATTCAAGAAAATCGACAAAAAAAAAAAAGGCTACCTAATGATTCAAAGATATTTAAAATTAAATATAGTTTATAATAGCTCCACTGTTTTAACAGAAACCATTCGTTTATATTTTTTCAAAATAGCACGTATTTTAATTACATTTTCTTTCGGCCTAAAAAATGGCAACACAAATATATAATTAATATTTTACAACTATTTTTCCTTTACTTTCTACAGAAATGGAGTACTTCCGTTGCCAATATTAAGCAAATGGCTCCAAAAACTACAAAAAAAAAAAAAAAAAATTAATATTTCAAAAATAAATGGAGATGCAGTTTTCAAACAAATTGCATTTAAAAGTACTTTTTTTTTTCTTTTTTTTTTCCCAACACGACGGTATAAAAATTGAACATGTGCGATGCTTAGAAGTTTAAAAAGTTGCTATAGAGTATTTAATCGTACTGCTTTGTTTTACGGCTGGCTTCTGTAAGGTAACGTTACTTTTTGGAGACACAAAATAAGCTGGGAGAAAGAAATAGCATACCGTACCGGGGGCGAATAATTAAAAACTTATTTTTTAATCTTAGTACTCTGTCACATATCTATAATTTGCCAAAGCAGTTTTCGCTTTTACTTTTTTTAAACTAAGAAATAAAAATATGTATCATAGGATCTAAAAATATGCATAATAACAAACAGGAAGCAGGAATTCTGCTGTTTCAGAACTTAGTGTCGCCCCCATGAGGAAAAAAATATATAATTTTTAGGAGATGGGACCCGTCGAATTTCGACGAAAAAAAATGTTTAAGAGTGTTCTCAAATCCAAAAGGGCAACTTTCTGACATAAGTTTTAATTTATTTTTGTTCGAAAATGCTGGAAACTAGCTGGTGTTCAGAAACTATGTCACTGAGCTGTTTTTTCCATTTTTTTGTAAACGCAATAGATCTTTCAGAAAATAGCGTCAAAGTTTGTTTTGAACCGAATTTCCGCACGAAGGAAGAAAGAACATTCAAGAGCGGGCGAAAGACGTGTTTGTCACGTGATCAAACTCGCTTATTACTCAATAGATAATGGATTGATCAAAAAATGGAAAAAACAGTTAAATTCCAAATCGATTCCATGGCCAGGCTTTCCAATTTTATACCTTTCCATTAAAAAGTGAATTTGTAAATGTGTCAAAACGTTTTGCGCTTGTTGAGCACAGCAGTTAAGCGCTTGTTCAGCACAGCAGTTAAGCGCTTGTTCAGCACAGCAGTTAAGAACAGCCTTAAGAAGGAACTGTTTCATTAATTTATGATAAACCTACAAAATTAGTTACAATAGAAAATGCATCTTTTAATGGTTAGTCAAACATATATTATTTTAATCTAAAGGTCACTGCTCTCCTATAAAGACATTCAAAATTTTTGTAAGACTTTGCGTTTTGTCAGCGTATGATTTCAATTTCCTTATTTTCAAAAGTGAAGCATTTCCACCTGTAAAGAATTTCAAAGTCGCTGAAGAGAAAATGATGCACTTCTACAAAACACATTTCAGTTTTATGATTTAAAGCTCACATTTTTATTTTATATAAAATGATGTCATTTGCACTCGCTGGAAAAATTCCACATTTACGATCCAGTCTTAACAACATCTCAGAAAAGTATGCATAAGACGTCACTATCGCGGAATAATACACAAACCCAACGAAAAGCGATGTAACCTAAAGGTCACTACACTTCTATAAAGACATTCAAAATTTTTGTAAGACTTTGCATTTTGTGAGTGTGTGATTTCAATTTCCTTATTTTCAAAAATGAAGCATTTCCACCTGTAAAGAATTTCAAAGTCGCTGAAGAGAAAATGATGCACTTCTACAAAACACATTTCAGTTTTATGATTTAAAGCTCACATTTTTATTTTATATAAAATGATGTCATTTGCACTCGCTGGAAAAATTCCACATTTACGATCCAGTCTTAACAACATCTCAGAAAAGTATGCATAAGACGTCACTATCGCGGAATAATACACAAACCCAACGAAAAGCGATGTAACCTAAAGGTCACTACACTTCTATAAAGACATTCAAAATTTTTGTAAGACTTTGCATTTTGTGAGTGTGTGATTTCAATTTCCTTATTTTCAAAAATGAAGCATTTCCACCTGTAAAGAATTTCAAAGTCGCTGAAGAGAAAATGATGCACTTCTACAAAACATATTTCAGTTTTATGATTTAAAGCACACTTTTTTATTTTATATAAAATGATGTCATTTGCATCCGCTGAAGAATTCCAAATTTACGATCCACTCTTAAACAACATCTATAGAAAAGTATGCATAGGACGTCACTATGGCTGAATAATACACAAACCCAACGAAAAGCGATGTAACCTAAAGGTCATTACACTTCTATAAATACACTAAATTTTTGTAAGACTTTGCGTCTTGGGACACGGTTTAAAAAAATTATTAAGAATTATAGACAAGTTTAATTAATGAAAATAAATATTTTTTTAATTAGTAGCATCTTAATAAATAAAAATGTATAAAAAATTATAACCATCTGTTTTAAATAGAGCTTTGTCAAATCTTTACCTAATAAATTGCTTGTTGGGACAACCTACGGTAATGATATTTTGACTACAAAAGAATATATTTCTTATTTTTAAATTTTTTTATAAATAATAATACACTGTAAATTATCATTAGAAAACATGATAGTTAAAATGCAATAATTAAAATTATGATATTTAACTATTTTTTTATGCAAATGTGAAAGGACAGTAAAACATGAGACTTTTTTTAAAAAATCACCCAGGTATGAAAATTTGCGAAAAACATATTTTATTCCCCGCTACAATGATAGATTATATTTACCAGTTATTGATAACATATGTTTTAATGTTTTACTATTTTAAAGATAGCAAACATTGAATTGTAGTTCCATATAAAAGGCGTGGACTCAAAAGATAAATATCTTTTATGAAAGAAATACTTTTACCTTATAAAATAGCTACAATAAAAATGAAATCAGATTATTTCACTAACTAATGTTATGCATTTATATCTTGTAAAATTTATAAATTCTGTTAATAAAATATTTGAGATCACTAGTTTTATAAAAAATTTGAGATCACTAGTTTTATAAAAAAAAATATTTAAGATATTAGTTTTAAAATATATTGTCAATTTTTTTCCACTTATATAAATAAATATAACAAGAGATTATATCATTTTAGCATGCAAAAATATGTAAAACTTTAAGATTATCTATTAATTGCTTTAAAGCTCAAACAGAATACTTTAAATTTCAGAACGGGTTCCAAACAGTTTTCCAAAAATGAAAGTGTCCGAATATATATATATATATATATAAAGCAACCAAACCCGAAAAAGTACAAAAGCACAACATTAGATATTGATCTCAGGTATCCCACGAAAAAAAAATTATTTAAAAGTAACAAAATACGCGCGAGATATTTGTTAAGAACGCTCCCATAAGTTTAATGTTACCTTGCGAATGTCTTCGTGTGAATAATTTAGTCCTATAATTCATATAACTGTGACTTTAAACGCCTCAATACGACAACTACCGTAAAATCTTTGAAAATGAAATATGTATATACGGAATTCGGTCTTTAAAGAAAAGTATATATTTTTTCAAGAGAAAGAATATGAACAATTATACCTGCTAAGTTGAAAACCTGTTTAAAGCAGAATATATTTCGGTTCCTTTCGGTACGGTTTTCAAGGTTTTAATGAATCAATATTTGGCAAAACTGATTACGTAGTTCAGCATTACGTATTTAATGCTTACACACTTAAAATTTTCAAAATCCGGCTATTAGAGATTTATTAAAATTCCCGTGGTAAATTTCCTTTTTAAAAGAGGGGGGGGGGGGGGGGTGGAGGGGGCGCCAAAATCAATGTTTGGCACGGGTGCAAAAAAGGCTAGTTTTAGCCCTGAAACACATAATTTACTACTACTAATATATAGAAGTTGACATACACGATTAAATCCGTGGGAAACATTTGAATAATCGGGGCAGAACTGCGTTTTTCACGGTTTTTAAGAAAATTGAAAAAATTGTCCTATTTCTGAAATGGCGTACTGCGTTTGCTATTGAGTGTATAAAAAAGTTGTAAATATGAAAGTTGTAGAGAATTTTATCTTCTTTAATATTGTAACTGACAAATAACATGCTACGGCAACGGGTCTCGAGATATTTAAAAAAAACCAAAAAAGGTCCCAGAAATTTCTTGTTTTTTGGCCACAGAAAATTTAGCCTTAAGAAATTTTGTTAGAAAACTTGGTTTTTCCATGTTGGCATCATTATAAACAATTCAGAAAAAAAAATCTTTTACCCGACCTTTTACAGGGTAACCCCCCTTTTTTTGGTATATTTCCCCTGGGCTATTTTGTCAGTGTGTGATTTCAATTTCCTTATTTTCAAAAGTGAAGCATTTCCACCTGTGAAGAATTTCAAAGTCGCTGAAGAGAAAATTATGCACTTCTACAAAATATATTTCAGTTTTAGGATTTAAAACACACGCTTTTATTTTATATAAAATGACGTCATTTGCACCCGCTGAAGAATTCCACATTTACGATCCAGTCTTAATCAACATCGATAGAAAAATATGCATATATATGCCTACTTTTACTACTAATACTATGCTGGACGTCATATATGATGTCCCTATCGCAGAATAATACACAAACTGGAACAAAAAGTGATGTCGTAAACTCGACAAAAAATCTGCATCTAACGATTCCCATGCCTTCATTTATTTGTAACATTATTTATCTAATTTAAGGGAAATTAAGCTTTTTTTTTCTACTCATGTTTTTTAAATTGACCAATTTCCTCATTATGATAGCAGATGTGTCCCACTTTTAAGAACGTTGAAATAGCAAGGTTTCAGCGAAAAATATTGATTGATTATTAATTTTTCTGCTTAAAATGTTTATTTAATGCTAATATTCGTCGTTGTTTTTCAAATCAAATCTGACAAGTTATTTTAGCTTTTATGCAATTTTTAAAACAATTTTTCAATTTTTTTAACCCTTTGAATCTGATCAGTGATAAATTGATAAATTGTGAAATATCAAATTGCTTGAGTAAGGGAACTCCCCCCGCCCGCCCCACCTCCCAAATGATACCACTGTCCTCAAAGCAAAATCTAAAATTACGCTCTCCCGGTTTGTAGTAAAAACCAACCCTTACACACACATATATATATATATATGCTTCAATTAACCGGATTGCGTTCAAAAGGAATTAGTACGAATAATTGGAATTTTACTGTATCTACACTCTAAGGGATACTTTCTTGAATTCACAGAAATTTTCCTGGCATCAGTGCTGCCAGAATTTTTCTGTTAATAAACGAATATCCACTTCTTTTTTTTCTCCGTTACGGGAGGTAAAATATATATCAGTTAAAGTAAATGAGGATAAAATAAAAGCTGCTGATCTTGGAGTCGAACCAGCTACCTTAGTATTACACGACGAAGACCAGTACTCCAACCACTCGGCTACAGTTTGAAGTAAATATGTTTGCTTCAGATGTGTATTGGGTTGATTAATTTATCTAAAAAGCTTTGCATTTTGAAGTTCATTTCGGGAAGATTTCGTCTTTAACGAGATTTATGACTGGGGTTTTAATAATTTTGCATTAGTATATGATAAAAATATTAATTATAAATATTTTAAAGTAGATTGCTAGATGTAAAATATGAACATTATACTTTTATTCCATAAGAATTTTTTTCTTTTTTGAGTAAAATCGATTTTTTCCCACTTAATATTTAAATTAAAATATCTTTTAAATGTGTCTGCTTAAAATATATATTTTAAATGAGAATATTTTTTTTATAAGCAACTTTATAAATTCAACTTTATTTAACTTTATTCAGCTTTAAAAAAATAAATTGTGAGTACTTTTGAATGAATGAGAAAAGTAATTGTTATTTATTTTTAAATTCGAAAACTTTTCTCTTTTTTAATTAAATTAGAAATATTAATTTATAAAATTTTTCGTTTTTCATTTGAAAAATAAATTCGGACTTTAGTATTAATACAGCGCATGCGTACTAGGAATGAACGGAATTTCTCTCTCTTTTTCAGACTTTTGGGAAGAATTTATATATAAAATATATATTCTAGGAATACGGATATTATTTGTTAAAAAATGAGGAATAATTTAGTGTACCTTAACGAATTTTTCCGACAGCGTAGAATAATCTGTGTTAACACCCAATTAAGGCTTGCTCCTTCAATTTTTGTTGTTGTTTTCTAAGTGCAACTTTTTTTGCAGCACACGGAAACATCTGATAAGATTCAACATTCCTATTTTTTCCTTTCCTTTCCTTTTCTTTTTCAGTTTTTTTTTCTCTTTTTTATGTGCGTGTATGTCAGAGATTCGAGTTCTTTCAAAACCAAAGACCGAAAAACTTTATGTCATCAGATCACGAACCTGATACCAAAAATACGCTGTTGAAAATTTTAAATACAGTAGAACCCCGCTAATCCGAACTAATTGGGACCGGTGCCTGTTCGGATTACAAAAAAATCGGATTATCCGGAATTCCGATAAAAATGGAAAAGAAAAAGATGCGTGCTAAAAAAAAAATACAAGTTTTAAACACTCAATAGTATAATAAACATCCTCTAATCCGGCATGCTGGATAATCTGGCACAACTTCCAGAAAAAAATAGTATCGTTTAACCGCTCCTGATATTTATAATAATCCAATGTAACTTCAGAATGAGAAATTGCGTAACAACCCATTACAAAGGGTTCAAAATCGCGAATCTATAAACAGCTTAGTCACCATACGTCGACGAGGAGGAAAGAAAAATTAAGCAAAAATAAATTTTTATCATTTGAATTAAATATTTTTTTTTTTTTTTTTTTTTTTTTTTTGCATTTAAAAAAAGAATTTTCTAGTGACTGGCAAACAAACTGATATTCGAGATTTTTTAAAGATGGCTTCTATGAGTAGGCCTACAGTGCACGTTTTCATTTTATATTCCTGTACGTATGTTTTCTTTTACATTATTCAGTTTTTTTTTTATTATTATTATTCTATTCAAGCTGTTTAAAGTATAAAAAACATGCTTTACAGCCATTTTTTGTTTACACGTTTTCCCGACATTCGTCCCGTAATCCGGAAAATTTCGTAAGTTAATCTTTTCAGTTAATCTGTTCAAATATAATTTTCGAAAATAAAATCGGTCCGGATTAACCGGAATTTCGGATTAGCGGGGTTCTACTGTAATGTTTGAAAATTGTTTCAAGATCAATTTTCTCAATTCTAAATCTCTTGAAATAAGTATTAACCCCTTCGCGACGAGTGTCTTTTACAGAATTTGTAATCTTTTATCATTGGTTTTTCAAAACAGAAAAATTTGCCTAATTCACGCAATAATTGCCCTGATAAAATAAGGCAAAATTTACTATAAAAAAAAAAAAAAACTGGTGAGATTATTCCAGGGTTCTGAGCACTTTATGCATCACGTATACGTGACGCTCGTCCCCAAGTAGCAGGGTTCGAAATGTACCGGAGCAATCCAGAACGATGTTCCGGTTCGTGAAATTATAGTAAACATTTAAAAACAGCAAATAAAGCCTTTGTGCAACAATTTTAAAAAGCAGAAAAACCAACGTTTAAAATGCAGAGATAATACATGAAAAGCAGCAAACAGTTGTTTGCTGCTTTTCATGTATTATTTGTGCATTTTAAACGTTGGTTTTTCTGCTTTTTAATATAGTAAACATTGTTCCGGTTCGTGCAATTATTAAAACATATTGTTATACTTCCTGAAAAATATTTATATTTTCGTTCTGGTTCAGGTTCATCTGAAAAAAAAAAAAATGTATAGAACATGCGACGATGCATTTATCACCACTGTGGTTAGCTACCACCCATGCCCATACCCACGCTGTGAAGCCAGCGGTTGCGATAGTTTCAACACCAAGTAAACAGTTCGCAAGGCAGACGACTATTAAATTTTTGTAACTAAACAAATATGACACGTCACACATCCTAGCCTTTTCATTTTAATCTTTTGATATAATGAAGATGGAAGCATGCTGAATTTAGCTCTTACCGGACACACTATATAGCTTAATATGCTCTTTGTAACTTTATTTATATTTATTTAGAATCTTTAATGCATTTTTTAAATTGTTTTTGTATGGTTAGAAATAAATTTCTCTATACTTTGCAAAAAAAGAAAAAAAAAAAAAAAGGTGAGTCAACAATAATTTTGAAATAGCGTTCGGGTTCTCGGATTTTTCCATTCCGAGCCCTGCCAAGGGGTTAATCCTAAATACTCTTTCGTGAAAACTTTTCGTAACTTTCATGTCTCTGAAAATCCATTTAAAATAGCAATTACTTTATTTATACCCAACCACATGCAGAAATCTCCAAAGGTCACAATTCTTCTTATTATTATTATTATTTTATGTCGTTGTACAACTATATGTCAGAAAGATATGAGTTCTGTTTTCCAGTCATTCTGGAAAAGAACTTCAAACAGAAAGCGAGGATAAACATTAAACAATGTATATCTCATGGCTTCTTTGTGTGATTACTAACAATGGTTGTGCAAAGCCTTCAGAATCAGGTAAAATATTTCGCCTTATAGTAGAGTACCGATTATCCGAGTCCCGCATAACCGAGTTTCCGTTTTAACCGAGTTATTTTCTTCGGATGGACAGATGGCTTCCACTATTATGAAACAGCCATTATAAATGAAGTGTTAGGTGAAGATGAAAGAGCAGTCGTAAAAAGTTAAAACTCTGATTTTCCGGTCAGAATGGGAGAAAAAATATGGCCATTTTTCCCCCCCCCCATTCTGACCAGAAAATCAGAGTTCTAACTATTTACGACTGCTCTTTCATCTTTACCTAACCCTAACACTTTATTTATAACGGCTGTTTCACAGGGGATTAGTGGAGGGTATACGGAGATATATGCCGTATACCTTTTGGATTTTTTTTTTTAAGAAACTCCGTATACCCTCTGTTTCTCAAATAAAGCTATAGCGTATATTCGGGCCATGAACTTCATGATTCTAGCATATACCCTCTGGGTTTTTTACGAGTACAACACAACTGTTTCATAATAATGGAAGAAAAAAAAAATATGGCCATTTTTTTTTCCCATTCTGACCAGAAAATCAGAGTTCTAACTGTTTACCTCTGCTCTTTCATCTTCACCTAACACTTCATTTATAATGGTTGTTTCATAATAATGGAAGGGAAAAAAATTATGGCCATTTTTTTCCTACTTTGACCAGAAAATCAGAGTTCTAACTTTTTACGGCTGCTCTTTCATCTTCACCTAACACTTCATTTATAATGGCTGTTTCATAAAAATGGAAGCTATCAGTCCATCAGAAATTGAATCATTCCAAAGGTATAAATAAGTTCAATTGAAATAAAACTACTTAATACTTTGCGCAGAAAGAAGAGGCTTACACCTGCAATTTTCATGACACTAATGGAATCACATAGCTGCCAATTTGTACTGTTTTGTTACCTCTAAAATTTAATACACAAATTTTTGCCATGTGTAATCGTTGAAAATTTTTCGGCGATCGAATTAGGCAAAATTTACTGCAGAGGAAAAACAAACAAACAACAACAACAACAACAAAAAACTTTAAGGAAAAAAAAAATTTAGAAATTGGTAGCTATGCAGTAGCGTAATACTGCAGAAAATTGACATTCAACAAACAAAAAACTATCAAGGTCTTTTTCAAATAAACAATTTCATTCCCCGCTTTTGTTAACTCAACGGAAATGTACGTCAAAGAAATGTTACTAGTGCGAAAATTTATATTTCATCTCCTGAGTTGGTGACAATTTGTGTAAATCCGGTTTATCCGAGTTTTTTGCTTATCCGAGGTGAGCTTGGTCCATATTAACTCGGACAATCGAGACTCTACTGTATATCCCATTGGTAAGAATTCCAACCCCTTTCAAACTTTTTATACGATTGTAAAAAACAGGCTTCTTCAGTCAAGCGAAAACACCTACTCGTTAACGTTGTTCCTTACTGGAGAAATTTTTTTAACTAATCTCGTTTTGCACTTCCATATTTTTAACTGATTTTTTTTTTTTTTTTAAGGCATTGTATAGAGCTTGGACTGTACGGGCCGCCCCGGGCCTATTTTCATTTGCGGCACTCGGGCCGGGCCTGGTGACTATTCTTTACGGGCCGGGCCGGGTTCGGGCCTTACTTTTTTCCGGAAGAATCGGGCCGGACCTACCTTATTGTTCCTTTTCTAGTCTTCACGGCCCAAAATTTTCAGTCCTAGTTTTGACCCAGCTCGTATGAAAATCATTGTCTCGGCGTGACCTCTCCGTTCAAAGGTCAGTAAAATTAAGCCTGCCCCAAAGATTTTTGCAAAATATGCATGCATTTTTGAATCGCCGTTGTTCTACAATTAAACATTAACATTTATTATTTTTAAAGAATAGTAAATTTCTACGCTAATTAAAATATAGTAAAATGTATGAAAAGGAATTTGCCTATGACGGAATCCTGTTTTAAACTGAAAAATGTGTTGATCCATGCAAAATTAATATACTAACGTAAGAAAAGAATATATAATACATTTACATTTTTGCTAAGAAGGGAACTTATCAAAAACGCATTTTTTTTTTTTTTTCCTATGAGTCTTAGAAGATTTTACTGTATAGTATTTTTCAGAGTTTTAATAATCCAATGCATGGAATATGGATTAACAATATTAATGATAACTGAAACATTTACATAGAAGAAATAGCGATTCCTTAAAAAAATATGTATCGCAGCCTGCGGCACTTATATAAAAATGAAGTTTAGAAACATGAAAAAATAAGTTATGATAAATATTTTTGGTCAGAACTCCTCGTAAGAGTCAAATTTTTAACTAAATCGACGTAAAAATCAATGTTTTGTAGCAATTCACTTGGGCCGGGCCGAGATTTTAACTTTTTCCGGGCCCAGCCGAACTTTTAGCTGTTATACCGGGCCGGGGGATCGGGCCGAACTTTTAACTTTTCTACCGGCCGGGCCAATATTTTTTTCTACGGGCCGGGTAAGGCCGAAATTTTTTTTCCTATGAGTCAGGCCGGGCCCCCGCCTGGAAATTTTTGCCCGTGCAATCCTCTACATTGGATAGCTGAGGTTGATTTCAACAAAAGCCGTTTTTAATTTCTATGAGGATGCTTTCACTTTCGGAAACGGTTTCAAAAGTTTGAAATATCCTAATTGAGAAAAAAAAAAAAAACCCGCAAACAAAGTGAAAGAGCAAAAAATGGCCTTTATAAAGATATTCCCCAACTACCCAATAAAATAATAATAATAATAATAATAAACATTTAGAAATATGAAAATGCAAACGAGATGTTAAAAAAAATATATGTCTTTCTTGGGATTAAAATTAGCGAGCGGGTGTTTTCGCGTGAGTGAAGAAACTTATATTATTAGACACTATATTATTGTTTCTGAAAAGGCAAGTTTTTTCTCTCTTTTTTTTTTTTTTTCAATTTATGAATAAACCAAATTTCCACTTTGAGCCCGAACCATTTCGGGCCCAGTCTCCGGTTCGGGTTCACGGTTTCAGGATGAGCCCGTTTTATCTCCACCTATTTGTGCCTGGGACTCTATGATTGAGTTATTATTTTACTTATTTATTTTTTATTTATGTTCGTCTCAACTGCTCCAAAAGGTTATTAGACATTTAAAGTTTATTAATGGCATTTTTATGTTTTATTGATATCCTATATTTTTTTCATACAAAACTATGAAAGTAACAAAATACTTTTGAGTGCCGCTGTAAACGAACTAAAAGTGCTACACACTTCATTTTCAATACCAAACATGCGAATCCCCAATGACATATATCAGTTACATGACAATCCAAGTACATTTACGAGAGTTAGAGCACGGACAGGCAGACAAATCGAATCCATAAGCGCTTTTAACCCCTTGAGGGGCAAGCAAAAATGTCTCTAAGTATTAAATTCTCACCGGAATAATCGAAAAATTTTATTTATAAATAAGGAAAAGCAATTTTTTAACGATTTTCCCCCAAAGTTAAAAGTATAAAATTTAGTTAAAATTTTCTGGTGAGAATCTTGTTTAAATTAGGTGGGATATATTTTATCCCACCACCCCTCAAGGGTTTAATCTATGTTGGAAAGTGTTAAAAAACATCAATTGCGACCCCCTCCCCCCCACACACTGTCATCCCTGCATTCGAATGATTAAAATGTCGATAATACAATTAATATTTTAAAATATAAGTTTTCTAAATAAAGCCAAACGTTTCCCTTTTTAATCTGTACGATGGAATAAAACTAATTTTAGAAAATAAAAAATGTATAATAATAATAAAATAAAAGTTTCTATGCTTTAAGGGTGTATTCGAAAAAATATTTTCCCACCCTCAACAGCTCGAAATTTTCTGAGACATTTTCAGAGTCATTTTTAAAAGTAAAAACATGAAACTTGCTGGTAGGATTTCTGAAGACATGTTTAACATGCCGTGTGATTTCATTTTCAGCTCAATTAATTAGAATTTGATTTTTAAACAATTATTTTCTCAGTATGACCATTTTTTTCATTCCCAGATCGCCCGCTTCGGAAAATTCGGTTCAAAATGCCAACTTTGACAGCGTTTTTTACAGTTTTTTCTGCATTTATCAAAAAATTAAGAAGCACCGCACATTATATAGTTTCTAAATAAGAGAATTTCCACGTTTGATGCGTTTGAGAGCAAAAATGAATTTTAAAATGAATCAGAAAATAAGCAGTTTGGATTGGAATACACCCTTAAGGAATGTTGTTTGTTTATCTGTTCTTTTCTAGATTCATAAACCAGAAATCTCTAAAATATTGCGTCACGTATACAATTAGCAACAAGCAACATTGTAGTAGATTAAAAAAAAAAACGCGATCCAATAGCAACTGCGCACATCTCGAAGCGCTTATTTTCTCTCCGGAAATCGCTTCTTTCATACTATGAAGGTCGTGTGATGCAACAAGGAAATTGACGTGTCAGCATGTGGGCACAGAAATCGATCTCTTTGCAGGAAGGTAAAGTGCATGGCGCCATCTGTCGTTTTAATATGCAACAAAAAGTGTATCAGATATTTTTGAGTAGAACAAATGGATTATTTTTACGCATTAGTAAAGTAAATATTTTAAACGTCGCATGATTTTAATTTTACCACTAAAAATTGCATTCAAATATCAATTCCATGAAAGTATATTATATTCTGATAACATAGAAATGGAAGGAATTGTGTGCAAGAAACTTTTTCCTTTTGGGGATAATTTGGCAACGTAGCGCAAATTGAAATTAGAAAATCAAAAATAAATCTTTTTGAACTAAAGAAACCCCTGTTGTCCTACTATTAATAATAAGGACATCCTTATGCAGTTTCGGAACAGAAGTAACGAGAACATATTGTTAGAATTAAAGTAGGTTTTGGAACATATTTTTTAAAAAAACGCCCCCTCAATAATGTTAGCAGGAAAAAAAGGTTTATGGAACAGCTGTTTCAATTAAATATAGAAAAGAAATTAGTGATAATTTCAGAAACTTAATTTTTTGAGTTTTTTTTTAAGAAAATGGATTTTATGTACCTATTTTTTATCATATCCCACATCATTGTCCACATAATGCTATATCGACTATAGCGTTTGTTTTTTTAGTTTTTAAAAATATATTCTAATCTTTCATTATTTAAATACTTTTTTACTGAATCATTTGCAGACAATACATTGTAATAAAGAAGAAAATATAATTAAATAAAAAACTGAAATTACAGGAGTATTACAAAAGCTAAAAAAATTAAGATGTCTTCTAAAGTACCATAAATATCGACGGTTATTTTTACAAATTTTACACACTACAACTTATTTACTTTTAGATATTTACAATATTTAAAACTTTAGACTCAATTATTAGCAAGTTTCATTTATATAATTATATTTTGCAGCTCTGTACGAGCCTCCGTGGCGCAATCGGCTAGCGCGTTCGGCTGTTAACCGAAAGGTTGGTGGTTCGAGCCCACCCGGGGGCGATTTATTTTTTTCATTTGTTTATTTTCTTTCGTTGTACATATAATAAAGTGGTTGTGGGGTGCAAAAACATTTTCATGATTTTTTCGCAAAAATGCTTTTTATATATGTTATGTGATGAAAACCGTGTTTAAATGCATGTAGAAGATATAGCGATTCTTCTCGCGAGCTAGCAGTATTTGCTGTAATATTCTTTTTTAATAAACGATTTTCTAGAAACAATATTTTTTTAAATTAGGGATGGATTTTACAATACTACAATGAGAAAAAAATATATATACAAACGTAGGGAAAACGTAGCAAAAGATTTCTCCAACGTTCCGATTTTTATTCATTTTTTGTTTTTATTATATTGTAAAATGCAACCCTAATTTTTATTAAGTACACTATATTGAGGATACAAAAAAAAAATGGAGTGATTTGACAAATATTTGTAGAAGTTTTAGAGTTTTAAACACATCAATGTATCAAAAAACACACTGTAAAAATATTATGTAATATTATTCCATAAACTTGGTGGCAGTCTTACTGCCCCCATTTTAGAGGCAGCATGTTGCCACCAATTTGATGGAATTCTTTAAAATTATTTAAATAATAACAATAATAATAATAATAATAAAATTCTCAATTTTTACCCGCAAAATGATTATTATTCTTGTCGAAATCAGTTTATCGAAGTATTACCTATAAGAATATGTGTATATTGTGTATAATAAGTAAATGTATACTATCAGTAAAAAAAAATTCTTCAAAGGGTACCGAGTCCCCTTAAAAACAGAAAGAAGCAGTTTTAATGCACGTAAATATTGAAATTTGATAAAATTCAAAGTGTCATAATTCGGTAAGTTTTGGCCATAAACTAGAGGTCTGCACGGGCCCGGGCCGGCGGAATGAAGGCGAATTTTCCAACGGGCCGGCGGAATTAGGACAATTTTTTCAACGGCCGGGCCCGCAAAAAAATTGAATGGGCCTGCAGGGCCGGGCCGGGCCGATAAAAAAAATTAATCGGGCCTATCGGCCCGACATAAGAATTTAAGCGAAGCAGATAAAATACGAGCCATTTTCAAGGAATATGATTTTCTCGAGAAGTATAAATGTGCGTCACGAGCCGATGCGAGTTTAACAACATCAATACAGATATGTAACATGTCCATCATAGAGATCGGCATCGTACAGTTACAAGATGTCTGATTACGGGTTTAATTTTTTTTCAGCAGACTCGTGCCAGGACGGAACTGGTCTTAATCGATCTCAGGATGTGTAGGACAGGCATTATGTTTTGTAAAAGTATTAATAGTGATAATGAACTTCTGTTAACAGTATCTTTGGAAATATATCTAAGGGGGTTCTCATATTCACTGCTCAACAATGCGAAACTTTCAAACACATTTTCTGACTCATTTTTAACTATAAAGGCATAAAATTCACAGGCCTGAGTATTGAAGGCAATTGGGATCAAATAGCGTTTCCATTTTTCATAAATTACTTACAGAGATAACAGAGATTCTTGTCATGTGACTGTACGTTTTTCTCCTTTCCTGTGCCTATCGCTTCCGGAAATTCGATTCATAACGCTAACTTTGGCAGTATTTTCAGAGAAAGATATATTGCTTTTATCTATGAAAAAGACGGCATTTACATAGTTTCTGAATAAGAATACCTGCCAATCTTACGCGTTTCCGAAAAGAAATGAATTCTCAAATGTGTCGAAATGTAACTTCTTTCGATTTGAGAAAAGCCTTAAAAAATGAGAGAAATATTTTCGCAAATCTACTTTTTATCATACAGCTTCAAAAGGTATGTTTTTAATCCTTTATTCTGAACTACATTAACTTTTTAATGAATCCTTATTGGAATTTCGAAATGTCTGTAGAGACGATGACTAAAACACTTTGTAATCGTTCATGTTTACTATTGCGTGTTTTCTGCTTTGCGAACACATAGTAATCTAAAATATACTGTAAAATTTTCCCATAAGTATGTACTTAGTATTCATTAAAAGAATCTTAATTGTATGTCGAGAAAAAACGGATTTTTTTTTGTAGAAATTGAATCGGGCCGGGCCAGTTTTCACTAACTTTTGTACGGGCCGGGCCGAGAACTGTAAAAATGCAAACGGGCCGGGCCGGGCTCGGGCCGAACTTTCAATTTTTACACCGGGCCGGGCCAAGATAGCTTTCGTTCGGCCCGGGCCCGGAAATTCCGGCCCGTGCAGACCTCTACCATAAATTAGCGGAATTTTCTCTCCTAGACAGAAAACAACATTTTTCTAAATATAAATTATTATATGCAACCAGCGTACAAAAAGAAATAAAATTTCGTATTTTAATATGTAGACAACTTCTTATCAAACAAATCCATATCTAAAAGCTCTACTTGATTTGTAACTTTTTGCAATTGTAACTATGTCAGCGAATTAAGAGATAATCGAAGGGATATATATTCTGAATACTCGGCAGGGGCGCCATTTCAGAACTTTCTTGGGAGGGAGGGAGGGCAAAGTTTTCTTTGCGGGCAGCGCCACAGACAAGTAATGAAGAATACAAAACAATAAAAACACGTGATTCAACATTTGTCTACACGGGGGACAATTCTCATTCGGCCGCAAGGGGCGATGGCATTTTTTTCCAAAAATCAGTATTTAATTCGACAGTTGAGGGATAAATCTCCAGATCTTTGGAAACTCTTGCCGACAAGGAAGAGTTTCTCTTATCGGCTGCAGCCGACAAGAGGAGATCCCTACCTCTCCCGAGTATCGGCGCGCATCTAGTCATATGGTATGCAATATTATCGAGATCTCCAAGGTTTCGTTTAAAAAGTTAAAGGTTTACCTGTCATTCTAAAGCTATAAAAATGTCAATTGGTTTTTCTTTACTACGTGGAAGTTCGTACTTGTGGTTTTTAACAAAAGCACAGGGGATTGAAAGATCGAAAAAAAAGAAGAATGACTACAATGAAAGAAGTTCCTCCTTCAGGATGTCCATCCACTTCTTTCTAAAGCTTTGAAAATGAAAAGCACCGCGTTATCAACACAAAGAGGCCGACAGCTGAAGATAGTTAAATGATACGTCTATTTGGCACGTTGCACCCTAAAAAGAGAAAGTAAAAATCATGAAACTAAGATATTTTGCAAAAAAAGGGAGACAAAAGGTGACCATATATCCAATAGTAGCCATTAGAAACTGACCATATAGGCGGTGTATTTTAACACATAATACCTATTCAGTCAGTTGGGACTTACGAAAAGTGACCTTATAAGCGGGTGACCATATATCCGGTACTGACTGTATATGTATTAATATATATTTGTTCATATCTCTACATAAAAAGGAAATTAATGTTAGAGATAGAATTGCAGACTACTTTTCCATAATTGTATTAAAATACTAGCGTGCTTCTCCCGCTACGCTGGTCAGTTTACAATAAAATATTTTTTTCCAAACGAAATTTGAATAGAATATCGGTGAATTTGACGGTGTGTTTCAAAGCAATATGGATCTTTATCTGTAATATCCTTCCGCATTCCTGAAAACGATACGAATGCCACTGCGCTATTATGTTTTCTAATGTACCATACACAATTTGGGCTGTTAAAGAAAAAATCTTTTAATTGATCATTTATAGTAGGATTTGGTAAGAAGATAGAATGATATGCAATATACTAAATCCATCCCTGAAAAAGTATCTCATCAAAATCCGTTAAGCAGAATTTTTTTAAAAGTTATTTTTTTATAATTGGATTCACCTGATTATTAAACTTTCCTCTATAATTATATAACTGAGCAATGTAGAACACTATGTTATATACTAAAACATTTACTAAAAAAGTATCTAACAATGCAAGTCTCATCCACATCTGTCCAGTAGAGCTTTTTAGAAAGGCTAATCTTTCACAATCGGGTTCACCTCGTTATAGAACTTTTCCCCTTAATTCTATAATTAAGCAACGTACAATGTTATCTTAGATACTAAAATCTTCTATGAAAAATTGTGTAACTAACAATGTAAGTTCAATTGAAATCTATTTACCAGAAACTTTCTTAAAAGGCTAATTATTCATAACTGGATTTATCCGATTACAAAACTTTCCACCATAATTTTATAACTAAGCAACGTAGCACCATATATTATATACTAAAACCATCCCTGAAAAATTATCTAACTAACAGTTCAAGTTCAATCAAAATCTATTTAGTACAACTCAAGTTATAAGCTGCTGGAACGAAATTCTAATTTGCATTTTACATATAGCAATTTTTTTGGTAGTTTTTGGGATAATTGGAAATTACATTCCTGCATCGGGTCGGGTAACCCGATTTTACCCGGACTAGAGTGGCGGGTCGGGTCAGGTCAGGTTCATACAATTTTTATTCGCTGGGTGTAATGTTAGCTTTAAGCGTTTCGGGTTATACTTTGTCTTCTCTGGTCGGGTTCGGGATGAACAGATTTTTCGAAAGGAAGTCCTGAATATTTTTCAAATGAAAAAGCTGTATATCTCAGTATTAATGAGTTCATATTACAGGTGCAGATTCCCAACTTTTTTTAGCAGTCAGTGGCTCCTACAGCGAAAACATTCAGTCGCCACATTGTGAAAGGAACGCATAAAAGCAACAGCGTTTATATGCGAGGAGGTAGGGGGGAAGCGGGAGGGAATGCAGGAATTCAAAGGAAAAAGTAATCTATACATGTACATAAACGAAAAAAAACACAGAATATCTACATCAAATATGTATAATTCATTTAATTGCACAATTATTTTAATCTGGATATAAATTAAGTATAATATAAATCTTAAGCCATGTACAGTCGCAGAAGATAAAATTGGGCAAGGTACAGGTTAAAAAATAACCATAAGAAAACGCTAAGCAATCATGGTAGTGGGGAATATTAGAAAAAACAATATTTCTTATTTTCTTTTTGTCATAGAAGAGTACAATTTAAAAAAATATTGTAAACGAGCGAGATTATTTTGCACTATGAAAATCAAAATACAATTCAAACATTTGTTTTTCAAGAAGATACAAGAAAAATTATCTTTAAAAAAAACCTCATCACAAACTATTACAGGGGTGATTCTAATCCGAGAATTTCGACGAATGGTCGCCAAAATAATCAATTTTTTTAATTGTCAGCAGAGAAATAAGCGACTATCGTCCAAGGATCCAGGGAAAAAGTACGAATTTCGCCAAATGATCGCAAAAAGGCAAATTTCGTCAAAGGACCGCCAAAAAATCCTGCAAATTTTGTCAAAGAATCGCGAAAAAAACACAAATTTCGTCAACAGATCGCGAAAAAAACGCGAATTTCGTCAAAGAATCGCGAAAAAGCGTGGTTTTCGTCAAAGGATCGCGAAAAAAAAAACGTTTTCCTCAGAGGATCGCGAAAAAAACACGATTTTTGTCAGATGATTACGAAAAAATACGCGATTTTCCTCAAAGAATCGCTGGAAAAAATGCGTTCGTGTCGCCAAAGAATGGCGACTCAGGCGCCGAAAATTAGTCGCCACGTGGCGACTGGCGACCGTGAATCAGCACCTATAGTGCATATGTGTTCATTTTTGTACATAAGCGATAAAATTGTACACTACTTTCCATAAATGTAATAAAATATAGATTCATTTTCTTTCACTTTGGGCTCGGCTATGAATATTTCGGGTTTTGGTTGCAGTTTGTCGGGCTAAAGTTGGGTTTCGGCGTTTCGGGTTCACAACGTTTGTCGGGTTCGGTTAGGGTACAACCAGATCCGCGCAAAATACTCATTAATGGTAAATGTCTCACCTTGAGAATGTTGGAATAGCAAAGACTTTAGAAAATATTCTTGATAACTATTAGTTTCTGTGCCTAAAGTACTTATTTATTGCATGTGTTTTTAATGAAATAAAAACTGACAAGTTATTTTAGCTTTTGAGCAATTTTTGAAAAAATTTTTTGAGTCTGACCTATGATGATAGAAAAATTTTCTGAAATATCAAAGTCCTTGTGGCCGGAGATGCCCCCCCACCCCCAACGGCGCCCCTGATACTCGGTACAATAATTCTGAAAATTTTTTTAATCTCTTGCATAGATTTTCTTTCAGAATGCATTTACAGTATACATAAATTCACAAATTAATGCATTTTCACATAGACGTTTATATGGAGTGTCTAATAATAATAATAAAAAACTTTCTTCATTTAAAAATGAATTTTATTACTAGAATAAATGGGCAAGGTTAGGTAATCTCACAGGTCACTAATAACTAAGAGCGAAAACGAGGCAAAATGCTCGATTAAAACCAAGGGCTGCGGAGTCGGAGTCGTCCATTTTACAAGCAGATTTGCATAGTTTAGTTGTGCTGTCACAACATATTAACTCATCCTCACACCTGTCACACTCTGCCGCTCCCCACCCCCTCTTGAATTGTGATATAATTGCAAAATGACAATTGCTAAATGCAAATAATTTCTATCTATTTGCAATTTTAGTTGTGCTGTCATATCAAATTAATCTATGCCCTTATCCTGTTACATTGTGTCACACTCAAGAATGTAGTGGAGGGTATACAGGGGTATACGACGTGTACCTTCTGGATTTTTTAAGAAGCGCCGTATACCCTCTGTTTTTCAAATAAAGCATTAGCGTATACCCTACTATGAACGTTCATGACGTCGACGTATACACTCTGCCTATACCGTATACTCTCTGCTTTTTATATGACTGCAACATTGGTCACACTTTGCCGCTCCTCACCCCCCTCTTGCAGAGTGACGCAATTTTATACAATTTTAAATTAAGAATACAAATAATTCCTACCGATTTGCTTATTTGAGTTGTGCTGCCATAACATATTAACACGTGCCCTTCTCCTGTTACACTGGGTCACATTTGGCCGCTCCCCACTCCCTCTTGAAGTGTGACATAATTGTAAAGTGACAAATGAAGAATACAAATAATTCAAACCTATTTGCATATTTTAGTTGTACTGACACAACATGTTAACTCTTCCTCTTCGTCTGACACACTTTGCCTCCTCTTCCCTCTTGAAGTGCGACATAATTGTAAAACAAACCCTAAACACCTCAATTACTCCTGTTGAATTTATTAAAAAACACACGAAAATATTTCTCTACAAAAGAAACAGCATATTTCTCACTGCTATTTTTTGCACAAAATCGATTAAAAGCTATGTTGTGTAATGGGGTACCTTATCGTGTTTTTATCACAGTGGAAATAAATATTAAATTTATTCAATAAACAATGAAAATGAAATTGATATTTCCAAAAAGATATCTATGGATGATATCAGTCAAAATAGTAATTGCATTTCTGCAGTTACTTCAGCTCATTTAGAATTAAAACATTAGAATTATTAATTTTTCTTATCGTAAATACATCAAAACCCCTGAAAGCAGAATCGCTAGGAACTGGTAACATAAGAGTAGCAATTAAAATATTATAAAAGGTGGTCGAATTAACCCCTTGGGGACGAGCGACACGTATACGTGCCGCATGAAACGCTCAGAATCCTTGCTTTTCCTCACCAGTAAAATTTTACTGTAAAAATTGCCTTGTTTAATCAGCGCATTTTCTCGATTCAAGAAGATATAAATTTCTGTTTTTAAAAAACGGTGACAAAAGATTAAAAATTTCGTAAAAGGCTCCCGTCCCGAAGGGGTTAAAGTCCCGCATGTGTCGGGTTGTAACCGATCCGAAGCCGACAGACCGCACCGAACCCGAAGTAAAAGTAATTAACCCATACTTTTTTTTATACAATTATGGAAATGTAATCTTACAGTTAAATCTCTGTTATCAACAGGCGCGGATCCACCGATTATCGTGAATTTTGACAAATGGTCACCGAAAAAAATCAATTTCGTCAATATCTCGCAGGTTAAAGGATCGCAAAAGAAACGCGAATTTCGTCAAAGGATCGCGGAAAAACG
This sequence comes from Maratus speciosus, assembly GCA_963932465.1. Taxonomy (NCBI): domain Eukaryota; kingdom Metazoa; phylum Arthropoda; class Arachnida; order Araneae; family Salticidae; genus Maratus; species Maratus speciosus. Next base: position 60,474,641 of record OZ010799.1, on the reverse strand, counting down.
CAAATTTCGTCAAAGGATCGCAGAAAAAAACACGAATTTTGTCAAAGGATCGCAGAAAAAAGCGAATTTCGCCAAAGAATTGTGGAAAAAACGCGAATTTCGCGAAAGTATCGCGCAAAAACGCTAATTTCATCAACAGATCTCTGAAAAAATGCGAATTTCTTCAAAGAATCGCTGCAAAAACGCAAATTTCGTCAAAGGGCTGCGGAAAAAACGCACAATTAGCACCGGGAGGAGATTCCCTAGGCGCGCATCCACGAGGTGGTTGGTGCGGTCGATCGGGGCAAAGAAGGGAAGAACAAATTTACCAAGTTGGTTTTTAAGAAATCAACACACCATACGCATTTCAACTTTTAGGATTACTAGACTAGGATTAGGACATAATCCTTTTTTGTTCATTCATCAAATACCCCTTGAAATTTACCAATGTGGGTGGCAATAACAGTACATTTTTTACACATTAGTGGTTTTCTCCAGAAAACATTAAGATGCTTGAATTTTTCAAAGGACCTTTCTTTTTCTTGTTTCTTTCTTTCTTTGGAAATTGCTATGAATCCCATTCTTTTCTCAAACAATAAAGCACTCCTCAAAAATATCGTTATACAGAAATTACAATTGCAGCTTCTTTGAAAGAACGAAAAAGCTTCAACACTTTAATGGGATCCGCATAACGTTGTCAATTTCTTTTGCAGAGATTCAACAAAAGGCACACGAAGTGGCATCGTCCCTCACCTCAACCCATAGTGTCAAAAATTATGGCGCCATATGCCTTTTGACACGACATAATCCTATTTTGTTCACTAATTGCCGAAACGTCAGTGAGGTTTACCATTGACACCCGAAACGTGTTTGGTTTTCGTTTGCTTGCCTGTCTATTCCGCGAAAACTGCTGTTAAAAGCGTTAGATTTATATCTTGGGGGGGGGGGGGGGAGGGAGGGGCGACCGCCCCGATCGATCTCCCCTCCCCGTGGATGCGCGCCTTGGGGAATCTCCTCCTGGTGCTAATTGCGCGTTTTTTCCGCGGTCCTTTGACGAAATTTGCGTATTTTTTCGCGATTCTTCGACGAAATTCGCATTTTTGACCGGCGAACGATTGACGAAATTGATTTTTTCGGCGATCATTTGTCAAAATTCGCGATAATCGGAGGATTTATATTTTTCAATCCCGGGGGGGGGGGGGGGGGGGAGATCACCCGGGAGATCACCCACCTGCCTTGGATCCGCGCCTGTGAAGAGATATACACGCCACTTAGATGACATATTTTGACTTTCAAGGCTAAGGTCCCTTCAGATTTCTGAAGGGGATCCTTTTTCAGAGATTATCCTCTTTCAAAAATCTGATATTAATAAATGGATATGATGGTTATGTTTTTCAGCTTTCGATAATTGGTTCTTATGTATTTTTTAGTGCTGAATCCAAAAATGACCTTCATTTTTTACAATACCATCACATCACGTCAGGATTTTTCTCAAATCGTAAATTTTTAAAAAGTCGAAATATTGCGAAAATCTGCTTCTCTAAAATAGACGTAACTTTATTTCACAGTAATTTATTCAGTTTTTTTCCTATACTATGCATTTTTACAATTAAATATTTAAAATATTGTGTATTTAAAATCCTTATAATTTTATTCCACGTGTGGAAGTTTGTTTGAACCCTCATCCTCTACTTTGCGTTTTTCCTTTAATCTTCTCTATGGGATTCATCTCAGTAGCCTCTTTTATTTTCGCGGTCGATAAAGCTGGGAAATTTGTCGCAGATGTATTTAAAACATTTACCTTCTTTTGTTAAGGCTTTGCAAATTGCGTTGAAAGATTTTCGCTATTTTTTACTTTTTAACTTTGAAATTTACGATTTGGGAAAATCGTGACGTGGTGGTAAAAAATGAAGGTCATTTTCGGATTCAGTGCTAAAAAATACATCAAAATACGAGTAAATTATCAAAAGTTAAAAAACACAATCGTCGCAGGCTTGTGTTATTAACGTTGTTCACTATAAATAAAACAACAAAAAATAAGATAAATAATAACCATAGTGCAAGAGTAAAAAGGAAATGAAAAAAATAAGACATTTAATAAATAAATTCTGTTATAACGTTTTTAATTCTACGACCTAATAAGTAACTAACAATAAACCATACTTTGAGGAGAGGGCGGGATTATATAATAAGAACGTTGGATAACCGAGTATTTCGGTTAATCGGATGTCGGATAATCGAGAGTCTGTAATATTTTCAAGTCGCATTAATTATTTCATATTCATTTAAAAATTAACTGCAAGGAATGATTTGAGCAACAGAAATTATGACTACGTTGATTATATGTCACTCGGTATCGCCCCCCCCCCCCCCAAAAAAAAAAAAAAAAAAAAAAAACAACTACAAAAACGATTCTCTGGATCCGCCCCTGGTTATCATTTTTATCTTCTTTATACAACACTAAACACACAAGCATTAAAATTCAAACGTATGGTTTTTTTTTTTCATTTGAAAAATATTCAGGATTTTCTTTTAACAATCTGGTCCATCCGAGATCGACACATAAGTGTCAAAATCCAACTCGAAACCAAGTGGAACCCGAAACAATTAAAGTCAGCCCGACCAACAACGAAATAAATTAGTGTCATCCAGTGGCGTAGCTACATATTCAGCGCCCTGGAGCAAGGGAAATTTGTGCGCCCTCTTGTCACACGAAAAAGTTCTGCGCAATTTTGTTTTCAAGTTTAAAATTTATATACTACCCTAAATTCTATTTAAAACTTTACTTTTATTTGAAAGTCAAAATATTTTAACAACGTATTAAATACAAATAATTAAAAATAGATAACGGATAATGAAATGAGTTACAATTCTTTAATTACTGAGTACCTACGAATATTTTCTGCGAATTCGGAGGGATTTTAATTTTAAATGCGCCAATGAGCCAATGCAATCTGCCGTGCTTAATATCTATTTTTTTCTTTTCAAGGTTTTCGAAGCATTCTAGAAAACTAATAAAAAACGCACTATTGTCAAGATTTTTTTTTTTTATTTTAGCATATGGATGAAACAGGTTTTCTGTTTTTAGTGCCAAAAATTTCTAAAATTCCATAAAATTCAAAGTATCATAACTCGGTAAATTTTGGTCGTACAATTTTCTATTTTTATTTTATTTTACCTGTTAAAGTACGGAGAAGATTTTCCTAAATGTAAACCTCGTAATTTAAAAAAATAGCATTTTTGACATAAATTACTTTTAAGAGGATGAAGAACAACTTTGTAGCTTTTCTACTATTGGAACTATATTTCTACAGCTAATGGTTTAGAAAATTAGCCAGACACCGGGGTCCTCACTGGCTTTTTAGTAATCTGAGCAATTTGGCAAATCGTTAAAGAAAAACTAGCCAAAATCAAATAATTGTAGTAAAGATTTTCTTGAAACACTAAGAATATCAAAAGGCAAATATCGAGTTACATAGGAAAGGTTTAATCGTGGAACAACATCATTGAGAGTGTCGCCGAAAGAAAAAAATATCTCTTGCAATTTGGCGATTTCAGTCATTTTCTCGCCAAATGAAACGTTTTGATGTAGTGGCGATCGGCATCAAGAACCCCGACTGACACCCTTATTACTTACTTACTAAGATTGCAGTTTTTTCACTTTTCATCAAAATTAAAGGATGATGGCAAAAAATATGCTCACTAAGTTAATGATGCCACCAATGCCCAATGCTGCAATTATTTATATTAATTAAATACAATTAAACACAAAATTGCACGTACGTTACAGTCGGAAATGTGCAAATTCGATGTTTGACAATGTGGTGCGCAATGGCGCATGTTGGAATTCTGGTCTGTAGTATTGTTTAAAATGAATGTGGTGTCTGAGAGTGATCAGTATTCATTAGTTATGGTTCATAGGCATCATTTAAGTGAAGTTCAAAAGTGGTGAATAATTGGTAGAATGAGGGAGGTGAAACACAAATGGAGGTCGCCCAAGATTTGAACATCCCTGAAATTGCCACATCAAGAGCTTGGAACCGTTTTTTAAGTACTCGATCCGTTGATAGGCAGCCTGGTTAAGGGCGACCAAAAGTACCAACTGCGCATCCGAAGACCGTTTTCTGTCATTGTCGGCTCGAAAAAACCGCGAAGCAACTACAAGAGATTTGGTTGTAGACCTTCGGGCTGCCACAGGAACTCGACTTAGCCGTCCTACTGCTGCACGAAGGCTTAACGAGCATGAATTGTATGCGATAAAACCAATAGTTTGTGTCCCACGCATTCTAGCTTCCAAAGGCGTCGTCATGATCAGCGGAGTATAGTCTGAACACTGATTCTAGACGTGTTTTAATCTGGAGAGAGGAAGGAACACGCAACTTGCCTTCCCTTGTCCGTGAAATATCCCGTTTCCGCGACTGCGGTTTAATGGTTTGGGAAAGGGAATCATGACAAATGGTCGCAAAGAGCTCATCTTTCAAGGAGGTTCTGTAACCGCTCGAAGATAGGTGGAGGAGGTATTGGAACCCCAAGTTACTGTTTAGGGGTGCTGTTGGCAAAAACTTGTCAATATAAAAGTTGTAGATAATATTAAGATTTATAATAAATGTAAGCGGATTTGATATCGTGTAAATTGAGGAAGTTGTGTATTTTTTTTCTTCTGCAACCCCCCTTCCCTTTCGTTTTTTTTTTCGGTAAGAGTTGGTCCTATGAAAAACTTGTCAATATAAAAGTTGTAGATAATATTAAGAAGATTTATAATAAATTTGATTTGATATCTTGAGAATTCCCGAAGTTATGAATTTTTTTCTACCTAAAATCCTAACTTTATCCTCCCCATTTCCACTACCCTTGGGGGGCCGATTTTGCCCATTTACAATCCCCAACGAGATATTAGCAATCTGGGTGTTTTTGGTGAGTTTGAAGACGATTCGTGCATAATTGCGACTTTTATCATGGGGACACAATTTAATATATGCATATATATAAACTTTTTAGGTGAAGGTGGTTTTGGGTTCCTGGGGTCATAATGAAAAATTGTGAAAAATCTATTTCTTACGAAATCTACCTAAAAACAGGAACGCTAAAACGGTACTGGAGAAGTTACTTGAAGCCTCAATATGGTATGAATTAAAATTGAAACTTCACGAATAGCAATAATTTCTTGTAACAGTGTATAAAACATGTTTCAAATCGAAATATTTGAGGAAAAACACAAGGTAAAATATCATTGGATCATGCTGATTGCAGCAAGATTCATCATAATATCTGATTAATAATGAAAAAAATATGCAAATATTTTTACAAATCTTTATTCTGCTCTAATTTTGCGCCCTTAGGATGCGTGCGCCTGGAGCAGTCTGCTCCAACTGCTCCACGGTAGCTACGCCCCTGGTGTCATCACCACAAACCGTTTAAAATCGTGTTGCACGACCCGATGTAGCACCCTAACTCAAACAATCATTAAAAAAAATGGATAATTGGGATTATCAATACTAATTAATAAAATATTTACGAACATAACTAAACTTTAAAACTACTGAGTTTTCAGGTGTATAAGTCGACAATATTTTTTAACAATTTCTAACATAGTTGAGAAGTGTTTAAGAATTCGGTTTGTCTGTCTGTCTGCCCCTGCTCTAACTCGCGTAAATATACTCGGATTGGAATGATGTTATTGGGGTTTATACTATGGCATGTTCGGTATTGAAAATGAAGTGTGTAGCATTTATAGTTCATTTACAGGGACACTCAAAGTAATTTCGTCAGATTACGATCTATGGAAAAAAAAAGTCTGTGACGTACTTTAACGATGTTACAGTATTTCAAACCTATCGAAAGTTATATAAGTTGCTAAGATGCACTACAAGATGCTTGCTACAGAATAGAATGTGCGCAGAATTTAACGTTCATTTACAGGGACACATAAAAGGATACGGTTACAGTGTTGTCTATTAACAGCATTTGATGGTGTATTCGCCTCCGCTTGCTAGCGGCGCCGGCAGGGCGATCATGTGATTTTTTTTTTCTCTCTATCTGTTTTGAAAGTCAGACAGTTTGATGACACCGAGTGAGTACGATGTGAAATCCGCAGTGAAATAAATTTATTAATTTCGAGAATGAGTTTTTTACTGGCGTCTTCTTCAGTTGGTCCGATCTCGCGCAGTAAAAGTAGAGATTAGTGCCTATGGATTTGTGGGTATAAAAAATAAAAAGTTATATTGTTCTTCAAAGATCAGTGAAAACTTTGGAAAAAAAAATGTGATTTCGATTACGATCGAGAAATATTGTTGTGAAAAAAAAAAAATGTTGGTCTGATAAAATATTCTTCAAAATACTGTAAATGAAATGCAGCTTCGTGGCTTTCTGTGAACGAACGCATTGTGGAAAAAAAAGTTGCGATTTCAGTCGAGAAATTTTGGTGTGCAATAATTATTCCTCAGTGAAACATCTGTCTATTTTAATAAAAAAATAAGAGTCTGGTGGCGGGCGGTTCCGTGGTAATGGTGAGTACGCTTTTAGTTAATTTAATAGAGTTGTTATAATTTGTTGTATTTTGTTTCGATTTTAAGGTAACTTTGTCATGTTTGTTTCGATTTGATATTTATCGTTATGAGTTGATTCCGTGTGTAAGATTTATAACTTAGTTGAGTTTAGTTTCGATTTTTAATTTTAAATGTTTTGAGTTTGATTTTAATTTATTGCAATTACTTGGGTTCTCTTTTCAAACAAAATGTTGTTATCAAAATTAAAGAAGAATGATTTAATCGAGGTTATAGAAGAACTTGAGCTTACATTACCCGTAAGGCAGACCATAGTGTCGCTAAAAGAAGTAATTGAAACGAGCGAAATTTATCAAACTAATTATGACCTTGTGGAAACGGTTGTTGAATCCGTGACTCAGAAGGAAAAAGACAGCGAAAAGAAAGCTGAGCGCGAGAGATTCGGCGCTAGAATTGGAAAAAAATTAAACTTGCGCAGTTAGAAAAACAATTGAAACTTACTAATATTCAGAAAGAAACATCGCATAATTTCAGTGACGCAGTAGTAAAAAGTGATTCAGAGGTATCAAATTGTAGTTTAGAAAATTTGTTAAAAAGTGTTAAAACATTAACTATTCCAGTACCTTCCCGTGCAGAATCGTATAATCTCTTTTTTCAATCACTGGAAAGAGCGTTTAAAACAAAGAATGTTCCGGAGGAGTTTAGAGGAGAAATTCTTTTAAATATCTTAGGCGAAAAGGCCACTAATTTAATGATATATTTGAGTGAGGATGACCTAAGTAAATATGATAAACTTAAAGAAATTGTGTTGAAGGAATTTCAAGCCACTCCGCAGGAAGTGTTAAACAGTTTTCGAAGGGCGCAAAAATTTCAAAACGAAAGTTATGTTCAATTCGCGTCGCGATTAACTGCAGCATTTGATTATTACTGTCAATTAAGAAAGGTGAATGATTTTAAGGGATTGTGTGAACTAATGATTTCCGACAAAATTTTTAGCTCGTTAGATCGTGAACTTCAAATTCATATAGGTGTAAAGCAAGGAGAGTCTTGGTATTTACCTCATGAATTATCTAGATATTGTGATATTTATGTATCATCTAAGAATAAATGTAAAACCGAAAATAATGCTTTTTCACGTCCGCAGTTTGGAAATAATTCGCAAAAATATCGTAATGTATACAGTCCACAAAACAATTCTAAAGTGTTTATGTCGGAAGTTAAAACTCCAAAATGTCTTCTTTGCAAGTCTAATTTGAATCATCATCTTGATATGTGCCCTATTTTTTAAAAAAATGTTAGTTAATGAAAGAATTGAGTTCGTTAAAAATAATCAACTGTGTTTTAATTGTCTTAATCATCATAAGGTTATTAATTGTTCTTCCAAATTCAACTGCTCCATTTGTAAGAAACGGCATCATACATATTTACATATTGATAAAAAAGTAGATGAAGGGCGCACGCATGGCAGTGCGAAAGATACCAATTCTTGCAAGCCAATTGAAATGTCGGGTGCAACTTTAGATCCAAGATCATATGTTTTTGTTCCGAAAGAAGCATGTGGTGATAACTCATCAGCCGAGAGTAGAGAATCGTTGTCTTTCACAGCCACAAATGTTAATGTTAACAAATCTCGTATGGTTTTGCTAAGTACAGCTAAAATAATGATCGCGGATAATTTTAGAATATTCCATGAAGCGCGTGCATTATTAGTCAATGGAAGTCAGTCATGCTTCGTATCGAAACAGTGCGCTGACAGATTTAATTTGAAAAGGGGTAAAATAAATCTTGTGGTTTCAGGTTTGAATAAATCATCGTCGGTGACAAATTCAGTAGTGAAAACGAAAATTGCGAATCATAGCAGAACTTTCAAAAAAGGAGTAGAGCTTTTAATAGTCTCGAATATAACAGATTACACACCGGCTAAGCAATTCAACATCGATATCACACATTTAGAGAATTTAACATTGGCAGGTGAGAGTTTCAGTAGGCCAGGTGTTGTGGATATTTTGTTGGGCGCACAACTATTTTATGAAATTTTAAAATCCGGTCAAATGAGGATCCCCGAGACAGATATAATTTTGCAAAATTCCGTATTTGGGTTTATTGCTACTGGAAGTGTTGCACTAGAAAACGAAGCTTCTGTTCATTGTGGGTTAATTATGGAAAATTTAGACATAACTTTGAAAAAATTTTGGGAAGTTGAAAATATTGAGGCAGAAAGAGTGCAAACCGATGAGAGTTTAATTTGCGAAGATCATTTCATGAAAACTCATTTCAAAAATGAAGATGGGCGTTATGTCGTTAGAATGCCGTTAAAAGAAGACCCCCCGTGTTTAGGAGAGTCAAAAGATATCGCCGTTAAAAAATTGAATTCTCTTTGGCGACGTTTAAGAAGAGAACCTGAGTATCTAAAATTATATAGGGAATTCTTAACTGAGTATGAAGATTTAGGTCATATCCAGGCAACTAACGAAAGTCCAAAATACATTATGCCTCATCATGGAGTTTATAGGCCGAACAATAGTACAACAAAATTACGCGTTGTTTTCAATGCTTGTCAAGCAACGTCATCTGGACAATCTCTTAATGATAAGTTGTATTCTGGTTTTGTTGTCCAGGATGATTTATTTTCAATTTTGTTGCGATTTAGGAAGCATACTGTAGTTTTTACCGCGGACATAAAAAAGATGTATAGGCAAATTTATATTAGTCCCGATCAGTGCGATTTACAATGTATTTTATGGAAGGGTGATGAGAATGAATTTATACGCGTTTTTAAGTTGCTCACTGTTACCTACGGAACCAAATGTGCACCCTATTTGGCAACGCGAGTACTTCAACAGCTATGTCATGATGAGAAGGAGAAGTATCCATTAGGTGCCGCTGCTGGCAAAGATTTTTATGTCGATGACATACTAAGCGGTACAAATGACATAGCTACTGCCATTGAATTGCAACGTCAGCTAATATCTCTATTAAATGCTGGTGCACTGGAACTTCACAAGTGGAGTTCTAACAACGAATTGCTATTAAAAAATCTTCCAACCAGCAAGAAAGAATACAACTTTGAGTCTCATGATTCAGAAACTGTTAAAACTCTCGGACTGCAGTTCAATCCTAGCAAGGACACATTTTGCTTTAAGGTCCAACCATTTGTGAGTTCGATAACTAAAAGAACTATCTTATCAGACATTGCACGGTTATTTGACCCTTTAGGTCTTTTAGGTCCTGTGATAGTTACAGCAAAAATTTATCTGCAGAAGTTGTGGCTCCTTAAGCTTGACTGGGATGACGAAATTCCACTACAAGAAAGAAAAGCTTGGAATAAATTTCGCGAAGAACTGACAGAGTTGAGACATTTGCAGATAAACCGTCATGTTTTATGGCCAAATGCGCAACATATAGATTTGAACGGATTCGGTAATGCTTCTAAAGATAAGTACGGTTGTGTTATATATCTCCGATCTATTTCTGAGACAGGCGAATCCAAGGTGTCACTCCTGTGTAGTAAATCGCGGGTGGCACCCCTCAAGAAGATTACTATTCCGAGATTAGAACTCTGCGCAGCAGAGTTGCTTTCGAAACTTACTGTTAAAGTACTGTCATCCTTGGACGTCCAAATTCGTGGAGTATATTTATACTCAGATTCGACAGTAGTCCTGGCATGGATTGCCTCACCACCTCAAACGCTTAAGGTTTTTGTCTCAAATCGTGTAGCCAAAATTCAAAATAGTACTAAAGACTTCAGATGGGATTATGTCAAAACTTCAGAAAATCCAGCAGACTTAATTTCACGTGGTGTTAGTCCAGCGAAAATTCTTGATCTTAAACTCTGGTGGGCTGGACCAGACTTTTTGCAGAATCAGGAAAATTATGACTTTGAGAAAGGACATTTATCTGTAACTGAAAGAGAGGAGTTCCAGCAAGAACTCAGACAGTGTAATTTCCAAAATTACGATCTTGGGTTTTTAATAAAATTTCAGACTTTGATTATATATTTAAGATCACTAGTTTATATGTAAAATTAATCCGAATTATTAGTTTTATTTTCAGATTCATCTCTAATTCAAGATGTTATAGAAAAGAAAAGGGACCTTTATCTCCAGCAGAATTAAAGAAAAGTAAATTGTTTTTAATAAAATATGTTCAAATTCAGGCATTTTCTAGGGAGATAAAGGCCTTGAGAGAGGAAGGAAGGATTAAGGAATTTAATGTAAGTAGTTTATGCCCTTTTATTGATAATGATGGTATAATACGCGTGGGTGGCCGATTAGTTAATGCTAACTTACAAATTGATGTTAAACATCCTATTTTACTTCCTAAGAGCCACAAATTCACGGAAATGATTTTTTTGTATTTTCATTTAAAAAATTTTTATGTTGGGCCCCAAACTTTGTTGTATGCCGTTCGGCAAGAATACTGGCCTTTGGGGGGACGTGCTATTGCTAGAAAAACTGTTCATAATTGTGTAACATGCTTTAAGGCGAACCCAAAAGAAATGAGTCAAATTATGGCACCTTTACCTAAGGAAAGAGTAACCATTAATCCTCCTTTCTCCAATTCAGGCCTAGATTGTTGTGGGCCTTTCTTAATAAGGTATAAGAACCAAAGGAAAGGTGTATATCAAAAAATTTATGTTTGTGTATTTGTTTGTTTTATGACTAAGGCAGTTCATTTTGAAATTATCACTGAGTTGGCAGAGGCCATGATTGCATGTTTAAAAAGATTTTTTGCACGCAGAGGTTTGGCATCTCATCTTTTTTTGATAATGGCACTAATTTTCGAGGTGCTGCTTCAGAAATAAAGGAATTATTTGCTTTATTTAAAAATGTGTATGTAACTGATTATCTGTCTTCTAAAGGTGTGTTATGGAGCTTTATCCCTCCACAGTCACCTAATTTTGGGGGACTGTGGGAGGCGGGGGTAAAGTCTTTCAAACACCATTTTAAAAGAGTGGTAGGTGAGCATAAACTCACATTTGAGAAGTTTTTGACTGTAAGCAGTCAAATTGAAGCTATTTTAAACAGCCGACCTCTGACACCACTGTCTTCCGATCCAAATGATTATAATGTTTTAACGCCAGGTCACTTTTTGATCGGTAGGCCACTTAACTATTTACCTGAGATAGACATTTCATATGTAGAAACTAATAGACTTTCTAAATGGCAACTGCTAACAAAACTGGTTCAAACTATTTGGAAAAAATGGACCAGAGATTATTTGTGTAATATGCAGCAGCGATCCAAGTGGCATAGTATTAAAGGTGATATTAAACCAAACATGGTTGTATTGCTAAAGGAAGAAAACCTGCCAGTATGTACTTGGGTAATTGAAAGCGTCATTCGTGGAAATGACGGAAAAATCAGAGTTGTTAATGTAAAAACGCCTAAGGGCACTTATAAACGAAGTATTTCCAGTGTATGTATTTTACCTATTTCAGATAATGTTATGTAAACTTTTTAATGTTTGCTATTGTATGATTATAATTGAATTTCTTATTTCATTAGTATATTCAGAGTGTATATATGTTGTGCTAGTTATTGTACCTTTGTATCTATTGTATATTTAATGTGAAAATGTAGTAAAATAGTACGTGTTATAATTGAAACTTTTGGGTTTCAAGGTGAGGAGTGTATTCGCCTCCGCTTGCTAGCGGCGCCGGCAGGGCGATCATGTGATTTTTTTTTTTCTCTCGATCTGTTTTGAGAGTCAGACAGTTTGATGACACCGAGTGAGCAGGATGTGAAATCCGCAGTGAAATAAATTTATTAATTTCGAGAATGAGTTTTTTACTGGTGTCTTCTTCAGATGGAAATTGTTTAAAATTTAATTAATTGTTTGCCTATTTCTTGGTAGGTATAAATTTTGTAATAGATAATATAGAGGACAGAACAATGTATATCGAATATATTTTTGAGTATTGAACGGAAGCTGGCTGAGAAGAATTTTCAACTGTGCTATGCATTTCCCAACTGAACTAAATTTTAGCATACTGCGTAGTATATATATGTAAATCTATTCAGGGATCACATATACAGGGCTTCACTAGAGAATCGAAGTCGGAAAATCGATATTTTTCCGACTATTGATGGGAATTCCTGAAATTGTTCCAAGTCAAGTGTGTTATCTTTTTCAAAATGGTTTACTTATTAGAAAGCATCTTTCACCTCATTAAATGGTGAAGTCTTGTTAAAGTATTCTGGAAGTTGTGATCTGGAATCACATATATTTTTCTTAAATTATTCCTTTTTTCTAAATTTCAGTCAAAATTAACTTTTAATTACTTATTTATTTCATCCTAACCTTTATTTCAGTCCCCATTGTAATTTTCCTCCAAAAGAAAAGAAAGTAAAGATATTTAACATATGCCTTTATCACTAAAACGGCTCTCACATAAATAAAATTCATTTAGATGATTATTCACCTCCAATAGATATAAAAAAAAATAATAAAAAGATTGACTTTGCTTTCGGTCTCTTCTCATCCCATCCCACGTTCAGTAGAAATATCACTTTGCTCTGCTTAATTTTTGAGTTTATAATTTTTGAATTTAACTTCTTCGTTAATTTATAAACATTTCAAGTACACGCGGTCTGTTTTCTCTTTCACACTATGTTCCGAAAACTTTGCTTTTAACCCTTCACTGCACGTCTGTACCATGTGCCATATCTGGCACATACTTAAAAAGATTATAATTTTCATTATGTGCTATGAATTTAGCTAATATTAACACTGTAACTGATCAAGGACAATCCAAAGAATGGAATAACACCTGTCTATGTCAGATAACTGCATTATACAAAAAATTAGAATTTGTTCTTCGGAAACAAAAGAAAAAAAAATTCGATCAAGCTATTAACCCCTTGGAGACGAGCGACCGGTATTCGTGAAGATGCTCAGAATCAGGGATTTTTCTCACCAGAAAATTTTTATTGTAAATTTTGCCTTATTTAATCCGAACAATGGAACAATGTGATCAGCTGAATGGATTACGTAGTTGCGTTGCAACTTTACATCCAGTGGAAAGGTCATTGTGTTGCAAGGGCATTAGGGAGGCTTAAAAAAAAAAAATGTTTAGACGTGACTGGTAGCCACAAATTAAAATTACTTTTAAGAAAAAGAAAAGATTAACAAAAAATAAAAAAGTACATAAGTACTACTATAACATGTTTTAAAAAAGAGAAAAACAAAAAATAATTTAGAATAATAAAGAAAAAAATTCCATTAGTTCCAAAAAAGAAGGAAAAGGTGAAAAAGCTACCGGGGGGGGGGGGGGGGGACATAAAAAAAGACTCTTTTCAGAGACCATACATTAAAATAAATAATTTTCCCGATTCAATTAGGCAAAATTTTCTGTTTTATAAAAACGGTGATTAAAGATTAAAAATTCTGTAAAAGACGTCCAACCGGTTAAGGTAAGATTTACTTTCATTCTTTTTACTGAATACTTAAAAATATTAATATAATAAAAGTTGCAGAGTGTTAAGCAGATAAAATTAATTAATTTAAGCTCATTTAGTTGCAAAATATTGCAATACAATATTTTAAAACCTTAAATGTGTACATATGATACACACCATAAAATATCAAATTTTAGCTGAAATTTTGAAATGTAAATTCTTTTACTATTTTTCCCATTATTATATAGATTAAAAAAAAAAAATAGAAAAATTCGTGCAGTGAAGGGTTAACGTACAAATTGGCGTTCGAATTCTTTCTGGCTAATTTTTAGGGCTGCTCTTCCGGTTCCCCTGCCACGAAATTCAAAAGTCTCCCAATTGTTTAAAGCCTAACAGATAATTTTTGCTTATATGATATCATTCATTTTTCATGCGTTCTTTTCGCGAATTGTGTGATGCCAATGTGTGTATTACAGAATGATTAATTCAAGTGCTCGCTCTTGCTTTACGAACTCAGTCATGTGAAAAACGTTTCCCACAAGGAAGGTCTCCATACGTGTATACTCAGAAAAATCTGAAAAAATTACAGGATGTTCTTGTCATGTGGATATATTAGTTTATAAAAAAAATTTCGTCGGAACCTCGATAGAGCATTTGTAAAAAAAATAATGAAATTTTCGTTATTTAGCGATTTATCACCGGTTGGCGATTAAAAAAAAAAAAAATCGCTTTTATGTCGAATATTCTCTAAAGAAGAAACTTTTTATATTAAATTTGTTTAAATAAGTTTAATTTAAATAACTTTAGTTTTGTCATTTTTAGTTTATTTTAACTATAGTTTTGTCAGTTTTAGTTTGTTTTAACTGTAGTTTTGTCACATATATTTTTTATATGTATTTATAATGAAATTTAACTATTATATTTTACGATCTACAACAAAATTTAAATTGATTTAAATTCTTTCAAACTCAAAAATAAGTCCGATTGGTCATTGTCGATTTGATTTTGTTGCTATAGAAACAAAGACTTTTTCATGTGGATTCTATTTTTGAATAACCATTAAATTTTTTAAAATCTTGGATTGGCGGATAAAGGAATGGCAAAATTTTATTCAGATCGGTAATAAAAAGAAAAAAGAAAGCGAATTATTTATTACTTAGTACATTTTAAAATAATATTGCTCCAAAAGCAATAATACTCATAAGTAAATATTTGCAACTTCAAAAATATAAAATATAAAATTAAATAATTAAAAATCAAATGTCAGCTGAATATAACTTAAAACTAGTAAATCTGCAGATCAGGAGCCTCAACGTCAGATCTGCAATTCATTGTTTTTAGACACACTCTAGTAATATTCAATTTCCTGCAAACCGCAATTTAAAGTTTTCAAATTACGTAATTATTTATAAGAATAAAAAATACGAAGTTTTCAGGCATTAGAAGAGTTAAATTAAAAACGTTGTTATGGAAGGATATTTTGAATTTTCATGAGCTACTAATTCTGGTATTTTTTGAAAATAATAAAGTATTCAGGGGGGCTACGCCCCCCTGAACCCCTCGTGGTCTCATTAATTTACATATGTAACTTTTTATTGATTGCGCTAATGATTATGGTAAATCTTTTTACACTTCCGAGCCTTATTCTTCAATACTGGTGGGCAGAAAAGGATTTACATTCACGCAATTATATTAAAAGTTTAGGTTTTATGAACGAAAATGTAATTTCCTTTTAAAGATAAAAATACCTTCATTCATATTTTCTGAAATGAGGCGGCATTAAGAACTAACACTCGTCAAAAAATATTTTTTCAGGTAATCTAGCTAATGTTTGTTTTTAAGAATGAAAATATTTATTTCCCGATACAATGACGTCCTTTTCGACAGCGATAATTTTGCGGTTCATAATTTTGACATTTACTATCAATTTGCTTTTCAAAAGTTTTTTTTTCTCATTGAAATTTTCGATTAAAAATTAAATATTACTGTTAGCTGCGTCCAGACGATAAACCGTGAGATATTAGTAACGTTTTTTTTTTTTTTTTTTTTTTTTTTTTTTTTTTTTTTTTAATAATAATAATTAATATCATAACACAAGCCCCTTTTTTTTCAACCTCAAAGCGTATTTGTTTTATTTTTGATATATGAGATCAAATTCATCTTTCCGTTGCTAGGAAACAGTTAAAAGAAAATTAAGACAATGAAATATGTGATTGAAAAAAAGTAAATTGAAAAAAGAAAATATTTTATATTATTGGAACACATATATAAAATCCCTCCATAAGATATACACCGAATTTAAAAATTCTGACAAATGTATACACAAAATTTCAAACTAATATGAATAATGTATGGTTCTAATTAGGAAATTCCATCATCCATAATTTATCATTTAAATCTTTCAATCATATGAGGCATTTCCTTTCAACAAATAACAAGTTGGAAATTGCTCGTCAAACGTGGCAAATGAGGTGCGTTCGTACTATAACTAGTTTTATAATTATTTTTTGCACCCCATATTGTACTGAATGTATATTTTTTTGCACTTCATAAGTGCATAGTCTGTAACATCATTAAAATGCACTTGCATTTTTTTTCCCATTCCCCGTAATGTAACGGAAAACCTTTGACTGTCCCTGTAATTAAACTATACATCCGATTTTCATAAAAATGGAAATAGCTCGACAAAATTTTGCAACAATTATATATTTAAAATTTCAATTTCAGACGATTCGGGAGGCTGTAACACCATTAAAATGAACTTGCAATATTTTTTTCCTATTGGCCGTAATGTAACGGAAAACTTTTGACTGTCCCTGTAATTAAACTATACATACAATTTTCATAAAATTGGAAATAGCTCGACAAAATTTTGCAACAATTATATATTTAAAATTTCAGATGATTCGGAAGGCTGTAACAACATTAAAATGCACTTGCAATAATTTTTCCCATTGGCCGTAATGTAAAGAAAAACTTTTGACTGTCCCTGTAATTAAACTATACATCCAATTTTCATAAAATTGGAAATAGCTCGACAAAATTTTGCAACAATTATATATTTAAAATTTCAGATGATTCGGAAGGCTGTAACAACATTAAAATGCACTTGCAATAATTTTTCCCATTGGCCGTAATGTAAAGAAAAACTTTTGACTGTCCCTGTAATTAAACTATACATCCGATTTTTATAAAATTTGAAATGGCTCGACAAAATTTTACACCAATCATACATTTGAAATTTCAGACCATTCTGTTGGGTAGTTTTTGCTCTGTTATATGCGGACGGACGGACAGACGGACAGACGGACAGACGGACTGAACGACGACTATAGGTGCTACGTATTTATATAATTACGAACGCACCTAAAAATGGAAAAATCGTCTGAATTGCTATAGGAAAGCATTAAGGCGGAAAATAAAATGTTCTACCAAATTTAACCAAAAACTATACAGCTAAATCCGGTGACCTCACCAACATGCATCCTTAATTTCAAGCTAATCGGACGCTTTTTACGGCAGTTATCGCGGGACAGACAGACTAACAAACATACAGGCAGACGGAAACCAAAACTTTTCGGGTCTCCACAGTAAGCCTTCACTGACGTTTCGGCAATAAATATTTGTAACTTGTAAAACATAGAAAATATTTTTCCAGTGATAAAATTAAATAACTACAGCAACATGTATATGTAATACAAAAAAAAAAAAAATAAATAAATAAATAATATATATATATATATATATATAAATTTGTAGAAGTTATTGTTTGTAAAATGTTAATATATAGATAATTTGAATAAGTAGACGTTTGAATCACAACACATACACTTTAATACAATTCTATAAGAGTAACTTTACATCACTTCGTTGATACTTTTCTAAATACAGCACCTTTCTCACTTAAAACTTACAACATATTTCGTACGAATAATTTTATAAGGCTTAACAATACCTTCCTTGGCACTTGGCATCTCATAAGCCGATGCTTCATGTACGACATTACTTCATAGACTGACTCGACTCTTTACTAATTTTTGAATATGTCCAAACCTTGATCTCGTGATCGTGAATTTTCATTACTCGTGCTTTCAAATTATGGATAATAAAAATACCAGAGCATCAGTTAATTTGTTAATGATGCACGTAATAAAGAAAATAAAGTATGTTTAAATTCAAATCCTACAAATATATATTATAAACTCTTCCACTGATTAAGTTTAAGCTAATTAAATACTGCGCATTCTAAAAAAACAATTAACAAGCAATTTTCAGACGCATTAAAATCGTTTGATTTTTGGCGAGGAAAATTCCTGCTCGCCAAATCGCGTGTCGCTTTCGTATTTTCGCGCCGAATATTCAAAAGTATTTTATTTTTTTACAGAATTTCTACTGGAATTCTACAGCTAAATTTAACCGATCCTTCATTACATATATGAGTAGTTTCAATAGCATTTTTTCCCCAACATAGTCTGAATATGCCCTGTCAGATGATCTTCCTTGTTAGTAACGTTCTCAGGCACCATCCCTTATCCATTTCTGTATGAAATGTTTTAATTTTATATTTCTACTACAAATAAACAGAATTCGTAAAACAATTTAAATGCCTTTAATGCTATAATTATCAGAGCCTACAGCCTTTTAAAATTTGCAGCGAATGCATGAAGTATAATTCGAACCAGGGCATTACTTTAGATCTACAAGTATTTTAAAGAACTGAATTATATTATAGAAGTGTTGGGAAGTGTTTCATCATCTAAGCTTGACGCATGATTTTTCGTTCTTGTTTAACAACGAGATGGCGTATTTTAGATGTATTCGGTGTGTAAGACGATCCCTTAATTCACCAACGAAAAAAATAGAAGATTCACAAATTTTGTCTTTAGCAGAATAAATTTTTTAATGTATTTTGGCTATATCTGTATGCATTTATATATAGTAATTAGGGGGCTCCGACCCCTGCAAGCTACGCTCGTCAACCCCCGTTCAGACACTGTAGAATCTAAAAGCACGCTAATCTGATCACTTTTAAAAAGATTAGAGAAGATTGAATGATACTGAAAAAAACTGTAGCGATCTCCTGTAAACGGGTTTCAATATACAATCCCTTTGATTGCAAAAATTTAAGGTAGAATCAGTTGCTGTTAAGACATCCAATGGTTGTTTTCGTGTTTGATTCACGATCTGTTGCCTGTTATATCTAAAATCTTTTTCCAAACTATAAGATTAAATGCCAATAATGGTTGATCGTAAATGTCACATTCACTTGACTTTAAGGAAGTTACACGTTTTTACGCCATCAAGTGATTTTTATTTCGACGTTTTATTTGTATTTTTATTAATGTTATACTAATTTATTTGTTCTTTCGTTATTTAAAATAAAAAATTATGTCAATTTGCATAATTTGGCGAATGGTTTGGCGATTTATACAATTTGGCAAAATTGGTCGACGGGAGAAGTAGTACCATTAAAACATTGCTTTGAAGTTGAAATTAAATGTCATGATTTGTTGTATTGTCATATACGCACCGGTTTTGGCGTGCATTTTTTTACGACAATTTGCCTCGTTTTCGAATACCAGTTACATATGTATTTTTAAATTATTTTCTGTTATTTTAAAAATGAAATAACAATAAATAAATAAAAAGTTTAATTAATAACTATAGAACAAAACAAGTTATAATTTTTTTTGTAAATTAAAAGAAAATAAATTCAAATAAACATATTAATAAATAAGCAACAATAGCCGGTTTACCATGTCAGGCAAAATAACGCTAATTAGGTACAGCGTTGCGTATAGACATCTGTGTCTAATATTTTTCTTTTCGTTTCGTTTAAAAAAAGAAGAAAGAAGTGAAAGTCATTTATTTTAAATGTTTCAGTTTTAAATGAAAGTTTTGTATTACATAAAATGATAATGAAATACAAATTGAATTATGAATAAAAGTAACATGATACATTTCTTAGCAAACATTTAAGGGAGGCCAAACTGGTCGCCAAATTAGTTTAAAATTTTTTCTAAAAACCTTTTCTAAAATATGAAATAATAATATCTGTTATGATTAAAATTTGAGTTGATATCATTAGAGAAAAGTACATACAATTAGAAAAAATTTAGTATTTTGAAAACTAATTCGAATTTAAAAATTCTAATACCAATTTTGAGATCTGCGGATCAATACGGATTTTTAGTGTTAATTTCATCGCAAAGTATTCCGTATTTTAGGAGAAATCGCCGTGAAACATAATCAGTTGTTTAACCCCTTCGGGACGGGAGCCTTTTACAAAATTTTTAATCTTTTGTTACCGTTTTTTAAAAACAGAAATTTGTGTCTTCTTGAATCGAAAAAATGCGCTGATTAAATAAGGAAAATTTTACAGTAAAATTTTACTGGTGAGGAAAAACAAGGATTCTGAGCGCTTCATGCGGCACGTATACGTGTCGCTCGTCCCCAAGGGCTTAATCAGTCGTTTCGTAGAATCGTTTCATAAATTCGTTTCATTTCAGCCGTTTCATAAATTCGTTTCATTTCAGCCGTTTCATAAATTCGTTTCATTAGGATATATCTACCCTATATATAGGGTAGATATGCTGTAGTAAATAAACAGAGCAAAAACATTAATATCAGTGTGTGTGTGGGGGGGGGGGGGGATTTTCAGACATCGTACTAGGGCTCGAAATGGAAAAATCCACGAACCGGAAGGCTATTTCAAAATTATTGTCGACTATTTTTTTTTTTTTTTTGAAAGTACAATAAAATCCTTATTATCCGAGTCCCGCTTAACGGAGTTTCCGCTTTAACCCTTTCCAGCGCGGAGTAATTCTGTTTATAAACTGATGAAATAATGGACTCACACCAGAATTTATAAACGAAGTTATTAGAAAATACGAACTTGCTTATTTTCACGTACATTATAAAAGGAAAATTTTAATTAAATATTCTTGGTGCCGTTTGTCAGTTTTGGAATTAAAATTAGGTGTCCTTTTTAAAGGACACTGCCCTCGAAAGGGTTAACCGAGTTATTTTCTTCTGATGGACTGGTGGCTTCCATTATTATGAAACAGCCATTATAAATGAAGTGTTAGATGAAGATGAAAGAGCAGCCGTATAAAGTTAGAACTCTGATTTTCTGGTCAGAATGGGGAAAAAATGACCATATATATATATATATATACTATTTGGGGGGGGGGGGAAGAAAAAAAAGATAAGAAAGAATGCAAATGATTGGAAAATTAAGAGATAGTTTATACTTTGGTTTTTCAGAAGTGCTGTTCCGCTAGGATCCCGAGCTCAGTATTTTTGAGATCCGGTGAATTCCGATCATTATTTAAATATTAGCTAAAAACAAAGAAATACTGAGTTGCAAAGAGCTGAGCTGCGTTTCAAATGAAGCGCTTGTGACATAGTACCTTCTCAACAAATTTTTGACTGTGGGGAAGCAACAGGCATTTCCATGGAGGACAATAGTCTTTTGTGTAAAGGTATGCAGGAGGGGAGACTGCATGCTTATTTGTGTCCTTGGGATCTGCTGAATAGAGTATTTCTACTTTCGAAGAAATAGTGGGGGACTGAACAATGTGTGGCAACGAAATCGTTCGTCCCCTAGTGAAAGAAAAAAAAAGGTTCAAAGAGGTGCTAGTGCGCAGTTTTGGACAGTGGACAAGAGAACGTGGTGAAGAGAGGTTGTGTTTTGTCAACGTAAGAGATGTGAAGTGCGAATCGTTCACTCATCTTGGGGTGTTCGAAGTATAGATATGTTTATAAAAAGTGAGAGTGTCTATCTATGAATGGTAAAGTTTATTATTGCATTTTTCAAACTAAATTTAGTTGTTCTAATAAAGAACTTTGGAAAGAAAAATGTGTTATTTTTGAACGATAAACCTACACGAGCTTAGAAAATCAAAAAGCTCTGGCCCACTACATCACAGCTAGTATAATAAATGGTGGCAGCTCAAGGATCAATTAAGTCTAGCATAAATTAGACTGGGCCCACGTGAACCTGATGTACAGACGGAAAAACAGTGTGAGTAACAAGGACAGTCGGGGATGAAATTTTGTGTTTGACGACAAGGATTTTCAAGAGTATCCGGTTAGGAACTGTGAAATGTGGAGTGTCGAGTATGTTAGTTGGTATGTAACAAGGACTAGTATAAAGGATCCGACGATATTGAAAATTTCTTCAGTAAACGTCCAGTGCAGTGGATAGAAGAATACTCATCGCTCGCCCTTAGGAGTCTATGGAAACAGCTTGTATGGAAATTTCCGGAAAATTTACGGAAATCAAGTTAAATCTGGATATACGACAGTGCCTGAGAAAAAAAAAAGTGCAGGAAAGCCTTGGAGCAGTATAGAGTAAATGTCTTCATTTGAAGGTAAGCCCTTTTATGAAATTTTCTAGAGAAGTCTGTTAGGATTTAACCCCTTAACCTACGATTTACATCTCAACAGCTCCACGGTTTGGCAAATCCATAGCTACCACTAAAATTTAATAGAGATTTTCGCCTTGTTTAATCATGGAATTTCGACGATTAAATTAAACTATAGTTACTGTGAAATTTTAGTGGTAAGAAGAATTTACATTTGGCTCGATCATCGTACGCGGGCTATGCCCGTCATTGTAGGTTAAGGGGTTAATGTTGTATATTTCTAGTTTTGGTAATTTGTATATGTTTAAAAGATAAAAATTCTAGGATAGCTATTAATTTGGGATCGAGGTTTTTAGTTAGAATTTTTTATATTACGCGGGTTTCCTAAGGTCTGTAAGGTAGTTCATTTAGTTTTGAAAATTTAATATTTATGTATTTTAGAATTTACTTGGGGATAGTAAATTACTGTTGATTAATAAAAGAATATTAATCGTCAAAGTTTAATCATAGTTGTGGATGTAACTTTTAGTTATAAAGTTGGGGCATATACTGCTTTTGTTTATTACAGCAATAAAGTTATTTGAAATTTTATGGGTATGCTGTGGAAAACTCAGGATTAATTGTTTATATATAAATTGTATTTATATAGTACTGTGAGTATCAAAATATTTTTGAGGATTTCCTCAGTTTAACAAGTGTAGGAAAATTTTCTGCAGGAAAATTGTAACATTGTTTACGCATTGAGATATATCTAGAGGATAAAATTCTATTCCTTATTGTATTTTTCTTTGTTTTATAAATTGTATATATGTGTGTATTTTTGTGATTAGTATATTTTAGGGGAAAATAATGGAAGAATTTCTAGGGAAATATACTAAAAACATCTTGCTTTTGCTAGCAGAGGAATTTGAGGCCAATGTGTCGGCAACTGATTAAAAGAGAACTGTAATTCACGCAATTTTAGCAGCATCGGATTATAATGAGAGTTTTGCTAAATCGAATTTGGAAGGTATTCTTAAAGAGGATGCAGAACGAAAAGAAATGGAACGGGAAAAATTAGTTTTGGAACGGGAAGACGAAGAGCGTGAAAAAACAAGACAATTTGAGTTAGAAAAATTAAGAATTCAAAATTCTTCGGAAACTGTTAGTCTTTCGTCTAGTGATATGAATTTAGGTTCGCATAGGAATCCATAAATTAATTTGAAAGAATTAGTTCCACGTTTTGATTCTAAATTAATTGACATCACTCTTTTCTTTATGATCTTTGAAAAACAGGCGGAAAAAGCTAAAATTTCGCAAGAGGATATGGTTAGCCAATTAATTCCCTTATTGCCATCAGATATTGCGGAAATTATATTGAATTAGAGATGATTTTCAACATGTAAAAAAAGTCTTATTAAATCGTTTTAGGTTGGGAACGGGTGCTTTAAAACAAAAGTTGAAAAAACATAAAAGAAAACCTGGAGCGTTATTGGTAGGTTTAGTATATGAATTAAGGGGTTATTTGAATAATTGGTTGGAATCATTAGAAATAAAGGATTTCGAGTCTTTAAAAGAACTTATGCTCACTGAGCAAGTAAAAAAACGTGTTCTTTTTGAAGTAAAAGAAAAAATTATGGATGAATGGAATGAAATGAAAGAGGCTTCGAAGCTTGCTGATAAATGTGATAAATATGAGAGTATTAAGTAGTTTTAGGAAATCGGAAAAAAAAGTCTTGGGAAAGTCTTGGGGAAAAAAAACCTTATTCAGAGATGCAAAGAAGCAATTTAAATCCGAAAATTAAGGGTGAAGTAAAAGCTAAATCGGAGCTAGAGAATAAAAAGGAAAATTATAAAAATGATCAATTTAAAAATGATCAGGTTTTTGAGAGGAAAAGGCAGATTAGGGGCTTTTTTGTGATCAACCTGGGCACATAAAACCAGATTGTGCGGAATGATTAAAAAAGAAAAACAGTGCAATACAGTTAATCATTTAGGTAATGATATGTTTTAGGCGATTGTTTTAAACCTTATCTAAAAAAAGCTCTAATAAATGGGGTTGAAAGACACTATTTGAGGGATACGGGAGCGGGAATTGATCTTTGCGATAGAAATTGGGTTAAAACAGAGGATTTTACTGGAGATATAACTTGGGTACGTCAACCTCTTGATAATGAATGTAAATGTTTACCATTAGCATGGGCGACTATAAAAGGCGATTTTGGTGCATCACCACTAAGGCGGCGATTAAACCATCTGAGTCGGAGCAAGGTTACTATCTCTTAGGTAATAAAACTGCGGAGCTTATTGAGCAAAATAAAGGAAATGAGGTTCCAATAAATATGGTAGTTACCCGTAGTAGGACGGATTCTTTAAAAAAAAGAATGGAGCAACGGGATGCTGATAATGAAATTTTGTTTACCGAGCATGCAACGTTAGAAGAGCAACCAGGTAGGGTGGATAAAATTGAGGATTGCTCACAGAACAAAGAAAAGCAGGTAGTTCGAATGGATGAGAATAGAGAGGATGAAAGTCAAATCGAAGATCTTACGTTATTACCGAAATGGGAGGTGAAAGATAATGTGGGATTGAATAAAATTACGGCGACAGATTTCAGCTTAGCTCATAAACAGTGCTTATCTTTAAAAACATTATGGGAAAAGGCGAATAATGCGGAATAAAAGGAATTTAAAGTAATGGGGGATAAACTGGTAAAAGTTTCACATTCAAATAGTGGAGATGAGAAATTACAATTATGTTTGCCATTAGAATTTAGAGAGAAAATAATGAAAATATGTCATGAGGAAGTTGCGGGACATTTAGGGGCAACTAAAACAAAAGACAGGGTAATTAAATGCTATTTTTGGACAAATTGTTACAAGGAGATCGAGGAATTTGTAAGAACTTGTGATCCGTGTTAAAAGGTTGGTAAAAATAGAGATAAAAAGAAAGCTCCCTTGAAGCTCGTGCCAATAATTTCAGAAGTTTTCTCCAGGATAAACATTGATGGTGTAGGTCCTTTGAGTTTAAGCGAGAAAAATAATAGATACCTGATTACTTCAATTTGCGTTGCGTCCAAATATCCAGATGCGATACCGGTCGAAGCTTTAACTTCCCCGTCAGTGATTGAGGGGCTAATACAAATATTTTCTAGGATTGGTTATCCAAAAGAGGTACAATGTGGTTTTGGTAGGTCATTTACAAGTGAGTTGACATCGGAATTTTTTGATAGATTCGGTATTAAAGTTGTACATAGTTCAGTTTGCCACCCAGAATCGAATAGCGTTAAGCAGATGCATGGTAGTTTAAAAAAGGTTATAAAGACGTTATGTTTGGAGGCAGGAAAAGATTGAGAAGCAGTCTTGCCAATGGCTTCATTTGCTTTGAGGACTGTAAGTCATGTAAACACAGGATTTAGCCCTGCTGAGCTTGTGCATGGTAAAAATTTACGAATGCCACATAGACATACTCTTGTATATGAAAATTGGATGGAAACGGTAAATCAGAATGTAGTGGACTATATTTTGAACTTAAGTAATAGATTGAAATATTGTCAAGAATTTGCGTATAAAAAAATGAAAGAGTGTCAGGAAAAACGAAAACAATGGTATGATAAGAATGCGGTGTATAGAAAATTTAATGTAGGAGATAAAGTGTTAGTTCTGGCTACCTCGAAGCCAAATAAAATGGCGGTTAATTGGATACGACCGGGAACTATTACTGGTGTAATATTTCAAACTAATTATACAATCGATATTCCGGAAAAGAGAAATAAGTCTACTATTTATCATGTTAATTTAATTAAACCATATTATAGTACACCTGAATTTGGAAATTTGTTGATTGATGAGGAGTGTGAGGAAACTGAGGATCAAACGGAAATTCCTTATCCCATTGCGGATCCCACTCAGTTAGACTTTTGGGAATTAGTGAAAGAAAGTGATTTAGAGAAACGCGTTTTTATAGAGCAAATAGGAGATTTCAGGACAATGATTGAGAGTCATATGAAAGTTTTTTCAACGGACCGTGGGAGTACCCCGTTAGTTAAAATGGACATAGTTTTAACGGATAATGTGCCGGTAAGGTCAAAACCATATCGTATGTCGCCGAGACAATTAGAGATTCTACGTGAAGAGATTCGGAGGCTTTTAGACTTGGGTGTGATTGAAGTCGGGCAGTCAGATTATGCTTCGCCTATGATTTTGGTTGAGAGTGCGGGTAAAGATGCTCGCCCTTGTGCGGATTATAGGAAATTAAATGAAAAAACCAGAACTGAATATTTCCGTTTGCCAAACATTGAAGAGGTCGTTGAGAAAGTGAGTGCGGCGCCTTTTATTACTGTTATGGATCTGACGAAAGGTTATTTTCAGATTCTCACGGGAGAAGCTCAAAGATATATTTTGTAACACCATTTGGGACTTTTTTACCTAAAGTCATGATGTTTGGACTTTTAAATTCAGAATATTATTTTTGTAAATTGATTGCCATAGTTTTATGTGGGTTAGAGTCATTTGCGGTTCCATATATTGATGATATAGCTATATTTTCTTTGACCTGGGAACAGCATTTAAAAGATGTGGAGGTGGTTCTTAAGCAGTTAAAAGAAGCAAATCTCACGGTGAAACCATCCAAATGCAAATTTGCGCAAGATCACGTAAAATTTCTGGGACACGGAGTGGGGTCAGGAAAAAGGTCTCCTAGTGAAGCTAAATTGCAGGCTATTAAAGACTTTCCGATTCTGACAACGAAAACACAACTAAGAGCATATCTGTGATTGATAGGATATTACGCGAGGTATATTAAGAATTATGCTACCATAGCAGTACCATTAAAAGATGCATTAAAAGGGAAAATAAAAAATCTTATGGGGCGAGAAATGTAATAATGTAATGAAAAATCCTGTGTTGTATGCGCCTGATTTTAAGCAGAAATTCATCATGCAAACAGATGCGAGTTTGTATGGGGCAGGAATTGTTTTATCTCAAATTATTGCAGGCGAAAGCATCCAATTTTGTATCTTAGCAAAAAATTTTCTCGTGCGGAGCAAAATTATAGTACGATAGAAAGAGAATGGGCGGCTATAGTATATGGATTATAAAAGTTAAATTATTATTTGGATGGGCAAAAATTTGAGATACAAACGGATCATAATCCATTAGTGTACTTAAAGAAATAGTAGGTACAAACTCTCGTTTGAAACGCTGGTTTCTATTTTTGCAGCCATTAAATTTTGAAATTACACATAAGCCAGGAAAATTACATGGTAATGCAGATGGTCTAAGTAGGAAGATATAGAATCCTAGTTAGAATTTCTGTTTGGAATTCAGTATTCAAAATTTTAATAATTGTGGTTAGGGCCTTTCATTAAGATGTTGTGCTGTATGTAAAAATTTTGTTAGCAAGATTGTGTTATTGTATTATTAATATATTTTTTTTTATATTGGTATTATATTCAAATATTTTAAATTTAAATTAATTGTTCTAGCATCAAAAATGTAAATTCTTTTTATTCTTTTGATTAACTATGATTAAGGAAAATTATGAAAATTTCATATTCTTGGTATGTTCTTTGAAACTGAGAGTGGGTAATCTTGAATTTAAGTAGAATTTCCATAATTGGGTCAAAAGCCTAAATGATATTTTAATGCTGGTGTAATGGTGTGCTTGACCTCTCGAGAAATATATTAAAAGGGTTTATTACGTGAACTCATGCCAAGTATTTCCTGTGGAAATTTCTTTTGGGGGGAGGTGTTGTGACATAGTACCTTCTCAACAAATTTTTGACTGTGGGGAAGCAACAGGCATTTCAATGGAGGACAATAGTCTTTTGTGTAAAGGTATGCAGGAGGGGAGACTGCATGCTTATTTGTGTCCTTGGGATCTGCTGAATAGAGTATTTCTACTTTCGAAGAAATAGCGGGGGACTGAACAATGTGTGGCAACGAAATCGTTCGTCCCCTAGTGAAGGAAAAAAAAGCTCAAGGAGGTGCTAGTGCGCAGTTTTGGACAGTGGACACGTGAATGCGGTGAAGAGAGGTTGTGTTTTGTCAACGTAAGAGATGTGAAGTGCGAATTATTTCGCACTCTTGTTGGGGGTGTTCGAAGTATAGATATGTTTATAAAAAGTGGGAGTGTCTATCTATGAATGGTAAAGTTTATTATTGCATTTTTCAAATTAAATTTAGTTGTTCTAATAAAGGACTTTGGAAAGAAAAATGTGTTTTTTTGAACGATAAACCTACACGAGCTTAGAAAATCAAAAAGTTCTGGCCCACTACATCACACGCTGAATATACATACAAATCTATAGATCATATACAGGGCTGCTCAAAAAATCGCCTTTTTTTGGCTATTGATGGTAATTGCATTAATTGGGTTTCAAATGTGTTATGAGTTTCCCAAATTGTTTACTTATAGACATCTTTTATATTATTAAAAAGTGAAGTTTTGTTAACGTGTTCTGGAAGTGTTGGAAAGTGTTTCACAATCTATACTTGACGCATGATTTTTCTTTCTTGTTTAAACCTTTGATTCGAATTCAGTATGTAATTTTCAATGCTTCTATTCTTAAACCAAGCGCTTTCTGGACAACATTCACCTATTTACCAAGTTCCTCTTTTCAACAGCTTCCTGTTTCTTTTCACACGCATTTGCGTGAGATATTCCCAGTATTTTAGCTTATTTTTTTTTTTTGTCAGATATTTACATCAGAACTCTTCATTAAAAAAAAAATATATATATATATATATAATTTCGAAACACGGAACTTTCAATGTGCATTATGATAGAATGATCAAGGCCGTTTTCTGTTTAAGATACGACCTATATTGAACAGCATTAAAGAATTTGTTTATACATAAGGTAGCTTTTTTACCCTCTTTTACCTGGCAACCTGGTTTTTGTATGTACAGATCGAATTTTCTAATCGTTTTTTAACCCATTTCCTGATAGGCTAGAATGATAAAAATTACGTTCACGGGTGTGTTTCCGTTGACGATACAATATTTTAATAGCTTTAGAACTTAATTAATGCATGGATTTTAAGAAAATTTGTCTGTCAGACCACCAGGGTCAGTTAATATATATAGGGGATTTTCAAAAAGTGTCGTGTTTTACTGTCCTTTTCACATTTGCGCAGAAAAATAGTTATACATCATAATTTTAATTACTGCATTTTAACTATCATGTTTTTTAATGATAATTTACAGGTTATTATTATTTATAAAAAAAAATTAAAAATAAGAAATATATTCTTTTGTAGTCAAAATGTCATTACCGTAGGTTGTCCCAACAAGCAATTTATTAGGTAAAGATTTGACTACACGGAAAAAACTGTTTTGTTGAAATTGCTAACTTTGGGTTCATATAGCTCCATCCAAATATTTTGGTTGGAATGATTAAATTTTGGTTAGATTAACCAAATTATTTTGTTAATTTAACAAATCGCATGGTTACTCACCAAAAATTTGGTCATTCCAACCAAAATATTTGGATAGAACTATATGAACCAAAATTTAGTAATTTCAACAAAACAATTTTTCTTGTGTAAGTTCTATTTAAAACAGGTGGTTATAATTTTTTAATGCATTTTTATGCATTAAAATGCTACTAATTAAAAAAATATTTATTTTCATTGATTAAACTTATCTGTAATTTTTAATAATTTTTTAAACCGTGTCCCAAGAAAGAATGTCATTGCCATGCTTCTGACAAAAAGTTCCTCCGGAATTTTTTAGAGGGCAGCACATGCCTTCTTATCAAGGCAACAATACTCCTTAAAAGTCAACTTGTTATCAGGTTTAGGTGAATAGAGTAAATAGTTTTATAGTTTCAATAAAACAAGCAAAGACTTTGAATGTTTTGGTGAGTATTCTTTTGTAAATCATTACCGGACCCATTTCTAATTGATAATTAAATGAACTTTTATTTCTTAATCTGCTTTTATTATATAAGAAATAGAAAATCATTGTATGGGCCAGAAGATATAATGGCTGCCATTTATGCCTGGGGAAAAATAAAAAAATATTTTGCTTAATTTGTCATTACCGTGCTCACTTATGTCATTATACCAAGTGCATTAAAATTTAAAAATTATTTTTAAATGTTAAATTAGTAATTTCGTCTCTGCTGATGCTTGTATATTAATGTTTATGGGGGAAGGTAATTATTTACAAACAATTAAAACTTCCTGATTATTTCTAAAAATTTGATTTTGTTATTCCAAAACATGGACGGATTTTGAAAATGACCCATATAAATGGATATACACCAGTATGACCGCTAAAGTCCCTTACCACCCTCTTAACTTCAGAACGACTGCTGCTACATTCATAAAAGTGGTGTCTAGGTATAGTAAAGTAGTCATGCGCTACTGAATGAACCGCCTTTTATAAGTGTTTAGGGGTCCGCTTAGCGTCGCAAACATACGTTTGTGGCCCGCGAGAAAAAGAGGTTGAGTATGATTGCTCTAGACCATAATGTAACCATTCTTTTATATATGCCTGTAAACGAACTATAAATGCTATAACTTCATTT
This sequence comes from Maratus speciosus, assembly GCA_963932465.1. Lineage (NCBI taxonomy): Eukaryota > Metazoa > Arthropoda > Arachnida > Araneae > Salticidae > Maratus > Maratus speciosus. The sequence continues at coordinate 60,443,876 of OZ010799.1, read as the reverse complement.
TCAATATCGTACATTTCATATAATAAACCTCAATAAAATAAAAAAGGTACACGGCAATACGAGTATATTTCCCAGAGTTAGAGCACGGCCTGACGGACAGAAAAAAATAATGAAAATTTCAGAGGTATATTCTATGTAAGAGCTGAGGGGTTAAATTTTGAAAATAAATTTATCAATTCACTTAAAAGGTCATAAGCGCATATTGTGAATAATAATAAAAAAAAAAAAATAAAATAGAATAAAATAAACTTGTACTTCAATTCACGGAACTTGTACGTGCAGCAGCGCGACCATGATATTTCCGTTGTTTGGAGAATCTCCGTTTCTGCTTTCTCCGTTACAGTAGGTAAAATACGCGTCAATTGAAGAAAGTGGGTATAAAAAAAGGCGCTGATCTTGGAATCGAACCAGGTATAGTCGTAAAAAAGAAATAAACACTTCTTACTAAATCTGCAAAAAATTATAGTAGAAAAAGTTACTGGCACACAACGATTGGAAATATAGTCTACTTTTAAATGATATAAAAATTTGCTTAGAAGGCCATCTATAAATCAAAACGAGACCAAATTTTGCTTTTTTCAATGGCAACACCCAATTTTGAGAATATATTTTAGATATTCGGTTCAAATTTTGCCTAGAAACGAAATTTAAAGTCATTTGGATGATAAGTTTTTGAATTATAAACATTCAAAATTTAGAGCTTCTAATGTAAAAGTACATTTTCATATTTTTTATTAATATCGCCTGAAATTATAATCTTAATATGCTAATTTTTTGAGTGGTTATAATACTAGAAAAACCAAACATAAATAGATTGAATTTGTAATTTTAAAAATTTCATAATATGAATTATGAAATTAATATTCGAAAAAAATATGAACTGCAACCTACAATTTTTTTTATACATTTTTATTTATTATGTCCTGCTTTATACGAATCGAAAATTTAAAAATTTTCTTCCACGATGTTTTCAAATTATGCTTAAAAAACGTCAAAATGATGGTTTTGATGGCGCATCTATGATGCGCAGTAAAGCATAATTTAAAACAACAACAACAACAACAACAAAAAACATACCGTATATACTCGTGTATAAGTCGAGACATCACCCCCTCCCCCCAATTCTTAAGTAAAATTTTGGAAAAAATTGAATTTTCGTATGTAAGTCGAACCACATTTCTGGTAGTATGTTAAAAAATGATTTGTAAAAAAAAAAAAAAAGAAAAAAAAAGCGATTTAACAAATTACAACGACCATTTGGAAAATGATTTTTTCAAAGACTAAAATTTAAGACATAAAAAAATCGCACGGAGTTGATCCTACATTACGTATGCCATGAATTAAACATTAATAGTGTTATTACACGTAAAAATTCCAAGCTACAAAAATCGCCTGCGACTCGTACGTATTATCCACCTGAAACTTATTATGTAACGTGAAACGTATTATCCAAGCATTTCATTGGCTGTTCGGGAAAAGGCTTTTCCATTGTCAGATTTACAAGAAATCTGACGACCCATTTTAAATGAAATTTCATTCTTAAACTTCTAAACATCCCACAATATTACTTTTTACACCATCGTTCGAGAAAAGGCTTTTCCATTGTCAGATTTCCAAGAAATCTGACGACCCATTTTAAATGAAATTTCATTCTTAAACTTCTAAACATCCCACAATATTACTTTTACACCATCGTATAGAGAAAAAAAATGTGCTTTTAAATGCAATTTGTTTGAAAGCTGTATCTCAATTTGTTTCTGAGTTTTTTTTTTTTTTTGTAGTTTTTATTACTTTTTTGTCATAGTGGCAACAGAAGGTATCCATCTCTGTTGAAAGTAAAGGGAAAATACAGATTACTGTATAGACCCATCAGAAAAGGAATAAAATGCGGATTAAACCAATAAAAACCTTCAGATATGCTTTTGATTTCCTACCCTGACGAGGACAATAACCATTTTTCCAAATGGTTAAAAAAAAAAACAAAAAAACAAACAAACAAAAAAAAAAACATAAAAACGCACACTCACGCACGGGGAAAAAAATCGTATGTGTATTTTACTCAAACTTTTTTGAGCCTACCCAATATTTTTCAAAAGTTAGCGCTACTGTATCATTGTACAAGATATTTTTGATACTTTCAGTCAAAATAAGTGTAAATGAAATTTTCAACTGTTATTTGACTATGTCATTTATTCTCCAGTAGATAAAGAACTTTTATCAGACAAGTGACTTTCTTAGTAAGAGAAGAAGAAAAATCTTTTCCAAGCTTTATGTTTAAAGTTTTTATTTTTAAATTTAAAACTAATTATGTGGGGCCTAATTAATTCAGAACAGTGATTGAAAGATAAACTGTCTAATTTAGATAATGAGTTATATACAGCTTCTTTAGAAAAGAATCTTTTTTCTGGTTTTGTTTTAGTTGACATTATTATTATTATTATTATTATTATTATTATTATTTTATAAGTGTATAAAGCAAACTGTTTCTGTTTTCAATTAGGTGGTCTTCAATTTTCTTCTAAATGAAAAAAAAAAAAAAAGAAAAAAGAAAAGAAAAGAAAGAAAGAAAAAAGAAAAGAAAAGAAAAGAAAAATGCATTTTCAAACTATTGTGTAAGTTTTCTTGTTAGGTGCAATAAAAGTTTTGTTTCTAATTTATATTATCCTTGGAAACGTTTATTATTATCAGCAGTAAGTTAGATATTTTGAAAATATCGGGTACAGTATATCGAAAAAATCGGATATATATCAACCTATCAGATATTTTGGATATTTTCGAAAATATTTACGAACCCTATTAATGAGATTGTGACTGGATTTTTAACACTTTATTATTATTATAATAGGATAAAAATATGAATTATAAATACTTTTAAGTAGATTGTTAGATATAAAATATAAATGCTGTTTATACTTTTATACTAGAAGAAATGTTGGGCTTTTTGAGTGAAATCGATTTTTTTCTCCATTTAATATTTTCCTTTTAATTAACATTCGTTGCCTGAGAGCAACATTTAAGAACATCTAATAATAATAAAAAATGAGATGTCTAACTTACTGCTATGAGAAACTGTGTTTGCATCTAGTGGAACTACTTATGATACAAACTTACTTATTATACAAAAGTTATGTTTAATACTATATCTCAGATGTGTTTTATAAAAATTCCCTACTATTCCACTCAGTGTTTCTCAAACTGTTTTGGATGACGGCGCACTAAAAGTATCTGGGATTATTTGCGGCACACCTGAATATAAAAAATGTAAAAATTGTATGACAAAAAAAAAAAAAAAAAAATTACAAAATTTATTCAATGAGATAGCTGAACCTGTTTTCTGAAAAAGTTAAAGTAAAACGAGGTTCCAAAGTAGCCAGACAAGTTCGCATTTCATCGTCAATCTTTAAAAGTCTTTTATCGCGTTTTGGACTTCTGTCAATGCTGAAAATCAAAATTCCCAGAACCATAAGGATGCAAAAAGCAGAAGAATTTTAATAGCTTTCAAGCTCATTGCAGGGTACAAAGTTTTGACAGAAAGCCAAAACTCATCCAAATTTTTCTCGAAGAATTTTGAACGGTAAAACTTATTGTTTCTCAAACCAATGAGCTGTTTTTTTTTTTTTTTTTTTTTTTTTTCTGTTGTAAAATTTGGTGTCTTGCAAATCACAAGTGGGTTCATTAACCATTCATATTCGTCAACTGAAAGCGAAAGAAAGTAGCTTTTAACCTTCTGATCGCCGAGCAAAAGGGCAAAAGTGTAAGGTTTTCTCTATAATCTTTTAAAAATGCTAGAAAAAAATATTTTATCCAACATGATATAAAAAACTTAATTACGTATATGAATATAATCCTTGAGAGTATTAATCAATTACTCAGTGTTTTGAAACAGCATTATATCTGTAGAACTATATTAATTTAAGTAACGCTTTTATTGTAGTGAAACCTATACCTCAGTGAATGGACGCGCTGAAAAGTTTAACAAGATGACAAGCGCAGAGTGGCTCGCTAGAAACGCTAATACGGGGAAAGGAGTGAATAAGGAAGAGAGTACATAAAGAATAGAAAATATCGTATCGTTAAGACGACATTATGCAATTATTTGTCAAAATTATTTTAATTATTTGTCAAAAACATTCGCGGCATATTTGACAATCTCTCGTGGCACACTAGTGTAGTGCCGCGGCACACAGGTTGAGAAACACAGATTCCACTAGATGCAGACACAGTTTTTCATAGCAGTAAATCAAACATTTCATTTTCGATTATTACTAGATGTCCTGAAGTTGCTCTGTTGCGACGGTCTATTTTAAATGTGTTCGTTTAGAATATATTTTAAATGTTAATATGTTTTTATAACATTGAAAAAGAAATTGTGAGTACTTTTAAATGAATGAGAAAATAAACTGTCATTTATTTTTAAATTCGTTCACTTTTTTAAGTAAATTAGAAATTTATAGAATTTTTGGTTTTTCATTTAAAAAATAAACTGAAATTTTACTATTAACACATTGTATGCGGGACACGTACTAGTACGTTTTTGTGGGTTGGAGACAGAAATTATTACTGATACCAGAAATTTTGTACGGGCGAAAAAAGAAAGTGTAATCCAAGAATGCTTGCTTCTTATTGGTTGTGGCAGGTTTCAATTTACAGTGGCATTTGTGAACGTAAATTTAGTGCTCATTTTCGAAAAATTGCCCGCATACAATGTGTTAATAGAGTCAATACGGATGCGTGCTGAGAATAAACGGAATTTCTAACGATTCACGGATAAAACATGTTTTCTAGGAGCACGGAAATTATTTGTTAAAAATGAGTAATTATTAGGTTTTCTGACAGTGATTCTAAGAAAAATAGGGGGGGTGGTAACTAATGCTGCTGCCGTACTTGAATTTATTGTGACTTTTTGACCTTCTTGGCTCATCAGATAAAAGCGTGAAAAGTGGTAGTTTATAGAAAAATGTACGGTAAACATGCAGTTTTAAAATTAAAAAAAAAATCTTTTAAGGTCTATATAATGTTAAAAATCGCCAAACTAGTTCAGTTAAAAAAGTACAGTCAAAAACTATCCATAGCAATTGTACCATCTTTCGCAGGCACATACTAAATTAAATTAATGAATTTGAAAAACAGCCGTCAGCATGTGACTTAGGGCACAGAAAAACTCTCAGTCAAAGAAAACCGAACGGAAACCGGATTATAGAAGATTGTTATTGGTCGTGATTACAGTATTCAATCTTCCGTAATCTGGTAATACTTCTAAAGCAGAGCAAATTAGCGTACTTTTAGAGCCTGGTGGAGGTTGACCAGCGTAGTTCGTAGGGTGCAGAGCCCCCTAGTATAATATAAAAAATGTATATTGTGATAAAGAAACATGTTTTATTTAATCGTATTTAAAATAATATTTCATTTCATTGTAAAAGCATAGGAAAGTAAAAATTTCAAGGCATAAAAAGAAAAAGAAAGAGAGTTTTCGGTAACGAAAAGCTATTTCTGTTACAACTTTTATTCAATATAAATACTTCCATTCCAGTGTTAGTATATGAATGGATAAATTTCCCAGATTAGGGTCAGTTAGAAAGCGATCGAATTATTTGGGCATTTCTCACCACCCAACACTTCGGGAATTTCCTTAGATTCCACATACGTTAATGTTTCTGGAAGGTTGATGTTGTTTTAATCAGGGCTCGAAATGTACCAGAGCAAACCGGAACGATGTTCCAGTTCGTGAAATAGCGACAAATATTGTTCCGGTTCGTGAAAGTATGGAAAATATTGTTCCGGTTCGTGAAATTACGACAAATATTGTACCGGTTCGTAGAAAAAAATATTATTACAGTTTCATACATATAGCTTACTATGCTCTATGTAACTTTTTTTTTTTTTTCTAATTATTTAGACTCTTGAATGCATTTTTAAAAATTGGTTTTTCTACGGTTAAATATGAATTTGTTATACAGTAAAGTCCCGCTTATCCGAATTAATATGGACCAAACTCACCTCGGATAAGCAAAAATCTCGTATAAACCGGATTTACACAAATCGTCACCAATTCAGGAGATGATGAAATATAAATTTTCACTTGATTCACTTTGTATGATACCTGTAACATTTCTTTGATGTACATTTCCGTTACTTTTAAGAAATACGGGGAATGAAATTGTTTATTTGAAAAAGGCCCTTGATAGATTTTGTTTGTTGAATGTCAGTTTTGCTGCAGTATTAGGCTACTGCATAACTACCAATTTCTAAGATTTTTTTCTTACCTCTAAAACTTACCAGTAAATTTTGCCTAATTCAATCACCAAAATCTAACAATTGTCAACGATTAAATATGGCAAAAATTTGTATTCAATTTTAGAGGTAACAAAACCGTACACATTGGCCGTTATGTGATTCTATTAGTGTCATGAAAATTGCAAGTGTAGCCTCTTCTTTCTGCTTAAAGTATTAAATAGTTTTTTTCAATCGAACTTATACCTTTGGAATGGTTCATTTTCTTCTGATGGATTGATGGCTTCCATAAAAAAAATTATGGCCATTTTTTTCCCATTCTGACTGGAAAATCGGAGTTCTAACTTTTTACGACTGCTCTTTCATCTTCACCTAACACTTCATTTATAATGGCTGTTCCATAATAATGGAAGCCATCAGTCCATCAGAAGAAAATAATTCGGTTAAGCGGGGCTCGGATAATCGGGGCTTTACTGTACTTAAAAAAAAAAAAAAATTACAATTTAACAAATTACAACGACCAATTGGAAAACTGATTTTTTCAAAGACTAAAATTTAAGACATAAAAAATCGCACGGAGTTTATCATACATTACGTATGCCATGGATTACATTTTTCGGTACTGTAAATTTTTAAACTTCTACGGAGCTGGTCATACATTGCGTACGCCGTGGATTAAACATTAATATTCCTGGACCCATTTTAAATGAAATTTCATTCTTAAACTACTAAACATCCCACAATATTACTTTTTACACCGTCGTATAGAGAAAAAAATGTACTTTTAAATGCAATTTGTTTGAAAGCTGTATCTCAATTTGTTTCTGAGTTATTCATTTTTTTTTGTAGTTTTTATTACTTTTTTGTAATAGTGGCAACAGAAGTATCCATCTCTGTTGAAAGTACAGGGAAAAATACAGATTACTGTATAGACCAATCAGAAAACGAATAAAATGCGGATTCAACCAATAAAACGCTTCAGATATGTTTTTGATTTCCTACCCTGACAGAGGACAATAACCATTTTTCCAAATGGTTAAAAAGAAAAAATTAGTCGACAATAATTTAGAAATAGCATTCCGGTTCGTGGATTTTTCCATTTCGAGGCCTGGTTTTAGTTATCAAATTTTAATAATTATGTAATTAATAATGATTTGTTCTTCTGTAAATTGATCGCTCGACATGTAGTTTTTCCCTATACAGAGTGTTCCCGAATTCATGAGCCTAACTGTAAGGGAAGGTAACGTACACACATAGAAGCAATTTTGGTATAGCAATGTGGGGGTTGGAAATGAAAGGTTTTGGAGAAAAACAAGAAATGTGAAGGAAATGAAAACGAGCATTTTATTGGCATAGCAATTACAGTAAGGCTGCGAACGCACCATCCTTCTAACTGTTATCAGTGTCGGCGTCGTTTCTTGTGGCCACGCGGTGTCTTTGATTTTTAATAATTTTAAAAGGAAAAGGACTGATGTCCTGCAAAAGAGAGACCTTTCCTTCAAGTAGGGTTGAACTCCTTATCCCCTGACCCATTGTTGATTCCCCTCATTCTTTTGTGAATAAACCGCAGAATGGTCCTGAACAAAAGATTTCCATGAAAACTGGAGAAGGATGGCAAAATACGCGTCTGTGTGCAGCCAAAGGCTGCGAACGCACCATCCTTCTAGTGTCGGCGTCGTTTCTTGTGGCCACGCGCTCTTTTTGATTTTTAATGACTTTAGCAGGAAAGGGACTGATGTCCTGCAAAAGAGGACCTTTCTTCAAGTAGAGTCGAGCTCCTTATCTCCTGACCCATTGTTGATTCCCCTCATTCTTTTGTGAATAAACGGCAGAACCATTCAGAATAAAAGATTTTCCACGAAAATTGGAGAATGAAGGCAAACTCGCGTCTGTACGCAGCCTTAGTGCTCAAATGTGCCACTGGCACCCAGAGGCGTCGCGATGGGGGTTATGAGGGGGGGGGGGGGGCTCCCACTCCAATATATCTGAACTTGGGGAAATTTTAGTTTAGAGTTGGGAAATTCTAGATTTTTGAAAGAATTTTTCTTTTCTTTTTAATAGTAAAAAAATATGAAATTTTTATTGTTTTGATAACTGCCTTTCTGAGTTCTGTAAAAGTAAACAAGTTAAATAACCAAGTACAAAAAGCAGCAAAACTCAATTTATTATTGTGTTTCCCTGTGCTACGAAAATATCATACATCTACCAGGACTGAATTTCCCTACTGTTGTCTATCAACAGTGTCTCTAATCTATTCCCTGTATTTCTTGCAAATCCTTGTCCCTTTGATAAAATAACATGACGGTATTTTCATATGAAGTGCGATTATGACTCGTACGTAATAGAAGACAAAGAATTTGCAAACCTTAAACTAATGCTGGTTTTTTTTAAATATACGGAATTTTTCTAGGTTTAAATCTTACATTTACTCTATTGTTTGAAATTGCTTCCTTAACTATTCATTTAGCAATTGGGTATCTTATTATTTTCATCCCCAATGATTCCACGATAGGAAAATAAAAAATTAATCTAGTTTTGATTTTAATTATTTAAATGAAAGAGATGTATTTCAGTTGGAAAATAAAGCAATTTGTTTCAAGTTGGGAAATTTTTGAATTCTCACCCCCGAAAAAATATTTGTAGCTACGCCTCTGCTGGCACCGTCTAGCAAGTGATTAAAATTCCTTTTCGCAGATTCCAAGTGTCTCACGAACATTTGCAGCAACGACTGAAAGTCTTGCAATGAGGTCCTCATCAGGGTCAACTGGTGTCTCATAGATAGGATATCTGGAATATTCGAGAAGATACGCAATCACTTGTTAGACGCTGGCAGGTATGCATCGATGTGGGTGGTGGCACATTTGAGTACTTACTGTAATTGTTATGTCAATAGAGCAGTTGTTTCCATTTCCCCCGCATTTCTTGTTTTCTGCCAAAACTTTTCATTTCCGACTTCACATTGCTATACCAAAATTGCTTCCTTCTATGTACGTTACCTTCCCTTACAGTGTGGCCCATGAATTCCGGGACACCCTGTATATTCTCTGTATAACATGCAAGACGATATTGTTTAGTGTATTCCTACATGCACAGCTATGATCCCTGTGAGACGAAAAATATCATGTTGTAAAGAAAGTTTTCCGCCACAGCTAATAGTCCAGGGGAAATGTACATTTTACCTTGCAAAAGGTCGGGTAAAAGATTTTTTTTTCTAAATTGTTTATAATGATGCCAACATGGAAAAACCAAGTTTTCTAACAAAATTTCTAAAAGCTAAATTTTTTATGGCCGAAAAACAACAAATTTTTGGGACATTTTTTGATTTTGTGAAAATATCACGAGACTCGTTGCCGTAGCATATTATTTGTTAGTTACAATATTGAAGAGGATAAAATTCTCTACAACTTTCATATTTACAACTTTTTTATACACTCAATAGCAAGCGCAGTACGCTATTTCAAAAATGGGACAATTTTTTCAATTTTCTTAAAAACCGTGAAAAGCGTAGTTTTGCCGCGATTATTCAGATGTTCCCCGCAGATTTAATTGTGTATGTCGACTTCTAAAAATTGGTAGCAGTAAATTATCTATTATTTTCACACTCACGTCTTTATTTTCATCTCAACAGACATTTTATATGCAATAAATTTATATAATTTTAAAAGTAGGGAAGAGTGTAGATGAATGAGACAATTTTCATATTTAGACAGTAACTTTAAGTGTATACAATGTTAACTTCAAAGCATTGTTTAAAAGAATTTTTCAATCTGTAGTAACTTATTGGCACGATAGTTTCAATTAAAAAAGATTTCTTCCTTAATTTTAATAAATTTGATAATTTTTATAATGCATACATATTTTTCCAGGTATCAATGGAATAGGTGGGTCATTTTCAAAATCTGTCCATGTTTTGGAATAACAAAATAAAATTTTAAGAAATAATCAGAAAGTTTTAATTGTTTGTAAATAATTACCTTACCTCATAAACATTAATATACAAGCATCAGCAGAGATTTATTACTATTTAACATTTGACATTTAACAAATTACTAATTTAACATTTTAAAACTAATTTTTAAATTTTAATGCACTTGGTATAATGACATAAATGAGCACGGAAATGACAAATTAAGCAAAATTTTTATTTTTCCCCTGGCATAAATGGCAGTCATTATATCTTCTGGCCCATACAAGGATTTTCTATTTCTCATATAATGAAAGCAGATTAAGAAATAAAAGTTCATTTAATTATCAATTAGAATAGGGTACGGTAATGACTTACAAAGGAATACTCACCTAAACATTCAAAGTCTTTGCTTGTTTTATTGAAACTATAAAACTATTTACCCTATTCACGTAAACCTGATAACAAGCTGACTTTTAAGGAGTATTTTTGCCTTGATAAAAAGTAGTGATGGGCGATAACGAGATGTTTTTCTCGATTTTCTCGATTGTATGGACATCTCGATATTTTTCGATTGTGTAAATTTTTTCTCGATGACTCCAGTTTGCAAATTGCTTTTATACATCATATATTATATATTATATACGTCATACATTTATCAAGAATCGTCTGCGGGTGAACTGGAATGAGTCGATGTTAATAAAGACTAGGTGACTTCGCCCGCTAGCGGGCCCCTCCTTTAATCGGGGCCTCTAACTTATACGTAATCTTGTAATATGAAATCCCGAACAGGTTACCCGCTATATACGGCACGGTATAGCAGGCGTGGTGTGCACGCACTACAAAATCTTGTAAAAAAATATAATCTCGAAACGAACGAACCTCGGACCAGATCTCTTGGGGGAGGTGTCAAAGTGAGCAGAGGGGCACAGCAGCTGCATAATATGAATAAGTCGTCATAGGTCTTTAGGCCTTTCCAACCATATGTCATATGAGGGGTCTGGATCTGAATTTATAAAAATGCCCTCTCCGTGGGGGGCAAAGTGGGGGGAGGAGTGCGGGAGGTGGATAACATGAGTAAGTGGTCATAGGCTTTTCAATACAATATGCCACACGAGGGGTCTCGGCTAAATTTAGAAAAACACCCCCCGTGGGGGAAAAGTGGGTGGACGGACACCGGAGGTGTATAACATCAATAAGTAGTCACAGACCTTTCAAATGATATCTCACATGAGGGCTCTTGGCTAAATTTGAAAAAGTGTCCCCCGGATTGGCAAAATGGGGGGGACTGTCACCAGAGGTGCATAACATCAATAAGTAGTCACAGACCTTTCCAACCATATCTTACATGAGGGTTCTTTGCTAAATTTGGAAAAGTGCCCCCCGGGGCGCTAAGTGTGGGTGGGGGGGGGCACCGTAGGTGCATAACATCAATAAGTAGTCACAGACCTTTTCAACGATATCTCACATGAAGGGTCTTGGCTAAATTTAGAAAAGTGTCCTGAAATTTCATATATTATAAATAATATTTATCGGAGGGCTCCATAAAAAAAATCCGATCTAAAATGATAAAAACGGAAGAAACTACCCCCGCAGTGGGGGCCAAATTGGGGAGGAGAGGAAGAAAGTCTCATAATATGAAAGAGTCATCCGAGAGCTTTCCGATGACATATCACATGACGGATCCAAAAAAAGTTTGAAAATTGCTTCCCCTCCCTCCCCCCGTAGGTCCACTCTTTCGCCCCAGATTTCACACAGCCCCCACTTTAAAATTTTTATGTTCAATAAATAATATTTACCGGAAGACTGTATAAAAAACCCACGTCTAAAATGATATTTAAATTTATTATAGAAATCGGCTACGGTTTTAAAAATTTGTTCGCCCCTTCCCATTCCCCTTCGGGCGAAGAAAGGTTCATAATATGAAAGCGTGGTCAAAGGGCTTTTCGATTATATGCCACAGGAAGGGTTCGGTAAATTTTTTTAAATTGCACCCCGCATGGATCCACTCTCACGCCCCCCCCCCCCCCCCTCGAATTCACCCGACCCACCTTCCTCTTTGAAATTTTTATATTTATTAAATAATTTTTATCGGAGGGCTCCAGGTATGTGACACCCTGGTAGGGCTAAAATAAGAGAAACTTTGAAAATTAGGGCTTCATTTCACATCTCATTGTCATGGCTCTTTCTCTATCTCGTCCCTTGGTATTTCTCGATAAATTTTCTCACATCTCTTCTCTGCCGAGGACGATAGAAATCGTCGAGAAGTTTCTCATAGGGAAATGTTGAAAAGCGCGAGAGAAATCCTCGAGAAGCTTCTCATAGGGAAATGTTGAAAAGCGCGAGAGAAATCCCCGAGAGGCTTTTCATCGGAAAATTTCGAAAACTGCGAGAGAAATCCCCGAGAGGCTTTTCATCGGAAAATTTCGAAAACTGCGAGAGAAACTAACGAGAGGCTTCCCATCGAGAAAGTTTGAAAAGGGCGAGAGAAACCATCGAGAGGCTTCCCATCGGGAACGGTTGAAAAGCGCGAGAGCAACCAATATGCCAGAAAAATCATCGAGATGAGATTTGCGAGATAGAAATGAAGCTTTCAGAGTCAAACTTGCAGCATTTCTGGTTTAAGTCATAATTTCTCAAAGGAGTCCATCTGCTTATCCAATCTCTTTTTAGATCACAGGCTATCTAAGCCTGAGAGCTAATGTACTCGCCGGTTCTGTATGTATGCATGTACGTACGTACGTATGTATGTACGTAACGCGATAACTCTTGATAGAAATGTCCGATTTGCTTCAAATTTTTTTCTATGTTCATTCTGATAAGGCGTTCCCCTGATTAGTTTTGAGGGTTCATTGGTTGAGGATAAAGAGGAAAAAGGGGGCTGGTCACCCCCCCCCCCCTTAATTTAGATAAATGTGTTTTTCATGCAGAATTATTCGATTTAGTCCAAATTTGGTATACCGGTTTATTATGTTAAGGAGCTTCCGTGATTAAATTTGGAGGTTCATTAGTTAAGTATAAAAGGGGGAAAGGGGGGTAGACCACCTACTTTATTTAGATAAATGGGTTTTTCATGCAGAATTATTAGATTTGCTCCAAATTTGGTATACCGGTTTATTATGTTAAGAAGCTGCCTTGATTATACTTGGAAGTTTATGGGTTAGGTTTAGAGGGGAGGGGCTAGTCTCCCTCTTACTTTAGATAAAAGGGTTTTTCATGCAGAATTATTCGATTTGCTTCAAATTTAATATACCGGTTTATTCCGATATGGCGCTTCCATTAGATTTGGAGGTTCATTGGTTTAGTATAAAAGGACGAAAAGGGGGAACGTCCCCTCCCCTTAATTTAGATAAATGGATTTTCATGCAGAATTATCAATTTTCTTTTTCTATGTTCATTGTGATAAGGAGCTTTCCTGATTAGATTTGGAGGTTCATTAGTTAAGTATAAAGGGGTTATAAAGGAGGTTAGCCCCCTTTAATGTAGCGATATGTTTTTTTCATGCAGAATTATCTGATTTGCTTCAAATTTGGTATACTGGTTTATTATGTTAAAGAGCTTCCCTGATTAGATTTGGAGGGTATTGGTTAAGTATAAAGAGGGGGAAACGGGGGATGTTTCCCCTTCATTTATTTTTTGAGGGGCATTATTCATTAAAGTGTATAATATACAGTTAGTGTAAATAACCTGTGAGCTCAATTCCATCAGTTTAACTGGCACTTATCTTTTTATTGCTATTAACCGATGTGGGTTATGAGGCATAGTGGTTTATGTATTCAGTTCTGTATTGTCCTAGTTTCAAACTTTACTGTTGAATTAGTGTCATTTTCCCCCGAATTTTCAATGTTTCTCTTATTTTAGCTCTGCCAAGCTGCCCCATACCTGGAGCTCTCAGATAAATATTATTTATGAAATATAAAAAGTTCAAAGAGGAAGGTGAGTGAATTCCGGGGGGCGCGAGAGTGGACTGAGGGGCTGGGGTTAGTTTTCAAACTTTTACCAAACCTCTCCTGTGACATATCATCGGAAAGTCCTTTGATCACTCTTTCATATTATGAACCTTTCTCCTCCAAGAGTTCAATTCCGGGAGGGGAGCGGTGAGGGTGGTGAATTTTTTTAAATTGTAGCGATTTCTAGAATAAATATCATTAAATGAGGTTTTTTGATGGAGCCCTCCGATAAATATTATTTATTAAATATAAAATTTTGAAAGTGGGGCTGCGTGATTTCCGCGTATATTCTGGGAAGAAAGAGTGAACCCACGTGGGGGGGGGGGGGTAGATTTCAAACTTTTTTTGGACCCGTCATGTGATATATCACCGGAAAGTTTTCGGACCCATCTTAATTATCCACTCTTTCATATTATGAACCTTTCTTCTTCCCTCCCTAGTTTGGTGCCCCGAGAGAGGCACTTTTCGAACTTTTTTGAAATCGTAGTGTTTTTAAACATTTTAGATCGGATTTTTTTACGGATCCCTCCGATAAATAATTTATAATATATGAAAATTTCAAAGAGAGGGATGGGCAGGGTGTATTTCGGGGGGCAATATAATTGGAAACCTGGGAGTTGGGACTCTTTTCTATCTTTCGCTGATACCCCTCATGTAATATATCATTGGAAAGCTCTGTGACTACTATTTCATTTTATATGTCGCCCGCGCGCCTTCCCTTACTTTGCCCCCGCGCGGGGCCCTTTTCTAAATTTAGCCGACACCCCTCATATGACATATCGTTGGAAAGTCCTGTGATCACTTATTCATATTATGCACTTTCCTTGCCCCTCCCCCCTACTTTGATCCCCGCGGGGGTTCGTTTAATGTATTCCAGTCGAATGATTTCTAAAAACGGGGAAATTAAAGATCCAATCTCAAATGACGTAGGAAAATCAATAAAAAATAATGATCCCATTTACCATCCTTTAGTTCATGTTTTTTGCCACTAGGGGGTGCTTTTGATTGTTATTTCTTTGCCCAATTTGGTGCTAATTGCCAAAAAATTCTAATTTTTGATACTTAAATTCCCCTTACCGCTTCATAGCTACTCGCGTTTTTTCAACTTTTTTCAACCTTTTTTTGTGGCTCCATTATAGCCTCCCTTTGGTTTGTTGTTTTTTTGTTCCATCTGTTTTCAGTTACCCTATATTTAATAAAATCTGCCTTATACATATATGTAAAAACAATGATTTCAATAATCGATTGTAGAACATCTCTTTTGTAGATTCTCGAAAGTAATCGATGACTGTATCGATTGTGTATTTTACGATGACGATTTTTTTTTATTGGTAGATTTTCGAGAATCGCCCATCACTAAGCCCTATCACTACTATGAAATTGTCGGCCAGAATAATAGCTAAGTTTTCCAACAACTGTTTTTAGCTTCTCTCGTTATAATCGATTGTAAAACATCTCGATTGTCGATTCTAGGAATTAATCGATGGTTGTATCGATTGTGATTTTTTACGATGACTATTTTTCCCGATTATCGAATTCTCGAGAATCGCCCATCACTAATAAAAAGGCATGTGCTGTCCTCTGAAAAAATCCAGAGGAACTTTTTGTCAGAAGCATGGCATTGACACTCTTTCTTGGGACACGGTTTAAAAAAATTATTAAGAATTATAGATAAGTTTAATTAATGAAAATAAATATTTTTTTTAATTAGTAGAATCTTAATAAATAAAAATGTATAAAAAAATTATAGCCATCTGTTTTAAATAGAACTTTGTCAAATCTTTACCTATTAAATTGCTTGTTGGGACAACCTACGGTAATGATATTTTGACTACAAAAAAATATATTTCTTATTTTTAAATTTTTTATAAATAATAATATATCTATAAATTATCATTAAAAATATGATAGTTAAAATGCAATAATTAAAATTATGATATTTAACTATTTTTCTGTGTAAATGTGAAAGGGCAAAAAAACATGAGACTTTTTTTGAAAATCACCCAGGTATGAAAATTTGCGAAAAACATATTTTATTCCCCACTACAATGGTATATTTTATTTACCAATTATTGATAACATATTTTTTAATGTTTTACTGTTTTAAAGATAGCAAACATTGAATTGTAGTTCCATATAAAGGGGGGGGGGGTGGCTCAAAAGATAAATATCTTTTATGAAAGAAATACTTTTACCTTATAAAATAGCTACAATAAAAAGGACACCAGATTATTTCACTAACTAATGTTATGCATTTATATCTTGTAAAATTTATAAATTCTGTTAATAAAATATTTGAGATCACTAGTTTTATAAAAAATATTTAAAATATTGGTTTTAAAACCTATTGTCAGTTTTTCCCACTTATATCAATAAATATAACAAGAGATTATACCATTTTAGCATGCAAAAATATGTAAAACTTTAAGATTATCTATTAATTGCCTTTGAGCTCAAACAGAATACTCTAAATTTCTGAACGGGTTCCAAACAGTTTTCCAAAAATGAAAGTGTCCGAATTATTTAAAAAAAAAAAAAAAAAAAAAAAGAGCAACCAAACCCGAGAAAGTATAAAAGCACAACATTAGATATTTATCTCATGTATCCCATGAAAAAAAAAAATTATTTAAAAGAAACAAAATGCGAGCGAGATATTTGTCAAGAACGCTCCCATAGATTTAATATTACCTTGCGAATGTCTTCGTGTGACAATTTAGTCGTATAATTCAAATAACTGTGACTTTAAACGCCTCAATACGACAACTACCTTTAAATCTTTGAAAAGGAAATCTGTATATACGGAATTCGGTCTTTAAAGAAAAGTATATATTTTTTTAAGAGAAAGATTATGAACAATTATACCTGCTAATACGGAAACCTGTTTAAAGCGGAATATATTTCGATTCCTTTCGGTACGGTTTTCAAGGTTTTAATGAATCAATAATTTGGCAAAGCTGATTACGTAGTTCAGCATTACGTATTTAATGCTTACACACTTAAAATTTTCAAATTCCGGCTATTAGAGATTTATTAAAATTACCGTGGTAAATTTTCTTTTTAAAAGAGGGGAGGGGGCGCCAGAATCCATATTTGGCACGGGTGCAAAAAAGGCTAGTTTTATCCCTGAAACACATAATTTACTGCTACTAATATATAGAAGTTGACATACATGATTAAATCCGAGGGAAACATTTGAATAATCGGAGCAGAACTGCGTTTTTCACGGTTTTTAAGAAAATTGAAAAAATTGTCCTATTTTTGAAATAGCGTACTGCGCTTGGTATTGAGTGTATAAAAAAGTTGTAAATATCAAAGTTGTAGAGAATTTTATCGTCTTTAATATTGTAATTAACGAATAACATGCTACGGCAACGGGTCTCGAGATATTTAAAAAAAAAAAAAAAAACGGTCCCAAAATTTTCTTGTTTTTTGGGCACAGAAAATTTAGCCTTAAGAAATTTTGTTAGAAAACTTGGTTTTTCCATGTTGGCATCATTATAAACAATTCAGAAAAAAAATCTTTTACCCGACCTTTTGCAAGGTAACCCCCCTTTTTTGGTACATTTCCCTGGACTATAATACGGTCTGTGAAAACAGTTCCCGTTGACGTGCTTGCTTATATTTTGTCAAACGATTTTTGAAATTGAAAGAAAGATACTTTCTTTATAACGCTGTGTTGTGAAATCGGTAAAAAAATATCGTTATCATTAAGTACAAGGTGTCTGAAATGGAACTATCACGTTACCAGATTAGAACCATCATTTACTTCCAGTTCTGTTGCAAAAAGTCAACTACAGAATGTCACCTAATAAAGTGTACAGCTTTAGGTACTTGTGTTATATCATATGATACTGTAAAGGTTTGGCGGAATGGTGGTTATATATAAAATTACAGTTAATTATATATATTATAATTAGTATTATGTAATGGGGATTTGGCGGAAAACTTTCGTTACAACCTAATATTCTAACATTTTATTAATGCAGATCGAAAGTTAAGTGTTTGAAGGTCATCTTAACTTGTTTTAATTATTTAAAGATACATAAACTATGTTATCAGTGACATTTTAATTCAAATAAAAGGCAAAATTTACTTTTTAAAAAAGCAGCAGTGTTGCAATCATTACACTCACAAGTGTTTCACAAATTTCGACTCGTAAATCACGCGTACATAATGTTCGCCAAACTGTGCGGAGTGGCGATAAAACCAAACGTTTTTAATTTATTCTGAAAAATCTATCGAGATTCCGCGTTAAATTTGATTGATCTTTTATTGTATACATGCATGGATTATGAAATATATTTTGAGAATGTGCTTTAAGGAAACCTGTGTCCCACATCAGATTTGCTAATTCGATTTCTCCTGAACCCGAGTTGAATCGTGGTTCGGGTCGGGTTCAATTAGCGTTTTTACATTGAGGATCGGATTGAATTTAAATGTTTCGGGTTTGGGTCATTTTCGGATTGTGTTTTGATTCCTTCGGGCCTGGTTCGGTTTGACAAGACTTTTCAAAAGAAAGTCCCTTATACTTTTCAGTTCAAAAAACTATATATTTAAAAATTAATACGAGTTTAATGTGTTCATTTTTATATAAAAAAAATGATAAAATTTCTTTTAGAGACAAAATTATAGGCTTCTTTTCCATAATTGTATTAAAGTATGGTTATGGAATAATTTCTGTTGCTTCGTGTTCAGAACGGTTTCGGGTTGAAGTGTGTCGGTTCGGGTAAGGTTTTGGGTTAGGACTCTAGTGGAAATCTTATAAACATAAATTATTCTGCGCTAAAAATATTCTTCTCTGTTGCTTTAAATATCTTTTTCTATTGCGTGTAGACCGATTACGGAAGATTAATCCGTCTGCATTTTAAACAGTATAAATAATTCAGCGCAGAGGCGTCGCGATGGGTGGTTATGGAAGAATTTGAGCTTAGAGTTGGGAAATTATAGGTTTTTAAAACACCTTTTCTTTTTTTTCTTTTTAAATAAAAAGTTAAAAAAAAAAAAAAAAAAAAAAAAAAAGAATTTTTTACTGTTTTGCTGATTTCTTGTCTGAGATCTGTAATAGTAAAATAGTTAAACTTTCAAAAGAAATACAAAAAGCAGCCAGACTCAATTATGTTTCTCTGTGCTACGAAAATATCATACATATCTACCAAACCTGAATTTCTCCACTGTTGTACATCAACAAACAGTGTCT
Organism: Maratus speciosus; assembly: GCA_963932465.1. Classification (NCBI taxonomy): domain Eukaryota; kingdom Metazoa; phylum Arthropoda; class Arachnida; order Araneae; family Salticidae; genus Maratus; species Maratus speciosus. The sequence goes on along the minus strand of OZ010799.1, from coordinate 60,424,594 downwards.
CTAATACATTTCCTCCAAAACTTTGTTCCTCTCAAAAATCTAAAAATATGAGACTATTTTCATATGAAGTACAATTATGACTCGTACACAGTTGAAGACAAAAACGTTCATTAAATGAACCAATAATTAATTTTTTTTGTTTTTAGTTTCAGCATTTTTCTTTGGAAAGGTTTTTGTTTTTCTTTTTGCGTATAAGTATCAGCATTAAATACACATTGAATATATCATTTTAGTTAGAAAATAGAGCAATTTGTTTCACGTTGGGAATTTTTAAATTTTAAGTTGGGGAACTTTTGAACTCCCCCCCCCCCCCTACCCCGAAAAGAAATTTGTAGCTACGCCCCTCATTCAGAGTTTGCTTCCGGCTAATATTTCATAACTAAATTAAAACTTCAAAAATAAATAAAATTATATCAAAAAAAAAGGCTGCTATGAGTAGCGTAATGTTAAAAAGGTACTGGAATTTTCAATTAAAAAAATGATTTTTCTCTATTTCCGGTAATCCGGGAAGTCCGAGTTGAATCCACTAGTTATATTAAAATCATAATAATCCCAGCCTGCTTATACATTAGAGCGCCGATTATCGGAACTCCAATTAACCGAACTTCCTATTATCCGAACAGCCTATTTCTCTCATTTTTTTTTTTAAACCGAAGTTCCATTTAACAGAACAGCCTACTTCTCTCTAAAATTTTTGTAATGATGATGAGATTGTGGATGAGATTTAAGATGAGAAAGAAATCGAAGAAATGAAAACGAATGCTCTGAAAATGACCCAGGTCCATCCCATAACGAAGCCTTTGAATGTTTGGAAATAGCTATGAAATGGCTCGAACGGCAGAAGAACGCTGATCCTATTCAACTAACGTATTTGAGAAGAATTCGAGATATGGCAGCATTGGAAAGAACGTCTTCTTTGAAGCAAGCAACTATCGAAAGCTTTTTTGCTTAAATTTTAATCTCTATAGTTCAGAAAATGATAAAAAGAGAAAAAGAAAATTTTAAATGATAGAAAAGTAAACAAACAAACAACAACAACAACAAAAAAAAAACCAGTTTTTAAACACGCTAGTACTAACTGGTGCTGTCTGTCCTAAGCCTGGATAAAGTGTGAAAGTTTTAATATAGTCAGGAACATCCCTTAAACTGTCTGTCCATTTATCCGAACTTTTTCTTATCCGAACTATAGGGTCGGTCCCGACTTGTTCGGATAATCGGCGCTCTATTGTATATATAATTTCCTATTTTTCATTATTGCACTTTAGTTTGTGGCAGAAGATTTGCTATGGATTTCGTTGTGCCGCCAAAACTTTGCTATAAATTCAAGTATGTCCTGAGAAAAAAAGTACATAAAAAAACCCAGCTCTAGAGAGATAGAGGAATCAGGAACATCCCTTAAACTGTCTGCCCATTTATCCGAACTTTTTCTTATCCAAACTAGGGTCGGTCCCGACTTGTTCGGCTAATCGGCGCTCTATTGTATATATAATTTCCTATTTTTCATTATTGCACTTTAGTTTGTGGCAGAAGATTTGCTATGGATTTCGTTGTGCCGCCAAAACTTTGCTATAAATTCAAGTATGTCCTGAGAAAAAAAAGTACATAAAAAACCCAGCTCTAGAGAGATAGAGGAATCAGGAACATCCCTTAAACTGTCTGCCCATTTATCCGAATTTTTTCTTATCCAAACTAGGGTCGGTCCCGACTTGTTCGGATAATCGGCGCTCTTTTGTATATATAATTTCCTAGTTTTCATTATTGCACTTTAGTTTGTCGCAGAAGATTTGCTATGGATTTCGTTGTGCCGCCAAAACTTTGCTATAAATTCAAGTATGTCCTGAAAAAAAAAAAAAAAAGTACATAAAAAACCCAGCTCTAGAGAGATAGAGAAATCAGCAACCCCTCCTTGGATCTGTCACTGATTACAGAGTAATATCGGAAGGTTGCGAAAAGAAAAAAAAAAATATATTAAGAACTACTGCATTATATTGCGTACTTATCAGAAAATAACATGAAGTAAAAATATAAAATAAACTTTAATGATAAATAGTATTTTTCAAGAAAATTACTAAAGTAAATTTACAAAATACCTTTACGATTAAAGACATTCAATGACATGTAAATTTCGCGTTTAGAACAGGCTATTCGCGTCGCCGTTTTGTTGAAAGAGGCAGATAATTGTATTGCAGGATTATTGACAGTTTAACCTATAATGAAACTAAATTACACAGTTTTATTTCAATACACTGCTCAGATTAAAACTTTTGCGCATAAATCAAAGTTAATTAAATATGTAACACTCTAATTACAGCTTGCCTATACGCATAAATCCATCTCTTGATAATGCTGTATAGTTTTTAGTAAAAATTACAAGTATACTTTTAATTCCCATTTGAAGCGATCGATGTAAGTGTCTGGCACTTCAACCTGTTGATATTTAAAAACTAATGCAACCCTTTTATGTCGTTTTCATTTCAGTTGCTGATTTGACGAAAGATATAAATAATTTTGAAACGAGTAGCACAATCGAAATGCATTATCAAAACTACGAAAATATCTATTCTAATGAATGATGGCATAAAAAATCAGCCTTGTATGTTTTATAGATAAGTGCTTAGTTAATTAACAGATCTTTGCTTTTCAAAAACAGGAGAAAAGTCTGTATTCTATGTATCTCTTTTAATTTGAAGTTTCGATTCTGTAAGTACGCATTTTTATGAAGTGAAAAACAACAAAGAAGTATCTATCGTCTGTGTATTTGTGGAATTTAGTTGTTTTTATTGGCAACGGTTGGTAAGTGTTTTATTTATTTTTTGTTTCAGTTTTGTTGAGTTATCTTTCTCCCTTTACCCTTCTCAGGTATTTTCTACCTTTTTATCAATTTTGCAATTGAGTAAGATTTTGCATAATAATTTAGAATCAGTTAGAGTTTTACAACTTAAGTTATATATAATTCCAATTGCATTCACCAGTTTCTGAATTTTTTTGTAATATTTTGCTTGCCCTGTATATTACAAAAATAATTTTCGTAGAAAATAGTGAGATTATAGAGAAAATAGAAAAAAAAAATTTTTTTTAGAGTAGAATAAAGATTTTTTTTCCTTATGTAAAAAGTAATCTATTATTTTGGATATTTTTTTTCTATCTGTATATACTAATCTGTATATATTGATCTGTATGAATAATCACTATATATATTCATACACAAATACCTATATATTATGTATAAGTATGCAGGCTTATCATGTTTGTGTATCTTAAACTATGTAAGAAAAAGAAAAAAAAAAGGAAGAAAGAAACGGCTGGGATTTGGTGTTTAAATTAATAGTATTTATATAATATTAATATTATTTTTTCTTACATTCTTGAAACAGTTCGTTTCGAGTATCGAAATGTTGTATTTAGGGAAATCCCCTTATTTCTAAAATTCCATCTGTTAACTATACTATTGATTTTATCCTATTTCTAGTTGAAACTAATAAAAGGCAGTAAGTATGTTCTGCAATCATGTTCACTGTTTATCGGCTTATAGTATTATTTCCTAATAATACTATAAGCCCCCCCCCCCCTTCGCGCCGGTTGATTTTGTGTGGGTTGAGCGCATTTTCTCTGAGAGTCGGGTAACTGACTATGCACATTTCTGTCTAAGCAGATAATTCGGGATGAGTTTTCTTTTCTTTCTTTTCCTGTCGACTGTCGGGTTCAAGTGAATTATTTTTTTTACAAGAATCTCAGGAATTTATAAGTAAAATCCGATTTAGACAGGTTTATCTGCAGTCTCCCTATCGGGTTCAAAGAAATTAATTTTTTTACTCTTAATTTCAGGAATTATATTTCAGATGAAAACAAACAGTATCTACAGTAATTTAACAATGATGAAATCTACAGTAACAACCGTGAAAACGGAATTATTAAGGACCATAAATAAAATTCGATTTAGACGTGTTTATCTGCTGTCTCCTTATGGGATTCGAGTAAATAAATTTTTTTACAAGAATTTCAGGAATTTTATTTCAGATAAAAGTAAACAATCTGCAATTAAACAAATGTGAAAACGGAATTATTAGGGACTATAAATAAAATTCGATCTAGGCAGGTTTATCTGCTGCATGACATGAATAACTGGTCAAAGGCTTTTACAACGATGTATCACATCAGCAGGAGCGGATCCAGAGAATCGTTTTTTTTTTTTGGGGGGGGGGGGGCGATACCGAGTGACATATAATCAACGTAGTCATAATTTCTGTTGCTCAAATCATTCCTTGCAGTTAATTTTTAAATGAATATGAAATAATTAATGCGATTTGAAAATATTACAGACTTTCGATTATCCGACGTCCGATTAACCGAAACACTCGGTTATCCAAATCTCTTATTATATAATCCCGCCCTCTCAAAATATGGTTTATTGTTACTTATTAGGTCGTAAAATTACAAAAAACGTTATAACAGAATTTATTTATTAAATGCCTTATTTTTTTAATTTTTCTTTTTACTCTTGTACTATAGTAATTATATATCTTATTTTTTGTTCTTTTAGTTATAGTGAACAACGTTAATAACACAAGCCTGCGATGATTGTGTTTTTTAACTTTTGATAATTGATTTTGATGTATTTTTTTGCACTGAATCCGAAAATGACCTTCATTTTTAACCATCACGTCACGATTTTCGCAAATCGTAAATTTCAAAGTTAAAAAGTAAAAAAATAGCGAAAATCTCTCAAAGCAATTTGTCAAAGCCTTAACAAAAGAAGGTAAATGTTTTAAATACATCTGCCACAAATTTCCCAGCCTTATAAACCGCCAAAATAAAAAAAAAGGATACCGAGATGAACCCCATAGAGAAGACTAAAAGAAAAGTGCGAAGCAGAGCGTGAGCGGTTCAAAGAAAATTCCACGCATGGAATAAAATTATAAGGATTTTAAATACACAATATTTTACATGTTTAACTGTAAAAATCCATAGTAGGGCAATTCCGGGATTTATGCCGCACATTTTTTTAAAATTTGTATATAAAGTCCCATGGTGGACATAAAATAAAAAAAAATCATGCTGTGCTGTTTAATGGTAAATATACAACGTGTGTAGTGCGACAAAAAAATTCAAAAGAGATTATTAATATTTTTTAACAATTTTTTTCTAAAACATTACACTGCGGCGTGTCACCCGTACATTCAGGCTGAGACGCCGCACTTGTGCGGTAGTTATGCGCGCTTGTAATAAGAACAGAACGAAATTATAAATAAAAATATTTAAAATAAATATTCATATCTGGGTTATAATTAACGATGTAATAACAAAATTAAACTAAATGAGTACAATGGATTCAAATTAATAATTGTTGCCTACTTTCACTATTAAAATTATCGACTTATTTTTTTTACATTAAATTTTAATTGTTGTTTCAACAACAACGTAACATCAATCTATTAGAGAGGGAAAAGAAAAAAGTGAAATTGTGTTTACATAATTTATTTGTTAACTCTTTCGGGACCGGTGGCTTTTACTCACATTTTATTCGGTTGGTACCACTTTTTTAAAAGAAGTTACCTTTACTTAATCATGAGAATGTTTTAATTAAACAAAGCAAATATTACTTTTCTTTTTTACTGGTGCCAGAAACAAATTCTGTAAGCTCTTTATGAAAGTGCTTATATGCACATATGGTCCTGAATGGGTTAAGAGACCTGTTTTTCCCACTACAATCTAAAGAAAAAGTGTCGAAAAAGTACAGGCTTTATGTAACTACATTTAAACACATGATGCATCGAAGCCAATTACACTTCCTCTTTTTTGGAGTAGTTTGCAAAGAACGTCTGCGTTACGCGTAATCCAATTTTTCATTATTATCATCTTGACTTGCATCTTTCTTGCCCTTCATGCTTTTTATTTTCCCCTTTTTCTCCTTTGGTTTTAGTAAACTTGATAACATGCCTAACATGGTTAGTCTATGCGAAAAGAAAAGGAAAAGTTAATAACACTTAATCATCCCGTACAAAAGAAACTGCGGCATGTATACCGGAACAGCAGTGCGGCATGTATCCCATTTTGTGTGGTGCAGACGTCGGTTATCACAGTTACCTGCCATCGCTAAGGGGAATGGCGTAAACATACACACAATACTCTATACAAACGCTACACTTAGTTTTGACTTCGAAATCATGCATGCATTTAGTAATTAGTGTATGAAAAGTATTTAAACATAACGTGTTTAAAAGTTTGGACAGTGAAATCATGCACTTACGTCAAATTAAGGATTGTACTTCTACAAGTAAACATCGAAATGGGATTCACGCTTATACACTGGTTAAAATAATTTCATTGCGCACTTATACTGTGCGTTTGACGACCATCTATCGATAATTACAAGAAATACAAGGGGTGCGGCATCTATCCCGTATGCGGCGACTCTCCCGGAGTTACCCTATAAGCAAAAAAAGTAATAAATTATTATAAAAAAAAGTTACGTCTATTTTATAGTAGCAGATTTTCGCAGTATTTGGACTATTTAAAAATTTGCGATTTGTGAAAAATCCTGGGATTCAGCACTAAAAATTACATAAAAACCAATTATCGAAAGCTGAAAAACATAACCATTACATCTATTTTTTAATATTAGATTTCTGAAAGAGGGTAATCTCTGAAAAAGGATCCCCTTCAGAAATTTGAATGGCCTTAACATCCTTGAAAGTCAAAATGTGTCATCTAAGTGGTGTGTATACCTCTTCACAGGCGCGGATCAACCCCCCCCCGTTTGGATCAAAAATATAAATCCATCGATTATCGCGAATTTCGACAAGTGGTTGCCGAATAAAATGAATTTCGTCAATTGTTCGCAGGTCAAAGAATCGCGAAAAAAAACGCAAATTTCGTCAAAGGATCGTAGAAAAAACGCGAATTTCGTCAAAGGATCGCAGAAAAAACACGAATTTCGTCAAAGGATCGCAGAAAAAATGCGAATTTCGTCAAAGGATCGCAGAAAAAACGCGGATTTCTTCAAAGGGTCGCAGAAAAAAACGCGAATTTTGTCAAAGGATTGCAGAAAAAAGCGAATTTCGTCAAAGGTTCCCAGAAAAAACGCGAAATTCGTCAAAGGATCGCTGAAAAAATGCGAATTTCATCAAAGGGTCGCAGAGAAAAAAAACGCGAATTTCGTCAAAGGGTCGCTGAAAAAACGCGAATTTCGTCAAAGAATCTCAGGAAAAAACGCTAATTTCGCCGAAGGACTGTAGAAAAAAAAGCGAATTTCGCCTAACAATTGCGGAAAAAACACTAATTACGTGAAAGAATCGCGCAACAAACGCTAATTTCGCCAATTTCGTCAACAGATCTCGGTAAAATGCGAATTTCGTCATAGAATCGTGAAAAAAAGTTCACGAATTTCGTCAAAGGGCCGCGAAAAAACGCAGAATTAGCACCAGGAAGAGATTCCCTTAGGCGCGCATCCACGGGGGGGATCGATTGGGGCGGTCGCCCCCCTCCCCAAGATATAAATCCAACGCTTTTAACGGCAGTTTTCGCGGAACAGACAGACAAGCAAACGAAAACCAACCACTTTTCGAGTATCAATGGTAAACCTCACTGACATTTCGGCAGTTAGTGAACAAAATAGGATTATGTCCAGTCAAAAGGCATATGGCGACATAATTTTTGACACTATGGGTTGAGGTGGGGGGCGATGCCACTTCGTGTACCTTTTGTTGAATCTCTACAACAAAAATTGACAACGTTATGCGGATCCCTTTAAAGCGTTGAAACTTTTTTGTTCTTTCAAAGAATCTGCAATTCTAATTTCTGTACAACGATATTTTTGAGGAGTGCTTTATTGTTTGATAAAAGAATGGGATTCATACAATTTCCAAAGAAAGAAAGAAACAAGAAAAAGAAAGGTCCTTTGAAAAATTCAAGCATCTTAATGTTTTCAGAAGAAAGCCTCTAATGTGTAAAAAATGTACTGTTATTGCCACCCACATTGGTAAATTTCAAGGGTATTTGATGAATGAACAAAAAGGATTATGTCCTAATCCCAGTCAGTTAAAAGCTAAAATGCTTATGATGGTATGTTGATTTCTTAAAAACCAACTTGGTAAATTTGTTCCTCCCTTCTTTGCCTCGATCGAATACCCCCCCCCCGTGCATCCGCGCCTAGGGGAATCTCTTCCCTGTGCTTTTCGGCGGCCCTTTGACGAAATTCGCGTTTTTTCAGCGATTCTTTGGCGAAATTCGCGTATTTTTTTCGCGATTCTTTGACGAAATTAGCATTTTTTCAGAGATCTGTTGATGAAATTAGCGTTTTTTACTCGATTCTTTCGCGAAATTAGCGTTTTTTCCGCAATTCTTTGGCGAAGTTCGCGTTTTCTTCTGTGATCCTTTGACGGAATTCGCTTTTTTTCTGCGATTTTTTGACGAAATTTGCTTTTTTTTCGTGGTCCTTTGACGAAATGCGCGATTTTTTTGACGAAATTTGCATTTTTTCGGGATCCTTTGACGAATTTCGCGGTTTTTCCTGATCCTTTGACAAAATTGGCGCTTTTTTCGCGATCTTTTGACGAAATTTGCGTTTTTTCCCGATCCTTTGACGAAATTGGCGTTTTTTGCGCGCTCCCTTGACAAAATTAGCGTTTTTTTGCGATCCTTTGACCTGCGAACGATTCACGAAATTGGTATTTTTCGGAGACTATTTATCGAAATTCGCGATAATCGGTGGATTTATATATTTTTTTGGGGGGGGGATCCCCCCTTAGAGCCTTTTCCCCTTAGAGTAATTTTCTTAGAGTACTTGTAGTAGATACTTAGAGTATCTAATAAAAAAATTCTTGTGCATACCTTAAGATATGTGCAATAAACCGTTAAAATTTCAAAAAGATTCATCTTGCAGTTTTCTTACAAAAAAATCATTAAAAAGTGCTTTTTTTTTTGGTCTGCTAATGTAGAAGGGCCCCTGAAGGGTGTGTTCAACTACAAACTGCTTACTTTCAAATTCATTTTTAAAATCATTTTTGTTCTGAAACGCATCAAATTGGCAGATTCTCTTATTTAGAAACTACACTGTAAAAAAAATTCGCAACGTTCCTGGGAAAAATGGGCAGCTGAGTTGCCCATTATTTCCAAGAAACATTTCTTGAAAATGACTGGAACTTTACTGTATATGTTAAAAACTTTCTACAGAAATGCCAGTAAGTTTTCTGCGAAATACCAGGAATATTTCTGTTGACAGCAAAACATTACTGACATTTCACAGCATGCGGCATCCGCAGACGATTTTTACATTTCCAGTTGACAATTTTCGCTTTATTTAGCTTATCATTACTTGTTTGAATGAAAAAATATTTTGAAATTGACATCAAAATTATTATTTATAATTTACACGAAAAAATAAATTTTCAGTTAAAATTCAATAAAGTAAATATATATATGATATATTGTTTCTGAACTTTGCTTAAAATATAACAATATATAAATGTAAATAATAATTGGAAAAAAAATCTAGACATAAAATATTTTGGATTTTCGTCAGTAATTATGTTAGTTTACAAGTTAGATAAAATACATATAAATTTTCATGAAAAAAAAAAAAAAACCTAAACGTAATTGTATATTTTTTCCGAAAAAAAAAAAAAATTCAAATTTGTAGCAATTCAAAGTGTCAAATATATATCAAATTTAAATCAAATTGTAATAAAGTGTTAAAATATAAATTAATTAAAAAAGAAAAAAAAAGTCAAGAGGTAGCATCGAACTCGGGCCGTACGGGTGGCGTGCGAGCCTCCTGCGTCCACACCACGAAAGACACGTTGAGAGCTGCAAACTAATGGGTATTTGAAACGTATGCTAAACCTCGGCATCTAATTTCTGAAAATCTAAGGCCCATTTGAAGAAATCCTTTCACAAGAATAATTAGAGATAACAACTCTAAAACATACTTTAAATTAATCAAAATCGGTGAGAATCATGTTTGATGGTCCCCTGGTTAATGGAGATCCAAATAATAGGTGTATTTTTTTACACGGTCTGCTCGTTAAACTTCCACAGACAAGTACGAGAGATAATCTCTTAGCGATGTCACAGAGGTATTGTATTTTCATCTGAATTGTCTTGACAATAGAGACGTAAAGGATTATGTCGTCTATTGATTTATTTGCATTCCATATTGATTTTTTTACATTCATTTAAGGAATTCGTTTTCGACACTCGCGCGCGAGCAACGGATTATAGCAAAAAAATAATAAATGGCGGCCGCAGCGTTTTGCTGTTTCCAACTTTTGTTCAGGAACGTTTCAGATAAGAAAACCAGAATTTCACAGGAAAGAGCTAAATTATTCTGAAAACCTGAGAAATGGCGAAACGTTCCTGGATTTTACATGGAACGTTACCATTTTTTTTACAGTGTACATAATGTGCCGTGCTTATCAATTTTAAGCTGAATATATTGAAAAAAAAAAAAAAAAAAAAAAAAAACAACAACAACAACAACAAAAAAAACGCTGTCTAAGTTCGAGTTTTGAACCAAATTTTCTGAAGCAAGAGATCTGGAAACGAAAATAATGGTCATACTGAGAAAGTAATTGTTTATGAATCAAGTTCTAATTAATTGAGCGAAAAATAAAAACACGGCCACTTATATATCTTTTCAAAAACCATGTGAGCAAGTTTCGTGTTTTTACTTTTAGAAAACGAGTCTGTGAATGTGTCAGAAAATTTCGAGCTGTTGAGGGCGAAAAAATATTTTTTTGAGTACACCCTTAAATGCATTTATCTCAGAATGTGTTTTCCAAGATGTGTTACATTTAAATTGTTGTATCTAAATTTCTGTCAAACTTAACTTTTTAATTCTTTGTACACTGTTTTTCAGTTAGGTATTTTTAACACTTTTCAACAAAGTTGAAAAGTGTTCATGAATTGCAGGGCTTGAATTTCAGGGCGGGATGGCGGGATTCGCGCCCAAAATTTGGAAATCCTACCCAAAAAACTTCACCATTTCCTGGAGAATTTTGCATTTTGAAATTGCGATCAACTCCCGCAAACGCCTTACGAATTTCCTGATATTTTCGTACGACCGATTGACACATTTTGAGGTATTTTTACCACGAAAGATCGTTGAAATTCATGAATTTTTCACGCGACTAATAGTCAAATTTCATTACTATTTTTTTCTCGAGATCAGTTGTCAAGTGTCCGCGAGCGATTGACGAATTCAGAGGTGATTCTGTTCCGAATTTTCCGAAAATTTAAGGCATTAGGTTCTGAAAATTATGAAAAATCGGTCATCCGTTCAACAGAAAAAATATCTCGAATGTCGACAAATGATCGCCGAAAAGATCAATTTCGCCAATCGTTCGAGGAAAAAATCGCCAATTTCGTCGCAAAGGATTGCGAAAAAAACGCAAATTTTGTCAAAGGATCGCGAAAAAACGCAAATTACATCAAAGGATAGCAAAAAATCGTAAATTTCGGCAAAGGAACATGGAAAAAACGCGAGTTTCTGCAAAGGATCGTGAAAAAAAAGGGAATTTCGTCAAGGATCGCGGGAAAATTTAAATTTTGTCGAAGGATCGGGAAGAAACGCGAATTTAGTCAAAGGCCCGCTGAAAGAAACGCGAATTTTGTCAAAGGATTGTGAAAGAAAACTCGAGATTCACCAAAGGATCGCGAAGAAACGCAAATTACATCAAAGGACACCAAAAAAAATCGTGAATTTCGGCAAAGGAATGGGGAAAAACGCGAGTTTCGGCAAAGGATCGCGAAAAAACGCAAATTACATCAAAGGATCGCAAAAAATCCTAAAATTTGGCTAAGGAACGGGGAAAAAACGCGAGTTTCGGCAAAGGATCGCGAAAAAAGCGAATTTCGTCAAAAGATCACGAAAAAATGCAAATTTCGTCAAAGGATCGGGAAGAAATACGAATTTAGTCAAAGGGCCGCTGAGAAAAAAATGCGAATTTAATCAAAGGATCGCGAAAAAACGCTAATTTTGTCAAAGGATCGCGGAAAGAAAAGAAAATTTCGTCTAAGAATCGCGAAAAATACGCGAATTTCGTCAAAGAATCGTGAAAAATTCGCGAATTTCGTCAAAGGATCGCGAAAAAACGCGAATTTCGTCAAAAGATCGAGGATAAAACGCAAATTTCGTCAAAGGGCTGCAGAAAAAAATGGGAATTTCATCAAAGGGTCGCGATAAAAATGCTACGGTCTCTTTAAAAAACAGCACACACACAAATATCTATATTTATTGTTATAGGTATAGTTTTTAATCTAAAATAATATACTGAACTAACTCTCGAAAAATGGGTTTAACCCGATTCCAATTTACAGGAATACACACTCAACCTGAAATCAAACTGAACCAAAAAAACAGTTTACTCGACCTGCAACAAAAATAATAAGCGCCTGGAGAGGATTTCAGAAAATTGATGTAAATTTCAGATTTTGTTTTTCTTTTGTACTCAGAAACGGCCATGAATTTTGCAGTTACTTTTTGCGACAGACTGACGAAATTCGCAGTTTTATCCTGCGTCTAATCGATGAATTTCGCGATTTTATACCGTGGCCAATCAACGAATTTCACGATATTCTTCCCACGACCAATCGAGGAAATTTACGATTTTTTCCCTTACACCTGATAGGCATATTTCACGATATTTTTTTCCTGTGGCAAAAAAAGGAAAATATCCAAAAGGGTGTGCCAAAAAAGGACATAAAGTGTCACCAGGGGCTGCGCTCTGGCAAATTGGTCTAGATTCAGTACTAAACAAAAATAAGATTAGCAGGATTGCTAAGATATTGTGGTGCACATCAAAGAAAAATTCCAAGCTCCAATCAAACATATATAGAAACACAAAACAAGTTGATCCTTGCAATGAACAGAAATTAGGACTTGACAATTTAAAGTTAACCTACATTTCTCGTGTAGTAGAAGAAATGAATCAACAGTTTCCATTTCATAGGCGTAACCAGCCTTCTGAACGGGGGGGGTGCCCAGGCTCTTAAACTGAACATGTTGGATACAAACAATATCTTATATGGTAAAACCTGCTAAAACGGTACCTCATACAACAGGTCGAATTTCCGTTTTAGACAGGTTTTCATCTTAGAAGGTATAGTTGTGTGGTACTTCTTTTAAAAAGGGCTCAAACACGATTTTTGTTTGCGTGAGGAGAAATGAGGAGGGATTCAAAGCATCAAAACTAATAGTAACTAATGGTAAAAAAAAAAAAAAAAAAAAAAAAAAAAAGTAAATTTCCTTGCAGCAGTGACTTAAGACAGTTACTAAGAATGGTCACAAGTGTAAAATCTTTTGGCACCCTAACTTCTTATAAAGATTCTAAAAGGGCAATTAATCATGCTGGAAACTTTTATAGGCATCAACAGGGGAGCACTGCATGAGATCTAAAATTATCTCAATCAAAGTCTTGCAGGTGAAGTTTTGCGGGATGATAAATCTCAGATAATACATGCGGTACACCAGTACATACGCACGAAAGTTTTCCAGAATGCGACTCCATGACTTCTTAGGGATCACCGGAGGGACCCAAGAGATTTTGGAGGAAAGTCTATACAAATAATTATTTTATTCTTATAAATAATTATAATTTTCATTAATATCGTAATTTTCCTGCCTATAATCCGTGGATCAAACAATCATGTTTCGATCCAGAAATTTTATTTCATTATTGAAGTTATATTTATTACGATTTAACAAGTTACATTTTATGGAACAAGATTTCTGGGTTCGAACGTAATAGTTTGATCCGCAGATTTGACCGAAAATTACGGTAATTCATGTTTTTACCATAAAATGTGTCGAATATATTAAGTAGGTCATGATAATATACACTAAATTTTATCAACATAAAAATTATACTATCATGATGCGACTGTAATAATAAAGATAGGTGCTTGCCTGTCTATGTGTGTGTATGCGCGAGCGCTGAACTCTATAAAAACAATGCAGCCCGCACAGCCGTAAGATTTGACAGGACCTGTCTTCGATATGCTTGACTTCAGGCATACATGTATGCCTGAAGTCATGCATATCGAAGACAATTTCTGGGAATTTTTCAATTAATGTTTTATGCGAATTTTTTTTTTTTTTTTTTTTTTTTAATTAGTAAAAAAGAATCCGATTTCAATATTTTATCCAGTATAAACTTTGTCTTCTTTTCAATAAAGTATTTTCGAGATTTTTTAATTTTTAACAACTTTTAATGTTATTTTTAGAGGTTTTTTTTTTCACTTTGTGGTGATTTTTTTTTTTACATTCCTAAAAGAAATCCGGTTTAAATCTTTTACCCAATTAGTTAATTTCATTCCCTGTAGTTTTTTTAATCTTTTCAGAATTTTTAATGCGGTTTTTAGCGGTGGTTTTCATGCTTTGAAGCGATTTTTTTACTTTTTTTTGAAACCGAAAAAAAATCTCCGGTAATTTTTGCAATTGCCATGATTAAATTCGAATTGGGAGAATGTCAAATCAGTTCTTATAAGGAAGCTGAAAATTGGATTTGGCTCGAAATAAAAAACGCAATAATTCAAGATTCGCTTCTTTCAAGACAGAAGAGGTCGTAGCTTGCTCGGGAGTACGTTACCGAAGGCAGTCTGCACCTCAATCTTAGAATTGTTTAATTCTACGTTCGTTAACCCCCCCCCCCCCTCCCTCCAACCAACGAAACTCCACTAGTCATGAACGTTTCTTTGAGGGATAGGGTTTGAAATAACGAGCGGGATCGCGCGATTTGCGCACACAAAAGGAAAGTCCCGCATAATAAAAAATGCTGTGCAGTATTTTCCCCTCCAAATTCTTTCACAGACCAGTGATTCTTCAGTGAGTATTTAAAAAAAATTTTGAAATCCGCGATTTTTATTTCTTTTATGGAATTTTCAAAGTCAATTCGTGAATCGGCCCCTGAAAAATTTGAGAATTTCTTCAAACGATCGTGGAAAAATATCGGGAATTTCGATAAAAGAGTGCAGAAAATAATCACGAATTTCGTCAAAAGATTGCGCAAAAATTACGAGTTTCGATAAACGATTGACGAAATATTTTTGCAAATTTCGTCAAAATGTTGCGGAAAAAAGTAGAGAATTTTGTTAATTGTTACGGAAAGATATCGAGAATTTTCCCAATCGGTCGCGCAAAACTATCGCGAATTTCGACAAATGACCCCTGTAAAAAATCAGTTTCGTCAATCGGCCACAACAGAAAATAAATTTCATCAAAAGATCGCGGTAAAAGCGAGAATTTCATCAAAGGATCGCAGAAAGAAAAAACGAATTTCGTCAAAAGATAGTAGAAAGAGAATGCGAATTTCGTCAAAGGATCGCAGTAAAAAATACGAATTTTGTCAAAGGTTAGTGGTGAAAAGTACGTATTTCAACAAAAAAAATCGCATAGAAAGACGTGAATTTAGTCAAACGATTTTGGGAAAAAATTGTAAATATCATGAAATGATCGCAGAATAAAATCGCGAATTTGGTCAAAATTTACTGCACTGGGCTAAAAGATTGAAACCGGGTTCCCTTTTCTTACTTTCAAAAGAACGCCGCAAAACAAGAAGAAACTTTAAAAATCGTATAAAAATTTTCAGAGGAAAAAAAATACTATATTGACTTTAAAGAATGCAACTATATTCATTTTACGAATATCAAAAAATGGCCGCGGAACACGAAATTGAACCAACCAACCAACCTCCAGATTAATTTGAATTTTCTGTGCTATTATTTTTCATTTTCAAAGGAGACAGGATCTGTACACTCCCTCTTATTTCCCCCGGCTAATCGCATTTTAGAATATCGTTTCACATCTGGATTTCCTTTCAAATTTTCTTGCTTCTTTCTAGATTTTTAACTACGAAAGCAAAGAGACAAATAGTTTCTATCCTCGTCAAGAACTTGCGTTAAGGCTGTTCTCAAATCCAAAAGGGCAAATTTGTGACATAAGTTTTAATTTATTTTTGTTCGGAAATGCACGAATCTAGCTTTTGTTATTGTTCAGAAACTATGTCATCGAACCGTTTTTTTTCGTTTTGTTTGCAAACGCAATGGATCTTTCAGAAAATAGTGTCTGAGTGGGCGTTTTGAACCGAATTTCCGTGCGGAAGGACAAACAGCAATCAAGAACGGGCGAAAAACGTGCTTGTCACGTGATCCAAATCACTTCTAACTCAATACATAATTGATTGATCAAAAAATGGAAAACACAGTTCGATTCCAAATCGCTTCCCTAGTCAGTCTTTCCAATTTTATATCTTTCCGTTAAAAAATAAATTTGTAAATGTGTCATAACGTGTTGACCTTGTTGAGCAGAGCAGTTGAGAACAACCTTAATTTCTCATGAAATTGCAGAAACATGAAATAGAAAGAACGGTGTTATAAAAAATCTCCCCCAAACAAAAGACGTCAAAGTGGGATTATAAAGCCACCTTTTTGACTAACTATGACTAATACAGATTCTTGTAAATATTCTAGTTTTAAAAAAGATAAACAACATAATTTTCTTAAAAAAAGAAAGAAAGAAAAAAGAATGGGTTTCTTTTTTTATCACATTTCAAAACTTAGGCTGTTAGTCTTCTGAACTAAGCTAATTTGCTAAACTAATTAATCTCTGCTTTCACTTCTTTTTTCTTTTGCAGATTTCGATTATTTTTAAATAATTGTGCTTGAGTCTGCGCAAGCGTGGGGGGTGCCCGGGCACCCAGGGCACCCCCCCCCCTGGTTACGCTTATGCATTTCAAACTTTTGACTTTGATTAAACAAGCATTCAAATTTTAAACAAAGAAAATACCAGGGAGCCAGGTTTTGACTATAATTCCATTAAGGGTATAATAAGACAATTTTGTTCAGAAATGGATATTTATGATTCCATCACTGAATATGCATTGTTCATGCAAGTCGTTAAAAATGAAGGCATGTCAGATATTGCAAAGTTTTGTGAAAATTTTTTAAGAGATATAAATGTTGTACTTGTGCTGTCTGTCACAATTCAAGGACAAAAATGGAATAAATTCTAAATTCAGAAATTCATTTAACAACCCCATTGTAAAGGACTTATGACATTTGATTGAAAGTTGAAAAATAGACTTATAAAAGCTTAACTTTCTAAGATAATTTTTTTTTTCTTTTTTTGCATAATCATTCTGAGTTGTAGATTTAAATTACTTCAATGGTATTTTGTCATGTCAGTATTAATACAGACATGACAAAATAATTAATGTAAATCTTTAAATAGCACGTAAAATAAATAACAGTGGGTTTTTAGATTTTTTTCTCCTTCCCAAATAACTCAACTCCCCTCCATTTATAAATGTTGGTAGGGAGACTCCCTCCTATGAAAAATTGAATTTCAAGCCCTGAATTGGGTTTGTCTGTCCGTGCTCTAACTCGCGTAAATAGAGTGCGATTGCCATGAAATTGATATGTGTTATTGGGGTTTACTATGGTATGGTCGGTTTTGAAAATGAAGTGTGTCATACTTTAGAGGTCTGCACGGGCCCGGGCTTGGCCCGTACCCAGCGGAATGACGGCGAATTTTCAAACGGGCCGGGCCGGCAGAATTGGGACAATTTTTTCAACGGGCCGGGCTGGGCCGGGCCGACAGACAAAATAAACTGGCAAAAAAATTAATCGGGCCTATCGGCCCGATATAAGAATTTAAGCGAAGCAGATAAAATACGAGCCATTTTCAATAAATATGATTTTCTCGAGAAGTATAAACGTGCGTCACGCCCGATGCGAGTTTAACAACATCCATACAGAAATGTAACATTTCCATCGTAGAGATCAGATCGTACAGTTACAAGATGTCTGATTCCGAGTTTAATTTTTTTTCAGCAGACTCGTGCCGGGACGAAACTAGTCTTAATCGATCTCAGGATGTGTAGAACAGTCATTGTGTTTTGTAGTATTAATAGTGATAATGAAATTCTCTTAACAGTATCTTTGGAAATATACCTTAAGGTGGTTCTCATATTCACTGCTCAACAATGCGAAGCTTTCAGACACATTTTCTGCCAAAATTTTTAACTATAAAGGCATAAAATTGACAGGCCCGCCTATTGAAGGCATTTGGAAACGAATACCTTTTTCCATATTTGATAAATTACTTAAAGAGATAACAGAGATTCCTGTCACGTGACTGTACGTTTTTCTCCTTTCCTGTGTCTATCGCTTCCGGAAATTCGATTCAAAAAGCTAACTTTGACAGTATTTTCAGAAAGATATATTGCTTTTATCTATGAAAAGAAACGATATTTACATAGCTTCTGAATAAGAATACTTGCCAATCTTACGCGTTTCCGAAAAGGAATTCATAAATGTGTCGAAATGTAGCTCCTTTGGATTTGAGAAAAGCCTTAAAAATGAAAGAAATATTTTCACAAATCTACTTTTTATTATACAGCTTCAAAAGTTATCATGTTTTTAATCCTTTATTCTGAACTACATTAATCTTTTAATGAATCCTTATTTCCATTTTGAAATGTCTGTAGACACGATGACTAAAACACTGTAAGTAATCGTTAATGTTTACTATTGTGTGTTTTCTGTTTGCGAACATCATAGTAATGTAAAATGTACCCATAAATGTGTATGTAGTATTCATTAAAAGAATCTTAATTGTATGTTGAGAAAAAAACGGATTTTTATTTATTTATTTATTTATTTTTTTTTTTTTTGTAGAAATTGTGTCGGGCCGGGCCTGTTTTCACTGATTTTTGTACGGGGCGGGCCGGGTCGAGAACTGTAAAAATGCAAACGGGGCGGGCCGGGCTCGGGTCGAACTTCCAATTTTTACACCGGGTCGGGCCCGGGCCTGGAAATTCCGGCCCATGCAGACCTCTAATACTTACGATTCATTTACATTACAGAGACACTCAAAAGAATTCCATTACATTACGGCCTATGGGGGAAAATCGTTTTTATAATAAAGAAATTACACTACAGTGTAACCTCTCTGTGCTACCACCTCCATTAAGCGACCACCTCCCTTAACGACCACTTTTTCATGGAACGAAATTTATTACCATAGGCTCAATACTAATTTTACCGCCATTCAGAGACCATCCCAGTTGAACTCCCTCCATAAGCGACCAATTTCTTTGAAGAAAATGAAACAAATTCCGGCTTTTCCTGGTCGCTTGAAAAAGGTTTTATTAGAAAAATAATTCCGCAGAGCGCATTATTTATCATTATTTATCTAAACTAAGTTTAGATTTTTTTTATATTACTGTAACTTTTAAGTGTTTAAACCACCTTGTGCCTTTTTAGATAATGAATTTAACTCTGATGACAAATTAAGAATGACTGTGAATAAACACCGCTGCCCTATTCTGTCAGGAAACTCTCAAAGAAATAGATAAATTAATGAAATCGTTATTATTTGTTTCCATAAAAAAAAAAACAGTGCATTTATTTACTGAACTTCGAAACTTGGAAATAAAAGTTATAAAAGATAAAACCGTAAAATCAAAGCAAACGTCAATGTATTCATTTTTAAAACTCTGCAGTAATCAACTTACGTAATTAACTTTTGTTTTGATACTTAATTTTTTATATTTTTTCTAAAGTGAAAAATAAATTTTAGTAACGTTAATTGTTAACTTTTTCAACAATTAAAATCTAGATTTAAAAATGACCTCCGTTAAGAGATCACCTCTCGGAGCGACAAATTTTTATTGGAACGGAACGTGGTCGCTTTAGGGAGGTGTTACTGTATTTTAAATCTATTGAAAATTATATATATATCACTGAAATGTACTATTAAGCGCTTGCTGTAGAATCTGGTGTGCGTATAATTTGGTTCATTTACAGGGACACCCAAAAGTATTTGGCCAAGAAGAATAATTGCTGGAAATGCGTCTTTTGTTGTGATACACGTTTTATTTATTTATTTATTTTTGCATATTACTTCTTGCGTATAAATTGTATAGATCCTATACAGGACTACACAAAAGATCTCAAGTGCATTTCCGTTTACTGACGGAAATTGTTAATAGGGAAATTTCAACTGTTTGATTAACTAATTGAACTAATTTTTAGCATAAGTTGTAGTATAAATTAAATACCAATCTATCGATTATATTCATGGATGAACAAAAAAATTCTGATGTTTTTCCAACTATTGCTATGCAGTATTCCAAATGTGTTGGAAAGTATTTCATAAAATATGCTGGACGCATCATTTTTCGCTCTTGTTTAAATTTTCTTAGAGATTTCTAGTTTTGAAAGAGAATTTAAAAAAAAAAATACATAAATCTGAAGTAAGAGGTACTCACAATTTTTCTTCGTTTAATTTTTGCCGAAACGTCAGTGAAGGCTTACTGTGGAGACACGAAAAGTTTTGGTTTCCGTTAGTCTGTCTGTCTGTTCCGCGATAACTGCCGCAAAAAGCATCCGATCGGCTTGAAATTCACTGGGCATGTTGATGAGTTCCCCGGATTTAGCTGTATAGTTTTGGGTTAAATTTGGTTCATTCGTTCGGAATATACGGAACATTTTATTTTGTGATATAATGCTTTTCTATGGGAAGTCAGACGATTTTCAGATTTTCATTTGTTGAAAGAAATCGGTCATATGAATAATAGATTTAAATGGTAAATTTTGGATGCTGAAATTTTTAAATAAGAGTATTAAATTATTCTTATTAGTTTGCAATTTTGTCAAAACATTTGTCAGAGCTTTTAAATTAGGTGTATAACTTATGATAGAATTTTATACATGTGTTCGAATAATATAAAACATTTTATTTTATGAATTTACTTATATTTCATTTTTTCTTTTAACCGTTGCGTAGCAACAGCATCTCATCTAAAAATATCATAAATGTGAAAGTATGTATGGTTTTTTTTTAAGTCAAATCAAAGCAAAAGGAATGAACTAATGAATGCCTTTGTATAGATATTTGCATATAGATTTATTTAAACGCAGAAATGAAAATAGTATTTATATACTATATAGAATAATATTTTCATTTATTTATTCAACTATTTGATTATAAATGAAAAAGTTCGTTATTTTCATACAGAATAAACTGACATTATTCTGTTAAATTTTATAAACTTTATTGTTGCCAAAAAAAATGAATAACAATTTCTCCCAAAGAGTTAATTTTAATTTGTAAGATTTTCACGTGCAAAAGAAAAATGGAATAAGCAAATAAAAAATAAAAAAAAGGATATATAGGACAGGAATGAATACATATAAACATTTCACACCAAATACCACCTAAAATAGTTATTGTAGCAGTATTTTCCCAGCACTACGAAGAAAGATTCCTCGATTTACACGATTTTACTTGGCCTTCCTTTTCTCATTCTTTGCGATTTCATTTTCGCAATTGCGTGCATTAATTGGCACAAAATTTTACATTTTTATGACTGAGATATATGTAAGGCCATACAAATAAGAAATTCCGTATTGTCTCCTATAAAATGTGATAAAGTGTTGGTTAATCATATATGTTTTTATTAAGAGGAGCAGAGCTGCCAAGCCTCCGGCGTTCTGGATACCAGTATTTTAATACAGAAAATGTTACTTTATTTAATTGAAACATTTGCGCAATTTAAAAGAACATTTTCTCTAAGATAATAGTGATGTGCAAAAAGCTTGAGACTTGGCATGTCTGGTGGGGAGTGAAATGTTTTACTTAATGCATTTATCTCTATTTTAATGCTACGTGAACAACGTCCGTGTAACAGCTTGTAGAGTGTAAAATAAATTAAATTATTAAAATAATCCTTATTACGAAAAATGAAACAGAAAGTCCGGCTAAGGGAAATGAAATGTTAGTTAACCTTTCGTAATTTGA
The DNA here is from genome assembly GCA_963932465.1 of Maratus speciosus. Taxonomy (NCBI): domain Eukaryota; kingdom Metazoa; phylum Arthropoda; class Arachnida; order Araneae; family Salticidae; genus Maratus; species Maratus speciosus. The sequence goes on along the minus strand of OZ010799.1, from coordinate 60,402,795 downwards.
CCTGAACATAGGTTTGCGTCAAATTTCAACGGTATTTGTAACATCACGATTTTAAATTAAATGTAGATACTATTAAAAGAAAATCACAAAAAATACTTAAAGGCGCCAAATCATGTTTATCTATTTAACGATGATGAATTATTAACTGTTAGGTTTAGAAGCCCCCCTACTTTAGGGTGATTTTAGTAAGTTAATGCTATCGAGTACATTTTTTGATATTTAGATTAGATCTTAGATATAAATATTGCAGAATGGTAATCAAAATTATTTTTTTATAAACAAAATTTATAAAGGTATTAGATTTCTAAATTAGATGTTTCAGTTTACATTTCCAAAAGTTCTTTATCCATTAGATACAAGTATTTGTGGTTAGCAGGCAAGTAAATACTGCTGTATGGATATTAGGATAACGTAAAATGCTTGACCGAATTATTGCTTATCCTTATAAATCGCAGTGTAAAAAGAAATCTAAGATATAGGGTAATCATTAACTCAATCAGTAGAAAATTACAAATGCAAAATAAATTACACAACGGGGGGTTCAGGGGGGCAGAGCCCCCTGAAGAAATTTGCTTTATTATATAAAAATTACTAGAATAAGTAGCTCGTGAGAATTTCAGAATATCCTTACATAACAACGTGTTTAATTTAACGCTTTTAATGTCTGAAACCATCGAAATATTTTTTTCCTTTTATAAATGTTTGTGTAATTTAAATAGTTTAAATTTTGTTTTTGTAGAAAGATTAATATTACGCAAAGTTTGATAAAAACAATGAGTTGCAGAGATGACGTTGAGGCTCTTGATCTGCAGATTTACTAGTTTTAATGTTAATATACAGGGTGTCCGGTCTCAACAGTGTCCTAATATACAGGGTGTCCGGTCTCAACAGTGTCCAATGGCTAATTCCAAAACCGTTAGTCACAGACATATAGTTCCAATTACAAAAATGTTTTAAATCAGGTAAAGAAATATTTTAAAAGTAATTTGGGTCAATAAAAACATTTCTTAAAAATTTACGAAATTTAAATTTTTATACGGTCCCCCGGTTCTATAAGTTATATTTAGTGAAATTTTCCTTTTACACTGACAAGTAATACAAAAAAAATCCCGTTGTTCTACGATTAAAACTGACCGAGTAATAGCTGTTTAAAGTTGGAGCATATTTTTTGCTGCAAATTGAGGGTCATTCACAAATTTAGTCGAAATATAATTTCGTCAGATGTATTAAAAAATGGCTGAGAGTAAAATTAACATTGCAATATAAATTTGAAATTTTTAGTCATTCTGACATATTAATGCAAAATATACAATTTGTAATAAACATTTAAGAAGAAAAAAAACAGAATTTTTGTTAAATAAAATGATGCTAAATTAACAGCCTCAACTCTTTACAAAATGATACGTATTTTAAAATATTATTAGATTACACTAGCCTGCAAAATTCGGTTATTTCATGTTAACTTTTGATAATTGATTATTATGTATTCTGTACCGCTGAATCTGAAATTGACCTTCATTTTAAAGTGAAGGTCATTTTCAGATTCAGGGCTAAAAAGTACGTAAAAATGAATTATCAAAAGTTAAAAAACACAACCATCTCCTCTACTTTATAGTATCCGATTTTTGTTGTTCTTTAAATTCGACAATTTATAATTTGCGAATTATCCTGACATGATGGTTAAAAATTAAAGTAATTTTCGGATTCAGTGCTAAAAAAACATAAAAGTTAAAAAACCCAACAATCTCAGTCTTGTATTATCTAACCTAAAACTTTTTCTTCAACTTTTTGGCGGTAATCTATCCGAAATTTTTTGTGTTATCCTGTAAAATAAGTATAAATGGTAACCACCGAAAATCATAATAATATTAGATTGTTATCGGATTTGCGCCAGTATGTAAAATGTAATCTCGATCGAATATTTGAAAGTGGGTTAAAGTTCGAGTACAAATTTTGAACTGGAAAAACATACATAAGATCGTTGAAATAACATAAAAACTTATAAAAATAACGTAATTTTGTTAAAAGAAATCATAAAAGAAACAGTCTCAAATCCTGACAAAATAAAACATATGTTATTTCAGCCAATCTGAAACTTAATAAATGTTAACTTAATCGTAATACTTGTTCGGTTTTTTTCAAAGCGCTGATACACATGAAATAAGATCTTCGAATACTTTAAGCACTTAGTATGTGGCCCCTTAAAGCCAAGCCGAACTCATTTGTTTTCAGAGCAGAAAAGTAGCATAAGTCATGCATTTTTAAAGTTTCATAACTCGCTCAATTTTAGTGTTATATGAATGGGACTTTTTTTGTCTTACTTGTCAGTGTAATAGGGAAATTTTACTAAATATAACTTATAGGACCGGGGGACCGTATAAAAATATAAATTTCGTAATTTTTTAAGAAATGTTTTTATTGACTCAAATTGCTTTTAAAATATTTCTTTGCCTGATTTAAAGCATTTTTCTAGTTGGAACTATATGTCTATGACTAACGGTTTAGGAGTTAGCCATTGGACACCGTTGAGGCCGGACACCCTGTATATATATATTTAATCTCTATAACAAGTTAATATATTAATTTAAAGCGAATACCAGAAAAAATAGCATGTTTTATATCAATAATAATGATGTTGATTTGTTGATACAAACAATTTTTCTTTCGACCGTATATCCTAATAATTCGTTTATTTTTATCTGTATTTTATGAACGTTCATGATTTTAGTGATAAGTATAGATTGCTAATTAAGTAGTAATCAAAATATGCAAGGTCAGATTAATAAAGAAAAATAATGCTCAATTGCACTTAGACACCAAAGTACTTCTCCCCCACCTCTCTGGTAAATGCATTCTTCTCAGAATGTGTTTTTCAAGATTTATTACATTTAAATTGTTGTATCTAAATTTCTAACACACTTAGTTTTTAAATTTAAGTTACTATCAATATTATATATCACATTTCATACATTAGGTATTTGCCAACATATATGAACAATATTTATTCTAGATTATGATTTATTCATAAAAATATTATGAAATCAAAAAAACGTTCCTCCCTGTTCCAATCTTCCCCACAGCAGGGATGAATGGGACACTAATAGGGATGGATAGGACACAAAGATTTTCCTCCCTGTATTCAATTTTACCAAATTAAAATTTATAATTATAACCTTATATGAAAATTATATTTGTAATATATGATTTTACAGCACGAATCGATATGTTTTTTTTTCAATAACTTCTTTTATTGCAGTTTTAACTTTTAATGCGGACTTCGGCTATCAACCTGTTCTTTTTTTCCACTTATGAGGCATTTTAGATTTGAAATGAAAGTGCAAAATGTCTTTTAAATATAGCATAGCTAATAATTTTCAATCATAACTTATTAATTAATATTAATTAAATGTATCGTAGAAACATGCAAAATGGAAATTATTGTGTCGATCGGAAAATCATGTCGTGTTGGGAAAATCAATTCGTACCGGAAAATTCTGCCCGATAATTATTAGACATTAGATATCGGAATCAATGTTTCATAATTAAATGATTGAATTTTCCGGTACGACTTGATTTTCCCAACACGACCCGACTTTCCGATTGACCCAATATGTTAGGGGTGGGGATTTATTTGTGCAGCATTTCAAAATTCAATATAATTTCCGCCATTTGATCAATACACATATACTATTTTTATCAATTTTATCTATTTTGATTAAGTTTTAGTACCAATTTTTTGATAATCCATTAATAATTATTACAATACAATAAGTAATACGCAGAAATTTTAAACAATAACAACTCATATAATACTATTTAATATTATTATTGACGTAAATTATTGATTTATCATCCTATATAATACTATTTAATTAATAAATAAAATGTTCAACATCTCTAGGGAGGAGTGAGAATGTCCCATTCATCCCCATTTGAAATGTCCCAATCATCCCCATGATGCATAATATCCCTTCTCAGCCATTTTACCTCAAAAATTATTTTGTCACAATAGTTACTATTCATTCATTTTAATTATTGATATTGAACCTTAAAATAAATAACTACAACATAGCTTAATTTTTTATATTGTATAAGATATTTCACATCTTCAAATGTAAAAAAAACTTACTTTTAAGCAGAGATTTCAGAAAATGCAACTTTGAAGGAAAATGAAAACAGCAATGTGGTCCTACTTTTAGTTCTGAAGCACACTGTGGTAGAGGTATATGGGGTTAGGAAGCAATTTAAAATAAATGTTTATTGCCTGAAATATTGAGAATGCCCCATCCATCCCTTGTCCCATCCATCCCCTAGCTCCCCTATATATATTTTAATCTCTGTAACAAGTTGATATATTAATTTAAAGCGAATAACATAAAAAAATAGCATGTTTTATATCAATAATAATGATGTCGATTTGTTATACAAATAATTTTTCTTTCGACCTTATTTTCTCATAATTCGTTTATTTTTATCTGTATTTTATGAACGTTAATGGGTTATTCTCTGCAATAGTGCAAAAAGTGCTTCCCAGCCATATAAATGCTCTTAATTTTATTACATTTTTATTTATTTTTATTTTTAGTAGAAGATCTAAACATAGTTTATTAGGGGCAGAAAGTAAAATTTAAAAATAAATAAATTTAGTATTTAAAAATATAATATATATCATGCAAACATCATTCCCTCACCTTTCCCCACCTGTACTACCCTATTTTATTGCCTATTTCTATCCATCCAGAAATAAAAATAATTAAAAATACCCTAAGCAAAATAAAGTTCTTATTTGGTACATTACAAAAAATAATAAAAATATTAATTTTTACTATTATTATATAGTCTACTCAATCAATTATATGTTTCCCCATGTCAGACCATCATTCCCTCACACATTGCTATTATCTCAAATATCTACCACTAATGAGCAGTAGCAGTCTAGCATCCTTCACAGAGAAGAAGCTATTTTGAGCACTTGTCAGTCCAGCAACATAAATTGGTGGTGTAAGATTTTGTTAATTTTACAGAATTTTTTTTTAGTCAGTATATCTGGAAGCGTTTTTATCAGCAGTCATTCCCTCACACAGAATATTCATTTTTTTGTAAATATCAAAAATTTTAATTTTATCATACATTATATATTAAGTGTTTCTCTTAAAGGAAACAGTTTGGATTTCTTCATAATTTTGCATTTTTCCCCTACAACTAGTAAAAATGTCTTATTTCATCATTCCCTCACTTGTCATTCCCTCACATTTTTTATTTTATTTTTTCCACAAATTTTTATTTTATTTTTTTTTTGTTAAGTCAAATTTTTAAAACAATTTCTGTTGCTAATAAAATCTTCAATAATTGTCTGATTTCTTACCCTTTATCTAATTTTTATGAAAATTTACATATGCATCATTCAAGTCAGACTGCTGGCCAAATTTGCAAGTATTGTAGAGAACAACCCTAATGATTTCAGTGATAAGGTATAGATTGCTAATCAGGTAGTAATCAAAATGTGCAAGGTCAGATTAATATGGACCAACAATGCTAAATTGCACTAACACACCAAAGTACCTCTCCTCCACCATTCTGGTGATTATTGATTTACAGTTTTATTTAACTCAAGCTGTTTTTAACAGTTTCCAACGTAGTTGAAAAGTTTTTATGAATTCGGTTTGTCTGTCCGTCTCTCCACGCTCTAACTCCCATAAATATAATCGGATTTTCATGAAATTGGTATATGTTAATGATGTTGTTTACCATGGCGTGATCGGTATTCAATATGAAGTGCGTAGCATTAATAGTTCATTTACAGGGGCACGCAAAAGAATTCCTTTGCATTATGTTCAATGGGGAAAAGTAGTTTGCAGTGTAATTTAATGACATTACGCTATTTGAAATGTACTATTGAAATTGATATAAATCACTGAATTTCATACAAGATTATTACTATAGAATAGAGCGTTTATAGCATTTATCGTTCATTTACCACAAATGTAATCGGTTACAGTACTGTCTTTGAGCAATAACGGCTGAAAGTACATTTTCAATTTCGGTATGCACTTTTAAACGTAACTAACTTTTTGCATGTTACTGGTTGTGTATAAATTCTGAACCTCGTATATAGGGATGCACAAAATAATTCACGTGCCATTCTCCTTATGAGCGGAAACTGCTGAAGGAGAATTTTCAACTGTGGTATGTATTTCCTAACTGAACTAAATTTTTGCACGCATGTAATTAATTTATAGAACAAATCCACATATCATACACACGTCTGCTGAAAGAATTCGGATAATTTTCCGACACTGTAGATGGGAATTGCTGAAAGTGAGTTTTCAAATATATTAATGCGTTCCCAAATAGTTCCATTAGACATCCTATTTTGACTTATTAAACAGGGAAGTTCTGTTACCATTATTCTGGAAGTGTCAGAAAATGTTTCATAATCGATGCTTGACGCATGATATTTTTTCTGGCTTTGTTTGTATGTAAAGATGGAATTTTTAAACCAGTTTCTAACCCACTTCCTCATATGCTATAGAATTATACAAATTATGTACTGTCGTGGGAAAAAAAAGTAAACACCCCTTACTAACTCTGCAAAAAAATATCGTAGAAAAAAGTTACTGGTACCACACGATTGGTAATAAAGTCTACTTTTAAATGATGTATATAAAATTTGCTTAGGGGGCCATCTACATATTAAAACGAACCATAATTTTGTTTTTTTCAATAGCAGTACACAATTCTGACAGCATAAATGAACTCTACACCCTTCAATTAGCCTAAAAACAAATTTTTATGCAATTCGTACGATAAGTTTCCGAGAAATTTAGGTGTTTTTATCCAAATTGAGTCAATTGTTGACCGAGAGAGCCCACTCCTTGATGAAGGCATCTTAAGCGCCACTCAAGCAGTCATTGAAGACTGCTAAATTACAGGATAGCGTAAGAAATTTCAAAATATCTAGACACTTCTATCATAGACGGCCCCTTAAACCATCATTTTGCCGTTTTTTAAGAATAATGTGAAAAATGCTTGGAAGTAAAAAGTGAAATTTTGGATTTCCATAAAGCAGGACTTAATAAATCTAAATATATATATAAAAAAAAAAATTGTAGATTGCAATTCATAATTTTTTCGAATATTAATTTTATAATTCATATCAAAAAATTATAAAAATTGCAAATTCAACGTATTTATGTTTGGGTATTTTAGTATTATTGCTACACAAAATATTAGCACATTAGGAGTATAATTTCAGGGTGAAAATGTAATTTAACATTAGAAGCACTAAATTTTGAATGTTTATAATTCAAAAACTTATCATTCAAATGACTTGAAATTTGGTGTGTAGACATAGTTTGAACCGAAGATTTGAAATATCTTGTTAAAATTGGGTAATGCTATTGAAAAAAATTAAGTTTTACAAAAATTGAAATTTTATACACTAGACTGATTTTTTTTTTTAAGTTAATAATATTAAAATGTAATTTTTTAAAGTTAAAAATATTAAAATGTTTCATTATCTTTCTAATAAAAATAAAAAACATGAACAAGATAATATATTTAAATTATTGTTTTTGTTGACGTAAAACATGTTTGATTACATTTATGTATATTTATATTTTGTAGGTTGATGAATTAAGCTAGAATTACAACCTGATTAAATAATCTCTAACAAATACGCCTCAATGTATTAATAAATATATTGCTCGTTATCTATATTTAACTGATAATTTTAAATCCCAACAGTTTTGACAATTATTTGTATTTAAATGCAAAGGTGTCAAAAGACACCTTTTGGTAGAAATAGGTACAGTAGACTCCCTCAAATCCACACAGCTTGGGACCAGAGGTTGTGCGGATTTTAGAATTTTGCGGATTTCTGGTTATTGATTTGTTTACCTTTTTGAAACATTATTTAATTGGTAGTTAAGCAAGGGAAATTATAATGAATGCTTACAATAAAGTGAAACATTAAAATAAGTAAAATATTAAAATATTTTATTAGTTTAAGCGTAAGTAATTATTAAAATAATTGTGTAAAATAAAAATTTAGAAAAGTATTAAATTATTACCGATGAAATCGATTCAATTCGATTCCAAAAGTCCTATGCTGCCATCTAGTGGTAAAGCGATCGTAAGATCGATACGTCATCATTTAGATATATGCTAATTCATATCGAAATCAAAAGTAATGTAAATTTATTTAGTAATAAATCAGCTGTAATAACCAAAAGAGAATGATTAACAAAAAATTTAGTAAAAAAAAAACATTGCGGTAGTCGCTGATTTCGGCGCCATCTTGAATTTTGTTCCTGCAACTTAACTGTAAATTTCATTGTTTACATCTGAAAAAATACGCGGATTAGGGTCGCGGATTTAAGAGAGTCTACTGTATATACAAAATCGTGGTATAAATAGCGTTAATATTACTTAAGTTACGATTATACATTGAGAAATCAATATTAATATAGAAATCCTAAAAAATTATTCTAACCCTTTATGTATTGAATTAAGAAAATTTTATCTTCTAAAGCATTTTTCGTGAATTTTTGAAACTACATTAGAAGATTTACATAATCATTTAATAAATTTTAGAAGGATTCTTTAAATTTGAATTTATAAGAATTCTGTGCAATATTTATAACCCTACTCAAATCTTTTATTTTAAATATTTTTCTTAGTATTTTGTAGAATTAGGAAATGTACAAATATAATGTTCTTACAATAGAAACATAGAAATATTCCCGAATTGAAAAATCCCCGCCCCCCCCCCCCCTCCCAACGCCAAGAAAGCTGAAAATATTCAAAGTGCAAAAGAAATCATCCTTTTAAAAATATTTATGTTTTGTGTAACCCATGATGCTTTTGGAACAAGATAAAGTAATGCATCTGTAACTCATTCTAAACTGTATTACTACTAATCGATGTATTAAATGAATTTTATAACAAGTTATTTTAATGGTACTTATAAGTACCGTCAGTAGATAAAGGGTTAAATAACGTTTCATTTTTTCCGCGTTGCCCTATCTTAAAAAAGAAACAGCAAAAATTATATAGTTTTCAATAAATTCATTTGCTGGCGCCTTTCACCAAGTGTAAAAAAAAAAAAAAAAACATTAAATGTTTCGTATTCGAGTTTGGTGACCAAATCCAAATCAATGTATTGTAACGGGAACCTTTGGAAAAAACACGAATTGCAGTCATGCAATTAGACGTGCTTTTCAAGATGAACACTGTATGCTTATAAAAGAGTGTTTTTCAGGGTTCCGTACTTAAAAAGTAAAAACGGAACCATTATAAAATCACTCCTGTGTCTGTCTGTTCGTCTGTCACAGCCATTTTACTCGTAAACTATGGAACATGGAAAGTTCAAATTGGGGAAGTAATAAAGACTTGACCCACATATTTCCAGATTATTAAATATTCACAAATATATTTAGGGAAAATGTAGAGGGGCTAATAAGGTTACTTGAAGAAAAAAAATTCTAGTCTTTGTATATTTTGTGAAAGCATTCGCAACGCTGAACTCAAAACTACATTTCTTTTAATTTTAGTTATTATATTTTCAGAGATATCGTCAAAAATATGTCCCCCCCCATCTATTTCCGAATCTATTGAAACTAAAATTATGAAAAAATTAGGGGTAGTAGACGTTAACTTAAACCTTGCAGGGAAATTTTAGCCATTGCGCTATGTAACATAGTTTTTGAGAAAAGTGCATTTGTCCGTTACACACAAATTTCGATTTGCAGGCATTCAGAAAGAAGTTGAGGAGCGGTGGAGGTACCTATCGTAGCAGATGTATAAAAGCATTGTTGATAATGATTTTCGAAAAAAATCGTCGATAATTAGCCGAGATATGAACCCTCAAAGACGCGGACGGTTTGGACACACATAGACAGGATCGATGTACTTATGTACCATGGGCTTTTAAAGCCCAGATAACAAATTTTATGATATATTTGTGTAATGCAATGCCCAGTAGCAGTATAAAAGCAATAAACGACAAATTGTTAAAAACAGACTCATTTAATTAGAATTGATCACATAAATACTATGGGATTCGCGATTAGTTTGCATTGAGTGGATCTCTCAATACGCCTCCCGTGTCTCCAAAATTTAATTAAAAGCCTATCTGGAAAAACGCGGCACGGACCAAGGCGGTGTTGCAACTTTAGGACCTCCTTTCGAAGCGCGCTTAGCACATGCCAAGTTTAAACTTTGAACAAGGGTTTTTTTGTTTTAGCTACACTGGAAAAAAAATACTACTACGCTGAATTTACTTTTATGAAATGCCAAATGAAGTTTAAATATGCATTATTTTCATTGTCAGTACCGAATTAAGTTCATCATAAAAAGATAAAAAAAGAGTTATACAGAATAGCTATATTTTATATTATTTAGGCTTCATATCTCTTTGAACTTGTATGGTATACCCGTTCATACTTTCCAGTATATACAACATACCCAATCCTGCGTTTAGTTTTTTTTTTTTTTTTTTTTTTACAAAGTTTTATTATTCTTTTAGCAACGCTTTTTTTATGATACAGTTAATAATTCATATATTTATTGTACGGAACCCCCTGAGCGCGAGTAATACTCGCATTGACCGTTTTCTTTTAAAAACTATTTTCCGTAATTGAAAAATTAATAAAAATTATACAACTATTTTTACTTATACTTATTTTTCTGTATTTTATGAACGTTAATGATTTCAATGATAGAGAATAAGAATAGATTGATCATGTAGTAATTAAAATATGCAAAGTCATATTAATATGGACCAATAATGCGAAATTGCACTAAGACACCAAAATACAGGGTAAGTCAAAATGAATCTAGCGATTACAAACGGCTATAACTATTTAATGAAAAAGAATTTATCGATAAGATTAACACACAATATAGACGGAACTTCAAAATTTTGTATACATACGTCATAGATGTTCTATGTGACATCCCTTGGTCACATGGATAACATCTAGGCGATAGTCCATTTCACGCCATACATTCTGAAGCATTTGTTCAGTCACCGACACAAGCGCATTACAAATGCGTATTTTGAGTTCTTCAATTGTTTTGGGCATGAGAACACAAAATCGCAGGTGTCAAGTCCGGAGACCTTGGTGGCCAAGAGCAGAAGACAAAGACATAGTCGGCATCTCCACTTTCACCGATCCAACGCTTTGGAAGTGTGCGAGCCTCCGTACTCCAGTGTGGGGGTGCTCCATCTTTTTGCACTTTGATAACAGAATGACATTTGTTAAATTCTAACGCGCATAATGCTTTCTGCACGAGACTCGCCATTTTTACTAATGAGACGTCTGCAATGAACAGGTTTCTTGTCATTGCGAAATTTTAACTCGCGTATGCGTAGGCTTGCGGCACCTGCTCCTTACGTAAAGGAATTTTGAAGTTCCGTCTATATTCTGTGTTAATCTTATCGATAAATTCAATCTTATCGATAAATTCTTTTCCATTAAATAATTATAGCCGTTTGTAATCGCTATATTCATTTTGACTTACCCTGTACTTCTCCCCAACCTCGCTGGTGATTATTGATTTTCTAATCAGGGCCGTTTAAACACATCCGGTGTCCCTGGGCCTGATTGCTTTTAAGGACCCATTGCATATATTAACTCATTGGTCGCGAACCTTCCAGACTTCACGGACCACTTAAAACATAATTTTAAATCTCCGGCACCACTAACATGATTTGTTTAAAACTTCAGTTCAGCGAACTTCTATTTTTAGGTGCCTTTGTAATTATATAAATACTTAGCACCTGTAGTAGTCTTCTAGTCCAACCGTCTGTCTGTCCGCATATGGGGCATTCTCACAATCTTTTGATTTTCGGGAATAAAAATCTGATGAAATTAAACTTGCTAAAATAACATTTTAATCTGATAGACGAATGAATGGCTTAATGATTCACTATAAAGAAACAAGAAAAATCATGCGTTAAGCATAGATTATTAAACACTTTCCAACACTTCCTGAATGCTTTAACAAAACTTTGTTATTTAGGGAAATGAGGTAACAGAACTAAGTAACCATTTTAGAAAACGCATAAAACATTTGAAAAACTGATTTTAGCAGTTACTATCCATAGCAAATATGTATTAAAATTCTTTTGAACAGCTCTGTATTTGATCTGTAGATTGATATATGTGCTATATAATAGGGAAATTTTGTTTAGCAAGAAAACGAATAACAGGTTGAAATTTTTCTTTTAGCAATTTATACTAATAGATGGAAACATACTTGTGTACTTTTGTACAACCCTGTAGTTAACCTAGTACCTTTATTACACGCCACGACTTAGCTAAAGTTTAATTCAAAGCAAAACACTCTTAAAACTACTGGAATCACATTTCCAGAAATTATCATTTATAGACGGCCATGTATCCAATTCTTTGCGTGACCCTGTATATAATTTTATCTATGTTATACAAACATTTCTTAGTAAACAAAATGTAGTTCAGCGTAAAAATGCATAGCTCATTTAAAAACCACCTTTAAGCAATTTACAATCATACCCAGTAACCATTACGAATTCTTTTGTGTAACCCTGTATATGAATTACAGCATTTATACACACCATATACAATGCATAAATATAGTGAAAAATAAAAGCGCATAACATAATTAAAAATGCATTTTCAGCAATCATCGCTACCGTACAGTACTTCGGATACAATATAGTATCTGAAATCTTTTGTGAGTCCCTGTAAATGCTATGCACTTCGTATTACACATGAAATAAGTTATAGTAAACCTCAGCGACGTATATCAATTTCATTATACATGAAATAATTTAACATAATTAAAATACGCCGGAAAAAATTCCCTCCACCCGTATATCATTATGTAACGGAATTCTTTTGTGTGGCCCTGTAAATGAATAATATTTATTCTTTGCACCGCATATTCTACGGAATGCATATTTTAGTGTACTTGATAAATACATATCAATTTTATTATGTTTGAAAGCATGTAAAAAGCATTACAAATCATTTTAAACGATTTTTTCCCATAGGCCGTAATGTAACGGAAAACTTTTGACTGTCCCTGTAAATGAATTAAACATGCTACAAACTTCATTTGCAATAGGGTTTGTGCTATGGTAGAGGTCACTAACATCCAAAAATTTCAGAACGATCCGAGTATATTTACGGGAGTTAGAGCGCTTACAGACGGACAGACAGACCGAATGCATAAACACTTTTCAACTTTTTTGGAAAGTGTTAAAAATGGTCAGCAGCGAAAATTTTTTTTATTTAACTGAGGTTTATGTTAAATTTGCGAGTTTAATTTTCCTTACCATTTTACCACTAAAACTTTTTATTTTCTTCTAAATGCTTATTTATAATGAATTTGCATACTACCCACAGGACATTCAAATAAGAAGTAATAACAAAGTAGTATTTTTAGTACAAAATTTTGGTATAAAATTGTCTTAAAGGGATGTTAAAGAAGGGACGACGGTAAGGTAAAAAAAGGGGACGGTATAGGAAAAAAGGGACGAAATGGGGAAAAAAAGGGACGATATACCACCAGAAACATACCGTAGAAAAAAAACGTTTAGAGTTATTCTGTCTATTGTTGCAACTAGTTTTGCTGTAGCCCTATTCTTTTTCTTCTTTTTTTTTTAAATAAAATTTTGAAGTTGTACAGATCATTTTGGGACACTCTGTATATTGTTTAATGGAATATGGAATAAACTAAGTAGCAAAAAATATTATGTACAGCGAAAACGCTTCGTGATAATTTCCAATAACTGGTTTCATTTCATTATCTCGCACGTTTGTGAGTCCACCAGTTCTTTTTGAAAAATTGCGTCATACGAAGAATCCCGGGAATTAAATTCGAAAACCAAATACTCGGAAAAATATCAGACTAATTAGATAAGATAATACGCAGAGTCCGATATCTGCGGAATATATCAGAAGGTTTTTTATCTTAACATGTTAACTCTGTAGTTGCATACATTTGTATACCTGGATATTTTTTTCTACATATCTCTTAATAATCATTCTTTGTAGCATTTCGTAAGTTGTCTATAAAGTTTCATTCGATCAGCAACAGGTATGAATATACTTTTCACAGTTTTCTATTTTCGTTTTCCGTGTTTTTCTCAGCTACCTGATCATCTCCGTTGTACGGTTTTTAGGGTTCGTTCGTAATCATAATACATACATAGCAGTTATAGTATGGTCCGTCCGTCTGTCTGTCCGCCTATCGACATGTAACAGCGCAAAAACTACCCAACCGAATGGTTTGAAATTTGATATACATAATCGTTGCAGAATTGTGTCGCGAGTAATTTCAAATTTTCTGAAAATCGAATCAAAACCTAAAACGATATTACTAAAAGTTTTCTTCATTCTATTAAATCCTACCATATGTCATAAATTCAATGATATCCCGTGATAGGTAATGATTCCAGATTGCCATGATGATGATGACGTCCTATTTAAGATTGAGTACTATTATTTCCGTGTTACTGAATTTAATATATAGAATCGTAACGTAATAGATTTTGTATTCATTCATTTTTGAATAAGAGTGCAATAGCTATTGCACCAAGGTCTGAATATTTATAAAATTAGTTATAGTATGAACGCACCTCATTTGCCACGTTAGGTAAATCACAGTTTACTCTCCTTCGCCAAGGCGATTTTTTTTGGCGCTATAACTGCGCAAATGTGGCAACCCCGGTATTCCTCGGACTTCTCCCAAATGGCAATCCCATGGCAACAATTTGGCGATTTTTACTTCCTTTTCTATCTTTACAAGAAGAAAGTATTGGATTCGTGAAAATTTTCGACTTCCGGTTTTCGACGGATTTACAAGTTATAGAGGTCAGAAATTCCAAAAAACCTGTTTTTACAAAATGTCTGTCTGTGAGTCTGTTTGTCTGTATGTGACACAAATTTTGTGGGCGCTCTATCTCAAGAACGAATGCACGGAATTTAATAAAAATTTATATTCAAGTAGTCCCTAATATAAATTGGTGCTGATTAGTTTTGGTATAAATCGCCCAACAGATGGCGTTGCTATGCTGCATTTTTCGCGATTTCTGCAATGGCTCTATCTCAAGAACTAATCCACGGATTTTCATCAAACTTCATATTCAGTTATTCCTTGATATGAATTGGTGCTGGTAACATTTTGGTGTAAATCTCCCAACAGATGGCGCTGCTATGCTGCATTTTGCAGGATTTCACGATTTTCGCAATAGCTCTATCTCAAGAAATAATGCACAGATTTTCATCATATTTCAGATTCAATTAGTCCTTGACATAAATTGACATTTTATGCATTTGGGTGTCAATCGCTCAACAGGTCGCGCTGCTATGCTGCATTTTACGCGATTTTCGCAATAGCTCTATATCAAGAACTAATGCTTGGATTTTCAACGAACTTCGGATTCAAGTATACTTTGATATGAATTAGTGCTGTTTATGTTTTGGTGCAAATCGCTCAAAAGGTAGCGCTGCTATGCTGTATTTTTCAGAATTTCCACTATAACTTTATCTCAATAACTAATGCACGAAATTTTCATCAATCTTCAGATTCAGGTATACCTTGATATCAATTAGTGCTGTTTATGATTTGTTGCAAAATCGCTCAACTGGTGGCGCTGCTATGCTACATTTTTCAGAATTTCCGCTATAGCTCTATCTCAAGAACTATCGCACGAATTTTCATCAGACTTCAAATTCAGATATAGTACTTTGATATGAATTGGTACTAATTTGATGTAATTTCTTGTACTATTTAAATGATTTAATGGATATGATTTATATAGAAGAAAGTTTTGTGATGGCCACAACATACTAGTTGAAAATGGCGCCCAGAAGGAGATTAAACTGCAATCGAACCGCACGTTTCACGTGCAATTTCCAACTTGTTATACCTGACTTTAACGAAAGACAATTTATTATGCATTACATATTGCATTATACATATTGCATTACACATATCTATGTACTAGAGATAAGTTCGGGCTTTTTTGGGTGGTGGTGTGGGGAGGCTGAAACCGAAATTTTTACTTCCTTTTCTATCTTTACAAGAAGAAAGTATTGAATTCGTGAAAATTTTCGACTTTCGGTTTTTGACGGATTTACACGTTTTAGGGATCAGAGATTCCGAAAAACATGTCTTTACAAAATGTCTGTCTGTGAGTCTGTGACTCTGTCTTTCTGTCCGTCTGTCTGTATGTGACACAAATTTTGTGGGCGCTCTATCTCAAGAACTTATGTACGGAATTTAATAAAAAATTATATTCAGTTAGCTCCTGATATAAATTGGTGCTGATTAGTTTTTGGTGTAAATCGCTCAACAGGTGGCGCTGCTATGCAACATTTTTCACGATTTCCTCAATAGCTCAATCTACAGAACTAATGCACGGATTTTCACCAAACTTCAGATTCAGTTAGTTCTTGACATGAATTGATGTTTTATACATTTTGGTGTAAATCGCTCAACAGGTAGCGCTGCTATGCTGCATTTTTTTGTAATTTCCACAATAGCTCCATGTCAAGAAATAATGCTTGGATTTTCAACAAACTTCAGATTCAGATATACCTGGATAGGAATTAGTGCTGTTTAGTTTTTGGTGTAAATCGCTCAACAGGTAGCGCTGCTTTGCTGCATTTTTTTGTAATTTCCACAATAGCTCCATCTCAAGAAATAATGCTTGGATCTTCAACAAACTTCAGATTCAGGTATACCTGGATATGAATTAGTGCTGTTTAGTTTTTGGTGTAAATCGCTCAAATCACACGTGGCGCTGCTGTGCAGCATTTTTCACGATTTCCACAATAGCTCAATCTCCAGAACTAATGCATGGATGTTCATTAAACTTCAGATTCAGTTAGTCCTTGACATCAATTGACGTTTTATAGGTTTTGGTTTAAATCGTTCAACAGGTGGCGCTGCTATGCTGCATTTTTTACAATTTCCACTATAGCTGTATCTCAAGAACTAATGCTTGGATTTTCAACAAACTTCAGATTCAGGTATACCTTGATATGAATTAGTGCTGTTTATGTTTTGGTGCAAATCGCTCAACAGGTGGCGCTGCTATGCTATATTTTTCAGAATTTCCGCTGTAGCTCTATCTCAAGAACTAATGCACGAATTTTCATCAAACTTCAAATTCAGATATACTTTGATATGAATTGGTGTTAAATTGATGTGATTTCTTATACTATTTAAATGATTTAATTGACGTGATTTATATAGAAGAACGTTTTATGATGGCCACAACATACTAGTTTTTTGTGTCATCAGAGAGCGATCCCGAGATCGAAAGAATGCAGTAGAAAATTGTTAATAACATTTAAAAAAATTTCAAGATTAATTTTCTCATTTAAAAACTTATGCAGAAGTAAGTATTAATCCTAAATACTCCCTCATAAACATATTTCATGATTTTCAATTCCCTGAAAATATTTTTTAAATAGAAAATTTATCATTTATACCCAACCACTGGCAGGAATCTACAAAGCTCACAATTCTTATCATTTTAAGACATCATTGTACATTGCACATCTATGGCAGAAAGACATGTTCTGTTTTTAGACAGTTTGGAAAAGGACTTTAAACAGAAAGCGAGAATAGACAAATTGCTTCCCACGTCGTCTTTATGTTACTAACATTGACCGTCCCAATGTTTCAGAATCCGAAAGACCATTTCTCCTTATATTTATATCCCACCAATAACAATTAGGCTGTCAACGATTTTAATCAGCGATTAAATCGTGATTTTAATCAACCGATTAAAAAAAAAAAAAAACATTGATTACAATCAAAAAATTTCTAAATGTTTAAAATGTCAAAAAAGAAAAAAAAGTATTAAAATCTAAGATGAACATAATTTGAAAGTTTCTACAGGTATTTTGACTTGTGAATAAACAAACAAGTTGGAAATTACTCGTCAAACGTGGCAAATGAGGTACGTTCGTACTATAACTAGTTTTATAAATATTTTTTGTCCCGCATATTGTACTGAATGTATATTTTAGTGCAATTTATAAGTGCATAAGCTGTAACATCATAAAAATGCACTTGGCCTCATTGACCGTAGTGTAACGGAAAACTTTTGACTGTCCCTGTAATTAAACTATATATCCGATTTTAATAAAATTTGAAACGACTCGACAAAATTTTGCAACAATTATATATTTAAAATTCCAGACCATTCGGAAGGCTGTAACATCATTAAAATGCACTTGCAATAATTTTTTCTCATTTTCCTTAATGTAACGGAAAACTTTTGACTGTCCCTGTAATTAAACTATGCATCCGATTTGCATAACTTTTTAAATGACTCGACAAAATTTTGCAACAATTATATATTTAAAATTTCAGACCGTTCGGTTGAATAGTTTTTGCTCTGTTATATAGCGGACGGACTGAACGACGACTATAGGTGCTACGTATTTATATAATTACGAACGCACCTAAAAAAGAGCTGTTAATAACTGCTTCTAAGCTTAGTTCCTGAGTATTGTAAAAAATTAAAAACAGTTAAGTTTGTAAAAAGCATTGTTTTTATCCAACATAAAACAGCTTCATTTAAAAATGATATTTAATATAATTTGTGATGTCAGTTTCCTTTATGTAGTAAATTTATGCGTTATTTTATATAAAATAAACAAAGCAAGTGTAATAAATTTCTGCAAGTAAAAGAATAAATAGTCAGTGTCTTAGTTTCTCAGTCTACTTTTGTAATAATAAATTAATAGCAATCTCGAGTTAAAGAAGATTAAAAGAGTGACGTCCGCTCAGCAGCTAAATTGTAAATGAATGCATAAGAGAAAAAGAGCTAATTGGTATAAAAATGTTAAGAGCTTCCTTGGTATAGGTTGAATTAAATGTTTTTTTTTTTTTTTAACTTTGTAACTCATATATACTAAATAAAAAAATTAATTAGGTATTGAAAAGCCATCAAAACCTTTCTTAAAAAGAAAAAAAAATGATCCATTGAAAGCTAATAATTCCCACCGAGATGTAATAATGCTGTTATTTAAATATTTTGAGGATTTCAGATATTTAAATATTTTTAGGATTTCAGATATAACTGGCTATCCTTTCATTTATTCTGTATGTGTATATGAATGGGTTTAACTCATTTTCATATTTTTTTTGGTTTGCATACACATACATGTGTGCAAGTTTAGATTTTGGTGATTAACAGTAATTTTTCAAAGTACAAATGCAAAACAAGCTGCAAATAATATTTGTTAGTTTTGTTATTTGTGCTACTAACTAATGAAATTAGTTATTTGCATTTTTTATTAATTATGTAATTGCTTACTGTATTTTCTTGGCCATTTTTTTTTATCCTGCCCCTTTTGAAATTGGCAAAATGCACCCTGCCTTTAAAAGAAAAAAAAAAAAACGGGCCATCAGTATAGCGCACTGACGTCAGTGCGCTATACCGATGGCCCGGGTTCGAGTCCCGGCATGGAATCTTTTTCACTATGTTGGCCTTTGCGCCTCTTAATCAATTACTTTGAAATTTGATTTTCATTTGATATATTGTATTCAAGGAGAATGTTTTCTCTCTGAAATAATTTCCATGTATTAATGTTTTATGCGTTTTCTAAAATGTTTACTTAGTTCTCTTATATACCTTATTTCTTTAAATAACGAAGTTTTGTTAAAGCATTCAGTAAGTGTTGGAAAGTGTTTCATAATCTATGCTTAACGCAAGATTTGTCTTTCTTGTTTATTTCTTTTTTTAGTTTTGTTGGGTGATAAAATGAGTACGCCTCTGGAGATTGAAAATCTACGACCAGTATTCAGCAAAATTATGAAGGCCCACCAGTTAAAGCCCGAGGACGTGCCTGTGAACCGAGCTAAAATACACATCTTTAATACGGGAAGTTTTGAGTGTGTATGTGAACGTACATGGCGATCCGCATTCTCGTGGATAACGTTCGATTTGAGCAAACTGGAAATTGTTAAGAGATGGAAAATGTTGTGCCAGGTGTGCCATGGAGAATGTTACCCCAAATTTGCGGTGGAACAACTTGAAGAAATGTTTGAGAAAGCTGTTAACATGTAAGTATGTTTTATTTCTATTTGTAGTTAAACCTGGGGAAACAGAATCTCTAGGGCAGGGACGGCAAACCTATGGCACGCGTGCCAAAAGCGGCACGCGAAAGAAAATTTTTGGCACGTTGTTACTTGTGATTCGCAATTAATATACAGTGATACTACACAAAAACAAACTCTAGATGATCTAATGTTGACTAAATTTGATTTATTGGATGGATATTGAAGATTGAAGAATTTCAATTGATGTTTTTTAAAATACCGTAAATTACCACATTATCAAATATACCAAAAATGATAAAAATATTTCAACTTCGAAATTAATTTCAGAGCAATTTAAAGAAACTGGCGCTTGATCTTTTAATATTTTTTCCATCTATCTATGTCTGCAAGGTCATTAGTTTCTAAAATTAGTTTGCATTCTGTTGAAATTAACTGAGTATGAACCTGATATTACTTTCCTTCCATGATGCAACATCACAATTAATCACATATATTTTTTAATAATTTCTAGAATTTAATTTTTTTTATGGTTATTATAGTGCAATACCTCACCTTTATGTTAACCATTTGTTTTTTATTTTTTTATCTTAATGTTATTATTTAGAAGGCTTTTTTTTTGTCGTGATGTTTTCAATCCACTAATTTTGTTGGCACGTCAAGGTCGTGTAAGATATTTTTGGAAATAAATTGGCACGCGGTTATAAAAAGGTTCGCCAACTCTGCTCTAGGGCAAAGAAATAAATTCCGCTTTAGGCAGGTTTCAGCCTTATAGCAGGTGTACTAATATCTTCCGTCGGGACCATAAATAATTTTTGTTAAAGACCAGGAATGTGACGAATATTCGGCCACTATTCGGCATTCAGCCCTTTTAACATCTACACGGAAAAAACTGTTTTGTTGAAACAACTAAATTTTGGTTAATATACACTGAGCAAAAAAAGTATTTGTACGCAGGCAATTTTTTGCATAAGTAACCATAGAAAGCAAATTTGATACTATTCTCTTAATTATTCATTTATTTAAATAAGAAGAAAATAAAAATAACTACCCGTTTTCCTTAAACAGTAATATTACACATTTTAAAAAATAAATTAATATTTTCTCATACCAAAAAAGTATTTGCACAAGAAGCATTGGCTGTTAAAAAAGGCATTAAATGTGAACATTATGCAAATGTTTAGCATATCAGTCCCGCAGTACATTAGCCCCGCACTTTAAAGTCACGTAAATATATTAACTGGAGCAGGGATTCTGGGGAATTTTTGTTCTAATGGCGCCGAAAACGTGTGAACTGTCTGTTGCTACCCGTGAGAAGATTATATTTCTTCACAATTCTGGATTAAGTTACCGAGGAATAGTTAAAAATTTAAATCTAAACTTTTTTAGTGTTCGTTATGTAATTAAGAAGAAAAAAGAAACTGGTTCGACAATAAATAAGCCGCGAACTGGGCGTCCAAGAAAGCTAAATACCACGCAAAAGAGAGCCATCATAAAAGAATCTTCAAAAAACTCTTTTCTAAGTGCTCGAGAATTGGCTGTTGATGTCACTTCAACGTCGGGAACAATAGTTATACCACAATCAATTAGAAATATTCTTCATGATGCAAACATTCGAGGAAGAGCCCCTCGAAAAAAACCATTTATTAGTGAAACAAATAGGGTGAAAAGACTTGAATTTGCAAAAGCTTATGTCAGCAAATCACTAGAGTTTTAGAAAACTGTTATTTTTTCCGATGAAAGCAAGTTCAATATTTTTAGCTCAGATGGTAAGAAAACTGTATGGCGAAAGCCAAATACTTCTCTGCAAATTAAAAACTTGAAGCCAACTGTAAAACATGGTGGTGGTCATGTAATTATTTGGAGATGCATGTCTTTTAACGGAGTTGGCGAAATGGCCTTTATTGAAGTCAATATGAATGCTAAATAATATATTAATATATTGCGAGATCATTTATCTAATAGTGCTCTGAAATTGGGAATTGCTAATTCATATTATTTCTAGCAGGATAACGATCCGAAACACACTGCATATATTACGAGGCTATGGTTGCTTTATAATGTAAAAAATCAATTGAAAACGCAACCACAATCACCAGACCTCAATCCGATTGAAAATTTATGGCATATTTTGGATGTGAAAATAAGGAAAAAGAAAATTTCTAACAAATCAGAACTTAAGGAACTCTTAGGGAAGAATGGCTACAAATCAGCAGTGAAACATGTCACAAATTAATAGAATCGATGCCCAGACGATTACAAGGTGTAATTGAAGCAAAGGGCATGCATACTAAATATTAGCACTGCTTTTAACTTATAAATAATTCCTCTAGTTCTATTTTTATTGCTAGTGTGCAAATATTTTTTTGGCAGTACAAATGCTACTTTTTTATGTTTTCATATTTTAAATATAATTATTAAATCAGATATTAAATATGTTTATTTGTTTTGTAAAAGTTTTAATTCTTAGTTGTTTTTTATTTATTTATACATATGCTACAACAAATTTACCTGGTGTGTAAATACTTTTTTTGCTCACTGTAGTTCCAACCAAATATTTTGGTTGGAATGACCAAATTTTGGTTGGAATAACCAAATGATTTGTTGAATTAACAAAATAATTTGGTTAATCTAACCAAAATTTTATTATTCTAACCAAAATATTTGGTTGGAGTCATATTAACCAAAATTTAGTTGTTTCAACAAAACAGTTTTTCCCGTATATTCGGTTGGCCAGATACCTGAGGCCGAGCGAATAACAATTTCCGCCTTACGAGGTATGTTTTGCAGAGATGTGAAAGTTCTTGAAGGTAATGAAGCAGTGCTGGCCTTCTGATGACGCGTTCCATTTGGAAACCTCGCTGTGGACTATCACATTCAGGATTAGTTTGGATTATAACACCCATTTTCCAGATGAGTCGTGATGTGTTGTCCTCTATAACAGCGATTCCCAACCCGGGGTATGCGAAAATAATATCGGTAATGGCGGAAATCATAAAAATGTTTTAACTAAAAACACATGAAGAAAATTGATAGTTTTAGATTACAAATTTAGCCCGCACACTGCTAAGCAGTTAAGCATGAGTATTTATATATTTTCCCCCATTTTCCCGAAAGCTTCAATTACTTATTATGCAATATTCTTTTCTGTTTCCATTTTGATTATCTGTATATCATGATGCAAAGTTCTTATCAATAGTGATCGTAAGATAATTAAGATTTCTTTTAATGCTGCAATTTTTTTTTCTTATTGTTTGGCTAATATTATGAAAAGCAATATAATTTTAAAATGCAAGATAAAAAAAAAAAGAGAAATGTTAGAAATGCAGGTTTTTTACGCGACTGGAAAACAGGGAATTGTCAGGGAAAATGACAAGTGCTCAAAAAGTAATGGAAAAGTCAGGGAAAATAATTTTTTTTTCTAAAACCTGGAAAAGTCAGGGATTTTTTTTTAATGCACTATCATGCGTCAACATTCTCCCGAGTTAACGGTACGTCCGCAAAAAAGTTCCCCTTTTTCCCTTAAAAGGAGAATTTTTGCTACATTCACATTTTTAACATAAAGATGTTTTAGCTATACAAATGTGTCGCCAAATAGTCGGTACTTAAGCGAAAGAAATGTTGAGTCTTGTTAAGGTGGCTAGGATGAGATGTCATGAATAATTATATAAGAAAAAGAACGAAAATTATGAAGCTAGAGAAAAAAGAAA
The DNA here is from genome assembly GCA_963932465.1 of Maratus speciosus. NCBI lineage: Eukaryota > Metazoa > Arthropoda > Arachnida > Araneae > Salticidae > Maratus > Maratus speciosus. The sequence continues at coordinate 60,379,012 of OZ010799.1, read as the reverse complement.
AAAAAAAGATAAAAGAAAACTGTAGCTGAAGTTAAAATGTTAAAAGACAAAAAAATGAAACTTTTACACAACAAACTGCTTCTGAAACAACACAAATAAATGACATGATAGTAGAAGTCTGAAAAAAGTTAAATGTTTAATATGTGTAAATTCAGTTATGTAAATAAAAAGTTACTTTGAATCCATCTGAGTTGTATTTTAGTTTTGCTTGTTTATATATATACATATAGTAAATGTTAAATGATATAGATTTTTAGTTTCAATTTATACGTTATTTTAATTTTCAGATGTAAGTTTATTCATTAAGATCTTGAATTGTAATTCATATTTCGTGAATTTTGGTCAGGAAATTGTAGGAAATTGTAGGCCTGGAAAACCTGGAAAAGTCAGGGAATTTTGGTATTCAAATAGAGTATGAAACCTGGAAATGTCAATGTAATTTCTATCGATTATTATTGTTTTAGATCGGGAGGCGGAAGCACAGACAATCACCTTATCGAGTTCACGGCTGAAATTCCGGAATTAGTTAAAACTCGATTCGCATATTAAAACGTAATCGGTCTGCCAGGTCATATTTTGGTGGAAAACACCTGAAATCTCTATTTTAGCGGTTGACTCGTAGGTTTACCATTGTGTTTACCTGCACTCAAAGGTATGAAAACATAGAGGACTGGCAGGGGCGCGCCAGCAGTATCCAGCGCCTGTGTGCAGAACTTTAGTTAGCTGCCTATACCCGCCCCCCTCCCAACCGAAAGTAAAACTTTATTTAAAAAAATCGAGTGTCTATAACAGCATAGCTAACATCCTTCTGGGTTTTCCCCCCAGGTCAAATAAAGTTTTTGAACCAGAAAATTTATTTAATAAAATGTGTCTTGTTTCTATAGGGTTCGTATTTTATTTCATTTATTAAATAAAATTTCCGGTTCCAAACATGTTTAAATTACTTGAAAAATAAGGAAGGTTGGCAGCTATGGAAATAAAATTCGAAACACAGCAAATGGAACCTGTCTGTATCAGAATCCTGCATTGACCTTTTGACTTCGGCTATGCACTTTGCGTATATACAGTGCGTTAAGAAATTATAAGACCACTAACGAATTGGTGCACTTCTGAAGAAGAAGACACAATATGCACATTTTTAGCGTGTGTATTTAAAATTTAACATAGAACGTTTTCTGTTACAATTGCTACATTAAAATTTAAGTTACATTTTATTAAAATCTTCCAATTTTTTTTAAACGTAAATAAGGTGACTGTTAAGAAATTATAAAACCGCGTGAGGAAATTAGTATATTATATGTCACATCAGAATCATTATAAAACGTACGCGTTTGTATATCGTGAAAGCATTCACGAAAAGCAAAGGTGCAGGTTTAGATAGTGTTATTTACGATATATTTGAAGATGCCGCGGGGTAAAGAGTTGTCTCCGACCGAATTCAGAAAAATTTGGTTTTATAAGGGTGCTGGTAAATCTGAACGAGAAATAGCTTAGTTAATGAAGCGTTCTAAAACTGCCATTCACAGTGAAATAATTAGAAAAAGGGATTCAAATAAAATTAAACAAACTGGAAGAAAAAGGATTTTGACAGCACGGGATGATCGACAAATATTTCGATTATCAACTCAAAAAGGTCTTTCAACTCGGGAAATTTCGAACCGTTTCAGAAAAAGAACCTCACACGTAACAATTTGGAAGAGTCTGAAATCAAATAGTAATGCAAAATGTATGAAACTGTTGGAAAAACCGAGGTTAATGAAATATCATAAAGAAGAAAGTGTGAAATGGGCTAAAAATGTCATGTCATGGGACAAGAAAAGGAAACAGTGATATTTTCAGATGAAAATAAATTTAAACTTGATGGTCCGGATGGTTATAAACAGCACTGGCATGATTTTAGGAAAGAACAGAAACAATGCTTCAGTCGACAAATGGGAAGAGGATCAGTAATGGATTGGGGAGCTTTTAGTCATGATGGATTATGCGCTTTAACCCTAATTTCGGGGACGTACGAACTCTGCGCAATATCAGGCTATGTTGTATGATCATTTGATAACACTTGGACCTTTTTTAGGTGGTGCTAACTGGATGTTTCAGCAGGACAATGCTTCTTGCCATGTATCTAAATCCACGCAGCAATGGTTTAAAAAATAAAAAAATCATGTTTTGTCATAGCTAAGTCGAAGTCCAGACTTGAACCCTATGGAAAATCTTTCGGGTGAATTAAGTCGCAAAGTTTATGCTAATAATAAACAGTTTTTATCTGCCAATGAACTAGAAGTAATCATTGTAAAAGAATGGCACAATATTTCTGAATCTGTACTTAATCATCTGGTCACTTCTATGAAAAACAGAGTGTTTGAGGTTATAAGGAAAAATGGAGGACCAATATCGTATTAATTTACATATTATTTTTGTTTTAAGACAAGTAGTCTTATAATTTGTTAACAGTGTTTGTTTCAATCATTGCTTATATTTTTGTTAACATACTTATTTATTGCATTATTAAAAATTATTGCAAAATAATTTTAATAAATATGCTGCATTTTGATATCTCATGAGTTTAAACGATACTTAGAACCTTTATTTGCTTTACTACGGGACTCGGCCCCCTACGAGCTACGCTCGCCAACCCCCGTTCAGACACCGCAGTCTTTAAAAGCACGCTAATTTGATCGGCTTTTAAAAGATTTTGGAAGATTTAATTATAATTTAAAAAACAGTGGCGCTCTCCCTATAAACGAGTTTCTATTCATTTCTCTTTGATTGGGGAATTTTAAGGACAAATCAGCTGCTGTTAAAAGATACAATGGCTGTTTTCGTCTTTGATTAAATAAAATGAGTTAAACATTTCAAAATAAGCTAATATAAAATGAATTAAGTAAACATAGTCTTTGTCTCCCGGTATTTTTTAACAAAGCGAAAAGAAAGTTCTTTTAAATAACACATTTTAAATGCATCGTTTTTAATCTGACGTAATTTTCACCAATCTTTTCATTCCCTTTTTAATATTCACGTGAAAATACTTTTGTTAGAAATGAAATATTATTTGCGCTGTCCAAACAAAAATAGTTGAAAAGATCATCTCAAAATATCAAATAACTGTCTCGCGCAATTTTTAAACTTAAACTGTTTTGCAATATTATTTTTTGTTCATTTTACGTAATAAGTGTAATGTGACGTAATTTCTCCTATTTAAGACTTCTAACGCATGTTAATGAATTTATTATTTTACAATATCCTTTCTCTGTTAAAATTCACGTGTAAATATAGTTTTTATGAAATAATTTTCAATAAGTTCCTGCTTTTTATACATAATTATTTAATTCTAATTTGAAAGTTTTTTTCTCGTGTATAATTCCCATGTACAGTTTTTGCTCCTATAAAACTTTTTTAATGGAACGATTTTGTCCAACTTTAGCATTAAATATCTCTTAAAATAATTCTTAGTTTTGAAAATTGTCTGCATCAGCGTGTTTATCAAACATTTCTCTGTAATACCACCGATTTTCATATTTTTGTATGCAATATATTTCTTAATATTAACGGAGAAATACCTCCGGTCACAAAATATTCAAAACCGGCGGCGGTGACAGCGCAAGTTACTTTTTTTTAGAATAGAGAGATAATTTTCTAAATCAAAGTGGTCTTATAATTTCTTAACGCACTGTAGTTAAAAGTACCCAGTGTTTGTACGATCTTTTTGTTTTAGTACGCATATGTTTTCAAATATAATACAATGGCAGAAAATTTAAGATTGAATTACAAAGGTTATTTTTCGAAAACTGTGTTATTAAAAAAATGAACGAATCCTGCTAAAAAGTTTGTTACCACGATGATTTTAAGGGATTAAACGGGAAAATTCCATTATCCCGGAGAAAATAGTACAATACAAAAACAATAGATTGTATCTGTACTAATAAAAAAAAGTCGTTTGTCATCTCTAATTTGCATATCTATATTAATAAAAGAAATACTTTTATCTGTATGTGTTGACGATGGCTAAGAAAATCTACCGCACATGCAGGTATGAAAATTTGGATTAGAGGATAGTAGGTCCAAATGCACCTGAGGCTTAGATTTTTTGGTAATTAGAAGGAATATTAATCAAAAGCCATAATGATCATCCCAAAATGGTGATCTTTCTCGCTTCAAAGCGTTCATGTTTGTGCATTTCCCCAGAAAATAAGCGGTCCTTCACACTGACATTAGCTTTCGATTTTTACTGCATTTCGAAATTGTGATGCCCGGGTGCCCGTAGTACAAACAACAACAACAAAAAAAAAATCGTTTTACTTTTCCGATTTTAACAATATCTTTCGTTACTACTTCAAAAAACCTTTTTATTTGGCAGCAATTCGCGTCAGTTTTCAAGTTTCTCCGTTACTCTGAAGTTTCAAACTTTGAAGAAAAAAAAACTATTAATACAATTTCGGTATTTAACGATATCTCTGGTGTGAAAAAATAATAATATTTACAATTTAAAAAAATCTTGAAGTCATTTTAATGATTCGCCAGGGACGTTTTTTCTCTCGGTGCAATGGTGTAAGTGTTCTCAAGATATCATATCTCGCTTAAAAAATATGTGCTTTGAATAACATTTCGCGTTTTAAAAAAGTGAGAGGAAGATGCGCATTTTATATTAGTTATTTTTATCAAGAATTTTTGTTGAGAACTGAAAGTGTTATATATATCTAAATGACAGAAATTAAATACAAATTCGAGGTTTGCTTGAAAAATCAGTTCGGAGCATGGATAGCACCCCGACCTACACTGACGAAGGCAGTGGATATCATTTCGCTTTTTAAAAAGCGAGGGCTGGTGCGCATTTTATAATATTTATTAAAACATAAATATTAATATAATCAATAATTTTTGTTCATAATTGAAAGTTTTATATATCTAAATGCCAGAAATTAAATACAAATTCGAGGTTAGCTTGAAAAATCAGACCAGAGCGTGGATAGCACTACAGGTGTACGCTGCTGAAGATAGCGGGGTTTCAACTCGAGCTTCCTTTTTGGATGGATTTTAAATTAAAAATGAAACATTATACAAATTCGAGGTTGTATCCTGCCGAAGGTAGTGCTGCTGATGATAGTTCGTTTAGAAAGATTTCCGCTTAAAAATATAAAATAAAAACAAGCCTGACACTGGGTAGCACGTCCGGTGTATATACTGCTGAAAACAATCCCCCCAGCCCACCTCTAGGTTCGTTTGGAAAAAATATAAAATTATTCAACATTTGATTTCATTCATTTTTAAGGTTATTATCACTGTCCCGAGCAATGCCGAGTGAACCGGTTAGTAGGAAAGTGGACGCATAAGGGGCATCCATCCCACACTGAGACGACAAGTGACATGAAGCCGAAACATGTAGCGCATTAATAGGTCGAAACAAAGAACGAAGTTGTTTCAAACCTGTTTTAAACCAGTTTTTCCAGCGAATTCAAGCGACATGTCTTATGTGTCGCCTTAGTGTAGGATGCGCCTTAGTCTACCACTATTCATGGCCTGATTACCGCAGGGGAAACTTTTACCGGTATTTCCGAATAGTAATTTTCATCTTATTTATGACAGAAATTCTGCAGTAAGGCGACGATTGCTATTTTAAAAAAAAATGTGGAATTTAGCCCCTATGGTAAGAAAACTGTACTACGCTCTACCACTACTACAGTGAGAGAAGTATTGCACGTTTTCAGCCATGTGAATTCAGTGTTGCCAGTGGGCTACTTTTTTTAAAATTCAGATTTCTTGATTGGCACCACTTTTTTGAAATGGCAAAATTCCCCTTATTTAATGACATATTAATTAAGGTGAAAATAAGGGGAATTTTACGATTTCAAAAAAGCGGTTGCAGCCAAGAAATCTGAATTTTAAAAAAGTAGCCCACTGGCAACACTGTGTGAATTGCGGCGCCTTTCACTGTTTGCAACTACATGAGGTGCGCCTCTGCTTATTGAAAGGTAGGACAGGTCTGAGTCTAAATCTCTTAGGCGACTCAGAAGTAGAATAAAACGAAATAAATAATAATAAAAAAAGGAAATGAATATTTATACAGGGGCGCGCCAGCAGTATCCAGCGCCTGTGTGCAGAACTTTAGTTAGCTGCCTATACCCGCCCCCCTCCCAACCGAAAGTAAAACTTTATTTAAAAAAATCGAGTGTCTATAACAGCATAGCTAACATCCTTCTGGGTTTTCCCCCCAGGTCAAATAAAGTTTTTGAACCAGAAAATTTATTTAATAAAATGTGTCTTGTTTCTATAGGGTTCGTATTTTATTTCATTTATTAAATAAAATTTCCGGTTCCAAACATGTTTAAATTACTTGAAAAATAAGGAAGGTTGGCAGCTATGGAAATAAAATTCGAAACACAGCAAATGGAACCTGTCTGTATCAGAATCCTGCATTGACCTTTTGACTTCGGCTATGCACTTTGCGTATATACAGTGCGTTAAGAAATTATAAGACCACTAACGAATTGGTGCACTTCTGAAGAAGAAGACACAATATGCACATTTTTAGCGTGTGTATTTAAAATTTAACATAGAACGTTTTCTGTTACAATTGCTACATTAAAATTTAAGTTACATTTTATTAAAATCTTCCAATTTTTTTTAAACGTAAATAAGGTTACTGTTAAGAAATTATAAAACCGCGTGAGGAAATTAGTATATTATATGTCACATCAGAATCATTATAAAACGTACGCGTTTGTATATCGTGAAAGCATTCACGAAAAGCAAAGGTGCAGGTTTAGATAGTGTTATTTACGATATATTTGAAGATGCCGCGGGGTAAAGAGTTGTCTCCGACCGAATTCAGAAAAATTTGGTTTTATAAGGGTGCTGGTAAATCTGAACGAGAAATAGCTTAGTTAATGAAGCGTTCTAAAACTGCCATTCACAGTGAAATAATTAGAAAAAGGGATTCAAATAAAATTAAACAAACTGGAAGAAAAAGGATTTTGACAGCACGGGATGATCGACAAATATTTCGATTATCAACTCAAAAAGGTCTTTCTACTCGGGAAATTTCGAACCGTTTCAGAAAAAGAACCTCACACGTAACAATTTGGAAGAGTCTGAAATCAAATAGTAATGCAAAATGTATGAAACTGTTGGAAAAACCGAGGTTAATGAAATATCATAAAGAAGAAAGTGTGAAATGGGCTAAAAATGTCATGTCATGGGACAAGAAAAGGAAACAGTGATATTTTCAGATGAAAATAAATTTAAACTTGATGGTCCGGATGGTTATAAACAGCACTGGCATGATTTTAGGAAAGAACAGAAACAATGCTTCAGTCGACAAATGGGAAGAGGATCAGTAATGGATTGGGGAGCTTTTAGTCATGATGGATTATGCGCTTTAACCCTAATTTCGGGGACGTACGAACTCTGCGCAATATCAGGCTATGTTGTATGATCATTTGATAACACTTGGACCTTTTTTAGGTGGTGCTAACTGGATGTTTCAGCAGGACAATGCTTCTTGCCATGTATCTAAATCCACGCAGCAATGGTTTAAAAAATAAAAAAATCATGTTTTGTCATAGCTAAGTCGAAGTCCAGACTTGAACCCTATGGAAAATCTTTCGGGTGAATTAAGTCGCAAAGTTTATGCTAATAATAAACAGTTTTTATCTGCCAATGAACTAGAAGTAATCATTGTAAAAGAATGGCACAATATTTCTGAATCTGTACTTAATCATCTGGTCACTTCTATGAAAAACAGAGTGTTTGAGGTTATAAGGAAAAATGGAGGACCAATATCGTATTAATTTACATATTATTTTTGTTTTAAGACAAGTAGTCTTATAATTTGTTAACAGTGTTTGTTTCAATCATTGCTTATATTTTTGTTAACATACTTATTTATTGCATTATTAAAAATTATTGCAAAATAATTTTAATAAATATGCTGCATTTTGATATCTCATGAGTTTAAACGATACTTAGAACCTTTATTTGCTTTACTACGGGACTCGGCCCCCTACGAGCTACGCTCGCCAACCCCCGTTCAGACACCGCAGTCTTTAAAAGCACGCTAATTTGATCGGCTTTTAAAAGATTTTGGAAGATTTAATTATAATTTAAAAAACAGTGGCGCTCTCCCTATAAACGAGTTTCTATTCATTTCTCTTTGATTGGGGAATTTTAAGGACAAATCAGCTGCTGTTAAAAGATACAATGGCTGTTTTCGTCTTTGATTAAATAAAATGAGTTAAACATTTCAAAATAAGCTAATATAAAATGAATTAAGTAAACATAGTCTTTGTCTCCCGGTATTTTTTAACAAAGCGAAAAGAAAGTTCTTTTAAATAACACATTTTAAATGCATCGTTTTTAATCTGACGTAATTTTCACCAATCTTTTCATTCCCTTTTTAATATTCACGTGAAAATACTTTTGTTAGAAATGAAATATTATTTGCGCTGTCCAAACAAAAATAGTTGAAAAGATCATCTCAAAATATCAAATAACTGTCTCGCGCAATTTTTAAACTTAAACTGTTTTGCAATATTATTTTTTGTTCATTTTACGTAATAAGTGTAATGTGACGTAATTTCTCCTATTTAAGACTTCTAACGCATGTTAATGAATTTATTATTTTACAATATCCTTTCTCTGTTAAAATTCACGTGTAAATATAGTTTTTATGAAATAATTTTCAATAAGTTCCTGCTTTTTATACATAATTATTTAATTCTAATTTGAAAGTTTTTTTCTCGTGTATAATTCCCATGTACAGTTTTTGCTCCTATAAAACTTTTTTAATGGAACGATTTTGTCCAACTTTAGCATTAAATATCTCTTAAAATAATTCTTAGTTTTGAAAATTGTCTGCATCAGCGTGTTTATCAAACATTTCTCTGTAATACCACCGATTTTCATATTTTTGTATGCAATATATTTCTTAATATTAACGGAGAAATACCTCCGGTCACAAAATATTCAAAACCGGCGGCGGTGACAGCGCAAGTTACTTTTTTTTAGAATAGAGAGATAATTTTCTAAATCAAAGTGGTCTTATAATTTCTTAACGCACTGTAGTTAAAAGTACCCAGTGTTTGTACGATCTTTTTGTTTTAGTACGCATATGTTTTCAAATATAATACAATGGCAGAAAATTTAAGATTGAATTACAAAGGTTATTTTTCGAAAACTGTGTTATTAAAAAAATGAACGAATCCTGCTAAAAAGTTTGTTACCACGATGATTTTAAGGGATTAAACGGGAAAATTCCATTATCCCGGAGAAAATAGTACAATACAAAAACAATAGATTGTATCTGTACTAATAAAAAAAAGTCGTTTGTCATCTCTAATTTGCATATCTATATTAATAAAAGAAATACTTTTATCTGTATGTGTTGACGATGGCTAAGAAAATCTACCGCACATGCAGGTATGAAAATTTGGATTAGAGGATAGTAGGTCCAAATGCACCTGAGGCTTAGATTTTTTGGTAATTAGAAGGAATATTAATCAAAAGCCATAATGATCATCCCAAAATGGTGATCTTTCTCGCTTCAAAGCGTTCATGTTTGTGCATTTCCCCAGAAAATAAGCGGTCCTTCACACTGACATTAGCTTTCGATTTTTACTGCATTTCGAAATTGTGATGCCCGGGTGCCCGTAGTACAAACAACAACAACAAAAAAAAAATCGTTTTACTTTTCCGATTTTAACAATATCTTTCGTTACTACTTCAAAAAACCTTTTTATTTGGCAGCAATTCGCGTCAGTTTTCAAGTTTCTCCGTTACTCTGAAGTTTCAAACTTTGAAGAAAAAAAAACTATTAATACAATTTCGGTATTTAACGATATCTCTGGTGTGAAAAAATAATAATATTTACAATTTAAAAAAATCTTGAAGTCATTTTAATGATTCGCCAGGGACGTTTTTTCTCTCGGTGCAATGGTGTAAGTGTTCTCAAGATATCATATCTCGCTTAAAAAATATGTGCTTTGAATAACATTTCGCGTTTTAAAAAAGTGAGAGGAAGATGCGCATTTTATATTAGTTATTTTTATCAAGAATTTTTGTTGAGAACTGAAAGTGTTATATATATCTAAATGACAGAAATTAAATACAAATTCGAGGTTTGCTTGAAAAATCAGTTCGGAGCATGGATAGCACCCCCCCCCCCCCCCGACCTACACTGACGAAGGCAGTGGATATCATTTCGCTTTTTAAAAAGCGAGGGCTGGTGCGCATTTTATAATATTTATTAAAACATAAATATTAATATAATCAATAATTTTTGTTCATAATTGAAAGTTTTATATATCTAAATGCCAGAAATTAAATACAAATTCGAGGTTAGCTTGAAAAATCAGACCAGAGCGTGGATAGCACTACAGGTGTACGCTGCTGAAGATAGCGGGGTTTCAACTCGAGCTTCCTTTTTGGATGGATTTTAAATTAAAAATGAAACATTATACAAATTCGAGGTTGCATCCTGCCGAAGGTAGTGCTGCTGATGATAGTTCGTTTAGAAAGATTTCCGCTTAAAAATATAAAATAAAAACAAGCCTGACACTGGGTAGCACGTCCGGTGTATATACTGCTGAAAACAATCCCCCCAGCCCACCTCTAGGTTCGTTTGGAAAAAATATAAAATTATTCAACATTTGATTTCATTCATTTTTAAGGTTATTATCACTGTCCCGAGCAATGCCGAGTGAACCGGTTAGTAGGAAAGTGGACGCATAAGGGGCATCCATCCCACACTGAGACGACAAGTGACATGAAGCCGAAACATGTAGCGCATTAATAGGTCGAAACAAAGAACGAAGTTGTTTCAAACCTGTTTTAAACCAGTTTTTCCAGCGAATTCAAGCGACATGTCTTATGTGTCGCCTTAGTGTAGGATGCGCCTTAGTCTACCACTATTCATGGCCTGATTACCGCAGGGGAAACTTTTACCGGTATTTCCGAATAGTAATTTTCATCTTATTTATGACAGAAATTCTGCAGTAAGGCGACGATTGCTATTTTAAAAAAAAATGTGGAATTTAGCCCCTATGATAAGAAAACTGTACTACGCTCTACCACTACTACAGTGAGAGAAGTATTGCACGTTTTCAGCCATGTGAATTCAGTGTTGCCAGTGGGCTACTTTTTTTAAAATTCAGATTTCTTGATTGGCACCACTTTTTTGAAATGGCAAAATTCCCCTTATTTAATGACATATTAATTAAGGTGAAAATAAGGGGAATTTTACGATTTCAAAAAAGCGGTTGCAGCCAAGAAATCTGAATTTTAAAAAAGTAGCCCACTGGCAACACTGTGTGAATTGCGGCGCCTTTCACTGTTTGCAACTACATGAGGTGCGCCTCTGCTTATTGAAAGGTAGGACAGGTCTGAGTCTAAATCTCTTAGGCGACTCAGAAGTAGAATAAAACGAAATAAATAATAATAAAAAAAGGAAATGAATATTTATACAGGGGCGCGCCAGCAGTATCCAGCGCCTGTGTGCAGAACTTTAGTTAGCTGCCTATACCCGCCCCCCTCCCAACCGAAAGTAAAACTTTATTTAAAAAAATCGAGTGTCTATAACAGCATAGCTAACATCCTTCTGGGTTTTCCCCCCAGGTCAAATAAAGTTTTTGAACCAGAAAATTTATTTAATAAAATGTGTCTTGTTTCTATAGGGTTCGTATTTTATTTCATTTATTAAATAAAATTTCCGGTTCCAAACATGTTTAAATTACTTGAAAAATAAGGAAGGTTGGCAGCTATGGAAATAAAATTCGAAACACAGCAAATGGAACCTGTCTGTATCAGAATCCTGCATTGACCTTTTGACTTCGGCTATGCACTTTGCGTATATACAGTGCGTTAAGAAATTATAAGACCACTAACGAATTGGTGCACTTCTGAAGAAGAAGACACAATATGCACATTTTTAGCGTGTGTATTTAAAATTTAACATAGAACGTTTTCTGTTACAATTGCTACATTAAAATTTAAGTTACATTTTATTAAAATCTTCCAATTTTTTTTAAACGTAAATAAGGTTACTGTTAAGAAATTATAAAACCGCGTGAGGAAATTAGTATATTATATGTCACATCAGAATCATTATAAAACGTACGCGTTTGTATATCGTGAAAGCATTCACGAAAAGCAAAGGTGCAGGTTTAGATAGTGTTATTTACGATATATTTGAAGATGCCGCGGGGTAAAGAGTTGTCTCCGACCGAATTCAGAAAAATTTGGTTTTATAAGGGTGCTGGTAAATCTGAACGAGAAATAGCTTAGTTAATGAAGCGTTCTAAAACTGCCATTCACAGTGAAATAATTAGAAAAAGGGATTCAAATAAAATTAAACAAACTGGAAGAAAAAGGATTTTGACAGCACGGGATGATCGACAAATATTTCGATTATCAACTCAAAAAGGTCTTTCAACTCGGGAAATTTCGAACCGTTTCAGAAAAAGAACCTCACACGTAACAATTTGGAAGAGTCTGAAATCAAATAGTAATGCAAAATGTATGAAACTGTTGGAAAAACCGAGGTTAATGAAATATCATAAAGAAGAAAGTGTGAAATGGGCTAAAAATGTCATGTCATGGGACAAGAAAAGGAAACAGTGATATTTTCAGATGAAAATAAATTTAAACTTGATGGTCCGGATGGTTATAAACAGCACTGGCATGATTTTAGGAAAGAACAGAAACAATGCTTCAGTCGACAAATGGGAAGAGGATCAGTAATGGATTGGGGAGCTTTTAGTCATGATGGATTATGCGCTTTAACCCTAATTTCGGGGACGTACGAACTCTGCGCAATATCAGGCTATGTTGTATGATCATTTGATAACACTTGGACCTTTTTTAGGTGGTGCTAACTGGATGTTTCAGCAGGACAATGCTTCTTGCCATGTATCTAAATCCACGCAGCAATGGTTTAAAAAATAAAAAAATCATGTTTTGTCATAGCTAAGTCGAAGTCCAGACTTGAACCCTATGGAAAATCTTTCGGGTGAATTAAGTCGCAAAGTTTATGCTAATAATAAACAGTTTTTATCTGCCAATGAACTAGAAGTAATCATTGTAAAAGAATGGCACAATATTTCTGAATCTGTACTTAATCATCTGGTCACTTCTATGAAAAACAGAGTGTTTGAGGTTATAAGGAAAAATGGAGGACCAATATCGTATTAATTTACATATTATTTTTGTTTTAAGACAAGTAGTCTTATAATTTGTTAACAGTGTTTGTTTCAATCATTGCTTATATTTTTGTTAACATACTTATTTATTGCATTATTAAAAATTATTGCAAAATAATTTTAATAAATATGCTGCATTTTGATATCTCATGAGTTTAAACGATACTTAGAACCTTTATTTGCTTTACTACGGGACTCGGCCCCCTACGAGCTACGCTCGCCAACCCCCGTTCAGACACCGCAGTCTTTAAAAGCACGCTAATTTGATCGGCTTTTAAAAGATTTTGGAAGATTTAATTATAATTTAAAAAACAGTGGCGCTCTCCCTATAAACGAGTTTCTATTCATTTCTCTTTGATTGGGGAATTTTAAGGACAAATCAGCTGCTGTTAAAAGATACAATGGCTGTTTTCGTCTTTGATTAAATAAAATGAGTTAAACATTTCAAAATAAGCTAATATAAAATGAATTAAGTAAACATAGTCTTTGTCTCCCGGTATTTTTTAACAAAGCGAAAAGAAAGTTCTTTTAAATAACACATTTTAAATGCATCGTTTTTAATCTGACGTAATTTTCACCAATCTTTTCATTCCCTTTTTAATATTCACGTGAAAATACTTTTGTTAGAAATGAAATATTATTTGCGCTGTCCAAACAAAAATAGTTGAAAAGATCATCTCAAAATATCAAATAACTGTCTCGCGCAATTTTTAAACTTAAACTGTTTTGCAATATTATTTTTTGTTCATTTTACGTAATAAGTGTAATGTGACGTAATTTCTCCTATTTAAGACTTCTAACGCATGTTAATGAATTTATTATTTTACAATATCCTTTCTCTGTTAAAATTCACGTGTAAATATAGTTTTTATGAAATAATTTTCAATAAGTTCCTGCTTTTTATACATAATTATTTAATTCTAATTTGAAAGTTTTTTTCTCGTGTATAATTCCCATGTACAGTTTTTGCTCCTATAAAACTTTTTTAATGGAACGATTTTGTCCAACTTTAGCATTAAATATCTCTTAAAATAATTCTTAGTTTTGAAAATTGTCTGCATCAGCGTGTTTATCAAACATTTCTCTGTAATACCACCGATTTTCATATTTTTGTATGCAATATATTTCTTAATATTAACGGAGAAATACCTCCGGTCACAAAATATTCAAAACCGGCGGCGGTGACAGCGCAAGTTACTTTTTTTTAGAATAGAGAGATAATTTTCTAAATCAAAGTGGTCTTATAATTTCTTAACGCACTGTAGTTAAAAGTACCCAGTGTTTGTACGATCTTTTTGTTTTAGTACGCATATGTTTTCAAATATAATACAATGGCAGAAAATTTAAGATTGAATTACAAAGGTTATTTTTCGAAAACTGTGTTATTAAAAAAATGAACGAATCCTGCTAAAAAGTTTGTTACCACGATGATTTTAAGGGATTAAACGGGAAAATTCCATTATCCCGGAGAAAATAGTACAATACAAAAACAATAGATTGTATCTGTACTAATAAAAAAAAGTCGTTTGTCATCTCTAATTTGCATATCTATATTAATAAAAGAAATACTTTTATCTGTATGTGTTGACGATGGCTAAGAAAATCTACCGCACATGCAGGTATGAAAATTTGGATTAGAGGATAGTAGGTCCAAATGCACCTGAGGCTTAGATTTTTTGGTAATTAGAAGGAATATTAATCAAAAGCCATAATGATCATCCCAAAATGGTGATCTTTCTCGCTTCAAAGCGTTCATGTTTGTGCATTTCCCCAGAAAATAAGCGGTCCTTCACACTGACATTAGCTTTCGATTTTTACTGCATTTCGAAATTGTGATGCCCGGGTGCCCGTAGTACAAACAACAACAACAACAAAAAAATCGTTTTACTTTTCCGATTTTAACAATATCTTTCGTTACTACTTCAAAAAACCTTTTTATTTGGCAGCAATTCGCGTCAGTTTTCAAGTTTCTCCGTTACTCTGAAGTTTCAAACTTTGAAGAAAAAAAAACTATTAATACAATTTCGGTATTTAACGATATCTCTGGTGTGAAAAAATAATAATATTTACAATTTAAAAAAATCTTGAAGTCATTTTAATGATTCGCCAGGGACGTTTTTTCTCTCGGTGCAATGGTGTAAGTGTTCTCAAGATATCATATCTCGCTTAAAAAATATGTGCTTTGAATAACATTTCGCGTTTTAAAAAAGTGAGAGGAAGATGCGCATTTTATATTAGTTATTTTTATCAAGAATTTTTGTTGAGAACTGAAAGTGTTATATATATCTAAATGACAGAAATTAAATACAAATTCGAGGTTTGCTTGAAAAATCAGTTCGGAGCATGGATAGCACCCCCCCCCCCCCGACCTACACTGACGAAGGCAGTGGATATCATTTCGCTTTTTAAAAAGCGAGGGCTGGTGCGCATTTTATAATATTTATTAAAACATAAATATTAATATAATCAATAATTTTTGTTCATAATTGAAAGTTTTATATATCTAAATGCCAGAAATTAAATACAAATTCGAGGTTAGCTTGAAAAATCAGACCAGAGCGTGGATAGCACTACAGGTGTACGCTGCTGAAGATAGCGGGGTTTCAACTCGAGCTTCCTTTTTGGATGGATTTTAAATTAAAAATGAAACATTATACAAATTCGAGGTTGCATCCTGCCGAAGGTAGTGCTGCTGATGATAGTTCGTTTAGAAAGATTTCCGCTTAAAAATATAAAATAAAAACAAGCCTGACACTGGGTAGCACGTCCGGTGTATATACTGCTGAAAACAATCCCCCCAGCCCACCTCTAGGTTCGTTTGGAAAAAATATAAAATTATTCAACATTTGATTTCATTCATTTTTAAGGTTATTATCACTGTCCCGAGCAATGCCGAGTGAACCGGTTAGTAGGAAAGTGGACGCATAAGGGGCATCCATCCCACACTGAGACGACAAGTGACATGAAGCCGAAACATGTAGCGCATTAATAGGTCGAAACAAAGAACGAAGTTGTTTCAAACCTGTTTTAAACCAGTTTTTCCAGCGAATTCAAGCGACATGTCTTATGTGTCGCCTTAGTGTAGGATGCGCCTTAGTCTACCACTATTCATGGCCTGATTACCGCAGGGGAAACTTTTACCGGTATTTCCGAATAGTAATTTTCATCTTATTTATGACAGAAATTCTGCAGTAAGGCGACGATTGCTATTTTAAAAAAAAATGTGGAATTTAGCCCCTATGGTAAGAAAACTGTACTACGCTCTACCACTACTACAGTGAGAGAAGTATTGCACGTTTTCAGCCATGTGAATTCAGTGTTGCCAGTGGGCTACTTTTTTTAAAATTCAGATTTCTTGATTGGCACCACTTTTTTGAAATGGCAAAATTCCCCTTATTTAATGACATATTAATTAAGGTGAAAATAAGGGGAATTTTACGATTTCAAAAAAGCGGTTGCAGCCAAGAAATCTGAATTTTAAAAAAGTAGCCCACTGGCAACACTGTGTGAATTGCGGCGCCTTTCACTGTTTGCAACTACATGAGGTGCGCCTCTGCTTATTGAAAGGTAGGACAGGTCTGAGTCTAAATCTCTTAGGCGACTCAGAAGTAGAATAAAACGAAATAAATAATAATAAAAAAAGGAAATGAATATTTATACAGGGGCGCGCCAGCAGTATCCAGCGCCTGTGTGCAGAACTTTAGTTAGCTGCCTATACCCGCCCCCCTCCCAACCGAAAGTAAAACTTTATTTAAAAAAATCGAGTGTCTATAACAGCATAGCTAACATCCTTCTGGGTTTTCCCCCCAGGTCAAATAAAGTTTTTGAACCAGAAAATTTATTTAATAAAATGTGTCTTGTTTCTATAGGGTTCGTATTTTATTTCATTTATTAAATAAAATTTCCGGTTCCAAACATGTTTAAATTACTTGAAAAATAAGGAAGGTTGGCAGCTATGGAAATAAAATTCGAAACACAGCAAATGGAACCTGTCTGTATCAGAATCCTGCATTGACCTTTTGACTTCGGCTATGCACTTTGCGTATATACAGTGCGTTAAGAAATTATAAGACCACTAACGAATTGGTGCACTTCTGAAGAAGAAGACACAATATGCACATTTTTAGCGTGTGTATTTAAAATTTAACATAGAACGTTTTCTGTTACAATTGCTACATTAAAATTTAAGTTACATTTTATTAAAATCTTCCAATTTTTTTTAAACGTAAATAAGGTTACTGTTAAGAAATTATAAAACCGCGTGAGGAAATTAGTATATTATATGTCACATCAGAATCATTATAAAACGTACGCGTTTGTATATCGTGAAAGCATTCACGAAAAGCAAAGGTGCAGGTTTAGATAGTGTTATTTACGATATATTTGAAGATGCCGCGGGGTAAAGAGTTGTCTCCGACCGAATTCAGAAAAATTTGGT
This sequence comes from Maratus speciosus, assembly GCA_963932465.1. NCBI lineage: Eukaryota > Metazoa > Arthropoda > Arachnida > Araneae > Salticidae > Maratus > Maratus speciosus. The sequence continues at coordinate 60,361,387 of OZ010799.1, read as the reverse complement.
TTTATAAGGGTGCTGGTAAATCTGAACGAGAAATAGCTTAGTTAATGAAGCGTTCTAAAACTGCCATTCACAGTGAAATAATTAGAAAAAGGGATTCAAATAAAATTAAACAAACTGGAAGAAAAAGGATTTTGACAGCACGGGATGATCGACAAATATTTCGATTATCAACTCAAAAAGGTCTTTCAACTCGGGAAATTTCGAACCGTTTCAGAAAAAGAACCTCACACGTAACAATTTGGAAGAGTCTGAAATCAAATAGTAATGCAAAATGTATGAAACTGTTGGAAAAACCGAGGTTAATGAAATATCATAAAGAAGAAAGTGTGAAATGGGCTAAAAATGTCATGTCATGGGACAAGAAAAGGAAACAGTGATATTTTCAGATGAAAATAAATTTAAACTTGATGGTCCGGATGGTTATAAACAGCACTGGCATGATTTTAGGAAAGAACAGAAACAATGCTTCAGTCGACAAATGGGAAGAGGATCAGTAATGGATTGGGGAGCTTTTAGTCATGATGGATTATGCGCTTTAACCCTAATTTCGGGGACGTACGAACTCTGCGCAATATCAGGCTATGTTGTATGATCATTTGATAACACTTGGACCTTTTTTAGGTGGTGCTAACTGGATGTTTCAGCAGGACAATGCTTCTTGCCATGTATCTAAATCCACGCAGCAATGGTTTAAAAAATAAAAAAATCATGTTTTGTCATAGCTAAGTCGAAGTCCAGACTTGAACCCTATGGAAAATCTTTCGGGTGAATTAAGTCGCAAAGTTTATGCTAATAATAAACAGTTTTTATCTGCCAATGAACTAGAAGTAATCATTGTAAAAGAATGGCACAATATTTCTGAATCTGTACTTAATCATCTGGTCACTTCTATGAAAAACAGAGTGTTTGAGGTTATAAGGAAAAATGGAGGACCAATATCGTATTAATTTACATATTATTTTTGTTTTAAGACAAGTAGTCTTATAATTTGTTAACAGTGTTTGTTTCAATCATTGCTTATATTTTTGTTAACATACTTATTTATTGCATTATTAAAAATTATTGCAAAATAATTTTAATAAATATGCTGCATTTTGATATCTCATGAGTTTAAACGATACTTAGAACCTTTATTTGCTTTACTACGGGACTCGGCCCCCTACGAGCTACGCTCGCCAACCCCCGTTCAGACACCGCAGTCTTTAAAAGCACGCTAATTTGATCGGCTTTTAAAAGATTTTGGAAGATTTAATTATAATTTAAAAAACAGTGGCGCTCTCCCTATAAACGAGTTTCTATTCATTTCTCTTTGATTGGGGAATTTTAAGGACAAATCAGCTGCTGTTAAAAGATACAATGGCTGTTTTCGTCTTTGATTAAATAAAATGAGTTAAACATTTCAAAATAAGCTAATATAAAATGAATTAAGTAAACATAGTCTTTGTCTCCCGGTATTTTTTAACAAAGCGAAAAGAAAGTTCTTTTAAATAACACATTTTAAATGCATCGTTTTTAATCTGACGTAATTTTCACCAATCTTTTCATTCCCTTTTTAATATTCACGTGAAAATACTTTTGTTAGAAATGAAATATTATTTGCGCTGTCCAAACAAAAATAGTTGAAAAGATCATCTCAAAATATCAAATAACTGTCTCGCGCAATTTTTAAACTTAAACTGTTTTGCAATATTATTTTTTGTTCATTTTACGTAATAAGTGTAATGTGACGTAATTTCTCCTATTTAAGACTTCTAACGCATGTTAATGAATTTATTATTTTACAATATCCTTTCTCTGTTAAAATTCACGTGTAAATATAGTTTTTATGAAATAATTTTCAATAAGTTCCTGCTTTTTATACATAATTATTTAATTCTAATTTGAAAGTTTTTTTCTCGTGTATAATTCCCATGTACAGTTTTTGCTCCTATAAAACTTTTTTAATGGAACGATTTTGTCCAACTTTAGCATTAAATATCTCTTAAAATAATTCTTAGTTTTGAAAATTGTCTGCATCAGCGTGTTTATCAAACATTTCTCTGTAATACCACCGATTTTCATATTTTTGTATGCAATATATTTCTTAATATTAACGGAGAAATACCTCCGGTCACAAAATATTCAAAACCGGCGGCGGTGACAGCGCAAGTTACTTTTTTTTAGAATAGAGAGATAATTTTCTAAATCAAAGTGGTCTTATAATTTCTTAACGCACTGTAGTTAAAAGTACCCAGTGTTTGTACGATCTTTTTGTTTTAGTACGCATATGTTTTCAAATATAATACAATGGCAGAAAATTTAAGATTGAATTACAAAGGTTATTTTTCGAAAACTGTGTTATTAAAAAAATGAACGAATCCTGCTAAAAAGTTTGTTACCACGATGATTTTAAGGGATTAAACGGGAAAATTCCATTATCCCGGAGAAAATAGTACAATACAAAAACAATAGATTGTATCTGTACTAATAAAAAAAAGTCGTTTGTCATCTCTAATTTGCATATCTATATTAATAAAAGAAATACTTTTATCTGTATGTGTTGACGATGGCTAAGAAAATCTACCGCACATGCAGGTATGAAAATTTGGATTAGAGGATAGTAGGTCCAAATGCACCTGAGGCTTAGATTTTTTGGTAATTAGAAGGAATATTAATCAAAAGCCATAATGATCATCCCAAAATGGTGATCTTTCTCGCTTCAAAGCGTTCATGTTTGTGCATTTCCCCAGAAAATAAGCGGTCCTTCACACTGACATTAGCTTTCGATTTTTACTGCATTTCGAAATTGTGATGCCCGGGTGCCCGTAGTACAAACAACAACAACAAAAAAAAAATCGTTTTACTTTTCCGATTTTAACAATATCTTTCGTTACTACTTCAAAAAACCTTTTTATTTGGCAGCAATTCGCGTCAGTTTTCAAGTTTCTCCGTTACTCTGAAGTTTCAAACTTTGAAGAAAAAAAAACTATTAATACAATTTCGGTATTTAACGATATCTCTGGTGTGAAAAAATAATAATATTTACAATTTAAAAAAATCTTGAAGTCATTTTAATGATTCGCCAGGGACGTTTTTTCTCTCGGTGCAATGGTGTAAGTGTTCTCAAGATATCATATCTCGCTTAAAAAATATGTGCTTTGAATAACATTTCGCGTTTTAAAAAAGTGAGAGGAAGATGCGCATTTTATATTAGTTATTTTTATCAAGAATTTTTGTTGAGAACTGAAAGTGTTATATATATCTAAATGACAGAAATTAAATACAAATTCGAGGTTTGCTTGAAAAATCAGTTCGGAGCATGGATAGCACCCCCCCCCCCCCCCGACCTACACTGACGAAGGCAGTGGATATCATTTCGCTTTTTAAAAAGCGAGGGCTGGTGCGCATTTTATAATATTTATTAAAACATAAATATTAATATAATCAATAATTTTTGTTCATAATTGAAAGTTTTATATATCTAAATGCCAGAAATTAAATACAAATTCGAGGTTAGCTTGAAAAATCAGACCAGAGCGTGGATAGCACTACAGGTGTACGCTGCTGAAGATAGCGGGGTTTCAACTCGAGCTTCCTTTTTGGATGGATTTTAAATTAAAAATGAAACATTATACAAATTCGAGGTTGTATCCTGCCGAAGGTAGTGCTGCTGATGATAGTTCGTTTAGAAAGATTTCCGCTTAAAAATATAAAATAAAAACAAGCCTGACACTGGGTAGCACGTCCGGTGTATATACTGCTGAAAACAATCCCCCCAGCCCACCTCTAGGTTCGTTTGGAAAAAATATAAAATTATTCAACATTTGATTTCATTCATTTTTAAGGTTATTATCACTGTCCCGAGCAATGCCGAGTGAACCGGTTAGTAGGAAAGTGGACGCATAAGGGGCATCCATCCCACACTGAGACGACAAGTGACATGAAGCCGAAACATGTAGCGCATTAATAGGTCGAAACAAAGAACGAAGTTGTTTCAAACCTGTTTTAAACCAGTTTTTCCAGCGAATTCAAGCGACATGTCTTATGTGTCGCCTTAGTGTAGGATGCGCCTTAGTCTACCACTATTCATGGCCTGATTACCGCAGGGGAAACTTTTACCGGTATTTCCGAATAGTAATTTTCATCTTATTTATGACAGAAATTCTGCAGTAAGGCGACGATTGCTATTTTAAAAAAAAATGTGGAATTTAGCCCCTATGGTAAGAAAACTGTACTACGCTCTACCACTACTACAGTGAGAGAAGTATTGCACGTTTTCAGCCATGTGAATTCAGTGTTGCCAGTGGGCTACTTTTTTTAAAATTCAGATTTCTTGATTGGCACCACTTTTTTGAAATGGCAAAATTCCCCTTATTTAATGACATATTAATTAAGGTGAAAATAAGGGGAATTTTACGATTTCAAAAAAGCGGTTGCAGCCAAGAAATCTGAATTTTAAAAAAGTAGCCCACTGGCAACACTGTGTGAATTGCGGCGCCTTTCACTGTTTGCAACTACATGAGGTGCGCCTCTGCTTATTGAAAGGTAGGACAGGTCTGAGTCTAAATCTCTTAGGCGACTCAGAAGTAGAATAAAACGAAATAAATAATAATAAAAAAAGGAAATGAATATTTATACAGGGGCGCGCCAGCAGTATCCAGCGCCTGTGTGCAGAACTTTAGTTAGCTGCCTATACCCGCCCCCCTCCCAACCGAAAGTAAAACTTTATTTAAAAAAATCGAGTGTCTATAACAGCATAGCTAACATCCTTCTGGGTTTTCCCCCCAGGTCAAATAAAGTTTTTGAACCAGAAAATTTATTTAATAAAATGTGTCTTGTTTCTATAGGGTTCGTATTTTATTTCATTTATTAAATAAAATTTCCGGTTCCAAACATGTTTAAATTACTTGAAAAATAAGGAAGGTTGGCAGCTATGGAAATAAAATTCGAAACACAGCAAATGGAACCTGTCTGTATCAGAATCCTGCATTGACCTTTTGACTTCGGCTATGCACTTTGCGTATATACAGTGCGTTAAGAAATTATAAGACCACTAACGAATTGGTGCACTTCTGAAGAAGAAGACACAATATGCACATTTTTAGCGTGTGTATTTAAAATTTAACATAGAACGTTTTCTGTTACAATTGCTACATTAAAATTTAAGTTACATTTTATTAAAATCTTCCAATTTTTTTTAAACGTAAATAAGGTTACTGTTAAGAAATTATAAAACCGCGTGAGGAAATTAGTATATTATATGTCACATCAGAATCATTATAAAACGTACGCGTTTGTATATCGTGAAAGCATTCACGAAAAGCAAAGGTGCAGGTTTAGATAGTGTTATTTACGATATATTTGAAGATGCCGCGGGGTAAAGAGTTGTCTCCGACCGAATTCAGAAAAATTTGGTTTTATAAGGGTGCTGGTAAATCTGAACGAGAAATAGCTTAGTTAATGAAGCGTTCTAAAACTGCCATTCACAGTGAAATAATTAGAAAAAGGGATTCAAATAAAATTAAACAAACTGGAAGAAAAAGGATTTTGACAGCACGGGATGATCGACAAATATTTCGATTATCAACTCAAAAAGGTCTTTCAACTCGGGAAATTTCGAACCGTTTCAGAAAAAGAACCTCACACGTAACAATTTGGAAGAGTCTGAAATCAAATAGTAATGCAAAATGTATGAAACTGTTGGAAAAACCGAGGTTAATGAAATATCATAAAGAAGAAAGTGTGAAATGGGCTAAAAATGTCATGTCATGGGACAAGAAAAGGAAACAGTGATATTTTCAGATGAAAATAAATTTAAACTTGATGGTCCGGATGGTTATAAACAGCACTGGCATGATTTTAGGAAAGAACAGAAACAATGCTTCAGTCGACAAATGGGAAGAGGATCAGTAATGGATTGGGGAGCTTTTAGTCATGATGGATTATGCGCTTTAACCCTAATTTCGGGGACGTACGAACTCTGCGCAATATCAGGCTATGTTGTATGATCATTTGATAACACTTGGACCTTTTTTAGGTGGTGCTAACTGGATGTTTCAGCAGGACAATGCTTCTTGCCATGTATCTAAATCCACGCAGCAATGGTTTAAAAAATAAAAAAATCATGTTTTGTCATAGCTAAGTCGAAGTCCAGACTTGAACCCTATGGAAAATCTTTCGGGTGAATTAAGTCGCAAAGTTTATGCTAATAATAAACAGTTTTTATCTGCCAATGAACTAGAAGTAATCATTGTAAAAGAATGGCACAATATTTCTGAATCTGTACTTAATCATCTGGTCACTTCTATGAAAAACAGAGTGTTTGAGGTTATAAGGAAAAATGGAGGACCAATATCGTATTAATTTACATATTATTTTTGTTTTAAGACAAGTAGTCTTATAATTTGTTAACAGTGTTTGTTTCAATCATTGCTTATATTTTTGTTAACATACTTATTTATTGCATTATTAAAAATTATTGCAAAATAATTTTAATAAATATGCTGCATTTTGATATCTCATGAGTTTAAACGATACTTAGAACCTTTATTTGCTTTACTACGGGACTCGGCCCCCTACGAGCTACGCTCGCCAACCCCCGTTCAGACACCGCAGTCTTTAAAAGCACGCTAATTTGATCGGCTTTTAAAAGATTTTGGAAGATTTAATTATAATTTAAAAAACAGTGGCGCTCTCCCTATAAACGAGTTTCTATTCATTTCTCTTTGATTGGGGAATTTTAAGGACAAATCAGCTGCTGTTAAAAGATACAATGGCTGTTTTCGTCTTTGATTAAATAAAATGAGTTAAACATTTCAAAATAAGCTAATATAAAATGAATTAAGTAAACATAGTCTTTGTCTCCCGGTATTTTTTAACAAAGCGAAAAGAAAGTTCTTTTAAATAACACATTTTAAATGCATCGTTTTTAATCTGACGTAATTTTCACCAATCTTTTCATTCCCTTTTTAATATTCACGTGAAAATACTTTTGTTAGAAATGAAATATTATTTGCGCTGTCCAAACAAAAATAGTTGAAAAGATCATCTCAAAATATCAAATAACTGTCTCGCGCAATTTTTAAACTTAAACTGTTTTGCAATATTATTTTTTGTTCATTTTACGTAATAAGTGTAATGTGACGTAATTTCTCCTATTTAAGACTTCTAACGCATGTTAATGAATTTATTATTTTACAATATCCTTTCTCTGTTAAAATTCACGTGTAAATATAGTTTTTATGAAATAATTTTCAATAAGTTCCTGCTTTTTATACATAATTATTTAATTCTAATTTGAAAGTTTTTTTCTCGTGTATAATTCCCATGTACAGTTTTTGCTCCTATAAAACTTTTTTAATGGAACGATTTTGTCCAACTTTAGCATTAAATATCTCTTAAAATAATTCTTAGTTTTGAAAATTGTCTGCATCAGCGTGTTTATCAAACATTTCTCTGTAATACCACCGATTTTCATATTTTTGTATGCAATATATTTCTTAATATTAACGGAGAAATACCTCCGGTCACAAAATATTCAAAACCGGCGGCGGTGACAGCGCAAGTTACTTTTTTTTAGAATAGAGAGATAATTTTCTAAATCAAAGTGGTCTTATAATTTCTTAACGCACTGTAGTTAAAAGTACCCAGTGTTTGTACGATCTTTTTGTTTTAGTACGCATATGTTTTCAAATATAATACAATGGCAGAAAATTTAAGATTGAATTACAAAGGTTATTTTTCGAAAACTGTGTTATTAAAAAAATGAACGAATCCTGCTAAAAAGTTTGTTACCACGATGATTTTAAGGGATTAAACGGGAAAATTCCATTATCCCGGAGAAAATAGTACAATACAAAAACAATAGATTGTATCTGTACTAATAAAAAAAAGTCGTTTGTCATCTCTAATTTGCATATCTATATTAATAAAAGAAATACTTTTATCTGTATGTGTTGACGATGGCTAAGAAAATCTACCGCACATGCAGGTATGAAAATTTGGATTAGAGGATAGTAGGTCCAAATGCACCTGAGGCTTAGATTTTTTGGTAATTAGAAGGAATATTAATCAAAAGCCATAATGATCATCCCAAAATGGTGATCTTTCTCGCTTCAAAGCGTTCATGTTTGTGCATTTCCCCAGAAAATAAGCGGTCCTTCACACTGACATTAGCTTTCGATTTTTACTGCATTTCGAAATTGTGATGCCCGGGTGCCCGTAGTACAAACAACAACAACAAAAAAAAAATCGTTTTACTTTTCCGATTTTAACAATATCTTTCGTTACTACTTCAAAAAACCTTTTTATTTGGCAGCAATTCGCGTCAGTTTTCAAGTTTCTCCGTTACTCTGAAGTTTCAAACTTTGAAGAAAAAAAAACTATTAATACAATTTCGGTATTTAACGATATCTCTGGTGTGAAAAAATAATAATATTTACAATTTAAAAAAATCTTGAAGTCATTTTAATGATTCGCCAGGGACGTTTTTTCTCTCGGTGCAATGGTGTAAGTGTTCTCAAGATATCATATCTCGCTTAAAAAATATGTGCTTTGAATAACATTTCGCGTTTTAAAAAAGTGAGAGGAAGATGCGCATTTTATATTAGTTATTTTTATCAAGAATTTTTGTTGAGAACTGAAAGTGTTATATATATCTAAATGACAGAAATTAAATACAAATTCGAGGTTTGCTTGAAAAATCAGTTCGGAGCATGGATAGCACCCCCCCCCCCCCGACCTACACTGACGAAGGCAGTGGATATCATTTCGCTTTTTAAAAAGCGAGGGCTGGTGCGCATTTTATAATATTTATTAAAACATAAATATTAATATAATCAATAATTTTTGTTCATAATTGAAAGTTTTATATATCTAAATGCCAGAAATTAAATACAAATTCGAGGTTAGCTTGAAAAATCAGACCAGAGCGTGGATAGCACTACAGGTGTACGCTGCTGAAGATAGCGGGGTTTCAACTCGAGCTTCCTTTTTGGATGGATTTTAAATTAAAAATGAAACATTATACAAATTCGAGGTTGTATCCTGCCGAAGGTAGTGCTGCTGATGATAGTTCGTTTAGAAAGATTTCCGCTTAAAAATATAAAATAAAAACAAGCCTGACACTGGGTAGCACGTCCGGTGTATATACTGCTGAAAACAATCCCCCCAGCCCACCTCTAGGTTCGTTTGGAAAAAATATAAAATTATTCAACATTTGATTTCATTCATTTTTAAGGTTATTATCACTGTCCCGAGCAATGCCGAGTGAACCGGTTAGTAGGAAAGTGGACGCATAAGGGGCATCCATCCCACACTGAGACGACAAGTGACATGAAGCCGAAACATGTAGCGCATTAATAGGTCGAAACAAAGAACGAAGTTGTTTCAAACCTGTTTTAAACCAGTTTTTCCAGCGAATTCAAGCGACATGTCTTATGTGTCGCCTTAGTGTAGGATGCGCCTTAGTCTACCACTATTCATGGCCTGATTACCGCAGGGGAAACTTTTACCGGTATTTCCGAATAGTAATTTTCATCTTATTTATGACAGAAATTCTGCAGTAAGGCGACGATTGCTATTTTAAAAAAAAATGTGGAATTTAGCCCCTATGGTAAGAAAACTGTACTACGCTCTACCACTACTACAGTGAGAGAAGTATTGCACGTTTTCAGCCATGTAAATTCAGTGTTGCCAGTGGGCTACTTTTTTTAAAATTCAGATTTCTTGATTGGCACCACTTTTTTGAAATGGCAAAATTCCCCTTATTTAATGACATATTAATTAAGGTGAAAATAAGGGGAATTTTACGATTTCAAAAAAGCGGTTGCAGCCAAGAAATCTGAATTTTAAAAAAGTAGCCCACTGGCAACACTGTGTGAATTGCGGCGCCTTTCACTGTTTGCAACTACATGAGGTGCGCCTCTGCTTATTGAAAGGTAGGACAGGTCTGAGTCTAAATCTCTTAGGCGACTCAGAAGTAGAATAAAACGAAATAAATAATAATAAAAAAAGGAAATGAATATTTATACAGGGGCGCGCCAGCAGTATCCAGCGCCTGTGTGCAGAACTTTAGTTAGCTGCCTATACCCGCCCCCCTCCCAACCGAAAGTAAAACTTTATTTAAAAAAATCGAGTGTCTATAACAGCATAGCTAACATCCTTCTGGGTTTTCCCCCCAGGTCAAATAAAGTTTTTGAACCAGAAAATTTATTTAATAAAATGTGTCTTGTTTCTATAGGGTTCGTATTTTATTTAATTTATTAAATAAAATTTCCGGTTCCAAACATGTTTAAATTACTTGAAAAATAAGGAAGGTTGGCAGCTATGGAAATAAAATTCGAAACACAGCAAATGGAACCTGTCTGTATCAGAATCCTGCATTGACCTTTTGACTTCGGCTATGCACTTTGCGTATATACAGTGCGTTAAGAAATTATAAGACCACTAACGAATTGGTGCACTTCTGAAGAAGAAGACACAATATGCACATTTTTAGCGTGTGTATTTAAAATTTAACATAGAACGTTTTCTGTTACAATTGCTACATTAAAATTTAAGTTACATTTTATTAAAATCTTCCAATTTTTTTTAAACGTAAATAAGGTTACTGTTAAGAAATTATAAAACCGCGTGAGGAAATTAGTATATTATATGTCACATCAGAATCATTATAAAACGTACGCGTTTGTATATCGTGAAAGCATTCACGAAAAGCAAAGGTGCAGGTTTAGATAGTGTTATTTACGATATATTTGAAGATGCCGCGGGGTAAAGAGTTGTCTCCGACCGAATTCAGAAAAATTTGGTTTTATAAGGGTGCTGGTAAATCTGAACGAGAAATAGCTTAGTTAATGAAGCGTTCTAAAACTGCCATTCACAGTGAAATAATTAGAAAAAGGGATTCAAATAAAATTAAACAAACTGGAAGAAAAAGGATTTTGACAGCACGGGATGATCGACAAATATTTCGATTATCAACTCAAAAAGGTCTTTCAACTCGGGAAATTTCGAACCGTTTCAGAAAAAGAACCTCACACGTAACAATTTGGAAGAGTCTGAAATCAAATAGTAATGCAAAATGTATGAAACTGTTGGAAAAACCGAGGTTAATGAAATATCATAAAGAAGAAAGTGTGAAATGGGCTAAAAATGTCATGTCATGGGACAAGAAAAGGAAACAGTGATATTTTCAGATGAAAATAAATTTAAACTTGATGGTCCGGATGGTTATAAACAGCACTGGCATGATTTTAGGAAAGAACAGAAACAATGCTTCAGTCGACAAATGGGAAGAGGATCAGTAATGGATTGGGGAGCTTTTAGTCATGATGGATTATGCGCTTTAACCCTAATTTCGGGGACGTACGAACTCTGCGCAATATCAGGCTATGTTGTATGATCATTTGATAACACTTGGACCTTTTTTAGGTGGTGCTAACTGGATGTTTCAGCAGGACAATGCTTCTTGCCATGTATCTAAATCCACGCAGCAATGGTTTAAAAAATAAAAAAATCATGTTTTGTCATAGCTAAGTCGAAGTCCAGACTTGAACCCTATGGAAAATCTTTCGGGTGAATTAAGTCGCAAAGTTTATGCTAATAATAAACAGTTTTTATCTGCCAATGAACTAGAAGTAATCATTGTAAAAGAATGGCACAATATTTCTGAATCTGTACTTAATCATCTGGTCACTTCTATGAAAAACAGAGTGTTTGAGGTTATAAGGAAAAATGGAGGACCAATATCGTATTAATTTACATATTATTTTTGTTTTAAGACAAGTAGTCTTATAATTTGTTAACAGTGTTTGTTTCAATCATTGCTTATATTTTTGTTAACATACTTATTTATTGCATTATTAAAAATTATTGCAAAATAATTTTAATAAATATGCTGCATTTTGATATCTCATGAGTTTAAACGATACTTAGAACCTTTATTTGCTTTACTACGGGACTCGGCCCCCTACGAGCTACGCTCGCCAACCCCCGTTCAGACACCGCAGTCTTTAAAAGCACGCTAATTTGATCGGCTTTTAAAAGATTTTGGAAGATTTAATTATAATTTAAAAAACAGTGGCGCTCTCCCTATAAACGAGTTTCTATTCATTTCTCTTTGATTGGGGAATTTTAAGGACAAATCAGCTGCTGTTAAAAGATACAATGGCTGTTTTCGTCTTTGATTAAATAAAATGAGTTAAACATTTCAAAATAAGCTAATATAAAATGAATTAAGTAAACATAGTCTTTGTCTCCCGGTATTTTTTAACAAAGCGAAAAGAAAGTTCTTTTAAATAACACATTTTAAATGCATCGTTTTTAATCTGACGTAATTTTCACCAATCTTTTCATTCCCTTTTTAATATTCACGTGAAAATACTTTTGTTAGAAATGAAATATTATTTGCGCTGTCCAAACAAAAATAGTTGAAAAGATCATCTCAAAATATCAAATAACTGTCTCGCGCAATTTTTAAACTTAAACTGTTTTGCAATATTATTTTTTGTTCATTTTACGTAATAAGTGTAATGTGACGTAATTTCTCCTATTTAAGACTTCTAACGCATGTTAATGAATTTATTATTTTACAATATCCTTTCTCTGTTAAAATTCACGTGTAAATATAGTTTTTATGAAATAATTTTCAATAAGTTCCTGCTTTTTATACATAATTATTTAATTCTAATTTGAAAGTTTTTTTCTCGTGTATAATTCCCATGTACAGTTTTTGCTCCTATAAAACTTTTTTAATGGAACGATTTTGTCCAACTTTAGCATTAAATATCTCTTAAAATAATTCTTAGTTTTGAAAATTGTCTGCATCAGCGTGTTTATCAAACATTTCTCTGTAATACCACCGATTTTCATATTTTTGTATGCAATATATTTCTTAATATTAACGGAGAAATACCTCCGGTCACAAAATATTCAAAACCGGCGGCGGTGACAGCGCAAGTTACTTTTTTTTAGAATAGAGAGATAATTTTCTAAATCAAAGTGGTCTTATAATTTCTTAACGCACTGTAGTTAAAAGTACCCAGTGTTTGTACGATCTTTTTGTTTTAGTACGCATATGTTTTCAAATATAATACAATGGCAGAAAATTTAAGATTGAATTACAAAGGTTATTTTTCGAAAACTGTGTTATTAAAAAAATGAACGAATCCTGCTAAAAAGTTTGTTACCACGATGATTTTAAGGGATTAAACGGGAAAATTCCATTATCCCGGAGAAAATAGTACAATACAAAAACAATAGATTGTATCTGTACTAATAAAAAAAAGTCGTTTGTCATCTCTAATTTGCATATCTATATTAATAAAAGAAATACTTTTATCTGTATGTGTTGACGATGGCTAAGAAAATCTACCGCACATGCAGGTATGAAAATTTGGATTAGAGGATAGTAGGTCCAAATGCACCTGAGGCTTAGATTTTTTGGTAATTAGAAGGAATATTAATCAAAAGCCATAATGATCATCCCAAAATGGTGATCTTTCTCGCTTCAAAGCGTTCATGTTTGTGCATTTCCCCAGAAAATAAGCGGTCCTTCACACTGACATTAGCTTTCGATTTTTACTGCATTTCGAAATTGTGATGCCCGGGTGCCCGTAGTACAAACAACAACAACAAAAAAAAAATCGTTTTACTTTTCCGATTTTAACAATATCTTTCGTTACTACTTCAAAAAACCTTTTTATTTGGCAGCAATTCGCGTCAGTTTTCAAGTTTCTCCGTTACTCTGAAGTTTCAAACTTTGAAGAAAAAAAAACTATTAATACAATTTCGGTATTTAACGATATCTCTGGTGTGAAAAAATAATAATATTTACAATTTAAAAAAATCTTGAAGTCATTTTAATGATTCGCCAGGGACGTTTTTTCTCTCGGTGCAATGGTGTAAGTGTTCTCAAGATATCATATCTCGCTTAAAAAATATGTGCTTTGAATAACATTTCGCGTTTTAAAAAAGTGAGAGGAAGATGCGCATTTTATATTAGTTATTTTTATCAAGAATTTTTGTTGAGAACTGAAAGTGTTATATATATCTAAATGACAGAAATTAAATACAAATTCGAGGTTTGCTTGAAAAATCAGTTCGGAGCATGGATAGCACCCCCCCCCCCCCCCCCCGACCTACACTGACGAAGGCAGTGGATATCATTTCGCTTTTTAAAAAGCGAGGGCTGGTGCGCATTTTATAATATTTATTAAAACATAAATATTAATATAATCAATAATTTTTGTTCATAATTGAAAGTTTTATATATCTAAATGCCAGAAATTAAATACAAATTCGAGGTTAGCTTGAAAAATCAGACCAGAGCGTGGATAGCACTACAGGTGTACGCTGCTGAAGATAGCGGGGTTTCAACTCGAGCTTCCTTTTTGGATGGATTTTAAATTAAAAATGAAACATTATACAAATTCGAGGTTGTATCCTGCCGAAGGTAGTGCTGCTGATGATAGTTCGTTTAGAAAGATTTCCGCTTAAAAATATAAAATAAAAACAAGCCTGACACTGGGTAGCACGTCCGGTGTATATACTGCTGAAAACAATCCCCCCAGCCCACCTCTAGGTTCGTTTGGAAAAAATATAAAATTATTCAACATTTGATTTCATTCATTTTTAAGGTTATTATCACTGTCCCGAGCAATGCCGAGTGAACCGGTTAGTAGGAAAGTGGACGCATAAGGGGCATCCATCCCACACTGAGACGACAAGTGACATGAAGCCGAAACATGTAGCGCATTAATAGGTCGAAACAAAGAACGAAGTTGTTTCAAACCTGTTTTAAACCAGTTTTTCCAGCGAATTCAAGCGACATGTCTTATGTGTCGCCTTAGTGTAGGATGCGCCTTAGTCTACCACTATTCATGGCCTGATTACCGCAGGGGAAACTTTTACCGGTATTTCCGAATAGTAATTTTCATCTTATTTATGACAGAAATTCTGCAGTAAGGCGACGATTGCTATTTTAAAAAAAAATGTGGAATTTAGCCCCTATGGTAAGAAAACTGTACTACGCTCTACCACTACTACAGTGAGAGAAGTATTGCACGTTTTCAGCCATGTGAATTCAGTGTTGCCAGTGGGCTACTTTTTTTAAAATTCAGATTTCTTGATTGGCACCACTTTTTTGAAATGGCAAAATTCCCCTTATTTAATGACATATTAATTAAGGTGAAAATAAGGGGAATTTTACGATTTCAAAAAAGCGGTTGCAGCCAAGAAATCTGAATTTTAAAAAAGTAGCCCACTGGCAACACTGTGTGAATTGCGGCGCCTTTCACTGTTTGCAACTACATGAGGTGCGCCTCTGCTTATTGAAAGGTAGGACAGGTCTGAGTCTAAATCTCTTAGGCGACTCAGAAGTAGAATAAAACGAAATAAATAATAATAAAAAAAGGAAATGAATATTTATAATTAAGTTTGTGTCAAGTAAATCTACAAAACACAATTCAGATGTCAAGAAAATACAATACATTTTAGTATAATTAAATTAAGGATTTTTTCTAAGTATGTTCTCCTCAACTGAAATCTTGGGCTCCTTCCCTACTTCGGCGCCTGTGTGCGCCGCACACTTTGCACACTGGGTCGGCGCGCCCCTGTATTTATAATTAAGTTTGTGTCAAGTAAATCTACAAAACACAATTCAGATGTCAAGAAAATACAATACATTTTAGTATAATTAAATTAAGGATTTTTTCTAAGTATGTTCTCCTCAACTGAAATCTTGGGCTCCTTCCCTACTTCGGCGCCTGTGTGCGCCGCACACTTTGCACACTGGGTCGGCGCGCCCCTGAGGACTGGGAGCAAGAAAACACAATGGTAAACCTACGAGTCAACCGCTAAAATCGGGTTTTCAGGTGTTTTCCACTTCTTTTCACTTCATCAATTTCTTCAAGTCCCTTTGTAGACTAAAAATGAGTCGAATGTAATGGAAAAACCTGGGTACTATAAATGCCACAAAGAGCTCCAACATTGGAAGAGTTATTTCTTAAATTGGCGCAACTTATTTAGTCTAGGAAATAAAGGCTAAATTCGAATGGAATTTTCTGCCAGAGTTGCACAATTGCTCCGTAAGCTTGTTAGCTGGCATCTAAGAAGACGTGAAACGGATAGTAAATTCTGCTATCCTTTTCATTGAGAAAAAATGCCTTGGTACAGGGACCTGTTTCAAATAAAACAATTCTTCACACCGATCCTGAAATATTTTTGCTAAGTCTGGTAGTAAAGATTATCCCTATCAATTTTTTCTTCCAATTGTGTTGCAATAGTATTTTAGCTTGAACTTCAAATGATGATATCGAGCTCAAAGTGTCGTAGATTCTACCGATAGCTCTTATTATTCTTCTCTTCGTAAATTTTAATTCTTTCATATCTCTATTCTTTAAAGATTTATCACGATCAGGGGCCTCACTAAGGGGGGTGGACAGGGGGGAGCCTCCCCCCCCCCCAAAAGTTCGCGAATGCTGTTACACTTGGCAAGTTTACGAACTTAGTTGGCAAATTTGTTTAAAACTTTAATGAAAACTATAATACATTTTCTATTTCTGATAGACTTAGCAAAAGTTTCAAATTTAATTGGGAATATTATTAAACTTTTTACCAGTAAGAAGTATATTACATTTTTTAATTGTGGTAAGTTGGCAAAATTATAAAACTAGTTGGCAAATATTGAAAATTGACTTGACAATTTAAGGTCCTCTCGCCCCCCCCCCCCCCCCGAAGAAAATGTCTTAGCGATGGCCCTGATCACGATAAATTATTACGACATAGATTCTTTTTTAACTTTTTTTAAAAATCGATCTTGCAATGAGAGTATATTTGTTCTTCATGTTTTAGGTAGCTTTCATTACAAAAAGCTACCTATTGCAACCGTTCGGGGGAAAACGATTCCAAAAAATTTTTGGTATATTTTCACCGAACATGATCCCCAGACCCCGAAACCACCCTCCGTTCAAATGTGATATATATATATATGTTATATAAAAATTTTTACTTTTACTATTCATTTAAATTATTCTAAATTGCCGGCATATTCATTATTTCCTTTTTTTTTAAATACGCTCTATTTATTTCTAGTTAAATTCCTATAAATTTAAAACGCGTATCTTAATAATAGATTTATTCCAAAACGTAATCTAAACTTTTAATCCCTTCATTAATTTTTTCGTCTACCAAACTGTAAAGTTCTGAACGCAGTTACTTATTTTTCGAATGTTTATACAAGCCATTTTTACATTTTTATTCTATTTCATCTCATTTTCCCGCCAGTTGGGAGATAACTTTTTACATCGAAATCCTTCCATTACCAGCGCCGGGATTCTTTTCTGTGACGTTTTCTTGATCGCTCTCCATTGGCTGAGTGGCGGATCGCAGTTTCACTTCGAGTCTCGTTCGTGATTTTGTTTGGTTAGCCTGAAGTTTTCATTTCAATCGGATTTCCTCCGCGCATTCTAATAAATAGCTAGAGCATGAGCTCAGGAGTAGATTTTTTGTGCTGTTTGATTGTTTACATAATCTGTTACATGGTGTCCTAAGCCATGTAGAATATTATTTCGTTATTTAACATCTATTTCGCATGAATAACTAGTTCATGCTCAAGCGGAATGCTCTGATTTCTCATTCTGTGGGAATTGTTTAATGTTGGTATATTCTGATGGAATAAACAGTTTCCTATGACTGCGTTTCTATGTCTTATTGGGAAAACCCCAGATTTCTTCATAAGCCTTTACTTTTTTCACCACTCATGCTGCCTAAATCTGCCTTGTATTCATCATGAATAAATGAGTTTTGATTGCGGAGCATTTTTTATTTTGTCTATATCTTAAAAATGGCTGAGTTATAGCACTTTGAATTTCTAGCATAGCTGATGTTTTGAAACGATCTGATTTTTGTCACGCGATAACACGCGTATTTATAAACCGATTAGGATGTGACAAGGCATGTGCATAGTACATAGCAATCTCTCGGCCGAGTTCGTTTGCCAACTTCATCCGCCATCTTGTTTCAAAATGGCGGCCATTTAAAATTTAAAAAAAAATTAGAATTAAAAATGAGGTGCAAAAAAATTAGAAATTGAAAAAGATTGTTTTCTTATGTGTTTGAGCTTGATACAAAGATTCCGGAGCATTGTTTGTTTTGTCTTTATCTTAAAAAATGGTTGAGATATAGCAGTTTGAATTTCTAATGTGGGTGACATTTTGAAAAATCTGACTTTTTGCCTGCAACAGCACTCGTATATATCAACCGAGTTAGAAGTGAGTGAGCATGTGCAAAGGAATTGCTAAGGTCTCAAACAAGTTCATTGGTTAGCTTTGTTGCGCCCATCATGTTTTAAAATGGCAGACACTTCAAGATATCGCCGAATTTGGCGACCAAATATAAATCACTTTAAATAAAACCATCTTTGATAACGCTGACTAATTTCGCGAAATTTTCATTCATATTCAGTATTGACAAAAATCAGTATTTAATCTTCTATAATCAGGTTCCACTAATTTGAGCTCCATGTGTTTGAAGAATATGAAAGCTACCTCTTCCTCCCGGCACTGGCCGGAAGGACTTTCTCATATTGAAGCCTGCTTCTCCTAAAATGAACTTTATTTGCTAGTGGATGGTGTATGATGCTAAATCTGCATATTCTAAGCTGTGAATCATACTTTCTTTCTTTTTCTTTTTTTAGATACTTAAGACCAAGATCAGAACGAACTATCAATATTGGTTATGGTGCACGAAGAAATTTTAAGCAACCGCACTTGCCACAGCTATGCGAAAAATGTGAATGGGGAGCAAGCTGCTGCTACAGGAGTTTTTTCTACTATTAGTAGCACCAGAGTTGACAGTGAGGGGCGAAGGGGGCATCTGCCTCCTTTGAAATCTTCTACAAGATTCCCTTCTTCAGGATCTCCCTGTTTAAAGTTGAAATTGACAATGGCAATTTAATTAATTAATCAGCTGTATTTAATATTCCATTATTATTTTGTACATCTGAAATTATGAGAAAATTGTTTTTATATGACATATTAAATTAATGACAAATAGGAAAGTATGAGAAGCTTTATAATCGTTGAGCATTATGTAGTCTAGTAACATACCAATAATACTACAACGTTGTACTTATCGATTTTACCTTGTATATAATTATAATGTAATACCGTTGTTGCAAAAATATTGACATTACAATGTCATATTTATAAATATGACATATTTATAATGCTTTGAAATGCAATATAATATTTATAATGCAATGAAATATTTATAATGCATTACCACATATGTTGCAGAAATTTTGGTTTTACACAAAAACACTCCACAGTTTAGTTCCTACATTTTATTTACCAATATTAACTAGTTTTTTATGAAGAAAAGTGCTTCTATGTTGCTCTAGGTCAGGGTTGGCGAACCTTTTTAATAGTCGCGTGCCAATTTTTTTCAAAAAAATATTTTACATGGCCTTGACGTGCCAACTATAAAATAAATTTAGTGGATTGAAAAATAATGAATCAAAGCTACTTGAAAATTACTTATTAAAATTTTTTTAATATGGGTAACATACATGTAAGTATTACACTGTAATAACTATAGAAACACTTATATTTTAGAAATTAATTCGATTAATTGCGTTGTATCTTGGGTGAAAAATAATTAATACCATTTTAATGCTCAGTTATAATTTTAACAGAATGCGAACTAAAATGGATTCATCTGGCAACTTCTCTCTATTTGATTTTTTATATGATTCATTTGAGAAAATAATGACTCACAGGTATAAATAGTAGGAAAATTTATTAAAATGAAAAAAAAAAGGCAGTTTATATTTAAATAGTTCTCAAATTTTCAAGTTGCCATAATTTACCACTGGTATTTTTAGTAATACATATAATAATCTTTCCTTTTCGGCAGTTTTCAAATATTTTCTTTGTTTTATAAATTTTTGAACCATATTGAATAAGATTAAAATACTTCAACTTCCGATTAATCGAATTTAGAATGAAATCAGGTCGTAAAATTCGTGAATTTTGAGTAAAATCACTGTATACTGATTTAGAGACATAATCAACGCTGCACCGCCGTGAAAAAATTATTCTTTCGCGTGCCAAAAATGGCACGCGTGGCAGAGGTTCGCCGACCCTGCTTCAGGTTCCCATGACATCGCCGTTGCCAGCGCAATGTCCGCATGGCCTTGGCGAAGCAGTTAGCGGGCGTTTAGTTTTTATAATTATAATTACTGTCAATAATAAAAAGAACAAAAATTGATTACTTATTCACTACGGAATCTCTCAACAAAAGTGAAAATTTAATCGTTTGACTGCACTGATAATGTTATTCCCGATATATAGTTAGGATATAAAAAAAAGCGTGAAGTAATTTTTCGGCAGTCAGTGCTGTTGGATTATTTGAACAAATCGTTAACATTTGATAAAAGTAATATCAGATATACAGTAGAACCCCGCTAATCCGGAATTTCTGTTAATCCGAACCGATTTTATTTTCGAAAATTATACTTGATCAGATTAACTGAAGATTAACTTACGAAATTCCGGATTACGTGATGAATGCCGGGAAAAACGTGTAGAAGTTAAAATCAAACAAAACAAGTTTGAAATTGCACATCAAACGTGGCAAATGAGGTGCGTTCGTACTATAACTTGTTTTATAAATATTTTTTGCACTGCATATTGTACTGAATGTATATTTTAGTGCACTTCATAAGTGCCTATCAATTTCATTCTGTTCGAAAGACTGTAACATCATTAAAATGCACATGAAATAATGTTTTCCCATTGGCTGTAATGTAACGAAAAACCTTTGACTGTCCCTGTCATTAAACTATACATCCGATTTTCATAAAATTTGAAATGACGGGACAAAATTTTGCAACAATTACATATTTAAAATTTCGGACCATTCGGATGGGCAGTTTTTGCTCTGTTATATGCGGACGGACAGACAGATGGACCGAACGACGACTATAGATGCTACGTATTTATGTAATTACGAACGCACCTAAAAAAAAGGCAATAAAGCATGCTCTTTATTCTTTAAACAGCTTGAATAGAATAAAAAAAATAATAATGTAAAAGTACAACATATGTACACGAATATAAAATGTAAACGTGCACTGTAGTCCTACTCATAGAAGCCATCTTAAAAAAATCTCGAATATCAGTTTGTTTGCCAGTCACTATAAAATTATTTTCTAAAATGCAAAAAATATTTAATTTCGATGATAAAAAATTATTTTTCCTTTCAACAGTTTGATTTCGCAGATTATCTACAGAAATGTTTTTTTCTTCCCTCTCATCATTGTTGAGACTGAGCTATTTATAGATTCGCGTTTTTGAACCATTTGTAATGGGTTGTTACCTTAGGCTAATGTCAGACGAACGTCTTTTTGCACGCTTTTTCCTTACGTATTATCCCTACACAATGCCAGGGATGATCGTAAGGAAAAAAGCGTGCAAAAAGACGTTCGTCTGACATTAGCCTTATTCCTCATTCTTAAGTTCCATTGGATTATTATAAATATCAGAAGTGATTGAACAAAGAATACTATTTTTTTTTCTGAAAGTCGAACCGGATTATCCAGCATTCCGGACCTTAGAATGCTGGATTAGAGGATATTTACTGTACTACTGAGTACTTGTAACTTACATTTTTTTTTTCAGCACGAATCTTTTTATTTTCTAATTTTATCGGAATTTTGGGTAATCCGAATTTTTAGCAAATCCGAACAGGCGCCGGCCGCAATTACTGTACAAAAAAAACGGACTAAAAAACGGAAATACCACTGGCAATCTAGACGCCAGTACTATTTCCGTTTTTTTAAGGGAATTTTTACCCACAAATTACAGAAAATTTTCCGTTTTTTTTATAAAAAACGGAAATTTTTCTGTAATTTATGGGTAAAAATTCCTGTAAGAAAACGGAAATAGTACTGGCGTCTAGATTGCCAGTAGTATTTCCGTTTTTTAGTCCATTTTTTTTACCGTGTAGTTCGGATTAGCGGGGTTCTACTGTATTAAATATATTAAGTTTTAATAATGTGTAGAAATGTAATAAAGAAATTTACTTAAAATATATAATGTGAACATAATTAAAAAGGTCCACAATCTTACTTAAAAGGCGACTAATGTAATGAAAAGAGGTTACAAGTTTAAAATATACATTTTATTTAAAACTTCTTAGTACTTTCAAGCCTTCCAGGCTCATCCTCAGAGAATATCTTTATAACTAAATGTTGTTTATTTATACAAATACGTCACTTTGTTTTGAAAATGAGAGAGCCAATAATTACTAGAGTTGAAAGTAGAATTAATAATAATAATAACTGCAATTAATAATAATAATATATATTTCCTCTAATTAAATGCAATCCAAGAAATTGCTACTGCTACTTCTACTTTCAACTCTAGTAATTATTGGCTCTCGTATTTGTATAACGTATTTGTATAAACAAACAACATTTTGTTATTAAGATATTCTCTGATGATGAGCCTGGAAGGCTTAAAAGTACTAAGAAGTTTTAAATAAAATGTATATTTTAAACTTGTAACATCTTTTCCCTTATATTAGACGCCTTTTAAGTAAGATTGTGGACCTTTGCAATGTGCACATTATTTATTTTATGTTAAATCAAGGTGAAAAATTGCGTTTCGTCTTATTATAATACAAGAAATTTGCCGTTAGTTTTTTATCATTCATCTCACTCATAAATTACCATTAAAGATCAGCGGGCATTAACCCCTTCGGGACGGGAGCCTTTTACGAAATTTTTAATCTTTTGTCACCGTTTTTTAAAAACAGAAATTTGTGTCTTCTTGAATCGAGAAAATGCGCTGATTAAATAAGGCAAATTTTACAGTAAAATTTTACTGGTGAGTAAAAACAAGGATTCTGAGCGCTTCATGCGGCAGGTATACGTGCCGCTCGTCCCCAAGGGGTTAACGTGGACTTTTTTCCCCATTTTGAATTCCTATTAATAATAACAATAAAAATTCTCACCATAAAAAAAATCCCCCCCCCCCCCCACCCACCCACCCAAGAAATGTTAACTGATCTTAAAAATTTCTATAATGTTCTATGTATAATATTTATTATTTTGTCATTTTCTATATTTTGTAATTACATTTATATACATATATATATTTTACTCCAAGAAATCATTTACAGATGGGTGATAAAATAATACGATCACCTATGAAATAGGAGAAAACTTATATTAATGGGGGGTTGGACCACCGTTTGACTTAATTACAGATTGCATGCGACGCGGGGTGGATTCACAGAGGCCATTAACAACATTTAAAATGATATGAAGCCGTTCTTCCTGGAGAGCAGTTTCTAATTCCAAAAGCGTAGATGATGGAAGAAATCGAGCACGGAGTTTTGACTCCAAATATTCCCACAAATGTTCAATAATGTTCAAGTCAGGAGACTGAGAGTGCCAAACAAGATGTTCTACTTCGTCCTCATGCTCTTTAAACCATTTTTGGACGATTTTAGCAGTGTGGATAGGACATTGTCGTCTTGATAAAGTGGGCATTCTTCTGGAAATAAAATCTGAACAAAAGGATGCATCTGATCCCTCATAATATCGACATAGTGAACAGCTGTAACCTTCTCATGCAGAGTAACAAGCGGCCCAAGGCCACGCCAAGATATCGCACCCTGTACCATAAGGGAATCACCTCCATACTTCACTGTCGGCAAGAGGCAGTCAGAAGAAAATGCTTCTGTGGACCTTCTCCACACATATACGCTTCCAGCTGTCTGAAATGTGGTGAATATTGATTCATTAGACCAAATGACTTGTTGCTACTGTTGAAGAGTCCAGTTTTTGTGTGTTTTACACCATTGGCGTCGCTGAAAACCATGAAGTGGTGTCACCAATGGCTTATGAATTGCAACTCTTCCATAAATGTTCAAAGCATGAAGTTCCCTTTGGACAGTTCTTGCTGAAATGGGATTCTGGAGATGACTATTTATCTCTGACGTTATCTGGGATAAAGATTGCCTGCGCTTTCGGACCGCTATGCGGGTCAACTCTCTTTTATCCCTCTCAGAAAGCTTTCTTTTCCGTCCACTGTTGTACTTTGCAGACGACACTTTACCGCATTTCGTGTACGCTGTCACAACGGCTGACACAGTACTTCTTGCACGCCCCAAATAATTGTCTGTTTCCGTCACGGAGCAACCAGTGCACTGCATTCCAACAATCATTCCTTTTTTGAACTCTGACAGGTCAGCCATTATTGAGTTTTACTGAGCGTGTGGTAAGCGCATGCAACACCCATGACTGATGTTGAGCGACTGATATCTTACCTTTCATAACCCCTAGGTGGCAGAATTGAGTGCAAAGTGACATGCGCGTTCTGCATCTTTGAAATGGACCATGCCTTTTTCATGGGTGTTCGTATTATTTTGTCACCCATCTGTAGCTTAACCCTTTTAACGACGAACATCCCATGTACAATTTTTTTTTATTTTTGACCACCACTATTTTCAATCTCTGCATTATTTAATCACAAAATAATCTGAGATTCAAAGTTAGTGGTAATCAAAATTAAAAACTGTATGTATCCTATGCGGCGAACGTATACATGATGTTCGCTGCAAACGGGGTTAAAACCCTTCAAGCGTCTTGAGGGCTTTCCTGCATTTTTATATAAAATTCTTATAAAAATAATCTTCATGAAAATTTTCTTTCCTTGTTTGTTTCTAAAATACACTTCATGCCCTTTATTTGAAATTACATTTTAAAATACAATTCTGTTTAAAATATTTTTTTCTACAACAGATTTAAGTTGTGTTTGGGAAACGGAAAAATACGTCCAAACTGCTCAGAGGGTTATAGCAAATTTTTATTATTCAGTTTTAAATATGTGATGTTGCGCAATATTTTTTCATAAAAAAAATCGCCTCAGGAAATGTTAACGGATCTTAAAATTTTGTATAATGTTCTATGTATAACACTGTATTATTTTGTATTTTTCTATATTTTGTAATTACATTTATATACATATATATATATCTTACACCAGGAAATCATTTAGCTTAACCCTTTTGCGACGAGCATCCCATGTAAATTTTTTTAATCTTTGACCACAACTATATGCAATCTCTGCTTTATTTAATCACAAACAAACAAACAAAAAATCTGAGATTCAAAATTAGTGGTAATTAAAATTAAAGATTGTATCCATCCTATGCGAATGCGTACGTATACATGATGCTCGCTGCAAACGGAGTAAAGGCTGCTAGTCACTCAACTTCCGAATTTCACTCGGTAATGTTAAGTCTATGGGCATTTGATGCATTGTTATATTCAAAATATCTCCTCAGGAAATTAATATTTTTAACTTCTTCTTTCAGCGTTCTCTTCTTAAGGAATGTCACTTTTTTTCTTAGCTCTCGAAATGTTTCTAAAATCAATGCTTAATATAATATTTTATGATTTAAGAACAGACGAACTGGGAGTAAAATTTTAACACTTCATATAAAATTAAGCGTAGATTTTAGAAATATTTTGAAAACTGAGAAAAAAGAGACATCTTTTAAGAAGAGTACACAGAAAAAAGACGTTAAAAATATTAATTTCCTAAGGAGATATTTTGAATAAAAAATGCATTAAACGCTCATAGACTTAACATTACCGGGGAAATTCGGAAGCTGGGTGACTAGCAGCCTTAAGAGCCTACACTAGTCACTCAAAAAGACCCGGATGGTAATGTTAATCCTATGGGGAAGTTATTTTCAAATATCTTATTTGGATTTTAATTTTTTTACATGATTTTTTTTTTGCATAGGATAGCTGAGAACGATCTACAACTGGGCTAGTTTTTACTTTTTCGATATTGGTTATAGTTTTTTTTTTTTAAATTAAGATAGTTTCAATTTCAGAACCGGTTCCGAAAGTTAAAGCAATTTTTTTTTAAAAATCTGAAACCAAAATCGGAAAAGTAAAAACTAGCCCGGTTGTAGATCGTTCTCAGCTATCCTATGCAAAAAAATCATGTAAAAATTAAAATCCAAACAAGATATTTGAAAATAACTTCCCCATAGGATTAACATTATCATCCGGGTCTTTTCGAGTGACAGGCTCTTAAGGCAAATTTTTATTATTCAGTTTTAAATATGTGATGTTATGCGATATTTTTTCAGTGTGTATGTATTTTTATTAGAAATTTTAAAATATTATTATAATTTTCAGTTACTTCATGTAAATATTTTTTATTTCTTTATCGAAAAAATGTGTTGTTTTATAAGATGCAATAAAATGTTTAAAAGAATTTGCCTTTTTATGCTGAAATTTGAGCTAAATAAACTTTTGTTTCAGTTACCAATTGTATAAATAGAATTTCGAAATTGCTTTTTTTTTTCAATCTGAGCAGCTGAAAAGTGCAGTCTATTAGAATTATAATTTTTTTTAGAGAGTATAAAAAAAGTACCTATACTTTCTTATTTTACTTCAATTTTTATGAATTCCGCCTTGTACACGTAAAGTCGTAAAAAAAAAAAAGAGAGAGAGAGAGTGCGTCAAGCATCGATTATAAAACCCTTTCCAACGCATTCAGAGTAATGTAACAAAACTGCACCGTTTAATAAGCTGAAATACACTCAGAACAAGTAATATAAAAGTTTTGTTTTTAAAGTCAATTCCTACTTAGATCATCAAAAAGAAAATTTAATGCAATCCCTTAAGCTAATATTAGTTTTATTGCATTAAAATATCTCAATTTGTTGATTTTCTATAAGCAAGTAGGTTTACAATGGAAGTCTATCGGAATTTTGCTAAATATTAGAGATATCGCCAAGTTGGCGTCACTTTTAACGACTCATTTTGGTCGCCAAATTTGGCGATATATCACCAAGTTGGCGACAAACTTGGCGGTATTTGGCGACAGAACAGGGTCTCCCCCCTGTGGTAACCCCTTTATAGATATGAAGATGCATTAAATGCTGTTCAATAACCAATGGCCGCTATTTTGTCTCCCATATAAAACTAAAATTATTTAATTAAAATTTAATTAATGAATTAATATTTGAAAAAACTGTATTAACATCAATTGAAGAGCTAAGTGGAAGAACATGTTAAGTAACAAAAATTACATTTCAAGAAATTTGATGTGAAAGTTTTTGCTGTAAATTTTAATGATTTATTTTCTGTTTGATACCATGTGTTTAAAATGCAGGTGTGGTACTTAACTCTCTCAGAAAAACTTATTCATATTTAATTTTCAAATACTAAAAATTATTCATATTATTGACATTATTAAATATTAAAATATTAAATATTAATGAATAATGTCTTAAATCTTCAAGACTAAATAGAATCTTAGTATTTTAGCTTCACCATGTGATAGGATACCTCATAACTCTTTCATCCAAAAGATTAAAAAAAAAAAAATTAGAAAATGTAGCATAACATGTTCATCCACTCAGCTCTTCAATTCAATTGTCATCCACTACAATAACCACTTTATTTCAACTTGATAGGATGAATAATAAGTATTTTATTAACGATTGAAAATTTGAACAAGATATATATAGGGAGAGTGTGAACTAATAGTAGGAAAAAAAAAAAAAATACCGCCTTCACCTAGGATGAATAGGTAGTCATTTTCTGAATCACGAAACTAGACATATAGATTTTCGAGTTATGCGAATAGGGTAAGCAAGTAATTTGAGTAGACGAAATGATCTAGAATTTCTAGTCTCTTATTTTCTATGCGGCGAAACGATAATGAATCGTTTCAGTAGCGAGAAATTAACGCTTGATTTCTGGAATGGTTCCATAAACTAGAATTATAGTTACTAAAACTTACCTCTTGCGTTCACATTTATTTGCAGAGATTTTTAAATAAGTTTGACCACGAGAATATAGGAAAACGAAGGCTTGAAATGGAAAAATCCACGAACCGGAACGATATTTCAAAATTATTGTCGACTATTTTTTTTTTTTTTTAAGTACAGTAAAGTCCCGGTTATCGGAGTCCCGCTTAATCGAGTTTCCCCTTTAACCGAGTTATTTTCTTCTGATGGACTGATGGCTTCCATTATGATGAAACAGCCATTATAAATGAAGTGTTAGGTGAAGATGAAAGAGCAGTCGATAAAAGTTAGAACTTTGATTTTCTGGCCAGAATGGAAAAAAAAAAAAAGGCCATAATTTTTTTTCCCATTCTGACCAGAAAATCAGAGTTCTAACTTTTTACGGCTGCTCTTTCATCTTCACCTAACACTTCATTTAAAATGGCTGTTTCATCATAATGGAAGCCATCAGTCCAAAGGTATATAAGTTCGATTGAAAACTAGTATGTTGTGGCCATCACAAAACTTTCTTCTATATAAATCACGTCAATTAAATCGTTTAAATAGTACCAATTCATATCACAATATATCTGAATTTGAAGTTTGGTGAAAATTCGTGCATTAGTTCTTGTATAGAGCTATAGCGGAAATTTTGAAAAATGTAGTATAGCAGCGCCGCCTGTTGAGCGATTTACACCAAAACATAAACAGCACTAATTGATATCAAGGTATACTTGAATCTGAAGTTTGATGAAGATTCATGCATTAGTTATTGAGATACAGCTGTGGCGGAAATTCTGAAAAATGCAGCATAGCAGCGCCACATGTTGAGCGATTTGCACCAAAACATAAACAGCACTAATTCATGTCATGGTATACCTGAATCTGAAGTTTGTTGAAAATCCAAGCATTAGTTCTTGAGATAGAGCTATTGCGGAAATTGCAAAAAATGCCCAATAGCAGCGCCACCTGTTGAGCTATTTACACCAAAATCTATAAAATGTCTATTCATGCCAAGGACTAACTGAATCTGAAGTTTCATGAAAATCCGTGCATTAGTTCTTGAGATAGAGCCATTGCGGAAATCGTAAAAAATCCAGCATAGCAGCGCCACCTGTTGAGCGATTTACACCAGCACGTAATCAGCATCAAGTCATATCAAGGACTAACTGACTCTGAAGTTTCATGAAAATCCGTGCATTAGTTCTTGAGATAGAGCCATTTCGAAAATCGTAAAAAAGGCAGCATAGCAGCGCCACCTGTTGAGCGATTTGCACCAAAATCTATAAATTGTCTATTCATGTCAAGGACTAACTGAATCTGAAGTTTCATGAAAATCCGTGCATTAGTTCTTGAGATAGAGCCATTGCGGAAATCGTAAAAAAGGCAGCATAGCAGCGCCACCTGTTGAGCGATTTGCACCAAAAACTAAGCAGCATCAATTTGTATCAAGGACTAACTGAATATGAATTTTTATTAAAATTCCGTGCATTAGTTCTTGAGATAGAGCGCCCACAAAATTTGTGTCACACACAGACAGACAGACATTTTGTAAAAACATCTTTTTCGGGTTCTCTGACCCCTAAAACGTGCAAATCCGTCAAAAACCGGAATTCGAAAATTTTCATGAATCCAATACTTCTTCTTGTAAAGATAGAAGAAAGTAAAAACAAACGGAAATGTGCATTAAAGAAATGTTACTACATAAAGAGGATTGAATTAAGTGAAAATTTATATTTCATCTCCTTAGTAGGTGACGATTTGTGTAAATTCGGTTTATACGAGTTTTTTCCTTATCCGAGGTGATCTTGATCCCTGTTAACTCGGATAATCGGGACTTTACTGTATAGCAAATTTATATTTAACCGTAGAAAAACCAATAAAAAAAAAAAAAACGCATTCAAGATTTTAAATAATTAGAAAAAAAAGTTACAGAGAGCATAGAACAGGGTCGGCGAACCTTTTCACGTGCGCGTGCCGAAAATTCACAAACAATATCTATCAACAATGTAAAGTGCCAAACGTATACAAAAATATTTTGGAAGCGTATGATGTTTATACGAAACACTGGTTATAAAACAGTTGCTTTCATGCATTAATAATTTAAAAATATTAAAAATCAAATTGCGATTTTTCTGTATATTGGAATCAGCCATTAAATAAATGAATTTTTAATTCGTAAATATGATTCATGTATACGGTATAAACTGTAATAAGGGGGGGGGGGGGAATACGAGTTTTTAAATCATTAATTTTTAACTTGGGTTATTATTGATGCAACATCCCGGTTATAATTTTCCAAATTGCATTAATACACTAAGAATGTATTGATGAGACTTTTGCTGTCGTACGTTCAATGGAAAATGATATCCAGTTCATATTTTGCTATTTTTACAAATATACATAGCTAAATGGAATCCTTTTGCCATTTTACTGCAGTGACTGTCAAAAGAAATTCATTTGAAAATTACAGGTTTTTTTTTTATTCATATAGAACAGAAAAATGCATGTCGAAAAGGCTGCATAGCATCACAGAAAAATAAAATTATTATGATGTGTTAATTCATTCAAAAAATAATTGCATTATTTATGGTAGTCTGTCCGTATGGAACAAAATTTTATTGGTTATAACAGAAACAACAAATGAATTTTATCTGTATAACAGTTACCATGTTTAAATTTTTCCGTGCCAGAAAAATTAGCTTACGTGCCAACTCTGGCACGCGTGCCATAGGTTCGCCAACCCTGGCATAGAAGCTATATCTATGAAACTGTAATAATCTATATATATAAAAGCCGATCTCTGTGTGTATGTCCTTTATACAAATCTTCAATTTTTGACAGATTTGCACGAAACTTGCTGTACATACGTTTTAGAACGTGGAAAAGATCACCGTCTACTTTAAAAAATCATCAGATCATTATTTATCCCTTTTTTTTCACCAACTTCCATAATTTAACATTACAGAAATATCTCTTTTTACATTTCTAATTAAATCTTTTCTTTTCGGTTGCCACAACCTAAAAAACGGTGCAATAATAAAAAAAATTGATAACACGTGTACTTTCTTTTTATAAGATAATAAAAATTTAGGCTCAATCGTTATAATTTTGCATTTCCGAAATTGTTGTCATTCAATCAGAAAATGCACATTATTCATAAATAAAATAAAAACTTTACCTAAACGTGTGTTCAAATGAGTAGTATTTTCATTTAATTTTTTTTAAGTTAAAAAATCTATTTTAATACATGCGTTTAAATTTCAAGAATACAATTTAGAAAAAAAAATCGCTTGGTAGATATGACGTCAATATCTAATATAAACTGACATCACTCTCTAATGATATTTTATTCTGAGGGGGAACTCTTAATCTTCTGAAATTAATCCATATTATCATCCGTTGAAGCCACGCGAAATAAAATGTCAGTAAATGTTAGGTCATTTGCATGTATTTATTGCTTTATTCCGCGTATTGTCATGGAAATTGTAATATTTTGTTACACTCGCTAAGAAAACAAGCATTCTGATTTTAGAAGCCGAAACATTTTACTATATTACGTCAAAATGACGTTTTTTATCCAGAAACTCGAATTTCGCGAGTATTAAATTAAAACAAGTTGAGGCTTTTCACAAAAGTCAGGTAAAGCATTATTGCATTTTAATATTCCGTAATCGA
This sequence comes from Maratus speciosus, assembly GCA_963932465.1. Lineage (NCBI taxonomy): Eukaryota > Metazoa > Arthropoda > Arachnida > Araneae > Salticidae > Maratus > Maratus speciosus. The sequence goes on along the minus strand of OZ010799.1, from coordinate 60,329,905 downwards.
GTCATATGTCAAGTATTCTCTGAAAGCATGAACGATGCTATACATTTTAAAGCAATAGCTCATGCCATAAAAGGTTCAAGTCACATTAGTTAAAGTACGCCAAAAACGTACAGCCTGATTATCGAAAATTAACCCATTCGCACTTACGAAGATAAAAATAGTTCAGCATTTTTTTATTTTGTTTATTATTTAATAGCAAAATTAGAAGTTAGCAAAAAGAAAAATCCAAAATTACTAGGTATTTAATTGAACTACTGAATTTTTCATATTTAAAATAAAACTTTAACGATAAGTACTTTGAATAGACGTACAAACTTAATTTAAATATATTTTGAAGATAAAACGTTTAATATAATTTTGAATAGTTTAATTTCAAATCTGTTAAATTCGTATTATATTTTTTTATAGGTTTTCATTTCGTTTGCTGATTTAGTTATGGAATAATGCACGAAAAATCTCCCAAATGATGTATTATTTACATTGTTTTAAGTGCAATCGGGTTCATCTTTTGTAATTGGTTTGCACAAATATTTAAAAAATATTCTTGCTTTAAAAATTACTATAAAACACATAAAAAATCAGTAAAATGAAAATCACTTTTCAAACAAATAGCATTGAATGTACTTTTTGCTTTCCAAAAAGATTTTTTCCCCGTTGAAAAAATCGAATGTGAGATGTTTAGAGGTTAAAAAAATTGCAGTAAAAGCAAAATTTATGAGTTAGGTCATTTCCACCAAAAATATGATGCCAGCGTTACTCATGGACATGGTGATCATAATATTGCATTCAGGGCCAAATGAGTTCTTTTTTCGTAATTTTGGGTTGCAAATTTAAGAAGATCCCTGCTTTAAAATTAATTTAAAATCGATTAAATTCAGAAAATTGTATCTCATTTTTATGATTTTTAATGATCAGTATTGAAATCAGAACCAATTAAAAGCTGAAAATTGAGATGCAATTTTCAAATAAATTTTATTTGAAAGTATGTTTTTCTATTTAGTGTAAGAAATGAAATTGTGCGTGTTTAGAAGTTAAGAAAAATCACAAAGCACAATTTATGGGTTAGGTCGTTGATAACATCAGTACGATTTAAAAAATTTACTTTTCTCACTAACATAAATTTTACATTATAATGTATATATATGCTATACCAACGAGAATTTTACTAAATACTACGTCAAATGGTTGATGTTTTTTCTTCGGCTTATCGGGAAAATAATATATTTTTCTGTTACACCAGCCAAGAAAACGAGCATTCTGATATTTAAAGCTGAGGGATTTTACTGTGGTTGCGATACAAACGTCGCGATTTCTGATCATTTTTATAATGATTTGTGGACGAAAATGCACAAATATCGTTTATTATTGCTGTATTATTTCATTTTAATTTATTATACCCGGAAGGCCCCTCATAATTGACACGGGCAACGCCGGGTAGTTCTGCTAGTATTTAATAAATCCACGAACCAGAACAATATTTTCCGGAAGCAGGACGTTTCGGTCCCGACAATTCGGTCCCGCCGTTTCGGTCCCAAGACATTTCGGTCCCGAGACAATTCGGTCCCAAGACATTTCGGTCCCGAGACATTTCGGTCCCAAGACATTTCGGTCCCGAGACAATTCGGTCCCAAGACATTTCGGTCCCGAGACAATTCGGTCCCAAGACATTTCGGTCCCGAGACAATTCGGTCCCAAGACATTTCGATCCCGAGACATTTCGGTCCCGAGACATTTCGGTCCCGAGACAATTCGGTCCCGAGACATTTCGGTCCCGAGACAATTCGGTCCCAAGACATTTCGGTCCCGAGACAATTCAGTCCTAAGACATTTCGGTCCCGAGATATTTCGGTCCCTTCTCCAGCAAGCTGAAATTTTGTGCACTTGAAATAGGTGACAATTTTATAGGGGACATTGTAGGGTTTTTTAAATAAAGGCCTCAAAATTTTAGTAAACACACACAAATTTCGTATGGTAATCATTTTAAAAAACAAGGGGGGGGGGGAGGATTGACATTTTCTATATTTTAGTGTATCATAAGTATAAAAGTCTGATAAATTAAGACATTTATAACTCGATTTATAATTATCGCAAAACACTCATATTTTGTATGGTAAACGTAATCTTTATAAAAGGAGGGACATTATCAAATTTTTTAACTGAACTCCCTAAATTTTAGTATAACTCAAATATAAGGACTCGAAAACGCAAACACTTATAACATAGATCAAAATTGTCGCAGCCCATGATAATCATAATCGTTTTATAAGGCAGGGGGGGGGGGGGGGGGCTCTGTTGACTTTTTATATATTTTAGTGTATCTTAAGTATAAGGTCCTGATAAATTAAAACATTTATAACTCTCTCTGTAATTATCGTAATCACACTCATATTTTGTACGGTAAACGTAATCTTTAAAAAAGGAGGTACATTATAAGATTTTTTAACTGAACCCTTGAAATTTTAGTATAACCGAATACAAGGGCCCGAAAACCGCAAACACTTATAACTCGCAATCAAATTGTAGCACCCCATGCAAATTTTATATGGTAGAAGTAATCGTTTTCAGGAGTGGAGTAAGGGAGAGTTCTGTGGCTTCTTTATAGAAGCTCCTCATATTTTAGTCTATCATAAATATAAAGTCCAGACAATTTAAAAATATTTATAAGTCGAGCTTTAATTTTCATATGCAAATGCCCATGCCAAAATGCACATATTCAATTGTATATAATTTGCACACTATGTGATTAATAATGAAAAAATCTGCAAATATTTTTACAAATCTTTATTTTATCCTATTATTTAACGGCGTATCAATTTTAAATGTATTGCATTTTACATATTTTTTAAAAAGGGGGTTCTTAACATGGAATTGTGGTAAAGACACGTTATTTTTTAAATTCTGCACCGGAACAGACTAGAACTTTCTATTTTATTTTAATAATTATTTTAATTTACTATTTTTTGAAAAACTATTTAAAAGTTTGCATTAATCTTTTTACATGTAACAATAATATTACCGCTATTTCTACCGGTGTCGAATGACAAGTTTAAAAACATTTTTAATTTTGAACCACTTCACCGTTTGCCCCGAGATAACTCGGGGATAAAAGCACTTTTTCCCCATACCTGTCGACGGTGAAGTGGTTTGCAACAATTACAAATCCTTTTTAATATAGTTAAGACTTTTATATGCTTATTACATTAAAAAACTACGAGCACAATAAACATAAATCAAAATTTTAAAATTTCTATTGTCATAAAATATTCTTTTCGTATTTAAAATTAATTCTGTATTTCAAATATTTCTTTGTTATATATTTGACTTATATACTTAGAATTAAAGCAGCCTACATGTTTTAATATGACAAACAAAAAATAAAAATGAAAATACAAAAAAAATAACATAAAATCTCAAAATAGTAATGTATAGTGAATCACTTTTACGTAAAATTTCATTTTAAATTAAGAAATTTTATAAATATATCACAATGAAGAAATTTGGAAATTTAGAAAACATGTTTGGCTTTTCTTGATATCTACATGTTATTCATTCAAAAGAATATTATACATGTATATATATATGTCAAGTGTAGATGTCCTGGCTTCCCCCATTTGATTATGCTAAATAAAGATCCAGATAGAAGAATTATTCTACTCGCGCTCTCTTTGTTCTAGTCAGCCGGCGCTTTTTTGTGGCCACACGGCATTTTTTATCTTTAATGGCTTAAAAAAACCGGGACGACATGCAGTGGCGTAGCCAGGATTTCGTTTCGGGGGGATGGTGGAGGGTCTAGAATTTTCCCTTCATGTTATATATATAGTAAAACCTGTCAAGATAAAATTGTAAATATTGGTGAAAAATTCCGTTTTACACAGACTTCCGTGTTATTTGGTGTATTTGTATAGTATTCTTTTCCGTAGCACTATGGAACATTTATGTTTAAGACAGAACTCCGTTATAGGCAGGTTCCATTTTTAAAAGTTCTGTGTATTTATATAAATATACTTATTTATATCATATGAATAGAATAAAACTTGTCAAAATAGTAATTGTCTATAACAGAATCCTGTCTTTAACGTAAGCGTTACATGGTCTTAATATGAATTGCGATACAATTAAATTTGCTGAAAACCTGTCTGAAAAGGGGATTTTCACTCTTCTTTAGTGAAGCATAGTGAAACCTGTGAAAGCGGAATCTTTCTATAACGGAATCCTGTCTCAAACGGAAGAGTTTCAGAATCCCTGCGAAACGAACAATAGATCTTATTGAGGTAGTGTATCTTAGAAGTATAATTAATTACACTTCTTTACATGGAAGCCTGTCTAAAATGGAGCTTTTTACCAGTCCTTGGAATCTTGTCTTGACTGTGTATATATGATAGAAGTATTTCGATTAACTTTAAGAATTTAGGTATATCCTTATTTAATTTCTTAATAAAAAAAAAAAGCATGGATAAAAAATATAAGGCCAATTTCTATAACTGCAACTAATAATACATTCAAGTTACATTAATATTTACCAGTGAAAAAGATTCACTTATGATGTAAAAAGCTGAGCGCATACTGAAGAGTTAAATTTAATTAACCCATTCGCTGTCATTCACGAGTATACTCGTGGCTTTAATTTATTGATTACTTTGTCACCACTATTTTAGAATTTAAAAAAATGCCTCATTTATTGGCAGAAATTTCGCTGTATTAGTAAAGCGAAATTTATCTTTCTGAATTTGTGCTGGCAAACGACCTTCAACAAAAAATTTGAAAATTCTTAGTTTTGGCAGCGAATGGGTTAAATCAAGTTTCATATTACATAACATTTGCCTACAATAAAGTTAGGGCCAAGTGGTTAAGTGTGAAACAGCAATTTTCATGTTTAATTTCTTGCCATTGAATTAAGAATTTGTGCTGTAATAGATATTGGATAATGATTTCACATAAGTGTCAATCGCATGAGCCGTTCATGCGATCCGCCGCGCTCCCCATGGAAATTTTTGAGGTAACCCAGATAGCATGAACATTAGCAGAAAGTTTGATTTTTTCTGATATTATCTTGCCGTGACAAATTTGAATTGAGAAATTCGCAGCAAATCTCCCGCAAGGTATACCATCACCCACTTGCATGAGTAGTTTGTTGTGAAACTGATTTCAAGACTGTCTTTAATTCACGAAAGTGACGAAAGCAAAAAATCCCTCTGTTGAGAGACTCAACAACAATGAGAATCAGCATATACGCAGAAATTTTATTCGGTAGGCACCGTTTTTTCTAAACGCTATACTTATTAAATACCAAAAAATGCTCGAAATGAAAAGTACAAATATTACCTAAACTTGTTTATGGTGATAAAACCTATGCATGCGCCTTCTGACGGCGCTTTCGCATCAATAGACCTGATCAGGTCTATTGACCCCTTCGAAGGGGTTAAACTTATAGTGTGATATGGAAAGATTACTACTTTGCAGTAAGTTTGCAGTATTTTTGATTACTTGTTTGCCGTTAGTTTGCAATAAATTTGATACAGCATGAATTTAACTTGCACGACAAGTTGAAAACACTCATAGTTATATTGTTAAGTAAAAAAAAATTCAAAAATTAAATTGTTTTTATTAAACGTATTTATCAATTCAAAATTATTTTAATTATTAATTGTTTAGATAACTAATTTATCAATTGCTTGTTTAAAAACTATTACATGAACTATATAATAGTTTTCATAGGGTAAATGCAAATATATATTTTTTTAATTTTCGGTTATTATAACGTTATTAACTTCATTAGGATGTATAAAAGTGATAAGGGTTCTGAAGATAAACATGTTGTTTATTCATTTATTAGTTAGCTTATAATATTATTTTTGCTCTTTAATTATAATTAATTAATAATTTCTTACTTTTTGCGAATTGTAAATTATAACTGTACTTAAAAAATTAAAATCTGCATAATATCACCTAATACTGTTAAAAGGTATTTTTACGTATTTGTACAATGTTGCATTATTATTATTATTATTATTATTATTATTATGTTTAATTAATTAATTAATTATTACTTAGACTTGATGTTTTAGACTGTTTTTTAAAAAAATTCCTATATTATTTTTTATTTAATGTATCCTTAATTTATTAAATTAATAACATTATTAATATACATTACATTTTTTTACTTTAAAATAAACTCAATGCACAATACATTTTATATTCAATTTATCATATAGTATTTATAAACTGAAATTTTTCTTTTACATGTTTATTTATTTTATATTTAAAGTCACCGAAATTTAAAACTATTAATATAATTAATAATAAAACTAAAATAAAAAATTATTAATTTTTTTTCTGGGAAAGTGGGAGGAAAAGGGTAATATTAAAAATCAATAAATAAACGACAAATACAAACAAGTTGGAAATTGCTCGTCAAACGTGGCGAATGAGGTGCGTTCGTACTATAACTAGTTTTATAATTATTTTTTGCACCCCATATTGTACTGAATATATATATATATATTTGCACTTCATGAGTGCATTGCCTGTGACATCATTAAAATGCACTTGCAATAATTTTTTCCCATTCCCCGTAATGTAACGCAAAACTTTTGGCTGTCTCTGTAATTAAACTATACACCGATTTTCATAAAATTTCAAATGGCTCGACATAAATTTGTAAAAATTATATATTTAAAATTTCAGACCACTCGGAAAGCTGTAACATCATTAAAATGCACTTGCAATAATTTTTCCCATTGGCCGCAATGTAAAGAAAAACTTTTGACAGTCCCTGTAATTAAACTATGCATCCGATATCCATAAAATTTGAAATGGCTCGACAAAATTATGAAACAATCATATATTTAAAATTTCAGACCATTCGGTTGGGTTGTTTTGGCTCTGTTATATGCGGACAGACAGACGGGCAGACGGACGGACTGAACGACGACTATAGGTGCTACGTATTTATATAATTACGAACGCACCTAAAAACCTTAGTTTTGTCAGTTAAAAATTGAAAATAAAATTAATTAAAATAATACTTACACTATTACATAAAATAAAAAATAATCATCTTATTACAAAGAAATAGGCCAAGTTTCAATAAAATTAGTTCACAAAAATCGTCTGCAATGGGTAAGAAGACTGTTAAAAATGCAACCAATAATTATTTTTAAAAAAAATAAAGCGGTGGGTGGAGTTTTCTGACAACAAAATATTTTTCCTGGCACACCTAATTACCAAATCACTATTGTTTTCCCAATGTTTATAATGCTAAAGTAACTTATGAAAACAAAATTATAACTTTGTATTATAAAAGTAATAATAAAAATTAAATATTTTTGCTGCAATAAATATATCTCATTTCTGAATTATTAAAGGAGAGGATGTAGAAGAATGATTTGAGGAAATATTTACCTACAATAGCTTATAAGTGTCCAAATGAATTATTGAAGACATTTATTATTAATCTAATTGTAAAAAAGGAGAAAAAATAAGAATAGTTTTTTAAATTATTTAATTAATGATGATAATTTAAAGTTTCTAAAAAACGTATGAAAACAACCAAAAAATCATCTATGGCAGTTTATAGTATATATAAAATACCTAATATTAATAACAAATAATAAAGCTTAAAAAATCCATTTTGTTAAATAATAATAATAATAAAAAGACTATGTCCCCTGTAAAATTATATCACATTGTTCAATCAAACAAATTTTCAGCTCGCTGTGATTTCATTATCACGAGTTATAAAAGTTTAAATTTATCGGACTGTTATATTCAGCTTTTTTTTAATTTGGGGGTTGGGGGGTGTTAAAAAAATTTAAAAAGGTCCCAAATAATGTTTATTTTACAGCGTTTGGCGGCCCACGACAATTGGAATACGAGTTATAAGGTGGTGGGCACCGAAATGACAAGGGACCGAAATGGCTAAGAACCGAAATGGCCAGGGACCGAAATGGCTGGGGACCGAAATGTCTCGGGACCGAAATGGCCAGGGACCGAAATGTCTCGGGACCTAAATGGCCAAGGACCGAAATGTCTCCGGACCGAAATGGCCAGGGACCGAAATGTCTCGGGACCGAAATGGCCAGGGACCGAAATGGCTAGGGACCGAAATGTCTCGGGACCGAAATGGCCAGGGACCGAAATTTCTCGGGACCGAAACGGCGGGACCGAAATGGCGGGACCGAAGTGTCGGGACCGAAATGTCGTGTACCCATATTTTCCATACTGTCACGAACCGGAACAATATTTGTCACAATTTCACGAACCGGAATATCGTTTCGGTTTGCTCCGGTACATTTCGAGCCCTGAGGAAAACACTCTTGAATTCTAGTTAGGAAACTCTAGAACTCTCTAGAAAAGGGAGCTAGAATTTATAGGGATGACATGGAACTATTTTTTAGAGCCAATATTTAGATTCTAGATGCCAGAACCATATTTTTTTCTCAGTGTTAGATGCCTAATTCAACCATATGGAGGAAACGCAGAACGCATTTGAAAACTCAATTTCCGCAATTCCCATCTATAATCGGAAAATTATCCGAATTCTTTGAGCAGCCCTGTATATGATAGTACAGTGAAACCTCCCTGTGCGACCTCCTCCAATAAGCGACCACCTCCCTGGACGACCATTTTTTCATGAAATGAAATTTAATACCATAGGCTCAATACTCATTTTACCTCCATTCAGAGACCACACCAGTTGAACTCCCTCCATGAGCGACCCATTTCTTTGAAGAAAATGAAACAAATTCCGTTTTTTCCTGGTCGCTTGAAGACGATTTTATTAGAAAAATAATTCAGGAGAGCGCATTATTCATCAAATTTCTAAATTAATTTTAGATTTTTTTTTTTATTCCAGTAACTTTTAAGCGTTTAAACCCCATTGTGCCTTTTTTGGCAATGAATTTAACTCTGACAAATTAAGAATGACGGTCGATAAACTCCCCTTCCCTATTCTGTCAGAAAAATATCTAATTCTGTCTGTTCCCGCCGAAAAAAAAAAAAAAAAAAAAAAAAAAAAGCATTGCATTTATTTATTACACTTCGAAAGGACAGAGAAATAAAAGTTATAAAAGTTAAAACAGTAAAATCAAAGCAATCGTCAATGTATTCATTTTTTTAACTCTCCAGTTAAACTTATGTAATTAACTTTTGTTTTGACACGTAAATTTTTATATTTTTTCCTAATGTGAAAAATAAATTTTAGTAACATTAATTGCTGTCTTTTTTCAATCATTAAAATCTAGATTTAAACATGACCTCCATTAAGAGACCACAACTCTCGGAGCGACCCATTTTTATTGGAACGGAACGTGGTCGCTTTAGGGAGGTTTTACTGTATATAGATTTGTATTTATTGACTATACGCATGCAAAAATTTAGTTCAGTTAGGAAATACATACCGCAGTTGAAAATTCCTCTTTAGCAATCCGCTCATAAAGAGAATGGAAGCAGAATTCTTTTGTGCAGCCCTGCATACGAGGTATAGAATTTATACACAACGAATGACACGAAAAAATTAGTTAAATTTAAAAGCGCATACCGAAACTGAAAACACACTTCCAGCAATTATGGCTCCAAGACAGTACTGTAACCGCAGGGTTCCTACGGGTCAGGGAAAACCTGGAAAAGTGGTTATCACGTCAATTTTTCAAAGTCCCGATTTTATGTATATGATTGTAATGTAAATAAACTCCGGATTTTACGTCGTTGAATAGTTTTCAACTCCGGATATCCCGACAGTTTAGGAAAATTGACCATGTTTCATAATCCATCTTATAAGCACGGAAATTAAGCGGTAAGAAATGTCTTAGTCAAACTTTCAACAAAAGTGTCTAGAATACCCATTGAGATAAATGAGAAATTTTACTTCAATCGTTTATCTGAATAAATAAACACACACACTATGAATGACCCACTTAAGCTTCAGATAGACGTTTCAGTCTACTCGCGGCCTTTTTTTCTGTTCAGGCGGCGCTTTCTTGTGGCTACACGGAGTTTTTCATCAGACTAAAAGCGAAGCATTGCATTGCATTGAAACGATCAGAAATAATCTGACATCAGTAGTAGGAAAAGGGGGCTCCGAGGACAGGAGGAGGCGGCACCGTGCCGCCTCTGATGCCTCCTCTCGTCCCCCCTTCGGCCAAGCACCCCCTCCGACACCGCCCCCTAGCGGGAAAAAATAAAGTACTGCTCTAGCATGAGGGGTGAACGATCCTCTATTCAATTATCACCAATCACCTCTCAACACAGTCAATACCTCTCTTTAACAGACATTCCCTCCCTAAAGCGGACATCCCCTCTCTAAACGACCATTTTTAGAACTATATAAATCAAAGTTTTTCGAAATTATTTTTTAAAATGATTTTAAACGGTGAAGTGTTCAGCGCTTTATGTGCTTGTGTAATTTGAATTTTGAACAATCTTTTCCTTAATGAGTATTATTAATTAAGTAAAACAATGGAAAATAACATATTTTAAGGGAAAAAGCTGATATCTGTAGATTTTATTCAAGTGCAAGCTCAAAATATCGACTTAAACGCGTACATTTGAATTTTGAAGAATCTTTACCTTAATGAGTATTGTTAATTAAGCAAAACAATGAAAAATAACAATTTTAAAGGAAAAAAGCCTATTTCTGTAGATTATTTTCAACTACAAGATCAGAATATCAACTTAAATGGACAACGTTAAACATATTTTTGAATTTTGAATTATCAATACCTTAATGAGTATTATTAATTATGCAAAATAACAAAAAATATAAATTTTAATGGAAAAGCAGATTTATTTATTTATTTATTTATTTTTCAACCATAAAATGAGAATATCATCTTAAAATGGAAATTTAAACATACATTTCAGTTTGAGAACAACCCTCACCTTAATTAATTTTGATTAACTGAACAAATAAGAAAAGTTAATATGGAATAAAAAGATGAATTTTATTAACTTTTATACTAGTTTGAGATTTTAACAGACATTTAAACACTAGTTATGTAAGATTTAAAACCTTAGACAACTACGTCCTAAGATATATATTAATTAATCAAAATAAATTCAATTTTCAGCTTAATCAATAACTGGAAATTTATCATTTAAAATATAAATATATATATTTTTTCATGATTGCACATATAAAAATAAGAGTTTACAAGCTAACTTCCTTAATTTTTAGAAGATTCAACAGAATATTTTCAACAAGTCTCGTATAAGAAAATAAATACCAAATAACAATTTCCATTCCCTTCCAACCGCTCACATTCCTTAAGCTTGGGGGAACACAACAATAGAGTTTTGACGTCACAAAAGCATATCGGAAAAATTTTTACATTCAAAAAAAAAAAAAAAAAAAAAAAAAAAAAAAAAAAAAAAAAAATCAATTTTTATGCTTTTTCTCAACTGTTAAATGAAAGATATAAACTTATATTTTAGTTTTGAACAATCATTACCTTAATGATTATTAATAATTAAGCAGAACAATGGAAAATATTTCTTTTTATGAAAAAGACACATTTAAACGAATTCGGTTAACATTTACACTACTTTGAGATTTTATCGTCCTTTTTTAGACGTTAGTTATGCAATATTTAATTCGTTAGATGACTATACCCCAAGATATATTCAATCTAATTTCCTTAATTTTAGCAGATTCAACAGAATTTTTTCGATAGGGCTAGTATAAGAAAATAATTTCAGATCTCATTCACTGCACGCTACCACTAACATTCTTCAAACTTGGGAAGGGATCACAAACCTTCTCTGACGTCATATTCGAACCAATTTTTAGTTCGTGTTTACTGCACATGGTAAACTACAAAGCATAACAGAAAATGTTTCCATTCAAGAAAAATATCAATTTTTAGGTAAAAAGAGACTGAATTCTTTACAACTGTTACATGAAAGATATAAACATTTATTTTAGTTTTTAACAACAATAACTTTAATGAATTTTAATAATTGAAAAAATAACAAATGAAAATGTCTTATTTTAATGAAAAAAGACAAATTTAAATGAATTTGATTAACTTTTACACTAGTTGGAAACTGGAAATGAATAAAATTGTTTTATGAGTTCATTTGATCATTGACACATTCGAGATCTTGAACATATATCCGAATTTTGAATGAACAACATCTTAATGAATATTAATAATTAAGTAAAACAATGGAAAATATCAATTTTTAAGGAAAAAGATCAGAATATCAACATAAAAGAGGGAAGATACGAGAATTTCATCTTAAAAGGGAAATTTAAACATTTATTTCAGTTTTTGAAAACCATTACCTTAATGAATTTTAATAATTGTACAAATAACTAAGGAAAATATTATTTTTTAATGATAAAAGACAAATTTAAAAGAATTTGATTAACTTTTACACTAGTTTGAGATTTTATCATACTTTTAGATGCTAGCTATGTAGAATTTCAACCCTTGAACGAGGTACACTTCAATAAATACTCATTACTAAACAAAAATAAATTAATTTAATCTAATCAATAACTGAAAATTTCACATTTTAAAAATTTTCATGAATGTGCATAAAAATACGAGTTTACAAACTAATATCCTTATTTTTATTACATTTAACTAATTTTTCTGCATTGAAGCGTAATTTTCATGCACAAAGCATTATTTAATCAAATCCAGTACTTTCAGATTTAACGAAATTCAGCGATTTTTCATTTTTTAAACCAATCCTATGAGTTAAAAAACAAGAACACCTCCTATAATTTTATAGCTTTGGATGAAACGAGACGAATTAGCAGCACATTAAAACTTAAACATAAACAAAAAAAGTTATTAAATAATTGCTTAGTGTGTAATTTCCCCTCAAAATGAAAAACAAATGAATTCTTGAAACCTCGAAACTTACTAAGTAAAAAAAATAATAATAATTCGCCCTTGGACGGATTCGAACCGCCAACCCCATGGTTAACAGCCATATGCGCTATCCAATTGCGCTACAAGGGCATCGAAGACTTCTGAATTATTGCAATGCTTATCTACATCAAACTCGAATGTTGCTCCTATATATTTTACCATTACATAATTTTAACAACATTTTTTCTCCATTTATCAGAAAATTATTAAATCACAGAACGATCACACATCAAGTTGCTTCAAATATGAATACTATCTTTACAGTTTTTAATGATACAGGGTATACATGAATACAAACTTTAATTGTCAAACATTTCATATTTCAAATCAAACTATTTGAAATTTTCACACGTAAGAGCAAATATTACTTAGATCTTTTCACTATTACCTTTTTAAAAATAGCAGATAACTACTTTTGAATTAATTTTCCAAGAACTGTAACTGAAATTACATCAACTCCTTATAGGAAACCCTGTTTTCACACAGTTACTTGAAATTCAACAACGAATTGACCTTTACAGCAATACTTATCTACATCAAACTCAATTCTTGCTCCTATATATTTTAACATTATATATCTTATATCTTATACATTATATATCTTATACATTATATATCTTATATTAAATATATCTTATATATTTTAACATTACACAATTTTAACAAATTTACATCGAATTTGTAAGATTTTAACACTTTGATGACATACACCTCAAGAAATATTCATAATTAAACAAGAACAACAAAAAAAATCTTAACAACAACTGGAAATTTCACATTAAAAAAAAATATTTTTTTTCGTGATTGTACATATAAAAATAAGAGTTTACAAACCAATTTCCATAATTTTATCACACTCGAACTTAATATTTATGCACAAAACATTGATTGTACATATAAAAATAAGAGTTTACAAACCAATTTCCATAATATCGTCACATTCGAACTTAATTTTTATACACAAAACATTATTTAACACTAGAACGGCGGTAGGGGTCATTTTGACACCTGAGTACATTCGTCCGTTGATTACTTTTGTTTGCTTGGGCGAAATCGTTTGAAATTTTTTGACTTTTCCTAAATAGATAACATATATTTCTAAAGAAAAATTCAACTTTCTAGATTTGTTAGTTTTTGAAATATGGGCTTGTATTCCTAGAACGGCGGACGGGGGTAATTTTGACCCCTTTAATAAAATACTCTTTGTACTCGAAGCTGCTTTTGTTGCTATACTATATGTTCGAGGAGCAATAAAAAAAAGGGTTTAGATTTATATTCATTGTCGTCCAAGGCATGAGGAATACTATTTCGCAAAGAAACTATCTCAAGAGATAGATTCAAAGAAAGAAAAAGATTTTTTAGGTTTGATGAAAAGACAACAAGATCTAGCAGACTACAGACTGTTAAATTTGCTCTTGCATCTAAAATGTGGAATAAATTTATTGAAAATTGCAAAACATGCTACCGATCAGGACAAAATATTACAGTTGATGAACAATTGTTCCCATCTCAGGATAGATATAAATTTACGCAATATATGCCAAATAAATCGGATAAATTTGGAATAAAATTTTGGTGATCTGTTGACGTTGATACTAAATACCTCTTGAATGAATTTATTTATCTAGAAAAGGATGAAGCAGCCAATCCTTAATTACGTTTATCGGAAAATGTTGTCATGAAATTAACAGATCCCCATCTAAACGAAGGGAGGAATATTACGACAGATAGCTATTTTACTAATATCAAATTAGCAGAAATGTTAAAAGCTAAAAATACAACTTTGGTTGCACAATGAAAAAGAACAGAAGAGAAATTCCTATATCATTGAAAAATATGCGCAGTACTCTTTATTCATCGAAGATAGGGGAATGTGATAATATGACACTTACCATCTATGAAGCCAAAAAAAAAAAAGTGTTTTTCTACTTAGCTCATTACATTCTACTGTAAAAACTGAAGACGGTCTCAAGAAGTTGCCCGATTCAATAGAATATTACAACGCAACGAAGTATGGTGTGGATATCCATGATCAGATGTGCCGAAAATACTCCGTGAAATCGGCTTCTAGACGATGGCCTGTACATATCTTTTTCAATATTTTGGATCATGCAGCTTTAAACGCCTGGATAATTTATAAAAGTGTAACAGGCAAGCCTATCAGTAGAAGAGATTTTCTATTAAATTTAGGAGATGTGTTCAGAATGGATCTTATGGTTTCAAATCTCCCAAAGATCTTTCCTGAGTCTTCAGAAAAAAATAAAAATAAAACACGAAACTAAAATAGATATCAAAAGAAAAAATGTCAAGTACAAACATGCAATGGAAACAAATCTCAAGAATTTTGCGCGCCATGTTTCAAAGTTGTGTGCGGAAAATGTACTGGAAAAATTGCTATTTTTTTTATTTTATTTGATACAACTGAATTAATTCCTAATACGTGCGTACAATTTGGAGTATTATAAGCATTAAATATAATTGAAACAGAATGCTTAACATATTAACCATTCAGCTACACTTATAAAGAAATAACGGAAACAACAGAGCATATTTCTCATTTATGGATTTAGAGAGTGAATCATTCGGCGAGTAAGTAGATGAAAATATAAATATATATTATTTTATAAATTGTGTTTTATTTTAGTTAACATTAGTTTTAATTTGTGAAAACATTAATTTTAAATCGATTTTTATATCAAATTAATGAGTTTTTTGAGTAGTCGTAGTATGATCCAATTAATCGCCCTGTAGGCGTTACATATACAGTACTTTAAAAATTCAATAAATTATCGAATAATATTAAATATAAATTATGAAATACACGTAAATTACATATTTTTGCCAATGTATGGCTTTTAAAATTATTTTAGCGTTGTTATTTCAATAGTTTCATCGAGGGGTCAAAATGACCCCTTCCCGCCGTTCCAGTAGGTAAGATTTTCCCGCCGTTCTAGTATTAATCAAATTCTATACTTTATGATTCAGTGAAATTCGGACTAGTCTAGGTTATTCTGCTCATGTTATTAATCAAATTGTCTTATATTTCACATTGCCTTTCGGAGATTTCTGAATTATCATCCATCAAGTTATGTAAAATATAAATACTGTCTTTATAGTTTAATGATACATAGTATACATGACTAGTCTGAGTTATTCTATCCATATTATTAATCAAATTGTTATATGTTTCATCTTACACATCGAAGATTTCCGAATTTTCACCCATCAAGTTGCTTAAAATATTAATACTACGTTTATAGTTCTAATGATGCATAGCATACATGAATGCAATCTTTAATTTTAACATTTCATATTTCAAATAACCTATTTCAAAACCAAACTACATGAATTTTTACTACAACGCTTATCAACATCACAGAACGATTTATGCTCCACGCTTCTAATAATTATCAGATATGTATTCCTCAGAAATATTACTACCATATGAATAAGTAAAGAAAATGTAATATATATATATATATATATATATATATATATGTTAAATAACCTCATATACGAAAAGTATCACAGAAGGAAAATACTAATAATCAATTAAAGTAATTAACTATTGTATAAAATTCCATCTATTACATATAAAACTTCAACTGATGAATGAAAAATATGCAAATTAGCAAAATAAAATTTACAAAAGTAAGAAAAATTACAAGTTATTGAAAATTTAATAATAATAATAATAATAATAATAATAATAAAAAGCTTTTAAAAATTGCAAGTTTAACTCCTACCTTAAATGTCATTACCACTATCTCTTCGCAGAATATAATAAACTATGGTTTGCTATAACAGAATTTCTTGATAACATTTATTATACTACTGATTTGTACGCATGCGTGAGTTGCCACGTGATCAAAACGTTTGAGAATAATATAAATTTTCGAAAAGCAGCGCAGCATTTCTCATTTCAACTGTTAGACTTAAGGGAGAAGGTAACTTTAGTGCACAACTCTGATAAATTTCCAGATTTTAATTCAAGTGAGGAATCTATTTCTTTGTTAGTGAATAAAGTTAATTTTAGTATATCATTGCAATATATAATAATAAAAATAAACAATGAATAAATGATTATTTATGTATTAAACCTTTCCTAAGTATATAAATATATTTCTTTTATTGTACAGATGTCGCAACAAGATGAATCAAAACAGCAGCAGTCCTCTTTATCAGAAATGAATGATCTGAATTATTCGCCCTTAGCACATGAAGATTTTCAGAATAATAAGTATGTGAGCACTTATATATGAAATACTATAATTCATATATGAAACGTAATTAGAGTAAATTTAAAATAAAATATTTTGTTGTTTATACTTGAACAAGTGTTTTTTTTATCTATATCAATGAAGAAAATTCTAATTGTTTACATTTATTTCTCTTACAGTTACAGATGTGTTCTATTTGCTACAAACATTTTTTAAGTAAATGGAATTTAAAAGAACATATACAGATCCATACAGATGAAAAAGCCTATACTTGCGATGATTGCCAAAAACCGTTTTCAAGAAAACATGAATCTGAAATGCCTACTACATCATATAGTGTATCACCAGTTGTATGTAAACTGTGTGAAGATATTCAACAAATAATCAGACGTTTGAAGAATTTAACAATCAAGGAAGAGATTTAGACTATGTACCAAATCTAATTGCATAAGATTTACTACAATTATCCCAAAATTAAAATTTGGAAGGCATAAACACTGCATGTAAAGAAATGTTTGTTATCCATGATTCTTCTAACTAACATGAATGTAGGTATTATTCACAATATATTCCTTACATGGTCATAATAAATATTTTTTTTATCTATACATATCAACGTGTTTATTTTTCTACACTCCATTTCATTTTTGGAATATATCTCCTAACATTTTAAACGAAAAAACACTTTCTCATCTTAAAACATTTCATAAGAAGAGACAAAAATTAACAGATGAATGAAAAATATACAAGTTTACAAAATAATTTCAAAGTTTTTAGATATGTTCACAAAATAAAAAAATTTCAAAAGTAAAAAGAAAAAAAATTACAACATAAGTTTTTTTTTTTTTTCCAAATGTGATTTTTTAGAAAAGTGAAAAAAAAATTGCAACTCGAATTTTTTTTTTCAAAACTGAAAAAATATTTTTACATTTTTTTTTTTTCAAAAGTGAAAAAAATTTTTTTACAAGTTTTTTTTTTTTCACAAATGTGAAAAAAAAATTTACAACATAAAAAAATAATAAAAAAAATTACAAAAAAAATTGCAAAATGTACAAAAAAGTTTAAAAAAAGTGGTATTTTAAATAGCATTATAATGGTTACCAACCATTATACACTATATTTAAAATACCATTTTTTTAAAAACTTTTTCATAACTTTTTTGTACATTTTTTTAAACATTTTGCAATTTTTTTTCTGCATTTTTTTTGTAATTTTTTTATTATTTTTTTATGTTGTAATTTTTTTTTTTCACATTTGTAAAAAAAAAAATTGTAAAAATTTTTTTTTCACTTTTGAAAAAAAAAATATTGTAAAAATATATTTTCAGTTTTGAAAAAAAAAAATTCGAGTTGCAAATTTTTTTTTCACTTTTCTAAAAAATCACATTTGGAAAGAAAAAAAAACTTATGTTGTAATTTTTTTTTCTTTTTACTTTCGAAAATTTTTTATTTTGTGAACATATCTGGAAAACTTTGAAATTATTTTGTAAACTTGTATATTTTTCGTTCATCTATTAATTTTTGTCTCATCTTATGAAATTTTTTAAGATGAGAAAGCATTTTTTCGTTTAAAATGTTGGGAGATAGATTCCAAAAATGAAATGGAGTGTAGAAAAATAAACACGTTGATATGTATAGATAAAAAAATATTTATTATGACCATATAAGGAATACATTGTGAATAATATCTACATTCATGTTAGTTAGAAGAATCATGGATAACAAACATTTCTTTACATGCAGTGTTTATGCCTTCCAAATTTTAATTTTGGGATAATTGTAGTAAATCTTATGCAATTAGATTTGGTA
This sequence comes from Maratus speciosus, assembly GCA_963932465.1. Taxonomy (NCBI): domain Eukaryota; kingdom Metazoa; phylum Arthropoda; class Arachnida; order Araneae; family Salticidae; genus Maratus; species Maratus speciosus. The sequence goes on along the minus strand of OZ010799.1, from coordinate 60,310,996 downwards.
CATAGTCTAAATCTCTTCCTTGATTGTTAAATTCTTCAAACGTCTGATTATTTGTTGAATATTTTCACACAGTTTACATACAACTGGTGATACACTATATGATGTAGTAGGCATTTCAGATTCATGTTTTCTTGAAAACGGTTTTTGGCAATCATCGCAAGTATAGGCTTTTTCATCTGTATGGATCTGTATATGTTCTTTTAAATTCCATTTACTTAAAAATTGTTTGTAGCAAATAGAACACATCTGTAAGAGAAATAAATGTAAACAATTAGAATTTTCTTCATCGATATAGATAAAAAACACTTGTTAAAGTATAAACAACAAAATATTTTATTTTAAATTTACTCTAATTACGTTTCATATATGAATTATAGTATTTCATATATAAGTACTCACATATTTATTATTCTGAAACTCTTCATGTGCTAAGGGCGAATCATTCAGATCATTCATTTCTGATAAAGAGGACTGCTGATAAAGAGGCTGTTTTGATTCATCTTGTTGCAACATCTGTAAAATAAAAGAAATATATTTATATACTTAGGAAAGGTTTAATACATAAATAATCATTTATTCATTGTTTATTTTTATTATTATATATTGCAATGATATACTAAAACTTACTTTATTCACTAACAAAGAAATCGATTCCCCACTTGAATTAAAATCTGGAAATTTATCAGAATTGTGCACTAAAGTTACCTTCTCCCTTAAGTCTAACAGTTGAAATGAAAAATGCTGCGCTGCTTTTCGAAAATTTATATTATTCTCAAACGTTTTGATCACGTGACAACTCACGCATGCGTACAAATCAGTAGTATAATAAATGTTATCAAGAAATTCTGTTATAGCAAACCATAGTTTATAATATTCTGCGAAGAGATAGTGGTAATGACATTTAAGGTAGGAGTTAAACTTGCAATTTTTAAAAGCTTTTTTTTTAATTATTAAATTTTCAATAACTTGTATTTTTTTCTTACTTTTGTAAATTTTATTTTGCTAATTTGCATATTTTTCATTCATCAGTTGAAGTTTTATATGTAATAGATGGAATTTTATGCAATAGTTAATTATTTTAATTGATTATTAGTATTTTCCTTCTGTGATACTTTTCGTGTATGAGGTTATTTAACATACACACACACACACACATATATATATATATATATATATATATTACATTTTCTTTACATATTCATATGGTAGGAATATTTCTGAGGAATACATATCTGATAATTATTAGAAAAGCGTGAAGCATAAATCGTTCTGTGATGTTGATAAACGTTGTAGTAAAAATTCATGTAGTTTGGTTTTGAAATAGGTTATTTGAAATATGAAATGTTAAAATTAAAGATTGCATTCATGTATGCTATGCATCATTAGAACTATAAACGTAGTATTAATATTTTAAGCAACTTGATGGGTGAAAATTCGGAAATCTTCGATGTGTAAGATGAAACATATTACAATTTGATTAATAATATGGATAGAATAACTCAGACTAGTCAAGTATACTATGTATCATTAAACTATAAAGACAGTATTTATATTTTACATAACTTGATGGATGATAATTCAGAAATCTCCGAAAGGCAATGTGAAATATAAGACAATTTGATTAATAATATGAGCAGAATAACCTAGACTAGTCCGAATTTCACTGAATCATAAAGTATAGAATTTGATTAAATAATGTTTTGTGTATAAAAATTAAGTTCGAATGTGACGAAATTATGGAAATTGGCTTGTAAACTCTTATTTGTATATGTACAATCAATGTTTTGTGCATAAATATTAAGTTCGAGTGTGATAAAATTATGGAAATTGGTTTGTAAACTCTTATTTTTATATGTACAATCACGAAAAAAAAAATATTTTTTTGAATGTGAAATTTCCAGTTGTTGATAAGATTATTTTTTGTTGTTGTTTAATTATGAATATTTCTTGAGGTGTATGTCATGAAAGTGTTAAAATCTTACAAATTCAATGTAAATTTGTTAAAATTGTGTAATGTTAAAATATATAGGAGCAAGAATTGAGTTTGATGTAGATACGTATTGTTGTAAAGGTCAATTCGTTGTTGAATTTCAAGTAATTGTGTGAAAACAGGGTTTTCTATAAGGAGTTGATGTAATTTCAGTTACAGTTCTTGGAAAATTAATTCAAAAGTAGTTCTCTGCTATTTTCTGCTATTATATGAAAATTTCAAATAGTTTGATTTGAAATATAGACTATTTGAAATATGAAATGTTTGAAAATTAAAATTTGTATTCATGTATACCCTGTATCATTAAAAACTGTAAAGATAGTATTCATATTTGAAGCAACTTGATGTGTGATCGTTCTGTGATTTAATAATTTTCTGATAAATGGAAAAAAAAGTTGTTAAAATTATGTAATGGTAAAATATATAGGAGCAACCTTCGAGTTTGATGTAGATAAGCATTGCAATAATTCAGAAATTTTCGATGCCCTTGTAGCGCAATTGGATAGCGCATATGGCTGTTAACTATGGGGTTGGCGGTTCGAATCCGTCCAAGGGCGAATTATTATTATTTTTTTTACTTAGTGAGTTTCGAGGTTTCAAGAATTCATTTGTTTTTCATTTTGAGGGGAAATTACACACTAAGCAATTATTTAATAACTTTTTTTTGTTTATGTTTAAGTTTTAATGTGCTGCTAATTCGTCTCGTTTCATCCAAAGCTATAAAATTATAGGAGGTGTTCTTGTTTTTTAACTCATAGGATTGGTTTAAAAAATGAAAAATCGCTGAATTTCGTTAAATCTGAAAGTACTGGATTTGATTAAATAATGCTTTGTGCATAAAAATTAAGCTTGAATGCAGAAAAATTAGTTAAATGTAATAAAAATAAGGATATTAGTTTTATGCACATTCATGAAAATTTTTAAAATGTGAAAATTTCAGTTATTGATTAGATTAAATTAATTTATTTTTGTTTAGTAATGAGTATTTATTGAAGTGTACCTCGTTCAAGGGTTGAAATTCTGCATAGCTAGCATCTAAAAGTATGGTAAAATCTCAAACTAGTGTAAAAGTTAATCAAATTCTTTTAAATTTGTCTTTTATCATTAAAAAATAATATTTTCCTTAGTTATTTGTACAATTATTAAAATTCATTAAGGTAATGGTTTTCAAAAACTGAAATAAATGTTTAAATTTCCCTTTTAAGATGAAATCCTCGTATCTTCCCTCTTTTATGTTGATATTCTGATCTTTTTCCTTAAAAATTGATATTTTCCATTGTTTTACTTAATTATTAATATTTATTAAGATGTTGTTCATTCAAAATTCGGATATATGTTCAAGATCTCGAATGTGTCAATGATCAAATGAACTCATAAAACAATTTTATTCATTTCCAGTTTCCAACTAGTGTAAAAGTTAATCAAATTCATTTAAATTTGTCTTTTTTCATTAAAATATGACATTTTCCTTTGTTATTTTTTCAATTATTAAAACTCATTAAAGTTATTGTTGTTAAAAACTAAAATAAATGTTTATATCTTTCATGTAACAGTTGTAAATAATTCAGTCTCTTTTTATCTAAAAATTGATATTTTTCTTGAATGGAAACATTTTCTGTTATGCTTTGTAGTTTACCATGTGCAGTAAACACGAACTAAAAATTGGTTCGAATATGACGTCATAGAAGTTTTGTGATCCCTTCCCAAGTTTGAAGAATGTTAGGGGTAGCGTGCAGTGAATGAGATCTGAAATTATTTTCTTATACTAGCCCTATCGAAAAAATTCTGTTCAATCTGCTAAAGTTAAGGAAATTAGATTGAATATATCTTGGGGTATACTCATCTAACGAATTAAATATTGCATAACTAACGTCTACAAAAGGACGATAAAATCTCAAAGTAGTGTAAATGTTAACCGAATTCGTTTAAATGTGTCTTTTTCATAAAAAAGAAATATTTTCCATTGTTCTGCTTGATTATTAATAATCATTAAGGTAATGATTGTTCAAAACTAAAATATAAGTTTATATCTTTCATTTAACAGTTGAGAAGAAGCATAAAAATTGATTTTTTTTTTTTTTTTTTTTTTTAATGTAAAAATTTTTCCGATATGCTTTTGTGACGTCAAAACTCTATTGTTGTGCCCCCCCCCCCCCCGTTTAAGGAATGTGAGCGGTTGGAAGAGAATGGAAATTGTTATTTGGTATTTATTTTATTATACCAGACTTGTTGAAAATATTCTGTTGAATCTTCTAAAAATTAAGGAAGTTAGCTTGTAAACTCTTATTTTTATATGTACAATCATGAAAAAATATATGTATTTATATTTTAAATGATAAATTTCCAGTTATTGATTAAGCTGAAAATTGAATTTATTTTGATTAATTAATATATATCTTAGGACGTAGTTGTCTAAGGTTTTAAATCTTACATAACTAGTGTTTAAATGTCTGTTAAAATCTCAAACTAGTATAAAAGTTAATAAAATTCATCTTTTTATTCCATATTAACTTTTCTTATTTGTTCAGTTAATCAAAATTAATTAAGGTGATTGTTGTTCTGAAACCTAAATGTATGTTTAAATTTCCATTTTAAGATGATATTCTCATTTTATGGTTGAAAAATAAATAAATAAATAAATCTGCTTTTCCATTAAAATTTATATTTTTTGTTATTTTGCATAATTAATAATACTCATTAAGGTATTGATAATTCAAAATTCAAAAATATGTTTAACGTTCTCCATTTAAGTTGATATTCTGATCTTGTAGTTGAAAATAATCTACAGAAATAGGCTTTTTTCCTTTAAAATTGTTATTTTTCATTGTTTTGCTTAATTAACAATACTCATTAAGGTAAAGATTCTTCAAAATTCAAATGTACGCGTTTAAGTCGATATTTTGAGCTTGCACTTGAATAAAATCTACAGATATCAGCTTTTTCCCTTAAAAATTGTTATTTTCCATTGTTTTACTTAATTAATAATACTCATTAAGGAAAAGATTGTTCAAAATTCAAATTACACAAGCACATAAAGCGCTGAACACTTCACCGTTTAAAATCATTTAAAAAAATAATTTCGAAAAACTTTGATTTATATAGTTCTAAAAATGGTTGTTTAGAGAGGGGATGTCCGCTTTAGGGAGGGAATGTCTGTTAAAGAGAGGTATTGACTGTGTTGAGAGGTGATTGGTGATAATTGAATAGAGGATCGTTCACCCCTCATGCTAGAGCAGTACTTTATTTTTTCCCGCTAGGGGGCGGTGTCGGAGGGGGTGCGGGGCTGAAGGGGGGACGAGAGGAGGCATCAGAGGCGGCACGGGAGGCGGGGAGCCCCCTTTTCCTACTACTGACATCCATTTCTGAAACAACGAATATTGATTACAATTCCTTGGATAATATTGAAAAAAGAATTGTATAAAGCACACCTAGGGACAAGCAAACCTTAATTCATCAGTATTTCATGTAACAATAAAAAAAGTCATCATAAATGTGATTTTATTATTTTCAATTTTGTTTTTGTGTTTATTTTGTTTAATAATAATGTTTTATTGCTTAAAACTGCAAGAACAGTTATAAATTTAAAATTTTCATTAATTAATTAAAAATATGGCTTATTATGAACATATTTTTCACCAACTCCGGTTACCGCGACACTCCGCTTATGACGACACTTGTTTCTGGTCATTAGAGTGTCGGGATAACGAGGTTCGACTGTATTTGAAAAGGTCAGGGAATTTTTGATATACTACTTCCATAAAAATTTGTATTATCGTCGTAAATAAAGAAATTTTAAATTAATTATTCATCCAATCTAAAATTTTTATATAAAATTTATGCAAACTATATAACAATATGAAAAATAATGGAAATTCATACAGCACATACTTTTTTCTAGCATATCTAGATTAAAGTCCATTGCGGAGGGTTCTACAACAATATATAAGCCGAATGTTTACTGAGAAAGGTCAGGGAAAATCTGGAAAAGTCAGGGAATTTTGTTACCAGAATTGTGTAGGAACCCTGAACCGATTTCTTTTGTATACCCCTGTAAATGAACGACAAATGCTATGAATGCCCTATTCGATAGTAATAATCTTGTAGTGAGATTCAGTGATTCATATCAATTTCAATACATTTGAAATAGTGTAATGTCGTTAAAATACCCTGCAAACGATTTTTCCTCATTGACCCAAAGTAACGGAATTCCTTTGAGTACCTCTGTAAATGAACTATTAACGCTACCCATTCCTTATTTCAATTCCGAACATGTCATGGTAACTACTATTAAAATATACAAATTGCATGCGAGTTAGAGCGTGGACAGACGGACAGACAAACCGAATTCAAAAACACTTTTCAACTTTGTTGGAAAGTGTTAAAAGAGAGAGAGAGAGAGAAAGAACACTTCATGCATTTTCATACCAAAATTGTCACAGGAAAATACAGAAATAGCCAATTGACTGGAAATTGTATCTTTTTTTCAATTTATGTTAAAAAAATAATCTTCGGGTGTTGTCTTACTGAAATTGTACCAAACTCTGAAAATTTTCAATTCGAACACCTAATATTTTTACTCAGCATTTGACTTTTTTCGTAAATTTGACTTTAAGATACCAAACGAGATGTCCTTCGGTCACGTGGTTTAGGAATTATGAACACATAAAGTTTGGAATTTTTAATGTTAAGTTCATATAATTGTTGGAATGCGGGTAGATTTTTAAGGGGGACTTCAGTTATGAGAAGACACTCGCAAGCAGGGCTTAATTTGCACCGGAGCTCAGCTCCGATACGTGTCTCTTTTTAGTAAATATTTAAATATTGGTTTGAATTTACCGGAGCTCATAAATAGATGGCTCCCGGAGCCTAGTGCAATAGCGTTTCCGAAAAATCGTAACCTAAGTTACCCTTTCTACCCCCCCCCCCCAATCTTCAAGTTTTTACTTTTTTTTTATCACAAAACTTACATGAGACGATCTCTTCAATGTCTTTTTTCTAAATGTGTTATGTATAAATTTGTATTCATTTCTACTGTTAGGAATTATCACGTTGCAGAACCATTTTGCTGTCAATGGGGCTTGTCGAAGAAAGCTTAAAAAAATTCTGTCACTGGCTATATACGTATATATATATATATGTATATCTATATCTATTCATATCTATACACTTATTGATAATATTAACGATATACCACGTGTCCCAAAAATGACTGATGTATTTTAAAATTCAATAACTTGCAAACGGTGACAGATATTTAAATATTTTTTGCAGGAAAGTTATGTAAGATGTCAAGAGTTTTTATGCTGCGATTCCCAGCTTTAGTTACAAATTGCAGCGATAGATGGCGCTGCAAGCAATAGGCACTAAATCCAGGCTCGATTTTTGGGCCTCTCTCTTCTCACATGCGAAAAAAAGAAGATTAAAATGTTTTGAATGGATCCAGCAGTACCAAAAATCAGGTCTGGAATTAGCACCTATTTCTCGCAGCGCTATCTTTTGTTTGAAATTCGAACTAAAATCAAGAATACCAGTAAAAGACTCCTGCCATCATACATAATCCTCCTGCAAGAATTTTTTAAATATCTGTCACCGTTTGCAAATTATTGAATTTTAAAATCATAGGTCATTTTTGGAACACCCGGTAATTGCTACTCTTCCATAATTGAATTAAGGCTGTTCTCAAATCCAACAGATCAAAACTTTATGTCGCAAGTTTTAATTTATTTTTGTGCGGAAATGCATAAAATGAGCAGGCGTTGTTGTTCAGAAACTATGTAATCAAGCTCTTGTTTCCGTTTTTTTTTTTTCTTCAAACGGAATAGATCTTTCAGAAAATAGTGTCAAACTGGACGTTTTGAACAGAATTTCTGAACGAAAGAAGAATAACCTGTCAAGAAAGGGTGAAAAACGTGTTTGTCACGTGATCAAAATCGCTTATAACTCAATAGGTAATTGATTGATCAAAAATGAAAAACACAGTTCGATTCCAAATCGCTTCCATGGTCAGGCTTTCCAATTTTATATCTTTCCGTTAAAAAATGAATTTGTAAATGTCTCAAAATGTTTTGCACTTGTTGAGCAGCGTAGTTGAGAACAGCCTTAAAATACTATCATGCTTCGCCATCACATGGTCAGTTTTCCATGGTCATGGTCGTCCATTTTCCCACCGACTCCGCAGTCCTGGCCAAAAGTCCCGATTTTTTCATGATGCACGAATTTTATTAAATTTCTTTTCCTACCATGCGATTCGTTAGTCTACATCAAATGGAACTTAATACTGCAAAACTTGTGAAGACAGAACCTATCTATAAAAGAAAATTTGTATTATCCTTCTCAAAAGAATTGATACCTATAAGGAAGACTATCTGAAACGGAATTTTTCGCGATTCACAGCGATTCTGTTTTCTACTTTATTTTGTTCTGAAAACCCTGTGAAAACGGACCTGTTTATAACGGAATTCTGTTTTAAAAGTAAAAATTTCATTGTCCCAACGAATACTCTTTCACAGGTTTTACTGAAAAAGATTGTTGTGTTTATTTAGTATAATAAAACCTGCTAAGACGATATCTAAAGGGACCAACGGAAAATTCCGTTTTAAATAGGTTTCTGTCTTGTTAGGTATAATTGTATGGCATTCTTGGCATAGGCACAATAACATTTTAACCTTTAAAACAGGATATTGTTGTAAGCAGGTTCCGTTTTAATAGTGTTTACTGTATTTTTATGTCCCATTTTAGAATCCATTGTCCCGATTTTTGTGACACTAAACCTGCCAAAACTAATCTCTACCCACACTACAGTGAGATGATATTTTTCTATTTTTCTAGTCATGTCAATAATGGTGCCCTTCCCTGTTTGCCTCTAGATCTAGATGATAAGTAATGCGCCCCCACCCATACTGTGAGGCTGGACAGCCCTGGCTAAATAATCATTCTAATTAAGAACGAGTCGGAAATTGTACTTCAAACGTGGCAAATGAGGTGCGTTCTAACGTGCGTTCTGAGGTGCGTTCTGAGGTGCGTAACTAATTTTATAAATATTAATATTTTGGTGCCATAGCTGTTGCACTGTTATGCAAAAATGCATTAATACAAAATTTATTACGATTTCATATATTAAATTCAGTCATACGGACATAATAGGACTCCATCTTAAATAGGACATTATCACCATGGCAATCTAGAATCATTATCTATCATGGGATATCACGGAACTAATGACGTATGACAGGATTTAATAGAATGAAGAAAACTTTTATTAATATCTTCTTAAGTTTTGATTCGATCTTCATAAAATTTGAAATAACTTGACAAAGTTCTGCAACGATTGTATATATTAAATTTCAAACCATTCGGTTGTGTAGTTTTTGCGCTTTTATATGCGGTGGAAAGACGGACGGACCAGACTACGACTATAGGTGCTACGTATCTATATTATAAAGGACAAACATATCTGTGCGTAACGCATACGTCATTCTGCGAATGACAACAATTTGAATTTGAAATGAAATTTTGGTTTTGCAGTTTTCTCTACTGCAAAATTTTAAAATTTTAAGCTTCTAAACATCGCACATTTTAAATTTTTACACCGTCGTATAAGGAAAAAAATGCTCTTTTAAATGCAATTTGTTTGAAAGTTGTATCTCAATTAATTTTTGAGATATTAATTTTTTTGCAGTTTTTAATACCATTTTTCTTATCGTGGCAACAAAAGTACCTCATTTCTATTGAAAGTCATTGAAAGTAAACGGAAAATAGTTGAAAATAGGAGATACTGTATTTTTTTGTTGCCATTTCTCATAAAACCTGAAAAAATAGTTGAATATAAAATATGGGCTATGTCAAGAATATTGTCTGTTATTCCGTGATAATGACGTTATATGCACACTTTTCTATAGACGAAGTTTAAGACCGGGTTGTAAAAGTAGATTGCTTTAGCGGATGCAAATGACGTCATTTTATAAAAAAGCGTGTATTTTAATTCTTAAACCTGAATTATGTTTTGTAGATGTGCGTCATTTTCACAGAACATCTCCTTTGAAATTCTTCACAGGTGAAAATGCTTCACTTTTGAAAATAATGTAATCGAAAGCACACATTGATAAACGCAATGTTTTACAAAACTGTAGAGTATTTGTATAAAAGAGAGGTGACATGGAAATAATAGCGATTTATATTACAGAAATTGATGATTCTCGCCTGGATGGATTTGCTTCGCCGAGTTAGACAAGCAAACAAATAATTCGTGGTTTAAAATAATATCGTGTTCCTGAAGTTTTTGCCGAAAATTCTCTCGAATAATAAAATTTTAATGCTGTTCTTTAGGACATTCTACTGTAATTTTATCAAAATAACATAATTTGCTTAATTTAATTTTTCCTAATTTTATATAATCTATAAACACAAGTGTGTTTTTCAGTCATCTGCCCTGATCTATCTGCTGAACCAATTTTACAAATGTATATATTTTTAAAGCTCTTCCTTTGTAGATATGGTCGCACTATCTGTTTTTTTTTTTAAATATCCCCACTTTTATATTTTAATTTTAAAAGCATTTTATGAAATTTTTTCAAAAGGATGAAAATTAGATAGCTTTCATTGCTGCAGACAAGAGAGAAATAATGAGGTATTTTTATCTTTATTCATGCCATTTTCTGATAAAAATTTAAAATTGTTGATAAAAATTGTTGTATAGGGTTTAGTGGCGCAAAATTCCATTAGGAGCATAATATTATATTAGGGGAATAATAACGGAAAATGACATACTGCTTTTGAAAACAGGCATTTTTCCCCATAAATTTTCTATAGTGATTTTCCTTCTGCATGTGAACTGATACTAAGTTTCAGACACCTGGCGAAATGCTTATTTAAGTGAAAATGAAGTCATATTTAAAAGAAAACGATCATTTTTTTAGATGAAACTAAGCCTTTTAGCACAAATGCGTCTAAAAACCATAAATTACGGAAATTTGTACTCTCCAAAATTGAGATTAGAATCTCAAATAAAGACTGCGTCTGTTCACATAAAAGATGGAGATGTTACTGGCGATCTTGACTTCAAGTTTTGAGTTAAAATGATTTTTAAATGATAAAGAAAAACACAATTTAAAAAAAATGATGAATATGGATATGAGAAGTGCGTATGCAAATTTTGAGAAGGTGAAAATTGCTGTTTTCATTCCGGAAATCCAAGCATAAGGGCCTCAATTGATAACCACATCCTAATAACAGATCTTTATTATATTTTACTGATTACGTATCTATATTATAAAGAACAAACGTATCTGTGCGTAACGCTGACGTCATTTTGCGAATGGCAATACTTCACGATCAAATTTTGGTCTTGAAATTTTCGCTACTGCATTTTTTCAATCTTCTGGCCATCATACATTTTCAATTTTTGTCGCATAGGGAAATAAATGTACTTTCAAATGCAATTTGTTTAAAAACTGCGTTCATTGACTGTTGTATTATATTTTCTAAAATAATTTTTAAGCATGATTTTTTTTTTAAAGTTTATCTTATCACGTGCCGGTTTCAATACATAAAATAATAAACATTTTGCACATAAAGCAACAAACATTTTTTGGCATTTGCTTCTGATTATTTTTGCATAATGAAATTAATACTTCCTTTATAAGCAAATAAAAGAATAATATTAAAAAACCACCAAACTAACATATTTGTGAAAGACAAATTAACGAAATTAATATTTCTTTTATAAACAAATAAAAGAATAATATTGAAAAAACACAAATCTAACATATTTATAATCGTACAATTTAAATTTTTAGATCACCAAATAGGATTTTTTTTTCAAATGAAATTTGTTTGCAAAGTTCATCTCAGTTTACTGATTGTCTATGGTTTTAAAAACAATTTTAAAGCATGGAATATTTTTTTAATTTATCTATATCGCGCGGAGCTCGATTACGAAGATTAATCCGTTTGCCCTTAAAACAAAATAAAGAGTTCATCATTTTCTTACGGCTAATTTCCTTTAAAAAAAAACTTCACTATGAATAAATAAATAAAATAACATAAATAAAACACAAATTTACCAGACATGTATAAACTCTGAAATTATCAGAATATAAAAAGATGCCATAAGTAGTAAAATCTTGGCAAATAACTTAGCATGAGGCTAATAAGAAAATATCGCTTTTGATAAATTTAAAAAAATTATTTGATTGTGTAATTCGTATTTTCCATATGAAAAATGCTTTTTTAATGTAAGTGGTCAATCTAAAAAAATTATTGCATATAAAAAAAATTGTTAGTTTTCAATTTAAAAAAAAATATTTTCACTTATATTCTTTAACCCGGGAAGCCGGGGTATGATCCCCTAGTTTATATAATTACCAAGACACTTAAAAAAAAAATAAATACAATTCTTTTTTTTTTATATTCTAAGTAAGTTTTAATGAAATTTAAACTTCTTTTTGGAATGTAATGTTTAATGTAATATGGAATAAGCTTAAGTAGTGAAAAATATTATATATAGCGCTTTGTGATAATTTTCAGTAAATCATTTGATTTTATTATCTCACATGTTTGTGACTTCCTCAGTACTTTTTGGGAAAAGTACGTCAAAGAATCACGGTAACTATATATCAAAAACGAAATATTCAAAATATATCAGATTAATAAGATATGATAATACGCAGAGTTCGATATTTGATTAGCAGAATATATTACAAAGGGCTTATCTATCATATTTAACGTCTGTAGTGTCATTCCTTTGTGTACCTTGCTATCTTTTCTACATATCTCTCAAAAATTAAAATTGTCATAGGTTCGGAAGTCAGTGTACATTAAATTTCATTTGATCAGGTATGCATACTTTTTTTTTGCTTTCTATATTTTTCTCAGATACTTGATTTTCTTTTTAGCTTATTGTTAGAAAAGCAAGAGCTTTAACCCTTTGTGAGTTAACAACTCCGATTTGAAAAATATTTACTCAAATGTTAAAATAAATCATTTTAAGCATGTAAAATTAAAAAAAAAATTAAAACATAAAAATAAAAAAAGCGTTCACTTAAAGGTACTTTTTTCACATCTGCAATAAATCGAAAATTACGCACTTCTCATAAATATTGTCAATTTTCTAATACAAAATTGTAAAGCATATGAACTTACCTTTGTAAAAAATATACTTTGGACGCCTCCACCCTTTTTTAATTTTACACAGTTCATTTTAACAATAACGATGCGAAACTGTTCTAATGATAACTAAAACTTTGGAATGAAAAATGAACTCATTATCCTCGTCTGTTGAGGATTTTATGATCAATTTATATTAACCCATTTTCGGCCAAAGGTGCGTAAACGCACCATTTCAATAAATATTTTTTTATTAACACTATGACGAATATTTTCCACTAATTTTATTCTTCTGCCATTTTTAAGGGTTCTGGAGACATCTATAAAATATCAGTAATTCAGTTGGAGTAAACACTTCCTGTTGAAAAATTTTCAAAATACGCCAGTCTTTTAAAACTGAAACGGTTACTGACAAATTCGATTTTTTGAAAATGTATAATTATTATACTTGAGATTAATCATATGTTTTTATAATGGATTAAAGTTGCAAGTTCTGTAAATAGAATAATAATAAAACAAATGTCATAAAAAATTAAAATATATATAATTTAATGGTGCGTTAGCGCACCATTGACCGAATACATGAAAATGCCGAATGCATTTTATTTCTCAAATAGAATATTATTTTTCATGCACGAAACTTTTTTTTGTCTTAATGAATGTAATTTAAGCATATTTCAATGAAAATAATGCCACATTTTATAAAATTTCTATGCTTGGCCTAAAATGGGTTAACTGTTGTGTTGGAAGATAGTAGCAAAAAACAAATCGTCTTTTAAAGCCAAGTAACATCGATTTTTAGTATACAGTTTAGGGGATGGCCAATAGATTATAAAAGTTGTAGCAAAGATGGCCACTACAAAATGTCAGAGTGACCTGACAAGGGAACCGTTTTTGGTGCTGCTCGCACTTATCATTGAGACCTGGTGCATTTTAAAGCCCTATTTTACAAAGTTTGAGAATCGATAAAATTTTTCAGTCAAAATCATATTTTTTGATTTTTCAGCAGCTTTCTGAAAATTCAATTTTTGAAACCACTTATTCTATTAACATAGAATTCTTCTAACATTAATTCTATTAACATAGAATTTTTTTTTTAAGGAAAAGCATTTAAAAATACAAATTAGTCAATTATAAGTGTAAAATGTCGAAAAAAGTTTAACAATTCCTTCAAGAACCTACAAATTTGATAAAAAAAAACTTACAACATTTATATTCACATTTTTGGCGGAGAAAAAGTTGGCTTTTTTTTCAAAAGTAGAGCTTTCCGGCAATCCTATCCGAATGTCACAGTTGATTGTCGTGTGTGAGCAGTGGTTTGGACTTCACTAGAAATTGTAATGTCCGACCTAATTAGGCACAGTAAATTTTCTAAATTGTATAAAAATATTAATTTTCTTTCTGGATTACTTTTACCAAAAGACACAACATTTAATACAACATTTTTTTCATTTGAAACATTCGAAACTTTATTCCATCCGACTTCAAAAGAAAATAGTTTTCTTATTTTCTATTTCACTTAAAAAATAGTTTTCAATGTTCATGAAAGCTTTTAACAGAAATATATTCACTATTCATACATTTATTGTCTGCATACGAAAAAAAAAAAAAATTCTTGTTCCTTATGCTATCAATTATAAAAAAAAAATGGCAATCTAATTTAATTCTAATGCATTCCAGGGATAAAGCAGGCGATAAATTTGTAGCGCCATATTTGGCGACTTAACTCACCTTTGGCGTGAAATAAACAAATAAAAATCCAATAATGAAAAATTAAAAGTATAAAAAAATACATAAAATATTATTTTAACAAAGAAATTTGATCGGGTTTCCACCTTTTATGTAAAGGTACAAAATGCACCAGGTCTCGATGCTAGGTGTGGGCAGCACCAAAAGTGGTTCCCTTGTAAGTTGCATATGAATACAAACAGAAAGCAAGAAGAGGGTATGTCAAATTGACAATTACCTTTTATTACTATGTTTATTAGTCTGTTGATTGCCGAAATATAAGTATTATATACTAATGCAGACAAGTATTTTCCTAAAAATATATACATCTATTTTTATAAATAGCATCTCATTTCACTGCTTTACTGGTATTGTTATCATTGATACCTGATATTTGTTGAAGGAAAGTATTATATATATATATATTTTTTGTTATCAAATAAATTTCTTTGAATGTAGCGACCCACAAAAATTTTCTAGCGACTCCAAGCAAGGTCACGACCCGCAGTTTCCGGACCAATGTTATACTGGACCGGACCAACGTGGTCGGTTCGGGCCGGGACCGAAAAATTTCGGCCCGTGCCTATTTCTAGTATTCTCTGTATAATACTTGTGACTAACTTTATGTAAATTAACTTAAAAATGTTTTTAAGGCAATTCAGTTCTTTTTGCTTTCGTTCATCTGACGAAACCCTATTCGTCTCACTCCTCTGTCTGCCACACAGCTCGTTCTCAAAAAACTGTGTACTTTAGAGGCTTTAAAGCTGTTCTCAACTGCTCTGCTCAACAAGCGCAAAACGTTTTCACACATTTACAAATTCATTTTTTAACGGAAAGATATAAAATTGGAAAGCCTGACCAGGGAAGCGATTTGGAATCGAACTGTGTTTTTCCATTTTTGGATCCATCAATTATCTATCGAGTTATAAGCGAATTTGATCACGTGACAAACATGTTTTTCACCCTTTCTTGAGAGGATTTTCTCCTTTCGCGCGGAAATTCGGCTCAAAACGTTCACTTTAACACTCTTTTGTAAACAATCTATTGCGTTTTCAAAAAAAAAAAAAAAAAAAAAAAAAACGGAAAAAAACTGCTCGATGACATAGTTTCTGAACAGTAAAACTTGCTAGTTTCAAGCATTTCCGACCAGAAATAAATTAAAACTTATGTCAGGAAGTTGCCCTTTTGAATTTGAGAACAGCCTTAAGCTTTGAATACTTATAGCTGAATACCTCCAATCCCTCGACAAATCATAAAATTAAATTAAAAATTCTTAATTAACGCACGTTATTAATTAAAAAATCCAATTAAAATAATGGAAAATATTCATAATCCAACTAAAGCATTAATTTGAATCAAACCCCAACGATTGCCTTTCAGAAACTCGAAAAAAAGGGGGGAGGGTGCCTCGAATCGTCCGGCTACCACAGTGATAAAGGACTGAAGGTTTTCAAAGACAACAGTCTCTCACGAACTATTCCACCTAAAAACGCGAAATTTAGTACTTTTTTTAATTTTTTTTTACTCAGTCCCCTGTAAGAATCCGTGCAAGGGGTCCCCCGTAAGCCTCTGTGCCCAGGGCCCACAAATTAATAAATCGGTCTCTGATTGCCAGGCGTAGTGGTATGCTTTCGCGGTCTATAATTTTTTTTTGAAATATTGCATTTATAGATTTTAAATTTATGCATCTATGCGTACTTATTTATTTATTTATTTATTTATTTTTTTACGCTGATTTCAAATACAGGGTTCGTACGGGTACCGTTATTTTCAAGGCCATATATCAGTATTTTTTTTATAGAAAAATAAATCTAGTTTAAACGGACGGAATTTCGCCTTATTTAAGGAAAGATTTTTTCCATAAGAAAATACTGGTACCAAATAATTTCTTAGTACTCGTACGAACCCTGAAATATGTAACTTTCATTAAAATTTGGTTAATTAGAAAATTTATTATTTAAAAAATCAATTTTTAAAAAATGAAAAATAAATGTATATTCAATTTCCTGTCATCGGAAAAGGAGAGGCAGCCTCGTCGGTGATAAAAAAACAATAATTTTCATAGTGTGATTGTTTCGTTGTATATAAAATTTTTACAAATATTGCATTTATAGGTTTGAAATTTGTACACCTATGCTTATTTTTTAACGCTGAATCGAAATATGCAATTTTCGTAAAATCGATAAGGAACTTTTTATTTTATCTAAAAATCGATTTTTTAGAAAAATAAATGCTTTTGTACGGCACATTATTTAAATATTAGTGTTTCTCCACTAATTACCATTATTTTAAATACGATTTTTAAAAATAGGCACATGAGAGATATAATAGAGACTAGCGGTCTTCAAGCGCTATGAGCGGATATGATCGGACCCCTGCACTGTGATATTTTTCAACAAATCTTAAGCTTTAAAGGTCGACGGACCAGCTAGGGCGGTAGATGGAGCTGCTAGGGCGGTAGACGGGCCTGGTATAGCTGTAGACGGGCCTGCTTGGGCGGTAGACGGGCCTGCTAGGGCGGTAGACGGGCCTGCTTGGGCGATGAATGGATCTGCTACGACGATGGATGGGCCTGCTTTGTTGTGAATGAGTCTGTGACGCTGCATGTTATACTTTTTGGAGAAAGATTTATGGCAAATCTCACAGACATGTTTGCCCTAAAAATAAATTACATTTTTTAAAGTTTATTTTAAAATATTTACTTTGTTAAATTTTAAAAAGTCTACTTTATTTAATTCGAGAATGTTTAGTTTATTAATTAGAAAATATTTAAAAAATCAATTTGTTAAATTTTAAAAATTTAGTTTAAACACACTGAATTATTTCTACATGCAAGTCATGCAAAAAAAAAAAAAAAAAAAAAAAATGTACAGCATACCTTAGAAGGGAAACGCTTCTCCACCTCATCCACGACTTGAATCAGTTTTGAAGGAGATATTGGAAACTCCTGGTCCCACTTTTAACAAAAAGTTCATCCGTTAGTTTAAAAAATCTTATTTATTAGATATATTACTTCTCAAAATATTACTTTTTTTTATAAATGTTTAAAAATTCCTTTTTTTTAAATTTGTTAATAATTAAATTTCTTTTCAAATAATAAAAATTCATTTACTTAATAAAAATAAAATTACTTTTCAAATATTTAAATTTCATTTGCAAACTAATAATAAAAATAAAATTTCGTTTTGAATATTAAGAATTCAATCCATTAATAATAAAATTACTTTTCAAATAATAAAAATTCATTCCGTTAATAATAATAATAATAATAATAAACTTTTAAAATATTTAAATTTCATTTGCATACTAATAATAATAAAATTTCGTTTCGAATATTAAGAATTCATTCCGTTAATAATAAAATTACTTTTCAAATAATAAAAAAAATCATTCCGTTAATAATAAAATTACTTTTCAAATTCATTTTGTAAATAATAACTTTCGAATATCACAAATTCATTCCGTTAATAATAAAATAACTTTTAAAATATTTAAATTTCATTTGCATACTAATAATAAAAATAAAGTTTCGTTTCAAATATTAAGAAATTATTCCATTAATAAAAAAAAAATTACTTTTCAAATAATAAAAAAATTCATTCCGCCAATAAAAATAAAATTACTTTACAAATTCATTTTGTAAATAATAACTTTTCAAATATTTAAATTTCATTTGCATACTAATAATAAAAATATTTTTACCTCATCAGTCACATTTTGAGATCTCATCCTCTTCTCTGCTTCAAAAGCAGTCTCAACTTTCTTTAACAAATTCTGAAGTTTTTGAGGGGAAAGATCAAAATCCATCTCCCACTAGAAAAAAATCAACCCTCACATTTAATTTTAGGCAATAAGTTTTAATATAAACAACACTAAACTTTGAATTGGAAGGATGTGTTTGTCTTAAGACCAAACATGGTGTATTATTACATTCTTTTAAATAAAAAACAGTTCAAATTGGACGTTTTTTCATTCTGTGTATATTAATAACTCTAACTTGTATTAATAGAAAAATTACTCTAGGGTTATTTTAACTAACTCTACAAAAGATTTGGGACTTAGATATTATTACTTTTATGTTGAAAATTTCCTCATTGAAAAACAGTTTAAGAAACTTCGAATCGACTCTAATATTTATATCAAATAAAACTTGAAATAGAAAAGCATTTTGCTGAAAAGTTTTTCAGTAAAAATAGAGTTGACTTTGATGAAAGAACTTCTTTAAGGAAATAAATTCTATCTCAAACAATTCGTTCTGTGAACTAGACTATTTTAATACCAGTTAAGATTATTCATAAAAAAGGTACTCTTTATAAATTCTAGATTTTAGAAAAATAATATTTCATTGTAGAAAAAAGGATTCATTCATGAAAAACATACACAGAATATTTGTTTAAAATAATACCGTTTCAAAATTTTTTTAATAAGTTCATTGGGTTAACTTTAAAATGATAATATCAAATCAAAATTAAAATTATCCACTAGACGAAAACGCCTAAACAATTGAAAGGAAATATATAAAAAGCGCATTTCAAATAAAGGGAAAAAAATAGAAAGTACAGTTCAAATGAAATTCGAGGGAAAAAAACACTGATAGAATATATGTTTTCAGAATCAAAAGCATTTAAAAAAAAAATTACTAATATTTATACACCCAATCGATATCGAATATAAATAAATACTCCGTTAAAAAAAAAAAAAAAAAAAAAAAAAAAATATTCTAACTCGGATTGAAAAGCATTCGCTAAAATTATCCACTTGGTTAAAAGACTAAACAATTGAAAGGAAATATATAAAAAGCACAGTTCAAATAAAGAAAAAAAAAACATTGATAGAATATATGTTTTCAGAATCAAAAGCATTAAAAAAAAATTTACTAGTATAAACACACTCAATCGATATCGAATATAAATAAATACTCCGTTAAAAAAAAAATTGTTATTTTAACTCGGATTTAAAAGCATTCGCTAAAATTATCCACTTGGTTAAAAGACTAAACAATTGAAAGGAAATATATAAAAAGCACAGTTCAAATAAAGAAAAAAAAAAACATTGATAGAGTATATGTTTTCAGAATTATTCAAGATATTTAAAAAAAAAAAAAAAAAAAAAATATGCTAGTGTGAACACACCCTATTGGTGTCGAATATAAATAAATACTCCGTTAAATAATAACAAATTGTTATTCTAATTCCAAGTTTTCAAAAGCATTAGCTAAATGATAGTTTAATCTTTTAAAATTATCTCTTTATATTAATTTCTTCAAGTTAGGTATTTAAAGAAAAATATACATAGTCAAAATAATAATAAAAAGCACTAACCTCATTCTGAAGAGTTGAATCCAAGCTTGCTGACATTTTGATGAATTTCCAGCTAGTTGATCTCACAAACAATCAAATGCACAACACTTATTAACTATATGAAGCACTAAATAAAACGACTAACACGCACAAAATCCAAAGACTGAATGAAGCGTTATCAGATAGCAGTGACGTATCTAGGCGGTGTTATCAGATTGACGTCAGCGCCCTGTATAACCAGGGTAGGCAGCGCCTCCTATAATATGACGTCAGGGGTTTCAGAGTATAACCTGGCGGTTAAATCAAAGGCTTTTGTGATTGACACACCGGATCCTCCCCTTCTTTCATCGAACCGCGGCTGGCGCCTGAGTGAGTGACAGTGACGCCACGCCCTTTCTTTCATCTACCCGCATTGAGATATCAGTTGGGATTTCCCTTATCTCTTTCGATGGAACCGCTAGTATTGTTATCTTAATTGTAGATAGTAAAGTTTATTCATTGAAAGAAAATACGAATGGACTTGTTTTGACACCGACACATATTTTTCTTTTGAAAACAATCATAATGTATAATTAAAACCACTTATTGCTAATGAAACATTTAAAATACTTTTTGATAAAAGATTTCATTTAGTTATTTTTTTTTTCTTTCTTTTAAGTATAAACACGTTTATATTTATTGTCATTGTGGTTCTTTTATTTAAGAATTATTAAATTCATTTAATACTTTTTACCTCATAAAGAGACTCCTCAAAAAAAAAAAATCTAATTTCAATTTAAGAATGATTATTTCAATATTTCTTCTCTCTCTCATTAAGAGACTTTATAAAAAAAAGCATTTCGAAAGCTGAAAAAAAAAGAATGTATATGCGTGTTGGAATAAAAACAGAGAAAAATATCAAATAAACTCGATTTATTGAAAGTATTCACAATTTTTCTTATAACACTACAATTATTCTTCCAATAAATAATTTTCAAATAAGGTTACATAAGACTGAATAGATGGGAATTGATCGAAAAAGGTTTTGTTGAAATGACACATACAACGATCAATAGTGTTTTTTGCTATATTAAAAATATTTACATTTAGAAATATAAAATCTTGATTCAATTGAAACTTTTCAAGATTTGATTTCATTAAGCAGTCATGATTAAACTGACATGCATCTCCAATTTCACAAGCATCGCATTCATAGGTACTGTTCGTACAAGCTTTTAACTCTTCAAAAACACAATTTAAAAATTTTTCTTTAGCCTTTGTCTCAGTTATATGACTATCACACGCGAATGAATTTTTCATAATTAAAGCGGGAAGTTGTAATGTAAACATGGATTTGATAAGTGTTTGTTTAATATCTTGAATGTTTTCTAAAAGTCTAAAAATTTGATCGTGAAATAGTTTAATTCCGCAAGGTTTAAAATAAAAGACTTTTGAAATAGAATAAAATATCTGCTGAAGCAGACAGGATTCTTCGTCGATGAAGGCTGTTAGTAACATATTATTACTGAGAAAACTATCGCCAACAGAATGAAAATTAAATTTATGAAGGTGTTTTTGAAAATGTGCGAAGGTTATTTGTGTCATAACAACGCCTTGTTTAGAGGGAAACAATTCACCTCCGTTAAACTCTTTGAAGTTTCTTATATGTAGTTTTATAAAAAAGTTCTTTTCCAACACAAGTTGTAGGAAGACATTCCATTTCAAATCCCAACTCTGAATAATGCGATCGGATGCAGTGAGTTTCCATTGTTTTAAGAGGGGATCGAGAGTGTCCATTTCTTGAAACATTCTTGTGAGCCAGTCATTCGACGGTATATTATCGGGAGCTTCTACCGGCAAAAGATGGTCAGGTCTGTTGAGAGGTGAACAATATCTATTCAGTGGAGAACAGTGCTTCAGATTCACAGATTCGTCCAACAACAAGTCTACATTCAGTTTCGGCTTTTTCAAATCCAGCGGATGCGATATTAAATGTCTAAAGGTTAGACTAATTCTCATTTCCTTGTTAGCAGGCTCAGGTGCAATTCCATGGGTAAACAGTTCATTTGAAGGTTTTAACATGCTATAGAACGAACCGTGGGCTAATTCGATGAAAGTGGATGGCACGTTCGGTCTTCTAAATTCAATGGTTCGTTTTCCACCAAAACTGAGAACCGCAATAGGAAAGTTCGCATTCAAAGAGGTTTCGTCATCTTTATGATGACTGATGAAGTCGTTTCCATCTTTGTATAAATTTAACAGCACATAGTTGTAGGTGCAAGACGTCTCCTTTTCAACTTTATCTCGTAACTCGATCATCAGGGGAGTCCAAGGATTAGCTGGTATACTGGTTCCACTGAAGGCATAAGTGGTATTTATATCACCATAAGCCAACATCAAACGTTTAGGCTTAGCAACTTTTCCACGAATTCGAAAGGTGGGTCTGTAAAACGGCAAAGTACGAAGCTCTGCCATATAGCGATCAGCATGGCTTTTCTCAATAAAGTCGCTGATATATTGTACATTCAGTCCATTTTCAGTATACATAACAGAAGACATGATGAGAATCAACGAGCAAGCAGGAACGAGCAGGAACGAGCAAGCAGGAACAAGCAAGCAGATAAGCAGGAGCAGGAACGACCAAGCAGATAAGCAAGAGCAGGCAAGCAAGAGCAGGCAAGCAGGAACAGACGACTATACAAGATAATGAGATTTTCTCCTCGTGCCGGTGAATTTATACTAATCCTTATCAATATAAAACCTCCCTGATTGGTCGTGGCTTTTTATCTGTGATCGAATCACTGTGAAATCGCATATCACGGGTGCGATTGGGGAACGATCATCCATTCGTGATTAGCGAAATCACTCTCCGTGACGTCACCTAGTCGGTGTCTTATCAGTTATTCGGTTCAAGATCGTCGTTGGAAGTGGACGTGTTTGGGTAAGTACCGTCTATTTTCAATATTATTTTAAATGTTTGTATATGTTTCATTCGAAAAGAAAGACGCAAAGTGTTTTAATTCAAATTTATTTTATTAATATAAACTCGACCAAGGTTTTAAGAGTACATTGGATTTCGAGACAAAATTGGTAGGTCTCTTTTTGGTTTTTACAAAGTTTTTTCTGGGTGATACAGTCTTCATCTTGGGTTGAAATGACAAATATTTATTTTTTATCATGCTTTTGGGTACACCTATTTCTTGAAGGGCTTGTAGAAATTCCGTCGGTTGCTTGGCAGGGGGCTTTTTGTTAGTACAAAATATTAAATGAAACAGTTCGGCTAGATTGCTATCTTGTAAGATCTCTCCCTTGTACGTGATTAATCCTTTTCGATTCCATTTCATCTTGCTAGAATCAGACTTGAGTAATTTCAGTAAGGCATCTGCTTGTTTCTTCATAGGATTGGGAACAGAGGATAAAACAAACTCATCAAAATCTTCCTTCTCTGGCTTCTCGTCGAGTTTAGTAGAAGGTTCTCGTTTCACAAGGTCTTGTTTCGGGGATTCCTTTCTTTCCACATCATCATCAGGTCGGTTCAATTTCCAAGGCATGTTGAATTCTTGCAAATCCATTTTTCTTTTTAAAAGTTCATAGTATTGTTGAACTTTTTCATGATCGGCGAGAGAACTGTTTAAAATTTTTGACATGCTCACATCAAACTCCGTCATTTGTTTTTTAGTGGGTACATGTCTCGACAATTCCTCCTCTGGTATGAGTGCATATTTAGTGGCGAGCTCCATTGATAAGACCAGTTAAAACACTGAGAGCAGCTGGAATTAAAATATTTAAAAATCCTCCGTGTTGCACAATGAGTTTCTTTTTTTGAAAGAGAGCACCTTTTTTCGTCGCGATTTTGCGAAGAGTTGTTTTATATTTCTTCAAAGACTTTTTTTGATAGGATGATAAAGGTACGTTTCCTTTCAGTACGTTGTGGGTACACTCACAAATGGCTTTCACTGAACGAGACGGTAATTTCTTTAACAGTTGTTTGCGCAAGACTTTCGGCGAAGTCCTTATCAGTTCCAAATCTCGTAGTTGTTTCTTCGACAGCGTCATGATCACAACTAAATTAAAAACTAAATGTCTTTCTTTTTAAACCCTTTTTCGGTACGTAGATGAATTGGGTTTGACCAGGTAAAATCTGTGTTCTCAAACGCAAGCGTTCTACCGTTTCATTTCTCAAATCCACGAGTAAATAGGAGAAAGGTTTTTTAGTCGCGTCTTCAAATACTTCTTGAAAAAATTTACTTTTAGTCGGGTATAATTGTCTGCCCAAATAAATAATTTGACTCATATCACGACGATTTTTAAACAGGATCAAATATTGACTGTTTAATGAAACTCCCCTCATCTCTTTTCCTTTATGAAAGAGGTTTTGCGTGATAAATATCACACTGATATTTAAATGGTGACTTCCTTTCGTATATAGATAGGTTAAGCGCTCATCATTTGCACATTCCATCATGAGGTCGTCTAAGATCATTAAAGAATTAGTTCCTAAATACTCGCGGAAATTAGAAGGAAATCCCTCTACAAATGTGATTTCAGGCATTTCATCATACAGCTTTTGGTAGATCCCGTAAAACCAAATCACTTTATCAGGAGGAGGATAAAACATGAGGTTTCTGTTCTTTAGTAAATCCCTTAGAAACCAACTTTTACCCACCCTCGTAGGTCCCGCAAGAAGCATTGTACAAGGGTGTTGAAATCGTGGAAACTCCATCGTGACTAAACACAAACAAATAAAACAACACTTTAAATAATCACAGGCACATAGGGTTACAGACTAAAGAAGAATTTATTGATAAAAATTTGCGCGAACACCAAATCGTTTGGCTACAAAATTATAGACTCGACGGTCATTCGATAAATTTTCAGTGACAAAATGAGATAAAAATCGTTTCAATGTTTTACCTCGACAGCGACAATAAATATAAAATACACAATACTGCCCGCAGACGGCAGTCACGTGAGTTTGTAAAACGAGCGGATTAAACAGGACTCGTGAAAAGTGAGATACATAGTTCGATAAAGGTCCTTGAAAAAAGGTAGGCTTGTTTCCATACGAATCAAAGAATTCCACTTCATCAGGTAAAGTCAGGTAAAAGGCCACCCAGTGGCTTCGGGGTTCTGTAGACTTGTCCACGTTGCAGATAAAACAGGCGGGGTAATGCTGGATTCTTCTTGGTAGTTGATCACTTGGAAAAACACCCAAAAAGTGGTTTCGGGTGACTGGTTCATCATATAGAATCTTCTCGATTTGTAATGAATCCATTCAGTTGGGAAAGTCACAGATCACGTGACGAGATTTGCTAATTTCAATAATGTTTTCAAATTCTGCATATACCAATACAGTAGTCGTTCTGTCTAATGCGTCAGCGAATTTTATTTCAATTCGACAATTTCCTTGATGTTGTAAATTCAGATGCGGTCCATCACACAGGTCAGGACTCAAGTCGAAAGCATATAACGTATGACCATCGGCAAATTCTTCACGTGTTAAGTAAATACCGGTATCACGATTAAACCCAGAAAACAGGCGATGATAAGCTCTTATGTAATTATCTCCTTCGAAATCCAATTCCAATGGCTTACTGGGTACGGGTTGGCCATCGACGTAAACACTTAAAAAGTTCACTTTATGATGATGGAAGTAAAATGGATTCAAATCGTATTGACCCGTGTAGGCACTATTTTCCAAAAGTCCAATAATAATACGTTTCGGCATGACCCCTAAAAACACATTATCTTGCATGAAAGATTTACTTCCGGTGGATATAGAATAGGTCTTACACAGTACACGATCAATAGGATATTTCGCTGAACTTTTTTCCATGGCTTTCGCATGACCGAGAAGCACACCAGGACTCACTTTCACTTTACGAACAAAAATAGACGCATGTTCTAAAACCACTAAATAGCTCAACAGTTGTTTATTGCCATCTTTTTTTGCCATAAGACAAAAATCGGGTTTACTCCGTGTCATTTTAATTTTCAGATCGACCAAATTCAATAGCAGTCGATTTTGTTGAAAAATATCACAGTGCAGGGGTCCGATCATATCCAAGGTTTTGCTATTTTTAGTCAGTTCGTAACGTTTCTTCAATCCTGGGTTTCCATTCGATTGGAGGGTGGGGTCTGTTTCCGTCAAATGTTTGTCTTTATAAAAACATTCGCATCCCAGTAAACTTTTTTTAGCATCTTCTCCATAGTTTAACAGCGTTTCAATGTAGGCCCGAAAGGGATAGGTATTACTCGACGAGGAGATGGCTCTTTCATTCAAACTAATATCCACTTGCGAAAACAGGGCATGTAGAAATAAATTGACGGGTGCCACATGATCATCGGCAGCTAAACCGGATCCATCCGACTTGGTGATTTTCACTTTCACATACAGGTAGGACGACGACAAATCAATATAGTCTTCGCCATTCCCAGATATGTTAAATTCCACGGGTCCTCCATCTCGAATATTGGCGAGGGGGTGATATTCAACAAAGTATCCTTTTTCAATAGCTGTTTTGGTAGGTGGGATTAAAAAGAGATCCAATTCGGACTTGGCGCAGGCAGCATAATCTTTATGTATAAATCCAGACATCTTCAAGCGAAAATATCGTGAACTTTCACTTTCTTGGCTTTACGACGAATGACGGATTTGTTAGAGCGCTTTCTCTTTTTATAGCTACGACCGGAACCAATCATCGTCTTCACTTTGGTAGCTGCTTTATCCGTTAAGTTTTGACCAGCTTCTTTCAATCGTCGTTTGGCAGCAACTTTAATATCTTCGCCTCGTGAGAGATCACTGAGGACATTCACACCCGAGTGAAACAATTGCTTCCCCACAGCTTTGGCTCCCGACTTGAAGAGGGGGACCGCAGCACGAAACAGCGATCGAAACAGACCACCGAATCCATAACCCTTTTGAAATGTCGAACCTTGATAATAGTTTAAACCGCTTCCCGATTGATGAGTATAATAATCTTCAAAAGATTTCGCGCAACACTGATAGGGGACAAACATCATGAGAGATATTTTTGACGAAAGTGAAGCTTCACGTATGACCTCCCACGTTCAAATGGCGTCAAGTCACCCAGGTGTGTCCTTATAACGATTTCTAATGAATCGAAGGATTTTCGAGAGATCGGTAAGTAATGCGGTCGGTCAAACGTCACAGAAATCACTTCACCATCTTTTCCAGCCACATTCACAATACGTAACAGGGGCGCTAACACATCTCCAACGATTTGCGGTTCTACAATATCCGAGTAAATCATCAACACTCTATAATGAGCACACGGATCTGCTACATACGGACTATCGACTGTTTGTTCGATATTGCTATCAAGAGATGCAATTTCACACGGTTCGAATCCCAACATCTGAGCAAGTCCATTGTGCAATATCAGTTTCGCATTATCTTGGACGTTCACCGTGACTCTTTTCGTAATCGAACTGTAAGAGAAAGAAATTTTCTTTTCCAGGTCAGGGATTGCAATGGCTTTCAAAATATCGGGTACCGTCTCATAAAATCCAGGTGGAATTCTCCTAGCGAGGAGCTTTCCATCATTCAAGTCGAATCCAATCAGATTTGTGCGATGATTCACATTATACCAGGTATGTGGATAAATAAATTCTACGAGTCCAACTTCCCATTCACCTTTGAGTTCTAAAGGCGCGGGTAATCGAGTGATAAAATGGGAAATTTTATTTTCAGGAAAATAATTCCTGGAACTATCCGAGGGTAACGTCAGGTAGAAGGACATATTTGCAAATGATCTTTCAACCTTCTTTCAGGCTTTTATAAGGATGATAAATCAGACGAGGGAATCCATTGATTAAATTTTTTAGGATATCCCTTAAACTTCACAAAATATTCCACACGCCGTTTTCGCATACGCTTCTTTAAAATCTTTTCAATCGTATATTTCTCTTTCAGCTGTACTCTTTGTAGTTCTTGCGGGTAGAAGGTTCCTTGAATGGGTTCGTCTAATAAGTCCTTAATTCGATAAACGGGAGGGTCTCTCGGCACACACTCCGTCACGACAAACAGTTCTTCGGTCCAATTCGTTTCATATCCTTTTTCAAATGTCAGTTTCTGTTTCGAAACACGCACCACATCACCGGGTTGAAACACACACGGTTTTCTGTTTACGTTCTCCAGATCACCATATAGAGTCGACCACACCTCATTTTCATTTTCCGCAGTCACTTCCACGGGGGGTCTCTTAATACTCGAATGGTAAGTATGATTATAACTTCTTAATAATTCATCCAACACGTCGATGTAGCAATAGGTATGATAGTGTGTGAAATATTTCCACATTTTAGTTTTCAGTGTACGATTAAATCGTTCGATCACCGAAGCCTTGGTGTTATTATACGTCGTGAAAAAGCGAACCCCTTCTTGTTTTAAAAATCTTTGAAACAATCTGTTCTTAAATTCTTTTCCAGAGTCCGATTGAAGAGACTTGGGTTTTCTCATCGCGAAAATAGAACGGAAGGCTTTAACAATCTCTTCCCCTCGTTTCGTTTTTAAAGGGATCGCCCACGCATATTTAGAGAGAATGTCGATGCACGTCAGGAGGTATCGAAACCCCCGATTGTGTTTTTGTAAACTGTTGAGATCCACCAGGTCGGTCTGCCATTGCTGATCTATAGTGTACACGATCACTCGGTTGGTCGGGAAATTTCTCCGCACCGGTTTGTGAAGCGTATACGAATCGACGCTGCTCAACCATTTCTGAATCGCCTTCTTCGATATTTTTCCTTCGGCAGCACGATATAAAACATTTACACCACCAAAACTTGCTACGTGACTTGGAACCGGATATATCGCCTTCATTACAACATAAAATTTGATTATTCGTTACATTAAAACGCATCATCATCTTTCATTCATGACGTCATCCCACACAACGAACCTACCTCTAACCACCCTTTCCTTAAATACTCTTTCCAAGACATGCAAGGATGGCTTAGTGGTTAAGATAACAGCTAAAATCACTAAGCCATCCTTACATTTTGCGAGGGTTCAAACCTCAACACAACTTAAAATTATTTTTAAATAATTTTTTAATTATTTCAAATTTTCACCGTTAGAGGGCAGCATCAAACATCACTTCTCAAAATTCATTCTCCAAAATGACCCCTCGTACTAAAGTTCGCTAAAAAAATTTCACTCTTAAAAAAAAAAATCTAAAAATTTTTTAAACTCCACCCTCTTCTTAGAGATCAACATTCCTTTCTAACCCCTCCTCTTAGAGCACACATTCTCCGCAGGAGGTGGAGGAGCAGGAGGAGGTGGAGGAGGAGCAGGTGGTGGAGGAGGAGGAGGAGCTCCCACCACCCACCACCTGCTGGGGTTGAACTGTCCTTTTTCTACTACTCAGCTTGAATAGAATAAAAAAAAATACTCAATAATGTAAAAGTACAACATATGTACACGAATATAAAATGTAAACGTGCACTGTAGGCCTACTCATAGAAGCCATCTTAAAAAAATCTCGAATATCAGTTTGTTTGCCAGTCACTATAAAATTATTTTCTAAAATGCAAAAAATATTTAATTTCGATGATAAAAAATTATTTTTCCTTTCAACAGTTTGATTTCGCAGATTATCTACAGAAATGTTTTTTACTTCCCTCTCATCATTGTGGTGACTGAGCTATTTATAGATTCGCGTTTTTGAACCGTTTGTAATGGGTTGTTACCTTAGGCTAATGTCAGACGAACGTCTTTTTGCACGCTTTTTCCTTACATATTATCCCTACACAATGCCAGGGATAATCGTAAGGAAAAAAGCGTGCAAAAAGACGTTCGTCTGACATTAGCCTTATTCCTCATTCTTAAGTTCCATTGGATTATTATAAATATCAGAAGTGATTGAACAAAGAATACTATTTTTTTTCTGAAAGTCGAACCGGATTATCCAGCATTCCGGACCTTAGAATGCTGGATTAGAGGATATTTACTGTACTACTGAGTACTTGTAACTTACATTTTTTTTTTCAGCACGAATCTTTTTATTTTCTAATTTTATCGGAATTTCGGGTAATCCGAATTTTTAGCAAATCCGAACAGGCGCCGGCCGCAATTACTGTACAAAAAAAAACGGACTAAAAAACGGAAATACCATTGGCAATCTAGACGCCAGTACTATTTCCGTTTTTTTAAGGGAATTTTTACCTATAAATTACAGAAAATTTTCCGTTTTTCTGATTAAAAACGGAAATTTTTCTGTAATTTATGGGTAAAAATTCCTGTAAGAAAACGGAAATAGTACTGGCGTCTAGATTGCCAGTAGTATTTCCGTTTTTAGTCTATTTTTTTTACAGTGTAGGTCGGATTAGCGGGGTTCTACTGTATTAAATATATTAATTTTTAATAATGTGTAGACATGTAATAAAGAAATTTACTTAAAATATATAATGTGAACATAATTAAAAAGGTCCACAATCTTACTTAAAAGGCGACTAATGTAATGAAAAGATGTTACAAGTTTAAAATATACATTTTATTTAAAACTTCTTAGTACTTTCAAGCCTTCCAGGCTCATCCTCAGAGAATATCTTTATAACTAAATGTTGTTTATTTATACAAATACGTCACTTTGTTTTGAAAATGAGAGAGCCAATAATTACTAGAGTTGAAAGTAGAATTAATAATAATAATAACTGCAATTAATAATAATAATATATATTTCCTCTAATTAAATGCAATCCAAGAAATTGCTACTGCTACTTCTACTTTCAACTCTAGTAATTATTGGCTCTCGTATTTGTATAACGTATTTGTATAAACAAACAACATTTTGTTATTAAGATATTCTCTGATGATGAGCCTGGAAGGCTTGAAAGTACTAAGAAGTTTTAAATAAAATGTATATTTCAAACTTGTAACATCTTTTTCCTTATATTAGACGCCTTTTAAGTAAGATTGTGGACCTTTGCAATGTGCACATTATTTATTTTATGTTATATCAAGGTGAAAAATTGCGTTTCGTCTTATTATAATACAAGAAATTTACCGTTAGTTTTTTATCATTCATCTCACTCATAAATTACCATTAAAGATCAGCGTGCATTAACGTGGACTTTTTTCCCCATTTTGAATTCCTATTAATAATAACAATAAAAATTCTCACCATAAAAAAATCCCCCCCCCCCCAAGAAATGTTAACTGATCTTAAAAATTTCTATAATGTTCTATGTATAATATTTATTATTTTGTCATTTTCTATATTTTGTAATTACATTTATATACATATATATATTTTACTCCAAGAAATCATTTACAGATGGGTGACAAAATAATACGAACACCTATGAAATAGGAGAAAACTTATATTAATGGGGAGTTGGACCACCGTTTGACTTAATTACAAATTGCATGCGACGCGGGGTGGATTGACAGAGGTCATTAACAGCATTTAAAGTGATATGAAGTCGTTCTTCCTGGAGAGCAGTCTCTAATTCCAAAAGCGTAGATGATGGAGGAAATCGAGCACGGAGTTTTGACTCCAAATATTCCCACAAATGTTCAATAATGTTCAAGTCAGGAGACTGAGAGGGCCAAGCAAGATGTTCTACTTCGTCCTCATGCTCTTCAAACCATTTTTGGGCGATTTTAGCAGTGTGGATAGAACATTGTCGTCTTGATAAAGTGGGCATTCTTCTGGAAATAAAACCTGAACAAAAGGATGCATCTGATCCCTCATAATATCGACATAGTGAGCAGCTGTAACCTTCTCATGCAGAGTAACAAGCGACCCAAGGCCACGCCAAGATATCGCACCCTGTACCATAAGGGAATCACCTCCATACTTCACAGTCGGCAAGAGGCAGTCAGAAGAAAATGCTTCTGTGGACCTTCTCCACACATATACGCTTCCAGCTGTCTGAAATGTGGTGAATATTGATTCATTAGACCAAATGACTTGTTGCTACTGTTGAAGAGTCCAGTTTTTGTGTGTTTTACACCATTGGCGTCGCTGAAAACCATGAAGTGGTGTCACCAATGGCTTATGAATTGCAACTCTTCCATAAATGTTCAAAGCATGAAGTTCCCTTTGGACAGTTCTTGCTGAAATGGGATTCTGGAGATGACTATTTATCTCTGACGTTATCTGGGGTAAAGATTGCCTGCGCTTTCGGACCGCTATGCGGGTCAACTCTCTTTTAACTCTCTCAGAAAGCTTTCTTTTCCGTCCACTGTTGTACTCCGTAGACGACACTTTACCGCATTTTGTGTACGCTGTCACAACGGCTGACTCAGTACTCCTTGCACGCCCCAAATAATTGGCTGTTTCCGTCACGGAGCAACCAGCGCACTGCATTCCAACAATCATTCCTTTTTTGAACTCTGACAGGTCAGCCATTATTGAGTTTTACTGAGCGTGTGGTAAGCGCATGCAACACCTATGACTGATGTTGAGCGACTGATATCTAACCTTTCATAACCCCTAGGTGGCAGAATTGAGTGCAAAGTGACATGCGCGTTCTGCATCTTTGAAATGGACCATGCCTTTTTCATGGGTGTGGGTGTTCGTATTATTTTGTCGCCCATCTGTAGCTTAACTCTTTTAACGACGAGCATCCCATGTACAATTTTTTTTTTTTTTTTTTTTTTTTTTTTGACCACCAC
This sequence comes from Maratus speciosus, assembly GCA_963932465.1. Lineage (NCBI taxonomy): Eukaryota > Metazoa > Arthropoda > Arachnida > Araneae > Salticidae > Maratus > Maratus speciosus. The sequence continues at coordinate 60,278,253 of OZ010799.1, read as the reverse complement.
TATTTGCAATCTCTGCATTATTTAATCACAAAATAATCTGAGATTCAAAGTTAGTGGTAATCAAAATTAAAAACTGTATGTATCCTATGCGGCGAACGTATACATGATGTTCGCTGCAAACGGGGTTAAAACCCTTCAAGCGTCTTGAGGGCTTTCCTGCATTTTTATAAAAATTCTTATAAAAATAATCTTCATGAAAATTTTCTTTTCTTGTTTGTTTCTAAAATACACTTCATGCCCTTTATTTGAAATTACATTTTAAAATTACAATTTTGTTTAAAATATTTTTTTCTACAACAGATTTAAGTTGTGTTTGGGAAACGGAAAAATACGTCCAAACCGCTCAGAGGGTAATAGCAAATTTTTATTATTCAGTTTTAAATATGTGATGTTGCGCAATATTTTTTCATAAAAAAAATCGCCCCAGGAAATGTTAACGGATCTTAAAATTTTGTATAATGTTCTATGTATAACACTGTATTATTTTGTATTTTTCTATATTTTGTAATTACATTTATATACATATATATATATATCTTACACCAGGAAATCATTTAACTTAACCCTTTTGCGACGAGCATCCCATGTAAATTTTTTTAATCTTTGACCACAACTATTTGCAATCTCTGCTTTATTTAATCACAAACAAACAAACAAAAAATCTGAGATTCAAAGTTAGTGGTAATTAAAATTAAAGATTGTATCCATCCTATGCGAATGCGAACGTATGCCTGATGCTCGCTGCAAACGGGTAAAGGCTGCTAGCCACTCAACTTTTCGAATTTCACTCGGTAATGTTAAGTCTATGGGCATTTGATGCATTGTTATATTCAAAATATCTCCCCAGGAAATTAATATTTTTAACTTCTTCTTTCAGCGTTCTCTTCTTAAGGAATGTCACTTTTTTTCTTAGCTCTCGAAATGTTTCTAAAATCAATGCTTAATATAATATTTTATGATTTAAGAACAGACGAACTGGGAGTAAAATTTTAACACTTCATATAAAATTAAGCGTAGATTTTAGAAATATTTTGAAAACTGAGAAAAAAAAGAGACATCTTTTAAGAAGAGTACACAGAAAAAAGACGTTAAAAATATTAATTTCCTAAGGAGATATTTTGAATAAAAAATGCATTAAACGCTCATAGACTTAACATTACCGGGGGGAATTCGGAAGCTGAGTGACTTGCAGCCTTAAGAGCCTACACTAGTCACTCAAAAAGACCCGGATGATAATGTTAATCCTATGGGGAAGTTATTTTCAAATATCTTATTTGGATTTTAATATTTTTACATGATTTTTTTTGCATAGGATAGCTGAGAACGATCTACAACTGGGCTAGTTTTTGCTTTTTCGATATTGGTTATAGTTTTTTTTTTTTTTAAATTAAGATAGTTTCAATTTCAGAACCGGTTCCGAAAGTTAAAGTAATTTAAAAAAAAAAAATCTGAAAAGTAAAAACTAGCCCGGTTGTAGATCGTTCTCAACTATCCTATGCAAAAAAAAAAAAAAAAAAAAAAAAAAAAAAATCATGTAAAAATTAAAATTCAAACAAGATATTTGAAAATAACTTCCCCATAGGATTAACATTATCATCCGGGTCTTTTTGAGTGACAGGCTCTTAAGGCAAAATTTTATTATTCAGTTTTAAATATGTGATGTTATGCGATATTTTTTCAGTGTGTATATATTTTTATTAGAAATTTTAAAATATTATTATAATTTTCGGTTACTTCATGTAAATATTTTTTATTTCTTTATCGAAAAAATGTGTTGTTTTATAAGATGCAATAAAATATTTAAAAGAATTTGCCTTTTTATGCTGAAATTTGAGCTAAATCAACTTTTGTTTCAGTTACTAATTGTATAAATAGAATTTCGAAATTGCTTTTTTTTTTCAATCTGAGCAGCTGAAAAGTACAGTCTATTAGAATTATAATTTATTTTAGAGAGTATAAAAAAAAGTACCTATACTTTCTTATTTTACTTCAATTTTTATGAATTCCGCCTTGTACACGTAAAGTCGTAAAAAAAGAGAGAGAGAGAGAGTGTGTCAAGCATAGATTATAAAACACTTTCCAACGCATTCAGAGTAATGTAACAAAACTGTACCGTTTAATAAGCTGAAATACACTCAGAACAAGTAATATAAAAGTTTTGTTTTTAAAGTCAATTCCTACTTAGATCATCAAAGAAAAATTTAATGCAATCCCTTAAGCTAATATTAATTTTATTGCATTAAAATATCTCAATTTGTTAATTTTCTATAAGCAAGTAGGTTTACAATGGAAGTCTATCGGAATTTTGCGAAATATTAGAGATATCGCCAAGTTGGCGTCACTTTTAACAACTCATTTTGGTCGCCAAATTTGGCGATATATCACCAAGTTGGCGACAAACTTGGCGGTATTTGGCGACAGAACAGGGTCCCCCCCCTATGGTAACCCCCTTATAGATATGAAGATGCATTAAATGCTGTTCAATAACCAATGGCCGCTATTTTGTCTCCCATATAAAACTAAAATTAATTAATTAAAATTTAATTAATGAATTAATATTTGAAAAAACTGTATTAACATCAATTGAAGAGCTAAGTGGAAGAACATGTTAAGTAACAAAAATTACATTTCAAGAAATTTGATGTGAAAGTTTTTGCTGTAAATTTTAATGATTTATTTTCTGTTTGATACCATGTGTTTAAAATATTAACAGGTGTGGTACTTAACTCTCTCAGAAAAACTTATTCATATTTAATTTTCAAATATTAAAAATTATTCATATTATTGACATTATTAAATATTAAAATATTAAATATTAATGAATAATGTCTTAAATCTTCAAGACTAAATAGAATCTTAGTATTTTAGCTTCACCATGTGATAGGATACCTCATAACGCTTTCATCCAAAAGATTAAAAAAAAAAAAATTAGAAAATGTAGCATAACATGTTCAACCACATGTTCATCCATCATCATCTCTTCAATTCAATTGTCATCCACTACAATAACCACTTTATTTCAACTTGATAGGATGAATAATAAGTATTTTATTAACGATTGAAAATTTGAACAAGATATATATAGGGAGAGTGTGAACTAATAGTAGGAAATAAAAAAAAAAAAAAAAAAAAAAATACCGCCTTCACCTAGGATGAATAGGTAGTCATTTTCTGAATCACCGAACTAGACATATAGATTTTCGAGTTATGCGAATAGGGTAAGCAACTAAGTTGAGTAGACGAAATGATCTAGAAATTCTAGTCTCTTATTTTCTATGCGGCGAAACGATAATGAATCGTTTCAGTAGCGAGAAATTAACGCTTGATTTCTGGAATGGTTCCATAAACTAGAATTATAGTTACTAAAACTAACCTCTTGCGTTCACATTTATTTGCAAGAGATTTTTAAATAAGTTTGACCACGAGAATATAGGAAAACCAAGGCTTGAAATGGAAAAATCCACGTTTTTTTTTTTTTTTTTTTTTTTTTTTTTTTTTTTTTTTTTTTTTTTTTTTATTTTAAGTACAGCAAAGTCCCGGTTATCGGAGTCCCGCTTAACCGAGTTATTTTCTTCTGATGGACTGATGGCTTCCATTATGATGAAACAGCCATTATAAATTAAGTGTTAGGTGAAGATGAAAGAGCAGTCGATAAAAGTTAGAACTTTGATTTTCTGGCCAGAATGGAAAAAAAAAAAAAAAATGGCCATAATTTTTTTTTTCCCATTCTGACCAGAAAATCAGAGTTCTAACTTTTTACGGCTGCTCTTTCATCTTCACCTAGCACTTCATTTATAATGGCTGTTTCATCATAATGGAAGCCATCAGTCCAAAGGTATAAGTTCGATTGGAAAAAACAATTTCATTCCCGGTATTTCTTAAAAGTAACGGAAATGTGCATTAAAGAAATGTTACTACATAAAAAGGATTGAATTAAGTGAAAATTTATATTTCATCTCCTTAGTGGGTGACGATTTGTGTAAATTCGGTTTATACGAATTTTTTCCTTATCCGAGGTGAGCTTGATCCCTATTAACTCGGATAATCGGGATTTTACTGTATAGCAAATTTATATTTAACCGTAGAAAAACCAGTTAAAAAAAACGCATTCAAAATTTTAAATAATTAGAAAAAAAAAAAAGTTACAGAGAGCATAGAAGTTATATCTATGAAACTGTAATAATCTATATATATAAAAGCCGATCTCTGTGTGTATGTCCTTTATACAAATCTTCAATTTTTGACAGATTTGCACGAAACTTGCTGTACATACGTTTTAGAACGTGGAAAAGATCACTGTCTACTTTAAAAAATCATCAGACCATTATTTATCCCTTTTTTTTGACCAACTTCCATAATTTAACATTACAGAAATATCTCTTTTTACATTTCTAATTAAATCTTTTCTTTCCGGTTGCCACAACCTAAAAAAAGGTGCAATAATAAAAAAATTGATAACACGTGTACTTTCTTTTTATAAGATAATAAAAATTCAGGCTCAATCGTTATAATTTTGCATTTCTGAAATTGTTGTCATTCAATCAGAAAATGCACATTATTCATAAATAAAATAAAAACTTTACCTAAACGTGTGTTCAAATGAGTAGTATCTTCATTTAATTTTTTTTAAGTTAAAAAATCTATTTTAATACATGCGTTTAAATTTCAAGAAAACAATTTAGAAAAAAAAATCGCTTGGTAGATATGACGTCAATATCTAATATACTGACATCACTCTCTGATGATATTTTATTCTGAGGGGGAACTCTTGATCTTCTGAAATTAATCCATATTATCATCCGTTGAAGCCACACGAAATAAAATGTCAGTAAATGTTAGGTCATTGGCATGTATTTATTGCTTTATTCCGCGTATTGTCATGGAGATTGTAATATTTTGTTACACTCGCTAAGGAAACAAGCATTCTGATTTTAGAAGCCGAAACATTTTACTACATTACGTCAAAATGACGTTTTTTTTATCCAGAAACTCAAATTTCGCGAGTCTTAAATTAAAACAAGTTGAGGCTTTTCACAAAAGTCAGGTAAAGCATTATTGCATTTTAATATTCCGTAATCGAGTCATATGTCAAGTATTCTCTGAAAGCATGAACGATGCTATACATTTTAAAGCAATAGTTCATGCCATAAAAGGTTTAAGTCACATTAGTTAAAGTACGCCAAAAACGTACAGCCTGATTATCGAAAATTAACCCATTCGCACTTACGAAGATAAAAATAGTTCAGCATTTTTTTATTTTGTTTATTATTTAATAGCAAAATTAGAAGTTAAAAAAAAAAAAAAAAAAAAAATCCAAAATTACTAGGTATTTAATTGAACTACTGAATTTTTCATATTTAAAATAAAACTTTAACGATAAGTACTTTGAATAGACGTACAAACTTAATTTAAATATATTTTGAAGATAAAACGTTTAATATAATTTTGAATACTTTAATTTCAAATTTGTTAAATTCGTATTATATTTTTTTTATAGGTTTTCATTTCGTTTGCTGATTTAGTTATGGAATAATGCACGAAAAATCTCCCAAATGATGTATTATTTACATTGTTTTAAGTGCAATCGGGTTCATCTTTTGTAATTGGTTTGCACAAATATTTAAAAAATATTCTTGCTTTAAAAATTACTATAAAACACATAAAAAATCAGTAAAATGAAAATCACTTTTCAAACAAATAGCATTGAATGTACTTTTTGCTTTCCATTAGACGTTGAAAAAATCGAATGTGAGATGTTTAGATATAAAAAAAAATTGCAGTAAAAGCAAAATTTATGAGTTAGGTCATTTCCACCAAAAATATGATGCCAGCGTTACTCATGGACATGGTGATCATAATATTGCATTCAGGCCAAATGAGTTCTTTTTTCGTAATTTTGGGTTGCAAATTTAAGAAGATCCCTGCTTTAAAATTAATTTAAAATCGATTAAATTCAGAAAATTGTATCTCATTTTTATGATTTTTAATGATCAGTATTGAAATCAGAACCAATTAAAAGCTGAAAATTGAGATGCAATTTTCAAATAAATTTTATTTGAAAGTATGTTTTTCTATTTAGTGTAAGAAATGAAATTGTGCGTGTTTAGAAGTTAAGAAAAATCACAAAGCACAATTTATGGGTTAGGTCGTTGATAACATCAGTACGATTTAAAAAATTTACGTTTCTCACTAACATAAATTTTACATTATAATGTATATATATGCTATACCAATGTATATATAGCGAACTTGGTCGAGGTGTTGATGTATAGTATCCACATGCCTTCTTACATCGAAATAGGCGAATACGTGTGTTATCGCGTGACAAATACAAGATCGTTTCAAAATGTTAGCCATGCTAGAAATTCAAAGTGCTATAAATCAACCATTTTTTAAGATATAAACAAAAGAACAAATTTTCAGAAACAAAAACTGCTCCGGAATCTTTGTATCAAGGCCAAACACATAAAAAAATCTTTTTCATTTTCCAATTGCTTAATACCTCATTTTGAATTTTAAATTTAATTTTTTTTAAATGGCAACCCTTTTGAAACAAGATGGCGAATGAAGCTGGCCAACGAACTCGGTCGAGACATTGGTATGTACTATGTACAGACCAAGTTACATCCAAATAGGTTCATAATTACGCCTGTTATCGCGTGACAAAAATCAGGTCGTTTTAAAATGTCAGCCACAAGAGAAATTCAAAATGCTATTACTCAGCCATTTTTTTAGATATAGACGAAAGAAAAACTGTTCCGGAATCTTTTTATCAAGGTCAAACACATACAAAAAAAATATTTTTCACTTTCCAATTTTTTGTTATCTCATTTAATTTTTTTAATTTTTTAATTTTTTTAAATGGCCGCCATTTTGAAACAAGATGGCGGATGAAGCCGGCCAACGAACTCGGTCGAGATATTTGTATGTACTATGTACACACCAAGGTACACCCAAGTCGGTTCATAAATACGCCTGTTATTACGTGAGAAAAATCAGGACGTTTCAAAATGTCAGCCACGCTAGAAATTCAAAATGCTATAACTCAGCCATTTTTTAAGATATAGACGAAACAAATACTGCTCCAAAATCTTTGTATAAAGGTCAAATACATAAGAAAAAATATTTTTCCATTTTCAATTTTTTGGTACCACATTTCAAATTTTAAAATTAAAAAAAAATTTTAAATGGCCGCCATTTTGAAACAAAATGGCGGATGAAGCTGGCCAACGAACTCGGTCGAGAGATTGATATGTACTATGTACACACTGAATTACATCCAAATCCGTTCATAAATACGCCTTTTATCGCGTGACAAAATTCAGGACGTTTCAAAATGTCAGCCACGCTAGAAATTCAAAATTCTATAACTCAGCCATTTTTTAAGATATAGACGAAACAAAAACTGCTCCGGAATCTTTGTATAAAGGTCAAATACATAAGAAAAAAATATTTTTCCATTTTTAATTTTTTGGTACCACATTTCAAGTTTTAAAAATTTTAAATGGCCGCCATTTTGAAACAAAACGGCGGATGAAGCTGGCCAGCGAACTCGGTCGAGACATTGGTATGTACTATGTACACACCGAATTACATCGAAATCGGTTCATAATTACGGGAGTTACAGTGTGACATAGGTCAGATATATATATATATATATATATATATAAATTTTGAACGGAGGGTGGTTTCGGGGTCTGGGGGTCATGATCGATGAAAATATACCAAAATTTTTTGAAATCGCTTTCCTCCGAACGGCTGCAATAGGTAGCTTTTTTGTAAAGAAAGCTACCTAAAATGGCTGAGTTGCAGCATTTTGAATTTCTAGCGTGACTGACATTTTGAAACGTCCTGAATTTTGTCACGCGATAAAAGGCGTATTTATGAACCGATTTGGATGTAACTTAGTTTATACATAGTACATACCAATGTCTCGACCGGGTTCGTTGGCCAGCTTCATCCGCCATCTTGTTTAAAAATGGCGGCCATTTAAATTTTTAAGAAAAATTTAAATTTGGAATGTGGTACCAAAAAATTGAAAATTGAAAAAATATTTTCTTCTTATGTGTTTGACCTTGATAAAAAGATTCGAGAGCAGTTTTTGTTTCGTCTATATCTTAAGAAATGGCTGAGTTATAGCATTTTGAATTTCTAGCGTGGCTGACATTTTGAAACGTCCTGATTTTTGTCACGTAATAACAGGCGTATTTATGAACCGATTTGGATGTACCTTGGTGTGTAAATAGTACATACAAATATCTCGACCGAGTCCGTTGGCCAGCTTCACCCGCCATCTTGTTTCAAAATGGCGGCCATTTAAAAAAATTTAAAAAATAAAAAATTAAAATGAGATACCAAAAAAATTGGAAAATGAAAAAGATATTTTTCGTATGTGTTTGATCTTAATACCAAGATTCCGGAACAGTTTTTGTTTCGTCTATATCTAAAAAAATGGCTGACTAATAGCATTTTGAATTTCTATTCTGGCTGACATTTTAAAACGACCTGATTTTTGTAATGCGATAACAAGCGTATTTATGAACCGATTTGGATGTAACTTGGTCTGTACATAGTACATACTAATGTCTCGACCGAGTTCATTGGCCAGCTTCATTCGCTATCTTATTTCAAAAGGGTTGCCATTTAAAAAAAATTAAATTTAAAATTTAAAACGAGGTATTAAAAAATTGAAAAAAAAAAAGATTTTTTTTATGTGTTTGGCCTTGATACAAAGATTCCGGAGCAGTTTTTGTTTCTGAAAATTTGTTCTTTTGTTTATATCTTAAAAAATGATTGAATTTGAACACTTTGAATTTCTAGCATGGCTAACATTTTGAAACGATCTTGTATTTGTCACGCGATAACACACGAATTCGCCTATTTCGATGTAAGAAGGCATGTGGATAGTATACATCAATACCTCGACCAAGTTCGCTGGCCAGATTCATCAGCCATCTTGTTTCAAAATGGCGGCCATTAAATTAAAAAATATATATATATTTAAAGTGAGGTGCAAAAAAATTAGAAATTGAAAAAGGTTTCTTTCTTAAGTATTTCACGTTGATATAAGGATTCAGGAGCATTTTTTGTTTGTCTTTACCTTAAAAAATGGCTCAGATATAGCAGTTTCAATTTCTATTGTGGGTGACATTTTGAAAAATCTGATTTTTTGCATGCGACAGCATTCGTATATATCAACCGATTCCGATGTGAGTGAGCATGTGAACAGCAATTACTAAGGTCTCGACCAAGTTCACTATGGTTAGCCTCATCCACCATGTTGTCTTAAAATGGTAGGCACTTTAAGAAATCGCCGAATTTGGCAGCCAAATATGAGTTACTTTAAAGAAAAGCAGCTTGAATAAAGCTGACTAATTTCGCGAAATTCTCACTCATTATATTGATAAAAATTAGTATTGAATCTCCTATATTCAGTTTCCACTATATTGAGATTCGTGTGTTTGAATGATATAAGTTGGCTTTTTTAAAATAAGGAATATGAAAGCTACCTCTTCCTCCCGGCACTCGCCGGAAGGACTTTTACTAAATACCACGCCAAATGGTTGATGTTTTTTCTTCGGCTTATCGGGAAAATAATATATTTTTCTGTTACACCAGCCAAGAAAACGAGCATTCTGATATTTAAAGGTGAGGGATTTTACTGTGGTTGCGATACAAACGTCGCGATTTCTGATCATTTTTATAATGATTTGTGGACGAAAATTTCACAAATGTCGGTTATTATTGCTGTATTATTTCATTTTAATTTATTATACCCGGAAGGCCCCTCATAATTGACACGAGCAACGCCGGGTAGTTCTGCTAGTATTTAATAAATCCACGAACCAGAACAATATTTTCCATACTGTCACGAACCGGAACAATATTTGTCACAATTTCACGAACCGGAATATCGTTTCGGTTTGCTCCGGTACATTTCGAGCCCTGAGGAAAACACTCTTTAATTCTAGTTAGGAAACTCTAGAACTCTCTAGAAAAGGGAGATAGAATATATAGGGATGACATGGAACTATTTTTTAGAGCCAATATTTAGATTCTAGATGCCAGAACCATATTTTTTTCTCAGTGTAAGATGCCTAATTCAACCATATGGAGGAAACGCAGAACGCATTTGAAAACTCAATTTCCGCAATTTCCATCTATAATCGGAAAATTATCCGAATTTTTTGAGCAGCCCTGTATATGATAGTACAGTGAAACCTCCCTGTGCGACCTCCTCCAATAAGCGACCACCTCCCTGGTCGACCATTTTTTCATGAAATGAAATTTAATACCATAAGCTCAATACTCATTTTACCTCCATTCAGAGACCACCCCAGTTGAACTCCCTCCATGAGCGACCCATTTCCTTGAAGAAAACGAAACAAATTCCGTTTTTTCCTGGTCGCTTGAAGAAGGTTTTATTGGAAAAATAATTCCGGAGAGCGCATTATTCATCAAATTTCTAAATTAATTTTAGATTTTTTTTTATTCCAGTAACTTTTAAGCGTTTAAACCCCATTGTGCCTTTTTTGGCAATGAATTTAACTCTGACAAATTAAGAATGACGGTCGATAAACTCCCCTTCCCTATTCTGTCAGAAAACTTTCAAAGATTAATTAATGAAATCGTCATTATTTGTTCCCGCCAAAAAAAGAAAAAAAAAGCATTGCATTTATTTATTACACTTCGAAAGGACATGGAAATAAAAGTTATAAAAGTTAAAACAGTAAAATCAAAGCAATCGTCAATGTATTCATTTTTTTAACTCTCCAGTTAAACTTATGTAATTAACTTTTGTTTTGACACGTAAATTTTTATATTTTTTCTAATGTGAAAAATAAATTTTAATAACATTAATTGCTGTCTTTTTTCAATCATTAAAATCTAGATTTAAACATGACCTCCATTAAGAGACCACCTCTCGAAGCGACCCATTTTTATTGGAACGGAACGTGGTCGCTTTAGGGAGGTTCTACTGTATATAGATTTGTATCTTATTAACAACATGCATGCCAAAATTTAGTTCAGTTAGGAAATACATACCGCAGTTGAAAATTCCTCTTTAGCAATCCGCTCATAAAGAGAACGTACGTGAATTCTTTTGTGCAGCCCTGTATACGAGGTATAGAATTTATACGCAACGAATGACACGAAAAAAATTAGTTAAATTTAAAAGCGCATACCGAAATTGAAAACACACTTCCAGCAATTATAGCTCCAAGACGGCACTGTAACCGCAGGGTTCCTACGGGTCAGGGAAAACCTGGAAAAGTGTTTTCACGTCACTCCGCTTATCACGTCAATTTTTCAAAGTCCCGATTTTATGCATATGAATGTAATGTAAATAAACTCCGGATTTTACGTCGTTGAATAGTTTTCAACTCCGGATATCCCGACAGTTTAGGAAAATTGACCATGTTTCATAATCCATCTTATAAGCACGGAAATTAAGCGGTAAGAAATGTCTTAGTCAAACTTTTCACAAAAGTGTCTAGAATACCCAATGAGATAAATGAGAAATTTTACTTCAATCGTTTATCTGAATAAATAAACACACACACTATGAATGACCCGCTTAAGCTTCAGATAGACGTTTCAGTCTACTCGCGGCTTTTTGTTCTGCTCAGGCGGCGCTTTCTTGTGGTTACACGGCGTTTTTCATCAGACTAAAATAGAAGCATTGCATTGCATTGAAACGATCAGAAATAATCTGACATCAGTAGTAGGAAAAGGGGGCTCCGAGGACAGGAGGAGGCGGCACTGCGGCACCGTGCCGTCTCCGATCCCGTACCGCCTCTGATGCCTCCTCTCGTCCCCCCTTCGGCCCCGCACCCCCTCCGACATCGCCCCCTAGCGGGAAAAAATAAAGATCTGCTCTAGCATGCGGGGTGAACGATCCTCTATTCAATTATCACCAATCACCTCTCAACACAGTCAATGCCTCTTTTTAACAGACATTCCCTCCCCAAAACGGATATTCCCTCCCTAAAGCCGACATCCCCTCTCTAAACGACCATTTTTAGAACTATATAAATCAAAGTTTTTCGAAATTATTTTTTTAAATGATTTTAAACGGTGAAGTGTTCAGCGCTTTATGTGCTTGTGTAATTTGAATTTTGAACAATCTTTTCCTTAATGAGTATTATTAATTAAGTAAAACAATGGAAAATAACAATTTTTAAGGGAAAAAGCTGATATCTGTAGATTTTATTCAAGTGCAAGCTCAAAATATCGACTTAAACGCGTACATTTGAATTTTGAAGAATCTTTACCTTAATGAGTATTATTAATTAAGCAAAACAATGAAAAATAACAATTTTAAAGGAAAAAAGCCTATTTCTGTAGATTATTTTCAACTGCAAGATCAGAATATCAACTTAAATGGAGAACGTTAAACATATTTTTGAATTTTGAATTATCAATACCTTAATGAGTATTATTAATTATGCAAAATAACAAAAAATATAAATTTTAATGGAAAAGCACATTTATTTATTTATTTATTTTTCAACCATAAAATGAGAATATCATCTTAAAATGGAAATTTAAACATGCATTTCAGTTTGAGAACAACCCTCACCTTAATTAATTTTGATTAACTGAAAAAAATAAGAAAAGTTAATATGGAATAAAAAGATGAATTTTATTAACTTTTATACTAGTTTGAGATTTTAACAGACATTTAAACACTAGTTATGTAAGATTTAAAACCTTAGACAACTACGTCCTAAGATATATATTAATTAATCAAAATAAATTCAATTTTCAGCTTAATCAATAACTGGAAATTTATCATTTAAAATATTAATATATATATTTTTTCATGATTGTACATATAAAAATAAGAGTTTACTAGCTAACTTCCTTAATTTTTAGAAGATTCAACAGAATATTTTCAACAAGTCTGGTATAAGAAAATAAATACCAAATAACAATTTCCATTCCCTTCCAACCGCTCACATTCCTTAAGCTTGGGGGAACACAACAATAGAGTTTTGACGTCACAAAAGCATATCGGAAAAATGTTTACATCCCCCCAAAAAAATATCAATTTTTATGCTTCTTCTCAACTGTTAAATGAAAGATATAAACTCATATTTTAGTTTTGAACAATCATTACCTTAATGATTATTAATAATTAAGCAGAACAATGGAAAATATTTCTTTTTTATGAAAAAGACACATTTAAACGAATTCGGTTAACATTTACTAGTATAAGAAAATAATTTCAGATCTCATTCACTGCACGCTACCCCTAACATTCCTCAAACTTGGGAAGGGATCACAAACCTTCTCTGACGTCATATTCGAACCAATTTTTAGTTCGTGTTTACTGCACATGGTAAACTACAAAGCATAACAGAAAATGTTTCCATTCAAGAAAAATATCAATTTTTAGGTAAAAAGAGACTGAATTCTTTACAACTGTTACATGAAAGATATAAACATTTATTCTAGTTTTTAACAACAATAACTTTAATGAATTTTAATAATTGAAAAAATAACAAAGGAAAATGTCATATTTTAATGAAAAAAGACAAATTTAAATGAATTTGATTAACTTTTACACTAGTTGGAAACTGGAAATGAATAAAATTGTTTTATGAGTTCATTTGATCATTGACACATTCGAGATCTTGAACATATATCCGAATTTTGAATGAACAACATCTTAATGAATATTAATAATTAAGTAAAACAATGGAAAATATCAATTTTTAAGGAAAAAGATCAGAATATCAACATAAAAGAGGGAAGATACGAGAATTTCATCTTAAAAGGGAAATTTAAACATTTATTTCAGTTTTTGAAAACCATTACCTTAATGAATTTTAATAATTGTACAAATAACTAAGGAAAATATTATTTTTTAATGATAAAAGACAAATTTAAAAGAATTTGATTAACTTTTACACCAGTTTGAGATTTTACCATACTTTTAGATGCTAGCTATGTAGAATTTCAACCCTTGAACGAGGTACACTTCAATAAATACTCATTACTAAACAAAAATAAATTAATTTAATCTAATCAATAACTGAAAATTTCACATTTTAAAAATTTTCATGAATGTGCATAAAAATACGAGTTTACAAACTAATATCCTTATTTTTATTACATTTAACTGATTTTTCTGCATTCAAGCTTAATTTTTATGCACAAAGCATTATTTAATCAAATCCAGTACTTTCAGATTTAACGAAATTCAGCGATTTTTCATTTTTTAAACCAATCCTATGAGTTAAAAAACAAGAGCACCTCCTATAATTTTATAGCTTTGGATGAAACGAGACGAATTAGCAGCACATTAAAACTTAAACATAAACAAAAAAAAGTTATTAAATAATTGCTTAGTGTGTAATTTCCCCTCAAAATGAAAAACAAATGAATTCTTGAAACCTCGAAACTTACTAAGTAAAAAAAATAATAATAATTCGCCCTTGGACGGATTCGAACCGCCAACCCCATGGTTAACAGCGATATGCGCTATCCAATTGCGCTACAAGGGCATCGAAGATTTCTGAATTATTGCAATGCTTATCTACATCAAACTCGAATGTTGCTCCTATATATTTTACCATTACATAATTTTAACAACTTTTTTTCCCATTTATCAGAAAATTATTAAATCACCGAACGATCACACATCAAGTTGCTTCAAATATGAATACTATCTTTACAGTTTTTAATGATACAGGTTATACATGAATACAAACTTTAATTTTCAAACATTTCATATTTCAAATAGTCTATATTTCAAATCAAACTATTTGAAATTTTCACACGTAAGAGCAAATATTACTTAGATCTTTTCACTATTACCTTTTTAAAAATAGCAGATAACTACTTTTGAATTAATTTTCCAAGAACTGTAACTGAAATTACATCAACTCCTTATAGAAAACCCTGTTTTCACACAATTACTTGAAATTCAACAACGAATTGACCTTTACACCAATACTTATCTACATCAAACTCAATTCTTGCTCCTATATATTTTAACATTACACAATTTTAACAAATTTACATCGAATTTGTAAGATTTTAACACTTTGATGACATACACCTCAAGAAATATTCATAATTAAACAAAAAAAAAAAATAATCTTATCAACAACTGGAAATTTCACATAAAAAAAATATTTTTTTTTCGTGATTGTACATATAAAAATAAGAGTTTACAAACCAATTTCCATAATTTTATCACACTCGAACTTAACATTTATGCACAAAACATTGATTGTACATATAAAAATAAGAGTTTACAAACCAATTTCCATAATTTCGTCACATTCGAACTTAATTTTTATACACAAAACATTATTTAATCAAATTCTATACTTTATGATTCAGTGAAATTCGGACTAGTCTAGGTTATTCTGCTCATATTATTAATCAAATTGTCTTATATTTCACATTGCCTTTCGGAGATTTCTGAATTATCATCCATCAAGTTATGCAAAATATAAATACTGTCTTTATAGTTTAATGATACATAGTATACATGACTAGTCTGAGTTATTCTATCCATATTATTAATCAAATTGTTATATGTTTCATCTTACACATCGAAGATTTCCGAATTTTCACCCATCAAGTTGCTTAAAATATTAATACTATGTTTATAGTTCTAATGATGCATAGCATACATGAATGCAATCTTTAATTTTAACATTTCATGTTTCAGATAACCTATTTCAAAGCCAAACTATGTGAATTTTTACTACAACGCTTATCACAGAACGCTTATCACAGCAATTTTTTTGTATTTTTTTTAATTATTTTTTTATGTTGTAAATTTTTTTTTCACATTTGTAAAAAAAAGAAAAAAAAATTTTTTTTTAATTTTTTTTCACTTTTGAAAAAAAAAATTGTAAAAATATTTTTTCAGTTTTGAAAAAAAAAAAAAAATTCGAGTTGCAAATTTTTTTTTCACTTTTCTAAAAAATCACATTTGGAAAAAAAAAAAAAAAAAAAAAAAAAAAAAAAAACTTATGTTGTAATTTTTTTTTCTTTTCAGTTTTGAAATTTTTTTATTTTGTGAACATATCTAGAAAACTTTGAAATTATTTTGTAAACTTGTATATTTTTCGTTCATCTGTTAATTTTTGTCTCTTCTTATGAAATTTTTTAAGATGAGAAAGCGTTTTTTCGTTTAAAATGTTAGGAGATATATTCCAAAAATGAAATGGAGTGTAGAAAAATAAACACGTTGATATGTATATATAAAAAATATTTATTATGACCATGTAAGGAATACATTGTGAATAATATCTACATTCATGTTAGTTAGAAGAATCATGGATAACAAACATCTCTTTACATGCAGTGTTTATGCCTTCCAAATCTTAATTTTGGGATAATTGTAGTAAATCTTATGCAATTAGATTTGGTATATAGTCTAAACCTCTTCCTTGATTGTTAAATTCTTCAAACGTCTGATTATTTGTTGAATATCTTCACACAGTTTACATACAACTGGTGATACACTATATGATGTAGTAGGCATTTCAGATTCATGTTTTCTTGAAAACGGTTTTTGGCAATCATCGCAAGTATAGGCTTTTTCATCTGTATGGATATGTATATGTTCTTTTAAATTCCATTTACTTAAAAATTGTTTGTAGCAAATAGAACACATCTGTAAGAGAAATAAATGTAAACAATTAGAATTTTCTTCATCGATATAGATAAAAAACACTTGTTAAAGTATAAACAACAAAATATTTTATTTTAAATTTACTCTAATTACGTTTCATATATGAATTATAGTATTTCATATATAAGTACTCACATATCTATTATTCTGAAACTCTTCATGTGCTAAGGGCTAATCATTCAGATCATTCATTTCTGATAAAGAGGACTGCTGCTGTTTTGATTCATCTTGTTGCAACATCTGTACAATAAAAGAAATATATTTATATACTTAGGAAAGGTTTAATACATAAATAATCATTTATTCATTGTTTATTTTTATTATTATATATTGCAATGATATACTAAAACTTACTTTATTCACTAACAAAGAAATCGATTCCCCACTTGAATTAAAATCTGGAAATTTATCAGAATTGTGCACTAAAGTTACCTTCTCCCTTAAGTCTAACAGTTGAAATGAGAAATGCTGCGCTGCTTTTCGAAAATATATATTATTCTCAAACGTTTTGATCACGTGACAACTCACGCATGCGTACAAATCAGTAGTATAATAAATGTTATCAAGAAATTCTGTTATAGCAAACCATAGTTTATTATATTCTGCGAAGAGATAGTGGTAATGACATTTAAGGTAGGAGTTAAACTTGCAATTTTTAAAAGCTTTTTTTTAATTAAATTTTCAATAACTTGTATTTTTTTCTTACTTTTGTAAATTTTATTTTGCTAATTTGCATATTTTTCATTCATCCGTTGAAGTTTTATATGTAATAGATGGAATTTTATGCAATAGTTAATTCTTTTAATTGATTATTAGTATTTTCCTTCTGTGATACTTTTCGTGTATGAGGTTATTTAACAGATATATATATATATATATATATATATATATATATTACATTTTCTTTACTTATTCATATGGTAGTAATATTTCTGATGAATACATATCTGATAATTATTAGAAAAGCGTGAAGCATAAATCGTTCTGTGATGTTGATAAACGTTGTAGTAAAAATTCATGTAGTTTGGTTTTGAAATAGGTTATCTGAAATATGAAATGTTAAAATTAAAGATTGCATTCATATATGCTATGCATCATTAGAACTATAAACGTAGTATTAATATTTTAAGCAACTTGATGGGTGAAAATTCGGAAATCTTCGATGTGTAAGATGAAACATATAACAATTTGATTAATAATATGGATAGAATAACTCAGACTAGTCATGTATACTATGTATCATTAAACTATAAAGACAGTATTTATATTTTACATAACTTGATGGATGATAATTCAGAAATCTCCGAAAGGCAATGTGAAATATAAGGCAATTTGATTAATAATATAAGCAGAATAACCTAGACTAGTCCGAATTTCACTGAATCATAAAGTATAGAATTTGATTAAATAATGTTTTGTGTATAAATATTAAGTTCGAGTGTGATAAAATTATGGAAATTGATTTGTAAACTCTTATTTTTATATGTACAATCACGAAAAAAAAAAAATATTTTTTTTATGTGAAATTTCCAGTTGTTGATAAGATTATTTTTTTTGTTGTTTAATTATGAATATTTCTTGAGGTGTATGTCATCAAAGTGTTAAAATCTTACAAATTCGATGTAAATTTGTTAAAATTGTGTAATGTTAAAATATATAGGAGCAAGAATTGAGTTTGATGTAGATAAGTATTGGTGTAAAGGTCAATTCGTTGTTGAATTTCAAGTAATTGTGTGAAAACAGGGTTTTCTATAAGGAGTTGATGTAATTTCAGTTACAGTTCTTGGAAAATTAATTCAAAAGTAGTTATCTGCTATTTTTAAAAAGGTAATAGTGAAAAGATCTAAGTAATATTTGCTCTTACGTGTGAAAATTTCAAATAGTTTGATTTGAAATATAGACTATTTGAAATATGAAATGTTTGAAAATTAAAGTTTGTATTCATGTATACCCTGTATCATTAAAAACTGTAAAGATAGTATTCATATTTGAAGCAACTTGATGTGTGATCGTTCGGTGATTTAATAATTTTCTGATAAATGGAAAAAAAAGTTGTTAAAATTATGTAATGGTAAAATATATAGGAGCAACATTCGAGTTTGATGTAGATAAGCATTGCAATAATTCAGAAATCTTCGATGCCCTTGTAGCGCAATTGGATAGCGCATATCGCTGTTAACCATGGGGTTGGCGGTTCGAATCCGTCCAAGGGCGAATTATTATTATTTTTTTTACTTAGTAAGTTTCGAGGTTTCAAGAATTCATTTGTTTTTCATTTTGAGGGAAAAATTACACACTAAGCAATTATTTAATAACTTTTTTTTGTTTATGTTTAAGTTTTAATGTGCTGCTAATTCGTCTCGTTTCATCCAAAGCTATAAAATTATAGGAGGTGCTCTTGTTTTTTAACTCATAGGATTGGTTTAAAAAATAAAAAATCGCTGAATTTCGTTAAATCTGAAAGTACTGGATTTGATTAAATAAGGCTTTGTGCATAAAAATTAAGCTTGAATGCAGAAAAATTAGTTAAATGTAATAAAAATAAGGATATTAGTTTGTAAACTCGTATTTTTATGCACATTCATGAAAATTTTTAAAATGTGAAATTTTCAGTTATTGATTAGATTAAATTAATTTATTTTTGTTTAGTAATGAGTATTTATTGAAGTGTACCTCGTTCAAGGGTTGAAATTCTACATAGCTAGCATCTAAAAGTATGGTAAAATCTCAAACTGGTGTAAAAGTTAATCAAATTCTTTTAAATTTGTCTTTTATCATTAAAAGATAATATTTTCCTTAGTTATTTATACAATTATTAAAATTCATTAAGGTAATGGTTTTCAAAAACTGAAATAAATGTTTAAATTTCCCTTTTAAGATGAAATCCTCGTATCTTCCCTCTTTTATGTTGATATTCTGATCTTTTTCCTTAAAAATTGATATTTTCCATTGTTTTACTTAATTATTAATATTCATTAAGATGTTGTTCATTCAAAATTCGGATATATGTTCAAGATCTCGAATGTGTCAATGATCAAAAGAACTCATAAAACAATTTTATTCATTTCCAGTTTCCAACTAGTGTAAAAGTTAATCAAATTCATTTAAATTTGTCTTTTTTCATTAAAATATGATATTTTCCTTTGTTATTTTTTCAATTATTAAAATTCATTAAAGTTATTGTTGTTAAAAACTAAAATAAATGTTTATATCTTTCATGTAACAGTTGTAAATAATTCAGTCTCTTTTTACCTAAAAATTGATATTTTTCTTGAATGGAAACATTTTCTGTTATGCTTTGTAGTTTACCATGTGCAGTAAACACGAACTAAAAATTGGTTCGAATATGACGTTAGAGAAGATTTTTGATCCCTTCCCAAGTTTGAAGAATGTTAGGGGTAGCGTGCAGTGAATGAGATCTGAAATTATTTTCTTATACTAGCCCTACTAAAAAAATTCTGTTGAATCTGCTAAAATTAAGGAAATTAGATTGAATATATCTTGGGGTATAGTCATCTAACGAATTAAATATTGCATAACTAACGTCTAAAAAAGGACGATAAAATCTCAAAGTAGTGTAAACGTTAACCGAATCCGTTTAAATGTGTCTTTTTCATAAAAAAGAAATATTTTTCATTGTTCTGCTTAATTATTAATAATCATTAAGGTAATGATTGTTCAAAACTAAAATATAAGGTTATATCTTTCATTTAACAGTTGAGAAGAAGCATGAAAATTTATTTATTATTTTTTTTTTTTTTTTTGGATGTGAACATTTTTCCGATATGCTTTTGTGACGTCAAAACTCTATTGTTGTGTTCCCCCAAGCTTAAGGAATGTGAGCGGTTGGAAGGGAATGGAAATTGTTATTTGGTATTTATTTTCTTATACCAGACTTGTTGAAAATATTCTGTTGAATCTTCTAAAAATTAAGGAAGTTAGCTAGTAAACTCTTATTTTTATATGTACAATCATGAAAAAAAATATATATTTATATTTTAAATGATAAATTTCCAGTTATTGATTAAGCTGAAAATTGAATTTATTTTGATTAATTAATATATATCTTAGGACGTAGTTGTCTAAGGTTTTAAATCTTACATAACTAGTGTTTAAATGTCTGTTAAAATCTCAAACTAGTATAAAAGTTAATAAAATTCCTCTTTTTGTTCCATATTAACTTTTCTTATTTGTTCAGTTAATCAAAATTAATTAAGGTGAGGGTTGTTCTCAAACTGAAATGTATGTTTAAATTTCCATTTTAAGATGATATTCTCATTTTATGGTTGAAAAATAAATAAATAAATAAATCTGCTTTTCCATTAAAATTTATATTTTTTGTTATTTTGCATAATTAATAATACTCATTAAGGTATTGATAATTCAAAATTCAAAAATATGTTTAACGTTCTCCATTTAAGTTGATATTCTGATCTTGCAGTTGAAAATAATCTACAGAAATAGGCTTTTTTCCTTTAAAATTGTTATTTTTCATTGTTTTGCTTAATTAATAATTCTCATTAAGGTAAAGATTCTTCAAAATTCAAATGTACGCGTTTAAGTCGATATTTTGAGCTTGCACTTGAATAAAATCTACAGATATCAGCTTTTTCCCTTAAAAATTGTTATTTTCCATTGTTTTACTTAATTAATAATACTCATTAAGGAAAAGATTGTTCAAAATTCAAATTACACAAGCACATAAAGCGCTGAACACTTCACCGTTTAAAATCATTTAAAAAAATAATTTCGAAAAACTTTGATTTATATAGTTCTAAAAATGGTCGTTTAGAGAGGGGATGTCCGCTTTAGGGAGGGAATATCCGTTTTGGGGAGGGAATGTCTGTTAAAAAGAGGCATTGACTGTGTTGAGAGGTGATTGGTGATAATTGAATAGAGGATCGTTCACCCCTCATGCTAGAGCAGATCTTTATTTTTTCCCGCTAGGGGGCGGTGTCGGAGGGGGTGCGGGGCCGAAGGGGGGACGAGAGGAGGCATCAGAGGCGGTACGGGATCGGAGGCGGCACGGTGCCGCAGTGCCGCCTCCTCCTGTGCTCGGAGCCCCCTTTTCCTACTACTGACATCCATTTCTGAAACAACTAATATTAATTACAATTCATTGTATAATATTGAAAAAAGAATTGTATAAAGCACATCTAGGGACAAGCAAACCTTAATTCATCAGTATTTCATGTAACAATAAAAAAAGTCATCATAAATATGATTTTATTATTTTCAATTTTGTTTTTGTATTTATTTTGTTTAATAATAATGTTTTATTGCTTAAAACTGCAAGAACAGTTATAAATTTAAAATTTTCATTAATTAATTAAAAATACGGCTTATTATGAACTTATTTTTCACCAACTCCGGTTACCTCGATACTCCGCTTATGACGACACTTTTTTCTGGTCATTAGAGTGTCGGGATAACGAGGTTCGACTGTATTTGAAAAGGTCAGGGAATTTTTGATATACTACTTCCATAAAAATTTGTATTATCGTCGTAAATAAAGAAATTTTGAAATAATTATTCATCCAATCTAAAATTTTTATATAAAATTTATGCAAACTATATAACAATATGAAAAATAATGGAAATTCATACAGCACATACTTTTTTCTAGCATATCTAGATTAAAGTCCGTTGCGGAGGGTTCTACAACAATATATAAGCCGAATGTTTACTGAGAAAGATCAGGGAAAATCTGGAAAAGTCAGGGAATTTTGTTACCAGAATTGTGTAGGAACCCTGAATCGATTTCTTTTGTATGCCCCTGTAAATGAACGACAAATGCTATGAATGCCCTATTCGATAGTAATAATCTTGTAGTGAGATTCAGTGATTCATATCAATTTCAATACATTTGAAATAGTGTAATGTCGTTAAAATATCCTGCAAAGGATTTTTCCTCATTGACCCAAAGTAACGGAATTCCTTTGAGTACCCCTGTAAATGAACTATTAACGCTACCCATTCCCTATTTCAATTCCGAACATGTCATGGTAACTACTATTAAAATATACCAATTGCATGAAAATCCGACCATATTTACGCGAGTTAGAGCGTGGACAGACGGACAGACAAACCGAATTCAAAAACACTTTTCAACTTTGTTGGAAAGTGTTAAAAGAGAGAGAGAGAGAAAGAACACTTCATGCATTTGCATACCAAAATTGTCACAGGAAAATACAGAAATAGCCAATTGACTGGAAATTGTATCTTTTTTTCAATTTATGTTAAAAAAATAATCTTCGGCTGTTGTTGTCTTACTGAAATTGTACTAAACTCTGAAAATTTTGAATTCGAACACCTAATATTTTTACACAGCGTTTGACTTTTTTCGTAAATTTGACTTTAAGATACCAAACGAGATGTCCTTCGGTCACGTGGTTTAGGAATTATGAACACATAAAGTTTGGAATTTTTAATGTTAAGTTCATATAATTGTTGGAATGCGGGTAGATTTTTAAGGGGGACTTCAGTTATGAGAAGACACTCGCAAGCAGGACTTAATTTGCACCGGAGCTCAGCTCCGATACGTGTCTCTTTTTAGTAAATATTTAAATATTGGTTGGAATTCACCGGAGCTCATAAATAGATGGCTCCGGAGCCCAGTGCAATAGCGTTTCCGAAAAATCGTAACCTAAGTTACCCTTTCTACCCCCCCCCCCCCCGATCTTCAAGTTTTTACTTTTTTTTTTATCACAGCACTTATATGAGACGATCTCTTCAATGTCTTTTTTCTAAATGTGTTATGTATAAATTTGTATTCATTTCTACTGTTAAAAATTATCACGTTGCAGAAACATTTTGCTGTCAATGGGGCTTGTCGAAGAAAGCTTAAAAAAATTCTGTCACTGGCTATATACGTATATATATATATATATGTATATATATATCTATATCTATATCTATTCATATCTATACACTTATTGATAATATTAAAGATATACCACGTTTCCCAAAAATAACTGATGGATTTTAAAATTCAATAACTTGCAAACGGTGACAGATATTTAAATATTTTTTGCAGGAAAGTTATGTAAGATGTCAAGAGTTTTTTTATGCTGCGATTCCCAGTTTTAGTTACAAATTGCAGCGATAGATGGCGCTGCAAGCAATAGGCACTAAATCCAGGCTCGATTTTTCGGCCTCTCTCTTCTCACATGCGAAAAAAAGGAGATTAAAATGTTTTGAATGGATCCTGCAGTACCAAAAATCAGGTCTGGAATTAGCACCTATTTCTCGCAGCGCTATCTATTGTTTGAAATTCGAACTAAAATCAAGAATAGCAGTAAAAGACTCCTGCCATCATACATAATCCTCCTGCAAGAATTTTTTAAATATCTGTTGCCGTTTGCAAATTATTGAATTTTAAAATCATAGGTCATTTTTGGAACACCCGGTAATTGCTACTCTTCCATAATTGAATTAAGGCTGTTCTCAAATCCAAAAGATCAAAACTTTATGTCGCAAGTTTTAATTTATTTTTGTGCGGAAATGCATGAAACGAGCAGGCGTTGTTGTTCAGAAACTATGTAATCAAGCTCTTGTTTCCGTTTTTTTTTTTTTTTTTTTTTTTTCTTTTTTTTTTTTTGCAAACGGAATAGATCTTTCAGAAAATAGTGTCAAACTGGACGTTTTGAACAGAATTTCTGCACGAAAGAAGAATAACCTGTCAAGAAAGGGTGAAAAACGTGTTTGTCACGTGATCAAAATCGCTTATAACTCAATAGGTAATTGATTGATCAAAAAATGAAAAACACAGTTCGATTCCAAATCGCTTCCATAGTCAGGCTTTCCAATTTTATATCTTTCCGTTAAAAAATGAATTTGTAAATGTCTCAAAATGTTTTGCACTTGTTGGGCAGAGTAGTTGAGAACAGCCTTAAAATACTATCATGCTTCGCCATCACATGGTCAGTTTTCCATGGTCATCGTCGTCCATTTTCCCACCGACTCCGCAGTCCTGGCCAAAAGTCCCGATTTTTTCATGATGCACGAATTTTATTAAATTTCTTTTCCTACCATGCGATTCGTTAGTCTACATCATATGGAACTTAATACTGCAAAACTTGTGAAGACAGAACCTATCTATAAAAGAAAATTTGTATTATCCTTCTCAAAAGAATTGATACCTATAAGGAAGACTATCTGAAACGGAATTTTTCGCGGTTCACAGCGATTCTGTTTTCTACTTTATTTTGTTCTGCAAACCCTGTGAAAACGGACCTGTTTATAACGGAATTCTGTTTTAAAAGTAAAAATTTCATTGTCCCAACGAATACTCTTTCACAGGTTTTACTGAAAAAGATTGTTGTGTTTATTTAGTATAATAAAACCAGCTAAGACGATATCTAAAGTGACCAACGGAAAATTCCGTTTTAAATAGGTTTCTGTCTTGTTAGGTATAATTGTATGGCATTCTTGGCGTAGGGACAATAACATTTTAACCTTTAAAACAGGATATTGTTGTAAGCAGGTTCCGTTTTAATAGTGTTTACTGTATTTTTATGTCCCATTTTAGAATCCATTGTCCCGATTTTTGTGACACTAAACCTGCCAAAACTAATCTCTACCTACACTACAGTGAGATGATATTTTTCTATTTTTCTAGTCATGTCAATAATGGTGCCCTTCCCTGTTTGCCTCTAGATCTAGATGATAAGCAATGCGCCCCCACCCATACTGTGAGGCTGGACAGCCCTGGCTAAATAATCATTCTAATTAAGAACGAGTCGGAAATTGTACTTCAAACGTGGCAAATGAGGTGCGTTCGTACTATAACTAATTTTATAAATATTAATATTTTGGTGCCATAGCTGTTGCACTGTTATGCAAAAATGCATTAATACAAAATTTATTACGATTCCATATATTAAATTCAGTCATACGGACATAATAGGACTTTATCTTAAATAGGACATTATCACCATGGCAATCTAGAATCATTATCTATCATTGGATATCACTGAACTAATGACGTATGACAGGATTTAATAGAATGAAGAAAACTTTTATTAATATCTTCTTAAGTTTTGATTCGATCTTCATAAAATTTGAAATAACTCGACAAAGTTCTGCAACGATTGTATATATTAAATTTCAAACCATTCGGTTGTGTAGTTTTTGCGCTTTTATATGCGGTGGAAAGACGGACGGACCAGACTACGACTATAGGTGCTACGTATCTATATTATAAAGGACAAACATATCTGTGCGTAACGCATACGTCATTCTGCGAATGACAACAATTTGAATTTGAAATGAAATTTTGGTTTTGCAATTTTCTCTACTGCAAAATTTTAAAATTTTAAACTTCTAAACATCGCACATTTTAAATTTTTACACCGTCGTATAAGGAAAAAAATGCTCTTTTAAATGCAATTTGTTTGAAAGTTGTATCTCAATTAATTTTTGAGATATTAATTTTTTTGCAGTTTTTAATACCATTTTTCTTATCGTGGCAACAAAAGTACCTCATTTCTATTGAAAGTCATTGAAAGTAAACGGAAAATAGTTGAAAATAGGAGATACTTTATCTTTTTGTTGCAATTTTCTCATAAAACCTGGAAAAATAGTTGAAAATAAAATATGGGCTATATCAAGAATATTGTCTGTTATTCCGTGATAATGACGTCATATGCACACTTTTCTATAGACGAAGTTTAAGACCGGGTTGTAAAAGTAGATTGCTTTAGCGGATGCAATTGACGTCATTTTTTAAAAAAGCGTGTATTTTAATTCTTAAACCTGAATTATGTTTTGTAGAAGTGCGTCATTTTCACAGAACATCTCCTTTGAAATTCTTCACAGGTGAAAATGCTTCACTTTTGAAAATAATGTAATCGAAAGCACACATTGATAAACGCAATGTTTTACAAAACTGTAGAGTATCTGTATAAAAGAGAGGTGACATGGAAATAATAGCGATTTATATTACAGAAATTGATGATTCTCGCCTGGATGGATTGGCTTCGCCGAGTCAGACAAGCAAACAAATAATTCGTGGTTTAAAATAATATCGTGTTCCTGAAGTTTTTGCCGAAAATTCTCTCGAATAATAAAATTTTAATGCTGTTCTTTAGGACATTCTACTATAATTTTATCAAAATAACATAATTTACTTAATTTAATTTTTCCTAATTTTATATAATCTATAAACACAAGTGTGTTTTTTAGTCATCTGCCCTGATCTATCTGCTGAACCAATTTTACTAATGTATATATTTTTAAAGCTCTTCCTTTGTAGATATGGTCGCACTATCTGTTTTTTTTTTTTTAAATATCCCCACTTTTATATTTTAATTTTAAAAGCATTTAATGAAATTTTTTCAAAAGGATGAAAATTAGATAGCTTTCATTGCTGCAGACAAGAGAGAAATAATGAGGTATTTTTATCTTAATTCTTGCTATTTTCTGATAAAAATTTAAAATTGTTGATAAAAATTGTTGTATAGGGTTTAGTGGCGCAAAATCCCATTAGGAGCAGAATGTTATATTAGAGGCATAATAACGGAAAATGACATACTGCTTTTGAAAACACGCATTTTTCCCCATAAATTTTCTATAGTGATTTTCCTTCTGCATGTGAACTGATACTAAGTTTCAGGCACCAGGCGAAATGCTTATTTAAGTGAAAATGAAGTCATATTTAAAAGAAAACGATCATTTTCTTAGATAAAACTAAGCCTTTTAACACAAATGCGTCTAAAAACCATAAATTACGGAAATTTGTACTCTCCAAAATTGAGATTAGAATCTCAAATAAAGAGTGCGTCTGTTCACATAAAAGATGAAGATGTTACTGGCGATCTTGACTTCAAGTTTTGAGTTAAAATGATTTTTAAATGATAAAGAAAAACACAATTTTTAAAAAAAATGATGAATATGGATATGAGAAGTGCGTATGCAAATTTTGAGAAGGTGAAAATTGCTGTTTTCATTCCGGAAATCCAAGCATAAGGGCCTCAATTGATAACCACATCCTAATAACAGATCTTTATTATATTTTACTGATTACGTATCTATATTATAAAGAACAAACGTATCTGTGCGTAACGCTGACGTCATTTTCCGAATGGCAATACTTCACGATCAAATTTCGGTCTTGAAATTTTCGTTACTGCATTTTTTCAATCTTCTGACCATCATACATTTTCAATTTTTGTCGCATAGGGAAATAAATGTGCTTGCAAATGCAATTTGTTTAAAAACTGTATTAATTGACTGATGTATTATATTTTCTAAAATAATTTTTAAGCATGATTTTTTTTTAAAGTTTATCTTATCACGTGCCGGTTTCAATACATAAAATAATAAACATTTTGCACATAAAGCAACAAACATTTTTCGGCATTTGCTTCTGATTATTTTTGCATAATGAAATTAATACTTCCTTTATAAGCAAATAAAAGAATAATATTAAAAAACCACCAAACTAACATATTTGTGAAAGACAAATTAACGAAATTAATATTTCTTTTATAAACAAATAAAAGAATAATATTGAAAAAACACAAATCTAACATATTTATAATCGTACAATTTAAATTTTTAGATCACCAAATAGGATTTTTTTTTCAAATGGAATTTGTTTGCAAAGTTCATCTCAGTTTACTGCTTGTCTATGGTTTTAAAAACAATTTTAAAGCATGGAATATTTTTTTTAATTTATCTATATCGCGCGGAGCTCGATTACGAAGATTAATCCGTTTGCCCTTAAAACAAAATAAAGAGTTCATCATTTTCTTAGGGCTAATTTCTTTAAAAAAAAAAAAAATTCACTATGAATAAATAAATAAAATAACATAAATAAAACACAAATTTACCAGACATGTATAAGCTCTGAAATTATCAGAATATAAAAGGATGCCATAAGTAGTAAAATCTTGGCAAATAACTTAGCATGCGGCTAATAAGAAGATATCGCTTTTGATAAATTTAAAAAAAATATTTGATTGTGTAATTCGTATTTTCCATATGAAAAATGCTTTTTTAATGTAAGTGGTCAATCTAAAAAAATTATTGCATATAAAAAAATTGTTAGTTTTCAATTAAAAAAAAATATTTTCACTTATATTCTTTAACCCGGGAAGCCCGGGTATGATCCCCTAGTTTATATAATTACCAAGACACTTAAAAAAAATAAATTCAATTCCTTTTTTTTATATTCTAAGTAAGTTTTAATGAAATTTAAACTTGTTTTTGGAATGTAATGTTTAATGTAATATGGAATAAGCTTAAGTAGTGAAAAATATTATATAGCTCTTTGTGATAATTTTCAGTAAATCATTTGATTTTATTATCTCACATGTTTGTGACTTCCTCAGTACTTTTTGGGAAAAGTACGTCAAAGAATCACGGTAACTATATATCAAAAACGAAATATTCAAAATATATCAGATTAATAAGATATGATAATACGCAGAGTTCGATATTTGATTAGCAGAATATATTACAAAGGGCTTATCTATCATATTTAACGTCTGTAGTGTCATTCCTTTGTGTACCTTGCTATCTTTTCTACATATCTCTCAAAAATTAATATTGTCATAGGTTCAGAAGTCAGTGTACATTAAATTTCATTTGATCAGGTATGCATACTTTTTTTTGCTTTCTATATTTTTCTCAGATACTTGATTTTCTTTTTAGCTTATTGTTAGAAAAGCAAGAGCTTTAACCCTTTGTGAGTTAACAACTCCGATTTGAAAAATATTTACTCAAATGTTAAAATAAATCATTTTAAGCATGTAAAATTAAAAAAAAAAATTAAAACATAAAAATAAAAAAAGCGTTCACTTAAAGGTACTTTTTTCACATCTGCAATAAATCGAAAATTACGCACTTCTCATAAATATTGTCAATTTTCTAATACAAAACTGTAAAACATATGAACTTACCTTTGTAAAAAATATACTTTGGACGCATCCACCCTTTTTTAATTTTACACAGTTCATTTTAACTATAACGATGCGAAACTGTTCTAATGATAACTAAAACTTTGGAATGAAAAATGAACTCATTATCCTCGTCTGTTGAGGATTTTATGAACAATTTATATTAACCCATTTTCGGCCAAAGGTGCGTAAACGCACCATTTCAATAAATATTTTTTTATTAACACTATGACGAATATTTTTCACTAATTTTATTCTTCTGCCATTTTTAAGGGTTCTGGAGACATCTATAAAATATCAGTAATTCATTTGGAGTAAACACTTCCTGTTGAAAAATTTTCAAAATACGCTAGTCTTTTAAAATTGAAACGGTTACTGACAAATTCGATTTTTTGAAAATGTATAAGCTCTGAAATTATCAGAATATAAAAGGATTAAAAGGATTAAGTAATATGATTAATCTCAATTATAGTTGAGATTAATCATATGTTTTTATAATGGATTAAAGTTGCAAGTTCTGTAAATAGAATAATAATAAAACAAATGCCATAAAAAATTAAAAAATATATAATTTAATGGTGCGTTAGCGCACCATTGACCGAATACATAAAAATGCCGAATGCATTTTATTTCTCAAATAGAATATTATTTTTCATGCACGAAACTTTTTTTTGTCTTAATGAATGTAATTTAAGCATATTTCAATGAAAATAATGCCACATTTTATAAAATTTCTATGCTTGGCCTAAAATGGGTTAACTGTTGTGTTGGAAGATAGTAGCAAAAAACAAATCGTCTTTTAAAGCCAAGTAACATCGATTTTTAGTATACAGTTTAGGGGATGGCCAATAGATTATAAAAGTTGTAGCAAAGATGGCCACTACAAAACGTCAGAGTGACCTGACAAAGGAACCGTTTTTGGTGCTGCTCGCACTTATCATTGAGACCTGGTGCATTTTAAAGCCCTATTTTACAAAGTTTGAGAATCGATAAAATTTTTCAGTCAAAATCATATTTTTTGATTTTTCAGCAGCTTTCTGAAAATTCAATTTTTGAAACCACTTATTCTATTAACATAGAATTCTTCTAACATTAATTCTATTAACATAGAATTTTTTTTAAGGAAAAGCATTTAAAAATACAAATTAGTCAATTATAAGTGTAAAATGTCGAAAAAAGTTTAACAATTCCTTCAAGAACCTACAAATTTGATAAAAAAAAACTTACAACATTTATATTCACATTTTTGGCGGAGAAAAAGTTGGCTTTTTTTTTTCAAAAGTAGAGCTTTCCGGCAATCCTATCCGAATGTCATAGCTGATTGTCGTGTGTGAGCAGTGGTTTGGACTTCACTAGAAATTGTAATGTCCGACCTAACTAGGCACAGTAAGTTTTCTAAATTGTATAAAAATATTAATTTTCTTTCTGGATTACTTTTACCAAAAGACACAACATTTAATACAACATTTTTTTCATTTGAAACATTCGAAACTTTATTCCATCCGACTTCAAAAGAAAATAGTTTTCTTATTTTCTATTTCACTTAAAAAATAGTTTTCAATGTTCATGAAAGCTTTTAACAGAAATATATTCACTATTTATACATTTATTGTCTGCATACGAAAAAAAAAATTCTTGTTCCTTATGCTATCAATTATCAAAAAAATGGCAATCTAATTTAATTCTAATGCATTCCAGGGATAAAGCAGGCGATAAATTTGTAGCGCCATATTTGGCGACTTAACTCACCTTTGGCGTGAAATAAACAAATAAAAATCCAATAATGAAAAATTAAAAGTATAAAAAAATACATAAAATATTATTTTAACAAAGAAATTTGATCGGTTTTCCAACTTTTATGTAAAGGGTACAAAATGCACCAGGTCTCGATGCTAGGTGTGGGCAGCACCAAAAGTGGTTCCCTTGTAAGTTGCATATGAATGCAAACAGAAAGCAAGAAGAGGGTATGTCAAATTGACAATTACCTTTTATTACTATGTTTATTAGTCTGTTGATTGCCGAAATATAAGTATTATATACTAATGCAGACAAGCATTTTCCTAAAAATATATACTTCTATTTTTATAAATAGCATCTCATTTCACTGCTTTACTGGTATTGTTATCATTGATACCTGATATTTGTTGAAGGAAAGTATTATATATATATATTTTTTTGTTATCAAATAAATTTCTTTGAATGTAGCGACCCACAAAAATTTTCTAGCGACTCCAAGCAAGGTCACGACCCGCAGTTTCCGGACCAATGTTATACAGGACCGGACCAACGCGGTCGGTTCGGGCCGGGACCGAAAAATTTTGGCCCGTGCATATTTCTAGTATTCTCTGTATAATACTTGTGACTAACTTTATGTAAATTAACTTAAAAATGTTTTTAAGGCAATTCAGTTCTTTTTGCTTTCGTTCATCTGACGAAACCCTATTCGTCTCACTCCTCTGTCTGCCACACAGCTCGTTCTCAAAAACTGTGTACTTTAGAGGCTTTAAGGCTGTTCTCAACTGCTCTGCTCAACAAGCGCAAAACGTTTTCACACATTTACAAATTAATTTTTTAACGGAAAGATATAAAATTGGAAAGCCTGACCAGGGAAGCGATTTGGAATCGAACTGTGTTTTTCCATTTTTGGATCCATCAATTACCTATCGAGTTCTAAGCGAATTTGATCACGTGACAAACGTGTTTTTCACCCTTTCTTGAGAGGATTTTTTCCTTTCGCGCTGAAATTCGGTTCAAAACGTTCACTTTAACACTCTTTTGTGAACGATCTATTGCGTTTGCAAAAAAAAAAAAAAAAAAGAAAAAAAAAAGGAAAAAACAGCTTGATGACATAGTTTCTGAACAGTAAAACTTGCTAGTTTCATGCATTTCCGACCAGAAATAAATTAAAACTTATGTCAGGAAGTTGTCCTTTTGAATTTGAGAACAGCCTTAAGCTTTGAATACTTATAGCTGAATACCTCCAATCCCTCGACAAATCATAAAATTAAATTAAAAATTCTTAATTAACGCACGTTATTAATTAAAAATTCCAATTAAAATAATGGAAAATATTCATAATCCAACTAAAGCATTGATTTGAATCAAACCGCAACGATTGCCTTTCAGAAACTCGAAAAAAAGGGGGGAGGGTGCCTCGAATCGTCCGTCCGGCTACCACAGTGATAAAGGACTGGAAGTTTTCAAAGACAAGTACTCACACGCAAAAAAAATTTTCTTTCTCAATTTTTAAACGTTTTTGAAATATTCCAAATAGAAGTCGAAATATCCATTAAAAATCGATTTTTAAAATTAAATTTTATCTCTTTTCAAAGACACAAAGTCAACCAATGGTGTTTGAGAAATTTTTAATACATCACCAGCAGTGCCTGATTTACAGAAGGGCCTTCGGGGCACGGGCCCAGGGCCCCTGATTTTCAGGGAACCCCAAATGCTGCTGAAGGTTTTTCAATCATTGTTCAAAATCTGATGTTATTTTATTATCTAATGGAATTTTACATTTCATTCTACATTCTATTATGTTCGCATTGTACTTTTATAACATTGTATATTTTGTCTGAAACATCCCTAATTAATTAGTTTATTATAGTGAATATTTTCTTTTTTTTATCATTTTGAAAAATATGTTCTATTTTTAATTCTTATTTAATCCTGTTCCCTTCAGATTATTTGTAGTTGGTGAGCGTAACTCGTAGGCGGCAGATCCCCCTAATATTTTAAATAACTGTAGTTTGGTAGTGCGGAAAATTTATTATTAGTTGTTGCATGCTTTATCATTCCAGATATATAGACTTGCATAGGAAAAGATAATTAGCACCACACAATTTATTATTAAAAGTCTACTCATTTAAGTTTCATAATTGTGAAATAATTATTTTAAAGTAAATTAATGATTATCATATTTAATTTTTTAATGGATATTTTAATGTAATTATTAAAGTCAATAGTGGTTATCTTAATAAGTACCTTTTAGGTAGCTTTCATTACAAAAAGCTACCTATTGCAGCCGTTCGGAGGAAAGCGATTTCAAAAAATTTTGGTATATTTTCATCGATCATGACCCCCAGACCCCGAAACCACCCTCCGTTCAAAATTGATATATATATATATATATATATATATATATATATATGACCTATGTCACACTGTAACTCTCGTAATTGTGAACCAATTTCGATGTAATTCGGTGTGTACATAGTACATACCAATGTCTCGACCGAGTTCGTTGGCCAGCTTCATCCGCCGTTTTGTTTCAAAATGGCGGCCATTAAATTTTTTTTTTAATTTTAAATTTGAAATGCGGTACCAAAAAATTAAAAATGGAAAAATATTATTGTCTTATGTATTTGACCTTTATACAAAGATTCCGGAGCAGTTTTTGTTTCGTCTATATCTTAAAAAATGGCTCAGTTATAGCATTTTAGGTAGCTTTCATTACAAAAAGCTACCTATTGCAGCCGTTCGGAGGAAAGCGATTTCAAAAAATTTTGGTATATTTTCATCGATCATGACCCCCAGACCCCGAAACCACCCTCCGTTCAAAATTGATATATATATATATATATATATATATATATCTGACCTATGTCACACTGTAACTCTCGTATTTATGAACCGATTTTGATGTAATTCGGTGTGTATATAGTACATACCAATGTCTCGACCGAGTTCGTTGGCCTGCTTCATCCGCCATTTTGTTTCAAGATGGCGGCCATTTAAAATTTTTTAAAAAAATTAAAATTTGAAAAGTGCTACCAAAAAATTGAAAATGGAAAAATATTTTTTCCTTTTCCTTATGTATTTGACCTTTATACAAAGATTCCGGAGTAGTTTTTGTTTCGTCTATACCTTAAAAAATGACTGAGTTATAGCATTTTGAATTTCTAGCGTGGCTGACATTTTGAAACGTCCTGATTTGTCACGCGATAAAAGGCGTATTTATGAACCGATTTGGATGTAACTTCGTTTATAGATAGTACATACCAATGTCTCGACCGAGTTCGTTGGCCAGCTTGATCCGCCATCTTCTTTAAAAATGGCGGCCATTTAAGTTTTTAAGAAAAATTTTAATTTGAAATATGGTACCAAAAAATTGAAAATTGAAAAAATATTTTTTTCTTATGTATTTGACCTTTATACAAAGATTCCGGAGCAGTTTTTGTTTCGTCTATATCTTAAAAAATGGCTGAGTCATAGCATTTTGAATTTTTAGCGTGGCTGACATTTTGAAACGTCCTGAATTTTGTTACGCAATAATAGGCGTATTTATGAACCGATTTGGATGTACCTTGGTGTGTACATAGTACATACAAATATCTCGACCGAGTTCGTTGACTAGCTTTATCCGCCATCTTGTTTCAAAATGGCGGCCATTTAAAAAATTTTTAAAAAATTAAAATTTAAAATGAGATACCGAAAAATTGGAAAATGAAAAAGATATTTTTCGTATGTGTTTGACCTTAATACAAAGATTCCGGAACAGTTTTTGTTTCGTCTATACCTAAAAAAAAATGGCTGAGTTATAACATTTTGAATTTCTATTGTGGCTGACATTTTAAAACGACCTGATTTTTGTCACGCGATAACAGGCGTATTTATGAATCGATTTGAATGTAACTTGGTCTGTACATAGTACATACCAATGTCTCGACCGAGTTCGTTGGCCAGCTTCATTCGCCATCTTGTTTCAAAAGGGTTGCCATTAAAAAAATTAAATTTAAAATTTAAAATGAGGTATTAAAAAATTGGAAAATGAAAAAGATTTTTTTTATGTGTTTGGCCTTGATACAAAGATTCTGGAGTAGTTTTTGTTTCTGAAAATTTGTTCTTTTGTTTATATCTTAAAAAAGGGTTGAATTATAGTACTTTGAATTTCTAGCATGGCTAACATTTTGAAACGATCTTGTATTTGTCACACGATAACACACGTCTTCGCCTATTTCGATGTAAGAAGGCATGTGGATAGTATACATCAATATTTCGACCAAGTTCGCTGGCCAGCTTCATGAGCCATCTTGTTTCAAAATGGCGGCCATTAAATTAAAAAAAATTATATTTAAAGTGAGGTGCAAAAAAAATTAGAAATTGAAAAAGGTTTCTTACTTAAGTATTTGACCTTCATATAAGGATTCAGGAGCATTTTTTGTTTGTCTTTATCTTAAAAAATGGCTCAGATATAGCAGGTTTAATTTCTAATGTGGGTGACATTTTGAAAAATCTGATTTTTTGCCTACGACAGCACTTGTATATATCAACCGATTCCGATGTGAGTGAGCATGTGCACAGCAATTACTAAGGTCTCGACCAAGTTCACTGGTTAGCCTCATCCACCAATGAATGGCAATGGTCTTAAAATGGCAGGCACTTTAAGAAATCGCCGAATTTGGCAGCCAAATATAAGTTACTTTAAATAAAAGCAGCTTGGATAAAGCTGACTAATTTCGCGAAATTCTCATTCATAATGATTTAGTATTGATAAAAATTAGTAATGAATCTCCTATAATCGGTTTCCACTAAATTGAGCTTCGTGTGTTTGAGTAATATAAGTTGGCTTTTTTAAAATAAGGCATATGAAAGCTACCTCTTCCTCCCGGCACTGGCCGGAAGGACTTTTGAATTTCTAGAGTGGCTGACATTTTGAAAAGTCCTGAATTTTGTCACGCGATACAAGGCGTATTTATGAACTGATTTCGATGTAATTCGGTGTGTACATAGTACATACCAATGTCTCGACCGAGTTCATTGGCCAGCTTCATCCGCCATTTTGTTTCAAAATGGCGGCCATTTAAAATTTTTTAAAAAATTTAAAATTTGAAATGTGGTACCAAAAAATTAAAAATGGAAAAATATTTTTTTCTTATGTATTTGACCTTTATACAAAGATTTCGGAGCAGTTTTTGTTTCGTCTATATCTTAAAAAATGGCTGAGTTGCAGCATTTTGAATTTCTAGCGTGGCTGACATTTTGAAACGTCTTGAATTTTGTCACGCGATAAAAGGCTTATTTATGAACCGATTTGGATGTAACTTCGTTTATACATAGTACATACTAATGTCTCGACCGAGTTCGTTGGCCAGCCTCATCCGCCATCTTGTTTCAAGATGGCGGCCTTTAAAAAAAATAAAAAAATTAAAATGAGATACCAAAAAATTGGAAAATGAAAAAGATTCTTTTTGTATGTGTTTGACCTTAATACAAAGATTCCGGAACAGTTTTTGTTTCGTCTATATCTAAAAAAATGGCTGAGTAATAGCATTTTGAATTTCTATTGTGGCTGACATTTTAAAACGACCTGATTTTTGTCACGCGATAACAGGCGTATTTATCAACCGATTTGGATGTAACTTGGTCTGTACATAGTACATACCAATGTCTCGACCGAGTTCGTTGGCCAGCTTCATTCGCCATCTTGTTTCAAAAGGGTCGCCATTAAAAAAAATTAAATTTAAAATTTAAAATGAGGTATTAAAAAATTGGAAAATGAAAAAGATTTTTTTTTATGTGTTTGGCCTTGATACAAAGATTCCGGAGCAGTTTTTGTTTGCTGAAAATTTGTTCTTTTGTTTATATCTTAAAAAATGGTTGAATTATAGCACTTTGAATTTCTAGCATGGCTAACATTTTGAAACGATCTTGTATTTGTCACGCGATAGCACACGTATTCGCCTATTTCGATGTAAGAAGGCATGTGGATAGTATACATCAACACCTCGAACAAGTTCGCTGGCCAAATTCATCAGCCATCTTGTTTCAAAATGGCGGCCATTAAATTAAGAAAAATATATATATTTAAAGTGAGGTGCAAAAAAATTAGAAATTGAAAAAGGTTTCTTTCTTATGTATTTGACCTTGATATAAGGATTCAGGAGCATTTTTTGTTTGTCCTTACCTTAAAAAATAGCTCAGATATAGCAGTTTCAATTTCTATTGTGGGTGACATTTTGAAAAATCTGATTTTTTGCATGCGACAGCACTCGTATATATCAACCGATTCCGATGTGAGTGAGCATGCGCACAGCAATTACTAAGGTCTCGGCCAAGTTCACTGGTTAGCCTCATCCACCATGTTGTCTTAAAATGGCAGGAACTTTAAGAAATCGCCGAATTTGGCTGCCAAATATAAGTTACTTTAAAGAAAAGCAGCTTGGATAAAGCAGGCTAATTTTGCGAAATTCTCATTCATTATATTGATAAAAATTAGTATTGAATCTCCTATATTCGGTTTCCACTAAATTGAGCTTCGTATGTTTGAATGATATAAGTTGGCATTTTTAAAATAGGGAATATGAAAGCTACCTCTTCCTCCCGGCACTGGCCGGAAGGACTTTTTTTAATTTTTTTTTACTCAGTCCCCCGTAAGCCTCTGTGCCCAGAGCCCACAAATTTATAAATCGGTCTCTGGTTGCCAGGCTTAGTGGTATGCTTTCGCGGTCTATAATTTTTTTAGAAATATTGCATTTATAGATTTTAAATTTATGCATCTATGCGTATTTATTTATTTATTTATTTTTTTACGCTGATTTCAAATACAGGGTTCGTAGGGGTACCGTTATTTTCAAGGCCATATATCAGTATTTTTTTTATAGAAAAATAAATCTAGTTTAAACGGACGGAATTTCGCCTTATTTAAGGAAAGATTTTTTCCATAAGAAAATACTGGTACCAAATAATTTCTTAGTCTAGAAATTTAAGGACCCGTACGAACCCTGAAATATGTAATTTTCATTAAAATTTGGTTAATTAGAAAATTTATTATTTAAAAAATCAATTTTAAAAAAATGAAAAATAAATGTATATTCAATTTCCTGTCATCGGAAAAGGAGAGGCAGCCTCGTCTGTGATAAAAAAACAATAATTTTCATAGTGTGATTGTTTCGTTGTATATAAAATTTTTACAAATATTGCACTTATAGGTTTGAAATTTATACACCTATGCTTATTTTTTAACGCTGAATCGAAATATGCAATTTTCGTAAAATCGATAAGAAACTTTTTATTTTATCTAAAAATCGATTTTTTGGAAAAATAAATGCTTTTGTACGGCACATTATTTAAATATTAGTGTTTCTCCACTAATTACCATTATTTTAAATGCGATTTTTAAAAATAGGCACATGAGAGATATAATAGTGAAGAGAAACTTTTCGCTGCTCTCTATGGGAACGAAGGTCGCGCGATGCGCGCGCATCCTACTTTAGAATGCGATTTTGTTTTGTTGTGGCTGGTACGATACGAAGCAATATGTGATTTTAAAAAGCATGATCGCTGTAATTTTTTACAGTTGTTGATGAGGCTAAGCCTCCCTTATTTCGAAGAACCACATCAAGTGTTTGAGAATTTTTATTGTATATATATGTATAATGTATAGAACCATGCATCTGTAAATATTCATCAAAATAATTAAAGAAAAGAATCCAGAAAGCACCTCCTTCTTTGAGTTGATGTTCGACTGTCTTTGAAATTTTCTTCATGGTGCATCACGCCGGAAAGAAAGAAAAAAAAAAGTATTCGTTACCCTATTAATGTCTTCAAAACACAAATAAGGAAATAGAGCATAGTAAGTGATAAAGGCTCGTTTACACGGAGCTAGTTTACTAGCTACAAGCTGGCGAGAAAAGAAGCGAGCGAGTCAGCTAGCGAGATAGTGGTCGTTTACACACGAACTTGTTTACTCGCTCAGTAGCCAACTCGCTATTGCATCACTTGCTGCGTTCTAAAGCTTTCTTTTATGTTTTTTTCTGTAAACAGTGTTTGTTTTTATATTAAGTGCAGAGTTTTTCTGCTTTTTTTTCTTTTGTATGTGTGTTCGTGGAAAAATGAAGTGGAACGCAGATGATATTGCTGATTTTTTAAATGTATACCAAGAGTACAATGTGTTATGGAACATAAAACACACAGATTACTGCAATACGAAATTAAAAGATGAAATTTGAATTTTATATTCTAATGCTCATTTATAAAATTTCATTATTTTTTAAGGTTTTAAGACCCGTGTCCATTATTGTAACGCTTCATTTGTCTATTTTCAGTAATGGACACCCCATGAAATCACTGTTAACTAGTTTGTTGTGGCCATCACAAAACTTTCTTCTATATAAATCATGTCAATTAAATCATTTAAATAGTACAAGAAATTACATCAATTTAGCACCATTTCATATCTGTATTTGAAGTTTGATGAAAATTCGTGCATTACTTCTTGAGATAGAGCTGTAGGGGAAATTCTGAAAAATGCAGCATAGCAGCGCCACCTGTTGGGCGATTTACACCAAAAACTAATCAGCACCAATTTATATTAGGGACTACTTGAATATAAATTTCTATTAAATTCCGTGCATTAGTTCTTGAGATAGAGCGCCCACAAAATTTGTGTCACATACAGACATTTTGTAAAAACATGTTTTTCGGAATCCCTGACCTCTAAAACGTGTAAATCCGTCGAAAACCGAAAGTCGAAAATTTTTACGAATCCAATACTTTCTTCTTGAAAAGATAGAAGAAAGTAAAAATGCAATTTCAATGATGTTTAATAGGGCATAAAATCTTTTAACTGAAAATCTAATTAATCGCATTTAATTTTTAAATTGCACTTATTGGAATATTAACTGTGAAAAATATACGAATCTATGCACTGATACAAAACTTTTTTTTTTCTTCCAATTATTGCCCTTTAAATACCCTGTACAGTCTCAATAATATGATAACTGCAATTCCCTGACATTAGTATTTTAAAATATCTATCTGAAATAATTATAACATTCACCTTGTGATAAATATGGTAGTTATTTCAAACAGTGAATAATTCTCAAAAATATTTTATTTATTGGTATCCTATTTGTTAATTTTGTTCGAAAAAATCTATTTTGTTTCATTCTCGCCGGCACGAACTACTCCAGTCGACATTGTTGACACATGCAGAACCACGAAACCACTGAATACTCGCAGCAATTTCACTAGCAACACCGTTTACACACAGCTAGTTTACTAGCCAGGTAGCTAACACGCCAGCGAGTAGCGAGAAAAGTAGACGAGCTTTCAACTTTTTTTCCACTCGCTGAGCTGCCAGATAGTTCGCTAGCGAACGTGTTTACACGGGGCGAGTTTACTAGCAGCTAGTGAATTCGCCGGCTTGTAGCTAGTAAACTCGCTCCGTGTAAACGACGCTTAAGAAGACGGCAAAGGTAAGATTAAGTTTTTCATATTTATTTCGAAATGTCTGATTTAGAAAAGTTGAAAAAGAATCGTACAGTTTTGAGAACAGCAGTAACAAAGCTGATTAATAATATAGAAAATGTTATGAAGGATAGTCCAATAAATTTTGATAATTTAGAAGAATTATTTATTCAGTTAGATACTAAAGCAGAATTATTGAAGTCAGTTGACGAGAAAATTGAGCCCCTTTTAGGGTTAGACGACTATGAAACTGAAATCAATTCTGTTTATGATTACGTGGATAAAATATCAGTTGCAAAATTTCGGGTGAAGAAAAAATTAACCGAAAACAAAAAAATTGTTAATGTTGATTTAAATAACAGTCAAGATTTAAAATCGAATGTGATTAATTATGAAAACTCAGTTGTTAAATTGCCAAAACTCAATATACAAAAATTCTATGGCGACTGTACGCAATTTATTTCATTTTTTAATACCTTTAAAAATACAATTCACGAAAATAAATCGCTTTCGAAAATTGAAAAATTTCATTATTTGAAAAGTTATTTGTCTGGAGCTACGGCTAATGCTGTAGAAGGTTTTGAAATATCAGAAGCTAATTATGACGCAGCATTGAAAGTTTTAGAATCGCGTTATGGTAAAAAAGACGTGATAATTAATCATCACCTGAACAAGCTTCTTAATTTATCCCCTGTTTATAAGGCTAACGAAATTCAAAAATTGAAAAAATTGCACAGTGATATAGAAATAAATGTTCGATGTTTGTCCACATTAGGACTCGAACCAGCAAATTATGGCTCCATGCTTATCGCCGTAATTTTAAAATTAATACCGGCAGAATTAGCTTTGGAATATAATAGACAAAATGTAGATAATTTAACACATTCAGATATACATAAATTATTAGATTGTCTGCACACTGAAATAAAAAGCAGAGAACACACATTTTTTTCGAGAATGAAAGCATTTGAAAATAATAAAACAAAAATCAAGAGTCAAACAACAAAATCTGAATTTAAATCTACTTGTGAATTTATGAACATTTCGAATGATAAATCGACTTCAGATAGGCAGCTGACTCATTGCATTTTTTGCAACGATAGTAAACATTCATCTGATTTGTGTGAGGCTGTTGATGTAAACACTAAAAGAAATTTGTTGAAATCTCAAGGAAGATGTTACCTTTGCTTAGGCAGGAAACACGTTATCAAAAATTGTAACTCTAAAACTAGTTGCAAGAACTGTTCAGGCAGACATAATCAAACGATATGCCTAAAATCTAAATTAATAAAAGAAGTAACTACACCCGAATTAAAAGGTAATGAAAGTGAAGCTAGGGAAAAAGTGATTTCGGCTATTTCCTCTACAGAAAATAATAAAATTCTTCTACAAACTTGTTGTGTAAAAATAAAATCAAACGGAAAACAATCTCTAATTAGGTTACTTTTAGATTGTGGGAGCATGCGCACCTTTATATCTGAAGAAATAGCAAATAAATTGAATTTACAGGCAATAAGAAAAGAAAAATTGTCGGTTTTTACATTTGGAAATGAGAACCCCATTGAAAAAACCTTTGAAGTAGTTAAACTAACTATTGAAAATAAAAATGTACCTAATTCAAAATTAGATATAGAAGCGCTAGTCACCAATCAAATATCAGCTACTGAAATCCCCCCACCTGAAATCAATGATTTGATGAAAAGTAAACAATTTGAAAATTTAACCCTTGCGGACACACCCACATCCAAAGAACCCATTACATTACTTATAGGTGCTGACCAAGGGCGTGCCGAAGGCTGTTTTAGTGGGGGGGGGGGGGGGGGGGTTGTGAACTGAATTTTGCCGACTGCAAGATCGGAGGTGAGAAAGGCTTTGTGATACCCCCCCCCCGCCCTCAGCGACGGAGTCAACTGTTCTACAATACTGTGAATTTATAAAAATCACTAAAAGTCTTAAGTGTTCACTTGCATTCTCCTTAACCACAGTCTAAATTAAATGCTGTTATTCAGTATGTGTAAATTTTTTAAATTATTTTACTATATAAGTAGAGTTGCGAATCCTGCAATTAATTAGGATTCAGCTTACGATTTAAAAGGAAATGTGTACGGATGTACCGTACATTAACCAGTTCTCAAAAGTAACAATTTAAGAATGTTGAAGTTTTTCGGAATTTATGTTTCTATAAATAAAACCGCATGCTGTTGTGTAATGTAAGTGTATAAATTTTAAAATACATAAAAAAGACAAATCTTGCTTGCTAAAAATAAGATATATATTAGTATAAGAGACTAAAAATTATCCTTCTACATTTTTAAATTATCAACCGCCTATCCTTCAGAATAGCCCATTTTCTAGCTACACTGTCTAAATCCAACATGTCAGTTATGTCTGTTTCACAGGTTAATAGCATTAGTTCGTCCAGTCGCTCTTCCGACATGGTGGTACGCAATTTATTTTTTACTAACTTTAACCTGCTGAAACTTCTTTCATCACTTGCCACAGTTACTGGAATAATTAAGGCCAACTTGTATGCCAAAGAAAGGTTAGGATACAAATGAGCCTTCCCCACAAGTTTTTGCGCTGCTGCGCCAATTGTATCCGATTCAGAACTAGCTATTTCTGAGGAGTGAGATCAATTTCACATTCCAAGTTATCTACATCTTTGGGATCATCAGGGAATAATTGACATAGTTTAGAAATGTCCTCGGTAGAGCTATACTTGATCCTAGATGGAAGGAGACAGGCCAGTAGTTTAACTTTCTCAAATACCAACTTATGAATGTCTCCAAATGCAGTTGTAAGCCGATCTACCACCTTCAAAATTTCTGCTTTAAAATAATTCTCTGGATTTTCGTCGATCTTCGATGGAGGCCTCCATCGCCTGTGCCGCAAATTGAACTCATAATCTTGATTTATTCCATGTGTCTCGCAGATGTTGTCAGCTTTCTTAATGATGTTCATTATTGCCGTCGTGTCATTATCCCGGAGTTTCTGAATGCTTTCGTAAGTTTCCTGCATTATGTCGGTTCCCTCTAAAATATTCAGGTCTTCACGTTGCAATTGCTCTGTTGCTAACTTGGTCTTAAACATAATGGTTTTCATTGCAAGTAAAGAAACAATGAAATCGTATGACATCATTTTGCTTCTTAACCCTGCCGCCTTAGGTCAAGCATCCTTGTCAACCTTCATGTCTTCAGAAATAATTTGCAGAGTATGGATGAGGGCATCATATGACGATAAAATAGCTCTGACTGAATCCCCTCGCATAGTCCATCTTGTCTTCGACAAAGGTTTCATGGTAAGACTCTTCTGAAGAACTTCCATTTTCTCTCTGAAGAATAAAACCGGCATTTTTTTTGGAGGGGGGGGGGGTTAGAGGAGCTATACAGGAGCCTTTTCAAAAGATAATTTTACATCTGGATGATCTGTTTGAATATGACTATGCAGGCCTCTAATAGAAAAGCAGAAATATGTACATATTGTACATTGAATCTGTTTTCCTTTCTGGAGGTCGATGTTTTCAATCAGATGAAATTTTCTTATATGGCGATATAAATTTATTTTTTTCTGTGAAATGTGAGTATATGCGATCACAGTGTGTGCATAAAATTTTCACTGAATTATACGCCATCATGCGACAAAAACAAACTTTCGCAAATCGCTCTACTTCTGTGTCCGTGACTTCATCTTTTAAATGCAGCAACCTCAAATAACTAGCGCCAAATCCAGAGCCAAGAGGTTACCAAATTCTAAGAATCAGTCCATAGCAGAAGGGAGCAATTAAAGATGCTACATGGGAAAACTTACAATAGAGATTGCAACAACCTCCCTTTCCCCCTTCCTTTCACGAAAGTCTCAAATTCTCAGAAACGCGATTCTCTCTCTCTATTTATCACCTCCGCTCTCTGATAACCCCTCCCTCCCACACACAATCATTCACAATCTTCCGTGAGAAGTTCTTTCTTTTCCCTTTAAAGACGGACAACAGAGAATTGAAATGATACTGACGACGGGAAAGGGGACTTTTTGCAGGGTGTGTTCTTAACTTTCCGACTATTCTAAATTTTACCAACTCTTCCAAATAAGTGGGGGGGTGTTACACCCCCAACACCCCCCCGCTAGGCACGCCCCTGGTGCTGACTATTATTATGAGATTGTTACTGGAAATATAAAACATTTGAATAAAAAATTAGTAGCTGTCGACACCATTTTTGGTTGGTGTCTACAGGGAAAAACAAC
Organism: Maratus speciosus; assembly: GCA_963932465.1. Lineage (NCBI taxonomy): Eukaryota > Metazoa > Arthropoda > Arachnida > Araneae > Salticidae > Maratus > Maratus speciosus. Next base: position 60,233,259 of record OZ010799.1, on the reverse strand, counting down.
TGACAGTTATACGCCCTTAGCATTTAATGTAATAGTAGAAAAATTTTTTATTTCTGAACAGATTGAAAAATTCTGGAATATCGAATCATCTGGCCTTTTTAATACTAATCAGGATTCAGATTTTTCGGAAAACAATGTTATGAAGCAGTTTGAGTCAGAAATTAAATACAATGATAAGCGATATACAGTTCGATTTCCGTGGAAGCTTGAAAGGGAACGTTTAAATGACAATCGGAAAATTGCAGAATATAGATTTTTTAAACTCAAACAAAGATTGATTAAAAACCCTGAATTATTTTTTGAGTACAAGGAGGTGTTAGCAGATTATTTGAAACAAGGTATTATTGAGTTAGTTACAGAGCCTGGAGAAAAACAAAATGTAACTTTTTATTTACCTCATCGAGAAATAATTAGAACTGATAGGACAACGAGCAGATTACGCATAGTTTTCGATGCCTCTGCTCATGACACAGGCTCACTGTCTTTGAATAATTGCCTGCATGTAGGTCCAAATTTGTATCCTGAAATATTTGATGTTTTGTTACGGTTTAGATTTAATCCCATAGCTTTTACAACTGATATAAAACAAGCATTTCTACAAATAATTATAGATGAAAACAATCGTGATGTAACAAGATTTTTATTTTCACAAGATTTGTTTGATAATTCTAAACCCTTTGAAATTTATAGATTCACCAGAGTGTTATTTGGAATTAGTAGCAGTCCCTTTTTATTGGCTGCAACAATTAAACACCACTTGAAAAAATACACCGAAAAATATCCAGACACAGTAAAATTTTTAAATGAAAATATATATGTCGATGACGTTATAGGAAGTCATGAAAATATTGATCAAGCCCTATCCACGAGTTTACAATGTATTGATATATTTGAAAATGCAAGTATGCATTTACACAAATGGCATACGAACTCTTTAACCCTTAGTGAACTATGGAAAGAAAATGGCATAACTTCAGAAGTCAATTCTGAAGCTTTTGGAGAACAAAATCTCCCTTATAAAGTTTTAGGAATCGCTTGGAATAATTCCAAAGATTTACTTTATTTTGATGTTCGAGGTTTAGTTGATTTCGTTTCAAGAAGAATAGACACCAAACGATTTATTCTACAAGTTTTAGGTAGGATTTGTGATCCACTTGGATTCCTAGGACCATTTACATTAAGACTAAAATGTATAATTCAACAAATTTGGAATTTGGGTCTAGATTGGGATGACACCTTACCCGAAGATTTACGTATACTTTGGAGTAGCTGGTGTAACGAACTCCCTCATTTGAAAAACTTTTCAGTACCCAGATACTATTTTTCTGACATCACCAATTGGCATGATTATGACCTACAATTACATATTTTTGCCGATTCGAGCATGAAGGCTTATGGTACGGTTGCTTATTTACGTGTAGCAACAACCACCGAAAATGTTCGAACAGTTTTTGTTGCTTCGAAAAACAGGGTTGCTCCACTGAAAGCGCTTACCTTGCCAAGGCTTGAATTAATGGCCGCATTGTTGTCGGCCAAGCTAAGTAGTAACATTTTGAAAGCTTTAAAATTGAATGTACCGACTTATTACTGGACAGATTAAAAAATATCCTATTTTTGGATAAAAGGATCCCCTAAAAAGTTTAAACCCTTTGTCAGAAACAGAATTGAAGAGATCCATAAATTGACCTCACCTGATAACTGGTATCATTGTCCTGGTACTGCCAATCCAGCTGATATAGTTTCTCGAGGATCAAAAATCTCTAGGATAATCAATGATACAACTTGGTTACAGGGACCAGAATGGCTAAGTTTACCTCCTGAGTATTGGCCAATATCAGAAAACAAAGAAATTGCTTATTCAGATGAATTAGAATACAAAAAAAAATCCTAACGATGTTTTTCAGAGCGAGTGCTTAGTCAAAAAACTCGAAAATCCCATAAACATTTCAAAGTATAGCAATTTAGAGAAACTTTTGAGAATTACCGTTTGGGTAAAGAAATTCATTATGAAGCTGAAAAAATCAACTGAAGTGCAAGACGTAGTAACAACCGAAGAATTACTCGAAGCTGAAATTTTTTTGATACAATCTGAACAAAAACAATTTTATAAGGAAGAAATAGAATCTCTAAAAAATAGTAAATCAGTGGATAAGACGTCATCCTTATCAAATTTCATGCCCTTTATTGACAAAAACGGGTTGATGAGGTTGGGCGGAAGGCTCGAATTTTCTAACCTGTCCGCAGAAGAGAAAAACCCAATAATTCTCCCCAAACATTCTTGGTTAACTACTCTAATAGTTCATCAAGAGCACGAGAAAATTATGCATGGAGGGACAGCCAGTACTTTGGCAAAAATTAGATCTCGTTTTTGGATACCTAAAGGTCGTCAGTTGGTCAAGAGTGTTATCAAGAATTGTATAATATGTAAAAAATATTTCTCCAAACCAGCAGACCAGATCACCGCACCATTACCAAAAGACAGATCTAGTGAAGCACCGCCATTCGCAATCTGCGGTTTAGACTTCGCCGGTCCGATCTATATCAGAAATTTTAAAGAAACGCAAAAATCTTACATTGTCCTGTTTACTTGCAGTGTGACTAGAGCCATTCACCTGGAACTCGCGTCTGATATGACAACAAATTCCTTTTTGATGGCATTCAGAAGATTCACAGCTAGACGAGGAAATCCCAAAATTATTTATTCTGACAACGCAAAAACCTTCAAAAAGGCCAAAGGTGAACTCGAAAATTTATACAACATACTGACAGACAAAGTATTTATTTTTAAATTTTATTACAAAAGAGAGAATTGTATGGAAGAATATTATAGAAAGAGCTGCATGGTGGGGAGGTTTTTATGAGCGACTAGTAAAGTCAGTCAAAGACTGTTTGAGAAAAGTAATTGGTAGAGCACTCTTAAGTTATGATGAATTAGCGACTCTGTTGACAGAAGTGGAAGCAGTTTTGAATACGCGACCATTGACGTATGTATATAGCGACAGCAATGAACCAGAACCTCTTACTCCAATGCACTTTTTAAATTTTGGAAAAGAACTTTCATTTCCTATTAATTTTTTTGAAATAATTGAAGATTGTTCGAAGAGATCAACACTCCTGAAAAGAAAAAAATATCAATCTTTACTATTGAAACAATTGTGGACCAAATGGAAAAAACAATATTTGATGGATTTGAAAACAGCCCATTCCTTGAAAAATCCTAATGCCCATACGCCACTGAAAGTGGGCGATATTGTTTTAATTCAAGATGACGCAAAAAATAAGTTTCTTTGGAAACTTGGTAAGATTCAGACTGTCATTCCTGGAAGAGATGGCAATATTCGTTCATACGAAATAAAAACAGCGAGTGGAATCTTAAAAAGATCCATTCAGCACTTGTATCCCTTTGAAATACAAAACGACTAACAAGTGACTTTTTGCAGACTTTTTATGAACATTCATAAACTTTTATAGACATTTATTTAGTTTGTTTTTTCTGCATTTAGGACTCTAAATATTTTCTTTCTCTTTTTTAATTTTTAGTGTTATTTATATATAGAATCTTTTTGAATTTTGGTATAAGTAAGTATATGATTTAACTGCAGAAAAAAAAAATGTGTGTGTTATTTAACAGTCATTATTTTTACTGTGTAATTTAAAGTGTTTTATTTAGAATTTATTGATATTTTGAATTTGACTGATTAAGTGATTAATTAGATATTGTTTGAATTCTTACATTTAGTATTTTGTATTCAAATTTAAAAAATTGTATTAGATTACTGAACCACTGATACGAAAAATTGAATTTTTATGATTTTATGATGGAATTTTGATTTGTGAACTCTTTAAGAGTTCAGGTGGGGAGTGTGAAGAGAAACTTTTCTCTGCTCTCCATGGGAACGAAGGTCGCGCGATGCGCGCGCATCCTACTTTAGAATGCGATTTTGTTTTGTTGTGGCTGGTACGATACGAAGCAATATGTGATTTTAAAAAGCATGATCGCTGTAATTTTTTACAGTTGTTGATGAGGCTAAGCCTCCCTTATTTCGAAGAACCACATCAAGTGTTTGAGAATTTTTATTGTATATATATGTATAATGTATAGAACCATGCATCTGTAAATATTCATCAAAATAATTAAAGAAAAGAATCCAGAAAGCACCTCCTTCTTTGAGTTGATGTTCGACTGTCTTTGAAATTTTCTTCAATAGAGACTAGCGGTCTTCAAGCGCTATCCGGCTGTATTTGTTACATTTACGGGGATGGGGTGGGGCTGCTGGTGGGGAACTACTTTTGATTAAATATCGCACTTACTAGTCCACATGACAGATATTATAATATAGACTGATTCCAAACATTACAGTTAACTTAATGATGACACTCTGTAACATTAAAATAAAAGGATGAGTAGCACATTATTTTCGAATAATAATTTAAGATTTTTTTTTTTTCATTTCAAAGTACCTCGGGTTCCATGGGCCCGATGACTGGCTCATTAGACTTGATATCGATAGCTTTTTATATTTTAGTTCCGTTCTTTACCGCAGGTTGCGATTTCCAATCTCGCGTACTATGGACTCGATCACAACAGGGTTTGACTTTTTAAACTTGGTTTTCTATGGCTTCGTTCGGAAGTTGGTTTGTTTAGACCAGAGTTAACTCCTGGCGGTGGAAATTGGAGCAAATAGATTTTGTTTAAGGGTGTACTGAAATCTAAACTGCTTATTTTCTGACTCATTTTTAAATTCATTTTTGCTCTCAAATGCATTCCATTGGCAGGTTCTCTTATTCAGAAACTATATAATATGCCGTATGGGTTGATTTTTTGATAAAGGCAGAATATATTTTTAAAAAACCTGCCAAGTTGGTCATTTTGAGCCAAATTTCTCGAAGCGATAGTGCTGGAAAAGAAAAGCCTAAGAAAATAATTGTTACTTGTCTTACTGAGAAAATAATTGTTTATAAATCAAGTTCTAATTAATTGAACGAAAAATAAAAACACAGGTCGCTTATAAATATCTTCAAAAAATCATGTCAGTAAGTTTCATGTTTTCACTTTTAAAAATGAGTCTGAAAATGTGCCAGAAAATTTCGAGTTGATGATCATGGAAAAATATTTTTTTGAATACCGCCTTAAATAATTTAACTTGAATATTTTTAATTTGATTAAAAAGAATTCCTTTTATAATCCTTTTAAAATTAAATTTATTTGTGTTTACATCTTATGTAAGGATTTAATAATTATAAATTAACAATTTCAATTTATTAATTAAAGGATACGTGTTTTAGATTAAAGTATTTAATTAAAGGATTAAGTGTTTTAAAAGGAATATTAAACGAAACCCTCTGTGCGATCTGCGATCACAACATATTTATTTCCTTTCAAATGCAACACCCAATGTTTTAAATCTTCGGTTCAAACTATGCCCAGAAACGAAATTTCAAGTCATTTGGGTGATAAGTTTTTAAATTATAAATATTCAATATTTAGAGCTTCTAATGTTTAAATACATTTTCATATTTTTATTGATATCTCCTGAAATTATATTCCTAATGTGTTAATTTTTGTGTGTGGTTATAATACTAAAAAACCCAAACATAAATACATTGAATTTCTAATTTTCAAATTTTATAATATGAATTATGAAATTAATATTCGAAAAAAAATATGAATTGAAACCTACAATTTTTTTGATAGATTTATATTTATTATGTTTTGCTTTATGCAAATTCTCAATTTCAATTATTTCTTCCAAGTAGTTTTCGAATTATGATTAAACTAGTCGGATGTACCAATTCCAAAACTTTCTTCTATCTCATACATGTTAATACTTGAAAATTCGCTATCACACTGCCAAAATTAAACGACAATCTATACCCATCATGAGGATTCTAAAGATGTGAAATTCCGTGCATTAGTTCTTGAGATATGGCTATCTCTGAAATTGCGTAAATCCAGAAAAATTCAGCCTAGCAGCGCCACCTAAACATATGCTTTACAAAAAAACCTATGTTACACTAAGACCACCAAGCAACCACTTACGTCAAAGTCTAACTGAATCTGAAGTTTGGGGAAAATCCGTGCATTAGTTTTTGAGATAGAGTTATTGTGAAAATAATGAAAATTCCAACATAGCAGTGCCACCTATTGGACAATTAACACCAAAACCTAATCAGCAACAACTTTTGTTAACATCTAACTAAATCTGAAGTTAGGTGAATATTCGTGCATTTGTTTTTGAGATAGAGCTATTGCGGAAATCGTGCAAAATGCAGCACAGCACCACCACCTGTCGAGCGATTTACACCAACACGTAATCAGCATCAAGTCATACCAAGGACTAACTGAATCTGAAGTTTCCTGAAAATCCGTGCTTTAGTTCTCGAGATAGAGCCATTGCGAAAATCGTAAAAAATGCAGCATAGCAGCGCCACCTGTTGAGCGATTTGCACCAACACGAAATCAGCATCAAGTCATATCAAGGACTAACTGAATCTGAAGTTTCATGAAAATCCGTGCATTAGTTCTTGAGATAGAACCATTGCGGAAATCGTAAAAAATGCAGCATAGCAGCGCCACTTGTTGAGCGATTTGCACCAAAACCTAATCAACAACAATTTTTGTTAACATCTAACTAAATCCGAAGTTAGATGAAAATTAGTGCATTAGTTTTTGAGATAGAGCTATTGGGGGAGTCGTGCAAAATGCAGCACAGCAGCACCACCTGTTGAGTGATTTACACCAACACGTAATCAGCATCAAGTCATACCAAGGACCAACTGAAACTAAAGTTTCAGGAAAATCCGTGCATTAGTTCTTAGAGCCATTGCGGAAATCGTAAAAAATGCAGCATAGCAGCGCCACCTGTTGAGCGATTTCCACCAACACGTAATCAGCATCAAATCATATCAAGGGCTAACTGAATCTGAAGTTTCATGAAAATCCGTGCATTAGTTCTTGAGATAGAGCCATTGCTGAAATCGTAAAAAATGCAGCTTAGCAGCGCCACCTGTTGAGCGATTTGCACCAAAAACTAGTCAGCATCTATTTGTATCAGGGACTAACTGAATATGAATTTCTATTAAATTCCGTACATTAGTTATTGAGATAGAGCGCCCACAAAATTTGTGTCTCACACACACAGACAGACATTTTGTAGAAACATGTTTTTCGGGTTCTCTGACACCTAAAACGTGTAAATCCGTCCAAAACCGGAATTTGAAAATTTTCATGAATCCAATACTTTCTTCTTGTAAAGATAGAAAGTAAAAACGTGAAAATGATGGTTTAAGAGGACGTCTATGCTGCGCAGAAAAGCATAATTTGAAATATATACATTTTACTCATTCTATTGAAATATTTGTGCTGGCAATAGTCGAACCACATTAAGCGAGTGAAATGGTCCTATTTGCAAGAAATAATACATTAATAGAAGTGACATAGCCAATCTATAGCATTTCAACAATCAAGTACCGAATTTCAATTTGGATACAGCTCCTAAAATAAGCTCATTTTAAAATAATTAATTTCTCTGAAACTAATCGCACGAATTTCTTGCAAATTTGGATTTGGGCTAATTATAGGGTGTAGAATTCATTTATGGTGTCAAACCTAGTTATTTCTATTGAAAAAAACTGTGTTTGGGTTCGCTTTGATATGTAGATGGCCCCGAAGCAAATTTTATATACTTCATATAAAAGTAGGCTTTTTTCCCAATCGTTTGGTACCAGTAACTTTCTTCTACAATAATTTGTTGATGAGTTAGCAGGGGGTGTTTACTTTTTTTTCTCCACGACTATACATTAAAATATGAAATTTTATATTTTATATGGCCCCAAGTCCTAATAACTTATATTTAGAAAATATTGTTTGACGTCTAGGAAGTAAACTTAAAAATCCCATTTTTGACGACCAAAACGTGCCGAATCATATGACATTTTGAATTTGCTGAAATTTCAATGTTTACCCGCGCTAAAAGTACTTATTTCCGTTTTTAGTGGCAGAAAACACTGAACTATATCGCTTTGAAGGAGGGAAGGGGGTCCACAAAAAGCCTAGCCTAGTTAATGTCCCGGGGTGTAGTTCAGCAGCTTCTGGACTGTGTTCGACTAATTGAACATAATCAATATATATTTCAAAATTTTTGCCTGCCATTGACTAAACGTTCTAATAGTTTTATTAATGTGTTATTTTTTCATTAGAACCCCCACAGACTATGAACTTATTCTCCTATGAAGAAACAACTATCTGCACAGCCCATAAACTTTGTAAGGGATATAAGGTGGGTGATATCCGGGATATAAGGTGGAGGCCTAATGTGCATCTCTGGGTGGGGCTACTAGAGCTTTAACCCTTGGGTAGACCTCCCCACCTAGTTGAACCTTGTTACTTTCTTCAATCTTTACAAGAAGAAGGTATTGGATTCATGAAAATTTTCGAATTCCGGTTTTCGACGGACTTGCACGTTTTAGGGGTCAGAGATTCCGAAAAACATGTTTTTACCATGTTTCACTGTCTGTGAGTCTGTGGTTCTGTGAGTTTGTCTGTCTGTCTGTATGTGACACAAATTTTGTGGGCGCTCTATCTCAAGAACTAATGAACGGAATTTAATAAAAATTTATATTCTAGTAGTCCCTAATATATGTTGGTGCTAATTAGTTTTTGGTGCAAATCGCCAAAACAGGTGGCGCTGCTATGCTGCATTTTTCGCGATTACTGCAATAGCTCTATGCTCTATCTCAAGAACTAATGCGCAGATTTTTATCCAACTTCAGATTCAGTTATTCCTTGATATGAATTGGTGTTCGTAACGTTTTGGTGTAAATTGCCCAACAGATGGCGCTGCTATGCTGCATTTTGCAGGATTTACACGATTTTCACAATAGCTCTATCTCAAGAAATAATGCACGGATTTTCATCAAACTTCAGATTCAGTTAGTCCTTGACATGAACTGACGTTTTGTATATTTTGGTGTAAATCGCTCAACAGGTGGCGCTGCTATGCTGCATTTTTTACGATTTACGCAATCTTTCTCAAGATCTATCTCAAAAACTAATGCTTGGGTTTTCAACAAACTTCAGATTCAGATATACCTAGATATGAATTAGTGCTGTTTATATTTTGGAGTAAATCGCTCAACAGGTGGCGCTGCTATGCAGCATTTTTCACTATTTCCACAATAGCTCAATCTCCAGAACTAATGCACGGATTTTCATCAAACTTCAGATTCAGTCAGTCCTTGACATGAATTGATGTTTTATGCATTTTGGTGTAAATCGCTGAACAGGTGGCGCTGCGATGCTACATTTTTCAGAATTTCCGCAATAGCTCTATCTCAAGAACTAATGCGCGAATTTACATCAAACTTCAAGTTCAAATATACTTTGATATGAATTGTTGCTAAATTGATGTAATTTCTTGTACTATTTAAATGATTTAATTGACGTGAATTTTAAAGAAGAAAGTTTTGTGATGGCCACAACATTCTAGTTTACTTTGACATCATCTTTCACCTTTTTAATATGTGAAGTTTTGTTACAATCATCTGTATGTGTGGGAAAGTGTTTCATAATCTGCTTGATGCAAAATTTTTCCTACTAGTTCTTTCTTTCTTTTTAACACTTTCCGACATAGCTGAAAAGTGTTTATGATTTCGGTCCGTCTATCTGTGCTCTAACTCTCGTAAATATACTCGGATTGCTCTGTTTTCTTGTACGCTATTGATGTTTGCTATTGCACGATCGGTATTGAAAATGAAGTGTGTAGCGTTTTTGGTTCATTTACAGGGACGGTCAAAAGTTTTTCGTTACATTACAGTCTATGGTAAAAAAATCGCTTCAAGTTCATTTCAATGACGTTAGACAATTTCAAACATAATGAAATTGATAAGCATTTATATAGTGCACTGTATCATTACATTCTGAAGAATGTGGGTGGCAAAGTATTTTCTGTTCATTTACAGGGCCACACAAAAGAATTCCGTTACACGATGGTCTAGTAAGAACTGTTTGCAACGTATTTTAGTTCTGTTACACAATTTCAAAAATAATGAAAATGATATACATGACTGAGGCTTACTACAAGATGCTTGTTGTATAACATGATGTGCATAGCATTTATCGTTCATTTGCCGGGACACGCAAAATATTCGGATGGAGTACTGTATCTGAACTACACTATCTATATTAAGTATAAGTACTGGAAATGCAATTTCATACATGGTACGGTACGTGCATTTAACTAAAATTTTGCTTAGTATGTAGTGTGTATAAATGCCATACAAAAGAATTCGCAAGCATTGCGTATTATCAGCGTGAACGGCTTAAAGGCAACTTTCAGTTGAGTTATGCACTTTCAAGTTGAATTATATTCAGCATACTAAGAAATGTTTGTATAATACAAATAAAATCATATACAGTGCCGGCAAAAATTACATAACCTCTTAAGGATGATAATATTTGGAAGTGTGATTTGAGTAATTTTAATTATGTTTTAACCTGAGTTAAATTTAATTTAATATGTAGCGCATATAAAAAAATGTGTTGATAATATACTGGGCTATACAAAATAATTCAAGTATGTTTCCGTATATTGATAGAAACTGTTGAAGGCGAATTTTCAAGCTATTATGTATTTTCTTACTAAACTAAGTTTTACCATATTATGCAGAACTAGCAGGAATGACCGAGCTAAGCTCGGTCAAAATTAGCTTTGTGTTTATCTCGATATATTATTCCCACTGAATCATTCTTGCTGTTTTAGATGCAATTAGCTTGACCTTGAGACATAGTGACACAAAATGACCCTCTATTCGAATTTTTTCGAGCATGTGACCTAACACAATGCCCTTCTCGAGCCTGAAAACGATGGAATACAAAATTTAGTTAAAATCGTTAGTAGTTTTCTAGATAAAATAAGCATGACCCACGTTGATTCAAAAACCCACTAACCAAAATTTATCGAACATGTGAGCTATTTCAATGGTCTTTTTGTACTGTGAAACGGTGTAACAAAAAAAAATTGCCAAAATTGTTTGAACCTTTTTGAGATGCCGTTAGCTTGATTCCGACCCAATATTACCAAAATGGCATCTGCCCAATGGTTTTTATCATGCCCTGAAACGGTATTATACAAAATTTTGTCAAAATGTTTTGAAGCGATTTTTAAATACAATTAGCTTAACCCTGACCCATTGTGACCCAAAATGACGCACTAATCGAATTTTCTTGAACATGCGACCTAGCCCAATGGTCTTCTCGAGCCCGAAAACGATAGAAGGCAAAATTTAGTCAAAATCGTTTAAGCTATTAGGTAGCTTTCTTTACAAAAAAGCTACCTATTGCAGCCGTTCGGAGGAAAGCGATTTCAAAAAATTTTGGTATATTTTCATCGATCATGACCCCCAGACCCCGAAACCACCCTCCGTTCAAAATTTATATATATATATATATATATATATCTGACCTATGTCACACTGTAACGCCCGTAATTATGAACCGATTTCGATGTAATTCGGTGTGTACATAGTACATCCTAATGTCTCGACCGAGTTCGTTGGCCAGCTTCATCCGCCGTTTTGTTTCAAAATGGCGGCCATTTAAAATTTTTAAAATAATTTAAAACTTGAAATGTGGTACCAAAAAATTAAAAATGGAAAAATATTTTTTTCTTATGTATTTGACCTTTATACAAAGATTCCGGAGCAGTTTTTGTTTCGTCTATATCTTAAAAAATGGCTGAGTTATAGCATTTTGAATTTCTAGCGTGGCTGACATTTTGAAACGTCCTCAAATTTGTCACGCGATAAAAGGCGTATTTATGAACCGATTTGGATGTAATTCGGTGTGTACATAGTACATACCAATGTCTCGACCGAGTTCGTTGGCCAGCTTCATCCGCCATTTTGTTTCAAAATGGCGGCCATTTAAAATTTTTTTAAAAATTTTAAATTTGAAATGTGGTACCAAAAAATTGAAAATGGAAAAATATTTTTTTCTTATGTATTTGACCTTTATACAAAGATTTCGGAGCAGTTTTTGTTTCGTCTATATCTTAAAAAATGGCTGAGTTATAGCATTTTGAATTTCTAGCGTGGCTGACATTTTGAAACGTCCTGAATTTTTTCACGCGATAAAAGGCGTATTTATGAACCAATTTGAATGTAACTTCGTTTATACATAGTACATACCAATGTCTCGACCGGGTTCGTTGGCCAGCTTCACCCGCCATCTTGTTTAAAAATGGCGGCCATTTAAATTTTTAAGAAAAATTTAAATTTGAAATGTGGTACCAAAAATTGAAAATTGAAAAAATATTTTCTTCTTATGTGTTTGACCTTGATAAAAAGATTCGGGAGCAGTTTTTGTTTCGTCTATATCTTAAGAAATGGCTGAGTTATAGCATTTTGAATTTCTAGCGTGGCTGACATTTTGAAATGTCCTGATTTTTCTCACATAATAACAGGCGTATTTATGAACCGACTTGGATGTACCTTGGTGTGTACATAGTACATACAAGTATCTCAACCGAGTTCGTTGGTCAGCTTCATCCGCCATCTTGTTTCAAAATGGCGGCCAATTAAAAAAATAAAAAAATAAAAAAATTTAAATGAGATACCAAAAAATTGGAAAATGAAAAAGATTTTTTTTGTATGTGTTTGACCTTAATACAAAGATTCCGGAACAGTTTTTCTTTCGCTAATATCTAAAAAAAAAACGGCTGAGTAATAGCATTTTGAATTTCTCTTGTGGCTGACATTTTAAAACGACCTGATTTTTGTCACGCGATAACAGGCGTATTTATGAACCTATTTGGATGTAACTTGGTCTGTACATAGTACATACCAATGTCTCGACCGAGTTCGTTGGCCAGCTTCATTCGCCATCTTGTTTCAAAAGGGTTGCCATTTAAAAAAATTAAATTTAAAATTCAAAATGAGGTGTTAAAAAATTGGAAAATGAAAAAGATTTTTTTTATGTGTTTGGCCTTGATACAAAGATTCCGGAGCAGTTTTTGTTTCTGAAAATTTGTTCTTTTGTTGATATCTTAAAAAATGGTTGATTTATAGCACTTTGAATTTCTAGCATGGCTAACATTTTGAAACGATCTTGTATTTGTCACGCTATAACACACGTTTTCGCCTATTTCTATGTAAGAAGGCATGTGGATAGTATACATCAACACCTCGACCAAGTTCGCTGGCCAGATTAATCAGCCATCTTGTTTCAAAATGGCGGCCATTAAATTAAAAAATATATATATATTTAAAGTGAGGTGCAAAAAAAATTAGAAATTGAAAAAGGTTTCTTTCTTAAGTATTTGATCTTGATATAAGGATTCAGGAGCATTTTTTGTTTGTCTTTACCTTAAAAAATGGCTCAGATATAGCAGTTTCAATTTCTATTGTGGGTGACATTTTGAAAAATCTGATTTTTTGCATGCGACAGCACTCCTATATATTAACCTATTCCGATGTGAGTGAGCATGTGCAGAGCAATTACTAAGGTCTCGACCAAGTTCACTGCTTAGCCTCATCCACCATGTTGTCTTAAAATGACAGGCACTTTAAGAAATTGCCGAATTTGGCAGCCAAATATAAGTTACTTTAAAGAAAAGCAGCTTGGATAAAGCTGACTAATTTCGCGAAATTCTCATTCATTATATTGATAAAAATTAGTATTGAATCTCCTATATTCGGTTTCCACTAAATTGAGCTTCGTGTGTTTGCATGATATAAGTTGGCTTTTTTTAAATAATGATTATGAAAGCTACCTCTTCCTCCCGGCACTGGCCGGAAGGACTTTTTTTTTAGATACAATTAGCTGGATCCTGACACATTGTGACCCAAAATGACCCACTAATCGAATTTTCTCGAACATGTGACTTAGCCCTATTCTCTTCTCATGCCCAGAAACGGAAGAAATTTAATAAATTAAATAAAATTTGGTCAAAATGTTTTGAGCATATTTTTAGATTCAATTAGCTTGACCCTGGCCCATTGTGACCCAAAATGACCCACTAATAGAATTTTCTCGAACATGTGACTTAGCCCAATGGTCATCTCATGACCAGAAACGACCGTATATTAAAAAATTTTGTGAAAATGTCTTGAGCCGTTTTTCAGATATAATTAACTTGACCCTGACCCATAATGGCCCACTAATCGAATTTTCTCGAACACGTGACCCATCCAATGGTCTTTTCGTGCCCGAAAACGATAGATTACAGAATTTCGCCAAAATCGAAGAGCCGTTATCTACATAAACTTAGCTGGACCCACGATGACCCAAAAATGATTTACTAATAGAATTTTCTTGAATACGTTACCCATCCCAATGGTCTTTTCATGCCCGAAAATAGTTAGATACAAAATTTAGTCAAAATCGATTGAGCCGTTCTCTAGATATAGTTAGCTTGACCCTGACCCATTATGACCCAAAATGACCCACTAATCGAATTTTCTAGAACACGAGACCCATCCCAATGGTCTTTTCGGGCCCGAAATCAGTAGGGTGCAACATTTCGTCAAAATCGTTAGAGCCGTTATCTAGATAAACTTAGCTTGACCCACGGTGACCCAAAAATGACCCACTAATTGAATTTTCTCGAACATGTGACTTAGCCCGATGGTCTTCTCGCAATCCAAAACTGTAGAATACAGAGTTTACTGAAAATCGTTAGAGCCGTTTTTTAGTTAAAAATAGCTTGACCCACAGTGACCCAAAAAGACCCACTAATCGAATTTTCTCGAACACGTGACCCATCCCAATGGTCTTTTCGTGCCCGAAAATGGTTAGATACAAAATTTAATCAAAATCGATTGAGTCGTTCTTTAGACATAATTAGCTTGACACTGACCCATTATGACTCAAAATGACCCACTAATCGAATTTTCTCGAACACGAGACTCACCCCAATGCTCTTTTCGTGCCCGAAAATGGTCAGATACAAAATTTAGTCAAAATCGATTGAGCCGTTCTCTAGATATAATTAACTTGACCCTGACCAATTATGACCCAAAATGATCCACTAATCGAATTTTCTCGAATGCGAGACCCATCCCAATGGTCTTTTCGTGCACGAAAATGGTTAGATACAAAATTTAGTCAAAATCGATTGATCCGTTCTTTAGATATAATTAGCATGACCCTGATTCATTATGACCCAAAATGACCCACTAATCGAATTTTCTCGAACACGAGACCCATCCCAATGGTTTTTTCGAGCCCGAAAACGGTAGGGTGCAAAATTTAATCAAAATCGTTAGAGCCGTTTTCAAGATAAAATTTACATACACACACACACACAATTTTTGCTCGCATTATATTATAAGATATGTACAAATAGTAGATAAAATGTGAATTTTCAACCTATTATGCAGTTTCTTTACTAAACTAAGTTTTAGCATATTATGTAGAATATGTACAAATTGTACATTAAATACAGGGCTGCAAAAAATAAGTGAACTATTTTTCAGCTATGGACGGTAATTGTTGAAATCTGGTTTTCAAATGTGTTATACATTTTCTAAAATATTTACATTTTTTTTTTAACCTTGTTAAACAGCGAAGTTTTGGTAAAGAATTCAATAAGTGTTGGAAAGTGTTTTATAATCTTTATTGTTTCATAGATGATTTTTCGTTCTTTTTATTTTTATTTTATTTTCTGCAGTGATAAAATGAGTACTCCCGAGGAAAAAGAAAATCTACGGCCAGTATTCAGCGAAATTATGACGAATCACGGGTTAAAACCCGAGGACGTGGCTTCAAACCGAGCTCGCAAAGATATCTTTAGTAGAGGAAATTTCCATTGCGAACGGTGTGAACGTACTTGGGAATCTAGATCCTCTGGGATAACGTTCAATTTGAAACGACTAGAAATTGTCAAAAGATGGAAAATATTGTGCAGACATTGCGGTGCAGAATGTTACCCCATTTTTCCAGTGGATCAACTAAAAGAAATGTTTGAGAAAGCTGTTTTCATGTAAGTATGTTTATTATTTTTGTTAGTAATAGTACAGTAAAACATTTGAAAATGGAACCTGTCTATAACGGAAAGAAATTATGGCCCCCCAACCGTATAATTATTAGTCTGATAATTCGTCTAAATCGGAAGTTTTCCCGAACGTTAATGATTTCCTCTTCACATGTTTTACTCCAGTGACTGAATATTCGTTACACCCCTAACACATGCTTGACGAGAGTAAGAGGTAGTAGTATAGTAAAACATTTGAAAATGGAACCTGTCTATAACGGTATGATAAAATTGAGGACCGGTTTAGTATGCAATAGGCTTAAGTTGAAATTTTGAAAATGAGAAGTGATCGTAATTGTAAATTCAAAAACATTGCTAACAATAATCCAGAGCATCGTTTCCTGTAAAAGTCTACCAGGCAATAATTCAGGCCATATTTCCATGGAAAAAACTTTATTTTTCGAAAGAAGAGGACAATAGATGAATGTTAGTAGGGCCCTACACCCCCCCCCCCCCCATTCTTAGCGAAAACTTTGAAGTTCCTCTTCCAATGACAATCAGAGGCGAAGTCTTCAATCTGCGTAATTTTATAGCGCCTAGAATACATCTGTGTTCAGCCAATACGCCAAACACAAAATATCCGTTAAACTGGGAGCAATATTAAAATTTGACGAGATAAACGCCAAGTACAGAAACCACATTTGGCTATCAATCAATAAAGTGAAAAAAAGGCAAACCTATCATTGCTTACATAACAATAACGGCAAGGATAATTAATGACCAATATGTATTTGCCGGCAGATGTAAAAATGCAATTTGTGGGTCTTTTAATGATTATACGAGTCGCCAGAAAGCTTAAAATAAATTTATGATCTTTAGATTACCTAAACAGTTTGTAAAAAGGGGTCGTTTCTCAAAAAATATTAATAAAGAATACTTATGCAGAAATAACGATTGCACTTAAATTAGACATAAAGAAAAAATAATTTTGATTGATAGCTTTTACAGAAGAATGGAAAATAAATACAGAAAAAGGATTAATTTTGAATGAAAATTTAACACAAATATATGGCCTCGCCATAAACGGAAAGAAATTATGTCCGCCAGCCGTATAATTATTGGTATAATAATTCGTCTAAATCGGAAGTTTTCCCGAAACTTCATGATTTCGTTTCACGCGTTTTACTGTACTTTCTTTTAAAAATTCGCGATTTTATTGGGTTTGATCGGAAAGTCGTGTCGTGTTGGGAAAATCAATTCGAACCGGAAAATTCTGTCATTTAATTATTAGACATTGATTCCGATATCTAATAATTACCGGGCAGAATTTTCCGGTACGAATTGATTTTCCCAACACGACACGACTTTCCGATTTTTACAAATTTTTTAACAAAAGGGAGAAAGCATTGAAATAATTTCATAGAGTATCTCAAATTTATTCTTTATTTACTGTTTGTATTCAAAAATGTGTTTATAAAGGTATTTAAAGTAAACTTTATGTTTGATAAAAGTTGAAATTATATACAGTGTCAGTTGACAGGATTAAGTTCCCCGAAGTTTTATTTGCAGAATTTGTGTTAAATTTAAAGTCACAATATGGCAAGGATTACTGCACTAAGGTACTTCAGGAAAATCGATCTCCAAAACTTAGCAAAAGAGCTGGGCGTGCTAATCGAAGAGGATACTATATCAATAACACAGGCCTGCGAAATTGAAGTTTTTGAAAAATGCAAGAGAAGTTTTCGCGGACTCTTATGTTATTAGGTGTGCCGATTTCGAAAATGACTTCCATTTTGTCCCATCACATCAAGATTTTTTGTAAATCGATATCGATATTTTTGCTAAAATCTTATTTGAAAAGGAATTCTCTCGAACAATTTTGCATCTACCATCTGGCAACAGTGGTTTTTATTCATGTAAATTAGTGATGGGCGATTCTCGAGAATTCGACAATCGAGAAAAATCGACATCGTAAAAAATCACAATCGATACAGCCATCGATTAATTCCTAGAATCTACAATCGAGATGTTTTACAATCGATTATAACGAGAGAAGCTAAAAACAGTTGTTGGAAAACTTAGCTATTATTTTGGCCGAAAATTTCATAGTAGTGATAGGGCTTTCTCGATAATTCTGCTATCGTAATTATTTGCTCGTGATTTAGGCTTAAGGGGTTACTTCAGTCGGCTCACTAATTCTAATCCCATGGAAGAAATTTATAAAGATATCTCATTTGAATTTCAACATTTTTAAAGGATTTTCTTTGCATTGAATAGCTGAGGTCAATCTGTACAAAGGCCGTTTTTTTACTTTTTCGATTTTGATTGCAGATTTTTTCTATAAGGATGCTTTCGCTTTCGAAACCGGTTTCGAAAATAAAAGTGTCCTCATTAAAAAATACCTTTAAACAAAATCGAAAAAGTAAAAAAATATCCTTTGTACAGATCGATCTCAGCTATACAATGCAAAAAAATAAAAAAAAAAATAAAAATAAAAAATATTGAAATGCAAACGAGATATCTTTATAAATTTCTTCCATAGGATTAGTATTAGCAAGCGGGTCTTGTCTTTTCGCTTGACTGAAGTAGCCTCTCAGTGAAAAAGAGGAAATAGCTTGACCTTCTGACCCGACCCGTGTAGTCGAGTGTGGGTAACATCGGGTTGCTCGTCCCGATGCAGGACTCTAGTATACTAGGGTCAGAGCACTAAGACTAATGTTGATGAAATGTGCTGCTTTTGCTTGAAGCCAAAAATGCAACCCTAAAACCGGTTACAATTCGGCCCAAACACTTACGGCTCATTTTGAAAACCTTACCCTGTCCAATGAATCTCCTCGTACTTGTCTTGTTTGGGTCGAATGATTTGAGCGATAAACGGCTTGATATTGTAAACCGTTTTGATGGTGTATAATGCATTTTTACTATACTTAGAACTCTGTATCTGTGGTACTATACTGTGATACTAGCTGATTCAAATCAGAGGTTATAGTGATTATCTCTCAAACCTCTGATGGCAGAAACATACATCCAATTAAAAAAAATATTCAAATCAAGAACTCATTCAATTTCAAGTATAAATTTAGATATGGTTTTACAATTTGCTGCATACGTATTAAAATACAAAATTAAAATTTTTGCACGGTTCAACTTTTATAGGTGTAAGTTATAGTTAGATTTTTTTACTCCGTGCACCTCTAATAAGCAAAAAAAGAAAAAAAAATGCTTTCATGTATGTTCAAGCTTACTGAGTTATGATATTTTAAATTTTATTAAATTAAATTTTGGGCTATACTATAGTAAAAAAAAAAAAAAAATCTGTGTGTTTTTAGTATATTTCAAGAGTGCACGCTCAGAGTGCAGTTTCAAGAGTTACAGCTTTCTTCATGTTAGCAGCATTATCTGTTACAACCGTAAAAACTTTCTCATTGATTTGCCATTTATTTAAGATGTTGTCGCTTGTGAAATGCTTACAGCTGAATGATCACTTTCAATTTCTTCCGTAGATAAAACTGGAGAATGCATTTTAAAATCAGAAATAAAATGCGCAGTGACAGTTAAAAAAGATCTATTGCTATCAGATGACCACATGTCAGTAGTTATGGATAAATGTTCGATGGAATTAAGCATGTTTTTAAGTTCAGAACTTAATGACTGATATACTTCATGTAATACATGCTCTGAGATTAATTTACGAGATGGGATCTTGAAATGAGGCACATATTTTTTCATAAAAAAAAATAAAACCGCGATTTTCTACTATAGAAAGAGGTTGGCAATCAACGGCAATCATGTACACTAAATCTTTTTCAAATTCATGGCATTCTTCTCTAGAAGGTCCCGATTTTTGGGCTGCGCCATACAAACGCATTTGCTTAAATTTTTTTGCAGGAAAAGCAGAAACGTTTTCTGTTGCAATTGTGTGTTTGCTGATTTTTGAAGTACTTGTATTTTGTTTACATACTCCCGAATTCAATAATTCATCACTATCAGTATTTTTTGTGGGATTCTGTTGTGCTTCAACCTCTGATAATTGAACAGGATGTTTCCTTTTTAGATGATCCTTCAAATTTGTTGTATTTCCAAAATACCTTAAAATTGCATTACATTTCATGCATTGCACTGATATAACTTTATCGTTTTCATAGTTTTTATTAAAAAATTCCGAAACTATAGATTTTTTAAAGCAACGTCCCATTTTCTTTTTCAAAAAAGTATTAAACTACTACGAAATGACTCGATAAATTCTTCATTACGTTCTGCTTTTTTGAGGTTTCACATTTGAAGTTAACGAGTTTAATGATGACGTCTCCTTATCTATGGGATACGACGCATTTCTTATTCACCCACCGCTAACTACAGATTTTAACACAGAACGTGCAAACAGATATATTGTTTGTTGTTGTTTCTTGCAACGGCGCAGCTGGGATCTTTTGAATCATCACTACTCCTAAAATAATAACACTAAAAAATCATTGCTTTTACATGCATATGAAGCAGTTTTTACAGTAAATACATGGGAACTGAAAACGGGTGCAATAAAAACTTAAGCAATCAATGTAAATTTAACATTTAGATGCTCGATGACTTTATCTTCTATAATCTTCATTTAAAGTTAATAGAAAGGAGGTGGAAAAAATAAAAGCAGTAATTTAATTTGCTGTTATTGTCTTTCATTCAATTTTCAATTGATGGAGTGGCTCCTAATATAGGGCTGTGCATATATAAAGTATCATTTTAGAGGAGAGGGGAGGGGGGGGGGGACGTCTGGCACATGATATCGTAAGATATCGCTAGGGGGAGGGGGGATTTGTCTTTTGATATCGATATCATTTTTTACCCAACCAGAATTTACATTTTTTATTTGTAACTTGGTCATTACATCAAAATTATATGATATCTTTTTTTAGTCTGTTATCTATATTTATGAGAATACAAAGTTATTATTAAAATCTTTAAATGATTATAAAATTATTTAATTCCAAAATATGGAATACCCCAACGTTTGGCATTCCTATTCTTCTGTAATATATGTATGCATATATAATCCGCTGTTCGAGAAACCGCATGCGAAGTACGTTTGAAATTATATTTTGTGTTTAATAGTAAGTAAAAGAGAAAGAATTTTGTCCGTCTGCTTCGTTGATAAGAAGTACTGTTTGCCCCCCCCCCCCCCCCCACACACACACACCGTGCGGGGTCAAGTGCAAGAAGACATTATTATTGTTGAACGCATTATGCGAAAAAAGCTATTATTAAATTCTTTTAAATAGTAACTATTTTTTTTAAGTGTTATTTAATTTGATATAAAGTTATTTCATATGTAAAATGATATTTTATTGACTTCAATGTGAATCAATAAAGTATGAGAAAAATAAATGTAACCATACTTGTATATCACTCCAAAAATCAAAAGAATTTTTAGACATTGATAACGATGTCATTGCCGGGGAGGGGGTCCAAAATTATCAAAAAGTTGATACTGTTATATAAGTACAGCCCTTATGGAGTCTTCAAAAATCTGTTAATCATGTTAATATAACGGGTTTTGTATATATCTTAATAGTTTTAGAGCGTTCTAAAAGCGATATTAATACCCCTAAACCTACCTCCTTCTCTGCACTAGCGGTTTTAATAATTAAATTGTTATTGAAAATGCGTTCTTTCAAAACTTCAAATCAACTTTAATATTACACCATCTTCGCTATAGTATTTATCCTTCGAATTTTATGTGCCATACTAGATTTTAATACAATCCAATAAACTCTAAAGGATTAATATCTAATTATGTTCTATATAAATTTATTTCATGAAATGTGCATACTTACTAATATTTGTTTTAAACGCTGTAAAATTCACATTGTATGAGCATAGTAATATGTATTTTGAATTTTGCATAACTTATCAAATATTTTTTCATATATGCGTAGGTCCAGATGCCAGCAAAATGAACACCGCCCCTCAGAAATATTCAAAATTCTTTATTTCAAATATAAGATCCAATATGCTGTCAAGAAACATGCTTCTTAAAAGATAACGATCGATTGGGACGTTAAATACATTAAGAAAATACTTTCAACTCATTTATCTATCTTTAAAACATTATTTAAATGTTTTAAAAGATTTTATTGTCTTTTTATAAATTTGGCTTTGGAATAAATTCCTCTTTCTTCTTTATGAAACTGCAATGTCCAAATCGCGTAACTATGGCGCATTTGATGAATCAAATAAGCTTTCCACTCTTTCGATAACTCAAAAAGTTTGATACAGTTTAAAGTTCCCCTAAATGTCAAATGCTCTGGAATTTCCCCATTGATCGAAAACAAAAGTTGCTTTCGAAAAACGTAAGGATAGTACGATAAAGATACCTGCTAAGAGGGAACCTGTCTAACACGGAAACTGTTTTCCAGTGCCTAGTGATTCCAACATGACTCTTTAAGTCTGTATCGAAATCCAAAGGCGCTATTTTCTGACACACTTACAAACTTATTTTTTATTTTAGGCGCATTAGCTAGAATCGATTAGCATTTCCCTCTTTTCGATAAAGGTAAAAGGTTTGATACAAGTTAAAGGTCCCTAAATGTCTAAAGTGAGTCTAATGCTGTTGAATTTCTCCGTTTATCGAAAACAAAGGAGTGTTATCGAAAAATAGAAAGGTAAACAGACAAATATATCGCTAATAGGGAATTCTATAACTAAAATGAAACTTCAATGGACTTCATTTTTGGTATTTCGGATAATTTTAATCTTCCAATCCTTACCAACGTGGTATTAGATGATGGGCCTGGAAAAGGTA
This sequence comes from Maratus speciosus, assembly GCA_963932465.1. NCBI lineage: Eukaryota > Metazoa > Arthropoda > Arachnida > Araneae > Salticidae > Maratus > Maratus speciosus. Next base: position 60,210,495 of record OZ010799.1, on the reverse strand, counting down.
GAAGACCGCCCCCCCCCCCCCCGAAGGGGCATTAGGCCCCAAATTGACAGTAGGGCAGACCAAGGATGGAAGTTAACTTGATGTAAGAGAGGACTAGGGGAAGTTGAGAATGGTAAAAAAAACAAAAAAAAACGAACCATTGAATAAGAAAAAAATTGAAGAAAATGAATAAATGGTAAAAGAACAAGTGAAGCGTGTGATTAGAGCCAGACAAATGAAGAGGGGCCCGATGGGCCACAGCTGGTCCAGAATGAGTGCCCAAATGGTCAGAATGGGTCAAGAACTTGGAGAATAGTATCTACAAGGAAGAAAAATAATGAGACAAAATATTATGAAAAACAGATGAAAAATACCAATAGCCTGAGGCTAAAAGTAAAATGTTTCACTGGGCGGCGTCCCCTGGTGGTAGTAAAAATAAAATTGATACGAGAAGATAGGGAACAGTGAAAACACTTTATTTTGTGAATTTTATAATTTTTGGACAAACAGTATACTAAAGGTTTGAAGAAACAAAACTTTAAAGCGCCCTCTTGAGGCGAAGAAGGGAGTTAAAATTAAGAAACACATGTCCATATTTTTTATTCGATTTTAGACGCAATTTGATGTTAGTCTTATAATTTTCCTATGAGTGAAAGATACCGTACCAGAGTACGAAAAAAACCACCGCTAAGTATATTCCTTTAGAGCATTTTAAGCCCAGGGGTCTAAAATTAACAGTGGATTGACAAAAGAAAGGTAGATTTAGAAAGGTTATGAAATTACCCTTATTTTAATATATTACATGAGTGGGGTAAAATAATTTTGAAAAATCCTCTTCCCTGAGGCGACACTTAAAATCTTGAAAACACATATTTTGCAGTGCAGTTTTGTTTTAACAATAGCATTCTAATATTAAGAGATATGGGACAGCTTAGGAGGGCTAAAATAAGAGAAACATTGAAAATCAAAGACAAACTGGCGCCAAATTCAATAGAAAACTTCTATATCAACAAAAACCCGAACTGATAACTTAAACCACTATGCCTCCTAACCCATATTGGTTAATAACAAAAGCGAATGGAAAAAAACATGTACTCCTTTGGGAAATCATGACTTACACCAGAAGCGCGGTAAGTTTGACTCTTCTGAAAGCTTCCTTTCTCTCGAAGTGCGAAAGAGAGCTCTCGCACTTCGAGATTTATTTTCTGGACGCAAACTGCTCGTTTATCTCGAGGAGACATTCTGCTCGAGGGCAAACCTTTCGCTTACTTCGAGATATCTCACCGATTGCTTCCTTCGTCACTTCTCGTTCCTCGCTCTCGGTCTCTGTTCAACATTTCATATGACATTGTCGAGAATGAGAAATCAGTTTTCGTCCTTTCTCCGAAATGTTACTCTCGATGATTGTCATTTCACGCTCAGCCAAGAAGGGCCAGAAGAGATATCGAGGGGCAAGCTGGAGAAAGAAATAGGCATGACAATGAACTATGAAATGAAGCTTTAATTTTCAATGTTTTTCTTATTTTAGCCCTACCAAGCTGTCACATACTTGGAGCCCTCCGATAAATATTATTTATTAAATATAAAAATTTCAAAGAGGAAGGTGGGTCGGGTGAGTTCCGAGGACGTGAGAGTGGGTGGTGCGCAATTAAAAAAAAAATTACCGAACTCTTCCTGTGACATATAATCGAAAAGCCCTTTGACAACTCTTTCATATTATGAACCTTTCTTCCCCCGAAGGTGAAATTCGGGGGGGGGGGGGGACAAATTTTTAAAACCCTTGCCGATTTCTATAATAAATTTAAATATCATTTTAGATGTAGGTTTTTTATGCAGTCTTCCAATAAATATTATTCATTGAACATAAAAATTTTAAAGTGGGGGCTGCGTAAATTCCGGGGCGAAAGAGTGGGCCCAAAGGGGGGAGGGAGGGGGAGCAATTTTCAAACTTTTTTTCGACCCATGATGTAATATGTTATCTGAAAGCTCTCGAATGACTCTTTCATGTTATGAGACTTTCTTCCTCCCCTCCCCAATTTGGCCCCCACTGCGGGGGTTAGTTTTTTCCGTTTTTATCATTTTAGATCGGATTTTTTTATGGAGCCCTCCGATAAATATTATGTATAATATATGAAATTTCAGGACACTTTTCTAAATTTAGCAAGACCCTTCATGTAACATATCGTTGGAAAGATTTGTGACTACTTATTGATGTTATGCACTTCCGGTGGCCGTCCAACCACTTTGCCCCCCGGGGGACACTTTTCCAAATTTAGCCAAGACCCGTCTTGTGAGATATCATTTTAAAGGTCTGTGACTACTTATTGATGTTATGCACCTCCGGTGACAGACCCCCCCCACATTGCCCCCCGGGGGACATTTTTCCAAATTTAGCCAAGACCCTTCATGTGAGATATCGTTGGAAAGGTCTGTGACTATTCATTGATGTTATGCACCTATGGTGTCCGTCCCCCCCACTTCCCCCCCCTCCGGGGGGCACTTTTCTAAATTTAACCAAGACCACTCATGTGAGATATCGTTGGAAAGGTCTGCGACTACTTATTGATGTTAAGCACCTCCAGTGACAGCCCCCCCCCACTTTGCCCCCCCGGGGGACATTTTTCCGAATTTATCCAAGACCCTTCATGTGAGATATCGTTGGAAAGGTCTTTGACTATTCATTTATGTTGTGCACCTATGGTGTCCGTCCCCCCAACTTTGCCCCCACGGGGGGCACTTTTCTAAATTTAGCCAAGACCCCTCATGTGAGATATCGTTGGAGAGGTCTGTGACTACTTATTGATGTTAAGCACCTCCAGTGACAGCCTCTCCCACTTTGCCCCCCCCGGGGGACATTTTTCCAAATTTAGCCAAGACCCTTCATGTGAGATATCTTGTCTGTGACTACTTATTGATGTTATGCTTCTCCGGTGTCTGTCCCCCCAACTTTGCCCCCCCCCCGGGAGACACTTTTCCAAATTTAGCCAAGACCCCACATGTGAGATATCGTTGGAAAGGTCTGTGAGTACTTATTGATTTTATGCTCCTCCGGTGTCCGTCCTCCCACTTCCGGGGAGACACTTTTAAAAGTTTAGCCAAGACCCCACATGTGAGATATCGTTGGAAAGGTCTGTGACTACTTATTGATGTTATGCTCCTCCGGTGTCCGTCCCCCACTTCCGGGGAGACACTTTTACAAATTTAGCCAAGACCCCCACATGTGAGATATCGTTGGAAAGGTCTGTGACTACTTATTGGTGTTATACACCTCCGGTAATCGCCCCCCCCCACTTTTCCCCCACGGGGAACACTTTTCTAAATTTAGCCGAGAACTCTCATGTGACATATTGTTGGAAAGGCCTATGACCACTTACTCATGTTATTCACCTCCCGCACCCCTCCCCCCCTTTGCCCCCCCGGGAAGGGCATTTTTATAAATTCAGATCCAGACCCGCCGTGTGACATATGGTTCGAAAGGCCTGAAGACCTGTGACGGCTTATTCATATTATGCAGCTACTTTGCCCTTCCGCTTACTTTGACCCCTCCCACAAGAGATCTGGTCCGAGGTTCGTTCGTTTCGAGATTATATTTTTTTACAAGATTTTGTAGTGCGTGCACACCACGCCTGCTATACGGTGTCGTATATAGCGGGTATCCTGTTCGTGATTTCATATTACAAGATTACGTATAACTTAGGGGCCCGATTAAAGGAGGGGCCCACTAGCGGGCGACGTAACCTTGTCTTTATTAACACCGACTCATTCCAGTTCACCCGCAGACGATTCTTGATAAATGTATGACGTATATAATATATAATATATGATGTATCAAAGCAATTGGCAAACTGGAGTCATCGAGAAAAAAATTACACAATCGAAAAATATCGAGATGTCCATACAATCGAGACAATCGAGAAAAACATCTCGTTATCGCCCATCACTAATGTAAATGTATGTAAGATAATAGATTCTCGGTGAGGCAAATTGATTTTTCAGTAATCGATTACTTTTTAATAGGTTTAAGTGGATGAAAGCAACTGTTGAAATATCGCACGAGCCACCTCTGGTCGGGGATAAAACAAAAAGTTCCCTCGAGTTTAAACTTTTTACATCAAATTATCGTGCAGACGTGCAGCAGGTTTTAACTTGATGCATAATTTTTCCTGCTCGTTAGCCCCGATATGCTATTTCTTTCAGCCAGCAATTAAAGTGTCGTCTCCAAAAAATAACGTTACGTTATATAAGCCAGTCGTAAAACAAAGCAGATGTATCATTGTAAGGTTAAATAATAAACTCTACTGCAATTTTTTTAATTTCTAAGCATCGCACATTTTCAATTTTTATACCGTCTTATTGGGGGAAAAAAAGTACCTTTAAATGCAATTTGTTTGAAAACTGCATCTCAGTTTATTTTTGAGATATTAATTTTTTTATAGTTTTTAGCGCCATTTGTTTAAAGTTTAATGTTGACAACTGAAGTACATCATTTCTGTAGAAAGTAAAGGAAAAATAGTTGGTAAATAGTAATTATAAATAATAGTAATAGTAAAATTCTCTACATTTTTTTAAATAAAAAGAAAATAAATGTAAATAAACAATTATTAATGAATAAGCAACAATAGCCGGGTTACCATGTGAGGCAAAATAACGTCATTTTGGCGCCAATTAGGTACCCCGGTGCGTATATGACATCTGAGCCTAATATTTTTCATTTCGTTTCGTTTAAAAAAAGAAAGAAGTGAAAGCCATTAATTTTAACTGTTTCAGTTTTGAATGAAAGTTTTGTATTAAATAAAATGACAATAAAAAAAAAAGCATCGTTCTTAGCATACATTTAAGGGAGGCCAGACTGGTCGCCAGATTAGTTTAAAATAATAACCTTTTCTAAAATATGAAAAAAAATATCTGTTATGATTATAATTTGAGCTGCCATCAGTAGAGAAAATTATTTAAAATTAGAAAAAAATAATATTTCGAAAACTAATTCGAATTTAAAAATTCTAATACCAGTTCTGAGATCTGTGGATCAATATGGATTTTTGGTGTTAATTTCATCGTAAAATATTCGATATTTTAGGAGAAATCGCCGTGAACCGTGAAACATAATCAGTTGTTTAATCAGTTGTTTCATAGAATCGTTTCATAAATTCGTTTCAATTCAGCCGTTTCATAATATCCGTTTCATAAAATCGTTTCTTTAGGATTTTATATATTTGGGTAGACATAAATTCATTTCATTAGGATTTTATATATGTAGGGTAGATATATTTTTTTCTTCATCGGAGGCGACACTATAAATTCTGCAAAAACAGAATTCCTGTTTTCTCTTTCTTTTTAACACTTTCCAACATAGTTAAAAAGCGTTTATGATTTCGGTTTGTCTGCTCGTTTGTTCGAACTCTAACTCTCGTAAATATGCTCGGATTGCATTGATTTTTCTTTTGTACGTTATTGATGCTAAGTATAGCACGATCGGTATTGAAAATGAAGTGCGTAGTATTTTTTGTTCATTCACAGGAATGGTCAAAAGTTTTCTTTTACATTGCGGTCTATGGGAAAAATCGTTTCAAGTTCTTTTTAATGACTTTAGACAATTTCAAACATAATGAAATTGATAAGCATTTCATTCTGAAGAATATGGGCGGCAAAGTCTCTTTTGTTTATTTACAGAGCAACACAAAAGAATTCCGTTACATAATGGTCTACGGGCAACTCTTTGTAGCGTATTTTTAGTTCTGTTACGCAATTTCAAATATAATGAAAATAATGTGCATTACTGAAGCTTATTACAGGATAATTGTTGTATAACATGATGTGCATAGCATTTATCGTTCATTTATACACGCAAAAGATTCGGATAGTGTGCTGTATCTGAAGTACACTATGGGTGTCTATTCGCTATAAGCGCTAGAAATGCGATTTCATTCATGTTATCGCTTTTAACTAAATTTTTGCTTAGTATGTGGCGTGTATAAATTCTATGGATACACATTCTATGAATACAGGAATACACAAAAGAATTCGCATAAGCATTTCGGATTATCAGCGCGAATCGCAGGCAACTTTTAACTGAGTTGTGCACTTTCAAGTTGAATTATATTTAGCATACTAAGAAATGTTTGTATAATACAAATAAAATTATATACAGGGCCACGCAAAAAGTGGATACTTGAGCTCCTGAGAATGATGATGTTTGGAAGCGTAATTTGAGTAGTTTTAATTATGTTTTAACCTAAATTAAATGCTAGTTTAATATGTAGCGCATATAAAAATGTGTTGGTAATGTACAGGACTGTACAAAAGAATTCAAGTATGTTTCCGTATATTGATAGAACTGTTGAAGGTGAAATTTTTAACCTATTATTCATTTTCTTACTAAGTCAAGTTTTACTATATTATGTAAAGTATGTGCAAATAGTAGATAAAATGTGAATTTTCAACCTATTATGCAGCTTCTTACTAAACTAAGTTTTAGCATATTATATAGAATATATACAAACAAAAGATTTTTTTTTTACCTATTAAACAGCGAAGTTTTGGTAAAATATTCAGGAAATGTTGGAAAGTGTTTCATAATCTATGTTTGAGACATGATTTTTCTTTCTTTCTTTATTTTTCTGCAGTGAGAAAATGAGTACTCCCGAGGAAACAGAAAATCTACGGCCTGCATTCAGCGAAATTATGACGAATCACGAGTTAAAACCCGAGGATGTGCCTTCAAACCGAGCTCGGAAAGATATCTTTAGTACAGGAAATTTCCATTGCGAACGGTGTGGACGTACTTGGGAATCTAGATTCTCTTGGATAACGTTCAATTTGAAACGACTAGAAATTGTCAAAAGATGGAAAATGTTGTGTAGACAATGTGGTACACAATGTTACCCCATTTTTCCAGTGGATCAACTAAAAGAAATGTTTGAGAAAGCCATTCTCATGTACGTATGTTTATTATTTTTGTTAGTAATAGTACAGTAAAATATTTGAAAATGGAACCTGTCTATAACAGAAAGAAATTATGGCCCCCAACCGTATAATTATTGGTCTGATAATTCGTCTAAATCGGAACTTTTCCCGAACCTTAATGATTTCCTCTTCACATGTTTTACTCCAGCGATTGAATATTCGTTACACCCCTAACACATGCTTGACGAGAGTAAGAGGTCTGCACGGACGGAATTTCTAATCTCGGGTCCTGCCCGAACGGAAGCTACCTTGGACCGGCCTGACCCGGTGTAAAAATTAAAAGTTCGGCCCGGGCTCGGCCTCTTTATATTTTCGCAGTTCATGTTCCGACCCGTACAAAAATCAGTGAATACAGGCCCGGCCAGTGTAAAAATCAGTGAAAACAGGCCCGGGGTCGTGTAAAAATCAATTAAATCAGGGCCAGCCCGGTCCGATTCAATAGCAACAAAAAATTCCGATTTTTCTTAACATACAATTAAGATTCTTTAAAAGAATATTGCTTATCCGCATTTATGGAAAATTTTACAGTATATTTTAGATTACTATGCGTTCGCAAGACACAAAATACACGATAGCAACATTAATATTACTTACACCCTTAGACTTTTCAACATTCAAATAAGGATTCATTAAAAAAATAATGTAGGTTAAAAGAAAAGAAAAAAGAGGGTTAAAAACATCATAACTTTTGAAGATGTATAATAAAAAGTAGATTTTTGAAAATATTTCTCTGTAATTTATTAAAGTATATTTCCATTGTTCCCGGCTCCACCAGTGGCCGAGAGGTTCTGCTTTCGAGGCTGGTAGATGGGAGGTGTTGGGTTCGAACCCAATCGCGCCCATCGGCCTAATCGTTCGGAGTTTTCGTGGTTTTCTTCGGACCATGGATTTTCCATGCGTAAATACGGATTAGGTTACCTTAGAAAGACCCCCACGGAGGGTACTCCCACCCCGAGCCTATATCCCAAGTGTAGATAATTGGCCGTCAAAAATCAACCATTGTTCTCGTTAACAGAAGTTCATTATCGCTATTACTATTTTCGCAAAACACATTGCCTACCCCCGACACGCCCTGGGAACAATTAAGTCGAGTTCCCGCCCGGTTCGACTATGTGGAAAACAATTGTAAGCCCGGCACGAGTCTGCTGAAAAAATTAAGCCCGGGCTCAGACACGATATACAGTCGTAAAAAAAAAAAAATAATAATAATAATCACCCCGTTCTAACTCTGGAACAAATTACCATAGAAGAAAGTTACAGCTATCAACCGATTGGAAATAAAGTCTACTTTTAAATGATGTATATAAAATTTGCTTAAGGGGCCATCTACATATAAAAACGAACCCAAACTTTTTTTTTCAATAGCAATATTCAAGATTGTCACCATAAATTCTACACCTTTGAATTAGCCTAAATCCACATTTTTGTGAAATTCGTGCAACTAGTTTCCGAGAAATTAATTTTAAAATGCATATATTTTAGGGGGTGTATCCAAATTGAAATTTGGTACTCGATTGATGAAATGCTACAGAATGACTATGTCACTTCTATTGATGTATTATTTTTTGTCAATATTGCCATTTCACTCGCTTAATATGTTTTGACTATTGACAGTCCAACTATTTCAATAAAATGAGTAAAATATATTATTCGAAATTATGCTTTTCTGCATATCATAGACAGCCCCTTAAACCATCATTTTGGCGTTTTTTAGTGATATTCGAAAACTCTCTGAAAGAAAAACTTGAAAGTGAGAATTTGGATGAAGTAAGACATAATAAATATAAATCTATCAAAAAAATTGTAGGTTGCAATTAATATTTTATTCGAATATTAATTTCATAATTCATATTATAAAATTTTTAAAATTACAAATTCAGTGTATTTATGTTTGGGTTTTTTAGTATTATAACCACACACGAAATTATCACATTAGGATTATAGTTTCAGGAAATATTAATAAAAATATGAAAATGTAATTTTACGTTACACTGTAAAAGCAAACGTCTGAAATTCAGTTAAAAAAGTGTCTTAAATGGATGGTCACATTTTAAGTGAAAAAAAGGTGTCTTACTTTTTAAAACACCTTTTTGCATCTGAAGTTAAGACATTGGAAACGTCTTAAACCGCCACCATTTTTAAAACACTTGAAATTAGATGTCTGCACGGGCCCGGCAGAATGAAGGCGACTTTTCAAACGGGCCGGGCTGGCAGAATTAGGACAGTCTTTTCAACGGGCCGGGCCGGGCCGACAGACAAAATAAACGGGCCGGGGCGGGCCGGCAAAAAAATTAATCGGGCCTATCGGCCCGATATAAGAATTTAAGCGAAGCATATAAAATACGAGCTATTTTCAATGAATATGATTTTCTCGAGAAGTATAAATGTGTGTCACGAGCCGATGCGAGTTTAACAACATCAATACAGAAATGTAACATGTCCATCGTAGAGATCGGCATAGTACAGTTGCAAGATGTCTGATTCCGAGTTTAATTTTTTTTCAGCAGACTCGTGCCGGGACGGAACTGGTCTTAATCGATCTCTGGATGTATAGAACAGTCATTGTGTTTTGTAGTATTAATAGTGATAATTGAACTTCTCTTAACAGCATCTTTGGAAATATACCTTAAGGTGGTTCTCATATTCACTGCTCAACAATGCGAAGCTTTCAGATGCATTTTCTGACAAAATTTTTAACTATAAAGGCATAAAATTGACAGGCCTGCCTATTGAAGGCATTTGGAAACTAATAGCTTTTTCCATATTTGATAAATTACTTACAGAGATAAGAGATTCCTGTCATGTGACTGTACGTTTTTCTACTTTCCTGTGCCATCGCTTCCGGAAATGCCATTCAAAACGCTAGCTTTGACAGTATTTTCAGAAAGATATATTGCTTTTATCTTTGAAAATAAACGACATTTACATAGCTTCTGAATAAGAATACCTGCCAATCTTACGCGTTTCCGAAAAGAAAAGAATTCATAAATCTGTCGAAATGTAGCTCCTTTGGATTTGAGAAAAGCCTTAAAAATGAGAGAAATGTTTTCACAAATCTACTTTTTATTATACAGCTTAAAAAGTTATCATGTTTTTAATCCTTTATTCTGATGAACTACATTAATCTTTTAATGAATCCTTATTTCCATTTTGAAATGTCTGTAGACACGATGGCTAAAACACTGTAAGTAATCGTTTATGTTTAATATTGTGTGTTTTCTGTTTTGCGAACATCATAGTAATGTAAAATATACTGCAAAATGTTCTCATAAATATGTATGTAGTATTCATTAAAAGAATCGTAATTTAAGTTAAGAAATAACGGATTTTTTTTTTCTTTTTAGAAATTGTATCGGGCCGGGCCGAGAAATGTAAAAATGCAAACGGGCCGGGCTCGGGCCGAACTTCCAATTTTTACACCGGGCCGGGCCGGGCCAAGATAGCTTTCGTTCGGGCCGGGCCCGGGCCTGGAAATTCCTGCCCGTGCAGACCTCTACTTGAAATGTCTTAAAAAGCCGCCATTTTTTTTTTTTACATTCGAAACATCTAAAATGCTGCCATTTTTAAAACACTTGAAACGTCTTAAAAAGCCGCCATTTTTAGACATTTGAAACATCTAAAATGAGGTATTTTAAAACACTCGAAACATCTTAGAAGATTTTCCTTTCTCTCATACACTCCGGGCCTGATTAATGCACGGGCCTCTGGGGCCTCGGCCCTGACCCCACCAATTTCAGGGGCCTACAAATTATGTGGCTGATTTTTTTTCCCTTAATCAAATACTTTTCAAATAATATGTACTACTAATAACATATAATATACTTTTACTTTAATAACTACTAATAACGTATAATATACTTTCAACTCTATGCCTATAATATAGGATATATATTTTTTTTCGTTTAATTCAGGGATGCACAATTTTTTTCTGAAGGATGGGCCACAAAATTAGTATCATGTTGGTATCCGAAGTAACGTACTGTTCTAAACGTGAAAACACTATGTATTTCAGCATATATATATTTTTTGAGATAATATGTATGAATTACACAGATTTTACTAATCTAATTATTTTACTCACACAGATTATGCAGAAATAATTTTATTTATTTGATAATGTTGCATTTTATTTTAAATTAATCCACATTTGCCTGCCAATTTTGAAGGTTCCAAAAGTTAAATTGGCCTGCAGGCCATAGTTTATGCATCCCTTCTTTAAATTTATATGTTTATTATTAATTAAATAGGTGTTGGGCAAAATTAAATATAAGTTGTGTTGCTTTGGGTTAGACAAAATCCAACTAACCTTGACTGTAGATCACTTTTTTGTTTTGTTTTGAATTTGTTTTCATCAAACTATAAATTTAATTACCAATATTTATGCTGAAATTAAAATTCAAAAGAAAAATTATAATGCAACCAAGAGTAGTTTAATAATTGATATATTTTAAACAAAATTTCATTGATATTATTTTTTTTAAACCCTGCACATTTTTTTAAAAAATTAAACTTTTGATTTATGATTAGTATATATGCACAATTTTTTTTTCTTATCTCATAATTGCAATTTAGTATTTTGAAAAATTGATAAATACTGTGAAACCTCGATTATATGGTCTTGGAATTTGCGTTTTCCTGCATGTAAAGTTTCTCACAATTTAAGTTTTTCCACTGTTTGCATTTTATATTTTGGTCCCTGACGTAAAAACAAAGTTTCACTCTAATAAAAAAACCTCCATATTTGATTTTTCTGTAAAAGTCCTTTTCAATTTAAGAGTACCTATAATTTTCAAAACTTGCCGTATCCAGAAAATCAAATTTGGGGAAAATGCCAAAAACTGCATACTGTGTCCAGTGACCCGGAGCCGAACAATTTTTGATGCTCCAGCTCCAGCTCCGCTCCTAGAGAAAATACCGTGGCTCCATCTCCGGCTCCGACTTCGTTCTTTTAAGTTACAGATTTGAATTTACACGTTTAATTTTTTGCTCACAAATACTTTCTATCTTCATTAAAGATCTGACAAAATGCATTTTTCTTCACATCAAACTTGAAATGCTTGTTCAGAAAATATGACATCTTTTAGCTTTTGCTTTTAAAATAGAAAGTTTGGTAGAATTTTAAACACAAAAATCTTAAATTTCTTCTACACTTTTCGAACAGCCAAAATTGTACGACTACACATGTAAACAACAGGCGGCCATATTTGTTTTCAAATAGTGTTGTCGCTTAGTTCAAGTAGAAAGTAGAATTAAAGTAGTGTTGCCATTTTTGAGAATTTTTCCTTCCCTAATAATAATAATAATAATAAAAACCTAAAAAATGATATAATTAAAATACTGAATAATGATGTAATTAAAATATTTTAAGCCTAGAAATTTAAAAGACTGAAAAAAAAAGATTTAAAAGAATATTAAAAACTAAAGGAGCCCTGGAGCTGGGGAAAATTTAGAGCTCCAGCTCCAGGAAAAACACAGCTCCGGAGCGCTCCGGCTCCGGGCTCCAGCTCCGGATCCCTGACTGTGTCTATTGGTTTCAATATAAACGAGGATTTTACAATGTCAGAATTATAGTTTAAAATGATTACTAGACTATTAGGGAAAACACAATTTTATGATTTTAGATAAGGCGAGTTTTGAAAAAGACGTCCTCATTTATTCTGAAACATAAACTGTGGATCATAGATGTTTGTGAATTATACAAATGCTTGAGAAAGTGGACGGTAATTCATTTTCTTGATTATTCTTGTAAGTTAATTATTTTTTTGTAAACTTGAAACCTTCACCCAAACAACTTTGTCAACTCATCCAATAAACCTACTTTTTTTCTGAAAGTGTCGACAGGAATGAGGAGGTGGGGGGGGGGGCAACTTTTTAACAGGCCCTGGGCCCAACTTCAGCTTGATCGGGCTCTGCTTACACTGTTTCATTGACAGCAGGCTAAAACTTACAAGGAGAGGACCAACCTTGTTAATCACAGACTTTGATTATTTTAATATATGTTGTAGGGTAGAGACCCCTTAGTGTCAGGTTCAACGGATTTTATCCAACGCTCCTTAGTTCTTGAGAAACCAGGGGGTCTAATAGTCGTACACAACTTAAATACTTACTTTGATGCCAAAATGTTAGGTTAGTCGTAGCTCAGTTGGTATGCCGTTGGCCGGCTGATCCGTGGGTTCCGGGTTCGATACCTGAATGCGCTGCGTTTTCTTTTTCTCCTTTTTTGTTTTATAGATATATTTGTAATTATAATTTAATAGTTTCAATTAAAAATTTTATAATCACACATTAATTATAATGTTAACAAAATTAAATTTATCTTTTTTTTAATTTTTAAACTATTATTTTTCATCCTTTAAAGAGGTTAAAAAAGAAATTGGATCTATTATTGAAGGATTAAACTTCGAAAATCGTGACAAAATCTGTAGTGGCGTCATCTAGGTATGATAAAATAAAAGAATATTCAAATAAAATAAAAATAAAAGCCGGAAGAAGATAAGGGAGAAAGCAAAATAATTGAAAGCGCAAGCATACGTATTACAAATTTAAAAATCTTTAATATGCAGAAAATCGGTTGTAATTTAACTCTAATGCTAATTTTTAATATAATGCTTGTTACTTTAAAAACTGAATAATAGTATTGTCGCATTGACTTAGAGGTCTGCACGGGCCCGGGCTTGGCCCGAGGCCCGTACCCGGCCCGGCCCGCGGGCCGGGCCGGGCCGGGCCGGCGGAATGAAGGAGAATTTTCAAACGGGCCGGGCCGGGCCGGCAGAATTAGGACAATTTTTTCAACGGGCCGGGCCGGGCCGACAGACAAAATAAACGGGCCGGGCCGGGCCGGCAAAAAAATTAATCGGGCCTATCGGCCCGATATAAGAATTTAAGCGAAGCAGATTAAATACGAGCCGTTTTCAATGAATATGATTTTCTCGAGAAGTATAAATGTGTGTCACGATCCGATGCGAGTTTAACAATATCAATACAGAAATATAACATGTCCATCGTAGAGATCGGCATCGTACAGTTACAAAATGTCTGATTCCGATAATTTTTTTTTCAGCAGACTCGTGCCGGGACGGAACTAGTCTTAATCGATCTCAGGATGTGTAGAACAGTCATTGTGTTTTGTAGTATTAATAGTGATAATGAACTCTCTTAACAGTATCTTTGGAAATATACCTTAAGGTGGTTCTCATATTCACTGCTCAACAATGCGAAGCTTTCAGACACATTTTCTGACAAAATTTTTAACTATAAAGTCATAAAATTGACAGGCCTGCCTATTGAAGGCATTTGGAAACAAATAGCTTTTTCCATATTTGATAAATTACTTACAGAGATAACAGAGATTCCTGTCACGTGACTGTACGTTTTTCTCCTTTCCTGTGCTATCGCTTTCGGAAATTCGATTCAAAACGCTAACTTTGACAGTATTTTCAGAAAGATATATTGCTTTTATCTATGAAAAAAAACTACATTTACATAGCTTCTGAATAAGAATACCTGCCAATCTTACGCGTTTCCGAAAAGAAAATAATTCATAAATGTGTCAAAATGTAGCTCCTTTAGATTTGAGAAAAGCCTTAAAAATGAGAGAAATATTTTCACAAATCTATTTTTTATTATACAGCTTCAAAAGTTATCACGTTTTTAATCCTTTATTCTGAACTACATTAATCTTTTAATGAATCCTTATTTCCATTTTGAAATGTCTGCAGACACGATGACTAAAACACTGTAAGTAATCGTTAAGGTTTACTATTGTGTGTTTTCTGTTTTGCGAACATCATAGTAATGTAAAATATACTGTAAAATGTTCCCATAAATATGTATGTAGTATTCATTAAAAGAATCTTAATTGTATGTTGAGAAAAAACGGATTTTTTTTTTTTTTGTAGAAATTGTATCGGGCCGGGCCGGGCCTGTTTTCACTGATTTTTGTACGGGCCGGGCCGGGCCGGGCCGAGAACTGTAAAAATGCAAACGGGCCGGGCCGGGCTCGGGCCGAACTTCCAATTTTCACACCGGGCCGGGCCCGGGCCTGGAAATTCCGGCCCGTGCAGACCTCTACATTGACTTCCTTTGTTAAAGCAATGCGTACATGATGTTTCTTTAAACTCACGAATTGACACACTTGCTCAATATCATTGCATCGATAAAAGATATATGAAATACATTTTAAATGTGATTAAAAAAAATTAACAGTTTTATGATGTTTTATTACAACTAATTAGTTAAAAGTAAAAAATTAAATAGGTTAAAATTATAATTGATATGTAATATTATAAATTTTAATTGACAATCAGATTATTAAGTTATACTTACAAGTATATTTATAAAACAAAAAAATGAGAAAAAAAAAAACCGCAGCACATTCAAGTATCGAACGTGGAACGTACGGATCAGCCGGAAAACACCATACCAACTGAGCTACGACCAACTGATCACTTTGACACCAAAGTAAGTATTTAAGTTGTGTACGACTTTTAGACCCCCTAGTTTCTCAAGAACTAAGGAGCGTTGTATAAAATCCGTTGAACCTGACACTAAGGGGTCTCTACCCTACAACATATATTAAAATAATCAAAATCTGTGATTAACAAGGTTGGCCCTCTCCTTGTTAGACTTACAGTCAAGCTATAAAGCAAAATAAATGTTTGCCAATTATGGAAGACTACAACAGACTGCTTACTATTCTGTTATAATTTATTATGTATCACAGCAAGCCATGTGCAGTGTTGCCAAGGCTTTAAAAATACTGGCACTTAACCTTTTATATTCATTTTTAATGATATTACCAATTAAGCATAGACATTTTTTCAAAATTACAATTTTAAATGAATCTATTTTTATTCTTACATTTATGTAGCAGGACATTATTCTTTTGAAAAGACCCAATCTGCCAGGATATTCCCTATCCTGTCCTTCTAGGAATGGAATTAAAATCATTTTATAAAAGTTACGATCTTCTTTAAGTACTTTCAAAAAATGTTTTTTCCTGGTCAATATCCAAAGCACATTTATTGGCTCATTTTTAGATGCAGATGGAGTGCTTTGTATTCAAACAGCTTCCCCCCCCCCCCAAAAAAAAAAAAATGTTGAAATATAAGTAAAGTATAAAACTGAATTTTATGAATATGTCAAAATGTAACCATGGTGCGTATTTGAGAACAGGGAAATATTTTTTCGCAGCTTATTGTCCATAAATTATTAAGTAAAACTTCTCCTGTCCATTTTTCTGATAATGCATCCATTTTCCAGCCCCCCCGCCCCCCTCATTTATTAAGAGTCTACATAAGTGACCCTAACATGATCATGCAATACCATGTTAATCTATGAAGAAAATTTTGTAAATACTCACCTGATATCTATTTTTAAAAAATCCCTGCCGGCTCGGGCCTACAGGCGGAGGTAGATTTCGAAGTTAAGTAGTAAATTCACCAACAAAACTTAAATCAAGATTAAAGATAAACCCAGCTCCTTCGCTAAGAATGAGCTCTAGGGAGCTAAACATTTTGTGAAAATTCTAATATACACGCACGCATGTATATGGAATAGGTTTAAAAATGGCTAAATCAAATTCAGAGAACCTCAAAGTGTTAAAATATGTTAATATTTCCATACTCGGGTTTTTATCATGTTTTAATACGTTTCTTCAAACTCAATGACGTTACATATTCACCTGCTGTGGTCCATTATATTTTCAATATGACGCAATATTTGGTTATTTTTTTTAATTCGTTAAACTATTTATTTCATTTTGAATTTTCATGCAGAAATCTTGCTCTAAAAAACTTATGACGTAATATTCAATTTGTTTTCAATTCGTCAAACTATTTATTTCATTTTGAATTTTCATGCAGAAATCTTGCTCTAGAAACTTATGACGTAATATTCAATTTGTTTTCAATTCGTTAAACTGTTTATCTAATTTAATTTTTCACGTGAAAACACTGCATTAGAAAAGCAATTGTTGTGGTGAGAATTTTATTGATTTTTTTTAATTGTTGGCAACAGCTATAACGAAAAATATTTATTTTTTCCTGCCATTGTTGTGTAAAAGCTGGTTTTATCAGAATCATGTTAAGACGGTATTCAAAATTTTAAACCTTCCTCATTCCCATTCCCTTGGACCGATTTTGCTCATTTTCAATCCCCGCCGAGAAATTAGCTATCTTAAAGTTGTTGGCGAGTTTGAAGACGTTCCGTGCATAATTGCGACTTTTATCGTGCGGACAAAATTTAGTACATACATACATACATACATATATATATATATATATATATATATATATAAACATTTTAGGTGGGGGGTGGTTTTGGGTTCCTGGGGTCATGTAATGAAAAGTTATGAAGGAATTTTTCAAAAGTCGCACCATGGTAACGACTGCAATAGGCAGTATTTCTTACGAAATCTACCTAAAAAAATTTTTATTAGCGGAAAGTTGACATCAAATGAAGATATATTTAGTCCTTATAAATTGTCAACTTGATGCGAATTTTTAAAATATAAAACTTTATGACCTATTTTTTAAAGATATATAAATAATTGAAGTAGACATTTTGTAAACTGAGTCTCCCATTTACATCTGTATTTAATAGTGAAAGCAATTTTGCAAATATACTTATATAAGTTCTTTCATTTCATTTCACGCTTGTTTCAAATGTATGAATTACTTTTCTTATCTTTTGATGTTCTATATAAAACTTTTTTCAATGCTATATCGCATCTTTGATTAAAATTCACTTATTTTTGTGTACTTTAGAACTGAAACTACTTATTGATTGATCTATCACAAAATTTCCTTTCAGTTACATTCTCTAATCGCCCAGAAATTAAAAAATAGTAATAGAAGAAATTAAATTTAAGCATAAGCTAAAAATATATAAAAATGTTTCTATTATTATACATTAAAACTATTATTATTCATTTGGTGATATATCGCCAAGTTGGCGACAAACTTGGCGGCATTTGGCGACAGATTTGTGTCCCCTTACGGTAACATCCTTATAGATATGGGGATGCATTAAATGCTGTTCAATAATCACATAAAAAATTCGCTAAAGATTCAAAAATCGGCCTACGAATTCCGAATAAACTTTTTGAAAAGAGAACAAAATTTACTATATTGGGTTTAAAGAAAGAAACCGTATTCTTTTCACTAATGTGGAAAAATCGCCTCGAAACTTAAAAAATCGCTAAAAATCGCATAAAAAATTAAATTAAAAAAATCTAATCAAAAAATCAAAAATCGGGCTTCGAGGTGCAAAACTTCATATATAGACGTATCTTTTCCCCAAATTTTGTAGCTCTACGTGCAGCAGTCTCTTCAGAACACCGTCGACACACTCACACACAAAGTGTGTGATGATTATACTAGATTGATTATAGGTCAGAAGTTGTGAAATTCTACAATAAAAGCATGGGGGAGTCGACAAACATGACTTCTGTCATTGTATCGAGCTGCTATATAAAGTGCAAAAAATGGACACTTTGAGTAATATCTCATTATTTTAGTATGGCCATTATTAATTCTTGGTTAGAGTATAAAAATGATGCAAAATGCTTTGAAGTCCCTTTGCAAGATCAAATGGATTTATTGGATTTCACATTTGAAATAGCAGAAGCTCTATCACTCAAAGACCAGTCGCTAATCCGTATCAAACGTGGAAGACCGTCATCAAGAAAGTCTGTTTTGCCAAAGAACAAAATGAATACTGCTGTTAGGTCTTCTAAAGATATTAAATTTGATGGAATGAACTACAGTATAACTCCAAAAATCCGGCATCTTCGGGACCGAGACTATGCCGGATTTTTTAAAAAATCCGAATTTTTGAAGGAATATCAAAAGTAGCAACTAGGAATATCAAAAGTAGTTCTATCTATATTATAAAGGACAAACATATCTGTGCGTAACGCATACGTCATTCTGCGAGTGGCAACACTTTGAAATTTGAAATGAAATTTTGGTTTTGCAATTTTCTCTACTGCAAATTTTTAAACTTCTAAATATCGTACATTTTAAATTTTTACACCGTCGTATGAGGAAAAAAATGCTCTTTTAAATGCAATTTGTTTGAAAGCTGTATCTCAATTTAATTTTGAGATATTAATTTTTTTGTAGTTTTTAATACATTTTTTGTAATTGTGGCAACTGAAGAACTCCATTTCTGTTGAAAGTCGTGGAAAGTTGAAAGTAAAGGGAAAATAATCACGGAAGAAAAAAAATAATTTATTACTGTAGCTTTTTACTGACATTTTCTCATAAAAACTGAAAAAATAAATTGAAATTAAAATACGTGCTATGTCAGCGATTTTTTTAATTTCTAAATATCGCACATTTTCAATTTACCGTCAAATAAAGAAAAAAATCTACTTTCAAATGCAATTTTTTTGAAAATTATATCTTAATTGACTGAGTTATTATATTTTTTAAATAACTAGCCGCCCGTGGCGACCAATTTGGTCTCCCTTAAATGTATGCTAGGCATTGTATCATGTTACTTTTATTCATAATTTAATTTACTTGCTCAATCCTTCGCCAAATTTGAAGATTATGATAGAGAAATCGAGAACTCGCTACAGTTATGTTAGTCGGGCACAGGTGATAAATCGCCAAACATTGTACCCGTCGCATTTTTTTTTTTTTCACATTTCGTTAATTCAGATTAAAATATAATCCTTTCACTCATTTTATTTAGAATGGATGACTTTAATTTAAAAATAGAACTTTTAAAATTCATGACTTCCACTTAAAAAAAAAATCTTTACAAAAAGAGAAAGAAAAGAAAAAGAATAAATGATACCATAAACCATTTAATTTCAACATCAAAGATTGTTTTAATTTACCCATCGAGAAATAAAAAATGCTACTGGCGAGAATTGCACCCAGCTAACATAAAAGTACGAACTCTTTGCGGTCATAGACACTTTTATGTAGTTTTATTTGAAAAAAAAAATATTTGGATTAAATCGGTTGCCAGAAAAAAATTTCTTTTCTCGCCATGGACCTTTTCTCTATTTCGCCAAGTACCTATACTGGAAAAGCACCTTCATTTATTTTTTTATTTATTGTAGTTTAAATTAGATGAATAAAAGACGGAACAGGTGTCATATACGCACTACGTTTGCACGACTTTTTTCTGACGCCAATGTCATAAACGCACCGGGGTACATAACTGACGCCAAAGTGTCGTTATTTTGCTTGATATGGTAACCCGGATGTAGTTGTTTATTTATTAATAAATTGTTTATTTACTTTTATTTTATTTTTTAAAATTATATAAATTGTTTTGTTCTATAGTTATTAATTAAACTTTTTATTTATTTATTGTTTTTCACTTTTTTTAAATATTACACAATAACCAATGAGATGCGCTTAATTCGGGCGTTGCCATTAAACAATTAACCGCCAATTGTTTACAAATAACCAATTGAACAATTAACCAACAATTAATCGCTATTTCTGTGCCACGTACGATAGCGTAATATATATATAGACTTTCAAGCATAAATTATTTTTTAATTTATCTCTATCACATGTAGCTCGATTACGGAAGGTTAATCCGCTTTAATCCGCCCTTAAAACAATGTAAAAAGTTCAGCATATGTTTTCGTCTAATGTTCCATAACAAAGTTAAAACTTCCTCTATAGAAAAATAAATAATGTAATGTAAATAACAAACAAATTTAACAGACATGTGATTGAACCACGCGCTTATGCACCGAAATTATCGGAAAGACTGACATAAGTAGCAAAATCTTGGGTCAATAACTCCTGGCATGCGGTGACATGTGAAAGTATCGCTTTTAATAAATTTCAAAACTTTATTTGATTACATAATTGATATTTTTCATATAAAAAATTCTTTTTGATGTTAGTGGGCAATCTAAAATATATATTACATGTAAAAAAATAATTAGATTAAAAAAAAATTGGTTTTCACTTATATTCTGTAACCCGAGGAGCTCGGGTTCGATCCCCTAGTATTTTTAATGGTGCTATTAGCCATAATTTAATTCATTATTAAGTGATAATTATGTAAGAAAAAGAGAAAATTAAATATAAAAAAAAACTTACTTTAATTGATATTTTCTATGTTACAGGAAAAAAAAAATATCTAACAAACAGTGAAATTATTTCTTCTCTTGTAATTTCGAAAACATCGGTGTCAACCTTGTTTGCTTCAATTTTTTTGGCCGTTCTTTAACAATTTTTTTTTTTTGTATTTTATACAAATGAAGAATGTCTATTTCGAAAATACATTCTTGTTTCTCTAAAACATATTAATTCTCCAATCACATTTATGCATTTTTCTAGTGACACCTTTTCTTCTGCCGGTTGTTCATCCTCGTCTTCTGAGTTGCTATACTACCATTAACGGCGGTTCTATTTAGCACAGCGTCAGTGATCTCGCTCTTCTTTAAATTGTTCGTTGTTGATGCATTTTCGTTAATGCTTACCCAATCATCTATATCCTTACTTTCGACATTTAATGTATTTTCAGATTTTCAGTTCATGAATTGCGGTCTTTTCACGGGAAATTTGAAAGCCTGAAATTCTTCATCATTGATGTCGCCGTTGCCGAAAATTCGTTCCGACCATATATTGTGCCATGCATTCTCCAAAGTTGCCCCAAAGTTGTTCCCGTTGCTAAGCAACAGTGCAGCTCCCAGAAAATTTGTTCAGAATATAATTGCCTCTGACAAATGAAAAAAAAAAAAAAAAAAAAAAAAAAAGTCAAATATTCTTTTTTTGCATTTTTACTTTCGATCTTGAAGTTTTTAATTCATAAAGAAATTCTATTTTTCTTCTCCCATAACTTGAAAATGTAAAAGAAAAAGGGAGGGAAAAGATGGTTTTGATGCCGGACTTTTGAAGTTGCCGGATTTTTGAAGTCATACTGTATATTAGGGATGCACAACCTGTGGCCCGCGGGCCAAAAGTGGCCCGCGGAGGGTTAACTGGTGGCCCGCGAACACCTGCTAAGATGATGTTCCAGTTTTTTTTCCGCTAGTGACTGTGAAATTCGCAATTTTTTGCCGCGAGTGGTCTACAAAATTAGCATTTTTTTTTCTGTTATACAGTGGTTCACGCCTCCACGGTCATATAAAACGGCCACATTTAACGCGTCAACTGATGATTTTATAAACACTTCACGAAAAAAACCGCAAAATAATAAAATTCTTGGTTGAAAGCTTCCGCTGTTTATCAAAACAGGGTCTTCTTTCTTATGTAAACAGCTTGATGTCAGTTTTCGATAGTAATTAAGGGTACCTACCTACTGACTCACAGAGGTTTTTGTATCTGTTTATTTTGCATATAAAGACATCTGTCTACACTACATATTAGAAGTTCAGCGATGATTTATTTTTATCATTTTTTTTTTTTTTTTTTTTTTTTTAAATCTTGAATTATAATGAAAGGCAAAATGATTTTCACTTGAATTGATATTTAAACGTTGTGTTTATGCAGGATTTTCGTAATTTAAGGAAAGAATGTATGTCTTAAGAGTTTATATATGATAGGAATAAAAGATGTTAGACGTGGGTCTCGCTCATTAAGCCCCAGTGAGGATTCACAGGCGGTGCTCCGGCATCAGGTGTCATGTCAGGTTATAGCCCTCAGTTACCGTCACTGACACAGTAGAATCCTACATCGTCTCGACTTGGCTCTGATTTTTAATCAATTTCCAACAAAGGAGGTTATACAAATCACTCGTGGTTTTTTTTTCCTTTCACTTTTCAGAATTTCTTTTTTTTAGACGTGCCAATACAAATTTAAACGAGATGTAAAAGTGATTTCTTTGGCGGTGTTCTTTACTTTTTTTAAAACTGAGAAATCACCACAAAATTCCAATATCTTGTTAAGGTACTGCTTTATGTCATTAAGTGCGTTCGTAATTATATAAATACGTAGAGTCGTAGACCTATGGTCGACGTCTGGTCCGTCCGTTTGTCCGCATATAAGAGCGCAATAACTACCCAGCTGATTGCTTTGAAATGTATATAATCGTTGCAGAATTTTGTCGAGTCACTTCAAATTTTATGAAAAATTGAATCAAAACGTAAAAATATATTAATAAAAGTTTTCTTCATGCTATAAAATCCGATCATGCGTAATTAATTCAATGATATCACATGATAGGTGATTTCCATGGTGGTGACGTCCTAATTAAGAGGGAGTTCTATTGTTTTCGTATGACTGAATTTAATATATACAATCGTAATAAATTTTGTATTCATGCATTTTTGCGTAAGAGTGCAACACCTATTGCAAGAAGATCTGAATATTTATAAAACATCCTTATAGTACGAATATAGTCCTTTACCACGTTTGACGTACAATTTCAGACTTGTTAAAATAGTTGTCGCATATAGCTTTTTTAGAGACATAAAAAAATTATATAGTCACCTATTGAGCACCAAAATGAGCAATATTGCCAATAATGGGATTTAAGTTTGTAGTCAAATTTAACTTGGGTACTTTGCGACACATTCGCGAAATCTGTTTTATTCAGAAATGCACGGCTTTTGTAAGTGTTCCAGAAACTGGGAAATCAAATAGTATTTCCAATTTTCAATAAAAGGAAAAAAAAAATCTTTCATAAAATGATATCAAAGTTGGCGTTTTGAACTGTTTTTCGAAATGCAAATATTTGAAAAAGGACTTTATGAGAGGGCAATGATTTATACCTTAATTTATAATATATTTATCAAAAAACGCTGTTCGTTTGTAAATCACTTCACTAATTATTCTCAATTTATGCTTTTACGGATAAATATGACTCAGCGTATGTGGCAGAAAGTTTCCTTATTGAGTGGTGGAATTTTTTTTTTCTGAGAACTCTCTCTTAAAATAAATATAGATAACAAAAAAGGATTGCCAAGCTATTTATTATTCTCACTGAAATACGCTAACCTGCATGTAATAACTTTTTTAATGCAATACGGTAAGAAACAATCCCAAATGGGATTTATTTAATTTTTCAAAATTGCTTGTTTTCCTCCGGGTTGGGTTTTTATGTATCCATTTTTTTTTTTTTTTTCGGGGCAGATGCAAAATCGAGTCTGCAGGTTTTGTTTCTCGCAGATCGGGTTTGGCTATATCCGATTTTTTAAGGAAAAGCACAAAATCGTGTTGTCGCTGATATATATTTAAAGATCAATGTGAATACAGATATTAATTTGCTTTTACAAGAGATAAAATTATTACACATATATTATATGTAAATTTTCTTTTACTAAATCTTATACAGGCGAAATTTCGCGTGCAGTATCTCAAATCGCGATTGGACGGATCAGTTTGTTTTTCATAGAAGTAAACATATGTCACCCTTCCCTTGTGGTTGTTTTCTTTCTTCACTGGAGCTATGGGCTGAGATTGTTATTATTAGGCAATGATACAACCAGGTGTATGGGTGGGTGGGGGCGATAGAAAAAATTAATGCGCATGCTCATCGAGAGCGAATTGGCCCGGTGGTTTTATATTTTTTTTTTCTCTTGTACTTTTTGTGATTAGAGAGTAATTAGTTATCGTTGTTTATATTTCACACATCTTTATGCTTTTTTTCGTATTTCTTTAAAACGGTCCTTCTCAGGACCATTATTAAGTTTCTTGCTTTGAATATTCCGTTGTTTGTGTTATTTATTTATTATTAGTTCTAGAACGCGACAAAGGTTAGAATTTTCGGCATTGTTCTTTAACGTGTCTTGATAATTGTTTGTCACAATGTCCGATTTGAAAAGGAAAAGAAAGGAAGAAATTGTTAATAGAAAGATTTCGGAAGCATGGACTTCGAAATACTTTTTTGTAGAGAAGAACAATCGAGCGATTTTACAGTTGCTGTTTGCAAAGAATATAATGTTAAGCGGCACTATGAGGCGAAACATTCAACATTTTCAAGATTTGAGGGGAAAGAACGCGAGCGCAAAATAGAGTTACTTAATCGTTCTCTTTCTTCACAAAGAGATATGATTGCAAAGGGGAGTTCAGAAATAAAGAATTGCATTGAGGTTAGTTTAGGAATTGCGGCCTTAATTGCTAAAAGTGGTCGCCCATTTACCGATGGTGATTTTGCCAAGGAATGCCTTTTGTTAGCTGCTGACAAAGTGTGTCCAGAAGCAAAAAATAAATTCAAAAATGTGAGCCTAAATAGAATGACTATTCAAAGAAGAATTGAAAATTTAGCTGAAGATATTAAGGAACAACTAACGACTGCTGTCGCTAAATTTAAGTACTTTTCCCTGGCAACTGATGGATCAACAGACATTTCTTCAACAGCTCAGTTGCTTTTGTTTGTTAGAGGGATTTCTGATAACTTTGAAGTAACTGAAGAGCTTGTTGGAATGAGTTCAATGAAGGGGCGAACAACTGGAGCTGATATTTTATCCTCCATTTTGAATTTGTGTTCTGCACATAATTTGGAGCTAAGCAATAACCTTGTAAGTATCACTACTGATGGTGCTCCAGCTATGACTGGAGTTCAGAATGGTATGGTGAGTTTGCTGAGAAACCACTTGGGTGACCGTGGAAAAGATATTCTCGGATATCATTGCATTATCCACCAGGAACAGCTGTGTGCAAAAGAATTGGGATTTGACCGCTTAATGAAATCAGTGAGTGATGCTATTAATTTTGTTCGCTCCCACGGTTTAAACCACAGGCAATTTAAGGAAATATTAGAACATACAGATGCACCACATAGTGATCTGATATACTATTCTGAAATACGGTGGTTGAGCCGTGGGGAGGCATTAAAAAGATTTGCTGATTTGATTGATGAAGTCGTACTATTCCTTGAAGACAAAGGTAAACCAACTAAGATGCTAAAAGAACAATCTTTCAAGTGTGACCTAGCATTTTTAGTTGATGTGACAGCGCATCTTAATGAGCTAAACAAAAAATTGATGGGAAAAAACCAATTTATTAATCAACTGGCCAATGCAGTATCTGCTTTTAAAATTAAACTACAACTATTTTCAAAGCAGTTAAGCTCTCAGAACTTCACCAACTTTCCTTATCTAAAAAAAATCAAGGAAAAATTTCCAGACAAACAGCTGAATTATACAGAAAAAATAAAAATGTTGCTTAGCTCATTTGAAAAGCGATTTACAGATTTTGAGTCTCATAAGCTTGATTTTAAATTATTCGGCGACCCATTTTCAGTTCCAGTTGAGGAAGCTCCTGAACATATGCAAATGGAACTCATCGATTTGCAAACTTCAGACTTATGCAAGTCTAGATTCAGAGACTTAGACATTCTGGACTTTTATAAAACTCTACCTGACGCATTTTTGCACTTAAAAAATAATGCAAGTAAATGTGCTACCATGTTTGGGAGCACTTACATATGTGAGCAGACATTTTCGGTTATGACTCAAAATAAATCTAAGCTAAGAAATAAATTGACAGATGAACATTTGGAATCTATTTTGAAAGTATCCACATCTAGCTTTCAACCAAATATATCAAAAATTGTGGACAAAATTCAATCACAACCATCACATTAATGTTTCTAAAACTGCACAATTTTTATACATTTCTGTAATCTTTTATTTTATATGCATATACCACAAATATTTTCAATGCCTTCCTCTGCAAGTGTTTTTCACAAAATTGTTGAAGTCACATTATTCCTAGACAAAGGTAAACAACTAAGATGCTACTAAGATGCAAACAAAAAATTAAAAATCAAAATTGTGCTTTAAAAATTTAATCATGTGTATTTTCATTTAAAAAAAATAAATCTCTATTTTTTGAAAATGAAGTTATTCTTCATTAAAAAAAGTGTATAGTTATCAATAATGTATAGTTTTTAGAAATTTTGCATAAAATGTTTTCATCATCAAATCTGTATTTATCAAAAAGGAGCAGTTAATCTTCATAAAATTTGGTATAGTTATTCATATGGATATTTAGAAGCCCAGCATATAGTTATTTATTTTTGATAAACAAAAATTGCCATTAATCAGGAATGAAGAATTATTTTTAATAAAATTTTGTATAAATAAAAAAAAAAAAAAAATATATATATATATATATATATATATATATATGCATATATTCAGATGGTTAGGAAAACTATGTACATTTTCATCAGCAACAAGAATTAATGTCAGGAAAAAGTGAACATTCATGCTTTGTCAGCTTTCAATATTTTTTAGAAATTTGTTTTAATTTCTTACATATGAAGGTTTCCACTAAGGAAGATTCTTCGATCTCATAAAAGATTATAAGGTGAGTGATATTTTGGTGTATATTGTGAGATTAAAATATTATATTATGAAAATTTATATTTATTTTAAAATTGGTCATTTTCTGTTATTTAACTTACTAACTTACTTAAAGTAGAATTAAGGATAATATATGTTTCTCCTCCTCCTCCCTTCTTTCATACTACACACATTTTTTTTCGGCACTGGCTACTTTCATGCATATCTTTGTTTTTTACTTCTTTTAATAAAGCTAAATTTACTACTCCGAATAAAGTCGGAATATTTTCACCCTTTGAAAAATATCCTTGCTATATGTCTGTTTTATATACAAACGTAAACAGTTGATATATCCTTGCCAACTGGATTGGGTATGTTTACTGGGTAGTAGAACCTAAAGGAGTAAACTGCTCCCCAAAATCATGTTTTTAATCTGATTATAGGCCATAGATCCCCCCCCTCCCCTCTCTGAAATAGAATTTTCTCTGTGTTACTGGTGTGGCCCGCGGCAACAGAGATATTTTTGTAAGTGGCCCTTCACTTAAAAAGGTTGTGCACCCCTACTGTATATGATTGAAAGGAGTGAAAAGCAACAGAGATGCAAAATGGAAAGTTCTACATATAAAGCTACCTGTTTTTGTGAAAAATGTCAAGTATTTTTATGTTTTCACGCACAGAGAAATTGTTTTAAGGGATTTCATATAAAATAAACTCATGTTATTCATTCTCATATCAATTATATCTTACATAATTGTAAATGTGCACAGAAAATAAAGTTTCTCATTTTGCGTAATTTAAGCCTGGTGTCCTATTATTAGAACACTTCTTAATAAGTTTACTAATTATTATCGAAATGACATAATACTTCGTATTATAATTATTTATGTCTATTTAAGCTTATTTAACCTGCAATTTATTTTTTATCTGTTTCCGAAGTAAATCAGGGCCGAAGGGGTTAAAGGTGTGCATTGTAAAACCATCTCGTAACAGTTCCACTAGTAAATCAATTGGCTCCCGAATCTAGCTGTACCACTTCACATTCAGCTCTATGATGTTAAGGGGGTAGGATATGACCATATCGAAAAAAGAAATAAATACCACTATGTTCTAAGCTTCAAAACTTGCGTAATAAGTCAAAAATAAAAATCAAACTTCATTTCAATATAAAGCTCATATTTATATTTATATTTAAAATATTTTTTATATATAGTACTTCTAAATTCCTAAATAAATATTGAAATGATAAGTTAAAAAATATATGATAATGAGAGAAAAAAATCTTGCGCGCATGATAAAATCCGAAAATATGCATATAAAGAGGACATTTTGGTGAAAAATAAATACATAATACTGTTACTTTAAGCACTAAAACCAGAATATTTGTAAAAAATATTGACTAAATTAAAAAATTAACAAAAAATAAAAAAAATTCACTTTTTAAAAAAATATTTTGAAAGTAAAAAATAAAAAATAAAATAAAATCTTACCTTTTTCTGGTTTTAAGTTGTAGATAATACAGTAATGAATATGTTGTGAAAAGTTTTTTTGATTGCCATGCATAGTTTTTTAGTAACACTGCGCGCAGTATCAAAATTCATCGTTTTGAATAAACGCAATGCAAAGTTTAATTATCCTTTGTAGTCTTAATATGCAGTCTTAATAAAACAGCCATAATTAGTAAACTAATGGGAATTTTTTAATGCGGTTTTTTGCATATTGTTCAGAAATGATTACGGAATCAAAATAAAATTTTTTTTTAAAAAAATTGAAAATTTTGCAGGTTTAAAGGTATTCTACCCCCTTAAAAGGCACTGGGAACTCCCAATTAAAAATCATACCACCAAGTGGCAGGTTTTTATTAACAAACGAAAAAACGTACAAAATCTGCTCTTCCAGCTCAGTGTAAGCTATTAAATACTAAAAGTAACACATAAAGGTACGGTGACGAGTCATACGCAGGGACATTCCAGAGAAAGCAGGGGGGAGGATAGGAGAGGGAGGCGCTAAGCGATAGGACAAAACCCAAGAAAGAGGCGGGGAGCTTTGACGTAAATGACAGAACTTATTATTTAGTGCGGAACTTTAAAAATCAATAAAGGATCATTGCGCCAAACTCGTAAGACACTATGGGATAGCGAACAAATAAAGATAAAATGGTATTAAGGGTGTATTCGAAAAAATATTTTTTCGCCCTCAACAGCTCGAAATTTTCTGATACATTTTCAGGCTCATTTTTAAAAGTAAAAACATGAAACTTGCTGAGGTGATTTTTGAAGAGATGTATAAGAGGCCATGTGATTTCATTTTTCGCTGAATTAATTAGAACTTGATTTTTAAACAATTATTTTCTCAGTATGACCATTTTTCTCATTCCCAGATCTCCTGCTCCGGCAAATTCGATTCAAAACGCCCACTTTGGCAGCTTTTTTTACAATATTTTCTGCATTTATCAAAAAATCGAGAAGCACGGCACATTATTAGTTTCTAAATAAGAACATTTCCCAGTTTGATGCGTTTGAGAGCAAAAATGAATTTAAAAATAAACGGTCAAGTGCGAGCATTACTCGAGCACAGAGGGTTCCGTAGAATCAATATATGAATTTGTAATTGTATTATAAAAAAAAAAGAAAAAAAAAACAAAACAAAGTTGCTAAAAGAATACTAAGACTTTGTAAAAAACTATACAACGTAGGGTTGGGTATAACTGTATATATTAGAAAAGTGTAAATGGGTATACCATGAAAGTTCAAAGAGATATGGAACCTAAATAATATTAAATATACCTATTCGTATAACTCTTTTTTTTTAATATTATCCGAATCTGTTTATGATGAACTTAATTCGGTACTGACAATAAAAGCAGTGCATAGTTAAACTTCATTTGGCATTTCATGAAACTAAATTCAGCGTAGTAATAACCTTTATTTCTACAGTGTCGCTAAAACAAAACCTTTGTTCAAAGTTTAAATTTGGCATTGTGCTAAGCGCGTTTCGAATTGAGGTCTCAAAGTTACAACGCCGCTTTGGTCAGTGCCGCGTTTTTCCAGATAGGTGTTTAATTAACTTTTAAAGTCACTCCAGGCGTATTGATAGATACAATCAATGCAAACTATCGCGAATCCCACAGTATTTATGCGATTCATTCTAATTAAATCTTTCGAGGGCGATGCCCTTAAAAAACGGACACCTAATTTTAATTCCAAAACAGGCAAACGGCACCAAGAATATTTAATTAAAATTTTCCTTTTATCATGTACGTGAAAATAAGCAAGTTCGCATTTTCTAATAAATTCGTTTATAAATTCTGGTGTCAATTCAGCTCATTATTTCATAAGTTTATAAATAGAATTACTTTGTGCCGGTAAGGATTAAGTGGTCAAAGTTTCAAAATTTAAGAAATTTTAATTTTTTTAGATGTTAAACTCCTATCTTTTCTGAATATTTTGATATAATTGTTTCCTTGAAATTTCCATTAGAACAGAAGTTTTGGATTTTAGAATTATACCCGCTCAATAGCTGAGGAGGCGTTTCCGAAACTTTAAAGTCATTATTTTCCAAATGGCGTTTTTTGGGCATAACGCACAGGATACCTCAAAAACTTCTGAATGTTTTTTCATGAAATTTTCAAAGCATATATTTCATGTTAGTCTGTATAAACTGAACCTAAAATTTCCTTTTTATTGTTCAAAAAAATATTTTTTTAGGTGATTTTACTGTTGAAATTTTCAAAATTTTGTATTAGCTAAATGCAACATTGCATTATAAAAATGCTTTAAATACAAATTTATTTAAGTTCAGGGAAATTATTACAATCTGAAGTATAAGTAAGCACCAAAATTTTCATTCTAGTTGCAATATTTATTTTGTAATCCTGCGCGTAAACTGTTATGCCAATTTTTGTTCGACAAATGTCTAACAGTTTCGATCCCCCTGTAAATACTAATTCTGTATCTTACAAATTTTTATCCCAATTGAAATTGTGTTTTAAAATCATATACATTTTAAGACATTAAATGTTGAAAATGGTCTTTTTTTCATTTTTTCCACTTTTTAGAGTCCCGAGACCCCTTAAATTAGTACGTTTTTAACAATTTGACGTTTATTGCTTTTATACTGTTACTCCCAGTAGCAGAAAGTTATGGTTGTGTCTGCGACAGCAATTTAGTGGGATAAAAATTGTCTGCGGGAGTAGTGTGTTACATTTTCTTATGTACAAACATGTTACATAACATGAGTGTAAAAATAAACAGTGTTCTTACTGATTAATACCAGGGGTGATTCTGAGTAAAAAAAAAAAAAAAAAAAAAAAAAATCTGAAATTCACAGCAAATTTCCCGAAAGGTTACAACAAAGGGGTGGGGCGAAAATCCACTACCGGCACTATTTATGTGTTTTTCTTCACGCGCCTGTGATGAAATTTGGGTTTTTTTCGCTATCTTTTGACGAAATATGCTGTTTTTCTCGACCTTTTGACGAAATTTGCCGTTTTTCGCGATCTTTTGACGAAATTTGCCGTTTTTTTCGCGATCCTTTGACAAAAATGGGCTTTTTTTCGCGATCCATTACGAAATTTGCGTTTTTTTCTCGATTCTTTCACGAACTTCGTGTTTTTTCCGCGATTCTGTGGCAGAAATTTGCGCTTTTTCGGCGCCCCTGGGACGAAATTCACGTTTTTCCCGGGATCTTTTGGGGAAATTCGTATTTTTACAGCAATCCTTTGGCAGTAATTTGCGTTTTTCGCGATCTTTGGACGAAATTCCGCAAATTTAATTCCGATCTTTTGACATAAATTTTCTTTTTTTTTCGTGATCCTTTGACAGTAATCTGCGTTTTTCACGATCCTTTGACAGAAATTTGCGTCTTTTCGCGATCTTTTGACGGAAATTTGCGTTTTTTCGCGATCGTTTTACAGAAATTTGCATTTTTTCGCGATCTTTTGACAGAAATTTGCGTTTTTTCGCGATCGTTTTACAGAAATTTGTATTTTTTCCGCGATTGTCTGACTAAATTCGTGTTTTTTCCTCGATCCTTTGATGAAATTCAAGTTTCTTCCACGATTTTGTGACAGAAATTTGCGTTTTCCTAGCGCCGCTGGAACAAAAGTCACTTTTTTTTTGGGGGGGGGGGGGATTTTTGGATAAAATTCAAGTTTGTACAGCGATCTTTTGGCAGAATTTTACGTTTTTTGAGATCTTTTGACGAAATTCTGCGTTCTTTCCGCAATCCTTTGACATAAATTTGCTTCTTTTCGCAATCGTTTGACTAAATTTGCGTTTTTCGCACAATCGTTTGACTGAATTCGCACTCTTTCCGCGATCCTTTTTCTAAATTCGCGTTCCTTCCGTGATCATTTTACTAAATTCGCGTTCCTTCCGCGATCCTTTTACTAAATTCGCATTCTTTCCGCGATTCTTTGACGAAATTCGTGTTTTTTCCATGATCCTGTGACAGAAATTTGCATTTTTTCCACAACCCTGGGACGAAATTAATGTTTTTTTTTCCGGGCTCTTTTGACGAAATTCACGTTTTCATAGCGATCCTTTGGCTATAAATTACCGATTTTGTATGCGAACGATTGTCGAAATTGATATTTTTCGGCGGCCACTTGTCGAATTCGCGATATTTTTTGTCAGAATTTTCGTACTTTTTTTTTTTTTTTTTTTTTAAGGAAATGCTTCTTTTTTTTTAAGTTGGTAAATTTATCTGCAAGGTCCAAAATAAATCTGCGACGCATGTCGCGCGTCGCGCACTTTCTGCTACCGGGCTGTTACTGGACATTACATGACACATATATATCATGAAAGTTGTTAACTAGGCATAGAGTACGCCGCCCCTGTCCTTGTGTATGTCCAAACTGACCGTACCTTTAAGGGTTAATATCTCGGCTAATTGCCTATGATTTTTTTCGAAAATCATTATCAACAATGCTTCTATTCTTCTGCAACGATAGGTATATTCAGCGATGCTCAACAATTTTTCTGAATGCCCGTAAATCGAAATTTGTGTATAACAGAAAAATGCTAATTACTCAAAAACTATGTGACCTAGGGTAATCGCTATAATTTTCCGGCAAGGTTTACATTAACGTCTACTACCTCTAATTTTTTATAATTTTAGTTTCAGTTAATTCGGAATTAGATGGGGGGGGGGGGGGGGGGAAACATATTTTTGCGCTATATTTTCAACAATATCTTTGAAAATATAATGCCTAAAATTAAAAAGAATGTATTTTTGAGTTCAGCGTTACAAAAGCTTTCACAGGATACCCCACATGATATGCAAAGAAAAGATTTTTTTTTAAGTAGGATAATTAGCCCCTCTACTTTTTTACTAAATATATTTATGAATGTTTATTAATCTGAAAATATGTGGGTCAATGGTCTTTATTACTTCCTCGAATTTGAACTTTCCACGTTCCATAGTTTACGAGTAAAATGGCTGTGTCAGACAGACAGACAAACACAGGAGTGATCTTATAATGGTTCCGTTTTTACTTTTCAAGTACGGAACCCTAATGAATCAGAAAATAAGCAGATTGGATTGGAATACATCCTTAATAAACCTTCGAAAGAAAAAGAATTTACTGTCTCAAATACGAAAGAATAAAATAAATTAATGGGTTTTTACAAAGAAGTGCAGCTATTAAGAGATTAAGGTTTTGAGAATAAGGAATAAAAGAATGCACTGAATTAAAGGCGTGGGGATAAAAATATAAAGGGTATTTAAGATAGTATTAAAAGAAAGGTAACAAAGGTAGATATTATAAGAATTTGGAATAAATTAAGGTAAAAGGGCGATTTTTTAAAAATTATTACACACATACACACACGTATATATATATATATTGTCGGAGTTTCCTCTTAGTCCGCACAAGTTTGAAGAAGAAATCCTTTGCTATTTATATGCTGCCACCACCGATATGATTATGTGATATCAGTCACGCTCTGAGAGGATTGTTTAAATGAAAACCAACTCTTTCAATTAACTAAATTAACAGTTTATTTACACAAAACACTCTTTACACTTAAAAACTCGGATGTAGTTGATCCGGTTCAATATTAAATTAAATACAGTAAATGCTGTCTGTGTACTGTTAAACTACGTTATATCACTCTCACCTCTACATTCGTTAAATTAGCTTTACCGGAGATTACCCTTAATCTCCCAACACATGGGCTCTAAGCTCTGCGAGACTCACTCAACCCTACGCTCTATACAAGAGCTATACACAGGAACAACTTCGCACCTTGCGTTCCAGGCGTCCACCTACTCCCTGAGCAAAGCGACTGCCTATTAGCAACCCTCTGCTTTTACTGAACTCTCCCTCTTCCCCCCCCCCCCAACATAAATACGGGGTTTTCAACTCTGACCACATACTCAACTCTTTCCCTCGTTCGTGCAATTCTTTTGTATGCCCATCTTCAGCAGACATCTCAAAAGGTAGGGCAAACCCCTCTCCCTTCATGACTTTATCCCTCCATCCACACTGTACAATTTACTGGCTCGGATAAAGTTTCAGATAAGGAAAGAATGTTACTTTGAAATTCCCTGTACACAGACCATACAATATATAATATAGTAAGACAAAATAATATAGAACCATAGTTCTAACAGCAGATGTTTCTCAGAACCTGACATATATAATTTGAATTATTTTTTATTACTATGACTAAAGTATGCATATATTCTTGCTTTGTTTTGGTGAAATCGCATCACAAGTATTTTTTTTCTTTTTTTCCTTCATCAGTAATCAAAATAGGTGTTGGCGTAGAATGAAATAACGCCAAGCGCCAAATCCTTTTATGAACTTGTCTTGGGAGTAATTGAGTCGCTTGGGTGAAGTTTAGTAGATGATATGGCGTAATGGTTAGAGTACTTCTCTAGTAAGCTTAAGGTGGTGGGTTCGATCCCCCTTGTTTTAAGCTTCTTTCCTTTTGTTTTAGATACCTGAAACCTGAAACCCAATTCGGATCACAATGACGTAATCATGGTGAATTTCTAATCGAATTCCTGGAAAAATATGTTATTTACCAACAATTTTCTTTCATTTTCTCTCGTTTTAGATACCTGAAACCCAACTCGGATCACAATGCCGATAATCATGGTCCACGGAGAAATTTTCACAAACCACATCTTCCAGAGCTGTGTGAGAAATGCGGATATACAGTCGGTGGATTCTACTGTTGGAGTTTCTTCTTTGTTAGATGTTGACATCACAAGTGCCCACGGAGGAGGAGAAGACAAAGGAGGGGGAGGGGTCTTTATTTGAAATGTTTTGGAAGATTAAATATTTGTGATACCTGTCGTTTTAAAAATAAAACAGGAATAAAAAATCATGCGTCCAGCATCGATTATGAAACACTTACCAACACATTCAGGACATTGAAACAAAATTTCGCAGTTTATAAAAGAAAAAGTTCATGTCTAAAAAAAACAATTTGAAACACATATAACGCGAAACAGCACCGAAAACTGGCGATATGAAGCAATTAAAATAATAAAACTTTGTAAAAAATCACCATAAAATTAAAACAAAACACAGGACGCGTTTCGAGCTAAAAACAGCTGATGACGAGCTGTTATGTTTTTAGCTCGAAACGCGTCCTGTGTTTTGTTTTAATTTTATGGTGATTTTTTACAAAGTTTTATTATTTTAACATATAACGCATTTGAAAAACTAATTTCTGCTATTACAATCAATAGGCGAAAAAATATCCGATTTTTTTTGTGCAGAACTGTGTATTATCTATAGGTGCTTACGCACACTACAAAGTACAAACGAATAGCACAATTGAAAATTTCCATTCAGGAATTTCCGTGAATAAATAGAAATGTACTAATCACTAATCCCCGCTCGTGGACAGCCAACCTTTCGGTATAGGAGCTGGTTAGTCCACGAGGGGAAAACACATATCCCCTTTCCCGCTGAGACCCCGTACCCGCGAACGAGCTCGGAAGTCCTAGCAGGTTGGAATATCCCGTTTAATGAAAATTATTAAAATGACAAAACAAACAGAATGACTAATAAACAAAATGTCAGGGCGAGCCCAAGAGAACAGTATATTAAAAGTAAATATTTAAGATAAAAGTTAAATTGCAGCATACCATTATTTTTATACAATTATAGGTTAACTAGGACTTCCCTCAGAGGGATTAGTCTGAGCGATATTACCGAGAATATAGATTGAATAATAACATGTGGAAGTAAAGAAAATGAG
Source organism: Maratus speciosus (assembly GCA_963932465.1). Classification (NCBI taxonomy): domain Eukaryota; kingdom Metazoa; phylum Arthropoda; class Arachnida; order Araneae; family Salticidae; genus Maratus; species Maratus speciosus. Next base: position 60,174,120 of record OZ010799.1, on the reverse strand, counting down.
ATGTTATCTTTAATTGTCCATATACTGCGAAAAATTGAAATGATGAAAATAAACGAATTGTAGAATTACAAAATCTTATATATAAATTCGTATACACTGTTTAAAAAAATGGGAAATCAAACCATTCAAGACAGCCATGCATGGATATAAAATTTAAAGTACGCAATATATTAAAAGTAAAATAGAAAATGAGACACTAATTTACTTATATCGGAATTTTAACTGTATAAAATGATGCCAAGAGCATAATCAGACGCTCCGCACCAATTTGAGTAACTTTAAATGACAAATATATGATGTTTAAAAAGAATGGACTATACTTTATATGGTGTGTGCTCCCCCGGAATAGTTAATAATTACAATATCTGTTTTCCACGGATGCAATGAGGTTGTCGATAACATTTAAGGAATTCTCTTCTCAAAATCTAATATAGTATCAAAGTACCGAATACATCAAAAGTGGCATGCAATGCTTCGTTAGATTGTGTTTTAGATATGCTCGATCGGATTTAAATGATGAGTGTATGCTGGCCACTACATACGCTGTATTGTTTTGTTTTCAAACATATTCTGCACAAGTTGAGCTGTATTCAGCATGTATTAAATAAAAGAAATCGGCAATGATTACAACATAAAGTATGACACAAGATCTGAATACAACGTCTGTATAACTTTTGAGCTGTCAAAGTGTCATTTGAAGTAATTTACAAATCCATATATATTTATTCAGCAAATCATGCAAGCTAACATACGCCAATATGAACCCGATTACAAAATTTCACCAGAATAAGTTAATATATAAAAAATATACTAATGGTAATTGAGAATATGACCTTATGATAAAATGTCTAGAAAAATGAATCGGATAAAAAATTCATATCACATTTAAAACGGCACTTCCCTCTGTTAGTGGCCTTGGCGAGAGAGAGAAAAGCCTAGAGAAGGAACACTTTAACAAGTACTTTCGGGCAACCTACTCACTGTTTTATACAGGTCTTTATTCAATATTTACACAATTTATTTAATGCTATGTGGGTATCTATCAGTTTTGTTGCATTTAAATCGCATGTTTTGCAGCATTATGAAATATTTAAAGTTGCTGTACCTAATAATTCCAAATTAATGGTAATTGAGATCGCTTTTCGTTAATTTCATCTTTTTAAATTTTAAATTTTTTAGAAACCATTCATAGAGACAATTGTATATTTTAAAACTAACCCGAAGCAAAATTTCAAGATTTTGGGCTCAGCAGTAACAGAGAAATAGAAAATTTTGAAAGTTTTTTTTTTGTTTCTGCACTGTTTTATATAGCGACATTTTTAGAAATTGTTCTATTGCGAGTATTTACGTCATGATAAATGCAGCCATGCCAAATTTCATGTTTATATTCCTAACAGTTCCACGTTCTTCGTTACTTAGATCATCTTTAGATCTTTTTCTTGTTTAGTCTTTCTATTTTTTAGAATTCGTTCTACAACGAGCATTTACATCTTATTAATTACTACCATGCCAAAGTTCTAGTTTCTAACCCCAACAGTATCCCAAAAATTTCAGTATTTCAAATAAATTATAGTTTAGAACCTTTCTAGAAATTTTTACGTTTATCCGTCAAATTGAATCTTTTGGAGAGCGTTCATTACGAGTATTTACATCTTAAAAGTAACTACCGCACCAAATTTAAAGTTTCTAACCCAATCAATATCGCAGAAATCACAATTTTAGAACTTTTTTGCTCCTGCAGCGATGTAGGTTCTTGCACTGACATAAAATAGTCTTTTTTTCGGAGCAGAGATGGCCACCAACATTTTTTTAAGTTGGCTATGTAGTTTCAGAGATAACACCTCACAAACGTACAAGCATTAATAATATTATATACTTTATAATATTATAACGCTTTATAATATTAGCATTAGATGTACAGATACAAAAGCCATTTATCTGTTACAAACTAAAGTGCCGGCGTTGCCCAGAATTTGAAGGATGTTTGTTCTGAAAAATCAATTTCAAAATTTAACATACAACACAAAACAAACATTAAAAAAAGCAGTCGAAATGTTGTTGAATGAATCTTATGAAAACGCTATATAAAAATGTATAAATGTATATAACAGACGCAAAAGAATACAGCTATAAATGAACTTATTTCAATTTATAATTGGAGCAATAATGTTAAAATACGCCAATATTTCCCTAATCGGGTTTTTATCATGCTTCAATACATTTTTCACACTCATATGACGTTATACTATATCCACCATGCCCTTTATATTTCAAATATGACGTAATATTTTCCTCTTTCACGTGGAAACCTTGAAATAGAAAAGTTATGAAGTTATATTCACTTTCATTTAAATTCGTCAAACCATTTATTCCATTTTCATATTTCACGTGAATATCTTGCAATAGAAACGTTATGACGTAATATTCACCTTTTTTTTTTAAATTCGGCAAACTATTTATTTCATTTTTATTTTTCACGTGGTTTTCACTTGCTGTAGAAAATTAATTGTTGTAGTAATAATTTTATTGTGTTTTTTAATTGTTGGCAACTGCTATAACGAAAAATGTTTAAATTTGATAAGAAATTGCTGTTAAATTGGTGGCTTTTTATTAATTAAGAATTAACTATAAGCTATTTCGATTCCGGATCACTTTAGTTGTCTCGGCCATGTTTTAATAGACATGTACGTATCTCTTCACAATTTTGGCTTCCAAATTGAGGATTTTTTGTAGAATTACAAACAGACAGATAAACAAGTTTTCATTTTTATATATCTCTCTATTCTATAAAAAGTAACTAACGCTGTCACCGCCGCCGCCGGTTTTGAATTTTTTGTGACCGGAGGTCTGTCTTCGTTAATATTAAGAAAACTATTGCATACAAATATATGAAAATCGGTGGTATTATAGCGAAATGTTTGATCAACACACTAATGCATACAGTTTTCAAATCGAAGAATTATTTTAAGAGATATTAAATGCCAAAGTTGGACAAAATCGTTCCATTAAAAAAAATTTATATGAGCAAAAGCTATACATGGGAATTTAATCATTTTTAGATCATTTTATTCAATAGAAGATCCCGGTCTGCAGATTTCATTAATTTCTTTAATTTGACTCATTTTTTGAGGTTTTATTTCTATTTTAAATTCAAATATTCAGCACTTTGACAGATATTTTTTACATATTTTTGAAAATGGTATTAATTTAAACTGTTGCCAACTGTATAAAAAGCGCAAACAATAATGTTTGCTTCAAATAAAAAAAAAATATTTACACGTTACTATTATAAACAGAAAAAAACCTTCAAATTAAAATTAAATAATTACGTATAAAAAGCAGGCACTTATTGGAACTTACGCCATAAAAACTATATTTACATGTGAATTTTAAAAGAGAAAGGATATTGTAAAATAAATAAATTAACATGCGTTAGAAATCTTAAATAGAACAAATTACGTCACATTACACTTATTATGCAAAATGAAGAAAAAATAATATTGCAAAACAGTTTAAATTTAAAAATTGCGCGCAACAAAATATTAGAGGTTAAATATTAGATTTTTTCAAAATTTTATTATTTGTCGTTTGATGTGAGGTGTTCAGCTATAAGTATGCAAAATTTCATGTCTCCAACTTAATTAGGGGCTGAGTTAGAAAAATTGCTTAAAATACACAAGTTAGAGACCAGAGGGTTAAATATTAGACTTTTTCATAATTTTATTATTTGCTGTTTGATGTGAGGTGTTCAGCTATAAGTATGCAAAATTCCATATCTCCAACTTAATTAGGGGCTGAGTTAGAAAAATTGCTTAAAATACAGACGTTAGAGACTGGAGGGTTAAATATGACTTTTTCAAAATTTTATGATTTATCGTGTTATCGCAAGTGTTCAGCTATAAGTATGCGAAATTTCATGTCTCCAACTTAATTAGGGGCTGAGTTAGAAAAATTGTTTAAAATACATAAGTCAGAGCCCAGAGGGTTAAATATTAGACTTTTTAAAAATTTTATTATTTGTCGTTTGATGTGAGGTGTTCAGCTATAAGAATGCAAATTGTCATGTCTCCAACTTAATTAGTGGCTGAGTTAGAAAAATTGTTTAAAATACTGAAGTTAGAGACCGGAGGGTTAAATATGACTTTTTCAAAATTTTATGATTTATCGTGTTATTGCAAGTGTTCAGCTATAAGTATGCAAAATTTCATGTCTCCAATTTAATTAAATTAGGGGCTGAGTTAGAAAAATTGCTTAAAATACACAAGTTAGAGCCCAGAGGGTTAAATATTAGACGTTTTTCAAAATTTTATTATTTGTCGTTTGATGTGAGGTGTTCAGCTATAAGTATGCAAAATTTCAAGTCTCCGACATATATAGTTTCTGAGAACGGGCTCTGTGACAGACGGACAAACAGACAGACAAAGGAGTGAGACAGGTAGGGTTTCGTTAGATGAACGAAACTCTAAAAACATGCTGCGGATGACTGTAACAACATCCTAAAATTACATTACCATCAGCGATCTACAAATCCCGAATTTAGTTTATATTCGTTTCATATATTCTTATTCTTTTGTGCGGCCCTGTAAAATAATTATCAATATTATATACAGATAAACCTCTGAATAGCGGGCACCCCGAGAATGCAGAATTTGTCCTCTATTTAGAGGTGACCGCTACTGAGAGTAAAACATGTACAGTTATTTAAGAGTTGGTAATCGAAAAAAATGTCCGCTAAATAGAGGTATCCGCTAATCGGGTGTGTCCGCTATGGAGGTTTTACCAGTTAAACTTCTGAATAGCGAACACCTCGGGAGGGCAGAATTTGTTCTCTATTTGGAGGTGTCGCTACTGAGAATAAAAAATGTACAGTTATTTAAGAGTTGGTAATCGAAAAAATGCCCGCTAAATAGAGGTGTCCACTAATCGGGTGTGTCCGTTATGGAGGTTTTACTGCATAATAATATCATCCTTTACAAGAAATTGCATGCTGTATGATAGACAGACAGACATCCAGAGAAAGATAACCTCCCGGATCAATAAACACTCATGTCTTTTGTTTTAATCATCCACAATTGTATGTCATACAACATGCCAGATTTTATACAACAGGCTAAAAATGGTCACCGTGGTACGGAATACTGTATTATTATTTGTTTACCCACTAAAACTGGTTGCCACGGGTTGTTGCAAGGTTTGTGATCACGTGGTTGAAACTGATCTGTTCAATATTACTGCGTGCGTATTTTTTTTTTTTATTTGCTCCATGTGTTTAAACCAGTTGTCTACGAAAACATCAACCGGTGAAAGTGACGCACACCAAATTTCTGTGACGTATGCAGATAAATTGTGCTTTTTTAAGAGTTTTTTTCTATATAATTTTTAAACGGTTTGAAACTTATTTTTCATAGTAGGTGCATTCAGTAGGCGACCCTCATAGGTACCTTCTGGTGCAATCAGAAACGAAATCCGACAAATATTTTTTGAGTTATGCTTGACGAAAGGTTTTTATTAGGCTTTTTTTTTTAGTAGGAAATGGCGTTAATATCCATCGTAGTAGTAAAGTGTCCGGACAGTAATATTTCGCTGAGTATTAGCCTTCGCTTCGCTCAGACAATTAATAATTAATAATTTTTATAATAAGGAACGGAGATAATAATAGATTTTGTTAATTAAAGGTTAATAGTAAGAGATAAGGAATTTAATATGAAATTCCCCTCCAATGCCCTGGTTAAATAATTAAATAAGAGAGGTGAGTTTTAAATTTTTAATTAGCTGTTAATAATTAGGGAAATTAATGAGTTAGCATACTAGGAGGGCTATAGAGGAGGAAAATTTCTGTCATATCCTTTAAAGTTAAATACTTAATAAAAGGTTAAAGTATTTAAAACAAGACAATTTAGGTTATTTAAAATTTCTGATAACACATAATATAACAATTAGTTCACAGACGACACCTAAATACAATTAACAAAAACACATTCAAGAAGTATTCTATTTACAAGTCATTTTCCGGTAAAGCATTATAGTTATAAATTACTTAGGCATGATTATTTTAAAATTGAACTATATTCTATTATTAGTTTAATGGTTCTGAGTAATTTTAATGTTTTAATGTGGTAGAAGTTCTTATTGTGTAAAAGTTGTGTTGAACATCAATGTTATTGTTTCTACTGAAATATTTAGAGTTATTCATTCATATTATTAAAGAACTTCTATTAGTATTTCAGGAATGAGATTAATTTCTGATTGAAAGTTGATGCCTATAGATCGGACAAGTTGGTGAATCTGCAGAATGGGGAAAATAGTTCTCCATCTGCATACAGTTTGTACATTGTCTTTTTCCTGGATCTAATTTATAATAGAAATGTACTTGAGAACTTTTGTGCAGTCCTGCATATTATCTATAGAAGTTATACAGACCAAGTAATATTTTAAAAATGGTTCAATTTAAGAACGCGTACCGCCAGCTAAAAACGCACTTCCAGCAATTATTGTTCGTAGGCGTCAATTATTGTTCAGTTTCTTCTGAACCAAATTCTTTTATGTGTCCCTGTAAATGAACGATAAATTCTATGCATTACCCTATTCTACAGTAAGCGCTGTGTAGTACACCTCACAAGGAAGGTCTCCATACGGACATATTCAGAAAAATCTGAAAAAATTACAGAGTGTTCGTCTCGTGTGGATATATATGTTTATATAAAATTTTTTGGCGGAACACCGATAGAACGTTCGTAAAAAAATAATAAAATTTTCGTGGCGATGAAATGAAATTTCGAAAAATACCTTTTCATGTCGAATACTCTTTAAGATAAAAATATTTCATATTGAACTTGTTTAAATAAATTTAACTTAAATAACTGTAGTTTTGCCAGTTTTAGTTTGATTTAGCTATAGTTTTGTCATATATGTATTTAAAATATAATGAAAGTTAAATATCAAATTTTATGAATTAAAACAAAATTAAAATTGTTTCAATATCTCAAAATTAAGTCCAATTGAGCGCTGTCGGTTCAATTTTGTTGCTATGGAAACGACGAATTCCTTGGTTTGAAATGAATAACTGGTAAATGAATCTTGCCTTTATTTTGAATACGCATAAATATATGAAAGTATTTTTTATAGATGAAATTGTTTTTAAAGTAATAAAATTAAGTAACAAGCAACATAAATATGTAATACGAAAAAATGTATTTATTAAACTCTCTCATTGTTTATGTTTAAATTCATTAAATATTTTTTTTACGCATTCTAAAAATCAATTAACAAACAATTTTCAGATCCATTAAAATCGTTTGCTTTTGGCGAGGAAAAGTACTGCTCGCCAAATCGCGTGACGCTTTCGTCTTTTCGCGCCAAATACTCGAAAGTATTTTATTTTTTTACAGACTTTCTACTGTAATTCCGCCGCTAAATTTGACTGATCCTTTATTACATACATAAGTAGTTTAATTGGTATTTTTTTCAAAATATTCTGAGTATGCCCAGTATGGAGACCTTCCTTGTCAGTGATATCTATAAATTTCAGTATCTTTAGGATAATGTAATATGATTAAAATATACCGCAAACGATTTTCCACCAGACCGTAATGTAACGGAATTCTTTTGAGTGTTCCTGTAAATTAGGGGTGCACAACCTTTTTAAGAGAAGGGCCACTTTCAAAAATGTCTGGATTGTCGAGGGCCACATCAGTCACACGAAGAGAAGTCTGTTTCGGGAAGTGGGGAGGTACCCCTGTAGGTTCCCCTCCCAGCCAACATATCCAATTCAGTTGGCAAGGCTATATCAACAGTCTACGTTTGTATATATAACAAGAATTAATTGAAAAAGTGATAATATTCCTGGACTTTATTCGGGAGACTAAATTTTGCTTTATTAAAAGTGCTAAAAAACAAACATAAGCATGAAAATGACTGGTGCCGAAAAAAAAATGCGAACTTTATGAACGAAGGGGGCAGGAAGAGCCGATCAACAAGATTTGAGATTTTTACGCGCCTGATCAACAAAATTTGTGCTCTTTCCGTCCTCGATCAACGAAATTTGAGATTTTTTCACAACTGATCGACAAAATTAGCGATTTTTCCGCGCCTCATCTACAAAATTAACGATTTTTCCGCACCGGATCAATGAAATTCGCTATCTTACCTCACCTGGTCGACTAAATTCCTATTATTCTGCTACCGATCGACGATATTTGCGATTTTTCCGCGCCTGATCGACAAACTGCGCGATTTTTTTCGTGCCCGACCAACGAAATTCGTAATTTTTTGGATCCCGATCGACAAAAACTCGCGATTTTTTTGTGCAAGAATGACGAAATTTCCGATTTTTTCACCCCTGACCGACGAGATTCGGGATTTTACCGCGAACGATCAACGAAATTCGGGATTCTTCACTGACTCGGACGAAATTTGCGATTTTTCAAACGGTAAATTGACGAAATTTGCGATATTTTCAAACGGTAAATTGACGAAATTTATGATTTGTTCTCGTGATAATCTGACGAAACTCGCGATTTTCCCGCAGCCAATGAACGAAATTTTCAATTTTTCCGCGCATCATCGAGAAAAGTCGCGATTTCTCTGTGCCTGACAATGAAATTTGCGATTTTTCCGAGTCTGATCGACAAATTCGCGATTTTTTTCGTGCCACACAAACGAAATTTGCGATTTTTCCGAGGCCGATTGACAAAACTCGCGATTTTTCCGTGTCCGTTCGACGAAGTTTGCGATTTTTTCAATCCCGATCAACGAAATTCGAGATTCTTAACTGACTGACGAAATTTGCAATTTCTCCCGCGGCGAATTGACGAAATTCCCGATAAACAGACGAAATACGCGATTTTTCCGCACTTAATTGAGAAAATTTGCGATTTTTCCACATCCGATAGGTTAAATTTGCGATTATTTCCGCGCGACTTATGAAACTCACGATTTTTCTGCAGTCGATCAAGAAAATTCGCAATTTTTTCGCGCATCATCAACAAAATTGACGATTTTTTCGTGCCCGATCAACGAAATTTGAGATTTTCCCGCGCCTGATCGACAAAATTCGTGATTTTTCCGTGCCCGACAAAGGGAATTCGTGATTTTTCCGTGACCGCATAATGAAATTCGCGATTTTCCGCACCCGAACGACAAAACTCGCGCTTTTTCAGCGCCCGATCAGGGAAATTTGTGGTTTTATCCGTGCTTCATCGACCAAATTCGCGATTTTTCGTTCCCGATCAGGTAAATTTGCTATTTTTCCGACCCCAATCAAGGAAATTTGCTATTTTTCCGAGCATCATCGACAAAATTCGCTATTTTTCCACACCCGAGCAACGAAATTCGCGATTCTTACTTGAAAATTTTCAAATTTTCCCGCGGCAAATTGACGAAATTCACGATTTTTTCCTATGACTTTTGGACAAAAATTGCAATTTTTTCCAGTTATAAATTGACGAAGTTCGCGGGCCACACGTTACCCCATCGCGGGCCACTTTTGGCCCGCGGGCCACAGGTTGTGCATCCCTACTGTAAATGAACCGTAAATGCTACATACTTCATTTTCAATACCAAACATGCCATTGAAACCCAATAACGTCTATGAATAATGATAATCGGACTATATTTACGGGAGTTGCACGGACAAACAAACAAACAACATAAACATTTTTGAACTTTGTTGGAAAGTGCTAAAAAAATTAAATCATTAAACATTGAAGCATCTTCATCATATTGAAACAGGAAAGAAAAAATCATGCATCAAGCATAGATTATGAAACACTTTTCAACACATTCAGAATATTATAACATAACTGCACCGTTTAATAAGTTAAAATATTATGTCTAATTCAACCCTATGGAAACGCATAACACATTAGAAAACCCAATTTCAGCTGTACCCATGTGCAATAGGGAAATTATCGGATTTCTTTCAACAGCCTTGTATACATTGTATTGCCCTATTGTATAGTAATCATCGTGTAGTAAAATTCAGTGATTTATATCTGTTCAGTGCTAAATTGATTAGGAATCAAATTTAAGGTTTTAGTTATTCTGTTTGTTGACAGATGGCAGCACTATGCATTCTGTGCTGTTGTGAAATCTTAATCATGACATCATCAGTTAGTTGACGTTTGGTTTCTGAGAGTGTGGTATGGAGCATTCTGCTCCTGCTGCGTTATTGTCTTTCTTTATTCTATTTAATTTATCTGCACCAAGTTTAGGCAGGGGATATATTTTTATAATGTAATTTAAAGCTTTCATGTGATGAAAGCATACTAATTAGAGTGTTAATTTTAACTAGAGAAATTTGATTCTGAAACCAGAACTGTATGTTTCATTGTGTGTTAAGTTTTCGTGAATGTCAAGATTTGTTTTTGTGTTATATCTATTTCAATACATTTGAAATACCGTAATGTCATTAAAATACACTGCAAACGATTTTTCTCCATTGACTATAATGTAACGGAATTCTTTTGAGTGCCCCTGTAAATGAACTATTAATGCTACACGCTTCATAAACAATACCAAACATGCCTTGGTGACCCTAAATAAAATTTATCAATTTCATGAAAATCCAAGTATATTTAAGGGAGAGACGGACAGACCAGTGGTGTAGTCGTAAAAAACACAGAGGGTATACGCTCAAAGCAGAGCGTATACCCTAGAGTGCATATACTATGGCTATCTTGAGAAACAGAGGGCATACGGTGCTCCTTAAATAAATCCAGAGGGTATACGGCGTATACCTCCGTATACCCTCCACTACATCCCTGGGACAGACAAACCGAATGCATAAACACTTTCAGGGCCGGCCCAAGGCGTGTGCGAAGTGTGCCACCGCACGTGGCGCCAAACAGATGAAAGGGCACCTATAAGAGTACCGATAAAAATTATTTTATATTCTGCGTTTTTTTTCCCCCTTACATTTTCTATAGCTAGGCTGGGCCAGCTCGAGAAAGGATTCTTCGTTCTGCTTAAAAAGGAATTCAAGGGCGCCGAATTTTCGCATGCAGACATCGGTTTCTGTTCTTTATCTGAATGGAATTACCTTTAAGCTACTGACATTTTTTTTTGGGGGGGGGCGACATTTTTTGTTAATCGTAATCCTTATTATTATAAATACAACTCTTATTTTCAATCATAGTTCTTTTGTTAGTGTTTAATTAATTGGGGGACTTTAGTAAAAAATAAATTTTAGTAAGGTTTTTTTTTTTTTTTTTTTTTTGTGTGTGTGTGTGTGTGTGAGGGGGGGGGGAGGGTGAGTAATTATTACCACATAGATTGAGAACCATTCAACAAATGAAAAGAAAGAATAAGAATATTTATGTTTCCGGAGTTAGCTGAAGAGAAAACCATGAAAAGTGAGCCTTTTACAAAAATCGATATTTAAATATGAAATTTATTCGTATTTTTATGCACTAGATAACGAGACAAGATTACAGTTTTCATCTTTTATAGTTGCTATTTACTAGTTGTACTGTTTCTTTATTTTGTAGAATTCCAAACAGTATTCTTCTAAAAAAGTTTTTTATTTTAATTAATTAACTTATTATTGTTATTTTCGCCCAATACCATGTGCTGTGGCCTTGTGTTTTACTTTTGGATCGTAATGTTACAAATTAAGGTTGATAATTAAGATAAGAAAGATGAGATTAAATTTAGAATCTTTTATCTGTTTTTGAAACACTTTAAATTAATATCTTAAATAATTAGTAATAGTATGTATAAAAAGTACGAATATTTAAAAAAATTAAGACCATAAGTCAGGCAATTTTTCTTGTGTGTGTGTGGGGGGGGGGGGGGGAGCGCCCCGATGTGTGCTCGCACGGTCGCCACAATGTCCTTGGGCCGGCCCTGAACACTTTTCAACTTTGTTGGAAAGTGTTAAAAATAAAATCAAATTTGAAAATATCTACCCATATTATTCTATGCGATATAATTAGTGCTTTGTCATAAATTTACTACTGAAATCGATGGCATTTTGCATTTACTTATTTTATTTTAAAATTGATAAAAATTAAATTGGTTATTTTGGAAACAGAAATCGCATTTGCCATTTAATTGCCATCTGCAAATTCTTGCATTGAATTATGCGGAACTTAATTAATATTTCTTGCAATCTAAAGGTAAAATGATTTAAGTAAATTGTGTTTTGGATTTTGTCGTGTCTGACACTAAAAAAATAAATCATAATTTCGAAAAAGTGAAACTACTTGTTTTTATGTTTTTTTTTTAAATGAACAAAAAATTCACTCAGAAAATCTAACTTTGTAATTTCTTTCTGCAAAAATATATGATTAAATTATGTTGAATGAAGAGATGTTCTTTGGATATTGACCCCTCCCCACCCCAAAAAATAAAAATAAATAAATAAATAAAAATAGACAAGGATATTTATTTAATCCCTATTTCTTTTTTAAATAAATAAAAATTTATCCAAGTTAATCTAAAATTACATGTAATATGTTTATTTCAGTTAATGGTGTAATTCTTTTTAATTATTCTGTATTCAGTTATTATTAGCTCACTAAAGTATTTTAAATACTATTGTACATAATTATAAACGTTTCATTCATAAAGTGCAACAACTTGTCAAAACACCCATATATATAAATTACATTATAAACATAATGTGCATTTTTAAATACAGTATTTTATGTAATGTACTGCTTATCACGTGAACTTGGGATGTTAACAATGTTGCCTTCGTATGCATACATATTATATACTTATGATATTTATATGCATATTATGTAAACTTGAACTTGAAACAATAATAAATAAAATGTTAATAACATATGTTGGATAATAAGTTTGATTATTTCTTCATTTGCATAGGATTTATCAGACTTGTCATGTACACAGGAATGTTCATGTATGAACCAATCGAAATATAGTAATTTTTAAGGGTGTTCTCAAATCCAAAAGGGGAACTTTCTGACATAAGTTTTAATTTATTTTTGTTCGAAAATGCATGAAACTAGCTTGTGTTATTGTTCAGAAACTATGTAATCGAGCTGTTTTTTCCTTTTTTTCGCAAACGCAATAGATCTTCCAAAAATTGTGTCAAAGTAGGCGTTTTGAATCGAATTTCCGCGCGAAGGAAGAAAGAGCACTCAAGAGGGGCGAAAAACGGGTTTGTCACGTGATCGAATTCACTGATAACTCAATAGGTAATTGATTGATCAAAAAATGGAAAAAACAGTTCAATTCGAAATCACTTCCATGGCCATGCTTTCCAATTTTATACCTTTCCGTTAAAAAATGAATTTGTAAATATGTAAACACGTTTTGCGCTTATTGAGCAGAGCAGTTAAGAACAGCCTTAAATGAATAAAAATCATTGAACTTTAAGTTTAGTTGGTCATATACACAAACATAATAAATTGGATTCTTAGAGTTATAATTATTGCTTAGAGTTATAATTAGAGTTATAATTATAATATAATTATGTAATTACAGACTTATCAGTTTCTGTCTATTATATAAAAAAGTAACTAACGCTGCCACCGTAAAAGAATTTTTTGTGACCGGAGTTCTTTTTTATAAAAAAAACCCCAAAAAACTATTGCTTATTAAAATATGAAAATTGGTAGTTTTCTAAACAAATGTTCGATAAACATTCTGAAACAGACAGTTTTTAAATCAAAGAATTATTTTAATAGTTATTCAATGTTTAAGTCAGTCAAAATAGTTCCGTTAAATAAGTTTTATATAAACAAAAACTATGCATGGGAATTTAATCATGCATCTTTTATAGGGTCATACTTCACAAGTTTGCGGTGTGTAATGTGCAATTTCTTTTTAGATAGACTTCGTAAGAAACCCATTACATTCACCCCTATTTTAGAATTTCTGTAAATTTTTGCAGATCTACACCGATCATAACCCCTAGAGCCAAAACCACCCCCTGTTCAAAACTTTATACATCTATCTATGTATGTGTATATATATATATATATATATATGCTATTATTTGTAAATCTTATAATCACCAACTTCTTACAAATTGTATTTCTTCTAATAAGTCATTTCAAAAAACTAATGAAAATGTAATTGTAAATAATCGTAAAATTCGAAGTTATTATAAACTATTAAATATTTTATCTACTAACTTTAATTATCCATATTTAGTTCTTATTCCCAAATTTCATAAAACTCCAATTAAATTTAGGACTGTAACTATTGGTTGCAATACATATAATAATAAAGCCAATAAACTTCTCTTAAAAATTCTTAATCAATTATATGTACTTACTACAAACAATGATAATACACATTGTATAAAAAATAGCTATCAACTTGTCAATATTTTAAAAAATCTTCTTTGTGTATATAATATAACGACATATGACTCTCTTATATGAGATCTTTTTAATAATATAGACCTATTAGATTTACATAAAATTATAAATGCATCATTTAAAAAGTATTATAAAAAAAAAAACTGGAATTACCATCTAATATTGATATTGCATATTTTAAATCGTTAACAAACTTCATTATCTATAATAATTATATATTGCAAGATAACACTTTATATTTACAGCATGTCGGTATACCACAAGGCGGTTGTACATCCAGTTTACTCTCAGACTTATACTTATATCATTATGAACGTAATTTTACTAATAATAATCTACATTTATATCGTTATATTGATGACATAATTTTAATTGATACTGATCATTCTGCAATTACTCAATTTCCAGTAGATTATCCCACTAATTTGGAATTAACGGAAAACCTTTCATCTAACAATACAATTAACTTCTTAGATCTTAAAATTACAATAAAAGACAACAAAACAATCACAGATTTATATGACAAACGTAAAGAATTTAAATTCAAAGTTAATACATTTACAAATTTTAAATCTTGTCTACATCATTCTGTATTTCGAAATATAATACTTAATCATTTATATAGAATAAAATGTTTATGGTCTTCTACTCTAATTAACAATAATATTAAAAAACTAATTGATGATGCATTAAATCATGGTTTTCCAAAAAAATTCATATATTCATTAATATACAATTAGTACTTTACTTACATGATCTTTTAAAACAAATTAACACATGCGTAAACAAAATTACAAAAAAATTATAAAATAAAAAAAAATATCTATAAAAAATTAAAAATTGTAAAATGATATAAAAAAAATTATTATAGGTTGGATGGGTGGGTAGATGTTAGAGTACGGAGGAGGGTGGTGTTGTCTGGATAATACGCATTGGTTAATTTATAAAAAAAAAAATTGGGGGCTTTTGTATTATTACTATATTTTTGATACGCATTTTATAAGGATGTTGATTTGATATTTTATATGTAATTGGTGAATTTCATTAATAATTAGCTTAATTATTGTTTAATCTTATTTACAATCATTTGTTATAAATTTTAATTTAATAAGGACAATATCATATTAATTACTAATAGTATGCCATTTTTATAGTGATTAATATACATATAAGTATATTTAATATAAATAAAGTTATACTGTATGTATTAAAATTGGGTAATTATTTTTATTATTATTCCTCTATTCTTATTAATATTTATCTATTTTCACTTTGTGTTATAAAATTTATTATCGGTTTAATGTTTTTGAATGTCCCACATTCATACTTTTAGGATTTTTATGGATGTATGAAAATAATCCACACACTATATTTGTGCTTTTTAGGTAATCGGAATTTAAGTATCTGTTTACCTTCTATATACTCCCATATGTTTTTTATTTCCTGTTCATTTTATAATTATCTTATATATAATAGTTTTTATTAAAGATTTTTATATTTTTAATAATTATTTATATTAATTATTAATGAATTTATTTTGTTTTATAGCATAGAGCTATATGCTATATATTATCGATATTCTAGAATTATTTAAATTCTTAGTGTAGTTTAAATAAGTTAGCTAATAGAATATTTTGTATGCTTTTTAAATTTTATTAACAATAGTTTTTTTTAAAATATATTGTGTGGTTTATATTCGGTTTATAATTATCTATATATAAGGATATGTTTGGTTTTGCTGTTAATAAAACAATTGTTACATTCAAATGCTTACAACTGTTTATCTTGTGACAATTGAATAATAAAAGTAATACTAGATGGCAGCACCAAAATTTGTATTTTGACGATATGTTCTAAATTTTACTTTTTCCAGCTACATTTCAGTTATAATTTACTACACCAGGGGGAATCTTTAGCTAAATTTTGACGATATTGTTAAACAGTTTTTAATTAATTTAATAGTGCATTTTAAATATGTAATTACTTTCTATTTATTTTATTTTATATTATATTAAAAGTTATTTAACATTTATTTCAAATGTATTAACTGCATCCTATGGTATCAATTACTGTGATTTCTTAACTGTTTTATTCACCTTAATCTTTACGATATTTTGGGTGCCATGTGCGCGTGGATTTATTCTAAATTACTGAAATATTAATCGGTATGGTGTTTATTATTTCTATTTTATATCCTATAAATATTTAAATAGGTTTTATTGATTTTTCCATTTCATATTATTTGTTTCTATTCTGTTTTCATTTTTAATCAATTCACTTGATTTTAATGGTTGTTTGGGCACAGGGGAAAATAATTTTTAGCTTTAGCTTATTTTTCTCACAGAAAACAACCATTTTGCTTATATCATTGAATTCTGTGCCCTTGACAACGTAATTCAATATATAAGCTTTTCCATTATTTGTCGGTGTCCACTTTCTTATTTTTCTTCCATAATAATTCTTATAATAAATTAATAAAAATTTTTTTTATACTTACAGCTTTAATTCATAATATTACGATTTTTGATGGTGGTTGGTTATGTTTAATTAATGGTTATATATATATATATATATATATATATATATATATATATGGATACAATAACTTCCATAAATATCTTCGAATCTTATACATAAAATCCAGGGGCGAAAAATCCCGGCCAAGTTAATAATGGGCAAAATCGGACGAAGGGGGTGGAAATGAGGACGGTTTTTGTGAAAACAGAAAAAAAAAGCCCATAACTTCTTAATTATGATACATATCAAATCAGTTTAAAGTTATTATTACTTCTAGGAAAATGGACAAAGATTTATGTATGACAGACTTTTTATATAATTAAAAATGGCTTCAATTGTAACACTCAAGAGGCGAAAAAATAGGGTTTTAAGCAGAATAAATTCACAACTTCGTCAATTCACAAGATATCAAATCCACTTGAATTTATTATAAATTTTCTTAATGTTATCTACAACTTTTATATTTTATATCGACAAATTTCTGATAGGACAGAAAAAAAAGAATTTTTTTTAAACAGGGGAACGGGGGGCGGGGGTTGAAGCAGAAACAAGTGGGTGAATTTGATCACAGATCGCGCAGAGGGTTTCGTTTAATATTCCTTTCAAAACACTTTATCCTTTTGAGATATCTGTTAGTTCCACATTTCCCAACCAGGGGGCGCACTCTATTCTACACAAACCTCTATCCGAACGAAACTCCGTTTTACAACCTATCCGTAGGTATATTAGTCGAGGGGATCGGGTCTATAGCACCCGAGATAGTTAGGCGCCCCCTGGCGGTAAAAAGTGGAACTGAAATATGTAAGGCTATGTGCATAATATGAAAGAGTGGTCAAAGTGATGTCGGCAAAAGTTAGAAAAGTATCCACCGGGTGCAATGGGGGGGGGGGTTAGAAAAATTGCTTAAAATACACAAGTTAGAGCCCGGTGGGTAAATAATATCAGACTTTTTGAAAATTTTATGATTTTTCGTGTGATCGCAAGTGTTCTGCTATGCGTATGCAAAATTTCAAGTCTTCAACTTAAATAGGGGCTCAGTTAGAAAAAAAACCCTTAAAATACACAAGTTAGAGCCCAGAGGGTTAAATATAAGACTTTTTTCAAAATTATATGATTTGTCGTTTGATGTGAGGTGTTCAGCTATACGTATGCAAAATTTTAAGTCTTAAACTTAATTAGGGGCTCAGTTAGAACAAAAAGATTAAAATACACAAGTTAGAGCCTAGAGGGTTAAATATAAGACTTTTTCAAAATTTTATGATTTGTCGTTTGATGTGATGTGTTCAGCTATAAGTATGCAAAATTTTAAGCCTTCAACTTAATTAGGGCCTCAGTTAGAACAAAAAGATTAAAATACACAAGTTGGAGCCAGAGGGTTAAATATAAAACTTTTTCAAAATTTTAGGATTTGTCGTTTGATGTGAGATGTTCAGCTATAAGTATGCGAAATTTCAAGTCTTAAGAGCCATTATTTTGAAAATCAGACAAGTGTGATAGTTGCATTTTTTGTTTTGCTTGATTTTTTTTTACGTTGAAGTAGATCACATTTAATTAATAATGTGCAATTTTGAAGCCCTGAAAAAATTTTCTCTTCCCTGTAGAAAATGTCAAAGTTCAATGTTGTGACCGTCATTTTTCATGAAAAGTGAAATGCGAGTATGTTTGCAGTGCTAAAGCTTGGGAAAGCAACGACATCCCAAAATTCTTTTGTGGTGAAATATTAGTATAACACTACCTGCTTAGTAGACTGTATTCGTTTCCATGGGGCATTGTTATTTTACATTGTTATGTTGCCTCAAAATGCAATGAAAATGACGTTTTTGTCCGTTTTCCGCACGTATTTTCTTATTTAAGCAATAGTACCCCAAACTTTTTCTTATAGAATATCAAAGTGTACTACTAGGACAAGCTAAATAATATAAAACTTTACCAGAATATTGCTGCTGTTAGCAGGAATAGTCTGTTAAATATTCAAAAATTTCAAAATAAGCAGCATTTCAATTAGTCTTTTCTCAAAACAGCATCACGGTTCAATAAAACAAAATATATCACGTAGAAGTTGGAAGTATGTACAAACACATGGAAAAGAAAAAAAAGTGGGGCCTCGTCATATTTTTTTTTAAAAAAATAACAAAATTTACAAAAATTCACAATCAAAATATCCCGTTTAAATTTCCGTTTTTTTCCATTTAGAACAAGAAAGGGGAAAGAAAAAGGGATATTCAATTTTCTCACAGGGAAAAAACATAGCTAGCGGAAAGAGAAACGGGATGTTTCGTTTTCTGATAGGGAAAAAGTATGATAAATGACAGTCTTTTTTGTGACTTTTGACATTTTTTATTTATAAAAATATGACGAGACCCCACTTTTTTTTCTTGTCCATGTGTTTGTACATACTTCCAACTACTACGTGATACATTTTGTTTTATTGAACCGTGATGCTGTTTTGAGAAAAGACTAATTGAAATGCTGCCTATTTTGAAATTTTCGAATATGTAACAGACTATTCCTGCTAATAGCAGCAATGTTCCGGTAAAGTTTTATATTATTTAGCTTGTCCTAGTAGTACACTTTGATATTCTATAAGAAAAAGTTTGGGGTACTACTGCTTAAATAAGAAAATACGTGCGGAAAACGAACAAAAACGTCATTTTCATTGCATTTTGAGGCAACATAACAATGTAAAATAACAATGCCCCATGGAAACGAATACAGTCTACTGAGCAGGTAGTGTTATACTAATATTTCACCACAAAAGAATTTTGGGATGTCGTTGCTTTCCCAAGCTTTAGCACTGCAAACATACTCGCATTTCACTTTTCATGAAAAATGACGGTCACAACCTTGAACTTTGACATTTTCTACAGGGAAGGGAAAAATTTTCCAGGGCTTCAAAATTGCACATTATTCATTAAATGTGATCCACTTCAACATAAAAAAAAATCAATCAAAACAAAAAATACAACTATCACACTTGTCTGATTTTCAAAATAATGGCTCTTAAACTTAATTAGGGGCTCAGTTAGAACAAAAAGATTAAAATACACAAGTTAGAAACCAGAGTGTTATATATAAGACTTTTTCAAAATTTTATGATTTGTCGTTTGATGCGATGTGTTCAGCTATAAGTATGCAAAATTTTAAGCCTTCAACTTAATTAGGGGCTCAGTTAGAACAAAAAGATTAAAATACAAGTTGGAGCCCAGAGGGTTAAATATAAGACTTTTTCAAAATTTTAGGATTGGTCGTTTGATGTGAGGTGTTCAGTTATAAGTATGCAAAATTTCAAGTCTCCAACATATATAGTTTCTGAGAACGGGCTCTGTGACGGACAGACAGACAGAGAGCAGCGAGACGAATAGGGTTTCGTCAGATGAACGAAACCCTAAAAAAATCACTTCTTCATTGATTCGCCACTAAGGCGGTAAAAAAGTATTATTGGCGCGATGAAAGTTTTTGACGACCCTCAAAAGGAGCTGTATATAGGGTTGCATTATTAAACGCGCGCGTGTCTCAATAAAAAGAACGTCAGAATTTAAAATATAGTTTGTGGTTCATTTAATGAAAGAATCGTCACAGACCACACGGTTTAAATTTATTATATAAATCTTCTTAATATCATCTGTAACTTTTGTAGTAACAAGTTTTTGATAAGACGAACTCTACTAATTTATGATATTACTAAAAATATTCTCAAGGGATGAAAAAAATAGGGGTTGAATAAAAAATTATCATATTAACATGATTCAGGTAAAACCAACTCTTAAAGAAAAATGAAATTAAAAACTCGTCAAAACCGGCCAGATAAAATTGATAAAATTGGTTTATCTATAATCTTGATTTATTTTTTGTTGGTGAAATTAGTACTTAACTTGGAAATCTACCTATGCCTGCAGGCCGAGCCGGCGGAGATTTTTTTTCTATTAGAACAATTTTTTGAGGTTTATTTACATTTCTTTAATAAAAATTTCATTATTTCAATAGAGATTTATTTCATATTTAGAAAATGCTATTTTTTTATATTGATGCCATATTCTAAAACATCACAAATAATAATACACTATATGGCCAAAGGTGACCGGTCACTTGCGATTTTAGACGTTTTGTTAAATATCTAGAAAAATGCATGAGGAATTAACCTGAAACTGCAAGCGTGTAAACAGTATAGTATAGGTCATATATTTCCGCGAAGATTTTCCCCCGAAACCCCATAGGTGGCCGTCAACAAATTGAAAAAGAAGGAATATCTTTTGGATAACCCTGTAAAAATTAATGTAGAAAAAGCGTTCAAACTCGAGATTATGAATAAGTGGCTTATTGTAATTAATATACTGTGTTCATTTTTATGAGGATAGCATGAATACTCGTAGAGAAATTAAGGTTTTTATAAAAATAGTCCCAAATTTCGCCAAGTTTTTTGCTTATAATTTGCAGAGTTCTTAATATAAAAAAAAATTCTTATCAGAAAATATGACAAACAACATTGTACACAATACTCTGCAATCAGAATTAAAACATAATAAAATTTGGATGAAAAATGAGCAGGTTTATTAAACAATGTTTCACTGCGCATGCGCGAATGCAATCAAAATATAATGTGCATAATGTATTAGCTAAGTATATAGAGAAAGTTTAGTGAAAGTCTCAAAATCATAGCTTGAAAATTCTGAAAATTACCGTCGATAGAATAAGCTCGAAATCCGTTGTTCCCAAAAAGAAGCAAAAAGATGAGGGGTTGTATCAAATATCTGTTTATTAGTGCCAAGATAGCGTACACAATATTGCACGTAGTTACTATATTTGGATACAACCCCTCATCTTTTTGCTTCCTTTTGGGAACAACGGATTCCGAGCTTATTCATTCGACGATAAATTTCTGAATTTTCAAGCTATGATTTTGAGACTTTCACTAAAGTTGCTCTATATACTTAGCTAATATATTATAGTGCCCATTATATTTTGATTGCATTCGTGCATGCGCAGTGAAACATTTTTTAGTAAACCTGCTCATTTTTCATCCAATTTTTATTATTTTTTAATTCTGATTGCAGGGTATAGTATACAGTGTTGTTTGTGACATTTTCTGAAAAGAACTTTTTGTTATATTAAGAACTCTGCAAATTATGAGCAAAAAACTTGGCGAAATTTGGGACTGTTTTTATAAAAACCTTAATTTATCTACGAGTATACATGTTATCCTCATAAAAATGAACACAGTATATTACAATAAGCCACTTATTAATATTCTCGAGTTTGAAAGCTTTTGCTTCTTTAGTTTTTACAGGGTTATCCAAAAGACATTCGTTCTTTTTCAATTTGTTGACGGTCCCCTATCGGGTTTCGGGGGAAAATCTTCGCGGAAATATATGACCTATACTATACTGTTTACACACCTGCAATTTCAGGTTAATTCCTCATGCATTTGTCTAGATATTTAACAAAACGTCTAAAATCGCAAGTGACCTGTCACCTTTGGCCATATAGTGTATATCCTTTGAATTAAAAATCGTATTTACACGTGAACTATTAAAAATAAAAATAAAACTTTGAAATATTAATTAAATGATCACGTGTTAAAATCTATAAATGGGGAAAATTGCTTCATAAAAAGTATATTTACACGCGGATATTAAAAAAGAAGTAAAACTTTAAAATAATAATTAAAATGTAACTCATTAAAAGCAGTAAATAGGGAAAATTAAGCTATATTTAAACTGCTGAAACAATGATATTGCAAAAAAGTTTCAATTTAAAAATATCGCTCATCCGCAAGAAAGGTGAAACATCTCATAAAAACTAAATTTCACAGAATAGGCACAAGAAGATTTGCATGAATTTACTGTAATATGAAGTTATAGCACTTAGCTCTACATGCATAAGTAAAAACGTGCATAAAAGCTTAAAACCTTTAAGAATGAAGACTTTAATGAAGTTTGGGGGGTTGAGTAATTTTACCTCTCCACATAATCCACCCCTCTTCTGTGATCACGAATGGACATATAGCGTAATAAAACGATTTTCCGGATAACTACGCTTAAGGCTGTTTTTAACTGCTCCGTTGAACAAACGCAAAATGTTCTGACACATTGACAAATTCATTTTTTATCGGAAATATATAAAATTGGAAAGACTGGCCATGGAAGCGATTTGGAATTGAACTGTTTTTTCTATTTTTGGATCAATCAATTACTCTTTGAATTATAAGTGATATCGATCACGTGACAAACTCGTTTTTCGCCCGCCCTTGAGTGATTTTTCTATTTTCACGCGGAAATTCGGTTCAAAAGGTCCACTTTGACATTATTTTCTGAAAAATCTATTGCGTTTGCAAAGAAATGGAAAAAACAGCTAGATGACATAGTTTATGAACAACAACACCAGCTAGTTTCATGCATTTTCGAACAAAAATAAATTAAAACTTGTGTCAGGAAGTTGGCCTTCTAGATTTGAGAACAGCCTTAAGAAAATTTTTCTGTAGGAAGACGCACCAATGACAAGTAGGCTTTGACAGGAGTGCTTTTTTCTGCAATCAAAGTAAAATAATTATAAGTTTAAGTTGAGAATATGCTAATGGTAAAACAGAGGTTTTTTTTTTTTTTTTTTTTTTTAATTTAGAAAATTTTTAATAACCACATTTCTACATATCTTTTCTTAATCAGAAATGTGGCGCCATCTACTTGTGAATTCTGAAACCACTTATTCTAAGATATTAAAAAATGAATGAAGCGATATTTTAAAATGTTTTTCTTTCTCTTTTCCTTTTTTAGGGGGGGGGGGGACGCAATACTTTCCAACTTTATTTTAAAAAAGGCAAACAGCTAAAACATTTACATGTTTAATTTTAGTTTGTGCTAGTGGTAAAACAGAGGGTTTTTTTTTTTTTTTTTTTTAATTTATTTTGCTAGATTTAAGATATTTTAGATAACCGCCTTTCTACGTATATTTTCTAAATAAAAATTTACTGAATGCTTTTTAACTTCAAAACACAAATATTGTTTGTATTCCAACCTAATAAAGGCTTATAACTGTGTTGAATTTAAACTTTAAACTGTTACATTTTTTTTTTTTTTAAATTTTCGATGAACATCAAGGTTATACTTATTTTCTTTTCTTTTAATAGCCCTGTAAATTAGGGATATTCATTTATAATCACCCTGTATTTTGACGTTGACGTGCTCACATCTGCACAGAGGAATGCCCCGGCACATAGCTGAATTTTCACTTTTCATCGCGTTGGCGAAGACTTTCCGCTTAACGCAAAGTATTGAAATAGCCAATAACAGGCGCATGCGCCGTACAAACTCTCCTTATAGTCCAGTCAAATAAGGTGATAAAAAGGGCAAACCTCGGAAAGAAAGACTGCAAACTGAAAATTTGCAAAAAGCTTTGTTTTGACATTCTAAAAATCAGGTGAAAAGTCTAAAAAAATTTCGTGTCCGCGTGTCAGATATTCAAGGTCAAAGGTCACGAAAATCAGTTTTTTGCTCATATCTCAAAAATTGTGCAGATTATAGAAAAAAAAAAAAGAACATAATTACAAAATTAAAGTAGACGAAATTTCCGATAAGCTACATACATTAACTTTAATTGTCTGACAGATCGTTTTGGCGCTAGAGTGCGCTGAAGAAAGGCAATTTTTTGACCTTCTGGCCAAAACGTGACGAAAGCCCTCTCCCATCCCCGATTTCTCAGAAACTTTTCATTTTATCAGAAAAACCTGTTACAAAATTCAAGTGGACTATTTTTTACAAAATTCACAAAATATCTTTAATTTTCTGAGAAAAACTTCAGGCGCTAGACCACGCTGAAAAAAAGGCGATTTTTTTTTTTTTTTTTTTTTTTTTTTTTTTTTTTTTTTTTTTAACTTTGAGCCAAAACGAGAGAAACATTTTTTTTATTCTCGATTTTTCAAAAACTATGCGTTTTATCGAAGAACCTTAATTACAAAATTAAAGTGGACTTTATTTTCTAAATAATGTAAAAATAACTTTAATTTCCTGACAAAAGGTCGAGATGGTAGCAGGGGCGGATCCAGAGAATCGTTTTTTTTTTTTTTTTTTTTTGGGGGGGGGGGGGGGGGGGTGGCGATCCCGAGTGACATATAATCAACGTAGTCATAGTTTCTGTTGCTCAAATCATTCCTTGCAGTTAATTTTTAAATGAATGTGAAATAATTAATGCGATTTGAAAATGTTACAGACTTTCGATTATCCGACGTCCGATTAACCGAAACACTCGGTTATCCAACACTCTTATTATATAATCCCGCCCTCTCAAAATATGGTTTATTGTTACTTATTAGGTCGTAAAATTTAAAACGTTATAACAGAACTAGGGGGCTCTGCCCCCTGCAAGCTACGCTCGCCAACCTCTGTTCAGACACCGCAGAATCTGAAAATCTAAAAATCTAATGGATTTTAAAAATATTAGAGAAGATTAAATTATACTGAAAAAGCTGTGCAGATCTCCCTGTAAACGGGTTTCCATTCAATTCCCTTTGATTGCAAAAATTTAACGGAGAATTAGTTGCTGTTAAGACATCCAATGGTTGTTTTCGTTTTTGATTAAAGAGGATCAGTTAAACATTAAAAAGAAGCTAAAATAAAATGAATTAAGCATTCAGAGTCTTTGTCAACCGATATTTTAAACCAATCTCTATAACAATAGCCTAAATCATGTGACTATCATCAGCAGTTCCGGGCGGAACACTTTGCTTTTTATACTCTAGGTACCATTTTGATACTTTAATGTTATCCAGGCACAGGTGATAAGTCGCCAAATATTATTCTATCCCCATCATTTCATCTATATTATAATAGTTCAAGTCATCAAATGACATAAACAAATACGATCTGATCCCTTCGCCTTTCATATGAAAGTTTGGAACAAATGTCATATACGCCCCCATATTGGCGAGATTTTTTTCCAGCGCCAATTTGGGGAACGCATCAACAGCACAAACAACAACATCCGGCTTACCATATCAAGTAAAATAACGATACTTTGGCGCCAGTTAAGTACCCGTTGCGTATATGACATTGGCGTCAGAAAAAAATCGCGCCAATATGGGGCCGTATATGACATGTGTGCCGAAAGAAAAAAAAGCCGGGTGCAAATCTCGCCAATATCTTTTTTTCAACTCGCCAGTTAGCACTTTTTTATTGTTCGAGTGGTAAATTAAAACATTGATTTGAAGTTGAAATTAAATGTCATGGTTTGTTACATAATTTAATATTTCGCCAGATACATGCATGTTTGGCATGATTTTTTTTTTTTTTTTTTTTTTTTTTTTTTTTTTTACGAAAATTTGTCGAAAGCCTCGTTTTCGAATACCAGTTACATATGTATTTTTGGTACTACTTAGTTATCGCGCCGACAAAAAATCTATCGCGAACTATAAGATTAAATGTCAATAATGCTTGATCGTAAATGTCACATTCACTTGACTTTTAGCAAGTTACACGTGTTTACGTCATCAAGTGATTTTTATTTCGACGTTTTATTTTTATATTTATTAATGTTATACTAATTTATTTGTTCTTTCGTTATTTAAAAAAAAAATTTTGTCAATCTGTACAATTTGGCGAGTGGTTTGGCGATTTATATAGTTTGCGAAATTGGGTGACGGAACGGAATAACTACTACATTGTACCGTATTTTTTATTATTTTTATTTATTTTATTTTTTTTTATATTATTTCCAAAAGGAAATAGCAAAAAAATAATTAATTACTATAGAACAAAATAATTTATATAAATTTAAAAAAGAAATAAAAGTAAATATACATTTATTATTAAATAAACAACAATAGCCGGGTTACCATGTCTATCAAAATAATGCCATTTGTGAGCCAATTAGGTACCCCGGTGCATATATGACATCTGTGTCTAATATTTTTCTTTTCGTTCTTTTTTTTTTTTTTTTTTTTTTTTTTTTAAGAAGTGAAAGCCATCAATTTAAATGTTTCATTTTTAAATGAAAGTTTTGTATTTAATAAAATGATAAGGAAATACAAAAAAAGCATTGTTCTTAGCATAGATTTAAAGGAAAAATATTTAAAGGAAAATTAATTGTCGCCAAATTAATTTAAAATGGTAACCTTTTCTGAATTATGAAAAAAAAATTTCTGTTATGATTAAAATTTGAGTTGCCATCATTAGAAAAAATGTATTTAAAATTAGAAAAAAATTAATATTTCGAAAACTAATTCGAATTTAAAAATTCTAATACCAGTTTTCAGATCTGTGGATCAACACGGATTTTTGGTGTTAATTTCATCGCAAAGTATTCCATATTTTAGGAGAAATCGCCTTGAAACAAAATCTGTTGTTTAATCAGTCGATTCAAAGAATCTATACATTTCAGGCGTTTCATATATTCGTTTCATAAATTCGTTTCATTAGGATTTTGTATATATAGGGTATACAACATTAATAACACAAGCCTGCGATGATTGTGTTTTTTAACTTTTGGTAATTGATTTTGATGTATTTTTTAGCACTGGATACGAAAATGACCTTCATTTTTAACCATCACGTCACGATTTTCGCAAATCGTAAATTTCAAAGTTAAAAAGTAAAACTAGAAAACAGGAATTCTGCTTTTCAGAATTTAGTGTCGCCCCCGATGACAAAAAAATATATGTATATAAATATAGATACAGTAGAGTCCCGATTATCCGAGTTAATCGAACTTATACCTTTGGAATGGATCATTTTCTTCTGATGGACTGATGGCTTCCATTATTATGAAACAGTTGTTATAAATGAAGTGTTAGGTGAAGATGAAAGAGCAGTCGTAAAAGTTAGAACTTGGATTTTCTGGTCAGAATGGGGGAAAAAATGGCTATAATTTTTTTTGGAAAAAAAAATGGAAGCCATCAGCCCATCAGAAGAAAATAACTCGGTGAAAGCGAAAACTCCGATAATCAGGGCTCTACTGTAGTTCAATTTTAAGACTTATAACATGCGATTTTATTTTACATAAAGTGACGCCATCCACATCCGCTGAAGAATTCATCATTTGCGATCCAGTGTTAAACAACATCGACAGTAAAGTACGCTTAAGATGTCACTATCGCTGAATAATACACACACACACACAAAAAAAGAGATTTCGTCATTCAAAAAACTCGACAAAAAATCGGCCATCTAAAGATTCACAAGCCTTCATTTGTTTGTATTATCATTATAGATATTTAAAATGAAATTTAGTTTCTAAAAGCTCCCTGTTTTATCAGAAATCTTTCATTTATATTTTTTGAAAATAACACGTATTTTAACTTTTTTTTTTAGTTTTTGTGGGAAAATGGCAACAAAAAGATATAATTGCTATTTTTCTTTCACTTTCTACAGAAATGGAGTTCTTCCGTTGCCAATATTAAGCAAATGGCTCTAAAAACTACAAAAAAATTTAATATTTCAAAAATAAATGGCGATGCAGTTTTCAAACATTATAAAGTACTTTTTTTTTTCGAATATGACGGCATAAACATTGAAAATGTGCGATGCTTAGAAGTTTAAAAAATTGCTATAGAGTATTTAATCGTACTGCTTTGTTTCACGGCTGGCTTCTGTAAGGTAACGTTATTTTTTGGAGATGTCACAAAATAAGCTGGGAGAAAGAAATAGCATACCGTACCGGGGGCTAAAAATAGCGAAAATCTCTCAAAGCAATTTGTCAGTACAGCAACAAAAGAAGGTAAATGTTTTAAATACATCTGCCACTAATTTCCCAGCTTTATCAACCGCCAAAATAAAAGAGGATACCGAGATGAACCGCATAGAGAAGATTAAAAGAAAAGCGCGAAGCAGAGCATGAGCGGTTCAAAGAAACTTCCACGCATGGAATAAAATTATAAGGATTTTAAATGCACAATATTTTGCATGTTTAACTGTAAAAATCCATAGTATAAGCAAAAAAATGAATAAGTTATTATGAAAAAAAAGTTACGTCTATTTTACAGCAGCAGATTTTCGCAATATTTCGACTGTTTAAAAATTTGCGATTTGTGAAAAATCCTGACGTGATGGTATGGTAAAAAATGAAGGTTATTTTTGGATTCAGCGCTAAAAAATACATAAGAACCAATTACCGTAGCTGAAAAACATAACAATCACATCTATTTTTTAATATCAGATTTCTGGAAGAGAGTAATCTCTGAAAAAGTATCGCCTTCAGAAATTTGAAGGGCCTTAACATTCTTGAAAATCAAAATGTGTCATCTAATTGGTCTTTATACCTCTTCATAGGCGCGACTCGCCCCCCCCCCCCTTGGTTAAAAAAATATAAATCCATCGATTATCGCGAATTGCGGCAAATGGTTGCCGAAAAAAATCGATTTCATCAACCGTTCGCAGGTCAAAGGATCTCGCAAAAAAACGCGAATTTCTTTAAAGGATCGCGCAAAACGCGAATTTCGTCAAAGAAGCGCGGAAAAAACGCGAATTTCGTCAAAGTGTCACAGAAAAAAACGCGAATATCGTTAAAGGATCGCAGAAAAAACGCGGATTTCGTCAAAGGATCGCTAAAAAAACGCGAATTTTGTCAAAGAATTGCAGAAAAAACGCTAATTTCGCCAAAGAATTGCAGAAAAAACGCGAATTTCGCCAAACAATTGCGGAAAAAACGCTAATTTCGCCAAACAATTGCGGAAAAAACACTAATTTTCGCGAAAGAATCGTACAAAAAACGCTAATTTCGTAAATTTCGTCAACAGATCTCAGAAAAATGCGAATTTTGTCAAAGAAGCGCGAAAAAAATACGCGAATTTCGTCAAAGGGACGCGGAAAAGACGCACAATTAACACCAGGAGGAGCGCATCCACGGGGGGGGTCGATCGGGGAGGTCGCTCCCCCATGATATAAATCCAACGCTTTTAACGGCAGTTTTCGCGGAACACACAGACAAGCAAACAAAAACCAAACACTTTTCGGGTATCAATGGTAAAACTCCCTGACGCTTCGGCAATTAGTGAGCAAAATAGGATTATGTCCAGTCAAAAGGCATATGGCGACATAATTTTTGACACTATGGGTTGAGGTGGGGGACGATGCCACTTCGTGTACCTTTTGTTGAATCTCTACAACATAAATTGACAACGTTATGCGGATCCCTTTAAAGTGTTGAAACTTTTTCGTTCATTCAAAGAAGCTACAATTCTAATTTCTGTATAACAATATTTTTGAGGAGTGCTTTATTGTTTGAGAAAAGAATGGGATTCATACAATTTCCAAAGAAAGAAAGAAACAAGAAAAAGAAAGGCCCTTTGAAAAATTCAAGCATCTTAATGTTTTCTGAAGACAACCACTAATGTGTAAAAAATGTACTGTTATTGCCACCCACATTGGTAAATTTTAAGGGTATTTGATGAATGAACAAAAGAGGATTATATCCTAATCCCAGTCAGTTAAAATGCGTATGGTATGTTGATTTCTTATAAACCAACTTGGTAAATTTGTTCTTCTCTTCTTTGCCCCGATCGACCCCCCCCCCCTTCCTAGATGCGCATCTAGGGGAATCTCTTCCCTGTGCTAATTATGCGTTTTTTCCGCGGACCTTTGACGAAATTCGCGTTTTTTCAGCAATTCTTTGGCGAAATTAGCGTTTTTTGCGCGATTCTTTCGCGAAATTAGCGTTTTCCGCAATTCTTTGTCGAAATTGGCGTTTTTTTCTGCGATCCTTTGACGAAATTCGAATTTTTTTCTGCGATCTTTTGACGAAATTTGCGTTTTTTTCGTGGTCTTTTGATAAAATGTGCGATTTTTTGACGAAAATCGCATTTTTCCGCACTTCTTTGACAAAATTCGCGTTTTTTCGCGATCCTTTGACGAAATTTGCGTTTTTTCTCGATCATTTGACGAAATTGGCGTTTTTTGTGTGATCTTTTGACGAAATTCGCGTTTTTTGCGACCCTTTCACCTGCGAACAATTCACGAAATTTTTTTTTCTGGAGACCATTTGTCGAAATTCACGATAATCGTTGTATTTTGGGGGGGGCGGTCGGGGCGATCGCACCCCCCCCCCGTGGATCCGCGCCTGGATGGTAGAGAGCGTTGAAAAAGAAGGAGCTTTTTGTCCTCTGGCCAAAACGAGAGAAACACCTTCTCAATATTGTTTCCTATGCTTCAAATGATCTTTGAAACTATTAAAAAGGTTGTAGAGCATAAAATTCTCTACAAGTCATGAGACAACAATCGCTTGTAACTCAAGATGCAATACATTTATCGAAAAAAAAAACGCTATTCGATTTTGAATCACTTCAATAGTCTTGATTGGAGATTCCATGCTTTCACACTTGCAAATCACAAATCACTTCGTGAATGTGTCAGAAAGTTTTGAGCTTATAAGAGTAATATATACAGTAGAACCTCGATTATCCGAAGTAATAGGGACCAACCCTCTTTCGGAAAATCGAAATTTTCGGATAATCAAGAATGCTTCCATTTTAAGATTAAGGAGAAATATATGCAATATTTCTTATTACGGTAACAAGTGCATAATAAAAATAAAGCAATAGCAAAAAATGAAACAAGAATAAATTACTTGAATTTTAATTTTGAAATTAAGTACCTTTTATAAATATCACATGGGTTTGGAAAAATGTTTTGTTTGTCGCAGTTTCAATTGTCTTTGCTTTGAAGCTCTATCACGGAGTTTTTTAATATTATTCATTCACCAGTATCACAGTCTTTCTGCTGCTCCAGCCATGCCAAAACTTTTGCAAAACATTCAAAGGTTTCAGAATTGCTAATTTGTTTGTTTTTCTTCGTTCCACTCCGCAGCTTACGAAAGCTCAAGGCTCAAGTAATATTCAAAGGAACTCTAAGAAAGGGGATCGAATATATTTATATGTACTCGTAGTTCGGAAAGCTTGCACACAAGTGATATGATATTTAAAAAAATTGAAAATAAATAAATAATAAAATCTTTCAAAATGGATTTTTTACACAAGGAATATGATAGTAAAAAAAAGAAAAAGCTTTAAAAATGGATTTCGGTTAACCGAGAGTTTCTGTTAAAAGAGTTTCGGATAAAAAAGGTTTTATTGTATATATTTTTTTTGTTGTTGTTGTTTTTGAGAACCGCTCTTCCGCAAACTAATATTTAAACATAGAGCAGTCAGAAAATCTTTTTGATTGCAATATATAATTACTATCTACTCGATTCCATTCAGAGCCCAGTGAAAGAGAATTTTCGGAAGATCTTATATATTTTCAAGCCCCCCCCCCCCCCCTCCCGGCTCAGAAAAAAAAAAGAAAAGAGAAAAGATTTTTTTTAAAGTCGTTTATAAATGCAAGAGATAGGCGTGTATCAGAATAAAATCCTTTTTTCTTCAAAGATAAAAAAATATATATATATTTTAGATTTTAGCCTCGTTGGGACCCCTTGTAAGCACGCTGTCCTTCATCTATGTCCTTCATCAGCTATGTCCTTCATCTGTCCTGATTCCATTAAATTACTATCCAATTGCCTAAGAAATCCATGATAGCATATTTTTAAAAGGGTTGTTTTTATGCTTGCGTTTGTGAAGGGTGAAATAATGTTGTCTAAAGGATCTTAAGGCTGTTCTCAAATCTAAAAGGCCAGCTTCCTGACACAAGTTTTAATTTATTTTTGTTCGAAAATGCATGAAACTAGCTGGTGTTGTTGTTCAGAAACTATGTCATCGAGTTGTTTTTTCCATTTTTTTTTGCAAACGCAATAGATTTTTCAGAAAATAATGTCAAAGTGGACCTTTTGAACCGAATTTCCGCGTGAAAATAGAAAAATCACTCAAGGGCGGGCGAAAAACGGGTTTGTCACGTGATCGATATCACTTATAATTCAAAGGGTAATTGATTGATCAAAAAATAGAAAAAACAGTTCAATTCCAAATCGCTTCCATGGCCAGTCTTTCCAATTTTATATATTTCCGATAAAAAATGAATTTGTAAATGTGTCAGAACGTTTTGCGTTTGTTCAACGGAGCAGTTAAGCCTTAATGAAGAAAGTGAATATGAACCAGAGGTTCGTGCCAAATGCGACGGACAAGGAGGACGATGATAACGATTTGAAAATTCGATGTGTTCGACCCGAAGAAGGAGAAGATGATGAATAAGATGAATACTAAGCTGTGTGTCAGTTATTGATAATCAGAAGTTTAAAACAAATTTGCCTTACATTTTAACTTGAATAAATTATAATAGATTTACGATAAACTTATGATAAATTCA
This sequence comes from Maratus speciosus, assembly GCA_963932465.1. Taxonomy (NCBI): domain Eukaryota; kingdom Metazoa; phylum Arthropoda; class Arachnida; order Araneae; family Salticidae; genus Maratus; species Maratus speciosus. Next base: position 60,141,095 of record OZ010799.1, on the reverse strand, counting down.
AATGTAATTATAATGCATTTCAAATATTTCATTGCAATATCTTCTTATTTATATAAGTTAATTAACCCTTTAATACCTGTTTTTTCAAAAATCATTGTAATAATGTTTTTCGGCTTTCATTTTTTAAATAAATCATGGGAAAAATACTTTTAAAAATCATATTTTGTTTTAAGTATAGTTTACGGCTAAAAAACAGTTTGTTACTAATCGGCAATACTGGTGATGAATTGAAAAAATAATTTGCCTTGATAAAATTCTATAATATTAAACAAACAACAATTTTAGGGACTATAATAAGAAATAAATTTTACTTGCTCACTGCAGAACAAAATAGGGTATTTCGCAAGCTCCCAAACAAAACAAAAAGAACAAGTAGCAACAATTGAAAAAATAAATCTATCTTTATTCTTAAACAGCACAAGTGTTGCCATCTACATGTTGAAAATCGATTTAATAATATTTTCAGAATGTATTTTATCGGCAACATTAGGCATTATACCTTCAATATTATTCTAATAGTATTTTAGAGCCTAAATTGGGTATGTTGCCGAAAAGCAACACCAGGCATTTAAGGGTTAAATATCATACAGTTATATATGAATAATATCTATAAATAAGTAAGTAATGTAATTTTCTTAATAATTATAATAATTTTAGTAAATAATTAAAGCTCTAAACATCATTGGAAATATAGGAAACAATCTTAAGTAGACTTTCCTCTCTTTTGGCTAGAGGGCCAAAAACTAATTAAAGTTAATGTAGGGGAGAGTGGTAATGAATGGGCCAATTTTTGGTTTTTAATTTTTGAAATTTTTTCTAATATTTTTTTTTTTTTTTTTTACTCAGAATTGGCTCTTCAGTTACTTTACTTATGTGGTTATATAAAAAAGTCATAAAAATTGGATTAGAAAATGTCTATAATGAACGATAACAGAAAATAAAAATATAAAAATTTGGCCCATTCATCCCCACCCTGAATGGGCCACTAAATGAATTCAGTGGAAAAATGTGAAATTAATCTTTTGTTCACCAAATATGACAAAATGAATGGTACTTGACATAATATGATGAAAGCATACCGAAATAGTAAGTAATAAACAATGCTTATCAAAATTTATGAAAATCAAAAGTGATATTTTTAAATCACATAATTGTAGCAGAAAAATGACGAAATAATGAGATAAGAAAGAAAGAACATAAAATATACATAAAAATAAAAGATAATACACATTATGATTTAACGAAATTTATATTTTTCAAAATTAATATTAAACGACATGGTTGTAATAGGGTTGGAACTGCTGACTATTTAGTGTAAATTTCTGGTATTATTTATTCTACCCATCAGATTCAGAATATAAACAATTATTCTAGTTTTATATCAAATGGAAAAATACTGGTAGGTGAGGTCAACAACTGGACAATTCACCTTAATAATTTATACAATTTAACTTATGTTTCTAATAAATAACTAGTATTTCATAGGGTTAAAATGTGCAAATTATTTTTTAGACATCACTATAAACCTATTCTAACTAGAAGCAATTTAATCTAAATCCATGTCAGCCAGTTATGTTTCATATTAAAGAGAAAATCAGAAAAAAACAAACAGAAAAACTATATTTTCATGATCAGGGCAAAGTCGCAAAAGTGGCCCATTCATGACCGTGATATAGTGGCCCATTCAGCCCCACCTATACTTCCGGAATATATTCAGGTTTTTTTAGTACATTAAATTCAAATAACATTTAAATACATCCTAAAATTAGTTTACATATATGTGAGTTGTGGTTTTAGATTCCCATAAAACCCTACTCATAGCAACAGATATGGTCAGCACTTTTCCATGAGAACTTGTTACCGCAGAACAGCAGATGTTACTGAATTTGCTGATATGCAGTTTGCATTCTCTTCGCTTGGAAACAAGTGACAACCGAGAGCAGATTTCATTCTGACGCGGTTGATGTTACACGTATCTTTCTCGCTCTAGACGAGAGCAGAGGCCGATATGGAATCTCGACGATTCTGTGAGCGCGTATGCTGCAGAAAAACCCCCTACCCTCCCGTACTTGTAAATATAATTTCTATTTAATATGTAAAACTATAACCTAGAATCATTAAACTCCTTTTTTCATTAACTACGATCTTATCTTTATATCATCCTTATATTACATGGGAGCTCTAGGCCGATTTGAATCCAAAACGAATTTTAAAAGTAAAATCCCCTAGGCTTTATTACCGATCAGAATTGGAGAACTTCCTTCTCAGTCCCGTTATCAACATTCGTATTCCAGCAGACGTGATTCATCCTCTTAGCCATCTGGTTGAAGCTCGTTTAATTTTATTTGTGCAAGATAGTTATCGCTGTACAAGGAATGAATCTTCGACTGCATATTTTTTTTCTACGGATCATTAATTGGATTACTTGAATATATCGTGGCGAGGAATTTATTTTTCAATTGGATAACTCCTTTTGAAGTAAGTTTATTTTTTTCTCTTTCCTTTTTTGCCTTTTAATATGGAATTACAAGAAATTGACTTTATTAAAAGCCAGTTGAAATCGGCTAAAACAGATAAAATCAAATTATTGCATTGAAATAATAGATATTTTTTCGTTTATTTATTTTACTGAAAGGGGAAAAAATTTACTTTTCAATCAGATTCTTGACCATCCTACTCTAGTCTTCTCCCAAACAATGGAAAATTTGATGAGTTTGGTAGAACAAATAGCTACATCTAATGGTGGCATCTAAAATAATTTTATGCAAATACTTTTTCATATTTTGTTAATGGCCCATTCATCCTCATGTCCCATTCATTAACACTCTCCCCTACTCATTTTTCAGAAATTGTTATCTACTTTAATTTTTAACTAGGGTTTGTCGATAAAAAGCATGCTTTTCGAAAAATCGAGGTTACAAAAGGACTTTTCTCACATTTTAGCTGAAAGATAAAAAAAATCGCCTTTTTTTTTCAGCTTGATCTTGCGCCTAAACTTTGTGTCAGAAAATTAAAGTTATTTTGTGAATTTTGTAGAAAATAGTTTACTTGAATATTGTAGCTTTTTTTTTTTTTTCGATAAAATGCATATCTTCTGAGAAATCCAGGTTCGGCGAGGGTTTTTCTCACGTTTTGGCCAGAAGCTCAAAAATTTGCCTTTCTTCAGTGTGCTCTAGCGCCAAAACCATTTGTCAGACAGGAAATTTTGTCTACTGTAATTTTGTAAATGTGTGGGTTTTTTTTTTTTTTTTTTTTTTCAGTTTTTGAGATATGAGCAAAAACCTGATTTTCGTGACCTTTGACCTTGAATATCTGACGACGCGGACACGAGATTTTATGAGACTTTTCACTTGACTTTTAGAATGTCAAAACAAAGCATTTTGCAAAATGGCAGCTTGCTGTCTTTCATTCCGAGGTTGAATCTCTATTTGACAGGACTATAAACCCTTTCGTGACGGAATCCCTTACACAAATTTTATTTAGTTGGCACCACTTTTTAGGTGCGTTCGTAATTATATAAATACGTAAGCACCTATAGTCGTCGTTCAGTCCGTCCGTCTGTCCGCATGTAACAGAGCAAAAGCTACCCAACCGAATGGTCTGAAATTTCAAATATATGATTGTTGCAAAATTTTGTCGAGCCATTTCAAATTTTATGAAAATCGGATGTATAGTTTAATTACAGGGACAGTCAAAAGTTTTTCTTTACATAACGGCCAATGGGAAAAATTATTGCAAGTGGATTTTAATGATATTAGAGCCTTCCGAATGATCTGAAATTTTAAAGATATAACTGTTGCAAAATTTTGTCGAGCCCTTTCAAATTTTAGGAAAATCGGATGTATAGTTTAATTACAGGGACAGTCAAAAGTTTTTCTTTACATTACGGCCAATGGGAAAAATTATTGCAAGTGCATTTTAATGATATTACAGCCTTCCGAATGGTCTGGAATTTTAAAGCTATAATTGTTGCAAAATTTTGTCGAGCTATTTCAAATTTTAGGAAAATCGGATGTATAGTTTAATTACAGGAACAGTCAAAAGTGTTCCGTTACATTACGGGGAATGGGAAAAAATTATTGGAAGTGCATTTTAATGATGTATCAGACTATGCGCTTTATGAAGTGCAAAAAATTATACATTCAGTACAATATGGGGTGTAAAAAATAATTATAAAACTAGTTATAGTACGAACGCACCTCATTTGCCACGTTTGACGAGCAATTTCCAACTTGTTTTAAACAGTTCTCTTTACTGGTGAAATATCAAAAAATAATCTAATTAAAAAAGACAAACATTATATTTATTTATGGTTCCAAAAATAAATTCCACTTCCATTTTTTGACGATGAACATATGCATCACCCGTCCCGAACATGGAACTACTAATAAGGTATTATTTAGGTGTTATTTATGACGGCCGATTATTTGCACGAGGGATATAGGCTCTAGAGGGCGAGCGCCCTCCGTGGGGGGGGGGGGGGGGGGGGTCTTTCTAAGGAAACCTAACCCGTATTTACGAAAGAGAACTATTAATAAAAAAGAAATGACACATTTGTAAAATAGTGAAGCTTCAACTGTAACCGCATTCGCAGGGGTTACCGCCGGCTTGAAACTTCCACCAGTAAATTTAAATAGAAATTTTCTCCTTATTTAAACGCCTCATTAATGCAACATTTCAGTCATAAATAATGGCAGAAACAGATATTCATTTTTACTGGTGGAAGTTTACTTTGCCGTTACTCAGGCCCTGCGTTTCCGCCATATTGTGACAATCTAGACAACCTCCTGTCTGTATCAATGAAAAAGATTATAATACATGGGAAACTGACACCAACAAAAAACAAATGGAAATTTTTACCGTAGTTGTAAGAATATTATAGTGCCTTGAATAAGGCGCTTGAATAAGACGAAATTTTCTATTCAAATTTACTGGTGGGATGTTTGCACGGCGGTAATCAGAAACTGTTGATCCGATTTAAAAGGAAAAAAAAAAAAACCCGCCATTTTGTGACAATCTCCACAGTTACTTTACTCGCAACTTGTAGACAGTACAGTACACTATATGTCTTCACTTCTTTATTCTTAACTCCATTGTCCCGAAAGTGTTAAGAGCCCCACTCTATATTGAGATAATACTGAGAATTCGGAATGTCTAATTAATAATATATTAAATTTAAAAAATCAAAAAACCCGACTGCGTAAAAAGCGAACTAATTAATTATTTCTCATCAATATGAAACTATTTTTTATATTACTTGCCTTTTATTTTTATTTACTTGTATTGATGACTTTTAAGTTGTGTTTAATTATTAGTTCCTATCTACAAACACTCTTTTGATGAGGCCTATAGATGTCTATTATGAAGGTTAGAGTTGCAGTAAAGCTAGAGATCCAAAGTACACAACTTCCAGGTTGTGTAATATTTAAACGGAGCTTCTGACTACAAAATGGTCAATGAAACATCGTCTTCATTTTGAAAGACCTATCCAATCATATGCCACTCAATAGGGTGCGTAAAAAATTATTTTCGTCTCTACCGCCATTTTGTATTTTACGTCCGCCATTTTGAGTTTATAAAAAACAAAATCTAGCCTATTACCATCGGACGGTTAAGACGAATCGATAGAGACCTCGTTCATAAAAATCCATCCAGCCGTTGGGATGTTTCGAGGGGATAAAGAAATCCACATACACAGATACGCGTGAAACACATTACCCTTCTTTTCAGTCGGGTAAAAAATTAGCAAGACGCGGCAGCATTTTTTGCCGCTGTTAACAGGCTACTTCAGTCAAGCGAAAAGACCCGCTTGCCAATGACAATTCTAAATTTATCAATATATCTCGGTTGCATTTCAATATTTTAATTTTTTTTTTTTTTTTTTGGTTTTTTTTTTTTTTTTTTTTTTTTTTTTTTTTTGCATTGGATAGCACAGAAATCTGTTTGTACAACGACCGTTTTTTACTTTTTCGAGTTTGATTGCTGATTTCTTTTATGAGAACATTTTTATTTTCAAAACCGTTTCCGAAAATGAAAGTGTCCTCGTAAAAAATAACTGTAAACAATATCAAAAAAGTAAAAAACGGCCTTTGTACAAATCGATCTCAGCTATCCAATGCGATCTCAGCTATCCAATGCAAAAAAAAAAAAAAAAAAAAAAAACCTTTAAAAATATTGAAATGCAACCGACATATCTTTTATAAATTTCTTCCATAGGACTAGCATTAGCAAACGGGTCTTTTCGCTTGATTGGAGTACGGCTCTTAACACCTTGAGGGGCGGTGGATATATCCAGCTACGATTAATGAAGATTTGCACCAGAAAAAATTTATTAAATTTTGCATTTCTAACTTTATACGAAAAAAGTCGTAAAATTACTTTTTTACTTACCCATCATACGTAGTATAGGGTAAGTCTTGTAATCGTTTTGAAAAAAAAAAAAAAAAAAATAAAATTTTGACGGATTTACACGTTTCAGACACTGGAGATTCCGAAAAACATATTTTTAGAAAAAAAAATTTGTCCGTCCGTCTGTATGTCTGTAATCGCTCTGTCTCCCGAACAAATTGAGATAGAGACGGTGTGTACTTAGGAAGTAATAATGGGAAGAAGCCTATTGAATATCAGTAACCTCGATTAACCGGAACAATTTTTTTCGGACTCTTGAAATATTCGTTCTCATAAAAGGTATACAAAAATTTTCGAAATTGTTTATTTGAAGGAGTGAATATAAAAGACAATAAAAAAACATAAATTTTGCATCATGAATGAACTCGATCGGATAATTAGTTGCCGAGATATTTGTAATTCTATTTTTCACACTCTTCGATTTTTCATGACCCTGTATTTCATTCAAATTTCAATTCAAAGATATATTTTAATTGGAAACGAGACGCTTAATCCGACGCAGTAAACTGTTAGTTAATAGGATTATAATTTTTCTAGTTATAAGGAGGTTTCTTTTACGCAATTCGGTACTACTCGATTATCCGCTGACCCAAAAACTATCGCCAAACTATAAGAATAAATGCCAATAATGGCTTATCGTAAATGTCAAGTATTTAATGCATCTTCATACCTATAAGGGGTGTTACCATAGGAGAGATCCTGTTCTGTCGCCAAACACCGCCAAGTTTGTCGCCAACTTGACGGTATATCGCTAAATTTGGAGGCCAAATTGAGTCGCCAAATTGGCGGTATCTCTAATATTTCGCCACATTCCCATAGACTTCCATTGTAAACCAATAGCGTTTACTTGCTTACAGAAAATCAACAAATTGAGATATTTTAATGCAACAAAAAGTAATATTAGCTTAAGGGGTTATATTAATTATATTTAAAGAAGTGCAAATAAATTAAATTATGAATAAAAGTAACATGGTACAATGCTTAGCAAATATCACATGTTTTATTTTCCTATTTTATATTATCTATATCCATGACGGGTAAGTATTACGGTGTCCCCCGACGACTAGTCTTATTTTGCACTGAAACTTTTGATAGATTCCAGTGTGAATTCGACATTTGAGAAACACAATTATTTGCCCCAGAGAGAAAGCGCTGACGAATTATGATATTTCACTTCACGGAGAACTGCTAACATTGCGTTCATCCGTATGCTTTAAGCTATTATAGAGTATGATTTTCCATCTACTACAAGGAAATTGCTTTGAAATAATATTACTAATATATTTAATAAAAACAGTGGTATGAATCGAATATTTTAACAGTAGCAGTAAAATATTGATTTTTTTTTTTTTTTTTTTTTTTTAATCCAAAGACAGTGTCACACATCCTTACTGCCTACAATATACCTACCTACAATAAGGACTGAAGTTGAGTGTAATGTTTAACTGCTAATTTTCAGGATGATACTTACTCTAACAAATTTAAATAATTTCAAACTTAAATAATTATTGGTCAATTCATGTGTTTTCAGTAATCATTTGCCATTTTTTTCTTTTCTGTTATTAAAACTGACAGTAAAAAAAAACAAAAAACAGAATCAATCAGGCCCGAACACGAATCGCGTTCGCGTTTGTCGAAATATCTCTTTAACTTTACCTGATGCAGGATTAGAGTCTAGATTCTATACTTTAGTATTTTTTAGGGAATGGGTGGTCTACAATGTTTGGACTTGTAACTGGAAGGGTGTTCCACACTTAGTTGTTGTCACACTACTGTATATATGCCATATGTGTGCACGTAAAATCTATAATCTTGAAGGTTGCTGGGTGGAAGTGTGAATAAAAAAAATTGAGGGAGCGGGACATGATTTATTAATGGCGTTGGCCAAAATAACCCAGGTTTATAAAATATATTTATAATATAAGGTGAATTATAAAATGTCCTACCTGTGATTTCTGTAGGGGCAGCTGGGATTTCTTTGCATCTGAAAAATAATATTTTATTAATGTGTATTGCACCGAAATGCTGAATGTGAAGAAACTCCTATACCACAAAATATTCGCACTGAGATCAGGTCTTCAGGTTGAAACACAATTTATTTTATCTAGATTACTGTAGTAAAAAAAAAGAAGAAATAAGATTAATGATTTAATATATAAAGCTGGATGGTTGTGATAACTTTAAACTGCTTTTAACCATAGATTTAACGTGTTCATTTTCTCGGAAAAGACAATGGTATCTGTTATCTATTTTCTAACATTTTAGTTAAAATAATGATAATTATTTTACTATAAACATAACTTCTTTAAAAAACACACAAAACATTTATTTAGACAATCACATTACAGCAACTACGAATACACATCTCAAAACCATAATCACAACCTCAATATTATCGTCGAACATCTCACGTTTTTCGTCTGAACCCCAAAAAAATTAAATACATGGAGTCAGGAAAAAATGTCTATTGTTCAAGAGTTTATCTTATGAAAAAATAATTTAAATATTGTCATGTGACTTTACTTACAAATCCCTCCTTTCGCATGTCAATAATCCTCAGTAATTCCGAGACTTGTAATATGTTTTTTCATGACATCATAACTCAAATTCTTAGTCATTATATCTGCTTCCAGTTCAGACGAATTTACATATTTTGTTTCAATTTCTCCTTTCGCTCTTTCATCTTTTACAAAATGATATTTTCTACCTATAGGTTTGTTGCGATTATTCACTCTTGGGTTTTTAATCCAATCAATTACAGATTGACTATCAGTACTGATTTCTATTGGACGCTTCACCATTTCTTCCTGGCTTAACTCTTCCAAGAGACCCACTAACCATTTTCCTTCACAAACAGCATCACATAAACTTAAAAGTTCAGATTCCATTGTAGAAAGCGCAACCAGTTTCTGTTTATTACTTTTCCATTCAATCAGTGATTCTCCTATCTTTACGATATATCCACCAAATGATTTTGAATCCCGTGTAGTACACCAGCTAGCATCAGAACAAAGTGATAATTGGCCCTTTTTATTTTTAATTCGAAGTTTGTAGTTTTTAGTGCCTTGAATGTACCGCAAAACTCTCTTCACTGCCTGTAAATGAATTTCTCTAGGATCTTTTGCATATTGAGACAAATTACTTAAAGTGAAAGCTAAATCTGGCCTTGTTCCTCTTACTAGATATCCTATACTTCCAAGCATTTCTAGATATAGTGTTTCATCAATTTTATTTTCATTTTCATATTCATCTAATTTTATTCCAGAAACACCAGGGGTTTTCACACTTTTACAATTTTCCATATCAAATCTTTCTAAGATTTTTTCTGCATACTTAGCTTGCCCTAGCAAAAATTCTCCATTATTTTCTTCAATATCAATACCAAGGAATTTAATGTTTTTCTTCAGCTCTTTAATTTTTGCTTCTTTATTCAATTTTTGTACCAATTTATTTATTAATTCTTCGGATTCACTAGCGATTATTCCATCATCGACATATATTCCAACTGCAATAAATTTATTATCATTTTTATTAAAAAACACACATGGATCTGCTTTGCAGGGCTGTAACCCAATTTTATCAAATATATTAACTAATTTTTCATACCAGCATCTTCCTGCTTCTGGCAACCCATATAAATTTCCTGTTACCAATAATATTTTCCCTCCTTCAATTTGTAGACCTTCAGGCGGATTCATATAAATTGCAGTTTCTAGATCTGCATTCAGATATGCTGTTTCTACGTCGAAAAATCTAGTTTTGTAACCTTTCATCGCTGCGACTGCCAATAAAGTTCTAAATGATTCAGTTTTCATTACAGGACTATACGATTCTTGATAATTTGTTCCAAATTTAAGTCTTGATCCGTCGGCTACTAATCTTGCTTTATATTTTACATCTTCACCGTCTTCTTTTACAGTAAAAATCCATTTGCTTCTCAGTGCCTTCACATCTTTTGGTTTGTCAACGATTTTCCACGTTTTGTGTTCTTCTAATGAGTGTAATTCCTTTTTGATTGCTTCTATCCATTTATCCTTATCTCTAGAATTTAATACATCTTTGTAATTCTTTGGAACTTCCTCGTGCACTAGATTCGCTAAATACTTTGGATTGGGTTTCCTAATACGTGATGATCTTCTAGGTTCTTCAAACAACTTATTCTCATTAGTTTCTTTTTCTTGCTGTTCCTTGTTTTCATCAATTATATGATTTACTTCAGATTCTTCTGTCGCAGAATCATTCAAATCATCTGACAACGCAATTGCTTCCTTTTTCTGATTTAACTCTTCTTCATTTTCATCGGAATTATTATCTTCTTGTTCATCTATTACATTTTTATTATTGGTAATGTTGATGTATTCAAATTCATCAGTCATTTCTTCCTTGTTAGCTATATCTTCATATCCCACTTTTTCTTCTATAAATACTACATCTCTGCTTTCACGTATTCTCTTTTCTTTTAAATCATACAATCTGTATGCTCGCCGATCTCTTGAATATCCGATAAACACTGCTGGTTTTGCTCTTACATCAAATTTCTTTTTATTGATATCATCGTTGCGATAAAAAGCTTTACATCCAAATACTCTCATATGCTTTACTGTTGGTTTATTATTTGACCATAATTCTAATGGCGTTTTCTTTCTCGTAGCTGTTGGAGTAACATTATGTATATAAGCAGCTGTTGATACTGCTTCGGCCCAAAAGGATAAAGGTAGTTTTGCTTCTATCAGCAATGTTCTTGCAGTATTAATAACAGTCCGATTAGCCCTTTCTGCAATCCCGTTACTTTGTGGACTATGAATTGTGGTTCTTTCATTCTGTATGCCCTTCCTTTTGTAATAATTCACGAGCTCTTCATTAGTAAATTCACCACCATTATCTGATCTAACCGCTTTTACTTTCTTGCCGGTTTCATTTTCTCTTCTCTCTATTATATTTATAATTCTTTCTTTTGCTTCATCTTTACTTCTTAAAAAATCTACAAAATATCTTCTACTATATTCATCTACTACCATTAGCATGTACTTACTCCCTCCCAATGAGTGTACTTTCATTGGTCCACATAAATCAACATGTAATCTTTCTAAAATGCGTGTTGTTCTTTCTATCACATGATTAAATGGTGTTCTTGTTAATTTCCCTTGAATACATATTTCACATTTTGTTTCTTCACCATTCATCTTTTCTAATCCCCTTACAAGATTTTCTCTCGACATTCTTTGTAAGTATACATAATTTATATGCCCAAGTCTTCTATGCCATAATTCTTTCTTTGATTCATTTGTCTGTAAACAAGATTCATTTCTGTCTTCATCTGTTTCTCGTACAGCTAAGTTTATTTTAAATGTATTATCTTCGAATGTTCCTTTAGCTATTAATTCGCCTGTATTCTTTTCATAAATGGCTGTTCCTTCATTATCAAATATCACATATTTTCCTTTTCTGACTAAACTTGGAACTGACATTAAATTTTCTCTTAAATTAGGTACGCAAAGAACTTCTGTAAGTTTTATTTTTGTTTCGCCACTTTTCTTATCGTAAGCCGTAACATGAACATTTCCACGATATTTGGCTTGTATTGATCGCTCGCTGTCAGCAGTTGCAATTTCTACATCTTCAGGTTTTCTTTCTACAACAATATCTTCTTTATGCGTCATATGCGAAGTGCAAGCTGAATCTAACATCCAGGTTATTTCCCTATTATTTTCAGATTCTTTACACTCGTTTCTATTGAATTCATTTGACTGCAATGCATGTTCATTTGTAAAACATGTATATTCTTTTGCCTTCTTGTTTGAAACATTATTATTCTTATTATAATTCTTATTATTGCGTGAGTATTCTCTTACATCTTGAACTTTATTACTATAATAATTTTGAAAATTTTTCTTAGGTGAATACTCCCTATCATTTCGCGAGTGTGTCATATTCGATTTACTATAACAATTCCGCGCTATATGATTTGGCTTTCCGCAAGCAAAACATAAAACCTTTTTCTTTTCATTAGCCCTAAATGCTTTAGACTCGTTTTCTCGAAATTTATCATATTTTCTTTCATATCTCAACAAAGTTTCTCGCATTACTTCATAAGTTATATTTGGGTTTGATGATATCGCAGTTGTTACTTCGCTATATTTCTTTGGGAGCCCTTCTATAATAAATCCTATTAATTCGCATTCATCAATTTCTGTACCCAATTCTAATATTTCATTAGCTATCCCTTGAGCTCTTATCAAATATTCTTCTATTGTTTCTCTTTCGTTTTTCTCTATTCTCGCAAGATTAATTTTTAACTGAATTCTTCTCTGATTTTCAATTCCCGCATAACGCTTTTTCAGTAATTGCCATAAATCCTTAGATTTTTTAATCCCTCTAACAGCCATCATTTGTTCTGCGGACAACGTCAATATAATTATACCGTAAACTTCATCATTCTTTTCTAACCATGTTTTATGCGCTTTCAAACTATCGGGATCCCCTTCATTTTTTACCGGTTCATCATTTTCGATAACATCAAATAAATGTTTTGATTTAATCAAAGCTTCAACTCGCATACTCCATAATGTATAATTTTTACTTGTTAACGGCTCTATTCTAGGAATTCCAAACATATTGGATTCACACATAACTAAAATACTTTATCTTCCAAACTATTTTTAAATGCATATAAAATTCTTACCTCTTAAATTTTTTCTATTGGCGGTTAGTCCAATGGAACAAATTCTTAACTTGTATTAGGCCTAGTTCATACAATTCATATTTATTTACTCTTCTTACTTGTACACTCAAAATATAAAATTCGCTTTAAAACCACGCTCTGCTACCAAATTGTTATCTATTTTCTAACATTTTAGTTAAAATAATGATAATTATTTTACTATAAACATAACTTCTTTAAAAAACACACAAAACATTTATTTAGACAATCACATTACAGCAACTACGAATACACATCTCAAAACCATAATCACAACCTCAATATTATCGTCGAACATCTCACGTTTTTCGTCTGAACCCAAAAAAAATTAAATACATGGAGTCAGGAAAAAATGTCTATTGTTCAAGAGTTTATCTTATGAAAAAATAATTTAAATATTGTCATGTGACTTTACTTACAGTATCATAATTGGGCGGACAATACGTCAGTCATGCAGGAGAATTCAGCGAAGACTGTCTGTTTAGTGGGTCTGTAAAACTGAAAACTGGTTGCTTCATTAGAGAAACAAAAGATTCTTGTCGAAATCAGTCGAAATTCTATTGTTTGAAATGAGTTTTAAAGTTTAATGTCTAAAAGATATTGATTGGTGCTGTCACCTCTAATCAGTAATTCGAAACAAGTCCTGTAGAAATAAAGTTTCGTGCTGCCATCTATTGTCAATATGAAGGACTGCTAACTGTCCCCTGGTGAAAAAACGCTTGATAAATAGTTCCGTTAATATTGTCACAAACATATATTGTTCACAAAAGCATATTTAATATTTCACAAACATGGTAGTATATTTTCAAATTCACGAACACACATTGTTGCATATGCCATGAAACGTTGTACGTTTCAATGTAATTCGCAAACATTATTTTCTTGAGTAAATGAAGATTTATTCTAGATTCACACAGGAAACTGATTGTAGGAAGGATGAATTTTAACATTCCTCCTTTGGGTGAAGAATCTACGGCACTACTAGTTACAGTTCTTTCCTTAGATATTCGAATTGAGTCTTTGGGAGTGGCTTGGTTAGGATGTCTGCGAGCATTAACTTTGTAGGACAGTAAACAATTTTAATTATGCCACTTTCGTATTGATGTTTTATGTGATGAAACTTAACCTCGATATGTTTTGTCTTAGTCTGTGCTGTTTCGTTTTTCGTGAGTTTTATGGCGGACAGATTGTCCTCGTAAATGTCTATTGGTAACTGTTGGGGCAGTTCGAGATCACTGAGTAGGTTTAATAACCATTTGATCTCTTGTGTAGCAGTTGATGTCGCAATATATTCGGCTTCTGTCGACGATAGTGCTACACTCGTCTGCTTCCTTGAAAGCCAAGCTAAGAGGTTGTTGCCTAATTTAAATAAGTTGCCTGTGGTAGATTTCCTGATAATTCTATCATTCGCTCAATCGGCGTCGCTATACACTGTAAGTATTGGTGGTTTTGACTTGTCAATGATGAATTTCATTTTTCTGGTAGTCATCAGATATCTAATAAGTTTCTCAATGGCCTCGCAATCAACTTGTCTTGGAGACTCATTCCTCCTCCCCAAGAGGTTAACTATTGCCGCGATGTCGGGTCTTGCCCATACAACCAAAGACTGCCTCCGGACGTCCTATATGGTCCTATATAGAGCCGGGAGGTCCGATACCCGTCAGATCCTGTACAGAGCATAATTTGGACGTTCGCAGGACGCCAGAATCCGGACGAACCATCCACGATCGTCCGGTGTTGTCCGGAGAACATCCGTGTCACCTGTACGCATGCGCAAGAAATTCTGACTTCAACTGCTCTGTGCGTTTGTTGTTGAAACGAAATATCTTTTAAACAACTGTGTTCTATTACTTTTTTCTTTTAATAATGATTGAATTTATCCTAAAGGTAAGTAAACTTTCGAATCTTAACTTTTTAGAGTGAACTTTTGAATTTTGCACTAAAATATAAGGCTTTTGTCGTAAACTATAACATGAGACAGACAAATTTTCATAGAAAACATTAAACAGTTATAAGCATTTTTCATATAAATACTCGAAATAATAATGTTGTATGATCGTAAAACAAACCTTTGTTCATTACATTTTTACTGAAATAGCATTATTTTTAAAGATAGATCATTTCGTGAGTCACCAAAACATTGTTTATGACTCATTGTTTGGGTGTTGTGTTAGATATAAAAATACATTAAACATTCATTTTGTTGATGACTAACAAGTAAAAGTATTCATAAAGCTTTAAATTCAACTTTTAAATCTATTTAACTATTAAATTTATTTATCTTTAAAAAATCTAATAAAAATACTCGTAAAGTAGATTTTTATTTTAAGAATAACCTGCTTATAAAATTAATTTTGTATAAGATAAGGATTTTTAAATTTTCTAACTAAGCCTACATGTGGCCCGATAGCAAAGATCCAGTTGAGGCCCCTCTGTGACACTTTAGCAGCTTCAATTTGCCTTCATTTATACATATATACTGTATTAAAAAAGTATACTAGCTGGTTTTTAGCTTGCTTTTTTTTTTAATGGGGGGAGGGGGGGGGTTTCAGTGAGACACACAGAACTGAAAAAAAAAGATAAAGTACACTGTTTTAATTCTTCATTTTAAAAAATGTGTTTTTATTTTACATTTCTGTGTTGTTTGTTGTTTTGATGTGTTTAAAATCTGTCTTGCATTTTCAAAGAAAAGATTTTTAGAATAGCTTATTTCACTTGTCTGTTTTTCATTATAAATAACATTTTAGCCTTGTCTGTGTTCCCTCTAAGTCATCATTTAAAGACGCAGCACCTGTCTTTTTAAAATCGGCAAAATACACTCTGCCTTCTTTTTTTAATATAGTGAAATGTACCCCTATTTTTGCAAAAATATCTCATAAAACTCTTCGACGAATTGCAGTATTTCAAGATCCGTGTGCCCTAGAGCTTGCAAAAATTATAGAACTTCCTTATTTCTTTAGGAAAACAGGTTATTCAGTCATTGTAATCCAATTGTGTTTTTTAAGTTTTTAATCCATAAAATCATTTAAAGTTAATGCTTCTTTGTTTACCATACATAAAAATCACTTTTTTCTTTTTTTTTTTAACAATCACTGCTAAACATGTTAATGGAATTTCTCTTGAAAAAATAGTTCAAAATATAAGAAACACTCTATATCTCAAGTTGAAACATCATGTAGGTGCAAATATTTGCACCTGTTTAGTAATAAATGTTTTCAATCATGTAATCACATTGTTTTATTTATTTTATTTAAAGTATTCTTCCCTCTATTTATTTTCCGCCTACAGTAAACACTAGGCCTGGTAGCAAAATTTTTCAAATTCTTGCTCCATCCCATATATTTTGTTAGTTGTGCAAGCCCAGTAGCAGAAACAGTGCAGCACGGCAGCGGGCACTGTAGATTATATTAAACCTTGCAGATTAATCCACCAAGTTAAAAAGAAATGCTGGGGTTAAAAAATAGCTGAAATTTGCTTTAAGTCGCTAGATTTATAGTATTTATTGTATCCTTATATTATATTTTCTTTATAAATGGAAATTTTGCTTACTTTAAGTGTTTTTGTCATTTCTTACGATAGTAGGCTTATTGAGTCGCAGATAAATTTTAGTTTGCTGCAGACTGATGCAGAAAATTCTGCTTCTGGGTCTGCAAGTGTACATGATCTTAAAACCAAAAGTAAATAATACCATTTTTCAGACATAACATTTTTATTTTGTAATTTTTATTGGTACGTAATAATTTTAACTGGATGTCTAAACTCATTATTAATTTCAGTACTTCTCCTTTATCCCATCAATCACTTTTCTTAAAAAAAAAAAAAAAAAAAAATATTGCCAAAAAATTTCAACAACTAATAAATAAAAAATAAGAATGTTACCATTGAAATTGAAAAAAAAAAAAAAAAAATCAGAAAAGCTCTGTTTACTAATTTGCTAACTATCAATTTTAAACGATATATTTTATAATATATTATTATTGAAAACCGAAATAAAAATCTTGGATATTTAATACATTATTTTTCTTAACTATCCCTCTCGTCTGGTGAATATTTAAGTGATATCAATTGAAACAAATCTATTATATGAAACTATGCATCATAAAATTTGTTCAATAGTTTTTCCTCTTTTAATATTTTGTTGCTGTTTAAGAACATAATTGTTATTTTAATCAACAAAATATCTAATAAATCAGTAAAACATCATTAAAAAAAGATATAAACACATTTGACATCAAGTAAATGTGCCGCTACGATCATGTAATTTTGGCATTCAATTTTATAGTTTGGTGGTAGGTTTTTCGGTACTTCTCCATTATCTTGTTGACTGCTTTCAATAAAAATAATTTTGGCCAAAATAGGATTAAATGCCACAGATATATGATTGTAGCGTTACATTCACTTGATGTCAGATGTTATTTTAATCCATAATATTATATATGATGTGTTTATGTCATCTTATATGTGATATCTTATATGTGTTTGTCATCAGGGAATTTTTTATTTGACCTTTTTCTGTATTTTTAATGGTGTTTTATTGGTTTACTAATTATTTCATTAATTAACATAAGAGTAAAGCTTTTAAATGGTGGCACTATGATATTAAATGAGAAAGAGCTTGAAAAATTTGTGATTCATAGTTACCTACAATAGATCCATTTCAACTGACCATTACAAACATTCACCAGCCGATAGAGATTAATTAAGAAAATAATGTAAACAAATAAATATCCAAGATTTCTTTTTCTGTTTTAAGATATTGTTAATTTATTGTTTAACATTATTGATAGCTGAAACTTTAGTGAGTGAGTCTTTTCCAAATTTTTTGTTTTTGTTTTATTTTGGTTTTTTTTGTGCAGGGGAGACGGGGGGGGGGGGGGGGTCCA
Organism: Maratus speciosus; assembly: GCA_963932465.1. Classification (NCBI taxonomy): domain Eukaryota; kingdom Metazoa; phylum Arthropoda; class Arachnida; order Araneae; family Salticidae; genus Maratus; species Maratus speciosus. The sequence goes on along the minus strand of OZ010799.1, from coordinate 60,123,104 downwards.
ATGGCTTCATTCTTCCATTTGTTTACTGTGTATTACAAATTTTAAAATTGGAGTTTGTTACGATCAGAGTTTACCCCAGGTTTAAAAAGGGCAGGGTGCTGCTAGTGGGAAAAGGGCACTTTCGGATTCCAAAGGGTCTATTTTGGATTCTTAAGGGCATTTCTTGAAATTTTTAAAGGCATACTTTTGATTTTTAAAGCTACTTTTTGATATTTAATAGACAGAACACTTTTTTAAAGACAGCAATGAGTCAATTTTACTATGCAAGTAATTTTTTTAATAAACAAAGGAGTAAAGGCACTTTTTACAAATGGGGGCAACAAGGGAGCTAATTTTTTAAATGAGGGGCAAGAAGGGTGCTATTTTGCAAACCTAAGGGCAGGCAGGGTGCAGCACCCTCCTGAAACTGTCTGGGGGAAACTCTGTACGATAGAATAGTTTTTTTTTTAATTTTAATGAAAAGGGTCAAATATCCAAGATTCCTTTTTCTGTTTTCATTAATTTTATTGTTTAAAATTATTGATAGCTGACACTTTAAAAAGTGGGGCTTTTCCAATGCGCTAATTATTTCAACCCTGATCGTGAAAGGGATTTTTATTGAAAATAACCATGCAATTAAGATATTTGTAATTTTATGCCAGAAGTTTAATATGAGTTTTATTTTATTACTTTATTGAATAACAGTTATTTGTTCACTTATTTTAAGTATATATTTGTGATTTAATAAAATAGTTTGAAAAAGTCTGTAATTTTCAAATGTTATATTTTTAAAATGCTCACTGTACTATCAATTTTTTCTTTAATTTTTCAAATGTTTCAATTCACATGATTTTCATTTTGTGCCAACTATTATGCATGGCGACAGTGGTGTCTGTTTAACGGAAAAGTACCTCCATTTGTTTATTAGGCATTACATACAGTTTGTTAAGATATACAATAGTTTTTATTATTATTTTTTTTTTTTAATGAAAAGTTGTCAATGGGTAGAGCTTTTTATTTATTTATTTTTTTTTTAAACCTCGCACAATATTATTATTTTACGACTTTATTTATAAAATTATATACACAGACATAAAAATTAATGGTTCAAATTTTAATGTAATAGGTATCACTAAAGTCAAGAATTTCTTTTAAGCAAATAATAATGTTGATTATTTTCTCACAGCTTGTTAGTTTCTCTCCTGCATAATGCAAAAGATGAGATAATTAATCTGTTAGTCACAATGCTTGTTTATAACGAGCAAAGTCATATAATTTTATTTTACTTAAACTTGCAGAAGTTTTTCTAAATACTATATTAAGTAATCAAAATAAATATTCCTATATTTAATATATTCCTGCTTAGATTTCCTTACTGTTGCTAGTTTATTTTACAATTTGATTCAAATTAAATTTGAAACCATTTTTTCTATTACATTGTACTTTACTTGACAAAAATTTTAATCTTATAAAGCTTAAAAGGCTTATCTTTCTAAAAACTGATTCATTATCTGTATTATATAAAACTAAATATATTTAAAAACATTAATAGGTTTGTTTACATCTTGAATTTGTTTAAACATAATTTAAAAAAAAAAATCAATTGATTTAAATCACGATTAAAACTAAATTGATTTAAAATAAATGAACCCTGCGATGGAATAATGGAGAAGTACTTTAATATTTCTTTGAATTTGTTTAGATCGAATGTAAAGATAATAGAAACTGCTTAATGCCACGTGTGATCATTTATATTAAATTTTATTTTGAATTGATTTGACTTTTGTATCTTCAGTTATTTTATTTATTTTTTGTAGGCACAAACTGTAGGATCCAAAAAGTCCCAACATGGATAAATGAAGGTTAAAAAGATACTGCAAACATCCAGCACTCAAAGCTCAGTTCTACATAAAATGTTAAAGAAATTAAACTTCAAAATTGGTAAGTTTTTTTTTTTTTTTTTTTTTTTTTTTAAGTATTTCTGAATAAGGGTCCATAACAATAAAAATTCATATCAAGTCTATGCATATTTGTATCTCCCTGTTATATATTCTTTAATTATACTTTTCTGCAGCAAAATTATAATTGATATTTTTTATTGATTTTTTTTAATTGATTATAATTAAATTACAATTGATTTTTTTTTTTTTTTTTTTAAGTATTTCTGAATAAGGGTCCATAACAATAAAAATTCATATCAAGTCTATGCATATTTGTATCTCCCTGTTATATATTCTTTAATTATACTTTTCTGCAGCAAAATTATAATTGATATTTTTTATTGATTTTTTTTAATTGATTATAATTAAATTACAATTGATTTTTTTTTTTTTTTTATTGAGATAACTGCAATTTTAATGTAATCAAATGATAATCATAAAAAAACATTTAACTATTTTTAGTTCAAATGTATCTATATATTAATTAAATTAAACTTTACAAAGAAAATATAAACAATTTTTTGCAACAAATTTAGTCGAAAACAACTTTTATAAGTAAGAGAAAATCCATGTTTTATAATTTTCATTAATAAATATATTGAGAAAATTAATTATTATTTATTAACATGTATATTGAGAATCTAAAACTTAAAGTAAAATGTAGTTTTGGTTTGGGTTTAGACTTGGCAGTTATATCAAAACTAAATATGTGGGAATTGAAAATTATATATTATATGCGTTCAATTGTGGTGTCATTTTGGTGAGAAACCAGGTTTGCCGGCTTTTTTGGGGGTGGTTTTAACCACATTAAAAAAGCTGGCTTTTATTGAAAAAAAGCCGGTTTTTATTTTTTAAAGTTTATTTACAGCTAATTCGTTTTAAATTTGGATCAATTAATTTATAATACGTTTATAAATATTTTCTACTGAGTAAATTATAAATTTCTATTAAATTTTCTCAAATAAATAAGTCTTTATAACTGCTAGAAAGCAACTGTGAAGGCATTATGTCTGAAAAAATATATACATAAATATTGAAAAGAATATAAGTTAGACTCCAAAAAAATAAATAAAATTTCTCTAAATAAAATTTTGAAAAGCTTGTTGCTAAGCATATTCATGCATATGCTATTCATAATATTTTTAATAGTGAGAAAATGACGTTTTTATTATGACTATGCATAATTTTAAATGTTTACTAGAAATAAAATAAGACTTGTATATTAATAGTTCTTAAAATTAATTAAGTAATAAAGCATGTAACTAAGTAAACATTGTCTTCTTTAATTTTATAAAGGTGTAAAAATGAAAAAATTCGGGGGGGGGGGGGGGAGGTTAAGGGTCAGTCAGTGTAAACCAGATAAAGCAGTTGGTATGGCGCTTTTCAAATTTACCTAACATATTTGCAATTCTAACTACAAATCACTCGCAAAACCATCTAAGTTTTATTCCAGTATTAATGTCTTCATTATTGAGAAATTGGGTTACTTATTAAATTCTAAATCAATTAAATGCCATTAAAACTAATTAAAAGCACTTTAAAATGTGTAGTGTATAATTACAATGTTTCATTGTATAAAAGCCAATTATGGCCAAAAAAAGCGGTTAAAACCAGTAAAAGCCACCGGCGTGGTTATTTTTAAATTTTAGCCGGCTTTTTTGCAACCCTGTTAGAAACCTACTCTAAACAAACAATTGCTAGATGTTGTATTTTCTATTTTGATATCTCACAGCTAAGTGTTTTAATATTATATGTGGGGGTAACATTTTCTATGATTTATAAGAAAAAATGAAACACAGCAAATGTTGTTTGAAGTCAGTTTCCAACCAAAATGTTAAATACTGACATCATACTAAAGCGTCTTTTGAAAGCGGGGGGGGGGGATTTGCTAATTTTTATAGAATGAAAGATTTAAAAATAACATTTATAATAATGCCAAAACCACAATAATTTGTTCCTTTAAAATTGCTTCATTTATATACTTAAAAAACAAAATTATGTAGATGAGGGATCTATAACACAAAACGATAGCCGAGTTTCCATCTCTACATCGCACCTTTTTTACTTTTTCAATTTGAGTTGCAGATATTTTTTAGAATGACACTTTCATTTTCAGAACCGGTTTAGAAAGTGAAAGTAACTTTATAAAAAATTTCTGAGACCAAAATCTATGATTTAATATTTAAGAAAAAATGAAACAGAGCAAATGTTGTTTGGTCAGTTTCTAACCGAAATGTTAATACTGACATCATACTAAAGCGTCTTTTGAGAGCCCGGGTGGGGGGGGGGGGGTTAATTTGCTAATTTTTTATAAAAATTACCAATTTTTGTAGAATGAAAGATTTAAAAATAACATTTATAATAATGCCAGAACCACAATAATTTGTTCCTTTAAAATTGCATCCTTTAATACTTCACAAACAATACTATGTAGATGGGATCTATAACACAATCCAAATTTGTTTTTAAACTGCAGGGATTATTGATTAAAACTCTTTGTATTTTTTCTTTTTTCTTTTTTTTTTTTTTAACTAGTTTTGGAAAATAGTCAAATGCAACTGAAAAATAATTTGAACAGAGACATGATATATTGCAAACATTGGTGTTAAATTAAGTTGGAAAAGTTACTCTCAAAATTCTGAGACTGAAAAGCTAAACTTTTAAAAGCTGGCTTTTTCTTCTTTTCTACATTCATGTAAAGTGAAAATCACTTTGTTTAGATTAAAAAAGCTTTTAATATTTTATATTTTTAAAATTAATTTTAATTATGATCATGATGACGTAACTTACAAATAAACTGTTTAAGATAAAAGTTCCAATCAAGGGGGGGAAATAGAAAATGCACGTTAACTGGGAGCCTTAATGAAGCATAATAAATTTGATTATGTGAATAACCTTAAATATGTCAAAGCAATTCAAATTTTCTTACATATGTTAATTCTCAAGTAATTTTTTATGCATACTTTTTTTTTTTAAGTAAAAAGATTGGGAACTTTTATGTCTGCCAGGTGCAAATCCTGCCAACCGCAATTTTTTTCTCGTCAGTGACAGCTTTTATTTTTTGCTATGGAAATTAGAAATAATACTTTGATCATGAAATTAAATATTTTGCTTTGTGGTCTTCTTTATAAATTTTTGTTTTTATAAAACTTCTTTAAAAAGACAGTGTGAGAATTTTTTTATTTGTTCTGTATTTTAACTGATATTAGTAAAAGGCATGTATGTAATTTAATGAAAATTATGTATTTTAAATGAAATAAGTGAAGGGTTTATATTTAAAATTAAAGGAATTCAACACAAGGTAGGGCTATAAAAGGAATTTTTGTCAATTTATCACCTGATATACTAACATAAAAGTAGTACCAATACCAAGTTAGAAATTAAAAATTCTCTTATTTTCTTTTACACAAAATTTTGTTTAACTCCTCTAGCCATAATGATATTTTACTCTGAATTTTAATGTTTTGAAAATTATTTGTTTCAGATGCTGTTGAGAAAGAAACTTATATCAAGGGCACACATTGAAAGAGTATTAAAGGCATAGTTACAACATGTATAAGAACGTAAATGTTATGTAAAAAAAAGTCTATAAATGTAAATTAAAATACTTTAAATGTATTTGTTGGTGTTGTTATTTTACAGTATTTTTTTCTTTCTTAACAGTGATTTAAAACGTATGTACTTCAGCAATTGCATTGTTTAAAACTTAAAATTCATGCATTCTAAAGCAGCGAGTAAAATAATTGTATAATTATTTTAAAATATTACATCCATACTGGAATAGAAGATGTAAATAGATTTAGTTACAGGAGTTTATTAAGTATTTTGTAAAGAATATCATGATGTGAAGTGATTTTAATATATTTTTTATGTGTTTAATGGCAAGCTTTTCATTTATTTACTATAAAAAATAATAAGGAATTCAATGGATCTCAGACATAGAACAACTAGATTGAATGTACTATTTATTATTTCTTAAAACCAAAACTTGACAGAACAAGTTATCAGGTAAGAAGTTTTAGATATAATAGAATCTAATGGTATAAATATTACGAAACTTTTATGATCTTGTGTGTTTTTACTTCAAGCTAAAGGGAAGAGAAAATATACCTAATTCTACCCTACCTAAAAATAGAAGTTTTTATTGCACTTGAAAAGAATGCCTATTTAATTGCTTTCATATTTAAAATCTGACATCATAAAATGTTATCATTATTTTCTTTTGATTTATCCTAAAAATTTTTGGTTTGTTTAAAGTAAATGTAATATATATAATTGATTATTAACAGAACTTATTAATATATTATTAACAGTAAATATTGAGCTAAATGCTTTTAAAAAATGTAATGTATTTCTCTTGAATTTTAATTTAAAGAAATGTAATTAGTTCAGAAAAAAAATATAACAAATACAAAACATATTTGTTACTTGAGAATGAAGTATTTTCATTCTGAGTTTTCATTATTTCTTCGCCATGGAGTAGGTAATGTTCTTTATCTGTTTTTATAAATCATGAAAAAAAAAAAGAAGAGTATGAGAAAATTGATACTGCAGAAGAATCGATAAAAATTCTGAGAATTTTTTTGTTAGAATGTCATTTAGTGCATACTCAAATTTTTCATTTTAAATGAAAACTTCTTGCACATTCACAATTTCAATTTTGAAACTAAATACATGAAATTTTTAAACAAGTTTACTACATTTTTCAATTCTCTCAAATGAGACATGTCTTAAATTGTGGTTGTCTAAATCCACGAACACACATGAAGTTTGCAGACATTATTTTAATACGAAATTTTATTTCTTTTAAGTAGGGTCTGTATTAAGTTGTAACCGATGTTTTCAATGGTGACCTTTCCCCTGTTGTATCTCAAAAATCTAATTAAAATAAAAATTTTGACAGTGTTAAAAAACAAAGATTTTACCCTCTTATTTATTTATTTTTTTAGAAATATTAAAATTGCTATTTAACTTTATTTTTACCTATATTAAATAAAAAAAAAAAGTAAATTTGATGTATTTATGAATTTAAATGACTGTGGAAAAGTATGAGGAATATCAAAAGAATGAAATTAAATTTATTTAATACATATATAACAATTGGTGTTGAATTCAGAGGGTGGCCCAGGAGATCCTCCTCTTCCCCATATAGAAGGTTTGAGATTTATCTCTTTTAATGAATGAAAGTGCAATTTGACCCCCAGATCTCTAAAATACACCCCCCTCCCCTGCCTGGAGCCACATAAATCCCTCCCCAAGAGGTCTGAATTCAATACCGATAACAATATTTAACAATTTTTTAAACTGTTCTAAGAAAATGAGGAATTTTTTATGCATTCAGCTATTACTGATAAAATTTTTTATTTTTCAAAAATTTCAATTCGGTTACTTTTTCATCATTAATTTTAATGCAGATTTTGCTTAAGAGTAAAATTCATTTGTTAGAAAAGTATATTAAGTCTAGACCAATAGACCCTTGCAAGGCTTTCGCACTGTAATCTTTACTGTAAATTAAGTGCATTTTTCCTAAATTTATATTTGCAATTTTTTTTTAAACCAAACAAATTGTACTAATAGGAGTATACTATGTCAAAAGCTTTTCGTATAAAATCTAACTCAACTTTGTGTATTTACCTAAAAAAAGGGGTGTTGAAATCAGAAAAAATGTGTATGATGATATTAATCTAAAATTATAAAGAAAATTCAGTTTGTTATATTAGATATAGGCGAAGAATCCTATCCAATGATACCCCATTCATCGTATGCTACTTATTAGTTGAAAAAAAAGATGTTGATAACAGAAATAATAATTTTTCTCTTGAAATGAACTAGTATTTTCTTCGTATTCATTTTTTATGCTTATTTTTAAATATTTTTAGTATAATTTATTTATATTGAAGGATTCCTATATTTGCGAAAAACAACAGGAAAAATAATCATAGAAAAATAAATCTATTAAAATATATTTTTCAATAATATAAATATAAGATTTTAAAAATCAAAAAATGAAGGGGGTTGCAATTGCCCCACCTGTCCTTTCTAAATGATGTTTCTGATTCTTATTAATTTTATTGTACACTGACATTTCTATTAAAAAATAGTGGTAACCTGGACAACAATTGTCCAGGCTACCACTATTTTTTAATAGAAATATTTCAATGTGCGCCGTCGCTCAGTTTAAGATAAAATTAATAGAAATCTGAAGCCTCATCTAGGAAAAACAGGGTGGGGCAATTACCCTCCCTTCCTATTTATTTTATTTTTTATATATAAAGCGTCCGCTATTGATCCGAAGAGCATCCTATGAATGTCGCATGCCGGACGAGCAGAGGATGCAAATTCTATTTGTTTTATCTGGTCCTATGAGCGTCCTACTGTCATCCTATGAATGGCTGAAAATGACGTCCGAAGGACGTGATTAGGTGTCTCTTTCTGCTCCCCCGCGGACGTCCGCCGGATAACGATGGGATATTGTAGGACGTCCGACGGACGAGGCAATATACTGTATAGGACGTCTTTCGTATGTCCTCAGGACGTGTTTGTGTTGTATGGGTGTTAATGTCGCGATGTATAATAATCCGCCTATTGCTTGTCTATACCTTTTATTATTTTCCATTAGTTTTTCCTCTGGATCCAAATTAAAATAGTTAGTGCACATCGGCGTGTAGGTGGGTTTGCTAAGGGTTAAGTTGAACTTTTCCGTGATTTCTATTGTTTTGTGCTCCTGATCGAGTTGTAAATTACCGTTTTCTGTTTTTGTTATACTGATCCCTAAATGCTGTGTTACTTGTCCCAGGTTTTTAATTTCGTATTCCCCGGATAATTGGGGTATATATCTCGTGCGTATCATCTTTATTACCCGCTACGAGAATATCGTCCACATTGACAATTACATATGCGACTTTTCCGTTTTTTATTCTCTTAGACACTGGTCTGATTCGTATTCTGTGATTTTTAAGTTCCTTAGGGATTGGCTAATTTTTAAATTCCACGCCCTGGCGGCCTGTTTGAAGCCATAAATCGCTTTATTCAACTCACACACCTTCTCTTCCTCCCCTTTCTTTAAATACCTTTCCGGTTGATACATATAAACTTCCTCCTCAAGCGTGCCGTGTAGAAAAGCGGTTTTGACATCATGGTGCGTCACGTCTAAATTCTTATAAACGGCTGCATTTAAAAATGCTCTCAATGTGGTATGTGATACGACGGGTGCATAAGTTTCGTCGTAATCACATCCATATTTTTGTGAGTATCCTTTCCTTTTGTGAGTATACCTCTCTATAGTTCCATCGACCCCTCTTTTAGCCTTAAATATCCACCTTGACCCTATGACGCGCTTTCCGGGTATAGCTTTGATTAATTTCCATGTTTTATTTTGATGTAGCGAATTCATTTCTTCATTAGTCGCTTCCAACCACTTATTTTTTATCTCTGTGTCCTCAATGTTTTGTAATTCGGTCCATGATTTAGGTTCCTCAATTTTGCATAAATTTACGGTTACCCCAAAAGATTTGGAGGTACGCCCCCTCATAGCATGCATGGTCACAGTGACGTCGTCGTGACGTCACTGTAAGTCAATGTGGTCACGTCACGTGTGTGACCAAAATGCCACCACTCAGTGATGTCACATTGTGACTGAGATGTGAACTTCTTAGAAAACTTTAAAAAATTACAAAAAATATTAAAAACATGTTATTTACTGTAAAAAATATTTTTCTGACGGATTTAAAATTTTTTTGAAATCGTGGTCCAAGTTGCCTCTGTGCCTCTAACCAAAACTTTTTATTTTCATATAACATAAAATGTAATTAATTCATCAGCGGCACAAAAATATTTCCTAATTATGCGAATTTCATATTATTAAAAAAATGTTTTAGGTAAACATACCTCGACTTATCTTTTATAAAGATTTTTGTAAATGATCATCTGTTATATTAGAAGTTTCCAGGGCTTAATTTCTACCAAAAAAAGTACCGGAGCCCTAAAATTATGCAGTACTAAAACCGAAGCGTGCACCCCGCCCTCCGCCTTCACTCCAATTTACACATATATATATATTTCATATTTGCAAAATTTAATCATCTTTTTTTTCTTTAGTAAAGTAAAAATTCTAAATATATCTACTTAATTGTCCTCTTTTTAGTTTATCACTCCTTCCGAATAGAAATCGTGACCAAATTTTAATGTTAATCAAACACAGAATTCTGCAATTAAATAATGTAAGAATTATGATTCGGAAATAGTGTTAACACACAAAAAGAAAGATTCGATGCTTTTATAGAAAAAGGCGAAACACTGCTCGATTGCTTTCAATCAGAATAACAAACAATATATAGCAATTATATCTACTTTCAAATAAAAGTGACTTCTTAAAGGTGCAGAGCAGAGCCTTGGCATGAGTAGCGTTCATGATGAAAAATAATTGGAAAAATCTCTAACGTTTTTTTCATACTCGTATACAATTGAAGACTAAAAACCTCAAAGAAACAAAATCTCAAACTAATGCTCGTTGAATAAAATAATTGAAACTATTCTTTTCATCTGAGATATCTAAATTAAAAAAAAATAAACGATCCAATTAAAAAATATCCTACTGTCACAAAAGAAAATTGAACTGAAGGGTAATTTAGGCATCGTTTTTACAGGAGCGCTATTGCACTAGGCTCCGGAGCCCTGTATTTATGAGCTCCGGTGAATTCCAACCAACATTTAAATATTTACTGAAAACAGAGAAGTACCGGAGCTGAGCTCCTGTGGGCTCCGGCGCAAATTAAGCCCTGATTATAGGTATAGTTTTTAATCTGAAATAATATATCCAACTAACTTTTGAAGAAAACGGGTTAACCCAAACCCAACTTGCAGGAATCTACACTCAGCCTGAAATCGACCCGAATCGAAAACAGCTAACACGCCCTGCAACAAAAATAATTATTGCAAGGAGGGAATTCTCTCCACCCCCGCTCTGCTGCAACATTTCAGATTTTAAATGAGAATCACCCCTGATCAGGAGTTTTGTTTTACTGCGATTCTTAATTTTAGTTTAAAATAGCAATGGCAAATGGCGCTGCAAGCAATAGGCGCTAAATCGGTACCCAATTTAACGACTATTGTTTGCAGCGCCATATATCGTTGCTATTGTAAAGTAAAATCAAGAATCGCACAGAAAAATCTCCTGACATCTTACATAATCCTCCTGCAAGATATTTTTTTTTTAATTGCTGTCACCATTTGCAAGTTACTAAATTTTAAAATCAGTCAGTATTTTAGGGCACCCGATATGTTTTTTAATGTTTTTTAAGTTTCAGAACATTCTTTAGTGAATTACAACTGATCTTAGATATAGACAGACAGTCTTATACATATTAGTATTTTTTACATAATCCTGAAGATTAAAAAATATTATTAAATAATTGTTTGGGCGTGCCCGTTATGGAGCTTTTACAGTATGTAGTTTTTATCTTAAGAAATATTTAGACTTTCTATTCAAAATTAGGGAAACCTTCTCACAAGAGTGAAAACCCAATCCGAAACTGATCCAAGCCCGAAATAATGAATGTTAATCTGCCCCAAACCCAACGTGAGTAGTAGAAAAAGGCCGCTCCGACCCCAGCAGGTGGCGGGTGGTGGGAGCTCCTCCTCCTCCTCCTCCACCACCTGCTCCTTCTCCACCTCCTGCTCCTCCTCCACCTCCTCCTGCTCCTCCACCTCCTGCGGAGAATGTGTGCTCTAAGAGGAGGGGTTAGAAAGGAATGTTGATCTCTAAGAAGAGGGTGGAGTTTAAAAAATTTTTAGATTTTATTTTTTAGCGGAAAAAATTTTTAAGCGAACTATAGTACGAGGGGTCATTTTGGAGAATGAATTTTATTTTTTTGTCGAACTATAGGTTGATGTTTTAATGTACATTTTTAGAGACGGAATTTTATTTTATTTATTTATTTTTTTAGATGAAAATTTTTTAGCGAACTATTGTATGAGATTTAATAAAACGTTTTAATGTACAATTAATTTTAAGAAAATTAATTTTTGGGAAGGAATTTTATTTTACTTAATTACAAAAGAATTTTATTTATTTATTTATTTACTTTGGAGATTGAAAATTTTCAGCAAACCATAGTATGCGGTGTAATTTTCACTTATACATGAAGAATTAAATTTAAAATATTTAATTTTGGAACTTAAGAAAATTTTGAATAAAATTTTTTTCGAAAGGTTTAGAATTTTTGTTGTTAGACGAGAGGTCGATAAGAATTTTTTTTTAGGGGATTTTAATTAAGTAAACGATTTATTTTGTGCTGCCCTCTAGCGAACTGAAAATAAAGCATTTAAAAATACATTTTAAAACAGTTAAAAGGTGAGATGAGGTTTGAACCCTCAAAAAATGTAAGGATGGATCAGTGATTTTAGCTGTCGCCTTGACCACTTAGCCATGCTTGCACACCTTGTAAATAATTTTTTAAGAAAGGGTGTGTGATTCTCCCCCTGCTCCTGGCGCGAGTAAATGGCTCCTCCTGCTCCTATCGCGAGTAGCGGGCTCCTCCGCCTGCTCCTCCTGTAGCGAGCAAAGGGCTCCTCCGTCTGCTCCCACCTCCTGCTCCTCCACCTGGGAAGAGCTGTTGTTTTAGAGGAGGGCTTAATTAAGGAATTTTTAGGGGCACGCTCTAGGTTGAGGTGGAATTTTCAATTATACCTAAAGAATTCATTTTAATTTTTTAACTTAATTTTGATAGAGATATTTTTTAAGATTTAATGTAATAATGGAAAATTATACCGAATTTGAAAATGTTAGAATTTTCTCTAGTAAATTTAGGTTTTTAAGAACTTACACCCCACCTAACTTTAATTGTTAATTACTCATTAATAAATTATGTTTATTATTTTTGCCCTTCAAGACGAATTGTTCTTTCATAATTTTTAATTGAAAACTAAATAAATAGCTTCGATTGAAATTAAATTTTCCTAGTCACGTGACCCCCCCCCCTTTTTTTTCTACTTGTGTAATAAACTATTGAGATTTCATTTTAAAACCTAGAATTAGATATACTGCAAATAATTATTCAAATTTTCTATAAGGTATGAATACTACAGATATTTTTTAAACTGATTAAATATTTATGAGATGTTTATTGAAAATATATAGATATACAGGGATGTTCAAGATACGTTTTTTTTTTTACATGTATCAAAGCTTTTAATTCCTCCCCTCCCCTCCATAGTGGGTGCTTTATACTTTTTAAAAATGAATGCCCGGTTTAATTAAAATATACGCCCTTCTTCCATTGTGCTTCTATTAGGTTAATGAGTCAATTAGTAAATTTGGCTAATGATGTCACGAGAGATCTAATTTTTTTTTTCTGTTGTTGGTGAAGATTTTAATAATATTGGGGAAATATATTTATTAATTATATAAATTTTTAATGTCGTTGCTGAAATATATGAACTCAATTAGATAATATTTTTAATATTGAATACATTTTTATTGTTATTCGTGAAAATTTTAACGTTTTTACCGAAATATATTTATTGCACTTAATATACTTTTAATGTTGTTGGCGAAATATTTAACTCAATAAATTTTAAATATTGTTGGCAAAATATATTAATTGAACTCAATAAAATTTTAATGTCGAATATATTTTGTTGTTGTTGACTAAACTTTTGAATTTAATTATATAAATATTGAATATTATTCAAAATTGGTGAGTATAATACATTGGTGAATTTAATTTAGTTGAATAAATTTTTTAAAGCTTTTAACGAAATGTGTTAGTAAATTTTGAATGCTGTAGATGAAATCTCTTATTAGTTTTCAACAACGCCATAGATACGTTTCAAATTTTATATGAGTCTAACGCAATAATTCCTGCATATACAGGACAGTGCAAAAGAATTCCGATAAATTTCACAAGTGTATATAATTTTATTGGTAGTGAAAACCATTTTCTTACAAAAATAATTTGATATACAAGAATTTTTCGTCACCTTTAGCAATTAGAATTTAAATAGCGATACTGGGATGAGCGAGGTTTTTCTTTTTTTTTTTTCCTGATCAGAGAAGAATATATATTAATCACAATTCAAAGCCAGATTTAACTAAATTTCAATTAAAAATCGAATTTTTGTTTTAAAATTTTGAGTGAACTGTATTAGAAAAAGCATATACGACTCATTTTTCTACGATATATAAATTATTTCTAGAGAAACTGTATAAATGATAACGTTTAAGAACGCGCATACAGTATTTATTTAGTGAATGCATATACCAGTAATTTTTAGACTGCCTGTAATATATACTTCAATATATACTTCAATAATACATTTTGAACCTGCTATTCCCTAACAAAAATATATAGTATATGCATTTTCATTTATACTCAAAAGGAAATTTAACGGAAAAGAATTAATACCTAGTTTTAGTTGTATATTTTTAATATGAAATCGAAATATAAAATAAAAGCACAGTACCTGTTAATAATCCATAATGTCTTCTCAAATTTGGCCAGTCACCTCACACGTTAAAAATCTCGCTGCAACTATACTGTTTATCTACTTTCTGTCGGAACATGCATCTACAGGAATGTTATCTCAAAGATCAAAGGAGCCGCATTAAGCGGTCCCTTTCAATAGATAAAAGAGATAAGCCGATATTATTCGAATAACAATTAGTAAAGTCTGTCTCAATTACAATATATCTTAATTAAGGGATTCTTATAAATTTTTAAATATAGGATAGATTGAAGTTTTATACCTACATTTAGATTTTAATAACAGCATCAAATGTACTATACTGAAAATCTACGTATTCATTTTTTTTTAACATAATGTTAGCCTTTTACCCAGTTTTTGAGATGAAATCACTATTAGGTATCATACTTTTTAAATAATTTACAGTTATGGAAATATTTAGACGAAACTTTCTGTACATGTTATATTCAAGGATAATTTTTCAAACATGCATCGACCTAAATTTATACTATGTTTTAGAAACAAATATTCTATGCGACTACCTATATCCATTTTAATACACGTGCATACTATTTAATATAGTTACACCATTCGAAATACATAAATTAACTACACACATCCCCATTGAATCAAAATTTCTATATTTATAATGCTAATAGATGATAAGCTATTTTCTAGGGTGATGTAAGAATAACGTTAAATGCTTCACGTATTCTTATATAAAATATACCTCAGTCATTATTTTCACTTCGTTAGAGACAATAATAATTAATCGTTTAAACTTTTTTCTATCGATATACCTAGAAGTATTTTTTTTTTAAGTATTTTTTTTTTTTTTTTTTTTTTTTTTTTTTTTTTTTTTTACTTTAGCAAAGGAACCCAAAGAAGACAATTTAATTATTTTCACATTTTTTTTTTTTTATTATTAGCGAAATGAAACTTTAACATTTGAAAAGCAATTTTATTATTATTTGTAAATTTTTATTATTATTAGCGACACAAATTTTAAACAACTTCAGAGACGGAAGAAAGTGACCCGAATTATCAATTTCATACAAGAACAACTTTTTTCAGTCACCTCGTCTGGTTCGAGAGGTTTCCAACTCACATGGCCTGACTTCACATTTCAGGTAGAGCCCGATTTAGATTGCAGTGGTACCCAAGGCCCAACAACTTTTTGCCTGCCCTTCCCTCATCCATAGACCCAAGGGCCTGGTTGGCCTGTGCGGGTATTAGGCCCCGATTTTAGGGAGCCTGGTTGGCCTATGCGGGAATTAGGCCCTAATTATAGGGCGCCTGGTTGACCTGTGCGGGAATTAGGCCTCGAATATAGGGAGCCTGGTTGGTCTGTGCGGGAATTAGGCCCTGATTTTAGGGAGCCTGGTTGGCCTATGCGGGAATTAGGCCCTAATTATAGGGCGCCTGGTTGACCTGTGCGGGAATTAGGCCTCGAATATAGGGAGCCTGGTTGGTCTGTGCGGGAATTAGGCCCTGATTTTAGGGAGCCTGGTTGGCCTGTGCGGGAATTAGGCCTCGAATATAGGGCCAATACACTAACCACAACGGTTAATTGTGTTTTTGATGGCCAATTATCATCACGAGGGATATAAGCCCTAAGGGGGGTAGTGCCCTCCGTGGGGAGTCTTTCTAAGGGAACCTAACCCGTATTTACGCTTGGAAAACCAAGGTTAGAAGAAAACCACGAAAACTCCGAACGATTAGGTCGACGGGCGCGATTGGGATCGAACACAGCACCTCCCGTCTACCAGCTTCGAGGGCGGAACCACTCGGCCACTGGTGGGGCCTAAGCGCAGTATATTAGTCACGTGATTTTCATCTTTTAAGTTTTTGGGCTACATTTTCACACACACTAGACTATATTAGTTTTAGGAAAGTATTGTTATTTTTTTTTCATTATTAAAAGTACACTGTTTTAGTTTAGTGGATGAAAACATTCATATTAATTCAAATAACCTAGTTCAACTATTCAGATTTTATAATATACGCTAGGTAAAAATCGATAACTTCCCTATTTAGTTTGAAACATTGGTCAGATCACGCGACATTAATGTTTCTTGAAATAATAGCAACTTTGATTGCAACTTTTAGTCAAAATTTAATGAACTCTTTATAGGAAAATCTTGGTTAACCATGTTATTTATCGCATATCAAATTACCACTATACATTTCACCCTTCCCCTAAAACCCCCAGAAAATTAACTAGATATTTGAAACTCGCCACAGGAGGAAAACCCTATTTAAAATAATGAATCAGTAATGAACTATAAAAATTAAGCAACACACATAAAATTAACAAATGAATAACCAAGAGAATTTCAATTATCACATAAAAATTTCCTTGTTGTAAGAAAAAATATTTATTAGTTAGTAAAAGTAAATTATTCCTTTTTTACCTTCTAGTCTTTGAAAAATATCGTCTTAACATACTAGTGCACCTTATGCGCATATGCATACTTATAATATATATGCGTATGTATATGTTTGCCATTGAATGGTTTTGAAAAATATTCACGTTATGAAAAATGATTTGTAAACAGTAAAACTTAACTCAAAAATAAATTTTAGAAATCACAACTAAATAAAAAATGTTTCTTTTTAAATATATAATAATAAAAAAGTTTTTAACAAATCACAACTTGATAAAAAAAAAAAAAAAAAAAAAATCAGGAAGATAAAAAAAAGTTAAAAAAAAATGCAAACGAAATAAAAAAAGTTAAAAAAATTTTTTATGTTAATAAATAAAAGTTAAAAAAATTACAAGTCAATAAAATTTTTGAAAGAAAATAAAAATTTTCTAATGGTTATCCAAATGGTTTTTGAATTGTTTGCAAGTTAATAACATGTATACGACAATTTATATGCACATTCATATATGTGTATTTATATCCTGGCATACTATTTACAAGTAATATCTGTGTAAATATACCTGCGTAAAATATTCATAAAAATTATTTTTTTTTTAAATCTACAAGTTAGTCAAACTCTCTTTCAAAATGTACTAGACATACCTGTCTTAACTACCGAATAAATGCATCCTAATCGAAAGTTCATGAAAAGTTTCGACAAAAAGTTTTCGAATTATTTACAACTTTAGAAAAATATGTGTACATCCATGTTTGTGCGACTATATGTGCTTATACATGTAGGCAAAAATTCACCAAAAAGATTACGAATATCTACGGATGAGCCGAAGTGTTTAAGAAATTGACATTATATGTTCATACATGTGTGTTTGTAAATTTTGAGTGTTTTGACTAACGACCGAATACATCCAACCAACCAACCTGGTCTACGGATTCCTCTAACCAACCAACAGTTTACTTTAGCAATCAAATGTTTTACATCTGCACATGCGCAGAAACTTAATTGATGACGTAATAGAACAATCCGTAACATATTATTTGTTGAAGTTGACTATTATGTATGATTTGATAAATTAAGAAAACATTGAGCTAGGGTGCAAACTTTGACGATAATTCATTTATAAATTATTGGATATCTACAGAAATCAACATAGTGAAAAATTAATTAAATTATCACATTCGTTTGTAATATCAGTAACTTGTAATATTGCTTTGTTAACTAGAGTTGCCACTTAAAAATTTCTTTTATGGATTTACTATGATAAGCAACTTATATGACTAACCTTTTACTATTTTCAGTTCATCTCACTTTCGTGAGCTAAACCTGCTCAGCTTACAATTCTACTTCTAAGTTAGTTTTCTATTTCAAATTATGGTTCTTTAGTTATTTTAATATTTGAAAAATAATTATATACTCTAGCATAATCATTTTAAGGCATTCAAATTCTAACATATAACAGAATCATATTTCACACTTACCTAATATACCAGCTTCTTGAAAACACGTCTATCTCATAGCACGATTTGGTGTGGAATGCCAGTTTCTTATCACAAAAACCGGAAATCACGTGGCCGAGGGTTGATCACGTGACACTTCCTGATATAGGATTGGCCGATAGCGATTCCTTCTAAGTGACGTCACACGACGATAAGAACATCTAGATAAGCAACATTCACGCCATTTTGATCACTGTTTTCGAATGAGTGGTCCTGTTCACTTGTCTAAACTTGTCTGACCTTGTCTGCTGCTTCTTTCTTAGCTAGTCTAACATGTGAGTTTATTCATGAAAATCGTTAGAGATGTATATTTTTAATTACTATATATAATTAGATAATTTAAACATCAATTGTTTATTGTATTCAAATCATGTGGACTAATTGAATTTCTATAATAATAATAATTGCTTTATTATTTTATAAAACATAGTATCGACTTAAGAAATTATTTTCTTATAAGAGCGAAAAAGAATATTTTATCATAGGCTTTATATAATATATAATTCAGCTGTGTTTGTATATATCCTATTATTTAACAACATTTATATGAAATAACAGAATAACTGAACAATCATTTTATAATATATACATAAAAATAGTATACTTATCTATTGTTTATTGTAATCATATTATTTTCATTAATTGATTTTTATAATAATTCAAATAATAATTGATTAATCAATTTATTATTTTATAAAACATAGTATCGATTTAAGAAATAATTTTCTTATGAAAGCGGAAAATAGGTAGATTAATGAATGTCTGTTGTTTTAGCAGCAAATCGATTTCATATATGTCTATCCGTGTGTGTGTGTGTGTCTATACTTGCCTCTAAAATCGTGTATAGGTATTGTCTGTATGCATGTGTGTGTGTGTATGTATCTGTGGATAAGTGTCTATTTGCCTGGCTATGTATTTATGTATTCTTTTTTTTTAACAAATAAAATTTTTAACAGATTAAAAAAGTTTTAACAAGTTAAAAAAAGTTTTAAAAAATTAGAAATTTTTTATTACAAATTAAAATGAAAGTTTTAATGAATTTAAAAAAGTTTTTTTTTATTATTTATTAATTTTTTTTTCTGTGTAAATTTTATTTGTTAAAAAAAAAAAGAATACATAAATACATAGCCAGGCAAATAGACACTTATCCACAGATACATACACACACACACATGCATACAGACAATACCTATACACGATTTTAGAGGCAAGTATAGACACACACACACACACGGATAGACATATATGAAATCGATTTGCTGCTAAAACAACAGACATTCATTAATCTACCTATTTTCCGCTTTCATAAGAAAATTATTTCTTAAATCGATACTATGTTTTATAAAATAATAAATTGATTAATCAATTATTATTTGAATTATTATAAAAATCAATTAATGAAAATAATATGATTACAATAAACAATAGATAAGTATACTATTTTTATGTATATATTATAAAATGATTGTTCAGTTATTCTGTTATTTCATATAAATGTTGTTAAATAATAGGATATATACAAACACAGCTGAATTATATATTATATAAAGCCTATGATAAAATATTCTTTTTCGCTCTTATAAGAAAATAATTTCTTAAGTCGATACTATGTTTTATAAAATAATAAAGCAATTATTATTATTATAGAAATTCAATTAGTCCACATGATTTGAATACAATAAACAATTGATGTTTAAATTATCTAATTATATATAGTAATTAAAAATATACATCTCTAACGATTTTCATGAATAAACTCACATGTTAGACTAGCTAAGAAAGAAGCAGCAGACAAGGTCAGACAAGTTTAGACAAGTGAACAGGACCACTCATTCGAAAACAGTGATCAAAATGGCGTGAATGTTGCTTATCTAGATGTTCTTATCGTCGTGTGACGTCACTTAGAAGGAATCGCTATCGGCCAATCCTATATCAGGAAGTGTCACGTGATCAACCCTCGGCCACGTGATTTCCGGTTTTTGTGATAAGAAACTGGCATTCCACACCAAATCGTGCTATGAGATAGACGTGTTTTCAAGAAGCTGGTATATTAGGTAAGTGTGAAATATGATTCTGTTATATGTTAGAATTTGAATGCCTTAAAATGATTATGCTAGAGTATATAATTATTTTTCAAATATTAAAATAACTAAAGAACCATAATTTGAAATAGAAAACTAACTTAGAAGTAGAATTGTAAGCTGAGCAGGTTTAGCTCACGAAAGTGAGATGAACTGAAAATAGTAAAAGGTTAGTCATATAAGTTGCTTATCATAGTAAATCCATAAAAGAAATTTTTAAGTGGCAACTCTAGTTAACAAAGCAATATTACAAGTTACTGATATTACAAACGAATGTGATAATTTAATTAATTTTTCACTATGTTGATTTCTGTAGATATCCAATAATTTATAAATGAATTATTATGGAGAATGTACAAAGTTTGCACCCTAGCTCAATGTTTTCTTAATTTATCAAATCATACATAATATATTAGATGTAAATTTCCAACTGGGCGAAAAATGTCCGGACCAGGATTCGAACCCGGGACCTCCCTGGCTGAAGCCGCCAGTGCTCTGCCATCTGAGCTATCCCGGACGATTCTGGTCGAACTTTTTCACCCAGCTAACCTTGAGGATTACAGCATCTGGTCTGAAACCTGGTTCAGCTCAACAGAATAAATCTCAGGTAATGGAACTCCAGAAAACGCTGGATACGAAATTACACTAGATTAATATTGACACAATTATTCTAATTGGTAAACATATCATATTAGATGTAAATTTCCAACTGGGCGAAAAATGTCCGGACCAGGATTCGAACCCGGGACCTCCCTGGCTGAAGCCGCCAGTGCTCTGCCATCTGAGCTATCCCGGACGATTCTGGTCGAACTTTTTCACCCAGCTAACCTTGAGGATTACAGCATCTGGTCTGAAACCTGGTTCAGCTCAACAGAATAAATCTCAGGTAATGGAACTCCAGAAAACGCTGGATACGAAATTACACTAGATTAATATTGACACAATTATTCTAATTGGTAAACATATCATATTAGATGTAAATTTCCAACTGGGCGAAAAATGTCCGGACCAGGATTCGAACCCGGGACCTCCCTGGCTGAAGCCGCCAGTGCTCTGCCATCTGAGCTATCCCGGACGATTCTGGTCGAACTTTTTCACCCAGCTAACCTTGAGGATTACAGCATCTGGTCTGAAACCTGGTTCAGCTCAACAGAATAAATCTCAGGTAATGGAACTCCAGAAAACGCTGGATACGAAATTACACTAGATTAATATTGACACAATTATTCTAATTGGTAAACATATCATATTAGATGTAAATTTCCAACTGGGCGAAAAATGTCCGGACCAGGATCCTGGTCCGGACATTTTTCGCCCAGTTGGAAATTTACATCTAATATGATATGTTTACCAATTAGAATAATTGTGTCAATATTAATCTAGTGTAATTTCGTATCCAGCGTTTTCTGGAGTTCCATTACCTGAGATTTATTCTGTTGAGCTGAACCAGGTTTCAGACCAGATGCTGTAATCCTCAAGGTTAGCTGGGTGAAAAAGTTCGACCAGAATCGTCCGGGATAGCTCAGATGGCAGAGCACTGGCGGCTTCAGCCAGGGAGGTCCCGGGTTCGAATCCTGGTCCGGACATTTTTCGCCCAGTTGGAAATTTACATCTAATATGATATGTTTACCAATTAGAATAATTGTGTCAATATTAATCTAGTGTAATTTCGTATCCAGCGTTTTCTGGAGTTCCATTACCTGAGATTTATTCTGTTGAGCTGAACCAGGTTTCAGACCAGATGCTGTAATCCTCAAGGTTAGCTGGGTGAAAAAGTTCGACCAGAATCGTCCGGGATAGCTCAGATGGCAGAGCACTGGCGGCTTCAGCCAGGGAGGTCCCGGGTTCGAATCCTGGTCCGGACATTTTTCGCCCAGTTGGAAATTTACATCTAATATGATATGTTTACCAATTAGAATAATTGTGTCAATATTAATCTAGTCATACATAATAGTCAACTTCAACAAATAATATGTTACGGATTGTTCTATTACGTCATCAATTAAGTTTCTGCGCATGTGCAGATGTAAAACATTTGATTGCTAAAGTAAACTGTTGGTTGGTTAGAGGAATCCGTAGACCAGGTTGGTTGGTTGGATGTATTCGGTCGTTAGTCAAAACACTCAAAATTTACAAACACACATGTATGAACATATAATGTCAATTTCTTAAACACTTCGGCTCATCCGTAGATATTCGTAATCTTTTTGGTGAATTTTTGCCTACATGTATAAGCACATATAGTCGCACAAACATGGATGTACACATATTTTTCTAAAGTTGTAAATAATTCGAAAACTTTTTGTCGAAACTTTTCATGAACTTTCGATTAGGATGCATTTATTCGGTAGTTAAGACAGGTATGTCTAGTACATTTTGAAAGAGAGTTTGACTAACTTGTAGATTTAAAAAAAAAATAATTTTTATGAATATTTTACGCAGGTATATTTACATAGATATTACTTGTAAATAGTATGCCAGGATATAAATACACATATATGAATGTGCATATAAATTGTCGTATACATGTTATTAACTTGCAAACAATTCAAAAACCATTTGGATAACCATTAGAAAATTTTTATTTTCTTTCAAAAATTTTATTGACTTGTAATTTTTTTAACTTTTATTTATTAACATAAAAAATTTTTTAACTTTTTTTATTTCGTTTGCATTTTTTTTTAACTTTTTTTTATCTTCCTGATTTTTTTTTTTTTTTTTTATATCAAGTTGTGATTTGTTAAAAACTTTTTTATTATTATATATTTAAAAAGAAACATTTTTTATTTAGTTGTGATTTCTAAAATTTATTTTTGAGTTAAGTTTTACTGTTTACAAATCATTTTTCATAACGTGAATATTTTTCAAAACCATTCAATGGCAAACATATACATACGCATATATATTATAAGTATGCATATGCGCATAAGGTGCACTAGTATGTTAAGACGATATTTTTCAAAGACTAGAAGGTAAAAAAGGAATAATTTACTTTTACTAACTAATAAATATTTTTTCTTACAACAAGGAAATTTTTATGTGATAGTTGAAATTCTCTTGGTTATTCATTTGTTAATTTTATGTGTGTTGCTTAATTTTTATAGTTCATTACTGATTCATTATTTTAAATAGGGTTTTCCTCCTGTGGCGAGTTTCAAATATCTAGTTAATTTTCTGGGGGTTTTAGGGGAAGGGTGAAATGTATAGTGGTAATTTGATATGCGATAAATAACATGGTTAACCAAGATTTTCCTATAAAGAGTTCATTAAATTTTGACTAAAAGTTGCAATCAAAGTTGCTATTATTTCAAGAAACATTAATGTCGCGTGATCTGACCAATGTTTCAAACTAAATAGGGAAGTTATCGATTTTTACCTAGCGTATATTATAAAATCTGAATAGTTGAACTAGGTTATTTGAATTAATATGAATGTTTTCATCCACTAAACTAAAACAGTGTACTTTTAATAATGAAAAAAAAATAACAATACTTTCCTAAAACTAATATAGTCTAGTGTGTGTGAAAATGTAGCCCAAAAACTTAAAAGATGAAAATCACGTGACTAATATACTGCGCTTAGGCCCCACCAGTGGCCGAGTGGTTCCGCCCTCGAAGCTGGTAGACGGGAGGTGCTGTGTTCGATCCCAATCGCGCCCGTCGACCTAATCGTTCGGAGTTTTCGTGGTTTTCTTCTAACCTTGGTTTTCCAAGCGTAAATACGGGTTAGGTTCCCTTAGAAAGACTCCCCACGGAGGGCACTACCCCCCTTAGGGCTTATATCCCTCGTGATGATAATTGGCCATCAAAAACACAATTAACCGTTGTGGTTAGTGTATTGGCCCTATATTCGAGGCCTAATTCCCGCACAGGCCAACCAGGCTCCCTAAAATCAGGGCCTAATTCCCGCACAGACCAACCAGGCTCCCTATATTCGAGGCCTAATTCCCGCACAGGTCAACCAGGCGCCCTATAATTAGGGCCTAATTCCCGCATAGGCCAACCAGGCTCCCTAAAATCAGGGCCTAATTCCCGCACAGACCAACCAGGCTCCCTATATTCGAGGCCTAATTCCCGCACAGGTCAACCAGGCGCCCTATAATTAGGGCCTAATTCCCGCATAGGCCAACCAGGCTCCCTAAAATCGGGGCCTAATACCCGCACAGGCCAACCAGGCCCTTGGGTCTATGGATGAGGGAAGGGCAGGCAAAAAGTTGTTGGGCCTTGGGTACCACTGCAATCTAAATCGGGCTCTACCTGAAATGTGAAGTCAGGCCATGTGAGTTGGAAACCTCTCGAACCAGACGAGGTGACTGAAAAAAGTTGTTCTTGTATGAAATTGATAATTCGGGTCACTTTCTTCCGTCTCTGAAGTTGTTTAAAATTTGTGTCGCTAATAATAATAAAAATTTACAAATAATAATAAAATTGCTTTTCAAATGTTAAAGTTTCATTTCGCTAATAATAAAAAAAAAAAAAATGTGAAAATAATTAAATTGTCTTCTTTGGGTTCCTTTGCTAAAGTAAAAAAAAAAAAAAAAAAAAAAAAAAAAAAAAAAAAAAAAAAAAAAAAAACTTAAAAAAAAAATACTTCTAGGTATATCGATAGAAAAAAGTTTAAACGATTAATTATTATTGTCTCTAACGAAGTGAAAATAATGACTGAGGTATATTTTATATAAGAATACGTGAAGCATTTAACGTTATTCTTACATCACCCTAGAAAATAGCTTATCATCTATTAGCATTATAAATATAGAAATTTTGATTCAATGGGGATGTGTGTAGTTAATTTATGTATTTCGAATGGTGTAACTATATTAAATAGTATGCACGTGTATTAAAATGGATATAGGTAGTCGCATAGAATATTTGTTTCTAAAACATAGTATAAATTTAGGTCGATGCATGTTTGAAAAATTATCCTTGAATATAACATGTACAGAAAGTTTCGTCTAAATATTTCCATAACTGTAAATTATTTAAAAAGTATGATACCTAATAGTGATTTCATCTCAAAAACTGGGTAAAAGGCTAACATTATGTTAAAAAAAAATGAATACGTAGATTTTCAGTATAGTACATTTGATGCTGTTATTAAAATCTAAATGTAGGTATAAAACTTCAATCTATCCTATATTTAAAAATTTATAAGAATCCCTTAATTAAGATATATTGTAATTGAGACAGACTTTACTAATTGTTATTCGAATAATATCGGCTTATCTCTTTTATCTATTGAAAGGGACCGCTTAATGCGGCTCCTTTGATCTTTGAGATAACATTCCTGTAGATGCATGTTCCGACAGAAAGTAGATAAACAGTATAGTTGCAGCGAGATTTTTAACGTGTGAGGTGACTGGCCAAATTTGAGAAGACATTATGGATTATTAACAGGTACTGTGCTTTTATTTTATATTTCGATTTCATATTAAAAATATACAACTAAAACTAGGTATTAATTCTTTTCCGTTAAATTTCCTTTTGAGTATAAATGAAAATGCATATACTATATATTTTTGTTAGGGAATAGCAGGTTCAAAATGTATTATTGAAGTATATATTGAAGTATATATTACAGGCAGTCTAAAAATTACTGGTATATGCATTCACTAAATAAATACTGTATGCGCGTTCTTAAACGTTATCATTTATACAGTTTCTCTAGAAATAATTTATATATCGTAGAAAAATGAGTCGTATATGCTTTTTCTAATACAGTTCACTCAAAATTTTAAAACAAAAATTCGATTTTTAATTGAAATTTAGTTAAATCTGGCTTTGAATTGTGATTAATATATATTCTTCTCTGATCAGGAAAAAAAAAAAAAGAAAAACCTCGCTCATCCCAGTATCGCTATTTAAATTCTAATTGCTAAAGGTGACGAAAAATTCTTGTATATCAAATTATTTTTGTAAGAAAATGGTTTTCACTACCAATAAAATTATATACACTTGTGAAATTTATCGGAATTCTTTTGCACTGTCCTGTATATGCAGGAATTATTGCGTTAGACTCATATAAAATTTGAAACGTATCTATGGCGTTGTTGAAAACTAATAAGAGATTTCATCTACAGCATTCAAAATTTACTAACACATTTCGTTAAAAGCTTTAAAAAATTTATTCAACTAAATTAAATTCACCAATGTATTATACTCACCAATTTTGAATAATATTCAATATTTATATAATTAAATTCAAAAGTTTAGTCAACAACAACAAAATATATTCGACATTAAAATTTTATTGAGTTCAATTAATATATTTTGCCAACAATATTTAAAATTTATTGAGTTAAATATTTCGCCAACAACATTAAAAGTATATTAAGTGCAATAAATATATTTCGGTAAAAACGTTAAAATTTTCACGAATAACAATAAAAATGTATTCAATATTAAAAATATTATCTAATTGAGTTCATATATTTCAGCAACGACATTAAAAATTTATATAATTAATAAATATATTTCCCCAATATTATTAAAATCTTCACCAACAACAGAAAAAAAAAATTAGATCTCTCGTGACATCATTAGCCAAATTTACTAATTGACTCATTAACCTAATAGAAGCACAATGGAAGAAGGGCGTATATTTTAATTAAACCGGGCATTCATTTTTAAAAAGTATAAAGCACCCACTATGGAGGGGAGGGGAGGAATTAAAAGCTTTGATACATGTAAAAAAAAAAAACGTATCTTGAACATCCCTGTATATCTATATATTTTCAATAAACATCTCATAAATATTTAATCAGTTTAAAAAATATCTGTAGTATTCATACCTTATAGAAAATTTGAATAATTATTTGCAGTATATCTAATTCTAGGTTTTAAAATGAAATCTCAATAGTTTATTACACAAGTAGAAAAAAAAAGGGGGGGGGGGGTCACGTGACTAGGAAAATTTAATTTCAATCGAAGCTATTTATTTAGTTTTCAATTAAAAATTATGAAAGAACAATTCGTCTTGAAGGGCAAAAATAATAAACATAATTTATTAATGAGTAATTAACAATTAAAGTTAGGTGGGGTGTAAGTTCTTAAAAACCTAAATTTACTAGAGAAAATTCTAACATTTTCAAATTCGGTATAATTTTCCATTATTACATTAAATCTTAAAAAATATCTCTATCAAAATTAAGTTAAAAAATTAAAATGAATTCTTTAGGTATAATTGAAAATTCCACCTCAACCTAGAGCGTGCCCCTAAAAATTCCTTAATTAAGCCCTCCTCTAAAACAACAGCTCTTCCCAGGTGGAGTAGCAGGAGGTGGGAGCAGACGGAGGAGCCCTTTGCTCGCTACAGGAGGAGCAGGCGGAGGAGCCCGCTACTCGCGATAGGAGCAGGAGGAGCCATTTACTCGCGCCAGGAGCAGGGGGAGAATCACACACCCTTTCTTAAAAAATTATTTACAAGGTGTGCAAGCATGGCTAAGTGGTCAAGGCGACAGCTAAAATCACTGATCCATCCTTACATTTTTTGAGGGTTCAAACCTCATCTCACCTTTTAACTGTTTTAAAATGTATTTTTAAATGCTTTATTTTCAGTTCGCTAGAGGGCAGCACAAAATAAATCGTTTACTTAATTAAAATCCCCTAAAAAAAAATTCTTATCGACCTCTCGTCTAACAACAAAAATTCTAAACCTTTCGAAAAAAATTTTATTCAAAATTTTCTTAAGTTCCAAAATTAAATATTTTAAATTTAATTCTTCATGTATAAGTGAAAATTACACCGCATACTATGGTTTGCTGAAAATTTTCAATCTCCAAAGTAAATAAATAAATAAATAAAATTCTTTTGTAATTAAGTAAAATAAAATTCCTTCCCAAAAATTAATTTTCTTAAAATTAATTGTACATTAAAACGTTTTATTAAATCTCATACAATAGTTCGCTAAAAAATTTTCATCTAAAAAAATAAATAAATAAAATAAAATTCCGTCTCTAAAAATGTACATTAAAACATCAACCTATAGTTCGACAAAAAAATAAAATTCATTCTCCAAAATGACCCCTCGTACTATAGTTCGCTTAAAAATTTTTTCCGCTAAAAAATAAAATCTAAAAATTTTTTAAACTCCACCCTCTTCTTAGAGATCAACATTCCTTTCTAACCCCTCCTCTTAGAGCACACATTCTCCGCAGGAGGTGGAGGAGCAGGAGGAGGAGCAGGAGGTGGAGAAGGAGCAGGTGGTGGAGGAGGAGGAGGAGGAGCTCCCACCACCCGCCACCTGCTGGGGTCGGAGCGGCCTTTTTCTACTACTAACGTGCTAGGCACAGCTAAAAAGTAGAAGTCAACCCGACCCGCAGCAGAAAAGTAGAAGTCATCCGGACCTAAACCCGACCCGCAGCAAAAAGTAGCAGTCAACCGGACTCAAACGCGACCCACAGCAAAAAGTATAAGTTAACCCGACCAGCAGCAAAAAATAGAAGTCAACCGGACCCAAACCCGACCCACAGCAAAAAGTAGAAGTAACACGACCCGCAGTGAAAAAAATTAGTCCCGACCCGCGCATCAGATTGGAGTCTCCAAATTTCCAAAATCGCCCCCCCCCCTGAGGACTCTCCAGATCCGTCCTTGTTTGGCGATAGTTTTTGGTCGACGGATAATCAAGTAGTACCGAATTGCGTAAAAGAAACCTCCTTATAACTCCAAAAACGATAATCCTATTATCTAACAGTTTACAGCGTCAGATTAAGCGTCTCATTTCTAATTAAAATATATCTTTCACTTGAGATTTGAATGAAATACAGCGTTATGAAAAATCGAAGTGTGTGGAAAATAGGATTTACAAATATCTCGGAAACTAATTATCCGATTGACTTCATTCTTTATGCAAAGTTTGTGGTTTTTTTTTTTTTTTTTTTTTTTTAATTTTTTTTTATATTCACTCCTTAAAATAAACAATTTCGAAAATTTTTGTATACGTTTTATCAGAACGAATATTTCAAGATTCCGAAAAAAATAGTTCCGGATAATTGGGGTTACTGATATTCAATAGGCTTCTTCCCATTATAACATACTAAGTACACACTAAATTTCAAGTCTCTATCTCAATTTGCTCGGGAGATAGATCGTTTACAGACAGACGGACGGCAATTTATTTTTTCTAAAAATATGTTTTTCGGTTGGTTGTGTCTAAGACGGCCAATCATCAGCACGAGGGATATAGGCCCTAAGGGGAGGGGGTGCCCTTCGTGGGGGTTTTTCGAATGGTACCTAACCCGTATTTTCCGCTTGGAAAACCAAGGTTCGAAGAAAATCACGAAAACTCGGAAAGATTAGGCCGACGGGCGCGATTGGGATCGAACCGAGAACCTCACGTATACCAGCTTCGAGAGCAGAACCTCTCGGCCACTGGTGGGGCAATATGTTTTTCGGAATCTCCAGTGTCTGAAACGTGTAAATCCGTCGAAATTTTTTTTTCTCGATTTTTAAAACGATTACAAGACTTACCCTATACTACGTATGATGGGTAAATAAAATTGAAATAATTAAGAATTGAATTAACCCCTTTCTTCTTAAAAAAAAAAAAAAAAGGAAAAATCCCCTTTAAATTTCTGGCTAAAAAGAGAAATTCATCTCGAAAATTCTAGCCCTGAGGGTGAAGAGTTTTCATTTGCTCATTTTGTACAACGCTGAGAAGCAATTAATAGATTTTTTTCTCGCGTATCTTTTTAAAATTAGCTAAAGTGTTCATTGATGATAAATATCTTACCTTGAGAATGTTGGAATAGCAAAGACTTTAGAATATATTTTTTATAATTATTAGTTTTTGTGTCTAAAATGTTTATTTATAGCATGCTTTTATTGTAATAAAATCTGATAAAAAAAAAAAAAAAAAAAAAAAAAGAGTCTGATCTGGATGACAGTTAAATTTTCTGAATTATCAAATTCTTTGAGGGGGGGGGGGGGCTACGGCCCTCCCCCAGCTCTCTCAAATGGCGCCCCTGATCCAATGATCCCTCATGCATTAATTGTATGCTACATATTATGAGAAAAGTGATGCTGACAACAGAAATAGTGTGTTTAAATCATGCTCTTTAAGGCTGTTCTTAAGGGGATTCTTCACTCACTTGAAAACATCTGCTCCGTAATGTTAAACCAATGGGGTGGTTGTTTTCGAATTTCTCGTTTAAATTTGAATATTTTTAAGCGATTTTTTTTTTTTTTTCATTGGATTGCTGAGTTCAATCTTTAACATGACTCTTTTTTACTTTTTTGATTTTGGTTGCAGATTTTTTTTAAAAGGTACTTTCAGTTTCGAAACCGGTTTGGAAATTGAAAGTACTTAAAAAAAAAAAAAAAAAAAAAAAAAAAATCTGCAACCCAAATCGAAAAAGTAAAAGCGTGTCATATTAAAGATTGAGCTCAGCTATCCTAAAAAAAAAAAAAAAAAAAAAAAAAAAAAAAAAAAAAAAAAACGTTTAAAAATGTTCAAATTTAAACGAGAAATTCGGAAACAACCTCCCATTGGTTTAACATTACTGAGCGGGTGTTTCCAAGAGAATGAAGAATCCCTTTAACTGCACTGCTCAACAAGCGCAAAACATTTTGACACATTTACAAATACATTTTTTAACGGAAAAATATAAAATTGGAAGGCCTGACTATAAAAGCGATTTGGAATCAAACTGTGTTTTCCAATTTTTGATCAATCAATTAGCTATTGAGTTACAAGCGATTTTGATCACGGACAAAGGTGTTTTCTTCCTTCGCTGAATGGTTTTTCTGCTCTTTTGGGAACTTCTGTTCAAAACGCCCACTTTGACACTATTTTCTGAAAGATCTATTGCGTTTGCAAAAAAAACAGTTCGATTACACAGTTTCTGAACAACAACCCCTGATAGTTTCATGCAATTTCCGAACAAAAGTACATTAAAACTTATGTCATAAAGTTTCCTTTTGGATTTGAGAGCAGCCTTGATAAGGATAAGAAAGTCTCTTGGTTTACTCGTAGGGTTGACAAATTGTTTCATTGTAGGAGTGGTGGTGGGATATGATGATTCATTCATTGAATGGGAGAAAATTGAAACGAATAGACCCCTTGCATTGACGTCACGTTGCTATTAGCAACGACTGATACTATAGCTTCTGGA
Source organism: Maratus speciosus (assembly GCA_963932465.1). Classification (NCBI taxonomy): domain Eukaryota; kingdom Metazoa; phylum Arthropoda; class Arachnida; order Araneae; family Salticidae; genus Maratus; species Maratus speciosus. The sequence goes on along the minus strand of OZ010799.1, from coordinate 60,091,651 downwards.
GCACACACGTGGAGCACAGAACTCCCCGTTTGCCGTTAAAAGCACGTGTTATCTTTCTCTTTAATTTAGAGCTTCCTTATTTTAATTATTATAGTGCAAATAAGCCTAAAAAATCAAATGGAGAGCACCAAATTCGTCTTATATTTGGGCGCCATAGGAAGCGATTTCAGACATGTGACGTCATGTGCAACCCGTCTATACGAAGGATCAGACTCCCCCAAAATAAAGTGGACTAACCCTGACCCGTGGAGCCGGCACTAAACTGGTTCTAGGGTTGACGAGCTTCAGAGCTTGGACTACAGTGACACTGAGTACTCCACGTTTATGAAAGTAGTGCCTTCCCTTCCCGACCACGTGTTTCCATCTTGGATATATTGAAAGTAATTTCAGGTAAGTTTACTTTGTTTAACGTAATAAAATTAGTATTTTCTGTGATAAGTGTGTTATGTACTTGCCATTTAGTGTTGCTAGGTCCAGTTGCACAAAAGCGGGCAGAAAGCCAACAAAAGAGGGACAGTAGCTTCTAAATTGGAACATAAAAATGCGATAAATCATATTAAAATGGAACCTGTATGTAACGGAATACAAGTCTTGAGCTTAAAACTTTCATCTCTACGGTAGGAAAACCATACATTTATACCTGTTAAGACAAAAGCCCGTTTAAAGAGGAATTTTTATTATGTCCAGTGCTATTCCGTCTTAGCATATTTTATTATATAAAATGAACTCAATATACAATCTAAATATAAATTTTATTAGTCTTAGTATTGCAGTATACGCAAGGGTGGATCCAGCCCTCCATTTAGAGGGCGGACATGCCTCTTTATTTGGGAGGCGGGGCAGGTTCTCAGTCATGTGCGGCTATGGCAGTGTTTTGATCTCAAATTAATTATTAGACTACTCGGAAAGAATCAGGTCCAAACAAGATGAGACATTAATCAAAGTTAAGACAATTTATAGAAATATCTTGGAAATGAAAACTCTCCTTGTTCCTAGGCATAAAAATCAAAATGCCCAATATATAACTAAATATGCTTCCATTTCAAATCTTAGTTGTTAAAATCAAGTTATACAGGGCTGCCAGTTGGTCCCTATTTTCCTAAAAGTTCCCTATTAGGTAGCTTTCTTTACAAAAAAGCTACCTATTGCAGCCGTTCGGAGGAAAGCGATTTCAAAAAATTTTGGTATATTTTCATCGATCATGACCCCCAGACCCCGAAACCACCCTCCGTTCAAAATTGATATATATATATATATATATATATATATATATATATATATATATATATATATATATATATATATATATATATATATCTGACCTATGTCACACTGTAACTCCCGTAATTATGAACCGATTTCGATGTAATTCGGTGTGTACATAGTACATACCAATGTCTCGACCGAGTTCGTTGGCCAGCTTCATCCGCCGTTTTGTTTCAAAATGGCGGCCATTTAAAATTTTTAAAAAAATTTAAAACTAAAAATGTGGTACCAAAAAATTAAAAATGGAAAAATATTTTTTTCTTATGTATTTGACCTTTATACAAAGATTCCGGAGCAGTTTTTGTTTCGTCTATATCTTAAAAAATGGCTGAGTTATAGCATTTTGAATTTCTAGCGTGGCTGACATTTTGAAACGTCCTGAATTTTGTCACGCGATAAAAGGCGTATTTATGAACCGATTTGGATGTAATTCGGTGTGTACATAGTACATACCAATCTCTCGACCGAGTTCGTTGGCCAGCTTCATCCGCCATTTTGTTTCTAAATGGCGGCCATTTAAATTTTTTTTAAAAATTTAAAATTTGAAATGTAGTACCAAAAAATTGAAAATGGAAAAATATTTTTTTCTTATGTATTTGACCTTTATACAAAGATTTCGGAGCAGTTTTTGTTTCGTCTATATCTTAAAAAATGGCTGAGTTATAGCATTTTGAATTTCTAGCGTGGCTGACATTTTGAAACGTCCTGAATTTTGTCACGCGATAAAAGGCGTATTTATGAACCGATTTGGATGTAACTTCGTTTATACATAGTACATACCAATGTCTCGACCGGGTTCGTTGGCCAGCTTCACCCGCCATCTTGTTTAAAAATGGCGGCCATTTAAATTTTTAAGAAAAATTTTAATTTGAAATGTGGTACCAAAAATTGAAAATTGAAAAAATATTTTCTTCTTATGTGTTTGACCTTGATAAAAAGATTCGGGAGCAGTTTTTGTTTCGTCTATATCTTAAGAAATGGCTGAGTTATAGCATTTTGAATTTCTAGCGTGGCTGACATTTTGAAACGTCCTGATTTTTCTCACGTAATAACAGGCGTATTTATGAACCGACTTGGATGTACCTTGGTGTGTACATAGTACATACAAATATCTCGACCGAGTTCGTTGGCCAGCTTCATCCGCCATCTTGTTTCAAAATGGCGGTCATTTAAAAAAAATAAAAAATAAAAAAATTTAAATGAGATACCAAAAAATTGGAAAATGAAAAAGATTTTTTTGTATGTGTTTGACCTTAATACAAAGATTCCGGAACAGTTTTACTTTCGTCTATATCTAAAAAAAATGGCTGAGTAATAGCATTTTGAATTTCTCTTGTGGCTGACATTTTAAAACGACCTGATTTTTGTCACGCGATAACAGGCGTATTTATGAACCTATTTGGATGTAACTTTATCTGTACATAGTACATACAAATGTCTCAACCGAGTTCGTTGGCCAGCTTCATTCGCCATCTTGTTTCAAAAGGGTTGTCATTTTAAAAAAATTAAATTTAAAATTCAAAATGAGGTATTAAAAATTGGAAAATGAAAAAGATTTTTTTTATGTGTTTGGCATTGATACAAAGATTCCGGAGCAGTTTTTGTTTCTGAAAATTTGTTCTTTTGTTGATATCTTAAAAAATGGTTGATTTATAGCACTTTGAATTTCTAGCATGGCTAACAATTTGAAACGATCTTGTATTTGTCACGCGATAACACACGTATTCGCCTATTTCGATGTAAGAAGGCATGTGGATAGTATACATCAACACCTCGACCAAGTTCGCTGGCCAGATTCATCAGCCATCTTGTTTCAAATGGCGGCCATTAAATTAAAAAATATATATATATTTAAAGTGAGGTGCAAAAAAATTAGAAATTGAAAAAGGTTTCTTTCTTAAGTATTTGATCTTAATATAAGGATTCAGGAGCATTTTTTGTTTGTCTTTACCTTAAAAAATGGCTCAGATATAGCAGTTTCAATTTCTATTGTGGGTGACATTTTGAAAAATCTGATTTTTTGCATGCGACAGCACTCCTATATATTAACCGATTCCGATGTGAGTGAGCATGTGCACAGCAATTACTAAGGTCTCGACTAAGTTCACTGCTTAGCCTCATCCACCATGTTGTCTTAAAATGACAGGCACTTTAAGAAATTGCCGAATTTGGCAGCCAAATATAAGTTACTTTAAAGAAAAGCAGCTTGGATAAAGCTGACTAATTTCGCGAAATTCTCATTCATTATATTGATAAAAATTAGTATTGAATCTCCTATATTCGGTTTCCACTAAATTGAGCTTCGTGTGTTTGCATGATATAAGTTGGCTTTTTTAAAATAAGGATTATGAAAGCTACCTCTTCCTCCCGGCACTGGCCGGAAGGACTTTTTTTGAACTTGGTCCCTAAAAATCCCTTATTGCACTAAGAGATCCCGAAAAGTCCCTTTTTTCTTTATAATTGTGTCTCAATTAATTTTTTACTGAGATTTTTACAAAATTTATCGTGAAAATTCTGATGATGTTGAAAATTTAATGCCCTCAGGCGTAGTACTATATTTCCTATAAATTTGAAAAAGTTTCTATATTTTCCAGCCCTCCACCCTCATGATTATTTTTTATTTAGGCCGAGAAGATGCGATTTTTCCGCGAATAAATTTTTAAGTTTTGCCGAATTCCGCATTTTTCTTTTCTTTAAAAAAATCACGATTTTAGACAATCCTATACAAAAAAAAAAAAAAAAAAAAAAAAAAAATCTTAAGTTTGTTACGGTACTCGAAACTTCATCATTCACTTGCAAAAATAATTGCGAATTTCATCAATTGGTGGGGAAAAAAATTGTGATCTTCGTCAATGGATCTCAGAAGAAAAATTATGAATTTCGCCAGTCTGTCGTAAAAAAAAAAAAAATAAAATAAAAATGTGCATTTCGTCAATTGATCATTAAAAATTTTGTTAATATGTTGCTGATAAAAATCGCGAACGTATTCTATAAAGTATGGTAAAATATACAGTGAAACCTCCCTGTGCGACCACCTCCCTGAACGACCATTTTTTCATGGAACGAAATTTATTCTCATAGGTTCAATACTAATTTTACTTCCATTCAGAAACCATCCCAGTTGAACTCCCTCCATGAGCGACCCATTTCTTTGAAGAAAATAAAGTAAATTCAGTTTTTTCCTGGTCGCTTGAAGAAGGTTTTATTAGAAAAATAATTCCGGAGAGCACATTATTCATCAAACTTCTAAACTAAGTTTAGATTTTTTTTTCGGTAACTTTTAAGTGTTTAAACACCTTTGTACCTTTTTAGGCAATGAATTTAACTCTGATGACCAATTAAGGATGACGGTCAATAAACTCCCCTGCCCTATTCTGTCAGGAAAATCTCAAAGAAATAGATAAATTAATGAAATCGTCATTATTTGTTCCCGTCCAAAAAAAAAAAAAAAAAAAAAAAAAATTGCTTTTATTGACTGAATTTCGAAAGGACTTGGAAATAAAAGTTATAAAATATTAAATCATAAAATCGAAGCAAACGCCAATTTAGTCATTTTTTAAACTGTGCAGTAATTAACTCATGTAATTAACTTTTGTTTTGATACTTAAATTTTCGCATTTTCTCCTAATGTGGAAAATAAATTTTAGTAATATTGTTACCTTTTTTTCAACAATTAAAATCTAGATTTAAACGTGACCTCCATTAAGAGACCACCTCTCGCAGCGACCCATTTTTATTGGAACGGAACGTGGTCGCTTTAGGGAGGTTTTATTGTATATATATATTTCTTCAGTCAGTCGTGGCAAAAAATCGCGAATTTCTTCAGTAAGTCCCGTTAAAAATTCGTTAATCTCTCTAAAAGATATCATTTTCAATGAAGATTCACAAAAGAGTTATTTCAACTATCTGAAAGAGATAGAGGTTATTTGTTAAGTGATGTGCAACGCCATTATGTATCCTCTGGTAAGTATCTTTCCAATAAGGATATATTGCAAAATAAAAACTTTGAAATATCTCCGTTGCTTGAACCCAGAATTCAAAAGTACTCTAAAAAATATTGCTAAACTTGGACAAAAATTGCCTATAAACATTGAAATTGATGCCCTCTTGGATGAATGGAAAATTTGCAAGCTCAATCAAGTAGAATCGGGAGTGAATAGAATAGATTCATTTTGGGCAACTTCCCAGATAGCATTTTTAATTTGCAGAAAATTAGCAGCAGTCTTACTTTGAAAACCTGTGAAGTTGCAGCAAGCTCAGCATGACAAGACTGAAAGTTCATAACAGGACTGGAGCAAGATAACGCAAACGTTGAAGTCACCACAATTTGAACTTGCAGCTAACTTGTCGTGCAAGTTAAATTCATGCTGTATCAAGTTTGTTGCAAATTAACGGCAAACAAGTAATAAAAAATTATGCAAACTTACTGCAAAGTAACAATCTTTCCATGCTCCACTATCTGTTTACAACTGTTACCCTATAAGTTTTACCCCTTCGGAGGGGTCCATAGACCCGATTAGGTCTATTGATGCGAACACACCGCCAGAAGGCGCATGCATCGTTTTCATCACCATAAACAAGTTAAGGTAACATTTGTAATTTTCAATACGAACCTTTTTTTAGTATTTCATAAGTATAGCGTTTAGAAAAAACGGTGCCAACCGAATAAAATTTCTGCAATTTCTGAGGATGTGCTGATGGTGTATTCTCTCAGAGGAATTTTTTGCTTTCGTCAATTAATGTCAGTCTTGCCATCAGTTTCACAATAAACTACTCATGCAAGTGGGGGATGGTATAGTTTGTGGGAAATATGCTGCGAATTTCTCAATTCAAATTTGTCACGACAAGATAATGTCAGAAAAAAATCAAACTTGCTGCTAATGTTCATGCTATCTGGGTTGTATTAATGCAAAAGAGGCAAATGGAGGATTAAAATATCCAAATCTCGCTCCATTTTTGAAAAGTAGCCTTAGTTTGTACCATGGCAGTGCAGATGTAGAGCGAGGATTTTAACTTGCAAATCAAATTCTTTCCGAAGACCGGACCTGTATGAAAGAACGGATGCTAAATGCTAGGCTAAACATAGCAGATGTTTTAAAACATCATTATGAAAATCATGCTACCCTAGTACCGATTATTAGTAAAATAATAGAAAAGGCTAATATTGCCTATCAAAAAACAATCAGTTAACTAGAAAATGAAAAGAGAGAAAAAGAAAAAAAAAGGAAAGTACAATTTGAAGTGCAGAAAGCTACACAAGAGGAAGAAATCAGAAAAAAAAGAAGCTGAAGAAAATAAAAATGCAATTATAGATCTTGGAGAAAAGTTGAAAGATTTAAACAAAAATGTGAGTGAAGAAGTAACTGTATTGGACAGTTTGATCGCTGAAGGCAACGAAAGCTTGAAAATTGCTTTAGAAAAAGGAATTTTAACTGAAAAGTTGCACAAAATTTGGTTACAGCTGGTATAACAGCTAACAAGGAACTGAAAGTAAAAAAGGATAAAGCTGATAGCTTGTCCAATGTTATAAATAAAAGAAAAAATAATTTAATTACAAATTTTTTGAGTAAGAAACCTAAAAAAGATTAATTTGTGAGAAATCTGTAAATAGTTTTTCTAATTAAAAAAGTAAAAAAAAAAAAATATTTGGTATATTTTTTTCCATTGTTAAAAATTGTTTATGATATATTATTTGATTTGCATAAACACTATTTTTATTTTTCAGGTCCCTTAAAAAGTCCCTAATTTTTAATCACTGGGTCCTTAAGTACCTATTATTTTGGACCAAAGTTGCTGGCAAAAGCAGCCCATAATTCTAGGTGTGCCACTTTCTCAAATTCTGGCTTTTAGTAGTAGTTTAATAGTATAATTAAAACTATTAGATAGTTCTGACTAATTTTGAAATTGCGTTTTTAAGTTGTTGAATTTTTTTTTTTTTTTTTTTTTTTTTTTTTTTTTTTTTTTTTTTTTTATAGAAAGAAAACATACGGTTTTTAGATGACAAATTTCAGTACAAATCTTCTATTCCAAACCATGCTTTTCAATACATTTTATTATAATTTTAAAATTCATATGCAAGATATTATTTGTATATAAATTCATGTTTTAAATTATTATTTTTTATTTTTGTAGTTTATAATGTAAATGTGGTTTTAGTTATACAGTGTGTCCACTCTCAACGGTGTACAATGGCTAATTCCTAAACCGTTAGTCATAGACTCTTAGTTCCAATTACAAAAATGTTTTAAATAAGGTAAAGAAATAGTTTTAAAGCGATTTGGGTCAAGAAAAATATTTATTAAAAAGTTACGAAATTTAATTTTTTATACGGTCCCCCGGTCCTATAAGTTATATTTAGTAAAACTTCCCTGTTACACTAAAAAGAAAGACAAAAAAAAAAAAGTTCCGTTCATCTAAGACTAAAATTGACAGAGTTATGAAACTTTGAAATTCATGACTTATACCTCTTTTCTGTACCTGAATAGCGATGAGTTCGACCGTGCTTCGAGGGGTCGTATTCAAAATGCTTAAAGTATTCGAAGGTATCATTTCAGGTGCATCTCCGCTTTGAAAGAACTTGTACAAGTATTACGATAGAGTTAACTTTTATTAAGTTTTCGATTCGTTAAAATAATTGTATTTTAACATATGCTTCATTTCGTAAGGATTTTAGGCTGCTTCTTTTCATGATTTCTTATAACAAAAATTATGTTATCTTAAAAGCTTTTATTTAACTTGAAACGATCGTATTATATTTTTCCAGTTCAAAATTTGTACTCCAACTTTAACTAAAAAAAAAAAAAAAAAAAAAAAAAAAAAAAAAAAAAAAAATTCCGATCGAGGTTAAATTTTACATACTAACATAAGTCTGGTGACAATGAAGTGTTATGATTTTCACTGCTTACCACTTATACTTATTTTACAGGAATAACACACACACACACACACACACACACACACACACAAAAAAAAAAAAAAAATTCGGATAGATTACCGCCAACAAGTTTAAGAAAAATTTTAAGTATAGATAACACAACCCTGCGATTGTTGTGCTTTTAACTTAATAAAATTGATTTTTATGTATTTTTTAGCGCTGAATCCGAAAATTACCTTCCTCCTACCTACCTACCTACCATCACATCAGGATTTTTCGCAAATCGTAAATTTCAAAGTTAAAAAATAGTAAAAATTTTATGCTATAAGATAAAGGAGATGGTTGTGTTTTTTAACTTTTGATAATTCATTTTTATGTACTTTTAGCTCTGAATCCGAAAATGAAACTTAGAAATTTACGATTTGCGAAAAATCCTGATGTGATGGTTAAAAACGAAAGTTATTTTCGTATTCAGAGCTACAAATTACACAAGAATCAATTATCAAAAGCTAAAAAACTTAACACATCTCAAATTTTGTAGTCTAATGTAATCTAATAGCATTTTAAAATATGCATAATTTTGTAAAGAATTAAGGCTGTTGCTTTTCACCATTTTATTTAAGGAAAATTCTGCCATGTTTTCCTCTTATGTGTTTAGTATAAGCTGTATATTTTGCATTAATACTTCAGAATGATTTTATATTTCAAATTTATATTGCGATTTTGATTTTAATCTCTAATATATATATGCTTAATATATCTGACGATTATATTGCTACTAAATTTGTGAATGACCCCTATTTCGTAGCAAAAAATATGCCCCAACTTTAAACAGCTATTACTCGATCAGTTTTAATCGTAGAATAATGGGACTTTCTTTTGTCTTACTTATCAGTGTAATAGGAAAATATTACTAAATATAAGTTATAGGACCCGGGGACCATATAAAAATTTAAATTTCTTATGTTTTTAAGAAATGCTTTTATTGACCGAAATTGCTTTTAAAATACTTCTTTACCTCATTTAAAACATTTTTTTAATTGGAACTATATGTTTATGACTAATGGTTTAGGAATTAGCCATTGGACACCATTGAGAGTGGACACCCTGTGTATATATATATATATATATACATACATATACCGGGTGTCCCAAAAATGACTGATGGATTTTAAAATTCCATAACTTGCAAACAGTGGCAGATATTAAAAAAATTTTTGCAGGTGTGTTATGTAAGATGTCAGGAGTTTTTATGCTGCCATTGTCAGTTTTCGTTACAAATAGCAACAATAGATGGCGCTGCAAGCAAAAACAGCTAAATCCAGGCTCGATTTTTTGGCCTCTCTCTTCTTCCATGCGAAAAAAGGAGATTAAAATGCATTGAATGGATCCCGAAGTACCAAAAATCGGATCTGGACTGAGCGCCTATTGCTCTCAGCGCCATCTATTCTTTGAAATTCAAACTAAAATCAAGAATCACAGTACAAAAACTCCTGACATCATACATAACCCTCCTGCAAGAATATTTTTAATATCTGTCACCATTTTGAAGTTATTGAATAATAATAAGCTAATAATGGGATATAGTAGTATCATTCTCTCTTGCCTTTTTTTTTTTCAGAAATGCAAGTTGTTTAACATTTTTCTTGAAGAAAAAGAGACTCCTTGGAACCTGTGTTAATCTTACTTGAAGACTGCATCAGCTAGAGTAAATGACTGAGAAAGATTACAATAATTCAAATTAGTTGAAACAACCCCATAATAAGTTGAAATGGCGAGTCTATCTCAAAACCATGTAAGAAAACTTGCAGATAAGAATCATAAATACTGGCCAATACGAGAGATACTGCCTACCACAAATACCGAAGAAGTACAGCCCATTTCGCATTTTACATTACACAATGAGGAGTGGGGATATTTTGTTAGCTTAGATGATACACTTTCAATATGCGTCTTTATTTCAGACAGAAGCGTTGCAGATCAGTTTAACGTGCGGGTGGGTATTTGTGGAAAATCTGGAGAAAATGTTGTCACGTCAAATGTCATACCATTTTATTCTGCATATTTTGAGATCATGGACCTGATCTCCAGCTCACAACTTGACTCGATTTTGCAATCAGATGAGCTTTCTCTTTTTTTCGTGGAGATAGAAAAGAAAGACGAAGAAAAGGAAAGGAAAGCTAAAGAAAAGAAAGACAAAGAAAAGGAAATTAAAACTAAAGCTTGTAAGTACTTCTATTTTTATTGAAACTGGATATTTGATTCTATGTATACTTATGGGAGCTGCAGGGCCGAAACTAGCCTTTTTTGCACCCGGGGCAAACATGGATTTTGGCGCCCCCCTACCCCTCTTCCGCAAAGTATATTTACAAAGAAAATTGTACTAATTTTCTAATAGACGACTTAATTAAAAATTTAAAATATGTCATACTGAACAATGCAATCTACAATGGCGGATCCAAAGGGTAGGTCACGGGGGTCATGACTCCCCTCTGAACACCAACAAATACAGTCTAAAGATCATTTTTGAAATGAAATACACAGTAGACTCTCGATAATACGAGTCCCGCTTAACCGAGTTTCCGCTTTAACAGAGTTATTTTCTTCTGGTGGACTAATGGCTTCCATTATTATGAAACAGCCATTATAAATGAAGTGTTAGGCGAATATGAAAGAGCAGTCGTAAAAAGTTAGAACTCTGATTTTCTGGTCAGAATGGGAAAAAAAATGGCCATAATTTTTTTAAATAAAATATTTTTAAAAAAATTTAATAAAACTAAAAAAAAAATTATGGCCATTTTTTTTCCCGTTCTGACCAGAAAATCAGAGTTCTAACTTTTTACGACTGCTCTTTTATCTTCACCTAACACTTCATTTATAATGGCTGTTTCATAATAATGGAAGCCATCAGTCCATCAGAAGAAAATGATCCATTCCGAAGGCGTAATCCTTCATTTGGCACCCGGTGCACGTGCCCCCTCTGCCCCCCCCCCCGCTTAGTTTCGACCCTGGGGAGCTGTGCAAGAAACACTTTTCTGCAGATCCATGATTTTCTGCTTCATAACTTTCTAAACATTAAAAATTGGATATTTTTCACTAATCACTCTAAATAGCAACTAATAATCAGCAAGCTAATAATCAGTGATTGTGTTCAGGTAATGTACCTGAATTCAGGTATTTGTTTCATTTTCAGTACCATAATTCGGGTTATTCTGATAGTTAAATTCTTAAAATAAGACTAAAATATGAATTTCATATGATTGCTAAACGTAATTAAAATTAATATTTTTCATAATGAGAAGGGTTGGACCTCCCTGCAGCAAATTCTCTTTTCTGTGTTCTCTCCCCATACAAAAACTTTTTCTCGCTAAAATTTCAGGTATTTTTTCATAAATTCCCAATCATCCCTGATATGGGGGGGGGGGGGGGGTTGCTGCAGTGGTGAAGAGGTAATTCTGAGTAAAAAGAAAATTCTAAAATTCAAAGAAAATTCCATATTTTAATTCAGTATTCAGTCAATTACTATTCATATTCAACTTAGAACTCAATTTACTCAAAATCTAAATTTTGTCACTTGCGGGGGTAGTACTTGTCCTGAAATTCCTGAAAAATGAAAAAAACATCCTGAAATGTCCTGAAATATGGTAACATATCCTGAAATTCCTGCAATTTCGCAAGTTTTGTACTGTAGCACTAACAGTCATTATATTTCCACGAATATATATATATATATATATATATATATATATATGCTAGGGGGCTCTGCCCCCTGCAAGCTACGCTCACCAACTCCAGTTCAGACACTGTAGAATCTAAAAGCATGCTAATCTGATCGGCTTTAAAAAGATTAGAGAAGATTGAATTATACTGAAAAAACCTGTAGCGATCTCCCTGTAAACGGGTTTCCATTCAATTCCCTTTGATTGCAAAAATTTAAGGTAGAATCGGTTGCTGTTAAGACATCCAATGGTTGTTTTCGTGTTTGGTTAAGGAAGATCAGTTAAACATTTGAAAAGAAGCTAAAATAAAATGAATTAATTAAACAGAGTCTTTGTCTCTCGGTATTTTTTAACAGCGTTATAAAACGATTGACATAATACAATTACTAAAATTTGCTGCTTTAACCCCTTCAAGGGCGGTGGTTCATTTTTGGACCACTTAATTTTAATTCTTAAATGCCACATTAGCATTAGAATATTGGAATGAAAATTTCCCTTTTATTAAGTAAGTGAACAAAAGCATTTTTTATTTCGAAATTTGTTTGTATATTCTGGTGTCATTCACTGATTTCCAGATTTTACGAATAGAAGTACCTTGTCCGTGAAAGGGTTAAACGCATATTAATGTTATTATTATTTTAAAGTTTCCTTTCCTTTTTAATATTCACGTGTAAATACAATTTTCAGGACATAATTTTCAATATTTTCCTGCCTTTAACACGTACTCATTTAATAGTAATTTTAAAGTTTTTTTTCTTCTGTTTTTAATATTCACGTGAAAATAAATTTTTATCGTTAATAAATATTATTCTTTGCGCTGTTTTTAAAATTGAAAACAATCTCTATAATAATAGACTAAGTCATGTGACTATCATCAACAGCTCCAGGCGGATTCATTCGCCTTTTATATTCCAGGCGGCCATTTTGGTACTTTAATGTTAGCCAGCCACAGGTGTGATAAGTCGTCGAATATTATTCTATTCCCATTATTTCGTTTATATTATAATAGTCCAAATCATGTAATTGCCATAAACAACGGGCTGATTCCTTCGCTTTTCATAAGAAAGGTTTCCATTTTGATTAAAGAATCAAAATTATTTTTTCGAATAAAACTACATAAAAGTTGCCATGATCACAAAGAATTCCTGGTACTTTTATGTTAGCCGTGTGAAAATCTCGCCAATAGCTTTTTTTTAAACTCGCCAGTTAGCATTTTTTTATTTTTCGAGTGGTAAATTAAAACGGTGCTACTTGGTTATCCCATCGACCAAAAATCTGTCGCCAAACTATAAGATTAAATGCCAATAATGGTTAATCGTAAATGTCATATCCACTTGACTTTAAGGAAGTTACACAGGTTCACGCCATCAAGTGATTTTTATTTCGAGATTTAATTTGTATTTTTATTAATGTTATACTAATTTATTTGTTCTTTTGTTATTTAAAATAAAAAAATATGTCAATTTGTATAATTTGGCTATTTATATAACTTGGCGAAATTGGTCGACGGGAGAAGTAATAACATTAAAACGTTGCTTTAAAGTGGAAATTAAGTCTCATGATTTGTTGCATTGTCACATACTGGGGGGTTTGGCGTGATTTTTTTTTTTTTTTTTTTTTTTTTTTTTTTTTTTTTTTTTTACGACAATTTGGCGAAAACCTCGTTTTCAAATACCTGTTACATATGTATTTTTAAATTATTTTCTGTTATTTTTAAAATGAAATAACAATAAATGAAAAAAAATTAATAACTATAGAACAAAACAATTTATAACATTTTTTGTAAATAAAAAGAAAATAAATTCAAATAAACATTTATTAATAAATAAGCAACAATAGCCGGGTTACCATGTCAGGCAAAATAACGCCATTTTGGCGCCAATTAGGTACCCCGTTGCGTATATGACATCTGTGTCTAATATTTTTCTTTTCGTTTCGTTTAAAAAAAAGAATGAAGTAAAACCCATTTATTTTAAAGGTTTCAATTTTAAAGAAAGTTTTGTATTAAATAAAATGATAATGAAATACAAATTGAATTCTGAATAAAAGTCACATGATGCATTTCTTAGCATACATTTAAGGGAGGCCAAACTCGTCGCCAAATAAATTTAAAATAACCTTTTCTAAAATATGAAAAAAAATATGTGTTATGATTAAAATTTGAGTTGCCATCATTAGAAAAAAAAGTATTTAAAATAAAAAAAAATTAATATTTCGAAAACTAATTCTAATTTTAAAATTCTAATACCAGTTTTGAGATCTGTGGATTAATACGGATTTTTGGTGTTAATTTCATCGCAAAATATTCCATATTTTAGGAGAAATCGCCGTGAAACGTAATCAGTTGCTTAATCAGTCGTTTCATAGAATCGTTACATAAATTCGTTTCAATTCGATTCATTAGGATTTTGTATATGTTACCGGCCAAACAACTCCCATAGGATAAACTAGTTTTTCCTAGGCCAAACTAGTTTAGCCTGCTATTCATTGGTCCGAACTAGTTTATTCTAGGCCGATCTAGTTTATCCTAGGCCGATCTAGTTTATCCTAGGTCAATACTATTTGGAATGATTTTATAGATCCCAAAGACCGCTTCGGCGCCAAAACCTTCTAGGTTATCCTAGGCCAATGCAATTTGACGTGATTTTATTGATTCCAACTACCGCTCCGCGCCAACCTTGTGCAAAGTAGTATTGCCGTCACCCCGGTATAATATATTTTATTCGATGGGTAGTGGGATACTGCACCCTATTTTCCCCATTTCACCGCCGCCGTTAGTTACAAAATATGTTCCATTAGACAAATTGTGTGCTGGAGGACCGAAGAATTGGATGAGAGGTTATCCTAAAATTTAGGAGAGGAAGAATTTAGAGGATTGATTATGTATCGTATAACTTCGAAAATTCGGCATCGTCGGGACCGGGTCTTCGCCGGATTTTTGAAAATTCCAAATTATTGAAAGAATATCAAATGCACTTCTGATATTCTTAATGGTGCATTTATTCATAAATAATTCAAAGCCAAGTGATATTTATGTGAGAAAAAAAAATAATATTAAAAAAAAAACATTGATTTTCTTTTCTCACATAAATATCACTTGGCTTTGAATTAATTATGAATAAATGCACCATTAAGAATATCAGAAGTACATTTGATATTCGTTCAGAAATCTGGGATTTTCAAAAATCCGGCGAAGTCCCGGTCCCAATTTGGCCTAAAACACATATATTTTTAAGTTATCATTATACCACAATTAAAATTCTCTTTAAAGAATAGTACATATACATTTATACGGATGGGGATACGGAACTGTAAAACCTGTTAAAGAATCTGTGCATGGCAAAATCGTATTTTAAACGAATTTTTTTTTTTTTTTAATCGGTGCGAATTGGAAATAATAATCAGTTTGAAAAAAACATAGCTAATTCATTTGCTAGAGACGACCGACCTGCTAAAAAAGAAACTTAACTATAACAAAGATTTTTTTTTCTCTCCTATGTGATTCCGTCTTAGAAAGTTTTTCTACATAAAATTTTTCAGATTTTCAAGTTTCCAAGCCGTGTAAAAAATTAATGGTATTAGTAATTATTCAGATATTTACATACAAACAGAGATTCATTAAAAAATCAATATAGTTTACAATAGAATCATTAATATTGTTAATCCACATTCTGTGACTTGGAGATTTAAAAATTTTATACAATAAAATCTTCTAAGACGGAATTCCATAGAAAAGAAGAAAACTCGTTATAGGCAGGTTCCCTTTTGAAGGTACATCTCTGTTGTAAATGCATTATATTCTTTTTTCAAGTACTAATATCCTCATTTTACATAGATCAACATTTTTTTGTTGCTGTTAAACACGGGATTCCGTCATAGGCAGGTTATTTTTCTCAGGTTTTACCGTATTTTAATTTTATTACCTAAAAATGCATCTACTTGTCTTAAAAAAAAATTAATAAAATTAACTAAAAAAGAGTTATGGAATAATAGCGATTTAAAAGTACGTGCATTAAAAAAAAATTGGGCCTGCCTAAATGTTACTAATATTTTTACTGAACAGACCAGAGATCCTGCCGGTCCAAATGATTTTCATATGAGCTGGATTGGAAATTGGGCTGAGAATTTCTGCCTCTGTAGACCTCAAGTAGAATGCAATCCAGTCCCTGTTTAAGCCGGAAAAAATTGAGCCCCTGTCCATCTGGGTCTGAACCTCTCGAAAAAAGTAATCCCCAAACCAAGACCGGGGCAGAATGTCGGGAAGGAAAATTGAGCGGACCCGTAAAGACCCTTACATCGAATAACCAAAAGACTAGCTCACAAAATTTTGTAAATTTGGACGCTAAAAATCTATTATATTTAAAAAAAAAATAATAATAATAAAAAACGAGTTTTTAGTGAACAACGCTCACTTCCATAGATGTGTTTGAGTTGAGTGGATTCGTCTGAAAATTTTTGAATTTGAGCGTGAACTTGATTCATTTTTGGGAAACTAAATTACAGTTTGAATTAGTTCGTTTTTTTTTTCTTTGTGAGCTTGCTCAACACTGGTTGGCATCAATTAAAGCGCGTCAAATTGAATTGGCCTAGGATAAACTAGATTGGACTAGGATAAACTAGAAGGTTGACGCCGAAGCGGTCTTTGGGATCAATAAATGCACGCCAAATTGAATTGGCCTAGGACAAACTAGATCGGTCTAGGATAAACTAGTTCAGACCAATGAATAGCAGGCTAAACTAGTTTATCCTATGGGCGTCAGGATAAACTAGTTTGGCTTAGGAAAAACTAGTTTATCCGATGCGCGTTAGGATAAACTAGTTTGGCCTAAAATCGGGTTTGGCCGGTAACATATATATAGGGTAGGTGCAAATATATATGTATCTAGGGAAGACTTTCTGTCCCTAAAAAGTCCCTAATTTTTATCATTAGATCCCTAAGTACCTACTATTTTGGACCAAAGTTGCTGGCAGCCCTGGATAATATACGATAATATAAGTTACTAATTTTATTTTTTATATTTATTGATTGCAGGGATGATTCTGTTCCGAAAAATTGAGGCAGTCGTTTCTGAAAACTTAAAAAAAATCGGTCATAAATCCGAAAATTCGGGCATAAAATATACCGCGAAATAGTTTTGTTAAAAGATCGCGGAAAAACCGCAGATTTCGTCAAAAGACCGCGAAAAAAAAACAATAGTTAGTGCCGGGAGTGGATTTTTCCTCAGCCCCCCCCCCCCCGTTCTAACCTTTCAGAAAATTTGCTGTGAATTTCAGAATTTTTTTTTTTTTACTCAGAATCACCCCTGATTGGTTGTTACCATTGAATAGTGCAGGAAATTTTGTTTAAGTAACTTTAAAAGATTCAAAAGATAAGTTTTATTCCAGGGGTGTAAAAATACCGGACACCAGGTCGCCCGGGCGACTAAATTTTTTACTCTGGCGCCTAGATATGTCTTAGGAAATGAAAAATAATTCATATTTATAAGCTTGATTATTCATGGATTTTTTTTTCTTTTTGTTCCATGCGCAAAGAAAAAAAAATAAATGAAGTTCTCTTTTACTGAACTGGACTTATTAAAATTATTATTAAATCATTTCCAGAAATATTTTGTCACATTGAATGTTGATTTGGAAACAACTGAAAGTATTGCTCTTAACGAATGGTACGAGTTTAAAGTACTATGCAAAGACATGAAATTTAGTGAGCTTTTGATCAAATCAATGAAAAATGATTCTAAATTTCCAATTTTATCAAAGTTACTGCAAATTGTATCTGTAATACCTGTGGCAACTGCATCCTGAGAGCGAGGATTCAGCACAATGAATTTGTTCAAGAACAAGTTTTGCTCTACTTTGACATCACAAAATTTAAATGGTTTATTATTAATAAATTTAAATGGACCTTCTGTAGAAGCATTTGATCCTACAAAAACAGTTGAACGCTGGTACTTTACATCAAAAACAACAAGACACATGAGCGGTCATAAACATCATAAAAATTTAAAAGCAAAATAGGACAAACAATAAGTTAACAGTATTGATTTATGGCATATATTATAGCCCTTGAAGTGAATTACATATTTGTACTTTTGAGGTGTTTAAAGAAGTTTTTAATGATTATTATTTGTATTTTACATCAGCACTTCCAAATTTTTTATATCAATATTTATAATTTTATGTAACATTACTTTTTTATACAAGAAAAATTTATGTCATGTGTCAGATATATTTAATTAAAAAGAGTAACTTGTATGTACTATTATTAACTTATACTGTAATTTAATTTTACAAATTTGTTATCGATAGTAACTGGCTCCTACAGGGTGTCTACAGAATCTGGAAATCAGGGAATCATAGAAAAATCAGGGAGGTTTATCACTCTGGAAAAAATCAGGGAAATGTCAGGGAACTTTGTAAAAATACTGGAAAATCAGGGAAATTTGTCTCTATTGCAAAAGTATTTGTATTTTCATCTTGCCAACGAGACTGATTCGTCTATTTTATGTACCATATTTTTTCACATGCTGATTAATCTTTCCCAATATTTTTTAAAAGATGCGCATGGTATGACTTTTTGATATTTAACGTAAATTAAGGTGATCAGATGTCCTGATTTTCTGTACATAGCACTTATATTGAAGGCAATTTACACGTTTAAAAATTTTTTAAATGATACATTAGCATAACGTGACCAGGTGCCCAGCATAATCCAATTAGTTATCCCGTCAGATTTAGATAAGTCTTAGAATTGAATATTTTTCAGAAAATGAGGTAACTTTCTGGTCATCCTATATCCATTGGCTTCTATATGATGTTGGACTAATGAAGTTGGACGCTATGAAGTTAGTTGAGTTCGGATTTCTAAAACTGTCAACCAATACTTAATGAATATTAGGCATTTTTTATGTTTTTCTCTTGTTTTTTCTCCCAAATGAGATATTAGCAAGCTGGATAAGTGTGTTATATGAGGAATCGGCATATATGAAAAAATACCGTATGTGTATTATTAATAATGGAAATCAGGGAAGTCTGATAAAAATAGTCAGGGAAATCATGGAAAAATCAGGGAACTTTTTTTAGAATTTCTGTAGACACCCTGTCCTAGATTTTTGAGCTGGCTCCTAGATTTTCAAAAAAATTTTACACCCCTGTTTTATTCATATTCAACATGTGATTGTTTAAATTTTGTTTCTTTATGTTTTTGAAAACTTGTAATGTATGTAAAATATAGTATGTGTAATGTATGTAAATAGTTTTTTGCGTCATTGTATCCAAACTAAGTTAAATGTATGCAAATGGATAACATGACGGAAAGAAATGATTTACATAAATTTTACTTTTGATTTTTGGATATTGTGGCACAAAAGATAAATCAATTTATTCCAATAAATACATTTCAGTGCATTATATAGATTCAGTGAAAGTGATATATTTAAAACAGTGCATTGGAAAATGAAAAGTATTGCTTAGATATGGAAATACATTTAGAGAAAAAAAAATAAATTGAATTTTAAAACTAATCGTTTTATGCCACATGAGGGCGTCACATAAATTTCATATCCTATTTTTTAAAATTCATATTTTGAATTTATGAGAAATGTAAATAAAAAAGCATCAACGAATAAATTTTATTTTATATATAAATCAATAGCATAATGTCACTCAAAATTTGATGTTCTTTTTAAGTTCCAAATTTAAAATTCTTAGAGCCATAAGTTAAAGTGCTGCGCTGCGTCACATACTTTTAACCCGTTAAGGGTTTTTGTATTGATATATCATTCGCCTCATTTTTTACCAGACTGCCAAGAAGAGTTATGTGTTTCACGCGTATCTGGGTATGTGGATTTCTTTATATCCTTGGAACATCCCAATGGCTGGATGGATTTTAATAAATAAGGTCTCTATCAATTCGTCTTAACCGTCCAATGGTTATAGGCTAGGTTTTATTTTTTATAAACTCAAAATGGCGTTAGAGACGAAAATAATTTTTTATGCACCCTATTGAGTGGCATATGATTGGATAGGTCTTTCAAAATGAAGACTATGTTTCATTGACTATTTTACAGTCAGAAGCTCTGTTTAAATGTTGCATAACCTGGAAGCTGTGTAGGTAGGATCTCTAGCTTTACTGCAACTCTAACCTTCATAGACATCTATAGGCCTCATTAAAACAGTGTTTATAGATAGGAACTAACAATTAAACACAACTTAAAAGTCATCAATACAAGTAAATAAAAAAAATAGGCAAGTAATATAAAAAAAAATCATATTGATGAGAAATAATTAATTAGTTCGCTTTTTACGCAGTCGGGTTTTTGATTTTTTAAATTTAATTAAACATAAAAATGAAAAGAAAAAAAAATGTGTGTAAATTGTGTTCTTTTTTAGACAAAATTAATGTTCTAACTTTTTCCTTATTTTCTTTGCAGGTAAGAGAAAATTCGAAACAGATTACAAAGAACTCCTACTTAGCGGCAAAAAAAGTGATTTGACCATAAATGTGAAACATAGGAAATTTAACTGTCATTCAATTATTCTAGGTGCTAGATCACCTGTGTTCTCGGCTATGATGGAAAACGAAATGAAAGAGCAACGCAGCAGTGAAGTGTTTATAGCAGATGCGGATCCTTCAGTATTTCAGGATTTTCTTCTTTATCTTTACACCGGAAAAGAAGAGTACCTGAATTCAGATAATATCACTGGCTTGTACAAGCTGGGAGACAAGTATTTTATGGATGATTTGAAATACCACTGTACTGAGTACATGAAAACGAATATGTCAGTAGAAAACTTCTTCGAATTTTTCTTAATTTCACAGCAGCATAACAACTTGGAATTATCTGAAGCTGCAATCGAGTTTTTTCTAGAATATTCAGAGGACATTGTTGAATGCGAGAAGTGGGCTGACTTTATGAAAGAATGTAATGATGAGACTCGTGTACTCATCAAAGCGTTAGTTAAGCAAAATACAAAGATGAAACAGGATATTGTTTGTTGATTTATGAATAATAAAACTTATTAAATATGATGTTGTTATAATATACTCTGTCGCCAATTTCATCAGTTAGTATATCCTCCGAGACTGAAGCTCATATTTGTGGTTCAAATTTTACCATGATTGCAGAGGCGTCGCGATGGGGGGGTTATGGGGGGAGCCTCCCCCTCCAATATATGTGAACTTGGAGAATTTGAGCTTAGTGTTGTAAATTTGTAGATTTTTGAAAGACTTATTTTTTTTTAAATAATAGTAAAAAAATATGAAAGTTTTATTGTTTTTCTGACTGCTTTGCTGCGTTCTGTAACAGTAAACAAGTTAAATTATCAAAAGAAGCACAAAAAGCAGACAGACTCAATTTGTCGTGTTTTTCTGTGCTACGAAAATATCAATATCATCATATCCAGACCTGAATTTTCCTACTGTTTTCCATCAGCAGCGTCTCTAATCTATTCCCTTTATTTCTTCCAAATCTTTGTTCCTTTCTCAACATAACATGACGGTATTTTCATATGAAGTGCGATTATGTCTCGTACGTAATAGAAGACAAAAAATTTGCAAACCTTAAACTAATGCTGGTTTTCTCTAAATATATGAAATTTTTTGTTTAAATCTTACATTTACTGTATTGTTTGAAATTGCTTCCTTAACTATTCATTTAGCAATTGGGTATGTTATTATTTTCATGCTCAACGATTCCAAGATAGGAAAATAAAAAATTAATCTAGTTTTGATTTTTATTATTTAAATGAAAGAGGTGTAATTAAACTTTCATTAAACAAATTAATATTTATACTTTTCATGTTTTTAGCTTCAGTATTTTTCTTTAGAAATGATTTTTTACGTATAAGTATCATTATCATAAACACACATTGCACATATCATTTCAGTTGGAAAATAAAGCAATTTGTTTCAAGTTGGGAAATTTTTGAATTCTCAGTTGGGAAATTTTTTAGTTCTTCTCCCCCCCCCCCCCCGGAAAAAATATTTGTAGTTACGCCTCTGCATGATTGAGATTATTGCTTCTTTTGAGACTAGAAAGCAGTACATATTTCCATTTGTTGAGAAAAATAAAAAATATATTGTCTTTTAGCATGTCCAATAAAATGGACATTGGGTCCTTGTCTTGTGAAAACCATATTATTCAGGGTTGGTAAGTTTTTGCCATAAACGGAAAAAACCTAGTTAAAACCGTCCCGGCAAAAATAGGTTTTTGCCAAAGTGGTGGCAAAAATAGGCTGTCCATTTAATATTTTTCCCAGCAAAAAGAGAAAAAAATATTTCATGAAAGAAAAAAGAAACTTAATACTTAGTTAAAAAATCAATATTCTAAATTTATTTTTGAATTCTTACGTTAAATAGGTATAATTATGCATTTTATGAGAGAATACTAACTTTTATAACAAAATTATTAATGAAAAAAAAAACCAATTTTATATAAATAGAAAACTTAATTATCTATTCATGTTTATACAATTATTAATGATTATTTTCACATAATAGAACTATGGAGGCTCTAAATGAGTAAAGCATTTATGTTTATATGTGTTAGAAATTCAAATAAACAATTATATTCTAAATTCAATTTTTTAATATAAAATTATATTTAAAGCAGAACACTATTAAATTTCAAATAATTCAGCGATATCTCCATCACAACCTAATTTTTGCTGTTTTAGCATAGCATAACAATATAGTTTAGAAAGAATATTTGTTGATAGTTTATTTCGAATTTTAGTTTGCACAAATGAAAAATTTGAAAAAAAGTGTTTGGATAATGGGTAGAAAATAGATACACTGGCAAACAAGATAAAATGGCTACAGGCTACTTACTGAAAGTAAAGAATGTAACATTTTGTCCCTTTCTTATAGTGTAAGAGGGAAGGGGGGTGGGGGGAATTCTTGTTTCCAAACAAGGCATAACAGAGAGTTTTTTCAATATATAATTTTCAATTTAATTTAATTACTTTTTTATCTATAACAGATTAGTTTCATCAGATAAATAATTATTAATTAGTACCAAATATTAAATATTTACATATATAAAACCTTTTGATAATTAAAAAATATTAATGGCTGACAAAATACTTTACTTATCTGGTTCTTAAATTCCTAAGTATTAGACTGATTCCCACCTATTTTATAAAGATTTAAAATATGTAAAAATATTTAATTATATTTATTAATTAGCAAATTAAGTAAAAGTATTAAATGATATGTTATTAAATTTAATTGTTTAGATCATTATTATCCTTATCAGCTTATAAATTTAATTACACATTAAAGGCAAATAAGAATTTGCCATTTTTGCCGTTTTTTTCCATTTTTGCCCTGGTTTTTTCCAGTTTTTACCACTGTCCTGGCAAAAATACCTTTTTGCCGGCAAAAATGCCAACCCTGATATTATTGAATTACATTGCAAACTTTTTTGTCGCAGAAGTGTTTTCATTGTTTACCAGTCATTTCTAAATATTGCATTATTTTGCAGTGTGTCTACAGAATCTAGAAATCAGGGATGCTTATCAGTCTGGAAAAGTCAGGGAATTTTGTAAAGATATTGGAAAATCAGAGAAGTTTGTCTATATGCGAAAATATTTGCATTTTCACCTTGCCAACAAGACTAAATTGTCTGTTTTATATACCATATTTTTTCCCATGCTGATTACTCTTTCGTAATATTTTTGAAAAGATGCACATGATATGAATTTTTAATATTCAACACAAATTAAAGTGATTACATGTCTTCATTTTCTGTGGATAGCACTTAAATTGAAGGAAATTTTACCCAATTTTGAAAATTTTAATTGATACATAAGCATATTTTGACCAGCTTAATCCAATTAGCTGTAGATATGTCTTAGAATTGAACATTTTTCAGAAAATGAGGAAATTCTCTGGTCATCATATATGCAATGGCCATTATATGAAGTTATTGGACTAAATTTTGAGTTTGAATTTATAAAACTATCAACCAATACTTTATAAATATTAGACAATTTTTATGTTTTTCTATTGTTTTTTCTTCCAAATGAGATATCAGCAAGTTGGATAAGTGTGTTTTATGAGAAAGCAGCATACATGAAAAATACTGTATGTGCACTGTTAATAAAGGAAAGAGAAGTCTGATAAAGATAGACAGTGGAAAATCAGAGAACTTTTTTACAATTTCTGTAGACACCCTGTTTTGTTTTTACATAAAAAGCGCATTTTCAAAAGGTGTTGGTCAGTTCAGTAATCTTTTAAATAATTTTTAGTCAGAATCTTTTTTCAAATCCATCTTAACAACCCTTTGTTTGCTAGAATAGTTATACTAATTAGTGGCACGGTTACCACAATTGACAATGAGGACCAACGACTAAGAGAAAATTTAAAATAAATGAAATTTTATTTATAATCTTGTATTGTTATCCTTATCGGTATCTTCTTTTAAATTTTGTTAATTAAATTTAACTAAGTTTTTTTATGAGAATTTAATTATGAAACACATACGAACATAAAAATAATGTAAAAAGATTGCAATGAAAAAGGAAAAAATATAACTAAAAACTGTTAAAAATATATCACTGAAACCAAAAATTCAACAACATACTAATTTAGAACAGCCATTTTATCAGCAAAATTTATGCACTTCTAGAATAATATTTAAATAAATTTTTAAATACATGTGAAAAATATATTGTCTTCTGTATATATATATACACTGTATGGAATTTTGAGTAAAAACAAATGTTTCCCTTCAGTGTACAAAAAGAAACTAATATGAATGAAACAACCGATGAAGGCTTAGCGTATACAATGGAAATGAATAAAAATATCTGTTTATTCTGGAAAACAAATTCAATTCAATCAAATTAAACTACTATTTCATTTTATTAGTAAACATTTGAAATGCATGCTTACCAGTTTATCTATAAATAAAGGCATGCTGCATAATCGCCTAAGCGTTAAACAATCTCAAATTCAATTAAATGAATATGATCCTGCTGCAGCAACAAAATTTTGGTGGAAAAACTGTTAAGTCACGAAGACCTAATGTGAATGATCTTTGTAGTACTTTATTTCATTGAAATTAATAGTAACGAGTAAAAATTAAATTTAAAAAATCAAAAAACTCGACTGCGTAAAAAGCGAATTAATTAATTATTTCTCATCAATGCCAAACTATTTTTTATATTACTTATCTATTCTTTTTTATTTACTTCTATTGACGACTTTTAAGTTGTGTTTAATTGTTAGTTCCTAACACTGTTTTGATGAGGCCTATAGTAGATGTCTATGAAGGTTAGAGTTGCAGTAAAGCTAGAGGTCCTACCTACATAACTTCCAGGTTGTGTAATATTTAACCCCTTGAGGGGCAAGCAAAAATGTCTCTAAATATTGAATTCTCACCGTAATAATAGAAAAATTTTATTTTTAAATAAGGAAGAGCAATTTCTCAACGATTTTCCTCCAAAGTTAAAAATATAAAATTTAGTTAAAAATTTCTGGTGAGAATCTTGCTTAAATTAGGTGGGATATATTTTATCCCACCACCCCTCAAGGGGTTAAACGGAACTTATGACTGTAAAATAGCCAATGAAACATCGTCTTTATTTTGAAAGACCTATCTAATGATATACCGCTCAGTAGGGTGCGTAAAAAGTTTTTTCGTCTCTACCGCCATTTTGAATTTATCAAAACAAAACCCAGCCTATAACCATCGGACGGTTAAGATGAATCGATAGAGAGCTCATTCATTAAAATCCAGCCATTGAGATGTTTCGAGGGTATAAAGAAATCCACATACCCAGATACGCGTGAAACACATAATCCTTCTTGGCAGTCGGGTAAAAATAAAATATTTCAGAATAATCTATCTATATTATAAAGGACAAACATATCTGTGCGTAACGCATATGTTATTTTGCGAATGGCAACACTTTGAAATTTGAAATGCAATTTTCGCTACTGCAAATTTTTAAACTTCTAAACATCGCACGTTTTCAAATTTTACACCTTCGTACAGGGAAAAAAATGTGCTTTTAAATGCAATTTGTTTGAAAGCTGTATCTCAATTTATTTTTGCGATAATAATTTTTTTGTAGTTTTTAATATAAATTTTGTAATCGTGGCAACTGAAGTACTCCATTCATATTGAAAGTAAAGGGAAAATAGTCATGGTTTATTATTTTTATTGATTATATCCTTATTGATGCCATTTTCACATTACAAATAAAAATAACTTTTTTAAAATTTTTGAACAGAAACTGACGTCAGACATTAAAAAAAACAAAAAAAAACATGCATTCTTCTTCATAAATCAGTTACATTTCAATATTTTTACATTACGCTGATACCGAGTTTGGGACGATAGGCGTGATTCAGTGAGTAAAAATGCTGTCATATTTAAAACAATACGATCCCTTTTTTTTTTTTTTTTTTTTTTTTTTTTTTTTTTATAAAACTAAATATTTGACCAATACTAAATGGCCAATACTATGACAACTAAAGGCAAATTTCTGAAATTTTTTTCCCGGGTACTGAGATTAGAACTTAAAGGAACTTTTCACTAAGTTGGTTTACGACTTGTTAGCAATGTGATTATTCACGTCTTTAATATTCAATAATTTCAAGCGTAATTTCACTGCTGAAAAGTAGTTGAAAAATTAATTAAAATTGCATATTCACCGATGCTGGGTTCATTTGCGTCTCATGTTTCGCCACTAGATTGTGTGCTCATGAAGACCTTTCCATCTAGTGCTGCGGTTGCAGCCTTACCGACTTATATAAGTGAGAGGTGCCAAGCTGGGCATCGTCCTTGTGGCTTAGTGGTAGAGCACTGGAGATCTATTGCAGGGGCCCGGGTTCGATTCCCGGCTTGGACATTTTTCACTAAGTTGGTTTACGACTTGTTAGCAATGTGATTATTCACGTCTTTAATATTTAATTAAAATTAGAACTTAAAATTTGTGCGAATGTTCACATGAAAAGTTGTATCGGACAAACGTGACTTAAAGTTTGGAAATACATTCATTAATAATCTATTGCGCGTTAAAATACTTTCAAATTGTGAATTTGAGTGGTGCGTATGTAAATGATGAGAATGTGAAAATAACGGACAAAGCGAAATTCTTTTTACTAATTTTTTTTTATCTCGTAAAAACAAACATAAGAGCCTCAATCGATAACTTCATCATAATTACTCATCTTGATTACATATTTTAATACAGTCTGATTTTTCAATAATATAAGCATTGAAGTTTGTGGAAATAATATTTTGGTAATTTTAGGTTAAAAATATTATTTGTTTTAAGAGTTAGACAACTAATGTAGGATGAATTTTTTATTGTAATTATTTTTGTAGGTTTATTATAAATTCGATCTGACAGTTCCGTTCTAACATTTTAGTTCGTCGAATTTCGACGGGTTCCAACTCGTTTATATAAAATCCAAGTCTCTGTGTGTCCCTCACAATTCTGGTTGGACAATGAAGTTATGAATAAACAGGAGGAGACGTATAATGTACTGTCTACCAGTTGCGAGTGAAGTACCTGAGGAGGTTGTCACAACATGGCGACTGCTTTTATAAAATCGGATCTACTGTTTCCAAATTATTTGGAAACAGTATATATATTTGGAAACAGTATATTTGGATAAGTGATCAGTCGTCTCTAGCAAATGAATTAGCTATGTTTTTTTTCAAACTGATTATTATTTCCAATTCGCACCGATTAAAAAAAAAAAAATTCCGTTTAAAATACGATTTTGCCATGCATAGATTCTTTAACAGGTTTTACAGTTCCGTATCCCCATCCGTATAAATGTATATGTGCTATTCTTTAAAGAGAATTTTAATTGTGGTATAATGGTAACTTAAAAATATATGTGTTTTAGGCCAAATTGGGAAAATGGCAACTTTCGTCAAAGGATCGCGGAAAAACACAAATTTCGTCGAAACATCGCGAAAAAACACGAATTCTGCCAAAAGATCGCGGAAAAACGCAGCTTTCGTCTAAGGATCACGAAAAAAACTCTGAATTTTGCCAAAAGATCGCTTAAAAAACACTAATTTCGTCAAAAGATCGCAAAAAAGTGAATTCTATGTCAAAGAATCGCGTAAGAAACGCGAATTCTGTCAAAGGATCGTGGAAAAAACGCAAATTTCGTCAAAGAATCGCGGAAAAAACGCGAATTCTGTCAAAGGACCGCAAAAAATGCGAATTTAATCAGCGGATTTCGGAATAAACGCCTATTCTCAAAAAAATATCAAAGAAACAACGGGAATTTTGTCAAAAGATCGCGAAAGAAACTGGAATTTCGTCAAAGGAATTTCGTCGTGGAAGAAATCTGATTTGCGTCAAAAGATCGCAGAAAAAACGATTTGCGTCAAAAGATCGCAGAAAAAAAAACGGGAATTCCGTCAAATTGCGGGAAAAATGCAAATTTTGTCAAAGGATCGCAAAAAAAACACCAATTTTGTAAAAAGATCGCGGGAAAAACGGGAATTTTGTCTAAAGATCGCGGAAAAAGGGAATTTCGTCTAAAGATCGCCGAAAAAAATGCGAATTTTGTAAAAAGATCGCCGGAAAACGCAAATTTTGTAAAAAAAAAAAAAAAAAACATGAATTTTGTCAAAAGATTGCTTTAAAAACGCGAATTTCGTCTAATGATCGCCGAAAAACTGTAATATTGTCTAAAGATTGTGGGAAAAAACGGGAATTTCGTCAAAAGGTTGCGGTTGCGTGACGCCGTGAAAGTTCAGCCTTTTTTTTTTCAGGGGATTTTATCAAGTGTTACAAACAGCCAAGCAAATACCACGGGGCAAACTTCCCACCAGTAAAATTGAATAGAAAAATTTGTCTTATTCATGAAAATATTTTCTCACAAATAATAAAAACTTCTATTTGGTTTTACTGGTGTAAAACACCTGGTAAAACAGTCAGTTTGTTTAACCGGTTGTCACAATAGGGCGAAAACGCAGGGCTTGACTACAGCAAAAGTAAAGTTTTACCAGTAAAGATGAAAATCTATTTCTGCCATTATTTATGAATGAAATTTTGCATTTATGAGGCCTTTAAATATAGATTAAATTTCTCTATGAATTTACCGGTGGAAGTTTCTACCATAAGTAATCAGCCCTTGCGAAAGCGGTTACAGTTGAAGCTTCACCATTTTAAGGATATGTCAGCTCCTTTTTATTAATAGTACCATGGGTTGGACCCCTTCTTTAATCACGGCCATGCTAGGCTTCCTATGGAGAAATTGGTATCAGCTTCGTCAATGAGTAATTGTTGAAAAGTACTAATACAGGGTTGCTGCAAACCGCCAAATTTGGCGGCAAAAATAAGTTGCCATGTATAAAGCCAACTTGGCGATAACTAGCTAATTTAGCGAAATTCCCATTGAAACAAATTAGTCTTTATAATCGAACTGACCACAATTTATTATGGATCTGAATTTAAAGAGTAATATACGAAAATGTACATCTTTGCATTTTTATCCCGATGCTACTACTAAAATAGCCGCCACTAGACGGTGATGTACTATCTGAGCTCCTAACTATCCGATTCTAATGTGCTTTATATAGCCGGATACAGAAGTGAAATTCTCGGTACTTTTCCAGTATAGGGGCTTTTGCGAAATAGAGAAAACTGCCTTGGCGAAGAAGGAAATTTGGCAACCTATATACAGTTTCATTCAATATGCACACGCATTTTTTTTCAATACTTATACAATTTATTTATTATAAAGAAGACATTTATTTAATTTTACGCAGAAACAGAAGTAATTTTTACATAAAAAACAACAATAATATAAATTTAGTTAAAATACATATATAAACAAACCAAAAAATTCATCAGGTTTGTTTTCATAGCTGTTTATATTATTTAGCATTTAATCTCACTTTCTGATGACCGAATTCCGCCAAGCTTAAAAAAAATGGCAAGGCTCCTATAGTGGAAAACTACCAAATTCCCTATTATTTAGCACTATCTGCACCATACTTTGTACTATATGCAGGGGAGAGGGACTAAAAGTTTAAATATTAAATTTTAAAATTTTTATTAAGTAGTATAAGACTAAAATAAATTTAAAATAAGACTGAAAAAGAGTTGTATCTCTCTATTCTAAAAAAAAGTAACTACCACTGTCACCGCCGCCGGTTTTGAATTTTTTGTGACCGGAGGTCTTACTTCGTTAATATTAAGCAAAATATTGCCTACAAAAATATGAAAATTGGTGGTATTATAGAGAAATGTTTGATAAACACGCTGATGCAGACAGTTTTCAAATTGAAGAAATATTTAAAGAGATATTTAATGCTAAAGTTGGACAAAATCGTTCCATTAAAAAAGTTTTATAGGAGCAAAAACTGTACATAGGAATTTAATCATTTTTAGATCATTTTATGCGTCAGAATTTCCCGGTGTGCAGACTGCACTCAGTTTATTAATTTGACTCATTTTTTTTTGAGGTTTTATTTCTATTTTAAATTCAAATTTTCAGCGTTTCGAAAGATATTTTTTTACAAATTTTAGAAAATGGTATTAATTTAAACTGTTGCCAACTGTATAAACAGCGCAAACTATACTATTTGCTTCAAATTAAAAATTTATTTTACACGTGACTATTATAAACAAGAAAATATAAAAAGCATGAACTCTTTGAAAATTATCATAAAAACTATATTACACGTGAATTTTAAAAGTGAAATAATGTTGTAAAATAATAAATTCATTAGCATGCGTTAGAAGTCTTAAATAGGAGAAATTACGTCACATTACACTTATTACGTAAAATGAACAAAAAATAATATTGCAAAACAGTTTCAATTTAAAAATTGCGCGAGACATTTATGTAATATTTTAAGATGATATTTATAACTATTTTTATTAGGATAGCATAAATAATATTTCATTTCTAACGAAATTATTTTCACGGGAATAGTAAAAGGAGAAAGAAAAGTTTAGGGAAAATTATGTTAGATTAAAAACGATACATTTAAAGTGTCATTTAAAAAAAAAACTTTCTTTTCGCTTTCCTAAAAAATACCGGTAGGCAAAGACTCTGTTTATTTAATTCATTTTATATTAGCTTATTTTGAAATCTTAACTGATTGTATTTAATCAAAGACGGAAACAGCCATTGTATCTTTTAACAGCCGCTGATTTGGCTTTAAAATTCCCCAATCTAAGAGAAATTAATAGAAACCCGTTTATAGGGAGATCGCCACTGTTTTTTAACTTATAATTCAGTCTTCCGAAATCTTTTTTAAGCCGATGAAATTAGCGTGCTTTTAGAGTCTGCGGTGTCTGAACGGGGGTTGACGAGCGAAGCTCGTAGGGGCAGCGCCCCCTAGTGACAAAGAAAAGAAAATAAATGTTTATATTAAGACATGCTTTCGTTAACATTCACAAAAATGCAGAAAATACATATTTATATATATATTAAATGCACTAAAAAGTAGAAAATAATTTTGGGGCCAGTAAAGAAATTGTTTTAATGTTTCATGTCCAAATTGTTTCATGTCCAAAAGAAGAAAAATGAAGGGCGTGGGCACCAACATTACATATATATACACAATATGGCCAAAAGTGACCGGCCACTTGCGATTTTAGACGTTTTGTTAGATATCTAGAAAATTACAAGAGGAATTATCCTGAAACTCCAGATGTGTAAACATAATAGTACAGGTCATATATTTCCGTGAGGATTTTTTTCCGAAACCCCATAGGTGACCGTCAAAAAATTGAAAAGAACGAATATCTTTTGGAGAACCCTGTAAAAACTAATGTAGCAAAAGCGTTCAAACTGTAGATTATGATTAAGTCCGTTATTGTAATAAACTGTGTTTATTTTTATGAGGATAACACATATACTTGTAGAGAAATTAAAGATTTTATAAAAAGAGTCCCAATTTTTTTTTTTTTGCTTATAATTTGTAGAATTATTAATATTAAAAAAAAAGTTATTTTCAGAGAATATTACAAACAACATTGTACATAATACCCTGCAATCAGGATTAAAAAATAATAAAAATCGTATGAAAAATGAGAGCGGTCACTAAATAATAATTCACTGCGCATGCCCGAATGTAATTAAAATATAATTTGCATAATGTGTTAGCTAAATGTAGAGAACAACTTTTGTGAAAGTCTCAAAAACATAGTTTGAAAAGTCTGAAAATTATCACTGATAGAATAAGCTCAAAGTCCGTTTTTCCCAAAAGGAAGCAAAAATATAAGGGTTGTATCCAAATACAGTAGTGCGTGCAATATTGTGCATAATACACTGCTCAAAACAATTAAAGGATATTTGAAGTTTTATATAAAATAAAGATATAAACGAAATTTTTTTTGCCGAAAATAGAAGAAGAGAATCACAAATGCAAATTTTTCTGGTTTTCAAACTGTGGAGTATGCAAATTTTGAGTTCGACGTCAAAAACGTCGCTTCAGCGGCAGCGAATGAAATTTGACTTTCAACTGGATAAAAGAGAATGAAGACAAGGATGATCGGCATTCAGTGATTGCTTTGTTTCGATGAGTACGATGTCTCAGCGAAGTCATTTGAAGAGTGGGGCAGAATACCCCAACTCGTCATTAATAGCCTCATTGAGTCCATGCCTCAAAGGTGTTCAACGTTGCTGGCCGCCCGTGGAAACCATACCCCCTACTGAAAATGATTTTCTTTGAAGGAAACACCTTTTCTTATTCTTTTTTTCTCATATGCACAAATTGTGTTTTTTTCCTTTAGTACACAAATGCGCAATAAAATGCATTTTTTTCTGACAAACATGTGTAATTTATTCTCATATAACATACTATGTCTGTCGACCACGTATCAATCAGCTAAACAGTTTACCAGATACAAAATCCACCTAAAACTGCAATATCCTTTGTTTTGAGCAGTGTATATTGGCACTAATCTATGGACATATGGATACAGCCCCTCATCTTTTTGCTTCATTTTGAGAACAAAGGATTTTGAGCTTATTCTATCAACGATAATTTTTAGAATTTTCAAGCTATGTTTTCGAGACTTTTACAAAAGTTGCTCTATGCATTTAGCTAACACATTATGCACATTATATTTTGATTGCGTTCGGGCATACGCAGTGAAAAATTATTTGGTAAACCTGCTCATTTTTCATACAATTTTTACTATATTTTAATTCTGATTGCAGGGTATTGTGTACAATGTTCTTTGTCATATTTTTTTTAAAAGAACTTTTTTTATATATTAAGAACTCTACAAATTATAAGCAAAACACCTGGCAAAATTTCAGACTGTTTTTATGAAAACCTGAAGTTCTCTTCAAGTATTCATGCTATCTATCCTCATAAAAATGAACACAAATTATTACAATAAGCCATTTAATCCTAATCTACAGTTTGAACGCTTTTGCTACATTAGTTTTGATAGGGCAATCCAAAAGATATTCGTTCTTTTTCAATTTGTTGACGACCCCCTATGTGATATCGGAAAAAAATCTTCGCGGAAATATATGACCTGTACTAAAATGTTGTAAGTAATAAATGTTTACACACCTGGAGTTGCAGGTTAATTTGTATGTTATCATGTAATTTTTTAGATATTTAACAAAACGTCTAAAATCGCAAGTGGCCGGTCACCTTTCGCCATATAGTGTATATTTATACATACGTATATAATATAATATAATATCATAAAAAATTTAGGTTCCATTGGGGCATTTGAAATGAATGGGTAATTAATGAAATGAATTGACATAAATGAAATTTCCATCTATATAGTCATTTGCAATGATGTTGAACAAGTCACGAGGACAAACATTTTCTACAGTGGGATTGTATTTAAAAGAACAATTTTTGCTCATGGACATATGTAAGTATTTTAAGATGTAAAGAGAAAGGGGAGTTAAATATGTTGAGGATACTGAAGAGCAAGGTCAGCATTTAATAAAGGAGTTTTTACAGAAAAAAACAAAAACAAAAAAATCATAGCATATCCTCAAGTTTTGTGGTCCAATTTTAATTTATCCTAAAATTGCAATTTTAATGTATGTATTACATACATAGTTTTTCATAAATGTGTTTCGTTTAAATATGTGTTAGTTTCATCTATCACTGCGAAACAAGCAAGAAAAACACGTTATTGCTCATGTGTTATATATCTCGGAAAAATAACTTTTACTAATTTTATTTAAAAGGAAAAAAAAAGAAAAGAAAAAACAGTTTTCACGAGTGGTAATATTATAAAACGACAATATCGAATTTGAACATGAAAGGCAATGTTCGTAATGCTTAAAAATTTATTCAATATGAAAGATTGCAGTTTTGAACTATATTTGGCAATTTATCTCTTGCGTCAGGTTAAGAAAAATGCATCAGAAGATTTGATAATATCTGAGTGAGAATTTTGTTTTTGTTTTTGATTTTTTTTTTTTTTTATTTACCTTTTATTTTTATTTAACTCATCCATCATGTGATTTGCAGCAGAAACTAGCAAATGTAATTATAAAAATGACGGTACTTGTGAGTTACATATTGAATGTTTATTTACGATTTCATTTTATCGCCAAACAATTTCATTTTAAGCCAACAATGCATAAGCGTGGAATCGGTTTGAGCGATGTTCACAATATTGGTTTATTTTTCAAGTAGACGACTGCATTTTTTGAAAAATCTAATTCTACACACACACACACACACACACACACACACACACATATATATATATATACTAGGGGGCTCGCCCCCCCCCCCCTCATGAGCTACGCTCGCCAACCCCCGTTCAGATACCGCAGTTTCTAAAAGCACGCTAATTTGATCGGCTTTAAAAAGATTTTGAAAGATTGAATTATAATTTAAAAAACAGTGGCGATCTCCCTATAAACAGGTTTCTATTCATTTCTCTTTGATTGGGAAATTTTAAGGAAAAATCAGCTGCTGTTAAAATATACTATGGCTGTTTTCCTCTTTAATTAAATAAAACCAGTTAAACATTTCAAAATAAGCTAATATAAAATGAATTAAGTAAACAGAGTCTTTGTCTCCCGGTATTTTTTAACAAAGCGAAAGGAAAGTTCTTTTAAATAAGACATTTTAAGCGGGCTCTCATGTTAAGCACACAAGTCGTATGTTTGTTGTTCAATAAATAAATAAATAAATGAAAGACATTTTAAATGTATCGTTTTTAATCTCACGCAATTTTCACCAAACTTTTATTTCTCTTTTTAATATTCACGTGAAAATACTTTTGTTAGAAATGAAATATTATTTGCGCTGTCCCATCAAAAATAGTTGAAAAGTTCATCTCGAGATATCAAATAAATGTCTCGCGCAATTTTTAAATTTAAACTGTTTTGCAATATTATTTTTTGTTCATTTTACGTAATAAGTGTAATGTGACGTAAATGTGACGTAATTTCTCCTATTTAAGACTTCTAACGCATGTTAATGAATTTATTATTTTACAATATCCTTTCTCTGTTAAAATTCACGTGTAAATATAGTTTTTATAAAGTAATTTTCAATAAGTTCCTGCTTTTTATACGTAATTATTTAATTCTAATTTGAAAGTTTTTTTTTTCTGTTTATAATAGTCACGTGTAAATAAATCTTTAATTTGAAGCAAACATTATTATTTGCGCTGTTTATACAGTTGGCAACAGGTTGAATTAGTACAATTTTCTAAAATAAGTAAAAAATATCTCTCGAAATGCTGAAAATTTGAATTTAAAATAGAAATAAAAGCACAAAAAATGAGTCAAATTAAAAAAATAAATGCATTCTGCACACCGGGAAATTATAGCATGTTTTTGCTCCTATAAAACTTTTTTAATGGAACGACTTTGTCCAACTTTAGCATAAATCTCTCTATTCTAAAAAAAAGTAACTACCGCTGTCACCGCCGCCGCCGCCGCCGGTTTTGAATTTTTTGTGACCGGAGGTCTTTCTTCGTTAATATTAAGAAAAATAATGCATACAAAAATATGAAAATCGGTAGTATTATACAGAAATGTTTGATAAACACGCTGATGCAGACAGTTTTCAAATCGAAGAATTATTTTAAGAGATATTTAATGCTAAAGTTGGACAAAATCGTTCCACTAAAAAAGTTTTATAGGAGCAAAAACTATACATCAGAATTTAATAATTTTTAGATCATTTTATACGTTATAATTTCCCGGTGTGCAGAATTCATTTATTTTTCTAATTTGACTCATTTTTCGAGGTTTCATCTCTATTTTAAATTCAAATTTTCAGCATTTTGAGAGATATTTTGTACTTATTTTAGAAAATTGTACTAATTTAACCTGTTTCCAACTGTATAAACAACGGAAACAATAATGTTTGCTTCAAATTAAAAATTTATTTACAAGTGACTATTATAAACAGAAAAGATACTTACAAATTAAAATTAAATAATTGCGTATAAAAAGCAGGCACTTATTGAAAATTACTTCATAAGAACTATATTTAACGTGAATTTTAAAAGAGAAAGGATATTGTGAAATAACAAATTCATTAACATGCGTTAGAAGTCTTAAATAGGATAAATTACGTCACATTACACTTATTACGTAAAATGAACAAAAAATAATATTGCAAAACAGTTTAAATTTAAAAATAGCGCGAGACATTTACTTGATATTTTGAGATGAACTTTTCAACTATTTATTTTTTAGACAGCGCAAATAATATTTCATTTCTAATAAAAGTATTTTCACGTGAATATTAAAAAGGCAAAGAAAAGTTTGGTGAAAATTACGTCAGATTAAAAACGATATATTTAAAATGTCTTATTTAAAAGGACTTTCTTTTCACTTTGTTAAAAAATACCGGGAGACAAAGACTCTGTTTACTTAATTCATTTTATATTAGATGATTTTGAAATGCCATTGTATCTTTTAACAGCAGCTGATTTTTCCGTAAAATTCCCCAATCAAAGAGAAATGAATAGAAACCCGTTTATAGGGAGATCGCCTTTGTTTTTTTAATTATAATTCAATCTTCCAAAATCTTTTTAAAGCCGATCAAATTAGCATGCTTTTAGAGACTGCAGTGTCTGAACGGTGTTGGCGAGCGTAGCTCGTAGAAGGCCGAGCCCCCTAGTTATCTCTTAAAATAATTCTTCGATTTGAAAACTGTCTGCATCAGCGTGTTTATCAAATATTTCTCTATAATACCGCCGATTTTCATATTTTTGTATGCAATATTTTTCTTAATATTAACGAAGAAACACCTCCTGTTACAAAAAATTCAGAACCGGTGGCGGCGGCGGTGACAGCGTAAGTTACTTTTTTTTAGAATGGAGAGAAACCAGTAAAAAATTCAGTATAATTAAAATGGAAATTTCATTCCGGCTGCTTAGAACTTGGGTTCTGCTGAACTTACACTGTTAGATAGGTAATTTTTCGGGGAAGGTTTTAGTACATAACACGTCGTTCTACGTTTGTTGGTATCGAATTATGGTTTAAAGTTCTTTAATGTGATGAACCTGATAATGAAAAATTAGCCTTTTTAAAAGATTCTTCCGAATGTATTTCGATGGAGCTTGGACTGTTAATTAGATAATTTTTAAGGGAAGGTTTCAGTAAACAACATGCCCTTCTACATTGCTCAGCCATACACTTTTGGGGGAAAATTCTGTAATCTGGTGAACTCAATTATCACAATTTAGCCTTTTTAAAAAGTTATAATAAAAGGTTTTTGATAGAATTTGCATTGTTAGTTTGGTAATTTTTCAGAGATAGTTTTAGTATATAATATATTGTTCGATACTGTTTAGTCATAGAGCAATGGGGTAAATTCTGTAATTTTCCAATATAGGGCTCTTTGCGAGTGGAAGAAAGGGGCTTGGCGAGAGAAGGAAAGGGTCAATCTATTTCAAGTGGTCCAGAAAATCATTTATTCGTTGCTTGACCATTTTTAAAAAATCTGAAATTTTTTGTGCAACAACCCTAACATGATGGAAGTTCAAAATGACTATTATTTTAATTTTATTAACTTTTGTTTGTGCATGGCGGCCATCTTTGTTTTATCGTCTGCAGCAATTTTCTGACAAAAACAGTTTACAGAATTGTAAATATTTCATCGTTTATTTATCCAATTCAACTGCGGATTAAAGCAATTTGTACAGAATACATTAGGCTAAAAATATGGTAATGGAGTAGTTTCCGAAACTAACAGCTTATTGGTAAAATTTAAGCATAAAGTTTCAGTTTTTTTCCAAAATTTGTCCGTTTACAAGAGGAAATTTTTCTAGCAAGGAAAACTGTAAACATGACATAATTATTTTTACAAATAGGCCGAAAGTATTTGTACTCACACGCCGAGTTCCAGATCTGGGACTTGCTTTCTCTTCGCTAAAAAAAATCCCAAATTTTTCAAAAATGACAAAAAACGCACTTCTCAGGCTTTGATATCTCTGGTGGGGCACGAGATAAAAATCTAATTTTTTTTTTATAAGAGTACTAGAGGTCTCTGCCCCCTACGAGCTACGCTCGCCAACCACCGTTCAGACACCGCAGATTCTAAAAGCATGATAATTTCATCGGCCTTAAAAAGATTGGATTATAATTTAAAAGAACAGTGACGGTCTCTCTGTAAACGGGTTTTCGTTGGTTGGTTGGTTATATTTATATCGGTCAATTATCAGCACGTGGGATATAGGCCCAAAGGGGGGTGTGCCTTCCGTGGAGGTCTTTCTAAGGGAACCTAACCCGTATTAACGCTTGGAGAACAAAGGTTCGAAGAAAACCACGAAAACTCCGAACGATTAGGCCGACGGGCACGATTGGGATCGAACCCAGCACCTCCCGTCTACCAGCTTCGAGAGCAGAACCTCTCGGCCACTGGTGGGGCGTAAACGGGTTTTCATTCATTTTCCTTTGATTGGAGATTTTTAAGACGAAATCAGCCGCTGCTAAGAGATACAATAGCTGTTTTCGTCTTTGATTAAAAAAGAAAGACAAAATCATGCGTACAGCATAGATTATGAAACATTTTCCAACACTCCTTGAAAGCTTTAACAAAACTTCGTTATTTAGGGAAATAAGGTAAATAAGATAACTAACTAAACATTTTAAAAACTGATTTCAGCAGTTACCATCCATAGCCAAATATTTATCCCAATTCTTCCGAACAGCCTTGTATTTGATCTGTAGGCTGATATATATACTATATAATAGAAAATTTAGTTTAGCAAGAAAACGCATAACAGGTTGAAATTTCTCTTTCAGCAATTTATACTAATAGACCGAAACATACTTGAATACTTTTGTTCAGCCCTGTTGTTTACCTAGTACCTTTATTACACGCCACTATTTAGCTAAACTTTAATTCAAACTAAATCTCTCTTAAAACTACTAAAATCGCATTTGCAGAATTTATCATCAATGCGGCCATGTATCCAATTCTTTGCGTGGCACTGTATATCATTTTATCTATATACTACAAACATTTCAGAGAAAACTATATACATGCAGTTCAGCATAACACATTTTAAACCCATCTTTCAGCAATTTACGGTCATACTCAGTAACCTTTACGAATTCTTTTGAGTAGCCCTGTATATCAACTATAACAATTACACACACCATATAGTATGCATAAATATAGTGAAACTTAAAAGGGCATATCATAATTAAAAATGCATTCCCTGCCATTGCCGCTAATATACAATACTTCGGATAGAAAATACTTGTCTGAAATGTTTTGTATGTTCCTGTAAATGCTGTGCACTTCGTATTATACATGAAATAACTTAAGTAAGCCTCACCGACGTACATCAATTTTATTATATATGAATTTGTATAATTAAAATACGCCGCAAACAATTTCCCCCAATGCCATTTGTAATGGAATTCTTTTGTGTAGCCCTGTAAATGAATAGTAACTATTCATTGCACCGCATATGCTACAGAATATTCTGCATATTTTAGTGCACTTCGTAAATGCATATATTTTTTATTATGTTTGAAAGGGTGTAACATCTTTAAAATTCATATGAAATGATTTTTTTCCATTGGCCGTAATGCAACGGAATACTTTTGACTGTCCCTGTAAATGAACTAAACATGCTACAAACTTCATTTGAAATAGGGTTCGTGCTACGTGCTAGGCAAAACGTCAATAACCAAAAATTTCAGTGCGATCCGAGTATATTTACGAGAGTTAGAGCGCGAACAGACAAACCGAAATCAATAACGCTTTTCAACTTTGTTGGAAGGTGTTAAAAATTAGTTAAAAATTTGAAAGTAAGCTAATGCAAAATGAATTATGTACACAGTCTTTGTCACTCGGTACTTTTTAATAACGCTATGAGAAAGTTCTTTTAAATGTATCGTTTTAAATCTGACGTAATTTTCACCAAAGTTTCCTTTCTCTTTTTAATATTCACATGAAAATACTTTTGTTGTTAGAAAGGAAATATTATTTGCGCTGTCTTAATCTTTTCAACTATTATCCTGAATTCTATCTCAAAATATGAAATAAATGTCTCGTGCAAATATATTTTTTAATTTAAAGTGTTTTGCCAACTTTTATTTATTTGGCCTTTTTAAATATGACGGAATTTCCTTCATTTTTGACTTTTAATGCATAATAATGAATTTAGTATTTTAAAATTTTCTTTTCCTTTTAAATTTGACGTGTAACTGTAGTTTTTATGATGTAATTTTCAATATTGTCCTGATTTTTAACACGTAATCACTTAATTCTAATTTGAAAGTTTTTTTCTGTTTATAATAGCCACATGTAAATAAATTTTTTATTTGAAGGAAATATTATTTTTGCGTTGTTTTTAAAATTGGCAACAGTTTAAAATAATTGCCCTTTTCTAAAATGTGTAAAAAATATCTCTCGAAATGCTGAAAATTTGAATTTAAAATGAAAATAAATCCTCAAAAAATGAGTCAAATCAAAAAGATAATTGCAGTCTGCACATCTGGAACTTCCAATGTATAAAATGATCTAAAAATGTTTAAATTCCTATGTATAATTTTTCTCCTATAAAACTTTTTTAATGCAACGATTTTGACCATCTTTAACATTAAATATATCTTAAAATAATTATTCGATTTAAAAACTGTCTGCATCAGCGTGTTTATCAAACATATCTCTATAATACCACCGATTTTCATATTTCTGTATGCAACAGTTTTCTTAATATTAACGAAGAAAGACCCCCGGTCATAAAAAATATGGATGCCGATCTAGTAGGAGTATACCCGGATGATCTACGCAGATTTTCATTGGTCCATTTCCAAATTAAAACTTTTTTTATATATAGAAGGATTGTATGGTAGTGTTATGCACAAGAAATTTCAGGAAGGAGATTTGACTACAAGCTGAGATATGGCAAGGGCAACATGTCAAAACAATACAGCCAAACTATAGTTTTGCTGTAGTCACAGCTAAGTATTTATCTCAGAGTGTCATTTAAATTTATGTTTTTGATTATCTTTAAATAATAGTAACAGAAAATAAAGCCCTTTGCAAAGCTTAGCAATTAATTTAAAAAATAATTATGCCTAAGGCCATACATTTTGTATGGTTTCAGTAATTTTTGTTGTAAGTAATTTTCGTAACTAAAAGAAATCTCAGCACTTTTACATAAAGGAAAAAAATATTTTTATACAAGACCTGAGACAAAAACAGAGTAGGGAAAAAGAAAAGCTGTTAATGTTGTCATACTTGTTGAGACATAATCAAACGTATCAAAACACATTCTTGCTTGTTGGTTCAAGATTGAAGACCTTGGCCCTGCTGGCTCATAGAAATATACTTTGAAATCACTATGTGCAAGTCTCAATTCATTAATAAGTCCTAGCTTACTTCTTATGCAAAAATGTGATTTTTCTGCAGCATAAATTTTGAAAAGGCTTTGGATATCTTTACTTTCTGAAAATTACTTGAAGCTGATGCATGGTAACATCGCATAATGTTTCATTTACAGGAACATACTTATGGTAGGAAAAAGTTTCAGGGACTGGCAAGCAGCATTAAAATTGTGGTTTTTAAACCAACAAGAAGGAATGTGTTTTGACACGTTTGATCATGTCTCAACAAGTATGCCAACATTAACAGCGTTTCTCTTTCCCTATTCTGTTTTTGTCTCAGGTCTTGTATATATATATATATATATATATATATATATATATATATATATATATATATATTTATGTAAAAGTGCTGAGGTTTCTTTTAGTTACTAAAATTACAACAAAAATTACTGAAACCATACAAAATGTAGGCCTTAGGCATAATTATTTTTTAAATTAATTGCAAAAGGCTTTATTTTCTGTTACTATTATTTAAAGATAATCTAAAAAATAAATTTAAATGATCCTCTGAGATAAATACTTAGCTGTGACTACAACAAAACAATAGTTTGGCAGTATTGTTTTGACATGTTGCCCTTGCCAAATCTCAGCTTGCAGTCAAATCTCCATCCTGAAATTTCTTGCGCATAACACTACCATACAATACTCTTATAAAAAAAAAAAAAAATTCAGAGTTTTATCTCGTGCCCCACCAGAGATATCAAAGCCTGAAAAGTGCGATTTTTGTCATTTTTGAAAAATTTGGGATTTTTTTTAGCGAAGAGAAAGCAAGTCCCAGATCTGGAACTCGGCGTGTGAGTACAAATACTTTCGGCCTATTTGTAAAAAAAATTATGTCATGTTTACAGTTTTCCTTGCTAGAAAAATTTCCTCATGTAAACTGACAAATTTTGGAAAAAAACTGAAACTTTATGCTTAAATTTTACCA
This sequence comes from Maratus speciosus, assembly GCA_963932465.1. Classification (NCBI taxonomy): domain Eukaryota; kingdom Metazoa; phylum Arthropoda; class Arachnida; order Araneae; family Salticidae; genus Maratus; species Maratus speciosus. The sequence continues at coordinate 60,049,058 of OZ010799.1, read as the reverse complement.
ATAAGCTGTTAGTTTCGGAAACTACTCCATTAGCATATTTTTAGCCCAATGTATTCTGTACAAATTGCTTTAATCCGCACTTGAATTGGATAAATAAACGATGAATTATTTACAATTCCGTAAACCCTTCTTGTGAGAAAATTGCTGCAGACGATGAAACAAAGATGGCCGCCATGCACAAACAAAAATCTCTCTATTCTAAAAAAAAGTAACTACTGCTGTCACCGCCGCCGCCGCCGGTTTTGATTTTTTTGTGACTGGAGGCCTTTCTTCGTTAATATTAACAAAAATAACGCATAGAAAAATATGAAAATCGGTGGTTTTATACAGAAATGTTTGATAAATACGCTGATGCAGACAGTTTTCAAATCGAAGAATTATTTTAAGAGTTATTTAATGCTAAAGTTGGACAAAATCGTTCCACTAAAAAAGTTTTATGGCAGCAAAAACTATACATGGCAGTGTAATCATTTTTAGATCATTTTATGCGTTAGAATTTGCCGGAGTGCAGATTGCATTAATTTTTTTATTTTGACTCATTTTTTCAGGTTTTATTTCTATTTTAAATTCAAATTTTCAGCATTTCTAGAGATATTTTTTACAGATTTCAGAAAATTGTACTAATTTAAACTGTTGCCAACTGTATAAAAAGCGCAAGCAATAATGTTTGCTTCAAATAAAAAATTTATTTACACGTGACTATTATAAACAGGAAAAAAACTTTCAAATTAGAATTAAATAGTTACGTAAAAAAGCAGGCACTTATTAAAAATTACGTCATAAAAAGTATACACGTGAATTTTAAAAGAGAAAGGATATTGTAAAATAATAAATTCATTAACATGCGTTAGAAGTCTTAGGAGAAATTACGTCATATTTACGTCACATTATAGTTATTACATTAAATGAACACAAAATAATATTGCAAAAAAGTTTAAATTTAGAAATTGCGCTAGACATTTATTTGATATTTTGAGAATTAATTTAAAATGTCTCATTTAAAAGAACTTTCTTTTCGCTTTGTTAAAAAATACCAGGAGACAAAGACTCTCTTTACTTAATTCCTTTTATATTAGCTTATTTTGAAATGTTGTTACACGTGTATACGTCATCAAGTTATTTTTATTTCGACGTTTTATTTGTGTTTTTATTAATGTTGTACGAATTTATTTGTTCTTTCGTTATTTAAAATAAAAATTATATCAATTTGTATAATTTGGCGAGTGGTTTGGCGATTTATATAATTTGGCGAAATTGGTCGACAGGTTAATCAAGTAGTACCGCAGCGGATTTGGCGTTAAAATTCCCCAATTAAAGAGAAATGAATAGAAATTCGTTTATAGGGAGATCGCCACTGTTTTTTAAATTATAATTCAATCTTTCGAAATCTTTTTAAAGCCGATCAAATTAGCGTGCATTTAGAGTCTGCGGTGTACGGGGGTTGGCGAGCGTAGCTCGTAGGGGGCCGAGCCCCCTAGTTAATAAAATTAAAATAATAGTCATTTTGAACTTCCATCATGTTAGGGTTGTTGTACAAAAAATTTCAGATTTTTTAAAAATGGTCGAGCAACCAGTGCTGGACAAATGAAAAGAAAAGATAAAGATACCCGAAAGTTTTCATGCATATTTTCTGTTCAATAATTACAGAATTTATTTACTTTAAAGAAAACATTTATCTCTTTTTTTTATAAAAACAAAAGTTAATTGTATATAAATAACAAAAATATTAATATTCATAAATAAAAAGTTTATATGTAGGAATACATATTTTAAAAAGCATAAAAGTTCGTTTTGTTTGTTTTCACAGCTGTTCATATCATTTGACCACAAATCTCACTTTCTGAAGCCGGAATTGCGCCAAGCTTTTTAACATCTAACAGTAACCATTGATCTTAAAATCAGGAAAGTTGGAAAGTATATGTAGTTTGAAAAGTATGCCTTAATTAAGGAGATAAATTACGTAATCGAGTCCACAGACAATTGGCATATTTAGTTCCGATAAGTTACACAATTGTCTCTACAGATAATTGGCGTATGTTACTGGTTTGGCGTACAATTAACTTAGGAAAAGGTTTAAATTGATTCTGTGTTTTTTAACCCTAGATCTACCGGGAATTTTATTCAAGTTTTAATAAAACGTTCTACACCAGAATTTTTATTTAAAACTATTTAACTTATTTATTTACCTTATTTTTGTCTGGTTTATATACTTAGTTTATTTTAAAGAAATTTCTGGTTTGAATGAATATTTTGTATGTACCTGTCGGGTCCAATGGACCCGTCTGGTAGACGGAGGGTTAAAGTGAACCTATTCTATAACCGAATTTACACAGAATTGGCGAAATTTCGGAGAAAGTTTTTTGGAGACCTTTTGCTATATTTACGTTATATCAACACCATACCAAAATGTATGTATGCTATTGCGCCATTTATTTCCATCCTAAATGTGCAAAGATTTTTTGGTACTTTTCCAGTGTAGGGATCTTGGATAAATAGAGAAAATAGCCTTGGCGGAGATGGAAATTTGGCAATATATTTTTTGGCAACATATTCGCTGTTTAATTTCATATACACAAGCATTTTTTCTATGTTTATATAATTTATTTAACACTAGCCGCCTTCGCCCGCTACGCTGGTCGGTTTTTCTAAAGAAATCTTGAATGAAACAAAATACATCTGGGAATTTGATCATGCGTTTTAAAGCAATATGGACATTTACCTGGTGTATCCAACCGAATTGCTGAAAGCACTATGAATGTCATTACGCTATTATATCTTTTATTGAGTTATACAAAATGTAGACTATTAAGGACCAATTTCTTTAGTTGATGTGTTAGTGTAGGATTCGGTAAAGAACAATAGAACAATATGTAATATACTAAAAGCGTTCATGAAAAATTATCAATGCAAGTCTCATCAGAATCTGTTAATTGAACTTATTGAAAAGGCTGATCGTTCATAATAATTGGGTTCGCCTGATTCTAGAACTTTCATCTATAATTCTGCAATCAAGCAACCTAACAACCAAGCAACAGCAAATGATATGTGCTTTATACTAAAATATTCACTGAAAAATTAACTAACCATCAAGTTCCATCGAAATCCACATAGCAGAATCTTTTAAACTGGAAAATATACCGAAACCTTCCCTAAAAATGATCTAATTAACAGATTAAATCCCATAAAAATTCATTCAGTGGAACCTTTAAAAAGGCAAATCTTTCAAAATTGGGTTCATCTGATTTAGAACTTTCTCCATAATTATTTAACTAAGCAATGTAGAACGTTATGTTTTATACTAACATCTTTTCAGAAAAATTATCTAACTAACAATGTAAATCCCGTCAAAATCTATTCAGCAGAACTCAAGATATAAGCGGCCGGAATGAAATTTCTCTTTGCATTATATATATATTGAGATAGTTAAATATAACTTTTATAATCGCGTTAAGCTGATTATAGAACTCTCTGGGAGGTAGGGGTAGGTATATACTTCATCACTTCTGAATTTTTTAAGGAACTCAGCTCAACTTCCATAACTATAGCATATATACTCTCTAGTATACCCTATCTCTGTAGCGTATATCTTCCAATTTTCTTTACTGTACCACTGAGACGTTTTTCCGCATAGCTCCGTAACTAAACAACACATAATGATATGATAAATATTGAAAAAATCCCTGAAATATTATCTAACTTACTGTGCATTTAATTAGTTGACTTGAAATCTTTCATAATCGAGTTCACCTAATTTTAGAACTCCCGTAGCAACTTAGAATGATGGTTTTTACATTTTAAACCATTTATAAACCAAATTTACTATTTAACAGTGTAAGTTCTACAAAATTCTGTTCAGTAGAATCTGAGTTATAGTCATATTTACAATATTTATTGCTCATTAAACCTTTTTTCTTTGCATTTGAAATAAAATCAGTAACTGCTTTGGTATTTCCCTGTTATGCCAACACCATTGTCACCAAGCGTAATAGTTGGCACAAAAATGAAATGATACATTTGAAAAAAATAATAATAATTTTGTTGATAAAAAAATGAGCATTTAAAAAATATAACTTTTGAAAATTACAGACTTTGACCTACCATTTTTTTAAATCAATAAAAATAATGGTACTACTTGGTTATCCCGTCGACCAAAAATCTATTGCCAAACTATAAGATTAAATGTCAATAATGGTTGATCGTAAATGTCACATTCACTTGACTTTAAGCAAGTTACACGTATTTACGTCATCAGGTGATTTTTATTTCGACGTTTTAAATGTATTTTCATTAATGTTATACTAATTTATTTGTTCTTTCGTTATGTAAAATAAAAATTATGTCAATTTGTATAATTTGGCGAGTGGTTTGGCGATTTATATAATTTGGCGAAATTGGTCGACGGGTACCAAAATAAATACTTAAAATATAAGAATAAATAAATATTTTGCAAGTAATAAAATATAGTCAATTTAAACTGCAGTCTTGAAATTGTAAATGTCCTTTACTACTGAATCATGGCGTACGTAATACGTATGTCTCACATTGCAGTAAACATTTCATTCTTTCAATGAAGGCATTCATGGTTTTCTGAACAAAACATTTTTATATGTATAATTCCTAACTTCTGAAATAATTTTATTGTAGCTTCCTCATCATCAGATAACTGCGAAATGGTAAAATCTATATCAGTATCAGTAATAAATATTTTCTATTAAAAAAAATAACAAATTAAAAAGTTTTGCGAGATTATGATGAAATAAAATAAATTCCATCGTTAAAATTCCTGCATAAAAATATTCACGTTCAATAATTAGCAAATGTTAATGTGTGGCACGGTTTGCAGTAAAAATCGTTTGCACGATTAGGGTTGAAATAAATGGCGCGATACCATACATTTTGGCATGGTATCGCGACGAAAATTAGAACGAAAAAGTACCATATATATATATATATATATATTTTTTTTTTTTTTTTTTTAGTTTTAGTTTTAGTTTTTGAGGCGGTTGATTTTTTTTTTTTTTTTTCTAATTGACGAAGTTGTTTTTATTTAATCAAAAGGATTGGTTAAAAATTATTCAATTTGAATTTTTTCCTTTGCTATAGTAACAGAATGAAAAGAATGAGTTTTTAGAAATTATCACTTGAAAAATTCAGGTTTTGGCGCCAAAGATAGTGCCAAATTAGAAAAATATGAAATATCTCTCGAACTATTGGGCTTAAAAGAATTTAGTTAGTACCATTCGATTCAGCATACAAAAATACACCAAAATATGTTATCAGTTGAAAAATAACTATAAAATCAGATTTTTAAGGAATTTTTTTAAAGTTCGTTCTCTTTTTTACCCCCCCTTAGGGGTGGAATTTTGGAAAATCCTTTCGTAGCGGCACTCTATATCATAAGAAGTATTTTTACCCCGATTTTCAAGATTTTAGGTTCAGTAGTTTTGGCTGCGCGTTGATTAATACAAAATTCAGACTTTCTTTTATATATATAGACTAGCCGCCCTTGGCGACCAGTCTGGTCGCCTTTAAATCTATGCTAAGCATTGCATCGTGTTACTTTTATTCATAATTTAATTTACTTGCTCAATCCTTCGCCAAATCGGAACATTCTGATACAGAAATCATGAACTCGGTATTTTTATGTTAGCCGAGTGCAGGTGATAAATCGCCAAACATTGTACCCGTCGTATTTTTTCTTATTTCATTAATTTCATTTAAAATATAATACTTTCACTCATTTTATTTAAAATACATAACTTTAATTTCAACGGAAATACTTAAAATTTATGATTCTCAATTTTCTCTTATTTCTTTTCTTTTCTTTTTTTTTTTTTTCTTTCTTTTTTTTTTTTTTTTTTTTTTTTTTTGAAAAAGTAATAAATAATACCATAAACTATGACATTTAATTTCAACATCAAAGCTTTGTTGTAATTTACCTCGCGAAAAATTATTTAAGACAGTCGCATGAGTTGGACTATTAAAACACTGAATGATATGATGGCGATGGAACAATATTTGGCGATTTATCACCTGCGCCCGGCTAACATTAAATTACCAAATTCACTGTTTGGCATATAAAAGTGAAGCGGTCATTCCGGAATTATTGATGACAGTCACATGACTTAGGCTATTATTATAGAGATGAAGATGTTATTTATCTAATTTTATATAGAACGATAAGGAATTTGTATATAAAAAACATTAATAACATATACAGGGCTCCCAAATAGTCCGCCAACTGAATACCAATATATTTTTTTAAAAACTTTCTTTTTAGATTTTTCTTACAAACCGCCCCGGAATCACCTTTGAAAGTTAATTCTAGCGCAAACCTACCATAAAATTTTCTCTGAAAATTTATTGGTATTCAGTTGGCGGACCATTTGGGAGCCCTGCATATATAAACAAACAAAAAATTTCATCACGTTTGTTTTCTTAACTGTTTATATCAATTGGCAAGAACTCTCACTTTCTGATGCCCGAATAGCGCCAAGCTGATTAAAAAAAAAACACCAAAGCGCCTATAGTGGAAAAGTACCAAATTTTTTTTGCAAACTGTGCCAAAAACTGTGGGTTGCTATTTATTGAACGCGAATTTCTTTTGGCTTTAAATATTATTTTATCGTAACCATGCAAAAAATTTTAATTTACTATTTTTTTTTAATTGAAAGTATTTTTTATTATTAAGTTAAATTAAGTTTTAATTTCATTTTTCGCTGATGTTTACTGCTGATGTAATGCTAAGAGACACTTAGAATTTCATGTGCGTAATTTAAATGACGATTTAAAAAATATATATATATATATTTATATATAATATCAGAACCCACACCAAATTGGCTCATTTTACCGAGAATGTTTTGGTACAAAATGGTATACATTTGTTGTAGACATGATCGTAAATCTCAATACTCGCCGATTGAAAAGTCATTAAAATTATTCAGCAGAGACAACGAGAAATAACTTAAAATTTCATAAATTTTAAAAGATTCTTAAAATTTATGAAACTGTAAGTTATTTCTTGTTATATAACCATAAGAATATTGATTTCAATATTCTTATCGACCTATCTACATCTGGTTCTACTATATATACGAGAGTAAAATGCAAATGGGAAATTCGTCCCGGCCGCATATAACTTAAGCTCACCTGGCTGGATTTTGATGAGAATCGAAGTGATAGTTAGATAATTTTTCAGGGAAGATCTTAGCATATAACATATCGTTGCACGTTGCTTATGCATATAATTAAGTTTTAAAGCTATATAATCGTACGAACTCGATTATGAAAAATTAGAACTTTTAAAACATTCAGCCGACTGGATTTCGATTGAATTTGCACTGATAGTTAGATAATTTTTCAGGCAGGGTTTTAATATATACTATACCCTTCTGCATTGCTTAACCATTTCAGGAGCAAAGCAATTCCATTGCTAAAGTGTTGAAATTAATGTGTGACACCGGAATTTGAAAACAAATTTATTTGTAAATAAGAAAAAGCTATATTTCACTCACATAATAAGCCGACATTTTTTTAAATCCAAATTCTGGTGACAATGTGGTAGTTGGGAATTAAAATTAAGTGGTTTCATAAACATACCAAACATACCACCGCCCCTCAAGGGGTTAAAAATAGAGATGTGGTGGAAAGTTCTATAATCATTTGAACCTGATTATGAAAGTTTAGCCTTTTTAAAAAGTTCTACAGAATGGATTTTTATAGGAATTCCATTGTTAGTTACATACCTATTCAGATATGGTTTTGGTATTTGGCATATTGTTCTATGTTGCTAGGTCATAAAGTAAAGGCGGAAAGTTCCACAATCATGTAAAACTGATTATGAAAGATTAGACTTTTCAAAATAGTTCTAAATGGTGGATATTGAAAATACTTGCTTTGTTGATTAGACAATGTTTGTGGAGGTTTTAGTTTATTGCATATCATTCTACGTTGCTTAGATATAGAATTATGGGGGTAAGTTCTAGAATCAGATGGACCCTAATATGAAAAATCAGTCTTTAAGAAAAGTTTTACTGGATGGTTTTTGTCAGTTTGTTTGTTTGCATTATACTTAACCCTTAAATGCCATGTGTTGCTTTTCGGTAACATACCCAATTTAGGCTCTAAAATACTATAAGAATAATATTGAAGCTATAATGCCCAATGTTGCCAATAAAATACATTCTGAAAATATTATTAAATCGATTTTCAACATCTAGATGACAACACTTGTGCTGTTTAAGAATAAAGATAGATTTATTTTTTCAATTGTTGCTACTTGTTCGTTTTGTTTTGTTTGGAAGCTTGCGAAATATCCTATTTTGTTTTGCAGTGAGCACATAAAATTTATTTCTTATTATAGTTCCTAACATTCTTGTGTGTTTAATATTATAGAATTTTATCAAGGAAAATTATTTTTTCACTTAAACACCAGTTCTGACGATTAGTAACAAACTGTTTTTTAGCCGTAAACTATACTTAAAACAAAATATGATTTTGTTAAGTATTTTTCCCATGATTTATTTAAAAAATGAAAGCCAAAAAACATTATTACAATGATTTTCGTAAAACCCGGCATTTAAGGGTTAAATAGTTTTTCAGGGTTCATTTTATTATATTGCATATTGTACTATCGTTCTTTATCAAATCCTACTGTGATTGACCAACTAAAAGTGTTAAGACCTTAATAGCTGAAAAGTTGTTTGCACATTAGAAAATATAATAGCCCGATGGCTTTCATATCGTTTACGCAGTGCGAAAGGACATTCCAGGTAAGGTTCCATATTGCTTTAAATCACAATGTCAAATTCACTGATACATTTTGTTTGATTCAAGGTTCGTTTGGATAAACAGACCAGCGTAGCGGGCATAGCCTGCTGCTAGTCTGTATATATATTTCTCTTGCGTGGCGCTAAAATAGGTTTGAATTTCTAGTTTGCCGTTTGGTAACGCCTGCAGTAACACAATTAATTTGCCTTATTACATTCCACAAATCACGAGCCGTTAATTCCCAAATTGGCTCATCCGACCTCAACAATCTGATCCTTTGTTAATATTAATATTTTGGATTACTTTTCTGAGATTTTGATCAAATTTAACAAAATAAATCAATATAAGTCATTATAATTGCATTCTATTTTACATTAAACTACTTCATAAGAAAATAAATATAATTATCTACTATATAAATATCAGTTTTAGCCAATCAGATTGCTGGACTCGGTTGAGCCAATTTGGGAATTAACGGCTCGTCCACAAATCAGAAGAGTGATTTCACCACTTAAACTCGCGCCATATTTAAAAGAAAAATGTCAATGTTTTTATAAAATGTAAACATATTAAAACGATTCCGTTTAATTATGCACTAATCGCGTAAGAGCAAACACAGGTTATTTATTGAGAAATAATATTAAGTAATCTGTGTAAATAAAATGACAGTGAATAATCTTTCATAGTAAGCAATATGGAAAACGAAATGTTTCCGATGAAGATAATGACGTCATTCGGAAAAAAAAAAAGATGCATTTTCATCCATGAATTAAAATATTTTACTATAACTGTGTCAGTGATGACGTCATATTCCTGATCCTTATTCCTACACATACATAGACGGACTCTTGCTGTTTATTTAAAGATCCTTGGTATACACAAAATAAAATATTTCTGAAAATTACATAATTTCCAAAAAATTAAAATGAATACTTAATGAAACTCAGAAATTTTAAAGCACTTGCTTAAATGACGCTTTAATCTCGGAAGGGATGAGTGGTTCTGATAGTGAAAATGACGCTATATTTGAAAGAAAGGATTCATTCTCATATGGACTCCAAAACTATTATGGCACACGGTAGAATTGTTTCAAACAAGCAACCGATTTCTGGGAAGTTCTCCAAAGTGTGAAAGAGTTACCTTCCGAAAAAAGCGCAGAAGAAAACAGGAAATGCACAGGAACGGTTTGTTAGGAACTGCCAATGACGTCATGAGCTTTAAAGTCTATATAAAACTGAAATACGTATTTTAGTACGATTTTGTCAATAGGACGTCATATTCACTGGCCTTTACATCCAATTCAGTAAATTAAAATTCAGAGCAGGAGCACTTTTCAAGCACTGTACGATCTTTTGGCAGATGTAAGAATAGCAATTGCCATTGGTTCGTTTTACGGTCGATGCATTCAGAAAATCAGCTTATTGTTCAAAAGTTTCTTTTAGGCACATCAGAAAATGTGTTGTTAACTTGCCAAGTGTCTGAGGATTATTGTATTTATCACGTCGAACGAACTTTAGATAGTGTTTGTTGATTTATATTGAACTATCTTGGTATCAGGTAGTGTTTTTCCAAGAGTTTTTTGGAAATAAATTTAAGCCGATCTTGCAATATTATGCGCAATAAGTTTTAAATTAAATGTGTTCCAAAGTAATTTTTTTCAGTTAATTATTTTACATTTCAAAAATTGGCAAATTTTATAATGTTAAAATGATTTATGCCTATTGGTATCACCAACTAAATGCAATTTTAATTGTGATTACGATGAAGTTTTCAATTACTGATATTTTACCTTAAATTTTTTTGAAAATTTCATAAATCAAAAGGATGTATGATAGTACTCATTATGGCTAGAGTTGCTACAAAAAGTGTCGAGCAAACGAAGCGAGTTGGGGGGGGGGGGGGACGTGTAACCGTCCGATTGTGAATTGTATGACAATTCGCGGGGGTTGGCAAGCGTTAGTGAGCAGGGGCTGAGCCCCCTAGTTTTCCATATAAAACTATACAATCTTACAGAAATTTTTTATATAGGTCTTTCCTTTCTGTGCGAATTACACCGCAGATGTCTCCATCCCATACTCTTTGAAATAAATTATGCAAATGGGCGGACCTTCAGAACTTTTCGTTCTCTTCCATTGGCATTACAAACTTCTTCAGCAGCTGCGCCAACTTATATAGGCGCATGGGGTACGAGCTCACCCAATAATTCGATCTCCCCGCCAGCCCAATTTCAATTGATTTAATTAGAAATTTTTTTTTTTTAATTATTTAATCGCTGAAATGAAATTTTGTTTTATTAACGTTCTCAAAATACTTTTGTTTGAAATAGTAGTAAGAGCATCAATTAGGCTTACAGGAGCATTGGAAATCCTTCAGCGGATGTATTACGGTCAATCAGGGTAACTTTGAACCACGAGGTGTAACTTTGCACCACCTCCTATTTTTCAATATTTTTGACTCTAAAAGGCTAAATAAACTCCAGAGCTGTGCTCTGTTGGCAAGGTTCTAAACTGGGATTTCTACTCTTTATTTTAGAAAATAAATTATCAAGATTATACACAATTAAATGCATCATCTAACTATTTTTGTGAAGTACTGTTTTCAAGGTAATTTTGAATGCTGTTTTGAAGTTGTTGTAATCCAATTAAATTTTCATAGTAAGTAACAATATACTCATTTATCAGACATATTATTTTCTAAATGTCGTAAATGTGTTAATATTTTGTGATTATTTATTTATTAATAGTTAATAAAATGTAAAATAAGAAGGCACTAGCATTTTACCGCAATTTCAAGGTAACTTTGAGCAGGCTCAAAGTTACACTGATGCTTATAATTTACTGATTATAGGTGCTACTGTCGAAAATTTCCCATATTTGCACGTATATTTTATATAAATGCCGCAAAGTGTGCATTAGATATAACATGTAAATATTTTCACAAATGTGTGTAAAATACATAAAATTCATTTAGAGGCGTGATTAGGGGCGGAGCTACTCAAATTTGACATTTCATACGTTCGACGTTTTTTGTTCTTGTTTGAATAATACTAGTACTTGTATGTATTACTGTAACTATGAATATATTATTGAGTTAAAACATTGAAAATTGTTTTTCACTGCATTTTTATGTTTTATATGAACAATAAACAGGTTTTGGAACAGGTTTTTTTTTATTTTTAAATGTTCATGGTTCTCTTCTTCCACTTTTCTTATGCCTGATATTTGTTGTAATATCATAAAGTATACAAATCTTGTGATGTTGGGAAATGTAAATTCGGAGTCTTTACATATCTGAAAACATTTTTTTGGAGTTTAAAGTTATCCTGACTACAATACTTTTTTTTTTATAATGAATTATTTTATATAAAAATTTATCATATGGTGCAAAGTTACCCTAAATGGCTGAGTAACTTTGAACCAGGCTAAAAATCCATTTTTTATTGCTTTTATCCTTATTATTCCTTAATTTTTGATAGCCAAACAATAATTTAGGATCATTTCTTCTCTTTTATGCCCCTAGTTGCGACAATATTCTTCAAATAAAAGGGTGGCATATGAAAATAGAGAAAATGCGGATCAAAGTTACCCTGATTGACTGTAGTTAAATTTCTCACGAAAACAATTTTCCTGCATACTTGGCCATCAATTTTGATGTCTTGAATTGATAAAGCACTTAAGTGACTAAAATGTATGCTTTTCTTGACATTTAGTTTTTTGCTCTTTCAGTAGTTAGCGATTTCAATGTTATTTAAATGAATATTAATGTGTTTATAAGGAAGAATTTGTAAGAATATAATTTAATAAAATTATTTATAAAATTATAATTAAATTACAGTTATTAAAAAAATTGCTTTGAAAAAAAAAATTTAATTTCGAATTATTCTCTTTAGTCGTTCACTCCTCCCCTCTGTCTCTCCGCACACATACACACTAAGGGGAAAAATTATACATGTTATTTTACTTAAAATTTTTTAAGCCCACACAATATTTTGGAAAAGGTGGCGCTACTGTTCGTCAGACATGCTGAATGCCGATAGATATCTTGAAATGTCCGAAAAAAGTCATTTTTTCCCCCACTGTCGACAGATATCATCGAATGTTGTAGAAGAAATTTCATTAAAATTTCATTTTTACGACATTGGCCATGGTGAATTAGACATTAAAAATATCCATTAATATTTTTAAAGTTTCTTTAAACGTCTAAATTATTAAATTTTGTTTTTTAGATTGCTATTTCTGCATTAAAATGTAAAAAATAGCAATCTAAACAATTCTTTTAAGTGCTTTTTTTATATAACTAATTTTAAGTTATATCAATGAATGTCGGCAAATGTTGTAAATTTGATATACGACATGCAGTCAAAGAGGTAAAAAAAACTTATTGCAGTTCTTGACTGCTAACTGGCAGATTTTGTAAAGTTTATATATGACACGCAAAAGTTTATTGCAGTTCTTAACTGCTAGCTGACTAGTATATGACTACCACAGAGTAAGGAGTTTAGATCCTTATTCTGTGATGACCAAAGCCCTGACTACTAGCATAGAGTAGGGAATAATTAGATTTCCATTTCTATGACTAAGGGCCATGGACTATTCTGTGAAGTGAAATAAAGTAGGCGAATTGTAATATTAAGAGGGGGGGGGGGGGGGCTGCGGTCATTACATGGTTATACTCGAAGGAATTGAATCATGTTTGGTCCTCGCTACGTTCTTTGGTTACACTCACTCAACGGTGAAGCCACTATTGGGCTCTGCCGTTATATTTAATATGGATACATTTTTGAACATCCAGTATTAGGGATGGGTAGAGAAACGTGGAACAGGTTCCTAGGAACAGTTCCAAGAGTAAAAACGAAGGAACTGTTTCTCTTCGCCAAAAGGAACCGTTCCTTTCGAACTAAAATCCCATCTGTCGCCAAAGCAAACGTTGTCACATTTTTCTCTCACTTGCGATTGGTTGATGATGTGAAAAGGTTTTCAAACAATGAGAAACGTCATTAAAGTATCAAATGCTAGATGCCAGAAAAGGGGAAAATCGCCTGATTAACGATGCCAGATCTGAGGAGCAGTTTAAAAGGAACATATCTTTGGGAAAAAAAACTTCTCGTTTCTGTTTCTCATCATTACGCAGCCGCGGAAAAACGCAAGGAACAGATAGTGGAATGTGGAATGGAGCAGGAACAGGAGCAGATCGAGAAACGTACTTCAGGAACATGTTTTTTTTGTTGTTTCTTCTTTATTCGTATCATTTTAGAGGTATTTTGCTTGGATTAGTGTGTGTGAGGGACGGTAGAGAGGGGGGGGGGGGGGGGGTGATAAGAAGCTCTGGTAAGAAAGGAACTTTGTTGGGGCCAAGTTGAAAATACAGTTTTCACTTTGACATGAGGACATGACGGATAGAATTTGCCGGTCGCTGATAAATTAGACAAATAAAGGAAAGGGGAGAAGGTCTCTTAACCCTTTTTTCTTACTGAAGATACGTCAGATTAAAGGTCTTTTGCATTTTCATGAATTTAGCACTATAATTTAATACGCATTATTAATGTAAGAAATAATTACTATTTTTTAACCATAAGACATTTATTTTGTATTTAATACATAAAAATTTCAATTTACACATTTAATACACAAAAATGTCGATTTCTTTTTTATTGTGAGTATCGAATTATGATAATAATATTTCTTTTCGTTCTTAATATTTGTTCAACAAATGTATGAATGTTAATAGGCACATAAAAATCAATACTAGTATTAATAATAGTAATAATAAACGTTTTCGTTTACATCTGAATGAAGGTTTCCAGTCCGCCCCCAACTCTAAATTTCTTACTATAACTAAAGATTATTTTTTAACTATTTTATAAACACGATTTTTGTGCAGCTGAATAGTAAGGATATGTTAAAATAGCAAAAGGAATGAGGTTAAATTAATGTTAATACAATAATAATAATAAAACAGCACTAGTAAGGTTATTTGTAAGGTAAAAGTTGAATGCTATTTCTAGAAAATGAACAAAACTCTAACGAACGAATCAATAAAAACTTTTAATTAATGAAGAAATCCACAAAGAACGTTTAAAAGTTTAAAAAAATGTAATTTTAATTAAATAAGCAGCTCAATAAATGTTATTATTTAAATTCAGTTTTTAAATTTGTATTACAAAATATTTCAGCAAAAAATTTCATTTTAAATCTTGAAATTAAAAGAATTAAGGAATATTGCTGTAGATTCTTAAAAAGGGTATTTAAAAAACTGTAATCGAACGGTTTTTCAATTTTCGATAAATGGACTACATCTTGAGCTATTAGCTATTGTTGTATCATGATGGTAGTTTTACCTCTTCTCCGCACTGTCGCGTCCGGAAATTCGGTTAAAGATATCAAATTCGCAGAATTTTCTGAAACATCTACCTTTTTATTGGAAATGGGGGAAAACCCATTCGATTAACTAATTTTTGAGCAAAAGTACCTAGTAATTTTATGCGTTTGCGAATAAAAATGAAATGAAGAATGTGTCAGAAAGAACGCAGTTTAGATTTGAGAACAGACTTAAGAAAATCAAGAGAGTATACATGAGGTCAGATATTTTTTAAATTCATATAGCTTAAAAAAAAAAAAAAAAAAAAAAAAAAAAAAAAAAAAAAGCTAGTTTAGTTAAACGAATTGTTCGGGAAAAAATCATTATACATTATGAGTATTTTCTGATTTTCATAGACATCAGGTAGAAAAATGTAGTTTATTATTAGTATTGTATTTACAGAATTTTAATTATGATGACCAATGAAATCAAAAGAGAATACTCCTTAAATGCCTTTTTTATTTTGGCTTTTCTTGAAAAATAAAGATATTTTATCATTAGTTGTTTTATGGATTCAAGTCAATTACATAAACAATTCTTTAGAAGATTTCGCAAAAATAAATAAATAAATAAAATGAATGCAAGGAAGAAACTGCATCCAGTTTGAAGTTACAAATCTTTCTTCATGTATTCACTAGAAATATTTCCGGTGTCAGCTTAATAATGTATGCTAAAAAACTTTGAAGCAGTGCCAGATGTGGTCTTAATTAATCGCTATCGGAATTAAGGTTTACAGAAGCAGCTACTAAACACTGAGAATATTTGCATTTAAAGAGTTCTTTAGATTCTATTAGAAAAACATTGAGAAGTTTTTAAACGATTTTTTTTATGCAATTTTGAAATACACAACCAAGGACCAACACACGCAGAAAAAAAAAAAAAAAAAAAAATCACGGTGGCACTAGATTTTGATGTTATTGGTGTCGGTGTTATTTATGACGGCCGATTATCTGCACGAGGGATATGGGCCCGAGGGGGTCTTTCTAAGGGAACCTAACCCGTATTTACGTATGGAAACCCAAGGTTAGAAGAAAACCCCGAACGATTAGGCCGACGAGCGCGATTGGGTTCGAGCACAGCCCCTCCCGCCTATCACCTTCGAGAGCAGAGCCTCTCGGCCACTGGTAGGGCCGCACCAGATTTTGGAACGAATATGTCTGTCATCAATTGCCTAATCTGTTTTTTCTTTAAATCGGGTACATACACATGAAATAGAACTTTGAAGAATTAAATCATTTTATTATCTTTTTTTGTCGAGGATCCTCCCCCCCTCCCCGCTTCCCGCCTTCCTAGAGCCATATCTCAATTCTTGGCATTATTTTCAATTTTTAGCTTGCTAATTTTAATAAGAAGTCTCAAAAATTTTAGTTTATCTAATCCTATTAGTTTAAAAGTTTAGAACTAATAAGTTTGAAAAAAGGTATTTCACGGAATTTATTTATTGGATTACCATATTTTATGGAAGAAACGCCGCGGCGTTTACGAGTTTAAAAGTTAATTTTTTCCCAAGTGCGGCGTTTACGATTTTTTTTAATACCAACTGAGTTTCCTTAATTTAAAAATTCAAAAAAATATTTAAAATCGGATTTAAATATTTTAAATAAAACTTCAGACATCTTAAAATATTAAAAATGAGGCATCCTACACTGCTCAGAAGACTTTGATTAAAGTTAGGTCAATATGAAACTGTCGACAAAAGTAGCGTTCCGACGGATGCGGCGTTTACAACGGGTGCGGCGATTACGATATTTTTAAGCTTATTCAGGCCAATTTGAGGAGTGCGGCGTTTCTTCCATAAAATACGGTATCTTAAAGCCAGTTTCGAGTCAAATGCTAACATAGTATTTATCGCAGTTGTTTTAAATATTGGCCATGGTGTCCATTTTTACATTACTGAAAATATTATTAAATGTATTTTTATTATTATTATTATTACAGTAAACTGAACCTAAGGCGGAATCGATCGGGACTGAGAAAAAATTCCGTGGTAGACAATATTCCGGCTTATGCAAAAAAGCTCCCCCCCCCCCCCCCCCCCAAAAAAAAAAAAAAAAATACATAAATAAATAAATAAATATCCCTCGAAGATGATCACCTTTCATTGATTTTCCTGACTCGAAAATCGGTTGAAAACTGAAATTCGGAAAGATCTTTTGTCTTTATAGATAAATGAGAAACGCTATTCAATTTCTTAGTACTGCTGTAATACATGTGAATTGGATGTTTACACACACACACACACACAAAATAAATAAATAAATAAACTTCGAGAATGAGACAGAACGCTGTAACTTTGAATTTGAGTACAACCTTAAAGTATAATATATTGTACTTTTGACATATGTATTTTGATGAATGCTCATTCTACCAGAAATATCAACTTTAACTTTTAAATTTTGCAATTTTGTATATGAAAAAATGGCATAAGTATAAATTCCTTAAAATTTAAACAGTTTCTGTTCTTTTCGATTAACTTTTTCAAAGTGTTACGGAATTTAACTAACATGCTCGACATTGAGTATTTGACTTATCAGTTTTAAAGTTTAATAAACAAATGCCTTTAATTTTTTAATTATCATTTTTTCCGGCTTGTGCAAAATTTTGGTTTCGGTGGGACCATAAAATCCTTTCCGTTTCCGCGTTAGACAGATTCCGCTTTATGCAGCATGAAATAATGTAATTTTCTAAGGGTTCGCCGGGACTTGAAAAATTTTCCGCGGTAGACAGATTTCCGGCTTATACAGAGTCCGCCTTGACAGAATTTACTGTATTTCATTTCTTTTTCAAGCAACATCCTCTTCATTTTTTGTATAATCAAAATTTCCACTTGAAAACTCAAAAGTAAAAAAAAAAAAAAAAAAAAGAGAGAAAAGAAAAAGAAAAAATAATATGATGTATCCAGATTTTTTTTGTATCAGAAAACCTCATTGCATTAAACTCTCTTCCTCAGTGTTATGTATTCAGTAAAGAAAAGAGAAAATACGGTTTTTTTTTTTCTTTTGTAATCCCTGAAACCGAACAATCAATCAATGCTCTGTCTGTTACTGCAACAGTCCCAGGAACAGGTCTTGGTGTCTTCGTTCCTCTTCTCGTTCGTTACGAGATCACGTGACCTGTTCCTTTGGAACAGGTAAAAGGAACAGTTCCAGGTTCTGGAGGAACGGTTACGGTTCGTTTTTCAAAAGGAGCAGGAACGCCCATCCCTATCCAGTATCAGATAAAGTTGCTTTGAAATATTTTTTAAATACATTTTATAAAAATAGTGGTATGAGACTAATATGTTACTAGTAATAGTAAAAAAATGATTTATTCAATCGATAGATAGTGGCACGCGCAAGGAGAGGCAGAGGTAGATAGTTGTCCCTGCATGGATTTTAAATACCTTTTTTTCTCAAGATTAAATAAAAAAAAACCCATGAAAGTAAGTCTGTGATTTAAAGTAATTAAACTACAGCGCGTGTCACTAGTTTAAGCACAATAACAATTTTAAAATAAAACTTTAAATATTCACTTCATTTAAATGTCTGTCTTGTATATTTATATTTCATTTTCTGTCATTTTTGACGGGCTATCTTTATAGTTTTTAAAATATTTTTAATTTTCTTGTCTCTTCATTTAGTATGTCTAAAATATCTTTATGTTTTTTACTTTTATTTTGACTGCAGTAATTTCTTGATTATATTTTTCTGTTAGATGTAATGTCAGTTTTTTTTTCTTTTTCACTTGAGTGTAATCCTACAGAATGATAAGTAAAACATATTAGTAAATTGCAATGTTGATAGTTAGAAAAAACACAATTTTGTATGAAGTTTTCATAACTTTGTTATTGGCCAGTGGTTAACAAAGACCGACCAGGGAAAAAAATCAGTGTACTGGTCAGTAGCCATTGGGTAAAAAATGTTAATTTTGACCTACAGCGCGCAGACAACAAGAACTCATAGCTGTAAGTGCTTTCACCGAAAATGTAGAATTTGTAAATTGGGTGGATGAAGACGACATTAACATAAGAGAGCTTACTATCCCCGAGGATGAGATTGATGTCAAAATGTCTGTGTATACTCGATGGCCGAGCATATGTTGTTGCAGATATAGTATTAAACATAATTTTGTGTTTCAGAAGTTGTTCCAATAGATGTAGACAGTTTTTCATAGCAGTAAGTCAGACATCTCATTTTCGATCATTACTACAGAAGAGTCTCGAAAATCCGAGGTAATCGGGACTGACACCACCTCGGATTACTGAAAACTCGGATTTGCCTAAAAAGTGGAAAATTCGGAACAGATGTCATATTCGCCCCATATTGGCGCGATTTTAATTTCTGTCGCCAATATCATATAGGCAGCAGGTACTTAACTTGCGCCAAAGTGTCGTTATTTTGCTTGATGTGGTAACCCGGATTATGTTGTTTATGCTGTTGATGTTTTCGCCAAATTGGCAACCGAAAAAAATCGCGCCAATATGGGGCGAATATGACATCTGTACCGAAAATTCTTACCAATTATAATTTTACTCAATTAGCATGACAAAAAATGTGCATACCTTTATTCCTTTTGTAATGATATACAGGATACTTTACAATAAAAAAAAAATCAATTTTTTGCTGCTTTAACACATTATTTCTCTTTTTATATGCAATATCTAGCCAACGCTTAAAAAGCATAACGCCAGCAGGGGTGTCTTCATTTTGCTGTTCACAGGGCTTAATTTCTAACAAAAAAAGTACCGGAGCCCTAATATTCTGCAATACCCGTACAACAACCGTATCATCCCCCCCCCCCTAGTCACTCCTATCTGCATATTTATATTTCGTACGTTATCTTCAAAATTTAAAGCATTTTTCTTTCTTTAGCAAAATAAAGATTTTAAATATATCCTATCAGCGGATACTTAGTTGTCAATTATTCCACTTTTTAGTTATCACGCCTTCCTTCTGAATAGAAATCTTTGCCTAATTTTAAAGTTAAATAATTGCAGAATTCTGCGATTAAATATAATAAGGATTACGATTAGGAAATAGTGTTAATACACAAAAAAGGGATAGTTCTCAGCTACGCATTTTTAAGAAAAATTGAAGGAAATTTACAAAAATTAATATTTATATGCCGAAGAATGGAACAATGTTTACAATTTCCTATAAAATGTGCATATCTTAAATTGTAATCGATTCCTTCCGCATAACCTTTTGTGGTGAGCCCCTGAAAATCTGATTAAATTGAAAATTTGACACTGTTATCGGAAGGAATCGATGCTTTTATAGAAAAGGGGGAATCACTGCTCGATTGCTTTCTTTCAAAATAACAATACATGGCAATTATATCTACTTACAAATGAAAGTGACTTCGTAAAATCTTTTAGATGGGAAGGAAAGGAAAAAGTAATTTAGGCTTCCGTTTTTCGGAAGCACTATTGCACTGGGCTCCGGAGCCCTGTATTTATGAGCTCCGGTGAATTTCGACTAATATTCAAATATTTACTAAAAACAGAGAAGTACCGGAGCCGGGCTCCGGTGGGCTCCAGCGCAAATTAAGCCCTGGCTGTTCAACATGTTTTAAAGCCAGTGTTAAAGATGCAGAACCTTCACTATGAGAGTTTTCTTTTTTTTTCAAACGGCAGAGAGTCGTTTTCTTCTGTATCATTACATCCCTCCTCATCTTCTACCATTTCTACAATAGTCGATTCAGTGATTTTTGGTATTTCATCTCTGTTTAGCCATTCTTTAACGCCATCTGCATTACAGTTTTCACAACCAGGTACTTCCTTCACCAAATCTTCCAAAACAATATTTTCACCATAGTCGTCATTAAGATTCTCTATGGATGTTACCACTTTAGGTAAAAATTTCAACCACGATTTATTCAATGTTGTAGATTGAATTTCTTCCCAATAATCAGCTGACCAGTAAACAATATCTCTCATAAAGGTATATATAAATATTATACAGACATACAAACAATAAATACAAAAAACCCAACCGGAGTGAAAAATTAGCCAGAGTCAGGAATCGAACCCGGGACCACGGGTTTATTGTATTTATTGTTTGTATGTCTGTATAATATTTATATATACCTTTAACTGTTGAATGCAGGCGTTATTTATGTGTGTATGTGTGTTTTAATATATATTGTAGTATGAGTGTTTTATTATAATTATCGTAGATCGATGTAATAGTAAAATCTATTCATCGTTGTCCGGTCATCCAAGGCTGTCGTATAGATGGCTGGTGACCTCCCCAACAAGGTTTATTAGTGAGAAATTGCAGACTCAGGCATCGGCCGGTCTTCGGTTTGGCCTAGTTTATCCGGTAACCAGTTGGGTTTATGGTATTTATTGTTTGTATGCCTGTATAATATTTATATATACCTTTAACTGTTGAATGTAGGTGTTTATTTATGTGTGTTATAATATATATAGTAGTATGAGTGATTTATTATAATATCTGTCATGTTTACACTCTTCAAAACGTTCTCAATACTTTTATTATCAGACTGCACTAAATGTTCCAACAAACGGCGTCGATATTAAAAATCATTACCCAAAGGCAAAATTGTTTTGCAAGGTACATTTTTTTTGTTTCAATTTCTTTTTTTGTTTATGGAACAAAATGTTCAAAAAACCATTTTTTGAAAAATTCTCGACCCATCCAGGCACTTTTTTTATTTGTGTAATTTACTGGCAGGATTTTTTATTAATATTTTTTAATGCTCTAGGCTTGCCAGATTTTCCATTCACAGTAAGTTTCATTTTATGGGCTCCAGATGTATATGTTACCGGCCAAATCCGATTTTAGGCCAAACTAGATTGGCCTAGGCCAAACTAGTTTATCCTGACGTACATATGATAAACTAGTTTTTCTTAGGCCAAACTAGTTTATCCTAACTCCCATAGGATAAACTAGTTTTTCCTGGGCCAAACGAATTTATCCTGACGCCCCTAGGATAAACTAGTTTTTCCTAGGCCAAACTAGTTTGGCCTAACGCTCATAGGATAAACTAGTTTAGACTCCTATTCATTGGTCTGAACTAGTTTATCCTAGGCTGATCTAGTTTATCCTAGCCCAATTCAATTTGGCGTGTAATTATTGATCCCAAAGACCGCTTCGACGCCAACTTTCTAGTTTTTCCTAGGCCAATTCAATTTGACGTGCTTTAATTGATGCCAACCAGTGTTGAGCACGCTCATAGGAAAAATAACAAAAAACGAATTAATTCAATCTCTAATTCAGTTGCTCAAAAACGAGTCAAGTTCACGCTCAAATTGAAAAAATTTCAAACGAATCCGCTCAACTCAAACACATCTATGGAAGTGAGGTAAGTTCACTAAAAACTCGTTTTTTTATTTTTTAAATATAATAGAAGTTTAACGTCCAAATTTGCAAAATTTTGTAATCTAGTCTTTTGGTTATTCGATGTAAGGGTCTTTACGGGCCCGCCCAATTTTCCTTTCTGATACTCGGTCCGGACTTGGTTTGGGGATTACTTTTTTGGAGAGGTTCGGACCGAGATGGACTGGGACTCAATTTTTTTCCGGCTTAAATCGGATCTCGACTGCATTCTTCTTGAGGTCTCCACAGGCAGAAATTTTCAGTCCAATTTCCAACCCAGCTCATATGAAAATCATTTCAACCGGTAAGATCTCTGGTCTGTTCAGTAAAAATATCAGTAACATTTGGGCAAGCCCAATTTTTTTAGTGCACGTATTTTTAAATCGTTATTATTCCACAATTAAAATTTATGTATTTATTAGTCCCGATATGCTGTTTCTTTCGGCCAGCAATAAAAATGTCGTCTCTGAAAAACAACGTTTCGTTGCATAAGCCAGCAGTAGAAAAAGCAGATGTATCAATGTACTACTAAATACTCTACTGCAATTTTTTTTAACTTCTAAGCATCACACATTTTTAATTTTTATACCGTCGTATTAGGAAAAAAAAAGTACTTTTAACTGCAATTTGTTTGAAAACTTTATCTCCATTTATTTTTGAGATATTAATTTTTTAGTAGTTTTTAGCGCCATTTGTTTAATGTTGGCAACTCAAGTACTCCATTTCTGTAGAAAGTAAAAGATAAATAGTTGGAAAATAGTAATTATATTTTTTTGTTGCCATTTTTCCATAACAACCGAAAAAAAAATGTAATTAAAATACGTGCTATTTTGAAAAAATATTAAATGAATGATTTCTGATAAAACATGGAGATGCTATAAACTGTATGTAATTTTAAGTATCTGTATTAATATTACAAACAAATGAAGGCATATGAATCATTAGATAGCCGATTTTTCTTTGTCGAGTTTCTTGAATGACGACTTCTCTTTTTTTGGATTTATGTATTATTCAGCGATAGTGACGTCCTATGAATACTTTACTGTAGATACTGTTTAAGACTGGGTCGTAAATGAGGAATTATTCAGCGGATACGAATGACGTCATTTTATATAAAATAAAAGCGTGTGTTTTAAGTCTTAAAACTAAAATAAGTTTTGTACTATCTATATTTATATTACATACATTTTTAGGTAATAAAATTAAAGTACTGTAAAACCTGAGAAAAATAACCTGCCTATGACGGAATCCCGTCTTTAATAAAAAGAAATATATTGATCTATGTAAAATGAGGATATTAGTACTTGTAAAAAGAATATAATGCATTTACAACAGATATGAGCCTTCTAATAAGGGAACCTGCCTATAACGGATTTTACTTCTTTTCTATGCAATTCCGTCTTAGAAGATTTTATTGCATAGAATTTAAAAAAAATTTAAATCTTCAAGCCATAGAATGTGGATTAACGATATTAATGATTCTATTGTAAACTATATTGATTTTTATAATGAATCTCTGTTATATGTAAATATCTGAATAATTACTAATACCATTAATTTTTTACACGGCCTGGAAACTTGAAAATCTGAAAAAAATTATATAAAAAAACCTTCTAAGACGGAATCACATAGGAGAGAAAAAAACCTCGTCATACTTAAATTCCTTTTTTAGCAGATCCGTCGTCTCTAGCAAATGTATTATGTTTTTTTTTTTTTTTTCAAACGGATTATTATATGCAATTTGCACCGATTAAAACACGATTTCGTCATAGACAGATTCTTTAAAGGTTTTACAGTTATATATCCTCATCCGTATAATTGTATATGTATTATTCTTTAACCCTTTGAGGGGCAAGCAATTACGTTTGTAAAATGCTGAATTCCCACCGGAATCTTTGAAAAATTCTATTTCAAAATAAGTAAAAGCAAATTTACAGCTTTTTTCCACCAAAGTTAGAAAAGTAAAACTTAATAAAATTTTCTGGTGTAAAACTTCATTAATCGTAGGTGGTATATAATATATACCGATGCCCCTCAAGGGGTTAAAGATAATTTTATTTGTGGAATAATGGTAGCTTAAAAATATATGTGTTTTAGGCCAAACTGGGACCGGGACTTCACCGGATTTTTGAAAATTCCAGATTTCTGAAGGAATAGCAAATCTACTTCTGATATTCTTAATGGTGCATTTATTCATAATTAATGCACAAAGTAATATTTATGTGAGAAAATAAAATCAATGTTTCAAAAAAAATTTTTTTTTTCACATAAATATCACTTGGCTTTGAATTATTTATGAATAAATGCACCATTAAGAATATCAGAAGTACATTTGATATTCTTTCAAAAATCTGGAATTTTCAAAAATCCGGCAAAGACCCGGTCCCGACGATGCTGGATTTTCGGAGTTATACCGTGCATAATCAATCCTCGAAATTCTTCCTCTACTAAATTTTATGATAACCTCTCATCCAATTCTTCGGTCCTCCAGCACACAATTTGTCAAATGGAACATATTTTGTAACTACCGGCGGCGATGAAATGGAGAAAATAGGGGACAGCATCTCACTCCCCATCGAATAAAATATATTATACAGGGGTGACGGCAATACTACTTTGCATAAGGTTGGCACCAGAGCGGTAGTTGGGATCAATAAAAGCACGTCAAATTGCATTGGCCTAGGATAAAGTAGAAGATTTGCACCGGGGCGGTCTTTGGGATCAATAAAATCATGCCAAATTGAATTGGTCTAGGATAAACTAGATCGGCCTAGGATAAACTAGTTCGGACCAATGAATAGCAGGCTAAACTAGTTAATCCTATGAGCGTTAGGCCAAATTAGTTTGGCATAGGAAAAACTAGTTTATCCTATGGGTGTTAGGATAAACTAGTTTGGCCTAGGAAAAACTAGTTTATCCTATGGGCGTTAGGATAGACTAGTTTGGCCTAGAAAAAACTAGTTTATCCTATGAGCGTTAGGATAAACTAGTTTGGACTAGGCCAATCTAGTTTGGCCTAAAATCGGGTTTGGCCGGTAACATATACATCAAATGAAGGAGCTAGCGCATGCTAAAATGGTTAATCGCTCCTTCATTTTTTGTGACCCGGGGCTGACTTTTCATCTTTTGAAACAAGGGATTTTGAGGGCAACATTTTAAAATTCAAAACAGTTTGTCACAGATATATAACTGATCAGGTGTAAGTTTGTCAGCCAATATAAAGTCTTCAATTCGGTTTTGAAATAGCACAACCCCTAGCGCCTAAGGGAACTTGGAAAAATAAAACTCTTGTAGAAATAGTTTAGCAAGTCCTTTCAAACCAAAATGCAACCCTTAGCCATGAAAACGCCAATGCCATTCCTTTCAGAAAGAAACGAAATGAACTGGCATTCTTTCGGGCAAGGGGAAAAAAAGTAGAAATGTTTTTTAGGTAGCTTTCATTACAAAAAGCTACCTATTGCAGCCGTTCGGAGGAAAGCGATTTCAAAAGATTTTGGTATATTTTCATCGATCATGACCCCCAGACCCCGAAACCACCCTCCGTTCAAAATTTATATATATATATATATATATGACCTATGTCACACTGTAACTCTCGTAATTATGAACTGATTTCGATGTAATTCGGTGTGTACATAGTACATACCAATGCCTCGGCCGAGTTCGTTGGCCAGCTTCAGCCGCCGTTTTGTTTCAAAATGGCGGCCATTTAAAAAATTTAAAAAAATTTAAAATTTGAAATGTGGTACCAAAAAATAAAAAATGAAAGATATTTTTTTCTTATGTATTTGATCTTTATACAAAGATTCCGGAGCAGTTTTTGTTTCGTCTATATCTTAAAAAGTGGCTGAGTTATAGCATTTTGAATTTCTAGCGTGGCTGACATTTTGAAACGTCCTGAATTTTGCCACGCGATAAAAGGCGTATTTATGAACCGATTTCAATGTAATTCGGTGTGTACATAGTACATACCAATGTCTCGACCGAGTTCGTTGGCCAGCTTCATCCGCCATTTTGTTTCAAAATGGCGGCCATTTAAAATATTTAAAAAAAATTTTTAATTTGAAATGTAGTACCAAAAAATTAAAAATGGAAAAATATTTTTTTCTTATGTATTTGACCTTTATACAAAGATTTCGGAGCAGTTTTTGTTTCGTCTATATCTTAAGAAATGGCTGAGTTATAGCATTTTGAATTTCTAGCGTGGCTGACATTTTGAAACGTCCTGATTTTGTCACGTAATAACAGGCGTATTTATGAACAGATTTGGATGTACCTTTGTGTGTACATAGTACATACAAATATCTCGATAGAGTTCGTTGGCCAGCTTCATCCGCCATCTTGTTCCAAAATGGCGGCCATTTAAAATAATTTAAAAAATAAAAAAATTAAAATGAGATACCAAAAAATTGGAAAATGAAAAATTTTTTTCGTATGTGTTTGACCTTAATACAAAGATTCCGGAACAGTTTTTGTTTCGTCTATATCTAAAAAAATGGCTGAGTAATAGCATTTTGAATTTCTATTGTGGCTGACATTTTAAAACTACCTGATTTTTGTCACGCGGTAACAGGCGTATTTATGAACCGATTTGGATGTAACTTGGTCTGTACATAGTACATACCAATGTCTCGACCGAGTTCGGTGACCAGCTTCATTCGTCATCTTGTTTCAAAAGGGTTGCCATTTAAAAAAAATTAAATTTAAAATTTAAAATGAGGTATTAAAAAATTGGAAAATGAAAAAGATTTTTTTATGTGTTTGGCCTTGACACAATGATTCCGGAGCAGTTTTTGTTTCTGAAAATTTGTTCTTTTGTTTATATCTCAAAAAATGGTTGAATTATAGCACTTTGAATTTCTCGCATGGCTAACATTTTGAAACGATCTTGTATTTGTCACGCGATAACACACGTATTCGCCTATTTCGATGTAAGAAGGCATGTGGATAGTATACATCAATACCTCGACCAAGTTCGTTGGCCAGATTCATCATCCATCTTGTTTCAAAATGGTGGCCATTAAATTAAAATATATATATATATATTTAAAGTGAGGTGCAAAAAAATTATAAATTGAAAAAGGTTTCTTTCTTAAGTATTTGACCTTGATATAAGGATTCAGGAGCATTTTTTGTTTGTCTTTACCTTAAAAAATGGCTCAGATATAGCAGTTTCAATTTCTATTGTGGGTGACATTTTGAAAAATCTGATTTTTTGCATGCGACAGCACTCGTATATATCAACCGATTCCGATGTGAGTGAGCATGTGCACAGCAATTACTAAGGTCTCGACCAAGTTCACTGGTTAGCCTCATCCACCATGTTGTCTTAAAATGGCAGGCACTTTAAGAAATCATTGAATTTGGCAGCCAAATATAAGTTACTTTATAGAAAAGCAGCTTAGATAAAGCTGACTAATTTAGCGAAATTCTCATTCATTATATTGATGAAAATTAGTATT
Source organism: Maratus speciosus (assembly GCA_963932465.1). NCBI lineage: Eukaryota > Metazoa > Arthropoda > Arachnida > Araneae > Salticidae > Maratus > Maratus speciosus. The sequence continues at coordinate 60,021,145 of OZ010799.1, read as the reverse complement.
GAATCACCTATATTCGGTTTCCACTAAATTGAGCTTCGCGTGTTTGAATGATATAAGTTAGCTTTTTTAAAATAAGGAATATGAAAGCTACCTCTTCCTCCCGGCACTGGCCGGAAGGACTTTTTTTTTACGCCTCGAATTAAGCAGAACCTCGGACTTCTGGGACTCGGATTTTTGAGACTCTACTGTATACTCGATGTTGCTAACGGATGCGCTTGCCTTTCATTGACCTTTACCAGTTGAGACCGTTGTCTTGCGATAACGCGGGGTAGAGTTTAAGCCCGAAAACATTAAGAGGGGGAAATATAAGGGATAATATTGGAGTCGCATTGTGTCAGCGTTCGGTTGTGAATCCCGGTGAATCCGAACAAAACCACAACGATCCAATCTTAAGTTGCAGAAATAATTTCTAAATTCGTAAAGATTGCGTGTAAAAATATGAATAAATCTTATGCGCAATTAAACTCAAATAGAAGAAAAAAAAATTTTTTTTTCATACGTGGAAAATAGGTCAGTACTATAAAAATAAACAAATAAAGATTGTTCTTAATTTGTAAAAAATAATCATATTAATATATGTAATAAGGTTGTTAAGGATTTTAATGAGATGTTAAAATCAGTGATTAAGTCGCGATTTTAACATTTTTTTTTTTTAAATTATCATTGATTAAAAACAAAAATTATGTATTTAAAGCGTTGTAAAAAAGCATTGAAATCTAAGGTGAACATAATTTGATAATTTTTTGTGGATATTTTGCCTAATCAATAAACAAAAACTGCTTTAAATACGCGTTTACGAGCTTAAATGATTATGTTTGTAAAAAATTAAGTAAAACAAGTTTGTAAAAAGCAAGTTCTAATCTGGAATAAAAAACATTCAATTTATAAATGATATTTAAATCTAATGCTGCTATTTTGTAGATTTCAAATATAACTTCAGATATATATAACTGGTCATTCTCATATTTACTTTATGCGCATAAATTAATGGTTGTATATGTTCTGATTAGCATGCACATACTTGCTTGTAAGTTTTGATTTGTGGTATTAACAGTAATTTTTATAAGTTGAAATGCAAAAAATCTTGCGATGATAATTGTTTGATTTGTTATTTGTGTTAACTGATGAAATTACTTATTTGCAGTTTTTATTATTTATGTAATTATATTAATTATAATTTTATTAATCAAAACATAAAATGTTTAATGTTCTAACTAGAAAATTAGTTATTTGATAACTATTAATATAAAAGGTATTAACAATTTAATATTAAATGCAGTTATTAATAATTTTAATATATATAAATATCTGCAGCACTTAATATAGGTTTACATAATTATTACAAAATATTACATAATGTTATTACTAACTTATAAAATAACTAATTTGCTGTTCTTATATATTTTATTACTAAGAATGTTTTGTCTTTCAGTCGATCCTGTCTATTTACACATTCAAGTGTGTGTTTCAAGAGCGATCAGATATTTTTTACACATTTAGTGTTATCAGCAAATTACACATTCAAACGCTTATTTTGAAATTTTCGCATTAGGCGTGCGCTTTGTCAATTTACACACCACTTTACACATACAGACAAGTCGTTTTTGTATCATCGATATACCTGTTTTTATGTGTAAATTTACATATTTGTTTTTAGAGTGCATAAATGAAAACATCCATGTAATTCTTAAGATTAGCTACGTGCTGTGACGAGGAGAATTTACAGAAATCATTAATTTATTTTTACTGGAAAATAAAAGATGCAACAGATTTTTTTTTTAATTTTATCTTTCCTTCACTGTCGCGTCCGGTAATTATATATAAGAAAGTTGCCTATAATGGTGTTTTTGTTACATCCAATTATGTCCCTCTTTAGAGTGACTATTCACTCTGAGTAAGAGTGGAATTTTTGACTCTCTGAAAGAATATTCAGTCCGTGAAAGTGAATATTCTCTCTAAACAGGGGTGAATAATCACTCTTTCGGAGGAGTGACTATTCACTCTTGCTAAAGGAGTGGGAGTGGCCGAGAGGTTCTGCTCTCGAAGCTGGTAGACGGAAGGTGTTGGGTTCGATCCCAATCGCGCCCGCCGGCCTAATCGTTCGGAGTTTTCGTGGTTTTCTTCAAACCTTGGTTTTTCAAGCGTAAATGCGGGTTAGGTTCCCTTACAAAGACCCCCACGGAGGATATCCCCCCCTCTTGGGGCTTATATCTCTCGTTCTGTCAATTGGCCGTCATAAACATAACCAACTAGAGTGCGTTTTTTCACCCCTGGTGGAGTGAATTGTCACTCTTTCATAGAAGTGCATGTTCATTTATTATGGAGAATGTTCAATTTTTATGGAGTGTATTCTTTTTATGTTGCTTTTTGAGGCATTTTAAAAGAATCATACCTTTCTAGAGCATGCAATGAAAATAGATACAAGCGTGGTAAAGATTTCAATAAAATATTTTACTGGCATTTTATTTAATTCATAGTTTGCAACACTATAATTGAACTTTTAAGGAAAAATTCAATCAAAGTTTTACATATGAATTAAATTACATGACTGAATATTTACATGACCAATACTAAAATATTTTATTTCAATCTTGTCCTTTGTGTTTGCTTTCAAAGAGTGAACTTTTCACTCCTCCCAATTTTAGAATGTAAGTTTCTTATTTTGAAAATTTCTGTAATCCTCCAACATTTTAATCTCTTGGATAATTATTATCATTGAGCCTCTATTTCTTTCAATTTCTTAATTTAAAATAATCGCACGAATTTAGCATCATGTTGCGTAAAATAGATGTAATGACGCGACACTTAAGGCTCTTATCAAATTCAAAACTGACTAATTTCTGACCTATTCAAGCAGTTATTTATATTCTTACATATGAAAAATTGTTGTGAACTTGTACCTAGTGAAAATTTAACTCATGCACATAAATAAGCATATAATCTTTAGAATAATTCTATTTATTCCACGACCCCACCCCTTTTTTTGTGAGCAAAACTTTGATTTAAAATATTATACTTTGTTATTTTAATTTTCTACCGATTGTCAAATTTCACGAGGATTTTTTTTTCTCGACCATTTTAGAGAAATCTTAAGTTTTTTCTTTCCAGACTTAGAATTTTGTGATTTTTTCTAACGACTGAATGGGCTCCACCAATATCCGAGACGTTTTTCTATCAAAGCTGGTAGATGGGAGGTACTGGGTTTGATTTAAAACATGCTCGTCTGCCTAATAGTTCGGAGTTATCAGTGGTTCTCTTTGAACTTTGCGTAAATGTGAGTTAGGTTCCCTTAGAAACTAATTATTCAATAATGTGGTTTATCTTTTGCATCATGCTATCCAAAACCGTAACAAAAAATTATTTAAATGATTTTTTGGGTTTATTTAACGGCTATTATGATATTTTAAAACAGAGAAAACAAATAAGAGATATCTGCGATAAGTGAAAATCATCCCCTAATTTCGAAAAAAAGACAACGATGGCAAAATAGCGAAGAAAATAACTAAATACTATATGAATGATCATTTCGTATTAAATGAGTGTTAAGAATTTAAATTCGCACCTTTTTTTTAGTTCTGGTTTTTACATTAAAAAATATACAATAATATGTAGGCTTTTAGAATTGAATTGCTTTTATTGATAATTGTTAACATGTTAAACGTGACGCCGGTCCCTGGTGACCGGCATTGATCTTTCCGTTTAGGCGACGCCGGTCCCTAGGGACTGGCGGTATAAATTTGTAAAAGTAATATATTATATAATATTAAAAACATTTTTCACTTTTTTAATGTATTCTATTAAAGCATTTCAAACATAAAAAGGGTTTTCCTTCACAAGAATTACAAATTTTATTCACCAATGTTGTACAAATATATATACACAATTTCTGTGTATGCTGTCGCTTAAACGGAAATTAAAGTAAAATTAGTGTTGCGTTTACCGTGTTAAACAGTTGTTTTTAAAATTAGAACCTCCATAAAATAAGATTATCTATAATGGTGATTCGAAATACAAGCATTCCCGTACCGAAACCTTTGTGACTCGAGATGAGGGTGGGAAGTTCGTATACTGCGAGAAGGGTGAAAGAGACTCCTTATCTCTGTTCGGTATTTTAGTTTTTAACAGTCCCCAATTTTCTCCGGGCTTAAAGAAAGTCACGGAAGGGGCGGTAGGATACCTGATTTTCATGTCAGTTGGTGAAGGACAAACGCCTGCGATAAAAAATTGGACTATAATATTTGGAAGCCTTGCTGCAAATAAAATTGTAAATTTTTATGATATGTGGTATAATTTTTTTTATCTTTCAAGTTGGGGACTAACTTTGTAATTGGGCAATATTTATTTTTGTGCAGAGCTTCGACTGCTAATAATATATATCCCACTGGACTATTGTCGGGGAGTGCAAGTATTTCTTCAATGGAAACTTGATCTTCAGAGACCCATTCAAACTCCCCGCATGGCATGACACATCCATACAGGATATTAGCATCTAAATACATTGATTAATCTGACAAGCATAACAATTAAAAACACGATGTAAAAATCGTTCATGATTAAAGCAGAATAAAAAGTTTTTCTGAGCAGAATCAGAGTCTATGTGGGAATGTATACATTTTTCAGATTTTCGCAGGACAGCAACAGGAATCACTCGAGTTAAAAGCATATCAATAAAACAGTCTGTAATTTCAGAACAAAATTCAGTGAGTTTCAAAAATTGATCTCGTGATAAACGCATTCCGTTTGGTTTGAACTGAAAATTATTTTCATCCGTTTTGAATATCTGTTGGAGTAGACAAAAATCTTCGTCTAAGAATGCCAAGATCAATTGATTATTACAAATGGAAGACTCTTTCACAGAATAAAAATTGAACTTTGTCACATTTTGCTGGAAATGATCAAAAGTCGTAGCAGTCAACACGACAATATTTTTCGTACGGAAACGTTTTCCGTCACAACTTTCTTTATAATTTCGAATGTGAAGTTTCAAGTTACAGTTTTCTTCCATTTGAATTTGTGCTAAATACACCATTCTAGATTCCAGGTGGTTTAATAATAACTTCTTTTAAAGGTTCTAGTAAACCACTCGTCTTCATGTGAAATATCAGGTTTAATTCTATTCATCGGCGAAATATGTTTAGATGAAGAGCAGTGTGGAAATTCATCACCTGAGAGGGCGAACAAGTCTAAATTCAGTCCCGGATCCTTCAAAAGAGTGGCAAAATCCAGTCTTGTCTTTTTCAGATCGAGGGGATGTGAAATTAAATGTCTAAAAGTAAGGCTAATCCGTATACCTTTAATGTGAGGCTCTGCCTCAATACCATGCGTGAACAGTTCATTGTTAGGGGGACTCATGATGTACAACGAACCATGCCCCAACTTTATAAATGTAGAGGGCACATTCGGACTCTTGAATTCAATAGTTCTCTGAGCACTAAAACTGAGCACTGTAATAGGAAACACCGCTTTCAGGCAGGATTCATCATCTTTGTGATGATTAATACAAGTAGATCCGTCTTGATAAAAATTGAGTAACACATAGTTGAAAGTACACGTTGTTTCTTTTTCCACTTTGTCTCGCAATTCAATCATGAGAGGAGTCCTAGAGTTGCCGGCCACACTAATTTCGCTGAAGGCATAGCTTGTGTTGGTATCATCATAGCCTAACATCAAACGTTTAGGCTTAACATCCTTTCCAAAAATGTGAAAAGCAGGTCTAAAGAAAGGCAATGTCCGCAGCTCCATCAAATATCGGTCAGCATAAGCTTTCTCAATAATATACTACACGTTTAATCCATTGTCTGAATAAATAATGGAAAACATTTTGAAGTCACTAGGCAGCACGAGGTATCCAAATAGACGAGAACAGCTTAACTCCGGCGAAAATTATGAACACTCACGATCTGCTCGCGGTTATATACAAGTTCTTATCGACTAATCTTATCAACTGATTAGATCTAGTCACGTGGTATATGACATCACTTATCACTGATGACTTATGTGTTATTACGTGGTGGGGGGATACTATCACGTGGTATATGACGTCACTTATCACTGATGACGTAGGGGTTATCGCGTGTTGGGGAAAACCCTGTCACGTGGTGTATGATAACACTGATGACGTATTAGGGTATCATGTCTTGGAGAAACCCTATCACGCGGTGTATGATAACACTGATGACGTAGGGGGCTAGATTGTGGAAACCCAATCGATAAGAACTTGTAAGATTTTTCATTTCTAGTCAAGTAACTGAGGATGTAGCAAGTGTTTCAGGTAAGCTAGTTTTAATTCATTTCTTTTTTAATTGTTTTATTAAATTATATTTCATTCAGTTTCTTTTCATTATTTTTCAAAATCTGTTTTAATTCCCCTCTGTTAGAATAAACACACACATTTTTAGAAATAAAGACACAAATATAAAATGAAATCAATTTATTGAAACGATTTATACTATACACTTTTAAAAGTTTCTACATTCAAGTTATATAAAAACTGATCGCTAACAAAATCCACATTCTTTGAAAACATTGATAGAACATCATCAAAATTCACAAGCATTAAAATCATATCTCCCAACTGTTGAAAATTTTCACGGTTGTTTAACATATAACAGGAATGAAGATGAACACTTGGATGTCTAAAAACACAACCGGTACGGTACATTCATAAATTTGATTGAATATATTTAAAATAGAATTCTCGATACAATAAATTAGTTTAGACCACAAAACAAATTCATTTTATGTAGAACTTCGTTCACAGTTTTGTTTTAACCCCTTAACAGTGTGGCCCGAACTGGATTCGGGCAAGAACACTTTGCTTGCTTCGTTATTAACCTCCTACTGCCGGCTATAGAAGTTAAAAATCGCAGTCTCTAAGTACGACAATATCGTGGAATTTTCCCCCCCTCATTGGAGTGACCATTTCTTCGGAAACCTTTGTCTGAAAGCGGGGAGAAGGGTTGGGATCCAGGGTTGCTGTATAATTCTTGGAAGTATTGAGCAGGTTGTTACTTGCGCCAGTTATCCCCATTTTGGTCTGCTTTCATTTTTATATTTAAAAGGAGTGCTAGAGTGCGAGGAATGAATTAGTACATATGAATCATTAGGAAATAGTATTTTAATAATTTTCCTGATCATCATTCTTAGATACAGTCAGTAAAATAGATGAACTGGCATTACAAACTTATCAGGGATTTGACAAATCAACTAAAATGAAGTATATGCACATTATTTTAACATTTTATATAAAATAATAATAATAAAAGTAATATTAATATACTTATAAACACAATCAAATATGATATAATATAATATTAAACCCCAAAAGATTTTTTTTAGCTGATTAGATGGTGTGTAGCTAATTCTAAAGCTCCTATTCAGTGTTTTCAGGGGGGGGGGGGGGATAAACATTACTATGGGCATGTATTGCTTCCAAATTTTGCTTTAACTAAATTGTATACCAGCTTAACTATATCTTACTATGTACTATCTAAAATTTGTTTGTGAATAAATAAGTTCATACACAAAAAATAAAATAAAATAAAAAGAATTATGTTACATTATAAGAGAAAAAAAATCATAAAAACGAAGTTACAATCTATGAAAACGAACATGAAATTGATATAAAGTGTACTAATTTCTTGGAGTATATGGGCTGCGTAGCACTTATATTTGCGATTTTTACAGGCACACAGCGAAAAAAGGATTTAGTTACATTAAGTTTATGAGTGATGATTGTCGACAATTCCTTTTCTGTCGCAAGTTTTAAACATAAAAGCTTGATACTTACCGTCATACTGATGAAAGTGATTTGCAATCAAATAGCTCTTTTTTTTAATACCTTCCGGTAAATTAATTACATCTTCAGTCATAAGAAATTGTTGTCTTATGACGGTAGGTTTTTCTTTCTTGCGCTATCGTATGTGGAAATTCAGTTAAAAACGCTAATTTTAACAGCATTTTTCTAAAAAACCTATTACCTTTACCGAAAGACGAAAAAAGAACGCATTCGATTACATCGTTTCAAAATAAGAGCACTTGATACATTAGCAAACATAAAAGTATCAGTGTGAATATCAGAACATCCTTAAAACTTCATTATTTTAGTACATTACACGATGTGTAATAAATTCTAAACCTCCTATTCAGGTCTATAAAAAGAAGCAAAACAAAAAGCATTATGGCCTATGGACAGGTATTGTTTACAAATTTTATTTTATTTAAATCATATTCTATCTCAACTATATCTTAGTATGTACGAACTAAAATTTGTATTTCAATGAATAAATTCATACGCACACGCCAAAAAAAAAGAAAAAAAAAAAGCTACATTATAAGGGAAAAAAATTATTGCTTTTTTTTTGTTTATTTTTCAAAAAGTGTCACACTATCAAAATGAAGTGAAATTGATTTGAAATGTACTGCAGTCTTGTGGAATATAGACTACATAGCTTTTATTTTTACATTTTTTTACTGCACACGCAAACACAAAAGAATTTGGTTACAGTAAGTTTATGAGTGATTAATGTTGACTCTTCCAATTTCGGTATCAATTTTTTACGCATAAAAATATGATACTCACAGACATACTGATTTAAGTGATTTTAAATCAAATAGATTTTTTAAATACTTTACGATAAATGAATTTCTTCTTAAGTCTTAAGCAATTGTTATCTCATGACGGCAGTTTTCGTTTTCTTTCCTGAGCTATCATATTTGGAAATCCCGTTCAAAATGTCAACTTCGTCAATATTTTTCCTTTAACGAAAAACGAAAAAAAAATCGCTTTCGATTACATAGAAAATAAGCATACCTGCTTATTTGATAAATTTGAACACAAAAATAGTGAGGTTTACTATAGTATATTTTCTATTTAATATAAAGCGTTATAGTTCGTTTCTATAGAGATACATAAAATTATTTTAAATTTATATGCATTATTTAAATGTATTGTTCTTATGAAATATGGGATATATAGGGTTTATTTGTTCGATTTTATAGGAAAGGAGGGGGGGGGGGGCATACACAAATAAGAATTCCGTTTTTATTGTGGGAGTGAAAATCATTTAGAAGTGAAGGAATATATTATATGGCATAGGGTACTGAGAAAAGGATGCGGCACATTCGACACACAGGATTGTACAGTAAGAAAATGGCATGATGCACTCTAAAACCTTCAAACTGCAAACAAGGGGACTTGTTTGGGGGGGGGGTATGGAAGTATTTTAACTTAGTATTTAATTATTGTTATTAGATGACAATAAATGTGAGAAACACATAGTTTAAAAGGTTTGAAATATTGTATAATTGTGGTGGCAGGGGGGGGGGGGGGTGGTAAAGGATATTTTGGGGTATTTTTTCTTTTGCTTTGTTTTTGATAGCGAATTGCTTATTTATTGGTACTAAAAAGTCCCACTTAGCACAGAAGATTTTTTTAATACAGAGTTTTAAATATGTTAAACTTTTTATGATGGGGAAAACTTAAATTTTGGAGGACGGGGGTTTGTAATTTAGGTGATTGATTATTTAAATTGGTCAGCAGTTCTCAATATCTTTAACTTTTTGTAATGAAGGGGTGAGGCGAGAAGAAGCAAAAATTCCGTGCGGGAGAGGAGTATTTCATTAAAGCTATAAAAATTAAAATATGGTGGGTACTTTTAAAGGGTGGGGGGGGGGGGGGCGTATAGTCTACATTTCATTGTACTGTGATATTTTTAAATAATGATATTAAAGAGAAAAAAAAAAAAAAAAAGGTTTCAGTATGTGTCTATTTAATCTATTTTTTTTTATTAGGCCCCCGAGGGAACCAGTTTAGCCCTTAAAGAGCTGTTTGAACCCTGGGAGCAATAATAAATGGCATTTCGGGATTATAAAATTTCATCTGGAAAAATGCTTTCCTACCTATCATCAAATGTATTGAAAATCTATTGACATGTCAGAAGAAGCTATCGCCAAATACTTAACATTTCTTTCGGCGTGATTCGCCAACTGTAAAAACTTACCTCTCCGGCTAATGTGGGAGGGAAATTTTCACGGGGAGAGATAGAAACTGACAGCTGAGTAATTGCATTTCCTAAAGAAGGGGGGTCGGATGCCTTGGTAAAGAGTTTTACCAGCGTCGTACTGAAGGGATATTTTTCTCGCGGTAAGACGTCTTACCGAGCCGTATCCAGAAGGTTAAAAGCATTTTGATACCACTAATTTGTAACTGTAAATTTATCTTTATTGATTGTCAGATATTTTTCGATTAAGTAAGGTAAATATTTTAGTATGGAAAAAGTGGTGTCCAGCCCCATTTTGAATTTTTTCGTAAGAAAACAAATGTCACTGTTAAAGGGTTAATAAGGTGTGTAAATGATTTTCATACATATGATGAATGAATTTCTTATTCAATTTACAGGCTTTTTCTTTCAACTGTTCAAGTTGATGATTGTTTAATTGAATGTAGGATTCATTTTTTAACATTTTAAGACACATAACGGAACTATCCTCATTCAAAACCAAAAGGGTGTTATTAGCGATGAATGAAGAACTGGTATATTTCAAATTAAACACAAATATTTTATATTGGAATTCATAACAGCTGCGAATATCTAAATCGATTCCATTCCGAGTTGGAATTCCTTCACTCGAAAATTCTCTTATTTGAATAGAATATTGAGAATTCTGAAACTGCAGACCTAAAAATATACCGTTTCCAAGTTCTTTTCGAAAAATAAAATTGCAATCATTCACAGGTGGGATTTGAAACACATTTTGTCTATCAGACATGGGTTCTTCGTCCATTTGGGTAGTAGAAGATTTATTAAAGTCAATGAAAAATTCATTCATAATATCCTTAGCGGATTCACAGCAGGAATCAGGAAACAAAGGGTGGTCCTTTGTCAAACCTCGTCATGATAATTGATGGGCGATGAAGGTTCTTCAGTGTAAGGATACAGCGTAACACTTTCCATATTAAATCTTGAATCGTCCAGCAGGGGTTGATACTCGGAAGGCGACAACATTTCTTTGTGATATCTTTGAAACAAAATTTCAGCCATTGGACTAGCAAACACTAGAGTTAGCAGTAAATTGAAGGATGTGTAAAAAACATTAAACTTTTATAGGTTAGTGACGAACACAATGAAACCCAATCACATTCTTTCAAACAGATGACGTCACAGATGAGTCAAAGGAAGCACATACCCGCTGCAGTAAATTACACAACCGGTTAATTAACACAATTCGTTGATCATCTTTTTGTTGTTTCGCGATCTTTCTCCGTTTCACAGATTTTCTACGTTGTGTAGGTTTATGCATTTTTTGATGTTTTAAAAAGTCCACTTTTCTTGATAATATTTCGTTACACACCTTTCACGTTTTCGAATGAATCTTGACATGTCGTCGTAAATACCTCTTTTGAATAAATTTTTTTCCGCACAAATCACAACAAAAGAGTATTTTCAGAAAGTGCGATTTCACATGTCTATTTACCACAAATTTTCGCAGGAACGATTTATTGCAGGTTTCACAAACAAAAACGGGAAAGGGGTTCTTCGTTAATTAAAAGTTCTGATGAAGAGGTTTCATTTCAACATCTGAAACAGGTTCCACTTTAGGGAAGAGATTTATCTCTTTAATAATCAATCCGGGTGCTCCTACAACAGCAATATCTTGAAAATTAGACATCTTAACAACCTCACTGAGCAGCAGTAATTAATCAACTAATGTTAAAAACTTCATTCGCATGAATTTATAATAATCATAAACGGCGCGCATGTACTTAAAAAATCTGTGATTGGTTCATTAAATGACTAATTTTTCAAAAAAAAAGGGCACAGCACTTCTTTAAATTTTCTTTCAAAAGTATGTAATCATGGCTGAATCGAAAAGGTAACGGTGTCTATTCAACCACGACTACATTTTGTATGTTCAATCCTCCTCAAAACCTTTCAGAAATATATCAATTTCGAAACTAAAGTCTATCAATCGACACTAGATGGCAGCACCAAAACTTTAACACAAATTGCTCCCCTAAAAAATTAAAGTCCCCTCGTACTGTAACAGGTTAATTTATATAACCGATCGAAAATTCCCCCCCCTAAAAATTAAAGTCCCCACATTAAAACCGAAAAATACCCCTCGTACACACCAAAAAAATCAATCTTCCAAAAATTTGTCTAAAAAATTCTTATCTAAACCCTCGTCTTATAAGATGACGCATAACCTCCACCCTCCTCTTAGATCACACCGCATGGGCTTGACCCTCCTCAAAGAGTACGCCGCATGACCTTGACCCTCCTCTAAGAGTGCGCTGCACGACCTTCACATGACCTTCACCCGCGCAACCCGTGCAGCTGGCGTTGAACCTCCATTTAATATCTACTTACATACCTTCCTAAACTTTTTCGTTCCATGCTATGTTCTTTTGCAGCTGCATTGAGTACTTAACTTATCATTAACATCTTTTACCCTTTCAGAGGAAAAGTTCTTTCGGTAATTAAAATGTTGAAATAAATGTCTGCCACCGGAATATATGAACGGATTTATTTGGAAATATGAAAAAGACAATATTTCACATACGTATTAAATAGAAAAGAATTTAGCAAAACTCTGGTGTCATTGTGGAGTTTGGGAACTGCAATAAAGTGGTTTCATAAACATACCACTGCCCCTGAAACAGTTAAGACTGCTGCTTTCGTACTTTCTAGTCTTTTCCACTGTTTCAATTTACCTATTGTAATTAATATTTAAATGGAAAAAAGTTACTATCAACTTCTGCATTTATATTTCATTAATTTTTTTTGTGTAGTGCAAATAGCATTTTTTTTTTCATGTTTCTTTAATCAGTTTTAAACGTTTTCTTTTACATTACCCCATTTCACTATACTTTTGCAGGATAAATTTACATTCATTTTTATATATAACCATTAATCTTTCATTATGAACAGTGTAAAATAAAAAGATTTCCAAAACCCCTTAATTAACACATTCCCGAAAGGCAATTTTTATCAAATCTGAATTTTAAAACAATAAAAGCTCGTCCCTGTTCTGAAAGTGTTTAGTAAATTGGTGTTCTAGAAAGGTTGCCCAAGTTTATGCATCTGTAAGCACCTTTCAATGAACGATTTTAATATCAAATGTCTTATAATCTAAAAAAATATGGACAACATGATATAAATTCGTTTTCTGTAAGGTAGAAGCCACGCCCTTAGTCAATGATGCATTTTGAATGAAAACGAAAATTCTCGCATCCCGTCGTGAATGTGTTAAGCGAGCCTTGAACATCTCGTCAACCGTCCCTCACACTGACTGGGTCAAGCCTCCCCACATAGCCATTTTCTTAAGAATAGCACGTTGTTATGTTAAGCCGAACTTACTGATTAATCTGTATGCCTGGAATAAAAGCTCGATATTTCTGCATTACTTAAAACCTACTTACTTAAATTTCTGTGATATAGTTTATCTGAAAAAAGCTTACAAAATCTTTCTAAAAATCACCTTTTATGTTGAAAACACCTCACAATTGATTTTTTCCACACCTATTTCGATTATCTGTATAAAACAGAGATTGTTGTTTGATCATTCCGGTAGCTTTGGTTGACACCTATTGATAAAACTCTGAAATTCTTTTAAATATGAAAACTGATGTGTGGGTCAAGCCTCCCGTATGGTCAACCCTGCCTAGTCTCCCCTATAATATGTATTAAAATTTTATAGCAGATATTTAACCCTTTGAGAAGCAAGCAATTGTGTCTCTGTAAAGTTGAATTCACACCGGAATATTCGAAAAAATTTATTTTAAAATAAGGAAAAACAATTTTGCAACTTTTTTCTTCCAAAGTTAGAAACATAAAATTTAATTAAAAGTTTCTGCTGCGAATCTTGGTTAAAATTAATGCGATATATTATATCCCACCACTCCTCAAGGGGTTAAAATGTGTAAAAAAGTAAAAATTAATGTTACAAATTTCAAAATACAGATTGTAAAAAGACATGAAAGGAAAAATGTATAGAAAATTATTTTACAGTATAATAAAGTATCACTTGATCCAGCGATTTCTGGAGTTCTATTACCTGAGATTTATTCTGTTGAGCTGAACCAGGTTTCAGACCAGATGCTATAATCATTAACGTTAGCTGGGTGAAAAAGTTCCACCAGATTCGCCCGGGATAGCTCAGATGGCAGAGCACTGGCGGTTTCAACCAGGAGATCCCTGATTCGAATACTGGTCCGTACATTTTTCGCCCAGTTGATAATTTACATCTAATATAATAAAGTATCATCAGAAAGCAAATGAAACGAAAAAGGAATGCAAAACAGAGCTTTAAGAGCAAAAAATTTCCAAATGTTCATTTCAGATGAAACGCAGAGTAACAGTTTCTATCTCGATTTATACATAACGCTACTCCACATTTTGAACACTTTATGAAAGTTTTGCGAGTGCAGGCTGGAATTCCATGTAATCCGGCTAATGGCACACTCCATATAATCTTTGCAGCAAAGAGGAAATTGCTGGCCAGCAGCAAGATAGCTGCTGGCAATGATAAAGAAGTGCTGGCTGATGGTCTACCACTGCATGACCACTGCTGGACAGCTTCAGTCAACTTTGCTGTTGGAAATCATCAGATAAAATTCTGGTGGGTATCCATTTTATCTCATGTGCTGGCCCACCACTACATGGAAGTGCACGAACTTTTGCAGTATTATTGCTGGGAACCTTACGCTAAGTCACGCTGCGAATATCGAAAACATTGAGTATTTGAACACAAATCTGAAATGAATATCTTAACACAATTTAAGCTGTGAAGCTAATTTTTTCTGAAACTGTAAAAAATATAGCACCACTGCCACCAACAAAATAAATAAGTAAATGAATAAATAAATAAATTCTTTTTTTCAACGTGCTTTTTTTTTCTCCTTAAATCTGGTTTTACTAGGTTACAAAGGATTTCGGTTTTCATAATTTACGCAGTTCAGAATCAATAATAAAAAAAAAGAAGCGTATAACATACATAGGATTTCTATACAATAGAATAATTTCTATACCAGTTTAATGGTTGGGAACGGTAATCACAAAAGAAACAAACTTGAAATAGTGTAATGAGAGCTTGAAAACTACGAGCAATCGTAGCGTACGCTGAAAGCACTTGTTCATGTCCGATCACGAAAACCAAACAGCATCGACGGCGGTCAGTACTTGGGAGAGTGACCACATGCAGTTCAAATATTTCTATAGGCATTTCTATTATAGACACTTCTACAGATATTTCTATAGCTCTTGGTGAAACTAGCTTACAGAAAACAGAGCCATAATTATATAATACTTTGCTTTTTTATAGAATTCTATGAGAAATTTTTGTAAGGGAAAGTGCTGGGCCAGCAAAGGAATAGCAGTGGGATAGATGCTAGCACTGCAGGAAAAGTGCCGGATTTAAGTAATGTGATGGCATACCAATGCTGGCCATCACTGATGGGCCAGCTGCATTCGGCTCGGACACTTTTCGACAGGTTTAAGTAATGGCACACTTGCACTTTACCGCTGACGGCACTGCTGGCTGCCATTTTTTTCAGCTGATGGCCCACTGTTTCTTTGCTGGGTTATATCTTGGACTGTCATTGCAGATATAGGACCTTTATGTTTCTTGATTATAATTCCCCTTTCTACTTCAGACATTCTTGGACGTCCTCTTTTAGCATTTGGTGTTTCGCTTCCGATCTTACAAAGGCAGATTGCAACCTCTTCCCCGAATTTAGCCAAAGTCATTTCTGTTAAGGAATTATTTTCGTTCACATTTTTATATAAGATCCATGAATTTATCATAACAATATCCAGTAGATGGTAGAAAACTCAAACTTTTTAGATCTCATTTTATTTCTATATCTTCCTAAATGGCTGTCTAGTAAGTCTACCCCACCCATGTGTTTATTGTATTGTTTTACCACAAAAGGACAAGCTATATCAGTCTTTTGATTCGCCTTTTTATCGAATCGAAAAATATTTTCTATAGATAGACTCACAGCAAATGTTGACAAGAAATTAACTGGCTTATTATCCAGCCATGTAACACATGCAGGGGTCTGTCCAGATTTTTCTTACAGGGTCCTGTTTTTGTGAAATTGTGAAGTTTTTCTTATTTTTGTGAAAATTTCTAGTCATGATTTTGTGAATTTTAAATTATCGATGTCTTCATGTTCTATCCTTCATATATAAAAAGCTAAGTAATATGCTCTTTGGTGAATTCAACTGCTTACGTACAGGCCAAATTTTATTTTTAAATGACTAAATTTGTGAAAAGTTCAATAAGAATGTGAAAAAATTCTGTGAAAGGTCTATTTAAGAGACAACTAATTTTGTGAAGGGTCCTGTTTTGCGATAAAATGTTTTGTGAAGGGTCCTGTTTGGAGATAAAAAAAAATTGTTAAGGGTCCTGTTTTAAGGTCACGAAAAATTTGTGAAGGGTCCTTTAAAGGACCTAAAATTTTCCTAAACATATCCCTGACATGATATTTGTGTACTGTTAATGCATGCTACTTGTTCTAAACTAGGGGTGCACAACCTTTTTAAGAGAAGGGCCGCTTACAAAAATGTCTGAGTTGTCGAGGGCCACACAGGGTCGGACTGGCCCGCCGGCCCATCTGCCCGATGGCCGGTGCGCCCTCATCCGGGGAAAATTTCGCGCCCTACCTTCCTAAGCCACTCCAGTAGTTTTTTTTTCCACATTGTACACATACATTCTGACGAGAGTACAAAATTTCGAGAATTCTTTTACGGAATGATCATCAATCCATAAACAGACATCAGTAGTGAGGTATTTTTTATTATCACAAAGAAATTAAAGATATATCGAAGCTGTTTCAGGATCAGGAATCAAAGTGGATATCTTCGCATGCGATTGAGAAAGAAAACATGCACCCAGGGAAAGCTTTAGTAATCCCGACGCCCTGAGCTAGATTTTTTTCATCACCTCTGTAAGTGATATCATATCTTTTAGATTTTAACCAAATGTTTTGCCGACTTACAATCCTTCAGGTTTTACTACCTTCCCCCATCCCTTTTAAAACTGGCATGCACCTATAATTGAAACCGTACTTTTTGAAAATAACTTGAGAAAAGAAAGACATTAATATTAGTAGGCAAAAAAATTTTTATAGGGATTTTGTTGTGAATTGGAAAATACGATTTTTCTTTTCAAGAAATACAAACTTGGTGGCACTTCTGGATTACAATCCTACTAACTGTGGAAGAATCCTGCGGCCAGCGTTTTTTCAATCACAGAATTTACATCCTAATTTTCGGTTAGTAAGCTTCGCTTTATTTACTGACAGACTTTCAATGCTTAACCCTAGAACTACCGGAAATTTTACTCAAGTTTTATAAAAACATTCTACACCAGAATTTTTACTTAAAACTATTTAATTTGTTTATTTAACTTATTATTGTCTGATTTATACATTTAGTTTGTTTTGAAGAAATTTCTGGTTTGAATAAATATTTTGAATGTACATGTCGGGTCCATTGGACCCTTCTGGTAGACAGAGGGTTAAATAACTGTTAGGAAATTCTAGCATAGATTTTGGAATAAAAAATTGTTTAATTTAATCATTGAAAACTTATCGTTTAATAAAGCGATGATTATTCAGAAATTATGATAGTTAAAAAAAATAAAATAATAAAAAATATTATGGAAACTTAAATATGTCCCTTGATCTCTAATTATGATAAGAAATTTGCAAAACACGGGAAGATTGTTCTGCGAAGAGTAAATTTACTCAATTATTTTAGTTATTTTAGACTAACAAAAGGACTTTTTTATCAAATGAAATAGTCTTCTTTTACCAAAAGAGCACCGAAAAGGAAATAATAGATACTTACCAGAAATACTTAAAAAAAATTCTGTAACGTTAAGTCAGTTTAGTTTCAATTTAAAATTCATGTATGATTTTACTCGTGACTAACTATTTTCAGTACTTTTTCTGGTCAGATTTTCATTAGAAAATTACATAAACACCTTGCTGGCAACGAATTGAAATAGGGTGTTAAAAGTGGATGTTACCATTTGAAAAATCAACGTTTGTGCCTTTTTTTTAATATGTAGACAATGCCCAAAGAAAAACTTATGAATATCATTTAACAGCAGATATTATTTTAATCCATTGGTACCTATATCTTTTTTATACAGTCATTTGCAGAAGAATTGGTAGGTGATGGTCATTTTTTTCCATGACTCTTATAACAGGGCTCCCAAATGGTCCGCCAACTGAATACCAATAAATTTTAACAGAAAATTTTATGGTAGGTTTGCGCTAGAATTAACTTTCAAAGGTTCGGTTTGAAAGAAAAATCTAAAAGGAAATTTTTTCTAAAATAATATTGGCATTCAGTTGGCGGGCTATTTCGGAGCCCTGTTATAAGGAGTCTACTGACAAAAGAAAAAATAGGAAAGCCCTAACCTTGATATCAGTCATCGACTACAAACTAATCTGTATTCAACTTGCTGAAACTTTTAGATATAACATAATTCGTTTTAGAAAATTGTGTAACATTGTTTAGATTTGATGGAACACTAAACATGCACGAGGAATATAGCGAAGTCTTCTATCTAGACCAGTGGTTCCCAACGTGGGGCGTACGCCCCACTGGGGGGACATTTGACCTTCTAGGGGGGGGGCAATTCCAAATTTCTTACTTACTCATTCACTATAAGTTTCTTTTGACTTTTTTGGGATAAGAAGTGTTGTAGGTTAAAAATAATTGGAATACAAGCAAAATTTAATAAATCAGTTTTTTATTGAATTTTTAAAATGTTCTGTATCGAAATTTTAAAATAGATTTGGTACCAGAATAATTATGTGAATAATTTTTGAAAATATTTTGATATCTTTTAAAGTATTAAAACTCACTATAATTTTTCTGGTGGAAAATTTAAAGTTTTTCGTAACGTTTTCCATTATTTATTAAATGAGTTTTCTACTTTTATTCGCTAATACAATTATCGATATTGGGAAAGGGAAAACAGAGAGGATGTGGTATGCGAAATAATGGCTACTTAATTTGATAAAGATGTGAATATTAAAATACTTCTTGTGTATTGTGTTATTCATATAAAGAAAAGTCAGTGTCCAAAGCTTTTCCGCCAACTCTTAATAAGTTACAAGAATGCATTATAAAATGTATGAATTTATCAGTTTTAACGTTAAATGTAAGTGTTTATTTAAGTTACTTGGGAAGATAAAAATGCAGACTGTGTAACACTTTTCTTTAACATTGAGTTAAATTGGAAAAGTACAACATAACTCATTTTGGCATGTAGGCAAAGATGTATAATCTCGTTGCATTTATAAAATTTTGTTAAAAACACATTTGTGGTAGAAGATTGACTTCTTTGATAAGTTAAAAATTATGAAATGATTAGATTTTATTAAGGCTCTATTACACTCCCCCCGTGTGAATAGAATTCATTTTAAAAAATGAGAGGCATAATTTACAGATTATGGGGGGCGGGGGGGGATAGTGACTTTACGGATGTTTTGGTGGGGCGTGGCCAATAGAAGGTTGGGAACCACTGATCTATACTCAGAGATATAATATTAAACCGTTTTCATACGGTACTATGCGAAGAATGTGCTAATCCTTGTCAAGCCAGATACAACACAAGCATAAGTAAAGTTGACTCGAGTTCCTTAAAAATTTTGCGCCCTTTTCCCTGTCCCAGTCCGACCCTGGGGCCACATCAGTAACACAAAGAAAATTCTATTTCAGGGAGGGGATCTCTGGCCTATAATCAGATAAAAAACATGATTTCAGACGGGGGGGGGGGGGGATTTACCCCTGTAGGTTCCTCTACCCAGTCAACATATCCAATTCAGTTTTCCACACCTGATCAACGAAATTTGAGATTTTTTCCGCGCCTTTTCACCAAAATTTGCGCTTCTAAATGCACCCGATCAGCGAAATTTGCAATTTCTTCTGGCGGCAAATTGATGAAAGTCGCGCTTTTTTCTTGTGATTAACTGGCGAAATTCACGATTTTTCCGCGCATCGCGCATCATCGACAAAATGCGTAATTGTTCCGTGCCCCACCAGAGAAAATCGCGTTTTTCCGGAGCCTGATCGACAAAACACGTGATTTTTTCGTGCCCAATTGACGAAATTTGCGATTTTTTCCGCGCCTGACCTACGAAATTCGCGATTTTTCCGCTCTCAATCGACGAAATTCGCGATTTTTCCGCTCTAAATCGACGAATTCGCGATTTTTCCGCTCTCCATCAACGAAATTCGCAATTTTTTCGCTCTGGATCGACGAAATTCGCGATTCCTAACTGACTTTGATGAAATTAACAATTTTCTCTCGGCAAATTGACGAAATTAGCGTTTTTTTCAAGATAAAATGATGAAACTTGCGAGTTTTCTGCCCCTGATCGACGAAATTCGCGGTTTTCCACACCCGATCAACGAAATTTTCTTAACTGACTGACGAAATTTCCAATTTTTTCTTGCCGCAAATTGACGAAGTTCGCGATTTTATCTCACGATAAACTGACGAAACTCACGATTTTTTTCCGCGAATCATAGACAAAATTCCCGATAATTTCGTGCCCAATCAATTAAATTTGCAATTTTTCCGCGCCTGATCAACAAAATTCGCGATTTTTCCGTCCCCGACCAATGAAATTCGCGATTTTTCAGTGCCCGATGAACGAAATTCGCGATTTATCTCACGGATAAACTGACGAAACTCACGATTTTTCCGTAGTCGATCAAGAAAATTTGCAATTATTCCGTGCATCATCGACAAAATTCACGATTTTTCCTTGCCCGATAACGAAATTTGCGATTTTTCCGCGCCTGATCAACAAAATTCGCGATTTTTACTTCCGATCAACGAAATTCGCGATTTTTTTATGCACGTTCAACGAAATTCGCGATTTTTCTACCCTGATGGACAAAACTCGCGATTTTTCAGTACCTGATCAACGAAATTTACAAATTTTGCGCACCCAAATAACGAAATTCGCTATTCTTAACTGACTGACGAAATCTGAAATTTATTCCCGCGGCAAATTGACAAAATTCGTAATTTCTCCGTGCCCGATCAACGAAATTTGTGATTTTTCTGCGCCTGATCGACAAAATTCGTGATTTTTCCAAATCCGATCAAAAAAACTAGCGATTTTTTCCGAGTCCGATCAGCAAAACTCGCGATTTTCTCGTGGCCGATCAACGAAACTCGCGATTTTCCTGTACCTGATCGACGAAACTGGCGATTTTCCTGACCTAATCAAAGAAATTCGCGATTTTTCCGTTTTTGATCTATGAAAATTGAGCTATTTTTCGACTAGCGACTGAGGAAATTCGCAACTTGGTAATTTCCTATGTTGATAGCTATGGTATCGGCCGGCCGATTAACGGAGTTTGCGATTCTTAACTGACTGATGAAATTTGCAATTTTTTCCTGCAACAAATTGGGCGAAATTCATGATTTTTTCCCTGAAATCTATGGATAAAAATTGTGATTTTTTCCAGTTATGAATTGAGGAACTTCGCGGGCCACAGGTTGTGCATCCCTATTCTAAACTATAAGCCCTTTTTTCTTTTTCTTTCTTTATCTCAGACTCTAAAGGCAGCTTACTATTAGGAATTCTATTGCGTCTCACTGTGGCCAATGAAAACATTCCGTTCTGTGATAAAAATTCAAGTAATGGTAATGAATTGAAGTAATTATCAAAAAACAACTTTTGGTTTTGATTTCGCAGAATTAACCTACTGAAACACTCAGCAACATTTGATGCAGACCCTAAATCTGGCTCATTTGGCGGTCGTATGTCAACATTTTCCAGGCCACTTTATAATTCAAAATCATAGGCAAAACCACTTATACCACATAAAACGAAGAATTTAAAGCCCCATTTATGTGGTTTATTGGAAAAATACTGTTTCAAAATGCTTCGAGACTTTGTTGCTTAAATTTCTTCATCTATTGACAAACACTCTTCCATAACAACTTGCATAAAGCGTTTTTTGAAACACTCTGTTAGAGGTCTTACTTTGAATAGTCTATGAAGGTCCTTCATGCCTCTACCAGTTTCTTTAGTATTGTCATTAAAAAGTAAAAATTGTTGGATTTTTTCAAATTTTTGACAGACATTATCTCTTTATTGTTTGGTTACCTAAAATATCACTCCAGTAATCTCTTGCAGATGGTAAATGTATAAGTGACATTATATAAGAAATTCCCATATAACGTTGAATATCCGTAATGAAAACTTGTAAAGGTTGAGAAGGACCCTTTTGTATGCTATACCTATGTGTCTCTTCTGAAATAAGATTCAAAAGTTCATTTTCAGCAGCAATTTTTATCAATTCTGAGTTTTAAAACAGTAGAAGTTCTTCCTTGTTCTGAAAGACTTTTGTAAATTGGTGTTCTAGATATGTTACCCAAGTTTATGTATTGATAAATATCTTTCAATGAACGAATTTAATATAAAATGTCTTACAATCTAACAAAATATGGACAACATGATATAAATGCATTTTCTGTAAGGTAGAAGCCACGCCCTTAGTCAATGATGTTTTTTGAATAAAAACGAGAATTCTCATTTCCCGTCGTGAATGTGTTAAGGGAGCCTTGAATATCTGGTTAACCCTCCCTCACATTGACTGGGTCAAGCCTCCCCACATACCCTTTTTCTAAAGAATAGCACATTCATATGTTAAGCCTAACTTACTGTATAATCTTTATGCCTAGAATAAAAGCTCGATATTTCTGCATTACTTAAAACCTACTTACTTAAATTTCTACGATATATTTTATTTGAAAAAAGCTTACACAATATTTCTAAAAACACAACTTTTAGGTTGAGAACATCTCACATTTGATCTTTTCCACACCTATTTCGATTATCTGTATGAAACAGAGACTGTTGTTTGAGCATTGTGGTAGCTTTGGTTGGCACCTATTGATAAAACTCTGAAATTCTTTTAAATATAAAAACTGATGGGTGGGTCAAGCCTCCCATATGGTCAATCCTCCCTAGTCTCCCCTACTTGAATGTCTAAAATTTTATCTTCGAAACTTTTAAGATTTTTTAGTGAAAACGTTGAAGCAAATTCTACTGTTGTTTACGATGCAGACTGATTTTTTTTTAAAGAAAATCTAATAGATAGCTATCTAGTACTGCCACCCAGTGAAAAAAAAAAAAAAAAAAAAAAAAAAAAACAGGTACAAAACTCTTTGTTTAAATGTTCTATATATGGCACAAAGCTCAGATAACCTATATTTAGGATCCATGGGAAAATAGAAGGGTTTTATTGGTATGTGCCAGATATGGCACACCGTGCAGTGAAGGGTTAAAATCAATAGTTTTTCGTTATTCCGTTGAATATCATCTGTTCGCAAATCGTCGGGATAGCGAGAGGGGAAGTTCCCGTCGATTCATGAGTTGCCGGTGTACAATAGAATTACGAAAAATCAAGAAAATTACACAAAAATCGCTTTTGAAGGACCTCCTTTCTGCGGAATATTTCCAAATTCAGGGAGGACCTTCTTGCCATGGCCAGAAACATACACAAAAAAATTGGTTCAATTCTAGGGATAACTTCATACACTTTTCGATGGTACAATATTCAAAATCGCGCAAAAATCGCTAACACAGCGCCCCCTCCCTGCGGAAATTTTCCAAATTATGGGAGGACCTGCTTGCCATAATCAAACACTTTTTTTTAAAAATGTGGTTTAATTCTATGCATAACTTCCTACACTTTTTGAAACGTGTAAATCCATCGAAAACCGGAAGTCGAAAAAAATTTCGATTACAATACTTTCTTCTATTGAAGATAGAAGAAAGTAAAAATTTGGTTCAGTTCTATGCACAACTTCAGACACTTTTCGATGGTACAATATTCAAAATGGCACAAAAATCGCTATTACAGCGCTCCCTACCAGCGGATTTTTTTTTCTTTTTCAAATTAAGGAAGGACCTGCCTGCCATAAGCAAGAACTTAAAAAAAAATTTTTGGTTCAATTCTATGCATAACTTCATACACTTTTCTATGGTACAATATTCAAAATCGCTATTACAGCGTCCCCTTCCGGCGGATTAATGCAATAATTTTATACTAATTAATGCTGTAATGTTATAAGTAATCAAGATTCGCACATTTCTTCGAATCCCTACGTATTCTGAAACAACTACTAATGATTAGAATTTTTTTTGTTTGTTTTCTGCCGCTTTGTTTACTCATAGATTTTGCAATATTTTTCTACAGTTAACACGTTGGCGGCTAAGCCGTATGAGGTGAAATCATTCCTCGTGGCTGAAAGTTACTTTTGATGAAATTTAATCTTAATGCAATGCTATAAATGTTCCATAAAAAATTTTGCCGATTTTTATATTTTTGCCTGGAAAAAAACGACTGTCGACAGTTGTTAGACGCCCGCCATTAAGAAGGGACATCCATTTATGTAGGAATCGAAACATGTATAATATTTCAAATGCCAGTCAATATTAATTTTATTTATGTTTATTATAATCAGGCAGATTTTATTTAATGACAAATATGTTTAATATTTAAATTTATAAAAGTTTTCATTGTTTCCAAAAAGTCAATTAACGTAATTTTTGTTGAAAGAGGTTTCAACGAAAAATTGTAGTTTTCTTTGACCTTTTAAAAATATCTTTGGAAATATTTATTGCACTTTCCTGTAAAGGAGTGATTACAACGAAAAATATCTTACCTGTGAAATAAGTCATGACCCATAACAAAAATTCTATGATCCCGTTACACATTATCTTTCTCAAGTTCAGTTTCATTTGAAACAATTACTTCCTGCAAACATTTTACCTTTTTTTAACATTTTATTATTCTTTAAGAAGGCTAGGGAAAAATTTAAAGATGTTACCAGTTGGCTAGACAGATACAGAATGAATTGAAACAGCACTAACAGGTGTCGAAGGGTCGTCAACGGCCGCCATTTGGAGAGGGGCGCTAGTGTCGAACACCCTACGCCAACATGTTACTAGCGTCTCTTTCGTGCGCTATTCCCTACCTGAGCGATGGATAGCGGTTAAGTCCATTCTAAATGCAGGTGGGAAGGTTGGGAGAGCTCAGAAATTTGCTCCGCAAACCACGTGATGTTTGCGTCATCATTGTTTATATTCAGATTTATTTACTACTCTGATTTCGGCGTTAAGAGTGATATATGCAGCTTCTTAAAATCTTGTATATCGTCATTAACGACTATTTTATTATTAAAAACATCATAGATATAGGAAGGTGTATTCCTTATTCCAAGAAAAACATAACTTATAAGAGTTTAGAAAATGCACATTTAAATATTCATTCTCATCAAATAAAATCAGTTTTCCATCTTTTAAAATTTATATGCTCTTGTATTTTATTTTTGCAATTTTTCTGATCATAAAGATAATGTATGAAAAGGAAGATTTACTGTTTTGTTTACATACTTGTTTGTTGGAAAGAAAGGGGTATATGTTAGTATCTTTCATGCATATAATAAATTTTAAAATGTCAAGGTATATATAATTATATTTAGATGATGATAAAAAGGTATGATTGGTAAAATATTACTGTTAACTTGTATGCCGATCTAATTAATTTCATTAAAATCCTAATTATGTAAATATATGCTTAATAATAAGCATTTCTTAAAGTGATAAAGGCTGTTGTTTTTAAAAAGTACTTTTAAAGAAAAAATCAAATAAATATTAGTTATTTGTGATTATAATATTCCAATAATATTTATTTCAATTTATAGAGTATAACGTGGTTTTTTGTGAATAATACAAATAGCTATTTTATTTCTCTGTTAAGGTGATGATTTTAAAACTAATGTTAATAAAATTATTGAATTAAATTAATAAATTAATTTATAGGGTTTTAAAAAAGTTGTAAATGCGAAATTTGGATAACATTTTTAAATATATTTTAAAAAACAAAAGGTTTTTTTAAGTCCATATTTAAAAGCATATTGTAGTTTTTTTTTTTTTTTTTTTTTTTTTTTTAACACACTTTTAAATAGTTATCAAAATTAACTTAAATAACTGATAGCTTTTTTTTTTTTCATTAAAAATATTTATTTTTGCAAATTATTAAAAACTTGTGAATGGTTATGAGAAATGTTTTGCGTATGAATTGTACTATTTTTATATTTAAAAAAAAAAAAAAAAAAAAAAAAAAAAAAAAAAAAAAAAAAAATCATTTACATATTTAAGTAAGATTTACCTAAAGGTATTGGAAAGTAATTGCTAGCTCAAATTATTAGAATGTAACTGTCAATATTATTGTTTTATTTTTTCTCCTTTATTAAGCATAAATTTAAAATCTTATTAGGAAAAATAAGATTCTAGAGAATCTTTAAACTTTTCTTATTTTTTAACAAGATGCAAGAAAAATGCATAAAAAAAAAACTTTACCGAATTCTTAAAAAATAACTAAATACCATTTTTCAATGACTAGCCTTAAAATTTTCAGTATATACACACACAAATATATTTAAATATAATTCAACATTTATTCGGTATTCAAACATATTATCACCCCCCCCACACACACACACACACACCTCTATCTTTCATACCTTATAAATTGAATCATTAACTTAATTCAATTAGTATAGTATAAGAAATTTAATTCTCCAACAAAATATGGTTCCACACTGTCATGTTTTTGATTTCATGTCGATACAAGGCAGAATTAGAAATCCATCTTTATCTTGATTTAAACCAGGTCTTAGCTGAAAATTTGCACTCTTTTTCTAAATGTTTTCATCATTTGAGCACTACTATATGGCAGAATAGACTTTAAAATCCGAAGGATCAAGAATTAAAATTAAAAATTCAGTTCTTAATTCACGAATTTATTATTTTCAGTATCTTAAGTTCAGATTAATAAAAGATTTTAAAAATAAAATTGAAATTTTAAAATAAAATTGAAAAGTAAAGTTTAAAAAAGAGAGAGGGAGAAGGGGGGGGGGGGGGAGGCAGAGGGGATATATTTTAATGCCAAATATTAAATTTATATGCTTTAACATTGAAGTCATATTTAAGTATATGTCTGTATATGTACTGCAATTTATATGCATAAATACTTTTCTATCCTGAAAACCTAAAAAAAAAAAAAAAAAAAAAAAAAAAAAAACTTTATACTTTATCTTGATTTAGGTCAAGCATCTGTTAGTATTAGCAAGTTTTATTTATTTGATATTTATTTCTTTTATTGTTTTTACTTAAAAAAAAAAATTATTTTAGATTTACTAGTGTATGATACCATACAATAAATTGAAAAAATATGGCTGTTCATAGAAAAATCATAATTAATTATTATTATTATTATTTAAGAATTCAAAGAAAAGGTTTTTTTTTAAATTCATTATTTTTGCATCTTGTTAAGAAACAAGAAAGGTTTAATTTGAAGAACGCCTTAGAATCTTATTTTTCATAATAATATTTTGAATTTATACATAATAAAAGAGAAAGGGAGAGAAAAAAAATAATATTAAGAATTACTTTCTAATAATTTTAGCTATCAATTATTTTCCAATATCTTCATCTAAATCTTACTTAAAGCTTGTACTATACTTATTGAATTAAATTAATGAATTAATTTATAGGATTCTTTAAATGTTGCAAAATTTGGATTTAAATTTTTAAATATACTTTTAAAAAATTATTACTATTTTTTTTTAAGTCCAAGTGTAAGAGTATGATTTTTTTTTTCTCCATGTAAGGAACTCTTAAATAGCTATTTATCAAAAATAACTTAAATTTAATTGTGCCTTTTTCTGTTGTTGTTGTTGTTTTTACATTAGAAACAATTTTTCTGCACTAAATTATTAAAAGCTTATGAATGGCTATGAGAATTCTTTTGTATAAATTTGTCTTTTTTATTTATAAAAATTTATTATTTATTTAAGTAAGATTTAGCTAAAGGTATTGGAAAGCAATTGATAGCTAAAATTAATAAAAAGTAATTGTTAATATTTTTTTTGTCTCCCTTTCTCTTTTATTTAGTATAAATTCAAAATATTATTATGAAAAATAAGATCCTAGGGGGTTCTTCAAATTAAATTTCTCTTGTTTCTTAACAAGGTGCAAAAATTATGAATTAAAAAATGTTCTTCTTTAAATTCTTAAATAATAATAATAATTAAATAAGATTTTTCTATGATTAGCCCTAAATTTTTCAGTTTACTGCATGACATCATAAACTAGTAAATCTGGAGAAAAAAAAAATTAAGTAAAAAAAATAAAAGAAATAAATAACAAATAAATAAAACATGCTATTATTAACAGATGCTAGTCCTAAGTCAAGATACACACATATATTTTAATATAACTTCAATGTTAAAGCATTTAAATTAAATATTTGGTATTAAAATATACTCCCCCCCCCCCCCAAAAAAAAACAAAAAACAAAAAAAAAAACACTCTTTTTATTTATTTATTTATTTATTTTTTTTTTTTTTTTGTCACAGAAAGAACATATTATAATTTTTATTGTTATTATTATTTTAAGAATACAATGAAGAATATTTTTTTTCGTTGTTAAGAAGAAAAAAGAAATACAAAATTAATTAAAAACCTTTCTACATGTTATTTTTAAAAGATTAGCCAGTAGATGGCGCTCGTTTCTAGAGTGTGGGGAGCCTTCAGTTTGTTTATACCTAAACGTTGTGCGATTTAGCGCTGACGCAGAATTCCTGTCTACCCTTTCCACCTGCATTTAGAATGGACTTCACGGCTATCCATCGCTGTCGTAGGGAATAGCGCACGAAAGAGACGCTAGTCAACATGTTAAATAAGGCGAAAAAGAACTTAAAATTTTGTGATAGAATTCTGAGAACCCTGGTAATCCGAACCAAAGCGATTACAGGAAAAGCGACGACCTGTCTATGGAAAGCTATGGACAGCTCTCGCGCGCTGTTCTTGACTTTGAAAACAGGACAATTGTAGTTTACAGCACACTAACTAGGAGCGCTGCTATCGAAGGAGAATCTGCACGCGCATATTTTCCCCGACAGAATTTTGATTATCAATTCGAGTCTCGACTCATGTCAAGGGGAAAATGCTAAGCTCGCTTTGCTGTAATCGGATACGTTCGTTGCACGTGGGAATGCTGGTAAACCTTGTATACTATGCTCGTTATTTTTTTTATTAAATCCTATTTAATCGTACTTAAGTTCGTTATTTTTGCATACATTTGTATTTCCAAAAGATTCATTCTCATTTAAAGATTAAATATCCGTAGATATTTTTATCATAGAGATTTAAAGTTGAGTGAAATTTGAAAAATATCTTTCAACAGTTTTCATTTATCTTTTTTACTATGCACGCTTGCATAATATGTAGCACATTTTTAGTTCGTATTAATTAGTGCTACTTCTTTAAACGTATTTTTGTTTAACAAATACAGAAAGACATTCGTTTATCATTTGTTTACATTATTTATTTGATGCTCCACAATTTAAAAATATGCCCATATTTATGTATTTAAAAAATCTTTAATAATTTCGATTAAATTGAATTTATTCTGCTTATAGTATTTGAAATGTAATTTATTCAAAGTTGTTAAATCATTTATTTTTTAATTATTTTAAGCGCTTTTTATATTTTCACTTATCCTATTTATCTGTTGCTGTATAAAATTTTAAATAATACGGTTCAACAACAGATGGTTTTAAATGGGCAATCTTAATTCATTAAATTTTTGTTATACAAGTTGTTTGAATTGGAAAATCTTATTAAACGTATTTAATGCTTTTCATTTCTGTGAAATTTAAAGTAAATTAATTTTGATTAAATCAATTTAAATGTTTGACATTTTCAATGTACATAATAATAGATATGAGAGATTTTGAAAATGTGTATTTGAAAAAGAAAAATTTAAGAGAAAAATTAAATAATGTTACTTGATTTAAATAAAAATTAAATTATGGAGCATCAAGTTCAAATTTGATATAATGTAAGATACAAATGATTCTGAAAAAGGAAAAAAAAAAATCTGTTTAAATGAAAATATTTCAAAATAAAGTTACAAAAATGTATTTTTCTGATTTCCCCCAGAAATTATATAAACTCTATATTTCTTTTTATGTAGTTTTTAAACAGAGAAAAATCTTTACGAAATTAAATTATGCAAAATTATTTAGATTGAGATTTTAATGGATTTAATACAGCTAAATTAACCGAGCATAACTTACAGACTTGTCAGCAAAATAAAGGACATTAAAAAAAAAAAAAAAAGATATGAAAGAATAACTCATCACAAACAATATTTCGTGGGTTCATGAACAGGGTACAAAATGCATTTTAACTTATTTAAACTGTATATGTATTTTCGGTATAAAATAATAGTTGAAACTTTTTAATTTATTAATAATTAAACATTTAAGTTATATGTATTACTGAAAAAACTTTTTTTTTTTTTTTAAATCCTGATAATAGTTGTGTTCAAAAAAGCAATTTTTTAAGAAAAAACACCTTCTAAGTTAGTATTTACTTAAAATATAATATAGATTTTATTTTTCTAAATGTAAACTAACCGTTAAACTTTTCGTTTGTTTCGCGACAGTATAACAGTAACAAAACGACAATGAGAAGTTTTCAATTCTGTCGGTAAACAAACTCGTAGAGTGATGAAATATTTTAATTATTGATAAAAGTAATCGGATTATGTATTTCTTTTAATATTTAATCTTATTTATTTTCTGTTTACTTTTAATAATTTATAAGGCGTGAAAAATATGAATGTTTTTACAAGAAAATATTTGTTGTAAATATTAATCCCATATAGTAAATATCCCATTGAAACAAATTGTCGAATGCATTAAATAATATATATATCTATTATTTCAGAAATGGATCTCTCTTAAAACATTCGTATTCTTCACGCCATTATAAATTATAAGAAGTAAACAGAAAATATTAAAAACTGAAACAAATATTAATGAGATTAGTTATCAAAAATTTAAATATTTCATTAATCTGAGTTTAATCATAGCAGTTACATTTCTAATTGTCGTTACCGTGTTGTACTGCCGCGCAATAAATGAATCGGTCCGTAAAAGCAAAAACAAATCCTTCGTAGATTGCCCCGCCCACTACCGAACAATTTAGTTTACAGCACGGCAAATAGTGGCGCTACTTTGCGGCATCATCTAACATGGGAGTGTCTTCGCTTTCCTAAATAACCGCTTTGATCCGAACAACATTTTAAAATGCTTTGTTGTAAAGGCTAATTTTAAGTTCAGTTGATATCAGCAGACATTGTAAATTTGATGTACGATAATCGAAAAATCGGCCAAGACTAGTTTGGTAGGAAATGGGTAGACGTCTTTGAGTTTCAGGAGTGCGAACCATAGAATTTTACGGAGACCTGCTGAAGCAGCGGTCAGCCATACTATTTAACAAGAGTCAAAAGATATATTGACGAAATAAAAATTGCCTGAAAAACTATAAATAATATATTTTGTAAACATAGTGGTATGGGGCGAATAATTTTGCAGTACAGTAAAATATTAATACCTTTTATACTTAAAATGTAGACATGGATGGGTATACACAAGAATAATTGTCACACTCTCTATAATATTAGCTCTCATGATTTTTTAAAACACATTAAAAAAGCTTATTCTTAAATAAGTTAGAGTAACTAAACAATAACAGACAGTAAAGTAATTATTTTACGTTCCCCGTGGCAGAAAAGTGATAGGCATAGCTCTAATTATTTCAATTCTTTCTTTTATAGAAGCTAATTCTCCTATTTTTAATGCATTATTTTTTACTTACTGTATTTACTCAATTAGACTTATCTATCTACCATATAGTATAAAAGAGTATGTCCTGACTAGGGATTACAATCCCGGGATCCCGCTTTTTTTTAAATCCCGGGAATTTTACTGGCAAATTCCGGGATTTTCGGGATTGTCTTTTTTTTTTCAATGGAACAATATTCAGCTGAAATTTAAAAACATATTTATAGACTTTCGCTTTTCGAAAAAAAATCAATTGATTTTTATGAAATTTAAATATCATTAAAAAACGGATATATCTCTCAAGTATTTTTTACATATATTTCTAAAGCTATTAAATCTGTTGACTTGGAACAGGTGTAACCGGCACAGTTATTAGTTAGAAAAAATGAAATCATTTGTTTATTTCGATTTCGCTGTGTGTGTCGAAAATATCTTTCACTTCGAAAGTCATTTTTGAATTAGAATTTACTGATAAGCGTCGCATTTGTGCATCATAGTTATTATTATACTTTTTTTTTTTTTTTGCGGTTTTATACTTTTTTTTGCTATGTCCAATGAAAAGGATTTTGTAGCTCATAGGCAGTGTTAGCAAATTGAGGATTTTTTTAATTCAGATTATTTGATTGTCACCACTTTTTTGAAATAGAAATATTCGGCCTATTTAAAAATAGATTAAAAATTCTAAAAAATAAGGCGAATTACACTATTTTAAAAAAGTGGTGATAATCCCCAATCTGAGGGGGAGGTGGGGAAGTCCTCAATCTGGCAACACAGCTCATAGGAAAGATAATGATACATCTTCAGTATGGTATTACTATTTAACGGCAAAAGATGGAAAAAGTGCTAAATATAAAAGATGTAGCGCTGTGCTTAAAAATTAGGTGGGTCGATTAAGGGAATCTCAAATCCAAAAAGGAAAGTTTCTGACATAAGTTTTAATTTATTTTTGTTCGAAAATGCATGAAACTAGCTGGTGTTATTGTTCAGAAACTATGTAATTGAGCTGTTTTTTCAATTTTTTTTTGCAAACGCAATAGATTTTTCAGAAAATATTATCAAAGTGGCCGTTTTGAACCGAATTCCCGCGCGTAGGAAGAAAGAGCACTCAAGAGCGGGCGAAAAACGTGTTTGTTACGTGATCAAAAATCCTTATAACTGAATAGGTAATTGGGTGATAAAAAAATGGAAAAAGCAGTTCAATTCCAAATCGCTTCCATACCAGACTTTCCAATTTTATACCTTTCCGTTAAAAAATGAATTTGTAAATGTGTCAAAACGTTTTGCGTTTGTTGAGCAGAGCAGTTAAGAACAACCTTAAGGGGTTCATACACATTTACCTACGAAAGATGGTTCTAAAGCTCAGAAAGAATTTAATACAATCTCTCTTCCTTCCTCAAGTCAAGACCGAATAGAAGATACGTTGTTGCTTTCTAAAAAGCGGAAAATATAAATCATATTTTCGAAGAAAACCGATTAGTTAAGGAACAGCAAAGTATTCAAAGTAATCTTTCTTTTTTTTTTTTTTTTTTTTTTTTTTTTTTTTTTTTCCACGCGGTATCTAATAACTTTTTATATTATGCAACGTTTTCGAATTTTAACAACTATCTCTATTTAGAAATTTAAGCTATACATCTATGTGCATTTTGTTATTGTTGTAAGTGTGTGTGTTAAGTTCTTTTATTTCAAGAAAAAAAGCTTCATGTTAGGGAAAATCTTGCGTTTGCGATATCTTAGAATTGTGATCTTTAATTGCGTGGTTTTGTGAATGATTCAATATTTAATTAGTGATATTAATTATTTTTTAATATTGTAAATATTAAGCCAGTCAAAAACTTGTTTAACAGGAAATAAAAGAAATTATCTAGAAGGTGAAACATAGACATTTCATGTTTTTTGTTACATTGCCAAACATCAACGGCAAGTTTATTTTAATTTTCAATTGTAGTAATTTATCCTATACTTTTTTATTATTAATTAAAGTCATAATTTTTTAACTTGGTATGTTTTCATATGTAAGTTAGACTGTGTTTTTGCTTTAATTATCTTTTCTACAAGATTATGATATTTAGCTATTGTAAATTGTTTATATTAGCGAAATTCTAATTTTCGTAATCCTGGGATTGAATCTAAGCAATCCCGGAATTGGAAATTAGTGTCGGGATTGTAATCCCTAGTCATGACTGACATACATACAGGGTGCAAAGGAAACTCCCTTTAAACTGAAAATACTTGTGAACGGAGAGAGCTAGACCTATGCAAGTGCGGTAACGGTATATTGAAGCGACTACGCCCTACCTAATGCAAACGACAGCAGCGCCCCCTCGTGGCGAAATTTGGAAGATAGTCATTGCAATTCGAAAACGAAAAGAGATAGAGCAAAATTTCCAATTATAACGTTTTAGATCATCAATTAATTAGTACGAAACGACATTTGGTACACACGGATTAGATAAATCGTCGCCTGTATACCTAAAAATGTTCAAAATCGAAGAGCGACGATTCTACTTTGCATATTCACGTTCCGGAAATGTAGCAGTGCACAATTGCAGATTCTGATGTTGTACTGTGCTGTAATGCCTGTAAAAATTAATTTCTAATGCAATTAAACTTTTAGATTAACCCTGTAAGGGCCAGAAGAATTCTGTTCGTAAACTGATGAAATAATTGACTGACACCAGAATATTCAAACGAATTTCTCAGGAAACAAAACCCGCTAATTTGCACTTTCATTATAAAAGCAAAATTTTATTAAAATATTCTTGGTACCATTTGTCAGTTTTGGAATTACAATTAGGTGGCTAGACCGTCTAGCCACCACACTTGAAAGGGTTAAATCTATGTCGTCGTATTGAAGAGGCTTGCAATAGTTGTTCCATGCTGAGAAATGTGCATGCAGAATTACTCTCACGAATACAAATGTGTATCGTGAGCAATGGCGAACTTTTCGAACATACTGAATATCAACTTTTTATCACTGTGAGACAGTTTGTCTTTTTTGTGTTTTTGTGTGATGTTATCAAAACGTATTGAGATAAGTACGTATTTATGCCATAATTGTGCGTATTTCGTCATACTTCTGGCTATTCCATTCAAACATTTACACAAAATGGAGTGCATCGATTTCGGAGATTTTTGGGTATACAGGCGCAGATTTATCTTACCCATGTAAACCAAATGTCGTTTCGTACTAATTAATTGATGTTCTAAAACTTTCTAATTGAAAATTTTGCTCTATCTCTTTTCGTTTTCGATTTGCAATGGTTATCTTCCAAATTTCGCCACTAGGGGCGCTGCTGTCGTTTGCATTAAATCGGCCGTAGTCGCTTTACTACACCGTTACCTCACTTACATGGCTGTAGCTCTCTCCGTTCGCAAGTATTTTCAGGTTAAAGAGACTTTCCTTTGCACCCTATATAATCAATACACAGCCCAAAGTACTAAACGCTGAAACATGAAATTGGTGGGGAATATACTTCTTATGACGTAAGCGAGCATTAAGAAAGGATTTTCTAAAATCCCACCCCCTAAAAGAGTAAAAGGGGAACAATTAAAAAAAAAAATCATAGATTATAGTTATGTGTCAAATGGTAACATATTTTAATGTATTTTTTCTTGCTGAATAGAATACTACCATGTGAATTCTTTCACGGCAAATAGTTTGCGAGATACTTCATGTTTGTCTAAGTTGGCGATGTCTTTGGCGCAAAAAACTAACATTACAAGTTATAATTCACTCACATTCATCCATACTCTTTTGTCGAATTTTTTGTTAAGCTTCATTTAAAAAAATTAATAAGGAAAATTATAAAACTACTCGGCTCTATAATTTTGCACTTGCTAATTAAAGAGTGAATTCGATATGCCATAAATAGCTTCAAATAAATAGCAAATTTTATTATGGCAAAAATGATAAGCTGCCATAATTGTTTTTTTTTTTTTTAAATAGTTCATTTTTAAATAGGTTATAGTGCTAGTTAAAAACTTTCATATATGACCGAAATTCGGAAAAAGCATTTCATATCGATTAACTACCAAATTCAGGATCTTTATTGAAATGAATAGTAATTTATCCGATGAATTCTCCGAAATATCTGAAAAGATATTTGGAAGGCGTACGACTCAGTATGTTCTATCAACCATGTGAAAAACAAATAAGAATTTAGAAATTACATGCATGAAAAATTCAGAAAATTCAACAAGTGTTTTAGAGCTTATAAAATATTTAAAAAGAAAAAAAAGAATCTTCGTCAGATAATCAGCGTTTCTGCCACGCCTAACGGAAAGACGTTGGATTTCCTGAAAAAAAAAAAAAAAAAAAAAAAAAATATATATATATATATATATTTAAAAATTACTTAACACGCCCGCTAATAAAACAAATGCGCAGTATTCAGTCTGCTTTAGGTCTTTACTGGTTATTTTCTGTAAATTGATATGAATTTTGAAAATGTAAAGTCATTGTTTCAAAAGTTATTAGGATAAAATCCTTGCTGGGTTAATTAATGAATCACCCTATAGCTTATAAAACAACAGAAAAACTATTGCTGTTTTGTTCGTCGCATTTTATCACTTTAAAAAATAATAATAAATGAGTTCTTCTGAGATGTGTAAGAATCGATGAAAGGGTTTTGAATTATTTTAAAATAGTCCAATATTATATCTTATTAGACATATTACACATTAGATAAGTTTATAGTATTACTAATAAATTGTGTTTTTACGTCTGTCATTTTTTTTTTATCTTTTCTTTTCTGAACTAAAACTGAATATGTGTAGAGGAGATGGGGGCACATGTGAACAGTTCACATAAATATAGCTTTTTCTCATAACTGAGTTAATTTCTATAAACAAAAATTACTCAATATAGTAAACAGACCTTTTTTTTTACGCATAGTAAATTTTTTAAAAATAACTTTTATAGTTCTTCTTACTTTTTTTTAATAGTTTTATAAATTCAAAAAATTGTTAACATGTGCTCCACCGGCGGGGTAGTTGTGGACATACGTAGGGCACATGTGAACACAGGGAATAATATTCTTTGACATGTTTTTTATTTTGTTATTCATTTGTTATTATAATCATTAGTTATATTATCTGTTAAATTCACCATAAAGAAAAAAATATATATATTTCTATAGTTTCTGTGTGATATGCTTAAGCAAAAGATTATAAAATGAAAATAAGTAGATTTGGGGAGAGAGGGAGGCTTAGATGATTGATTAAATGTTGTTGCAATAAAATAAAAAAGTAAATTTGAAAAAAACATTAAAGATTCTAAATTTTGCTTAGGGGGTTGTGTTTGGGGGAGATTTTAGGGAGGTGGCATTTAGATAACGTTTATCGGAAATATGCTGAAATACGAAAGATTCTCACACTCGTGCCTTACGTACTTCTAAATTACTGATAAAGAAAGGTTTTTTAATGATAAAAAAAAAATCTCGTTTATAAGCCCCCGTCCCCAAAGTTAACTTCCTTTGCTTTTGAAAGAAGGGGGGGGGGGACTTACAATCAGGATTTTACTTCAGTTATCAGTTTAAAAATTTTACTTTCTTAAAATAATGCTGATATCTAACTCCATTTGATGCTGTTTTAGAGATGGAAGTGAGCACTCATTGCAAGTTTGGAACAACTGAAATAGAAAAATTTGCAAAGTTGTTTAACGTTATACTTTTTGTATTAACAATCCATAAACCATATAGTTGTAAGCTGTTCAGTAAAATAATACAGTAGAACCTCGATTATCCGAAGTAATTGGGACCGACCCTCTTTCGGAAAATCGAAATTTTCAGATAATCGAGAATGCTTCAATTTTAAGACTAAGGAGAAATATATGGGCTATTTCTTATTATGGTAACAAGTGCTTAAAAAATAATGCAACAGCAAAATAGAAACATGAGTAAATTACCTGAATTTTAATTTTGAAATTAAGTACTTTTTTACATATTCCACAAGGGTTTGAAAAAAAAGTTTTGTTTGTCGCAGTTCCGATTGCCTTTGCTTTGCAGCTCAATATCACGAAGTTTTTTAATACTATTAGTTCACCATTGTCACAGTTTTTCTGTTGCTCCAGCCATGTCAAACCTTTTGAAAAACATTCAAAAGCTTCAGAATTGCTAATTTGTTCATTTTCTTCGCCTACATAGTTGTCCTCTTCTTCGCTTTGATCAGTGTGATAGTAAAAAAAAGCTTTAAAAATGGATTTTGCACGCAAGGAATGTGAAAGTTAAAAAAAAAAAAGCTTTAAAAATAGATTTTAAAAGAGTTTTGGATAAAAGAGGTTCTACTGTACATAACACTTATTGCATTTAAGAAAACATTAAATTTATTTAAACTACAATTGAACGTAAACGAGCTTGCTGCTCTTTATGAACTGGCTGAAAAATGTGTTTGTGGAAGTTTCAATACAAAATCAATTTTGTATGGCGGAAATGCCTTCTATTTCAGGAAAATTATAGCTATTGGAGATGACATAGTTTCTCATGAAGTTAACTGAAAGAAACAAAATCACAGAATGATTATTGGGGCACTTATGAACTGTTCATATCTGCCTCTAATTTGTTCACAAATGCCCCACATGGCTGCTAGAGTTAAATGGATAAATAATTAACATTTCTCAATTTTAGAAGAAATTTTTTTTAATCAAAAATATTTATTAGTATTCCATAGTATACGCTAAATCATTTAAATTCAAATAAATGAATAAATAAATAAAATTATTCGCTTATAAAGTTGGAGGTGAGATTTTACTTTTGAGATCTATAAGCAGTGTTTTGGCTACAGAGGACAAACAAAATGTCAAAGAGCTTCAAAAACGTTTTACCATATGTCTACAGCAGTTGCCATCTTTGGTAATTTTTTTCAAATAAAAAAACATATAATAACTGTTGAAAAAGTGTGATGTTCACATCTGCCCCATGTTGACATGTGCCCCCTTCTCCCTTACCATTTTTTTCCCGTTAAATAATGAAAAATTAAAAGAACGACGTCCGTAGGCGGGGCCTAGATAAAAATCCTGAAACATTTAGTCGCGAAAGTGTCAATATAACTAATTAAATGTGGATGATCAGTTTTTAGTACATGGAACACCGAGCCTCGCTCTCTAATTTATTCCACGGTCATATTTTATTTAAATGAAGACTCATTATTATTAGGCGCGTTCGTAATTATATAAATACGTAGCACCTATAGTCGTCGTTCAGTCCGTCCGTCTGTCCGTCAGTCCGCATGTAACAGAGCAAAAACTACCCAACCGAATGGTCTGAAATTTCAAATATATGATTGTTGCAAAATTTTGTCGAGCCATTTCAAATTTTATGAAAATCGGATGTATAGTTTAATTACAGGGACAGTCAAAAGTTTTTCTTTACATTACGGCCAATGGGAAAAATTATTGCAAGTGGATTTTAATGATATTAGAGCCTTCCGAATGATCTGAAATTTTAAAGATATAATTGTTGCAAAATTTTGTCGAGCCATTTCAAATTTTAGGAAAATCGGATGTATAGTTTAATTACAGGGACAGTCAAAAGTTTTTCTTTACATTACGGCCAATGGGAAAAATTATTGCAAGTGCATTTTAATGATATTACAACCTTCCGAATGGTCTGAAATTTTAAAGATATAATTGTTGCAAAATTTTGTTGAGCTATTTCAAATTTTAGGAAAATCGGATGTATAGTTTAATTACAAGGACAGTCAAAAGTGTTCCGAAAAAATTATTAGAAGTGCATTTTAATGATGTATCAGACTATGCACTTTACGAAGTGCAAAAAAATTATACATTCAGTACAATATGGGGTGCAAAAAATAATTATAAAACTAGTTATAGTACGAACGCACCTCATTTGCCACGTTTGACGTGCAATTTCAAACTTGTTATTTATTTCTACATAAAAAATGTGATTTATAGTGTCCAAATGAGTAGTAAGAAGTGTTCATGTTTCGTTTTCATTCTTTTATTTATTTTTTTTAACTTTTCTAGGTTCAAGTCCAAGTTATCCATCTTAATCATATATCTGAGAGTTTCTTTTTATCTTCCGCTGCAGTTAACTGCAAACTGGTTGATTGTTAAGATTTTTAACACTGCTATATGGCCAAAAAAAAAAAAACTGTTTCATTTATGAAAAATTTTTCACCAAAACAAAACGGTATGTCTGTTATCGTCTCACATATTTTCACTTAATTAGAAAATTAGTTCTCATTGTGAAACAAAATGACACTTGTACGAAGCCAGAGGGTGTCGTTTGTTATGCATAAAACACAT
This sequence comes from Maratus speciosus, assembly GCA_963932465.1. Lineage (NCBI taxonomy): Eukaryota > Metazoa > Arthropoda > Arachnida > Araneae > Salticidae > Maratus > Maratus speciosus. The sequence continues at coordinate 59,981,124 of OZ010799.1, read as the reverse complement.
CTTTTGTTTTTATTAAACTTTAACTTCGTTATAGGCCCACATCCCCCCCCCCTTTTTTTAATACAAATAGTTCTATAGCAGCAATTTTTGATTTCCTTATAAAATCTAATTAGCAATATCTATAGCTTGTAACAAAAAATTATTCTGAAGAAAGTTTTCTTTTACGATCTCTCGAAATTTCTATATAAAACATTCTAAAGAAAATTATCTACAGAAATCACTATAAATTTCCATAAAAATGTTTCAAAAGAATTTTTTCTATATAAATAACTATAGATTCTCCTAATTTTTTAATGTAGGTATTTTATTTTTGTGCGAATTCCACAGCAGACGTCTCCAACTCGTGTTTCTTGGGGCCAATTATACAAATAAGCGTTCCCTCAGAACAGTCCGTTCACTTCGTAAAGGGGCGATTCTCAAAAAGTGGGCACAGGACACAAGTCATAACTTTAAGCCTTTCAAACGTAACTTTAATTATCATTGACTTTATTATTATTTTTTTTTTTTACACTGAGTTTTTAATTCTATTCAGAGACAGAAAATGACATAATTTATTGCAAAAGCTTTGTATAAATATCTTAAAATTTTATTATTTTATGCTAAAGAGGATGCTGCTGACCATTGTTTCTTAATTTTAATCAGTAAGCTCTGTAAGTTTAAAATGTTATTTTAGTAAGTTTAATTTCACCAGATTTTTATTCCTGAAAGTTAAAATATTATGCGAATGCCTCATATACAAAGGCATTCTCGCCGTTTACAGAAATGTAATTATGTAATGTCTTATTTCTAATATCTAGTTCATATTGACCAATCCCGTAACATGAAATTACTTTTCCAACGTTAGACGTATCTGCGGACATTCGTAATTTCAAAATGAAGAATTGAAACAATTTGTTGGTTTTGAGCATAATTTGACATGAACTTAAAAAGAAATATTTCAAATGAAAGTCAAATTTCAGAGTAATTGCTTAAGAGGAGCAGAGGCCAACATAGTGAAAAAGATACCATACAGCGACTTGATCCCGGGTCATCAGTATAGCGCACTGACGTTCTACCGACTAAACCACATGCAACGATACCCAGTCTTGAAAATTTCTCACTATTATATGTTGGCAAGGCACAAACGCAGCACAAGATGGATTTTCCAGGCTGGGTATCGTTCCATGTGGTTTAGTCGGTAGAACGTCAGCGCGCTATACTGGTGGCCCGGGTTCGAGTCCCGGCATGGAATCTTTTTCACTATGTTGGCCCTTTGCGCATCTTAAACAATTACTTTGAAATTTCATTTTCATTTGAAATATTGTATGCAAGGCGAATGTTTTTCTCTGGAATAATTTCCAAATATCAATATACTTAAAAAGAAAGTAACTAAACCTTTTCTGCAATGGGGGACAAAAAATCCTTGGTTTATTTTATCTTATTATTTAGTTACTTTAAACCATTTAACCCTTTATGACCCGATGGTACTGTAAAGTACCATTAAAATAACTTGTTATAAAATTCAATTAATATGTCAATTAGTAGTAATACAGTTTAAAATGAGTTATAGATACTTTACTTTATCTTGTTCCAAAAGCATTATTGGTTGCACAAAATAAAAATATTTTTAAAAAGATTATTTTTTTGCATTTGCATTTTTCAGCTTTCTTGACGTTGAAAGATTGTGGAAGAAATGTTTCAGTTCGGAAATATTTCTATTGTAAGAACATTATATATGTACATTTCCTAATTCTATAAAATACTTAAAAAAAAGAAAAAAAAAATGCAATTGAACAAATTACAACGACCATTTGGAAAATGATTTTTTCAAAGTCTAAAATTTAAGACATAAAAAATCGCACGGAGTTGATTATACATTACGTACGCCATGGATTACATTTTTATGTACTGTAAATTTTTAAATTTCTGCGGAGCTGGTCATTCATTACGTACGCCATGGATTATTCCATTAACATTCCTGGACCAATTTTAAATGAAATTTCATTCTTAAACTTCTAAACATCCCACAATATTACTTTTTACACCGTCGTATATAGAAAAAAAATGTACTTTTAAATGCAGTTTGTTTGAAAGCTGTATCTCAATTTGTTTCTGAATTATTATTATTTATTTTTGTAGTTTTTATTACTTTTCTGTCATTGTGGCAACAGAAGTATCCATCTCTGTTGAAAGTAAAGGGAAAATACAGAAAACCAATAGACCAATCAGAAAACGAATAAAATGCGGATTCAACCAATAAAACGCTTCAGATATGTTTTTGATTTCCTACCCTGACATAGGACAATAACCATTTTTCCAAATGGTTTGAAAAAGAAAAAAAAAAAAAAAAAGATTTCAGTGAAGTTATAAATATTGCCCGAAATCCCTGTAAATTTTAATTAATTTTAATTGTCAAAGTCTTTCTAAATTGTATTAATTGATTGTGTCTGTAAATCTTCTAATGTAATTTAAAAAAAAACAACCGTTTCCGTTAAGAGGCAACTTCAGTCAGGCGAAAAGACCCGTTCGCTAATGCTAATCCTATGGAAGAAATTTATAAAGATATCGCGGTTGCATTTCAATATTTTTAAATGGTTTCTTTTGCATTGGATAGCTGAGATTGATCTGTATGCAGGCCGTTTTTTACCTTTTCGATTTTCATTACAGATATTTTTTATGGGGACACTTTCATTTTCGGAACCGGTTTCTAAAGTGAAAACATCCTCATACAAAATATCTGTTATGAAAATCGAAAAAGTAAAAAACGGCTTGCATACAGATCGATCTCAGCTATCCAATGCAAAAGAAACCATTTAAAAATATTGAAATGCAACCGAGGTATCTTTATAAATTTCTTCTATAGGATTAGCATTAGCGAACGTGTCTTTTCGCCTGACTGAAGTAGCCTCTTAAGGACGACTAGCATCTAAATCGCACCCCTCACAACGGCTCATATCACAAACGCACCCACGTAATTCCCTAGCACGGCGCGCTGGTTCATAGGATGCTTTGTTTACTTTCAGCTTAAAAGCGGAGCGTTGCATATCCAGTCTTCATAGTTTTTAGAAATAAAAAATAATAATAGAACAGCTAACAAATATCATTCATGTACAAGTTAAATGAGCTTTATTTAAAACCGGATTTAAATTGCTTGATATCATCATTTATTTGTATTTTTTCAAATCTGAATAAAATCAGTTTATTTTTTCTTTTGGGTTGATTTTTACTGGAGACGGGATTTTTAATTTATTAATGTTCAATAAAGAGAAATTAAAACAATATTACAGACAACTTAAACATAATGAAAGAGGTAACATTTTATAAAATTTCTGTTTTTTAGAAAAGAAAAAAACTCGCTATTATTTTATGAAAGTAAATATTAGAATCTCTCTATTGTAAAAAAAAGTAACTACCGCTGTCACCGCCGCCGCCGCCGCCGGTTTTGAATTTTTTGTGACCGGAGGTCTTTCTTCGTTAATATTGAGAAAAATAATGCATACAAAAATATGAAAATAGATAGTATTATACAGAAATGTTTGATAAACACGCTGATGCAGACAGTTTTCAGATCGAAGAATTATTTTAAGAGATATTTAATGCTAAAGTTGGACAAAATCGTTCCACTAAAAAAGTTTTATAGGAGCAAAAACTGTTCGTAGGAATTTAATCATTTTTAGATCATTTTATGCGTTAGAATTTGCCGGAGTGCAAATTGCATTCATTTTTTTATTTTGACTCATTTTTTTAGGTTTTATTTCTATTTTAAATTCAGATTTTCAGCATTTCTAGAGATATTTTTAACAGATTTTAGAAAGTGATATTAATTTAAACTGTTGCCAACTGTATAAACAGCGGAAGCAATAATGTTTGCTTCAAAAAAAATATATATATATATATATTTATACGTGTAAATAAATTAAAAATTTATTTACACGTGACTATTATAAACAGAAAAAAACATTTGGAATTAAAATTAAATAATTATGTACAAAAAGCAGGAACTTATTAAAAATTATGTCATAAAAACTATAATTACACGTGAATTTTAAGAGAGAAAGGGATTTGTAAAGCAATAAATTTATTAACATGCGTTAGAAGTCTTAAATAGGAGAAATTACGTCATATTTACGTCACATTACAGTTATTACATAAAATGAACACAAAATAATATTGCAAAACGGTTTAAATTTAGAAATTGCGCTAGACATTTATTTGATATTTTAAGAGGATACTTTTCAACTATTTTTGTTAGGAAAGCGCAAATAATATTTAATTTCTAACACAAGTATTTTCACGTAAATATTAAAAAGAGAAAGAATAGTTTGGTCAAAATTACGTCAGATTAAAAACGATTCATTTAAAATGTCTCATTTAAAAGAACTTTGTTTTCACTTTGTTAAAAAATACCAGGAGACAAAGACTCTGTTTACTTAATTCCTTTTATATTAGCTTATTTTGAAATGTTGTTACACGTGTCTACGTCATCAAGTTATTTTTATTTCGACGTTTTATTTGTGTTTTTATTAATGTTGTACGAATTCATTTGTTCTTCCGTTATTTAAAATAAAAATTATATCAATTTGTATAATTTGGCGAGTGGTTTGGCGATTTATATAATTTGGCGAAATGGGTCGACGGGATAATCAAGTAGTACCGCAACGGATTTGGCGTTAAAATTCCCCAATCAAAGAGAAATGAATAGAAATACGCTTATAGAGAGATCGCCACTGTTTTTTAAATTATAATTCAATCTTTCGAAATCTTTTTAAAGCCGATCAAATTAGCGTGCATTTAGAGTCTACGGTGTCTGGACGGGGGTTGGCGAGCGTAGCTCGTAGGGGGCCGAGCCCCCTAGTGCATTAAAAAAAAAAATCTGCCTTTTAAATATTGATGTGAGATAAATATCCTAAAAATAAAAGTATGGATAAGTATTCTTTTTTAAAAACTGCTTCATTTCCTAGTTAGATGATCACTTTATTTCTGTTAATTCAAAATTCGCAATCACAGTGCTAAAATTAAATGGCAATCTATGTCCATCAAGAGGAATGTAAAGGTATATAGGTTCGTTGAATTGGATGTATTTAATAAGAAGATATAAGTATCGCATTGCTTCAAACAAATCATTGAATTTCGGAACCCAACATCTTAGATGTCCGCAACCAAAATTCTAACCCAAGGTATCAAAATCAACACGTGTTGTTCAATACTAATAAGGATCTATTTACGTGAAAATGTAACAGAATACGAAGTTTGATAATATTGCGTGCATTAGTTTTTGAGATATAGCTTTTGCGAAAATCGTGAAAATTCAGCACAGCAGCGCCACATGTTGTGTGATTTACACCAAAAGCTAATCAGTAACAGCTTACATCAACGTTTAACTGAATATGAAATGTGATGAAAATCCGTGCGTTAGTTCTTGAGATATAGCTATTAATTACTCAGAAATCGTACAGAAAGCAGCACAGCAGCGCCACCTGTTTGGCGATACACATCAAAAACTAAACAAGCTAGTTTATATCAAGATCTAACTGAATCTATAGGTTTGGGAAATTTCGCGTATTAGTTATTGAGGTAGAGCGCCCACAAAATTTTTGTCACATACAAACAGACTCACAGACAGAGTGACAGACAGACATTTTCTAAAAACCAATAAATCGTGTTCAGGATTTTCTAAAAGATATAAATCCATCGAAAACCGGAAGTCGAAAATTTTCCCGAATACAACTAATTTCTTCTTGTAAAGATAGAAGAACGCAAAAATGGAAAACAGGGATTTTTCATTTACAATTTTTATTAGTAATTAAAATCAGTGCAAAAACCCTCAACGGGTTAAACGTTTGTGACACAGCACTTTACCTTATGGCTCTAAAAATTTTAAATATAGGTATTAAAAATAATGATATAAAAATTTGGGTAACGCTATGCTATTAATTAAAAGAAAAATATATCATCATTTTTTTTTTCTATTTACATTCACAAGTGCAAACAATATTTTCAACATCAATTGATATATATACAATTTATTCACTAATTCTTTTTCATTCAGGTCTCTGATAAATTCAAAATATGGGTTTTAAATGAGATGATATGAATATTTGAGTGGAGAATTTATAGGACTTTAAAAGGTTTGTTTTAAAATTCGATAAAAATTATTTTAGGTTTGTCTTTTTAAACATATTTTCACATCCAATCTATATTTTTAAATTTTCCAGTACACTGTTAAATATACCAAATTTTCACTGAGCCTATATCATACATTGAAATGTTTTATTTCAATCAATTGAGTTATCTTTTGTCTCAAGCTATCCAAAAATCATAAGTAAAATTTATGTAAATATTTTATTTGCGTCATAGTGGCCAAATAAAATGAAATATATACAAATCGATAACGTGACAGAAAGAAAACCCGCTAGTTTTTGGTTTAATTCTTTATTTAGAGAAAAATAGCCTGTAACATTTGCTGTTCAATAAAAAGAATAAATTAATAATTACAATTAAATTTGTAGCTTTTAATGAGCACGTGGAAAGCATGTTCAAAGTTTAGTCATACATGCATTTCTTGCGTTATACTTTGCACTCATCTCTGGAGTCCCTGATGACTGATAATTATAAATAGTGAAGTTCTTAGCAATAAATGAAGAGTGTCTCATTTAAGCCGATATAGCTCAAATCAATGAGTAATGTAGAAAATTTCCGAAGAAACAAACGAAATTTTTGAAATACAGATAGTTTCGGCCGAATTTTCAGCAGCATTTTCCCCGAAAACGAACGTTTGGCGAAACTCAGAGCCGAAAACGTAACGAATATCTCGGTCGATCTACACTTAAAGTTACTAAAACTTTTAAATATATTATACTCAACTCGTTAGTCGCTTATTCTCTTATCTCTAACGCCAGATATTAAGATCTGACTGCTTACCTTTACCTAAGAAAACCATTTTAAAAACTAATAATACTGAAACAACCAGAAATTTGATAAGTAAAAAAATAACAAAAATGACAAAAATCGTATTCATAACATCTGAAGGACAACGTTTTTATCCAGAAATATTCCTCTACATTCATCTATTTATTTTATTCAGAATCGACAATTAAAAATTTAATCTCACTACTATCAAATCTATTTAAAAATCATTTTGCTCCCAACGTCAATAACAACACCAACATACACACACACACACACACACACGCGTAAAAAAAAAAAAAAAAAAAAAAAAAGGCATCTGAATTTAACTCGTTTCCGCAGATAAAAAAGAAAAACCATATTTTCCCTTTAAGTAGGGACTTTCTCAATAGCATAGGGAATTTTGCGGGTGCATTTGTGATGTGAGCCGTTTTGAGGGGCGCGGTTTAGACGCTACACTGTTAAAAATTTGCAGCATTCTGGCAGATCATTTGACCGTTTTTTCCGAAAACGGTTACACAACCGTAATTTTAACACTATTCTGACCATATTATTGGCCATGTTATGGTCAGAACAGAGTTAAATTATGGTTATGAAACCATTTTTTCAAAAAACGGTCGAATGACCTGCCAGAATGCTGCAAAATTTTTAACAGTGTAGTTTAAGGACGAGTCTCTTTTACATTTCTTATAATTCTTCGACACCGGTTTTTTCCATATTGTAATTTTGATTTATTTAATCGCTCAAAATCTGAGAATAGATAATGAGATTCAAATTTTAAAGTTTTGTTCGCCTTACATGGCAATTTTTCTTGCCAACCGGTTTTAATGAGTTAATCATTTAATGTTTAACACTAGAACGCCCGGAAATTTCACTCAAGTTTCATAAAAATATTTGACACCGGAATTTGTATTTAAAATTATTTTATTGATTTATTTAACGGAACAATGGATCAATGTGAGCAGCGTACTTAGATTCCCTAGTTGTGTTGCAACTGTACATCCAGGCTATAAGTTTTGCGTGTTACAATGCATTGGGAGCCTTAGAGAAAAAAAGTTTAAACGCGGCTGGTGACCACAAGTAAAAATTTAAAAGTAGAGAAGAAAAAACAATTAAAGAATTGTTAGTATATCAATAAGAGAAAAAGAAAAAAAAGAGGTTTATTTAACGTAAATCTACGTGGTTTAAATTTAACTTATTTTATGAAAGAATTTCTGGTTCCAGTTGACATTTAATCATATGGTCGAAGTCGGACCGACTCTTTCCGGGCGTTCTAGTGTTAAATATTTCTCTATGGTTTTCTTTCTAATATCTAGTTCATATTGACCAATGCCACTAACATGAAATTACTTTCTCAACATTAGATATATCTGCCTACATTCGTAAAAAGACTATCATTTTACATTTGAAGATATCTACTGACGTTCAGCATATTTGACGAAGTTTACCTTGATGAAGGGAACAGACTGTTCTGAGGGAAAGCCTATTTGTATAACTGGCATTAAGAAACACGTGATGGAGACGTCTATTGCGAGATTCGCACAAAAATAAAATACCTACATAAAAAATTAGGGGAATCTATAGTTATTTGTGTAGAAAAATTCTTTTGAAACATTCGTATGAAAATTTATAGTGATTTCTGTAGATAAATTTCTTTAGAACCTTTTATATAGAAATTCAGAGAGATCGCAAAAGACAAATTTTTTTCAGAATCATTTTTTATTAAAAGCTATAGATAAAGCGTCGGCAAGTAATTTTCAGTGCTGTCCGAATACTTTTGAAACTTTTTATCGAGGTCCAGAGAAAAAACACGTAATATAAGTAATTATTACTTTAAAATTGTTATTTTTACATACACATACATATAATATGAAATAAAAAAGTGAGGTATTCGTTCTGAAAAAATACTACATGCTTACATACACCGGTATACGTCCTGAAAATTTTTACAAACACATAATAAAATAGAAAACGCAAAATTATTCGTTGAACAATTAATGCGAAAAATTACAATTGCGGTCTTGAGCCAGTTTTTAATAGTTTGGTTCAAGTGGTACACAGCTAATGCGAAGAGTGTCTTCAACGCGCCCATTAATCTCGAATGATATTTGTTCTTCAAAAAATTCCTTTTGGGGAAAGTTCTTTCACATACAAATGTTGAGCCAAACATAGTAGACAGGTTAATGGCTAGTTTTTTGCATTTTCCCTACTTTTCTGTGACATGTTTACCCCAAAATTCTTCAGGGGATGAGGTTTTATACATTTGCAAGAAAATACCTTCTTGCAAGCCAAATATCTCCATTTGAAGTAAAGGTTTTTCAAGACTGAACAATTTCGCAGCCACATCATCAATCTATTCTGCAGCTGGAGTAACTTCATAATAGCGATTTAAAGAATTAAGGCTGTTCTTAACTGCTCTGCTCAACGAGCGCAAAACGTTTTGACACATTTACAAATTCATTTTTAACGGAAAGGTATAAAATTGGAAAGTCTGGCCATGGAAGCGATTTGGAATTGAACTGTTTTTTCCATTTTTGGATCAATCCATTACCTATTGAGTTATAAGGATTTTTGATCACGTGACAAACACGTTTTTCGCCCACTCTTGAGTCTCTTTCTTCCTTCGCGCGGAAATTCGGTTCAAAACGCCCACTTTGATACCATTTTCTGAAAGGTCTATTGCGTTTGCAAAAACAAAATGGAAAAAACAGCTCAATTACATAGTTTCTGAACAACAACACCAGCTAGTTTCATGCATTTTCGAACAAAAATAAATTAAAACTTATGTCAAAAAGTTTCCCTTTTGGATTTGAGAACACCCTTAAGACAACTTACCTATCATAAAATTTAGGAACACTGTCGGAGTTTCCTCTTAGTCCGCACAACTTCAAAGAAAATCCTTATTATTTATATGCTGCCACCACCGATATGATTACGTGATATCGGTCACGCACTGAGAAGATTGTTTAAATGAAAACCAACGCTTTCAATTAACTAAATTAACAGTTTATTTACACACTATTTACACAACAACCAAACACTATTTACACTTACAAACTCGGGTGTAGATGATCCGGGTCAACATTAAATTGAATACAGTAAATGCTGGCTGTGTACTGTTAAACTACGTTAAATCACTTTCACTCTACACACGTTAAATTAGCTTTCCGGAGATCAATCTCGATCTCCCAACACATGGGCTCTAAGCCGAAGCTCTCCGAGCTTCTCTCAACCTTACGCACTCTCTCAGAGCTACATCAGGAACTACTGTCCACCTTGCGCACTACGCTCCAACTGAACCATCCGGTCTATCTCTCAGAGCTCTACCCAGCAACACACGTCCACTTTGCGCGCTACGCTCAAAAACTGACTCTCTCAGCAGCAGAGACTGCCTTCCAGCAAACCCTTGCTCTCTCTCCACATAATCCCTCCGGGGTTATCTACCTGGCTCCCATTCCAAACTCTTTTCTTCGTTTCTGGAATGCTTTTGTCTCCCCATCTTCCACAGACATCTCAAAAGGTTGGGCACGCCCCTCTCCAACTATCTTTTTTTTCCTTCATACCATCTATACATTTTCACCGGCTTAGATCCAGTTTTAGATAAGGAAAGACTGTTATTTTGAAATTCCAGTACACAGCCCATACAATATATAATATATTAAGACAAAAATAATATAGAACCCCAGTTCTAATAGCAGATATTTCTCAGAACCTAACACACACCACCTTAGCGGAAAATATGCCATTTAGGGGTAATTTTCCCCAAACATATAGTAACATCACAGAAGAGTTCAATAGTCTCTTTGCAGGTTTCTTCATTATTATTATTACATATATATATCAAGGTGTCTGAACATTCTCTACTGACATCTCTAATGAACAGTGTACTACTATTATTATTACAGAAAAACTACACATGCTAATACACTATAACACTATAACACAAAATTCAAATACAATTACACATATACAAAAAAAATTTAAAACGTGATGACACCCCTTTCAGGTCTGTCCACTATTTAGTCATTGATGCCGATGGGCTAGCAATTGGCTGTTCTTCCCAGCTCTTCCTATGTAGCCTGGAAATTGCTTGACGAAAGATTTTTATTAGGTTTTTTATTTAGTAGGACATGGCGTTAATATCCATCGTAGCTGTAATGTGTCTCTGAGTATTAACCTTCGCTTCGCTCAGACAATTAAGGCTGTTCTTAACTGCTCTGCTCAACGAGCGTAAAACGTTTTGACACATTTACAAATTCATTTTTTAACGGAAAGGTATAAAATTGGAAAGCCTGGCCATGGAAGCGATTTGGAATTGAACTGTTTTTTCCATTTTTGGATCAATCCATTACCTATTGAGTTATAAGGATTTTTGATCACGTGACAAACACGTTTTTCGCCCACTCTTGAGTCTCTTTCTTCCTTCGCGCGGAAATTCGGTTCAAAACGCCCACTTTGATACTATTTTCTGAAAGATCTATTGCGTTTACAAAAAAAAAAAAAAAAAAAAAAAAAAATGGAAAAAACAGCTCAATTACATAGTTTCTGAACCACCTAGTTTCATGCATTTTCGAACAAAAATAAATTAAAACTTTTGTCAGAAAGTTTCCCTTTTGGATTTGAGAACACCCTTAAGACAACTTACCTATCATAAAACTTAGGAACACTTCAATGTGCATTTCGGAATTCTTCTTTTTATATTCAAGAATTGTTGGAAAATGAATAAATTCTTCATTTGGAATATCTTTATCTTTTTCGTCGGACCAGGCTTTGACGTTCGCGGTCCGGATGTGGACCGCGGTCCGCCAGTTGCGGACCGTGGCTATAGATATTGCTAAATAGATTTTATAAGGAAATCAACAATTGTTGATCAACTGTAGAACTATTTGTATTAAAAAAAAAAAAAAAAAAAAGAGAAAGAAATGTGGAGCTTATAACGAAGTTAAGATATAATAAAAACAAAATATGCATTTTATACATAACAAACGACACCCTCTGGCTTCGTACAAGTGTCGTTTTCTTTTACAATAAGAACTAAGTTTTTAATTAAGTGAAAATATGTGAGACAATAACAAACATACCGTTTTATTTTGGCGCCAATTTTTTCGTAAGTGAAATATATTGTTTTTTGTTTCTGCCATATAGCAGTGTTAAAAATCCTAACAATCAACCAGTTTCGTAGTTAAGTGCAGCGGAAGAAAAAAGAAACTGTTAGGTATATGATTAAGATGGATAACTCGAACGTGAACATAGAAAAGTTAAAGAAAGAAAACGAAAAATGAACATTTATTATTATTATTATTACATTTGAACGCTACAAATCACATTTTTATGTAGAAATAAATAATAATAAGGAATCTTCATTTAAATAAAATATGATCATGGAATCAATTAGCGAGCGAGGATTGGTGTTCCATGTACTAAAAACTGATCATCCACATTTAATTATTTATATTAACACTTTCGCAACTGAATGTTTCAGGATTTTTATCTAGGCCCCGCCTATGGACGTCGTTCTTTTAATTTTTCATTATTTAACGAAAAAAAAAAATGGTAGGGGAGAAGGGGGCACATGTGAACATAACACTTTTTCAATAGTTATTATATGTTTTTTTTTTTTTTAATTATCAAAGATGGCAACACTTGTAGACATATGGTAAAACGTTTTTGAAGCTCTTTGACATTTTGTTTGTCCTCAGTAGCCAAAACACTGTTTATAGATCTCAAAAGTAAAATCTCACCTCCAACTTTATAAGCGAATAACTTTATTTATTTATTCATTTATTTGAATTTAAATGATTTGGCGTATACCATGGAATACTAATAAATATTTTTGATTTAAAAAAAATTCTTCTAAAATTGAGAAATGTTAATTATTTATAAATTTTACTCTAGCAGCCATGTGGGGCAACAAACTAATTGAGGCAGATATGAACAGCTCATAAGTGCCCCAATAATCATTCTGTGATTATGTTTCTTTCAGTTAACTTCATGAGAAATTATGTCATCTCCAATAACTATAATTTTCCTGGAATAGAAGACATTTCCGCCATACAAAATTGATTTTGTATTGAGACTTCCACAAACACATCTTTCAGTCAGTTCATAAAGTGCAACAAGCTCGTTTACGTTCAATTGTAATATAAATAAATTTAATGTTTTCTTAAATGTAATAAGTGTTATGTATTATTTTACTAAACGGTTTACAATATTTTTATTCATTGTTAATACAAAAAGTATTACGTTAAACAACTTTGCAAATTTTTCTATTTCAATTGTTCCAAACTTGCAATCAGGGCTCAGTTCCATCTCTAAAACAGCGTCATATGGAGATAGATATCAGCAATATTTTAAGAAAGTAAAATATTTAAACTGATAACTACCGCAAAATCCTGATTGTAAGTCCCCCCACCCCCTCCCTTCTTTCAAAAGCAAAAGGAGTTAAGTTTGGGGATGGGGGATTATAAACGAGATTTTTTTTTTTAATCATTAAAAAAGCCTTCTTTGTCAGTAATTTAGAAATAAGTAAGGCACGGGTGTGAGAACCTTTCGTATTTCAGCATATTTCCGATAAACATTATCTAAATGCCACCTCCCTAAAATCTCTCCAAAACATAAACCCCTAAGGAAAATTTAAAATGTTTAATTTTTTTTTTCAAATTTATTTAAAAAATAATCTTCTTTATTTTTTATTTTATTGCAACAATATTAATCAATCATCTAAGCCTCCCTCTCTCCCGAAATCTAATTGTTTTCATTCTATAATCTTTTGCTTAAACACATCACCCAGAAACTACAGAAATGTATATATTTTTTTCTTTATGGTGAATTTAACAGATGATATAACTAATGATTATGTTAGCAAATGAATAACAGAACAAAAAGCATGTTAAAGGCAGTTTTTTCCCTGTGTTCACATGTGTCCCACGTGTGTTCACAACTAATCCGCAGGTGGGGCACATGTGAACAATTTTTTGAATTTATAAAACTATTAAAATATGTAAGAGGAACTATAAAGGTGATTAAAACTAGTCGGATGTACCAATCCCAAAACTTTCTTCTATCTCATACATGTTAATACTTCAAAATTCGCTATCACACTGCCAAAATTAAATGGCAATCTATGCATCTCATGAGGATTCTAACGATATGAAATTCCGTGCATTAGTTCTTGAGATATGACTATCACTGAAATCGTCTAAATTCAGCAAAATGCTGCCTAAGAGCGCCACCTATTGGATGATTTATACCAAATCCTAATCAGCAACAATTTATGTCAACGTCTGACTGAATCTGAAGTTTGGAGAAAATCCGTACATTAGTTTTTGAGATAGAGCAATAGCGAAAATCGTGAAAATTTCTGCATAGCAGCGCCACCTATTGGGTGATTAACACCAAAACCTAATTAACAACAACTTGTGTCAACATATTACTAAATCTGAAGTTAGATGAAAATTGGTCCATTAGTTCTATTGATAGAGCTATTGAGGCAATCGTGGAAAAGGCAGCAGAGAAGCGCCACCTGTTGGGCGATTTACACCAACACCTAATCAGTAGCAAGTCATATCAAGGACTAACTGAATCTGAAGTTTGATGAAAATCCGTGCGTTAGTTCTTAAGATAGAGCTATTGGGGAAATCGTGTAAATCCTGCAAAATTCATCATAACAGCGCCACCTGTTGGGCGATTTACACCAAAACGTAATCATCATCAATTCATATCAAGGACTAACTAAATCTGAAGTTTGATCAAAATCCGTGTATTAGTTCTTGAGATAGAGCTATTGCGAAAATCGTGAAAAATGCAGCATTGCAGCGCCACCTGTTGAGCGATTTACACCAAAAACTAATCAGCATCAATTTGTATTAGGCACTGACTGAATATCAATTTTTATTAAATTCCGTGCATTAGTTCTTGAGATAAAGCGCCCACAAAATTTGTGTCACATACACACAGACAGACAGACAGACAGACAGACAGACTCACAGAGTCACAGACAGACATTTTGTAAAAACATGTTTTTTGGAATCTCTGACCCCTAAAACGTGTAAATCCGTCGAAAACCGGAATTCGAAAATTTTCATGAATCCAATACTTTCTTCTTGTAAAGATAGAAGAAAGTAAAAAACCATGTGTAAACTAGTCGGATGTACCAATCCCAAAACTTTCTTCTATCTCATACATGTTAATACTTCAAAATTCGCTATCACACTGCCAAAATTAAATGGCAATCTATGCATCTCATAAGGATTCTAACGATATGAAATTCCGTGCATTAGTTCTTGAGATATGACTATCGCTGAAATCGTCTAAATTCAGCAAAATGCTGCCTAGCAGCGCCACCTATTGGGTGATTTATACCAAATCCTAATCAGCAACAATTTATGTCAACGTCTGACTGAATCTGAAGTTTGGAGAAAATCCGTACATTAGTTTTTGAGATAGAGCAATAGCTAAAATCGTGAAAATTTCTGCATAGCAGCGCCACCTATTGGGTGGTTAACACCAAAACCTAATTAACAACAACTTGTGTCAACATACAACTAAATCTGAAGTTAGATGAAAATTTGTCCATTAGTTCTATTGATAGAGCTATTGAGGCAATCGTGGAAAAGGCAGCAGAGAAGCGCCACCTGTCGGGCGATTTACACCAACACCTAATCAGTAGCAAGTCATATCAAGGACTAACTTAATCTGAAGTTTGATGAAAATCCGTGCGTTAATTCTTAAGATAGAGCTATTGGGGAATCGTGTAAATCCTGCAAAATTCATCATAACAGCGCCACTTGTTGGGCGATTTACACCAAAACGTAATCATCATCAATTCATATCAAGGACTAACTAAATCTGAAGTTTGATCAAAATCCGTGCATTAGTTCTTGAGATAGAGCTATTGCGAAAATCGTGCAAAATGCAGCATTGCAGCGCCACCTGTTGAGCGATTTACACCCAAAACTAATCAGCATCAATTTGTATTAGGGACTAACTGAATATCAATTTTTATTAAATTCCGTGCATTAGTTCTTGAGATAGAGCGCCCACAAAATTTGTGTCACATACACACAGACAGACAGACAGACAGACAGACTCACAGAGTCACAGACAGACATTTTGTAAAAACATGTTTTTTGGAATCTCTGACCCCTAAAACGTGTAAATCCGTCGAAAACCGGAATTCGAAAATTTTCATGAATCCAATACTTTCTTCTTGTAAAGATAGAAGAAAGTAAAAAGGTGTGTTTACTATATTGAGCAGTTTTTCTTTATAGGAATTAACTCAGTTATGAGAAAAAGCTATATTTATGTCAACTGTTCATATGTGTCCCCATCTCCCTTATACATATTCAATTTTAATTCAGAAAAGAAAAGATTAAAAAAAAGATGACAGAGGTAAAAACACAATTTACTAGTAATGCTATAAACTTATCTAATGTGTAATATGTCTAATAAGACATAATATTGGACTATTTAAAATAATTCAAAACCATTTCATCGATTCTTACACATCTCAGAAAAACTCTCTCTCTTTTTTTTTTTTTTTCCTCTTTAATGATAAAATGCGACGAACAAAACAGCAATAATTTTTCTGTTGTTCTATAAGCTATAAGGTGATTCATTAGTTAACCCAGCTAGGGTTTTATCCTAATAACTTTTGAAACAATGACTCATATATTCATATATTCATATCAATTTACAGAAAATAATCAGTAAAGACTTAAGGCTGTTCTTAACTGATCTGCTCAACAAGCGCAAAACGTTTTGACACATTTACAAATTCATTTTTAACAGAAAGGTATAAAATTGGAAAGCCTGGCCATGGAAGCGATTTGGAATTGAAATGTTTTTTTCCATTTTTTGATCAATCCATTACCTATTGAGTTATAAGCGAATTTGATCACGTGACAAACGGGTTTTTCGTCCGCTCTTGAGTGCTCTTTCTTCCTTCGCGCGGAAATTCGGTTCAAAACGCCCACTTTGACACTATTTTCGGAAAAATCTATTGCGTTTGCAAAAAAATGAAAAAAAAAAAAAACAGCTCAATTACATAGTTTCTGAACAACAACACCAGCTAGTTTCATGCATTTTCGAACAAAAATAAATTGAAACTTATGTCAGAAAGTTTCCCTTTCGGATCAGAGAACACCCTTAAAACAGACTGAATACTGCGCCTGCGCATTCGTTTTATTAGCGGGCATGTAAAGTAATTTTTAAATATAGTTTTTTTTTCCTTTAAGGAAATCCAACGTCTCTCCGTTAGGCGCGGCAAAAACGCTAATTATCTGAAGAAGCTTCTTTTTAATGTTTTATAAGCTCTAAAACACTTGTTGAATTTTCTGAATTTTTCATGCATGTACTTTCTAAATTCCTATTTGTTTTTAACGTGGCTGACAGCGCATACTGAGTCGTACGTCTTCCAAATATCTTCTCCGATATTTCGATTAATTCACCGGAAAAATTATAATTCATTTCAATAAAGATCCTGAATTCGATTGTTAATCGTTATGAAATGCTTTTATCGAATTTCGGTCATATTTGAAAAATTTTAACTAGCGCTATAACCTATATAAAAATTAATTAAAAGCTATTTGTGGCATATCGATTTCACTCTTTAATTAGCAAGTCCAAAATAATAGAGTCGGGTAGTTTTATAACTGTCCTTATTAATCTTTTTAAACGAAGCCTAACAAAAAATTCGACAAAAGTGTATGAATGAATGTGAATGAATTATAACTTGTAATGTTAGTTTTTTGCGCCAAAGACATCGCCAACTTAAACAAATATGAAATATCTCGCGAACTATTTGCCGTAGAAGAATTTACATGGCAGTATTCGATTCAGCAAGTATAAATACAGTAAAATATGTTATCATTTGACACATATCTATAATATTAGATTAAATTTAACACAATTATTCTAATTGGTAAATAAATCATATTAGATGTAAATTTCCAACTGGGCGAAAAGAATACATTAATTTACATAAATTTACTTCTAATATGATTTATTTACCAATTAGAATAATTGTGTTAAATTTAATCTAGTGCAATTACAGGGTTCGTACGGGTGCTTGAATTTCATGACTAAGAAATTCTTCGGTACCAGTATTTTCTTATAGAAAATCTCTCCTGAAATAAGGCGAAATTTCGTCTATTTAAACTACATTTATTTTTTTATAAAAAAAATTCTGATATTGGGCCTTGAAAATAACGGTACTCGTACGAACCCTGTAATTACGTATCCAGCGGTTTCTGGAGTTCCATTAGCTGAGATTTATTCTATTGAGCTGAACCAGGTTTCAGACGAGATGCTATAATCATTAAGGCTAGGTGAAAAAAGTTCCACCAGATTCGTCCGGGATAGCTCAGATTGTAGTACACTGGCGGCTGCAGCCAGGAGATCCGTGGTTCGAATCCTGGTCTGGACATTTTTTTTGCCCAGTTGGAAATTTACATCTAACATATTTATAATATTTGATTTTTAAGTTATTTGTTCCCCTTTTACTCTTTTAGGGGGTGGGATTTTAGAAACTCCATTCTTAATGCTCGCTTACGACAAAATAAGTATTTTCCCGCCAATTTTCATGTCTCTGCGTTCAGTAATTTGGACTGTGCACTGAATATGAGTCAGAGTCACTCAGGACATATTCTTTTATAGTATATGGTAGATAGATAGATAGATAAATCTAATTGAGCGAATAGAGTAAGTAAAAAATACTACATTAAAAATAGGAAAATTTGCTTCTATCGGCCTTTTTCAAAAGGAAGAATTTAAATAATTTTATGGCCTTAAGGGCTATACCTATCACTTTTCTACCATGGGGGACGTAAAATCCTTACTTTATTGACTGTTATTGTTTAGTTACGCTAAATTATTTAAGAATAAGCATTCCTTTTAATGTGTCTTAAAAATCACGAGAACTAAAATTATAGAGAGTGACAATTATTCTTTGGTTTACCCATCCATGTCTACATTTTAAGTATTAAAGAAATTAATATTTTACTATACTGCAAAAATATTCGACCTATACCACTATGTTTAACAAATGTATTATTTATAGTTTTTCAAGCAATTTCAATTGCGTTAATATATCTTCTATCTCTTGTTAAATAAAACGGTTGACCGCAGCGCTGCTTCAGCATCAGCAGGTCTCCGTAAGATCAGAGACGTCTTCCCATATCCTACCACATTAGTCTTGGCCGATTTTTCGATTATCGTTCATCACATTTACAATGTCTACTGCAGGATTGGCGAACCTTTTTACATCCGCGTGTTAATATTTTCCAAAAAAAAAAAAAAATCCAACTGAACATGACGTGCCAACAACGCCCCACGTCCCATTTCCACAAAAAAATAGCGAATTAATTTAATTGTGAATTATAAATTAGTTTAATTCTTATAATGATAAATAATAGTGTCAAAATTATTTATTACTATTATTATAAATATAGGTAACATACCTGCAGGAATACCAACATACGCATTAAATTAAACAATATTTAATATAGAAAACTCGAAACAAAACATTTTTCACATGAAAAAATTAATTAATCATAGAAACAGTTATAGGAAAATTTAATTATAGTTTTCATTTCATTTTACAAATGTTTTAGCAATCAAATTATTATTTTTTCATAACTTATGAAAAAGTTCATGTTTTATTAGTTTTATTAATACTTTTATCATTTAAAAAAATTAAAGATCAATTAACAAATTCTAGCGAAAATTATATAAAGCCCCATCTGCTGGTCAAAACGCGTTAAATTATACAGAAATATTTCAACAAAGAATAATTTGATTTGCTAGATTTCTATGCGAATCATAGGTGCAATCATAACGAAATCAAGGAAATGGAGAGTTGGGAATGGTAAAATATTTCTTAGCTGGAAAGTTCAGTGATATAACAAGTACACAAGTACCTATTATAGAAAACAATAGCTATTTTCAATTAAGCTCCGTGTATTAATAGAAAAAGAATAGGGAATTTGACTGAATTTTGATTTATAACTTCAATCAACGGCTTGCCAAAAATATCTTCCCGCGTGCCAGTTCCGGCACGCGTGCCATAGGTTCGCCAACCCTGGTCTACTGATATCTACAGAACTCATAGTTTAAAATTAGCCTTTAAAACAAAACATTTTAAAATGTTGTTCGAATTACCAGGGTTTTCAGAATTCTATATCAAAATTTCAAGTTCTTTTTCACCTTATTTAACTGTAGAAAAATATTGCAAAATCTGTGAGTAAACGAGGTGGCATCAAAAAAAAAATCTAATCATTAGTAGTTGTTTCAGGCTACTTAGAAATTCGAAGAAGTGTGCAAATCTTGATTACTTATAACATTACAACATTAATTAACATAAAATTATTGCATTAATTCAGTGAAACTATGTGAGGTGGTAACAGACACAGAGTTTTATTTTTGTAGAATAGTTACAGTTGTTCAGGGTAACTTTGAACCATGGGGTGTAACTTTGCACCGCCTCAGTGGTGGAGAATTGGCGCAGAGGAGGAGCCTATTGACATCACTAAATTTTAGTAGTATTTTTCGGCTTATCTAATGACAGCATTTCTGAGTTTTTATTAAAGGGAATAATACTATAAAATATTAGTGGTGTCAATAGGCTCCTCCTCTGCGCCAATTTTCCTACCTATCTGCGCCAATTTTGCCACCTCCTAATTTTCAATATTTTTGACTCCAAAAGACTAACTTAACTCCAGAACTGTTCTCTGTTGGCAAGGTTCTAAACTGGGATTTCTACTTTTTTAGAAAATAAATTAACAACATTATGCGCAATTAATTGCATCATCTAACTATATTTTTGTGAAGTACCGTTTTCAAGTTAATTTTGAATGCTGTTTTGGAGTTGTTGTAAATCAATTAAATTTTCATAGTAAGTAACAATTTACTCATTTATCAGACATATTATTATCTAAATGTTGTAAACGTGTTAATATTTTGTGATTATTTATTTATTAATAGTTAATAAAATGTAATTTAAGAAGGCACTAACATTTTACCACATTTTCAGGGTAACTTTGAGCCGGCTCAAAGTTATACTGATGTTTATAATTTACTATAGGTGCTACTGCCAAAAATTTCTTATATTGCACGTATATTTTATATAAATGCCGAAAGTGTGCATTAGATATAACATGCAAATATTTTTACAAATATGTGTAAAATACATAAAATTCATTTAAAGGCGTTATTAGGGGCGGAGCTTCTCAAATTTGACATTTCATATATATGTAAAACCAAAAATACATGTGCTTTTCATGTCCAAAACTTTAATATATATATACAGGGTGTTCCGTTAAAGGGGTCCAATATTAATAGGGGTAATAGAGGAGATCACACGGAGCATAAATCAGTATATAATGCCTGGCCGGATCTCAATAATTTTCAAGTTACAGCAAATAGAATGAAAAATCGGAAATTTGTAAAAAAACCCTCATTGCTAAACTATCGATAATGCTACATAAAAACGAAGCACATATTTAGAAAGAGCAGAAAAAATCCTACGAAATGACATAAGTTGTTTTAGAATATTGAGAATTAATGGCGAGTTACAAGCTCTGAAACAGTGAAAAAATACAAAATCAAATATTTAGCAAAATAGTTAATCGTTAATTCCAAAAATGCAACTCTACCTACATCAAGGAAAATGTTATAAAATTTTGGTCCATTCCGAAAGCTTTCGAAGAAGCTGACAATAAACCATATCAGTTTAATTGTATGGGAGAAATCAAGCAGTTCCCTAGTTACAACTCTGTACTGTTGCACGCTCGGAAAGGGCGAAACTCCGCCCATGACGATTGTAAACATCCCGTTTTAATATCTTTCAATTATACATTTCTGATCAACCTCTATCAATACCCTTTCATTATTCAGTCTGGTCAAGTGAATGACATATTGTGCAGCTCTCGCCTTGTCTTAAAGCAAACTCCGTGACTGCTGCGTTTCCTCCATGAACTTTCAGGATGATGAAGAAGAAGTATGCAAATTTTCTATGTGTATAGGAAGAAAAGTGTAATAAAACAGCAGTCATCAGTGGGTGTTATGTTAAAGGGAGGCTGTTGTAAGTGGGATTGTAGTAAGTTGATGTATAATAATTATGCCGGAATACTCTAACGAAGAATATGCGGACATGCATCTGATGTACGGGCAAGCTCATGGAAATGCATGTCTAGCACAGCGCATGTACCGTGAGCAATTTCCAAGGAGACGTTGCCCAAGTTCGAAACTCTTCATAAAAATCGATAGACGATTACTGGAGACTGGATCGTTTAATACAGCAAGCATTGATGCAGGGAAACCTCGACATGTACGAACACCTGCAATGGAAGAAGATGTACTGAATATTTTTAAAGATAACCCCTCCACGAGTACACGAGTTGCTGCGTCTGAAGTCGGTGTTTCTCACCAAAGTGTGTGGCGTGTTCTGCGTGCAGAAAACATGCACCCCTTTCATGTGCAGCGGGTACAACTGTTATCAGTAACAGATTGTGCTCAGCGGACAGAATTCGTACGCTGGTTGCTTAATGTAACAGAAAATAATCCACAATTTCTGGAAAATATTTTATTTACTGATGAAGCAACATTTACGAGAGAGGGCGTGGTAAACACGCACAATATGCACACATGGTCATATACAAATCCGCACACTGTTTTCCCGTCGAACGCACAACAAAAGTTCAGTGTGAACATATGGGCAGGTGTCCTCGGCGATTATCTCATAGGACCATATTTACTCCCAGATGTACTCAATGGCAGTACGTACTTGGTTTTCCTACGGGATATCTTACCGCAGTTACTGCAAAATGTGCCAGCAACATTGCGCCACAATATGTGGTTTATGCACGATGGCGCACTGGCACATTTTTTCATAGGTGTTCGCAATCACCTCAATTCAACATATCCTGGGAAATGGATTGGACGCAGTGGACCTGTTGCTTGGCCTGCACGCTCTCCAGACCTCAATCCGTTAGACTTTTTTGTTTGGGGACACCTTAAATCGCTGGTGTATGAAACGCCTGTGGATACACCGGAGGATTTACTAGCGCGAATCGTTGTCGCTGCAGGAGACATTCCCAACTCCGTCGGAGTTTTTCGGCGTGTTCGCCAATCTTTACGACGTCGCTGTCGGCTGTGCGATTCTGTTAATGGGCGCAACTTCGAACACCTATTATAATAATGTCCGTTCGTCTGCCTTCCGACATTGAACTGTGCAGCGCAGGCCAGAAGACTATGCTTCACATATGTCATAAAGTACGTGGAATGTAATTCTTTATTTGTCATTTTTCTTTTATTTTCAACACTTTTTGGCACAGTATTTTGTAAGTCACAGACTGTGGTGTACTCAAATTGTAAATAACAAAGTTTGTATGAATTAATTTAAAATTTAGTGTCTTTTTTAAATTTATAATTAATAAAATTATTATGCTATTTGTTATTATTATTTCCTATCATAAATTATGATGCACATATACATACAATAATTGTCCATGTAAAACATGTACTGAAACTTCTTGCATAGTTACAAATCGCAATATTTTTAATTATTTCCGAATTTTCACCACCAGTTTAATTTTAAAGAATTTAACTTAAGCTTTATATCAATAAAAGACCACTTTAAAATGTAGACTATTATTGTAAAGTTATTTTGGTTCATTCAACTCTTGAATAATTAAAAATGTTGCATCTCAGAAGAAGCATGATCGAAAATGTATAGTTGAGAGTAATTAAAAAGGCGGTGTTTCCAATCGTGATGGGCGGAGTTTAACCTTTGCTAGTGTCAAAGAAAGCGGAGTTGTAACTAAGAAACTGATTAATTTCTCTCACACAATTAAACCGATATGGTTCATTGTAAGCTTTTTCGAAAGTTGTCGTAATGGACCAAATTTTACTACATTTTCCTTGTTGTAGCTAGAGTTGTCTTTTTGGAATTAACGATTAACTATTTTGATGTATATTGGATTTCGTACTTTTTTCACTGTTTCAGGGCTTGTAACTCGTCAATAAATATTGCTATTTTAATACAATTGATGTCATTTTGTAGGTTTTTTTCTGCTCTTTCTAAATATGTGCTTCGTTTTTATGTAGCATTATCGATAGTTTAGCAATGAGGGTTCTTTTACAATTTTCCGAATTTTCATTCTATTTGCTTTAACTTGAAAACTATTGAGATCCGACCAGGCTTTATATACTGATTTATGCTCCATGTGATCTCCTCTATTACCCCTATTAATATTGGACCCCTTTAACGGAACACCCTGTATATATATATATATATTTCATCTAATATACAAAGAAATTTCAAATTTTTTATGCCATCTTTTAGAAAAAACTATTCTTAACTGGTATGAAATATGCGCTTTGTCCATTTTTATTTAAATAACAGATATAGTAGTTTAATAAATTTGAACTAATGAATTAAGATATGTATTTTGTAATTGCATAAGTTTAATTTAACATTTGTCCATGAAAATGAAACCTCTGTTACTTTATTTACATTTAGCAGAATAAATAATAAAAATTTTGTCCAACAAAGGGCGCTACTAATCTGTATTGTTCAAAGAACTTTCTAGTACAGAAGTCAAGTGCCATTTTCACTTTGTCTGCCACATGTTTAGAATATAGAGCAGTATTATGAAGTTCTAAGGTGAGTGTGTTTTCTCTTTGTAACTTCTGTTTCTCCAACTTAGGTTTAAATATTGTTCTTAAAATAAAATTTCTCTTTAAGTCACAAAACATTAAGTAAAATAAGTTTATATAAATAACATAGTTATTTTTTAGAATATTATTATTTAAGAAAAAAAAATTGTTTTTGCTTAAATGTAACCCCTGTTACAACTTTTGGTAACAGATGTTACATACAAATAACAGAGGTTACATTTTATCCCAAAATATACATTTTTGTGGTACTTATTGTCATTCTTATTACTTATTTACATTTATTTTTGCAGTAGCATGTATTATTTATTTGTGGTATTTTCCAAATCTAAAAATGTCTCCTAAGAAAACAAGTTTTCAAGTTCTTGAATCTACTGCTGAAAAAAATTAAATTAAAGATACTATAACGCTATATAAAATAATTAAAGGAACATACATACTAGTAGAATTTGTAACTGAAAAAAAAAGAGAAAAGTGAAGTATTACTACATAGCCGATTAACAAGACGATTTAGAAGATGGTGAAGTGCAAGTTCTGATTTTGAAAGCTTGTGATGATGCATTATCTATTTTTAAATTAGATGACAATGATATTGCATACATACAGTTCGAACCGATCCAAAAAAGATTGCTCATGCCAACTGTAGTACAGAAACGGGGCAAATTATTTTACAAGTTTCACCACCCTGTTGACGTATTTGAAAAATAATTGTAGTGTTAAAAATTTGTGGAAATTTCTTTGGAAAATAAAATTTTGTCTGATTTATTCAGTGTGTCTTTGTTAGTTGCTAAAGAGTCAGTTTATTTACATCTTGTAAATTTTTTTAACCTCTGTTACTGGATGTAACCTCTGTTACTTGAAGAATTTTTCTATTTCTTTTCAATAATTGTAAACTGATAATAAACCAATTGTATTTAAAACAAAGAATATGTTATGTACTTTAAATACAATTAAAAAAATATTTTCTTTAAAACTAAAATAACTGAATATTATGAACTTTAGCTTAGTTTTTTTTTTTTCCTAAACGAGATAAAATTACACATGTAATGATAATTAAATTTTATTATTTATTATTCATCTTTCTAAAACTATTATTTTGAACTAAAGGACATTTTTGCTAAAGTAATATATAAAAGTTATATTTTTTGCTGAAATATTTGTATCATAAATTAAGCAAATACTGTCCAGTAATACAGGTTACATTTTTCACGCTAGATATGACTTTACAAGGTTATATTTTAATTGTAAAATTGATTTTTTTTTTTCTGTGTGGGTGCTAACTTTGTGCAGCTTAAATATATATTTAAACAATATTATTGTTATTTAGTAAAATCTAGATAATAAAAAATGACGAAAAAAAATCTTGAAAAGCACAAAGAAAATTGGTTTTACCCACATTCGACATTTTTTATTCTTGTTTGAATAATACTAATACAGTATGTATTACTGGAACTATAGATTTATTATTGAGTTAAAACATTGAAAATTGTTTTTCACTGCATTTTTATGTTTTATATGAACAATAAACAGGTTTTTTTTTCTAAATATTCATGGTTATCTTCTTCCTCTTTTCTTATGCCTAATATTTGTTGTGATATCATAAATTATACAATTCTTGTGATGTTGGGAAATGTAAATTCGGAGTCTCTACATATCTGAAAACATTTGTTGGTGTTCAAAGTTGGCCTAACCATAAAACTTTTTTTTTTTTTTTATAATGAATTATTTTAGATACTATTTATCATATAGTGCAAAGTTACCCTAAATTGTTAGGTAACTTTGAACCAGGTTAAAAATTCATTTTTTATTGCTTTTATCATTATTATTCCTTAATTTTAGATACTCATACAATAATTTAGGATCATTTCTTCCCTTTTATGCCCCTAGTTGCAACAATATTCTTAACCCCTTGGGGACGAGCGACACGTATACGTGCCGGAAATAGGCCTAAGGATCCTCGTTTATCCTCACCAGTAAAATTTTACTGTAAAATTTGCCTTATTTAATCCGAGCATTTTCCCGATTTGAATAGGCACAAACTTCTGTTTTTTAAAACCAGTAGCAAAGTAATAAATATTTCGTAAAAGGCTCCCGTCGCGAAGGGGTTAAAGGTCCTGTCCTTGCCGGCGAAGACATTCACGGGCTAATGCTAATCCTATGGGGAGGGATTTTTCTAATATCTCGTTTGCATTTCGACATTTTTAAATAATTTTTTTTTTTTGCATTGGATAGCCGAGGTCCGTCTCTGCAGCGCAGGTCCGTCTCTACTTTTTTACTTTCTCGATTTTGGTTGCAGATATTTTTTAGAATGACACTTTCATTTTCAGAACCGGTTTTGAAAATGAAAGTAACTTTATTAAAAATATCTGCGACCAAAATCGAAAAAGTAACCAAGGTGCGCTGTAGAGACGGATCTCGGCTATCCAATGCAAAAAAAATTATTTAAAAATGTCTAAATGCAAACGAGATATTAGAAAAATTCTTCCCCATAGGATTAGCATTAGCTCGTGAGTGTCTTCGCCGGCAGGGACAGGACCCTTAAAATAGTGTGGCGTATGAAAATAGAGAAAATGTGGATCAAAGTTACCCTGAATGACTGTAATGTATAAGAGATTCGCTAGGGAACTCAACCCCTTCAAGGGCGGTGGTTCGTTTTTGGACCACCTAATTATAATCACTAAATGCTACATTGGCACCAGAATATTGCAATGAAAGATTTCTTTTTATAAAGAATGTGAACAAAAACTTTTGATTATTCTGTAATAAATTTGCTTGTAAATTGTGGTGTCAATCACTCATTTCAGAATTTTGCGAATAGAAGTACCTTTGCCCCTGGAAGGGTTAAGCTTATCCAGCCGATAGGAGCAAGTATATCGTTTCGGTTTCACGGAGATAGGCTAGGACATAGAGTTGGCCGAAGAGTCGAAGAGTCGACTCGAAATCTCGACTCCTTCCAAGTGAGTCGAACTGTCGACTCCTCGCTAGCGAACTGCCTCGACTCAAAAGAGTCGAACTATAATTTCCACTCAGTTTGGGATTCGGAGTCGAAGAGTCGAAGTCGACTCACTCAAAGAGTGGTTGGACGAGTTTAACACAGTGTGGGACTTGGAGAGTCGAGAGTTGAAGAGTGGATTTTCGATTCTTCGACTCTTCGATACTTCGACTCTTTGAAAACCACTCTTTCCACTCAGTATCGGATTTCAACTCTTCGTATCCGAGCTGGTTGTTTAGCAGAGAACGGAGATCTTGGTTTATGTATTGGCGGTTTTGGGAAAGGAGAAAGCCGTGTAGATGTATGTTTAGGAAGATGACGGTATGAATGAAAGGAGAGGGAGGGACAGAGACAAGGGGGCGGGCAGTAGGATATTTCGTTCAAGATTATTTGAATTTACGATATGCTTAGGGGAAAGAAGATAAAAAAAAAAAGCAGATGTGATCTTTGTATTTTTTGGCAAAAAAAGAAGTAGGACTAAGGGGAATATTTTCAACTGTTTTCATATCATGCAATATTAAAAAAAAACTTAGAAGAAAGAGAAGTAAAATTCTGCTTAAGTAGCAGGTTGTTTAAAATATACTAAGTAACTGAATTTATTTTATAATTGATGTATTTTAGATAAAAGTGAACATCCTTTATTTGTTTGCGTATATAATGTTATTTTAATTCCGTTGTATAAATAAAAATGTTCGCAGGTAATATTAAATGGATATAATTTACATATATTTTTTTAAAGTTTAGCCAATCGATTTATTAACGTTCCTTATTTAAACCCAGATATGGAAGATATTTTAGGAATCCTGTCGCTTCTACGCCCCGCCCTCCCTTTTTTTTTTTCGTAAACAGCTAGGCTGTGTGTCTCTCTATGGATATATCTCACTATATTATCACGGTTTAAGAAATAAAATTTTAAAAGGAAGTAAATCAAAAACTATGAACATGAGAAAAAAAGAGAACTTTTTACAACTTACGGCGGGGGGCTGATTATTGAATTATTTTTTGTTCGGAAACGCGTGAAATTGACAGGTGTTCTTATTCAGGAGATAAGTAATTGAACGGCGTTTTCCTTTTTTTGCAGAAATAAAAAATGCTGTCAAAGTTGAAGTTTTTAAACGAAGTTCGATACACGATAGCACAGGAAAAATAGAAAAACTTGTCGTTACGTGACAAAAATCGCATTTTCCTTGATAAGCCATTTATTTATGTAAAAAATGGAAAACGCTGTTTGATTCCGAATCGCCACAATAGTCAGGCCTGTCAATTTTATAACTTTGTAGTTAAAATTACTGCCGATGAGCCCGGTAAATTAAAGTGTGTGTGTAACGGAAAAATGCGATTTTCTCCAAAATTATGTGACCGAGGATAATCCCTATAATTTTCCATCAAAGTTTGAATAAACTACTATTGTCCTAGGTTTTTTTCATCATGTTAGTTTTAGTAGATTCGGAATCAGGCTGGAAGGGAGAGAGGACATATTTTTGTATCACATTTTCGACAGTATCTAAAATTAGAACAAATATATTTTTGATTTCGGTGTTACGAGGACTTTTCAACAATTCCCGAACGATACAGATACATGCACGCATAAAAGAAAGAAAAAAATCAAGTACCTAAATTAGTCCCCTTTTTTCGAAAAATATTTGTGAATAGCTTTTAATCTATAAATTTGTTAACACAATCAACTTATAATAGCTCCGTTTTCACTTTTTAAACACGGAATCCTAAAAAAATCAATGAAAAAGAGATCTAAGAATTTAAAATGTTGTGATTGGGGAGGATTTCGGATATTTTGAAGGATTATTGTCCTTGTTAGCAGTAAATTTCACTTTTCCCCGCGCGTGCACACAAACACACACAAAAAAAAAAAAAGAAAAAAAGAATCCGTTTCCCGTTTTTAGCACAGAAAATTTAAACCTTAAAAACTTGATATATATATATAAAATAACACCTCAAAACCTTCTACTCCCAGTTAAAAAGAAGGTAAATTTTTTGCCATAGTACAGGATTAAACAAGAATATTTCTATAGTTTACAGTTTGGCTTAGAGGTGTGCACCGGGACCGGCCCAGCCCGTGGGCAGGGCTAGGGCCTATTTTTCGCAACGCTGGGGTCGGACCGGGTCTTACTTTGTTTTAAGGCTTTGGGCCGGGATTAGGCATTGCACTTTGCAGACCGGGCTAGGGCAAAGCCGCCTCAAGACTACAAGCCAGACACGCCCTTCATCCCCCCACATGTGACGTCACAGCCCGGGGCTGGGTAACTGCCAACGCGCCAGCCCCGAACATTTGAATTTTGTATCTTACTATTTTACGTGCACGTGCGTTTTACTTAGCCTAATAACATATTTTTTTCAACGTAAGTTTTATTTTCAAATCATATTTATATGCTATCAGCACAAGTTTTATTTCTTGTGTTCAAAATTTTTTATTTTTAATTTCTTTGAAATAAATTAACTAGCAAATCCTAGTGCGATTCTATCAATAATACCGTATCTCAAAACGAAACGATATTATTGTAGTTCTGTTTCTTTCCACATAGAGCAATAATTTAAAATGGCAAACATCCCTAAATCGTGTCAAGACTTATATCATTTAATTTGTATCTTGTCACACCATTCTCTCTTTATAATTTGTTCTGTTTTCTCTAATTCATTAGAGTGACCTTTAATTAACGCCCATTTATTAAAAGACACTTGTCGTGTGAATAGTAACTCGGGTTATTTTGTATGCAGAATTAGTTGGACTTTAATTTGACAACAAATTTATGTATTTATATATATATATCTATTCATACTTAAAAATTTAAATATTCTAGAAATTTTCATAAAAGTCGATGTGAATACATAGCATTTTTATCTTGTTTACTTCTTTTAAAGCAAACCCCGATCGATATACTTGTATCAATTTATTGTTGTTTTTTAATCTTAAACGTTTGCTATCTTAATAAAAATTATTTTTATATTTTTTTGTTAAATTATAAATGCTTATGTACTGTGCAAATAGAGCTATGGGGATAATGTTTTTGAATCTCTCTATTTTTACCACAACTGTAAACAATTTATTTACAAGACTTGAGGGAGGGTTGTTAGTACCCTTATGCAAAACAGTAGTTCCACCCCCCCCCCCCCACACACACCTTCTTCGCAAAAATCCTATGTATTTTCATATACATTTTAATGTTTAATTAAAAATAACAATAAATAAAATTATTATTCTATAATTATAAATTTACTTTTAGATCTAGTCAGGAAATACTTTTCATCTCATAAAAATTGATTATTTTAAGCTTAAAAGATGTGAACAAACATTTAAGAACCCACACAACATTATTTTGGAAATGAAATATTTTCGTGGAAGGTTTTTGTGCTTTTCGATGTTTTTTTTTTTTTTTTATCAGCTATTACCTAAATATTCGAGGAAAATGAATATAAATTAGGAATATTTTAATTCCAATTGATGAAAGTCTTTTCTTTATTTCTTTTATTTTTCTCTTCATATGTCAATACATTTTTAAAAAAATCTATTGCTTGTACCTTGCATAATATATCAAACGAATACAAAACTAAATAATAATTTTCTGTTTCATGAACTTGTGTTGTTTTAGTATTATGACAGTATTGTGTTTTTTAATTTAATGGATTTTATGTGAAAATTACCCATTTCTGATAAATAAAGTTTACAGTACGAAAATTTGTTTATAAGAATACTTAATTTCATGTATACTTTAATTTTACTATTTATTATATGCAGGTTTCAAATCACTTAATATTTAATAGGATATTTACTGTATAATTTCAAGCCCAATTAAAAATAAAAATAGAACACAACTTGAATTTGTTTTCATTTAACATTCACTTTTCTTCCACTTTAATTTAATTTTTAAATGTGGGTTTTGATTGGCACACTTATTGTTATTTATTTATTTTGAAATAATTGAGAGCAAAATAATTCAATTTATGTGTTTAAACTGCAAATTTATATATATATATATATATATATATATAGGTTATGTTGAATTAATGGTTATATATATATATATATATATATATATATATATATATGTATGTATATATATGTAATAGTGTATAATGTCTTGTTTTTGAATATATACCAAATAGATAATTGATATTGTTTCTAAATTTCAAAGTAGAATAAATAATAAAAACTGTCTACTAAAATAAATTTAATACTTGGGATTTTTTTTTTCATTAACGAACGAATTTTCTTTAATGTATCTTTAATTCTGATGCACATTTTCATTGACACAGTGATATTGTTTCATAAATATTGTTTTTGTGTTATCGTTATTATTGTTTCGAGTGATCGAAATTGATTAAAAAGCACTTAATTAGCGTCTTTAAACTATAAGTTTTTATTTTTTTCCCATATGCTGTGATCATAAGTTGAAATATGGAGGAAAGAATTAATGTTTTAAATAACGCATGTGCTCTCCATGGCTGATCTAAGCCCCGCGTCGTGACGTCATGAAACCTTGTGTTTGGCTTGTAGTCTTGAGGCGGCTTTGACTAGGGCCTTTCTTTTTTCTAAAAGATTGCGCCGAGCTTAACTTAATTTTTCAGTACCGATCCGGGATCCTTCATTCTTCCAAGGTTTGCGAGGGCCGACCTTTTAAGTGCCGGCCTCGACCCACCCCGTACGAAATTATTGTCTCGGCCTGGTCTGATTGGTGCAAAAATCAGTAAAATTTGTCCCAGCCCAAAACTTTTTGCAAAAAATGTATATATTTTTTAATTGCCATTATTGTACAATTAAAATTTATTCTTTTTAAAGAATAGCAATTTCTAGGCAATTCAATTTATTCTAGGCTGTTCAATTAAAATACAATAAAACTTGTGAAAAAGAACCCGTATATGAAGGAATCCTGTCTTAAACTAAAAAATGTGTTGATACATGAAAAATGAATATAATAATATGTGAGGGAAAGTATATAATACATTTAAAACTGCTAAGAAGGAAACTTATCTAAAACGTGTATTTTTTATTTCCTAAGCGATTTCATCTTAGACGATTTTACTGTACAGTAGTTATCAGATTCTTAAGCCTCCAATACATAGCATATGGATTAACGATAATAATGTTAACTGAATCATTTACATACAGATAGAGATTCATTAAAAAAATAAATATAGAAGCACACGATGTTTCTTTAAAAATGAAGATTATAAAAATGAAAAGAAAAAAATAAGTATTTTTAGTCGGAACTCCACTTACGAAACAATTTTTAATCCTATCGACGTAAAAATCCATGTTTTCTAGTTTTTAGTACCTAGATTTTAACATTTTTGAAGAGCCGGTCGGTCCAAGACGGGATCGGCCCGAACTTTTAAGTTTTCTGGCGGGCGAGACCAGTAATTTTTTTTTGTACGGGATGAAATTTTAGATTTTATACCGGGGGGAGGGGGGGGGGGGATTGATTATTTTTCTACTGGCCCGGCCAAACTTTTTTCTATGAGCAAGCCGAACTTTTTTTCTGTGGAAGGGACGGGACAGGGCCTGGAAATTTCGGCCCGTAGAGACATCTAGTTTAGCTGTTTCCAGTTACCATCCAACAAAGTTTAATATAAAAGACTTCTTCTATATAAAATCAAAACCAAAATAATTAAAACTTACGCCCAAATATTTTCTCCTGCGCGATAAATTTGATACGAAAAGTAGAATTGCGTCATATTTACAACCAACCAACCAATCTTACTTCCGCAAGTGAGTCGAGAGTCGAGTTGGTATGTCGACTCCTCAATCAAGTGAGTCGACTCAGCGTCGACTCCTCAAAGTGAGTGGAAATGCCCATCCCTACTAGGACAGCATTCATCCGTTGTGTTTTATTATTCATTTATTTGCGTTAGCAAAAGATTTGCTTTAAAACATTATTAATATTACATTTATTAAAAAGATTGGTGTGAGACTAATATTTTAGCAGTACAGGAAAAATATCGATTTCTTTAATACTTAAAGTGTAGACATGGGTACACACAAGGACAAATGAGCCTCCCTGGAATTTCAGTTATCGTGAGTTTGACGAAAGATAATTTGTTTTAGAAATGATTTAGAGAAAATGCACTAAGAATTTTTCGTCTCCCATGCCACAAAATTTTAGATATAGCTTCCTGTTTACGTTCAAGTTTTCCAAATTAATCTTAAGGCCAATAAATTATCTTAATTCTTCATTTTGAAAGAGGCCTGTAGAAGCTAATTTTCTGATTTTTAATATATTATTTGTTATATTCTGTGTCCTTTACTCAATTATACTTATTGTGTATAAACCCTTCAGTTACCTTTGAGTCATACTTCTGCCTTTTTTTGGATAATTTAAGGTACTTGCTATCAAGCAGAATAAATAATCTTTCTGTTCTAAAAAAAGTTAACTACTAGTTGCTAATTGAATTTGTTGTGACATTTGCAACTTCTCGGTTTGTCCTGCAAAAACTATTGCATGTAAAACCATGAAAACTGGTTGTTTTATGGAGAAGTTTATGTTTAACACGTTGGAACAGTCATTTTTGAAATCGAAAGATTATTTAATTGCTATTTAATATTGAAATTGGACAAGACAATTCAGTTACATAAGGTTTATAAGATCAAAAACTATGCATAGCAATTTAATCATCTTTTGTAGGCACATACTTGATTAAATTGTTGGATGCAGTGTCCAACCATTTTTTTTATTTGTCTATTTTTTAAAATGTTCCCCGTTTTAAATTTAAAATTACATTATCTGAATAAAGATTTAATTTATAATTTGAAACCCCTCTTTTTTAGGGTTTCGTTCAACTCGTGAAACCCTTATAGTCTCGCTTCTCTATCTACCTGTCTGTCCGTCACAGCCGCGTTCGTATTCGGAAACTATTTAAATTAAAAACTTGATTTTTTTTTTTTTTTTTTTTTTAATATAGAGCTGAATACCCTTGTCATACCCAAAATCATAAAATTTTGAAAAAGTCTTATACTATTTTATTTAAATGAGTTCTTTCTTTTTCGATTTCAAAACATAATCTTAATATCAGCATATTTCGCTGTGTATCCATAGTGTCGTGGAAAAGCATTCCTCATCCACGCAAAAGATTGGTATTCGAATCTGTCAGGCGGAACCTTAAATTTTTTATTATTATTACACTTTTTTTAGATGGATTTAATTAAAATAAAATTTCTTTTTTGGCCATTTTAAGAGCTCATTTTATTCTTTGCACAGTGGTAATTTTTAAAATATCTTTTTTTTTTTTTTTTTTTTTTTTTTTTTTTTTTCAGACAAAGAAAATCTGCAATTTCAATCTAGAACCAATATTTTTGTTTACTGCTGCCATCTACTGGCCATTTTTTGAAATAATAGCTAAACTTATTTCATCTTATCCTTAGAAGAATTATTCATGAAATGAAAGGTTTTTTGCTTTTTATTTCGAATTTTAATAAATGTTAACATCCTTTTTTGGCGCCATCTAGCGAGTGTTTGGAAAGTCAAACAATTAATACGGATTATGTGTTTGATAAAACTGTGCAAGAACTTCACACAAGTTAGAAGCGTCTAAGTTTCTTAGCTCTCCGAAAAATTCTACGTTTCAGCGAAAAAACCCCATTAACTCCTAAAGTACTTGAGTAATTTCCATAAAAAAAATTTTTTTGGGGGTGTTAGAGTATAAATATAAGATCATATGTGGCGGACAGTTTTACAAAATTTTAATTACTTGCAGGAAAAAAAAATTCTGAAAAATTGCCATTGTTCTAAAATAAAAAGTTTTAGTCGCATTAAAAAAAAAAAAAAAAAAAACTGTCTGGCATAAGTCTTCAGTATAATCCAGTGAATAGGCACTAAAATCGGCCGGGTAGTTTCCGAGGGAACAGGTCTTAAATCTCGCATACTTCCTCTATGATTGCACCCAGTCTTGTCTTTCTCCCAAAACACTTTCCTGCTTTGTCATTTTGTAACAGAAAGTACAGGTTAAAAAAATACAAGTCACAGTTCAACACATGGCCAGTGTTGCCAGTGGGCTACTATTAAAATAGATTTTAATAAATTAAAAATTATCTTTCGTACAAATAATTACCAGGAAGGCATCATAAGAGAATCAATTGAAATAATTGCTAATAAAGACACAGCTTGTAACGATGCACTGTCATACGATATCCATGGTGTATGGAGACATTTGCTGCATAATAGATGAAAGCTTGTTTTGTTGAAAATTTGAATAACTTTATGTGACATCTCATCTGACGTACAACATTTAAATTTAAATTACATTTTCTTCTGGGCAATTTTCGAATAAGCGCAAAGAAAATAATAACAACATTTAAATCCTACTGGAGACGGTCCTTGTAATGTGTGAAAACGTTCTAGGTGTTTCTGATGTATTTTAAGGTATTTTAAATTTTGATTTTAAAATATCTTTATATTATATTTATGCACCTAAAAATATTTTTTGTACAATTATTTGTGCTTTATGTATATTTTAATTTTCTATTTTATGTTACCTTTTCAAATTATTTTTACATAGAATTTATAAATCGTAGAGTATCACAATAAAATACATGTTCAACGTATAAGACGCGCGTGACGTATAAGACTACCATTACTCAGGGTGTGATTACCACAGGAGCAAACTTCCATTAATATTTCCGAATAGTAAATACTCGCTATATTTATCACAAAAATTCCGCATTTAACCCTTTATCTACTGAATTATGAATTCATGAAAATTTTATCTTCTAAAGCATTTTTTGTGAATTGTTTAAACAAAATTAGAAGATTTACATAATCATTTAATAAATTTTAGAAGGATTTTAGAAGTATTGATGGATTTAGAAGGACTCATTAAATTTTAATTTATAGGGATTTTGTGCAATATTTATAACCCTACTCAAATCTTTCATTTTAAATATTTTGTTTTAGCATTTTGTAGAATTAGGAATTGTACAAATATAATTTTATCTTCTAAATCATTTCTTGTGAATTTTTGAAACTGCATTAAAAGATTTACTCAATCGTTTAATAAATTTTAGAAGGATTTTGGAAGAATTGAAGGACTTAGAAGGATTCATTAAATTTGAAATTATAGGGTTTTTATGAAGTATGTATAACCCCACTTAAAATTTAAAAAAAAAAATTTTTCTTAGCATTTCGCAGAATCAGGAAATGTACCAGTGGCGTAGCTACATATTCAGCGCCCTGGAGCAAGCAAAGTTTGTGCGCCCTCCTGTCTCTCAAAAAAGTTCTGAGTAATTTTGTTGGAAGTTACACACACACACACACACACATATATATATATATGTGTGTGTGTGTGTGTGTAACTAGCTGACCCGCCCGGCATTGCCCGGGCCCGTTATAATAACGTAAACAAAAATAAAGTTTGTATGATTTTATATATTCATAAGTAATTCAAATGAACATGGTTGTAGGGGTGGCCCACTGCCTTCGGTAGCGTCTAGTGTGTTCCCGACACACCTCTTTCAGAACGAAACTGTGGCCTGGGTCCCCGCTACCAAAGGCAGTGTATGCCAGGAGTATTCCGTACGCGACGGAGACAATCGAAAATTGAATGAGTAAACCCTGTAGTAATCGAGCCTATAGAACCCGAGATAAGAATGCGAATCTTGGCGGTGGAACTATAATCTTTAAAACAATCGTAAGCAAAGTTGAATGGACCAATTTCCGTTGAATTAGATCCCATAACAGCCGAGAAAAGAATGCGCCGTTAATGTTCGAAAATGGTGGTAACAGAAGTCTAAGATAAACTTTCACAGTGCAGAAAGTAGCTGAATAGTAAGCTAAGCTTAATTATCCATTAACCGTTGAAATCGGACATACTGAACCCGAGAAAAGAATGCACCATTAATGTTCGAAAATGTTAGTAAATGAAGTCTAAGACAAATTTTCATAATACGGAGCTGAATCGTAATCTAGGTTGAATTAACCAATTCCCTTTGAAATCGGCTCCTAGAATTCGAGGAAAGAATGCACCCCGAAGTAGTGGAAGGTGCTTGTTGCCCCCACCCCCTGTAAATTTAACGACCTTTAACATTAACGTGATATTTAATTTACGCAGGAAATCCCACCCCTCTATTAAGTGAACAACTTACCTTTAACAGTAGCGCGAATTTTAATTCACGGCTGTAGTGAGTAAACGTAAGTTGACGCCGTAAAAGAAGATTAATATTCGAAAAAAGTGGTAGCTGGAGTAAAAGAAATTTTTTAGTGGTTTCCAAAGTAGCCAGAGGACCCTAGAACTATGCTAAAGAAAATTGCAATACTATCAGATAATTTTTAATGAAACTGCACCAAGGACCTTAAGAAGGCGATTAATATTCAAATTGGTGGTAGCTGAAGTGTGAGTAATTTTTTTGTTATTCATGTACTAGCTGGGGCACCTAAGAAATAGTTAGGGAAAAAATCCTAGTGAATCGGACCATTTTTATAGGGGACCAAAAGGAGCTTATTGATAATGGAGAGCAAGGCCTAAGAGGAAAACACGATAAAAGGTCCTAGTACTTAGAGCTTTAGATTTCCAATTAGTCGAAATTAAGTATAGGGTATAAGTATTAATCATTAGAAAAAAATTTCAAAGAAATGCTTTGAAAAATAACTCTAGAATCCCAATAAAAATATGAAGGTGTTGGCTCGGGGAGAGAAGGCCAAGACTCAATTTTGAAGTTATGCAATGAGAATGTAACAGAATTAGTGGGTGAAAAATGCATGGCGCACAAAAAGTTACCCTAGGGGGCTAGTGTCTGAACTGAAATGTAGAAACGAAAAAAAAAGCCAAATGGAAAAAGAGCCCCAAAAACGAAGGACGGATTAAAAGGGGCGATTTATTAACAATTTAGGGCACAAAAACTTAAAGTGGCCTTGTACCAAGCCCAAGGGGTCCATGGTCTCAACTGGAATGTAGCTGGGCAAGGGCCCCCAAGAAGGCGATCAATTTTAAAATTTGGTGGTAGCTGAAGTCTGAAAATTTTTTATGTTGTTCGCGTAGTAGCTGGATTTCCTATCATGTTGTTACAAAAAAAAAGTTACTGAATCAGACCATTTTTTAGGGAGATATAATAGGAGGTCCAAAAGGGGCCAACTGTTAGTTGAGAGCAGGGCCCTAAGATGGAAACATCTTAAAAGGTTCTAGTACTTAGCACTTTTGATCTCAATAAGTCGAAATTAAGCATAGGATATTTATTATTCATTCGAATAAAATCTTAAAGAAGCGCGAAAAAAAATGGGGGAAATTCTTAAAAAAGGGCACTAAGTGCCCAATAAAAATATGAGGGTGCTGGCCCAGGGAGAGGAGTCCAAGTCTCAATTTTAAAGTTATGCATTGATTTTGATTGGTTGACAATATTAGGGTGTGGAAAATGCATGGCGCAGAAAAATTTCAAGGGGTCCAGTGTCTTAACTGGAATGTAGAAACGGAGAATAATTAAATGGGAAAGAGGCCGCCAAAACGAAGAAGGTCGGATAAAAAGGGGCAAGTTCTGAGCAATTCGGGGCATACAAACTGAAAGGTGCTAAGGGGGTCATAAAAAATTAAAAATCTGAGCTCCAGGTGTATCAGGACCTGTCTTTGGACTACCCTCATCCAAATTTTCAGATTTCTACGTGTAATATATTTCACCACACACAGAGCGAAACTTCCTTGTATTAGTATAGACTAGCTGACCTACCCGGTGTTGCCCGGGCCCGTGGTATTATTCTTAAAAGAACCTGAAATTTTTATGATTTTATTTCTTAAGGCTGTTCTTAAATCCAAAGAGGCAATTTTATGACATGCATTTTAATTAATTTTTGCTCGAGAACTGACATGTCTTGTTATTCAGAAACTTTGTAATCGAAAGACGTTTTCCGGATTTTTTGTAAACACAATAGATCTTACTGAAAACATTGTCAAAGATGGCGTTTTCAACGGAATTTCCCGACGAAAGTAGAAAAAACAGTCAACGAAGGGGGAAAAAAAAGTCTTGTCATATATCTTTAACACGATTTTGTCTGAAATACGAGCTCGATGACTGCGTGAAAAATCGATTTAAAAATTAAAAAAAAAAAAAAAAAACAGTCCTGTTCTAACGTATATACAAAATAGCAGACCGCCGTTCTGATTATCACTTTTATAGACAATATTGAAACAGTCCAGTTTTCATATTAAAATGTAATTTTTAATAAAAAAGAATGTTTGAATTACATTTTCTTCGCCGAAAATATTCTTGATAAATACTTTTGTACATCAAGCGGAAAAATCAATATAATACACACATATATATAGGGGAAATTACAATCACAGCAGTGTACGAATACACGAAGCCTACACATTTCAAACAAATACTTGATAAATGATTTTACAAAAAATAAAATAAAATAAAATACGTATATATATATTTAAAGAGAGGCCGCGCTGTTTGGTACCAGACAGGCTGAGAATTCTTGGGGCAGACCATGTCGCTATTGGTCACAAAGAAAATTACAGAACATATACATTAGGTTTTAAAAGATTTAAATGGTCCTCTGAAGCAAAGAAACTTTCAAGAAAAAAAAAATTCTTCTGCCTTGCAAAGAGAAATAAAAATCATCAATAAAAAATGATTCAAAAAAGTGATTTAAAAAAAAATTATTAAATGATTTAAGACTTTTCATATGTAATGCGTATAGCAAATTTTAAAACTATTAGCTTCACCTAAGGAAGGGAGCAGCTTTACTTTGTTTAGGGCGCACAGACCTGCAGGTCGGTCGCCCGGCGGGCCAGTCAGCCTTATTTAATCCTAAAATTATGCAATTAAATAAGGTTTAATGCGGAAAAATACTGTTACCAAAAAGTGGTGTAATTTTGCATAGGCTATAATCAGGCCTTAAGGAACACTGAATTGAGTACTTAACTTTTTCTCTCTTTTTGAAGCTTATCGATTCTGCAACATTTGCAATATTTTCAAAATCTCAAAAACAATACTCACAAAATTTAAGTTGCTGCTTCCCCTTACCCGCATCCCCCCTGCAGGTCGGTTGCCCGGCGGGCCAGTCAGCCTTATTTAATCCTAAAATTATGCAATTAAATAAGGTTTAATGCGGAAAAATACTGTTACCAAAAAGTGGTGTAATTTTGCATAGGCTATAATCAGGCCCTAAGGAACACTGAATTGAGTACTTAACTTTTTCTCTCTTTTTGAAGCTTATCGATTCTGCAACATTTGCAATATTTTCAAAATCTCAAAAACAATACTCACAAAATTTAAGTTGCTGCTTCCCCTTACCCGCATCCCCCCCCCCCTCCCGTCTAAATTTTGTCGCCGTGAGCTGATGTGGAATATGTTTAAATCCAGCTCTTATTATTGTTTTGTAATCTGTATTAATGCATGTTTAGTTTCCACAAAACAAACAAAAAAAAAACTTCAAAATTTTCGTTTTCTTGGATTTCGTCTGTAAAATGGTCAATAATTTTCTTCTAATTGTCAGGCTATTTTTTTCCAAATCGTAAAATAATTATCGTAAATTACTACTGTTACATCGTACATATAGGTTTCTCAGTGGTGAATTCTTTGGCACCATTATTTCCGCACAGTAATCATCATGATAAATTTCTAAAACATTTTTTATAGAAATGTACCAGAAAGATTATTTTTTGGAAATAACAGTAGCCAGTAAAGTGACCGATGAGAGCCCTGTTAAATAAGTTTTGATTACTTTAAGATCCGAAAATCTTCAATGCAATATGGTGGTATGAATTAAAATTAAAACTTCCTGAATACAAGTCATTTCTTTCAACTGCGTATGAAAACATATTTTAAATCGAAATAGTTGAGATTAAACACAAGGTAAAATATCATAGGAATACGCTGATTGTAACAAGATTCATCTATAATGTCTGATTAATAATGAAAAAAAAAATACAAATATTTTAAGACATCTTTATTTCGCTTTTTCTAATTTTGCGCCCTTAGGATTCGTGCGCCTGGAGCAGTCTGCTCCAACTGCTCCACGGTAGCTACGCCCCTGAAATGTACAAATATGATGTTCTTACAATAGAAATATAGAAATACTTCCGAATTGAAAAAATTCCTCCCCCTCCCCCTCAGCGCTAAAAAGCTGAAAAGACGCAAAGGCCAAAGAAATCGTCCTTTTAAAAATATTTTTGTTTTGTGTAACCATTAATGCTTTTGGAACAAGATAAAGTAATGTATCTATAACTCATTCTAAACAATATTGCTACTAATCGATGTATTAAATGAATTTTATAACAATTTATTTTAATGGTACTTATAAGTACCGTCAGTAGATAAAGGGTTAAATAAGTCGACGATTAATATACAAAAATATTGGTGGAAGTTAGCCCCTCCGATAATTAGACTCTGCCGACTACAACAGTGAGATATGAATTAAGCCATGTTAATAATGGCGCCCTTCAATGTTTGTAACTAGGTGAGGGGGGCCCCTGCTTACTGAAAGGTTGGACAGGCCTGATCTAGACCAGTGGTTCCCAACGTGGGGCGTACGCTCCCACCGAGGGGCAATTCCAAAATTTTTACTCAATCATTCGCTATCCGTTTCTTTTGTCTTCTTCAATTTAAAAAATATTTTTTAATGAATTTTGAGTGTTATTAAACAAAAGTTAAAAAAAAAAAAAATCAGAATATTATATGACTTTTAAAAATGATTTGGCGTCTTTTTTTTACAAGTAAAATTCTTTTAAAATTTTCTGTCTTTTATATTTTTTCGTAAATCTTTCGATTATACATTGAGTGAACATTCTATTTCTAATCTCTCTGCTACAAGTTACACTAAGAAACTTTTACAAGTTAAACTGCTTACAAGTAGTATACGCAAATCTTATTGCTTTGAACATATTTAACATAAAATCATTAATGTGATAAGCTCTTCCACGGTATCTAGAATAAGATGTTCTAGATACCGTGGGCTCTTTAATATATTTGGTGAAGATCAGGGCTCTAAATAAACGATGTTCCGGTTCGCGAAGCTGTGACATTGTTCCGATTCGTGAAAGCGTGAAAGTAGGGAAAATATTGTTCCGGTTCGTGGAATTATTAAAAAATATTACATACATATAGCTTACTATGCTCTCTGTAACTTTTTTTTTTTCCTAAATACTTAGAATCTTGAATGCATTTTTTTTATTGGTTTTTCTACGATTAACCCCTTAATCGTCGCGCCCGTGACTGTCACGGGTGGTGTAGATTTCTTTTCTTTTATTCAGATTGTTTATTCCCACCAATTTTTTTAAATAATGCAATTGGCTTTATTCTCTCTTCATTTTACCTGCCATTAAATGAAGAGAATACCTCAACTTGAAAAAAGTGGTGGCAATCAAACAATCTGAATTTAAAAAAAGTATTCGACACTTATCAGGCGCGACGATTAAGGGGTTAAATATAAATTTGCTATATAGTAAAGTCCCTATTATCCGAGTTAATATGGACCAAGCTCACCTCGGATAAGCAAAAAACTCCTATAAACCGGATTTACACAAATCGTCACAAACTCAGGAGATGAAACATAAATGTTCACTTAATTCATTAATTTTTATGGTACTATAGTAACATTTCTTTGATGTACGATTCCGTTACTTTTAAGAAATACGGGCAATGAAATTGTTTATTTGAAAAAGCCTTTGATATATCTTTGTTTGTTGAATGTCAGTTTTACGGGAGTTTTTTTTTTTTTTTTTTTTTTCTTTCTTCAGTATTACGCTACTGTATAGCTAACAATTTCTAAGATTTTTTTCCTTACCTCGAATACTTACCAGTAAATTTTGCCTAATTCAATCGCCGAAATCTAACAACTGTCAACGATTAAATATGGCAAAAATTTTTATTCAATTTTAGAGGTAACAAAACCGTACAAATTGGCAGCTATGTGATTCTTTTAGTGTCATGAAAATTGCAGGTGTAGCCTCTTTTTCTGCTCAAAGAATTAAATAGTTTATTTCAATGGAACTTATACCTTTGGAACGGATCATTTTCTTCTGATGGACTGATGGCTTCCAGTATTATGAAACAGTCATTATGAATGATGTGTTAGGTAAGATGAAAAAGCAGCCGTAACAAGTTAGAACTCTGATTTTCTGGTCAGAATGAGGGAAAAAATGGCCATAATTAAAAAAAATTCCCTGTCGGCTTGGTCGACAGGCGGAAGTAGATTTCGAAGTTAAGTATACAAATTTCACCAACAAAAACTAAATCATGATTAGATATAAACCCACTTAAATACCTACCAAATAGCAATTTTATCTGGCCGCTTTTGACGAGTTTTTATTTCATTTTTATATAATAGCTGGTTTTATCAGAAACATGTTAAGGCGGTATTCAAAAGAAATCGACATTTTCTGGCACATTTTCAGATTCATTTTTTATAGAAAAAGTATGAAACTTGGTGACGTGATTTTTGAAGAGATTTATAAGCGACCTGTGTTTTCATTTTTCTTTCAATTAATTAAAACTTGATTAATAAACAACTGTTTTCTCAGTAAGACAATATTTTTCGTTTCTAACACAATCACTTCGAGAAATTCTGTTCAAAATGCCGACTTTGACATCATTTTTTGAAATATATTCTACCTCTATCAAAAAATCGATCATTACGGTACATTATATAGTTTCTGAATAAGAGAATCTACCAACTGGATGCGCTTGAGAGCAAAAATGAATTTAAAAATGAGTCAGAAAATAAGTAGCTTGGATTTGAATACACCCTTAGTAAGATGATCTGGGAGCACGGCAGTGCGTTCACCAAGTTCACACAAGCCGTAAGCTACCTTTTCCTGAACCATTTCGGCATACTTTTCGCCCCCTCATAACGTCGTTTTAGGGAGAGGTATAGAAATTTTTCTTTTATGACGCATGTTCGTATGATCAAACTGAGCTAAGGTTCCACGATTTCATGTTTCTGTATTTAGTAGTTTTCGAAATATTAAATTCCGAAAAAGCGCTTTTTTGTCACTGACTCACTTCGCATCATCAAATAACTAAGGTACAGTCGTGGAAAAAAAAAAGTAAACACCCCCTACTAACTCCTCAACAAATTATCGTAGAAGAAAGTTACTGGTACCGAACGATTGGAAATAAAGTCTACTTTTAAATGATGTATATAAAATTTGCTTAGGGGGCCATCTACATATTAAAACGAACCATAACTTTGTTTTTTTCAATAGCAGTACCCAATTCTGACAGCATAAATGAACTCTACACCCTTCAATTAGCCTAAAAACGAATTTTTATGTAATTCGTAC
Organism: Maratus speciosus; assembly: GCA_963932465.1. Lineage (NCBI taxonomy): Eukaryota > Metazoa > Arthropoda > Arachnida > Araneae > Salticidae > Maratus > Maratus speciosus. Next base: position 59,936,351 of record OZ010799.1, on the reverse strand, counting down.
CATAAGTTTCCGAGAAATTAATTATTTTAAAACGAGCTTATTTTAAGGGCTGTATCCAAATTGAAGTTCCGTACTGGATTGTTCACCGAGAGAGCCCCTTCCTTGATCAAGGCACCTTAAGCGCCACTCAAGGAGTCAATGAAGCGTGTTAGATTACAGTACAGCAGAATAAATTTCAAAATGTCTACTCACTTCCATCATAGACGGCCCCTTAAACCATCATTTTGCCGTTTTTAAAGCATAATTTGAAAACTACTTGGAATAAAAATGTGAAATTTTTGAATTTCCATAAAGCAGGACTTAATAAATCTAAATCCATCAAAAAAATTGTAGGTTGCAAATCATAATTCTTTCGAATATTAATTTCATAATTCATAATTCATATCATAAAATTATAAAAATTGCAAATTCAGCTTATTTATGTTTGGGTATATTAGTATTATTACTACAAAAAAAATTAGCACATTAGGAGCATAATTTCGGGAGATATAAATAAAAATATGAAAATGTAATTTAACATTAGAAGCACTCAATTTTGAATGTTTATAATTCAAAAACTTATCATTCAAATGACTTGAAATTTGGTGTCTAGGCATAGTTTGAACGGAAGATTTGAAATATCTCGTTAAAATTGGGCATTGCCATTGAAAAAAAATGAAGTTTGGATTCGTTTTAATATGTAGATGACCCCCTAATAAAATTTTATATACATCATTTAAAAGTAGACTTTATTTCCAATCGTTCGGTACCAGTAACTTTCTTCTACGATGATTTGCTGAGGAGTTAGTAGGGGTGTTTACTTTTTTTTTCCACGACTGTACTTCTAGAAGTCGTAGAATAATGAAATCTCACAAGTAAGTCGGTTTTGCAGCACAATTAACCAGAAAAATCTGAAAACACAGAATTTCCGCCTCTAAATCCTTCAAACAGGAGGTGTTGATTTGGCCGTAAACAGGTCCTAACACATTCAATTGTGCCAATGTTGGTCGCCAAAACTCGATTACAGAGTTTTGAAGGGGTCACGTAATTTCAAGCAGAATAAAATTTTATATATATGCTTTTCCAAAGATGTTTGTTAAATAGAAAAAAATGAATATAACCTAAAAATTTTAATCAGTATAGGTTATGATATACTTACGATATTAAAACATTTAACAAATATAACCGCAATGCGGTACGTTTCCGATATAGCAGCCTTGGCGAAATAGAGAAAATAGCCTTGACGAGAAAAGAAATTTGATAAATAACGTATTTTCTGGCAACCTATTTACTGTGTCATATACACAAGCAATTTTTTCCATATGTATACAATTTATTTAATGTAAGGAACCCGTTTATTTATATTTATATACCAACATAAATAATTTGGGCACAGATGTCATATTCGCCCCATATTGGCGCGATTTTTTTCTGACGCCAATGTCATATACGCAATCTATAATTAAGCGGCGCCAAAGTGTCGTTATTTTGCTTGATATGGTAACCCGGATGTTGTTGTTTATGCTGTTGATGTTTTCGCCAAATCGGCGTCGGAAAAAAATCGCGCCAATATGGGGCGAATATGACATCTGTGCCATAATTTGTATATAAAAAACAATATTTTATACATGTATAAATAAAATGTTTATATGTATATAAAAAACATAAAAGTTCATCAGGCTCGTTTTCATAGTTGTATATATCATTTGGCATCATTTCTCAGTTTCTGAAGTCCGAATTACGCCAAGATTTTTAAAAAAAGCCAAGGTCCCTATAGTGGAAAAATATCCTAATTCTCACATGAAAGTTAAAAAACCTCCTTTTAATTAAATGTAATGTGTAACTAATAAAGCTGTCTTTAACGATGCGCGACAGCGTCCGAAGACCGCTGCTAATGTTGTTATATTGCATTATTAGCCAACTTACTGTTAATTTTAAATCTGTAAAAGAAAGATTATAGTTATAGATAATATATGTTGGTCGCCAAAACCCGATTACAGAAAATTAGCCTGAGTTATAAAGGTGTTACATGATTTCAAGCTGAATGAATTTTTATATGATTTTATAAAAATCTTAATAAGGCAAATCTTTCAGTTTATCTGTCCATCTTTCTATTTTTTACTACCTTTAAACAAATTTTATTAAAGACCGGGAAGCGTCTACACAGATCACCACCTCATCGAGTTGACGGCTGAAATTTTAGGTTTAGTTAAAAATCGATTAGCGTATTAAAATGTAACTGGTCTCCCGAGTCATATCTTTGTGGAAATCACCTACAGACACGATTTTACGAGTTAATTGGTGGATTTTCCATTGTGTTTTCCTGCACCCATTCCTCTATGTTTCCATACTTTTGGATACAGGAAAATACAATAGTAAACATATCAGTCAACCACTAGGTCTTCAGGTGGTTTCTACCAAGATACGACTTAACAGACCAGTTGCACTTTAATATGCAAATCTAGTTTTAACTAATCCTAAAATTTCAGCTGTATACTCGATGAGGCGATGTGCAGACGCCTCCCGGTCTATTATAAATGTCGAAATTCTAATCTCAATAGCACTCTGTTCAATCTGGCAAATATCCTTACTATTTATGGAACCCTATTCCTTTAAGGGTCCTACCCCTGCCGGCGAAGTCACTCACGAGCTAATGCTAATCCTATGGGGAGGGATTTTTCTAATATCTCGTTTGCATTTCGACATTTTTAAATATTTTTTTTTTTTTGCATTGGATAGCCGAGGTCCGTTTCTACAGCGCACCCTGGTTACTTTTTCGATTTTGGTTGCAGATATTTTTTAGAATGACACTTTCATTTTCAGAACCGGTTTTGAAAATGAAAGTAACTTTATTAAAAATATCTGTGACCAAAATCGAAAAAAAAAAAAACAAGGTGCGCTATAGAGACGGACCTCGGCTATCCAATGCAAAAAAAATTATTTAAAAACGCCGAAATGCAAACGAGATATTAGAAAAATCCCTCCCCATAGGATTAGCATTAGCCTGTGAATGTCTTCGCCGGCAAGGACAGGACACTTAAGTGCGGTTTAGTGATGTTAATGAACTTTATGCCTATGCAGGGGTCGCAGCATATAGGACAAATTTTATTGTTCTTACCAGTAACTTTTATCAATAATCTTCATGGTATAGTCCTATTTAGTGATGGGCGATTCTCGAGAATTCGACAATCGGGAAAAATCGTCATCGTAAAAAATCACAATCGATACAGCCATCGATTAATTCATAGAATCTACAATCGAGATGTTTTACAATCGATTATAACGAGAAAAGCTAAAAACAGTTATTGGAAAACTTAGCTATTATTCTGGCCGACAATTTCATAGTAGTGATGGGCGATTCTCGAAAATTTACCAATCGAAAAAAATCGTTATCGTAAAATACACAATCGATACAGTCATCGATTACTTTCGAGAATCTACAGAGGAGATGTTCTAGAATCGATTATTGAAATCATTGTTTTTACATATATATAAGGCAGATTTTATTAAATATAGGGTAATTGAAAACAGATGGAATAAAAAAACAACTAACCAAAGGGAAACTATAAAGGAGCCATAAGACTGGAAAAGTCTTGTAAGGGTGCCCCCTGGTTGAAAAAAGCTGAAAAAACGCGAGTAGCTATGAAGCGGTAAGGGGAGTTTAAGTATCAAAAATTAGAATTTTTCGGCAATCAGCACCAAAATGGCCAAAGAAATAAGAATCAAAAGCACCCCCTAGTGGCAGAAACATGAACTAAAGGATGATAAAAGGGATCAAAATTTTAATTGATTTTTCGACGTCATTTGAGATTGGATCTTTAATTTCCCCATTTTTATAAAGTCTTCGACTGGAATACATTAAACGAACTCCCGCGGGGAGCAAAGTAGGAGAGAGGGGCAAGGAAAGTGCATAATATGAATAAGTGGTCACAGGACTTTCCAACGATATGGCACATGAGGGGTGTCGGCTAAATTTAGTAAAGTGCCCCCGCTCGGGGGCAAAGTAAGGGGAGGGGCGCGGGCGATATATAAAATGAAATAGTAGTCAAAGAGCTTTCCAATGATATATCACATGAGGGGTGTCAGCAAAAGATAGAAAAGAGTCCCAACTCCCAGGATTCCAATTATCGTGCCCCCCCCCCCTCCCCCCGAAATATACCCTGCCCATCCTTCTCTTTGAAATTTTCATATATTAAAAATTATTTATCGGGGGGCTCCGTAAAAAAAATCCGATCTAAAATGTTTAAAAACGCTACGATTTCAAAAAAATTCGAAAAGTGCCTCTCTCGGGCCGCCAAACTAAGGAAGGAAGAAGAAAGGTTCATAATATGAAAGAGTAACTTTGCGATGATAACCGAAAACTTTCCGATGATAGATCAAATGACTGGTCCAAAAAAAGTTTGAAATCTAACCCTCCCACGTGGGTTCCCTCTTTTATCCTAGAATATACCCGGAAATCACGCAGCCCCACTTTTAAAATTTTATATTTAATAAATAATATTTATCAGAGAGCTCCATTAAAAAACCTCATTTAATGATATTTATTGTAGAAATCTCTACAATTAAAAAAAAAGTCACCACCGCACCGCTAACCCCCCCCCCCCCGACCCCCTTCCGGAATTCAACTCTGGGAGGAGAAAGGTTCATAATATGAAAGAGTGGTGAAAGGACTTTCCGATGATATGTCAAGGAGAGGTTTGGTAAAAGTTTGAAAATTACCCCCCCCCCTCCCTTTGTGCACTCTCGCGCACCCCAGAATTCACTCACCTTCCTCTTTGAACTTTTTATATTTAATAAATAGTATTTATCTGAGTCTCCAGGTATGGGGCAGCTTGGCAGAGCTAAAATAAGAGAAACATTGAAAATTCGGGGCAAAATGACACTAAATTTAACAGTAAAGTTTGAAACTAGGACTATACAGAACTGAATACATAAATTACTATGCTTCATAACCCACATCGGTTAATAGCAATAAAATGATAAGTGCCAGTTAAACTGATGGCATTGAGCTCACAGGTTATTAACACTAACTGTATATTATACACTTATTTCAAAGAATAATGTCCCTCAAAAAATAAATGAAGGGAAATATCCCCCGTTTGCCCCTTTTATACTTAACCAATGAACCTCCAAATCTAATCAGGGAAACTCCTTAACTATAATAAATCAGTATATCAAATTTGAAGCAAATCAGATAATTCTGCATGAAAAAAAAGAAACATATCGCTAAATTAAGGGTGGTCTAACCCCTTTAACCCTTTTATACTTAACTAATGAACCTTCAAATCTAATCAGGAAAGCTCCTTATCAGAACAAACATAGAAAAAAAAATTAAAGTAAATTGAATAATTCTCCATGAAAATCCATTTATCTAAATTAAGGGGAGGGGACTTGCCCCCTTTTCGCCCTTGTATACTTAACCAATGAACCTCCAAATCTAATGAAGGAAGCGCCATATCGGAATAAATCGGTATATTAAATTTGAAGCAAATCCAATAATTCTGCATGAAAAACCCTTTTATCTAAATTAAGGGGAGACTAGCCCCTCCCCTTTATACTTAACCCATAAACCTCCAAATCTAATCAAGGCAGCTTCTTAACATAATAAACCGGTATCCCAAATTTGGAGCAAATCGAATAATTCTCCATGAAAAACCCATTTATCTAAATTAAGGAGGGGGTCTAACCCCTTTTCCCCCCTTTATACTTAACTAATGAACCTCCAAGTTTAATCAGGGAAGCTCCTTAACATAATAAACCAGTATACCAAATTTGGAACAAATCGAGTAATTCTGCATGAAAAACCCATTTATCTAAATTAAGTGGGGGACCAGCCCCCCTTCTCCCCCTTTATCCTTAACCAATGAACTTCCAAGTTTAATCAGGGAAGCTCCTTAACATAATAAACCGGTATACCAAATTTGGAGCAAATCAAATAATTCTGCATGAAAAGCCCATTTATCTAAATTAAGGGGGGACCAGCCCCCCTTCTCCCCCTTTATACTTAACCCGTAAACCTCCAAATCTAATTAAGGCAACTTCTTAACGTAATAAACTGGTATACCAAATTTGGAACAAATCGAATAATTCTGCATGAAAAACCCATTTATCTAAATTAAGGGGGGGCGGATCAGCCCCCCCTTCTCCCCCTTTATCCTTAACCAATGAACTTCCAAGTTTAATCAGGGAAGCTCCTTAACATAATAAACCGGTATACCAAATTATGAGCAAATCAAATAATTCTACATGAAAAGTCCATTTATCTAAATTAAGGGGGGTCTCGCCCCCTTCTCCCCCTTTATACTTAACCCGTAAACCTCCAAATCTAGTCAAGGCAACTTCTTAACATAATGAACCGGTATACCAAATTTGGAGCAAATCGAATAATTCTGCATGAAAAACCCATTTATCTAAATTAAGGAGGGGGTCTACCCCCCTTTCCCCCCTTCATACTTAACTAATGAACCTCCAAGTTTAATCAGGGAAGCTCCTTAACATAATAAACCGGTATACGAAATTTGGAGCAAATCGAAGAATTCTGCATGAAAAACCTATTTATCTAAATTAAGGAGGGGGGGGGACCAGCCCCCCTTTATCCTTAACCAATGAACCGTCAAAACTAAACAGCGGAACGCCTTATCAGAATGAACATAAAAAAAATTGAAGCAAATCGTACATTTTAATCAAGAGTTATCGCGTTACGTACATACATACGTACGTACAGTACATGCATACACACAGATCCGACGGGTACATTAGCTCTCAGCCTTAGATAGCCTGTGAGCTAAAAGGAGATTGGATAAGCAGATGGACTCCTTTGAGAAATTATGACTTAAACCAGAAATGCGGTAAGTTTGACTCTGAAAGCTTCATTTCCATCTCGCATTTCGGCAAATCTCATCTCGATGATTTTTCCAGCATTTCGACGCTGTCAGATGAGAATCTGCTCGATGGTTGGTTCTCTCGCGGTTTTAAACCTTTCGGGATGGGAAGTCTCTCGAGAGTTTCCTCTCGCCCTTTTCAACCTTTCCCGATGGGAAGCCTCTCACTTGTTACTCTCGTCCTTTTCGAAATCTCCCAATGAAAAGCCTTTCGAGGATTTCTCTCGCGCTTTTCAACATTTCGCTATGAGAAGCTTTTCGAGGATTTCTCTCGTCCTCGGCAGAGAAGAAAAGTAAGAAAATTTATCGAGAGTACCAAGGGACGAGATAGAGAAAAAGGCATGACAATGAGCTGTGAAATGAAGCCCTAATTTTCAAAGTTTCTCTTATTTTAGCCCTACCAAGATGTCACATACCTAGAACCCTCCGATAAAAAATATTTATTAAATATAAAATTTTCAAAGAGGAAGGTGGGTCGGGTGATTTCGAGGGAGGAGGACGTGAGAGTGGACTCATGGGGTGCAATTTTAAAAATTTTACCGAACCCTTCCTGTGGCATATAATCGAAAAGCCCTTTGACCACTCTTTCATACCATGAACCTTTCTTCGCCCAAAGGGGGGTGGGAAGGGGCGAACAAATTGTTAAAACCGTAGCCGATTTCTATAATAAATTTAAATATCACTTTAAATATGGGTTTTTTATGCAGTCTTCCGGTAAATATTATTTATTGAACATAAAAATTTTAATGTGGCGGCTGTGTGAATTTGGGGGTGAAAGAGTGGACCCACGGGGGGGGGGGGAGAGGGGGAGCAATTTTCAAACTTTTTTTGGACCAGTCATGTGATATGTCATCGGTAAGCTCTCGGATGACTCTTTCATATTATGAGACTTTCTTCCTCCCCTCCCCAATTTGGCCCCCATGCGAGGGTAGTTTTTTCCGCTTTTATCATTTTAGATCGGATTTTTTTATGGAGCCCTCCGCTAAATATTATTTATAATATATGAAATTTCAGGACACTTTTCCAAATTTAGCCAAGACCCCTCATGTGACATATCGTTAGAAAGGTTTGTGACTACTTATTAGTGCTATGCACTTCCGGTGGCCGCCCCCCCCACTTTGCCCCCCCGGAGGACACTTTTCAAAATTTAGTCAGTACCCCTCTTATGAGATATCGTTGAAAAGGTCTGTGACTACTTATTGATGTTATGCACTTCCGGTGACAGTCCCCCCCCACTCTTTGCCCCCCCTGGGGGACACTTTTTCAAATTTAGTCAAGACCCCTCGTGTGAGATATCGTTGGAAAGGTCTGCGACTACTTATTGATGTTATGTACCTACGGTGTCCCCACCACCACTTTGCCCCCCCGGGGGGCACTTTTCCAAATTTAGCCAAGACCCCCCATGTGAGATATCGTTGGAAAGGTCTGTGACTATTTATTGATGTTATGCACCTCCGGTGACAGTCTCCCCCAATTTGCCCCTCCCGGGGGACACTTTTTCAAATTTAGCCAAGACCCCTCATGTGAGATATCGTTGGAAAGGTCTGTGACTACTTATTGATGTTATGCTCCTCCGGTGTCCATCCCCCCATTTTGAACCCCGCCCGGGGGGACACTTTTCGAAATTTAGCCAAGACCCCACATGTGAGATATCGTTGGAAAGGTCTGTGACTACTTATTGATGTAATGCACCTCCGGTGACACCCCCCCCCCACTTTTCCCCCACGGGGGTGTTTTTCTAAATTTAGCCGAGACCCCTCATGTGACATATTGTTGGAAAGCCTTATGACCACTTACTCATGTTATCCACCTCCCGCACCCCTCCCCCCCTTTCCCCCCACGGGGAGGGCATTTTTATAAATTCAGATCCAGACTTCTCATGTGACATATGGTTGGAAAGGCCTAAAGACCTGTGACGACTTAATCATATTATGCAGCTGCTGTGCCCCTCCGCTCGCTTTGACGCCTCCCCCAAGAGATCTGGTCCGACGTTCATTCGTTTCGATATTATATTTTTTACAAGATTTTGTAGTGCGTGCACACCACACCCGCCTGCTATCATATATCAGTGCCGTATATAGCGGGTACCCTGTTCGTGATTTCATATTACAAGATTACGTATAAATTAGGGGCCCCAATTAAATGAGGGGCCCGATAGCGGTCGAAGTCACCTAGTCTCTATTAACATCGACTCATTCCAGTTCACCCGCAGACTATTCTTGATAAATGTATGACGTATATAATACATAATATATGATTTATAAAAGAAATTTGCAAACTGTAGTCATCGAGAAAAAATTTATACAATCGAAAAATATCGAAATGTCCATACAATCGAGAAAATCGAGAAAAACATCTCGTTATCGCCCATCACTAGTCCTATTGCATATCTTATAAAAATGTCTCTTGACGATTATTGATAAAATATACTGATAGGAACAGAACAATTTGTCCTATATGCTGCGACCCCTGCATATGCATCATACATATTATACATATGCATATAATACGTAATACATTTGCATCATACGTATTATAGGTATGTGTATAATACATAATACATATGCATCATTATGACGTCAGAATAAACAAAACATTTTTTGTCGCTAAATTTGAGAATTGACATGATATATTACCAAATTTGGCGACACTTCTCTAAATGTCGACAAGTTTGGCGAGTATTTGACGCTAGTGGCTATTTTTCAATGAGTTAATTATTAATGCGAGTCATCTATTTATATTTTTCAGCATATCATCTGAATAGTTAAATGGTATAACGTACAAATATTTCCAAAGTGCCAATAGTTTTGCCACTGCACAAATCTCTGCTGTTGTTATATTGTACTGTTATTATACTTACTGTGATTATGTTGTTAATTTTTACTCTGCTAAAACTTCTGTATTATATAAAGAGAATTTACGGAAACTATTAAAGCACCGAAACTGCCAGTTCTCCTTATTATTATTGTAATTCTATAATATGTAGCCAGTTAATCGTTGTGTACGTTAGAATGAATCTTCTATAATCCGGTTCCTCGCATGTTAGTTTTCAGGTTTCGAATAAAATTAGCTTAAATCTTAAAACCATGGCACATTGGCTAACTCTTCAACACGATCAGATGAGAAGAATGGTAGATTTTCAAATGGATCATGGCAGTGAGCCCGTAGACCTTCTATTCTTCCGTAATCGAGTCTATTGAAAAGGTTAACATGAAACAAAAAGATATTAGCATCAATATGGTTTAATGCAAATGCAAATGTTTTTCAAAGGATTTCATAACAACCATTTCACTTGTACCCAATCGTATCAGTTAAAACCCAACAATTGGCAGTGAGTCCAATTAGAAAAGATTACTTAATAGGATTAAAACTTTTCGCATTAGAGAACGAATCATAACGGATAAGGAAACATGCATAAGTGAGTTAAGAGATATTTGTCGTGAAGCATGAAATACATAACAACACAAAATATATGATATGCTTCCATGATCGTAAAGAGTTCTTGATTTCTCTATCAAAAGCTTCCGACTTGGCGAAAGAATGGGCAAGTAAATTAAATTATGAATAACAGTAACATGATGCAACGTTTAACATGCAATTAATAGAGTAAACACTGCTTGGTAGAAGCGGCTAGTATTTTAATATAAAAAGAAATAAAGTATAAATTTGTAACGCTCAATAAAATAAATTTAGGTATTTTCATGTTAGCCGGGCGCAAGTAGCAAATCGCCAAATACTGTTCCCAACTCCATTTTTCATACTGCATTCATTTCATTTAAAAATATAAACTTTCCAGTCATCTCATTTAAAATAGTTGCATTTCCCTCATTTTATTTAATAGAATATTTAACATAGAAATAAATAAATAAATAAATAAGAAATAATAACATAATATTATGTTATTATTTCTTATTGTTCTTTAATTATTCATGTATAATTTCTAATTTACACATGGGAAAAATGAAAACTGCTATTGGCGAAAAAACAAAATGCTAATGAGGAGATTTGCTCTCGGCTAACATAAAAGTACCGAAATTTATTTTTTTTTCTTTTATATTAATATAGTTTAGACAAACAAGCTTGAAAAAACATACAAAAAGTACTGATATCCCAACAAAAAGTTTTCGGTAAAAAAAAAAAAAAAAAAAAAAAAAAAAAAAGCGCCAAGTTCTCCTTAATGTTTCGGCCAGAAAAAGTAGTGATATCTGAAGTTCGCAAAAGTTAAAAGCCAAACATCCCAAATCTTTCATTGAAAATGGCTAGCTGCGACTTGGCCGTTAATGCCTTCAAGAGGGTTTTTCAAATTCTAAAGTATGTACAAATGAACTTTAAGCGAAATCCATATTTTGAGGATTTTAGGCATTTTGTGACACAAAGTAGAGAAATAAAATACACATTTAAAGAAAGCATATAAACCACTTCAGTCTATTTAAATGCTTAGAAGTTAAAAATAAGAAAATAACTGTATTCAGAAGATAATATTCCAACAGGATTAATTGCTAAAACACAATTAGTATTCGCTCTTACCAGTTTAACCCGCTCAAGGGCGGTGGTTTATTTTTGGATCATTTAGATTTAATCCCTAAATGGGACATTGACACTAGAATTTTGATTTGGAAATTGTCGTTTTAGTTAGTACGTGCAGAAGAGTCAACTTATTTTCAAATACATTTGTTTGTAAATTCCGGTGTCATTCATTCATTTCAGTATTTTATTAATAGAAGTGTTTTGCCCCTGAAAGGGTTAAAGCGAATAAGTGTATTCTAAGGTTATTGCAATACCTCTTAATATATGCAAACAAACTATAATATATGTTCAACTGAAAAAATCTCTTTCGTCAATGCACAAGATTTCAATATTATACATTAAAATATAATGTAACACATTATGAGACTTGAAAAAAGTAAATTTTGTTTTATATCTTGGGTTTCATGTTAATGACTTTAGGTTTAGGCCCTACAAAATAAATTTCAATTAAACCATAAATGAACTAAATGATTTGTAATCAAAACTAATGTTTGTTGAAACTCAATAGTATTTTTGAGAAATCTTTTACTTGTAATGTCTTCATATGAATTCCCCTCTTTGCATTCTAATATTACATTTAATATTTAAATAAATCATAAATGCGTAATTTACGTTAAATTGAAAATGCTATAGAAGGCATTAACGGCCAAGTCGCAGGAAGCCATTTTCAATGAAAGATTTGGGATGTTTGGCTTTTAACTTTTGCGAACTTCAGATATCACTACTTTTCTGGCCGAAACATTAAAAAGAACTTGGCGCTTTTTTTTTTTTTTTTTTTTTTTTTTTTTTTTACCGAAAACTTTTTGTTGGGATTTTTTTTTCTTCAACCGCTATGTATTTTTAATTTATTTTTGCTGTAAGATTTGTCCTATCAAAAACTTATCTATATAAATGTTGAAGACAATATTAAGAAGATATATGATAAGTTCATGGGGATTTTATATCTTGTGAATTGACGGAGTTATGGATTTTTTCTTCTTCAACCCCCCCCCCCCCCATTTTTTTTGTACGAATTGGTTCTATCAAAAAGTTGTGAATATAAAAATTGTAGATAATATTAGGGAGATTTATAATAAAATTAATTGGATTTGATATCTTGAGAATTGACGAAGTTAGGAATTTTTTTTCTCCCTAAAACCCTACTTTTTGCGCCTCTTGAGTCCATTTTTAATTTTATCAAAAATCTTTGATACATAAATTTTTGGCCTTATTTTTAGAAGTAATAAAAACTTTAAACTGATTTGATATGTACAAAAATTAAGAAATTATGGGGTTTTTTCGGTTTTCACAAAACTCCTCCCTATTTCCATCCCCTTGGTCCGATTTTGCCCATTAACGAACTTGACCGAGATTTTTTGCCCCTTGATTTTATGTATCAGTTTGGGAGAGATTTGTGCAGAATTGTGGAAGTTATCGTGTCCAGAAGAAAGTGATATCTATATATATTTCATCACTACTTTAAAATTCAAAAACACCATATCTCTGAAAAGATGGTGTATATCTACAATAATTAACTATAAAAAACTCAAAAACTTTCAAAAATACAGGTAAAAAACAAAAACACAGGCAAAAAACAGTCTGCTCTTCTTCAGTGGGAGGACAGAAAAACCTAACTCCACCCCCACTGTTAAAAGCTTGCAGGTTTCTGAACACACGTCCATCCTGCACTCAATACAGAAAAACCATTGTCATTTTTAAAAACTAAATTTAAAAAGGCTAAAATAAACCAAAAATAAACAAAAAATAATGTAAACAAAGCATAATTTGAAATACAAAAACAAAAAAACTTTAACAAAACTGTCTTTTAGAAAATTATTTTATAATTAGAATTTAAATTTAAACAAATAAAATAACTAGCCATTTGTGGATTGGCGGCGTGAGCAACTCATGGTAGCATGCTTCCAGCACATTCTATATGAATATGTGAATTCTAAAGTCTTGTTTAAGGAACGGATTTGCAATGATGTTTTGAATCAATGGAAGTATGCAGACTTGGATTTCTAGTTTATGATAATGGACTCGGAAAAAAAATTAATAGTTCCTTATTGACAGGTGGAGAACATTATACAGGTACTGCTGTTTTTCATGTTTTAGAAAATTTTTATTGCAGGTTTGGGGAGGGTGCACGTTCTTCTGCATTCATACGTGTTTAGTTATTTTATTTGTTTAAATTTAAATTGTAATTATAAAGTAATTTTCTAAACGACAATTTTGTTAAAGTTTTTTTGTTTTTATATTTCAAATTATGCTTTGTTTACATTATTTTTTGTTTATTTTAGCCTTTTTAAATTTAGTTTTTAAAAATGACAATGTTTTTTCTGTATTGTGTGCAGGATGGACGTGTGCTCAGAAACCTGCAAGCCTTTAACAGTGGGGTTGGAGTTAGGTTTGTCTGTCCTCCCACTGAAGAAGAACAGACTGTTTTTTTGCCTGTGTTTTTGTTTTTTACCTGTATTTTTGAAAGTTTTTGAGTTTTTTATAGTTAAATATTGTAGATATACACCATCTTTTCAGAGTTATGGTGTTTTTGCATTTTAAAGTAGTTGAAATATATTTTGTTGCATTTGATATGTGCTGCAATTAGCGCCAGTTGTGCAATAATTTTTCATTAATTATATATAAAATATATATATATATATATACATATACTAGCAGCCTTCGCCCGCTTCGCTGGTCTGTTTTAATAAACAAACCGTGAATCAAACGAAATATATCTGTGAATTTGATCATTCGTTTGAAAGCAATATGGACATTAACCTGGCATACCCATCGAATTGCTACAAACGATATGGACGTCATTATACTATTCTATTTTCTATTGAGACAGACAAAATTTGAGCTGCTATGGACCAATTTCTTTAGTTGATCCTTTGCTGTAGGATTTGGTAAAGTACGATAGAACAATATGTAATATACTTATACCCTTCCTCTGAAAATTTATCAATGCAATTCTCATCAGATTCCGTCCAATAGAACCTATGAAAAAGGCTAATCTTTCATAATTGGGCTTACTTCATTCTAGAACTTTCATCCAAAATCCTATAATCAAGCAACCTAGAACGATATGTGTTTTATACTAAAATATTACCTGAAAAATTAAGTAACTTGGTAAGTTCCTCCAAAATCCACTTAGCAGAACCTTTTAAACTGGCAAATGTACCAAAACGTTCCCTAAAAATTATCTAATTAACAGTTTGTCTTACGAGAATCCACCGAGCAGAACCTTTAAAAAAGCCAATCTTTCATAATCGTGTTCTTCTGAATTTGAATTTTCCCCCATAATTATTTAAATAAGCAACGTAGAACGATATGATGTACTAATTTTTTTTTTCTGAAAAATTATCTAACAATGTGAGTTCCATCAAAAATCTATTCAGCAGAACTCAGGTTGTAAGCGGCCCAAACGAAATTTCTCTTTGCATTTCATACATATTATAGATAGTTAAATTTGAATATATCTTCTATAATCGCGTTAAGCAGATTATAGAACTCTCAGGGATGTAGGGGTAGGTCTACTTTATATACCCACTGGATTTTTTAAGAAACCCTGCACACCTTTATAGAATATATATTCTCTAGTATGTACACATTGCATATAGCGTACATCCTCTTATGGTAATTTACTACACCACAGAGAACTTTCCGGCATAGCATCAAAATCCATTTAGTAGAACTTTACATTAAAGGTAATCTTTCATAATCGGGTTCACCTAATTTTAAAAGTCCCGTACTTATAACTAATTCAAAGTAGAACTATTTTTTCACATTAAAACACTTCTAAAACAAATTACTTAACTAACAGTGTACGTTCTACAAAATTATGTTCAGTAGAACCTGAGTTATAATCAATCAGAATGAAATAAGAATTTGCGTTTTGTAAAGATAGTAGATGATGATGAGTAAAATTGTAAGTATTGGTGCTATTGGCGAGATTTCTGCACGGCTAACATAAAAAGTATCTATTTTTTCTTTTTATCCATAGGAACAAATGGCAAATTGTAAAATATTTCTCTATTTAAACCTTTGAATATGAACACTTTTTTAAACAGTACAAATATTGCTTTCATACTTAAATATTTCCGTTTTATAATATTTATTTCTCATTAAACCCCTTTTCTTTGTATTTTAAATAAAATCAGTAACTGTTTTCGTATTTTTCCGTTATACCAACACCGTTGTCACCAAGCATAATAATTAACGCAAAATGAAATGAAACATTTGAAAAAAAAATAATTTTGTTGATACAAAAATGAGCATTTAAAATATATAACATTTGAAAATTACAGGCTTTCACCAACTATTTTTTTAAATCAATACAAATCAATACTTAAAATAAAATAAAAAATAAATATTTTACAATAAAATAATAAAATAAAGTCAATTTAATCTGCAGGTCTCGAATTGTAAAAGTCTTTCAGGTTATAATTGTAGTGTGGCGTACGTAATAAGCATATATGTCATTGCAGTAAACATTTAATTTTTTGAATGAAGACGTTCAACGTTTTTTAACAAAGCATTTTTATAGGTATAATTTAATAGGTAGTTCTGAAACGATTTTATTACACCTTCCTCGTCATCAAGTAACTGCCAAATCGTAAAATCCATAATATAAGTTATAATTTAAAAATAAATATTTTCAATTAAAAAAATAACAAATTAAAAAGTTTTACGAGATTACGATGGAACAATACTCATAAAAAATATTCACGCTCAATAAATAGCAAATGTTAATCTTTGGCACGGTTTGCAATAAAAATCGTTTGCACACTAAATGTAGAAATAAATGGCGCGATACCAGACATTTTGGCATAGTGTTGATAGAACGAAAAAATACAGCAGTTTTTATTATTATTATTATTATTATTATTATTTAGTTTTAGTTTTTGAGGCGTTTATAATTTTTTTCTAACTTACATAGTTGTTTTAAATATTCAAGTTTTTAGAAATTATCACTTGAAAAATTGAGGTTTAGGCGCCAAATTAGGAAAATATGAAATATCTCATGAACTATTAGACTTAAAATACTTTAGTTAGTACCATTCGATTCAGCATACAAAAATACACTAAAATGTGTTATCAGTTCAAAAATAACTGTAAAATCAGATTTTTAAGGAATATTTTAAAAGTTCGTTCTATTTTTTACGCCCTTTAGGGGTGGAATTTTCGAAAATCCTTTATTAGCGGCACTCAATGTTATAAGAAGTATTTTTACCCCAAATTTCAAGATTTTAGGCCCAGTCGTTTGGGCTGCGCGTTGATTAATACAAAATCCAGACTTTCTTATATATACATAGATAGATTGATAGATAGATAGATAGATAGATAAAGATTTTACTGAGGCTGGTTTTGGGATCTAGGGGTCATGATCGGTATAGATCTGCAAAAATTTTTCAGAAATTTTAAAATAGGGGAGAATGTAATAGGTAGTATTTCATACGAAATCTACCTAATATATATATGGCCATCCCCTTCCCCCCCCCCCCCCCATTCTGACATGAAAATCAGAGTTGTAACTTTTTACGACTGCTCTTTCATCTTCACCTAATACTTCATTTATAAAGGCTGTTTCATAATAATGGAAGTCAATCTATCAGAAGAAAATAACTCGGTTAAAGCGTAAACTCTGTTTAGCGGGACTCGAATAATCGAGACTTTACTGTAATTTAAAAAAAAAAAAAAAAAAAAAAAAAAAAAAAAAAAAAAAAATAGTCGACAATAATTTTGAAATAGCGTTCCGGCTCGTGGATTTTTCCATTTCGAGCCGTGGTGAAGATAAATATGTAGGCCGTATAACAACTCTTTTAACATTGAAATAAGTTGTAAAATAGCAAAACTCTTTATGTATAGCCTCATTCCATTTTATAGATTTATGTTAAAAACATATTTGCGACAGAAAACTAACCTCTTTGGTAAGTTTAAAATCTGAAATGGATAGTTACTGTTAAGGCTATGTTACACTTTTGCAGTGTGAGTCCACCTTTTAAATAATATGTTACAGATTTCGAGGTGGTGCATCGTGATTTGACAGATGCTTTGGTGGGGCGTGGCTAATACAAGGTTGGAACGACTGATCTAGTCTCGCTATTTCTCATATTGATATAAAGTTATATAAAAAATTTGAAACACTTAAATTACAAAAAAGAGAAAATACACGTACATTAGATAGATTTTTTTCAAAAAAAAAAAAAAAAATGTTTGTTTAAACTGCGCTAAAATTGCCTCAGTATACTCAAAATAAAGATAATAAATTTCGTTCTGAAGAATATTTAAAAACATGTATAATATCAAGTAAATCAAGTAGTATCAAGATCAAGTATGCAATAAAATTTTTTAATAAAACTCAAACATTCACCATATATTTGACAGTTCAGATTTCATTAGATCTTCTGTTCCCGTTCCCAATACATTGAAAACAGTTTTTTCCTCATTAACCCTTGCAAGATCATAAGGTTGCTAAGAGTAAGTATATGTAACTGTTTAATTTAGCTTGTTTAAACGTAAAATAAATAAAAATCATAAGAAAAATGCATATCAATGTATAGTTTTTTAATTTTATGGGAAATATTTTTCCCAACGGATTATAAAGGTAACACAAATTATAAAATTATATTAGGTTCATTATGCAATGTCTTTTATTGATTGGTTTATTATACCAAAATGTTAACTAAAATAATACTATATTACTATACAAAATGATGTAATAATTATGATATTCTGCGAAGCAGTTTCTTTTGGTCGTGAAGCAAAGGTGGACATTGCACATAGTACATATAAGTCTATTTTCTATGTGGCGTTTATTACAATTTGCACATCTTTTACAATTGCGTTCGGCATACGTTCTGACATATTTTCTATACGCCGTGTATAAAAAATGCAGATTAGATGATAATTAAATACGACAATCACCAATTATAAAAGGAGGAAAATGCTTCCTTTAGTCGTGAAAGGATAAAATTGAGACTCTGCAGAACATTTGTTGTTTAGTTTATTATGAAGAAGAAAAATAATCTTATAACTAATTTTGAAAACATCAAAACAAACCACTCAGGGTTGAAGCTGAAAGTTTGCGTGTGGTATTGCTCAAAGAATAGCAAAATGAATGAAATATTTAACTCATACCGGTAAAATTAAAATATTCTGCTTTAGTATAAAAATTAGGTGATTTCGAGAAGCGGTAATTGCTTACCTTTTAAAATAACGAGTGAGTTCGGTATATCCTGCTCCTCGTTTCATTTATGTAAAAAGCAAGAAAGAAAAGTAAGATCATCCGTTAGGCATATAATTATGAAACACTTTCCATCCAACACATTTAGAATAATGTAACAAATTGCACCGTTTAATAAGTAAAAAATATTACGTCTAATTCAAGCGTATGGAAACGCATAACACATTTCAAAACCCAATTTTATCTGTTCCCATCTATAATCGGAAAATTGTCATCATTCTTTGAGCAGCCCTGTATAGGATATATAGATTTGTATCTATTATCTACATGCATGCCAAAATTTAGTTGAGTAAGAAATACATATATATTTTAGTTGAAATTTCCCTTTCAGCAATTTTCGCTAATAAGGAGAATCCCGGAAAGGAGGCACTTGAATTCTTTCATGCAGCCTTGTATATGAGGTTTAGAATTTATTTACAACTAGAAAAATTCTAGTACAGTAGAAATAGCCCAAAAAAGGACCTTGCCTTGCAAAAATTCGGGTAACTCTGATTTTCGGGTATTGTGTAGAGGTTGACCCTCTAATAAAAAAAACCAAGTTTTCGACCTTCTAGACCTTGTGCGTTTTTTAATATATCAAAAAAAAAAAAAAAAAATTTTTCGGCACTATTTTCGATTTTTCCTGATTAACTCGGTTTCAGTACATTTTACAGAAAAACTTATACATACTATTTTGTAGAGGACAAAATTCCCTACAACATGCACTATTCATGTTTGCAAATTGACCAAATAGGAGGCGAGATACGGAGCCAGGAAAATGGGATACAATTTGCAAAAAGTGAAAAAAAAAAACAAATGACGTCAGTTTTTACTTAATAACCCATTTTTATCTTTTATTTTTCCGTTTTAGAGACAAAAATGTCGTAATAAACTTTATAAAGTATGAAATATCCTACAAGTTTCATTCGTTAGAATATTAATTATCTCTAACAGACTCTAAAATCAGAACAACACGATTTATGGTTAAAACAGGAAAATACCGCCTGGCAAGTCACTAATTTAAAAACGAACTTTAATTTTTGATACAGAATAAACAAAGCAATTAATTGATTATAGTTTGTACAATAAAAAGTAATTGGAGAATATTTGGGGGTAGGAGGATGAAGTTAACCAAAAAACCTAGTCGGTAGATATAGGCGCCCAGAGTTTGGGCTAAGAATCGGAAGTCGAAAGTAAAACAAGTGGGTAAGTGTGATCACAGATCGCACAGAGGGTTTCGTTTAATATTCATTTCAAAACACTTTATCCTTTTGAAAAATCTGTTAGTTCCACATTTCGCAACCAGGGGTGCACTCTATTCTAAACAAATCTCTATCCGAACGAAACTCCGTTTTACATACTATCCGTATATATATTAGTCGAAGGGATTGGGCCCATAGGACCCGAGATAAGTAGGCGCACCTGGCGGTAAAAAGTGGAACTCAAATATGTAAGGCTATGGTGCATAATATGAAAGAATGGTCAAAGGGGTGTCGGCAAAAGTTGGAAAAGTGCCCCCGGGTGAAAAGGGCGGAGGTTAGAAAAATTGCTTAAAATATAAAAGTTAGAGAACGGAGGAGTAAATAATATAAGACTTTTTGAAAATTTTATGATTTGTCGTGTGGTCTGAGGTATTCAGCTATACGTATGTAAAAATTCATGTCTCCAACTTAATTAGGGGCTCTGTTAGAAAGAATTGCTTAAAATACATATGTGGTAGCTCAAAGGGTTAAACGTAAGACTTTTTCAAGATTTTATAATTTGTCGCCTGGCCTCAGGTGTTCTGCTATAATAAGCATGCAAAATTTCAAATCTCCAATTTAATAAGGGGCTCAGTTAGGAAGAATTGCTTAAAACACGCATGTGGGAGCCCAAAAGGTTAAATGTACGACTTTTTCAAATTTTTATGATTTGTCGCATGATGGTGTTCAGCTAGTATACAAAATTTCACGCCTCCAACCTAAATAGAGTGTCACTTAGAAAGAATTTTTTAAAATACACATGTAGGAACCCAAAAGGTTAAATGTACGACTTTTTCAAAATTTTATGATTTGCCGTTTGATGTGTGATGCTCAGCTATAAGTATGCAAAATTTCACGCCTCCAACCTAAATAGGGGCTCACTTAAAAAGAATTGTTTAGAATACACATGTGGGAGCCCAAAGGGTTAAATGTACGACTTTTTGAAAATTTATGATTCGTCGTTTGATGTGAGGTATTCAACTATAAGTATGCAAAATTTAACGTCTCCAACCTAATTAGGGTTCACTTAGAAAGAATTGTTTAAAATACATATGTGGGAGCCCAAAGGGTTAAATGTACGTCTTTTTCAAAATTTTATGATTTGTCGTTTGATCTGGGGTACTCAGCTATAAGTATGCAAAATTTCACTCCTCCAACCTAAATAGGGGCTCGCTTAAAAAGAATTGTTTAGAATACACATGTGGGAGCCCAAAGGGTTAAATATACAACTTTTTGAAAATTTTATGATTTGTCGTTTGATGTGAGGTATTCAGCTATAAGTAAGCAAATTTTCACGCCTCCAATGTAATTAGAGGTTCACATAGAAAGAATTGTTTAAAATACACATGTGGGAGCCCAAAGGGTTAAATATATGACTTTTTCAAAATTTTATGATTTGTCGTTTGATCTGAGGTGTCCATCTATAAGTACGCAAAATTTCATGCCTGCAACCTAATTAGGGGCTCACTTAAAAAGAATTGTTTAAAATACACTTGTGGGAGCCCAAAGGGTTAAATGTACGACTTTTTGAAAATTTATGATTCGTCGTTTGATGTGAGGTATTCAACTATAAGTATGCAAAATTTCACGCTTCCAACCTAATTAGGGTTCACTTAGAAAGAATTGTTTAAAATACATATGTGGGAGCCCAAAGGGTTAAATGTACGTCTTTTTCAAAATTTTATGATTTGTCGTTTGATGTGGGGTACTCAGCTATAAGTATGCAAAATTTCACTCCTCCAACCTAATTAGGGTTCACTTAGAAAGAATTGTTTAAAATACACATGTGGGAGCCCAAAGGGTAAAATGTACGACTTTTTCAAAATTTTATGGTTTGTCATTTGATGTGAGGTGTTCAGCTATAAGTATGCAAAATTTCACACCTCCAACCTAAATAGGGGATCACTTAAAAAGAATTGTTTAGAATACACATGAGGGAGCCCAAAGGGTTAAATATACAACTTTTTGAAAATTTTATGATTTGTCGTTTGATGTGAGGTATTCAGCTATAAGTATGCAATATTTCACTCCTCCAACCTAATTAGGGTTCACTTAGAAAGAATTGTTTAAAATACACATGTGGGAGCCCAAAGGGTTAAATGTACGACTTTTTCAAAATTTTATAGTTTGTCGTTTGATGTGAGGTGTTCAGTTATAAGTTTGTAAAATTTCACGCCTCCAACCTAATTAGAGGATCACATAGAAAGAATTGTTTGAAATACACATGGGGGAGCCCAAAGGGTTAAATGTACGACTTTTTCAAAATTTTATGATTTGTCGGTTGATCTGAGGTATTCAGCTATAAGTATGCAAAATTTCACTCCTCCAACCTAATTAGGGCTCACTTAGAAAGAATTGTTTAAAATACACATGTGGGAGCCTAAAGGGTTAAATGTACGACTTTTTCAAAATTTTATGATTTGTCGTTTGATCTGAGGTGTCCATCTATAAGTACGCAAAATTCCATGCCTGCAACCTAATTAGGGGCTCACTTAAAAAGAATTGTTTAAAATACACATGTGGGAGCCCAAAGGGTTAAATATACAACATTTTGAAAATTTTATGATTTGTCGTTTGATGTGAGGTATTCAGCTATAAGTATGTAATATTTCACTCCTCCAACCTAATTAGGGCTCACTTAGAAAGAATTGTTTAAAATACACATGTGTGAGCCTAAAGGGTTAAATGTACGATTTTTTCAAAATTTTATGATTTGTCCTTTGACGTGAGGTATTCAGCTATAAGTATGCAAATTTTCACGCCTCCAATGTAATTAGAGGTTCACATAGAAAGAATTGTTTAAAATACACATGTGGGAGCCCAAAGGGTTAAATATATGACTTTTTCAAAATTTTATGATTTGTCATTTGATCTGAGGTGTCCATCTATAAGTACGCAAAATTTCATGCCTGCAACCTAATTAGGGGCTCACTTAAAAAGAATTGTTTAGAATTCACATGTGGGAGCCCAAAGGGTTAAATATACAACTTTTTGAAAATTTTATGATTTGTCGTGTGATGTGAGGTATTCAGATATAAGTATGCAATATTTCACTCCTCCAACCTAATTAGGGTTCACTTAGAAAGAATTGTTTAAAATACACATGTGGCAGACAAAAGGGTTCAATGTACGACCTTTTTCAAAATTTTATAGTTTGTCGTTTGATGTGAGGTGTTCAGCTATAAGTTTGTAAAATTTCACGCCTCCAACCTAATTAGAGGTTCACAAAGAAAGAATTGTTTGAAATACACATAGGGGAGCCCAAAGGGTTAAATGTACGACTTTTTCAAAATTTTATGATTTTTCCTTTGATGCGAGGTATTCAGCTATAAGTATGCAAAATTTCACGCCTCCAATGTAATTAGAGGTTCACATAGAAAGAATTGTTTAAAATACACATGTGGGAGCCTAAAGGGTTAAATGTACGACTTTTTCAAAATTTTATGATTTGTCCTTTGATCTGAGGTATTCAGCTATAAGTATGCAAGTTTTCACGCCTCCAATGTAATTAGAGGTTCACATAGAAAGAATTGTTTAAAATACACATGTGGGAGCCTAAAGGGTTAAATGTATGACTTTTTCAAAATTTTCTGATTTGTCCTTTGATGCGAGGTATTCAGCTATAAGTATGCAAAATTTCACGCCTCCAACCTAATTAGAGGCTCACATAGAAAGAATTGTTTGAAATACACATAGGGGAGCCCAAAGGGTTAAATGTACGACTTTTTCAAAATTTTATGATTTGTCCTTTGATGCGAGGTATTCAGCTATAAGTATGCAATATTTCACTCCTGCAATGTAATTAGAGGTTCACATAGAAAGAATTGTTTAAAATACACATGTGGGAGCCCAAAGGGTTAAATATACAACTTTTTGAAAATTTTATGACTTGTCGTTTGATGTGAGGTATTCTGCTATAAGTATGCAATATTTCACTCCTCCAACCTAATTAGGGCTCACTTAGAAAGAATTGTTTAAAATACACATGTGGGAGCCTAAAGGGTTAAATGTACGACTTTTTCAATATTTTATGATTTGTCCTTTGACGTGAGGTATTCAGCTATAAGTATGCAAAATTTCACGCCTCCAACCTAATTAGAGGCTCACATAGAAAGAATTGTTTGAAATACACATGGGGGAGCCCAAAGGGTTAAATGTACGACTTTTTCAATATTTTATGATTTGTCCTTTGACGTGAGGTATTCAGCTATAAGTATGCACATTTTCACGCCTCCAATGTAATTAGAGGTTCACATAGAAAGAATTGTTTAAAATACACATGTGGGAGCCCAAACTGTTAAATGTATGACTTTTTCAAGATTTTCTGATTTGTCCTTTATGCGAGGTATTCAGCTATAAGTATGCAAAATTTCACGCCTCCAACCTAATTAGAGGCTCACATAGAAAGAATTGTTTGAAATACACATAGGGGAGTCCAAAGGGTTAAATGTACGACTTTTTCAAAATTTTATGATTTGTCGTTTGATGTGAGGTATTCAGCTATAAGTATGCAAAATTTCACACCTCCAATATAATTAGAGGTTCATATAGAAAGAATTGTTTGAAATACACATAGGGGAGTCCAAAGGGTTAAATGTACGACTTTTTCAAAATTTTATGATTTGTCGTTTGATGTGAGGTATTCAGCTATAAGTATGCAAAATTTCACACCTCCAATATAATTAGAGGTTCATATAGAAAGAATTGTTTAAAATACATATGAGGGACCCCAAAGGGTTAAATGTACGACTTTTTCAAAATTTTATGATTTGTCGTATGATGTGTGGTGGTCATCTATCTATAAGTATGCAAAATTTCAAATCTCCAACATGTGTAGTTTCTGAGAACGGGCTCTGTGACGGACAGACAGAGGAGCGTGACGAATAGGGTTTCGTCAGATGAACGAAACCCTAATTAAGTGCTGGGAATAATATAAAAAAATATACTGCAAACATAAATAAAATATAATTTAGAAATTTTAAAAGGGAAACGGATTATACTGTGCCGAAAGGGGAAGGGCATGTACTTCATTCGCCAGAATGGAAGGCAAAGAGGGCGCAAAATGAAATTTTTTTGTCGTATTTGTATTAATTTGTCACACAATTTTTTTTAGTTAGTCGAAGTTTACATTAATGGTAAATCTATCTCGCATTGAGAATATTATATTATTATCCTATTAGAACAACAGAAAGGGAACCAACAATTATGTTTATGCATACTAAGACGGAAACCTGTATAAAGCGGAATTGTTTTCGGAGTTTTTTTAATTCAACTTTAAATTTAAAAATAAAGCAATGGATGTTTTAAATTTATAAAATTCTGTATGTAAATTTACTTTTCGCGAGTGTATGTGTGTGTGTGTGTCGAGGGAGGAGGAGGGCAAAATCCATGTTTGCCCCAGAATTAAAAAAAATAGCTAGTTTCGGTCTGGAAGTATCGAATAAGAATAACTGTTAAAAATGAATTCGGAAAACCCAAAGTGCATGATTCTATACGTTAAAAGTAATAGCCGAATAAATATTGACAATTAATCAAGTATATGAATATTATTATACTATGTGGCAACGCTTCTGATGTTATACTGGACCTTGAAGACTTTGACGACTTAGAACAAACAATCGAGTCAAGTGCAAGAGACGGTCTACCAGGGGCAAACAGCAGAAAAAGGAAACATATATAAAGTGACTATACTTACTATATATTTGTTGATTAGTATCTTGTACATGATATAATTAATTCGTGTTTCCAATATAGAAAATAAAATTACTAAATTGCCAGACAGTATTTTCTGTTTTTAAACAAAATCTCGTTGCTGTGATTTCGAAAGTCTATTACAAAAAATAATTACCTAATAAATGAAACTATGGTCTACTTCATGCTCTAAAAAGTTGATTATGACTGTTTTGATTCTGAAATGCGCTAAAAGTGAGCTATAAAACAAAAAATACCGTCATTTGTGGATTTTTGTAATTTTTCCAAATTTTACCCTATTTTCCCGGCTCTGTATATATCCTCCTATTTGGTCAAATTACAAACAGAAATAGTGCTTGTTGTAGAGAATTTTATCTTCTACAAAAATGTAAAATATTACTATTAATTAAATGTAGTAATTAGTAAATTAAATTTAAACTACAAAAATTATTATTATTTTTTTTTAAATGACGAGAACTGTGCTTTATTTTTCTTTTCCGACATAACGTCTCTCTTAAAAAAGTGTTTTTTACTGTAATTTCTTGCGTATAAGCCGCGGCTACTTTAAGTCTGTTTCAAACCAGAAATTGTTTTTAAAAAATGAAGTCAAATAAATGCTAAGCAGAAATAAGTCGCAATGTATTTAAAAAAAATTCTGGTAGAAATCAGAATTATCGTTATATTGTATGTTCTAGGTCGTCAAAGTCTTCAAGGTCCAGTATAACATTAGGAGCGTTTCCACATAGTATAATAATATTCATATACTTGATTAATTGTCAATATTTCTTCGGCTATTACTTTTAACATATAGAATCATGCACTTTGGGCTTTCCGAATTCATTTTTAACAGTTAATCTTATTCCATACTTCCAGGCCGAAACTAGCTTTTTTTTATTAGTATTCTGGGGCAAACATGGATTTTGCCCCATCCTCCCTCCACACACACACACACTCTCCATCTCCTGCGCAAAGTGAATTTACATACAGAATTTTACAAGTTTATAATATTCATTGCTTTATTTTAAAATTTAAAGTTGAATTCAAAAAAACCCGAAAACAATTCCGCTTTATACAGGTTTCCGTCTTATTATGCATAAGCATAATTGTTGATCCTCTTTCTGTTGGGAATAATATTCTCAATGTGAGATAATTTTACCATTAATGTAAACTTTAACTAACTAACAAAAATTTATGTGGCAAATTAATACAGATACGACAAACCAAATCTTCATTTTTCGCACTCTTTGCCTCCCATTCTGCCGAATCAAGTATATGCCCTGCTTCCCCCCCCCCCTCTAGTTTCGGCCCTGTAACATCCCTTTATCTTTTTAAAATTTCTAAACTATATTTTATTTATCTTCACAGTATTTTTTATATTATTTCCAGCACTTTACTTTCGACTTCCAATTCTTAAAGCAAACTCTGGGCGGCTCCTATAACTACCGACTTGTTTTTTTTTTTTTTTTTTTTGGTTAACTTCAATAACCCTCCCCCCCCCCCAAACTATTCTCCAATTACTTTTTATTGTACATACTATAATCAATTGATTGTTTCGTTTATTCAGTATCAAAAATTAAAGATAGATTTTAAATTAGTGACTTACCAGGCGGTATTTTCTTGTTTTAACCATAAATCGGGTTGTTCTGATTTTAGAGTCTGTTAGAGATAATTAATGTTCTAATGAATGAAACGTGTAGGATATTTCATACTTTATAAAGTTTATTACGACACTTTTGTCCCTAAAACGAAAAAATAAAAATGAGTTATTAAGGAAAAACTAACGTCATTTGTCTTTTTTTTTTTTCCACTTTTTGCAAATAGTACTCCATTTCCCCGGCTCCGTATCTCGCCTCCTATTTGGTCAATTCACAAACATGAATAGTGCATGTTGTAGAGAATTTTGTCCTCTACAAAATTGTAATTATAAGTTTTTCTGTAAAATGCACTGGAACCGAGTTAATTAAGAAAAATTGAAAAAAAGTGCCGAAAAATTTTAGTTTTTTCCATATAGTAAAAAACGCACAAGGTCTAGAATGTCGAAAACTTGGTTTTTTCATTAGAGGGTCAACCTATACATAATATGCAAAAATCAGAATTACCCGAATTTTTGCAAGGCAAAATGCTATTTCTACTGGACAAAAGACTACTACTTCAAAGAAATAGTTAAATTTAAAAGCGCATGCCGAAATTGAAAACGCACTTCAAGCATTTATTACTCAAAGACAGTATTGTAATCGATTTCTTTTGCGGGTCCCTGTAAATGAACGTCGAATGCTATGAATGCCCTATTCTGTCATAATCGTAGTGAAATATTCAGTGATTTACATCAGTTTCAATACATTCGAAATAGCGTAATGTCATTAACTCTGCAAACGATTTTTCCCCATATACCCTAATGTATTGGAATTATTTTGGGTGCCCCTGTAAATGAAGTATTAATCCCACATAATTCATATATAATACCAAACATGCTTAGGTGGCCTTAACTAACGTTTATGAATTGTATGAATATACGAGTATATTTACGGGAGTTAGAGCATGGAAAGACGGACAGACAAACCGGAAGCATAAACATTTTTCAACTTTGACCGAATGCATAAACACTTTTCAACTTTGTTGGAAAGTGTTAAAAAAACTATTACTTTTTGTTGGGTATCCATTACTCAGGTATTAGTTGTCCATCACTGAAACTTTGTGTGTTTTCAGTTAGTTTTTTAATACAATTAACATATGATTCACTGTGGGAAATATGACCGTGAGATTAGTTAAATATTGTCATGGATTTTTATAATATTCTAAAAAGGAAAAAACTGAAAATAATAATTATAACTATTAACCAGAAACAAGAAGAGAAATAGAAACCAATGTCGCTATCATCAGAAATGGCTTTTTTAAATTAAGTCGCCAAAAGAGAAGAAATATAAATATTACATAATTAGAAGCAATACGTATAACTCTAAGGAAAATATTTCATAATTAAAATTCATATGAAAAAAAGCACAAATAAATGTACAAGAATTACTTTTAGGTGCATACATGTAATATAAAATTATTTAAAATACATCAAAAGTTTCTTAAAATACATTAGAAAAACCCAGAACTTTTCAGCCATCACAAGGCCGTCATCAGTGAGATTTAAATAAAATTCCAAAAAATACCTTGAAAAAAATTAAATTTCTCAGAATTTAACTCAAGGTGAATTGAGCACTAAAATTTTAACTTTCATTTATTGAAAATATTTCAGTATAAGAGTTTCACGAAAAAGAATTCTTAACTAATCTAAAATACAAACGAATGGTTGTTCCTATTGCTTAGGTCACTTTCCTTAATCAGAATATAGTACGTTTAAATGCATTAAATATGACTCAGTGCATCAGTGCATACACTGTTAAAAGAAGACGGATGTTTCTCATCTACAAAAATGTACGAATCAAGAACGAAAATATACAATAACCTCACCGAAGATTTCGAAAAGTGTTCCTTTACATTTAAAAAACTCAGAAAACTGTTCATTTTCGACATTTAAAGACGAATTTACAAAAATAAATTTTTATTAGAGTCCCGACATTTTCGGAATTTTCCCGACAATTCATGATTTTGTTTTGCCCGACCAACGAAAGTCGCGATTTTTCCGAGGCCGATCGACAAAACACGCTATTTTTTCGTGTCTGATCGACGGAATTTGCTATTTATCTGCCTCTGATTGACGAAATTCGCGAATTTTTCGTGCCGATCAACGAAATTCGCGATTCTTAACTGACTCTGAGGAAATTTGCACTTTTTTCCAGCAGCAAATTTAAGAAATTCGCGATTTTTCCTGCGATAAACTCACGAAACTCGCGATTTTTCTGCAACTGCAAACGAAATTTTCAATTTTCTGCGCATCATCGAAAAAATTCGCGATTTTTCCGTGCATGATAAACGAAATTTTCGAAATATCCGCGCCTGATCGTCAAAGTTCGCGATTTTTTTCGTGCACGACCAGCGAAAATCGCGATTTTTTGGAGCTAAATTGACAACACCTGCGATTTTTCCGCGCCAGATAGACGAGATTTCCGATTTTTGTGCGCCAGTTCGACGAATTTTGCGATTTCCCCGCGCTCGGTCAACGAACTTCGCGATTTTCCCGCGCCGAGTCAACGAACTTCACAATTTTTATCTGACTGACGAAATTTGTAATTTTTTCACTTGGCAGATTGACGAAATTCACAATAAACAGACGAAATACTCGATTTTTCCGCAGCCTATCTACCAAATTTGAGATTTTCCGCTCCTAATCGACAAAATTAGCTGTTATTCCGTACACAATCGACGAAATTCGCGATTCTTAGCTGACTGGCGAAATTTTCAATTTTTCCCGCAGAGAATTGGTGAAATTCACAACTTTTTCCTGCGACCTGTGGGTAAAAATTGCAAATTTTTTCTCTTATAATTTGACGAAATTCGAGGGCCACACATTAACCCATCGCGGGCCACCGGTTGTTCATCCCTAGTTTATGCATTAAATATGACTGTGCACACGCTGTAAAATAAGACGGATGTTTCTTAGTCTACAAAAATGTACTATAATCAAGAACGATAGTATACAATAACCTCTTCCGGGTCATCGAAGATTACGAAAAGCGTTCCTTTACCTTTAAAAACCTCATAAAAATATTTATTTTCGACATTTAAAGAACAATTTACAAAAAAAAAAAAATATTATATACATATATATTATAGTCCCGATATTTTCGGAAACGTTTCATAGTATCTTTTTACAGTGCAATAATCAGCTTTCTCAAATCGGAAAATCACTTTTTCGGATGCTATCAATTCTCAAGTAAATATTTTGATATTCAGAAAACATGTTTAACCCTTTGAGGGGCAAATAATTGCGTTTATGTAATGCAGAATTCCCACCGGAAATTTGAAAAAAAATTATTTCTAAATAAGGAATAGCAATTTTTTAAGTATTTTCCCTCAGAGTTATAAAAGCAAAACTTAGTTAAATGTTTCTGGTGCAAATCTCAATTAATCTTAGGTGTGACACAATATATCCCACCGCCCCTCAAAGGGTTAACATACAAACATACTAAATTAACAGCATTAACATTAATATGAAAATTAACATTATTTTGCTAGAATTGCATGCACAAATTCAGTTATGCAGCTGAAAATGTTTACATGAGAATGGATAGAATACAAAAAGTTAGAAACTGCACGTCAAACGTGGCAAATGAGGTGCGTTCGTGCTATAACTAGTTTTATAAATATTTTTTGCACCGCATATTGCACTAAATCTATATTTTAGTGCACTTCAAAAGTTCATATCCATTTCGTTCTGTTCGAAAGGCTGTAACATCACAACAATACACTTGAAATATTTTTTCGCCATTGGCCGTAATGTACTGGGAAATTTTGACTGTCCCTGTCATTAAAGTATACATCCGATTTTCATAAAAATTGAAATGATTCGACAAAATTTTGCAACAATTATTTATTTAAAATTTCAGACCATTCGGTGGGGTAGTTTCTGCCTTGTTATATGCGGACAAACGGACGGACCGAACGACAACTATATGTGCTACGTATTTATATAATTACGAACGCACCTAAAAACCGATTTTCCAGGTGCAGTGAACTGATTAATGCATTGTAAAAGCTACTAGGAAACGTTTCCAAAAATGACGGGCAGTTAATAGAAATTTATTTCTATAACTTCTTTAAATTTCGAAAATAAATTGTTTTCTGGGGTTTCTAGGGATAAAAGAAAACTTTTCGGAATCTTGGGTGACTCGAAAGAGGTTGTTATACATTTGCGTTCGTGATTATTGTACATTTTCGTAGATTAAGAAATATTTTTCTTTTTTTTACAGTGTAGGAAGGTATGGCACTCAAAACTTGAAATATGTGTTTAAACGAAAATTAATGTCATACAAGATACAAATAATATCTAAATAAAATTTCAAAATAAATTCTAAATATAATTTTTTAAGGTACTTTTGCAATTTTATTTAAAACTGTACATCTTTTTAGGGTTGTTCCATGGGTTTTTGTAGTGTAAGTCACATAACTGATAACCACTATGCGTTATTTACGAAAAGTTTGTTTCGCCTTATTCAATTAATAAGATATCTCCGATAAAATAAGTCACATTTTTCAGTTTTAAAATACTGGTATCCAAAAATCATAGCTTGTGACTTACACTACGAGTTCTCATGGAACTAGCCTTTATTGATATTTTATGTTTTTAAAAATATTCTTCATGCTGAATCTTTTAAATCGATTTGAAAAATGAACGTGCAACCCGATTTCGGAAGATTAATTAATTTGCACTTAAAACAATGTAAATAATGTAGCATGCGTTTGTTTACATTTAATATACGGTAACCAAATGGCTAAATGAAATTCACACAATATATAAATAAATAAAAAATGAATTTAACAGATAAATAATCAAAATACGCGATCAAACACCGAATCTATTAAAAAAAAAAAAGAAAGCTTGCTATAAATAGTGAAATGTTTCGCCATTAACCGCTGGCATGCGGAACAAATGGATGCGAGAATTTTGACCTACTTGATGGGCAACCTAAGAAATATAATAAATCTAAAAAACGTGTTAGAGTATTTGATTAAAAAGGATTTTTGTCGCTGCGCAGTATATCTCACCCTAATTAGCCCTGGTTCGACAGACTTGTAATACTTAAAAACAAATTCTTGTTTGTTCAGACAATAACATCATTTAATTCTGAACTATTCACAAACCAAAAACAAACACATTTAATTTAGAACGGATCTTTCTTGACATTAAAAGCATGTGTTAAAAGAAAAAATAAATTGAAGTTATACTGTGAATCAATATGTTATTTAATGTTTTATGTAAGATATCGCTTTTGTAAAACGCTTGAAAAATCCACGATAAAGTAAATACGACAAATGTTTTACGGTTATTATGGAGAGCCATTACCCCCTTAATACTACTTTGAATTAAGAGGGTAGTGATTGCAGGGCTCCCAAATGGTCCGCCAACTGAATACCAATATTTTTTTAGAAAAATTTTCTTTTTGATTTTTCTTACAAACCGCCCCGAAAACACCTTTAAAAGTTAATTCTAGCGCAAACCTACCATAAAATTTTCTGTTAAAATTTATTCGTATTCAGTTGGCGGAACATTTGGGAGCCCTGTGATTGAGCTCAATGTACTTTTGAAAAGTGTATTAAAAATATACCGTGTGGGCAAAAAAGTCCATAGAAACTTTAAAAATTCATAAAAACCGGGAAAATAACTGAAATAAAAAACGGTTTGCAGGGTTAGCATCTAAATAACTCAAAAAAGAGCCAATAGGTGGCACTGATGCACCCAAATCAAAGAAAAGATGCGGAAATAACGAAGAGAATGACTCCAAATCGTTTATTACAGCTCTATGTGTTCCACATGATCACCACCACAGGGGATAACACATTGCAGGCGAGTCACAAATCCAGCAACGGAGTGTAGCAAGTCTGGATGCACACATGACACCTCTCGGCGGATCGCATCTTTCAGTTCCGACAGATTAGACGGACCGGATCGATACACCCTCATTTCATATACCCCCATAACCAAAAATCTACCGGTGTCAAATCTGGAGACCGAGGAGTCCATGAGAACCTGAAACCCCTGCTAATGATTTTCTCTTCCCCAAACGTCTGTAGAAGGAATTCTTGACAGGGGTAGTAATGTGACAAGGGGCTCCATCTTGCATAAACGTGACGGTAGAAAGTGTATCTCTGCAACATGGCATGACCTTCAAACATGGCATGACCTTCTCACGCAAAAGCATTAAATAACGCTGAGCATTCACCGTCGTAGCCATTTTCCAACCTTTAACTGGGCGCTGCGTATGAAAGAAGAGAAGTCCTATGATGAATGGATTTGTGAATCCACACCACGCAGTCACTTTTGGGGAATGCAACGGTTTCTGTGTGTACTCATGTGGATTAGACTTCGCCCAGACGCGACAGTTATAGGTATTAACGTCGCCATGAAGCGAAAAATGGGCTTCATCTGTCCAGAAGATGTTAAAAACCCAGGTAAAATTTTGTTCGATTTTGGAGAATGCCCATCTCGCAAATACGCAAATACATGCTCTGTACGTTATCCGCTGCTAAAGGTTCACGGCCCATCTGTATGGGTACAAATCAAGTATTCCATGAAGAATATTGCGTACTGAGGATTGTGGTAAGCCCAAGCGTCTGTCAGCTTCACGAGTACCGCTGGTTCCCGCAGCTGAATCAGACGCCAACGCTTCCATTTCGGCTGCAATACGCGGCGAATGTGCCTTCATTAAACATGGTCGCCCGGATCTTACATGATCCTCCAGCGTTCCGGTTTCCTCAAACTGCCGAACAAGCTTTATGAGGCCTGTCGCTGTTAAAGGCCCTTTTCCAGTCCTCACATTCTTCTGAACTCGAAATTTACGCAAAGCAATGGTCGCCGATTCCTGATTCACGTAAAATAACTTCACCAACAAAGCTTTATCCTTCGCACTCAGCATCATTGATCACGTACACGGCTCACAACGGTGAACTAGTTCTGGATTAGGAGAGCAAGTTCTTATAACCGTCTCATTTGCATATTTCCAACAAATAGCACAAACGAGCGCCATCTGTCGGCAAGGGCGGATCTGGAGAGTCCTCAAGGGGGGGGGGGCGATTTTAGAAATTTGGAAACTCCAATCTAATGCGCGGGTCGGGGCTAAATTTTTCACTGCGGGTCGTGTTACCTCTACTTTTTGCTGTGGGTCGGGTTTGGGTCCGGTTGACTTCTATTTTTTGCTGCTGGTTGGATTATACTTTTTTGCTGTGGGTCGCGTTTGGGTCTGGTTGATTTCTATTTTTTGCTGTGGGTCGGGTTAATTTCTACTTTTTTGCTATGGGCCGGGTTAACTTCTACTTTTTCGATGCGGGTCGGGTCTGAGCCCGGTTGACTTCTACTTTTCTGCTTCAAGTCGGGTTGACTTTTACTTTTTACCTGCGCCTAGCGCGTTGGGGTTTGGGGCAGATTGATATACATTACATCCGGTTTGGGTCAGTTTCGGATTGGGTTTTCACTACTGCGACTTGCGAGAAGGGTTCGGGTTGACCCGTTTTTTTAGGGTTTCGCTCATCTGACGAAACCCTATTCGTCTCGCTCCTCTGTCTGTCTGTCTGTCCGTCACAGAGCCCGTTCTCAGAAACTACACATGTTGGAGATTTGAAATTTTGCATACTTATAGATGACCACCACACATCATACGACAAATCATAAAATTTTGAAAAAGTCGTACATTTAACCCTTTGGGCTCCCACATGTGTATTTTAAACAATTCTTTCTAAGTGAGTCCCTAATTAGGTTGCAGGCATGAAATTTTGCGTACTTATAGATGGACACCTCAGATCAAACGACAAATCATAAAATTTTAAAAAAGTCATACATTTAACCCTTTGGGCTCCCACATGTGTATTTTAAACAATTCTTTCTATGTGAACCTCTAATTACATTGGAGGCGTGAAATTTTGCATACTTATAGCTAAAAACCTCACATCAAAGGACAAATCATAAAATTTTGAAAAAATCGTACATTTAACCCTTTGGGCTCCCACATGTGTATATTAAACAATTCTTTCTATATGAACCTCTAATTAGATTGGAGGCGTGAAATTTTGCATACTTATAGCTGAACACCTCGCATCAAACGACAAACTATAAAATTTTGAAAAAGTCGTACATATAACCCTTTTGTCTCCCACATGTGTATTTTAAACAATTCTTTCTAAGTGAACCCTAATTAGGTTGGAGGAGTGAAATATCGCATACTTATAGCTGAATACCTCACATAAACGACAAATCATTAAATTTTCAAAAAGTTGAATATTTAACCCTTTGGGTTCCCACATGTGTATTCTAAACAATTCTTTTTAAGTGAGCCCCTAATTAGGTTGCAGGCATGAAATTTTGCGTACTGATAGATGGACACTTCAGGTCAAACGACAAATCATAAAATTTTGAAAAAGTCATACATTTAACCCTTTGGGCTCCCACATGTGTATTTTAAACAATTCTTTCTATGTGAACCTCTAATTACATTGGAGGCGTGAAAATTTGCATACTTATAGCTGAATACCTCACATCAAAGGACAAATCATAAAATTTTGAAAAAGTCGTACATTTAACCCTTTGGGCTTCCACATGTGTATTTTAAACAATCCTTTCTAAGTGAACCCTAATTAGGTTGGAGGCGTGAAATTTTGCATACTTATAGTTGAATACCTCACATGAAACGACAAATCATAAATTTTCAAAAAGTCGTACATTTAACCCTTTGGTCTCCCACAAGTGTATTTTAAACAATTCTTTTTAAGTGAGCCCCTAATTAGGTTGGAGGCGTGAAATTCTGCATACTTATAGCTGAGCATCACACATCAAACGGCAAATCATAAAATTTTGAAAAAGTCGTACATTTAAGCTTTTGGGTTCCTACATGTGTATTTTAAACAATTCTTTCTAAGTGACACTCTATTTAGGTTGGAGGCGTGAAATTTTGCATACTAGCTGAACACCATCATGCGACAAATCATAAAAATTTGAAAAAGTCGTACATTTAATCCTTTGGGCTCCCACATGCGTGTTTTAAGCAATTCTTCCTAACTGAGCCCCTTATTAAATTGGAGATTTGAAATTTTGCATGCTTATTATAGCAGAACACCTGAGGCCAGGCGACAAATTATAAAATCTTGAAAAAGTCTTACGTTTAACCCTTTGAGCTACCACATATGTATTTTAAGCAATTCTTTCTAAGAGAGCCCCTAATTAAGTTGAAGACATGAATTTTTGCATACGTATAGCTGAATACCTCAGACCACACGACAAATCATAAAATTTTCAAAAAGTCTTATATTATTTACTCCTCCGTGCTCTAACGTATATTTTAAGCAATTTTTCTAACCTCCGCCCTTTTCACCCGGGGAGCACTTTTCCAACTTTTACCGACACCCCTTTGACCATTCTTTCATATTATGCAGCATAGCCTTACATATTTGAGTTCCACTTTTTACCGCCAGGGGCGCCTACTTATCTCGTGTGCTATGGGCCCAATCCCTTCGACTAATATATATACGGATAGTATGTAAAACGGAGTTTCGTTCGGATAGAGATTTGTTTAGAATAGAGTGCGCCCCTGTTTGCGAAATGTGGAACTAACAGATTTTTCAAAAGGATAAAGTGTTTTGAAATGAATATTAAACGAAACCCTCTGTGCGATCTGTGATCACACTTACCCACTTGTTTAAAAGAAAGTCTAAGTATTTTTTGAAGATAAAAAATATATGCAGTAAAATCTCCATAACAGACACGTCCAAATAATTATTTAGGAATATTTTTTAATCTCCAGAATTATGTAAAAAAATACTAATTTGGTATAAGACTGCTTGTCTCTTTATATCTAAGGCGAGTTGTAATTCAGTAAAGAATGCTTTGAAACTTATTAAAAAACACACCGGGTGTCCTTAAATGGATTTTAAAATTTAGTACTTTTCGAATGGTTGTAGCTATTTAAAAAAAAATCTTCCAAGAGGTTTATGTAAGATGTCATGAGATTTTTTATTGTGATTCTTGATTTTACTGTATAATAGCAGCGATAGATGGCGCTGTAAACAATGGTCGTTAGGCCTACCTCCTCCGGGAACCAATTTAGTGCCTCTTGCTTCCAGCATCATCTTCGTTGCTATTTTAAACTAAAATCAAGAATCTCAGTTAAAAAAATTATCAGAGGTAGAGTAAATAAGAAAAAAAAATTCTGAAATTCAAAGAAAATTTTCTGAAAGGTTACAGCAGATGGGGGGATTCCCTTCTGGCACTAATTATTTTTGTTTCAGGTCGGATTAGCTGTTTTGAATTCGGATCGATTTCAGGCTGAGCGTAGATTCCTACAAGCTGGGTTTGGGTTAACTTGTTTTTTTTTTTCAAAAATTAGTTCAGTATATTATTTTAAGTTAAGAATTATGCCTATAATAATAAACGTATGTAAGTGTGCTGTTTTCTAAAGAGACCACTGCATTTTTCCAACGACTCTTTGATGAAATTCGCTCGTCTTCGATCCTTTGATGAAATTTGCGTTTCTTCTGCAACCCTTTGTCGAAATTAGTGTAATTTTGCAGACCTTTGGTAAAATTCGCCTTTTTTTCCGTGACACTTCTACAAAATTCGCGTTTTTTCAGCGATCCTTTGGCTAAATTCGCGTTTTTAAAGCGATTCTTTGACAAAATTCGTTTTTTTCCAAGATTCTATGAAGGAATTCGTGTTTTCTCCACGATCCTTTGATGAAATTCGCGGAGTTTTTATTCGCGGCTATTTTACAAAATACGCGTTTTCTCCGCGATCCTTTAACGAAATTCGATTTCTTTTCCGCTGTCTTTTGAAGAAATTCGCGTTTTCTGTGATCATTTGTAGAATTTCGCATGTTTTCCGTGGCTCCCTGATCAAATTCGCGTTTTTTTCTGTGATCATTCGGCGAAATTAAAGTTATTTTCTGCGAACGACTGACGAAATAGATTTTTTATGGAGGCCATTTATCAAAATTTGCCATTATTTGTATGTCCGAATTTTTGGATAGGAGAATTTTTTAAATTTTTGGAACCGAATGCCTTAACCCTGGAACTGATTATTATTATTATCATTTATTTTCTTTTAATCAAAATAAGTTAAAAAATATTTTTTATTGCACATTTCAAATCTGCACACATTTTAGAGTAAAATATGTCCCAAAATCTTTGTGAAACAGGTTTTTTTTTAATAGAATTAGATCATAAAAAAAAAAAGATTTGCTGCGGAAATTGCGGGTTGCAAAAATTTTGCCACTTTTACGTTGGCCGTGGAAATCGAGGGTTGCGCAGCGAGAGGGTTAAATTTTCGGAAAATTTGGAACATAATCACCCCTGTTCCCGACATCTATAACCCTCCTGCAAGTATTTTTTTAATATCTGTCACCTTTTGCAATTTATTGAATTTTAAAATCAGTCAGTCCATTTTAGGACACCCGGTATATTCAGTAGTTATGGGATGATGGCTAAAATTAAGCATTTAAAAAAAAGTTAAGCTGGCTTCGATATGCCAGTTAGAGGTTTACCTGGGCTGAAGTTATCAGGCCTAAGCCCAGGTCCAACCCACATAAAAAAATAAAACTATTGCCCCCGCCCGGTATAAAAGCTAAAAAATCAACTCCAGCCCTGCCTGCATTTTGCAATTAAAATTATTCATAAAGTACACTTGCCTATGCTTATATTTTATTTTCAGATTATGTTCGAAATTCATGAATACTGAAAAACAACAATACTAATGACTATAACGATGACTATTTAGGCAATTATGTACGTAAACACTACGAATTGAAAAAATATGACTTAGACAATTACATTCAAATAAAAATCCAGTAAGATAATCAGTTTAGAATGAAAGAAACGATTGATAAAAGAAAATCATAATTTAAAAGCTCTACAAAGTAAAAAAGTAAATTTTAAAAAATGCATCTCTGTAACATATCAAATCAAATTAAATTTCTAAAGATTTCGCTAAACAAATGTACAAAACAAATATAATTTTTACGAATGACAAATAAGTAAGATTGCAGACCAACTTGGACTCAGGAGGAAGAATTTAGAGGAGTGCACGGGTCGTGTTCGGGCCAATAATGCTAATCATACGGGCTGAAACGAACCAAATGTTTAGGTTTTATTCCGGGCAGAGTCCCGACCTGGAAATTTTGGCCAGTGCAGGCTTCTAGGAAAAATGGAGTCCAGGCCAGGTTCGATCTGGAGGAAAAAGAAGTCTGGCCCGACCCGAATATGCTGAAAAAATTAAGATCCGGGCACGACCCGACTCTAAAAGAGAAAAGACCTGACCCAGCCCGAGTCTCATGGATTTAAACTGGCGCGAACCGGTCGGGTCGGACCAACTTGGGCTCGGGAGGAAGAATTTAGAGGAGTACACGGGTCGTGGTCGGGCCAATAATGCTTATCATACGGGCTGACACGGACCGAATGTTTAGCTTTTATTCCAGGCCGAGCCCCGACCTGGAAATTTTGGCCAGTGCAGACCTCTAGGAAAAATGAAATCCAGGCCAGGCTCGATCTGGAGGAAAATTAAGATCAGGGCACGACCCGGTTCTAAAAGAGAAAAGACCTGACCCAGCCCGAGTCTCATGGATTTAAACTGGCGCGAACCGGTCGGGTCGGACCAACTTGGGCTCGGGAGGAAGAATTTAGAGGAGTACACGGGTCGTGGTCTGGCCAATAATGCTTATCATACGGGCTGA
Organism: Maratus speciosus; assembly: GCA_963932465.1. NCBI lineage: Eukaryota > Metazoa > Arthropoda > Arachnida > Araneae > Salticidae > Maratus > Maratus speciosus. The sequence continues at coordinate 59,896,513 of OZ010799.1, read as the reverse complement.
CACGGACCGAATGTTTAGCTTTTATTCCGGGCCGAGCCCCGACCTGGAAATTTTGGCCAGTGCAGACCTCTAGGAAAAATGAAATCCAGGCCAGGCTCGATCTGGAGGAAAATTAAGATCAGGGTACGACCCGGTTCTAAAAGAGAAAAGACCTGACCCAGCCCGAGTCTCATGGATTTAAACTGGCACGACCCGGTCGGGTCGGACCAACTTGGGCTTGGGAGGAAGAATTTAGAGGAGTGCATGGGTCGTGGTCGGGTCAATAATGCTTATCATACTGGCTAACACGGACCGAATGTTTAGCTTTTATTCCGGGCCGAGCCCCGACCTGTAACTTTTGACCATTGCAGACCTTTAGTAAAAATGAAGTCCAGGCCTGGCTCAATCTGGAGGGAAAAGAAGTCTGGTCCGACCCGAATCTGCGGAAAAAATTAAGACCAGGGCACCACCCGACTCTAAAAGAGAAAAGACCTAACCCAGTCTGAGTCTCGTGGATTTAAAGTGGCGCGACCCGGGTCGGGTCGCGCCGGGCTCGAGCTCCGCCCCAAGTCATTTTCTGTGAAGATGCATAATGTCGTTTTACAAACCCTTTATTAGCCCAAGGGGGGGGGGGGGCGATCGCCCCTTCGCCCCCCCCCCCTTATATCCGCTATTGTCTGTCGTCTGTTTTTTGAGTTATTTTTTATTTCTGTCTTTAAAAAATTCCCGTGACCTATAGATGCTAATTCTGCAAACCGTTTTTCATTTCGGTTATTTTTCCAGTTCTTATGAATTTTTAAAGTTTATACGGACTTTTTGCTCACCCGGTATATATACAGTGCAACCTCAATTATCCGAGCTAATTGGGACCGCTAGTACCTTGGATTTCGGAAATCTCGGTTAATAGAAATTGTCTATATAAACTCGCCATGCTCGCGAATTTAACATCTCTTAGAGCAGTGGTTCCCAACGTGGGGCGTACGCCCCACTGGGGGGCAATTTGCCTTTCTAGGGGGACAATTCCAAATTTGTTACTCAATCATTCGCTATTAATTTCATTTGTCTTTTTTTTATGTAATGTTGCAGACAAGAAATAAATGGAACATAAGAAAAATTTAAACAATCAGTTTTATTATTGAATTTTTAAATGTTCCCAATGAAAAGTTTAAAATAGATTTAACAACAGAAAAATTATACGAATGTATATATTTTAATATTTTGACATAGTTTTGCAGTATTAAATCTCGCTATGTTTTTTCTAGGGCTGAATTTTAAAATTTTTCGAACGCTTTCGATTATTTACTGAATGAACTTTCTACTTATATTCGCTCTGCTTTTTGTCACACAAAGATTCTTTTAAACGGGAGGAACTGCTTAAAAGTATATATAAATTTGACTGTCTTGAACATATTTAACCTAAAAAATACATGAAATATCTGAACAAGGTACTGCCTACTTTATAAAACTTATAAATCTCAAATAGCATCAGAAAATGAAATAGGTGGATTGGATAGTAAATATATATGGCTCGAAAAGGCATCCTGCACAGTAAATAAATTTACAAGATGACATATACATTTTAAATTTTAAAATCAGATAGTAGATGGAAGACAACTGATCATATTGCGAAAGAAAAATGAAAAAAATGTGTTGCGTTGGAGAATGATGGCTACTTAAATTTAATAAAGATGAGAATCTTGAAATGCTCCTTATATATTGTATTATCGATAGAAAGAAAATATAGTGCCCAAAGTTTTTCCACAAAATCTTAATAAGTTAGAAAAATGAATTATAACATGTGTGAATGTTAACAATTTTAACGTTAAATGCAAGTCTCCCTTCAAGAGTTTTTGTTCTTTAACGTTGAGGTAAGTTGGAAAAATATAACAAAACTCTTTTTGGCACAAAGGCGAAGATGTTATAATCTCATTGCATTTATAAAATTATAACCCATTTGTGACAGAAGATTGATTTCTTTCATAACTTAAAAAATGTGAAATGAATAGTTATTGTTACGGCTATATTACGCTTCCACCGTGTGATTAGAGTTCACTTTTTTAGATAATAAGAGACATAATTTACAGATTAAGTGTGTGTGGGGGGGGAGGGGGGGGGGGCATAGTGACTTTACAGAGGATTTGGTGGGACGTGGCCAGTAAAAGGTTGGGAACCACTGTCTTAGAGTAAAAAACAATAGATCGTATTTTTAAATGATAAAAATAAACATATATAAAGTTATGTTTCACAGCTCAACAAATATTAAAAGGAAATTGACTAACTACTAGTAAATTTTAAAAAGCAAATTGATTTTTTTAAAAATTATAATTGAAAGATGCATTTTCAAGAATAAAACAACTATCTAGAAAATGTATATATTTTTTTAATTTAATTACATTAATTTGTTAAAGTTACATTATTTTTTTATTATTTGCCTTTCGTTAAAAAAGTCCGGATTTTCTACCAGTGGCTACCCGATTGCTCCACATATTTTTGGGCAGTTGTTAGTGCAATAGGAAGTGTAGCCTTTTTCAAGGGTCATTCACTGGAAGGATACAGAAGTGTGCGGCGTGCGCAGAAAACGGATATATAGTCTCATCTATAACAATCACGGGGAGGTCTTAATGCCATACAGGCGCTCACCCGTTATTTTAAAGACCTAACATTGAATTTAGCCTCTTAAAGGGCTTTAATATCGTTTAAAATATAATTCCTTAATTTTACTGGGTTCAGTAGAATAACGATATCGTAAACCAGCCAGTAATGGACAAACTTAAGAAATTTCTTTAAAAAATATTTTTTAATCATTATAACTTAGAAGGCCTAACATTGAATTTAACCTCTTAACCCCTTGGGGACGAGCGACACGTATACGTGCCGCATGAAGCGCTCAGAATCCTTGTTTTTCCTCACCAGTAAAATTTTACTGTAAAATTTGCCTTATTTAATCAGCGCATTTTCTCGATTGAAGAAGACACAAATTTCTGTTTTTAAAAAGCGGTGACAAAAGATTAAAAATTTTGCAAAAGTCTCCCTTCCCGAAGGGGTTAGAGGGCTTTAATGTTGTTTAAAATATAATTCCTAAATTTTACTGGGTTCAGTAGAATAAAGATATCGTAAACCTGCCAGTAATGGACAAACTTAAGAAATTTCTTTAAAAAATATATTTTAATCATTATAACTCAGTTTTTTTATTATTACATAGCTGCCAACTTGTACGGATTTTTGCTACCACTAAAATTTAATAGAAAGTTTTGTCTAATTCAATCGTCGAATTGCCGTGAATTTTGATAATTAAATAAGGCAGAAATTTCTTTTAAATTTTAGTGGTAGCAAAAATCCGTACAAGTTGGCAGCTATGTTATTATATTAATTTATCAACAACCATTAACAGACATCCTAGTCACATTTTCCATTCTGAATCAAAATTTAATTTTCATAACAGAAGTAAATCGAAACACACCAATCACTTTCCTAGTAATGGACAATCTACAAGTCATCTATTTATATAAAATCCAAGTCTCTGTGTGCCCCTCACAACTCCGGTAGGACCGCCTCAATGAAATGAGTAATTGTTGAAAAATACTGATGCAGGGTTACCACAGTAGCGCCAAATGTTGACCAACTTGGCGAAATTCGCCAAATTTGGCGTCAAAATAAGTTGTCATATATGAAGCCAACTTGGCGATAGCTGTCTAATTTGGCAAAATTCCCATTTAAAACCATTAATCTTTCATAAAGGTGGTCACCGCAATTTAATTTAAACTCTGCTCTTTTAAGTTTTTTTTTTTCATCTTCAGTATCAGTTACGTTATTAACTGACGTAAATAATCTGTATTTTTTAAAATTAAAACTTTTTATGCTAAATACAAAATAATTTTATCTATTATAGTTCATCTTCGGTAATTTCACATGATTTAATGAATCTTTAGGGCATCAGACATGTTCGTCAACATATGCTAGTTTTCATCTTACATGTACACCAACATGATCTAGACCATGACTGTCCAACGCGATGCCTGCTGGCGCCATGGCGCTCTTTGCAGGTTTTCTAGGCGCCCTTTCGTATGTCACTAATTTTTTACAAGGATAAAAATAAATTTTAAAGAAATATTTTTTAACCCTTTCAAGGGCAAGGCATTTTTGCTCAAAAAATGTTCAAATAATTAATTCATACCGCAATTAACAAACAAATTTATTTGAAAATAATCAAAAGCCCTTTTTCACGTTTATTATGAGATCGAAATTGTACTAAAAAGTTACTGGAGCCATTTGGATATTTAGGCATTAAAATTAGCCGTTTGCAGATTGCAAACGGCGCCCTTCAATTGGTTAAATAAATATTGTTTGCATATATATTTTTAATTGCTATTAAAAGGGTTCTGACTCCTTCCCCTACAAAACTTTTTATGTGGTTCCCACCTCTTTGATCTCCCGCTGTCTTTAAAAAAGTCTCATTCCAAATTTTCTATTTTATGTTACCTTTTCAAATTATTCTTACATAGAAATTATTAATCGTTGAGTATCACAATAAAATACCTGTTCAACGTATAAGACGCGTGTGACATATAAGACTACCACTACTCAGGGCGTGATTACTACAGGAGCAATCTTGTATCAATAATTCCGAATAGTAAATACTCGTTATAGTTATCACACAAATTCTGCATTTAAATGAGGCAACGATTAATATACAAAAATACTGATGGAAGTTAGCCCCTCCGATAATCAGACTATCTGCAGACTATCCGATAATCTGCAAACTACAACAGTGAGATAAGTCTGTTGCATGATTTAACCCCTTGGGGACGAGCGACTGTGATTGCTCTGGAAGATGCTGAGATTCTGTGATTATTGCCGCCAGCTGTTTTATTGTAAATTTTGCCTTATTCATTTGGCACATTTTCCCGAATTAATAAAGCAAAAATTTTTGTTTTGGAAAAACGGGAATACAAGATTAAAAATTCTGTAGAAGAGGTTCGTCTCGAAGGGGTTAAGCCATGTTAATGGTGGCGCCCTTAAATGTTTGTAACTAGGTGAGGGGCACCCCTGCTTATTGAAAGGTTGGACAAGCCTGATCAAGAACAGTGGTTCCCAACGTGGGACGTACGTTCCGCCGAGGGAAATTCCAAAATTTTTTACTCAACCATTCGCTATCCGTTACGTTTGTCTTCTTCTTCTTTTTTTTTTACTTTCTTCTATCTTCAATAGAAGAAAGTATTGTAATCGAAATTTTTTTCGACTTCCGGTTTTCGACGGATTTACATGTTTTAGGGGTCAGAGATTCCAAAAAACATGTTTATAGAAAATGTCTGTCTGTCTGTGTGTCCGTCTGTCCGTCTGTCTATCGCCATTGTACCATAAAAAGTGTATGAAGTTATGTATAGAATTAAACCAAAATTTTATTATAAGTTTTTGGCTATGGCAAGCAGGTCCTCACGGAATTTGGAAAAAATTCGCCGGTAGGGGGCGCTGATATAACAATTTTTGTGCGATTTTGCATATTGTACCATCCAAAAGTGTATGGAGTTATGCATAGAATTGAACCAAATTTTTAGTTTAAGTTTTTGGATATGACAAGCAGGTCCTCCCTGAATTTGGAAAAAATTCGCCGGTAGGGGGCGCTGTAAATGCGTTTTTTGTGCGATTTTGAATATTGTACCATCGAAAAGTATATGAAGTTATGCATAGAATTGAACCAAATTTTTATTTTAAGTTTTTGGCTATGGCAAGCAGGTCCTCCCTGAATTTAGAAAAAATTCGCCGGTAGGGGCGCTGTAATAGCGATTTTTGTGCGATTTTGAATATTGTACCATCCAAAAGTGTATGAAGTTATGCATAGAATTAAACCAAATTTTTATTTTAAGTTTTTGGATATGGCAAGCAGGTCCTCCATGAATTTGCAAAAAAATCGCCGTTAGGGGGCGCTGTAATAGCGATTTTGAATATTGCACCATCGAAAAGTGTATGAAGTTATGCATAAGAATTGAACCAAAAAAAAAAATTAAGTTCTTGGCTATGGCAAGGAGGTCCTCCCTTAATTTGTAAAAAAATCGCTCGTAGAGGGCGCTGTAATAGCGATTTTTGTACAATTTTTGTGCCATTTTGAATATTGTACCGCCGAAAAGTGTATGAAGTTATGCATAGAATTGAACCAAATTTTACGTGTTTATTTTTGGTCATGTCACGAAGGTCCTCCCTGAATTTGGAAAAATTCTTCCGGAAGGGGGCACTATAATTGCGATGTCTGTACCATTTTCATTATTGTACCATCGAAAAGTGTATGAAGTTATCCTTATAATTGAACCAAATTTTTTGTGCATGTTTCTGGCTATAGCAAACAAGTCCTCCCTGAACTTGAAAAAATTCCGAAAGAAGGGGGCGCTATAATTCCGATCTCTGTGCCATTTTCATTATTGTACCATCGAACAGCGTATAAAATTATGCATACAATTTAACCAAAATGTTTGTGCTTGTTTTTGGCTTTGGCCAACAGGTTCTCCTTGAATTTGGAAATATTGCGCGGTAAAGGGGCTCCGTGCTAGCGATTTTTGTATACTTCTCTTGATTTTTCGTAATTCTATTGTGCATCGGCGGGAACTCGCTTCCTGCTATGCCGGCTATTCGCAAGCAGCCGATAACGACAGAATAAGGAAAAATTAATAATTTTAACAAATATCATGATATAGATTAACTCGTTTTTAGTCCGTTTAATTGAGTTGAGCAGAAATTTAAGATGAAAATCAAAGTTGGTATAGTATTGAACTAATAATATTGAAGTATTAACATGTGTAACTAGGTTTTGAAATATTAAGATGTATAAGATAGAAGAAAGTTTTGGGATTGGCACATCCAACTAGTTTTTAAGTAATATTGTAGAACAAAAATAAATAGAATACAAACAAAATAATAAAAAAAAATTAATGAATTTTAAGAAAAGTTTAAACCATTAAAAAATATAAAAAAAATAAACAGAACATTACATGATCTTTAAAAATGATTTGGTGTCTTTTTTTTTTATATATAAGTAAAATTCTCTAAAAATTTTCTGTATTTTATATTTTTTTGTAACGTTTTCGATTACATACTGAGTGACCATTCTATTTCTAATCGCTCTGCTACAAGTCACACTAAGGAACTTTTACAAGTGAAAGTGAAACTGCTTAAAAGTAATGCAAATCTTATTGCCTTGAACATATTTAACATCAAAAGCGTTAATGTGATAAGCTCTTCAATATATTTTGTGAAGATAAATATGCAAGGTGTATAGCAATTTTTTGAACATTGAAATAAGTTGTAAAATAGCAAAACTCTTTATGTATAGCCTCATTCCATTTTATAGATTTATCTTAAAACCATACCGGGTTTCCCAAAAATGAACGATGATTTTAAAATTCAATAATTTGCAAACGATGACAGATATTTAAAAAATTCTTGCAGCAGTGTTATGTAAGATGTCAGGAGTTTGAATGCTGCGATTCTGAGTTTTAGCTTCAAACAGCATCGCTAGATGGCGTTGCAAGCAATAACGGCTAAATCCAGGTTCGATTTTTCGGCCTCTCTCTTCCATATGAAAAAAAGAGATTAAAATATATTGAATGGATCCCGAAGTACAAAAAATCGGATCTGGATTAAGAACCTATTGCTCTCAGCGCCTTCTAATGTTTGAAATTCGAACTTAAATAAAGAATCACAGTAAAAAAAAAAAAAAAAAAAAAAAAAAAAACTCCTGACATCATACATAACCCTCCTGCAAGAATTTTTTTTAATATATGTCACCGTTTGCAAGTTACTGAATTTTAAAATAAGCGGTCATTTTTGGGACACCCGGTATTTGCGACAGAAAAATAACATCTTTGTTGGGTTTAAATTCTGAAATGGATAGTTATTGTTCAGGCTATGTTACATTTCTGCAATAAATTTCGTTCAAATTCTTAAATGATGATATCCCCGATCAAGATTTTTTTTTTTTTTTTTTTTTTTACAACTTGACCAAAATCTTAAAGATCAGTTACGTTATTAACTGATGTAAATAATCTGTATTTTTTAAAATTAAAACATTTTATGATAAATACTATATAATTTTATCCAGTTTATCTTTGATAATTTCACATGTTTTAATGAATCTTTAGGACATCAGACATGTTCATCATCATATGCTAGTTTTCACCTTACATGTACACAAACATGATCTAGACCATGACTGTCCAACGCGAAGCCTGCGGGCGCCATGGCGCTCTTTGCAGATTTTCTAGGCGCTCTTTCGTATGTCACTAATTTTTTATAAGGATAAAAATAAATTTTAAAGAATTATTTTTTAAAGTAAATAATGTTTGCATATATATTTTTAATTGTTATTAAAACGGTTCTGACCCCTTCCCCTACAAAACCTTTTACGTGGTTCCCACCTCTTTGATCTCCCGCTCTCTTTAAAAAAGTCTCATTCCAAATTTTCTATTTTGTGTTACCTTTCAAATTATTTTTACGTAGAATTTATGAATTGTTGAGTATCACAATATAATACATGTTCAACGTATAAGACGTGTGTGACGTATAAAACTACCACTACTCAAGGCGTGATTACTACAGGAGCAATCTTCCATCAATATTAGGTAGCTTTCATTACAAAAAGCTACCTATTGCAGCCGTTAAGAGGAAAACGATTCCGAAAAATGTTGGTATATTTTCACCGATCATGACCCCCAGACCCCGAAACCACCCTAAGTTCAAAATTGATATATATATATATATATATATATATATCTGATCCTTGTCATACTGCAACTCTCGTATTTATGGACCGATTTGGATAAAATTTCGTGTGTACATAGTACATACCAATGTCTTGACCGAGTTCGTTGGCCAATTTCATCCGCCATCTTGTTTAAAAAAGGCGGCCAATTAAAAAATTTTTAAAAATTTAAAATTTAAAATGAGGCAAAAAAAATTAGAAATTGAAAAAGATTTTTTTTCTTATGTATTTGGGCTATATACAAAGATTCTGGAGCATTTTTAGTTTCGTCTATATCTTAAAAAATGGCTGAGTTATAGCACTTTGAATTTCTAGCATGGCTGACATTTTGAAACGATCTGATATTTGTCACGCGATAATAGAAGTATTTATGAACCGATTTGGATGTGACAAGGAATGTGCATAGTACATAGCAATGTCTCGACCGAGTTCGTTGGTCAGCCTCATCCACCATCTTGTTTAAAAATGGCGGCCATTTAAAAATTAAAAAAAAATAAAATTTCAAGGTGAGGTACAAAATAATTAGAAATTGAAAACGATTTTTTCCTTATGTGTTTGAGCTTGATACAAAGATTCCGGAGCATTTTTTGTTTCGTCTATGTCTTAAAAAAGTGCTGAGTTATAGCACTTTGAATTTCTAGCATGTCTGACATTTTGAAACGATCTGATTTTTGTCACGCGATAACAAGCGTATTTATGAACCGATTAGGATGTAACAAGGCATGTGCATAGTACATAGCAATCTCTCGGCCGAGTTCGTTTGCTAACTTCATTGGCCATCTTGTTTTAAAATGGCGGCCATTTAAAAATTAAAAAAAAAAAATAATTTAAAATGAAGTACAAAAAAAATTAGAAATTGAAAAAGATTTTTTTCTTATGTGTTTCAGCTTGTTACAAAGATTCCGGATTATTTTTTGTTTTGCCTTTATCTAAAAAAAAGCCGAGATATAGCAGTTTGAATTTCGAATGTATGTGACATTTTTAAAAATCTGATTTTTTGCCTGCAACAGCACTCGCATATATCAACCGATTTAGATATGAGTGAGCATGTGCACAGGAATTACTAAGGTCTGGACCAAGTTCATTGGTGAGCTTTGTTGCACCCATTATGTTGTTTTAAAATGGCTGGCTGTCACCGATAATTCGGGTTAATATAATTATTAATATAATTCGGGATATCACCGAATTTGGCGACAAATATAAATCACTTTAATAAAACCAGCTTTGATAACGCTGACTAATTTCGCGAAATTCTCATTCATATTCAATACTGACAAAAATTAGTATTTAATCTTCTATAATCGGGTACCACTAATATGAGCTCCGTGTGTTTGAATAATATAAGCTGGCTTTAAAAAAATAGGAATATGAAAGCTACCTCTTCCTCCGGGCACTGGCCGGAAGGACTTTTTCCAAATGGTAAATGCTCGTTATATTTCTCACAAAAATTCCGCATTTAAATAAGGCGATGATTAATATACAAAAATACTGGTGGAAGTTAGCCCCTCCGATAATCAGACTCAGCCGACTACAACAGTGAGATATGATTTAAGTCATGTTAATAATGGCACCCTTCAATGTTTGTAACTAGGTGAGGTGCGCCCCTGCTTACTGAAAGTTTGGACAGGCCTGATCTAGACCAGTGGTTCCCAACGTGGGACGTACGCTCCACCGGGGGACAATTTAACTTTTCAGGGGGAGCAATTCCAAAATTTTTACTCAACCATTCGCTATCCGTATCTTTTGTCTTCATTTTCTTTTAAATAATATTGTAGAATAAAAATAAATGGAATACAAACAAAATAAAAAAACTATTTTTTAATGAATTTTAAGAGTTACTAATCAAAAGTTTAAACCTTTAAAAATAGATGACTTCCTTTAAAAATGATTTGGCGTCTTTTTTTTTTTTTTTTTTTCTTAATAAGTAAAATTCTTTAAAAATTTCTTGCATTTTATATTTTTTCGTAACGTATCCGTTTATATATTGAGTGAACATTCTATTTCTAATCGCTCTGCTACAAGTCACACTAAGGATCTTTTACAACTGAAACTGCTTAAGTATACGCAAATCTTATTGCCTTGAAAATATTAATGTGATAAAGCATTAATGTGATAGGCTCTCCAACACATTTTGTGAAGATAAATATGTAGGATATAACAATTTTTTTTAACAGTGAAATAAGTTGTAAAATAGCAAAACTCTTTATGTATAGCCTCATTCCATTTTATAGATTTATCTTAAAAACATACCGGGTTTCCCAAAAATGACCGATGATTTTAAAATTCAATAACTTGCAAACGGTGACAGATATTAAAAAAAATATTGCAGGAGTCTTATGTAAGATGTCAAGAGCTTGTATGCTGCGATTCTGAGTTTTAGTTACAAATAGCATCGACAAATGGCTGCAAGCAATAACGGCTAAATCCAATCTCGAATTTTCGGCCTCTCTCTTCCATGCTAAAAAAGGAGATTAAAATGTATTGAATTGATCCCAAAGTACCAAAAATCGGGTCTGGGTTCAGCGTCTATTGCTCTCGTCGCCATCTATTGTTTGAAATTCGAATTAAAATATAGAATCACAGTAAAAAAAAAAAAAAAAAAAAAAAAAAAAAAAAAATCCTGACATCATATATAACCCTCCTGCAAGAATTTTTTAATAATCTGTCAACGTTTGCAAGTTATTTAATTTTAAAATCATCGGTCACTTTGGGACACCCCGTATTTCTGACAGAAAACTAACCCCTTTGATGAATTTAAAATCTGAAATGTATAGTTATTGTTAAGGCTATGTTACACTCTGCAGTGTGAATTGAGTCCACCTTTTAACCCCTTGAAGGGCGCCGTTTGCAGTCTGCAAACGGTTAATTTTAATGCCTAAATATCCAAGTTGCACCAGTAATTTTTTAGTACAATTTCGATCTCATAATAAACGTGATAAAGGGCTTTTGATTATTTTCAAATAAATTTGTTTGTTAATTGCGGTATGAATTAATTATTTGAAAAATTTTTGAGCAAAAATGCCTTGCCCCTGAAAGGGTTAAATAATATGTTACAGTCTTCGAGGGGGGTGGATCGTGATTTTACAGATGCTTTGGTGGGGCGTGGCTAATAAAAGGTTGGGAACGACTGATCTAGACTCACTATTTCTCATGTTCATTGCTGGGATAAAGGGATATAAAAAATTTGAAACACTTAAATTGCAAAAAAAGAGAAAATACGCGTACTATATTAGATAGATTAAAAAAAAAAAAAAAAAATGTTTGTTTAAACTGTGCCAAAACTTTTCAGTATACTCAAAATAAAGATAATAAATTTCGTTCAGAAGAATATTTTTAAAAAATATGTAATATAATGAAAGATCAACTACGCGATAAATTTTTTTAATAAAACTCAAACATTCACCAAAGATTTGACAGTTCAGATTTCGTTATATATTATATTGACAATACATTCGAAACAGATTTTTCCTCATTAACCCTTACAGGACCATAAGGTTGCTAAAAGTAAGTATTAGTATGTAACTGCTTATTTTAGCTTGTTTAGACGTATAATAAATAAAAATCATAAGAAAAATACATAACAATGTGTAGTTTTTTTTTTTTTTTTTTTTTTTTTTTTTTAATGGGAAATATTTTTCCCGACGGACTATAAAGGTAACACAAATTATAAAGTTATATTTAGGCTTATTATGCAATATCTTTTATTCGTTGGTTTATTGTAACAAAATGTTAACTAAAATAATACTATATTACTATTCAAAATGATGCGATAATTATGATATTCTGTGAAGCAATTTGTTTTGGTCGTGAAGCAAAGGTGGACATTGCACATAGTACACATGCATTATAAGTCATATTTTCTATGTGGCGTTTATTACAATTTGCACATCTTTTACAATTGCGTTCGGCATACGTTCTGACATTCTGTATAAAAAATGCAGATTAGATTATAATTAAATACGACAATCACCAATTTTAAAAAGAGGAAAATGTTTACCTTAATCGTGAAAGGATTAAATTGAGACTTTACAGAATATTGGTTGTTTAGCTTCTTTTGAAGAAGAAAAATATATATATAACTACATTTTCAATACTTCAAAACAAACCACTCAGGGTTGAAGCTGAAAATTTGCGTTTGGTATTGCTCGAAAGATCACAAAATGGTAAAATTATTTAACTCATACCGGTAAAATTAAAATATTATGATTTAGTATTAAATTTAGGTGTTTCCGAAAGTGGTTAAGTTTTTGTCCAAAATTAAAATAACGAGTGAGTTCGGTATCTCCTGCTCCTCGTTTCATTTATGTAAAAAAAAAAAGGGTTGATTATTTATAATCAGAGATCGACCGAAAATTCGGTTTCGTTTTCGGCCCAAAATCTGAGTTTCACCAAAAATTCGCTTTCGGAGAAAATTCGGTCCGACAGAAACTATCAGTATTCAAAAAATCTCTTTTCTTCCTCCGAAAATTTTCAATATGACTCATCGATTTGAGCTTTATCGGATCAAATGAGACTATTTATTGCTACGAGCATCGTTGTTTATAATTATCAGTTAAGACGGACTTAAGACGTGAATGCAAATTATAAAGCAAGCAATGCATACATAGCTGCCAACTCTCACACTTTTTTGGACCAGAAAAATTTAATAGAATTTTTTTCCTTATTTAATTAGCAGATTACGGCGATTCAAAAAGGTAATATTTACTATTAATTTTTGTGGTAAAAAAAATGTAAGATGTTAGTAGCTATGTGCATATATAACTAAACTTTTTCACGTGCTCATTAAAAGCTGCAGACATAACAGTAAAAGAAAATTTTCCCTTTGAAAGCGCAGAAGTGTTTCGAATACTCTTTGAGAAAGTTCTAGTATAACATATGATCATTTATAGAATTCATTATAAAAGATAAATCGAGGCGTGTATACATAAAACCAAAATATTTTTTAATTAAATGAAAATCGTATAATTCGAAAATCTTTCTGTGTCGTTTATGAATTAATTACGTTTTATTTTATATGAAAATAAAAAGTTTTGGGTCTAAGGCACAGAGAGCCAATTTGGGCCACACGTATAATTTATTAATAATTATGCATATTTAATAAATACGCACAATTAATTAATAATTATGCTTATTTAATATATATTTATAATTAATTAATAATTATGTATATTTATGTATGTAATAAGTCACTTTAATATATACAATTTAATTACTTTAAAAATTTTTGGGACATTTTCGTTTTCGTTTTCGGACGAAAATAGGAAGATCACCGAATATTCAGGTTCGGACTCAAAAACCTGTTTCGATCTATCCTTATTTATAATATTTTGTTTCTAGCTTAAACATTACAACACATTTTTTTTTTCCTTTGCAAATAAAGTTTTAAGGACAGAAATTATGCATTATATTATTTCATTTTTTAAAGTAAATTGATAATAAGTCATATCGTGAACGTCAAAGTAATTTAGTTCTGATTTCTGTGAAAAGAGGGCCAAAAAACTTCTTTTTTTTTACCTCCAAAACTTCGTAACATATCGCAGAAGCTACACGATACTTCTGCACTCAATAGAAAAGAAAAAAAGAAAGAAAAAAAAAAAGATTTTTTTTTTTTTAATTAAAAGGATTTTTTTAAACTTAATTAAAGTCTTAAGAATAGAAACTTTGTATTCTTTCCTTCAAATTATTTTTTACAATTTAAATAAATGATTTATCAATCATTATTATAAATGCTCAATGATTTAAAAAATGATTTGTTTTATAGTTTAAAGGATTTTATTTATCTTAAATAAATTTAAAAAAATAGAAACTTTGTATTTTTTCATTCAAACTATTTTTAATAATTTAATAAAATTAGTTTTGAATCATTATTATAAATGATCAATGATTTTTAAAAAATAATCTTTAAGTTTTAATTTTTTTTTTTTTTTTTTTTTTTTTTTGTTCTTAGTTTTATTTTAAAAATAATTAATAGGAAATGGAAATAGAAACTTTGTATTTCTTCATTCAAACTTTTTTTATATTTTTACAATTTAAATAAATATTGAAAAGTAAAACTGTTTAACATTTTCAATTTCTTCCCCGCTTCGATTCGAACAATCGAACTGGAGATAAACAACATACCCCAGAACTGCAGGTACTCAGCAAGAAATATCATAGAACAAAATTTGAAACAAATCTCAGTTCTGTCAACACATTGCTCCAATTCTGCACATCACCCCAATTAAAAAGTGAGCTTTCCCACTTGTTCTTCCATTGGGAACCATCTAGGAAGGAGATACTAGTGATGGGGGGGGGGGGGATGGGGGGCTGGAGGAGAGGGAATTTCAGGGATTGATAATCTAGATCCTAGATCAGTGGATCCCAATCTGGAGTACGTGCCGGGCCTGCTAGGGGTACGTGAAAACAATATCGGTAATCGCGGAAATAAAAAAATTGGTTTAACAAAAAACACATAAAGAAAATTGATAGTTTTAGATGACAAAGTTAGTCTCGTGTGTAAATCCAATGTGTTACACTCAAAATAAGGGAAAAGGGACACTATGCCCAAAACTGTATATATATTAAGAGTGAAATTTAATGCTGGAATAATTGTAAATTTACACAGCTGCGCCACCTTGTGGACGGGGTTGATAACGCAAAAACACGGGTTTTTAGTATGACGTCATATATGACAAAATATCTACTATCTGCGCATCTCTTGCGCATATTTTCTGAATCTTTACTCACTTATGGAAGATGAATCTTGTTTACCAGATTTATTGCAAAATATTTTTGTTACAGTTTATTTTGGTAAAATTATGAACATTTAAAAAAAATAGTCACAATATCTTTTTAATTTCGGGAGGAAAAGCCCTAATGCTACGAAAACATTATTGCCTTTTGCCCTGAAACTAAAATGATATTGCGACTATTTTTAAATACATATATTTTTATAAAAACAACCTGTAACAAAAATATTTTGCAATAAATCTGGTAAACAAGATTCATCTTCCATAAGTGAGTAACGATTTGAAATTCTTGATTGAATTTGTAACAGGGATTCTCTAAATGGCTTTGTCTGTTCCATAAAAAGAGAGAAAGAAAGAAAAAATCTAATCTAGCTATTTTAGGATAATTATTGAAGCCATTGTCTAGAATCGCAAAATATTTAAACAAATAAATGAACAATACTTGTTTGTTTAATAGTACATCATTTAATGCATGCATTTTAAATTAAAGTAATTCCGAATATAAAATGAAATGTCTTTTAAATTAAATGAATGAAAATTTGTTAGTTAAATAACATAAGTGCAATGCGTTCCAGAGAATATTGGGAACTTGTCGACTGAGCTCGATAAACGAAAAAATGACTTAAAATTGAATATTTTATTTATAATTAAGTTCTATACATATTCTAAACATTCATAAACGTTGCATCCTCATCGGGAATGCAACCGTGTATATCATTTTTTATAACTTTAGCACATTAGAATTGAGTAAAAAATGAGACTACAAAATTCTATCGTTACATATTAACTACTTACTAATTTTTATGCATCATTTTTCATTTCATTAAAAGAAAATAATTAAAATCGAGCGTATTTAAATCAACAATATTTGATAATATATATTAAATAATATTTTATCTTTTTTAATAAATTAAAGTTAAAATACGTAACTAGCTTGTTTTACTCTTTGGAAAAGGACAGATATGAATTCTATAAGAAAAAGAATTTTCTTACAATTTCGAAAAGTACAGCTATTAGATGGCCAACATTTTGTCATTTTAATAAATAGTATTAGCTCTAAAAAGAACTGTTTTTATTTAAATAACTATCTAAAAAAATTAATCAAATGATCACGAATAAAAATTAATAGAATATACTATACTGTCAGAATATAAATACTACAAACAAATGAAAACACGGCGTTTTACGCTTCCGCAGTTATTTCATACATGTACAAT
Organism: Maratus speciosus; assembly: GCA_963932465.1. Classification (NCBI taxonomy): domain Eukaryota; kingdom Metazoa; phylum Arthropoda; class Arachnida; order Araneae; family Salticidae; genus Maratus; species Maratus speciosus. Next base: position 59,879,840 of record OZ010799.1, on the reverse strand, counting down.
TAATAGATTGTCCACAAAGAAGAAAACAGTTAGGTATATTCCTGTAGTTCAACCCCGTCCGCTGCGTGGCGTGTGACCTTGATTGATATGACCTCGTCTTTAATCTTGCGGGTACCTCTCCTATTTAAGATAGGACGCTTACTTTATATTCTGCTTTGCACTATAGCTAATAGGTCATTGAAAATGTAATGTCAGTAGTTCCGCCCACAGATAAGCATATTCCATGAGTACTTATATATTTTCCCCCATCTTCCGAAAACTTCAATTAACCATTATGCAATATCTTTTCTGACCACTTTTTTTTTTTAAATTCTTCCGTGTTTAACACTAGAACCGCCGTAGCAAATAAAAATATTTTGATTATCACCAGAAATTTCTTTCTAAAATAAGTTTAAAAAGTACCTCGGTAAAATAAGTTAAATAAATATGTTAAGCAGTTTCAATTAAAATTTCCGGTATAAAATATTTTTATAACACTTCAGTAAAATTTTCGCCGGTTCTAGTGTTAATAATAATTGTAGAACGGTTAATTTCCTTCAGATACCAATATATGTTCTTAAAACATGTTGATCAATAATCATCGTATGGTGTTAAAAATTCTTTCAATGCTACATTGATTTTTCTTTCTCTTTGGCTAATATTGTAAAATGCGGCATTAACTTTAAAATGCAAGGAAATGTCAGTATGAACATGTATTGATGATGTTGAACATGTATTTTATTGTGATACTCTACGATTCATAAATTCTATGTAAAAATAATTCGAAAAGGTAACATACAATAGAAAATTTAGAATGAGATTTTTTTAAAAAGAGAGCGGGAGATTAAGAAGGTGGGAACCACGTAAAAGATTTTGTAGGGCAAGGAGTCAGAACCCTTTTAATAACAATTAAAATATATAAATGCAAACATGATTTACTTTTAAAAAAAATCTTTAAACTTTATTTTTATCCTTATAAAAACTTAGTGACATACGAAAGGGCGCCTAGTAAACCTCCAAAGAGCGACATGTCGACCGCAGGCGTCGTTGGACAGTCCTGGTCTAGATCATGTTTGTGTACATGTAAGATGAAAACTAGCAAATGTTGATGAACATGTCTGATGTCCTAAAGATTCATTAAAACATGTGAAATTATCAAAGATAAACTAGATAAAATTATTTAGTATTTAGTCTAAAATGTTTTAATTTTAAAAAATACAGATTATTTACATCAGTTAGTAAAGTAACTGATCTTTCAGATTTTGTTCAAGTTGTAAAAAAAAAAAAAAAAAAAAAAAAAAAAAAAATCTTGATTGGGGATAGTACAGTCGGACCTTTATTTAACGAACCTCTGTTTTACGAATTTCTCTATTTTGAGAACTTTTCCTCGGAACCAACAACATTTTGCGAATTTCTTCGTAAAATAACCTCCAAATAGCAAAGTGTATTCTCTATTTAACGAACTTTTTCTGCTGATATAATTTTTTTTCTCTTTCTTTCTCAAAATATTTCAGAACACTTCAAACTTATTCTTTCTTTTACACACTTTATAATGCTCAATAACCTTGGATTAGTTTTACCAGGTGCCTAACTCAACGAGAGCAGTAAAATCCCTGTCATTCTTTGCATTTCATCCAGGAAATGCAAACTTTCAATATCACACTCAAGACTCGAAAGGGCTGTTCTGTAGTAAATAAGTTTCAGTAATTAAATTTAAGGACGCATGTAGTAGTACAATGCTTAAAATTACTTGTATAATAAATACGATAATGTCATTAAAATTCATTAATTTTAATGTAAATATTTTCTTAAAACTGAAAATACAGTGTATTTCCGGACAATATATATTTTTTAAATTCTTGTTGTCTTTACAGATTTCTTTTTTATGTGCAAAATGAATAATAATAATAAAAATAAATATGATTTTTAAAAAAAAGTGTGATTAGTTAATTTTTTTAATAATGTTTAGTGTTTATGAATTAAAAATCTGTTTTGTGTAGTTTAAAGTATTTAAAAAATTTCATCTCTATTTAACGAATTTTCCACATAACGAACTTTTTTTCAGGATTTAGCGACTTCGTTAAATAGAGGTCCGACTGTATTATTCAAGAATTTAAAAAAGAAATGCAAGGCATGAAACTGCATAAGACAACATTCGAAAATTGAGTGCCAGATATAGCATTTCAATAATATCAATCAATCTTTTCTGTTACTAGTTAAATTTAATGTCTAAAAATGTTGACTTGGAATTATCATTCAGAATTTGTTAATTTTTTTACAACTTGATCAAAATCTTAAAGGTCATCTTGTTATGCAATTAACTGATGTAAATAATCTGTAACAGAAAAGATTGATTGATTGTAAATAATGTGTAACAGTAAAGATTGATTGATACCATTGGAATGCTATATCTGGCACTCAATTTTTGAATGTCGTCATATGCAATTTCATGTCTTGCATTCCTTTTTTAAATTCTTGAAGGATAATCTCCCCGATCATTTTTTTTTCTCGTAGGGGGCAGAGCCCCCTAGTTCTTAAAAATTTATTTTTATCTTTATAGAAACTTGGTGACAACTAAAGGGCGCCCAGAAAACCTTCAAAGAGCGCCATGTCGCCCGCAGGCGTCGCGTTGGACAGCCCTGGTCTAGATCATGTTTCTATACATGCAAGATGAAAACTAGCATATGTTGATGAACATGTCTGATGCCCTAAAGATTCATTAAAACATGTGAAATTATCAAAGATAAACTAGATAAAATTATTCAGTATTTAGCATAAAATGTTTTAATTTAAAAAATAGAGATTATTTACATCACTTAATAACAACACAAGATGATCTTTAAGATTTTGGTCAAGTTGTAAAAAAAAAAAAAAAAAGAAAGAAAAAAAGAAAAAAAGAAAAAACAAAAGAAAAAAAGAAAAAAGAAATGCAATTTAACAAATTACAACGACCATTTGGAAAATGATTTTTTCAAAGACTAAAATTTAAGACATAAAAAATAGCACGGAGTTGATCATACATTACGTATACGCCATGAATTAAACATTAATAGTGTTAGAACAAAAAAACTTCTTAAAACACCATCAAAAATTATTAAATGCGCTAGGCCTTTCGAAAGATCTGAGTCTTTCTTCGTCAGGCGTAAAGAAGACGTCCTTCTACTATGAAAGCAGCAGGAAGACTGAAATGAGAGATAAGGGAAAGGAAACAAGCTGAAGAAACAGCCAATAGGAAGTTAGAAATGAACAGCTAATAGGAAAGTAGAAGACAACAGCCAATCACAAAAGAGTATAATCAAAACAAAAGAACACAGAGTAGGAGGGGCAAAAATTGGGAGGGAGAAAATACAAATAATTAAAAATGGGAACACATGAAAATAAATAAATAATATATATATATATATATATATATATATATATATATATATAAACAAAAAAAAACAGACTAATATTAATTAATACAAAAATAAATTAAATGGTAGTACTGAAAAGGTTTTTCCAAGCTACAGAGAGCATTGTGGAATCAGATTTATCATTAACAATGACATCACGATTAAGATAAATAGCTAGATTTTCAAGGAAGTCCAATTCAGAGATACTATTGGCATTAGAAATAATTTTAGCATTTTGAAAATTAAAACTAGGGCCAGAATCCGAAGAGTGCTTGGCAATAGAAGATTTAGAAAATTCTTGATTGATTACATAACGAGAGTGTTCTTTGAAGCGGATTTCGAGATTTCTTTTAGTTTGACCAATATAAGATAAATCACAACCATTACAAGGAACTTTATAAATTCCCTATTTACGAAGATCAGGAACAGGAGATTTAGTGGAGGGGAATGTGAATTTATTGACAGGTTTAAAGATAATGTTAAAATTGAAACGACGTAAACTTTAGCTAACTTGAAACATAAAGGAGGATAAAAGGGGAGGACAACCAAATTATCAGGTTTGCTTTTGACAGATTTGGAAAGAGTAGATTTATTAGATGGTCTATTGAATTTATTCACAGCATTATTGATAACAGAAGGATTAAAACCTCTTTTGACAGCAACAGTTTTTAAGTAATTAAGTTCTTCCTTAAGGGATAAAGAATCGGAAAAAAAATTTTGAGAGCACGATTTACATACGTGTAAAAAACACCGATTTTTTGGTTGACAGGATGATTTGAGAGAACATGAGGTGGGTTAGAAACAGAAAAAGGTTTTCTATAAACACAAGTTTTGAAAAAAGAATCACATTTGGTAACTAAAACATCAAGGAAAGGAAGTTTATTACAATTTTCTAATTCAAAAGTAAACTGAATATGTGGGTCGATAGAATTGACAGTATGAAGAATGGTAGAAATATCAAAAGGATTATCAACTAAAACAAAAGTATCGTCGACATAACGCATCCACCATTTAAAATTAACCAGATTTAATAATTTTTCCTCAAAATAATGCATATAAATATCACAAAGAATTGGAGATAAAGGATTACCCATACTTAAGCCATCTGATTGTTTGAAAAATTTATTATCAAATTCAAAAGTAGTTTGAGTGATGCAAATTTTAGTTAAATTAACAAAATCTTGGACTTCAATATCAGAGAAATGAAATTCACGTAATCTTTTTTCCAAACAAGAAAGAGCACTTTCAATCGGAACATTCGTAAATAAAGATTTGACATCAAGAGAAAGCATAGAACAATTGGATGGGTTAATATTTTTTAATTTACTAACAAGATCATAAGAATTGTTTATCGTATGAGAATTAGAAATGCATAACAGAGAACATTTTAGATCTTGGTTTAAATTTTTCTCAGTCTTGCAAACCTTCTCTCACTAAATTTATTGCTCCTATTGAGTCTTCCTTTAAACATAGTAAAGTCACTCCTTTTCAAAAAGAAACTCTTCGTCACATCCTTGCTGATACTATTTCTTCTAATAATTCAAAATTTAAACCTAATCTTTCACGTTCTCAAAATATCGCTCTGAATGAGCTTAAGTCCAATGATAATCTTATTATTACTGAAGCTGATAAAGGTGGTCAAATTGTTCTTACGAATAAAAAATATTATTCTGATAAAGTCTATGCTCTCTTATCTGAAGGTCCTTATGTTGAAGTTAAAAAAGATCCTACTAATTCGCATCTTTCCCCTCTCAAACAAGTTGGAAATTGCTCGTCAAACGTGGCAAATGAGGTGCGTTCGTACTATACCTAGTTTTATAATTATTTTTTGCACCTCATATTGTACTGAATGTATAATTTTTTGCACTTCATAAAGCGCATAGTCTGATACATCATTAAAATGCACTTCCAATATTTTTTTCCCATTCCCCGTAATGTAACGGAACACTTTTGACTGTCCCTGTAATTAAACTATACATCCGATTTTCCTAAAATTTGAAATCGCTCAACAAAATTTTGCAACAATTATATCTTTAAAATTTCAGACCATTCGGAAGGCTGTAATATCATTAAAATGCACTTGCAATAATTTTTCCCATTGGCCGTAATGTAAAGAAAAACTTTTGACTGTCCCTGTAATTAAACTATGCATCCGATTTTCCTAAAATTTGAAAGGGCTCGACAAAATTTTGCAACAGTTATATCTTTAAAATTTCAGATCATTCGGAAGGCTCTAATATAATTAAAATCCACTTGCAATAATTTTTCCCATTGGACGTAATGTAAAGAAAAACTTTTGACTGTCCCTGTAATTAAACTATACATCCGATTTTTCTAAAATTTGAAAGGGCTCGACAAAATTTTGCAACAGTTATATCTTTAAAATTTCAGATAATTCGGAAGGCTCTCACATCATTAAAATGCACTTGCAATAATTTTTCAAATTGGCCGTAATGTAAAGAAAAACTTTTGACTGTCCCTGTAATTAAACTATACATCCGATTTTCCTAAAATTTGAAAGGGCTCGACAAACTTTTGCAACAGTTATATCTTTAAAATTTCAGATCATTCGGAAGGCTCTAATATCATTAAAATACACTTGCAATAATTTTTCCCATTGGCCGTAATGTAAGGAAAAACTTTTGACTGTCCCTGTAATTAAACTATACATCCGATTTTCCTAAAATTTGAAAGGGCTCGACAAAATTTTGCAACAGTTATATCTTTAAAATTTCAGATCATTCGGAAGGCTGTAATATCATTAAAATGCACTTGCAACAATTTTTCCCATTGGCCGTAATGTAAAGAAAAACTTTTGACTGTCCCTGTAATTAAACTATACATCCGATTTTCATAAAATTTGAAATGGCTCGACAAAATTTTGCAACAATCATATATTTGAAATTTCAGACCATTCGGTTGGGTAGTTTTTGCTCTGTTACATGCGGACAGACAGACGGACGGACTGAACGACGACTATAGGTGCTACGTATTTATATAATTACGAACGCACCTAAAAAGCTGTTAAGAATTCTGTTATTTTAAATGGCAATACTAAACATAGTGTTATTCCTTCTTCAGCCATTTGTGCTCGTTTTTACGCTTTGCCTAAAGTTCATAAAACCAATCTCCCCTTAAGACCTATCGTCTCTAATATTGGTACTGTTACTTATCCTCTTGCCAAATTTTTAACATCCATTTTTTCTCCGTTATGCATTTCTAATTCTCATACGATAAAAAATTCTTATGATCTTGTTAGTAAATTAAAAAATATTAATCCATTTTATTGTTCTATGCTTTCTCCTGATGTCAAATCTTTATTTACGAATGTTCCGATTGAAGGTGCTCTTTCTTGCTTGGAAAGAAGATTACGTGAATTTCATTTCTCTGATATTGAAGTCCAAGATTTTGTTAATTTAACTAAAATTTGCATCACTCAAACTACATTTGAATTTGATAATAAATTTTTCAAACAATCAGATGGCTTAAGTATGGGTAATTCTTTATCTCCAATTCTTTGTAATATTTATATGCATTATTTTGAGGAAAAATTATTAAATCTGGTTAATTTTAAATGGTGGATGCGTTATGTCGACGATACTTTTGATTTAGTTGATAATCCTTTTGATATTTCTACCATTCTTCATACTGTCAATTCTATCGACCCACATATTCAGTTTACTTTTGAATTAGAAAATTGTAATAAACTTCCTTTCCTTGATGTTTTAGTTACCAAGTGTGATTCTTCTTTCAAAACTTGTGTTTATAGATAACCTTTTTCTGTTTCTAACCCACCTCATGTTCTCTCAAATCATCCTGTAAACCAAAACATCGGTGTTTTTTACACGTATGTAAATCGTGCTCTCAAAATTTGTTCCGATTCTTTATCCCTTAAGGAAGAACTTAATTACTTAAAAACTGTTGCTGTCAAAAGAGGTTTTAATCCTTCTGTTATCAATAATGCTGTGAATAAATTCAATAGACCATCTAATAAATCTACTCTTTCCAAATCTGTCAAAAGCAAACCTGATAATTTGGTTGTCCTCCCCTTTTATCCTCCTTTATGTTTCAAGTTAGCTAAAGTTTTACGTCGTTTCAATTTTAACATTAGCTTTAAACCTGTCAATAAATTCACATTCCCCTCCACTAAATCTCCTGTTCCTGATCTTCGTAAATGGGGAATTTATAAAGTTCCTTGTAATGGTTGTGATTTATCTTATATTGGTCAAACTAAAAGAAATCTCGAAATCCGCTTAAAAGAACACTCTCGTTATGTAATCAATCAAGAATTTTCTAAATCTTCTATTGCCAAGCACTCTTGGGATTCTGGCCATAGTTTTAATTTTCAAAATGCTAAAATTATCTCTAATGCCAATAGTATCTCTGAATTGGACTTCCTTGAAAATCTAGCTATTTATCTTAATCGTGATGTCATTGTTAATGATAAATATGATTCCACAATGCTCTCTGCAGCTTGGAAAAACCTTTTCAGTACTACCATTTAATTTATTTTTGTATTAATTAATATTAGTCTGTTTTTTTTTTTGTTTATATATATATATATATATATATATATATATATATATTATTTATTTATTTATTTATTTTCATGTGTTCCCATTTTTAATTATTTGTATTTTCTCCCTTCCAATTTTTGCCCCTCCTACTCTGTGTTCTTTTGTTTTGATTATACTCTTTTGTGATTGGCTGTTGTCTTCTACTTTCCTATTGGCTGTTCATTTCTAACTTCCTATTGGGTGTTTCTTCAGCTTGTTTCCTTTCCCTTATGTCTCATTTCAGTCTTCCTGCTGCTTTCATAGTAGAAGGACGTCTTCTTTGCGCCTGACGAAGAAAGACTCAGATCTTTCGAAAGGCCTAGCGCATTTAATAATTTTTGATGATGTTTTAAGAAGATTTTTTGTTCTTATTCATTCACACCAGTTTTAACTTATTTTCTTTCATTAATAGTGTTATCACACGTAAAAATTGCAAGCGACAAAAATCGCCCTCGACTCATCAGATCCTGAAACTTACGTATTATCCAACTAAAACTTACGTGTTATCCAAGCATTTCATTGGCTGTTCGGGAAAAGGCTTTTCCATCGTACAAATCTGACGACCAATTTTGAATGAAATTTCATTCTTAAACTTCTAAACATCCCACAATATTACTTTTTACACCGTCGTATAGAAAAAAAAAATGTACTTTTAAATGTAATTTGTTTGAAAGCTGTATCTCAATTTGTTTCTGAGTTATTAATTTTTTTTTGTAGTTTTTACTACTTTTTTGTCATAGTGGCAACAAATGTATCAATCTTTGTTGAAAGTAAAGGTTAGTGTATAGACCAATCAGAAAACGAATAAAATGCGGATTAAACCAATAAAACGCTTCAGATATGCTTTTGATTTCCTACCCTGACGAGGACAATAACCATTTTTCTAAAGGGTTAAAAAAAAAAAAAAAAAATAAATAAATCTTGATCGGGGAAATCATCTTTCAAGGATTTAAAAAAGAAATGCAAGACATGAAATTGCATAAGACAACATTCAAATCGAGTGCCGGATATAGCATTTCAATGATATCAACCAGTCTTTTCTGTTACTAGTTAAATTTAATGTCTAAAAATGTTGACTTGGAGTTATCATTCAGGAAATAAAATCGCCAGAAGTATTTGAATGTAAAGAAAAAAAAAAAACTTTAACAACTGCAGATACTGAAATCTATAAACATTCTGGAGATATTGTCTTGAAGATGAATTTGTTTATAGTTGAGAAGTAATAATTATGCCAAGAAGAAAATATGAAAATGTATTTTCACTACAAAAAGATTTTTACTGTCAAGGCAGGAAAAATATTTCATCGGTGTGGACTCCTATACGCAAGGGAAAAAAAATCTAGAAAAACATTCACTTCTTATTCAAAATTTTTCAATAAAAAATCTTTTGAATATGCACCTGTTTACTTTTAACTAAAATATGTTACAAGATATATGTTTAAATGCTCTATAACACAACCAAACCCACTATCTTGAAAGTAACAAGAAAATGCGAGGGGAATCGAGAAAAGGTTCAGTTGTTACATCTTTTCATAAAAAAAATACCAAAACATTCATAATGTTATTAATATTTAATTTAGTTAAGCAATACAATCAAACCTCGTTAGTACGTCACTCTCGGGGACACTTAAAAATGACTTATTAAGCAAAGTGACTTCTTAAGCAGAGTTTAATGTAAAATGAAACATTAAATGTAAAATGAAATTCCAAATTTTTTTATAATAAGTATGCCAATAATTAAATTACATTATAAATTATATAAATTAGTAGAATAAAGTTTAAATTCATTAATTAATCTTTAATTAACTTGACTTTTTCTGTTAACCCTTTGAAAAGCGCACTTCGAGACTTACTAATGAGGTTTCACTGTATGTATTATTATTAGATATCTTAGAACAAGTAAAAATTAAATTTAAAAAATCAAAAAACCCGACTGCGTAAAAAGCGAACAAATTAATTAATCTCATCAATGTGAAACTATTTTTTATATTACTTAACTATTTTTTTATTTACGTGTATTGATGACGGTTAAGTTGTGTTTAATTGTTAGTTCCTATCTATAAACACTGTTTTGATGAGGCCTATAGATGTCTATGAAGGTTAGAGTTAAAGTCAAGCTAGAGATCTACCTACACAACTTTCAGGTTGAGTAATATTTAAATGGAGCTTCTGACTGTAAAATAGCCAATGAAACATCGTCTTCATTTTGAAAGACTTATCCAATGATATGCCACTCAATAGGGTGCGTAAAAAAAAAATTTCGTCTCTACCGCCATTTTGTATTTTACGGCCGCCATTTTGAATTTATAAAAACAAAATCTAGCCTATAACCATCGGACGGTTAAGACAAATTCATAGAGATCTCATTCATTAAAATCCATCCAACCGTTGGGAAGTTTCGAGGGTATAAAGAAATCCACATACCCAGATACGCGTGAAACACATAACCCTTCTTGGCAGTCGGGTAAAAAAAAAGTCTTTATTAAGGGGATTCTTAAAGCTACTGTGCATTAAGACTAATATTTTCAGTAGTCTAAAAAGCTTGTGGTGAAACTTCGTCTAGCGATCACACTTTTTCATTTTGATCATCTGATCCTGTGGGATCAGCGCTCTGCGCATACCCTTCGCGCATGGCGACATGGCGCTTCGACATGGCGATTTCTTGTTTAAAATAATATTCTAAGCAAATTCTTTAGAAGAACGTTATGGTGTACAGTTGTCCCCGTTTAAACAAATATTGACGGTTCCAGAAATAATATTCGATTAAGCAAGGTATTTGATTAAACGGGAAATCATAACTGTGATATTTAATGCGTAATAAAAAGACAAAATAACCATCTACGATATATTTAATTAACAGCATAATAAATCGTTAATAGAATAACATAAACTAAAATAAATACAAACGCCCGAACTTTCCTGAATTATACCCGAACTTTCATACAATGAAAACAAAGAAAGGAGAAACAATAATTCAATCGATATGTAACGGTATAAAACTAAAAATCTAATCTTTAAATATGCTTTAAAATCAGTTGCAGCTTCAAAAGTTCCACATTTAACGGTACACCTTGTGTTACAGAATTAACATTCACCCTTTAATTTATCATCATTATCAACAGTTATTTTGAAAATTTTTCTCTCTAATATAGCGCATCCGGTAAATCAAAATTAAATTATTTACTTTATACATTTTCAACGAGAGCTCTAGAAGTATTAGTCATTCATTCCCGAGTCTTCGAAATAACAAAGTGCATTATATTTCTACAGTAGTTTAAAAATACAATACGCAGCAAAACGTTAAAATGATCTTTCCTTTCTTTTTGTATTCTACACAGTAGGTTTTTGTCATAACAAACATAGAAGTATCAAGAATTATATTTGTATCTATTCAGCAGAGCAACAGCGTTCGGTATAATAATTTATCGTTCCAATAGTTGAAAAAGCATGTTTATTTTAACTTTAAGCGACGACTTTTAAACGACTAGACAAAACAGACAGGCACCGTTTTGCTTTCGTGAAACTTTGATCTGTGGTTTACATAGACTTTTAACGTGAAAAAGTAATTTGAACATTGTTTTAAAAAAATCGGTCAACCCGAACCGGAACCACAAGACTCAATAAGCCAACCAGAACCCGGAACCCGAAATAATGAAGGCCAACCCGACCCGCAACAAAAAAGCTAAAGTCAAACAGAACCACAATGAGAAAATATAGCTTCAACCCTACCCGATCCGAACCGCGGGTCGGGTCGGGTTCGGGTAAAAGCGGGTAACCCGATCCGATGTATGGCTCTAATACCAAGCTATACAATTTAAATATGACTAATATACTTCCCGGTGTGCAAAGTAGATGAAAACCGTTTTTAATAGAATATTCTAGCAGATATTTTACATTTTGTATATAAGTATTTTCCCTCGGATTTTTGGGGTTTAGTGAAACCCGGGGTAGAAAGCCCAAGGCATGCAAAATGAAGGCAATTTTTCAAACGAGCCAAGTGCGCAGAAAATTTATGACAGTTTTTGTTAATGGGCCGGGCTGGAATCATAAAAAAATTAAGTAGGCTGAACGGCCAAATGTAACAAATTTGAAAGAATCAAACTACGTCGATAAAATAGGAAAAATTTTCAATTAGCATGACTGGGGTGAGTAATCATTAATATTGTTATTCTGCATCCTATGGCTTATGAACAGATCGTAATCTGAAATATGCAGTAAAATTTCCCCATAAATATGTATGCAGTATCCTTTAAAAGAATCTTAGTTGTATATTATAAAAATCGGAATGTTTTTGTAGAAATTGAGTCAAGTCGGGCGGAATTTTATTGATTTTTAAATGGACCGGACTTGTTTTAATTGATTTTCGCACGAGCCGGGGGCATGAATTTCAAAAATATAAACGGGCAGGGCCGAACTTTTAAAGATCCGGGCCTGGAAATCTTGTCCCATGCAGATTTTTAACACGAGATTAGGCGAAAATTTCTGCTGTTTCGGAGGCCAAGTAACCAGAAAAAGCATTGTAATACATGTGATGTCTTTTTGTCCACAGATTCTTCTTGTCTGTAGGACTAGAAGTAACGCCAAAATTGAAAATCCCCCCCCCCCCCTACCTCCTTTATTTTCACGTGTACAGGACTCTAAATAATGTGAAATTGTAGTTACAGTGGAACCCCGATTTTACGTTTTTCATGGGACCAGCAGTAAAAAACGTACGAAACGGGAAAACGTAAAATCGGTGTCAAATAGAGAAAAATATTTCAAGAAAACAAATAAAAATAAACTTACCAATATTTCATTAGTACTTAAAAAAATTTGCTATTTTTGACTGCTTTTTCTTTTTATGTACAATTTCACATATACTGTTTTCGATACATGCGTGTTTTTGCAAATTTTTTTCCTGATTTTCATGTCCTGTTAAAAATTTCTTTAAAATTTTTAAACTCCCAATGGCTTCTACCGATGAGGGCACCATGTCTTTTGGATCTTCATCATCTGGATCTTTGTCATCACCCTCACTTTCATTTTGCGAAATCAAATCAGAAATAGTCTGAATATCTGTGGTAGTGATAAGATCTTTATCGCAATCAATGTATTCATCAACATTGATGTCTGCAAGTATAAATTCATCCTCTATTGTATACTCTTCCGTATCGGGCTCCTCTGGTGGCGCTTCAACGTTAATATCAGATTTCAAAAATCCTCCCTTCCGAAAAGCATTTGAAATGCATTTTTCCTCTACAGTATCCCATGCCGATGAGATCAAGTGAAGAGCGTCGAGCACATTTATCTTCGTTTTCCAAGCATCTTGAAACTCACTAGAATCAAGGGGAAAAAGTTCTTCCGGCCAGTGCCGGGAGGAAGAGGTAGCTTTCAAATTCCTTATTTTAAAAAAGCCAACTTATATTATTCAAACACACGAAGCTCAATTTAGTGGAAACCGAATATAGGAGATTCAATACTAATTTTTATCAATACTAAGTCATTATGAATAAGAATTTCACGAAATTAGTCAGCTTTATCCAAGCTGCTTTTATTTAAAGTAACTTATATTTGGCTGAGATGTTGATGTATAGTATCCACATGCCTTCTTACATGGAAATAGGCGAATACGAGTGTTATCGCGTGACAAATACAAGATCGCTTCAAAATGTTAGCCATACTAGAAATTCAAAGTGCTATAATTCAACCATTTTTTAAGATATAAACAAAAGAACAAATTTTCAGAAACAAAATCTGCTCCGGAATCTTTGTATTAAGGCCAAACACATAAAAAAAATCTTTTTCATTTTCCAAATTTTTAATACCTCATTTTAAATTTTAAATTAAATTTTTTTTTAATGGCAACCCTTTTGAAACAAGATGGCGAATGAAGCTGGCCAACGAACTCGGTCGAGACATTGGTATGTACTATGTACCGACCAAGTAACATCCAAATCGGTTCATAAATACGCTTGTTATCGCGTGACAAAAATCAGGTCGTTTTAAAATGTCAGCCACAATAGAAATTCAAAATGCTATAACTCAGCCATTTTTTTAGATATAGACGAAACAAAAACTGCTCCCGAATCTTTGTATCAAGATCAAATACATAAGAAAAAAATATTTTTTCAATTTTCAAATTTTTGGTACCACATTTCAAATTTAAATTTTTCTTAAAAATTTAAATGGCTGCCATTTTTTAACAAGATGGCGGATGAAGCTGGCCAACGAACTCGGTCGAGACATTGGTATGTACTATGTACAAACGAAGTTACATCCAAATCGGTTCATAAATACGCCTTTTATCGCGTGACAAAGTTCAGGACGTTTCAAAATGTTAGCCACGCTAGAAATTCAAATTGCTATAACTCAGCCATTTTTTAAGATATAGACGAAACAAAAACTGCTCCGGAATCTTTGTATAAAGGTCAAATACATAAGAAAAAAATATTTTTCCTTTTTTAATTCTTTGGTACCACATTTCAAATTTAAAATTTTTAAAAGGCTGCCATTTTGAAACAAGATGGCGGATGAAGCTGGCCAACGAACTCGGTCGAGACATTGGTATGTACTATGTACATACCGAATTACATCCAAATCGGTTCATAAATTCGAGAGTTACAGTATGACAAATGTCAGATATATATATATATATATATATATATATGGATATATATGTATATATATATATATATATCAACTTTTGAACGGAGGGTGGTTTCGGGGTCTGGGGGTCATGATCGATGAAAATATACCAAAATTTTTTGAAATCGCTTTCCTCCGAACGGCTGCAATAGTTAGTTTTTTGTAATGAAAGCTACCTAAAAGGGCTTTTCTTACCAGTTGCTTCCTATAATTCATTTTGAAGGATCTGATTATTCCCAAGTCACAAGGTTGAAGTAAACTGGTACAATTCGGTGGGAAAAGTTCAATATGCACATTTTTTAAGTTTAGATCAGCATGGGCAGCGCACTGGTCTACGAATAAAATTATTTTTCGCTTTTGCAAGCGCATTTTTTTATCCAATTTTCTTACAAAATCTTCAAAAAGATCTAGGCTCATCCAAGCAGACTGGTTGGCATTATAATCTGTAGGTAAACTTTTGATGTTTTTGAAGCATCGGGGCTTCTTGGATTTACCAATCACAAAGAGTGTTAACTTCTCAGTTCCGTCTGCATTCGTACATAACAAAACTGTTAATCGCATTTTTGATAATTTCCCACCATGACACTTTTCTCCTTTCACGGTGTATGTTCTATCAGGGAAGAGATTAAAAAACAATCCAGTCTCATCTGCGTTAAAGATGTCTCTTTTTTAATAATCACACACAAGAGAAGGCAACGTTTTTTCCATCCACTCCTGAACGACCGCAGCATTCCATCTGATTCACCACAAATAAACTTGTAAGACAAATTATGCTTTTTCTTGAATCGGTCGATCCAATCGTTGGATGCCGTGAAATTCTGCATTTCAAGTCGAGAAGAAATTTCAAGCGCCTTTTCTTTCAAAATTGAGCCATTGATTGGAATTTTGGCAGCACGGGCTTGTTTAAACCACTCGAACAAAATCTTTTACAGTTCTTCAAAAGGAGAGGTTTTCAATGTCTTCCTTTTCTTCGACAAATTTCCCAGTGTTTCAGATTTTAATTCTACAGAGACCTCTTGTTTTAGGATGGTTTGTAACGTGGAATAAGCGATGCCCAATGATTTTGCGAGATCAACCTTAGTTCCTTTAAAAGCTTTGGATTTTTCGATAATTTCTGACTTTTCGGCTACGGAGAAACATTTTATTTTTGACATCCTACTTTTGACTGGCAATCACTAAGAAATGGCAAAAGAAAACAACTCTACTGCGGGTTGAAATTGAAATGAATGATCGACGGATAAAGAATCATCCCCCCCCCCCCTAACGGCATCACGTGACGCAGGTGTGGTCAAGTGCTTGGTGGACGAATAATAGTTCATCGTTACTTTCCCACGATAGTATTAAAGGGAGGGGAAGAACTTGTTTTGGTAGAAACAACCAGTTGACTACCTGGAAAGCACTTTTATTCTTTCGAAAATTCTCCATGAGTGAAAGAAGATAAAAATTTAAGAGGTACTTCGCCTAAAATGACGTACCAAGCGGGAAACGTTAAACGTAAATGACGTAGAATCGAGATATTTTTGACATTATCGGAATAGAAATTTTTTGGGACCGACGAAAAATAACGTACAAAGCGGGATAACGTACGAAACGGGTTACGTAAAGTCGGGGTCCCACTGTATTTATTTCTGAATCCGCGGTACCCAAAATAATGATAAAATGGGGAAATTTCGTTATCGTTCTCCTTTTAGCTTTCGGATTTTTCAGGTCTATAGAACGTGAAATAAAGTCGAAATTGTAAAATAAATGGAGAAATTTCAAATTTTACATTTTTTTTTCGAATCCGCAGGACCCGAATTAATTCCGAAATAAAAAACTTTTATCTTTATTTTTCTTCCTTTCCATCGAAATTTTTCGGATCTGAAAGACACGAACTATAGCAACAAATTCTAAGAATTTCGCCTTTTCTTTCAAAGTCCGCGGAACCGAAATAGAAAAATTTACGTTTTGTTTTTATTTTTAGATTTTGATAGTTCGATTTTTCGGGTTTGCAGGGACGCGAAATTTCAAAATTAATGAAGTGAAAAAAGATTTTTTTTTAATCTTCTGAAGCCCTAAGAACAGAATTAATGCCGAAAAGTGAAAATTTCGCTTTATTTTTCTTGCGTGCACTCATAACAGGCAACACTAGTATATTAGCCAACCCGGAGTCGGTGTCGGCCGTTTTTCCCACCGACTCCACGGCCCTGTTTGTGAGCTCTTTCTTGCAAACCGTACTCCTTTATCATAATTTGTTCTTTTTTTATGAGTTTTTAAAGTTTAGGGAATTTTTGGCTAACCCGGTACATTTTTAATTGTTAGGTAGATTTCGTATGAAATACTACCTATTGACGTCGTTCCTATGTTGGAATTTCTGAAAATTTTTTGCAGATCTACACCGATCATGACCCCTAGAACCCAAAAACCACCCTCAGTAAAAAACTTTATCTATCTATCCATCTCTCTCTCTCTCTCTCTCTCTCTCTCTCTCTATATATATATATATATATATATATCACTTTCTTCTGGACACGATAACTTCCACAATTCTGCACAAAACTCTCCCAAACTGATCATAAAATCAAACATAAAATCAAACATAAAATCAAGGGCATAAAATCTCGGTCAAGTTCGTTAATGGGCAAAATCAGACCAAGGGGATGGAAATAGGGAGGGAGCTTATGAAAACTGAAAAAACCCCATAAGTTCTTAATTTTTGTACATATCAAATCAGTTTAAAGTTTTTATTACTTCTAAAAATAGGACCAAAAATTTATGTATCACAGATTTTTGATAAAATTACAAATGGGTTCAAGGGGCGCAAAAAATAGGGTTTTTGGGAGAAAAAAAAATCCTAACTTCGTCAATTCTCAAGATATCAAATCCAATTAATTTTATTATACATCTCCTTAATATTATCTACAACTTTTATATTCACAAGTTCTTGATAGGAGCAATTCGTACCGCAAAAAAAATTAAAAACGAAAACAAAAAGGGCGTTTGAAGAAGAAAAAAATCCAGAACTTCGTCAATTCAAAAGATATAAAATCCCCATGAATTTATCATATATCTTCTTAATATTGTCTTCAACATCTATATAGACAAGTTTTGGATAGAACCAATTCGTACCGCAAAAAAAAAAAAAAAAAAAAAAAAAAAAAAAAATTAAAACAAAAACAAAAAATCTCTGCCGGCCCGGCCTACAGGCAGAGGTAGATTTCGAAGTCAAATATACAAATTTCACAAACAAAAACTAAATCATGATTATAGATAAATCCACTTTAACAATTTTATCTGGCCGCTCTTGACGAGTTTTTATTTCATTTTCATATAATAGCTGGTTTTATCAGAATCATGTTAGGGTGGTATTCAAAAAAATACTTTTCCATGCTCAACAACTCGAAATTTTCTGGCATAATTCCAGATTCATTTTTAATTTTAAAAAAATATGAAACTTGCTGATGTGATTTTTGAAGAGATTTATAAGCGACCTGTGTTTTTATTTTTTGTTCAATTAATTAAAACTTGATATATAAACATTTATTTTCTCAGAAGGACAATATTTTTCGTTTCTAACACAATCGCTTCGGGAAATTCCGTTCAAAATGCCCACTTTAACATCATTTTTTGAAATATATTCTGCCTCTATCTAAAAATCGATTATTACGGTACATTATATAGTTTCTGAATAAGCGAATCTACCAATTAAATGCGTTTGAGAGCAAAAATGAATTTAAAAACCAGTCAGAAAATAAGCAGTTTGGATTTAAGCGCATCCTTAATACAATGATTTTTCCAACACAATCCGCTTCGGTAAATTTGGTTCAAAATGCCCTTTTTAACAGCATTTAAAAAAATATATTCTGCCTCTATCAAAAAATAGACCATTACGGTACATTATATAGTTTCTGAGTAAGAAAACGTACCAATTGGAAAAACTTTGAGAGCAAAAATGAATTGTAAAATGAGTCAGAAAATAAGCAGTTTGGATTTGAATACACCCTTACTAAGATCATTTTTTACTTCAACCGGTATGTATTTTTAATTTGTTTTTGCTCTAAGAACTGGTCCTATCCAAAACTTGTCTATATAGATGTTGTAGACAATATTAAGAAGATATATGATAAATTCATGGGGATTTTATATCTTTTGAATTGACTAAGTTATAGATTTTTTTCTTCTTCAAACCCCCTTTCTGTTTTCGTTTTTAATTTTTTTTTTGCGGTACGAATTGGTCCTATCAAAAACTTGTGAATATAAAAGTTGTAGATAATGTTAAGGAAATTCATGATAAAATTAATTGGATTTGATATCTTGAGAATTGACGAAGTTATGGATTTGTTTCTTCTTCAAACGCCCTTTTTGTTTTCGTTTTTAATTTTTTTTTGCGGTACGAATTGCTCCTATCAAAACTTTGTGAATATAAAAGTTTTAGATAATGTTAAAAAGATTTATAATAAAATTAATTGAATTTGATATCTTGAGAATTGACGAAGTTATGAATTTTTTCCTCCCAAAAACCCTATTTTTGCGCCCCTTGAGCCCATTTTTAACTTTATCAAAAATCTGTGATACATAAATTTTTGGCCCTATTTTTAGAAGTAATAAAAACTTTAAACTGATTTGATATGTACAAAAATTAAGAAGTTATGGGGGGTTTTCTGTTTTCACAAAACCCCTCCCTATTTCCCTCCCCTTGGTCCGATTTTGCCCATTAAAGAACTTGACCGAGATTTTATGCCCATTGATTTTATGTATCAGTTTGGAAGAGATTGGTGCAGAATTACGAAAGTTATCGTGTCCAGAAGAAAGTGTTATATATATATATATATATAGATAGATAGATAGATAGATAGATAGATAGATAGATATATAAAGTTTTTTACTGAGGGTGGTTTTGGGTTCTAGGGGTCGAGATCGGTGTAGATCTGCAAAAATTTTTCAGAAATTCCAACATAGGAACGATCCCAATAGGTAGTATTTCATACGAAATCTACCTAAAAAAGGAGAGTGAAGAAGAAAAATTTCCATAACTCCGTCAATTCACAAGATATCACATCCTCATGAATTTATCATATATCTTCTTAATATTGTCTTCAACATTTCTATAGACACGTTTTTGATAGGACCAATTCTTACAGCAAAAACAAATTAAAAAGACATAGCGGTTGAAGAAAAAAATCATCTTAATAAGGGTGTATTCAAATCCAAACTGCTTATTTTCTTTCTCATTTTTAAATTCATTTTTGCTCTCAAACGCATCCAATTGATAGATTCTCTTCTTCAGAAACTATATAATGTACCGTAATGATCTATTTTTTGATAGAGGCAGAATATATTTAAAAAAATGATGTCAAAGTGGGCATTTTGAACAGAATTTCTCGAAGCGATTGTGTTAGAAATGAAAAATATTGCCCTACTGAAAAAATTATTGTTTATTAATCAAGTTTCAATTAATTGAAAGAAAAATAAAAACACATGTTGCTTATAAATCTTTGCAAAAATCACGTCAGCAAGTTTTTTTTTTCTATTAAAAATTAATCTTAAAATGTGCCAGAAAATTTCGAGTTGTTGAGTATGGAAAAGTATTTTTTTTTTTAATACCGCCTTAACAAGATTCTGATAAAACCAGCAATACTTAACTTCGAAATCTACCTCCGCCTGTAGATCGGGCCGGCAGGGATTTTTATTAAAAGTGTTCTGTCACCTTCGCCTACAAAACCTTTTACGTAGTTCCCACCTCCTTAATTTCCCGCTCTCTTTCAAAAAAAAAAAAAAAAAATCTAAATTTTCTATTTTATGTTACCTTTTCAAATTATTTTTACATAGAATTTATAAATCGTGCATTATCAATTAAAATGCAGATTAGGTTATAATTAAATACGACAATCACCAATTTTAAAAAGGGGGAAAATGTTTCCCTTAGTCGTGAAAGGATTAAATTGAGACTTTACAGAATATTTGTAGTTTATCTTCTTTTGAAGTAGAAAAATATATATATAACTACATTTTGAACACATCAAAACAAACCACTCAGGGTTGAAGCTGAAAGTTTGCGTTTGATATTGCTTGAAGGATGACAAAATGATAAATTCAACTCATACCGGTAAAATTAATATATTATCATTTAGTATTAAAATTTAGTGAATTTGGGCTGGAACACAACAATATTGATTTTTTGTGTTAAAATAACGAGTGAGTATGGTGTCTCCTGCTCCTCGTTTCATTTATGAAAAAAGAAAAAGGCCAGACTGGCCGCTTGTTATTCAGACGAACTTGCTAAGGAATTCACCTTGTAGAGCAACCAAAGAATACGGAGTATAGTATCTTTGGAGCAACTTTGGTGTACCGCATCGTGTTTGTCGAATGCCGTTTACAGAAGTTTCGCTTTTTCGTTCTTTACGTTTATTAGTCTGGAATGTTTGACGTCTTTGAGCTATTGCTGTTCAAACTTCAAATTCGATATTTCAGTCAAAGCGGTTCCAGGAAAAGCGACGACATCTCTATGGGACGACGGGCGCTCTGTTCTTGACTTTCAAAACAGGACATTTGTAGTTTACAGCACGCTAACTAGGAGCGCTGCGATCGTCTCCGCCAGCGGAGAATCTGCGCGCGCATATTCTCCCCGACACAATTTTGATTATCAATCCAGTCCAGTCTCGCCTCATTTCAAGAGGGAAAATGCGAAAGCTCGCGTTCCGGTAATCGGATACGTTCGTTGCACGTGGGAAAGCTGGTAAGTCATGTATACTATGCTCGTTATTTTGTTATTAAATCCTATTTAATCGTACTTAAGTTCGTTATTTTTGCATATATTTGTTTTTTCAAAAGATTCATTCTCATTTAAACATTAAATATCCGTAGATATTTTTATCATAGAGATTTAAAGTTGAGTGAAATTTGAAAAATACCTTTCAACAGTTTTCATTTATCTTTTTTATTATGCACGCTTGCATAATGTGTAGCACATTTTTAGTTCGTATTAATTAGTGCTACTTCTTTAAACGTATTTTTCTTTAACAAATGCATAAAGACATTCGTTTATCGTTTGTTTAAATTATTTATTTGATGCTCCACAATTTTAAAATATAACCATATATATGTATTTAAAAAATCTTTAATAATTTCGATTGAATTGAATTTATTCTGTGTATAGTATTTGAAATGTAATCTATTCAAAATTGTTAAATCATTTATTTTTTAATTATTTTAAGCGCTTTTTTTATTTTCATTTATCCTATTTAATCTGTTGCTGTATAAAATGAAATAATACCGTTCAACAACAGATGGTTTTAAATGGGCAATCTTAATTCATTAAATTTTTGTTATACAAGTTCTTTGAGTTGGAAAATCTTATTAAACGTATTTAATGCTTTTCATTTATGTGAAATTTAAAGTAAATTAATTTTGATTAAATCAATTTAAATATTTGACATTTTCTATGTATATAATAATAGATATGAGAGATTTTGAAAAAGAAAAATTTAAGAGAAAAATTAAATAATGTTACTTGATTTAAATAAAAGTTATAGAGCATCAAGTTCAAGTTTGATATAATGTAAGATACAAATGATTCTGAAAAAAAAAAAAAAAAAAAAAATCTTTACGAAGAGAATAATCTTTATGAAATCAAATTATGCAAAATTATTTAGCTTGAGATTTTAATGGATTTAATAAATCTAAATTAACTGAGCATAACTTAGACTTATCAGCAAAATAAAGGACATTAAAACAAAAAAGATAAGAAACAATATTTCGTGGGTTCATAAACAGGGTACAGAATACATTTTAACTTATTTAAACTGTATATGTATTTTCGGTATAAAGTAATAGTTGAAACTTTTTAATTTATTAATAATTAAACATTAAGTAACAAAAAAAAAAATTCATTTATTCAATTTAATTTTTTTTTTCAAAGTTATATGTATTACAGAAAAAAAATCAATTTTCTTCAGAGCAAAATTCTTTTTTTCTTTTCTTTTCTTTTCTTTTCTTTTTTTTTTTTTTTTTTAAATTCTGATAACAGTTATGCGCAAAAATTCAAAAAAGCAAATTTTTTTGGAAAAACACCTAAGTTAGTATTCACTTAAAATATAATGTACATCTGATTTTTTTTTTTTTTTTTTCTAAATGCTTCCTGCTTATAATAAAACCAGTTATGTACCCTTATAAAACAAACACTTCATACACTTGCAGTAAGGGATTTTTTTATGAAAACTCACCGTTGAACTTCTCGTTTATTTCGCGACAGTATAACAGTAACGAAACGACAGTCAGAAGTTTTCAATTCTGTCAGTAAACAAACTCGTTGAGTGATGAAATATTTTAATTATTGATCAAAGTAATCGGATTATGTATTTTTTTTATATTTAATCTTATTTATTTTCTGTTTACTTTTTATAATTTATAAGGCGTGAAAAATATGAATGTTTTTACAAGAAAATATTTGTTGTAAATATTAATCCCATATAGTAAATATTCCATTGAAACAAATTGTCAAATGCATTAAATAATATATATATCCATTATTTCAGAAATGGATCTCTTTTAACCCATTGAGCGTTTCACTAGATTATAAAAATGTACCTTAAAAAGGCCTTGAATAGGAAAAAAAACTTGTTCGAAAAGGTAGAAGGAGTTATGTGATTTTGTAGTTGAAAAGTGCTAAGGGATTTAGTTCTTTCCCCTTCTTTCTGACACTGAATGATTGAAACGTCTGTCCACTGTCTTTTATGAGGCGTGAATGGGCGTTTAAAACTAGTTGACTAATAGCTTTCGAAAACGATTGTCTAGTTAATCCCAGACAACATCTGAAAGTATGTAACGAAATAGCAGTTTTCAGGAATACAGGTGTGTGTTCCGTGTTGCTTAGAATAATGTTTGCAAACTGTTAATGTAGTATAATTTGCTTTATATGCTATTAAATTTTATCTAAATTTGAAAAGAATTTATATCTTCGTAATAACAAGCATGTTTCATTTCCTCTAAATGCATTCTTTTTTCTAAACAGTTTCTGTTACATAAACTTGTAAATTTTATTAATTTGTAATGATTTAATTACAAAATTAAACTGGAAGTAATCGATTTTTTAAATAAATTTACATTTTATAAAACGCACGCATAGCGATAGATCTCACTATACAACGAATCTCAATTAAACGTTTAGTACACTTTAGTTACACTTTTAGATAGGGTTATTCATCGTATCTCAATTTCAATTAATGCTAATATTACTTTTTTTTCTTTTATAAATAATAATAATAATAATAATTTCTCATTATGCAAATTAGTGTAACATCTGCTTTCTTTGATTTTCTATGATATAAATCTGAGATAGCTGATATATTGTACATTATCCTGATGAATATACCAGTTGAAAATACATTAAAATATTCTAACACCCCCCCCCCCCCCCCCCACCACCAAAAAAAAGTGATTTATTATAAAGTATTTCAAATGCGCATTCAAAATAAATGGAAAAAACTTCTTCTAAATGATAATTCTTCTAACTTATTTTTTTTTTTTTTTTGTGAGCAATAAAAGAATTAAAACAAATTTTAATAAGATTTTCAAAATGTGCAAATTCCTGTTTAAAAAAAGAAGAAAAAAATACAAACTGACAACCTTTTTTCCAGCCATACATAAAAAAAAAAAAAAAAAAAAAAAAAAAAAAAAAAAAAAAAAAAAAACAGGCGGATTTTTGGATCTTATAATTTAGCTTCCAGATAACAAATTTGAATTTTTATTAATTCCTATTATTTTACTGGTAAATGTAGAACATTAAAAGAAAAACATTTATTGATGTAATCAAAGTGGCAGTAATTATTTCAACCTTTCCTTTCGTCTCGGCAGGCAATTGTTTTAGTACAGTAAAACCAAACATGTTAAGGCGTTTCTTTTTTATAAAGTACACTATTTCTTATACTTAAATCATGTTTAGAGATAGTAAAGATATATTATTTAAGTTTTACAGAATTAATTAATCAGTAACACTGCACAGTACCACTGT
Organism: Maratus speciosus; assembly: GCA_963932465.1. Taxonomy (NCBI): domain Eukaryota; kingdom Metazoa; phylum Arthropoda; class Arachnida; order Araneae; family Salticidae; genus Maratus; species Maratus speciosus. The sequence goes on along the minus strand of OZ010799.1, from coordinate 59,855,302 downwards.
ATATTACAATAAAACCGGTTAATACGAGATCACTAGGTACGAAAACAAATTCTGTTTTAGACAGGTTTTACTAGGTGTAATTGTGTAATATTTTGTATTTGGGAATATAAAATTCTCCGTTTAAGGCAGGATTATGTTATACATGGATTTCATTTTTACAGGTTTTACTGTAATTAATTAGTGATCATAGTATTGCATCATTAACGAATTATAGGTGTAATACTTGTGCATATGTATAATAGTCCTCCCCACTTAATCGGGTCACGGATAATCGAATACCCCGCTTATTCGAATAGAATTCTCCGGAACCGAATTTATTCCTATTGGTTCTATGTTATTTTCCCCCGCTTAAACCAAATAACTTTTACGAACCTCCCCGCTTAATCGAATAAGAACTGTGTGACCGATGTTTGAAAATAGGCGCAGAAAGCCCGTTTCAGCTAGAATTTCCTTCCACCTTTTGTCATTTCCGGTTCCTTTACGCTGAAAACAAATTTTCAGTTCTTCCTGCAATGATTTTGGTCGGCAGGTATATAATGGACAGGTCAAATGATTTCCCCACCTTGATCTCACCACCATCGCTTCTTGCTGTTAATCAGGCTTTAATGGCAATGCGTCGTCACTTCGAGACTCGAGATGGTCGTTGTGATATATTGCACTCATTCGAAAAATAACTCTATATTTACTCCTTTAAAATTTCACTTAAACAAACAACTTTAAACGATTTTTTAAAGGCAGTATAAGTAACATAAATTAGAAGTAGCAAAGTTTTGACCAAACTCAAACGAGCTGCATTAAGTGTGATGTAAACCATATAAATGAATATACTGACGTTAAATTAATAAGTATTTACTTTATATTAGCATTCGTATTTATTTTAGTTTATATTATTCTATTAACGATTTATTATTTTGTTAATTAAACATACCGTAGATGGGTATTTTCCCTTTTTATTACGCATATTACAGTTATGATTCCCCGTTTAATCAAAAACCCCGCTTAATCGAATATCATTTCTGGAACCAAAAATAATCGTTTAAACGGGAACGACTGTATTACTGATTAAATGCAAGTTTTAATTTTAACAATGAAACCCTTTAAAACGAAATGATAAGGGGCAATATAATAATTTTGAATTAGAAATTTTCCAAAGAACTTTGGGTTTTTTTAAGGCAAGATTCCGCTTAGTACAGGTATTACTATGTATAAATAGGTCAATGGGGAGTCTGCATAGTAATATACAAAATAAATGTGCTTTTTGTAAGTTCCATTGTAATAAAAGTGCCCTTTTTTTTCGGGTGTCATTTTTCTCCTTCTCACCACCTAGGAAAAATAATTACATTTAAAATTTTCCAATAACAGGAATTATTTTAGGTACCTAATATATTCTCCTATTGAAAATGAGAAAAATACAATCCATTTCAAATATCTGTGAAGAGTAATACCTCCCTCCCCCCCCCCCCCCTCACTTTATCTCCCATAAAACTTCCAGCGTCCATCGGCCATAAAGAGATAAAAAGGATTTAAACTTTACAACAATAAGTTCGCAACTCCGCGGGACACAAGTTGAACATTCTTAGACCAGATGGAAACTAAGCACTATTTTTAATAATTTCGAAATGCATTCATGTATTTTTTCTTATATTTAGTACAGTAAGACTCCGTATTTTTTCAAAAATTCTTTGGAGAAATTGAAAAAGAATATTTGTAAAAAGAAACATGAGCTAAAAATCATGTGTCTAGCATAAATTATGAAACACTTTCCAATACATTCAGAATATTGAAACAAAACTTTACAGCTTATTACGGAGAAAGGTGGTGTCTAAATAAATAAATTAGAAAACACATAACGCATTTGAAAACCCAATTTCTGCAATTGCTGTCAGTTAGTTGGAAAAATATCTATTTTTTGTGCAGCCCTGTATATGCTCTATAACTTTGTATGTATGTATGCAAAAATTTAGTTCCGCAGGAAAATTCCCATTCAGCAATTTCTGTCAATAAACGGAATTGTACTTGCGATAGTGATTCCCAGTATATGACCTATTGAATTTATAAACACCACATAATATAAAAAAAATAATAATAACAACAGTCAAATTTAAAAACGTATACCGCAACTGATAACGAACTTATAGCAATTATTGGTCATAGGCCAAATTTTTTTGTGTGTCCCTGAAAATGAAATATAAATTCTATGCACATCATATTCTACAGTAATCGCCTTGTAGTGTACAACTCCTTAGTGAAATATAAAAATTCCAATATGTTTAAAATAGTGTAATATCATTAAACTACACCATACACGATTTTTCTAATTCACCGTAATGTGACGGCATTCTTTTGCGTGTCCCTGTAAACGAATCTTACATGCTACACATTTCATTTTCAATAATGAACATGCCAAATTAAACAAAAATAACATATATCAATTTTATGGCAATTGGACTAAATTTATGTGAATTAGAGCACGGACAGAAGGAAAGACAGACAAACCGAATTTATAAACGCTTTTCAACTATACTGGAAAGAGTAAAAAAAAAATCAAATGACACTTTTTATCACTTTTTAAGATTGATCCTTTTTTTAAGTTTTAGGATTTGGATGAAACCAGTTTTAATTTTCCTTCTCAAGATATTTTTATTTTTTTCATTTAATTTTTAAACAAATAATATTAATAAACAAATAGTAGTAATTATTATCTCTGCGTATTTGTATGTATGGAAACTTTGAAAACTTTCTCCAGCATAAAAAATAAAAGCTCATAAAAATAAGAACGAAGAATAGATTGTGAGAATAGATTTCAAGAATAGATTGTGAAATACTTTCCAACACATTTATCTATCTATAAAACTGTACTGAAATTTTACCGGTAAATAAGGCGCAAGATATGTGGCAGGAAGATATGTGAGTAAACAGTGTGGTAAACATATAACACATTTAGAAATCCAGTTTTATCAATTACCTTCTATAATAATTAAAAAAAAATAATCAATTACGCACCCAAACGGCCATGTATCTTGTTGGTTTGCGTATCCCTGTATAAATTTTTTTATGTTCCACAAACTTCTATTGGCATACAAATATAGTTCAGCGAGAAAATGCATCACACAATTAAAACTATTCTCTAAGCAACTTCCATAGTCAGTAATACTTATATTTTTTTTTCTGCGTTTCAAGTAAAGCAGGTGTATCTGTTCTTTCAACGCGCTACTTTGATAGCTTATGTATAAGAACAGCGAGTTTTATATATTTATGGAATCTTTGACCAAGGATAGTCTTTGGGGTGAGAAGGAAGAGAGTAGGGGAACATAAAAAAACTTTACATACAGATATTTTAAAGGGGTTGAAATAAACATGTTGACTAACAAACGGAAAATTTATCATCTTGATCTTTACAATGTAGGAGAGGGCAGAGTTAAAGGGGTCGGGGGGTAACAAAGTATGAGTAAAAAATTCAGTATTTAGCGCAAGGAAACACAATTTAGGCAATACATTGCATAAATAAAAATGTTTTACAAAGATCTTTGAAAATAAAGTTTAATATATAAAATTATTGGTTATGGTGGTCCATTAAATACATATATATATATATATGTATATTACATATATATTGTCAGGGCCCGACTTATGTAGGTGCATGCGGGGAAGCTTCCCCGGGTCCCCCTTTTTAGGGGACTCCCATGAGAGTAGTCAGGATTTTTATTTAAATGGTGTCAAATGTTTAAAATTAAATAAAAGTGACCAAAATTCATACATTTTCGAACTTTTAAGAAGGAAGTGCGGTCCCCTTCCCCCCTCCGCTTTCAGTAACCTCTCCACCTACGCAAATATCATTAGAAAACTAATGATTAATATTTTATTATGACAATTTAGTATTCTATAGTTTTCAAAAGCAAATCTTTATTAACGTTTTTCTCTTAACGTGGCAAGTTAAAACCAATACTTATAACCAATCTGGGACGTTTTCTTTTAGACATCTTATAACGTACGTAGATAAGCAAAGTAAATGTTTGCAAAGAAATACTCGTATCAAACAATCTATCATTTTTTTTTCTACTATTTTCCTACAAGTATTTTTTTCTTAAAGTTTTGATTATCTTTTTGTGACACTCTGTATACAGATGTAAGCAGTACCGGATATAAAACTTATGCATATAATACAATAGTATGAAGTTTATTACTAGCTACTTCCACATTATTCACAAAAAAATCTATAGATAGATAGATAGAGGGGGGGGGCAGAATGATTCTTACCTTTCCCCCCATAGCCTAAGTCGGACCCTGCCCTGTATATGGTGGTTAATTAATGCTCTTCCGCCTGCCCTACCGCTAACTTTTGTAAATATTATTTAGATGAAAAAAAATTGCTCGTTTAACAATAAAAACTTTGACACATTAACGAATTAATATATAAGTGTAAAAGCTTGACAAATGCAGGTATGACTATGTAAATGATTTGAGAGCAAATGTTTTTTTTTCTTTCACTTTTCTTTTTTTCACTTTTCGACAAATAAATTACATGAGAAATACAAGCGTTTTCCCATTGTAACCTTTATCGGGCTTCCGTGTGCAGAATTTTTTTTTCAAAACGCCAACTTTAACAGCATCTTCCTTCCTATGTTTATCGAAAATTGAAAAAAATTGTTCGACTTTATAGTTTCTGAATAAGAGTACCTGCCAATTCCATGTGTTTATGAACAAAACTGAATTCAGGAATGTGTCACAAAAAAAAAAAATCAATTTGGAAGATTATGCAGTTTTTGTACGGGGCATTCGCCCAGAGCACCCCAAATTTAGTGTCATAGACCTTGAAGCAATTGCAATAAGTTGGATTTATATGATGTAACAATTATCAGTCAGCATGAGCAGGAAAGAAATCAACATTAATTGTAAAATATATTTGTGATCTCTAAGTAATCTATAATTAAAAATGGATATTTAAATACGTTAAAATAAATGTGCATTAAACAGTATTAGTGTAGTTTAATGCATTAAAATAAATGTTTTCTTAGTTTAATTCTCATGGTAACGAAATGAAAAGTTCAATCATCAAAATCTAGTTTAACTTCTTTTTTTTTTCCAGTTTCAATACATTCATTTCATTATGATTGTTTTAATCATACTTATCATATAGTATTAGCATTAATTCTGATCATATAGTATTAGTCTATATGAGATATATTTATAAAAAAAATAGATTGCCATGATTTAATTTGTCATTTAACAAACATGATTGTACAAAGTAAAGTAATAATAATAATAATAACAATAAATTTAAAAAGATAATGCTTTCATTTGCATTATTGTAAGAATCTTTTAGATAATGATTCTTCCCTGTTTTTAAAGACATATACTTACACTTAATCATATCTACTGCTTTAATTGCATCCATTCTATTGATATTTTGAATAATTCTATACTTGTACTGTTCATTGGTATCTTTTTAAACAATATATAGTTACACTTGAATATTTTAGGCTAATTGTGAGCTTGGTGTGCCATCGCGGAAAAAGTCAAGTACTACTTTTCCATCTGACCTTTGTAAATATTACTTGCATTGCCATGAAATCGATATATGATATGGAGGCCTGTTCACTATTGGAAATAGTGAGTGTGGCCTTTATTGTTGGTTTACATGGATGTATAAAATAATTCGAATAAACTCGAATTACGGTCTAGATCGATATCTGCTTGTAGTACTTTTTTTTATAGTAGTATATTATTCCAACTGCAATAATTGATACACATTGCTAATGTGCACTGCAGTCTGTTTCCCATAAAAATTAATAGTAATAATAATGCGCGTAGTGTTTACTGATCATTAACAGAGGAATTCCAAGACAACCGAAGAACAGTGCACTAAAAAAGGACGGTTGAAAAAGGGCACTTTTGTGAATATTTAAAATATTTTTTAGTAAAGGGTGGATTGCTGAAATTAAAATAATTTTAATATCTATAAAGAAAACTGTCTTATTTTGAAATTTGGTTTTCACACTCGAGTTCAAAATTTAATAAAACATTACTTTCATTATATCTTTCTTAATTTTTCAAATGGTGAAGAAAAAAAAAGTTTTTACTTTCCAGTTCTTTTTTTTTTTTTTTTTTTTTTTTTTTTGTTTTTGTTTTTTTTGCGTGCGCGTAAAAAATTAGAGGAAAATCAAATGATTAAGAGGAAGAACGATAATAGTCCAATTGTGGGAAATTTTGTATGACAGTTTTATTTAATGGCTTGAACGACGTAATATCGTTTGCTTATCTTAGATAGAGGAATAAGATGAAATAGTCCTTTGACAATGTAGTTAAAGATAGGTCGATACACAGCTGAAGATCGTATATTCACAAATGTAAATTGAAATATAGCTCTGAATAAACGGTCTATGACTATCATAAATTTTCCCTTCGACCTACAGATCCCATTTTTGTAATATGTCTGTTAAATTGTATTAAGACAAGCTTAATAAAACTAGTTTCTAAATTATTTAGATTTTACAATTTTCCTTGTGTATTCAATTTTTCCATTTCTTTAAAAACTGTTATTGTATGCAGATTTTTCAACAGAAAAAATATTTTAAAAATTCTTTGAAAAATCGGGTCAAGCCGAACCGGACCCGCAAGAGACAAAACCTAACCCGAAACAATGGATATCAACCCGATTTGCAGCAAAATTGTAGAAGTTAATCCAACCCCCGACAAAAAAAGAAAGGTTTCCCGACCCGATGCAGGACTCTACGCCATACTCAATAAATTTAGATCCTAAGTATTATTTAAATTATTTTCGAGAAAATATTTTCATTTCTGCTGTGCATTCCTTAAATTTTGTTTTCTTTGTTGAAACTTCAAAATTTTGACTCCCACTTATTGTTACCCCCCTCCATACACACACACACACACACACACGTACACCCCGCTCTTAACTCTGCTCCCCTCTTACATTATAAAAATCAAGATAATGAAAAACCTTCACTTTTGAAAAAAGTACTTTTGTTTATGTTTTGACCCCTTTAAATGTATGTAAAAAATTGTTTCTTTTAATTCCATGTCCTCCCCCTTTCTCTTCACCAAAAGGCTGTCTTTGGTCAAAGTTCCCATAAATATATAAAAGTTAATAGCCTTATACATAAGCTATCCATGTACTAAATTGAGAGAATCTATAGATTGTATTTTCTGTTTACCACCCCGCCCTTTCTAGGGGCTTACTAATGAACAGCCGGCGTCTCCAGCAGAATATATTTTTTCAATACACAGCACCTATTTGTTAGTGTCCTTTAAGTGTAACGCTATGTATAATATACTTTTTTGATATCAATAATAGATATGCGGACTTACCACGGGCTTTAGTTGAAGCTTAGAATTAGTTTTCTATAACTGAAAATATATGTAACTTTAATAACTAATAGATCTGAATTTTAGGTTCATCTAAGTATATATAATAATTATTATTTTTACCACTGATTTTTTTTTGCTAAGACCTTTTCACCGTTGACCTTTTTACCTAAATTCATTTGAAATAGAGTATCTACATTAAAATATACTGCAAACGATTTTCCCGCGTAGATCATTATGTAACGGAATTCTTTTGTGCGACTCTGGAAATGAATAATAAATTCTTTGAATTTCATATTCTACAGAAAGCATGTTTTAGTGCTGCACTTGAAACGATTTTTTCCCATTGGTCGTAATTTAACGGCATACTTTTGAATGCCCCTGTAAGGGAACTGTACATGCTACATATTTCATTTTCAATGGTGATCGTGCGATAGTAAATGTCAATAACACACAAAATTTCAGGGAAATCGAATTATATTTGCGCAAGATAGAGCACTGACAGACAAACTGAAGTCATAAACCCTTTTCAACTATGTTGGAAAATGTAAAATAAATAAATTCCTCATAATTTAGAATTACAAATTGTCATTAGTGTGTGACTTAATCGGAGAAAAATTTTCTTGATTTTACGATATCGGAGGTAACATGCGCATATCAAATATCACGAATTTGATTTTTTTTTAAAGTAGACCATTGAAAGTGATTATTTAAAAGTATTTAGGTAGAATAACTAAATTACTAAATTCTTCTATAAACACGCTTGCGGAATGGGGCAGAATTTGATAACATACAGAAAATGTGCAACAAAATTTTTATTATTAAAAATAACCATAAGTTTAATAATAATTCTTAGGCTACAATAAAGATAACTCTTCGGCTATCAGTTTTTATTTTCCGTTGGGGAGGGGGGGTGGGGGGTGGGGAGTTATTCTAAGATTTCTGCTGTGATGTCAGAAAAGATTTTTTTTTTAATGATGCCCTACTTTATTTTTATATCAACAATCTTTTATGTTACATTGTGCAATATTCATGATTTAATAATTATTGATTAATACTAATTTTAAAAGAACTAGTTTAAAACATAAACATTTCATAATCCTTTTATTAAATAAGCGACAATGAAAAAAATATGTAGCAAGCTACCACTATTTGGAATTTTACTGTTCCTGTGAACTGTTTTCTTTAGAAATCATCTTTACAAAGGAAGGGGTGGGGCTGTCAATCATAGTTTTCTCAAAGCTCAAAGCGTCACTTACAGCTTACAGGTAGTATTTCGATGTCATTCATGGGTTGCAAGAGTTTGGATTAGATAACAATGGGAGATATTTACTCTCTTTCAAACCTTACTTCAAAGAAAACTCATAGAAACTTTTAAAGTATCATTGAAATTAATTACACTGGAATATTTGGTCAACTCTGTTGTATTTAGTAGAATGATTAGGTAAAAAATAATGATAATTGTAGATATCGTTCAGGGAAGTGTAGTCTCATAAGCATTTTTCTGGCTACACCTCTGGTTCTTCTCTGTGAAACACAACTGTGAGAATAATTAAGATTTAGGGCTTTTTAATATGGCAGTTTTAATGTAAGAGTCGCTATATTGGGACTCGTTATATAAAGAAAGCACAAATAATACACAATGTTTTTAATTTTCCAAGCGGACACAGCCAGTGATATAAACATAAGAATGGTTTTTGGATTCTCCCCCCCCCCCCCCCTCAACTTTCAAAAGAAATCAAGTATCCAGTTATTCAAAAATATAAGTAGGTCAAATATAATGAAAACCACACATATAAATATGTGTAAAAATACACCTTTATTTATTTTTTAATGCAAGTAAAAACAAGGAAGAGTAACTTTTGTTAAGATTATCTGTCTTTAATGCATATGAATGCATTACCTATCTTAAAATGATTATTATTGTTTACTTTGCTTAATCATATTGGTGAGATGATAGGTTATATCTCCCAACCTGAGAAGTACTGTGTAAACATCATTTTATTAATTGAAATAATTCTTTCATGGCAAATCTCTTTGTATGTAAACTGCCATATAAACAAAAGGAAAATCGAGATAAGAACAGGAAAAAAAAAAAAATATGATACGTTTGTAGAGATTTTGAAATACAGCCTTCATGGTAGAATTATCATTAACTTTGTCTCATATGATAAAGGAAAAGTTTCAAATTGAAAAATAAAATTACTTTACTTTTGCTCTAAAATATTAAAAAGCATTGCAGATTACTGCGAGCAATTGCACTTAATAAAGCCGTCTATGATGTTTAATTGCGTGGAGTTTTTGATCTACTTCCAACAATTAATAGGCTACTTCACTCACGCGAAAGCACCCGCTCGCTAATGTTTATTTGGTGGAAGAATTTTTTTAAGATACCTCGTTTTTATTTCCATTTTTTTAAACGAATCTTTTGCATTGGCTACCTAAGATCGATCTATAGAAAGACCGTTTTTTTCTTTTTCGATTTTGTTTAAAGTTTTTTTTTTAATTTATTTAGGATACGTTTACTTTCGGAACCGGTTTCGAAAGTAAAAGTATCCCCATTAAAAAACCTTGCAAATAAAATAGAAGGAGTAAAAAAGTCCTTTGTACAGATCGACCTCAGCTACTCAAATCAAAGAAAATCGTTTAAAAATACTGAAATGCAAGCACGCTATCTTTAAAAAATTCTTCCTTAGGAATAATATTGAATCTAGGAAAAAAGGTGACCCGAAAAAACGTGACAGAAAAAACAAGAGCGGAAAAAACGGGATAAGGAAAAAACGAGACCGGAAAAAACGTGACAAGGAAAAAAAGGTGACCGGAAAAAACGTGACAAGGAAGTGTTAAATATTGAACTTGTCGATAAATAAATGCTAAAAACTAAAGTAAAGTTTTTCCACTGTCAGTTTCTTACAGCGTAGGGGGGGAGGGGGGGCAGAGTTAATGGGTGAGTTTGACAACTCTAAGATTTGGTCCAAGAAAATTCAATTTTAACATTTCATTAAGAGAAGTTTATTATGACTTCTACAAAAGACAAGTTAGTGCTATCCACGGAGGGGGGGGGGGGGGGGTATTAAAGAAATACAATTTATTGATTCTTTCAATTCGCTATTGATAGTTTATATATGAGTAAAGATGTTTTATAAGGCGGAGGGGGAGGGAAAAAATTGCATACACAGCCTGTAAAGGGAACAAAATAAACACGAAGAGAGGAGGCATTTTCTTTAGAGGAATTTTTTCATTATCCTGCTTTTTGCTCGCAGGCTATCAAAGCCCAAGGATTAATGTGCACGCAGGTTCTGTATGTATGTATGTATGCACTTACGTCTGTATGTACGTAACGCGATAACTCTTGACAGAAACATCCGATTTGCTTTAATTTTTTTTCCAGGTTCATTGTTTCCAAATTCAATATTTAACACTTCCTTGTCACGTTTTTTCCGGTCACCTTTTTTCCTTGTCACGTTTTTTCCGGTCCCGTTTTTTCCGGTCACCTTTTTTCCGTTTACCAATCTACCTATAATGAAATTTAAAACCTATCTACATCGATGCTTTTTCTGGCCCATTCAGCGTCATTATAGACAGGTTTCACGGTGCTAGTTTTAAATTATGCTAGAATTTGAATAAAATTTGCGCAACAATAATAAATAAAAATATTATTTTTGAAGTGTAATGTTAAATTGGATATTTGAGATTTTTATTATTATTACACAACAAAAGTGCTGTAAGTAAAGAAAAAAAAACAGTTTAGTTATTTAGTATTATAGTTAAATGAAAAAAATGACATACATTTGGAAGTAAAAAGGAAAGAAAAGAACGTGTATATTCATTAAAAGAGCAAAATAAATAAATATTACATAATAAATAATGAACATGCAAAATAAATAAATATTATATGGCAAATGATATAAAATAATAATTATTATAGTAATGAATTAGAATCTTATGGACAGAAATAATAAAGAAAATAAGTAAACGATGATATTCCATAAAATTGCTTAGTATATGGTTCGAAATACAATGCCATTCTTAAGCATTAACAGAAAACGAAATCCCCTAAGGCATTCGACTTAAAATACGGTAATCCAGTTGACAAATAGTCTGCCTAACGCCTATTGTGTGCTTGGAAAGAGGGGGTGATTGATAAACGCCTTCTTTAACTCCCAGTCTCGAGAAGTGGGGGGAAGCGCAAACGCGTTCATAACCATCTAGAAGTAGAATATTTTGACCGCCTATACGCGCTTGTGACCATGTACAAGTACAAAAGTCTGACCGCCTATATGCGTTCACGACCACTTACAAGTACCAAAGTGCGACCGCGGATACGCGTGCGTGACCACGAAAGGGTTAAAACATTCGTATTCTTCACGCCATTATAAATTATAAGAAGTAAACAGAAAATATTAAAAACTGAAAGAAATACATAATGAGATTAGTTATCAAAAATTTAAATATTTCATTAATCTGAGTTTAATCATAGCAGTTAAATTTCTAATTGTCGTTACCGTTGTACTGCCACGCAATAAATGAATCGGTCCGTGAAAGCAAAACCAAATCCCTCGTGGAGTGCCCCGCCCACTACCGAACAATTTAATTTACAGCACGGCCACTAGTGGCGCTACTTTGCGGCATCATTTAGCATGGGAGTGTCTTCGCTTTCCTATATAACCGCTTTGATTTCAGTTTCACGGTGAACGCATTCATCCGTATTATTCAATACCATCATCACATATATGTACATATGCTTTTACTTGAAAAATTATAAAAACAACACATCTAATAAATAAAGTGGTATGAGTTGAATAATTCAGTAGTACAGTAAAATATTAATTTTTTTGTTAATTAACAAGAAGCTAATATTTTGATATTAGATAGACATAGACATTTCTTTTATCTTCTTATTCTTAGGAAACATTGTTAAATTAGCGAATAACTGTTGCAATTTTATAAACCAAAAGATTTCTATATAGTATGTAATGAACTTTAAAAAAAAAAAAAAAAATTATTATATATTTTGTATTTAAATGTAGTTTTATTAAAGTTTCGTGATAGTTGATCGAATTCGGGCCTAATCTAAGTGGAAGCATGTGTATTTTTATAAATTATTGCTTTGAGACAAAATTCTTTTTTATTTTTTTAGGTTTTTGTTAATATTACAAATGATACTGTTTTAGTAAACATGTATAATTAGCTATTTTCAGTTTCCCTGTCCGTGCTTTTGGGTACTTTAAAAAATCGGCGTTTATCATGTGAATCAAATTTTTATTCTTGTACTATATTTTGGTTTTTTATCTTTTAAATGGATCAATCCATTTCAAGTGGTCCAGCACTGGTTGCTTGACCATTTTTAAAAAATCTGAAATTTTTTGTACAACAACCCTAACATGATGGAAGTTCAAAATGACTATTATTTTAATTTTATTATTTTTTGTTTGTGCATGGCGGCCATCTTTGTTTCATCGTCTGCAGCAATTTTCTCACATGAAGGGTTTACGAAATTGTAAATAATTCATTGTTTATTTTTCCAATTCAAGTGCGGATTGTTGCAATTTGTACAGAATACATTGGGCTAAAAATTGTATAATAGTGTAGTTTCCGAAACTAACTGCTTATTGGTGAAATTTAAGCATAAAGTTTCAGTTTTTTTTCAAAAATTTGTCCGTTTACAAGTCGAAATTTTTCTAGCAGGGAAAACTGTCAACATGACATAATTTTTTTTACAAATAGGCCAAAAGTACTTGTACTCACACGCCAAGTTCCAGACCTGAGATTTCGTTTCTCTTCGCTAAAAAAATTCCCAAATTTTTCAAAAATGTCAAAAATCGCACTTTTTAGGCTTAGATATCTCTGGTGGGGCACGAGATAGAAATCTGAAGTTCTGGTTTCTGAGAGTATTGTATTGTAGTGCTATGCACAAGAAATTTCAGGATGGAGATTTGACTACAAGCTGAGATATGGCAAGGGCAACATGTCAAAAGAATGCTGCCAAACTATTGTTTTGCTGTAGTCAGTGGTGTAGTCGCGGGGGGACGGCGTCCCCTCACTTTTTTATTTTATCTCGAGCGTCCCCTTACTTTTTATTATCAAGGGGGACGCTAGAGACGCGGGAGGACGCAGACTTTCCCAAAGAATTATTATTATTATTTTTTTTTTCTTTATGAAGACAGCAATAAATTAACAATTTTAGAAATAAGGTATTGATATTTAATGCTTTTCAACAAAGTTGAAAAGTGTTTACTGTGCTGGTTCGCCTATTCACTAAACTTCCAATTTTTAACCAAACTTCAAAAATTTTATATATTTTTTGGGGATTCAATGTAGTATTTCACTACTGTAAATTATGTGTATAGCATCGGTATTTCGTTTGCGCGAAAACAAAAAGCGAGTTCTTTCATATTACGCTTCATTGGCAAAAATTGTTTGAAAAAGACATTAATGAAGTTTTATTTTAAATATAACGAAAACGACATTTGAAATTCGTGATAACATGTTCCCTATCTGAAATAGCATTTATCGTTCGTTTACACTGACATAAAAAAAATATTTTCAAACTCCATGATCCATTAACAATAATTATTTGAAATGCATGGAAAACTAGAGGATGCATGACGGTGCGTGAAACATTTATAGAACTTTTACAATGCCATACAATAGAATCCAGCACATTGCCATCTATGGGTTCAGTTGCTTGAACGTGTTTTCAATTATATTATCAGGGCTTCCAACACATTTTAGTCCTCCAAAAGTGGAAAAGGGGCCATTTGATGAAATTCCATGCTTTACTTTTTGGAACAGAGTAGTTAAGAAATTTTTATCGTATATATAGAGAGATTTTCCAAATATTGTCAAATCATATTCAGGTCATCCCATAGCATATGAATCATTCAAAAAGATTCCAATACATTCTTCTGATGAAAATATATTTAAGAAGTATAACAAAAACAAGGAGAAATTTTAATTAAGATTTCCTTTAATAGAGGGATATATGTACTTGACACCAAAATCGAAAACAAAACTAAATCTATAATAATAAAGGTCTGAGGTTGATCTGTGTGGTCTATGTGCTGAAAAGACCTCTGTAACAGCTGTAAGATGGTGGCGAGGTACAATTATGTCTAAAATTATGCACTTCGAAGCCAGTTTTCGGATTTTTTTAAATATTTATTATTTTTTTGCTATTTTTTGCCTCTTTTTTTTCTTTACCTTTCACGGTGGTTTTTTTTTCCACATTTATAAAAAGAATTAAGTTTCAATTTTTCAGCCGAATAGTGGTAAATTTTGTCCTCTTTTCAACTTTTTTCGTAAAATTTATTCAGAATTTGTACAGCGATTTATTTTTGGCGAATTTTTTATGCGAATTTCATTTGTTTTTCGCGTTTCGTTTCAATATTATGCCATTCGAAAAAGGAAATCAGTTTCTAACTCTCAACGCCAATGTAATAGATTTTGTTCTTTCGCGATTGCGTCCTCGGATTTGAATTTTTTCCGATTTTTAACTTTTTTTTTTAATTCCGCGGCGATTTTTTGACATTTATGGAAGATTCCGGTAACAATGTTAAAGCCTACTATAGTAAATTTTGTCTTCTGCGAATTTTTGAATTTTTAACATTTCTTTAGCAATTTTGCGGTGATTTTTCCACATTAGTAAAAGGAATCCTGTTTAAATTTTGTAGACCCATTATAGTAAATGGCATCTTCTTTTCAATAAAGTTTATTTGGAATTCGCATAGCGAATTTGGAATTCGCAATTTTTTATGCGATTTTTAGGGGGTTTTCGCGTTTTGCGACAATTTTTTGACATTCGTAAAAGGAATTCTCATCCAACCTTTTAGTGCAGTTTAATATGTTTTGTCATCTTTATCAATAAGTTTTTCGGAATTCGTACCGTAATTTTTTAATTTTTTGCTAATTTTGTATACAATTTTTCAGTTTCTTGTGTTTTGCGACGATTTTTTGTCACTCGGTTTCAATCTTCTGGTAGTTTAATACAGAAAATTTTGTACTCTGCGATATTTGAATTTTTAGTGATTTTTAATCCGATTCTCAATGAGTTTAACGTTTTTCCGCATTCCGTGGTGATTTTTTACATTCGTAAAAGAATTTAGGTTAGAATACTTTAGCCCACTATAGTAAATTTTGTGCTCTACGATTTTTGAACTTTATTGATTTTTAGCGGGTTTTTTTTGCGTTTTGCGAATGATTTTTTCATATTAGTAATTTTTTTTTTTTCAGTCGCCGAAAAAGAACTAATTGGACCAAAGAGGACCTTTTTCTAAAAAGAGAACTTTAGGAGGGAAGGATAACCATTTGGGAGCTTTGCATTATGCATTTTGTGTATTTTTTTATATTTTAATAAAACATTAATTAGCTGAGTGGTATGTAAATGACATTAGTATACAGAGTCATAAAAAAAAATTTAAATGCACAATCATGTGAAGCCGGATATTTCTTGAAATGCTCTATATTAATTTTACATACATTTGTGAATAATTAATATATTGGCTGGTTTACGGGGTTAAAAAGTGACACGCGCTTTAATTCTTTACCTATTGGGGGATAAGTACTCGTAGGTAATGCAAATTATAAAACTGTTTAAAGTAAGATAATAAAATAAAATTGAAATGTTATGACAGTGAAATAATAATCTCTTTAATTAAAAAAAAATGCGTACAATTTTTAATACTTTTATTCGACTCTTCTATTCAAAATTTTTCAGTTAGAAAAATTTTATTTTTGATGCAACAAAAACATTAAAAAACTACTTACCTAATCTTTAAAATAAATTAAAAAATGAAGAAAGGAAATTGGCTTATATAACTTTTTTGAACCACTTAAATATTATTCCAGCAGTGAATATACATAATGTTGATAGCATTTTCAGAACAAAATTAAATATTAACAAGTATAAAAAGAAAAATGCATTGCAAGAATGTTTAAATAAAAAGCTACGCAGACAGCGATCATGTAAAGAGACAATGTAGTTTTAAAACTTAGAAACATAATTTAAAAAAATTAATAACTAGCTAAGCATTCTCTAAGTGTTTTCCGTCAGCTCTAAAAACTGAAGCTCTTCTAAAAACGTATTTGTAAATATTTTAGATTTCTTTGTCACTAATATTATTGAGAGCATCGATTATATTTTACTTAAAGTCAACTGCATATGATTATTACCTTCCGTTACCTCTTTCTTGTAATATCGCATAGCTTTTCGAATTTATTATTATAGTCATCGTCCCTCTACCCTCGGCATATACCCTACCTCATTTTAAACGTTTTTTCATCTTACATTGTCTACTTATCTTCAACAAGTAAAAAAGTAAAGCATATTTAAATTTTTTCGAACACACTGCACAGGCTGAAATACTTCGTCTAAAACATTGCCAGACTTTGATAGCAACTTTGTATTTTTAATAACAAAATCTGGCACTTTTAATTTATAATTTAATTTAATGAATAATCTGTTTAATCGTCTAATGCTAATTATTAACGGTTTTCACCGGTATGTAAGCGAAAATCACAGGCTTACTCAAAATTTGGAAAATGGGAAATCATAGAATGGCTACTGACACAAAATCTAGAAAAATATAAAGAGTTGAGAAATTTTATGGGAGAAAGTATTTCAAAAAAGTTCTCTGAGAAAGGGAACGTAATTCATATAATTAAACTGTGACAAAGTTAAATATATTGCTGTTGTTTAAACCGATTTTTAACTTTTATTTAAATATTTAATAAATAAAAGAAATTAATTTGAAACACTTTTATTTTATTAACTTCAAAAAAATATATTAGGAAAGTGCTTCTTAAATAACTCGGAATGGTACAAATATAAGTGTTATTTGCTATAGAATCTCTACTTAAAAAAAAAAAAAAAAAAAAAACTACCTTTAGAAAATTTCTGCTTCTTAAACTTTTTATAGAATGCCATCAGTTCAAATAAATGTATAATTCGAGAAGATTTTATTCCTGTTAATAATATGGCATAACATTCCTTGCACCGATTCACACATTCAAAATTTAATCCTATCTCATTCTTTCAAACAGAATATCTACTCGATAAAAATAACTTCCATGTCAAATTTAAACAGTCAAATTTAACTCTGACAGTTTCAGAAGAATAGCGATTCCAGAAGGTTTTCAGCTTATTTCATTACTTAAAATTTCGAAATTTTTAAAATCCATTCTTCGTGAGCATCTGCAAGTTAATAGTTACCAGTATATTTATTTTCAAGTTTCTTGTAAAATAAGCTTCAGATAAATCGTGATGAGACGATCTTAGAGGGTTTACCCATCAATTCACCTTTTTCAAAATTTGAATAATAATATTTAAAAAAAAAAAAAAAACGTTTTAAGCGAGCATGTCAGTCTTGAAAATGTACATAAGTGCCATGTTTTAAGTTTCTTGAGAAATCATGATGAAACTGAAATTTTAGAACGTTCTTTCTGCATTTCACACCGTGAAAATTCTATTTAAAAAAAAAAATAAATAATAAAAAAAAAAAATCAAGTATTGATTTTACACATTAGAAGTAACCAAGTTATTATTTAAAGTTTCTATCACAAGTTTCTTTCTTTCTTTTTTTCTTTTTTTTTTCTTTTTTTTTTTTTTACAGGAATCTTGACGGAACGCAATTTCCGAAATGTTCTGTAGCAGGGTATTTATTTATTTCCCCTCTTTATAATCCATATTCTTTAAAAAATCCGATTTGGGCCAGAATTTGAGTACTAAACGTATTCTTCGGGCAAATAAAAATTATTTATCGATTATCTTCGGCCTTGGTCATATTTTTTTGAAAAAATTTCTCGCATAAACAGTACTTATTTGTTACTTCTAGTCAAAAAATAGTTTTAAAATGACCTGATGCGAAAAACTTGTCGAATTTCTCCAAAATTAGAGTTTGGACAGTGGCATATAGTCCCAGAATATTAACTAGTCTATTCGTCATGTATAACATACTACTTGGAAAATTTGAGCTCAGTCGAAAACACCGTTTGAACGCTATCGTGTTCAAACATACACACATATTTTGATTGAGGGAAAAAACAGACTTTGAATCTGAAAGGAAATACCAACATAAACACATGTATATGCACATACCCAGAGAATTTTATTGTAAAAATAGGCAAAATGGATTCAAGAGGCTTCAAAAAGTAACGATATACCAAAATTTCATAGTCTTATTTTCTTTGGCATAATTACAGTAAATTCCTTACACTATATCTGACCATAAAGTAAAAATGCAATAATTTTCAATAGTCTCAGTAGAAAGCAGTTATTTTTTAACTATATTTCCAAAATAAATAACGCAAAACAAATTCTAATAAAAATTTCGTTAGTTGAATTAGTGTTACTGAATTACGGCTTCTATTCTAAAAAAAAATCAGTCATGAAATAAGGTTTTAAATTTTTCAATTCTATAGCAAGCTTTTTAATGTCCAACAGATAGAGAAACTTAAATTAAATGAATTTAAATTTAAATTTTTTAATTTAAATTTCCAATTACTTTTCTTTGAAATTGAAAATGAAAAGCAAGATTCAAAATAAAGTTTGCCTATGAGTGATACACACCCTAATGTTCGAAACTGTGAGCGTCCCCCCACTTTTTTTTCCAGGACTACACCACTGCTGTAGTCACAGTTAAGTATTTATCTCAGAGTGTCATTTAAATTTATTTTTTGATTATCTTTAAAAAATAGTAACAGAAAATAAAGCCTTTTGCAAAGCTTAGCAATTAATTTAAAAAATAATTATGCCTAAGGCCTACATTTTGTATGGTTTCAGTAATTTGTTTTGTAATTTTAGTAACCAAAAGAAACCTCAGCACTTTTATATATATAAAAAAATATTTTTATACAAGACCTGAGACAAAAACAGAATAGGGAAAGAGAAAAGCTGTTAATGTTGGCATACTTGTTGAGACATGATCAAATGTGTCAAAACACATTCCTACTTATTGGTTTAAAAACCACAATTTTAATGCTGCTTGCCAATCCCTGAAACTTGTTCCTACCATAAGTATATTCCTGTAAATGAAACATCATACGATGTTACCATGCATCAGCCTCAAGTAAATTTTAGAAAGTAAAGATATCCAAAGCCCTTTCAAAATTTACACTTCAGAAAATGACATTTTTGCAGAAGAAGTAAGCTAGGAATTATTAATGAACTGAGACTTGCACATAGTGATTTCAAAGTTTATTTCTATGAGCCAGCAGGGCCAAGATCTTCAATCAAGTTATCAAGAAATGACAAGACTTGGTTCCTACAAATAAAATTTTGAGAAAGATCAAAATTGTGGTTTTAAAACCAACAAGTAAGAATGTGTTTTGACACGTTTGATCATGTCTCAACAAGTATGACAACATTAAAAGCTTTTATCTTTCTCTGTTCTGTTAGGTAGCTTTCATTACAAAAAAGCTACCTATTGCAGCCGTTCGGAGGAAAGCGATTTCAAAAAATTTTGGTATATTTTCATCGATCATGACCCCCAGACCCCAAAACCACCCTCCGTTCAAAATTGATATATATATATATATATATATATATATATATATATATATATATTAGGGTGGTCACAAGAAATCAATTTTTGAATTTTTTCCGGGGGACCCCCCAAAAAGTTGCCAATAGACTAGAAAATGAGAATGGCAAAGTTTTAGCTCATTTGGATAATATTAACCCGTGCCTCATTGAGGTTAAAGTTTGAAAAAAACGTGATTTTTCGCAAAAAAATGCTGTTTTTCCTTCATACAATAAATACAATTAAACCTAGAAACATAATTCAGGTCTCATTTTATATAAAAAAGCTTCGTTTTGAAGAACCACACACCATTTTATTTCTAAAAATGTATAAATTTAGACATATGCGCATTTTTCAGGACCAGACTTCACCCAAATCCTAAAAATTGATTTTTATGAAAATGTGAAAAAAACATTGTAACATTCCATTTCATCTGCTTTCCCCCTTTTGTTTTTCATTTTGTACATGATAAAGTACTAATTTTAAAAAAATTCAAAAGAAAATGAAAAAAAGAATCGAATTTTAAACTGAAAAAATTTAAAAAAAAAGGGGGGGGGGTGCAAAGAAAGTATAAAAATTAGAACAAATATGCTCAAATGCATTTTATTATTAAAGTTGTGTTACAAGAAAGGAAGCATAATAAAGAAAATTAATTATTATCCCTTACAATTGTCACATTAACCCTTTCCAGTACAGAAAAGTTCTGTTCGTAAAATAATGAAATGATTGACTACACCTAAATTTACAAGCAAGTAAGTTTGGAATTAAAATTAGGTAGTCTCGACATGGGACCACTGCGCCAGAAAGGATTAAGGTGGTAAATGGCTTAGATAAGGAGGCTTTTGAAGAGTCTGGAAAAGTTTTTCTACATTCACATACAACTTTTAGCATATACTGTTTTTATTTTTCGTTTTTTGTTAAACAGGAATTGAAATCTCTAGTTAATTTTCTTCCCCTTTCGGCTGTGTCATTGACAACTTTAAAACCATTCACTGACTTCTTGCTTTCAAATAAAATTTATTTTCACACCACTGATTGGGATCAGTATTTAAAAAATGCTTATTAATATAAAATCTCTTACAAATTTTTATAGTTTGAGATGAAACAAAAACATTGACTCCTTTGTTCAATAAATAATTCACTTCGTTGAAAACTTTTGTTGCTTTTAAATTTTTATCATCATCATCATTTCTTCTTCAAATGACATTAAGTTTACAGCCATACTTATGTTGACTTTTTTTTTTTTTTCAAAGTATCATCTAAAAATGAAAATGCAACTTGATCCGAGTTAAGATACCAAAGATGGTTTATCACTTTAACGAGTGCTTTGTCTGCAACCTATTTATCAATTTTTCTGTAGTGAATACGTGATTTTATTATTTGCAGGTCTTGGATTGGGGTCCAAAGTGGGAGTGGGAATATTGAAGCACGATTTTAGATAAATATTGATTAGAAGTAAGCAAAGGTCTTTAATACCTTCTTTTTCTAAATTTGTTATTGAGAGATTATCTATGACAATATATTTTGAGAAAATAAATTGCTTGTACATCTGACATGATTAAAAGCACCAGGTGCTCTGAAAAAAGTCTTTTGTAAGAAGGAGTCCTATAAAAATTAAACAAAGTTGGATAAACTCTTTATAATCATCCCTGAGCTGTTAATTTGTAAAAGGTTCTGTAAGAAAACTTGAAATTTCTTCTGAATTAACTATTTATATCTACTATTTCATCTTCAATAGCATTTTTATATTTACTCTGGTTTAATTAACCACCCAATCAGAATTGTTTTTTTAAATATCTGGCTGAGGAGCAGTGATTATTCCCACTTTACAATCAAAACCAGCTTTTAGGATAATTTCTAGATTAGGGTGGCGACATGGTAAATACAGAAGACTTTTGCGTTAACAATTGCTATAGAAGAATGCAGGTTCCACTGAGGTGACCGTTGTTTACTGCAGTTGTATCAAAACATATTGCCTGGATTTTTCCAACTTCCTCCACTCTTCAACTGCTGAAAATACAGCTTTCGCCAGAATTATTCCGATACTATTTTCAAACTGTGGAACTCGTAGTAACTGTTCTTCATCCCCACAACTAATTAAAACTTCTATCCTCTCTACATTTTCTTTATTCAAAAAATGATGAAGCAGTTTTCCATCCCAGTGAATAACAGTTCTCTCTAAACCGGAATTTTTAAATCTTTTTTTGATGATCTCAGTTCTTTGTTTACGAAATAGTTATTCAGGGAGTCAATTGCACTTCTACTTAAAATTAAAGTCTGTGGTTAACTGGTGGATGTACTCTAAATCTAGCAGCTTCTCTGGCGTTCAGTTTCATTTTGCGAATATTATAAAATAAAATACATAAAACTTGACGATTACTTGGTAGCTTACTGTCGATGATTTGATGAGACAAGTGCCCAATTAAAAAAATCTTACATTTCTGCCATCATATCAAAAGGGGGGGGGGGGCTTTACGGAATGTTTCGTCAATTCTAAAAATAGATAACGATAACAGGTAACAAAAACAGCCTTGTAATAAAAAGAGAAATTCAGAGGTTCAACTGCAACACAAATCGAGAAGCTCTTTCTTACTAGACACAGAACTAGATAACTTATAATCAATTATAATTCGTGAAATATTTTTAAAGTTGCAAATATTGTTCATTTATTTTTGCCTATTAATGAAAATAATGCAAAAAAAATTATCAAAAGTAGTAAAATTATTAATTTGTCATTTTTCTCAAAAATGCAGAGTTTGAGGATATGGTTCACGAGCTGACCTGAAAAATACTAATATTCATTAAATATAAGTTTTGATGAGAGTAAAAGTTTAAGGCAACAACTGTTTCTATGAAATAAAACAAGAATCAGGTTTCTAAGACAAATAGTTTTCACGTAAAGAAAGAAAAACGACAATTTTTTGCCAAAAACTGCAAATTTTCAAGACTTCAACCTCGATGAGGCACGGGTTAATGTTATTCATTTCAGTTGAAACTTTGCCAATCTCATTTTCTAACTAATTGGCAACTTTTAGGAGGGTCCCCCCGAAGAAAACGTTAATTTTTTTTTCTTCCCATGTTGCTTGTGACCACCCTAATATATATATATATATATATATATATATATATATATATGACCTTTGTCACACTGTAACTCTCGTATTTATGAACCGAAACCGATTTGGATGTAATTCGGTGTGTACATAGTACATACCAATGTCTCGACCGAGTTCGTTGGCCAGCTTCATCCGCCATTTTGTTTCAAAATGGCGGCCATTTAAATTTTTTTTTTAAATTTAAAATTTGAAAAGTGGTACCAAAAAATTGAAAATGGAAAAATATTTTTTCTTATGTTTTTGACCTTTATTCAAAGATTCCGGAGCAGTTTTTTTTCGTCTATATCTTAAAAAATGGCTGAGTTATAGCATTTTGAATTTCTAGCGTGGCTGACATTTTGAAACGTCCTGAATTTTGTCACGCGATACAAGGCGTATTTATGAACCGATTTGGATGTAACTTCGTTTATACATAGTACATACGAATGTCTGGACCGAGTTCGTTGGCCAGCTTCATCCGCCATCTTGTTTTAAAATGGCGGCCATTTAAATTTTTAAGAAAAATTTCAATTTGAAATGTGGTACCAAAAAATTGAAAATGGAAAAAATATTTTTTTTCTTATTTGTTTGACCTTGATAAAAAGATTCGGGAGCAGTTTTTGTTTCGTCTATATCTTAAAAAGTGGCTGAGTTATAGCATTTTGAATTTCTAGCGTGGCTGACACTTTCAAACGTCCTGATTTTTTTCACGTGATAACAGGCGTATTTATGAACCGATTTGGATGTACCTTGGTGTGTACATAGTACATACAAATATCTCGACCGAGTTCGTTGGCCAGCTTCATCCGCCATCTTGTTTCAAATAATGATTTAATGTCATAATGATTTAGTATTGATAAAAATTAGAATTGAATCTCCTATATTCGGTTTCCACTAAATTGAGCTTCGCGTGTTTGAATAATATAAGTTGGCTTTTTTAAAATAAGGAATGTGAAAGCTACCTCTTCCTCCCGGCACTGGCCGGAAGGACTTTTTTTGTTTCAGGTCTTCTATAAAAATATTTTTTTTTCTTTATGTAAAAGTGCTGAGGTTTCTTTTAGTTACTAAAATTACTTACAACAAAAGTTACTGAAACCATACAAAATGTATGGACTTAGGCATAATTATTTTTTAATTAATTGCTAAGCTTTGCAAAGGGCTTTATTTTCTGTTACTATTAATTAAAGATAATCAAAAACATAAATTTAAGTGACACTCTGAGATAAATACTTAGCTGTGACTACAACAAAACAATAGTTTGGCAGTATTCTTTTGATATGTTGCCCTTGCCATATCTCAGCTTGTAGTCAAATCTCCATCTTTAAATTTCTTGTGCATAGCACTACCATACAATACTCTTAGAAACCAGAACTTCAGATTTTTATCTCGTGCCCCACCAGAGATATCAAAGCCTAAAAAGTGCGATTTTTGACATTTTTGAAAAATTTGGGAATTTTTTTAGCGAAGAGAAACGAAGTTCCAGGTCTGGAACTTGGCGTATGAGTACAAGTACTTTTGGCCTATTTGTAAAAAAAAAATATGTCATGTTTACAGTTTTCCGTGCTAGAAAAATTTCCTTTTGTAAACGGACAAATTTTGGAAAAAAACTGAAACTTTATGCTTAAATTTCACCAATAAGGATTTATTTCCGGAAGCTACTCTATTACCACATTTTTAGCCCAATGTATTCTGTACAAATTGCTTCAATCCGCACTTGAATTGGATAAATAAACGATGAATTATTTACAATTCCGTAAACCATTCTTCTGAGAAAATTGCTGCAGACGATGAAACAAAGATGGCCGCCATGCACAAACAAAAATTAATAAAATTAAAATAATAGTCATTTTAAACTTCCATCATGTTAGGGTTGTTGTACAAAAAAATTCAGATTTTTTAAAAATGGTCGAGCAACGAATTAATGATTTTCTGGACCACTTGAAATGGATTGACCCAAATATTACTATGTTTAAGGTGCTTTTATTTTTTAAATATATATAATTGTGCCCAAGATATTTTGATTTAAAATTTCTAAGGTGTTGAGGCTCTCATTTTGTGAAACCTTAAATTTATCCTAAAACTATCCTAAAATTTGATAAAAATGTAATGTAAACAAAAAAACTGTTTTGCCGTATCGTATCCTTTTTTTTAAATACCAAAAATTTATTCCGACAATTACATAACTTTAAAAGTATTTTTTCATAATTAGCATTATGTGATAAATATTTAGATATGGAACGGTAACATAACTATTTCTTTTTTTGTGTAATGGTTTCAAACAAGAATACTTACATTTCTTAGCTAATTAATAGCTAGTTATTCATTAGTAAATAATATTTGCTTTTCAAAAACTAATTTCTGTATATGTATGTATGTACAGTCGTGGAAAAAAAAAAGTAAACACCCCCTACTAACTCCTCAGCAAATCATCGTAGAAGAAAGTTACTGGTACCGAACGATTGGAAATAAAGTCTACTTTTAAATGATGTATATAAAATTTTCTTAGGGGGTCATCTACATATTAAAACGAATCCAAACTTCATTTTTTTCAATGGCAATGCCCAATTTTAACGAGATATTTCAAATCGTCCGTTCAAACTATGCCTAGACACCAAATTTCAAGTCATTTGAATGATAAGTTTTTGAATTATAAACATTCAAAATTTAGTGCTTCTAATGTTAAATTACATTTTCATATTTTTATTTATATCTCCCGAAATTATGCTCCTAATGTGCTAATTTTTTTGTAGTAATAATACTAATATACCCAAACATAAATAAGCTGAATTTGCAATTTTTATAATTTTATGATATGAATTATGAATTATGAAATTAATATTCGAAAAAATTATGAATTGCAACCTACAATTTTTTTGATGGATTTAGATTTATTAAGTCCTGCTTTATGGAAATTCAAAAATTTCACATTTTTATTCCAAGTAGTTTTCAAATTATGCTCAAAAAACGGCAAAATGATGGTTTAAGGGGCCGTCTATGATGGAAGTGAGTAGACATTTTGAAATTTATTCTGCTGTACTGTAATCTAACACGCTTCATTGACTCCTTGAGTGGCGCTTAAGGTGCCTTGATCAAGTAAGGGGCTCTCTCGGTGAACAATCCAGTACGGAACTTCAATTTGGATACAGCTCTTAAAATAAGCTCGTTTTAAAATAATTAATTTCTCGGAAACTTATGGTACGAATTGCATAAAAATTCGTTTTTAAGCTAATTGAAGAGTGTAGAGTTCATTTATGCTGTCAGAATTGGGTACTGCTATTGAAAAAAACAAAGTTATGGTTCGTTTTAATATGTAGATGGCCCCCTAAGCAAATTTTATATACATCATTTAAAAGTAGACTTTATTTCCAATCTTTCGGTACCAGTAACTTTCTTCTACGATAATTTGTTGAGGAGTTAGTAGGTGTGTTTACTTTTTTTTTCCACGACTGTACCTATTAAATATATAATATATATATATATATATATATATATATATATTAGTTTTCTACATGCTTTATCTGATACAGTTGATGATGGAAATGCAGCAAGCATGGTGCGAGTAGGTGGTGTTAAGCTGGGTGATCTGTTCATCAACAGCGTCAGTTATTGCCACTAACATGACAACGATCAGTGCAGAAAGGAGCAAAATTCAACTAATTTCTAGTACAGTTGCAGCATCGTTGGCTGCGTATTTTTGTATTGGCCCGTTGGAATGCGTCTGGGAGACTATAGATTAGGAAGAATAAATCTTTAAGTCTTTTAGATGCAAATTTGCCGGCTAAAGGCGCATCCCACACTGAGAC
This sequence comes from Maratus speciosus, assembly GCA_963932465.1. NCBI lineage: Eukaryota > Metazoa > Arthropoda > Arachnida > Araneae > Salticidae > Maratus > Maratus speciosus. Next base: position 59,828,560 of record OZ010799.1, on the reverse strand, counting down.
GACAAGCGACATGTAGCCGCAACATGTAGCGCAAAAACCGGTCGAAACAAAGAACACAGTTGTTTCAAACCTGTTTTAAACCAGTTTTTCCAGCGAATTCAAGCGACATGTCTTATGTGTCGCCTTAGTGTGGGATGCGCCTTAATCACATTTTATATGCTGCATGGAAGCTACTTCTTTTTAATTTGCTTTATTGCCTAACTTTATGAGAAGTAAATAACTTATTGCTTTTTAGAAATTTTAGTGTTCTATTATGTACTGTTAATGTAAGAGTAAATTCAAATTAATATTTTCTGATTTAAGACATGAATTTTTAAGTTATTTATGATTTAGTTAAGTTAATTATTTTTATCAATTGTGTAAATCAGAACAATCGCATAGATTAAAGTAAAGACTTTAATATACTAAAATTAGATTATTGTTTGAGGAAATGCTTAAAGTAAATATTAAAAAAAAAAAAAAAAAAAAAAAAAAAAAAGAAGCAAACCTTTTATTAGTGTACTCAGATAGAATAGCATATCTAGAAACAACCTGGAGGTGAAATCTTTTCCTTTAGCTGGACACCACCTTGTGCTGAGTGCTGAAATTGGCACAAAATTCACAGAAATCTATGGCTGTACATTAGGGATGCACCGAATAGTGATTTTGGCCGAATACCGAATATTCGGCTGGCCGAATGCTTTTACATTTCAAAGTTTAAAGGCATTACAATGTTAAATTTTAAACAATTTTACATAATATATAACACAAACTTAGATTTTGATAAACAAGAGCTTTTTACAAGTAAACTTTATACTGAACAAACGTTTATACTGCACTTTATACTGCACGATCGTTTTGAGAGATGTAAACAAACAGGTTTTTCTTAAAATCTTTCAACAAACATCTCGATCCATTAATTCTCAACAAAATTACAATACATTCAAACAAAAACACTGGGTATGTAACTACAAGCCGAAATGGAATTTTCGTTCCCAACTTTATCAACAATGAAGATGTTTTAGATTTGTTACATATTAATTTTGCTTGTATTAAATGTGATGGTTGAAATTGACAGAATTTTAACCAGTGACACAGTATAAATACCATCAACCGGATTCTGAATAAAGGAACGTCTAGCTCATAGTTGTTTAGATATGAATAGTGACAATTTTCAGCACTTCTCATCATATCATATTTTACAGAAATTAAAGCAAGTCTGTTGAAAATAGTTTCCATGTTTGACCTTGAGTGAGATGAGATACAATACACTGTATTTACGGCTGAATAAGTGGATTGTGATTTTGGTTTCCTGGACAAAAATTGTGTGCCTTGATGTCCATTATTAAAATTTTGAATGTTTTCCATTTTGTTTAGAAACACTCTTTTTTATGAAAAAACAAGAAACAGATTATTTACTAGACAGTGCTCAGGAACTTGCTTTAATAAATCATTAATGCCTATGAAAACCCTCACTAATGGTTAATTTTCTCAAGTGATAGCAAATAAATAATGTAATAAAATTCTTTTTTATTTAAATATGTTTCTGTTTCTGATTATTCTGACTATTTTTATAAGTTGACAGTTAAAAGTAGAAATAGAGTAATGTTTTTGAAAATATGTTTAAAAAAAAAATTAAGTATTCGTATTGGCCGAATATTTTGATATTCAGCAGGCCGAATAGTTTGATATTCGGTCTGACCAATTATTCGGTAACATGGCCGAATACCGAATATTCGGTGCATCCCTACTGTACATAAATCATTTAATATACATAAACAACAATCGTTAAAAAAAGAAGCGGATGTGGAAATCTTGATATCTGGTTCTGTGTGTATATCCCTATTCATTGGCTACAGCACCATTTTATTCAAGAAAAACAGCATAACAGTCAACAGTGCCACCTATTGACTGATATACATGGAAATTTATTCAGCAGCAATTTCATAGTTCTGAATTGAAACAAAGCTTGCTGAAATTCTGTTTGTTAGTTCTTGAGACAGAGAACCCACAAGTTTTGTGTCATAGATAGATATATTTTTTAAATAATCAAATTATATTCAAACATCCAAAAATGAAAATTGAAAAATTTCGTGATTCTAATACTTTTTTCTTATGTTATATAGAAGAAAACAAAGGTGGGGCTAGAGGGGGGCATATGCCTCCCATTGGGCATACCTGTCACCAACGAGTCGGGTCGAATTTTTACTAATTTTTTTCAGTTGCAAGTTGGGTTGACTAAACTTTTTGATCTGAGTTCAAGTTTGTTTATGATTGAATTTTGATACTAGCAGGTTGGGTTTGGAGAAACCTTATTTTTTGATAAAATGTCCAAAATATTCATTAAAAAAATCGACATATTTGATACATGGATGAATGTTTACATGCTTATATTAGAACATAAAATTTATATTGAAGTTATAATAATATATACTATTTTTCCATAATTACATTAAATTGTGGATCAATTTTGAATGATTGTGGGTTTAGGGACGGCTTACATTGAAGTATTTCGGGTTGAGTTAAGAATATGGAAGATGAAAAATATTTTGTTGGACTTGGATTGGGTTGCAAATACAATTGCATCGGGTGTCAGGCAAACTGAATCTGACCCGAATTGCAGTTTGGGCTGGGTCAGGTTGGACCTAATCTTTTGACATTGCAGGTTGGATTCCAATCAGGTTAATTTAATTGTTTCAGGTTGGGTTTTGACACTTGCGGTTATTGGTTTGAGATTAATCAATTTCTCAAAAGAAATTCCTAAGATATATTTTAAGTTGAAAAATCATATATTTGAATATTAACGAGTTCATATATATATATATATATATATATATATATATATATATATATTAGCAGAGTTTCCCCCAGACAGTTTCAGGAGGGTGCTGCACCCTGCCTGCCCTTAGGTTTACAAAACCCCCCTTGCCCCTCATTTAAAAAAATTAGCTCCCTTGTTGCCCCCACCTGAAAAAAAGTGCTTTTACTCCTTTGTTTATTAAAAAATTTACTTGCATAGTAAAAACTGATTCATTGCTGTCTTTAAAATAGTGTTCTGTCTCTTAAATATTAAAAAGTAGTTTTAAAAATCAAAAGAATGCCTTTAAAAATTTCAAGAAATGCCCTTAAGAATCCAAAACATGCCCTTCGGAATCCAAAAGTGCCCTTTTCCCACAAACAGCACCCTGCCTTTTTTTAAACCTGGGGGAAACTCTGATATTAGGACTGGGCATTTCGATTCATTTTGAGGAGTCGACATAGTGTCTCGACTCACTTACAGAAGTTTGATTGGTTGGTAAAATGTATTCACTTTCAAAACGGTTGATAAATATCAGTCGTAGTAATAAAATTATGTCGAGAAAAAAATATTTCGTTGTATCCATAGGTTATTCTTTTTAAATAATTAGTCTTAAAGGTCTTTTCATGTTTTATTTTTACAGCACCACTTCACAACATTAAATCACACATATTAATATCTATATTTAAATGGCATCATAAATTCCGAGAATGCGATAAATACGCATCTCGGCCAAACATAAAAATATTCTGAACCTTCTAGTTACAATAATTCAAGCATTACTGACAGTTTTTCGCGGGCTCTTTCGCAACACGTACGAGTCACGTGATAGCTCGGCTATTTTTAGATTTTCCCCCACGCATGCATGTGCGAATTCGTAACACTGCCCACCCATGAACATATGGGTGTTCATCACATTACAATATATCAAATTAATGCAAATACAAATATAAAATATGAAATGTTATACATACTTCAAGGTATTTAAACACGTTACAATCAAATTCAAACTAAAATAAGAAGAAAAAAACAAGATTAGTATATGAATTATTAAAGTCAATCAGTTCCCAGTTCCATATGATACAAAAATTGTACTGGACGTCTGAGAATAGATTTCCCAGTTTTCACCTTACAGGACCACACCTTGCCATCTCTTCCAGAAAATAATTCAATAATTTTTCCTATATTCCAGAAATTTCTGGGTAATTTATCATCTTTGATTAGTACAATGTCATTTAATTTAAATTGAGGAAAATTAGTTTTGTTCAAACTTAAATGAGCTGACTTCAAATTTAACAAGTATTCCCCTTTCCATCTAGACCAAAACAAGAGCATTAATTTTTCACGATAGCTATAAGATCTAATTAACTCTTTCCTGGAAGATATTTTCGAGTCAAGATGGAGCTTAACTGGGTGGGGGGGGGGGGGAGAAGTTACTCTTCTCCCTATCAAGAGGTGAGCAGGCGTTAATGGTAGGGGGGTCTGGACCTTCTGGAGAGGCATATGTTAAAGTTCGAGAATTGACCATGCCTTCAATTTCAACTAAAACAGTATTTAGTTCATCAACAGTTAGCGATGATTTGCCTGGGGTTTTTCTTAATGCAGTTTTTATTGTCCTTACCATTCTTTCATAAAATCCCCCCCTCCCCCCCCACACACACATACACACACCATGCTGCTTGTTCGATTTTCCACTTAATATAATGGGGAGAAAAAAATTCTTGTACATCTGGATGAGTTACAATGGACCAAAGGTTTCTCAAGTCCCTTTCGGCTCGTTTGAATGTTTGAGCATTGTCAGAATATACATAGATGGTACTCCTCGTTGTGAAATGAATTTGCGAAAGCCTAGTAAAAATGTTTGAGTTGATAAACTATCTACAAGTTCTAGGTGTACATTTCTTGTTACAGAACACGTAATCAGCAAGATGTATTGTTTGTTACCACTGTCTTTTACATACAAAAGTCCTGCAAAAACACACCCTATCACACTGAATGGATTGGTCTGTTCTACCCGATCAGCAGGCAATGGAGCTACGTTTGGTCTCCTGTAGTTGAAGAAAACCTCTTGCATATAATGCAATTTTTAAGCACACCTCTCACGGTTTGTCTAGCCTTTAGTAGCCAGAATCTTTCTCGACTTTGCACAAGTGTATGGGCAACAACAGAGAGAAAAACTCTAAAATGAGCATCCCAAATTATTATTTCTGCAAATTTTGATTTTGGCGGAAAAATTATAGGATGTTTTTCATCCATCAATAAATTAATCTTACCGAGTCGTCCAGAGACTCGCAAAACTCCTTCTGAATCGAGGTAAGGGTTCAAAGAAAGTAATTTTGATTCTCTCGGAAGTGGTTTTGAATTTTTCAGACATAACATTTCTTTTGCGAAAATTTCATTTTGACAATTCTTTATCCAAAAAAATTCTGCTTCTTGGATTTCCACTGACGCAAGATTACAATTTCTCTCGCGTTTATTCTTTAGCAATTTGATAAAGAGTATAACATAGCCAGTTACACGTAATAGTTTTCTAAGGTTACTAAATTTGTGTATATCAATTAAATTCTCCTTGACAATTATTGCATTAACAATAATTTTACTTCCAGCTTCAATTTCAATTTCAGGGTTGACTGATTTTGTTTTTAACTTATCATCCTTAGGCCAAAAGTTTTCAGTTTTACTGAGCCATTCAGGGCCGTACCACCACTGATTAGAGTTCAATAATTCTTTTGCTGAAAGCCCCCTAGTAAGCATATCTGTAGGATTATCCCTGCTAATTACATGCCTCCAAGAACTAGGGTCGTTCATCCCCTGAATTTCTATTATACTAATGGCAACAAACGGCTCCCATTTGGATGCTGCTCTTTGGACACAATGTAATACTATGGTGGAATCTGTCCATAGTACTATTTTGTCTAGATTAGTGAAAATAAATGTAAGGTGATTAGCTATCCTAGCAGCAATTAGAGCACCTAAAAGTTCGAGTTTTGGTAGTGTTATTTTATTCAACGGGGCCACTTGAGCCTTAGACATAATAAAGCATGTCTTAAAAGCACCTTCGGATGTTCTAAACCGGAAGTAGGCTATCGCTCCATAGGATTTTAAGGAAGCGTCGGAAAATATGTGAAGCTGTACATTGTCCTGCACTTTACCGGAGTGATAATAATACCTGGGTATTTTTAATTGTTCTAACTATTCTATCTCCTGATACCATATTCTGTATTTAATGTTAACTTCTTCGTTAAATTCATCGTCCCAGTCTAATCCACTCTGCCATAATTCTTGTAAAAAGATCTTAATTCTAATTTTAAAAAAAAGGTGACATAAATCCAATTGGATCAAATATTTTGGCGGCAGTTGCCTTTTGGTGAATTCCAAGTTGTCACCAATTGACACTAAAATGCCAAATCTATGGCCAGAAAATCCTCTTCAATATTCCAGTTTAGCCCCAATATTTTAGATTCTGCACAATTTTCATTAATTTCTATAACCGGGTAACCATTCCACGATTCCTTTAATTCTGGTGAATTAGCAACGAACTTTCGAAATTGAATAATAGCATCTTTAAATATAGAAACTGCAGTAGTTGTTAGTTTCATAGCTTCTGCAACCGTAGATGCTCCATAAATTAAGTCATCCACGTAGAAATATTTATTAATACTAATTTCATAAGCGGTGGGTTCCGTTTCCTTATAATTACCAATATGTTTTTTTAATTGTAGATGCTAAAGCATAGGAGGAGCTGGTGACGCCGAAGCAGTAACGATTAAAGTGATACAAAACGCTGCGTTTATCTATGTCGCAGTCATCGAAATGCTTAAAACATAAATAATTTCTATCATTTCCTGATACCTTTATTTGTAGGAAGGCCCTCGTAAAATCCCCCTTGAAAGCAATTTTAAAGTGTCTAAAATTTAATATCACATCTATGAGATTAGGATTTAAATTTTTCCCCGCAAAAAGACATCGATTTAGACTTTTTTTTTTCCCCGATTGTTTGGCTGCTGGCGTCAAAAACTATCGTCATTGACTAAGGACGTGGCTTCTACCTTGCAGAAATGCATTTATATCATATTGTCCATATTTCTTTAGATTGTAAGACATTTTATATTAAATTCGTACATCTGTAGTAAATAAAATCATGTCTCTGAGTAATTTGCTTACCCCTTACAAACTTTCAGACATTCACAATCACCTCTGCTTATTATATTCATTTAAGACCGGGAGATTTTTTGGTAGAAATTGAAAGTTTGAGTGGTTTCCCCTTATCGATAGAACCGTATTTGATTGAAAAAAATATTAAAAAAATACCCGATGTTAGGTTGTGCCAAGGGAGGACCCGCACAATTGTGCGGGTTCGGTCTTGATGCAACCGTTTTTGGGCTAAATCTACACAATTGTGTAGTTTGGGATTATGTGTGCAAATATCTAAAGTAAAAGTTTAAGCAAAAAAAGTTGTTGTTTATTGAGATAATTTTCATCAGCCACAATGAAAATGTTTGAAAAATTTTTTGTTTTTGAACAGACCACTACAATTTCCTTTTCTGAGATGTGCTCAATGCTCGCACACCTCTTAAGAGCCGTTAACAAATGGTATGCCCTTCACTCCGTTTGGATTGTGTCTGATCCTTCAAATTTCTTTTTTTTTTTAGTTTATCCAGCAGCGGTATTTTCTTGAAATACCGATCGAAGTACATAAACTTAGGTCTGAACCAGAGTAAGGCCTACAGCAGGTCCTAAGCCCAGATCCTTGTGCACAAGGTCTGTATTTTCCCACTGGTATACTGCAAAATTTAAAACCACTCCAGCTGATACTGTTACAACAGAGTGTGGTTTGTTTTTTATATACTGCTTTACTGAAGCACGTCCTAAAAAAAGAAATAGTCTGCTCATCTATGGAAAAATTTCCCTGATCTCCTGGTAAATTCAAGCAGACACTACGGAATCTGTCGAGCATTTGCTGAACTTTCCATAATTTATTATTTATTCCTGGTGGTTTACTTGCTGTGTCGACAAAATGGAATGAATTTATCAAACCTAAAAATCTATCTCGTGATATTCATATAACTCATATAAAACTTATAAATCATATATGACATCTATAACACAGAGCAGTAACATACAGTTCGTTATATGTGCATATTATCTAATACTATCAATTTTAAATAGAAATCATGAATAGTACAAACCTATTAATTTAAAATTAATCCGATTTAAAAATTTAATTAATAAAAAATAAATTGCTAAAAACGTAAGTTTAAAAAAAAATAACTTAAAAAAAGTTATGTATTAGAAATTATGCCCATTTTGGAAGTGGTAAAGCCCGGACCCGCACAATTGTGCGGGTCATTTGTTTTTCAACATTTGTAAAGCCTAATTAAATTTATCAAAGACAAAATCAATTAAAATCACGAATAAAGTGTATGAAAAGAAAAATTAAATCTAAGCAAACACTAAAAATCATATTTAAAAGAAATTACGACAGTACATACTTTTTGTACATTGCTGTCAGATGATATAGTTTTTTAAAAGCAGAAAATCTAACCCTGTATTTTAGTTAGTACCCCCTAGTTGTGTCTTATCAAAACATCTGAAGCCAATTAACTCATATAAATGTGCAGATTTGGTTTTAAATCTCACAAAAACAGGAAATAGTCATTATCTTTTTCTTTAGTATCACCCGCACAATTGTGTGGGTCAGGGCTTAAAGGGATATTGGAGTCACAGGGCCGAAACTAGCCTTTTTTTCACCCGGGGCAAGCATGGATTTTGGTGCCCCCCCCCCCCTCTCCTCTTCCACAAAATATTTTACAGAGAGAATTTTACTAATTTTCTAATAGCCGACTTATTTTAAAATTTAAAATATGCAATCTTAAAATATGTAATACTGAACTACGTAATCTACAATGGCGGATCCAAGAGGGAGGTCACGGGGGTCATGACTCCCCTCTGAACACCATCAAGAATATTCTAAAGATCATTTTTAAAATGAAATATACAGTAGAGTCCCGATTATACGAGTCCTGCTTAACCGAGTTTCCGCTTTAACGGAGTTATTTTCTTCTGATGGATTGATGGCTTATATTACTATGAACCAGCCATTATAAATGAAGTGTTAGGTGAAGATGAAAGAGCAGTCGTAAAAAGTTAGAACTCTGATTTTCTTCCCATTCTGACCAGAAAATCAGAGTTATAACTTTTTACGACTGCTCTTTCATCTTCACCTAACACTTCATTTATAATGGCTGTTTCATAGTAATATAAGCCATCAGTCCATCAGAAGAAAATGATCCATTCCAAGGCTATAATCCTTCATTTGGCGCCCCTTCGTTCTTGCGCCCGGGGCACATGCCCCTTCTGTGTCCCCCCTTAGTTTCGGCCCTGATTGGAGTTCAATTCAATAAATGTAAGAGGGGCGGGTCATTACACCTGAATAAGTGACTGAGAAATGAGCGACTGAATAAGCGACAGTACCGCGCCGTCGCGTCAGGTGAAGCGAAATATGAATTCGAGAGCCGCCTCACAGCGAAAAACATGAATATCGGCGCCGATGTGAACGTGTTAATTGATAAAGGATGTACTGACAATAAACTCAAATAGATATTTAGAACTTAACAGCTCATTTTCTCAAAATGAGGACTGTGTCATTTACCACCTTTACCATCTGAGCTCTTTGTTTGGGAGGATATTACCTAATGTGTTTTTGCTGCCGATGTACGAATTATAAAGTTTCACAAGCTGCTAGAATAGCGTTCAACGTGCCCTTTAAGATAGACTTTAAAATAACCCGAGATGAACAGGTGATTCTTTCATGGGGCTCCTATTTGCAGGTCTGGTTTCCTACATTGTGTCTTATCGAAATGTTGATTAAAAATTTTAATTCATCACTAATGCCAGGTTTTGGACTTTCCGCATGTTCTATTTCCATATTCTATTATATTCCATGTTCTATTTCAATGTGCGATCAACAGCTTTTAAATTTTTTGATGAGAAACAGTACATTAAATTGTTAGTTATTGTATTATCAAATATACTGCCTGGCACGATATACCCAAAGATACTTGATTGCAAAAATAAATTAGTCGCCAATTTTATTTTGTCTGCCTTTAGAAATTCGCAAAATAACTTTGCACCAGAGTTGGGAAAATTTGTAATCTCAACTATCTGCAGTATAATTACAAGTTAATTGCTTGTTATTGATTACACTAGTCTGCATTTTTAAACTTTTTGTCAGATGATTTCTTATGATCAACTTTTCCTGAATCAATTTTTTAACTGATTCCGGAAATATCTTCCATTTTTGTCTATCATGTCAGGATTTTACAAAAAATAAGAAGTTGTGTTTTCAATACTTTAATTAATTCAATAAAAAATTTAACACAATTTCATACAAAGTATTTCATTAAACACGTTAAAAATACTGTAAAAGATGTCCTTATAAGTTCATGACATTTCTTTAATAAAGCGAAAAGCAAACAGTGTTCAATTAAACAAACTTTCTTCTTTTTGTCTTTCTTGCAGATCCTCTTTCATTATTTACGTCCCTCTTCAACATCCAACAGTAGTCTGTCATCCTATTTAATTCCATCTTCCCCAGTACCTATTCTCAATCTCTTTGATATCCTGGTGAAAGCGCCCACCGTGCTCTTCACTGTAATATTTTCTGGAAAGTGTCGATATGGGAATGCAGAAAGTCCATTTTTACACTCATATTACAGCCCAATTTCTTGAAATTTTCCAGGATTGTTTCAACAATATTCCTGTAATTTGGGTCTTCTTATTCCCTAGAAAGTTTTTTGTAACACATTTGAAGGCCGTCCATTCGTCTTTTTCTATCTCATTCATCGTTTTTTTCAAAATCTTTGTCCTTCATTAGTTTTTTGAATTGAGGATCAACGAAAATTTCAGCTGTTAACTTTTCGTGTGTGATGAAGGGAAATTTCATAGTAAGGTACATGAAGCAATACCCATATTGTAGTAGAGCCTTTACAAATTGCTTTATTAATCCTAATTTGATGTGTAATGATGGAAGCAAATTTTTTGAGGGGTTTACGAGTGGTTCATGCCAAACAGACTGTATTCTAAAAGTCGTTAGGTAAGTTGGCAAATATCCAGAAGTACAGTCGTGGAAAAAAAGTAAACACCCCCTACTAACTCTGCAAAAAATATCGTAGAAGAAAGTTACTGGCACCACACGATTGGTAATCAGGGGCGTAAATCCTGGGGGGTACGGGGGGGGTGCCACCCCCCCCCCCCCCCTACGAAAAAATCAGTCGGAAAATTTCCCGTTCGATCGGAAAAAGTATGTTTAGTCGGAAAAAATGGTATTAACTTATAAAAGCTTATAAATTGGAAAAATGAAAAAATCAGTCGGAAAAATTCCCGTTCGATCGGAAAAAAAGTAAGTTCAGTCGAAAAAAAAATGGCATTAACGTATAAAAACTTAAGAATTGGAGAAATGTTTCTGTAGTTTTTAATTAGTAAATAAGAAAAACAAGTTAGAGCGAAGAAAACCTATAAAATTTTATTCTTAGTCGGATTTTTTTCCCTTGTAGTTTTTAATTAGAAAATTAGAAAAAACAATTTAGAACGAAGAAAACCTATATAAATTTATACTTAGTCGGAAATATTACGGATTTTATTTTTGTGATTAAAACTATACAGAAAAACTTTGACTTGTCAAATATTGTGAACTCGAAAACCTCGATATGAAGAAACAAAATATTTGTATACATATTCCAGCAATGTTAATATTATTTGTAACCTTGATATTTTGATCGAAAACTTTGATATTCCGAACTTTTTTCTGTTCCCTTTGACTTCGAGATATCGAGATCCAGCTGTATTTATTTATAGTCGGAAAGTTTTTAGTTTAGTCTGGAAATTTTAAGACATACTGATTGAGGTGAAGAAACTTCTATTTTACTGTATCTAACTTTAAATTTAGTTAGAACGTGTATCACGGAATTTAGGTGATATCCGATGAAAATTCAAAACTGAATTGCAAATATTTAGTACTTTACCCTATCAAAATCTGGATATTTTCCACTCTACACGAATTTTACCTTTAATCGAAAATAATTATGGTTTTATTTTTTCTACTAATTTTGTGTTTTCTATTTATTTTATTTAAAAAAGATGTTAGTTTTTTTTTGTTGTTGTTGTTTACTTTTTTACGTAATTTTAGATTGATTTAAAAATGTGTTTCAAGAAATTTATATGATACCGGATGAAATTGAAAACACCCAAATACTTTGAATTTTTATCTCGAAATAATCTGGATATTTTACAATCTATACGAGTTAACTTCTGTCAGAAATAATGCTTTCGTTTTCTTTTTCCTTTCTCAATTGTATTCGATTTTTTTTTTTATATTATTATTATTATTACTGAATTTTGTTTGGTTGGAAAAAACAGGGATGACAACAAATTTTTGCCCTGTTTTAAAGTATGTCGTTAGAAAGAATTAAGAAATCCCGTATTTTTTGCACATTTTTGTCTTTCAAATATTCCCCAAGCAAACAGATTTCAATTTTACTTAGAAAGAAACAATTTTAACCGATTACTTACGAAATTAATAAATTTTATAGATGAAATTCACAAGATAATTATGACTTCGCGTATCGTATTCAGATAGTCAAATAATTTTAAAGCGCTGATGTCGATTCTTTTCGAATTATTAATAAATTTATCTAAAAATTAGGGGAGAAAGTCTATGATTAATATGTATAGGAAAATGCGGATTGGAATCAAAAACTGCTTTGTTACATAGCGATATATCTTGTTACTAAACGTACAAAATTTGATTAACTTTTATTGAAGTACTAAGAAATGGATATAAGTTTTGTTCATTCGAAAATTTTCAATCTTTTAAATTTTGACTTTTTTTATGTTGTAGACGTACAGTCGTGGAAAAAAAAAGTAAACACCCCTACTAACTTCTCAACAAATTATCGTAGAAGAAAGTTACTGGTACCGAACGATTGGAAATAACGTCTACTTTTAATTGATGTATATAAAATTTGTTTAAGGGGCCATCTACATATTAAAACGAACCATAACTTTGTTTTTTTGAATAGCAGTACACAATTCTGACAGCATAAATGAACTCTACACCTTCCAATTAGCCTATAAACAAATTTTTATGCAATTCGTTCCATAAGTTTCCGAGAAATTAATTATTTTAAAACGAGCGTATTTTAAGGGCTGTATCCAAATTGAAGTTCCGAACTCGATTGTTAACCGAGAGAGCCGCCTTCTTGATCAAGGCACGTTTAAGCGTCAATGAAACCTGTTTCATTACAGGATAGCAGAATAAATTTCAAAAATTTACTTCCTTCTATTATAGACGGCCCCTTAAACCATCATTTTGCCGTTTTTTAAGCATAATTTGAAAACTACTTGGAAGAAAAATGTGAAATTTGGGATTTCCATAAAGCAGGACTTAATAAATCCAAATCCATCAAAAAAATTGTAGGTTGCAATTCATAATTTTTTCGAATATTAATTTCATAATTCATAATTCATATCATAAAATTATAAAAATTGCAAATTCAACGTATTTATGTTTGGATATATTAGTATTATTGCTACACAAAAAATTATCTCATTAGGAGCATAATTTCAGGAGATATAAATAAAAATATGAAAATGTAATTTAACATTAGAAGTACTAAATTTTGAATGTCTATAATTCAAAAACTTATCATTCGAATGACTTGAAATTTGGTTTCTAGGCATATTTTGAACCGAAGATTTGAAATATCTCGTTAAATTTGGGTACTGCCATTGAAAGAAACGAAGTTTGAATTCGTTTTAATATGTATATGGCCCCCTAAGCAAATTTTATACACACTATTTAAAAGTAGACTTTATTTCCAATCGTCCTGTACCAGTAACTTTCGTCTACGATAATTTGTTGGGGAGTTAGTAGGGGGTGCTTACTTTTTTTTTCATCGACTGTACATCGTACACTGGTAACAGGATTCCTTATGCTTAATTCAGAATTTGAATTTCTATCCGGAGTGGAGTCTAAGTGAATAAATATGCCATACACAGAAAAAATAAAATACATTAAGCCCTTTATTAGTAAAAAAACGGGCATCGAATCCCCAGCTCTTCAATCATCCAGTTTCATCAAATTTTGTACATTTAGAAACAAGACATATCGCTATCAAACAAAGCAGTTTGGAGTTCCAAACCGCAATTTTCTACACATATTAATCATAGTACTTGACCACTAATTTTTAGAGACATGCATTAATAATTCAAAAAGAATCAACATCAGCGCTTTAAAACCTATTTGACTATCTCGATACGCTCAGTCATAATTATCTTGATACTTTCATCTATCATCTATAAAGTTTAATTCGTAAGATATTTATGATATTCTTTCTTCGTTTTTATCACATATGCTAAACTTTTGGACATGAGTGTATATATATATATATATATATATATATTAATTAGTCGGCATTTTGCTGGCAATGGTACTTGGAAATTTTTCTTCTTGGAGTCCAAAATTTGTGAGTCTACACCCCCCTACGCGACCAAGGTGGTTTACGCCCCTGTTGGTAATAAAGTCTACTTTTAAATAATGTATATAAAATTCGCTTAGGGGCCCTCTACATATTAAAACGAACCATAACTTTTTTTATTCAATAACAGTACACAATTCTGACAGCATAAATGAACTCTACACCCTTCAATTAGCGTAAAAACAAATTTTTATGCAATTCGTACGGTAAGTTTTCGAGAAATTAATTATTTTAAAACGAGCGTATTTTAGGGGCTGTATCCAAATTGAAGTTCGGTACTTGATTGTTAAACGAGAGAGCCCCCTTCTTGATCAAGCAGTGTTGATTTCAGGGGGTGGCCCGGGGGGGAATGTCCCCCCCGGAGCAATGAGATGTCCCCCCGGGAAGATTTGAGATTTTGTGTTTTCGATGGTCAAAAAGTGCAATTTCCCCCCCGGAACTCTATAATGTTCCCCCCCGAGCCACAGAAATCCCTCCTGGAGCAAAGTGTCTGAATTCAACACTGTGATCAAGGCATCTTAAGAGCCACTCAAGCACTCATTGAAGACTGCTAGATTACAGAATAGTAAAAGAAATTCAAAATATCTAGTCACTTCTTTCATAAACGGCCCCTTAAACCATCATTTTGCCGTTTTCTAAGCATAATTTGAAAACTATTTGGAAGGAAAATGTGAAATCTTGGATTTCCATAAAGCAGGACTTAATAAATCTGAATCTATCAAAAAAATTGTAGGTTGCATTTGATAAATTTTTCGAATATTAATTTCATAATTCCTATCATAAAATTATAAAAATTTCAAATTCAACGTATTTATGTTTAGGTATATTAGTATTATTCCTACACAAAAAATCAGCACATTAGGAGTATCATTTCAGGAAATATAAATAAAAATATGAAAATGTAATTTAACATTAGAAGCACTAAATTTTGAATATAATTCAAAAGACTTGAAATTTGGTATCTAGACATGGTTTGAACCGAAGAATTGAAATATCTTGTTAAAAATGGTTATTGCCATTGAAAAAAATGAAGTTTGGGTTCGTTTTAATATGTAGATGGCCCCTAAGCAAATTTTATATACATAATTTAAAAGTAGACTATTTTTCTAATCGTTCAATACAGTAACTTTCTTCTACAATAATTTTTGAGGAGTTAATAGGGGGTGTTTACTTCTGTACATTTACGTTATGTGTGACTACCACATAATGCTTGTTCTCAGCGATGAATCTTCGAAATCAACTCGGATCGATTGCAAACAAACTTACGTGATAGAAGAAAACTAAGAACAGTTCTGTAATCAGCATAAGAAAATGCATGAAGGCGTTGCCATCGAAATACTCAAGGCCTGAGGACACAAGTTGTGACGTCATTGCTAATCGACCGACTTCTCACTAGTGTTGTAATTCACACCGTAAAATTTTGAATAGCAATTTTCTTTTCTTTTATTTGTGGCATATCTATCATCTTATAAAACAATAACTACTTAAACTTACTGGTGATCTGATAATTCGGAAACCCTAAATAAAAATTCAGCCAGATGCGCAATGCCACAGTATTGCCGCATCTAGCTGAATTTTTATTAGGGGATTCCAAATTCACACCAGTACTAGTGAGAAGTCGGTCGATTAGTGATGACGTCACAACTTGTGTCTTTAGGCTTTGAGTATTTCGATGGCAGCGATTAAGGGCAGTCATTGGTTTTCAATCATCTGATATCATGTAGATTAGTGTTATCGTTACACGCATTCAAACACAGAAATTTCGTTAAATAGTGGTATGTGAGTGGTTCTGGCTACAGTGCTGCAAGAATCTTTTTACGGTATGCAATTTTAACTGTAATTAATTACATACAATTAAATTGTAATTACATTGCAGATATTTGCAATTACAAATTTGCCCAACTCTGCTTTGCACCCAATAAAATATCTATTTTATTAGGAATAAAAAATTGTGAGTCTGATAGAGAAATGTTTAATGGAATTCTTAACTGAGATCTTTTCAGATGGAGTGAAATCTGTGATTTTCGTGACTATTAACCCTTAAATGCGCGACTTTTTATTTTGTTTCGAAAAAATTACATACGATTCTATATAATTATTTATTTTATAAAATTTAACATTTAATCCTTTAAGTCCCAAAATAGAATACGTTCTGGGAACGAATCTGACTTTACGCCAGAATGTTTTAATAGTTAATTTCGCTTTGTTTAAGTACGGAATGTTTGTCATTAATTAAAGCAGATATTCTTATTTTAATTTTCTGGTGTGAATTAGATATATATGAATAAAAAAAATCTATTAAATTCAAAACACTGTTGTTTGCATATATGCAAAGTTGCGCACTAAAGGATTAAGGGAAGACGCGACTGGGGGGGCCTTGCCCACTCACATTAATTTTACTCTAACATTTTTATACTCTTTTATTATATGTAATTAAATTTTATACAAGTGCTTATATATACTTTAATTTATGTGTTTGATAAAACTGTTCAAAAACTTCCCGCAAGTTAGAAGTGTCTAAGTTTTTTAGCTCTCCGAAAAATTGTACTTCTCAGTTAAAAACACCATTAACTCCTAAAGTACTCGAAAGATTTAGATGAAAATTTTTTTGATGGTGGAGTATAAATATAACTATTATTAACTACCAGGTTTCCAAAATAAATGTCATAAAATAAACAGAAAAAACTATTTGCTAGTATTTAAGACTACTGAAAATATTAGTGTGCATTACTGTGCATTTTAATGCACAGTAGCTTTAAAAGACTTTCTTTCCAAGATATGTTATAATAATATATACAATAAAACCTCGTTAGTAAGTCACTTGGATAACACGTCACTCCGCGTAATACGTCAGGTTTCAGAAGTCCCGACCTTTCTTATAAGGCTTTTCACATTTTGTACTCCGCTTATTGCGCGCTATTTTTTTAACCACTCCATTTAAGACGCCACTTTTAAGAGTGCAATATGCAATCTCGGTCCCATGTCGTCATGGTTATCTTCAAAAACACTTATCTTTTTGTTGGGCATGACTGTAAGTTTCACGTTTTAAAATATTCCAAATGGCAGCATTTTCCCTTACAAAGATTGTTTGCTATATTAACCCCTTCGGGATGAGCGTCTTTTACAGAATTTTTAATCTTTTATCACCGGTTTTTTAAAACAGAAATTTTTGCTGCATTGAATCGGGAAAATGCTCGGATTAAATAAGGCAAAATTTACAATAAAAATTTACTGGTGAGAATAATCACTGATTCTGAGGACCTTACGCGGCACAAATACCGGTCGCTCGTCCCCAAGGGGTTAACAAATTTTCTGAATTTCTCCCGGACTATTCTTCGGTCACAAAACTGAATTTCAAAGAAGCGAGATGTGTGGATAGCGTATAGTTCGGCGACAGGTCATTATTTGCCAATTCATGGAGTGTAAACTGTCCTGTGAGAAGAATTGGGCTGGCGGGGGCAATGGCGGATCCAAGGGGCAGGGTTTAAGAAAAAAAATATATATATATGGCCTTTTTTAGGTGTGTTCGTAATTATATAAATACGTAGCACCTATAGTCGTCGTTCAGTCCGTCTGTCTGTCTGTCTGTCCGCATATAACAGAGCAAAAACTACCCGACAAAATATTCTGAAATTTTAAATATATAATTGTTGCAAAAATTTGTCGAGTCATTTCAAATTTTATGAAAATCGGATGTATAGTTTAATTACAGGGACAGTCAAAAGCTTTCTGTTACATTACGGCCAATGGGAATAAATTATTGCAAGTGCATTTTAATGATGTTACAGCCTTCCTAATGGTCTGAAATTTTAAATATATAATTGTTGCAAGATTTTGTCGAGTCATTTCAAATTTTATGAAAATTGGATGTATGGTTTAATTACAGGGACAGTCAAAAGCTTTCTGTTACATTACGGCCAATGGGAATAAATTATTGCAAGTGCATTTTAATGATGTTACAGCCTTCCTAATGGTCTGAAATTTTAAATATATAATTGTTGCAAAAATTTGTCGAGTCATTTCAAATTTTATGAAAATCGGATGTATAGTTTAATTACAGGGACAGTCAAAAGCTTTCTGTTACATTACGGCCAATGGGAATAAATTATTGCAAGTGCATTTTAATGATGTTACAGCCTTCCTAATGGTCTGAAATTTTAAATATATAATTGTTGCAAGATTTTGTCGAGTCATTTCAAATTTTATGAAAATTGGATGTATAGTTTAATTACAGGGATACTCAAAAGTTTTCCGTTACATTACGGCCAATGGGAATAAATTATTGCAAGTGCATTTTAATTATGTTACAGCCATCCGAATAGTCTGAAATTTTAAATATATAATTGTTGCAAAATTTTGTGGAGTCATTTCAAATTTTATGAAAATAGGATGTATAGTTTATGACAGGGGCAGTCAAAAGTTTTCCGTTACATAACGGCCAATGTGAAAAAAAAATATTTCAAGTGCATTTTAAGGATGTTACAGCCTTTCGGAACAGAATAAAATGGATATGCACTTATTGGCGTACTCTAAAATATATATTCAGTAAAATATGCGGTCAAAAAATATTTATAAAAAAAGTGATAGTAAGAACGCACCTCATTTGCCACGTTTGACGAACAATTTCCAACTTGTTTTCTTATTCTGACCAGAAAATCAGAGTCTAACATTTTACGACTGCTCTTTCGTCTTCACCTAACACTTCATTTATAATGGCTGTTTCATAATAATGGAAGCCATCAGTCCATCAGAAGAAAATAACTCGGTTAGAGTGGAAACTCGGTTAAGCGAGACTCGGATAAACGGAACTTTACTGTACTTTCGAAAAAAAAAAATTAATCGACAATAATTTTGTTTTGAGCGTTCCGGTTCGTGGATTTTTCCATTTTGAGCCCTGCACAGGAACAAACTTCCATCAATATTTCCGAACGGTAAATTCTCGTTATATTTATCACAAAAATTCTGCATTTAAATAAGGCGACGATTAATATACAAAAATACTGGTGGAAGTTAGCCCCTCCGATAATCAAACTCTGCCGACTACAATAGTGAGATAAGATTGTTGCATGATTTAAGTCATGTTAATAATGGCGCCCTTCAATGTTTGTAACTAGGTGAGGGGCGGCCCTGCTTACTGAAAGGTTGGACAGGCCTGATCTAGACCAGTGGTTCCCAACGTGAGGCGTACTCTCCACCGGGGCGCAATTTAACTTTTCGTTGGGCCAATTCCAAAATTTTTACTCAACCATTCGCTATACGTTTCTTTTGTCTCCTTTTTTTTTAAGGCCTACCTTTAAAATGTAGTTTTCGGCCAAAAATCCGATTTCCCATATTTGATTTAATATTAAAGCATGACACTTTAGTTTTCTAAATCAGTTTGAATTTTGTTTCTATCTTGCGTAGAACTTGAGTTACAGGCATTCTAACCCTCTCGCTGCGTAATTGTTTTATCAAAATAGCTTCAAAAATTGCGTATTTAACCCCTTAACGCTCGAATTAAATTACGGTTGAATAATTCAAATTGCTTATTGGCACCACTTTTATGAAAAAGAAATATTCACCTTATTTAATGACAGGTAAAACGATACTAAAATATAGCCAATTTCACTATTTTATAAAACTGCTGGGAATCAAACAATCTGAGTAAAAGACACAGCCCGAGAATATCTCGGGAGCGAGAATTAAGGGGTTAACCCCATCGTGACTAGCGTCTTTTAAGAATTTTTATTCTTTTGTCACCGGTTTTTCATAACAAAATTTTTTGTCTAATTTAATCGGGAAAATGCTCCGATTAAATAAGGCAAAATTTACAGTAGAAAAATAACTGGCGGGAATAATCAAGAAGGGTTCGACGGGAAAAATGCATGCCCGAGAAAATCTCGGGCTGCGCAAATTTTGCTACTTTTACGTTGCTCGATGAAATCTCGGGTTGCGCAGCGAGAGGGTTAATACAGCACACTCCCTCAAATCCGCAATCCTAAAATCCGCAAATGCCTGAAATCCGTACATCATCGCAGATGTAAACAATGAAACTTTCGGTTCAGATGTAGGGGCAAAATTACAGAATTTTTTAGTTTTATATCATTCCGTTTGTATTTTAATTTGTAATTAATTCTCTATAATATGATTAACTCATGGTTTTTTATGAAGGAAGTACAATTTATTTCTTAAAAAAAAAAAGAGATATTGCTGATATCTTTGGTAATCACAATCTTTTTACCAAATCTTTTTCTGTATTAATCGAGATTTTTTGGTTATTAAAATTGGCTAAACCTGATATAAAACTTCCTTACTTTATGATTTTGATGAGAATTAGCCCCTTAACAGTGTGGCCCGAACTGGATTCGGGCAAGAACACTTTGCTTGCTTCGTTATTAAAAGCATTTTGATACCACTAATTTGTAACTGTAAATTTATCTTTATTGATTGTCAGATATTTTTCGATTAAGTAAGGTAAATATTTTAGTATGGAAAAAGTGCTGTACAGCACCATTTTTAATTTTTTTGTAAGAAAACAAATGTCACTGTTAAGGGGTTAATAGGGTACCATTATGAGGCAAGTTTCATTCAATAATTCAAGGAAAATATATCTTATCTTTATTATGAAGATTTAATTATACATTATTAATTGTTTACTTGACCTTTCATTCAATAATTCAAGGAAAATATATCTTATCTTTATTATGAAGATTTAATTATACATTATTAATTGTTTACTTGACCTTTCATTCTAATAATTTAATCATTTTTAAAATTATCTTTTTTCTTATCGTTTTAGTTTATTACTTTACTTAATTATTTTAATATTTCACTATATTGCAAGGATGCTTTATAATTTCGTTTGCATTATTATATTCAAATTACTGTTTAAAAAGTGTGAACAAAGCAATGACCAGAAATCCGTAAAATTCTAAAATCCGCACAACCTTTGGTCCCAAGCTGCGCGGATTTGAGGGAGTCTACTGTATTAGTCAGTCGCATGTTTTTGAAATCGAACGTTTCCTTTTTTTCTGCTTTTTCTCAAAATGATATTTTTACCATTTTGCTTTATTGGAAAACATCACAACTCAAAAAATTATTATTCTAACGTTATGAAACTTTGCAAAAATACTCTAAAGTAGTTTATTTAGATAATGTGCCCCTACTATAATTATAGTTAATTTATTTTATTACATTTTAATTGATACAAGATTATTGAATTGAATATATTGATTGAATTGTCATATATTTTCTTGATCTTTGTTTGCGTAAAAATGTTAACTTCTATATAATTTTTAATACGTAGTTATAGTTATGAAAATGCTTCAGTACCTCAAGAAAGTTTCATTAATCATAATAAAATACATAATAAAAATATTTTCATTTAAATTTGAGTTTTAGTGTTTTGCAAAAGGGCCATTTTATAGCAAATTTTTATGCATGTTTTGAGCCCAAAACATACATAACCCAAAATATTTAAAAATATACAAATTTTTACATGTTATTCATAATTTTTAGCTATATTCTATAATATAATGCACATAAATAGACGATTTTTCAAATATTAAAAAAAAAATTCCCTTCCGAAGGTAGGCAGGCACCTTAAGTAATATTGTAGAATAAAAATAAATGGAATACAAACAAAATTTTAAAAATATTTTTTAATTAATTTTGAGAGTTATTAATCAAAAGTTTAAAAAAAAAAAAAGAAAAAAAAAAGAATATTATATGACCTTTAAAAATGTTTTGTCGTCTTTTTTTTTATAAGTGAAATTCTCTAAAAAATTTTTGTATTTTATATTTTTTCGTAAAGCTTTCGATTATGTATTGAGTGAACATTCTATTTCTAATCGCACTGCAACAAGTCACACTAAGGAACTTTTACAAGTGAAACTGCTTAAGTATACGCAAATCTTATTGTCTTGAAAATATTTAACATAAGAAGAATTAATGTGATAGGCTTTTCAATATATTTTGTGAAGATAAATATGCAGGCCGTATAACATTTTTTTTTAACATTGAAAAAGGTTGTAAAATAGCAAAACTCTTTATGCATAGCCTCATTCCATTTTATAGATTTATGTTAAAAATATATTTGCGAGAGAAAATTAACCTCTTTTATAAGTTTAAAACCTGAAATGAATAGGTATTGTTTAGGCCAGGGGATCCCAAACAATGGTACGCGTACCAGTAATGGTACGTGAAACTCTGTTTTCTGGTACGCGAAAGTCCAATACGTTGAATGAAATAAAAAATACAACAATAATGATGGATTGCTGGAATCCCCATTCAAAAAGATGAATGTAACCGAATTTTGGTTGGTGAGAAAAGATTACCCGCTGATAACTGTAAAAGCTCTAAAATTCCTGCTTGTTTTCGGCAAAAATTATCCTTTTTTAAGTGCTTTCTTTTCACTTCTTTATATGAAAAACAAATACAGGAATAAATTAAACATCGAATCTGACTTGCGTCTAAAACTAAGATTCAAGCAGGCATGAGGAAGCTGTGTTTGATAAAGCAATCACACCCTAATAATTAGCAATGCATGGAATTAATAGAGTCACCCTAGTGTAAATGCATCAATTTACGCCAATATGTCATTAAGTATTGTAGCTTTTTTTTTTCCTCAACGCACTGTATTTTGATAATGTACAGATTATTAAAATACAATTATGATAACTACCTTTTACGTGAATGGTAATATAAAGCAGTGAATATAAGAAGCAATTTAATAACGTAATTATGCAATTAAATGTAATAAAATCTGCTCAGGCAGAAGCACAAAAGACTGGAAAAATATTTCGTTATAGACATATTCCGTTTACACAGGTTTTTCTGTATTAGCTTGGAATTTGTATTGATGGTACGCGGAAGTGTGAACTTCTATTTAGTGGTACGTCGATCTAAAAGTTTGGGAACCTCTGGTTTATGCTATGTTACACTTCTGCAGTGTGAATTGAGTCCACCTTTTAAATAATATGCCAGCTTCATCCGCCATTTTGTTTCAAAATGGCGGCCATTTAAAAATTTTTAAAAAATTTGAAATTTGAAATGCGGTACCAAAAATTTGAAAGTGGAAAAATATTTTTTCCTCATGTATTTGGCCTTTTTACAAAGATTCCGGTGCAGTTTTTTTTTTCGTCCATATCTTAAAAAATGGCTGAGTTATAGCACTTTGAATTTCTAGCGTGCCTGACATTTTGAAACGTCCTGATTTTTGTCACGCGATAACTCTCGTATTTATGAGCTGAATTGGATGTAACTCGGTGTGTACATAGTACATACCAATGTCTCAGCCGAGTTCGTTGGCCAGCTTAATCCGCTATTTTGTTTCAAAATGGCGGCCATTTAAAAATTTTTAAAAAATTTTAAATTTGAAATGCGGTACCAAAAAATTGAAAATGGAAAAATAATTTTTTCTTATGTGTTTGACCTTTATACAAAGATTCCGGAGCAGATTTTTTTTTTCAACTATATCTTAAAAAAATGGCTGAGTCATAGCACTTTGAATTTCTAGCATGGCTGACATTTTGAAGCGTCCTGATTTTTGTCACGCGTTAACAGGCGTATTTATGAACCGATATGGATGTACCTTGGTGTGTACGTAGTACATATCAATCTCTCGACTGAGTTCGTTGGGCAGCTGCATCCGCCATCTTTTTTCAAAATGGTGGCCATTTAAAAAAATAAAAAAAAATTTAATTTAAAATGAGGTACCAAAAAATTGGAAAAGAAAACGATTTTTTCTTATGTGTTTGACCTTAATACAAAGATTTCGAAACAGTTTTTGTTTCATCTATATCTAAAAAAATAGCTGAGTTATAGCATTTTTAATTTCTATTGTGGCTGACATTTTGAAAGGACCTGATTTTTGTCACGCGATAACAGGTGTATTTATGAACCGATTTGGATGTATCTTGATGTTTACATAGTACATAACAATGTCTCGACCGAGTTCGTTGGCCAACTTCATCTGCCATCTTGTTTCAAAATAGTGGCCATTTAAAAAAATTAAAAAAATTTAGATTTAAATTGAGGTATCAAAAAATTGAAAAATGAAAAATAATTTTTTATGTGTTTGACCTTGAACAAAGATTCCGGAGCAGTTCATAGGCGTAACTAGAGGGGGGCCGGGTGGACCGGGCCACCCCATGTAGTTCCAGTGCCTATCCCAGAATTTCAAATTCATGTGATGATACTATTCTTGCGTTATAGTCAAAATTTTAATTCCCAAATATTTGAAAGATTACACAAACAAATGTATTATTACACATTTCTGATTTGAAAACTAATGTAATAAAAGCGGTGTATGTGAATGTGTGTGTGAGGGGAGGGGGATGTCAAAGGAGCAACAGTTATGTGTCCCAGAACCCAACAAATCTGAGCTATAGTTTTTTTTTTCTGTCTAGAGGTAATGATGAAAAAATAATTTCTAAAAAATCCAGTTTCTTTCAACGAGGTCATAAAGGGTCCTCTGCTGTAGTCTGAGCCGGTGAGAAAGAGAGAAGGGGGGGGGGGGCACAGGAGCCAGAATACAGAATTACATGCAACTTTATCTTTGTACAATATTACAGGGATTTTTTTCTAATTTCTTCAAAACACTCCGGGCTGCTTTTTCAGGAAGGCTCACGTTTTCAGCACCAGTCTTGGCGAGTTGGCGAAAGCGAGAACGTACAGCCAGCTCTAACGCCAATCGTCGTCTTGTGTTTTGTTTTGAACCGAAATGGCGGAAGAAGAACTAGCATATTTTAGAATAACAGTCCTTCCAAAATTAAAGAAATATTTTCAATTATGTATTCTAGATAAAAAGAAATCTTCGAAAGAAATTGTATTACGAACTCTTATACTCTGTTTTATCAATCTGATATAGACTAAAATTTTGATTATTTGATCCCCTCAAAAATCTACATTTTCATTCAATTGAGTATTAATAATTCCACGCCTTTATTAAAAAGCGTTTATTATTTTTATATAATTCCATACCTTTTATATAATTCCATTCCAAAAACTCATTACCTTCATAAATCTAGATATTTGATTACATATAAATATGGATTTATGGGGATAATGAATTAATGCAGTTTCAGTGCATTTAGATGTATATAAACACAGATTTAAAAAAATACGTGACAGAAAATTACTATATTTTCTGCGATGAACTTATATAATTAATTTAATACCAAATCATTCTGCAGAAACAGTACCCAAAGTCAAGTGAAAATAGGCTAAACCAGGGAAAAAAATCCTATCACACCCCCAACCAGGATGTTTAGAAACTGCTTTTTTAATGTGAGATGAAATTCTTAGGCCTATTCTCAACTGCTCTGCTCAACAAGCGCAAAACGTTTTCACACATTTACAAATTCATTTTTTAACGGAAAGATATAAAATTGGAAATCCTGATCATGGAAGCGATTTGGAATCGAACTGTATTTTCCATTCTTGGATGCATCCATTACCTATTGAGTTAGAAGCGATTTGGATCACGTGACACGGCATTTTTCTCCCCTTACTGACTGGATTTTCTTCTTTCGTTCGAAAGTTTGGTTCAAAATGCCCACTTTGACAGTATTTTCTGAAAGATATATTTATTGCGTTTACAAGAAAACGGAAAAAGCAGTTCGATAACATAAGTTTCTGAATAACAACACCTTCTAGTTTCACGAGATTCCGAACAAAAATGAATTAAAACTTAAATCAAAGTTGACCCTTTGGATTTGAGAACAGCCTTAAGGAGAGGTGGGGAGAAGGAATATTGAATGACTATCTCTTGCTACTTCAAAGTAACAAATAAAATCACTAGAGAAATTTGTTTAACTATGTATGATAGTGAGGGGCTGTAGATTTAAATAGTTAAATTTATCAATTAACAAATGGAAAAATAAACCAAAAAATTAAAAACTTTGAATATTTAATTTTTTTGAGGGAGGGGGGGGGGGGTGAAAGAAAAACAAGCTTTTTTTCGGGGGGGGGGGGCAGAATTTGAATAATGGGTCCTTTACTTATAGTTACTTCAAAGTAATAAATATGACGGAAAATTAAAAAAATGTAGAGAATTAAAAAAAAATGAAAGCGTGTGCACAAAAGGTTAATCCTGATTTTTTTTTTTTTTTTTTTAATCTTTCATTCTATTTCTTTCCTTTTCTTTTATGGTAAATTATTTATTTGTTATTTAAAAATCAACATATAGAGCAAAACACAATTTTAACTAATCTTTGCTGCAAGGCAACAATGAATTTTAAATGGTCAAAAAATAGTGTGCTGGAGGAGAGGTGGAGGGGGGGGGGAGGGAGAAGAGAAAATTTGAAATGGGAGGTTGCCTCAGACGATTGATCATTATTTTATTGCCACTTCAACTTAATAAATAGTGCCATATATGTGCAGAATGACGAAAAATGGAGTGTGTGTGTGTGTAAGGGGGGGGGGGGGAGGGATTTCATCCGAGAGAATTTAGATGATTTATTCAAATATGACGAATGACTATTTTAAAATAACAAATAAAATAAAACACCTAGGACGAAATAATATTTAAAAATATGGCAAAAATTTTAAAATAAAAAACTGAAGAATTTTAAAGATTTTTAATTTTGTGCACTAGGGGCAGACCAATGTTTTTTTCATAAAACTCAAATAATGATAAAGATTTAACAGCATTAAAATGTAATAGTAATTGATTTAATTGGCATGCATCAACTTGCAATTATTTTAACTGATTGATTGAATTGCAGGATACAGCTAAATAATTTATGATTTATCGTTCAATCTAATTATAATCGAATTGATTTTAGTTTCAACTTCCTATTAACGTCTAATCGCAATTAAATTAAGAACAATTAAATTTTAATGAATTATTTCAGTGAAAATATGTTTTATTAATGCAATCACACAATGCGTCACACAATTATGCCGTTTAATAATGATAAAAAAAACTAAATTAATTCAATAGTAATGCTAATAAAACTACGTTCAAATGTGTCATAAAAAATTATCAATAGAATTATATATATTACAAAATAATCTTTACACCTGTTTTTATTTTTCCTAAAAAATAAAATACGTTCTTAATTTCTTCGAATATAGCGAATTAATGAAATAAATGAATACTATTGAACTGAAAAACGTAACTTATGTTTGAATTATATATATTGTGCGATTAAAAGCATTTTAATGCGAAAAAGAAAAAGCTGTTTGTTTTAAAAGCAAAAAGCTCTCAGCAAAGGAATGGGGTTGCTGTTCGCTACGCGTAAGACGTCAGGAACAAGAAAGGGTGCGTAGCATTGAATTCATCCCCGCGCCAACCGTTACTCTGGCGATAAAGTGCTCAAAACGTGAGCCTTCTTGAAAAAGCGGCCGGTAGGACTTTTTTAAAACAAAGTTGTTTGGAATTTATTAATTAAACAAAGCATTAATTATCAAACATGGTATTATAAAAGAATGTGTCACTTACATTTCTCCCCTTTTTTTTTTTTTTTTTTTCTCTATGAACGCAAAATTATATTAATTTGTGTATCGAAAACGAAGCTTCAAATTTCATTGATTTACAAATTATTTTTTGGTGGCGCCATCTGACGAATCCAAGTAGAAATATGTTCTTTCAATATAAATTTAGTAAAAATATATGATTCAAATCTCTTTCTCTCTCTCTTTTTTAATAATAATGAAAGAATAGAAAACAAATTTCCTTCGAAATTTTGTTCCATCGTCGTACCATTCATAGTTGGTTAAAGCATGAATTTTCTACCAAATTGTGTATATATGGTCAGTTGTTCATAATGGATAAATAATTATTTTTTTAATTAAATACTTAGTAAGTTTGAAATAATGATTTTTGTTTTAAAGAGACATTTTCTTCAGAAGATTTTTTTTTTAATTTTTGCAATACATTAAGAACATTAATACATGTTTTTGGCCTTCTTCTAAAGTTATTAAACATGATCTCTAAAAACATGTGTAATAATTAAACTCATGATTTATTTTTAAAAGGCCTCTTGTCTTTTTTTTTTTTTCTGCTACCGGCATGCTATTTTATCCAAGATATTTTAATTGAATCTGTAATTAATTGCATTTGTTAAATAAATATATGCATTAGAATAAATATATGAAAATATCTTCATATATAATATTCATTGTAAAAAATAAATAAATAAACCTATTGCATTATTTACTTTTATTCTACTTAATACTACTAGTTTGATCAGATAATTGTTTATTAAACTTAAATTAAAGACAATGATTTTTTTAATCAAGTTTTTTTTTTTTTTAATCGACTGTTTTTTAAGAATTTTATTGTTAAGAATTTTATTGAAAATTTTGTTCTCCAAACGAACAAAACCATGAAATCAAAATGGTAATTCCAAATTTATTTATAAGAATTTTTTATTTAAAAATTAAACATGATAAGCATGCATTTCCAATACTGCCTTTAGTTTCGTTATTGAAAAATAACAGTTAAAGATGGTATCAAGGAAGGACAGAACTCACAGAGACTATTACTAGGTCATGTGATTCCTTTGGCCAATCAACTACGCAGATTTCAACCGAGGGTTGACTAATCTAGGTCGACTAACCGCGGCTTGAAAGTTATCGGTGAATTCGAAATATTAACCGGCGGTTAGATTTGCCAACCGAAGGTTTCTCAACTGAGAGTTGAACCGTGAGTTAAAGGTTGGTGGAGGATCGACCGGTGAGTATATTGTCAATAGGCTCTCTTCATTTCACCCCCCGCTATCCCTATCTCTGATGTTCATACATCCCCCACCCCCTCTTCCTGTGGAAGGGGAGAGCATCTTACTCATTCTCTGAAGAAAACCAAAGAATGTCTATAATTTCTTTGAGAAAACTTTAAGAAAAAATAAGAAGCGGAAATTTCAAATATAGGGGAGACCGGGGCTAGATGACTACAGGGGTAAGTATGTCACCATAAATCGCCTCTTTGTGGATAGATTGTGCAACCAGTCACAGAGTACATTTCTTCTTGCGTTTTACAATCCTCATTGTAGTTTTGCAGCGTTACATACGTGCAGTGGACATTTATTATGATTTTTCTGTTTTTTGCACTCATAAGTAATTTTTTGTTGCTTCATTCTTTTCTAATTTCTAATAATTATCTTAATGATTGCTATTTAACTTGCCCAGTTTTTCTTAGCGTATAATTCACTGTACCTACCCCATATATGATTTACTAGGATTATTTATGCTTAAATGGTTACGTGTCCCTTTTGTGAAGAAATTCATTATGGGGCTAGTAGGGGCATTGAACACGGGGCAAGTTGGCTCGATGTCTGGTGTGTGCTGGTAGCTTGAAAAACAGAAATCAACGAAAGAAGTGGTTACAATGCAAGATTTTGGGCACACGGGGCTTGCCCAAACGGAGACACTCGATTTTTTATTTGTGACAACTGTAACTCTGATGATGTTATCGAGTAGAATAGAAGTTACTCAATGTTAATGTTTTATTCATTATTTTTATGTCTGTATGATTTAGAATTTACATTGTACAGCGATAACGCCTTTGATTAAACCTACTGGTAATAAGGAAATTGATTTCTCTTAACTGCGTGTCTTATTTAAATTTTTATAAGGCGTGTGCCAACTTACCCCATAGGTATATGCAACTTGCCCCGTGACGGGGTAAGTTGGCGCACAATTTTTCTTCTACTTTAGGCTTCCGCTAAACATAAACTAGAAAAGCTACAAACTCAAAACTCCGGGTATTTATAGCCCAATGCCTCTTCTTTAAAAGTACAGTTATAGTTTCATAAAAAACTTAAACAAAAAATTAATAAAAATCAATAACTAAAAACTGCGCCTACTAGCCCCTATTTACTATTACCAAAATAAAGTAACAAAGGCAAATTCTTCATGTTTTAATGTAATTTCAAAGGTATAGGAAAGGGCAGCTGACGTCACTGTTGGTCGAATTACTGTTGGTTAGCAAGAAAAACCTGTTCATACATTATAAATCCTACTATACTCATGAACTCCGGGAATTTTATTCGTCTTTAACAGATTGATTTAACAGATCTATGATATGATTGGCCTACGTCGACAAGTTGATTCCTGCAATGATCGCTATGATAAAAATGTAGTGGTAGATTGGTTGACGGAAGTGTTTGTTTGTAAACATAAAATAAAAATTATTATTCAGGGACATGAAAGTCAAAAGATTGTGAGAATGCCCCACATACACGTGAAATCTTCCCTTTTTCCATTTGCAACTATAGCAAGGAAAATCTAAAAATATTATTACTATTTTTTAAGTTTTCGCCATCTATTTACTATGAATTAATTATAAAATCATTCAATTCGTTAATTAGATCAATTTCAAAAATTTCGCCCCCCCTCCCCCTTCTTTTGCCTCTCTCTATTACACAGAGAATAATAAGGAGAGGGCATGTTTACAACATGTATACACTTTTTTGTATTTTTTTATTTCAACTGGGGAACTTCCCATTGCATGATTGCACAACAATATTAACGATATAAATAAGTTTTGGACGATGTTGGGGGTCCAAACACCTGGAAAACTCCTATACCGTCCCGTGTCCCTGATGCTGATTTTTAAGTTTGGAGCTGTCTGGATAAAATTGTTTCAATAAAAATAATTCGATGTAATTTTTTTCTGAAACTGGAACTATTGTTTTATATAAATATGTAGCTAAAAATTAACCTGCACGCATTTTTAGGGTTGTTATTATTTTTTAAACTCTGTCCCTGGGTTTTAGATTCCTTACCATCCCTCTTCTAAAATTATACAGAAAATCATTTCAGATGCAGCCACAGAATTTTTTTCAAGTTTTTTCTCATGCAGAAGTACGCTAGAGAAATAATGTCTAAAATTCTTTGGCAGGAAATTTACTGTAGAATTTAAATCAGCATTTAAATATCAATTTGAAGCATCGTGGCTTTATTGGTAGTCTCACCGTCCCCAAGGTTTATTCCTGTCTTTTCGAGGTAAATTAAAAAACAAATTTAATTTAATCCAATGTTAACAACTGTTTCTAAAAATCAATGAACATTCTGGCTATCACTTAGTCTTAACATGATTTTCTTAAAAATAGGTGGTAATTTTTCTTACCGTTCCATCCTTACCGTCCCTTTTTTTTTAATACTATTTCGTCCCTTTTTTCCAATATCATCCCCTTTTTTTTACCTTACCGCCCATTCTTTAACACCCCTTTAAGACAATGTTATACAAAAATTCTGTATTAAAACTACTACATTGTTATTATTTCTTATTTGAATGTCCTGTGGGTACTATGCAAATTCATTATAAGTAAAAATTTAGAAGAAAAAAAGTTATAAGGGTAAAATGGTAAAGAAAATTAAACTCGCAAGTTTAACTTAAACCTCAGTTAAATAAAAGAAAAAAAATTGCTGCTGACGATTTTTTCTTTATTTTAAATCATTAAGGCATTCGTCTATCAGATTAAAATGTTATTTTAGCAAGTTTAATTTTGTCAGATTTTTTTTCCCAAAAGTCAAAAGATTGTGAGAATGCCCCATGTGTGTGTGTGTGGGGGGGGGCAAAATTTAGCTGATTGATTATTTATGTAGTTTATTGATTGCTTAAACTCTTCATTGTTACTTTGCAATAACATTAAAAAGATAAAAAAATAAGATTTTAAACTGTATATTTTCAGGGAGGGAGAGAGGGGTTAAAATTTCAGGGGAGACTGAATTAGATGGTTTGTCTTAAAAAAATGAAAATATTCACCATAATCAAAAGTAGAAAATTCTCATTCCTGTAAAAGAAATCCTGTAAAAAAAGAAAATTAGAATTGAATAAAAACTTGCCTTCCTCTATTGCGCCCCCCCCCCCCCAATCTCCTCCCCCGGAAACCCAATTACATTTCAATTAAATTCACAATCTAATATCATTTAGAATGTTATAAAATTAAAAATGAATCTTATACAAACACTAGGAAAGCCAGAAATGATTTTTGGCCACTTGATAGCGATTTGGGACCACTGTGGGGCGTGGCTAATAAAAGGTTTGGAACAAGTGACCTAGACTCACTATTTCACATGTTGATTGCTGGGATAAAGTGATATTAAAAAAATTGAAACACTTAAATTACAAAAAAGAGAAAATACGCGTACTATATTAGATTTTTTTAAATTTTGTTTAAACCGCTCCGAAACTACTTCAGTATATTTAAAATAAAGATAAGAAATTTCGTTCTGAAGAATATTTTTAAAAATATATAATATAATGAAAGATCAACTATGCAATACATTTTTTTAATGAAACCCAAACATTCACCAAAGATTTGACAATTCAAATTTCATTATATCTTCTGTTGACAATACATTCGAAACAGATTTTTCTCATTAATCCTTACAGCGTCATAAGGTTGCTAAGAGTAAGTATTAGTATGTAACTGTTTATTTTAGCTTGTTTAGACGTAAAATAAATAAAAATCCTAAGAAAAATACATAACAATGTGTAGTTTTTTTAATTTTATGGGAAATATTTTCCCCAACGGATTATAAAGGCAACATAAATTATAAAATTATACTTAGGCTAATTATGCAATCTCTTTTATTCATTGGTTTATTATAACAAAATGTTAACTAAAATAATACTATATTACTATACAAAATGATGTGATAATTATGATATTCTGCGAAGCAATTTCTTTTGGTCGTGAAGCAATGGTGGACATTGCACATAGTACATATATTATAAGTCATATTTTCTATGCGGCGTTTAGCACAATTTGCACATCTTTTACGTAATTGCGTTCGGCATACGTTCTATTTTGACATTCTGTATAAAAATTCAGATTAGGTTATAATTAAATACGACAATCACCAATTTTATAAAGGAGGAAAATGTTTCCCTTAGTCGTGAAAGGATTGAGACTTTACAGAATATTTGTTGTTTAGCTTCCTTTGAAGTAAACTACATTGTGAATACATCAAAACAAACCACTCAGGGTCGAAGTTGAAAGTTTGTGTTTGGTATAGCTCGAAGGATGACAAAATGATAAAATTACTTAACTCACACCGGTAAAATTAAAATGTTATCACTAAATATTAAAATTTGGTGAATTCATGAAATAGCATCAATCTTTACTCCATGTTAAAATAGCGAGTGAGTTCGGTATCTCTTGCTCCTCGTTTCATTTTTTATAAAAAGGGCAGGTTCCAGGTTGGAGATTAGCCGATTGGCATCTCAATAGACTTCTAATATATTTCAATTCCTCTTCTAAGGGATGGGCATTTCCACTCATTTTGAGAAGTCGACATGCTGACTCGACTCTCGACTCACTTGCGGAAGTAAGGTTGGTTGGTTGGAAGTAAAGATGACGCAATTCTACTTTTCGTATCAAATTAATAGCGCAGGAGAAAATAATTGAGCATAAGCTTGAATTATTTTGGTTTTGATTTTATATAGATGAAGTCTTTTATATTAAACTTTGTTGGAAGGTAACTGGAAAGAGCCAAACTAGATGTCTCTACGGGCCGAAATTTCCAGGTCCCGTCCACAGAAAAAAAAGTTCGCCTTGCTCATAGAAAAAAGTTTGGCCCGGCCCGTAGAAAAATAATCAACTACCTGCCCCGGTATAAAATCTAAAAGTTCATCCCGTAGAAAAAAATTTACTGGTCCGGCCCGGTAGAAAACTTAAATGTTCGGGCTGATCCCGTCTAGGCCCGACCTCCCCCACCCCAGAAAAAAAAGTTAAAATCTAGGTACTAAAAACTAGAAAACATTGATTTTTACGTCGATAAGATTAAAAATTGTTTCGTACAAGGAGTTCTGACTAAAAATACTTATTTTATTGTTTTTTCTTTTCATTTGTATAATCTTCATTTTTAAAGAAACAGCATGTGCTGCGATATTTATTATTTTTTTTTTTTTAATGAATCGCTATCTGTATGTAAATGATTCAGTCAACATTAATATCGTTAATCCATATTCTATGTATTTGACGCTTAAGAATCTGATAACTACTATACAGTAAAATCACCTAAGACGAAATTGCTTAGGAAATAAAAAATATACGTTATAGACAAGTTTCCTTCTTAGCAGTTTTAAATGTGTTATATACTTTTCCTCACATATTATTATATTCATTTTTCATGTATCAACACATTTTTTAGTTTAAGACAGGATTCCGTCATATACGGGTTCTTTTTCACAAGTTTTATTGTATTTTAATTTTATTGCCTAGAAATTGCTATTCTTTTAAAAAAATAAATTTTAAATTTTAGTTGTACAATAATGGCAATTTAAAAATATATGCTTTTTTAGCAAAAAGTTTTGGGCCTGGACAAATTTTACTGATTTTTGCACGGATCAGACCAGGCCGAGACAATAATTTTCGTACGTGGTGGGTCGAGACCGGTACTTAAAATGTCGGCCCTTGCAAATCTTGGAAGAACGATGTTCCGGATCTGTACCGAAAAATTATGTTGAGCTCGGCGCAATCTTTTACAAAAAAAGCCCTAGACCGGTCTGCAAAGAGCAATGCCTAGGCCCCGCCCAAAGCCTTAAAAAAAGTAAGACCCGGTTCGACCTCCAGCGTTGCGAAAAATTGGCCCTAGCCCTGCCCACAGGTTTGGCCAGTGCACACCTCTAAGCCAAACTGTAAAATATAGAAATATTCTTGTTTAATACCATACCATCTCTAAAAATGTACCTTCTTTTTAACCCTAGAACTACCGAAAATTTTACTCAAGTTTTATAAAAACATTCTACACCAGAATTTTTACTTAAAACTATTTAATTTGTTTATTTAACTTATTATTGTCTGATTTATAAATTTAGTTTGTTTTGAAGAAATTTCTGGTTTGAATAAATATTTTGAATGTACGTGTCGGGAAACGTTTTTTTTTTTTTTTTTTTTTTTTTTTTTTTTTTTTTCGTGTGTGTGTGTGTGTGCGTGAGCGTGCGGGGAGTGTGGGGTAAGTGAAATTTACTGCTGACAAGAACAAGAATCCATCAAAATATCCGATATCCTCCCCAATCACAACATTTTAAATTCTTAGATCTCTTCTTCATTGATTTTTTTACGATTCCATATTTAAAAAGTGAAAACGGAGCTATTATAAGTTGATAGTGTTAACAAATTTATAGATTAAAAGCTATTCACAAATATTTTTCGAAAAAAAAAAAGGACTAATTTAGTTACATGATTTTTTTTTCTTTTATGCGTGTGCATATGTGTATCATTTGGGTGTTGCTGGAAAGACCCCGTAACACCGAAATCAAAAATATATATGTTTTAATTTTAGATACTGTCAAAAATATGATACAAAAATACATATCCCCCCCCCCCTCCAGCCTATTTCCGAATCTACTAAAACTAAAATTATGAATAAAAAAACTGGGGGCAATAGTAGTTTATTCAAACTTTGCTGGAGAATTATAGCGATTATCCTCGGTCACATAGTTTTGGAGAAAACCGCATTTTTCCTTACACACAAACTTTAATTTGCGGGGCTCAGCGGCAGTATTTTTAACTACAAAGTTATAAAACTGACAGGCATAACTATTGTGGCAATTTGGAATCAAATATCGTTTTCCATTTTTTTACATAAATAAATTGCTTATCAAGAAAAATATGATTTTTGGCACGTAACGACAAGTTTTTCTCTTTTCCCCGTGCTATCGTGTACCGAACTTCGTTTTAAAACTTCAACTTTGACAGCGGTTTTTCAATGAAATTTTGGCAAGAAAAGGAAAACACCATTCGATTACTTAGTTCCTGAATAAGAACACCTGTATATTTTACGCTTTTCCGAACAAAAAATAATTCAATAATCAGTCGCCCGTCCACCCGGAGGGGGTGGGGGGTAAGTTTTAAAAAGTTCTTTTTTTCTCATGTTTATAGTTTTTGATTTACTCCCTTTTAAAATGTTATTTTTAAAACCATGATAATACACTGCTCAAAACAATTAAAGGATATTGCAGTTTTAGGTGGATTTTGTATCTGGTAAACTGTTTAGCTGATTGATACATGCTCGACAGGCATAGTAGGTTATATGAGAATAAATTACACATGTTTGGCAGAAAAAAATGCATTTTATTGCGCATTTGTGTACTAAAGGAAAAAAACACAATTTGTGCATATGAGAAAAAAAGAATAAGAAAAGGTGTTTTCTTCAAAGAAAATCATTTTCAGTAGGGGGTATGGTTTCCACGGGCGGCCAGCAACGTTGAACACCTTTGAGGCATGGACTCAATGAGGCTATTAATGACGAGTTGGGGTATTCTGCCCCACTCTTCCAGAAGAGCTCTTTCCAGTTCTTGGAGAGTTTGTGGGGGTTGTTGGCGGCCAGAAACTTGTCTTCCTAGAGCGTCCCAAACGTGCTCGATTGGATTCATGTCTGGAGAACACGCTGGCCATTCCATTCGAACGATTCCTTCCTCGAAAAGGAAATCCTCCACCAGGTTTGCACGATGTGGCCTGCAGTTATCGTCCATTAAAATGAAGTTATCTCCGATTGCTGCAGCGTAAGGGACTACAATAGGTCTGAGGATCTCATCCCTATATCGGCGACCAGTCAGAGCTCCATCTCGAATGATGTAGAGGTCAGTGCGCCCGTCAATGGATATGCCACCATACACCAACACTCCTCCACCGCCAAATCTGACACTTTCGTGCACGAACGCAGGATTATTCCTACTGCCACGGTCCCTCCAGATGAAAATACGCCTATTATCCGGATGCACAGAAAAACCGGACTCGTCAGAAAACAGAATATTGCTCCATTCATTTCTCCTCCAGTTGACATGCTCGGTTGCCCACCCCCTGCGGTCGCGACGATGCCTTGATGTTAATCTAACACATACCATCGGTCGGCGAGCATACAGACCTACAGCATGGAGCCGGTTTCGGACAGCCTGAGTTGAAATCGTGGTGCCTGTAGCCGAGCGAAGGTGTTGTTGGAGAAGAGTAGCGTTCATGGTTCGGTGTCTCCGAGCTGTTAACGCTAAATACCGATCTTCATTGGGCGTTGTTGCCCGTCTACGACCTTGCCCTGGTCTTCGGCCTGCACATCCACTCTCCAAAAAACGGTTCCAGATCCTGGAAATGACACTTTGTGACACTCCAATGGCTTGCGCTACTTCGGCTTGAGTTTGGCCCCCTTCTAACCTACCAAAAATTCTCAAAGCTTCTGAATCTGTCAAATGACTTCGCTGAGACATCGTACTCATCGAAACAAAGCAATCACTGAATGCCGATCATCCTTGTCTTCATTCTCTTTTATCCAGTTGAAAGTCAAATTTCATTCGCTACCGCTGAAGCGACGTTTTTGACGTCGAACTCAAAATTTGCATACTCCACAGTTTGAAAACCAGAAAAATTTGCATTTGTGATTCTCTTCTTCTATTTTCGGCAAAAAAAATTTCGTTTATATCTTTATTTTATATAAAACTTCAAATATCCTTTAATTGTTTTGAGCAGTGTATATTGAGATATATCCATAGAGGGACACACACAACCTAGTTGTTTACGAAAAAAAAGGGGGAGGGGGGCGTGGAAGCGACAGGATTCCGAAAATACAATCCATATCTGGGTTTAAATAAGGAACGTTAAAAAAATCGATTGGCTAAACTTTAAAAAAATACATGTAAATTATATGCATTTAATATTACCTGCGAACATTTTTATTTATAAAACGGAATTAAAATAACATTATACACACAAAGAAATAAACGATAATTCACTTTTATCTAAAATACATCTATTATAAAATAAATTCAATAATTTAGTATATTTTAAACAACCTGCTACTAAAGTAGAATTTTATATCTCTTTCTTCTAAGTTTCTTTTTTAGTATTGCATGATATGAAAACAGATGAAAATGTTCCCCTAACTAGTCCTACTTCTTGTTTTGCCAAAAAATACAAAGGTAACATCTGCTTTTTTTTTATCTTCTTTCCCCTAAGCATATCGTAAATTCAACTAATCTTTAACAAAACTAGGGGATCGTACCCGGGCTTCCCGGGTTAAAGAATATAGATGAAAACATTTTTTTATAATTGAAAACTAATAATTTTTTTTATATGCAAGAATTTTTTTAGATTGCCCACTTACATTAAAAAAGCATT
Organism: Maratus speciosus; assembly: GCA_963932465.1. Classification (NCBI taxonomy): domain Eukaryota; kingdom Metazoa; phylum Arthropoda; class Arachnida; order Araneae; family Salticidae; genus Maratus; species Maratus speciosus. The sequence continues at coordinate 59,790,200 of OZ010799.1, read as the reverse complement.
TTTCATATGAAAAATACGAATTATACAATCAAATAAATTTTTGAAATTTATCAAAGGCGATATTTTCTTATTAGCCGCATGCTAAGAGTTATTTGACCAAGATTTTGCTACTTATGGCATCCTTTTATATTCTGATAATTTCAGAGCTTTTACATGTCTGTTAAATTTGTGTTTTATTTATATTATTTTATTTATTTATTCATAGGGAAGTTTTTTTAATAGATATTAGCCGTAAGAAAATGATGAACTCTTTATTTTGTTTAAAGGGCAAACGGTTTAATCTTTCGTAATCGAGCTCTGTGCGATATAGGTAAATTAAAAAATATTTCATGCTTTAAAATTACTTTTAAAACCATAGACAATCAGTAAACTGATATGAACTATGCAAATAAATTCCATTTGAAAAAAAAAAAATCCTATCCTAAAAATTTAAATTGTACGATTACAAATATGTTAGATTTGTGTTTTTATTACTTTGTGTTATTATTTTATTTGTTTATAAAAGAAGTATTAATTTCGTTAATTTGTCTTTCACAAATATGTTAGATTGGTGGTTTTTTAATATTTTTTTATTTGTTTATAAAGGAAGTATTAATTTCGTTATGCGAAAATAGTCAGAAACAAATGCTGAAAAATGTTTGTTGCTTTACGTGCAAAATATTTATTATTATTATGTATTGAAATCGGCACGTAATAAGATAAACTTTTAAAAAATCATGCTTAAAAATTATTTTAGAAAATATAATGCATCAGTCAATTAAGATACAGTTTTTAAACAAATTGCATTTGAAAGTAAATTTTTTTCCTTTGCGACGAAAATTGAAAATGTACGATTGTCAGAAGATTAAAAAATTGCAGTAGCGAAAATTTCAAGACCGAAATTTGATCGTGAAATGTTGCCATTCGCAAAATGACGTCAGCGTTACGCACAGATACGTTTGTTCTTTATAATATAAATACTTAATCAGTAAAATATAATAAAGATCAGTTAGTAGGATGTGATTATCAATTGAGGCTCTTATGCTTGGTATTCCGGAATGTAAAACAACAATTTTCACCTTCTCAAAATTTGCATACGCACTTCTCATATCCATATTTATCATTTAAAAAAATTTGTATTTTGTTTTATCATTTTAAAATCATTTTTACTCAAAACTTGAAATCACGGTTGTCAGCAACATCCTTTATGGGAACAGATGCACCCTTTACTCTAGATTCTAATCTCAATTCCAGAGAGTAAAAATTTCCGTAATTTGTGTTTTTTAGATGCATTTGTGTTAAGATGTTTAGTTTTATCTATGAAAATGATCGTTTTCTTTTAAATATGACTTTATTTTCACTTAAATAAGCATTTCGCCTAGCGTCTGAAACTCTGTATCAGTACACATGCAGAAGGAAAAACAATATAGAAAATTTATCAAGAAAAATGCGTGTTTTCAAAAGCAGTATGTCATTTTCCGTTATTATGCCCTTAATATAATATTCTGCTCCTAATGGGATTTTGCGACACTAAACCCTATACAACAATTTTAAATTTTTATCAGAAAATAGCATGAATAAAGATAAAAATACCTCAATATTTTTCTCTTGTCTGCAATAATGAAAGCTATCTAATTACTACAATTTTGATGAAATTTCATAAAATGCTTTTAAAATTAAAATATAAAAGTGGGGATATTAAAAAAAACAGATAGTACGATCACATCTACAAATGGAGAGCTTTCAGTTAAAAAAAATATTAGTAAAATTGGTTCAGCAGAAAGATCAGGGCAGATGACTAAAAAACACACTTGCGTTTTAAATATATAGATTATATAAAATTAGGAAAAATTACATTAAGAAAATTATGTTATTTTGATAAAATTATAATAGAATATCGTAAGGAATAGCATTAAAATTTTATTATTCGAGTGAATTTTGGTCAAAAACTTCAGGAACATGATATTATTTTAAACCACGAATTATTTGTTTTCTTGTCTAACTCGGCGAAGCAAATCCATCCAGGCGAGAATCATCAGTTTCTGTAATATAAGTCGCTATTATTTGCTTGTCACCTCTCTTCTATAAAGACACTCGAAATTTTTGTAAAACATTGCGTTTTATGAGTGTGCGATTTCGATTACATTATTTTCAAAAGTGAAGCTTTTTCACTTTTGAAGAATTTCAAAGCAGTTGGGCCGTGAAAATGACGCACTTCTACAAAACATAATTCAGGTTTAAGAATTAAAATGCGCGCTTTTTTATAAAATGACGTCATTTGCATCCACTAAAGCAATCCACTATCTATAATCCTACTATAATCCACTTTTAAAATCCAGTCTTAAACTTCGTCTATAGAAAAGTATGCATATGACGTCATTATTACGGAATAACAAACAATATTCTTGACATGCCCATATTTTAATTTCAACTTTGTTTTCAGGTTTTATGGGGAAATGGCAGCAAAAATATACAGTTATCTCCTATTTTCGACTATTTTTCGTTTACTTTCAATGACTTTCAATAGAAATGGGGTACTTTTGTTGCCACGATAAGGAAAATGGTATTAAAAACTACAAAAAAATTAATATCTCAAAAATAAATTGAGATACAGATTTCAAACAAATTGCATTTAAAAGAGCATTTTTTAGGTGCGTTCGTAATTATATAAATACGTAGCACCTATAGTCGTCGTTCAGTCCGTCTGTCCGTCTGTCCGTCCGCATATAACAGAGCAAAAACTACCCGACCGAACGGTCTGAAATTTTAAATATATGATTGTTGTAAAATTTTGTCGAGCCATTTCAATTTTTATGAAAATCGGATGTATAGTTTAATTACGGGGACATTCAAAAGTTTTTCTTTACATTATGGCCAATGGGAAAAAATTATTGCAAGTGCATTTTAATGATGTTACAGTCTTCCGAATCGTCTGAAAATTTAAATATATGATTGTTGCAAAATTTTGTCGAGCCATTTCAGATTTTATGAAAATTGGATGTATAGTTTAATTACAGGGGCACTCAAAATTTTTCCGTTACAATTATTGCAAGTGCATTTTAATGATGTTACAGACTATGCACTTATGAAGTGTAAAAAAATATACATTCAGTACAATATGGGGTGCAAAAAATATTTATAAAACTAGTTATAGAACGAACGCACCTCATTTGCCACGTTTGACGAGCAATTTCCTACTTGTTTCATTATACGACGGTGTAAAAATTTAAAATGTGCGATGTTTAGAAGTTTAAAAATTTGCAGTAGAGAAAATTGCAAAACCAAAATTTTATTTCAAATTTCAAAGTGTTGCCATTCGCAGAATGACGAATGCGTCACGCACAGATATGTTTGTCCTTTATAATATAGATATCCGACTGCCAGCCCCTTGTCTCTGTCCCTTTCTCTCCTTTCATTCATACCGTCATCTGCCTAAACATACATCTACACTGCTCTCTTCTTTCCCAAAATTGCCAATACAATACATAATTAAACCAAGATCTCCGTTCTCTCGTTCTCTGCTGAACAACCCAGCCCAGATTCGAAGAGTTGAAATCCAATACTGAGTCGAAGAATCGAAAATCCACTCTTCAACTCTCGACTCTCCAAGTCCGACACTGTGTTAAACTCGTCCAACCACTCTTTGAGTGAGTCGACTTCGATTCTTCGACTCTGAATCCCAAACTGAGTGGAAATTAAAGTTCGACTCTTTTGAGTCGAGGCAATTCACTATCGAGGAGTCGACAGTTCAACTCACTTGGAAGGAGTTGAGATTTTGAGTCGACTCTTCGACTCTTCGGCTACCTCTATTCCTAGATGGTTCCCTATGAAGAATGAGAAAGTCCATTTTTTAATTGTAATGATGTGAAGAAGTAAAGTCATCTGTTAGCAAAATTGATTATTTATAATTAAAGATTGACCGAAAATTCGGCCGGACAGATACTATCAGTATTTCAAAAATCTCGTTTCTTCCTTCAGAAATTTTCAATATTACTCATCGATTTGAGCTTTATAGGCTCAAATGAGACTATTTATTCCTACGAACTTCAAAAATTATTTTTTATTTTTGAAAACACATTTCGTAAGATTATGAATGGCAACAATAAAAATCGTGTAACGGGAAGTGTCATGGATGTGGTTAAACAGCGAATTCGAACTGTGTCAACAACGGGAAAGCTTGATAACATCAAAATTTCCTAGGATCAAACCCCAGGTAAGTCCATACGAAAATTACAGTTGGAGCAAGGGATATCCTATGGTTCAGCACATCAGGCTGTGGGCTAAGGGAATCGTCTTTACACATCCAAAATATTCAGGGCCGGCCCAAGGGGTGTTCGAAGTGTGCCACCGCACGGGGCGCCTAATCGCAGAGGGCGCCAAACCAGCTGTAGGAGTAAAGAGCGGCTATAAATAATTTTGGAATTCTACGATTTTTTTTTTTTTTTTTTTTTTTTTTTTTACATTTTCTGTAACTAGGTGTGAATCATGTGTTAGCTCTAGCAGATCTGCTGAGCAGAGGAACTTCTTTGTGCTTAAAGGCGCTAAACTTTCACATGCAGCGACTTCTGTATTCTTTATTTGAGTAAAATGCAAAGAACTTGTGATGAACATATCAGAGGAAAGTAGGATGTTAGGATGCGTTCTTTAAAGAAATCCCTTTAAGCTAAAGGCTCAGATTACCTTCCTTGAAACTGAAAAAGGACCACCACCTATTCAACTCTTCAGCTTCCTTATGGAGTGTTAAATTCTTTTGACTAATTAATTTCGCCGTAGCTGAGAGGCGCCAAATTTAGGAAAGCTTTAAACCGAAATTAGCTCACATATTTTGACGATAAACAAAAATTGCAGATTTTTCCCCCTTGTGTATGTCTGAATGCATTCTTTAGTAAAATATTTTATTATGTCCGAAAAATGAAGAAAGAAAAATTTCTGTAAATGTTTCTAGAGATAGCTTAAACCCATTTTGTACCTTACATGATTACGTACCTGACAGGACCCTCAGAATGATTAAATAGAGGAGAGGGCACGCCATATTTAAGGAGGCTTTAAATCAGATTATATCGTATATTTTGACAATAAACAAGAATTGTAGACTTTTTTTTTTCCTTGTGTGTGGTGTGTGAATGCATTCTTTAGTAAAATATTTTATTATATCCGAAAAATGAAGAAAGAAAAAGTTTCTCTAAACCCATTTTGTTCTTTACATGATTACGTACCTGAAAGAAGAATCCAAATGATTAAATGGAGAGGAGGGGGGGGGGGGCGCCATATTTAGGGAGGCTTTAAATCGGAATTATCTCACATATTCTGAAGATAAACAAGAATTGTAGACTTTTTCCCCCCCTTGTATGTGGTGTGTGAATGCATTCTTTAGTAAAATATTTTATTATATCTGAAAAAAAAAGAAAGAAAAAGTTTCTCTAAACGTCTAAACCCATTTTGTTCTGTGGATGATTACGTACCTGAAAGGAGGATCCAAATGATTAAATAGAGAGAGGGAGGCGCCATATTTAGTGAGGCTTTAAATCGGAATTATCTCACATATTTTGAAGATAAACAAGAACTGTAGACTTTTTTTTTTCCCTTGTGTGTGGTGTGTGAATGATTTCTTTAGTAAAATATTTTATTATATCCAAAAATGGAGAAATAAAAGGTTTCTTTAAACCCATTTTGTTCTTTACATCAGCGCCATCGCTAAGACTTTTTATTAGTGGGGTAGAGAACCTTAAATTGCCAAGTCAAATTTCAGTATTTGCCAACTCGTTTTATAATTTTGCCAACTTAATACAGTTAGAAAATGTAATGTAGTTCTTATTTGTTAAAAGTTTAATAATATTCCCAATTAGTTTTGTAATTTTTGCCAAGTCTATCAGAAATAGAAAATATATTACAGTTTTTATTAAAATTTTAAACAAATTTGCCAAGTGTAATAACATTCGCGAATGTTTGGGGGGAGGTTCCCCCCCCCCCCCGTCCTTAGTGAGGCCCCTGCTTTACATGATTACGCCATGTTTAGGGAAGCTTTAAATCGAAATTATCTCGCATATTTTGAAGATAAACAACAATTTTATAGACCTTTTTTCCCCTTTATGTGTCTGTGTGTAATCACTACTTGACCGGAATGTATGCTATATACTGTGCTTCAGAATCCGTGTTCATATCTTATTTATTTATTTTAAAGACAAGACTTTTTTTTTCTTTTTTTCAAATGAATTTTTCGAGAGATTTATGACTTTTCTAATTTATCAAAAATTCTTATTATGATAAGAGAATCTTTTTCAGAATTCAACATTTTAGTGTAATGATCACGATCAGTTTTAAACCTTAAAACTAGTTGGATGTGCCAATCAGGGCTTAATTTCTAACAAAAAAAGTACCGGAGCCCTAACATTCTGCAGTACTAACAACCGTAGCGTGCCCCCCCCCCCCCCCCCCCCAATCCCCGTCACTCCAATCTCCATATTTATATTCCATACACTTTTTGCAAAACTCAAAGCATTTTTTTTTTCTTTAGAAAAATAAAAATTTTAAATATATCTATATCAGCATATACTTAGATGTAAACTATTCCACATTTTAGTTATCACTCCTTTCGAATAGAAATCTTTGCCTAATTTTAATGTTAATTGCAGAATTCTGGGATATGGTAAGGATTATGATTCGGAAATAGTGGCAACACAAAAAAGGAATAGTTCGCCAGTTATGCATTTTTATGAAAAAAAGAATGAAATTTACAGAAATTAATATTTATATGCTGAAGAATAGAACAACGTTTTTCAATTTCCTATAAAACGTGCATATCTTAAACTATAATCGATTCCTTCCGCTTTACAATCTTTTGTGAGTCTCTGAAAGTCAGATTAAATTAAAAATTTCACAGATTAAATTAAAAAGATTCGAGGCTTTGCTTTTATAGAAAAAGAGGAAACACTTCTTGGTTGCTTTCTATCAGAATAACAAAACATTGTAATTATATCTATACTTACAAATGAAAATGACTTCGTAAATGTGCCTTAAAATGGGCAACGTTCATGGTACAAAAAAGTCCTACTGTATTGAGCTCCGGAGCCCTGTATTTATAAGCTCCGGTGAATTCCGACCAATACTTAAATATTTACCAAAAACGGAGAAGTACCGGAGCTGAGCTCCGGTGGGCTCCGGCGCAAATTAAGCCCTGGTGCAAATTAAGCCCTTTCTTCTATCTTAGACATAATATTTCAAAAATTACACATGTTACTACTTCAATATTATTAGTTCAATACTATCCCAACTTTGATTTTCATCTTAAATTTCTGCTTCAGTCAATCAAACGGACTAAAAACGAGTTAATCAATATCAAGATGTTTGTTAAAATTAATAGTTTTTGCTTATTCTGTTGTTATCAGATGTTTGCGAATAGCTGGCTTAGCAAAAAGCGAGTTTCGCCTCTGCACGCGCCGCCGATGGACAACAGAACTACGAAAACTCAAGAAAAGCATACAAAAATCGCTATCACAGAGCCCCTTTACCGCGAATATTTCCAAATTCAAGGAGGACTTGTTGGCCAAAGCCAAAAACATGCACAAAAAATTTGGTTCAATTGTATGCATAATTTTATACACTTTTCGATTGTACAATAAAGAAAATGGCACAAACATCGCTATTACAACGCCCCCCCCTTCCGGCAGATTTTTTTTTTTTTTTTTATTCAGCGAGGACTTGTTTGCCATGGCCAGAAACTTACACAAAAAATTTGGTTCAATTCTATGCATAAATCCAGACACTTTTCAATGGTACAATAATGAAAATGGCACAGAGATCCAATTATAGCGCCCCCTTCTGGCGGAATTTTTCCAAGTTCAGGGATGCCTTGCTTGTCATAGCCAGAAACATACACAAAACATTTGATTCAATTATGTGCATAACTTCATACCCTTTTCGATGGTACAATATTCAGAATGGCACAAAAATCGCTATTACAGCGCCTCCTATGGGTGAATTTTTTCCAAATTAAGGAAGAACCTGCTTGCCATAGTCAAGAACTTAAAATAAAAATTTGGTTCAATTCTATGCATAATTTCATACACTTTTGGATGGTACAATATTCAAAATCGCTATTACAGCGCCCCCTACCGGTGATTTTTTCCAGATTCAGGATGGATCTGCTTGCCATAGCTAAAAACTTAAAATAAAAATTTGGTTCAGTTCTATGCATAACTTCGAACAATTGTGGATGGTACAATATTCAAAATCGCACAAAAATCGCTGTTACAGCGCCCCCTACCGGCGAATTTTTTCCAAATTATAGAAGGACCTGCTTGCCATAGCCAAAAACTTAAAATAAAAATTTGGATCAATTTTATCCCTAACTTCATACACTTTTGAATGGTACAATATTCAAAATCGCACAAAAATCGCTGTTACAGCGCCCCCTACCGGCGAATTTTTTCCAAATTCTGGGAGGACCTGCTTGCCAAAGCAAAAAACTTAATATAAAAATTTGGATCAATTCTATGCATAACTTCATACATTTTTGGATAGTACAATATTCAAAATCGCACAAAAATCGCTATTACAGCGCCCCCTACCGGCGAATTTTTTCCAATTTCAGGGAGGATCTGCTTGCCATAGCCGAAAACTTAAAATAAAAATTTGGTTTAATTCTATGCATAACTTCATACACTTTTTGATGGTACAATGGCAACAAACAGACAGACACACGGACAGACAGACATTTTCTATAAACATGTTTTTTGGGATCTCTGACCCCTAAAACTTGTAAATCCGTCGAAAACCGGAAGTCGAAAAAAATTTTCGATTACAATACTGTCTTCTATTGAAGATAGAAGAAAGTAAAATTCGATTTTCTTGTTTTCGATATATTTTTAAATTATTGAACCTATAAAAAGAGATAGCGTGAAAATATTCAAATTAGATCCGAGTCAATTTGAAATTAATTGATAACGCATACTTTAACACAGATTCAAATTGAATTTCAACTTTGCGTAGATTTTTACTACTCGTACACATTGTAAAAAAAAAAAAAAAAAAAAAAAAAAAAAAAAGTTTTGAAAGATAGGTAATTTATTTTCAACATATATCTCTCTATTCTAAAAAAAAGTAACTACCGCTGTCACCGCCGCCGCCGCCGCCGGTTTTGAATTTTTTGTGACCGGAGGTCTTTCTTCGTTAATATTAAAAAAACTGTTGCATACAAAAATATGAAAATCGGCAGTATTATAGAAAAATGTTTGATAAACACGCTGATGCAGACAGTTTTCAAATCGAAGAATTATTTTACGAGATATTTAATGCCAAAGTTGGACAAAATCGTTCCATTAAAAAAGTTTTATAGGAGCAAAAACTGTACATAGGAATTTAATCATTTTTAGATCATTTTATACGTCAGAATTTCCCGATGTGCAGATTGCAGTTAGTTTTTTAATTTGAATAATTTTTCGAGGTTTTATTTCTATTTTAAATTCAAATTTTCAGTATTTCGAGAGATATTTTTTACAAATTTTAGAAAATTGTATTAATTTAAACTGTTGCCAACTGTATAAAAAGCGCAACCAATAATGTTTGCTTCAAATTAAAAATTTATTTTACACGTGACTATTATAAACAAAAAATATAAAAAGCAGGAACTCATTGAAAATTACGTCATAAAAACTATAGTTACACGTGAATTTTAAATGAGAAAGAATATTGTAAAATAATAAATTCAGTAACATGCGTTAGAAGTCCTAAATAGGAGAATTTACGTCATATTACACTTATTACGTAAAATGAACGTATTACGTAAAGGATAAATAATATTGCAAAACAGTTTTAATTTAAAAATTGCGCGAGACATTTACTTGACATCTTAAGATGATCATAATATTTCATTTCTAACAAAAGTATTTTGACGTGAATATTAAAAAGAGAAAGAAAAGTTTGGTGAAAATTACGTCAGATTATAATTGTCAGATTCAAATTATAAATCAATCTTCCGAAATCTTTTTAAAGGCGGTCGAATTAGCGTGCTGTTAGAGTCTGCGGTGTCTGAACGGGGGTTGACGAGCGTAGCTCGTAGGGGGCAGAGCCCCCTAGTGTATAAAATGATTACAGTAAAATTTCTACTTACTTTTTTGACTACTTAAAAGGCGTAAATTTATTTGTTGCAATTAGAACGTGTTTTATGTATGTGATACACCTTTAAAAAGCACATTCTATTCCCCCCAACCCCCACACCCCAAAAACGCGTCATTTAACGGGACACAAACATTGTTAGAGTATGTAGGTATATTCATTTTATATACACCTATATTCAAAAGAAATTATCTATCTGCAAAGAAAACTATTATTATTATTATTTTCAATGTATATAAGTAGCAAAAACACAGTTTTGTGGAAAGCATACCCATAGTTATCAATCGGAGTCTGAGTTAGAGACCTGCACGGGCCGATTTTCATTCACGGCACTCGGGCCGGGGCCCGGCCCTTCCTTTTTTCTGAAGGCTCGGGCCGGGCCGGGCCTAACTTAATTTTTCTGTACAGAGCCGGGCCTGGTTTCATTCCTAGTCTTCACGGCCCAAAATTTTCAGTCCTAGTTTTGAGCCAGCCCGTATGAAAATCATTGTCTCAGCGTGGCCTGGTCCATTTAAAGGTCAGTTAAATCAAGCCTGGCCCAAAAGTTTTTGCAAAAAATGCATACATTTTTGAATCGCCATTATTCTACACTTAAACATTAAAATTTATTATTTTTAAAGAATAGTAGATATTACACATATGCGAATAAAGAATATGCATATTAAAATATAATTAAATTAAAATACAGTAAAATGTGTGAAAAGGAACCTGCCTATGACGGAACCCTGTTTTAAACTGAAAAACGTGTTGATCCATGCAAAATTAATATAGTAATAAGTAAGAAAAGAATATATAATACGAGGACCTATACGCACATTTACACTTGCTAAGAAGGGAACTTGTCTATAACGCATTTTTTTTTTCTATGCAATTCCATCTTAGAAGATTTTACTGCATAGTATTTTTCCGATTTTTAACACTTCTATACATGGAATATGGATTAACAATATTAATGATAACTGAAACATTTACATATAAGAAATAGAGATTCATTAAAAATATATATATGTCGCAGCCTGCTGCACTTCTATAAAAATAAAGATTATAAACATGAAAAAAAAGTTAAGATAAAGATTTTTGGTCAGAACTCCTCAAAGATAAATATTTTTGGTCAGAACTCCTCGTACGAGACAAATTTTTAACCAATTCGACGTAAAAATCAATGTTTTGTAGAAGTTCACTCGGGCCGGGACCGGGCCGAGATTTTAACTTTTTTCTGGGCTGGGCCGGGCTCGGGCCGAACTTTTAATTTTTTTATCGGGCCGGGCCAATATTATTTTTTTTTACGGGACGGGCCGGGCCAAACTTTTAATTTTTGTATCGGGGCGGGCCGCGCCGATTTTTTTTTCTCTATGAGTCGGGCCGGGCCCGGGCCTGGAAATGTCGGCCCGTGCAGACCTCTAATCTGAGTTAAAGTACTCATTTTTAATTTCAAATTGATCCGTTTGTAATTCGAATATTCTTATGCGGTTTTTGTTTTGCTTGATCCAGAATCATGTAATTTTTTAAAGAGTATAAAAAAACAATAAATCTTTTTTTTTTAAGATTTTAAAACTCACGACTCACCAAATATAAAATTAATATATGCTTCCTTGAAAGTAAATAACAAGACAGGGTTACAGATTTCATCTTTACATAATTGCTACTTATTAGTACTACTCTGTTGAGTATATTCCAAATAATAAACATAACTATTCTAAAAAATTTTCTTCTTTCAATAAATTAATTATTGTTATTTTTGTCCTATACCATGGTATAATGAATGGCGTTTAATTTTTTTTATCACAATGTTACATATTGAGTTTGATATTTATTATAAAATTCAGATCTCAAAGATAATAGTAAATATGGATACGTTTATTTATTTTATAGTCTTTTTAAATAATATCTTAAATAATTAAGAATAGCATGTGTAAAAGTTTATGAACGAATAATTTACGAATATTTTAAAAATTGTGTGAAAAAAGGCCAAATATTTTTAACAGGTATGGTTGGGGGGGGGGGGGGGGGGGGGGCTCCCAAGAGAATGTTCGCACGGGCGCCAAAATTGTCTTGGGCCGGCCCTGAAAATATTGATGTGTCAAGGCGAAAAGTGATAGGACCATTTTTTTTTTTTTTACCCAAACCATAAATTCCGATGTGTACCTGCACATAATTCAAACTTTTATTCCTTCACACTAAGGTACAGGACCGTTACTGCTGGTTTCAGCAAGACGGAGCCCATTCACACCCGTCAAGCCTAACAATGGAAGTGCTTAAGGAATTCTTTGATGACCATTTAATTTCAATAGGCTTCTGCCCACCAAAATCACCAGACCTCACGCCGCACAGTGGACCCAAATCGCGATTATGTGGCCAAAAATCAGAAAATCGAAGTTTCGTATTTCGAAATGAAATAAATTCCACAGTATTTAGAAATATCTGAAGATTTATATTCTTTATTATTTTGGTTTTATGAGCTCACATGAATTCACATTGCTTATGTGAAGTTAGCAGTTTTGAGCATTTTCTGCTGTTGCGTGAATTTCAGGTAAATTCGCTGCATTCCCACCATAACTAAGACCTTTTCAGATAGTTTGTCATTTTTTTCTTTGCACTTCTCTGAAACAACATTAAATTACATATGTAACTTGATTTTTCGATTGCAAAAATTTCTAATATTAAAAACAGAGTAATTTTTTTTAAAAATACATAGTTTTAAGGCATTTTTTTATATAAAAAATGATATATAAAAAAAGTCCTTCCGAGTTCCTCGGACATTTATAGTACAAAATGTAGAATGAACCTTCTAAAATCATTCCCAAGAGATTTATTGCGACTTTTTGCGACTTTGAGAGAACTAGTAGTTTGAAGTTGGACATTGGATATTGCCAGTATTAGTCCAAAATAAGTAATCTGGTTTAAAGTCAATCTAATTTTCGCACTGACCCAAAATTATCAGCTATTATATAATGCAACATTCTAATTAACATAACACTGTCAGTTTCATTTTTTTAATTCGCTGGAGGAGGGGTGGGGGTGGGGGGGGTAATAGTTGGGAATTTTTTTTTTTTTTAATTATTTATTTTTATTTTTTTTTACAATTTCTTCCTTGCTTTTTTCTGAAAATTTTGGAAGTAATCTAATTAAATAATTGAATGATTTTATTATTAATTCACAGTAAAGAGGTGACGAAAACTTAAAAAGTAGTAATAATATTTTTAGATTTTCCTTGTTATAGGGGCAAATGGAAAAAAAAAAAGGTGAGATTTCACGCGTGTGTGTGGGGGGTGGGTGGCAAAATTTAGCTGATTGATTATTTCTGTATTAATTTCAAATGTTGAAAGGTGTGAATTAATTCTTTAAAACGAATAAAAATACGTTTATTTCGACTGTTGACGTGTTTCGACTTACACCGAGTCATTTCCAAAATCAAATAAATAAAGCTATTCCAAATTGGCACAGTTTATGACACGCCATCATTCAGTTTACCACTTATTCTTTCATAATATGCACGCCACATTTTTATTTTATATGGATGTTTATTTTATTTTATTTTCATACTCATTGAGTAGCTCGAGCCGTAATTTTGGTAAGTGAAATGTTGCTACATCGTTACATATTGATTTTTTGCGCGTTGTAACCTCTATGGTTTCTCTTATAATGAATGGATAGTATAGACTGGACGGGAAAGTTATTTTTCTTTTATTTAAATTTACTTGGATGGTTTCTTCTTGATAAAATCGTGCTAGGGCTGTAGTTTTTCTATTCTATTTAATATCAGTTATAGGCTCCTTTTTTCTGTACTTAAATGTCCTGCTAGTCATACCAATATAGAAATTCTTTGATCCGCCTGCCCTAATAAATGATATTTCATACACCTCATAGTAATTCTCAAAACTAATTGGGTCAATTTTAGCGCAAATGATATTCTTCAATTTTGGAGGTGGTTTTGCTACTAAGCAGATATTGAAACGTTTAAAGCTATATTTTAATTTCTCAAAAAAGCTTGCAATATATTGAATAGTTTAAAGTTTGTATTTTTTCGAATGAAATTTACGTTTAGGTTTCTAATTATTGGCATTCATGTTTATTCATATCATATCATATTATATTCATATCATATTTATATTCATATCATATCATATTCATATTATATCATATCACATCATATTCATATTCATATCACATCATATCATATTATTTATGTATTTTATTGGTTGCTTATACTCTTTATTGGTACTTTTCAATAACATTAAACAAAGAAAAAAATAAGATTTTAACCTGTATATTTTCAGGAAGGGAGGGAGAGCGGGGGTTAAAATTTTAGGGGACACTGAATTAGATAATTTGTCTCAAAAAATGAAAATATTCACCATAATCAAAAGTGGAAAATTCTCATTCATGTAAAAAAGAAAATTTACATTTAATAAAAACTTGCCCCTCTCTATTGTGCCCCCCACCAATCTCCTCCCCCGGATCCCCAATTACATTTAGTATAAATTAACAATGTAATATCATTTAGAATGTTATAAAATTAAAAATTAATCATATACAACCACTAGGAAAGCCAGAAATGATTTTTGGCCACTTGATCGCGATTTGGGACCACTGTGCGCCGTTAGATTTTTTTTATGTGGGGTTATCTCAAACATAGTGTTTTCCAGAGAAGTTCTGCGAACATTGATGAATTTAAATAAATCATAATTGAAGAAATCTCGTCAATAACACCAACAATGTTGCGAAGTGTGTCAAAAAACTTCGTTCGATGTGTTCATGTTTGCATTCAAAATGGTGGTGAACATTTTAAACATTTGCTGCAAGGAATGATAATTTAAAAAATTAAATTAAATTATGGTTTTCAAAAATAAAATTATTATAGGATTAAATAACACTGTGCGTCTCCATTTCTGTTTTACCTCGCAAATAAAGTTGCAACAGTCCAACAGTGTTGGAAATTGTCTCGCACACTTAAACAAGTTTCAACCAATTATACACTTCAGTGTTACAATAGTTGCCACATCCGTCAGATTTAAGGATAATAAAAAAAACCAACAGTACTGTTTTAAATTGATCTCCTTGTAGTTTCAAATCTGGGGTGTACTGCTACAAATTTTAGCAATTTAACCTCGCACTCAATCACCAAATCTTTAAAAAAAATGGGACAATCTAATTATTATAAATTACTGTAAACATGCTAAATAATTCCCCTAATGATGATTCATTAAAAATGAAAAAATTGCTTAAAATGAAAAATTGCTTAAAATACACAAGTTAGAGCCCGGAGGAGTAAATAAAATAAGACTTTTTAGAAATTTTATGATTTGCCGTGTAGTCTGAGGTATTCAGTTATACGTATGCAAAAATTCATGTCTCCAACTTAATTAGGGCCTCTCTTAGAAATAATTGCTTAAAATACAGTGGTGCTCAAAGGGTTAAACGTAAGACTTTTTCAAGATTTTATGATTTGTCGCCTGGCCTAAGGTGTTCTGCTATAAGTATGCAAAATTTCAAACCTCCAATTTAATAAGGGGCTCAGTTAGAAAGAATTACTTAAAATATGCATGCAGGAGCACAAAGGGTTAAATGTACGATTTTTCTTAAAATTTTATGATTTGTCGTATGATATGTGGTGTTCAGCTATAAGTATGCAAAATTTCACGCCTCCAACCTAAATAGGGGCTCATTCAGAAAGAATTGTTTAAAATACACATGTGGGAGATCAAAGATTTAAATGTACGGCTTTTTCAAAATTTTACGATTTGTCATTTGATGCGAGGTGTCCAGCTATAAGTACGCCAAATTTCACGCCTCCAACCTAATTAGGGACTCACTTAGAAATAATTGTTTAAAATACACATGTGGCAGCCCAAAGGGTTAAATGTACGACTTTTTCAAAATTTTATGATTTGTCGCATGATGTGTGGTGTTCAGCTATGAGTATGCAAAATATCAAGTCTCCAACATGTATAGTTTCTGAGAACGGGCTCTGTGACAGACGAACTGATAGACAGACAGACAGAGGAACGAGACGAATAGGGTTTCGTCAGATGAACGAAACCCTAAAAAAGCGCATATCAAAATTAGAAATGCATTTCGAGCAATCATTACTAATATACAGTAATTCGGATACAATATAGTACCTGAAATCTTTTCAAATACACCGCAAACAGTTTCCCCTATACCATTATGAACGGAATTCTTTTGTGTGGCCCTTAAATGAACAATAACTATTCTTTGCACCGCATATTCAACAGAATGCATATTTTAGTGGACTTCATAAATGAATATCAATTTTACTATGTTTGAAAGAGTGTAACACCATTAAAAATCATTTGAAACGATTTTTTCCCATTGGCCGTAATGTAACGGAAAACTTTTGACTGTCCCTGTAAATGAACTAAACATGCTACAAACTTCATTTGAAATAGGGAACGTGCTCTGGTAGAGGTCACTAACATCCAAAAATTTCAGAACGATCAGAGCATATTTACGAGAGTTAGAGCGTGGACACACGGCCATACGGCCAGACAAACCGATGTCATAAACACTTTTCAACTTTGTTGGAAAGTGTTAAAAAGTTCTTTTCAGAAAATATGTCAAACAACATTGTACACAATACTCTGCAATCAGAATCAAAAAAATAATAAAAATTGGATAAAAAATGAGCAAGTTTACTAAAAAATGTTTCACTGAGCATGCGCGAATTCAATCAAAATATAATGTGCATAATATATTAACTAAGTATATAGAGCAATTTTTGTGAAACTAATTATATAAAGCAACTTTTCATAAAAAATTTCCCGCTTTTTTAAGTATCCGAACAATTTATCTCGTGAAACTGGAATCCCCCTCTTCTTATGGCTTTTTAAATTTCTTCTTTTGAATGGAAATGATTAAATAAATAATTTCATTTTCATACGTACGTCGTAACAGCAACCTCCCCGTTTGATTGCTGTACACGCACAAAAGTGGAATAAACTTCGTTATATAGAATATATTTTTCGTAATATGGAGATTAATTTACATGCTAATTGCGTTCAAAGTCAAGGTTCAGCAGAAAATTTCGTTAAGTAGAAAACTTCGTTAAATAGGAATTTCGTTAAAGGGAAGTTCGACAGTATTTCAGGCGGAAATGAGTTTTATATGTGACAGTAAACATAATAATTTTGTTTGAACGTTAGTGCACCTGTTGCCAGCTGTCTGCTGTAACAGACGCCATTTTAGGATTTTTTTTTTTTTAGAAAGTGTAAAGATTTAGTTTTTGATTATTTAGAGGACAATTACAGTAAGTTAAAACAATCCACTTCCATCTTGCTTATTGAACTACTATTTTTATAAAGAACTAGGGGGCTCGGCCCCCTACGAGCTACGCTCGCCAACCCCCGTCCAGACACCGCAGACTCTAAATGCACGCTAATGTGATCGACTTTAAAAAGATTTCGAAAGATTGAATTATAATTTAAAAAATAGTGGCGATCTCCCTATAAACGGATTTCTATTCATTTCTCTTTGATTGGGGAAATTTTAACGCCAAATCCGCTGCGGTATTACTTGATGGAACAGATGTCATATTCGCCCCATATTGGCGCGATTTTTTCCGGTTGCCAATTTGGCGAAAACATCAACAGGATAAACAACATAATCCGGGTTACCACGTCAAGCCCTTTGGCGCAAGTTAAGTACCCGTTGCCTATATGATATTGGCGACAGAAAAAAATCGCGCCAATATGGGTCGAATATGACATCTGTACCTACTTGATTAACCCGTCAACTAATTTCGCCAAATTATATAAATCGCCAAATTATACAAATTGACATAATTTTTATTTTAAATAACGAAAGAACAAATAAATTAGTACAACATTAATAAAAATACAAATAAAACGTCGAAATAAAAATAACTTGATGACGTAGACACGTGTAACAGCATTTCAAAATAAGCTAATATAAAAGGAATTAAGTAAACAGAATCTTTGTCTCCCGGTATTTTTTAACAAAGCGAAAAGAAATTTCTTTTAAATGAGACATTTTAAATTAATCGTTTTTAATCTGACGTAATTTTGACCAAACTATTCTTTTTCTTTTTAATATTCACGTGAAAATACTTGTGTTAGAAATAAAATATTATTTGCGCTTTCCTAAGAAAAATAGTTGAAAAGTATCTTCTCAAAATATCAAATAAATGTCTAGCGCAATTTGTAAATTTAAACCGTTTTGCAATATTATTTTGTGTTCATTTTATGTAATAACTGTAATGTGACGTAAATATGACGTAATTTCCCCTATTTAAGACTTCTAACGCATGTTAATAAATTTATTATTTTACAAATTCCTTTCTCTCTTAAAATTCACGTGTAATTATAATTTTATGATGTAATTTTTAATAAGTTCCTGCTTTTTGTACATAATTATTTAATTCTAATTCCAAATGTTTTTTTTTTTCTGTTTATAATAGTCACGTGTAAATATTTTTTTAATTTATTACACTTATAAATATATATATATATATTTTTTTAAGCAAACATTATTGTTGCCGCTGTTTATACAGTTGGCAACAGTTTAAATTAATATCACTTTCTAAAATCTGTAAAAAATATCTCTCGAAATGCTGAAAATTTGAATTTAAAATAGATATAAAACCTCGAAAAATGAGTCAAATTAAAAAAATAAATCAAATCTGCACACCGGGAAATTATAACGTATAAAATGAACTAAAAATTACTAAATTCCGATGTATAGTTTTTGCTACTATAAAACTTTTTTAGTGGAACGATTTTGTCCAACGTTAGCATTAAATATCTCTTAAAATAATTCTTCGATTTGAAAACTGTCTGCATCAGCGTGTTTATCAAACATTTCTGTATAACACTACCGATTTTCATATTTTTGCATGCATTATTTTTCTTTATATTAACGAAGAAAGACCTCCGGTCACAAAAAATTCAAAACCGGCGGTGACAGCGGTAGTTACTTTTTTTTAGAATAGAGAGATTATTGTTAATCACATCCCAAGGATGATATTTTAAAAATTAATTTTTAGATTTTCGATTGACTTCTTTCGACTGATCAACCACTGGGAAAATGGCAATTAAAAAGCTATTTATTGATAATTTTGTTGCTATTTAATTTCAGCAGATTTCATTTTTGTCCATTATAGGACATTCATTCAGTGTTGTATAAAGGTTTCTCGATGCCGCTCGCCATTGCGCCAAATCGTGACAAAATGCTTCATTTGGTGAGTAAACGAACAATTAGACTAGCGAAATTGCGAGTGGTTAATTTCTGCTCTTTTTTTCTGTTTACACTGATCTATCAGGGTTCATACTCTATTTGAATAACAAAATTCCCTGACTTTTCCAGGTTTTCCAGGCCATATTTCCTATAATTCCCTGACCAAAATTCACGGCATTTTTAGAAATACGAATTACAATTCAAGATCTTAATGATTAAACTTACATCTGAAAATTAAAATAACGCATAAAATTGAAACAAAAAAACTATATCATTTGACATTTACAATATATATATATATCTACCCTATATATATAAAATCTTAATGAAACGAATTTATGAAACGGATATATGAAACGAAATTATGAAACGATATATGAATCGACTGATTAAACAACTGATTATGTTTCAAGCGATTTCTCCTAAAATATGGAATACTTTACGATGAAATTAACACCAAAAATCAGCATTAATCCGCAGATCTCAAAACTGGTATTAGAATTTTTTAATTCGGATTAGTTTTCGAAATATTATTTTTTTTTTAAATTTTATATACATTTTTCTAATGATGGCTACTCAAATTTTAATCAAACAGATATATTTTTTTCATATTTCAGAAAAAGTTGACATGGTAACCCGGCTATTGTTGTTTATTTGATAATAAATGTTTATTTACTTTTATTTCTTTTTATAAATTATATAAATTATTTTGTTCTATAATTATTAATTATTTTTTTTATATTTCCTTTAGAAAATAATAGAAAATAATTAAAAAATACGGTACCACTTATAGTTATTCCGTCGACCAATTTCGCCAAATTTTATAAATCGCCAAAACACTTGCCAAATTATACAAATTGACATAATTTTTATTTTAAATAACGAAAGAACAAATAAATTAGTATAACATTAATAAATATACAAATAAAAAGTCGAAATAAAGATCACTTGATGACGTAAACGCGTGTAATTTGCTTAAAGTCAAGTGAATGTGACATTTAAAATCAACCATTATTGGCATTTAATCTTATAGTTTGGCGATAGATTTTTGGTCGACGGGATAACTAAGTAATACCAAAAATGCATATGTAACTGGTATTTGAAAACGAGGTTTTCGCCAAATTTTCGTAAAAAACAAACAAACAAACAAAAAAAAAAGGTCAAACCTGCTGTGCGTATATGACATCTGGCCAAATATTAGCACTCGAAAAAAAAAAAAAAAAAAAAAAAAAAAAAAATGCTAACTGGCGAGTTGAAAAAAAGCTATTGGCGAGATTTGCATCCGGCTAGCGTACAATACCAAGAATTCTTTGCAACCATAACATATTTTATGTAGTTTTATTCGAAAAAAAATTTTTGATTTTTTAATCAAAATGGAAAATTTACGGTCCCATATTGGCGCGATTTTTTTCTGACGCCAATGTCATATACGGAACGGCACTTAACTGGCGCCAAAGTATCGTTATTTTGCTTGATATGGTAAGCCGGATGTTTCTGTTTATGCTGTTGATGCGTTCCCCAAATTGGCGTCGTTAAAAAATCGCGCCAATATGGGACGTATATGACATCTTTGCCAAACTTTCATATGAACGGCGTAGGGACCAGACCGTATTTGTTTATGGCAGTTGATGACTTGAACTATAATAATATAGATGAAACGATGGCGATAGAATAATATTTGGCGACTTATCACCTGTGCCTGGCTAACACGAAAGTACCAAAAGGGCACCTAGAGTATAAAAAGCGAAGTGATCCGCCTGGATCTGTTGATGATAGTCACATGACTTAGGCTATTGTTATAGAGATTGTTTTAAAATACCGGGAGACAAAGACTCTGTATACTTAATTTATTTTATTTTAGCTTCTTTTCAAATGTTTAACTGATCCTCTTTCATCAAAAACGAAAACAACCATTGGATATCTTAACAGCAACTGATTCGCCCTTAAATTTTTTTCAATCAAAGGGAATTGAATGGAAACCCGTTTACAGGGAGATCTGCACAGCTTTTTTCAGTATGATTCAATCTTCTCTAATATTTTTTAAAACCCATCACATTAGCGTGTTTTTAGATTCTGCGGTGTCTGAACGGGGGTTGGCGAGCGTAGCTTGCAGGGGGCAGAGCCCCCTAGTATATATATATATATATATATATATATAATATAAAACAAGCAAAACTAAAATACAGCTCAAATGGATTCAAAGTAACTTTTTATTTACATAACTGAATTTACACATATTAAACATTTAACTTTTTTGAAACTTCTACTATCATGTCATTTATTTGTGTTGTTTCAAAAGCAGTTTGTTGTGCAAAAGTTTCAATTTTTTGTCTTTTAACATTTTAACTTCAGCTACAGGTTTCTTTTATCTGTTTTTTTTTCTTTTTAACCATTTGGAAAAATGGTTATTGCCCTCGTAAGGGTAGGAAATCAAAAGCATATCTGAAGCTTTTTATTGGTTTAATCCGCATTTTATTCGTTTTCTGATTGGTCTATACAGTAATCTGTATTTCCCTTTACTTTCAACAGAGATGGATACTTCTGTTGCCACTATAACAAAAAAGTAATAAAAACTACAAAAAAAAAAATAATAACTCAGAAACAAATTGAGACACAGCTTTCAAACAAATTGCATTTAAAAGTACATTTTTTTTTCTCTACTAGGGGGCTCGGCCCCCTACGAGCTACACTTGCCAACCCCCGATCAGACACCGCAGTTTCTAAAAGCACGCTAATTTGATCGGCTTTAAAAAGATTTTGAAAGATTGAATTATAATTTAAAAAACAGTGGCGATCCCTATAAACGGGTTTCTATTCATTTCTCTTTGATTGGGGAGTTTTAAGGAAAAATCAGCTGCTGTTAAAATATACTATGGCTGTTTTCCTCTTTGATTAAATAAAACCAGTTAAACATTTCAAAATAAGCTAATATAAAATGAATTAGGTAAACAGAGTCTTTGTCTCCCGGTATTTTTTAACAAAGCGAAAAGAAAGTTCTTTTAAATAGGACATTTTAAGCGGGCTCTCATGTCAAGCACACAAGTCGTATGTTTGTTGTTCAATAAATAAATAAATAAATGAAAGACATTTTAAATGTATCGTTTTTAATCTCACGCAATTTTCACCAAACTTTTATTTCTCTTTTTAATATTCACGTGAAAATACTTTTGTTAGAAATGAAATATTATTTGCGCTGTCCCAACAAAAATAGTTGAAAAGTTCATTTCCAAATATCAAATAAATGTCTCGCGCAATTTTTAAATTTAAACTGTTTTGCAATATTATTTTTTGTTCATTTTACATAATAAGTTAAATGTGATGTAATTTCTCCTATTTAAGACTTCTAACGCATGTTAATGATTTTATTATTTTACAATATCCTTTCTCTGTTAAAATTCACGTGTAAATATAGTTTTTATGAAGTAATTTTCAATAAGTTCTTGCTTTTTATACGTAATTATTTAATTCTAATTTGAAAGGGGTTTTCTTTCTGTTTATAATAGTCCCATGTAAATAAATTTTTAATTTGAAGCAAACATTATTGTTTGCGCTGTTTATACAGTTGGAAACAGATTAAATTAGCACCATTTTCTAAAATAAGTAAAAAATATCTCTCAAAATGCTGAAAATTTGAATTTAAAATAGAAATAAAAGCTCAAAAAATGAGTCAAATTAAAAAAATAAATGCATTCTGCACACCGGGAAATTATAACGTATAAAATGATGTAAAAATTATTAATTTCCGATGTATAGTTTTTACTCCTATAAAACTTTTTTAATGGAACGACTATGTCCAACTTTAGCATTAAATATCTCTTAAAATAATTCTTCGATTTGAAAACTGTCTGCATCAGCGTGTTTATCAAACATTTCTCCATAATACCGCCGATTTTCATATTTTTGTACGCAATATTTTTCTTAATATTAACGGAGAAAGACCCCCGGTTACAAAAAATTCAAAACCGGTGGCGGCGGTGACAGCGTAAGTTACTTTTTTTTAGAATAGACAGAGATACGACGGTGTAAAGAGTAATATTGTAGGATGTTTAGAAGTTTAAGAATGAAATTTCATTAAAAATGGGTCGTCAGATTTCTTGGAAATCTGACGATGGAAAAACCTTTTCCCGAACAACCAATGAAATGCTTGGATAATACGTAAGTTTCAGGTGGATAATACGTAAGTTTTAAGAAATCTGACGGGTCGCAGGCGATTTTTGTCGCTTGCAATTTTTACGTGTTATAACACTATTAATGTTTAATTCATGGCGTACGTAATGTATGATCAACTCCGTGCGATTTTTTATGTCTTAAATTTTAGTCTTCGAAAAAATCCTTTTCCAAATGGTCGTTGTAATTTGTTAAATTGCTTTTCTTTTTTTTTTTTTTTTTTTTTTTTTTAGCCTCCGGTACGGTATGCTATTTCTTTCTCCCAGCTTATTTTGTGTCCAAAAAATAACGTTGCTAAAAGAACGACTGAAACATTTACACATTTAGGATACATTTATAATGTAACATTTAATAGTTTCTGTAAGAGATAGTAGAATTTATATTTTATAAGGAATTAATTAAGGGAAAAATATGTTATTTTAGAATATATTGAAAAAAAGGGATACAATAAGAGGTTAAAGATAGATGTTTCAGTGTTTCACGCCAAATCTTATTTTACTAACTTTTTTTCATTTGGCTACTGTTTTTTAATTTCTTATTCTCCAAACCGCTAATATTCGTCAAAAGCCAGCGAGAACCCTGGTTGTAGCAATCATGTTAGTCAAGTTCTAAAAATTAAAAGTAAGGAAAGAGAATAAAAACCTCGTATCACTGACTTTATTTGATCAACTACTGGCTAGATCACCCTATGAGGTTAGTTGGGGTAACTGGAACCACGAGGTAACTGGGCCATAGGCAAGAGGTCTGCACGGGCCGGAATTTCCAGGCCCAGGACCGGCCCGGCCCGAACGAAAGCTATCTTGGCCCGGCCCGGCTCGGTGTAAAAATTGGAAGTTCGGCCCGGCCCATTTGAATTTTTACAGTTCTCGGCCCGGCCCGACACAATTTCTACAAAAAAAAAAAAAAAAAAAAAAAAAAAAAAAAAAAAAAACGTTTTTTCTCAACATACAATTAAAATTCTTTTAATGAATACTACATACATATTTATGGGAACATTTTACAGTATATTTTACATTACTATGATGTTCGCAAAACAGAAAACACACAATAGTAAACATTAACGATTACTTACAGTGTTTTAGTCATCGTGTCTACAGACATTTCAAAATGGAAATAAGGATTCATTAAAAGATTAATGTAGTTCAGAATAAAGGATTAAAAACAGGATAACTTTTGAAGCTGTATAATAAAAAGTATATTTCTGAAAATATTTCTCTCATTCTTAAGGCTTTCCTCAAATCCAAAGGAGCTACATTTCGACACATTTATGAATTCTTTTCGTTTCGGAAACGCGTAAGATTGGCAGGTATTCTTATTCAGAAGCTATGTAAATGTCGTTTTTTTTTTCATAGATAAAAGCAATATATCTTTCTGAAAATACTGTCAAAGTCAGCGTTTTGAATCGAATTTCCGGAAGCGATAGCACAGGAAAGGAGAAAAACGTACAGTCACGTGACAGTAATCTCTGTAAGTAATTTATCAAATATGAAAAAAGCTATTCGTTTCCAAATGCCTTCAATAGGCAGGCCTGTCAATTTTATGCCTTTATAGTTAAAAATTTTGTCAGAAAATGTGTCTGAAAGCTTCGCATTGTTGAGCAGTGAATATGAGAACCACCTTAAGGTATATTTCCAAAGATACTGTTAAGAGAAGTTCATTATCACTATTAATACTGCAAAACACAATGACTGTTGTACACATTCTGAGATCGATTAAGACCAGTTCCGTCCCGGCACGAGTCTGCTAAAAAAAATTTAAACTCGGAATCAGACATCTTGTAACTGTACGATGCCGATCTCTACGATGGACATGTTACATTTCTGTATTGATGTTGTTAAACTCGCATCGGCTCGTGACGCACATTTATACTTCTCGAGAAAATCATATTCATTGAAAATGGCTCATATTTATCTGCTTCGCTTAAATTCTTATATCGGGCCGACAAGCCCGATTAATTTTTTTGCCGGCCCGGCCCGGTCCGTTTGTCTGTCGGCCCGGTCCGTTGAAAAAATTGTCCTAATTCTGCCGGCCCGGCCCGTTTGGAAATTCGCTTTCATTCCGCCGGGCCGGGTACGGGCCTCGGGCCATGCCCGGACCCGTGCAGACCTCTACCATAGGCTATTTTATAAAAAACTATTGGTGTTTTTTAAGTTTTAGCTTTTGTGAACAATGCCTCTTAATCTCTACTTCCTAAAACAACGTGTATCAACTCAATCATAACTCTCACTTTGCTGTGATAGGTTGTCAAAAATTTGCGTTTCTTTTTTTAAAAACAACGTCTATATGGTTGAACTTCCTCGGCTGATTATTAAAATACTGTAAGTACTTTTATTAAATAATCATTTTTTTTTAAAGATTAGACATATAACTACAGTAATATTATTAGGTATCTATACATATTTACTTCATGTTTCAAATGTAAGCCCGGTGTCCCAGTTACCTCATAAATTTTTAAAGAATGGGGTAACTGGGACATGTATCCGGGGTAACTGGACCATGCTGGATCCAGTTACCCCAATAGTTATAAATAATTTTTTTGTGTTTCTCTTTTACGGGAAGTAAATTTCTCCATTGTTTTTTGCGCACAATAAAGAAAATGATAGAATACCTTATTAAAATTATGTAATGAAATAAAAAAAAAAAGCATATTGAGTTTTAATCAAACCAAATTTCTTGGCCCTTTGAGAGGCGGTGATGCCGTTATGGCATCACTTAATTTTAATTCCTAATTGCCACATTGGCACCTGAATTTTATAATGAAAATTTCACTTTTATTAAGTACGCGAAAATATACTTTTACTTGTTTTCAAAATAGATTCTCTTGTAAATATTGGTGTCATTAAATTATTTCAACATTCCACGAATGCAAATACCTTGGCCCTGAAAGCGAGATAGCCAGACCTTGAAATTGTACTATACACAGGGGCCGCATTCTATAGGGAAACTTTTATCGTTCCTACCACTATTTTGAAAATAATATCTTCATCGCACCTTTCTGCAAGGGTTCTGGTAGGAACAATAAAATTTTCCCTATATAATGCGACCCCTGGATAAAGTACTTAAGTACTTACGTAGCCGTTTGTTCATAGATTTACCTTGCTATTTTTTCCTTAAAATACCCATGTGACTTTTATACTTATTATTA
This sequence comes from Maratus speciosus, assembly GCA_963932465.1. Classification (NCBI taxonomy): domain Eukaryota; kingdom Metazoa; phylum Arthropoda; class Arachnida; order Araneae; family Salticidae; genus Maratus; species Maratus speciosus. Next base: position 59,763,583 of record OZ010799.1, on the reverse strand, counting down.
TCTATTACTAAAGTACATAAGTACTTCCTTAAGTTTTATGTTTTTGGTATAAATAAATCTAATATTTTCACTTTTAGTGCTTTTTTTAGACACATTGACAGCGAAAGTTTCCCTTACAACGCTGTTTATTGACATATAATTTACATGATCTGCCTGGTTTAAATTTTTTAAAGTTGTTTACACTTTTTCAAACAGGACCTGATACCCGATATGAAAAAATATGAACGCGTGTGGAACATAGACCCACCTGGTCCAGTTACCCCATTTTTGGGGGCAACTGGACTCATGAGGGAAGAAAGATGAAATATGCATATTTTTAAATATTAAAATATAATTTTGAGCATTTCTGTCTGATAGAGGGAACCTAACTGAACACATTTACAGAAGTTCAGACTTTAATTCAAATGGACATTAGTTTTTTTAAACTGAATTGTCAGAAGCTCCAGAGTCACATTGTAAAATCATGTCCCAGTTGCCACAACTAACCTTATGTCTTAATGAAAATGTTTTTCTACATACTAAACATTTTGCAGACACACACTGTGAGCATCAGGTTCTATACATTTTCACTCGATTAATTTTAACACAATTATTCTAATTGGATGCTATAATCAATAAGGTTAGCTGGGTGAATTAAGTCCTCAAGATAGATTTCGCAGCAAAACATATCTGGCAATTTCCCCGACCAGATCTCAAATTCATAACTAAACGATCCTACAACGAAATTCGCTATTTATTTCCACAATCCTTTGACAAAATTAACATTTTTTTTTTTTCTGCAATCGCTCTTCGAATTTTTTTGCGGCCACTTCACGAATTTTACGATTGCCCCCCCCCCCCCTCTACCGGAATTTTTAGAAAATATTTGTAAATTCCCTGACTTTTCCTATATCCCTTTAAGACCTGAAAGTATCGGTGTTTAACCCTAATTAATAGGATCATATTTCACAGAAAAAAGAAAAAAAAATCCGATGTCAGGTTACGTCCAGGGAGAATCCACACAATTGTGCGGTGCAGGCTCGGCTTTAAGAGGCTACTTCAGTCAAACGAAAAGATCCGTTCGCTAATGCTAATCCTATGGAAGAAATTTATAAAGATATCTCGGTCGCATTTCAATATTTTAAAATGATTTCTTTTGCATTCAATAGTTGAGATCGATCTGTACAAAGGCCGTTGTTTACTTTTTCGATTTTGTTTACAGGTATTTCTTATGAGAATACTTTCATTTTCGGAACCGGTTTCGAAAGTAAAAGCATCCTCATAAAAAATATCCGCAATCAAAATGGAAAAAATAAAAAACGGCCTGCATACAGATCGATCTCAACTATTGAATGCAAAAGAAATCATTTAAAAATATTGAAATGCGACCGCGATATCTTTATAAATTTCTTCCATAGGATTAGCATTAGCGAATGAGCCTTTTCATTTGACTGAAGTAGCCTCTTTAAGGGGACCTTCTACATTAGGAGGGGAAAAAAAGCACTTTTTTATGGGTTTTGTTTTTTGTAAGAAAACTGCATGATGGATCTTTTTGAAATTTTAACAGTTTATTGTACATATCTTAAGGTATACACAAGAATTTTTTTATTAGACTTTGTTGCTTCTACTCTAAGCTATAAACAAAAATGTTCAACTGCTTTGGAAAATTTCGTGTGGACGGTGGGCATGATAGCGCCTTGTAGAATTATCTGAAACATAAAAATAATTTTTTTCCCGAAAACTTCGTGAGTATAGCTTTTAGTTAAGTTAAAGGAGCCTATAAATTTATTTAAAAAAAAAAAAAAAAATGTAATGGCTGATTAAAAAAAGAAAAAAAATTGTTCTTATTTGTTAATAACTATTTTTTTAAGTAATTTTAGTAAAAGCTTTAATTCATATCGAAGGCAATTAAATAAGCTTTAATAATAAAAAAAAAATCAAGATGATCCATTGAGTAGTTTTTTTTTTAATCTTGCCCACCGTGTCAAAAAATGTAGTTGAACATATTTGTTTATAACTTAGAGTAGAAGCAACAAAATCTAATAAAAAAATTTTTGTGTATACCTTAAGATATGTACAATAAACTGTTAAAATTTCAAAAAGATCCATCTAACAGTTTTCTTGCAAAATAAACAGTCAAGTGCGAGTATTACTGGCGCATTTAGTGTTGCTAAAAGAATACTAAGACTTTGTAAAAAACTATCCAACGTAGTGTTGGATATAACTGTACATACTAGTACCATGAAAGTTCAAAGAGATATGGAACCTAAATAATATCAAATATAGCTAGCTATTCTGTACAAATCATTTTTTAATATTATCCTAATCTGTTTATGATGAGCTTAATGCCAAATTTAAACTTTGAACAAAACCTTCGTTCAAAGTTTAAATTTGGCATTGTGCTAAGTGATCTTATAAAGGAGGTCGCAAAGTTGCAACGACGCCTTGGTCCGTGCCGCGTTTTTCCAGATAGGTTTTTAATTAATTTTTAAGGTCGCCCGAGACGTATTGAGAGATCCACTCAATGCAAACTAGTCGCGAATCCCATAATATTTATGCGATTCATTCTAATTGAGTGGTCTCAGGTCTCTTCAAAATATTAGAAATTTTAATTTTATTAGATGTTAAACTCCTATCTTTTCTGAACATTTTTATATAGTAATTGTTTCCTTGAAATTCCCATTAGAACAGAAGTTATGGCTTTTAGAATTATACTCGCTCTATAGCTGAAGCGGCGTTTCCAAAACTTTGAAGTCATTTTTCTGCAAAACAAGTTTTTGGCATAACGCGCAGAGTACCTCAAAAACTTTTGAATATTTCTTTCATGAAATTTTCGGCCCCACCAGTGGCTGAGAGATTCTGCTCTCGAAACTGGTAGACGGGAGGTGCTGGATTCGATCCCAATCGCGCCCGTCGGCCTAATCGTTCGGAGTTTTCGTGGTTTTCTTCGAGCCATGGATTTCCATGCGTAAATACGGGTTAGGTTCCCTTAGAAAGACCCCCACGAAGCGCACTTCCCCCTCGGGCCTATATCCCTAGTGTAGATAATCGGCCGTCAAAATTCAACCATCATGAAATTTTCGAAACATATATTTCATGTTAGTCTGTATAAACTGAAATTTCTTTTTTATTGTTCAAAAAGATATTTTTTTAGGTCATTATACTGTTGAAATTTTCAAAATTTTGTCTTCGCTAAATACAACTTTGCATTAAAAATATAAAAAAGTTTTAAATACAAATGTATTTAAGTTCAGGGTAATTATTACAATCTGAAGTATAAGTAGGCCCCAAAATTTTCATTCTAGTTGTAATATTTATTTCGTAATCCTGTGCTAAGATCTTATGCCAATTTTCTGCTCGACAAATGTCTAACAGTTTCGAGCCCCCTATAAATACTAATTCTGCATCTTGCAATTTTTTAAATACATGAAATGAAAAAACATATTTATATCTTTCATCCCAGTAAAAATTGTGTTTTTAAATCATATGCATTTTAAGAAATTAAACGCTGCAAATGGTCTTTTTTCTAATTTTAAGAGTCCTGAGATTCCTTAAATTAGTCTGTTTTTAACAATTTGATGTTTATTGCTTTTATACTACTACTGGAGATTACACTACACTTACATATCATTAAAAGTTGTTAACTAGGAATAGAGTATACGCCACCCCTGTCATTGTGCATGTCCAAACTGTCCGTATCTTTAAAGGTTAATATCTCGGATAATTACTGACAATTTTTTTCAAAAATCATTATCAACAATACTTTTATACTTCTGCTACGATAGGCACCTCCAGCGCTGCTCAACAATTTTGCTGAATGCCCGTAAATCGAAATTTGTGTGTAACAGAAAAATGTGATTTTCTCAAAAACTATGTAACCTAGGGTAATCGCTATAATTTTCCTTCAAGGTTTAAGTTAGTGTCTACTACCTCCAATTTTTTCATAATTTTAGTTTCAGTAGATTCGGAATTAGATGGGGGAGGGGGACATATTTTTGCGCTACATTTTCGACGATATCTTTGAAAAAATAATACCTAAAATTAAAAGGTATGTATTTTTGAGTTCAGCGTTAAGAAAGCTTTCACATGATACCCCACACGATACAAAAAGGAAAGGTTTTTTTTTTTTTTTTTTTTTTTTTTTTTTTTTTTTTCAAGTAGCTTAATTAGCCCCTATACATTTTTAGGTGCGTTCGTAGTTATATAAATACGTAGCACCTACAGTCGTCGTTCAGTTCGTCCGTCCGTCTGTCTGTCCGCATATAACAGAGCAAAAACTACCCAACCGAAGGGTCTGAAATTTTAAATATACGATTGTTGCAAAATTTTGTCGAGCCATTTCAAATTTTATGAAAATCGGATGCATAGTTTAATTACAGGGACAGTCAAAAGTTTTCTTTACATTACGGCCAATGGGAAAAGTTATTGCAACTGCATTTTAATGATGTTACAGCCTTCCGAATGGTCTGAAATTTTAAATATATAATTGTTGCAAAATTTTGTCGAACCTCCAATTTTAGGAAAATCGGATGTATAGTTTAATTACAGGGACAGTCAAAAGTGTTCCGTTACATTACAGGGAATGGAATAAAAGTTATTGCAAGTGCATTTTAATGATGCTACAGACTATGCACTTTATGAAGTGCAAAACATTATACAATCAGTACAATATGGGGTGTAAAAAATAATTTTAAAACTAGTTATAGTACGAACGCACCTCATTTGCCACGTTTGACGAGCAATTTCCAACTTGTTACTAAATATATTTGTGAATGTTTAATGATCTGAAAATATGTGGATCAATAGTCTTTATTACTTCCCCGAATTTGAAATTTCCACCTTCCATAGTTTACGACTAAAATGGCTGTGACAGACAGACACAGGAGTGATCTTATAATGGTTCCGTTTTTACTTTTTAAGTACGGAACCCTAAAAATCATAAAAAAGTGCTTTTTTTTTTTTTTTTTTTTTTCCCCCCTAATGTAGAAGGTTCCCTTAAATCACAGGAAAAAAGGAAAATGTATTTTTTCCCCTTTTAGGATTAGCGACACAATTGTGTCGGTCAGGTCTTCAAGGGATATATTTTTAAATTCCCCTTACTACTTGACTTACCAGCTTTTTCATGTCGCTGGGAACTCTGCAAGATTCGTCTAGGATAGCTCAGCTGGCAAAGCATTGGCGGCTTCACTGAGCTCTACAATAATATTCTCTACAATAATGAGCTCTACAATAATTTCTATTGTCGAGCTCAGTGGGCGGCTTTGGGCGAAAATATGCCTAGTTCGAAACCTGGCCTGGCCACTTTTAGCCTAGTTGAAAAATTATAACACATATGACCTATCCATTTTGTCCAATCAAGATGAAATTGTTTATCACATCTGTCATGTTAAATACAGATTCTTTGACATATTTCAATAATAATAATAAAACCTTTTCTTTATAAGTAATATATCTGCTCTGTAACTAACCCAATTTAGGGATTATAAATATTCAATAAATCAAGCTAACAAATGTTCGGTTTCCAAACAAAGGTAAGTAAACAGACTGAATCACTTGAGCAATTCTATAAAATTCTTAAAAGTTTCAGTGAAGCTGGTATTCAAATTCTCGGAGTTACAAAGAACAATGAAAGGGAACAGGCGAAAAAGAAAAAAAAATTTAAGATGTTGAAATGGACTATGCATATACAACGTTATCACTTTAGGGGAGAGGGCACATAATATCTTAAGATATCTCTGGGGAAGGGTAGAGGTGTTGTCTTTTGACATTGTTAACATTTTCGATACAACCAATTTTTTTGTAACTTTTTCTTTACATCAAAATAATGTTATCTTTTTCAGTCTGATATCTATTTTCATGAAAATACAAAGTTATTAATAAAATCATTACAAAATTATTTAATTCCAAAATATGGAATACCCCCAACGTTTGGCATTCCTATTCTTCTGTCATATGTGAATGCTTGTATAATTCGCTGTTCAGGAAACCAGGTGCAAAGATGTTTGAAACTTGAAATGATACTTGTTGTGTTTACTAGTAAATAAAGGAGAAAGAATGTTGTCCACCTGTTTTGTTGATAAGAAGTTCTTGTCTGCCCCTCCCTCGTACAGTGACAAGTGCAAGAAGATCATTATGAATGACTGTTGAGCATTATGTAACAAAAAGCTATTATTAAATATTTTTAAATAGTAGTAGCTATTTCTTTTAAGTGTTATTTAATATATAGTTATTTTATGTACAATAGGAATATTTTATTGACTTATCTTCATTTGAACGAATAAGGTATGCAAATAAAAATGCATAGCAATATCTGTATATCACTGCAAACAAAAGAAAAAAAAAATTACAAGAATCATTAGGATTTTTAGACATTGATAACAATATCAATAAGGGTGTGGGGGCTTAAGGGATGGTAGCCTATGATATCGTAAGGGGTGAGTCCAAAATTAAAAAAAAGTTAATAAAGTTATATAGTACATGTACAGCCCAAAACAGTACTTATGAAGAGCAAAGTCAGATTGTTTTGGTGGTACAATTTCAAACCTTTAGTTTTATGATTGGGGGCTATGCATATATAACGCTATCATTTTAGGGGGTGGGGGGGGGGGTCTGGCACATGATATTGTAAGATATCCCTAGGAGGATCCAAACAAAAAATTTTCTTTTTATTTGTAACCTGGTCTTTACATCAAATTAGTATGTTAATTTTATAATATGTTAGCTATCTTTATGAAAATACAAAGTTATTATAAAATCATTAAATGATTATAAAATTATTTAATTCCAAAATATGGAATACCTCAACGTTAGGCACTCCTATTTTTTTTGTCATACGTGTATGCACAAGTATGACAAACAAACTACAAACTACATGTGAAATATATTTAAAATTATACTTGTATTTACTAGTAAATAAAAGAGAAATAATGTTGTCCCTGTTTTGTTGATAAGAAGTTCTGCCTACCCCAACCCGTGCAGGGACAAGTGCAAAAAGACGTTATTACTGTTGAATGCATTATGTAACAAAAAGCTATTATTAAATACTTTTAAGTAGTAACTATTTCTTCTAAGTGTTATTGGATATAAAGTTATTTCAAATATATTATAAAAGGTATATAATATATAAACTGATATTTTACTGGCTTCTCTTCATTTGAATCAATAAAGTATGCGAAAAATAAATGCAACCCTATTTGTATATCACTTCAAACAAAAGAAGAAAATTCCAAAAATCTAAAGAATTTTTATACATTGATAAAGATATCATTACGGGAGGGGGGGGGGGGGGGTGTCCAAAATTACCAAAAAGTTGATAACGTTATATATGCACAGTCCCTCGGAATTTTTTTTTTTTTTTTTTTTTTTGAAATTTTCCCAGAAATTTCAAATTTCCTTGACTTTTCTGCAGGAATGGTAGATTTCCCTGACTTTTCCAGTCCATGCATATTTCCCTGACTTTTTCAGGTGGCTAGATACCCTGTTACGAGTAACAGTTAAAAGGGGACTTTTAACATTTCTACTGCTCCTCGTATTAATAGAGCTCAACTATACAGTCGTGGAAAAAAAGGAAAGTAAACATCTCCTACTAACTCCGCATCAAATCATAATAGAAGAAAGTTACTGGTACCAAAAAATTATTGGAAATAAAATCTGCTTTTAAATGTTGTATATAAAATTTGCTTGAGAGGTTATCTACAAATCAAAACAAGCCCAAACTTTGTTTTTTTTTCCACAGGCAACAACCACTTTTGACAATATATTTTAAATCTTCAGTTCAAACTATGCCTAGAAAAGAAATTTCAAATCAGTTGGTTGATAAGTTTTTGTGAATTATAAACATTAAAAATTGAGAGCTTCTAATGTTAAATTACATTTTCATATTTTTATTAATATCTCCTGAAATTATAATCCAAATGTTCTAATCTTTTGTGAGGTTATAATTAGGGATGCACCGAATAGTGATTTTGGCCGAATACCGAATATTCGGCCAACAGGTGTACCGAATATTCGGCTTGTCGAACACTTTTATATTTCAAAGTTTAAAGGCATTAAAATGTTAAATTTTAAAACAATTTTACATTATATTTAAAACAGAAACTTTTATTCTAATAAACAAGAGCTTTTTTCAAGCAAACTTTATGCTGAAAAAAATCTGCTTTGAGTTATTTAAGAACAGGATAGTTATAAAAAAATTTTAATTAATAAAATTTTAAATTTCATGGCTTCTTTTGAGAATTAAAACAAATGAATAAAATTTTCTTAAATTCTAAAACGAACATTTTAAAATGAAAGAGAAATTGTGAAAAAATTGTACAAGTACATATATTTGCTTGTCAGGAAGAGACTAAAGTAAAAGTTAATAAATAATACAATCGATTAAAATTTTATATGGTGACAATTTAGCAAGAATAACTGTTCTACTCCCTTTGATCAAGCAAGTAAGTTTTTAAATGCATCCTAGATCAGTGTCTGGAGTGGGCAATCATTTTCAGAGGTTGTAAACATTGTTCTTAAAATCTTAGCAAGAAACAGATTATTTACTGGACAATGTTGAGGAACTTGCATTTGTACATAATTAATTCCTATGAAAATCCCCATGATTGGTTAATTTTCTTAAATAATACTTAACAAACAGCAAATAAATAATGTAAAAACATTATCTTTAATTTAAATATGATTCTGTTTGAAATTATTCTGAATATCTTTATAAGTTGACTGTTAAATGTAGGAGTTGTATAAGGTTTGAAAAAATTAATTTTTAAAAGTTTTTTTTAAGTATTCGGTTTGGCCGAATATTTCAATATTCGGCTAAACCGAATATTTGGCATGCCGAATAATTTGCTATTCAGCATACCGAATAGTTTGATATTCGGCCAAACCGAACATTCGGCAACATGGCCGAATACCGAATATTCGATGCATCCCTAGTTATACTAAAAAACCAAACATAAAGATATTGAGTTTGTAATTTTTATAATTTTATTATATGAATTATGAAAATAATATTCGAAAAAAAATATAAATTGCAACCTACATTTTTTTTTTTAATGAATTTATATTTATTAAATCTTACTTTATGCAAATCCAAATTTCAAAATTTTCTTCCACATAGGTTTCAAATTATGCTTTAAAAATGTCAAAATGATGGTTTAAGGAGCAGAAAAGTATAACTTGAAAAAAAGTATTTTATTGAATCATTTGGGCTGGCAATAATCGAAACATATTAAGTGAGTAAAATGGTCATATTGGCAAGAAATGATACATTAATAGTAGTGACTTAGTCATTCTGAAGCATTTCAAAAATCAAGTACCGAACTTCAATTTAGATAAAACTCCTAAAATATACTCATTTTAAAATAATAAATTTCTGTTAAACTAATCGTACAATTTCATGAAAATTTGTATTTACGCTAACTGAAGGGTGTAGAATTTATTTAACGTGTCAAATTTGGGTATTGCTATTGAAAAGAAAAACAAAGTTTGTGTTTGTTTTGATATGTAAATGGCTCCCTAAGCAAATTTTATATACATCATTTAAAAATGGACATCATTTCCAATCGTTCGGTTTCTTCTATTATAATTTGTTGCAGAGTTAGCAGGAGGCTTTTACTTCTTTTTTTTTTTTTTGCAATATTGTACATATACAGTTAAACATGGATAATTTGAAGATGACCAGAGAAAAGTTCAAAATATCCAAAAATTCAAATTACATATATGTTCTCAAAAAAAAAAAAAAAAAAAAAAAAAAGATAAATAAAAAAGATTAACTCCATGATGAAAGATTTAACATATAAACTTTACCTAAGAATACTGCTACATCTTTTTTCATGAAATCAAACATTTTTTACAAGCTTAATTATTCATCACTTATATAAGAAAAAAGTATTTGATTGCTTCTTTGAATGCAATCTTTGAGTCATAGCAAGTGATCCCAACCTATCAACTGATACAAAAATAGAATCTTCTACATTGGCACTATTTCTGCACTACATTCTTCTACATTACACACAATCTTCTACATCTTCACTTATACAAAAAAAGTATTTGATTGCTTCTTTGAATACAATGTTTGAGTCATAGCATATGATCCCAACCTATCAATTGATACAAAAATAGAATCTTCTACATTTGACTGACTGTCAATAAAATGTCGAAATTCATGCATATGCACCATAGCTTCTGATGAACTAGGTAGGGCCTTTTTTAATGTTTCCTTGTTCTTTTCATCACCAGATAGTCCAGCTTGGTTGTCCTTCACCAGTTGAGCAATAATGTCTGCATCAGTTGCCTCGCCACACGCAGCCGCATTTTGGCCCACGGCCTCACACAAGATTGATGGATCAGTTTGTACATATTGGGGAGTAGAAGTATGACCAGGTCTTGGGATTTTTCCAAACAGGATTTTGCTTGGGCCGGAAAATTTCTTGGAAAACCCCACTTAGTGACATTCAAACCATCGCCTTTCTTTTCCTCAGAAACACCTTTAAAATAAACTGTTAAAATATTTTGAACCTTGGCTGAAAAAAAGTCTCAGGAACAATTTTTACCGCAAAATTTTAAGGACAATCATACAAAAAATCCGATTTATCCAAAATAAAATTCGAAATATCCACAATTTTTTTATTATTTTAATACAGAATTCTAGGGACTGAGCAAAAAATTCGAATTATCCAGAATTTCGAATTAAAAATTTTAAGTTTGAATTATCCAAGTTTCACTGAATTTCAACTGTATATATATACATATATGTGATACAATGAAAACTGATTGCAATAATGAATTCATTTTTACGATTGCATACATTTTGCCACAATTTTTAACTGTACATTGCATTTGGTTGGCTAGTAGGACTTTCTGAAAACCATCTACCCTGCATATAATAACTTATATATTTGTGCAAGGCGGCTTTCATACATTCCAAGATTTCCTTTGTTACATAATAAGTTTTATGAAGTGTTAATTAAATCAGAAAGAAATGAGACATCTTTAAAAATAAACTAAAATCTATTTTAATACGTTTTTTCATTGCAACAGAGAAAACTTTATACAACAAAATACAGAATGTATTTTTAAATTAATCCCCAACAGACATAATAGAATGCCTGTCAAAGCTCATAATTATATAAATTGATATTATTCATATAGTGATAATTTTATTAATTGTGCTGATAACAGTTTGTGACATTAAGGGTCCAATGAAAAGAAAAAAAATAAAAGCTCTTTTAATAGAAAAAAAAAAAAAATACGGTACATTTCCAGTGTAGGGGCCTTGGTGAGAGAAGGAAATTTGGTAACCAATTCACTCTTTCATACACACAAGCAATTTTTTTTTTCAATATTTATGTAATTTGTTTAAATAAAGAAGCCATGTTTCTATTTTTTAATTATTATAATTATTTATTTATTTATTTATTTATTTTTGTAAAAGTTGCTTAGATTTACTTTTTATAGATTTTCTATTATTTGGCAACAAATCTCCCTTTCTGAAGTCTGAATTGTGCCAAGCATTTTAGAAAAGATGCCAATGCCTCTATAGTGGAAAAGTACCTAAAATACTATCAGAAATACAATCCATACAAAATTCCATTTATATAAATATCAATAGCATTTTATTGAAATTATTTTCAATATGCCAATAATTTTAAGAACATTGTTAAACAATGTACATGTGTCTCTGAAATATACACACTCAAACATTAAGTGTAATATTATACAAAAGTGGCCCAATGTTGTATCAAGATTAGCTAGTGGTTTTACTAATAGGAAAATACTACAACAACAACAAAAAAAATGTCTAGATAAGAATATTTTGCCAGTTTATTGCTTTCTCTAAGAGAATTTAAATAAAAATGAAATTATGTTTATTTGACAAAGCAATTATTTTAAAATCTTTTGACTACACAACTGAATCACAAGTTGATTCCATTCATAATTGAAGAAATCTATTCTTTGCAGCAAAGACGAGTTAAGTAATATCTATATTATAAAGCAAACACATGTCGTTGAGTAATGCTGACGTGGGCAACACCTGACCAATCAATTTCATTTTTGCTGTATTTTTTAAAATTTCTAAACATCACACAGTTTCAATTTTTACACTGACGAAGAGGGATAAAAATGTTCTTTCATGTGCAATTTTTTAAAAATCTATATTTTAATTTACTGACTTTTTATGGTTATTAAAATAATTTTCCAGCATAAATATTTTTTAAAAACTATCTTGCACACAGCCTGATTTATAAAAGTCTATTTGCACATAAAACAATATAAATAGTTCAACATGTTTCTGGCTAATATTCCGTAACAAAATTAAAACTTCAGCATTAAATAAGTGAAATAATACAGTAGAACCCCGCTAATCTGAACAGATTTTATTTTAAACTTGATTTATTTCAACTTGATTTTTGTTCTGGACTTGAAACATGCCGGATTACAAAATTTTCCGGATTACAGGAGGAATGTCAGGAAAAATGCATAGAAGTTAGAATTAAACAAAAAATGGCAGTAAAGTATGTTTTTTATTCTTTAAACAGCTTAAATAGAATTTTAAAAAAATACTCTATAATGTAAAATACAACATATGTACACGAATATAAAATGAAAATGTGCACTGTAGGCCTACTCGTAGAATCCATCTTTAAAAAAATCTTGAATATCAGTTTGCTTGCCAGCCACTATAAAATTATTTTCTAAAATGCAAGAAGTATTTAATTCAGATGATAAAAATTTATTTTTCCTTTCAACAGTTTGATTTCGCAAATTATCTACATAAATGTTCTTTTTCTTCCCCCCTCATTGCCGTGGTGACTGAGCTATTTATAGATTCACGAGTTTGAACCGTTTGTAATGGGTTGTTACATAATTCCTCATTCTGAAGTTCCATTCGATTATTATAAACACCAGGAAGGATTAAACAAGGAGTACTACTTTTTTGCAAAAGTCGTGTCAGATTATCCAGTATGCCAGACCTTAGGATGACTGATTAGAGAATGTTTACTGTACTACTATGTACTTATAACTTAAATTATTTTTAACACGCATCTTTTTCTTTTCTATTTTTATCAGAATTTTAGGTAATCTGAATTTCTTGTAATCCGAACAGGCACCGGTCCCAATTAGTTCGGATTAGCAGGGTTTTACTGTATAAATAAAACAGAAATTTAACAGACATGTAACTGAAGTAAGCATTCAGACCACCGAAATTATCATAATAAAAAAAGACTGCTGTAAGTTGTGAAATCTTTGGCAATTTCTTCAGCTATTAACTCCTGGCATGACAGCTAATACAATAGTATAGCTTTTAATAAGTTTCAAAACTTTATATGAATATATTATTGATATATATGTTTTAATATTAAAATTCTTTACCGTATATATGGGCAATCAAAAAAATATATTAAATGAAAAAATCTATTAGAGTTTAAATAAAAAAAAAAAAAAATAGGTTTTCACCTACATTATATAACTTAGGAAGCATTTCTTGCATCACCTAATATAAATAATTCAAATTTTATTTGACATGTTAACCACGAACTTAATAAATAAAGTTTTTGACATATCAATCAGTACACTTTTTATTTCTAAGATCATTTTTTGCTTCATATTTGTCTTCTATGTTACCAAAGTGAGAAATTTGTAAGGTGCAGCAATTTTGTCACCATGAAAAAAACAAACAAAGATATTAATAAGTATTTCAAAACTTTCTATTATTAAAGCATAGATTAATATTCTTGCTATTCTCTGAATAAATAAAAATAGCAATTAACAGATTTAAAATGTTTTTATTAATGAAAAAAATGGGGAATAGGGACAAAGAATAGTTAATTGACTCAATTATGCCAATTTTTTATTGAAAAATGAAAATGCTCACATTACTCTAATTTATTTTCAGAACCTGCAACAATTATAGCCTTAATGCTTCACTTCCAATTAAATGCTAGGACTCTTTTTTAATCCCTGATGCATATACATTTACATATTTTTATTTCTAAAAATCAGACACCTCTGAATAGCAGAGAAATTCCATGCTCTAGAGGTGTCTGCTATTCAGAGGTTTTGCTGTATTTCATAAATTTGTTTTTATCTTTCTATTTTGAATATTAAAGCATCAGGAAAACAAAATGTATTCTACATTTATAATGTTAAAAGCTAATTAATTGTCTTTATATATTTAAAATTTTAAATACAATATATTTCACTGATGTAATGTACTAGTTTGAGAGTTAAGGAGCTTTAATATTATAACCAGTTTTCAATTTTAATCTTTATTTTCATCTGCATGATATGAAGCCCTGTGCTGAATTTTAATCTTTGCGGGTGAAAATTAACATTTGCTGTGGGAGGTGGGAGAATTTCTATCATAATGAAAGTCCTATGACAGTTGGATAATCGAAGTTTTACTGTATTCCCAAAAGTAATATATCAAACTCTCTTTCTCCCCCCTCCCCCCCTTCAACACACATACACCAATCTTATGAAAATTAACTTTATGAGTTTCCAGTAAAATTCGTGTAAATATAATATAATATTCTGAAAAGTACAAAAACTTTTGAAAACTTAGGAATCAGTTTTGATTAAAACAGGGTCAGCTGAAATCATTGATTTAAATCAAAAATACATATGCATATATACTTTTTACATAGCAAAAATTTCGTTTGAATTTTTCAAATTCAGTAATAAAATGTCTAGCCAAATGAGATTAATTTAAGATTTTATTTTTGAACCTGACACTGTAAATAAATTTAACCATTTGATTTGTGCAAAACTGTTCAATATGAAGAACGACATTCTAAAAAAAGAGGTTAAAAGAGCAATATTTAAATTTTTTACATCTTTGTAAGTTATTGTTGAAAGTGTATTTCCCACATTTAGATTAGTTCAGTCAGCACTTAGAAGTAAGCTGAAAAGTAAAAAAGTATCTAAGCTAATAAAAAGTATCTCAGTGTTTTTGTTTAAAAGACTAAACAAGAATGAAAATAACTTTTGAATCTGCAATTGTAATTTTTTCACTGGTATTGATTGGCACCCTAACTTTTACTTTATTTTTTTTTTCTTCTTCAGAAACTCATCAAAAAATTTTTGAGTAGACAAAAAGATAATTTTGTTAATGTCTGACAATTCCAACACCTTTCTCTCCAATTAGATCAATGAATACATAACTATTTATATTTGCTTGTGTGCTTATTTAAATACCAGTGCTTTAAAAATTATTTTGATAAATAGAATAACGTATGCAAATAATGAAGAACCTGTTCTGTGGTTGAGCAACTTAGAATAACTTGTGGAAGACTTAATTTTTCACATGCAAGAATTTCTTCTCTAATAAATTTACAACAGTTTTATTGACAAAGGGCAAGAAAAACAAAAATCATGGTTTCATTTATTTAATACATAATTTATCATATGACGGGCTCAAAACCATAGTAGACCAAGTCTATTTTGAAAAAAATATAGATATATATATATACAGTAAAACCCCTCTAAAGCAACCATGTTCTGTTCCAATAAAAATTGGTCGTTCTGAGAGGTGGTCTCTTAATGGAGGTCATGTTTAAATCTAGATTTTAATTGTTGAAAAAAGGTAACAATTAATGTTACTAAAATTTATTTTTCACATTAGGAAATAATATGAAAATTTAAGTATCAAAACAAAAGTTAATTACATAAGTTAATTACTGCAGAGCTTGAAAAAATAATACATTTAAGTTTGCTTTGATTTTATGATTTTACCTTTTATAACTTTTATTTCCAAGTCCTTTCGAAGTTCAGTAAATAAAAGCATTTTTTTTTTTTTTGGACGGGAACAAATAATGACGATTTCATTAATTTATCTATTTCTTTGAGATTTTCCTGACAGAATAGGGCAGGGGAGTTTATTGACCGTCATCCTTAATTGGTCATCAGAGTTAAATTCATTGCCTAAAAAGGTAAAAAGGTGTTTAAACACTTAAAAGTTACCGAAAAAAAAATCTAAACTTAGTTTAGAAGTTTGATGAATAATGTGCTCTCCGGAATTATTTTTCTAATAAAACCTTCTTCAAGCGACCAGGAAAAAGCGGAATTTGTTTCATTTTTTTCAAAAAAATCGGTCGCTCATGGAGGGAGTTCAACTGGGATGGCCTCTGAATGGAAGTAAAATTAGTATTTAGCCTATAGGAATAAATTTCGTTCCATGAAAAAATGGTCGTTCAGGGAGGGGGTCGCACAGGGAGGTTTCACTGTATATATGTACAGTAAAACCTCCTTAAAGTGACCACGTTCCGTTCCAATAAATATTGGTCGCTCCAAGAGGTGGTCTCTTAATGGAGGTCATGTTTAAATCTAGATTGTAATTATTGAAAATAGGTAACAATGCTACTAAAATTTATTTTTCACATTATGAAAAAATATAAAAAATTAAGTATCCAAACAAAAGTTAATTACATAAGTTAATTACTGCAGAGTTTAAAAAATGAATACATTGACGTTTGCTTTAGTTATACGGTTTTATCTTTTATAACTTTTATTTCCAATTTCTTTCGAAGTCTAGTAAATAAATGCCATTTTTTGGGGGGATGGGAACAAATATTGACGCTTTCATTAATTTATCTATTTGTTTGAGAGTTTCCTGTCAGAATAGGGCAGTGGAGTTTATTGACTGCCGTTCTTAATTTGTCATCAAAGTTAAATTCATTGCCTAAATAGGCACAAAGGGTTTTAAACAGTTAAAAGTTACCTGAATAAAAAAATTCTAAACTTAGTTTAGAAGTTTGATGAATAATGCACTCTCTGGAATTATTTTTCTAATAAAACCTTCTTCAAGCGACCAGGAAAAAATGGAATTTGTTTCATTTTCTTCAAAGAAATGGGTCACTCATGGAGGCAGTTCAACTAAGATGGTCTCTGAATGGGGGTAAAATTAGTATTGAGCCTATGGGAATAAATTTTGTTCCATGAAAAAAAATGGTCGTTCAGGGAGGTGGTCGCTTAATGGAGGTGGTCATTGAGGAGGGTTTCACTGTTTGTGTATATATATATAGTCTGTTTAGAAAATTCATAAAATCTGTTTTATTCACTCCCATAGTGAATAAAGTCTCTAAACAGATGCCATATATGAGAAAGTATGTGAAAACAGACTTGGTTCACTGTGGGAGTGGATAAAACAGATTTTATGCACCTTCTACATGGACTATCTCTCTTTTTTACGGACTAGGTCTATTATGGTTGAGAATCTCTCATATGTAACTATCAATAGGAATAGTGTAATGAAAACTTTATTATTAATGATAACAAATTTAATTAAATATTATCACTTGCAACTTTTATTTGTAAATATTACAATAATAATAAACAATAATCCCATAAAAAAGGTCTGACAGTTTTGATTTTTCTTAAAACAATCATGATTTTTTTTGCCAAACCTGTTATAAAATAGGATAAAATTTATTTCCAATTACAGATTTGAATATCTTTTCAAAAGATAATTAAAAAAATACAAATAAATATTTATTAGTTTAATTAAAAATGCATTTAAGGAACTTTGACAGACAAAAATTAAAATCTATTCAAATGTGCTACAAAGGCACTTATAAATCTATATACTTTAATCAAATAAGTACAATCCATAACATATATACATAAATATATGAACAAATCAGGATTTAATGTCATTGAACAACCTCAATATGAACAATATATATTATTAGTCATGAGATCAATTTCAAATTTGTCTATCTAACTTATCCAGTAGTACAATATATTTTTTTAAGCAAGAACTTTCAAAAATTTGCAAAACAAATTTGTATGTATACATCAAAACTGTACATTAGTACTATTAATTCTATCAATTTGTAGGTCAGAGTAAAAATTTAATTTAATTTTTAAATTACAAATTTTTGCTATAGGCGAAAAAGAAAAAAATCAAATGCGTTAAGTCTTATTAATTTATGCTATAATCTCAACAACAAAAAGTAAAAATTTACTTCTTAAAAGGTATTTCATATTTATTAAAAAAAATAAATAAAAATGCACTTCTTAGATCATTACTGCATTGTAAAATAATGATTTTGATTTAGAAAAAGTGCATCTTACAGAAATTAAAGATAACAAAACTGTACTGTCAATATATGAGAAAGGATTAACTATTTGTATCACAGCATTGCATGTCTGCAACATAGCCAAAAGCCAATGTTACTTATACAGTGGGTTTTAAAAGACAATTTTATTTATTACTGCTACCCTCCCAACAACAGTTAATATAAATTGTTCATAAAATTCTCAACAGATGGCGATACTGAGTTAATTTTTCCTGACAAAGTTTTATTTACCATTTGGGAAATTTCACATTGCTATTGCTAAAGGGAATTTTGAAAATTTTGTCAAATTAAAAAGGATGGAAACATCCAAACATAGATTTTTTACAAAGGTAAGTTTATATACTTTACAATTTTGTATTAGAAAATTGACAATATTTATGCGAAATGTGTAATTTTCTCTTTATTGCAGACATGAAAAAAAGTAGCTTTTAATCAATAACTTTTTGTTTGTATGTGCTAATTTTTTAAAAATTATTTTTTACATGCTTGAAATTATGTATTCTAACATATGAGTAAATATTTCTGAAATCAAAGTTGTTGAGTCATAAAGAGTTAACAATTAATACTTCATGTCCTCAGTTGAAAAATAAAAGTTAACAACACAACTTTTATTTACCTCATATAGAACTAACTCAAAAACTAATTGATATGTTACATGAAAGTTTCCTGTAATAATGTATTGGATTACAAAAGTTATTAAAAAAAGTTACAGAAAAATATTTTAAGCATAAATTATAACATATTTGTATTTCTGAATAAGTTACATCATAACATTAAAAATATTTTACATAACTGTATTATTTCCCCCATAAACTTTTTCTTTCGGTAGAAAATAAATAAAAATATATTGAAGCAATATATTAAAATTTTCAAATTGGCAATTTTAATCTTATTTACATAAAGGTAAACAATACCTTACAAACAATATTCTTCATGGCAGAGCCATTCCATTGCATTGTATTCCCTAAACCTTCACAACAGTTCCTTAGTCATCCCAAAATTGTCTGCAGTTTTAAACAATTGTTTTGTCTTTCCGTAGTCGCCAAACAACAATTTCATAGGTACTAACACTACCATGAATAAGTGTCTTTTCTGTACATTATATGCAAAAGTTGTCTCTTTAAAAATAAATAAAAAGAAGTTAGCAAGTGTCATTTGCTTCTTTCCAGTACTTTTTCGATCACAGACACTAGAGCTCTCTTTTCTATAGAGTCTGCAAGAATGGAAATGTGGCTGAGCGCCTCCCTGCAATGCTTCCTAGCTAATTCTTTTGTGTGGTCAAGTCCATCACTCTGTAAGTAAAAACATGTTGAGAAATTAAAGAAACATTTAATAAATATATCAATAATAAAAATGGTAAAAGAAAGTAATCATTGAATTAGATCAACCTGCAGCCTGCGGGCCGCATGTGGCCCAGCGAGCTTTTACGTTCGGCCCAAGACATAATCATTATAAATTTAACTAGCTGCCCTTGGTGAGCAGTTTGGTCTCCTTTAAACATATGCTAAGCATTGTATCACATTACTTTTATGCATAATTTAATTTACTTGCTCAATCCTTCGCCAAATCCAAAGTTTTGATACAGAAATCCTGAACTCGGCATTTTTATATTAGCCGGGTGCAGGTGATAAATCGCCAAACATTGTTCCCGCCATATTTTTTCGGATTTCATTTAAAATATAGAACTTTCACTCATTTTATTTAAGATGCATAACTTTAAATTAAAACTGAAATATTTAAAATTTATGACTCTCAATTATTGCTTAAGAAAAAAAAAGATAAGTAACAAATAATACCATAAACCATGACATTTAATTTCATTATCAAAGCTTTGTTTTAAGTTACCACGTGAAAAATTGTTTATGACAGTCGCATGAAATGGACTATTATAATACTGATGACATGATATTTACAATATTTGGCGTTTTATCATCTGCTTCAAGTTAACATTAAATTACCAAATTAGCCACTTGGCATACAAAAAATGAAGCAGTCAACCTGGAACTATTGATAACAGTCACATGACTTAAGCTTTTATTATATAGATGAGATGTGCATAAAAAGTATTTAAGACCTTCACTATTGTTTATATATTTTCAGGGGAAGACAAAATCTGTTTTGTTATTTATAATTCATTTAAAATTGTGTTAAAATATCTAAATTGCCGTTTTTATAGATAGAAGTTCTTTTTACATGTAGTTATATTTGTGCTACAGTGGTGTATACATTTCTTTACCTTCAACTGTAATCAAACATTATTCCAAATTAATTAACTTTGCATTGTACATTTCAACAATTAAGAAAGATGTTTTTGTATAGATCAAAAGAGTGATTTATTAGAGAAAATCTCTTGATTTTTTCTAAACTTGGAAATTCTGCATTCTTATATTATTATGTTTTATATTTATTATAGGGCTAAAACTACTTTTCATACTTAAACATTTCTGTGTAAAAAATTCACACACACACACACAAAAAAAAAAAAAAAAAAATCACACCTTTATTTACAAAAACAAACTTTGTGATCTATTTCTACAACATTTGCAATAGAAATCTATCACAAAGCTTATTGTTCGGAAATAGCGGCATTAAAATTTTTTGGTAACATTTCTTCTGCAACAAAAGTTAAACAGCACTGATAATATTAACTTTGTTATATTGTTTTCTTATGCTACTTATGTTTGTGGCTCACAAGAAAAAAAGGTTGAGTATAACTGAATTAGATGGTTATATATCGGTTGGTATAGATGGTTATATATAGAGCTCAAATTCTGTGGGCCTAAAATTTACTAAAATAACTGGTCAAGTGAGACTTTTACTTGATTCCACGTTGATAGGTACAACGAGTGTCTGCAAAGTAAAGTTTGTGTGTAACAGAAAAATGCAATTTCCTCAAACACTATGTGACCTAGAATAATAGCTATAGTTTTCCTGCAAAGTTTAAATAACTTCTACAACTCTAAATTTTTTTTCATAATTTAGTTACAGTCGATTGAAAATAGGGGAGGGGGGACATTTTTGCAGTACATTTCCGATCTCTGGAAATATAATACCTAAAATTAAAAGAAATATATATTTGAGTTCAGTGTTACGAGATCTTTTGAATGGCATACCATACAATACATGAATAATAATAATAATAATTCAAGTAACTTAAACCACGCTAAATTTTTCCTAAAAATATTAGTGAATAGTTAATAATCTATAACAGTGTTTTCTCAAACTATACTCCACGGAGCACTTAGTGTTCTGCAAAACAATTCCTAGTGCTCCACAAAACGGTAGGACATGTTTTAAATAAAAATATTTTTATTATATTTAAATATTTTAAATATTTTTCACAAAGAAATGGAACAAAAATATTTAAAAAGTATGACCTTTTGTACTCTTGGTGTGTGACAAAAAATCAAGTATAAATCATTTATCATCGATCTATATAAAAAGGTAGTCAGCCTTCACTGTGCCAGTGTTTACGTCAAAAAGCAACATCAGACAATAGGGAGTCAGACAGAGGCTGGACTCGCTGTCTCCATGTTTGCAGAAACCATTAGAAACTTTGACCCTTTCCAGAATCATCTTTAGTCACTTCTGAAATCAGTTGCATTTTAGTCAATATTCAGTCGAGAACCAACAAATTATAAAGTTCGTTACCGTAGAGTGCCGATTATCTGAACTAGTCAGGACCGACACTAATTCGGATAAATGGACAGACAATTTAAAGGCTGACTATACTAAAATCATCACACTTTATCCATGCTTCGGACTGACAGCACTAATTAATGCTGGCATGTTTAAAAATCGATTTTTGTCTTTTTAATTTTTTTTGTTTACTTTTTTATATAATTTTCTGAATTCTAGAGATTATAATTTATGCAAAAAAGCTTCCAATTGTTGCTTGCTTCAAAGAAGACATTCTTTTTAATGAGGCGATATCTCGAATTCTTCTTAAATACATTAGTTGAATAGGATCAGCATTCTTCTGACATATTAGTCATTTCACAGCTGTTTCGAAACATTCAAAGGCTTCGGTATTTGACGGACCTGTATCATTTTCAGAGCATTTGTTTTCCTTTTCTTTAATTTCTTTTTCCTCTTGAACCTTATCCACAATCTCATCATCATTTAAAATATGATATCCAGATCTAATAGGGTGTTTGGATAATTGGAAGTTTGTTTAAAAAAAAAAAAAAAAAAAAAAAACTGAGAGAAATATGCTGTTCGGATAATTGGAAATTTGGTTAAAAAAAAATTTTTTTTTTGAGAGAAATCGGCTGTTCAGATAATTTGAAGTTCGATTAATTGGAGTTACAATAATCGGTGCTCTACTGCATATGTAATTTATTATTTTTAAAAATCAATTTTCTGTCGTTTCTCAGACTTTTTGCTTTGATGACGAAATATTTGTCTTGTGGAAGTTTCTTCAAATACTAAATTAGTGATATGGGGAATAATGTCGATTTTCTTTCAATGGATCGCTGGCTGGAGACTGGGTCCTTAAAAATATCAAAACTTCTGTCAAGCCGATTGGAATACATGTGGAGGCATCAACATCTAAGAGGTATGTATTTGTTTTGGTTTTATTCGATGTTTGAGGAGACACAGCACCTCAAGTATATTAAGATATTTAATTCTTTTATTATTTTTTTTTTTAAACATTAAATTAAAAATATATAAAGTCATGGCTGTGGACTAAAGCAAACATTCCATAAGCGAGAAAGTAAGAGAAATAAACTTTTTATAATTTATTTGCACTTCAGTTTTATTAGTTTCATTTTTTTTTTATAATAAAGAAAAAAAAAATCTTTAAATTAAGCAAGCTTAAAAAAGTAAAATTTTATTTTGCCTCAATGAATCTTTTTAGATGCAGCTTTTTACTGAATTTATGCTGTTATTACATACAGTTAATGTTCATATTACTTTCTAATTGCAGTGCAGAAGAAGATAGTTCTTAAGTTGTTTTTAGGTACACCTTCAAACGGATAACTTTTTTTTGGCCCTTGTAGTCTATAAAGATCCCAAAATTGTTGAAAAAAGTTTGATTAGCTGATTGCTTAGCTATTTACCGTTACTTAAGATTTACAATTGGAACAGAAAAAAAAAAAAAAGTTAGACTAGAAGTTTCAAAGTTTTAAATTTTATGTGGCAGGAAAGAGGCGGAGGGGAGGGGAGAGGAGATGGGAGGCAATTTCGGATGTGTGAAAGTTTAAGGATTAATTATTGTTACTGTTATAATAAAATAAAAAATAGAGGAAAGAAAGTTTTGGGGTGCAAATTAGGGGAAGCACAAATTTTATAGGTGGAAGGGATAGGAAGTTTATTAGATGATTAATTATTTATCATTATTAAAGATTTATAATTATATAAAAAAAATTAAAAACAGTCCGAAAAACTAAATTTTGTATGCAAGAAAAATAGGAATGGGGGCGGCGATTTCAGATTGAGAGAAGTCTTCAGGTGGTTAACTATTGTTACGATAAAGTAACAAATACAGCAGAAAAATAAAAAACCTGAAGACTTTTAATTTTGTGAGTTGGGAGGGGGGAGGGGAGGCAAAAAGGAGAAACGCCATTTTTTTATTATTTGTTTGGGGGGAAGAGTTAACAGATGACTGATAATTAAACTAAAGATCTACAAATAGCACAAAAAATGAAAATTAAACAGTTTAAAAGACTTTAAATTTTGTATGCTTGTTACAATAAAGTAACAGATACAGCTGAAAAAGTTTTAAAAAAAGCTATGATTTTAAGGTTTTAAACTTTATGAGCTGAGGGGGCAAAGGGGAAACAGATTTTTTAAATTTTTTTAGGGAGGGAGTTTATTAGATGACTTATTATTTATTTACCTAACTAAAAATTTACAAAAAAGTAAAAACTACAGTTTTTGTTCTTTAAGTGTGTGTGTGTAGGGGGGGGGGGGAGCAAAGGGAAATTGCCAATTTCTGATAAGGAGAGAAGGGAGGAGAAATCTTCATGATCGAATATTTCTTGTGACAATAAAATGATAAATAGAACAGATTTTTTTTTTTTTTTTTTAATTAAATAGTTTTAAAGAGCTTTACACTTTGATTACTGTAGGGGGAGGGGGGGGGGAACACGGAGAAGCAAAATTTGATGACATTTTAATGAAATGAATGTGATGGAATGAATTAATGAAATTTAGGACTGATTATTTATTCACTATTAAGTAACAAATAGAGTAGAAAAAGTTTACAAAAATTAAATTTAAAAAGTTTTAATCTTTGGTGTTGTGAAGGGGGGGGGGGCAAAAGAGGGAAGTGAAATTTCAGAAGAAGAGGAAAGGGGGGGATTAAGATTTATTTTTAAATCAGAAATTCAAAGAAATGCAGAAGAGCTTCACTCGTCATTAAAAAATATTGCAAGAGTAAAATTAAGCACTTTTAAGGACTTTTTGCAGATTTTGCATAGAAATAAGTACTTTAAAGGGCCAAAAATTCATTTTGAAAAATGTAAGCAGTTTTAAGAACTTTCAAGGACCGTATGAACCCTGACACAGTGTTGAATTCAGGGGGTGGCCTGGGAGGGACAGTACCCCCTGGAGCAATGAGATGTCCTCCTCCCTGGAAGATTTGAGATTTTGTGTTTTCGTTGTTCCAAAAGTACCTAGAATACCTGTAAGGTCTAACACTTAAAAGAAAAAACTTTTAATTTATAATTTTTTTAAATTAGTTAAAAATTCAAAATTTTTAAGAGGCAAAATGAACAAAGGACAAATTTTTTTAAACAAGATTCGGATGAAGCTGGTAAACTCTGTCGAGACTTTGGTCCGTGCTGTATACATGCTCAGTCACATCTAAATCGGTTCATAAATAAGAGGGTTACAGCACGACAAAAATTGGATACACTATATAAGGATATATAATGAAAGCTCTCTAAAAAATCAACATATAGCATGGAATTTTTAGCAACAGTACATGATAAGAAGTACACCAGATTAAAGTAATGGTACAGTCGTGGAAAAAAAAAAGTAAACACTTCCTACTAACTCCTCAACAAATTATCGTAGACGAAAGTTACTGGTACCGGAAGATTGGAAATAAAGCCTACTTTTAAAGGGTGTGTATAAAATTTGCTTAGGGGGCCATATACATATTAAAACGAATCCAAACTTCATTTTTATCAATAGAGGTACCCAAATCTAACGAGATATTTCAAATCTTCGGTTAAAAATATGCCTAGAAACCAAATTTCAAGTCATTTGAATAATAAGTTTTTGAATTATAGACATTCAAAATTTAGTACCTCTAATGTTAAATTACATTTTCATATTTTTATTTATATCTCCTGAAATTATGCTCCTAATGAGCTAATTTTTTGTGTAGCAGTAATACTAATATACCCAAGCATAAATACGTTGAATTTGCAATTTTTATAATTTTATGATATGAATTATGAAATTAATATTCTAAAAAATTATGAATTGCAACATACAATTTTTTTGATGGATTTAGATTTATTAGGTCCTGCTTTATGGAAATCCAAAATTTCACATTTTTCTTCCAAGTGGTTTTCAAACTATGCTTTAAAAACGGCAAAATGATGGTTTAAGGGGCCGTCTATGATAGAAGTGAGTAAATTTTTGAAATTTATTCTGCCATCCTGTAATCAAACAGGTTTCATTGACGCTTAAACGTGCCTTGATCAAGAAGGCGGCTCTCTCGGTTAACAATCGAGTTCGGAACTTCAATTTGGATACAGCCCTTAAAATACGCTCGTTTTAAAATAATTAATTTCTTGGAAACTTATGGCACGAATTGCATAAAAATTTGTTTATAGGCTAATTTAAAGGTGTAGAGTTCATTTATGCTGTCAGAATTGTGTACTGCTATTGAAAAAAACAAAGTTATGGTTCGTTTTAATATGTAGATGGCCCCTTAAACAAATTTTATATACATCATTTAAAAGTAGACTTTATTTCCAATTGTTCGGTACCAGTAACTTTATTCTATGATAATTTGTTAAGAAGTTATTAGGGTGTGTTTACTTTTTTTTTTCCATGACTGTACATAGGGCACAGTTCCTTAAATTTAGATGCTCTAAATCTGTAGACAATGCTTTAATAAACTGCAGTAGAGTTTCATGATTTGCATAATGCTATACAATAACCCAGTACCAGAATTTTCTGTGTCAATCTACACGCAAGCAAAAATTTTACTGCGGCCCAACAATGCTGAACAAAACTACTATAAAATATTTAGAAGTAAGAATATAAAGGAGTTTTTATTTGAAATTTTAAATACTAGCTGGCTTTGTATAGCTTGGATTTTCAATATCTCAAAGTAATTTTACATTTTTCATGGGTAAAATAGTACTTTTATATTTTTGTATTTTATTATTTCTAATAAAATGAATGTTTTATAACTTGAAGGAATTTTCTCCTTTCTCATTAGGGCTTTAAAATATTGATTTGACATGATAAATGTGCATGTAATATATATGAGGCATTCTCACAAAATTTTAACTTTCAGGAATAAAAACCTGGTGAAATTAAGCTTAGTAAAACAACATTTTAAACTTATAGACAAATGCCTTAATGATTCAAAATAAAGAAAAAATGGTCAGTAGTGAAGATTTTTTTATTTAACTCAGGTTTAAGTTAAACTTGTGAGTTTAATTTTCCTTACCGTTTACTTCTCTAACTTTTTATTTTCTTCTAAATTTTTACTTATAATGAATTTGCATAGTTCCCACAGAACATAAGAAATAATAACAGTGTAGTATTTTTAGTACAAAATTTTGGTATAACATTGTCTTAAAGGGGTATTAAAGAACGGACGGTAAGGAAATAAAAAGGAATGGTAAGGATGGATGATAAGGAAAATTACCACCTATTTTTAGGCAAATCATGCTAAGACTAAGCCATAATGTTCATTGATTTTTAGAAACAGTTATTTACATTGAATTAAATTGATAAAAAAAATTTAATTTACCCCAAAATGTGCAGGAATAAACCTTGGGACAGCAAGATTACCAATAAAGACACAATGCTTGAAATTGATATTTAAATTCTGCAGTAAATTTCGTGTCAAAGAATTTTAGCCATTCTTTCTCTAGCAGCATGAGAAAAAAGTTGAAAAAATTTTGTGGCTGCATGTAAATGCGTGCAGGTTAATTTTTTGCTACATATTTTTTATAAAACAATAGTCCCAGTTTCGGAAAAAATTATATTGAATTACTTTTATTGAAACAATCTTATACAGACAGCTCCAAACTTTGGAATCAGGGACACGGGACGGTATAGGAATTTTGTTGTATATTTGGACCCCCAACATCGTCCAAAACTTATTTATCTCATTATTAATATTATACAGTCATACAATGGGATGTTTTCCAGTAAAAGAAATTAATAATAAAAAAACAAGAATATGTACTAAAATAAAAATTATTATTCAGGAACTTAAAAGTCAAAATTATATGAGAATGCCTGAATCAACAAAATTTTCAAGCATCATACAGCTTACTTTTCTAACAGCTTCATATGCCTTTTCTACATCTCCAACATTGGAAAACCTCCTCATAATCATAGGTTTAAGTTCAGGAAACTGAAATAACACAAAAATAAATATTCAGTACTGTTCAGTTTTATTGAAAATTTAAAAACATATTCTCTCATATTACATTAATATATTTATTTATTTTTTTTTTTTCAGAAGAGTACAAAAGAAAAAATGTTTCAACAATGTAATAATAAACTACATAAGGGCTTAACATAGAAAATTGTTAATTTAAGGGCTGCAACTTCAAATCTTAAATGACTAGAGAATGCTATTCTTTAAAACAGAGAAATAAACGAAAGGTTCTACCATTTATTTTCCATAGGCTTTCTGGCAGGGTGCAGCGTCCAGGGGCCCTTTTAAACTAGTATTTATGATCCTAGCAGACCTTTTTAATAATTT
Organism: Maratus speciosus; assembly: GCA_963932465.1. Classification (NCBI taxonomy): domain Eukaryota; kingdom Metazoa; phylum Arthropoda; class Arachnida; order Araneae; family Salticidae; genus Maratus; species Maratus speciosus. Next base: position 59,735,617 of record OZ010799.1, on the reverse strand, counting down.
TATGCACTCAGACTCTCTTGCTGCCATTTTTGATGCACCCTTTCATTCATTTCTTTTCTGGTGGTGTGTGTGTGTGTGGGGGGGGGGACTCACGAAATATGTCCATTGATCGCAGGAAATAAACGTAAATTTCATCATTTGGTTGAGAAAAAGTAATGAAATTTGTCAATCGTCGTGTGAAAAAAAAAAATCGAGAAATTCGCCAGTCAGTTATGGAGAAAAAAATCACAAAATTCTTCAATTGGTTGTGTGTGTGGGGGGTGGAGGGGGGGGGGGGGAATGTTCAATTTGGCAGTCAATTATGAGGAAAAAAATCGTGAAATTTGGCAGTCAATTATGAGGAAAAAAATCGCGAAATTGTTTTAAGTCGGTTGCAGGAAAAAAATCGTGAAATTGTTTTAAGTCGGCTGCAGGAAAAAAATGCAAAATTCATCCATCGGTTGCTTGGGAAAAAACTGGGAAATTCGTGAAACTCAATCTGATGCAGGAAAATATTGCAAAATTCTACTGATAAAACAGGACTCTAAACAAACCAATGTAAAATATTTTTTGCAAACAAGGTACATGAATGCCTTTTTTCAAAAATTCTCACCTGGCAGCCCTTATTTTCTAGAGTCTGCTGGTGTCAATGAACCTTACCAATGGATCAGTAGAAAAAACAAACAAAATTTTTTGTATTAGATATCAAGCACAGTTGTTGCAGCTAGAAATTTTACATTAACTAAGAAATAAGCCAAACTTGAAAATGATGGGCAAAAGTGATTATTATAAGGGAAATATTTTTTTTATTGTTATATCAATCTTTTAAAATCCTTTTTACACTACAATAAAAATTTGAACATTAAATATTTTAAACAGACTTACAATATTAAAGCGATACTTATTAGTTAAAGACTGTACCCATAAATAAATTCTTAATTATTTATGAAAAAAATCTTTAATTAACAGAAACCATTCAATTACGTCAAATTCCAGTAAATGTCCCTCCTTTTTTTTTTTTTAACCACACCAATTATTAAAAACTGGACCAAAACTGAAATATTTCATACTTAAACCTTCAGTATAGATAAGAAACAGAAAATATCTGGGTTATAAAATAAATCATTTCCTATGTTACCAAAAATATGATTTGCCAAAACAAATATTTTTTAAATAAACTTTACAATTTATTCGCATTTGACACATTGGCAAATGGCTAGTACCCTTTTTGATAATCATCCAATACAGATTTTTTAATATTTTATCACCAGTATTTTGAAGACAAAAAAAAATTCTTTGCCTAATTTAATTGCAGAAATGCTTTGATTAACACACTGAATGCCATGTCAATCACCGGTGACCGACACTGACATTTCCGTTTAGGCCATGGCAGTCATCGGTGACCGACACTTATAGATTCTGTAACGCGAGTCTTATTTCGTGGCCTAAACGGAAAGACAGAAAAAATAGACTTGGCATTCAACGTGTTAAATACGGCAAAAATTTCAGGTACAAAAAATCAAGGATTTTGAGCATTCTATATGCAGTGCTCATCATGAAGTGGTTAAGAGAAAAAATTTTCAGCCAGAAAAAATATCACATTATGCCACAAAAAAGATCAAGAAAGAAAAGTTGTCTTCTCCTGGAAATTGCCAGAAGTGAGAAAACATTATAAAAGTAAATTACTGTGTATGGGGGGAACAAAATGGGGCATTACCATATATTTCCGTGTATAAGCCAAGTATGCGACTTTTCTGAGAAACTTCATCCAAAATCGGAAACCCGTATATAAGTCAATGTTAAATGTAATAAAAAAATTCAGCAAAAGAAAACATAGCACTTTTTTGCATAGTTAATAGAAAAAAAATGCACTCTCCAAAATTATTGATTTCTCCGAGAAATCTTAGGTAAATCCACAATGACCTTACTTCTATTCTTCAAGACTCAGACATTTTCTAAACAAGTCATTTAAAGACAAGCTCCATTCGAAATGGACTGACTGGATGTCATCTGGAATGCAGCTGTGACAAATGATGGTAATTTTTAACAAGTTGGAAATTGCACGTCAAACACGGCAAATGAGGTGCAATTGTACTATAACTAGTTTTATAAATATTTTTTGCACTACATATTGTATTAAATGTATATTTTAGTGCATTTTATAAGTGCATATCAATTTCATTCTGTTCGAAAGGCTGTAACATCATTAAAATGCACTTGAAATCATTTTTTCCCATTGGCCGTAATGTAACGGAAAACTTTGACTGTCCCTGTAATTAAACTATTCATCCGATTTTCATAAAACTTGAAATGAGTCGACAAAATTATACAACAATTATATATTTTAAATTTCAAACAATTCGGTTGCTTAGTTTTTGCACTGTTATATGCGGACGGACAGACAGACGGACTGAACGACGACCAAAGGTGCTACATACAGTCGAACCCGGTTAAGACGTGTTTCAAGGGACTCAGCAAAAGTCGCGTATTAAGCGGGATCGCATATTAAACATGATTTGTACAATGTTGCAGAATCTGGGCTTATTTACAACATCTAATCGTCTAAATGAACTTTAGAACTTTCATTTATATGCTTAAGGTTAAAATTTGTATCTTTTAGGTATACTTAGATTAAAATTTAATTAAATTCAACTTTAACTCATTGTTTCCTTTTATAGAACCAAATGGAATAATAACTGAAAACAAAAAGTGAATTCAAACGGCTTTATTATGGATTAACATGCTGCAAAAAAAAAAAAAAAAAAAAAAAAAAAAACCTGCAAGACTAATTTTTTTTTACAGAGATAAAAAAAATATTAAACCTTTGAAGCACTTGCTAAAATCATATTTAGTACTTGTGATAATGAGTACAATTATAATCTCTACTTCTTTTCATTATAAGAAAAAAAACTATTGTTATTAATAGTATTTGTGTAAAAAATACTGTTAGTTTAGCAAGGAATAAAGAAAACATAAAAGATTTAAACAACTGCAGTCGTATTTATTTAATCTTTACGTAAATTATGTATTATGAAATATACTAGGGATATAAGGTACACTTAAAATCTCACTAACAATAGTTATACTATACTAATCTTTAATTGTAATAATTAAATGCCATATCTGAGTATCCTGAATTCGCCTATCTCTCTCTACTACAGTAAAAACATACATACATGAAGCGAGAGACAAAATACTGTTAAGGCACAGGATCAAACAAGAACTGTACTGTTGCTAATTTAGCAGGTTTTTTAAAATTCAAATATCTGTCACTATTTTCGATAAGCAATGTTCGCCTTAATTAATCTGTTATTAAATTAAATAAATATTACTAATCGTAAGCAGCGTTTTTTATTTGAATATTAAAAAATCTGATAAATTGGCAACACTGAAGAAGAGACACGGAATTCGCATCTTGATCAATGAATTCGTGTCTTAAGCGTGATTTTTTGCCCCAAAAGATCGAAAATCTCTCGCGTATTAAGCGGGATCGCGTATTAAACGGGATATTTTTACTTTAGCCTTATGTGCGAAATTCAAAGGACCGGAAACAATCCGCGTATTAAACGGGATCGTGTCTTAACCGGGTTCCACTGTATTTATATAATTACGAACGCACCTAAAAATGTGACATTGTTGCTTCAATGGGCAAGGCCGTAGCCAATGAGGGATCACCAGGGTTTGACCCCCCTCCGAAAATTCTGTCAAGATGACTATAAATATGCCATTAATCATCAGTCCAAGACAGCCAAAATTAAAAAATCAAACACATTCAATATTCAAAATTCCACGCTAGCATATAGTTTATTGTATGCAATTTTTAACAAATCTTTAAAGTTCATTCGAATTTCTTAGAATGAGACTCTCTAAAAGGGGAATGTTAATGCTGTTAAAGTAAAATGATTACAACAGCCCAACACAAATCATCAGACTTGTTTAGCCCAAATTCTTGAAAAATGCAATGGAATCTCATTTAAAATATTCACAAACTTAGTTGTTCCAACGTATGCTTCTGGGCAGGCATTTCTGGCACTAAAACATTTGAAAACATAAGTAAAAAATGCCAAATATTCATTTGGTTGACACTAATGACAATACGTCAATGAAGAAATATCTAAATAAGATTATAATTTTACTTGCAATGAAAAAGGCTTACATTTTGATTCTGTTTTGTAACTATATTAAATTGAATTATTTGAAATAGAATTCAGAATAAAACTTAATTAAACTCACAACACTCATATCTATTCAATTAGTAAAAAAACAAATGGAAAATAAGTCAAGATTAAAATTCATGGCCCTAAATGGCCCTACGAAATATTTTTCTGGCTACGCCCTTGTCAATGGGTGCAGGAAGCTTGGCTTGAATTACCACAAGAAAAGGCCGTCCAATCTTTCAAAAAACGTTGCATCAGTAATGCGATAGATGGAACTGATGCTATTTTTGAAGAAGATGGCAATGATGATGAACTAGATACTGATGATATTCATCCTGATGTACTAATGAGAGAAAAAAAATTCAAAGAGTTGCTTGAAAATTCTGATAATGACTTGGATAGTTTACAATCCATTGTCCATTGACTTGTTTCATTCTAAAAGTATGGAGTATTAAAGTATTTTTAAGAATTCGTAGGTATGTTTTATATTTACCATCCTTTTTTATTTTAGAATATCAAATTTGGAAACTGCTTAGACTTGTGTATAAGTTGATCCCCCCACTTTTGAGCCAAAAGAAAGTCCAAAAATTCTCAGCTTATATACAGAAATATATGGTACTTCTTGCAAAAAAGACTGATATGAGGGAAGGAAATTGAACGTTCAGAATGACAAAAACTGTTTTACTTCAAGGACAAATACCTTTCTACTGAATTAAAATAAAATATTTTTATGTCAATGCATAAATTAGAAAAAGTTTTTGCTGCATGCTCTTTAAAAAAAATTTAAAAATACCAAATAGTATTACAAAAATTTTACTTTATTTAAATGCAGTTTTCTCTCTATTCTAAAAAAAAAAACTAAAATGAATTTTTTTTGTGAACGGGGATCTTTCTTCGCTAATATAAAGAAAACTACTGCATAAAAATATATATATATAAATGGGTAGTATTATAGAGAAATGTTTGATAAACATGCTGAAGCAGACAGTTTTTAAACTGAAGGATTATTTTAAAAGCTATTTAATGTTAAAGTCGGTCAAAATCATTCCATTAAAAAAGTTAATAGGAACAAAAACTACACATAGGAATTTAATGATTTTTTTCTAAAGATATACATTACAAATTTGCAATGCAGACTGCATTTATTTTTTTAAATCTGGCTAAATTTTAGGATTTTTTTTTTTAAATTCAAATTTTCATATTTTCTGAAGATGTGTTTTCATTTTTAGAAGAATGCTTTTTTATATTGATGCCAATTTGTAAAACAGAGTAAAAAATTATATTTCCTCTCAAATAAAATATGTAGTCACATGTGACTATTAAAAATATAGATGAAACTTTAAAATAATAATTATATGATCAGGTGTCAAAGCAGGGGATACAGAAATTTACATTATAAGAACTGTATTTATATGTGTTTATCAAAAAAGTACGAAAATCTTAAAATAATTATATTATTACATGCAAAATGCATTTAATGGGGGCAATTACGTTATATGTGTAAAAAGCCCAAATATTAAGTATTGTCATATCTAAAATAATTAAATTATTACATGTGAAAACCTTTTTAGGTGAAAATTATGTCAAATTTAAAAAGGCCAAATAATAATAGTCCCAAACACTTTAAAATTGAATATTATATTTATATGTGAATCTTAAAAGGGATTTTTTTTTAAATAATTAGATTATTACATGTAAAAAGCATTTAATTGTGAAAATTGTGTCATATATTCAGGGCTGCAGAGTCTGAGTCGGATCCATTTTTGAACAAAAGAATCACTAAAAAAACAAGCCGACTCCGACTCCAGATTTTTTTGTTAGACATTTTAAAGTGAATTTAAAGTAGTTATATGTAATTTTAAATCTATAAAATGAATTATTATTGTTATTTATGGACTATATCAGGCTTCTCAAGTTAAAGATGACCGATTTACTGTGATGTACAAAGTAGATACAGGGGTAGGTACAGAATAAGTACCCCATGTACAGAATAGATGAAAACCGTTTTAAATCACAACTGTAGCCGATATTTTACATTTATTATATAAGCACTTCCCATTGTATTTCTGGGGTTTGCTAATAGAACCTGAGGTACTAGGGTCTGCAAGGACCCAGGGTCCGGAAAATGAAGGCAATTTTCCAAACAGGTCGTGTAAGTAGAATTAAGACCATTTATATTAATGGGTCAGATCAGACTGATAAAAAAAATTGAGTAGCTGACAAGGCAATTTAACAAATTGGAAAGAATCAAATTACACCGATAAAATAGGACAATGGCCATGACCGGGGTGAGAATAAATACAAAGGCACGGTCAAACTTATTAGGGTACAGACCTTCAAATTTCGGCTCATGCAGATCTCTTACCAGAGATAATGCAAAAATTATAAATTTGTGCTATTTTTGGAGACAAAGGAACTAAGAACCCATTATACCATTGTAATAGAAGCCTTTTCCCTATTTTTTCCCTCAACATTTTCTGGTCTATATGACCAAAAGAAAAAATTAAAAATACCCTTCCTTTATTTATTTACAGGAGTCAAAATAAGATGAAATTATAATTTTTTTTTTTTTTTTTCTGAATCGGCAGTACCTAAAATAATGATAAAATAGTAAAATTTCATTATCTTTCACCTTTTGAATTTCGGATTTTTCAAATCTGCAGAACCCAAAATAAAGCCAAAATTATAAAATTAATTAGAAAAATATATTTTTATATTTTTTTCATTAGAATACACAGAATCCAAATTATTTCCGAAATAATAACATTTTCTTCTTTATTTTTTGTCCTTTCCATAGAAATTTTTCAAGCCTGAAAGACACATCAAAATAACAACTAAATTGTAAGGATTTCGCTCTTTCTTCTCAGTCTGTAGATCGAAAATAGTAAAATTTCCATTTTGCGTTCTATAATAATTTAATTTTTTTTTTATTTTTGAAGCCCTAAAAAGATAATCCTTGCCGAAATAGTGAAATTTTAGATTTAGTTTTTTTATATTCCATCATAATTTTAACCAACAGGCAACACTAGTATACCAACTTGGTTACTAGTGTTGCTAGCCTGGAGTCTGTGTCAACATATCCCAGAATCGGAGTCGGCTATTTTTCCCACCAACTCCGCAGCCCTGCACATATATTAAAACTATACATTTAAAATGATTTTCTTATGGACAAGATTTGTGTGACATTCATTACATAGGGTGCATGATGCAAATGCATGATGCAAAAGTAGATAAAGTAATGTTACATTAAATTACATCATTACACATTTTAAAAACTAGTATGTTGTGTCCATCACAAAACTTTCTTCTATATAAATCATGTCAATTGAATCATTTAAACAGCACAAGAAATTACATCAATACAGCACCAATTCATATCAAATTATATCTGAACTTGAAGTTTCATGGAAATTCTTGCATTAGTTCTTGAGATAGAACTATAGCGGAAGTTCTGAAAAATGTAGCATAGTAGTGCCACTTGTTGAGCGATTTACACCAAAATGTATAAAACGTCAATTCATGTCAAAGACTAACTGAATCTGAAGTTTGATGCAAGTCCGTACATTAGTTCTGGAGATTGAGCTATTGGGGAAATCGTGAAAAATGCTGAATAGCAGCGCCACCTGTTGAGCGATTTACACCAAAAACTAATCAGCATCAATTTATATAAGGGACTAACTGAATATAAATTGTTATTAAATACCGTGCATTAGTTCTTGAGATAGAGCGCCCACGAAATTTGTGTCACATACAGACAGACGGCTTCCCTAAAACGCAGAATTCGAAAATGTTCATGAATCCAATACTTTTTTCTTGTAAAGATAGAAGAAAGTAATAATGTGAAAATATGTATGATGGTGCATTAAAATAGAAAAAAGAGTTCATGCATAAATAAGCCATACCTGTTCTTGAAAATATCTAAAGCTTGATCAAAAAATAAAATATAAGCATAAAATTTCGAAACACAATACTTTTCAATTCCGTAGTTCTGAATGTTATTACCAAGAAATCAGATTTTTTTTCAACCTTGAACCCAAAGGCAGAATATTGTCCATAGCATGGTTATAAAAGAGCAAGAGGCAGTGACATTTTTAACCTAAGCATTTTATACAGGCTTATTATTTTCAAATGTGTAATGGATCTTACCAATAACAAAAACAGCAATCAGCTGTCATAACACCGGTGGATGAGGCCATGGTACCCGAAAAATGCTCCATTCAGACAGAAAATTATGGCAACCACATTACAGAAGATAGTCGCTGTTTGTGATATCATTCTATCTTCCGTAACCTGGTAATATTTTTTATATGTGCACATTGCCATGTTTTTAAAGGCTACGAAGTCTGAATGAGGGTTGGAGAGTGTAGCTAGCTCACAGGAGTCACAGACCCTAGTTATTTCTAATTTCTTTTATCTTGCTCTCGGTATTTTGCACTAAATAAATTATTTATATTTATTTTAACCCTTTATGTACTGAATTATGAATTCATGAAAATTTTATCTTCTAAAGCATTTATTGTGAATTTTTGAAACTGCATTAGAAGATTTACATAATCATTTAATAAATTTTAAAAGGATTGAAGGATTTAGAAGGATGAATTAAATTTAAATTTACATGGATTTCGTACAATATTCTTAAACCCACTCAAATCTTTTATCTTAAATATTTTTCTTACTACAGTGGACGCTCGTTAATTCGAACTCGGTTAATTCGAACTAATCCAAAGGCCCCACAAAACTTGTATTGGAATCAATGTTAAAAATATCTCATTAATTCGAACTAATTTTTCATCCCTTCGGTTAATTCGAACTAAAAATTTGGCAAAAGAAATTTCTTTTTCCTCGTTTAATGGAGAAAATACACGCTTTTTTATTATTTTCTGTGCCAAAATTATCTGTATTTCTTTTCTGTGTAAAGACATGTATGCCTGCATTCCTAAACTATTGTATTTCCGCTAAACGTCAGTCCTACTGTCCTCTTCTTATCAGTGCTTAACTGACAAAGTTCTCCGTCGTTACCTGTTTCCTTACATTCATTCAGAAACGTTTATGAATGGGTGGTGGTAGGAAAAGTACCTGCTGTGACGTAACAACATCAACGTACTTTTTTTCCCTCACTGGCAAGCGTGCACGGTAGTTAGAAACTTAAACCAAAACCATTGCAACATACTTTTCCTTCCCCCTGCCCTCCGCCAAACAGAACCCACTCTCGTGAGTAGAAACATAGCACGCGGAAAAAAGAATTAGGGAGGGGGGAAGCTCTACCATTCGTTTATTTGCTGCTGATTTTCTTCAGAAAAACCAGTCTTTACTTTAGATTTTAGGGAAGCTGCGTCCAAATTAATGTGCTCTAGTTGTTCTTCCTCAGTGTGTGGTGTGAACGTGTAAAAATTCAGGATGTCTACACGTGGAAAGTACAAAGCCCTAACTTTGGAGACAAAGATAGAAATTTTAAGGAAGGTAGAGAATGGCGAAAACAAAACAAAGTTAGCAGCTGACTATGGAATTAAAAAAAATACCTTGTCAACTTATTTGTAAAACAAGGAATCAATTTTAGATTCATGGGAAAAATCGAAATTTGCTAGAGGAAGGAAACGCATGAGAAATGCGTCCCAAGAAGATCTAGAGAAGGCTCTACTGCTATGGTTCCAGGATGCAAGATCTCGAAACTTTCCGATAAATGGACCCCTAGTGCAGGCGAAGGCTGATGAATTGGCGAGTCGAATGGGTATTGAAGATTTTAAATGCAGTGATGGATGGCTTTCTCGGTTTAAGTCAAGGCACAATATTTCTTATAAAGCGGTATGTGGCCAGAGCTCTGATGTAAGCGAAGATGTATGCACTAATTTCGGTAGGAAACTGCCAGAGATTTTATCTACTTACCTGCCGAAAGATATTTTTAATGCAGACGAAACTGCACTCTTTTATAAACTCTTGCCAAACAAGACATTACATTTTAAAGGGGAAACTTGCGTAGGAGGTAAAAACAGTAAAGAGAGGGTTACAGCTTTAGTTTGTGCTAGTATGGATGGGAGCGAAAAGCTTAAATTATTAGTGATTGGAAAGTCCAAGAATCCATGGTGTTTTAAAGGAATTAAAACACTGCCAGTTGATTATGTATCCAATGCAAAAGCATGGATGACACAAGGCATCTTCCGTAGCTGGTTAAAAGGAATAGATAAGCAGTTTTCGAGGCAAAAGCGTAAAATTGTATTATTTGTGGATAACGCAAGGTGCCATAATAACCTTCCAGAACTGAGTTCCATACAGGTTGAATATTTGCCGCCAAATACAACTGCTAAGCTACAACCAATGGATCAAGGAATCATCCATAATCTTAAAACAAATTATCGTAAGAGACTCTTAAAACAAATCCTTTTTTCTTTAGATTGTGGTGAAAATTACAATATTACTCTGCTGACAGCTATAAATGATCTATATGCCGCATGGGATGCTGTAAAGGAAAGCACAATTAGTAATTGCTTTTGTCATGCTAAATTCATTCACCCCGAAAAGAAAAATCATATCGAAGAATGTGACGATATTGATACAGATTTTCCTGATTTCAAAAAATTTAAATGTGATAACATTACTTTTTCTGATTATGTAAGGGTAGATCAAGTCGTGGACATTTGTGAAAAACTGAGCGACGATGACATAATAAAAACTATCCGAGAAGATGAAAATGCAGAGATCTTATCGGATTCAGAAGAGAATGCAGAGACTGTTAAGCGTCCTAATGATCAAGCCATAATGGACTCTATAAAAACTCTGAAAGCATTTATTCAGATGGAACCTTCCTCTGAAAATGAATTGAAATGTTTACTTCAAATCGAGAAGCTGGCTGAAAAATGTAGGCATAATAAACAAAACCAAACAGTCATTTTACAGTTTTTCCCAAAAGTGTAATTCATATTTTTAATTAAAGTTTACTTTCTACTGCGTATCTTCTTCTTCATTTTATGATTAAGGTAAGTCTTTATTGCTTTTTATGTACTATGTTTAATTTTAAATAGCATAATACAATATAATATATTTTCTCGGGTTATACATACTAGGAGATTTTTCTTCTTCAGTGATACACATTTTAAGTTATATTTTCACTTAACATCGGATAATTCGAACTTATTTCTGAGAACCTTTGAGTTCGAATTAACGAGCGTCCACTGTATTTTGTAGAATTAAGAAGTGTTCAAATATAATTTCCTTACAAAAGAAATATTTCCGAATTGCAAATCCCCCCCCCCCCCCTCCCCTAATGCTGAGAAACCTGGAAAGATGCAAAAGCAAAAGAAATCATCCTTTTAAAAGTATTTTTGTTTTGTGTAACCATAATGCTTTTGGAACAAGATAAAGTAATGCATTTATAACTCATTCTAAACTGTGTTACTACTAATCAATGTATTAAATGAATTTTATATCAAGTTATTTTAATGGTACTTAGGGTTAATAAAAAATTGGAAAGAGTGGAAATTTTCTGCAATTGCATAAAAGAGACAAAATTACTATTATTTTTTCATGAAATAGCAAATGGAAGTAAATACCTTGGTCTCATAAAACTAGACAGTTTATCTCTCTATCTAGTCCATTTGATTCTATCTGGGGTAGAACCAAAATCGATCTTATGATTTCCAGCATCTTAGATAAATCATAAATTTTTAGCATCAGCTTTTAAATGATGTACATATGAGAGCTAAAGTTAGCAGTTTTTATTATAGTAATGTAATAAATAACAAAAATAATATCTTGAAATGTTTTAAATTTCTTCAAAAATTCTTAATTCTTTTGAAACAGCACACCATGCCTGTGATGCTAACAAACTGAAATTTTGTTTTAATATAAAATGAGAGAAATATATGTTTAAACATATATAACATTATACTCAGTAGAATTTGCTTAACCTCACTGGAGGAGACTACTTTTGCTTAAGATATTTTTTCATTGTCAAGTCCAGAAATTTGTTTATTCTTTTCCTGCTCATCCAATTGAACCAATAGGCACAAAGCTAGGAATTGTACATACTTATCTCATATCCCTATACATTCAACACAGGATAAACACTACAAAGATGAAACAGCATCAAAAAACTGGTGATAAACCACAATTAAATAATAAAACTTTGTATAAATTACCATAAAAAACAGGACACGTTTTGAGCTGGAAATTATAACAGCCCATCATCAGCCGAAGTAAACAGTCCATAATGGGACAAGGTCACAAATGGTAGAAAGTAGAGCATACAAAGAATGGGACATGTGGCACTAGCTGACAGGTAAACACCAACGGAGGAAAGAGATAGATGGAGACACAGTATGCTGTAAAAACGGTTTGTAATATGATGCACATTATCGCTCAAATTTAAATGCCTTCATTCAGTCCAAACAAAACAAGTACATGGGACAGGGACCAAATTCGTTGACATCTCCCGTGCATTTTTTTCTCTAAATGAAAATGATCTGCTTATAATTAAGCATTCTAAAGTAGCATTTCATTGTATTATGAATTAAAAACTGTATTACTAGAAGTTTTCTTCTCTTTTTGCGAAAGCATGTGGTTGTGTTTGGGCCGAATGTAGTGGATTTTAGGGTTACATTTTTGGTATCGCCACACTTCATTTCTATTCTTTCTCGTTACTGTATGGTAAACACCAATCATGCAAAAGAGGAATGTGTTGTCAAAATGAAAAATAAAAAAGGGAATAAAAGAATTAAACAAATTAAAATAAAATAAAAGTATTAAATTAAAAAAGAAAATAAAAAAGAAGAAATAAAAAGATTTTATTATTATTATTATTATCATAATAAAATAAAAAGAGGCAAGAGAAGAGGGGAAATAATTACAAAATTTCTAAGTTGAAGAGAGAAAAGAAGATGAAGAAAGATTCTTGGCAAGTTTACTCTCTACCTTTCAGTTCATTTGTGACCTTTGTCCCCTTACGGACACGTGTTTAATTCCAGCTGTTATAATTTCCAGCTTGAAAGGCATCCTGTGTGTTTTTATATTTTTATAGTGATTTATACAAAGTTTTATTATTTAACACTACAAAGACAGGGTTCCCAGCAAAACATAACTGGCAAATTCCCTGACTTTCTCTGACCAAATCTCAAAAAATTCCCTGACCAAATCTCAAAACATTCTCTGACCAAACAGGCATACAATGAAATTTGCTACTTATTTTCACAATCCTTTGCCAAAATTAGTGATTTCTTTTTTGTGATCGTTCTTCAAATTTCTTGATTTTATTTTTATTTTATTTTTTTCAATTGCTTGATGAATTTCGTATCATTTTTCATTTTTTCTCCAAGACTTTCTTGAAAATATTTGTCAATTCCCTGACTTTTCCTATATATTTTGAAATTTCCCTGACTACTTTGAAATTCCCTGACCTTTCCATGATGCTGGGAACTCTAAAGAACTCAGAGAACTTATTCACTCAGCTTACAGATGAAGATGAGCAGGCATACGTTGTATAATGTTTGTTGTTCACTTCCTTTTATATCTGACACAGCCATAAAACTGCCAGTGTTGTACATAAAAGCTTGCAGATAGCATCTTATTTAAATATGTATTTATTTACAAATATTATATTTTAGTAGAAATCTAAACAGCATGATGAAAGAAAGTTAATTAAAATATTGAGATTTTAAAACAAAATTTAACAAAAATAAAGTATTATACACATATAAGAAAATGTACCTTTCTACTGGCGAATAATACTGGAGCTGTGGCAAGACCTAGCCTTAAATCAGCTGCCGCTGGTTTACCCAATTCTGATTGGCTTGATATAAAATCTAGTAAGTCATCTATTAACTGAGAAAAGATATCTTATTACCAACCAGAAAGATTGAAATTCAGAAAAAAAAATGCACATGCATTCTAATTTATCATTTGAAAAAGGATGATATAAAATTGTACAGAATAATAAAGAATTTCAATATAGTAAAAACAAAAATTATATTTCAAATTTGCAGATGTATAAGAGACACCATATTATTTTTATGAAAAAAATATTTTTGGCACATTTTATAAACAACAACATAAATTGTATATTTAAAAACTTCATTTTGAAAAAAATACAGCAATATTTAAAAATTGTAACAAAATGATATTCTGTGCATATTGAAAACAATGAGTTTAGAATTCAATTTAAGTATTTTTTCTGTGTTAAACATGGGCGTTGGCAGAACAAAACTCAGAGGGGCAATATTCTGGAACAGATGTGCCAGGCTGCACTTTTAAAAATGAGGAATACAAATATGAATAAACTAAAATAGAATTTTTTTGTCAGAACAATGTAGCAAAACAATTTTTAAATATATTGGCATAAAAAACAATACAGAAAAGTAACCAATCAAGAAAAATTATAAATCGAAAAGTTAGGCCTTCAACTGGCTCTTTTCAAAAAGAAGAATTGAAACATTTTCTTTTTAATCCATAAAAGAGGCCCTGTCCTGCCCCCCCTTCCTCTTAACCGCTCTGTGTCAGCTACATTTTAAATGCATGAATTTAAAAGAAGGACAGAGCTAATAATTATCTATCACAGATTATTCAGATGGACAGAAATTTCATAAAAAAGAATTTCAAAGCAGTTTAAGATCTACAGAATTTGCAAGCTCTGACCACCATGCAGTTGGTCAATTTATTTTGGAAACCAGTTCCTCTTTTCATGTTATATCAAACAATCCTTACTGATATTAAAAATTCTTTCAATATTACTATTGCCATGGAATAATATCATGACTAGTGTAGACTCTACAGCAATTTGGCAAGATTCAGCACCCGTCAACAGTCACAGATATGTTCACAGTGCATGAGCACTGTTTTTTGTCAACATTTGCCATTTTGATTCTTTCTATCAGCATTTGTATAAGTACAAGTGCTACTGATAAAAGGATACTTTAAACAAGTTCAAAATATACTTTTTGAACAGGCTGCAAGAGTATCCTCTTTGAGAACTGAATGTCCTTTTTATTGAATTCCTTCAGGTGGTTCTTTTGTTCTAGAGTCAGCATTAATAACCATCTTAATAACAAGTACTGCAATATCACAAAGTGATTCAGATTCACACATTAAGGTGACAGCATACTAATTCAAAAAATTACAAAATCTCTCTGTTCTTTTATACAATTTCAACTTAGATAAATTATATGGTTCAAAACATGTTTTATCAAATTGCTTTATAGCTCTGCCAGCCGAAATAAGACAAAACCAATTCTTTTTGCATAATATCAGGATAAACTTTGTTAATCTTTTCAATCTATGTTTGATTGAAAGTCACTGATGGATTAAAAAACTATTGTTAGTTGATATGTTAATGCCTAACATTAGCTAAGATATAATCTGTTTAGCAGCAAATCAGACAGATTGAGGCGGTGAAAACATAAATATTTCTTTACATCTTGTCAGTTTCCCTGATTTTTTAGATATTTTTTATTAAATTCCATGATCTTCCTCATCTGTCACTGCCCTACAAGAAGCTTTCACTATTTGATATTTTTTTACAAGCTTACTGTAGAAATCATGAATAAAAAGTGGCACACAAAAATAATTTGAAATAAACAGGAACTTTAATATTGACACTGTATACAGAAATTTCTCAGATAAGTCAACATACCTTTTTCAAGACTAATGATACATCTATTAAGTTGATGAAAAATTTTCTGTGATATCTTAAAATTGTGAAGAACCCAAATACTCTGCTTCAAGATAAAGATATTTGATATGACATTCAGCTGTTGACTGGTTGATGCCAAACTCCTTTGCAATTGCTCAAGTGGTTAGAAGTGGGTTACTCTCCAGCATGAAACATAAAATGTCATTATCGACATTGGATGACCGTCCACATTGAGGATCTCCTTTTAGGTTGAAATCTCCAGAACAAAATTTGACAAACTATCTTTGACAAGTCAGAAATTTACTAATTCACTTCCCAACATGTCACATAAGTTTTTACATGCAACCAATGTGTAACTTCCTTTCTGGAACTCATACCAAATACAATATTTTAAATGAACTTTATCCAGTGACATCTTAATCACTCTGTACTTCATAACTAACTGATGCAGGATATTAAAAATGGTCCTTTTATATCACATGATAGTACTCCAAATAATAAAACCCCACATGATACATTTTACCTGCTAGCTTTAAACTGAGAAGTAAAACTATCTGCAGGTATTAAAATAAGACAGAACTTTTGCATCAACCTAATATGATACATCCAGTGTTCTCGCTGACTTTTTACGAACGTTAGCAATTTGGCTAATCAGAAGTAAATAACATTCGCCAAATGAAAAAAAAATTAGCAAAATAAATTTGTTGTGAAACATTGAAAATTAGATCTTTAACCCTTTAATGCATCCCCCTTTTTTTAATATGTTCTAAAATAACCTAAGTTTTTGAAACTGTTTATAGATCAGTTATTCATCTAAATTTAATTATCCGCTGCAGATTCTAAAAAATAACTGTATTTTAAATGTCTTGCACAATCAAGAAAAAAAAATTTTAAATCTGATTTAACTCAATAAAATGTTATGAAATAAAACTTCCAATCCCAGTTAACCCAGAATTTCAAGCAGAATAGTATTACATCAGTTAGTATACAGTAGTTATTTCAGAATAGTATTACATTCAATGAATTCTGAAAAATTCAAAATATAAACGACAAAATGTGTCAAAAACTTTATTTTTCTACAATTTTTCGGCTTTTCATTGAAGCCCATATTTCAAGGGAAATTTCAAAATAGGTCTTATTGGACACATTAACAGATACTGAAATGACATTTTTGCTTACTGCGGCTTTGGATGATGCTAAAATGAATTGGTGTTGGGTTAGTATCTCTAAAAATAATATAAATTGTACGATACAATTGAACATGATATGTGGCATCAATCGTTCAGTAATGTAAATTAGAGTGTCACAGTCGCCTGTACTGATACACACACACAAAAAGATGGGCAAAAATTGAGCACTCGCAATTTGGCGAGTCTAATCATCCGTTTACTCGCCAAATAAAACATTTTGTCATGATTTGGCGCAATGGCGAGCGGCAGCAAGAACCCTCGCTATATGAATGCACCCTTCATAAATTAATAGCAAAAAAAAGCTAAATTTTAATGAAATTCATATTAACTTTTTTTCTCCCTCAATAAAATTAGAGGAAGAAAAAAGTTTAGATACCATTAGAAAATATTATGTTGTTTGTAATTTAAGACTATAAATAACATATATAATCAAAACGTAGCATCACTGAATTAAATGAAATATCAAATTTAAACTTTACATAACAGAAAAGACAATCTCATATAAACTAAACTCAATGTTATAAAAACAAAACCATAAAAAGAAAACCAATCTTACTACAGTACTATCATGAAAGTGATAAGGGTCAATAAAAGCAAAAGAAAATGAAACTATAACATTATGCATTTGTGAATTAATGAAACACACACAGGCGGTCTCTGTAGAGAATACAGAGTTGAACTGACCACTGAGGAACTACTGCAACCAAGAAAAGAGTAGGAATGAAAGGCAAATGTTTTTCGGAGAAGGAAACGACAGCAACTAAAATGGAGCAACCGAAACAAGAGACAAAAAAAATGTCTCACAGCACTCAAATTAGAAAAGCTGATTAATAAAATTACAAGCAAATTAAGTCGCTGACCCTAGTATTATTAATTTATCAAACAGCATCATTAAGAACTTTATAAAAGTAGTTATACAAAAGAATATAGAGCCAGTCAATATTTGATAAGCACTTTAATATTCCTCCAGCTAAGAGATAAATACAAAGATTGATTAATATCTTGTAAGATAAAAGAAAAACAGATTTCAATATATGAACATTTTTGAGTTACAAACTGCAGACAGGAATGAACTAACCTCATAAGTTGAGGTACCATTATATAGTAAAACCTCTTTCTAACAATAATTCATTTTGATGTAAGTCTGTTTATAAAGATAATTTTGCTTGTTAGTACAGGCCATTTAATTAACTTGGTAAACTTTAAAAATTCGGTCATCTTCGTGCTACTAAAACAAACTAAATTTGTAAGCATATTTTCAGGAGAACAGTTTTGATTCCATTTCTCTATTCTGAAGAATCTAACAGAAATAGATACTTGATTGAAAAAAAAAAAAAAAAAAAAAGTGTTTAAAAAAAATAAAAACCTTTCATTTGAAAATTAAGGAATCATTCATAATAATACAATTTATAACTTTCTCTAAAGAGCAATCTCACAGTATAGATGATATCACAAACGTATTTCTGTAAAGACTATCATAAATTTAGGCTCACGGTCATAACCAAACAAGGACAGCAGGGCTGACCCTCTTCCGCCGAAGAAACTTTTTGAGCCTCTCTAGACTTTACAATCTTTTAATAATAAATAACATCCATAATGTATTTTAAAACTTTTGCAATTTGTAATCAAAAAAGACAAATGGACTTGCCCTCTATTTTTGCCAGTATCTATTTATCATCATCTATTTTATTAAATTATCATTAAAGTAGAAGAAAAATGATGGGTCAATTGGCTCCACCAGAAATTTTTTTAAAACTTTATCACCTGGTTATGACCCTGTTTAGGCTGAAGCAAGTTTAATCTCATTTCAATTCTCTTTACACAATAACCTAGGTCCTAACAAAAAGTCAAACCTCATTAATGCGAATCTCAAAGGGAATAAAAACCTTTGTGCTTATTTTCACAGAGATGGTGATAATTCATGTCAAAAGTAATTCACATTATATTTGCTCATATTAACAAGTTTCAACTTTATATTTATATATAGATTATATGGATGAATATCACAAAATCTGAGATTTTGAAAACAAAAACTCTGAAATTTTAAATCGTTTCAAAGCTTCTGATTTTTTAAAAAAATGTTGGCTGAACAGCTGAATAAAGAAATTTATGTGTAAAATTGTTAAAGTTTGAAGAGCTTAAGTTCATATTTATGTAATTATAATTATGTGTCATTTTCTTGGCATATGTATGCCAGGATAATGACCGCCAAGATAATGACAATTTCATTCCAAAACATTTTTCACATTCTTGTTTTATTTTATAGATCTAACATTTTAATTTTTTTTAAAGGAACATGTTTCCTCAATAATACCTCAAATCAGGGGTGATTCTGAGTGAAAAAAAAATTTCAGAAATTCACATCGCATTTTCAGAAATACATCGGGGGGGGGGGGGGGGCTCGCCTTTTTGATGAAATTTGCGGTTTTTTCGCGATCTTTTGACGAAATTTGCAGTTTTTTCTCGTTCTTTTGACGAAATTTGCCGTTTTTCGCGATCTTTTCACGAAATTTGTCGTTGTTTCGCGCCCCTTTGATGGAATTTGCGGTTTTTCCGCGATCTTTTGACGAAATTTGCAGTTTTTTTTCGCGATCTTTTGAAGAAATTTACCGTTTTTTCGCGCTCTTTTGAAGAAATTTACCGTTTTTTCGCGCTCTTTTGACGAAATTTGCCGTTTTTTCTCGTTCTTTTGACTAAATTTGCAGTTTTTTCGCGATCTTTAGACTAAATTTGCCGTTTTTCGCACTCTTTGATGAAATTTGCGGTTTTTTCGCGATTTTTTGACGAAATTTACCGTTTTTTTCGCGATCTTTTGACAAAATTTGCCTTTTTTGCATTCTTTTGACGAAATTTGCAGTTCGCGATCTTTTGACGAAATTTGTCTTTTTTCTCGATCTTTTGACGAAATTTGTCTTTTTTCGCGATCTTTTGACGAAATTTGCCATTTTTTTGCATCGCTTGACGAAATTTGCCTTTTTTCACTATCTTTTGACGAAATTTGCCGTTTTTTCACGATCTTTTTTTTTGGGGGGGGGGGGGGGGATTGGCCCGTTTTTTCGTGAGCTTTTGGGGAAATTTGCCGTTTTTTCGCGATCAATTGATGAAATTGGCTTTTTTTCGACGAAATTCGCGTTTTTCCCGCGATTCTTTGACGAAATTGGTTTTTCTCGGCGAAATTCGCGGTATAGTTTATGTCCGAATTTTCGGATTTATGACAGATTTTTTTTTTTTTTTTTAATTTTCGGATTTATGACCTATTTTTTTTTAATTTTCGGATATAACTGCCTTAATTTTTCGGAAAATTCGGAGCAGAATCACCCCTGCCTCAAATTCAGTGTAATGTTGAGTTTTATTTATAATTTATAGAAGCCAGGAATATGACATAATAAAAATCTACTCAATTTTTAGAAAGCCTTTAAAACATTATTTTCAAAGAAATATCTAAAAGATTTTGCTAGTAGCAATAATTTTACTACTTCTGACATGAACTATGTCAAGAACAAGAAGAATTACTCTGAAGCGCCAGTTTTATACCTCATAAAGAACTAAAATGAGCAGGCCAGCACAATGACATTCAATTTCAGTGACAATCCTATTTTAATTATGGAAAATTATTTGTAAAATACAGAACTTGTTACCTTCCACATATATGTGTTATATAAGGTATAATTATTAATTAGAAATTTAAGAAAAACTAGAAAAAGATATTTGTACATGATAGCAGAAAGCCTTTTACTTTGTACACATCACAGTGTGACATGCCAGGAAAATGACAATCAGAAATTTTAAGTCTTTTAATTGCTTTCTTTTTGTATTATTATGAATATAATATCTCTTGACAATACTTCTAAGAATATTTTTTATTAGAATGTAAAAAAGAAAATAGCATTATATAACATTAAATGAAAATTTTATTGTGTGGACTGCAATTTCCGTATTTTGTGATATTGACCCATATATATTTTTAAATGTTAACTTTTATGATGGCCAGTAATTAAAGATAAATTTTCATTAAGATTATTATAAAAAAAATTTAATCACTCTCATATCTACATGTAACATTTACATTTTACTTTTCATTATGAATCAACATTGATTCTGTTTATAATGATAACCTCTATAATAATATTTTTTCTGGTCCTTTCAATTTCATTTTAGGCAGGTTTAAAAAATTAAAAAATAAAAATACACAATTTACAAAGGAACAATTGCAATTCAAAACATATTAATCCCCAATCTCCCACCATGCCTCTCCTGTTTCTAAGCAATGAATTGCATTCAAAACTACAGAAAAATCCAAGCTTCAAAACAAAAATCGGCATTTAAATTTTTACACATCTATATCATGGAAGACGGTAGTATTCCGAGTGACGCAGCCTTAAGCCTAAAATCGTATCGTATCGTATCGTAGAATTCATAGATGGCGGAACTCATATATACAGCTAACTCGACATCAAAGAAAATGCGAAAAGCCGCCTGTTAATAACTTAGCAAATATAGGTCCTATTGTTCTGATTTTTTTAAAACAGTCTTATATCTGCAGTCTAATCCTATTCTGAATTTTTTACAATTCTACGTGCAGTATATTTTCAGATCTGTAAACCCATTTTGAAAGCAATTTCGATGGTGTAAGTTTGTCTTTTTTTTTTCTCCGAAACGGTCTAGATTTTTTTAAAAACATTAATATATAAAATGAATCTGTTTTTAATGAAGTGGATAATACTAACCTAGTATCTAGGAAAACTCTTAATTTTTATATAATCCGCATGAAAAATTGGACTTCTTAGGATCGCGGATTACATGTTATTCTATGGGCTAGCAGACAGAACGTTGCACATCGGTTTTGCGCGGTTTAGGTCACAGTTAAAAATCTGAATATTGGCAATAAATGTTTTTTTAAACTACAAAAACAGTTTATTATGTGCTTTAAAATACTTAGACTGATTTTTTAAAATGGAGCAGTATTTTGTAATTATATGTATTTTATTTCATTGTTATTCATAGTAAGTAAACATTTTTTAAGGAGAAAATATTTCACATTTTAAAAAAAATTCTCGTATCGAAATTCGATATTTATCGAAAATTCTCGTATCGAAATGAAAATTCATCGCGTTCGCCATAAGACTTCGCCATGTATCACTACGCGATACGCGAAGTTGACTGAAGAAATAAGAAATATCAAAGATCTTGAAATGGTATTCTAAGGGGAGAAAGTGAGTACAATTTCTAATTATCCAGACAGCATTCTTTGCAACCGATCCTTTCTAATTAGTATAATGTTCTGAATTGTTTTTGTTTTCAACAATACTTATAACTGTTTTCCTTACAAAATAACGTTCATGTGTGGCATAGGTATTTCTTGTGATATGTGAGTACAGATAGATTACTAATTTAATTTTGAGTTTTCTTTTAAAGAAATTAAACAAAATCTTTCATTTTTAAAGAACGCACAATTTAAATAAAAAGTATGACGAAATCAAAATTAAGATTTCCAATACCGTTTATAAAATGATTCATTTGCGAATCGTTTCTAATAATATTATAAACGAAAATTGACTTAAAATGACATCTTTTTCGAAATATGGGTATCTTTCGTTTATCTTTTTCTTATATAACTCTTTTCAGCTTCAAAAATTAAAGCATCGTAGTATTTTATTTTTATAAAATTAAACCTAAAGGGGAAAAAAAAATTCTTATTGCCGTTTATCTCTGTAATAAAAGAAAACCAGAAAAAAAAAAAAAAAAAAAAAAAACCTGAAGCATTTCTTTTAGGCTAATTGATTACAGGCATGGGTGCAAGACCTTCAGTCTCAGGACTGATTTCAGTCTTGAACATATTTTTTACTTATAGTAAATTCTACTTTATATACTTAAATTATCACGATTAGCTCAAAATGAACCATTTTATCCTGACTGGTTGTTTTGAGCTCCTAAAAGTAAAATTTTTCATCATGATATTTTTCCTTATTTAGTAATTAAAGTTTATAGATAAGATTTATAGTTTATAAATAAGATAAAACAGATTTTTTGCAAAAGTTAGATACTTGTTTTTATTTAATTTTAAAGTTAATATGCTTAAAAGAAAGCTTTAAATAATTTACTTTTAAAAAATATAAAAGTAGCCAGCTCCCTTATATGGTATTTGTGGTAATGAAGTATTATTGTAAATAAGAACAATTCAGAACATGTTACTCTTTAGAAAAGATTGGTTTCACAAAATTTCATTAGCAGCTGCATTGTAGCTGTCATGATAATTAGACTTTGTATAAACTAATAAAGTGATTACCCAGTAACCATTTCAATTAATATATTAATCTGACTCGCATCTTAAATTAAATATTAAGTTTTTATTCTGCTTTCATTAAACCATTCACTATTCTTTAACATTTCGCATATTCCGACTACAAAAACTCTTTTTATCAATTCCACCTGTACACTGGAGGGTTGCCGTGCCACTTACAGAGTAGCGCGTTTATCGCCTCGTTGTGCAATAGCATTTGAAAGATCACCACACTAACATAAAAAAGTAGCAATAAAAGAAAATCAAAATTAATCAGTTGATTGTAAAAAACCCGCTCCATTCCAAAACTTCATCAAAATAGTTGTAACTTTTGTTATAAATATGTTACATATAACATATGGTAGTAATAGTCGGTATATCTGATGAAAATACAAATAAATTTTTAAAATGAAATATTTAATGATTTTTTTTATCCCTATTACCGTATTGGATTAATAGTAGTTTAAGAGCCATAATTTTATATTCTAAAATCATTAAAAGCACCCTGCAAGCAGTTCTTGTTCAATCACAAAAGCCTGCCACTAAAAAATTTTAATGCAGGAGATGTATTTCTCAGATATAAACAATGAATTTTGCAGTTAAGAAGCACATGTATTTTACAAATATTGCTATTTCTTGGAACACTAAATATGATAAATTATCGCCTTTAACACATTATTTTGGAGTAATGAAAACATTGTTATTATATTAAATTTTTTTGTAAATGGGTGTTATAATCAGTAGCAGCTCATGACAGGTTTTTCTTGCAGCACTAAAATGCATGCTTTCCAAAGTTTTTTTTTTTTTAAACATTGCCATCTTTATTTTTTTCCACCGTCTTTATTTACCTCAGAAGTGGTTAAGATTTTTTTTATATTGTAAATCCTAAAGGTTATAATAGCGAAAAAGCATCTTTAAGCCCTTGGGGATGAGCGATCGGTATACTTGGCCACTTAAGGTGTTCAGAATCCTTCATTATTCTCACCACTTATTTTTAATTGTAAAGTTTACCTTCTTTAATCGGAGTATTTCTGTGATTCAATTACAGAAAATTTTCTTTTTTAAAAAACCTGTAGTAATAGGTTAAAAATTAACCAAAGGGCTATTGTCGCGAAGGGGTTAAACATCTTGAATTACAGTGAACTTTAATAACCCTTGGCTTTAATTGCCAGTACTCTTCCAATTGAGCTATCTGTACGACATTCCAGCCAACACAATATTCGCTCAGAACAACTATTATCATGACATCAATTGATTGTGTGAAAAATAATTAAAAGTGTATATGGTTATATATTTTATTATTAAGCAACAGACTTTGCAGATCCGTTTTTCTAAAAAGCTTTAAAGATTGAAATCTCTAGGCCGGAGTGGGAAAGTGGTAATTTTGAGGAATAGGAGGATAATTTATATAGAAGAATTTTCTGTATAAAAATAAAGATATAAATTTTTTTAATGCTGGGGAGTAGGGGGAGGGAGAAGAGGTGAAATGTACAGTCGTGGAAAAAAAAAGTAAACACCCTCTACTAATTCCTTAACAAATTATTATCGTAGACGAAAGTTATTGGTACCGAACGATTGGAAATACAGTCTATTTTTAAGTGATGTATATAAAATTTGCTTAGGGGACCATCTACATATTAAAACGAATCCAAACTTCATTTTTTTCAATGGCAATACCCAATTTTAACGAAATATTTCAAATCTTCGGTTCAAACTATGCCTAGGCACCAAATCTCAAGTCATTTGAATGATAAGTTTTTTTTTTTTTATTATAAACATTCAAAATTTAGTGCTTCTAATGTTAAATTACATTTTCTTATTTTTATTTATGTCTCCTGAAATTATGCTCCTAATGTGCTAATTTTTTGTGTAGCAGTAATACTAATATACCCAAACATAAATACGTTGAATTTGCAATTTTTATAATTTTATGATATGAATTAGGAAATTAATATTCGAAAAAATTATGAATTGTAACCTACAATTTTTTTTTTTTGATGGATTTAGATTTATTAAGTCCTGCTTTATGGAAATGCAAAATTTCACATTTTTCTTCCAAATAGTTTTCAAATTATGCTTAAAAAACGGCAAAATGATGGTTTAAGGGGCCGTCTATGATAGAAGTGACTAGATATTTTGAAATGTCTTACGCTGTCCTGTAATCTAGCAGACTTCATTGACTGCTTGAGTGATGCTTAAGGTGCCTTGATCAAGAAGGGGGCTCTCTCGGTTAACAATCGAGTACCGAACTTTAATTTGGATACAGCCCTTAAAATAAGCTTGTTTTAAAATAATTAATTTCTCGTAAACTTATAGTACGAATTGCATAAAAATTTGTTTTTAGGCTAATTAAATGTTGTAGAATTCATTTATGCTGTAAGAATTGTGTACTGCTATTGAAAAAAAAACAAAGTTATGGTTCGTTTTAATATGTAGATGACCCCTTAAGCAAATTTTATATACATCATTTAAAAGTAGACTTTATTTCCAATCGTTCGGTACCAGTAACTTTCTTCTACGGTAATTTTTTGAGGAGTTAGTAGGGAGTGTTTACTTTTTTTTTTTCCATGACTGTACATTAGGGAAGTTAGTGCTTATTTATTTATTTATGTTAGTGAGCAACAAATGTTGCAGATTTTTTTTTTCAAACTAATTTTTGAAAGATTTTACTATTTAGGTAAGCTGGAGAGGTGGGTGCAAAAGCAGAAGTGGAATCTTCGGAGCTCAGGGGATTATTTTATATGATTTATTATTATTGTTAATAAATAATTTTAAATAGGGATGGTTAAAGATTATTTTATATAAAATTAAAGAATCTTTAATTTTTTTGCACTAGGAATGAGAAAAGGGAGAAGCAGAAATTTGTAGTTTTGGATTTAATATAAATATATGTAATTACTTTTATAAGTGAGGGATGATTGTTATATATATTATATATATATAAAGGTTTAAAGAGTAATATTTCTTGCTATTTTTCTTAACAAAGTAAATTTTTTATATAGTAAAATTTAACATAGCTTTTTATATATCTGAAACAAACCAACAGAAATACCCTCTAAACATGCATGTTGTACATTACTTCCATATCTTACCAAAGAGTTCTTATAAAAATCTCATTGTACGGTGCTCAGTGGCGTAGCTACATATTCAGCGCCCTGGAGCAAGCAAAGTTTGTGCGCCCTCTTGTCTCTCAAAAAAGTTCTGCGTAATTTTGTTTGGAAGTTACACACACACACACATATATATATATATATATATATGTAACTACCTGACACGCCCGGCGTTGCCCGGGCCCGTTATAATAACGTAAACAAAAATCAAGTTTGTATGATTTTATATATTCATAAGTAATTCGAATGAACATGGTTTTAGGAGTGGCCCACTGCCTTCGGCAGCGTCTAGTGTGTTCCCGACAAACCTCTTTCAGAACCAAACTGTGGCCTGGGTCCCCGCTACCAAAGGCAGTGTATGCCAGGAGTATTCCGTACGCGACGGAGACAATCGAAAATTGAATGAGTAAACCCTGTAGTAATCGAGCCTATAGAACCCGAGATAAGAATGCAAATCCTGGCGGTGGAACTATAATCTTTAAAACAATCGTAAGCTAAGTTGAATGGGCCAACTTCCGTTGAAATAGAGCCCATAACAGCCGAGAAAAGAATGCGCCGTTAATGTTCGAAAATTGTGGTAACAGAAGTCTAAGATAAACTTTCACAATGCAGAAAGTAGCAGAATAGTAAGCTAAGCTTAATTATCCATTTACCTTTGAAATCGGACATATTGAAACCTAGAAAAGAACGCACCATTAATGTTCGAAAATGTTAGTAAATGAAGTCTAAGACAAATTTTCATAATACAGAGCTGAATCGTAATCTAGGTTGAATTAACCAATTCCCGTTGAAATCGGCCCCCTAGAATTCGAGGAAAGAATGCACTCCGAAGCAGTGGAAGGTGCTTGTTGCCCCCACCCCCTGTAAATTTAACGAATTACCTTTAACATTAACGTGATATTTAATTTACGGAGGAAATCCCATCCCTCTAAAGTTAACCACTTACCTTTAACAGTAGCGCGAATTTTAATTCACGGCTGTAGTGAGTAAACGTAAGTTGATGCCGTAAAAAAAGATTAATATTCGAAAAAAGTGGTAGCTGGAGTAAAAGAAAATTTTTAGTGGTTTCCAAAGTAGCCAGAGGACCCTAGAACTATGCTAAAGAAAATTGCAATACTATCAGATAATTTTTAATGAAACTGCACCAAGGACCCTAAGAAGGCGATTAATATTCAAAATTGGTGGTAGCTGAAGTGTGAGTAATTTTTTTGTTATTCATGTAGTAACTGGGGCACCTAAGAAATAGTTAGGAAAAAAATCCTAGTGAATTGGACCATTTTTATAGGGGACCAAAAAGAGCTTATTGATGAGAGCAAGGCCTAAGATGAAAACACGATAAAAGGTCCTAGTACTTAGCGCTTTAGATTTTCAATTAGTCGAAATTAAGTATAGGGTATAAGTATTAATCATTAGAAAAAAATTTCAAAGAAATGCTTTGAAAAAGAGCTCTAGATTGGCTCGGGGAGAGAAGACCAAGACTCAATTTTGAAGTTATGCAATGCGAATGTAACAGAATTAGTGCGTGAAAAATGCATGGCGCACAAAAAGTTACCCTAGGGGGCTAGTGTCTGAACTGAAATGTAGAAACGAAAAAAAAAGGCCAAACGGAAAAAGAGCCCCAAAAACGAAGGACGGATTAAAAGGGGCGATTTATTAACAATTTAGGGCACAAAAACTTAAAATGGCCTTGTACCAAGCCCCAAGGGTCCAAGGTCTCAACTGGAATGTAGCTGGGCAAGGGCCCCAACAAGGCGATTAATTTTAAAATTTGGTGATAGCTGAAGTCTGAAAATTTTTTATGTTGTTCGCGTAGTAGCTGGATTTCCTATCATGTTGTTATAAAAAAAAAAAGTTAGTGAATCAGACCATTTTTAAGGGAGATATAATAGGAGGTCCAAAAGGAGCCAACTGATAGTTGAGAGCAGGGCCCTAAGATGGAAACATGTTAAAAGGTTCTAGTACTTAGTGCTTTAGATCTCAATAAGTCGAAATTAAGCATAGGTTATTTATTATTCATTCGAATAAAATCTTAAAGAAGCGCGAAAAAAAAAAATGGGGGGAATTCTTAAAAAAGGGCACTAAGTGCCCAATAAAAATATGAGGGTGCTGGCCCAAGGAGAGGAGTCCAAGTCTCAATTTTAAAGTTATGCATTGATTGGTTGACAATATTAGGGTGTGGAAAATGCATGGCGCAGAAAAATGTCAATGGGTCCAGTGTCTTAACTGGAATGTAGAAACGGAGAATAATTAAATGGGAATAGGGCCACCAAAACGAAGAAGATCAGATAAAAAGGAGCAAGTTCTGAGCTATTCAGGGCATACAAACTGAAAGGTGCTAAGGGGGCGCCGGTCATAAAAAATTAAAAATCTGAGCTCCAGGTGTATCAGGACCTATCTTTGGACTACACTCATTCAAATTTTCAGACTTCTACGTGTAATATATTTCACTAGCCACCACACACAGAGCGAAACTTCCTTTTATTAGTATAGACTAGCTGACCTACCCTGTTGCCCGGGCCCGTGATAATATTCTTAAATGAACCTGAAATTTTTATGATTTTATTTCTTAAGGCTGTACTTAAATCCAAAGGGGCAATTTTATGACATGCATTTTAATTAATTTTTGCTCGAGAACTGGCATGTGTTGTTATTCAGAAACTTTGTAATCGAAAGACATTTTCCGGATTTTTTGTAAACACAATAGATCTTACTGAAAACATTGTCAAAGATGGCGATTTCAACGGAATTTCCCGACGAAAGTAGAAAAAACAATCAACGAAGGGGAAAAAAAAAAAGTCTTGTCATATATCTTTAACACGATTTTGTCTGAAATACGAGCTCGATGACTGCGTGAAAAATCGATTTAAAAATTAAAAAAAAAAAACAAAACAGTCCTGTTCTAACGTATATACAAAAAAGCTGACCGTCGTTCTGATTATCACATTTATAGACAATATTGAAACAGTCCCGTTTTCATATTAAAATGTAATTTTTAACAAAAAAGAATGTTTGAATTACATTTTCTTCGCCGAAAATATTCTTTATAAATACTTTTGCACATCAAGCGCAAAAATCAATATAATACACATATATATAGGGGAAATCACAATCACAGCATTGTACGAATACACGAAGCCTACACATTTCAAACAAATACTTGATAAATGATTTTACAAAAAACTAAATAAAATAAAATACGTATATATATATTTAAAGAGAGGCCGCGCTGTTTGGTACCAGACAGGCTGAGAATTCTTGGGGCAGACCATGTCGCTATTGGTCACAAAGAAAATTACAGAGCATACACATTAGGTTTTAAAAGATTTAAATGGTCCTCTGAAGCAAAGAAACTTTCAAGAAAAAAAATCAATTCTTCTGCCTTGAAAAGAGAAATAAAAATCATTAATAAAAAATGATTCAAAAGAGTGATTTTTTTTTTTTTAATTATTAAATGATTTAAGACTTTTCATATGTAATGCGTATAGCAAATTTTAAAAATATTAGCTTCACCTAAGGGAGGGAGCAGCTTTACCTGGTTTAGGGCGCACAGACCTGCAGGTCGGTTGACCGGCGGGCCAGTCAGCCTTAATTAATCCTAAAATTATGCGATTAAATAAGGTTTAATGCGGAAAAATACTGTTACCAAAAAGTGGTGTAATTTTGCATAGGCTATAATCAGGCCCTAAGGAACACTGAATTGGGTACTTAACTTTTTCTCACTTTTTGAAACTTATCGATTCTGCAACATTTGCAATATTTTCAAAATCTCAAAAACAATACTCACAAAATTTAAGTTGCTGCTTCCCCTTACCCGCATCCCCTCCCCCCTCCCGTCTAAATTTTGTCGCCGTGAGCTGATGTGGAATATGTTTAAATCCAGCTCTTATTATTGTTTTGTAATCTGTATTACTGCATGTTTTGTTTCCACAAAACAAACAAACAAAAAAAAAAACTTCAAAATTTTCGTTTTCTTGGATTTCGTCTGTAAAATGGTCAATAATTTTCTTCAACTTGTCAGGCTATTTTTTCCAAATCGTAAAATAACTATCGTAAATTACTACTGTTACATTGTACATATAGGTTTCTCAGCGGTGAATTCTTTGGCTACCATTATTTCCGCACAGTAATCATCATGATAAATTTCTAAAACATTTTAAATAGAAATGTACCAGAAAGATTATTTTTTGGAAATAGTGGTAGCCAGTAAAGTGACCGATGAGAGCCCTGTTAAATAAGTTTTGATTACTTTAAGATTTGAAAATCTTCAACGGTCGTCTCCAGAAATGTTACAGAAAATAATCAGGCATGCTGAAACGCTGTTGGAGAAGTTACTTGAGGCTGCAATATGGTGGTATGAATTAAAATTAAAACTTCCTGAATAGAAGTCATTTCTTTCAACTGTGTATGAAAACATATTTTAAATCGAAATAGTTGAGATTAAACACAAGGTAAAATATCATAGGAATACGCTGATTGTAACAAGATTCATCTATAATGTCTGATTAATAATGAAAAAATACAAATATTTGAAGACCTCTTTATTTCGCTTTTTCTAATTTTGCGCCCTTAGGATTCGTGCGCCTGGAGCAGTCTGCTCCAACTGCTCCACGGTAGCTACGCCCCTGACGGTGCTCTTTAAAATTGAAGTATGGTCATCCTTTTTTGCGGGGAGGGAGGGGGGAAGAGATTGAAGGTGAATGGAAATCCTGACTATGAATTCTTTGTATTGGTCTTTAATTTTTTTGTGTGTGTGTTTACTGTTTTATTTATTTTTTCAATAACCTAAAAAAAGTAATGATATCAATACAAAAACCCTTAACGGGTTAAAAGTTTGTGACGCAGCACTTTATCTTATGCTCTAAGAATTTTAAATATGGAACTTAAAAATAATGATATCAAATTTTGAGTGACGCTATGCTATTAATTATAATCTCTCTATATATTATTTATTTCATCTTTTTATTTTTTTATAATCGCATGTGCAAAAATTATGTTCAATTTAAAAAAATGTATAAAAGTTTATTCATTGATGCTTTAACATTTACACCTTTCATAAATTCCAAGTATGAGTTTTAAAAGATATGATATCAAAATTTTAGTGACGCTTTGATGTGGCTTTAAACGATTTGTTTTAAAATTAAATTTAAATTATTTTTGTTTTGGCTAAGATATATTCACACATCTAAATAATAGTTTTAATTTTCCAATATACTTTAAATATGTCACTTTCACTGAATTTATATAATGCATTTAAATGTATTTATTTGAATAAATTGATTTATCCTTTGTCCAATGCTATTAAAAATTTAAAATAAGATTTACGTAAATATTTTTTTTTTTTTGCCTCATAGTATCCATTTGAATACATTTCACTTAGTTTGGATACAATGACGCAAAAAAATTATTTACGTAAATCTTATTTTAAATTTTTAATAGCATTGGACAAAGGATAAATCAATTTATTCAAATAAATACATTTAAATGCATTATATAAATTCAGTGAAAGTGACATATTTAAAGTATATTGGAAAATTAAAACTATTATTTAGATGTGTGAATATATCTTAGCCAAAACAAAAATAATTTAAATTTAATTTTAAAACAAATCGTTTAAAGCCACATCAAAGCGTCACTAAAATTTTGATATCATATCTTTTAAAACTCATACTTGGAATTTATGAAAGGTGTAAATGTTAAAGCATCAATGAATAAACTTTTATACGTTTTTTTAAATTGAACATAATTTTTGCACATGCGATTATAAAAAAATAAAAAGATGAAATAAATAATATATAGAGAGATTATAATTAATAGCATAGCGTCACTCAAAATTTGATATCATTATTTTTAAGTTCCATATTTAAAATTCTTAGAGCATAAGATAAAGTGCTGCGTCACAAACTTTTAACCCGTTAAGGGTTTTTGTATTGATATATATATAACGTTATCATACGTGGCACAGAAATCGTGATCATTTGTTAATTGTTTAATGGCAACACCTGAATGAAATGCATCTCATTGGTTATTGTGTAGAAGTCCTTTGGCAGGATGGAGGCTACGGTAAATAGAGTTTATTTACATTTTGCTCTTTCACTGCAATTATGGTGCTTCAAAATATAATTAGAAATCCCCATAAAAGATCTCGCCGAATGCTTGAAAGTGAAGAAGAAGCCAAATTAAGAAGAGAACATCAAAATAGAGTGAACCGAGAATGCCGTCAAACACAGAGCATAAGCAATCGCCAAAATAGGCTTAAAAACCGTTTTATAAAATGCAACACATTAGCATTTCACAAATCTTAATTTCCCATATATCAAGCAACGATCTTATACTAATATGCCATTTAGGTTCAACCATAAGAACTTCCCTCTTATTTAATTTTTTTACAAGTTTTAAGTATAATATTATTCAGTCTTTTTTTTTTTATGAAGTCAACTCTACTGTTATATTTTTCGGTCCTACTTGATTATCCCCATCAACCAAAATACTATCGCCAAACTATAAGACTAAATGTCAATAACGGCTGATCGTAAATGTCACATTCACTTGACATTAAACACATAAAACGTGTTTGTTACATCGTCAAGTGATTTTTATTTCGACGATTTACTATATGTATTTTTATTAATGCTATACTAACTTATTTGTTCTTCGTTATTTAAAATAAAAATTATGTCAAATCGTATAAATTGGCAAGCAGTTTGGCGATTTATATAATTTGGCGAAATTGGTCAATGGGCTAATCAAGTAGTACATATTTTTCAATGACAGTCTGCCCGGGCAACGCTGGGCAGGTCAGCTAGTTACCACATAAAACTGTTTCACAAAAAAGAGCATGCAGATAATACAATTAAGGCAGTTTTATGATTCAATGATACAATATAGAATAAAATTACTTGAAAAGCTATTCCAACATTTCTTCCATATTGAAAAGCTGTTTCTTGAAGTGTTTTGTCAGCTCCACCCAATACAGCAGCCTATAAGTTAAACAATTTTAATAAGCTGAAAAGTAAGCTTCACAGTACAGTTAGAGATAAGTACTTTATCATATTTTAGTCAATTTTAATATGAATAATAATAAACATTTTCATTGTCTTCATTCACAATAGTATAATTCAAAGACTTGATTAATATTATTGAAGTTAATGCATGAAATTATTATACAGTATGATAAGATGGTTCATAAATAATATGAATGGATATATACCTTGATATATATACAATATTTATTTTCAAAATATCATGTTTGATATTTGATATTTTCATATTATTTGATATTTATTTTTAAAATATTATGTATGATATTTTTGGTATTGTTAGTCAAAACAAATATAAATAATGTTCTCAACTGTTATTGACTATGGCTATAGACAAAGAACTTCTTGCTCTGGCAGTGACTTTTTTACCCCCCCCCCCCCCAACCACCCCATACATTTCCAACCTTTTTTCAGGCTTTACGTTTGAAGCTGAATTTTTAAGTGTAGAACCCATGCATATGCGGTAATTGTAAAAACGAACGTTACACCAATAAAAACCAATCTATTATGTGAGTCAATATCTACTTAGGACAGTCACTGGAAGATAAACTGTGTATAAGTTATTTACAGCTTCACTAGAATGAATCTTTTCTGGTTTTGACTCAGTTTAATTGAAACTTCACAAAGGTTTATTATTTTATATTTAAAATTTCTTGCGTAAAACATAAAATTTTCTTGATACTAAATACTATAATTTTGTTTTTGGAAAGTAAAAAAAAAAAAACAAAGTAAAATAAAAGACATTTAGAATATTGTATTAGTATCTATATACAGTACAGAACCATTTATCCGGAATGGTTGGGGTCATATGTATTCCGGATAACTGGTTTTCCAGTTAACTGGTTGTCATTAAAGCAACATCCATTTGATAAGTTTTGTGGAATATATGCGGTTGTGGCATTATGCCTGATTTTAAATTATTAGATTACTTGGATTAAAAATCAGATGCAAGAAGTATCAATAGTTAATCAAAGTTTGAAGGAAAGTAATTTATGGGAATCCCTTGGGAACAAAAATTTTTCTGCATAAAAATTAAAACATCTAAGATACAACTAAATATGTTTCCATTTCAAATACTAGATGTTGTCATCAAATTATACAATTGTTCCAAGCAATGCATATGTCAAACTGGCAGTGTATGACACTTTTTTCTGCAAAGATTCTGAAATCAGTCTATTAGAAATAGCATTCCGGATAACTGGTTTCCGGATAAATGGTTCCATATATATTATGCTATTGTACATGGCACAGAAATCACGATTACTGTAAAAGCACTTATTTTCACGAGCCGTAATTTTTGCGAAAATGAAGATATCGGTGATTTCGCGAGTTGAAAATTTCGCGAATTTATATGAACTGAACTGAACCGAAAGTTGAAAAATTCCAAAACTACCTAAATAGAACACCTTTTGCATAAGGCAATTTAAGATACTTCTTTTTTTCCGAAAAGTTCTTCGCCCCACCCCCCACCCCCCCTCTCCCCATCTCTCTAAAAATGAATGACTTCAAAGAAGCTGGTATAAATATTGTAAGTGAATGAGCTGCATTCTATTAGTTGTATTATTGTTTTTATTCAAGAAGTAGTCGTATATGTATAGTATTCAAGAAATAGTTGTAAGTATTCAAGAAATTGCTGCACTTATTCCTTATTTAAGTAACTGTAATAATTAAATTTTGGATAAGTAAAAATTTTCTGATTTTTTATTATTATTTCACGCAAAAAAATTATATATATTTCGCGAGGCTTAAATTTTTGCGATTACGACGGGCTCGCGAAAATAAGTGTTTTTACAGTATTTGTTAATTGTTTAATGGCAACGCCGGAAAGAAACGCATCTCATTGGTTATTGAACAGCATTTAATGCATCTCCATACCTATAAGGGGGGGGGGGGTACCATAGGGAAGAACCCTGTTCTGTTACCAAATACCGCCAAGTTTGTTGCCGATCAAAAGTGATGCCAACTTGGCGATATCTCTAGTATTTCACCAAATTCCCACAGACTTCCATTGTAAACCAATAGGTTTTACTTGCTTACAGAAAAGGAACAAATTGAGATATTTTAATACAAAAAAAAACTGATATTAGTTTATGGGATTATATTAATTATATTTAAAGGAGTCCAAGTAAATTAAATAATGAATAAAAGTAAGATGATATATGATGCTTTCTCAAACATAAATTTTAAGGGAGACCAAACTGGTCGCCAAGGGCGGCTAGTATACTTTATTAAGTTTTCATTGTAAATGCAATATATTTTAGTTTCTAATTTATATTACGTTTAAAAATATTTAATATAATCATCAATAAGTTGGCTACTTTGAAAATATTGGATATATAAAAAATATGAGATATTTATCAATATAAGAACAAACAATCTTCTTGCAAAAATTTGTAAATGCGCTAGGCCTTTCGAAAGATCTGAGTCTTTCTTCGTCAGGTGCAAAAAAGACGTCCTTCTACTATGAAAGCAGAGGCAAGACACCAGTCTTGCCTCTGCTTTCATAGTAGAAGGACGTCTTTTTTGCGCCTGACGAAGAAAGACTCAGATCTTTCGAAAGGCCTAGCGCATTTACAAATTTTTGATGGTGTTTCAAGAAGATTGTTTGTTCTTAGTCATTCACACCAGTTTTAACTTATTTTCTTTTATTTATCAATATACTTAATAATTTTGATATTTTCAAAAATATGATATTTACAAACCTGGAATAGTAAAACCTGTGATGGTAAAGTATTCTTTCCACCATGAGCATATACATACATATATCCAATTTAAGACAGGATTCCGACACATATAGGTTTGGTTTTCACAAGTTTTACTGTACTATACTGTAATGCACCTTACACTTTAAAAGTTAAAGAAAAATTAAATCTTATGTGAATTCTTAATGTTACACGAATCAAGATACAATATGAGTGTGAATGATTTAATATGGTGCAGTAAATTGTTAAACAGTCCAAGTAGTTGGGTAATTAGCATGACCCAGTGGTTGCAAAAATACTTTATTTTTCTACAAAGTATTTACAAAACAACTTCTTTATTGAAAAGTATTTAACTACAATTACTCGTTTTAAAAAGTAGAGGCAACAAACTACTTTTCAAATGCCCCCCTGGGAAGGGGTGTATCCCTAAGGGATCATAGCCAGCACTTAACATGTTGAATGCCACGTTAGTCACCGGTGACTGACACTGATCTTTCCATTTAGGCTGTGTCAGTTATCGGTGATGGACACTTATAGATTCTGTAACGGGAGTCTAATTTTGTGGCGGCCTAAACGGAAAGACAGACAAAATAGACTTGCCGTTCAACGTGTTAAGGAAGTGAAGCAAGGGTTGAAGAAAACCATGGAAAACTCTGAATGATTAGGCCGACAGGCATGACATGAATTTGAACTCAGCACCTCTTAGCTACCAAGCTTTCAGAACAAAACTTCTCAGCTACTGGTGGGGCTACAAAATACCAGAAAATGCAGTAACTACTGTAGTTTTTCTACTTGTAGTTGCTACTTCCAACCACTGGCATAACTTGACGTAAACAGACAAACTTTCTTTCAGAACAAAACTTCTCAGCTACTGGTGGGGCTACAAAATACCAGAAAATGCAGTAACTACTGTAGTTTTTCTACTTGTAGTTGCTACTTCCAACCACTGGCATGACTTGAAGTAAACAGACAAACTTTCACAGAAGATAATAAAATATTCAGTCATGGATGGTTTTGGCAACTTTTGAGTAAAATGAGTTCTTTAGATTTCTTAAGGCTGTTTCTTAACTGCTCCGCTGAACAAACGCAAAACGTTCCGGCACATTTACAAATTCATTTTTTAATGGAAAGATATAAAATTGGGAAGCTTGGCCATGGAAGCGATTTGGAATTAAACTGCTTTTTCCATTTTTTTATCAATCCATTACCCATTGAGTTATAAGCGATATCGATCACGTGACAAACCCGTTTTTCGCCTGCTCTTGAGTGATTTTCTACTTTCGCACGGAAATTCGGTTCAAAAGGTCTATTTGACATTATTTTCTAAAAGATCTATTATGTTTGCAAAAGAAAAAAAATGGAAAAACAGCTCAATGACATAGTTTCTGAACAACAATCCCGGCTAGTTTCATGCATTTTCGAACAAAAATAAATTAAACTTATGTCAGGAAGTTGCCCTTTTGGGTTTGAGAACAGCCTTAACAGGATACCAAAAATTAGAAAATTACAGACTCTAGAACAGATGGGTCCAACTTATTGGCTTCCTTGGGATGAAAATTTAGGATGAAAATTAGGATGAAATTAGGGAATTTAGGAGGAAAAATTTCTTTTGGGCCACATTAAAAAGGAAATTTTTCTCTTAGGCTGCAAATACATTGTACTAATACTAATGAAAGTTGTTAAACAAAAGTGTCAAAGACAAAAAGTGTTATAACTAAAAACACTGAAAGATACAAGATTTAATAACTGGACAAGTAGTTGAAATAGAAAAAAAGTTTTAGAACACCAAAACCACTTACAGCTTTGCAAGTATATGCTGTTAAACTTGCAGTCTTTTTAAATGTTTTTTGAAGGTAATTAGAAAACCTTTCAGATTCATCTTCTTCGGAATTCATTTGCATGAATTCACCTTGAACCAAATCTAGTAAAACCTGAAAGAAGGATAATAAAAAAATGAAAAGGAATGTATAAAGGAATAATAATAATAAAATTTACCATATATTTAATAGAATTTTTATACATTTAAATTTCACAATAAAATCAGTAATTAAAACTAAAGTTTCAGTTTATCAATTGTCATTTGCTACCAGCAAATAAGTCATTAAATTAAGACATCACCCTTCCGTCAAATATTTCGCACATTATACAAAATGAAGCAGGGATGCCACAGTAGATCATTATTATATAAATAAAAGACTATTTCAACTGACGCCTTCATTATAGAAGCAGATTACTTCTAGTCACATAGCAGAAAAATGATTAGAAACAGTACATGATTTCAAATAATTTTCAATTTATAATATATTAAAAAAAGTTATATTTAGATTTCCATGTGATATTAGCATAATTAAAAATACAGTAAACTCTTGATTAACCAGGATTGGATTATCTGGGCCGCGGATTAACCAGGACTGTAAAAATCTCAAGAGTTTTGGATGCAATTTATTATGCTGATGCTCCATGGAAATTAGTAAAAAGCACCACGATTAAGAAATCATGGATGCAATTTTATTGGATGATGAAAATGAAGACGATAATAGTACCGATTAGCAGAAAAAAATCTTAGAAGATTTGAGAAAGTTAAACTGTTCTGTAAATACTAGCCGCCTCTGGCGACCAGTTTGGTCGCACTTAAATGTTTGCTAAGAATTGCCACATGTTACTTTTATTTATGATTTAATTTATTTACTTAATCTTTTGCCAAAACGGAAGATTCTGACCGAGAAATGGAAAATTCTTTAAGATCATGGCAGTATTTCTTAATTTTTTGATGTTATGATTTCATCTTTCTTGTCAAAAACCACTTAACTCATTTAAGCATTTTATTTCATGTCCGTCTGAATATCAGTTATAATACGCTCACTAATGTGGAGATTTTAACATATTAAGTAATCTTCCGTAATTGGGTCCTCTGCCTATTGACGCATTTCGGCTAATACGACACCAAAGAAATCCAGTGTGAGGCTCAACAAAACTACTGTGAATTTATCATTTAATTTGCAAAAATTTACTGAGAAATGTTCGTAGCCTGCATCTCAAAGAAGATTTTTATGTATAATTCCCTGTTACAATTTTGATGCAGCTCTTTCATCATGAAATAAGCACTAAATTGTAACATCCACCTCAGAATCAACGGGAAATGTAAGTTGTAGTGCAAACAAATAGTATATTTTCGAAATATAGCAAATAAATTGTTTTAATACGATTAAATAATAATAATAAATGATTCACATTCATATAATAGCGAGCTCAATTTTAAATCTAAAATTTATTTCGTTGGTTCATAGGTGAATGACGTCATGAACAAAGCTGCATTCTGTCTCCTGATTTGTCAGCTATAAAAATCTCAATCTGGTTAATTATTTAAAATTCCTCTCTCGAGAGCTCGCTTTACGAATGATTGATTACCTTCATGACTTAATATTTTTAATCACCAAAATGAACGAATCGCTATTGTTTGTTTACTTTGGTGAATGAGATATTGAGTTGTCAGCCTAATTTCAATTGATGTTGTCTCAGAATATATCCATATTTGAATACAATTTTTCGCTTAAACATCAATTCTGTTTGGTACTACTTAGTTATCCCGTCGACCAATTTCGCTAAATTATATAAATCGCCAAACCACTCGCCGCCAAATTATACAAAATTGGCATAATTTTTATTTTTAAATAACGAAAGAACAAATAAATTAGTATAACATTAATAAAAATACAACTAAAACGTTGAAATAAAAATCAGTTGATGATGCAAATACGTGTAACTTGCTTAAAGTCAAGTGAATGTGACATTTACGATCAACCATTATTGGCATTTAATCTTATAGTTTGGCGATAGATTTTTGGTCGACGGGATAACCAAGTAGTACGAAGTAGTAGTAATTTAAACGATCTTTTGAAAAATTTAACTTTTGTGCAGTTTTATTGGAAAAAATAATTTTGATTAAAAATGGCTGCTTATCATATGGAAAACGAAACTGTCAGCCCATATTTGGAGATAACAATGGCACAGATGCCATATACAGATATTGGCACAATTTTTTTCTGACGCCAATGTCATATACGCAACAGGTTCTTAACTGGCGCCAAAGTGCCGTTATTTTGTTTGATATGGTAACCCAGATGTTGTTGTTTATGCTGTTGATGTTTTCACCAAATTGGCGTCGGAAAAAAATCGCGGTATGACATCTGTGTCATAACAGTCGCATGAGTTAAACTTTTATTATTACAGATGAAAGAAATGTAGTTTAAATTAGTTTGATATATGTGTTTTAAATGAAAGTTGTGTATTTTAAATGAAATGAGTGATAAGTTTATATTTTAAATGAAATGATGGCGATGGAACAATATTTGGCGATTTATCATCTGCGTCTTATTACCATAAAAGTACCGAAATGGCCGATTGGCGTATAAGAAGTGAAGCGATCATCCCGGAACTATTGATGACAGTCAAATGCTTTGTGCTTTTATTATTCTGTAAAAATGATCAAAGAAGCAATGCAACAATGGATTAATGAAGATTCGAAATTGGAATATTACGAAATTTTAAGTGATGATGATATTGTGTCAAGTGTCGTTTGTGGTTCAGAAGAAACAAGGAATTTCAAAAAATGTCCTGGAAATGATGAAGAAAATATTGTAACTCATCAAAAAATAAGTCACTTTGACGTATTAGTACACATTGAGGAGTTGCTTAATTACTTGGAGCACGAAGATGAAAGCACACCTGCTGAAAAAAGGATGTTGAGAAATTTGCGCAGCAAAATTCTCAAAGAGTAAGCACATTGGTCCCTTCACCCTCATTAAACTGTGATTAAAATAAGCTTTTAATTAGACAACAGTTTTGCAGTACAGTAATCAATTAACATTCGTGAGTTTTGATTATTCGCGAAATAAAAAATGAAGAACATTTTAACATTCATGAATACTTAACTTGGTTATTCGCAAATTTGGTTTTATAGAGAATATTTTTCTACAAAGTAAACTCACTTTGTTAAATGAGTTCCATAAATTATTTAACAGTGTACACCTGCATTATACTGTATAGCCTAAGTTTTGAGAACTTCAACTGTTGTATTGAGTCAAAATATACAACAGTAATTCCGAAAAACTAAAAACATGACTTGATGCTAAAAAATAAAGAAATCCTAAACTTTCCAAAGTTCAAAATTTTTATTACTGGTGGAATATTTTCTGCAAAAATTGTAATGGGAAAAAACTTCAACAACAACTTGTCGGGAAAGCAGTAGAATGAGATCCTTCTTTCATTGGTAAGGACTCGTAAAATTTAAAAGAGGAATCGAGACCACAATTTTTCCTTATGTAGAAATTCATAAACAAAAGATATGCTCCTCCAAACAATCTTATATCAATAATTTTTTTCAGTCATCAACTAGCAACTAAGCATTGTACAATATGTTTATAATTATTCAAATTTATTTACAGCATGTACTTTTTAATGCTTAGTAAATATATTTTTTATGTTTCAATTGCTTTTTTCAATTAAAATTTTTTTTTTTTTTTAAATCTTAAAACCTAACCCCCTTTTGTGTACAGGAAGATAGCCTCAACATTCACGATTTTGACATTCGTGAAGATTTCTGCGAACACAACCCTCGTGAATGTTAAGGGATTACTGTATACAAGTTTTATGTAATAAACACTAAACTGGCATATTTAGTTTAGGTAATTTATTACTGTTAATAATAAACTATTCTTATTCAGCCTATGATATATTTTATGTCAAAAGCAGGTACATTGTACTTAACATTTAATAATTTTTTACAGTTAGTTGTTTTGGGATACTTGTGAATTGTCCTTACACAATGAGAATAATGGCATTCGAACCACTTAGAAAATCTTTTTAGATAACATCTTAAATATAAAAGAACTTGCCTTTAAAAATATCTGCTCACATTATCTCCCAAACATTATGCTTTGAAAGTAGACAAATTTATCTCACCATTAAAATAAAAAATAAATAATCATTGTTAAACGTCTGATATACGATTTAAAAATAAAAAATATATTACAATTCATCAGAGATACAAGTAAAAATTACATAAATACATTTAATACAATTAAAAAGCAAACGTTTTGAGCTAAATTTTAGCCCCTCATCAGTGCAATAAATAACATTCAAATGACTAGAAAACTATATATCATGTTTACAGTTAAAAATTATTAGCAGTTAAAATTAAAGAAAGTATAAAAAATATCAAAACAATGCTGTGTATTCAGGTGGAAGTCTGATCTTTGCTAATATGACAGTTATCAGATCCGGTCGCAATAATGTTAAAAGTAGAGTTTTTCTGGAAGGTGTGATCACTTGTAAGCAAGCTTCGCCAATAAATGAATCATGTGCACTTCCACCTGAATACACAGCATTGCTTTGATATTTTTTATACTTTTTTTAATTTTAACTGCTAATAATTTTTAACTGTAAACATGATATATAGTTTTCTGGTCATTTGAATGTTATTTATTGCACTGATGAGGGACTAAAATTTAGCTCGAAACATTTGCTTTTTAATTGTATTAAATGTATTTATGTAATTTTTACTTGTATGTCTGATGAATTGTAATATATTTTTTATTTTTATCTCATCATGTTCTTAAAAAAAAAAAAAAAAAAAAAGTAACAACCGCTGTCGGCAGGGTTTGGTTTCTTCCGGAAAAAAAACCAGTTTTTTCCAGGACAGTGGAAGAAACTGGAAAAAAACGAAAGAAACTGAAAGTAATGGAAAAAACTGGAAGAAATGGAAGAAAACAACAGAAAACAAAATAGATGCTCAAAGTTAAAGTATATTAACTATGTAAAAGAATTA
The DNA here is from genome assembly GCA_963932465.1 of Maratus speciosus. Lineage (NCBI taxonomy): Eukaryota > Metazoa > Arthropoda > Arachnida > Araneae > Salticidae > Maratus > Maratus speciosus. The sequence continues at coordinate 59,692,722 of OZ010799.1, read as the reverse complement.
AACTCAAAGTATAATTATATGAACCCTAAACTGGAAAATTTAATTAATATTAAAAATTTTATTTTTGGAAAAATAAGTTATTTTTTTAATAACATACTTCAGGTTCAGCAGATATTTACAGGTGATGGATTTTACAACTTTAGAGCATGAGGGATTTTTTTATCTTATTAATTATGCCATTTATGTAAAAAGAGAAAAAAATCTACCTACAAAATGTTTATTTTTCATATAAAAATGCATTATTTTCTTATAAAAATGCATTATTTTAAACTGCACAACACAGAAAATAAACAAATTTGTAATTATTTATACTAGCATCTAGCATGCATATCTCAATGCTGGTTTTAAAAGACTAATGTTCTTAAAATATCTATGGGTATGTCGAAATGCTTTTAAACTCGCCCGAAGTTTTCTGTAGGACTTGAAAGAATTTTTTTCATCTTTTATTTTCTTCTTTTCTTTGAACATCCATTCTAAGTTGAGAAACTGATTGCAGCATCCTACTACTAAAAGACTTTTTGTTATACTATTCTGCATTTGTAGTAAGGATAGTGAGGATTTTAATGATCATTTTTTTAAATACAGTAATTATTGTACTATATTACTTTACTTACCTTAATAAAATTGATGTAAATTAAAAGCACTGTCTTTTATTTAAATAAGTTTCATTCTACCATTAGTGAATGATCCACGTACTGTTTACTACTAGTTTCAAAAGTTAAAATAATTTAAAAATATGTATGTGCATTTTGGATAAAATTTCTTTTCTTCATTTAGCCAATGGTTGAAGATCTTTAAATAGATGTCGTGTGTGATCTTGGGTAAAAAACTGATGTAATTATTAATGTAGCATATATAATTAATTAAATTTATATAGGTCTGATGGAATTAATTTACTTAAGGCTGTAGGAATGAGACATTTATTGTATCTTACAAAGTTGAAAGTTATATGGTAAATTCTTAAAGAATAACAGTTTCTTCCATTTCTTCCACTTGGAAGAAACCTATTTCTTCCGACCGGTTTTTTCCACGGTTTTTTCCGCGGTTTTTTCCACTGTGGAAGAAACTTGCCAACCCTGGCTGTCGGTGCTGTAAATAAATTTTTTGTGACCTGAGGTCTTCCTTGGCTCACATTAAGAAAACTTTTTCATATAAAAATATGAAAATTAGTAGTTTTATAGAGAAATGTTCGATAAACATGCTGAAGCAGGCAGTGTTTAAATCGAAGAATTGGTTTAAGAACTATTTAATGCTGAAGTTTTGTCAAAATAGTTCCATTATAAAAGTTTTATAGGATGAAAAACTATTCATAGCAATTTAACCATCTTTCACAGACACATAATTGACGAGCTTTCAGCATACAGCAATAATTTTTTAAATCGTGTGAATTTGACTAATTTTTTGTACTTTAAAAAAAATTATTTATTCAAAATTTTATTACCTAATTAGAGATATACAAGGGTTATTCAGAAACCGATTTCTTATAAAACATAAACCATCACAGATGTTTTTAAAAAACTTTTTTTATTTACCATATATTTCCGTGTATAAGCAGAGAATTTATGGGCATTTTTTTGGCTCCAAAGTGAGGGGGTCAGTTTATACACGAGTCTAAGAAAATTTCCAAATTTTATATTCTAAAATAAAAAGGATGCTAAATATAAAATCATAAAAAAAACTTGAAAATTCTCTAAAAATACTTCTACAATGATGCTTTTACAATGAAAAACTCACCAGTCATCATTTACTTTCCAAGTCACTATCAGAAATTTCAAGCAGCTCCTTAAAAATGCTTTCACTGGTACATTAGGATGAATATTCAGCATCTAATTCTTCATCATCTCCATCTTATTTAAAAATAGCATCAATCTCAGTTCCATCCATCGCATTATTGATGCAATATTTTTTGAAAGATCGAATGAACATTTCTTATGGTAATTCAAACTAAGCTTCTTTTTTCCATTCAAAGATAGGAACAATGTCTACTTTTTAAAAAGTTACCCCCATTTGTCACAGCTGCATCTGCAGATGACATCCATTCAGCCCATTTCGAATGGAGCCTGTCTTTAAATGATTCATTTAGAAAAACGTCTGATTATTGAAATATAGAAGTAAGGCCACAGAAGATCTACCAGGGATCTCTAAGAGATATCAATAATTTTGGAGAGCAGAGTTTTTTTTGTATTAACTATGCAAGAAAAAAAAAATTGCTAATTTTTCGTTTGCTGAATTTTTTATCACCTTTTTTAAGATCAACTTATATACGGGTTTCCGATTTTGGACGAATTTTCACTGAAAAGTCACATATTCGACTTATACACGGATCGGCTTATATACGGAAATATACGGTAATTCCTTACATGCTTCTCTATTTTTCTACACAGTTTCCACATTTGTTTAAACATTTGTCATAACGTTCTACAAGCTTCTGTATGCCTAAGTCATAGACACCTGTGAGGATAACTAGTCTTTAACGGCTCCTTTCACCTCGTCATCTGTGGCAAAACAATTGCCGGTGAGAAACTGATTTAGGTAGCAGAACAAGTCTGGACGATGCAGTGGGTGGTCATTTGTTCCCATCCAAAAGATATGATTAGATTTTGGGTGTGAATGGCAGAAGGGAGTCTGGTATTGTCATACAGCAATAAAAATGCAGACATCAGGAGGCCATGTCATTTATTCCGTATTGCACATCTAAGTTTAGTCAGGGTAGCGCAGGATCCTTGCTGTCAAAAACCGTATCACTGACTGCATTTCATAGTCCGTGGGCTGATCAGTTGTTTTAAGGCTGTTCTCAACTGCTCTGCTCAACAAGTGCAAAACGTTTTGACAAATTTATAAATTCATTTTTTAACGGAAAGATATAAAATTGGAAAGCATGACCAGGGAAGCGATTTGGAATTGAGCTGTGTTTTCCATTTTTTGATACACCAATTACCTATTGAGTTATAAGCAATTTTGATCACGTGACAAACATGTTTATCATCCTTTCTTGAGTGGGTTATCTCCTTTTGCGCTTAAATTTGTTTCGAAGACACTATTTTCTGAAAGATCTATTGCATTTGCAAAAAAAACACTGGAATAATCTGAACAACAACACCTACTAGTTTCATGCATTTCCGAACAAAAATAAATTAAAACTTATGTCAGAAAGTTGCCCTTTTGGATTTGAGAACCGCCTTAAACATTTTGAACTGACACTGTAAATAGCATACTGCAACAATACCAATGCAAATGGCGTCATTTGATGAGAAAGGCATGATGGGAGTCGGTGCGCATGCATGTTTCAACATTCGGTTAGGATCTTAGTTTCTATATAACCCTCATATTTCATATTTTAGAAAAGGTAATTTTATTTTAAAAACAATTACAATTAAAAAATATTTTTAAATTTATTTTACATTTCAAAATAATCATTTTTTTTTACCTATTCTTTCCAAATATTAAAAGCATAAATAATATTTCCTTTCAAGCTGTCAGGACTGTAGTTTATACGGCCTTAAGAATCGAAAAATCCCCCGATCAGATGGAAATGAATCCCAACCTGATTACAGAAGATCACCACGATGAAGATGATTGTTTAATTATAATTCAATCTTCCACAATTTTTCATAAAACAGAGCAAATTAACATGTTTTAAGAACTTGCAGTGTTTGAATGGGAATCGGTGAACATAGCTCACAGGGGGCGGAACTCCCTAGTATACCAAAATATGTCTTCCATATTTTGGTACAGTGTTTAGAAAATTATTTTATTCTTAAAAAGAAATACATTATTTTATGTACAAGTAAAGTAGAAAATAAAATGACAAATATAAAAACAAATCAGTCAAACTAACTGATAGGGAAAAAAATGCTGCCATTGTTGGTAAAATCAAAAGCAATTTAAATTATTTTACCACAGAAAAAATACATTCAATTTGTTGAAAAAGAAATTGTTACAATTTCTATATTTTGTTTGTATTTATCAAATGTTCACTTTTACTTGAAACAAAATTTTGACTACCCAAAGTTAAGAAAAGTTCATTTTTTTTTTTTAATCACATTTATATAAAAAATATATGACAAAAAAAAAGTTTAATTAGAAAATTATTTGAAGATTATTAATCACTCTTAAATGAAAAGAATTTTATACCAGTATCTATACATATTAATTACGTAAATAATACATATTAATACGTAAAAGTTAAAAAATCAAAATGCAATTGAATCAAGCGATGCTGAAGACATTATTGTAAAAAAAGGAGAAAATTTTGAAAGATATCATGATTGAAAGTTTGAACAAACTTAAAAAAATTTATCTTAAACTGAGAAATTTCCTGTCAGCCTTAACTCATGTTGAAAAATTGGTTAAAAGTGACACAAAACAGTTTCTAAAAGGAAAAGAAAACTAAAGCATGGGTGCAAGAAGCCTATCCAAGCCAAGACTGAAAACTTTTCTGAGTATTAGGAATAGCTTAATGGAAATGGGCTAGATGATTTCTAGATCTTGCATTATGGTTTAAAATTGTCTCTTATAATAAAAGAAAGAGAGTAAAAGTTTTTGACAGTAAAATGATTGTTATTTTTTCATATAAAGCAAAATTTACTATTAGTCAAAAACCTCTCGAAGACTGAAATCAGTCCCGAGACTGAAGGTCTTGCACCCATGAACTAAACTAACTTTACACTACTTAAAAATTATAGATTTTGTAAAAATAAAATTTACTTAAAAATAAATAAATATAAAGGTATGTACAATTCAATATTTATTAAATAAGTCTACAAAATTTATGATTGCTGAATTTGCATTAAAATAAAAGTAGGTACCTCTCTGTTAATGGGAAACTGGTCATGTAGTTATGATGAATTAATGAGTATTGAATTATATAATTTAAAATAATTATGTTCTAATTTTTTTTATTATTATGACAAATAGTTGTTTTTACTGTGAGGTACAGGTACATTATTCTAAAAATTGCACATATAACTAGGACTCCATTTAACAAAGAATTAACTAGCAAAAACTGCAAGCCAATAACATAAAAGCTAGTACAGAGTTCGTACAGATATGAAAATCATGCAATCTAAGCAGTCATTTTTAAGGACTTGCAATGACATGTTTTTTAAATCATTAAATAACTCTTCTAACTCCACCTTATAATTGGATAGTTCAAAAGAAATTTATACATTTGATGAAACTTTGAAGATAGCATTGTAATAACAAAAATTAATTTTTGTTTTCTGAGCATAATAAATTAAAATTATTATTTAGAACGCAGTAATCCCTTGAACTTTACTTGAGAAAATTTTTAGTTTAATGTCTAAGGAAGGTCAAAATAAGGTGATTAAAAAGGGCAATTTTACTTTATTGCCAAAAGCTGTAATAGTAAGAAGTCGGAGGATATATGCTATAGCTTTACTTGAGAAATGAGGGCATACAAAACTCCAGTAAATAATCCAGAAGGTATAAAGCATATATCAACTTGTTTATTGAAATGTTGTCTTTAATTTGCCTTAGATGCATTATTTTAAACATATGATGAACAGAGACAACATTGCAATAACCAGGGCTGTAGGCATAAATATGGTGGGTATAGGTTTAGTATAACTCTTTAGAACTGGGAGATATTTGGCAAAAATGAAAAGTTTTGGTGGTTTCCCCTAATTAATAGGATCATATTAGATTGGAAAAAATATCCAATGTCAGGCTATGCCAAGAGAGGATGCCTGTAATTTTGTGGGTGCAGACTCGATTTTAAATTACACAAGAGAGGAAAATGTTTTCTCATTTGATTTAGGATCACCTACACAATTGTGTATGTCAGGTCTTAAAAGGATATGGTGGTGTACAACATATACCTTCGGGATTTAAAAACTGCATATACATCTGTTTTTCAAATAAAGCTATAGTGTATACTATGTACAAGTATAGAGAATTCTTTTCCCCAGCAATAATATGAGTATTTGAATACACATACTTTTTATATCATCAAATGCATGAAAAATTCAGTGAATGACTTTTACAAAAGCAGACTATAGAATAGTTACAGGTTGGCCGTGTTTATGACGGCCAATTATCAACACGAGAATATAGGCCCTAAGGGGGGAGGGAGTGCCCTCCGTGGGGGTTTTTCTAAGGGAAGCTAACCCACATTTACGCATGGAAATCAACAGTTAAAAGGAAACCACGAAAACCCCGAATGATTAGGCCAACGGGTGCAATTGGGTTCTAACCCAGCACCTCCTGTCTAACAGCTTCGAGAGCAGAAGTAATAGTTACACATAAGCATTAATCTTTTCCTGCCTGTTATGACCCTCAACAGTATAATTTCTGATATATTTTGCACAATAATTAAAAATTACTATTGCTATTCTAAATAATTCATGTTAGAAAACAATTTATTATATATTTATAACAATTACAAAAGAAAAATAATCCTTGATATATTATAAAATTTTTATTTGCAAAATTACCTATACAAAATGAAAAAGAAAAATATAAATTATTGTATGGTGCATAAATCATTGTATAATGACTCACTTCCAAAAATTTTTGCAGTATTTGTTTTATGTTTGATGATTTTTTACATGGAAAATTTCCCTCAACACTTTTTATTTTTAAAAAAGAAAAGAAAAGTACTCTTTTATTTTTCTTTCATAACTGAATTAAGGGGCCAACTTATATCACCTTATAATCGGATATACTACCTTATTATTTGGAAAATACGGTGTATCTTTTGCATAAAAATTAAAATATACATATATACACACCTGAGCTAAAAGATGAACAACATCTTCGTTTTCGAGTTGAGCTAAAATTCTGGCTGCTTGAGCTAATATGAAATCACCAGCTAAAATAGCCTAGAAGGGGTAAAAAATATTAATATAAAAAATGCTTACACTATTTATTGATGACAGAATACCTTAAAATTATAAAGTAACAGACTACAACATGAATGAATAAAATACTACATCATACACAAAAAACTTCTTGACATAGAAACAAAATTACAATCAATAAAAGCTACATTTTAATGGGGTATTTAAATAGTTAATCCAGGTTTTCATTATTTAAGAAAAAAAAAATAGAGCATTTTATCTAAATAACTTACATTTAAATCTAAATAATGATTCATGTCAAAGAAAAGAAAAAAAAAGGTGTGTGCGAGTGTGTGTGTGTGTGTGTGTGTGGGGGGGGGGTCTTGTATCTGACATCTCAGATTTTAATATTTTTGAGTTTATAGTTTACTAGAAAGATAGCTCGTCAAAAATGACAGAAAATAAGATAAAGATATATACAACACATGTGCAAGAATATAAGCAGTTTTTTCTCGCTTGTTCAGCAGTGATAGATGAAAATAACACATTTTAAAATGTGGAAATATGTTGCCAGAAAACATGTTGCCAAATTTTCTTCTTCGCCGAGGCAGTTTTCTCTATTTCATCAAGGCCCCTATATTGTAAAAATACCGAGAATTTAATTTCCATATCCGGCTATGTAAAGCACATTAAAATTGGGCAGTTAGGAGCTCAGATAGCCCAGCGCTGTGTAGTAGCGATTATTTTATTAGTAGCATTGGGATGAAGATGTAAAGATGTACATTTTCGTATATTACACTTTAAATTTTGACCCATTGATTTTGAAAAAAAGTCCTTTAATGCGTGGAGTTTAATTTAAATAGCGGTGAGTTCGATTGTGAAAGATTAATGTGAAAGATAATTTCGCCAAATTAGCCAGCTATCGCCAAGTTGGCTTCATATATGACAACTTATTTTTGTCGCCAAATTTGGCTATATATTTTCAAGTAGGTCAAAATTTGGCACTATTTTGGCAACCCTGTCATTAGTACTTTTCAACAATTATTCATTGTTGAAGCTGGTACCGATTTCTCCATAGGAAGTCTAACCCTGATATGGCCATGATCAATGAGACAATCCAACCGGAATTGTGAGGGACACACAGAGACTTGGATTTTATATAAATAGATATTAATCGAGAGTATGAAAAATCTAATCTTTAAATCTTTTTTGGCTCAATGAGTTTTTTTTTTCCATTTTTACAAATATATTTTAAAACAAAATTCAATATTAAAGTTTCTGTAAAAAATGGCTGAGCCAAAAAATTAAATGGACTTTTCATATACTTCATGAATACAAACAATATATCAAAACTTAGTGAAATCTGAGATGTTAAGAACCAAAAGAATATTATTTCATTCATTATGATTTGACATGGAATGACCCCTAAATTGAAAAAATAAAATACATCTATAAGAATGTTTCTTAAAAATGTAATGCTTTGTATTTCTTTTTCGCATATTCTGTAACATTCTTCCTGTTCAAGAAATTCCACTTTATACCATGCAAACTGATTTTAATGTTTATTATATTTATGTACTCTCAAAGTTAATTGGTATTGATATCAACCAATATTTTTCTTTTTCAAAAAAATCTACAGAATCTTTAAGTTACATTTTCAATACTAAGTAAATTGAGCTAAGATACTCAGCTTTATAGAAATTCATTCAATATTCAATTACTGCAATTGTAAAATAAATGCATTGTTATTTAGGGTTTATATTTATTGGCATTTTATGCATAAATAAAAATAATTCTCAAAACATAAGACAAATTTTTCATATGTGTTCTGTGCGCCTGTTCGAGATCTTTTTTTTCTTTCTTCTAAATTTTGATCACTTTCTTTTAAACACCAGTTGGTACACCAGAAAATTTTGAAAGCAAAATTCATTAAATTCAAAACATTGAAAAGTCGGAAGGGACTCAAGCCTCTGAATACGTCTTCAAGCAAAATGTTCATGGTCAACAATTGACTCGCAAGTTTGAAACTTTTACTCAGATGAAATAATAAATTAAAATACACTTTTGCAACCATCTCGGTTCTTATCTAATCTGCTCTCTCAAACCAACCATCACTATTTGGCTAATTAGCAAATGATTATTATAAAACACTGATTCTTTTATCCCCTAATGTATCCCATTTTTCCTTTTTATACTCTTTTATTTAACTCAATTTTTACTTTTTGTATTTAAAGATGGAATTTTATAACCAATTCTTCAAGCCTTTCTTGATAAGCTAGAAACTATAAAAAATCATGCACACAGGTGTGTTTCCAATGATAATACAACATTTTAATACTTCTACAACTTAATTGTAAATTACTAAATTATATTGCTTTGTAAAACTAAACCTTAATTTAGTGTTTTTTTGTTTTTTTTTATTTGTGGTTTTAAAAATAATTTTCAAGTAGGATAAAAAAAAAAATTGATAACATTTTAACATTTTCCACAACTTAATTGTAAATTACTTAATTATATTGCTTCGTAAAACTATACCTTAATTTACTGATTTTTTTTTTTTTTTTTTTTTTTGTGTGTGGTTTTAAAAATAATTTTCAAGTATGATTTTTTAAAAAATCAATCTATATCACATACATGAAGATTACAGAATATTAAACCATTTTCACTTAAAATAAAATAATATATAAATAAATGTTTTAGCATTTACTTGCAGCTAACATTCTCTCTCTCTCCCTATATATATATATATATACCCTATATATATAAAATCCTAATGAAACGAATTTATGAAACGAATATATGAAACGCCTGAAATGTATAGATTCTTTGAATCGACTGATTAAACAACTGATTTTGTTTCACGGTGATTTCACCTAAAATATGGAATACTTTGCGATGAAATTAACACCAAAAATCCGTGTTGATCCACAGATCTCAAAACTGGTATTAGAATTTTTAAATTCGAATTAGTTTTCGAAATATTAATTTTTTTCTAATTTTAAATACTTTTTTTTAATGATGGCAACTCAAATGTTAATCATAACAGAATATTTTTTTTCATAATTCAGAAAAGGTTACTATTTTAAATTAATTTGGCGACAGTTGGGCCTCCTTTAAATCTATGCTAAGAACAATGCTTTTTTTGTATTTCGTTATCATTTTATTAAATACAAAACTTTCATTTAAAAATGAAACATTTAAATTGATGGCTTTCACTTCTTTTTTTTTTTTTAAACAAAACGAAAAGAAAAATATTAGCCACAGATGTCATATACGCACCGGGGTACCTAATTGGCATTATTTTGATAGACATGGTAACCCGGCTATTGTTGTTTATTTAATAATAAATGTATATTTACTTTTATTTCTTTTTTAAATTTATATAAATTATTTTGTTCTATAGTAATTAATTATTTTTTTGCTATTTCCTTTTGAAAATAATAGAAAATAATTTTTAAAAAAATCCCTGCCGGCTAGGGCCTACAGGCGGAGGTAGATTTCGAAGTTAAGTACTAAATCAACAAAACTTAAATCAAGATTAGAGATAAACCCAGTTCCGTCACTAAGAATGAGCTCTAGTGAGCTAAACATTTTGTGAAAATTCTAACATACACGAATACACACACGCATGTATATGGAATAGGGTTAAAAATGGCTAAAGTAAATTCAGAGAGCCTCAAAGTGTTAAAATATTTTAATATTTCCATAGTTGGGTTTTTATCATGTTTTAATACGTTTCTTCAAACTCACATGACGTTACATATTCACCTGCCGAGGTCCATTATATTTCTAATATGACGCAATATTTTGATTTTTTTTTTAAATTCGTCAAATTATTTATTTCATTTTGAGTTTTCATGCAAAAATCTTGCTCTAGAAAACGTATGACGTAATATTCAATTTGTTTTCAATTTGTAAAATTGTTTATTTAATTTAATTTTCACGTGAATATCTTGCAAAGAAAAGCAATTCTTGCGGTGAGAATTTTATTGCTTTTTTTTAATTGTTGGCAACTGTTATAACGAAAAATATTTATTTTTTCCTGCCATTGTTGTGAAAGAGCTGGTTTTATCAGAATCATGTTAAGACGGTATTCAAAATTTTTAACCCTCCCCATTTCCATTCCCTTGGGCCGACTTTGCCCATTTTCAATCCCCGCCGAGACATTAGCCATCTCAAAGTTGTTGGCGAGTTTGAAGACGATCCGTGCATAATTGCGACTTTTATCGTGCGGACAAAATTTAGTACATACATACATACACACACACACATATATATATATATATATATATAAACTTTGTAGGTGGGGGTGGTTTTGGGTTCCTGGGGTCCTATAATGAAAAGTTATGAAGGAATTTTTCAAAAGTCGCACCATGGTAACGACTGCAATAGGTAGTATTTCTTACGAAATCTACCTAATACGGTACAATGTAGTAGTTATTCCGTCACCCAATTTCGCAAATTATATAAATCGCCAAACCACTCGCCAAATTGCACAGATTGACAAAATTTTTATTTTAAATAACGAAAGAACAAATAAATCAGTATAACATTAATAAATATAAAAATAAAACGTCGAAATAAAAATCACTTGATGACGTAAATATGTGTAACTTGCTAAAAGTCAAGTGAATGTGACATTTTCAATCAACCGTTATTGGCATTTAATCTAATAGTTCGCGATAGATTTTTGGTCGACAGGATAACTAAGTAGTACCAAAAATACATATGTAACTGGTATTCGAAAACGAGGTTTTCGCCAAATTTTCGTAAAAAAAAAAATCATGCCAAACATGCGGTGCGTATATGACATCTGACGAAATATTAAATTATGTAACAAACCATGACATTTAATTTCAACTTCAAATCAATGTTTTAATTTACCACTCGAACAATAAAAAATATGCTAACTGGCGAGTTGAAAAAAAGATATTGGTGAGATTTGCACTCAGCTTTTTTTTCTTTTGGCACAGATGTCATATACAGACCCATATTGGCATGATTTTTTTCTGACGCCAATGCCATATATGCAACGGGTACTTAACTGGCGCCAAAGTATCGTTATTTTGCTTGATATGGTAAGCCGGATGTTGTTGTTTATGCTGTTGATGCGTTCCCCCAATTGGCGTTGGAAAAAAATTGCGCCAATATATGACATTTGTTCCAAACTTTCATATGAAAGGCGAAGGGATCAGATCGTATTTGTTTATGGCATTTGATGACTTGAACTATTATAATATAGATGAAATGATGGGGATAGAATAATATTTGGCGACTTATCACCTGTGGCTGGATAACATTAAAGTATCAAAATGGCACCTAGAGTATAAAAAGCAAAGTGTTCCGCCCGGAACTGTTGATGATAGTCACATGATTTAGGCTAGTGTTATAGAGATTGTTTTAAAATATCGGTTGACAAAGACTCTGAATGCTTAATTCATTTTATTTTAGCTTCTTTTCAAATGTTTAACTGATCCTCTTTAATCAAAAACGAAAACAACCATTTGATGTCTTAACAGCAACTGATTCTCCGTTAAATTTTTTCAATCAAAGGGAATTGAATGGAAACCCGTTTACAGGGAGATCTGCACAGCTTTTTCAGTATAATTTAATCTTCTCTAATATTTTTAAAACCCATTAGATTTTTAGATTTTCAGATTCTGCGGTGTCTGAACGGGGGTTGGCGAGTGTAGCTTGCAGGGGGCAGAGCCCCCTAGTATATATATATGAAGAAAAAAAATTAAACTTTGCAGAAATAAATAAATTAATGAAACAGTCAAACTATGTACTTCGACATTGAAATAATCAGCATCAAAAAAGACTGCTATAAATAGTGAAATCTTTGGTTATTAACGCCTAGCATGAAGCTAACATGAAAGTACCAATTTAAAAAAATTTCAAAACTTTATTTGAATACATCATTGATACTTTTCATATAAAAATGCTTTTTTGTATTTTTAGTGCAAAATCTAAAACATTAAATGTAAAAAATCGATTAAAGTTTTCCATTAAAAATGTTTTTCATTTATTTTATGTACATCAGACAGTATGTTCTGCAATACAGGAAGCCCGAGTTGGATCCTTTGGTTTATATTATAAAGCAAAACCATGTCTGTGAGTAACAATGGTGTCATATTGATGATGGTGGCAATGACAATGATCAATAAATTACAATTTAAATAATTTTTTGTTTACTTCTAAATGTTGCAAAATTAAAATAGTTGCACTGTTGAATAGTATAGAAAAATTTTATATTCAAACGCAATCTATTTGAAAACTATATCTCAATTTAATGATTTTTTTTTAATGGATTTAAAAATAATTTTCAATCATGAATATTTTTTAATCTGCATACCAATCCAATTCCAGGATATTAAACAATTTACAATTAAAACAGTGCAAATAATTCAGTATTTGTTTGCTTCAGTGTAATATTCTATAATTAAATTGACAAACAAAATTAAAACTTCACAATAAATAAATACATAAAACACAAATTTTATAGACATGTAAAATTTTATATACATGTAATCAAACTATGTGATTAAACACTGAAAGAAATCAGAATCACAAATGTTGTTATAAATACATTGAAATACGTTTAACACAAAAACGCTTAACATGGAAAATCGGTTAGCACGAAATGATATAGTGGTATGGACGGTATATTATGCAATTTAATAAATTTTTTTCTTTTAACACGAAACAAAAATCGTTTAACACGAAAAAAATTCGCTTTCGATCTAGTTAGTTTGAGTTGAAATTGGTGAATTTTATGTTAAAACCACTGAATTTTGGGTGAAAATGAGTGAATTTCGTGGTTTTTTGTAAATGAGCTTATGTTTTATGAGCACAATGGCTGAGAAATAGGTGCGAAAACAAACAGCTATTTCTCTTCAAATGAAGATAAAGCTGTTTAATACAGTTGATGAAAAAGGAGGACGAAAACAGAAATCTGCAAAGAGTTTGACATTGCCAATTCTACTTTATCATCGATAATAAAAAACAGGGATCAAATTACGTTAATGTTTGAGCGCAATATGTTTAAGCCAGAGATAAAACGAATGAGAACTGCTCAGCATGAAGATTTAGAGACAGCTTTGCTTATTTGATTCAAACAAGCTAGATCTCAAAATGCTAAAAGAGACATTTAAAAAGACACTTAAAAAAAAATATATTGATTTTTTCGCCAAAAACCATATTTTTTTTACTTGCTTTTTATCCTAATGGATGCAGCCTACTAGCAGTTTAACAGGAAATCAAAATAAAATTTGATGACGTCGAAAATATTTGCGAGTTTTATTATTTTTTTATGAATCTTTTAACGCAAAATTGTTTTAACACGAAAAAAATTTTCAGCCCCCCTCAGTTTCGTGTTAAACATAGTTCACTGTAGTTAAAAGTTTTGCAATTTTATAAATTGCTTTATAAAAAGCTTAAATTGTCCGTTGGCTAGCTAATAATATGAAAGTACCAAAAATGCTTTTTGGCAGAGTTGGTAGGCAATCTAAGAAAATATACTAAAAGCAAACTATCTATTAGAGTTTTCAATTTAAAAAGATTTTCATCTGTATTCTGTACACCGAGCAGTATTATCAGGCAACTTTAATTTGGTCTGGATTGCATAGTTTTATAAAGTAAATAATTCATTAGGCAACAATATATGTTTTATGTTCTGGTAATTACTCAAAACAGCAGAATAAGCTAGTATTAAGTACTGAATACCTGTCATACCTAGCAATTAAAAATGCTGGATAAGATTAAGTTGAAAGTATAGACATTAGGAGGGTAATAACCACATTTTAAGGCCTTGCAGAAGTGAAATTCATTCCTGAAAATGGTAAATGAAAATTTTCTTAAATTTACAATCCTTTAAAAAGGGGAAAGAATTTCTTCAGTAAACTAACAGAGTAAAAAAAAAAAATAATTACCTTTTTTTGGCCCCACAAAACATTCACACTAGCTTTGCCTCTCCGAGTGTCAGATGTGTCAATAACATCATCATGAACTAAGCTAGCTGTGTGAATCATTTCAGCTATAATGGCCATTCTGTGTTGTGTTTCTAGTAATCTGAAAATGAAAGAGGTATTACGATAAAAATAATAAACATTTCAAAGCATTATAGATAATTACATAACCATGAAAATAAAATAAAATTAGTAGCAGTGTTTGCCACTACTTACATACATGAGTATTTCACCAATTTAGAATTGAGGATTTGAGTTTCAAAACATGCCTTATACAAAAAATAAAATTTTGGGAAATCGTAAAAAACATCTGACCTACATCTATTGGTTTTCAGTGTAAACCGAGATTTTACAATGCCAGAAATACATAATAAAACTGTTTTTTTTTTTTTTTTTTTTTTTTTTTTTTTTTTTTAACCATTTGGAAAAATGGTTATTGTTCTCGTCAGGATGGGAAATCAAAAGCATATCTGAAGGTTTTCATTGGTTTAATGTGCAATTTATTAGTTTTCTGATTGGTCTATACAGTAATCTGTATTTCCCTTTAATTTCAACAACGATGGATACTTTCTGTTGCCACTATCACAAAAAAGTAATAAAAACTACAAAAAACTCAGAAACAAATTGAGATATACAGCTTTCAAACAAATTGCATTTAAAAGTACATTTTTTTCTCTATCCGACGGTGTAAAAAGTAATAGTGTCGGATGTTTAGAAGTTTAAAAATGAAATTTCCTTTAAAATTGGCCGTCAGATTTCTTGGAAATCAGACGATGGAAAAGCCTTTTCCCGAACAGCCAATGAAATGCTTGGATATTTACGTAAGTTTCAGGTGGATAATACTCAATTTTCATGAAATCTGATGGGTTGCAGGCGATATTTTTGGCTTGGAATTTTTACGTGTAATAACATTATTAATGTTTAATTCATGGCGTACGTAATGTATGATCAACTCCGTGTGATTTTTATGTCTTAAATTTTAGTCTTAAAATTTTGGATAAGGCGAGTTTTAAAACTCACGTCCTCAATTGTTTTCATATACAGTCGAACCTCGATTTCGTGAATTTTTTGATACCTCAAAGAAAAAAAAAATCCCTTCAAATTTCCTATACACAAAATGTTAAAAACACCTTGGTTTGACAAATTTTTTTGCCTCATCCCTCGATAACTCGAATTTTTTTCCCATAAATAGTGTAGAATTTGTTTTTCTAAAACAAAAAAAATATTCCAAAATAGAAATTTTTAAAGAATATAAAAACTATATTTACAAATTACAGTGGTAAACTTAGCATAAACTTTAAAATGAAGGGATATAAAGATACCAGTAACAGAATGAAATCTCTTGAACCCCCCAAGATGGGAGTTGAAATTCTTGTTTTAGTGTTTCTTATCTCTTTTCAGTCAGTTGCCATTGCATATGCAGTGACCATCTATCCTTTCTATGTTATTTTTCTTTTATTCTCCAAGGTTATTTTCTTGAGGGGTTGGGGTGGTTTTAAGAAACCAGAAATGATAGTAATGAACAAGAAACAAGAGGTAGGTGGCTTGCAAGAATTTAGAATTTCTTATGATTGCAACAAGGGGTGGAAGAAACGCGTGAATGCCCTAGTGACGTCCTGAAAAGTTTTCTTTTTTGGTTATTTTAGAAAAAATTAGAGCATTAGTAGGTGAGATTGTCTGCGAGTCATCTGTTCAAAATGGCTAACAAACAAAAATTGAATACATTTTCTATTGAAGTGGAGAAACAAATCATCGACGAAGTTAAAGAAAAGCTAAATTGCAAAGGCGCTTGGGATTTCAATATTTTTCAAATAAAATTGTTAAAAAGTGTTTATTAGAATAAAAATGAATTACTTTTTAAAAAGGTTTGTAAAAAAGCTTTTACCTTTATTCTACTATTGATAGCATGTGATTTTCGATAATTCGAATTTTCGGTATTTCGAATATTTTTGTCATTTCCTTCAAGTTCGAGATATCGAGGGTCGACTGTATACAGAAAATGTCGATTAGTGAAATTATGTATAAATATTTTTGGAATATTTCACAACAATAAACCACAATGTTCATCAATTGTTATGTTCTGGTTTGACTTGTAACAGCTTATGAAGTTTTTAATAAAACGATTCCATACTTCCGAAATCATTGCGAATTTATCCTGTTTTGTTCAATTACGATGCGCTGATTTGATATCAAATCTCAAAAATCTTCATATTTCATAAAATTTGTCTTTGGACATGTTTTCTTTGCAAAAATTTATACCCCACGCAGTAGACCATAATGAAGGGAGTTCCAGGTTACTAGCTCCTGAAACTCCATGTGCATGCAAAATTGAATTGAAAGCAAAAAGTTCCTGTTTTGAAAGAAACTAAGCATAATTTTCTAATACCTCAATGAGCATCTGTGTTTGTGCAGTTTATAATATACAGTAGAGAGCCAGAAATCTGCGCTGTTTGGGAGAAGGCATTGTGCAGATTTCAGGATTTTGTGGATTTTAGGTCATAAAAAGAACAATAATTAATAAAGGTTTAAAAAAACAGATAGGACAAATGAAAAAATAACATTAATAGCAACACACTTTTATATTAGATTATTTAATTATAAATGAAAATTTTAATAATAATAAAAAAAAAAAAGAATATCTGAAAACAATATAAACAAAAAACTTATTTTTTAAACTTTGAAAACATTTGTTCAATTGTGGCCTGTTTCAAAACTTTAGTTTGTTCGAGTTTAAGTTTTTTGCAGGTTATAGATAGTTATTAGTTCCTGCTCAGTTACACAATTTTGTTGCTTTAAGTTCAAGGTATTTCTCTACCAAATTTAAACCCTCATCAAACTGAATTTTCTCAGAATTATCCAAGTCATCATTATCATCAGAATTGCTTTTGGCTGGATTCAAAACTATACTTCACCAGAAAAAAATATTGAAAACAAATTTTAAATGATGAATAAAAACATCTCGCACGTGATTAGATACAGATAAACAGATAGCGTCAATGTCACTGAAATCCCCAAATATTTTTCTCAAACCAATCAAGACGTATGTGCACACTCAGTCTTTTTCTCTTCACTTCAGTCCCAATTTTCATTGCGTTCTTTGTAAACAGAGATGAAAACGTCCTGAATCGATCATTCGCTTCGGAATGACATCATCATTTCTCCCAACATCATTCTTTTAGCGCCACGGATGAAAGATGTTTACATCTGCAAACCTGTGCAGATTTAGGACTCTGGTAGATTTGTGGTGCTGTACTGTACTCAAACTGCTCTGTCTATAAAAAGCAACCAAGAACTCAAAACACTATCATTATTCATATATATATATTTTTTTTTTGCATAACTAGTTGGACCACTATTTTCTCGCAACATATTTTGGGTTGCTAATCTGCCAGTTGCACTTCCAGAACCACATTCTTTCCACTGTGAGCCATCACAAGCCAGAAATTCATTCTGATTTTGAGGATCATCAATTTCAATATCCTCATCACTTTCCAATCCAGATGATACAACAGGAATAAAATTTTCATCATCAGATTCATCATGCAATGAAATCTCAACGGCAGGTGTTAATGCAGCTGAAACAAAACACATTATGAGCAGATGTGTAAAAACAACATTCTAGGATTCCCCTACTCTACACAATAGAACAATCACACAGAAGAACAAAATTTTTCCATTACATAATGATATAAGGGGGAAAATTGTTTTATATGTATTTTAATTCTGTTAAGCTATTTCAAATATTGATATGTGTTACTGAAATTTACTACAAGTTACTTTCTGTAGAATATGAAGTGCATAGCATTTAAAGAGACACACAAAAGATTTTGGATACAGTGCTGTATCAGAAGTACTGTATATTAATGATAATTGCTGGAAATGTATTTTCAGTTATGTTATGTGTTTTTAAGTTTGACTAAAATTTGTGCATACTATGTAGTAGGGTGGAGCGAAAAAAATTATTTTTTCAAAATCAAAAACGGGTAGGTGCCAAAAGTTGCCTTTATACTAGTGCATCAACTACGTGCAATTTTACCGCTGAAAAAAAAATGGCTTGAGTCTGCGCTTTTGGTCCAAAAGTCGAAATTTTGGGTAAAATTTGACATTTTTTCAAAAAAATTAAAAAATTCCTATAGAGATGGTTATTATTTAGATGTGTTATTTAAACCTTTATTATTAATGACTTAACACATTTAAGCGATAAAAAGATATCTTTATTCTGTATAACTGGAGCAAAACTGACAACTTTCGGTAAAAATGGGCGTTGCCACTTTGTTGTGTCATTCAATGAATTGTTGTTTAGAATATAGCTCTTACCTAGTTGCTTTCAAAACTACCATCTAGCTTGACCACGCTACCATCTGAACACAATATTTTACTTATATATTGAATTGTTATTTTTTATCAAACACTGGCATAAGTTTTCTATGTATCAACCTAGTCCATCCCTTCATTGTATCCACAGATTTTGGATGCTGCTGCTGTGATCTCCACGCATTTTTCTACTGCTTGTGTAATAGAAGGCAAACAATGTAATGCAATGGGGATGATATTCATGCAATCTATTCGACCGTCTATTATCTTCACGAAGATTGCACCCGATAAATGCATATTGATTAGGGGTTCTGTTACCACAACAATTTTACAATCAATTAGAATTATTTAATTATCCGCTTCAAAGTTTATTGTCGATATTCCAGATTTTCGTATGCCATTATTTACTTTCATCTTTCAACTATTATACACTGAGAAGCTAGCTGTTTAATGTGATGGCAATCGTCAGAATTTCCTCTACGTATGCAAAGCAATCATTGTCCTAAATAACTTTTTTTAGTATTTGTTTTATTCTGTTTTGTGTGTTGTTTAGTAGCCGAGTAATTTCCCATGAGTTTTTAGATCCCTTCTTTAGATGTGGATTACATTTGATTGTAAACCATCCTGGGGCCAAACTTGGATTAGATAGTACTTTCTGAGTGAACGTAGAGACTCTGATGGGCAGTGAGTGCTCATTTAAAGGCGGATAATTCTGTTCGTTGTTGCCATCCATTCTGCGTGGGACATGTTTACAATGAACCATTTCAATGGATCATATGCTGCCTCCAAGTCCAGTGAATTTCCTCTGCATCATTTATTAGACAAGATCGTTGGCAAAAATTAGATTGTAACTCACAGGGATTTGCTGGACCAATAGTAAAATTTTTGTCCATGTACCATTCCCTTCTTATTTCAATATTTGAAGCCATAGAGATTAATTTTAAAACATCATTTCCTGAAATTGAGAAAAGGGTACTCAGCACAGACCAGAAATACACAAGACATTTGCGAAGTTATTTCAATAAGATATTGCTCAGAAGAACTAGTGAATAAGAACCCAAGAAACTTGTTTTACGCAAGATGGCTCACAAAGGCGTATAAAATTTTTCGCCTTGATATAAGCACTGATTGACCATCAGAGTCTGTAGGTTCGCTTACAAAGTATGTAATCCAAGTTTATGCTGCAGGATGGTTTACACCAAATGCAATCCACATCTAAAAAATGGATCTAAAAACTTTTGGGAAATTACTGGGCTACTAAACATCACAGAAAATGTCATAAAACAAATACTAAAAAAAATTATATAGGATAATGGTTTCTTTGCAAATCGAGAGCAAATTCTTATTGCAATGCTCTCTGATGATCGCCATCTTATTAAAAAGCAAGCTTCTCAGCATATAAAAAACGCAAGAGGTGGAGTGAATGATGGCATACTCAAAGAGTACCTAAATGTTGCAGAATGTTGTAGTAACAGAACTTCCAATCACTATGCATTAACTGGATGCAATTTTGGTGAAGATAATAGAAGGGTGAATAGATTCCATTAATTCCACTGCATTACTCTGATTGTCTTATTATACACAAGCAGTAGAAATACAGTAGACTACCTCAAATCCGCAACCCTAAAATCCACAAACACCTGAAATCCACACATCATCACAGATGTAAACAATGAAGCTTTCAATTCAGATGCAGGGGCAAAATTACAGAATTTTTTAATTTTTTATCATTCCATATATATTAATATGTAATTTTCGATAGTATGACTAAACTCGTACTTTTTCATGAAGGAAGTATAAATTTATTTCTGAAAAAATCAAGATATTATTGATATATCACGGGTAATCACAATCTTTTAACCAAATATATTTATGTAATAATCAAGCTTTTCTGGCTATTATGACTGGTTAAACCTGAAAAAAAAACTTCCTTATTTTATGATTTTGGAGCGAATAGGGTACATTTAAGAAAGTTAAGAGGAAACTTTCATTAAATAATTCAAGGAAAATGCATCTCATTTTTATTATGAATATTTAATTATACATTATTAATTATTACTTGATGATCTTATCTTTACATTTAATAATTTAACTATTTTTTAAACTAACTTTTTATCATTTTATTTTATTACATTACTTAATTAGATAATATTTTACTATTTTGTAACCATTCATTATCATTTTTATAGCATTATTACATTCAAATTACTGTTTAAAAAATGTAAACAAAGTAATGACCAGAAATCTGCAAAATTCTAAAATCCGCACAACCTCTGGTCCTGAGCTGTGCGGATTTGAGGGAGTCTACTGTATAAGTGAAGGGCTGTCACAGCAGCAGCATCCAACGCCTGTGGATACACTGAAGAGATGGACTAGGTTGATACATCGAAAACTTATGCCAGTCTTTGATAAAAAATCACCATTCAGTGTATAAATAAAACATTGTGTTCAGATGGTAGCGTGGTCAAGCTAGATGGTAGTTTTGAAATTATTGGGTAATTTTGAAAGTAACTAGATAAGAGCTATATTCTAAACAACAATTCATTGAATGACACAACAAAGTGGCAACGCCCATTTTTACCGAAAGTTGTCAGTTTTGCTCCAGTTATACAGAATAAAGATATCGTTTTATTGCTTAAATATACTAAGTCATTAATAATAAAGGTTTAAATAAAACATCTAAATAATAACCATCTCTATAGGAATTTTTTAATTTTTTTGAAAAAATGTCAAATTTTACCCAAAATTTCGACTTTTGGACCAAAAGCGCAGACTCAAGCCATTTTGTTTCAGCAGTAAAACTGCACGCAGTTGATGGACTAGTATAAAGGCAACTTTTGGCACCTACCCGTTTTTGATTTTAAAAAATTAATTTTTTTCGCTCCACCCTACTATGTAGTGTATATAAATACTTTAGATCATATACAGGGCTACAAAAAATAATTCGTAAGGATTACTGAGTCTGGGGATAAACTGCTTAAAGTTTCTAATTGATCGATACATTTTCATGCTGTTCTACATTTAGTATACTAAGAGATGTTTGTAGAATATAGATAAAATTAGACATAGCCCAAAAGATTTAGGCCACCAAAAGAATCTGACACATGGTCATCCATGGATGATAATTTCTGGAAATGTGATTTCAGTAGTTTTAAGCATGTTTTAGTCCAAATTAAATTTCAGCTAAATATGTGGCATATATATAAAGGTAGTAGGTAAAATACAGGGGTGTATAAAATTATTCAAGCATGTTTCTGTCTATCTGTATAAATTGCTGAAGATAAATTTTCAATCTATTATGGGTTTTCTTACTAAACTAAATTTAATTGTTAAAATCAGTTATATAAATGTGTTGTGCATTTTCTAAAATGTTTACTTAGGTATCTTATTTACCCTTTTTACATAAATAGAGAGTTTTTGTTAAAGTATTCTGGAAGTGTTGGAAAGTGTCTCAAAATCTATGATAAAGCATGATTTTTCTTTGTTGTTTTATTGAATGCATGTTTTAATTAGTGTGATAATATCACAGGATTAATTAACTATACTAATCAAAGAAAACCTGCACAAAAAAATAAGAACAAGTTTTTACCTGTTAGATTCAAATATGTGGTAGTTTAATGCTCTAGCCATTAATACAACCATGACTGGACGGAAAGCTTTGCCTTGTCCATCAAAGTAATAGCTAGATATTTGTTGTAAGTGCGGACTGTTTGTCCATAAATGCTGGAAAAGAAAAGCACTATTATAATTTTTAAGCCAAATTTATGAGTCACATACATAACACAGATAAGATCAGCGCATAAATTAAAAAAAATCCTTTATTCTATTCATTGCAACAACTTTAAAACTGAGCATTGTTCAATATAATTTTAAAATAAGCCAGAAAAAGAAATGAACACAGAGACAAACAAGTTGGAAATTGTACATCAAACATGGCAAATGAGGTGCGTTCGTACTATAACTAGTTTTATAAATATTCAGATCTTGGTGCAATAGCTGTTGCACTTTTATACAAAAATGCATGAATACAAAATTTATTACAATTCTATGTATTAAATTCAGTAATATGGAAATAATAGGACTCCATCTTAAATAGGATGTAATCACCATGTCAACCTAAATCATGACCTATCATGGGATATCAATGAATTAATGATGTATGATAGGATTTAATAGAATGAAGAAAACTTTTACTAATATCTTTTTTAGTTTTGATTCGATTCTCATAAAATTTGAAATGATAAATATCTGCAACGATTATATATATTAAATTTCAAACCATTACACTGGGTAGTTTTTGCATTGTTATATGCAGACAGATGGATGCACCAGACGATGGCTACAGGTGCTACACATTTATATAATTATGAACGCACCTAAAAAGCATGGTCCATTTTATATGATTCTCATTATTTATTTATACTTGAGCAATTATCATTACTTTGAGATTATTAAAATTATATTAAGCAATTATCAACAATTTGAGACAGATTGCAAACATAATTTCTAGATGCATGTAAAAATATACAGACACAACAAAAAACTCATTGTTTTCTTGCCAAATATCAGAGATATTATTGTATTTTTCATGTCGAACAAATTTTAGAAAAACGAAATTTAATATCAAATTATAAATGTTGATGAGAGTTGATTTACGTTGAATTATCTTGCTATCATGTAGTGTTTTTCCCAAGAGTTTTTTGAAAGCTGTGCTGTAAAATATTATAAACACAATGATTGAAAAAGGGCTGAACGCACCAATAAAACACTGGAAGAATTGAATGCCAGAAAATCAAACCAGTAAACAAACCAACTAAAAATATTTTTTATTGTGTTTTAAAAGAATTTTAAATTGTGTTTCCAATGTAATTTTTTTCAGTTAATTATTTAGCATTTCAAAAATTTGTAAATTTCATAATTATAAATTGATTTATGTCTATTGGTAGCACTAATTATATGTATTTTCAACTATATTTGCAACAAAGTTTTCATTTCTCAATTGCTTCATATATATACAGTAGCACTCAAAAGTATTTTGACAACCTTATATTCTCTCTTATTTTATTTAATATAAAAATATAAAAGAAAATATATTCCCTATAGTTGAGAACACTATGACTGCAGTTATTCAAATGTATCAAGTTTCAACTTGTTTGTTTACATTCGGTGCCACCGAAGAAATATGACTCCTCCTTAGCTCAAAAGTATTTTGACAATTAGTTTGCATTTAATTGTTGAAGGTGTCAGTGGCGCTATAGCTTCAATTAGTGTTTATATTGACTTATTGTGATTATTTTTAAATGCCGAAATGTAAAAAATATTGAAGTGATTCTAGAAAAGCCGCTTTAAATGCACTTAAGAAAGGTAGACTGCAAGCAGAATTAGCTCGTTCTTTTAACGGGTCTCAGCCACTTGTTATTACATGGAATAAAGTTTTTAATAAACAGAAATACATTGAAAATAAGCCTTAAAGTGGCCATCCAAAAAAAACAACTTGCAATGTTGACTGTATTATAAAAATGATATTTACAAGTGATTGTCGTAAGTCCGCTGTAATAATAAAAAATGAATTGAAAGAAAATTACGGCATAGAAATAAACGTTTCATCAGTCAAACGACGCCTAAACCTCTATGGTTTACATGACAGAAGACCAGCAAAAACACATTTGTTATCTACTAAGAATAGGAAGGCTAGAGTTGCATTTGTAAAACGGCATAACCCTTTCAGGGGCAAAGCAATTCCATTGCTAAAGTGTTGAAATAAATGATTGACACCGGAATTTTGGTTTTAAAAAATTCGGTTTATGATGTGTGTGAAATATAGTTTTTTCATATTTACAAATAAATTTGTTTTCAAATTCCGGTGTCAGTCATTAAATTCAACATTTTAGTAATGGAATTGCTTTGCCCCTGAAAGGGTAATGCCGTTTTACAAATGCGACTCTAGCCTTCCTTTTCTTAGTAGATAACAAACGTGTTTTTGCTGATCTTCTGCCATGTAAACAATAGAGGTTTAGGCGTCGTTTGACTGATGAAATGTCTATGTCTATGCCGTAATTTTCTTTGAATTCATTTTTTATTATTACAGCGGACTTACGACAATCACTTGTAGATATCATTTTTAGAATACAGTCAACATTGAAAGTTGTTTTTTTTTTCGGATGGCCACTTTGAGGCTTATTTTCGATGTATTTCTGTTTATTAAAAACTTTAATCCATGTAATAACAAGTTGGCGAGATCCGTTAAGAGAATGAGCTAATTCTGCTTGCAGTCTACCTTTCTTAAGTGCATTTACAGTGGCTTTTCTAGAATCACTTCAATATTTCTTACGTTTCGGCATTTAAAAATAATCACAATAAGCCGATATAAACATTAATCGAAGCTATAGTGCCACTGACACCTTCAACAATTAAATGCAAACTAATTGTCAAAATACTTTTGAGCTAAGGAGGAGTCATATTTCTTCGGTGGAACTGAATGTAAACAAACAAGTTGAAACTTGATACATTTGAATAATTGCAGTCATAGTGTTCTCGATTATAGGGAATATATTTTCTTTTATATTTTTATATTAAATAAAATAAGAGAGAATATAAGGTTGTCAAAATACTTTTGAGTGCTACTGTATATATATATATATAAAATAAAAAAAATTATAATTTCATGTGTTAAAATGATCTATGATGGTACTCATTCTGACTAGAGTTGCTTCAAAAAATGGTGATTGAGCAAAGCAAGCTGGGACTGCATAACGATCCCAATGTGAATTATATCATAATTCATGGAGGCTGGCAAACATAAGCAAGCAGGAGGTGGAGTTTACTAATTCAACATATGAGGGGGGTATCAATAAGTTTTTGCCCTCGCATAGAAGTAATTGAGTAAAATTTATGAAATTGCTACACTGTATTAGTCCTTTCCTATATAGTCACCGTGCACAGTAACACATTTCTGCAAACAGTATTTCAAAAAGAGGGGGGATAACATATTAAACAGAAGGTGCAATAGTAGACCCAAAGAGGGCATTTTTCTAACTTTTGCCGATTCCCACATGTGACATATTGTTGGAAAGGCCTGTGACCACTTATTCATGTTGTGCACCCCCGAGCCCCCTCCCCCAAATTTGCCCGATGGGTGCATGAATGGTGTTTGCAAAATTTAGAAAGTGCCCTCCCCCCTCCCCCTAGAGGGCAAATTGGGGGGGAAGGGCTCAGGATGTGAATAACATGAATAAGTGATCACAGGCCTTTCCAGCAATATGCCACATGTGAAAGTCGGTAAAAGTTAGAAAAATGCCCTCCTTTGGGTCTACTATCACACCTCCTGGAATAGAGCCTCCCTCTCTTTTTGAAATACCATTTGCAGAAATGTGTTATTGTGCATGGTGACTATATAGAAAAGGACTAATACAGTGTAGCAACTTCATATATTTTACTCAATTATTTCTATGTGAGGGCAAAAACTTATTGATACCCCCTCGTATTTCAAATGCACAGCTGCCAACCTTCCAGTTTTTCAAGTCATATAATCAAATTCAACCAGAATTTCTATGTAATAAATAAAATCACATTGAAATCAACAGACTACCACACAGAAACAAAACATTCTTAAAAAATTTATTTTATGGTTCAATATTTTATTGGATGGTATGATTTGAATATGGTTGTTTATTTGATTTTAAAAAACGGAAGGTTGGTAGGAATGCAGATGTCTTCAAAAATTCTTCGATAATGTATTGTTACATTAATAGCATTCAAAATAACTATATTCGTTAGATAACATTATGGTTAAATATCCATAAACCTTACTTTTTAACACTTATAAATATAGTTGAAAAATGTTTATGAATTTGGGCCATATGTGTTTGGTCATATGTGTACAAACTTTATAGTTCGTTTGCAGAGACATTTCGTTCATTCAAAGAATGTTTATTTGGTATTCGTTTATTTAACGAAAGATAAACCGATATGCAATTGCCATAAATTTTTCCATAGTCTTTTTTTTTGTTACATTAATAATAGTATTCAAAATTACTATATTAATTAGATTTTAATAGAACGAGTTGGAACCCGTCGAAATTCGACGAATTAAAATGTTTAGAATGGAACTGTTAGATCGAATTTATAATAAACCTACAAAAATAATTACAATAAAAAATTTGTCTTGCATTGGTTGTCTAACTCTTAAAACAAATAATGTTTTTAACCTAAAATTACCAAAATATTATTTTCACAAACTTCAACTGCTTAAATTATTGAAAAATTAAACTGTATTAGAATACGTAATCAAGATCAATAATCGTGTTGAAGTTATCGATTGAGGCTCTTCTCTTTGTTTTTACGGGATGAAAAATCAGTAAAAAGGATTTCGCTTTGTCACATCATAAAATTTCCCCACATAAAATCTAAACTGTACGTTATTTTCACATTCTCAAAATTTACATACGCACCACTCAAATCACAATTTAAAAGTACTTTAACGCACAATGCATTATTAATGAATGTATTTCCAAACTTAAAGTGACGCTTGTCCGATATAACTTTTCATGTGAACATTCGCACAAACTTTAAGTTCTAATCTCAGTACCCGCAAAAACTTACCATTCAGAAATTTGCCTTTAGTTGCCATAGTATTGGCCATTTAGTATTGGTCAAATATTTAGTTTTATCAAAGAAAATGATCGTTTTGTTTTAAATATGACATCATTTTTACTCACTGAATCATTTTGCCTAGCGTCTCAAACTCAGTATCAGCGTAATATAAAAATATTGAAATATCTTCTTCAATCTTTTGATTTATGAAGAAGAATGTGTGTTTTTTTTTTTTAATGGCTGACGTCCTTTTCTGTTCAAAAATTAGAAAAAGTTACTTTTATTTGTAATATGAAAATGGCATCAATAAGGATATAATCAATAAAAATAAATAAATCATGATTAATTTCCCTTTACTTTTAATAGAAATGGAGTACTTCAGTTGCCACAATTACAAAATTGGTACTAAAAACTATAAAAAAAAAATAATATCTCGAAAATAAATTGGGATAGAGCTTTCAGACAAATTGAATTTAAAAGTACATTTTTTCCCTATACGACGTTGTAAAAATTGAAACTGTGCGATGTTTAGAAGTTTAAAAATTTCCAGTAACGAAAATTGCAAAACCGAAATTTCATTTTAAATTTCAAAGTGTTGCCATTCGCGGAATGACGTATGCGTTACGCACATATATGTTTGTCCTTTGTAATATAGATAGGGAATAGAAAAATAGTCATTTGCAGTGTATTTTAAAGATAGTATTATTTCAAACATGAAATTGATATGCATTTATGAGATGCACTAAAACATGCTTTCTGTAGAATATGGGAGTACAAAGCACTTATCATTCATTTACAGTGTCACACAAAAGTACTTAATTACATAATGGCCTACAAGGAAATAAACTTTTGTAGTATATTTTGATGATATAACACAATTTCAAACATAATGAAATTTATGTATACTACTGAGGTGCATTACAAGATGCCTATTGTAAAATGTAGAATGCACAACATTTACCATTTTTTTACAAAGACACAAAAAATAATTTGGTTACAACACAGTCTACAAGAGAATATCTAGTTGCTGGAAAGGAGTTTTCAACTATGATGTACATAAATTCTATAGGTGCAGATTCTGAAATTCTGGAAGGAGCAAGTGACTCCTAAACCTGAAAAATTCAGTGGCCACATTGTGAAACAAAAGAATAAAAACAATAGTATTTTATACGGGGAAAAACTAAACAAAAAAACTCAAAGGGAGAAATTTAAAGGGAAAAATTATTTATTGTACACATGTATACAACAAAACACTGATAAATTACATCAAATGTGTAAATTAATTTAATCACAAAATTTTTAAAATTTGAATATTCATTAAGTATAACAAAAATCTTAAACTATGTACAGTCAGAAGATAAAGTTGAGCAAGGTACAGTTAAAAAATATATGTATAAGCTACGCAATCTTAGTGTTGACTCTAAGCCGCTTTAGCAGGGCGCAGCGCCCGCGGCCCTTTTTATTTCTTTTTTGTGCTAGGCGGATCATTTAAACCCTTCAGATGCACTCGGTAGCCCTTTTTAACATTTCCTATACGCCCCGCTGCCCTTTTTAACACTTCCTATGCGCCTTGTGGTAATTCAGTTGATCCCGGGAAAATATCGTAGATTCTAGGGACTCTAAACAAACCAGATCGAAATATTTTTTGTGAACATGGTACAAGTGTCCCCTTTTTGAAAAAAACGTGCCCTTCTTTTAGGATAGTGTTCCCTTTTTGAAAAAATGTACATTTTTTTAAGAATAGTGTTTGTTCCCTTTTTGAAAAAACGTACATTTTTTAAGAATAGTGTTTGTTCCCTTTTTGAAAAAATGTACCTTTTTTTAAGAATAGTGTTTCTTTTTTGAAAAAATGTACCTTTTTTAAAAAATAGTGTTCCCTTTTGGAAAAATTCCTGCCCGGCGACCCTTTTTTTCTAGAGTCAACACTAAATCTTGATAGTGGGGAATGTTAGGGAAACAACATTTCTTATTTTGAATTTGTCATACAAAAGTACATATAAAAAAAAATTGTGAATGTGTGAGATTATTTTGAACTATAAAGATCGAAATACATTTCAATAATTTGTTTTTCTATAAGAAAAATTATCTTAAAAGAAGAAAAAACAAACACATGGCGACTTAGATACTAAAAGTCAGTGGCCACAGCCAGTAGCGCCAACTTTTCAAAAATATTGGGTGGGCTCAAAATTTTTTGGGTAAAATAACACCTATAATTTCTCCCCCTTAGTGTGTATGTGTGTGGAGAGAGGGAAAGGAGGAGCGAATGACTAAAGATGACAATTCGAAATTAAGTTATGTTTATTCTAAACAAATTTTTAAATTATTGTAATTTAATTATAATTTTATAAATAATTTTATTAAATTATATTCTTATAAATTCTTACTTTTATAAATACATTAATATTTATTTTAAATAACATTAGAATTGCTAACTATTGGAAGTGCAAAAAACTAAATATCAAGAAAAGCATACATTTTAGTCACCTAAGTGCTTTATGCATTCAAGACATCAAAAACAGATGGCAAATTATGCAAGAAATTTGTTTTTGTGAGAAATTTAACTATCTGGAAATCTAATTGATGTCCTTACTATTGTTTAAACAAAATTATTTTGAGAATGTTAATAAAACCAAATTTTATTTGTGATTAAATAAATAAAAAAATATACAGTCGAACCTCGTTATCCCGACACCCTAATGACCAGAAAAAAGTTTTGTCATAAGCGGAGTGTCGCGGTAACCGGAGTTGGAGAAAAATATGTTTATAAACAGCTGTATTTTTAATTAATTTAAGACAATTTTAAGTTCATAACTGCTCTTGCAGTTTTAAGCAATAAATAAAACATTATTATTAAACAAAATAAACACAAAAACAAAATTGAAAAGAATAAAAATCAGATTTATGATGACTTGTTTTTTTATTGTTATATGAAATATTGATGAACTAAAATTTGCTTATTCCTATATGTGCTTCCTACAATTCTTTTTTCAATATTTTACAATGAGTTGTAATCAAATTCATGGTTTCAGAAACGTATGCTAAATAATTTCTGATCATTTCAATGCAATGCAATGCTTCCGTTTTAGTTGGATGAAAAACGCCGTTTAAGCGCAAGAAAGCCATGCCTGAACAGAATAAAAAGACCGCCAGTAGACAGATACGTCTTAAGTGGATCATTCATAGTATATGGGTTTATTTATTCAGATAAAAAATTGAAGTAAAATTTCTCATTTATCTCAATGGGTATTTTAGACACTTTTGTGAAAAGTTTGTCCAAGGCATTTCTTACCGCTTGATTTCTGTGTTTATATGATGGATTATGAAAAATGGACAAATTTCCTAAACCGCCGGGATATCCGGAATTGAAAATTATTAAACGACGTAACGTCCGGAGTCTATTTACATTAAAATCATATACAGAAAATCGGGACTTTGAAAAACTGACGTAATAAGCGGAGTGACGTAAAAACCGGGTGTCGGGATAACGAGGTCCGACTGTATTACGAATTAAATCAATTCAAATTGGTTGGGAAAAAAGATCAAATTATTGGGTGGGCTTGCACCCCATGGGCCCATATAAGTTAGCGCCACTGGCCACAGCAAAAAATTTAGTCGCCACGTGGCGACTAGCGACCATGAATCTGCACTTGCACTTATAATAAAATCTATAGCTTATACTGAAAACTATTGATTATCTGCCAAAGTCGGCATCAAACACGAAGGATGTTGGCAACAATGTGGTTTCAAGTGCCTGAGAGTTGTTTTATGAACATGGAGACAAATGTTTTTCAAGTTGCCACACTCACACACACACAAAAAGGTTATAACAATAAAATTAAATTTATGCCAAGAATGCTCACTAAACTATGCCAATTAGCTATAAATCCGATTAAGAAACTTTCTTCCATTCCATACATACTGCATGAGATTAAATTTTTGGTGATTATCTGCTGACCATGAAGATAATATGCAAGCATAGTATATTTTGACTGAAATGGAACAAAGAACAACGTAAGTCTATTACGTAAAAGAGGGGCTCATACCTTCCTAATGTCTGCATATAAATTTACTAGGTCAGGTCCGGCTAATTTGAAAGGGTCTATGTCAGGAAGAGCACCAGGAGGTATGTTGGGAACAGGTGTCTGTTGTAAGGAAGCACAGGTAGAAAACTGCTTTAGCTTGCCCACAGAATGTCTGTACGATCTGCCTAAGTGCCACCATCTCCATCTGTGTGTGAGAAATGTACTGGCCTAAAAAGAGAAATGATTTATTAATTTTATTAATAATCAGAATCATAAGATTTTCATGCAATGCAAATTAAGGGGATGGGTCGGTCAGATTTCTAAGTCCTCTCGCTAATGTTTATCTTAAAGCCTGTTAAACCTATAGGAGTGTAAAGCATTCTTCATTTTAAAATATCTCCCCAGGAAATTAGTGTGACTTCTTTTTTTCTGTGCACATATATACTTCATTCTATATGAAGTGCTAAAATCTTACTGACAGCTTGTACAATTTTAACACTAGGGATGCACCGAATAGTGATTTTGGCCGAATACCGAATATTCGGCCTACAGACAAACCGAATACCGAATATTCGGCTTGTCGAATACTTTTAAATTTTAAAGTTTAAAGTCATTAAAATGTTAAATTTTAAAACAATTTTACATAATATTTAAAACAGAAGCTTTCATTTTGATAAACAAGAGCTCTTTTCAAGTAAACTTTATGCTGAAAAAAATCTGCTTTGAGTTATTTAAGAAGAGGATAGTTATAAAACTTTTTTAATTAATAAAATTTTAAATTTCATCGCTTCTTCTGTGAATCCAAAATGAAGATCTCCAAATGAATAAAATTTTCTTAAATTCTAAAACAAACATTTTAAAATCAGAGAGAAATTGTGAAAAAATTGGAAGAAAAATTGTACAGAAATATATTATTTGTCTGCCAGGAAGAGACTAAAGTAAAAGTAAATTAATACTACTATCTATTCGAATTTTATATGGTGGCAACTCAGCAAGAATAACTGTTCTACTCCCTCTGATTAAGCAAGGAAGTTTTTAAATGCATCCTAGATCGGTGTCTGGATTGAGCGATCATTTTCAGAGATTGTAAACGTTGTTCTTAAAATCTTAGCAAAAAAAACAGAATATTTACTGCACAATGTTCAGGAACTTGCATTTGTACATAATTAATTCCTATGAAAATCTTCCTGATTGGTTAATTTTCTTAAATAATACTTAACAAAAAGCAAATAAATAATGTAGACATCCTCTCTTTTATTTAAATATGATTCTGTTTCCAATTATTCTGAATATCTATATAAGTTTACTGTTAAACGTAGAAGTTGTATAAGGTTTTTAAAATTATGTTTTAAAAGTTTTTTTTAAGTATTCGGTTCAGCCGAATATTTCGACATTCGACCAAACCGAATATTCGGCATACCTAATAGTTTGATATTCGGCCAAACCGAATAGATACCGAATATTCGGTGCATCCTTACTGTTAAACCTATGGTAGTGGAATGCATTCTTTATTTTAAAATATCTCCCCAGAAAATTTGTGTGTTTGACTTCTTTTTTTCTGTGCACATATATAGTACTTAATTTTATCTGTATTAAAATCTTACTCACAGCTTGTACAGTGCAATTTTAAGACATAAAATTTTAAATTAAGCATATATTAAAGAAATATCCAACAACAACAACAACAAAAGAGACATACTTTAAGAAGGGTGCACAGAAAAAGAGAAGTGAAAAAAATATATAAGTTTAGAATTAGCGAGGGGATCTAACAGCCTTAACCCTTTGAGGACAAAGCAATTGTGTTTCTGTAATGTTGAATTCACACAGGAAAATAGAAATTTTATTTCAAAATAAGAAAAAGCAAATTTTCAGCTTTTTTTCACCAAATTTATAACAGTAAAAATTAATTAAAATTTTCTGGTGCAAATCTTAATTAAAATTAAGTGGGATATAATATACCACACCGCCCCTCAAGGGATTAAGGCTAGCCAGTTTTCCGTTTTCATTTAAAGCCTATGGGAAGAAGCTTCCTCACTCGTCTAAGGATATTTCTTGAAAAAATGGAGTTACATCTTACTACGGTATGGTATGAGATGGGATGGAATTATTCGATAAAGGCCGATTATGAAAGCGAAGGATATAAACCTTTAGGTGGGGGTCTTTCTAAAGAGGGGGGGGGGGGGGGTGGCCTCGTATCCACGCTATATCACAAGAAAACCACTATAAAAACTCCGAACATCCAACTCCTTCGCGAGAGAGATTTCGCACACGAACTTACAATGTTATGTCTTTCTAAAGAGGGGGAAGGGGGGGGGGGCTCGTATTCGCGCTATATCACAAGAAAACCACTAAAAACTCCGAACATCCAGCTCCTTCGCAAGAGAGAGATTTCGCACACGAACTTACAATGTTATGTGAAATTAAGTCCAAACTACTAATACAGGTACGTCCAATGCTAATGCTCATATAAATACTATTTTATGCAACACTTTATTAATAAACGTGATTATTAAAATGTTAGTAACAGCCGTCAGATTCTCGTGCTGCGTGATTGGTATGTCACAACACATTCTTTAACTAAAGATGAGACTAGAAGCGATTTGTGAATGAAAATCATGTCAGACTTGATAAGAGAGCTAGACTCTGGATGTTTTTAGAATTTCTTATGGTTAAAAAGTCTCGAGACTTGGCTACATTTTTTATATGAAATGTTTTTGATGGGATTTACATTTCTTTAAACAAATTGCGCAGTTATAAAGATAAAAATACGATAATTTAGTGAGCATTTTTTTTTATTTTTCTGTATTTTTAACGGTTTAGCCTACAGGAGCTTCGACCCCCCCCCCCCCCCCCCAAAAAAAAGAGCCGTTTACGATCTTTCGGGTCTTCACTGCTCGGGTCTAGCCAGCTCAGGAACGGCCGCTGTGTGCTATTTTGATAGAGGAGGCTATTTTTTTCTTAGTGTTCGTTGTGGTTTCTCGGCTAATGATAAAAAAAGTGCGCAAGTGCTTTCCTTGAATGGGCATCAAAAAGACGACTTTCTGATGAGTAAGTTGCGATGTTTAATTAATAACTCAACTAATTATTAGAATTTTAAAATTCCTAGTCTCAAGTGCATCAGGTGCACTTTGGGTTAGCCTCACAAAAAATTTTCAGCCTCGTACATGTCGTACATTTTGCTACCATCTCCCCCCCCCTCCCCCTTCCCCCACACACAAAACGAAATTTTCTTTTATTGGCATAGATTAAGGTTCAATATAGGATATCCGGTATTGAAAATAAAGTGTGCAGCATTTATAGTTCGTTTACAAGGACACAAAAAATAATTCTGTTACATTACGGTCTATGGAAAAAATAGTTTGCGGTACATCTTAATGATGTTATATTTAAAAAATAATGAGATTGATATATATAATACACATATATATATAGCAATTATCCGTTTGGACAAAGGAGTAGCGAAGGTCAAGCTTGGGAGAGGGGTAAGACAAGGAGACACCATTTCGCCTAAACTTTTTACTGCTGTCTTAGAAAATATTTTCAAGAAGCTGGATTGGGAAAACAAAGGGATTAGAACAATCGGGGGATATTTAAGTCATCTCCGGTTCGCTGATGACATTTTAATTTTCAGTAACAGCTCTGAAGAATTGGAAAATATGCTAAAAGATTTGGCAGAAGCTAGCATTAATGTGGGATTAAAAATAAATTTAAAAAAGACTAAGGTGATGTTCAATTCATTTCCATCAAAAAAGAAAATCGTCTACAACAACACTGAGATTAAAGAAATGCAAAGTTATGTGTACCTTGGACAGGAAGTATCATCGGATAATAGTATCCAGAATGAAACCAATAGAAGAACGGACAGACAGACAGACTCACAGACAGACATTTTGTAAAAACATGTTTTTCGGGTTCTCTGACCCCTAAAACGTGTAAATCCGTCGAAAACTGGAATTCGAAAATTTTCATGAATCCAATACTTTCTTCTTGTAAAGATATAGAAGAAAGTAATAAGAAATGGATGTAGTGCTTTTGGGAAGAACAACATTATCCTGAAGAGTAACATGTCTCTTTGTTTGAAAAGAAAGGTGCTTAACCAATGTGTTTTGCCTGCACTAACTTATGGAGCAGAAACATGGACGCTAACAAAACGGATGGTACAAAGATTACAAAATACACAGAGAAGCATGGAAAGATGTATGCTAGGCATAACTAGAAGAGACAGAAAGAGAATAACTTGTATAAGAAATCAGACGAAAGTTTTTGACATCATTGAAAGAATGAAACGGTTAAAATGGAAATGGGCTGGGCACACTGCGAGAAGAGAAGACAATAGATGGAGCACAAATAACCTACAGTGGTATCCCAGAGGTGTAAAACGACCAAGAACACGACCTGAAGTAAGATGGAGTGACGAAATCAGAAAAATGGCTGGTGTAAATTGGAGGACTAAAGCACTAGACAGGAAACATTGGAAAAATCTGGGGGAGACCTACATCCAGCAGTGGATTGAAAACGGTTGTTGATGATGATGATAAATTGATATGGCGTACAACAAGCTTTCACAAGAATATAGAATTCGCAGCATTTACAGTTCCTTTACAGAAACGTACAAAATAATTCCTTCATATTATGATCTATGGGGGAAAATCGTTTGCGGTGCATTTTAATGATGCTGCGATACTTCAAACCTAACAAAATCACTGAATTGCATTCAAAGTTTCCCACCGATTATAGGGAGCATAGCAATTATCGTTCTTTTATAGGCACACACAAAAGAATTCAGTTAAAGGACTGATTAAGATTGATAATTGCTGGACATGCAATTTCCGATGTGGTATGTATTTTTAAACTAATCTAATTTTGAGTGTATTAGGTGGTGTGCAAAAATTTTATAGATCTCATGCAGGGCTACTCGAAAGATTTCACACATATTACCTGATACTGACAACAATTGCTCAAAATGGATCCCCCCCCCCCCCCTATTTGCTTATATAGGATATCTCATTTCCTTCTAGGAAAAAATGAAATTTTTTACATGCTTTCTTTTAACTTACAATTACGTTTGTGTGCATCAGAATCGAATCTCGTGACTCATTTTTCACCCACTTCCTGTTGACATAGATAGCTTTAAAATTTGAATTGGGCATTGATTTTTTAAAATCCAAATCCTTAAGGAGGGGGGCAAATTTACTTAGTGGTTATTACGTTTGATTTCCTATGGAGAAATCAGCATCAGCTTCAAAATTGAGTATTTGTCGAAAAGTACTAATGACAGAATTACCACAGTAGCGCCAAATTTTAGCAAACTTGGCGAAATATCGCCAAATGTTGCCCAGCTTAGCGAAATATCGCCAAATGTTGGCAACAAAAATAAGTTGCCCTTGCCATATATGAAGCCAACTTGACGATAGTTGGCCAATTTGGCAAAATTCCCATTTAAATCCATTAATCTTTCATAACAGAGCTCACCGCAATTTAATCTAAAATCCGTGCATTTAAGATTTTTTCAAGACTGTTCTACTTTTTAGTGCATTGAAAAAAACATTTTCTACATTTTGTGAATTTTAATGAAAGCATGTTTTTCAAAAATATATATACCTTCAGTTCCGAAGCTAAAATAATAATACAAATGCATATTCATTGTTTTTTTCCAAAGAAAATGACATCGTAAATGACAGAAAAAATATCTTTTCTGAAATTTATCCTTTAGGCGCTTAGTAATTTAAGTTCAAAAATAGGGATCTAAAACTACAAATCCCCTTAAAAACATCAATTTAATAACAATTAACCTAAATTAAAGCAATCACAAATTTAAGAGCTTTAAACAAGAAAATCTACAAATCCTCAAAATTTTTTATTGAAAAAGATTTAAGTTATATACTTATGAAAATTTCTCACTATCTTGGTCATACTGTCTTTTGGGCATTTAGGCATTTTGCAAACTCAGATGAAAATAATATTTATTTTATGTGGGAATCAGCTTAGATGCTACCATTTATTCGTTTGCTTCGAACGCAAAAAACATTCAACTATTAAGAAGTGATGTGAAAATGTAAAAAAATCGGACATTTTTGTTTTTATAAGGAAAAGAACATAGGTCCCCGTATGGGGACCCAGGGACCGAAGAGATTAATATCTTGTTAATGTTGGAAAGTGTTTCATAATCTATGTTTGATTTTTCTTTCTTGATGCTAGTTGTGCAGCTATTTCTGAAAACATCTAAAAGCGATCCAGAAAATAAAATAAGAAAAAGAGTGATGAAGCATTTGAACTGCCGACCTAGAAAAAAGGTGGCCTCCCGTCAAACTAGAGTCTCCGAATTTTTAAGGTCAAGGATGCGAGGATGTTGTCATTGTAACGCGGATGAAAACATTACGCGGCAACGTTACCCAGTGGCTGACTCGAGAAACGGGGCAATGACTCCGGGCAGTGCAGCAGTTGCCAAAGCACAAGAAAACCACTCATCTCGGACCGGTAATAGATTCTAAAGGCGTAACGTACCTTATTTGCGTCAGATGTATCATTTTCTCGGACGTGATATATTAAAATTCCAAGAGAATACCAGCTAATAAAAGGTATAATTTCGAATCAAGCCGTACAAAGAGACCGCAGGCACCGGTAATAATTTTAATATAGACGCTCCACCAAAAGTATAATACAATAAAACCTGCTTAGAGGTAGAGGAAAACGCAAACGACCAGCAAAAATTCCGTTTCACACAGGTTGTTTTCATCTAAGAACGTACAAGGCTATTACAAATGATGGACCCGATTTAAAAAAAAATCATATTTTCGAAGCTACTGCACATGCACATATTACAATAAGTGATACATGAATTTAAAGAGAAATATATCAAGTTTTTTTTTCAGTTACAAATGTTCGATGTGTGACCATCTTGTTACATGGCATACGTCCAATCTGTAATCCAGTTCGTCCCAAACATTTTGAAGCATCACTCTGTCAATGGTTCTGAGCTATATGGAGAACAAACTTGAAAAAGAGCTCTGTTCGTTCAGACACTCACTAAATGTATCTAGAATAATCATTAATTACTAAACAGTAAATTTTAAAAGTTCAGAAAAGAAAATACTGAAGTGTAACGCAGCAATTTATTTCAATTTCGTTCGATTCGAGCATTTTACAAAACTAGAAGAATATAGATATTACATCTATTTTTACGTCCAAACGAAATTTTTACTGGGATATCTAACAAGCATAAGTTCAAAAGAGAACAATAATAATAAACAGACGAACAAAAAAATATTAAACTTATTTTTTAAATTACACGCAAACATAATAAAACAATAGATAGTATTTACCAATCGAATTAGCAATCTTCTTTCTCTTTCTAATATATATACACAAAAGCGATTAATGAAATAGTTAACATTAGAAATAAAATTACTTTTTAAAAAAATCTACCCTGATTTTTATAATGCTTTTAAACCTGATTTTTCGACTTACATATGAAATAATGTATATTACCACCCGCTCATTAACATAAAAGAAGAAGATAATTATAGAAATTGAAAATTTCTTTAAAATGAGGGAAGGGAGGGTAACCAGTCAGAAAAGAAGAACAATGACACGCCAAACTTAGAATTTCAGAACCGTTTGTGGCAACGGTTCTGGGAAAAGCAATTGACCGAAAACACGAAAAGGGGATCTGTTATTACTACGATCTGTTATTCGCTTTTAAAAATTGCATGCATGATCGTCAATCATGATTGATGTCATGATTGCAATCATCAGGTCTATGCTTTGAGAATTTTAAAATAAAACTACGAATGATTTCTAAAAGGGAGGAAAAAAAATCTATTTTAGGATGCCTTCATCTTTACTTTATTTTTTTTTTTTCAGAAGTATGTTAAAACTAAAATGTGTTATTTCTTTTCTCCATTCTTTCTTATTACTGAAAAAGCATTTGTTTTCGGAAATAGACAAAAAGAATAGACTTTTTAAATTTTTAAGACAAAGTATTAATTTACAATATATATTACATTTTTATAAATCACATAATTGACTGTCTATTAAAAACAACATACTTTCCCTTTTCTATTTCACCTTCCACTTTTTCCTTAACCCCGAATCTAGAATTAGAGAGTTAACCAGGGTTGCCGACTTTTAGCCAGGCCAAAAAAAGCCGGCCGGCTTTTTTTTAGTTTTAACCGCTTAAAAATAGCCGGCTTTTATTTTTAAAAGTTGGTTTACAGCTAATTCGTTTTAAATTTGGATCAATTGATTTTTAATACACTTAAAAATATTTTCTACTAAAAAAATTATTAATTTTTGTCAAATAAATAAGTCTTTATAACTTCTGGAAGGCAACTGTGAAGGCAATTATGTGTAAAAAAAAATTATAAATATTGAAAAGAATATAAGTTAGACTCCAAATTGGTGTTTTGTAATTACATATTATATAGCTACACATATACTACACATTTTAAAGATTATATTTAATTAAACAATGACAAAATGTAGCACACCATGGAAATTCTGGAAACATTCTTATGTGTCCATATGAAGAGATAAAGTTATAAATGTTAAAAGAGAAATTAGAAAGGATATAATATTTGAGGGGAGTTTGGTACATAAGTGTATAACAAATGGAGCATTTAAACAAGAAAAAAAAAATGAGTTTTCTAAATAAAATTTTGAAAAGCTTGTTGCTAAGCATATTCATGCATATGCTATTCATAATGTTTTTAGTAGTGAGAAATGGTGTTTTTATTATATGACTATGTACTTATAATTTTAAATGTTTATTACAAATAAAATAAGACTTGTATATTAATAGGCCTTAAAATTAAGTAATAAAACATGTAACTAAATAACCATTGTCCTCTTTAATTTTATAAAGCAGTAGAAATTGAGGGGGGGGGGGGGTAAAGGTCAGTGTAAACCAAATAAAGCAGTTGGTATGGCCCTTTTAAAATTTAGTTGACATATTTGCTATTTGGACTACAAATCACCAGCAAAACCAGTTTTATTCCAGTATTAATGTCTTTATAATTGAGAAATTGGGTTACTTATTAAACTCTAAATCAATTAAATGTCTTTAAAACTAATTAAAAACACTTTTTAAAAATGTAGTTTATAATTATAGTGCTTCGTTGTATAAAAGACAGTTATGGCCAAAAAAAGCCGGTTAAAACCAATAAAAGCCACCAGCGTGGCTTTTTTTTAATTTTAGCCGGCTTTTTTGCAACCCTGGAGTTAACCCTCTAGCTGCTTTTTTTTTTTTTTTCCATAAAAAAAGTTTAAAAATTGCGGATTTATTTTATTACATATTACAAATCTAGATATATTTTAGAATTAAAATATGTAATTTTTTTTAAGAGTTCTTTTTTTAATACAGAATTAGGTCATTCAAAAAAAAAAAGATCGCGGAAATCGCATTGCGCAAAATTTGCTATTTTTACGTTGCCCGGGAAAATCGCGGAATGCGCAGCTAGAGGGTTAATATTCTAAATAACGTAAGAAATTAAGAGAGGAGTAGATGGGTAGCCCATCCCCAGACAAGGGTGAAATATTTAAGGTAGTGGATGTCACCAGTGAGACAGCATCTTTCTATTTGTCTTGTACAGAAATAAATTCGCCCTCTGTATCAAGCGTAAATCAAAGCGAAAAATTCTCAATGATCGGGGGCCACGCCAAATTAGCTCATTGCAAAGGAAAATTTTTGGAACAACATGAATTGCAATCCTGCAATGAGTGTAATGTTAAAGATAAACATATGCTTATAAAAGAGTGTTTGTTTTATATTTTTTAAACTTTTATTCAGTCTAGGATTCGGTGATATACTATATCAATGCATATAAACGTGATATACACTCATGCCCAAAAATTATGAAGCGATAACCGGACGCTTTCGATTTTACACGGTTTGTCGAATATCTACTGAAATTCTTGACGAATTTCCCTTGAACTTCGAGGATGTAAAGAACATGTTTAACTTCATCTTTTTCAGTGAAGATTTAGCAGCGGGGACAATTAGAGTCATCACAGGGGCGTAGCCACAGATATTTTTTCGGGGGGGAGAATTCGAAAATTTCCCAACTTGAAACAAATTGCTCCAATTTTCGACTAAATTGATATGCACAACGTGTGTAATAATTATAATGATATTTTTGAATAAAAAATTCCTTTCCAAAGAAAAATTCTGAAACTGAAAACATAAAAATTCTAATTATGGGTTTGTTTACTAAAAAAATAAATACGCTTTTTACTTTCTTCTATCTTTTCAAGAAGGAAGTATTGGATTCTTGAAAAAATTCGACTTCCGGTTTTAGACTGATTTATACGTTTTAGTAAGTCCTGAACACGATTCGACTGCTTTTAGAAAATGTCTGTCTGTCTATATGTGATACAAATTTTGTGGGCGCTCTAACACAAGAACTAATGCACGAAATTTAATAAAACTTTAGAGATTCACTTATACAGTCGAACCTCGTTAACGCG
Organism: Maratus speciosus; assembly: GCA_963932465.1. Lineage (NCBI taxonomy): Eukaryota > Metazoa > Arthropoda > Arachnida > Araneae > Salticidae > Maratus > Maratus speciosus. The sequence continues at coordinate 59,650,563 of OZ010799.1, read as the reverse complement.
AACACTCAAGGGGAAACTTTTTTTTGTTCGTATTAAAAGTAGTTCGTGCTATCAGAACTTAACTACATTACATACAACTGGACGAGGCAATCGGAAACAGTTCGTGTTAACGAGGTTTGACTGTACCTTGATAAAAATTGGTGCTGATTTGTTTTTGGTGTAAATCGTCCAACAGGTGGCACTGCTATGCGGCATTTTTCACGATTTACATGATTTTAGCGATAATTATATTTCAAAAACTATTGCACGGAATTTGATCAAACGTCATATTCTGTTAAACCTTGACATAATTTGATGCAGATTAGCTTTGTATGTATATCATATAGCAGGTGGTGCTGCTATGCAGCATTTTTCACGATTTTGCGATAGCTGTATCTCAAAAACTAATGCACAGAATTTAGTCAAACTTCATATTCCACATAAGTAGCACTTCCACATAAATAGATCCTTATTAGGCTTGGGTGTATACTGTCCAAAGCTATCGTTTTTGTGCACTTTGAGTAAGGAGTTTTGGTTGCAGACATCTAAGAGGCTGGGTGCCAAAATTCAATGATTTGTTTGAAAAATGCTATGCTTATATCTCCTTTTTAAATGCACACAATTCAACAAATCTATACCTTTATAGTTTGTTATTATAGGCAAAGAATTGTCATTTAATTTTGGCACTGTGAATGCAAATTTTGAGGCATTAACATGTATGGAGTAAAAGAAAATTTTGGGATTGGCACATCCGACTAGTTTTCACTTAATATTAATTATTGTGGTCTTCAAAGAAGCCCACCTGTTAATAACATCGCTTAGTTTAATAAAATTCCCTATTTCACTTTCATATTTTAAGAGCATTAGGCTGTCAAGTCTGTCATCCCTCATTGTAGCTTGCAATATATATTTTTTAAATTTTTATTTGACTAAAGATTCTTTCATTAGATGCAATGCCATAAAGATAAGCTGCTGTGAATGTTAAGGTACGAGTATATAGTTTGATGGCGTGACCCAAATAGACTTTGAATTTCATGGCATGAGTAAAAGGTTTGTTAAGTGAGTTGGGATTTGGTTTATTTCTATTTGACTCTGCAAGTCATGTACATCCGGTTTCTCATATCCAGGTGGAAACATTATTAACTTTTCCCTTGCACAATTGTAATTTAAATATGAAATGCATTGCTGCAATATTCTCTTGATATAGGGAACATTGTCATTTAAGCCCATTACTAAATTCCCGAAATTTCCTTGTATTTCTTATAATTCTTTAATGTAAAACTTATGTATATCAATGTCCATTGCTGTGCTATTATTTTTATCTATTGCATTTGGTGAAACCGTTTTTCTACGGTGCTTTCGGAACTCAGCTTCTCCAGTCACATCCTAATATTCATAATTGTTTGCGAGCTTGTCTGTAAGGAAATCTTTATTTCTTCAAAATTTTGTTCAAGTGCAACGTATCAGTGTTACAGTGCATGTTGATTTTTTTCTTCAGTTGATGGACTGCTTTCATGGTCATATTTCTGTTCCAAATTAAAATCGTCCATTTTTTACCTTTTTCATCCTCGAATAGATTTTTAGATGCTCCAAAATCTTGCACGAAAACTCTTTTCCTATTATGAAGGGTTTCTTCGTGCTGAGATTTATAGTAACTTTTTAGAACAGCTTTAAGCACAGAACACTGGGCTTTTGGTTTAAAATTTTATAAACACATATGAATATAAACGAACAGGACTGATATATATTTCCGCAAACAAATAAAATTAAAATGTGACAAATTTATCTAAACTAACGACTTCTTATATCCGCATTTGCTCATATAGCGCTTTTTATTTGACAGCGAAGGGTTAACTAATTTTTGCGGCAAAAAAATGATGAGAATCAGTAAAATATTGTCCAAAAATCGCAAAATTAGTCAAAAAAGTTGTGAAAACTCACCAAATCTTCTTGCCCATAGCTGTGTTTCAAGTAGGTTACTACATTCCTTTCTGTTGTGCTACATGTGATCTCCAATTTTCAAAAGAAGCTGCAATCTCTTTGGATTAAAATAGCTGGATTCTCTTTTGGGAGGAGAAGGGGAGGTAGGGTGAAATTTTTGAGAAAGGCACAAAGTTTTGGTGGAAATAAAGGAACTGGTTAGTCAGTTAGTGATGGACAGGAGTAGAGAAATTTAGGTCTGGTAGATGTACAATATTTTTGTAGAACTTAAAAATACAATGATAGATTGAGTGTGGCTGATTTCTTTTTGTATTTCTTTTGATAATTTAACTTGTTTACTGTTGCAGTACTCAAAATAATCACCAAAACAATAAACATTTCGTAATTTTTTTACTATTACTTTTAAAAAAGAAAATGCCTCAACAATCTAGAATTTCCCAACTCTAAGCTCAAATTTCCCAACTTCACATATATTGGGGGGGGGGAGGCTCCCCCCCCCCCCATACACCCCCATGGCGACGCCCCTGTCAATAAATTTAATAATAAAGTAATGTTTCGAACACCCATGCGACAGAAAATACTCAAAATGGCCTGCCACTTGACTATGTGGGTCCTGTTTAACGTTTGTGTGTATTTGCGTAAGCATAGCATGCACATATAAATTTAAAAACAACGTTAAAAAACGCCAGAATAAGGAAACTCTCAGCAGACTAGTTTCGGTAGCGTTTAGCGTAGCGTCCTCAGTACAAAGAATAACGGAAGCTTGCTCATTTATAAACAGGAGAAGCGGATTCAACTGAGAATTTCATTAACCAATAGAGAAACAGGAAAATGCGGTTACCAGCCAATAGGAGGATAGTATAGGTAATGCCACCAAAATGTGGGGGGAGCGAAACTTCTGTATATAAATGAGCAAGTTTCCGGTATTCTTTGCGCTAAGGACGGTACGCTAAACGCTACCGAAACTAGTTTGAAGAAAATTTGCTTATTCTGGCGTTTTTAACGCTGCTTTTAAATTTATATCATTCTGCGCCAAGTAGCATCTTAATAATTATCGCATGCATATTCCTGAAAATGTTAATGTTTCTGTGATTTTTTTTTAATAGCGAACATAATTTTTAACCAAATATAACACCACTTTCCGAAAACTTGAAAAAGAACAGTAGAAACACTATACTGCAATTAAAGCATGAATATATTGAATATTTGATCAGGTATGGGTACTTGTATGAAATACTTTTTAATTGCTCATGCGTGAAAAATTTCAAAGTTTTTATTTCATAATTTGGTAGAAAGCAATTTAGGGCAACTTGTATAAAATGTCCATTCAAATGTCGTGAAAACTCTGTAAGATATAGGCCATACAGTGAGCTGACTGACAAATTGTGGAAAATACCTTATCATCCAGCTACTTTTAGATAGCAACTTACTATACCGCCACTATCTTTCTGATTTTTCGCGGTATTTGGCTGCGGTTTTATATAAATTGCCTTAAATAGCTGACTAACAATTGCAAAATAAAAATTGTGGAATCTTACACGCATGCGAGGTTAAAAATTATTCCATACAAATGCCCGCTTCTCATAAAATATATCATATAATTCCTGTTGTAATTGCAGTTTACTGTTCGTACTGTTCTTTTTCAAGTTTCCTGAAAGTAGTGTTAAATTCAGTTGAAAACTCTGTATTCTATCAACAAAAAACATTTGAATATTTCACAGAAACGTTAAGACTTTCACAAATATGCATGCTATGCTCACACAAATGCACACAAACGTTAAACAAAAACTAGATGGTCGTCATTTTCTACAATGACAAACCATTTTGACCATTTTCTGCTACACGGTTGATCGCAAACATTATTTTATTATTAAATTTATTGTTGTCACCCTAATTGTCCCCCCGACTAAATTTAACTGAAAAATATGGAGTCAAACATGTTCTTTACATCCTCGAAGTTTACAGATAATTCGTCAAGAATTTCAATAGCTATTCCGCAAACCGTGTAAAAGAAAGCGTCCAGTCACTGCCTGTCCAGGGGTCGATCCAGGCAAAATTTGGGGCCTGTTTAAGGCCCGTTCACAAAAAAATTATTTAATAAAATAGGCCCCTTTACAAAAATAATTTTAATAAAATGGACCCCTTGACAAAAATGAACTTAATAAACAGGACCCTTCACAAAATTCCTTTTAATAAAATAGGCCCCTTTGTAAAATTATTTTTCATAAAAACGTTGTTTAAATGTGCAATTTGTAAATAAAACCAGGTCACGAAAAATAAAAACTTTAGCAAGGGGTTTATAAGAAGTTTTTGTTATAAAAAATCTTGGTTCGAATATCAGTAACTGGATTTCAACTTTCGTTACAAAAAGTTATTTTTCAGAAAAATGCAATAAAATTCACAAAAATAACTTTTACCTTTCGCAAAATGGGCCCCAAGAATAAAAACCTGCATCGACCCCTGCTGCCCCTTAATTTCTGGACATCAGAGACAATTGAACTGCAAAATTCGTGATTCTGAAAGCTATTCTTATAAGCAGACGGAATTTTTTAACCTCGAATCTAAAGGAAGAATATTGTCCACAGCGGCATTATAAAAGTCAGAAAGATAACGAGATTTTTTAACCTAACCATATTTGTACAAGCTGGTCAGCTGTTACGACGGCGATGCATGAGGCCATGGTAACCGACAAATGCCCTATTCAAACGAGAAAACATGGCAAACCGATTACAGACGATAGTCGCCGTTATAGTATCATTCAAACTTCCGTAACCTGATAATATTTTTTAAACAGGGCACATTAGAGGCATGTTTTTAGAGGTTGCGAAGCCTAAACAAGGATTGTCGGGCGTAGCTCGCAGGGGGCGGAGTCCCCTTAGTATATATATATATATATATAATATCGGTTATATATCAAAATGTAGGATATTTTTGAAAATATGATATTTACGAATCCTGATTCCGATTCGATTAGGTTTTAAGAATTTTCCAGTACTAAAAGACTTGCACTTGTACTACTTTTTTTTTTTTTTTTTTTTTTTTTTTGAAGAAGTAGCTTAATTATATCAATTCTTCTAAATGTATCTTTCTAAATTCTTAAAATTATCTCGACAATTGCTCTAAATTATATTTATTTATAAAAATAAATAAAAGAAAGGGGAACTGAGCAACATACAAAGGCTCTTTTCAATTCTGAGAAATACAAACCGGGGTAATGATTTGATATTTACTTCGGAGAATCCAGTAAACTTCCAGACAGAACTAAACGGAACTGTCACGCTTTGTGGATATAGGCCAGGCTGGAAGGGGGAAAAAAAACAAAAAAACACGAATTCGATAAATTACGAGAAAATTATTATCTAATATTGTTCTCTAAATTTATTGAGATCAGAGTAGAAAATTATTATCTAATATTGTTCTCTAAATTTATTGAGATCAGAGTAATGAGTTAACAAAACAATATTTAGATACCTAGTGGGGGAAAATAATTAGAAGAATTGGCGTTTAATTTGTATTTCTCTTCAGGCTATGTATTTATATTATAAAACAAATATGTCTGTAAGTATTGGGGAAAATAAGTTACTTTTTTTTAATAACAAACTTCAGGTTCAGCATGCATTTATTTACAGGTGATGGATTTTACAACTTTAGAAGTAGAGGGGTGGGTTTTTTTTTTATTGATTATGCCATTTCTGTAAAAAAAAAAAAAAAAAAAAAAAACTACCTGCAAATTCTTTAATTTTCATATAAAAGTGCATTATTTTAACCCCTTATTTCTTGCTCCCGTGATATTCACGGGAGCTGGGATATTCCCTTTTATTCAGACTGTTTGATTTCCAAAAGTTTTATAAAATAGTACAGTTGACTTTATTATTGTATCATTTTACCTGTCATTAAATAAGGTGAATATTTCTTTTTCAAAAAAGTGGTGCCAATAAGCAATTTGAATTTTTAAACCGTAATTTAATGCGACCATTAAGGTGTTAAAGGCTCTACTGTGCACAGTAAATAAATGAATTTTTAAGTGTAATAATATGTCCCAACTACTACTTCAACTTCTGCTGTAATTGTAACTGTTGTTGTACGAATGTTTACTAGTTAGTTTTCAAGACGTTAATATAAAAAGCCGAGTGGCATATCCTTTATGTGCTTAACATAATATAATTAAAAGTAGTTAGTATACGATAATGTTTATTTTTTTAGTAAAGTAAAGAGCACCACACAATATGACACTAATTATTTATCCTAGCATCTAGCATGCATATCTCAGTACTGATTTTAAAAGTCTAATGTTCTTCAATATGTCTATGGGCATGTCGAAATTCTTTTAACTCTCCTTCAAGTTCGGTAAATCTTGGAAAGAATTTCTTTCACCTTTTACATTCACCCATTTTAAGTTCTAAGTTGAGAAACAGATTACAGCATCCTGCTATTAAAAAACTTGTGTTTTGTTATGCCACGTTGCACTGTAGGATGGAACATAAGGAAAGGAATTGAAAACATTAATTATCAACAGTAAGTTGGCTATTTTGAAAATGTTGAATATATATCAAAATATCGCACATTTTTGATATTTTCGAAAATATCATGATATTTACGAACCTCGCTTAGACATCATATTTCATAATATTATACTGTGAAGTTTTGTTACAGTAATCTGAATGTGTTGGAAAGTGTTTCATAATCTATGCTTGATGCATGATTTTTTTTATTAAAAGATATTCAAAATCATGCAACTTTTATAAGTGACTACATGAGTGGTGAAGGCGATAGCGTAAGTCGTGCACCATTATTATGACATCAACGTTAATGATGAATATGTTTGTGCTTTATAATAGAAATTCTTTATATATTTTTTCGATTACAAACCATAATTATAATTCATCTAGACCAGCGTTTCTTAAACTGTGGTCCGCGGACCCCTGGGGGTCCGTGAGCTTGCCGAAGGGGGTCCTCAAACCCAGTGTTGAATTCAGATCTTTTTTCTTCAGCAGGAATTTCTGCAGTTGTAGTTTTGGATAAATGGAGGATTAGAACTTCTAATCTAGGACTATTAATGCGCATAAAAGGAACACTTAAATCTAAATCTTTCGAGGGGGACATTTCAATGCTGGGGAAAGGAACACCACCCCTCCCCTTCGCTCCACCCTCTGAATTTATCTCTGTGCAAGCCAAACATTTTTAGCGAATACTTTTTTTTCCTGCTGAAGCAATGGTCACAACAATGATAGCAGTAAAAACAGCAAAGGATCTAAATTTAATTTTATTTATTATTTAATGATACTGTTAAGAACAGAATCACCGACTTGTGAAAAGTTTGAAAGCCAGTTAATTGAACGTGCGTGTAAAAACAAGTCCTTATTTCGCATTAGGGGAAGACGAGGTACAATGAAACAAAATTTACTAATTATTTTTTCCTATCCACAATTTTGCATGTACAAAAATATAATTAATGCATATTTTTAACCTTGTATTTTCCCCATCTAAATAAATTTTTATTAGGTTCTAAACAATATCTTTATGCTTTAAAAATAACAAAAAATAAATGTCTTACAGTGTTTCATTGTACCCCGTATGCCGGGGTACAATGAAACACATACTGGGGTACAATGAAACACTCTAAATGATGGAAGCAATTTTCACCCAGCATAGTTTATTTTATGAAAAATGAGATAAATACAGAAACAAAACTTGATTAATAAGAAACTTGATAAAAATATATAGTCTAAGACGAAAAATAAGAAAATTCTATTAGTTTAAGAAATACCTTTCATTTTATATTAAATTGGCTCAAGTCAGTTTCAAAAATTAGCATTTCTGCTTATATTTCAGTTGCTCCTGAAGGAATATGGGATGGTAGTTTCAACACAATGAGTTTTTTTTTTTAATGTAAGTTTCTAAAAAAAAAAAAAAAAAAACTAGGTTGGAGTCTTTTTATACCAAGTACTTCACATTTGACTTCATTTAAATGTATGATTTCTCCAATGGTATATATTTCCTTATGTTTCCATTTATACGGATACTGCTTGTGCCATACATGTTATGTGGGGATATCTCATTCTTAGTACTTCGATGACCAGCTGGGACTGGAAAAAAAATCTGGATCATCATCAGAGTCTGTAGCAGGCCGAGTTTGTTTTCAAAACAATCCCTTCTTAGATTTTTTTCCCTTTCTATTTTTTAATTGCTTAACAAGAGCATTTTTTACTGACCTGGTTAGAAAAAAACTCTTTTTTTTTTTCTGTTTTCCTACTCTTTCTTCTAATATATTCTATTTACTATTTTTATTACTGTAATAAAACATGTTTCATTGTACCCCGTCTGCAAGTGTTTCATTGTACCCCGTCTGCAAGTGTTTCATTGTACCCCGCACTGAGGTTACTAAATAAAAAAAATTATTTTCAAACTTCTAATATTTATTTTTTTTAGTTTGGTTTTGGAGGTATGAAGACAACAACCCAAAGATAACAATGTATAGAAAAAATAATTATTACATATAAAAACAAGGAAAAAGAAACAAAATTACTTTTAGTAAAGAAAGTTACTTTCAATGGTGTAAAAGCAATAATCTTCTATTGCTACTGTTGTAGAAGCGTGAATGTATCCAAATCACATCAGTAATTGGAACATATAGTTGTATAACATATATATAAACTGCAACTCTGTATGACAAATTTGATTGATTTTACAAGTAATGTTTCATTGTACCCCTGCCCTTGTTTCATTGTACCCCGTCTTCCCCTACATGTGGATGAGATTTTAGAAGTTTCCAATAAAGTGAATTTGTCAGCTCTCGTTCGTTATGAATTTGGTGGTAAGATATGTGAAGATTTTTTGTTTTGCAAATCCATTCCATCTCACACAATAAGTGCAGCGTTATTTCACCTGCTTAGACGGTTTCATACAAGAAAAGAAATAAACTGAAATACATATAAAAGCACAAATAATTGTACAAAATTACTTTAAGGTGCATACATAAAATTTAAAGATATTTAAAATACAAATTAAAATTATGTTAAAATACATTAGAAAAACCCACAACGTTTATAACCATTATAAGGCCGTCATCAGTAGGATTTAAATGTTGTTATTATTTTCTTTGCACTTATTCGAGAATTGTCCTGAAGAAAACATTGTAATTTATAGATTGTACGTCAGAGATGCCAGATATAGTTATTCAAATTTTCAACAAAACGAGCTTTCATCTATTATGCAGCAAATCTCTTCATACTCCATGGATATCGTATGATAGTGCATCGTTACAAGCTATATCTTTATTAGCAATTATTTCAATTGATTCTCTTATGATGGCTTCCTGGTAATTACTTGTACGAAAGATAATTTTCGATTTATTAAAATCTACTTTTATAGATTGAGTTTGAGCTAATCTTGATGATGCAGTATGGGGTCCATTTAATCTGAGATCTGCTTCATGTTCTTCAATTCTATCACGAAATTTTCCCGGCTACGATTAATTTTACATCATATTTAAAAAGAGTATGCCTTATATTTTCAAAAAGCCTTGGAATGTAGTTAAGTTTACAAAAGTTAAATCTTTTATCTAGAACTGCGCTTCGTTTTCCATAATCTTCTACTTCAAACTTGTTTATGATTTTTTCAATATACCGGCATGGAATTGCATTTTCTATTGCTATTTTTCTAATTGCATCTAGTTCTTTTAGGAGATGGCTCGAACAAACCTCAAATGCTCTTTTTATATAGCGTAATTTCCAGCGTAACCGCCGCAGCTCAGATAACTCGATTTCCTACCAGAATTTGTTTTAAATGAAATGTGACTTACTTCTGCTTAGCATTTATTTGACTTCATTTTTTAAATAAAATTTCCGGTATGAAAAAGACTTAAATAACTCGCGGCGCTTGCGCGGGAAATCACGGTAATAATTAAATGATGCTAATTTCTAACTTATGGGTGAACTACAATCAAAAGGAATAGTGGCATTAGATCTGTTAGTCTTCCTAAAGAATGTGCGATCAAGATTCTGGTTAGTTACATTTCCAAGACATTAGCGAGATGGAATCCTTAACATTCTTAGAGCAGAAACAACTTGCTAATTATCATGCGGTGGTTCCATGAAAATTGACTTCCAAGGACCTTCCAAATTTTTTGTTGTGAGTGAGAAATACGTATGCAGGACTAGCAGATAAAGCTATCAACATCTACTTCCCTTCTGTACAACATATTTCTGTGAAAAGACATTTTCCAGCCTTATGCATATGAAAAACAAATATAGAAATCAATTGAATGTTGAACCAGACTTGCGCATACATGTTTCGAACATTGAAACAGACATTGCACATCTCGTAGAAAAAAAAATAGCAGCATCCTTCTCATGCGAAATGTTAGTATGTATATTTTAACTGTCTTAAAATATGTGCCATTTTTCTTTTTAATGCAACTGATGTATTTAACAAGTAAACACAGAATATCTGCAATGGAAAATAAATAAGTTCTATACCCAGAGTTTCCCCCAGGTTTAAAAAAGGGCAGGGTGCTATTTGTGGGAAAAGGGCACTTTTAGATTCCGAAGGGCATGTTTTGGATTCTTAAGGACATTTCTTGAAATTTTTAAAGGCATTCTTTTGATTTTTAAAACAACTTTTTAATATTTAATAGACAGAAAACTATTTTAAAGCCAGCAATGAGTCAATTTTTACTATGCAAGTAAATTCTTTAATAAACAAAGGAGTAAAGGCACTTTTTTCAGGTGGGGGCAACAAGGGAGCTAATTTTTTTAATGAGGGGCAAGAGGAGTGCTATTTTGTAAATCTAAGGGCGGGCAGGGTGCAGCACCCTCCTGAAACAGTCGGGGGAAACTCTGCTATACCATTAAAATAATTTATTTTTATCTTACAGTAAGAAAAAATTTGTTGGGGGTCCCCGAAATGCATATCATATCAAAGGGGGTCCGGAAGATCCCAAAGTTTAAGAAACGCTGATCTAGACGATCAAACACACATTTATACGATAAAAAAGAAAGTTCTTATAATAAATGATATGGATGAAGGATGGGATGTATGTCATCCAATAAAGCTGACCATGACTCTGCATAGGGCTACATTTTCCCCTTTAAAAAATCCTGAGCAACACAGAACAATAAGTAAATTACCTACAACTTTTTCAACCAAATCACTGTTCCTAGTCATCAATTACAATTTAAAGGCAGCAAATGATGAAGATATCAATGATAAATAGTCATTAGACAGACGGACAGCTGCTGTTTTGTAAATGAGTATAGATTAGTTTTTGTTCTGTATATAATCATTTATTTTTATAAATGACAGAATTGCTAAAGATGGATAAGTTTAGATGTCAAAGGGTTCATCCACCCCTTCCCCCCTCCCAAAAAAAAAAAAAAACTTCGGTGTGCAACGAAAACTTTTCATATTCTAATAGTTTTTACATTACAATTTTACAGTATGTATTCATTAATATTTGTTGTTGTTGTTGTTGTTGAGTTCTATTTTTTACGATAAGTAAGATAAGATTGGACGTTTTTCACGAAAAAAAAAAAAAAAAAAAAAAAGAGCGAAAATTTGAGGAATATAATTCTTTCATTTTACTTTCTTCTATCTTTACTGGAAGAAAGTACTAGATTCGAGATAAATTTCGTCTTCCGATTTTCGACGGATTCATACATTTTAGAAGGTCCTGGACACGATTTGACTGTTTTTAGAAAATATCTGTCCGTAAGTCTGTGTGAGACACAAATTTTGTGTGTACTCTATCTCACAAACTAATGCACGGAATTTAATAAAACTTCAGATTCAGTACCTTGATATAAATTGGTGCTGATTAGTTTTTGGTGTAAATCGTCCAGCAGGATATGCTACTACGTTTCATAATTCCCGATAACTATATCTCAAGAAATAATGTACGGATTTTCATTAAACTTGGGAGGTTCTGAACACGATTTGACTGTTTTTAGGAAATGTCTGTCCGTGAGCCTGTCTATGCGCGACACAAATTTTGTGAGCGCTCTATCGCAAGAACTACTGCACAGATTCTCCCGAAAGTTCATATTCTGTTGGGCATAAATAGAAGCTAATTAGATTTTGGTGTAAATTACTCAACAGGTGGCACTGATATGCTGCATAGTTGACGATTCCCGTGATAACTATATGAAGAACTAAATTAATAGAATTTCAGAGAAATTTATCTGGCATATGTCTGATTGCCCACATAATTATGTTTTATATATAAAACTCAGTAAAGTCAGTCGCTATTTATTTTATTATTATGCTGATTTGCTTTTATGCTATGCTAGTAATGCTTTCATCAACTCGATTATGAATGATTTTTTATTGCTAAATGAACTTTATGGTCAAGGCTTGTAATCTAAGACTTATTAGATTGCACCGTTAAAGTAATATTCATTATAAACATAGCCAATTTGGCTAAAAAACAGAAAGTGCACGATAATGGATAATTTCAAACATAGTAGACTGAGAACTATGGGATGATTAACAAAGATGATTAGGCTCTGTTCGTTTTATGTTCCAAGACAGTGGTTGTAGAAACGTCTGTAAAACTGCATTATGAAACAATCACAATAATCTTTCCCAAAACAGTTATGAAGAGCAAGAATTTACTGCCAGTGCGTATTAAAAAGTCCTTCCGGCAGTGCCGGGAGGAAGAGGTAGCTTTCATATTCCTGATTTTTTAAAAGCCAGCTTATATTATTCAAACACACGAAGCTCAATTTTGTGGAAACCGATTATAGAAAAATTCAATACTAATTTTTATCAATACTAAATCATTATGAATGAGAATTTCGCGAAATTAGTCAGCTTTATCCAAGCTGCTTTTATTTAAAGTAACTTATATTTGGCTGCCAAATTCGGCGATATCTTGAAGTGCCTGCCATTTTAAGACAACATGGTGGGTCTTTTCAAAATGTCAGCCACGCTAGAAATTCAAAGTGCTATAAATCAGCCATTTTTTAAGATATAGACGAAACAAAAACTGCTCCCGAATCTTTGTATCAAGGTCAAACACAAAAGAAAAAAATAGTTTTCAATTTTTTGGTACCACATTTCAAATTTTAAATGAAAATTTAAATGGCCGCCATTTTGAAACAAGATGGCGGATGAATCTGGCCAACGAACTCGGTCGAGACATTGGTGTGTACTATGTATACACGAAGTTACATCCAAATCGGTTCATAAATACGAGAATTACAGCGTGACAAAGATCAGATATATATATCAATATTTGAACGGAGGGTGGTTTCGGGGTCTGGGGGTCATGATCGATGAAAATATACCAAAATTTTTTGAAATCGCTTCCCTCCGAACGGCTGCAATAGGTAGCTTTTTGTAATGAAAGCTACCTAAAAGGAAAATAAACTGTTGGCATCCATGATTAAATATATCAGCAAGGATATTCAAACTAGTTTCTCGGCTGCAAATGTCATTGCAATGCATGGCAAACTTTTCTGCGATGGACAGTTTTTGTAAAGGAAGCCTGGTTAGCATGGGCTCCACCACTTTTTGACGATTTTGGAAATAAAGATAAAACAATTCAGTGAACTAATGATATTCCTTTATCAAAAATACAGCCAAAGATAGAATCCTAAAAAAATGGCAGAAAATGGTAAGAGAGCAACAAAAATCTTAGTCTTCTCCTTTCATTTCACTATGTCTTGACGAAAAGTACCTAAACAGATCTAACTGAATCTGCTCGTTTAGCTGTTTTTGTACGATATTTTGTTGAAAATTATATTATTGAGAAGTTATTCTTGCTATCAATGATGACAACAAAGTGTACAGATATTTGTACACAAGGGTCTTGTCCAGGCTTTTCTCACAGGGTTCTGTTTTTGTGAAATTGTGAAGTTTTTCTTATATTTGTGAAAATTCTAGTCATAATTTTGTGAATTTTAAATTATCGATGTATTCAGGTTCTTATCCTTCATATATATATATATATATATATATATATATAAAGCTAAGTAATATGCTCTTTGGTGAGTTCAACTGTTTAAATACAGGCCAGAATTTATTTTTAAATGATTAAATTTGTGAAAAGTTCAATTTGAAGGTGAAAAAATTCTGTGAAAGGTCTATTTAAGAGAAAAATAATTTTGTGAAGTGTCCTGTTTGGGGATAAAATGTTTTGTGAAGGATTCTGTTTGGGGATAAAAGGTTTTGTGAAGGGTCCTGTTTGGGGATAAAATATTTTGTGAAGTCTCCTTTAAAGGACATAAAATTTTCCTAAACATATCCCTGGTACAGCAGTTATAAATTCACTTACTGGAAAATGAAATAAATTTGTCTAAAATAGTTTATGTTACCAGGGGCCTCGCTAAGGGGGGGGAGGGAGCCTCCCCCCAAAAAAAACGTTTGCGAATGCTGTTACACTCGGCAAATTTACAAACTTAGTTGGCAAATTTGTTTATATCTTTAATAAAAACTATAATACACTTTCTATTTCTGATTGACTTTACAAAAGTTAAAAATCTAATTGGGAATATCATTAAACGTTTTACAAATAAGAACTTTATTATATTTTTTAATTGTGGGTACTTGGCAAAATTATATAACCAGTTGGCAAATACTGAAATTTGACTTGGCAATTTAAGGTCCCCCCCCCCCGAAGAAAAAGTCTTAGCGATGGCCCTGTCTGTTACAACTGATATATGGTGGTACTTAGTGGGTAAAATTAATGTTTTTTCAGTTTATTTCAAACTCAAGCTGGACATATTCTTGGATTTTATTGCATCATCATGGGTCGATGTTATATCCTATCATCTATGCATCATCAGGGATTTTCTTCTTTTTCAGAAGACACTGGAAAAGGATAACTATATCATAAAGAGTTATGCAATGGGGCAGAATACAACGAGAAGCCTCAATAAGCAATGGCGGGATATAACTAAGTCAATTTTATAGCTTTTTAGGTCCGTTCGTAATTATGTAAATACGGTACCACTTATAGTCGTCGCCTGGTTCCTCCGTCTGTCTGTCTGCATATAACAGCGCAAAAACTACCCACTCGAATGGTTTAAATTTAATATATATAATCGTTGCAGAATTTTGTCGAGTCATTTCAAATTTTATGAAAATCGAATCAAAACTTAGAAAGATATTAATAAAAGTTTTCTTCATTCTATTAAATCCTACCATACATGATTAATTCAATTACATCCCATGACAGGTAATGATTCTAGGTTGCCATGGTGATTATTCTATTATATCCTACCACATGTAATTAATTCAATGATATCCCATGATAGGTAATGATTCTAGATTGCCATGGTGATGACGTCCTATTTAAGATGGAGTCGTATTGTTTCCGTTATTACTGAATTTAAAATTTAATATATATAATCGTGTAATAAATTTTGTATTCATGCATTTTTGCATAAGAGTGCAACAGCTATTGTACCAAGATCTGAATATTTATAAAACTATAGTTATAGTACAAACGCACCTCATTTGCCACGTTTGATGTACAATTTCCGACTTGATAAGAACTGAAAGCGGATACATTTGTCTTTCTTATTCTTTATTGTATAAAAATCCTGAAATATAACTATTACCGGAAAAGTTGTATAAGAAGTATACTTAATATAAGAAAATCGAAAGTTTATATGAAGTATTCTGCTACAACTTTTTCGGTTGTATAATGAACTAGCACTAGACTTCGGCCGTTACGCTGGTCGGTTTCTCCAAACAAACTCTGAATCAAATGAAATATATCGACGAATTTGATGTTGTGTTGTAAAGCAATATGGACTTTTACCTGGAATATTCCTTCCGAATTGCTGAAAACGATGCGAACGCTATTGCGTTGTTAAATTTTCTTATGTGTCAGTCAAAATTTGGGCTGTTAAAGACCAACACTTTTAGATGATCATTTACAGTAGGATTTTATACAGAACGGTAGAACAATATTTGATATACTAAAACCATCCCTGATAAATTATCTAACTAACAGTGCAAGGTGCTATCAAAATCAAGTAGAATTTTTAAAAAATGCTAATCTTTCATAATCGGGTTCATCTGATTATAGAAATTTCCCCATAATTGTTCTATAACTAAGCTACGTAGTACAATATGCAATATACTAAAAACATAGCTGAAAAATTATCTAATTAACAATGCATGTCCCATCAATATCCGTCTAGTAGAACTTAGAAATCTTTAATAATGAGGTACATCAGATTACTTAACTTCCTTTTACTTTACTTTACTTAACTTCTACAACTAAGCAACACAAAACGATATGTTATATACGGAAACTTTCCCAGAAAAATTGTCTAGCTAACAGTGCAAGGTTCATTGAAATCTATTCAGTAGATTATTTTTTAAAGTTTTAATGTTTCACAACCGGGTTCACCTTATTATAAAACTTTCCCCATAATTCTATAACTAAAAAACAAGAAATATAGAACAATATATTAAGACAGTCTCTCGAATGTTATTCCATCAAAATCTATTTAGTAGAACTCAAATTATAAGCAGCAGGAACGAAATTCCCATTTGTATTTTATATACACTGGCCACCAAAAGTTAAGGAACAGGGACTGGATGCTTTCGATTGTACATGTACATGGTTTGTCGAATATCTACCAAAATTATAGGCGAATTGTTCTTGGACTTCTGGGATGTAAAGAACATGTTTGACTTCATATTTCTCGGTGAAGATTTAGTCGGCAGGACAATTAGGGGGCTAATAATAAGTTAAACAATAGAATAATATTTACGATCACCTATGTAACAGAAAATGCTGAAAATGGTTTGTCACTGTGTTAAATGACTATTTGGGTCCTGTTCAACGTTTGTGTGCATTTGTGTAAGCATAGCACTCATATTCTTGAAGATGTTATTGTGTTTGTGAAAAATTCATAAGTTTTTTGTTTATAGCATACAGAGTTTTCAACCAAATTTAACACAACTTTCCGAAAACCTGATAAAGAACAGTAGCGACAGTATACTGCATTTAAAACATTAATATATTGAATATTTCATGAGATATGGGATTTGTCTGCAATAACTTAACTGCGCATGCGTGAAAGATTTCAAAATTTTTATTTCATAATTTGATAATCAGCTATTTTGGGTAACTTCTATAAAAAGTTCAGTCAAATATTGTGAAAATCAAAAAGATATAGTGAGCTGATTGAAAAGTTGTGGAAAATCCCTTATAATAAAGCTATTTTTAGAAAGCAATTCACTATATCGCCCCTACCTTTGTGAACTTTCGCGATATTTGGCCGGACTTTTTATATAAGTTGCCCTAAATAGCTTACTACCAAATTATAAAATAAAAATGTTAGAATTTTCCACGCATGCGCAGTTAAACATTATTTCATACAAATGCCCATATCTCATCAAATATTCAAGTTTTAATTGTTGTTGATACTGTTCTTTGCTTCTTAAGTTATTGCAGACAAATGCCCATATCTCATGAAATATTCAATATATTAATGTTTTAAATGCAGTATACTGTCGCTACTGTTCTTTGTCAGGTTTTCGGAAAGTTGTGTTAAATTTGGTTGAAAACTCTGTATGCTATAAACAAAAAAACTTATGAATTTTTCACAGACACAATAACAACTTCACGAATATGAGTGCTCTGCTATGCTTACACAAATGCACACAAACGTTTTGAACAGGACCCAAATAGTAACAAACCATTTTCAGCATTTTTTTTTTTTTTACACAGGTGATCACAAATATTATTTTATTATTAAACCCTAATTGTCCTCCCGACTAAATCTTCACCGAGAAATATGAAATCAAACACGTTCTTTACATTCCAGAAGTTCAAGAAAAATTCGCCAATAATTTTGGTAGATATTGGACAAACCGAGTACAATCGAAAGCATCCAGTCCCTGTTCCTTAACGTTTGGAGGACAGTGTATAGTAAATAAAATTTGCAAACTGTGAATATGTCCAACGGTCAGAAATTAACTCTTAAAACAGTTTTCTCAGACTATTAACGTTTGGCACTCCATTCAGCACAGGCAGGTAGCAGCTGAATAAACGTTACTATAATAAGTTTCAAGAAACGTTACTGTAATAAGTTTCAAAGTATTCTTTGTTGAACGACTAAGAAATTAAACAAACAGAAAGCAAGGAATTCTACTTTTTCAGAACTTAGAGTCGCCAACGAAGAGGAGAAATATATATATTACCAGGTGGAACCCGTTGAATTTTGATGAAAGAAAGTGTTTCAGAAGGAACTGTTTCATTAATTTATAATAGACCTATACAAAATTAGTTACAATAAAAAATGCATCTTATATTGGTTAGTCTAACTCTTAAACAAATATTATTTTGACCTAAAGGTCACCGCTCTTCCAGAAAGACACTCTAAATTTTAGTAAAACTTTGCAATTTATCAGTGTGTGATTTCAATTGCGTTATTTTCAAAAGTGGAGCATTTCCACCTGTGAAGAATTTCAAAGCCGCTGGAGTGAAAAGGATGCACTTCTACAAAACATATTTCAGTTTTATGACTTAAAAAACACTCTTTTATTTTATATAAAACGACGTCATTTGCATCCGCTGAAGAATTCCACATTTACGACCCAGTCTTAAACAACATCTATAGAAAAGTATGCACAGAACGTCATTATCGCCGAATAATACACAAACTCAGCACAAAAAGCGATTTCGTAAACTCGACAAAAAAAATCGGCTATCTAATTATTCATATGCCTTCGTTTGTTTGTAACATTAATATGGATACTTAAAATTAAATATAGCTTACTAGCAAACCCCGCGCCTTTGCTCGCGTATTATTTGAAATATGCCAAGTGATATTTATATGTCTAATTTTTATTAAGAGAAATATTATACTTTTAGGAATAATTAAAAAATTACTATTTAAAATATAGTTTGACTAAACTTCATTATTACACTGCATTAGGCAGAAATTAGACTTAAATTAATAAAAAGAAATAGAACTAAATAAATGATAATTTAGAAAATATTTTGAAACTTTTATGCTCAATTAATACGCTTATTTCAGTATTCATTTGAAGTTTTGAATTTTTTAGAAACCATCTTCTTACATCTTAAAGTTAAGCATCATGTCAAATTCAAAGTCGTACCACTCTCTCAACATAAAGGGCTATGTTGTAATAGGAACTGTCACCATTAATTTGCCAACATTAATTTTGAAATCGGTTTGTTATTTCCTAACATTCCACAGAAACGTAATTTAGAAAGCTTTTAAAGGCCTTTTTTAGAACGTTTGTTGTTCCTGTGAACCCCAGGTGGTAGAATCATCCGCGCAAATCACCAACAATTTGTCACCATTATTTTTAAAATCGGTTTGGTATTTGATAAGATTGCATAAAAATTGTAAGTTAGAACGTTTTTAGAACGCTTTTCGCTCGCTTCATCCTTTTAAATTTGGAATTTTCAGAAAGCTGTTGCATATTGTAAGTAAATACCATGCCATATTTCACTCCTCAGTTGTGCAAAAAACGCAAATTAGAGCATGTTTTGATCTTGCACCTCCAGATGGTAGGGACAGCAACATAAAATTTAGTCTATGTTGTAGGAGGGACTGTCACCATCAATTTGCAACCATTAATTTTGAAATGGGTTTGGTATTTCCTGAGACTGAGTAGAAATCTCAATTTAGAACGTCTTTACAACGTTTTTAGAACGCTTTTCGCGCATTTTCACCCCTTTTAAATTTTTAATTTTTTCGAACTGCTCTTAAAGATCATTTATATCTAATAAATATGTACCTTGCCTAATTTCAAGTTGCTAGCTCCTACCGATCACAAAAATCGAAATTTCGAACTTTTTTGCTCCTGCAACATCCAGGTGATAGTGACACCGACATGAAATAGCGTCTATGTTAGAGCAGAGGGTATCAGCATCAATTTGCCTACCATTACTTTTGAAATCAGTTTGATTCTTCCTGAGATTGCTCACAAATCGGCATTTACAACGTTTTTAGAACGCTTTTCGCGCATTTTCACCCGCTTTAAATTTCAAATTTTTAAATAAATGTTCTTAGAGATCATTTATATCTAATAAATATATACCATGCAAAATGTCACGAATCTAGGTCCTTCCACAATTCAAAAATCGCTTTTTTAGAAAGTTTTTAATTCCTGCATCTCCTCTGGGGTAGTGGAAACAGACATAAAATATAGCCAATCTTGGAACAAGAGCTGTCACAATCATTTTTACACCATTATATTTGAAATCGGTTCAGTACTTCCTGAGGTTGCATATAAATCGAAATTTAGAATGTTTTTTACAACGCTTTTCGCGCATTTTCACCCTTTTTTAATTTTTTTTTTTAGGAAATGTTCTTAGAGATCATTGATATCTTATAAGTGACTACCATTCCAAATTTCACGATTCTAGGCCCTTCCATAACACAAAACCGCAATTTAGAACGTTTTTTTCTTCTGCAATACCAAGGTGGTATTGATACAAACATAAAACGGAGCCATGTTAGAGCAAGGTCTGTCACCATCAATTTAAAACCATTACGTTTGAAATCGATTTGATACTTCACAAAATTGAGTAGAAATCACCATTTAGAATGTTTTTTAGCGCATTATTACCACTTTTAAATTTCGAATTTTTTAAGAACTGTTCTTAGAAATCATTTATATCTAATAACTAATATTTCAAATTTCATATTTCTACGTCCTTCAGTAACACAAAAACCGTAATTTAGAACGTTTTTTGCTCCTGCACCCACTTTGGGGTAGTGGGACCGACATAAAATATAGCCTATCTTCGAGCAAGGGTTGTCACCATCATTTTGACACCATTATATTTTTTAATCGGTTTGGTATTTCCTGAGATTGTGTAGAAACCACCATTTAGAACGGTTTTTAGAACGCTTTTTGTGCATTTTCACCCTTTTTAAATTTAGAATTGTTTAGAAAATGTTCTCTAAGATATCATGTAATCCAAGATATCATGTATCTTGGAACAAAGGTTGTCACCATCATTTTGACAACATTATTTTTTTAATCGTTTTGGTATTTCCTGAGATTGTTTGGAAACCACCATTTAGAACGCTTTTTGTGCATTTTCACCCTTTTTTAATTTCGAATTTTTTAAGAACTGTTCTTAGGAATCCTTTATATCTAATAAGTAACTAATATTTCAACTTTCATATTTCTACGCCCTTCAGTAACGCAAAAACCGTAATTTAGAACGTTTTTTGCTCCTGCACCCACTTTGGGGTAGTGGGACCGACATAAAATGTAGCCTATCTTCGAGCAAGATTTGTCACAAGGCAGATTAGGCAGAAATGAGACTTAAATTAATAAAACTAAATAATGACAATTTAGAAAATATTTTGAAACTTTTATGCTCAATTAATACCCTCATTTTAGTACTCATTTGAAGTTTTGAATTTTTTAGAAACCATCTTCTTACATCTAAAAATTAAATATCATGTCAAATTACAAGTCCTACCACCTCTCTCAACATAAAGGGCTATGTTGAAATAGGAACTGTCACCATTAATTTGCCAACATTAATTTAGAAATCGGTTTGTTATTTCCTAATATTACACAGAAACGTAATTTAGAAAGCTTTTAAAGGCCTTTTTTAGACCGTTTGTTGTTCCTGTGAACCCCGGGTGGTAGAATCATCGGCATAAAATATAGCCTGTGTAGGATCAGAGATTGTTACCATTGATTCGCAACTATTACTTTTATAATCGGTTTATATTCTCTGAAATTGCATAGAAATCGTAATTTAGGACTTTTTCTGAACGCTTTTCGCACCTCCCTTTCGCTTCACCCCTTTCTAATTCGAATTTATTTTCGACTGTCCTTCGAGGGCATTTATAATTTATAAGTAACTACCATGCCATATTTAAAGTTTCTAGCCACTTCAGTATAACAGAAATCGCAATGTAGAAAGTTTTTTGCTCCTTCAATCCTCTGGTGGTAGTGGCACAGACATAAAATATGGCTTATATTTGAGCAGGTTCTATCACCAACAATTTGTCACGATCATTTTTTAAGCCGGTTTGGTATTTGATAAGAAATTGCATTAAAATTGTAATTTAGAACGCTTTTAGAACGCTTTTCGCTCACTTCATCCTTTTAAATTTGGAATTTTCTTTCGACTGTTCTTAGAAAGCAGTTGCATCTTGTAAGTAAATACAATGCCATATTTCAAAATGTTAGACCCTTCAGTTATGCAAAAAACGCAAATTAGAACATGTTTTGCTCTTGCTCCCCCGGATGGTAGTAACAGCAACATAAAGTATAGCCTATGTTGGAGCAGGGACAGTCACCATCAATTTGCAACCATTACTTTTGAAATAGGTTTGGTATTTCCTGAGATTGAGTAGAAATCGCTATTTAGAACGTTTTTAGAACGCTTTTCGCGCATTTTCACCACTTTTAAGTTTCCCAGTTTTTTCGAAACTGTTCTTAAAGATCATTTATATCTAATAAATATGTACCTTGCATAATTTCAAGTTGCTAACCCCTACTGATCACAAAAATCGAAATTTAGAACGTTTCTTGCTCCTGCAACCTCCAGATGACAGTGACACCGGCATGAAATAGCGACTATGTTAGAGCAGAGGCATCAATTTGTCTACCATTACTTTTGTAATGAGTTTTATTCTTCCTGAGATTGCTCACAAATCGGCATTTAGAACGTTTTTAGAATGCTTTTCGCGCATTTTCAGCCCTTTTAAATTTCAAATTTTTAAAGAAATGTTCTTAGAGATCATTTATATCTAATAAATATATACCATGCAAAATTTCATGAATCTAGGTCCTTCCATAATTCAAAAATCGCATTTTTAGAACGTTTTTAGTTCCTGCATCTCCTCTGCTCCTCTGGGGTAGTGGAGACAGACTTTTTTACAAGGCTTTTCGCGCTATTTCACCCTTTTTAAATTTCGATTTTTTTTTTAGGAAATGTTCTTGGAGATCATTGATATCTTATAAGTAACTACCATTCCAAATTTCATGATTCTAGGCCCTTCCATAACACAAAACCGCAATTTAGAAAGCTTTTTTTCCCTGCAACCCCAAGGTGGTAGTGGTACAAAAATAAAACAGAGCCATGTTAGAGCAAGGTTTGTCACCATCAATTTAAAACTATTACGTTTGAAATCGATTTGATACTTCCCAAAATACAGTAGAAATCACCATTCAGAATGTTTTTTAGAACCCATTTGGCGCATTATCACCCCTTTTAAATTTCGAATGTTTTAAGAACTGTTCTTAGAAATCCTTTATATCTAATAAGTAACTAATATTTCAAATGTCATATTTCTAGGCCTTTCAGTAACGCAAAAACTTTAATTTAGAACGTTTTTTCTCCTGCACTCCCTTTGGGGTAGTGGCACCGACATAAAATATAGCCTATCTTGGAACAAGGGCTGTCACCATCATTTTTTTAAAATCGGTTTGGTATTTCCTGAGATTGTGTTGAAACCACCATTTAGAACGTTTTTTAGAACGCTTTTTGCGCATTTTCACCCCCTTTTAATTTCGAATTGTTTAGAAATTGTTCTTAGATATTATTTGTATCTTATAAGTAACTACCATTCCAAATTTCATGATTCTACGCCCTTCCATAACAAAAAATTGCATTTTTAGAACGTTTTTTACTCCTGCACCCCTTTCGGGGTAGTGGCACCAGGGTTAGAAAAAACCCAGCCCACTGGGCCCACTAGTCTAAAACCCGGGTTTTTTCGGGCTTTATTGAGTTTTTTTGGAGAACACTTTAAACTTCTAATTTTCATATACATTAATACCTAAATTTTCCATGTATCGGTGAAACCTGGGCTTAATTTTGCATTAATTAAGTATGAATTAGCAAAAAAATATATATATAAATAGGAAAAAAAATCAAATTAATTTAAAAGGTACATCTGTATCTCATGGTACAAGTTTGCTGCACTAAGCATATATTAAGTGAATCACAAATGGATTTTTTTTATAATTCTTACCTTAAGTTAAACATGCTAAATTTATACAGTTTCTTTCATTTTCTTCAAATGAGAAATCTGTTGGCTTTTAAGAAATGGGATTTGTAATAATATATTTGAAAATTTTAGCAAAATTTGCTACATACATATTACAATAGTATTAAATGTTAAATTAAATTTGTCAGTGTCAGTGATATTTGTAAATTTAGATTGCAAATAGCGATACACTTATTACTAGCTTTGCTGCTTTATCAACTCCAAAATGATTACATAACTTGCTCCAAACCAGACCAAATGTAGAAAAGCATTGTTCGATTGAAGCAGAGGTAGCTGGTACTGAATGTAAAGAAAAGAAAAACTGACAAACTCCAGGAGGAAACCTATCTGTTTCACTCTTTTTTGCCATAATCTGATCCATTTTTGTATTGAAGACTCCTATATAACACTTTCATTGAAAATTGAAGCGGGATAATAAATGGGATGATTAATCTTAAAAGCTATAACAATGCAAACAAACCAGGATGGGGTTCAAGGGCCATCTTTTTGCATGCATTAAGATTTAAATCATTTAGATACATTTTAGATTACAGGCATGAAAATCTTCTTTCTTTTTTGGTCATCTCTACTTAGAAATTCTTTTAAATCTGGTTCTATTGAAATATATTTAAATTGGCATTTATCTTTGCAGTCTCATACCTTAGATTAAATGACACAGTTGTGAAAGCACAAGAAAATTAAAAAAAACCCACAATGGGTTTTTTCAATGCCCGAAAAAACCTGGACTGTTTTTTTTTTTTTTCGGACTGGGCCAACTTAGACAAACCCTGTCTAACAGCCACTGACTATTAACCCAATTTTCACCTATTCTCATACCTTAGATTAAATGATGTTACAGTTGTGAAAACAAGAGAAAATTTGAAAAAACCCACAGTGGGTTTTTTCAAGTGGGCCCGTCCGAAAAAACCCGCCCGGGTTTTCTCGAGCGGGCCCACTTGGGTAAACCCTGAGTGGCACCGACATAAAATATAGCCTATGTTCTAAGTTGGACTAACACCATCATTTTGATACCATTACTTTTGAAATCGATTCGGTAGCTCCAGAGATTACCTCTAGCAAACAAACAATTTTTACTTCTTTATAATATTAGCATAGACAGATAATAGCTCCACGTTTTATCAGAAAATATTCATTTATATTTTTTCAAAGTAGCACGTATTTTAATTACTTTTATTTTTCAGCTGTTATGAAAAAATGGCAACAAAAAGATATAGTTATCTACTATTTTCGAACTATTTTCCCAATACTTTCTACAGAAATGGAGTACTTCAGTTGCCACTATTACAGAAATAGTATTAAAAACTACAAAAAATTTAATATCACAAAGACAAATTGAGATGCAGTTTTCAAACAAATTGCAGTTAAAAGTACTTTTTTCCCCCTGTACGTTAGGTGTAAAAATTGAAAATGTGCGATGCTTAGAAATTTAAAAAATTGTAGTAGAGATTATCAGTATTTAACCGTACAATGATATATCTGCTTCGTTTTACGGCTGGCTTATGTAACGTTCTTTTTTAGGAACGACATTTTAATTGTTGCCTGAAAGAAATATCATATAGGGCAGTAGCGCCAACTTTCCAAAAATATTGGGTGGGCTGAAAAATTTTTGAGTAAAATAACACGTGTAATTTTTTTCCTTTTGTGTGTATGTGTGTGGAGAGAGAGGAGGAGCGAATGAACTAAAGATGATAATTAGAAATTAAATTATGTTTTTCCTAAACATTTTTTTAAATTATTATAATTTAATTATAATTTTATAAATAATTTTATTAAATTATATTCTTATAAGTTCTTCCTTATAAATACGTTGATATTTATTTTAAATAACATTGGAATCGCTAACTATATTGAAAGAGCAAAAAACTAAATGTCAAGAAAAGCATACATTTTAGTCACCTAAGTGCTTTATATCAATTCAAGGCATCAAAACTGATGGCCAAATAGGCAGGAAATTTGTTTTGTGAGAAATTTAACTATACATCCGCTGAAGGGGTTGTCAGTGCTCCTGTAAGTCTAATGGATGTCATTACTATTTTTCTTCAAATAAAATTATTTTGAGAACGTTGATAAAAGCAAATTTTATTTCAGAGATTAAACAAATAAAAAAATAAATTACTAATTAAATCAATCGAAATTTAGTGGGCAGAGAGATAAAATTATTGAGCGGACTCGAGCCCCATGCGCGCCACTGATATCGGGGGCTAATATTTTCCCATGCTTTACATTTGAAGCTGAATTTTTAAATGTAAAACCAATAATTACGTGGACATAATTTTAACTCAGATAAGACACTGATATAAACAGATTGAGAGACACAGATATAAAACTGTCTAATTTAGTAGATAATCAGTTACAGTAAACTCTGTCTAAGGCGGAATCGGTTGGGACTGAGAAAAATTTCCGTGGTAGACAATATTCCGGTTTATGCAAAAAAGCTCCCCCCTCCCCCCCCCCCCAAAAAAAAAAAGAAAAGAAAAAAAACTCGATCTTTGACTATCTTTCATTGATTTTACTGACTCGAAAATCGATTGAAAACTGAAATTCTGAAAGATTCTTTGTCTTTATAGATAAATGAGAAACGCTATTCAACTTCTTAGTACTGCTGTAAAAATGCAAATTGGAAGTTTACACAAAAAAATAATAATAATAAACTTCGAGAATGAGACAGAATGTTTTTATTTTGAATTTGAGTACAACCATAAAGTATAACATATTGTCCTTTAGAAAATATATATTTTCATAAATTTGCTTTCTACTAAAAATAACTTTTAAATGCAATTTTGTATAGGAAAAAATGACATAAGTAAAAATTATTTAAAATTTAAACAGCTTCTGTTCTTTTGAATTAACTTTTTCAGAGTGTTACGGAATTAAACTAACATTCTCGAGATTGAGTATTTCACTTAACAAGTTTGATAAACGAAATGCTTTTTTTAAAATATCCTTTTTTACGCCTTACGCAAAATTTTGGTTTTGGTGGGACCTTAAAATCCTTTCAGTTTCCGCGTTAGACAGATTCCGCCTTATGCAGGATGAATCAATGTTATTTTCTATGGGTTCGCCGGGACTTGAAGAATTTTCCGCGGTAGACAGATTTCCGGCTTACACAGAGTCCGCCTTAGACAGAATTTACTATATTTACAGCTTCACTAGAAAAGAATATTTTCTAGTTTTGGTTTGGTTCAACTTAATTGCTTAACATAGTGGGGAATTAAAAAGCAGGTAAGCTTACATTTATGTTCAAACTTTTCCATAAAAAAAGTATTTAAAATTTTGATGCATAAAACATATTTTTTTTTTGTTACGTGATACTGAATACTAAAGTTTGTTTTTAACACTTTTCAACAAAGTTGAAAAGTGTTTATGAATTCGGTTTGTCTGTTCGTCCCAGGATTCCAAAAAAGCCAGCTAAAAATTAAAAAAGCGACGCCAGTGGCTTTTTTTGGCCGAAATTGGCCTTTTTTGGCCAGAATTGGCTTTTATACAGTGAATCATTTTACCTATAAACTATGCATTTTAAAGTGCTTTTTAATTAGTTTTAATGACATTTAATTGACTTAGAATTTAATAAATAGCCCAATTTCTCAATAATGAAGACATTAATACTGGAATAATACATAGATGGAGATGCTAGTGATTTGTAGTCAGAATTGAAAATATGTGAGCTAAATTTTAAAAGGGCCATACCAATTGCTTTGTCCGGCGACCTTTAATCCCACCGTTTTTTTTTTTTTTTTCATTTTTACTGCTTTATAAAATTAAAGAGGACAATGGTTACTAATTACATGTTTTATTACTTAACTAATTTTAAGAGCTATTAATATACAAGTCTTATTTTATTTCTCATAAACATTTAAAATCGTACATAAAGTCATACAATAAAAACACTATTTCTCACTACTAAAAACAGTAATATGAAGAACATATGCATGAATATGCACTTTTAAACAGAAGCAAGCTTTTCAAAATTTTAATTCAACAAATTTTATTTGGAGATTTTTTTTTTTTTTTCTTTTTTTGTTTAATTGCTCTCTTTATTTTATACACTTATGTACTAAACTATCCTCAAATATTATATCCTTCCTAATTTTTCTTTCAATATTGTCCATTCTATGACTTACAAGGAGAGTGTCCGAGGTTGGTCTCACCGAATGCGATGAACATTCGGTGAGAACATCTATCGTGTTTCGATAGAGTATTATAGTTAGTATATAAATATATGACCGTCATAAAGCGCAACGCCCAGGGGGTCTTGAGAAAATAAGTCTCAAAGTTTAAGCTACAGTTTATAATCGGATAAATTTTCATTTTTGGCAAGCGCTCCGTGACGTGGTCGGCAGCATGCTGGATTTGAGTTTTTTCTACCCGGGATCAAACACGCTCAGACTTGTTTTTCGGAACGAAAATTTTTATCAATCATTTTCGAACCGCAATTGAAAAAATATGTATAATAATTGAAATTTACCAAAAATATGAATTAAATGTATGTTTTGTAGCGTATAAGTGCTTTTTTACCAACAAAATTTTGCATGTTTAAATATATAATGAAAAAAAAAACCGTATATTTATATGTCTACAGACCAGAAAAATTTTGTAGTTATTTAAAATTATTTAAAGTTATTTCAATGAATAATCTATTTTCACAGAGAAATAAATTAAAACACGTGATATAAATGCGTGAATAATTATATTACTTTAATTTTGTTTCTATATGAAAGTATTTCGAATATTTCATGACTTTTTAATACCCTCTTTAAAATTCTTAATATGACTTTTTTATTTCGGATTTTTGTTTTTCTAATTAACTATTATATTTTCTTAACTATTTTCAGCAGTTCAGTATATTTTTAGAACTTATTTTTAAGCACAAAGACAGTTATTCTAACTATAATTATAAGAATCCAAGATTTAAAAAATTCAAAGTTAAAAAGATACATTTATTTCACTGTGAAAAGTAGTAGCTTATTTATGCACATAACAGTAAATAAATTTTAAAATTAGCTTAATTTTATGGTCTATAAAAGTTCCTATTGACTTTTTTTTAGTTTGTTATTATTGTTATTATTTATTTATTTTATCTTTACCTTTCATTAAATATAGTATAAACATGCAAAGATTCGCACTTAAAATTGTATTTATATCATTAAACTGAAGTATACAAAAATATTAAACAAGAAGAAAAATTATTTCCGAAAGAAATTACTAACTAGACACTTATTCTAATTAAAAAACAAGAATCTCAGACTTTAAAAAATCCTATGAATAATATAAAAGCATATTTTTCAAACCATGAAATATTTGAAGCATTTAAATGTGTAAACAAAATGAAAATAATATATTTGTTCACTTATTTTAATTTATTTCTCTGTTAAAAATTGCAGATATTCATTGAAATAACTGTAAATAATTTTAAATAACAACAAAAAATTTCTGTTCTATAGACATATAAATATGCGTTTTTTTTTCATTATATATTTAAACATGCAAAATTTCGTAGTTAAAAAAGCACTTATATGCAACAAAAGATACATTTAATTCATATTTTTAGTAAATTTCAATTATTATACATATTTTTTTGATTGTGGTTCGAAAATGATTGATAAAAATTTTCGTTCCGAAAAACAAATTCCGAGCCGGGTTTGATTCCGGGGAGAAAAAACACAAATCCAGCATGCTGCCGACCACGCCACGGAGCGCTTGCCAAAGATGGAAATTTATCCGATTATAAACTGTAGCTTAAACTTTGAGACTTATTTTCTCAAGACTCCTTGGGGGTTGCGCTTAGAGGTGTTGCAAACCGCGTGTATTCGTTACTGAGTAACGGGTATTCTCTCTGATACGAAATACCGAATCGGTAGTTCAAAATATGAGCCGTTACTCGTTACTGCAGAACTAAGAAACAAACTTCAAACGCTACTTTTATTTCGTGATTCATGAACGGAGCCGCATTGTCCGATGCGGAAAGATGCGAATTTGTGTTCGGTCTTTGGACTCTGGAATCAGTTGTGCCCGTATTTTAGTATCACATACGGGTATTCATTATCGTTTCGTTACTTCAACACTCGTTCATTTGCCAAAAATGTCCGTGCAAATAATTAAGGAAGGAAGATGTTGATGTTGAAGACACGTGGTCAGTAGCAGAACAAACTGCTTTTAGAAGAACGATTACTATGAGATCGTTTATTCTTTCAGGGATTGTACTTTTTATTTCTCAGATATGAAGTGTTATATGCTTTTTTGAAACATGAAGAGAATAATTGATTTTTTTTTCTTTTTGACCAAGAGGTTCTATGAATGTATTTTAAAAAAGGAAGCATGGATTCAAGCAGTAAAAAGACAAGATGTGTTTATCATTTAATATTTTAATTAGATTAATTTCGTATTAATTATGCATTTAATCTATTAAGATTGCTCATAATTTTACTGTAAAAAGAACTGAAGCTTACAATAGAATAAAATATCCGTTGTAGATGTATCTAAGGAATGATAAAATATTTTTATGAAAACATACTTTTTAAATCATTGATTTTTACTCATATTCGCATAAAATCAGTAGGCGCTTTTGATCAGAAATTAAGAAATGTATTAGCGTTTCTCTTTTTCCTTTAAATTCAAAAGATTTGTTTGGCGATACTATGAAAATGGGTGTTTTGAACCGAATTTCTGGACGCGACACTAATTGAAGGGCCGTCATAAAAAAGCATTTGATTATAGCTTGAACTGCGATAAACTTATCAAAAAATGAAAAACGCTGTTAGATTCCATATCATTCCTATGATCGCCAGTTTTATTCATTAGATTGAGTATATCAATGTGTCAGAAAGTTTTGCGGTGTTGAACGGAGGTAAATATGTTTTTGAGAACCGATTGCTAGTTTCCGTTATAGACAGTTCCGTTGTCGCATGTTTTACTGGTTTCAGTAAGCATTGGACATTTCTATTATGATACTCAATTACTATTTTTTTCTTTAATACATACAGTAATACTTGCGGAGACAGACACGTGAGAAATCCCAAAGGAATTCCGTTTTAGAGAGATTTTTCGTCTTAGCAGATGGAATTTCATTGTATTATTTTTCAGGGGAATCGATCTTGAAATATTTCAATTCAAAATAAAATTCCACTTTTAGAGGTTGTACTTATTTAGTGATTATTATATTGTGAATGTTTCTACTTTTGCGCAGATTTCTGTTACAGACAGGTTTCGTACAAAATTTTATTATGGGTCTAGGTAACGGTAACGAATTTTTGAAAAGACCTCACGTACGGTATATAATTATATTTACTGTAGTCTTGTGACCAGGGCTGCGGAGTCGGAGTCGGGTCCATTTTTGAGCGAAAAAGTTGGAATCGTCCATTTTTCCCACCGACTCCGCTGCCCTGCTTGTGACCATATATTTCACATGCAGTATTTTGAGCCCCCAGTTTTATACTTCATGAAATGTTTAATTAGTGCAAGCATCCATATATATTTTATTTTTTTATTTTAAGGAAAATAAAAAAAAAAAATTATAATCGGAAAACACTCAGAAAATTAGAAAATACACCGAATATATGTGTACTAGCACTTAAGAAGATTTTTAATATCGGTTTTCTAAAGAGTAACGAAAGTAACGAGTAACGAATATTTTCTAACGGGTAGTGCGTTTGAAAGTAACGAATACATACGGGTGTTCATTTAGTCGTTACTTTTACAGCACTAGTTGCGCTTTATGACAGTCATATATTTATATACTAACTATACTCTATCGAAACACAAATGTTCATCGCATTCGGTGAGACCAACCTCGGACCTTCTCCTTGTTAATCTTTCCATATGGACAAGCAAGAATGTTTCTATTTTGATGTTTTACATTTTGTCATTATTTAATTAAATATAATCTTTAAAATTTGTAATATATGCGGAGCTTAGTATAGAATT
Organism: Maratus speciosus; assembly: GCA_963932465.1. Lineage (NCBI taxonomy): Eukaryota > Metazoa > Arthropoda > Arachnida > Araneae > Salticidae > Maratus > Maratus speciosus. Next base: position 59,618,743 of record OZ010799.1, on the reverse strand, counting down.
TCAAAACACTACTTTGGAGTGCAATTTATATTCTGTTCAATATTTATTTTTTTTTTCCAGATCTAATGCCTTCACAGTTGCCTTTTAGCGGTTGTAAAGAGTTATTCATTTGACAAATTTTATAGAAATTTATCATTTTTCTAGTAGAAAATATTTATAAGTGTATTAAAAATAAATTAATCCAAATTTAAATAAACTGTAAACTAACTTTTTAAAAATAAAAACCGGCTTTTTTTCAATTAAAGCTGGCCGGCTAAAACCCGGCCACCCTGGTCTGTCCACATTCTAACTCCCTTAAATATACTCGGATTTTCATGCAATTGAAATGTGTTAATGATACTTACCACGGCATGTTTGGTATTGTATATAAAGTGTGTAGTGTTAATAGTTCATTTACAGGGGCACTCAAAACAATTCCACTACATTATGCTATATGGGGAAAAGTCGTTTGCAGAGTATTTTAATGTCATTACGTTGTTTCAAATGTATCGAAACTAATATAAATCCCAATAGCAGAAAATTCCCCAAGTGTCTGCGACAGATCTTTCAGGGACTGAAAATAATATGCGGGTAAAATGTTACAAATGAACCTTTAATTAATAAATCATTTACTTTTAATGTTTTTTAAGCATTTTACTCATTTTTATTAATAATGATCTTAAGTTTTAGTAATAAATAATAAAGAACTAAACATAATAGGATTATGAACATAATTGGAAAAAGATACAATAGGAAAAAAAATCTGCAAAAGGGAAAAGAAAATCTGCGACGCACGTCACCCGTCAGGAACTTTCTGCTACCTGGATATAAATCACTGAATTTTACAACCAGATGATTACGATAGAATAGGGCATTCATAACATTTGTCGTTCATTTACAGGGACATACAAAAGAAATCGGTTACAGTACTGTCCCCTTGAGCAATAATTGCTGGAAGTGCGTTTTCAATTTCGTTATGGCTTTTAAATTTAACTAATTTTTTACATGTTACTCGCTGTATATAAATTCTATACCTGCGATACAGGGCTGCACAAAAGAATTCACGTACCATTCTTCTTATAAGTGGAAATTGCTGAAGGGAAATTTTCAACTGAGGTATGCATTTCCTAATTGAACTAAATTTTTGCATGCATGCAGTTAATAGAACAAATCTATATATCATATACAGTTCAGCTTCAAAGAATTCGGATATTTTTCCGATTGTACATAGGAACAGTTGAAATATGGTTTTCAAATGTATTATGCCTTTCCATAAGGTTGAATTAGACACAATATTTTAACTTTTTAATAGGGTGTCAATGATTTAAATCAGTTGATTTAAATCAGCGATTTAAATCATGATTTTAATCAAGTGATTTTTTTAAAAAAAATCATTGATTAAAATCAAAAATTTTCTAAATTCAAAATGACATAAAAAAAGTATTCAAATCTAAGATGAACATGATTTGGAAAGTTTTTACAGGTACTGTGACTTATGAATACACAAAACAAAGCTTTAATTGTTTCTAAGCGTAATTTCTGAGTATTGTGAAAAATTTAAGTGCAGTAAGTTTGCAAAAAGCATGGTTTTCATCTAAGAAACATAAAACGCATTTAATTTAAAAATGATATTTAAATCTAATATAACTTACAATACCATAATTTCCTTTTAATAATCAAGTTATTCATTCTTTTATATATAATAAACGTAGCAATAGAGTGTCAATGATTTTAATCAATTGATTTAAATCAGATGATAATCACATATTTTCTGATTTTTTAAAATAGTGTGAAAAAGCATTATAATCAGTAATGAAAATGATCAATAAATCACTTGTAAAAAAATGTAATATTTGTTATTGTTAATTATAACCATATTAAACTGTGTAAAAAGAAGTATTATACATTTAAAAAACATCTAACTAAATGTGAAATAACTTCAAAACATTATAATATTTAGTAGCTATTCAAATATTTTAATGTTGTGGGGGGAAAAAATCTGATTTAAATTTCAAAAATACAATTTTTGTAATCTATTTATAAATTATGTGAGAGTTTGCAGTATACATTGCTACAATTTTTGATCAATTTGATATACATATACATACGCTTTAGAACCTGTGTAAAATTACAGGCTGCTTTATGAATTTATTAAACTATTATTTATCACCTTTTTTTCAACCACTTTTTCAAAAATGTAGATTGTGTTCTTAATTAAACAGTTAATTGTTTAATAATTAATTTAATCTGTATCATCAATTTAAAATTAAATGTAATTTATCAATAACTTTAAAATATAAGCAGTATTTAATATTGGTTTACATAATTATTACAAAATATTAATGAACATAATGTTGTATGTTACTAAAGAAATTTTTAATTTACAGTTTTTTTTTGTAATTTCTATAATTACATAGTTAAAATTTTATTAATTAAAGCAAAAAAAAACATAGATTGTGTTTGTAATTGGAGGGTTATTCATTTTTGAAATGTTTAATTCTTGGTAGATGTTTAATATTTTAACACAGGGAAAAAAATAAAAAAAATCCGATTTAAATCAAAAAATCTGATTTAAATCAAAAAAAAAATCCGATTTTTTTTATTTTTTTACACCCCACTTTTTAAACGATGCAGTTTTGTTACATTATTCTGAATGTGTTGGAAAGTGTTACATAATCTATGCTTGATGCATGATTCCCCCCCCCCCCTCCTTGTTGTTGATGATGGTGATGAAGATGACTGTATACAGTAAACTGTTTAAACTGTTTCTGTTTTCAATTAGTTGGATCTGCAGATTTTGAGGTAAGTGAGAAAATAAAAGAGACATTTAGAATAATGTTTTATGCTAAATGCAATATGTTTTAATTTCTAATGTATATTATGTTTGAAAATATTATAAGCAGACAGATGAGGGACTGTGCATATATAACATTATCAACTTTTTGGTTATTTTGCACCACCCCCCCTCCACCTCATACGATATGATACGTTATCATCACTCGAACCTCCCCCCCCCCCTTCCCCAGGTAATGATATCGTTATCAATGTATAAACATTGTTTAGATTTTTGGAATTTTTTTCTTTTGTTTGGAGTAATATGGTTACATTTATTTTTCACATTACTTGATTTATTCAAATGAAGAGAAATCAATAAAATATCAGTTTATATATCAAGTAACATTAAAAGAAATAGTTGCTATTTAAAAGCATTTCATAATAGATTTTTGTTACATAATGCATTCAACAGTAATAATGTCTTTTTGCACTTGCTCCCTTGCACCGGGTGGTACAGACAAAACTTTTTATCAACAAAACAGGTGGATAATATTCTTTCTCTTTTATTTACTAGTAAACACAAGTATCATTTCAAACATACTTCGCATATGGTTTGCCGAACAGCGGATTATCATGGAAGACGGTAGTATTTCGAGTGACGCAGCCTTAAGCCTAAAATCGTATCGTATCGTATCGTTAAAATCGTATTGTATCATAAAATTCGTAGATGGCGGAACTCATATATACAGCTAACTCGACATCAAAGAAAACGCGAAAAGCCGCCTTTTAATAACTCAGCAGATATATGTCTTATTGTTCTGAATTTTGTAGAACAGTCTTATATCTGCAGTCTAATCGTATACTGAAATTTTTGCATTTCTACGTGCAGTATATTTTGAGATCTAAATAGCCATTTTTAAAGTGAAAACGTTGGTATAATATCGAGGAAGTTCCTAATTTGAAAATCTCGAAAACGGTTCTAACGATTATTTTTAAATTGATACATAATATAAATGGGATTAAGGCGAGGTGAATAACACTTTTCTTTTTTCTGGGAAAACTCTCGTTCGTTAAATAATTCGATTTTTTTTTTCTCTCGAAAATGACACGGGCGATTTTTAAAAAATCAAATAAATATTTTTCAGATGAACCAAATAACAATTTACTTGTTTCCAGCAAGACTCTTGTTCGTTTTATAATGCGCATGAAAAATCGGACTATATTTCTTCGCCATTCTATGGAAATTTCACCGAAAATGCATGACACTGTATTCATACACATGCTTTCTTTTTAACCACTTTTGGGGAGAAAAATTTTGTCTTCCCACTGGCTGAGTGGCTAAGGGCCATCGTTTACTGACCTTAAGATAGGCAGTTCGATACACCCTGGTACGTGTTTTCACATGTGAATGTTTTTTTAAGTCTGCTAGTTGACCATTATTCTCAGTTCCTTTGTAATTTTTTTAATTGCTATTAAGTTAAATAAAATTACAATTATAATGACGCCAATTTGATGATGATTATTTCTTGGCAATTTTTCAACAGTAAAAATATTACCATAAATTTTATAAATATATTTAATTTCAATCACTTTACAAAAAATATACATTAATAATTATTATTTGAATATAAATCACACGATCAGAAACGTAAAAAAATAATTCATTTCAGCTCTTCTTTTTATAATATCATTTTTTATTATTATGACGGTCAATCAATATATAATCACTGACATCCATAATATTATTATTATTATTATTATTATTTTCCTTGCATAAAAGCTATTGTGATGTAATAATTCTTTTATAATAAATAATTTAGTTGAAATGTTTTATTTATAAATATCAATGAAGTTTGATAACCCCGAGACAATTCTTTTTACTTAACTTTGCAATATTTACAGTTTACATAATAGGGTCATTCCACGTAAAATGAGCAAAAATTAAAAAAAAATTGTGGCCACATACTAACCAATTTTAATAAAATTCGATTCTCAGGTTCAATTCATATTCAAGTAATGCTCTGCAAAATATCTTGACAAAAAATAATTTTTTTTAGCAGTTTTGGACATTTAAAAAACTTGTGATATAGAATGACATGTGCGCAATCGTCCAAAGTTGCAAGTTTGAAGTTCTGTATCATGAAAACTGTTTAACAGAAAGGAATTTTTTTTATAATTTTGTAAACTCTGAAAAATTATCTTCTTATTTACTGAGTTATAATAATCAAGTAACACCATGATTATTTATAAATTGGTTGCAAAAATTGAAAATTTGTGAATTTTGAGAAAATTAGAAACGTTATAAAAATCAAAGGAATTAAAAAACCTCTGTGAAATTAATGCCTGATGTAGTATGTCATATGTAGATCGAATTCCCCAAGTTTTAAAGTGGCCATTTATTTCCTTCATCTTCAAAAAAACTTAGAAACTTTTAAAAAAATTACAAAATCATGATTTTTCCTCTTCTGTATAAGCAAAACATAAATAAAGGACAGGGCCGACATTAACAATATTGGTCAGACATAAAGATTAATAAGTCCATGATACGTTAAAAAAAATTCAAGATTGCCTTTTGATTCCTATCATAAGAAAAATGGGTTCAAAATAGTAATGTTTTCTGCATTCCATTAGCTATACCTCTTTGAATTCGCCCGCGTATCTTAAAATATTGCACGATTGCATGGGAAAAAAAATTAGTGCTGCCATCTAGGTTTTTTATTTGAATTTAGAATTGATATATAGTTTTTCGTTTAGCTCAGTCTGATTTCTACTCTAATTTAAAATTCTCTTGAGGCAAAAATAAACTGAAAGCAAGAACAAAAGTTTCTGCATTTAAAGTATACACATTTATCTGTAATATAAAACAATTTAAAAGTTTAATAAAGCTTTCCTTGACTTAAAAAAAAGTAATAGAAATATTGCATTTTACCCTCAACATTTTTTACTATTTATTTTTTTTTCTCATTAAGGAATAAAAAAGGCATGAATGAAACTTCCGATATTTCAAATATATACTTTTAGCATTAAGGTGTAGCAATTTGCAGCTTGTCAAGGCTGTCCTTCGTGTGTAAAGGATTAATAGAAATATTGCTTTTTTCTCTTAAAAATTTTCAAAAATAATTTTTTTCTCGATACGAAATAAAAATACAATTACTAACTTACGCCAGTCTGTTAATTATCATTCATTCCTAATTATAAATAATTTTTAATATATTCTTTCCATTACTAAGGCTAATATTTGAAATTGAAATTTTAAGCACGTAGACAATACCTCGATTTTACATTCACTTTTAATGTAAATTTTAATACTTAAATGAACAATCCAGAAATCTATTATTTTGCATTTACTCATAAATAGATATGATCTACTTATAGACTGATTTTGATTAAAATCTGTGACATGTGTGCCACAGCTGATTTGCTCATTTTGCATGGAATGACCCAATAAGCATATCAGAATTCTGGTGTTGCCATCTTTTGACGCAATTGCGTAGTATTATAGAGAAATGTTTGATAAAAACGTTGAAGCAGACAGTTTTTAAATCGAAGAATTATTTTAAGAGATATTTAATGTTAAATCTGGATAAAATTGTCTCATTAAAAAAGTCTCATAGGGAAAAAAATATACATGGGAATTTAATCATTTTCATTCAATTTAATCATTCAATAGAAACTCGAAGTTTGCAGAGTGCATTTATTATTCTTAACTTGCCTAATTTTTTGACGGTTTATTTCAATTTTAAATTAAAATTTTCAGAATTTCCAGAGATATTTTTTACATATTTTAGAAAAGGTTATTTTAAATTGTTGCCAAATGTTAAAACAGCGCAAAGAATAATATATCCTTTAAATTAAAAATTCATTCACACGTGACTATTATAAACAGAAAAAAATCCTTTTAAATTAGAATTAAATGATAACGTGTTAAAAGCAGGAAAATATTAAACATTACGTCATAAAAATTGTTTTTACACATGCTTACTTAAAAAGAAAGAAAATTATAAAATAATCAATTATTTTCAAATTAGAATTAAATGATTACGCATTAAAAGAAGGAAAACATTGAAAATTACGTCATAAAAATTATATTTACACGAGAATATTAAAAGAAAAAGAAAATTTTTAAATAATAAATTCATTGATATGTGTTAAAAGTCGTAAATGGAGGAAATTACGTCATATTGACCAAAGTGGCCAAAACAGTTTACAAAACACATTGCAAAACATATTGCAAAACATATTGCAAAACAGTGTAAATTAAAAAATATATTTATATGAGAGATTTATTTCAAATTTCGAGATGATATTTTTAACTATAGTTGCTAATTTTAAGGTAGCGCAAATAATAATATTATCTTTCTAATAATAAAAATATTTTCAGTTGAATGTTACAAAGAGAAAGGAAAGTTTGGTGAAAATTATGTCAGATTTAAAACGTTACATTTAAAATCTCTTATTTAAAATCATTTTCTTATAGCGTTGTTAAAAAATACCATAAAGCAAAGACTCTGTTGACTTAGTTCCTTTTATATTTGGTAATTTTCAAATGTTTAACTAATCTTATTTAATCAAGCAAGGAAACAGCAACTAACATCAGCTGATTCGGTCTTGAAATCCCTCAGTAAAAGGGAAACCCGTTTACAGTAAGATCGCCATTGATTTTTTAATTATACAGAGCAGCCTCGATTATCCGAGCTAATTGGGACTGTTAGTAAATCGGAATCGGAAATCTCGGTTAATAGAAACTGTGTGTAAAAACTCGCCGTGCTTGCGAATTTAACATCTCTTTAAAAAAAATATATAGAACGTTTTTTAAATAATAAAAGTAAATATATGTAAAGTTCTGTTTCACAGCTTAACAAATTTAAAAAGAAAATCAACTACCAGTAGTAAATTTTAAAATGCAAATTGAAAAATTTACGAAAGTTCACACAGCCACTGGAAACAAAGCATTGTTCGCTATTGACTTCTCAGGGTCCAATGTTTCTTTGGAGTTGAGGGCTTTTGGGGGCAGAAGGGCCTGTATAGCACGGACAGTGAGCTAAAGAGTGTGGTTATTTTTAAGGCTCATTCAAAAGGGAAAAAAAAAATCAGAATCTGTTATCGGCTCGGTTAACAGAAACCTCGATTAATCGAAGCTCGGTTAATCCAGGTTCTACTATAATTCATTCTTCCGTAATCTTTTTAAAGCAGATCAAATTAATGGACTTTAGCACAATGGACTTTAGCACAACTGCCATGCTTGTTGGCCACCTTTTTTTCAAAAAGTTTGCTTCACCTTATTCAATTAATGAGATATCTCCGATAAAATAAGTCACATTTTCCCGTTCTAAAATACTGGTATCCAAAAATCGTAGCATGTAACTGACACTACAAGTACTCATGGAACTAGACTATTTTAAGTCTGATTTTTATTATAGACTATATAAAATTATTAAAAATATATATTATGATAGGAACTAGCGGGCTTCGTCCGTTATTTACGTTACGGATATAAAAATCATGTTTTTTTTAGGGAAAAAGAAATAAAAACCTATTTGACGATAGGTTTATAAAGACACATTTTGTATTTGTTATATTTCTGGGGATGAGGAGGGGGGGGGGGCTATTTTGATTAAATATCCCAATTAGTCTACATGGCAGATATAATTATGATAGACACCAGTGGTGTAGTCGTAAAGAAAACAGTGGGTATACGTTCTAAGCAGAGGGTATACGCTCAAGGCAGAGAGTATACCCTAGTGTATATATACTATAGCTTTCTTGAGAAACATAGGGTATACGGTGTTCCTTAAAAAAATCCAGAGGGTATACGTCGTATACCCTCGTATACCCTCCACTACATCCCTGATAGACACTAGCGGGCTTCGCCCCTCTATGGCGCCTTATGGGTCCAGCTTCCATAACTCAGAAACTACCTTTCGGGCATCAATGCAACAGATTCCAAACGTTATAATTAACTTAATAATCACCCTATATAGCATTAAAGTAAATTTATGAGTACTGCATACTATTTTTTTATCGTAATTTCTGAAGAGAAAAAATTATTTCGGTTCCATTCTTAGGTACTGGTCTGAAAAATTTTGAAAAAGGGGGGAAGGAGGGGACATGAGACTGCTGTTTGTCAAACAACACAACGGGCTCTGGCTTATTCAACTTGGTTTTTGATGACTTCAATTGGAAGGTGGTTTGTTTAAAAGAGTGCGTTCCCTGCCCCATGAAAATTGGAACTATTGGTGCTACATCTATGCAAGGATTTAATAATTATAAATTAACATTTTGGATTTATTAATTTAAGGATAAAGTGTTTTTAAAGGAATATCAAATGAAACCCTCTGTGCGATCTGCGATTATACTTACCCAGTTGTTTTTATATACAAACTGCTATAAGGAAAATTGTAATAAAATAGTAAAAATTAAATCTGCATTAAATTCCATAAGTATCTTTTTTTAATCATTTTATCACTAACCTCAAAAAAGTAATGATATCAATGCAAAAACCCTTGACGGGTTAAAAGTTTCTGACGCAGCACTTTATCTTATGCTCTAAGAATTTTAAATATGGAACTTAAAAATACTGATACCAAATTTTGAGTGACGTTATGCTATTTCTTAAAAAATATATTTGTATTTATTTCACCATTTTATTTTTGTTTTATTTATAATCGCATGTGCAAAAGTTATGTTCAACATGAAAAGCTGCATAAAATTTTATTCGCTGTTGCTTTATCATTTACATCTCTCTCATAAATTCAAAATATGTGTTTTAAAAGATATGATATAAAATTTAAGTGACGCCTTGATGTGACTTTAAAAGGTTTGTTTTTTAAAATTCAATTTAAATTATTTTTGACTTGGTTAAAATATTTTTTTTACATCTACACAATACTTTTAATTTTCCAATTCACTGTTAAATATATCACTTTCATTGAATCTATACTATGCATTGAAATGTATTTATTTCAATAAATTGATTTATCTTTTGTGTCACGCTATTCAAAATTGTGAGTAAGATTTATGTAAATGGTTTCTTTGCGTCATTGTGTCCAAACTACATGAAATGTATGAAAAAGGATAGTTTGACGCAAATAAACCATTTACATAAATCTTACTCACAATTTTGAATAGCGTGACACAAAAGATAAATCAATTTATTGAAATAAATACATTTCAATGCATAGTATAGATTCAATGAAAGTGATATATTTAACAGTGAATTGGAAAATTAAAAGTATTGTGTAGATGTAAAAAAAATATTTTAACCAAGTCAAAAATAATTTAAATTGAATTAAAAAAAAAAACCTTTTAAAGTCACATCAAGGCGTCACTTAAATTTTATATCATATCTTTTAAAACACATATTTTGAATTTATGAGAGATGTAAATGATAAAGCAACAGCGAATAAAATTTTATGCAGCTTTTCATGTTGAACATAACTTTTGCACATGCGATTATAAATAAAACAAAAATAAAATGGGGAAATAAATACAAATATATTTTTTAAGAAATAGCATAACGTCACTCAAAATTTGATGTCAGTATTTTTAAGTTCCATATTTAAAATTCTTAGAGCATAAGATAAAGTGCTGCGTCAGAAACTTTTAACCCGTCAAGGGTTTTTGCATTGATATATGCTTACACGCATGACAGAAGAGTAGATACACCAAACGTTAGGGTGTTCCATATTTTAGAATTGAATAGTTTTATAATCATTTAATGACTTTGTACTTTCATAAAAATAGATAACATGCTAAAAAAAGATAACATATTAAAAAAAAAAAAAAAAGACTAACATACTACTTTGACAGGGTTGTTTGGTTTAAACCAAATGGTTTTTTTCTCTTTTTCCCTAATGTTTTCATTTATTTTACACATTATTGAAAAATGCAAAATCCAAGTTATACAGAAGCTACAAGCAAAACTTTAGAAAAATGATGAATTAATAAACTTGTAAAGTGACAAACATTTTTAGTCAATCAAACTTTTCTTATAAGCTTTAAATGTACATGGCAGACTAACTAATTTTTCTAAAATTAGGGGGGGGGGGGGTAGTTTTCTTTCTTCTTCTTTTTCAAGACTTTAATTTTTTTAAATAGCCAAAATGGCAGATATGAGCTAAAAATACACTTTTACTACTTAGATTGCTTGATTAGTTAAGATTTACTAAGGATTACATTATGCCTCAATGATGACATAGTCGTAAGTAATTTTCTCCATTAGTTACTCTTTGTTCTGTATGATAAAATGAATGATTGGCTGTGAGTTTTCTTTGTTGTATCATGGCTATTGGGTTTAGCAAGCCTTTGTTTTTCTTGCATTCCTACATTGGGATTGGGGTTTTGCATTATGATTTCATTCTGTTACCAGCAGGGTTGGCATGGTTTAAATCAATTGCTTAACCAACTAGTTTTTAGAAAAAATCTAATATAATATTTTCTCAATTTTGTAGTGTTTCAAATTATTGGATATAAATAATTTCTACTTTTAACCAGGGATGTAGTGGAGGGTATACGCAGGTATACGACGTATACCTTCTGAATTTTTTTAAGAAGCTCCGTATACCCTCTGTTTCTCAAATAAAGCTATAGCGTATACCATAATCACGAACTTTTAGGACTCTAGCGTATACCCTCTGCCTATAGTGTATACTCTCTGCATTTTTTACGACTACAACACTGCTTTTAACAGTCTTATCCCAGCAGTCACCGTGAAACAGTGAATCTATGTTAATTTGTATGCATGTAGAATTCAAATTGCATGTGTTGATGAACGTATCTAAAGCTCTAAAGAGAAAATTTAAAACATGTGAATTTAGCAAAGATAAAATAGACTTATAATATCCAATATTTTGCATAAAATATTTTCCTTTGAGAAAACACAGATTATTTACAGTTAATAACATAAAATGACCTTTAAGATTCCAATCAAGCTGTAAAAGAAAATTTTCTTGATTGGGGAGATTATCTTTTAAGACTGTTCTCAACTCCTCTACTCAACAAGCGCAAAACGCTTAGACACATTTACAAATTAATTTTTTAACGGCAAGATATAAAATTAGAAGGCCTGACTATAGAAGTGATTTGGAATCGAACTGTGTTTTCCATTTTTGATAAGTAAATTACCTATTGAGTTATAGATAATTTTGATTACATGGCAAAGACGTTTTTAACCTTCCTTGAGTGGTTATTCTTCTTTCATGCGGAAATTTGGTCCAAAACGCCGTTTTTGACAGTATTTTCTGAAAGATCTATTGCGTTTGCAAAAATGCGGAAAACACAGTTCCATTATATAGTATCTGAACAACACCATCTGCTAGTTTCATGCATTTCTGAACGAAAATAAATTAAAACTTATGTCATAAAGTTGCCCTTTCGGATTTGAGAACAGCCTTAAGAATAAAAAAGAAACTCAAAATATGAAGTCGAATAAGAGGACATTGAAAAATTGGGTGCTAGCGAAGCACCTATTTACTTTTAACTAAAATATGCAATAAGATATATTTAAATAGTCTATTGCATAATCGAATCCACTATTTAGATACGACAAAAAAAAGGGGGGGGGGAGATCGAGATAAGGTTCACTTGAGACATAATAGAAAAAAGTCTCATAAAAATGCTTAAAAAGGTATATTATTAATTTTTTAGTTTAGGTAGACATTTAAAAGTAATATGTATTATAACATAGCTTAGAAAAAAAGCTTGTGCATTAAGTCTGATGGCTATTTAAATGTTTTAGTGGATGACAACTTTTATAAATATACTTTCCATTTTAAGATCAATGTTTTCAGTAATCTAAAAAGCTAGTAAATAGGTATTCTGTTTATTTTACTGTCGCCTTTTTTTTTTTTTTTTTTTAAACCTGGCAGTTTCTGGGAAGTGTCAAATGACAATATACAATACTTCTTGAAACGTATAAAGACTCTACTGCTAAATTCAAATCATTCCAGGAATTCTTTATAAAAAGCTTTACTTTCAATAAAAGATAATAATTGTTAATGATATGTTCTAACAGAAAAATAAGATATCTCAGATTGCAAATATTTCAAAAAAATTATTTTGAATATCCATGGGAAAGTATATTGTATTTATGAAACTACATCATACATTGACGTATAGTACTATAGTAATCAAAAGATTGTTTATTAAGATTTTCAAGGTATCAATGTTTCACTATGTAGAGCATTTTATTCATGGAACATAAGACATAGCTTTTACTAAAAATATTTAAATTATTTCAATTTTCTAGATAATTTCTGTAATTATTTAATTTAAATTATTTTTAAATGAAGTTATATTACTTATATGTCCAACAATGTTTATTTTTATCAATAAATATGCATGTATATGTAATAGGAAAATATATTTTAAAAAACCCGGTTTAAACCAAAAAAAACCTGGCTTAAACCAAAAAAAACGGGTTTTTGGGGTTTTTTTTTTGAAAAAACCGGGTTTTTTACCAACCTTGTACTTTGATGTAAAGACCAAGTTACAAATAAAAGTGGATCAAAAATGATAACGAGATCAAAAGACAAATCCCCCCTCCCCCCTGAAATGATAACGTTAGATATGCGTAGCCCCTGACTATTCTGAAAATATAGGATATTTTTGATATTTTCGAAAATATCATATTGACGAATCCTGATTTTAGCCCCCCACACTGTATATTAAATATATTTATATTATTCTTCTATATATTAAAAACGTAAAATAATGAAGCATCAATTATGAAGTTGTGGGCGGAAAGAAAATTAAAATGCCAATTGCGTTTTTCCCACGAGGATATGGAAATAGATATTGTAACAAAACTCTTCAAGGTATTGCAAGTAAAGCAGTAATTAGGTCAAACCTATACTACGTTAAGTTACACCAAGTTATTTCTCAAACAGTTTTTGTAATTCTGATATGATTTTTAAAAAAATAACTGCTGTTCTAGTTCTTCAGATAGATACTTCACTGCCATATTAGGAAACTTTAAAAAGAAAAAAAAATAAAGAGAGATTTTACTAGCGGTAGTTTCTGGGTTAGCAGGCGATTTAAAAATATAGTACATAAAAATTACAAGAAGTGCAAGAGAAATAAAATATATTTTAAAAGGAATGTGTATTAACCTCAGGGTTGGCATACTTCTTCCAAATTGGAAAAAAAACTGCGGAAAAAACCGGCCGGAAGAAATAAAGAAACTGTTTTTCGTTACCGAATTTACAATATAAGTTGCAACTTTGTAAAATACAATAGATTCATTTTTCTTATAGATAACTTTAAGAAAATTCCATTAGAACTATAAAAATGTAATTATTTGCTAAATTAAAAATTACATAGGTTTTTTAGCAAGATCACACACCTGAACAAATACCTGACTAAAGCTTTTCAATCATTGGATACCCGAAAAAAAAAGAAATTTTATCCAAAATACACAAAATCCATTAAAAGTTATCCATTTCAATTTAACTAACATAATTTTATTATTATTAGTTAAACTTATTTAACTGGTAGTAAGTATATGGATCATTTACATATTGTAGGATGAAACATATTTTACAGATTATTTAAATAAAAGACAGTCTGTACATTCATTTTATTAAGGAAACTAATATGAGCAGAGAATAACATATTGCAGGTGTATAAGATAAAGTGCAAATGAAAGAGATAATATGAAATAGTATGATAATAATAAACTAGTGTGTTGTCGCCATCACATAACTTTCTTCTATATAAATCATGTCAATTTAAATAGTAGTCATTTAAATAGTACAAAAAATTACATCAAATTAGCAGCAATTCATATCAAAGTATATGTGAATTTAAAGTTTGATGAATATTCGTGCATTAGTTCGTAAGATAGAGCTACAGCGGAAATTCTGAAAATTGCAGCATAGCAGCGCCACCTGTTGAGCGATTTACACCAAAACATAAACATCACTAATTGATAAAGGTATACCTGAATCTGAAGTTTGACGAAAATTTGTGCATAAGTTACTGAGATAGAGCTATAGTGAAAATTCTGAAAAATGCAGCATAAAAGCGCCACCAGTTGAGCAATTTGCACCAAAACATAAACAGCACTAATTCATATCAAGGTATACCTGAATCTGAAGGTTGTTGAAAATCCAAGTATTAGTTCTTAAGATAGAGCTATTGCGGAAATTGCAAAAAATGCGGCATAAAAGCGCCACCTGTTGAGCGATTTGCACCAAAATCTATAAAATGTCAACTCATGTCAAGGACTACTGAATCTGAAGTTTGATGTAAATCCGTGCATTAGTTCTGGAGATTGAGCTATTGTGGAAATCGTGAAAAATCCTGCATAGCAGCGCCACCTGTTGAGCGATTTACAAAAAAAACTAAACAGCACTAATTCATTTCGAGGTATACCTGAATCTGAAGTTTGTTGAAAATCCAAGCATTAGTTCTTAAGATAGAGCTATTGCGGAAATTACAAAAAATGCAGCATAGCAGCGCCACCTATTGAGCGATTTACACCAAAATGTATAAAACGTCAATTCATGTCAAGGACTGATTGAATCTGAAGTTTGATGAAAATCCGTGCATTAGTCCTGGAGATTGAGCTATTGCGGAAATCATGAAAATGTTGCATAGCAGCGCCACCTGTAGATAGATTTACACCAAAAACTAATCAGCATCAATTTATATCAGGGACTAACTGAATATAAATCTTTATTAAATTCCGTGTATTAGTTCTTGAGATAGAGCGCCCACAAAAATTGTGTCACATACAGACAGACTCACAGACAGACATTTTGTAAAAACATGTTTTTCAGAATCTCTGACCCCTAAAACGAGTTAATCCGTCGAAAAACCTAAAGTCGAAAATTTTCACGAATCCAATACTTTCTTTTTTTAAAGATAGGAGAAAGTAATAATATGAGATAGTACCTAAGCAAGAAGTTTTAGAATATTAGTCTTTTAAATGAAGTAATGAGATAGGAGACTATAGAATATTTAAATAAAGAACAGTGCTTAGAATTTACATCCATTTTATTAAGAAAACTAATATGAGGAGAGAATAATACATTGCAGGTATGCAAGATGCAAATCAAAGAAATAATAACTATACACACACACATATATATATATATATGCGATAGTATGGTAATAATAAGTAATATAGAACAGTACCTATGCAAAAAAGTTTTAGAATATTAGTCTTTTAAATGCAGTATTGAGATATGAAATATACATGCTAGTATAAATAAGAACGGGAATGAGATTCAAAGACAAATTTGTTTATTTTATGTGTTGCATAATATTCTTTAAAAAATAAAGCATTTTTATAGAAAAAATAAAGAATTGGTAGTTTTTTCTTTGTTAACTGAAATCTCATAAGCAGTGAATAAACATTTCCCTACCCCTAAAGTTGTAAAACACATCACCTAAATAACCTGCAAAACCTTAAGTTTGTTATTAAAAAATAATATTTGAAATATTAATTCAGTTTTCAACTTTAGATTTCATATAATTATGCTTTGAGTTTAATTCTCTTTTATGGTTAATATACTTTAATTCTGAACGTGTTTTCTGTTGGTTTTTTCCAGTTTCTTCAAGAAACGCAACTCTGATCTTTTAAACTTACAATATATTTTATTGAATTGAACATATTATAAAAATCGATCGCATCAGTCATAGAAATGTGTAAGAATAAGTATAAAATGCATTTATTGAAAAAAAATAATAATAACAAATGCACTTTTTCCAAGTAACAAAAATTTAAATGTTGGTTTAAACAGAAATATATTGGAAATATTTTATGGAAGAATCTATACAATTCGCATTTCAATAAGGCTTTTATTTTTAATAAAATTAAATCAAAATAAAATATTGACCTTTCCTGATATCGATCCAAATATTTGGCAATCCGAATGACTGGTGTTCGGATAATTGGAATTTTACTAAACCTAATGTTCAGATGCTTCAGAAAGTTCTCAAAGGAAGAGAAGGGAGGAAAATAGGAAATTCAACAGCAGCATTAATATCCAGTGCAACCGGACTCCAACGAATCTGTGCGACCCAACGAAAGTCAACTTCTAAACAGGGCTGCGGAGTCGGTGGGGAAAAAACCCGACGACCGTCAGGCGAAACCACTCCGTCGGGTAATTTTTGCACCCGACCCGTGCAAAAATCAATTAAATCCGGCCCGGCCCGACTCAATTTCTACAAAAATATTACGATTTTTATAATATTCAATTAAGATACTTTTAAAGAATATTGCATAAATATTTATGGAAAAATTTTACAAGGTATATTTCAGATTACGATATGTTTACAAGCCATAGAATACAGAATAAGCAACATTAATGATTAGTTAGACTTTTAGAGTATTACATTCAAATGAAGACTCATCGAGAAATTTAATGTAGTTTAGAATAAAAGAAAAAGGAGTCACAACATCATAAATTTTGAAGACCAGGGTAGCAACATTTTAGTTTTAAAAATAAGCACCTATAAGCACTTTATAAGCACATTTTTAGGGGAAAATAAGCACCCATTTATGTGCACAAACGCATCATTATCTATTCAATATTGAAGAAAAAACTTAGCACAATCATTTTTTTTTTTTTTTTTTTTTTTATTCGGGGTTATTCAGATCTGCTAAACTTTCATTATGATAAACAGTAGCATGCCAATTCTTTAAGGAGGAGGTTTATTACTGGAGCCTTATCAAATCATTTGCTTAATTTAAATGGTATAAGAGCCATTTTTAAATTAAGTAATTTCTTGTGACCAATTGCAGAGATCAGTGATCTGCTGAATTTCCAGGCCTATTTGATGTAATTTTATCATTTTTTTTTTTTTTTTTGTTTGCAACAAATTTAAAAAATGTAATTTTTCCAATGATTATTTGATGAAAATAGTTTTATTTTGCTCGATTGTTTGACGAATTTTGCAATTTTTTTTTTTTTTTTTTTTTTTTTTTTTACCGTTACAGATTGCTGAAATCAGTGATTTTTTTTCTTTATTAATGAAACTCTATAATTCCGTGTCATTTGACTAAATTCGCTATTTTTTACTGTAGCCAATAGACAAAATTCGCGATGTTCTTCACGATCATTTAGCGAAATTAGTGATTTTTCCCATGACAGGGTGTCTACAGAAATCGTAAAAAAAAGTTCCCTGATTTTTCCATGATTTCCCTGACTATCTTTATCAGACTTCCCTGATTTCCATTATTAACAATACACATACGGTATTTTTTTCATGCATGCTGATTCCGATTTACCCAGCTTGCTAATATCTCATTGGAGAGAAAAAAAATAATAAAAATTGCCTAATGTTAATTATTGGTTGACTGTTTTATAAATCCGAATTCGAACTCAAAATTTAGTCCAACAACTTCACATAGCATCCAATGGATATAGGGTGACCAGAAAATTTCCTTATCTTCTGAAAAATATTCAATTCTAAGATTTATCTACATCTGACGGGATAGCTAATTGGATTAAGCTGGCCACCTGCTCAGGTTATGCTAATGTATCATTTAAAAATGGGTAAATTGCGTTCAATATAAGCTCTATCTACAGGAAATGAGAACATCTGATCACCCTAATTTGCGTTAAATATCAAAACTCATACCATGTGAATCTTTTTTTAAATATTGGGAAAGACTATTCAGCACGTGAAAAAATATGGTATATAACGAAGACGAATCAGTCTCGCTGGCAAGATGAAAATGCAAATATTTTCGGATGTAGACAAATTTCCCTGATTTTTGAGTATTTTTACAAAGTTCCCTGAGTTTTCCCTGATTTTTCCACGATTCCCTGATTTCCAGATTCTGTAGACACCCTGCATGATTGTTTAGTTTAACTAAATTCGCGACGTTTTTTTAACGATTATTTGGCTAAATTCACGACATTTTTCACTACCGTTTGACAAATTTCGCTAATTGTTTTATTCGATCCAGGGGTGATTCTGAATAGAAAAAATATTCTAAAATTCACAACAAACTTTCTGAAAGGTTACAGCAGAGGGGAAAGGGAGTGTGCATTCCACTCCTGACACTAACTATGCATGTTTCTCGCAGGCCTTTGCGAAATTCGAACTTTTTCGCGATCTTTTGATGACATTTGCGGATTTTTTCGCGATCTTTTGACGAAATTTTCGGGTTTTTTCGCGATTTTTTGACGAAATTTACGAGGTTTTTCGCGATCTTTTGACGAAATTTTCGGGTTTTTTCGCGATCTTTTGACGAAATTTCGGAATTTTTCGCGATCCTTTGAAGAAATTTGAGTTTTTTGCGATTCTTTGAAGAAATTTGCGTTTCTCCGCAATTATTTGACAAAATCCGGGTTTTTTTCGATATCCTTTGACGAAATTTTAGGGGTTTTTTCGCGATCTTTTGACGAAATTGGAGGGTTTTTTCGCGTTCTTTTGACGAAATTTGCCAGTTTTTTCGCGATCCTTTGAAGAAATTTGCGATTTTTTCGCGATTCTTTGAAGAAATTTTCGGGTTTTTTCGCGATCTTTTGACGAACTTTTCGTGGTTTTTCGCGATCTTTTGACGAAATTTTCGTAGTTTTTCGCGATCTTTTGACGAAATTTTCGTAGTTTTTCGCGATCTTTTGACGAAATTTGCCGTTTTTTTCGCGATCCTTTGAAGAAATTTGCGTTTTCTCGCAATTATTTGACAAAATCCGCGTTCATTTCGCGATCCTTTGGCGAAATTAGAGGGTTTTTCGCGACCCTTTGACGAAATTAGAGGGTTTTTGCAATCTTTTGATGAAATTCCGAGGTTTTTTTCGCGATTTTTAGAAGTTTGCGTTTTACCGCAATTCTTTGACGAAATTCATGATTATTTTCAGTGACTGACTAGCAAAATTTCCTATTTCCGCGAATATTAATAAATATGCTAGGCCCCACAAACAAGCTTTTTAAGCTTAATCATTTGAAAGACAAAGATGGAAGCAGGCTGAATTTAGGCCTTACCGGAGACACCATATAGCTTAATTGTGTCTCTATGAAGTTAGAAATACATTTATCTATACCTTAAAAAAATGTCAACAATAATTCTAAAACAGAGTTCCGGTTCGTGGAATTTTCCATTACGAGACCTGATTATTTCTATCCCTGTAAAGATAACTATTAAAATTAACCAAACATTTTCTTTATTTCCTAACCCTTTCAATTTTAGCGCCCCGGGTTGTTGCCCAAACTCATTTCTCTATAAGCCACCAGTAGGCAAACCCAAAAAACCATCTGTACACTCATTATCATGAAATTATTCACAAAGGCTGCAGAATCAGTCACCCATGCAATTCAATTAAAATAGAAGATCTGTGGAAAACAATTATCTTTTGTCGGGAAAATCATAAAATCATTAAAAAATATCCCAACTTTAGAAAAATTGATAATAATACCATTTAGCAACCAATCACGTGACCATCTGAAACACAGGAGGCATTTAAACTTCTGCGCGATCTGCCCTAATTTACCCCAAGAAGCAAATTCAAAGTATGCACGCAAGAGCTGATTAGAATACATTGTATTCCAAGAAGGTATCTCTTTCACGCGATCAACTCTCATTAGAAAAGATACTTTCTTTATAATAATCTTTAGACAAGCTCTATATCCGCGATGGTATCTCCCACAGAATAGAAAAAAAAAAAGGCGGTGAAAATCTCACAAATTCATAAACAAGCATTGGCCACAAGGTACCGCAACCGATCGGAGCAAAGCGGGTCATTAACCAGCCGTGACCTTCAACAATAAAACAAAAACCACGAAGAATGAGGAAATATTGTCAGGTTCCCGTGGAAGGTAACGGAACTCACGTAACAAGGCTCCAAGCAATATAAACACAAAAATGAAAATAAAGAGAAAAAGAAGGCGAAGTGTCCGTTGAAAAACGTTCGAAATCACGAAGTAAGTCAACAGATCTTTCTGGTGAACTGCCGTAACCAAGTGACCCAAACGAACGAGGAAGTGGAACAGGCTAAGCATTTTTCTTCCCTTTTTTTAAGTCTTCAGCATTTCCAGTCAGTATTTTAGTGGTACATGTTATCTATAGATATTGATGTTGCTAAATACGTGTGCATGCGAGTATGTTTACCAGTGATATACCCATCGTAGCGTAAAGGGTGCTGACAGAAGTCGTGAAGCCCAGTACTGTTTTCGCTGATGTCCAGTGCATATTACGCTTGTGGGCTTCCTACATCTCCATACATACGTACACTGCACATGAAATCTCATTCATAGGCTCCTAACAAAGCTCCCTACAAGATCAGGAGAACCTTGTAAAATACTGCTCACCTTACTGGTTACTGTAGTTATCTATGCTGTAATTATTTTTTATGTAACAACTTTTTGGCATCCCTGTAAATTCAGCACCTGGGGCTGTAGCTCCTATGGAATCCCCCCCCCCCCTCCTTATGCTAAGGCACTGCGCAGTGCAACTATAACTTTTCATCCTACTGCATTTGTCCATGACCTCGCCTTTAAGATCAGGAATCTAAGAAAAATATAAAAATTTCCACTTTAAAACAAAATACTTTATCTTAAAAATTCTCCCTAATCTCCTAAATCTTTCACAAAATAAGAAGAACCTATTACCTAGCTATTTCATACATACAGGATCTCGTTAACCCGTTCGGGACCATGGGTGCAGATATGCGCTCTCAAAAAGTGCTTAAAACGCTTGAGTTTGATACGAGTAAAAAAGAAAAGTAAAATTGATTTTATTTAATGACGACATTTTTGTGATTTACAAAGTTACTTCAAATAATTAACAAAAAGTGGTGCCAAACGAATAAAATTCTTGTAAAAGATGTCAGTCTTGAACGGTTTAAAAATAATAAAAAGGATGTGACTATAACGATAATAGCTCACAAAATTATGACTAGACTTTTCACACATATATATAAAAAAAAAACTCTCCACAATTTCATAAAAATTCCCTGTGTGGAAGATGTGCACAGACCGACCGCTCAATACGAATAAAACAGAGATCTGTATGGATTTTTCTCACAGGGTCCTGTTTTTATGGAATTGTGAACAGCTTGTTATATTTGTGAACAATCTAGTCATAATTTTGTGGATTTGAAATGATTGTTACATTCAGGTTCTTGTTTCCACACTTTTAAGAAAATGTTTCACATGTAAAACAGGGTTCATACTCATTTTCCAAGAAAAAATCCCATCCCCTGAGAATCCCCTGATGTATTTTTCGGGATGTAGGGGAGAGTGGTAATGAATGGGCCAATTTTTGGTTTTTAATTTTTGTAATTTTTTCTAATATATATATATATTTTTTTTTTTTTTGGCTCAGAATTGTTTCTTCAGTTATTTTACTTATTTGGTTATATAAAAAAGTCAAAAATTGAATTAGAAACTGTCTATAATGAATGATAATAGAAAATAAAAATATAGAAATTTGACCCATTCATCACCACTAGAGATGAGATGGGCTCAGCCCGAGCCCGAACCGGGCTCTATTGTTATTCAAGTCTTCGGGCTCGGGCTCGTTCTTTTTGAAACCGGAAATCTTTATTTATTTGTGCATAGAAAAGATTCAAAAAACTTTTTCCCCGCTTAAAATTACTTTTCAAATCTTTTCAATGTTATTTTGATCAAAGTGAAGGGTGAACAAAAATCGTGTTTATTTATTTTAGTATGTAGCCAATTTTTGGTTTTTAATTTTTGTAATTTTATCTAATAATTTTTTTTTTTTTTTTTTTTTTGGCTCAGAATTGTCTCTTTAGTTACTTTACTTATTTGGTTATATAAAAAAAGTCATAAAAATTGAATTAGAAACTGTTTATAATGAATGATAATAGAAAATAAAAAATATAGAAATTTGACCCATTCATCCCCACCCATGGGGCTGAATGGGCCACTAAATGAATTCAATGAGCAAATGTGGAATTAATCTTTTATTCACCAAACATGACAAAATCAATGGCACTTGACATGATATGATCAAAAGCATACTGAAATAGTAAGTAATACACAATGCTTATCAAAATTTATAAACATCAAAAGTAATGTTATTAAATCACATAATTGTTGCAGAAAAATGACAAAATAATGAGATTATAAGAAAGAAAAAACATAAAATATGCATAAAAATAATAGATAATACACATTATGATTTAACGAAATTTATATATTTGAAAATTAATATTAAACGACATGTTTGTAACAGGGTTGAACTGCCTATTAATTGACTATTTAGTGTAAATTTCTGGTATTATTTATTCTACCCACCAGATTCAGAATATAAATAATTATTCTAGTTTTATATCAAATGGGAAAATACTGGTAGGTGTGGTCAACAACTGGGCAGTTCACCTTAATCATTTATACAATTTAACTTATCTTTCTAATAAATAACTAATATTTCTTAGTGTGAAAATGTGCAAATTATTTTTTAGACATCTAACTAGACAGTAATTTAATCTAAATCCGTGACAGCCGTGATGTTTGATATTAAAGAGAAAATCAGAAAAAAGAAAGAAAAACCATATTTTCATGATCAGGGCAAAGGTGGCCCATTCATGACCGTGATATAGTGGCCCAATCAGCCCCACCTATACTTCTGGAATATATTCATGTTTTTTTTTAGTATATTAAATTCAAGTAACATCTAAATGCAGCCTAAAATTAGTTTACAGATATGCAAAGACTTGCTAATACACATATCTGCAATGAAATAATAGATACTTTTTAAGCTTATTTATTTTATCGAAAAGGGAAAAAATTTACTTTTCAAACAGATTCTTGACCATCCTACTCTTGTGGGAAAATGGCTTCTCCCAAATAATGAAAAATTTGATGAGTTTGGTAGAACATCAACTTCATCTATTGCTAGCATCTAAAATAATTTTATGCAAATACGTTTTCATATTTTGTTAATGGCCGTTCATTACCACTCTCCCCTACAATTTTTCCAATTAACGACATTTTTTAAACCACACTGTTAAAAAGTTGCAACAAACTGTCCAACCATTTGGCCATTTTTATAGAAAATTGTTACATAACCGTACTATAACGCTATTTTGATCATATTATTGCCCATATTATGGTCCGAATAGAGTTAATTTACGGTTATTTAACGATTTTCTATAAAAACAGTCGAATGACTGGATAGTTTGCTGCAAATTTTTAACAGTGCAGTATCATGACAACCCCGCCTCCTCAAAATAAAATAAAAACAAAGTAATCTCAAAAATAAAGTTTACACATCACCTATATAAAGAATATGAATAGAACTTTAAAGGAAAAACATTAATTTGTGTAAAACAGAGATAAGTCTGGTATGCCTTGTGGGACACTTGGCAGCTTGCAGCAAGAAATTAATATTTACTTTATAATTTTATTACCTCTTTGAAAAGCATTATGAATAATATGAAGGCAGCAAGTGCCAATATCAATTTTAAAATGTCCTTTCGCGAACAGCAGCAATTGCTCTCAATTTCCCAGAGTAGCCAGTCGTTTTGCCAGGATTTCCCAGGTTTGGGTTTTTTTTTTTTTTTTCTTTTTGCATTATCCCCTGAGATTTCCCTGATTTCTACAACCCAAAACTACCCCTGATTTTCCTTTGAATCCCATAATCCCCTGATGGGTATGATCCCTGTAAAAATAAGTTCTTTGGCGACTCCAACTATTTTGTGACAGGTCAGATTTTACTTTTAAATGACCGAATTAGTGAAATGTTCAGTTTCAAACAGATGGAAAATTTTTGTGAAAAATCTAATTTTAAGGCAGAATTTTGTGAATGATCTTGTTTTAAAATGAAAAGTTTTGTGAAGGGTCCTGTTCGAAGATGAAAACTTTTGTTAAAGGTCCATAAAAGGGCCCTATTTCTTATCCCTGGTTAAGGTGGTAAAACGTCATAAACTCTAAACATTCTCAGAGACAAATATAGATGAAAAAAATTCAAATTTTATGATATTTTTTTTCTTTTAAATGTCTGGTATTTTTCTATTTGCATTTTTCTATGATGAACACATAGCTGTCAACCTTACGATATTTGAGTACCACTATTTCCAAATAGTAATTTTCGCCTTATTTAATCTTAAAATATTGTTACTAAATAAAATATTTCTATTCTATACTCGAAAATCGGAAGGTTTCGCAGCTATGGGAAGTTTCCGATTATTTTAAAACTACCAACCCTCTGGCTTTTCACGTTAATGGCGACTAGTGCATGTAAAATCCGTCGTGGGTGCAAAGTTCTCCAAATTCCCTGTGAATTATATCTCTGGAGGTGCCTAGGCAGGCGAAGGACTCGTCACCTGATCAAGGTTCTAAATTACGATACCAACTCGAATAGCGAAAGCCGCCCTTCGGTTGCTCAGCACCCCGGTAGCAGAAAGTTCGAGACTGGAGACGGTTGTCACAGATTTTCTTTTCTCTTTTGCAGATTCTTTTTCATCTAACCTTTATTTTGCTTCATATTATGTTTAGCTCTTTATTACTTAATACAAAAAGGTAAGATTATTATTAATAAAAATTTATAAAATGCCTAAAAGTGCTACAGGTAAGTGCTTGTTTGATTAACGCTTCAATTGTAAAAAATATTTTACTGCAGATAATTTTTTGTCCCTGAAGTATCTGTCGCAGACACTTTGAAAATTTTCTGTTACTGGGTTCGGCACGATGTATAGGTGTGCGATGCAGCGTGAAATTAAACAAACAATTCCACTTTAACTAACCGTGATAGAACCAAAACAAAGTAAACCAGAGCAACCATTAAGACGGCATTAGTGCTTGTCCAGCAGACCGCCGCCATGTGGCGATCAGGCGATTTTGCCGCGTTTCCAGACACTCAAGCCCGTAAAACTGGGTTATAGCCCGATAGGTAAGCCTGGTCAGTGGTTAGAAAGTCAAATAACAATAATTTTGAATCAGAAAATTTATTCAATGAAATGTGCCCAGTTTCTACGTGGTGATACTTATTTGATTTCATATTTAAAGTAAAGTTAAAAACCATGAAACGAGAGAGTTGATTCGCATTATGCCACCACACCACACCACCACACAGAATCAGAAATCGTTTTATTCCATGACTCAGTGATTGAGCTGCGTTATAAAAATAATGGTAAACCAGGAGGCATTTTATTTTGTCATAGATTATTGATATTTAAACATTGTTATCTGTTACTCCGTTATTAGGTGCGTTCGTAATTATATAAACGGGTAATACCTACAATCGTCGTCCAGTCCGTTCGTCTCTCTGCATATATAATAACGCACAAACTACCCAACCGAGTGGTTTCAAATTTAATATACGTTGTTGAATTTTGTGAAATTGTGTGTTGAATTTTTGTTTCAAATTTTATGAAAATCGAATCAAAACTTAAAAGATATTAATAAAAGTTTTCTTCATTCTACTAAATCCTATACAATACGTAATCAATTCAATCATATCACATGATAGGTCATGATTCTAGGTTGCCATGGTGATGACGTCCTATTTAAGATGGAGTCCTATTATTTCCGTATTACTCAATTTAATAGATAAAATCGTAATAAATTTTCTTTTCATGCATTTCTGCATAAGAATGCAACAGCTATTGCACCTAGATCTGAATATTTATAAATTAGTTATAATACGAACGCACCTCATTTGTTACGTTTGACGTACAATTTCCGACTTGTTATATTCGTGTGATCGCACTTTTTTTCACCCATATTTCGCCAATACCCTATTATGTCCACACCGAATTTCACATCTGAAGACTACAATAGAACGAGTATGTTTTCAGGGCCTCTGTATAATTAATTCTCTGTCTTTAATTTTTATTTGTTGATCACAACTACAGAAGTTTCTCCATTCATCTATTAAGTGCATAAATTTTCAATTTTAATTTATAGTGTCGATAAAAATGAATTAAAATTTGTTGTGATGCATGCATAATTGTAGGGTTCGCGATTTTTTTTTTCTTTTAATAAAAATAATCGATTTTTTTTTTTAAATTGAAATCGTATTTTTTTTAAAATTTAAATAGGATTTTTTTTTTATTATTATTTAAATCAGATTTTTTTTTTTGTTGTTTATCTCACACAATATTACTGTTTTATATGACTTTTCCTTTAATTTATAAAATAAAAATTACACACACGCATGTTATAAGTACTAAACTATTACCAATATATATTAATAATATTACACAGTTTACATAAATGATTAAAAAGTAACATTTTAGGCTATGGAAAAATCTTCATTACACAAAATGCATGGAAAACTACAAAATCAGATGTCAAAAATTAATTTAACCTTAAGTATTTTTGTTAAAATAAAAACAACTGCAAGACATAAAAATTTTACACAAATTTGGAAGCTAACTAAGATGTTAACTTTTGTTTTGTGTGCTGGTACTGAAAACGAGTTTAGACAGACACTTTAACAGTCGGTTCCTAATTATCGAATGTATCAAAACCAAAGGCAGAAAACATTTGTTCTACTGAAGCAGATGAAGCTATTGCAGTAAAAAGCTAGTTGATCATGGAATTGTTTTTTAGTATCAGCCTTTTCGATAACTAACAAGTACAGTCGTGGAAAAAAATAAGTAAACACCCCCTACTAACTCCTCAACAAATTATCGTAGACGAAAGTTACTGGTACCGAACGATTGGAAATAAGGTCTACTTTTAATTGACGTATATAAAATTTGCTTAGGGGGCCATCTACATATTAAAACGGACCCAAACTTCATTTTTTTTTTTTATGGCAATACCCAATTTTAACAAGATATTTCAAATCTTCGATTCAAACTATATCCTAGACACCAAATTTCAAGTCATTTGAATGATACGTTTTTGAATTATAAACATTCAAAATTTAGAGCTTCTAATGTTAAATTACATTTTCATATTTTCATAAACATCTCCTGAAATTATACTCCTAATGTGCTAATTTTTTGTGTAGCAATAATACTAAAATACCCAAACATAAATACGTTGAATTTGTAATTTTTGATATGAATTATGAAATTAATATTCGAAAAAAATATGAATTGCGAACTACAATTTTTTTCATGGATTTAGATTTGTTACGTCTTGCTTTATGGAAATCCAAAATTTCACATTTTTCTTCCAAGTAGTTTTCAAATTATGCTTAAACAAGTTGGAAATTGCTCGTCAAACGTGGCAAATGAGGTGCGTTCGTACTATAACTAGTTTTATAATTATTTTTTGCACCCCATATTGTACTGAATGTATAATTTTTTGCACTTCATAAAGCGCATAGTCTGATACATCATTAAAATGCACTTCCAATATTTTTTTCCCATTCCCCGTAATGTAACGGAACACTTTTGACTGTCCCTGTAATTAAACTATACATCCGATTTTCCTAAAATTTGAAATAGCTCAACAAACTTTTGCAACAATTATATCTTTAAAATTTCAGACCATTCGGAAGGCTGTAATATCATTAAAATGCACTTGCAATAATTTTTCCCATTGGCCGTAATGTAAAGAAAAACTTTTGACTGTCCCTGTAATTAAACTATACATCCGATTTTTCTAAAATTTGAAAGGGCTCGACAAAATTTTGCAACAGTTATATCTTTAAAATTTCAGATCATTCGGAAGGCTCTCATATCATTAAAATGCACTTGCAATAATTTTTCCCATTGGCCGTAATGTAAAGAAAAACTTTTGACTGTCCCTGTAATTAAACTATACATCCGATTTTCCTAAAATTTGAAAGGGCTCGACAAAATTTTGCAACAGTTATATCTTTAAAATTTTAGATCATTCGGAAGGCTCTAATATCATTAAAATGCACTTGCAATAATTTTTCCCATTGGCCGTAATGTAAGGAAAAACTTTTGACTGTCCCTGTAATTAAACTATACATCCGATTTTCATAAAATTTGAAATGGCTCGACAAAATTTTGCAACAATCATATATTTGAAATTTCAGACCATTCGATTGGGTAGTTTTTGCTCTGTTACATGCGGACAGACGGACGGACTGAACGACGACTATAGGTGCTACGTATTTATATAATTACGAACGCACCTAAAAACGGCAAAATGATGGTTTAAGGGGCCGTCTATGATAGAAGTGACTAGATATTTTGAAATTTCTTATGCTATCCTGTAATCTAGCAGTCTTCAATGAGTGGCGGTTAAGATGCCTTGATCAAGAAGGGTCAATAATCGAGTGCCGAACTTCAATTTGGATACAGCCCCTGAAATACGCCCGTTTTATAATAATTAATTTCTCGGAAACTTATCGTACGAATTGCATAAAAATTTGTTTTTAGGCTAATTGAAGGGTGTAGAGTTCATTTATGCTGTCAGAATTGTGTACTGCTATTGAAAAATACAAAGTTATGGTTCGTTTTAATATGTAGATGGCCCCCAAAACAAATTTTATATACATAATTTAAAAGTAGACTTTATTACCAATCATGTGGTACCAGTAACTTTCTTCTACGATAATTTGTTGAGGAGTTAGTAGGGGGGTGTTTACTTTTTTTTTTTCCCACGACTGTACCTTCCTCCCATTCTAAAGGAGCGAGATCGACTATATTAGATTCAAATGAAAATTCATTGAATGGTTCAGATTTTGCTCAAACTTTAATATAACTAGGGGATCGTACCCGGGCTTCCCGGGTTAAAGAATATAAGTGAAAATAATTTTTTTTAAATTGAAAACTAATAATTTTTTATATGCAATATTTTTTTAGATTGCCCATTTACATTAAAAGAGCATTTTTCGTATGGAAAATATGAATTATACAGTCAAATAAATTTTTGAAATTTACCAAAAGCGATATTTTCTTATAAGCCGCATGCTAAGAGTTATTTGCCAAGATTTTACTACTTATGGTATTCTTTTATATTCTGAAAATTTCAGACCTTATACATGTCTGATAAATTTGTGTTTTATTTATGTTATTTTATTTATTTATTCATACGGAAGTTTTTTTTTAATGGAAATTATCCGTAAGAAAATGATGAACTCTTTATTTTGTTTTAAAGGCAAACGGATAATCTTTCGTAATCGAGCTCCGCGCGATATAGATAAATTAAAAATATTTCATGCTTTAAAGTTGTTTTTAAAACCATAGACAATCAGTAAACTGAGATGAACTTTGCAAACGAATTCCATTTGACAAAAAAAAAAATCCCATTTGGTGATCTAAAAATTTAAATTGTACGATTACAAATATGTTAGATTTGTGTTTTTTTCAATATTATTCTTTTATTTGTTTATAAAAGAAGTGTTAATTTCGTTAATTTGTCTTTCACAAATATGTTAGTTTGGTGGTTTTTTAATATTATTATTTTATTTGCTTATAAAGGAAGTATTAATTTCATTATGCAAAAATAATCAGAAACAAATGCTGAAAAATGTTTGTTGCTTTATGTGCAAAAGGTTTATTATTTTATGTATTGAAACCGGCACGTGATAAGATAAACTTAAAAAAAATCATTCTTAAAAATTATTTTAGAAAATATAATACATCAGTCAATGAATACAGTTTTTAAACAAATTGCATTTGAAAGTACATTTATTTCCCTATGCGACAAAAATTGAAAATATATGATGGTCAGAAGATTGAAAAAATGCAGTAGCGAAAATTTCAAGACCGAAATTTGATCGTGAAGTATTGCCATTCGCAAAATGACGTCAGCGTTACGCACAGATACGTTTGTTCTTTATAATATAGATACATAATCAGTAAAATATAATAAAGATCAATTATTAGGATGTGGTTATCAATTGAGGCTCTTATGCTTGGATTTGAAACAGCAATTGGAATGAAAACAGCAATTTTCACCTTCTCAAAATTTGCATACGCACTTCTCATATCCATATTCATCATTTTTAAAAAAAATTGCATTTTGTTTGATCATTTAAAAATCATTTTAACTCAAAACTTGAAGTGAAGATTGCCAGCAACATCTTTTATGTGAACAGACGCACTCTTTATTTGAGATTCTAATCTCAATTTTGGAGATTACAAATTTCCGTAATTTATGGTTTTTAGACGCAATAGTGTTAAAAGGCTTAGTTTTATCTAAGAAAATGATCGTTTTCTTTTAAATATGACTTCATTTTCACTTAAATAAGCATTTCACCTAGTGTCTGAAACTTAGTATCAGTACACATGCAGAAGGAAAATCACTATAGAAAATTTATGAGGAAAAATGCGTGTTTTCAAAATCAGTATGTCATTTTCCTTTATTAAATAATAAAGGAAGGAGCCCCTAATATAATATTCGGATCCTAATGGAATTTTGCGCCACTAAACCCTATACAACAATTTTTATCAACAATTTTGAATTTTTATCAGAAAATAGCATGAATAAATTTTAAAATACCTCATTATTTCTCTCTTGTCTGCAGCAATAAAAGCTATCTAATTTTCATCATTTTGAAGAAATTTCATAAAATGCTTTTAAAATCAAAATATAAAAGTGGGGATATTTAAAAAAAAAAACAGATAGTGCGACCACATCTACAAAGGAAGAGCTTTAAAAATATATATATTAGTAAAATTGGTTCAGCAGAAAGATCAGGGCAGATGACTAAAAAACACACTTGTGTTTTCAATATATAGATTATATAAAATTAGGAAAAATTAAATTAAGCAAATTATGTTATTTTGATAAAATTATAGTAGAATGTCCTAAAGAATAGCATTAAAATTTTATTATTCGAGAGAATTTTCGACAAACACTTCAGGAACACGATATTATTTTAAAACACGACTTCTTTGTTTGCTTTTCTAACTTGGCGAAGCAAATCCATCCAGGTGAGAATAATCATTTTCTGTAATATAAATCGCTATTATTTGCATGTCACCTCTCTTTTATAAAGACACTCTACATTTTTGTAAAACATTGCGTTTATCAGTGTGTGGTTTCGATTACATTATTTTCAAAAGTGAAGCATTTTCACCTGTGAAGAATTTCAAAGCAGCTGGGCTGTGAAAATGACGCACTTCTACAAAACATAATTCAGGTTTAAGAATTAAAATACACGCTTTTTTATAAAATGACGTCACTTGCATACGCTAAAGCAATCTACTTTTACAACCCAGTCTTAAACTTCGTCTATAGAAAAGTGTGCATATGACGTCATTATCACGGAATAACGGACAATATTCTTGATATAGCCCATATTTTATTTTCAACTATTTTTTCAGCTTTTATGAGATAATGGCAACAAAAACATACTGTATCTCCTATTTTCAATTAATTTCCGTTTACTTTCAATGACTTTCAATAGAAATGAGGTACTTTTGTTGCCACGATAAGAAAAATGGTATTAAAAACTGCAAAAAAATTAATATCTAAAAAATTAATTGAGATACAGCTTTCAAACAAATTGCATTTAAAAGAGATTTTTTTTCCTTATACGACGGTGTAAAAATTTAAAATGTGCGATCTTTAGAAGTTTAAAAATTTGCAGTAGAGAAAATTGCAAAACCAAAATTTCATTTCAAATTTCAAAGTGTTGCCATTTGCAAAATGACGTATGCGTTACGCACAGATATGTTTGTCCTTTATAATATAGATTGGCATCACCAAAGTAGAGCACAAAGTCATACAATTTTATTTTACCTCAACTTGCAAAAGTTTTTCTAATTACTAACAAGTAAATATTCCAATATTTAACCCGTTGGGGACGAGCGACCGGTATTCGTGCCGGCGTTGTTGGCACTTACATCCCGCGCGACCGGTATTCGTGCCGGCGCTGTTGGCATTTACATCCGAGCGACTGGTATTCGTGCCGTGAGTTTGGAACGTTTTTCGTTACTCGTATTTCAAAAAGTATAACGCACAAAAAATTTTTGTTGATCATATTTGAATTTATGTTAAGGAAGAACACATTTCCTTTTAACTAGGAAAGCAAAAGGAATGCCATTAATATTTTTTTATCCATATGAATTTAGTTTTTCAAAAAAATACTTCAATGAAAAAAAATGTGTTTATTTCACCATCAATTTATGTTTGACTGATGTTTCTGAAACATGATCTCTTTTCGATCATAAATCTTTTACGTGTCTAATAAAGCTTTATTTTTTATTTAACGCAAAGATTTTTCTGCAGCACTTGGAAGGGAGAATGTGTCGGTCAGCTGATAACTGAAAACATATGACGTATGAGTATGCTTGATTTCCGCGTCTGACTAAGAGTCGCAATTAATGCATGTTTTCTATTACTCTTTTTTTTTTTCTTTACTTTTATCTGGATTCGAAATGGCTTATTTGTAGATCTACGGGTACGCATTTTCTATTAGCTTTTTTTCTTTTATCTTGATTGGAGATTGCTTATTTGTCTATTGTTGTGATTACTGAGCTCTGGGATTTGTTCCTTGAGAATAAAAGGGTGACTCCATTTTATACTTTTTCTTGTTGCGGCAAATTCAGTTGAGCAGTAAAAAAAAAAAAAAAAGAGAGAGAGAGAGAGAGAGAGAAAGAAAGAAAAAGTTACTGATTGTGGCTTACTTTTGTTAATTTTTTTTAAATTTTACCTTCAATAATTTTATATATCGCTTCAAATTAATTCATTTTAAATTAAATTAACTATATTTAAATATCGTGTTTCTCAAACTCATTAAAATGTCAAAAAACGCAGTCTTCAGAAAGTAAAAGTTTTGAGAGTTAGGGATTCTAACACAGTCGTTGAACTCTATTTTGATAAATAAGCACATACATTAGCGTGCATATTTAGAATAAATGGTCAGTTTTACCCATTATAATTTAATACATTTATTTGATATATTCAATTAATATATATATATATATATATATATATATATATATATATAAGGGCTGTACTTATATAACGTTATCATCTTTTTAGTAATTACCCCCCCCCCCCCCCGTAATGACACCGTTATCAATGTCTAAATTTTTTTTGGAATTTTTTTCTTTTGTTTGGAGGGATATACAACTATGGTTAAATTTATTTTTTGCATATTTCATTCATTCAAAATGGAGAGAAGTCAATCAAATATCTCTTTATACAAGAAATAATTTTATATCAAATAACACTTAAAATAAATAGCATTTAAAAGAATTTAATAATAGCTTTTTGTTACGTAATGTAACAACAGTAAAAATGCGTTATTGCACCTGCCCCCTTACGGGACCGGGGGGGGGGGGGAGATGTAAACATAATTTCTTATCAACAAAACAGGTGGACAACATTATTTCTCTTTCATTTACTAGCAAACACAAGTATCATTTCAAACATATTTCGCATATGGTATATCGAACAGCGGATTATATATGCATACACATATGACAGAAGAATAGGAATGCCAAACGTTGGGTTTTTCCATATTTTGGAATTAAATAATTTTATAATCATTTAAAGATTTTAATAATAACTTTGTATTCTCATAAAAAATAGATAACAGACCAAAAAAAGATAACATACTATTTTGATGTAAAGAGCAAGTTACAAAAAAAAAAAAAAAAAAAAAAAAAGTTCGGTTGGATAAACAATGATAACGATATCAAAAGACAACCCCCCCCCCTCCCCTTAGGGATATCATGTGCCAGACACCCCCTCCACCCTAAAATGATAACGTTATATATGCACAGCCCCATATATACATATGTATATATCCAATTAAAAAAATACTTTTAACATTAATGACATTTTTGATAAGTATATTTTAAATTATTACTCAGTTCCATTTATTATTTTTAATTATTATTCAATACTTTTAATTTCATAAATTTATTTATATTTTTAAATATTTCTAATACATAAGGTATAAATAAATATATTTTAACAACAACTAATTGTTTGATGAATGTATTTTAAGTTATCATTCAAGTTTACTCATTATTATCAAATACTCTTTATTTGATATTTCGTTTTATTATATGTAACTATATATTTTTTCTTTTATTTAAAAAAAAATATTTTTAACATTTAACACCTGTTAAGAAATGCATATTTTAAAATGTAGTTCTAGTGTATTTATTATTTTTTATTTTTATTCAATACTTTTTATTTGATAGATATATCATGATTGATTATATATTTACATGTAATTTTTTAATTTTCAAAAATATTTTAAATCAAATTAAGCATTTTCAAACTATTTTTGTGTATGTCTGTATATTAAGTATTAAAATGCAGCATGCACAAGTTGCTTGCAAGTTTTATTTAACTATTTTATTTGTGAATAAATCAGCTTTATTAAAACACTTATTTTACAATTTTAGAAATAGAAATAAAACTATTATTTTTTTTTTAAACAAAATTATTTTTTATTTGAGCAAAATGTTTCATATGTTGCTATATGAAAGGCACGTGAGTATTTTGTGACCATATTATATCATTTTTTAAGCTCAAAAATTGCTTAAAATATGCATTATATATACTAAAAAAGTCATTTTTGTACTAAAATAGTTGAGAAAATAGCTCAATTTTTTGCGTGAATATATAAAATAACAGCTTATTCCATGTATGTGTATCTCAAAAGGTTACATGGAAAAACGAATCTTTTATAATTTTTTAAAGAACACTTTACAAGAGTTAGGCTTAGCTTCGCAAAATCCTTCGGCCCAGAAGAAGAAATCAAATTTTCCCGCTCCGTCCTCGGATGCGCACTTCAAAATGCGCGCGCCGTCGCGAACAGGTTAATTAATATATTCCATTCCAGCTTAGATTTCCTTACTGTTGCGAGATTATTTTATAACTTCATTCAAATGAAATTTAAAACCATTTTTTTTCTAAACTTTACATTGTGCTTTACTTTTTCACAAAGATTAAACTTTATCTTTCTAAAAGCTGTTTATCTGTATTATATAAAACTGAATTATATTACAGTACATTATTATGTTTGTTTACATCTTGAATTTATGTAAAAATAATTTAAAAGAAAAACCGATCAATGATTTAAAAAAAAATCAATTGATTTAAATCGTGATTTTAATCATGATTTAAATCAAGCTGATTTAAATCAACGAACCCTGCATAATTGGCAGAATTTATGTGCGATGCATCATTTTCCTTTTCACTTATAAAATTGTATTAGACTAAGAGAGCCCTTTTTTACACTTATAAAATGGAATTAGGCTAAGAGAACCGGTTGTTAAATTATTTGAATCGCACTGCTGGGCTACATCCTAATGATGCATTCACAGTCCAGAATAATTAGATTGATAACTGTACTAACGCGGGTGAGAAGTCACACTGTTGTCTCTTACAATATAGGATAACAGTAATTTAACTGTAAATTACCTACTAGAAAATTGTTTCTGACACGTTTCTAGTACTGTTTTCTGCGAGTGCTGCAACCTTTTTTGTGCTGTAACCTTGTGCACAAAAAAGTGTGCGAGTGTGTTATTAAAATTCTTAACATAAATGTAAATTCGTCTGCTTGTTCATTCCCTAAACTGTTGTGCACTTTAAAATGAACAACGTACAGACCGGAAAAAATTCTTTTTAATAAAGGTGTAAATAATTGACTGTCTAAATTAAACAGTTTACCTTTCAATAGCTGTTCTAAGTAAATAATATGGCCCCATATGATTATTGGTTCCGCAATTAAGAATTCAGCCTCAAATGTATAATCTGGAATTTTCATTTAATTAATTAATTAAATTTTTTTGGCTAAAGAAGTCACTGCTAGAGGAAAAAGTACGTTATCTACAGAACGACACAATCAATAACAGTTGAAAAATTCATTCACACCTGTTTTGACTGAAAATATCAAAAAATCATTCGTATCTTAGACATAAAGAATATGAAAATATCAAAAAACGTGATATTTTGATAATAAATATCGGATATATATCCATTGATATATCACTGAACCCTGCTACTACTAATGGAAAGATTTTAATGGTCAGCCCTTTTACATTCTTTCAACTTTTACAAGGAATATTAACCCAATTCGCAACTATTCAGCCATTCAATAATAAGCTTATCTAGGGAATCGAAACGAAGACACGATATCACAGACATCTTCTAATTAGGCATGCGCGAGGACGAGATACAAGATCTATATCCTTAAAGACAATCGTCTCGCACATCTTCCAATAAAATAAAACGGAGTTCTCTGACACGGTGAAAGGAAATTTAAACGCTATGTGGCGAGTATCGACTGTTGATTTTAAATTTTATTTGAGATATTAACCCGATTTTTATTCATTCGGCTACTGAATAATAAGTTTCGGTAAATAATTAAAACAGAGATACGATACGACATGTTCTAGTTATAGACCTGCTCTAGAAATACATGCACGAGATACTCACTTGAAGATTTATACCTTAAAGAGAACCGTCTCGCACATTGATGATGAGTCGACTCAAAATGCAAATAGTGTGAATCAAATTTTAAATTCTAAAACAAAAAAAGAGACAAAAGCTCTTTAACAAAAATAAAGTCTGTTCGAAACGATGCAGGACTCTGGTCGCGACTAATGGAAAGATTTTAATAGTATTATTTCAACTTTGACAAGTAATATTAACCCAATTCTTTATTATTCAGTCATTCAATAATAAGCTTCTCTTGGCAATCGAAACGAAGCACGATGAGACAGGCACCTTCTATTTGAAAATGCACGAGGACGAGATACAAGATCTACATTCTAAAGACAACTGTCTCGCACATCTTCCAATAAAATAAAACGGAGTTCTCTAACACGGCGAAAGGAAATTTAAATGCTATGTGGCAAGTATTGACTGTTTTTTAATTTTTATATAAGATATTAGCCCGATTTTTATTTATTCGGCTACTGAGTAATAACTTTCGATAAGCAATTAAAGCAGAGGGACGATATGACATGTTCTAATTAGACCTGCTCTAGAAATACATGCACGAGATAGAGATACCGACTTTAAGATCTATATCCTAAAGAGAACCGTCTCGCACATCATCCAATAAAACAAAACGAAGTTGCCTGACACGGTGAAGTGAACAGATTGACACAGATAAGTTCGAGAAATGGGTTTTGTTGCTCACGAGTGGGCAAGAATACCATTAGAATCGTGCACCATTACTTTGGACGATGCGATGGTGAAATTGTAATGCGAGCTTTCACCGCAATTTAATGGGACTGTTCTTCTAAAAAGGATTAAGCCCCGAACCCACAATAAGGTTAAAGCTATAACGGAGAGGAAAACAGAGGTATTGTTGATCAGATTAGATGGTCTAATAGTCCTCCTTTGCATGCCGAAAATTGTTTTACATCTGTTGCAAAAGGTGTTGCTTTGCCCGGTTAGTAGAAGTTCATGCCTCATTTAATACAATTGCATCGTTAGAAATGCGAATGTGATTTCGTTGTTGTTCTCAAGAAAGTAAAACATTTCCTCTATTCAAAATATCTGTACGCACGAATTGAAGCAACAGTTTTAAGTTTTAAATTCAACTGCATCGCTGTGAATCGCCACATATTTACAAGAAATATTTAATTTTGGTCAAATATTTTCTTAGTATTTCTTTTATTTTTATATATTTATTTATTTTCTTTTATTCATATCCCAAAAGCTCGACGCGGATCGCATTTTAAGAACCACCGCATTAAATTTTCGATTCAATCCATAATGAAATCAGCTATTTAACACTACCATAGAAAATAAAAGCAATCACAAGGTAAAACACCATGATCTGAAACTGTTATAAAATCATTCAGCACGGATTTTAGATATTATATTTAACCCCCCGCCTACCAGACGGGTCCAATGGACCCGACAAGAAAAACGAAATTGGTTCTAATACAGTAAAATCATCTAATGTGATAAAAAATTAAATAATTTGTTTGTAAACTCGTATTTGTAAATTCATAAAAATCTAGAAACATTTTAAAAGAATAAAGAATAATTTTCACTGCGGTTGGATGCATTATTGTAACTTTTGTTCTCTCTCTCTCTCTCTCTTTTTTTTTTTTTTTTTTTTTTTTTTTGCAACCCGAGGGTTAAGGTCAACAGCTTATCTATTTATTTACGGTGGCAAGTTGGATCTTTTTTTTTAACATGAAAAACGAAAGATTATTCTAAAATCAATGATTTTTTTTTTCTTTTAAAGAAAAAATATATATTAAAAAGTAATAAATTCAAATTCACACGAAAAATTTCACAAAAGAGGTAAAACAAATAGTATATGAATTTAAAATGAATAAACATTGTTTAACGTAATATATTTTTTAAGTATATGAATTTATTTGCACTACACTGTCAGAAAAATTCGTCAATATACACTAAATTATTCTTCATTTTTTAACAAATAATTTCCGTACTGCTAGAAAACATGTTTTATCCGTGAACTCTCCCCGAACATCTAAAAAAGAGAGAGAAATTCCGTTCATCCCTAGCACGCATGCGTATAGGTTCTACTGCTAATAAATCAGATTTTATTTTTAAAATGAAAAACCAAAAATTCTATAAATTAAGATTTCTAATTTAATTTAAAAAGATAAAAATGTTTTCAAATTGCAAAATAAATAACAATTACTTTTCTCATAAGTACTCACAATTTATTTTTTAAAGTTGAATAAGTTGAATAAAGTTAAATAAAGTTGAATTTATAAATAAATATTCGCATTTAAAATATACTTTAAATGAACATATTTAAAAGGTATTTTACGAAAATTAGGAAAAAATCGATATTACTGAAAAAAAAAATCTTATCGAATAAAAATATGGTATTCGTATTTTACCCCTAGCAATCTACGTAAAAACATTTAAAATTCATATTTTTATACTATATTAATACTAAAGTGTAAAAACCCTAGCCGCAATCTCATTAAAGACGAAATCTTCCCGAAATGAAGTTCAAAATTAAAATCTTTTTAAAGAAATTGATCAAGTCGTACCCATTCTGAAGCAAGCATATTTAATTTAAAGCATTTCGCTGCTGTACAACTATAGCTCAAAGCTAGCGTGTTCGTTTCGCAATGCTGGGATGGCTGGTTCGAATCTAATGTCGACCGCTTTTGCATTTTTCCAAATTTCTTCAATTGACGGATATTTTACCTCCTGTAACAGAGGAAAAGAAAGGGGATATTCGTCAATTCACGGGAAAATGCCGGCAGCACTGCTGCCAGTAGAATTTCCGTGAATTGAAGAAAGTTTTTTTGAGAGTGTACCATGGCTTAATACTGCTGGCTAAGGAAAAAAATTGCTTTGCCTGGTAAAAATGAAAAATATCAACTGCAAAGTTTTAGAAACTTTTCTAGACAAATACTTCACACATTAATACTTTGACAACAAGCAAACTTAGAAATTGTTTCTGTTGATCTCAGGGTGTCTATTCCAGATCAGCAAAAAATTTTCCTGACTTTTCCAGGTTTTTCTTGGTTTTTCCAAGTAATCGAGATTTTCTGATGTTATGCACAAAAACTCTTATAAGTTGTGAGTTTGAGACTGCAACTTTCACAACTGATTTTGAAGTAACAACTGCTGAACAGTTAAACAAATTCTTGCAAAATTTACAAATTGTCGTACATTTTACACTCTAAACGTATACACTTAGCATCATATTCTATCTATTTTGTCCAACCAGGATGAAATTCTTATCAAATCAGTAATAGTTAAATATAGATTGCTTCGACATATTTTAATACAAATAATAAATATTCAATAAATTAAGCTAACTAATGTTCAGTTCGAAACAGGGTTGTTAAATGCCCGGGTTTTTTTTTCAGAAAAAAAAACCCCACTGGGTTTTATCAGGGTTTTTTGGGTTCTAGCGGTGTTTTTGGGGTTTTATCAGGGTTTTTAAGTTAAGGGAGGCGGTTCAGAATGTTTGGAAAAAATGTAGTTACTACTAAATACAATTTAAAGTAACTAATTGATAACAAAAATACATAAATCAATGACAATAATTAAAATTATGCTTTTCTTTTAGGTAAATTGATTATTAGTAATAATTTTAACAATGAAATTATCATTAAAGTACTATACTAATACTAGTGCTTTAAATCAGAACTTTTAAACTAATATTTTGTTAAGGATAAATTATCTTTATTCATTTTAATTGAAGTGATTGCCTATATATAATAAATATTTTCTCTAGAAAAAAATTCATTCTGGAAATTGAATTCTAAAACATATTGATTAATAATAAATTGTATTTTTTTTTTTTTTTTTTTTGAGTTGTTTGTATTTAAAATGTGTTGCTATATTTATGTAGAAACACATTATATAGGTTTTCCCTTTTCAAAGCATTCTTCTCCCACTTACTGACAGGACAATGATGAGGAATTTTCAAAAACAGAACAATATATAACCCCCCCCCCCCCCCCACATACACATTTCTAAAATCCCTTTACTTTTAAAACTGGAGTAACTTCTTTGGAAGGTTTGAGTTGTATTTCTCCTATCCCTCTCACACTTCAGGACAATGAGGAGGAATTTCCAAAAACATTATTATATATATATATTTTTTTTTTTTGGAGAAAATAAGTTCTTGTGTCTGTGATAGTTACACATATGTATAGAAATTTAAGCTACAATTATTTGTTTTAAAAATTGTCACTGGGAGAATGAAGACATTTTTTTCCTCGGGGTGGGGTGTGATAAACTTTACGAGTGGTGTACTGATATTCAGAAATATATTACTTATGTAATTTAAAGTTGAAATTTTGAAAAAAACCACCCGGGTTTTGGGTTGGGCAAAATCATAACAACCCTGGTTCGAAAACAAAGATAAGTAAACAGACAAACATCTAATCAATCCTACAACATTCAGTACAAAGTTTCAGTGAAGCTCGAGTTGAAAATTTCTGAGTTAGGTACAAGGAAGGATTGAAAAGGGTAGGCAAAATTATTTGCACGACAGGTTGAAATACTTTTTACAGTATTTATATTTCATAAAGAACAAAATTTGATTTTCCTGGAGCTGCAATTTCAAATCCTCAGATTAATAATAAGAAATTTTTTCTTGGAAGTTTCAAATTTTTGTAACTCTTTGTCAGAGTTTTCAATTTCCCTGACTTTTCCTCAATAATGTAAATTTCCCTGACTTTTCCAGTCCATATAAATTTCCCTGACTTTTCCAGGTTACCCAGGTGTCTAGACACCCTGTGATCTCTAACTCACATAGTGCAAAAAGTGTACGTTTAGCTGGATTTGACGCTTAGCTATCTTCATATGGCAAGTTAAGAAAATACAACAGGGTTGCTACTTATATAGGAGAATGAAATTCCCTGACTTTTCCAGGTGTATTTTAGAAAAATTTCCGTCTAGCAATGTGTACTGTGAACTAGACACGCCAAGAGTAAAATAAATAGAAAATTTTTTCTAACTATAGGTAATATTGGTTGAAATTTTCACATATCCATCCCACTCTTTCCCCACCAAGAGACATATATATTAGACATAGATGTAAATTTCATTCACAGACATAGATTCCTTAAAAATTTATGAGTGTTTCAAATAAAGTTTTCCTCAAAAAAAAAATCAATATAACATTTTGTAGTGAATCATAATTCATTTTGAGAAACTATCATAATCTCACTCAAGTCCAACTTAAAGCAAAGGGATTGGAGAAGCAAATATTTCAGGGTGGGGGTTGAGGAGATTTGAAATGATTTATAAGTTATATTAATTGTAGCTGAGGAAATTTTAAGAGAAAAGTGACTTAAATGAAACTTCTAATAACTAGAATTTTGAAAAACATAAAAGATTTTTCTCATCCGTCAAAGCATGTACTTATTTGGTTATCATAATGAAATTTTGATAATTTCTCTGACTTCCCCAGATTTTGGATAAAATATTGAAATTCCCTGGCTTTCCCCTGACCAGAGTCATAATATAGACGCACGCGCGAACGCCGTGCGCGGAAAAATTTCTGAAAAATTCGGGACTTTGCGGAAAAAAGTTACGAAAAGAAAAACGTATGTTTTGTTTTCGTAACTTTTCTTAATACCAAAAATTTAAAATATTCACCAATTTTATATACGATTTATATATTATTTATCCACAATTCAACGTTTAAAGACTCAAAACATTGTTGTGACATCAGACCCTTTTATTTCTATTTTCCGCAGATTAAAACTTGTGGCCGATCGGTTTTCCTTCGGCGGCTGCAGTGACAATTTAGCCTGGCAACGGCTGTTAAATCGAATAATTTCGTAGTGTTATAAAAGTGGCTGGCATTTTCTGCGAAGAGATCACAATATTAAGGATTGGGTTGTTTTTAAATGCATTGACAAAATAATTGAAAAGAATTCACCTTCCTATCATTGATTTTTGCTTTATTATTTTTAAATTAAAATAATTATTCTTTAATTAATATTATTTTTTAATTTAAATAACAATTATTTTAAACTGATTTTTAGTTCATATCGTCAAAATAATATAACACGTAATTTTATTAAACATTAAATTAATTTGCAGAAAATTTTTGACCTAATATTTATGTGCGCGGAAAGTTTTTGTTTTTATACAAGTCTGCCCCTGACTTATTAGGCCAATTTCTGAATTCCCTGACTTTTTCAGGTTTTCCAGGTTGCGTAGCAATCCTGTACAGGTGCCGATATTGTCACTCAGTTGCACAAGAATATTCTTCCGTTATCGAAAAATTCAAAAACCATCCTTATATAAGAGCAATTGACTATGCATCAAATGAAAAACGTTCTTTCCAACCGAGCGATTAGTACTCAAAGTTAGATGAAATTAACGGAACACACTTTTTCCGCACAAATATTCTTTACTCTCAGCCAGACACTTCGCCATATTTCAAAAATGAAACAGCCCATGATCTTACGGAGAACAGGCAGTTTGG
Source organism: Maratus speciosus (assembly GCA_963932465.1). Lineage (NCBI taxonomy): Eukaryota > Metazoa > Arthropoda > Arachnida > Araneae > Salticidae > Maratus > Maratus speciosus. Next base: position 59,575,311 of record OZ010799.1, on the reverse strand, counting down.
CATATCGTCTGACCCTAAATACACTGCTTTGTGAAACAATTAGAACGTAACCACCCGTAAAAAAGGTTAAAATAAAAATGCGTCTGCACATTTCTTCAAAAACATTTTGCTCGGCATCTCACTCGCTTGGGCAAACCTTTTTGGAAAACTGTCCTTCCTCACGCAGTTTCAGAACAATCGTCTGTCAAAAATATTTTTGCTTTTCGGCAAAAGCAAAATGAAAAGAGGTATGGAATACTGCAAAAGGAACGCCCAGAACATCATTGGGGTGTTGCAACAACACACAATTCCCAGAACAATGATAATGTACACGTTTAATAGTAGAACGCTTACAGAATAAAATAATGATTACCAATCTCCAGATTCTTTAATAATATGTTTGGCTAGAAATGTTTTTCCATTGTCTACCATTAACTACACTGCATAAAAGTGGTAGCCTTTTTTATTAATCAGAACTGGTACATGACTAAACCTACGTAACCAAAGGATTCGTAGAAAATTCTATGTTCGAGTAAGATCTATTAAGTGATATTTTGCATAATTAGCATACAACTACAATCAAACAAAAAATACAGGAACAACTAGAAAAAGAAGAAAGATGTTTCTCAGCCATTATATTTTTCACACGATCCATCAAAGAATTGTACAACAGATTATTATTTTGTTTACTGTATTTAGCCACACAGCACTTAAAATAGAAGACAATCTTCGACAGACCACAGACATGGTTGCTAAAAAGCCACCAGGTGGCTTTTATTGGTTTTAACCGGCTTTTATCTGGCATTTTAATTATAAATATAAACTGTACATTTTTAAGCGTTTTAAGGTACTTCGTAATTATATAAATACGTAGCCCCTATAGTCGTCGTTCAGTTCGTCCGTCCGTCCGCATATAACAGAGCAAAAACTACCCAGCCGAATGGTCTGAAATTTTAAATATATGATTGTTGCAAAAATTTGTCGAGCCATTTCAAATTTTATGAAAGTAGGATGTATAGTTTAATTACAGGGAGAGTCAAAAGTTTTTCGTACATTACGGTCAATGGGAAAAAAATATCTCAAGTACATTTTAATGATGTTACAGCCTTTCGAACAGAGTGAAATTGATATGCACTTATGAAGTGCATTCAAGTATACATTCAGTATAATATGCGGTGCAAAAAATATTTATAAAATTAATTATAGTACGAACGCACCTCATTTGCCACGGTTGACGTGGAATTTCCAAAACTGTTTAACTAATTTTAAAGCCATTTTATTGAGTTAGAATTTAATAAATAACACAATTCCTTAATAATGAAGATGTTAATATTGGAATAATAACACATGCATTGAGATACTAGTGCGATCTATAGTCAGAATTACAAGTATGTCAGGTAAGTTGTAAAAAGCCATACCAATTGCTTTATTTAGTTTATACTGGCCTTTAACACTTTTTTGTTTATTTTTATTGCTTTAAATAAAGAAATATTTTATTTTTAGGACAATGGTTTCTTAGTTATAGACTTTAATATTTAATTAATATTAAAGGCAATTGATATGTACATATCCTATTTTTCCTCCAACACACTTAAAACCATATGTGGGTCAATTATCACAAAATACGGAAATTGCAGTCCGCACAATAAAATTTCTATTAATTGTTATGTAATGAAATTTTCTTTTTTACATTCTAATAAAAAATATTCTTAGAAGTATTTTCAAGAGATATTATATTCATAATAACACAAAAATAAAGAAATTTAAAAGACTTAAAATTTCAGATTGTCATTTTCCTGGTATGTCACACTGCAATGTGTGCAAAGTAAAAGGCTTTCTGTTATCATGTACAAATATCTTTTCTAGTTTTATTTAATTTCTAATTAATAATTATACCTTATATAACATATATATAGGGAAGGTAACAAGTTCTGTATTTTACAAATAATTTTCCATAATTAAAATATGTTTGTCACTGAAAATGAATGTCATTGTCCTGGCCTGCTCATTTTAGTTCTTTATGAGGTATAGAGATGGCGCTGCAGAGTAATTCTTCATGTTCTTGACATAGTTCAGGTCAGAAGTAGTAAAATCTTTGCTACCAGCAAGATCTTTTAGATATTTCTTTGAAAATAATGTGTTTAAAGGCTTTGTAAAAATTGAGTAGACATTTATTATGTCATTTTCCTGGCTTCTATAAATTACAAATAAAACTTAACATTACACTGAATTTGAGGTACTGTAGAGGAAACATGTTCCTTTAAACAAAATTAAAATGTTAGATCTAAAAATTAAAAAAAGAAGAATGTGAAAAATGTTTTAAAATAAAATTGTCATTATTCCCGCATGCATACATAGGCCAAAAAAATGACACATAATTATAATTACATAAAAATGAACTTAAGCTCTTCAAACTTTAACAATTTTAAATATAAATTCCTTTATTCAGCTATTCAATCAACATTTAAAAAAAATCAGAAGCTTTGAAAAGATTTAAAATTTCAAAATTTTTGTTTTCAAAATCTCACATTTTGTGATATTCACCCACATAGTCATTTTAGAAAACACTATTTCTCAATACTGAAAACAGTATTATGAATAACACATACACGAATAACTCTTTTGAATAGTAATAAGCTTTCACCGGTTAATTGAAGATTTTTGAACATTGCTATGCTAATGCAGGCAAAATACCTCAGTACTTCTTATACTGAGTTATCACTTATTTACAGTTTTTTGTTGTTGTTGTTGTTTACTGAAAAAAAATTTTATCAAAATATTACGCGATGCATAATAATAATAAAAATATCTAGGCAAAAGATTAACTAATATGCATTTTTAGCTCATAGGCTATCAAAGCCTGAGAGCTAATGTGCCCGCTGGGTCTGTATGTATGTATGTACGTATGTAACGCGATAACTCTTGATAAAAATATCCGATTTGCTTCAATTTTTTTTCTAAGGTTCATTCTGATAAGGCGCTTCCCTGATTAGTTTTGGGAGTTCACTGGTTATGGGTTTTTCTTGCAGAATTATCAGATTTTCTTCAAATTTGGTATACCGGTTAATTCTGATAAGGCGCTTCCCTGATTAGATTTGAAGGTTCATTATTTAAGTCTAAAGGGGGCGGGGAACGGGGGCTAATACCCCTTAATTTAGATAAATGGGTTTTCCTATCCGATTTGCTTCAAATTTGGTACACCGGTTTATTTCGGTAAGGCGCTTCCCTGATGACATTTGGAGGCTCATTGGTCAAGTATAAAGGGGGAAACGGGGAGGGGGGCAACCCCCCCCCCCTTAATTTATTTTTCGAGGGGTATTATTCTTTGAAATAAGATTATAATATCTAATTAATGTGAATAGCTTGTGAGCTCAATGCCATCAGTTTAACTGAATACTTTTCTTTTTATTCGGATACTATATCAAAGGAACGATACTACGATTGATTGTAGAAATTAGACTAAAGCAGAGTTACGGACCATTTACAGACTGAAGAAGAAAATGACAAATACATCATAGATAGTGTTGCCAGGTCCAGTGTCACAAAAAGCGGGACAGTGACTTCTTTCTAAACCGGGACACAAAAATACAGTAAACCCTATGAAAACAGAACCTGTCTATAATGGAATCCTGCTTTAAACGTTAAAATTTCATTGTCGCCCCACGGAATTATTACCATCAACCCGAATTCAGTTAGGGTGGAACACCCTATATTTGCGACTATATAAGTTATTTGCGACCCCATGTTCTATCCTCTTCTGTCCCTGGGTCCCCATACGAGGACCTCGTTCTTTTCCTTATAAAAACTAAAATGTCCGATTTTTTTACATTTTCACATCACTTTTTAATAGCTGAATGTTTTTTGCGTTCAAAGCAAACGAATAAAGGGCAGCATCTAAGCCGATTCCCACATAAAATAAATGTTATTTTCATCTGAGTTTGCAAAATGCCTAAAAATGCCCGAAAGACAATTTGACCAAGAAAGTGAGAAATTTTCATAAGTATTTCAGGGGCCGATGCAGGTTTTTTTCCTTTGGACCCATTTTATGAAAAGTAGAAGTTATTTTTGTGAATTTCATTATATTTTTGTGAAAAATAACATTTTGTAATGAAAGTTGTTATCCAATTCGAACCAAGCATTTATTAACAAAAACTTCTTTAAACCTGTTTGCTAAAATTTTCATTTCTGCTGAACGGGTTTTATTTACAAATCACACATTTTAAAACCTAACAAAATCAAAATAATAAACAGTAGTAAGTTTTTATGAAAAGGAATTTTGTGAAGGGGTCTATTTTTTTAATGGAATTTTGTGGAGGGGCCCATTTTATTAAATTCATTTTTGTGAAGGGACCTTTTTTGTTAATTTCATTTTTGTGAAGGGGCCTGTTTTATTAAATATATTTTTGTGAAGGGACCCTAAATGGGCTCCAAATTTTGCCTGGATCGACCACTGTATTTAACTTAGATCTTTAAAAAAAAAAAAAAAAAAAAAAAAAAAATTAGATTATTTATTTGTTTAAAGCTCTTAAATTTGTGATTGCGTTAATTTATGATAATGGTTATTAAATTGATGTTTTTAAGGGGTTTGTAGTTTTAAATCCATATTTTTTACCTAAATTACTAAGCGCCTAAAGGGTCGAATTTAAAAAAATATTTTTTTTTTTTCTCTCATTCGATGTCATTTTGTTTGGAAAAAACCAATGAATAAGCATTTGTATTATTATTTTAGCTTCGGAACTGAAGAGGCTATAGTAAGTTTTCATCCCCTTGATGCCTTCTATCACCCCTCTTAACTTGTCGATCGAATTTTGGATCGCCCTGTATATATAACATCAGCGATTAGTCTTTTTTTTTTCTTTCTAGATATTACATTAATTACTTACATCTACTGTGTAATTGGTCTCGAACGGATTCACAATTGCGATCTGCGTACCAGCGTCAGCACAAAAGAGCCGAACAAAAGCGATACAACCTTAAGTATTAAAAAAAATTGCGATGTCCAGTTCGTTAACATCGTCACCAAGAATAGCATACAGTATATCATAAGTGCACGCATTATTATGCCTACAATAATACTGACCTACATACGCATCGGCCATTATGAGATTAGAGAATTCATTAACCTGAGGTGGACGTCAGTTTTCACTTAAAACGAGTTTTACAATTGAAGGGAGAAAAGTTGATACTCGTCTGCTTATTTTCGGAATGCGGACAGAAAACACACACTAGAATTCAAAATACAGTCGAGTCTCTATATAACGAAAGCCATTGTTCCAGTAAAAAATTCGTTATATAGAGAAATTCGTTATATAGAAAATGAGTAAAAATTCCTATTTAATGTGTCAATTTTCAACAACAATTACTTTTGAGGTGTTTAATTAAGAATTTGAAATGTTTAACTATAAATATTAACCTAATATTGTATTTCTGAATTATTTAAACAGTTTCAAAAAAGAGAATAGACATTTACTTGAAAGCATAATAAAAATCACATAAGGAAAACTTACATTAATTTTAGACGAAGAAATCTGTAATTTTTCACTGTTTTGATTTCAAAATTGTTACACTCTCGAAAAAATGTTCACACTTTTGCAAGGAATAAAAAATTGTATCGGGAACATTTTCCTCCATTTGAATTCTCATTCACCTTAAACTTCAATTACCTCTCTGATCCCACTCTTATATGTGTAACAATCCAATTGGCACAAAGAAGTATGTTGGAAGGTGTGTGGGAAAGGGGGGAGGGGAGATGAATTCGTTGGGCACAAAAAACAAGGACATTCAAGGTAGAAAAGTAATATAAAAAACTCAGCACTGAACGATAAATGTCGACTGTAATTACTGTCAGTTTGCATTGATTTAAGCCAGGGTTGTAATTTTGATCGGTCAAAATTAATTTTAACCAGGACAGTGGCCAAAACTGGTTTTGACGGCCTAAAATTAAACAAATTTTGTTTTAACCACACAAAAGTAGTCGAAATTCTTAACTTAAGCTTACATATTTTTTTTTCAAACTGTATATTTTAGTAAATATTAATATAACATATATATAGATGTATATATATATAAGTAATAATATTATTATTATTAAATATAGATGAATTTATTTATGTAATAGTATTTCAAATAAAACATATTTCATAAATCTTATTTTTCTTAAAGTGTATTTAATACATTGTGACATTAGGTAGGTGAGCAGTAATAAAAAATAGGAAATATTGATTTCAAATTTGTAGATTTTATTATGCATCAGATGAATGGTTGTGCAAACAGGAATATATGTTTAGAAAGAAATTGGGTTCTGTAAGAGCCTTTCCCCAAATGTTTCACCTCAAAACAGGAGCCTTCCCGAAAATTTTCATTATAAAAAATAAGACCCTTCACAAAATTTTTCATCTCAAAACAGGACTATTCACAAAACTTTTCACCTTCAAACAAAATTATTCACATTCCCGACAGAAAAAAAATCCTTTGTCTTAAAAATAGATCTTTCACAAAGCTTTTCTTTCTCCAAACTGTGCGTTTTACAAGTTTAACCCTTTTAAATTAAAATCTGATCTGCCACTTTTACATATACAAGGGGATAAACCCGGGCTTCAGAATATAAGTGAAAACCATCATGTATATTTTTTCTGATGTTAACATTCTTTTTTCTCTGCACATTAAAGACAGCGCGATGTATTTTTCGAAAGTTTCTACAAGCGGCTTTTGACGTTGTATAGGGGAGAGTAGTAATGAATGGGCCATTAACAAAATATAAAAAAGTGTTTGCATAAAATTATTTTAGATGCCACCTATAGATGGAGCTATTTGTTCTACCAAACTCATCAAATTTTCCATTGTTTGGGAGAAGCCATTTTCCCACTAGAGTAGGATGGTCAAGAATCTGATTGAAAAATAATTTTTTTTTTCTTTTCAGTAAAATAAATAAGCTAAAAAATATCTATTATTTCATTGCAGATATGTGTATTAGCAAGTCTTTGCATATCTGTAAACTAATTTTAGGATGTATTTAGATGTTATTTGAATTTAATGTACTAAAAAACCCTGAATATATTCCAGAAGTATAGGTGGGCCTGAATGGGCCACTATATCATGGTCATGAATAGCCTCACCTTTGCCCCGATCCTGAAAATATGGTTTTTCTTTCTTTTTTTCTGATTTTCTCTTTAATATGAAACATAACTGGCTGTCATGGATTTATTTAGATTAAATTACTGTCTAGTTAGAATAGGTTTATAGTGATGTCTAAAAAATAATTTGCATATTTTTACCCTAAGAAATATTAGTTATTTATTAGAAACATCAGTTAAATTGTATAAATGATTAAGGTGAACTGTCCAGGTGTTGACCACACCTACCAGTATTTTCCCATTTGATATAAAACAAGGATAATTGTTTATAGTCTGAACCTGATAGGTAGAATAAATAATACCAAGCGGAATCCATATCAATTCAGGCAGGGGGGTTACCTTCATAGTCTCAGAAGTTTTTGAATTGAACATATGTTAAAATTTAAGGAAAAGTAAGATACCTGTATATTTTTGTTTTGTCCAAAAAAATTCCTGGCCCGAGATACAGGCCGCCAAAGATGACATCCCCGGCACCATTTCCCATTCACGATTTTCGATAAAAATTTTAAAATGCTCTATCTCTAGAATGGTGCAAGATATTTTGTTGCGGTTTTTTTTTTAATTTTAAAGATGATATTCTTCTGTTTAAAATGATATACCCAATTTTGAAAAATGTATTTTCAACTTTTCCTGTGGCAGCCTTTTCAAAAAAAATTTCGAAAATGCCAATCCCAAAAATTTTGATTTTTTTTGCTGTTGATCAATACCATTGGGAACTATCTTCACTGTAAAGGAGAACTTCCACTTTTGAGTTAAACAAATTTTAGAAACATTTAAAAAATTCAGAGAATTTTACAGGAACTGTATATATATAGTTCCAGTAAAAGTCACTGAATTTTTGCTTATTTGTATCATATTTCTAAGCATAAGCCTACTATATATCCTAAACAAGTTAGAAATTGCAATATCAAATGTGGCAAATGAGGTGCGTGCGTACTATAACTAGTTTTATAAATATTCAGATCTTGGTGCAATAAGTGTTACACTCTTGGGCAAAAAGGCATGAATACAAAATTTACTATGATTCTATATATTAAATTCAATAATACGGAAGTAATATGAATCCATCTTAAAAGGACTTAATCGCCATGGCAACCTAGAATCATTACCTATCATGGTATATCATTGAATCAATTATGTATTATAGGATTTTTAAATAGAATGAAGAAAACTTTTATTAATGTATTTTATGTTTTAAGTTGATTTTTATAGCATTTGAAGTGATACATACTTTATTTTCAATACCGAACATAGTAAAACGATCTCAATAACATATATCAATTACACAGCGATACAAATTATATTAATACAGGTTAGAGTTCAGACAGATGGGCAGACAAATTGAATCCATAAAGACTTTCAACTATGTTGAAAATTGTTAAAAACACATAAATAGGTCGGAAGAAATTTATGTCAATAGACGGAAGCATACTTGAATACTTTCATACGACCCTGTATTTTACCTACTATCTTTATATACATGCCACTATTTAGCTAATATTTAATTAAGATTGAAACATCCTTAAAACCAGTGAAATCACACTTCCAGAGATTATCCTAATTCTTTGCGTGGACCTGTATATCATTTTATCTATATTCTACAAACATATCTTAGTATACTAAATGTAGTTCAGTGTAAAAATGCATAACTCATTTAAAAATCACCTTTAAGCTATTTTCATTCATACTCAGTAACCCTTAAGATTTCTTTTGTGTAGCCCTGTATATGATCTACAGCATTTATGCACACAACGTAATATGGAAAAATTTAGTTAAACTTAAAAACTCATACCGCAACTAAAAATGCACTTCCAGCAATCATCGCTAATGTACAGCATTTCCGATAAAGTAAAGTATCCGAAATCTTTTGTGTGTCCCTGTAAAAACTATGCACTTTCTATTACACAGGAAGTAATTTGTTGTAAACCTCAGCAACATATATGGTTCCATATTCTAAAAGAATTCCATTACATAATGGTATAAGAGGAATATTGTTTGCGACATATTTTAATTACGTTAAATTCTTTCACATATAATGAAATTGATATATGTTGCTGAGGTTTACAACAAATTACTTCCTGTGTAATAGAAAGTGCATAGTATTTACAGGTACACACAAAAGATTTCGGATACTTTACTTTATCGGAAATACTGTACATTAGCGATGATTGGACTGCTGGAAGTGCATTTTTAGTTGCGATATTTTAAGTTTAACTAAATATTTCCATATTACGTTGTGTGTATAAATGCTGTAAATCATATACACGGCTACACAAAAGAAATCTTAAGGGTTACTGAGTATGAATGAAAGTAGCTTAAAGGTGATTTTTAAATGAGTTATGCATTTTTACACTGAACTACATTTAGTATACTAAGATACGTTTGTAGAATATAGATAAAATGATATACAGGTCCACGCAAAGAATTAGGATAATCTCTGGAAGTGTGATTTCACTGGTTTTAAGGATGTTTCAATCTTAAATGTTAGCTAAATAGTGGCATGTATATAAAGATAGTAGGTAAAATACAGGGTCGTATGAAAGTATTCAAGTATGCTTCCGTCTATTGACATAAATTTTTAAAAGTCAAATTCCGACCTATTTATGTGTTTTTAACAATTTCCAACATAGCTGAAAGTCTTTATGGATTCGATTTGTCTCCCCATCTGTCTGAACTCTAACTTGTATTAATATAATTTGTATTGCTGTGTAATTGATATATGTTATTGAGATTGTTTTACTATGTTCGGTATTGGAAATAAAGTATATATCACTTCAAATGCTATGAAAATCAAATTAAAACATAAAAGACATTAATAAAAGTTTTCTTCATTCTATTTAAAAATCCTATAATACATAATTGATTCAATGATATACCATGATAGGTAATGATTCTAGGTTGCCATGGCGATTGAGTCCTTTTAAGATGGATTCATATTACTTCCGTATTACTGAATTTAATATATAGAATCATAGTAAATTTTGTATTCATGCCTTTTTTCCCAAGAGTGTAACACTTATTGCACCAAGATCTGAATATTTATAAAACTAGTCATAGTACGCACGCACCTCATTTGCCACATTTGATATTGCAATTTCTAACTTGTTTAGGATATATAGTAGCTTACAAATATGATACAAATAAGCAAAAATTCAGTGACTTTTACTGGAACTGTATATATACAGTTCCTAAAATTCTCTGAATTTTTTAAATGTTTCTAAAATTTGTTTAACTCAAAAGTGGAAGTTCTCCTATACAGTGAAGGTAGTTCCCAATGGTATTGATCAACAGCAAAAAAATCAAATTTTTTGGGATTGGCATTTTCGAAAAAAAAAATTTTTTTTTCAAAAGTCTGCCGCAAGAAAAGTTGAATACATTTTTCAAAATTAGGTATATCATTTTAAACAGAAGAATATTATCTTTAAAATAAAAAGAAATAAGAAAAACCATGCGTTAAGCATAGATTATGAAACACTTTCCAACACTTCCTGTATGCTTTAACAAATCTTCGTTATATAGGGAAATCTAATTTATATAAAAGAACTAAGTAAACATTTTAGAAAACGCATAAAACATTTGAAAAACTGATTTCAGCAGTTACCATCCATATCAAATATGTATTCCAATTCTTTTGAACAGCTCTGTATTTGATCTGTAGGTTGATATATATGCTATATAATGGGGAAATTTAGTTTAGCAAGAAAACGAATAACAGGTTGAAATTTCTCTTTCAGCAATTTATACTAATAGATGGAAACATACTTGCATACTTTTGAACAACCCTGTAGTTAACCTAGTACCTTTATTACACGCCACTATTTAGCTAAAGTTTAATTCAAAGTAAAACACTCTTAAAACTACTGGAATCACATTTTCAGAAATTATCATTTATAGACGGCCATGTATCCAATTCTTTGCGTGACGCTGTATATAATTTTATCTACAAACATTTCTTAGTAAACAATATGCAGTTACGCGTAAGAATGCATAACTCATTTAAAAACCACCTTTAAGCAATTTACAATCATACCCAGTAACCATTACGAATTCTTTTGTGTAGCCATGTATATGAATTACAGCATTTATACACATCATATACAATGCACAAATATAGTGAAACATAAAAGCGCATAACATAATTAAAATGCATTTCCAGCAATCATCGCTTACCGTACAATACTTCGGATACAATATAGTATCTAAAATCTTTTGTGTGTCCCTGTAAATGCTATGTACTTCGTATTATACAAGAAATAAGTTATAGTAAACCTCAGCGACGTATATCAATTCCATTATACATGAAATAATTTAACATAATTAAAATCCGCCGGAAAAATGTCCCTCCACCCGTACCTGACATTATCTAACGAAATTCTTTTGTGTGGCCCTGTAAATGAATAATATTTATTCTTTGCAGCGCATATTCTACGGAATGCATATTTTAGTGCACTTGATAAATGCATATCACTTTTATTGTGTTTGAAAGCGTGTAATATCATTAAAAATCATTTGAAACGATTCTTTCCCATAGGCCGTAATGTAACTTTTGACTGTCCCTATAAATGAACTAAACATGCTACAAACTTCATTTGCAATAGGGTTCGTGCTATGGTAGAGGTCACTAACATCCAAAAATTTCATAACGATCCGAGTATATTTACGGGAGTTAGAGCGCGTACAGAAGGACAGACAAACCGAATGCATTAAAAAAACACAACAAAATATCTTGCACCTTTCTAGAGATAGAGCACTTTAAAATTTGTATCGAAAATGGCGAATTGGAAATGGTGCCCGGGATGCCATCTTTGGCGGCCTGTATCTCGGGCCAGGAATTTTTTGGGGTAAAACGAAAATATACAAGTATCTTATTTTTTCCTGAATTTTAACATATGTTTAATTCAAAAACTTCTGAGACTATGAAGGTAAGATTTTTTCTTTGGCTGCCTGAATTGACATGGATCATACCACCAGAAATTTACACTAAATAGTCAATTAATAGGCAGTTCACCTGAATGAAATTTTACCACTTGAAATTTAATTTTAATTAAATAAAGCTTTTCCTTTAGATGGGCCGTGTTTTTAAGCCAAATATATAAATTTCGTTAAATCATAATGTGTATTATCTATTATTTTTAAGCTTATTTTATGTTCTTTCTTATAATCTGATTATTTTGTCATTTTTCTGCTACAATTATGTGATTTAATAATATCACTTTTGATGTTTATAAATTTTGATAAGCATTGTGTATTACTTACTATTTCAGTATGCTTTTGATCATATCATGTCAAGTGCCATTCATTTTGTCATATTTGGTGAATAAAAGATTAATTCCACATTTTTTTCATTGAATTCATTTAGTAGCCCATTCAACCCCATGAGTGGGGATGAATGGGCCAAATTTCTATATTTTTATTTTCTATTACCATTCATTATAGACATTTTCTAATCCATTTTTTATGACTTTTTTATATAACCAAATAAGTAAAGTAACTGAAGATCCAATTCTGAGCCAAAATAATTATTTGAAAAAATTACAAAAATTAAAAACCAAAAATTTGCGCATTCATTACCACTCTCCCCTACTTATATTTCGTTAAAACACGTTGTTTGATTTTTTTTTAAATTGCCTATATATATATATATATATATAACTTTAAAGGTGTATTCGAAAATATATTTTTCCAACCTTAACAGCTGGAAATTTTCCGAGACATTTTCAGACTCATTTTGAAAAATAAAGACATGAAACTTGCTGTGGTGATTTTTGACGAGATGTATCAGAAGTTGTATGATTTCATTTTTTGTCCAATTAATTAGAATTTGAGTTTTAAACAATTATTTTCTCAGTATGACCATTTTTTTTTTCATTTCCAGATTTCCCGCTACGGGAAATTCGGTTCGAAACACCAAATTTGACAGCATTTTTTACAATATTTTCTGCATTTATCAAAAAATCGAGAAGCACGGCACATTCAGGGCTTGAAATTCAATTTTTCCTAGGAGGGGAGTCTCCCTACCAACATTTATAAATGGAGGGGAGTTGAGCTATTTGGGAGGGGAAAAAAAATCTTTAAAACCTACTGTTGTTTTATGTGCTATTTAAAGAATTACATTAATACAGACATGACAAAATACCATTGAAGCAATTTAAATCAACAACTCAGAATAATTACGTAAAATGTTTTTTATTTAAAAAAGGAAAAAGGTCAAGCTTTTATACAGTCTATTTTTCAACTTTCAACCAAAAGTTATGAGTCTTTAATAATGGGGTTTTTTAATGAAATTCTGAATTTAGATTTTAATTCGATTTTGGGCCCTGAATCCGCTCTCACAAGGTAAAACTTGGGACAGACAGCACAAGCACAACATTTATAACTTTGAAAATTATTGGATGAAAATTATATGTTCTCTTAATAAAATTTCGGAAAATTTTGAAAACGTGCCTTCATTTTTAACTACTTGCATGAACAATGCATATTCAGTGATGGCATCATAAATATCCATTTCTGAAAGAAATTGTTTTATTTTATCTTTAATGGAATTATAGTCAAAACTCGACTCCCTGGTATTTTCTTTGATCAAACTTCTATGCATTCAAATTTTAAACAAAGTCCAAAGTTTTAAATGGAAATTGTTGATTCATTTCTTCTATTACATGAGAAATATGGGTTAACTTTAAATTGTCAAATCCTGATTTCAGTGAATTGCAAGGATCAATTAGTTTGGTGTTTCTAAATATGTTTTATTGGATCTCAGGATTTTTATTTCATGTGCACCACGAGATCTTTGCAGTCCTTCTAATCTTACTTTTGCTTAGTACTGAATCTAGACCAATTTGGCAGAGCGCAGCACACGGTAACACTTACTGTTCTTTTTTGGCACACCCTTTTGGATATTTTCCTTTTTCTGTCATGTAAAAAAATATCGTGAAATATGTCAATCAGGCGTAGGGAAAAAAACGTATATTGTCTCAATCGGTCGAGGGAAGAATATCGTGAAATTCGTTGATTGATTGCAGGATAAAATTGCAAAATCTGTCGTTCTGCCACGGGATAACACTGTAAATTTCGTCAATCTGTCGCAAAAAGTAACCATGAAATTCTCGTCTGATTCTGAGTAAAAAAAAAAAATCTGAAATTCACAGCCGATTTTCTAAACGGTTACAGCAGGGGATGGAAAGGGATTGGGAAATCCCCTCCCGGCGTTATTATTTTTTTTTTTGGTTGCAAGTCGAGTAAACTTTTTTTTTTTGGTTCGGTTTGATTTCAGGCTGAGTGTAGATTCTTACAAGGTGGGTTCCGGTTAAACCCGCTTTTTCAAAAGTTAGTTCAGTAAATTATTTCAGATTAAAAACTATACCTATAATAATAAGCATAAATATTTATGTGCTGTTTTTTGTAGACTGTCGCGTTTTTTTCCGCGATCCTTTGACGAAATTTTCGTTTTTTACGCGATCCTTTGACGAAATTCGCGTTTTTTCGCGATCCTTTGACGAAATTCGCGTTTTTTCCGTGATCCTTCGACGAAATTCACGTTTTTTAGCGATCCTTCGATAAAATTTGCGTTTTTCGCGATCCTTTGACGGAATTCGCGTTTATTGCGCAATCCTTTGTCGAAATTCGCGTTTTTTGCGCGATCCTTTGAGGAAATTCGCGTTTTTGCGATCCTTTGACGAAATTCGCGTTTTTTCCGCAATCCTTCGGCGAAATTCACGTTTTTTCGCGATCCTTCGATAAAATTTGCCTTTTTGCGATCCTTTGGCGGAATTTGCGTTTTTGGGCGATCCTTTGACGGAATTCGCGTTTCTTGGGCAATCCTTTGACGAAATTCGCGTTTTTTGCGCGATCCTCTGACGAAATTCGCGTTTTTTCCACGATCCTTTGACGAAATTCGCGTTTTTTCAGCGATCTTTTATATTCGCTTTTTTCCGCAATCCTTGAACGAAATTCCCGTTTTTCGCGATCCTTCGATAAAATCGCGATCATTTGACGAAATTTGCGTTTTTTCCGCGATCCTTTGACGAAATTAGCGGTTTTTCCGCGATCCTTTACCGAAATTTGCGTTTTTTCGCGATCCTTTGATGAATTTCGCGTTTTTTTCCGCGATCTTTTGCCGCAATTTGCGTTTGATCATTTACGAAATTCACGTTTTTCGGGATCCTTTGCGACGAAATGGGCGATTTTATTGACGAAATTTATTTTTTCGGCGATCATTTGTTGAAATTCGCGATATTTTTCTGTTATATTTTTTTTTTCCGAATTGATGACCGATTTTTCGTAATTTTTGGAACTGAATACCTTAAATTTTCGGAAAATTCCCAACAGAATCACCTCTGAAATCGCCAATCGCTCGCGGAAAATAATGCGAAACTTGTCAATCTATCTCGGTGGGGAAAAAAAGTGAAATTTGTCTATCGGTCGCGGGAAAAAATGGTGAATTTCAACGATCTTTCGCGGTAAAAAACTCTCAAAATGTGTCGATCGGTCGCGCGAAAATATCACAAAATTCGTAAGGCGTTCGCGGGAGTTGATCTTAGTTTCAAAACGAAAAATTTTCCAGAAAAGGGTGAAAGTTTTTGGACGGGAGCCTCCCGCCCACTTTATTCTTTTGGGCGGGATTTGAAAATTTTGGGCGCAAATTCCGCCCTGAAATTCAAGCCCTGACATTATGTAGTTTCTAAATGTGAGAATTTCCCAGTTTGATGCGTTTGAGAGCAAAAATGAATCAGAAAATAAGCAGTTTGGATTGGAATACACCCGTAATAGATTTTTTACATTTAATGTATTTTTCTTTTTAGAATGTTCGCTAACAATACAAAAAATCGCATTGAAAAATAGCAATAATGTGTTCCAATAAAGTTTCGAAACGTATCCAAAGAGATAGCTTAATTTGGCCGCACGTCAGGAGTTAACGACAGAAGGAATCACCAAAAAATCGCTATTTATAATCAGCCTTTTTAATTCTGTTCATTTCAGTGGTTTAAGCTATAAATTCGATTACATGTCTTAAATTTGTGTTTTATATATACTTTATCGTTTTTTGTTTTTTTTTTAATAACTTAATGTTTTAATTCCGCTATGAAATATAAGTTGGAAACAAATGATGAGCTATTTATATTTATTAATTTAAATGCAAGTGGATTTTTCGTTCGTAATCTTCAGCACGCGATAGGGATAGATTTGAAAAAAAAAAATCTAAAATGAAAATTAATTTAAGAACTATAAAAAATGAGTAAATTGCGATACAGTTTACAAACAAATTGCGGTATGGTTTTTATACAAATTGCGATACTTTTCAAACAAATTTCCTTGGAAACTAGTTTTTTTTTTTCTATTCGATGGTGTAAAAATTGGAAATGTGCAGTATTTATAAATTAAAACGATAAAAGATAGTAAGAGTTAAATTTAATAATCGGCTGTTGCCATTCAAAATGACGTCAGCATTACGCACAGGCACGTTTGTCCTTTATAATATAGATATATAAAGAAAATATATATATTTTACATACATGAATCTCTTAAAAATGTATAAACAAGAACCTGCATATAACGATTATTTTATCAAAAATTATGACTAGAAACATAAAAAGCTGTTCACAATTTCACAAAAACTTTAAAAAATGTCTAATCTTTACTTTCTTCTACCTATAGTAGAAGAAAGTATTGCAATCGAAATTTTTTCCGACTTTCGATTTTCAACGGATTTACACGTTTTATGGGTCAGAAATCTTGAAAAACATGTTTTTACAAAATGTCTGTCTGTCCGTGTGTATATATGTGTGCCCTCATTGTGTCATTGAAAAGTATATGAATATGAAGTTATGCATAGAACTGAACCAAATTTCAAGTATATGATTTTGGCTATGGCCAGTAGGCCGCAGTTATTAGGGAATATTCCACCGTAATGGGGCGTTTTAATATAGATTTTTGCACCCTTTTCATTATTGTATCATCGAAAAGTGCATGAAGCTATGAAAAGATTTGAACCAAACTTCATACATATGTTTTTTACTATAGATGCTACGTTACAGTTTAAAATGGAGATGTTCCCTTGGAAGGGGGTGCTATGATAACGATTTTTGCGCGATTTCTCGGTTCTTTAGAAGTTCTGTTGTACATCGGCTGCTCGAGCAGCTACACGATCATGTAGCGACGTTCACTTCGTATCTAGCTAACCCGTCGATTAGCAAACAGCTGACGTACAAAATAGAATAAAAATAATAGTGATTTTATTAAATATTATGTTCGAGATTAACTGGTTTTTGCTCTGATTAATAAAATGAAGCTGATATATTAAGATGAAAGTTAATGCTTAGTTTAGTGTTGAAATAATAATAAAATGAAGCAGATATATTAAGATGAAAGTTAATGCTAGTTTAGTGTCGAAATAATAATAAAATGAAGCAGATATATTAAGATGAAAGTTAATGCTAGTTTAGTGTCGAAATAATAATAAAATGAAGCAGATATATTAAGATGAAAGTTAATGCTAGTTTAGTGTTGAAATAATAATAAAATGAAGCAGATATATTAAGATGAAAGTTAATGCTAGTTTAGTGTTGAAATAATAATAAAATGAAGCAGATATATTAAGATGAAAGTTAATGCTAGTTTAGTGTCGAAATAATAACATTAAAGTAGTATTAACAAGTGGAAAAACTTTATGAAACATCAACATGTAGGAGAAAGAAGAAAGTATTGGGATTGAAACATCAGACTAGTTTTTTTAATTGCAAAATATTTCTAAAACATTATAGTTCTTATTTTATAAGTTAATGCGTTAAATAAAATCTTAGCGAACCGAGTAAGATTTTGATACTTCAGATAAAACTAAATATGGTATTTTAATTCACAAAATATAGTCTTTTCACAACTAACAAAAAGAGAGACATCCTTTAAAAACAGTACACAGAAGAAGAAAAAAAGAAGTTAAAGATATTAATATCTTGAAGGGATATTTTAAAAATACGAATGCATTATATCCCATAGGTTTAATATTAACGAGGAGAATTTGAGATCTCACTGGCCAAAAGGAATTTTACTTGCAGAGGGAAAGAAAATTTTAGTGAATAATCTTAAAAGAACCATATTTCATATAAAAAAAAAAACATTAAATTTGCCTTATTACTTAAAAACATGCGTCAAGCATAGATTATGAAATACTTTCCAACACTTCCAAAATACATTATAAGAAACATAAGAAAACATTTCAGAACACACATGAAATAACACATTTCAAATTTCCAGATTTCAGTAATTATTGTAAATAACCGGAAAAGTACTACTCAAATTCTTTTGTGCAGCTGGCAGCTCTGTATATGATCCATAGATTTGTATATATTCTACAAAGTATGCTACAATTTAGTATGGTAATAAAATGCATATAACACAGTTAAAAACTTGCATTCAGCCCTTTAAATGGTTGAAGGTGAGTATACCTATAGAAGACAGAAATGTACTTGAATTATTTTGAACAACCCTGTATATTAGATGGATTTTCATACACATCACATATTAAGCTGAGATTTAATTCTGGCAAAAAGTAGTTTAAAACTACATCATACTTCAAAAAATTAACATCCGCAGACAACCGTGATATCGTTTTTTTGCTTTTCCCCAAATATGATTTACTTATATTCTACAAAATTCTCTTAGAATACTAAATGTAGTTGAGCTTCGAAATGCATATCTTAGTTTAAAAAAGACCCTTTAAGCAATTCATGCTCATTCTCAATATTGCTGATGAATTCTTTTGTGTAGCCCTGTCTATAGTCTATAAAATTTATACACATCACGTATTATGCAAAAATGTAGTTAAATGTAAAACTACTGAACTGAATAACTGAAAACGCACTTTTCAGAAATCCTCTCTAATACATAATACTTCGGTTACAGTATTGTATACAAAAACTTTTACGTGACCCTATAAATGCATTGTACATAATATTCTACTGCAAGCATCTTGTAGTAAACCTCAGTAATGAGCAATGTACATCAATTTCATCATGTTTGAAATACTGCAACATAATTAAATGTGAATAGTTTTTCTCCCGAAGACCAGTGCATAAACAAACTCTTAAAAGATATATATATAATAATAAAACAGCCATTTAATATTTAGAACATAGGTTTCCAATCTTTTGATAATTCTTTAGTCTATACTTGCAGGAAAAATTTAAATTAGTTCCATTTATTCTGATGTGTTGGAAAGTGTTTCATAATCTGTGCTTGATTTTTTCTTTCTTGTTTCATTCAAAATTTGCTTGCATGGTAAAAATTGCTCAATGTTGTCTTGAAAAGGACCCCTGACTTTGGAATATTAAAAGTGGCTTTATAACACTTTCCAGCATAGTTGGAAAGAGTTTATGAATCAGATTGGCTGTCCGTCCAAGCTCTAACTCGCATAAATATATTCGAATTACCATCTAATTGATTTACATTACACTTTTTAGTTTTACCCTGGCATGTTCGGTATCGAAAATGAAGTATGTAGTGGTAATCGTTGATTTATAGGAACACCAAAAAGGATTTCATTATATTACAGTCTATATTATAGAGAAAAATCATTTGCCGTGTACTTTAACAATGTTAGACTATTTTAAACATAATGAAGTTTGTATACATTATTCAGGTGCACTAGAAGATGATTAATATAGAATATATTATTTGTAGCATTTACAGTATGTAAACAGGAGAACACAAAAGTATTCCATTATATTATAGTTTATGAAGAAAAATTATTTGCTGCATATTTTTTTAATGATGTCACTCTGTACAAACATAATGAAATTGGTGTGAATTCCTGAGATGCACTAAAACATGCTTCTGCAGAATATGAGGTACAAAGCATTTATTATTCAATTATAGGTCATACAAAAGAGTTTATGTACTGATCTTCAGAGAAAAATATTGGTATTGAATTAGGTTGCACTGTGCAACTGATATACATCGCTGAGGGTTTACTAAAAGATAGCTGCAGTAGAATATGATGTGCATCACATTTATCCTTGATTTACAGACAGAGGCACATAAAAGACTTCGGATACATTGTTACCCGGTAGCAGAAAGTTCCTGATGGGTGACGTGCGTCGCAAATTTTCTTTTCCCTTTTGCAGATTTTTTTTTTCCATTGGATCTTTTTCTAACTTTATATTATGTTTAGTTCTTTATTATTGATTATTAAAACTTAAGATTATTATTAATAAAAATGAGTAAAATGCTTAAAAACATTAAAAGTAAATGATTAATTAATTAAAGGTTCATTTGTAACATTTTACCTGCAGATTATTTTCAGTCCCTGAAAGGTCTGTCGCAGACATTTGGAGAATTTTCTGCTATTGGGCATTGTCATATCCGAAGTATTGTCTATTAGAGAAGATTGCTGAAAGTGCATTTTCAGTTATGGTATGCAGTTTTAAGTTTTACTAAATTTTTAAGGGTACATAGCACATTGCCTGCTCTTTGGTTAAAGAAATAGCACCCTTCTTTCCCAATATAAAAAATATAACACCACTTCTTGCCCACATAGTTCTAAGTATAACAGAGAAGCGCTATACTATCAAAATGTCATGCAAAATTAAGCCGGTTGTTGTTCAAATCATTCAGCCCAAAAAAGACAAGCATGAGGAAAGGAATAAAAGCCGAGTTCATTGGACTGGACGGGGACAGGTTTTCAAAGCGAGCCAGAAGGGTTTTGGCTGAATTGTAACTGGTTTTAGGGTTGCATTTTTGGTTTCAAACAAAAACTGCACATTTCATCTCTGTTAGAACTCTGTGCTTCTTGCCTTTTATCAAACAAATCGTACATGTTGCTTTTCTATTAAAACATTGCTTGCATAGTACAAAAATGACTCACTGTCATGTCTTGAAATTAGTGCCCTGACTCAAAAACTTTTAAATATTAAAAGTGTCTTTAAAAATTTTGGTACTTCTCCATTATCCACTTTCACCACTCCATTCCTTACTTTCCATTAAAAAAAAAGTATCGCTAAATTATAGGATTTAATGTCAAAAATGCATGATCGTGGCATCACATTAATTTGACTATCAGATGTATTACACGTCTTTGTTACGTCATCAAGTTATTTTTAATTAGATGTTTATCTGTATTTTATTGATGCTTTACTGATTTATTAGTTATTGTGTTGATAATATAACAATTTTGCCCTTAAACGACAATGCTATGACATTAAATGAAATAAAGTTTTGAAAAAATGTTGTGATGCCAGGGGTCGATCCAAGCAATATTTGTGGCCTATTTAGGACCCTTTCACAAAAATCTATTTAAATAAATTTAATAAAATAGGCCCCTTCACAAAAATAAATGTAATAAAATGATCCTTTTCACAAAAATGAACTTCCATTCACAAAATTCCTTTTAATAAAATAGGTCCCTTCGTAACATTCCTTTTCATAAAAACTGTTTTAAAATATGCAATTTGGATACTACTTGGTTATCCTGTCGACCAAAAATCTATCGCTAAACTATAAGATTGAATGCCAAGATAACAGTTGATAGTAAATGTCACATTCACTTGACTTTAAGCAAGTTACCCATGTTTATGTCATCAAATAATTTTTATTTCAACGTTTTACGTGTATTTTTATTAATGTTATACTAATTTATTTGTTCTTTCATTATTTAAAATAAAAATTATATCAATTTGTATAATTTGGCGATTTATATAATTTGGTGAAATTGGTCAACGGGATAACTAAGGAGTATACCCTAATTTGTCAATAAAACCAGCTCCGAAAAACAAAAACTTTATCAAGAGTATTTAAGTAAATGTTTGTTAATAAATGCTTGGTTCGAATTTGAGTAAATGGATTTCAACTTTTGTTACAAAATGTTATTTTTCAAAAAAATGTAATAAAATTCACAAAAATAACTTTTACTTCTGGGTTATTCTCTGCAATAGTGCAAAAAGTGCTTCCCAGCCATATAAATGCTCTTAATTTTATTACATTTTTATTTATTTTTATTAGAAGATCTAAACATAGTTTATTAGGGGCAGAAAGTAAAATTTAAAAATAAATAAATTTAGTATTTAAAAATATAATATATATCATGCAAACGTCATTCCCTCACCTTTCCCCCACCTGTACTACCCTATTTTATTGCCTATTTCTTTCCATCCAGAAATAAAAATAATTAAAAATACCCTAAGCAAAATAAAGTTCTTATTTGATACATTACAAAAAATAACAAAAATATTAATTTTTACTATTATTATATAGTCTACTCAATCAATTATATGTTTCTCCATGTCAGACCATCATTCCCTCACACCTTGCTATTATCTCAAATATCTACCACTAATGAGCAGTAGCAGTCTAGCATCCTTCACAGAGAAGAAGCTATTTTGAGCACTTGTCAATCCAGCAACATAAATTGGTGGTGTAAGATTTTGTTAATTTTACAGAATTTTATTTTAGTCAGTATATCCGGAAGCGTTTTTATTAGCAGTCATTCCCTCACACAGAATATTCATTTTTTTGTAAATATCAAAAATTTTTATTTTATCATACATTATATATTAAGTGTTTCTCTTAAAGGAAACAGTTTGGATTTCTTCATAATTTTGCATTTTTCCCCTACAACTAGTAAAAATGTCTTATTTCATCATTCCCTCACATTTTTTATTTTATTTTTTTCTCAAATTTTTATTTTATTTTTTTTGTTAAGTCAAATTTTTAAAACAATTTCTGTTGCTATTAAAATCTTCAATAATTGTCTGATTTCTTACCATTTATCTAATTTTTATGAAAATTTACATATGCATCATTCAAGTCAGACTGCTGGCCAAATTTGCAAGTATTGTAGAGAACAACCCATTTTAAAAAAATGGGCCCCATGAATAAAAACCTGCATTGTCCCCTGGATGAATAGTTATGTATAATAGATCAGTTGCAATTGACATAACAAACATTTATGCATCAGACAAGAGGAATAGTTAAAGAAAATAATGTAAATAAGTAAATATTGTATGTATTATTTTTTTCTGTTTTCATTAATGTACTACGGTGGAACTTCCCTTAAGGAAGTCCCTATTTAATAAAGTTTTCTACTTAAGGAAATTTTCTGCTGAACCTTGACTTTGAGCACAATTAACATATAAATTCATCTCCATATTACGAAAAATATATTCTATATAACAAAGCTTGTTCCACTTAACACAACTGAACCACTTAGGCAACTGAATATCCTACTGATGATGACATATTGCAAAGTGTAATAAAATGTAGTGAAAAAACGAACTACACAGCGAGCGATGAAGATGATAATGAAAAAATTGATAGACCTTCAAAAGAAGAAATGCTAAAAGCCTTCGATACAATAAAAAAGGGATTCCAGATTCACAAAAATGTTACAGACGAATTGCTCGGATTACTTACAAAAGAACGAAATTTTTATGAACAGTAGGTATATTGTATTTTTTATAAGAAACCTGTGTGTACAAAGTAATATTACAGACTTTTTTAAAGTTAAGGATTTAGAATACTAAGAAAAAAGGTACGCTACACTTCAGTTTTTGTTTACATTTCTTTATTATATATGTTTCTTTAGACATTATTCTAATTAAAATTTCTGGTACTTTTCGGTTAGCCGGGCACCAGTGTTATATATACATATAAATATTCATACATATATGTATATATACACATCTATATATATACATGTATTGTATATATACACACACACATATATATAAATATAAGTACACATACATACATGTATGTATACATAACACTGGCGCCCGGCTAACCGAAAAGTACCAAATTTCCTCATGTGTCTACATTGCATAAAAAAAGTTACTAACCAAATTAAAATACATTTTTCCAATATTTCCATTTTATATGTATTTTTCATTTTATGCAAATGTGTATCTTATTATACAAGTTTCATGAATTTAAATTGATTTCTATTTAACAAATTTTCTTCATAATGAAGTGTTTAAGTGTAATGATGAGACTTCGTTAAATGAAAGTTTCACTAAATTGTAAACTTTATTGCTTAAAGTTACTGACAGTTGATACTACTTTAGTTTTTTAATTTTTTTTTTTTTTTTTTTTTTTTTTTTTTTTTTTTTTTAAGATTCCAATGTCAACATTCTTCTATTTCTTTATGGGGACAATACAGTTTGGCATTTTTTTTTTTTTTTTTTTTTTTTAATGAAAGTGGCCGACAGAATAATGGAGAAGTGTGTTCAAAATTAGCGTCCATTAATTTTCAGATGCAACTAAATTATTGCATTTAATGACTACAAAGTTCTTCTCAGTTGTCAAATTTGACACCTAGCTTTTCAACAAAATACTTATTAACTAGATAATTATTTTAAAAGGTTAAAACGGACAAAAATAATTAGTGCCCTTTTTTATTTCATGTGATGAGATTCAAATGTAGATGCATTATATGTTCTTGTAGGCGCATCTCACCCTGAGATGTGAGATGACAAGCGACATGTAGCCGCAACATGTAGCACAAAAACTGGTCGAAACAAAGAACTAAGTTGTTTCAAACCTGTTTTAAACCAGTTTTTCCAGCGAATTCAAGTGACATGTCTTATGTGTCGCCTTCGTGTGGGATGCACCTTACTTTTACTAAATTCAATTGTATTTATCAACACTGGATAAAATTTCGTTTTTGTTTTGCTAAGAAGATATCGAGTTTTAATTTTGTGTTACATGATTAGTGCACTTTTCTATTAATTTGTAAGTATAGCAATAATTTAAAAAAACTGTATATCAGTTTTACAGTTGCTTCAAAGATTATAATCTTGGGGATTAAAAACAAAAACTTCCAATAATTTTAAATAAAAACAAGTAGTATTTGTGCTTTTCTAAAAAGTAGCATACAGTATTACAGTAATGTTAAAAACGAATTTTAGAAATTGCAACTAAAAATTTTAATTTGACACCTAAGATTTTTACAGTAGTTGTCATTTGATGCCTACCTTTTATTTCCCAATATCCATCACTGGAGAAGAACCAAAAATTTTTTTAATGTATTTTCCCATTCGTGGCACCGT
This sequence comes from Maratus speciosus, assembly GCA_963932465.1. Classification (NCBI taxonomy): domain Eukaryota; kingdom Metazoa; phylum Arthropoda; class Arachnida; order Araneae; family Salticidae; genus Maratus; species Maratus speciosus. The sequence continues at coordinate 59,550,167 of OZ010799.1, read as the reverse complement.
GCCTTTCTTTAAACTTGGAAGAAATTCTGATGTTACATTTGAGTCATAAGAAGAAGCATGGATGTAATGGAGGGTATACAGTGGTATACATTGTGTAGCTTCTGGATTTTTTAAGGAACACTGTTACCCCCTGTTTCTCAAAAAAGCTCTATACACTGTAGGGCATACCCTCTGCTTTTTTTACAACTACACCACTGAGAAGAAGAATGTATAATTAATATCTATTTAATTGAAGCTTTAGTAGACTAATAATGAGAAATATAATGGTTTTTAACTGTAACAATGAAAGGCCAGCAAAATTAGCACGTTACATAAAGAGCTATTCATCAAAGAAAATATTTTAAAATACATCTAAGAAACATACATAACTTTCCAAAAGTTATAATAGTAAACAGAGCAACGAAATCTTCGTCAATGATTTTTTTATTATTTTCAACAAATATTTATCTTTCTAAAACAAGAGAATAACAAATGATGCCATCTTAGCAATTTTGGAATCCAATGCCGACCTATTAAACAAGTTTACAAAAAATTTACAAATGATGCTTGAATTTTAAAGTAAGTTGCACTATAAGAAAACTTCCATTTGTACAAGTTTTCAAGTCCAATCATATAAGAAATTAATTAAAATAATCAGATCTTACAAATGTAACAACAAAAGCAAAAAGTTATCGAGCGGTCAAAATAATGTTTATTTCAACAGTAAGTAATGCTTAAAACACATAAAACTATTTATAAACTATGAATCAACAACACGATTTATTAATCTAGGCATTTCTTTTGACATATATATGTAAACAAAAGGTAAACACACGCAAAATAACTGTAGCAGACGACGTAAACATTCGATGCATGTTGCATAACTGACCCTCGTAAAGGTCGTCAAAATTTTGATAAATATAAATGATTTTAATCTTACCTTCATAGATGATGGGGCCGAAAGATGAATGAACTTAGCAGACGGAGAAATGCACAAGAATAATTTATTCCCTAATAGTCTAACAGAGCTGGAAGTAAACCAAGTAGGGTATGAAATAGCCATAACATGCCGTATCCCAGAGCGGAGCCACCATCAGCTCAAATCGGATCGTGTTTTGGTGCGGTTCTGCACAGGTTGCCAGATTAAAAACACCTCTCTCTAATTTCAGCACAGTCAAAGTTGAAGTTTTATTTTTTTTTTAATATATAAACAAATGAAAATAGGGAACAAATATTTCCCCTTAAAATCCTAATTTATTTTTATTTGATCTCTCAAGATGTTCAGCTTTTTCGATTAGAATTTAAAAAGCACGGATAAATAAAAATATTCAAAATTAATTCCAAAAATGCAACTTTTTAATGAGAAAGTAGATATCATTTTATCGTTCATTTGAAAATTAAGCATTATTTTTCCGTTTTCGGCTATTTAACATAAAAACTGAATAAGGGCAGGTGCAATTAGCTGATCAACCATTGTTGTGACCTGCACGGTGGTCTTGCACTTCTGTTGTTTTTACCTTCACGATGACGTCATTCGCAACTTAACCACCTCCCCCTGAATACTAGGCCTGAGCTCTGACACAAAAATGGCGGCTTCCGTTGGCGGATTTTTTTTCAGCGTGTGTATGGTCCCTTGAATTGTGGTACTAATAATTTTTTTAAGCTTTTTCCGCTTTATTTTTCGAGAAAAAACAAGTCAAAGAAATCTTTTATAAAATAGCGGTCTCTAAATTTAGGGGACCATACTATAGCGTCTAGATATATAGTGTGGAAATCGACTATCCCGGTAGTACTTAAAAAAGTGCTAAAATATTGTATCCTTTAAATGTCAAACGATGCTGAAATCCAAGAAGTCGATCACAGCAATATCTGCAGGATTTTTTCTAAAACACCAAGACGATTTGGTTTAGACGCTGTTATAATACAATGGGGCATTGAAATTTGAAAATATAACGCAGAGGTCGCTGCGATCTGCTCATTGGATTTCAACATCATTGCACATTTAAGGGATACAAATTTTTAGCAATGAGTGTGTTCAAGAAGCACGCGCGCAGCGCGCGCGAGCTCAGGAGTCAGGAACATGGAGTGGGTCCATACCATGGATGTAGTGTGTTCAGGTAGTGTACAGGTAAGCACGTAGTGTGTTCAGGAACAGATCATGGATTTGATTAATTAAGGTGCTAATTATAAAGATATTTTGATACAGAAACATCGTGTGCCAGATGGCCGAATGGATAAGGCAGTGAACTCGAGACCAGGGATTCTGGGTTCGAATCCTTCCGATCCCACATTGTGTTACAATTTTTTTTGTTTTGTTTATTGGTTGTTTTATATTTTTCATAATGAATAAGATATTTTTGATGAAGATATATTTTTTATTTTTATTATACAGAGGCACGTGTATTTTTATTATAATAATAAAATACTTATTTAAATGTGAGAAAATGAGGTATTTCGAGATGAAAGTTTTACATCTGAACACCTTTTAAATATTCAAAGTTTCGTTTCTAAGTATGTATATGTATAATGATATAAACATTAAGCAAATCCAAATGAAAAAATAATATATATCGCACGTAGGATAATTCCTTGATTTTTTTTTTTTTTTTTTTTTTTTGAGTACTTTACGAGTGAATTTTTATCGAGACTAGGCTGGAAATCATATTTTACTTTGAACAATATAAAAATAAAATGTAATAGTTGTAGATTATTTTAACTAAAAATACCTGTACATATATTTTTTAAAGAGATAAAATATATAGGTCTGCTGTCTAGTTTTGTAGTGAATAAAGTATGATCAGAATGTTTATAAATTTTCTACTGAAAGTATAAATAAGTATTTTGCTTATACTAACAGAATTTTGGATGCCATTTATTTCTCATGTTTGATGATGTATTTTGGTCTGTTATCCACACGGTATTGAAATATGCAATCATAAAATAAGAAATATATATATTAAAACCTTCTCTGAAAAACTGTCTAACTAACAGTGCAAATTCCATTGAAATCCATCCAGTATAGTAGATTACAAACAAATCTCATATGTTGATATCACAATCTTGGTTTACTAACAGCATTTTATTTATCACGGAAGATATAAATCAACTGATAAATCATTTTTAAATAAATAAAAAGAAAATTGTTAAAATTTTTAGATCACCAGTTGAATTCTTAAATTGTATCAATCAACCTACCAAACAAAGCACAACCAATAACACATAAGCAGAAAACGCACAATCACGTGATCAAATCGCCCACACAATTTTTTTGAGCAGCTCGCGCGGAGTTTGCGCGCGGTTGGTTAACTAATTTTAAATGACAAATGGGCTAAAGTAGATAAAGAAGGTCACGTGATGTTTTTCCCGACTATTTTAGATTTTATCTGAGTGAACATAGGCATGTATTCCTGTTACGAAAACCATGTTTTGGAAGAATAAAGAAATATAGTCGTTGGTTTTACCTTTTTTGAACCATAAAAATAATGAAATAATTGAATTATGTTAAAATTCCTTTCTTCGATAACACCTACTCCATGGCATAAACTTCTGAGCGCGCGCGCGGCGCGAAGTGCACTTCTGAACACGCTCACTGTTTGGATAGCAGATTTCCATACTATTTATTTTATTCTAGGCACTGTATTTATACGTATGTTTAAAAAATCCGCCTACGGTAGCCGCCATTTTTTTACAGCTCTCAGGCACAACCAACGACATACCAGGGCACTTCAGGGCGTCACACGGAGTGGTTCATCTTTACACAGCGATTGGCACAAAACGATGACGCGCAGCTTTGTACTAATCACCTTGTAGAGATGATCCACTCCGTGTGACGTTTAAAACGTACATGTACAGCAGATAAAAGGGAATTTACGGGATTTTTTTCAAATGGACTTTACCCATGAATGGCAACAGCAATGCCTCTGCAGGAATTTTCCCTCCGAAAGAGACTGTTTATTGGGCGAAGGGGAAGCAGTTTTGAAATGTTCTTCACGCCTACTGGTGTTTTTCTTCTTTTTACCCGCGGCTGACGTCACATTGGTAAAGTCCATTTCGAATGACCTGGTTCCTGGAAGATATTAAGTGATTTCGGAGAAACTGTGCAGGTATAACACTATGTGCCATACGCAAGTTTTCTGCGCTATAGTATTTTTATTTTCCAACTTTATGTTTATTTCGATTTGTAAGTTGTACAAGGCATTTTTGACGAATTTCTCAAAAACCGGGGGCACCAGAAGATAAAACTTGATTTCGAAACAACTGTGCAGGCATATTACTACGTACCATACAAAACTTTTCCGCGATATGATATTTTTATTTTTCACTTCATCTTTATTTCGATTTATAACTTGTACAAGGCATTTTTGAGGAGTTTAGCGAAAATTGGAGGACCCTGGGGCACCGGAAGATAAAACTTAATTTCGAAAAAAACTGTGCAGTTTTATTACTGAGGACTACACCCAACTTTTGCGCGGTACTACATTTTGATTTTCCGAATTTCTTTTTTTCACTCCACTCTAATGTCCAGTCTGCCTTTATCTTAAACTTGATGAGCTTGTAGTTATCTCCAAGCTAATGTTTGTTGTTTGTTGATTGTTACACTTGTCTAATTGAAATTGTCCAGGCAAAAATCGACAAGTTCTGAAATGTGGGTTGCGTTATTTTATGTCGCCGCTGTGTTACGTATAAAGGCATGCTATTGTACAAATTCAATAGTACACATTCCAAAGAAATAGAGAAATTTTATCTGTGAAATTTGTGCATTGAAATGTTAATGCAATATTCTTAATTTAAGAAAGGAATGTGATCATTAAAAATTTACTAATTTTTTTTTTTCTCTTCAGGAAAAATATTTCTGTATACGGAATATTCAGACTTGTGACAACTTTCTTATCAATATTTGCTTGAACTTGAAATTGTTCATGTGTAAGTACAGCTTGAGACTGTTTTTGAGTGGAGTTCGCCAAATTGCTTCGATCGCCAACTCCTTGTTTGTTTGTTTTATTGGACACATACATCAGACTTGTGTGCTTGACAACAAGGCCCGCTTATAAGTCATCGTCGATATACAGGGACGAGATAGCACAATGAAATTTACAGCACAGAGAATTTTTACATCCAGGAGCTCCACAAAGAGTGTGCAATGGAGCCAGTGGGAGTCGAACCCGACAAGCCTCCTATGCTCTAAAGCGATTAGCAGCGTGGTGTCTTAACCACTCGGCCGCGGAGGCCCCCGACAATTCCTTCAAGAATTTCTCAACTGTTTATCGACCACCATTATTTTATCCTTTCCTAATTATAATAAAACATAAAAAAAGTTGCTTATCTAGTTTTTAAATTGTTTATTATATATGTTACATATATTTAATAATTTATATGTAAACAGATTACAGTTACAATAATATTTTGCATCAAGTTTTTTACATCGACTGATGCTGTCAATATGATTTATGAGGTTGGCGATTCATGACAAGATTAAGAATATTCGGTTCAAAATTCAACAGTTCCAAACCGTAAATATCTACATAATTCAACATGAAAATTGCTCCTTTTTCTTTCTTTTTTGGTTAGAATAAAATTAATATGACAAAAAAAAAAAAAAAAAAAAAAAAAAAAAGATCATATACTAGCTTGGAAATTCAAGCAAGAATGTGGATAATATCACTTCGAATACAGCGTCAAGAAGATTCAGTGTGGAAACCGACTATTCAAGTTATAGCGCCTAGAATATATAGTGTGGAAATTGGCTATCCCTGTAAATGGAACTTATGCACGCGACCTGAGGTCGAGGCTAAAATTCGTCTGCTGGCGGTATTTACTGGCGGTGTTTAGCATAGCAGTCTATGGAGTGTGAGTTATTAATGCTTGTTTGTTAAAAATACCGCAAAAAAATTCTTTGATGCAGCAGCATATACTTAATATATTGTAATCTAAATTCAAAATGTTGTTCTGTATGCGAGAAAATTCCCTAAGTTTGCAAATTTTCAGTTAAAATGTATGCACTCAAAATGGGTCAAGGCTAAAGTCGTCTGCTAGCGGTGTTTGCGCCTGCGCATACTGGTATTCTGCCGGTGCAGTAACTAGAATAACAGATCATTATACCGCCAGCTCTGGCGTCTGACGTCACCTGAATAGAGTCCATACTTAAAAAAGTGCAAAAATATTATATCCCTTAAATGTGCAATGATGCTGCTGAAATATACAGATCGCAGTGACATCTGCAGGATATTTTTTACAACTGCAAGATATTGCTAGTCTATACAATGTAATGCGAAAATCCCGCAGAGTCGCTGCGATCGACACTTGGGATTTTAGCAGTATCGTCGCACATTTAAGGGATACAAATTTTTAGCGCTGTTTGGATAGCATATTTCCACACTAGGTATTCTAGACGCTGTAATTCAAGTAATGCTTTAAAAAGTGCTTAAAAATTGTATTCCATAAATGTTGAACGATGTTGAATGCTAAAGGACAAATATCGATCGCAGCGACAACTGCTAGTTCTTCACTGGTCGAAACACTTTCTCAATGGACTTTATTCCAAATCTGGGTTCGAGGCTGAAAAAAGTCACGTGATACCGGTAATTTACTCAAAGAACTTCTAACTGATAAGAAGGGAGGCTACTGCTGCTTTCCGTGTGAAATGTTTCACTGGCTGGAGAGGGTTTTTCATTACGTCTACGGAGCCTTCCCTCCTTTGCTCTAGAAGTTTTAACTTGACCACGTGATCAAAACGTAGATGGAATATCCTCCATTGAATCCTTATACAGTGTTTATGTTTCAACTACGTCGCTGTGATCGCCATTTATAATTCTGTATCGTTCAACATTTATAGGATACAATTTTTAAGCACTTTTTGGTTGACCAATGGAGGATATTCCATCTCCGTTTTGATCACGTGGTCAAGGTAAAAACTTCTAGCGTAAAGAAGGGAAGGCTCCGTAGACGTGTAATGTAAATCCCCGCTAGCCAATGAAACAGTTCATGAGGCAATGCTGTAGTATCTTCCCTTCTTATAAGTTAGAAGTTCCTTGGGTAAATTAACGGTATCACGTGACTTTTTTCAGCCTCGAACTCATATTTGGAATATCCTCCATTTCAACAGTATATCTTTTAGATACTACAGATAGTTTCGAGTATTTTCATACGATATTTATCTTCGAATAAAAATAAAGTGACATTTAAAAAAAGCGTTTTAGCTTCCGCGTGAATTGATAAATCAACAAATTCATCCTGCGATAACTCAACATTTGACTTTCTCAACTCTTGTTGAAAATGGTGGTGAAATAATCCAATCTGGAATGTGGACCTTTTCTCCTCGTGAGTGAAGGTGGTCCCAAGGAAATAACGCCATTTTGTAATCATTTGAGGTCATGCCGGCAAAAAGCTGTAGCGAATACCTCATAGCTTAAAACTTAAACTTAAACTGGAATGTGCATGTTCTCTAAATCTTAAAAGGGAAACTCGAAATCATCAGTCAATTTTTAGAAATGCTTCTTACATATCAGTGTTCATTCAGATATTTTTCTCCGGGAAGGATTTAGACGGCTCCGGGGGGAATATTTTAGAGTTCCGGTGGCGAAACTGCACATTTTTCCATTTAAAAGCATAAAATTAAACTTCTGGGGTGTGGATACCTTCCCTTGAATTCAACAATGCTACATATTTCATTTTACCTTTTATCGTAATAAATTATTTTTAAACATTTTCCCATCCATCCAAAATCGACCTCTAAGGCCGGATAGACGCCTTTTAATGATATATCGAGTCTTGTGGGTCGGTTTTGACCCTTGTTTTAGAGTATTTCAAAAAAGGAAATAATTTCCTTTTCTTTTTAAATTCAGCAGTTTATTCCCCATTCATTGTTGAAAAGTATTGCAAAACTTATTGTCGTATATATCAATTCTGCGGAGAATGGGCTGTGCAGAATTATTTCTAGAATAGGTATTTATCAGAGGTTCACTTCAAATAACACTGCTTCTTTCTTTCTTTGTAAAGTAAGTTCTAGTCTAATAAAAATACTTTCAAACTTATTAAAGAAACATTCAATTCGGCAGCTACGGATAGTTTGCTGAAAATTAGATTTTTAACCTCTGAGACTGTCCTCAAAGTGGCTATTTTTTAACAAACTCACGAAGTCATTTTCATTCCTAGACAATGGAGTTATGAAAAAAGAGGAGAAGACATATATTGTATTGTCTATCAGTTGCGAGTGAAGTAACTGAGGAGGTTTTCACAAGATGGCGGCTGTTTCTTTTAATCGGATCAACAGTTTCTGATTACCGTCAGTAAAAACTTCTACCAGTAAACTTGCATAGAAAATTTCGTCTTATTTTAGCTCTTTATTCATGGGAAATTTCTCTCACAAATATGGTAAAAAAATTCTTTTTCTTTTTACTGGTGTCAGTTTGCCCAGGTAATATAATCTTTTCACTAACACTGACAGGAGGTTATTTTGGTTGTCCCAATGTGGCGGAACTACTCCCGCCGAAGTAAACTTCCACCAGTAAAAATGAATATAAGTTTTGCCATTATTTTTGATTGAAATTTTCCATTAATGAGGCATTTAAATAAAAGGGAAATTTTCTACTTAAATTTACTGGTGGAAGTTTGCCGCGTTGGAAATGAATCCCTGCGAAAGCGGTTACAGTTGAAGCTTCAGTATTTTAAGGATATGTCAGTTCCTCTTTCTTAATAGTTCCATGTCCTAGACCAATATAAAAATTATTTGCAGGTAGGACGTAAAACATAGGTTAAAATACATTTGTGCAGTATTGAATTTAGAACCATTTTCCTCTGGATGGAATGTTGCTGTTCCGGGGAGGAAAATATGGATTTCGGGAGGGGGGTCAACGGGGAATTATTCTTTCACGGGGGATTTTCCACAGGCATCCCTTGAATTCATCAATTCGTTTTTGTTTTCCCAAGTTTAAAAAATTACAGTTAAAATAAATATAAATGCATCCATAGATGAAAATCTTGTAATTAATAAAAGACATCGAAAACAAAGCAGCCTATCTGTTAATTCACATCCACAAATTATTGGCATTTGTCATTATAAAACAAGACTAAATTCCCTTTTGAAATCTCTAGTTTTAATTTTCACATGGAGAAGATTTAGAAAAGATGTTGGCCTATGCAATTTAATTTCAATCTTTCTTTCCGTTTCTTTAGTTCCGGAAATATTAATTTTAGTAGCTTCCATTTTAACTGCTTGTAATAATTTCCTCCACATAATAACAAAAGTAGGAACAATAATAAGTAGGCAGATAAACAATTAGTAAAAAAAAAAAAAATCTAACTTATTATTGAAATCGCAGGAAAAATGAAACTAACAAGAATATTTTCGCCAAAAATGCATGCTACCACACGTTAGAGGTTGTGCGATGCGAACGGAATGCTCTGAACAAGGCGTTGCCCTGACTTTCGTCTTCCCGTTTCGTGTCCGCATAAGCTGAGTTTGAAGGGCGTTTCTCCGATCGCACGTGCGATCAAGAAATCACTGAGCGCGCGGCGCTGAAAGCTTTCGAATTTTCTTAAATAAAATGTTAAATTATTTCTTCAAATTTCTTTGGGAGTTCACGTGCTCATGTGCGCCAATGGAAGAGCCGCCACTGCTAGACATATGAAACTGGCTGATACTCTTATTCAGAAACTATGAAACCCAATAGCGTCTATTGGCGCACACACGGGAAGGGGGATGAAGTCCCTCCCCTCAAAACTAGACTAATTATTTAACTTTTCTAAAATTATGAAAGGTTATTTTTATTATTCTTAACAGATGATTAAGAAAGTTTTGCAAAAAATATTGATCCACCCCAATTTTTTTCTTATTTATGAATTTCTTTTACGAAATTTGAAATATTAGCATATTTAGAATTTAGTAATTAAATAAATTAAATTTTTGAAAATGTAACAGTAGGGAAAGGGATATACTTCATATTTTTACTTTCTTCTATCTTTACAAGAAGAAAGTATTGGATTCATGAAAATGTTAGAATTCCGGTTTTCAACGGATTTACACGTTTTAAGGGTCAGAGAACCCCCCAAAAAACTTTTTACGTGTTTGATGAAAGTGTTTTTACAAAATGTCTGTCTGTGAGTTTACCTGTCTGTCTCTGTGTGTGTGACACAAATTTTGTGGGCGCTCTATCTCAAGAACTAATGAACGGAATTTAATAAAACTTCAGTTTTAGTTAGTCCCTGATATAAACTGATGCTGATTACTTTTTTGGTGTAAATCGTCCAACAGGTGACGCTGCTATACAGTGGTGTAGTCGTAAAAAAAACAGAGGGTATACTCTCTAAGCAGAGGGTATACGCTCAAGGCAGAGCGTATACCCTAGAGTGTATATACTATAGCTTTCTTGAGACACAGAGAGTATACGGTGTTCCTTAAAAAATCCAGATGGTATACGGCGTATACCCCCGTATACCCTCCACTACATCCCTGGCTATACTGCATTTTTCAAGATTTCCGCAATAGCTATATCCCAAGAACTAATTTACGGATTTTTATAAAACTTCAGATTCAGTTAGTCCATGATATAATTTGGTGCTGATTACTTTTTAGCGTAAATCACCCAGCAGGTGTCGCTGCTATGCGGCATTATTCATGATTATTGCAATAGCTCTATCTCAAGAAGTAATGCACGAGTTTTCACCAAACTTCAGATTCAATTAGTCCCTGATATAAATTAGTGCTGCTTAGGTTTCAGTGTAAATCGCCCTACAGGGGACGCTGCTAAGCTACATTTATCTCGATTTCCGCAATAACTGTATAGTAATGCATGAATTTTCATCAAATTTCAGATTCAGTTAGTCCCTGATATAAATTGGTCCTGATTAATTTTTGGAGTAAATCGGCCAATATGTGGCGCTGCTATGTAGATTTTTGTTACGATTTCCGCAATAGTTCTACTTCAAAAACTAATGCACGGAATTTCATCAAACTTCAGATTCAGCTACAACTTGACATAAGTTGTTGCTGATTAGATTTTGGTGTAAAACACCTAACCGGTGGCACTGATATGCTTTATTTTTCAGGAAATATTAACGTGTATGAGATAGAAGAAAGTTTGGGATTGCCATATCCGACTAATTTTGTATTGAAATTCTATTTTATGAAAAGCCTTGGGGGTAGAGCTGGGGGGAGGCATGACCTGTCTGGACCTTGACACCATACAAGTGAATCAAAAGCAGAAAAGAAACTGATTGTAATTGGTGAGATGTACAAGTTGGCCATAATTAAACCGACCAGTACTCAGTGTATTCTGTAGCGCGATCAAATAGCGAGAATGGAGCCAAATTTTGTAAGATGATTAAACAAGACTTAGGACGAAGAATACCGCGAAAAAAGAGCTCCAAAATGTTGGAAAATATCTCAATACTACCAACATGCAATATGCGCAAGTCCGTTCTGTTCCTCGATTACTTTATTCATCTTACTTATAATAAAATCCGAGAGTATGAAAGTGTAGGTAACCATTCCGGGGCGACCCGCGCCATACTTAAAACACAAGACTGTTTTTTTAGTCATTTCCCCTGAGCTTTGTACTAAACCGATTTTGCTAATTCTTTTAAAAATGAAAACTGTCCATTTGTAGATCTGCCCGCACTAGCTATTTTTTTTTTTAATATTCCCATTTTTATATTTTAACTAGCAGATCTACCCGGCTTCGCTCGTGTCAATAATAAGGGTCCTCCCGGGTAAAAATATATTAAAATGAAATAATATGGCAATGACAATAACTGAGATTTGTGCATTCTTGTCCACGAATCGTAAAAAGACCAATAAGAAATATAATTAAAATAGTCTTAATTGCGTCTACTATTAACTATACCATAATAATATATATTCCAAACAAATGTCAAAACATATATTAAAGTACAATTATTTGCTTAAAAGGCGTCATTTCAATTTAAAAACAAGTAAGACAAATCATGCTTTAAGCATAGATTATGAAGCACTTTCCAACACTTTCTGAATGCTTTAACAAAACTTCGTTATTTAGGGAAATAAGGTATATAAGAGAACTAAGTGAACATTTTAGAAAACGAATGAAACATTTGAAAAACTGATTTCTGCAGTTACCGTCTTATAGCCAAATATGTATTCCAATTCTTTTGAACAACCCTGTATTTGATCTGTAGGTTGATATATATACTATATAATGAGAAAATTTAGTTTAGCAAGAAAACGCATAACAGGTTGAAATTTCTCTTTCAGCAATTTATACTAATAGATCAAAACATACTTGTATACATTTGTACAGCCCTGTAGTTAACCTAGTACCTTTAATACACGTCACTATTTAGCTTTAGCTAAAGTTTAATTCAAAGTAAAACACTCTTAAAACTACTGAAACCACATTTCCAGAAATTATCATTTATAGACGGCCATGTATCCAATTCTTTGCGTGACCCTGTATGTCCTTTTATCTATGTTCTACAAGCATTTGTTAGTAAATCAAATGCAGTTTCGCGTAAAAATGCGTAATTCATTTAAGAACCACCTTTAAGCAATTTGCAATCATACCCAGTAACCATTACGAATTATTTTGTGTAACCCTGTATATGAATTACAACATTTATACACATCATATACTATGCATAAATATAGTGAAACATAAAAGCACATAACATAATTAAAAATGAATTTCCAGCAATCATCGCTACTGTACAGTACTTCGGATACAATATAGCAGAGGTTCCCAAACTGTGCTCCACGGAGTCCTAGGGGCTCCGCGTGTACTTTTGAGGGGCTCCGCCGCGCTTTAGGAAATTAATGAAAATTTGAACAAAACCAACACATTTAAAGCAAAGTTTTTTTTTTTTTTTTTTCAAAAATGGGAACAGATTCTTTTGTTACAAAAATATCTATACATTGATGATAACTATCTTCACTTCAACAATCTGAACTCTTTTAATTAACTAAATTTTATTTTCTTTAAAATATCCGGTGCAAATATTAATATACGCACTATTATTACGTTTTCTGATCAAAAAAGGCGATAAATGGAGAAACAAACGCATATTTACTGTAAGAAAACCAGAAATTGCATTCTGAAGGATAAATTTGGATTTTGAATTTTCGAACTTCTCCTAACTTGAGGTGAAGTGTCATCCAATGACTACATGTTTCATGCTGAACTATGTCATCATTCCGAAAGAAATCAGTCTGATTTGAAAGATAATCCGCCTGATTTTTTTTTCAATTATGAAAGGCAAAGTAATGCATGCATGCTTCAAAAGAAAATATCCCAACACTTGTTAAAACAAATATGAAATGTCCCGGGCATAGGTGCAGAATTCACGGGTGCGATATAGGCAATAAGATATACTTCTACAACTAATTTAATTTTTTCTTTTTGTCCTGTTTAATCAGTGTGATTAATTAGGACAAAAATAATGTTCTATAATTACTGACAGCAGTATGCCATGTTAGACCAGGTCACCCCCGTTAAGTCGGCGCTTACCTGATATTTTAACCAGTCGCTTGAGTTTGTGAAGATCATATAATTACAAAGACTCTTACTTTAGAAACCTCGTAAAATTGACATTGTCATGAATTTGCTTTATGAAAAACTTGTTAATTTAGTGTCAATATTTTCTTGTCAAATAGATCATTTTTTAAAAATTAACTCTATAACAGGTGACGTAAAAGAACACCACTTAACAGCATTTTCAGATGTACAAAATTTGCATTACAAATTAATGAATCTATTGATGTCACTTCACTGGATTAGTAGTTTTGTTAGTATTTTTCAGTTACATATACTAATACCCCGTTAAGACCCGGGAATTAAGAGTCTTAACTGACTTGAAACGGGCACACGGAACTTAACTTGACCTTTTAGGTAGCTTTCATTACAAAAAGCTACCTATTGCAGCCGTTCGGAGGTAAGCGATTTCAAAAAATTTTGGTATATTTTCATCGATCCTGACACCCAGACCCCGAAACCACCCTCCGTTCAAAATTGACATATATATATATATACAGTGGCGGTCAAAAGTTTCCGGCCAGTTAGTTTCTTTGATTTGTTTGATAGAACGTTTCAGCGAAGGAGAAGCACAATTGCTCCAAAAGTTGGGAATAAACAAAGTACCTCTGACCATGTGGTCATTTTAATTGGATACTGAAGATACTTGATGCAAAGGGGAGGAATTCGAAATTCGCGTGTGCAAAAGTTTCCGGCCATTTGTCATCCGCTAGTTTTTGATATCGGTAAAGTGTTTTTTTTGGCAGTGTTTGTTAATTAATCAATATGAATAACGTATTTGAAATTCAAAAATGAAAAGTTGAACAATTTATTGTTCCTAAACGAGTGATTTTTTTGTCGCTAAAGGGACAATCTGCTTGTGAGACTGAAGCGAAAATTGTCGATTGGAAAATTTGCTGTGAACGATATTTTAAAAAATATAAAGATGGTCATGGCCTTCGGAACTTGCCACGGTCCGGGGGACCCCGGAAAACGACCATTGTTCTGGACAGAATTATTAGGAGAAAAGCAGTTGATGACCCGCATAAAAATGCCGCTGCAATTCCCCGCGATTTACGGTGTTAAAATATTGCTGAAATAAGTCGGTCTACCGTGTCAAGGCACTTACGTGACGTAGGACTTTATGGAAGAGTCGGTGTTATAAAACCTTTCATAATTAAAAAAATTCAGAGAGCCCGACTGCCATTTGCCAAGGAATACAAAAACTGTTCAACTAAAAACTGGAAAAAAGTACTATTTTCCGATGAATCGACGTTCAATCTTTTTGGGAGTGCTTACAGACACTACAACCGACGACCTAAAAACAAAAGATAAGATTCGATATATGTTATTCTTACAATGAAGCATGGCGGGGGACACGTTATGATATGGGGAGCATTTTCTGGAAAATGTGCCTGTCCGTTATTTGAAATCCGCGGCAAGATGAATAGTGCAATGCATAAGGATATCTTGCAAGATCATTTGCTGCCTTATTGGAGAAAAAATTGCAGTCGCAACTATTTGTTTCATCCTGATAACGACCAAAAACATATATGCAAGCTCGTCAAGCAGTGGCTTTCGCATAAAAAAATCCGCTTTTGAAACGGACAGCCCAATCAGCCGATCTGAATCCTATAGAAAATCTTTCAAACTAACTTGAAAACGTGTGTGGAATTATAAAATTATTAGTTATAAAATTATTTTCACAAAAATTGCAGGAACCGTGGGAAAAACTTAATATTGACGATCTACAACCGTTCATTGAATCGATGCCACGTTGCTGCGCCGCAGTACTTATTGCTTAATGTATGAATACAAAATACTAATTGTAAATGTTGTTGATCCCTGTTATTTTCTGTTATAACCCAATTTTTTTCCAAACTTGCCAAGGTGGCCGGAAACTTTTGAGAACATGTGTTTTCTTTTGCAATCAATTTTGTCAATTAAATTTATTAATATTTATCTTTTATTCCATAAATAGGTTTCTATCTGTTACGTCAATAAAGTGTATAAGTATCACTTTGAGATTCCTCTTCATATGGGTATACTTACAAATTAATCAAAAATTTTATGCTGGCCGGAAACTTTTGACCGCCACTGTATATATATATATATATCCATATATATGTATATATAACCATTAATTAAACATAACCTACCACCATCAAATATTATGAATTAAAGCTGTAAGTATAAAAAAAAATTAATTTATTATAAGAATTATTATGGAAGAAAAAGAAAAAAGTGGACACCGACAAAAAATGGAAAAGCTTATATATTGAATTACGTTGTCAAGGGCACAGAATTCAATGATATAAGCAAAATGGTTGTTTTCTGTGAGAAAAATAAGTTAAAGCTAAAAATTATTTTCCCCTGTGCCCAAACAACCATTAAAATCAAGTGAATTGATTAAAAATGAAAACAGAATAGAAACAAATAATATGAAATGGAAGAATCAATAAAACCTATTTAAATATTTATAGGATATAAAATATAAATAATAAACACCATACCGATTAATATTTCAGTATTTTACAAATATCCACGCGCACATGGCTACCAGAATATCATAAAGATTAAGGTGAATAAAACAGTTAAGAAATCACAGTAATTGATACCAAAGGATGCAGTTAATACATTTTGAAATAAATTTTGAAATACCTTGTTAAATACATTTAATATAATATAAAATAAATAGATAGTAATTACATTATTTAAAATGCACTATTAAATTAATTAATAACTGTTTAACAATATCGTCAAAATTTAGCTAAAAATACCCCTTGGTGTAGTAAATTATAACTGAAATGGAGCTAGAAAAATTAAAATTTAGAGCTATCTTCAAAAGACAAATTTTGGTATATATATATATATATATATATATATATATATATATATCTGACCTTTGTCACACTGTAACTCTCGTATTTATGAACCGATTTGGATGTAATTCGGTGTGTACATAGTACATACCAATGTCTCGGCCGAGTTCGTTGGCCAGCTTCATTCGCCATTTTGTTTCAAAATGGCGGCCATTTAAAATTAAAAAAAAAAAATTAATTTGAAATGTGGTACCAAAAAACTGAAAATGGAAAAATATTTTTTTCTTATGTATTTGACCTTTATACAAAGATTCTGGAGCAGTTTTTGTTTCGTCTATATCTTATAAAAAATCCCTGCCGGCTCGGACCTACAGGCGGAGGTTGATTTCGAAGTTAAGTACTAAATTCACCAATAAAACTTAAATCAAGATTAGAGATAAACCCAGTTCCTTCACTAAGAATGAGCTCTAGGGAGCTAAACATTTTGTGAAAATTCTAATATACATGAATACACACACGCATGTATATGGAATAGGTTTAAAAATCGATTAAGCAAATTCAGAGAACCTCAAAGTGTTAAAATATGTTAATATTTCCATAGTCGGGTTTTTATCATGGTTTAATACGTTTCTTCAAACTCACATGACGTTACATATTCACCTGCTGAGGTCCATTATATTTCCAATATGACGCAATATATATATATATATATATTATTCGTCAAACTATTTATTTCATTTTGAGTTTTCATGCGGAAATCTTGCACTAGAAAACTAATGACGTAATATTCAATTTGTTTTCAATTCCTCAAACTATTTATTTAAGTTAATTTTTCACGTGAAATCTTGCAATAGAAAAACAATTGTTGTGGTGAGAATTTTATTGTTTTTTTTTAATTGTTGGCAACTGCTTAACGAAAAATATTTATTTTTTCCTGTCATTGTTGTGTAAGAGCTGGTTTTATCAGAATCATGTTAAGACGGTATTCAAAATTTTGAGCCCTCCCCATTTCCATTCCCTTGGGCCGATTTTACCCATTTTCAATCCCCGCCGAGATATCAACTATCTCAAAGTTGTTGGCGAGTTTGAAGACGATCCGTGTATTATTGCGACTTTTATCGTGCGGACAAAATTTAGTACATACATACATATATATATATATATATATATATATATATATATATATATATATATATATATATATATAAACTTTTTAGGTGGGGGTGGTTTTGGGTTCCTGGGGTCCTATAATGAAAAGTTATGAAGGAATTTTTCAAAAGCCGCACCATGGTAACGACTGCAATAGGTAGTATTTCTTACGAAATCTACCTAAAATGGCTGAGTTATAGCATTTTGAATTTCTAGCGTGGCTGACATTTTGATACGTCCTGAATTTTGTCACGCGATAAAAGGCGTATTTATGAACCGATTTGGATGTAACTTAGTTTATACATAGTAAATACCAATGTCTCGACCGAGTTCGTTGGCCAACTTCATCCGCCATCTTGTTTAAAAATGGCGGCCATTTAAATTTTTAAGAAAAATTTAAATTTGAAATGTGGTACCAAAAAATTGAAAATTGAAAAAATATTTTTTTCTTATGTATTTGACCTTGATAAAAAGATTCGGGAGCAGTTTTTGTTTCGTCTATATCTTAAAAAATGTCTGAGTTATAGCATTTTGAATTTCTAGCGTGGCTGACATTTTGAAACGTCCTGATTTTTGTCACGTGATAACGGGCGTATTTATGAACCGATTTGGATGTACCTTGGTGTGTACATAGTACATACAAATATCTCGACCGAGTTCGTTGTCCAGCTTCATACGCCATCTTGTTTCAAAATGGCGGCCATTTAAAAAAAATTTAAAATTTAAAATGATGTACCAAAAAATTGGAAAATGAAAAAGATTTTTTTCGTATGTGTTTGACCTTAATACAAAGATTCCGGAACAGTTTTTGTTTCGTCTATATCTAAAAAAATGGCTGAGTTATAGCATTTTGAATTTCTATTGTGGCTGACATTTTAAAACGACCTGATTTTTGTCACGCGATATCAGGCGTATTTATGAACCGATTTGGATGTAACTTGGTCTGTACATAGTACATACCAATGTCTCGACCGAGTTCGTTGGTCAGCTTCATTCGCCATCTTGTTTCAAAAGGGTTGCCATTTAAAAAAAATTAAATTTAAAATTTAAAATGAGGTATTAAAAAATTGGAAAATGAAAAAGATTTTTTTTATGTGTTTGACCTTGATACAAAGATTCCGGAGCAGTTTTTGTTTCTGAAAATTTGTTCTTTTGTTTATATCTTAAAAAATGGTTGATTTATAGCACTTTGAATTTTTAGCATGGCTAACATTTTCAAACGGTCTTGTATTTGTCACGCGATAACACACGTATTCGCCTATTTCGATGTAAGAAGGCATGTGGATAGTATACATATACATCAATATCTCGACCAAGTTTGCTGGCCAGCTTTATCAGCCATCTTGTTTCAAAATGGCGGCCATTAAATTAAAAAACATTATATTTAAAGTGAGGTGCAAAAAAATTAGAAATTGAAAAAGTTTTCTTTCTTAAGTATTTGACCTTTATATAAGGATTCAGGAGCATTTTTTGTTTGTCTTTATCTTAAAAAATGGCCCAGATACAGCATTTTCAATATCTAATGTGGGTGACATTTTGAAAAATCTGATTTTTTGCCTGCGAAAGCACTCGTATTTATCAATCGATTCCGATGTGAGTGAGTATGTGCACAGCAATTACTAAGGTCTCGACCAAGTTCACTGGTTAGCCTCATCCACCATGTTGTCTTAAAATGGCAGGCACTTTAAGAAATTGCCGAATTTGGCAGCCAAATATAAGTTACTTTAAATAAAAGCAGCTTGGATAAAGCTGACTAATTTCGCGAAATTCTCATTCATAATGATTTAGTATTGATAAAAATTAGTGTTGAATCTCCTATATTCGGTTTCCACTAAATTGAGCTTCGTGTGTTTGAATAATATAAGTTGGCTTTTTTAAAATAAGGAATATGAAAGCTACCTCTTCCTCCCGGCACTGGCCGGAAGGACTTTTTTTTATTATTGCGGTGTTTGAGAACATTAACTTGATTAAAATTAAGTGCCTTACTAACGCCAGTGTGAAGAGGTTTCACAAAGCTATCTATCTGCATCTTATTTTTGTAGATCACTACAATCCAACGTACTCAGTGACGAAATACTTTTTTAATAATACATAGGAAAACACATATGAACATGAATGCACTGGTGATGCGAAAGGAATTATGGGTCACAGTACCATTGCAAAAATTAAAGAGATGATAAAGCACCGTATCACCATCTATTGCGGTCTTTATAGATGCATTATATCCCCAGGAAAATGTCTCCTGAACTTTTGAAAAGGTTAAATGCTGTCATTAAAATGATAAACTAAAAGCAAACTTTTTAAGCTTATGTATGAAGTTATTGGATGCGGCATTTGCCACTTCTACTACATACCGAACTAAGATGGCATTGTCCATGAAGAGCGTTTACACGAGTGTTGCAACTGCAGAGGTGATATTAAAAGAACCATAACTCTAACCTGGCAAATCTTTTAACTATTGAAGAGTGTGCATTCTAATTGCATATTTTCCCGATATGTTTAGCAAAATTAAATAAATGTATCTATCATTGCAATGAAAATCTACTACAATTTCCGATTCATTTACCAAACTTTTCTTTTATGAAACGTGTATTGGTCGGATTCTGAGTCAAACAATGACATCGATTACGTCCCTCTTGTTGAAAGGGAAGGCAAAAAACACCAGATAAAAATGTATATAAATAAATAAATATTCAGGGGCATCCTACGACTTTGATAAACTCTTTCAAATAATATTTTTCAACAGCTGAATAGAAAAGGCTTTGGACTACTCTGAATGTGAAATTATAAGAAATTATATATGAAATTATAAAAAATATCCAGCTAAAACTCAGTGAAACACTAAGGTCCTCATTGGTTAGGCATCTCATAGCAAGTTTCACTAAATATACGAACAACAACCGGTTATTTGGTGGAACCAAATCAAAATATTTCGATTTGAACCAGAAGTGTTTCATAAAATAAATAGATATAAATCAAACAGAAATAAGTTAAATAAAAGAACTAAATAGTTTAAAATAAAAGTTATTGGTTTGAAATATTTTTATCAAACTTGCGGAAAATGTGTTAAAGATCTTATTATAAAACCAAATCGAAATACAGCACTCTTTTAAATGCAGAATCAAGCATTCGCCAGCAATTACTATCAAGTGGACCTGAATTAAGATTTTTGTGCAAAACAATCCAATCACATTAAGCGTTTATGCGTTATTGTTTGTCATTCTAATAATGCAAAATTTATTGTAAAGCAAATGTTACGATTCTTGAGTTTTAACGGATTTTTAACAGTACATTTGTAAACATTCGACAATTCCATCTGTATTAACGATAATTGAAAATAAATTCAGTATTACAGTAACAGTTTCAAAATATAATTTTATTTCTGGGACAACACACAATTGTTCAGATTACTATTCATTTCCTCCTTCTGTGCTCAGTAGCAATGCACCTAAACAAGTTACCTTGTAACATAGGGTACGGTAGGCTTCAGGGGCTCCGCGATAGAAATTCATTCTAAAAAGGGCTCCGCCATTCAAAAAGTTTGGGAACCACTGCAATATAGTATCTGAAATCTGTTGTGCATCCATGTAAATGCTATGCACTTCGTATTATACATGAAATAAGTTATAGTAAACCTCAGCGACGTATATCAATTTCATTATACATGAAATAATTTAACATAATTAAAATACGCTGCAAACAATTCCCTTCACCCCTATATCGTTCTGTAACGGAATTATTTTGTGTGGCCCTGTAAATGAATAATAACTATTCTTTGCACCGTATATTCTACAGAATGCATATTTTAGTACACTTGATAAATGCATATCAATTTTATTATTTTTGAAAGCATGTAACATCATTAAAAACCATTTTAAACGATTTTTTTCCCATAGGCCGTAATGTAACGTAAAACTTTTGACTGTCCCTGTAAATGAACTAAACATGTTAGAAACTTTATTTGAAATAGGGATCGTGCTATGATAGAGGTCACTATCATCCAAACATTTCAGAACTATCCGAGTATATTTACGAGAGTTAGAGCGCGAACAGACGGCCAGACAAACCGAAGTCATAAACACTTTTCAACTTTGTTGGAAAGTGTTAAAAACCTTTGACTGTCCCTTTAAATGAACTAAACATGCTAGAAACTTTATTTGAAATAGGGATCGTGCTATGATAGAGGTCACTAATATCCAAAAATTTCAGAACGATCCGAGTATATTTACGAGAGTTAGAGCGCGTACAGACGGACAGACGGCCAGACAAACCGAAGTCATAAACACTTTTCAACTTTGTTGGAAAGTGTTAATAAAAACATTAAAAATATTAAAAATTTACATGTTTCGACTCTTTCATTGAGTCATATTCAGAATATACAAAAAAAAAAAAAAAAAAAAAAAAAAACTACAAACACAATGCCAATTGAGACATTATACTGATGACGGAAACGGCCTAACCCATAAATTTTGCCTTTACTGAAATTTTTCTTAATTTATGAACATCATACAATTTCGTTTTTCACATTGTCGAATAGAAAAAAGTTCTTTTAAATGAAATTTATTTGAAAATTGTATCTCCATTTTTTCATTTGGATGGATTTTAAAGTAATTTTCAATCTTGGATATTTTTTAATTTGCATGCAGCCAGTGATGAGATTTCCGCGTTTTTGCACACCAGTATTTTGTTTAAGAAAATGATATTTCATTTAATCGGAACACTCTTGCGATTTAAGAGAACAACATTTTCTCTAAGAATATACCGGTGTGCAAAAACGCGGAAATCTCATCCCTACATGCAGCCCAATTACGAAAGATATACCTGTTTGCTCTTAATGTAATATTATAAAGTAAAGACATTGCTATGAGTAACTCTAGCATCATATTGTTGGTGGCAACAACCTAACCCAACCATAAATTTAACTTTTACTGCAATTTGACCTTTAAACATCGCACATTTGATTATTCCAACGTCTAATAGAATACAAAAAGTACTTTCAGTAATATTTGTTTGAAAAGTTTATCTCAATTTACAGATTGTTTATCCATTTTAAATTAATTTTCAATCACGGAGATATTTTTAAATATACTTGCAACCCAATTAAGAAAGGTATATCCGTTTGCTATTAATGCAATATTATGAAGAAAAGACATATCTATGAGTAACGCCTAGCATCATATTGTTGGTGGCAACAATCTAACCGTACCATAAATTACGATTTTAATTATTTGATCTCTAAAAATCATGCTTCCGATTATTTCAACGTCTAACAAAAAACAAAAAACACTTTCCGTAATTTGTTTGAAAAGTTTACCTCAATTTACAGATTTTATATGTTTTTTAAAGTAATTTTCAAGCTTGAATTTTTTTAAATATAACCTGCAACCCAGTTACAAAATATTAACTTAATTGCTCTAAAACATTGTAAATAATTCAGTATTTGTTTGTTTTCCTGTACTTTTACATAACTAAATTGGCAAATTTGAGTGTTTGTTTGTTTTCGTGTGGGAATCTCATTCCTGCTGCTTATAACTTGGGTTCTTGTGAAATAATTTTAATTCAACTTACACTATTAGTTTTCCAATTAAGGTTTTGGTGCGTAACATTTTTATACGCTGATTATTCATAGAATTATAGGGGAAATTTCATAATCATGTGGAACCCGATTATGAAAGATTAGTCTTTTTAAAAATTCTGAATGGATTTCATTCGAACTTGTATTGTTTGCCAGATAATTTTACACGGACGTTTTTAAAATATTGCATATAGTTTTATGACGCTTTGCTATAAAATTATAGAAGAAAGTTCAATAGTCATGTGAGCCCGATTATAAAAGATTAGCCTTTTTTAAAAGTTCTACTAGACAGATTTTGATGAAATTTGCACTATTAAATTGCACCCATATTTCTGGAATAGTTTTAGTATATAACATTTCATTGAACATGCTTTGTTATAGAATTAGTTGAAATTTTCTATAATCAGGCGAAACCAATTCTGAATGATTTAGCCTTTTAAAAAAGTTAGATAATTTTGAGGAATAGTTTTAGTACATTGCATATCCGTCTATCATTCTTAGACCAAATCCTACTGTAAATGATCAACTAAAAAATTGGGCCGAAATTTTGTCTCACACATTAGAAAAGATAATAGCGCAGTGATGATCGTATCGTTTTCAGCCATACGGAAGGACATTTGAGATAAATATACATATTGTTTTAAAATGGACGATCAAATTCAGCCATATATTTCCTTTAATTCAAGATTTCTTCGGAGAATTTGTCCGCAGCGGGAGAAATGTGCCACTCAGATTAAGTGACCGCTAAAACGAAACTGATTACTAAAACGAAAATACCAAAAATACTTTTCCCTGCAGTTGTTGAGTAATCAAACAAATATTCTAAGGGTTAAAATTATATTCGTGTTTCAAATTAAAAACTATTTTTATTTATGTTCTATTAACGGGTAGTATATCAGTCATCTTTAACACATGTATACAAAGATTCATTGCTGATAATTTTTAAATGGAAACTCATATTTCTATTCATAAAATCCAAATCCGCAGCCGTGTTCAATCGTAATGCCAGTCATGAAATTTTGTTTAAAAAAGAAAAAAGCTTATCCTAAAAAATAGTAGCTATGTTATAATTTCTATTTAATATAAATCGTAGAAAAATCGTATTTTATATAACCGTATTCGATTTAAATCGTAGAATGTTATCACTGCATTTCAGGTATTAAAACATTTATCTAAATGATATAATTAAAGCTAAAGCATTACAAAGAAATATGAAATAAATTCTAGCAGCCGGTTTTTAGAACCAGTTTGAAATCATATTGACGACACTGACGTCATATCTTGCAAACGATTTTTTTTATTATTATCTTTTTCCTAAATTGATTTCTTGATATTGAAACGACTTCATTAAAATTGATTTTTTAACTTCAGAAACACTCAACTAAGGTACTACGTCATTTAATACATGCTTGGTTAAAGTTTTTACGTAAATATATGAAAAAGTCCATTTTCTTCTTTGAATGACGTCAATTTCAAAAACAGCAAAAATATAGTGAGACAATCTGTATTTTTATTGGCTAATAAAACAAAATACTCAAGTTATAATTTTTTTTATTATTGAGCAGTTTTTTAGATCTGTGGCAACAGGAAAGAAACGATTGAATTATAAAATTAAAAAGGCAGATATTTCTACAATGTTAAATTATGGAAGGTGGTAGAAAAAAGGGATAAATAGTGGTCTGATGGTTTTTTAAAGTAGACAGCGATCTTTTCCACGTTCTAAAACGTATGTACATGAAGTTTCGTGCAAATCGGTCAAAAATTGAAGATTTGTATAAAGGACATACACACAGAGAACGGCTTTTATATATATAGATTTTAAAAGTAAAAAGTCCTTCCGGCTAGTGCCGTGAGGAAGAGGTAGCTTTCATATTCCTTATTTTTAAAAAGCAAGCTTATACTATCCAAACACACGAAGCTCAATTTAATGGAAACCGATTATAGGAGATTCAATACTAATTTTATCAATACTAAATCATTATGAATGAGAATTTCGCGAAGTTAGTCAACTTTATCCAAGCTGCTTTTATTTAAAGTAACTTATATTTGGTTGCCAAATTCGGCGATATCTTGAGGTGCCTGCCATTTTAAGACAACATGGTGGATGAGGCTAACGAGTGAACTTGGTCGAGACCTCAGTAATTCCTGTGCACATGCTCACTCACATCGGAATCGGTTGATATATACAACTGCTGTCGCAGGCAAAAAAATCAGATTTTTCAAGATGTCACCCACATTAGAAATCCAAACTGCTATATCTGAGCCATTTTTTAAGATAAAGACAAAACAAAAAATGCTCCGGAATCCTTATATCATGGTCAAATACTTTCAATTTCTAATTTTTTGCACCTCACATTAAATATAATTTTTTTTAATTTAATGGCCTCCATTTTGAAACAAGATGGCTGATGAAGCTGGCCAGCGAACTTGGTCGAGACATTACGATATACTATAAACATGCCTTCTTACATCGAAATAGGTTAATAAATACGCGTGTTATCACGTGACAAATATCAGATCGTTTCAAAATGTCAGCCATTCTAGAAATTCAAAGTGCTATAATTCAACCATTTTCTAAGATACATACGAAACAAAAACTGCTCCGGAATCTTTGTATCAAGATCAAACACATAAAAAAAATCTTTTTCATTTTTCAATTTTTTGATAACTCATTTTAAATTTAAAATTTAATTTTTTTTTAAATGGCAGCCCTTTTGAAACAAGATGGCGAATGAAGCTGGCCAACGAACTCGGTCGAGACATTGGTATATACTATGTACCAAGTTACATCCAAATCGGTTCATAAATAAGCCTGTTATCGAGTGACAAAAATCAGGTCATTTCAAAATGTCAGCCACAATAGAAATTTAAAATGCTATAACTCAGCCATTTTTTTTTGGTATAGACGAAACAAAAACTGTTCCGAAATCTTTGTATTAAGGTCAAAGACATATAAAAATAAAAAGAAAATTGCCCAGTTAAACTGATGGCATTGAGCTCACAGGCTATTCACACTAATTATATGTTATACTCTTATTTCAAAGAATAATGCCCCTCGAAAAATAAAAGAAGGGATTAGTCCCCGTTGCCCCCCTTTATACTTAATCAAAGAACGTCCAAATCTAATCAGGGAAGCTCCTTAACTGGTATACCAAATTTGAAGCAAATCAGATAATTCTGCATGAAAAAACCATTTCGCTAAATTAAGGGGAGTATTAGCTCCCCATTTCTCCCTTTATGCAGAACCAATGAACATTCAAATCTAATCAGAAAAGCTCCTTATCAGAATGAACCTACAAAAAAAAAATTAAACTAAATTAGATAATTCTGCATGAAAACCCATTTACCTAAATCAAGGGGAGGGGCAATTGCCCCCCCTTTCCCCCTTTTATACTTAACCAATGAATTTCCAAATCAAATGAAGGAAGCCATATCGGAATAAACTGGTATATCAAATTTAAAGTAAATCGAATAATTCAGAATGAAAAATTCATTTATCTAAATTAAGGGGAGACTAGCCCCTTCCCTCCTTTATACTTAACCAATAAAACTCCAAATCTAATCAAGGCAGCTCCTTAACATAAAAAACCGGTATACGAAATTTGGAGCAAATCGAATAACTCTGCATGAAAAACCTATTTATCTAAATTAAGGAGGGGGGGTCCAGCCCCCCTTTTCCTACCTTTATACTTAACTAATGAACCTCCAAATCTAATCAGGGAAGCTCCTTAACATAATAAACCGGTATACCAAATTTGGAGCAAAACGAATAATTCTGCATGAAAAACCCATTTATCTAAATTAAGGGGGTGGGGCTAGCCCCTTCTTTCCCCACATTATACTTAACTAATGAATCTCCAAATCTAATCAAGCCTTCTCTTTAACATAATAAACCGGTATACCAAATTTGGAGCTAATCAAATAATTCTACATGAAAAACGCATTTATCTTAATTAAAGGGGGGGTGGCCCCCCTTTTCCTCCTTTATACATAACAATGATCTTCCAAATATAATAGGGAAGCTGCTTAACATAATTAACCGGTATACCAAATTTATAGCAAATCGCATAATTTCTGCATGAAAAACCTATATATCTAAATTAAGAGGGGGCTAGCCCCCTTTCCTCCCTTTGTATGCAACTAATGAACCTCCAAATCTAATCAAGGCAGCTCCTTAACATAATAAACTGGTGTACCAAATTTGGAGCAAATCGAATAATTCTATATGAAAAACCCATTTCTCTAAATTAAGGGGGTGTGGGTGGCCCCCCTTTCCCCCTTTATACTTAAGTAATGAGCTTCCAAATCTAATCAGGGAAGCTCCTTAACATAATAAACCGGTATTCCAAATTTGGAGCAAATCGAATATTTCTGCATGAAAAACGCATTTATCTAAATTAAGGGGGGGGGGGCTAGCCCCCCTTTTCCCCCTTTATCCTTAATCAATGAATCCCAAAAAGTAATCAGGGAAGCGCCTTATCAGAATGAACAAAAAATTGAAGCAAATCGGATATTTCTATCAAGAGTTATCGCGTTACGTACATACGTACGTACGTATATACACACGTACATACAGAACCGGCGGACACATAAGCTCTCAGGCTTTGATAGCCTGTGAGCTAAAAATATTTTTCATTTTCCCATTTTTTGTTACTTCATTTTAAATTAAAATTTTTAAAAAAATTATATGGTCGCCATTTTGAAACAAGATGGCGGATGACGCTGGCGAACGAAGTCGGTCGAGACATTGGTACGTATTATGTATACACCAAGGTACATCCAAATCGGTTCATAAATATGCCTGTTACCGCGTGACAAATATCAAGTCGTTTCAAAATGTCAGCCAAGCTAGAAATTCAAAGTGCTATAACTCAGCCATTTTTTAAGATATAGACGAAACAAAAAATGCTCCGGAATATTTGTATCAAGGTCAAACACAAAAGAAAAAAATATTTTTCAATTTTCAATTTTTTGGTACCACATTTCAAATTAAAAAAAAAAAAAATTAAAATGGCCGCCATTTTGAAACAAGATGGCGGATGAAGCTTGCCAACGAACTCGGTCGAGACATTGGTATGCATTATGTATACACGAAATTACATCCAAATCGGTTCATAATTACGAGAGTTACAATGTGACAAAGGTTATATATATATATATATGTATATCAACTTTTGAACGGAGGGTGGTTTCGGGGTCTGGGGGTCATGATCAATGAAAATATACCAAAATTTTTTGAAATAGTTTTCCTTCGAACGGCTGCAATAGGTAGCATTTTGTAATGAAAGCTACCTAATGTTTTTTTAATGAAATTTCTTCAAAA
Source organism: Maratus speciosus (assembly GCA_963932465.1). NCBI lineage: Eukaryota > Metazoa > Arthropoda > Arachnida > Araneae > Salticidae > Maratus > Maratus speciosus. The sequence continues at coordinate 59,521,841 of OZ010799.1, read as the reverse complement.
TGGTGGCAATCGGATTAATTCCATTGTTTCAGATAAAAGAGAAATAGTGAAAAATATTCAGGCACGTGGCCTTTTGGACGTATTTTTTCATTTCGCAAGTGATCTTTGGTAAAAAAAAAAAAAAAAAAAAAAAAATTATGCACATGTACTTTATTTTTTATAAGCGAATAAAAATTCATATTCATTGCGACATTACGAGAATATTGTCTATTGGGTTTATTTTATCTTTATGCGCTATGACTTTATTAGTTTTTTTCCTTACAATTAAATTGAAAAAATATTTTTATTTGAATATGCTGTGGGTATAAAAGTACGTATATAAAGCATGCTTGAAAAGTTTGCAACGGCGACGTTATGCTTAGCTTGAAATGTATTTTTACGTTAGTAAAACTAAGGAGAAAAATTGATATGATTGTGTCAACATGACGCGATTTTCACTTTTCTCACTGACATTTTCACTGATTTTTCATTTCTTAAATCCAAAGATTGAAACAGGAGCCTTTTTTAATAGTTGAACTATTTCAGAAATTGAATATTGAGTAAAAAAAAAAAAATATATCCGCACCCTTTGTATTTGTAGGAATCATTTGTCATTTTTAAAATGTACTAGGGGGCTCTGCCCCTACGAGCTACGCTCGCCAACCCCCGTTCAGACACCGCAAATTCTAAAAGCACGCTAATTTGATCAGCTTGAAAATGTATCGCTTAAATGTATCGTTTTACCGTATTCCCTCGCATTAGCCGGCATGCCGCAAAATTCGAGGGGGACCAGATTTTTTAATATTAGTTCCTGGTCTTTCCCGGCATGCCGGAAAAGGCGAGGATCTTCGAAATTGGAAAGGAAGGAGGTTCATTAATTGTATTCAGTAGCAGCGATTGGTGTTGGTGAGGAGGGGTGCAATATAGAGTTTGTCCACACTTTTCTAATTATTTAGTTTACTTTTTTTACATATGGAAGATAACAAAAACGTGTTTCATGTGTCTCATATACCATTTCACACAAAGCTCTCTGCCTAGCACCCATCCGATATTTACAATGTAGAAATAGATTACCTCATAAATTATTACATGAACAGAAATATTCTTAATATATAAATATAAAATAAGAAAAAATATAATATCTAAATATATAAAAAGAGAAATATGTGTTTACATTATATCAAAAATGTAATTTTATATGATCGAAATTTAACTGAAATACAGGGTTTCATTCAATAAGAAAGATCAGCGGACTAAGAAGGAAAACGCTGAAAGTGCCAAAAAATTGAAAATACTTTTTTTAATGAAAAAAAGTCATAAATGTCAAGCTTAACAAAACATGAGAACGCTTGAAGTGCTGACCCTAGTGGCAGATCAAACCACATACCATATATATAGTCGTCGTCATATATATAGACAGAAACACAGCGAAAAATTATTGTATTTTTCCTTAAAATGAAAAATGTTAGAAAAATCAAAATAAATCAGCTGCCCGTCCTCCAGTAGCGAAACCTCATATTTTCCGGCATGTCGGTAAATACGAGTTTTTCCGGCATGCTGGTAAACCTCGATTTTATCTGGCATGCCGGCTAATGCGGGGGAATACGGTAAATCTGACGCAATTTTCACCAAATTTTTCTTTCCCTTTTTAATATTCACGTGAAAATACTTTTGTTGTTAGAAAGGAAATATTATTTGCGCTGTTTTCGAATTCTCAACACAAGAGCAATGCGATTCTTGTAGCCGCTTCAATATCATCTGCATTGGATCAAAATATCTCAACATGTTGATTTTCTGTAAGCAAATAAACCCTATTGGTTTACAATGGAAGTCTATGGAAATTTGGCAAAATATTAGAGATATCGCCATGTTGGCGTCACTTTTGGCGACTAAAATTAGTCGCCAAATTTGGTGGTATATCTCCAAGTTGGCGACAGAACAGGATCCCACCCTATAGTAACCGTCGCGGCGAGCGGCCTCTTTTCGTCCGCAGCCCTTTATTCTACTCTCTTATTCCGACTCTTTTGCGGAAGCCAGATTGAAAAAAAAAAATCAAAAATTGAGACCGGACAAATTTAAAAGGGAAATTACACAAATTAAAGACACCGAAAAGCGGGAACGAAGGGCTTCAGGCCCTGAAGCTACCGACCAACTACTGCTACGTCGAGCTTAGTATTAGTCCCTTATAGATATGGAGATGCATTAAATGCTGTTCAATAACCAATGAGATGCGTTTCATTGATACAATGGCGCGATATATATAGAGAGATTAGTTTAAAAGATTATCTCAAAATATGAAATAAATGTCTCGTGCATGTATATTTTCAAATTTAAACTGTTTAGCAATATTATGGTTTGGCAATTTTTATCAATAATGTAATTATCAATTTTCAATTATCAATATTTTCCTGCTTTTAATACGGAATCATTTAATTCTCATTTGAAAGTTTTTTTTCTGTTTATAATATTCACGTGTTAATAAGTTTTTAATTTGAAGAAAATATTATTCTTTGCGCTGTTTTTAAATTTGGCAACAATTTAAAATAATACCCTTTTCTAAAAGTTGTAAAAAATATCTCTCGAAATGTCAAAATTTGAATTTAAAATAGAAATAAAACCTCAAAAAATGAGTCAAATTAAAAAAAAATAAATGCAGTCTGCACACCGGGAATTTATAATGTATAAAATGATCTAAAAATGACTAAAATCCTATATATAGTTTTTGCTCCTACAAAACTATTTTAATGGAACGATTTTGGCCAACTTTAACATTAAATATCTCTTAAAATAATTCTTTGATTTGAAAACTGTCTGCATCAGCGTGTTTATCAAACATTTCTCTATAACACCACCGATTTTCATATTTTCGTTTGCAATATTTTTTTTTAATATTAACGATAAAAGACCTCCGGTCACAAAAATTTCAAAACCGGCGGTGGTGACAGCGTTAATTACTTTTTTTTTTTTTTAGAATAGAGAGACTCTTCTACAACTAGCCGCCTCTTGCGACCAGTTTGGTCGCCTTGAAGTGCATGCCAAGCGTTGCAACTTCTTAATTTTACTTGTAATTTAATTTATTTGCTTAATCCTTCGACAAATCAGAAAATTCTGACAGAGAAATCAAGAATTCCTTACAATCACGCAGCATTTCATATCTTGTTTGTTGTTATATATTTCATCTTTTTTGACAAAAACCGCTTTACTGACTTAGTCATTCATGTTTCATGTTCATTTGCGATATTTACGTTGCGATATTTACGTATATTACGATATTAATATTGGGTCTTCTGCAAATTGGCGCATTTTAGCTAATACGACACCCAAAACATCCAGTGCCAGGTTCAACAAAATTACTGTGAATTTAACATTTAAATTACAAATATTTACTGGGAAATGTTCGTAGGCTGCTTCTCACAAAAAAAGTTTGAATTCCATGTTACAATTTTGATGCAGGTCTTTCCTCATCAAGTATGTGATAAATGGTAATATTCACGTCAGCATAAGCGGAAAATGTAAGTTGTAGCTTAAAAAAATTATTCGTGTTCAATGAATATTGAACAGCAAGCTGACAATATATAGCCCAATTCTAAAACTAAAATTAATTTCGTTGGTTTACAGGCGAATGACGTCGGGAACAAAGTTGCATTTTGCCAGCTATAAAAACCACAAACAGGCTCCTTTTTAATTGCTCTTTGGAAAACTCTCTTTTACAAATGATTACCTTCATGGTTCAATATTTTTAATCGCCCACGTGAACGAATCTCTATTTGATCAACAAGCTTTCAAATTAGACAAAAAAGAATGTCATAAATCTTTAACTTACCCTTTCCGTCAGGTAAGCTCCCGCTTGCTTCTGGTTCGGATTGCCGGATTTGATTTAACTTAATTCTATTCAATAACTCACTCAACTAAAATAATACATCACTCGGTTAATCTTAAATACTTATTTACAAATATATTACAAAATATTTACAAGATTATATTACTTAACATTTAAGTGTTTTAACTTCAATCGAATCATAACGGAGGCGCAACTCCGTTCCCAAAAACAAACATTATTCTAAAGTTTTTCAGTTCTGTTCAGTTCACTTAGACGTAAAAGTTTTAGTTAAATTCAGGTGTCACTGTCACTGCAAAGGGATACAGAGGGAGCTGTCCGTGACATACTCCCCCCGTTGAGTTTTGCGAGGTCAAACTCAACCACGGTCGTGGACAAGTTCAGGAGGTCTAAACGTTCTGGTGTTCGTATCCCCAGTCCAAATTTAGACATTCTAGGAGAATCCTTTTTAACTAAACCAGGAGAATCTTTAAGGTGAACAGACTCGATGGTTTTCGGAGAAAAATCATTTACCTGGAAATTCGCTTCCATCGGATAGAACCTTTGTACTGGTCGAAGCAACTCACCAAACTTAGTTCGTAACTTTGCCAATCGTACTATGCCGTCTTTACCTGGAAACAACTGGATGACTTTTCCTAGAGTCCAATTCATTCTTTTTTCTTTTGTATTAATTATAACAATATCTCCAACTGAGAGTTCGGGATACCTGTTTGACTTTTTACGATAATTTTTCAGCTGTCCCAAATATTCTAGTCTGAAACGTTTTCTCAAATCTTCACGAATTTTCATCCGATATTCATATCTTCTTTGAAGATAACTTGCATCTATACTGTCTAGATCAGGAACACCACCTTCTTTAATTTCACGAAGAAACATGGCAGGGTTTAAGGGTTCTAATTCAAGATCTTCAGATATGTATGTTAATGGTTTGGAGTTTACAACATTTTCACAATCGCAAAGAATAGTATTAATTTCTCCATATTTCAATGATTCATTTCCTAACACCTTTCTGAGAATATTCTTCACCAATCATACGTTCCCAGAATCCTCCCCACCAAGGAGATGCAGGCGGAATAAATTTCCAAGTAATTCGTTCAACGTATGTTCCTTAATCACTCTTTCCCAATCTATTTTCTTTAATAAACAATTTGAACCAACGAAATTACTTCCATTGTCTGTATAGACAATCTGAGGTCTTCCACGTCGTGATATGAATCGTCGAAATGCAAGCAAGAAACTGTCAGATGATAATGAAGTGACAAGTTCGAGGTGATTAGCTCGATATACGGCGCAGGTGAATAAGACAATCCAAGATTTTGACCCATTCTTCAAAAACAAAGTTCCAGCCAGATCGACACCTATGACTTGAAATACAGAACAGTCTTTAATCCTACCTTCCGGCAATGGTGGTATTTCAATATCGTGAGGTTTAGCATCAAACTTCTTACATCTTACACAATTCTTCAAAGCTTTCCGGATCATTTTACGACTTTTTAAGATCCAATATTTCTCTCTTAAGACTGCCATTAATGTTTGAACTCCGCAATGTAGTGATTGATTATGTTTCTCAATTATTAGTTTCGTAACAACTGGGTGGTCAGATGGCAAAATTATAGGTAGTCTGAAATCCTCCGAGTCTTCTCTCATAATTATTCTGGATTTAAGTCTTATGAGTCCGTGTGGATCAACGAAGGGTTTTAAATGACGTAAGCGTTCATCCTTCTCTGATTTGAAACAACCTTTTTGCACAATTTTCTATACAATGACTTCAGCTCTTTTAATTTCTTCAATTTTTAAATTCCCAAATGTTCGTTCTTTTTTGTTAGTTTTACAGTTGTCAATAAATCTCGTCATCCAAGCAGTGATTCTAATTATCTTCTTGAACTGTGAAATCGAAAAAATATGGAAATTCTTCATCTAGAGAAATCAAAGAAGATCAAGATATGACTGTCTTCTTTTTTTCTCTATCAACCTCATCCTTTTTCGGAGTTATATCAAAGGCTGGCCAAAAGTCTGGCTCAAGTTTCAGCCCTGATGGACCTTCATGCCATTTCTTAATTTTAAGTGTTTTTACGGAACATCCTCTTGAAAGAATGTCAGCGGGATTTAAATTCCCAGGAACAAACTTCCAGTTTTCCGGATTACTATGTGCCCTAATTTCTTTGACCCTATTCATCACGAATACACCCCAATTTTCTGTATTCTTAAGCCAATACAATGTATTCATCGAATCCGTCCAGTAGAATATAGGAATATTTTCCAATTTTAAATCTTGCTTAACCGTTTCCATTAGTCTCACTCCAATAGCGCAAGCTAACAATTCAAGTCTACAAATTGTTGTAGGTTTCAGGGGGGCTACTCTCCTACGAGCTTGTACAAGTTGGCACAATACTTCAGCTTTGTTTTTACATCTTAAATAAATGCACGTGGCATATTCCTTTTGGGAGGCATCACAGAATGCATGATAAGACGAATCTGTATTTGAATTAGGATTAAGCATCATATACCGGGGAATTTTCAACTCTGCCAAATAACACAAATCTTTTTTCCATTTAAGAAATTTTTTACTTATATCTTCGGGAAGAGCTTCGTCCTATGTAACTTTTAGCTCTCAACACTTTTGTGGTAAGAGTTTGGAAGTCAGTGTCACACCACATGTAAAACCTATTGGATCATAAATTTTGTGTGCTTCTGATAAGATCACTCTTTTTGAAATGGATTATCGGATTCATTTATTCCTTTAATGTCGCAACTTAATGTATCTTCTTCTAAATCCCAAATGAGGCCAAGAATAGAAACCGTTTTCCTTTTATTTGAATTTTCGGACACTGAAATTTCCGAAAAGTGTCAGTACCTGCTATTTCTTTCTTCGTTGGCAAATTATAAGCCCAATCTTGCAATTCAAATTTAGCATTCGCTAAAATTTCAACGGAATCACTTTTAAGTTTTCACAGTTCTTCTTCATTATTTACACTTGTAATTAAATTGTCAACATACCAAGCTTCAGAAATTTTTTCCGCCATTGATCTAAGATGTTCAGGTACGTCATTTAGTAACTTAGTTAAACTAGTATTCAATAAGAAGGGACTACTGGAAATTCCGAAAACGACTCTCCTATGTCTATACATCTTAAAATGTTCCGGATTACCTTGTTCCCACCATAAGAATCTCAAAAAATCTCTATCTTTCGGATAAAGTCCTATTTGAAGAAAAGCCTTTTTGATATCAGAACTTACACCGATGCATTTTTCTCGAAACCTGTTGATAATTGCAGGAATAGTTTCTAGCAAATTAGGCCCCTTTTCTACACAATCATTTATTGACGGAAACCCCTTAATTTTCGCTGACCCATCAAATACTGGTCTTATTTTTGTTGTTGTGGAATTCATTCGAATAACGGCACGATGGGGTAAATAATGGCAGGAACTATCATATTCATTTTCGGGTACAATTTCTATAATTTTTTCTTCTTCCCAAGATTTGAAAACCGCTTCGTAATCTTCTAAGAAACCCTTGTCTTTCAAATTTTTTGCTGTATTTTTTAATCTTCTCTCAGCGACCTCTAGATTATTAGGGAGTGGGGGATGGCCCTCTATCCAAGGTAAACAGACTTCAAATCTGCCTTCGTTATCCCTTTTAACCGTTGAAAGAAAATGTTGCAGTGTTTGTTCTTGCAACTCTTTTTTAGTTTCATTTTCGGATGGATCTAAAATTCCGAGAGTATCAAGATTCCACAATTCAGCAATTTTATAATCTGATACGTGCATCGAAAATGTAAACGAGTTGTTAGTTTTATTTTCTATTTCCATAGGAACTTTCCCCATAACTGTCCAGCCTAAGTAAGTTTCGACACATACTAAACCACATTTTAATTTTCTTATCTTACCGGTAAGTAATTTTCCTGCAATATCCGCTCCAATAAAAATATGAATTTCATTTGGGGATGATTCAAACAACAATTTTTCCTTCATGTGGCTAGTGTCGTTTAAATATATTCTATGTTCTTTAAGCTCATGTAATAGGGGTTTTATTTCTATTTGTGGTACATCGGAACAAATTTTAGTTTGATCAAAGGACTTAAAATTACATTTATAATTACCCTTTCCAAGATTTCCACCAAGATTCACAATAAATTGTTTATGGATTTCAGAAACCTCCCGTCCACCAAATAGACTATGAACAATGTTGCTCTCACTTATACTTTTGTATTGCATCATTTCAGCAACAAACTTCGAAACGTATGACTTTTGTGACCCAGTATCAATTAAGCACCTGACAAATTTATCTTCACTATTTCCGCAGATTTTTACAATTAAAGTTTGTAACAAAACTTTCTGTGTGTGTGTTTTATTTGTTAAATTGACATTTCTATTGTCAATTTGTTTTTTTTTTTCATCTACTTTATTACTCTTTTCACAAATTAAAGAATTATGTTTTCCACTGTAATGATCGCATCTTATTTTTGAAAAGCAATCTTTTGCTAAATGAGTTCCCTTTTCATACAGAGATAACACATTCCGTTTCTTCTCAAACATGCTCGTCTTTCTGCTACAGACTTAGAACAAGCTGCAGAATTGTGCTTAACTGATTCAGCGGGATCCCCGCAAAAATACAATGATTTATCGAAACCTTCAATGAAGCAGCAGTAGGAACTGTAAACTTATTTATTTTTCTCTCCGTCTGCACTTGCGGTGGATTTTGAACGATAACCCTATCTTGTATTTGAATCGCAGTTTCTCTGCATTCTATTTCTGCCCGTAGAAATTCAAGTAGTTCGTTGACTTCAAAAAGATTATCCTGAGTTTTCCGTTTACGTTGAAATTCCAAAGTTAACTCATTGGGAATTAATTTAAGCAAAATTGGCGTTAGTAACGTACCATATGTTCCGGAAGTTACTTCAAGTGAATTTAAACTTCTTATTTGAGTCTCAGTATTATCATACAGCTTTCGCAAAGCAAAAGTATTATTTACACTTTTAACTGTTTCTAAATTCAATAATTTTCCCATATGAGTATTTATAATCAGATATTTACGACCAAACGCTTTGTGGGTGGGTAGTTCAATTGCTGCTATATAAGTTTCACTCGATAGCGAAAACCCACTAATTGCACCAAACGCAGTTCCAGTAAGGAAGGAATGCAAATAATTAAATTTATCAATGTCAGTTAAGCTATCATTTTTATGTATCGCATTGTCATATTGGTTCCAAAAAGATAACCAATAAGCAGGATCTCCATTAAATTTATTAATACTCAATTTCGGTAATTTAATTTTAGAATGAGAGCAAGAAGTCAAATTCTCTGTTGAAATACTTTCATTAACCGGATTTGTTTTCTTAATAGAACGTTCAGGTTCAACTTTTATTTTTAAAGCATACGTTAGTTTCGATTTCATAGAAATTATTTTTTCAGAATAACCTTCGGCAGTTTCAAATTCAGTTTCTAATTCGCCGTCATCATCCATTAAGTTTTGGCTCATCTGCTCATCTAAAGTTGTTAAATTATTATACTTTAAGTTTAACTGATCAATATGTTCCGTAAGAACAGGAACTTCCTGTACTGATTCTGCAAGATACTGCTCACAAGTATTAACACTTTACCGACCGGCCGTCGATTAATCGACGTTTGCTCCCCAGCGCTTACCGACCGGCCGTCGATTAATCGACTTTTGATCTTTCTGTTAGATTTGGTTAGGTTAGATTGACAAGTAGCAAGCAGCAAGCATTTCGCATTCTTTATTCAGATAATCGGTGCTTTTTTATAAGCTTTAGCCCTTAGAAATGAATGGAAAGGATAGTCTCGGCGAGTTTTATCTCGACGACCTGTCAGATTGTCTTGACTGCCGTTCAGCAAGTAGTACTGATGACGAAAGTGATAGCAGTAGTATAGCCATTCGAAAGCGACGTCCTGTACCGCTAATATACAGTGATTCAGAAGACGAGGACATGAATAATAATGTTGAAGACAACAATGATACATGGTCAACGAACGACAAGAGTATAATTTTGGAACCTTTCGAAGGCAGCTCTGGCGTAAAAATTATGCCAAGTTCCTCCGAAAGCGTAATGGATATTGTGAATTTATTCATTGGAAGTGACCTGATTGAGCATTTCGTGAGGGAGTCTAATAGATATCATTATCAAGTTGTGGAAAAATATAGAATTACATCAAAAACGAAAAAATGGAAAGACGTCACGGTGACTGAAAGGAAGAAATTTTTGGGCCTGATCATTCTCATGGGACAAGTAAAGAAGGACGTTCTCTACGATTATTGGTCTACAGACCCATCTATAGAAACGCCGTTCTTCTCGAAGGTTATGAGCAGGAACAGATTTTTACAAATAATGCAAAGCTGGCATTTTTGTAATAATAACGATATTTCTCCCAATTCGCATAGGCTGGTGAAGGTCCAGCCTGTCATTGATTATTTCAAGGAAAAATTTAACAACGTATATAAACCAGATCAACAATTGTCTCTAGATGAATGTTTAATTCCATGGAGAGGTAGACTGTCAATCAAAACATATAATCCGGCAAAAATTACAAAATATGGAATACTGGTTAGAGTGCTGTCTGAAGCTCGTACAGGATATGTATCCAACTTTTGTGTGTATGCCGCTGATGGAAAAAAAATGAGAAGAGACAGTATTATCGGTCATTGGACCGTATAAGAACATGTGGCACCATATATATCAAGATAATTATTATAATAGTGTCAACATAGCTAAAATTAAAAAAAAAAAAAATTGCGAGTGTGCGGGACGATTCGAAAGAACAGAGGTCTTCCTCAAATACTTCAAACGGTCAAGCTTTCAAGAGGCCAATATCAATTTCTTAGAAATGGCCATATTTTATTACAAGTATGGAATAATGGCAAAAGGAATGTAAACATGATATTGACAGTACATTCTGCACAAATGGCGGAATCTAGAAACAGAAGCAGGACATCAGATTGCCCCATACAGAAACCTATTTCAATAATAGATTATAATAAATATATGAAGGGCGTAGATCGCGCAGATCAATATCTGTCCTATTACTCCATTTTTAGGAAAACAAAAAAAATGAACGAAACGTGTCGTAATGTTCTTCATTAATTGTGCACTTTTTAACTCCTTTAAAGTATATACAACTCTGAACGGACAGAAGATTACATATAAAAATTTTCTGCACAAAGTGGCACTTTCATTGATAGAAGACAGCGAAACTGAAAAACAAGGTAAGGATCTACCTAATTCCGAACCCACAAGAACCACATCCCGATTTGATCATCCGGGAAGACTGGCAAATTTCGGAAAGCATAAACTAGTAAATATAGTGACCAGCGGTCAATGTAAAAAAACCCTACGACAATGCAGAGTTTGTGCAAGTAAAAAAAAACTAAGCAGAACAGGTTTCGCTTGTAAATACTGCAACGTCCCATTACACAAAGGTGACTGCTTCGAGCGCTATCATAGTTTAAAAAAATTTTAAACAACTTTTTTTTTCGACAAATATTGTTATATGGATTATGGTATATTTTATGTAAATAATAAACTGAAAACGATTGTAATAGATAAAATAAATATTGTTTAACCCTAATATGATTAAAGTAAAAGATTTTATTAAATTTCGTTACCCTAGAATAACACGAAGCGTACAATTTTACCAGAGTTTAAGAAAAGCGTATATATTCCCGCGCGTCAGTCTAGGCCGAAACCAAGCCGGTGTCTCGGACGATCTGCGGCTGACGGGGCGGTGAAAGAGCATAGTATGTTCGAACCGCTACCGGTCGGTAAAGTGTTAATTAATTTCGTAGTCGCCGTTCTAGAAACAGCACGTTTCTTCTTTATTTTTTCAATATCAGACATATTTAATCCGTAATTTTAAATGTAATTAATTTTATAGCAACTTTATATAAGAACAATAATATAACTTTCAAAATATATTCAATAACTTTCAAAATAATCCTGTTCTCAAAATACGTTATCAGTCAATAATATTAAAATATCATCTTCAAAAGAATTAAGCATTCAAGACTTTTATTTATTTTTATGCCCAGTTCTTCATTATATTCAAGATCAAAACAAATCATCAACACTATTCTTTTCAATAGAACTAAATATTCAAAACTTTCGTCTATAAATAACTTTTCATTCAATTAAGATCAAACCAGACCGGCTTCTCTGTTCGGGCGCCATAAAAATATGATGAACAAGCTTTCAAATTAGACAAAAAAGAATGTCATAAATATTTAACTTACCCTTTCCGTCAGGTAAGCTCCCGCTTGCTTTTGGTTCGGACTGTCGAATTTGATCTAACTTAATTCTATTCAATAACTCACTCAACTAAAATAATACATCACTCGGTTAATCTTAAATACTTATTTACAAATATATTACAAAATATTTACAAGATTATATTACTTAACATTTAAGTGTTTTAACTTCAATCGATTCATAACGGAGGCGCAACTCCGTTCACAAAAACAAACATTATTCTAAAGTTTTTCAGTTCTGTTCAGTTCACTTAGACGTAAAAGTTTTTAGTGAAATTCAGGTGTCACTATCACTGCAAAGGGATACAGAGGAAGCTGTCCGCGACACTACTGTTTGTTTACGTTGATGGAATGAGATATTCAGCTTTCAGCCTAATTTCAACTGAAGTTATCTCAGAATACATCCATATCTGAATGTAATTTACCACTCAAACATTAATTGATTTTGAACGATCTTTCTGAAAATGTAGTTTTTATGCAATTTTACTGGAAAAAATAATTTTCATTAAAAATGTCTGCTTGGCATATATGCAAAGCGAAGTGGTCAGCAAGTTTTTGTTTATGACAGTCACATATATTTTACCGCTTCTATTATTAGAGATCAAAGACGTGTATTTTAAATGTATCTGATACATATGTATTTTAAATTAAATCAGTGATAGGTTTATATTTTAAATGAAATGATGGCAATGGAACCCTATTTGGTGATTTAATCATCTGCGCCCAGCTAACATAAAAGTAGCAAAATGACCTCTTGGCATATGAAAAGTGAAGCGGTCAGCCCGGAACTGTTGATGACAGTCACATGACTTTGGCTTTTATTATATAGATACAAACCTTTCAATAATAAAATCTTCATGGTCTTTGTTTGCATGAAGTCTTATAAAAATGAAACGCAGATCAACATTCCGTCATTTTTTACGGTGGTGATATACTAGTTTCTCTCTATTCTAAAAAAAGAGTAACTTACGCTGCCACCGGTTTGGAATTATTTTGTGACCGGAGGTCTTTCTTCGTTAATATTGAGAAAAATATTGCATACAAAACTATGAAAATCGGCGGTATTATAGAGAAATGTTTGGTAAACACGCTGATGCAGACAGATTTCAAATCGAAGAATTATTTTAAGAGATATATTTAACGCTAAAGTTGGACAAAATCGTTTCATTAAAAAAGTTTCATAGGAGCAAAAACTACACATAGGAATCAATTCATTTTTAGATCATTTTATACGTTAGAATTTCCCTGTGTGCAGACTGCTTTTATTTTTTTATTTTGACTCATTTTTTGAGATTTTATTTCTATTTTAAATACAAATTTTGACATTTCGAGAGATATTTTTTACAACTTTTAGAAAAGGGTATTATTTTAAATTGTTGCCAAATTTAAAAACAGCGCAAAGAATAATATTTTCTTCAAATTAAAAACTTATTAACACGTGACTATTATAAACAGAAAAAAACTTTCAAATTAGAATTAAATAATTACGTATAAAAAGCAGGAACTTATTGAAAATTACTTCATAAAAACTATATTTACAAGTGAATTTAAAAAAAGAAAGGAGATTGTAAAATAATAAATTTATTAACATGCGTTAGAAGCCTTAAATAGGAGAAATTACGTTACATTATATTTATTACGTAAAATGAACAAAAAATAATATTGCAGTTTAAATTTAAAAATTGCGCGAGACATTTATTTCATATTTTGAGATGAACTTTTCATCTATTTTTGTTGGGACAGCGCAAATAATATTTCATTTCTAACAAAAGTATTTTCACGTGAATATTAAAAAAAGAAAGAAAAGTTTGGTCAAAATTACGTCATATTAAAAACGATACATTTAAAATGTCTTATTTAAAATAACTTTATTTTCGCTTTGTTAAAAAATACCGGGAGACAAAGACTCTGTTTACTTAATTCATTTTATATTAGCTTATTTTGAAATGCTTAACTGATTTTATTTAATCAAAGACGAAAACAGCCATTGTATCTTTTAACAGCAGCTGATTTTTCCTTAAAATTCCCCAATCAAAGAGAAATGAATAGAAACCCGTTTATAGGGAGATCGCCACTGTATTTAACTTTCCAACAAAGTTGAAAAGTGTTTATGACTTCGGTTTTTCTGGCCGTCTGTCCACGATCTAACTCTCGTAAATATGCTCGGATCGTTCTGAAATTTTTGGATGTTAGTGACCTCTACCATAGCACGTTCCCTATTTCAAATGAAGTTTGTAGCATGCTTAGTTCATTTACAGGGACAGTCAAAAGTTTTCCGTTAGATTACGGCCAATGGGAAAAAATCGTTTCAAATGATTTTTAATGGTGTTACACACTTCCAAACATAGTAAAATTGATATTAATTTATGAAGCCCACTAAAATATGCATGCTGTTGAATATGCGGTGCAAAGAATAGTTTTTGTTCATTTACAGGGCCACACAAAAGAATTCCGTTCATAATGGTATAGGGCAAATTGTTTGCGGTATATTTGAAAAGAATTCAGATACTATGTTGTATTCGAATTACTGTATATTAGTAATGATTGCTCGAAATGCATTTTTAATTAGGATATACACTTTTTTAGCCTCCGGTACGGTATGCTATTTCTTTCTCCCAGCTTATGTTGTGTCCAAAAAATAACGTTAACTTACAGAAGCTAGCCGTAAAACAAACCATTACGATTAAATGCTCTTTAGCAATTTTTTAAACTTCTAAGCATCGCACATTTTAAATTTTTATACCGTCGAATTAAAAAAAAAAAGCTCTTTTAAATGCATTTTGTTTGAAAACTGTATCTCCATTTATTTTTGAAATACAGTAAAACCTCGATTATCCGAAGTAATTGGGACCGACCCTCTTTCGGAAAATCGAAGTTTTCGGATAATCGAGAATGCTTCAATTTTAAGATTAAGGAGAAATATATGAAATATTTCTTATTATGGTAATAAGTGCTTAAAAAAATAAAGCAATAGCAAAATAGAAACAAGAATAAATTACCTGAATTTTAGCTTTGAAATTGAATACCTTTTACGTATATCACAAGGGTTTAGAAAAATATTTTGTTCGTCGCAGTTTCAATTGCCTTTGTTTTGAAGCTCTATCACGGAGTTTTTTAACATTATTAGTTCATCAGTATCACAGTCTTTCTGTTGCTCTAGCCATGCCAAACCTTTTTCAAAACATACAAACGCTTCAGAATTGCTAATTTGTTCTTTTTCTTCATTCCATTTTGCAGCTTGCGGGAGCTCAAGTTAAATTCAAAGGAACTCTAAGAAAGGGCATCAAAAATATTTATATGTACTCTTAGTTCGGAGAGGACCGCTTTCACACAAGGAATATGGTAGAAAAAAAAAAAGCTTTCAAAATGGATTTTGCACACAAGGAATGTGATAGTAAAGAAAAAAAAAAAGCATTAAAAATTAATTTCGGTTAACCGAGAGTTTCGGTTAAACGAGTTTCGGATAAAAGAGGTTCTACTGTATTATTTTTTTTGTAGTTTTTGGAGTCAGTTGCTTAATATTGGCAACGGAAGTATTCATTTCTGTAGAAAGTAAAGGAAAAATAGTTTTAAAATAGTAATTATATATTTTTGTTGACATTTTCTCGTAACAACCGAAAGAAGATGTCATTAAAATACGTGCTATTTTGAAACAATATAAACGAATGATTACTGTTAAAACAATGGACCTATTATATACTATATTTAATTGTAAGTATCTATGAATCATTAGATAGCCGGTTTTTTTTTTTTTCGATTTTTTTGAATGACGGAATCTTTTTGCTGCATCTGTTCATTATTTCGCGATATTGATGTGCTATGCATGCTTTACTGTAGATGTTTAAGAGTAGATCATAAATGTGGAATTCTTAAGCGGATGCGAATGACGTCATTTTACATAAAATAAAACGTGTGCTTTAAGTCTTAATATTGAAGTATGTTTTGTACTGCAGTAGAGTCCCGCTTAACCGAGTTATTTTCTTCTGATGGACTGGTGGCTTCTATTATTATGAAACAGACATTATAAATGAAGTGTTAGGTGAAGATGAAAGAGCAGCCGTTAAAAAATTATGGCCATCCCCCTCCCCCAGCCCATTCTGACCAGAAAATCAGAGTTCTAACTTTTTACGGCTGCTCTTTCATCTTCACCTAACACTTCATGTATAATGGCTGTTTCATAATAATAGAAGCCATCAGTCCATCAGAAGAAAATGAAGTAATGAAAATGCCGGGGGCGACACTAAATTCTGAAAAAGCAGAAGTCCTGTTCTCTAGTTTAGGGTTTCGTTCATCTGACGAAACGATATTCGTCTCACTCCTCTGTCTCTCTGCCTGTCTTTCCGCCTGTCACAGAGCCCGTTCTCAGAAACTATACATGTTGGAGACTTGAAATTTTGAATACTTATAGCTGAACACCACACATCATACGACAAATCATAAAATTTTGAAAAAGTCGTACATTTAACCCTTTGGGCTCCAACATGTGTATTTTAAACAATTCTTCTAAGTGAGCCCCTAATTAGGTTGAAGGCGGGAAATTTTGCATACTTTTAGCTGAACACCACATATCATACGACAAATCATAAAATTTTGAAAAAGCCGTACATTTAACCCTTTGGGCTCCCACATACGTATTTTAAGCAATTCTTTCTAAATGAGCCCCTTATTAAATTGGAGATTTGAATTTTTGCATACTTATAGCAGAACACCTGAGGCCAGGCGACAAATCATAAAATCTTGAAAAAGTCTTACGTTTAACCCTTTGAGCTATCACATATGTATTTCAAGCAATTCTTTCTAAAAGAGCCCCTAATTAAGTTGGAGACATGAATTTTTGCATACGTATAGCTGAATACTTCTGACCACACGGCAAATCATAATTTTTTCAAAAAGTCTTATATTATTTACTTCTCCGGGCTGTAACTTGTGTATTTTAAGCAAATTTTCTAACCTCCGCCCTTTTCACCCGGGGAGCACTTTTCCAACTTTTGTCGACACCCCTTTGACCATTCTTTCATATTATGCACCATGTCCTTACATATTTTAGTTCCACTTTTTACCGCCAGGGGCGCCTACTTATCTCGGGTGCTAGCAGCCCAAATTCCCTCGACTAATATATCTACGGATAGTATATAAAACGGAGTTTCGTTAGGATAGAGGTTCACACTCAGAAATGAATTCTCAGATTTCACGAAATTTTCTTTGTTTTTGACGAAACAGTTTCCTGGGAAATGCTCCGAGCGAATATTTCGTCAAATTGATGAAATTACTTTCTTCACTTGCTTGACGATATAAATTTCGTCAAAAGTAGGCTGGTGGCGCCATCTATCGAAAAGTTTGGAAGCTCCTTATTGACAGGTGGAAGAAAAATTTCACTTCTCGTTTCCCTCGAGGTGATTCGAACCCGCAGCTTTTGGCGTGGGAAAGCGTTACTCTTCCAACCTGGCTATTAGGGACTTGTAAAGATATGCTTTTAGATTGATGTAATGAATTTTGTTGCGTTTTTATGTTTTTATAAGCTAGATAGTAATTTTATCGGTGCTGCTATAATTTCTGAAAGTCTTAAGTACGGTTAATTTATTATTATGGTTCTCTCATGATCGATGACTAATTATAATATAGCTAGATTAAATAATTTATTAGTGAAATATTCTTTGCTCAATGAATGGTTAGAATATGGTCTGGTTAATTTGTTGCTCACAAATAACGAATTGTGAAGTTCATATTGCGTGAGATTTTATCACTTTGAGTAGAGTGATAAGATTTTAACACTTTGCTGTTTATAAAGGAGAGAGGGATCATTATGTTTATTTTTAATTTGATTGAAAACAGAATATACTTCTTAAATAAATTAAAAAAAAAAGATATCCTGGAAGTTTGAAATTTTATTGACCAAATTTTCTTTTTGAATGGTTTTGAAGAACACAGGAAATTTATTCTTTTCGAATTAAAACATAACGAACAACATATAAATAAATAAAATAAAATAATAAGCATTCCTAAAAATTTTAACAGCTAAAAAATAACTAATGAAGAAACAATAACTACCTACATTTCAGTATTTTCTGAAAGGCACTAAAAAGTGCTGTTTTAAAATAAATTACTATAGGACTTAACATAAACAAGCAAATATCTGCTTGCTAAAATCGCAGGATTTGAGGAGGTACGGCAACTGTTTCATTAAAATGCATTTAGTCTGACTGTGATTGAGGCAAAACTTTCGTCAAATATTTGAGAGTTTAACTTTCGTTAAAAGTCACGTGATGTTGATAGGAAAAGATCGTCAAAAACAACGAAATACAGCTCAAGGATTTCTGAATCGTCTAAAGTGAGAGTTTTATTTCTGAGAGTGTTTGTTTAGAATAGAGTATGCCCCTGGTTGCGAAATGTAGAACTAACAGATTTTTCAAAAGGTTAAAGTGTTTTGAAAGGAATATTAAACAAGGCCCTCTGTGCGATCACACTTACCTACTTGTTCACTATATTTATGCATGCATACTATAAAGTGCGTATAAATGCTATAGTTCATATACAGAGCTACAGAAATGAATTCGTAAAGGTTACTGAGTATGAGTATAAATTTCTTAAAGGTGGGTTTTAAAGGAGTTATGCATTTTTAGGCTGAACTGAATTTAGTGTACTAAGAAATATTTGTAGAATATAGATAAAATGATATACAGGGTCACGCAAAGAGTTGGATACATGGCCTTCTATGGGTGATAATTTCTGGAAATGTAATTTCAGTAGTTTTAAGCGTGTTTTAGTTTGAATTAAATTTTAGCTAAATAGTGGCATGTAATACAGGTACTAGGTAAACTACAGGGCTGTACAAAAGTATTCAAGTATGTTTCCATCTATTAGTATAAATTTCTGAAAGATGAATTTCAACCTGTTATGCATTTTCTTGCTAAACTAAATTTTCCCATTATATAGTATATATATCAACATACAGATCGAATACAGGGCTGTTCAAAAGAATTTGAATACATATTTGGCTATGGGCGGTAACTACTGAAATCAGATTTTTAAATGTTTACTTAGCTATCTTATTTACCTTATTTCCCTAAGTAACGAAGTTTCGTTAAAGCTTTCAGGGAGTGTTGGAAAGTGTTTCATAATCTATGCTGTACGTATGATTTTTCTTATTTGTTTAAATTATAATTCAATCTTCCAAAATCTTTTTAAAGCCGATCAAATTAGCGTGCTTTTAGAGACTGCGGTGTTTGAACGGGGGTTGGCGAGCGTAGCTCGCAGGGGGCCGAGCCCCCTAGTATTAATAAAAAGAGATGGATAAGTTAAAATGGCTTATCTTTTCCGATCTTTCACATCTGTTAATTTATCTAGTAACCCACAGTGCTTTTTAATGTTGTATTAATATTTTTTAATGAGGCGGTATAAATGCACGGGCAAGCACTGCACATTATTTTTCAAGCAATGTGTTTTAGTTACACATATTCAATTCTGCTTTATATGCAAACAAGAACGAAAAATCATGCGTCCAGCATAGATTATGTAACATTCTCCAACACATTTAGAATACTGTAAACAAAACTTCACAATTTTTTAAAGTGAAATATGATGTCTAAATAAAAAAATTGAAAAATTCATACCGCATTTGAAAACCCAATTTCTGCTTTTACATTCAATAGTCGGAAAAACAATTTTTTTTTCGTTTCTTTTTTGTGCAGACCTGTATATGATCTATGGATTTGTATGTATATTACACAGTATTCTAAAAGTTAGTTTACTACAACGAATAGCATAGTCGAAAATTTCCATTCAGCAATTTCCGTGAATAAGTGGAAATGTACATGAAAAATTTTGTGCAGCCTTGTAGAGAATCTATAGAATTTATCCACACCAAGTAATCTCTCTATTCTAAAAAAAAGTAACTAACGCTGTCACCGCCGCCGCCACCGGTTTTGAATTTTTCGTGACCGGGGGTCTTTCTTCGTTAATATCACAAAAACTATTTTATACAAAAATATGAAAATCGGGGTTATTATACAAAAATGTTTGATAAGCACGCTGATGCAGGTAGTTTTCAAATCGAAGAATTATTTTAAGAGATATTTAATGCTAAAGTTGGACAAAATCGTTCCATTAAAAAAGTTTTATAGCAGCAAAAACTATGCATGGAAATTTAATCATTTTTAGACCATTTTATACGTTTGAAGTTCCCGGTGTGCAGACTGCATTTTTTTTAATTTGGCTCATTTTTGAGGTTTTATTTCTGTTTTAAATTCAAATTTTCAGCATTTTGGGAAATATTTTTTACATATTTTAGAAAATAGTATTAATTTAAACTGTTGCCAATTTTTTAAAAGCGCAAACAATAATGTTTGCTTCAAATTAAAAATTTATTTACACGTGACTATTATAAACAGAAAAAAAAACTCTTCAAATTAGAATTAAATAATTATGTATAAAAAGCAGGAACTTATTGAAAGTTACGTCATAAAAACTATATTTACACGTGAATTTTAATAGAGAAATGATATTGTAAAATAATAAATTCATTAACATGCGTTAGAAGTCTTAAATAGGAGAAATTACGTCACATTTAGGACACATTACACTAATTACGTAAAATGAACGAAAAATAATATTGCAAAACAGTTTAAATTTAAAAATTGCGCGAGACATTTATTTGATATTTTGAGATGATCTTTTCAACTATTTTTGTTAGGACAGCGCAAATAATATTTCATTTCTAACAAAAATATTTTCACGTGAATATTAAAAAGAGAAAGAAAAGTTTGGTGAAAATTACGTCAGATTAAAAGCGATACATTTAAAACGTGTCTTATTTAAAGGAACTTTCTTTTCGCTTTGTTAAAAAATACCGGGAGACAAAGACTTTGTTTATGTAATCCATTTTATATTAGCTTATTTTGAAATGTTTAACTGATTTTATTTAATCAAAGACGAAAACAGCCATTGTATCTTTTAACAGCAGCTGATTTGGCCTTAAAATTCCCCAATCTAAGAGAAATGAATAGAAACCCGTTTATAGGGAGATCGCCTCTGTTTTTTAAATTATAATTCAATCTTTCAAAATCTTTTTAAAGCTGATCAAATTAGCGTGCATTTAAAGTCTGTTGTGTCTGAACGGGGGTTGACGAGCGCAGCGCCCCCTAGTAATAAAAAAAAATTCGAAAGTTTTCATATAAACGGCCATTTTAAACTTGGCTCGATGCCGCAATTCGCGGAGAGCAGCGTTTCGTGCGTCCGTCATAGGTCCCTGTGCCGAGACACTTGACCGGACACCAGAAAAAACTAGTCGGGTGTGCCAATCCCAAAACTTTCTTCTATTTCATACATATTAATATTTCAAAATTCGCTATCGCAGTGCCAAAAATAAATGGCAATCTATGTCCATCATGCGAATTGTAAGGATATGAAATTGCGTGCATTAGTTCTTGAGATATGACTATCGCTAACATCGTGTACATCCTGCAAAATGCAGCACAGCAGCGCCACCTGTTGGATGATTCACACTAAAATCTAATCATTAACAGCTTATGCAGTCTTGAATTCAGACACTTTTCTCCGGGTGGGATTTCTGCGGCTCCGGAGGTCGGGGGATAATTGAACTTTTTGGCCATTAAAAAAATGCAAAATCTCAAATCTTCCTGGGGAACATTGCTCCTTTTGGTTTCCCCCCCCCCCCTTCCTCGGGCCACACCTTGAATTCAACACTGAGTTTATCCCAACGTTTAACTGAAGGTGAAGTTTGATGAAAATTCGTGCATTAGTCCTTGAGATGAAGCTATTGCGGAAATCATGAAAAATGCATCATAGCAGCACCACCTTTTGGGCGATTTACACCAAAACGCAATCAGCACCAATTCATATCAAAGACTAACTGAATCTGAAGTTTGATGAAAATCCGTGAATTACTTCTTGAGGTTGAGCTATTGCATAAATCGTGAAAAATGCATTATAGCAGCGCCACCAGTTGGGCGATTTATAATAAAAAACTAATCAACACAATTTATATCATGGACTACCTGAAATAAATTTTTATTAAATTCCGTGCAGAGCGTCCACAAAATTTGTGTCACATACATACAGACAGACAAGGCAGAGTTACAGATAGATATTTTGTAAAAATATGTATGTCTGGATCTCTGATCCCTAAAACGTCTAAGTCCGTCGAAAACGGGAAGTCGAATATTTTCACGAATCCAATACTTTCTTCTTATAAAGATAGAAGAAGGTAAAAAATTGAAAATTAAAACCGGACAAATGTAAAAGCGAAAATCATTAAATTAAAGACATCGAAAAGCAGGAAGGGTTGGGCTTAAGTTAAACAGAGCTTAAAAATGACATTTGATATTGCAAAGTGTTTTAAACATGTTAATTAAAATTATTTGCACGAACGCTTTTAAAACAATATCAAGCAGATATACAATTAAACGTTGTAAATCTTTCGGTTGCAAACAAATTGCCGGCAGTTTATCGTTTTTTCATTCTTTTTAGTTCACAGATGTCTACATCGAAGATCTCTTTCTTATTCGTGCGATGATAAACGCAGCGAAGATTCATTACAAGACCACCAATTAAGACAAATAATTGTATTGCATGAATTCCGTCTTTGTTTCTTGTCATTTGAGATCATGATGAGAAAATAAAAAGTTGAAAAGAGTTTTTAAAAAAGCTGTGCGGTGTTTATTGAAGGGTCCTTTTTAACACTTTCCAACGTAGTTGAAAAGTGTTTATGAATTCGATTTGTCTGTCTGTCGTCTGCCGTCTGTCCGTGTTCTAAATGACGTAAATATGCTCGGATTGCGATGTAATTAATATATGTTATTGTGGTTCACGATGGCACGTTCGGTATTGAAAATCAAGTGTGTAGGACTTACAGTTCATTTACAGGGACACTCAAAAGAATTCCGTTACATTACGGCCTATGGGGAAAAATCCTCTGCTGTGTAGGGGAGGGTAATACACAGTGAGACGAAAATTATTATTACTTAAAAAATGGCGACGATTTTTATTCTTTTGAAAATTTTTTTGCTACATCTTTAAGCCACACACAAATGCGTTACACATTAATGTATAAATGGTTTTTAAAAAGTTATTTATAAAAGCACAGAAGCAGCATAACGGAGTATCGAAAATTGTCTCACTGTGTACCACAAGTAGTACACAGTGAGACAATGTATATATTTTCATAAATCATACATTTTTACACTCTATCAGTAATTTTATGCAATTTATGATTTCTAATTAATAGTTCTAGATTTTCAAAATATTAAAATATGAGCCTCGGGTGGAAAATGGCAGACCTTGGGCTACCTTCATGCAAATTTTCAGCCTCTTACGTTTAGTAAATTTCCCTAGCCATCGCACGCCCACACACACAGAGAGAAAGAGAGAGAGAGAGAGAGAGAGAGAAAGCTTCTTTTATTAATAAATATTTTTTTTTAACATCAGAACCACATAGTAGGTACACAATAAGACACGTATCACTGTGTACCACAACTGTGTGTCTCACTGTGTACTTTCGTTACTTTGTAACAAAATGGATGCCACATCTGTTACATCAATTTCATCGCTTTAAAAAGTTTATGTCGTTTTGCCGAAATAGTCTATTATTAGATACGAGGTGGAACCCGTCGAATTTCGACGAAAGAAAATGTTTACAAAGGAAGTGTTGCATCAAATTTATAATACATCGACAAAAAATAATTAGAATAAAAAATCCATCTTACACTTGTTAATTTAACTCTCCAAAGACATATTTTAACCTAAGATTAACAAAATACTTTTTTCATAAACTTCAACTGTTAAAATTATTGAAAAATTAAACTTCATTCATATACGTCATCAGTAACATATAATCAAGATAAGTAATTTTGATTAAGTTATTAATTGATGCTTGGTTACGGAATGAAAAATCCGCATAAATGATTTCACCTTGATATAATCATAGAATTTTCTACCTTTACTTCTAAACCGAATCAAGTCATTTTTCAAGTTTCACATCCATATTAACCATTTAAAAACATTTTAACGCGCAATAGGTTATTAATAAATATTTTTTCAAGCTTGAAGTCACGTTTGTCAACTATTACAACTTTCCATGTTAAAATTCCCACTCGTGATTTGAGGTCTTAGTATAATATCTGTACCTGCGCCTAAAAATTCCAGAAATTTATAACTTTGAGACGTATTCAAGGGGAAATATCTCGTTTTATCAAATAAAATTATCGTTTACTTTTAAATATGACGTCATTTTCAGTCGCTGAAATATTTTGCCTATTGTCTCAAACTCAATAGCAGCAAAATGAAAAAATAGTAAAATATAAGAGCATCATCAGGGAAATTGTGTCTTTTTTAAAGCATAACGTCATTTTCTGTTCAAATTTTTAAAAATGATATATTTAATTGCAATGAGAAAATGGCATCAGTAAGAATATAATCAATAAAAATAACTAATCCACTTTTAATAGAAATGAAGTACTTCAGTTGCCACGATTAAAAAATTGGTATTAAAAACTATAAAAAAATTAATATCTCAAAAATAAATTGAGATACAGCTTTCAAACAAATTGCATTTAAAAGTGCACATTTTTTCTGCATACGACGGTGTAAACATTTAAAATGTGGGATGGTTAGAAGTTTAAAAATTTGCAGTAGCGAAAATTGCAAAAGCGAAATTTCATTTCAAATTTCAAAGTGTTGCCATTCGCAGAATGACGTATGCGTTACGCACAGATATGTTTGTCCTTTATAATATAGATAGCTAGGTTTGATTAAGTAAATATGTGTCATATTGAAGGAAATAAACACTAAAATAGACGTTTATGTAGCTTTAACCCCTATAAAATAAGGAATTATTTACTATTTTGTCGGACGAGAAACTGAAATGCTGAAACTACATCCATGTGTTACATAAGATGAGGTCGTTATGTGTGTGTGCCAACTTGAAGAAAAAGTTACAACTATATGTCAAAGTGGCTGCTGTCTCACTGTGTACTATGTCTCACTGTGTACTCCCCTACCCTATTTTAGTGATATTAACACTATTTTTAAAAAAAATATTGAAATGGATATATATCACTGAGGTGTACTACAAGGCACTTACAGTAGAATCTGGCGCGCATATTATCTATGTTCATTTACACGGATACACAAAAGAATTTGACTAAAATACTGCCATTGAAGAATAATTGTTTTGACTGCGTTTTCAGTTGTGGTACACGTTTTAAAATGTAATTATTATTAGTAGTATTATTTTTGCATGTTGTTTGGTGTGTATAAATTATAGATCATATACAGGGCTGCAAAAAATATCTTAAGCAAATTTCCATTTAATGACGGAAATTGCTGGATGGGAATTTTCAACTGTGCTATGAGTTTCATTGAGTTTACTTTTTTTCATGCCAGAACCAGGTAGTATACATACAAAGCTATAGATCATATACAAGGCTGCAAAAAAAAAAAAAAAAATCTGATATTTATTTGACTATTGTTGATAAGTGAAGAAATTAGGTCTTCGACAACTGGACCATGATTTTACAATGTGACTCTGGAGATTCTGGCAATTCAGCTTCAAAGCGCTAATATTTATTTGAATTAAAGTCTGAACTTTTGTAAATGTGTTCAGTTAGTTTCCCTCTATTAGACAGAAATGTTCAAAATTACATTTTAAAATCTAAAAACAAAAAAAAATATATATTATATCTTTCTTTCCTCAAGGGTCCAGTTGCCCCATAAAAATGGGGCAAGTGAATGTAGCTATATTTTTATATCGAACATAACTATTTTTTATTCGTTTCGCTAATTTTCTAACAATCTCACTTTGCCTTATGTACACCTCTTCATCTGTATCGTAAAATTTCGAGCTATAGTTATCACACTTAAGAAATTTTGTTTGATACCCCTAACATGTTTTTTAAAAATTTTATTATGTAATTTTCTTAATTGCAACCAAAAAAAAAAAAAAAAAAAGGAGAAATTAATTTCCCGTAGTAAGAGAAATTCAAAAAGATGTTTATAACTGTTGGGGTAACTGGATCCCATATGGTCTAGTTACCCATGTCCCAGTTACCCCATTCTTGAAAAATTTATGGGGAAACTGGAACACCGGCCTTACATTTGAAACATGAAGTAAATATCTACAGATACCTAATAATATTAATGTATTTATGTGTCTAATCTTTAAATAAAAAGATTATTCAATAAAAGTACCTACCGTAATTTATTAAAAAGCCCAGGAGGTTCAACCAAATGGAAGTTGCTTTAAAAAAAGAAACCTAAATATTCGGCAACCTATCACAACAAAGGCAGAGTTATGATTGAGTTGACACACGTTGTTTTAAGAAGTAGAGATGGGGGTGCAATGTTGACAAAAGCTAAAACTTAAAACACACTAATGGTTTTTATTAAATAGCCTATGGCCCAGTTACCTCATGGATCCAGTTACCCCAGCTTACCTTATATTTATATGAGAAAAAGAGGAAAAAAAAAAAAAAACTTACTTTAATTAATATTTTTTATGTTGCAAAGAAAAAAAATCTGATAAAGAGTGAAGTTATTCCTTCTCGTGTAATTTCCGAATCATCGATGTCATATTTATTTGTTTTAGTTTTTTCGGTCGTTCTTTAACAAGTTTTTTTTTGATTTTATACAAGGGGAAAATATCGATTTCGGAAATACATTCTTGTCTCTCTAAATCAAATATTAATTTTCCAGCCAAATTTATGCATTTTTCTAGTGACACTTTTTCTTCTGCCAGCTTCTCATCATTGATCTCCTGAGCTGCTAACCAACGTTATCGGCGGTTCTATTTAGCAAAGCGTCAGCGATCTCGCTGCTCGCTAATCCATCGCTTTCGATCTCAAAGTTTACAATTTGTAAATAATTTCTATTTTGTTTCTCCCTTTCATAGGCGCAACCAGGGGGGTACCCTGGGTGCTCGGGCACCCCCCCCCCCCCCGCTTGCGCAGACTCGAGCACAATTATTAAAAAAAAATCGAAATCTACAAAAAAAAAAAAAAAAAAAAAAGAAGAAGAAGAAGAAGAAGAAGAAGTGATAGCAGAGTTCAATTAGTTTAGCAAATTAGTTTAGTTCAGAAAACTAACAGCCTAAGTTTTGAAATGTAATAAAGAAAAGAAACCCACGTTCTTTTTTTGTTTTTGTTTTTTCTTTTTGAAGAAAATTATGTTGTTTATCTTTTTTTAAACTAGAATATTTACAAGAATCTGTATTAGTCATAGTAAATCAAAAAGGTGGCTTTATAATCCCACTTTGAAGTCTTTTTTTGTGGGAGATTTTTTTTTCACCGCTCTTTCCATTGCACGATTCTGCAATTTCATGAGAAATTAACGCAAGCTCTTGAGGAGGATAGAAACTATTTGCCTCTTTGCTTTCGTAGTTTAAAATCTAGAAATAAGCAAAAAAAATTGAAAGGGATGCAGATGTGAAACGATAATTCCAAAATGCGATTAGTCGGGAGAAAGGGGGGGGGGGGTACACAAACACTGCCTCCTTTGAAAATGAAAAATAATAGCACAAAAATTTTAAATTAATCTGGAGATTGGTTATTTGGTTGAATTTCATGTTTCGCGGCCATTTTCTGACATTCGTAAAAGAAATATGGCTGGAGTCTTTCAAGTCAATATAGTAGTTTTTTTCCTCTGAAAATTTTTATATTATTCTTAGAGTTTCTTCTCGTTTCGCGGTTCCTTTGAAAGTAGGAAAAGGAACCCGATTTCAATCTTTTAGCCCAGTGCAGTAAATTTTTACCAAATTCGTGATTTTATTCCGCGATCATTTCATGATATTTACAATTATTTTTCAAAATCGTTTGACGAAATTCGCGTCTTTCTACGCGATTTTTTGTTGAAATCCGTACTTTTCACCTCTAACCTTTGACAAAATTCGTGTTTTTTACCGCCATCCTTTGACGAAATTCACATTTTTTACCGCGATATTTTGATGAAATTGGCATTTCTTTAGCACGATCCGTCGATGAAATTCGCATTTTCTTTCCTCGATCTTTTGACGAAATTCGCTTTTTCTTTTCGCAATCATTTGACGAAATTCCCGCTTTCTTTCTGCGATCCTTTGACGAAATTCTCGTTTTCACCGCGATCCTTTGACGAAATTCTTGTTTTTACCATGATGCTTTGACGAAATTTATTTTCTGTGTGCGACCGACTGGCGAAACTGATTTTTTTACAGGGAGATCATTTGTCGAAATTCGCGGTAGTTTTGTGCGACCCATCGGGAAAATTCTCGATATCTTTTCGTACCAATTAACAAAATTCTCTACTCTTTTCTGCGACATTTTGACGAAATTTGCAAAGTTTTTTCGTCAATCGTTTATCGAAATTCGTAATTTTTTTGCACAATCTTTTGACGAACTTGGCGATTACTTTCTGCATTCCTTTATCGAAATTCCCGATATTTTTCCTCGATCGTTTGAAGAAATTCTCAAATTTTTCCGGGGCCGATTCAGGAATTGATTTTGAGAAATTCCATAAAAGAAATAAAAATCGCGGACTTCAATTTTTTTTTAAAATACTCACTGAAGAATCACAGGTCTGTGAAAAAATTTGGAGGGAGAAATACTGCACAGCATTTTTTATTATGCGGGACTTTCCTTTTGTGTCACAAATCGCGCGATCCCGCACGTTATTTAAAACCCTGTCCCTCAAAGAAAACTTCATTACTAGTGGAGTTTCGTTGGTTGTTTTTTTTAACGGACATAGAATTAAACAAATCTAGGATTTAGGGGAAGGGGGGGGGGGGACTGCCTTCGACAACGTACTCCCGAGCAAGCTACGACTTCTTCTGTCTCGAAACAAGCTAATCTTGAATTATTGCGTTTTTTATTTCGAGCAAAATTAAATTTTCAGCTTTCTTCTAAGAACTGATTTGACATTATTCTAATTCGAATTTAATCACGACAATTGCAAAAATTACCGGAGAGTTTTTTCTGTTTAAAAAAAAAAAAAAAAAAAAAAAAGCCAAAAAATCGCCTAAAAACATGAAAACCCTCGCTAAAAATCGCATTAAATATTTAGAAAGGATTAAAAAACCTCAGGGAACGAAAATTAACTAATTGGGTAAAAGATTTAAACCGGATTCCTTTTAAGAATTTCGGGAAAAAAAATCACCGCGAAATGCGATAAAAATTCTCTAAAAATAACATTAAATTTTTTTTTTAATTGAAAAATCGCTGTAAGAATCTCGAAAACACAATCGCTGTAAGAATCTCGAAAACACTTTATTGAAAAGAAGACAAAGTTTACTGGATAAAATATTGAAATCGGATCCTTTTTTTACTAATTTGAAAAAATTGCAGTAAAATGCGAAAAAGTTAGCATAAAAAGTTAATTGAAAAATTACAGAAATTGTCTTTGATATGCATGAGTTCAGGCATACAGGTCCTATCAAATCTTACGGCTGTGCGGCCTGCATTTTTTTTTTTTTTTTTTTTTTTTTGAGTTCAGCGCGCGCGCATACACATACACAGAGACAGACAAGCACCTATCTGTATTATTACAGTCGCATCATGATAGTATAATTTTTATTCATCTTGATAAAATTTAGTGTATATTATCATGAACTGCTTTACCTAATATATTCGACACATTCTGAGGTAAAAACATGAATTACAGTAATTTTCGGCCTATAATCCGCGGATCAAACAATATCAGACCCAGAAATCTTGTTTCATACAACGTAACTTGTTCAATGGCGATAAATATTTAACTTCAATAATGAAATAAAATTTATGGGTCGAAACATTATTGTTTGATCCGCGGATTATAGGCTGGAAATTACGGTATTAATGAATATTATAATTATGTATAATATTATAATAATTATTTACATAGACTTTCCTCCAAAATGTCTTGGGTCCCTCCGGTGATCCCTAAGAAGTCATGGAGTCACATTCTGAAAAACTTTCGTACGTATGTACTGGTGTACCGCATGTATTATCTGAGATTTATCATCCTGCAAAATTTCATCGACAAGACTTTGATTGAGATAATTTTAGATCTCATGCAGTGTTCCCCTGTGCCTATAGAAGTTTCCAGCATAATTAAAAGCCTTTTTTAAAAGAAGTTAGGGTGCGAAAAGGTTTTACACTTGTGACCACATTTTGCCACTGATGGAAGGACATTTACATATCTTTTTTTTTTCTACCATTAGATTTAGTTTTCATGTTTTAAACCTCTTCTCATCCCTTCTCACGCAAACAAAAATCGCGTTTGAGCCCTTCTTAAAAGAAATACCACACAATTGTACCTTCTAAGATGAAAACTTGTCTAAAACGGAAATCGACCGGTTTCATGGAGTTCCGTTTTAGCAGGTTTTACTATATAAGATTGTTTGTGTCCAATAAGTTCAGGTTAAAAAGTCTGGCACGCCCCGTTCAAAAGGCTGGTTACGCCTATGCCGTTAGTTGCAAGTTAAAAAAAAAAAAAAAAAAAAAAAAAGTGGGATATAACTTTGATACCGGATTTTTGATGTTACCGGATTTTCGAGGTCATATTGTACATGCAATGTAAAGGGTCGTACCAGAACTGAAAATTATTTTATATTTTATTTCCATGCTAAGCAGTTAATAATTAGCTCACCTTATCTCAAGAAATGTACACAATTAACAAAATTGAGTAAAAATTTATCAGGAGTGGAGGTCACAAAAAAATTAATGACAAATTATATCATGGTAATCTCTTAAGGGGAGGTTGTCTTAATGTCTGTGTAAACCTGTTGTAATACATTTTTTAAATGTCTTAAAAGATTCTTCCTTAGATTCGGGCTCTGATTAACGAATAGGCACGAGAAGCACGTGCTTCCCTTAAAAAATTTTGAAGGGGCCCGAAATTAGGAAAACAAGGGGTTCCAAATTTTATATTGAATTAATTCCATTTCAAAATTCTAATTAATTTTCAAATTATTAACTCATTTAGTATATATATATATATATATATATATATGTATACTCGTATATACAGTGTGCGTCATAAGTTCGTGCAATCTTTAAAAAATCATAATAAAAGAAGTAATAATCGAGAAAAAATTCATTTGCGCAAATATGATCAGAGGGACATTGGATTTTCTCCCCAGGTATAAAAAAATGATTCCAAAAGTAACCGAAAGAGGGCCCCACTGCATTCTCCACATGTGACTGTTTCGTGTTGTTTCATCCCGTTTTTCATTATGGGCCTTTCTCTTTTGAAGAGCCTTGTCCAGAATCCGGCTGGAAAACTTATGTATGGTAACTACAGAACGGTATGTTACGCTTTCGCCTTACCACGTTGTGCCTGGATTGCACGAAAAACATGCCTTACCTGTCATTACCTTTATGCAGGGTGGTGCCCCCCCCCCCCACACACACACACACTTTGCACGTGAAGAGACGTTCCTGTAAGACACTTTCACTGAAGACCTAGTGGTAAGTGGAGGTTGTAAGTTTGAGTGGCTCTCATGATCCCCAGACTTGACCCCGGCAGATTTTTGGTTGTGAGGATACGGATGCTTAAAGTCTCGTGTGTACCGGGGCTTCCCAGTCACTTCGGTGGAACTGAAAGATGCCATTGGGCGGACCGTCAAGGGCATCGATGCCGACATGCTACACTCAGCTACAATAAGCGTACTGACACGCCTCACTTGCCTATTACCTGGTGATAGTGATCATGTCGAACATCCTTTACTTTAAAACAAATATACAGTGTCATGTTATTGTGATTTATTTCATTGTCTGTTTGTGTTTGTTTGATTTGCATAATCCCTTTCAGTATGGCGTATGAGCGTCCTCTTCCGGTTATTTTTGGAATAATTCTTTTTATATATACATGGAAAAAAAACCCAATGTCCTTCTAATCATATTCACACAAATCGATATTTTTTCGGAGCATTACTTCCTTTATTATGACTTTTTTTAAGTTTGCTCGAACCTATGATAATATTATATCCTTCTATATATAAAAAAAAGTTTTGATTTGGAAATGGACCAATGACAATCTGCGTAGATATTCCGGGTAGATCCACATCCAATTTGAACGCTTAAGCATGGCCTTTCATCGTGAATATTAAAAAAACTGTTGCATACAAAAATATGAAAATCGGTGGTATTACAGAGAAATGTTTGATAAACACTCTGATGCAGACAGTTTTCAAATCGAAGAATTATTTAAAGAGATATTTAATGCTAAAGTTAGACAAAATCGTTCCATTAAAAAAGTTTTATTGGAGCAAAAACTATACATGAGAATTTAATCATCTTTAGATCATTTTATACGTTATAAGTTCCCGGTGTGCAGATTGTATTTATTTTTCTTATTTGACTCATTTTTTGAGGTTTTATTTCAATTTTAAATTCAAATTTTCAGCATTTCGAGAGATATTTTTTACAAAATTTAGAAAATGTTATTAATTTAAACTGTTGCCAGTTGTATAAACAGCGCAAACAATAATGTTTGCTTCAAATTAAAAATTTATTTTACACGTGACTATTATAAACAGAAAATATAAAAAGCAGAAACTCATTGAAAATTACGTCATAAAAATTATAATTACACGTGAATTTTAAAAGAGACAGAATATTGTAAAATAATACATTCATAAACATGCGTTAGAAGTCTTAAATAGGAGAATTTACGTCACATTACACTTATTATATAAAATGAACAAAAAATAATATTGCTAAACAGTTTAAATTTAAAAATTGCTCGAGATATTTATTTAATATTTTAAGATGATCATAATATTTCATTTCTAGCAAAAGTAATTTTCCGTTAATATTAAAAAGAAAAAGAAAAGTTTGGTGAAAATTAAGTCAGATTATACTTCTCAGATTCAAATTATAATTCAATCTTCCGAAATCTTTTTAAAGCCGATCAAATTAGCGTGCTGTTAGAGTCTGCGGTGTCTGAACGGGGGTTGACGAGCGTGGCTCGTAGGGGGCAGAGCCCCCTAGTATATTAAAAAGTGTTTCATAAAATAACTTTCTTAACAAATTCATTTTTCATACAACCGATCAGTTTCAACCACATGATCACAATTCCTCAGTTTGTCCAACCAACCATAGTCGTTAGTTTGTCACGCAGTATTATTATCCAATCAAAATCGAGAAAATTCAATATAACATTTGTAGTAATTTGAATAATATTTGTAGGATTGGTCAGTTTCCGGGTATATTTCCGGGGGGTCGAATTTAGGAAATTTCTCAAGTGAAAGGGGCCCCCGAAATGACACTGTGCTTCCCATAGCTTCAGAGTTTAATCGGAACCTGCTTAGATTATTGTCATATTAAAAGTATTAACTACATCCGTTATCTTTCAGTAAGTAACACATTCGTTAAATTTCAGCAAACCTTTACTTCCGTGATTTGGCTAGCTACTTTTAATTTTATTAGTGTAAAAGAAAAATTTCCCCTAAAATTGCAAGAAAATTCAGAGCCGAAAAAGTTGAATTCTGTTTTTTTTTTCTTTTTTTTTTTTTTCCAATTCCTACTATTAGTTCACACTCTCCCTATATACACTATATGGCCATTAATTATCGGCAACTTTCAATTTTAGACATTTGTCGAATATTTAGAAATATACTTGTCAGATTCTTCTGGAATTTCAGGATTGAAAAGAACAGGTATGACCTCATTTAGCAATTTCGATTTGATAAGGGGGCCAATTAAGGGGCCAACAAAATATCAAAGAAAACAAATAATACTTGGGTTCACCCTGTAAAATAAAATGCACGAAATGATCTATCACTACAGAATATAAATAAACAGACATTGTGCAATATGTGTATTCATTTATGTAAGAATAGCACGTATATTAATAGAGATATAGCGATTTATTTAAAAAAATAATAAAATCTTGCATGTTTTTTGCTTATAACATGCTGGGTTTTCAACCAAATTTAACGCCGGTTTCAGGAAAATTGACAAAATATAGTACAAACAATATAGTGCAATTGGAATAGAAATATATTAAATATTTTAGGAAATATGAGCAGGTGTATGAAATAAATTTTATCTGCGCATGTGCGAACGATAACAAGAATCATTTTACATAATTTAATAGTGAACTCTCTGGAGCAACTTATTAAAAAAATCCAGTCAAATATCGTAAAAATTCCGAAAGATATCGGCGCTAGAGTGAGCAAATTTTTAGTTGTTCTCTAAAAGCAGCTGAATGATAAGGGATTTTCCACAAATTGTCGTTTTTTATTAACTGACTTTCAGAAAAAAGTTAGTATTTAGTGGCTATCAACGAGTAGATTTGGAAAAATACTTCGATTTTTATACTTCTTTTTATCGTGGTATAGGCTAGTTCTGGTGGTTATCCAAGAAGAACTAGAACATCAATAAGAAATGAAAATTAAAATAAAAAAAATTTAAATTAAAATTGACAACTTGTGGACAATCCCTTATCATTCAGCTAGTTTTAGCGAGCAACTAAAACTTATCTCATTTTAATTCCGATATTTTTCTGAATTTTTACGATATTTGACTGGATTTCTTTAATAAGTTGCTCCATAGAGTTGACTGCTAAATTATGTAAAAAGATCCTTGTTATCGTTCGTGCATGCGCAGATAAAAATTATTTCATACAATTGCTCATATTTCCTAAAATATTTAATATATTTATATTGCAGTTGCACTATATTGTGTCTAATACATTTTGTCCATTTTTCTGAAACTGGCGTTAAATTTGGTTGAAAACATGTTATAAGCAAAAAACATGCAAGAATTTTTTTTTATTTTTTTAAAAAATTGCTATTTTTCTATTAATATACGTGCTATTCTTGCACAAATGAATACACATGTTGCACAATGTCTGTTTATTTATATTTATATAGAGCTAGACCATTTCGTCTATTTAATTTTACAGGGTGATCCCAAGTATCATTTTTTTTCTTTGATTTTTTGTTGACCCCCTAATTGTCTCTCTTGTAAAATCGACATTGGTAAATATGAGGTCATACCTGTTCTTTTTAATCCTGAAATTCCACAAGAATCAGACAAGTATATTTCTAAATATTCGACAAAATGTCTAAAATTGAAAGTTGCCGGTCATTAATGGCCATATAGTGTATATCTTGTTCAAATTTTCAATCGTTAATAAAATACTTATTATTCCTCCTATCAAGTTCAAATAATTTTTTTTAAACTTGCAGTGGACGACACTTGATGTTAATATAGTTTTTTCAAATACTAATTCATTAATTAATTTAAATTAATTAATTTTCAATAATCAATTCCGTACTCGATTGTTGACCGAGAGAGCCCTCTTCTTGAACAAAACATTTTAAGGCCACGAAGAAGAATGGGAGAAAAAAATTTCTCTTATTGACCTAAGTAGGAATTGACTTAAAAAATTTGTTTTTAGGGGCTATGCATATATAACGTTATCATTTTACGGGAGAGGGGGGGCCTGGTACATGATATCGTTAGATATCTCTAGGGGGAGGAGGGGTTCGACTTTTGATATCGTTATCATTTCTCATCCAACCAAAATTTTCTCTTTTTATTTGTAACTTGGTCTTTACGTCAAAATAGTATATTTTCATTACGATTAACTCTTACAATCGTCATAAACACAGGTTACAATTATCTTTTTTTAGCCTATCATCTACTTTTATGAAAATACAAAATTTTTACTAAAATCCTTATATGATTATAAAATTATTTAATTCCAAAATATGGAAAACCCCAACCTTCAGAATTCCTATTCATTTGTATGCAGATATAAACCGCTGTTCGACAAACCATATGCGAAGTATGTTTGAAATGGTACTTGTGTTTACTACTAAATAAAATAGAAAGAAAGAATGTTGTCCATAAAAATTTCTGTCTGCCCCATCTCCCGAGGTAAAGTTGCAAGGAGATATTATTACGTTGAATGCATTATGTAACAAAATTATATTATTGAATACACTTAAGTAGTACCTAACTATTTGCTATTTGATATAAAGTTATTTCATATATAAAGTGATATTTTATTAGCTTTTCTTCCTTTGAATCAATAAAGTATGCGAAAAATAAATGCAATCATATTTGTTTATCACTCCAAGCAAAAGAAAAAAAAATTCCAAAAAACTGAAATTTTTTATACATTGATAACGATATCATGACGGGGGGGGGGGGGGGGGGTCGAGGAATGATAACGTGTGATATCGTAAAGGGGGAGGGGAGGAGGTCCAAAATTTCCAAAAAGTTGATAACGTTATATATGCACAGCCCCTTATTAAATATTAAAACTTAAACAGTTCATTAAAAATTAATTCAACTTTTTGAATAATAAAGTCATTTGTGAAGTATAATTTACTTAAATGACGAGAAAGAAATAATAAAGGGACAAAGTGGGGTGTGTGCATTTGAATACGATTTTTAAATAAATGTTACGTTTTTCGGATGCTATCTTATTTTTAGAAATGAAATAGATCTTTGTAATATGATCGCCTCACTAAATTGATCAATACAACATTCAGAACTGTCAGTTTACACATACTTTACTGTTTACTTTATGACTGCAGATTAATCTTCGCACTAGCAGCTACATTTTGGCAAAATTAAATTATAATGTATATACAATTCATTGAATACCAACACAGAATTAACTTGTTTTCGGTTCATATCTTTCTAAAAAGATCTCGTTTTTTTTTCTTCCACTGATGAATGATGATGATGCCAGTTCTTTTGACTAATCTCTCGAGATATGAAATTGAAGAAGCTAAAAGATCCGGCAAGGCTTCTGAGAACTCAGATAAATGTAACCGGATTCTCTTGATTTACAGATGTCACTCTCTTTTGGCTGACAATCTTGAATATGCTTTTCATTTATTTATAATGTCAAAATTGTGGTCATTACAAAACTTTCTACTATATAAATCACGTCAATTAAATAATTTAAATAGTACAAGAAATTACATCAATTTAGCACCAATTCATATCAAAGTATATCTGAATTTGAATATTAGTGAAAGTTCTTGCATTAGTACTTGAGATAGAGCTATAGCGGAAATTCTGAAAAATGTAGCATAGCAGCGCCACCTGTTGAACGATTTTCACCAAAAAATAAGCAGCACTACTTCATATAAAGGTATACCTAAATCTAAAGTTTGTTGGAAATCCAAGCATTAGTTCTTGAGTTAGAGCTATTGCGGAAATTGCAAAAAATGCAGCATAGCAGCGCCACCTGTTGAGCGGTTTACACGAAAATCTATAAAACGTCAATTCATGTCAAGGACTAATTGAATCTGAAATTTGATGAAAATTCGTGCATTAGTTCTGGGGATTAAGCTAGTGTGGAAATCGTGAAAAATGCTGCATAGCAGCGCCACCTGTTGAGCGATTAGCCCCCAGGTGGATAATCGCTTTTTGTAATCCCAGTAATACAGCTATTGCGGGAATTACAAAAAATGCAGCATAGCAGCACCACCTGTTGAACGATTTACACCAAAATGTATAAAACGTCAATTCATGTCAAGGACTAACTGAATCTGAAGTTTGATGAAAATCCGTGCATTAGTTCTGGAGATTGAGCTAATGCGGAAATCGTGAAAAATTTTGCATAGCAGCGGCACCTGTTGAGCGATTTACACCAAAAACTAATCAGCACCAATTTATATTAGGGACTAACTGAATATAATTTTTTATTAAATACCGCGCATTAGTTCTTGAAATAGAGCGCCCACAAAATTTGTATCACATACAGACAGACATTTTATAAAAACATGTTTTTCGGAATCTCTGACCCCTAAAACGTGTAAATCCGTCGAAAACCGGAATTCGAAAATTTTCACGAATTCAATACTTTCTTCTTGTAGAACACTCTACTACTCACTACTTGTCACTACTTGGAAGTTATTGGATTTTAACCCCTTAACGCTTGAATTAAATTACGGTTGAAAAATTCTAATTGCTTATTAGCACCACTTTTATGAAAAAGAAATATTCACCTTATTTAATGACTAGAAAAACGATACTTAAATATAGCCAATTTCACTATTTTATAAAACTGGTGGGAATCAAACAATTTGAGTAAAAGACACAGCCCGTGAATATGACGGGAGCGAGAATTAAGTGGTTAAAATCACCGAGTCCATTTTAGGACACCCGATAGTAGTTGTTGCATTAAATTAAATAAGTCATTGGAAAACTATTAGAAAGCAAGAACATAAAAGATACGTTAACTTTAAACTCGTGAAAATATGGGTTTCGTGAAAAGTAAGCAAACAATATTCAGATGTTTCTTAATCTAAGGAAAATATAATGTAACCGCGAATGAAAATATACAATAACATCTTCCGAATTACCCTTGGCTCCAAAAAGCTTTTTTTATCCTTTAGAAACATCAGAAATCAATCTATTTTCGACATTTAAGGAATCATTTATAAGAGCAAAGTTTCTTTTGCCGGCACTGATTTTCGGAAACACTTCCGACGCTTCCGAGTCGTTTTCCCAGAGTATTAATCGGTTTCTTAAATTCGAATATAGGTTTTTCATACGCTATTCACTCTGATGAAGAATTTTCATACTTTACAAACACGGTTTAAACAGACAAACACGGTAAATTAACAGCATGAACATTAACATCTATATATATAAATTACGCTACCATACGTGGCACAGAAATCGCTATTATTTGTTAATTGTTTAATGGCAACGCTCGAATGAAACGCATCTCATTGGTTATTGAACAGCATTTAATCCATCTCCATACCTATAAGGGGTGGTTACCACAGGGGGCGCTCCTGTTCTGTCGCCAAAAGTGACGCCAGCTTGGCGATATCTCTTCTATTTAGCCAAATTACAATAGACTTCTATTGTAAAGCAGTAGGGTTTACTTGCTTACTGAAAATCAACAAATTGAGATATTTTAATGCAACAAAAACTAATATTAGCTTAAGGATATTTAAGGTAGTCCAAGTAAATTAAGGCCCCACCAGTGGCCGAGAGGTTCTACTCTCAAAGCTGGTAGATGGGAGGTGCTGGGTTCGAACACAATTACGCCCGTCTGCCGAATCGTTCGGAGTTTTCCGTGCTTTTCTTCGGAACTTGGATTTCCTTGCGTAAATGCGGGTTAGGTTCCCTTAGAAAGACCCCCCACGGAGGGCCCCACCTCCCCTTCAGGCCTATATCCCTAGTGTAGATAATCGGCCGTCATAAACAACATCACCAAGTAAATTAAATTATGAATAAAAGTAACATGATACAATGCTTAGCATGCTTTCCGAAACATAAGTTTAAATTTTAAAGGAGACGAAACTGGTCGCCGAGGGCGGCTAGTTAATATTATTTTGTTACTCTTGCATGTATGAATTCAGTTATGCAGTTGAAAATGTTTAACTGAGAATAGATTGCATCCTAAAAACCGATATCCCAGCTTGAAAAAAACTT
The DNA here is from genome assembly GCA_963932465.1 of Maratus speciosus. Classification (NCBI taxonomy): domain Eukaryota; kingdom Metazoa; phylum Arthropoda; class Arachnida; order Araneae; family Salticidae; genus Maratus; species Maratus speciosus. Next base: position 59,482,388 of record OZ010799.1, on the reverse strand, counting down.
ATTAGTACCCATAACAAGAAAGAAAAATCCTGCGTCAAGCATAGATTACCAAACACTTTCTAACGCATTCAGAATACTGTAACAAAACTGCACCGTTTAATAAGTTGAAATATGATGCCTAATTGAACCATTTGGAAACGCATAACACACTTATAGAAAATAAATACTACGAATTAAAAATAAAATGAGTGACTTCGCTGGAATTGACGACAGACGACGTAGCTACTTTTCATTGCTTACTTGTATGTTACACAATATTTCCAAAAAGCACACACAGCTAAATATAACGCGCAAAATATATACATATTTACATTTAAAGATAATTTCGTTTCGAAACATTCACTCTGAACATCTTATACATCAAAATAAAAACCTTTGCTTTCGAGTTACATTGTTACGACTCAAAATAGTCGAACATCATTCTAACAACATTCTATATCAACAAACCTGCTGTTGCCATTCGCAACAAAGTAAAAGTGGCTTCGGTGGGTTTCTTCTTCTCGGGACAACACTTGAAATCCCAATTTCAGCAATTCCAAGCTACTGTCAGAAAATTATCCGAATGCTTTGAGCAGACCAGTATAGGATATTGTATCTGTTAACTACTTGCATGCAAAAATTTAGTTCAGTTTGTAAATAAATCCCTCAGTTGAAAATTCCTGTTCAGCAATTTCCGCTCATAAGGAGAAGGGAACGTGAATTCTTTTGTGCAGCCCTGTATACGGGGCATAGAATTTAAGCACGATGAGTAACATGCAAAAAATTGGTTGAATTTAAAAGCACATACCGAAATTGAAAACGCACTTCCTGCAATTATTGCACAAATACCTTGTAACCGATCTCTTTTGTGTGCCCCTGTAAAAATGAACTACAAATGCTATGAATGCCCGATTCAATAATGATCATTATGTAGTGAAACTCATGCCCTGACTTAGGCTATGGGGGGGGCCCCGGGGCAAGAATCAATCTGGGGGGGGGGGGGGGGCTTCTATCTATGGAGTTTTTTTGTGAATAACGTGGAAGTAGCTAGCTAGTACTAAACTTCATACATATTGTATTATATGCATACGGTTTTACCCGGTACTGCTTACATCTGTATATGCAGAGTGTCACAAAAAATGGTCACAACTTTAAGAAAAAATACTAGTAGGACAACAGTGGAAAAAAATGATAGATTGGTTGATTTTAATTTCTTTACAAATTTTTACTTTGCTTATCTACGTACGTTATAAGGTGTTAAAAGAAAATGTCCCAAATTGGTCATAATTAATAGTTTTAACTTGCCACGTTACGAGAAAAACGTTAATAAAGAATTTCTTTTGAAAACAATAGAGTACTAAGTTGTCATAATAAAATATTAATCATTAGTTTTCTAATGATATAGTTTATTTTTTGCATGGGTGGAAAGGGTACTGGAAGCAGGGGAGAGGGGGACTGCACTCCCTTCCTAAATGTTTGAAAATATATGAATTTTGGTTACTTTTGGCTAATTTTAATCATTTGGCACCTTTAAATGAAGATCCTGACTACTCTCATGGGGTCCCCTAAAAAGGGCAGCTGCTCCGCATGCCCCTGCATAAGTCGGGCCCTGGTGAAACTCAGCGATTTATATCAATTTCAGTACATTTGAAATAGAGTAATGTCATTATAATACTCCGCAAACGATTTTTCCCCATTGAGCCTAATGTAAAAGAATTCTTTTGAATGCCCCTGCAAATGAACTATTAATACTACGCATCTCCTATTCAATACCGAACATGCCATGATAAACATCAATAACATAAAAATCCGAGTATATTTACACGAGTTAGCGAGTGGACAGACAGACGGACAGACGAATCGAATTCATAAACACTTTTCAACTTTGTTGGAATGTGTTAAAAACTTCTCGAAAATGTTTCCAAAAGTCCGTGGCAAGGAATTTTTTTTTCCTAAGTTCTTCTTTAAATCTGATTATTCTTAAAACGTTCTTTATAAAATTTTCTTTCCGGTGTTATATTATTTATTAACTTCGGGTTTAAATGAATTTTTAAAATATGATTAGTTGCACAAAATAGCGCCTTCTTGAAATGTTGCAAAACTTTAGCGTCAAACTCAATTTTACTTCATTAATTTTCACCTCGTCCTTAATTTGCAACATAACATGAATTTAAAATCGCATACCGAAATTGAAAACACACTTCCAGCAATTATTGCGCAAAGGCAGTATTGTAACCGATTTCTTTTGTGCGTCCCTGTAAAAATGAACGACAAATGCTATGAAGGCCCAATTCAATAATAATCCTTTTGTAGTGAAATTCAGTGATTAATATAAATTTAAATACACTTGAAATAGCGTAATGTCATTAAAATATTCTGCAAACGATTTTTCACAACTGACCATAATGTAACGAAATTCTTTTGAGATCCCCTGTAAATGAACTATTAATGCTACGCACCTCCTATTCAATACCGAACATGCCGTGATAAACATCAATAACATAAAAATCCGAGTATATTTACGCTAGTTAGAGCGTGAAAAGACAAACGGACAAACAAATCGAATTCATAAACACTTTTCAACTTTGTTGAAAGGTGTTGAAAACTTCTCGAAAGTGTTTCTGAAAAATCAGTGGCATCAGGAAAAAACTTATTTTTTTTAATCTGATTATTTTTAGTAAGTTCTTTATAAAATTACCTTTTCAGTGTTATTACCCGACTGAAAAGAAGGGTTATGTGTTTCACGCGTATCTGAGTATGTGGATTTCTTTATACCCTCGAAACATCCCAACGGCTGGATGGATTTTAATGAATGAGGCCTCTATCAATTTGTCTTAATGGTCCGATGGTTATAGGATAGGTTTTGTTTTTATTAATTCAAAATCGCGGCCGTAAAATACAAAATGGCGATAGAGACGAAATTTTTTTTTACGCACCCTATTAAGTGGCATATCATTGTATAGGTCTTTCAAAATGAAGACGATGTTTCATTGACTATTTTATAGTCAGAAGATCCGTTTAAATATTACACAACCTGGAAGTTGTGTAGGTAGGATCTCTACACTGTTAAAATTTTTGCAGCATTCTGGCAGGTCATCCGACCGTTTTTTGAAAAAACGGTTTCATAACAATAATTTAACTATATTCTGACCATAAAATGACCAATAATATGGTCAGAATAGTGTTAAAATTACGGTTGTGTAACCGTTTTTGGAAAAAACGGTCAAATGACCTGCCAGAATGCTGCAAATTTTTAACAGTATAGCTTTACTGCAACTCTAACCTTCATAGACATCTACAGGACTCATCAAAACAGTGTTTATAGATAGGAACTAACAATTAAACGCAATTTAAAAGTCATCAATACAAGTAAATAATAATAAAAAAATGGGTATGTAATGTAAAAAAAATAGTTTCACATTGATGAGAAATAATTAATTAGTTCGCTTTTTATGCAGTCGGGTTTTTTGATTTTTCAAATTTAATTTTTATATTATTTATCAACTTCAGTTTTAAATGAGTTTTTAAAATATAATTAGCCGCACAAAATAGCGCCTTCTTGAAATGTTGCAGAAAGTTATCTTCAAACTCAATTTTAGTTCATTAAATTTTACTCCATCCTTAATTAGCAAAATAACATCCTCACGAGATTAATGACTACAGAATGTTTAAAACTTTTCGTTTTAGGGATGTGGTAGTTGTTGAGTTAAATTGGAATATTTTTGAATGCAAGAACATAAAAGTTCCGCTAGCTTTAAAATAATTTGAAATATGGCTTTCATAAGAAGTTAAGCAAAGAACAATGTAAAACAAGAAAGAAAAAATCATGCAGCAAGCATAGATTGTGAAATACTTTCCAACACATTAAGAATAATATAACAAAACTTTACAGTTTAGTAAGTTAAAATATTACGTCTAATTCAACTACAGTAGAGCGCCGATTATCCGAGCAAATCGGGACCGACCCTAGTTCGGATAAGCAAAAGTTCGGATAAATGGACAGACAATTTAAGGGATGTTCCTGACTATACTAAAACCTTCACACTTTATCCAGGCTTAGGACTGGCAGCACCAGTTAGTGCTGGCGTGTTTAAAAATTGATTTTTAAAAATTTTTTAATTTAATTTTTTTTGTTTCCCTTTTTATCATTTAAAAATTTCTTTTTCTCTTTTTATCATTTCCTGCACTCCAGGGATTTATTTTAATCAAAAATAAATTGGAAGTTCGGTTAATTGGATTTCCGATAATCGGCTCTCTTACTGTATATGGAAAACGTATAACACATTTAAAAACCATTTCAAATGTGTTATACATTCAACCATAACAACTAATTCCCATCTACATTTGGAAAATTACCCGAATTCTTTGAGCAGTCCTGTATATGATATGTACATTTGAATCTATTAACTACATGCATGTCAAAAATTAGTTCACTTAAGAAATACATTTCCTAAATTGAAAATTTCCCATCAGCCATTTCCGCTCATAAGGAGAATGGTACGTGAATACTTTTGTGTAGTCTTGTATATGAGCTATAGAAATTATACACAACGTGTAACATGCAAAAAATTAGTTAACATTAAAAACGCATACCGAATTTTAAAACGCAATTCCAGCAAATATTGTTGAAAGACAGTACTGTAGTCGATTTCTTTCGTGTGTCCCTATAAATCGACGACAAATGCTATGAATGCCAGGGATGGCGAACCTTTTGGAGTATGCGTGCCAAGAACTTCAAAATTATTATGTACCAACATTCTAATGTGCCAGAAATATTTTAACTTAGATAAAATCCAATAACTAATTTTTATAGAATTTTTACTTAAATATTTTTACACTTATACTAAATTCGATTCCTAACTTACTTATTATGCTGTATTTACTCAATAATATTTCCATGTCGCATTTGATTCTGTATTAATAATCTATAAATGAGTTTTCCTTTTATTGTATACTTCCGAATTAGATCATTTTTAGTGTTTCAAGTAGAGTCAGGTTCAATAAATATATAATTATTTACACTAAAAATTAAAATTCAAACCTAAATATAATAAAACCTAAAATCACTTGAAATCCTAAACTTAAACAAAATAAAACCTAATCTGAAGTAGAAGCGTGTCAATTACGTATATTGATATGCAAAATATCTCTTAAAATTCAATTTTCAAAAACAAAACCTTTGAAATTTGATAGAGAAGCAAAAAGATTCGGAAAACACTATACATTGAAAGATTTGGCGAGAGAATGCCGCTACAGGGCGCTTTCACTGAAATTTATAATTCCTCAATTGACTCAAAAGTAACGGATTATTTTAGAGTAAATTACATACTTGTTTCACAAAACTATACTTTTTGTAAAAACAAAACAAAACAAAAAAAAACATAAAATGAATTACTCTCCAGAAACTAATTATAATCTATAGGTTTTTCGCGTGCCAGAGAAGTTTTCTTATGTGCCAAGTTCGGCACGCGTGCCATAGGTTCGCCACCCCTGCCCTACTCTATCGTAATTATCTTGTATTCTGTGATTTATATCAGTTTCAATATATGAAATAACCTAATCTCATTAAAGTATTCTGCAAACGATTTTTCCTCATACAGCATAATGAAATGGAATTCTTTTGAGAGCCCCTGTAAATGAACTATTAATCCCACATACTTCATATACAATACCAAACATACTTCAGTGACCCTAAATAAAGTTTATCAATTGCAGGAAAATCCGAGTTAGAGCGTGAACAGACGGACAGACACACCAAATGCATAAACGCTTTTCAACTTTGCTGGAAAGTGTTTAAAAAGACAAATGTGTTATAATCTAGGAAAATATAACACTACCAAGAACAAAAATATACGTTTTTTTTCCGTTATAGCGTTATAGCGTTTTTTATCGTTTAGAAACCTCAGAAATCAATCTATTTTTGAGATTTAAAGAAGCAATTATAAAAACAAAGTTTCTTTTGCTGCCCCTGATTTTCGGAAACGTTTCCGAGTCGTTTTTTTTATAGATTATTTATTAATCAATTATTTATTATTAATTAATTTCCTCAATCCGGAGTATAGGTTTTTCATACGGTATCTAATTAAACGTTTCCATGTAAAAAAAAAAAAAAAAAAACATCGTTTACAGACAAACACAATTAATTTAACAGCATTAACATTAACATACAACTTAATATTATTTTAGATAGTTCAGTAACAGAAAAATCTGCTTTTTGTAATGCCTGTATTATAATTACAGTAAAACCTCCCTAAAGCGACCACGTTCCGTTCCAATAAAAATGGGTCGCTCCGAGAGGTGGTCTTTTAATGGAGGTCATGCTTAAATATAGATTTTAACATTTGAAAAGGGTAACAATTAATGTTACTAAAACTTTTTTTTCATATTTTGAAAAAAATTGAAGATTTAAGTGTTAAAACAAAAGTTAATTGCATAAGTTAATTACTATAGAGTTTAAAAAATGAATAAATTGAATTTTGCTTTGATTTTACGGTTTTATTTTTTATAACTTTTATTTCGAAGTTCGGTAAATAAATGCATTTTTTTTTCCTTGGACGGGAACAAATAATGACGATTTCATTAATTTATCTATTTCTTTGAGTGTTTCCTGACAGTATAGGGCAGGGGAGTTTATGGACCGTCATTCTTAATTTGTCATCAGAGTTAAATTCATTGCCTAAAAAGGCACAAAGGTGTTTAAACACTTAAAAGTTACCGGAATAAAAAAATTCTAAACTTAGTTTAGAAGTTTGATGAATAATGTGCTCTCCGGTATTATTTTTCTAATAAAACCTTCTTCAAGCGACCAGGGAAAATCGGAATTTGCTTCAAAGAAATGGGTCGCTCATGGAGGGAGTTCAACTGGGATGGTCTCTGAATGGAGGTAAAATTAGTATTGAGCCTATGGGATTAAATTTCGTTCCATGAAAAAAATGGTCATTCAGGGAGGTGGTCGCTTAATGGAGGAGGTAGCACAAGGAGGTTTCATTGTATATGTTAATTTATAGACCATGCTTTCAGGCATTATTGGATGCGTTCGTAATTATATAAATACGCAGTACCTATAGTCGTCTTCTGGTCCGTCCGTCTGTCCGCGTATAACAGCGCAAAAACTACACAACCGAATGGTTTGAAATTAAATGTATAGAATCGTTGCAAAATTTTGTCGATTCATTTGAAATTTTATAAAAATCGAATCCAAACTTAAAAATATATTAATAAAAGTTTTCTTCATTTTATTACATCCTATCATTCGTCAATTTTTCAATGATATCCCATGATAGGTAGGTTGCCATGATGGTGACGTCGTATTTAAGATGGAGTGCTATTATTTCCGTATGACGGAATTTAATATATAGGATCGTCATAAATTTTGCATTTATGCATTTTTGCATATACGAGTGCAACAGCAACATCTATTGCTACTAAGATCTTAATAATTATAAAACTAATTATAGTAAGAACTCACCGCATTTGCCAGGTTTGACGTACAATTTCCGACTTGTTATTGTTGTGGAGCGCAACATCAGAACACACCCTTCGTTATGTGTTACTTTTGGTTATTAAAATATTATAATATCCGCCGCGATTATGTTATTTATAATGTAAATTCATACAAACAAAATAGAAGAATTTCTTAAGAAAAATAATGTGATATTTTAATAATAAAAATAACATATAACGATGGGTCTGTACTGATGTTGCTCTCCACAAGGATAACAATGCCTGATAGCATGGTATATTAATTAACATTAAAATTATACTATTATTTTCTTACTATTGCACGGTATAAAGTCAATTACGCAGTTGATAATGTTTAATTCAGAATTGATAGTAACTAAAATCACAGTTTGAGAAAATAGATTAATGCACTATAGAATCGACTTGAAAACGCTTTCGAAAATCAGTGGCAGCAAAAGAAACTTTGCTTTTATAATTGCTTTTTAAATCTCAAAAATATATTGATTTCTGATAACGATATAGAATGCTTTCCGGAATCGTGGATAACTCGTAAGAGGTTTATTTCTCTCTATATATTGAGAAAGAAAAACATTGCTCAAAGACACAAATGTAAGTATGTATAAAACGCGTACAGCTGTTTCGAAGCCACTAAGGTTTCATCATCAGTGTTTAAAATTAAAGATAAAATGAAATTAAAATTGTGGATTAAAAGGGGGAGGGGAGTACAATACTTCCCCTTTTTATGTACTCTATATATTTTCGTATGTGGTTATATTATACTGCGAGCTACGCCCGCCAGACCCCGTTCAGACTTCGCAGCCTCTGAAAATATGGTAATCTGCCCTGTTTAAAAAATATTACCAGGTTACGGAAGATTGGATGATATTATCCCCATAGTGGCGGCTATCTTCTGTAATAGGTTGCCATGCTTCTCCGTTTGAATGGGGCATTTTTCTGTTACCACGGCCTCATCCATCATTGTAGTAACAACTGATGGCTGTGGGAGTGATAAGTAAGATCAATTACACATTTGAAAATCAGCTTGTATAAAATGGTACATTAAAAATGTCGCTATCTTTCTGATGTTTATAAAGACGCTATGGACAATATTCTTCCTTTAGTTTCTAGGTTAAAAAACTCCGTCTGCTGGGGAATAGCTTTCAAGAACCACGGTATTGAAAACCATTGTGTTTACGCTTATATTATATGTTTTGATCGAGTTTTGGATATTTTCAGGAACAGGTATAGCTTATTCATGAATTCTTTTCTATATTTTGATACACCATCGTGCAGATTTTTATGTTTTTATGTTTTTTTTTTTGTTTTTTTTTACATTGCATATTGTTTATATCAATTAATAAGAACATCCGAATTTTTTAATATGTATTTATCGAATTTTAATTTAAAGTATTTTGCGAATACATTTACCTGTATTTATGCTGCATCAAGTGATGTAATATACAAATAAATTTGCTAGCCGAATTTCTTTTGTATCATTTAAACGTCACATTAAAATTCTCCGGAATGAAAATCGTTTTAAATGTATCATTTTAAAATATGACGTAATTTCCACTATTAAATGCATTTGTCATGCAATAATTTATTTATTTTTAAGTTTTTTTTCTCTTTTAAGATTCACGGGTAGATACATTATTTAATTTAAAAGCGTGCAGCCTTCATGAACTTGTAAAAACTCGTTATTATTTTTATTGAAATTTAATTTATCTTGTTGTTATGAGAACACACACACACACACACACAAAAAAAACAATATATTTGGAATTGAAGTCTTGCTTAGATATATTTTTAATTTTTAACTGTTCGTCAATATTACCATTTGTCCATTTTAAATACGACGTAATTACTCCCATTTGCTGCTTTTAACGAATATTAATGAATTCATCATTTTAAAGTTTTCTTTCACTTTTTAGTATTCATGTGGAAATAGTTTTGTTGTTAGAAAGGAAGTATTATTATTTGCGCTGCCTAAGAATTGATGACAAACGTTAAAAAAATGCATTTCGAAATATGAAATAAAAGTCTCGTAAATATATTTTTAAATTTAAATTGTTTGACAGAATTATTACGTGGCCATTTTAAATATGACGTAATTTCCCGCATTTACAGCTTTTAATACCTATTAATGAATTTATTATTTTAAAGTTTTCTTTCTCTTTTAATAGTCACAGCAAATACAATTTTTATGACGTAATTTATAATCTTTTCCTACATGTTAAAAGTAACATGTAATCATTTAATTCTAAAGTTTTCTGTTTTAAATAGTCACGTGTAAATAAATTTTTAATCGTAAGGAAATATTATTCTTTGGACCTTTTTCTACGATAGGCAACAATTTGAAATAATAACTTTTCTAAAATATAGAAAAAATATCTCTTGAAATGATGAAAATTTAATTAAACTAAATAAGAAATTATTATTATTTATTATTATTATTATTATTATTATTATTATTATTTAATGAATTATTTTTTCAAATTTTCCTGAAGAACATAATTTAATCGCAATATTGTCTTCACTACCGATTGAAATAAAAGATAATTTCAATTTTAATTTGAAAATGGCGAAAAAGAAGAAAACTAATAATCTCTATCGTTATCCGTTTTCTCCCTTTTTTCACAAAAATGGAGTAATTTGGTTGCCATCATTTGAATAATTAAATTCAAATTAGAAAAAAATTAATATTTCGAAAACTAATTCAAATTTCGAAATTCTAATACCAGTTTTGAGATCTGCGGATCAATACTGATTTTTGGTGTTAATTGCATCGCAAAGTATTCCATATTTTAGGAGAAATCGCCGTGAAATATAATCAGTTGTTTATTCAGTCGTTTCATAAAATCGTTTCATTTCAGTCGTTTCATGAAATCGTTTCATAAATTCGTTTCATTAGGATTTTATATATATAGGGTAGATATATCCGTAGATTAGAAAATATTTGTCTTTTTTAACACTTTCCAACATAGTTGATAAGTGTTTATGAATTCGGATTGCTTGTCTATCTGTCGTCTGTATGTGCTCTAACTCACTTAAATATAGTTAGAATTCCATAAAATTGATATATAAGGGTTTAGAATGACATGTTCGGTATTGAAAATGAAACGTGTAGCATTTATGGTTCATTTACAGAGACACTCAAAATAATTTCGTTACATTACGGCGTATGGGGGGAAAACGTTTGAGAAATTTTAATGATATTACACTACATTAAACATATAGTAATTTCTATATATGTATCACTGAAGTGTACTGCAAAGCGCTTACTATAGAATGTAGTGTGTATATAATTTATCGTTCATTTACAGCAAGCATGTCAAACTCATTTACCGCCGCGGGTCAAATTAAGTACAGTAAACTCCCGACTATCCGGCCTAATGTGGCGGAAGGGTAGGCCGGATAACGAAAAAGCCGGATAGGCCGGAGTTCTATAAATGTTTACTTCTTTCCTCCCTCCCTTCGCCATGATATTAGAAACACATGTTACACACATTTTAAGATAAATTTCATATTATACAGTACATAAAGTTTTAGAATAAGCAAGACATTAACGTAAAACTAATTCGCAAAAAATGAGTAAATCTTATTTTAATGTTTATTAATAAATGATTGCACAAATATGCAAATTTATGTATAAGATAAAAAAGTCAAAATTTACTGTTTTTAGTTTTTTAAAAAGCGTTTAGTGTTTTTTGCTTAACTCTGTTAGCCCTCTTCCGTGAAGCAATGTCCCTCCATTTACGCAAGCAGATAATATCAGTTGGTGGAGCTTCCTCCTGCTGAATAATGTACTGCAGTGCTGCCTCAATCGTCTTAAACACTTCCGAATGTGAAATGAGATTTTTCCTGCAATCCTCCACCTGTTTTTCTTCTGTTACTTCTCCCTCTGACACCATTTCTACAATATTGTTGTCAGTTAATTCATTAAATTCGTCGCGTGCCATCCATTCTGTAATGTCCTCTGCATTGACATCGTCAGATCCCGGCATATTTTTCAGAAACGAAAGAAGTTTGTGGTTCTCATCTTCCACTTCAGTTTTCCACACGGGTTTATGTCCACCATTATGGTCCAATGAATATTTCAAGACCTTGCAATTACTATATTTCGAATTCTCTGCTATTGCAATTGCAAGTGCTAGTAGTACTTTCAACATTTTTTTAGGCCGGATAGTACGGGGGGCCGGATAATCGAGTGCCGGATAGTCGGGAGTTTACTGTATTATTATACAAAGTCGCGGGCCGCATTAAGTATTATACACAAAGCTGTGGATCAGATTAAGTATTATACACAAAGCTGTGGGCCACATTAAAAATGCTAAATAATATTATTACCATTGCACAGAATAACATTTGTTCTAACAAAACATAGCCATGTTAAATAAATTTTAGCGCAAAATTCCAAAGTTATTATTTTACATAGTTTATTTTATCTTATTTCACGAAAAAAATACTCAGAATTACTTTTCAACAAAAAAATTATAAAATTTAATTGAATTTTCTAAATTACATTTATTTCAAAATTTTATTGCGCACGCTAATCTTGATCTAGTATTGGGCCTCAGATGCTCCAAACTCTGGAACGACCCTGCTGTTGCGGGGTTCTGTACCAGAGTTTCGAAATTTATTTTTTCGGACCGTCCTTTTGTTTCGAAAATTCATTTTATGTTTCTTGTTCAATATCGATGGGTGTTACACAAGGAATTTGATTTATAATTTATTTTGTATAAGTAATAAACTCTATTTGAAAACGCTAATACTATTAAATAACAAGATAGCATTATGAAATTTGCTTTGAATTTGAAATTTACTTAGGTGCTTTTAATTTCAAATAACAACTTCAAGTACTTTGTCTATTGGTAGTCTTTTAAAAATACACATTCATAATTTGTAGATTTAAAAGGAAAATTGTAATCTTGTATTATAGCTCGAAATATTCGAATACATATCTTTCGGATTATTACTATCTCTAAAACCACAGTTGGTGCAAGTCTATTAGTGCAAAGTGTATTTTCAGCATCATGCACGTTCTAACAATAAAATGACAAAGACTTCACGGGCCACAAATAAGTCGTCAGCGGTGGCCCGCCTGCGACGTGCTTGACATGCCTGATTTACAGACACACACACAAGTATTTGGCTACAGCACTGCTTATGAAGAATATTTTCTGGAAATACGCTTTCCGTTGTAGTACGCGTTTTAAAATTTAACTAATTATACTGGGCTACACAAAAGATACCAAGCACACTTCTGTTTATTGATGGAAATTGCAGAATTGGAATTTTCAACTGTGCTATACGTTTAATTGAACTAACTTTTAACATAGATTTGTCACCTTAATAAACTGTGAAGTTTTTAACCATTTGGAAAAATTGTTATTGTCCTCGTCAGGGTAGGAAATCAAAAGCATATCTGAAGCTTTTGATTGGTTAAATCCGCAATTTATTCGTTTTCTGATTGGTCTATACAGTAATCTGTATTTCCCTTTACTTTCAACAGAGATGGATACTTCTGTTGCCACTATGACAAAAAATTAATAAAAACTACAAAAAAAATTAATAACTCAGAAACAAATTGAGATACAGCTTTCAAACAAACTACATTTAAAAGTACATTTTTTTCTCTATACGACGGTGTAAAAAGTAATATTGTGGGATGTTTAGAAGTTTAAGAATGAAATTTCATTTAAATTGGGCCGTCAGATTTCTTGGAAATCTGACGATGGAAAAGCCTTTTCCCGAACAGCTAATGAAATGCTTGGATAATACGTAAGTTTCAGGTGGATAATACGTACGAGTCGCAGGCGATTTCTGTCGATTGTAATTTTTACGTGTAATAACACTATTAATGTTTAATTCATGGCGTAAGTAATGTATGATCAACTCCGTGCTATTTTTTATGTCTTAAATTTTAGTCTTCGAAAAAATCATTTTCCAAATGGTTGTTGTAATTTGCTAAATTGCTTTTTTTTTTTTTTTTTTTTTTTTTTTTTTTTTTTAGTATATCTGGATCAATTTCTTTATATAATTTATGCCTACATAAACATAAAAAAAAATATTTTTTTTTACTGTATTCCAAATGTGTTGGAAAGTATTTAATAATCTATGCTGTACGCATGATTTTTCGTTGTTGTTTTTACAATGTAGTTTGTTGTGGTCATCAAAACACTTGCTTTCAAAATCCCTTTAATGTGTTATTTCAAATAGCACAGTTACAAACTAACTAGTATTAGGAACAGGAAGTATACTAGATTTCTTTGAATTTAATATGTAGTTACAGTGATTAGTGAATTAAAATAAAACCAGGATAACTGCAAGTAGGACTTCCACCCTGAGGGTCGTTGTGTCATATTGCCGGTAAAGCTTATTAAGTAGATACTTTCTTTACAAATATGCAAAAATAAGAACTGCCTTTACTTACACCAAGAAGTTTCGTTTATTTCTTCCATCGAAAAGTTTTAATTTATTTATTTACTAGCTGAGCCGGTTGACGTTGCCCGGGGCTCGTGATAATACCGTTAAATGAACCTTACATTTGTATGATTTTAAATATCTAACCCGATTTTGTCTGAATTTATATTTTTAAATGAAAACATAGCGAAAAAATACTGGTTTTTAGCTGCAAAAGCACTCGCAAAAAGACATTTCCTTATTTTTTCACGTAGGGCAGTTTTAGCTCACAGGCTATCAAAGCCTGAGAGCTATTCTGCCCGCCAGTTCTGTATGAACGTACGTATGTACGTAACGCGATAACTCTTGATAGAAATATCTGATTTGCTTTAAATTTCTTTTCTAAGTTCATTCTGATAAGGCGCTTCCCTGATTAGTTTTGGGGGTTCATTGGTTAAGTATAAAGGGGGTAACAGGGGCTAATCCCCCTTTCATTTAGATAAATAGTTTTTTCTGCAAAATTATTCGATTTGCTTTAAATTTCATACACTGGTTTATTCTGATAAGGAGCTGCCCTGATTATATTTGTAGGTTTATTGGTTAAGTATAAAGGGGTAGAAGTGGGGACAGTCCCCCCCCCCCCCTTAATTTAGATAAATGGGTTTTTCATGCAGAATTATTCGATTTGCAATTTTGATATACGCCGGTTTATTCAGATATGGCGCGTCCTTGATTATATTTGGAGGTTCATTTGTTAAGTGTAAAAGAGGAAAAGGGGACAAGTCCCGCCCTTAATTTAGATAAATGGGTTTTCATGCAGAATTATTCAATATTCTTCAATTGTTTTTTCAAATTATGATATGGAGCTTTTTTGATTAGATTTGGACATTCCTTAGTTAAGTAAGTATAAAGGGGGGAATGGAGGATCTAATACCCCCTTTAATTTAGCGAAATAGTATTTTAATGCAGAATTATCTGATTTGCTTCAAATTTGGTATAAAGCTTTATTCTGATAAGGCGCGTCCCTGATTAGATTTGGAGGTTCAATGATTAAGTATAAAGGGAGGAAACGGGGGCTAATCCCCTCAATTTATTTTTTGAGAGGCATTATTCTTTGATATAAGAGTATAATATACAATTAGTGTGAAAAGCCTGTGAGCTCAATGCCATCAGTTTAACTGGGCACTTTTTTTTTCTTTTTTACATGCTTTTTTTTTTAACTTACAATTATGTTTGTGCGTGGCAGTCAAATCTTTTGACTCATTTTTCACCCACTTCCTGTTGACACAGAGCTTTGAAATTTGGAATATATGAGTATTCCTAAGGGCAATACATGAATTGGGCATTGATTTTTTAAAATTCGACGAGGGGGGCAACGATTAGGGAGCAACGGTTGATTTCCTATGGAGAAATCAATATCTGCTTCAACAATGAATAATTGTTGAAAAGTACTAATAGCTAGGTTAATACAATAGCGCCAAATTTTTAATAATTTGGCGGTATTTTTTCAAATTTGGCGACAAAAAAGTTGCCATATATGAAGCCAACTTGGCGATGCCTGTCTAATTTGGCGAAATTCCCAATTCTACTTTTTAGTGCATTTAAAAAATATTTTTCTTTTTATATTTTTGTGAATTTTAATGAAAACATGTTTAAAAAATTCTTTTTTTTACATTTATACTATTTTTAAAAAATAATTCTTGTTGTCTGAACCCTTTAAAATTTTTATAGGTTTTAATTATCACGGTTTTAAAGCACATTAAAAAATTTCTCGAAAAAATACTGAAAACTTTAGAAGAAGGACTTATTAAAGAAATTACTATTAATAAATGGTTGTATCGAATTTGAGTAACAGGATTTCACATTTTGTTAGAAAATGTTATTTTTCACAAAATATAATAAATTTTACAAGGTATAATTGTCCAAATGCTTAAAGATTTGTATATGTTATATAAAATACGTGTCCGTTGACTGTGTGAAAAAATCTTTAAAATAAAAAGAAAAGTGCCCAGTTAAATGATGGCATTGAGCTCACAGGCTATTCACACTAATTTTATATTATACTCTTATTACAAAGAATAATGCCCTTCGAAAAATAAAGAAATCGACAAAAAAATTCCATTTAGTTAAATTAATGGGGGATTAGTTCCCTCATTTCCCCCCTTTATGCTTAACCAATGAACCTCCAAATCTAATCAGGGAAGCGCCTTATCAGAATAAACTGCTATACCAAATTTGAAGCAAATTGGATTATTCTGCACGAAAAACTCATTTATGTAAATTAAGGGGGGAATTAATCCCCATTTCTTCCCCATTTTATACTTAACCAATGGACCTCCAAAATTAACCAGGAAGGTGCATTGTCAGAATGAACCTATATCCAAAATTTGAAGCAAATCAGATATTTCTATCAAGAATTCTTGCGTTACGTACACTCATATACGTGCATACAGAGCACGCGGGCACATTAGTTCCCAGGCTTGGATAGCCTGCATGAAGATTATGAAATAGAATTCATAATCATATATTATGACGCTCATCTCAGAAGACTTTAGTGGATGAAAATGATGTCATAATAAAAATGGAATGACTATTTACTTTGATAAAACTAAATATGTTTACATGCAAAATTGTAACAGACAAACGTGACATCACGTTTGGGAATATATTTATTAATAATCTATTGCCCGTTAAAATATTTTTAAAATAGTGAATATGAAAAATATGCATATGAATTTTGCGACGGTGAAAAAGATGTTATTTTTAGATTACGTTGAAAACAAAAATTATAATTGTGCATCATAGTCGCGCAATTTTTGTTGATTTTTTATTACGTAATATCAAAGCTCAATTAATAACTTCATAATTTCATTTTCTTAATTGCATGTTACTCATTAAGTATAGGAATAAAGTTTAATTTTCCAAAAATTTGAAAAGTTGAATTTAAGCTTTAATTAAAAATAATATTTGTTTTGAGAGTTAGGCTAGCCAATATAATATTGATTAATTATTGTAATCATTTTTGTTAATTTTTTATAAATTCAGTCAATCAGTTTTTTAAACATTTTCATTCGTTGAATTCGACAGACTTCGACTAGTGTTTGTTTAATATGTTTAAAAAATGTTCCCATTTTACCCCACCTTATATTATTATACCATTAAAATTCTTGTGATAAAAGTCGCTTATTTTTTTCTCTCTCTCTTAAATTAAGTATGTAATAGTCTATATAGTTAAAACACATGGTTGTTTTGTTAGTCATCTGGCCTGAGCTTTCTACTGAACCGATTTTGATAATCCCTTTTGCTTTCTTCTACTGAAGATAGAATAAAGTATTGTAATCAAAAAAAAATTTCGACTTCCTGTTTTCGACGGATTTACATGTTTTAGGTGTCAGAGATCCCCAAAAACGTTTATAAATAAACAATTAAATTTAAAAAATCAAAAAACCTGACTGCGTAAAAAGCGAATTAATTAATTATTTTTCATCAATATGAAACTATTTTTTTTTTTTCAATTCCTACTATTAGCTTACACTTTCGCTATATATATCTTGTTCAAATTTTCAATCGTTAATAAAATACTTATTATCCATCCAATCAAGCTCAAATAAAATTTTTTAAACTTGTAGTGGATGACACTTGTGTTAATACAGTTTTTTTTTCAAATATTAATTCATTAATTAAATTAAATTAATTAATTTTCAACAATCGAGAGAGCCCTCTTCTTGATCAAGTTATTTTAAGACCGAGAGAGGAAAGAAGAATGGGGGGAAAAAATTCTCTTATTGACCTAAGTAAGAATTGACTTAATTTTTTTTAAATTATATTACTTGTTTATATTACTTACCTATTTTTTTTATTATTATTTACTTGTATTGATGACTTTTAAGTTGTGTTTAATTGTTAGTTCCTATCTATAAACACTGTTTTGATGAGGTCTATAGATGTCTATGATGATTAGAGTTGCAGTAAAGCTAGAGATCTGCCTACACAATTTCCAGGTTGTATAATATTTTAACGGAACTTCTGACTGTAAAATTGTCAATGAAACATCGTCTGCATTTTGAAAGACCTATCCAATGATATGCCACTCAATAGGGTGCGTAAATTTTTTTTTCGTCTTTACCGCCATTTTATATTTTACGGCCGCCATTTTGAATTTATAAAAACAAAACCTAGCCTATAAATATCGGGCTGTTAAGACGAATTGATAGAGACCTCAATCATTAAAATCCATCCAGCCGTTGGAATGTTTCGAGGGTATAAAGAAATCCACATACACAGATACGTGTGAAACACATAACCCTTCTTTTCAGTCGGGTAAAAATGTCTGCCAGTCCGTGTATCCGGCTGTCGCCATTGTACCATCAAAAAGTATATGAAGATACGCATCGAAGAATCAAATTTCTTTTGAGTTTTTGACTATGGCAAGCAGGTCCCCTCTTAATTTGGAAAAACTCCGACGTAAGGGCGCCGCTGTAAGAGCGATTTTTGTGCCATTTTCATTATTGTACCATCAAAAAGTGTATGAAGTTATGTATAGAATTGAACCAAATTTTTTGTGTATATTTTTGGCCATGGCAAGAAGGCCTTCCCCTTAATTTGGAAATATTACGCCGAAAGGGAACACTGTAATAATGACTTTTGTGTAATTTTCTCGATTTTTCGTAGTTCTATTGTGCACCGGTGGCTCGTAAAGTGACGGGAACTTTGCATCAAGATAAACCGGCTGTTCGCGAACCGCTGATGTACAACGGAATAACGAAAAACTATTGATATTCATAAACATCATGATCGAGATGAACTCGTTTTTACTCCGATTAATTGACTGAAGCAGAAATTTAAGATGAAAGTCAAAGTTGATATAGTATTGAACTAATAAATGAAATATTGCCATTTCACATTTGTAACTACATTTTGAAATATTAAGATGTATTAGGTAGAAGAAAATTTTGGTATTGGCACATCCAACTACACTGGTTATCAAAAATTAAGAAAAAGTCACAAAATGCTAATTTTCAAATACGCGAACACTCAAAAGGAAATAATATAATTCAAGTAATTACTATCTCTACAACACAGCTAGCCCATATAACATCTCATTCGTGTCACACATGATCACAAGTGTCACAGTCACTACCGTGAAGCAAAAAAATAGGAAATTCCATACATCTCATTATGAGTCTCAAATGATCACTATATGTGACTCCACTGAGAAGTCAATGTGACTGCTGCTTTGTGACGAGTCACCAAGTGATTTACAATGTAGGGGAGACTAGGGAGGGTTGACCCACTTTTTACAAAATGATTTTTTATTTTTTAAATATTGAACGTAGAATAAAGTTTTATATATCATTTTATTCGTTATATAATCAGTTATCAAAATAAAATTGCTGCATAAGTGTAATGTATAAGAAATTTCAAAAACGATTGATTTTAATTATGAGAAAATAATGGGTCAAGGCTCCCCACATACGGGAGGGTTGACCCACTATATGGGAGGCTTGACCCACTTTGTTTTATATTGAAATATTTGTAAAGATAAATAAACTCAGTTTTAAAAAAGCAAACTAACTTTATGCTACATGCCTTAATTATTATAGAAAAATATTTTTGAAAATATGACGCTTAAACAAACCTGTTTAGGCGCAATCGCATGTCAGAGGAGAAAATTTTGATTTAAACAGGATTTTGTCTGAGCAGGTATAATTGTACAGCAAGGAAAATGAAATTTTCACATTTAAGACAGTATTCCGCTAGAGACAGGTTCCGTTTTCATTGGTTTCATGCATTATAATCCCCAGATTTAGTAGCCACTCTCACGCTTTTTTTTTGTTTTTTTGTCTTCTTGTCTTACTTTTTGTGACATTCGACCTGCCAACTCTAATTGTCACATAATTTGGGTTCATCTCGATCTCACTCTATTCATCATGTTGAAATTTGTCTACTTACCTTCTAAAGCTTTTCGATCAATGCTATGTTCTTTTGCAACGGCATGAGAACTTAATTTATCATTAACATCTTTTAACCTTTTCAGGGGCAAAGTACTTTCAGTGCTAAAATGTTTAAATAAATGACTGGCACCGGAATATATGAACAAATTTATTTGAAAATATGAAAAAGGCTATATTTCTCATGCTTATTAAACGGAAAAGATTTTAGCAAAATTATCGTGTCATTGTGGCATTTGGAAATTATAATTAAGTGGTTTCATAATCATATCACTACCCCTGAAACGGTTAAGACTGATGCTTTCGTACTTTCTAGTCCTTTCTAATTTTTCCCACTGTTTCTATTTACCTATTGTAAGTAATATTTAAATGGAAAAAGTTCCTATCAACTTTCCCATTTATATTTCATTATTTTTTTTCGTGCAATAGATACTATAGCAATTTTTCACATCTTTCTTTAATCAGTTTTAAACGTTTTCTTTCACCCCATTTTACTCTAACTTTGCAGAATAAATTTACATTCATTTTTATATATAACCATTAATCTTTCATTATGCGCAATCAGGGTTCGTTGATATATATCAATGGATATATATCTTGATATATATCATGATATATATCCGATATTTATTTTCAAAATATCAAGGTTTTTGATATTTTCGATATTTTTATTTTCATACATTTGATATTTATTTTTTAAATGTCGTATTTCTTGATATTTTCATATATCTTATATTTATTTTTAAAATATTTTCAGTCAAAAAAAGCATAAATGAATTCTTCAACTCTTGTTAAAAATTAGCCCATCTGTAAATAAAAACGAAAAATAATAACTCACAAAATATTCCCTACACTCCAAAAACTAGTTTTGGACTGTACCTGCTATGTTTTTGAACAATACCTGCCTAGCCTATCTCAATTCTTTTTGTACATTGCACCGGCTAGAATGAGATAAAGGGGTTAATTGGTGATTGGATATTAGTAAAAAAAAAAAAAAAAAAAAAAAAAAATCAATTTTATAAGCTTTATGTTTGAAACTGAATATTTCAATGTTGAACCAAAAATTTGGTGGGATAATATTAAATTTGAACAACTCATAAAAGATGATTTGACTTATCAGTTGTTTAAAGCCCGGTAGCAGAGAGTTCCTAACGGGTGACGTGCGTCGCAGATTTTCTTTTCCCTTTTGCAGATTTTTTTTTTCTATTGGATCTTTTTCCAACTTTATATTACGTTTAGTTCTTTATTATTTATTACTAAAACTTAAGATTATTATTAATAAAAATGAGTAAAATGCTTAAAAACATTAAAAGTAAATGATTAATTAATTAAAGGTTCATTTGTAACATTTTACCTGCAGATTATTTTCAGTCCCTGAAAGATCTGTCGCAGCACTTGGAGAATTTTCTGCTATTGGGGTTTAAAGCTTCTCCTTCAATAGATGCATTAGAATCAGAGTTGGGCAGTATCGAAAATACATGTATTTGAAATACATTTTCAAAATACATTTGTATTTTGTATTTTAAACCGATAAGATCAAAGTATTTTTCTAATGTATTTTCTGATGGTTTTACAAAGTATTTTGCATTTTGAAAATACTCAAAATACATTTTTTCCTGATTTCAAACTGCCATATTTAAACCGCAGAGAAAAGCTGCGATTCACTAAAAGGAAATACATGCCTGTGCGTTTTGACTAGTTTTCAAACTCTGTTCTTGAAATTAATACTATAAACACATTTTTCGACTATTGGTAGAATAAGGAGGTTGATGAATATGTTGTTTAGCTTCAGCAAACGTACTCTTGCTGACTGGTTACAAAAATAACTTTTATATATCTTGATGTTGCTATGGGGAATTACAAGAAATAAACATGTATTGTGATAGACAAGAAGGATCTTTCAGAGTTACATAGGTGCAGCGCTCTATTACCGACAGCTGCCCAGCCCATTAACTACAGATATAAGGAGAGTTTAAAAAAAAATTCTGGCCTAGTAGTTTTATTTAAAAATATCGAAATAAGATTTTTAAAAAATTCGCCTGTTTAATTAATTATATGAAATTTGTAAGAAATACATTAGACAATGACTGTAAGAAAATTTCTACAATGCACTTTTACAGGAACGAATTGACTATGAAAAATGAAATTTATGACTTTGCAAATTTTGCATTAGAATTATTCCTACTGTTTATGAATATTTTATAAGTGCTTTCTTTTTACGAATGTAAGAGCTTTCACTTTTTTCTGCTTTATATTAAAAGTTTCAAGACTTTCATAATAAGTCCGAATGATTTCTTATTTCTTTGCGTTTATTTATGGTTTGATATTTTACCTGAGTGTTATAATTTTAAAACTACTTTAAACGAAGAATTGGTACTTTTGCTAATAAAAATAATTCAACTTGTGTTAACAATTATCCAAGTTTTTCATTTACATTTTTCCATACATACTTTAAATTTCGTGCACGTTATTTCTAAAAGCACTATAAACGAAAATTTGTGCTCCAAATGTTTTGTTAAGGGAAGGCCTAAAAAAATATTTCGTAGGTGAGAGATCTTATTAAACACACATGCATTATATAAAAAGAAGAAAGTACATTTAAATAACAATTTCATTCGCTTCATCGTATGTGTCAGATTATTATAACATGTGTTCTTTTGTAGACACATACTAAAAAGACTGATTGAAAAGTCTGATACTAGACTGATTTCTTTTTACATTCTTCTAATCTAATACATAAGAAAGTGTTGGAATCGCGAAATTTTTTTACTTTCGTTTTTTGATTAATTTTACACTCGTCGGGATGTTTTGAACGCAATTTAACTATTTTCTCGAAATGTGTGGCTGTCTGTTAGTCTGTGTGTGACACAATTTTTGTGTTCTCTCTATCCCAAAAATAATGCATGGAGTTTAATAATCATAAAACTTCAGATTAAGGGTGTATTCCGATCCAAACTGCTTATTTTCTGATTCATTTTAAAATTCATTTTTGCTCTCAAACGCATCAAACTTGGAAATTCTCTTATTTAGAAACTATATAATGTGCGGTGCTTCTTAATTTTTTGATAAATGCAGAAAATACTGTATTAAACGCTGTCAAAGTTGGCGTTTTGAACCGAATTTTCCGAAGCGGGCGATCTGGGAATGAAAAAAATGGTCATACTGAGAAAATAATTGTTTAAAAATCAAATTCTAATGAATTGAGCTGAAAATGAAATCACACGGCATGTTAAACATGTCTTCAAAAATCACCCCAGCAAGTTTCATCTTTTTACTTTTAAAAATGAGTCTGAAAATGTCTCAGAAAATTTCGAGCTGTTGAGGGTGGAAAAACATTTTTTCGAATACAACCTTAATTTTGGCTTCGAACACTCAATAGCGGGCATTGCTATCCTATGCCTCTTGAAGAAGATTCCTTATTGGATTCACAATCAATTGATGCAGTTTAGCGAGCGTGGTTTGCCATCATATTATCTATTCCTACCTTTAAAAGTTAGTTTACGCCAAACGTTTTGACACATTTACAAATTCATTTTTGAACGGAAAAATATAAAATTGGAAAGCCTGGCCATGGAAGCGATTTGGAATCGAACTGTGTTTTCCATTTTTTGATAAATAAATTACCTATTGAATTATAAGCGATTTTGATCACGTGGCAAATACCTTTTTCGACCTTTCTTGAGTGTTTATTCTACTTTCGCACGGAAATTCGGATCAAAACGCCCACTTTGACTCTATTTTCTGAAGGATCTATTGTGTTTGCAAAACGAAAAAACAGCTCGATTACATAGTTTCTGAACAGCAACACCTGCTAGTATCATGCATTTACGAACAAAAATAAACCAAAACTTATGAAATAAAGTTGCCCTCTTGGATTTGAGAACAGCCTTAAACACATTGTTACTGCATTCTTTCAAGTTTTGTTTTTGCTATCTTTCGTTGAGTTTTAATTGATTTTCTTTATTATTTGGAAATTTATAATTTCTAAAAATGTATTTTTTCAAACGAGTTTTGGATTTGCGTAGTACTATTTAATGCATAATTTTTTTTAATTTTTTAAAATGTATTTTGTATTTTAAATGTAGTTTCAAAATACATGTATTTTGTATTTCGAATTTTTGAAATTTGAAAAGTATTTTGTATTTTGTATTTTAAGTTGTAAAACCAATGTATTTTGTATTTTGTATCGAAAATGATTTTTCGATGTATTTTGCCCAACTCTGATTAGAATCTTTTCTAGTTTTGGTTTACTTCAGTCTAAATTGCACAGTACGTTAGCGAATAAAAAAGCAGGCAAACTTACATTCATGTTCAAATTCTTCAATAGAAAAAATAAATTTATTTTGTATTTCTGAATTTGTTGTTTATTTTATTTTTTTTTTTTTTTTACCGAATCCTGAATTCTGTGTTTTGATGAGTGAAAAAGCAACTTCTACAGAAAATTGTTTTCAATTATTTGATCATAAATTGTAATAAAAAAATAAAAAAAGACATTTAGAATTTGTTTTATTATGTTTCATCGCTAAATGTAATACGTTTTACATTCTAATTTATATTAAGTCTAAAAATATTTATAATCAGCATTAAGCTGACAATTTTGAAAATATCAGATATATATCGAAAATATCGGATATATATCAAAATATCGGATATTTTTGATATTTTCGAAAATATCACGATATTTACGAACCCTTGCGCAATGTATATTAAAAAGATTTCCAAAACCCCTTTATTAACACATTGCCGACGGGCAAATTTTATCAAATCTGAATTTTATAACAGTAGAAGCTCCTCCCTATTCTGAAAGTCTTTTGTAAATCGGTGGTCTAGATAGGTTTCCCAAGTTCATATATAAGTAAATATCTTTAAATGCACGGATTTAATATAAAATGTCTTACAATCTAAAAACAATATGAACAACATGATATAAATGTTTTTTTCTGTAAGGTTGAAGCCACGCCCTTAGTCAATGATGTTTTTTGAATGAACGAGAATTCTCGTTTCCCGTCATGAATGTGTTAAGGCTGTTCTTAAATGCTCGGTTGAACAAGCGCAAAACGTTCTGACACATTTACAAGTTCATTTTTTAACGCAAAGATATAAATTTGGAAAGCCTGGCCATGGAATCGATTTGGAATTGAACTGTTTTTTCCATTTTTTGATCAATCAATTACCCATTGAGTTATAAGCGATATCGATCACGTGACAACCCCGTTTTTCGCCCGCTCTTGGGTGATTTTTCTACTTTCGCGCGGAAATTCAGTTCAAAAGGTCCACTTTGACATTATTTTCTGAAAGATCTATTGCGTTTGCAAAAACATGGAAAAAACAGCTCGATGACATAGTTTCTGAACAATAACACCAGCTAGTTTCATGCATTTCCGAGCAAAAATAAATTCAAACTTATGTCAGGAAGTTGCCCTTTTGGATTTGAGAACAGCCTTAAGGGAGCCTTGAACATCTGGTCAACCCTCCCTCACACTGACTGGGTCAAGCCTCCCCACATACCCCTTTTCTAAAGAATAGCACATTGTTACGTTAAGCCTAACTTACTGTATAATCTTTATGTCTGGAATAAAAGCTCGATATTTCTGCATTACTTAAAACCTACTTACTTAAATTTGTATGATATATTTTATCTGAAAAAAGCTTACAAAATAGTTCTAAAAAACACAACTTTTAGGTTGAAAACGCCTCACAAGGGATTTTTCCACACCTATTTCGATTATCTGTATGAAACAGAGACTGTTGTTTGAACATTCCAATAGCTTTGGTTGACACCTATTGATAAAACTCTGAAATTCTTTTAAATATGAAAACTGATGGGTTGGTCAAACCTCCCGTATGGTCAACCCTACTTAGTCTCCCCTAGTTAAATTGTGACTCTCATGTGACTGTCATTTTGAGACTCAATTTCATAGTCATCATGAACGTTGCATTATGATAAGTCACCAAATAATATCATATTATAGTCACATGGAGACTTTTCCCAAAAGAGCACAATGGTGACTTCACAGTAGTCTCTCTGTCACCTGAAAGTAATCATGTGACTTTAATGTGATATTATTTGGTAACTTATCACAATGCAGCTTTCACGATGACTTTGAAATTGAATCTACAAATGACAGTCACATGAGAGTCACAATGTAACTACATTGTAAAGTCACATGGTGACTCGTCCCAAAGCAGCAGTCACAGTGACGTCTCAGTGGAGTCACATATAGTGATCATTTGAGACTCATAATGAGATGTATGGAATTTCCTATTTTTTTGCTTCACCGTAGTGACTGTGACATTTGTGACCATGTGTGACATGAATGAGATGTTATATGGACTAGCTGAGTTGTAGAGACAGTAATTACTTGAATTATGTTATTTCCTTTGGAGTGTTCGCGTATTTGAAAATTAGCATTTTGTGACTTTTCCTTAATTTTTGATAACCAGTGTAGTTTGAAATGAAAGCAGTTTATTTGTAGATGTTTTTATTTTCATTTTGAAAGTACTTTATGAAATTTCTTCACATTGGTGGCAATTGGGTTACTTCCATTGTTGAAGAGAGAAGGGAAACAATTGGAATTACCATATCATTACGGATGCCATTTTAGTATTACAACTAAAAAAAACTTTTTAAAAATTTTTGAACAGAAAATGACGTTACGATTTAAAATAACGCATTTTACCCATAAAGCGGTTACATTTCAATATTTTTTTCATTCTTCTCATAGTGATATTGAGATGAATAAGTGAAAATGATGTCATAGTAAAAATGAAATGAGTATTTTCTTTGACAAACAAATTTCCCATTTTACCCCATCTTACACCATCATTAAAACTCCTGTAAAAAAAAAAAAAAAAAAAAAAATGCGTAGTCTTTTTTCTCACTATTAAATTGAGTATTGTAATAATAATAATTAAAAAATAAGAGGTGCGAAAAATAGGCTAATAAATACTGTAAAAAGAAAACTATGCTAGTAAAATATGATAAATTAGTTTTAGCTGTCAACAATTAGATGTCCAATCATTAAACCCTTTATTTAATTTAAAAAAAAGTTAATAACAGATGCATTACTTTTTATGCTTTGATTTTATATGTTTTTTCCTCACCACTGAAACTTTTTTTAAAGCTACTTTTGCGTAGCACAATCACAGTCAACAGTTGTTATTATTGTAAAAGAGACACTGTTCATAAAAGAGATACTCTGTAGCAACTTCGAGATCTGTGTGAATGATTATTATCGTCATACAATTTGTCTTTCTAAATGCGTGAAATGTGCTTTGTATTTATCTGTCAAGTTGTTTCAAGGCTGCTCTTAAATCGAAGCTGGTTACTTAATAACACATTCACGAAGTCATTTTAATTTTCACAAATTATGAAACTTGCAGATGTTCTTATTAAGAAGCTATGGAATCAAATGGCGTTCTCTGTTTTTTGATAAAGACAAAGGATCTTTCAAAAAATGCTGTTGAACATATTTTCGTCTTGTTAAATTGAGTCATATCTAGCTCATTTTGTTCGGATCACTTTTTATTATCGATTTACATAAACATTTTTCGATTGCGCGATCACGGAGTTTTGTATGTCACCGGCTTCCGGACTAAAATGGATGGCAAGCTTTTGGGACGAACGATATTATTCTGACGAGTAAAATGCCTCTTTGCTTGAAAAGAAAAGTGTTTAACCAATGTATTTTGCCTCCATTAACTTAAGAGCTTACACTAGTCACTCAAAAATACCCGAATGATAATGTTAATCCTATGGGGAAGTTATTTTCAAATATCTTGCTTGAATTTTGATATTTTCGAATGTTTTTTTTTTTTTTTTTTTTTTTTGCATAGGATAGCTGAGGACGATCTACAACCGGGTTAGTTTTTACTTTTTTGATTTTGGTTATAGTTTTTTTTTTTATATTAGGATAGTTTCAATTTCAGAACCGGTTCAAACTGGTTCCGGAAGTAAAAATATCTATAAAAAAATATGAAACCAAAATCAAATAAGTATAAAACTAAATTAAAAAAAAAAGCAATTTAACAAATTACAACGATCATTTGGAAAATGATTTCTTCAAAGACTAAAATTTAAGACATAAAAAATCGCACGGAGCTGGTCATACATTACGTACGCCATGGATTAAACATTAACATTCCTGGACCCATCATGAACAAATTTTAAAAGAAATTTCAGTTTTAGAATTTTCGGTACTGTAAATTTTTAAACTTCTACGGAGCTGGTCATACATTACGTACGCCATGGATTAAACATTAATATTCCTGGACCAATTTTAAATGAAATTTCATTTTTAAACTTCTAAACATCCCACAATATTACTTTTTATATCGTCCTATAGAGAAAAAAATGCATTTTTAATTGCAATTTGTTTAAAAGCTGTATATCAATTTGTTTCTGAGTTATTAATTTTTTTTGTAGTTTTTATTACTTTTTTGTCATAGTGGCAACAGAAGTATCCATCTCTGTTGAAAGTAAAGGGAAAATACATATTACTGTGTAGGCCAATCAGAAAACGAATAAAATGCGGGATTCAACTAATAAAACGCTTCAGATGTGTTTTTGATTTTCTACCCTGACCGAGGACAATAACCATTTTTCCAAATGGTTAAAAAGTAAAAACTAGCCCGGTTGTAGATCGTCCTCAGCTATCCTATGCAAAAAAAAAAAAAAAATCATTCGAAACTATCAATATTTAAGCGAGATATTTGAAAATGACTTCCCCACACTGTAAAAAAAAATCTGTGAAGTTACTAAAGTTTTTTTAGGAAACTGGGATTCCTAGAACTTTTCATGTAACGGCAACAACAAAATTTCATGTAACAGACACACTTTTGCGCCGAAAATCAAAAAATCTGTAAGGTTACTAAGAATTTTTTTGGAAACTGGGATTCCGAGAACTTTTCATGCAACTGCAGCCAGGGTTACAAATAAAAGTTTAGTAAGATTACTGAAATTTTAGCAGATTCATTTGTAAAGTTACAGATTTTTGTAGTTTTACAAAAACTAGTTTTGTAGATTTGCAGCTTTTTTCGTACAGTTACAGGTGAAAGTTTAGTAAGCATGTAACTTTACATCTGTAGAACTACAGATTTTTTTTTACAGTGCATAGGATGAACATTATCATCCGGGTCTTTTTGAGTGACACTAGTACCAACACTCTTAAGGAGTGGAATCATGGAACCTACCAAAACGCATGGTACAAAGAATAAAAACAATACTGCGAAGTATGAGAAGATGTTTGCTAGGTATAACTAGACAGAAAAAAAAATAACTTGGACAAGAAGTCATGCGAAAGTTTTTGACATCATCGAGAGAATTAAATGGTTAATAATAAAATGGGCTAGGAACATTGCAAGAATGCAGGACAAACACCCTACAATGATATCCCAGCGATGTAAAACGATGACGAATACGACATCTTGTAAGATGGAACGACAAGATCAGAAAAGTGGCTGATTTTAATTGGATGACTAAAGCGCTAGACAGGAAACAAGGTAAAAATCTGGTGGAGACCTACATCCAGAAGAGGATTGAAACGGTTAATGGTCATGGTGATGATTACAAAAATACATATATATAGAACAAAACTTTTTACAATTAATATAAGTGTTAAAACACAAGATAACAGACACAATAAGTACAAACCAATAATTAGGTTACGATAGAAAATACATTTCTAATATGGCTAAATGTAATGATTAAAAAAAAAAACAGGAAGAGAAAAAAATCTAACTGCAGGGGTAATAACAATACAAAAAGATAATATAATATATATACACTAATGTACAAGAGAATTTTCAGATTAGATCAATTATCTCATGAACTTCTGGACCGATTTTAATGAAATTTGGTATGAGGTTGATATGATGCAAATATATATAGCCATTCAACAGTTATAAAGCACACTCATGATCTTTCCTGACTCATCAGCGTCAGAAGTATAAAGCAGAGTTTACAATATGAACCAAAAAATGGGTTAATAGGGGCTGTGGTCCAGCTTTCACAACGTAATTCAGACTGGAAATCATGCAGTTTCTGAGTCTCCGTGGAAGTTAATCTCACTCTTCCAGCAACGCTGTTTTCAAACACTGGGTGGTTCTGGGAGATGGAAAGCGAGTTCCAATTATCTTTTCCAGAACATCCTAGACACGTTCTATAGAGCGTGTCTAGGATGTTCTGGAGATGTTTAGGTCTGGAGATCCAACTGGCCAATCCATCAAGTGAATATTCTCACTTTCCAGAAATTCCTTGACCAGATGAGTTCTTTCTGGGCGCGCGTTGTAATCCATTAAAATGAAATCCGGGCCAACTGCATCCATGAAAAGACGAACATAGGGTACTAAGGGGTCATTCCTACACCTCACACCAGTCATAGAGCATTTTCCAAACACAGGGAGGGGTGTGCGCCCATCCAACATGATGCCTGCGCAGACCATCAAACCTCCGCTGCCATAGTGGTCTCTTTCTCAGAAGTTAGAAGGCAGGTAGCGGATCCCTGGTTTTCTTCAGATGACAATACGTCAAGAATTAGTGTTTAGGCTGAAACGAGACTCATTAGTGAATAGGATGATCCCCCATTGATCCCTGGTCTGAAGTCGATGATCTTTGCATCATGTTAAACGGGTTCTCCTGTGTGCAGAAGTGAGCGGGAAGCAAGCAGTAAGTCTTATTGCAAAGAGCCGCTGCCATATAGCCTCCTGCAATCAGTAATACTTGAAACTCGTCTTCTTGTGGCCGCATAATGGTTACGACAGATCTGCGAAGCTGTTACACTCGTGTTCCTCCCTCGCTGCAATGGACAAATAGCGATCTTCGTTGGCCGTCGTGGCTCTTGGACGACCTTTCCCAGGCTTTCTTTCTATGGATCCAATGTCCTTAAACTGTTTCCATAAGTTGGATACGACGTTGGGCGTTAAATTGTAGTATCTAGGAATCTGGCACTTCACACTGTCCTCTTTCTAGCCTCCCCGCGATTTTCCACCTCATTCCATCATCCAAACGTTGGTTGTTACTCATTTTTACGGTTTTTTTTAAAATTTCACCGAAAGTTGCAAAAAAACTCAAAGATATTCGGCGAACAAAACGCGAAAATTGCCACGCTCGCTTATAAATCTTGTTCCTCTTTCCACTCTGCCCATACACACACATATACACTTACGTATACGACACTAAAGACTTGCATCTTTGTTTCAAAGCATTAGTTTTACCTGTAGTTCAGTACTTTTCATGAAATTTGACAAAATATGCAAATTCTCTTAATTTTGTACATTAGTGTATATATATATATATATATATATACAGTAAAATCTCCCTAAAGCGACCACCTTCCGTTCCAATGAAAATGGGTCGCTCAGAGAGGTGGTCTGTTAATGGAGGTCATGTTTAAATATACATTTTAATTGTTGAAAAAATGTAACAATTAACGTTACTAAAATTTATTTTTCACATTAGAAAAAAATATAAAAATTTAAGTATCAAAACAAAAGTTAATTACTGCAGAGTTTAAAAAATGAATACATTGACGTTTGGTTTGATTTTACGTTTTTATCTTTTATAACTTTTATTTCCAAGTCCTTTCGAAGTTCAGTAAATAAATGCAATTTTTTTTTTGGGGGGGGGGGGCGGAACAAATAAGTACTATTTCATTAATTTATCTACCGGGTGAGCCAAAAGTTCGTTAAAACTTTAAAAATTCATAAAAAAGGAAGAAAGGAGTGCGGTTTGCAATAAAGGGCTCACAGGTAATCGGATTTTTTTAGCAGAAAAAAAAAAAAAAAAAAGTAAAAAATCACATGTAGAGGGCGCTGACGACCCGAAACTCAATAAACAGGTACTACGACACAATCAGGTTGTGTCGTAGCATGTTCTGGAGGTTATGTTGAACATTTGTTATTGGAAGAACAAATGAATGGAGCGTACTGTTGTCCTATTCATTGTGTTTCGGGTCGTCGGCGCTCTCTACATGTGATTTTTTAACTTTTTTTTTTCTTTTTTTCTTTTTTTCTTCTACAAAAAAAAAAAAAAAAAATCCGACTACCTTGTGAGCCTTTTCTTGCAAACCGCACTCCTTTATTATGATTTCTCCCCTTTTTATGAGTTTTGAAAGTTTTAACGAACTTTTGACTCACCCGGTACTTCTTTGAGAGTTTCCCGACAGAATAGGGCAGGGGAGTTTGTTGACCGTCATTTTTAATTTGTCATCAGAGTTAAATTCATTGCCTAAAAAGGCGCAAAGGGATATAAACACTTAAAAGTTACCGAAATAAAAAAATATCTAAACTTAGTTTAGATGTTTGATGAATAATGCGCTCTCCGGAATTACTTTTCTAATAAAACCTTCTTCAAGCGACCAGGAAAAAACGGAATTTGTTTCTTTTTTCTTTTTTTTTTTTTTTTTCAAAGAAATTGATCGCTCATGGAGGGAGTTCAACTGGGATGATCTCTGAACGGAGGTAAAATTAGTATTGACCGTATGGGAATAAATTTCCTTCCATGAGAAAATAATCTTTCAGGCAGGTGGTCGCACAGGGAGGTTTCACTGTATTATGTGCATTATAGCTTGAATGATTGAGTAAAATTTTCAATGTTATCTTTTCTGTTCTGAATGTAAAGTTTAGAAGAAATGACTTCCTTAAAATTATAGTTGCCTAGAATCACAAATCAGACTATCAATTCCTAGAAAATTAACACTTTACTAAAGTGAAAAACTTATTATTTAACAAATGATGATATTTTCCTTTTTAAAGAAATTATTAAATGGAATTTTGATGATATTTAATAGGGCGGAGCGTAAAAATCGTTTTTTCAAAATTCTTTTCCCGCTAGCGCGGAAAAGTTGTGGCATGCTCTCAGAAATATACTCACAAAATTTCAAAATAATCAATAAATAGCTTCCGGTTCCAGTTTAGGGTCTAAATATGCAATTTTAGCCGAAAATGTTGTATATTTTCACATTTCAGTAATATTTTTAACTTCCGACATTTTCTTCGCGCTAGCGCGGAAAAGTTGAAAGAATATATAAGGAACATAAGTCCAAAAGTTTATAGCAATTAATAAATATCTTCCGGCTCCACTTTGGAGTCTAAATATGGAAAATTAGCCGAAAATGATGTAAATTTTTACATTTTAGTGATTTTTTAAATTTCCGGTTTTCTATTCCCGCTAGCACGGAAAAGGTGGGAAAATATACAAGAATGATAAGTGGAAAATTTTAGATTAATCAATAAATATCTTCCGGTTCCCCTTTGGGGGTCTAAATAGGAAAAATTATGCAAAAGAGAAAAAATATTTAGGGGCCGAAATATAGAAAAAAAAGGAAACCATTTGCAAACAAATTTATTTATGGGATCTTTAAACCTTTCTTCATGTGTTCGTTCTGCAAGTGGGTGGTAATCGGGGGTTCCGTTAGTTGGTAATTCTGGCAGTCTATGAGATCCATGTAAGATTTAGCTTTAAAGTTACGGGCAGGAATTTAGAACACACGAACTCCTGCTCTCGTTTTTTCCCTTGTTTCCAAAATCCTGCGTAGCGCAAGTTCTCACACATTCTGGTTTTTGTTGACAAGCATTGCAAGGATTATTATTGATTCAGGATGAAAAAAGTAACCATTTCTCTGGATGACGCGATTCACAACTAGCTCCAGATCATCTGCAAGATAACGTGAAGCTTGAATTGTTCTCCAAAGATTTCTTGCTTCATCTGTGCAATTGGCATGCGACTTGATTGTGAGTTTCTCTCTATTCTAAAAAAAAGTAACTACCGCTGTCACCGCCGCCGCCGGTTTTGAATTTTTTGTGACCGGAGGTCTTTCTTCGTTAATATCTCTCTATTCTAAAAAAAAGTAACTACCGCTGTCACCGCCGCCGCCGGTTTTGAATTTTTTGTGACTGGAGGTCTTTCTTCGTTAATATTAAGAAAAATAATGCATACAAAAATATGAAAATTGGTGGTTTTATACAGAAATGTTTGATAAACACGCTGATGCAGACAGTTTTCAAATCGAAGAATTATTTTAAGAGATATTTAATGCTAAAGTTGGACAAAATCGTTCCACTCAAAAAGTTTTATAGCAGCAAAAACTATACATGGCAGTGTAATCATTTTTAGATCATTTTATGCGTTAGAATTTGCCGGAGTGCAGATTGCATTAATTTTTTTATTTTGACTCATTTTTTAAGGTTTTATTTCTATTTTAAATTCAAATTTTCAGCATTTCTAGAGATATTTTTTACAGATTTTAGAAAGTGATATTAATTTAAACTGTTGCCAACTGTATAAACATCGGAAGCAATAATGTTTGCTTCAAAAAAAAAAAAAAAATATTTATACGTGTAAATAAATTAAAAATTTATTTACACGTGACTATTATAAACAGAAAAAAAAAAAAAAACATTTGGAATTTGAATTAAATAATTATGTACAAAAAGGGGGAACTTATTAAAAATTACGTCATAAAAACTATAATTACACGTGAATTTTAAGAGAGAAAGCAATTTGTAAAATAATAAATTTATTAACATGCGTTAGAAGTCTTAAATAGGAGAAATTGCGTCATATTTACGTCACATTACAGTTATTATATAAAATGAACACAAAATAATATTGCAAAACGGTTTAAATTTAAAAATTGCGCTAGACATTTATTTGATATTTTGAGAGGATACTTTTCAACTGGTATTTTCACGTGAATATTTAACAGAGAAAGAATAGTTTGGTCAAAATTACGTCAGATTAAAAACGATTAATTTAAAATGTCTCATTTAAAAGAACTTTCTTTTCGCTTTGTTAAAAAATACCAGGATACAAAGACTCTGTTTACTTAATTCCTTTTATATTAGCTTATTTTGAAATGTTGTTACACGTGTCTACGTCATCAAGTTATTTTTATTTCGACGTTTTATTTGTATTTCTATTAATGTTGTACTAATTTATTTGTTCTTTCGTTATTTAAAATAAAAATTACGTCAATTTGTATAATTTGGCGAGTGGTTTGGCGATTTATATAATTTGGCGAAATTGGTCAACGGGATAATCAAGTAGTAACGCAGCGGATTTTGCGTTAAAATTCCCCAATCAAAGAGAAATGAATAGAAATTCGTTTATAGGGAGATCGCCATTGTTTTTTAAATTATAATTCAATCTTTCGAAATCTTTTTAAAGCCGATCAAATTAGCGTGCATTTAGAGTCTGCGGTGTCTGGACGGGGTTGGCGAGCGTAGCTCGTAGGGGGCCGAGCCCCCTAGTTAAGAAAAATAATGCATACAAAAATATGAAAATCGGTAGTATTATACAGAAATGTTTGATAAACACGCTGATGCAGACAGTTTTTAAATCGAAGAATTATTTTAAGAGATATTTAATGCTAAAGTTGGACAAAATCGTTCCACTAAAAAAGTTTTATAGGAGCAAAAACTATACATCGGAATTTAATAATTTTTAGATCATTTTATACGTTATAATTTCCCGGTGTGCAGAATTCTTTTATTTTTTTAATGTGACTCATTTTTCGAGGTTTTATTTCTATTCTAAATTCAAACTTTCAGCATTTCGAGAGATATTTTTTACTTATTTTAGAAAATTGTACTAATTTAACCTGTTGCCAACTGTATAAACAACGGAAACAATAATGTTTGCTTCAAATTAAAAATTTATTTACACGTGACTATTATAAATAGAAAAGATACTTTCAAATTAAAATTAAATAATTGCGTATAAAAAGCAGGAACTTATTGAAAATTACGTCATAAAAAGTATACATGTGAATTTTAAAAGAGAAAGGATATTGTAAAATAATAAATTCATTAATATGCGTTAGAAGTCTTAAATAGGAGAAATTACGTCATATTTACGTCACATTACAGTTATCTCTCTATTCTAAAAAAAAGTAACTACCGCTGTCACCGCCGCCGCCGCCGGTTTTGAATATTTTGTGACAGGAGGTCTTTCTTCGTTAATATTAAGAAAAATATTGCGTACAAAAATATGAAAATCAGTGGTATTATAGAGAAATGTTTGATAAACACGCTGATGCAGACAGTTTCCAAATCGAAGAATTATTTTAAGAGATATTTAAGGCTAAAGTTGGACAAAATCGTTCCACTAAAAAAGTTTTATAGCAGCAAAAACTATACATGGCAGTGTAATCGTTTTTAGATCATTTTATGCGTTAGAATTTGACGGAGTGCAGATTGTATTTCTTTTTTAAATTTGACTAATTTTTTGAGGTTTTATTTCTATTTTAAATTCCAATTTTCAGCATTTCTAGAGATATTTTTTACAGATTTTAGAAAGTGATATTAATTTAAACTGTTGCCAACTGTATAAACAGCAGAAACAATAATGTTTGCTTCAAAAAAAGAAAAAGAAAAAAATATATTTATACGTGTAATAAATTAAAAATTTATTTACACGTGACTATTATAAACAGAAAAAAACATTTGGAATTAGAATTAAATAATTATGTACGAAAAGCAGGAACTTATTACAAATTACGTCATAAAAACTATAATTACACGTGAATTTTAAGAAAGAAAGGAATTCGTAAAATAATAAATTTATTAACATGCGTTAGAAGTCTTAAATAGGAGAAATTACGTCATATTTACGTCACATTACAGTTATTACATAAAATGAACACAAAATAATATTGCAAAACGGTTTAAATTTTGAAACTGCACTAGACATTATTTGATATTTTGAGAGGATACTTTTCAACTATTTTTGTTAAGAAAGCGCAAATAATATTTCATTTCTAACACAAGTATTTTCACGTGAATATTAAAAAGAGAAAGAATAGTTTGGTCAAAATTACGTCAGATTAAAAACGATTAATTTTAAATGTCTTATTTAAAAGAACTTTCTTTTCGCTTTGTTAAAAAATACCGGGAGACAAAGATTCTGGTTACTTAATTCCTTTTATATTAGCTTATTTTGAAATGTTTATCTTATTTTACTTAATCAAAGACGAAAACAGCGGTTGACATATCTATTTTTGGTACTACTTAGTTATCCCGTCGACCAAAAATCTATCATTCGCCAAACTATAAGATTAAATGCCAATAGTGCTTGATCGTAAATGTCACATTAACTTGACTTTAAGCAAGTTACACGTGTCTACGTCATCAAGTTATTTTTATTTCGACGTTTTATTTGTATTTTTATTAATGTTGCACTAATTTATTTGTTCTTTCGTTATTTAAAATAAAAATGATGACAATTTGTATAATTTGGTAAGTGCTTTGGCGATTTATATAATTTGGAGAAATTGGTCGACGGGTTAATCAAGTAGTACCGCAGCGGATTTGGCCTTAAAATTCACCAGTCAAAGAGAAATGAATAGAAATCCGTTTATAGGGAGATCGCCATTGTTTTTTAAATTATAATTCAATCTTCCGAAATCTTTTTAAAGCCGATCAAATTAGCGTACTTTTAGAGTCTGCGGTGTCTGAACGGGGGTTGACGAGCGTAGCTCGTAGGGGGCAGAGCACCCTAGTTACATAAAATGAACACAAAATAATATTGCAAAACTGTTTAAATTTAGAAATTGTGCTAGATATTTATTTGATATTTTCAGAGGATCTTTTCAACTGTTTTTGTTAGGAAAGAGCAAATAATATTTCATTTCTAACAAAAGTATTTGCACGTGAATATTTAAAAGAGAAAGAATAGCTTGGTCAAAATTACGTCAGATTAAAAACGATTACTATAAAATGTCTCATTTAAAAGAACTTTCTTTTCGCTTTGTTAAAAAATACCAGGAGACAAAGACTCTGTTTACTTAATTCCTTTTATATTAGCTTATTTTGAATTGTTGTTACACGTGTCTACTTCATCAAGTTATTTTTATTTCGACGTTTTATTTGTATTTTTATTAATGTTGTACTAATTTATTTGTTCTTTCGTTATTTAAAATAAAAATTATGTCAATTTGTATAATTTGGCGGGTGGTTTGGCGATTTATATAATTTGGCGAAATTGGTCGACGGGATAATCAAATAGTACCGCAGCGGATTTGGCGTTAAAATTCCCCAATCAAAGAGAAATGAATAGAAATCCGTTTATAGGGAGATCGCCACTGTTTTTTAAATTATAATTCAATCTTTCGAAATCTTTTTAAAGCCGATCAAATTAGCGTGCATTTAGAGTCTGCGGTGTCTGGACGGGGGTTGGCGAGCGTAGCTCGTAGGGGGCCGAGCCCCCTAGTATCATAAAAGTTTACACACCGGCGTGGTTCACAATCAAATCGCCAATTGCACAGATGGAGCCCGAAATTTTTGGAAAACAATTCAAACTTCACGTTATCTTACAGATGATCTGAAGCTAATTGTGGATCGCGTCATCCAGATAAATCGTTATTTTGGTCATCCTGAAGCAATAATCCTCGCAATGCTTGTTGACCCAATACAGAATGAGCGAGAACTTGGGATTTTGAAAGCAAGGGGAAATTTGAGAGCAGGAGTTTGTATGTGATAAAATCTGGCGAATATCTGGTATCGCCATTGGGAAACACAAACTTTCCGTGCCACATTTAATGTATTGAAAGGGGAGTAAAACTGACAACAGAAGCTTCCCTTGCAATCATCTGAGAGAAAAAACGTGATAGCTACATCATATCTAGAATAGAGTCAAGGCGTGCCATGCCATCGTTTAAAACAAAAAGCCAGTATAAAGGGAAATAGAAACATGTGAATGAAATGCATTTAATGCATATTTGCAACTTTTATTCTTGTATTCCAAATGCACTTAGTTATACAAAGTCTGTGTATTGCGTGAATAATAAGATTTGTTTATAAAAATAGCAAATAAAGCCTTTGTGCAACAATATTAAAAAGGAGAAAAACCAACGTTTAAAATGCACAAATAATATATGAAAAGCAGCAAACAGCTGTTTCGAATCTACTAACGAGATTCTTCTTCAGTGCAAAAGGAACAGCGTGCTAGAAAAAGCAAGGCTGAGCAAAATCATAGACAGAGACGCGCTGGCTTTTATACCCTATGCGGGTGGCGAAGACGCCCAAACAACCAATGAGAGAGAAGCAGTGGAAACGACTGGGTGGACAAGTAGCGACATCTACCGGAGAAGTAGAGAAAAGAAACCAAAAAAGGGGGAATTAAATTAACGCTTTCCAAATACTTGGAAAATCTGGAGTACTAGATAAGTCATTGACTAAAGAGTGAGAATTTTTAATGATATGGTAAGCGTCCCAAAAATCAAGATCAAGGTTAGAAGAACATTTTTGGATAATGATGGCTGAGGAAAAATCGAACCTATGTTGAGAAGACCAAGAATGTTGAGCAATAGAAGAACGTCTGAGCTCCTGATTTTTAACATAACCTTTATGCTCTTTTAAACGAAATCTAAGAGCACGTTTAGTCTGACCAATATAAGAAAGACCACACTGACAAGAGATCTGGTAAATGCCTCAATTATCTAGGCGATCAACGGGGTGTTTGAGATTTGAAAAAGGGATTTTATTAACAGGAGAAAAAATAACTTTAAAATCAAACCTTCTTAGGATTTTAGCAACTTGCTGACTGATTTTAGGAAAAAATGGTAATACAACTGAAGTATTAGAGTTGGAATTAGAATGCTTTTCAGAATGGTCGGATTTCGTCAATTTCTTATAAATAGAATCGTTAATATTAGAGGAATAACCACGATCGACAGCAATAGCTTTGAGGTAATTAAGTTCAGCACTAAGTAACTGAGGAGTGGAACAAATATTAGTAGACCGAAAAACAAAAGTATTGAAAGCAGCGAATTTCTGGTTAGGGGGATGAGAAGAATACCTGTGAGGTGGGAGACTGACAGCAAAAGGTTTACAAAAGACGGTAGTCTGAAAGCCATTTTCACAACGAATAACAAGGACATCCAGGAAAGAAAGACAGTTATTGGTCTCAATTTCAGAGGTAAATTGAATGCAGGGATCAATGGAATTCATAATAGAGAGAATATGATTAATATCCGAATTCATTTCAATCAGGACATAAACATCATCAACATAACGAACATAGAACGGAAATTTTAAGATTTCAAAAAGCTTGACCTCAAAATAATGCATATAAATATCGCATAAAATTGGACTAAGAGGATTACCCATAGCCAAACCGTCAATCATACGGAAGAAATTACCATTGAAAACAAAAGTATTTTGCGACAAGCAAGCGCGAGTGAGAAGTATAAGTTCCTCGATTTCAAAATAAGAGAAATGGAATTCACAAAGCCTTTTCTTGAGGCAATCTAAAGCCCCCTCAACCGGAACGTTTGTAAATAATGATTTAACATCAAAAGAAACCATCATGTGACCCTGCGGCTTAAAATTATGAAGTTTTTTAACAAAATCAAAAGAATTCTTAACAGTGAAACAGTTACTGCTCAAAAGTGGGGAAAAAACAGAAACTAAATATTTGGCAAGCTTATAAGAAACTGTACCGATACTAGAGACAATAGGTCTAAAAGGAATGTCAGGTTTATGGACCTTAGGTAAAGCATAAAACCTGGCACAATGCGCAATAGACGGAATAAGGGACTTCTTAAAGTTAGCAGGAATAATGGAAGAAGACTTAATGGCAGACTTAATAGAGTTAATTTCACTAGTGGAAGGGTCTTTGCGGATATCCACATACGGACCATCATTAATTAATTTATGGGTTTTTTCCAAATACGTAGATTTGTCGAGAAGAACAATCTGACCACCTTTGTCGGCCTTAGTAATAATTAAGTTTGGATCAGAACGCAAATTTTTCAGACATTGTTTAACAGGATGTTTAAGATTGGGTTTATAAACATTAGAATTGAAATCAACAGTATTGGCAATGGCCTAATAGACTCTTTTTGAGAAGAAGATAGAGCGCTATGCTTAAAGGCTCTTTCAATAGGAGCAATAAGATTAGGTAAAGAAGGAATAGCAGAGACAGAAAAATTGTTATTCAATTTGAGAGCATCGAGCTGATTGTTACTTAAAGGAACACTAGAAAGATTGACAACAGCATTTTGGTTAACAAGAGGCAAATTACTGCAGTTATTAGCGACAGAACTTCCACAAAGCGCATTAAATTTCTTCTTTAAAACCGAACAATGAACAGAAGAAGCTGTGAGAACTCTGCTCCATGACCTTCTGTCAATGGACTGAAAATCAGGAGTAGAATTAGCGAGGCTGATATGTAAAGAATATAACTCGCGCTCTATATGAGCAATTTTGTGGCGAGTTTCTTGAATCAAAGCTCTTAAAAGAGCTAATTTAGAACGAAATAAGACCTTCTCAATCCTATTTGAAGAAAATAAATTACAACGAATGGAAATGAATTTAGGAATAACCTTCTTACGCCTACAATCAAGTAGGAAATGTAAGTGTTCCAAAAACCTGTACTTTTTCAATCGTAAATTACAAAACCTATTGATTTGAGACATTACGAAAAAAAAAAAAAAAAAAAA
Source organism: Maratus speciosus (assembly GCA_963932465.1). Lineage (NCBI taxonomy): Eukaryota > Metazoa > Arthropoda > Arachnida > Araneae > Salticidae > Maratus > Maratus speciosus. The sequence goes on along the minus strand of OZ010799.1, from coordinate 59,441,155 downwards.
AAAAAAAAAAAAAATGCGCCTTTAAGCATAGCGCTCTATCTTCTTCTCAAAAAGAGTCTATTAGGCATCTCATTGCCAATACTGTTGATTTCAATTCTAATGTTTATAAACCCAATCTTAAACATCCTGTTAAACTATGTCTGAAAAATTTGCGTTCTGATCCAAACTTAATTATTACTAAGGCCGACAAAGGTGGTCAGATTGTTCTTCTCGACAAATCTACGTATTTGGAAAAAACCCATAAATTAATGATGGTCCGTATGTGGATATCCGCAAAGACCCTTCCACTAGTGAAATTAACTCTATTAAGTCTGCCATTAAGTCTTCTTCCATTATTCCTGCTAACTTTAAGAAGTCCCTTATTCCGTCTATTGCGCATTGTGCCAGGTTTTATGCTTTACCTAAGGTCCATAAACCTGACATTCCTTTTAGACCTATTGTCTCTAGTATCGGTACAGCTTCTTATAAGCTTGCCAAATATTTAGTTTCTGTTTTTTCCCCACTTTTGAGCAGTAACTGTTTCACTGTTAAGAATTCTTTTGATTTTGTTAAAAAACTTCATAATTTTAAGCCGCAGGGTCACATGATGGTTTCTTTTGATGTTAAATCATTATTTACAAACGTTCCGGTTGAGGGGGCTTTAGATTGCCTCAAGAAAAGGCTTTGTGAATTCCATTTCTCTTATTTTGAAATCGAGGAACTTATACTTCTCACTCGCGCTTGCTTGTCGCAAAATACTTTTGTTTTCAATGGTAATTTCTTCCGTATGATTGACGGTTTGGCTATGGGTAATCCTCTTAGTCCAATTTTATGCGATATTTATATGCATTATTTTGAGGTCAAGCTTTTTGAAATCTTAAAATTTCCGTTCTATGTTCGTTATGTTGATGATGTTTATGTCCTGATTGAAATGAATTCGGATATTAATCATATTCTCTCTATTATGAATTCCATTGATCCCTGCATTCAATTTACCTCTGAAATTGAGACCAATAACTGTCTTTCTTTCCTGGATGTCCTTGTTATTCGTTGTGAAAATGGCTTTCAGACTACCGTCTTTCGTAAACCTTTTGCTGTCAGTCTCCCACCTCACAGGTATTCTTCTCATCCCCCTAACCAGAAATTCGCTGCTTTCAATACTTTTGTTTTTCGGTCTACTAATATTTGTTCCACTCCTCAGTTACTTAGTGCTGAACTTAATTACCTCAAAGCTATTGCTGTCGATCGTGGTTATTCCTCTAATATTAACGATTCTATTTATAAGAAATTGACGAAATCCGACCATTCTGAAAAGCATTCTAATTCCAACTCTAATACTTCAGTTGTATTACCATTTTTTCCTAAAATCAGTCAGCAAGTTGCTAAAATCCTAAGAAGGTTTGATTTTAAAGTTATTTTTTCTCCTGTTAATAAAATCCCTTTTTCAAATCTCAAACACCCCGTTGATCGCCTAGATAATTGAGGCATTTACCAGATCTCTTGTCAGTGTGGTCTTTCTTATATTGGTCAGACTAAACGTGCTCTTAGATTTCGTTTAAAAGAGCATGAAGGTTATGTTAAAAATCAGGAGCTCAGACGTTCTTCTATTGCTCAACATTCTTGGTCTTCTCAACATAGGTTCGATTTTTCCTCAGCCATCATTATCCAAAAATGTTCTTCTAACCTTGATCTTGATTTTTGGGACGCTTACCATATCATTAAAAATTCTCACTCTTTAGTCAATGACTTATCTAGTACTCCAGATTTTCCAAGTATTTGGAAAGCGTTAATTTAATTCCCCCTTTTTTGGTTTCTTTTCTCTACTTCTCCGGTAGATGTCGCTACTTGTCCACCCAGTCGTTTCCACTGCTTCTCTCTCATTGGTTGTTTGGGCGTCTTCGCCACCCGCATAAGGTATAAAAGCCAGCGCGTCTCTGTCTATGATTTTGCTCAGCCTTGCTTTTTCTAGCACGCTGTTCCTTTTGCTCTGAAGAAGAATCTCGTTAGTAGATTCGAAACAGCTGTTTGCTGCTTTTCATATATTATTTGTGCATTTTAAACGTTGGTTTTTCTCCTTTTTAATAAGATTTGTTGTTTAATGTTATTAATTATTATTTACGAATGTCTAATTTTGTAAAAAGAAACGTTTAAAGCTTCCATAAATAAATTAATATGCAAACGTTTTCCATTTTTTTCCTATATTTCGACCCCTAAATTTTCTTCACTTTTGCATTATTTCTCATATTTAGACCCCAAAGGGGACTCGGAAGATATTTATTGATTATTCTAAAATTTTGCATTTATATTACTTGTATATTTTTCCAACTTTTCCGTACTAGCGGGAATATAAAATGGAAAATTAAAAAAATCACTAAAATTTGAAAATTTACATCATTTTTGGCTAATTTTCCATATTTTGACCCCAAACTGGAACCGGAAGATATTTATTAATTGCTCTAAAATTTTGGGCTTATGTTCCTTGTATATTCTTTAAACTTTTCCGCTCTAGCGCGAAGAAAAAGTTGGAAGTTAAAATTATTACTGAAATGTGAAAATTTACAACATTTTTGGCTAAAATTGCATACTTAGATCCTAAACTGGAACCGGAAGATATTTATTGATTATTTTAAAATTTTGTGAGTATATTTCTGAGACCATTCCACAACTTTTCCGGAAAAGAATTTCGTAAAAAACATTTTTACGCTCCGCCCTAATATTTAAGTGTATTTTATTTGAGTGTATTTAGGCTGTGCATCTTATATTTTTGATAACTTATATTGTAAACAATGTAAAATAATAAAAAAATATATACAGACGATATTATTTATATACTTTTAATAATACATAATATCAATAAGCTGTGAATAAATATCCTAATACACCTAAAAACAAAAAAGAAGTCATTAATTTAAAATACATTATTCATTCTTTCTTTCTCTTTTGAATAACAGTTTACAAGATATAAAAGAGTTCATAACACACTAAAACAACTAAAAATTTGGCGTATTCTACGAAACTTACAGCGTATAAGGCACAGTAACAACATTATTTGCAGCTATTTACAAAGCAATTGGTAATTTATAAGGATTTATCATGAAGGCAACTAGGAAGCGATTTCATTCTGACAGCTGGCCTGAAACTTTTTTCAACAGCAAGCAAGCAACTGTGGATTTCTTCCGACATCGACATTTCTTCTGCAACTTAATCACTTTATTTGCCTGAAAAGAATAAAAAATGCTTGTTGAAATTCCATGGAAATTAATAAAATGAATTAATTAAGGTACTTTTCTAATAGCCTGGCGCAAATCTCGCCAATAACAGATTTTTATTTTTCTGGCAATAGCAACTTTTATTTTAACGTGTGTAAATTCGAAACCGTTTGATGTTGAAATAAAATGTTTTAAGGCTGTTCTCAAGTTCACTGCTCAACAAGCGCGAAACTTTCTGACACAATGACGGGCTTATTCTTAACCCCTTCGCGACGAGAGCTCTTTGCTTAATTTTTAATCTTTTACCACCGGTTTTTCAAAACAAAAAATGTTCTGTAATTGAATCGCGAAAATGCTCCGATTAAATAAGGTAAACTTCACAATTAAAAATAACTGGCGGGAATAATGAAGGATTCTGAGCACTTTAAATGGCACGTATAACCGGTCGCTCCAAGGGGTTAAACGTAAAGGTATAAAATTGACAGGCCCTGCTATAGAAGCGACTTGGAATCGAAATGATTTTTTGATAAATAAATTACCTACCGAATTATAAGTGATTTTAATCACATGACAAAACGTTTTTCTCACTTCTCCGAATGGTTTTATCTTTTTCTTTGGAAATTTGGTTCAAAACGCCTACTTTGACAGTATTTTCTAAAAGACCTATTGTGTTAAAAAAAAAAAAAAAAAAAAAAAAAAAAAAAAACGGAAAAACGTCTTTTGGTTACATAGTTTTTGAATAACAACACCTGCCAGTTTTATGCGTTTCCGAACAAAAATGAATTAAAACTTACGCCATAGAGATGACCCTTTGGATTTTAGAACAATCTTAACACTTTTCCACATAGCTGAAAAGTAACAACGAATTCTGTTTCTCTGGTCTTCTCGCTGGCCGTGCTCTAACTCCCGTAAATATACCTTGTAATTCATATATGTTATTAAGGTTTACCATGGGATATTTGCTATTAGCGTGTAACATTTATAGTTCGTTTATAGTGGCACTCAAAAATATTTCCTTAAATTATCTTCTACGGGAGAAAATCGTTTGTAGTGTTTTTTATGATATTACACAATTTCAAACATATTGAAATTCATATACATTACTGTGCTGCACTACAAGATGCTTATTATATAATTGGCCATTTATGGTTCATTTACAGGGACACACAAAAGAATACGGCTTGTCCATGAGCAATAATTGCTAGAAGTGAGTTTTCAATTATGGTATGGGTTTTTTAATTCAACTAATTTTTTCCCTATTTCTTGGTGTGTATAAGTTCTTTAGATCGTATACAGGGCTGCACAAAAGTATTCGAATACATTTAGTCTTATTAACGGAAATTGCTGAAGGGAAATTTTCGTTCCTTAAATTTTTGAATACTATGTATTATACACATACAAATCTATAGATCATATACAAGGCTGCCCAAAAATAATTCAGAAACTTTTCCGACTTCAGAAGGTAATTGCTGAAATTCGGCTTTCAGATTTGTTATGCGTTTGGCCAAATTGTTTACCTACACTTTACACATCATATAGTACACACTACGTCAGATTCCCAGTTATATGTGACTGAGTTCCGGTAGAGTCATTATGTATATTTCGCATATATATTCTGCTGGTTTCTTAAGGTCAATTATTTTGGTCTAATCTGAAGATCTTCGTTGATAGTGCTGATAGTATTCTAACTACATATTTTCAAAAATTTGTATCTGTGTATAGAGATATATAGAGATACACTTGACTTTAATTTAGTTTCCATTGGATTCTAGTGTAATGGACATTATAAATGGTGTTTGCGAGCTGTTTTGCAGCCTTACGGTATTTACGAAATTTGCTATTCAACTACATTATCTAAAAATTATAATTCTAATGTGACTACCTGACTGGGAAACTCTGTTAGCCACTCTTTTAATTTATTTATGTTTTATTTCTATCAATTATACCTTTAATGTTACCCCTTGCTGGGATGCTCGGTAATTTCTTAGTTTAGTTGGTATTATAGTTTACTTGGTATTATAGTTCATTTGGTATTATAGTTTAATTGGTATTACAATTTAGTTAATTACAGTCAGTCAATTGCATCTCATTTTGTATACATGGCAAAATCTTGTTTGGCCACTAGTTTAATTATAGTTAAGTTTGTCTGACCAGGGGCAGTTGCCCTTTCGGAATTTTGTGGGATTTGCATACAAGTCTTTGCTTAAATTACCCGCTGTCCGGGCATGTTCTTGCTGAATTATGGAGGAGAAATTTACACCGGAGCAATAAAGCCATAAACCTTTGAGTTGATGCTCCGGCTGGGGTTCCTCATTCCTTGTTTACTTAGACAACAAAAAGAATTCGTGTCAAATAGTAGTGGAAAGCAACAACCACTGCCCCAATCTATCAATTTATTTGCGCCAAAGAAAGAGCTATAAACATTAGCTAATAGGCAGTGTTCTATGCGTCTTTTGCAAAGTCAATTGGAATCCTTCATTCGGTTTGTACACGGAGAAATAGACGCTTTCTGTGTGATGCCAGTCATGATGTCTTGGTTGGGAACTGACTCCAGGCGGTTACTATGTTTCGTTTCTTATGAAATATAAATCGTAAAAATTTTTATCACTGCATATAAAGCAGGGACGAAACTAGCCTTTTTTGCAACCGGGGCAAGCATGGATTTTGGCGCCCCCCCCCCCCCCCTCTTCCGCAAAGTATATTTACAAAGAGAATTTTACTAATTTTCTAATAGCCGACTTATTTTAAAATTTAAAATATGTAGTCTTAAAATATGTAATACTGAACATTGTAGATTAAGTAGGTCACTCTGAACTACGTATTCTACAATGGTGGATCCAAGGAGGAGGTCACGGGGGTCATGACTCCCCTCTGAACATCAACAAAAACATTCTAAAGATCATTTTTAAAATGAAATATACAGTAGAGTCCCGATAATCCGAGTCCTGCTTCCCCGAGTTTCCGCTTTAACGGAGTTATTTTCTTCTGATGGACTGATGGCTTCTATTATTATGAAACAGCCATTATAAATGAAGCGTTAGGTGAAGATGAAAGAGCAGCCGTAAAAAGTTAGAACTCTGATTTTCTGGTCAGAATGGGAAGAAAAAAAATGGGCATAATTTTTTTTTTTGAAAAAAAAAAAAAACACCTAACGCTTCATTTATAATGGTTGTTTCATAATAATAGAAGCCACCAGTCCATCAGAAGAAAATGATCCATTCCAAAGGTATAATCCTTCATTTGGCGCCCCTTCGTTCTGGCATTCGGGGACATGCCCCCCCCCCCCCCCTTAGTTTCGGCCCCGATATAAAGTCTTAAGACCCCACTGCAGTCACGGACAAAAAGAAATCAAGATGGCCGCTGGCATTTTAGCTGAATTGAAAGGAGGGTCTAAATTCAAATGATTGACAAGCGAGCTCTTCCAATCAGCAAATAGAATATTCTTGGATCATTTCCAATAGGTTTCAGGTGGTCTAAGAGATTTCTTTTTTCAACTGTCCAGCGTAGATCAAAGCCGTATGTTTTGTGGAGAATCTGGAAAACGCTGAAAGCCGTAAAAAGAATTTTAATCTGTTTATAATAAGGGTGCAAAAATTAAAGCGATTTGACTTTCAGAAAATAAATGATTATTTTATTCAGATATATTTCTTTTTTTTAATCATCAAGTTCATTTTACAGCTTTTACAAACATAAAATTGAAATTAGCGCAGTATAAAAACTATTTTATTTCACATAACGAAATAACATTTAAAATCAAGGGGGGAGATATTGAATGAGGGGGGAAATACCAGGTACAAATATTCTAAAATAACTATCTTTTGTGGGGATTCTTTTTAGAACATGAAATTTATCAAGAGATATATAAAAGCTAAACAACATTGAAGGTTAAAAGTAAGATGTTCATAAAATTAGGAGAGAAAAGGTTAACCAAATAAACTGTATATTTTGTACTGTAGAGGGGTGGAGGGGAGAACGGGAAATATTAATTTTGAGGAGAAGGGGGGGGGGGGGCTATACATCTAAATCCCAGCGTAGTCATTTATAGGTATAGTACATAATTTATTGTTGTTAGCACTAAAATATATGACAGAAAAAATAAAGTTTTCCAAATATTCAAAACTTTGTGTGATGTTAGCAGAAAGGTTTCAGGCGGAAGAAAATTTAGATTATATTTTATTTTTACAAGTAAGTTATAAAACATAAAGGAGTTTTCACAATTTGAAATTTTAAGTGCATAGGAGTAAATTCAGGTGTGTGTGTGTGTGTGTGTGGGGGGGGGGGGGGGGTGGAGAGATTTCTGTACACTAAATATTTTTTAAATGATGCAGACAGTTAAGAATGTTTTTTGTAGCGGTTCGTAATCTAAATAACAATAAAATACTTTTATTTTCATTTACATTTTTTCATTTTAAACACTTTCCAAGAAAGTTGAAAAGTGTTTATGAATTGGGCTTGTCCGTCCGTCTGTCTGTCTATCCGTGCTCTAACTAGCGTAAATATAGTCGGATTGCCATGTAATTGATATACGATATTGAAAATCATCATGGTATGTTCGGTGCACCATTCATGGTTCATTTACAGATGCACTCAAAAGTATTCGCTACATTATGGTCTATGTGGGGGGGGGGGGATTATTTAGGATGTATTTTAATAGTGTTACACAATGTTAAACACAGTTAAATTTATGTACATTGAGACACAGTTTAAAATTGTTACTATAGACTATGTTATGTGTAATGCTTAAAGTACGAGTATAGGGGACTCAAAAGTATTCCGTTATGTGAAGAAATATCGTTTGCGGCGTATTTGATTGATATTACTCTGTCACAAAGATAATGAAATTGATATGAATTTCTGAGGTGTCCTTAGCCTACTTTCTGTACAACATGAGCATTTAACAATTATTTACGGGGTCAGACAAAAGAACTTGGTTCAATATGGTCTACGAGAAAAACTGCTTGTAGCGTATTTTGATCACGTTACACTATTTCAAACATGACGAAATAGATACACATTACTTTGATTTACTACAAGATGCTTACATTCGAATATGGTCTGCATTTCATTTAGCGTTCATTTACAGGGAAACATAAAATATTTTGATACAATACTGTATCCGATATAGCTATTAAAAATTAATGCTGAAAGTACATTTTCAATTACAGAATGCTATTTTAAGTTTAACTAAATTTTTGCGCACTACGTGGTGTGCACATATTTTACAAACCCTATACAGGACCACACAAAAGAATTCGTAACCATTGCTGAGAATGAGTATGAATTTCTTAAAGATGTTAGGTTTTTTTTAGTTATAAATGGTCAAGCTCAACTACATTTAATATGCTTAGAGATGTTTGTATCATACAAATAAAATCCTATACAGGATATTCCATAAACTGGATACATGGGCCGCCGATAGAAAATAATTCCTGCAAGTGTGATTTCAGTAATTTTGAGCATGATTTTGCCTGAATTAGATTTCAGCTTAATACTGTTTGACGTGTATAAAAATCTGTATTCTATATACAGAAATGCACAAAAGAATTCAAGTATGTTTCCGTCTATTAGTAGAAATTGCCGAGGGTGAATTTTCAACTGTTTTATGTATTTTCTTACAAAACTAAATTTTAACATAGTATGTAGAATCTGTACAAATATATGCAGTACAAATATATCATATACACTGCCTCATATGAGCTGCATATATCATATGAGCTGCACAAAAGAATTGGAGTACCATCCAGGTTATGGGTGCAATTGTTGAAATCTGCTTTTCAAACGTGTCATAGGTATTACAAATGTTTAGTTTGATATCTTCTTTACTTTATTAAACGGCGAAGTTTTGTTACAGTGTTCTGTAAGTGTTGGAATGTATCGACGTAGACGCATGATTTTTCTTTTTTCTTTATGGACATACTCGGTTCAGTCGATTACTCAGGCACCTTTGGTATCTACGTTTGATGGTTCTTTCTGAGCTAATCGGAATAAAATGATTTCGAAAGGTTTTGAGAATTTACTTGCACGTTGACGAGAAACCACAATATTTTCCTTACAAATATCTCTCTAAAGACATTTTCCTTTGAAAAATACAGTTAAAAAGTTTTTATGCACAATTAAATGTACACCTATCGCTTTATTGTTAACACTTTCGTACATAGTTGAAATGATTTAGTTAATATTATAGATAATAAAGATTTATAATTAGGACGAAAAAAAAAGTAAAAATTAAAAAGTTTTAAAGACTGTAAATTAGATTTTTTAGCTTCATGAGTTGAGGGTAAGACAAATCAAGAAACAGATTTTTTTTTTTTTTTGGGGGGGGGGGGAGGGGGGAATTTAATAGATGACCGATTATGTAACTTATTAAAGATTTACAAATAGGGCAAAAATATTGAAATTAGGAGTTTTAGAGACTTTAAATTTTATGAGCATGGAAATAATGGGGGGAGAAAAGAAAACGTCAATTTTATATGGGGGTGGAAGAAATTATATAATCGATTATTTATTGTTCAATATGAAACAGATAAAGCTGAAAATGTATTAAAAAAAGACTTTCAAAGATTTTAAACTTAAATAAGGGAACGAAAAAAAGGGGGGGGGGGTTATTTGATGACTTATTTACTAAGACTAAATTTTGTGTTCTTGGTAAGGGTAGAGTCAGAGCAAGCGTCAATTTTGGTGGGGGAGGAGTATAGTTATATGATTATTTATGATTACAATAAATTAACAGATAGAGTACAAAATGTTTTAAAAAAAGCAATGACTTTTAAGGTTAAAATTTTGTGATCTGAGGGAAAAAAAAGAGGAATAAGCAGAATTAGTTCTTTTTTTGCGGGGGAGGGGGGGCGGAAGTTTATCGGCGACTTATTATTTACTTACCTTAGAAAATATTTACAAATAAGTTAAAAAAAAATAAACGAAAAAAAATTAAGGACTTTAAATTTCAGATGCTTGGTAAGAGGGAGAGGCGAGGAGGAAATACCAATTTCAGTTGGGGTTGGGGGGGGGAGGAGAAATTTTTATGATCGTTTGTTTATTGTTAAAATAAAGTGGCAAATTGAGCAGAAAAGATTTAAAAAAATTAAAGAGTTTTAAAGGGTTTTTATTTTAAAATATGGGTACCGTGGATGAGGGAGCAAAAGGGAGAAATGACATTTTCGATGGAGGCAATTTACAAGAACTTTTAATGAAATGAATATGGTGAAATAAATTGATAACGAAATTTATGACTGACTATTTATTGTTAGTTTAAAGTAACAAATAAAACAGAAAATTAAAGAAAATATTAAGGAATTTTAAAGATTTTAAACGTTGATACTGTAAGGGGAGCAAAACGGGAAACGAAATTTCGGAAGAAGGGGAGACAAAGAGTGCAAGATGTTTGGATAAGAATATGGTGTGCATCGAATTTATTGATCATTTACAGGGAAACATTAGGGATGATTGCTGATAGTGAGTTTTAAATTATGATATGTTTGATTTATGATAAGTTATGGTATAAGTTAAGTTAAACTAATATTTTTGCACAGGCACATAGGTGGTGTATATGAATTGCATAGAATATAAAGAGTGATCAAAGGGCTCCAATGCGATGTATCTCATGAGGGTTGTCGAAAAATGTTAGAAAAGTACCGGCATATTATACTATCAGCTAAATGTCCTGTCGACTAATCGTCTTTTCGGCTAAATGTCCTCCCGGCTAATTGCCACGTTCGGCCAGTTGTCTGTCGGCCAATTGTCTGTATTGCTGAAATTATTGCTATTCCGTTGCATAGACACTACACAAAAGATTTCATCAGTAGTACCGAGAATGACTATGAATTACTTAAAGATGTTTTTTAATTTGATTTATGCATTTTCAAGCTCAACTACTTTTAGTATAGATGTTTGACCCGTAGCCGGTCGCAGACATTTAGCCGACAACCAAATAGCCTTCAAGACATTTAGCAGATTGCAGTTAGCTGAGACGTGCATTCAGCCGATACGTACATATAGCCGACAACACAATTAGCTGAAATTTACATACAGCATACAGGACAATTGATCGAAACGGACATATAGTAATAATTTTAGCAATACAGACAATTGACCGACAGGCAACTGGCCGAACGTGGCAATCAGCCGGGAGGACATTTAGCCGAAAAGGCGATTAACCGACAGGACATTTAGCTGATAGTATAATTAGCCGGTACTTTTCTAACATTTTTCGACACCCCTCATGAGATACATCGCATTGGAGCCCTTTGATCACTCTTTCATATTATGTACCTCCCGTTCCCCCTCCCCCAATTTGTATCACCGGGAGCATTTTTCTGACTTTTCCGACATCCCTCAAGTGATATATCATTGGACTGGGCAGCCCTTTGATCACTCTTTCATATTATGCACCTCCCGCTAGGTTACAGTTAATTTGCAGTTTGGTTACAATTGCGATTAGTTACTCTTAGATTACGGTTAGGTTATAATTAAGTTACGTTTAGGTGATAATTAGATTACACTTAAGTTACAGCTTGGTCATGGTAAAGTTATGTTACAGTTACATAACATTTAGCATATGATTAGGTTATAACTAGGTAAACGTTATTTACAGTTAGATTATGGCTAAGTCCCAGTTAGGTTACATTTAGGCTACAGTTAGGTTACTGTTAGGTTTTAGTTTGGTTACGGTTACTTCATAATTAGGTTACACTTAGGTTACGTTTAGATTATGGTTAGGTAACTGTTCGGTTATAATTAGGTTACGTTTAGGTGATAATTAGATTACGCTTAGGTTACAGCTTGGTCATGGTAAAGTTGTGTTACAGTTACATTACTGCTAGCATACGATTAGGTTATAATTAGATAAACGTTAGTTACAGTTAGATTACGGTTACGTCCCAGTTAGATTATATTTAGGCTACAATTAGGTTACTGTTAGGTTTCAATTAGGTTACGGTTACTTTATAATTAGGTTACCGTTAGGTTACGGTTAGATTACGGTTAAATAACTGTTAGGTTACGTTTAGGTGATAATTAGAATACGCTTAGGTTAGAGCTTGGTCATGGTAAAGTTATGTTACAGTTACATTACAGTTAGCATACGATTAGGTTATAACTAGGTAAACGTTAGTTACAGTTAGATTACGGTTACGTCCCAGTTAGGTTACATTTAGGCTACAATTAGGTTACTGTTAGGTTTCAGTTAGGTTACATTTAGGCTACAATTAGGTTACTGTTAGGTTTCAGTTAGGTTACGGTTATCTTACACTTAGGTTACGTTTAGTTTACAGATAGATTATAGTTACGTTACAGTTTGGTATTGGTTAGGTTACAGTTACGCTACAGTTAGTTTATGCTTAGGTTATAATTAGGTTAAGATCAGGTTACAGTTACGTTACAGTTAAGTCGGATGAATATCCTGTCGGATGAATGTCCATGTCGAATAATTGTCCTCTGTTGGCTAACTGTCTTGTCGGCTAACAGTCGCTGTCGGCTAAACATCCTGTCGTCTAATTGCTGTCTGCTAAATGTCCCGTCGGCTAAGTGACATTGTAGCATATAAATAAATAGGGATATGACAAAAAACTGGATACATGGCCGTCCATAGATAGCAATTCTTAAGCTAATATTAGCCTTAGAAGTGTAATATCAGTAATTTTCAGCGCATTTATTTCTGAATTAAATTTCAGCTCAGTATGTGGCGTGTATAAAAATTTATAAGGAACATACAGAGCTTCACAAAACAATTGAAGTACGTTTCCGTCTATTGTTAGGAATTAATAAATGTGTATATTCAAATGTGTTATGTGTTTTTCTAACTGAACTAAAAATGTAGGAAAAGGTTCATAATCCATACTTGACACATGGTTTTCCTTTCTTGTTTTATTTATTTTCAATAATTCATCTTCTTATGTTTTTGTATTTCTCAGTTGCAATAATCATGATTTTTAGGGTTCCGTACTTAAAAAGTAAAAACGGAATCATTATAAGATCACTCCTGTGTCTGTCTGTCACAGCCATTTTACTCGTAAACTACGGAACGTGGGAAGTTCAAATTGGGAGATGTAATAAAGACTATTGACCCACATATTTACAGATTATTAAACATTCACAAATATATGTGGGAAAAACGTGAGCGGATAATTAGGTTATTTAAAGAAGAAATATATTTTCTTTGTGTATCGTTTGGGGTATCGGTTAAAAGATTCCGTAACGCATAACTCAAAAATACATTTCTTTTAATTTTAGATATTATATTTTCAGAGATATCGTCGAAAATGTAATGCAAAAATGTGCCCCCCCCCCCCCCCATCTATTTTCAAATCTACTGAAACTAAAATTATGAAAAAAATTAGAGGTAGTAGAGGTTAATTTAATACTCGCAGGAAAATTATAGCGATTGCCCTAGGTGGCATAGTTTTTCATAAAATCGCATTTTTCTGTTACATACAGATTTCCATTTGCGGGCATTCAGCAAAGGTATCGAAGAGCGCTAAAGGTACCTATCGTATCAAAAGTATAAAATAATTGTTTATAATGATTTTCGAAAAAAAATCGTCGGTAATTCGCCGAGATATTAAGACTCCTGTCCCTGCCGGCGAAGACACTAACGAGCTAATGCTAATCCGATGGGGAGGAAAAAGTAAAGAAAGGTGCGATGTAGAGACGGATCTCGGCTATATAATGCCAAAAATAAAAAAATTTAAAATATCGAAATACAAAATAGATATTAGAAAAATCCTTTCCTATACGATTAGCATTAGCTCGTGATTGTCTTCGCTGGCAGGGGCAGGAGCCTTAACCCTTAAAGACACGGTTGGTTTGGACATACATAATGGCAGAGGCGGCGTACTCTATATACCATCGGTTTTTAAATACTAGATAACAACTTTTAATGATATATATGTGTAATGCAATACCCAGTAGCAGCATAAAAGCAGTAAACGTCAAATTGTTAAAAACAGACCAATTTAATTATAATTAATCGCATAAATACTATGGGATTCGCGACTAGTTTGCGTTGAGTGGATCTCTCAATACGCCTCCCGTGTCTTTAAATGATAATTAAAGACCTATTTGAAAAAACGCGGCACGGACAAAGTCGAGTTGCATCTTTGCGACCTCCTTTCGAAGCGCGCGTAGTACAACGCCAAGTTTAAACTTTGAACAAGGATTTTATTTCATCTACACTGTAAAAAGAAACATATTTCTATGCTGAATTTAGTTTTATGAAATGCCAAATGAAATTTAAATATGCAGTACTTTTATTGTTAGTACCAAATTAAGTTCACCCTATGCAGATTAAGATACGTTTAAAAAAAGAGTTATACAAAATAGCAATATTTAATTTTATTTCGGCTTCATATCTCTTTGAACCTTTGTGGTATACTCAATCATACTTTTCTAATATATACAGCTATACCGCCTTCTACGTTGTATAGGTTTTTACAAAGTTTCATTATTCTTTTAAATAATACAGTTAATAATTCATAAATTTATTGTACGGAACCCCCTGAGTGCGAGTAATACTCGTACTTGACCGTTTATTTTATATACAAGTTATATGCATTGGTCTGCCAAGTCGTATCTTGGTGGAAACCATCTGCAGAACCTCAATTTAGTGGTTGATCTGCAGGTTTACCATTGTGTTTTCATGCACCCAAACTTCAATGTTTTCATACATTTGGGTGCAGGAAAATACAATGATAAACCAATCGATCAAATACTAAACTCCGGTCTGCAGGTGTTTTCTATCAAGATATGACTTGGCAGACCATTTGCATTTTAATATGCTAATTGAGTTCTATCTAATCCTAAAATTTCAGTCTTCAACTTGATGAGCTGATGGTCTGTGCAATTGCCACCCGTCGAGCAAATCCCTTCCTGTGAAATCTTGTATCACTCTTTAGGAATCTGTGGACAGGCACAAAAACATCCTATCTGTGATTTTATACCTAGATTGTGTATAAAAACCTTTTTTAATTCATCACTCTGAATTTGGAGTTTTTTGTAACAAATACAGTTGTAGTTTTTTTTTCTACAATTGTTTGAGAAAGACGGTTTTTATTTTCTCTGAAAACTTCTTTGATTTTTCATTACATTGATATGCAATTCTGATAATGAGTTTCTTAGAATTCCATTTCAAAGCAATATTTCGAATTTCTTCCAATTTTACCGAAGCATTCTTTTTCATTATCAGAAGTCAGAGAAAATAAATTTATTTTTCTCTGCATCTTTATCTTTAGACTAAGTTACAATTTTATTTTCCCCGCATTGCTGATAGAGATTTTTTTTTTACCTTGTCAGTTGAAAGCTCACAGTCAAATATCTCCAGAGATTCTCCATCTTCTTCCTCTACTTCCCAGTTAATAATCAGGAGGAGTTGCCGTAATATCCTTTACCAATCTGTGTCCTATATCGGAATTTGGTAAATTAGCAGTGCTTTTAGTTTATAGTCTTTACTTGACCTTACCGATCATGACAGTGTTAAGCTATCATTCGTTGTTGCTAAGAAACTGTTTTTACTAGTTTATAAATTAGCTTGGTAAATTATCACTGGTTTTACTTTGCAGCCTCTACTTGAACTTGCCGATCAAGACAATGGTAAGCTGCCATTCATTGGTGCCCAGAAAATGTTTTTATCAGTTTGTTAAAAATGTCCTACTGACATTTTCTACGTATATAACGCAGACTTTCACAGTGATAGACTTGTTGATGACGGTATTATCCTTCTCCTATAATTCTTGAAAAGCTAATAACAAATTTACTAACTGTTGCTTTGTGAGCCTTAATTTCCTCTCTAATCATTTTATAAAATTGTGTGATTGAATAATGAATTGTAGTAAACGAAAGAATGTGCCATTACAATACAACATGAAATAAAAATGTTAACTAACGCAATCTTTAACAGGATACCAATGTAAATTGAAAGTAAAGATCGAGTGTTATTAAAATTCATAGTAAAAGACCAGAGAAGAATCTATTACCAAATTCCAATTTTTGGGACGGATGCAAAAGTTTGTCGCATATTGTTGATGGAAATTAAAGAAAATGTATTTCGTGTGAATTTCAATTCCTAGCAGTTACATAATTAGCGCTCATCTGGCTAAAGAATCGATGTATTTTCTCAAATCTTCCAAAAAATAAAATATCTTATCCTCAAAATGTTTTGAAGTGATCTAAATAAACGGTCATACGACGATGCAAGTTTTGGAGAATGGTTCTTGGATTGAAGCATTTCATCTCAATTATAACAGTTTGTGTCTGAAGTGGGCTAGATACATGTGGTCTAGCAGTCTTGTTGGAAAACAATGCCTAATTGTTGATTGTTTGAAGCTGCTTCTAGCGGATTGCTTGATTTAATTCACTTAATTATAAACAGTATTTCTGCAAATTAATGCTGTATTTTCTACGTAACATCTATTAATAAACAATTTTCTTGTCTCACTGAATGCGAAGAAAAATCTTCTGTAGGTAGGAACTGACTTTTGCTTTGATTAAAAGGCCTCTTCGATGTAGTCATCAATGTAGTCTAAATAATTATTAACATTGCTACTATTCCTTATATTCCATGAATTTCGAAAATAATCTGAAAATAAAAACTATGCGTAAATCTGGTTTTTGAATAATGTAGAATAACGTTGTTTTAAAAATATCGACATGTTTTGTAGAAACTGAGTCAGGCTAAAGTTTTAGCTTCATAAAACGTAATTTTTTTTTTTTTTTTTTTTTTTTTTTTTTTTTTTTTTTTTTTATTGCTAATTGTACTGTCAAGTTCCAGGAACAAGAAATTTCCCTCCGAGGAGACCTCTACTTTCAAATATTTAGCCAACAAAGACTTATAAACTGATACACTCAATTATGACTCGTATTCAATCATAGAGGCTTGCTTATAGAAAAAGTTTCAGGCCGAAATGTGCTGGATCGAACCGTAGCTTCCGATTTCACGAGGATGAAGTAGGCATACTTCTATTACAAATTTTTTAATTTTTTTTTTATCCTATTTAATAACTTCAGTTAATTAAGACAATAATAACATTTTAAAATAAGTGGTAGAAATTTGTCTGATTTGCCTCCATTAGAACATCGCTTATAGATCGAATTTGGCAAATTCAAAAGTGGAGATTTTATTATGATTTTATCACATATATATACTTTGCAATGAAATGCTAGTTTGGGTGGACTTTCTGCTGAAAATTCCTTCATGAAAACACTTCATTTATTAACATAATCAAATTAAACCTCGTGAAATTGGTCTCCTTCTTCACGCCCCCCCCCCCCCCTCCTTTCTTTATCATTTTATGAGTTTCTCCATCTTCACTGTTCGATTTTTTTTTCAAAAGAAGGTAGTGCGGATGGCCCACTGCCTTTAGTAATATGGACTATGGTGATTTCAAGTTAAGTTAGAAAACTTAACCAATCTTCTGATTTTCATCAACGTCTTATAACGGTGGATTAAACATGAATTCGCCATTATTCACCAGAGATGAAACAGCAATCTAAACAATGTGAAAGAGCAGCTGAAATTGCGCCAAAGAAAGTGAAAACGGTTCCATCTGCTGGAAAAGCCATGGATACGGTTTTCGGGAATTCACAAAGTGTGGTGATCATAGAGCACCGGCAAAAAGGTAGAATCGTCACCGGACAGTGTTATGCATTTCTACGGGACCAATTAAAGAGTGCTTATTCCGACAAAACGTCTGTACCTGAGCAACAAATACGTGTTCTTTCACCACAGCAGTGCTCTTGCACACATGCTTGTAGTTTTCGCTACGAAAGTCAATAACCTACGCTCTGTAGTGCTTCCACATGCACCGGATTTTGCTCCCAGCGATTATTTCCTTTTCCCAAGCCTGAAGAAATGGCTCGGTAGTCGGAAATTCACTTCAAAATATGGGGTTAAAGCAGAGACCACCACTTCATTTCCAAAGTTAGATAAGGCATATTATGCTAAAGATAATAAAAAGTCGGAAACTCGTTGGTTTAATTTTTTTTAAGTTGTAAGGAACTACGTTAAAAAAATTAAATATTGTCAAATTTTTTTCATTTTCTTTGTCGGGCTAATAACCTTTCGAAACACACTCGTATCGATATCAAATTTTATTTTCCATCCAAAAAAAAAAAAAAAAAAAAGACGGAGTTCAAGAAAAATGCGGGTCCTAGTTGTAATTAAAATTCGACCCCCTCATGCTGAGAACAAGACACTATAAAACTTGGTAAGACGGAAACATAAACAATAGGTGCTAAATACCTTTTTAGATGGGTTTTTTGCGTCTTTGCAGATACAATTGCAGGGTATTTTTAGGGGAATAATGAGAATTCCGTTTAAACCAGGGTTTCGTTACAGCTAGGTATCAGAAAATAAATTTGTTACCTAGCAGACATTTATAAAATGTAATATTTTACCATACAGTCTCCTTATTTTCAGTTTAACATTATTATAGTTAATGATAAATTTTCGCGTTTCCTTTGCGTTACAAAAAATATCTTTAGGTTACCTTTGAGAACACATACAACACTGTAGAAAAAAAAAAGGACCAAAATACGGAAATACTACTGGCAATCTAGACGCCAGCACTTAGACCGGAATTTAACGGATTTTTTCTGTAATTTAAAGGGAAAAAGTTCCGTTAAAATACGGAAATAGTACTATCGTCTAGATTGCCAGTAGTATTTCCGTAATTTAATCCTTTTTTTACAGTGTAGTGACGGGAAAAAAAATGTAAGCGCTAATGTTAAGTCTATGGGAGCGTTATTTTCAAATATCTCGCGTCCTTTTTAATATTTTAAAATGATTTTTTTTTGCATAGGATAGCTGAGAACGATCTACAACCGGGCTGTTTTTTACTTTTTCGGTTTTGGTTAGAGATATTAAAAAAAAAAAATTACTTATACTTTCGGAACTGGTGGAATCGGTTCTGAAATTGAAACTATCATAATAAAAGAAAACTGAAACTAAATTCGAAAAAGTAAAACCTAGCCTGGTTGTTGATCTCCCCCAGCTATCCTATGCAAAAAAAAAAAAAAAAAAAAAAAAAAAAAAATCATTCAAAAATATTAAAATCAAAGCCAGAAAATTGAAAATAACGCCCCCATAGACTTAAAATTAGCATTTTCATTTCTTCCCGTGTCTGAAGTGGGCTCTTGGAAAAAATATGTTACGCAGGACAAATTTCGCATTTTCTTATACTTTTAAAGGTATACTGTACCCATAAAAATGACAAATATTAAAAATAATAAATATTAATATATTTTTTTAAAGTTTCGAACAAATTGATCAACTCTTTTAAAGTTAACAATCTTTAAAACTTACAAATTTTAAGTTCTTGTTAAATCTTAGTAAATTTAAATTGTTCAAAATTAGGAAAAATTAAAATAATAAAGTCATCAATAATGTTCTTAGGCATGTTTTAAAGGCATGAAAAATATGCTAAAAATTAATATAATAAGAAAATGAATAATACAGATAAAAATCAACTTTCAGGAATTTCTGCCAATTAACGGAAGTGTATTTGCATTCTTTTGTACAGCCCTTACATTAGCAACAAGATTTTATACACGTCACATGTTAAGATAAAATTTATTCCAGTATAAACATGCTTAAACTACTTAAATCGCACTTCCAGAAATTATGATCCATAGGCGTGCATGCATACAATTTTCTCTGGATAGCCTTGTATATTATTATATTTAGTTTTTTCTTTCGGAACCGGTTGGAATCCATTCTGAAGTCGAAACTATCCTAATATTAAAAAAAACTAAAACTAAAATAGAAAAAGTAAAAACTAGCCTGGTTGTCGATCGTCCTCAGCTATCCAATGCAAAAATCTATTAAAATAAAGCGAGAAATTTGAAATTAACGCCCCCATAGACTTAAAATTAGCTTTTTTATTTCTTCCCGTGTCTGAAGTGGGCCCTTAAAGAAAGATGTGTAATACAGGACAAATTTCGCATTTTCTGCGGCTGTTAAAGTTGTACTTTTTCGTTAAAAATAACAAATATTAAAAGTAATAAATATTAACAATATTCCTTTAAAGTTGATCAAAACTTTCAAAGTAAACATTCTTTAATACTTACTAGCTTTAAGTTTTTGTTAAATCTTAGTAAATTTAAATTGTTCAAATTATTGAAAAATTAAAATGATAAAGTCATCAATGGATATTCTTGGGCTTGTTTTAACGGCATGAAAAAAAATGATAAAATTTAATATAATAAGAAAACGATTAATGCAGATGAAAGTAAACTTTCAGCAATTTCTACCAATAACCGGCAGTATATTTGCATTATTTTGTACAGCCCTTGCATTCGAACAAGTTTATATACACGCAACATGTGAAGATCAAAATTATTGCAGTATAAACATGCTTAAAACAACTGAAATCGTACTTCCAGAAATTATCATTCATAGGCGCGCGCATGCATCCAATTCTTTGAATAGCCTTGTATATTATTATATTTATATTTTACAAACAGTTTCTAATTATAGTTGAACTTGAAAATGTAGAATTTAATTAAAAAAAAATTAGCAATTCACTCTCATTCTCAGCAATTCTTCCTAGTTCTTTTGCGTAGCCCTATACACGGTCTATAGAAATCATATATATAATCAAGTATTAAAACGGATATCATAGGTGAAAACTCATTTTTAGCAATCAACTCTAATAGAGAATACTTCGTATACAGTATTGTGTCCAGCAACTTTTATATGCCCCTGTAAATGAAATAAAATGTGATTCACATCATATTCTAATGTAAGCATCTTGTAGTAAACCTCAGTAATGTATATGAATTCCATCTTGTTTGAAATCGTGAAACATAACTAAAACACACTTTGCAAGCAGTATTTTCTGTAATAAAACTGAACTCATTTCTGTGACCCTGTGAATGAATGATAAATGCTTTTCAACCCCTTCAGAAAGCATGTTTTACTGCGCATCATAAATTCATGTCAATTTTATTATGTTGTAACAGAGAAACGTTATTAAAATACGCCGCAAAGGTTTTTTCTTAATAGGCCATAATATAAAGAAATATACTTTTAATTCCCCTGTACACGTACCGAAATCACCCACTCGTGGACAGCCAACCTTTCCGCATAGGAGCTGTGCACTTAAATAAGGTGCATAATTTTTATGTTAAAATTGTTTTACATCATTAAAGTACACCGCAAATGATTTTTCCCATATAGGCCATAATATAAAAGAATACGCGCGATCTGATAGTAATTAAAATTCGACCCCCTCATGCTAAAAACGTGACGCTATAAAACCTGGTAGGACGGGAAAAAAAACAATGAGTGCAAAATACCGTTTTAGGTGGGTTGTATCCGTCTTAGCAGATACAATTGTAAAATATTTTTAGGGGAACCATGAAAATATTCAATTTAAACCAGGATTGCGTTACAGTTACGTATTGCAAAATAAATTTGTCAGCTGACAGACTTTTATAAAATGCTATATTTTACCTTACAGTCTCATTATTTTTAGTTTTACATTATTACTAGGGGGCTCTGCCCCCTGCAAGTTACGCTCGCCAACCCCCGTTCAGACACCGCAGAATCTAAAAACACGCTAATCTGATGGGTTTAAAAAATATAAGAGAAGATTGAATTATACTGAAAAAAGCTGTGCAGATCTCACTGTAAATGGGTTTCCATTCAATTCCATTTGATTGCAAAAATGTAAGGCCGAATCAGTTGCTGTTAAGACATCCAATGGTTATTTTCGTTTTTGATTAAAGAGGATCAGTTAAACATTTGAAAAATAGCTGAAATAAAATGAATTAAGTATACAGAGTCTTTGTCTCCCGGTATTTTAAAACAATCTCTATAACAATAGCCTAAGTCATGTGACTATCATCAACAGTTTCGGGCGGGCCATTTCGCTTTTTATACTCTAGGTGCCATTTTGGTACTTTAATGTTAGCCATGCACAGGTGATAAGTCGACAAATATTATTTTATCGCCATCGTTTCATCTATATTATAATAGTTCAAGTCAACAACTGTCATAAACAAATACGGTCTGATCCCTTCGCCTTTCATATGAAACTTTGGCACAGATGTCATATAGGATATTGGCGCGATATTTTTCCGACGCCAATTTGGGAAACGCATCAACAGCATAAACAACAACATCCGGCTTGCCATATCAAGCAAAATAACAATACTTTGGCGCCAGTACCCGTTGCGTATATGCCATTGGCGTCAGAAAAAAAAATCGCGCCAATATGGGTCCGTATATAACATCTGTACAAAATATTTCCATTTTGGTTAAAAAATCAATTTTTTTTTTCAAATAAAACTATATAAAAGTTGTCATGGTCACAAAGAATTCTTGGTACTGTTACGCTAGCCGGGTGCAAATCTCGCCAATAGCTTTTTTTCAAATTGCCAGATAGCATTTTTTTTTTCGAGCGGTAAATTAAAACATTGATTTGAAGTTGAAATTAAATGTCATGGTTTGTTGCATTATTGGGAAGAGTTCCATATTGTGTGCTGGTTGGCGCGATTGGCGAATGAATCCAAAATGGCGTCAAAAAGCCATTTTTAGCGTCTTATAAATTTTTTCAGGATGTCGGAAAAACATGGTCTTTAAATATTTGTAAATATATATATATTTAATAAATCTTATGTATGTCACATGTTAAAAAAAGTACGATGTTTACACAGATAGTTTTATATATATCACGTATAGAGATATACCTTATACAAATATAGTATATATACACCTATAAATAAATATTATGTACTTATATTTTATGTATTTATTATATTTATTATACATGTCAAATTAAAACAAAGTTATATATTTTTCCGAAAAATATAGGCTAAATGCAAAAAAAAAAAAAAAAAAAAAAAAAATACGCAAAAAACATATGAATAAAGTTCATTCCAGAAAAAAAACAACCTCAAAGGCTGAAGATCGCAACGACATCGATTCATTTAACGCCAAAAAAAAATCTCGCCAAAAAAACCAGCACACAATATGGAACTCTTCCCGCATTATTTAACATTTGGCCAGATGTCACATACGCACCGCAGATTTGGCGTGTTTTTTTTTTCTTTTTTACAAAAATTTGGCGAAAACCTTGTTTTCGAATAGCAGTTACATATGCATTTTGTGTATTACTTAGTTATCCCGTCGACCAAAAATCTATCGCCAAACTATAATATTAAATGTCAATAATGGTTGATCGTAAATGTCACATTCACTTGACTTTATGTAAGTTACACCTGTTTACGTCCTCAAGTGATTTTTATTTCGACGTTTTATTTGTATATTTATTAATGTTATACTAATTTATTTGTTCTTTCGTTATTTAAAATAAAAATTATGTCAATTTGTATAATTTGGCGAATTTGGTCGACGGAATAACTAAGTAGTACCGTATCATAATATTAAAATATTTATTTGCTTAAAAGACGTTATAAAAACACATTAAAAGTAAATTAAAAATCCATATTATAAATATATTTTATCTATATTTACAAAATATAGATTTTTAATTTAATTTTAATGTGTTTTTATAACGTATTTTAAGCAAATAAATATTTTAATATTATGATATGATTCGTAATGGACGTAATTTTGATTTACTACTCGCACTTATTTACGTAAGTAGTACCGTATTTTTAAATTATTTTCTATTATTTTCAAAAGGAAATAACAAAAAAAATAATTAATAACTATAGAACAAAATAATTTATATAATTTTAAAAATGAAATAAAAGTAAATAAACATTTATTATTAAATAAACAACAATAGCCGAGTTACCATGTCAATCAAAATAATGCCATTTTGGCCCCAATCAGAATCTTTCGATTTGGCGAAAGATTGTTCAAGTAAATTGAATTATAAATAAAAGTAGCACGATACATTTTTTGGCATATATTTAAGGGAGGCCAAACTGGTCGCCAAATTAATTTAAAATAACCTTTTCTGAAATAAGAAAAAAAAAATATCTGTTCTGATTAAAATTTCAGTGGCCATCATTAGAAAAATGTACTTAAAACAAGTGGGTAAGTGTGATCACAGATCTCACAGAGGGTTTCGTTTAATATTCCTTTAAAACACTTTATCCTTTTGTGAAATCTGTTAGTTCCACATTTCGCAACCAGGGGCGCACTCTATTCTACACAAACCTCTATCCAAAGGAAACTCCGTTTTACAACCTATGCGTAGGTATATTAGTCGAGGGGATCGGGTCTATAGCACCCGAGATAGGTAGGCGCCCCAGGAAATTGCACGGAACATTCTTTTATAAGCTTTTTATTATGTGTTATGAACTATGTCAAAGTTTCCAGCAGATCGACTTGTTAGATTTCATAATTTTAACAAAATTGCGTTATGTTAGTTGCAAATTCCACCACCAGGGAGCGCACACTATTCATAACAAAAGTGTATCAGATCGAAACTCTGTTAAACAACCTATCAGTGGATGTGTTACTGGAGTTGGTGGCGGCCTTAAGCGAGAAATTAAGAAATTTGCTGAAAGTACTATTCGGAATTAGTGGTAACTAAAATTTTGACATTTTTATATTTCATAAGCAGCACGTGTCTGAGTATATCATAGTGCTCAAAAAACGACACCTAAAAAGGTCGTAAACGCTATTTTTTAAAAAAGAAATCCAGCGCCCCTCCCCCGCCCTCCCTTCACAGGAACTTGCATGCACCATTATTTTATAAGCTTTTTATTATGTGTCATGAAGTATCTTAAAGTTGCAAACGGATCGCCTTGTTATATTTCCTAATTTTAACAAAATCGCGTTACGTTAGTTCCGCATTCCACCACCAGGGAGCGCACTCTATTCTTAACAAAAGCATATCTGAACGAAACTCCTTTGCGCAATCTCTCCGTAGATACATGGTCGGGAGGGTGGCGGTGCAGTCTTAACCAACAATTTAAAACATTTTCTGCGATAACAAACGCTAAGATTTAATAAATAAATCTAGTCCCCCCCCCCCCCCCCCCCTCCACTCCTCGAAATATCACACTCCATTCTTTTTTACACTTTTTCTTATGTGTTATAAAGTATCTTAAAGTTTCGAAGACATCGAGTGGCGGTCTTAAACAATAATTTAAGATATTTCCTGAAATTGCTATTCGGAAATAGTGGGATGAACACTTATAAACCTATAAACTTTTTCATATTGAATAATTAATACTTATCTCATAGCGCGCCGTCGAAACACACCACGCAAATTGTTAATTTCCCAATTTAAATGAAATCTCCGTTAAAAAAGCACGTGCCTCCATCTTAATCTGGCATTTGATGGAAATAAAAGGAATAAAATAATAATTAATATCTCAGCCGTAATGAAGCAATCTCTTTGAACCGGGTATGTATGGAATCTGCGAGAAATTTCCAGCCCGGGTGTCAAAAAATTTAATCGAAAAATTTAATATTTAAAAAGTTTAAATTTCGTATTAGACTTTCCTCCCCTTAAATTTCTCCCGCGCCGATATGTCGAGAAATGATGACAGTTGCCTTCCGGAATAGAAATCTGTTTTCATTGTTTTTAAAAACACAGAAATTAAATTTTTATCGATCGATTTTTAGTGGATTTTTTGCGTTCTATCCTATGCAGAAATTTGAAATTTATACCAAAATAAAGTAGAATTTTTTCCGCGTATTTCTATACCTGTTACGAATTTGTACGACCGATATTTCGGCAGATCCAATTTTGCTTTTTGAAGGTCCACTTCATTTATTGCTTAAAGTACTCCGTGGTAACCCTGCACCGGCTGATTTGACGGAGCATCCGCCGAGTTTACTGGCAACCATTAGGAGAAACTGGGGAGGATTTCGATAACGTGCATTTTCACCTGCATTCAAAAGGTTGATTGGTTAATTTTAGAATTTAATTAGCCCGTAATTAGGTTAATTACCAACCTTTTCAAAATTTTATGATTTGTTGTTTGATGTGAGGTGTTCAGCTATAAGTACCCAAAATTTCAAGTCTCTAACATGTATAGTTTCTGAGAACGGGATCTGTGACAGACAGACGGACAGACAGACAGACAGACAGACAGAGGAGCGAGACGAATAGGGTTTCATCAGATGAACGAAACCCTAATTAGAAAAAAATTAATATTTCGAAAACTAATTCGAATTTAAAAGTTCTAATACCAGCTTTGAGAACTGCAGATCAATACGGATTTTTGGTGTTAATTTCATCGCAATGTATTCCATATTTTAGAAAAAATAGCCGTGAAACTGAATCAGTCGTTTAATCAGTCGTTTCAAAGAATCGTTTCATTAGGATTTTATATATATAGGGTAGATATTTAAAGATAAATTTTCGCGTTTCCTAACCGTTACAAATAATATCTTTATGTTTCATTTGAGAACCCACACTAGTAACGGGAAAAAAAAAATGAAAGCGCTAATGTTAAGTCTATGGGAGCATTATATTTTCAATTATCTCGCTTCCTTTTAAACATTTTAAAATGAATTTTTTTGCATAGGATAGCTGAGGACGCTCTATAACCGGGCTAGTTATTACTTTTTCGATTTTTGTTTCAGATATTTTTCTTTTAAATTACTTTTACTTTCATATCCGCTCTAAAATTTAAACTATCCTATTATATATATAAAAAAAACTATAGCCAAAATCAAAAAGTAAAAGCTAGCCTCACTGTCGATAGTCACCAGATATCCTATGCAAAAAAAAAGAAAAAAAAGAAAAAGAAAAAATCATTCAAAAATATTAAAATCAAAGCGAGAAATATGAAAATGACCCCCCCCCCCCATAGACTTAAAATTAGCGTTTTCATTCCTTCCCGTGTCTGAAATAGGCGTGCATGCATCCAATTCTTTGAATAGCCTTGTATATTATTATATTTTTATTTTCCAAACATATCTTTCTAAATGTAGTTGAATTTGAAAATAAAATTAATCAATTTCTCAACAATTCTTCCTAGTTCTTTTGCGTAGCCCTATACGTAGTCTATCGAATTTATATATATATAATCTAGTATGCAGAAATTTAGTTAAAAACGTATATCATAGCTGAAATCTCACTTTCAGCAATCATCCCTAATAGACAATACTTCATATGCAATATTGTATCCAATATATTTTATGTGCCCCTGTAAATTAAATAAAATGTGATGCACATCATATTATAATGTAAGCATCATATTGTAAACCTCAGTAACGTATATGAATTCCATCTTGTTTGAAATCGTGAAACATAACTAAAACACACTTTGCAAGCAGTTTTTTCTGTAATAAAACTGAACCCTTTTCTGTGACCCTGTAAATGAATCATAAATGCTTTGCTATCCCTTCAGAAAGCATGTTTTACTGCGCCTCATAAATTCATATCAATTTCATTATGTTATTAAAACGTTATTAAAATACCCCGCAAACGTTTTTTCTTCGTAGTCCATAATGTAACGAAATATACTTTTTAATTCCCCTGTACAAGTACCTATGCTTTTCAATAATGCGAATAAATTGTATGTTTAAAATTGTTTTATGTCATTAAAATACACGCAAATGTATTTTCCCACATAGACCATAATATAAAATACTTTTGAATGTCCATGTAAGTGAAGTATAAAATATTAAAAGGTAATACGTATTAGAAAAAAAAATTGCTAGCTAGTATATTTTTATAAAATGCTATATTTTATCTTACAGTTTCATAACTTTTAGTTTTACATTATTAAAGTTAATGATAAATTTTCGCGTTTCCTAACCGTTGCAAAAAAAAATATCTTTGCGTTACATTTGAGAACCCACGCCGGTTACGGGAAAAAAATGTAAACGCTAACGTTAAATATATGGGAGCGTTATTTTCAAATCTCACTTCCTTTTTATCTCACTTCCTTTTTAACATTTTAAAATGATTTTTTTTTGTATAGGATAGCTGAAGACGATCTACAACCGGGCTAGTTTTTACTCTTTCGATTTTGGTTTCAGATATTTAAAAAAAAATACTTTTAATTTCGGAAAAGGGGTGAATCGTTTCTGAAATTGAAACTTTCCTAATATATATATATATATACTAAACTAAACTCTGCGGCTATACAATCCATGAGGATCAGGGCCGACAGTGCCCATCTCTGTTTTCTTGACCCTAGGCCCGAGGTGCTATACAGCATGCGTCCCGGCCAGGTGGTCAACCTAACGAGAGACCCTCGGTGTTTAGTTCCCAAGCAAGCTTGGTACTCATTTTATCGACCCCAAAGGGATGAAAGGCTGAGTGAACCTTGCCCAGTCGGGAGTCGAACTCCATACCTGCTGTGCGGCAGTCAGATGCCCTGACCACTACACCACTGGGCTTTATATATATATATATATATATATATATAATAAAAATCTAAAAAGTAAAATCTAGCCTGGTTGAAGATCGTGCTCAGCTATCCTATGTAAAAAACATCATTCAATAATATTAAAACAAAGCGAGAAATTTTAAATTAACGCCCCCATAGACTTCGTTTTACTTTCTCTCCGTGTCTGAAGTGGGCTCTTTAAAAAATATATCTGTTACACAGGACAAATTTCGTTCTCCGACTGTTAAAGGTGTACTGTCCCCTTAAAAATAATAAATATTAAAGTAATGAACCATAAAAATATTTCTTTAAAATTTTGAACAAGTTGATTTACAATTTTAAAGTTAACAATCTTTAAAACTTATTAACTTTAAATTCTGCTGATTTTTAATTTAAAAAACTGTTTTTCGAACGTAAAATGTTAAATTGTCGAATATTTTATACATATACAAGAATAGGAGGCTTGAAAACCAGTCTCCTGGCCAGGCCACAAATATGTTCTAACAAATTATGACTTCGTAATTATTTGTTAACTATTTTAACTTAAAAAATAATTTAAAAAATACTCGTCTATTTTTTTACCATTTTACTTAATAAACTAGGACTGAAATTTGATTCCTTAATAACTTCTATATGTTGTAACTCCCTCTGTGCGGTTCTGAAATTGTTTATATAAACGAAATGTATAATTTCCTTCGTTATTCATAGAAATATAGAATTTAAAATATTTCATTCTTTCAAGAGTCTTTTGTTGAAATTAAACAATAATTTTAGAAAAAAATAAATCCAAGGTTTGAAATAGGAGTGATCTATTTTAACACGATACAATAATCCAATCACAATTAAATCGTTTCCATTTGCTAAAGTGTTTGGATACTAGCCAATCATATTTTTAATAGGCGTGGTTTTCATCGTCTTGGTAGAGGCGGAGAGCATAACATTACGAGGCCATTTTTGACACATTTTTCATCAAAATCTTTGCATATTTTGCTCAGCCTAATTGTAGTAGAACTATTGAAAGCATGTTATTGGAAAGCTTAAACTCTATATTTTCGTTGTTATTTTTAAAATTTTCCTGAATTTTGCTGATATGAATGTTATAAGACTAAAAAGGACACAACACCTCGAATTTCACTGGATCCTAAATTGACAGGATCCTGAGAATTAAACTACAACGAAAATCGGAAAAGTAAAAAATAGCCCGTAAACAGATAGTCCTCAGCTATCCTGTGCAAAAAAAATCATTTAAAAATATTAAAAATCAAGCAAGACATTTGAAAATATTGTTCCCATAGACTTATCATTAGCGTTCGAACTTCAAGCCGTGACTAGTGTGGCCTCTTAACCCATTAAAACCTAGCGTTATCTCAGGGCAGCAGCATGGGCAACTTTTTGTTGTATGAACGCTAGTAATTGTGAAGATAAATATTCGCTTTCTTTGATGGCAGAAACGCTGCTATAAAATAAGACAAAAATTTTTATTTTAAAAAAGTGGTGTGAAATGAAATATTTCCATTTTAAATATAAAAATAATTCGGGTAGTTATTGCTTAAAGCACTTAGTTGCGATATATATCTATAAGATACAATGATAATATGCAATAAAAATAGAAAATACAACATAGAAACCGTTTGTTTGGAGTCAGTTCCAAACCAAAACGTCATGGCTGACGTCAAGAGTGAAAGCGTCTATTGGAGTTAAAATTGGTTCAAAAGCTCGATCCTCGAAAAATTGTTGGGTCAGATAGCATATACGGATTCTTGATTGGTTTGCTCCTATAGTTTCTGACAAGGGGTTCCCAATCGTGAGTAACACTGCAGTTTTAAAAGGTTACACTAAATTTACCAGTTATTCTGTACCAGACAATATTTCTTTTACTTTTTTAAAGTGTATTTCTTAATATTTAAACCGTAACTGGAGAAGAGAGTCAGAATGACTCCGCGCTGTTCTTTGGCTCTGATTATCATGTGTCTTTTTGTCCTTGAATAAAATCATTCCTCAGTACCGACAAGTAGTTATTTTATCATTACATAATTTCCAGAATATATTGCGTTTCTAAAAAAAATTCCAATGCTGTTTACAAAAGAAAAAAAAGGAAATAACACTATATATCTGAAAGCGTAAGAAAATTCATGTCTCCAGTTATGGGTTAAAAATATATTAATGAATGAAAAATTACGGTTTTTTTTTTTTTTTTACAGCCTGTACCAGGAAGGAAAAAAGGATAGCTTATAATGTACGAGTTTTATCGTATGACACAAATTATATGTACTCGTATGTTGCATTTCGGTTATATTTTATCAGTGCAATCGGTCGTGGCATGCTAATGGATCGAAAAATCAAAAAGGATTTTTCATAAATGAACTTGGAGACATTTATAATATCAACGTCAGTTCACAAACGCAGAGCATTTTTGCATCTAAGAATTGCTGCAGTATCATTAGCTAGAACATTTCATCGATGTTCAACATTACGTTACTAATCCATCAAATCTTACCTAATGAAAGGGTAGTAAACAAGTTATTCATATCATTAAAAGAGACATTCTTCCTGGTGACGTACTAAGATGTTACAAATCAAAAACAGACAAAGAATCTGGTTCAGGAACTCTATGCAGGCCAATAAGTACTACAGACGAAAGGATTTTTACTGCAACGCGGCATCTACCTTTGGCAAATGAGAGAGCGTAAAAAGAGAAACTACATTTTCTAGTCGCGGAAAAACGCAGTAAAGTGGTATTTCCGATAAAGCTCCCGAAAGGATTTTTTGCAATAGTACAGGAAAAATAAAAAAAGGTAGGGTAACTGGGGGATGAATGAGACAAGGGATGGATGGGACATTCTCAATATTTCATGCAATGAACGTTTTTTTAGTTGATTTCTATTCTCATATATGGCGCTACCATAGTGTGCTTTAGAACCAAAAGCAAAACCGTATGGCTGTTTTCATTTTTTTTTTTTTTTTTTTTTTTTTTTGCAAAGTTGCATTTCTTGAAACTCTGCTTAAAAGTAACTTTTTTTAAAATTTGAAGTTGTCAAATATTTTATACAATATAAACAAATAAGATACGTTGTAGTTATTTATTTGATGGTTCAATATTGGTAATTAAAATGAGTGCGTATTAACCAATGTGACAAAATAATTTCTGAGACAAAATAGCGGATAATTGAATCTATGTATCATAGGGATGGTTGGGACAATTTAAATGGGGATGAATGAGACAGTCTTTTTCATTCCTAGAGATGTTAAAACATTTATTTATTAACTAAAAATTATTATATAGGTTTATAAATTAATGATTTATGTTAATTATTAGTATTAAACTGTACTCGTATTATATAGGTTGTTTATTATTAAAAATTATATTGAATCTTAATTATTGTATTGTAATAAAGGTTAAACAGTTTATCAAAAAATTGCTATTGAAACATAATCAAAATAGATAAAATTTTTAAAAGTAGTATATGTTTATGGATCAGATAGGGGTAAATGATATTGAATTTGAAACTTGTGCTTAAATAAATTCCCACTCGCACCTTCCCTAACATAATTTCATTTGCAAGGGTCGTACGCTTAAGGGATTTTTTCAGAACAAATATCGCTATTTGTTCAGGACAAATATGACTATTTGTTTATAGAAAAATAAATCTAGGTTAAACGTGCGAAATTTCGCCTTATGTAAGAAGAGATTTTTCCATAAGAAAGTACTGGTACCGAAGAATTTACCGGTCGTGAAATTTCAGGACAAGTACGACACCTGCATTTGTGCATGATATCTAAGATACATTGATTTAATATTTATTAATAAGTTTTGAATGAAAAATATTGGCTATGCCGTATTTCAAAGACATTTTTCACTTTCATTTCATATCTAAAATGTCTCGTAAGTGGGCAAGGGGAACAGATAGACAGTCGAAGCTTGTATTACAAGTTATCCCCTTGGGAACGAGCGGCACGTATACGTGCCACATGAAGTGCTTAGAATCCTTGTTTTTCCTCACCAGTAAAATTTTACTGTAAAATTTGCCTTATTTAATCAGCGCATTTTCTCGATTCAAGAAGACACAAATTTCTGTTTTTAAAAAACGGTGGCAAAAGATTAAAAATTTCGTAAAAGGCTCCCGTAGCGAAGGGGTTAAAACTGCAGTAAAAGAAGTGATTAGCAACGCTGAGATATAATAATCATATTATAAGATCATATATTACAAATATAAATACTTATAAGTTTATAATTTTACATTTTAACTAGGTAACATTGAATACAGGGAGAAAAATATTGGTGTGTCATCCATACTCATTCATCCCTGCTATAGGGATGATTGGGACAGAGAGTAAAGTTTTTTAAATTTTATAATATTTTACTGTATAACAATAATCTAGACTAAATATGGCGCATAGATGTAGTCAAATACCTAATGTATGAAATGTGATATCTAATATTGATAATAACTTTAAAAAAGTATTAAAAATAAACATT
The DNA here is from genome assembly GCA_963932465.1 of Maratus speciosus. Lineage (NCBI taxonomy): Eukaryota > Metazoa > Arthropoda > Arachnida > Araneae > Salticidae > Maratus > Maratus speciosus. The sequence continues at coordinate 59,408,227 of OZ010799.1, read as the reverse complement.
TTTGTAAAAATGTTCCATTCATCCCCCACCTCCCCTACATTAAAATGAGATCTGCGGAACAAGTAATTTTAGAAGAATTCAAATCGGCGTTTAAGACTGAAATAAAAATGAAAATACCTTGAAACTAAATAATACGTGAAGTGTTTTTAAGTAGGATTTTGAAAATGGAAATAAAATATTAATGTAAGCATTTAGACGGAAATAAAAGTAAGATAAAATGATTGATTGGACAGGAAAGAATTAGATAAACTAGAGTTATAAAGTTATGTTCAATGGAAAAAAAATTTATGGAATACTTTTAATATAGGGCGGAATTTTAAATTTCGTAATATGTATATATATATATATATATATATATATATATATATATTTCATCTTTATTATACATATATATTTATATATACATATATATCCATACTTGCCAACATTCCCTTAAACTTCCGTAAAATGTAAGTTAAATTGACCCAGGTTAAACACGTTTCGAACCAGAAATTTACGAAAGAAATCAAATCAAATAGTTTTTATAGAGAAACGTGATTTTAACTATATATTAATACATAAGAAAAAAAAAATTCTGGTTAGTAACGCGTATAACCTGGGTCAACTTAACTCATATTTTACGGAAGTTTAGTTGAATGTTGGCAAGTATGTACATCTGATTTTTCGATTCAAAAACATTATTAATAGGAGTATAAAAGAGAATAATTAGCTATTAAAATGACACTTACTTAACGAACAATGTTTCAGATTTTAAAACAAGATAAAAATCAAAATTTTCGTTTTACATTCTTTTTTTCAATTCAATAAGTTATCAATATTTAAATAAACAAATGAATGTGATTACGTCAGATACAACGCCTTTTTTGCCTAAGATGCACTGATTGCGTGCTCTTATCTGTTACAAAACGCTTCAGAGACTTCCAGTTAAACAAAGGAAGTGATATTAGAGGTCATCATACAAACAAAGAAATTATTTATCGGTCGATTTCATTCGGAAGGAAAAACACACATGTTGCTGATTTATGCTCCCCCCCCCCCCCCCCCACACACACACGCACACAGAGACACAGATTATTCCAATCTTAACTAAAAGAGCCATACTGTACTCAACCTTTTTTTCTCTCGGGCCGCAAGCATATGTTTGCGCCATATACAATAATGTAAACAGGGGGCAATGAAAATAGTAAGGTAAAAAAGAATTGTAACAAAGACTCCTTCAAATCCGCAACCGTAAAATCAGCAAATGCTTAAAATCCGCACATCATCTCAAGATGTAAACAATGAAACTTTCAGTTCAGATGTAGGGACAAAATTCCAGACTTTTTTATTAGCCCCCTATATGCTACTTCTTTCGGCCAGCAATTAAAATGTCGTCTCTAAAATATAACATTCCGTTGTATAAGCCAGCCATAAAACAAAGCAGGTGTATCATTTTACAGTTAAATACTCTACTGTAATTTTTTTAACTTCTAAACATTGCACATTTTCAAGGGAAAAAAGTACTTTTAAATGCAATTTGTTTGAAAACAGCATCTCAATTAATTTTTTGGTAGTTTTTAGCGCCATTTGTTTAATGTTGGCAACTCAAGTACTCCATTTCTGTCGAAAGTAAAGGAAAAATAGTTGAAAAATAGCAATTATATCTTTTTGTTGCCATTTTCGCATAACAACAACAACAACAAAATTTAATTAAAATACGTGATATGTTAAAAGAATATAAATGAATGTTTTCTGATAATACATGGAGCTATTATAAACTATATTTAATTTTAAGTATCTATATTAATATTACAAACATATGAATCATTAGATAGCTGATTTTTTTTGTCGAGTTTCTTGAATGACAACATCTCTTTTTTTTTTTTTTTTTTTTTTTTTTTTTTTGATTTGTGTTTTATTCAGCGATAGTGACGTCATATGCATACTTTACTGTAGATGTTGTTTAAAAACTGGATCGTAAATGTGGAATTATTCAGCGCATGCGAATAACGTCATTTTATATACTAAAATAAAAGCGTGTGTTTTAAGTCTTAAAACTGAAATGTTTTATACTATCTATATTTATATACATATAAATATATATTTTCATCGGGGGCGACATTAAATTCTGAAAAAGCAGAATTCCTATTTTCTAGTGCTATTCATATTCACTTCAAACCACATTTTAGCGAAGATCGCTTGCTTATGACTCTGTAGGTATTTTACAGTGTAATTCTTGTTAATATGACTGATGTTTTTTCATGAAGGAAGTACAAATTAATTCCTCAAAAAAAAATTCATCTTCTTACCAAATATATTTATGTATTAATCAAGCTTTTTTGGTTATTAAGTCTGGCTAAATCTGAAATAAAATTTCCTTTTTTTATGATTTTGTTGTGACTTGGTAAAATATCTTTACGAGGCAAGTTTCAATGAAAAATTCAAGTGAAATAAAATTTCCTTATTTTATGATTTTGTTGTGACTTGGTAAAATATCTTTACGAGGCAAGTTTCAATGAAAAATTCAAGATAAATGTATCTCATCTTTATTATGCGTATTTAATTATACATTATTAATCATCTATTTGACCTTTACTTTTAATAATTTTATATTTTTTTAATTATCTCAATTTTTATTATTTTAGTTTATTACTTTACTTAACTATTTTATTATTTTACTATATTACTACAAGCATTCATTATAATTTTGATTGCATTATTAGTACTTCGATATTACTGTTGTTAGTACATTGATATTACTGTTTAAAAATGACCAGAAATCCGTAAACATCTAAAATCCGCACAACCTAAGGTCCCAAGCGGTGCGGATTTGAGGGTGTCTACTGTATTATAAGTAGGGTTGAAAATCTGTTGAGGAAGATGTGTTGCAAAAAAGTTTAACAACGGCTATTTCGAAACAATATACTTCGTGATCTATTGCAAATGTTATTGAAATATTTCGCGAATATTGCTGTTTGGAAAAAGTGGTGTAAAATGTTTTTGGTATACTTTTTTCACGCGACAAACTTTCAACCCGCAATAAACACCATTAGTAATATAATAAATATAAAACACAATAATATAACAATACAAAATTTCCAAGTTTTAAACAAAAGAAATCAGATGTTTAATAAACCATTCTTTTGCACAATGAAAAAACTTTATTAGAACAAATCAAATACTTTGTGTTAATTTTAATACATAAGCTAAAATCTTTTACAACGATTTAACGCACAAATAAGTACAAACATGACACAAAAAATCACATACGATCGTTTCGAGGAGCCCATTTTAATCCTTCGAACCCATTTTAATCTTTTTTTTTTTCTCGCACTGAGGGAGGGGGATGCGGGAATCCTCGAAACGATCGTGTTATTTTTTGTGTCATGTTTGTACGTATTTGTGCGTTAAATCGTTGTAAAAGATTTTAGCTTATGTATTAAAAAACTTTATTATTTTTTTAATGTAGAAATGTATCGTGAACATTTAATTTGAAATAATGTTAAATTGTAAGATTAAGAAATGTATACATCACTGTAGCAGAAATAGGGATACATTTAAAAATAGCTTTTGACTAAGAAAATGGGATTTCAGATGTTTAAACAATTTTAAATTAGGGGACTCAGAACCCTCAAATTCAAAACTCCAAAATTTTCCAAATTTTATTTTTTTAGATGTGAAACATCTATATTTTCTGAGCATTTTGATATAATTGTTTCATTGAAATTCCCATTAGAACAGAAATTATGGCTTTTAGAATTATACCTGCTCAATAGTTGAAGCGACACTTCCGAAACTTTGAAGACATTTTTCTCTAAATCACATTTGTGGACATAACGCGCAGGATATCTAAAAAACTTCTGAATATTTTGCTTTGAAATTTTCAAGACATATGTTTCATGTTAGTCTGTATAAACGGAACCTAAAATTTCATTTTTATTGTTCAAAAAAAAATATTTTTTAGTTGATTATATTGTTGAAATTTTCAAAATTTTGTATTAGCTAAATGCAACTTTGTATAAAAAATATAAAAATGCTTTAAATGCAAATTTATTTAGGTTCAGGGTAATTAATCCAGTCTGAAGTATAATTAGGCATGAAAAATTTCATTCTAGTCGCAAAATTTATTTTGTAATCCTGAGCGTAAGCTGTTACATCAATTTTCTGCTCGACAAATGTCCGACAGTTTGGAACGCCCTATAAATATTAATTCTGCATCTTGCAATTTTTTAAATGCATAAAATGAAAGAGCAAACTTATATCTTTCATCCCAATAAAAATCGTGTTTTTAAATCATATACATTTTAAGATATTAAATGTTGAAAATGGTCTATTTTTTTTCATTTTTTTTCCAATTTTAACCTTTAAATGCCAGATTTAAAAAAAAAAAATCAATTTAAAAATGTTTTTCGGCTTTCATTTTAAATAAATCATAACAAACTAAAGCTAAAAAACAAACACTGGGCTTAAATGGAAAAAATAATTTTTCTTGATAAAATTCTATAATATTAAACACACATGCATTTTAAGAACTATGAAAAGTAATAAGTTTTACTTGCTCATTGCAGAGCAAATTAAGGTATTTCACAAGCTTCCAAACAAAACAAAAAGCACATGTAACAACAACTGAAAAAATAAATCTATCTTTATTCTTAAACAGCAGTATTGTTGCTATCTGCATGTTGAAAACTGATTTAATAATATTTTCAGTATGTATTTTATTGGCAACATTAGGTATTAGACCTTCAATATTATTCTAATAGTATTTTAGAAGACTAAATTTGGTAAGTTGCCGAAAGGCAACACACGGCATTTAAGGGTTAAGAGTCCTGAAATCCCTTAAAGAGTTTCAGGACTCTTACAATTGGAGAAAATGAAAAAAAAAGACCATTTTCAACATATAATATCTAAAAATGTATTTGATTTTAAGGCACAATTTTATATTGGGATGAAAGATATAAGTATGATCTTTCATTTCATGCATTTAAAAAATTGCAAGATGAAGAATTAGCATTTACAGGGGCTCCAAAATGTCAGACATTTGTCGAGATGAAAATCGGTATAACAGATTACGCACACGATTATCGATTACAAAATAAATTTTGCAGCTAGAATGAAGATTTTGGTGCCTACTTATACTTCAGATTGTAATAATTAACCTGAACCTAAATAAGTTTGTTTTAAAGAATTTTTATATTTTTAATGCAAAGTTGTAATTAGCTAATGCAAAATTTAGAAAATTACAACAGTATAATTACCTAAAAAAATAATTTTTTGAACAATTATAAGTAAATTTTAAGTTCAGTTTATATACTAACATGAAACGTATATTTTGAAAATTACATGAAAAAAAAAACAAAAAAAAAGAAGTTTTTGAGATATCGTGCGCGCTATGCCCAAAAACGTCATTTGGAAAAAAATGACTTCGAAGTTTCGGAAACGCCGCTTCAGCTATTGAGTGGGCATAATTCTAAAAGCCATTACTTCTGTTCTAATAGGAATTTCAAGGAAACAATTATATCACAATGTTCAGAAAGGATAGGAGTTGAACATCTAAAAAATTAAAATTTCGAAAATTTTAAAGCTTTAAGAGTCCTGAGTTTGATAAACATTGCATTAATTTATAATAAACCTACAAAATTAATAACAATAAACTCAATAATTTCTATAAACACTCTCAGTGAATCCCATGGTTCTGCAAGAAGAGAAATTGTGAAAGATCTAAAGCATCTGTATCCCTTGTCACGTATATGGGGCAAGTGGCCCGAGGGTGGACAAGTGCCCTGCGACTTCACTGTCAAGGTCTGGGTGAGTGTGGGGCCCTCCATCTGGGGATGCGCATTCCAGGATGCGAAAAAATGCAACAGGTGACAAGATCTGTTGCCATCTAAATATAAACCAGCATAATCACTCATAAGATTGATTTGTTATTCTTAGAACTTCATTGAAATATAAAGATATACGCTCGGAAGTATGGTTCATTTTGGACGCGGCTTAAGAGTACAGTTAACCTTTAAATCAAACAAAAAATGTGGACTTTTTTTTATTCATATAAAATTTAGTTAATTTATGAAGTTTTAATCAAAACTGCATTAAAGTTTTTATAACAAAAGTCTTCATTACATCTTCACATCTCATTATATCTGCACATCATCACATCTCATTCAAGCACATCTTCATTAGAAAGTATCGTTTCTGATTTGGTTTAGGGCATATATGTCATATACGATATTGATGCGATTTTTTTCTAACGTCAATGTCATATCCGCAACAGGTGCTTAACTGGCGTCAAAGTGTCGTTATTTTGCTTGATATGGTAACCCGGATGTTGTTGTTTATGCTGTTGATGTTTTCGTCAAATTGGCGTTGGAAAAAAATCGCGCCAATATGGGGCGTATATGACATCTGTGCCTGGTTTAGTTCAGTTACAGGTTTCCGTCTTAGCAGATACAACTATATGAATTCCTATGCTAGTGACAATGAAAATTTTATGTTTAAGGGAAGATTCCGTTATAAGCAGGTGCTCCATTTTCATAGGGTTTATTATATTTTAAGTCCCGATTTAGAAGCCGCTGTCCCGCTTGTTTTGTCTCCTGTCCTCTCTTTTGTGATACTGGACCTAGCCACACGACCCTGGACCCTGCCCCTGATGAGATAAGGCTCAGAAAATATCTGAATATTGCATTGCTATCTATACACAAGGAACTTGTTACGCAGCATTTGAGGGAAAATCGGTTCGATGTAAAGTCCTGTGCGGATTGGGTTGTACCCGAAAAGAACCCGAAATTTCAAATTATAGTTGACCAGAACTAGATAAAGAAAATTTCGTCAACCAGAAACTCGACCTTTTCAAATATACTTCAACCCGAACCTGAAATATTCAAACCGAATTCGATGCAGGGCTGCCACAGGCGACTATTTTTTAATTTTATTTCGCACCACTTTATCAAAGCAAAAATCTTTTATATACGCTTTGACAACATTTGCAAGAGAAATATGCTACAATATGTATTTTTTAAAAGTAGTGGTACGTAAAGAATATAAAAGTAGTCGCCTGTGACAGCCCTGCTAAAGTGAAAGAAAATGAATGCATATTTCAATAGAATTATAGGAATATAATCTACAGTAGCGCTGACAAAAGTAATTTGACAACCTTATATTCTCTCTTATTTTATTTAATATAAAAATGTAAAAGAAAATATATTCCCTATAATTGAGAACACTATGACTGCAGTTATTCAAATGTATCAAGTTTCAACTTGCTTGTTTACATTCGGTGCCACCGAAGAAATATGACTCCTCCTTAGCTCAAAAGTATTTTGACAATTAGTTTGCATTTAATTGTTGAAGGTGTCAGTAGCGCTATAGGTTCGATTAGTGTTTATATCGACTAATTGTGATTATTTTTAAATGCCGAAATGTAAAAAATATTGAAGTGATTCTAGAAAAGCCGCTGTAAATGCACTTAAGAAAGGTAAACTGCAAGCAGAATTAGCTCGTTCTTTTAACGGGTCTCGTCAACTTGTTATTACATATAATAATGTTTTTAATAAACAGAAATACATCGAAAATAAGCCTCAAAGTGGCCATCCGAAAAAAACAACTTGCAATGTTGACTGTATTCTAAAAACGATATCTACAAGTGATTGTCGTAAGTCCGCTGTAATAATAAAAAATGAATTGAAAGAAAATTAAGGCGTAGACATACATACGTTTCATCAGTCAAACGACGCCTAAACCTCTATTGTTTACATGGCAGAAGACCAGCAAAAACACGTTTGTTATCTACTAAGAATAGGAAGGCTAGAGTCGCATTTGTAAAACGGCATATCCATTTCAGGGGCAAAGCAATTCCTTTGCTAAAGTGTTGAATTTAATGACTGACAGCGGAATTCGAAAACAAATTTATTTCTAAATATGAAAAAGCTATATTTCACACACATAATAAATCGAATTTTTTTAACCAAAATTCCGGTGTCAGTCATTAATTTCAACACTTTAGCAATGGAATTGCTTTGCCTCTGAAAGGGTTATGCCGTTTTACAAATGCAACTCTAGCCTTCCTATTCCTAGTAGATAACAAACGTGTTTTTGCTGGTCTTCTGCCATGTAAACCATAGAGGTTTAGGCGTCGTTTGACTGATGAAACGGCCCCACCAGTGGCTGAGAGGTTCTGCTCTCGAAGCTGGTAGACGGGAGGTGCTGGGTTCGAACCCAATCGCGCCCGTCGGCCTAACCGTTTCGGAGTTTTCGTGGTTTTCTTCGAAACCTTGGATTTCCATGCGTAAATACGGGTTAGGTTCCCTTAGAAAGACCCCCACGAAGGGCACTCCCCCTAGGGCCTACATCCCAAGCGTAGATAATCGGCCGTCAAAACAACAACAACAAACAACAACAACGACTGTTGAAACGTGTATTTCTATGCCGTAATTTTTTTTTCAATTAATTTTTTATTATTGCAGCGGACTTACGACAATCACTTGTAGATATCATTTTTAGAATACAGCCAACATTGCAAGTTGTTTTTTTTTTCGGATGGCCACTTTGAGGCTTATTTTCGATGTATTTCTGTTTATTAAAAACTTTATTCCGTGTAATAACAAGTTGACGAGAACCGTTAAAAGAACGAGCTAATTCTGCTTGCAGTCTACCTTTCTTAAGTGCATTTACAGCGGTTTTTCTAGAATCACTTCAATATTTTTTACATTTCGGCATTTAAAAATAATCACAACAAGTCGATATAAACACTAATAGAAGCTATAGCACCACTGACACCTTCAACAATTAAATGCAAACTAATTGTCAAAATACTTTTGAGCTAAGGAGGAGTCATATTTCTTCGGTGGTGCCGAATGTAAACAAACAAGTTGAAACTTGATACATTTGAATAAGTGCAGTCATAATGTTCTCAATGATAGGGAATATATTTTCTTTTACATTTTTATATTAAATAAAATAAGAGAGAATATAAGGTTGTCAAAATACTTTTGAGCGCTACTGTACGATACATGGATTTTGACCTACTTTTGAAAAATCTGGTCAATGCGACTCCGCGCCGTCCCGATAGAGTCAAAATCTAATCCGACACCGACCCGAGATCGAAATCGAAACATTTAAAATCAACCCAACCCGTAACGAAGACAACTAGAGTCAAACCGACGTTCGGATTTGGGTACACTGTTTAAAAAAAAAAAAAAGTACTTTATGACAAAAAGTGCTGGAACCCCAGCTGCCTGCACAGTTGCTATAGCATTTACAAGCTGCTGTCTTTAAGAGTGCTGAAAAATTTCTGAAGTCTGGGGAAAGTGAGGTTGCTATTGGCTGCGGAGTGCACGTTACAGAAAGAATTCGATTTTTACTTCACGTGTTGCTTGAATAAACCTTGGCACGCGTCATGAAAATGTCACACAAAGCAGGGGAAACAAAGAAAAAAATTCGCACGACTTGCATGTTTCTTTTTCTTTGGCTCGTGGAATTACTAATTATTATTACAAAATAAGAATTAATAATCCCACAAGCCAACGAAATCGAAACTGCAAGTTGTTCTATTCGCTAACACAGCATTAGCGCTTGAAAAATTACAACATATAATGCAGGAAAAATGACAACATTTTTTTTAAAGTGTAAAATAAGGTAACCCGACCCAATGCAGTACTCTAGTTCAAGGGATGTGGGTCAAAAGTGCAGTGTTGCCAGATTGGGGACTTTTTAAATTCAGATTATATGACTGTCACCACTTTTTTTAAATATACTGGTGTGCAAAAATTAAGGACCAGTCATAAAATGCTAACATTCAAATACGCGAACACTCAAAAGGAAATAATATAATTCGAGTAATTACTATCTCTACAACACAGCTAATCCATATAACATCTCATTTGTGTCACACATGGTCACAAGTGTCACAGTCACTACGGTGAAGCAAAAAAATAGGAAATTCCAAACATCTCATTATGAGTCTCAAATGATCACTATATGTGAAAAAGAACAAAAAAAAAAACTTCTTAAAACACCATGAAAAATTATTAAACTTCCTGCTGCTTTCATAGTAGAAGGACGTCTTCTTTGCGCCTGACGAAGAAAGACTCAGATCTTTCGAAAGGCCTAGCGCATTTAATAATTTTTGATGGTGTTTTAAGAAGTTTTTTTTGTTCTTATTCATTCACACCAGTTTTAACTTATTTTTTTTCACTATATGTGACTCCACTGAGACGGCACTGTGACTGTTGCTTTGTGACGAGTCACCAGGTGACTTTACAATGTAGTTAAATTGTGACTCTGATGGGACTGTCATTTTTAGACTCAATTTCAAAGTCATCCTGAACGTTGCATTATGATAAGTCACCAAATAATATCACATTATAGTCACGTGGAGACTTTTCCCAAAAGAGCACAAAGGTAACTTCACAGTAGTCTCTCTGTCACCTGAAAGTCATCATGTGACTTTAATGTGACATTATTTGGTAACTTAGCACAATGCAGCGTTCACGATGACTTTGAAATTGAGTCTAAAAATGACAGTCACATGAGAGCCACAATTTAACTACATTGTAAAGCCACCTGGTGACTCGTCACAAAGCAACAGTCACAGTGACGTCTCAGTGGAGTCACACATAGTGATCATTTGAGACTCATAATGAGATGTATGGAATTTCCTATTTTTTTGCTTCACCGTAGTGATTGTGACACTTGTGACCATGTGTGACAGGAATGAGATGTTATATGGACTAGCTGTGTTGTAGAGATAGTAATTACTCGAATTATATTATTTCCTTTTGAGTGTTCGCGTATTTCAAAATTAGCATTTTGTAATTGGTCCTTAATTATTGCACACCAGTGTAGTATTATAGTTTGCCTTATTTTTCGGAATTTTTTAATCTATTTTTAAATATGCCGAATATTTCTATTTCAAAAAAGCGGTGATAATCAACAATTTGGGGACAAAAAAGTCCCCAATTTGGCAACACTGGCAAAAGTCGACTGAATGATTTGGTCCTTACAAACAACAGACGAAGTTAAATAAAAGTGCGCAAAAATATTTTGCATAACAATATTTTCCCTTTACTTAGAATCGGTTCACAACAAAGGAAGCTTAATGTTTGAAAATAATATATAAAGAAATTATTAAATACATGTACGTATCAAATAATAGAATAAATGGAAATGAAATTAGATCTACCGACACATCTGCAGCAAAATGTTGCATTAATAAACCTTAGTAGTTAGACATAATAGTGTGTAAACGAAACTCATTATATTTTTTTAGAAAGCCAGAAAAGAAACTTATTGATGGGTGTGGAAGCGAACAAAAAGGTCTGTCAAAACGCATACATATCAATCATTCCTTCTCTTCATTACTTGTTTTTGTGCTACTTTATTTTTTAATTTCATTTCACTGGAATAAATGCTATGTTCTCTATTTATTTCTTTCTTTATCTATCTTTATCAATTCATCTTTATTTATTACGATTTCTTTTGTCAATGATTTGTCGCTTATAAAAACTATCGTTGTTCACAGGGATTTGAAAAAAAGACAATTAACCATTGCAAAATTACTTATTGAGTTCGAAATTGTTTATTTGAAGAAATGAATATAAAAGACAATAAAAAAACATAAATTTTGCATCATGAATGAAGTCGATCGGATAATTAGTTGCCGAGATATTTGTAATCCATTTTTCACACTCTTCGATTTTTCATGACCCTGTATTTCATTCAAATTTAAAGTCAAAGATATATTTTAATTGGAAATGAGACGCTTAATCCGACGCAGTAAACTGTTAGTTAATACGATTATAATTTTTCGAGTTATAAGGATGTTTCTTTTACGCAATTCGGTGCTACTCGATTATCCTTCGACCAAAAACTATCGCCAAACTATAAGATTAAATGCCAATAATGGCTTATCGTAAATGTCAAGCATTTAATGCATCGGCATACTATAAGGGGAGTTACCATATAGTCCAGGCAATAGAGACCGTATAGGAGCTCTACCTAGCAAAATTCATGGTAGTTCTGGAAAAAGGCTTACTATATATTTATTGGGTCGCTGAATGCGAATTTTTAACTTCCCATCAAAATTTCCCCCGGCACCTCCCCCCACCCCCCAATTTTGGTAAAAAGCCCCCCCCCCTCCCCAAAAAAAAGGTTTTCATTAAAAAAATCAATTTTTTTATTATTTTAGGGAAGAAGTATATAGAAATTCAGAAAGTAGACAAAATTTGCAACAAATTAGATATATGACATTATGACTTAGGATGAAGGGGAAGGAGGGATCTGTCTCGGAACATGCGCGCAGTGCTGCGTGAACTAAGCTGCGCAATTCCACTTAACCACTCACTCGTTTACATTTGCCCTCCCATCTCCCCTCCGGACTTTCTCTATAAGGTTTACTTTAAGTTTTTTGGGTCGCTGAATCCGAATTTTTAACTTTCCCCCAAAATTCCCCCCCCCCCAATAGTTGTTTTTAACTTAAATTTCTTATTGTTTTAGGGGAAAAGCATTACGAAATTCAGAAACTAGACAAAATTTGCAACAAATAGGATACATGACATTATGACGTAGGATGAACGGGGAGGGGGAGGGCTGCCTCTGAACAGGTACTGCGGCGCTACGTGCACTAAGTTATGAAGTCCAGGCAATAGGGAATTTTACCTGGAAAAATTAATACTAGTTCTGGATTTCGACTCACTTTATGTTTTTTGGGTCGCTGAATCCGAATTTGTAATTTTTCACCAAAATTTCACCCGGCCAACCCCCCAAAAAATTGATTTTTGAAAAAATTTGGTTTTTGAAAAAAGCGCGCGGGGAATGTTCCAAGGCAGCCC